>OX419684.1:15651757-20651757 GCA_948474745.1 Oligia latruncula | reverse complement strand
CAAAAAGATCTGTTAAGGTTATGATGATGATCCGATGAGAACCGACACAGTTATGTTAGTGGGTGTCATTTTACAACAGAAATAGCAACAAAAAATAAAGCACCCATTACATTTAATACGCCCCCATCAAACAACCATAATCACGACAAAAAACGGCCAATCAAAGTAGAAAAGAAACCATCCACGAGTGAACGATGTATTTTGTCCAAGATATCTCCATGAAGCCCCACCATTTCTTATTGTTGGTTATTATTAAAAGTCAAAATGTATTCCTTTACTTTAGTCCTTTTGTTCGTCTTTTTATGAAGAAGGACAAAAGCGGTATGAATAATATCAGCAAGTAGATCATCTCTCGGCTATTTGTAGGCTGAAATCTTAAAAAGTATTTACTTTTTTATTATTAAGTTACTAGGGAAATTGAGCCGCTGAGCCTTTTTTGCTGGTGATACGGGCGTTTAAAAGCCCTTTTCTTTTATAAGGGTTGGATTTTTGGAGCCTTGCCAAACATCAGATTAGGGGCAGTATTATTTGACGTGACAAATTAAATTCGGTATTGCCTCTGTAGCCTGGTTATAGACGTAGCCTTAGACTTTGCATTAGACTTTGCCTTAGACTTAGCCTTTCTAACTATGTAATTACCTATATTGATAGCAGGTAACAACCCTTCTCGGGAGTGGTCTGTTGGAGACCCATCTCCATTTCTAGGCAGCAGATGTTGATGATGATTTGTTTGTTACAAATTGTGCGAAACGGTTTCATAATATTATTGTACCTAAACAATTACTTTTGACTTCATTAGTAAAATCATTATTGCGTCAGATTCGATTTAAACTGAATTAACCTAAAACCTAATGACACAATCCGACAAAGTTCAGTTAACTTCTCAAATGAGATTATCAAGTGACACAACCTGCTTGCCAAATCCTGAAAAAATACTGTTTAATTATATAAAGAAATTCGAAATTTCTGAAGAAAAGCAGTTGAGTTTAGGTAGATATTCTCTGGTACAATACCGGCTCGTTCCCGGCGGACTCGAATACATTAAGTATTCGCGGAACGTCCTCTAATGATATTATATTAGTATTCATTCCTCACATCGTATAAGTATTTCAAAAGGAAAACCACAGGGAAAATGTAAATTTTCATGGATTCAATTGGATGTCAATTGTCTTGAAAAAATATAAAGAAGAACTTTATTATTCTACGAAATAAAAGTCCTTTTGCTAGAGTGCATTACTTTGATCCTACGAGCAAATATAACTCATCGATCTATCAACTGTTTTAAGTAGTTAATAATATGGCAAAAAGTTGCGGTCCTAATGTTTATATTTTTAGGTAAACATAATGTCTGTTAATTAAAAAAAGAAATCCCTGGGGAAATCCTCATGGATTCCCTCCGTCTAGGGAGAATGGAGGGTTATGTCGGACTCCTATGGACTAAAACCCCACTATTCTTTCTACTAGTATAAGTCGGAGGCCCGAGAGATACTTGTACATTCGCCGCACCCCCGACTGGTATCTGCCCGCCATGCCTAGCGAGCGGGCCCATCACAAAGTGCGGCCGATCCCACGACCGCTCGTCCTTCCATAAAGGCGCGACCACGCAGTGTAAGCTAATTAATATTTATTCAATAGCTATTTTCTTTGATCTACGTTTCATACCTAAGATAATCTAAGGCAAAAGTAATATAATATGGTAATAAATCATGTATAAATTATTGGTCCTTTTGCCCCAACCAAGCTGAGCCCCTTTCTAATATTAATATGAGTGGCTGGTTCACATCAAAGGGAGCTAATTACAGCTAACTTAATTATCAGTGCGGTTACATGGCCGTAAGTTAATTTAACTTAGTCAAACATGTTATTTTGGCGGTGACTTGCGCTGACATGTGGGTTCAGAGGGTGACTGGTTCTGGATCAATAAGGGACAGAAATTAAGAAGTTGGTTTGGTGAGACTTTTCTTATTAAACATCAACTCAGCCTATCACACTTTACTGGACATAGGCCTCTCCCATGCTGCACCACAACACCCTGTATTTCGCCTTTCGCATCTAATCTATCCCAGCCACCTTTTTGAGGTTTTTGGAGTTTGGGGTTTTTGGGTTTTTTGAGGGTCCATCCAGCTGGGGGGCGTCCCAAGCTACACTTGCCGTACGCAGTCTTCACTTCAGGACTCGCCGGCTCACCAGCCATCAGTCTTTCGACAAACAAATTAAGATGATTTTAAAAAGTTTTCTACTAAAAATGGGGACGTACTGGAGCTTAGATCGATATACTATAGAGTTTATCTCAAACTACACGGACAATAGAAATTCTTTAGGCATTTGTTAGCTATCCAATGAATTGCACTGCTCATTTATTTTTTCCATTAAAGATGATCTTCTGTTTTTGTGTAATCACAAACATGAAATCATTTTACGTGGCCATACCCAAACAATTGCCTGCCTTACCCAAGATACTTTTTACGAAACATTTTTTTACGAAACGACTATTTTGATGGCTCTTTTCATCTTTCTGTTCTAAGTATGACCAAAAAGGCAATGAAGATGTGGTATTAAGACGAAAAAATATTGAAAGGTACTTTACTATTCTCTAACATCATAACACTGGGATTATTTTGCCGCGGAACTTAGGACCAGAGACGACAGTTGCGATGTATTTGGTTTTGATACCACGATTCAGATTGGTATAATTTTTTGAAATGAAAACTTCTTTAGACGCGTTGGGCATTTTTTGAGATGGGAAAAAACCATTGAACTCGCGACACTGTTACTTACCCTAAGCGACACCGCGCGTGTTTTGTTTACAAGACGATAAAAACATACCCGCTTCGGATGTGTTCGTTTGTCCTCGGGATGTTCTCGGTTTTAATGTATATCCGATATGTCAGTGAATGACAGCAAAGTATTCTGTTCGTGTTTTGTTTTCACTTCTGTAGGCACTCCCGGAGTGCCACTGTTTTTTTGTAAAGAATTTACAAAAGTACAAGTTTTCACGACCATAGTGGTAAGAAATAAACCCAGCATGTCTTCAGTATGCTGATGTACTAATACATTTAATTAAGAAATCCGTTATTATTATTTTCATTCGTACTATTTGAGTGTAGATACATTATATTATTATATACCTACTCTGCAAAATAATCTTGAACCGTCAATGTAGATAAGCACACCAATGTATTTCAGCCCTTAAGATGAAACTGTCTGAATTTGAAATCGTCTGAGCTTATTATGAGAGAGTATAATAAGATATCATTCCGTTAATGTTCGGACGAGGTCGTAAACTTGGTTTATTTGAACATTAGGATAAAGGTGTCATAAAATACGAGGTTCTGGCAGTTTTGTAACAGTGCTCATCCTCGATTCTTATTGAATTTGTTAAAACCATTTAAGTAGGTAACTATGCTGACTAATATCCACAACAACTATGTCTTTGTAAAACTACCACCAAAGTTCACTTTGTGGTATGCAAATAATTAATATTGATTTTTTTAATGACGACTATTTGTCGATGATACGCAGGAGGAAGCACCAACAGTATCTTGAGGGTGTTTGCTGAATGGCTGGATGGGCCCTACCATGGGTAGGTTTATCAAGCTTCATGTATTGCATGGGGCTTGACGAAAGCAGTGGTGGCCAAGGTGAGCAGTGGTGGCCAAGGTGAGCAGTGGTGGCCAAGTGGTAACGGCCGCGACTTACGAGTTATATATAGGTCGTAGGTTCGAACCCAGACAGGCGCTTTACTTTGTGTAAATTATTTCATCACTACTGCTCTCAAAACGGTGAAGGAAAACATCGTGAGGAAACCGGCATGTCCTAGAACCAAAAATTCGAAGACATGTGACATCTGCCAATCCGCACTGGGCCCGCGTGGTGGATTACGGCCCACTCCCTCTCATCGAGAGGAGGCCTGTGTCCCAGCAGTGGGAACATTATAGGCTGATTATGTATGTATGTATGACGAAACTATCTGTGGTCGTTATATTATCAGCTTTTTTTTTGTTTCCTAAGTATATCGACGGTTAAGAGGAAATAGGGTATAAGTGACAAAAAATTAAATGTTCAGGAGAGCCGTTCAAAGTTTTAAATTTTAGAAAAACTGACGTGAAAAATGATTTTTGCTAGGGCATAAACTCCAAAAAAGTCATCGTAGAGTCATGGGAGTAAGCGCATTCGAAAGAGCGGAACATTTTACGTAGGATGGCATATATATCTAACTCATTTTTGACCGTCGATATACTAACATAGTTTATAAGATAATTTTAGACACTTTATCACAATGTGGGCCTATGTAGTCTGTAAATAAAAGATTTTTTTTTTATGTTTCTAATGCAAAAAGCAATACTTTTTTTATAGAAATATTGTATAATTCGTCTATTATACAGGGTTATCCTTACCTTTGTACAAACTCAATATCGGTAACACCAGAACCAACACACCATCGCTCCACTGTCAACGTGTCCAATAAATTTCTTGCAACAATGGACTACAGCTATGCAGCTGCCGATCGAGGTATCGTTAACATAACATCACGCTTTTATTTCTCAGAGGGTAGGGCAGAGGAGCACCGGCCGTTAGTAACTAAATTCACCTGTAACAAAGGAGTTTACGTCGCAACATAGCTTAGACAAGATAACATGAACAACATCGTGTGGTTAGAAATTATTCGGACATCGCTTGAGGGTGTAAGAATGGAGATACTTTCAGGTAAACTGTAATTTTAACCTTAAGGTACTGACACGCACGCTTATAACAAAGCATCAAAGCATTCTTAAGACTACCACGCTCTGTAGGTGTTCACATTTGCTGGCAATATGCTAGTTTTAAACATACTCAAAGCAAACAATTGGACACACATGTTATTTAAGCACTAAAATGGAAGGTTTGCAAGAAAATACAAATCAAAATAGTAACCACTATTTTGATTACCCTAAACTTAACATAACATAATGAGCCTATAACGTTTCCACTGCTGGGACACAGGCCTCCTCTCAGTGAGAGGGAGTGGGCCGTAATCCACCACACGGGCCCAGTGCGGGTTGGTGGATGTCACATGTCTTCGAATTTTTGGTTCTAGGAGGTTTAGGTTTCATCGCGATGTTTTCCTTCACTGTTTTGCGAGCAGTGGTGATGTAATAATTTACACAAAGTAAATCGCCTGTCTGGGTTCGAGCCTACGACCTACAACTCGTAAGTCGCGGCCGTTACCACTGGGTCACCACTGCTCCCTAAAGTTACAAAGACAAAGTGTCAGTTTTTTCTTCTCTCCAACGCGACAAAGGTAAGGTAAGGGTAATGCCATTATTGAGCAATTGCTACTTAGTAGCACGTGTGTCCAAACATTGCTAGTAATGAGATTGCTTATTTCGAGCATGCTCAAAAATTAACAATCGTTTGATTTTCGAGCACGCTACCTGAGGTGCGGGTGGAAGGGGATGTTCCGAGCGCGTCTTCACGCGCTTATTTAGGAGTACGCTTTGAACTTCCAGCAAATGTGTACAGCTGCATAACATGCTAATTATAAGCATGCTTACAAGCATGCTTTTTATAAGCAGTGTCAGTCCTTTATGAGCATGTCTAAACGTACCTTAAGTATGCTTATAGTTCCTGAATTCAGTTAAACAACAAAACACCTTTTGCAAATAAAATAGTACAAGAGACATTTTAGTCTTGTTTCTAAAGTTGGCTACACGATAGCAATCCCCTTGGTGTATGTTCAGGTAAGTAAGAGTTTCCGAGAGGAGCCAATTCTCTAACAAAGGCATTTGAGAAAAGGCAGGGCAAAACCGATCGGTAAATAGATACAATTTGCCGACAGGATTATTAAATTCCACCGTTTCAATACCTACTAACAATTTCAAATTTATTAAAGAAAAATCCAAATAATCTTTTGATGGGGAAACTGTTTGAAGCAGGGATTATTATATCAATTTAATATTATGTTATAGTACGATTTTTCTCAAAACACACTAGTGGGAGTAATCGATATGAGAAAACAATGTTCTGATTTTACATTTTTATCGGTTTGTATTCTATTTGCAACTAGAAATCAGACAATCCGTTCTCAAGAAAAAAAAAGCAAGGGCTTTTTTACAAAAAAAAAAAAAAATGAATTACCTTTTTTTTCGTGAATTTTTCCCATGTTTTAATAGTTATTCTACTATTCGGGACGGAGACAAATCCAATAAATCAAAGATCATAAAAATCGGTCCAGCCGTTCTTGAGTTATAAATGGTGTAACTAACACGACTTTTATTTATATAGATTTAACGTTCATCGACTCGTCTTTGTGTATTAAAATATAGGTATTTTATCTTAAAACAGTACCAATATAAGCGGGGACATCGAAGTGAAAACTGTAACCATAAAATCAAATCAAATTATTTATTTGCTAGAATGCAGGTAAGTATACAAATAAGCCATACATTCTGACCATGAATCAGCACGTGATTCTAAACTATCTGGCGTTTTCGACGGTTTTAAAAAAATCGGCTGTTTTATAGAAAAGTGCAATAATATGTTTGTATGGAACCGCAAATTTTTATTTTAGAATGTCAAAATTTACGGAACAGCATTTTTTTTTTAATATCTGAGGAAAAATTTCAACCCCCTCTGGTGAAATTTTCAAAAGATTCAGAATCATGTAATGAATCCGTGGTACCATGTTTCGAGTTGATGTCCCAGCCAGCCTGTATTACAGAAACTAACATTGAATAACTCTCATCAACTTCCAAAAACGTCTAATGCAAACGATCACTTCTCTCTTCTTCCTACACAAATTGAATAAAAATATGCCTTTGTGTACATAATTTAAAATCGGAACCTAACGACCACACAAAAGGTCGGCCACGTAAAAAACAATAAATAAACATAATGACCGTTTCATATCGGCCGCCAAAGGTTGACGTGATATATTGGCACCGTGTAGGCAAGGGTTAATTTAGGGCATGATACACACACACATGATAAGCCTCTGCAATGGAGGGTTATCGGCGAATGTATTGAGTATTAACATTAGCAAGATGGATTTTTTGGATTATAGCTTTAGTAAAGCAATGATGCGAGAAGCACAGAACTGGTCAAAGTGTCGATGCTCGGGGGAGGCCTATGTCCAGCTGTGGACATCTTTCGGCTGAAATGATGATGATGATGAAAGCAAGGATAAAATGGTTTAGTTGCGACAATCACATCGTTGCAGAATGTGGTGCCCATGATTTTTATGCCTTCGAATTAGGTAAGGCACCATCGCTAACAATAACACTTTCGAGTCTATAGAGAATAGTTTTTTCTAAAAGATCTCTTTTGCAAAGATAAATACCACCACAGTCCACAATATTTTCATATATATCAATATACAACACGAATAAAACCGACAAGACAGATCGTTAATACTTCTTTTGAGTTCGTCACAGCCAATATGAGTTTTAATACTTTTAATACAAAACATTTCACGGCAGCGAAGCACGAAATAGCGAAGCACAGAGGATTGAAGCAAGAAGGAGCATAAAATAATTTCATACTTCGAGGAAAGTTTCGGAGTTAAATCGAGTTTTGAGAATGTCGATCGTTTTCCGGGCTGGAGCGAATTATTCTGGTGAAATGAAAATACTTATAGGTGATAACTGCGATTTAGTTTTCATACGCTTTTCTGGCTGTTGCGTGATAACTTTTACGGGGTTTAGCAGGCTGAAGCTCAGTTTGTGAATCTGGTCTTATAAGTGTGTGCTTTCTGCTACTGAATATGTATCATCATCTGCCTAGCCCTTTCCCAACTATGTTGGGGTCGGCTTCCAGTCTAATCGGATGCATCTGAATACCAGTATTTTACACGGAGCGACTACCTATCTGAGCTCTACAACCCAGTTACTGGGTAATACGATACCTACCCCTTGGTAAGACTGGTTGTCAGACTTTCGGGCTTCTGACTACCCGTAACGACTGTCAAAGATCCACGAATGACAGCCGGGTCTAACGGCTTACCGTGCTTTCCGAGGCACGGAGGGGTCGCGGTATGTAAAGATGGTTGCGCTTGCCGCTGTTGGTCTGTGGATGGGTGATCCAGAGACCAACAGCGGCAAGCGTGGCTTAACCTGATCGTTCGACCTGTGCGGCTGTCATTATTTAGCCACAGGCCCCTCAAACATTTCAGTGGTCCTTAGTGGCGAATGGTGACAATCAAACAGATAAGATATCACTACGATTATGTAAAGATCTTTGTAGGTGGCGTTCTGTATTTTCTGCGTACCGCCATGTGAAAAAGGCATGAATACATGTATGTGTATATAAAATATCACTGGCTAAGTAACTTTGCAAATGCTAAAAAAAAAGCTATCCTTTTAAGAAAGTAGGAGCACACGGTGGAGGTCTGCCCCGCTTGGGCGGAGCACCGCCGTGTCCTCGTAGAGGCGATCGGCAGCGGCGGCGACCTCTCGCGTCCGGCCTTGGTGCAAGCCATGGTCCGGAGCGAGAGGGAGTGGGAGGCAGTCACCTCCTTCTGCGAAGCAGTCATGCTAGCGAAGGAGGTGGCGGGACGGCTCAGGGAGAGAGCCCCCCGTTTCAGCCGCCGCGGGAGAGGCTCCGGACGTCGGGAGCCGCGTGACAACTCCCGGCCACCGCAGGCGCGGGCCTGTGGGCGGAGAGTAATGGGTAGCTCACCGTCCGATCAGGACCAGGCCCGTGCCGGACGGCGCGTAAGTGTTCCACGCACGCCTCAAAGAGATGTCAGCAACAGAGAAGGGGCCCACTAGGGCCGAAGCCTGCCGGGGCAGCGGGATTGTCCGAAAGGGTTACCGCTACTCCGGAACATAAAGGCCTAAGGAAGGAACGTGGGTGGGTTTTAGTCAGTAAGAGTCTGACACTTCCTTCCGCTCCACCCAGAGCTGGATGATTTCCAAACCAAAAAAAAAACTCTATGATCTATTTACAGCAGTATCTTAGTTTATTCAACACTGTTACCAATTAAAAGTTACAATAAAAAAAATAAACAAACAATTGTGAAAAACGTGCCCAAAAGCCATCTCTCTATTATAGTTATTTATAGAAGACATTAATTTAAAACGGAATATCTCCATGATTACTTCATGCTTTAATAAATTAATGCGAATAGCCTTTTCATGTCCACTGTTGCGAGCAAAATGAATTCAGATGAAAAATGATTTAATGGAGGTTGCGGCTTGCGGCGAGTTTAATATTACTTGTATTTACGCTTTGAATAAATTTGGCTATTTTTCGAATTTTAAGATTTTCTGAAAAATTTAGATATGTGTACCAAAATAAAGAAGAAAAAGTATCGAGTGCTGATACTGCTACGCAGTGGCTACGGCGTAGCTGATATCGATGCTACGAAGCTGCTACACGAGCTACGCTGCCGTAAACCAATAAGTTCTCAAAATACCTTACTTTTAAGTACGGTTTTTAGAGATGTATTGGTTTTCGGTTTTTGTAAAAAACTTTAATATTATGACTTTATTTTAATATGTCCTTATCGGTACAATTATGTCATTTGGTTTAAATATCACTTTTTTAATTTTTTATTTAGCTTTTAGATTCTTTTCTATTTTGTGAATGTGAGAAGGTTGAAGGCCTTGTAGACTCTTATTATATGATTCAATTTGTTGACGTAAAACTATTTTGTCAAGCACCTTGCTACTTGTTGATAGACATTTAAACGGTCCTCCCATACCTATTAACAGTGTAATGTGAAAATATTGTAAAGCCAATTATTTTTAAAAGACTTTCTTCCCGGCTATTCTCCATAGGAAACTCATTATTGAAACCGAACACCTTGGTTATGACGTTTCATTAGTGCGCATATAGGTTTACGTGAAACTAGCTGCGCCACGTGGTTTAACCCGCATTATTCTCGATACCATAGGAATATCGGGATAAAAAGTATCCTATATTCTAATACAAGGCTTAGCCTACGGCTGTACCAAATTTCATTCAAATCCGTTCATCTGCTTTAGCGTAAAAAATAAACAAATATTGAATATATTATCTCTTTATTATTATAACTAGCTGCGCCCCGCGGTTTGACCCGCGTAAATGTCGATACCGTGGGAATATCGGAATAAAAAGTAATAATCCAGGCCTATATAATAATCTAGGTTGTCACCTACCTCCATACAAAATTTTATCAAAATTGGACCAGCCGTTTGAGCGTGAAGAAGTAACAAACATATAAACACACACACACACCCCCTCACAAACTTTCGCCTTTATAATATTAGTGTGATATAAAATATTATAAATTATTTTACCTAAACTAATAAATTTAGGTAAAATAATTTGAATTTCACCAGGCAGGAAGGCCCGGTGTGCATTAAAATTATGCTAGTAAGGAACACAAATGTTTTATCAAAATAATCTTCCATTATCCTGAAAACATCAAACCTGAGACCCAAAAATAAACCGCTTTCAATTGTTTACACTGAATTCTGAGTTTCCTTTTTCAGCAAAACAGTGTGAAAACAACTTATATCAAAGCCGTGTTTGCCCAAATCCAAGTGTAGCCCTCGGACCCCTTATCAACGCCCGGCGATACTACAGATATAAGATAACAAGAAGTGGGACCGTGTTAGTTTACACCACAGAGTAATGAGGAAATGGAATCACCATTTCATTTAACCTCTCGAATGTCTTATGTTACACAGTCCGACATAAGCAATTGTCTTTCTATTGTGTCTCTAATTACGACAATCAAAGAGTTAACAACTGCAAGTATGAAAATTGACATACTTGGCATGACGTTTTTGAAGTGAAAACTTCTACAGGCGCGGTTGGTATTTTTTTTGAGATGGGAAAATACCATTGTACTCGTACAACTGTTACCGTAAGCAACAGCGCGTGTTTTGTTTATAAGACGATAAAAAATATACCCGCTTCGGATCTGTTCGGCTGTCCTTGGTGTACTCGGTTTTAATGTATATCCGATATGTCAGTGAATGACAGCAAAGTATTCTGCTTGTGTTTTGAATTCACTTCTGTCGGCACTGCCGAAGTGCCACGGTTTTTGTAATGCTTAGTTGCTTAGCTTTTTTTTGGAAATGGATAATAAGAAGCCCATTAACTATTAAGTAAGAATTAACGGTACGCTGCCATGAAAGTACGGTATAAGTTATTGTATCACACAGTGTTCTTGCTGGTCAGCTTCTAAACATAGACACTACAGCCGGTCGATTTTGTAAAAATCTTACCGTGACAACTTAGGTGAAGTGAGTTTGTTTTTGCTAGGAATTGACACCATTGACAGCTCACTCCACGCTCACTTCACCTAAGTTTACACGGTGAGATTTTTACAGAATAGCACCGCTGGATTTAATCATAAGAATTACTAGCACTCCATTTACTTACTTCTCCATGAGATACGTAAGAGCGGCTCCCCGTCAGCTTGTACCCTCAGGAGATGGGATAAAAATTGATTTCTTGAGTCACGTACTAGAAAGGGCCGGGGATGATTTGTGGGTCTTTTCCTGTTTGTCTTTTATGGGGTTAGGCCACCATGATCCTTTAATTAAATATGCTCCTCCTTTAGATTCAGGGCAGTAGGCTAAGGAAAACCAAACTGAAAAAATAAATAAACCTAACTACCTATTTACCCATTACCATTTATTTTGTAACTATTCTTCTGTTCTGTTTTTTCTTGTCTGTTTATATGTCTGTATATAAATGGTAAATAAATGGTAAATAAAATACAGAATAAAAAAATATAAGTATCTATCTTGTCGGTTTAGCGTAAGCGCAATAGCTGAACGAGTTTAGTGGTTCTGGGAACGATACTCAAGTCGGTTATTTGACATTATATACACACAATTTATTATAATTGTTCACCTCTTTATTAATGGTTGTAATGACAATCATATCACTTGGTTTTAGTAGGTGTTTATATTTTATTTTCTATTTATCCTTTTGATAGATTCTTATTTTGTAAAATTGTAGGTCTTGTAGACTTTAGATCTGTAGACCATTTTTTTTTATCAATTACCTGGTACTTGTTGACAGTCCTACGCTATCCTCCCATACCTACTGTAATTTGAAAACATTGTAAAAGCCAATTATTAATAAGGTCATCTATTGTTATGAGACCTATTCATAAGGATTTATTTCAAATCATACAATTGTAAACGCAAGAAGTCGCTGAAAAAATCCTTTAAAACGACTCTGAAGAAAAAGTTAAAACTTACGAGATTCTTATCAATTGAGTTTTATTATACAAATAAACTTTCCTAATTAAAACTGTTCCAGCCTTACTGGCATTCGCAAATTACTTAAATAACGAAATTCTTATAAAATAAAAACAAAATCAACAATATGTTTGTAAATTAGCATAGAAACGCCATGACAGGCGCTGATCTCCGGATAATGAAAACAGGAGTCCGGGTACAAAATTAAATACGACTCAAGGTCTATGCAGAAAGAATACTAATTTGTTCGAAAACTTCGGCAAAATGCCTGAGACATCGGTCTTGGTATCACAAGATGAGTAATTATAACTTTTCCTGGTGGAAAAAGACATGGCAAATATATTTGACAGAAGACAATGTTATTAATATTAATATCCGGATTCGTTTAGTCGAATTAGAAGGAACAATGAATACGGAAGTTTCAAAGTAAATTTTGTTTTTGCGAATTCCTTGTCATAATTTTTTTTTTAAAACGTTGCTCCTCACTAGGAATTTCTCCTGTATTGTGGGTGCGTTTACAAACATTTAAACTCACATACACAAACAGCCAGACCGGGAACAACTACTTGTAGGTCATACAAATATTTGTTCCGTGCGGGAATCGAACCCGCGACACGCAGCGCAGCAGTCAATCGCATAACTACTGCGCCAACCGTAATTAGGTACTTATACATTTTTGGAAAGATAGGACATGCAACCATGCAACCTTGAAACTGTATTCTAACCTATCCGGTTTCACAAGGTCGGTTTTTGTTAAAAAAAACTGGTCTTTTCACCGATATAACGGATATTTTTTTGTCCTACGAGACGAAATTTTTCTTGTTTTCTATCTTTTTTTCAATCCTCCATACATTTTGTCTTATATTCCACATATTTTTTTTATAAATTTAGGTTTCTAGTATCATATCCTAAAGTTAAGAGTTTGATCATAAATCTTAAAGTTAATAATTTGTATCATAACTACAATTTCATATTTAGACCCTAAAGACACCAAACCATGACATTCTGGAGGCAATAATTTGAATTTGGCAATTCTGGAAAAGGGGTTATTCTGACAAACATCTCACACACATTCGTCTGCTTACATTCCATAGGCTTAGTATATCTGTCTTTAAGTCAGCATATACCAATAGACATGGGAACGACCGATAAATTGAACCGTGGCCTCCCCGAATTGCGTTGCGGTTAAAGGACAAACATGGCCGAAATTAAGACGACGTACAACAACAACAGGTCTGGGGAGGGAGGGAGGACTGGGGAGTCTTACTGAGATTTCAATTTATTTAATAGTGTTGGGGAACGAGCAGTAATGAAGAAGATATACTAAGAAAGGGTTTTATTTTGATGTATCAAGACATCAAAAGAAAACCCTGTTTGAAACAGTGGTGAATGGAGGGATGCATGAAAGAGCCTCCTCGTGTAGCGCAGTTTGTTCCGCCAGTTACTCAACTAAACCGTGCACTCGGCGCATCCTGGACAGTCAAACCCAAGAGCTTATTTGACTGGCCAGCGGCCGTGGTCCTCATGTAGTTTCCTGTCTAGGGGCTAATGTGATTCGCCTCACGATTTCTCGCCACCTACTCCGATTTCTGGTATTTTTTGTGCACTCATACAAGGGTTCACCCACTGCGGATTTGATTTGGTCAGTCCATCTCATGGGTGAGCGTCCGCGTGGTTTAGTGCCCTCCACTCCACGCTGCTTTTTTTTTTAACTAGAAAATTAAGATGATACTAGTAACATAATTTAAAAAAAAAAAAATTAAAGACAAAATGTATCGAGGATTAAAAGAAAGACGGAAAACAAGAAAAATTTCATCTTGTGGGACCAGAAAATGTTATCTGTTGTCTTGGAGTAAGGAGCATTTTTTTAAAATAAAAACCGACCTTGCGCAATAGGATAGTTTAGAGTATAGTTTCAAAGTTGCATGGTTGCATGTCCTATCATTCCAAAAATGTATGATCAGTATTCTATTAGACAAAAAATTTCGCCAACCCAAGATTGACTTTGAAAGTTCCCTATTCGCTCTTCCCTGTAATATGATTAAACGAATCAGGATATTAATAACATTATCTTCTGGCAAAACTTGTGCCAAATATAGTCTCATGTCTCTATTTTCTTCAAGAAAAGTTATAATTACTTAAGTTGTGGTACCAAAACTGATGTCTCACGAAGTTTGCCGAAATTTTCCGAACAAATTAGTATTCTTTCTGCATAGACCTTGAGTCGCATTTAATTTATTCCCCGGACTCATGTTTTCATTATCTGGAAATAAGCGCTTGTCACGGCGTTCTCCGGTTGGGTGTCCCGCGTCCCAAGGTTACGTCATCACAAGTGTACCTACATTTTTTTCGACGCGCCGCGGGGCGCCCTCGCCACTCATACACGACTCGTACAGAAAAAAATTCTATGGACCGCTGTTAAACTAATGGCTGTTTCTTTAAGTGGATAGACCAGGGTAGATTATAAAACTTGTTTCGTAACTTTAAGAGACTTAGATTTATTAAAATAATCATTTATTTTTAATGTTTGTTTACATTACGAAAATTAAAAATTAAAATAATTTTCATTCAAAATCGAAAGCGATGACCCTATTTTTTTATTTACCTAAAAAATAGCCCCATTCATACCGAATCGAATGACATATAATACATACCATTGTAGTTTCAAAGTTTATATAAACAATAACATTTATATCACGCGAGTATCCTATTACGCACACGTCATCGCCGTCATTTGTTTGATTTTCAACTACAGATAACTAATTTCGTAATAATGCTACGCACACACGGTTTTTGGCACAGATGTACTCTATTTAGTAACTCGACTAAAGAACATGGAACGCAAGCAATACTCCCATAGACAAAATTACGAAAAATAAAATACTGAGGCGTGGAACGTGCTTGCTGTCACAATTTTTTCCGGGTCTAGATCAGGACTGGGTCAAAAAGCGGATGTGCACACGAGGCAGAATCGGGGACGTTCTCACCTAAGCGGCGCTAATTTACAAAAAGATTATTGATTTTGTTCTAATAAACAAGAGTTTACTTTCTAAACTAATTTGCGAATGTCACCTAGGTTGGAATAGTTTTAATTAGGAACGGAATGTATAAGAATCTGTAAATTGTAACTTTGCCTTTAGAGTGTTCTTGAAGGATTTTTCAGCGAATCCTTTCCTTTTCCTTTCTTTTTTTTCCTTTCCTTTTCATTCCTCTTGTATGATTTGAAATAAATCCTAATGAAAAGGTCTCGTAACAATATATTATTATGACCTTTCATTGAGCTTGTTGATGAACTTTTATTTTGCCTAGAACAACTTTTCTCATTGAAAAGTACAATACATTTCAAATCAATTATAAGTTATGATAGAAAGGTCAATTAAAAGTTGGATTCTTGACCGTTCATTATTTTAATGACTGTGACGTATTAAGTTTGTTGTTATTGAATTATTTTCATCATTAAAACATAACATCACGCGTGATTTCCCCAAGGAGTTAGGCAGAGGCACCCACATTTAATTTCATTAAGTTCTGTAGCGGTATCTACAATGCCACAAGCAAACAACGCGTCACACTGACATATACTAGCATAAACTACATTAGTTTTTGTTTATACTAAACCCGAAAAGGGGTCATTGTACTCATCATTTTGAAAAAAAAAATAAGCTGTTGCATATATTTTGTCGATTTAAGTGAACACAAATGTATGGAACAGCTGGTTTTTTTTCGCGATTTCAAGGTTGATCCCATAGAAAAAGTTGTTCGAAATGATGAGTACAATGACCCCTTTTCGGGTTTAGTATTAACATTAGTATTGCTATCCTATGTGTGCTCAGATTTATAACAAGATTCTTAACCAAATTAAAGAACTTCCTATGGTCCGCTTCAGAAGGGCATTACACACTTGGTTAATTGAGAATCCCTTCTATACTATAAAAGATTTCCTTCAGTTTAAATTTAATTGATCCAATTGTACCTATACCAAAAATTTGCATGTCATTATGTTATGATTGAATATGTTAAGCTACTAATATACTACCATTGTAAGAACTTTTGTAACCATATTTATCTGCAAATAAATCTTTGACTTTGACAAAAACTAATGTTGTATCCAACGTCCCGACATGAAACATCGGGCAGTTGCCCGCCAGACACAACACCCGTCTGGTCGGAGGATCCTCCCTTTTCTATGAGTGAACTTTACACCATGTTCGTCATATCTCTATAAGCCTATAATGATAAGCTTATAATGTTCCCACTGCTGGCACACAGGCCTCCTCTCTGTGAGAACGAATGGGCCGTAATCCACCACGCGGGGCCAGGCGGGTTGATGTATGTCATGTAAGTGCAGCATGCAATTTTTATATAAATAAATAATAAAAGACTTCGATTTTTTTTGTTCTAGTACATGCCGGTTTCCTCACGATGTTTTCCTTCACATATTTACGCAAAGTAAAGCGCCTGCTTGAGTTTGAACCTACGAATTCCAACTTACGGCCGTAACCACTGGGCCACCACTGCTCTTCAATACGGGAGTGATTCTTATTGGGCGGAATACAAATCCTGACTGCAGGCTGTTTCTAAACTAGCAGAAAAACCTAGTGAATTCTGGTCAACTTGACTATCATTCCCAAGACCACTAAACTCGCTCAGCGGTTGCGCTTACGACCATTAGACCAACAAGGTACTCATAGTTCTGTTATAATTATCGTGTCTGTATTTTTATTTATTTTGTCTCTCTCTACTGACCTGAATCCAAAGGAGGAGCATATTTGATTTGTTCATTCTGGGAATTTGTGCAAGTAAAAAATAACACAAACTTACGATACACATATTTTATAATATAGGTAGGTCAGGATCTTTATAAAAAAAAAATATCTCAATATTATTCACACTAATACCTACTAATACAAGATTATATAAAATTCCAGTTCCTCTTTTTTCCTTCAGAAAGAGCAAGAAAAATATTCTTCAAGGGTCTCGGCCATTAAAAGTAACAAGGTCAATTATACCCTTGTTCCTATTTCTTCTAAAACCCGAGGTAAAAACGCAATTTACCCCGATACGGTGAAAATGCTAATTCGGTGAATTGTAAATGGGTGCGATAAGGTGTTTAGTATGTGTCTCAGGTAGATGTTACGTGATTGTCGACAGGTTATGGTAATATGGTTGTATGTACCTGGATTTAAAAGAAAGAAAATAAGGAATGGAAAATATGCGTTACATCCAGGCAAAGCGGCCATCGAAAACATGCGTCACATCCAGGCAAAACGGCCATCGAAAACATGCGTCACATCCAGGCAAAACGGCGATCGAAAATATGCGTCACATCCAGGCAAAACGGCCATCGAAAATATGCGTCACATCCAGGCAAAACGGCCATCGAAAATATGTGTCACATCCAGGCAAAACGGCCATCGAAAATATGCGTCACATCCAGGCAAAACGGCCATCGAAAATATGCGTCACATCCAGGCAAAACGGTCATCGAAAATATGCGTCACATCTAGGCAAAACGGCCATCGAAAATATGAGTCACATCTAGGCAAAACGGCCATCGAAAAATATGCGTCACATCCAGGCAAAATTTTGTTCCGTATTTTAAAAATTAATTTTAATTATTTTTAAGTGTAATTAAGGTGATTTAATGTAACTAAATGTAAAATAAGTGCATAATTACTCAGGATTATTGTTTTCCTGCAAATATTCATAAAACGCAGTGTTTGGTTGCCCACCGTTACCGGTAACCTATTACGAACAGCTGATCTTCGACTCACGGATTTAAACGGGGAGTATTGTTACTTTTATTATTTAATTACCACATAGTCGTATCTTAGACTCTGTAACACGCTTTCATTGAGTCCTTGAATCACACCTTAAAATACATATAAGTACATAATTATTTAACGAAAATAAAGTAGTGAAATATCGTATATTATTGATCCATAGTAGGTATAATATATTTGAATACTTAACAACAAGAACGTTGATTATCGTTTATTGCATTGTTAACTGTTTGTAAAACTAAAATTAGGAAAAAAACTTTTTAATCTAGGCATCCTACCCACTTAAGGAAAAGTAAAATTATAAGTCGATAGAATAAATGTAACTTTGTACTTGATTTGATCTAGTTGCATTTCGATTAGATTCAGGAGCCTTCCCTACCTCATTTCTCTATAAAGCAACACTAAATTCTCCCATTTTTTTTTCCTTTCATTTCTAGCTTTCCTTTTTTGTTTGTCTTATTAGTTCTCACCGTTCCTTTAATTCTACTTTCAGTACTAATTCCTGAAACCATGCCTGTGATGACCCGTAAGGCTGCTGCTCAGGAGTTGGAGCTTAAATTGAGAACAACCACTGAAGCTCTTAAGGTTTCAAACAACAAATGTCAACAGCTGTTACAGGAAATAGATGATAGTGAGAAGGAAATCGAGAAGGTCGTTTTCAAAAACACTAGCTTAAAACAAGAGCTGGTAGACCTACATCAACAATACCTGGATGTTGTTGATGAACGGGACAAACTGCGGGTGGTCACGGATGGTTTCAACAACTGCAGTAATATATATGAGGAGGCTTTATGTAGGGTTAGGGACCTAGAAGAAGAATTAATTCATGCAAATGTTCGAATCAATAAATTACAGAAACAAAAAGAATGTACTCAGGCTAAGGAATCCAATAACTTGTATAATGAATTATTAAACACTAATTGCAACCCCTTAATAACAATAGATCTTACTGAAGATTCCATTATGAAACATAACAATAGCTGCTATAAAGTAAGTCAAAATAAAATTAAAAAATATGCAAAACTAAATAGAATCATAAATAAATGCAACAAATTTAGAAAACAACAAAAACACAGTTCTAATAATATTATACTAAGAAAAGAACGTGTTTTTCTTATAAATAAATTAAATAATTATCAAATTAAATTAGAAGACAGTAAGAACATTTATGAGATTGACACACAACGCTTACAGTCTGAAATTCAGGTACTTGAAGAGTCGATACATTCACTTTATACTAAGTATGTGCGGTCGGAAAAACAAATTCAGGAGCATATCCTTGCGGCAAATGAGTTAGTGGACATGTGCAACTCCAATGCAGACAGAGTGGACCCGCTGACTCTCAGCGGCCCTCATTGCTCATTGGAAAGCACATCCAATCTTGGCACTCTCCAAACTGAGGGTACGGAGGACCCGTCCCAGTCAGGAAGTGCTCAGGTCTTTATTCCACATCAAGATACGCCAGATATTGAACAAGGTCCATTGCAAGTACTTCAGACAGATGCTAGTTCTCTCCCGTGTAGTAGTAAAGTTTGTTACTGCTCTATTATGTTTTCTGATAGTTTTGGAAAAGGATTAGGTAAATTACTTAGCAACAACCTGTGTCATTCTTCACAAAACTTTTGCATGCCTCAGACTTCCTACAAACAAATAATGTCTTCAATAACCAGGAATGAATATGATCCTAATGACATTATTACTGTACTTATAGGTAATAGTTTAAATGTTATCAAAGATGATATCTCTGATAGTGTCACCGACCTATTGAAGTTAAATTGTAAGAAAATAATTTTGTGTGCTTTTCCATATTTTGAGCACTTGTCAAACAGACAAAACAAATACATTCACATGTTAAATAATTACATGCATTTCTTAGTTAGTCACCATAGTGACAAGTTTATATTTTTTGATACCAACATTTTTGTTGATAAGTTAAGGTCGACTAGGGATACTGTGTATCTGCCCATTAGTTTTAGACGTAAAATAGCTAGGCTATTAGCACTTAATATTAACCCAGACATAATTAGTATGTCGAAGTCATCCATAATTAGCACCACAATTAGTAATAGTACTAATGTTAAGGTGGTTAGCTCAGATATTTTAAACTAGTTTGTAAGACAACAGAAGGTACCAATAACAGTATAGTTACACTTAATAACAAAAAGGTATTTTCTAGCAATAAAATAGTGAACTGTAGAAAAGGGGCTAAGCAGAAATCCTTGAAATTATTTCATCAAAATATTCAAGGTTTTTCTTCCAAACAATTGGAAATTGAGTTGTTTTTAGAAAAAACAAAGTTTGACATTATTTGTATAACTGAGCATTGGTTAAAAGATTCTGAAATGTTAATTAACTATGACAATTATAGTGTGGCCAGTTGTTTTAATCGAAAGTCAATGCTGCGTGGTGGTTCACTAATCCTAATTAAAAGTTGTATTAAATTCAAACCTCGTAAAGACATAGTTGAACTATCAGTTGAACATAGCATTGAACTGTCTTGTGTTGAGCTAGATAAGCATGTTATAGTGTGCGTTTACAGACCCCCACATTATCAAAACTATTCTATATTTGAGTCAGTAATGGAAGATGTTTTGGCAAAACTTGCAACTGGTAATAGGTCAGTAATTATCTGTGGTGACTTTAATATTAATATTTTAGAAAATAATTTAAATACCAGTAGATTATTAAATTTGTTTAAATCGTTCAATCTGTCAAATGTGTTTGTAGAACCAACCCGAACAACTACGACTACTGCTACATGTATTGATAATGTGTTTTGTTGCTGCGACTATTTAGATAAAGCCGTTGTTAATTATCTCCCGTCCGATCACAGTGGTCAAACTGTAAGTTTTGAGTCCAACATGCCAATACAAAAAGTGCAGATCCAATCCAGACCAATATCATCAGGTAATTTAAATAAATTTAATAGCACTTTATCTTGTAAATTAAGTAATCAGAACCTTACAGTGAACAATGTTAATATTATGTATAATGAATTCTTTTCGGTAGTCCAAACCGAGTTCAATAATTCTTTTAAGAAGATCACTAAAAGTGTCAGCCCTAAGTTTTTATTTTGTGACTGGGCAACTAAAGGACTTAGGAAAAGTAGGGAAAGACTTTTCGAGCTGTATGGCCTTAAGCCTTATATTAACACGGAAACTTTTAATAAGTATGTTGCTACTTACTCTAGAACTTTTAAGAACGCTTGTAAAGCAGCTAAAGCCTTATACATTAGCAACAAGGTCAAATCAGCAGACAATAAAATAAAGACGGTTTGGAAAATTATAAATAATGAAACGAACAGGAATAAAAAGCATAATTCTGATTACACACTACAGACGTCAAGCGGTCTCATTTGCGATAACAAAGAAGTGGCTCAAGAATTTGTAAATTTCTTTACTAGTATCCCACTCAAAACAACTGAAACTTTAAATTCCTCGCCCTCCCTCGCTTTGGATTTAGTAAGGGCGAACGTTTCAGCCTGCCCGGTTGAATTTAACTTTAGGCATATTAACCCCTTAACAGTAATTAAAGCTTTTAAGCAAATTAAGATCAAATTGACAGAAGATCTTTGGGGAATGTCCATTAAGGTCTGTACCTCCATAATTGAGACTATTGCGCCTTACTTAGCCTTAGTATTTAATTCGTGCGTGGATCAAGGAGTCTTCCCCGATTTAATGAAATACAGTAAGGTAATACCACTTTACAAATCCGGGGACAGTAAAGACACGAATAATTATAGACCCGTATCCGTTTTGCCGGTTTTCAGCAAGGTGTTTGAAAAGATAATGCTTAATCAAATGCTCAATCATTTTAACACGAATAAAATCTTACACGATCAACAGTATGGTTTCACCAAAGGGCGTTGTACGACCGACGCCGGTGTAACTTTATTAAAACACATTTTTAACGCGTGGGAAGAGGCCCAAGACGCAATAGGAATCTTTTGTGACCTCTCCAAGGCATTTGATTGCGTCGATCACGAAACCTTGCTTTTGAAACTTGAGCATTACGGTCTTGGAAAACTTGCGCTCAGTTTAGTTAGTTCTTATTTAAATGATAGGCAACAACAAGTTCAAATAAATGGTGTCAATTCACTTGGTTTAATAGTAAAAATTGGTGTGCCACAAGGCTCAATATTGGGTCCTTTCCTCTTTTTAGTGTATATTAATGATCTACTCCATTTATTAAAAAATCAACCACAAATGGTGTTATTTGCTGATGACACTTCCTTAATTTTTAAGGTAAATAGACGTGCTACAAATTTTGACGACGTAAATAATGCCCTACTGCAGGTTCAAAATTGGTTCACTGCTAATAATTTAGTATTAAATGGAAATAAAACTAAGTGCATAAGATTTTCTTTACCAAATGTCAAGAGTAGTGATTGTGAGATAATATTGAATCAAGAGAAACTGGAATTCGTCGATAAAACTGTTTTCCTGGGGATCACGCTCGATTCAAGGCTACAATGGGGTCCTCATTTAACATCTCTTGCAGGACGGCTAAGTTCAGCAGCTTATGCTGTCAGAAAAATCCGTCAATTTACTGATGTAGATACCGCGAGACTAGTCTATTTTAGTTACTTTCATAGTATCATGTCTTACGGTATTTTACTTTGGGGACGGGCTGCAGACATCGATTCTATTTTTATTCTGCAGAAAAGAGCCATCAGAGCTATATATAATCTCCGCAGGCGCGATTCTCTAAGGGAACTGTTTAAGGAAATTAACATCATGACGGTGCCTTGTCAATATATCTACGAAAACATCATGTATGTAAGGAAAAACTTACATCTTTTTAGTAAAAGAGGTGAAAGACATAATTATAGTACTAGAAATAGGGACCTATTAGTTCAACCAGGTTTCAGACTGGCTAAAGTAGATTCATCTTTTATGGGGTACTGTTTAAAATGTTATAATAAAATACCTCCCCACATTCTTCAACTGAATGAGACAAAATTCAAGTCTTGTATAAAACGCACACTATGCAGTCAGGCATATTATAAGTTAGGGGATTACATCGCTGATAAAAATGCCTGGCTCAATGCTGGTCCTGCTCCACAACCACAACTAATTGATTGACACTTGAAAGTATTGTTGGAGCTGCTGAAGATTGTAAGACTATCTTTGTAGTTAATTTCAATATTTGGAAGAGGTGCTTCCCTTTTTATTTTTTTTTGTGTTTCTGACATTACGAACATAACTTTTTTTAATTTATTCAATCAAGTTTTAATTGTTGAATACTTCAATATTAAATATCTCTTCCTGTTTGGTAGGTAATAAAATTCTATTTACCTCTTAAATTGCAAACTGTAGTTTTGTATAATTTAGAAGCATTTTTTTTAATTTTGTAAATGTAAGAACCATGTTTCCGTTTATTATGATTTTTTGATGTTGACTTGAAATAGCATGGCAGTTGAGAACGTGTCATGCTCACTTAAATGTCTCACCGATGGTGGCGCGTGTGTTGGATCATTCGGTTCCCTACAAAATGGTTGAGCTGGATGGTGCTGATCCACGCGTCATGTTCGTGAACGGGCGCCGTCGGTTGAGACTGGTCATCTCTTAACTACCAAGGCTTATTTTTAATCTTATGTCTTGAATTGTTTCTTCATTTCTGTCTTTTTTACATTGTTCTCACATATAGAAGCAACAAGAATAATGTACCCAGGATTTTGTAATATCTTGATTTAAAAGAGTGTCCATGGAGTTTCTTGCCCGTTCTTCTCCATAGAGATCTACGCTTTGGAATGGGCAACTCATGGACGTAATATATAGAGTTACTTCTATATATTACGTCCATGGGGCAACTAGCTTCAACTTTCTGACTAACTGACAGACTATTTAATTTTGACAATTCAAAAGTGCCTGTACAAGGTTTAATTGAAATAAATGATTTGAGTTTGAGTTTGAGTTTGAGGCAAAACGGCCATCGAAAATATGCGTCACATCCAGGCAAAACGGCCATCGGTCAGCATAATGCTACGACCCAATGCGATACAGAGCCCCAGCGCTTTTGAGCGACAGCTGGTGCTCAGAAGTAATTCATACAACACATAACATAACATCACGCTGTATTTGCCAGAAGGGTAAGGCAGAGGTGTACCAATAGTAGTAAACATTTAACCCTTCTGCCTTCAAAGCAAGAGTGAACAGGCATCTTTTGGGCACGCTCGTTCCATCATAGACCTCATCTATCGCTTACCATCAGGCGTGATCGGGGTCAAGAGCGGGCCCATTTAGTAATAATAAAAAAAAACCCGCATTTTGCCACATATGTTAAATTCCCATGTAATAGGGGGCCAGCCTATTGCCATCAACCGGGCATATATCCAGACTCCGGGCTGCTGCTGAGAAATTCCTAATGGAAAACCCAATAAAACTTTGTACGTCCTGGAAATTCAAGCCAGGACCTCATACTGAGCAGTAGCGCATGCGACCACTAGACCGAGGCAGAAATTTTATCCCGATATTCCCACGGGATCGAAACCGCGGGGCGCAGCTAATTAATAAATAAATTACCTTCTAATATCATTACTTATAGGTATGTAGACTAATTAATTTAAATTTCAAAGCTTTCTCTCTCCTACGTCTTTGCTGCGACCGACAGGGTCCTTAGGGTAATTACACGCCGAAGATGTTCGTGATCGTGGTCGCTATCTCTATACCTCGACTTAGATACTCGCTGTTTCTACATGTCTACTATGTCTACAGTCGCCCCTGAAAGCTCAGTTGCTCAGTCCTCTGTTTGTGCTGTACTCTCCAGATGCACTCCAGATGAACAAGTTGCATCGATTTGACCAATCAAAAGCCTGATCACATCGACGCTTGATGTCGGCCGCGGTGTAAAAACAAAATATTTTGCTTTCACGTAGGCGTCGAGGCTAAATAATAACAGCCGCACAGGTCGATCGAACAGGTTAAGCTACGCTTGCCGCGGTTGGTCTGTGGATGGATCTTTACATACCGAGACCCCTCCGTGCCTCGGAAAGCACGTTAAGCCGTTGGTTCCGGCTGTCATTCGTGGATCTTTGACAGTCGTTACGGGTAGTCAGAAGCCCGAAAGTCTGACAACCAGTCTTACCGTATGAAATGAGCTAAGAAAATTACCAGATGCACCAGGTGACGTATTAGTGAATGTGACCTAATATGGATAGCGACGAACTAGTTAATGTGACGAATGGCCAGATCCATTGTATTACCCAGTAACTGGGTTGTGGAGGTCAGATAGGCAGTCGCTCCATGTAAAATACTGGTATTCAGCTGCATCCGGTTAGACTGGAAGCCGACCCCCACATAGTTGGGAAAAGGCTAGGCAGATGATAATGACGTAGGCGTCGAGGCCCCCCCAGCAACTCGAGATGTATCGCAGTGAGGCATCTTCGGCATGTGCACCTTAATGATCTCATTCTATTTGAAGTTACCACCTCAAACTCAAACTCAAAGCATTTATTTCAATTTATTAAACCAATTACAGGCACTTTAGAAATGTAAAGGGGTCGGTCAGTCAGAAAGATGAAGCTAGTTGCCCATTCTAAAGCGTAGGTACCTATGGAGAAGAACGGGCAAGAAACTCCATGGACACTCTTTTAAATCAAAATAATATGGTTACAAAGTCTTGTTTACATCATTCATGTTAAAAATTATGCATGTGAGAACGATGCAGAACGTCAAAAGTGTCCGTAATGAAAAGACGAAAAAAAATCTAAGTACACAATAAAGAATGCAATGAGTGATTGAGTAGAATGTTGACAACTTCTTCTTAGATTCCAGAATCTTAGCCATATAAAATGTTGTGATGGAACTGTAGAGCATTGTAGCAGTGAATAAAAGTATACTCTTGTCCTTATTCACTCACAATAGGAATCTCTATGGAGATGTAAGTGCTTTTACGTGATCGACTTTCATACGCTACGACACACAATATGTATAGCCACATCTATATCTATAAATTGAATAAAACAAATACGCTTTTCGTATGTTTGTTTGTGTGACAGCTTAGTTCTTATTAAGTGCACAATGGATTTTGGTAAGGTCTTCACTATCATTTAGAGAATTTATTCCAAAAGATAATAGCAATGGTGGTCCAGTGAGAACGGCCCCGACGTACGAGTTGTAGCTCGTGGATTCGAACCCAACCAGGCGCTTCACTTGGTGTAAGTTATTTCGTCACCACTGCTCTCAAAACGGTGAAGGAAAACATCGTGTGGAAGTCAATATGTCCTAGAAACAAAAATTCGAAGACATGTGACATCTACCAACCCGTACTGGGCCCGTGTGGTCGATTACGGCCCACTCCCTCTCACCGAGAGGAGGCCTGCATCCCAGTAGTGGCACATCAACATTAATACAACATAGAGACCGCACAGAAACTTGAATGTTTTGACATGTCATCACCAGTGTTCGTATCCGAACTAGATTTTAAGTTTATTTTGGTTTATTTAAGTTTATTGTTTCACTGGCAACAAAGACTGTAGATTTTTTTTAAATGGTCGAATGTCATTGACCAATTTATCATAAAAATGCACTGAATTTGTATTCCATATCGAATAGAGTGATTTTCTTTCAATTCAATTCACAATACAGTGTGAGTCTTCATAATGTGCACATATCGAAATGAGGGAAACTAAGTTTAATTTTATCGACGGAAAAAATATTTAAAAAAATCTAAAAAAAAAAAAATTTTAGAATTTTTATTAAAGTTCTTGTTTGCTGCTGTGACCCCTGTGTAAACAATCGCCCTCAATTGAGAATTATGGTTTTTTTCTAACAAAAATCTGAAATTTTTTTGTAAATTTTTACAATAATTGTAAAATTACTCAATAAAAGCCCCGATTACCTACTCTTTTTTATTACTTTAAATTATTCTCCATTATATCAGATTTCTAAACGTAAAATACCATGTTTATAACTCAATCACAACATTTCCTATCAACTGTTAAAGAAAGGCCTTGCAATCACCATACTTTAGCAGGTAAAGATCCTTTTAAATATTTTTTTATTTTTTCAAATATTTTTTTATTTTTTCAAATATTTTTTCCGTCCATAAAATTAAGCTATGTTTCCCTCATTTCGTTATGTGCACATTATGAAGACACACTGTATAATGTTATTTATGTTTTCGCCACCAACATATATATATTTGAAGGAATAGTCGTAAGAAGCAGGGGCGGATCTCTAGTAAATCACTCAAGTAAACCCTTCCAACGAAAAAGTAAAGCAACATCCATAACCTCACTTAACATGAGTCATGACTTTCAGTAGCTATAGAAAACCAAAAAGCCAAGGAAAAGGGCTAAAGGACTAGTGACAAAGGGAGGCGAAAGTACCAAGTCACTGAATGACAACACACAAGTCACAGGGGACGACTTGGTATGCACAAATGGGACAAGCAAGGGGTTCCAATACGGGTTGTACTTGAAAACGTAAGACCCCCAAGTTCGGAGATGAGCAATATTGGGTGCGGAGATATTTGGATGGTTTTATGGGAGAAGTACACAATAAATTAATTGAAAAACGATTTTTTGAAACTGTTCTTATTTGGAAATTTAGCAACACAAGTAGGTATGTCAGGAGTTGTTTGACATAGACTGTGTCTAAACACACTATGCCGAAGGTACGCGACCGAAGTTCGGCATGATTACGCCTGCAATGCTATTTAACGTAACGTAATTTCGGCATAATGTATCGTCAGTGATTCTAATAGCATTGCAGGCGTTATCATGCCGAACTTCGGTCGCGTACCTGTGTTTAGACACTTTTCGTTAAATATTTCATTTCTCGTGTACAAAAATATTTAAAAAATGTAACCAATAAGTGACGACGACTCACACTCAAACAAGATTGTTAGTAAAACTTACTTACTACTATGTTAGTAAGCACAGACACTGAACAAAAACACAAGAAATAACGGTTGGTCACTGTTGCGACATCCCATGAGAGACGGCACAACAGTGACCCACGTAAACACAGTCCAGGCGACTCGCAACCACGTTTAAGACACTGTTGGAGCCGCCCCACACCCTGCGCACCAGGGAAGCGAACCTTTTACGCATTGTTGCGTAAAAGCAATCTACATGCGCATCTGCGAACATCCCACTACAGAAACGGGGCAGCCCCACCAGTATCCTAAACGCATTGTTGTATAGAACGCGAAGAGCGCTGTACGATCTTCGCGTATTAGCCCACAGGCTGCACGTGTAAAAAGCAGTACAGTTAATGAAAATAACGAGTTAGCCTATAAAAATAACGAGTTTATTTTTATCACAATAAAGTGCACTTGTTTCTTTGTTCAGTCACTCTTGCGGCTAAAGGTCAGTTTCCACTTATAATTTGAACCTTACCGACCTTTATCCACAGAAAGTTATTTATAGAATAATTAAATGTCATTGATATCGTATTTACAAAGAATAAAATCTAGACTTAAGTGACATTTTATGACGGATAATGGAGTTCATACTAGTTTTATCGTCGCTAATAATAATCTAGTTTATAGTGATTTACTGTGTAGAGGCTTTGGCAGTCGTTATGGGTCGTCAGATGCTCAAAAGTCTGACAACCAGTCTTACCAAGGGGTACCGTGATACCCAGTAACTGGGCTGTGGAGGTCAGATAGGCAGTCGCTCCACATAAAATACTGGTATTCAGCTGCATCCGGTTAGACTGGAAGCTGACCTCAAAGATAGTTGGAAAAAGGCAGGCAGATGATGATGACGTGTTGAGGATTATCTAGTGCTACTAATTTCTTAAATAAGTGTATTGTGTACGGAATACTTAATACTGCAAGACCGAAAATTAGCGCAATCAACACGCTATGTATTTCGATTGGTTGACTTATTATTACTTAATTTAATTTAATTATCAAGCATAATCAGCCTAGAATGTTCCCACTGGGACACAGGCCTCCTTTATGTAAGAGGGAGTGGGCCATAATCCACCAAGTGGGCCCAGTGGGGGTTGGTGGATGTCATTGTAACGGTAATTGGCAAGGCTGACAGAAACAAAATATGTTTTAGACGACAAATAATACCTATCTTAGGCTAGCAAACGGTTAGAAAATAATACCTAAGTATTACTTTACCATTAGAAGAGAGGAGAGTTTGCGTTTTTATAGTGTTGGAAGGCCTCCCACAAGTTGGACCGACGACTTTGTGGAGGCCTCAGGAACCCGTTGGATGCGAGAAGCACAGAACCGGTCGAAGTGGATGTGCTTGGGGGAGGCCTATGTCCAGCAGTGGACGTCTTTCGGCTGATATGATTATGATGATGATTACTTTAGTGATAACGACACGGAAAATCGTCTTGCAGTACTTTTAAAACTAAATAACTAACTAAACAACTATCACTAACTAACTAAATAACTATGTAAGGCTAGAAATCGGTTGACTAAACCATGATTATGACGTTTTTGATAACCACACGGAAAATCGTCTCGCAGTATAACACAAATAAAAAGTGTGTCAGTATCGTCGGCCAATTTAACAAAGTATGTATGTCCAAATCTTTAGCCAATTCAACATAACACCATCCCTAAATGAAATTCCGTTGACCTAGCAGAACATAGGCATCCCGCGTAAATATGTATGTCCCAGCACTAACTTGTAAAGATGTAGGTGCGATATTCTATATTATTCTCATTTACGACTGCCGCCTTGTGTAATAAAATCTTATCTACGCGTGTACTTTAGAGATTGAGTAAAACTTGTGAACGAAAGTGTGGCTTCATGTTTTTTTTCTGATGAGGTTTTTAGAGCATCTACAAATCGCTCTTGCTGCTCCTCTAGTATATAAAATATATAGTATATAAAATCAAAACATCTGAAAAAAATCGCACACAGTAAAATTACTTGTCGACATTGCTGACAGAATAAGCAAGCTGAAGTGGCAACGAGCCGGTCATATTACCCGTAGAAACGCGACTTGCCAAAAATCGAGCTGAATGGCGTGCAATTGGAAACGCCTAATCCGGCAGTGAACTGCTACAGGCTGATGATGATAACAATTACTCGAAATACTATTACTACTTTAAAACCCTGAAATCAACCACCGTCGCTTCAAAAAGTCGGTTAAAAACAAGTAAAAATTAAATAAACTTGTAACTCCTTCTAAACCATTTCAAAAATTCCATCTATCGCCTATTTAAAATTGCTGAGGCTGCAAGACATTACATTGGCCATAAAAACCAATGTTTCAGGTCCGTCGTCCAGCTATGAATAGCTAATAGCCGGAACTAACGCAGCGGCCGATTCAATTGCTTCCCAATCGGAATCCGGATCGGTTTGCCGCTGTTCGATGACATGGAATAGAATGGTACAGAAGGCTGATTTCTTACAGCGAGCGGAAACAGGCGCTCGTGCACATAGACGCTTATGTACGGCGATTTAAAGCGAATGCTGGTCGTGAGTGCGCTTGCTCGCTATCCCCGTGGCCAAAAACTACACGCGACTTGTAACAGCTATTGTGGAGAAAACAAATGAGAGAAGTAGTGTGAAGTGGAGCGACAGACGGAAACAGGAGACGTGCGTGCGTGTCGTTTGACTCAATTCGCATTACTCAGGCCGTTAACGGGGCCTATAATACGTAAAGCGTGTCTATCTTTGCTGTCGCTCGGTGTGTGTAGCTGACATTCTGTACCTGTATCTATTCTGTGTCAATAGTTTGCATCCCGTGGGAGGGAACGATCGTAAGGAATCGAGTTCTGATGATATAATTTTGTTTGGGAGTTGGAGATACAGTCTCGTTATGTGGTCAGGATTTGTAGTGGTGCAACTCTAGTCTCTGTATTTTGTATTGGTAATATTCTCAAGTTAGGAGTTCTGATTCTGAAAATACTGAAGACTGAGGTTTGGAAAAACTGACGTGGAAGTTAAATTACTTTTTTTATAGGTACTGTTGTTTTTTTGGGAGGGGCTCGTGGCTAAGGATAGGTTGCCGCACGGGTTGATCCATCAGGTTAAGCTACACTTACTGAGGTTAATCTGTAGATGGGTGACCATCTTTACGTACTCCTCCGTGACTCAAAAAGCATGTTAAGCCGTTGATCCCGGTTGTCATTCGTGGATCTTTGACAGTCGTTACGGGTCGTTGCTTAGTGCTGCTTCTTTATTATCCTCTTGACGTGCTCGAAGGCGATTGGGATCAAAAATTTATTGCTAAAATATATAAGTCAGATCATTCCCCAGATACATGATCTGTTGTTGCTTTAGAACCGCTGTTACTTTTTAACCAATACTGTTACATTGCAGCGATTCGTTGGAAATAAACCGGTGGCGTCGACAGGATTTAATTCAGCGGGGCCTCGCGAGACACCTATACGATCGCGAGTCTAACAGTAACTGTGGATCATAAACTGGGAATTTGTTCTAGGGTTGTCAAGAGAGCTGAAAATTAAAGTTATGTACGAACTTAGTTTATGACTTGATTGACAGTAAAAGAAGCTTTCGCCCACAGCTATTGTGCCGTTTTGGGGTATAGGGTTGTCTCAGATGTCCACGCCTCACTGCACTTCATTATAAATACAAAAAAAAAACGTACAAACGTACATCACAGCTTTAGCCTGTGAAAGCCCAGGCAGAGGCGTAAAGTACAACTTGATCATGTTGTCATCATCTGTCGAGCTTTGTCCCAACTATGTTGGGGTCGGCTTCCAGTCTAACCGGAAGCAGCTGAATACCAGTATTTTACATAGAGTGACTGCCCATCTGACCTCCACAACCCAGTTACTGGGTAATACGATACCCCTTGGTAAGACTGGTTGTCAGACTTTCGTGCTTCTGACAATCCGTAACGACTGTCAAAGATCCACGAATGACAGCCGTGACATACGGCTTAACGTGCTTCGGAGGGGTCAGGGTAAGTAAAGATGGTCACCCATCTACAGACCAACCGCGGCAAGCGTAGCTTAACCTGATCGGTCGACCTGTGCGGCTGTTATTATTTAGCCACGGGCCCTTAGCTAGATTATGTTGTATAGGTAATGTTATAACGAATTATTAACGTAAAAAAAAACAAAAATAGGTACCACTTCATAATTTTTCTGGCGGAATCATAAATTACTGTGCAAATAATCCGCATCTAGGCCCTAATGGACAAAATCATGATCGCCAAGTCCCTCTTAGTAATTCTTTGTGTAATAAATACCTTCAAGAAAATAAAATAAACTGAATACATTTAGGAGGAGCACTTATATTTGAAGATACTTCGCCATCTGTCGCACAGTCCGTGGCACGTGACGAGGGTTCCCAGATCGTCTGGTTATTGTAGACACGGTTCTATACAAGGTACACGCGTAGATACATTAGGGCTATCGAGCTGATTTAGGGCTGCGCACCACTTAGTTAGGGTCTTACGGACACTCTGTCGTGACATAACATCACATTATGTCACAAGGGTAAGCCTTTGGGATGTGCTAAAGGTTTTTTAGGAATACCGTCTTTACTAAAAACACCTTAAGTTGAGTAACCACGAATATTCAAGAATCTGTTGTTTGTTGTTTGTATAAAATGCACAATGTGGCTCCGTCAGTTCGACACGACTTCGCCACGTTATCACACATATTATAAAGGCGTAAGTTTGTGAGTGTGTGTGTGTGTGTGTGAACATATGTTTGTTACTTCTTCACGCTCAAACGGCTGGACCAATTTTGACCAAAAATGTTGTATGGAGGTAGCTGACACCCTGTATTAACATATAGGCTACTTTTTATCCCGATATTCCCACGGGATCGACATTTACGCGGGTGAAACCGAGGGGCGCAGTTAGTGAGCTCATAACTTGACCCCACGAGCTCGAAACTGCGGTGCTATTCTGTAAAAAGATCACCGTGATAACTTAGGTGAAGTGAGTTTAAAGTGAGCTGTCAGTAGTGTCAATCCCTAGCATCAGGTGGAGTGACAGCGTGTCAGGTGGTGTGAGTGGTGGCTTACGTATTTCTAAGTTATAATATCTGGGGGCACGGGAGTGCCCCCGCCAAGACGAGCCAAGCGAAGCGCAAGGGCACTACCTACCTTTTCTCGAAGCACTTCGTCGTATTTTTGAACCTTCATAACTTGGGTTTGGATTATACCAGATAAACAAAATTTTCGGGATATGATGTCAGTGGTTGACTTATTAAACCTATAAAGTTTCAATTGCATAGCTCTTATACTTTAGATTTTATTGATATCTAAAATACCCCGATTTCGTCACTGATTCACTTACTCACTGACTCACTTACTCACTGACTCACTGATGATCATCAATATTCTAAGGGTCTTCCTGAAGTCCTAGAAAGCTGAAATTTGGTATGTAAGCTAGTAATAGTACACAAACAACAAAATAACTCTAAAACTTGGAACTTTTACCCTTCAACCCCTTAAAATAGGGGATGGAAGTTTGTACGAGACTTCCGCAGATTTTTATGCTAGAGTTCTGAAAATTGATATAGGGACTCCTTGTTATAAATAATAAAATACGTATTTCAGGATTTTCAGTAAATAACCCCCCAACCCCCCAAAAAATTTTTTTTATTTCATAAGCATCAAGATTCTAAGGTTCTTCCTGAAGTCCTAGAAAGCTGAAATTTGGTATGTAAGCTAGTAATAGTACACAAACAATTCTAAGACTTGGAACTTTTACCCTCCAACCCCTTAAACTAGGGGATGGAAGTTTGTACAGGGACTCCTTGTTACAAATAATAAAATACGTATTTCAGGATTTTCAGTAAATAACCCCCCAACCCACCCAAAAAAAAAAATTTTTTTATATCATAAGCATCAATATTCTAAGGTTCTTCCTGAAGTCCTAGAAAGCTGTAATTTGGTATGTAAGCTAGTAATAGTACACAAACAATTCTAAGACTTGGAACTTTTACCCACCCTCCAACCCCTTAAACTAGGGGATGGAAGTTTGTACAGGGACTCCTTGTTACAAATAATAAAATACGTATTTCAGGATTTTCAGTAAATAACCCCCCAACCCACCCAAATTTTTTTTTTTTATTTCATAAGCATCAATATTCTAAGGTTCTTCCTGAAGTCCTAGAAAGCTGAAATTTGGTATGTAAGCTAGTAATAGTACAAAAACAACAAAAAAACTCTAAAACTTGGAACTTTTACCCTCCAACCCCTTAAAATAGGGGATGGAAGTTTGTACGAGACTTCGGCAAATTTTGTTGCTAGAGTTCTGAAAATTGATATAGGGACTCCTTGTTATAAATAATAAAATACGTATTTCAGGATTTTCAGTAAATAACCCCCCAACCCCCCAAAAAAATATTTTTTTATTTCATAAGCATCAATATTCTAAGGTTCTTCCTGAAGTCCTAGAAAGCTGTAATTTGGTATGTAAGCTAGTAATAGTACACAAACAATTCTCAGATTTGGAACTTTTACCCTCCAACCCCTTAAACTAGGGGATGGAAGTTTGTAAGAGACTTCCGCAAATTTTGATGCTAGAGTTCTGAAAATTGATATAGGGACTCCTTGTAATAAATAATAAAATACATATTTCAGGATTTTTAGTAAAGAAACCCCCAAAAAAAAAAATTATTTCATAAGCAACTTTCAAAAAGATGTGAAATCCCACCAAAAACATTTTCATGTAAAATGTTGCCAAGACGACACCACATATGGCTCAAAAAGTTATCAGATCTCATGTAGAGCCAAGCTTCTAACTCTACACGCCCTAACTTCACAAACTCTACACCTTAGTCAAAATATGTGGCTTGGCCGTTTCGCTACCATCACATGGGCGTAAGGTGAAAAATTTATTCACTGTTCATTACTTTTCTGTTATACAATAGTTTTTGTAGTAACGAAGTTAGGGCGTGTAGAGTTAGAAGCTTGGCTCTACATGAGATCTGATAACTTTTTGAGCCATATGTGGTGTCGTCTTGGCAACATTTTACATGAAAATGTTTTTGGTGGGATTGTATTTTCTCTGTAAGTGATTGTGTAAATCTTTTGAGAAAATAAATGTCTAAAACCGTAACCGACAACCAGTCTTACCAAGGGGTATCGTATTACACAGTAACTGGGTTGTGGAGGTCAGATAGGCAGTCGCTCCATGTAAAATACTGGTATTCAGCTGCATCCGGTTAGACTGGAAGCCGACCCTAACATAGTTAGGAAAAAGGCTAGGCAGATGATGAAATGTCTAAAACCGTAACCGTAAACCGTGGGGAGCAGCTAGTTAAAAAAAATCTAAAACCGCACAGATTAAAAAAAAAACATGATTTGGCAAGGAAACTGTATCTAGCCAAAGTATTTAGCCACACATCTCAAACAATTCGTCCAAGAACACTTTAACTTGGCAAACAAACAAAAGTACGACATCATAACATTCAAGTACAGTTCACAATGCTTGCCGTCGACGAGCACAGACGAGCACTCGAGCACCTTAACACAAGAGCGATTGGCTCGAGCACCTGCACTAAGCTGCTCGTATTTGCTCTTTTTGTGCTGGTGATCGTGAATATGGAAATAATAGTTCTAGCGACCCGTTCCTGCTTTGCACGGTTTTAACGTCTAAAAAAACCCAGATTTTTTAAATAAATGTATGTGTAATTCGAACTCACAGATTGCAGAGCGTACAAAGCCAGAAAAAAAAAATCAAGTTTTACCCTCTCATCAAACACGACAAAAACAAAACACAATCCCTTCCCACCAGCAGAACTTTTCGCCCGTGTGTTTGAATTTGAACTCTATACTTCGTTCCAAAAAACAAATAGCGGGACGGTGACGCTGGCCGTACAGCTGCTGGACGAAAGTGGAACTGAGCTGGCCATATCTGTCGCATGTCGGAGCAGCAATATGCAAAAGCTACTACTCAGTGGATCCTCAATGGCAGGAAACTACTGCGCGGCAGGCCCAGAAAGAGATAGCGGGATGAGCTGGTACTCCTTCTTAAAGGCCCCACAATCGCAGTAAACCGGGAAAAGTGGTAAGAGGGAAAGGAGGCCGTTGCCCTGCAGTGGGGCAACACAGGCTTATAAAAAAGTGTAGTTGTAATAGCAACAGCATAACAGATTTTGAGGCGGTTTTTACCATAATTTCGAGTTATTACTATCTCAAAATTATGGGAAGTACTGCAGAATCTGTTGCGCAGTTGAAAGGAACAGCACGGTCACACAAACAGACACGAAATGTGAATTTAATCTATATTAATTACTAGCAGCGCCGCTAGTATCCTATGAAGACGAGTAAAAAGAAAAAAAGTCAGAAAACGCTAAGAGAAAACGAAGTAATAGCGCGGGCAGGCGATGCGATGCGACGGGGTGGGTCAGGAGAACAAAAAATTTCACGCAGACGAAGTTGCGGGCAGAAGCTAGTTTATAATAAGTATGTAATTATGTATAGAAGATGGTATACATGATGCTATGTCTTGAATGGAACGTCTCTGCCAGTGGATTTTGAGTATGTATCAGTATTTTTTTCTGCTGACAACTACTGTCAGTAAACTGCACATGAAGCCACTTTTACCATCCTTACAGCTGTTCGTCAGTAAAAATAACATCGTATAGAAGATCCCTAAGGTAGGCAAAGTTTAAGTGTTAGCTCAAAAAATAATTGTCGACATTTTACAAGCTTTTTTTACACGTCGCGTTTGTGCCATCCTTAGGGAACAATATCATATCTATGACCCTGACAGATGGTTCCAAACGTGATGGGATTTTGATGGCACACTCTTGTAGTAACATTACTACAAAGTATTTCGTCTAGAAAGCCTGGGAAATCACGCCTTTGCTTCTGTCGGAAACCGTTTTGTGTGACTTTGAAAAGGTCAGATGGGAAAGTAATTTTGTGGAGGTAATTGTGGTTTTGAATTGTTTTATGGTCGCTGGTGTCAAAGGTACCTGTGGGGATGCTTTATATACTGTTAGCGTGGTTATCAATTGTTTTGAAGAAAGATTTGGTTCTTATAAAGTTTATATTAACGACTAGCTTCTGCCCGCGACTTCGTCCGCGGAAAATTTCTTGTTTTAACATAAGATTACACTCGGCAATATTGTAGCTTCCCATTATTGAAAGATTTTTTGGAATCGGATCATTAACGATTAGTTTGAAGCAAACATCTAGAATACAAATAAAAATGTAAATGAGCGGCATGGTGAGTCATGTCAAAACATTGCAGGATTTTTCATCACAAGAATATAAAATACTAGTTTAGTGTACCTAAGTGTGTTTACTTTATTGTGATGAAAAATGCTTTGAATAAGAAAATACAATCTCTTTTTATCCACTCTCCAATCTGTATGCTGGAAGAGATTTCTTTAGAAATACTTAAGCATATATTTTTTTTGTTCCTTTTTGCCTGTTTGTATGTAATATATATTGTATATATAAATGGTTAAATAAATCAACTCAGCCCAAATGTGGTGCTGTTTTTCAAACGATGGGTCACTTAATATCGTATCCTGCGTGTCCTGTCAGCTGCACGTTACAGGAACTGGTGGACGCTGGTGATGGCGCCAAACAAGTAGCCGAATTTTGGGCCGAGTCCATTTAGATTGCTATCGACACGCTAAGAAGAAGAACTCAGTCCATTGCAGTTATAGGCCTCTCCCAGGCTGCGCCACAACACCCTGTCCTCCGCCTTCCGCATCCAGGTCGTCCCAGCCACCTTTTTTAGGTCGTCCGCCCATCTAGCAAAATTTATCCATCTATAAATAAATACAAAAAGACAATCCTTTAGTTTATTGTCCCAATTCAATATAATTTCGCAAACAGAGAAGGCACAAAGCATGATGCACACAGAACCATGCTTACTTAGCGTTGGCTTTTAGGGTTCCGTACGCAAAGGGTAAAAACGGGACCCTATTACTAAGACTCCACTGTCCGTCTGTCTGTCTGTCACCAGGCTGTGTCTCATGAACCGTGATAGCCAGACTGTTGAAATTTTCACAGATGATGTATGTCTGTTGCCGCTATAACAACAAATACTAAAAACATAATAAAATAAATAGTTAAGGGGGCTCCCATACAACAAACGTGTTTTTTTTCGGAGTTTTTGCCTTGTGGTACGGAACCCTTCGTGTGCGAGTCCGACTCGCACTTGGCCAGTTTTTTATAAATCAAATGTAGCATAACACGTCGGAATAACACATTATTTAATTAACACATTCAAACAAATGACTATCTATTTCTATTATTAATATTTTTTACCCGGAAGAAGGCCGCCATACTGGTCATAAAGGCTGGTTGTTGCAGAAAATATTAATTATTTAGCGCAACAGCAGCATTTTAACGATTCTATTAATTAGCAATAACATTACCTGCCTGCGGTTGCGTCCTTTATAATGTTGCAATGTTTTGCGAGCAGTGGTGGCCCAGTGGTAACGGACACGACTTACGAATAGTAGGTCGTAGGTTCGAACCCAGACAGGCACTTTACTTTGTGTAAATTATTTTATCACCGCTGCTCTCAAAACGGTGAAGGAAAACATCGTGAGGAAACCGGCATGTCCTAGAACCAAAAATTTGAAGATATGTGACATCTACCAACCCTGGGCCCGCGTGGTAGATTATAGCCCACTCCCTCTCGAAGAGAGCAGGCCAGTGTCCCAGCAGTGGGAACAATATAAGCTGATTATGAGGCCTGTATTTTAGCACTCGAACAGTCGTTAGCGCGGTTGGGTAAGTTTATAGTTTACAATATTATTACTACTGGATAGCGCGTAATGAAATACTAAACTCGATCGTAAACTGTTTTGTTGCCTTTAAACCTGGAACTGTTTGGTTTATTGTCCAGTGTAAGATATACTATATATTTTTATAGTAGGTAGAAGCCGTGCACTCGATAAGACTTCTCATCGGCAGAAATTACGAACTTCTAGGGGATTAAAATAGAAATTAGGGAATGAATTTACAAAAATCCTTCCTAAGTGCTCACTTTCGTTATTTAACAAACCATTGTGCAAAAACTCTTGCTTCTAGATCCATCGATTTAGGTTGTACGTTATAGTCACTGAATGTAAGATTTTTATTAATTAAATGCATAGGTAATGACCTCATCGTATCTACATGTGTACCAACATAGATACTACGTCGACATCTAGCTGAGCTTTCGTGTAAGTGATGATGTTTGAGTAAAGGCCTACGCAGAGTGGGACGGCATGGCAAGGGATTAAAATTTTTACTAATGGACATTCAAACGTATCGATATAGAAATACGACATATGACAGTATATTGTAACAACTATATGAACACATGAATGCAATAAAGAGTTTGAGTTGAATTGAGTTGAGTTGACCTAAATTGCTATGCTTTAAAATGATGCCGTGGCATCGAAAGGGATTTCATTGCACGGCACTGATAGACGCGCCACGGGCTCCCGCGGCGGGATGCCGTGGCGTCCTGCGGTACACAATGGCATGCCAAGGTAGGGATGTGAAAAAAAAATCGATTATAGAAAAAATCGATTAATAATCGATTTTTTTTTTCAAAAAAATCGATTTTTATAATCGATTTTAATATTACAAAAAATCGATTAATAAAAAATCGATTTTTTATTCACTGTCGATTTTTTTCACCTAGAAGTTAGAACAGCCGCAACACAGCTTTTTAGTCAGGAGCGTGAAGCCGCAAAGTACCGCGAAGTGTACCACTGACTAATAAATGAATGATGCTAAAGGGCGCTACACACGGCTAAGATACTTTAATATTTTATCTTTGTAATCCTTTTGTAATTCCCTTAAATATGAAATAAATATTATCTTCGTCGTGTCCATTGAATTGTATGGTGAGCGATATTGTATCCTATGGCGAAAGCGCCAGGTTAGCCCGCGAAATTCATGTTTTTTTACGTTTTTTGCAATTTGCTGGTCAGTATTAAGTTACACATTGATTAAAATATGATTCGCGGCCGTAACAAATATGTATTTACAGAATTATAATCATTAAAGTCATCAACACAACTCTCTAAGACCATGTAATTAATCCCCAACAATGACTATTTCATGAAATCTTGACATTTGGGGATTACATGGTCTTAGAGAGTTGTGTTGATGACTTTAATTATTATAATTCTGTAAATACATATTTGTTACGATCGCGATTCATATTTTAATCAACGTACAACTTAATACTGACCAGCAAATTGCAAAAAACGTAAGAAAATTTGAATTTCGCGGGCCACCTTAGCGCTTCCCCCTTAAGGTGAATGGGTAGATGAGACCGCGAAATTCAAATTTTCTTAGGGTTTTTGCAATTTGCAGGTCAGTGTCAGGATGTATCTTGATTAAAATATGATTCACGACAATAACAGGTACATATTTATATAATTATAATCATTAGAATCATTTCTACCATTAACACTTTTTCATATGAGATTGGTGGTTGGTGGTAGAAATCTAACGTAAACGTAATGTCTAATCTAATGTAATTTGAATTTCGCGCGAAAGGAGAAATTTTAAAAAATCCTTTTTTGTGTGAAATTATTAACTTGTTGTGTAATTAATGTTTATTATTAGTATTAATAAAACTGAGTGCTGTGATAGATAGTTCTTATCGATATTTCAGGCGTTTAATTTAAACTATCAAAAAAAAAAGGAAAAAAATCGATTATTTTAATAAAATCGATTATTTTTATAAAAAAAATCGATTATTTTATAATCGATTTTATTACTAGGCAAAATAATCGATTATTTAATAATCGATTTTTTATGTATACTGTCACATCCCTATGCCAAGGACTCCGGTGCTCGTTGTGACATACCACGGGGTGAGGCGGCGGGGGTACAGAAGCGGGGAAGCCGCTGGAATGCCGTGGTATCTAAGCGGCTAGTGTGCGCTGACTAACGGCAAAATCCCTTGCCATGCCGTCCCGGTCTGCGTAGGCCTTATGTCCAGTGCACTCTAGGTAGCCAGCCCCAGTACGAATTTTGCTGATTATCTAAGGCTTATGGCACCTGGCTCACCGCCGACGAGGAAGCGACTAGATTTCAACGGTTTTCTCACCGGCGAATACTCGTTTGCCGCAGTAACAAGAACCGAAGAGATTGCTCGCTTAGCGACGCTCGCTTGGCGGGCCGAACGCTCGCTAAGGGACTCACGCTTGGTCACACTTACCAACGAGTAATTTTTCGTCGCCGTAACGCATTCACTGCTCGTTGCTCGCCAACTTGCTTTTAGTTGCAAGCTCTACTCGCTTCATAGGCTCTACTCTACTCGATTCGAGGGCAAGTCATAACGCCACACAATTGTCGGGACAGTAATTTTATTGTAATATTAATTATACCATTTTAAACATATACATACAGTTACAGTAAACGTTACATAAACGTTTACAGTTCACTATATTTTTTCCGCAAGGATAAGACCTAACACTGGTCCTTCGAGCCGGATGCTTTTGGCCATAAGTGTATCTAACCAGGCCGCTCCTAGAAAAAGATATGTGTGATCTGGGTTGACTGGAAGAAAATGCCTAAGGCATTAAGTCCGCCTCTGTAAATTTATGTGCTTGAAGTATTAAATAAATAAATAATAAATAAATAAGGGGAGTTGTAAATGTATTAGCACCACGCTGATATTCAAACGGGTTGCTGACCAAAGCGACGATTTCCCGCAACAATGACTCGGCTGTTTGTGACAGCTTATTTTACGCCATTCCTTACATAACCAGACGAACAAATTAATGAAATATTTAGATTTTAGGAATTAAGAAATGAAAACTTTGAGGCAATGACTTAACTTCAACTTTAAAGGGCAAAAGTTCTTAAAGTTCTTGCGATACTCGGAATATACAGATCCCAACCTATTTATTAATACTTTAATTACTTATCGGAATTCTCGATATTCAGAAGGTATTGGAAAGGAATTACCATACAGATTGGATCAAGAACTTTTAGTAATTATAGAAATCTGTAAACCTCTCTTATGATGGAATAATAGAAATCTAGGAATTAGGAATCTGGAATTTAAAAAAAATTAAGAAAAAAGTTTTTATTGGGTCCGGAAGATATGTAATTACACGAAATAAATATTATGACAAATATCGAAAAAAAACACAAAGATCAATCTGCCTACCCTTTTCCCAATGATGTCCAGAGTAACCGGATTCAGCTGAATACCAGTATTTTGGAGTATTTGGGAGGTCAGATAGGCAAATGCAATGCTCCACGGCGTTTGCCTATCTGACCTCCACAACCTATATGGGGTAATACGATACCTCTTGGTAAGCCTGGTTTCCAAGCTTTCGGGCGCGTAATTGGCTTACCATTTCTGACCAGTGGGCCTAAAAAGGCCACTTTGTCAGAATCATAAAAGTTGTCAGAATGTTATCCTTGTATGATTCTGCCAAAGTGGCTTTTTTAGGCCCCCAGAACACTCCCAGTAAATTGAAACTTCACAAGGTTGAAACTATCTAGCTCATAAAGTGGTATCAAAGTCCAAAGAAACTAAAAAGATATTATCTATACATATAATAAATCTGTAGACGAGGCGTTTCTGTACATTGAAAATATTAAAAAAAAAAATTGTTGGGGTGCTATAGGATAACCAACAGATGCCATTTCATCAATTTTTAGAATTTTTGTCTGTTTGTCTGTTTGTCGGTTTGTCGGTTTGTCGGTTTGTCTGTTTGTCTGTTTGGATGTGACAAAATTTGATTTGAACAGGTCAAACGTAAAAAGTACCAAACCAATATGGTTAATTTTTATACTCAAATATAGTGTAGAACTCGGAGTAGTGTTTAGTTTTGGTTTCATCGCAATCGCTTCACTGTATCAAAAGATATAATCAATTTAATGTATTCTACAACAACTTTCATTACGTAAGTTGGATACACGTAATGACATCTATTGGCGCTTTATAGTACTAACGAAAACATAATTATTGTGTTTATAACATTATTATGTGAATAATCATGTCATGCAGGCTTACCTATAAGATGACTATCACAGTCACTTCTGCCTGTGTTATTTTAAAAAGTAATGATAATGATTACATAATATAATGTTAATCGCTTTCGATTGTTGGTTGATTACTGGCGCTAAAAGAATTTCAAATAAAAAGTGAGGATAATGTAAGATAATATTATGTGATGTGGTGTTCTGAGTGATAAAGATTGCATTGATAAATGATTTTATTTTTGTAAGTAGGTTTGTACAAACACTTTTACACGTCAATCATGTTTTTATTTTTTAAACTAGATGAAGTCGGCGTTTCCTATCTGACTACTCTGAGAAGAAAGGCCGAAACAAACACACACACGGGCAACTTTATGTAGGAGCTCTTTCGAGGGGCAAGCAACCTTTCTAACATTGTTAACAGAGAAGCATTTTCTTAGTGACATAAGGTTTTAAGATCATAATTATCATACTTTCATAGTTTTTTGCTTTTTTTCTCGATTTTTTTTTAATTTTTTTACCATGATAACGCTTCAACGCACACCTCAAGACGGGCTGTTGATTTATTGAGTATAGGTTCGGCAGGTGCACACCCTTTTTTTTTGTTTCCGGGGTGGAAAATCTTCATGGATGTCCGCCGCCCTGTGACGGGCGGCGAGGTCTGTCAGGCTCTTACTGACTAAAAATCACCCCAGTGTTCCGTCTCACACCTACGCCGGGGGTTGCGGGACTGTACGATCCTTCCGCAACCCCCGACTGGTGACGTCAAAGAGGGGCGCGCGTGGAACACTACGCGCCGCCAGCTCAAGTCCTGATGTGTTGGCGGTGACAGACGTCCCCGAATTCGTCGCCCCTGGACCCGTTTAGGGGGGCTGGAAGAGGGCGCTGTCCGCCCTCCGCCGACGCCCGATGCGCCTACTGCGGGCCGGGTGAGTGGATGAGATCTCCCTCTCCCTTTCCACAGCCTCCTTCTGCGAGACGACCGTTTCGCAGAAGGAAACCACCGCGTCCCAGGACTCTTCGCTGCCGTCGACTCGACTACGGCCGGCAGCGATACGTCAAGGTGCACACCCAATACAAGTAGCACTGCCATGTCGTAAAAAGGTATTGTAAATTATGTCTTCGAGACAATAACTAAATTTTTAGCCATTGTCTTGGTTAAAACCATATCGACCCTTTTTTTTTCGGATGGGAAATCATCAAATGGGGTCATTTGATGAGCGGAAGGGAGTGTCAGACTCTTACTGACTAAAACCCAACTACCCATTACTCTCCGCCCGCAGGCCCGCGCCTACGGTGGCCGGGAGTCGTCACGCGGCTCCCGACGCCCGGAGCGTATCCTACGGTGGCTGGGACGGGAGGCTCTCTCCCTGAGCCATCCCGCCACCTCCTTTGCTAGCATGACTGCTTCGCAGAAGGAGGTGACTGCCTCCCTCCCTCTCGCCCCGGACCATGGCTTGCACCAGGGCCGGACGCGAGAGGTCGCCGCCGCTGCCGATCGCCTCTACGAGGACACGGCGGTGCTCCGCACAAGCGGGGCAGACCTCCACCGTGTGCTCCACCGTGTCCTCTGGGCGATCCTAGCAATGGTGACACCCGGGCGTTACCTCCCGCCTGATGATGTGCAGGAACCTCCCGAAACTTCCGTGTCCGGCGAGGACCTGCATCAGGCGGTAGGTGAGGGCGCCGTGGCGCCTCTCTAGCCACTCCTTAGAGAGGGGTCTTATCGCCGCTATCGCGGCGTACCCTGCGCTGGGTAGCGACAGTCGCTCTTTCCATGCCGCCATGAGATCGCGCCGGAGATCTGTCCGCTCCGCACCGATTTGCTGCGGAAGCGGATCTTCCCCCCGGCGTAGTGCCTCCGCGCGCCACTCATACAGGCGCACGAGGACTATCGCCTCCAGATCCCATGCCGGCCCCGGCCCGTTCCAGTTTGGGGGCCAAACGTCAGAAATGCACCATATCGACCCTCAAGGTATCGTATGGCTATCCACCAAGAGAGAGTTAGCAAATGTGGGCACAGGTTTACAGAATAAGTTAAGAAAGACTTCAAACTACTTTTCAGATAAACTTCAGTAGGTATCTACGATTTAAGAGTAACACCATTGATGTATTCTTCTTTTTATCTTCTAGATATCTCGACGCTATGATAAAGTCTTAATATTGGTATGTAAGATATCTACAATACCAAGTTAAGAATTTCTAAATTTATCGCAGAGCGGCAGAGAAGAAGACAAGACTTATAAAAACTAACTTCAAACTTCACCTACTAATCTCAGATATACTTTAGATAAAATGGTGGTATGATTTTACGATTTATTCCGGTCTAACTTAGTATTCTAAAACAAATGCAAAATAAAATGGACATAATTTGGCTATTTGGTCAGACAATCAGCCTCGAGCAGGCGCTTTAATTTTTATTTATCCTCAAAAATCAAAGTGACACTTCGTCGCATTGTCATTGTGAACCCTGAAGACGCAGTGACTGCTGTGCAGTCGAAAGGGCTATGGTTGAGAACCCCAGGCAAGGGAAGCGTTACCAGACAAGATCGGAAGATTTTTCCTTTTACACCTTTCCTAAGCGACACATTATTGTGTTCCGACATCCACACGAACGAAGTCGCGGGCACAGCTAGTTATAATTATAATTAATGTATGCAAAATATTGTAAAACATTTTAAAAGAGTAACGGTGTAGTTTCTTGCCCATTCTTCTCCATACGAAAACTACCTTTTGGAATGGGCGACTAGAATCAATTCTATTTTGTTGTAATATTTGAAGTTCAAAAGTGCCTTTTATGTGCCTATTTGAAATAGACTTTGAAAGAAAAAGTAGTCTTTAACGTTTCATGACGTGAAAGTGATATTCAACCTTATACGTGTAACAAACGACTATGCCTGAATACCTGCTACCGTTTTATAATAGCAATGCTTTTACAAACCTGCGGGGTAATTTTAAAACCATTCAAATTGTGACTGAAAATATGGCATTAAGGATGCCGTCCAACCACACTACCACCACCGTCCACCTACTTCTGCGAAGCAGTCATGCTAGCGAAGGAGGTGGCGGGATGGATGGAGAGAGCCTCTCGTCCCAGCCGCCGCGGGAGACGCTCCGGGCGTCGGGAGCCACGGGACGACTCCCGGCCACCGTAGGCGCGGGCCTGTGGACGGGGAGTAATGGGTAGCTCACCGTCCGATCAGGACTAGGCCCGTGCCGGACGGCGCGTACGTGTTCCACGCGCGCCTCAAAGAGATGTCAGCAACAGAGAAGGGGCCCACTAGGGCCGAAGCCTGCCGGGGCAGCGGGATTGTCCGAAAGGGTTACCGCTGGCCCGGAACAAAAAGGGCTAAGGAAGGAACACGGGTGGGTTTTAGTCAGTAAGAGTCTGACACGCCCTTCCGCTCCGCCCAGAGGGAGGCGTCATTTGATGATTTTCCAGCCAAAAAAAAGAAAGGGTACCGTCCAAAAATATTGGTGAAATGTCATTGAAACACATTTTTTTGGTTATTGTCTGTTTGAGACCTTTTGTCTCTTTTGTTTATTGTCCGTTTGAGACCTCAAATATACATTTTCTGGGCAACTTTCATCAGCAGTAAAAAAAAAACTCAAAATTAGTGAATCCACTACTACAAGTCCCAACTCAGTACTTTTAGTGCCCCATTCCATTACTCCTACAGTGCCAGTACATAAAACTGCAAATGATTCTAAATGTTCTAATAAAACTAACTTTAAGGCGTCTTATTTAACTTTTATTTTAGCGAGGTGACGTTTTACAACTGGTACTGAAAAACGTATAGCCCACTACTGCTTTTATTTCATTGGAGCAATAAAATTCTTGGAGATTTTTACATCATTTTTCAGGTAAGTGGGGTAAAACATTTTTATTTTTTCGAATAGAATAATATCGGCTATAGTTTTTCGTTGGTTTGAAATGAAAACGACAAACAGCGTAAGATTCAACAGCAGAATTGCTGTCCTGAGAATTCATAAGACATGCGACAACCGACGATTTGCTAGTCAAGATGAAAGAAGCTGATCTGTTGATGATGACGTCACGCTGAAGTAGGTGCACGAAGGCTGCGCTGACAATCACGTCGGGGTCACCAGTATAGAGGTATGAGGAACAGTGTGTAAAGTTCACTCATACTCTATAGAAAAGGGAGGATCCTCCGACCAGACGGGTGTTGTGTCTGGCGGGCAACTGCCCGATGATTCATGTCGGGCCATTATATCTATGCTAGTTGCGCGGTAAACTCTGCTTGCGCGATGCAGGATTTGCGTGACGTCAGTATGACGCGTTGTTCGCATGTGGCGATGTAGATACCGCTACAAAGCTATTTTGAAGGAGTGGCAATTTGCTACCACAAATTTTCGTTTTCACCAGCAGTCTTTGTACAGCTCAACGTCTGATTTGGTTTACACAAGTTATCGGCGCAAATGCATAGATAACTGACAAAAAAGTCCAACGACAATCTACATCTTACGGATGACTTCCACCAAACGGCTCGTATCGCATCGGATGGGAAAAGATACGAACGGATGCGGCAACAGCCGATCGCATTCGGCAGGATGTCGGGTTAGGTAAGGTTACAACTGTGACCAAACACTCGCGAGTTGAATTGGTCACAGTAACTAAGCTAGGGCACTCTGACCCAATGGGTTAGGTTAGTTTAAAACTGTGACCAAACACGCGCTAATCGAACGAGCAGTACATCCATGTTGGGCGCATTTACTTGGTTACGGCTATGTAGTATTTCTAGGGCCCCAAAATAGGAATTATTTAGGATTCACAAAAATAGGCGTATTCATTATACGAGTATTAAACTTTTCAATAATATTTTTAGGAACGCAAATGGGAATTATTTAAGGTTCGATTAAATAGATAGCCATAAAAAACCAATTGCTATAATTTTGACTTCAAATTTTTCACTTTAACAAAATTTTTTTAGGAGCTTCTATGTTGTCAGCCATTTTCAATAGTATACTTCTTAGTAGGTTTGCTAATAGTGGGTAGTTTTGACCTAAAAGTGGCGCTCGTAGCTGGGGCACGCATATCTGAGGAAAGAAAAGAACATTATTTGACAGTTTTAACAGTGTAGAGGGTTGTATTAAGCCACAATTAACTCCAGAACATACTGACCACTGCTAGAAGGACGACCACTAGGGGACAGACCAGGTTTATAAGCAGAGTGAGGATAGCTCGCACCAGCCACCACAGACCAACCACCACCAGGATACTTGCGAGCATTACCTGAAATAAAAACATGGAAAGAGTGTGACAGTAACAGCCGGCCATCGTTTGTCAAACGTGAATAATAGACCCGCTGTATGGCGTGGGATCAATCCCAGCCAGGCGCTTTGCTTTTCATCACCACTACTCCCAAAATGGCGAAGGAAAACATCGTGAGGAAACCGTAAAGTCCTAAGAGCAAACCGTACTCAATATAAAAATCAATTATGTACGACAAAATGCAATACATAATTAATGAAAAAGAGCTTCTTTGGTGTTGCTCCGAAACTTTATAATAAAACTAGCTTCTGCCCGCGACTTCGTCCGCGTGAAATTTCACCCTCTTAGGGGTGGAATTTCGAAAAATCCTTTCTTAGTGGATACCTACTCTTCACAAAGAACACACCCTCCAAATTTCATGTCTCTAGGAGCAGCGGTTTAGACTGTGCGTTGATATATCAACAATCAGTCAGTTTACCATTTTATATATATAGAAGATACCCGATGTCATAAGAAGTACAGTCAACAAAAGAGATAAGTATGCAGGATCGTCGGATATAGTTGAAGTTTAGTAAGGAAGCGATGAATGTTGTCGACTGTAATTTAACTTAATAAATGAGATGTTTGTTTTCTATTAATCCCCATGTTGTTTTTTTATTATTTATATCTCCTCTCACAGAGAGGAGGCCTGTGTCCCAGCAGTGGGAACATTACAGGCTGATTATGCTTCTCCTGTGCTAAATACACGATGTGCTAGTCTAGTGCTAGAGTCGACGTCAGTGTACAAAATCGCGAGCTCGCTGCGCACCTGCGCGTCTTTGCGGCGAGATCACCGTGCGCTCGCTACGAACTCGCGCTGAGCTCGCTGCGCACTCGCCTCGCTTTGGACTGGTTTGCAAATCGCCAGTGTGATAAGGCCCCTACGTGCGCAGCGTAATAATGGAAGGCAGCAATGAACTACGCCTTAATCCATACTAAATATTATGAATGATAAAGTAACTTTGTCTGTCTGCTACCTTTTTATACCTGGATTTCACTTAAATTTGACCTTGGTTAGGCCATAGGATATTTAATTCCGGTATTAATACGTTCCTGCGGGATAATTTCCGAACTCCACGCGGGCAAAGCCGCAGGGCTAGCTAGATAAATCAAAATTACCTGTGCTTCTTCATGGGTTCGTAACCAGTTCCTGACATGATGCAGGGCGGAGCGGCTTCCTCCTTCTTCAATACCAACATATGACGATCGTGTAATACAGAACTGAAATGTTAGAATAATAATGATATATATTATAAGTTTTAAAATTTCAACTTAAAAACCCGGAATAACGGGGAGGGACCCGTGGCAAAATAATAACAGCCGCACAGGTCGATCGATCAGGTTAAGCAACGCTTGCCACGGTTGGTCTGTGGATGGGTGACGATCTTTACTAACCCTGACCCCTCCGTGCCTCGGAAAGCACGTTAAGCCGTTGGTCCCGGCTGTCATTCGTGTAGCGTGTGTCAGCGTAGCTTAACCTGATAAGCTACGCTTGCCGCGGTTGTTAAATGAATACCATCTTTACATACAGAGACCCCTCGAGACCCCTCAGTGTCTAGGAAACACGTTAAGCCGTTGGTCCCGGCTGTCATTCGTGGATCTTTGACAGTCGGTACGGGTAGTCAGAAGCCCGAAAGTCTGACAACCAGTCTTATCAAATGGTATCGTATTACCCAGTAACTGGGTTGTGGAGGTCAGATAGGCAGTCGCTCCATGTAAAATACTAGTAGGTATTCAGCTGCATCCGGTTAGATTGGAAGCCGACCCCAACATAGTTGGGAAAAGGCTAGGCAAATGATGATAATTTCAACTTAAGGGGCTTACAGGACCTAAACACAAAAACGCAAGTTTAAGAAACAATAAAAATATATGATCGACTACAGTAAACAAAATCACAAAATATATGATATTCTTCAGGATATATGCTAGATAGATAGTATGTTGAAAACATAATACAATCAATTTGATACAATAGAAAAAAAATCATGAAGATACCTCTAAAAACTTTCTTTTTACAATAAAAATCGTACTAATATACATATAATCATTCTGATTTTTCGTCAGATTATTCTACAAGCAACATACTAAAATACTAGTGTTATAGATTTTTTGTAATGAAATTGCTTCATATTTTGCAATAAATTACCAGCGTTGTGTCATCGCGCTTCTCTTTCTTTTCTATGCAGATGCAAACTCTGCAGAATAAAAAGTCCCTCTGCAGATTATTATCAAGTAATGCAATTGTATTTTGCATAAAACGCAAATTTTACTATAAAAAAGTATTTCTGCAGAGTTGTGAAATAAATTGCAGACTTAAGTGACATTGCAGACTTTCACTCACAAAAATTTGAGAGGTGGAAAAGATTACAAAATGTTTTATTATTTAAATAATTTTACATACACCATTGCCAAACATATCCCCCTGCAACTGGTGTTGATCTGTGTACATATTGCTGCCCATATTTCCAATGACGGCAGTAGCGCTTACCAGCAATACATGTAGACTTCTGTCTAGGCGGCAGTCTGCAAACAAAATACACCAAGAGTCAGTTTGCAGACTTAGGGCAAAACCCTGCAATGTCACTTATTTCTGCATTTTTGACCACGCAAGTAGAAAAAAATATCCTATGGAAAACTAAAAATCTCGCGTTTTAACTTAATTTACATAATATTTAATCTGTACATAAATAAGTTTAAGGACATATTTGGTCCGGTTTACTTGTATTTTTTGTTACATTACCTTATTAGTTTAGTTTTAATTAACATACAGTTTAGATCACGTGATAAACAATCATTAACTTTAGTAATTAGGCAACAACATGTTTGTTTTTGTATTTTTTATTCAGAAGGTAATATGTACCTACTAAATTATAATATTTGTTTCAAGATGTCAGACTATGAGTGCTTTTGTACAACTGTTATTGAATTTATATCGGTCTTATGATGATATTGAACCAAGTTTTTATCCAGCTTTCTAGACCTAAATTAACATTCGAGGTCTTATACAAGAATTTATCAACTAAAGACCTATTTAAATAATATACAAATGTATGCACAAAACACTTCAACAATAAAAAAGGATGCATCAGTATTTTATTCCCACCGCATTTCAAAATATTCACCACAAAACTCTATTACGAAGTCACATACATAACTCTGTCATGTGTTCCTTATAATAGAGTGCAACGATCAAATAAGCATAAAGGCTCATTCTTCATAAAGATAACATAAGACAAGACTGCAGAAACAGCCATCAACCACAGAATATGTGCATCTACTTTATGTCGCTTATCTTCATAAAAAATACTCCTTCCGTAGGATAACATATTATAACCGTAGCTATAAAAGTTGTACCACGATATGAGGAAAATATTAAGTATACAATCAGCGTATATTGTTCCCACTGCTGGTACAACGGCCTTCTCTCTGTTAGAGGGAGTGGGCCGTAATCCACCAGCGGGCCCAGTGCAAGTTGGTAGATGTCACATGTCTTCGATTTTTTCGTTCCAGGATATGCCGGTTTCCTCACGATGTTTTACTTCACCAATAAAAAAAAAATTGAGGAAAATATTAAGTACCGCAGTCAATTTGTGAGTAAGAATATTTTAGGTTATCTAAATCTTTAAACGAAGTAGAAGACAAAGTGTTATGTTCTAGCTTAGTAGATGCTTATATACCCAGCAGAGAATTGTGTTAGGCTGAATAAATAGAAGCTAAACATTTCTGGCTTTAATACTGAACAATATTAGTATCTAAGAAAACAACTTCCTGTTTAAAAACACGTATTGCAAGATTCTTATTAACAAAATGGGCAATTAGCTTCATATTTCCGACCGACCGATTCCCTAACAATTCAAAAGTACCTGTAAATGGTTTAGTTATTAAAACCAAACCCTTCAAGTAGAATGAAACATTTTTCTTCGAATATTCATCACCATAATAATATTTCAGTCCAGAAATTATCACCTACTGCTGTAAACAACTCCCCGCTTCAAATTATTATTACATAAAATCACGCTAATTAAACATACAAAACATGTTCCCACTCACAAAGTTATACCAGCCCTAATATAAGCAATTAATGGCTTAAATCTAACAAAGCATCACCTTACCGTTTCGCACGAAAACGCAATTTAATAAGGAACCTACCTTCTTCCTCTTTGTTAAGGAAAAACGCCTCATTAACGCGCCCCTGTAATTTCCTCACACACCGATCTTTGTCACATACACATAATTTAAACTTTACAAAGTAAGGTAATCTTAGAAGGCCAACTTTCTACAAGGAACACAGAATATGCTAATAAACAGATGATAGATATCTGATCTACAATATTTTGCTATCTTCTATATGTTTTTAAAGTAACAGCGAGTCTTCTATGACACTATTTAAACTGTGATTTATACAAAAAAAAATCTTTTTATTTTAAATACCTTTTATCAATTAAAATATGATTGAAAAACTACGTGATCAGGACAGTCTCGTAGGCAAAGATGTCAAACAAAAAAAAGGTAAAATTCTAACTCACTAGATCGCGTAATACTGGAGACCATTTGTTAAAAACCTGATCACCCATTTTCAATAAAGAAGATGTACTGATAGGTTCATGTAAAAAACTCATGAATAATTGTTAAAACATGATTGTTTTTATAGAAATAGATATTTTTGGGAGAGTTTAATTTTTCCTTTAGACCATGACGTTTTGTTGTCAACTTTGACGGTACGGATTTTTATTTTTTTAAATAATACATTAGTGACCAAAAAGTATTTAACTCCTATTCATTCTACAATTATTTTACTACTGATTTAGCATTACAAAAAAATTGCATTATTTCTACCTTCTGTGATCTTTGTTCTCGTTGCTATAAGTTGGTTGTCAGAGGTAGAATAATTGTAAAAGGATTGTATAATGTAAATTTTATTAGGCAGCGCGTATCGGGGCAGCGTGCAGCGTCATTATAGTGTGCATATGTCGCAGTAAGATGGTTAAAGCCGTAATATAGTTATATCCCTAGGGATATAGCTACAGTTATATGAAAGCGGTTCATAGCGATCTTACTAGACTAATCTAGTAAAATAATAATAAGTTTATAAATAAATAAATATAAATCTTTATTGATACAAAAACCTTTGACATTGCTTAAGACTAGGATACATAACTTGGTTAAGTATAACTTAGTCAACTTGTCAGTCATTAAAATAATTAACATCAGTAAAAACAACCGGTTTTTTATATTTTGGCATAGAATCAATACGTACTTTATAAAAATCTTGTACATAATAAAGAACTATTTAGCATACACGACTGCCGTCAACACACGTCGACGGCTGCATTTGGTTCTGTTATACCTTTTAATTAGAGCAACAAATTATAAATGGACGTTGGTAGCCGGGGACGACCTCATTTAGCCAGTAACCCTGTGGCCAGGAGCTACACGCTCAAGCGACATGCGTCTTGCGACAGCGCAGCGGCTGAATAAATAAAAAACAAATGAAAGACGTTGTTTGCAGCATACTACACACGAGCTACCGCGATGCGATTTACCGAGCGACGGATGGATAAAAGTGAGGCGCAAGCTGGTCGCTAAACGCAAGTCGCATCGCTCCAAGCTGTCAATTTACCTATTGTGGTATGTTATTTTTTTTTCTAGGTGCATCGTCTTCATCATCATCATCATCATTTCAGCCGAAAGACGTCCACTGCTGGACATAGGCCTCCCCCAAGCACCTCCACTTCGACCGGTTCTGTGCTTCTCGCATCCAACGGGTTCCTGCGGGCTTCACAAGGTCGTTGGACCACCTTGTGGGAGGCCTTCCAACGCTACCTCTTCCGGTACGCGGTCGCCACTCTAGAACCTTTCGGCCCCATCGGCCATCTGTTCTGCAAGCAATGTGCCCTGCCCACTGCCACTTCAGTTTGGCAATTCTTCGGGCTATGTCGGTTACCTTGGTTCTCTTGCGGATCTCCTCCCCTCCCTTTGGGTGACTTTTAGCCTTCTTATAAGGCCCATTGTCTTCACTTATAATTAATTCGATGACCGGAAAAACGTTGTCCTGTCCTAACAGCGCCACCTACTGGGTCCAATTGTGAATCTAAACCATCTAGAGACCAAAATAAACAACAAAATCGGTCCATTTTAGAAGTTCAGTGATATACACACGTGCAGAAGAATTATATACATAATATAAAGATGTATACAAAGTATTGTAAAACATTTTAAAAGAATAGCGGTGGAGTTTCTTGACCATTTTTCTCTATACGAACCTACCTTTTGGAAGAGGCAATTAGAATCAATTCTATTTTCTTGTACATTTTGACGTCCATAAGTGCCTTTTATGTGCCTATTTGAAATAAATGCTTTGACTTTACCTTTGAACTGTGCCTAAAAGGGCGCACGCACAAGCTTACTGATAATTATCAGTCCTACAAACGGTAGCTTAGTGACGAACAAGGCGTACACGAGGGGATTCTTTGAAGACGACGACGAAGAAAATTAGAGTTGACTCAAATAATAATCAACATTATACTTTATCCTAATTTCGAGGTCAACGCCATTCATCCATCCATCTTCATCAGCCGTTATCTGAGTTTTCACAATGCTAATAAGATTTTTTTAACAACAGAAAAATAACATTTTACCTTCAATTTCTTACTACAATCTTGCTAAACAACCTTCTCAAGCTACCCAGTTTCGTTAAATTAAACATTTTAATATAGCATAACACGCAATCACCACATAAAGTTACTTTGTTAGCATTTATGTCACAATGTCTAGGCTGACGTCGACGTTATGCGACGTCAGCGTCATAATATTTATTATTTAATTTAACACAAATCAAAATTCTGTTACTCAGGAGAGTGAAATAACAAAATTAATTTTGAAAGGTAGGTAGGTATGCCTGATGATGATAAAATGATCCCTTCCGGGGATTCTTAGCACCCCTTGCCAATTCTGGCATAATGGCATTCATTACTATTGCACTGGATACCTGTTACTTTAACAAATCTTTCAATGTAACCAAATGTTCTAAAACGTTAAACAGTTAAAAGTTAAAGGAAGAAGTTTATTAACCATTTCCAAAAGTCATCTACATACATGAACTTTAACACTAGCCATTAAATTCGAGAGTTTAGAGAAAAGTGATGTTTTGTGACGAATTCTGAGAAATTTTCAAAACAACCATAACAATTGAGTTTTCTCGAATCCCGTGAATTATCCCACTAGGCTTTATGGAGTGCCTAATTGTTGGAAATGGGTCACACTATCACGTCCTGGGGGCCTAAAAAGGCCACTTTGGCAGAATCATAAACGTATTTTGGCAGAATCATAAACGTATTTTGGCAGAATCATAAACGTATTTTGCTTTTTTTCGTTGCAAGAGATTGGGATTGGATTTGGATTGGTATTTAAGCACAGACAAAAAAAAATAACTGAAAAATCCTTCACCAATGGGATTTGATACGATTAACTTAACAATTAACTGTCTATTATGATTTATAATGATTTGATGAATTCCTTTTATGATTCTGCAAAAGTGGCCTTTTTAGGCCCCCTGGAAGGAATACGTACAAATTACAAGTCACCCTGTATAATAAGATTTAACTTTAACCAAAAAAACTTTACCATATTCCGACTTCGGATTTCACGGTAGATTTATAAATAGATTTCACAACGTACTCCTGAAATAAAGAAAGAATACGTATTTATTGGGACTCGCACAGGAATATCACAAACTAAACTAAAGACACTCATATAAACATAAAAAATCAATATAAACAGAAAAGTAAAATTATAACTACTATTGAAATGAAATCAGCGCCTCCGGAAAAAAGTAAAAAAAAAACCATCGTACATTCTCTCCGTCCGATGTGAACTATTTCATAACTAGTTTACAAAACCCTCATGCCTTTCCCTCTCTCGTGTGTTCCGCAGGGTATAAGAAAAAAACTGGCCAAGTGCGAGTCGGAGTCGGGTTCCGTACCACAAGGCAAAAACGCTAAAAAAAACACGTTTGTTGTATGGGAGCCCCTCTTAAATATTTATTTTATTTTGTTTTTAGTATTTGTTGTTATAACGGCAACAGAAATACATAATTTGTGAAAATTTCAACTGTCTAGCTAACGCGGGTCTTGAGATACAGCCTAGTGACCGACAGACGGACAGACAGCGAAGTTTTAGTAATAGGGTCCCGTTTTACCCTTTGGGTACGGAACCCTAAAAAGCAATTTTTCCATTAATTAAATTCCTACTTTATCATTTTTCAGTCCAAAAGCATTTTACTAGAAATTCCTTTGCACCAGAAGCGATATCAAAATCTCTATTATCATATCATACAATCAGTGTGAGGCCATCCCATCCTAATTTTATTTTTACAAAAACCCAGTGGGGTGAAACGATTATTTTTTTAGATTAAATCAACGGGCCCTGGGTTGCACTAAATTTTGTCATGATATTATGTTCTGACACACAATGCAGTGCAAGGTCCATGTTTGATACTTTTCGGAGATATAATTTTTTGTAACAGGCTTTTTTTTGGTGCTTTTAGTTTTAGAGCGAGTATTTAATTCGTCATAGTGAGTGGGATATTTTGAAATAAAAAGCAGATGTTCAGGTACTAGCTACAAAATATATTTTTTTTATGTTTTCGAGAATTTGTTTAATACTAAAATAACTCAACATTTGCTAACAATCCTAACTAGAGGTAGATTAACTTACTTTCTACTAATCATTGTCCCAAACCGCAAATACAATTGAACCATCTCCGAAGAAAACGTGATTTGAAAAAAACCCACAAAATCTTGAACCCTGTTGCCCCCCCCTACTCTAAGCGAAGTGATAAATTAAAGCTTAGCGTGGTCGTGACATCTGCTACGGCCGCCATATTTTTATTTAGACTTGTACGCGCCTGTCACGTCTTCTGCCAGACATTAAGACTTGGATTATGTTCGGGCTTTGCTGACCAGACACTATTTCATTAAGATTAAATGTTTTGTTGTCTTTTTTGGAAGCTTTTTCTTGATAGAGTGCCAGGGAAAACTAGTGGAAAATCTTATAAACGTAGGCCTATTTTTTTGTTTTACACTATGCGCGTACTACAACACAATATAAAGCGGACTTGTTTTATTAAAATTTCCGTTAAATTTTAATCTTTATGATTACATATAAAGAAAAGAAAGAAAGAAAGAAAATACATTTATTTAGTACAGACTAAAATACACACAATACACCAGATAGTCAGATAATAGTCGTACATCAGATAAAAACAGAAAATATAAAATAAAAAGGATAAAAATAAAAAGTGCAAAGTCCGATGTAAGAAATTAGCAGGAATGTGTGCCTCACGGCTGCGCCAAAAAAATAAATAATTTAATTACATTTCCAATGACTAAGTCAACAACGTGTTGTCTATTTTTGCGGCCTATTTGAGGAGTTTGCCAATGTCATTCAAGATTTACAAATGCTGCCCGATATCCAAGCTTAACCATTTACATTAGAATTGATATTGTCTTATGAACAATTCTGCCAATCACATAGACAATGCCACAGAGTTGCAAAATACTCTTTCAGGCCATAAACAAAACCTTTTATCACTGAAGAAAGTCAAAAAGAGCAAAGAAATCAAAGCGTACAGTAGGTAAGTAATTAGCAGAGTAAACAGAACGTTCCCATGTCACGACGAGCACTCACAAGCACAGATATCTACGTGTAAACAGTAACACGCTTGTGACTCGCTCTAAATGAAGTGTCGAGTAATTTTAACACATCGCAATTTTAGACTAAAGCCTTTTGTAAAATAAATGGGCGCACTACTATTGTAGAAACAGAAGGTTCACTCTTTTTTTAATGTTTACGGTACAGTAATTTTATTCTAGGTGCATCGTCTTCACATATAATTTTGTAAAACATTTTAAAAAAGTAACGGTGAAGTTTGTTGTCCATTCTTCTCCATACGAAACTACCTTTTGCAAGGGGCGACAGGCGTCAATTCAATTTTCTGTAAATTTTGACGATCAAAAGTGCCTTTTTTAAATAAATTATTTGACTTTGACTTTTCCTTAAAAGGAAAAACGGAACCCTTTTCAGATCACGTTTTGTCCGTCTGCCACATAAATTTCTTGAGACCTATGCAACGTAGGATTTTCAATGTTGGCATAATGTTAGGTCTCAATAACGCTTATAAATCGCCAGTCAATTACCAAAAAAATATATTTGTTTAGGTTAGGGAAATCGTACACTAATTGGTAATTGATTACCCGGTGCATTTTTTTCCGAGCGATTGTGTATGGTCTGCCTTCTGCGAGGGAAACAGGCGTACCAAATGGCCTAAGCAGCTTTAAATCTGACGGGAATTGCCTTTCAGATATCACTAGCCTTTGGGCTAAAAACGTTCAAAATCTAGTCGCAATCTCATCTCAGCGACAATCAATGTCAAAAACTTATCAAATTAGAGGTTTTTCGACAAATTGAGGCTGAGATCAGACTGTGAACGTTCTTAAAATTACGAGACTTGCCCCTCTGGCTATGTATGTAGACTATAATTTTTAAGGCAGTTTAGATAGCATAAGCGTAGCATACTTAATCTCCTTATAACGTCCTTACGGCTGGATACAAGCCTCCTCTCTATTAAAGGGAGTGGGTAATAATCCACTGCGCAGGCGTCCCCAGCGTGGGTTTGTGGATGTCACATGTCTTCAAATTTTTAGTTCTATCATACGCCTCTTTCCTCACAATATTTTCTTTCACCGTTTTGAGAGCAGTTGTGATAAAATAAATTACACAAAGTTTGTAAAGTGCCTGTGAACCACGATCTACGAAACGTCTGGTAGCGGGCTGTTCGAAAGAGATACCGTGGCCCCTGGCACAGGCAACTGAAGGAACACGGGTGGGTTTTAGTCAGGAAAAGTCTGACACGCCCTCCCGCTCCGCCCAGTGCGGGAGAAGTTATTTCATAATTGCCCACACAAAAAAAAAAGCCGTTACCACTGGGCCCTTTTTTTTTTGGTGCCCGGTGGAAATCCTCATGGACTTCCTCCAACGTGAGAGTGACAGAGGAGCATGCCGGACTCTTACCAGCTAAAACCACCACGGTCCACCTCTGCCTATGACCGGGGGTCCGGGATTCGCATAAGCATTTTTTTTTTTTTTTTTTTTTAATATTGAACCGCACTAGGAATTTCTACTGTATCGTGGGTGCGTTTACAAACATTTAAACTCACATACACAAACAACCGGACCCGGAACAACTACTTGTACGTCATACAAATATTTGTTCCGTGCGGGAATCGAACCCGCGACACGCAGCGCAGCAGTCAATCGCCGCCAACCGTGCCGTCACCATTCACCGCTCTGCTGGGCCTGCACTGCACAGAATACTTGAAACAATTCACTCGCCTCTAAAGCTGGGAGCATCTTCACCCAGATCGAACGATATTTAAGCCGCTATTCAGGTCACATAGTTGACTTTTCTTGGGGAGATATCGCACTACAATATCTACTCGTACATAACTGTCGGTCATATCAGTTATCAAGTATTGTAAGAAGTGTACCTTCTGCCAAACGTTTTCGCCATTTTCATTCAAGAATGAATGTCTTAGCAACCCAGAATGACTGAATATTTAAAGTCTATTTAGATTTTGTCAAGATTTTGTTTTTTGTGTTTTGTTGTTTTACATTTTAAATGTGCAAAAGGGTTTTTTGGTGGTGCTTCGTTGTGCATGAACTTTTTACTGGTGGTCGTTAGAGTCGTATGGGAACTAGAGTGAATAACAAAAGTGGTTTTGCAATTTGGGTGTGTGACTGTGTAACTCCGTGTCAGAAGTCATTCAAGATTTTGTGGTGGTTGATATGCCTTGTGAATTTTTTATCACATTTTTTACCTTAATTAAGGGCTTATTTTTCAATAGTCAGATAACTTTTATCTGAGGAATAAATATTGCGGTTTGACAGGTTTTTTTGTAGAAAATATGTCAAACTGTTTTATTCTATAGACAAAAGTTATCTGACTACTGAAATATCACAATACGATTGATATAAAATAAAGTTATGACTAGCAGCTGCTTGACTAAAATTAAAAATAATAATAACAATTTATCAAACAAACGAAAGCCCCAGTGCTAAAAACTTCATAAAATTCTAGTCAAAATAGAAATAAATAATGAGAAAAAAATATCGCACAAACGTAAAGAAAAATCACACAAAAGAGACACAAACATATACTTCTTTATTGCGTCATGTTTACCGCAAATAAACGTATTTTATTTCTTTCTTTCTTTCTTTCATATACTTATCTCTGAAAGTAATAAACTACAAACCATTCATAGCGATGTCATCCGCCCGCTCTGCTACAGACGTCTGTAAATTCACTTTAACTGAGTTTTTTTTCTCCCAGATTAATATTCTTTTAAAACGACAGTATGGTGACTTGCTTTGTGGAAAGGAAAAAAACTTTCGAGGTGTCCCATTCACAAGTTGTTTGATACTGAACGTATAAATGTGCTTTGTAAAAAGAAGGATGCCAAGTAACATAATTAGGTAAGCGCTATAGAATGGCATAAAAATGGAGTGAAATAAGCGAAAACTTTATTTTCACTGAAATTGAAAAAAACCTTTTTTGTCTTCAAAACTTCATCATTAAATAAAGAAAGCTAATGTCGTGGCGTAGCAAAATCGTAGCAAGCGCTACGCCGTAGCTCAGTTCGTAGCGTAGCATGACGTTTTACTTTTAAGTTTTTTCTTTAGTAAGTAGTCGTTAGAACGATGGGATTACCCATCGGAAGCTTCTCAGAAGCCGTAATCTGCATTCGCGACTTTATTTGCCTAAAATGTAAACAAATATGAGTTTATGGAAGTAACTTTAATTCCTACACAATAAAATGCAGTTTACGCTACAACTTCAAACATTCACAGTCTTACACTAAAGTTTACAATAAAGTTGATATTTGTTTAACTTGAAATAACATCAATTCGAAACAAAATATTTGAATAGACTTCAGATGAGTTTCCAAAGAAACGATTACTTTCTTTTACTTAAAAATGGGTGTACAATAAAGTAGTTATATATAAATAAATAGCAGTCTAGTTACAGACATCTACGCTTAAAATAAAAAAAAAACGGACTTTCATACAAAATTTCATCCCCTGTTTGATCCCCTTAGCTTTCGTTACATAAGGAACTTTTATGCAAAAATTCACGCTATGGTTTAGGCAGTACGTTGTCTGTCGGCAAATGAATGAATAAATTTAAGATTTTTAATAAGTAGATGTCTGACAGAAAGCTCATATTTGGAATGTAGTCTCTGCAACATGGCATTTCCATCCTTAAAGGCAAAGTTAAAATGTCTCATGCGACTGTAATTTCACCAGCACTATTTAAATCAGAATACTGCAATGCTATTTGTCGGCGCAAATAGGTAAAGGAAAAAGCGAAAAACTTCTTATCAGAGGACTCGTCATGGAAGATGCGCTGCTTATAAGATCATTCTTTCATTTTTAGGGTTCCGCACCAAAATGGTAAAATGGATGGTAAACCTTATGGTGAGACTCAATTTGTCTGTCTGTCTGTCACAGCTGGATATCTCGAGAACTACTAATGCTATCAACTTGAAATTTGGAATGGTTTTAGATGACGTTTGCCCAACTATTTTGCGAATAAGAAAGAAATAAATATATATGTATATTTTAGGCAATAGGGACTGAAAGAGGGCCTGAAAAATTTGAAATGGGGTTACTAGGGCATGTGGTGTATCATATGAAAGAGCGCAGTTTGCGTATTCTTAAACATTTTTTCTTTTTATTTTAGGCAGCATAGTTTTCGACTTTTGATAAAAAATTTTAGTCGTTACGGGTAGTCAGAAGCCCGAAAGTCTGACAACCAGTCTTACCAAAGGGTATCGTATTACTCAGTAATTGGGTTAGGGAGGTCAGATAGGCAGTCGCTCCATGTAAAATACTGGTACCTATTCAGCTGAATCCGATTAGACTGGAAGCCGACCCCAACATAGTTGGGAAAAGGCTAGGCAGATGACGAGTCGTCAGTACTTTCGAAACAAGAAGTAAAAGCGTTGTGTAACTATACAGACGCTATACAACGTTTATTAGTAGGTACCCACCCCCCAGTGTTTAACAAATAAATAAATAAAAGTGAGCCTCCAAAAAAATTACTATCAGCATCTATTTTCAAGTTAAAAAGGAATAAACCCGAGAAGACACTTAGTAACTTAATGTTTCCCTAAACTGGTCACGACTTTCAAAAATTGTTGCGATTACTGAACTTTTTTATTTTAATGCCTTGACTTTTTCGGAGGTAAATGAGAGGAAAATTAACTTCGTTGAGTTTTGTCTGAGTGATTTATGATTTTGAAGCACTGGGGTGGCAGAAAAAAGGACCACTGTACGATGGTATGACGCTATCATTAAATCAAAGGTTTTGGGACCACTGTGGGGTAGAAGTGAAAGTTATTTTAAGCTTATCTCTGAAATTATGACGAGCGGAAGTCTTTGTGTTCACGTCGTTGGTGAATGTGGCGTGACGTAGATTAATATAAGGACTGTTTTAGTAAATTGTTTTGATGTTTGATAGCATTTGCCACATTTGGTCTCATGATCATCAAGTCATGACCTGATGCTGCAGTCAGGATAGTCTGCAGAGTACCTCACTCCTCGACAACTAACAGCAGATATATCGTGTTTAGGCTCATTGAAAAGGGCTCGATGTGTGGATAAACGTACTGTTACTGAGGAACACCGAAGACCTGATGCTGAAGCCAGGAGCATCAGAAAAAGTACAAACCTTGAAATTACAGCACCGTAGTCGTGTTTGGGCTCATTTTAAACAGGACTAATTTTATGTTCAATGCAATGTTGACATAAGTCTGGCCTGATGCTGCAGCCAGGATTATCAGCATCTAATCTAAAAACTAATAAAAGGAGAACTCCTCAACAATTAACGTCCCTGCATCGAGAAAAGGAATATTTTATAAAAAGGCGATGGGCAAGTTGACATTAGGCTATTGTAACTTAGATAAATTATAAATAGACCCACTAAAAAGCGAGAAATAAAAACTTTTTAATAAAAAAAAAACCGACTTCTTTTTTATTTATTGCTGTGCAGGTCCCATGCTCTTTCTCCGCATAGAATTGTTTAATTTTTATTTAGCTAGCAGCTTGGTGCGTTTACGAAAACATAATATAAAAACTGGCGAAGTGCGAGTCGGACTCGCACACGAAGGGTTCCGTACCACAAGGCAAAAACACCGAAGAAAAACACGTTTGTTGTATGAGAGTCCCCCTTAAATATTTATTATAGCGGCAACCGAAATACATAATTTGTGAAAATTTCAACTGTCTAGATATCGCGGTTCTTGAGATACAGCCTGGTGACAGACAGACGGACGGACAGACAGCGAAGTCTTAGTAATAGGGTCCCGTTTTTACCCTTTGGGTACGGAACCCTAAAAATGATTATAATTCCAACGAACTATGCTGATAGCTAACTTCCTGATGCGGAATTTTACATCTGTAAGCGCACTCCGCGCCGTCACCGAGGCAAGCCTAAGAAACGCAGGCATGATGATTTGAACTCGTTCCTAACCGATTGGACGGAGAAGGTACAGCATAAGGAAATGTGGAGAGGCCTTTGCCCAGCAGTGGGACAGTACAGGCTAACGGAAAAAAAAGAACGCTCCCTAAACAATTAAGTGCTGGTTCAATGCTTTGAAAAATCAAAAGCAATCACACTAATATTACAAAGGCGAAAGTTTGTGTGTGTGTGTGTGGGGGTGTGTTTATATGTTTGTTACTTCTTCACGCTCAAACGGCTGGACCAATTTTGATAAAATTTTGTATGGAGGTAGCTGACACCTTAGATTAACATATAGGCTACTTTTTATCCCGATATTCCCACGGCATCGATATTTACGGGGAAATCGCGGGGCGCAGCTAGTATTATATAAAGGTGAAACTTTGAGAGCGTGTGTGTGTGTTTACATAACATACATAATCAGCCCATAACGTTCCCACTGCTGGGACACAGGCCTCTTCTCAGTGAGAGGGAGTGGGCTGTAATCCACCGCGCAGGCCCAATGCGGGTTAGTAGATGTCACATGTCTTCGTATTTTTGTTGTGTGTGTGTGTTTATATGTTTGTTATTTCTTCACGCTGAAACGGCTGGACCAATTATGATACAAAAAAATATGAAGGTAGCTGACACCCTGGATTAACATATAGGCTACTTTTTATCCCGATATTCCCACGGGATCGACATTTACGCGGGTAAAACCGCGGGGCGCTGCTAGTATGATAACAATGTCTGTACACACATTATCATCTTGTTTTTCATTATTTACCGACGAAAAAACGGAGGAGGTTCTCAAGTCGACGCGTATATTTTTTTCATGTAATTTTATTTTTTTATGTTTCTGTTTACCTACCACACACATATTCTATACATTCATAAGTATAGTACTCTACTTCTTTGAAATAAATAAGGAAAGGTGACATAAACACGAATATCAAAATTGTAAATGGAGGAGTTATGAACACAACAAAATGGAATAAGCTTAAAGTATACAAAGAACAACTCTTTAACATAATATTTCATTCACAAATCGGTAAGTACCTACTTACGTATTCAAAAGTAGTCAAAGTACCTCTAAGCCAAATGTATGTGCAAATGTGTCTTATTACTTACGTGCGTTAAAACTTTAAGCACCTGCCGATCGATTCTGTATAAATCTCACCGTGAAAACTTAGGTGAAGTGAGTTTGTTTTTACTAGGAATTGACACTATTGACAGCTCACTCCACGCTCACTTCACCTAAGTTTTCACGGTGAGATTTTTACAGAATAGCACCGCTGATCTACCTACCTTTGTTTTCAACTTCATCAAAAATATTCATAAAATAAGTTAGAGTAAATTCAGTCAGATCGCTCGGCGCCCGCATGACATGCGCTTACTTTGTTTAAGTAACTGTCTGTCAGAGGAGAAATTCTGAAACGGACTATATTCTCCAGGACGTTTGCGTATCATTGGCTTTAAATATTTTCTCGAACATCATATTGAATGAACGAACATTTACTATTTATGGCAAAAATAATGCTGTGTTCAAGCCAGTTCCAAAATGTGAGAGGAAATTCTTTAAAGAAATTATCTCATCATCATCTGCCCAGACTTTTCCCAATTTTGTTGGGTCGGCTCCAGTCTCACCGGATGCAGCTGAATACCAATATTTTACATAGAGCGACTACCCATCTGACCTACACAATACAAATAAAGAAAAAAAAATATCTACATACAGCAATTATCTATAGTAATATCTATATGAAGCTCTTCACACTAACGAGTTTCACTGTATTAAAATAGACATAATATCTTAGCTAGACATAAATCCCGAAAGTCGAGAACCAGTCTTACCAAGGGGTGTCGTATTACCTAGTAATTGGGTTGTGGAGGTCAGATAGGCAGTCGCTCCATGTAAAATACTACAGCTGCAACCGGTTAGACTGGAAGCCAACCTGGAAAAGGCTAGGCAGATGATGATGATCTTAGCTAGACATCAAAACTCAAATCAATCAACTCAGCCCATCGTAGTCCACTGCTGGGAATAGGCCCCTCCCAGGCTGCGCCACAACACCCTGTCCTCCGCTTTTCGCATCCAGACCGACCCAGCCACATTTTAAAGGTCGTCGGTACATTTATCTGGGGCGCATCTCACACTTCGCTTACCCCCATACGCGGTCTCCACTCCAGGACTCATCTGCTCCACCAGACACCACCAGCTCGGTCCACTATTATGTATTGACATCGTAAAATTTACTTTATTGCAGATGGTTTAAAATCCTGACTAGAATGACAAGAGATAATTAGTTATTTGCTGTGTCGGAGTGGTGCTGTGATGACCTTTACTCTGAGAGCTATATCGGTATCTTCGGTTGGTTCATAAATAAAATTTCTTTTTAGACATAAAAACTGATAGTATACTAGATAGGAAAACAGCAACATCTAACACAACCCAGCAGAGCAATGACATACAAAAGAACTGAGAAAGCAGTGGAAGCCCGCCAAAAGTGGCACCGTTGAAGCTCGACCTGAACCAACCTGGCGGCAAGGTCGATAAAAGATGCCCATCCACAGATAATAATTACCCATCTCTCCACTAGTCCAATGCTAATCTAGGATGCATATCCGGTAGGCTCTTAAATCCTTACCTATCCTACGGGCACGTCTTCCCTACCATTACCGCGCCCCCCGGTCTATTCCTTGATATGCAATGGTCGCTGTAGAACCATGAACATGAGCTAGTGCGAATCTTGGGGTTCATTCGATTAATCGAGTCTGGTTTAACCACGCTGGGATCGGTGCAATTCATTCTTCATTCATACTGATAGTATCTTGCCATAATATCACATTTTACCCAAGTTTAATACAAAACTACATATTAAAGGAAGTATAGGTGCTTTGTGCAAAATAAAATACATCACAAATCCCAGTGCAAACCACAAAGCTAAAGTAGGTACTCGCAATTCAAGCTCATTGAAATTGAGTCCAAACAACGGTACCCGTACCGTACATCGTTCAATCTGCTGACTGTACAGTATGTATGAACCTTTGATCCAACCCTATAATGTACTCTGTGATCCAACCATTCGGGAGGTATTTAAACAACGCCCAAACTTTCTCAAGTAATTTCAGAACGCGTCGTTCATAATATTCCGTTGAATGCTGTTGTAAGGTCAGTAGAAAAGCAATGTGCCTAGTTTTTAATACAACTTTAGCTTTTAGTTTTAGACAATTTTATTTAGATCATAACTTAATATTACGCATATTCTTCGTTAAGGATTAGCCAGAGGTGTCCCTATGCCTATGCCTACATATGATTGTATTAATACCTGAATTTAATTTCATTAATACATGTCACCCAAAGTCACCTAAAGACCCAGTCACCCAATGGAGAGCGCTATGCTTGGAGTTTCCCCGCGTGATCCAATCAAGAATGAGGAGATCCGCAGGAGAATCAAGGTAACCGACATAGACCGAAGAATTGCCAAACTTAAGTGGCAGTGGGCAGGGCACATTGCTCGCAGAACAGATGGCCGATGGGGCCGAAAGGTTCTGGAGTGGCGACCGCGTACCGGTAGACGTAGCGTTGGAAGGCCTCCCACAAGGTGGTCCGACGACCTTGTGAAGGCCGCAGGAACCCGTTGGATGGGAGAAGCACAGAACCGGGCGAAGTGGAGGTGCTTGGGGGAGGCCTATGTCCAACAGTGACGTCTTTCGGCTGAAATGATGATGATGATGAATACATGTCATGTGAAACCCACATTTCTCTAGTTGAAGTCCCTTATAATGGGAAACGAGCCTATTGCCATCAAACGGGCACCAATCCATTCTTCAGTCAGATTGTACTAAGTCAATATGAAGGTATGCTAAGAGTAATATCAGGTACATATCGATTGAGGAATTTATTATAATTTCCTGATGTTTCACGACACTGGTAATGATGACGAACAGATATAAAATTTTCAACCGAATTGAGAACCTCCTCCTTTTTTTGAAGTCGGTTAAAAACGAGTGCTGATTGCTAAGGCCGCTTTCACATTAGGACGTTAGCAGCGCGGCTGCCGCGCCGCAGTTTAGATCAATGTGGCGCACTTCATTTCAAAAATGGATTCTGACGGGGAAACATTGTTGCTCCTGCTTATATGAAATTTTGATTGGGTGACAGTCGCGCTTCTATAATATAATAATAATAATAATATTTATTGAAATAATAAGTTTACAAAAAGTGTACATAAGGTTCATTAGTATTATATTAATCTAGGCCTATAATAGGATTATAAAAATCTGGATAGACTATGGTATGAGAAATATGAGATTACAGTCAAAAATTAAACTCTGAAGGTAATCTAGTGCGTTGCCTGATCTAGGTTTATTTAAACCTGTGTTTCAGGCCATCTCCCTACGAAAGTATTTTGTTAAATACGACAGTCAGTGAATTAAGTTAACATATATTGCCAGTATCTAAGCAGATACAATATTTTGCGCAACCTTATTATAAACTAGGTTTATGGGATGTATAATTATATAATAATCTATAACTAAAACGTCACGCTACTGTCGCGCTGCTAAAGTCACCTAATATGAAAGCGGCCTAAGAGAGCCACTTGGATTAGAAACTTGTTCTTATATCTAGAACTTCATAATAACTTTTTAAGCCTAATACTGTCAGATAAGAACGTCAAGTTTAAGATTAGCGTTAGAAGTAGTGACAAAACTTTTATTGCTGACCAACATTACACAGTAAAATTTGCTAGGAATCTTCTCCATATAATCAAGACTGAGATATACGTAAAATCTTTTTTTAAACGTCTTTTATTAAGAATTATTATTTTATATTATACTAGCTGCGCCCCACGGTTTCACCCGCGTAAATGTCGGTCCCGGTATATGTTATTCTAGGGTGTCAGCTACCTCCATATATGTGATTAAGAATATAGTTTCTACATCTGTTCTGCTGACGGTAACAAATTGTCCCGCTATACCTACTGACAACTTCTGTTCGTGCTTATGCATATCACTAACTTCTAATAGCTGTTTCTGGTTTATTAGATTATTCTCATGTCAAATCTCTATCTCTCTCTGTGGTACATAAATAAGCTATTAATTGAAAGATTATTGCAGTTAGGAAAAGGCTAGGCAGATGATGTACTGCAAAAACCCTCAATTCATTACAGTTAACTCCGTAATTTTTTTTTCTTTAACTCCGTTATTGTATCCTCATACCCCATGTTTTTATACCTAACTAACTGTGCCTGCGGCCTCGTTCGCGCGCATGCCGAAAAACAAATTGGGATTCATGGGTTTTATTTTTTATACGCGGAACCGTAATTCTTTTTTCTAAAATAAAAGTAGTCTTAGTTACTCTTTAAATTAGTTTTTAAGTTTATTTATGCCTTGGCTGGAGGCCTTAATTTATTGAGGCAACTGCGAGATGACATTGTTTAAAAAAAAATCTTTATAACAACAGGTATCTGCCAGTAAAAGTCTTGTCAAATCAGCGGTTTCGGAGACTAGTCGGAACAAACTGACAGACAAAATGTTTAAACATTGTTTTTTTTTTTAATAGAATAGAATAGAATACTCTATAATTGTACACCATATAAATTACAGACATAAATAACCGAAAAAAAATAAGCCGAAAAAAAATATAACCGTCCGTTTAATATAGCCGTATACACTTTCATAATTATGCTTTTAGTAAAAAGCTGTTATTTGGACAGTAGAAACAGATACTTCAATTTTATTTATTTGTACAGACGCCAGCACATTAAGCTACTACAATCTGTGAAATTTCTTTAATAGATTTTCAACTTTATCGCTAAAGCATAAGGTTCAAAGTTGATTGGGAAAATTTGACAGTTTCGGGTAGCTTGATGTGCTGGCGTCTGTACGTAGTATGTATAGATGTCAAAACGAATTCTACATAAACTTGAGTATACTTTTACAATCCTGAGAACTTTTCCAACCTCTACATCACTAATGCACACCCACCATTAAGCTCCGAACAGACCTTTTAAAAAGAAAACAACAATAATAATAATAATAACAACAAACAATGGCATCAGGCTAAAAGCCTCGGACACGACTTTAAGCGACGTTTACAGTTCCAGCCAATAAGCTTATGTTAGAAGATGGCGGAGCTATAATCTGCAATATTGTAGTAATCACGTGGTCACCATTAAGTTTTTGGGAGTATACGGGTGTAGTGGATGGCGAACGCGTGTTCATATTCATTTATTTCGTTCCATGTTGTAAAAAACATAACCCTCCTTCTGGCGCAGTCGGATAAAAACAGTGGCACTCCAGGAGTACCGACAGAAGTGAAAACTTGAAAAAGCATAATTATTTTTAAAAAAATCCCAAAGAAAATGTACCGCGCGTTGATGTCTTTATAATGGCCAAAACTTAAAACAGAGTTGTCGGTTACAGAACAGTGTCGCGAGTTCAATGGTTTTTTCCAATCTCAAAAAATGCCCTACGCGCCTAAAGAAGTTTTCACTTCAAAATATGTTACAAAGGACTTAAAGCTAGGTAATAATTATGGACTCTGTACGGACACAGCATAATCAGCCTATATTGTTCCCACTACTGGGACACAGGCCTCCTCTCTGTGAGAGGGAGTATATCCGAGGGCCTATAATCTACCACGCGGGCTCAGTGCGGGTTGGTAGATGTCACATGTCTTCGGATTTTTGGTTCTAGGGTGGAGAAATTAGGGCACAGCAAAAGGATATAAATGATACAAATTTAAAACTAGTGCGAATATACAATTAAAAACAACAAATACACCATGGGTGTCATAGGTGACAGAAATAATTATTTCTAAAAATAAATTACTTAATAAAAAAACCTATTAAAAAATCTACATAAATTAACCACATTCTTCAAAATATTAATTTAATATTGTCCCCATACCTTTTCACAAAATAGTGAGCTATTTGTTCGGGGTTTTCTGCAATTACAAAGAAAAATGGATACGTTGTACCTACTTACTACAATATGCTGAAACAGAACGATCACATTTACCCAATTTCCTAAAACGACGTCAGTACGAAATATGGTATCGTAGCGCATATCTCTCACCTCCCATGTTGCATATGCAAAAGGAAGATTTTCAAAAAACAGTAAAAATTATGACAATTAGAGATATTGTATTTCCAAACTTTTGCCATTCCAGTAAACACTATTGGGTTCTTCCCCAAACGTGTGAGGTCAATTGAATTAAATGACGAAGACATTCCCAATTACTCTGCCTACGCGCAAAAAGGAGGAACTCAACGCCTAATCAAAGAAAACAGAACGTGTCCTTATACTCGTACAGTCACGAGCACTAATATGTCAACACTTGGCAACTTTGAATTGCGATTTTTTCGTGAAATAACGAATGCAACGTTGAAATACGACACTTTACACAAACCTATGGCTTCGAAAATACTTTGTTCGTAATAACATAAAATTTCATTAAAAACTGAAGGAGAAAATCGTCCTTGAATAAAGCCAAGTGTATATTATGCTCGTGACTGTACATAGAAGCCCAGATGATGTCATTTATCCTGTAATCCTCGTGACAAACAGAAATGCGTAGCGAAACGCATTTGTACACGACGCAGATAACGCGGCTAATGGAAAACGCGCAGATCTACCGACTTTCCGGAGGCGTGACGTAATTACATGACAAGAGCTTCAAGTAAATTGATCTCGTATATCTTGTAGGCTCCGTTTTTCCTTTTCGGCTTTGTTCGCGAGGAGCGACTGACGATGACACGTAGTAAATGTTAAGGCCAGTATACACTAGAGCATTCCGTGTAATGTAACGTTCTTACGAATAGCACAATACAGTCAAAGCTCAGTTTAAAGTGAGTATTCACTTCATTCATTTACTTCGTGTCATCGTCAGTCGCTACTCGCGAACAAAGCCAGTAAGGAAAAAACGGAGCCATCTGCTTAGCCTTTCCCAACTATGTTGGGGTTGGCTTCCAGTCTAACCGGATGCAGCTATCTGACCTCCACAACTCAGTTACTAGGTAATACGATACCCCTTGGCAAGACTGGCCGGAGCCTACAAGATATACGAGATCAATTTAATAGAGCATTTTCTCGAGCATTTCTATGTGATTTTACGTTTTTACGAATGGTACAATACAGGCATAAGATCAGTTCTCAAAAGCATTTCCATGAAATGTAACGTTCCTGCGAATGCTCGACGCTGCGTTCGACGCAGCGACATATATATTTCTACCTTGCATTCATTGTTGATGATTGTGCGTTCTTGATCGTTCGTGCCTTTGCTCGATAAATGTTACCCCAATACGCTTGCTGGTTATTAAAATCAGGTTGTAAAAAAACATTGAATGTCGTGTTCGAAGTGCGGTCTATACTCACCTGTATGGTGAATTTTTTTATGTGTATACATAGCAAGCAGTGGGTGATGTCGGGCTGTGGATGATGATTCAGATTCACACGTACCACAACCACAATACGTGGGCGGGCGCTAATTTTTATGAAAATTAATAGGTCATTATCGACTGCGTGTGTTATACCGACGTGTGTTAATACAACATTTTGTAGGTACCACAACGCAACCGCAAGAAGCCGCAGCGACAATATTCACAAGTAGCCGCAGCTTGACCACATTTTGTCGCTGCGATGCGGTGTGGTTGTGGTATAGGTCTACCAGAATCTGAAGGCATAAAAAAAAACATTGTGCTTTCTTAAGGCAATGTCAATCCATATGAAAATCAGTATTTTTTTTTATGCCATGAGATTCTGGTAGACCAATACCTACGTGTGAATGGGCTCTAAAAGATAATTTTAACTTGCATTATTTTGACGTATAAAGATAAGGCACAATTTTGTAATCTGGGCTCTATTTAGTATGGGCAATAAATGACAATGCGACATATTTGTCAGAAAGTGACAAAATTTACCCGAAATAAAATAGAGCACTATGGCAGAATCATAAAAGGATAACATTATGAATCATAATGGATAGTTAACTGTTAAGTTAATCGTATCAAATCCCATTGGTGAAGGATTTTTCAGTTATTTTTTTTTTGTCTGTGTTAAAATACCAATCAATCCAATCCAAATCCAATCCCAATCTCTTTGATTATACCTACGTAGTGCAGCGAAGAAATGAAAAACACGGATTGTCTTCGCCATGTTATGATTCATAATGTTATCCTTTTATGATTCTGCCAAAGAGGCCTTTTTAGGTCCCCAGAAAACTATGAAAGGAACTTGTCGGTTATCACCCGGTACCTGTCACCATTCAAGGGTAACAAGCTAATGGTGTGACAATTACCTACTCGAAATAAAATATGTCTGTTTGAATCCAAGGGACTGAGGTAGATTCCTACGGTACCGTAACGGGAAACAAAATAAAACTAAGTTTCAGCCCCTTTCAATCACTCGCTAAACAGCCAAACAAGTTTTCCAACCTTCACACCCATGAACCCCAAACCCAGAGGCGATCGTTAAATTTTATTTAACTTTGGAAGTTGTTAGAAGACGTGTAAAACCGCCCCAGCATTATACACTAAACAGTAACATTTATTTCTACAGATATTTTCCATTTTCCTGACTACTAACGACCGAGTGCATTATGGTAAAGTTTCTAACTTTCAGACTCGTTTAGAAAGTCTTTTTGGGTTCCGTACGCAAAGGGTGCCAACTACTAAGCCCTATTACTAAGGCTGCGCTGTGTGTCCGTCCGTCCGCCTGTCACAGGGCTCTTGGATCTTTTGGTTGAAATTTTCACAGACTGCGTACTACACTATGGTGACTATAAAAACAAATTATAAGAAAATAAAATAAAGTTACAAATTAAAGGGGGACCCCATAAAAGAAACTTGTTTAGAGAACTTTTTTAAATATGCTCTTCGTGTGGAACTCGCACTTGGCCGCTTTTTTATTAGACCGTCATTACGGTCTAATGAAAAAGCGTAACAGGTATAAGGTATACCTGTTGTGTACTCGTGATAGACCTGTTTTGTTTTTTATTCGAATTTAGTTAGGTACTTATCTTTTACTGTGACAATTAAACCTAGTTTTCCTTTTTTCTTTCACCTAGAACTAGCGGGTTTGCAAGTCTGAATCAAATAATATACGTCATGTCCATTATAAATCTTTTAAAGGTAGCTTTTGTTTTTTTACTTAATGCCTTTGAATATTTACCGGTGCTCCAGTTATTTCGGTCACGGTAAAAAGTTTTGACAACAAAAAGAATTTAACAACTAAAAATATTTTTTTACCGTTGATATATTTTTTTTTTTTGTACAGTAGGTAGGAAGGTAGGTGCGGGGAAAAACTGAAACGTTGGAGTGAATTCCCTTGCAAATATTTATTTTTGGGTTCCATTTTGTTTTAAAATGATTCGTTTGCGCTGAGTATTGCGTCAGGTTGAGTAACTAAGTATTAAATTATGAAGTTTTTGTTGAAGTACTAATTTAATATGTTCATTTCTATTGTTTCTTTTGGGAAGACATTCTATAAGAGCAATATGATATATGCTCAAGCTTAGGTGCCACAGTGGTCACCACTGCTAGGCATCTAAAGCTACGGTCTTCTAGAAGAGCGGCGTCCGCCACATAGCGTCCGCAATTTACCGGCGAATGACGTCATTGAAACATTATTTATGGAAAATAAAAAATAGAAATCTCGATGTTTTATCAAGTCGTTCAAATCGTGCTAAAGCAAAGGCGGGTCACTAATTAAGCTACGATCACCTAGAAGAGCGGGGGCCGCCACATAATGCCCGCAATTTACTGGTGAATGACGTCACTAAAACGTTATTCATAAAAGTTGATTGTTTTCCTAGAGAGCGCTTTTGGTCACCTTAAAATCAAACCCAGCTGCCATGACATCTGACAGTACAGTTAGTTTCATGACAGCTGTCACTGTGGCCGTTATGTGGCGGCCAGCGCTCTTCTAGGAAACCTTAGCTTAACCGTTAAGAGGAAATGCGGTTGGTGTAATAACCATAGAAACGCTCTCGCCTGTTTTCTTTCCGGGTAAGGTGATAATATATTGAAAAATAAATTGGTTTTTCTATTTCGTGTAACTTGTGAAGTATGTGGAATAGGGATTTAACATGTTGGTATATGTTTTTTGACTCTTTGGTCTAGTATCGTAAAACGTAAAAGAAATACACGATTCAATGCCTATTTTTTTACTTTTTTCGACATCACGGCGTAACGCTTAAGAGTTATTCAATGGAATTTACTTTAAAACATAGAGAGTTATCATATCAAAGTTTACTCAAAGTAGTTTTTAATTTAATTCATTTATTTTGTTAAAAAAGGAGTAAATTCCTTTTGGCACATGCGTCGTTTTATTCCAAGCGCTCGCACATTATAACCATCCCTCTTCTTTTGCGTTTCTAAAGTAATTGCATCACTTTCGCTCGCTTAGTAGATCCGTCGCTATGATTTATTTTAGAGGTTGCGCCTCAAAGCAATTATTTTTTACAGAATAATAAATATTAACTATTAATATGTCCCTATGTTTTCCTTTTTGATGATACATTATTTTTATAAGCAATAGAACCCTCAAAAATGCCGATTTAAACCGCTGTCAACAGAGGCCTAGTGTAAAAATTTAACAACTATTAATGAAAAGAGTAAAACATAGGGACATAGTATATATCCTTCTTATTCAGTTTATGAAATATCTTTTAAATTGGTCATAAATTGGAGGAGGAAATAGGCGAAAGTCAAACCTCGAATTATGACTTTTTACGTAGGCTTTTTCAAAACTCTCCGACCGCATTTCCTCTTAAAAGATGCCGTCAAAATCATAAATTTTCAACCAAAAACATAACATAACTTATCCTCACCTCGTTATCGCCCAATTATTCCCCCACTTGAGTACAACCTTGCTCGCAAGGTTTCCACTTACCGTTTGCGGAAACGGCATCAAAACATACCCTCCATAAGTCCAGCAAACACAGGCTATAGACAGCTTACCCCATAAACTGCGGAAGGCGGAAAAACGAACATAATCTGTTGTCACATAAACTCCCCGAGACAGAACTATTACGTCCCCATTTTAGTAATGGTGGACTTTCCCGCGTTCGGCGTTCAGGAGAGTAGGGTTGGCAAAAACTGGGCTTCCAGGGTAATTGATGTTGGAGGTGAGAATTTTGCATGACAAAACGATGATGGAATGAGCCTTCCAATCAAACACTTTAAGAAAACACTGCATTCAGCAAAATTATTAAGATAAACAATTATGAATTTTGATGTGTGTTTTTGTGCCAATCCAATAGTGCACAGATATTTAATAACTAATTGTCACACGTCATAATACCTACAACACTTAAAGTAAAAGTGCGCAGTGTTGCACACCCCCCACCCTATTTCAAGTTAAACAAATATCAACTTCATTTCAATGACAACTAAAATGATTTCAGAGTGACTAGCACTATTAAAAAAGTTATAAAAATGTTTGAAGTTGTAGCGTAAACAGAACTTTATTTTGTAGGAATTATAGTATTTTTTTCATTAATTCATACTTGTTTACATTTTTGGCAAATAAATAGCGAACGCAGATTAGGTACTTTTTTACATGTTCTTCTACACATTTTTCCAATGCCAGATAATTTTATCGGAGGAATAATTTTTAATTTTTGACAGTTTTTCTATACTAAAAATGTCGGGCGTCAATTTTATTCCACGAATAAAAATTATATGTCGACTGAAAAAAATCAGTCCATAGTCTGATTGGTTTAACTGTCCATTATTCACAAATACTCGTACTGGAAAAAAATACAATATTGATTTACTTTAAAGAGCTTCATTCATCCTTGGGACGTGTATGTAATGTAATAAAGGGAATATTTCAACTTCACCAGCCCTAGCGACCCCAACATCCCACGCCCGCATCATCCGTGTCACGGCTAATATCCCAATTTATTATAATTCCACTGTAATTTACTTTGTGTTTGCTTATGGACAGTGCTTAAGAGATCATTTCGTCATCATTTGTTGAAGGTGATGGGAGGCGGGTCTCTGGGCAATAGGTCACTGGATTACAGGCCTTTTTTGACATTAATCGCAGCCCTATAGGAAAAAGAATAATTTATCTATGACACATACTTAGGTAATTACACACAAAGATGTTAAAATTATGGTAGGGCGCCATGTTTTGTCAATATTAACGTACAAATCTATCTATATATATAAAATGATAAACTGACTGATTGTTGATATATCAACGCACAGTCTAAACCGCTGCTCCTAGAGACATGAAATTTGGAGGGTGTGTTCTTTGTGAAGAGTAGGTATCCACTAAGAAAGGGTTTGTCGAAATTCCACCCCTAAGAGGGTGAAATTTCACGCGGACGAAGTCGCGGGCAGAAGCTAGTGATTAATATTATTAAAAACGATTGTCGCGTGTTCGACGCGTAGTTCGCATGTGGCGTTTTATAGATACAAATATATACAAATATATTTGCCTATATACCTTGTTCGACATCTACAAATAAATTTTAATAATCCATTTTCCTTATAAATTATACACCTTGTTATAATTACGCGCAAGCGTAAGTTTGTAAGAACATCACTTACAAGGTCAGTGCACATCCTTAAAGGTCGCCTTTCTTAAGTTTTGACAAATAAGATCTCCGGAAATCCGAGGACATCATTATACGAAAGAAAACACCCAAATCGAATGAAAACGTGAAAAGGAATTATTATCCGACACCCTACTTTCACTTCCACTTCACTGAAATTAAACGCCCGCTTTTCCTCATTGTGTGAGCAGAATTATAAGCAGCATTAAACCTAATGCGGGACCACTTAGCTGTATTTGGCAAATTTTGATGTAACATAAGTTTCGTTTGTTTCGCTAAGAAACGCGCAAGTCGCGACGGAACAAAGTAAACGCGCATTAAGGGGCTTACAGGACCTAAACATAAAAAACGCAAGTTTTAGAAACAATAAAAGTACCTATATGATCGACTACAGTAAACAAAATCAGAAAAATATATGATATTCTTCAGGATACATGCTAGATAGATAATGTGTTGAAAACATAATACAACTAATTTGGTACGGTAGAAAAAAATCATGAAGATACCTTTAAAAACTTTCTCTTTACAATAAAAACCATACTAATATACATACAATCATTGGGTTTTTTTGTCAGATTATTCTACAAGCAACATACTAAAATACTACTATCTTGACGTCACGGTTGGCGCAGTGGTTGAGCGATTGACTGCTGCGCTGCGTGTCGCGGGTTCGATTCCCGCACGGAACAAATATTTGTATGACCTATAAGTAGTTTTTTTAGTATAAGTAGGTCTGGCTGTTTGTGTATGTGAGTTTATATGTTTGTAAACGCACCCACAATACAGGAGAAATTCCTAGTATGGGGCAACGTTTTTTTTTTTTTTTTTAAAACAAGAAGAAAAAATGAACAAGAAAACTAGTGTTTTAGTTTTTTAGTCCAAACAATAGATTTTTTGTAATTAAATAATTGGTTCATATTTTGCAATAAATTACCAGCGTTGTGTCATCGCCCTTCCCTTTCTTTTCTATGCAGTCCGACAGTGACCTCGCTTTAGGTCATGTAAGCCCCTTAAACTTCATCTAACTTGGTTCATTACTGAAATCGTTTAGTTTTCTTTACGTGCCTTTGCATTGTGCCCGTCATCGAGAAACGAGAAAGAAGAAAAGAGAGATTTAACCGTCTCATTATTGGTTTGGGTTATTGGTAAAACACTAACAACCTATATTACTAACATCAGAAAGAACAACTTTTGTTCTATGACTTTTATTAATTCATCACTTTTAATTCATCAGACGTTCATACAAAAGTAAAAATATTTCAATCCGACCAATTGAAATGTTTGATTTTCTGTTGCGAACTCTACGGGAAGCAAAAGAAAGCGCTAGTTAGGTAAACAAACTGCCGTGTCTAGTACAAAATTCAGCGGAGGGGAGCGGGGGTTAGATGGACCAACGAAATCTTAAGAGCATTTACGCCGTTTGGCATTTCATACAAACTCTCAAGCCCTTGTTTTTCGAAATGAATTAACCGATTTTAATGAAACTTCATACGCATAAGCATTATACAAAGGTCTCAAAAGTTACTGTCTTAATTAAAAAAAGATAACTGGATATCTCTGTTTCTATGGAAAATTTAAAATCAGACTAATTTGGCTGTAACACTATTTTTTTTAAATGTTCTTAAGTAACTATTTAGACCTTTGTATCCTGCTTATGCGTATGAAGTTTCGTTAAAATCGGTTCATTCATTTCGAAAAACAAGGGCTTGATAGTTTGTATGAAATGCCGAACAGCGTAAACGCTCTTTAAAGGTTTGGTTTTGGTAAATGTATTAAGGTTTGTAAAAAGTCATAGAAAACAAGTTGTTGTTTATGATGTTAGTGTTCCAGTCCTGCAAGTTTGTTAGTGTTTTACCAATACCTGGCCCTGTATAAGGAAAAAATCCGAAAACCGTAAATTTGTAGTTACTTTACAAAAAAAAAAAACCCGTGATTAACTATTTACATGCCTACATTTTTTTTACTTACTCATAGTTATAGCATTTTTCCTTGCTCATTTTTACATACGCATAGGTTACCTACTCAAAATCAACTACCTCCCATATACGTATAAAAATATTCAAATATTTTCACTAAGTTATTGGATCTCATAATATCTTGATCCTGGCTATATCTAGCTAGGCCTCCATATCCGTGGGTCCACCATATGGACTGCCTCCGACAACCATATATATTTCACACTAAATAAAACCCAAACGACTTTTTGGGTAGATTCAGCCATTACTCTCTGGGCTCGGAGAACAGCGATTTAAAAAATGAACTGTTATTTTAGGTATTTCTTTTAGATGAGGTATTCCACTCAGAGCACCGATTTGAACCGCACTTGGACGAACCGCACCTGCGCATTTCCACTAACCGCACTGAAATAAAATTTTGGAACATGCGGTTCGGTGGAACAATTTATAGTGGTCGACACTTCACGTGACCAGAGGGCTGGGTCGTACTTTGGGCAAAGAATTAGCATTGCCATTCAACGTGGCATGCTGCTAGTCTTCTGGGCACGTTTCCGGATGACAGCGATGCGGACGAGTACTTCGATGCCTAAGTGTCCTTTGTTTTTGTATTTATTTGTATAGTAAGCTAGTTAGTCTTTTAATTTAGTATCTAGTGTAAATAGTTTGTATTTGTTTAATATGTAGATATTTATGATAAATAAGAAGTTATAGTTATATTTTCGTTATTGATCATAAATGATAAAACAGACTACTAATAATATTTAACGTGGTTGATTAACCCTTCGTATGAACGTGGATCCACGCGAGACACAATAGCTTTTTATTCATTCCTATAGGTAAAAACAGCATTTTGTATACGGCACGGTTTCGTTAAAAAAAAAAACGTATCCGTGAACAAGCTTCCATAGTGATCCATACAACACTGACTTAAGAGATTATTTTAATCACACTAATATTATAAAGGCAAAAGTTTGTGAGTGTGTGTCTGTGCGTGTGTTTATATGTTTGTTACTTCTTCACGCTCAAACGCCTGGACCAATTTTGATAAAATTTTGTATGGAGGTAGCTGACACCCTGAATTAACATATAGGCTACTTTTTATCCCGATATCCCCACGGGATCGACATTTACGCGGGTGAAACCACGGGGCGCAGCTACTTCATAATAAAATACATCGAGACAAACTCACCTAATTCCTTGCCCTTTTTATAGCCCAGCCAGCGCAAGTAGCCTGCGTGCATGAAAGTGGCAATCCGGCCACTCTCGAGGGACTGACCCAGTCGACGACACGCTAAATGGCACAGATTTAAGGCTCTTGGCCTTCAAAGCCTCTTTGTAAGTCAGGTATATACTCGTATTCTAAGATTTATAAAAACCCCGCAATACTAGAAAATGTTAACGATTTTTACATGTACAGGAAAACAATAGATTGGACGGATTTTTATGCCTCAATCAATTTGATATATTATGATTGAGAGCTACGTAATCCATTCCGTAGCCGTCAATGAGCACGCGGTCGTAGCACAGTTTTTGCTACGGCGTAGCGTGGTGCGTAGCGTTGCAAAGGCGCGTGACATTCTACTTTTTAGCTAAACTTTGGAATTAGGTACAGTTACTATAATTATGGTGAATGTGAGGACTATGAGGAACTGTTTTTTTCTTTTCTTTTTCTTTCTCAGTTAGTTTTTATGATGGTGTGGTAGTTTGAGTACTTTATGCAGCCAACCCAAATGTCCTTTCTTTGTTATTGTTCGTCCAGTCATTGAACTCCTTAAGCTCTGAGTTAAGCACTATTCCTGACAAATGCGTGCACTGACTGGACAAATCTACTCAAATCTGTGTGGTTCTTTCCTCAAAAGACCATCACAGAAACTAATCTCCATGGTCCTCACATGATCGGACCAAGATTAAATCTTCAATTTTATGAGACTTTGATCCTTGAGTTTGTTTCGATATTTCTTCTCAGGGGTAGTCAGATAGGAAATGTCGTCTTTATATAGTTTTTTTTTTTATTAGTTACACTATTTACAGAATAAATAATTTTATTTAAATATCGTAAGAAATAAAATTGTTAAGGGGTATGCGGTAAGGTCGCCCGCGAAATTCATATTTTCTTACCTTTAATGCAATTTGCAGGTCAGTGTCAGGTCGACTCCCGGCCACCGTAGGCGCGGGCCTGCGGACGGAAAGTAATGGGTAGCTCACCGTCGATCAGGACCAGGCCCGTGCCGGACGGCGCGTACGTGTTCCACGCGCGCCTCAAAGAGATGTCAGCATCGAGGAGGGGCCCCTTAGGGCCGAAGCCTGCCGGGTCAGCGGGATTGTCCGAAAGGGTTACCGCTAGCCCGGAACATAAAGGGCTAAGGAAGAAACACGGGTGGGTTTTAGTCAGTAAGAGTCTGACACTCTCTTCCGCTCCACCCAGAACGGGAGGGGTCATTTGATGATTTCCCATCCTAAAAAAAAAAGGTCAGTGTCAGGTGTGGGAACAGAGTTACGCTAGTTAATTCAATTTGACCCTAAATACCACCAATGTTATATATATGACAACAACATGAACGATTTACAGAGTCACAAAGTCTAAAACCATTTTGGCACTTGGTAGTCGGATCCGACACTCAAATTGGGTCCAATTCTCCCAATCCAATATATTTTAATGATATATATATAAAATAATGATACTTCTATAACACTAACCTAAACTTCTGCCCAGCTCATTTACTTTCAAAACAATTTACACTGATTTCACTTCATTGAATATCCTTAATTTTATACTATAACCACTTAATAGATAGTTACAGAAGGTTTACTTTATATAACGAGCGAAAACGCATGCACACATAGATATGCTTCACGTACAGCGAGTGCACGCGCACTCGCAACTGACATTCGTTTGAGATCGCATTACGTACGCGGCAGGCGGATATCATACCTCCGCCGCGAAACCATAGCAGCGAAATCGCAGTTCCGCCATGACGTATCCATTGTACAACAAGCAAAACGGAAGCCAAACTGTCTTTTTTAAATACACAGATTTGAATATGATTCTATCAATCTGCTCGGAAGTCGGTTACACCTCCGCATTCAGCCCGATATTTTGTTGCGGTGCCGCGTTAGTTTCACACGTATCGCAGTAGCAGTCGACAAGTTCATAAAGCGAAACATCAATTTAATTGTAAAATCGATGTCCATTTTACGGAAAAAACTTATCTAAGAGGTCTGAAGTTATAGACCTTATAATGTACTAGCTTCCGCCCGCGATTTCGTCCGCGTGAAATTTCATCCTCCCCCCATTCACCCTCTTAGGGGTGGAATTTCGCAAAATCCTTTCTTATCGGATGCCTACGTCATAACATCTACCTGCATGCCAAATTTCAGCCCGATCCCTCCAGTGGTTTGGGCTGTGCGTTGATAATCACTATGTCAGTCAGTCACCTTTGAGTTTTATATATTTAGATTTACTAAGTCGAAAGCGACGACATTTTTCTTCGATAGCTATAATTCAACTGACTCATGATGATCCGCTACCCGAATTGCGACATAATGTAGTAATATTTCTTAGCGTAAATCGATAAGTGGTTTCCTATCATTGTTTTCGCAGCGGAGGTGTGCTAAGGCCCGGGCATTTTGCGTGTGTCTGTTTTTGCTCGCAGTATGGAGCCGACCTTCTGTTCCTATTTTTTGTGCTATGTCGCTGAATAGAGTCTAAAGAGATTTTAATCTAATTAAGTTAGCTATTTTAAACACATTCATGTGTATTCGAACAGACAGATAAATTGAATAGGTACGTAACTTTGAACCTGAAATAGTAAGTATTGGTGAACATCAAACGTGTTTGAGGTAAGGTTTGGAAGTGTTTTTTGAGTGAGGAATAGGTATAAATATGATTAAAAGAACAGCTTTTTTAAGATAAGATTAGATAATAATTTATTTGCTCAAATATGAGTACCAATATATCATCATTATCATCATCTGCCTCGCCTTTTCCCAACTATGTCGGGGTCGGCTACAACGTTATTTTTAGTATTTGCGAAACCTGAATATAGTTTGTTCAGAATAAGTAACAATCGATTCCAATCATTTTTACCCCATGTTATATTTTGTCCCAAAAATATTTAAAAAAAGGTTAAAAGTTGGACACCGAGCGACATTAAGTAGGTTATCCAATCTCCGCGCCGAACGGTTAGGTACTCAATGAGCGCAAGACGGCGCGGCGCGCGGGTGAGCATGTTTTGTACGGACAAACAGGTAACTTAACAAACTTATAACTTTTTGATTTTTGCGCGGGTGAAACCGCGGGGCGCTGCTAGTGAATAATAATTTTAAAAAATAAGTCCTCCTGTATTACAAAACATTTTGTCTATAACAACTCTATAAACCAAAGCTGTAAAATCATTTTCCTTCAAAACCTGCACCTGCCAATTGCATCCACCTAAAAACTTGTTACAATTTGTTATGAAAGCCTAGATAGAGTAATCTATAGACTCATGGTATCCGTGTCACCGAAAGGGACAAAAATTCCGGCAATCTTCATCATACTATCATTTTTACAGTTTATTACACTGCACCCTGCACCTTACCATTTTCGCAGGTGGCGCAAATGTACTATTATTAAATTATGCACGAAAAAGATCTTATTTTCCGTTTAATCGCGGTGTAGTCTTTATTATTTCATTCATAAACGTCAAACTTGTTGTGCACATTGATGTACTTAGCCGACAAATAGAAATATTCTTACTCTGTCTCTTTTCTTTGCTAGTGACGTTAATATATTTCTCTTTTTCTTGTGCGAATGAAAAAGAAGATATGCAGCAGTCTATAGTTTACTCTGTCTACGGTTAAGAGGTAAACGGCCATCATTCCTCGTCTTACTGTCAAAGTTTCGCGGTAAAAACACCTAGATTCCTCACTGCAGCTGATACTTGCTATGAAACTACCCGCAAGATAAAGTTTTTCCATTACTTTGGCAGTTTTATACCCGCTTGCAGTGTGGTCACATCTGGGAAACAGATGCGCGGCTATTTAATATTTCATTGTTTTGTTTTTATGGCATTTGTATATATTTTATACTAGCTGCGCCCCGCGATTTCCCCGCGTAAATGTCGATCCCGTGGAAATATCGGGATAAAAAGTAGCCTATATATTAATCCAGAGTGTCAGCTACCTCCGTACAAAATTTTATCAAAATTGGTCTAGCCGTTTGAGCGTGAAGAACTAACTAAGATATAAACACACACTCACAAACACTCATAAACTTTCGCCTTTATAATATTAGTGTGATTTGATTGTTCCCACATATATGTATAGGTTTAATTATGCGTGGTTAAAAATGCAAAATTATTAATTAGATATGAGTTTCAAAGAATTTACTCCCTCATTCATCATCATCTGCCTAGCCTTTTCCCAACTATGTTGGGGTCAGCTTCCAGTCTAACCGGATGCAGCGGAATACCAGTATTTTACATGGAGCGACTGCCTATCTGACCTCCACAACCCAGTTACTGGGTAATACGATACCCCTTGGTAAGATTGGATTGTCAGACTTTCGGGCTTCTGACTACCCGTAACGACTGTCAAAGATGTATGACAGCCGGGACCAACGGCTTAACGTGCTTTCCGAGGCACGGAGGGGCTTGGTATGTAAAGATGGTCATCCATCCACGGACCAACCGCGGCAAGCGTAGCTTAACCTGATCGATCGAACCATGCGGCTGTTATTTCTTAGCCTTAAGCCCCTCAGTCAATTTGATCTAGGTAAAGTCAGGGAAATCTAGGAAGTCTAGGTAAAGTCTGTTAATCAAATTGGTGACCGAGTTTCTTTGACAGTTGTATAAAATGGTTATAACAAGGCAAATTGGCCAGTTGATGTAGTAGGGTGCCAATTTACTAACCTTTTGACCGCCACAAGGCCACAGTCTTGTATAGATGACAAACCAAAATGTGCCCAGCACGCTAGGGTTCGACTGCATGACAAACATTGAAGCCGAGGCCACGTTTTTAATTTTTTTTTTTGACGTGTGGCGGTCAAAAGGTTAACGATTAATTTCTGTGACTGTACTAGGTATAATGTGGTTATGCCCGGGCGGATCGCATAGTATTGCAGGTCTTAGGTCACGTACTTTTCCATCAAGTGGGTCAGGCAGCCTGTGTGCCAGACTGTCACATTAAGAAGTAAATTATTCGTCATAATTATGTCAAAGTTGGTCCATCCTAAAGAAAAAGTTTCTTATCTGTACCAGATTCGTGAATCATTCATCAACTATCGGAACCGAACTTCGTTAATTTCGCGACATATTTTAGTATTCGTTGGAAGTAATCGCTGTCCCCATTGTGTACCTACATTTTTGCTCCAACAATATGGAAGTGCCATAAAATTTGTGAATAGCTGTCTCCCGCGGGCGAGATCGGGACACAGGCAGGGACGTTATGGGACTCATTACCAAGTTTGTGTCACAATGTGTATGCGTACCGAAGGACCACAGCCGATCAATTCCGTAAAAATCTCACCGTGAAAACGTAACGGAAGTGAGGTGTCATTCCACTTGATGCTATATTGGATGCTATAGGGATTGACACTATTGACAGCTCACTTCACCTAAGTTCTCACTGTGAGATTTTTTACAGAATCGCTCGGCAGTATACAGCGTCAAGTGACTAATTTTAACACGCTTTTATTAGGTCGACCTGTATGTAACTAACTATGTAATGGAATCTAAGGTAACTAATTTAACCATCTTCCAAGGGTCGTAGCGTAATGAAAATTGGCAGCTGTATGTAGTTCTGATGACAATACAATAATATGGTACTGTCGAACTGATCTGATGATGGAGCCGGAAGATATGAACTGGAACTTCATGATGGAATTTTTGTTTTTACGTGCATTTATAAAAGCGTGTTTTTCTAATGTTTTTTAAACTATTAATTTATTTACATTCCCAAAAGTCGTTTGTACTTGAAGACTTGTGCGGTGAAATAGATGGGTCAATGTCTGGAACTTTCTATGTAGGTCTAGCACTCTTGCCACACATAATCAGCCTATAATGTTCCCACTGCTGGGTCACAGGCCTGGGAGTTGGCTGTAATCCACAACACAGTGCAGGCTGCTAGATTTTTTTTTATTATTACTAAATGGGCCCGCTTTTGACCCCGATCACGCCTGATGGAAAGCGCCTGTCTGGGTTCGAACCTACGACTGGGCCACTACTGCTCCTACTCTTGCCAGCGACCTTAAATTCATGAAATTGAGATTTCACTATACGTTTCAAACTATTTTGCAGTAAACAGTATGTTGACACTGGTCAAGAAGTGCCTAATGATCAATTCTAAAATTGCAGAAGAGCGTAGATTTGCAATTGCAATGTTTTCCTTTTTAAGGTCATAGCACACGTCTCAAACCTGAAAGGGATCGGCACCGTATCAACTCGAGCAGTTCAGACGTAAGCGCGGCGTCGCCTAGCCGTAGCCGAGTCGACGTGTCGGACCTTCTGATCCACTTTGGTTACGCGCTTACGTTAGGTTGACGCCGAGGCGAAAGGCGATACGGTGCCGATCCCTTTCCGATTTAATACGTGTGCTATGACCTTAATTCCATTCTATTAAGCAACGTTTATAAATTAAGAGGGTATAGTTTATACCCTCTTTATTTTTAAACGTTGCTTAAAAATAAGCATTATAAACAATGATTAGCGATTGTTTAACCATAAGTTTTTTTAAGTTTAAACGTCTTTAACTATAAGCAACGTTTATAAATAGACCCCTTCACGTGTACGATTTTTCTGATTGTTATTAAGACTGGTTCTTTTGTCTTTGTTTTCATTGTCTTATTTTAACACTGATAATATCTCATATTCCTCGGGAGTGTCATTTCCTGCCCGAAGTTATCATTATCGCATTTTCTTAGTACCTACTTACCTCCAAAGAATAATATTATTGTTAATGCTAAATATTCATAGCCGATTTGTTGAAGCTACGGGTGATTTGATTATGTTATGACTGTACTTTTTACCGCAACCTGCCAGTTTACTTTTTTACCGACTTCAAAAAAAAGGAGGTTATCAATTCGACACGTATGTATGTAGTATTATTGGAACTGTATTATATTCACATATGACAATCTATTAGGGCTTCCAAACAAATATACAAAAGTTTATAGATGTATTCATGTATGTATGTGTTTGTCCACGCATTTTTTTTATTGGCTTACATTTACTTCAACTTAGGGAACAGTGCAAGTTTCATCAAAATCGATTCAGTAATTTTCAAGGAATGGACTAATACGTGTAAGTGTGACAAAGGGAAAACATCTCAAAACCTTGGTCAAATTTTAGTGCAATATTTACAAGAAGTCCCTTTCCGTTATTTTTTTAAAATTAATTACAGATTTTTTAATTGTAAACCAATATTTCACTTCCGAACGCTTCACTTCCTAAGCCAGGCTATGAATTGGTTTCTATTCATCCAAACATCATCTCCATATCCTTTATTTATTACCCAACATAATTTCAATTGGAGCCTTTGACATTAATCTTGAGTCCCCTTCGCCCCGTCACGGATCATAGTCATGATTTGAATAACAAAGCAGCTGTACATAATTCAGCTTAAACTAAGCGCTGGAACATTAAATTCAAGCTAACTACACCAATTAGACCGGAGCTGTTCATGCATAAAGATGACCCAAGGTTTTTGGTTCTAGATTATAATTTGCATGATGGTGTGGCTTTCAAGCATTAAAACATAATTATGCAAATAATTACCCAAGAAGGCTTTATTTATGTGTCGTCAATATAGATTAGTAGGTAATACAAAAGGTAGTGTAAACGCCTAGTGTCCGCAACTGCATATCTAAGCGCGTACAAATTGCTGTATGCGCTTGGACTTGGAGTAATTACGTTTAATCAGTGTCGCAGGTAATAGGAGGACATTGTGGAGTAGGTGCGCCAGAAGATGAGGTACACGCCGAGGGTGCAGTTACTGGAGTCGCACCGCAACGTCAACTTCAAGGCGTTCGTGGTGCGCGTGCCGAATTGTTATCTGCCCGTCGTCATGGAAGAAGACTTCTGGCCGCTGGACGTGGTGTTCCGTCGCTTCCGCGGACAAGTACCACAGAATTGCACAAGAGTTAGCTAGTGAAGTACTATTTTGTAATAAAAATATGTATGTTTAGGTTAAGATATTTATGGGAAATAAATAAATAAAATAAAACAAATGAGATTTGAAATTAATTTCATGCATGGTAATGAATAAATCGTCATTGATCCGAGTTGAAGTACAGATTTACCCAAACTAGAAAATATATAAAGAACAAACCTCATTATAAGAATAATTCAATCAAGCCACCTGTTGTCATCGCCTCATCGTCATCATTTGAGTCGAAAGACGTCCACTGCTGGACTTAGGGCTCCCCCAAGCACTTCCACTTCGACCGGTTCTGTGCTTCTCGCATCCAACGGGTTCCTGCGGCCTTCACAAAGTCGTCGGTCCACCTTGTGGGAGGCCTTCCAACGCTACGTCTTCCGGTACGCGGTCGCCACTCCAGAACCTTTCGGCCCCATCGGCCATCTGTTCTGCAAGCAATGTGCCCTGCCCACTGTCACTTAATTTTGGTGATGTCATCGCCTACACAATATAAATAAGAACCCTTTGCCACCTTCCCCAAAAGTACACACAAAAAAGCCTCTTGTCACTTCACCGAATAATCTTCCCCATTTTCACGCCATAAAATTGTTAGTCGAACTAAACTCGAAAAGCCAAACCACAATGGCCAGAATAATCTGAGCAAGATTAGCGAGCTGCCAGCCTGGCTTGCCAAACTTCGCTGCTGCCGACCCCGATTAATCCGGATAAAACCAGCTCTGAACCAGCCAAAACCGGTTACAGAGTCGAAAAGTCACTATAATTATCTAATGTGTAGTGTGTAACTAGTTTTGTCTAACTATTAGCGAAGCACTAGACTTATTTTAACTTGTGTTGAATAATTGGCTAGAAATGCAGCGAACAGAATCAGCGCTTGATTAAAAAAAAAATACGTAAATCATCATCTGTCCAGCCTTTTCCTAAATATTATGGGGTCGGCTTCCAGTCTAACCGGATGCAGCTGAATAAGAAGAACCAGTATTTTATATGAAGCGCCTGCCTATCTGACCTCCACAACACAGTTACCTACTGGGTACGATACCCTTGGTAGACTTTCAGGCTTCTGACGACCAAAGGAAAGCACGTTAATAGTTGGTTCCCCAACTACTTAACGTGCTTTCCGAGGCACGGAGGGGTTTTGACATGTAAATATGGTCACCCATTTACGGACCAACCGCGGCAAGCGTAGCCTAACCTGATCGATCGACCCGTGCGACTGTTTTTACTTAGCCACAAGACCCCCCTTAGCCAAGCCCCCCAAAATAAATTAGTATAAGTAATAAAAAAAAAAAAAAGTAGAAATATTATTAATAGATTATATATATTTCTACTTTTTTTTTGCTTTACCTTAGCTTGTGAACCTTAGCCTGAGCAACGCGATAAGGATAGCTATGCACCACAATGCAATGTTTGAGTTGAAATACGTATAGGTAATTTCAAACGCACCCTTCCATCTGGAAAATAGCAATGCCACACAAATATAGTCTATTCCAAAAGTATATGATGAAAGTGTAAACAAACCCTGTATAAGTTAAATTCTTACATAACCACTCAGTATAGCCAATTAGTAACACATTCATCTGTTTAGAAGGTTTCAACTTTATATCTTACCGCTTTGTCCAACAATGATTGTCTGAATAACATTACGAAATTGAAAATCCGTTAAAATTGAGGTTATAAAATTAACCTCCAAAATTATCAAATTTAATATTAATTGAATCTCTAAGGTGATGAAACATGTAGAATTTCGGATTAAATTATAAAATTAATCTAAAAATTGGCATCGTTTTCTGATCCATTTGTTTACATTTTCGTCAGATACTTTTGTAACAGACTTTGGACAGATAGGTAGGTACTGCTATGGAGCAAACCGCTATAGGAGTACTAATCCAACTTGCACCGCTTACTTTAACCTCAACCAAATTGGCCCTTTGAGTAGGAAGACGCCGTAAATCCTAATATCTGTGACTCTAATGGTAACTAAGGAAATCCGAAGATTAAGATTATACATACACTTAAGTAAGAAGTCTATCAGACATTCCCAGTTAGTTACAGTTATCTCATAAACCGGGTTCAAACTACTTAGTTTATATCCCAATGTCAAACTTGGGCACATTAAATCAAAGAGGAGTAATCCAGCCATAATGCGGACTAGTTTGGGTTCGACTCCTTATCTGGTAAGTTGTTGATGTGAGCCTTTAATTCGAAGGACAAAGGGAACGCTTTCCGTCAGCAATAATGTTCTTGAGAAAAAGTTTTTGTGTAGTTTGTCAACTTGGGTGGAAAGTTTCAAGTGTAGTAGTTGCTATCTGTTTGAAACTAAAAAATGTATATAGCTTTAAGTTATCTCTGGTATTGCTACATATGCAATTTATTCAGTATCTACCTTAGACTTATTTTACGAGTTCAAACTTGAAGGCACCTTTTTTTTTTACTTCTTCCTTGTTTTTAGGCTGAGATCTTTAAACGTTACTTAGAACGTACAGACGCCAGCACATCAAGCTACTACAATCTGTCAAATTTCTTGAATAGATTTTCAACTTTATCGCTAAAGCACAAGGTTCAAAGTCGATTGGGAAAATTTGACAGATTCGGGTAGCTTGATGTGCTGGCGTCTCTACTTTGGTTAAACATTATTCCTGTCACTGTCGCACAGCTTTCAAACTACAAGTGCATGATAAAGACGAGAACATATATATGTGCGCCAAAGTACGTGATAAGTAACATTTATAGATGTCGACCTTGTATGTAAGTATACATAATAATATAGTAACAATTTTGTTAGTAATTAAAACTTAATAACTATGTTAGTATCACTTATTTGCACACTGTTGCAACTCTCCGGTACTTACCTACTCGTGCATAATTTAGTAACGCAATATTTAATATTTTAGCACGAATATGAGAAAAACCAGTGCATTGCAAACAGCAGTGTTGGCCCAGTGGTCACGGACACGACTTACGAGTTGTAGGTCGTAGGTTCGAACCCAGACAGGCATTTTACTTTGTGTAAATTATTTCATCACCACTGCTCTCAAAACGGTGAAGGAAAACATTGTGAGGAAACCGGCATGTCCTAGATCCGAAAATTCGAAGACATGTGACATCCACCAACCCGCACTGGGCCCGCGTGGTGGATTACGGCCCAGTCCCTCTCATTGAGAGGAGGCCTGTGTCCCAGCAGTGGGAACATTACAGGCTGACGATGGATGAGAAAAACTGTAAGTATGTGGTTTGGGGCGGTTACAAAATACCAGGGAATCAACAAATGATATAGATAGTTTCGCAATGCATTGATCCTTATCCCGTCCCACATGTTGTACCCATGACCTGGGGCCCAAAAAAGGCCACTTTGGCAGAATCATAAAAGGATAACATTATGAATCATAATATGGCGAAGACAGTCCGTCTTTCTCTTTTTATCGCTGCACTACGTAGGTATAATCAAAGAGATTGGATTTGGATTGGATTGATTGGTATTTTAGCACAGGCAAATAAAAATAACTGAAAAATCCTTCACCAATGGGAGTTGATACGATTAACTTAACAGTTAACTATCCATTATGTTTTCAAAAAGTTATCTTTTCATGATTCTGCCAAAGTGGCCTTTTTAGGCCCCCTGGTGAAGGCCACGGGAGTCCGCTGGATACGAGAAGCACAAGACCGGTCATTGTGGTGACGCTTGGGGCAGGCCTATGTGCAGCAGAGGACGTCTATCGGTTGAAATGATGATGATGACCACTATTTTATTTTTTCTATTTTTTTTTTACATATATTTCTATTTTTTTTTTTTGTTGTATATAACAAAAAGTATTCTATTCTATTTAATTTACCAAATTTGCCGATTCTGGCGATTTTATTTTGCAGTAGTTTAGGAAGGGATCCATGTTTAACAGCGGAAGTTTTACACCCAGTTGACTATATAATTTTAAATACCTACCTTATCTATAGTATTTTTATCTCATGAAGCACGCGGGCTTTACTTGTGGTTCCAAAGTGTATAAACACGCTATGAATGTGCGTGTAAGTGCAATAGCTCTCGGTAGCGTCCGAGACAATGTCTAAGGGTGTCCCCACATTTATCGACGCGGAATCGGCTTAAGCCGAGTGCGTATCACCACACAACTCGACTTATCGCCCTTACCGCTCGTTTCACCGTCGTCGCGACCCGTCGTCCGAGCCGAGCCGATGCGAATGGTATTAGTAACACCCTTATTACGTAGACATAAAGGCTTTTTTGACCGGTGTTAGCCGATTCCGCGTCGATAAATGTGGGGAGGCCCTAAGTCGGAACTGTGAATGCGTCTTTGTGATAAGTACTGACGCTAATCTTCTTCACGCACATATTCACAGCGTGTTTGAGCACTTGGTTACCACAAGTAAAGCGCGCGTCCCTTAGTGAAATAAAAATACTGTTCCTAATTTTAAACACGCAACTTTGTGTTTAAAAGTATTCCTTAAACCTTCGTTTCGCTACAATAATTTTACCATAATCAGCCTATAATGTTCCCACTGCTGGGACACAGGCCTCCTCTCGATGAGAGGGAGTGGGTGGTATTCCACCACGCAGGCCCAGTGCGGGTTGGTAGATGTCACATGTCTTCGAATTTTTGGTTCTAGGACATGCCGGTTTCCTCACAATGTTTTCCTTCACCGTTTTGAGAGCAGTGGTGATGAAATAATTTACACAAAGTAAAGCGCCTGTCTGGGTTCGAACCTACGATCTACAACTCGTAAGTCGTGTCCGTGACCACTGGGCCACCACTGCTCTCGAGAATAATTTTACGAATTCAAAACATTCTAAGTATCCAAATACTCTCAAATCTTTCCAAGTCTCATCCGTCAATGTTCAACAAATCAAAACACACAATATATTACACACATTTTACCGCAACTTTTATACGTTGTTACTTTGAACCTCTAAGGATTTGCGCTCGGCTGCATAATCCTGTAACTTTCAGCCAAACCCTTTCAGTTGAGAGGAAACAAAACAAAAGATGTTTTACCTTTTATCTTGGCTTCGGTAATAACCGTGTGGTGGGCAAGGTTATGAAGGAAAATGTCCTTTTTGTTGCGGATTTTCCAAACTAAGGGAAAATTTATGATTTTCAGTGTTCTTCAGAGAAGCTAATGGGTAAATCTAAGCAACTAGATAGTGTTGCTATTTTTAAAATTTGTACAGTCAGCGACAATAGTCGATTAACGCGTCAGTTTTTTTTTTTTATTATTTCGCCTGTCTCTTAGGTACAGACGCCAGCACATCAAGCTACTACAATCTGTCAAATTTCTTTAATAGATTTTCAACTTTATCGCTAAAGCATAAGGTTTAAAGTTGTTTGGGAAAATGTGACAGTTTCGGTTAGCTTGATGTCTGCTGGCGTCTGTACATTACCAGTCGAAAATATTTCGACGCCATATTTTAGTTTGTTCATAGTTTTAGTTACGTTAGGATATCATATGTATATTATTTTTATTTTAATAGTTTATTTAGTATTAGAAGTTTATCCAGTCAGTGCTTGAGCTAAATATTTATTCAAAACGGAACAGAAGTAAAATTAAAAGAGTATTAACTTTTATTTTTTACCTTTTTGAAATGATGAAAGACAAATGTAAGTACCTAAATGTCGAATTATTTTGTGTTAATTATTGTGTAAAAGTATACATTGTAACCTAACCGTACCCACAGCCACATTTATATTAATTATTCTCATGCGAATTGTGTGGGTAATTTCAAAACGAAATTCAAGTGTCAAAACTGATTAAGTTTAAACAAATCATTAGTAGAGTGCGCGCAAGATAAGTCTGCACGCGACATTTGAGTTCAAGATTATATCCCTGCTAACTCACTTTCTGTATAATGATGGATTACTTTATAAAACAAGGAACACAGCACACTCTTGTGACACCAGATATAAATGACCAGACGGCGGCAAACGATTATTTCCAGTGTCGGGCACGCGCAGACATATTTTGCACGCACCCTAGGGTCGTAATTGGCGATGTAAGTATCGTCAGGTTCCTTCAATCATCTCAGCCTATCGAAGTCCACTGCTGGACTTAGGCCTCATCCCAGTCACCGTCTTTAGGACGTCGGTCCATCTAGCTGAGGGGAGTCCGACACTACGCTTGCCGATATTCGGTCTGTACTTTCAGATTCCTTAAGGCTACGCTGACCGCCTGGCGCCCTCATCGTTTGTTTGGTTAATTATTTTATTTTAGAAAGAAAATAAGCACGTTAAGTTTTGCTACACAAGAATAAACGCTAATATTATTAGAAACGGTAGTTTTACATTGTTTAGTTTTATTATAATCACTAAAACTAGTGGCCACTAAAAAAAATAGTGGCCACTATTGTCCATTTTAGTGATTACTTATAATAAAAATTATAAACAAACAAACGATGAGGACGCCATTAGGCGGTCGGCGTATGGTCGGCGCCCTCTTAAGCTGGTCCAAAGTCTACAATACCCTAAGGCATGTATTGCTTACAACCAGCTGATTACAATTCCCTCCCCAAATATAGCTTACTGTGTAAGTAAATAATATATCTCCCTTCATAGTTTCTAACTTCGTATTATTTGTAACATTTAAGGGGACTGTTTAAGTTTGTAAACATCTGCGTGTTTCAAATTTGGTCAAAAGTTATTTTAACAGCAATAATTCTGTTCGCTGTTGATAAAGTTCATTTAACCTTATTTATTGTATGTCTACTGTTTGTCGAAAAGCGTATTAAAAAAAGAAACAACCAAAGAAAGAAAGAAAAATGCGTTTATTGCTGGCACCTGAACCAGGGATGCACAAAACTATGTAGAAAATCAAAGCCATGCATTTCCTCGAAAATCTAAAATCCTCGAAAACCTACTAAGCGAGCGAAAGTGATGCAATTACTTTTGAAACGCAAAAGACGAGTGATGGCTTTAATGTGCGTGCGCTCGGAATAAAACGACGTATGTGCCAAAACGAATTTACTCCTTTTTAACAAAATACATTAATTAAATTTAAAACTACTTTGAGTAAACTTTGATATGATAATTCTCTATGTTTTATAGTAAATTTCATGGAATTACTCTTAATCGTTACGCCATGATGTCGAAAAAAGTAAAAAAATAGATATTTATATACCTTTGCAATTTTTTTGTATCGAGAAAAATTCATGTGTAGGTATTCCTTTTACATGATACTAGACCAAAGATTATAAAACATATACCAAAATGTTAAATCCCTATTCCACGTACTAAACAAGTTACACGAAATAGAAAAAACTTTTTTTTTCAATATATCGCCTTATCGGCTCGGCCACATGGAAATGCTCTTTAATTTTTTTTTTTTTTTAAACTTTGCCCCACACTAGGAATTACTCCTGTATCGTGGGTGCGTTTACAAACATTTAAATTCACACACACAAACAGCCAGACCCGGAACAACTACCTGTAGGCAATACAAATATTTGTTCCGTGCGGGAATCGAACCCGCGACACGCAGCGCAGCAGTCAATCGCTTAGCCACTGCGCTAACCGTCGATATCCGTGGTGCCGTCATATTCAGTGTAGACATCTCTATTCATTCTCATATTTCATATTCTCATATTCATTATCATCTCATTCTATTCAGTGTAGGACAAAACAATTTGTATGGAGGTAGCTGACACCCTGGATTAACATATAGGAGGCTACTTTTTATCCCGATATTCCCACGGGATCGACATTAACGCGGGTGAAACCGCGGGACGCAGCTAGTACTTTTTATAAACCCGAATTTATTCCCCGAATCCTCTAAATTGTTAATTTAAAAGCAGCCAATATTTGTTATTTCCTGATAACCCAAACCCGGCATTACAGCTAGTAGTTCCGTACAGGCATTAAGTTCGCAATGGCGCGGTTTGCATAAAACATCGCACTTGTCCCTGACGTGGGTAAGTAACGAGCGACAGTTACTGTACTGTTGATCGCGGCTTTACGCACTTAAACGAGGCTTTTATGAGACATTTAAAAAATACATGGAAATAAATTTATTTCGTACTGGTTTGAACTAGAATTTTAACAATAAATCTTGAATGTGCGAAGGCTTGGTTTATTTTGGCATCTTAATCATTATAAATTGACGAAATATTTTTGAATAACTTGGCCGCCTCGTTGGTCTAGTGGTCGCAAGTGCTGCTGCTGAGGTGAAGTTCTGGGTTCGATTCCCAGGTAGGGCAAAGCGTTGTTGGGTTTTTCCATCTGGAATTTCACAGTGGCAGCCTCAGTCTAGAGTTGTTCCCGGTTAGGGGCCGTCTCCACGAGATATTATCGTCGTGCCACGTATTTCTCTACGCTGATTAATTTGACAGGACTAAACTAAAATTTGTCTTCTGTCCTTTTCTTAATGAAATAGAAAGAAAAAGACGCACTGAACTTAAATTTAGTTTAGTCCATGAACAAGGAAATCGGCACCAGTATTAATTTCTCTGTGCCATAGCAGTGGGTATCTATATAAACGTTTTGCTCTTTCATCCTTGGAAACAAAACAACCGATATTTATTTATTCAACTGTATTTCAGCGTCCTAGTTTATATCCACGTACCGTTTGAGTAAATATTAATAAAGTCTTGTTCACAAACACAGAAACACTAAAGAGTATAAAAGTCTGCCATTTATGACATGATCTGTAGCACTGTTTGTGAACTGAACATCTGCATGAAAATGAACGGAAAATTATACGATATTTCGATAAAGAGCTCAACTCATTGACTTATACGGGGTGTGCCAAAAGGTTACGTAGCTGGGAAGGGGGGTGATAGGGGTGGTCGCAAGGGTCACCAGAAAAAAAAAATTGTTTTAAAAAAAAATGCAGAGGGGATTTATTTTTTTATTTTTCTGTTGACCCTTGTAACCACCCCTATCACCCCCCTTCCCAGCTACTTAACCTTTTGGGACACCCTGTATATTACTAGCGTGCTCAACTATTACAATCAGAACTAATGTTGCTGAATTATTTTGTCAATTGTACCGATGCGGACTCGTAGTCACACCGATTGTCACACCAGTGTCACTAACAGTTTTTTTCCTATTTATTTGTCGAACTGTTAATATTTCTACACCATGTACCACTTGTCATCTTCAACAGCTGGGGAGTTTGTTGCGCCACTTCTTCTTCCCAGCGAAAGGACTAGGAAGTGGTGAAGGGTGCCCACCCTTCACCACTTCCTAGTCCTGCGGAAATTACATAAGACAGTCCCCCAAAACGCCCGTTTTGGGGGACTGTCTTATGTAATTTCCGCTTTTGGCCACGCACATCATAATTACCCTTTAGCATTGTAAGTACATATTTTGGGAATTCCCGACAATTTTTCCTACGGGCCAGCATGCGGCAGCAGCGTTCAGCATTATATATGTTTGTTTCCTTCAAAGGAACTGCTAAAGTAACTATCTAGTCTCAGTAGTTCCTTTAGTTTTTGCAAAGGAACTACTTAATTCGGTAACCGACACCATAATTGCTTAACACACTATCAATCTGAATCATTTTGAAGGATATTACTAATCCATTGCTTCTTGTGTTCGAAAAATGTGTCTGCTTAACAACGTAAATAACGCAATGAATGTTGTTGAACTGTCAAAATGCTACTGAGAGTGTGTTACACAATTACCCGCTGCTTTGATATATTCTTCTCTATAAACGCAAAACAATACATCTATAATAATAAATCCATCTTACATGTAGAATGGGGCCTATTTTTCTTCCATTGCCGGTCAACGCGGCACATATTTCCTAATATAGGCTGTCAGCTCTACGAATATAGATCGGCTTTAGAATGTGATATTGCGTACCGAGTGTGTTTTACTACTAGCCAGTTTAGTGATGGCCGTTTTATAGAAATATATACACGGGGATGGTTGGTAGCTATCTGCCTCAAAATTTGAGTAGAAACTGTTACTCTTACATCCATAATACGAGGTCATAAAGAGGTAACATTAGTGAGCTTGTTGTAACCTTCAAAGCTCCTGGTCCGATTCCAAATTCAAATTCATCCGAAAATTTCGAAAATTCTTTGAGTTTTTTTCTTTTTTCTGGAGAATTTTACTTTTTTTCTAATGAGAAGCTACAGTTACAGTGTAATAGAATGTTATATATTAAAACACGAAACTTCATGTGGACGAATTAACAGAAGCTAATATTTATCAGCTAAATTGGTAGTAAACACAGACTATTGCCAATATAAGTCTATGAATGTATCCAATCATTTACTACCACAGACTTATATAAAAAAAGAAAGAAAAAGAAAAAGGTGAAGTATTCACATGAACATAAACAAGTTTTAATATTGAATCAACTCGAAGTCTCATGGTATACCAAAGCATATAAAGCTTTCTAAACTACTGGGTTTGGGTACAAATTAGTTCATGGCACTTTCTGAATTCATAGACTTAATTTGCAAACAACGCAATAACTTAATTTGACTCCAAATTAAGTTGAATTATTGACTTACACATTTGTATAGTTAGTCAGTTAGTCGTTTAATTTTGTATCAAATGTAAATAGTTGGTTGTGTTTAATAAATAAAATATGTATTTAATGAATGTAAATAAAAGATTGCATGATTTTACTTCATGTAAATTGCCTTTAGGTACCTTACTTTTCGATGACTAATTCCTTGATGAAAAAAACTGCTTCATTTTAAAGACTACTCCTCCATCAACAGCTGTAACATTATAATTTGCTGTTTACACCTACCTTAAATTTCTAAGAAACCTCATAAAATTGTAATAACCGACAGCGTTTTAAGAGAATTTGATCTCCTTGAAGCCTCACAGCAAACTCCAGATTCTAGGAAGATTGATTTTAGTGAATTGCAGATAAACAAGAAAGCTTACGAAAGTTTACGTATCAGGAACTTATTTCCGAGAAATTTAATGATATTTGGTGGGGATGGGATATGAAATAGCACAGATTTGATTGATATTTCGGGGAAATTTCTTTAGTATAATTGCGTAGACAAAATTGGGACCCATCCGGGCATGTTACCATGGCCTACCTACTTGGAAAACCTTAAATAGACTTCGTACCCAAGTTGACCGCAGCAAGGACAACCTCCATAAGTGGGGGTTCAGGAGGGCTCAGACCTCCTGTGTGTATGTGGTATCTCTCCACAGACGATGGCTCACCTCCCATCTTGCACCGCATGTCACATGAACACGTGAGGACCTAACGGCTGCGTCAGCGAATGCTATCCGTATTGCAGAATTGTGGGCCAAATAAATTTAAAAAAACCGGGCAAGAGCGAGTCGGACTTGCGCACCGAGGGTTCCGTACCATCATATGTTTTTAAATTTTCATCGGCGAGGCCTAATATTCATCAGAGAATTTTAACACTGTGCACTGCGGTGCGTGTAGAATACTCATCTTTTTACTTTTTTCGACATCACGGCGTAACGCTGAGTTATTCGATAGAATTTACTTTAAAACATAAATGATCAAAGTAGGTACTCAAAGTAGTTTTAAATTTAATTCATTTATTTTGATAAGAAAGGAGTAAATTCGTTTTGGCACGTCATACGTCGTTTTATTCCGAGCGCACACACATTATAGCCATCTCTCTTCTTTTGAGTTTCAAAAGTAATTGCATCACTTTCGCTCGCTTAGTAGATCAGTCACTACGATTTATTTTCGAGGTAGCGCCTTAAACTGGGTATCATCATCATCATCTGCCTAGCTTTTTCCCCAACTATGTTGGGGTCAGCTCCAAGTCTAACCGGATGCAGCTGAATACCAGTATTTTACATGGAGCGACTGCCTATCTGACCTCCACAACCCTGTAACTCGGTAATACGATAACCCTTGGTAAGACTGATTGTCAGGCATTCGGGCTTATGACTACCCGTAACGACTGTCAAAGATCCACGAATGACAGCCGGGACCAACGGCTTAAACTGGGTATAATCCAATTCATTTGCCAACAGTTTCTAGCTAAACCAAGAGTTGCTGACACCACAGATGTAAGTAAACGGGACAACCAAATTACATATAGCGTGGATATACAAGTCACATCAAATATTTAAAAGTAGCCCACAATCCCAAGGGAACTGAGAATCTCTTACACTCAAAGCTGAAACAGCTACGAATCTCCATGCAAATCTGTATACATACTGTACCTATATATATTATGTAGATGCATGTGTATACAGGGTGTTTGGTTAGAGGATGGCAATCTTTATAGCGAACATTCGCGGGGTCAAGATTAGCCATTTTGATACAAGAAACAAAAACGAAATACCGCTATTTTCGAGAGATGTAATATATTTTTTTTGCATGCTAAACAATTTGTACTGACATTGCAAAAGGCTGCTAAGTTATAAGTATGAACATATTTGTACACGTACCTATATAGATTGCAATAAATGTTTTCAGTTTTTACAAAAATCGTGAAAATCTCGAACATTTTTAGACAGATAGGTACACTTTTTAACCGACTTCAAAAAGGAGGAGGTTCTCAATTTTTTTTTTTTATTCTTTTTTTTTATTTATAAAAAAATTATACCTTTCTGGGTGCAGGGTTCAGGCGGTTATACCATTTATCCACCCCAAAAAATCCACCTAAAGGTGCAGATACGCAGAAACGCATGTCCGAAAATCCACACTAGACTTAGTTGAATAAACGAAGTTTATAGACTTAGGGTGGATTGTCGGACACGCGTTTCCGTAGGAACCACAGGGTGGATTTTTTGGGGTGGATAAACGGAATAACTGGATTCAGGAATTGCTGTTGCACTTCTAAACTCCCTGTATATTGATTATGTTTTCTTCTGTTCTATTGTGAGGTTGCGAATACGGTCGATTTACATATTTGTTGTGTCAACCAGAGGTCCTAGCACGAACGCGCGACGTAAAAGTAACACAAGTTCTAGCGAGTTTTGTTTAAAATTTCTTTATTTACCAAGGGTACAATGAAAACTTATCCTAAGTTGTATTAACGCATTATAATTGAGGCACTTCATGAGGCTACGAAACTCAGCGGCCGAAACTCCTAGTAATCCAGTGTTTCACCTTTTAAAGCTTACATAATGACAACTAAGCAAATTATTTAGTTATTTACAATTTACTTATTGCAAGGTATAATAAAAATTATTTAAGTGATTTGCTGATCGCACGGTGTACGTATGTAAATACTAGCAACCGTGCGACCAGTCAATGAAAATTTGAAGGATTTTTGAATCATTATACTCAACAGCATTTTAGCTTAAACTTTTGAGACCAGCACAATTGGTATGACCCGTAGATATGAATATTATAAAATAGTGCCAGACGAGTATTTTAAAATCGTTCGAATTTAAGATCACACCTATCAACTCGGAAAGGGATCAACACCGTATTGCCTTTCACCTCGCCGTCACCTAACGTAATCACGTAACCAAAGCGGATTAGAAGCTCCGATACGTCGACTCGGCTACGGCTAGGGGACGCCGCGCTTACGGCTCGCCGACCGCTGCTTGGTGAGAGGGGCAAGGGTGGACGCCGAGTCGTAAGCGCGGGAACTGCAAATTGACCACGCACCGCACCGCAGTTTGTGAGCTTGTCCCGAGGCGAGGCGATTGCGTTAAGATTCCGATTGTGCGTTGCAATAGGGAGTTTCATACAAAGAATACTGAATGGCTCGAGTTGATACGGTGACGATCCCTTACCGAGTTGATACGTGTGCTAATGACCACGTTTACTCGTCACTTTCATGCTAGGCGCACGGTACAGCTAAACGCAATAGACAGTAATCAAAACTCATAATCACCGGAGGATAATTAGGAATTAATTAGGTACAGACGCCAGCACATCAAGCTACCTGAAACTGTCAAATTTTCCCAATCAACCTTGAACCTTATGCTGTAGCGATAAAGTTGAAAATCTATTAAAGAAATTTGACAGATTGTAGTAACTTGATGTGCTGGCGTCTGTACATAAAAGAATATATTCGTAACATAATATCCAAAAGACAAAAGATATCCATGTACGTAAATGTTCTAAGCGACAGCGACGCTAAAGTTTGTTTTCTTTATAATTTGTCAACGAAAAGTACACAAACTTTTTCGCGAATTAGCTTGAAACTAATTTGAGTCAAAAGGTGACAGAGTGAAACACAAGTTTGTTGGTAATAACTTATGAGCATTTTGAGAAAACAAAATTGGATTTTAACATACTCCCTGAGATGCGTGACTCCTGCCGCGCGTTTCCATTGTCATACTATTTTGAATACGGCTTTTTAAGGCGTGATTTTTATTGGAACCTTCATCGTTTTAAGCTATTAAAACTTCTCATATTAAAATCACATAGATAAGTAGTATTTACGAGTAACGTAAATAAATGATAACTAATCATTAAGTTTGCTTTATTTTAATCATTAATTTTTATAAAAGGCATCGTATTACCCATTAACTGAGTTGTGGAGGTCAGATAGGCAGTCGCTGCATGTAAAATACTGGTATTCAGCTGCATCCGGTTAGACTGGAAGCCGACCCCAACATAGTTGGGAAAAGGCTAGGCAGATGATGATGATGAACCATTAATTTCACTTTTATTATTTAGATTAACAGCGCAAAGGAACGTGTGGAAAATGTTACGCATTTGCTCCGCAGTGGAACAATAAAAATTTATAAAATAATTGTAGGAGAAGCACTATAATTCTAGCTCCGTTTGGTACTAGATATAAGTTTAGGATTAAGAAATGTACTGATTATGTAATAAATGTAAACAAGACTGTGCTTGTCCATAGGGAGTCGGTACAAGGCATGAACCGGTCGTGACTTGCTCGCAGGCAAACAACAGAAAAACTGCGAACAGGTTTGTGCCTGTCTGTTGGAAGTCGACAGGTCGCGACCTGTACGACCGGTGTAGCTGAAAAATGGGGGCGTGGCCACTGTTTTAGCCACGCCGATTGGTGTAAGATAATAGGGTGGGGTGAGGTGTACCCACTACGTAAGCCATAGGGACAAAACTATAAATATGCCTCGCCATAGAAATTGTGAGTTAGTCCGGAAAATCTACTGATCGAGCAACACATAGCGGTCGTAATGCTCGACGGAGCCCTGTAATTAGTCGCGAGTCTGTCTTTTAATTGTGTTAATTAGTGCTAAGTAAGTTAAATTGTTTCTGTGATTATTGTGATTTACGTATTATGTGTCTTTTGTGTATTTTGTGTTTCTGATTTGTGTACGTGCCTTTTCTAAATTATAAATGTGTGAATCGAGTGCACTGGTTTAATTTGCTAGCAGACGGTTATAACCCCCGCCTATCAGAGTCTAAACACCAAAGCACAGCACGCAGGTTGATGGTATATAAGTTTCGTGTGCTGTGCTCAACATTGGTCCTTGCGAGCCGGATAACCGATTGTCCGGGCGTAGTCTTACAAACTAGCGTTCGGAGTCGGATTACGCTAATAGGCGAATTAACCAGTGACAATGAGTGAGAAAAGTGCCGTAACCACGCGAAGCAAACTACGCAAAATGACTGAAAAAGCAGACGCGCGGCGCAGGGAAGCCGCCATCGCCTCGGACTCAGGCTTACTGTCCGAAGTACCACCGGGTTCACCATCAATAGCACCAACAATAACATCAGCGGCTGCCCCCAATATACCGCTGACCGGGGGTCGAGTAATCGACTACAGTGAAAAGCCGGCAGAGAGCGTATCAAGGCAGACAGTCGCAAGATCGACGCGGAGCAGCAGAGTTTCGTCCAAGAATAGTCGCAAGGGCGTCGAATTCTTACGGAAGAAGGCCGTATACGAAGCTGAGCGTGACCTGGTGCACATCAGGGAGAGCCTGGTGAAGAAAAGGATGGAGGTGGAAATAGCAGAGATCGAGGCGAATGCAGAAAGTGATGACTCAAACTCAGAGGTGGATACGGCGCACCGCGTTGAAGAATGGATAGACACAACGCCCCAAGCGCCGCAGGCAGACACGGCGCTGTTTACGGCGGCTGCGCCACGCGCACCGTCGGCGTCGCACGCGCCGCTCGAGGGCACAGCGCCGTATGAAGCACCTACGATTCAAGATCGAAACGTAAGTAGAGTGAATCTTGAACCTGATATGTACCGTGTGCCGGCTATGTTAAGCGAGAATAGTGTGTCGCAGCCGTATAGAAACCCAGTGAGCAATGCGGGGCCTATGCATACGCCAGCCCATACTGAAGCGGTTAGATTCCGTTTGCCCGACGATTATCCCGCCTTCACCACTCCGGTCACAAGTGTACCTCGAGTATCGACACTCGAGTCGGTCACACAGCGACACGGAAATAGCGGAGTGGGCGCAGCAGAAAGGCAGCGACTATCGTCGAACGATAGAGACAGGAAGATAGATAAACTGGCTGAAGCGATCACGAACATGGCACGCCCGCACCCGGTACCCAGACAGGCTTACGAATTGCCACATTTTAACGGTGACCCAGCCGATTGGATATCTTATAGGAATATGTACTGGGACACTACTGAATTGTATAACTTTAGGCCGCATGAGAATATAGCGCGGCTGAAGTCCTCTTTACATGGAGAGGCGAAGATCGCAGTGGAGGACTTGTTACGGTCGTCGAGAGACCCCACTGAGATAATACGCGCGCTGGAAGAAGAGTACGGTCACCCGACCGTCATACTTCAATACGCCTTAAAGAAGGTAAGAGAGTTACCAAAGGTATCGGAAAGTGGCCAGGAACTGAGGAAGTTCTCGTCAACGGTTAGGAACTGCGTGTCGCTACTGAAGAATGTCAGAGCAGATGGGTACTTGAACAACCCACAATTGGTAAGTGAGCTGCTGAACAAGCTGACGCCAGTTCAACGTGCTCAGTATGGTGATTTCGCTATGGGCCTGGACAACTCACAGGGGGTGGACCTAAGAATATCACCCAGCTTGGAAATACTGTCACGGTTCCTCATACACGTGACACGCTCTACATCATACTACTTACAACCAACCGTGTATGAACCGGACCAAGCTAAACCTCCTGTGAAGCAGCAGCAGACCAGCGGACGGACTCGACCAGCGAACGCTGCACGCCCAGTCACAAATAAACCACAGATGATGCATCGTGTAAATACGCAGAGCGACGAGAATAGCATACAGAAAGAATGCGTAATGTGCCACGGCAAACATGCCACAGAAGACTGTGACCATTTTAAAAAGCTAAACGTGCAAGAACGATGGGAACTAATCAAGAAAGAAAAAGTGTGTTTTAATTGCCTGAGTACAAAACACACGAAAAGGTTCTGTCGTGCGAAAAAGTGTAAAAAGTGCGACTACAGACATCATGTACTGTTACACGAAGACAGGTCGAAACAAGACACGAAACCGGAGTGTGTAACCAATATAGGTGAGTGGCGAGCCACAGCATTACTAAAAATAGTGCCAGTGTCAGTGTGTATCAAAGGTGATAATGACAATCAGTGCTATGCGTTGCTGGACGACGGGGCAACAATATCGCTGATTGACAGCTCGCTCGCCACTAACCTACCGGGCCCACGTGTGCCATTAATGTTGAAAACCGCGGGCGGTCATGCCGTATCGGACCTCACCTCGCGGGTGGTGCAAGTGAGTGTAAAAGGCCCCAACGGACAGTGCCATAATATCAAGTGCCGGACACTAGTGAACTTGAACTTGCCTACACAAACAGTGACCTCTTCAGTGATCAACGACAACGCGCACCTTCGCGACTTGGGTTGCACAGAAATGAGGGGAGCCAAGCCGCTGCTGCTGATCGGGCAGGACAACTGGGAGCTGCTCGTCGGCGGGGACACCCGCCGTGGACGATCCGGTAAGCCAGTTGCCTCACTTACTAAGCTAGGTTGGGTCATACATGGACCATTTGATAACGCCAGTAGTACTGAAGCAGTGAACTGCACAACAGTTTCCCTCCCAGATTTGCATGATTTAGTAAAGTCACAGTTTGAGTTAGAATCGATAGGCATTTCTCAAGTAACCCGCAAACATAAAGATGTAGAACGAGCTGTACAGGTGCTAGAAAGTACGAGTCAACGCACCCTTGATAAGACGCAATGGGAAGTAGGTCTTTTGTGGAAGCAGGACAACATTCTGTTGCCTGATAGTTACAGACAGGCCCGGCAGAGGTTATACGGCATCGAGAGGCGGATGCGTAAGGACGCTCGCTTCGCTGAGACGTACGCGAAACAGATAGACCGTTTAGTAGATGAAGGTTATGCACGCAAGGTAGAAGGCGAGGTGGACAGCTCACCGGTTTGGTACCTACCGCATTTCGGTGTTGTAAACCCGAACAAACCAGGGAAGCTGCGCCTAGTCTTCGACGCTGCTGCTACGTCTCAAGGTACGTGTTTGAATGACAACTTATTGACCGGACCTGATCTATTAAATTCATTGTTAGGTATTTTAATTAAATTTAGAGTAGGCCCCATAGCGTTCTCAGGCGATATAGCTGATATGTTTTTGCGAGTTAAGATTAGGGAACAAGATCAGGGCGCACAGCTGTTTTTGTGGAGAGGCGCGGACGATAGTAGGGAACCAGATACCTACGCCATGACATCGATGATATTTGGCGCCGCCTCTTCACCAACCACGGCGATTTACATACTTAATAAAAACGCCAATGAGTGGGTTAACGTCTACCCCGAAGCTGTTGAGGCTGTGAGTTAGCCCTACGCCCCCTACAGGTGGTGGATATAAATGACAACACAAATTACTTTGCAAAGACACGTTACGACGTTTATTAATCAACTTGCTACAATGACCTACTTAGTCCGAGGCGAGAGGCTAACTGCCCGCGTCGACAAGCCCCGCGTCGAACTATTACAATAATGTGTGCGTCAGCACCTTACATCATTCCCCCCCGTATTTTTAAATTTTTGGATTACAAAAAAATTTATATAAAACTTATTTGCTAATTTCCCGAAGCTTTTTACTTACAATTTGTTTCATATTTCTGTTCTTAGTTGTACGATATATTCTCTATTTATGACTACATGCTTCATTGTTACATACTTGTACTGGTTTAATTATCATTAAAGTGTTTTCATGGATCAACATTTCTTTTATTATCTGATACCAATAATGGACATTTATTTAACATAACATCGGTCATACAAATATCTTGTACCTTATATCTATGCCTTAATTAACAAAACACTAAACATAATCGTGGTAATCTGGGTCTTGCTTCCCATTACAGCTGTGGGTTAGACCGCCCTTGAATTACATACATTGCATTACATTTATCCATGATCTTAATATTCATAACTCTAAACCTAAAAATTCATTTATTTGACCTTTATATGTCTATTTCATTTAGACATTTACTGTGTTTATTTTTACTTAAGGGTAGTTGCCATAATGGAATACTCTGCTATACTCAAATTATCACCGCTTAGGGCCTGCAGTACCCATTATGACAACGCCAACAACATACATTCATTATACTGCTCATTTGTACATACTATTACATCAATAAACACTTTTAGTACTCACAATTGCACTTTTGCACTTATCGTCATCATGGTATTTGGGTTGTTGTTGTGTTATTCGATGTCCACTTGAGACGTACCCATTCGCCTTTGCTCCTTCATGTTACGATCCACATTACGCGAAACTTGCTTATATAACCATTTCTTAATGCTTGTTTGGCACCTGGTGCATGCTATAATCACTATGACTATTATTATGATTCCCAAAATTCCCAGTACTATGAGCCCAAATTTGTCTAACCTGTCAGTCACTTCTGTTTGGTTTGTAATTATCTTCGCCTGGGTCATGACAATTTGTTCATGGGGGTTATTAGGGCTCTGAGTGTTACCCATCTTGTCTACTATTCTTTACTGTGTTCGCGTTTTACCTTACTGTGAATGACCTGTGTACCTACATGAATCGCACAGGTTTTTTGCTGACCCGGCCTGATCGTGTAACGCGTGGTACCGGTGACACGCTACGGGCGATTTCATCATTATTGCTACTAGTACTTTCGTTTATTTCTTGGTTTACTAAATACGCCGGCTTAAGTCTATCTATCGAAATGTTAGTCTGTCTATTTGGCAACTGTATCGTATATACTTTATCTTTCCTTTGTAAAACTCGAAACGGACCATCATAATTAGGCTGTAACGGTTTCCTTACCGTATCATTTCTAATAAATACAAACTCCGCTTTTGGTAGATCTGGGTGCACAAACAAACTTTTTGTATTCTTATACCCTATTGGTACCGGTTTTAATTCACTAATCGCCTGACGTATCCTGTTTACGCATTCGTAATCGGACGTATAACCACCTTTATTATTCTCTACGTAGAAATCCGCTGGCATTCTTATCGTTTGACCATACACCATTTCCGCCGCGCTTATGCCGTTGTCCGAGCGTAATGCTGACCTAAGACCTAGCATGACTGTTGGCAACTCGGTTACCCATGATGATGCAATCGAATTTAATCTTGCTGTTAATGCTACTTTTAACGATCTGTGCCATCTTTCTACTGCCCCATTAGACTGTGGATGATACGGTGTAGTTCTACATTTGTGTATACCTAACATTTTTAATAGTGACATGAATAATGCGCTTTCGAACTGTCTCCCTTGGTCGCATGTCATTTTCACCGGGCACCCAAAACGTGCAATCCACCCTTCATAAACTATTTTAGCTACCGTTTCTGCCGTGATGTCCTTGATAGGAAACGCCTCTGGCCATCGTGTGCGCCTATCTACTATCGTTACTAAATACCTAAACCCCTCTTCTGTAGTAGTCAGTGGACCTACAATATCCACATGAATGTGTTCAAAACGATCGCAATTACTAAAATTCTCTAATTCTGAGTTAGTATGCCGAATGACTTTACTGCGTTGGCAATGTACACACGTCTTCGCCCATTGCCCTACATCTCGATTCATGTTTGGCCAAAAGAATTTATCCTGCATTAACTTGCGCGTGGTTCGAATGCCTGGATGACTTATGTTGTGTGTCGCATCGAACGCTTTTCTCCTTAAACTTTCGGGTAGGTACGGCCTCGCGTTTTTGGTTGATATTTCACAGGAAATTGTTTTCCCGCCTGTTTGCGGTACCTCAATTTCCTTAATAACGACATTGCTATTATTTGTTGGCCTTAACAAGTAACTATCCTTTGCCTGAGCTTCAGCTAATTCTGAGTAATCAATAGCCTGTGGGCAATATATTGTTTCTATTCGCGATAAGGCGTCTGCTACTGGGTTCTCGGAACCGTTGATGTGTCTTACATCCGTTGTAAATTCACTAATGTATGCCAACTGCCGTGTCCGCCTAGGTATTTCTTTACCGGAGTTACTTTTTGTAAACGCGAAGGTTATGGGCTTGTGATCAGTATAAACTATCAGTTGTCTGCCTTCCACCTGGTTCTGAAAATATTGGATCGCTAAGTATATCGCTAATAATTCCCTATCGTACGCTGAGTATTTTTGTTCCGTCTGACTCATTGCCTTAGAAAAATAACCTATAGGTAACCATTCATTGTTGCTACGTTGTTGCAAAACTGCACCCACACATGTATCCGACGCGTCAGTCATAAGTGCTAGCGTTGTATTTGGCAATGGGTGCGATAATGTGACCGCATTCTGTAAGCATGTTTTACATTGCAAGAATGCCTCGTCAGCTTCCGTTGACCATTGTATGAGTGTTTTGTCCCGTTTCTTTGCGCCTTTTAAATACTGATTTAATATTCTCTGCGATTTGACTGCCCCTGGAATGTGCGTCCTATAAAAATTTACCATCCCTAGAAAACGTCTTAATTGTTCTACCGTTTTTGGCTTGGGATATTTCGAAATTGCCTCTACTTTCTCTTTTAATGGCCTGATGCCCTGCGTGGATACCTCAAAACCCAGAAATTCTACGCTCTCTTGTCCAAAACTACTTTTAGCTAGGTTAATAGTTATCCCAAAGTCATTGAAACGCTTGAAAACTTTCTCTAAGTCTGCTTCATGTTCCTCCCTCGTGGCGCTAGCTATTAATACGTCATCTATGTACCCAAAAACATTGCCTAAATCCTTTAAAACCGTCTGATCCATAAACCTTTGGAATGACTGCGCAGCGTTACATAAACCAAAAGTCATGCGGGGGAATTCAAATAGCCCGAATGGCGTTATTATCGCGGTTTTTTCGATGTCCTCCGGATTAATTGCTATGCAATGATACGCCCTATTTACATCTATTTTTGAAAATATCTTTTTATTGGCTAGCAAATATGTAAAATCATGAAGTCTGGGTATAGGGTACCGATCCGGTTTTGTAACCGTGTTTAACTTCCTATAATCCCCGCACGGTCGCAACTCGCCGTTTTTCTTCGGAACGACATGAAGTGGACTAGCCCACGGACTTTTGGAGGGCCTACAGATCCCCATTTCCTGCATTATGCGGAATTCTTCTTTAACTTTCCTATATTTATCGGGCGGCAACGGGCGCGCCTTGGCATGCACAGGTGGACCCGTTGTTTCTATGTGGTGTAACACAGAGTGGCGTGGCGTTTCTTTAAAAAACAATGGTTTTGTTATCTCCGGATATTTATTTAACAATTCTGCAAAAGCATGACCGCCCTCGACGGTTTTAATTGACTGATCCTTACAACAAACAACAGAGGCTATTACATTCAAGCTAGTTTCTTTATCTATTAGTCTTCTAGCTTTTACATCAACCAAAAGGCCATGATGACTTAAGAAATCTGCCCCTAATATTGGTTGCCTTACATTTGCAACCACAAAAGTCCACGTAAATGCCCGCCTTAATCCTAAACTTAAGGTCAAAGTCTTAGTGCCATACGTTTCTATAACCGTACCGTTAGCTGCATACAGCCTATAATCACTAGATTTCGAATACGTGCGCAATCTACTATTTATTGGGATCACTGAAACATTTGCTCCCGTATCTATTAGGTACCTGAATCCACTGGCCTCGTCTGCTATACATAGGCGGTGAGAGGGTGTGACAGTGCAGGTGTCCGCCGTCGCTTGCACTGTTGCTAGTTTCCCGACGTTCCCTGCGTCCTCTTCCACGCACACGGCTCCAGACATCTATTTGCTCGTTGTCCGTACCTAAAATGATAATCACACAACCAATCAGGATCATTGCTGGAGCGTCGCTTCGGGACCGCCCCCTGTCTGCGCCCTGAGCCTGATCGTGGGCGGAATCGACCTCGCCCTGTTCCGCGCCATGGCTGTCTTCCTCGCAGCTGCACCACTTCCAGCCGCAGTTCCTCCAGTTCTGCTGCCAAATCTCGCTCCTGTGGCTTTGATTTTTGAGATGCCACTTCCGCAACTTCTATGGGTCGTGTCGTCTCCATGATTTTGTCAGCCAACTCCGCCAGTTTATCCAGTTCCTGTATTTCACTTACTGCTAGTACCGCTCTGACGGACGACGGTAAATGCCCCGTCCACATCATTTGAAGTGTCTCGTCTGGCAATTTCTTCCGTGCCAAATCCTTCATTTTCCTGAGTAGTTTCGACGGTTTCTGATCGCCTAACTCCATTTCGGATAGTAATCTCTGGAACTGCTTAGTCTCTGATTCTTCATACACTGTCATGAGCCGATTCTTCAATAATTCGTACCTTTTCGTTTCTGGAGGTGCTAGTAACACGTCACTTGCCTGCTCCACATTGTCCTTGACGAGTTTCGTTACGAGCATGTTGTATTTATCCCCGTCTGACAACTTTTGATTTGCAACAACAGCCTCAAACTGTACAAACCACAACCTGGGTTGATCGCTCCAGAAGGTAGGGATCTTTGATGTTAGAGAGACCGCCGCAACCTCCGTGTCATCTTGTTTCACGCTTTTCGCCATTTTTTGTTTCACTTTACAGTCTGTCACTAATTACTGTTTCCACCACCCTTAATTCTTAACACAGGGGTCACCAGTGTGAGTTAGCCCTACGCCCCCTACAGGTGGTGGATATAAATGACAACACAAATTACTTTGCAAAGACACGTTACGACGTTTATTAATCAACTTGCTACAATGACCTACTTAGTCCGAGGCGAGAGGCTAACTGCCCGCGTCGACAAGCCCCGCGTCGAACTATTACAATAATGTGTGCGTCAGCACCTTACAAGGCCATAAGAGATAAGCATTATATGGACGACTATTTAGATAGCACGTGGTCCGTAGAGCAGGCCAACAGCCTGATCGAGCAGGTAGCTAAGATACACGCCTCCGGGGGTTTTATCATACGGGGGTGGGTAACCAACTCAGCAGATTTGAGGGAAAAGTTAAAAGTAGATATGCCCGATAAGGTCCCTCTCGAGAAGGGAAACGGGACGATGGAAAGAACATTAGGGTTAACGTGGTCACCCAAACGAGACGAACTAGGGTTTGACCTGTCGTTCAAACGGTTGCCACCTGAAATAATAAACGGCGACATGGTACCTACCAAGCGTCAATTTTTAAGCGCGATCATGTCTATCTATGATCCCCTCGGCTTCCTCTATCCCTGCGTCATCCAGACACGAATATTGATGCAGAAGATATGGAAGTCGGGGATCCAATGGGATGAGCCTCTTAAAGACGGAGAGGCAAAAATGTGGTTCGCCTGGCTCAAACATCTGAGCAGTCTGACCGAAGTTAAGATACCGCGGTGGTACGGGCTGAACCTCAGCGATTTAGAGATACATGTGTTCGGGGACGCCAGTGAGCTAGCCTACGCCGCGGTAGCTTACCTTGTGGGTCATAACTCTGAAGGACTTCGAGAGGTCGCCATGTTACTTGGCAAAGCGCGGGTGGCCCCTCAGAAGGTCATATCTATTCCTAGGCTAGAGCTCCAGGCAGCGGTGCTAGCGTGTCGAGTAGCGGACACCGCTGAGAAAGAGTTAGGGCTACCAGTCAGGGAAAAGTTTTACTGGACAGACAGTGCCACTGTACTTAAGTGGATAAATTCGGAAGCACAAGACTTCCAAAAGTTCATATCTCATAGGTTAGCCGAGATAGATAGGTTATCAGCCAGAGGCAACTGGCGCTGGGTCCCCACGGCGGACAACCCAGCTGACAAGGCGACCAGATTGTCTTGGCCTGATGACCATGCAGCGTGGTTGTCGGGCCCCTCGTTTTTGTGTGATTCACAGGAGCGGTGGCCGGCGTGTCGCGAACCTGAGGCGGCAGAGGCAGACCTCGAGCGCATCCAACGAGTCCACACTGCGGCGGCGGCGGCCCCTGCCGGGCCCCTCCTGGACTACGAGCGCTACTCTACATGGAAGCGCGTGCAACGCGTTATGGCGCGCGTGCTGATCTTCGTCGAGCGATGTCGCAAACGAAGAGCGACGTCAGAGCTGCGTCCACACGACTTGGAAGAAGCGCACCTCCACCTGATGAGGTTGTGCCAGAACGACAGCTTCCAACGAGAACGGGCCGCCATCCTAAAAGGGTTGCCCGCACCTGACGACAGCCACATAAAGTCGTTAGACCCGATGCTCACCGACGACGGGCTGCTGCGAGTACGGGGACGTCTGACTGCCTGCGAGGAGCTCACATTCGGTGAAAAGCACCCGATTATTCTCGACGGGCGTCACCCTCTGGTAAGGAAGCTAATCGCACACTTTCACGCGATGGCTCTGCACGCGAATCACGAGACCGTAGTGAACAATCTACGAGAGACGTACTGGATCACGAAAATCAGAACATCCGTAAAGACCGTGGTCGCGAATTGCCAACACTGTCGCATCACCAGAGCTAAACCCATACCACCAAAGATGGGTGATCTTCCACTCGCAAGGGTAGAAACCACAAGAAGAGCCTTTGTGCGAGTGGGTGTAGACTACTTCGGCCCAATGGAGGTGGCGATAGGGCGGCGCCGCGAAAAGAGGTGGGGAGCACTATTTACCTGCCTCGCTACGCGCGCCGTCCACTTGGAACTGGCCGCCACCTTAAGCGCCGACTCAGCGATACTGGCCCTGAGGCGCCTGATAGCGCGCCGGGGGCAACCTACGCACCTGTACTCCGACCAGGGAACCAACTTCATCGGGGCCAACACCGAGTTACGAGCAGCCCTGAAAGAACTGGATCAAGACCAGCTGAGAGACGAGGCCACCAACCGAGGCATCGAGTGGCACTTCAATCCCCCATCAGCGCCACACATGGGCGGCTGCTGGGAACGCCTGGTCAGGTCGGTGAAAAATGCACTCAAAAGCACGCTCAAGGAGCGGGCCCCTCGTGAGGAGGTCCTCTACACCCTCCTCACTGAGGCTGAACTAATAGTAAACAGCCGCCCGCTGAGCTACGTATACGACGATCACGAGCAACCTGAGGTCCTGACGCCGAACCATCTGCTCCTGGGCACGGCGTCCGGGAGTACACCGTTTGCGCCGAGCAGCTACGAGGACGTCGACTCCCGCCGGCAGTGGCGGCGGGTGAATGCGCTCGCCGACATGTTCTGGCGCCGCTGGCTGCGGGAGTATCTCCCGACTCTGCAACGTCGTGAGAAGTGGACAAATAGTGTGCCAAATGTGCGTGTCGGTGATGTGGTTGTGATCGTAGACAACAATAGAGAACGAAGTGCGTGGACAAAAGGTGTAATACAATCTGTGTATCAAGGCGATGACGGTATCGTCCGTGTTGTAGATGTTAAGACAGCAAACGGGGTCCTGCGTCGACCAGTAGCAAAGATTATTGTGCTTCCCACAGAAATGGATGTAAGTCGGCTGAATCCTCTTACAGGGGGTGGAATGTAGGAGAAGCACTATAATTCTAGCTCCGTTTGGTACTAGATATAAGTTTAGGATTAAGAAATGTACTGATTATGTAATAAATGTAAACAAGACTGTGCTTGTCCATAGGGAGTCGGTACAAGGCATGAACCGGTCGTGACTTGCTCGCAGGCAAACAACAGAAAAACTGCGAACAGGTTTGTGCCTGTCTGTTGGAAGTCGACAGGTCGCGACCTGTACGACCGGTGTAGCTGAAAAATGGGGGCGTGGCCACTGTTTTAGCCACGCCGATTGGTGTAAGATAATAGGGTGGGGTGAGGTGTACCCACTACGTAAGCCATAGGGACAAAACTATAAATATGCCTCGCCATAGAAATTGTGAGTTAGTCCGGAAAATCTACTGATCGAGCAACACATAGCGGTCGTAATGCTCGACGGAGCCCTGTAATTAGTCGCGAGTCTGTCTTTTAATTGTGTTAATTAGTGCTAAGTAAGTTAAATTGTTTCTGTGATTATTGTGATTTACGTATTATGTGTCTTTTGTGTATTTTGTGTTTCTGATTTGTGTACGTGCCTTTTCTAAATTATAAATGTGTGAATCGAGTGCACTGGTTTAATTTGCTAGCAGACGGTTATAACCCCCGCCTATCAGAGTCTAACCACCAAAGCACAGCACGCAGGTTGATGGTATATAAGTTTCGTGTGCTGTGCTCAACAATAATACTAGAAAACATTTGTTTGAAAACATCAGCTTTTTGCTATATTTCAAGTAAGTCTGTATTGATCTTACGACCTCAAGTTATTACCAAACATAATAATAAACGTTCTTAGAAAACGTGCCCACAGTCAAACCAATGGACTTAACTTGTTGAAAAACTGTGTATTTTCATTTGATTTACGTTAATTTGAATAGTTCGCTACTTGGAGCAAGTAATAACAAAAGTAAATGATTGAATGTCAATATCTTTAAACAAATCAAGATATTGACATTCAATTATGTACTTTAAGAGCCGTATTCCAATTTCGGTCGAACACTGTTTAAGTTTAGAATCAGTACTGGAACTAGTTTTATATAACTTGCCAATCAAGAGTTTCCCAATTTCACCACAAGTTACATTTGAGAAGATTTCCCTTGGTTTTAACTGGCTTTCCTGCAGTTACCTAATGTTGAAAACGCCGTGTAACAATGGACACGCGTCCCCTCCGCGCGTTACTAATGAGATACGGAGGTTTAATTACATCTGCGCACATGCGACTCGTATTAACACTATTGCCTCTTATTTTATTTAAAATGGCGCTCGCTTGAAAAGCCTGCTCCGTACGTGCTGTTTAAAAACTGATTTTGTAATTCTGGAGAGAGTTATTTTAGTATAGTAAAAATGATGTGGTGAAGAAAGTTAGTAGTATTTCGGTATTTGATGCCTGCACAAGTCATGACTGGCTTGGAAAAGGCAAAGGAGCGCTGTAAATTTTGGCACACATTCCTGCTAATTTCTTACATCGGACTTTGCACTTTTTAGGGTTCCGTGCCCAAAGGGTAAAAACGGAACCCTATTACTATTACTAAGACTCCACTGACCGTCTGTCTGTCTGTCACCAGGCTGTATCTCATGAACCGTGATAGCTAGACAGTGGGAATTTTCACTGAAAATGTATTTCTATTGCCGCTATAACAACAAATACTAAAAACAGAATAAAATAAATATTTAAGGAGGGCTCCCATACAACAAACGTGTTATTTTCGGCGTTTTTGCCTTGTGGTATGGAACCCTTCGTGTGCGAGTCCGACTAGCACTTGGCCAGTTTTTTTTTTCTCTTTATTTTTGTTTTTATCTGATGTAGGTACGACTGATGTATTGTGTGTCTTTTAGTCTGTGCTAAATAAATGTAATTTCTTTCTTCTTTCTTTCTTTCTTTCTAAATTAGTCGTATATTAGTAAGTAGGGAGGGTAGGGTCAGGACCCCAAAATAGCGCCTATTAATATTATAATTCGGTAAATAGGACATGCAGTTGCCACAAAGAATAGTCTTTTCGCCGCCTGAAAACCATTATTTGGTTTTCATTGCACAACTTTATGGATCACAAAATTATTTACCAACAGTCAACTTTTGGGTTAAATCAGGCTTCAAAAGGGGTAAAAAATAACGTATGCAATAATTGTTTCTTTAATAGGCTTGGAACATATGCACAATCACCTTGTTTGTGTCTCATAGAACACAAATAAACGAACCGTGAACTAACAATAAATAATAAATTCCATTTCCTCCATACAATCACATTACCCTGCCAACGAAAATGGATGCAGAAAATGTTCCAATTTAGGTATTAAGGCTTTGTTGCAAATACTGCTTGTTAAATTGTCCTTTTGGACATTTAGTTAGATATTGGTACTCTACAAATATCTAGTTCAAAGTAGTTCCGATTTCCAATGTTTTCATGAAACGGGTCAGTCTGAACGCTGTCTAAATATAAAACAAGGAACCAAGCGGTACTTTTTTCTTTTTTTTAGGGTTCCGTTTCTCAAAAGGAAAAACGGAACCCTAATAAGATCACTTCGTTGTCCGTCTGTTTTCCCATCGGTCAAGACCCTTTTCCTCAAGAACGCGTGGAGCTATCAAGTTGAAATTATATCATTTACTCAGGGCTGTAATCCCTTGAAGCAGTGAAAAAAACAAACTTCTAAGTCAACGCAATTAAAAGATACGGGCGTTTATGTTCCGTTTATGCTGCATATTTTGACATTCGCCAGGGAATCATAACCTTTATGGTACTTCCCGTTGACCTAGAATCATGAAATTTGGCAAGAGACGAAGTCATGTAGCACAAGTAAAGCGAAAATCCGAAAACCGTAAATTTGTAGTTACATTACAAAAAAAAAAAATATTTTGGTGATCACAAACGTATTTGCAGTTGGTAAACTAACCGCCACCTATGGCCGATATGTGGGGACAATAGTTTACTCACGGGAAAATTAAGTTTGTCCTTCAATTCAATTGTCTTTTCGTTATAGCAATATTCAGTGCTTTCATGGTTTATGAACTTAAGTAATGTTACTTAATTATTTTGGTGAATGTAGCTGTACATTACCTAACTGCTTACACGTACCGACGCCAAGCATATCAAGCTACCCGAAACTGTCAAATATTCCCAATCAACTTTGTACCGTATGCTTTAACGATAAAGTTGAAAATCCATTAAAGAGCTTTGCCACGTTGTAGTAGCTTGATGTGCTGGCGTCTGGTCTGTACCTATCATTATATAAGTAAGTACATAGATTTATGTCTAAATCAATGTATAAGTTGCATAGTAGTAGTAGTATCTTTGTTAATTGACGGCATTTTTATTTTACGGTATTTGTCATGATCATCTTGATCCCCGTGATAAACTATAAATACCTACAAATTTGTACGGAATCCTCAAAAAGACCCGCTCTTGGCCGTTTTTTTTAAATCGGGGTCAAACTTTCAGACTCCAGGCATCTTTTAAAAAAAAAATTGGGTCTCGTTTATTTATTTACTTCTTACTTATTATATACATTTTTAAATATTAGAAAAAAACATAAGAAAAATCGCCGGTATCGGGTGCAGAGTCCAAGCTACCGGTGGTTAGGGCTCCAGAGACAGGAACCTCCTCACAATGCGAGCCATATCAAGTAGTTTAGGTACATATTAAAAATTTATAATTACCTTTTTAAACTACTTTACTGAACCTGTAACAAATAAATTGCGCTCATTTACTACATTTATCATTTTTAATTTTTTGCTTTTTTTTTACTATTGAAACTAATGTCTTAGAATATTTATTCTAAGATATTATTTTTTTAATTCTGCATTGAGACTATAATATTTATAATGATTTTAATAGGTCTTTTACGTAAGGCCTCAGAAACATTTTCAACTCACCCGAACGACAGAAATCTTTACAAAGATCAACAAAAAGTCCTGAACCTTACCTCATTATACCACAAACTGTCTGTTCAGCTACAACAAGCTCTTTACCTTCCCCATCCTTAGCGTCTATTTTTAGCCCCTTAGCCCCCTATCTCCCGAGCCCCCTAGCCCCCTTGAGCCTTGAACTTTCTCAAGTGACATAATGACGCTGATATAAGGTTCGAGGTGTAGACTGACACTTGTCTGTGGGGCATTCTATCTCAGCTGCCTCAGCGATTAACAAGATTGAGGTGGCTTTTGAAAAGGTCAGAGAGGTGAAGTTAAAATAGTTTGTATGTTTAGTAATAATTGCTACAGTCTGTTCTAAAAGTATACGATGAAAGTGTCAACAAACTCTTTTCGGTAATCTCACGCAACTTCACTCACTGAAGGAAATTAGTAACACATCGATCTTTAAGGTTTTAACTTTATATCTCACTTTTGAATAATATTATTCTTTGAATAGGTTAACATTATTTGGTAAATTAAGCATTTTAAAATCAACCTCAATTGACAACTGAAAAGACTTTTAACGTGATTTAACATTTAGTATTCAGATGATCAAAACATTTGTAAGTGACACAATAAATAGGCTTTGTGTTTGTTACATTTTCATCAGGTACTTTTGAAACAGATTATAGTTGTTATAGAGAACCAGAAGTCATGGGGTAGGTCTTTACTAGTACCGTGTTTAGATGTGTCCTAAACAAATCATAGCATAATAATAAGTACATAATTAGAGCAGTGGGGGCCCAGTTGTATCATTCCCGACCTACGAGTAGCTCGAACCGAGGCAAGCACTTTAATTATTTGTGTATTTAATTTCACCACCACTGCTCTCAAAACGGTGAAGGACGCTGTGAGAAATCTGGCATTTCCTAGAACCAAAAAAGACGAAGACATGTGACATCTGCCAAACCGCACTGAGCCCGTGTGGTGGATTATGGCCCACTCCCTCTCACAGAGAGGAGGCCTGAGTCGCAGCAGTAGGAACGTTATAGGCTGATTATGCTACAGAATAACTATTCCCAGTAAATTGAAACTTCACTATGGTCGAGACTATCTCACTGTTACATAGTATAATAGACCTTGTCGCTTTATGACGTCTAAGTGATGTTGACCTTCATGGAGATAAAGAATTACCAGGTCGGCTACACAAGACACAGTTCTGTTAGGATCCAGTTGTTATTTTCCTAGAAGTTTCAATATTATTTATACAAACGTTAGTTCGAACCATACGTGATGTAACTGTGTTTGGTTTAATATCAAGGTACAGACGCCAGCACATCAAGCTACTACAATCTGTCAAATTTACCCACCAAAAACATTTTCATGTAAAATGTTGCCAAGACGAGACCACATATGGCTCGCACTGTCAAAAAGTTATCAGATCTCATGTAGAGTCAAGCTTCTAACTCTACACGCCCTAACTTCACAAACTCTACACCTTAGTCAAAATATGAGGCTTGGCCGTTTCGTTACTACAAGAACTATTGTATAACAGAAAAGTAATGAACAGTGAATAAATTTTTCACCTTACGCCCATGTGATGGTAGCGATACGGCCAAGCCACATACTTTTTTTTTTTTTTTTTTTTTTAAACTTTGCCCCACACTAGGAATTTCTCCTGTATTGTGGGTGCGTTTACAAACATTTAAATTCACGTACACAAACAGCCAGACCCGGAACAACTACTTGTAGGTCATACAAATATTTGTTCCGTGCGGGAATCGAACCCGCGACACGCGGCGCAGCAGTCAATCGCTTAATAACTGCGCCAACCGTGCCGTCTTGCCGACTTTGACTAAGGTGTAGAGTTTGTGAAGTTAGCGAATGAAAATGAAATGACTAGGGATTGACATTAGTCACAATTCACTTCACCCAAGTTTTTATGGTGCTAGAGAAAAGATCGGCTATTTTTTACAAAATTCATTACAAAATAAAACCCAAAATTACAGGGTTCATCAGCGTATTAGACACAGTACCTACCTACAAGGAATAAGTAAAATAAACGTAACTCATCCTAATTTCTTATATCTACTCCAAAAGACGAATACCTAAAAATTTGAATCAATCAATTCTCCGTGAAATCGAATGATTGCTCCTCTTGTAACCCAATTTCTTTTAAATAAGAATGTGAATATTATTATAAGGGTTCGAAATTCATTGGAGCAATCACGTGTTATGTAAGCCCCTTTTCTTGCCTAAAATAGCTCGCTTTGGGAATCCATAGTAGGTTCGATTTCGGAAGACTTCGGAAAAATGGAGATTTTCAGAAAAACCAGGCAAAAAACTTACGAAACCATAAAAAGCTCCTTGCAGAACTGTTCATGGTTTCGTAAGTTTGTGCCTGGTTGGCTTGGGTGTAGAGTAATGTCGGAAGTAATAGTCATAAATGGCGCCCAACGTTGGGTGCCACAAGATCTAATAAGGTGAAGTTCCATAATCATGCGCTGATAATAATTCTTATCGTAATCGATATTTTTAAACAAGCAAGAAAATAATTGAGAATATTAAAAACTCTGTATTCCCAGTTTTCGATTATAGAAAGAAAGAAAGTACGTTTATTAGGTTTACGTTTTTTTTATCAGGAAACGTTTACTGGTAAACGTCACACTAATATTATAAAGGCGAAAGTTTGTGAGTGTGTGTGTGTATTTATATGTTTGTTACTTTTTCACGTTCAAACCGCTGGACCATAGATATCCGTGCGCTAGACAAATTTTGATAAAATATTGTATGGAGGTAGCTGACACCCTGGATTAACATATAGGCTATCTTTTATCCCGATATTCCCACGGGATCAACATTTATGCGGGTGAAACCGCGGGGTGCAGCTAGTTTTATATAAAATTAATTTAAATATTCATCATCATTTTCAGCCAAAAGACGTCCACTGCTGGACATAGGCCTCCCCCAAGCACTTCCACTTCGACCGGTTCTGTGCTTCTCGCATCCAAATATTCATAACTACAGAAAATTCATTGACATATTCAGACAAATCACGGAATTTTCATTCACAGTATGAAAATTCATTGGTGAGATCACCAAGAAGATTACAAGGAAGTCTTAATTGTACCCCCATTTACAGACAGGCCAAACTTCCCTTAATCACTTCTTCAGCAAGCACCATAATATTATGATATTTCCCTTAAGATAACAACGCCTAATCACGGTGGCGCTCGTGTTTTGCATGGCAACAAGGTACTTGCTAGAAACAGAACAATTTATGCGCACATTCAATCTCGTGGGCCTGAGATATTTATTTATCTAAGATTTATATATTAGGTACACTTTCGTGAGATAAATTCATAACAGGCATTGTTTATTATTTAATCTATGGGCTTATTTCGCGGCCTGCTTAGCTGATCACACTAATATTATAAAGGCGTGTGTGTATGTGTGTGTGTTTATATGTTTGTTACTTCTTCACGCTCAAACGGCTGGACCAATTTTGATAAAATTTTGTATGGTGGTAGCTGACACCCTGGATTAACATATAGGCTACTTTTTATTCCGATATTCCCACAGGATCGACATTTACGCGGGTAAAACCGCGTGGCGCAGCTAGTTAGAAATATAAGGAAGAAAAATTGGTTTTTTGTCATAGAAACACATCATCATCATCATTGTGAAGACGATGTGGGTCATTTTACATATATATATTTTTTTTTATTCTCTCTGTTCTGTTAGTTTTTTTTTTTTTTTTCATGGTCTGGCAGTTTGAGTAATTTATGTGGCCTACCCAAATGTCCTTTCTTTGGTATTGTTCGTCGAATCGTTGAGCTCCTTAAGTCTTGAGTTGAGCTGCACGATTTTTGACAAATGCGTGCACTGACTGGACAGGTCCTCTCAATCTGTGTGGTTCTTTCCTCAAAAGACCACCTCAGACATCGATCTACATGGTCTTCATATAACCTGACCAAGATTATGTCTGGACTTTAAAAGAGACTGTGACCTCTGAGTTTGTTTCGGCCTTTCTTCTCAGAGTAGTCAGATAGGAAACGCCGACTTCATCTAGTTTAAAAAAAAAACATGATTGACGTGTAAAAGTGTTTGTACAAACCTACTTACAAAAAATAAAATCATTTCAATCATCATTTCATTTCATATCATTTCAGCCGACAGTCGTTTTGTAATAAGGCCCAAATAGTCGACAGCTGCACGTCATGACTGTGACATGTCGACGGCAGCAGTTGCTCCTGCCGTAAGCGCGTGCCGTTCGTGTATATGAGCACTAAGAACGAGAATAAGGACATCTCAATACATAAGTATTTGTATCCAAGCACAGGTGAAAGTTTTCATTTTTAAAAGTCTGATTTATTTTGTAATATTGTACAATGTAACATTTTCCTGGTATGCGATAAATAATACATTGTAAGACGCCGTTTTACATCGTCTTTAAAAAAATAATAAATTTTACGGAAAATGATAAAGACCACCGAACCGGAGAAACCGGCACTGGAGAATGGTAGAGACTTTAAGGGAATATATTCCAGCAGCTTTAATCAGTCGATCAGTTAGTCAGAAAGTTGAATTTAAGTAGTTGCCAATTAGAAAAATAAATAAAAATTCAGATAAGTATCAAGGATCCATAGGTAGGTGCAGTCAACAAAAGAGATAAGAATGCAGGATCGTAGGATATAGTTGAAGTTTAATAAGAAACCGATGGATGTTCTCGAATAAAATTTAATTTTATTAATAGAAAACAATCAGCTCATTTATTAAATTAAATTTCAATCGACAACATCCATCGGTTTCTTACTAAACTTCAACTATATCCGACGATCCTGCATACATATCTCTTTTGTTGACTGTATATTGAAAATAACAATATTACATAAATAAAAATTAAAATAAAGATTGATGGCCCACTTGAAGGACTAAATGCGGAAACCATAACAGAACATAGACGCTAATACTTCTTATATGTCCACTATTCAAAGTGGAAATAGAAGAACTTTTAGCGTCTGCAAATGCTTTTCATGTACAGTCACGGCCAGAAGTCCACTTACACCGCAATGACCATTATCGCCTGCGCTATACGGGCTGCGGCGCCTATACACACATACGCATTTTTATCCGTGTGAGTGATGTTCCAACGCTTACAAACTAACATGTCGTGTAGCATCGCGCTACGAGTAGTCATAGATGTGGTCAATGCTAGACAAGGATGACAATATCAGTAACTTGTTTCTTTATCGCAGTCTGATTATTTTTTTCATAGTAATGCAAAATTTCAACAAGTGAATATAAGTTAACATTAGCTAGATCGGTAACGAGGCTGCACTCGCTAATGTGAACGGGATAGATGTAGGTTCGAATCCTAGATGGGCCAGTTTTTTTTTTTATTTTTGTTTTATATAATTATTATTATTTGTATGTTTTAGTAATTTATTTTAGTAAATTACTTTGAACAAATAGAAATTACAATAAAGGTAATTTATTATTATAATATGATAATAAATGAAACAAATTTTGATATGGTAACATTGTAATATTTTTTATACAAAAGAAATCCTTTACACTTATTTATGTTATTATATAGGGCCACAATATTTGCCTTGGCTTCAATACTAATATTAGCCTGCATATTGAATTCAGAAGAATACTAAAATAGCAACAACAAGTTCACAAACGCTGGTAACTATGTTCACCAACAAACAATAGCGAATAGTGGAATAATTTAGGTAAACTAGTAAAGTAGTTAAAATATGAGGGTAGATTTACAAAGTGAACATAGCACTTTGTTTCAAATCTACCCTCATATTTTAATAACGACGCTAAGATTATAATTGTAAAACGAAAGAATATTCGTTTAGTTGTGGAATATTTAAAATATTTGTTAGCAACTCGGCATTCTTATTTCACATGATTGTAATACTTAAAAAACATTTTTCATGTTTGATGTGAGACTCGAACCCGAACGTTCGCCATGCGAGGCACAATGCTAACTACTTTGGCCACCGTAACGCTCACTTAACTTGTTGAAATTTGTAATAACAATCATAAGCGGCCAACAAGTTGCCAATGTATAGTGTTGTCAAACGTTCTTATAGAAGAAGGTCATAAGTACAACTAATATTCTTATGCCATAGTTTTGTGAGATTGCTAGTCGACTTCTGACTGTTATAGTACAAAATTTTATTTGACACAATAACCCCAATTCATTAGCTCCCCTTTCGTTTCAAACGCGGAAGGAACACCCAAAGAGAAATGTTTGCTCTTAACCCTCTAAAAGCCACTGTAAACATTTATAAGTGATTTTCCAGCGTATAAAGAGAATGAACAACATAAATTCCGAGAAAATGTACCTTTTGGCTCGAGAAAACCCAACACGTATTATTTCAAGCCATTCAAACTTCAAGCTATTGAGCAGAGAAAGAGTTAAAAGTATTCCCAGAAATTTTCCGGTAAATGTTCTTTCAGTTTGTCCGTTAAAGGTTTTTCTCTGGGTTACAATGTAGTTTTCAGTGTGAAACGGACGAAATTGTGAACGCAGCCTTGAAGTGGCCTTTGTAACACCGAAGAATAACGTCGAGTGCAATTAGAAACTTTTAGCACGTGTTTGAGGTTTCCTCGAAAATAATCCGGCGTGGGGTGGGCGCGAAGAAGTAACAGTTCATTATAGTACCTATATTAAGTATCTAATTATTAAACCGCATGAGAGTTTTAGTTTAAAACTGGCAGAATAACACGATTACTGTCAAATACTTGCACTGACTGCAATAATCGTGTAAGTCAACTCAGAACTTGAGGTCTATTTTGGTTTGATCTTCAAATGAGATAACGCTAATTGATTAATTTCGTTTTGAATAAATACCGGAGCGACGAAAGCTTCCCCTAATGTCAGCACACCATAATAAATAATTTTAAAAACTAAAACCCGACTACTGAAAAGGATGAAACAAGAAAGTACCTTCCCGTGGTCACATGCTACCATAGCATAAAAGTATGTTATTACAGCGGCATGCGACCAAGAAAAGGTACTTTCTTGTTTCATCCTTTTCAGTAGTCGGTTTTAGTTTTTATACTTATTTTTTATTTAATTATTTTGAGGCTTATTTCAGTAATATTTATATTTTTGAAATTTGCTAATTAAGCCCTTTCATTTGATACCCAACAAGGCACCATTTCAAAATATTTATTTTTAAATTCATTACTTTATGTTCTCTATAGGACGCCATATAAAATGTATTGTGACGTCACATAACCTATAACTAGCGGACGGTCAAGACACTTCTAACGATACCTCATTTGTTGAATTATTATAAGTACTTTTGAAGTTATGAGGGAATAGATGAACATACATACATACAAGTCAAAATCATAACCCTCCTTTTTGCTTCGCCGTAGTCGGGTAAAAATAATATAACTACCTCTCCAACTTTAACTTAGGAAATGAGACCCCTATTCAAAAGTTGAGTGCCAAAATACCCTAAAAATTTACTCCTTTAATAACTGACAGTACAATGCGAAAAGTTTTAAGAACTGAACAAAAATTAACGAAATGAAATAAAGGCAGCTCTTCACAGCAGCCCACGGCCACGCTACAGTCCTTTCACGGATATTTTACCTCTAATTTTGGTTCACTGTCCAAATCATAGTGATCTTTACTCTCATTCTAATATGGTTGCTGTTGGGTTACTGCCATTGACAAGTCTGTCAAAATCATTGTGATCTTTATTCCTGTTAAAATAAGGTTGCTGCTGCCATAGGAAAAAAAATACTGTGAACGGACTGTGCGCACGGATGCGTGACTGCCAAACAAATGAAGTACGCAGCTAACGTGTAGGGTAACCTCACCGCGCATATCCTACGATAGCAGTGGACAGTCGACTTTACACGAAAAATAAATGCAGGAAGGAACAATGCTCGTCACTAAACCAACTGCAACGCATATTGTTCATATTTTGTGAGAAAGGAGTTTTTCTAATGTATTTTTCGGAACACGCAGATCCAGGGAAACGTGTCTCATTTTATTGCTTTTGCTTACCTGGAAATCGTGCTTTACGTTTCACTAGCAGCGACCCGCGGTTTCACCCGAATAAGTGTCGATCCCGTGGGAATATCGGGATATAAACTATCCTGTGTCTTTCCCCGGGATGCAATCTATCTCTCTGCCAAATTCATATCCGAATTCAAATCCGTCCAGAAAAGGTAACATACAGAGTTACTTTCGAATTTATAATATTAGTATGGATATCTGCACTATTCCAGGTGACTAAGAGAATAATGAAATGTTGAAACACAGTTAGGTATTTAAATTGCAGAAAATTACTGGATTCTTGTTTATAAAGACTCTGGCTTATAAAGAAACGCTTGTAGGGTTTTAAATTGGTTTTTATGGAACCCAACTACAACTGATGCGGGCTGAATAGGAATAGAAATCTGAATGGAATCCATTGGCACAGCTGCTAATACACATAGAGATAATCATATTAATCCCAAGAACAAATGAAGATTTCTCCTAGGTATCCTAACACCTTTATAATAAAGGCCATAGTACCATTCGGATTAACATATTGCTAGCTACAACCGTGTTTACGAAGAGTCTTTGGGCAACTGGACCCACGCCACGTAATCATTTATTTTCTGTATTTTTATTGGTTAGCTGGACCCACATTCAAACTTAGAAGAACATCTCGTATTGCACTCAGTAAGTAGTTATTCTGTGGTAAGGGTAAGTCCCGATAAGTTGATAACCAAGTTATGGAATGTAAACGCGTTCAAACGTTCGTGGAATGCTTAAGGGTTTAGATTCCCGAAGTTGTATGTAAATTGCTGTCATGATCTGAATTATAATTCATTAGCTTTTGCTCGCGACTTCGGCCGTATATAATCCACCGCGTCGCATCGCATAGCAGGCCCGCGTTATTACATAGTTTTCGTTTATCGTTCTTTCTAGGTTTCTTTCTTTTTGCTCGATTCTTCAGGGTCCTAGCTTGATGTTAAATAGCCTATAAGCCCTTCTCAAAAAATTGGCTACCTACCAAATGGAAAAAGATTTTTTAAATCCGATTGGTAGAGTGTGTGTATACAAACAAAGTCTTCAGTTTTGTTTTTAGTATAGATAGATGAGGTCCAATCTTTTATAAGCATGCATAATACAATTGTCACTGGTTTTTCAGGAAATTAGTGTAATGAAACGTTTAGTTTAAATAAATCCCAGCGTTTTTGCATGGTTTTCGGTCACCAAAAACTTTGTCCAAACTTTTGCCAAAACCTTATCACATTAATATTATAAAGGCGAAAGTTTGTGAGTGTGTGTGTGTGTGTGTTTATATGTTTGTTACTTCTTCACACTCAAACGGCTAGACCAATTTTGATAAAATTTTGTATAGAGGTAGCTGACCCGCTGGATTAACATAATATAGGCTACTTTTTGTCCCGATATCGCCACGGGGTCCACATTTACGTGGATGAAACCGCGGGGCGCAGCTAGTTTATTCTATAAAAAGAAACAAACTGAAGTGCTCCAAGTTTACAAGAATCGAATAAACAGTTTTCTAAACAGTTCTCTAATTCTGACCGAAATTTTTCAAACAATATACGAGTACCTACTCTAGAATTTTAGATTTTATACCTAAGTTAGTCCCTTTTCGTTTCGGCATTTCGAATGCACACACAATCAGAATAATACTTGTTTTATATTTTACTCACCATTTTTATTAAACCAAAATTTAGTCGCAAAAATAATAAAAAAGCGAATTTGAGAGATGTCAGACATAATGAAGTTTGTGTCAGTACGTGGATCGAACAAGCAATTTGATTGCTAAGGAGCAGCGCACACGTTGCGTCGCAAAGTTTATTATGCAAATATTTTTGCCCCGTCTTTACTTCTTTATTTATTTCAAGCGCCACAGGCATATACATAAATACTTAGCTAACTCTTGTGCAGTTCTGTGGTCACTTGGCCACGGAAGCGACGGAACACCACGTCCAGCGGCCAAAAGTCTTCTTCCATGACGACGGGCAGATAGCAATTCGGCACGCGCACCACGAACGCCTTGAAGTTGACGTTGCGGTGCTACTCCAGTAACGGCACCCTCGGGGCCTCGGCGTGTAGGTACCTCGTCTTCTGGCGCACGTACTCCACGATGTCCTCCGCCTTAGTGATGTAGTGTAGGCGGGAGATGTACACCGTTGTGTATGGCTTTGCGGCACGCAAGCTGACTTCGGGCTCGTTTTTGTTCGTTCGCGACCGGCGCTTCCTCCTTTGCATCGTCACGAAACCCTCATCATCAGCGCTATTCAGTGCCTTTTTTGGCATAGGCTTCATACTAGGAGCTCCTGGGGCACTCGCGGTGACGCTAGCAGATTCCTTTCATAAGGGTTTCGCCAGGTCTGCAGACACTGGCAGCGGGACGGGGCGAGGGGCGCCCAAATACAACCGACTTCCAAAAAAAACATTTCTAAGTGAAAAATAACTTTGATTTCGGAAGTCGGTGTCTGAGTTACTTACGAATATAAAATATTAATGGGTTTACGAATATAAAATATTTATTGGTTTCTAAACATTAAATCATCCTAGCTTTCCCCACAAAGTTTTTTTTTTCTAATTTTCTTCCCTCACTAAATAAACAGTCATGAAACAACACAGAATCAATTTCTTTCACAATAAAATTTCAGTTTATCCCGTCAGTATACGAAGCCGTTTAAATAAGCACATTTCTAAAACGCATAAAATATCAAATGTAGTGTATCGCAAACACATATGCATTCGCGGCATAAATTGATGCTTTCGACAGAGGATAATATTGAATACGATCTGAATAGTTTGCTAGCGAGGCAACGTAAATATTTGTATTGAAGTTTTGAAATCGGTACAGACGCCGCACATCAAGCTACCCGTTACTGTAAAATTTTCCTAATTAACTTTGAACCTTATGCTTTAGCGACAAAGTTGAAAATCTATTAAATAAATTTGACAGATTGTAGTAGCTTGACGTGCTGGCGTCTGTAAATAATGCTACTGTTCCTGGTCTGATTGTACTCTGGGCTTTATAGTTAAGAGCATTTAGGGGTGTGTTTTGTTTGGAAGGTTGGAGGTCCAAATGAAATCCATGTTGCATTAGGTACTCACATAATTAGATAGCTACTTTGCTACTTGGAAGAGTATCTATAGATACATGCATTTGACTCATGTTTGACTGTTTGCTGCATTCGTTTTTAGGAAGTTTCTGCTCCAACTCTCACAACATAGAATAACCATTTAAGAGCGTTTATTTTTCGAAATGAATAAACCGATTTTAATTAAACTTCATGCGCATAAGCAAGATATCTTAAAAGTTAGTAGAGAACATTTTTTCGGCCTTTTTTTTTCGACCTTGTGAAGGCCGCAGGAACCCGATGCGAGAAGCACAGAACCGGTACAGTGCAATTATTTGCAACCTACGACTATACAATAGGTTTTAAACATTACTAGGATTAAAACTAAGATCTCGGCTGAATTGTGGGTACGTTTTCAAGCACATCCCTCACAAATACACAAACACCTAAATCCGGAATAATTATCAGACGTAGGCACGAAGTAAGCCACACAAATATTGGTTGCTTACAGGATTAAACTCACGACGCCACAGAAGCTAATGAACTCGAAACTCGCTTGAGTGAGACGTAGGTGTACTGTAATCAATCACACTAGTATTATAAAGGCGAAAGTTTGTGAGTGTGTGTGGGGGTGTGTTTATATGTTTGTTACTTCTTCACGCTCAAACGGCTAGACCAATTTTGATAAAATTTTGTATGGAGGTAGCTGACACCCTGGATTAACATATAGGCTACTTTTTATCCCGATATTACCACGGGATCGAAATTTACGCGGGTGAAACCGCGGGGCACAGCTAGTTTCTAAATAAAACTGATGGATGCAGCTAATTAGTACCTTTTCCCAACTATTTTGGGATCGGCTTCCTGTCTAACCAGATGCAGCTGAATACCAATTTTACATGGAGTGTCTGCCTATCTGACCTCCACTGGTTGTCAGACTTTCGAGCTTCTGACTACCCGTTATAACTGTCAAAGGTCTACAAATGACAGCCGGGAATATGTGATTGATGACCATCCAAGTATTAGCCGAGGTCGGTCCGTGCGGCTGTTATTAGGTGTGTAGCCACGAGCGATTAGTATCTAAATATACCACTAAAGGTTTTGCCATACTTACCTTACACTAGTTTACCCAAACAGTTAAAAACAGACTCCCTTTTCAATCCTCCCACAGCGGAACTATACCCATATCTTGGTATGTGACCTCATAAATTCCATGGCAACATGTTCGTTAGATTTCCAAGTCATTTGGCAAGGTATATTGACGCTGTGGACTGTGTTTCGAACCGTTAACTTATCGATTGACGAAGGTAGAAACCGAGACTTGTCGTAGTATTTTGATATGGTATGTTTAGTTTGTAAGTTAGGATATTTGAGAATTTACACAATGTAGCTGGAGTTCATATGACATCCTTGGATCAGTAATGCTATTGGCTGATGGCCAATGGGGCCGAAAGGTTCTAGAGTGGCGACCGCGTACCGGAAGACGTAGCGTTGGAAGGCCTCCCACAAGGTGGTCCGACGACCTTGTGAAGGCCGCAGGAACCCGTTGGATGCGAGAAGCACAGAACCGGTCGAAGTGGAGGTGCTTGGGGGAGGCCTATGTCCAGCAGTGGACGTCTTTCGGCTGAAATGATGATGATGATGGGTAATGCTATTCTGTAAAAATCTCACCGTGAAAACTTAGGTGAAGTGAGCTCATAAAAAGACCACCTCAGACATCGATCTAGGGGTGCACGTTGAAGAGCCTCCACGTGGCGCACCCTGGGCAACGTCGGCTCCAATTGCCCACCAGGTTTGGGTGGACAATTGGGGCGGGCGGCAAATCTTCGACAGGAGGAGAAGGTCATGGTTCCAGTCACCGATCATCTTGGATGGTCGGTGAAGGGAACCGGGCTATAGACGGTCACGCGTCTACTCCCCCTCTGCTTACAGAGGAAGGTGAGTTGGCGCGGACCGTCGCGGGGCGGTTAGCACCGCGGTACCCACGAGAGTGTGGGTGGTGGAGGGTGTCCCATGCCCGCGCTGCGTCTGTCCGGCATCCGGCGGCAGCGTGGGGACGCCGGGGCGGCGGTTGGGTCTGTCCAGCCGTCGGCCACCCCGTAACCCTGAACTGACAGGACCGGGGGTCCGGGCCACTGAGGCCCGGGCCGCGAGGTAGACAACCTCTATAAAAAATTACCCCAATCCCAAGGTCTAGCGTGCCGAGGGGATGAATGGCCGGAGGGGATCCGGCCGTTAGCGCGAAAAGGGACCTCACCCTTAAAAGGAACAAAAAAATGGAACAGACAGACGGCAAAAAACTACCCCAGGGCGGTACCGGCTGCTCAGCAGTCGGAGAATCCGCCACGTTCCCTTCGGGAACGTCAAGCCCCCACTCGTATTCTGGGGGGGGCAACGAATGTCTACCACTTGCCATTGGCAACAAGAGCCGAGGAGGCTCCTGTCCCTCAGGGGACCAAGTAGAGGTGAGGAGTGATGCGGGGTCGGAGTCCGACGCCGCATCTGGAGGCACGAGCATGGGAGGCTCAGAGAGCCCCTGCCGTGCCGGGGAGGAGGCCGCGAAGACGGGCAAACGGCCAAGGTCTGGGGACAGCCAGGGACTGTCCTCAGACGGAGAGCAGGCCTCGGCCCGAAAAATCCCCACAAGTAGGCGGGGTGGGGTCGCAAAGCGAGGCAAGGGCAGGGGGCTCACTGCCCGTGAGGCGGCGGAGAGAGCGGAGGAGCCCGCAAAGGAGGGGGGGACCGGTCGCGCGGTCGCTTCGGGACCCTCGAGCGACGAGGCGGGTGCGGCTGACGCCCCTGACCCCGAGGCGGACTGCATGAGCAGGTTTGCGGCGGTAGTGGAGGCCGCCGTCCGGGACGTGTCCTTGAAGAAGTTACAGACTTCCAAGAACAGGGCCATAGTCTCGGCGACGGCCTCCATCATGGCGGCAGCGAAGGCGGCCAACTACACCGGCCCTTCGGCCGGCGAAGTGGCCGAATTGCGGGCGGAGGTCGCCCGCCTGACGGCAGCCACGGAGCTTCTCCAAAAGGAGAACGGGAGGCTCCGGGCAGACCTGGCCGGCCTGCGGGCCACCGGGGGAGCGCAACCACCGAGCCAGCCCGTCCCGGTGGAGAACCAGGTCCTCAGCCTGGTTCGGCAGGAGCTGGCGGCCTTCCAGGCGCGGTTTTCCGTCCTGGAGGGCATAGTCCTGCGCCCCCCCCTGGCGGGCGGAACGACCCCGGGGCCAAGGGCGGCCTCGTACGCCGCCGCTGCGGCAGCTGCCGCCCCTAAACCCGGGCCGTCGGGCCGGGCCCAGGCCAAGCCGGCGTCGGCCAATCCGGCGTCGGCTAAACCGGCGCCGGCCAAACCGGCGTCGGCCAAACCGGCATCGGCAGGAGGAGCCGCGGCGCCGGCGCCAGCTGGCGGGGCCCCGGCGCCTACGGGCAATCCCCCGGCGCAGGGCCGAAAGAAGAAGGGCAGAGCGGCACGGGAGGCGAAGGCCCCAGAGCCTACGCCGCGCCCCCAAAACTCCCCCACTTCTCCCACGACCGACGCCCAATGGCAGGTGGTCGGGGAGAAGAAGAAGGCGGCCAAGGCGGCCAGAAAAAAGGAGCAGAGGCGGCGTCGCAAGGAGAGAGCCGTCGCGGCTAGGCTTCGCGCCCCGAAGACCGCGGCTGTAGTGATAACGCTACAGCCGGACGCGGTCAAGAGGGGCGTGACGTACTGCGACGTGCTCTCAAAGGCGAGAGAGAAGGTGGACCTCCGGGAGCTGGGGATCACCGGGGGCCTCCGGCACAGGGTGACCGCCACTGGCGCCCGCATGCTGGAGATCCCCGGTGCTACAAGTGGCCCCACCGCTGACGCCCTAGCTGAGAAGCTAAGGGCGTCCCTCGCGGACGAAGCTCGGATCACCAGGCCCGTCAAGTGCGCAGACATGCGCATACTGGGCCTGGATGACTCCGTGACGGAGGGAGATGTGGTGGCCGCCGTTGTCAGGACGGGCGGGTGTCTGGCCGACCAGGTGAAGGCGGGCACCTTACGTCCTGACTACACGGGCATGCGAACCATAACGGTAAGCTGCCCCGTGACGGCGGCCAGAACCATTACGGAGGGCCGAAGGCTCCTGGTGGGCTGGGTCTCAGCGCAGGTCAAACTCCTGGACCCCAAGCCTCTGAGGTGCTACCGATGCCATGTGGGGCACCACGTTGGCATCCAGTGCACCTCCGAGGTGGACCGCAGCACACTGTGCTTCCGCTGCGGTCAGCCCGGACACAAGGCCGGCTCGTGCAACGCCGCGCCGCACTGCATCACATGTGCGGCTGCTGGCAAGCCGGCCGATCACCGGGCGGGGAGCAAGTCCTGCGCTCCACCCGCCGGAACCAGGAGGAAAGGCAGGCCCTCCGCCGCCGTTGCCACTCCCACCGTCGCCGCCGCCGCCGCCGCCGCCACCGCCGCCGCCGCTGCCGCCGCCACAACCGCCGCCACCGCAGTCGCCGTTGCCGCCGCCACTACCGCCGCCACCGCCGCCGCTGCCGTAGTGGAGCCCTCGCAGGGGGCCCGGGAGGGGGCTGAAATGGAGGACTAATGGCTCCATTGCGCCTCCTCCAGGCGAACATCAACCACTGTGCCTGCGCTCAGGACCTGTTGCTCCAGAGCGTGGCGCAGTGGTCGATCAACATCGCCGTGGTCGCTGAGCCGTACTTTGTCCCGCCCAGGGATGACTGGGTGGAGGACCTGAGCGGCTCAGTGGCCATAGTTTCGTCGGTCGCCGCCGGCACCCCGTCCCTGGAATGCGTCACGAAGGGACAGGGGTGTGTAGCAGCACGGTTCGGAGAGGTTGTAGTCGTGGGAGTGTACTTCTCTCCGAGCCGAACTCTCGCCGAGTTCCACAACTCTTTAACAGAGTTGAGTGTCGTCGTCGCCGGAAGCCATCCCTTCCCCGTGCTAGTGCTCGGGGACTTCAATGCCAAGAATTTGGCCTGGGGTTCCCGTTGCACGGATGTGCGGGGCAGGATGGTGGAGGACTGGGCTCTGGAAACAGGCCTGGTCGTCCTAAATCGGGGTTCTGTTCCCACGTGTGTGCGGATGCGGGGTGAGTCAGTGGTGGACATCTCGTTCGCCAGCCCCGCTCTGTCACAGCGTGTCATTGACTGGCGCGTCATGGAGGAGGTGGAGACCTACTCCGATCACCGGTATATCCGGTTCGACGTCTCCGCCCAGACCTCTAGCGCGCTGGTCCAACAGGCCCCGAGTGGTCCGCGGTGGGCGCTGAAGCAGCTGGACCGGGAGCTCCTCCTGGAAGCCTCGATCGTGCAGGCCTGGGTGTCATCACCGGACAGGCCTGCCGATATCGACGAGGAGGCGGAGTGGTTCCGGGAGGCCATGTCCGAGATTTGCGACGTGGCAATGCCCCGAGTCCGGCCAGGACGCGCCCGACGTCGGGTGTACTGGTGGTCGCAGGAGCTGGATGCGCTACGCAAGGCGTGCGTCGATGCGCGACACCGGTACACCAGGCACCGCAGGCTCCGCATTCGTCCTCCGGATGCGGAAGCCACGGAGGCGGAGCTGTACGAGGGGTACAGAGCAGCGAAGACCGCCCTCCAAGAGGCTGTCCAGCGGGCCAAGGATATGGCCCGCGAGGAGATGCTGGAGACTCTGAACAGAGATCCGTGGGGGCGCCCTTATAAAATGGTGCGGAATAAACTCCGCACCTGGGCCCCCCCGCTGACGCAGAGTCTCCGCCCCCAGCTGGTGGAGGAGGTGGTGAGCGCTCTGTTCCCTTCACGGGGGGTGCACACCCCCCCGCCCATGGCTCCGCCAATTGCGGTGCCCGAAGCGGACCACGCGGACGACGACGACGACATCCCTGAAGTGACCGGGGTAGAACTGAGAGCGGCGGTAGGAAGGCTGAAGGCCAAAAATACCGCCCCAGGACTCGACGGCTTGCCGGGTAAAGCCTGGGTCCTGGCCTCGAGGGCTCTCGGGCCTCGACTGGAGGCGCTCTTAAGCGCATGTTTGGAGAGAGGCCAGTTTCCACTCCGTTGGAAGACGGGGAAGCTGGTCCTCATTCGGAAGCCAGGGCGCCCTGCGGACTCTCCGTCCGCATACCGGCCCATCGTGCTGCTCGACGAGGTCGGCAAGCTCTTTGAGAGAGTGATTGTGGGCCGCCTCGTCGGGCACCTGGTGAGGACGGGGCCGGATCTTGCGGACAGCCAGTTTGGTTTCCGCAAGGGGCGCTCGACGGTGGACGCCATCATGCGCGTGAGAGCCCTCACGACGGGGGACGCGGTGTCCCAGGGTGGGGTCGTCGTGGCGGTGTCACTCGACATCGCCAACGCGTTCAACACCCTGCCCTGGAGCTGCATTGTGGAGGCACTCCGGTATCACCGGGTGCCGCCCTACCTCCGTCGAATAGTCGGGGCGTATCTGACGGACAGAGCCGTCAGCTACCCCGGTCGCGATGGGGAGTGGAACCGGCGAGAGATGTCGTGCGGTGTCCCGCAGGGATCGGTCGTGGGGCCGTTCCTGTGGGACATCGGCTACGACTGGGTGCTGCGGGCCGACCTCCCTGAGGGCGTCAGCGTGGTTTGCTACGCTGACGACACGCTGGTCCTGGCGCAGGGGAGGTCGCATCAGGCGGCGCCCGACGCGATGACACGCGGGGTTGCGATAGTCGTGGAGAGGATCCGGCAGTTGGGTCTCGAGGTGGCATTGCACAAGTCCGAGGCCATGTCGTTTCATGGGCCCCGGAACGCGCCACCATCGGGATCCCAACTAACGGTAGGAGGGGTTCACATCGGCGTCGAGACAACGATGAGGTACCTGGGTCTCGTCCTCGACAGCCGGTGGAACTTCGTCGAGCATTTCCGACGTTTGGCCCCCAAACTGGAACGGGCCGGGGCCGCCTTCAAGCGGCTCTTGCCCAACCTGAGGGGGCCAAACGCCTCCTGCCGGAGGCTTTACGCGGGGGTCGTGCGGTCCATGGCCCTATACGGGGCCCCGGTGTGGGCGCGTTCACTGCGGCGGCGAGCCGCCCACTACCTGAACGCGCCCCAGAAGGTGGTAGCCATAAGGCTTATCCGGGGCTACCGCACGATCTCTGGCGAGGCGGCAAGCCTCATTGCCGGACTGCCGCCATGGGATCTGGAGGCGATGGTCCTCGCGCGCGTCTATGAGTGGCGCGCGGAGGCACTAAGCCGGGGGGAAGTTCCGCTTCCGCGGCAAATCGCTGCGGAGCGGACTGAGCTCCGGCGCGATCTCATGGCGACATGGAAGGAACGACTGTCGCAACCCAGCGCAGGGCACGCCGCGATAGCGGCGATAAGACCCCTCTTTGAGGAGTGGCTAGGGAGGCGCCACGGCGCCCTCACCTACCGCCTGACGCAGGTCCTCACCGGACACGGAAGTTTCGGGAGGTTCCTGCACATCATCAGGCGGGAGGAAACGCCCGGGTGTCACCATTGCCAGGATCGCCCAGAGGACACGGTGGAGCACACGGTGGAGGTCTGCCCCGCTTGGGCGGAGCACCGCCGTGTCCTCGTAGAGGCGATCGGCAGCGGCGGCGACCTCTCGCGCCCGGCCCTGGTGCAAGCCATGGTCCGGGGCGAGAGGGAGTGGGAGGCAGTCACCTCCTTCTGCGAAGCAGTCATGCTAGCGAAGGAGGTGGCGGGACGGCTCAGGGAGAGAGCCTCCCGTCCCAGCCGCCGCGGGAGACGCTCCGGGCGTCGGGAGCCGCGCGACGACTCCCGGCCACCGTAGGCGCGGGCCTGCGGGCGGAGAGTAATGGGTAGCTCACCGTCCGATCAGGACCAGGCCCGTGCCGGACGGCGCGTACGTGTTCCACGCGCGCCTCAAAGAGATGTCAGCATCGAGGAGGGGCCCCATAGGGCCGAGGCCTGCCGGGTCAGCGGGATTGTCCGAAAGGGTTACCGCTGGCCCGGAACATAAAGGGCTAAGGAAGGAACACGGGTGGGTTTTAGTCAGTAAGAGTCTGACACTCCCTTCCGCTCCACCCAGAGCGGGAGGGGTCATTTGATGATTTCCCATCCGCAAAAAAAAAAAAAAAAAAAAAAAAGACATCGATCTACATGGTCTTCTTATAACCTGACCAAGATTATGTCTGGACTTTAAAAGAGACTGTGACCTCTGAGTTTGTTTCGGCCTTTCTTCTCAGAGTAGTCAGGTAGGAAACGCCGACTTCATCTAGTTTTAAAAAAAAACATGATTGACGTGTAAAAGTGTTTGTACAAACCTACCTACAAAAATAAAAATAATTTCATCATTTCATTTCGCAGTTTATCATTTTGCTAACGACGGCCACAGTATTCCTGTATTGGAAGAAACCACTTCCACTTTTGCAGATCATAAAGGCATTACAAATCGAAAATCTTGGACCAGCAATACCAAAAACACAATTAATCGTTTAAAATGTTTGGGGTCAACACAATATTATAAACTATTCAGGTCCCAATATTAACCCATAAAACTCCTCCTTCCAAACAGAATAAACCATAAACTAAACCCCGGAATACTTTCCAACAAGCATTGGACATTCACAGATGATTTAGGGTCAAAGTTTTTAAACCCTGGCTCCGTGAACAATACTTTATTTAGAAGTTTGGCTCTTAGCCTCCGTGAATGCCATTTGCGCATTAATTAGAAACTCTAAATAAATTATTTCAACGGCATTGTTTGTAGGCCCGGATTTTGTTCTGTACGGGTCTGTGCAAAACTGAACAAACTCGTTTAAGTTTTATCCGAAGATTGAGTCGTCAATAATCAGTCCAAACAGCGGAAAAGTTTTATTGCATCAAAAAAGTCAATTACTGTTTAATCAACGCACAATCTGTTACCGTATCTGACATCGTACAGTCGCCAGCACATTAAGCTACCCGAAACTGTAAAATTTTCCTAATCAACTTTGAACCTTATTCTATAGCGATAAAGTTGAAAATCTATTAAAGAAATTTGAAAGATTGTAGTAGCTTGATGTGCTGGCGTCTGTACATGATTCTGAACATTCTGAATCACAACCGTTGAAATTTTTCGTCGACTATAAAATATAGCTGTTCAGTACATATTGACCGCGTCGGTAGGGATTGCACTTTTCTATGAAAAAGTCAGTTTATGTTTGATACCCGACAAAAAATTTCTAGTAATCTTGTACTAAATTCATGATTACAGTGTGCGCGTCGATGTCCTATGTACGATTACATCGCACATTATTTAGCACGCTAGCATAACCATTTTTACATAATTTAATTCCACATAGCAATATAACTTATCAAGAAGTCACCAAGAATAGTTTTCTTCTATCTCAACTTATCACAAGTACCAGCAAGCAAGTTCTCTTATATATGGTCCTTCGAGCCGGATATCTTTGTATAAGAGAGAAATCATATATAATAATGACAAGCAATCGAATCAGTCAATAGCACAGATATAGATACACTTAGATAACTTACAAAAATCGTAAGCCGCCAGCGCAGTCCTGTGTAATGCTGGCTGGCCCCGGGGGTGAGCCAAGACGGGTGCCGCATGCGGCGGCGTCTTTGAATCGATTTGATTTTCCCATCACTCAATAGTGCTTGTGACGTCATAGTAGGTAGTCAAAAATGGCACGCTTGGTTTTCATCGTGATACTTGCATTATCTAGGTATATCTATACCTGTGGTCAAAGACATCACCAATTCATTCACTCTATATATACCCAATCTTCTAATCTGAGTTAATTTTGTTCCACTTGACTTCAATAAAAACCCTAAACTATTCTGCAAGATTAGCTAAGGCGACTTAAAACTGCATACTCCTCAAAATAAAACAAAGACCAACTTTATTATTTAAGACCGTAATGAAAGCCGTCGTGAACCAAATTCAATTAATTTGAAGAGCACAAAGTGTACATTAGGGGCCCAGAGCTTGGTATAAGTACTTGCAACCTCTGGTAGATCACTGGAGAGTTCCACAAAGCAAATAAGGCGAAATTAAATTAGTTATGGCTCGGAAGGAAGACCTCAGGAGCGGGGCAGAGCTAAATATAAGGTCCCATTAGAATAGATGGACAGACTTTTAGAAATCATTCAAACCACCAAAATAACGACGATAGCAAAAAAAATATAAGAAAAACGCATAGATACTTACAAGAAAAATAATAATCAGTTAACGAAAATACACTAATGTTACATAACATACATAATCAGCCTATAATGTTCCCACTGCTGGGACACAGGCCTCCTCTCGATGAGAGGGAGTGGGCCGTAATCCCCCACGCGGGCCCAGTGCGGATTGGCAGATGTCACATGTCTTCGAATTTTTGGACATGCCGGTTTCCTCACGATGTTTTCCTTCACCGTTTTTGAGAACAGTAGTGATGAAATAATTTACACAAAGTAAAGCGCCTGTCTGGGTTCGAACCTACGACCTATAACTCGTAAGTCGCGGCCGTTACCACTTGGCCACCACTGCTCTACACTAATCACTAATGTGCTAGCAATTTATTATTTTAGGTCAAAATAAAATCACTTTAATGAGTGTTTTTTTTTGCTTGGATATCTTTGGTTGGACGAATTGAGCACTGTGTTAAAATTTGTCCATCTATTTTAATGGGACCCTGTGTGGTACAGACGCCAGCATATCAAGCTACTACAATCTGTCAAATGTTTAATAGATTTTCAACTTTATCACTAAAGCATAAGGTTCAAAGTCGATTGGGGAAATTTGACAGTTTCGGGTAGCTTGATGTGCTGGCGTGTGTACAAGGAATTAAGGAAGTCAAAGAATGGCTACTTGTGTATACCGGGGCTAATGAGCGAAAATAGTAAGGACTTTTTAAGTAAGCGGATGAAATAAAAGACTTTTCAATACATTTAACAAATAAATGGCCCGATTCGAATTTATTGAGACCGAAACTAAATAAGCAAGGAATTTACTATCGGGAAAATGCTGAAACATAGAAAGGAAAAAAATAACAAAACATTTTTTCAACCCCAAACAAAACTGGCCAAGTGCGAGTCGGACACACGAAGGGTTCCGTACACGGATATCTATGGTTCCGTATCACAATCACAAGGCAAAAACGCCGAAAAACACACGTTTGTTGTATGAGAGCCCCCCTTAAATATTTATTTTATTCTGTTTTTAGTATTTGTTGTTATAGCGGCAACAGAAATACATCATCTGTGAAGATTTCAACTGTCTAGGTATAACGGTTCATGAGATACAGCCAGGTGACATATAGACAGACAGACGGACAGTGGACTCTTAGTAATAGGGTCCCGTTTTTACCCTTTGGGTACGGAACCCTAAAAAGAAAAAATATCAAAACATTTTTTCAACCCAAAAAGAAAGGAATAATTTCCATTCTGACTTTCAAAACAGAGTGCATATCGCAATTCTAGCCTCTAGAACTGAAATAAAAACATTTCTACCCAATAGCCTCTCTTTCGTCGGAGTTAAAAAGCGAAATTCGGAAAGCCCAAATAATGGAGAGTTAAAGTAAAAAGAAAGTAGGTATATTGAGACAAAACTGTTGACAGAGCCCCCAGATGTTTCAGTAAACAGTAATAAGACTGATAGGCGTAAACAAGGAACTAGGGGCGTGCAACGCCGGGATGTTCCCGGGATCCCGGGAAACACTTTGTCCCGACAAATTGTTTTATGAAGTTCCTTCCGCGTTCCGAGTTACAAAGGATTTGTACATACCAAAGGAACAATGAAATATACTGTTTCTTTTTTAGTGGATTCTTTCATAACTTCATTTTGGTCTCACATTTTCCGGTTTCATATTTTTGTATCATCTTGAGATAGGTTTCGGTTACGGAATGCAATAAATCTGTACTAATATTATGAAAAGGTACTAAAAAAGTTGTTTGTTTGTGAGTCTGTACGTATGGGATAATCTCTGGAATTACCAGGCGGATTTGAAAAATTATTATTTTTGCATTTGATATCCCAATTCTTGAGGAAGGCTATAGGGTATTTAACATCACGCTACAACCCTGAGGAGCCCAGCAATAAATAGAAAAAAGTCAGAAAGAACGCTAAGCGATAACGAAGTGCGCAGGCAGATGATCCACCTCCTATCCTGCCCTCGGTGTCCCAAAACATGCAGTCAAAGTGACCTCACCGCTGCCACCGACGACGCCGTGGAAGTGGTGAAGTTTTGGGTCAATAAAATCTAAAATACAGTCGTACCAGCGACACGAAGAAGGAGAATAGGAAGAAGGAGAATTCAGTCAAAAAGTTTTAGGTACTTACTTTTACTGTTACCTGCGTCATCCCACGGCTGGGCAAAGGCCTCTCCCCATGACTTCCAGCTCTTTCGATCTAGGGCTAAAGTGGACTGTCAGGGCACCCCGTGGTGGTTATTTTTAAAAGTAAAAAAAATAAAAATAAGTTAGTGCAAAAAAAAATGCATTTTAATTAAACATTTAAGAAAAAAGTGTTTTGGTATAAATATTATTTCCCGGTGTCATTAAAACGTTACTGTAAACGCCTGCTCCAAGTCTTGAATGAGATCCTCAGCGTCTTCCAAGCCAATAGAAAGCCTCACGAGGGAATCCGTGATTCCGAGTTCAGCTCTTTGTTCCGCGGGAACCGATGCATGCGTCATTGTCGACCTAGAAACAAAATTATGTGGAATGAAATCTGTAATTTTTTACTTTACAAATGCCATCATTTTATTTTTTTAACTTAATGATACAACTGATTCTGATTTCTATTTTTCTTCCTTTCGATGTATGCCCGTGAAATTCAAATTTACTTAGGTTTTTTAGCAATTTGTATGCCAGTGTCAGGTTCTATGTTGATTAAATTATGATTTGCGACCGATACAAATATTTTACAAAATTTTCCGGAGCAAATATTTTTAAACAAATGCTTTACAGAATTATAATCATTAGAATCAGCAATACAACTTCATAAATCAGAATTGCCCTCAAAAGTCATGATAACATGAAATATTCATTCAATAGGGTATCTAATATGAAGTTAGAGAGATGGAACTTCGTTCGAATAAAAGTTCAATTACAAAATCGTCTCCAAAATGAACATCATCATCATCATCATCAGCCTATAGCAGTCCACTGCTGGACATAGGCCTCTCCTATTGCACGACATTCAACTTGATTTTCAGTAACTCTCATCCAGCTGCTACCAGCAATCCTGCGAAGATCGTCGCTCCACCTAGCCTGAGGGCGTCCTACCTTATGGTTACTTCTTTAATTCGCGATCTCCACTCAAGAACACGTCTAAACCAACGGTCATCAGTATCAACATGAACATAATAATTTGAAATAAAGGGTTGATTGCATAAGACACTAACAGTATAAATAGCTTTCATTTTGACAGTTCAACAACATTCATTGCGTTATTTTCGTTGTTGAGCAGACCAATTTTTCGAACTTAAGAAGCAATGCATTAGCAATATTCTTCAAAATGATTCAGATTCTGATTGTTAGTGTGTTACGCAATTAGGGTGCTAGTTAGTCGTTTTAAGTTCTTATTAAAGGCGGTTTTGATTCCGTAGGCAATAATGATTTAACTCTAAGTCATTATTGACTTAACACTAAGTCGTTATTGACTTAACACTAAGTCATGGTCACGATTCTAAATAATACATCTGTTCCCACCACCTTATCCACAAAACTTGTTTCATTCCTATCAGGTTAATAAGCAAAACGCGACAATATTTTGCTGTCACATTATCCCGCGTCGAAATGAGACAATATATGCGTAAATCAAGTCATTATCATTATTACGTTTCTGCGTGACATAATGCGACGACAAAATGTTGTCACGGGCACCTGACTGCCATACAAAGAGGGTGTTCTTAAGGCGAGTATAGACTAGAGCATTTACTTGTCACAGCACATCGAGCATTCGAGAATTTATAATATTACTAGCTGCGCCCCGCGGTTTCACCCGCATATAAGTGTCGATCCCGTGGGAAAATTGGGATAAAAACTATCCGATGTCCTTCCCCGGGATGCAATCTATCTCTCTGCCAAATTTTATCGAAATCCTTTCAGTGGTTTAGGCATGAAAAGGTAACATGCAGACCGACAGACGGACAGACAGACAGACAGTCAGACAGAAAGAGGGTGATATTCTTAAGGCGAGTATAGACTAGAGCATTTACTTGTCACAGACATCGAGCATTCGCCGGTTTATAATTTTATCGAACCGCACTTCGAACACGATGCTCGATGTTTGGTTATATACTGATTTTAAAACCCAACGAGCATATTGTAGTAACATTTTATCGAGCAAAAGCACGAGCGATCAAGAACGCACAATAATTAATAACGAACGCAAGTTAGACGGAAATGTTACAGGTGCTCACTCGCCGTGAGCATTATGTCGAACACAGCGTCCAGCATTCGCAGGGACGTTACATTACTTACATGGAAATTATTTTGAAAACTGAGCTTTTGCCTGTATTATACCTATCGTAAGAACATCTAATATCATCATCTGCCTAGCCTTTTCCCAACTATGTTGGGGTCGGCTTCCAGTCTAACCGTATGCAGCTGAATACCAGTTTTTTACATGGAGCGACTGCCTATCTGACCTCCACAACCCAGTTACTGGGTAATACGATACCCCTTGGTAAGACTGGTTGTCAGACTTTCGGGCTTCTGACTACCCGTAACGACTGTCAAAGATCCACGAATGACAGCCGGGACCAACGGCTTAACGTACTTTCCGAGGCATGGAGGGGTCACTGTATGTAAAGTGGTCACCCATCCACAGACCAACCGCGGCAAGCGTAGCTTAACCTGATCGATCGACCTGTGCGGCTGTTAATGTTAATTACTTTGAATACCTAGTATTGTATATAATCAAGTATTTTCTAACTGAACAGACAGCTGTGCTGCTGGGGAGTTTGTTGCGACACTTCTTCCCAGCAATAGCACTAGAAAGTGGTGAAATGCGGACTTTTTGGGGGACTGCCTTTTGTCATTTTGACGTCCGAAAAGTGCTGATTGTCAGCCTAATTTGAATAAATGACTTTCGATTTTTTTAATTTGAAATGCTCGATAAAATGCTCTAATGTATACTCACCTTTATAATTAAAGTATTACTCACGGTATTTCGGCTAAACTTTCGAATCCGCCCAAACTCTCAGCCAAAATGAAAACTTCCAGTGAACTTAAGAGTTTCCTCGACTCTTTCAGTTCACCGGTGTGTTTGAAACTGAACACGCCTGAATGACCATACGTTTGCTTTTTGGCTATAGTATGTTGCTTATGAGATGGGAGTTCTGAAACATAGAATAGATATTTATATGCAGGTAAGCATAAACAGGCTCAGCATATAATGTTCCCACTGCTGGGACACAGGCCTCCTTTTTGTGAGAGGGAGTGGGCCGTTATCCACCATGTGGGCCCAGTGCGGGTTGGTAAATGTCACATATCTTCGAATTGTTGGTTCTAGGACATGTCGGTTTCCTCACGAGGTTATCCTTCACTATTTTGAGAGCAATGGTGATGAAATTAAATACAAAAAGTAAAATGTATTTATTTTTTATAAGCAAAGTCTATAAATTTTAATAGAACAATATACCTGGATGCATAACTTCAGTAACATTTGGATGTTTTTCTAACCACTGAGCAACTTTCAATGATGTAGCTCTATGACGTTCCATACGTAGAGAAAGTGTTTTCAGGCCCCTGTTGACAAGGTAACAATCGAACGGGGAAGGCACGATCCCCATTGCTGTAAAGGTTAGTTAACATGTAAATATAACGAAGCTTAATCCTACTACAAAGTCAAAGTCAAATCATTTATTTCAAATTTATTAAAAAAAAAAAAAAAAAAAAAATAGGCACATTTTTTTTTTTTGTGGATTTGAAATTATCAAATGACCCCTTCCGCTCTGGGTGGAGCGGAAGGGAGTGTCAGACTCTTACTGACTAAAATCCACCCGTGTTCCTTCCTTAGCCCTTTATGTTATGTTCCGGGCCAGCGGTAACCCTTTCGGACAATCCCGCTGGCCCGGCAGGCACATTAAAGGCACTTAAGAACGTCAAAAATTACAGTAAAATAGAATTGATTCTAGTCGCCCCTTCCAAAAGGTAGTTTTCGTATGGAGAAGAATGCAAGCAAGAAACATCTCATACAAAATCTTATCTTAGACTAGTCGATAAAAAGTAGCAAATTTTATCAAACATCGCCTTTTTGGAGATTAGCCGGAACGAACAAACAGACAGATAACAGACAAAAATTTCAAAAAGGTTTTTGGTTGTAAGAAATGCACACAAAAATACACTAGTAAAAAAAATACATAACACTACAATTTTATTTATTTCTAAGGGCTGATTTGATTTGAAATAAACGATATTATTATTATTTGTTTGTCAGAAAGTTCGCTAAGCGACAACTTAAATGACATTTCGATAATAGTAAGAAGTTTATATATTTTTTTAATATTTTACTTTACAAAGTCTATGTGAAATACCTTCCTGCAAAAAGACTACACGATCACGGTATCACAGGTATCGGTATCGGTTGATCACGGTATTGACTTCCAATACCGGTATTGATACTGGTATAGAAAAAATCCGGTATTTAAAAGCCCTAGTTGCGACGGGGTGGGTCGGAAGAACCAGAAATTTCGCACGGACAAAGTCGCGGGCAGAAGCAAGTATAAAATAAAGTGGCTTTTCATGTCTATTGGTTTGACCGCTTAGTTCATCTTAGCACCCCAAATGGATTTTGATGCGGGTTTCATTCACCATCATTTAGAGAATTTATTCCGGAAGGTTTATATGTGTATAATACTTTCATATTTATTTAAATTATCATAACTAATATTATAAATGCGAAAGTAAGTTTGTTTGTTTGTTACCTTTTCACGCCTAAACCACTGAACCGATCATCCTGAAATTTTGCATATACGTGGTCAGGTACCTTACATCCCGAAAAAAAGTTCTGTTCCCGAGGAGAACAACATTATCGTTATTATGGCGCCATGTGTCTTTCGAATCATGATTGAATATTATTAGAAATCACAGGATCGAGATTATGCGGGTGAAACCGCGGGGCGCAGCTAGTCACACTAATATTATAAATGCGAAAGTAAGTTTGTTTGTTACCTTTTCACGCCTAAACCACTGAACCGATCATCCTGAAATTTTGCATATACGTGGCCAGGTGTACAGAAACGGACATAGGGTACCTACCTTTCATCCCGAAAAAAAATTCTGTTCCCGAGGAAAACAAAAATAACTTATTATGATAATAGATGGCACCACCTGTCTTTTGAATCATGTATGTTGCTTGTAGAATAATCCGACAAAAAATCAGAATTATTGTGTATAATTGTATGGTTTTTATTGTAAAAAGAAAGTTTTTAGAGGTACCTTCATGATTTTTTTCTATCGTATAGTTTTATTATGTTTTCGACACACTATCAATCTAGCATATCCTAAAGAATACCATATATTTTTCTAATTTTGTTTACTATAGTCGATCATAATCTTTTATTGTTTCTAAATATTGCGTTTTTTGCGTTTAGGTCCTGTAAGCTCCTTAAGGGTTATACCAACTCACCAGTTTGTAAAAATTTAAGCCTTTTCGCTAAATCTTCGCTGTTAGTAACCGCTGCGCCCATGACTACATCCGAGTGGCCATTCATGTATTTACTCAAGGAGTACATAGTTATGTCCGCGCCAAAGTCCAGAGGCTTTTGTAAGTAACATGTAAGGAATGTGTTGTCAACCACAACAAGAATGTCACTGCTGCGTTTCTTCACTATTTTAACTGTCTCGGCAATATCAACCACTTTCAAATTCGGGTTTGTTGGGGTCTCCATCCAGACCATCTGGAATTTAAAGTATGTTTTGCAATTTATTTTAACTTGTTTGAAGTTTCTTGTTTTTACTTATAAAAATACCCTATGACACTCGGCAAGGCAACATTGTATTAGTAGTTTAATAACTGACGAAAAATTTCAACGCTGGGGCTGGGGCATTCAGAATCATAATACTGAATCAATGGTAGCCAGGTTGTGCGTCGATAAAACAAATGAAACATGATTACTGACAAATGAAACATGATTACTGACAAATGAAACATGATTACTGACAAATGCGTGCATTGTCTGGACAGTTACACTCAATGTGTGTGGTTCTTTACTAAAAGACCATTTAATCTACATGGTCATCACATGTGAAGATCAGATCATGATCTGACCAAGATTGTGTCTGGACTTTAAAAGAAACTGTGACCTCTGAGTTTGTTTCGGCCTTTCTTCTCAGAGTAGTCAGATAGGAAACGCCGACCTCATCTAGTTTTACTTAAAAAAATATGATTGGCATGTAAAAGTGTTTGTTGTACAAATCATTTATCATTTAAAAATAAATAACCAACCTTAGTATTGTCCTGAATAGCCTTTTCTAAATTTTCGGGCTTTGTAAGATCTGCGAACGTAACCTCAATTCCCAGTCTCGTTAGGACTTGCCTGAAATTCCAATCAATGGTTTAATTTCCTGTCACATTCATTCCACTGACACAATATTCCGTAAAGGTATGATTAATGTTCCCAAAAAAAAAAAAAAGAAATACTTTGTTCGTCTAAAAGCGAAATTATAATTTGATTGATTGAGTTTTCATTTGATATGTTAATTGCTTTGAATAATGGACAAACCTACTAATAAAAATAACCTACCTGTTTATATTTGTACGCCGTTAAGGCAACACATGACTGTGCTATAACTTTATGTAATAACATCTTGCGTGCCATGTGTGTTTAAACTTAGGTATGTTTTGGACAAATAAATGATCTATCTATCTAAAGGAGTGCATGGGTTTTCTGGCCCGACTGCCGGTACAGATATCTGCAGGTTGATCTTTGAAAGGAAACGGTTACATTTTAACCTTTTTCTTTATGTGTGAGCGCAGTTATTGTGGAACTATTTGAGCCGCACCGATCGGTACCGACTTGTCTTTACCGGGAACCCGCACATTAAAGAAACAGGTAAAACTGACCGTTTCTTTCCGTAGATCAACCTGCAGCAATCTGTACCTGCTTTATGTAAACACCCTAAAACTACCCACTGACCGAAGTTTTAAAACAAGAATTCGAAGCGTGATTTTGGACGCGTTCAAAATCACGTCACAGTCACAGTCAGAGGGCCAATTCTCGTAATTATAAGAACGTTCACAGTCTGACCCATGGACGTAATATATAGAAGCTATATATTACGTCCATAGTCTGACCTCAGTCTCAATCTGTCAAAAAAACCTCTAATTTTCCTACATTTATGAAAAGTTTTTGACATTGATTGTCGCTGAGATGAAATTGTCATCATATTGTAGTCTTTGATTGTCACTAGATTTTAACAACAAACATTTTTAATTACGGGTACGGGAATTGGCCTTCAGGATACCGCGAACCTCTCAAGAAGGACCGATCTCCTTGATGCGAGAAACACAGGACCGGTCGTTGTAGCGAGATTTGAGGAAGGCCTACGTCCAGCAGTGGATGCCTTTCGGCTTAATGATAAGGGTTTGTACAGGAACAATATACTGACTGGTTAAACGAATCATACACTCGGAGGCTCACTGGTAACTTACAGCTTCAGTTGCAAATTATGCTCAGTTTCACTTGCATAAACAGTACCTATTATCTGCGGCTGTCATTCATTCAGTTGGGAAAAGGCTAAGTGATGACACAGTACCTATTACATCTTTTTACATGACATTCCTTACCTTAAAAGACGGTCAGTACCACCATAAATATCGTCCATAGAAACTATATGGTCTCCTTTGTTGAGTAGTGAAGCAATTGTTGTAGTAGCACCAAGACCTGAAGCGAAGGCATAGGCATATTTAGCACCTTCAAGCGCTGCAAGGCATTCTTCTAAAGTATACCTCGATGGGTTTCCTGATCGACCGTATTTGTAACCCTACAAATAAATTAAGTCATTAACTTTTTATAAATAATTTATAAAGTTTTCGGCGAAATCCGCTCAGCTCAGTTTTGGAGAAAACTAAAACTGATGTTTTAAATGCCAATTGATCCGGTCGGTGGTCGCAAACTGGCTTGATCCCTTGATCCCTTGGGTATAGGGTTATTGGGTTATTTCGAAATGAAATTCCTAGCAGCAGCCCAAACGCTGTACGTATTCTACCCCTTCAGGGAATCAACAGACGTAATCTTACGTTTTCAATAAAAACTGGCCAAATGCGCGTCGGACTCACACACGAAGGGTTCCGTACCTTAAGGCAAAAACGCCGAAAAAAAAACGTTTGTTGTATGGGAGCCCCCTTAAATATTTATTTTATTCTGTTTTCAGTATTTGTTGTTATAGCAGCAACAGAAATACATCATCTGTGAAAATTTCAACTGTCTAGCTATCACGGTTCATGAGATACAGCCTGGTGACAGACAGACAGACGGACAGTGGAGTCTTAGTAATAGGGTCCCGTTTTTACCCTTTGGGTATGGAACCCTAAAAAAAGGAAAATTGTTTTTTTTTTTTTTTTCAAAGTTTATGTTTTTGTTTGGCTCACAGTATGTCCTTCAGGAGTTTGTTTGAACGTGGTAGATAAGGTGATAGGTGGCACAACCGCCCCAGACTTCCACTTGTCTGGATCCTGACCAGCATGAATGGCGACGGTGGAAAAGCCCGGCTTTTGGACCAGAAATCCTTTATTCTCCATCTAGTGATTTAAAAAAAAACCTTAACAATAAATTAATAATCATACTAATATTATAAAAGCGAAAGTTTGTGAGTGTGTGTGTGTGTGGGGGTGTGTTTATATGTTTGTTACTTCTTCACGCTCAAACGGCTGGACCAATTTTGACAAAATTTTGAAATTGCGTTGCAAGCTAATAAAGATCAAATTCGCAAAACACGTATGCGTTTGTATGAAACTGACAGGTGTCAGAAAAGCATTCTCTCGACGGCCGGACTGTACAGACGCCAGCACATCAACCTACCCGAAACTGTCACATTCTCCCAATCAACCTTGAACCTTAAGCTATAGCGTTAAAGTTGAAAATCAATTAAAGAAATTTAACAGATTGTAGTAGGTTGATGTGCTGGCGTCTGTACCTATATAATCGAGCACTGTGCACTACAATAAGTAAAATATTAAAAAATTATGCTAATTGGCTACAAAACCATAATTTTATTTACCACAAAAAAAAACAAAAATCTAAGAATAATAATTCTATAAACTGCACAATAACACTCAAGGTTTACGACATTTAAAAATCTTTACTAACAGTACCTAACATGAAAACCTTTCTGATTTCTGAAAAGCTTTTTGATTAAATATATTAGATCACAATGTTAGAAAATGTTTGTAAACATTTTAAAACAGCAGTGTGGCAGCACCTTTATGCAAGAAAACATTACCAGTATGTATCCATGCATGAATGACGATACATGGAAACAAATTAAAATTTATCAATTTTCTTTTAAAATTTTCTTCCACCTTTAACCCGTCAGCTTTCAAAGCAAGAGTGAACATCTTCTGAGCACGTTCGTTCCATCATAGACCTCATCCATCGCTTTCTATCAGGCGTGATCAAGGTCAAAAGCGGACCCATTCAGCAATAAATAAAATAAATATAAATAAAAAAGCATTGAGCTTACCTTTAAATTCCTGATTATAATATGCTTATGTAAACCTTCCAAAACTCCACCTCTGAGACTTGAATGTCAATATCAAACTGAACGCCTCTGATATCAAGACGTCTTTATATTGCACTACACCATCCAACACTTTGGTCGATCTCATTAATGTCACTCACTCAGAAATTGATAAAAAACACTTATTTACAAACACCTTTTATCAGAATGGAACTAAAACGAACGCTTTATCACATTGTTTTAACCAGTTTTAGGTAAGATTCAATTATATTATAATAATAACAAGCCATTGTTATCAAAATAACCTTTAGGTATAAAAAAACAGTTATTAAAAACTTTCTCCAATAAAATTGTTATTCAATTATTAATTTAATGTTATTTAATATTGATAGGACAGAAATAAAAGCTGAACTGTTAACGTTACCGTTACCGTAAGCGGCGTTTAGCGGCTAACAACAAATACCTATTGCGAATCTATATAGAGATGAATGTGCATCTTGAAGTGCAGACGGTGGCATTATGTGTTGACTGTGCTGTCGCCGGCCGGTGCGCGTGCGCTCATAATAAGATGTGTCCCGCGCCTGCGCCTCTCCTACCGCAGACACCTCTTGCATTGTGATGTTCCCGAAACATTCTGTTCAGAAAATTTGATTTGTCAAGATTATTTTACGTGATTTGAAATGAATATATAATTTGACGGCACGGTTGGTGCAGTGGTTAAGCGATTGACTGCTGCGCTGCGTGTCGTAGGTTCGATTCCCGCACGGAACAAATATTTGTATGACCTACAAGTAGTTGTTCCGGGTCTGGCTGTTTGTGTATGTGAGTTTAAATATTTGTAAACGCACCCACAATACAGGAGAAATTCCTAGCATGGGGCAACGTTCTAAAAATATATATTTTTAAATATTACTCCTACCCAGCAAACCGGACCGAGTGGGAGGGTATAAATAAAACGGACCGTTACGTTTTGACTCATTCTGTGTTTGGCTCTCGGACGTGACGGACGTTTTAGTAGTGCTTAGTAATTGTTATAAATGCTTTCAGTTGCGTGTATATCTATTTTTGTTATTTGATAAGTAAAATCATTTGTAAGGAATAAAACTTCTTATGTTGATTAGTGCCTTATTTTTCTTTTGTAATATTAACCACTTCTGATCCCTAAGATCAGAAGTGGGATAGCCACGCGATCTAGACCGTTTGCCATCTGAAACTCAGTGTTTGTTGTGTGTGTGGTTCGTGAAATTACATCTCAACCGTAAGTAAGTTTTGTGTGTGGTTCGTGAAATTACATCTCAACCGTAAGTAAGTTTTATTTCTTATAGGAATGACAGACCGTTCGTCTCAATCCAAGGGACGCGGGCATTCTCGTGAAAAACTATGGTAGTTCTCGCGAATCGCGTCGCGCTATTGTGAATGCTCGTCATACGCCGCCTGGTAGCAACCGTCATCATAATAGGCCACCTGACTGTCGTGGCCGGTCTTCTAGGCCCCGCAATGGATCGCACAGCCCTCGTAGTTCTCGTGAAAACAACAGTGACTCGCGCGCTCGCCGCGATAGCTCACGCGACATAGCCCTTGATAGGATTCTTAATAAACTAGAAGCTAGATTACCTTTACCAGTAGAAAATGACAGTCCGTCACGTCCTATAAACCAGAGCCGTTTATTGTCCACCCCTTTGGCTGAACAGAGTCCTGCTAGTGGGCCGGGCTCGGGCATGGCTGAGGAAGTTACTGAGGGTAGTGATATGAATACCAGTGGAACAAAGGATGCAGAGAGCAGTATTGTTGGAGTATTACCGCACTTTTTAAAGCAAAGTCCCACAACTTTTACATATCGCCTTTCGATCCAAATGTACACGATTTTGATGTCTGGTGCGCTGAGGTTGACCGCGCCCGGCTAATAAATACTTACTTGGGATAATCGCGATGCCTTGGACGAATAGGTAGTTGTTTGAAGGGAGATACCAAGTCATGGCTGAACGATTGGGTTACGAATGATCTATCGTGGAGTAGTTTTAAAATGGAATTTAGATTACTATGCCCACGTAACATTGATGTTGCTTCTGTATTGTATGATGTACAAACTATACCAAGTACTTAACTTATGCAGAAAATGTGCGTATATCATTGCTACGTCTTAACATTGTTAAAGGCATCGTTGATCCTCAAATCAAGGCCTTGACACTTTAAGAGAAGTCTTACAGATGTTAAAAACAGCAAGATTTTCTATTAACTTAAAAAGTGTACCTTTTTAGACACGGAAATCGAATACTTGGGGCGATTGATTGATCATGGTCAGGTACGGCCGAGTCCGGGGAAGGTCGATGCACTTATTAGATCTCCAAAACCCACAAATGTCAAGGAGGTTCGCCAGTTTCTGTGGTTAGCGGGATATTTTCGTCGTTCTATAGCAGGCTGTGCTTCTAAGACCGCAGGTATAGCAAAATTGTTGAGAAAAGGCGAACCTTTCTTGTGGGGTGCTGAGCAGGATACTGCTCGCGACTATGTGATTCACTGTTTGACCAATGAACCAGTTTTAGCGATATTCGATCCCCAGTTGCCTACGGAACTTCACACTGGTGCCAGTGCTATTGGGCTTGGTGCCATTTTATTACAAGAACACACTGGTAAGAGAAAGGATTGTTCGGTATTTTAGTAGATCCACACAGGGTGCTGAGTCTTGTTAAAAATATTTGTTGCCTCGGGTTGCGTGCTGGTAGATTTATCTACAAGATTTCCGAAAAGGGTCTTTGATGCAACATGCAGACTTCCTAAGCCGTAACCCTCATCCTCCTACTGTCAATGTGTCTCATATTCGAAATCCAAACAACTGGGCGAAGATCGCTTAAACTGCTGATGCGGAGACGCAAGAGTTAATATCCAAGTTAAGAGATGGGCAACTGGATCAAACTAGGTACGCAATCAAAAATGATTTGTTGTACGACAAATATACCCCAACTGGGGAAGAACCGCGACTCTTGTTACATTCCTAAGGGCCATAGACTCAGCTTGTTGGGGGTGTTCCACGACCTAATATTGCGACACTTTTGGTTCCCAAGTTTGCGACAGTTTGTAAGAAAGTACATAAGTCATTGTCTTATATTTAGCACATAAGAAGGTTCCCAGGGCTCCATCACAGCCGATTCAGTCTTGGACAAAGCCAGAAATCCAGATAATAGTTGATGCCTTTTCCAAGTAGTATTGTTTGCTTTACTGTCTATACAGACAAGACAATAATGAATTCATACGTGTTTTTTAAAATGCTGTGTCCTTATTTGGTACGCCGTCTACAATAATATGTGACCGCGCTAGAATGTTTGAAAGCACAACTTTTCAAAATTGGGGTGTTCAATACATTTCATTACACCTGGTATGCATCGCGAAAATGGACAAGCGGAGAGGTACTGCAGGACTGTTCTCAACATGCTACGCGTTGAAGTTGGCAATAAAGGCTCCCAATGGTCCGATGTGCTGTGGAAGGTGCAGCTCACTTTGAATATCTGCAAGCGAGCTACTACACAGACCTCACCACTCTGGCCACTCTGGTCATTAGATCCTTAGTAAGGGATATGGCACTTGATGACTCTAATCTCAATCGAGAGGCTCTTTTAACTTTTCACAGACAACGAGCATCTGAGCTCCTTGCAGTCAATCAACAGCGTCAGAATGCCTACGTTAATGAAGATCGACGGCAGCCACACACCTTTGCTTTCGGGGACTTTGTATTTGTGAGCAAGACTTCACAAATCACCGGCAAATTGGACTCCGGCACGCGTGGACCTTACAAGATGGTTCGCGCGCTACCGTGCCACCGCTACGAGTTAGAGTTACTAGCTGGCTCTTACGGAAAGAAGACCCAAGCTGCGGCAGAACATATGATGTTGTGGCGAGGCGAGTGGACGCCGGATGCGTGCTCAGCGTTCTTCGAGAGTGGTGATTGACGTCAGTGGTGCTAATGTGTTTAGGCCACTGAGAGAACATACTAATGTGTGGGTCTCTGTTTTAGACGCCAGTGGTGCTAATGTGTTTAGGCCTCTGAGAGAACATACTAATGTGTGGGTCTCTGTTTTAGACGCCAGTGGTGCTAATGTGTTTAGGCCACTGAGAGAACATACTAATGTGTGGGTCTCTGTTTTAGACGCCAGTGGTGCTAATGTGTTTAGGCCACTGAGAGAACATACTAATGTGTGGGTCTCTGTTTTAGACGCCAGTGGTGCTAATGTGTTTAGGCCTCTGAGAGAACATACTAATGTGTGGGTCTCTGTTTTAGACGCCAGTGGTGCTAATGTGTTTAGGCCACTGAGAGAACATACTAATGTGTGGGTCTCTGTTTTAGACGCCAGTGGTGCTAATATGTTTAGACTACTGAGAGAACATACAAAGGTGTGGGTCTCTGTTTTAACAGCTTTGCTCTTATGAGAGAAAGTGTGTTTGTGTGTCACGCAGTCGTAGTATGCAAACGTTGGGGCCTATGCTATGAATACGTGAAAATGACAAGCAAACTTGCTTGGGGCCTCTGTCATGTGGCAGTGTATGGCGAGTGCTGGAAATCCGGATTCTGTCATTCGCGATGCACTGAATTTTGTTTTTATTCGTGTTAAGTCTGAAGCTATTTAATGTTATAACTCTTTTCGATAGACCTTTGTCTATGGGCGCTTGAGTGCACGCTTGCGCCCATGGTACGGGCAACAAACAAAAAAAATAAGAAAGTCATTTTCTTTTCTCCAAGATATATGCTTTAGACTATAAACACGAAACTGGGTAAATTACTTACATGTTCTCTTTCTGTGTTTCAGAGCATGAGCAAAATGATAATGACCAGGTCGCGAGAGATGAATGGAATGATGCGAGAAATGGATCTGATACCAATGATGCAAGTAATGCTGCGGTCGAGGACGCCGCGCCGTCAGGAACGGCCGTTTTAAATATTACTCCTACCCAGCAAACCGGACCGAGTGGGAGGGTATAAATAAAACGGACCGTTACGTTTTGACTCATTCTGTGTTTGGCTCTCGGACGTGACGGACGTTTTAGTAGTGCTTAGTAATTGTTATAAATGCTTTCAGTTGCGTGTATATCTATTTTTGTTATTTGATAAGTAAAATCATTTGTAAGGAATAAAACTTCTTATGTTGATTAGTGCCTTATTTTTCTTTTGTAATATTAACCACTTCTGATCCCTAAGAATATATATACCTATATTATATACTTATATATAGACTACTCACGCCTTCTTTTTCAATCTTATCTTTAATCTATCCAAAGGATGTCTTTAAAAGATCGCTGTTAGCGATAAGACCGCCCATTGTGTCACCCTTTGTAAAGTTTCTATATGTCTGTAATTTATATGGTGTACATAATAAAGAGTATTTTATCTTTATCTTTTCTTTTGACAGCTGCAAAAAAGAAATGTCCGTGTCTGTTTCAAATAACTCTCTTATCTATACCTATGCAGAAAAATACGCCATATAAACAAACAATATTCCTTACAGCTAGTTGCAAAAAAAAACCCTCGTAAAAACCAACTGTAACCAACGCTCCACCATAACGGCGGAGCCAATGTAGTAGAAAACTGTTATTGTAAACTTTAAATACGTTCTGTTGCACATCCAACGGAACAAATGCCGTTTGTGATGGTATCACTGGCAGGTTTTAGTTAACTTTATACTTTTCTTTACAAATTGAGTAGGTATTATTTCTGTCACCTTGTGGAAATTACTAAAAATATTTATAGGACAGGGGCCCAAGTCCGCTATTTTTATAAATTCGTCATTCCAACACGATCTCATTGTCATTTTGCTAAAAGTTGGTAATCTGCTTAATTCATAATAGTCATTCATTGGTCGGTCAATGGCACAGAACATATACGATAGGTACTCGTAACGAATTAAAAGCAATGACTGCTCAATGACGTTTGGTAGGTCATTGATCAAAGGCACTGTCAAAATTTTTGCAGATTACTGCCTAAGTCAGTCATTCATTTGTCATTATGTACGAGATTACCATTCTATGCCATTTCTTTCAATGGAGTGTCAGTGGTTGACCATTGGAAAGTCATAATGACGTCATTATATTAGTAGATTACCAAACTTGTCAAAATCAACAATTATGACATCAATGACAGACCATTCTGACACTATTGTAATAGCAGACTTGAGGACCAGGTTGTTTGGCTAAAGAGCCTTGTTTTTGATGAGAGAAAAAAATTGGGACTATTGTATAAAATTACGTATCTTCAATGGTTCATTATTAGGTGCGCCATTTGCACCTTTTATTTTGAATTTAGTCAACGGGTTTTTTTTTTAATACGAAGTACTGGATCTCCATCTCAATCTGATTTTGTTGTCGCTGAGATGGGATTGCGACTAAATGAACATTTATTATTACGAGATTTGGCCTTCAGAAAAAATACATTAAAGTTTTGTGCATTCAGAAACTTATTTATTTCAAAAAATTATTACCGTAGTTATCTCAGAATACAGGAATTGTTTAGTGACATCGATAAGTTATAGACATCACTAGCGGTTTCAGTTGGCAGACAATACTGTCATTGTCAATGTGACCGTCACAAAAAGAATGTCCTTCACTATTACATATACGTTAAAAACATAAAAAAACATCAATCGACTGCTCAATTATTTAAACGAGTGATTTAAAATAAAAACTTTTAAAAGAAATACCGAAATTTCACTCATATGCTATTTCCGGTACAATTAATATATGTCAATAATTCCGGGAGCATTCCCGGAATTATTGAAAATAATTGAGCAGTCGGCTCAATTATTTAAACGAGTGATTTAAAATAAAAACTTTTAAAAGAAATACCGAAATTTCACTCATGCTATTTCCGGTACAATTAATATATATGTCAATAATTCCGGGAGCATTCCCGGAATTTTTCAACCCTATCTTGAACGTAATAAGGTAACAGTATCAAAATGAGAAGCGAAAAAGCTTGTATTTTGAGCCTAATGAACACAATCGTCCTGGAGAGAGACAAGCCTTTCGAATTCTTTGCGAATGACGACTATTGTTTCTTTTACCCTACGGCAGGGACTCCCCAAACGAATTTCAACCCTGTCTTTGCAGTATTAGTGATGAATTTTGGTAAACAGGTGTTTGGCAATAAAGACGGTTTTAATGAGGAGTTCTAAGCATTTTCTTTCAGTCGCTTAAGCGATCACTTTAGTAGTTAATTGAATGTGATAATAAAAACAACTCTTTGCTTTCATTATGGCTACTATTTATCTACGGAAGCTGGTTGACTGCCCTGAACTTAATTTATTTTTATTGATTGTAGTAGCTTGATGCCCTTTGCGTTGGTCCGATCAGATAAGCTCTTCTCTTGACACGAAGTTTCATGATGCGCTTCACCTGGCCAAGGATAGACAGAGATGGCGAAACATCGTCAGGGAAAAGATGTTTTCAAGGGAGGATCACGGCCCTCAGTAATAAGGAGTACGACTTGAGGAGGAGGAGGAGTAGCTTGATGTGCTGGCGTCTATACATACCGTGCCTAGGAAAGTGCGTTAAGCCCTTGGTCTCGGCTCTTTCTTGGATCTTTGACAGAAGCCTGAAAACCAATGTTACCAAGGGGTATCGTGAAAACCCAGAAACTGGGTTATGGAGGTCAGATAGGCAGTCGGTCCATGTAAAAGACTGGTATTCAGCTGAAACCGGTTAGACTGGAAGCCAACCCCAACATAGTTGGGAAAAAGCTAGGCAGAGTGAACATTTTGTTGTATACATATGTATTTGTAGAAGGTCAGAAATTATGCTGGAAATCTTTTTTAAGAAAATTGCGTTGTTTTTGGAAGTTCCACCGTCAGTAATCCGGGACATGGTAAAAGCTAAAGACAATTTTTTTTTTTTCACCCTCTAATAATGACGTCACCTCAATCTTACAGTCACAGATATTTACCTCTGGTTTTTCAACACAGTGATTGATATTCTTATTAAAATAAGGTTTAATTTTTTATTTATTTTTTACTCAAAATACGCGCATTTACGTGGAGTTGCTTTATTTTAATAGGTGATACTGGTATCCACCAGTATCACCTATTAAAATAAGGTTGCTATAAGAGGTAAAATTAACTATGGAAGGACTGTATTACACCATTATCTTGTTGATATCATCGATTGACCGCTATCTAGTTGTCTCATCTGCACCATTGATGGTGCAGGTCGATGGTGCATACGGTACAACGGGTTGCATAAACATATTATGCTAATCAGAACCGGAGTTACAGCCATAGCTCGCAGAGAGCAATGGTAGCCCAGTGGTATCTGCCTCGACTTACGAGCTGCAGGTCGTGAGTTCGAACCAGGCAGGCACTTTACTTTGTGTATAAATTGCTTAATTTCATCACCACTCTCAAAACGGTGAAGGAAGGCATCGTAAGGAAACCGGCATGTCCTAGAACCAAAAATTCGAAGACATGTGACATCCACCAACCCGCATTGGGCCCGTGTGGTGGATGAAGGCCCACTCCCTCTCACAGAGAGGAGGCCTGTGTCCCAGCAGTGAGAATAATATCGGCTGATTATGTTGCAGAGTAAGCAAACTGAAGTGGCAGTGGGCTGGCCATGTTGTCGAAAGGCTGGTGACCGGTGGAGCAGACAAGTCCTGGAGTGGAGACCGCATATCGGCAAGCGTAGTGTGGGACTGTAAGACTCGCCAGCTAGATGGACCGACGGCTTAAAGAAAGTGGCTGGGACAGATGGCATGCGGAAGGCAGAGGACATGGTGTTGTGGCGCAGCCTAGGAGAGGCCTATGTCCATCAGTGGACTGAAATAGGCTGAGTTGATTGAAGCTATTCACAAGGCTATTGTGCAAAACATTTTATGGAACGTTTTTCAGCACATTTGGAAGGTTGAGCCCGAAGTCGTAGTCTTTTGTTTTACAACAATCGTCTTGCGCAGGGGCAATTACATGACTTTTTACTTCGGCTATGAGCCCCATTGTATTGAGCCGAACGATTTACGTATATTAATCCCTTTTGTACTATGCGGAGTGGATAGGGCTGAAATGTTTTGTCTGAGTGCATTAGAACATGATTTGGACCAAAACAGTGAATAGAAGTTCGCTTTTCTTTCATAAAAGTCGCATTTGGCTATAGAATTTCATGAAATATACTATACAAACTGTGTCTTCAATTTCTGTAATTGGTTTTAAAAAGTTTTAACTAAATAAATGAAAAATCGGTAGCTGCACCTTACATTGATTTATTTATTTATTTAATTATACTCCTACTGGTACGCCTTACAGCAATTACACCAGGCGGAGCGAAAAATTACTTCATGTGCTGCTTTAATAATATAAGTCAATGGCTGCTTTCCATCCATCCTGTGCGCGGTGGACATCGAACGGGCGGCGATGGAACACGCATGCTCACACAGCGTTAACTCCACAGTTCCATTACTCCATCCCAATTGGGCACATTCTTTGCGATTTTTTTGAGACTCAACGAATTTTTCAAAATAAATACATTAAAATTGTAAAAACGGAAAATTTTGATGTGTCGTCTTGCCTGACAGGTGTCAGGTGTCATGTCATTGATGAAAAAATCTCAATTAATTTGGGCTTCTGTAAACACCCTAAACTACTGAACCAGCCTGGTCGCTTTAAAATTGAAGGATGTTATTATTAATTATATAAAAATAAATATTGCCCTTTATGATGTTGTTTTTGTCTCCTTAAGTAAATTCTAATCTAATCTGACTAGCCTGTACTGTCCCACTGCAGGGCAAAGGCCTCCCTCTCCCTTTCCCACACAATTTTGTCTTTTGCGAGTCCAGTCCTTACGGTAGGAGTCAAGCTCGTCCCGCCATCTTCGTCTTGGCCTGCCGCGATGGCGTCGTGCGTTTAGTGGGACCCAATAGGTGGTTCTCTTAGCCCAATTGTCATCTGACATGCGGCAAACATGTCCGGGCCGTTTAGCGGCTTTTTGGGTAAAGTCTGTTATCTTAGTTTTGGCGCGCAGTATTGTGTTCTTTATACGGTCAGAAATTCGAACCCCCAGGATACTGCGCGATATGTAAATTCTACCTAATATTTATTAAACAAAACGTGACTGTCTTGTTGGTATGGTGGTCGCAAGAGCTATTGCTGAGCATATAAGGTCCTGTGTTTGAGTCCCGGGTCAGGCAAAGTGTTATTACGTTTTTCCATTTGGAATTTCTCAGTAGCAGCCCGGAGTCTGGATCTGTGCCCGGTTGAAGGCAATAGGCTCGCCCCCTATTACATAACTGGCGAAATGTGGGAGTACTATAAGAATGACCTAACCCTTCAGGAAAACAATGTTTATGTTAATCACACTAATATTATAAAGGCGAAAGTTTGTGAGTGTGTGTGTTTATATGTTTGTTACTTCTTCACGCTCAAACGGCTGGACCAATTTTGATAAAATTTGGTATGAAGGTAGCTGACACCCTGGATCAACATATAGGCTACTTTTTATCCCGATATTCACTCTGGATTGAAACTTATGCGGGTGAAACTGCGGGGCGCAGCTAGTACTCAATAAATGCCAGGTTGGAAGCCCAGAACCTAGTACTTTAACATTATACCTCCACGAAGACACACTGAAATGACAAAATCTACAGGATATCAAACAAAATAAAATATTCTTTATATTTTAGGAAGAAACTAACAAGTTGCTCTATTCTAAGTAATTGACCAGAGGAAATGACCATAACATTTTTACCACATTATCCTCAAGGAAAAATATTGGGTCACTCATAACTTTTGGGGCACACCGTGACGTAAGTTATTTTGTAAGAAGAGGTGGAAATAATCTGACGAAATGTGTACTATAGGTGTACTATAGTACAACTCGACTTAATCCTTAGAGAAATACGGGCGAGATGTTATGTTATAACGTAACATTTGAATACATAAAGAGTAAAGACACTCATTTGAAACATCATTACATTTCAACTCACGAAAAGAGCGAAAAAGTTATTTCAACCGAATGCAGAAACAGTCGCTTCTCCGGATTCGTCACCACTCTAACGTCAAACGATTTTACACACCCGTTCCACCAGCTGTTGAGGAAACACTTCCAGCTAAAACCCACCTTGCGTACGTTGAACTAAAGTTCCTTTTTACCGACTTCAAAAAAACGGAGGTTATCAATGGGAACTATATTTTCTATCACCAAAATTTATATTTGTCATCAAGTTGTATCACCTAATAAATAGATCTATCGCCACGAAATATTTTCGTTCTCAGATAAACAAAAATTGTTCCCAGGTATGAATTATCAAATTAATGTTAATATATGTGTAAAATAAGAGATCGATAACCAATAAAATTATATTGCATTACATGAATATAAACTTCGTTCTTATAATAACAGTTTTGTTACTTAAATAAGGATAATATTTTTGTGTTCACCAAAAATCTAAAGGTACATCTATGTATGCATTTCTAAAATATTATTCTTCCCCGAAAAATACTGATCGTGCACCAAATATTACAAAATATTTGTAACTTACTATTTTATTTTTTTTGAAATGGACATTATCGAGAACCGAATTAGTTACGAGGTTAATTATTTAAAAAAAAATGCTTAGGTTAGGTTAGGTTAAAACTGTGACCTCCTACGCACGAGCCGAGCGAGCGAAGCGAGCGGTGCCGCGGCAGCGGCCGGCGAGTGCCAGAAACGACTAAATTTTAAAGAAAAAAAATATGGAAAAAGAGATTATTTAAAAAAAATAATATTATTATTTAAAAAAATAAATGCTTGTTTTTAAAATTAGGTGTATTACTATTTTTACAAATTTGCAACAGTTGTTAAATAGATGCTCGTTACGACATATTTTAATGAACATATTTTCTAGTAACATAATATGATTTATTGGTGATCTCTTTAAATTAGTTTGCTTAAATACTTATTAGGACACACCTATTATAATACATACAAAAACATTTATTTGGTACTAGACCTTATATCTCAGGATTTTAGGTGATTTATTGTGGAACTGATTTTGCATTGTTTGGTGACTACATTTTGGTGACAGATCTACTATTTGGAGGACAAACCCTATTATTTAAGAAACACAAAACTAATTAAATTGGTGATAGCTTAAATGATACCCGTTATCAATTCGATACGTATGTATGTAATATTATTGGAATTGCATTATATTCACATATGATGATCTATTAGGGCTTCCAAACAAATATACAAAATTTTATAGACGTATGTATGTATGTATGTATGTATGTATGTATGTATGTTTGTCCACGCATATCTTCGGAACTATTAATCGGATCGTGACAATTTTTTTTTTATTGGCTTACATTTACTTCAAATTAGGGAACAGTGCAAGTTTCATCAAGATCGATTCAGTGATTTTCAAGATATGGACTAATACGTGTAAGTGTGACGGCCTGGCTTGTTGATACGAGCTACGGGTGTAGTGTCAAAGGGAAAACATCTCAAAACCTTGGTCAAATTCTAGTGCAAAAACTAAAAATTACGAAATAAAAAGTAATTTAAAAAAATTAAACCGACTTCAAAAAGAAATAAACTCAAAATTATGAAATAACTTTAATTTCGGAAGTCGTTGGCATAAAACTAAAATACAGATCCCAAGACACCGACTTCCGAAATTAAAGTTATTTCATAATTTTGAGTTTATTTCTTTTTGAAGTCGGTTTAATTTTTTTAAATTACTTTTCAATTGTTTACTGTCGAGATATTTGACAGATGCTTGTTCAGTTACTTTCAGCTTTTTGAAAACGCTACTGGAGAGGCTAGCGTTCGGTGCACTGTGTGACTGTAAGTGCAATTAGTACACAAATCGACTGTGTTGTGTGCACTATGTATACTGTGCAGTCAAGTCAATCCGATCGGGTACATTTGTTCTGTCAAAGTTGAGCATGCGAGGTTTGACGGCAGTTATTAGGAAGTACCGATATCGGGAAACTAAAGCCGATTCCCGGCCACCGTAGGAGCGGGCTTGCGGACGGCGAGCAATGGGCAGCTTGCTGTCCGGTGAGGATCAGGCCCGGGTCAACGGCGCTTTGTGTTCCACGCGCCCCTCAACGAGATGTCAGCAACTGGGTCCGCTAGGGCCGATGCCTGCCAGGGTCGCGGGTTGTTCGAAAGAGATACCGTGGGCCCTGGCACAGGCAACTGAAGGAACACGGGACAATAAATTGGGACAATAAGGGACAGTAAATTGATTTCTAGTTTCCGGCTGCATCCAGTTAGACTGGATGGCGACCCTATAGTTGGGAATAGGCAAACTGTGCTGTTTTGTTTTGATTTCTGTTCTTTTGAGTTCTGAACAGTTTAAAAATATGTAATTATTATTGATGGCCGCCAAAAAAAATATATCCCAAAATGGTGACGTTCTTTTATCTTAATTACGTAACGACCACTCTCTGTAGTTTACAAATTAAACAATCACAGTTTAATTCGCTTGATTTATTGTAGTATAGATAGCGTAGGTTCTACCTAAACACAGTTCGTCCCAAATGGCATATCCCAACACTTGCTAAACTAAACACTCGCCAACCGCCAACCGAACCAGTTAATCAATTTAATTTAATTACAATTTAATCAAGATGACCATCGCTCTTGAATACTTGAACCAATGGTATTGAATAATATTTCCAATTGTTATTTTATTGGAAATTGGTTTGGAGCTTATAATGTTGGACAGGTAGTCGGAAATTCCTGCTTTGACATATTGTTTCTCTATGATTAAACTATAATCTTTCTCTATAAATAAAAAACAAAAACAAAAAAAAACCAGTCAGTGGGTCGTCTTCCAAAAGTGCACGTCTAATGCTCAATTGATCGTATAAAAAAAACTACTTTGAATAAAAGAGCCATTTTCAATAGAGTTCCTCTTATGAGTGAAAGGAATCTATTACAAATTATACGCAGACGTCGCGTCGTGGGCACCAACAAGTTATTGCAAATGCATATATATTACCATGGCCACACACATTATTTTGTAATTACCCATTAATCCGGCGACCACCAGTATTTGTAGACCTAATAAATTATGTAGTCGTTGCAGTTACAAAATTAAACAATACATTAGTTATAAATACACTAACAGTTTGCGGTTGCAGCAGCAGGCATTGAATTTAGATCACTCTAATGCCACACCACACCACAGCCACAGAATTATTTTACAGACGAACAATTATGCACAGTCAACAAAAGAGATAAGTATGCAGGATCGTCGGATATAGTTGAAGTTTATTAACAAACCGATGTTTTCCACTGAAATTTAATTTGATAAATGAGTTGTTTGTTTTCTATTAATATAATAAAATTTTATTCGACAACATCCATCGGTTTCTTACTAAACTTCAACTATACCTATCCGACGATCCTGCATACTTATCTCTTTTGTTGACTGTACCTATTTAAATGTTTTAAAGTAATTTTCTCCTACTAGACGTATTAATTGTAATATTATGTTATGTTGTTACGAACCTAACATTTTGGAACCCATACTTGCTTTTATGAAATAGGTTTTAACTCAAAGACGCAATCGTTACTTCACGAGAAACTCGAGACTGAACTGGTGCATGCACACACAGACGCGTACGTACGGCGATCTCAAACAAATGCCAGTCGCGAGTGCGCTTACGCTAGGGTTTCGTAAGACTGCGGGGAACGCCTTATTGCGTCCGAAAAATACCGGCGAATGACGTCACTGAAACGTTATTTATAACGTAAGTTGGTGTGTTTTCCTATAGAGCGTTTTTACAGACTTCAAAAAAAAAAAAAAGGAGGTTATCAATTCGACACGTATGTATGTAATATTATTGGAATTGCATTATATTCACATATGACAATCTATTAGGGCTTCCAAACAAATATACAAAATTTTAAAGACGTATGTATGTATGTATGTTTGTCCACGCATATCTCCGTAACTATTAATCGGATCGTGACCATTCTTTTTTTATTGGCGTACATTTACTTCAACTTAGGGAACAGTGCAAGTTTTATCAAAATCGATTCAGTAATTTTCAAGATATGGACTAAGACGTGAAAGTGTGACGGCCTGGCTTATTGATACGAGCTACGGGTGTAGTGTCAAAGGGAAAACATCTCAAAACCTTGGTAAAATTTTAGTGCAACAACTAAAAATTACGAAATTAAAAGTAATTTAAAAAAATTAAACCGACTTCAAAAAGAAATTAACTCAAAATTATGAAATAACTTTAATTTCGGAAGTCGGTGGCAAAAAACTAAAACTAGAATACAGATCCCAAGACACCGACTTCCGAAATTAAAGTTATTTCATAATTTTGAGTTAATTTCTTTTTGAAGTCGGTTTAATTTTTTTTTAATTACTTTTAATTGATAAATTATAGTTTTGATTTTTTGCGGTGGTAGGGCTAACGCCCGCCTGGTTTGCGACCACCCTCCCACCGGAGTCCGGCGTCAAGCAGCCTGCTGTGTTTCGTCGATGCGTGGGAGTTCCAGTGCCTTAGGCAACTTCTGGGCTCGTTCTATCATAGACCTCATCCAAAGCTTTCCATCAGGCGTGATCGAGGTCAATAGCGGGACCATTCAGCAATAAAAAATAAAAAAATAACTTAATGTCCAACCTCGATGCCATCATTTTCATGACAGTCGTCACTGAGCCCGTTATGTAGCGGCCACCGCTTTACACTCACTCATCGCTGTACGTGAAGCATGTCCATGTGTGCGTCCGTTTGCGCTGGTTGTATGAAATCGGCCTTCTGTCCTATTCTGTTCCACAGCTTTTCAATATCTCACACAAGGTGGATAACAAATATACCACATACGAAACGTGCCATTTCCCCAAATCGATAACAGACACACCTTTTTTATTACAATAGTACAAAAGGGATTTAAAACGATGCTTCGTTCGGCTCTATTGTATTACGAATGCAAAATGGAGATACGATGAAAATGTTTGTTATTTTAGAGGGTTTTAGAATAGCATCCAATCATCGTCATTGTCATTGTCTTGGGGCCTAAGTCTGCTATTTTTATAAATTCGTCATTCCAACACGCTCCAATTGTCATTTTACTAAAAGTTCGTAATCTGCTAAATTCATAATAGTCGATCATTGGTCGGTCAATGGCACAGAACATACGATACTCGTAACTAATTAAAAGCAATGACTGCTGAAAAAATGTTTGTCAGATTGTCACCAGTAGGTATTAGAATGAGCATATTTTATAAAATGGTTTTTATACATTGAGATGTTTATTTATAAACGTTGCTCAGCCTTTTGACCGCCACACGTCATAAAATCAAAAACGTGCCCTCGCCCTCGGCGTCAAAGTCTGTCAGGTAGGCGAACCGTGGCGTGCTGGGCACATTTTGTTTTGTCATCTATACATGACTGTGGCGGTCAAAAGGTTAAAGTTTGTGGTTAAACAGTCGCTAATCATTACTTATCTTTAAGCAATGTATATAAATAAACCCCAAGTGTTCGTTTTAGGTGCTAGTGAAAAACAAGGTAGTGCTGACCGAGTAACAGAGGCAGAAGCAAACTGTTCCTACTTCCATTTTAAACATTATTGTTATCAGCTAAACATTCTCCATCATAAGGTGCATATTATCAAACAGCGGGGTAATTGCGTAACACACTATCAGTAGCAATGGTTTTCATTTTCGGGTGACAGTTCAACAACATTCATTGCGTTATTTATGTTGTTGAACAGACAAATTTTTCGAACGTATGAAGCAGCTAGCTGCGCCCCGCGGTTGCACCCGCCTAAATGTCGATCCCGTAGGAATATGGGGATAAAAAGTAGCCTATATGTTAATCCAAGGTGTCAGATACCTCCGTAGAAAAATTTCTCAAAATTGGTCCAGCCGTTTGAGCGTGAAGAAGTAACAAACATATAAACACACATACACTCACAAACTTTCGCCTTTATAATATTAGTGTGATGGATTAGCAATTTCCTTCAAAATTATTCAGATTGTGATTAATAGTGTGTTACGCAATTAGGGTGTAGTTTCTAGCCGTGTGGCTCCACTTCAAACAGGCGCGACACGCGATAGAATCGCGCGTGACACAAAGGCACCGCAAGTCGCGTAACGAGTGGTGCCTTTATGTCGCGAGCCTTTAAAAATCGAACGCTAAATCGACACCGCCGCTCCATAATAAATCAATTACTATCCAGTTTCAGGCGGTCATAACCGGTTTTAACTGGTCGTGTCCGGTTATACAATGGACCGATTAATTACGTTGGCTATGTAATTAATTTTGGCGAACGCTACGAACTTTGGTTGCGGGATCATTACCGTTTGCGTTAGTGTGTCAACACACACTAATAGGAACAATTGTCTGCCTACCCATTTTGCCCGACTAAGGCAAAGCCAAATGGTAGGGTTATGGTTTTAGCAGTCTATGTATGTATGTTTGTATTAACGTGTGTTTCACCGTAGCGCCTAAACTTCTAAACCGATTGCGATGAATGAGGTATATATATAGGTACATTTAATATGGTGAATTTTACACGTATTTTTTTGTCTTCGGAAAAAATTACATTGAGAAAAAAAAGAAAAAAATCATGACATGTTTGGTATCAAATGAAAGATCTTGACAAGTACATTACAAATATAATTTATACCTATCTATCTAAGTAAATAAACATGTTTCAATAGTTAAAAACATGCAAAAAGTGCGACTGTGCTACGGCTGTGTTCGGCCGTCCAGGAAACCGAGGTTTCGTTACCGATTTGTATTATGTCTTGATTTCTGCCTGAAATATTTGATTTTTTCGTACTTCTTAGATCACTTTTATTTTTCCGTAGTCAGGTTACAGTTTTTTAAACGGAATTTTTTATCCACTATGTTGGGGTCGGCTTTCAGTCTAACCGGATGCAGCCGAATACGAGTATTTTTACATGCAGTGACTGCCTATCTGACATCCACACGTCCACAACACATTTACTGATTAGTATGATACTCCTTGGTAAGACTGGTTGTCAGATTTTCGGGCGTCTGACCACCCGTCTCGACTGTCAAAGATTACAGACAAATGTTATCGACTTCCGGTCCTGCATATACCAGCTCGACTTAGTAATTTAAATAATCATTTTAACGTAAATATTTTAGTATTTAATAAGTAATTGTTATGAAATTGTTTAGTTATATGTTTAATTTATTCTTGTTTTTAAAATAATCAGAATTGTTGAATATCCATTAAGGCGCTTTCAGGTTGTCAGCTTCCGGCGCGCCAGGTATTAAGCAAGATTATTGATGTAGATACTTTATTTCACTTATTTCTTTGTTAATAATTGTTATTTAATTTAATTCTAGTTAATTTACAATCCCAATAGAATACACAGTTCCATGAGCGGAGCCGCAGGCGGCACAGCTACTACGAAAATAATTTCCTGTAAACTTTCTCAATTATATTACTCTAGTCACAGGAACAATTCTCCGTACTCAAATAATAATTCCACAAAGTTAATATTACATTCTCATTACAAGCAAGATTTTAACGCTCTCTTATTGGCATACATTTTAATTACCGCATAGAATTTAATATGTGAGCCACCTCAAATACTTGCTACAGTGTGCCAGCCCTTATTCCCTTTATTTGGCAAATTCTTTCAACATAATATTACTCAAAGTTTGACGCTGTAACTTTTACAATAATGGTCACCGTTCAGGACGGGTTTTTGTTAGGAACTATGTAGGGTTGTGTGGAATGTGCGAGAAAAGCCGTGGAAGCAATTTTGAAATTAATTTATTAAACATTTTGTTGGTAAAGGCAACAATAGCGAACATTTCTTAAAATTCAACAAGCGACAAAGTTTATAATAAAATTATGAGATATTCGTACGCACACACACTCGTATATAATAGAAAGAGATAGAGAGAGAGAGAAACTCGTACCGCAATCGCCACGTAAGTAAAAAGCGTTATGTAGGTACCAAGGTACAAAACGCTTTTTACGTACGTGGCATATTCATATTCATATTCATATATTTATTTGCATTCCATAATGTTGTAGAGGTGTTACAATGGCTTAAAGCTAAGGTACAATTATGGACCCTGTAGGGCACAGCAAAAATTATAAAATCTATTCTTATATTAAATTTAGGACAAAAATTAACAATAATCAATTTCAAAAATATGCTATTAAAATTAAATAAGTTATTTATATATTTTTATTTTATTGAGATCAGCCTATAATTGTTAGATTGTGATACAGTGATACTAGGGTACAAAATGCTTTTTACTTACGTGGCGATTGCGATACGACTTTCTCTCTCTCTCTCTCTCTGTCTGTCAGAAGTCGCCACTTAAGTAAAATGCGTTATGTAATAGGGTAGATATGATAACGTTTTTTGGGTTCCGTACCCAAAGGGTAAAAACCGTCTGTCTGTCACCAGGCTGTATCTCAAGAACCGCGATAGATAGACAGTTGAAATTTTCACAAATTATGTATTTCTGTTGCCGCATAATAAAGTAAATTATTACAAAATAAAGAGAAGTGGTAAGTTTTCCCAGCATTTTAAGAAAGGAACTAACACATTCGGTTTAAGATGTCATTCTTTTGATAACTTCGTCGAAATCACGACCCGTGACCCATGAGCCGTGACCCGTGACGATGTGGTTGAGATTATAATTGAGAACTTCAAAACTTTGAAGCATTATGTTCTGAAATCATTTGAGAAGTTATTATAAAGGGCTGAAGTCTGCTATTGAATCCTATTAACTAACTTTGGTCCTTCTGATTGTATATCGAATGTTAATCTATGAACCTTTTGATTGCTTTTTAACTGTTATTTTAACGACTTTTGACATCATTAAATAAAATTTATATCAATTTCTTGCAGTGACATACAACTCAGCCTAAACCGATGGGTTTCGGGGCATTCCGAAAGGGAAAAGTAGAGAAGGGTTTTTGAAAATTCATCCCCTAGAGCGGTAAAATAGGATAAAATTTGTTAGGTAAAATTTGCCATCACTACGCGGAGAAGAAGATTACTATTTAATATTTTTAGAACGAAGATCTATAACGTGGTTTAAGGGTAGGAGTTGACTGGTAGAAAACTACACGTAAGTAAAAAACGAGACTCGCACACGAAGGGTTCCGTAACACAAGGCAAAAACACAGAAAAAGAAACACGTATGTTGTATGGAGCCGATTGGAGCCCCCCTTAAATATTAATTTTATTTTGTTTTTGTATTTGTTGTTATAGCGGCAACAGAAATACATAATTTGTGAAAATTTCAATTGTCTAGCTACCGCGGTTCTTGAGATACAGCCCGGTGAAAGACGGACGGACGGACGAACGGACAGACAGCGAAGTCTTAGTAATAGGGTTCCGTTTTTACCCTTTAGGTACGGAACCCTAAAAAACCAATCTTATGCCTTACTTTATGTCCCTTTCATTACCACTAAACAGGGTTCAAGTTACAGCAGCCTCACTACAAAGGTCTACATACATACATACATAATCAGCCTATAATGTTCCCACTGCTGGGACACAGGCCTCCTCTTGGTGAGAGGGAGTGGGCCGTAATCCACCACGCGGGCCCAGTGCGGGTTGGCAGATGTCACATGTCTTCGAATTTTTGGTTCTAGGACATGCCGGTTTCCTTATGATGTTTTCCTTCACCGTTTTGAGAGCAGTGGTGATGAAATAATTTACACAAAGTAAAGCGCCTGCCCGGGTTCGAATCAACGACCTACAACTCGTAAGTCGTGGCCGTTACCACTTGGCCACCACTGCTCAAGGTCTAATTCACCATAATGCTACGGTGCAGCGGTGACAACTACCCTGTGAGCTGCGGTACAATATTTATTTATTTATTTGCCTAGAACATGGTATACAAAGGTGTTACATGAGTTAAGGATAAGATCATACATGTTTTCCTTAAGATTAAAGCATGCAAAATGAGTAACACAACATAAGTTCAAAGTATTCCTTAATGCTATAAAAATTATATATTATCATTTAGCCATTTAAGGGGCTTACAGGACCTAAACACAAAAAACGCAAGTTTTAGAAACAATAAAAGTATATGATCGACTACAGTAAACAAAATCAGAAAAATATATGATATTCTTTAGGATATATGCTACGTAGATAGTGTGTTAAAAATATAACACAACTAATTTGATACTATAGAAAAAAATCATGAAGATACCTCTAAAAACTTTATTTTTACAATAAAAACCATACTAATATACATACCAATCATTCTGATTTTTTGTCAGATTATTCTACAACCAACATACTAAAATAGTGTTTTAATTGTTAGTCCAATCAATAGATTTTTTATAATTAAACAATTGCTCCAAATTTTGCAATAAATTACCAGCGTTGTCTCATAGCGCTTCTCTTTCTTTTCTATGCAGTCCGACAAGTGACCGCACTTTAGGTCATGTAAGCCCCTTAAACAGTCAGTCAATAATCATACGACACCCCGACTCACACTTGGTCGCTCCTGATGAAACACATAACACACATAATCAGCCTATAATGTTCCCACTGCTGGGACACAGGCCTCCTCTCGGTGAGAGGGAGTGGGCTACCACGCGAGCCCAATGCGGGTTGGTAGATGTCACATGCTTCGAATTTTTGGTTCTAGGACAAGCCGGTTTCTTCACGATGTTTTCCTTCACCCTGATGAAACGCTCGCTACTAATGTCCGCTCACTTAGAAAAGAATATCTGCGGCTGACAGCACGCGTTTATTAACAAACCGAACAGGAAGGATTTCTTCTGGTCCTTTTTGCTGACTTGTTACAGAGAAACAAAGAAATAACACTTTCATCGAAAATACAACTTTGCCTCCGAAGGAAATTGACGCAAATGTGCGTTTTCCTTGATACAGCTAATGGTATGACTTGTTACAGCATTGATAGATGGTTTGGAAATGCGGGAAAAAACTTTCGGGAAAGTTGTGAAGATATGCTATTATCGAAGACATAAACGAACACAAAATTATCGCGATGAAATGTTATTTTTCCGGTAGGTATCAAATCGTCACTCGCATGACTAAAAGTAAGGTAAGTAAGTACTATGTAATTTTTCTAATTTTTTACCTGATTTGAGTTAGGACAACTACATTTTTCTATTCGTGATTCTTTACATTTTTCACTAACCATCGTACCTCAATGTTATTTGGATCTCAAAATATAACCATTTTGAAAGGCAACAAAATATAAAGAATCACAAACAGAAAAATGAAATTGTCCTAAATCAAATTAGCTGAAAAATGAGATACGACTTTTAGTCAAGCGAGCGATGAAATGCGATTAAGAGCTCCTTAAATAATTGGTTTTAATGTCATAATTATATCATGGTATAAAATTGTTTTCAATAAAACGCCTCCATAGAAAAATCGGTTGTCCTAATAGCATGCTGCCTGTGACAAGTTTATCCTAGTACAGGCATCATGCTTTGTAATACCTACTTTATTTTTAAGATTTATACTGTACTAGCTGCTTGCTCCTCGGGGTTTTATTTTTTTAGTCTAAACAATAGATTTTTTGTAATTAAATAATTGCTTCATATTTTGCAATAAATTACCAGCGTTGTGTCATCGCGCTTCTCTTTCTTTTGTATGCAGTCCGACAAAGACCAGGCTTTAGGTCATGTAGTCGCCTTAATTAGTATTTGTAACTTTCTACTTTTATTCTTTTTTCCATTTCTTTTACCCGACGCATACTTAATATACTAAAATTGCCAGCAAATAAATTAATTATTCCGTACCTATACCGTGACTATGATAAATAGATATGGCAACACAGGTAGGAATGAGTGATGACGTCAGCTTCGTATTCTGATTCACGGTATTATTAATATATCCAGGGACTGCCGCCATTTGTCACCGTCGAAGGAAATCGTCTCTTAATAATTCGTTTGTTCGGATAATTCAATTCAAATCAATCTTTGTTGCGTGTTATTATTAATTATTTTGTGTATGCTTTTGACGTTAGTCCTATTGCTGGAACAATAGTTAGTTAGGGTTCCGTACCTCAAAAGGAAAAATGGAACCCTTATAGGATCACTTTTTTGTCCGTCTGTCTATCAAGACCCTTTATCTTGGGAGCACGTGGAGGTATCGAGTTGAAATTAAAACCATATACTGAGGTTTACAGTTCCTTGAAGCTGTGAAAAAAATCAATCTTCTAAGTTAACGTGAAAAAAAGATACGGCCGTTTGTGCCCGCAAAAAAATGTACCTATATTTCGACAATCTCAACGGAATCAAAATTTATAGGGTACTTCCTGTTGACCTAGAATCATGAAATTTGGTAAGAGGCAAGGTCATGTAGCACAAGTAAAGGAAAAATCAGAAAACCGTAAATCTGTAGTTATATTACAAAAAAAATATTTTTCCGGTGATAAACTATTTACATACTACAAATTTGTACGAAACCCTCGGTACGCGAGTCCGACTCGCACTTCACCGGTTTTTTATTATTATTAATGTACCTATCTCTTTTGTAGCAAATGCTGTTATAGCCCCTATAGGCCTTGTACAAATTCTTAATACTTACTTATATTAATTACTAGCTTCTGCCCGCGACTTCGTCCGCGTGAAATTTCTTGTACCCCACCCCGTCGCAACACTTGGTATTCGCTTAGCGTTCTTTTTTCTTTTTTTTTCTTTTTAAAATTTCATTCTAACTTTTTTTCTTTTTGCTCGGCTCCTAAGGGTCACAGCGTCATATTAAATAGCCTATAGCCTTCCTCAAGAATTGGGCTATCAAATGCAAAAAGATTTTTTCAAATCTGACCGGTAGTTCCAGAGATTATCGCGTTCAAACAAACAAACTCTTCAGCTTTATTATTAGTATATAGATAATATGTATTCCTTGTGTGTAATGTTTTCTTTAGCTTAGCTTAAAATAATTAGCCTATGATATTCCCATCACTGTTGGGATACAGACCTCTCACCTCCTCTCGGTGAGAGTGAGTCACCACGCGGGCCCAGTGCGGGTTTGTAGATGAAGATTCTTCTCATTTTTTCTTTCTAGGACATGCCGGTGTCCTTACGATGTTTTCTTTCACCGTTTTGAGAGCTGTGGTAATGAAATATTTTACACAAAGCAAAGGACCTGTCTGGGTTCGAACCTACGACCTACAACTACCACCTACCTATTCGACCACCACAGATTTCTTTACCAATTTGTAATCTGCACAAGTTCGAGCAGCAATCAATATGCATTATGCAGGATTTCTTTAATCTTAAATTAACGACATTGTTACTTGGAAATTGGAATCAACCATTTGGAACCATAGAAAGAAATAAAAAGAAAGAAAGAAATAAAGAATGAAAAATACGTTTATTTGCGGCAAACATGACGCATAAAAATTAAAACACAAGCGAATAAAAAAAAAATAACCATCACAACCAACCATCTCAATGAATTACTCTGTAGGTACAATTGCATCGAAAAATTAAGAAAAAAAATACTAACACTGTGAAACCTACATTTTCCAGGCTTCAGTATCAAACAGGAAAGACTGAAGTCGTGAAAAACTTTACTTTCCCCATAACCTTAAATAATCCTACCTACTAGTAGTGATCAAGCCAAAAACTTTGCTTTGTAAAAACTTTTAACATTCTGTTTGAATTATAATTGAAGTGGACCTTCTAAATGCATCTATTTCGTGGCATCAAATACATGATGATGAGAAAGAAAATTCCCGATATTCGGTAAGAGTTGCCAAAAAACTTTTATTGAAAGAAAAAGAAATACATAACCTCCACAATGGTGGTAACGTTGAAAAAGTTGCATGTTTCATTATAAGTATTACAACAGAAACATCAAAAACAAATTCTTGTAAGAAACTTTTACTTGCTAAACACGTGAAGTCTGCTTTCCTTATTTCCGTGGTATCGGAATTACATGTCGATAATGATGTGGATTTTTACTTTAAAATGTCCCTTGTGTTTCCTTTTCGAGTGGTTACATGGCTAAGGAAAGTGTTGGCATATGAAACTGGGTCCCCAGGGTGTTTCCAGAAATAATAATAATAAATAATAAAACATTTTATTTTCAAGTATCACGTGAACTCATAACAATTTACTTAAAAACTATGTTAGTTATATTTAGAAAACATTATACAGAGAACAGAGGAGGTTCAAACATACAATAAAGTACTTCACTCAATTTAAATTCAACCTTTTCATTTTCAAATCCCAAACAGAACAAAAACTAAAAAAAAACGATAGACACCTATTCTGCTCATCCCCATTGTGTCGCAGAAGCCTGAAGATACTCGCTCAGTCCTCGTCCCGGATGCGCCGAGACGCTTTTGTGAGAGAGCGGATAAAAGGTCGCAATAAGCATATTTATTGTATTGTGAAATGTGAATCCATTTGTTATAAGCTCGCTGTTGAGGGATTTCCACTACTGTGGGGTGGTTGAGGCTGGTATATTATTACATCATCATCTACTTAGCCTTTTTGAAACTACGTTGGGGTCGGCTTATTACATAAGTAATAGTAACTGCAGGAGAACCAAGGTAACAGACATAGCCCGAAGAATTGCCAAACTTAAGTGGCAGTGGGCAGTGTGAAAGAGTAAAGGAGACAAAAAATAATACATAAAATCTAAAAACAATTCACTTAATAAAACTAAACAAGTAGGTATTATGAGAATATACTTACATACATATAAACAAACATACATATTTATAAAATAAATATCACTACTAATATACACAGTGAGGCGGGGTCGTGGCAGACCACGTAGGAGATGGCGGGACGAGCTGGATAGGTTCCACCAAGACTGGAAGGAGGACGCGCGGGCTCGCGAGAGATGGAAGGAGTGGAGGGAGGCCTTTGCCCAGGAGTGGGACAGCGCAGACTAATTAAAAAAAAAACAAAAAAAAATTCACTAGAATGTTAATAAATATAACGTAATCAAAATAATAAACAAATACACAACTATGATAAAGTGGAAAGATAGTGTTTTTTTACTCTTCTTTTAAAAACTCCTCCACACCACTATCAACACTCTGGAAGACTGGCAGCACTACCACGATTTTTCACATTTTAAACGGTCCATTAAAACTCACTCGTATGCAAACACCACCTAACCTGCCAACCAGTAAGGAAAGAACAGTTGACAGCGAGCTTTTAACAAATGGCTTCACATTTCACGACCCAATAAATGTACTGTAAGCGATGGACAGAACCCTTTTTATGCACCACCGATGTTAATAATGTTATGAAGGACTAGCTTCTACCCGCGGCTTCGACGCAACAAAAAGTAGCTATGTTTACAAAATTTATCCAGCAGTTTCGGAGATTAGCCGGAACAAACAGACAGACAATTTTTTTTTTTATATATTTTTTTTATTTAAGAAACGTTGCCCCACACTAGGAATTTCTCCTGTATTGTGGGTGCGTTTACAAACATTTAAATTCACGTACACAAACAGCCAGACCCGGAACAACTACTTGTAGAGTTGTAGGTCATACAAATATTTGTTCCGTGCGGGAATCGAACCGGCGACACACAGCGCAGCAGTCAATCGCTTAACCACTGCGCCAACCGTGCCGTCATATAAATACCGTTAATGCATTTAGTAAAAACCTGTTATTCTGACATTACAAACAGACAGTTCAATTTTATTTATTTGTGTAGAAGATGTATAGATTTGTATTATTCCATCTGCCTAGCCTTTTCCCAACTATGTTGGGGTCGGCTTCCAGTCTAACCGGATGCAGCTGAATAACAGTATTTTACATGAAGCGACTGCCTATCTGACCTCCACAACCCAGTTGCTGGGTAATACGATACCCCTTGGTAAGACTGTTTGTCAGACTTTCGGGCTTCTGACTACAAGTAACGACTGTCAAAGATCCACGAATGACAGCCGGGACCAACAGCTTAACGTGCTTTCCGAGCCACGGAGGAATCTCGGTATGTAAAGATGGTCACCCATCCACAGACAACCGCGGCAAGCGTAGCTTAACCTGATCGATCGACCTGTGCGGCTGTTGTTATTTAGCCACGGACCCCTCCTCTCCTTTGTATAATTCCATGATATTGGACAAAAATAATACATACAAACAAAATATCAGGTAGGTACACTAGGTACTCGTAACTGTGTAGATACAATATTGTTAACCTAGTGACACAATAACGGGATCTCATACAATAGGACCAAAATAATCCATCTCACAAACTTAATGGATATTTTTCTCATTTGTGATTGACGTGGCCTACAAATAAAACTATCACAACTCATGGTATGGGAGTTAGTATTAATACGAAAAGCAATAACATAAATAAAAATAGAACTGGGGGCAGAATCAAAAAAGGATAACATTAAGAATCATAGTACGGCGAAACAGTCCGTGTTTTTCTTTTTTTCGCTGCACTTCGTAGGTATAATCAAAGAGATTGGGACTGGATTTGGATTGATTGGTATTTTAGCACAGACAAAAAAAATATCTGATAAATCCTTCACCAATGGGATTTGATACGATAACTTACTATTATGATTCATGGTGTTATCCTTTTATGATTCTGCCAAAGTGGCCTTTTTAGGCCCCTTGTTCTATTCCAAATAACTTACGTATTAAAATTGTTTAGTTTTTTATATCATGATAAATACACTACCTCAAGTTACTATTTCACCCTTCTTGATACACTTTGTATGGACAGAAAATGCCATAGATTTCATGAATGATCTTAGAAAAATAATAATAAATGCTTAGCCTTTTCCCAACTATGTTGGGCTCAGTTTCCAGTCTGACCGGAAGCAGATGATCTTCGAAAAAATATGCGCTGTGGTCCACCACGGCAATTTCTGAACAACCAGACGAAACTATTCCAACTAAGTTGCATGAAAGAATCGTGAAAATACAATAAACATTCTACTGCATTTGACATAATATTATGTAGTTCAGAACCTTTTGTAAAGTTCAGAATCAAAAAAAAAAATAAAAATCAAGAACACAAAAGTTTCAAAGCGCCAACGAAACTAAAAGAAAACTTTATGTAAAGTTAAAATATCTCGCGATTTCTCAAGAATTTTTCACTAAACAAAGTCGCAGACTCTTTGTTTGGTGACATCTTCGAATTTACTCGACTGCGCTGGAGGTAAGAAGGTAATACGTTTTACACGTACGATGTTACATAAGTATACGTATTAACTGGCCTGGAAAATACGAAGGAAAATGGAATACAGGGATGGTGCCATTTTTAATTCTTGAAAGTGAACTATTTTCACATTTTTCTTTCTGCTTTCTTCTTTGCGTTTTCTATTTTTACGAGTATTATATGTTGAAAACAAAAATGGTAACATTTATAATTCATTTAATTTAATTTTATCTTTTTTGTGGTTGTGGATCAAGTTGAGCAGAAATGACCGACATGCAGCAAGCTTTTGTTCAGAATATTTTGTAACTTAGCTGAGCGCGCAACCCACGGGACACCGCTCGCTAAACAAGTACTTCCACACAATAGGCATAACGGACAGTCTTCTGTGCAGGGCGTGCAAGGAGGCTGAGGAAACCGTTGCGCATGTGCTCTTTGAGTGCACCGGCATCACCCAGATTAGGCCAGAAACTCTCGGAACACCCAGACCCACAATTGTTCTCAACGGACCAGGAGATGTAATAAACTTTTGGAGGGAGGTGGGCTGGTGGGAATAACCACCGACGGCCATCATGGCCCACGCACAATGGTCCACTTGAAGGATTAAGTGCGAACACCAAGAGCCCGCAACTTCACCTGCATATAAGTCTGGCCATGTTGTGTTACACTAACACTTAACATAACATCATGCCTGTAATCCCCAAAGATCCCGGTTTATACTCCCAAATTATAAAATTAATTTAACTAACAGTGATAAACCCAGTACCTCACCTCACCTCGTGTACCCAGCCGTACATCCCTCACGAGGTGCACCTCCGAAACAAGGTGATCCATCAGAGAACCAGAGTGGTCGACATAGCTCTCAGAATAAGCAAGCTACCATATAGCCGTCTGTAGAACCGATGACCTCGGGGCAGACGTGTTCTTGAGTGGAGACTGCAAATCGGCAAACGTAAGGTATCGATCTTCGCAGGGTGGCTAGTAGCAGCGGGATGAAAGTGGCCGAGAATCGTGCTGAATGGCGTCCAATTGTAGAAGAATATATCCAGTAGTGGACTGGACCAATCACAGATTTCCTATTTCCTGTCATAAATTCCTTTACCAAAAAGCAGCAAATTCCAGTATCTCAACTCTAGTAGGTATTTTGTGAATTAAATAAACTAATACAACTGTTGTTTATTTAAACTTAAACCAAGAGTTTACTCTTTTGTAAAATATAACCAAATAACATTAGACATTTATATGGTGTACATAATAAAGAGTATTCTATTCTATTAGATAGTTACCCTTTTAGAGGCAATGAAACAGTTTTACTAGATAGTTACTTACTCACGCTTCATTGCCTCACTTTGCTCCGTAATTCAAAGATAATAGCCCCGGGCTATTAATAGGCTATCTCGTCTATTTCCGAGACGGAGGAGACGACTTCAAGATTGCATCAGCTATACCTACCTAAGTAGGGGTAGGTCTACCTGAAGGCCAATTCTCGTAATTTAATGCCGCATTTACACAATCGCGCGAACCTCGAGGCGAACCACGAGCCGAATCACGAACTCGCATGTGTAAACAGCGGGCTCGCTATTCGCCTCGTGTCTCGCCTCGCGATTCGCGTGCTCTCGTTGTGAAAATACTTCACCCCGCGAATGTGTGAACAGTAGTTCGCGAAGGCCCATGGTTCGTCGAATCGTTCGTCGAGCCACGAGGCGAATAGCGAGCACGATTGTGTAAATGCGGTATAAAACGATCAAAATCTAGTCGCATGGCAGTCTCATCTCGGCGACAAACAAATGGCAAAGACTTGTCAAAATGTTTGAAATTGTGTTGAAATTAGACTTTTTTTTTAAACACAACTGTCACTAATAAAATTAGTAGATGATCTTATAAATTGCTTATCCCATACCAACGCACCAAAATGTATTATTGTAAATTTGAATTTATAATAAATTACCAAATGGCTTAAAATGCCTTAGTACATAGTGCTTACACCTTATATTTGTATTCCCTTTTATAGTGCTTGTTAGTGATCCTAAGATTTCTACTACATTTTCTGTTTTTACCCGTGAGAGCCTGTAATTGGTTTTATGTCTCATAAACTATTGTTATGCTTCTGTTATAGCTGTTGGTTCTCCTATAAATAAAAAAAAAACAAAAAAAAAAACCTACCTAAACATGTTTAAGCGCAAACTCTTTGATTTATTACTGAATAAATGCTATTACTCAACAAACGAGTTCTTGACTGATATAGAATTATAAAATATTGTTTAAATTTAGCTTTAAGTAAACATTGGTATAACAGAAATGGTAGAATGTATGAGACTAACAATCGCAACACCTTATTGTACTTATTCTTACAAATAAATTGCTCTTTCTTTCTTTCCTTCATTGTTAACCGCCTTTTGTTGCTGACTGTTCAAACACACCAGAACATTTCCTGTGTGGGAATCGATCCAATCAACAACCCGTGAAACAGAAATCAAATCACTCTTATTGTGCCAAGCTCTAACGACGTAATTCAATTCCGAAAAGAAAACAAACTCTAGCAATATGTTGACAATGTTCCAAAAAAGCGTGAAAAAGGTTGTTATGTACATTAAGAGCCTATACTACCTCAAATGGCTTAGCATGATCCTCCGTTATGTCGAAAACTCTGCAGCATTAATTTTGAAATAAATATATGCTAAAGTTGAGGATTAATGTAAGGTCTTATGTTAGACGAAAACACGATTCCATAAAATTTTCTCGATAGAAAAAAATTCCAAAGTTACCTCCAAACCGAACAATAAACCGCTGGTATTCAAAAAATACTTCAAATTAGATCATGAAACTTTGCATACTAACTGAACTAACTATAAAGCAGGTCTTATGTTAGTTAGTTTTTTTGAATTACCTTTATTTTCACCGTAAAAAGCAAATACCTAAACTATTGGCGCTGCCTCCCGCCCAGCACCGCACTCTGTCTCGCTTTCACACAGTCCGCGAGCAGTATCGTGCGAGCGAGATAAAGAGTGAATTTTAGCTGAGGTAGTATAGGCTCTTAAGATCTGCTTTATCAATATTAAATTGAATTATTAAATGACTTCTTCTTAACTCCGTTTAGTTTTAAGTGCGCTGTTTTTTATTTTAAAGACAACATTTTTGATGAGCCTCGTGTGAGCACTTACCTACGCAAATATTCATAAAATTTATATAGTACAGACGCCAGCACATCAAGCTACTACGATCTGTCAATATTTTTTAATAGATTTTCAACTTTATCGCTAAGTATAAGGTCCAAAGTTGATTGGGAAAATTTGACAGTTTCGGGTAGCTTGATGTTCTGGCATCTGTACCTACATACAATCAAAGTAAAACCCATCCTACGAAAAACTATAAAACTAGGTCCTATGAAAACTGTACTAAGTACTAAACTAGTTGCGGATACTTAGATATTCATTGATAGTGTCACGTGTAAATAAATAATAATTACTCTTGAAGAAACTATCACTATTAGTTTCGTAATGCAAATTCGGCTTTTTACTCTAAAGCGAACTAGTTATAAAATAACAATCAATTAATTTGTACTCTAAAAGCTACTCTAAGTACTCTAACTACCTACTAAAACAACTCTTTGTCGTAAGTTTAAACTGTTATCTAAAAGTATCGCCAGACATCCAATACGACTGCTTTTTTCTTCGCACTCTGAATAGAACGCTCAAGTCTTTGCTGGGCTCAGATGGAGGGACTAGTGCGACCATGTTCAGCAGGGTATAATAATTGCTTATACCTATCTATTTATTATCTATTTATCCATATCTATCTATTCATCTATTTCTATAAATATTATATTATGTAGATTAAAGTCGCTTTTCGTGGTGGTCTGTGTGACCGCTTTTAAACTATGCATAGATTTTGATGCGGTTTTAATCATCATTTAGAGAATTTATTCCGGAATGTTTAAGTGTTACATTCCGACATATGAAATTGGCGGTTTGTCGAACTGGCCACTTTGATCTCAAATATTTGTTGGCAATTCCAAATTCAAAAGGCTTGTGTATTTGTGTTCCGAATTTAGTGATTCATTTGTTTGTCGCGCCATTTGATTTTTCTTTGACATCGTTTTGTCCACAATGTGGAAAAATTATATCGCGTAATTTACGAATACGAATTCCAAAGTGGCAACATCACTGCAAAAACACCTCAAAGGTTTAATAGTGTGTATGGGGAAAGTACTTTAAAAGATATACGATTTTGGTTCCACGTTTCCACGTTTTCTTTCTTGGATTTTTTACCTACAGAATAAACTCCATGGACGGCTAGAGACCCTGACCTTGACCCTAGTTGACACTGAAAAATTAAATGTGATCGTGGAAGCGAATCCATCACAAACCACGCCAGAGTTAGCGGCAGGCTTCCGTGTGAGTGATATAATTTATCATTATTTGTATGAAAGAAAATCCTTTGCTTTACATTAGGACCATAATTACAGCCTGAAATATTAATTGTGTAAAACGAGAATTAACAATAATAGAATAACTTCAAAAATACTTCGTCTAGGGAATGGAATAGTTATTTAAAGTCGTCAGTTTAGCAACTTTGAAATAATAATATATTGACAATGAATGTTCGAATAAATAGGAGAGATTACTTAGAGAATCTACAAGGAAGTTTTGTGCTGGTTTTAGATTGAAAGATATACTAAAGATATACGTGTAGAAGTTTCGGATTGGATGAAAAGTCAATCAAAATAAACCTCGGACAGCACAGCCTCTCTTGCAGCTGAAGTGTGGGACGCTTAGCGCAACACGCGAACATTTATAACATCATCTGATGACCTCTTGCCACCGTCGGCTCTCCAGCTTTTAGAAACCATTGGCTTAGCACGCGATGATGGCAAGAAGTGGCTCCAGTTGACCAAAAACTGCCAGACGTCATGTCTTTATTTCCATGGATGGTGGGTAGGCCTTTAGTGTGGGACGCAACGTGTGACGCTACTCTTGCGCCATCCCATCTTCCTGGCTCGGCGTACTTTGCTGGCGCTGCTGCTGCGGCTGCAGAAAACCTCAAGCGGCGAAAGTGTAATAAACTTATCGGTAATTATATTTTCGGGCCGTTTGTGGTTGAAACTCTGGCCGTGGGGTCCGAGTGCTCGGTTTGTTCAACGAAATCTCCAAATGGCAGGTTGACACTTTCCGTGAACATAGAGCTGGCTTTTACCTTGACCAGAGGCTAAGCATTGCCATACAACGTGGTAATGCCGCCAGTCTCTTGGGTACAGCTTATGCTTTAGCGATAAAGTTGAAAATCTATTAAAGAAATTTGACAGATTGTAGTAGCTTCATGTGCTAGTCTGTACAGACGCCAGTACATTAAGCTACCCGAAACTGTCAATTTTTTCCAATCAACTTTGAAGCTTATGCTTTAGCGATAAAGTTGAAAATCTATTAAAGAAATTTGACAGATTGTAGTAGCTTGATATGCAGGCTGGCGTCTGTACATTACCTACCTTTCGACCGCGATGCGAATGAATTTTTCGACGCCATATTTTAGTTTGTTAATAGCTTTATATAATTTTGTTACTTTTTTAATTAATTAGAGACGTACTCATTTAAATTCTGAATAAAATTCTTTTAAATTAAATAACTTCATGTAAACAGTCTTAAACAAACAACAACTTGACTTAATTGAACATCAAACGTCATTTATTTCGCCGTACTCATCAAACGAAAATTACTGTTATTTTATTAAATGTAAATAAAATGTAAATCAATGTTTTCTGTGAATTATTCAGTAAACAGTGCAGATTCGAAGTAAATAAATATTCAATTACCGCGGAACAGTTGCATTTCATTTTATAATTTATTGTTTTGGCAATGTAGCGCTTGGAGGTATATTATGGTTGAATAACTCTAAATTCTGTTGTGCACAAAATTTAACATAAACTGATTGTAAAGTGATTGAAGTGAAATGATTATAAAGAACATGCAGATATTTCTTCATTTTGGCCAACTTTCCCTAGAGCAACAATAAATAATTCTATTAAATTCTCAAATTGTAAAATATCATGAGGAAAATTTTCAGTATGAATTTGGATGGCTATAAGAGTGGGGGAAGACGAAAGAAATGATGAATGGAATCTGTGAAAGATGATATGGTTAGAAAGGGAGCGATGACGACTAATAGAGAAGTATGGAAGAAAAAGACATGTTGCGCCGACATCAAATGAATTGAGATAAGGGTAGGAGAATGTTGTTCCATTTTACAATATAATGTTATCATCATAATTATAAGCTGATTTCGAGAGTCATCACGGACCGTCTCGCACGCAGGTTTGACGACTTCCAGCCTCCCGAACAAGCCGGATTCCGTAAAGGCTTTATCACCGTACACATACGCTGCGACAGGTTATACAGAAGACCGAAGAGTATAACCTGCCTCGCTGCTTAGTGTTTATGGACTACGAGAAAGCCTTTGATTCGATCGAGACATGGGTACCACAAGAGACAAAAAATGATCCCAAGTCGCATTTTACGACGGCTCTGTCCGACCTAAAATTTGGCCACACAAAGTCCGAAGTCCAGTAGACTCGAAGGCTACATTTTCGCAGCTTCAGTAAAAACGGATCCCGGACTGTCCCATTCAATGCTGACTAATGGCCTCCGCACGGCACTCGCCCGATCTCAATTTACTTTCACACCATTGCTGCACTTTATTTTTCGTATACGCCTAGAATGTCGTTGCAGAAGTTTCACTCCTCACAACAGATGACACCAAGCTTGTACCACCTTTCATATCTGATAGTACGGCGTACGTGCCTAAGATCGCTAATTCGATAAGTACAGACGCCAGCACATCAAGCTACTACAATCTGTCATATTTCTTTAATAGATTTTCAACTTTATCGCTTCATAAGGTTCAAAGTTGATTGGAAAATTTTTACAGTGGCGTCTGTACATGGAACTAGAGACTTGTGAGACGGCACTTTAGTAAATCAATTAGATTCTGTGTGAGAAATAAAGTTTTCATGTTGTATGTTGGAGGACCAATAACTGGAATAGCAAACGACAGAAAACGTACTTGAACGCCTAAGCTTTTACATTGACGTATGCAGTGACTGACAGTGACAGAAGACAGTTGGCACCAGGAAAAACTCCAACCACGCTCCTCCATCACCTACCCCACAGTGTGTGGTTCGTGCCACCACCACCTCTTCACCTGCTCCCGCGTGAAAATCAAACGCAAAGTCAAATCATTTATTTCAAATAAGCACATAAAAGGCACTTTTGAACGTCAAAATTTCCAAAAAATGGATCCAGGAACTGGGTTGTGGAGGTTAGATAGGCAGTCGTTCCATGTAAAATACTGGTATTTAGCTGCATCCGGTTAGACTGGAAGCCGACCCCAACATAGTTGGGAAACGGCTAGGCAGATGGTGAGTGCTTATCACAGCCCCTATCATAGGCTTGCCATTTACCTCGATCTTCAGCCTCTCTTATCCAGCGCCTAACATCAGCCAGCCAAGATCTTCTCTCCACTGAAGATAGTGCTTGGACAATTACATGGACCTTCTGCTGTTTCTCTTACATTTCTCAGCACGGTGCATACCGTGATTTGTGGCTCATGGGACGTCTGCGGTGGTTTATTATCCTTACGGTCCACTGGTGCGGTGCATGCATCTTCACGTTCCTGCTACCGAAGCGCGCTGAATTTTAAGTGGTTTCACAGTGTGTTTGTTTATTTTTTACTGGTGGAGGAAATTGGTTCATTTAATCTTATGTGAACACTTAAGAAGTTTGCTGAAACTTGAGTTAGGAAAGCTTAGTCACCAGGGTAATCAATGTTATATAGTTTTTTCGCGTGGTGATATCAAAATTAAATAAACCTCCGAGTTCGAGACGCGCGGGTCCGCGAAAGATGGAATGAGTGGGACAGCACAGGGTAGAAAAAATATACCGGGAACAGTATCAAAAGCTGGCTCAAGGGAGCTCAAGGGGACTCGCTATCGTCGTAGAGGCGACCGGCAGCGGCGGCGACCTCTCGCGTCCAGCCCTGGTGCAAGCCATGGTCCGGGGCGAGAGGGAGTGGGAGGCAGTCACCTCCTTCTGCGAAGCAGTCATGCTTGCGAAGGAGGTGGCGGGACGGCTCACGGCCACCGTAGGCGCGGGCCTGAGGGCGGAGAGTAATGGGTAGCTCACCGTCCGATCAGGACCAGGCCCCTGCCGGACGGCGCGTACGTGTTCCACACGCACCTCAAAGAGATATCAGCATCGAGGAAGGGGCCCCTTATGGCCAAAGTCTGCCGAGTCAGCGGGATTGTCCGAAAGGGTTACCGCTGGCCCGGAACATAAAGGGCTAAGGAAGGAACACGGGTGGGTTTTAGTCAGTAAGAGTCTGACACTCCCTTCCGCTCCACCCAGAGCGGGACGGGTCATTTGATGAATTCCATCCGCAAAAAAAAAGGGAGACTCGCTAAGCATAAGCATACTAATACCGATTCGAGATTCAGCAGTCGGTTCATATGGAAGGAGCATTTTAGAATTGAAATATTTCACATAATTCTAAAGTCATCAGGCAGTTGACCAGGTTCATCATCATCATCTGCCTAGCCTTTTAACCTCCACAACACAGTTACTGGGTAATACGACCCCTTTTGGTAAGACTGGTTGTCAGACTTTCGGGTTTCTGACTACCCGTAACGACTGTCAAAGATCCACGAATGACAGCCGGGACCAACGGCTTAACGTGCTTTCCGAGACATGGAGGGGTCTCAGTATGTAAAAATGGTCACCCATCCACAGACTAACCGCGGCAAGCGTAGCTTAACCTGATTGATCGACCTGTGCGGCTGTTATTATTTAGCCACGGTTCCCCTCTACCAGTTGACCAGGTTATTAACCCCTAATTAAACACAGACAAAAACCGGATATTTCAAACAAAATTGCGAGTCATATTGTCACTCGAGGAAATAATAAATTCAAACATTCGCCTATATCCAAATCGGTATCGACTAAATATATATTCACAGGCTAAAAGATTCGGTATTCCCAAACCACTATGGCCGCATTAATGATAGCACACAGGTGTCTCATCCTAAAATCCTTACCAAAGGTATTCTCCCGCGAATAACAAAAGTTTCCCGCCGTAAAACAAGATGGCGCTTGGCGACCAGCCAGCAGACAGCGACGTTTAACTAGAGGAGCTATACTTCAACCTATAAGCCCCGTAAGTTATGGGCGTACGTGTCTTTGGGTGATAGGATGGTTTCCCCTGATTGTATCTTGTGTCTTCTCTTTAGAGGATATTCTGGAAGTACGACATAACAATCGAATTGCCGGGAATAGCCTGAGGTGGTTGAACCAAATTTTCAGTCGATGTATATGCAAGTTATGCTTTCGACGGGCAGTGTCTAGAGTAATTCGTAGTACGGGTTGTTATTGAGGATGTCTACCCTCCCCTTTTTCCTCCCCTTTTTCCTTCATTATTAAGGATGTCTGTGATGTTTAGGGTAAGGTATTTATCTATGGGCCTGCGTCGCCTGAAATAAATACCTAAATAATAGCATAGTAATCCACTACGCGGGCCCAGTCCGGGTTGGTAGACGGCACATGTCTTAGAATTTTTGGTTCTAGGACATGCAGGTTTCCTCACGATGTTTACTATAAGGAGTTTTATGTATTTATTTGGTACTTCAACTACTTATTCACTAATAACAAAAAGCATAATATTAAAAAGAACATTCGTATACGATCATGGTCAATTTGTCACTTATAGGAGTGCACTAACATAACTAACATAACAAAGACTAGCAGCGCCCCGAGGTTGCACCCGCGTAAGTTTCGATCCCGTGGGAATATCGGGATAAAAAGTATTCTATGAGTTAATCCAGGAAATGGTCTATCTATATGCCAATTTTCATCCAAATCTGTTCAACGGTTTACGCGTGATTGAGTAATACTATACATCCAAACATCTTCACAAACACTCACATTTATAATATTAGTAGGATTAATATCTCTTTATTACTGTATTTTCTTACGCTTCAAATAAAGTTGAAGACACAATCCGCGATATAACACAAAACGAACATGCGCGGAACAAAAATATTAATTAATTTTAAATACATTTCCGTCAAAGTTCAATTTCATTTCACAATGTTGGAACATAAATTAAAACAGAAAAAATACTACAAGTATTTACCTAAAGGTTCCTAACCTTTTCATTTCCCCGACTGCTCCTAACTAAAAGAAAAACGAATGTTACTAACAATACAACATTAAAAAGAGTAAAAACCAACCTTTGTTTCAAAGCTAAAATGTTTAATACCATGTTCTTTCCTTTAGTGCTTCGTAGTATTTAATAATTTTAACGAGAATGCTGAAAATTTTTCGCGCAGACAAAAGTGAAATTAACGAAATGCTGGAGTTTTTTTGTAAGTAATAAAGCAGAGGAGGAGGTGTCGATGAAAGCGTTAAGAATTTTATGTTAATTGTCTCAAGACCGAGAATTATTTCTAGGGTTAACTTCGTAAAGGTGAATAACCCTTTGACGGCATTTTTGAGAGGATTTGGTAGATACGATTTTTTTGGATTTTTTGGTAGGTACGATATGAGTTTTTTGGATTGATTTGAACAGTAGGTACTTGGAAGTCATCGCATGACCATGCCTTTGCTTCTGTTTAACTATTAATTTTGCTCTTCAACACACACTTCCACTTGCTCAAGACTTTTTCGAGTCCTCAGCATGGGCAATGAATTTACTAAATTACTAATTTACTTGTCTAGGAATTAACTTCGAACTACAGACACCTATAAACGCATGTTGTCTCAATTTTGAAACATTTAACTGGACGATTACCTGGCCGGTCACCTAACCGCTGCTGCTGATCAGACTTACAATAAGTCACCGCCCTCACTAGAGTTTTTGTTACGACTGCTCTAAGATAAGCCTTGAACCGAACGAAGTGGAAGAACATGGTACATAAAGCCAAGAAGGCCTTTCAGAGACACGCCCTTCAGCAATGACGTACGCGACCAAGAAGAAAACCGGACAAAGTGCATCAGAATTCCCATCACAAGATTCAGTTACAAAAACAATTTGCAAAACGCAATTCGAACGCCAGTAAAGATGAATGCATTCCGATATTATATTCAAAACAAAAACTATAAATCAAAGCAAACCTTACTTACAAAACGATTCCAAAGTTCTCACAGACAGAGAACCAACAATGCAAAAACAATCCCGCTTGACTGACGTCTAGCAATAAAACTTTCCAAAGAACATAAAACAATGAATCCAGACGAATGATCATAAAATATACAATTATGAAGAGCAACAATTTTGAACTCACTCTCCCAGAAATACTTCACAAGTTAAGGTTTTAAGATCTTGAATATTTATAGGATTATATAAAGAGCAACGTTCAAGTTTGAAGAAGTTATCAAAGTATTTTTCTTTATTCAGGTATTCAAGGATAGTCTTTTGTCTTCATGCCACGATGGCCGATGGGTCCATCTTTGAGCTGAAAATCTCATGTCTGTTATTTCAACTTCATTGGTATTGCAGCAGTGTTTCTTAAGTATTGTTCAAAAAACTCTTATATGACTGGTACCTATTACATAATAAGCATAGCTTAATCAGCCTAAAATGTTCCCACTGCACAGGGACACAGGCCTCCTCTCTTCGAGAGGTCTCTCTGACCAAGCGGGCCCAGTGAGAGTTGGTAGATGTCACATGTTTTCGATTTTTTGGTTCCAGGGCATGCCGGTTGTACGGTTTTTAATAATTGTTCAAAACCTAGCCTTTCTTATATTAAGAAGAACCCCAATAATGTAATCTAATGTTTCAATATGAACACAATCTTGAAAGTCATAGAAATTAGCACATTTTTCCAATTATTAACTTAATCTCTCTTTGTATTAACTGCAAAAACCGGGTTCCAAGTAAATCCCCTCATTGCCCTTGATACAAAATATTACAAAATGAATTTACTTGACTTTAATAAAAACTTCTATCAATTCCTTCAATCATGATGTTACGAACAGAACCACGATTCTTCACCACTTCCAAATCACGTTTTCCTATTTACGATTGTTGTTCTCATTTATTCTCCGTTTCATATTTTAATGAGTGTTTATTGTGGTACTGTATTATGAGTAAAAGGAAACGCCATCCACAAAGTCGGTTACAGCACTTAGCGATGGAAAGTTCAAAACCCACGTCAAACGTGTCCTTATCAAAAAAGCTTATTATAATATTAAAGACTACGTTGAAGACAAGGAAGTTCGGCAATAATTTCTTCTGCACATTTGGCTTCCCTGGCACCTAAGTAAATGTCTATTAACTGCTCCCAAATGACGATGTTTTTTTTTTTTACATACTTCTTTGACATTATCGTCTCATTATTTGATATTATTTAATTCTAATTTCAACTTTTTATTACTGGTTGTAATGGCAATCATGTCATTTGGTTTTAATAGGTTTTTAACCTGTATTCCCCATAACGGGGACAACGGGACGTCCTTACCATAACATATTTTATTTATCTTTTTGATAAATTCTTTTATATTTGCGTTGTAAGCCTTGTAGACTGTACTAATTGTAGATTTGTAGACCGTTTTCTATTTTGTTAAGTACCTGGTACTTGTTGACAGGCCTACACTGTACTCCCGCACTGTAATTTGAAAACATTGTAAAAACCAATTATTTTTTAAAGAGTAACCGTGGTGTTTCTTGCCGGATCTTCTCCATAGGAAACGATCAATTGGAACCGTGCACCTAGCTTCTAGCTTCTAGCGTCCCGCTCTGACAAAAAAATAAATGGTCACGTGAGGTATACCGGACTGTCCCATACACGCTACGACATGTGGTCGACCTGCGCACCGTTAAGACAGCCGAGGAAAACACCGTAAAAAATATTGCATAAGTAACCCTGTCTTTGCCTTCGCGAAGTCGGGTAGAAAGACAACAGTGGGCAAGCATGATAAATCAATGCACATTTAAATATTTGAAAACGCTTGATTCAAATGCCATCTCATCAGGACATCTCGACAACAATATCAAAGTTCTGCCATACCTTACCAACCTCCACATTCTAATTGCAAACTCGCTAACTCTGGACCAGAAACCGCATCCTAACTTGAACCACGTACAACTTGTACAACTACCGGAATTCATTTGTTACAATCTGCCGGAATTCCATAACCGAAACCGATTTCAAAGCCCGTACGTTTTAAACGGATTCCGCGCAAAAAACGTTTGGAATTTCATTGTGGAGCCGTTTTGGTGAGGTTTTTAGTTTTATCGTGTTTGAGTGTGGAATCTAAATGACGTTGACTGTAGTGGGGTCGTAATTGGGCTTGGCGCAATAATGTTGAGTGAATAAGTTGGTGTTTGCTTATTGTATTGGTAACTTAGATAAATTATCTTAGATAATTATAAGTCCGTGATAAGGCCTGTCGTACTTTATGGGTCTGAATGCTGGGCCGGCCGTGAAGAAGACGGATGAAAAAAGATTGCATGCAGCGGATATGAGAATGTTGAGATGGATGTGTGGAGTGATGAGAATGGATAAAGTAAGAAATTAGTATATAAGAGGAAGTTTGAAAGTGGCGCCAGTGACAGAAAAGTTGAAAGGAAATCGTTTGGTTTGGTATGGGCATGTGATGAGAAGGGACGAAACGCATGTGACTAAAAGAGTGATGAATATACATGTTGATGGATGGAGAGGGAGAGGAAGGCCGAAGAAAAGATGGATGGAGTGTATGAGGAATGATATGAAAGAGAAGGGAGTGAATGATAGCGTGACGGTTGACAGGAGAGAATGGAAGAAGAAAACGTGTTGCGCCGACCCCAAGTAACATGGGATAAGGGCAGGAAGATGATGATCTTAGATAAATTAATTATCAATGATGGAATATATTTTCAAAAAGTCCTAACAAACCGGGACAGCAAATTGTTAGCAGCAATGTGGGGCTCTTAAAACTTATATTGCGCAAGAGTTTTCTGTCAGTGAAAACATAAACTATTTAATACGGTTTATGACAATTTATTTCGCTCACTTTCGCTCAAATAGAATACAATTATTATTCACTTCTATGAGGAAAAACATAACAAATAAGATAAGCGACGTGTAGCAGCATGTGAATTGGTTGGACTTACTTACTGCTCATCATGCATTCAGATGCGTCCATTTGAACATTTGTTGCTCAAATCACAATAAATCCTTCTTTCAGAGCGATGAAATTAAATACATTTCTCAAAAACAATTACCTACCCAGGATTCAATTACAAACTAAGGACAAATGCAGCATCATCTTTTTTTATATGCACGTGTTTCTGTGGCATTCAACCAATCTCTCTTGAGCCTCAAGCGGCGCAAATACTGTAAATCTTATGGGTAAGTACAGTTTAGAGCCCAGGTCGACACTTCACGTAACCAGAAGGCTGGGTTGTTCTTTGGCCAAGGATTAGCATTGCCATTCAACATGGTAATGCTGCCAATCTTCTGGGCACGTTTTCGGATGACCGCGATGCGGATGAGTACTTCGTCGCCTAAGTGACTAAAAAATCAAAAGGATTTTTTGTATTTTTATCATTTAATTTAGTATCAAGGTAGTTGCGTTATATCGTACTTTCCTATTCCTACTAATATTATAAACGCGACAGTTTGTAAGAATGGATGGATGGATGTTACTCTTTCACGCAAAAACCTATTGCACGGATTTGGATGAACTTTGGCACACAGATAGTTTATAATCAGGAATAACACATAGGATACGTTTTATCCCGATATTCCCACGGGATCCGAGAAAACCGCGCGGCGCTGCTAGTATTATATACAATTTATTTTTTTTTTTTCAATCCGTCTAAACAAGCATCTTGCAAGCAATATTCACCCAAAAATTCGTGAAACTAGTAAGCAGTAAGTACCACCAATTCTGACCGTCTCCATAAAATAAGAAAGTAAAAGAGCGGATGCAATAAATCAGGTATATTACTCAAAGTTAGTGAGGCATTACCCGAAGTTTGTGACCTTTGTGTAAAAAATATTTGATGTTGCTCCAAGAGATATACCTACAAGTTATGATAAAAAGTTTCAATTGGATGTACTATTTTGAAGAGGTACTAATTCGTTTGCTAAGCGAAGTTTTTTTTCAAGAAAAACTCAACTTTTGCAAAAACGCCAATCATAAAGTTATAAACAAGATATAGATGATATATAATAATAGTATTTTTCCGTTTTCGTGTAGCCGAAATCACGTCATTACGAGTACCACATGAGTTTGTCTACTCATGTGTCATTACTAAGTCATGTAATTATAGCATAAGTCGTATAGATGATCCTTCCTTTTGGCTTCGCCGTAGTCGGATAAAATAATTGGTTTGTACTTTTTTTTTTTGTATGACATTTTTTTTTCTAACCTGCGCTGTCCCACTACTGGACAAAGGCCTCCCTCCACTCCTTCCATCTTTCCCGAGCCCGCGCGTCCTCCTTCCAGTTTGTATAGAACATATCCAGCTCGTTCCGCCATCTCCTACGTGGTCTACCTGTATGACATACAGGGTATTTTCAAAGTTCAGCCAAATTTAAGGGTGTGGTACAGGCTGTCAAACTGAATAACTTTCTCCATGGGACCAACATCGTAATCCGAGGGCCGAAGCCTGCCGGGTCAGCGGGATTGTCCGAAAGGGTTACCGCTGGCCCGGAACATAAAGGGCTAAGGAAGGATCACGGGTGGGTTTTAGTTAGTAAGAGTCTGACACTCCCTTCCGCCCCACCCAGAGCAGGAGGGGTCATTTGATGATTTCCCTTCAGCAAAAAAAAAAAAAGCATAAATTTTCATTATGAGCAGGGCTGGAAAAACCGGGCAAGTACCATGTAAAAGTATTAGTTTATGACGCTAATGTTCACTGCAGTTCTCAATAATATTAGTTATTGACTCATAACATTGAGGGGGCTTATGGCTAAGTAATAACAGCCGCACGGGTCAGTCGATCAGGTTAAGCTGCACTTGCCGCGGTAGGTCCCTGGATAGGTGACCATTTTTACATACCAAGACCCCTCCGTGCCTCGGAAAGCACGTTAAGCTGTTGTTCCCGACTGTCATTCGTGGATCTTATTAGATCTATATTGGTCGTCAGGCCAGGCTCCATACAAAAATGCCCATAATTCTTTGAATGGCCGTTGAAGACTAACCCTGTATAGGTAAGGTTTTATTATTGTATTTATTTATTTTACTTGCGATTACGTATTTCCTAATTCATGTTCACATTTTTAAGTACAAATAAAAAAAATAAAGACTTTTTTTTCAAGGCATAAGGGGCCTTAGGTAGTCTCATTGCAAAGCACTCTGCATGCAGAAGTAGGATGTTTATGGGTAGTTCTTCGAAATTTGATTCTTTGACTGATCCATATGGCCAAAATTTAATTTCACTTTCAGCTCTGTAACACATGTTCATATGAAAATAGGTATACCAAATAACATATATTTGAATGAGGGACTCGTTTTTATAAAGTAGTTTTCAAGATATTAATTTTGTGCCCAGATGAATCAGAATGTGTTACATATTAATCAGAAACAGAAATAAAAAGTAATAAATACACCGTTAGTTATGAATGTAAATTCTAAACAATAATTATTAATTCTTAAATAGGACTAAGACATATCAAAAGTATCATATTTAGAACAAGATTATACTCCTGTAATTTTTTATAATGCAAAAGGTTATAGCTAAGTAAATAATCTTCTATACATATAATAAATCTGTAGACGAGGCGTTTCTGTACAATGAAAATATTAAAAAAAAAAATAGTTGGGGTGTTATAGGATAACCAACAGATGCCATTTCATCAATTTTTAGAATTTTTGTCTGTTTGTCGGTTTGTCGGTTTGTCTGTTTGTCTGTTTGGATGTGACAAAATTTGATTTGAACACGTTCAACGTAAAAAGTACCAAACCAATATGGTAAATTTTTATACTCAAATATAGTGTAGAACTCGGAGTAGTAGTTAGTTTTGGTTTCATCGCAATCGCTTCACTGTATCAAAAGATATAATCAATTTAATGTATTCTACAACAACTTTCATTACTTACGTAAGTTGGATACACGTAATGACATCTATTGGCGCTTTATAGTACTAACGAAAACATAATTATTGTGTTTATAACATTATTATGTGAATAATCACGTCATGCAGGCTTACCTATAAGATGACTATCACAGTCACTTCTGCCTGTGTTATTTGAAAAAGTAATGATAATGATTACATAATGTTGGTGGCGCTAAAAGAATTTCAAATAAAAAGTGAGGATAATGTAAGATAATATTATGTGATGTGGTGTTCTGAGTGATAAAGATTGCAATGATAAATGATAAATGATTTTATTTTTGTAAGTAGGTTTGTACAAACACTTTTACACGTCAATCATGTTTTTTTTTTAAACTAGATGAAGTCGGCGTTTCCTATCTGACTACTCTGAGAAGAAAGGCCGAAACAAACACACACACGGGCAACTTTATTTAAGAGCTCTTTCGAGGGGCAAGCAACCTTTCTAACATTGTTAACAGAGAAGCATTTCTTAGTGACATAAGGTTTTAAGATCATATCATACTTTCATAGTTTTTGCCTTTTTTCTCGAATTTTTTAAAATTTCTTTACCATGATAATGCTTCAACGCACACCTCCAAACGGGCTGTTGATTTATTGAGTATAGGTTCAGCAGATGCACACCCTTTTTTTTTGTTTCCGGGGTGGAAAATCTTCATGGATGTTCGCCGCCCTGGGGCGGGCGGCGAGGTCTGTCAGGCTCTTACTGACTAAAAATCACCCCAGTGTTCCGTCTCACACCTACGCCGGGGGTTGCGGGACCGTACGATCCTTCCGCAACCCCCGACTGGTGACGTCAAAGAGGGGCGCGCGTGGAACACTACGCGCCGCCAGCTCAAGTCCTGATGTGTTGGCGGTGACAGACGTCCCCGAATTCGTCGCCCCTGGACCCGTTTAGGGGGGCTGGAAGAGGGCGTTGTACGCCCTCCGCCGACGCCCGATGCGCCTACTGCGGGCCGGGTGAGTGGATGAGATCTCCCTCTCCCTTTCCACAGCCTCCTTCTGCGAGACGACCGTTTCGCAGAAGGAAACCACCGCGTCCCAGGACTCTTCGCTGCCGTCGACTCGACTACGGCCGGCAGCGATACGTCAAGGTGCACACCCAATACAAGTAGCACTGCCATGTCGTAAAAAGGTATTGTAAATTATGTTTTCGAGACAATAACTAAATTTTTAGCCATTGTCTTGGTTAAAACCATATCGACCCTTTTTTTTTTCGGATGGGAAATCATCAAATGACCCCTCCCGCTCTGGGTGGAGCGGAAGGGAGTGTCAGACTCTTACTGACTAAAACCCAGCTACCCATTACTCTCCGCCCGCAGGCCCGCGCCTACGGTGGCCGGGAGTCGTCACGCGGCTCCCGACACCCGGAGCGTCTCCCACGGTGGCTGGGACGGGAGGCTCTCTCCATGAGCCATCCCGCCACCTCCTTTGCTAGCATGACTGCTTCGCAGAAGGAGGTGACTGCCTACCACTCCCTCTCGCCCCGGACCATGGCTTGCACCAGGGCCGGACGCGAGAGGTCGCCGCCGCTGCCAATCGCCTCTACGAGGACACGGCGGTGCTCCGCACAAGCGGGGCAGACCTCCACCGTGTGCTCCACCGTGTCCTCTGAGCGATCCTAGCAATGGTGACACCCGGGCGTTTCCTCCCGCCTGATGATGTGCAGGAACCTCCCGAAACTTCCGTGTCCGGTGAGGACCTGCGTCAGGCGGTAGGTGAGGGCGCCGTGGCGCCTCTCTAGCCACTCCTTAAAGAGGGGTCTTATCGCCGCTATCGCGGCGTACCCTGCGCTGGGTAGCGACAGTCGCTCTTTCCATGCCGCCATGAGATCGCGCCGGAGATCTATCCGCTCCGCACCGATTTGCCGCGGAAGCGGATCTTCCCCCCGGCGTAGTGCCTCCGCGCGCCACTCATACAGGCGCGCGAGGACTATCGCCTCCAGATCCCATGGCGGCCCCGACACGTTCCAGTTTGGGGGCCAAACGTCGGAAATGCACCATATCGACCCTCAAGGTATCTTATGGTAAATGGACATAATATGGCTATTTGGTCAGACAATCAGCCTCGAGCAGGCGCTTTCATTTTTATTTATCCTCAAAAATCAAAGTGACACTTCGTCGCATTGTCATTATGAACCCTGAAGACGCAGTGACTGCTGTGCAGTCGAAAGGGCTATGGTTGAGAACCCCAGGCAAGGAAAGCGTTACCAGACAAGATCGGAAGATTTTTCCTTTTACACCTTTCCTAAGCGACACATTATTGTGTTCCGACATCCACGCGAACGAAGTCGCGGGCACAGCTAGTAATAAATAAGATTAAAACTACTGACTTGTACACGGTCAAACATTGGACAAGGAGAATTACGCAACAAAAGCGCTCCTATCGTGCTGGAGAGGGGAAAACTAATTTATTTTATTATTCATATGGGGTTTTGACCATACGAATCAGGCACAGATGAATCAGGATTTTGCCTACAATCATGCATAACTCATCGTACATACAGACTTCATTATTTTCATTTTTCTACACGAATCTATAACCCAAAAGCATCACACGAAACACAGATTGAAGTTTTAAAACAATAAAATAAATTTTATCAGGTATTTTCCTTCGTAACACCGGATCTAAGCCAACCAGCCGCACGTCCACCTTCTAGGTCGGCCGTTGCACGACTGGCTTCCCCCCGCGCTGGAAGCCAGACTCTCATTATTATTACCCGACCAAGTACGGTCAAGCGCAGCTTACGCCACATTAATCAGTATTATACGCCGGACACTTCTTTTTTACTTATTTATAAACAGACTAACGTAGTTATAACTAATACACATTTTTTTTGTAAGAGGACAATTCATTTCCTTTCGATATAATTATAATTTATATTGATGTATCAAAGGGAAAATGCGACATCGACCATTTTGTTCCGGAAAATGGCAAACGGACGCGCTATATGAATCAGAAGAACGACCTTCAAATATTTTTATTTTGTACCTAGACAGCAATTATTTAAAAAAAATAATTTGTCCCAGTAAGGGATAAAGCTAAACTGTACAAAAAAAAATATTACATGCCGTTTTTTTAGTTGGTTACAGAAATATACCCACAGACATCGAAAATTTTGTCCCTGAAGAATTACCCTTATAGAAAACAGGTAACCTGCTTAAAACCACACAGTACTAAGGTTTTTAGGAAAACAAGGCTAGATACCTGGAACAATTTTCAGAGTGCTTTTTCCTGTTTTTTTATGGCCTGGCAACACCGGTTTTTTACCAACTGCAAAATTTTAGACACAGTAGTAACAATCAAAGAGTGTTTGCAACCTAACAGAAGACAATACATAAACCTACTCGCTCATCCGGTATAACACTTAAAGCTCCATAAGCGCGAAATAGTTTGAATAAACACTATCGAAGAACTCACCGTATCTATGCACGTGTCGTTTTACACATCACAGATGAAACGGAAAATTGGACAAACATTCGTGCCGATCGACACACGATAACCTCGCGTTCTCTACGTGAAAGATAGAGGTGGTGCGATGCAATGCTACGCTATTCTACGCTGTATTGGCAAGTACTACGCGCTTTACTACGCTGTGTGGGCACGTGCTACGCACGTTGCTACGCCGTGTGAAGTCGTGTAACGCGCCTGGCTACGCTACGTGCGTATCTGCTACGCCGTAGGCCGCTACTTTGATTTTCTTTGCATTATTTTTCGCTCGTAACGGCACGAAATTCATGGTAATAATTTATGTCATAGCTTGCCAGCAAGTTGGAGAGTGGCATTCGATCCCGGTATAGACGCCGTTTCGCCCGGCCAGGCGGCCACACATAGTACCAATGAATAAATTATAGCCACTCGTGTAGGCTATTTTAATACGTCACAACTTTTATTTCCAAATGTAATAATATCCTACCTAACGTTTCCTCTCATTGTAAACACGGAAAGCAAAAAATTAAAAACATTCAATGGAATCGGTTCCACCTGAGACGCTCGCTGGCGGAAAGGGATGTCTGAAATTGTGTATTCGCTGAAAAAAGATGTGTAGCATCTTGAATAGCGTCATTCCCTTCGATGAACAGTCTGTAGAGATAAAAATCTTTCTCGGATTTATTAAATGATGCTGTTTATTTTTTTTAAGGGACTCACGTTTCTAATTTAAATCTTTTGACGTGATGTTAGGAAAAAGGTTAAAACCTTTTTAGTAAAATAACGTTTTTTGTTTCAAGGTGATTTTAGCTACTTTTAGGCTTGTAGGTTGATATAAAGCAATGTTCCTTTAATAGATTCTGGAAGCCTATTTAAATCTTTGATTTATAACTAAAATAGTGGACATGTGAAACTGATTTTTTTGCCAGCTACACGCTAAATAATAAAAATATCGGAAAACCCAATCAAAGGAAATTAAGTCACCAGAATAGCAAAAAAACATTATAAGTTAAAATACGATTACACAACAGATTAACCTAATTAGGGATTCAGAAGCCGAGGGTGGATCCCTTTCCTACTCTAAAGATAAACATCATCTGCGTCCCTTTTCCAACTATATTGGGATCGGTTACCAATCTAATCGGATACAGCTGAATACCGGTATTTTACATGGAACGACTGCCTTTTTGAAAAGATAATAACAAAATTAATATTAAAACAGCCAGATAACCGTAGGTAAAAAACGTGCCAATGTAATCTCCCCCAAGGGTGTCGTGAGGAACGGCTGAAGGCCGTAGGATCAAGCTATAAATTAATAACTTAAGTCTTTACAAGTTTTTTACCAAAAAAAAAACACGCTAGCAGGTCATATGAGGAACATTTGTTTGAATAATAGATGGATAAAGTACTCTTATTTGCACACTGGGTTTTAAAAGAAACCCAAATCAGAAGAAAATCTTAGTGCGCATACTTTTTGTAATCAGCAATCTATGCCATACAGCCGGCTACAGATTGGTTATACGAAACATGAAATGTAACAACACTCTCTCTGACAGGGCCCGATGACTTGTGATTTTATGACTATGACTTTTGATACTTACCATAATGTTAAAACGGAACCCTTATGGTGAGACTCAGTCTGTCTGTCTATCTGTCACAGCTAGATATCTCAAAAACTAATGAACTAATGCTATAAACTTGAAAGGAAGAGTTTTAGATGACGTTGGCCCAACTATTTTGCAAATAAGGAATAAATTGAAATATATATTATGTATATTTTTTGCAACAGGGACTGAAAGAAGGTCTGAAAAATTCTAAGTGGGGCTACTAGGACATGTGGGGTAGCATATGAAAGAGCACAATTTGCACATTCTGAAACACTTTTTTTTTTTTAGGCCGCATAGTTTTTTACTTTTGATGAAAAATGTAAAAAAAATACCGTTTCCCCCCTTATCCCCGAAGTTTTCAAATAGAAAAATCTGAAATTATTCTATGTGATGAAGAGAAGTTTATGTAAAGATTACAGGAAAAATAAAACGAAGTCTCTAAATAGCACACTTTTTCAGAAAATATCATCAACAAAAGTTACATTAGTTCCACGATCGGTCAAGAGATGGCGCTGACATAAAACTGCAATATTCTACACCACAGTGCACGTGAAAGTTACCGCATATTTAACATTTATTTATTTCGTTCACATAAACCAACAAACAAATACACCTGTAAAAGTAAGCTAACTTTGGAACGTAAATCCTCCTTGGATCAGGTAGGTAAACTTAGGTTAAACTTAGGCAAATTAAGTAATTAACAGAAACCAGCAGATTCTCGAAGTTAGTGGTAACTTAAACGTAACTTAATCCTCAGTCGTAACCCTATGTTAATTCAGACATGAACTTAATTCGGGTATTCGTGCCATCTATGTAAGTTAAAATTAAGTAAGTTTTCGGTTTATATTGTTTGTGTCCTAGATCTGGTAACATATCCAAGTTATAAAATTACTTTTGTACTTTACTACTTTGTATGCTTTTGTTTTCTTACAGAGTACCAAAATTGGAAGCCGATTACCTACTACATCCAACTAAATCCAGGTGAACAAAAAAACAAATGACAGCCGGGACCATTGACTTAACGTGCTTTTCGAGGCATGGAGGGGTCTCAAAATGTAATGAATGGTCTCCCATCCACGAACCGACCGCGTCAAGCCCAACTTAGGTACGGTTAGTTAATGTTAAAAAATAGTGTCGAAAGGGATGAAATCATAAGTGAAGTGAGCTGTCATTCCGTATGATGCTCGGGATTGACACTGTTGACAGCTCATTTAAAGTTCACTTCACCTTAGTTTTATTTATTTATTCAATACTAGCTGACCTGGCGTACTTCGTACCGCCCCGCCAGCCACTCTGCCCCCGCTTTTTAAATCTCTAATATCTTCTAAAATATTAATTTTAATGATGTGCTGGTATTCAGCTGCATCCGGTTAGACTGGAAGCCGACCCCAACATAATTGGGAAAAGGCTAGGCAGATGATGATGATGCTGTAAAGGGCAATTTTTATCTACATGAAATGAACAACGTATCAAATGTATAACGTGCGTGCGTGCGTGCGTGCGTGCGTGCGTGCGTGCGTGCGTGTATGTATAATGTATAATGTGTGTGTGTATGTGTGTATTGGATAAGGAATAACACTGTATTGTTTAAAATAGCTTAGTATATAACCCATAATTTTTGATTATTTAAAAATGGTTACTGTCGGTAATCCTTAGGAGATAAACATATACCATCGCGGACTTTTTATCGATCTTTTTAAGATATACAATTCCGAGATCGATCTATCTCGTAAGGTTTAGCCAGCAGCGTTTGCAATGTAAGCGCACAAAAATATGTTTGTTACGACATGAAATGTCATGTCGGTCTAACAAACATACTTTTCCTTACAAGTCGAGAAATTCACAGATTTGTAATGACAAATCTTTGAATTTCTCGGCTTTTCTCTACTATAATATGCTTTTATTATACATATAAACCTTTCTCTTGAATCACTCTATCTATTTCTGAAACCTGAAATCGTAAAAAAAATCAGCTGTTCCCTACATTTATGTTCGTATAACTCGTCAAAACTCGTTTTTGCGATTTCAGGTTTGTTCCCATAATAAAAGTTGTTCATAATGATGAGTACATGGCAGTGACCTCCTAAGAGGTTGTTAATGTTTTAAAAATAACCATGTATAATTGATCGTCTAGGATCCGCCTAAGAAGCTGCTAACTGAACTAGTGGTAAAACTAGTTACCAAAATAAAATAATACTTAGTAAAATTTTTCACGGCGAGATCTTTACAGAATAGATCCACTGATATGCACAGTATAACTAGATGGGTATGTACTTATTGATGTACGGTCAACAACAAAAGTCGATTAACACTTCAGTTTTTAAATCTCAGATACTGAGCAAAATATTTGTTCAAAATTGCAGCAGAAGTACAATGCAATTTTAAACAAATATTTTGCTCAATAACTGAGATTAAAAAAAGTGAAGTGTTAATATTTTGCTCAATAACCGAGATTAAAAAAATTTAAGTGTTACTCGACTTTTGTTGCTGACTGTACTACTGTTGCCTGTACCTATTTGTAACCACAACTGCAGCTAATAACTCTTGCTAATCTAATTTAAAGTGCTAATGCAGTCAGCTATTCGCAATCGCAGTAAATTAGAGCACATTAATAGGTAAGAAACATCAAAGGTCGAATTACATTGAGCCCTACCATAGATACTCATTTTGATGTTTATGTTATTTTACCTTACTTATTAGGTTAGGTATCTATACAAAGAAATACAAAAACAAATGACGAGTACTCGTCCGCATCGCTGTCACCCGGAAACGTGCCCAGAAAGAAAAAAAAAGAAAACACTGGCCAAGTGCGAGTCGGACTCGCACACGGCGGGTTCCGTACCACAAGGCAAAAACGCCGATAAAACACGTTTGTTGTATGGGAGCCCCCTTAAATTTTTATGTTATTATTTATTATTAAAGTAAAAATACAACTAAGTATTTTGTGAATATTTCAAGTGCCTACCTGTTGCCATTATTGATATCGAGCCAAAAAGGGCAAAAAAAATCGCGTTTGTTGTATGGGAGCCCCCCTTAAATATTTATTATATTTTGTTTTTTTAGTATTTGTTGTTATAGCGGCAACAGAAATACATAATTTGTGAAAATTTCAACTGTCTAGCTATCGCGGTTCTTGAGATACAGCCTGGTGACAGACAGACGGACAGACAGCGAAGTCTTAGTAATAGGGTCCCGTTTTTTACCGACTTCACAAAAAGGAGGAGGTACTATGTTCGGGTGTTTGTATGTTTTTTTTTTTGTATGTTTGTTCATCGAATACTCCGCCGATTGTCGACGGATTTTCAAAATTCTTTTTTTGTTCGAAAGTAGATAGTTCTGAGGTGGTCCCATTGTCACCAAGTTAGGATCTGATGATGGGATCTTAGAGAAATCGAGGGCAACCCTCAAATTTTATAGGCTCACTTATTGTTTTTCGCATATTTTATGAAGTATCTTGTGTATTTGTGTCTGGTTGTCACCATCTCAGGTAGCTGGGCTGATGATGGAAGGTACAACTCCTTAACAGTAAGAAGTTACTCGAACAGGCAAGGACTGTTTTAGTAAATTGTTTTGAGGTTTGATAGGGCATTTGCCACATTTGGTCTCATGATCATCAAGTCATGACCTGATGCTATCTAACTCCTCGACAACTAACAGCAGATATATCGCGTTTAGGCTCATTGAAAAGGGCTCGATGTGTGGATAAACGTACTGTTACTGAGGAACACCGAAGACCTGATGCTGAAGCCAGGAGCATCAGAAACAGTACAAACCTTGAAATTACAGCACCGTAATCGTGTTTGCGCTCATTTTAAACAGGACTAATTTTAAGTTCAATGCAATGTTGACATAAGTCTGGCCTGATGCTGCAGCCAGGATTATCAGCATCTAATCTAAAAACTAATAAAAGGAGAACTCCTCAACAATTAACGTCCCTGCATCGAGAAAAGGAATATTTTATAAAAAGGCGATGGGCAAGTTGACATTAGGCTATTGTAACTTAGATAAATTATAAATAGACCTACTAAAAAGCGAGAAATAAAAACTTTTTAACAAAAAAAAACCGACTTCCAAAAAAAACACTACAAACTGAAAAATAACTTTAATTTCGGAAGTCGGTGGCAAAAACTAAAATACTGACCCCTAAGACACCGACTTCCGAAATTAAAGTTATTTTTCAGTTTGTAGTGTTTTTTTTGGAAGTCGGTTTTTTTTTGTTAAAAAGTTTTACCCCTTGGGTACGGAACCCTAAAAAAGACTGTCATTTAATTTAGTATCCAGTGTAAATAGTTTTTTTTTATCTTTAGAATAATAAAAATCAATCATCATCGGGCGTGCCACTGGCGCGGCCGGGGGACTCAATCAGACACATCTCCAGGTGTTCTCGTCTAAATAACGAAGAGTACTTACATAGACACAACCTTGTAGCCAGGATTATCCATCAGCAACTTGCTCTGAAATACAGCCTTGTGTATTCGGAAGTACCATACTACAGGTATGTGCCCGACCCAGTTCTCAAAATTGGAAATATCACATTGTACTGGGATCGATCTATCATCACTGACAGGATTATTGTTGACAAAGCCTGACAGTGAGCAGTGGTGGCCAAGTGGTAACGGCCGCGACTTACGAGTTATAGGTCGTAGGTTCGAACCCAGACAGGCGCTTTACTTTGTGTAAATTATTTCATCACTACTGCTCTCAAAACGGTGAAGGAAAACATCGTGAGGAAACCGGCATGTCCTAGAACCAAAAAATTCGAAGACATGTGACATCTGCCAATCCGCATTGGGCCCGCGTGGTGGATTACGGCCCACTCCCTCTCATCGAGAGGAGGCCAGTGTCCCAGCAGTGGGAACATTATAGGCTGATTATGTATGTTATGTAATAAGCCTGATATAGTGGTGGTGGATGGAGGAGAGCGGCGCGCAATGATTGTTGACATAACGGTACCGCATGACGGGAACCTCAAGAAAGCCGAGAAAAATAAACAAATCAAGTATCTTGACTTGGCTCGCTAGGTTGTCGACATGTGGGATGTGGATTCAGCGATCGTTGTGCCGATAGTCGTGACTGCCAATGGCTTAATAACCAAAAGCCTCGACCTACACCTGGGCTCTCGTTGGGCAGCTAGATCTAGGGCTTGATTCAGAAAGCCGTATTTCTCGGCACCGCTCGCATTGTAAGGAGGTTCCCCTCTCTGGAGCCAGTAGCTTGGACCCTGTTCCCGATACCGGTAAGCTACTATTTTTATATGTTTTTGCTTCAAAATATTTAAAACTGTAATTTGTACATGAAATAAAGGAAAAACACTCAAGAATTATTTTTTTTTCTTTTTATTGATAGAGATTTTTTTTTAGATTTTATTCCGGGTTTACATTGTTCATACGAGCATCGTCACGGGCATCGTTATGTAATGTAAACCCTAAATAAAACTTTTTTAAAGAATGCTTAAGTATTGCCTTCGAAACAGTTGGTGTTAGTACCTATACAAAGTTACAACTTAATAGGCCAAGAGCCAGTTCCCTAAAATTAGCTTTCATGAATCCATCTCAATAATAATACATTAACTTTTATAAAAAAAAAATAAGTATTTTTACAACATACAAATTGAGTACAGCGGCATCTAGTAAAATTGTGTTGAAATTAAGTGAAGAATTGTGAACATTGAAAACGAATAGGTACCCAAGTAGGTACCCACCTAAGTTAAAAATAGCAACAAAAACTGATAGGTGGCGCCACATTTTCAACTGATGTAATAAAATACGAATGGGGAGAATTCCATAAAATTTTTCCTTGAAATATTTAAAGACCATTGGGATAAAAAAAAGTACCTCCCTCATAAGTGGCGCCCAACGTGGGGCCCCACGTTGGGCCCCACGTTGGGCGCCACGTTGGGCGCCACTTATGAGGGAGGTTATCTCAGGGAAACCACCTTTTAAGTAATAAAGTATATTTGGATAATAAACACAGTTAGGTTACACTTTCATTAAAAGAAACATTGGGAACGAAGACCCATAAAAATATTATTCTTATTCGCGTAACAATGGCGGCACGAGGAGGCACGTTTACCTAAAGACGATAATACGGAATCAGCTCAAATAGACATGACCTACGGCCTCCTTCACAGCAGAATAAGAAAAAGGCTACGAAGAGAGGAGTGCCGTAATTTCTATGAATTACTACGCCTCGCGCGGAATATCGAGGATTCATTCGGCGAGGTAAATAACATTACGCTGACGGCGACTGAGCGTCGAACACAAACGCCGGCAACATTACCGACGTCCACGCCACCCGCCGCTCGCGAAAGCGCCCGCGCCCCCGCGCGCGATCGCGCCTCCGCACGGGCCTACGGCGACGCGCCCGCCGCCGCCGCGGCGGCGCCAGCGCAGCAATCGCCCGCTCCGCCCGGGCCTCCCGTGCCTGTTCCAGCCGAACCGGCCGCGCCTCTCCCACCGATGCAGGGCACGACAAAGAGGCCGCGCCCCTCCTGCACATACTGCAGACGGTTCGGCCACACCAAAGAACATTGCCGTAAGTTGCAGAATCAAGGTGAGATTGAACAAAGTAAAAGTAGTGGTCAAAGTTTTTATTCCGTACTATCTCATTCAGTTCCTAAAAATTTCGTGTCAGACTATGTTTACAGTGATGAAAACGATTTAGAAAATGTGCGTAACTCTTTTAATAAACAAAGGGATGCTACCCCACAACGTATAACTAATAATATCTGTAATTCTACTAATAATGTGTGTAATTCTAATAATGATAATATTTTATGTAATAATTTTAAAAATCATAAGGAGAATATCCATCCACGTCAGAACGATATTTTATGTAACAATTTTAAAAATAAAAAGGAGACTGTCCATTCACGTCAGAACGATATTTTATGTAACAGCTGTTTTAAAAATCAAAAGGACAATGTCCATTCATGTTATACAGATATTTTATGTGGTGATTTAAATGATCAAAAGGATAATGCCAATTTATGTTCAACCTACTTATGTTTGTGTAACGACCGTACGGGACCCTCTATTGGCCGCGAGCTACGACCTATTTTTAATATAAAAATTTTGGGTTTTTCTGGCACCGCGTTGATTGATACGGCCGCCAAACATTGTATTGCGGGTTATACGCTATATACTCTCCTTCTACGTCAAGGTCATTCTTTCAGCTCTTCGACACGCGAAGTTAAGCTTGCCGACGGTGTAATGCGTACGATGGATGTACTTACCACCACGTTAGAGGTGTGCTTAGAAACGGCAGTTATAACGATTCCGTTCTTAGTTTTTCCCGATTCGACAAATAACGAGACGTTATTAGGTATCGATTTTATAACCACCGCGGGAGTAGTTATTGATTTTTGCAAAGAAGTTTGGTATTTTAGTAAATGTGATAAGGTAAAATATAACATGTGCTTCGAACCTACCTCGCGTGACGTGTCCTGCGCCGCTACAGATATACTTAGGGATGATGAAGGTACTCACCTTAAACCAGCTGAGCGTCAAGCGCTCGCTGACGTCCTCACCAGGCACGCACGCGTCTTTAGAGCAGGGGGAGGTCCAACACCGTATGCGGAACACCGCATTGATACAGGTGAGCATTCTCCAATTGCTGTTCCTCCTTACCGCCTAAACCCTTCGAAGAAAGAGCTGATGAAAGCTGAGATAGGTAAGATGTTACAGGATGACATAATAGAAGAGTGTGAATCGGCTTGGTGTTCACCGGCACTAATGGTGCCGAAGTCCAACGGTGGTATCCGCTTCTGCGTTGACTACAGGCGTTTGAATGCAGTCACCAAAGCTGACACATATCCGATGCCACGCATCGACGAGTTACTTCAAAGCACAAAACGGGACTGCTACATGAGTACGCTAGACCTTCGATCTTCATATTGGCAGGTTAAGGTAAGAGAAGCTGACAGAGACAAAACTGCTTTTGTATGTCCTTTAGGTACTTACCGTTTTAAAAGAATGCCGTTTGGTCTCCGCAACGCGCCAGCAACGTTTCAGCGGCTCATCGACCGGCTCCGATCTTGCTCTGGTTTACAAGATGTAACTTTATTAGCTTATTTAGACGATCTGTTGGTGATATCTCAGGGATATCAACAGCATCTGCAAGACCTCGAGGCAGTTTTTAAACGTCTGGCCGAGTTTAACCTGCATGTGAACAGGGAAAAGTGCGCTTTTGCTCGGGAAAGCGTTAAATATCTCGGTCACGTTATTACACAAAAGGGTGTTTCCACCGACCCAGGGAAGGTGAGTGCTGTACTCGAGATGAAGGTACCAGGAAACTTAAAGCACCTGAGAACCTTTCTACAAACCTGTTCGTGGTTCAGAAAATTCATACCCAACTTCTCGAAAGTTGCCGAACCATTGACACGTTTGACCAGGAAAAGTCAAGTATGGTCTTGGGGCTCAGAACAAACCCAAGCATTTAACGAGCTGAAAAATCTACTGACCACAGCTCCAATACTGGTGCAAGCCGATTTCAGTCATCCTTTCATTCTGCGTACAGACGCAAGTAACTACGCCTTGGGTGCAGTTTTATTACAGGGTGACTGCAAACAGGAAAGACCAATTGAATATGCCAGCCGACTCCTCAACGCAGCGGAACGCAACTACTCCACCACGGAGCGTGAAGCACTCGCTGTAGTGTGGGCGGTAGAGCGTTTTCGGGCTTACCTAGACGGTCAACCAGTCGTGATTGGCAGTGATCATCAGCCTCTATGCTGGTTGCTATCACTTAAATCACCAGCAGGCAGATTAGTCCGTTGGGCTCTGAAGCTCCAATCTTTTGATATTCAATTTGAATACACTCCAGGGAAGGCGAATGTCGTAGCAGACACGTTGAGTAGACCGATTTGTTCCAGCGACACAAGCGACAGTTGCGGTATTTGCACAGTCATCTGCGATCTTCCCGCGAAGACACCAAGTCAGCTTCGCCTGGAACAGACTTCGGATCCTGAAGTAGACAAGATTGTTAAGGAACTGGAAGGACCTGATGATGTTGCTTCTAAAAGATGGTTAGAAAGGGGTTACCTCATGGATCAAGGAGTCCTGTACCGGTTCAATCCGGACTCCGAGAGTGAATCCCCTCAGTTAGTTGTACCTGGCGGTCAAGTAGCAGCTGTTCTGAAGGAGTTACATGACTCTCAAACAGCTGGTCACCCAGGTATCGATAGAACCTATCAGAAGGTAGCCCAGTTATATTATTTCACAGGGATTCGGAGAATAATCACCGATTATGTCTTAGCCTGCATCCACTGCCAGCGATATAAGGCGAACAACTCCAAACCGCCAGGCCTACTTCAGACACCGGTGATGAGCCAGCGGAACGAGGTGTTGGCTATGGACCTGTTTGGCCCACTTCCGGAAGGAGATCAGGGGGAGCGGTGGGTCTTTCTCATAGAAGACACTGCTACCCGATGGACAGAACTGTTTGCTCTTAAAGAAGCAACAGCGGAAGCCTGCGCTCATGTCCTCATTGAGGAATATTTTATGCGGTTCGGTTTGCCTCGCAGGATTATTTCAGACAACGGTGTCCAGTTCGTTTCCGCAGTGATGCGACAATGTATGTCAGTCTTAGATATAAAACAAAATTTTGTCCCGTTGTATCATCCACAAGCTAATCCTGCAGAGCGAAAAAACCGCGACCTTAAAGCTATGCTGGCCCACCTCGTGGCAAATGACCACACCTCCTGGCCAATGAAGTTGCCAGTGATCCGCTTTGCCCTGAATAGCTCAAAATGTCGCACAACAGGCAAGTCACCGGCTTATTTGACTTTTGGCAGAGAGATGCGGTCACCCACAGAGGTCGTTCACGACCTTCGTGCCATCAAGGTCAAAGAAAACTTTGTCCCACAAGTGACTCCTTACCTCGAAAACTTCCTGCATTCACTGTCAGCTGTTCGAGAACGTGTCGAGATCCAGCAGGACAAGACAAAGCAGTACGCCGACGCTTCGCGCCGATCATCTGACACCTTCGAGGTAGGTGATTTAGTCTTGCTTAAATCTCATTTATTGAGCAAAGGATCAAAAGACCTCACTTCTAAGTTCTACCCTCGCCGAGATGGTCCGTACCAGATTACTAAAAAGGTTAGTCCAACAACGTACACTATCGCGAGCACAGAACAACCAAATGTAGATATAGGGAAATATCATTCCGAAGACCTTACACGTTACCGAGGTAGCGACGACTCCTTACCAAAACCCGTTATTCCAAAACGAAATCGCGGACGTCCAGCTAATGCTGCTGTAAGTGTACCAGTCCAGGACCGAGGGCGTTCTCCAGGACTGGAGGGGGAGTATGTAGCAACCCACACACAATGTCGTCCAATGAGAGCGTCCCGCGGTCGCGTTCCGTCACGATATAGAGAATAAGCTCCATTTTCGTTGGCCGTTGCGACGAAGGCGCGTGGAACACGCGCCACTCGCGCGCGCCAGTCCGCTGCCCACACGCATACTGCGTAGACGCGTATTTTTAATCGTACCGCGCTAGTCGCCACGTGCCTCCTCGTGCCGCCATTGTTACGCGAATAAGAATAATATTTTTATGGGTCTTCGTTCCCAATGTTTCTTTTAATGAAAGTGTAACCTAACTGTGTTTATTATCCAAATATACTTTATTACTTAAAAGGTGGTTTCCCTGAGATAACCTCCCTCATACGATCGAAATATGATAATTAAAGCGTGGTTTTACTGAATCAATAATATTTTATTTTTTTTACCGTTTATGTACACACATATTATATTATAAACAGACAAGAAAAAAAACAGAAAAATAGGTACAGACGCCAGCACATCAAGCTACTACAATCTGTCAAATCTTTAATAGATTTTCAACTTTATCGCTAAGTAATAAGGTTCAAAGTTGATTGGGAAAATTTTACAGTTACGGGTAGCTTTATGTGCTGGCGTCTGTACAAAGGTAATGCTTATTTCATAAGAAATCTTTTCCAGCCTAATTTCATAACTTCAATTTATTTTGACATTTCTAACATTAACCTAGAGTTTAGCGACTTAACTCGGGTACAATGTTTACCTCGAGGTCTATCTCTAACTCTAGTTGGCGCAAGAACTGTTAACTCCGAGTTATTTAAGATAACCCAAGAACGCGCAAGCACAAAATACAGAGAGGCGCAAGTGAGCCTAAGTCAGTGTGATTTTTTTTTTGTTAGTTTGTTTGGCAAACTATACATGTTCAAATTAATTCGAGCAAAACCGGGCAACAGCCAAACATTGTAATAACATGTCATTATAACGAGCTTACTCAGACAGTTAGTCGTCTGAGCCAACACGTTTGGGCAATAAATCAGGTTATCATAATTAGGGCTAATGTCACTAATTAATGACAGAACATGAAGCATTATCTTGCTCGTTTAGCAGAGTTAGTTAGATAAATAGTTGTCATTACTAAAGATTATTAGTGTTTGTTTGCTTTATGTATATACTTAGGTTTTGCTCGCGGCTGCGCCCGCTTGGAGGCCGGAAATCATCGATCAAGAGAATCACGAGATTTTATACAGGCATTTATACAGGGTTATTGGAAAAACACCAACAACCTCTTAAGAGGTCATTGTACTCATCATTATGAACAACTTTTAGTAAATGAAATCGCGAAATAAAATCAGCTATTCCCTACATTTATGTTCGTTTATCTCGTCAAAACGTAGGGAACAGTTTTTTTTTTTTCGCGATTTCAGGTTTTAAGTTTGGTCCCATAGTAAAAGTTGTTCATAATGACGAGTAAAATGCCCTTTTAAGAGGTTTTTGGTGTTTTCCAATAACCCTGTATACAAAAAATCCTTAATGGGATGAAAAGTATACTATGTCCTAAATTCATGGTCTACCCATATGCCAGTTTTCATTTAGAGTGAAAAAGTAACAGACTTTACTAACAAGGTGGCAGGGACAACGAAGCACAACCTTTTACCATGAATACATATACAGTACATGATTCTGAACCCCCTGCGTTTTCTGCCCCTGCGTTGAAATTTTTTCTCGGTTAATTTTTTTTTTTTCGTTAGCCTATATTGTGTCGCACTTCTAGGCAAACGCCTCCCCTTTTTCCTTCCAAACATGTCTTGAGCGATCTCTGGCCATGTTGGCCCTGCAAACCTCGTTAGATCGTCACACCACCTTTGGTATATCTCGACGGCCATGTCCTCCTTCAGGCGTCCAGTGAGTGCCGATCTTTGCCCATCTCTCCGGGTGCATTCGCGTGACCGGCCCACTCCCACTTCAGCCTGGTTGATTTTTCTCCAACATCCGCTACTTAAATTATGGAGCGCTGCGTGGTATTCCTGACTCAGTCTGTGCGCTTGACACCTATTAGGCTGCCTTACCAGAGATGAGCGAGTATGCGTAGCGAGGGATGTGTGTAAAACTAATCAATACCAACGCTAACTTAGTTCAATGTATAACTAGTAGTTTTGGAGATAAATAGCAACATTGGTTTGCACAAACACATATCCTCTCACCCCAAACGCATATACCGTCTTCGTACCGTCGTGGGTACAAATGAAGCGATGTTATTGGCTGGTTTTACACACATCCCTCGCTACGCATCCTCGCTCATCTCTGATGGGCAGCGTTATTATGCGGCGCTCCATTGCCCGTTGCCAAATCTTGAGTTTGGACTTCTGTTGTTAAGTGTCGGTTATTAAAAAAAATTGCTGGCAGTACCTTTCGACTGAGTAGGTATAGCACTTTTCTTTGAATCAGCAGATTTTTTTTGTTAACCGACAAAACAATGCTACGCTAATCATTGTGTTGAATTAATGGTTACGAGGGGCCCGTGGCTAAATAATAACAGTCGCACAGGTCGATCGATCGAGCGATTGGGCTGTGGATGGGTGACCATCTTTACATACCGTCGTGACCCCTCCGTGTCTCGGAAAGCACGTTAAGCCGATGCGCGATGGTCCCGGCTGTCATTCGTGGATCTTTAACAGTATTTACGGGTAGTCAGAAGCCCGAAAGTCTGACAACCAGTCTTACCAAGGGGTGTCGTATTATTCGTATTACCCAGTAACTGGGTTGTGGAGGTCAGATAGGCAGTCGCTCCATGTAAAATACTGGTATTCAGTTGCATCCGGTTAGACTGGAAGCCGACCCCAACATAGTTGGGAAAAGGCTAGGCAGATGATGAGTTAGCGCGTCAATGCCCTTGTTACCCGGTACAAGTTGGGGTCGGCTCCCAGTATTCCTGGACGCTGCTGAATACCAGTGTTTAACTAAAAGTGTACCTGAAATACTGAAACTATAGTATGTATTTTAATTTTATGAGATCATCAAAACGATAATCCGTTGTAATGTCAAAATAAGGTGACCCGGAAAATAAAAATAGAATATTATACGGAGATACCTAATTTTGTCTTATCAGTTCTCAGAATGAAATAAAACTAAACGAAGACTATTTGTTGTGTAATTTTGTGAGAATTTATTCTCGTCTCTCTTTAACATTCCTTACATTTCGGTACTGAGCGCGCATCTTATTTTTTTTTTTATATATGGCATCTCGCAGTTCAACTTATGAGGAGATAAACAAAATGACGATTTATCATCCGACATCCTTTCCTAGCCTTTTGTAGCTAGAGCTGAAGTGACGTCACACTACCATGTTTAACAACAAAGAACCAACGTAACGCTGACCTATGACTTCTTCTAAGCGTCTACAAACAAAGGCAAAATTGTTTATTAATCAGTCCTAATCATGACAGAAAGAGTATTTTAGTTCAATTAGACCATGAAGGGAGGCGCCCACGACCAACTTTTGTCACAGCAACTAATTTGTCTCAAGCAAAAACTTTGGATTTTGGGAAAACCTCAAAGGAAATTGTGAAAGTCTACGCGTTTGTATGAAAGTGCTGTCTTTGTCGTGTCACAATTTCCTTTGAGGTTTTCCCAAAATCCAAAATTTACAACAAATAATATAAATTATGATCTTTTTAAAACATATTTGTTGTGAAAGAGGGCTAAAGAATAAAATTAATTGAAGAGAAAGCACAGTTCAGTAACGTGATTAGATTATCAATCTGCATCCTAAGCAAAAAGAAAATGGCGTCATTAGTAAATCCATTATAGCACTCATTAGTATATATATAGATGTTCCAATATATGTCTTGCTATCTTATAACATAAACAACACGCCACTATAACACAAAGACCAACTTGTTATCACTATATTCAGAAACGGAAAAAAACAGGAATTAGTGTCAAAAACTTTATTTAAAAAAACACTTTCTAATACCTAACTGGAACGAATTCTATCTCGTCTTTCAGATCTACAGCGTAAGTAGTAGCTTCCACTGTGTTCCTGTTGGGAATTTCATTCGTTTTCACCTCGGTTTCTTTGTCCAAGTCTCCTCTTCCTACTCCGACATCAACGTCTTGAACTCCTTCATTAGCATTCGTCTCAATCTCCTCGCGACTTCCCGCAAAGTACGGCCGTACAGTCGTATCAAACTGCGACTGTTGTTCTGTAGTCGTAATAGGCTCCGTCGGCTTCACAACCGCTCCATCCTTCAACGGGAACGTAATCTTCAACACTCCTTTCTCGAAGATCCAGTTTCCAGTCACGTTCACAGTGTCAGGCAGAGTCCTCACATCCAGGTAGTTCCTCTCACTGTCTTCCGTATACTTGTGGTTGGCTTGTATCATCAGCAATCCCTCGCGGGCCTTCACTACAATGTCTTTCTCGTCGAAATCTGGCAGGGAAATTATTATCTTGTACTCAGTACCTTCGACTCCTTCTTGGGACACGCTGGTGGGGAAGCGGTGGGAGAAGTCAAGAAGCATGTCGTCCAGTTCCTTCAGTTCCTTGGACAGGTCGGACCAGAACTTTCCAGTATCGAAGACATTTTCATCGACGTAGGGATGACTCCTCATGTGGTAGTTAGAGAAGTATGGCCGGGGTCGAGGAGGCCCGAAGGAGAATTCGAACTGTGGGGCGGCGCACGCCCCTGCGATGAGTCCGCACAGTAGTAAAGCGATCATTTTGTCTCAATGTTTGTGAATCACTGGTGCGCGGGACTGACCACTGCGTCTTATATGCCCGGACGTTCGGGTCATAGTTTATCATCCTTATCGACACATTCTGGACTGTTCAAACAATTTTGTCTGGTCTGAACGAGGTCGTGGTTTCTTAGAAACACAATTGCTTTGTCTACTCATTTACGACTGTATGTTGAATGTCTTAATGTATACTTTCGCTTGATTGGTTCGATGTTTTAGTCGGTATTGATACTGTATTAGGTTTATTCTCACAGTCGGTAATATTAATATTAACATTATTACGCAGTAATCATCACTTGCCTACATCATTTTCGTGTAGGTTCATATCGACTTAAGAATTTTCTAAACTTGTGGCTCCCCAAACCTAGCATCTTACACCAAATCACACTGAAGTATCAGTAAATGTCAAGTTTGTCATTGTTAATTTTTTAGTACTTTTCGTAATTCATTGTACAGTCACGAGCACTAATATGTCAACACTTGGCAACTTTCAATTGCGATTTTTTCGTCAAATAACGAATGCAACGTTTAAATACGACACTTTACACAAACCTATGGGTTCGAGAATACTTCGTTCGTAATTACATACAATTTCATTCAAAACTGAAGGAGAAAATCGTATTTGAATAAAGCCAAGTGTATGCATACTTTTGCTCGTGACTGTACTCTCTCGACTCGACTTAGTAAAACAGTAATATTACTAAGAGAACTTAGGATGCAAGAGCGAGCGAAGCGAGCTCGAGACTTGGGGCACCCCGACTCGGACAGGTTAGGTTCTAGTGAGTGAGCGAACAAAGACCCCGCCATTCCCATCGAGGTTATTTTTTGTAAACCATTCAGAAGTAGGCGCCCCGCAAAGCAGGGCTCTGTCTACTAGGCCTTATTGTTTTTGCTTGGAAGCAAATTTACTCTCGCCACGTGATCTTACCCTCCTTAATAATCCCACTGTCCCACCGATCCCGAAAGAAACTTTGGCGATTTTTTTTCTCGGCACCTATGGTTTTGCTCAATTTGGTGTTTCAAAAATACACTAAAAAGGGTCTATAGGTACTATCCAAAAAAAAATAGTTACTATAAAAAAGCGGCGGGTAATAAAGAACAGTGGTTCCAACCGTAGCTATATACCAAAAGTTAGTACTTATGTAGGTAGAGTACATAGATACATACTTTTGGTATAACAGAAACAGCTTATTAAAAAAAACTATAAGCAGCTAACAAAAATTGTGTGCACCCGGCCTTAAAATCAATGTAAACAAAAACAAAATGAATTGTATACATTTAATTAAAAGACATCTGTTTCCCTCAATGAATCATATTATTTTACAATGAAATCATTAAAATAATGACACAATTTATTAACTAGAATATTGTAGCAACTTACAACCTAACCTTTGCGCCTAATGCGTTTTCCATCTAGTTCTAGAAATTTCTTTCCTTGGATATGATAATAGAGTCAGTAGGTACAGTGTACCTAAGTATGATAGCTATTTTCTCGATAGATACGATACCTACTTACTTCAGACTACAGCCGGTCGATTCTGTGAAAATCTCACCGTCAAAACTTAGGTGAAGTGAGTTTGTTTTTGCTAGTAATTGACACTATTGACAGCTCACTCCACGCTCACTTCACCTAAGTTTTCACGGTGAGTTTATTACAGAATAGCACCGCAGTACTTTTTCATACTTATTATTTGTATAGAATCAACTTTTTCGAACTGAACAGACTGACCAACCAGGTGAAATACACTCCTTAGAACAATACATTTGGGATGCATGAAGAAGCCTCCTCGTGTGGCGCAGTTAGTTCCGCCAGTTACTCAACTGAACCGAGCGCTCGGCGCATCCTGGACAGTCACACCGAACACCTTATTTCACTGGCCAATTCTTCCCTTGCGGTGGTAGGGCTAACGCCCGCCTGGTTTGCGACTACCCTCCCGCCGGACTCCGACGTCAAGCAGCCTGCTGTGTTTCGTCGATGCGTGGGGGTTCCAATGCCTTAGGCATCTTCTGGGCACGCTCGTTCCATAAGACCTCATCCATCGCTTTCCATCAGGCATGATCGATATCAAGAGCGGGCCCATTCAGCAATAAAAAAAATTGGTATAGCTCTAAAGAGTATTACATTGTATTCATCTTACACCAAATCCACCATCTTACCAAACTGACAGAGAAATTAAGAGTATAAAAGTACCTACGGACATTCAAGATGGCTCTGCTCCGACTCTTACTCGAGCCGGCCCGCGCTGCTGAGCCTGTAGCTTTAAATTCGTCCCAAAATAATCTTGATCCGATCCAGCCTCTGACTTGCTACCCTCCCCCAGCGACACCCTAAGCCAAGGTCGATTTGGGAATTCCCATGCTCCTAAAATACGTAGGTAGATATTATTATATTGTTGTTATTGAAACATGCGTATCTGTGAAAAGTTTCCCGGAGTGATAGCCGTCTGATAGCTTTGGGGGAAAACCTAGGTGGCACTCACAACTGAACCGTTCCTTGCATATCAACATCGACCCGACCCTCAATCACAAAACTAATAGGTACTTGGGAATTTACTATGAATTGAATTGATTTTTTTTTTATTGAACCAATGTTACATGTATTACCTTCTGTAGCTGTTAGCGATCATCATTTGGATCTTTACGGCCGCGGCGGTCCCAAACTAGGCGGCGCCTGTATCTTGGGGGCCAGAGTTGTGACATATAGTGCTATTTACCACTGCAGTTTATTTATGAGTAGGTGAGTAATTGCAAGAGATTATAAATAAAACTATCTTAAAACTTAAACAGAAATAAGGCTTAAATTGCACTGAGCGAAGCCTAAAACTAAAAATATTAAACAATTAAAATTAAATATTAAACATTCAAAATTAAAATGATAAAAAATAAAATGTAGGTTAACTGGATTAGGGTGTGTCTCTGTGTGTGCGCATGTGGTGTGTAGGTAGGTGTATTAGTGTCCTATGATATACAGGCTGGCAAGGATCTCGACGTGCAAACTATACCTAACTATAACCATGAATTTAGCACATGATTCTACACCTCCAGAGAAGAAATTTTTCGTCGGTAGGTAGTAAAAAAATCTGCTCTTTCTTAAAACAGTGCAATACCTACTTGGTCAAAGTGTATGCAATAGGATTTTTACTACACTAAGAATTTGAAATGACTTTTTACTAGGTATACCTACTGAGAATTTGACTGAAAAGTGATTTTACTAAAATAAGAAATAAACGGACAAAGGAAAATGTAATGAGCGACGAATTTATAATGTATTCACAAAAATTATGTTTAATAATGGTCAATTGAATGTTGGTCATTTTTAGGGTTCCGTAGGTATCCAAAGGGAAAAAACGGGACCCTATTTCTAAGACTTCGCTGTCTGTCCGTCCGTCTGTCTGTCACCAGGCTGTATCTCAAGAACCGCGATAGCTAGACAGTTGAAATTTTCACAAATGATGTATTTCTGTTGCTGCTCTAACAACAAATACTAAAAACAAAATAAAATAAATATTTAAGGGGGGTTCCCAATACAACAAACGTGTTTTTTTCGGCGTTTTTGCCTTGTGGTACGGAACCCTTCGGGTGCGAGTCCGACTCGTACTTGGCCAGTTTTTAGAACGCCTAAGATAACTATTGTAAATCTGTACCTACTACTGTTGTTGTTGTTGTAAGAAACTATTAATGCAAAATAGTTTTTACTGTCATAGTACTTTTTTTTTTGTTTTCCCAGCGGGTTTTTTTTTTCGTTGGTCAGATTTATTATTTTGACAGAAAATAATAAATCTGACCAACGAAAAAAAAAACCCGTTTGAAAGACTGGTCTGACCATCATTCTGTCCACTGGGAAAAGCTCTTCGATTCGTGATGGAAATTCCAAAAACACTCTTGATTTGACCAAATCAGGGAATCTTTGATTATAAAGTTTATATAATAATATAATCAAAGCAGGAAATCAAATCATCTTGTTCAATCACTTCAATCCATCCATGTTTTTTTTAACGCCATCTATAGCTTTTGGCGAACTACATTTAACCTTACTCCTAACGTGCGTTATGAAGTGGTTACTCAAGACTTTAACAGATGGCGCTAATCTCAAATGTAATTAATTTATACTATTCGATTGGATATGGATACCTCTAAAAATATAGTGTTGGTAGAAAGAAACTTAGAAAGTACAGAATATGAAGTACAGAATCTTGTATTAAATAGAGTGTAATAATAGTAATATATATGTCAATGATGTAATTAGAGAATATTAGAATATCTACTAGTCGTGTACGGTGTGAAGGTGAAATGTGTCTTGGATAGGTACTCTTGAAATTCCTACAGCCTAGATTTTCTATAGTTTGCGTAAGGGAAATTAAAACAATTAAACAGCGTATTGACTATAACGTCATTTAATTAAATTAAGCATCACTTAAGTAGGTACAAAAATAATCGCACATTCTCAACAATCACAACACAAGCACGGAATGATAAAAATTAAACACACTATTTCACACTAAACACTATAAGAACCTTCTAGGTATCTTCTATCCCTGTTCTTCCTTGTTGCCTTCCTGCTTCTTCACGGGTCCAGTGTGAACAATTGGCACCACCCTCTCATTTGATTCCTTTGGTTTAGGTTTTAGAGGCGCGGTAATTGACAAAACACCATCGGAAGACAATTTTGACAACACTGAGTCTGCATCAATACCTTCTGGTAACGCATACCGCCTGCTGAAGCTTCGAGAAATAAATCCATGTTCATCCTGCCTTTCTTCATGCTTAGCTTCAACCACTAAGAAACCATCAACTGTTTTGACTGATATTTCTTCCGGTGCGAAGTGCTGAACGTCTAAATTCACCTGGAATTTGTCTTTGTCCTCTGTGATCGTGGAACCGGTGTCATGTACTGCGGCTTGAAGGTTCCTCCAGGGTCTGTAGTAGTCCCGACTGGCTTTAGGAACTGCGATGATGGTTAGTTGGTCTTGTGGGGTTAATCCCAAGCCGAAATGCTGGTCGAGCAGACGACGAGGGCACTGCCTGGGACGCTCGTAGTCGATGAAGAATGGATACAAAGACATTTTCACTGGTTTAATAGTCTTTACTGGTTCAATATTAAACTTCACTAACTGATAATTCACTTGGAAATCGCTTGGAAACTCTTCAAAACACTGATACTTTCTGTAGCTCGCTTCAATGTTGTGTGAATGTTCAAATGTTGTCAGAATCAAAATGAATGCCGGTCAGAAGCCGGCTTCATATTTATATTGACGACAGCGCCATCTAGTAGCTAATAGAATTTTCTAGAATGCGAGTCCAGAATGTGCGCGATGACTCGCGCATGCAGACGTTTGAAACATTTTGTCATGGCTGAAGTTTAATTTAGATTTATCCTAAAATTACGATATCTTTGGATTGCCTTTAATGTTTTCAAGTCATTCCTGTATGATGTCCAGTAGCGCAGAGACACAGTAACAAAGAGCATGTTTGGAATAAAAAAAATAAATGAGAAAAAAATGTCTTTACTAAGTGGTTAACAACGTAGTAGTTTTTTTATATTGCGAATCTGTGATAAATACCTAGGTATAGATGGGCAATCCACCGGCTTCCATCTGCTTTTGATAAACACCCGTAAACACCAATAAACACCCAGAAAATTGGGTGTTTAGGTACGGGTGTTTGTCGGGTGTTTATCAAAGCACCGGGGTTAAACCCGGGTGGATTGCCCATCTATATAAATATCTTATTTTAATTTAACAAAAACTTGAATGCCTTTTATAGTTGAAGGTGGCAAAAAAAAATGTTAACAATGCCGAATGTTTTTTACCCCTGACATTAAAGCGCCACCTGGTGTCGAGTAGCGAACAACCGAATTCTAGAAGTTTTCATCTCAATCCCAGCGTAGCTTTCTGCTTTTCTCGAAATAGATTTTTCTAGATACCTTTCTACCTCAGTTTTACAAAAAAAAAATAGATTTATTTTATTTTGTGGAAATTGAGTAGATAGATGACTATAGGAAGCTAACAAAAGCAAATCAAAGAGATTTATAGACATTTAAATAGTATTCTAGGTATTTGGACTATTTAAATCAAATCATTTAATGTCTTTGTTTAAATCTCTTGAAATTGAAATTGATTTATTCATTTAGACAGGTAAAAATAACAAAATTAAATTCTAACATAACTAAAACTATACAGAAACTAGAAAATAGCGTCGAAAAACTCATCCGCATCGCTGTCGACTGGTAATGTACCCAAGAGGCTGGCGGCATTACCACGTTGTATGGCGATGCTTAGCCTCTGGCCAAGGTAAAAGTCAGCCCTTGGGTCACGGGAAGTGTCAATCAGCCGTTTCGAAATATCTTTAAAAAGACCATGAGCACTCGGACCCCACGGCCCGAGGGTTTCAACCCCAAACGGCTCGAAAATATAATTTCCGATGAGGTTATTATATTTTCGCCGCTCTTAATTTAAATCTCTTTGGTTAAATTAGTAGATAGGTAGGTACCTAGGGTTGTAGGGGTAAAACAAAACAGTAGGCGCCTACCAAGTAGGTACATAATAACCAAAGACATTACATTATTTACAATATCTTACTTAAATTTCTTTGTTAATAACTAATAGGTACTGTATCGTTTTTGTCATATTTTTTGTACTTACCCTACATAAAATTTTATTATAGATAGTTTACCTACTGCTCATGCATTGATAATGACTTCCAAACAATCGAATCAATTTATTTGAGTAATTTTGTCTCAGTAAACGGTCTTGTAGTTACTGAAATATTCTTAACGTGGTTATCTACCTAGGTACCTAGTTACCTTATTTGCAAAAAACAAAGAGATTTATGATAGGTTAATATAATGTCTTTGGCAAAAAATTATATCTAAAGTATTCAAGCCTACGTTCCAAATTGATGTTATTTCAAGTTAAACAAATATCAACTTTATTTTAATGGTAGTTAGGTACGTTGATTAAGTTGACTTCTGAGTGACTAGCACTAGTTATAAAAATGTTTGTAGTTTTAGCATAAACTGAACTTTATTGTGTAGGAATTAACGTTATTTTTCCCTACACTCATATGTTTATATATTTTTGGCAAATAAATCGCGAATGCAGATTAAGGGGCTTACATGGGACCCCTCCCATGATGATGATTTCCCATCCACAAAAAAAAGGGGCTTACGACCTAAAGCGCGGTCACTGTCGGACTGCATTGAAAAGAAAGAGAAGCGCGATGACACAACGCTGGTAATTTATTGCAAAATATGAAGCAATAATTGTTTAATACAACAAATCTATTGTTTGGACTAAAAAATTAAAACACTAGTATTTTAGTATGTTGCTTGTAGAATAATCTGACACAAAATCAGAATGATTGTATGTATATTATTAGTATGGTTTTTATTGTAAAAGAAAGTTTTTAGAGGTATCTTCATGTTTTTTTTCTATCATAACAAATATTAGTTGTATTAAGTTTTCAACACACTATCTACCTAGCATATATCCTGAAGAATATCACATATTTTTCTGATTTTGTTTACGCTGTAGTCGATCATATTATAGGTAGGTACTTTTATTGTTTATAAAACTTGCGATTTTTTGTGTTTAGGTCCTGTAAGCCCCTTAACTGCAGACTTATTATACGTACCTTTGAAAAGCACCCTAAAATATTGGCCATGAAGAAGTTTTAGCAAGGGCACAGAATGCATAATAATAGATAGGGTATTCAATAATAGTGTAAGGGTGCAAGTCAGCTGTTCACACGTACACACACATCACACATATCACACACACATCACACATACACACACATTTGCAACTCAGCCATACATATTTTGATTGGGTATTGATATTTGATTCGTCTGTAAAACAGCTGTTTTTGTAAAGTTTGAGTGTGATGCTTTCGAATGAAAAGATGCGGTCTTGTGGATCCTATCTTTGATTCAAGAATGTCAACCTGTATAATAATGATGATTCATATAAAAGGTATCTTAATAATACCTTTTAAAGATTCTATAGCGGGTACCGGTATCGGCCCAGTTATCTAGAATTTTCTGTCACTGTAGATATTCTCGTCCAAACAAGCATTATCAAATAACTTATCATCAAAACAAATACCTATAGGTACTCGTATAGATAACTAAACATGTTTGAGTAAACAATATAATTATCACCTCAGCCTTTCTGCTTGACATAGGCCTCTTCGAGGCTGCGCCAACACCCTGTCCTCCGCCTTCCACATCCAGTCTATCCCAGCCACCTTCTTTAGGTCGTCCGTCCATCTAGCTGAAGGACAGCATATGATACGACTTCAAATGAGGGCTTATTGAAATCGAAGTGCACAATCCATAGCATAGCATATCGAATTATTAGTAATTTTACTCCAGATCATACATAATAAATAGTTCCTTTCTTATTATCGTTTATGTACACATACCTACATGATGCAGCGGTCATGAAATATGATGATACCATCCCATATGATGATAACATCCCTTAAAACTTCATGGTCACTTGTAAATAAGATATTTGGAGTTGGCATAGGTACAGCTACAGTAGCATTCGTCAATCACACTAATACTATAAAGGCGAGTGGGGGTGTGTGTGTGTGTTTATATGTTTGTTACTTCTTCACGCTCAAAGGGCTGGACCATTTTTGATAAAATTTTGAATGGAGGTAGCCGACACCCTGGATTAACATATAGGTTACTTTTTATCCCGAAATTCCCACGGGATCGACATGTCGCGGGTGAAACCGCGGAGCGCAGCTAGTTAACTATAAATAAAGCTTTGTATTTTTTTATTGTGGGCGTATATGCACCAACCGAAATAGTAATATCTCAAACTTATAAAAAAAAAAAAAAAAATTGTCAGGTATCAAGGCCCATAGGGTGTTAGTATTACATATTATAAAGGGCGCTGAAATAATTAGTTCCTACAACATTTATCGATTTTTCGCATACACCCAAACCCAATTATGTGAACGCCCGTGCATCTCCTGTTACTGAATGCTCAGCAAAGAACTAAAACCTTCTGTTGCACTAAAACAATTTAAGTAAATGTTTACCTACCTTTCAATTTACCCCCAACTTGTTATTTCTTTTGTGTTTGTTTTCTTTAAGCGTCTTGTTTACCGCAAATAAACGTATTTTCTTTCCTTTTTAGGTTTCCTTACCTCAAAAGGTAAAAAACGAAACCCTCATAGGATCACTTTGTTGTCCGTCTGTCTGTCTCTCTGTCAAGAGTATTTATCTCGGGAACGCGTGAAGGTATCGAGTTGAAATTAAAACCATATACTCAGGTCTACAGTTCCACGAAGGTGTGAAAAAATCAAACGTTTAAGTTATCTTAAAAAAAGATACGGCCGTTTATGCCGCAAATACCGTCATTGGCAAAAAACTTATAATATTTCGACACTCTCAAGGAAATCAAAATATATAGGGCGCTTCCCGTTGACCTAGAATCATGAAAGGCAAGAAGCAATGGCATGTAGCACAAGTAAAGGAAAAAATCCGAAAAAAAAATCAGCTGTTCCCTACATTTATGTTCGCTTAACCCGTCAAAATGTAGGGAGCAGCTGATTTTTTTTTCGCGATTTCAGGTTTGGTCCCATAGTAAAAGTTGTTCATAATGATGAGTAAAATCACGTGTTTAAGTATCGGTCACTAATTACCAGTCACCCTATATACATACAAATTTGTACGGAACCCTCGGTGCGCGAGTCTGACTCGCCCTTGACCGGTTTTTTTTCTTCTTGTTCAATAATAAAATTCATGTCGATTAACAGGCTCTATAGCTGCATCTAAGCGGTTGGTCTACCTAATTGCTGTGTAGGACGTTCCAGGATGAATAAAAAAATAAATACTTTCAGTAGTGGATAAGGAGTTCGCATACCTACGACGGAAATTACTATAGACTATACCTGATTCTATACTAATAATAAAGTTGAAGAGTTTTTTTGTTTATTCGTTGAATCTTTCAGAGATTCAACGAATAAACAAACAACTACCGGTCGGAATTGAAAAAAAATCTTCTAAATTCTTGAGGTATAGGTACAACATAAATAGACTAAAAACTTATTATCACGCTCTAAATAAAAATAAATCAGAAAGAATGCTAAGCGAAAACGAAGTAATAGTGTGGGCAGGCAAGAAACACGCGGACGAAGTCGCGGGCAGAAGCTAAGAAAATAATACCTATATATAAAACTTTGTATTGTCTTGGATTATGAGTAAATTAAATGATGTACACATTTTGGGTTAGTTACATTTAGTTGAATAGTTTATTAATAGACTAGCTTCTGCCCGCGAATTCATCCGCGTAAAATTTCTTGTTCCGCCGCGATGGGGTGGGTCCCCATCGCATCGCATCACTTCGTTTTCGCTTAGCGTTCTTTCCGACTTTTTTTCTTTTTCTCGGCTCCTAAGGGTCATAGAGTGATGTTAAATAACCTATGGCCTTCCTCAAGAATTGGAATTGGACTACTAAATGCAAAAAGATTTTTTTTTAATCCGACAGGTAGTTCCAGAGATTACCCCCTACATACATGATACAAACTTACTACATCTTTATAATATTATTATAATAAAGCTAGATGTAGATTGCACATTGCACGGTTGCAAATTCACATGACTTAAATAAAATCATATATGAGCACTGACCTCTAACAGGTCAGTGTATATAGTTATACTTACTTATACAAACTTTTTGCTGACGAATGTTTGGAACGACTGGCCAGACAGACGACAGCCAATAAGCCATAGATTGCGCAGAACGCTATGCGCACTAAAAATATATACGGAAACGTCAGAAGAAGCTGACCGGCATTTCTTTTTCACCTTGAAAATAATCTGAAAATATGTCGATGTTACCATTTCTTTTCGATATGGACCGCCCCAGGCGCTTAACGGACCAACATTTTGCACTGGCACTAACGCCTGAAGATATTTTGACGATGGTAGCTCCGCATTCCCAAATGTCCAATGAGTACTACCGGCCCTGGAGACAGGTGTCTGCCTTGATGCGAGACTCAGGATCAACCATCAAATCTGATAGGGCGAAGTTCCAGATCAATTTGGACGTGCAGCACTTTGCGCCTGAAGACATTGCGGTGAGAGCTGCTGACGGATTCGTCGTTATCGAGGCTCGTCACGGTGAAAAGAGAGATGAACATGGATGGGTGTCTCGTCAGTTTACGAGACGATACGCCTTGCCTGAGGGCTGTAGCATCAACGCTGTGCAGTCTCGCCTGTCATCGGATGGAGTTCTGACCGTCACCGCGCCTCTCGAGCGTTCCCTAACTTCGAATGAACGCGTGGTACCAGTCATTCAGACAGGGCCAGTGAGGACTCAGCCTGATGGGTCAAAGTATGAAGAATTAGGAGATGGAGAATCTCCGCTAAAGGAGGAAAACGGACAGTGAATGCAGTTGCAGCTGTTGCGATGGGCGCAACGCCAATCCCAGAATATTTCTTTCGTTTTTCATGACCCTCAGTGGATAACAAATTATATGTTTAACTCGTCATCGTTTGCGTAATACTACCTATACCTGTATTTTATTTGCATTCCAATATTAACTTGGCAATTTTGTGTACGAAAATGGCTAAATAAACTACTTATTATGTGTAAGATTTTTGTTTTAATCACCTAAACACAAATTTGGTTGGAAAAAGGCCAATTTCCAAGGTTATCATATCAATAGGTGAATACAAAGCTGTAGTTTTTTCAGATACCTACTTAGTTTTTTTTTTAACTATCTGCAGCAGCGTAGACAGAGTAATCTATAGACTCATGGCATCCGTGTCACCGAAAGGGACAAAAAATTCCAGCAATCTTCATCATACTGTCATTTTTACGGCTTATTACACTGCACCTTACCATTTTCACAGTTGCGCAAATGTGCTATTATTGAATTAAGCACGAAAAAGATCTTAGTTTCCGTTTAATCGCGGTGTAGTTTTTATTATTTCATTCATAAACGTCAAACTTGTTGTGCACATTGATGTGCTTAGCCGACACGCAGTAAGGGACAGAAATATTATTACTCTGTCTCTTTTCTTAGCTAGTGACGTTAATATATTTCTTTTTTTCTTGTGCGAATGAAAAAGAAGATTTATGCAGCAGTCTATAGTTTACTCTGTCTACGTGCAGCAGGCAGTAGTTTATTTCATTTGTTATAATATGCCAGTAACGACCAGTAATGACACAATGAACACAAGTCACATATTTGTGAGAATTACCGTATTAGGTACTTATAAACTTTTTTACAAAAAAAAAACAACCGACTTCCAAATAAGACACTACAAAGTAAAAAATAACGGTACTTGCCCGTGCAGCCGTGGTCCCCCAGTCTAGTCCCCCTTGGGGTACCACGAACAAATATTTTTGCCCGTGGAACCCCCCGAATAACAATCTTATTACAGTCCACAGACTAAGAAGAGAAGTACCCTTTTACAGTCTTATTTTAGTATTCTTCCGTGTCATCGTTTGAATATATAATTTTTTTTTTTATTTCGGAAGTCGGTGTCGTTGGGTTCGCATGTTCGTTGTTTGCCACCAACTGCCGAAATAAAAGTTTTTTTTTTGTAAAAAAACTTTTTATTTTTAATTTTTAAGTTGCACTTACCCCACACAAATTCGTATAACACTACTATTGCTATCTAAATATCAGTGACAGCAAGTTGTTTTAATATTATCAATATTTAATAAACTAAGGGCTGATTTTTCAATCATCTGATAACTTTATTCGAGGAATAATTTTGAAATTTTGACAGTTTTTCATACAAAAACTGTCAAACGTCAATTTTATTCCTCGAATAAAAGTTATCTGGCGATGGAAAAATCAGCCCTGAATGGCAAAAATACGTATTATTGAAGCTAACTTAAAAACTACCCGTGCTTTGAAAATGTGCAAAAGATATGACGAATTCTAAAACATTGTAAGTTATTGGTTTATTGACAGTATGTGCATTGCCTCAAGTGTTGAGCAGTCAAATCAAAATTAACCAAAATTATAGGTATTTAAATTTCTAGGTATCAACCATAGAGAATTCCAGAAGAAGTCTTTGGTATCAACATATTAACATTTACATTTTGAGATATGAATTACCTACCTTTATTTTACCTTCAAATCTATTTTGTGTGATAAACAATAATACAGTGAACAAGAATATGTGCAGGAGTCCACTCGCGTAAATAAAAAATTAAGTAATTTCTGTAAAAAAAAAATTGTAAACAAATGCAAGTAAGTAGGTATTTTTTGTTTTTTTTTTGTGTGTCATCAAAAAATTATATTTGTACAATGTTTCACTCTACTGCCACGATTTTTACTACAAATATGACGAAGCATTAAATAAGATTACAACAGGCATTTTTAGTCTACCTACGTACTCGATTCATGTCGAAAAAAATATTTAGTCAGGGCGCTGAACTTCCGTAAGTCACTTGGGATGCTTGTAAATAATAAATATTGTATTAAGCAATGTGGTTTTATTTAGGTATTTATTATGTTTAAGAATATTCACACCTCAGATTATAGAATAAAGATTCACACCATCCATTTTAAACCTTAAAATATTTAGGTTATCACTAGTTTTTTTTTTTTGGTTATAAATATTTACTTGAAATATAAGATAAAAATTCTCTATTTCATGTTTACAACCAAATAAATATGAAACAATCATACATTCATACGAAATGAACACAGTACAAAAGTCTTGTTCATCAGCATTATAAAAAACATCAAGTGTATCCCAAATACCCAGAAACACTCTTATTATAACTATTGTTTACAACATGGGCAGACCGTCCGTCGGCTCGTATTTCAAGGTCACCGGCCGGCCCCTTAGAGGTAAAAAAAAAAGCAAATGGCCGCTTTACCGGATAATAAAACAAAAGGGATATTGTTAGGTATTAAGTTTATTAAAATTAAAAATAGGCATAGCACAAAATTCAAATCAGTCTTACATCAAAAATAATACATCAGTATTTACATTATTTACAGATTCAATTTTTTTCTTCCGCAATTGGTTCTGGAGCCCCTAGCTGCTTCTTGATTGGTCCTGTGTGTGTGATTGGCACTATCTTCTCTCCAATCGAAGGCATGGCCAGGACTTTAGGTGCTGTGACGGTCAAGACACCGTCGGATGACAATTTTGACTCCACAGTGTCGGGTAAGCAACCTTGTGGAAGAGCATACCGCCTTACAAACTGTCTGGAAATATATCCATGCTCATCCTGCTTCTCTTCATGCTTTCCCTCAACGATCACCTGTCCGTTCATCACTTTCACGGCTATTTCTTCAGGTGCGAAATGCTGGACATCCACATTAAACTGGAACTTTTCGTCGTCCGATGTGATTTTGCCGACGCTGTTCAGCGCAAGCTGGTTCATCGCTGATGAGAGCTGTTCCATTGGCTTCATGAGGTTCTCCCATGGACGCAAGGCGTTTTCCCAAGGTTTGAGGAACGAATTTCCGAAGAAGTCACGAGCCATCAGCTGATTAAGTGGTGAATAGCCGAAGAAACTCTCAGGTTTGTAGAAATCTCTCTCCATCATGCGAAACGGCCTTTCAAGATCGTAGAAGTAAGGTGTCACCGACATTTTTGTACCCTTTGCTTGTTTGTTCGTTTTAGTTTTGAACAGTTCACTTTCTTCGTAAACAACTGCCGGATGCCCGTCCGTTCCCCGTATTTATATTCGGGCGACGACAGCGCCACCTGTTATCGGCGGGACGCGTCGCTTTCGAGAAAGTGCTCCAAAGCGAACGCTGTAGAATATTGCGAGTTGCATCTCGTCGGTTGTTGGTTCTAGAAAATGACAGAGCGGGGCCGGGGCGGGGCCGTTGTTCTTTAAAATAGCGCCATCTTGTAGCGAGTAGTGCAACTAGATGAGTCAATAGAACAAGAGTGTGCGTTTGTGTTATTATTTGGTACATAGAAAAAAAATATATAATCCGAACACTGTTATGTATTAAAAATTAGGATAGGGACAGGTGAGGTGGGTATGTTATTATTCGTATTTTTATGAGGCGGTTCTAAAGTCGACGCGTATATTTTTTTATGGATACCTACCTAATACTAATAAAATACAAGGTGTTGATTTGCATCCTCGTCAAATTTCAGGAGGTTGTCTTATAAGACATTTTAGTACTTAGTAAAGTAAAAGGCGTTTGTTTGTGTGTGAAAGCGCGGTTATAGGGCTAGTAACAGACGGGCCGCGTTTAAATACGGCTGGTTCACACTTACGGATTTCCGTAATTAAGAAAAAAAAACCTACCCATTTTATTGTTGATTTGGGTCGAGAATCATTAGCATAATTACGTCCTTGAATTTAACTAGGATGCAAATCAACACCTTGTATGATAGCGCCTGTATTCCCCGCAGGAATGTAATGTAGGTACCTAATAAATAATATAAGTACGTAGGTACGTACCTACCTACTGATAACATATTTTGACTAACAACCTAATAAACTTACCTACTGTCCACAGAGCATATAACCTTTTACTTTTACCTTTTTTTGTTACTGTCAAAAAAAAAGACTCGGGTAAAGTGGGACAGTACCTTCCTAGGTAAAGGCTAACAAAAAAAAAATATCCTAGTTGAAGCTAAATCAGACAAATAGGTAAATACCTACCTACTTCGTTCGCTCCTTGCACCAATCGTATTTTTTTTATTTGTCTCAAGAAAAACTCTAACTCGAACAGCATTATTTGTTCCTCAGATAACTTGTCTGAATCATAGTCTGTATTGATTCTACATATAATTATAATTTAATATACTATGTAGGTACAATTAATATTATGACATGTCACATGTAACTGTAAACTAACATATGCTGTTTTTTTTAAGTTGACACAAGAAGAATGTCAGGCTTTCGTTAGCAGGCTAGGCGTTTAGCTCCTCTACAGCTACACAATACGGGTCGCGGGACTCGCAGGTTCTTGTACTAACCAATTTGGATGACCTAGAATTACTTAAAATGCTAGATGTTTATCTACGTTTGATTTTTTCTATGAATGCATTATGCCCTGGCATCATTATTATCATCATCATCATCTGCTTAGCCTTTTCCTACTTAATTAGGTTGGGGTCGGTTTCATTATTCATTCATTATTATTATTATTGCATTATGCCCTGGCATTCCCGTTATACAGAGTTATTGGTAAAACATTAACAACCTCTTAAGAGGTCATTGTACTCATCATTATGAACAACTTTTACTAGATACCTAATTATGGGAACAAACCTGAAATCGCGAAAACAAAATCAGCTGTTCCCTACATTTATGTTCGTAATAACTCGTCAAAATGTAGAGAACAGCAGATTTTTTTTTCGTGAATACAATGACCTCTTAAGAGGTTGTTAAAGTTTTACCCATATATAAGAGACGGAACTCCCATAGAAAAAGTTGAAACACGTCGCTTGTATGAAACGTGCACTAAATTTTTAGTATTTTATCTATGATTAGTGCACGTTTCATAGTTTCTTTTTTTATTAGACAGTTGCGTCACACTGGTTTTACCAATAACCCTGTATTATGTGAAAAGCAAATAGGTACCTATTACTTAATCGAAAAAAAAGTTAAGCGACTACTTTAACTTTGTCTATGTTTTCAGGGTGGCTGGGACTTCGACGCGCAACCTGCCACCATGAATTCAGTAGGTTTCAGTAGGTACAGACGCCAGCACATCTAGCTACTACAATCTGTCAAATTTCTTTAATAGATTTTCAACTTTATCGCTAAAGCATAAGGTTCAAAGTCGATTGGGAAAATTTGACAGTTTCGGGTAGCTTGATGTGCTTGGCGTCTGTACGTGATTCTGGACCAGCTTGAGTTGAAATATTTCGTCGGTTATTAAAAAAAAATATTGCTGTTCCATACATTTTCCGCGTAGGTATTGCACATTTCTATGAAACAGCTGATTTATTTTTTGATAACCGACGAAATATTTCTACGCTAGAATCATGTGCTGATTTCATGTTTGCTGTTTGCGCGTCGACGCCTGCCACATTTTTTTTTTATTTACCTATTAAAGCAAATGGTATTATGAACCTAAACACCTGGTATTATTACCCCTAAAACAATAAACAATACCTACGGACCATTTTCAAAGTGCTAGTAAAACAATTAAAAAAATATGACAATATGATTTAATTTATAACTGTATTGTGCGAGTAGCATTAATATCCATTTAGGTATATGAATTAAAACAGTCGTTGACTTTGCCAGCTACTGATAAATAGTATACAGGATGTTATGCAACATCCATTGGAAAAAAAATAACTAAAAGTAGATATGAGGTGGTAGGTACATATTTGGCATCGGCCCATAGCGTAGCTTAGTTGTAGGTTGGAGCTACGCAGATTTAGGAAGATAAGTTGTAGTAATTTTGCTTCATTTATTCATTACATTTTTTTTTTAATTCGATTCAATGACGAGTTTGAGTGTCAGTGTAACTACATTGTGTATCTACCTACTCTCGAGTCCTGTGACTTCTGACCCGGTACCGTTACGGTAAGAGATTTAAACAGCATGTATTGTTCCCACTGCTGGGACACAGGCCTCCTCTCTGAGAGGAAGTGGGACATAATCTTGCACGCTGGCCCAGTGCGGGTTGGAAAGAGGTATGCTTGTACCGTTTGTAATTAATTGATTAAAACGACTACTTTTTTTTTATCCAAAATAAGTAAGTATACCTAGGTAATGGCATGGCACTATGTGTACTATAATTATATCAACACCACTCCTCTCAAAACGGTGAAGAAAAACATCGTGAGGAAACCGGCATGTCCTCGACCCAAACATTCGATGTCATAATGTGATATCTACAAACCAGCACTGGGCCCGCGTGGCGGATTACGGCCCACTCCCTCTCACTGATTATGTGGTTATAGCAAATTAGTAGCTCGCTGTGTAGTACGATTGTGGTTTCGTTACATACTAGGAACAATTATTGCACGCGTATGTCGCACACAATAATGTGTCCATTGTTGTACAGTGCAGTGGAAACTGCAACCTAGCAGTTCGGAGCACCCTGTATGTCATCTGTTTATTATTAGTGCAATGGCAACACGCTATCTATGCGCATTGCGCTGGACAATAGTGCGCCTGCGACCGGACTGTTGTGATAACGAAATAATGACTTCTATGTATTTGTACTGTTTTATAAACCTCGCTTTATTTTATGGGTATGTATTTTTTTTTTACTTGTTCGGAGTAGGTACTTATATCTATACAAAATATAAAAAAAAATATGAAAGAATCTAACATATTTTTTTGATCATTTAATATTACCTTTTGTGCACGTAAATAGGTAGGTAGGTACAATTACGGTAGGGTGTCCTGCCTTTTCGCCGAAAATTGTTTGGCAGATTTTCACTTGCCAACCAACGTTTCGCCGATGTTTCACTTTGACAACTAACGATTAGTAAATTTTTGTATGACAACGTTTCATTTGGTAGAATTATTGTTAAGCCGATTATTATAATGACACAAAACGTTTGGGATATTTATCATTTGTCAAATATTTCACACCCTGATTCCGTTGTCGACATAGGATGCAAGAGTGAGCGAAGGGCACCCCGAGGTTCGGTTTGGTTAGGTTACTTTAAACCTTTTACACAGAGATAGGAGCCCCGCGAAGCGGCGCTACGTCGACATAGCATGCAAGAGCGAGCAAAGGGCACCCCGAGATTCGGTTTGGTTAGGTTACTTTAAACCCTTTAAACAGAAATAGGAGCCCCGCGAAGCGGGGCTACGTCGACATAGGATGCAAGAGCGAGCGAAGGGCACCCCGAGGTTCGGTTTGGTTAGGTTACTTTAAACCCTTTACACGGTTCTCTGCCCAAACTAAAACATTCTGCTACTTGAAAGTTGGCATTTTAAAAAGAGTCATTATGAAAAGCAGACCAAACGTACAGTTGGTAACTGTTAGGTTGGGAAATAAAACAAACTCACCGAGAGGTTAACACTCCACATAACCTTTTGCTTATTTTATTTTAAACTTGTTTTCTGTGTAATGATATACAATATGTCTAATTGAAGCTAGTATTGTAATGGTCATCATAAGGAAGAGCGCTGTTGTCTGAGATACAGATATTTTTATCTAGTTCAGACACAGATGCCTTCACTATAAAACTAAGAAAAACTTTAAATTGTCCTGTATATCTGTCTAAATGTAACATCAGTTTTTTGTGGCAAATAAATAAATTATTATTATTATTAAAATTATATGATAAGTTGGCAAATGATTATTCGGCGAAATAAAATTCTGCGAAACGTTAGTTGGCAAGTGAAAATCTGGCAAACAATTTTCGGCGAAAAGGCAGACAACCTTACGGATCTACCGTAAAGTTGTCTGCCTTTTCGCCGAAAATTATGGTTCCATAATCAGCCTGTAATGTTTCCACTGCGGGCCCAGTGCGGGCTGGTGGACGTCACATGTCTACGATTTTTTTATTCTAGGACATGCCGGCTTCCTCACGATGTTTTCCTTTACCGTTTTGAGAGCCAGTGGTGATAAAATAAATTACACGGGCTGATTTTTCCAACGCCAGATAACTATAACGGAAGAATAATTTTGAATTTTTGACAGTTCTTCTATACAAAAACTGTCAAACGTCAATTTTATTCCACGAATAAAAATCAGCCCAATCAGGGCAAATTTTACCAAATATTTATACGTAGGTAGGTAGATTAAGTCCTATTCTGAAAATAAATGTTGTTTTTTTTTTTGCTGTTTTTCCATGCCTACTAAAACTGTCAAACGTCAATTTTATTCCACGGATAAAAGATACCTAAGACTTTGGTTAAATCGGCCCTCAGTAATACCCTGCCTCGGGCCGTTACCACTGGCCTACTACTGTTTAGTTGAGATCTATAATTTATTTATTTATGTACAGACGGCACATCAAGCTACTACAATCTGTCAAATTTCTTTAATAGATTTTCAACTCTATCGCTAAAGAATAAGGTTCAAAGGTGATTGGGAAAATTTGACAGTTTCGGGTAGCTTGATGTGATGGCATCTGTACCTACACACATAAGTTTTTACAGAAAAATAGGTATCTAAGTACTTAAGTAGGTATCTCCTATTTATTTTCTAATTAAGGGTCAGTTCACACCGAGACGCGACGCGACGCGCAGTTTTCAAGATAGAAATACAATTACAGACCTTATCTACTACACTAAAAGGTACACAATTCAGTGCCTACTACATCGAGTTACGCCGCGCGGCGCAGCGCGGCGTAGCTCACTGAATCGTGTACCTTTTTCTGTAGTAGATAAGGTCTGTAATTGTATTTCTATCTTGAAAACTGCGCGTCGCGTCGCGTCTTGGTGTGAGACCCTAAGGTTAACTTTATTCCAGCCCCTAATTATACCTTAATTAAGTATGTATTAAATTGTGCATTCAGTTTAGCTAGAGGATGAAATAATAGGTAAGTACCTAATTGCAAAACAAGACAAGACACAGACTCACCTCCAACAAGATTGAGATTAAATTGTTTACAAAACATTCAGTCAACAAATTTGATTGTTCTAAAGAAGAATAATACATTTAAATTACCTAATCTTATAAGTACCAAAAACAACAAGTACTTTCATGTTTTTAGGGTTCCGTACCAAAATGGTAAAAACGGAACCCTTATGGTGAGACTAATTCTGTCTGTCTGTCTGTCACAACTGGATATCTCAAGAACTACTAATGCTATCAACTTGAAATTTTGAATAGTTTTAGATGACGTTTGCCCAATTATTTTGCAAATAAGAAAGAAATAAAAATATAGTATATTTTTTGCAACAGGGACTGAAAGGGGGTCTGAAAAATTCTAAGTGGGGTTACTAGGGCATGTGGGGTATCATATGAAAGAACGCAGTTTGCACATTCTCAAACATTTTTTCTATTTTTTTTAGGCCGCATTTTTTTCGACTTTTGATGAGAAATGTAAAAAAAAAATAACGTTCCCCCCCTTATCTCCGAAGTTTGCAAAGAGAAAAATCTGAAATTATTCTATGTGATAGAAGTTTATGTAAAGATTACAGGAAAAATAAAACGAAGTCTCTAAATAGCACACATTTTAAAAAATCATTAACAAAAGTTACATTAGTTCCACTATCGGTCAAGAGATGGCGCTGACATAAAATTGCAATATTCTACACCGCAGTGCACAGTGTTAAAATTCTCTGATGAATATAGGCCTCGCCGATGAAAATTTAAAAACATGATGGTACGGAACCCTCGGTGCGCGAGTCCGACTCGCTCTTGCCCGGTTTTTAATTAATATTTACTATTTTCATCACAAATCATATTAACATCTTCCTGACCTTATCCCAAGTTTTTTCGGGATTGACCTTGCTTACTTATCTACTGGGCGTGGTGAAGCACTCCGTTAGCACTAAACCAAATAGACCAAGAAGTGCGGATAACCATAACCATGTAGGTATTATGAATACTTATCATAGTCACCAAAGTGGGACAAAATTAACATCAAAATTTTATAAATTCCCCTTTGTCTTACTGATAGGAAAACTTGGAAGAGCAAAGTTTGAATGTAGGCCTTAATTGATCATCATTATCATGGCATGGCATCATAACTGGCTCTGAAGATACAGGCTATGCCTAGTTTCGGAGTCAGGGATACGTACACTTTATTTGCAAAAGATAAGCCCTGGCTACAGTAGGTACCCAATGAAATTGTAATCCAATGTCCAATCTACACCTTAGAATAAGACCAATTCTAAGGCGTTGTAATAAACATTTATTATTTATTATTACAAAGTCATGACTCAGAAATACCAACCTAGGGACTCATAGCAATTGTTTCTTTACAGAGTGAGTTCCAGCGGTCCCCACAATGTATTCGATTCGCAAGTATGCTTCACCGACGGATTCGCGTTCGGAGTGTCAACAGCTTCGTACCAAATTGAAGGGGCTTGGAATGTGTCGGGTAGGATGCAGTTAATTTTAGAGCTTACACCAGGCACACGCCCAACACCGCGGAGTACGTCAAACTGCATAGCACAGAACCAAAATAAAAATCGAAGACAGTGACATCTCCAACCCGTACTGGGCCCACGTGGTAGCCTCAGAGCCTGTGAACGGTAGCATCAGTCACACCCACCATTGTTAGCTTAGTTTCTGACGTAAGAGGGTGACCTATTACCCTCAGTAACACTATCAATGACACGCAATCACGCCAAAAATTCTCCACATTTGCTTTTTGTTGATTCCATCGCACCTTGTTACCTCGCAGTCACCGTACAATCACTCACAGCCACACAGATACACTGTGTAGGTATCTGTGTGACACCTATAGTTGAACAATTACATCAGCCACATAGTCAGAACTGACAACCCTGTTACCTCAGCCACATATTCGTTGACCCAAATTGCTAATCATTGAACAACCGGGTGTCAGTTTCACTTTAAGTATAATTTACCGTTAAAGTTTACGAACCTCATGTGACTTTGACCTTTATTTCCCAGGTAAAGGCGAGAGCATTTGGGACAGATACACCCACGAGCACCCGGAACGGGTGTTCGATCACCAGAACGGGGACATTGCTGATGGGTCCTACTACAAAGTGGAGGAAGATGTTAAGTTGATGACGCAGCTAGGACTCAGCTTCTACCGATTCTCCATGTCCTGGCCGCGGATACTACCCGACGGTTTGAGCAAGTGAGTGGTCATATTAGCTTTTGATACAAGGCCAAATTAGATGACCTACCGAAAAATTTTCAGACGTCATGGGTATCGGTATCTAACACGTCTACAGAGTTTCGCTATGTAATTTAATTTGACCTTGCATAACTTTGATACTAGGATGGTCTAGTTGCATGAAAGATTTCACAATCAAGTCAACCGTCCACTGCTACATAGTGATAGGATGTGCACGGAGAGGTTAGCCACGATAGCTGCGCGGTGCATTTGTTTGATAACCTCGCAATTGTGGCTTCGTCAATACTGATCCCTTGCGAGATGAGATCGTAGATCACGTAGACAATCCCGAAAACATGTTCATACAAAGCAAAGCTAAGTATAGTTCGTGTCAAATTTTATGGCAACTCTGAAGTGCGCTAGCTGCGCAGTACCCCACCCCTCACCCCCGCTGACCCATGAATTTGTTACTGCGCAGCGACTCGCCTCATGTTCCGAGCCACGATAAAGTTTGAATCGGGCTGTATACTTGCGTAGCTTAAAACCGTTGGCTGCTGTGGAGTAGCACCTTGATCAGCCTTGATGATAACTTATAAACTTTACTTTCTTCCCAGCTATGTAAACGAGGATGGTATCAGATACTACAAGAAGTTGCTGGACGAGCTGCAACGCAACCACATCACGCCAGTCGTGACGATGTACCACTGGGACCTACCGCAATGTCTGCAGGAACTCGGTGGATGGACCAACCCGATCATGGCTGAGTACTTCGTCGATTACGCCAGAGTAAGGACTACGACACCATGCTATCAAGATTGTAACTTAGCCCAAGATTTTAGACTCAGACATAAATGGGGCTTGGCAAAAATCGTTTTTATTAGTTTGTTAATAGGAGGTGAGGTACTATCAGATCCCGAAGTACTTATACTTACCTGCATAAGTTTAGTTAATCCTGGCAGGCGGTATAGCTATAATAAAGTGGTAGACATAACTGCAGTTGCGGCTGTAGTGAAGCCTCCAGCACGCGTAGCATGACGACATTTTGTCGATGGAAGAATAGACAAAATGACACAATGCCATGCTTAGACGCGTAGAATGCGAACAAATATTTCTACAATCTGTCATTTTGTCTATTCTTCCGTCGACAAAACCCGTTTTTACGGCGGTCATCACAGACTAAGAAGAGAAGTACCCTTGCAGTCATGCTACGCGTGCTGATACCAACTAATCTTGCATACCATATCTGTTAGAGCATGTCTTGTACATAATTATATAATACTAGCTTCTGCCCGCGACTTCGTCCGCGTGAAATTTCACCCTCTTAGGGGTGGAATTTCGAAAAACCCTTTCTTAGTGGATACCTACTCTTCACAAAGAACACACCCTCCAAATTTCATGTCTCTAGGAGCAGCGGTTTAGACTGTGCGTTGTTATATCAACAATCAGTCAGTTTACCATTTTATATCTGGGGGCACGGGAGTGCCCCCGCCAAGACGAGCCAAGCGAAGCGCAAGGGCACTACCTACCTTTTCTCGAAGCACTTCGTCGTATTTTTGAACCTTCATAACTTGGGTTTGGATTATACCAGATAAACAAAATTTTCGGGATATGATGTCAGTGGTTGACTTATTAAACCTATAAAGTTTCAATTGCATAGCTCTTATACTTTAGATTTTATTGATATCTAAAATACCCCGATTTCGTCACTGACTCACTGATTCACTGACTCACTGATTCACTGACTCACTGACTCACTGATGATCATCAATATTCTAAGGGTCTTCCTGAAGTCCTAGAAAGCTGAAATTTGGTATGTAAGCTAGTAATAGTACACAAACAACAAAAAAACTCTAAAACTTGGAACTTTTACCCTTCAACCCCTTAAAATAGGGGATGGAAGTTTGTACGAGACTTCCGCAGATTTTTATGCTAGAGTTCTGAAAATTGATATAGGGACTCCTTGTTATAAATAATAAAATACGTATTTCAGGATTTTCAGTAAATAACCCCCCAACCCCCCAAAAAAAATTTTTTTATTTCATAAGCATCAATATTCTAAGGTTCTTCCTGAAGTCCTAGAAAGCTGAAATTTGGTATGTAAGCTAGTAATAGTACACAAACAATTCTAAGACTTGGAACTTTTACCCTCCAACCCCTTAAACTAGGGGATGGGAGTTTGTATGAGACTTCCGCAAATTTTGATGCTAGAGTTCTGAAAATTGATACAGGGACTCCTTGTTACAAATAATAAAATACGTATTTCAGGATTTTCAGTAAATAACCCCCCAACCTACCCAAATTTTTTTTTTTTATTTCATAAGCATCAATATTCTAAGGTTCTTCCTGAAGTCCTAGAAAGCTGAAATTTGGTATGTAAGCTAGTAATAGTACAAAAACAACAAAAAAAACTCTAAAACTTGGAACTTTTACCCTCCAACCCCTTAAAATAGGGGATGGAAGTTTGTACGAGACTTCCGCAAATTTTGTTGCTAGAGTTCTGAAAATTGATATAGGGACTCCTTGTTATAAATAATAAAATACGTATTTCAGGATTTTCAGTAAATAACCCCCCAACCCCCCAAAAAAATATTTTTTTATTTCATAAGCATCAATATTCTAAGGTTCTTCCTGAAGTCCTAGAAAGCTGTAATTTGGTATGTAAGCTAGTAATAGTACACAAACAATTCTAAGACTTGGAACTTTTACCCTCCAACCCCTTAAACTAGGGGATGGAAGTTTGTACAGGGACTCCTTGTTACAAATAATAAAATACGTATTTCAGGATTTTCAGTAAATAACGCCCCAACCCACCCAACATTTTTTTTTTATTTCATTAGCATCAATATTCTAAGGTTCTTCCTGAAGTCCTAGAAAGCTGTAATTTGGTATGTAAGCTAGTAATAGTACACAAACAATTCTAAGACTTGGAACTTTTACCCTCCAACCCCTTAAACTAGGGGATGGGAGTTTGTATGAGACTTCCGCAAATTTTGATGCTAGAGTTCTGAAAATTGTTATAGGGACTCCTTGTTATAAATAATAAAATACATATTTCAGGATTTTTAGTAAAGAAACCCCCAAAAAAAAAATTATTTCATAAGCAACTTTCAAAAAGATGTGAAATCCCACCAAAAACATTTTCATGTAAAATGTTGCCAAGACGACACCACATATGGCTCAAAAAGTTATCAGATCTCATGTAGAGCCAAGCTTCTAACTCTACACGCCCTAACTTCACAAACTCTACACCTTAGTCAAAATATGTGGCTTGGCCGTTTCGCTACCATACATGGGCGTAAGGTGAAAAATTTATTCACTGTTCATTACTTTTCTGTTATACAATAGTTTTTTAGTAACGAAACGGCCAAGCCTCATATTTCGACTAAGGTGTAGAGTTTGTGAAGTTAGGGCGTGTAGAGTTAGAAGCTTGGCTCTACATGAGATCTGATAACTTTTTGAGCCATATGTGGTGTCGTCTTGGCAACATTTTACATGAAAATGTTTTTGGTGGGATATATAGATTTATAGGCATTTCAAACTATACAGAAACTAAACTTTTTCTTACATTCACCGCAGGTTCTCCTCAACAATTTTGGAGACCAAGTCAAGATCTGGATCACATTCAACGAGCCAGTTTCCTTCTGCCAAGGCGGCTACGGCGGTGACGACGCTCCGGGAGGCAGGTCCAGTGGCTTCGAGGACTACATGTGTGGTCACACCGTGCTCAGGGCTCACGGCATGGTCTACCGCATGTTCGACAAGGAATATCGGAAGAACATTGGAGGTAGCATAACATAACAACACATCTCTATAGGGTCAAAAAATTAAATAAGCTAGCGAGACTGCAAACGTGATGCGTATTGATACGAAAATGCGAACCCAACGACACCAAATTCCGAAATTAAAGTTATTTTTCACTTTATAGTGTCTTTTTGAGAAGTCGGTTGTTTTTTAGGGTTCCGTACCCTAAGGGTAAAAACGGAACCCTATTACTAAGACTTCGCTGTCTGTCCGTCCGTCCGTCTGTCTGTCACCAGGCTGTATCTCAAGAACCGCGGTAGCTAGATAGAAATACATAATTTTCACAAATTATGTATTTCTGTTGCCGCTATAACAACAAATATCATGTCTCCAGAGTTTCTCTAACTAATTTAATTTGACCTTGTATTACGCGGAGGAGTAGGCAGTATTCCAGTACACCCACATTTCGCCAGTTATGTTTCGACCCCATGGGGGCGAGGCTAGCTATTGCCAACAACAAGGCAAGACGACTAGCTCCGACCGACTTCGCGCTGGTATTGAGTTTCCTAAAGGACAAATCCTATCCTCCCCGACCTGGGTGTCGAACCTAAGACCCCGTGCTCAGCCTCGCACTTGCGGCCACTAGACCAACGTAGTCGATTGTCAATATAGGAATCTACACAGGAAAAAAATTAAATGGTTTTTTTAATGTTTCAGGTCATATGGGTATCACGATAGCTTTCAGTTGGTTCGAGCCAGCCACGACGACTGAACAGGACCAGAAAGCCGCTGAAACTGCCAGGCAATTCGACGTGAGTTCATTTTGGCTTTTATCTATATAAAGCACGTGTCTTTGCTGCAGCTTATAAGCATTTTTTATAATAATTAACATAGCGTAATTAAAAAGCCATTGTGTCTCGCGTGGATCTACGTTCGGATACACCATCATCTGCCTAGCCTTTTCCCAACTACGTTGGGGTCAGCATCCAGTCTAACCGGATGCAGCTGAATATCGGTATTTTACATGGAGTGACTGCCTATCTGACCCCCACAACCCAGTTACTGGGCAATACGATACCCCTTGGTAAGACTTTCGGCCTTCTGTCTACTCGTAACGACTGTCAAAGATCTACGAATGATAGCCGGGACCAACGGTTTAACGTGTTTTCCGAGGAACGGAAGCATAGACTACTATTACAACGGAAGGGTATCGGCAAGGTGTGCATTGCAGATTCAACAGACTGAGAGATAACCCTTACATGATGGGCCATGGTGGGCTATTTCCCAGATTCTCTAATACAATCCACTCTTATTTTTCCAGTTTGGTTGGTTCGCGAACCCAATCTTCTCCAAAAACGGCGGCTATCCTCCTATTATGCGAAGCGTCATTGACGCCAACTCCAAGCGGCAAGGATTCCCTCGTTCAAGGCTCCCGTACTTCACTCCTGGAGAAGTGAAGATGATGAGAGGAGCCTACGACTTCCTAGGACTGAACCATTATACCACGTATCTTGTTCAGCAAGGATGCAGGAAGATTAGGACCCAGCCGTCATACGCAGATGATATGAATGTTAAAATTTATCAGAAGGAAGAGTGGCCTAAGACTAATTCGACATGGTTAAAGGTACGCACTTTCGAACACTCTTAGGTATAACTGCCAATCTTTTTACACCTGCAGCCTGTGGGTCAGTTATTCGCAGCGGGCATACAGAGACCTGCGTGTCCAATAAAATAATGCACTCAGGGTACTGTTGGGGCTGCCATGGCGTTGCAGTGCGTCAGGGATGTTTGCTGAGGCGCGGGTGGATGGCTTTGCTGCTACCATGATGAAAAGATGCGCCTCCCTACTCGCTCGTGTTCGTGGCAGTACCAACACTATACTGAGTGTCTTTACTGATCGGTGGGTGTCCCCCATGCTGCAAAGGTGGGTGCGGCTTCATGCCGTAATTTAATTTTGTTGACAATACTAACATTAGTTTTAAGTACAATTGTTACTAACAAAATATGGACCTGGTCTGAATTAAATGTTTATTATTATTATAAGGAGTACCGAAAATTTGAAGATTGCCGGTGGATGAGAGTGGCTACAGATTTAGCTCAGTGGGCAGTGGAGAGGCCTATATGCAGCCATTGCCTGATATAGACCGGTGTTGATGAAGTGTGGGTGAGGTTGTCGAGACGTTTTTAATCAATAGCTGTTGCCAACACTTGGCTACCACAAATAAAGCGCACGTCGCTGTGTGAGGTATAAATACTGTACTAAGAAAGCCCTAACTTTTCACAGGTAGTGCCCTGGGGCTTCAGAAAAGCCCTGAACTACGTGAAACTAACCTACAGAAACCCCAAGACCCTGGTGACTGAGAATGGCGTGTCCTTCGGGCCGGGTCTGCGCGATTTGAAGAGAGTCAACTACATTGACTCGTATCTACGAGCTTTGCATACAGCTGTATATAAGGACGGCTGTTCGGTCATAGGGTATACCTACTGGAGTCTGATGGACAACTTTGAATGGACGAGAGGGTTTTCGTAAGTTTAAAACATTTTATGAACACACACACATCACACATTTTCATTGATTCTACCCGAGTTTACTTGCCTTGGCTCTGGCACAGTTTTATAAAACTATTGAGCAAAATATTTAATAGACATCGGAACAAAGTAAAATTAAAAGGAATCACAATGAACATATTTATGTCTATTATATATAATGCATTGCTGAAATACAATATATCGAAGAATTTAGTGGAAATTTAGATGATGTGTAACTACAGATTCTGTGGTAATTTGTGCTATCCGACAATTACGTGTCGTGATACTAACATCCAGATACTGAATATCTAGAGTCCGAGAGTATTTCAATAATAATTACGAATAGCTATTAGGTTACAATTCCAGTATGATGCTAGGTACTGATCTTGTCCGTAGGTACTTCCGGGATTGTCCTGTTAGCCGTGGAATACCTCCACCTCCTCATAAGCACCTCAGGACATGTTGCCCTCTTATCGCTACGACTGTTTTCGTCACTCCCTGCCATATAATCTGTGTAATTTATATAAAATATTGGTCAGTCAGGGGCCTATAGTCTTTACATAGTCCTAAATAACCAGTTCACTTTAGCCACCCAAACCCATAATCCAATATCTTTGTTTCCATATCATGCAATAGTCCTACACAAAACCGGGGTTTGTCCTTGGATGCACTTGCACAGTGCGTACACGGATAATAATCGTCGGTTGGTGCCTCATTTAATTCAAAAAGTCTAACGGGCCTCTGCGATTTGGCTTCGACCCTAAATATGTCAAAACGTTACAAAATGTGTTTCTGAGAATTTGATATATTTTATTTTACATAACTCGGGACCATGCGGTCCCGGTCCTTTGGAAGGAGTTCGAGGGGCCGAAGCCAACTCGCAGAGGTCCCTTACGAAATTTTAATGAAATGCGCCACCAACCGACGATTATCCCTGTATTCACTATGCAAGTGCACCCAAGGATAACCCCCGGTTGGTGTAGGACTAATTGCAGTACCTATATGGAAAAATAAAAAGTTGGACTATGGGTTTGGGTGGCTAAAGTGGACTGGTTACCAAGAATTATGATCAATGTTTTATATGATATATTTTTATTGTTACAGCGAGCGTTTCGGTCTATACGAAGTGGACTACACGTCGCCGAACCTGACGAGGACTCCCCGCCTGTCTGCTACATACTTCACCAATGTCGCCAGGACTGGATGCTTGCCGCATAACTTCGCAGACTACACTTATAGTACTGATTAGTGTAATAGGGTTTCGCCCATGTGATATTTCGCCCCCACCAAAAGCGTCGCATCACATCGCCCGCATTCGCTAGATTCAGATAATTTGCTCAAACCTGTGTACAGTCAACAAAAGAGATAAGTATGCAGGATCGTCGGATATAGTTGAAGTTTAGTAAAGAAATCGATGGATGTTCTCGAATAAAATTTTATTTTAATAATAGAAAACAAACGGCTCAATTATCAAATTCAATTTCATTCGACAACATCCATCGGTTTCTTACTAAACTTCAACTATATCCGACGATCCTGCATACTTATCTTCTTTGTTGACTGTACATACAATACAATGCATGCAAGGTGTTATAAGTACAGAGAGTTGCACAACTCTATGTACTTATAACACCAGAATATGGTAAACATGTTAGCAAAACTGTTGTGCTAACATGTTTACCATATTCTCATGATGTGCAAATATTAATACAAGTTTAGAACTAAAAAAACATAAGCTATTACTTACTTCATTTTCGCTTAGCGTTATTCCTGTTTTTTTTTTTTTTTTGCTCGGCTACTCAGGGTCATAGCGTGATGTTAAATAGCTTCTAACCTTCCTCAATAATTGGGTTAATAAATTCAAAAATATATATTTTTTAATCCGACTGGTAGTTCCGGAGATTGCCCCCTACATATAAACAAAAAAAACCTCTATATTAGTTTAGATTAAAAAAAAAACTATCAATCTTGCTTTTTGCAGTTAAAAGAGATTTTAAACTGATACAGATATTAATTTGTGGATAGAAATGATAATGTGTAATTAATCCATACTAATATTATAAATTCGAATGTCACTGTCTGTCAGTATGTTACCTTTTCACGCCTAAACCACTGAAAGGATTTCGGCAAAATTTGGCAACGAGCTTCATAGCATCCTGGGGAAGGACATAGGATACATTTTGTCTCAAAAATAATCCCATATTATGCTCTAAATGGGAAATCCAGCATTTCTTAAGTTAGGTTAGTTAATTTCCGACATCCACGCGGACGAAGCTGCGGGCAGAAACTAGTGTAAGATCATTTTTGTAAAATGTACAGACGCCAGCACATTAAGCTACTACAATCTGTCAAATTTCTTTATTAGATTTTCAACTTTATCGCTAAAGCATAAGGTTCAAAGTTGATTGGGAAAATTTGACAGTTTCGGGTAGCTTGATGTGCTGGCGTCTGTACTAGGAAAAAAATATTTTTATAAGCATTTTGAATACAAACCAACTGTGAAATGTAGCTAGGACATAATTTTTTATTCCATAGCCTTACCATAAATTAGAAAATATTGAAAATAAATAATAACATGTTTCCAAAATGTATTCATTTATTTCTCTTTATCCATACTGGAACAACTTAAAATTATTTAACTGTTTACATGATTGAACCGTGACAATTCAGCTAAAGTTTACTTACTAATAAATATTACTCTATATACAAATATCATTGTATTTACTATAAATAAGTATAGTTTAACTTTTAAATTCGGATTTTATTGAACATGGCGAGTTGAACCAAACTCATTGAAACGTTCTTTGCAATAAAAAATATCTTTATGGTTATTCTAAAAGCAAAAATATCGATGTTCATTTGTTAATTTTTTTCTAGAACTTATACTTTTTTTTATAAAATTTACTTGTCTATTATTTTTAAAAACAAGAGACATTATTAAAATGCTATAATACCCTCATTTCATAATAATTAACATTCTCGGTCTTCGGGTAATACGTGATAAGATAATATCCAATTATAATATCATCATTAATTTTATGTTTGAACATAGTGCTAATAAAGTTAAACATAGCCTCTTATTTGATGTATTTTTGGCTGTAGCCTCACAAATATTATATAAATCTACATAATAGTAACACTGTATATTGCTTCCAGTTTATAGTTAGAAAAATACAATTTTATTTTGATCAAAATACAAAAGCAAAACTGATCATCTTTGAGACTGTTAAACGATTTTAGCTCTTATCTAAGGCTAAAAGCACAGTATCCGTTCATAAAATTGCGTAATAAATTGTGTGTAATTAAATATGTAGTTACGCAACAAAAACAAAGTAAATGGAATCATTCACAAAATTGTGGCGTATTTGTGTGCAAAGGGCTTTGAAGTTCCGTGGCATCGCTAGTCGTCTGTCCGCCATTTTAAATAATCAAATAGCTATGCAAATGCAATGTAAAAAACATATGGATGTCACGTGATCAACTTTGAACGTTAATATCTCGGATACGTGACGATTTACGTGGTTTGCATTGATGTCATAATGCCATCTTGAAAAAAAAAAAACAAAATGGCGGACAGGACAATTCCAGGCTCCATAAAAAAAATCTTCAATCCCCCCAATGCATTAATAAAAATGCTAAGATAAATGTAGATTAACAAAAATACTTGACATTTTCAACATATCTATGCTACATCAATGATACTGCACACGAGGTGGATGTGTTCTAACTATAATAAATACTGTGGCACAGTGTGCGCCGGCGCTTAATATAAACTAGTTGGAACTTTATACGAAGTTGGCGTGACCGGTAAGGCAAATGGTTTATCTATATCTCTCTTATATCGTAATATTATCAAAAATAAAGCCTTTCATAATATTTAGTTAGTCCCAAAAAGTCTGGAGCTATTTTGTTAACAACTTACTTTTTTTTTTATTAATATTAATAATTTTTAAAAACACTATATTTACCAATATTTTTACTGGAAAAATGTGCCTAAAATTGCTAATAAAGCTACGAAGTTCAGAAGAGCGTTTCCGTCATATTTATAACGGACGTCATGAAAATCTGTCATTTTTATCAGTATTTGACATTAATGTGTCAAAAGCGCTCTGTATTTGACCATTACGGCCGCTTGTGGCGGTTACGCTCTTCTTCGCTCCGTAGCGTTCCTCAACTTGTCTAGTACAGCACCGTTATGTTATAGCACCAAAATCTTTTTGCATTGACAACCTCTTTGCTCCACTACCAACCTAACCACGCCAACGGTTACACGATCTATTTACAAAAGTGTGTTGTGTACCAACATTCAGGCTTGCGGCATCTTGCACTGGCTGCAGTCTTCCATGCCGTCGTTGAACTCTTCAATCTGTAGCGTCATCTCGAAGAAGTTGTATTTGTCGTGGACTAATCTGGTCGCCTCTTCTAGAACTTTCTGGGGGCTTACTCCGGTACCTGTGGATATAATGAGGATTACAGCTTCAGGGTACATTCAAATATTTTCTACTGAATTACAATGGTTCCAAAAGGTTCCAATTAATTTACTTTATGACTATGAAGATTTTACCATTTATTAGATCTTTTTGTGAATGTTGTAAACGGCGATTGTACAAACATACTGATTTCCGAAGTGACTGTTTTTTGTCTTATCAATTCTATCTAGATCATTGTAGTCATTAAATCGCATTATTACTATTGCAATGAATTGCAGCAGAATACGTTGAACAAGGTTTTTTTCGGAGGACAACGAATTCACTTTCTTTGTTAATAGTAATCATTATGGTAATTTTTAATCTGCAATCTTCAGCAGTTGTTGGTTTTAGGAATGATTATGCTATTGTTAACAGAGGTTCAGTACTGCAAAATAAATAAAATAATATAACCGTTACTTACGGATAGCCAGATGCGCAGACAGCGCGGTCTTGTCCAGCGACAGCGCCCACATGCGCAGGTTGTGTATGCGCACGACGCCGGGCAGGGACAGGAATGTGTTCGCTACGTCCTGCGGACGGACATATTATTGACAGTCACGAGCATAAGTATGTATACACTTGGCAAAGTCAAAGTCAAATCATTTATTTCAAATAGGCACATTAAAGGCACTTTTGAACGTCAAAAAAAACTAAATAGAAATGATTCTAGTCGCCCATTCCAAAATGTAGTTTTCGTATGGAGAAGAATGTGCAAGAAACTCCACTGGCTTTATTTAAAGGCGATTTTCTCCTTTATTTTTTAATGAAATTTTATATTATTAGGAACATAGTATTTTCGAACCCATAGGTTTATGTAAAGTGTAGTATTTCAACGTTGCATTCGATATTTCGTGAATGAAGTGAAAAAAATAATAGGACATAATATAGTTACCTGGAAGTCAACGCCTCGGGGCGATCCCTCCATGAGCACCAGCAGCGTGTCCTTGATGATGTTGAAGGTAGTGATCAGTACCAGCACGGAGAACAGGAAGGTGCAGATCGGATCTACGAGGCTCCAACTCGGCTGTGGAAAGAAATATGAAATTAAGGTATGGATAAAATGTCGCAATTTAACTAGAATTAGGGTGATACTTTACTAAAATATCAAGAGGGTTTTTCAATATCATTTGGTTTAACACCATTTTTGGATCAATTTTCCAATAAAAAATTTGGATGGGTGACCATCTTTACATACTGAGACCCCTCCGTGCCTCTGAAAGCACGTTAAGCCGTTGGCCCCGGCTGTCATTCGTGGATCTTTGACAGTCGTTACGGGTAGTCAGAAGCCCGAAAGTCAGACAACCAGACTTACCAAGGGGTATTGTATTACCCAGTAACTGGGTTGTAAAGGTCAGATAGGCAGTCGCTCCATGTAAAATACTGGTATTCAGCTGCATCCGGTTAGATTGGAAGTCGACCCCAACATAGTTGGGAAAAGGCTAGGCAGATGATGTGCTTTGAAGTGGAGTTGCGGACACCAACCCCTATTACCTACCACTACAAAGTAAATAACAATGGCCGCTATGAGCACTCCGAAGCTCTGCAGGAAGTCTCCGAGCACGTGTATGAATGCTGCCCTGTCGTTGAAGTTCTCTTAATTATATGCGACATGTGTCACGTTGCGTCTCACCTTAAAGTAAACAACAATGGCCGCTATCAGCACTCCGAAGCTCTGCAGGAAGTCGCCGAGCACGTGTATGAATGCTGCCCTGACGTTGATGTTCGCTTAATTATATGTGACATGTGTCAGGTTGCGTCTCACCTTAAAGTAAATAACAATGGCCGCTATGAGCACTCCGAAGCTCTGCAGGAAGTCTCCGAGCACGTGTATGAATGCTGCCCTGACGTTGATGTTCTCTTGATGGTGTTCGTGGGAGTGGGATGTTGAGCTTTCTGCGTCTGAGTCGCCGCGTTCCTTCTGTAAGTATTGTATTACGGTTAGTAGTTGAAACGAGATAAGCATGTTTCAGTTTAAATTATGTTTTACCCTTGCTAACTAAAAAGGGATGTGTAAAATAGAAGCTTAATAATGTTCTTCGTTTTTTCAACAAGATCTGTACAATCAACAGCAAAAGTAGATGATAAAAATCAGAAATTCAATAGGGGTCAAAACTGATCACGAATATTATGGCAGCTGTATTAGTAGTAAATGTTTGGTATAATTTACAATCACATACTTTTGAATCACTTCGACGCCACACAGTTCTGACGCGAACTCCGTTCATTAGTATTGAATTTCTGATTTTGATCATCTACTTTTGCTGTTGACTGTACAAATAAATAAATATTTGATAGACACCAAATATTTTTTTTTTTTTAATTCAAACAAACTTTGGTAATGTAAAGAAACAGCTTTTTTACTAAATGCATATGAAAGTACATACGGTACATAATAGCAAAAAAAAACTTTTTTTTTATTTGTCTGTCTGTATCGGAGATTAATCTCCGAAACGGCTGGATCGATTTCGACGATATTTGCTATGGGGATACTTTGAAGCCTGGGGATATATAAGCTGATGATATAAGCTTTTTATCGACATACCACGCGGGCGAACCCGCGGGCAGAATCTAGTGGTTAATAAAACTTTGAAGCTTACAAGTCAGCAATATTCTTCCAGCCCTTACCTTGTTATTGAGCACGGGGTTACTGCTTCCGTGCGAGTGTCCGTGTCCGCCGCCTCCGCCGTGACTGTGTCCGTGCTGGTGCAGCGTCAGGCCCATGCTGTAACACAGACAATACCATGTTAAGGGGCTTACATGACCTAAAGCGCGGTCACTGTCGGACTGAATAGAAAAGAAAGAGAAGCGCGATGACACAACCCTGGTAATTTATTGCAAAATATGAAACAATTATTTAATTACAAAAAATCGATTGTTTGGACTAAAAAATTAAAACACTAGTGTTTATTACGTTGCTTGTAGAATAATCTGACAAAAATCAGAATGAATGATTGTATGTATATTAGTATGGTTTTTATTGTAAAAATAAAGTTTTTAGAGGTATTTTCATGATTTTTTTCTATCGTATCTAATTAGTTGTATTATGTTTTCAACACACTATCTATCTAGCATATTATTATGTGCTGAAGAATATCATATATTTTTCTGATTTTGTTTACTGTAGTCGATCATATGATCGACTACAGTAAACAAAATTTTAGACCTAAACACAAGTTTTAGAAACAATAAAAGTATATACTTTTATTGTTTCTAAAACTTGTGTTTAGGTCCTGTATGCCCCTAAATTGTATTCAAAGGAAACTGGTTCTTATGTCTTCTACCATGCTGTCTGAGACTGGCGACAATTTCTGACATCCACACGATCGAAGCTGCGGACAGAAGCTAGTATGACATTCACAAAGGACTTTCAATAGAAAAGTCCATTAGTTAGTCACGCTAATATTATAAAGACGAAAGTTTGTGAGTGTGTTTGTTACTTCTTCACGCAAAAACTGCGGAACGGAATTGGATGAAATTTGGCACACAGATAGTTTATAACCAGTATTAACACATAGGATACTTTTTATCCTGATATTCCCACGGGATTAACACTTATGCGGGTGAAACCGCGGGGCGCTGCTAGTAAGTTATATTAAGGCCCACTTGCACTACACATCACTAAATACAATTAGCGCTAAACTAATTTAAAACATTATTTTATTTCTATCAGTTGAACAGTACAAAGACAGAATGGTGTTTTAAATATCGCATAATCAGCCTATAATGTTCCCACTGCTGGGACACAGGCCTTCTCTATGTGAGAGGGGGTGGGCCGTAGTCCACCACGCGGGCCCAGTGCGGGTTGGTAGATGTCACATGTCTTCATAGTTTCAGGACATGCCGGTTTCCTTACGATGTTTTCCTTCATCGTTTTTGAGAGCAGTGGTGATGAAATAATTTACACAAAGTAAAGCGCCTGTCTGAGCTCGAACCTACGACTTGAAGTCGTTAGTCACGGCCGTTCCCACTGGACCACGTCTGCTCTGCTCTGTATAAAATATGTTTCGCTCTAATTTAATAGAATATAATTTTTCTTTATTAAAGTGACCCAGACTCAAACAAGATTGTTAGTAAAACTTACTAACAACTTTGTATTATGTAAATGGTACACAGACTCCTACAGTATTTGTCTGTCCTTCCCCTTTTTAATCCATCCGTCTTTAAAAGATCGCTTTTAGCGATAAGACCGCCCATTGTGTCACCCTTTGTACAGTTTCTATAATTATGTTTGTAATTTATACGGTGTACATAATAAAGAGTATTTTATTCTATTCTATTCTTACGACTATATGTTAGTAAGCACAGACACTAATCAAAAACACAAGAAATAACGGTTGGTCACCGTTGCGACATCCCATGAGAGACGGCACAACAGTGACCCACGTAAACACAGTCCAGGCGACTCGCTACCATGTACATGTACCATGATTCTTGGCGTAAATTCTGCCGAAAAGGCCTAACTCAACATATTTTTGACAACTCACACAAGGTTGACAGCGACGCCAACAGCGGAGGTGATGAGCATGACCATGGCGTTGATCTCGAACTCCTGGTAGATGACCCTCTGCACGGCCATGTACACCAGTATGCCGGTCACCACCCAGATCAGTAGCACGGACGTCAGGGCGCCTATGACTTCTGCACGGTACCAGCCGAACGGCATCCTGGAGAAGACAAGTTATAACATCACGCCTGTAGGGTTAGGCAAAGGTTTTTAGGGTTCCGTAGCCAAATGGCAAAAACGGAACCCTTATGGATTCGTCATGTCTGTCTGTCTGTCTGTCCGTCCGTATGTCACAGCCACTTTTTTCCGAAACCATAAGAGCTACACCGTTGAAACTTGGTAAGTAGATGTATTCTGTGAACCGCATTAAGATTTTCACAAAAAAATAGAAAAAAACAATAAATTATGGGGGTACTGAATAGTTTGCGCGAGAGACACTTCCAAAGTGGTAAAGTGTCGCCCCCCCGTAACTTCTAAAATAAGAGAATGATAAAACTAAAAAAAATATATGATGTACATTATCATGTAAACTTCCACCGAAAATTGGTTTGAACGATATCTAGTAAGTAGCTCGCCGGTGAAAATTTAAAAACATATGATGGTACGGAACCCTCGGTGCGCGAGTCCGACTCGCTCTTGCCCGGTTTTTTTTTACTTTTTATTTGAAATGTGTTTGCTCTTGGCTCTAGTCTAGGTCAGAGGTGACAGAGACCAAGTCGACGATGGAGTGAGCTTACCCAGAAGAAGCCTGTTCACTCTCTTTGAACAGATTCGGGTTGTATGCGTTCGGAAACAGACGCAGGTAGAGAGTTCCACTCATTCTCAAGGTGTACCTATTGTACACCCACATTTCGCCAGTTATGTTTAAGTCCCATGTAATAGGGGGCGAGCCTATTGCCATCAACCGGGCACTAATCCAGAATCTGAGCTACTGCTGAGATATTCCAGATGGAAAAAACCCAATTTGTCCGACCCGGGAATCGAACCCAGAACCTCGAATCAGGCTTAGCTGTAGCGCTTGCTACCACTAGAGCAAAGAGGTAGACACAGCATGACAAATCCAACCACGATGACATTGAAATCAAATCAAAATTCAAGGTTAAGGAAGACTCGACTTACCGTCTTGTAGCAGGCCTGCTCGATACCCATAGTGAGAACAGCGATATCATAAAACTAGCGAAGTCTGTGAGGAGGTGGGCCGCATCTGTGGCTATCGCTAAACTGTTGGATAAGTAACCACCTGCAAAGTGAAAGGTACAGGTTATGAAGACATTACTGCAGGACGGAGGACAAGTTCATTAGGGGAAGTCAACTATAAAGACTTCTGCTGAGCGATTCACAACCATCCGACAGGCTATCATCATTTACCTAGCCTTTTGCCAACTATGTTGGGGGTCGGCGTACCAAAGGGTATCGTATTACCCAGTAACTGGGTTGTGGAGGTCAGATAAGCAGTCGCTCCATGTAAAATACTGGTATTCAGCTGCATCCGGTTAGACTGGAAGCCGACCCCAACATAGTTGGGAACAGGCTAGGCAGATGATGATGAAAGCCATGACCGACATTACACTGTTAGTATTCTATGCAATGTAAAAATAAATTATAGAAGCCCTTTGATATTGTAACCATGTTTTATGTAAACAATAAGAAAATTGGACACGCGCCATTTTCGATATACATTCAGATTACACGGCCACTTATTTGAAATTTTCGTAACGCGTAACGTACCTACAGACAATTATGCAAGGCATTGTTTACGAAAACGATTTTTTTATTGCAATATACAATTGACGTGTGTATTGGTGCTATGTGACGTGTGGCCTGTTTTAAAATAAAAGATCAGGGTCATAAATCAAATTAATTAATATAATAAAATATCGCACCTCTGATAAAATAGGGTTACAAATCGAAAGTCATTTACAGGAATTTTCAGGTTGTTTTTCAGGAAAATTTAAAAACCAAACTCAATTTTTATATTTTTATTTTGACTAGGTACTAATTTAATTGTAGTAAAATATCTAAATAATGCCTTATAAACCGATGAGCTCGCTCGATGCATTCAGTCGCGCCCAAAGACTACAATTACTAGATAGATAGGTGATAAATACTTGTGTATTTAAAAAAAAAAACTAGATACCTAACTTAAGGATATTGAGAAATTTGCGCTGGAAAAAAAACTAATTTTTTGATAGGGACTTAACAAATCTGTGAGTTTATTTTCGCTTTTCTAAAAATCCAGGTTTTTCGAGTTCTAAACCCTATTTTATCGGAGGTGCGATATAATACAGTCGAGTGCACGTCGACGGAAACACACACTAACCTTGTATTGTGGGGTAATTGCGTAACACACTGAACAGTAGCAATGGCTTTCATTTTGACAGTTTAACAACGTTCATTACGTTATTTAGGTTGTTGAGCAGACAATTTTTTCGAACATATGAAGCAATGGATTAGCAATATCCTTCAAAATTATTCAGATTGTGATTGAAAGTGTGTTACGCATTTAGGGTCCTGGGGGCCTAAAAAGGCCACTTTGGCAGAATCTTAAAAGGATAACATTATGAATCATAATATGGCGAAGACACTCCGTGTTGTTCTATTTTTCGCTGCACTACGTAGGTGTAATCAAAGAGATTGGGATTGGATTTGGATTGGATTGATTGGTATTTTAACACAGATAAAAAAAATAACTGAAAAATCCTTCACCAATGGGATTTGATACGATTAACTTAACAGTTAACTGTCCAATAGGATTCATAATGTTATAATTTTATGATTCTGCCAAAGTGGTCTTTTAGGTCTGCTGGACTAGCGCAGTAGGAAGAGTTAAAAGGACCAAATGCGGCCTTCACGTACAGTCACGAGCATAAGTATGTATACACTTGGCTTTATTCAAAGACGATTTTCTCTTTCAGTTTTGAATGAAATTTTATATTATTACGAACAAAGTATTTTCGAACCCATAGGTTTGCGTAAAGTGTCGTGTTTCAACGTTGCATTCGTTATTTCACGAAAAAATCGCAATTGAAGTTGCCAAGTGTTGACATATTAGTGCTCGTGACTGTACATATGTAGTTTATATCAAAGAGGTTCTTACTCACCTACAATTTCACCTATCATAAATACAACACACAGTATGCTGGCTATGATCAACTTTCTTCGCGCCCGTTTGTCGATTTCTTCGTTCCTCGATCTGTGGCAATGTCCTGAAACAATTTGTTGATGGTTCAAAATGAGGTTGTTACCTAAAGTATCTTTGTACATTGTTAAAAAAAGTATTTGACTGTGTCTTTGACTGAATTCTGCTGTTTCATTATAGGTTAGGTATAGGTTATGGGCCGTGCCCGTTTATATTTCGAGTTTTCCAGTTAGTAAAAAGTAAAAATAAAAAATGTATAGTCTCATACACAGACTAAGTGGTCTCATAGCAAGTAGGTACATAAGTACATCAAAACTAAAAGGACGAGAAAACAATGAAGATTGGGCGTTCGCCGTGGAAAACTTTTTGATTTTGGAAGGCATGCAACAATGCATCACGAAAGAAGATGATCCAAACGACGCGAAAGTACAAGCATATAATTTTGACTATGGTCCCAGTTTGTTTGTGCATATCAAAAGCGAAGGTTACTGCATGGAAAAGGATCGTGGGCAATGTTAAGAATCGCATTGCTTCGTAATCTCATATATCTATCGGTCCAGAAAATTGTTAAATATGTCTTGATACGTGACTTCAATATTAGAAAAGAGTCAGAGATTGAATAATACAGTATTCTAGATCAGTGACGAGTGGATTAGCTCCTTATTGCTGGCGGGAATGCCTGAGAAATTCGAACCCATGATCGCGGTTGAACGCATTGTAACGGCCGAAGCCATCATAAGCAATTTGCTATATATGGAAGACTGGAGAGTTATTGTCTCTGGTTCCACCATAGATACACTATAATATTCTAGTTCCCACTGACCGTATTTCTAAGTGGAAACTTCAGTCAACTTGACTGGTATGTTGATAGCGGTGCCATTTGCCATCTAACATCCAAGAGACTGGTTGTTCAATAAGTACCACAAAAAATCGAGGAGATTGTTATCGCTGTTAAATCTATAGTTCTCGTCAAAGGCAGTGTAACAATAGCCTGAGATATTGTTGTAATTGAGGAGGGGATTGAGCAGAAGCAAGATGCAATACGCATGAATATAAATGAAGGCACAAGTGTCGCCTTAGGAAAAGAAGAAACTACCCAAGAAGTGGAGGGACGTAAGTAACACAAGAAGACTGGAGCAGGAGCACTGGAGGAGGAGGAGGGTGGTAGCACCGAGCACAGAAGAGGAAAGTTCCGATGTAACAGCGGCTGAGCCGGTGCAACAAGGGCTAAATGTCTGGAAGGAGTTGAGTCTGTGAAAAGGGCTGAGGTTTCTTCAGCGCTGTCTTTTAAACAACCTGATCGATACGACTTTAGTTAAGTGAGCGTAAGCAGTGAATTAAGTGCTAGTGCTCTTGAAGAAGTGTGAATGGACCTGAAAGTGAACAGTGGAAATTAGCCATTCAGAGTGAACTTGAATCCTTTGAAGACCAGTACGCTTGGGTGCTAGTGAATGTTCCACCTAGTGGCACAGTTGTGCAATCTAGATTGGTATCTAGAAAAAAATATGAAACTGATAATAAAATAAGATATAGAGGAAGGTTGGTCGCGAAGGGTTTTACATATAGGCAAGGTATTGTTTTTGATGAAACTTTTTCACCAGTCCTGAGACATTCCACCCTGAGAATAATATTCGCTTTAGCAGTTCAGCGCTAGTTTTCAGTGACGGCCGGTGTTGATGTGATGACGTTAACTGGTGCAGCATAGGAAGAGATTTAGATGTTAGTACACTAGGTTTTCAGAGTAGGTAGTAGTGATTTTGTAAAGAAGGTTGTACGGTTGAAACGTGCGATTTATGGCTTAAAACAATAATCGAGAGCGAATATCAACGAGTTGATGATATTTTACAATCTTTGGGGTTATGAAAAGTCACAACTAGAGCCATGTTTGTTTACTAAGATTAATACAGATATAAAAATCACCATTGCATTGTATGTTGACGATTTCTTTGTTTTTTTCAAATAGTAAGGAAGCTACTACAATGTTAATTTGGGAGTGTTGTTTGAATGTAACAAAATGAGGTTGTTTCTTCATGTATCTGTGTTAATATATATATTTTTTTGTAATACAGACTCTTATAACAATCAACATTATTATTACTAACACTTATCAAACAAGAGATTAGAATAGTAAACATAACACTGTTTAAACACAGGTAGGTGACGTCAGTTATTGTTGTAGAAGTTATGAGAATGTGTGAGATGTAATTAACTATGAGAAATAGAGGAAAGTATTAACAAAAGGAGTCACAAGCATGATTTTGAGTAGAAGGTAAAACTACTTACGATTAGTACAACTAATTGGAATATGTCAAACAATACCCCTTTATTTTAAAACTCATTAATACAAGTAATTGGAATATATAGCAAACAATAGCCCATTTATTTGAAAACTCATTGCAACACTACAGCTAACAGCTGTTAAAAATTTGTTCTTGTAATTTTAATCTTAAATATTAAATTTCGTTGTTTTTTTTAGGCCTATTTCCAATTACTCCTCAAGTAAATACGATAATAACGTGTATTTTGTGTTAGATTCACATAGCTAGTGCAAATGAAGTGTAAACATTTCAATGTAAATCGGTGACAGTTACCGGCACAAGTGAATTTTGCATTGTCATCTTGATATCAGGTACAATATCCTTAATTAGTTGGTCACAGGACTCCTAAGGCGTCTAAGGAGTCCTGTAACCAACTAATGCAAAATTCCAATTAGTTGTACTAACGAGTTTTCAAATAAAGAAGACAACACTGAAAGTAACAAAAAAACAAGAGTCAATTTTCAATTATTCACCCTGCACTAAAAATCGTTTTTTAAATAATATTCTTCTGGAATAGTTATTAAGTTTAGATAACCAAAAACCCCATAAAATGATGCCGTTTGCAACACAATGTAAAACAAGTTACGAAGGTGAAACACGTAGGTGGTCCAAGCGAGCCAGATGTCAAGTAAACTGATATTAAAGAGAAGAAATCTGACCTTTGAAGATTTACAAGATCAAGTGAAGTGAACAGAACAACAATATGGGGAACAGACTGGGAATGAATAAACCACGTCGAAGGAAAGATAACACAACTAAATTCAAAGCATAGGAATTAGTATTTAAGACTATCAGCATGTACAGGAGTGGAACACACAAGTCATTATGTATACTTAACTTACGTAGGTATTATCGAATAAAAATATTTTTTCAAATGTTATGCACCGATTTTGTACACGTTTAACTTAAATCTTACAATATTTTCCCGACCGTGACATTGCTTTGTAACAGTTGGCAATTATCTCACTTTGTTTATACTTGGTTGACGCCTTGACGGTAGATTTAAGAAACTGCAGCTTAAAGTAATCAATCAGGCTTTTCATAATTCGTAGATTACTTAAATCTTAACTTCAGTTAGCCATACACTCGACTATCGCATAGATTCATTGCAGTCGATGATTGTAGCTTGATCTCTCAGATTGATCGTTCCCTCTGCAGTTTATCTCCATCAATCAAGTCTACAATCTCTGCCCTACAGTTTAAGGTTCCAATTCAATCAACCCCAGCCCCCATACTCACTTTCAACCTCTGATATGCTCCCATTGTGTCCGTCCCCATTGTCTCCATCGGTACTGGTTTCTATGACCGCACAGCAGCCTGTGGATGGGTTGCCGTGCACACAGAAGATGACCCGGCGACCCCGCGCTGGGCTGTCTGTACCGTACGATACTTTGCCGTCTTTGTACCTGGAAAAGAATAAGAAGACTTTGAGTACATTGTATCAGGCTATTTTTTTTAAGTAACCTTGGAGTTTCTTTCTGGCTCTTCTCCAAAGGTGTGGTTTTTGGGGTGGTGTGGGATCTACCTCCTAGTGGTCCACCCCGGGCAACGGCACTACAGGCTTGCCTGTAGTACGGCTGAACGATCCTACAAAGCGGTGGTAGGCTCCGCTTGGAGCCGCCTGGCTCGCGACCACCATTCCACCGGAGTCCGGCGCCAAGCAGCTTGCTGTGTTCCGTCGGTGTGTGGGAGTGCCAGTGCCTTTGGGGGAGAAGGAGGTTGTCAGTTGCTCTGTTCAGAACCGGTCTTGGTCTCTGGGCACAACTTGCCGGGTAACTCATTCTGGAGGGTAGCGGGATCCGAAGCACGGTGCCAGCCGTTGGCCGACCGCAGTCAGTAGGGGGCCCAAGTAGCACGCCAGCCACGTGCCAAAGGCTGCCCCGCCAACTCGCGAAAAATCCCGGTATGCATCACCGTGCCAGCCGGCGACTGGATGGGAGGACCCGGTGGTCATATCCGGGGGGGTTCGGGCGTCCCCGCAGTCTCCAAATGAGTTCCCCATAGGTTAAGTTAGCTCTAGTGTCCCATTTGGTTCACTGAGCAGCGCCTCGACAAGTCGACTTTTTTCCCCAACAACTCTACTCAAAATGACCAAAGCAAAGAAGAATAAGGTTAAACAACGGCTGCACTTCCTCCCACTAAAAGTGCACCTCACTAATATCAGGGGGTTGCACTCCAATCTCGATCCGGTCCATCACCACCTTGAGACCGAGAAGCCGCACTTGTTTTTCCTGACGGAGACGAAAATAGCAACCCCGTCGGATGTGGCGTACCTCAACTACCCGGGTTACTCTCTTGAACACAAGTTCAAGAAGCAAGCTGGGGTCTGTGTGTACGTCCGCGATGACATTTGTTGTCGTCGTCTCCGTTGCTTTGAAAAATCGGGTTTTTCTGCCATATGGCTACTTGTGGACACAGGCATGGAGAAATTTCTCTACATCGGCGTCTACCGATCGCACAGCGGTGACCAGGAGACAACCGCGCTCTTTAATTACCTCGTGGAGTCGACTGACGTAGCCCAGCAACGGTACCCAACAGCGAAGCTCATTTTTCTGGGGGACTTTAACGCCCATCATAAAGAGTGGTTGTTCCCGTTCCAGAAAACTGACCATGCTGGGTTAGAGGCGCGCAAGTTTGCTTTAACGCTAGATCTAACCCAGATGGTGAATGTGGCAACGCGGGTACCGGATGTCGACGGCCATACTCCCAATTGCTTGGACCTTCTGCTGGCAACTGATCCGGACAGTCATTCAGTATCGGTCTCAGCCCCGCTGGGAACGTCTGACCACTGCCTGGTGAAATCCATTTCGACCTGCTCTCCTCCAGATGAGAGTCCTAGAGGCACGAGGCGAGTATGGCGATATGAGTCAGCAGACTGGGATGAGATGCGGCACTTTTTTGCGTCTTATCCATGGCGGCAGGTGTGCTTCTCCTCGGGTGACCCCTCGTGCTGTGCTGACAAGGTTGCGGACGTGATTCAGCAGGGGATGGAGTATTTTATTCCATTCTCCGACATCCAGCTCGGTCACAAATCCCGGCCTTGGTATAATGCAGAATGCGCCCGCGCTGAGGCCCGTAAAGAGTCTGCGTACCAAGCCTGGGTCAAGGCCCGCGACCGCAAAGTTAGAGCGCGTAGGGTTCGCGCGAGGAAAAGAGCCTTTAATTCTGCCGCTAAGTTCTGCAAGCGGGTCTTACGTGGGGCACGTTTTGACCATGTCGGACGTATTGGGAACAAACTAGCATCACACCCTCCGGGTAGTAAACAGTTCTGGTCCCTGTCTAAAGCGGTTGAAACGAATTTCTGTCGTCCCACTTTACCTCCAATGATGAAACCAGATGGGTCGCTGGCTCACTCTGCAAGTGAGAAAGCAAATTTATTTGCATCTCTCTTTGCAAGCAATTCACGTCTGGACGCTGGCTCGAAGCAACCACCCACTGTACCTCATTGTGGCTCCTCGATGCCGGAGATCGCAATTCACATTAAAGAGGTCCGAAGAGTATTGTGCAGTCTGGACGTGAACAAGGCAAGCGGGCCTGATGGTATTCCAGCGAGAGTGTTGAGGCAGTGTGCGCCTGAACTGTCTCCTGTGTTGACACGCTTGTTCCGCCTCTCTCTTGAAAAAAGAACGGTGCCAAAATCCTGGAAGATTGCAAATGTACAACCAGTGCCCAAAAAGGGCGACCGTGCAGACCCTGCCCATTACCGTCCAATCGCCATTACCTCCATTCTGTGCAAGGTTATGGAAAGGGTACTGAACAGTAAGTTGCTGACCTACCTTGAAGACAATGATCTCCTCAGTGACCGTCAATATGGCTTTCGCCGGGGACGGTCAACTGGCGATCTTCTTGTGTATGTCACGCACTGCTGGGGCGAAGCCATCGAGAAACACGGCGAAGCACTTGCTGTATCGCTTGATATCTCGAAGGCCTTTGACAGGGTCTGGCACGCCGGTCTACTCAGCAAGCTTCCTGCTTATGGCATCCCCGCTGATTTTTGTAGCTGGATATCAGACTTCCTGAGTGAGCGGGCGATCAGAGTAGTCGTTGACGGCTGCTCCTCTGACCTTATGGCTATTGATGCCGGAGTTCCTCAGGGGTCTGTTCTCTCTGCAACTCTTTTCCTGCTGCACATCAATGACCTACTTCGGCCTGGTATTGTTGGGTACGCAGATGACAGTACTGTTTCAGAGAGATACTTGTCCAGCGCAAAAGCCAGCGGGGCCGAAGTTCGTTTCTTGAGAGAGGCCATGGTAGAGCGGACTGATTTGACCTTAAGCCTTGTCTCCCAGTGGGGTGATGACAATTTGGTCTCTTTTAACGCCACCAAAACACAAGCGTGTCTTTTTACCGCCAAAAGGAGTCATTTTGACCAGACTCCTACTTTCCGGGGTGCATCTGTTCCTGTAACGGATCGGCTCGAGCTCCTAGGCATGGAGTTGACGTCTAGTCTCAACTTCGGCGCTACCATCGAGTACAAAGCCCAAACTGCGGCCAAGAAGCTGGGCATCCTAAATAGGGTGAAGCGATACTTTACGCCTGGACAGCTTTTAACCCTCTACAAAGCGCAAGTCCGATCCTGCATGGAGTATTGCAGCCACCTTTGGGATGGCTCAGCGAAATATCAACTTGCCGCGCTTGACTCGGTGGAACGCAGAGCTAAGAGGCTCATTGGCGACGAAGAACTGGTGGATGCCAAGCTTCACAGCTTGGCTCATCGCCGCAAGGTTGCCTGCTTGTCTGTCTTCTACAGATTGTACTTCGGTGAGTGTGCCCAAGAACTCCACGACCTCATTCCACCGGCCCCCTTCTACCTTCGGACATCCAGACGCACTGCAAGTTACCATCCCTACCTAGTTGCTATTCCACCAATTCGCACTAAGCGTTTTCAAATGTCTTTTATAATGCGCACAGCAAAAGAGTGGAACTCTTTACCTGCGTCTGTGTTTCCGAGCTCATACAACCCGAATCTCTTCAAAGTAAGAGTGAACAGGCTTCTTCTGGGTGAGCTCACTCCATCGTCGACTTTGTCTCTGTCAACTATGACCTAGACTAGAGTCAAGAGCAAACCCATTTCAAATAAAAAAAAAAAAAAAAAAAAGGAAACGATCAATTGGAACCATGCGCCTAGAATCTGACGTTTCATACGTGCCCATGTAGGTTTATGTGAAATAAAATATTTGTAATTTGAATTTGAGTTTATTGGGAATATTTCATCAAATATATCTTATCCATAAATCTTCACCCTTATATGGACTAAACCGATAGTGATTAAAAATACTCTTGACCAAAAATGTCGTCGAGTCTAATAAAGGATTGCCACCGAAAGAATGTAAAAAGGGGAGAACCCTTTTTACATTCTTTCGGTGAGCAAAATATTTGTTCAAAATTGCAGCAGAAGTACAATGCAATTTTGAACAAATATTTTGCTCAATAACTGAGATTAAAAAAAACTGAAGTGTTAATATTTTGATCAATAACTGAGATTAAAAAACTGAAGTGTTAATCGACTTTTGTTGCTGACTGTACCTTATAGTATTAAGATTGAAGATTTAATAAATCAGTTGGACTTGTTTATGCTTCGTCATTAAATTCTAGATTGCTGTAGTCCACTCCACATCGACATTCACACCTGATATAGCTTAACAAATTAAATTGAATTAGATCAATGAAGTGTTACGTGGGACTTGAGGTCAATTGTCTGAAGGTGAAGAGCATTTAATTGAAAACCCGGGAACTAAACAGCTGTGTGCGGAAAAACGGAATTCAGTTGGTTCCGCTTCATGCTCGTTTGCATTGTTGATATTTTGTGCTTTGTCCCGTGCAGCATTTTGAATCAATTTGTCGTTTTCATCAAATTGCCACCCTAAATATACATTCTATCTGTCTATTATTGCTTTTTATATGACATTGTATAATTTTGTGTCAGGTTACGAAGCAGTTGTTTCAATTTGTGAATTCCACAATTTATCTTGGGTCTAGTAAACAAGTTTAAATTTCGAAGCCATTACTAATTTTAATATGAAACTGGCATTCGTTTTATCACCTTTGCAAAGTGGATAATGGTTTACAGACGAAAGTTCGTGAACCTAATTGATTCCGAAGCCAAACCAATTTAATTTAGGGTATAAAAACACAAATCAATTTAAAGAAAAAAGGTGAACCGATAGCAATCAGTGAGACTCGACGAATCAAGGAAATGAGCGTAGGTTTAGAAGGAACCTAATCCCCGCTTATTACAAAACAGCGGTTTTCTTTAGATCAGGTTTAAACCACCAGCCAGTCGACACCAGCAGTAGAGCCAGTTATTGAATTAAGAACCTAACTGTTATAGAAATGCAATTTTTTATACAAAACCGGCCAAGTGCGAGTCGAACCGAGGGCTCCGTATTTTGTAGGTATGTAAATAGTTTTAAATATTTTTTTTTGTAATGTACCTTCAAATTTACAGTTTTCGGATTTTTTCCTTTACTTGTGCCACATGACATTGCTTCTTGCCAAATTTCATGATTCTAGGTCAACGGGAAGTACCCTATAGGTTTTGATTTCGGAACATAAACGCCCGTATCTTTTGATTACGTTGAACGTTGACTTAGAAGTTTGATTTTTTGACAGCTTCAAAGGATTGCAGTCCTGAGAGTATTTGATATTAATTTCAACTTGATAATTCCACATGTTCCTGAGAAAAAGAGTTTTGACTGACGCACAGACAGACCTCAAAAGAAAAAACGCAACCTTTATAAGATCACTTTGCATCTTATAAAGGTTGCGTTTTTTCTTTTGAGGTACGAAAGCCTAAAAATGATAGCTTAGTTCAGTGCTAAGTTGTCATTAAGATCAGTTGAAATACAAATAAGTACCTACTGGCTGACGGTGTGGGTTTATTGCCACAATGAAAAGTGATGTCGATTCAAGACCAAACAGAGGATTGAAGTATCGAACGTAATGATAATGTAAACAAACATCACCAACTGACCAAATTATCGTAGTTACTTACAGTAGGTAAATAAGAATAGGTAGAGTGTAAACAATTCTATTATCTGACGACTGCAAAGTGCACCCATAACAGTTTCTGGTCGCCGGGAAATTCCATTTCTATATTTTCAGAGTACCAATAGAATACCCAATTAGAGCCAGGAATTTGAGATAACTTTCAAGTTATGGAACAACAAACTGTATTGCTATTCTGTAAAAAGCTCACCGTGAAAACTTAGGTGAAGTGAGCGTGGAGTGAGCTGTCAATAGTGTCAATTCCTAGCAGAAACAAACTCACTTCACCTAAGTTTTCACGGTGAGATTTTTACAGAATCGACCGGCTGAATGTACTTAATACTTAACAAAGTTCAAATTCCATTGCAACCAAAAACTTATCAGCACCCTAATTGCGTAACACACTATCAATCTCAATCTGAATCATTTTGAAGGGTATTGCTAATTCATTGCTTCGTATGTTCGAAAAATGTGTCTGCTCAAGAACGTAAGTAACGCAATGAATGTTGTTGAACTGTCAAAATGAAGCCCATTGCTACTGGTAGTGTTACGCAATTACCCTGCTGGGCCTTTTTGTTACAAATGGTCACTCAAAAATCAACGTTACCAAAATGGGCCACCACTGCTCATTAATTCTGCTTTGGTGATGTATCCCATACATTTTCCAAGCATTTCATGTAGTTTAATGGAATGTAATTAATTTCCACTTCACGTTTACATCCATGTGAGCAGTGATGGCCAAGTGGTGACGGCCGCGATCGCGATTTAAGAGTTGTAGGTCGTAGGTTCGAACCCAGACAGGCGCTTTACTTTGTGTAAATTATATCATCACCACTGGTCTCAAAACGGTGAAGGAAAACATCGTGAGGAAACCGGCATGTCCTAGAACCAAAAATTCGAAGACATGTGACATCTATCAACCCGCACCGGGCCCGCGTGGTGGATTACTGCCCACTCCCTCTCACAGAGAGGAGGCCCGTGTCCTAGCAGTAGGAACATTATAGGCTGATTATGTTTACATCCATGCGGTGGAATATTTCCGTAAACGTTCAATTTTGAGTACACAGACAATAGAGAATCACAGGTAACTGACAAACAAGTAGATTATCCCATTTGTGCAGCTCGCCAATCACTGCATAACCACATTAAAGATATGAACAGTACAGAAACTACGTACTAACGTTCGAAACGGCACACTCACACAGACGCGCGCATCTACGGTACCCCTAAGCGGCAACCGTGACTGAGAGCACCGCGACTATCGCTAGGGGTACCTACCGTAGATGCGCGCGTCTGTGTGAGTGTGCCGTTCCGTAGTTTCCGTACTGTTCATATCTTTACTGTGGCATAACAACGCGTTACTATCATCGCTGGCTATCAAGTCATCAGGCAAACTGTTGTTTTGTTCATTACTATTGATACCTATTGTGGTAACCTACATATATTATCATACCACAGCTTGGTATAAAAATAAAGGTTTTCTAGATTATTTCTGTGGTTTGGGTTTTTTTATCAAACGGAAGTGATACTGTATATATTTTCCCGTTTTGTACCTTGTCTTGTGCCTTGACCTCGTGTGTTGTTATTACTTCCAAACTTTCGAGTTGTTAAAACTGCTTCATAAAATCAGAAGAGGTGTAGCTGTCTTCATCTTCAATCAGAGAAATTAATAATCTAGAGAAACCTTAAAGATATATAGAAACCATACAGGTAGGTACCTACTATAACCTACAGGTTTTGGTCGCCTGAAACCTTGGTGTACACCTGTAAATGCGTTTTTAGATGAGACAGCTCTCATGATAACTATAGCATATTGCCATTGATGCACGAATTGGTGCCTTCTAATATTTCATAACGAGCAATTATCGCAATCTAGGTTACTGGAGCAAACACGGATTTTCTTTGTATAAATTATATAAGCGCCTTACACATATTCTTAGCTGATTGTATATCTGTAGATAATTTATTAGTATTAATATTGTCACTGTACCGCCACAGTAAAGATATGAACAGTACGGAAACTATATATTAACATTAGAAACGGCACACTCACATAGACGCGCGCAACTACGGTACCCCTAAGCGGCACCCGTGACTTAGCACCGCGACTATCGCTAGGGGTACCGTAGATGCGCGCGTCTGTGTGAGTGTGCCGTTTCGAACGTTAGTACGTAGTTTCCGCACTGTTCATATCTTTACTGTGGTACAGCGATGTATTTGCATGCAAAACATGGTGTTATCGTTGCAAATATACGCGATATAGTATTATAAACAATATAGGTACCTTATCGTTAGCTAACAGCACCTTCGTGAGATTACAACCTTTTAAAGTTCATTTGTGTAAAGTCTGACGATGTCTGCTAAATATTTAATTAAGACTTTCTAATAACATCACATATCATGAAATCCGTATTCCCCGAATAGGCAGAGTTGCACCATAGCACACCCACATTTCGCCAAAATTTACACGAAAACCTAATGTTCTGACGAAAATATTGTCATTTTAGTCGAGGTGATAGTAGTAGCTAATGGTTTTATTACTTGTTAGTTTTATAGAAAAATAGTCCGTAAAATCATCATCATCATCATCATTTCAGCCGAAAGAAGTCCACTGCTGGACATAGGCCCGCACCTCCACTTCGACCGGTTCTGTGCTTCTCGCATCCAACGGGTTCCTGCGGCCTTCACAAGGTCGTCGGTCCACCTTGTGGGACGCATTCCTAAGCTACGTCTTCCGGTACGCGGTCGCCACTCCAGAACCTTTCGGCCCCATCGACCATCTGTTCTGCGAGCAATGTGCCCTGCCCACTGCCACTTAAGTTTGGAAATTCTTCGGGCGTCGGTTACCGTGGTTCGTAAAATAATCACATTCAAATAATTAACATAACATCACGAAGGCGTGATGTTTCCCCAAAGGCTTAGGTAGGCGTACCTATAGTAGGTACACATGTCGACAGTTATGTTAAAATCCCATGTAATAGGGGGCGAGCCTATTTATTGCCTAGACACAAAGCCAGACTCCGGGCTGCTACTGAGAAATTTCAGGTAAAAAACCCAGTAACACTTTGCCCAACCCGAATTGAACGCAAGACTTCATGCTCAGCAGTCTGTAGCGGTTGTGACTAGTAGACAAAGGAGACACTAAGGCTTATATCTCACTGGGACACCATGGTGGCGTAACCATGGTTGCCCTGCCTGCAAAATATATACAGATAGCTGTATCATCTGTAAAAATGCGCAAGCGCAACCAACCATAAATTTTTTGGCAGTGCGACCATGGTTGCGCCGCCATTGGTGTCGTAGTAAGATAGGGCCCTCCGAACTTTCCAATATTTTTATTAAAAGGAGATATCAGTATTCAAAGTAGCTGTCCCATTCAAGCTGGCTACTGAAGCATTATTATATCCATTATTTTTTGACAGTGTCGATACCAAAATCAAAACTCTACTCACTACTACTTTTTAAAAATAATTGGTTTTAACAAGGTTTTCAAATTAGTGTTATGACACGGTACACGTTACTCTCATGAAGTTATGACCCATTTCCTTGTGTATTTACGACTTTTGATAAGAAGATAACCACGTTTTCTGATTATTGTTCATGTTATTACTTCTTGTGACACGTAATGTAGCATTGGCACATGGTAGCATTTGTCATTGAATACAAAAAAAACTGGCCAAGTGCGAGGCGGACTCGCACACGAAGAGTTCCGTGCCACAAGGCAAAAACGCCGAAAAAACACGTTTGTTGTATGGGAGGCCCCCCCTTAAATATTTATTTTATTCTGTTTTTAGGATCTGTTGTTAAAGCGGCAACAAAATTTCAACTGTCTAGTTATCACGGTTCATGAAATCATGACAAACAGCCTGGTGACAGACAGACAGACGGACAGTGGAGTCTTAGTAATAGGGTCCCGTTTTTACCCTTTGGGTACGGAACCCTAAAAATAGGTCTCCCGCGGTTTTACTTTAGTTTTAGATACAAAGCTGCATTTTCTTAGACTTCTTGCTGACACAAGGAGCAAGCAGTCATTAGTTACTTAATTAACTTTAGATACCCGTGCAAATAATAACAGCTGTACGAATAGACTTGCCGCGTTCGGTTCGTGGATGGGTGCAAACTCAAAGCATTTATTTCAATTAAACCATTTACAGGCACTTTTGAATTGTCAAGAAGTCGGTCAGTCAGAAAATATGAAGCTAGTTGCCCATTCCAAAGCGTAGATACCTATGGAGAAGAACGAGCAAGAAACTCCATGGACACTCTTTTAAATTATATTTTTACAAAAATATTTGTTACATCATTAATGTTGAGCTCATTTATCGAGGGTAATCGGAAGCCCAGTCTAACAATCAGTCTTACCAAGAGTTATCGTGTTAAGTACCTAGTAAGTAACTCGGTCGTGGAGGTTGGATAGGCAGTCGCTCTATGTAAAATACTGGTATTCAGCTGCATCCGGTTAGAATGGAAGCCGACCCCAACATTGATTTTGACCTGTGTACCCCCAATTTTCAAAAGAAAATTTTGGTCAGCAAAGTAACCGATCAAATACCCCTACCGAATTTCGTTCCAAATCAACAATCTAAATCCAATTTTAAAATGTAGTCGCTACCTGGTCGAGTCGTCGTATTTCACATTTTTATCAATCACTTATCGTAATCGGCGTTAATGTTAGTTATCGATAGATTACCTACTGCTTTTTAAGGGCAGGCGGGTTTAACGACCCATGAAGGTGAATGGATAGTGTTATACCGCGAAATTAAATTTTTCTTACTTACGTTTTTTACAATTTGCAGGTCAGTGTCAGATTGTGTCTTGATCAAAATATGATTCGCGACAATTAAAGGTACTTAATTAGAGAATTATAATCATTAGAATCATTAATATATCTTTCTAAGTTAGATTTCTACCACCAATCTAAAAGTGTTATTAGTAGAAATCTAACTTTGTCAGATACTTATTATTGTCAGACGTATTAATGATTCTGATGAATCGCAAAAAACGTAAGAAAATTTGTATTTCGCGGTCTCAACTACCCATTCAACCTTAATACCGTGGCACTTGCGACCTTGTTCGGGGCAAAACGGGAAACGTTTCATTCACGTGATTTAGATAAGGCAATATTGTCGTAAAGGATGTTTGTCATGATTGGGATGTGTAATCGTAACAATTTGTCAGTATCTAACAGCTGCCTCAGCCAGTTATTGTTAACCCATGACTTTCGATCCAGGGCTTTTTTTTTTTTTGCGGATGGGAAATCCTCAAATGACCCCTCCTCCCACTCTGGGTGGAGCGTAAGGGAGTGTCAGACTCGGATAAAGTAGACCACTGGTAGTTTTATTTTTCCAACTCTTTCCGCCATCTTCTACGGGGTCTGCCACGACGCCTTCTGCCTGTGTCAGGACTCCACGTAGTGGTTATTTTGGCCCACAGCTCATTAGGCATATGGCAGACGTGGCCAGTCCAGTCCCACTACAGCTTAGCGACTTTTTGAGCAAAGTCAGTAATCGTTTATCAAGTGTTTTGGACCGCAGTGTGGTGTTGCGAATACGATCTGTGAACAAGGCTGATAATGATGAACAGCTGCACGGTTATTTTGTTACGATGACAGAAATCTGAGCGTATAATTTTTCTGTCACAGCATCAGTAAGTAAATTACATGTGGAGTGATCTTTTGGGGACACTAGACGCTTGACAGACAACTGGAAAGCGGACAGGTGAAATCACACTAATATTATAAGGGCGAAAGTTTGTGTGTGTTTATGTTTGTTACTTCTTCACGCTCAAACGGCTGGACCAATTTTGATACAATTTTGTATGGAGGTAGCTGACACCCTGGATTAACATATTATTATTAGCCTGCCTCACTACTCTCTTTCCACTTCTCTCTGTTCAAAGCTGCTAAGGACCAGTTCTTGTTGAAGGAGTCCAGCTCATCCCGCCATCTCCGTCTGGGCCTGCCACGATGTCGTTTGCCATTAAGAGGGACCCATTGGGTCGTAAGTTTGGCCCATTGTTCGTCTGACATGCGGCAGATGTGTCCAGCCCAGATCCATTTTAGCGTGGCAGCTTTCCAAGTGACATTAGTTATCTTTGTGATGGAAGGGATGGTCGTATTCCTAACTCGGTCTGTTAGTTTGATACCCAGAATACTCCGTTCCATAGCCCTCTGGCAACTGGATTAACATATAGGCTACTTTTTATCCCGATATACCCACGGGATCGACACTTATGCGGGCGAAACCGCGGGGCGCAGCTAGTTCTTTCCATAAAAGAAAAGCTAAACTGCTGTTTTTAAGAATTCCTTTAAATTCACACTATGAATGAATGAATGAAATGCACCGACCCCAGCGTGGTTTGACCAGACTCGATTAATCGAATAAACCCCGAGATTCGCACTAGCCCCCTCATGTTTCATGGTGCTACAGCGACCATTGCATATCAAGGAGTAGACCGGGGGGCGCGGTAATGGTGACGAAGCCCTGCTAAGAAAGAAGCTGGCGCTTTAAGTCAATCACCAATCAACCAATCGCCACTTTAAATGATTGGACTAGGCAAGTAGTTAAACGTTAGCGATCCAAGCCATTTGCCTAGCTGTTTGATTGAATGGCTGAATATCATTCAGGCCGCTTGTTGAACGGCGCTGTTTAGTTAAAAGGCTTCTTACGGTCTAGGTGCTAAGGTGCCCTTTGTGTAGCCGTATTTTGGGCAACGCGCGGAAGGCGCGTGGCGTTAATGGCAGCTAATTAAGACAGTTGACGGCGACATATCCACTATGAACCAACCATAGCAAAAATATAATTTATTTACAAACTCAACGACACGAAAACAAGATGAAACCATCTAGCAATCTAACAAAAACTTCATCCGTATTACATAAATATTGTAGGAAGGAAACGCATAAATAGTGTCTCTTTCGCATTGTGGGAGTCGTGGGAGCGTGTATTGTACACCTCTGTAACATGTGAATCTCGCGGCACACGTGGCCACAAATTGTACCATTCCACAGACAATGGACGTAAGTGCTGTTATCATAATAATGGAGATATTATTTTTGTAGCATTTCTGAGTAACGAGAGCTTGTGTAGACTAGAGGAATGCTGCTGCATCAGCGTGGCTTTACGATTGGTACTAAAACATTTACAGAGATGTCTGTGTTATAGGCCAAGTCTAAGTCTCAATGGCCTACTTGCTATCAAACATCATGTCATCATCATCTGCCTAGCCTTTTCCCAACTATGTTGGGGTCGGCTTCCAGTGTAACCGGATGCAGAATACCAGTATTTTACATGGAGCGACTGCCTATCTGACCTTCACAACCCAGTTACTGGGTAATACGATACCCTTTGGTAAGACTGGTTGTCAGACTTTCGGGCTTCTGACTACCCGTAATGACTGTCAAGGATCCACAAATGACAGCCGGGACCAACCTCTTAACGTGCTTTCCGAGGCACGGAGGGGTCTCGGTATCTAAAGATGGTCACCCATCCACAGACCATCCGCGGCGAGCGTAGCTTAACCTGATAGATCGACCTGTGCGGCTGTTATTATTTAGCCACGAGCCCCTCTATCAAACATCATGTCATGACTAGGTATTCACGATTGTCAAAGTTGTACTGGTTTCGCATCAACCATGAGATAATTATCTTCCTGTGCGAGTCCCAATAAATACTTTTTACATATAATGTTCCCACTGCTGGGACACGGGCCTCCTTCTTCGAGAGGGAGTGGGCTGTAATCTACCACGTGGGCCCATTGCGGGTTGGTAGTAGATGTCAAATGTCTTCAAATTTTTGGTTCTAGGACAAGCCGTTTTAAGAGCAGTGGTGATGAATTTATTTACATAAGGTAAGTCGCCTGCCAAACTTAAGTGGCAGTGGGCAGGGCACATTGCTCGCAGAACAGATGGCTGATGGGGCCGATAGGTTCAGGAGTGGCGACCGCGTACCGGAAGACGTAGCGTTGGAAGGCCTCCCACAAGGTGGTCCGACGACCTTGTAAAACCGCAGGAACCCGTTGGATGCGAGAAGCACAGAACCGGTTGAAGTGGAGGTGCTTGGGGGAGGCCTATGTACAGCAGTGGACGTCTTTCGGCTGAAATGATGATGAAAGCTCCTGCCTGGGTTTGACCCCACGACCTACGACTACCGGGCAGTTACCACTGGCCCACCCACCACTGCTCAAATACTTTACTTTATTTCCATTTAAATGAGAATCGCATACCAGCCTTCCACAAAAGCGGCTAAATATACCAATCACCATGAACCAAGGGTCATCGTCAGCCTACAGCAGTCTACTGCTGGACATAAGCCTCTGCAATTGCACGCCATTCAGCTCGATTCTCGCCAACGCTCATCCAGCTGCGACCAACCACCCTGCGAGGATAGACGCTTCACAAAATTTTGACTGACTAGTCTAAAGTGGAGGTGCTAAAAGATTTCGTACACAGCTATCAATTCACACAAATATCACGTATACTTTGTAAAACCGTTTTCTTCTGTAAATCTATGACGTCTGCAGGCTGCAAGATATCACAATACACCAATTTCCACGTATGTATTGTAAACTCGTATTTCAATGAATGGTCATTGTCAGAGTCAGAGGTTACAAGTCGATTAAAAATTATAACAGTACGGCATTGTATTAAGAAGACAATTAAATAAAATTAGTATTTAAACAATTAAGAGGTGTCCAATTGTCCATACAGGAAACGTGTTTTCATGAACCGTGTGCGAGTCCGACTCGCACTTGGCAGGTTTTTAGTATAGGTCGACAAAAACAAGTCCAAGCATGTAACTTTGTCAGCACATAGGTTTGATGTTCTTGACCAAGTAAACCATCACAAGGAAATAAAATCAGTTATATAATACTAATCCTAACTTTATCAAAAACATTGTCAAAACTAATCCCACACTAAGGTCGCGTTCACCTAATTATAATATTTATATTTTCTTGAAAACCAACATTACTGATGTTTGAGATAATTTTATCCTCGGAATACTTACACCATACATAGATGAAACTTGTTGTGCTATTACAAAAACTAAATATTTGTTCAATAATTATTTTGTGGGTAGATAAAAAAACTGTCAATATTATACTTTGTTGCTGTGTGTCATGTATGTCCTAAGTCAAAAATTCGAAGACATGTGACATCTAACAATACGCACTTGGTCCGCGTGGTGGATTACGGCCAACTCCCTCTCATCGAGAGCTTGTGTCCCACCAGTGGGAACATTAAAGGCTGATTATGTATGAGTTAAGAAGTTTTCTATATTATAAAAGTTTTCCACAGTACCTAATTGAACTACTATCTTGACTATTAAAAAAAACGGGCAAAAGCGAGCCGGACTCGCGCACCGAGGGTTCCGTACCATCATATGTTTTTAAATTTTCATCGGCGAGGCCTATATTCGTCAGAGAATTTTAACACTGTGCAGTGTTAAAATTCTGTGGTGTAGAATATTGCAATTTTATGTCAACGCCATCTCTTGACCGATAATGTACCTTTTGTTGATGATTTATGAAAAAGTGTGCTTTTTAGAGACTTCGTTTTATTTTTCCTGTAATCTTTACATACATTTCTAATTTTCTATCACATAGAATTATTTCAGATTTTACTCTTTGCAAACTTCAGAGATAAGGGGGAACGGTATTTTTTTTTTCATTTTTCATCAAACTTTGCGGCCTAAAAAAAGGAAAAATGTTGGAGAATGTACTAACTGCGCTCTTTCATATGATACCTCACATGCCCTAGTAGCGACCCTTCAAATTCTTCAGACCCACTTTCAGTCCCTGTTAAAATATAATATATTTTTATTTCTTTCTTATTTGCAAAATAGTTGGGCAAACGTCATCTAAAACTATTCCAAATTTCAAGTTGATAGCATTAGTAGTTCTTGAGATATTCAGCTGTGACAGACAGACTGAGTCTCACCTTAGGGGTTCCATTTTACTATTTTGGTACGGAACCCTAAAAATCAAATCTTGGCCGAAATTGATTCGGCAAGCAACAAGGAGCTAACAACTACAATTATTTCAGAGATATCATATAGATATAGAGTAGTGTAAATACGACACTTATCTAATACATAGACATAAGATACTGGGATTGAAAAGTAAACTAGGCGAGGTCATTAAACGGGTAAACAACAGATCGTGTGGCCTGGCATCCATAGATACTTTGACGAGCATCTTCAGGCCTCCAGTCTTTGGTTTATGTGAAGTCAGCATAGGCCATTGTATATGGTCCACATACTAGCAACAGCACATTCACATTGTGACACTTTCAATAGTGAGAATGACAAACACAAAAAAATTCTTGGTGATGAATTGATGATACCGATTCAAAGAATGCAACGGAGTTTATTTTCTCTCTATGAAAACTGGGTATAAATCAACAATAATAAATTTATCTTTACACAAGACCTGTCAGAAATTGAGTAAATGTCCCAGAGCAACGCAAAAATGTGCTATGGCTGAGTTGAGTAGACTATAAGCACATGTGTTGTTTCAAGAAATAAATTCATATTCTCAGATTCCAAACTCCGAGCATATATTTCATGAAACAGTCAACAGAAATTGTATCATCCTACATAATAATAAACCTAAAATCCAAAACTTACTGCAGCAAAGGGTTCGAGTCAGTCATTCTGCTCCAAAAAAATCACTTCACACCACTTTTGACCACAATTCCAAAAAAATTACGAACAAGAGTCAGTGAAACGTCAACCTGTCATATTAGTAGCGTAACCGGGTGCGTACTAATTTAAATCTAATAGCTATTAATGCTATCGCTTCGTTATCTCGAACATCGAATGAGCCACTCCCTGCACAAATTGTAGGTAGATAGTGCAACTACCGACTGATAATTTTAATATTACGGCGGGAACCGTACATATGTAAATATTGTCGTATTTCAACTGATTTTAGAAGAAGGCAAAGTTACAATATTAACAAATAAATTGAGCACGAATTTGCTCAGATTAATGGCGTGATCATTACTTAACGTTTTGGCGTGGCATCAAATTCGATGAATTGTGGCAAAATATTTTGACTAAGCACATTCCGGTTAGATTGTTACTAGGTATATTTTTTAGCACTGAGTTGGTGATACAATGAATAATTATGAGGTAATTTTAAAAATGTTTTTCGAAGATTACACTGCTAAAATTAATTTACAAATTCTGCATCTATTGTATCATTTAGCGGATTATGTATTACAGGCTGATTATGCCAGGCTATCAACAACATTATAAAAAGAAATTTAGGAAGGTAGGTATAGGCCTGGAACATGTCTATCCTTACATATTATAAGCAGCAGGCTACTTTATCTAATTCGTCGGCCGCATCGTCAAAATCATCTGCCAATTCGTCTAAATGAGGTTGACTCGCACGCACCTCTTCTTCATGAAGTTTCTTATTTTCTACCAAAAGTTCCCTAGTATTTAACTCCTTCAATAATAATCGCAGGGACCTCAAATCGAGCATCACCACCGACTTGAGCATACAGAACCATATTTTTAACATACAATGTTGCCTATCTAATCACTCGAATGTCCGGATTATACAAATAATCGACGATTATAAATTATCTACCGACTTTCGGGCAGGTTACGAAGGGGATACCAGTTTACCTATGTTTGTCAATCGCATAGCGGTTGAGGAAATATAAAAAAAAATCGATAAAGAAAAATATAACCAGCATGATGCATAATATAACGTTTGTCCTCTATATTCAGGGTCGCAGGAGGATCGATTTTTACATTGCACTGTCCGGTAACAATATCGATTTGTTATTGAGATGTTGCCTGAGGTAGCTGCGCGGTGCGGGAGGGGTGATAGTTGTCACAAGTTGAGGAATCACTGAGCTCTCGCATCACGTCACCACACCCCTCCCGCACCGTGCTGCTACCTCAGGCAACGTCTCAGTTAAGCGGTCGGCATATAGTTTATGGATTGAGTTTGAGTTACTACAGCTAGTACTTTCTTACTCTTCAATAGCTTACAGTTATTTTACTTAGAACTTCAATTAGACATAACTTTTAAAATATAACATCTCGCCTGTATTCCCCAATGGGTTAGGCAGGGGTGTACCTATAGTACATCCATATTTCGCCAGTTATATTTAAGTCCCATGTCATAGGGGGCGAGAAAATCATCGCTTTCAACTTACAGCTTGAAATTGTGTCCATATGTAAAGAGCAGGCAGACACAGAAGTTTGGATTTGTTTATACATATTATGATTTGGTTTATTCCCACAAACAACTTTTGTCCAAAACTACGGGATATAGGTGCCTAAAGGCCAATTCTCGTAATTTAAAACGTTCAATATCTAGTCGCAGAGCGTCATCTCGGCGACAAACAAAATTAGAGGTATTTTTGACAGATTGAGACAGATCAGCCGGGTCAGCGGGATTGTCCGAAAGAGTTACCGCTGGCCCGGAACATAACGGGCTAAGGAAGGAACACGGGTGGGTTTTAGTCAGTAAGAGTCTGACACTCCCTTCTGCTCCGCCCAGAGCGCGAGCGGGACCGTCATTTGATGATTTCCAACGCAAAAAAAGAAGACTGAGATCAGACTGTGAACGTTCTTAAAATTACGAGCATTGCCCCTCTGATCTGTTACTTACCACTTTTCAGAAAAAGACCAAACTATTCCTTTAGGGGCAGACAGTATTCGCGTGGAAACGTAATCAGTGTACAATTAGCGCCTATCACACTACACACGTTTATCTAACTAATTGTGTGAAACGTATGCTATTTTAATTGATGAGGCGTGATCTTGGTGACCATGTTCTAACTCGGCAACATTAATTAAGAAAAGAACGTCTTAATATCGCTTTTCAGACATCTGCCAATGTAAAATAATGGTATTTTTACCGTATTCCATAGTATTTAAGGTTCAGCGGGATAATTGCGTAACACACTATCAGTAGCAATGGGTTTCATTTTGACAGTTCAACAACATTCATTGCGTTATTTACGTTGTGGAGCAGACACATTTTTCGAACATATGAAGCAATGGATTAGGAATATCGTTCAAAATTATTCAGATTGAGATTGATAGTGAGTTACGCAATTAGGGTGCTGGACTAAGCTTACATACGAGGATCAATGTACCGAAAGCAGTGGCGAAACTATAGGGTGGCATTGGGGCAAAATGCGACGGGTCCCCAGCCAGAGGGGGCCCCCCGGCCCGAGAGGGCCATGAGCACAGGAGGAGCCTAAAGCGGCATAAGTTTATAAATTCAAACTTTTTGTGCAACAAAAGACATCATTCAAGGTTTTGATCATTTTGTACAATGATATTATAAGTAAAAAACCTTTTTACACTTATAATATCATTGATTTTGTACCTATCCAAAATTAAAGTAGCCAAAATTTTTAGAGTCTATTAGGTATGTATTCTGTGACTGAGATCAGACTGTGAACGTTCTTAAAATTACCAGAATGACCCTCTGATGTCATATAAGCAGATGTCAATGTAAATATTCACTATCATATTCGTGTCACACAGAATACTAATGTTTCCAATGAAGTACAAAGTACCCATCGCGATAGCCCAAGTATTTAATTAACCTCATACTTATGACATTAGAACTGATAATTTAAGGGTCTATTGTTGACCTCCTTGGACACATCTAGTATAGCTACTACGATACTAAGTACCTACTTTAATAGATGTTAATGTGCCAGATTGCAGTGAAGAAGTGAGGAGATCACCTTAGTACTCAAGCGTTAAAACAAATGCGATATTGATTACAATGTCGATAGATCCATTTTTTACTTTGACGCCGATATTATTGGCCAGAAGCAAGAGCTTCTGCACATGGCGAAAATGTTGGGAGAAACGACATTTTATCCACAGGACGAGCCAAAGTCGTGCAACAGAAGGGGCGCCAGATGTTCTGGAGTGTTACTGAATGAAAACCTCCCTATGAGCTGAGGAGGGCTACAATATAATTATGTAAATCATAATCAGCCTATAATGTTCCTACTGCTGGGACACAGGCCTCCTCTCTGTGAGAGGGATAATTATGTAGGAAGTATTATCTATACATATAATAAATCTGTAGACGAGGCGTTTCTGTACATTGAAAATATTAAAAAAAAAAATAGTTGGGGTGTTATAGGATAACCAACAGATGCCATTTCATCAATTTTTAGAATTTTTGTCTGTTTGTCGGTTTGTCGGTTTGTCTGTTTGGATGTGACGAAATTTGATTTGAACAGGTGCAACGTAAAAAGTACCAAACCAATATGGTTAATTTTTATACTCAAATATAGTGTAGAAGTCGGAGTAGTGTTTAGTTTTTGTTTCATCGCAATCGGTTCACTGTATCAAAATATATAATCAATTTAAAGTATTCTACAACAACTTTCATTACGTAAGTTGGATACACGTAATGACATCTATTGGCGCTTTATAGTACTAACGAAAACATAATTATTGTGTTTATAACATTATTATGTGAATAATCACGTCATGCAGGCTTACCTATAAGATGACTATCACAGTCACTTCTGCCTGTGTTATTTGAAAAAGTAATGATAATGATTACATAATGTTGGTTGATTAGTGGCGCTAAAAGAATTTCAAATAAAAAGTGAGGATAATGTAAGATAATATTATGTGATGTGGTGTTCTGAGTGATAAAGATTGCAATGATAAATGATAAATGATTTTATTTTTGTAAGTAGGTTTGTACAAACACTTTTACACATCAATCATGTTTTTTTTTAAACTAGATGAAGTCGGCGTTTCCTATCTGACTACTCTGAGAAGAAAGGCCGAAACAAACACACACACGGGCAACTTTATCTAGGAGCTCTTTCGAGGGGCAAGCAACCTTTCTAACATTGTTAACAGAGAAGCATTTTCTTAGTGACATAAGGTTTTAAGATCATATCATAGTTTTTGCCTTTTTTCTCGAATTTTTTAAAATTTCTTTACCATGATAACGCTTCAACGCACACCTCCAGACGGGCTGTTGATTTATTGAGTATAGGTTCGGCAGATGCACACCCTTTTTTTTTGTTTTCGGGGTGGAAAATCTTCATGGATGTACGCCGCCCTGGGGCGGGCGGCGAGGTCTGTCAGGCTCTTACTGACTAAAAATCACCCCAGTGTTCCATCTCACACCTACGCCGGGGGTTGCGGGACCGTACGATCCTTCCGCAACCCCCGACTGGTGACGGCAAAGAGGGGCGCGCGTGGGACACTACGCGCCGCCAGCTCAAGTCCTGATGTGTTGGCGGTGACAGACGTCCCCGAATTCGTCGCCCCTGGACCCGTTTAGTGGGCTGGAAGAGGGCGTTGTCTGCCCTCCGCCGACGCCCGATGCGCCTACTGCGGGCCGGGTGAGGTGAGGTGAGGTGAGGTGATCTCCCTCTCCCTTTCCACAGCCTTTCGAGACGACCGTTTCGCAGAAGGAAACCACCGCGTCCCAGGACTCTTCGCTGCCGTCGACTCGACTACGGCCGGCAGCGATACGTCAAGGTGCACACCCAAAACAAGTAGCACTGCCATGTCGTAAAAAGGTATTGTAAATTATGTCTTCGAGACAATAACTAAATTTTTAGCCATTGTCTTGGTTAAAACCATATCAACCCCTTTTGTTTTCGGATGGGAAATCATCAAATGACCCCTCCCGCTCTGGGTGGAGCGGAAGGGAGTGTCAGACTCTTACTGACTAAAACCCAGCTACCCATTACTCTCCGCTCGCAGGCCCGCGCCTACGGTGGCCGGGAGTCGTCACGCGGCTCCCGACGCCCGGAGCGTCTCCCACGGTGGCTGGGACGGGAGGCTCTCTCCCTGAGCCATCCCGCCACCTCCTTTGCTAGCATGAATGCTTCGCAGAAGGAGGTGACTGCCTCCCACTCCCTCTCGCCCCGGAGCATGACTCGCACCAGGGCCGGACGCGAGAGGTCGCCGCCGCTGCCGATCGCCTCTACGAGGACACGGCGGTGCTCCGCACAAGCGGGGCAGACCTCCACCGTGTGCTCCACCGTGTCCTCTGGGCGATCCTAGCAATGGTGACACCCGGGCGTTTCCTCCCGCCTGATGATGTGCAGGAACCTCCCGAAACTTCCGTGTCCGGTGAGGACCTGCGTCAGGCGGTAGGTGAGAGCGCCGTGGCGCCTCTCTAGCCACTCCTTAAAGAGGGGTCTTATCGCCGCTATCGCGGCGTGCTCTGCGCTGGGTAGCGACAGTCGCTCTTTCCATGCCGCCATGAGATCGCGCCGGAGATCTGTCCGCTCCGCACCGATTTGCCGCGGAAGCGAATCTTCCCCCCGGCGTAGTGCGTAGTTAGCAAATGTGGGCACAGGTTTACAGAATAAGTTAAGAAAGACTTCAAACTACTTTTCAGATAAACTTCAGTAGGTACGATTTAAGAGTAACACCATTGATGTATTCTTCTTTTTATCTTCTAGATATCTCGACGCTATGATAAAGTCTTAATATTGGTATGTAAGATATCTACAATACCAAGTTAAGAATTTCTAAATTTATCGCAGAGCGGCAGAGAAGAAGACAAGACTTATAAAAACTAACTTCAAACTTCACCTACTAATCTCAGATATACTTTAGATAAAATGGTGGTATGATTTTACGATTTATTCCGGTCTAACTTAGTATTCTAAAACAAATGCAAAATAAAATGGACATAATATGGCTATTTGGTCAGACAATCAGCCTCGAGCAGGCGCTTTCATTTTTATTTATCCTCAAAAATCAAAGTGACACTTCGTCGCATTGTCATTATGAACCCTGAAGACGCAGTGACTGCTGTACAGTCGAAAGGGCTATGGTTGAGAACCCCAGGCAAGGGAAGCGTTATCAGACAAGATCGGAAGATTCTTCCTTTTACACCTTTCCTAAGCGACACATTATTGTGTTCCGACATCCACGCGAACGAAGTCGCGGGCACAGCTAGTTATACATATTATATCAGTAGCATTACCATGAAAAGGCTTATAAATCGTGGCATTGAGTCGAATCTCACATGAAAGACGACAAATGGCGACAAATGGCCGAATATTGTATAAATGCTTTCTGATGACGATAATAGATTGAGACGAGATCATTGTTTAGTGAATTTAACAAAATAAAATTATTGAGCAATTCGATGCATGATTTTTACATTGCTCAAAAAGGCAATCCGCCATTTTGGATTGCCATCCCACTAAGTATTATTTGAATATTAATTCAGCTGTTTAAGACTAGGTAATATGCAAAACTGGTTAAATAGACAATATTTTTCACACCAATGATGTATTCGCGTGAAAATGCTATTTTCACGGCTTATTGACAGTGACAATAGTCGTGAAAATATCATTATCACCGTCCAAAATGTACCATTCAATTTTATTATAGATCTATTCGAAACGGTCTGGGTTGTCTCCATAAAGAACAAAAGTTGACGAGCAAGCAGCGTCTGAAATATGACCTCACCTGAAGTACGTCCGAAAAAACATGTGAAGATCTGTTTGTCACCGTACATTATCATATAGGTACTCAGTTGATTAAATAATTATATTGCATGTGTTTTTGTACAGATACAAATACCATTTTCGAGATATTTCAGCAAGGTAGAACATAAAATTCTTATACCTTTAACGATTATGAAATTGCTGATAAAGTGATAACTAAGCCATGAGCTATTAGTTATTCTGTGCTATCAGTGAGAGTTAGATTCGTATAACATCAGATTTATTTTGATAAATTTTACTTTTTCTGCGGTAATATGAATATTTATCAATCATGCATGAAGCATTGCCTATATAACTTTATCTTTTCCAACAAAGTGCAGATATTTACGACAGTCAAGCATTGCGGTCGGACCAACCGCACATGTACATAGTGATACCGACACAATTCACGCCCCATACACATATAGAGTGAGCATGAGCAGTATTACTTACTTCCGATGGCAAACTTTCTACTTCACATAGAAATCGAGAATCATAATAACTTTTTACATCCTCTAGATGAGTTTCCATTTTCCATTTGGAATAAAACAAATGAATTACGTTCATTCTAAGGCATTTTATCAACTAAACGCAATGACAAAACGTATGTGCAAAGAAAATGAAGAATGATACTAATGTAATAGTTGGTCTGTGTACACTGTGTACAGTTTGGAAAAGAATCGGCCGTATCTAAAGTGAAAGAAAGAATAAAGTTTATTTGGACACAGTTCGTGAAAAACAAAATACAAAATTAGCAAATTAAAAATAATGTTTCAAAGAACAATATACAATAGTGTGTGCCTCACGGCTGCGCCAAAAAGGTTCATTTCAGCAGATGCTGTCTGACGCTAGTTTTCTAACGGACAAGTGACGTGGAGTAAACACAGTAACTCGACGATCGATGTATGGATTTTTGTAGCTGATTACATATCTTATGAAAACAATAAAGTGTTATGTGAGACTGTGCGGGGGCTATCTATGGTGCGACCAAACAATAGAGCGATCAACGCAGAGACGATGGATCTATCATCATTGAAACTGTTTTGACGTCGCACGACTATTGTTAGTCAAATCGAATGTCGCATAACACAAGATGCAATTATATGTATATTGACATGGCTTATTATGTCAATATATAATTGCATCTTGTACACCCAAAGCGTTGCACATAGAATAATGATACCCACAGTAAGGCAATGATGTCTTTTTTTTTTTTGCGGATGGGAAATCATCAAATGACCCCTCCCGCTCTGGGTGGAGCGGAAGGGAGTGTCAGACTCTTACTGACTAAAACCCACCCGTGTTCCTTCCTTAGCCCTTTATGTTCCGGGCCAGCGGTAACCCTTTCGGACAATCCCGCTGACCCGGCAGGCTTCGGCCCTATGGGGCCCCTCCTCGATGCTGACATCTCTTTGAGGCGCGCGTGGAACACGTACGCGCCGTCCGGCACGGGCCTGGTCCTGATCGGATGGTGAGCTACCCATTACTCTCCGCCCGCAGGCCCGCGCCTACGGTGGCCGGGAGTCGTCACGCGGCTCTCGACGCCCGGAACGTCTCCCGCGGCGGCTGGGACGGGAGGCTCTCTCCCTGAGCCGTCCCGCCACCTCCTTCGCTAGCGTGACTGCTTCGCAGAAGGAGGTGACTGCCTCCCACTCCCTCTCGCCCCGGACCATGGCTTGCACCAGGGCCGGGCGCGAGAGGTCGCCGCCGCTGCCGATCGCCTCTACGAGGACACGGCGGTGCTCCGCCCAAGCGGGGCAGACCTCCACCGTGTGCTCCACCGTGTCCTCTGGGCGATCCTGGCAATGGTGACACCCGGGCGTTTTCCCCCGCCTGAAGGCAATGATGTCTTAGGTCCTATTGAACAAAGTCAAGTCTTATGTTACGATCCTCACAACGTTTGTCCGAATCCCATAAATCCCCCTAATTTCCCATCACCTAGATTTCTAAGGACTGCAATCACCTAGTTGTCAGCAGTCGCAATGCTACACAAATTGTTTCGATCACTACGATCAACTACTATGGCATCCACATTCAAAAGTTATCATTGTTGGTGAGAGCCGTGGTTATCAGCTACAACCTTTGACTTCTATGGTTATACTGTCGTAGGACAAACCTATTGTGGCTTATTTTATGTCCCTGCATACGTTGTCTTTTATTCATTAAAAAAAACTATTATTAGTGAAATCGATATTAGACTCTTAATCATGATTTCAAATATCTATGCCATGGCCTCTGCTCTATTTAATTTTCTCGGTTGACAGATCAGTGCTACTCAGTCAGGTACGTAAGAGGTAAAAACGATGATTCATACATCAAACCGTAAATTATATCAATATTATCGTTCTCTGACATAATATGAAGGAGTGATTCGTCAATATTATGAGATTTTTTTAGGATTAGCAAACTGAAGAGTGGTGACGAATATTGAATCTTAGGCGTAGTTTTAAATTAAGCTAACGAGTAACTGAACTTTTCCTTTACAAAGGTTTCAGTTTGGAATTCCAGTTTGCTGAACCAATACCGTTGAAATCGATTTAGGTAGAAATTATGAAAAGAACGTGAAGGGATTATCAGATCAAATTCTGAATTGACGAATGGAGGACCGTGTATTCTTCCTCAGGGTTACTATATTGCCATATTGGGACCAACTATCCGGATACTGTTCCGACTCTGTACATTTATGTGCTTGAAGTATTAAATAAATAAATAATAACTATAACGAACGGTCTCAGTTCAAATTCAGTTTAGCACTGTTTAGTTTTGATCTGATCCGATATTTCTGCAACATCATTGTAAAAAATTACTTTGTAACCTAGTTCAGGACTAAGACTAATGTGCTATCAACACTACAACCGTCATTTAGGTGTTTCGAAATGTAGCTATATATCACGCCTTGGTACTTTACACTCTTGTCTTACTGACGATAAGAGAAATTCGAATCCTGAAAAAGGAATACAATATCCCTTTTGTTTCTAACTTAAGGAATCTGAGGGCCTAGACAAGTGGCAATCGCATTCGTATTTCTACAACGACTTTGACATAGGTATAATAAGGTTTTCGGTAGTTTATGTCAGTAGGTATATTTTTGACTTTTCCATCATCGACCATCGTCATCGCTGATAATAATGTCACTTTGCCTAGGCAAGTTGCTCCTTAGATCATTAGATCCAATTCATCCAATATGACTTGGGTTGGGTTAATTTCTATTGTAGTTGTCATTTCTATTTAATTATTAACATTATTAAACAAAAACATTAAAACAATTCGAAAACTGGGTCAGCGATAAGCACAGAATTTGTATATTGTTCTGGAAATTTGATCCTATAGATAGTGGGATCAAATTCTAGATAGATACATTAACTGAAACATTACATTGACATACAAACCTAAATTGAACTATGGTATAACTTATCCCCATAAGAGGGAACGGCGCGGCGTGCGATTCTCCATACAAATGTATTCCCCTTTTTTCTTCCAGAATAATGCCTCTAGAGCAAAAATTTGTTTTTTTCATAAAATCAAGGTTTGCTGTAAACACGTCCCTGTAATTTTCTTTTTTTCAGCAACTAATTAGTAAGTATAAGTACCTAAAGAAAATATGAACCTCTAAAAATTACAAAAAATGCCCTATTTTTACCGCCGTGATTGGAGGACCACCACAGACCAATTAGAAAAATGTTTAACATAAAAAAATTATAGGAACCTAAACATACTCTTTCTTAAAATGTTAATGTAAAAAATAATTGAATCGGCTCAGTTTTAGAGGAGAAAATTTTTACGAAATGTCGATCTCGTCAAAATTTTTGTGATAATTTCGGTCTAAGCAGCAGCTGTCCCTATCACACACTACGGGGGCAGACTTGAGGTTAGGCGACGGCAATAGTTTCTTCAAATACCTATTTTTCAAATACCTCGCAGGCCCCTCTTAATCATAAACTAGGTAACTGGTTTAGTTACACGATTTACAGCCTAATAATAAAGCTTAAATATGGCCTGTCCTTACTGTTTTTGTGTCAATGAAACAAGATGACAATGAAGCTAAGTTACGATTTTTATGATAGGTTTAAGATGGTGATGTAAGTAACTATCATCCATTTAGTGTATATTTTCGAAATGTCTTATTTAAAAAAAGATAACTGGAAATCTCTGTTTCTATGGAAAATTTAAAATCGGTCTAATTTGGCTGTAACACTATTTTTCGAAAATGTTCTCTACTAACTTTTTAGACCTTTGTATCCTGCTTATGCGTATGAAGTTGCATTAAAATCGGTTCATTCATTTCGAAAAATAAGGGCTTGAAAATTTGTATGGAATGCCGAATTTGTATGAAACGCTCATAACAGGCCTGTCCATTTTTTTTTATTATAAGCTGTAAAGGTATTTCCAACTTAAATTAAACAACAATACCGCACTTGCTATTGGGTACTTACAAGTTATACCCGAGGGAAATTGGTCAATGTTCTTTAAATGAGTAATGGCCTTGCAACAATTACTTTCTTCAGACCAAATAGGTAGACTGTTATTAAACACTAGCAGTGCCCCGCGGTTTCACCCGCATTAGTTTCGATCCCGTGGGAATATCGGGATAAAAACTCCTATGTCCTTTCCTGGGACTCAAACTATCTCTATACCAAATTTCATCTACATCGGTTCAGCGGTTTAAGAGGTAACAGACAGACAGACACATTTTCGCATTTATAATATTAGTATGGATTGCCCCAAACAATTATAAATACTGTGTTTATTCAGTTTTGTGATCCATAACTCGTATTAGGGCTGATATTTCCAACGCCAGATATACATATTTATCCCAGGAATAATTTTGAATTTTTGACAGTTCTTCCATACAAAATCTGTCAGACGTCAATTTTATTCTATGAATAAGAATTATCTGTCGATTGAAAAATCAGCCCTTAGTGAAGTACATAATTGATGTTTTCTTGCTTGACTAATTGTTAATACAATTGCTTATTTCCATGTGCATAGCAATTTCAATGGTGCAATAATTACGACTGATTTCACCCATAGAGCAGAGAAAAAAAAAAGTTTTTTAATCCTACTTTAAATCCTAGTTTTATCTGTAATTAAAACATTTGACAGATATAAAAAGAATCAAGCAGTGAAGGTCTACCGAGACGTCATTTATACTAGGTAGAGGGACCTACTATAATCTACGGTAAGGAGACCACTTGTTGGTAACTGATAACATAAATAGTATTTTTTATCTGTCAATTACAATCATTTACAATTAATTGATTTAAATTGTCTGATAACACGATTCTTTTACTTCAATGAAGATTTTGAAGGTACATACCTATAAGTGCATAGTTACCAGCATGAAGTGCATTAGTTATCAATTTGATGAGTACGAAAGGCTTACCGTGAATGTCAGATTATTTTTATGATACAAATTATTTCAGTATTTATCTACAAACATGCTCGTCTACGTTGACAAGGTGAATAGAACTCAGAAGTGTCAATGTAAGGTGCATTGACACTACTCAAAAGCGTAAAGTGGTTACATTTAATAGGTTTGTTGTTTTTAAGGTAAGTTCTTATTGCTATTTGTTGAATAATAAACACTTTATATACTTTAAGTTACTACTACCTACTTTATATTAGTCCTATAGTAATAATGATTCATATTATGTTTAGGTAGTCTTTATAAGTTTCCTGTAAAAATTATTTAAAAATGTAATCAATATAATTAATTGAAAAGAAATACTTGAAATAATTCAAAAAAAAATTTTTTCCTTAATTACCCAAAACCTAACTGACCATTAAATTTATTACTTATTGATTTTAATGAAGTTAGTAAACAAAGCTCTGTTTTTTTTTTCTGTGTCGACAAAGCTTTAGTAATCTGTGTGTGTAACTGTGGGTAATTAATAGTTTGGTAATCAATCTTTTGTAATATTGATTGACAGCTGTAAGTACTAGATTGATACTGTAATACAAAAATGATTATATCTGATAATATGTTATGGTTTTAGATAAATACGTGCAGGATGCAGCTGTACTGAGATAAAGATTAAAGAAATTGGGATTATCTCAATGACATATTGTTTGTTAGCTTCTGCCTGCGACTTCGTCTGTGTAAAATTTATTGTTCAATGACCCATTCCATCGCATCGCACCATCCACCCGGCTATTAATTTGTTTCCTCTTACCGTTATTTCACTTTTTTATTTATGCTGGGCTCCTAGGGGTAGCGTAATGATAAATAGCCTATAGCCTTTGTCTAGAATTAGCCTAACAAATGCAAAAAATTTAAATTTAGACTAGTAGTTTCAGAGATTAGCTTGTTAAAACAAACTCCTTAGCTTTATTATTTAAATAAATAATATAATTTATTAAACTGTTTGTTTGTTCATTAAAACTCATTCATGAACTTAATTAAAAATATTTTGACATAAATGGTTTTAACTCTGACAGAATTAAATGAAAATATTGTAACAATATTAATGTTGTTGTTTACAATGTTTTGATGTGGTTACTTAAGTACCTAATGATCAATATTTATTCTTAATTATGCATTGTTTACTAATGGGTTCATTGAACAGTCTTAAACAATCTGAGTCCAACCTGTTTACAATAAAATACAAAATGAACAATTACTATATGTATGGGTAATTTACTAAATGGTAATTTTAATTAATTTGTAGAGGTAGTAATATTGTTTACAATAACATTTGAAACAATATAGTTATATCTATGCATTTGTAGAATAACTCGGCAAAATACTTACTATTATTAAATAAATAAAATACTACTATTATAAATAATATAATAACTACCTACATACCTATTTACTTATTTTCACTTACCAAATATTTTAAGGGTACTCTGAACTCACATCAGAAGCACGTAAGTATGAACTAAGTAAGTATGAAATAAATTTAATGGATTTTAAAATTATAATTCGGTACTACAAATCGCAAATAATAAAAATATTAAATGTGACTTACATATTGTAAACAAACGAATAACGTGTGAAGAACTTTCAGCACTTTGTAAAGATGTAAACAAACAACATCACACGTCAAAATAGTGTCAGAGGTCATCAAGGAGATTGTTTAAAATTCGAATTTATGTCGCCAGTATTTTGTAAGCAATAAACTCACCCGTTCATATTTGTGTGACCTCCGTGCTCTGAGACTCTGTTACCGACTAGACAGCCTGGAGTTTCAGACTTGTCTGAAACGTGATGGTCCTCAACGTCTTCCAATATCGCCGCTCGATCCGCATTCGTTTTGTTCAACTTATCACTCGACAAACTTTTCGATCTATACCTCCCGTTGATTGGCGCCAAATTCTTATCAGTAAACGCACTAAAACTGTTCAACTTCGTATCGTTTGCATATTTATCATTAATTATATTAGATGACATTTCGTAGCCGTTAAAAACTATGCGCGCACGTCAACACTGGCTGGGCTGTCAATCTCAGCTGCGGCACTATACACGACTGACGTTCCGCGAAGTAAACCTAACGTTTTGCCGGACAAAACAATGCTACACACGACCCACTATGAGAGCACATTGCACTTTATTATACTTAGAACTGCAAGTGGGATATTTAAATCGGTCGAATTATAACGACAGATCCGCAATGCGAAAAAACGTTTTGTTTCAATGTCGGAATCGGAACATTAGCTGGGGTGAAGGCGAGGTGCATTGTGTGATCCATCGCGCAGTCACCAGAGCTCATCTTGAACAATATGACTATAAACAATAAATAGGAAGTTTATTTCTTCTGAAAAGAAGAAATAAGGAAGACGGAGAATTGATAATTTTAGAACCAAAACAATTGGCTATCTCCGTCCGGATACCTAAATAACGGAACGTTTTTAAAGGCGGGAATGGACGGGAACGTAACTATTTCCTGATTTCCGGTTAGTATTGAAATTAAAATGGAAATGTGTATACAGGTGTATAGCCGTTTTCTTTAATAATTTTGTCGTGTATCGATCAAATAATTGATCTTTACCGGAGATCAGTAAATATTTTTATAATTACTAAACCACACACCTCGTTAAAAAGCTAGATAAATGTTTATTGTTTACACCTAGTAGTAGATTTATATGATTTTCAGGGTTTTCTATTATAATTATGTAATGTCGTAAAGTCGTTGTGTTGTAACCTACTAAGTAATTAAACTAAGCTGAGAAAATATAATCAAAGTTACATACCTACTCCTGTAGTTTTGCGTGAAACTCAATTTAATTGCGAAGTAAATTTTATTTTAAAAGGGGAAGGGATTGTTCAATTTTATTTTAAAAGGTGCCTGGCAATGATTTTTTACATTACGCCGCTGGTCTGAATTGAAACGCTGTAACACGTTATTCCGAGGCTGGACACTTGACCTCAAAAATACGTGCACTGCTTTCAAACACTTGTATAACTCTGTGTAAGTATTTAATTATCACCAATTTTCCTAGTATTTTATAACAAGCAAACAAAATTTTTATCCTTAAGGTAGATTCTATAAAATTGATTAAACTAGGTACCTACATTACTAACTAAGAAAAATAAAAACATAATTCCATCGTTAACGCCTTTTATTCCTGCGTCTGTCTGTTCTACGTTTCATTCATCAACAAACTAAATAGGTACTTAGGAAGCTACAAAGTTAATTCAAATTGTGTTCAACAATACCTTGACGTTTTTCAGAACTAGTTCAAAACATTGTTTTCTTATCGTCCACGTAAGTAGTGGACGTCTAAGCGCATTTCGTAGAACTGCATTTTATTTGTAGCACCCTGTGTCAGTATTTTTTTTACATAATAAGTAGGTACATAATACTGCTTGACCCCTTTCTGTTTAAGAAGACACCTTTATCATTGTGAAAAATCAGAGGATCTTGCAGTGTAAGCACGCTGAAATGGCACGGCAGGCCTGTGGAGCAGACGAGTCCTGGAGTGAAGACCGCGTGACGGCGTGACGTCAAGTAAAGTGTGGGCCGCCCTCCCGCTATATGGACCGACGTCCTTAAAAAGGTGGTTGGGAGTGGGACTGACTGAATGGACTGCGATAAGCCGAGTTGATAGACTGAGGGCAATCACAGATAAAAAGAAATGCCCATTTCATCGAATCACCTTGTGTTAGAACGTAAATAAGGTCCTATATCCATGCATTACCACCAATTATCTACCAACCCGCACTGGGTCGCGTGGTAGAGTTATAGCCCACTCCCTCTCGAAGAAAAGAGGCCTGCGTCCTAGCAATGGGAACATTATAGGCTGAATATGCTTATGCATTCACTACATACCTACTTACTACATAATGAACGTTGTGCTCATTACTACTTACACATGGTCCTTTTTAAGAAGGACTTAATTATGTCTTAAGTTTATTCCGCTCAAGTAAGTACGTAATTTAGCTACTATCTATACTTTCTTACCCAGTTTGTGCTATTATGAAAAGTTTTGAGTTCCTGGATTAGTTTCATAGACATGTTCCTCTTTATTTTCGTCAAAATATGAAATACCTAATAGCTCTGTCCATGACTTCGTTCGCATCGAATGGAAGTGGTGAGACACCACAAATACTAAAAAGATACAGCCCATGTTACTGCTGATAGGTAATCCTATAGCTTTTCATAGGTGAAAGAATTTTTAAAATCTGATAAGTAAGTATTTTTTGACTTTAACCATTAGGTACTACTACTATAAGAAACATACAAAAATCAAATCTTTTCTCTTTATAATATTAGTTTAGACTAGCTTCTGCCCGCGACTTCGTACGCGGATCCTGTTGCTTATGCCAGCGACAACGGGGTCGTCCAAATCGAAGATCTGAAACGTCTGATGTCGAATTCTAAGAACCCGGGGACTGGATAACAACGGGATGCGCGAGACGATTCGAGACGTAATTTTCAGGCAATAATGAACCAATAGGGTGGTAAACTTGGCCTTGCACTTTGAATGTTGGCATAAATGGGCCTTCTGAAATCTGTTTCGCAACAAAAGATGTCATTTGAAAGGCATTATTGTACGAACGTATATTGTCCAAGAAATGTTTTGACTGTGATGGTCACCGATTAGCAGTGATCTTAATATTTCTGGAGGATTTTGTAATATTTCAATATGTACTTTCCCACCTGAGCAACACATACCGTTTGTTTCTTTTTGCTATTTAACAGCTTCACAAAAAGTACAATTTTCAACCATACCTCCGATGGCGGAATATGTGGCGTAGTCAATCATAGGAGTATACGTAAATGCACTCCGTTCCTTATCAACCCAAGGTAGGTCGCCATGCCCTACGGCTATATCTTGAGACACATCCGATTCTTCAGATGATATCGACATTCTGTTCAGAGAATGTCGAAGTCGATCAGAATTCAAACGTTCGTTGCGCTCTTCTTAATCTGTCTCTTCATGCCGTACTCCAGCAATTCTTTCTTTCTCACTTTCTGATTATGAATATTTTGTTGTGTGCGTGTTCGGAACAATGTATGATAATCTCACCGTATCAGCGGTCAGTCGCGCATCATATTCTGCACTGGTCTCTAGAGACCTGAATGTAGATGCGTAAATACGCTGAGAACACAGGCGTGCTTCGCGATCCGAAGAGGTTTCCACGGAGCGAGTTGCAGCTGATGTTCTCAAACAGCATCAAGTCTCTCCTGACGCTCTTCGGTAGATTCTTGGGATCTTATGATCCTCAATCTTTTAGCTCCTTTGGAACATTGGGAAAGATTTGACCTCTTTCTAGGCATGGTTATAGTTTTATTATGAAGATACCTGATTAATTAAAATCTAAGTGACTGCTCCCCTACCAAGGGTGCCCAGACACGGGATCGTCTGGCGCCCATGTGCTGGTTTGGTCCCTGGGGTGGTCACGGCGTGCTATGTGTTCTGGTGCGCCGGTGATGGGGAGTACTCCCCAGCGGAGGGTCCGGTGACGGACAGCCGCGGCGGGTTCACGGATGAGTGCTAACGCGTGGCCATGTTCCCGCCGTAAGCGGCAGAGGAGGACACAGTGGAGTTTTAGTGGGTTAGAGTCCAACATAACTGCACTATCTCCCCGTGGTAGTGCAGAATGCATGAGCATTTCTTCACGTTAAAAAAAATAAATGGGAGTTTTGGCCAGTAGAGTCAAATTTTCAATGATATACCATCGTCATCGAAAATCAGTCCTAAACTGTTACCGCCTTCACCGCGTGGAGGTGAAATTAGTGATAGCTTTGATTTCCACATCAGATGTTTCTGATCTTCGATTTTTATAAGTCAACAGGAAATGCCCATCAGACCGAATAACTTTTACTAAGACGTCATTCCTATATGTGTTATGGTGTAGCTGGGCTCTTGGAGTTCCCCATCAGGTGTTCCAGATCTTCAAATTTATTCTCTCAGCAGAAAATCCTCATCACGTGGAACAATTTTTGCTATGGTACCATTTTTGTATCTCTTATAGTTAAGCTGGTCTGTTTCGGTTCTGCATCAGGTGTTCAAGTTTCCAAGATAAATTATAGCCTGAATGTTGTCCAGCCATATAATAACTATACAATAAAAAAAAAATCATTCAAATCCGTCCAGTAGTTCCGAAGATCGGACGCGCAGGTCCGAGGCGTGTACGTACTCTGATACTCGTAGAATACCTTAACAAATGTTCGCCGTGATTCTTTAAATTGACATAACTTTTTTATTTATGAACCGATTGACATGAAATAAACACTAAATGTTAAGTGAAGCCTACTAAAATATATTAGTGAAAACCGCATCTAAATCGAATAAGCCGTTTCTAATATTAGCGTGCACAAACAAACAGACAAACAGACAAACAGACAAACCGACAAACAGACAAACAGACAAACCGACAAACAGACAAAAAAAAAATTAATTACAATTTCGGGTTCGGCATCGATATAATAACAACCCCTGCTACTTTTTTTATATATATTTCCATTGTACAGACACCACTTTTCTACAAATTTATTATATGTATAGATATTCATCAGGCTACTAATGTGTAAGTGTTATCTATCAGGTTATGACGACAACTCTTCAGTTTATTTATAATTAGAAACAGTAGGTAATAAAAGTATCGCTGATTAGTAATTACACTTTGATTTATTGTGATCTGACGTACCTAGGTACCGTTAAATCTACCTATTTAACGTGACGTCAAAACTAAGTAATTATGTTTTAATCAAATCAAGAGATTTTATCATCAGTCACAGCCTTATTGACGGAGGTAATAAACATTTCTTTAAAAGCAGAGAGCGCCATCTGTCATGAACATCAGTGTAAAAGTAAAGATTGTAGATCATTGCAAAGTTAAGTTGTTGCTCTCTGCTTTTAAAAAATAATGTGAAAAATGTAGGTATTAATTTGGTAAAGAAAATCGATGTTCTTGGTTATCGCTGCAAGGTCGTCCGAAGTAAGTTTTCCTAAGTAACATCACAGTAACGTGACATCGATTGAACAAGGTTTCGCAGTATGATATTCACGCAGTAAAATCGTTCGCAGTACAGTTTTTCAATGTAACGAAATATCGCAGTAACAAGGCGTCGATTTAACAAGGCGTCGCAGTATAGAGATGTCGTTGAAAGGTTTTCGAAGAAACAAAATTCGATGATACAGCTTTCGCACTTAAGTAGGTATTCCTTTCAGTTATACCTAGAGATTTTGAATTTGTAGGACCAACACTGATTCATGCCAATTTGATAAATGAAGCTAATTTTGTATATAAATTATGTCAAAGGTCGCCTAATTAAGGTACTACCCTAGTGCGAGATGTCGGGGTTGCTTATTGGATCAAATGTTGCCTGTAAATTGCTGAAAAACGAAGACTAAAATAATACTGGTAGGTAGCAGTAGCGAACGGTCAATTTTTGTAACAGGCACGGAATATTCCGTGGTAACAGGTAAGCCGGAATACTGACTGTGCCATTTTTCAAAGGGAAGCCGGTAGGAATCCAGGGCCTCAAGTCTGCTATTACAATAGTGTCAGAATGGTCTATCATTGATTTCATAATTGTTGATTTTGACAAGTTTGGTAATCTACTATCTAGTATAATGGCGTCATTATGACTTAATTTCCATTGGTCAACCACTGACACTCCATTATAAGAAATGGCATAGAATGGTAATCTCGTACATAATGACAAATGAATTACTGACTCAGGCGGTAATCTGCTAAAATTTTGACAGTTCCTTTGATTCCTACCATTAGAACGTCATTGTGAAGTCATTGCTTTTAATTCGTTACGAGTATCGTATTGTTCTGTGCCATTGACCGACCAATGATCGACCATTATGAATTTAGCAGATTACGAACTGAACGATTACGAGTTGTATGGAACGTTCACCACTGATAGGTGGGTAGCTGGCGCTCACTAAATTTAGTTTTCGCTGAAAATATGTTTACCGAAAAATATGCCTAATAAACCCGTACTAAAAAGCATGAAAATATTACACTTCTAAGTAGGTAAGTACCACACGAAGCCATTGCATGTTATTTTACAATAAAACGTTAAAATACCGTAATAACAACTGTTACAACCATAAACTACATATTGCTATTTTGACACTCTAAAGTTTATATCGGATGTGGACAACGGACAACTAAAGTTTATATCAGATGTGTTTACATTTCCCACACGAGTTGCAGGTTTATATATTATTAGGTATGTTATCTTAGGATGTCATTTTATCAGTTGTGTACCTACTTCCTAGTTTCCTTTTTTAGGGACATATTTAACTGTTTATTGAAATAATTGATTTACATAAATATTTACAAAATAGGGCCTTATACTAGATGTAGGTAAAAATAATTGGATTATACCTGAACTGACCCTATTAAAATTTTTGCGCTACTAATGATGGACACTTTTTATCATAAATCAGCCTCTTTTTATCTTTCTGGCTTTTTCTCGCAGTTGGCCGCAGTAACTAAGCCAGGGTAGGGACCAAACGAGGGAGGTAAGATTGGAACGGATTGCAAAGAGAGGCCTATAGGTACCAATCAGTGGGTGAATTTGGGCCGTGGAATGTGAATGATATTGATGATGATGAGGTAGTGTAAGCTAAATTTTGGGAATATATTTAAATTGTACCTAAATATCTTCTAAAAATTTCTGGATCTTCCAATCATGACCTTTTTACGCAATGATCTTCTTCTATCTTTCTGTGGGGTAATCGCGTAACAAATTACCTAACAGTAGCAGTGCCTTTAATTTTGACAGTTCAACAACATTCATTTCGTTGTTTTTGGACTTAAGAAGCAATGGATTAGCAATATCCATCAAAATGATTCAGATTGAGATTGACAGTGTGTTACGCAATTAAGGTGCTGGTATTTTTTAAAACTCTGTAGTTGATAATAAACAAGTTGATAACAGCCGGTCCATTCTGTAAAAATCTCACCGTGAAAACTTAGGTGAAGTGAGTTTGTTTTTGCTAGGAATTGACACTATTGGCAGCTCACTTCACCTAAGTTTTCACGGAGAGATTTTTACACAATAGCACCGCAGTAACTAATATAAGGCACATCACAATATTGTATTGATTAGTAGTTTTAAGAAATCAAAATCGGAATTATTTGGGGTCGATTTAATGTATGCCGCCGATAACTTTTGCAAAAACTACATTATAAGTAATATGAATACGTAATTCAGTCTCAATTGTTTAACAACAATGTCTCAATGACCAATAATCTGGTTATTCTCGGGTTGATGTGCCCCCGTTTATTAATGAGTTTGGTAATCTTTGGTTAACTAACTATAATGTTATGGGGTTTATGGCTTAATTGCCAACACGGATTCCTATGTGGGTTAGGACAACCTTGACAGACTGGCCAAGAGCCATAATGGATCTTTTTCAAACCATCACAAAAGGGTAGGTTATTTCCGAAATTATTTTAGCAGGGTTGTATAGTACGGCCGATTTATCTTGGCAAGTCTGAACTTCGCGCAGAAGGCTGCGCAGTAAGATTTTTTAGGAACCAAATGGTGACATGAGGCGAGTGTGAGTGAGAGAACATGCGCGAAAGTTCTTAGTGCCTATGTTCAAACTTGCCAAGATATTTCGGCCGTAGTGTAACTCAACATACATAAGTACAATACGATCGACGTAACTTGGCGGGCCTGAGTATAGCCTTTGCGAACTTTCGCGCATGTTCTCTCACTCACACTCGCCTCATGCCACCATTTGGTTCCTTAAAAAAACGTTCGTGCGCAGCCTTCTGCGCGAAGTTCAGGCCTGCCAAGTTACGTCGTCGGTCGTATCGTAGGTACGTAGTAGATACCTAATGGCAACCGGCAACATCATGGCGGCGCATTACCTATTATAATTTGCTATTTACCGATCCGTCCTTGCTTCGCACGAGTGCAATGGCGACATGACAGATTTGTAGTGAAAACCTTCCGGAATAAATGCTACAATAGGTACTGAAAACCGCATCAAAATCCTTTGTGCATCGGTCACACAGATGGACACGAAAAGCGACTTTGTTTTATACTATGCATAGGCGTCTTCGAGTGAAGATATTGATGATCTGTTCCACTACGATCTTGCCAACTGGCAAATTTCAGTACAGCATTATTAGGGTTCCGTACCAAAATGGTAATAAAAAGGAACCCTTATGGTGAGACTCAGTCTGTCTGTCTGTCTGTCACAGCTGGATATCTCAAGAACTACTAATGCTATCAACTTGAAATTTAGAATAGTTTTAGATGACGTTTGCCCAACTATTTTACAATTATGAAAGAAATAAAAATATATGAATATTTTTTGCAACAGGGACTGAAAGGGGGTCTGAAAAATTCGAATTGAGGCTACTAGGGCATGTGGGGTATCATATGAAAGAGCGCAGTTTGCACATTCTTAAACATTTTTTTTAGACCGCACAGTTTTTGACTTTTGATGAAAAATGTAAAAAAAAATCCGTTCCCCCCCTTATCTCCGAAGTTAGCAAAGAGAAAAATATGAAATGAAAACCCTAAAAACTGCTGTTTCATACAACGCTGCAATAACCACACAGTCAAAATGTATGGAACAGCTGTTTTTCTTTCAATAACTAATAATTCAATAACTAATAAAAAATTCTGGTAATCATTTTCTTGCAGAACATAATTTACGCGTTGATGTCTCCTGTATATATTCTCCTGATCTCACGGGAAGTTCAGCAACCATAAGGTAATCAATCCAATCACAATGATAGTTTTGAGACAAGAGGTAAGTTGTTGCCCGATGAGATAGTCTCTTATATACAAATACAACTAAACAATCAAACACATTGTTATCTATATTCCCATAGTTTCAGTTGATTGGTGAACCACAGATTGTTCGTAAAAACCATGGTCGACACAAGGTGGCGTTTTTAGTGGTTACCAGTGTTTTTATCACTTGTGGTGACTATAAAAGTTAATAGAACGAATTAATTAGAACATTGACACTTTGTGGCTCCATTGAAATAATTATTATTTATTTCATTAGCCTTATAAAATTTTGTAAAAAAGCGGTCATATTCTTGCAGAAGTCTGCAAACATAAAAAGAAGCGTCACATGGCAACGGCATGAGGGCTAAAAGCACAATAAATTATTATGGGTACCTACTACTACAATGTACAATATTATGTCTAGATTTCTAGAGCATGAATTCTAGACATAACACAGAAATTACTTCATGAGCAGCAGTTTTTAAAAACGTCACGTTGCATCGACCATGGTGTCGGGAAGTAGGCTAAAACAGAAGACGTTTCGTTTTCATAACCATTCGCAGTATATAATTACCTTATAATACTAATTTCACTTTCCTCATCTAGGCATATATCTTCTTTTTAATCACATCCTCATTAGACCGTGCTGTAAACATAATAACTTTTAAGCACCTTCTTGACTACCATGTGACTACTAATAAATTGCTTATAATGGCAGCAGCATCCGCTGACAGCATCACACTGTGAAAATATACATATACCTACCTTTCCGTTTCATTCGTAATCGTAACCGCTATTCGTAAAACCCCCAATTTTTTGTCATATACCTACGAGTAACTTAGAGGACCACGTCTTATGACGCAAAAAGTTCCTGTCTGCAAAGATAGAAACTAAAGAAGGATTAGGTAAACATCAACAAAACACGTAGGGATATATGACCCTTAACGGCCAAGAACACTACAGCACACAGAAATCTAAATAATATTAGATTTCTGTGCTACAGCAAGATATATACATAAATAGTATAATTACGATACGTGTGACTTAAATAGTCCATTATTTCACGCCGTGCATTAATAATACTACTTAATACACAAGTATCTACTATTTTGTACCTCGTGTGATCTAAACGCTTTTCTGTGTAAAAATGGACTACCTATACATATGTATAGGTAGTCCATTTTAGGTAGTCCATCACAGAAACGCGTGTCACACAGTGCTATAAAAATGTTTTCGTCACACTACTTGCATCAAGCGTGATATCCCAACATATTCACCTAGGTATACCCTGAACGACCATCTGTGGACTGTTAGAAGTCTTTATTCCGTGATTAATTTGGCCAAAATGAATGTCAATGATAGTCACGTAAGTTGCTACTGTGAAACCGTTCAGGAAATCGTTAACTTTCCTACACTTGTATTAAAGTTCGATATTTCTAGATCTTTCGCTATTGTCGCTGTCAGCTGTTTTGGAGTGTCGAGGCCACGGTCAACTGACCGTAACCTTTTCCTTCTTTACATTATGCTCCTTCCATGGTGGTCAATGATTTTCCTATTAATTACGAATACGTAAGTACCTACTTCCTCTCAGTGAGAGGAGGCCTGTGTCCTAGCAGTGGGAACATTATAGGCTGATTATGAAGTACCAACTTGATTCATTTTCACCATATCAGCTCAGGGCGATGGGCCTCAAGTGAAGTAGGGCAGAACATCTAGTTAGACGAGGGGATGGCCGATATAGTAAAGCTGTGACCAAATGGTCAAGGTTAATTAAACAAAGAAACCAAGGCCGTCCAAAAGCGCGTTGGGCATCAACCCAACGCGCTTTTGGACGGCCGTCGTATCGTCAAAGTCGCGGGAAACATCTGAATGAGAGACGCAAGGAACCGAAAAGTAAGGTAAAAGAAAGGGGAGGCCTCTACCCGATGATAATGATAACCTCAGCCCACACATCCCTGCATCGATTTTTCTTGCGGAGTCATTTTAAATTATGGGTCAAATGATTTCCACATCTCTTTGCTGGTCCATTTATTTACTAAGTTATTTTCTATTTTGCAGATCTAAGGTTCATTCATATGTCCGCATATATACCGCTACTATACTAACTATAATATTTAAAGATCGATATCTTTCCACTGTTTTCCCTTCGCCCGTCCAAACTCTGCTATCAGTGAAACACTTGAATCAAAATAATCTAATCCTAGGACAATTCCACAGTCATGCATGTCCTTGTTATCAAATCGGTCCCGTCACGTCACCGTCACGCCTACGACCTCTATATGAAGCGCACGTCTTCACACATCTACTCCATATTTAAGTGCATACATAACATTACAGGTAGTGCAGAAGATCCACCTTCGATCACATGTTACGTGATGGTCGTCACACAGAGCGTATCGACGCCTTAAGAGTGAAAACCTCGTAAGTGTAAAAGAAGCAATTTTTCAGGAGGGAGAAAGAACAGCGTGCTGTAAAATTTTTGTACGGCGTCTTTTATGTTTTTTAACCGACTTCAAAAAAGGAGGTTCTGTATTCTTATTAATTAACTAGCTGTGCCCGCGACTTCGTTCGCGTGGATGTCGGAACACAATAATGTGTCGCTTAGGAAAGGTGTAAAAGGAAGAATCTTCCGATCTTGTCTGATAACGCTTCCCTTGCCTGGGGTTCTCAACCATAGCCCTTTCGACTGTACAGCAGTCACTGCGTCTTCAGGGTTCATAATGACAATGCGACGAAGTGTCACTTTGATTTTTGAGGATAAATAAAAATGAAAGCGCCTGCTCGAGGCTGATTGTCTGACCAAATAGCCATATTATGTCCATTTTATTTTGCATTTGTTTTAGAATACTAAGTTAGACCGGAATAAATCGTAAAATCATACCACCATTTTATCTAAAGTATATCTGAGATTAGTAGGTGAAGTTTGAAGTTAGTTTTTATAAGTCTTGTCTTCTTCTCTGCCGCTCTGCGATAAATTTAGAAATTCTTAACTTGGTATTGTAGATATCTTACATACCAATATTAAGACTTTATCATAGCGTCGAGATATCTAGAAGATAAAAAGAAGAATACATCAATGGTGTTACTCTTAAATCGTACCTACTGAAGTTTATCTGAAAAGTAGTTTGAAGTCTTTCTTAACTTATTCTGTAAACCTGTGCCCACATTTGCTAACTACGCACTACGCCGGGGGGAAGATTCGCTTCCGCGGCAAATCGGTGCGGAGCGGACAGATCTCCGGCGCGATCTCATGGCGGCATGGAAAGAGCGACTGTCGCTACCCAGCGCAGAGCACGCCGCGATAGCGGCGATAAGACCCCTCTTTAAGGAGTGGCTAGAGAGGCGCCACGGCGCTCTCACCTACCGCCTGACGCAGGTCCTCACCGGACACGGAAGTTTCGGGAGGTTCCTGCACATCATCAGGCGGGAGGAAACGCCCGGGTGTCACCATTGCTAGGATCGCCCAGAGGACACGGTGGAGCACACGGTGGAGGTCTGCCCCGCTTGTGCGGAGCACCGCCGTGTCCTCGTAGAGGCGATCGGCAGCGGCGGCGACCTCTCGCGTCCGGCCCTGGTGCGAGTCATGCTCCGGGGCGAGAGGGAGTGGGAGGCAGTCACCTCCTTCTGCGAAGCATTCATGCTAGCAAAGGAGGTGGCGGGATGGCTCAGGGAGAGAGCCTCCCGTCCCAGCCACCGTGGGAGACGCTCCGGGCGTCGGGAGCCGCGTGACGACTCCCGGCCACCGTAGGCGCGGGCCTGCGAGCGGAGAGTAATGGGTAGCTGGGTTTTAGTCAGTAAGAGTCTGACACTCCCTTCCGCTCCACCCAGAGCGGGAGGGGTCATTTGATGATTTCCCATCCGAAAACAAAAGGGGTTGATATGGTTTTAACCAAGACAATGGCTAAAAATTTAGTTATTGTCTCGAAGACATAATTTACAATACCTTTTTACGACATGGCAGTGCTACTTGTTTTGGGTGTGCACCTTGACGTATCGCTGCCGGCCGTAGTCGAGTCGACGGCAGCGAAGAGTCCTGGGACGCGGTGGTTTCCTTCTGCGAAACGGTCGTCTCGAAAGGCTGTGGAAAGGGAGAGGGAGATCACCTCACCTCACCTCACCTCACCCGGCCCGCAGTAGGCGCATCGGGCGTCGGCGGAGGGCAGACAACGCCCTCTTCCAGCCCACTAAACGGGTCCAGGGGCGACGAATTCGGGGACGTCTGTCACCGCCAACACATCAGGACTTGAGCTGGCGGCGCGTAGTGTCCCACGCGCGCCCCTCTTTGCCGTCACCAGTCGGGGGTTGCGGAAGGATCGTACGGTCCCGCAACCCCCGGCGTAGGTGTGAGATGGAACACTGGGGTGATTTTTAGTCAGTAAGAGCCTGACAGACCTCGCCGCCCGCCCCAGGGCGGCGTACATCCATGAAGATTTTCCACCCCGAAAACAAAAAAAAAGGGTGTGCATCTGCCGAACCTATACTCAATAAATCAACAGCCCGTCTGGAGGTGTGCGTTGAAGCGTTATCATGGTAAAGAAATTTTAAAAAATTCGAGAAAAAAGGCAAAAACTATGATATGATCTTAAAACCTTATGTCACTAAGAAAATGCTTCTCTGTTAACAATGTTAGAAAGGTTGCTTGCCCCTCGAAAGAGCTCCTAGATAAAGTTGCCCGTGTGTGTGTTTGTTTCGGCCTTTCTTCTCAGAGTAGTCAGATAGGAAACGCCGACTTCATCTAGTTTAAAAAAAAACATGATTGATGTGTAAAAGTGTTTGTACAAACCTACTTACAAAAATAAAATCATTTATCATTTATCATTGCAATCTTTATCACTCAGAACACCACATCACATAATATTATCTTACATTATCCTCACTTTTTATTTGAAATTCTTTTAGCGCCACTAATCAACCAACATTATGTAATCATTATCATTACTTTTTCAAATAACACAGGCAGAAGTGACTGTGATAGTCATCTTATAGGTAAGCCTGCATGACGTGATTATTCACATAATAATGTTATAAACACAATAATTATGTTTTCGTTAGTACTATAAAGCGCCAATAGATGTCATTACGTGTATCCAACTTACGTAATGAAAGTTGTTGTAGAATACTTTAAATTGATTATATATTTTGATACAGTGAACCGATTGCGATGAAACAAAAACTAAACACTACTCCGACTTCTACACTATATTTGAGTATAAAAATTAACCATATTGGTTTGGTACTTTTTACGTTGCACCTGTTCAAATCAAATTTCGTCACATCCAAACAGACAAACCGACAAACCGACAAACAGACAAAAATTCTAAAAATTGATGAAATGGCATCTGTTGGTTATCCTATAACACCCCAACTATTTTTTTTTTTAATATTTTCAATGTACAGAAACGCCTCGTCTACAGATTTATTATATGTATAGATATGGAAATTTAACCCGCTTTATATCCAGAACTGTTCGATACTATCTGGGGGCACGGGAGTGCCCCCGCCAAGACGAGCCAAGCGAAGCGCAAGGGCACTACCTACCTTTTCTCGAAGCACTTCGTCGTATTTTTGAACCTTCATAACTTGGGTTTGGTTTATACCAGATAGACCAAATTTTCAGGATAAGATTGTCCGAAATGCATAAAATGCTACTTACGAGGTATTGCATTCCCGAGGTTTTCACTCTAAGGCGACGCGGGTGGTATGTAGATACAGTGTAACAATAGTCTCAGATAGCTAGATTGGAGTCTACAGAGCTGTACAGGAAAGTTGGCCTTGTTGGACATAACAGCCCATTGACACAATGTTGAGCAAGAATGTTGACAAAGAGAAGAACCAGTGTCTTAACTGACACTGAAGCCAGATTTGTGTGCATTTTTTATTGTGCCAGTATCGTCGACTATCAGTTTGATGCTCGAGTTGTCAAATTGTATATCACTACGTTTTTACTTTAAGCATAAAATTCTCTAATTATTCAAAGTTGGTCTTCTGATCTTTCCATCATCGCTGTCTTGGCTCCGCACGCCAGCCGCCACTAGAGTGGTCGCACCGTCGCACGCGCAACTAATTATTCGTAACAATGAATTGAATAACAGCTTCAAAACTTGATTATCACTGTTATTAGGTTGGGTGCACTCGCGTGGCAAATATGCCGTCTTGTTATTTTTTCAGTTGATATGGTTTCTCCAATAAAGCAACTGATGACGTATCTACATTATTTGCGTTACCTAACTAGTAGATCGTCGTTCTATGATCATCATCTACCTAGCCTTTTCCTAGATATGTTGGGGTCGGCTTCCAGTTTAACCGGATGCAGCTGAATACCAGTATTTTACATGGAGCGACTGAGTGTCTGATTTCCACAACCCAGTTACTGTGTAGGGGTTCCCTCATAGAAATCTTCTTTCATATCTGTGTAGTAACCTCTTGGGAAGACTGAATATCAGAATTTCGGGCTTCTGACTACCCGTAACGACTGTCAAAGATTCACGAATGACAGCCGGATAAATGAAGAAAAATGAAGAAAACGAATGACGTTTGTAGGTTTGTTCTTTCTACGTGCACGTTATTGAGTGACGACGTGTCAGAAATAATCTGTTTTTGGGTCATATTCAAAATAATTGTAAGTTACGGATAGGAAACAGATATGAATATTATTTGATTGTAACAGAAAAATAACAGAAAGGAATTATTAGGGCAAGTTTAAATAGCACACGTTTATAACAGGCTACGAGTGCGAAGTCGGTGTGGGTCGCTAGGTGGGTACATAATGAAATAACATTTTGGTGATCGTATTTTAGTTGGTATAATTGCCATAAATTCATCATCATCATTGCCATAATGCCTTATCTCCGAAACTACCGAGCCTAAAATTTTGATATTAATATTAAGGCAAAAGGATTCTAATGATTAGAATTATGTATAGCCATATTTGTTACGGTCGTGAATCATATTTTAATCAACATACAACTTTACACTGACCTGTAAATTGCAAAAAACCTGAGTCAATTTGAATTTCGCGGGCTACCTTGGCGCATCCCCCTTAACTGATACTGAGACGGCCGACGAGAGGCTGGGTACGCCTCGGCGAGGCTGCGCGGTTAGTATAAAAGGCTCAAGCAGTGAGGACTGAGGATACGCAGTAAAACATGCACACACAGACAATACATGGCACATCAATGCAATACATGGCACAATATACGCAAACTTTACATACTTCAAATAAATTTAAGTAAGTAAAAAAAAATGTTTTGGCTAACCTGCGGTGCACTAAGTACCTATTAATATTTTATTTTCATTAATTCATACATGAGACAATGTGAATAACGCCTAATCATTCATATCTGTTACGTAACGGAAAAAAGTGACAGATAAAATAACGTATATGAATTAATTGCACGTGTCTATCCTACAAATCTATTTATTTCCACACCAATTCACATGATTACACGAATATTTTATAGTTATAACAAATATCACAATACAGCCCTTTCCTAGTATGAGTAATAAAACAGTAAGTACTTATCGCTACTGTAAACGACTCACATTGAATATTTACTTTTAAAAGTCTAATTTTCTTCGACCACGAAACGAGCTGAAAAACTATATTGAACGAAATGGCAAAGCGTTTATTCTTACGCGTCGTGTAGTAACAGCTAGTGAACTAATTTTGCCAGTATTTCAAATTTCTTTATTGCCATGGAAATAATGTTAAAATAGCATAACAGAGAAGAATAACAGATATGTGCAAAATCAGGACACTCATTAATAAATTAAATTTGGAGTACACTAAATAGTATTTTATATTTTGTTTAGTAAAGTGTTGAAAGTTTAAACAATATTCTCTGAATATATATTTTTTTTTTACTTTTGTTGAATGGTTAATAATTAAATTATTTTTTTTAGTTTACCGTTAAAGACGTGGACATAGAATACTTGTATGAAACGGATCCTACGCAATGTCTGGTTTAATTTTTTTAAATGAATTGTTAAGGTTTACCAAATGTTTCGTTGTTTTTTATTAAGCTCAAATAAATATTTTATCTGTTTGTTTATGAAATTCTAGTCAGTTGCATCTCGTTATGAAAATAATTGGGTTGGACATTAAGACAGTAGTAAATATACAATTATTTTGAATATGACCCTTTTACATTCATTTGGTACTTGCTGGGAGACACCCTTTTGATATCAAGTCAGCCTATCGCAGTCCACTACTGGACATAGGCCCTTTTGATATGATAGAGTCTGAAGAACAATTCCCATAATTTAAAACGTTAAAACGTCAAAAACGTCAAAAAATGTAGGGAAATTAGAGGTATTTTTGACAGATTGAGACTGAGATCAGACTGTGAACTTACTTAAACTTACGATAATTGCCCCTCAGGTGACAGGATATGTTGGTATCACACGTGGAGGGCGAATCTCCCACAAGAAAATTAGACTCTTCAACTTCTGTGAGGGAAGACTATAATTCTCGACCGCTGTAGGCCATTATTATAAGCTAATGATTGTCTTCGTTTTGCTCATGATGTAGTGTAGATACATGTCTCCTAGTAACTAGGTTGTTGTAGAAGTCACATACGCAGTCACTCCATGTAAAATCCTGGTATTCAGCTACACCCGTTAGTCTGGAAGCCGACCCCAACATAGTTGGAAAAAGCTTGGCAGATGATGATGGTGGAGTAGATACATACTACCCAGAGGTATTAACATTACCGAACGTTACGCCAGAATGTTATCATTCCACAGTATTGTTGACTGTTACTCGTTTGTTTGCTATTGTTGCCAGCGGCGCCAGCGCAGCGCAGTTTCCCTGAAATATAAGCATGACACTTGGTCTTGTCTCGAAATTGTGTGTTTATAACACGCATACTAATAATACACCATGCAAGTGTACGTAGTACGTAAGTATGTATCTACGTGGAATCAGGGTTTAAAGACATAACAAACTCTTCAAATTAAACTCGTTTTTGTGTAGGTATAGTTAGTTGACCAGATTCAGGGGTAAGGGTGCTTACATAAAGAAACAGCAGGGTAATTGCGTAACACACTATCAGTAGCAATGGGTTTCATTTTGACAGTTCAACAACATTCATTGCGTTATTTGCGTTGTTGAGCAAACACATTTTTCGAACATATGGAGCAATGGATTAGAAATATGCTTCAAAATGATTAAAATTATTTCAAATTGAGCGTAATAGTGTGTTACGCAATTAGGGTGCAGGTTACCTGCGCAAGGGAGTCTGTGCGGGTCGGCACCGATAAGATAAGATAAGAGAGAGAGAGCAGAGAGAGATCGGTGCAGGTATAATATTCCTGTGTTATATTATGCGCTCACTTATAAAGAAACAGGTAAAACATATAACAGTTTCCTTCCGAAGATCAACCTGCAGAGACCTGTACCGGGAGTCGGGACCGAAAACCCGCTCCTTTATGTAAGCACCCTATGAGTTGAGACGATTGTGGCTTTGTAACCTTTAATGACCATCAGAAAACGATTTAACATTTGCCATGACTTGGTTAGATTATCACCATCGTTCTCTCCTGCACTTATCGCAATTTATTATTATATTCTATCACATAGAATTATTTTAGATTTTTCTCTTTGCAAACTTCGGAGATAAGGGGGGGGGACGGTATTTTTTTTAAACATTTTTCATCAAAAGTCGAAAACTATGCGGCCAAAAAAATTAATAAAAATGTTTGAGAATGTACAAACTGCGCTCTTTCATATGATACCCCACATGCCCTAGTAGCCCCACTTCGAATTTTTCAGACCCCTTTCAGTCACTGTTGCAAAAAATTTACATATATTTTTATTTCTTTCTTATTTGCAAAATAGTTGGGCAAACGTCATCTAAAACCATTCCAAATTTCAAGTTGATAGCATTAGTAGTTCTTGAGACATCCAGCTGTGACAGACAGACAGACTTAGTCTCACCATAAGGGTTCCGTTTTTACCATTTTGGTACGGAACCCTAAAAAATTAAGGCCTTGTGTTAGTAGGTAACTTGTAAATAAAGGAGACTACCCGGAAGACTGGCTACTATTCACATGGCAACCGCTGTTGGTCATCATGGCATCCTGATGACAATTGTTACGACAATTTACTACATAAGCCTATGTGTAGAACGCTTAATGACTGTAAATGAACGAATACATACATATATTATTAAAATGTTAATATATATGGCTATCATGGTAGTCATCATACTGTAAATAGAACACGGCCACACCATAGCTTCCGTCATTGTCATCATAATATGTTAGCAGGAAAATAGAACACAGGTCAGATAGTCCACTGTGAACTATTGAAGGTCTAAGGGAAAGAGCCTTCCTCTGAGCCATACACGTAATAGTGCAGGACGAAGGTAAAGAACCACTAACATTCATATAGGTACCCAGTTTCTGAATTGAGAATTTGGTTGGTGGTTTTTGGTTTTGGTTTGGTTTGGAACTTGTTACTTTAACTTTGGGTGATTTAGACAAATTCACAATTCGGAAACCGGGTAGTAATAGCCTTCACACTTTTGAGGACGGCTGACGATCTAACCAGAAATATGGCGTGACCTATGTTCAGCAGTGGACTCCGATAGGCTGAGTTGTTGAGATGCAGCTGAGTCCATACTAATATTATAAATTCGAAAGTAACTTTTGTCTGTCTGTCTCTATGTTACCTTTTCACGCCTAAACTACTGAACGGATTTCGATAAAATTTGGCAGAGAAATACATTGCATCCCGGGGAAGGACATAGGATAGTTTTTATCGATATACCTCGCGGGCGAAGCCGTGGGCGGAAGCTAGTATTACGTAAAGACTTCCTTCTGACCTTCCCAATCCAATTACTTTTCAAGGCCGAACGACATTTAATGTAAGTAATGATTCCCTAATATCTAATTACACTACCTAATTCAAGGTCGTGCAGCGCGCCATGGAGCGGACTTTGATCGGAATTTTAAGTATAAAATCAGAATTGAAATTATCCGGAAAAGAACTGCTACTGCTGAAGTGGAAGTGGGCTGGCCATGTTTGTCGAAGGATCGTTGGCCGGTGGAGCAAACAAGTCCTAGAGTGGAGTAGAGGTATCGGCAAGCGTAGTATGGGACCACAGCTAGAAGGACTGACAATCTAGAGAAGGAGGCTGGGACAGACTGGATGCGGAAGGCAGAGGACAGGGTGTTGTGGCGCAGCCTGGGAGAGACCCAGAGGACTGCAATAGGCCGAGTTGGTTAATTGATTTAATTGTAGTATTATTCCTGTAGGATCGTCAAGGAAATTAGAGGAAATATTTTAGTCAGCAAACGCTTCTCATGCTCAATGTTCATGCCAAAGTTACAGTGCAGTCTACAGGCTACACATAAGCGGGGGACCACACTGGAAGGGAAACCACAAGTATGAATATTAAATACACCCAATAATTATAATGTACGCTATTATAATTGTTATACAATATGATCTATTTGGTTGTGTCGAAAGGAAAGTATTTGCGTAACCTGGGTCAGTGTGCCTAATTGTTATGCCTGGCCTATTGTGCATAGCGTGTTGATACTGACCCACTAATACATTTTATAGTCAAAGTACAACTTGAACCGTGGCGAAAATTGGAACTAAAATGTATTGAATCTGACGTTTCGCTTGACAGCTATCATAGCGAACAGCGCCGCTCTGCGATGTCAAGTTATAATGGTCGGTCCATTTTGTTACGTGACGGAATGTCGCCATTTATTTAATTTAGTTTATTTTGTGGCAGTTTTATCACAGTATAAAGATCATGCAGTATTTCGACTTCATACAAACGGACGAAACGCGAGCTATACCTACGCGCCTCGTCCTCGGAATGCGCTCGGTATGCAGACAGTCGCGACTGTGCCGCAGTGACGAACGGACGGTGTGTTGTTTTTTTTAACAATAACCGCGCGATTTTTTCACTAAAAATAAATTGAAGTACATATTTAATATGACGAGTAGGCTATATTGTGCTGTTTTTGGTTGCATGAATTCGTCAATAACGCATCCAGAGATAACTTTTTTTAAATTACCTGGAAACTCTGAAAGGTCTTATAAAATAATTTTACTTATTAGTAGGTAGGTAGGTAAATAATGTGTGTCTTTTTAATGGATAAGTATTTCCTTTTATCTCCCGAAATAAAGATGTCTGGATTAATAAATAAAGTGAATAGAGTAAAGGAAAGTGATAGACACGAGTGCAATAGGTAGTTATAGGCGGTTCATGAATCATTATACGGTAGGTACGCTTGTGTTAAAATCTCGGGGCATGTGTGTTTTGTTTTGTTAGTTTGTATAATTCAAAGTAAAGACGTGGTTTTTATTATTAATATTTATGTACACACAGTAAAATACAATAACAAAACTAAATGGAAACACAAAGTAGGCAAATGTAATTAAAATTCTGGAGGCGGGCAGCCCTATCGCATGTTTACGTACCGCGCGGCTGTAGACATTTATTTCAAGGTTACGGCCGAGTTACAATACTGTATGATCTTTATACTGTGGTTTTATGTAAGATGGATAAAATACGGAGTTGATTGTTGGTAGTCACGCGTTTGTTTGACGTGTGAGTGATTGATTGTGTGTACCTGTTGAAATGGTTATGTGGTACCAATGGCACAACAGATTCAAGCAGTTTAATTAAAACAGGCCTTGAATTAATCTGGTAAGTAAGGAGCAGAATCTCCAATCTGATTAACCTATAATAGCGTTATCTAAATGTTGATAACCACAGCTGGGCATCTCAGGTGTTTTCCAATTAAACTTTAGAAGCATTTTTTAATAGAACCCAGTTAATGAACACATTTAAGAATTTCAGTTTCAGCTACAGCTGAAAATAAACGTCTCAGCCAAGGGCGGATCCAGGATTTATTTCTGGGAGGAACACATGGGCCAGACATGTAAGAAGCGTGTCCCATATCTAATATTGTGTTACGCTGTTTTTGAGATTTTTCCCTTAAACCGATTGGGGGGCACGTGCTCCTGTGTACCCCCCCTCCCACCCCTAGATCCGCCATTGAATCTCATCAACAGTGATTCTAGTAAGAAACTGAACCAGTTGTTTTTTTTTCTATTTAAGGAAGAAGAACGTAAGTATAATTATGCTACGGCTACATTTGTCGCGACAACACTTCGCGCGCTCCCTGCTTAACAACGAGACATCAAGTGGTGTGCGAGAGAGAGCAGGCGAAGTGTAGGTAGTTCGCCATATTGCGACAATGTAGCCGTAGCATTAGAAGATGGGAAATATAGCTCACACAGAAAGGGTGTAGCAATTTAGACCTGGAATACAAGTCATCACTATTATAGCTATCACTGCTACATGGTAATCCATTCTAAGATAACATTCAACAATTTGTATTCCTTGGATCCAAAATTAGCATTGCTACAGTATCTTCTTTAAGTAATAACAACTATTCTTCTATATTTGACGCATTTAGAGATCGTCGAAGCGTATCTAATAAGTAAATACAAACAAAACGTTTCCTCTTCCGAGTCCGCCATTTTGTGTTTTTGTCGCGGAAGTAGTTCCGGTACTTAGAGGTTGACAATTGATTGAAAAAAAATACTAAGTAATAAAGTTAAAATTAACATGTTCCTAGATTATAGTGCAGGAAAACTATTTAACAGAAATACAACAAAAACATTTGTCTTTAATTCGATTCGATGAATTGCATTGTCTAACATCAGTAACATCACACACACTTCATTTCCGGAAGAGATAAGAGGTGTTGTTTTCCACATTTCGCTAAGTGAAAGTTGCAACTTATAGGAAGAGGACATAAGAGTCTATAGTAATTAAATTTTAATTAAATTCAAGTCATTTTCTCTGAATATTAAGTGCCTGTAGAAAACCTCTGCGCAAAAAATATTAATTCGCACAGTTGTGTCATTATTTCAAGCAGGCGTATCGATATTTCAGCATCCAGTGGCCTCGTGATTCACAGTTAATTTAACTCTAATTTTGAATCAGTGATATTTATTCAAAGGGCAATGGAGAGGGCTATGCTTGGAGTTTCCCTGCGTGACCGAATCAGGAATGAGGAGGTCCGCAGGAGAACCAAGGTAACCGACATAGCCCGAAGAATTGCCAAACTTAAGTGGCAGTGGGCAGGGCACATTGCTCGCAGAACAGATGGCCGATGGGGCCGAAAGGTTCTGGAGTGGCGACCGCGTACCGGAAGACGTAGCGTTGGAAGGCCTCCCACAAGGTGGACCGACGACCTTGTGAAGGCCGTAGGAACCCGTTGGATGCGAGAAGCACAGAACCGGTCGAAGTGGAAGTGCTTGGGGGAGGCCTATGTCCAGCAGTGGACGTCTTTCGGCTGAAATGATGATGATGATGATGATATTTATTCTCGTTGCTATAAGTTTGCTGTCAGATTTAAAATAATGTTGAAAGGACTTTAATTACTGTTATCCAATAGATGTACAGACGCCAGCACATCAAGTTACTACAATCTGTCAGATTTCTTTATTAGATTTTCGACTTTATTGCTAAAGTATAAGGTTCAAGGTTGATTGGGAAAATCTGACAGTTTCGGGTAGGTTGACCTGCTGGCGTCTGTACATTGGACTGTTAAAATTGGCAAGCAAGCAATACAGATTTGTGATCACCAAAGTCGCAACTCAATGCACTTTCATAATAATTATAGCATAACCACTGAATTATTGAAAACTACAGTTTAAAAACTACTTATGCAGCGCTTTCAACTTCAGGCGCAGTGCAAGATTAAACTTTGAAGTAAGAAAGCGCCTGTTGTTTTGTCTAAAGAAACATACTGACAACAACTTGATAACCAAAATCAATCAGGAAATAAAGACAACACGATGTGCACGTTATCCCAATCCGGAAGGAAGGTGGAAGGCTGGAAGGTGTGCGTGTGCGTGACCTCTCTTTGTATCCGTAATCGTCAGCCCAGGCAGGAAGAGTGTCGATTCTTTTGACTCACACCATGATCGAACTTGACCCGATTGTCTGACCCTGCCCTTGTCTGTAGCAAGAAGGTTGTCCGATTCTATACAGGCCCTAATACAGTCCACGGGCAAAGGCGAACGGGACGCGGCTTGAATGTATATGACGTCCTTAAGACGTTGGCTGGGGGAATTAAATAGATGTGTTTTATGTACAGTCAAAAAAAGAGATAAGTATGCAGGATCGTCGGATATAGTTGAAGTTTAGTGAAAAACCGATGGATGTTCTCGAATAAAATTTAATTTAATTAATAGAAAACAAACAGCTCATTTGTCAAATTAAATTTCAGTCGACAACATCCATCGGTTTCTTACTAAACTTCAACTAAATCCGACGATCCTGCATCATACCTAGGTATAGTAGTCATTACATTAGGTAAGTAAGTACAGGTAACATAGTTACAATAGATTGGCAACATTACAATTAGGTAATCGTTGTGGTGTATTGGTTTTAGAAACCGGTTGTAATAGAATCCGGATCGAGGTAATCCGGCAGAGGACCAAAGTTGTCGACATAGCTTACAGAATAAGCAAGCTAAAATGGTGGCCAAACTGCCACATGAATTGCCAAGCTGAAGTGGCAGTGGGCAGGGCACATGCATTGCTCGCAGGACAGATGGCCGATGGGGCCGAAAGGTTCTGGAGTGGCGACCGCGTACCGGAAGATGTAGCGTTGGAAGGCCTCCCACAAGGTAGACCGACGATCTTATGAAGGCCGCAGGAACCCGTTGGATGCGAGAAGCACAGAACAGGTTGAAGTGGAGGTGCTTGGGGGAGGCCTATGTTCAGCAGTGGACGTCTTTCGGCTGAAATGATGAAGTGGTGGCCCTCAGGCACCTAGCCTGAGGGCCACCACGTGAGAGTGATGATGTTCGCAGGGTGGCTGGTGGTAGCAGCTGGATTGAAGTTGCTAAGAATTGAACAGACGCTAGCGTAGCTAGCGTGCATTTTGAGAGGCCTATGACCAGCTGTGGACTGCTGTAGGCTGATAAATTGATGATAGTTATGATTGTTTTTTGAATGCATATGAAATGCCATCAAAAACATAACTTGTAAAAAAAGCCAAGCCTCGCAACTCAGTTCTTCTACCGTAAAAAGTTGTGATATCCATGAAATACCAAGTCGGTTAATTTATTCACTCCCTACTTAAGGAACCTTCTGTCTTAAGTTATTACATAATTTAGCTAACCTAACAACATCTTGTAGTGACCATCAATATTAAAAATCTTCTATGTTATAAATAAATAAATTGACTTAGCAATCGCACTGTGAGATACATTGTGTTTTCATGCGATGGCGATGGCCAAGCCAATTTATTTATTTAAAACATAGAAGATTTTTAATATTGATGGTCACTACAAGATGTTGTTAGGTTAGCTAAATTATGTAATAACTTAAGACAGAAGGTTCCTTAAGTAGGGAGTGAATAAATTAACCGACTTGGTATTTCATGGATATCACAACTTTTTACGGTAGAAGAACTGAGTTGCGAGGCTTGGCTTTTTTTACAAGTTATGTTTTTGATGGCATCTCACTTCTTTTTGTAGATAGTCCTACTTTTTTTCCTTTCCGGTACCTTTTTACAAGTTACCTTTGAACATAATTATATCTAGGTACCTATCTACACCTATTATTCCATTATATTATATACTAGCTTCCGCCCGCTTCTTCGCTCGATAAAAAAACTACCGCAAGTCCTTCCCCGGGATGCAATCTATCTCTCTGACAAATTTTATCGAAATCTGTTCAGTGGTTTAGGCGTGAAAAGGTAACATACAGACAGACAGACAGAGTTCCTTTCGAATTTATAACATTAATATGGATAATTGTTATTTTCCTCGCTAGAGAGCTCCGATAAACGCGTGCGATCGCTGCTAATCTTAAAGTGCTAATAGGGCGAAGCGCGTTTTTGTTTTTTGACTATGGCATCTCGTAGTTGACCTTATTCTTCTTCTTAGCGTGTCGATAGCAATCTAAATGGACTTGGCCCAGAATTCGGCTACTTGTTTGGCGCCTTCACCAGCGTCCATCAGTTCCTGTAACGTGCAGCTGACAGGACACGCAGGACACGATATTAAGTGTCCCATCGTTCGTGGGACAGCACCACATTTACACTCCAAGGCGGAGTCGTCTATGAATCTCCGCCTGAACAGGTTTTCCTTGCTTCGGCCAACCTGGGTCCGGAGTCTGTTTAAAGACTTCCAGGTTACCCAAGGTAACTCATGTCCAGGTGGGAGGTCTTCAGCGGGTGGGACGAACGGTTTGGGTAAGGAAGCACTGTCTCGCCACAGCTTCAGTCTCTCTTGTGATGGTTCGCCAGTGAGTGGGACGACACACTTTAAAAAACTGTTTCGACTTTTCAGCCTTTGTGGCACAAGGATGTTGTCGTGTGTCGGAGACCATTTGGCTCTTTCGCTGGAGCTTGCCACCGCTCTGCAAAGCACTGGTGGCGCTATTCCTGCTAGTGGATACAGCATTTGTACCGGGGTTGGTTTTAGGCAGCCAGTGATGATCCGGCACGTTTCATTCAAAGCTGTATCCACCAGCTTTGCATGGGCAGAACGGCTCCACACGGGGCACGCGAATTCTCCCGCAGAAAAAGATAGCGCCAGTCCAGTAGTCCGCATAACTTCAGGCGAAGCACCCCATTTCGATGAGACCAGTCGACGAAGAAGACTGTTGCGAGTGTGCACCTTCTGCTTGATATTTTTGCAGTTTTTGCTGAATGTTAAAGTCCTGTCCAGGGTAATACCAAGATATTTAGGGGAGTTGCTGAGCTCGAGGTACACCCCACCCCAAACGATGAGAGGTCGTGACTACTTAACCGTACTATCCTGTCGTTGCCATAGGTAAACTCACCAGCGCAACCGCTATGTCCTGATCTATAGTAAATGCACAATGTATTTAAGGTACTTAATTGGATATAGATTAATGCTGTATTGCTTAAAATCGCTTCGTAAACAAGCCACTATTTCTCGTAAAAAGTAAAGGATAAAAAATGGTTATTGTGGGTTATCCCTAACAGATAGACATATACCATCGCGTACTTTTTGTAGACCTTTTTAAGGTGTGCAATACTGTAGTACATTATTTTGATCTATCTCGTAGGGTTCAGCTAGCTTTTGCAATATAAGCGCAAGAAAATCTGTTTATTTACGACATCACATTAGAAACCTCTAAAATTATCAGTGTTTCTCTACTATATTATGCATGTATTATACAAATAAACCTTCTTTTTGAATCATTCTATCTATTAAAAAAAACTGCATCAAAATCCGTTGCGCAGTTTTAAAGATCTAAGCATCCATAGGGACAGACAGACAGCAGGAAGCGACTTTGTTCAGGTACACTGATTCATTAACTGCAAATGTAACTTTGTAATTCTATATATTTATATGGGATTACAAAGTTATTTATGCAGTTGGTGTATCTAGAAAACTGGAACGAAATTGCAAAATATTTTAGTTTTTCCTTGATTTATACACTAAACGCTAATTGTGTTCTAAATTTGAAGCTTCTATGTCTGCTAGAAGTGCCTTAGAGTTTTGATGATCGGTCAGTCAGTCAGTCAGTCAGTGAGTGACAAAATTAAGAAACTTTGACTAGTTATAATTCTTAAACTACTAGTTCAAATTGAATGAAATTTGAAATATACCGTGTTTATACAATACCTGCTTGATTACTGAAAATTCAGGTCTCTAGTTTTATCCACAACGAAGTTATAGGGGATCGAAAATGGCTTGAACTGCTTCGAGAAAAGGATGGTACGGCCGTGCCGCTTTTTGCTCGACTTGGCGGGGGCACTGCCGTGCCCCCCGATTAATTTCTTTAAAACACTTGCGTATATGCTTGCATTCCACTAGGAGAGTGTCTCTTGGCTAAATCCTTTGTTAGGGTGTCATTTTTGTAGAGGAGAAAGTCGATTACAAACTAAAACCTATGTTAAATGTTAAAGTAATATTTTATAGAGAACATTTTTAAATTTGAGGGTTTCGTACCAAAATGGTAAAAACGGAACCCTTATGGTGAGTATGAGAGTAAGTCTGTCTGTCTGTCTGTCTGTTACCTCTTCACGCTTTAACCGCTAAACCGATTTAGATGAAATTCGGTATAGAGATAGATTGAGTCCCGGGAAAGGACATAGGATAGTTTTTATCCCGATATTCCCACGGGATCGAAACTTACGCGGGTGAAACCGCGGGGCGCTGCTAGTAGTTAATAATTTACATACATTTAAACTAATCACAACAATTTCTTAAAACTTAATAAAAGTCGTTGTCTAAGTCGATAATCGATCACTTTTAGTATTGTACATAGCGGTTATGTACCTCACCGTGCCGGCGAGTAAAATATTATGCACTAGCACTTTCGCATATATAATATTATGTGATATTAGTATGGGTTTTATTCTTCAAGACTTCCTATACACATTCATCGTATCGATCAAACCTACATTAGTGACATGCCTTCTATACCTTGCCTATTGAATATCTAAATTGATTAGTTGTATTACTTTGGTTGATTGCATTTCAACAGAAATAAACAATTTCCCCATTTCAATTAAATCCAGAAGCAAGCAAGTACATACAAATTAACTGCAAAACCCATTTATTCGAACCAAAAAAAGTATATCAAAGTATTAAAAAAAGTATAATTACAATTCTCACCCTCACTTCTTCATGTATGAGCGCAGGAGTTGGACGCCGATGCACAATGCAGCAGCAAACATGGTAAATTTAATACCACTGTATACGTTGATCTGCGACATCCACCGGCCAAACGGGCCTTCGCTGAGGAACGTCGGCCACTCACACGCGATAACATCATCGAACGTTTGAGCTTGAGGCCGCAAACAGCCCATCAGGTTCAAGTATGCAGAATGTCCGGCTTCCAGCCCAGCAGCCACGTCCCCTTCACCGAAAATATCCAGAGCTCCCCATTCTAAGAACTTAGGACTTCCTTTGCTCGTCAACTTTCGCAGAGCAACGTAGTCCCCGCAGCGCGGCACGAACACATCAGCTATAAGTGTCTCTTTGTACGTGACAGGATAAGCCGCTTCGCTACCAAACAATTTCACCAGTTGCTCCAAGACAGCTTCTTTATTTTGATTGTGTTCATCTCGCACCATCAGATAACCAATCAACCCTGAGTATTTCTCCAAGCTGCCTGTAGTCGACAGTCTGGGTCTCTCCATCGCCCAGATGATGGGGCCACGCATACTGAATATATCACCACTATATCCCTGCCTGCTCCAAAAATTATCCGTGTATTGTATCTGAAATTTTTTTGCGCTACCAGGTTTCATATCGTGAGTTATTTTTTTAATTTCTTCGGATATCAGTTTATCCTCTACTTGGATGTTGTGCAATTGGTCTGGTCTCAGAGCCATCGCTAGCAAATTGCAAATGTAAGTTGTGTCGCCTTTAATGGTTTCTAAAACGACCTGCTCAGAATATGTACGAATACCTTTGATGGATATAACATTTAATGTAATATCGGCTACGCTTTTTTTAAGTTTGCTTGAGATGCGTTTTCTGCATTGTCCTAGAAGTTTTTCCCGGAACCTTGTGTTTAATCCACCGAGGTGGTTCTTAGCACTACTCGTTCTATAACATTGGTGGACATAGAACAGGAGTGACACACTGTGAGCTGGAGCCCCACAAACTAATCTTACGATAATCCTCATTATTTCCCTCGAAGTAGAGAAGAGGAGAGTGTCGCAAATATGTTTCTCCATGGTCGTCTGGTCGTAGTACAACAACATCTTTCTCTCCTCCACTGCATCAATGATGTTAGTTTGGAACAGATCTGTCATGATTTTATCTAAGAACTTTTGATACTGATTTAATTCAAATTTCTCGAATAAGTTCAAGTACTCAAAGTCGTGCACGTTGTTTAGAAACAGGACAGTGCTTCCGTTAGGATATTGGAAGAGCTTCTTTAAAGGAACCGTTTCCAATGACACTTCTGGTGATAGTTTAGGATCTGAGTCATCTCGGAATATTGTTGTTGTGTCGTAACTTTCTACTCCTTCTGGATAAATGATCGAGTCTGGTAGGGGCACACTGAAATCTTTGGCGTATTGAAGAAGGTACATTCTGGCTACGTTGTCAAGTATCTGTCTAGCGGAGTAGTCATCACGATCGCGTCGTCCAACATATACAGAATCTGAGTCAGAATCATCATGAGGAATTTCCGAGAAGGCCACATTGCCTCTAGAGCGTGTTTTGGGTGGTGGTGGTGCGTTCAGGTCTAATAGCACGATGTCCATGGTATCGCCGAACTTCCTCATCAGCTTGTGCGCGGTCACCATGCCCGGGAGAGTACATCCTAAGACTATGACGTCATACTTTTCTTTCTGTATAGTTTTCTTGATCATTTTAAAAACTTACGAGTGTACTTACATTTATTAATACAGTATTTTCTTGTAGGATGGAATGACAGTTAGAATGACGTTAATATGACTAAATCTGTGGAATCTATGAAACTATGGTTGTAATTTGATTAGGACCTCTGACGTTTAACCTTTCGATATTAAATCAAATTATTGTACCTAACCTTTGATTAGGTCTTAGATCAAAGCTCAAGTAAACAAATATCAAATCAAAACTTCGACCGTGATTAAATTAGCCAATCAAGTGAATATTGCTCTCATTTATAATGTCGTTAGTCTCAGCTGTCATTCGTGGATCTTTGACAGTCGTTATGGGTTGGCAGAAGCCCGAAAGTCAGAGAACCAGTTTTACCAAGGGGTATCGTATTACCCAGTAACTGGGTTGTGGAGGTCAGATAGGTAGGCAGTCGCTCTATGTAAAATAGTGTTATTCAGCTGCATCCGGTTAGACTAGAAGCAGACCCAAATATAGTTAGGAAAATGCTACGCAAATGATGATGATCAAGCCAGTGTTAATAGGTAGATTATGGTACAATTTACAACACTAATACCTACTTACACAAGTCTTCACGAGCATTGCTTTGACCATGATTTTGATAAGGTCAATAATATAACCACTGCGCCAACCGTGCCGTCAAAACTTTATAACCATTAGGCGGTTATCACACTGCATCGGACACCGCTCCGGTGTGCAGTGCTGCGGTTTCTTACTTTGACACACACACACACACACACACACACACACACACACTGATACCGTATCTCCGTGCGGTCTACACTCAAAGATTAAAAACCGCAGCACGGCACACCGGAGGAAGTTACGAAGTAACTATTTAGTAATCTGTGCCGGAGCGGTGTCCGATGCATCGCAGGAGACGCCCCGGGCGTCGGGAGTCAACAGCCGATTCCCGGCCACCGTAGGCGCGGGCTTGCGGACGGCGAGCAATGGGCAGCTCGCCGTCCGGTAAGGACCAGGCCCGGGTCGACGGCGCGTTGTGTTCCACGCGCGCCTCAAGGAGATGTCAGCACCAACTGACGGGGTCTGCTTATAGGGCCGATGCCCGCCAGGGTCGCGGGTTGTTTGAAAGAGATACCGCGGCCCCTGGTACAGGCAACTGAAGGAACACGGGTGGGTTTTAGTCAGTAAGAGTCTGACACTCCCTTCCGCTCCGCCCAGAGCGGGAGGGATCACATGATGATTTCCCACCCAAAAATCCGATGCATTGCGATAGCCGCCTTATGTAGTTAGTTAGTACTCCGGTTCCTCCGAACAGTTTGTGTCTCAGATAGTGTTGGTTTTCATGAGTCGGTGGAAAAGAGAGAACCTATGATTCTGTTGAGTAAGTTATTGTGAGGTCACTTTTATTTAGAGTTTTTTTAACATTCATTTGCGAAGATTTTCAACTCATCTTGATTGACCATAAAGGGCCGTGAAATCCTTATAGGTACTGTTTTGAATCTCTGCTGGATGCAAAAGCGTTGTTTACTTCAATACATTTCCTTAACAAAATGAGTCTTAGCATAAGCATAAGCCTATAAGGTTTCCACTGCTGGGACACAGGCCTCCTCTCGGTGAGAGGGAGTGGGCCATGCGTGTTCTACCACGCGGGCCCAGTGCGGGTTGGTAAAGGTCGCAGATGTCTTCCAATTTTTGTTTTTACGACATGCCGAATTCCTCGCGATGTTTTTCTTCACCGTTTTGAAAGTCACTACTAATTAACACAAAGTAAACCGCTTGTCTAGGTTTGAACCCATGACTTAAAACTCATTAATCGGGGTCGTTACCACTGGGCCACCATGAGTCTTACTAATACTTAATAAATTGAAAAGAGAACACGGATCTTTTGGCGCGTACCAAAATCGAACTAAACAACCATCCAGCCATCTAGTTTTTCAATAAAATGTCACAAATGTTTACCATCAGCGCTGCCCTGTCAACGTCATTCAAGCGCCTAAATATCCTTACAGTTTTTTTTTTTTTTTTTTAAACGTTGCTCCACACTAGGAATTACTCCTGTATTGTGGGTGCGTTTACAAACATTTAAACTCACATACACAAACAGCCAGACCCGGAACAACTACTTGGTAGGTCATACAAATATTTGTTCCGTGCGGGAATCGAACCCGCGACACGCAGCGCAGCAGTCAATCGCTTAACCACTGCGCCAACCGTGCCGTCATTACAGTTGCAGCAGTGTTTAGGCGGGTATCACACCTCCGCCGCGAAACCATAGCAACGAAACCGCAGTAGTTCGCCATGACTTGTCCGTTGTAAGACAAGCGCTACAGAAGCGAAAATGTATGTTTTTTTTTTTTTTTTAATCGGAAATCAGTTTCAAGACTGCAGAAGCAGATGAGTTGAATGAATATGACGTTTAGGCGAAGAGACCAGTGTAGCAGTCTCTCGACTGCCTTCATAGAACACATCCTTCCTTTTCAGCCTTTTCACCATTACGGAAGGGTTTAAGAGATCATTGGCCAGGGTATTTGGATGAACCGAGAGCCAAGGAAATGCATGTGATTTGATTATGATGTTTTCTCTTTCCCGCGTGATTTCGCCGAGCTGCTCGGAAGCCAGAACTTATACCTCCGCGATCAGCAAGCTAGTTTGTTGCGGTGCCGTCTTTGCTTCGCACCTACAACTGACTCTCATGATGTTCCGCTACTCGAATTGCAACATAATGTAGTATGTTTCTAAGCAGAATTCGTTAACCTGTTTCCCATCATTATTTTTGCGGCAGAGGTGTGCTAAGGCCACCACCATAACCACCACAACCACTGGTGGGCGACCATCTTTACATACCGAGACCCCTACGTGCCTCGGAAAGTACGTTAACTCGTTGGTCCCGGCTGTCATTTGTGGATCTTTGACAGTCGTTACGGGTAGTCAGAAGCCCGAAAGTCTGACAACCAGTCTTATCAAGGGGTATCGTATTACCCAGTAAATGGGTTGTGGAGGTCAAATAGGCAGTCGCTCCATGTAAAATACTGGTATTCAGCTGCATCCGGTTAGACTGGAAGCCGACCCTAACATAGTTGGGAAAAGGCTAGGCAAATGATGAGGTGTGCTAAGGTCAAAAAGTGACTTGAAAAATCTATAAAATTACCTAACCACTTGAGCAATATTTAACTCCTCGAACGACAAGAGTATTTATCAATTAGAACAAACATTATTATCACCAACAAACTTACAAGGCACAGTTACAAATTAATGTTAAACACACAAGATTGTGCACTAATGACGCCTGTTGACGATCACTATCAATAGGTTCCCGATGACGTTGTGCAAGACTGTCTGTGTTTGCACTGAATCATGACTGCTACGAGGGGCGTTCAATGTATTCTCGGTATCAGAATTAACTGGTCAAGTGCGAGTCGGACTCGCACACGAAGATTCCGTACCACAATGCAAAAACACCGAAAAAAAAAGTTTGTTGTATGGGAGCTCCCTTTTTTTTGCGGATGGGAAATCATCAAATGACCCCTCCCGCTCTGGATGGAGCGGAGCATTTGATGATTTCCCATCCGCAAAAAAAAGTGTTCCGTACCACAAGGCAAAAACACCGACAAAAACACGTTTGTTGTATGGGAGCCTCCCAATATCTATTTTATTTTGTTTTTAGTATTTGTTGTTATAGCGGAAATACATAATTTGTGAAAATTCCAACTGTCTAGCTATCGCGGTTCTTGAGATACAGCCTGGTGACAGACAGACGGACGGACGGACGGACAAACGGACAGACAAGCGAAGTCTTAGTAATAGGGTCCCGTTTTTACCCTTTGGGTACGGCACCCTAATAAGACGTAAATTCAATTAAAATAATTTTATACCATACGCTACGCCCGCGCCGGACAGCACCTTTTTGACCTTTACGTCGTTAAAGTGAAGGGGTTTAACTTGCTGATAACGACTGACAACTGTTATCAACATTCAATATTTACTTCATACTATTACAGTTAATTTGGCAGATAACAAGTTATCTTAATAATAATATGCTCTTAGAATTTCATGAACTGGTTCTATCAAACAGATTTATAAAGTCTAAAAGCTATTTAGGGATAGTTACTGGAAAATGTTTATAATTAGCCAATTATATTGGACACGTCTTTGACTGGTTTAAAAATAGATTACTTAGAACTGTTATCATGCTTAATACAGTTGTTAACATTGTAGTTAGTGTAAATGGTGACACATAAAATATGAGCAAATAAATCTTTGCAACTATACCTATAGTAACACATTGCTCGCAGATCACATGGCTGATGATTCCGAAAGGTTCTGAAGTGGCGACCACGTACCAGAAGACGTGGCGTTGGAAGGCCTCGCACAAGGTGACCGATGACCTGGTGAAGGCCGCAGGTATCCGCTGGATGCGAGAAGCACAGAACCGTTCGAAGCGACGACGGTGTTTGGAGAAGGCCTATGTCCAGCGGTGGACGTTTTTCGGCTGAAATGATGATGATCATCTACGCCAAATGGTCTAGGTACTGACGCCAGCACAGCAAGCTACCCGAAACTGTCAAATTTTCCCAATCAACTTTGAACCTTTTGCTTTAGCGATAAAGTTGAAAATCTATTAAAGAAATTTGACAGATTGTAGTAGCTTGATGTGCATGTCTGTATATAAGAACTCTCTCTAGACTCTAGGTATAAGAACATATTTCTGTTATTATTTTTATTTAATTTTTTTAATTAAAATATAAATATTACAGATACGATAATATGACGTGATATAAAACTTATCTTACTCTCACAAGACACGGTAATTGCGCAGGAGCATCAGCATACCTATAAAGTTATTAAAGCTTGGACATTTCTATTAATTATAGGTATACTCTTTATGTAAATGGAAGGGACCTATAAAATAAAATAAAACCTATTCGTTGCAAAACATTCTATAACCTGACATACATATCATCACGTCTAGTGTATTCTGTAAAGGGTTAAACAGAGGTGTATAGATATAGTAGGCCCACATTTTCGATAGGTACCTCTGGGCTCAAAGGGCGTATTGCAGCACATTTTTGTCATTTTTTACTATGCTCACTCGGTTTTAGATTCTCTATCGATTCTCTATTGCAGTACATTTTTGACATTTTTTACTATGCTCACTCGGTTTTAGATTCTCTATCGATCTGTGTAGTCCACGTGGCGAAATTCGCAAAAAAATGTCGTATACAACCTTATAATTTTCGTTACGTAAACACAACTTATTTGATCGATAGAGAATCAAAAACTGAGTGAGAATAGTTAAAAATTTCAAAATACCCAAAATGTGATGATACGCCCTTTGTGCCCACTAGCATTGTTTTCTCAGTTATGTTTTGTAATTGGAAGAGAAATTCCTAATAGAAGAACCCAATAACACTTTGCCCGAACTGGGAATCTAATCCAGGACCACATGCTCAGGAGTAGCGTGAGCGACCACTAGACCATCGAGACAAAACATTCCATGATGAAAAATATGATATAACTAGCAGCGCCCTGCGGTTTCACCCGCATAAGTGTCGATCCCGTGGGAATATCGGGATAAAAACTTTTCTATGTCCTTTCTCGGGACTAAAACTATATCTATACCAAATTGCATCTAAATCGGTTTAGCGGTTTAAGCGTGAAGAGGTAACAGACAGACAGACAGACACAATATTGCATTTATAATAATTATTAAGTATGGATATAAGCAATACGTACAGATAACTGCACATTATTTACAACACTAGCACTACAAAAATCACCCTTACTACAGCGACATACAGGCGTTATCAATTTCAAATTGTTAGGACTGATGCACACTCGACTGTTAATTTAAGTATCAGCCACTCGTGTCTGCTATTTTCTAATGCAGTAACAGTAATTTAATTGACCAATCTTCTCAATTAACAACCCACGAGCAAATAAAGCTATTTAAATCCACCATAGCTACAAGATATTTAAGCGCCACAGAACATAAAATCCTGAGAGCAATAAACGATTAATTTTATCTTAGAACATAACTCGAGACTGGAGTTGTGTATAATTAGCAAGATAATTAAGATAAATCAAGTAAGTATAGAACTAATCTTGACGCTAAGTTAAGGTAAGCAGTGTTAGCAGGTACTATAACAGTCAGAAGTCGACTAGCAATCTCACAAAACTATGGCATAAGAATATTAGTTGTACTTATGACCTTCTTCTATAAGAACGTTTGACAACACTACACATTGGCAACTTGTTGCCCGCTTATGATTGTTATTACAAATTTCACTAAGTTAAGTGAGCGTTACGGTGGCCAAAGTAGTTAGCATTGTGCCTCGCATGGCGAACGTTCGGGTTCGAGTCTCACATCAAACGTTCAAGAAAAGCAAGCAAGGATGCGAGAGCAAGCGACAAGAGCTCGAAAATCGAAATTTTATACACCATAACTCTGAATACTCGGTCAGCACCCTAATTGCGTAACACACTATTAATCGGAATCTGAATCATTTTGAAGCAAATTGCTAATCCATTGCTTGATAAGTTGGAAAAATTTGCCTGCTCAACACGTAAATAACGCAATGAATGTTGTTGAACTGTCAAAATGAAACTGATTCCGATTGATAATGTGTTACAATTCCCTCGCTGGTTTCTTTTGAACAATCGTATTCATACGGAAATAGGAGTTGCTTTGTCGACTTATTTATGCAAAAAGTCTTAGGATTAAGAGAGCGGCCGAAGCAAGCTCGAATTAGCACTGTCGTCAGGTGCCAAAAATTTAAGTTTTGCATTGGTACGTACGGGGCCTCCAACTCGATTTCTCGAAAACTGAAAACCAATCTTTTCATTGCAGTCGAGGGACGGTTCCTTGGAACAGTTCTTTACAGGTCGACTTTGCTGACGGAGATCAGACTGTAAACGTTCTTAAAATTACGAGAATTGCCCCTCTGTCTCAATCTGTCAAAAATACCTCTAATTTCCCTACATTTTGACAAGTTTTTGACATTTGTTTGTCGCCGAGATGAGACTGCGACTAGATTTTCAAAATCTAGTCGCAGTCTCATCTCGGCGACTAGATTTTGAATTTACGAGAATTGGAATACAGAGTTGTGCATATTATTTTGAATTGTCCAGTATCCATATTAGTTTCACGGCCATCTTTAAGCGCGCCACTTGATTTCCGGCTACCGTTTGCATGGCAACAGTATAATCTACTAATCAATCGATGCTCAAGTTCCTAACGAGGCTCACTTGACGTTTTATTGAACTGAGAGTGTCCCCTTTCACAGCCAGAATAAATTCAATTCAAGTCACCAGCAGCCAAGCAGTTAGCAACAAAGTCAAGTGTCACAAAAACAACAAATTCTTCCAGATGATTGCCAATAATAATGTGTTGCCAAACGTATTCTTCCGTTACACAACAAATTAATGACTTAACTAGTGGTGATAAGTGATATCTCAGGGCATTATAGCAATACTCGCAGTGTCAGATAACATCGCCTTAACTCCCGGCTGTCGTGGAATAGGAGCCGGCGCTGCAACGTGCGCGAGAGCACGTACGCCACCCTCGGTGTGTCTGTACGTTGTTGTACGGTACGGGAATTTGAATAGTAGATCGTTGAAGTGATAAATAATAATTATCACTTTTTATATTTCTCTGGACTATGGTCCCGGTCCTTTGGAAGGCGTACGAGGGGCAGAAGCCAACTCGCAGAGGCCCCTTAGGAAATTTTAATGATTATCCCTGTATGCACTATGCAAGTGCACCCAAGGATAACCCCCGGTTGGTGTTGGACTATTGCAGGTATGGAAAAATAAAAAGTTGGACTATGGGTTTGGGTGGCTAAAGTGGATTGGTTACCAAGAACTATGGCCCCTACCTGATCAATGTGTTATATATATTTACAAGTTATTTATCACTTTTATTATTATTTTTATTTAAATTACCTTAAAGATTTTAGTTAGGAACAGAGAGGCAATTCTCGTATTTTTAAGAATGTTCGTATTCTATTCAGTCTAAATCTGTCAAAAATTCGTTAAATTTACCGATTTGAAAAAAAATTGACATTGGTTATCGCTTAAATGAGATTGCGACTAGATTTTGAACGTTTTTACTAAGGGACTAGGCCTTTTGATTTTAACACCTTTTTAGCCTTTTGGTCCTTTTGACTATGGAAATAGCCTTCACGACCTTCTTCATGAAGTTATAATTGATCAATAAACCACCAACCTCAAAACTCACTTTCACAAACTAACCTTGCATTTTTCCCGTACAATATTTATTTTTTATTTTTTTTGTATATCAATGGAAACGTACTTTTATCTCGTATACAACGCGAAATGAGCGCGTTCCCATTCTAGCCGGGCCGGACGACTCGATTAGTCGATGAATCGCAATAAAATTTGCGATTATAACGACGGATGATATAAAAGATGGATGACCGCGTACTAAAAATACAATTTGCTTGAGAACTTAGAACGATTGTGTGTGTCTAAGAAAAGACTTCAACGCGTTTTGAGATGGAATAGTAAAACATTCTTGAAAATAATTGAGTGTATTTTAATGTTGTTCTTGCAATTTATTGAGTGGTTGCTGTCCTTTTCTGGCTCAGTAGGAGGGAAAAAGAAGGATAGAGTTATTTTTAGAATGATCAGTTCATGAATTTGATAGCCAAATTAAGCGTTTAGGATATTTTGTTTATTATTTCTTTCTTCAGACATTCGTTTTTCTTTGCATGTGTTTTATCTAAACTCATTACCCCCTTAGGTACTAATAAAAGTTGTAAAGCGTCTGTATAGTTACACAGCGCTTTGTCTTCTTCTTTCGAAAGTCAAAATACTGACGACTGAAATAGAGAAATCGGTGTGTGTATTCATCTGATACAATGCGTTTATTAGTAAGGGGGCTTGTGTATAGTTTATATACTGTTACATAGTGATATATGACTAGCTAGTTAGTGCACCTAGATGTGAAAGTTCTCAATAAGTAGTAGATTCAATGTAAGATCGTGGTACTGAAAATATTGTAAGGTCCAGTGAAAGGCAAATGAAGATTTATTGACAGTAGATGCGACTGGAGCCTTAATTGAAGTAACAGTTTTTAGCTGGGATTTATCTCTTAAGTTTGTGATTAGAAGAATAAGTGGAATTGTAGAAGTGCTTTCTTTAAATTATAGACCACAGCATTATGTTTCAGGTTATTTCGGAAAAGCGATAGTAATTACCTTCTTTCTGGGGCAGTCGGGTAAAAAGGGTCCATCACAGCAGTAGCGAAGAGTCAATTTTTGTAAGCGGTAAGCCGGACTAGATATCTTTAATATGATTATATTATTGGTCTAGAATACTGACTGTGCCATTTTTCAAAGGGAAGCCGGTAGGAATCGAGTTGTTTGGAAACTTCGCCACTGCATCACAATCAAAATCACGTCCAATCCTCGCCAATGTGGTATGCCTGCTCTAATGGTCATTGATCCTACATGCGACAGGTCGGGCGCTGTTGCGTCAGCTTGACTCGGCTGGCGATACACTTTAGAGACAACAATACGACAATAAATGAAAACACGGGCCATATTAATGGATAAGAGTATTTTGTCATTATCAAGTAAATTCTAGCATCGAAATTAAAAAAGTGATTTTTCAAACCAACTAAATAGTAATGGTGGACCGACTATGAGTTTTGTCAATCTTTGACCAGCTATAGTGACTAAACTATCCATAATAATATTATAAAATTTTAAAGTAACTGTCTGTCTGTCTGTATGTTACCTTTTCAATTCTCATAAACTTGACAAGAGAAAAAGACTTTACCATTTACCATAGGTATTTCATTTCATAAGTATGCATATCAGCCAATAATATTCACACTGCTGGGACACAGGCCTCCTCTCTGTGAGAGGGAGTGGGCCATAATCCACCACGCGGGCCACAAACAGGTTGGTTCATGTTACATCTCTTTGAATTTTTGTTGGCGGTTTCCTCACGATGTTCTTCATCAGCACCGTTTTAAGAACTTGGGTTCGAATCCACGACCTAAAACTTTTAAGTCGCGACCGTTACCACTGGGCTGTCACTACTCGCACTGCAAATTGATAAGTAGTATGTTTATAGCATATTTAATATTCTGAAAGTGTCTAATAAAATCGGTGTATTGTCCACTGAAAGTTTCGCGAAAAAGAGTTTTCCAAGCATGTCTTTTTCAATGTGAACTTTTCGCTTGGTTGCTATCGCATCGTATCGTTACGCGTTTACTATAGAAAATCTTTAAAAATGTAAATATAAATGCCAGTATGTCAGATTATTTACAGCTTAGAAATCGTTATAAGACATTTTGTTATCTTGTACAGTCACGAGCAAAAGCATGTTTACACTTGGCTTTATTCAAAGTCGATTTTCTTCTTTATTTTCGAATGAAATTTTATATAGTAGGAACATAGTATTTTCGAACCCATAGGTACCTATATGTAAAGTGTCGTATCTGAAAAAATCGGAATTTAAAGTTGCCAAGTGTGTGTGATGGTTTCAAGTAGTTATCTTAAGTGTGTTGATATTTTCTAATATTTACAAGACTTATGCAATCTTTTCTTATTTTATGTAACTACGTGAATATTTTATTTATTTATTAAAACTTTATTCACAAGTAAACGAAATACTGTACAAAGGCGGACTTAATGCTTGAGGCATTTTCTACCAGTCAACCTTTGGGTAATGCAGAGACAAAACATGGCAGGTGCAACAAAAGGGATAAATAGCTAGGAATTTACTATAAAATACAAGAATAAATACTAATACATAGATAGATACATACATACATACATATAAACAAAATTTGTGAGGAGAAAAAAAAATATCGGTAGAGGAGAAAACGAATCCAGTAAATCAGCGCTGAGATGTTACAGCCAACTTTTGACGGATATGTTCACGTGCCTTCACTTTAAAAGATATAACCGACTGGTTGCCATCCATGTTCAGAGGGAGCGCATTCCAAAGAAAGACCTATTTTGTTTCATTAAATGAAAATGTTCTTGTGAGTGATAACGGGATTCACAAAAAATATTTTTAAACTTTTGAATATATTTTGTAAATCGCAATAAAAACTAATACCTACGTTATCAAACAACTGTAGAACATAATTTATAGTCTTTGATTGCCCTAAATATAAACTTAGTACCTCATCAAGGCACAGACCTACATGAATCATCCACAGACCAAAAAAGGCGATGTAAAAACATAAATCTCAAGATAAAATCATACAACATTTTGATATCCCGATTCCACCATTAACTACCCTCCATATAAGGTACCCAACCAATCGCAATCAGTTCTCATTTGCAAAACAAATGCTACAGATGCACATCAAATAGAACTGACAGTTTAATATCTAAAACACGGAAGAAGGCGGTAACCCATCCATTTCCAAGCCTGGTTAATTGGCTCTGCAATCTAAATCATTTTCTTTAATAACAAGGTGACAATTTCACGCCTCTCAGATCGCTTAAGGCGAAATGCGTCACAAAGAAGATGTTTTGACGCATTTCGCCTGCACGCAAAACCAATTTTTGTCCTCAAAAACTACAAATTTACCAAATTTTTTTTCATGATTATTAAAATTGAAGATTTTCTTTAGTGAATTATGGGGGCCAAAACACGATTGACATAATTTGACTCGATACAAAAAAATCGCAAAGTTTCCTCAAAATTAGCCTTTTTTATGAGAAAAACCAGTTTTATTCGATTGTAATTAAAGCAATTTCAATAAAATTTCGTCTATACGTTCACCATTAAATATATTAGGGGATTATGGGTTTATTTTAATGTAACAGAGCAAATAGAATTTTAAAAAGAAATATTTATAAAAAGCGTGCGCGCAGGACGGACATCCCACCCAATCCCACCGCTCCCGCAGTCCCGTCAGTCGGCCGCAGCGCGTCTTAGAGAGCACCCGTGTACAACTTTATTGCGCCCGTTGTCGCCAACTATTCAAGCGAACATTGAAGTGTAAAGTGATACCTTAGTCGCAAAAATGGTAAATAAAAATAAAAAATATTCAGGACTGAAGCTCAAGAAGCTGAAATTGTTAAACTTGAATAGGTAAGTTTTTTATTTATTATCCCAAAAATTACCAATTTTGATATTGACGTACTAACTCTTATTTATTGTACAAGCACACAACATTCTTTTTGAAAGTCCCTTTACACAATATGCCGTGATAGCGTGTGCCTCTGTATTCCCTTGGATTTGTATGAACCCTCACCACACACGGCGTCGCGGTGGCGGCGGCGAGTTTTGATAGGTCTTATCAAAACTCGCCGCCGCCGGCGCGGTGCGGCGCCGTGTTCGGTGGTTCATACAAATCCAAGAGTGACTGATGCTGCGGCATAATGTGTAAACGGCCTAAGAAAGATAGATAATAATGGTCTAAAACTTTCATGTAGGTACCTACACCCCAATAGCATTATTTATACAATGGTTTATTATTATGTTTTTACAGAACTCTTATCAACACTGAGTCTGACATTGCGGAGTTGCCAGCTGACTCACAAGGAATGAGTAAAGCCGTCACACCACCACAAGTGTCAGAAACATCTGATGGGGCAGTAGTATAACTTCAATCAGTATCACCCAAGTTTTTTGAGTAAGTTTGCTTACTTATCTACTTATATTAGTATACCCGCCACGTCTGCGGAGTTTCGCTAGCTAATTTAATTTAACCCTGTGTACAGTGTGTACTAGGCTTTCTCGCCTTTGAAAATACAAAGTGTTTTTTTTTATCCCATAACTCTAGGGGGTCATTGTACTCATCATTATGAACAACTACTATGGGACCAAACCTAAAATCGCGAAAAAGAAATCAGCTGTTATATTTTATATTCGCATAACTCGTCAAAAATACCAAATTTTTTTTCGCGATTTCGGGTTTGGTCCTGTAGTAAAAGTTGCTCATAATGATGAGTACAATGACCCACTATATTTATCGGATATCAAAAAAAAAAAACGCGTAGGTATAATTTGTATGTTAGAGGTCATCAATAGGACTAAAAACCGGTTTTTATCAAAAACGTTTTTTGGCGTTCTTTTTATAGTATATTGGGAATGAAACTTCAAGAAAACCGGTTCTTTAAAAACCGGTTCTTAACACGTCACGTGTATTTTTCATTACTTACTAGCTTCCGCCCGCGACTTCGTCCGCGTAAAATTTCACCCTCCCTCATTCACCCTCTTAGGGGTGGAATTTCGAAAAACCCTTTCTTAGTGGATACCTACTCTTCACAAAGAACACACCCAAATTTCTTGTCTCTAGGACCAGCGGTTTAGGCTATGCGTTGATAAGTCAGTCAGGACTTTGAATTTTAAGTAGAGATGACGTCATGAATACGACTAAAAACCGGTTTTTATCAAAATCCGTTTTTGGCGGTATTTTTATAGTATATTGGGAATGGAACTTCAAGAAAACCGGTTCTAGTTAAAAACCGGTTCTTATCACGTCACGTGTATTTTTTTATTACTTATATTTATTTTGGCACATTGAGGGTAGACTTTATTCTTATAAGTAGGTTACAAGTTACCCAGCATGTAGCGAAAACGCACCACCACTATGAAGTTAGTTGTTGAAGTGAATAGGTTAATTTCATGGTATATTATGTTTTTCTTGTATTGTTATAAATATTTCCATAATTTCAGCACCCATGAAAAACTACTGGATACTGACGGTACAGGAATGGTCTCACTACAACAGCTACCAGAAATATCCGATGCGGCACATGTGAACCTTCAGTCGCTGTCAATCACACCACCTGTGATGACATTGCCGAGTAAGTTTACTCTACAGTGAAATTGTAATTTTTTTTATGCTAATGTAATACAGTGTGAGTCTTCATAATGCACAGTGTTTTATGAAGCCCGATTTTCGGACATCCCATTTTTATTGAAAAACCTGACAGAAATAATCATTTAAATGCAAGATTTCGTATCCCTATTTAGCTGCCAAGTCTAGTTTCGGAGTTATAATTTTTTGAAAATCGTAATTTTTCCATCCGGATATTAAGAAAAAAATTAATTAAGCTTAAACTAAGCGTGGTATGAAAAAATGATGTGAGGTACATTGATGGCGTATCTTATGCAGAGTATTTTAGTCCATAAATGAACCTCGCACCATTGTTAGATTCAGATTTATGCGAGTATTTCGGTTTTTAGTTTTTCTTCATTTTCTCGAAAATTCCGCCCTTTCGGGAAAAGTTATTTATACAGAAATAATTCTATTTACGTCCCCAATACACCACATAATTATTACATCCCGAATCCATGGAACTCAGAAGTTATTCCAATTTAACTATTTTTGTTAGGGTTGTCAATTTTTTTATCCTTATTTTGTGAATAAAATTTTTCGCAAAAGTAAAAGTTTCGTAGTCAGAATGAGAAAAAGAACGTGCACCAGTTTACTAGTATCCTACCGAGGCCTTTCAAAAATATTTATTTATTTATTATTATTTACTAAAAACTCTATGAAAAAGTAAAAAACATTCTACAAAGACGGACTTGATGCATTAGGCATTTTCTAACAGTTGACCTTAGGGTGGTCCAGAAACAACATGGCGGATGCAATTTAAAAGAGAGAAATGGAAAGGAATTCCTATCTAATACAGGCTGAATTTTCCAAGTGGGCGTGGATGGCCAAATCCGAAACTATGAGGAATAGCGAAAAGTACTCAAAGGAGTCGCGGGCTCGATTTTGATGAAAACTAAAACTGCATCATTGGATTTTTGAAAAATCAATATTTCTAGCCAGGAATCGTACACGTTGATTTAAAAAAAAAACCACACACTATTATTACCCCATTCGATAGTGTCGCTGATAAGGATCGCATTCTGGGAAGTAATGACATACGGGAAACTAAAGAAAAGAGCTCATTTTTAACAAAATACTTTTTTATTTTCTTGTGTTACCTACCTATTAAACCTTTATCTGTTTAATTGTTCAAAATGTGATGACCATTGTTTTCAATACATAGCTGGATTCAACGTCTCAAGGATTGTACTGCATTTAACATTTGAATTTAGATCATAATGTTGTGAAGGTGACTGCGCTGCGGGTGTATTGAGCATCATTTCGAACAAGGTACAGGTAATGTCGGTATGAATACCTACTCTAAAATAAGAAGCAGTTTATTAAAATCCAACATTTTCGTTTAGTTTGCCTTATGTCATTACTTCCCAGAATTTGATCCTTATTAGGGACACTATCGAGTGGCGTAATAATATAGTGTGATTTTTTAATCAAAATCAACGGGTTCGATTCCTGGCTAAAAATATTGATTTTTCAAAAATCCAATGATGCAGTTTTAGTTTTCAACAAAATCGAGCCCGCGACTCCTTTAAGTACTTTTCGCTATTCCTCATAGTTTCGGATTTGGCAATCCACGCCCACTTGAAAAAATCACCCTGTATATACATATATTGATAAATACATAGATACATATGAACAATATTGTTAAGAAAAAAGTATTTGATACGTACTACAAAAATACTTAAATAACACAAAATGCCTTCAAAATGCAAAATCTGCCTTTTAACATACATTGGTAAACAATATTGGATTTAGGTACCAAGCTGGTATCCCGTCTTCACGTCAGATAATCCAAACCACCGATTTTACTACAAGGTAGATATATTTTTTGACAAACTTATATAAAATCCGGATATAAATAATTATCTGAGATTTTGACAACCCTGACGACGTAAAATCCGGATAAAACTTAAAATCGTTGTGGTTTCTAAGTTCCATGGAATTGGGATGTGAAATTTATGTGGTTTGTAGAAAAAGTTATTTAGATCATTTCAGTATAAATAACTTTTCCCGAAATGGCGGAATTTTCGAGAAAATTAAGAAAAACTAAAAACCGAAAAAGTCGTATATATCTGGATCTAGCAAAGTTACGAGGTTCATTTGTGCACTAAAATACTCGGCATAAAATACACCATCAGTGTACTTAGCATCAATATTTCTATCACGCGTAGTTTTAATGTAATTATTTTTTTTCTGAATATCGAGATAGAATTTGATCGATTTTCAAAAAATTATAACTCCGAAACTAGACTTGGTAGCTAAATGGGGATACGAAATCTTGCATTCAAATGATTATTTCTGTCAGGTTTTTCAATAAAAATGGGATGTCCGAAAATCGGGCTTCATAAAACACTGTGTAATGTGCACATAACGAAATGAGGGAAACATAGCTTAATTTTATCGACGAAAAAAATATTTGAATAAATAAAAAAATATTTAAAAGGATCTTTACCTGCTAAAGTATGGTGATTGCAAGGCCTTTCTTTAACAGTTGATAGGAAAGTTGTGATTGAGTTATAAACATGGTATTTTACGTTTAGAAATCTGATACGATGGAGAATAATTTAAAGTAATAAAAAAGAGTAGGTAATCGGGGCTTTTATTGAGTAATTTTACATTTATACACTTTTTTATTTCAAATGTTTCAGCGCCCAAGAAGACCTGCCCTATCAAGTGGAAAATGAGTGTGAGACAAAGTCTGTCAAAGAAATCACCGGTCGCAGAATTGTTGACGTGGTACATTTTTTTAATCAACTGCAACAGCAAGAACACGTCCCTCTTTTTCAGTGTGATTTCAGCTGCTTGGTTTTAGAAACAAAAACTATTTTTTTTTTATAATAATACAAAAGCTGTTATTTTTTATTGTTATTGTTATTAGAAACAGAAAAGCGATTTTTTTTTATAATAATACAAAAGCTGTTATACTTACCTGTTTTTTCATTTCTACAGAGTAATTTTTTTATCAACACCCAAATTTTCACAGGGTGTTCTACCCATGAATATGAACAACTTTTACTATGGGACCCTGAAATCACGAAAAAAATCTGATTCATACATTTTGGTCGAGTATGTATGTATTGAATTTTTGTAAGAAACAGCGGATTTTTTTTCGTGATGTCAGATTTCGTCCCATAGTGAAAGTTGTTCATATTCATGGGTAGGACACCCTATGAAAATTTAGGTAGTGATAAAAAAATTATCCTGTGTAAGAACCGGTTTTTGGTAAAACCGGTTTGGATTCTATCTCTCATACCACAAAATACAGATAGGCAATCTACGTACAAAGTGCGCTCGAGCAACGCACACATAGACACCGCTCATGGACACGTTATCTCGGAGTGGTTGGGAGTAGTGCGAGCGCGGGTGCCATCCGCTTGAGACACGCGTCTGTGAAGTGGAAAAATGGAGCAAGCCCGATTTTTATAATAGTTACCTATTTTGAATTAGTATAAACGAAGTAACTTTTTTGTAAGGTAAATTCACGCCACCAATTATTACGTAAGTTGAAAACACGATTTTTTGTTTGTGTAGATATTGTGTTGTTTTTAGTGTCATTTGATAGGTTTAGATCTAAAACGGATAGGGCAAAATAAATTGTGTAAATAGGGTAATCCGTTTTGAAGTTATTAGGGGTTTTCGACAGTGAAAATTGACAAATGTCAAATTTTATTATGTTTTTGGTTCTGTAAACTTTTTGTATTGTAATACTATGTTTATTGTTTTGTTTTAATATTGTAGAAGAAGCTCAAACAATAAATCAAATAACTAGATACGAGTGCCACTACCACGATAGTTTTTTGTGTATAAGTCAAAGTTGACAACCCTAGCGCGACCGCCGAGCGTAGGTATGAAAATTGAAGTACACGCATGTGATTGCCTTCTGTACCATCTGTATTTTGTGCTCATACTTAGTACCCATTCATTTTCAAACAGCGAACTAATTGGGTTTGATAAAGGAACTCATAAGTAGTTATTTTATTATAAGAAGGCCAGTATTCGTAAGTAGATAGATATAATATGGTGCTATAAATAAATATAAAATAATATTGTAATTACCTAATTACAGTATTATGTATTATATTATGTACTTTAAATACCTACTGTGCAACTAGTACCAACTAAAACTGCTACTTGTCGCTACAGTCCGACCGCCGTATGTGCGACCCACTGCAGAAGTATTTTGGTTCACGAGAGAGGGTCGCGCTTACAGCGGTCGGACTATAGCTTGCCGGCCGAGTGCGGCAGAGCGCGGGGCCCCGCGCGCCGTTTACCCGTCCGCGTCTGCTTCACCCCCTCGAAACCTACGTGACTACGATAGCATTTCGCCTTAAACGTATAAAGTATGGAAGGTAAAGGCACCTGTTGTAGGTACAGGGATTATTTATTTTAAAAATTGCTGTTTATTTTTTTCTTATGTCACTTTTAAATAAAGCAACTATTGTGTTGATGTATTTCTTCAAATAAAACAGTGAAAGGATGTTTTATGGACCAAAACCATGCATTGATATTAAATAAATACAATAAACAATCTAACACTAAAATATATAATATTATGTACAGACAATATCAACCTACTACAATCTGTCAAATTTCTTTTAATAAATTTTCTACTTTATTGCTAAAACATAAGGTTCAAAATTTATTGGGAAAATTTGACAGTTTCGACAATAAAGGGAAAGAGCTCACTGGGAATTAAAAAATTCGTCTGCATTGCTGTCAGTGGGAAAAGTGCCCAAAACGGCTGGCAGCATTGCCACACATATTCGATAGCAAATGCTGATTCTATGGCCTAAAATTAGACCAGCCTGTGCTAATTAAGTTCTGCAAATTCAAAATGAGCCGGGTATTATTCTTGTACAACTCGTGACTTCTAAACTGTTATAGAAATAATAACAGTGCATGTGAATGTTGGATTATTATATCAACTACTGTCACATGTCTAGGAGGTACAACCATGTTATGACATCTGTGCCCCACAAAAGATAACAATAAATGAAAATAATACAGATCCTTCAACTCCTCAGCGTTATTATTTATTTATCCATTTATTTCAGGCATCAAGGCCCATATAAACAGATACAATAGAATATTAATATGACTTAAAATACTATAAATACATATACATTATAATTACACTAAAAATTAACAACTAATTAAATTAAAAATTTAAAAAACCCCCGACACAAAATAATAATAAAATTAAATGTAATTGGAAAAGGATAAAATAATTAAAAAACCCCCGACTTAAAGAATTCATCATCACCATTCATCTGCACCATTTTTATACTTAAATAAACGATATATTATTATTATTATCATAAAGTTTGAAACCTCATCTTTTATAATCATAAATTAGTTATTATAGGTTTAGAGAGATTTTATTTCTCATAAGAACTTAAATAACAGTTCACTTAAAATGAAACACAAAGTGCTTAACAACTAAATAATAAATAATATCATATTTGCCTCTGAGGCGTTGGCGACGTTACAGGGTACATACATGTTTCTTGTTAAATATACATAAACTATCACACTTCTTTAAATCATCCGGTACATCATTTAACAGTTGTGCTCCTCCCTCAACCAATATTGTTTTTGTGCCGTAATTAATCCGTGGACGTGTATTATTCTGAGTATTTCCTACCAAGTGCTGTTATAAAGTGCCAAGATAGATTGGTCGTAATACTACAATGATATGCATAGTAGGTATGTCTGTATACACATGGTGTTTCCTCACGTGATGAGCAATCCATCAAGCGGGTTATTAACATAACGATTTACCGTGTAGTACACAGCTGGGATGACGAAGTGCATCATCTGTTACTCATACATTAACTATTTTTAGAATACTAGGAAATCTTTGAGATTACGTATCGCATTATTTATTGTTATCGTGGATGATATTGTGTCTGATTATATTTAAACTCCCAAATTAATATAATGAGTCACCAATGACTCATATTATTATCATTGAATTTAATAACTCACGATTCTTGTGCCGATAATGGTCATTCTTACCCTACGCCTTATCTTCCGTTATTCGTCAAGCTAACGCTATCAGGCGCTTATTAAAACCCATTGGCTTTGACTGAAATAACAGCTTATAATGCTCGTAGTTTATCTATCGACTAGAATATAAAAGAGTCTGGCAGGCATTTAGAAGAAACCAGCCGATTTGATTATGCAAGCCCTATTAGGTAAATGATAAGCAAAGGTCGGGACTCGCACACCTCGAAGTAAGTTCATACGTTCCTGTTATATGCCAGGACGTAGCAAGAATCTCCAATAGAACTTTTTCAAGCAATTTTAAAACAGCTGTTTATACGTTCCTTACGCTTAGGGGTTTATTTATAAGCGATGATTAAAGTCAAGAGACGTTTAAACAAAAATGCTATGTAGGTAAACAGCCAGAAGGCGTCGCGGCAGACCCCGTTACGTAGAAGATGGCGAAAATAATCTACCAGTGGTCCACTTTAATTAGCCCTGGATCGATAGAGCTGGAAGTCATGGGAAGAGGTCTTTGCCCAGCAGTTGTATGATTCAGGCTAACAGCAACAGTAGGTAAACACATATTTTAGAGTTTACAAAAAAAATACATTGGCTATCTGCTGAATGTTAGCCACAAAGAAGAAGCTTGTACAGGTACACTAGCAAATTTTTCATCACGGTGTGAGCTATCACGCTATCTCGTATAGCCTGTGCCATATTATGTCATTGACTCATTGTATATTATTCGTATAGTAAACAGCATCCTAATTTCGTAACATACTATCAATCTTCCAAGCACGGTGAGCTGTGCTGGGGCAGCTGCTGCAGGTGCGGAAAACCTCAAACGGCGCAAATACTCCAATCTCTTTGGAACGTATATGTTTGAGCCGTTTGGGGTTGAAACTCTAGGGCCATGGGGCCCGAGTGCCCACGTAGTATTTCGAGACATCGCCAAGCGGTTGGTCGACTCTTCACGTGACCAGAGGGCTGGCCTATTTTTTGGCCAAAGAATCAGCATTGCCATACAACGTGGCAATGCTGCCAGTCTTTTGGGCACGTTTCCTGTTGACAGCGATGCGGATGAATTTTTTGATGCCCTTTGATTCTTTCCTTTCCTTTTTATATACTTGTACATATTCTTATTATTATTTTAATACATCACAATTTGAATAAATCTAGAAAAAAAAAGATATTGCTAATTCATTGCTCCATATGTTCGAATAATTCATATGCTCAGCAACGTAAATAACGCAATGAATGATGTTGATCTGTCTGTCAAAATGAAAGACATTGCGGTTAGTGTGTTACGCAATTACCCTGCAGGACTTGTTTGATTGTTTTCTAACTGCGTCACTCCCACGTCAAACTAGCGTGAAGCATGCAGTAAATCCTGCGCATACACATGTGGAGCAGATTTATCTCAATCTCTGATAACTGTGCATCTACTAACATCATCATTACGTACAAGTATGGACTGACAACGTTCTCAGGCACGTGCAGGTAACTAAGTATTTGTGTGCCTTATCTCGGGAAATACTGCAGGTATGCTGATGTTGGTTTTCTTATTATTAAGATTTTATAGTTTGTTGTTTTGCACAATTTCAAGAATCGGAAGAAATAATACTTACTGGCTATCGTGTTTGTGTGAAATTATCATTTTCTACCTTCTCCTTTACGTTAATCTCAATATTTCCATCAACTATAACATAAGCGGATCAAACCGGAATGAGAAAGTTTATAGTGGATAAGACAGAGATTAAAATAGAAGACGGACAAGCAGGGGATCGAGGAGGGGGATCGTGGAGGGGGGGTTCAGGGGATCAGACCGGAATAACTCGAGCCGACTAATTGTGAATTTATTATATTTGGAAATGTGAACTTTTTGTGAATCTACTATTCCCCAAAGTTCAGGTGCAGTGCAGATCGATGTCCCTAATATCATCATAATTTCAGCCGAACGACGTCCACTGCTGGACATAGGCCTCCTAATATATCCCGGTATAATGTCAGATGTCCCGTCTAATCTATTGCCTAATAGAAGCCGTCTCTTCGTCAGCGCTTAACATACTTATTTCACGATCATATATATTAGCGAGACTAGCTTTTACGTGTAGCTTTGCCGGGAACGTACTACCGGGATAGGACATATCCTGTCTCAGGTCTTGGCTTACATATGTGCCAAAAGGTAACATATAGAAATCTTTTTTTTTATTATTCTTGACCCCGATCACCCCGATCACGCCTGATGGAAAATGATGGATGCGGTCTTTGATGGAACGAGCTTGCCCAGAAGATGCATGTTCACTCTTGATTTGAAGGAAGACGGGTTAAATGTGGGAGGGAACACAGACGCTGACAGTTCCACACTTTAGCTGTGCGCATAATAAAAGTGGAGGAGAAGCGCTGAGTAGCATCTGTTACCTTATTACGCCTAACTAACTGTAACTCTATACTTAATTACTCTCACATATCATTAGTAAGGATTCGACTGTATTTTTCTTCCAATCTAGATCTATTTCCCAAGTCTTTGTTACGATATTCCCAATCCCGAAAAACTACAGCCCAACCCCAACATAGACAATCTTCCCAAAACACATAAACAAAATACTATCTCCATACTCCAATTGTTTCTCTTTTTTTTTTGTTTTGCGGATGGGAAATCATCAAATGACCCCTCCCGCTCTGGGTGGAGCGGAAGGGAGTGTCAGACTCTTACTGACTAAAACCCACCCGTGTTCCTTCCTTAGCCCTTTATGTTCCGGGCCAGCGGTAACCCTTTCGGACAATCCCGCTGACCCGGCAGACTTCGGCCCTTATACACCTTAACTCTGAATACTCGGTCAGCACCCTAATTGCGTAACACACTATCAATCGGAATCTGAATCATTTTGAAGCAAATTGCTAATCCATTGCTTGGTAAGTTGGGAAAATTTCTCTTTTGCTGAAAGTCACGCCGAGGCCTTGTTGACAGCCGGCTTGTAAACAACGTGAATGTTTTGTCTCCAGTCATTCGAACGCTCGAAAGAATTCCACTTCATCGTAAATATAAACTGTTGGTGACTGAATCGCTGGAGGTGTACGTGATTGAATTCAGGAGGGCACGTGAGATGACCAGCGAGTTATTGGGGCTTACGAATGAACGTAAAAGGAACGAAATCGCGAGTTTATTATGGTTACCTATAGGTATGCGTAGTAGTGCAGTGGGTGTCTCTCAATTCGTTTCTGCAAACTAATTGTTTATTCTGTATTGAGGTCATCTGCAGGAGTAAAAATAATATTCGCGATGGATAATTCTTATTAGCCGTCTAGTGACGTATCTTTACTCTTCACAGCATTCCCCACGAGTAGGACTGCCATCCGTCCGGGTTTCCCCGGATTTGTCCTAGTTTGGTGGGCGTCCGGGGAGCGCCCGGGAGGGGTCCTAAAAACTTTCTGTGTTAGGGGAAATCCGACTTTGAATGATTTGCAATAAAATAAAGCATATAAAATTAGCCGCGCGGCAAATCTGTGCGTTCGTGACAATTCATAATTTGCTTTTGATTTACTTTTTTTTTTAAATTTTCATTGATTCCAAAAAGAAAGGTGTTCCTAATTGTTTTTGTTACCAGAATACCTCTCACATAGAGAAGATTGTATAATTGATTAATAAATTAAGCGTATCATTTGTATTCTTGAGGATTAAATTGATATTCTTTAAATAAGACAAAAAATATGATATCTACTTAACGATGTTTTTATTTTATTGTAATTTTTTTTTTGAGGGAGTCCGGGGTTTTTTTTTTATTTCACCGAAATGTCCGGGATTTTTGAAGTTTTTATCCCGGGTCACTAATTTAGGTGATGGCAGCCCTACCCACGAGAGATATATTCTTAAACCGGAACCCTGTTTTAATTAAAATGAATAATAATATTATGAGCGGCAGTAGATATATTATCTCGGAGAATTTCTGGCATGTTAATGATGTGATGAGCTTTTGCTCTTCACATCATTAACGTGCCAGAAATTCCTTCTTTTTGGAAGGATAATGGATGGACAGCTCAAAAACACAAATATCATGTTTGTAACTAGTCTTTAGTTACGAAAATAGAAGTTTTCGTAACTAAAGACCAGTTAATTTAAAGCTACATAATTTGGTTGCCCAGAAATTAAGATCGCGAACACAAATTTTACTGATCTTAATTTAATGCTGTGTGTAATAGAGCAGAAAACACCAAAAAATGTATAGGATATACAACATACTGTTTTCACTTTATAGTATTTCTTCGTCAGCCATCGATGTATATAGGGTGACTGGTAATTAGTGACCGATACTTAAACACGTGATTTTACTCATCATTATGAACAACTTTTACTATAGGACCAAACCTGAAATCGCGAAAAAAAAATCAGCTGTTCCCTACATTTATGTTCGTCTAACTCGTCAAAATGTAGAGAACAGCTGTTTTTTTAATGATGAGTAAAATCACGTGTTTACGTATCGGTCACTAATTTCCAGTCACCCTATATAAATATATGTTCACCCAGGCATACATCATATTCGCTCGCCATTATCCCAATTTTATCCACACTTATCTATTAATTGTCATCTCGGTAGTCACCCCCTTCGTAAACCTATCATCTTTCACACAGTCCATACCTCGGTGGAAATAGTTCCCCCTTTTCCTGATCCATTTTCCTGTTAAACATAGCACTAAACTTCTAGAGCACCTAGACCTTCATATTTTCTGACTGACCGACTTCTTGGCAAATCAAAAGTGCCTGTTAATGGTTTCATTGAAATAAATGATTGAGTTTTGAGTTTGTCCACAAACCACAAACAATCAAAACAGTTCCCTCAAGCTCAGCTCAAGTTCAGCCTCAAGTCTGCTATTGTTGATTTTGACAAGTTTGGTAATCTACTAATATAATGGCGTCATTATGATTTTCCAATGGTCAACCACTGACACTTCATTGAAAGAATTGGCATAGAATGGTAATCTCGTACAAAATGACAAATGAATTACTGATCTATGCGGTAATCTGCAAAAATTTTGACAGTTCCTTTGATCAGTGACCTACCATTAGAACATCATTGTGCAGTTATTGCTTTTAATTCGTTACGAGTACTTATCGTATCTGTTCTGTGTCATTGACCGACCAATGATCGACCATTATGAATTTAGCAGATTACGAACTCTTAGCAAAATGACAATGGGACCGTGTTGGAATAACGAATTTATAAAAATAGCAGACTTGATTACCTAAGTCCTATCACGTCACCACATCTAGCGTCAGATAGTCCCGTGTCACGTAGACCCGGTGCTGATTGACACTCGTTGACTTCGTGACGACAATCGCGAACGAAGTCAGGTCACACAGCGGTTAAGATAGGACGAATCGAGGTCAAGGACAGATTTTTGCAATCTAGAAGCGAGTCGGGTGTTCGGTGTAAGAAGCTGTTTGAAGAATCAAGAAACACATCGCAACAATGACATCTCATTTGTGCCGAATTCTGGCGGGCTAAATCAAGCAAAAGCATCTCTGTATTTATTTATTTTTGTTGAATTATCGTCATTAAATCATCATTTAGCAACACCACAGTGTTGCTTAAATTCTTAACAATTTTAGAAAGAAAGATTAACGTTTATACACAGTATGTTAACCACAAAACACAATCAGCAAAACAAAACCGAAAATAATGATTTAACAACAATAGTGTGTGCCTTACGGCTGCGGCAAAAAGGTTTATTTTAGCACTAGCTGACCCGGCAAACGTTGTTTTGCCATATCAATTATTTCTAGCTGCCCGGCGCTACTTCATTCGCGTGGTGTCCTACCCCTTACCCTACCCTACTCCTACCCTACACACTACTCCTACCCTACTCCTAACCTGTAAACAGCTGTTTTTTTTTTATAACCGATGAATTTTTCTATAATCATGTGCGTCGATGTCCCTGCCACTATTTATGTAAAATCTATTCAAAGTTATGTTTCAAATCAGGTAATATTATTTCAAGTTAAACAAATATTAACTCTATTTTAATAGTAATTAAATTGATTTCAGAGTGACTAGCACTATTAAAAAATTTATAAAAATGTTTTTAAATAACGTTTATTGTGTAAGATTTAAAGTTGTTTTTCCATAAACTCATATTTGTTTACATTTTTGGCAAATAGATCGCGAATGCAGATTACATACATATGTACTTTATGATGTACAAACAACAACAGAGATCACTCCCACGTGACGTCACCGCGCATGTTGTCATTATCATCTCCGTGCACATAGTACTAAATAGTGTCGTCAGTCAATAATGTGCTCGCTATGATGATCATATTAACATCATTACGATGTTATTACCAATTATTATTGTCGTCTTTCGTGTCGCGTGTAATAAATAGGCGTGTTACAGTATTTTCTATGTTTATATGATGACGTAGGAAAACTTATTATTGTTTGAAGAGCTGAGAGGGTGTTTGTTTAATGTTTAGTAAGGAAAATGTAATGAATTGGCAAGCGTAAGGTAGGGCGCCCTCAGGGTGGAGCGAAGATCTTAAACATGATCTACACGGTTTGAAACCAGTCTACAAACCAAGGTGACCTTGAAGTTGTTGCTGCGAGATGCCTGCTACACGGTTTAAAACCAACATTTTCTTCTGCCACTGGTTTGCAACACAGGCCTTTCTACCAAGGACGTTTAAAGGTCATACGAAATTGGTTTAAAACCACTGTCTACACTGTTTTAAACTTAGGTTTGAAACCATCGTTTTAAACCGTGTAGATCGTGCTTTAGGGTGGCTGGTAGCCAGGGAGAGGCCTATGTCCAGCAGTGGACTGCTGTAGGATGATGATGATGATGAAGGAAAATGTGATGTTGTGAGGTCTGTAGAATGTTAATTTACAATCATTTCGACTATCCATTCTGGGATTACAAGCGCTATCTATATTTACTAATCCATAAATTGAATTAAACCATGTCGCTAAAATGTCAATACGAGCGTAACTTCCGAATGACTGCACCAAATTGGATAATTCTATTTCTGAGGATGCACGTACAAGCAATACCAAGAAAAGGCACCATATAAAGAACACAAGTCACATTAAAAACCTCTTGAAGATCGTATCGACACGTAATACCGACCGACCCTTTAATTACGACGCCATTTATTTAAAAAAACCGGTCAAGTGCGAGTAAGACTCGTGTAACTATAAAGTTACGGTTTTCGGATTTATTCCTTTACTTGTGCTACATGACATTGCTTCTTGCCAAATTTCATGATTCTAGGTCAACGGGAAGCTTGTACCCTAGGGTTTTGATTCCCTTGCGAGTGTCAAAATATGCGGCGTAAACGGAACACAAACGCCCTTATCTTTTGATTGCATTGACATAGAAGTTTGATTTTTTCACTACTTCAAGGGATTGCAGCATTGAGTATTTGATTAATATCAAATACTTCAACTTGATAACTCCACGCGTTCCTGAGAAAAAAGGTCTTGACAGACGAACAAAGAAGTGATCTTATACGGGTTCCGTTTTTCCTTTTGAGGTACGGAACCCTAAAAAAAGACATTTTACAAATAATATTTTATTATATTGCACCTTTTGAAGTATATTGCACGCATTTCTTCGATGTCCAACATAAATGGTAGCCATTTTTCTTTGCAATTAAAGATATGGAACGCGGAAGATGTCGAGATTTCGGATTGCGGTCTGAAATCTCAATAAATCTCTTGTTTTTACGAAAAATACAACTATTGCGAGTGAGGGAATTGTAGGAACGGGATAAAAATGGAAAAAAAAACGGGAAAATAAAAACGGGAACGAGACATGGATAAAAAGCCGAACTCGTATTACTTGATCCCTCTAAGGTTGAATGTCACTCAAAACAACAAGGTCTTTTTGACTATGTTACAGTTCGATGGTTTCAATCTCAGGAAAGATTAAATTTTCCGTTCTTTTTTTAAGTGTTGATGCTAATTACCAGGCTGACTATACCTACTACTAACATAACTAACTTAAAGATATAGTTCTTTATAGATCTTTAGCATTAAAACTATATCTGAGTCTTGCCGAAACTTCGTTTCCACGAAAAAAAAATAATCACTGACATATTATTAAACGTAAAGTGGTTTTCGGGATTTACACAGTAGTGCAACAACGAGGTTGCGTTCCTAACATTATTGAGCAGGCAAATGATTCGAACATATGAAGCAATGGATTAGCAATCATTATCTCCCTAGCCTTTCCCAACTATGTCAGGGTCGGCTTCCAGTCTAACCGGATGCAGCTGAGTACCAGTATTTTACATGGAGCGACTGCCTATCTGACCTCCACAACCCCGTCACTGGGTAATACGAAACCCCTTGATAAGACTGGTTGTCAGACTTTCGGGCTGCTGACGGCACTAACGACTATCAAGGATCCACGAATGACAGTCGGGATAATGGATTAGCAATATCTTTCAAAATGATTCAGATTGATATTAATAATGCACAATTATGCACGCAATTAGGGTGCTGGTATGGGGCTACATCCGAAGCTGAACCTTATGGTAGCTACGAAATATGTATCATTTTGATTAGGCAAGGTACGTCAAGGTAGTATACCTCTTATTAAATTGTTTCATTGTAGGAACAACCCTTGGTAGGTCGTAAATGAAATGATATGATTGAAATGATTGATGATTTTATTTTTTGTAAGTAGGTTTGCACAAACACTTTTACACGTCTGTAGCGGTATCTACAACGCCACATGCGAACAACGCGTCATACTGACGTCACGCAAATCCTGCATCGCGCAAGCAGAGTTTACCGCGCAACTAGCATAGATACAAACGGCCCGACATGAATCATGGAGCAGTTGCCCGCCAGACACAACACCCGTCTGGTCGGAGGATCCTCCCTTTTCTATAGAGTATGAGTGAACTTTACACCCTGTTCCTCATAGGTACCTCTATACTGGTGACCCCGAGCATGAACGTCAGCGCAGCCTTCGTGCAAATACTTCAGCGTGACGTTATCGTCATCACTCCCGCAAGCCTTGGCGGCGAGTCACCCAGTTAATAATTTTTTTTTTAAACTAGATGAGGTCGACGTTTCCTATCTGACTACTCTGAGAAGAAAGGCCGAAAAAACCTCAGAGGTAACAGTCTCTTTTAAAGTCCAGACATAATCTTGGTCAGGTTATATGAATACCATGTAGATCAATGTCTGAAATGGTCTTTTGAGAAAAGAACCACACAGATTGAGAGGAACTGTCCAGTCAGTGCACGCATTTGTCAGAAATCGTGCAGCTCAACTCAAGACTTGTACAAACAATTGGTTTGAAGTTACTCTAATGTTAAATCACCGCGGTTGCGGTCACAGATGTTTAGTAATCGCACAGTAATATAGCACAGTATAAAAATGTATAGACTGTGGTAATAGTGTATTCGTTGCTAACCCAATGAAATCTGTGTCCGTTGTCTTTGCCTAGTAGGACGCCCAGGTTGGCTCAGTGGCTGAGTGCCAATTCTTGAAACGGTAGAGGTATTTGAAGGTATTTAGGTATTTGTACAACAATCTTCTATGCTGCCAGAGTGCCAAGCATTTATGGGCAAAGAAGGCAGACCAGGGGGAATAAAAAGGCCACTTTGGCAGAATCATAAAAGGATAACATAATGAATCATAATGCGGCGAAGACAGTCCGTGTTTTTCTTTTTTTCGCTGCACTAAGTAGGTATAATCAAAGAGATTGGGATTGGTATTTTAGCACAGACAAAAAAATTTACTGAAAAATCCTTCATCCATGGGATTTGATACGATTAACTTAACAGTTAACTGTTCATTATGATTCATAATATATATGTTATTCTTTTATAATTCTGCCAAAGTGGCCTTTTTAGGCCCCCTGTACCCCAGTCTGCTTCACCAAGCTGTCCAGTAGGCCAAGGAGGACTGTTTAAATAATCAAGATTTAATTATTGAAACTGATTTTTCTTTTTGGATTTTTTTTTCGTTTTCACAGCCTTGTTCATACATTCTCCTAATTTCCCCCATAATCGATTTGTGACAAATATTAGCGTCAAGAATGGATGTTTCAGCATAAATGAAATGGAATAGAATGGATGTTTCAGCATAAATGAAATGGAATTCAACAGCCTTCAACTGTGAAGAAATAAGCAAATCAAATTGTGTGCATTGGATATCATAGATTCGGTAGATACAGCCACAAAATAATGTTATGTAAAGTCAAAAATGTAATGTCACAGGTGAATAAAGGTACCTTTTGTGATACCATTTCTGCAGTCTGATAAAGACGACCTTGACTGACCTTGTTTGATAAAGACGAGTTAGTCCCTATCGATTAGTTAAGTTAAGACAGCTCAAGGATGACGATGAACGTGAAAAATACAACAGCCTTTTTTTTTGTGGATGGGAAATCATCAAATGACCCCTCCCGCTCTGGGTGGAGCGGAAGAGAGTGTAAGACTCTTATTGACTAAAACCCAGCCCTGTTCCTTCCTTAGCCCTTTATGTTCCGGGCCAGCGGTAACCCTTTCGGACAATCCCGCTGACCCGGAAATACACCAGCCTCCATATCTCGTCTGATTGATTACAAAAACCCGTAAACCTGTAGATACACGACTTACAACATTAATCTCAATCCGTCGGTTGGTCATAACATTCAAAATAGCCGGCCTCACACTCCGAAGCACCCCAACAGTTGCCAGTTAAGAAATGTGATCAGATGACATACTGCGATCCGGGAAGACTCCCATTAGAATGATGCAAAACTCTTTACATAGCAAAACAGCTGATAAACACAACATCCACAACCAAAAGTCAACCTTGCAACGGCACAATATGGCTGGCTTTCAAATGCGAGGATTAGCGAGTTAAGATTATACTTCGATGGCGTAGTTTTGATATTTGCACTGGGTGCACCGACCTCTGTCGATCACGTAGGCACTGCGAGTGACGTAAAAGCAAATAGACGTATGTGTGTTTATAAGTATGAATGGAAGGTCGGCTGGTGTCGCTAATATTATTAGAACAGAACGGTGTTTGTAGGTCATTAACCAGCATAACTAACCAGCCAATTTCTAGACTTTGAGATTAGTTACTTTATACCAAATAATGAATACTTTGGAACTGCTTTACCGGGATATTTGACCAATGCTCGTTGATACATTATTTAACGTAAACTACGGATAGTATAATAAAATTTCACACGACCTAGAAGACAGATAAGCCGAATTATCTGTCATGATCAGTGATAAAATGATAACGTCTTCTTCGACTTAGTGATATAAATTGGAACTTGACCTAAGACACTAGGAGATATTCAATCCTTTGAATTCTAACAAGGTTCAGCTACAGTTAGTCCAAGAAAATTTAACTAAGAATAACCAAATATTAGAAGAGATTTTGGGGCACCAGTAGGAAGGACAACATTAAAAAAAATTGATAGCAAATACTCAGTACCGAATGATTTCCAGAATATACGAAATAACGTGTACAAGTCATACGCCTTCTAAAGAAATAACACCATGAAAGGCGGTCAAGCCATAAACACTACATGCGATAACCTCTGGTATTCTTATTACCAAGAAATGTTTTGACAGAATAACGCATTAACACTTAGGTATACTAACCAGAAATCTGACTTCAAAAATCAAGGCTCATAATCAGCCTATATTCCCACTGCTTGGACACAGGCTTTAAATCTACCACACGGGATCAGTGCGATTTGGTAAATGTCACATGTCTTCGAACGTTTGTTTCCACACGTTTTCCTTCACCGTTTAAAAAAAAATCAAGGCTTCAATCTAGGTATTTATGATCAAAGATTGTGACGTTATCGTTTTTAAATTTAGTCATAACTTGCACCTTTATTTACAGCTCAATGCGTCACAAATATTTTTAGAACTGTTTGTTATTTTCTACATGCTTAAGACTGTTGGTCATAGTACATTTGTTTGTATTATTTTCTCAGAATGCATATTGGTTAGGAATAGGATGAATGTGTTCAGGAAAATTATGTGTATTCTAAGTCAGGTATGCAATGTATGCAGTTTTGTAATGTCCTGAAAAGGAAAATAAATATAGCAATAAATAACGTATTCCACATTGGGCACCCGCTTAAATGGCACCTGAGTGAATGTGCCGCTGTGTGTCAGTTGCATTCACTCAGGTGCCATTTAAGCGGGTGCCCAATGTGGAATACGTCCAATACGTTTTGACGTTCAAAAGTGCCTTTAATGTGCCTATTTGAAATAAATGATTTGACTTTGACTTTGAATAAATAGGCAATTGTTGTAACTTTATCGAGGGGACACCGGGTATACCGCCGTACCTCGCAAAGCACGTTATGTCCTGACTGTCAGTTGTAGATCTTTGACAGGCGATTCGGGTACTTAGATAACCGAAAGACTGACAACAAGTTTTACCAAAGAGTATAATATTACTAAGTAACTGGGTTATGGAGTTTAGATAGACAGTCGTTTCATGTTAAATACTGGTGTTTACTTACATCCGGTTAGACTGGAAGCCGACCCCAACATAATTGGAAAAAGGCTAGGCAGATTATGATGATGGCCGACAGGCCGAGGCGACACCGGGGGTTTCATTCTATGTCGAACCAAATTCCAAATTTTCTTTGCGAGTCAATTTCCTATGTTTTTGGACTGTAAATGGTCATTTAAATGCCTTTTTTTGTCCTCAAACCTCCAATGAAGTGTTCGTGGGAACAGATGGTTTGGGACACACGATCTTAAGTGAAGTCGTGTGGGACCACAAATTATCGACTTTACATCCAGCGAAATATGTAATTACTTTCGTACTGCCGAATTTTAAGTACATAATTACCTTACAAGTAACTGCAGTCAAGTGCGAGTAGTTTCTAACTGTAGGAGTTCTGTAAAAGTTTTAAGATTTATTATGTAACCGTGGAGATTATTGCCGGCTCTTCTACATGACCAATTGAATAACGTCTAATAAGTGCCCATGTAGGTTTATATTTGTAAAATATTTTAAATTTGAATTTATTGGCCAATAAATTCTGCAATTCATTCATTCATTTTCAAATATCTTTTGGACACAATGCGCCCAAAGGCTTTATTTACCAATGGAACGATAAACAAAATGCACTTATCCTAAGTTACATTAACTCATTAAAAAATTTTGGCACTTTATGAGGCTAGTGATTCACCTTTCAAAGCTTATGACAGATATGTAGTTTTAATTGGGTAGTATTTAAACGAGTGACTGTAAATTAAAGTTTTAAGTGACAACCATAATTAATTTACGTTAAAATATTACTAAGTGGGCGACTGACTGCGAGTGACGAGAAATCAACAGAACAGCAACTTACAAACATTAATTTAAGTTACATAAAATACAAAATGAGAAGCTTCATAATATTTGAGCGACCTAATATTTGTTTGAGTGTCAAGGTTACGTCCTGCATTTATTTCAATATTTCGCAAATGATTTATTTATACTGAGCGGCATTTTATCTTAAATATCATTTTAGAATACATTTTCTAAGCCAGTCACAAAGTCATCATGACGGTATTTTCGCTCTTGTATCCAATGTCGACGGAGCCCCGCTTGGCGGGACCCCTATTTCTGTGTAAAGGGTTTAAAGTAACCTAACACAACCGAACCTCGGGGTGCCCTTGGCTCGCTCTTGCATCCTATGTCGACGGAGCCCCGCTTCGCGGGGTCCCTATTTCTGTGTAAAGGGTTTAAAGTAACCTAACACAACCGAACCTCGGGGTGCCCTTCGCTCGCTCTTGCATCCTATGTCGTGTGTGTGAGTGTCTTGTATCCTATGTGTGTTGTTGTGTGTGTAATAACCTAACTAAACATAACCTCAGGGTAGTAGTTCGTTATGTAAAACCTCAATTGGAAAAATCGTCTCTATCTTAATATTGAAGTTGCCCTCTCTGTATTTCTAGTCGCTCACTTAGTAATTTAGTCTCACGGCTAGAATTTTAATATCTGAAATGGATTAATCACAACCCACTTTTTGTAAGCTAGTTCTGGATTTTAATATTAATTAATATTCGTCGTTAGTTTAGTTAATTTTTCGCTTACTCAAATTCATACCGCTCAAGTTATTAAAACAGTATATCATCATCAGTCGCTAAGCTTTTTTTTATTCGATCGTTTTATAATTCCCCGTTTTAATTTAACTGCTTACAACATACACTTTACACACAATAACCATGGGTATAGCTTAGCTTGCCTATGCATATTGCAGAAACTTGCAATATCAAGTTTCATGTCTTATGTAATTTTTGATATTTATATTTTCGGGAAGTTTCTATTTACCCACTCAGTAGGTATATGGGTTTGGCATCAAACCTAGTCAAACTGGAGGCGGCTGAAGTTGAATTTAGATTAGTAACCTGCATTTGAATTTGAGTAGGTAGGTATATACTTAGTATCAACCTCTTGCAGCAGCTAACTTTAGCTAGCTTTTCGCGTACCTACGTGACAATATCGTCAAATATCTTATCAGCATTCGAATTTTACCTGTTTTCACACGCAAACATATTATTTTGGTTAAATAAAATAATTCCTCTAGGTACCTCTTTATCGTTTTTCTTGTAGGATGTGGCCATGAATAAATACTTTGGTACTCGAGTGACTGTTATCTCATATGTCATGTCAAAATTTATTTTTATAAATGCACGTATCAACATTGAAACGTCTACGTATCTTCACGTACACACGTCAGCCTTCAAACTTCTTCAGCTGTAATAGGCATCTCAATGACTACGATCAAGGGATACCGCCATAATCAAGCTTGGTAGACGTGATTGCAGTTTGATTATATAGTCCTACAAATAAGTAGAGAAGAGCATTGATGCCTATGTCATAATAGTAGCTTTTGATAATTCCCAACTTACACTCCTTCATATATTATATCATATAAATTGTGCCGGATTATTGTAGTTCGTCGTGGACAGTCATGGACGTGGTAAGATAGCGGCTCCCCGGACATTGTACATTTAGTATTTTATCTATGATCTGTAATGCCGGTGGCTAAATAATAACAGCCACACAGTTCGATCGATCAGGTTAAGCTACGCTTGCCGCGGTTGGTTTGTGGATAGGTGACCATCTTTACATACCGTGAGTGACCCCTCCGTGCCTCGGAGAGCACGTTAAGCCGTTGGTCCCGGCTGTCATTCGTGGATCTTCGACAGTCGTTACTGGTTGTCAGAAGCCCAAAATTCTGACAATCAGTCTTACCAAGGGGTATCGTATTACCCAGTAACTGGGTTGTGGAGGTCAGATAGGCAGTCGCTCCATGTAAAATACTGGTATTCAGCTGCATCCGGCTAGACTGGAAGCTGACCTCAACATAGTTGGGAAAAGGCTAGGCAGATGTTGATGATCTATGATCTGTCAATAAGAGGACAGCAGCCACGCAACCTTCAATGAGACGACGCGACGTTCTGCTAGAGTCTGTCACCAGCCAGTGTCACTCTTATCCGAACTCTTCGGTGGTTCCAGTAATGAAAAGCCCTAGCTGGCTAAACTATTCAGACTAAGCTCCAATACGGGAGAGGTCACACACACATACTCATAATCAGCCTATAATGTTCCCACTGCTGGGACACAGGCCTCCTCTAAGTGAGAGGGAATAGGCCGTAATCTACCACGCGGACCCAGTGCGGGTTGGCAGATGTCACATGTCTTCGAATTTTTTGTTCTAGGACATGCCGGTTTCCTCACGATGTTTTCCTTCACCGTTTTGAGAGCAGTGGTGATGAAACAATTTAAGTACACAAAGTAAAGCGCCTGTCTGGGTTCGAACCTACGACCTACAACTCGTAAGTCGCGGCCGTTACCACTAGGCCACCATTGCCCACGAAAGGACAAATTAATATAATTATTATAAAGGAAAATGTCGTGAGGAATGTTTTGAGTATGAATGTAGATGGACGTAAGAGTACCAGAAGACCAAGAAACGATAAATGGACTGTGTGAAAGATGATACGGCTAGAAAGGGGGTGACTAATAGAAAAGTAGGTATGAAAGAAAAATACATTTTGCGTCGACATGATGAATGATGGTCGGTAGAAGACATGTAACAGGAATCGGATAAAAGAGGTCACGCCATTCATGTTTACATGCGGAACGCCAAAACTTTGTTTTTATAACATCTCACATGATTTGTAAAAGAAACTGGTTTTGGCACGCGACCATTAGGTACATGTGAGAAACTATATTTTTAATTTTTTTTTTGACTTTACAAGGCGTTTGTAGCATTGAACTTTGTGTGGATGATAATGATAATCTGGTTTATTACATGGCATATAATATTAGCATAATAAAGGGTTTGTATTTCATGTGAATGCAGACGTAATTATGCCCAATCGTTGAGAACGACTTAGCAGTACGAATTAAGTTGCACAATCGTTTTTCGCATTCAATTAATCATTTTGAAAAAAAGCTTTTTGTAAAGATGATGTCGTAAACAAGGGGCCTAAAAAGTCCACTTCGGCAGAATCATAAGAGGATAACATTATGAATCAAAATAGACAGTTAACTGTTAAATTAATCGTATCAAATCCCATTGGTGAAGGATTTTTCAGTATTTTTTTTTGTCTGTGCTAAAATACTAATCAATCCAATTCAATCCCAATCTCTTTCATTATAGGTACCTACGTAGTGCAGTGAAAAAAAGAAAAACACGGACTGTGGCCTTTTTAGGCCCCAAGATTGTTTTAAAATCCTTCTGCAGATCATCTGCTAATATAGAGTATGGCAGGGGGGACATCGACGTGCAAACTGAAACCATGAATTCAGCACATGATGCTATACCGTATAAAACGTATGGCAGAGCTTTTTTTTTAATAACCGGCGAAAAAAAGAGACTTTTATACATATACACAGCTGCAATTCAAAATAATCGTACTCTAGAGAGACAGAGTTTGAAGAAAAGTTGGGTGTCTATAATATCGCTTAGCAGTTCAGCACTCTTGCATGAAAATCGTATAATATCTCATTTCTCCACTTTCATTATCACAATATGTCTGTCACAGCTGACACATTCATACCAACATCGTTTATTATAACAGTAGCTTGAGGCTAAAAGTTTATTTCCATTGTGGCGTCTTGAATACCCCACGTGACATCCTCACATGACCGGCAAGACGACGTGACCGACTGACGGACAGAAATAATTGTTTATATATAGATAGTATTAATAATGGACACCCGTGTGGGCTTGTGACCTGTCCCTTTATGACGTAAGGTGGTGAAAGAGTTACAAAAGATTGGTCAGCAACAAAGGGATTGAAACTAAACCTTTCCTGCACTCTAATTGCGTAACACGCTATTACTCTCAATTTGAATCATTTTCAAGCATATTTCTAATCCATTGCTCCATGTGTTCGAAAAATGTGTCTGCCTAACTACTCAAATAATGCAATGAATGTTGTCGAACTGTCAAAATGAAACCCATTGCTACTGATAGTGTGTTACGCAATTACCCTGCTGGATAATTTAGCATAAGCATAATCAGCCTATAATGTTCCCACTGCTGGGACACAGGCCTTCTCTCTGTGAGAGGGAGAGGCCCGTAATCCACCACGGGGGCCATTGTGGGTTGGTAGTTGTCATATGTGTACGGATTTTTGGTTCTAGGACATGCCAATTTCCCCAAGAGGTTTTCCTTCACCGTTTTGAGAGTGCTGGTGATGAAATAATTTCAACAAAGTAAAGTACCCGCTTAGGTTCGATCCCACGAGCTACAACTCGTAAGTCGCGGCCGTTATTACTGGGCCACCACTGCTCACCACGGCATAACACATGTGTCCCAGCAGTGGGAACATTATAAGCTTGTTATATACGAACGTAAGGTATGTTATGCTAGAGGGCGTACAAATGTTAGTCAGCCAAGTCTCAATAATTATATAGAATATGGCTAAACATTTGAAAAAAAACTTATAAAACAAGATCATAAGGTTATAGTACTTTCCTCATTTTTGTGGTTTCAATTTAATAAACCGAATGCATAATATTATGTACGTTTAATATTATGTGCAATACGTTATTCTTCACTATATTTACAACTATTAGATAAGTGTAAAAGGTATTATTAACGAAAACATTTGTTTACATGACGTAACAATATTATCATTTTGTTATTAATAACTTGCTTCCGCCCGCGGCTTCGCCCGCGAGGTATGTCGATAAAAACTATCCTAGGTCCTTCCCCGGGATACAATCTATCTCTCTGCCAAATTTTATCGAAATCCGTTCAGTGGTTTAGGCGTGAAAAGGTAACATACAGACAGACAGACAGACAGAGCGACAGACAGACAGATTTACTTTCGAATTTATAATATTAGTATGGATTAGGTAATGTTACACTGTTGGTACTTTTCTTATCAATATATCCTCCTTAGTCGTTCACTCTTGACAGAGTGGTCGTGGTTGAAGATTTTGCATTTTCTTTGGCCAAAGTAGCCCTCGCGATGCTCCTCCACTTCTTCCGGTCTTCAGCGTCTCGGAAACTCTGGACTATGGAGGTTTGTGTTGACGCTTTGATAAGGTCTGTCCAACGCGTAGGTGACCGACCGCGTGACCGCTTGCCTTCCACTTGTCCCTGGACAACGAGTCGCTCCATGGAGTGTTCGTTACGAACCACGTGGCCGATATATAGGTATCAATATATAGTTATCTAAGATTAACTCAAGTGGCTGAGGTAATTATTTCGATCCCACTTTCTGATTCCGGTTTAGATAAAACTTTACTGAAGAAGAATCCTATTACCAATTGTTTAAAAACCTTCCTGTAAGATAAACTAAACGAGATAAGGTATTTATAATCCATAGCTATACCCAATTATTCGACAGATTGTCGAACCGAATGTGACACATGTTCAATTACAAGGCCTTGCCCCCGACAGCAATTAGCTGTTGGAAGAATAGCTATATAAACTGAGAATTTTGTATAATTTTTATATAATTTTGGGGTTTAGATTTTAAACAGCCTTTAGAAGACTCTTTTGATAACATTGATTAGTATTAGATTCGGCACGGCAGCGTACCGAACGGTTGTAAATAATAATATTAAAATAATAATAATATTATTATTAAATTTCGTGAATCCAATCCTACTTCCTAGTCAAGACTAAGTTATTTAGTAGGTATTTCTTATCAGTTGAACCGTATTGTTTAGAAGTAGGTATAGGTAGCGACACAATCGTTTTTCCTCATTGATAATGGCCGACCTTGGAATGATTTATTTTTTTACATAAGGAAGTATGTTTTATATTATCCGAGTATGGTATAATATACCTACTTAGATTCGGACTGTCTGTTGCGGGTCATTCTCATTATATTTAGTCTAGCTTTCCCAAAATTAGGATTTAAAAGTCCTCCAGACCGTATTTCGGTCATGGCGACCAATCTCAACGGAGACTAGCCTTCGGCGCGGGAGGTATTGTAGTACACAAGTGTGTGCGCAGACACAGGTGCACTCTCTCTTCCCTCACTCTCATAGATTGACGGCACGCAATCCGACACGACCGGAGAGAGAAAAGGCGCAGGACCAACGGCTTTCCGAGGCACGGCGGTATCACACCGCCAACTTCCAAACTCCGGGCTGTTACTAAGAAATTCCTAATGGAAAAACTCAATAACACTTTTCCCAAACTGGGAATTGAACCTTTTTTAATTTCTGAAAAATTAAGATCTTTTATAAGTAAACTAGTCGTTTGGCGGGAGTACCGAAGTAGTTGGGAGGGAGTCGAAAAAATGAAAGAGGTTTAAAAGTATCGACTCCCACATTTCGCAAAATATTGCACAAAAAACTGTCAATATATAGGTAAGTACTAATATTATAAAGTGGTAAAAGTTTGTTTGTTTGTAAGTTTGTATGTAAGGGGTAATCTCTGGAACTACCAGTCGGATTTGAAAAATTATTTCTGCATTTAATAGCCAAATTCTTGAGGAAGGCTATAGGCAATTTATCATCACGCTATGATACTAGGAGCCGAGCAAAAAGAAAAAAGTCAGAAATAAACGAAAACGAAGTGATATAGCCCGGGCAGGTGATGCGATGCGACGGGGTGGGTCGGGGAACAAGAACTTTCACGCGGAAGAAGTCGCGGGCAGAAACTAGTGTTTTTATATACTTGAACATAATTATTATGATTATTATTTTAGGACTGTTAGTTTTTAAATTATGTAAATAATAAATATTATCTTGGAAAAAAAAATATAATTGATTTTATTAAACTGTCAATTATTAGTCTTTAAAAGTCCACAGTTTGAAGAGGACGAGCAATTAGCGGTGTCTTCGCACGTAACTATTGTACACACAGCACCAGTATACGTGGTGGAGTGGTGGATCATGACGTAAACATTAGTAAAGTGACGTTTTATTTGATTTAAATACTTGTTTTTTTTAAGAAACCGTAGTCTAGATCTCTTGACGCGTCAAATCCTAGGTTATCTCGAAATATTAATATACACTTGAGATATAATACTTATTTATGTTAAAGCTTTTTTAGAGAGATAAGGAAATATTAATAAAATAAATTTATTTTAAACCATAATAAAATTTTTGAGGGGCCTGTGGCTAAATAATAACAGCCGCACAGGTCGATCGATCAGGTTAAGCTATGCTTGCCGCGTTTGGTCTGTGGATGGGTGACCATCTTTACATACCGAGACCCCTCCGTGCCTCGGAAAGCACGTTAAGCCGTTGGTCCCGGCTGTCATTCGTGGATCTTTGACAGTCGTTACGGGTAGTCAGAAGCCCGAAAGTCTGACAACCAGCCTTACCAAGGGGTATCGTATTACCCAGTAACTGGGTTGTGGAGGTCAGATAGGCAGTCGCTCCATGTAAAATACTGGTATTCATTTGCATCCGGTTAGACTGGAAGCCGACCCCAACATAGTTGGGAAAACGCTCGGCAGATGATGATGTATAAGCTTTTAAGCGCAGTTGCTCTTGCTAAGCGATTAATTTTGATAGATACACGTGCCATTTTACGCTTGGTATCTATGCCTAAAGTACTTGATATTATTAAGGATCCCGCAGACAGGCGCGACGAGACAGCGCGACGCGACACTAGTAGAACAAGTTCTATGAAAACTTTATGGAAAATTGTTCTACCAGAATCGCGTCCGGGACTCGGGAGCCTTTATGAAACTAAAACTCAAGGAGAGTTATCATTGACCTAGCCTTGACCCGACGGGCTCAAAAGCTTCGTTACGACAAAACGAACCAACCCAAATAAATAGGTATTATCTCATTCTCCGAAGCAATTGTCAATTAGCATCTTGTCTAAACCTATTCGAAGCAACATTTTGGATGTGCATTTGACTGATTTTGATGGATAGTAATATTCAGGGTGCCACGAACATCGACGCAAATCCTGTTACCGTGGATTCTGTTGATTGATTCTGAAATTTCTAGCAGGTTTAAAAAAAAAATTGCTCTGCCATACATTTTGTTTGCTTAGGTACAGACAGCACATGAAGCTACCCGAACAAACCCAATCAACTTTGAACCTTATAATGTAGCGATAAAGTTGAAAAAATGATATTTGACAGATTGTAGTAGCTTGATGTGCGTCTGTAGGTACTTATTGCACTTTTCTCTGAAACAAAAGTTTATTTTTTTTGTTAACCGACGGTAATTTCTACGCTTGTGGTCTAGAATCATATGCTTGTTAAGGTGCTGCCACACTGCTGTTTAAAAATGTTAACTAACATTACCTAACATGCAAACCTTTCTGATTTCTGAAAAGCTTTTTGATTAAATGTTAGAAAATGTTTGTAATATTTTATAACAGCAGTGTGGCAGCACCTTTACTTTATTATTAGCTTCCTCATTTGGTGTGCAACTACAATCACATGTCTACCATAGTTTGGTTTTACAGAACCGAATAATACCTACCTATCACCACAAAAAATAAAATGTTTTAAAAAATTGGGTCAGGAGTTTCAATTTTATTTCTTAAAAGCTTTCTTTTTCCATTATTATGAATGCCCCAGGTTATCAATACACTCTTCACTTTTTAAAGCTCAGATAACGGTTACGTCATATATCCTAATCAGTATCTACTTCCTCAGGACGACATAATTATGTAGTAACAAACATAATTATCAACAAAACCTTTTAAGTCTAATTAGTAGTTTATCGCTAAACCTACAGTTGTCGTTGATAAGTGAACGACCCTATTGCACATACATTAGTATTATATTTGGAGTTGCTTCTAAGTCTACGTGCGCAAGAGTGCGTAGCTTCAAGTTTGGAAACACAAGGTAAAGAAACGACTACAGTCCAGTTGTAAACGGTGCTTTTAAAATCCTACATCGGCAATTGACGTCAATTCGTATTCCGAAAACTTAGTTCCTTGCAATACGATATTATAACCTACTGTTGGCCTAGTTTCTGTTAGAGGGAGTGGGCCGTCGTCCACCACGCGGGCCCAGTGCGGGTTGGTAGATGTCACATGTCTTCCGTGAGTGTCACCCACAAAGCTAAAATATACATTTTCCATTTCAATCGTGCATTGTGACCTCTCAAACTTTGGTGATATAATCATAATTTGGTCTGAGACATAACACTAAGTTGGTTTCTTGGAAACAATAGGTATATCACTAAATCCCTCGTCATGAAAGTCATCGGAAACCCCAAAGTGCCTTAAGAATATCCAATGGTATCTCTGGAACAATATACCTTTATCTACCTATATGTATATTTAGTGTTTCCCATGATTTCCGTGGGATCATACAATGGGATAGTTTTCAATTGAAATTGAAAGTTTACAATGGAAGATTCTTTGAAGTCCACTTGAAAACCAGCGTCAGGCACTAATTTATCTGGCATTATGCTGAACTGGGCCAATTTGGCGTAGCCGAGGGGTACACAGTACCGTTTTCACAAAGTATTTGATGTAAAAAATGCTACACAAAAAAAAAAAACATACCGTCGAATTGAGAACCTCCTCCTTTTTTGAAGTCGGTTAAAAATAGTTTCGATGTTTCACATCTCCCAGGCGTCCTGCGACGGCTTAATTTTTTTTTTGTATTTATTGTGTGCCTTAACCTGGTTTAAATAAATTTATTTTCTTTCTTTATTAATGACCAGACAAAAAACAGAAATCAATCCATGTAAAAAGAATAGTCCTACCTTAATAACTCACCCAGCCCAAACCTTTAGACCTAGAAAGCTGAAATTTGCCACTTAGGTTCCTTTTATAATGTAAACATGGAACTAGGCCGGATTTTTCCAAATTCCCTTGGGTTAGGGGATATAAGGCAAAGGAAGTCGCTGGTACAGTGCTAGTGAACCAATCTGTAGACCACTACTCGTCAGTCGTCACGTAGTATATTCCAAATTACAATGAACACATAGCAATACTCCCAAGATGTTTACTTTTACACACCAATAAATAGCCAACACATTCAGCATGGTCTATATAGTGAGCAGGTGATCAGTAAATTGTCTTCGGACGTACACTGACCTATTTTCTACAATTGGCTTCATGTAGGCTAGGCTCATAGGCACTCTATTGATTTTGGCTGCATTCTCCATTTGATTGGTTGAATGTAGGCACGATCAATTGAAGGAGACTTTAGTTACAGACAATGGCCCACTTACCATCCGCGGCGCCGCCCTTTCCAGTCCATATACACGTTAATAATACGGACGGTAATATACGTTATGTATTTTTTATTGTATTATGTAATAGGTACACCACAGACTACCTACAGTATTTGTCTGTCCTTCCTCTTTTTAATCCATCCAAAGGTTGTCTTTAAAAGATCGCTTTTAGCGATAAGACCGCCCATTGTGTCACCCTATGTACAGTTTCTAATTTTATGTCTGTAATTTATTTGGTGTACATAATAAAGAGTATTTCTATTCTATTCTATTCTATTTAAAGAGTAATGAGTACCACCAAGTTTACGCAAAATATAATATTGACCTGAAACCGCAAAACCGACGATTCCTCTTTGGATTAAAGCTTAGTAATGGAGTTAAACATACATCATCATTTAAACCGCGAACCCAACTACCTAGTTAACCCGGCGAACTGCGTACCGCTTCAAAATATGAATCATCTTAAAAAAATAAAAATTGTGGTTTGCCCTTGTTTTTAATACTCGTAGTAATTCTGCTATTCAGGGCGGAGACAAATCCAACAAATCAAAGATCATAAAAATCGGTCCAGCCTTTCCTGAGTTATAAATGGTGTAACTAACCCGACATTATTTAATGTATATAGAAGGAGAAGATATACTCGTATAGATACATCATCACATATTCTTTGAAGATTTCAAGTTCAAAGTTTATAGATACTTATATACCTACTTCCATTGTTTATTGATTAGATGCATCATAAAACAATGTTAACAACTGGACTTGCTTATAAAGTATCCTCTAATGCTAAGGATACACTATAAGCCAGTAGCTGGCACAAAACTATGCAAGTAGCTTGCATGTCATTATGGTATTCACCAATCAGCTAGCATGCCGTGTGCCATAACAACTTCTAATTAGTTAATACCATACTGGCACATAGACTGTGATCAGTATCACAGTCTATGTGCCAGTATGGCTATAGTATAGCTATAGCACACACAGCATACTTTACATAGCATACTTTTGTGCAAGTTACAGGCATGTGTGTGGTACGCTGTAAGGTGTAAGTTCTGCGCTACTGTTGAGGATGAGGCCTTGAGTTCGCTTCCCAGATCGGACAAACATATATTGGGTTCTTCTATCTGGGATTTCTGTTCAGCTGTTTTAGTGTAAAAGCGTAACAAACAAACTTACTTTCGCATTTATAATATTAGTTGGGATATAACGTTTCTTTGTTTATTTGTAGGGGGTAATCTCCTGAACTACAAGTCGGATTTGAAAAATTATTTTTGCATTTAATAGTCGAATTCTTGAGGAAGGCTATAGGCTATTTAACATCACTCTAATGACCCTTAGGAGCGGAGCAAAAAGAAAAAAAGTGAGAAAGAACGATAAGCCAAAATGAAGTGCGGGCAGGTGATGCGATGTGACGGTCGGGGGAACAAGAAATCGCGGACAGAAACTAGTTCTACATAAATATACTACCAGCCAGGGCAGCAAAGTGATATTAATAAGGTTAGATATTCCTTACAGTAGCATAACTTATCCACAATATGTGTTTTTCAACACCTAAAAACTTCCCTTGAGTGTACAAAACTGACGAATCGACGAAAACTGGCAAACACTGGAAACTGTCGAGTTAACGCAACTGTCTAATCGGTAAAACTGACGAATCAATGAAACTGACTGGAGAATTGAATAAACTGACGACTGAGGGAAACTCACCAGTGGTACGCGGACTCTTTAAAACATGATATCAACAAATTACCCAACTTGGACATGAAATCCTTGAATTCCAATGACCACGCTACTGCAAATAATTCTGGCATACCAATAGATCGTTGCAGTTCTAATGAATTATCCAATGACCAGCGTTTGAGAGGAAACACGCGTGACTTTGACCTATAATATTGTTTACACTACGCGTATTCGTGGATGTTTAACTAATTCTGTGTAAATAGTGTCCATGGAGTGTCTTGCCCGTTCTTCTCCATAGGTACCTACGCTTTCGAATGGGCAACTAGCTTCATCTTTCTGACTGACCGACCCCTTGACAATTCAAAAGTGCCTGTAATTGGTTTAATTGAAATAGATGCTTTGAGTTTTGAGTTTTTTGAGTTTTGAATACATATGGTTTTGACAAATTAATACGATAAACATTTGTTAGAAAATATCCTTGAAGTTCACCGTTTTAGTTCGAAGGTTTCTGGACCTGCTACGGTGCTACTGGAAAGTTGTTGTTTCAAAACCTGCAGCCAAAGTGAAGTTTCTCATTTTTCGAACTTATTAATTTTCGGCGATAGAAAACATCGTGAAGAACTACATCATCATTTCACCCCATAGATATCCGTTTCAGCCGAAAGCCGTCCACTCTCTCAATGCCTAAAATTGAAGCGCGTCAATTCGTAAACGCGCGAAGAAAAACAATCATTGATCATGACAATTTCTTAAGAGCGTTTACGCCGTACGGCATTTCATACAAACTTTCAAGCCCTTGTTTTTCGAAATGAATGAACCGATTTCAATGAAACTTCATACGCGTAAGCAGGATACAAAGGTCTAAAAAGTTCCTTAGGAACATTTTCGAGAGCTTGAAAGTTTGTATGAAATGCCGTACGGCGTAAACGCTCTTAATGTATGTTGGTGATTGCAGTTTACTAAGTTCAGGTGGCAGGCCTATACCTTTAGGAAACCAAGATCTCAAGGGAATCGATTTGTTTATTGCCACGTGTCGGTCGTAAAACATCGAACAAATCCTTAAGCACCATCATAAGGTTAGTAAGATCGAGTGGAATGTCCTAAACAAAGTTGTCTCGCCACACCACGCGTTGGAAATCGAAAGTTTTATGACCCTCATAAAACCAAGTTTAACTGCAAAACGAATAGTATTGTTAAACTGAATGTTTAATACAAGCTTAATTAAATTATATGCAGTCTCTAATAATGATTTTAGAAAGGATTTTAATACTACTTGCTGCCGGCGACTCTAAGGAATTTATTGTAGACTTATAGACTCCGTGAGCAAATGAGTCATTAAAGAAGATTAGAAATCAATGATTACTTCAAGTAATCGTTAAATCTTCCAAGAACGGTGAGCTGTGCTGGGGCGGCTGCTGCAGGTGCGGAAAACCTCAAACGGCGCAAATACTCCAATCTCTTTGGAACGTATATGTTTGAGCCGTTTGGGGTTGAAACTCTAGGGCCATGGGGCCCGAGTGCCCACTTAGTATTTCGAGACATCGCCAAGCGGTTGGTCGACTCTTCACGTGACCAAAGGGCTGGCCTATTTTTTGGCCAAAGAATCAGCATTGCCATACAACGTGGCAATGCTGCCAGTCTTTTGGGCACGTTTCCTGTTGACAGCGATGCGGATGAATTAATTGATGCCCTTTGATTATTTCCTCTCCTTTTTATATACTTGTACATATTATTATTATTATTTTAATACTGTTAGCTTTTAAAATAAATAAAATTAATAGTAATCGGTTAATATTAGAATATCGGTGCTTTTGACAGCCCTAGAAATGGAAAAAACTTCTATCTAGCGTTACGCGACTCTGGGGAGCCGCAGCATAAAAATAACTAATGTGTCTAACCTTTTTCCAACTATGTTGGGGTCGACTAGTCGGGTAACTGCGTAAAACAGTTTGTTTTTGACAGTTCAACAACATTCATTGCGTTTTACACGTTGTTGGGCAGATTTTTTTTTGAACATGTGACGCAATGGGTTAGCAATATCCTTCAAAATAATTCAGATAGCGATTGATAGTGTGTTACGCAATTATTTTGCAAATATGGGTAATACATAATAATGCGCATAATATGTACATTCCAATAATACAACCTCATTGTTGTCTGCAATGCAATTACAAGCCGATATTATTAATGTTTACAATACATGTGTGAGAAATGAACTAAAATTGGAAAAAATAGTATCAATCAGTAGGTATATCGATTGAATTCACGGTGATTAGCATTATTACAATCATAAACGGAAGAACACACGTTGTGGTACACATTTGAATTGTGTATTTATATGTACTTTAATCATACATTTTATCAATAAGTCATTGTACATAGAGCTATGAATCAATAGCAGTAACAAAGTAGGTAAAACTAACGCCTCTATAATCTAATACATAGTACACGTGTCTTAAAATACCTATACAGGTTGACAGGGACATCGCCGAACAACTTGTTGCCATGGATCAATACAATGACATGATTCTGAACACCCCTGGCTGATATTATAGTGCATAAGTGTATGCGCAGGCAGAGAGAGTGCACCTGGCACTCTCTCTTGCCTCACTCTTATAGCAACTATTTACAAAAATAAATGTAAAATTTATTATTTGCACTTCACGTCGTAATTTAGATGTTCCGAAGTATTTTATCATCACATCTCCATTTATTCCGGTCTGACCCCCTGAACACCCCTCCACCCGCCCCCCTCCTCGATCCCCTGCTAGTTCGTCTTCTGTTTTTAATGGTTTACTCTTTTTGAGTTTTTTCTCGATGGATGCGAGAAGCGCAGAACCGGTCGAAGTGGAGGTGCTTGGGGGAGGCCTATGTCTAGCAGTGGACGTCTTTCGGCTGAAATGATGATGATGATGATGACTCTTTTTGACAGGTAAGTACAGTCAAGAGAAAATAAAAACAAACCTACTTTTCTATCTTTTATTTCTATTGCTGCCCTTACTCCAATAAAGGGTGAACGTTGGTGAAATTCCTGGCACATAAAACATTTCAACACTAACTGCTCTCAATCAGTTACCTACCCCCAAAATACACTTTTATGTTTTCATTCGGGTACTTACATTTCAAATTCATTTATTTCGTGAACATAGGGTACCTATAAAAGGTGTTATAAATACTATAAGATCCGAGCTGTGCCCCGCCAAAAAGCATACAAAATATCAAAGGTTCCATAATGTCATGTGATAAATGCAGTTTGGCAGAAGATTTGTGAAATACATATATGTAACTTTTGTTGAAATAAATAAAAATAATAATAATAATACAACAATAATCAAAATTAACAAAATTATTAGTATGTCATAACATGAGCACAGATTGGATTTAGTTAACAAGTATAATTAAAATTTGTCATTTAAATTTCATGGACCATAATACAGCCTTCATTAGTTAGCCTTAAAACGACGTGCTCTAGTGACCCCAATTTATAATCTCAGACCGATTTCGCAAACTAAATGAAACATGGCAACGGGCACGTCCGCCATGATAAAATCTTGGTCCACTATAGTCCACTTGCACCACAAATCACTAAATAGGTTTAACGCAAAACATTCAAACAAATCAATCATTCTGTCTCCCTCAAAAGACTGACAGAAACATAATCTTACCCCATTACTAATAAACGTATTGTATCAGATGAATAGTTACACACCGATTTCTCTCTCAGTCGTCAGTAATTGACTTTCGAAAGAAGACAAAGCGTTGTGTAAAACTTACAGACGCTATACAACGGTTTATTAGTAAGGGGGGATAAAGCTGAAGAGTTTGTTTATTTGAACATGCTAATCTCTGGAACTACCAGTCGGATTTGATAGCCCAATTTTTGAGGAAGGCTATAGGATATTTAACATTACGCTAGAGAACCCATAGGAGCATACCAAAAGAAAAGAAAATAGAAAGAACGCTAAGCAAAAACGATGTGATAGCGCGGGCAGGCGATGTGATGCGACGAGGTGATCAACGATACACATGATTGTGTATCTAAATGTTTGAGTGAATATATAGGTAGCATGTGTACTGTCTAATAAATATGGGACACCATTGACATATATTATAGTAGTTAAGTAAATCAAGATGCTAGTAACGAGTAATTTTAGGGAAATAATGGCTTTCACTACAAAGAGAGAAGAAAAGGAGACATGATGACGGACCATTTTTTTATTTTGATGGTGGTTATGGTGTCACCACAGCCTTCTTTAAGGTGGAACTAGTCGCGAGCTCGAACTCACTGGTGGTCATAGCCAAAAAGCACGCTGTCTCACCTGGCTTCGTGTCCGACAGAGATAGTATCAGTGATAAGCAGTTAAACGCTAGTCTACACGCACAACGTCTAGTTCTCACGTACAGAAACACCGTTCCAAACTGCAAGGCGCATAAAAAAATTCGAAAAGTGCTTTGGGAAATCAAGAATGATATTATGAAATAACCACTGTTTAAATTAATTACAAATAAAGTTTATTGAACTCTGCGATAACTGAGCTTTGTCGGTACCGACTTTGTTTTGAAGATTTTACAGTTCTTTTATTACTTATTCACACCCAAAGTTGCGTTAAAAATAGCAATAAAATCGAATCTTTGTTGGCCCATACCTTTTTATTTTACTGTTATGTTTCCGTACAGACAAAAGTAATAATAAGTCAAAACGATATCATGTTTATTTTGGATGCACGAAATTTATGTGGAAGAAATATCGACCTTAATACTAAAGGCATCACGATCATAGTGCCGTAGCAGGACAAAATATGAACTCTTTTACAGCCTAAAGCTACGGTTTCCTAGAGCGGCGGCCGCACTTAACGGTTGTAGTCTGTCATGAAAATGATGACAGCGGCAAAGATTTAAATCGTTAAATTCGCGATTTTGCCTTGCTTTGCGTTGCGGCGCAGCCCGCCCTTATCTGCGCTAGCCTTTAAACAACTCTAACACTATCTATCTACCAAAATATTGTATTGTGAAGTAAGGTTGTAATAACTCCATAAATCTGTAAGCCCCTTGCGTATATTGCCACATGCAACTAATATTTGTATGGCCTTTATTGCAGATTGTGCCGAGCATGTGAGAAAGCAAGATTTGTATAATTGTGAAACCACAATACAGGAAAAACGTAAATAAGGAAAAAAAAAATCTTATAAAATATTCTCCGTTAAATTGGACGCATTCTAATTTATTCAATACTAACTGTAATAAATAGTTAGCCAGAACAAGAACCAAACCTCTTCTCCGAATTGTTTTTCAAAATTAATTAATAGTGCGTCAGTAGGTAAATGCATCCGCAATATTTTATGTCTAAGAAAATCCCAAACCGTGTGTTGGCACATGACTAAATCTTAAGATATGGGAAAGTACGTAAAAAACGGATACAAAAAGACAACCTGTGTATGTACAGACGCCAGCACATCAAATCTGTCGAATTTCTTTAATAGATTTTCAACTTTGTCGCTAAAGCATAGTTCAAAGTTAATTGGGAAAATTTGACAGTTTCGGGTAGCTTGATGTGCTGGCGTCTGTACATCTAGAGCATAAATACTTACGCAGTATTTAAAAGCAACGTTCTTCTAAAGTATTGTTGATAGATGAGAGCAATGGTGGTCCAGAGGTAACAACCGCGACTTACGAGTTGTAGGTCGTAGGTTTTAACTCAGGCCGGCGCGCGGCGCCGGCGTTTTACTTTGTGTAATTTATTTTATCATCACTGCTCTCAAAATGGAGAAGGAAAACATCTTGACGACACAGGCATGTGCTAGACCAAAAATTCAAAGACTTAGGACATCTACCAACAAGCACTGGGTGGTGGTAGATTAGGCCCACTCCCTCTCACAGAGAGTGGACAGGCCTCCTCTCTCCAGCAGTGGGAACATTTTAGGCGAATTATGCTATAGAGCAGTGATGGCCAAGTGGTAACGGCCGCGACTTACGAGTTGTAGGTCGTAGGTTCGAACCCAGACAGGCGCTTTACTTTGTGTAAATTATTTCATCACCACTGCTCTCAAAAACGGTGAAGGAAAACATCGTGAGGAAACCGGCATGTCCTAGAACCAAAAATTCGAAGACATGTGACATCTACCGATCCGCACTGGGCCCGCGTGGTGGATTACGGCCCACTCCCTCTCACAGAGAGGAGGCCAGTGTCCCAGCAGTGGGAACATTATAGGCTGATTATGGTTATGCTATGCTATTGATTGATGTGTTATGAATATAGTACTTTCGAATCCATACAAAATAGATCTTTTCTCAAAGTTGCAATTGTTATTTGTCACGAGACAACGCTTTTGATATTTGCGTAAGTGTAAAATATTTATGCTTGTGACTGTACTGGAGTTCAGATTGACGTCAGTGACCATTTGACCATGAACTTACTTCTTTAATGGACCATTACTTACTTTATGTCTTACTTTACTACATTCAGATGACGATTTGACGTCAACTTTTAAGAATCCATTGTGATACATTTTGATTAAATTGTTATAATTTTATTTATAATGAACATTGTAGAGATGAGTTAAAGAAAACTCACCTCGAACCGTTTTTCTCTGCGAGTTGGCTTCTTGGTATAAGGTCCGAAACCCAAAGGCTCCCAAGATGTCAAAGACACTTTCAACAATAATACTAATTTTATTGTTCCAAAAACAGAAACAAAATTAAATGATGACAGCAACAAAGATTTAAATCGTTAGATTCACGATTTTGCCTTGCTTTGCGTTGCGGCGCAGCCCGCCAAAATCTGCGCTAGTCTTTAAAGAACTCTAACCCTATCTATCTACCAAAATATTACAGATATACAGATTATTTTTGCACCATTTATTGATAAGCAAAAACTATGCAGCACAACAGGCAGGTGAATGGTGATGAGTATAGAAGAATCACTTTGCTGAGGATGATCACCTTGCTTCGTTCACTAGATACTTACTAGACAGATCGCTCACTTTACACACATACGTCGCTGAAGTGTAGAAATGAGTGTGCCAGTAGAATTGAGAGCTTTATATAGCTTCAACAGAAGTGATGAAATCTGATAAATCATGGACACCTTACATTCAATTGGTCCAAAACCAGACGTATAAGATATTAATTAAACGAGGAAAGGGAAAACCCTGAACGTGGAGTTCCCAATTGTACCGATATTGGGGTGAAAGTAAGTATCCTTATGAAGAGGAAATTAGCCACGTTCGCACGGACTCAAAAATATCGTGACCGGATTTTATAGCGCATTCGATTTTCAACTCTCGGCGTGGAGCCGAGCGTTGAGAACCCAACAGAGAGCATCCCAGCGCAACAAAAAAAACACAGTTGGATTTTCAAGTCTAAAAAATCCAATGCGCGAAAAAATACCGCCGTGGGAAAAACGTACCCGTGCGAACCAGCCGGTCGATTCTGTAAAAATCTCACCGTGAAAACTTAGGTGATGTGAGTTTGTTTTTACTAGAAATTGACACTATTGACAACTCACTCCACGCTCACTTCAGCTAAGTTTTCACGGCGTGATGGTTACAGAATCTGGGCTGGGCTATAAGAAATTTCTAACATAAAATATGTAATTAATTTAATTTCTTCGTACCTACGATTTTCATAAAATCCACATGTTTATTTATTTATTTTACATTGGACATAGGCTTATTTATTACTAGCTGCACCCCGCGGTTTCACCCGCGAAAATGTCGAACCCGTGGGAATACCGGGATAAAAAGTAGCCTATATGTATGTTAATCCAGGCGGTCAGCTACCTCCATATTTTTTTTTTAATTGGTCCAACCGTTTGAGCGTGAAGAATAGAATAGAATAGAATAGAATATATTTATTTGTTTTAAAACATGGTACATTAAGGTCTTACAAATAAAGTTATGATCTTACATGTTTCGCCATGGACTGGCATACAAATATTTAAGAATGTTAAATGTAACAAATTTAACACATTAATTTGTTAAAATTAAAACATTTTTAATGACATTGATACGAAATCCTAATGGGTTTCGTATCTATTTGAACACTTAATAATAATAGTTTAAATAAAGTAATACACCTAATTAAATCTCAGCATCATATCTTATATTTATCTGCTACTTTTTTATCAAAAAATTCTTTTAAACTATAAAAACAATTACCAGTAAGCCATTTGTGTAGTTTTGATTTAAAGCGTTTTAGAGGGAGTTCCCTTATTTCTTTTGGAATATTGTTGAAAATTTTAATTGCTGTGATAAAGCTATTCTTATGACATAGTGCGCTTTGATGTGAAGGAATTCTTAGCCGTGTTGGGTCTCGACGGGTATATTTTGAATGTAAGTCGCATGTTGTAAAAAATGTAGAGTGCTCTTTGACAAATACACCAGCTTGCATTATGAAAAGACCAGTTAAGGTTAGAATTTTAAATTTTTTATAGATAGAATAGAAGTAACAAACATATAAACACACACACACCCTCACAAACTTTCGCCTTTATAATATTAGTGTGATTATAAGCCTGTGTTGCCTACTGCAGGGCAAAGGCTTCCCTTCCCGGTTTCCACTTTTCCTGATCAACTGCGACTGTGCGCCATCTCTTTTTGGGCGTGCCGCGTAGTCGTTTCCTGCTATTTGGGATCCACTAAGTGGTGGTTTTATCGTATTGCTGCATGCGGTAAATATGGCCAGCCCAGTTCTACTTTAGTCCAGCTTCTACTGTTTGTGTTTTGAAACGAAGTACCTAAGGCTTAAAATAATATAATTTCGGAGAGGCTGATGTCCAACTGTAGACTTTGAAAGAATAAGCTTATTTTTGATCAAATGGTACAGCAGAAGGCATAAATCTATTATAAAGAGAAAAGATTAGATTTTTGTATGTGTGTTTGTTACACTAAAACGGATGAACGGATTTGGATGAAATTTGGCACATGGGTAAACCATGATCTGGATCAGGACATAGGATACTTTTTATGCCGATATTCACACGGGATCGAGACTAAAATGTGGATGAAACTATATATCCTGAAATAGATCATCAAAACATAACTGTCAAACTTCTAAATTAGAGGACTCGTTTTTTTAATCATAATTTATGTCTATAGGCCGATTATTACAATAAAAAGTCGTGCAAATAATCCTAATTAATAGTAATTGAACCGGTCTATGAATTCGAGGTCCACGCCCGTTTTTTTGACAAATTGATTGACAGGTACCTACCTCATTAATCAAACTAATTAGTCTACTAACTTACACGTGCGTGAACACGTTTTTAAATATAAAACTGACCTGTCTCAGTATTTCGTTGGAAGAGAAAACTTGGTACTTTCTCATAATTGAAATAAATAGGCACCTACATTAGATGAGATGAGATACAATTTCTATACAGTCATACATAGTATATTAATAATAATGTATGATAATTTTTATTGTAACATCTTGCATGTCATGTGTGTATAATCATGTTTGGACAAATAAATTATCTTATCTTATTAAGAAGGAGATTTCATACGTATTGCACAATATTTGGTAAATCAGCAACTACATCGTACTGCATAGTCAGTTGTTGACTATTTGGCTGATTTTGTGTATGTTCGACATGCGATTTGGTACTTGAGTTCTAAGAGATATATCCTCAATGGGGCTCCAATATTGAAGAATTTTTACCTATTTGGAGTAGGTATCGACAGATAGCTCAACTATTCACTTTAACATCCTCAGATTAGATTCATCCCCAAGTCAAATAAAATAAATAAAAAAACAACCGACTTCCAAAAAAAACACTACAAATTGAAAAATAACTTTAATTTCGGAAGTCGGTGTCAATAAACGAAAATGCGGAATCAAAGACACCGACTTCCGAAATTAAAGTTATTTTTCAATTTGTACTTAGTGTTTTTTTTGGAAGTCGGTTGTTTTTTTTTTTGTAAAAAAGTTTTTATTTTTCACTTTTTAGTGGGTCAGTTTGTAATTTATCTAAGTCACAATAGCCTAATGTCAACTGCTCATCACCTTTTACAAAATATTGCTTTTCCCGGTGCTGGGACGTTAATTGTTGAGGAGTTCTCCTGGTAAGAACCAGGAGAACTCCTCAACCACCACTCACCATACGCATTGTGACGAGCATAAATTGCTTAGCAACCATATTAAAGTAATCGAATCGCAACCCGTGAAATATTTGTCATTGAGTAGTTCCGATGGCCATCTGTGGTTTTCATCATCAGCTCCACTTTACCAAATGATGATTTCCGAGAGCAAATGCTCAAGTTACTTTAAAAAAAAATACCCAAATCGCTATAGGTTTGCCTATAAAATTTGAGGGTTTCCTTCGATTTCCATGGGATCCTCTCATCAGATTCCAACTTGATGATAATGGGACCACCTCGAAAGTATACCCTTTGAAATAAAAAAAGCATTTTTGGAATCGGTCCAGCCGTCTTCGAGTAGGTAATCGGTGAACATACATAAAAAAATAAACATATATAGAGCCGAACATATAACCTCCTCCTTTTTGGAAGTCGGTTAAAAAGTCATTCAGATCTCCCTTACTATAAGAAAACCTTAAAAGAACCACTAAAAAGAACCACTTAAAAGATCCATTATTATGACACATAGCTCCTAAAACACGTCACCAATACAAATAAATTATTTCGTAGAAATCCAATCCAATCGTAGTGTATGTAAATGCATTGCGATGATCCATGCAATCGGCGCAAGCGCAGATGGAGTCAGTTCTTCCCAAAGTACCTACGGAGATAACGACATCTTCTCAGAACGTGCCCCTGATTAGACTGACGATTGTGACGTGGTGTAGAGGTAAGCAGTAGGTCAAGTTGGGGCTACTGTTCAAGTATTTATTTTTTATACTTTTTATTTATGTATTCGTATGTTAGAGAATTGTTTAAATATGTAATTAATACCCATCTCGTGCGTTTGTTATTAAAGTTTATTTCCTGTTTGTATAAATAGCAGAACTTTGCCGGATGTTTATTGGGTGGGGTCATAACACCCAATATCGTTTACGAATTTTTCTAAAAAAAAACATTTTGAAGGATTTTTGTTTCTAGAAATTTTAATTTTAATATTTGATATCTTATGGTATAATAAAAAAAATCGGTTGATACAAATCACGATCTTTTCCTTAATTTTAATCAAACTCATTAAAATCATGTACCTAACCCTGCTTATAGCTAAGACAATCGCAATCAGGAAGTGATCAGAAGCAACGTGACCGAAGATTTACAAATAAATTGGTAATGGCTCACGTGCATGACTTCCATTTGTTTATATTATCTTAATTTACTGAACAGCTCGTACTGTTTGATAGCAGAACTGATTTGACAATACACTATATACTTTGATTCCCCTTCCCACATCACCTCTATTGTTTAGCACGCGAAATATGACCACCGTAGCCCCGTAGGAACGGGAGAAATAAAAGACACACACACAGATACAGATTGGGGAAATATATCTACGGCGCGATGTCGAAAATAAATAAAAGTAATGTCGCTTTGTATCTTCTTCTTATTAACGTGTCGATAGCAATCTCTAAATGGACTCGGCCCAGAATTCGGCTACTTGTTTGGAGCCATCACCAGCGTCCGTAACGTGCAGCTGACAGGAACTTTGTATAGAACGAGACAAGTCTATTTTTTGTTCGTTCTTCTTGTTCTTCGTGGGGTGCCGCGCTTACAGTACAGAGTCCTTTTACAGTTACCTCTGACAGCAGCAACCTAACATCATCCATAATAGTTACTGTTACTGTTAGCCTGCATTATCCCACTGCTGGGCAAAGGCCTCTCCCCATGACTTCCAGCTCTTTCGATCCAGAGCTAAAGTGGACCACTGTCGTTTATTTTGTCCAGCTTGTCCCGCCGTCATCAACGGGGTCTGCCGCGAAGCCTTCTAGCTGTGTCAGGGCTCCTAGTGGTTATCTTGGCCCATAGCTTATTGGGCATACGGCAGACGTGGCCAGCCCCACTTCAGCTTAGTGGCTTTTTGAGCAACGTCAGTAAACTGTGTTTTGGATAACCACCACGACCTTAATAGTAACAACAATAAAGATCACTGTGACTTTGCCCGACTTGACAGTGGCAGCAACCCATTAGCATCCTATTTTAACAAAAGTAAGTATCACTGTGATTTTGACAGTGATGAAAAATAACGTATGAGTGCCGAATTTAACTTTTTTTCTTCTCTCATTTCGGCACCAACTGTTTGAGAACAGGGGCCGTATTACGAAGTATTAATGCCATCATTAATCCAGTGCGAAAAAGGGATGGTGCTATCGGTCATGTATAGCTCCGTCTAGGATAGAGACACTGGAATCATGATGGTATTAAGCCGTCATAATACGGCACTGAGAGCAGTGGTGACAAAGTGGTAACGGCCGCGACTTACGAGTTTTAGGTCGTAGGTTCGAACCCAGACAAGCGCTTTACTTTGTGTAAATTATTTCATCACCACTGCTCTCAAAACGGTGAAGGAAAACATCGTGAGGAAACCGGCATGTCCTAGAACCAAAAATTCGAAGACATGTGACATCTGCCAACCCGCACTGGTCCCGCGTGGTGGATTATGGCCCACTCCCTCTCACCGAGAGGAGGTCTGTGTCCCAGCGGGTGAAAATTTTATAGGCTGATTATGTAATACGGCACCTGCTCATGCCAATAAACTGGGACTGACTGCTCTGGTTAAGCAGCATTTGTTTAAATAACTATGTCCACTACATTCTATTTGCGACCAAACGTACCTTACCTAAGTTCTATGTAAGCCTTGGAGGTACCTCCAAGGCTTACATACAGCTAAGCATAAGCAGCGGACATTCGACAGCTTTTTGAATGTTCAAAACTTGACTTTCAAAACCCAGAGTTAATAACCTCAGAACATTTTCCTTGATGTGACCGAAACCTTCATGGGCCCCTCGTAGTGGCTGGCTAGATACACTGATAGTAAAGTGCTCTATAATTTATCTCCCAATCTATTGTCGATATCATGGCATTTTCGTAAATATCTGATAAATTGTCGTAACGCCACGAGATTCGGCAGATTTCACAATATATTTTTGAATTTTGCAGAGATCTTAGTATTGATGTCATCTACTTTATCTTAAAAAGTCGGTACGCAACAGCGCACCTGCATGATCGTTTCAAATAGGTACATAGTTGGCCCTTTTGTGTTAAAAATAAGAAACAGCATCATTTATGTCTTTAGCAAATGTGGTGGTTTATTCTTATTCTTCATTTTACACATAAACACTAATACAAGTACAAAGCCATTGGTGATTGATCCGCTATTTATAATTTCATCTAGAAATCTACTCATCGTCATCATCACTAATAAAGCAGCACCCTAATTGCGTAACACACTATTACTCTCAATTTGAATAATTTTCAAGTATATTTCTAATCCATTGCTCCGTATGTTCGAAAAATGTGTCTGCCTAACAACGCAAATAACGCAATGAATGTTGTTGAACTGTCAAAATGAAACCCATTGCTTCTTACTGATAGTGTGTTACGCAATTACCCTGCTGAAGAGTTTATTTGTTTTTTTTTTTGTTTGAACGCTTATCTCTGGAACTACCACTCGGATTTGAAAAGTTCTTTTTGCATTTGATAGCCGAATTCTTACGGAAGGTTGTAAGTTAACATCACGCTACCACCTTAGGGAGCAAAAAGAAAAAAATCAGAAATTAAGTAAACCTACGCTGAAGGAAAACTAAGTAACAGCTCGGGCGGGCGATGGTATGCGACGCAATGCGTCGAGGGCCAAAATTTAGATTATTTTCGTTGTTTAGAACCACATTTTTCTTCGTTCTGGTCAACGAAACCTAGTTTTAGTTCATAGTTCTGTCCTGGAATCCACCTCTATTAATTGAACAAAGTGTGAAACGCATAGGAGGGTCTTTATCTATAACCCCGAAGGTTATCATCTGCATAACTTGAAGAAGTGCCAGTCTGTTAGTAAATCGTTCAGTGTGTTAAAGGTCAGTTAACAACTATAAAGTAACACGTGGTGGTTCTCTGTTTATTGATGATGATTAATTTAGAGGAACTCGTACATTACCGCTTTACCATTTACCCTCCAGCTGAGTATGCTGAGCCTGCAGAAAAGCTCCCAGTGGGCCACCAGCTACCATGGCCCACCTGGAAATCTCTTAACCTACCATGAAACCGACCACCTCGAATTGGCCCACCTTGAAATCATTTACTGACTAAGAAGCCAGGTGGGTCGCCGGTTTACCACTGCAAAATCTACACTCGAATAGGTCATGCTGACACTTGAGTAAGGGATAGTAATAATCCCATATGGCTGGAACATGATGCGATCTGTGCGACGGTACCTACTAACGGGGTACTATTCCAGTTTTAATGACTAGAATCATAGTAGACCAGACAATTCGTGATAAATCGGGGCTATACAGGCAACAAAAATAAATGGCGAGGGTACGTGGCCTTGGCTTAAAATCAAGGTCCACGGCTATCCATGTGTCATCTAGGGCAATAGAGCAGTTAGATAGTAGGATATAATCAGTAAGTACGTGACTCATTAGTTATTGATATCAAATTGATTACTCTTAAGAGCGTTTACGCCTTACGGCATTTCATACAAACTTTGAAGACCTTATTTTTCTAAATGAATGACCCGATTGTAATGAAACTTCGTACGCATATGCAGAATACAAAGGTCTAAAAAGTTAGTAGAGAACATTTTCGAATAATAGTGTTACAGCCAAATTAGACCGATTTTAAATTTTCCATAGAAACAGAGATTTCCAGTTCTCTTTTTTTAAATAAGACATTTCGAATGACAAACGAAATGTTCTCTACAAATTTTTTAGACCTTTGTATCCTGCTTATGCGTATAAAGTTTCATTAAAATCGGTTCATTCACTTCGAAAAATAAGGGCTTGAGTCACCTGTAGTAGAATAATATTTACAGGTCTCTTCGCAGAATTAATAGATGCTGGACATTCCATAGAATTGGTGAGTAATTAGGGGACTTCTTGTGTTTGCAGTATTTTATAATGGTCTGAGAAACCCATGTTTGTATTCTATTCTACAGATTATATAAAATATACATATTATATAGTATATAATATACATATTATAAACTATATTAAATGCTAGTTACAGTGGTTTCTTGGTTTTTTCTTTGTTTGCTAAAGAGTGCGTAGCTACTACTGCAGTCAGCTGTGGTAAACAGTTTTTTTTTATTTATTAATAAGCAAAATTAAACTGCCTATTAAATTAAATGTTTCAAGTATCCTATCGTCTATATTATATCTCCATATGTAGGTATCCTAATCCCCATGAAAAATATATATTTGTTGTTTTAGCTTTCTTGATCTCGATTATAAAAATAAATACTGCCAACATTATCGCCATAGCCTCGTCCTTAACATAGTTAGGATCACCTTTGAAAATCAGAATGTTGACAAAGCTAATATCCCCTGAGTTTTGCGACCATATTTCTTTAAAAAAAAAACCGCCTTCCAAAAAAAACACTACAAAGTGAAAAATTACTTTTATTTCGGGAGTCGGTGTCTTTGGATCTGTATTTTAGGTTTTTGCCACCGACTTCCGAAATAAAAGATATTTTTCACTTTGTAGTGTTTTTTTTTGGAAGTCGGTTTTTTTTTTGTTAAAAAGTTTTTATTTCTCGCTTTTTAGTGTGTCTGTTTATAATGTATCTAAGTTACAATAGCCTAATGCCAACTTGCTCATCGCCTTTTACAAAATATTTCTTTTCCCGATGCAGGGACGTTAATTGTTGAGGAGTTCTCCTGGTATTCCACCATCAGCTCCATTTCACCATTCGCATTGTGACGAGCATAACTTGCTTAGCAACCATATTAAAGTAAGTAATCGAATCGCAAACCGGGAAATACTTATTATTGAGTAGTTCCGGTGCCCATCTGTGGTCTTCATCATCAGTTCCACAAATGCACGAGTTACTACAAAAAATACCCAAATCGCTATAGGTGTGCCTATAATACTTGAAGAGTTCCTTCGATTTCTCCAGGATCCCATCATCAGATCCTGACCTGCAGCTGACAATGGGACCACCTGGAAAGTATACCCTTTCAAACAAAAAAATAATTTTTGAAATCGGTCGAGCCGTCTCCGAGTAATCGGGGAACATACATAAAAAAAAAAAAATAAAAAAAAAAAAGGTTCCGACGAATTGAGAACCTCCTCCTTTTTGAAGTCGGTTAAAAATAGGTCTTAAAGGTAATCGTAAGATTTGAAACAAGTCAAAGATATAATATGTATTTCTACTGCTTAACAACATTGTTTCTCTTAACCACAATCGGGTATACAACTTGACCTACTGTATTGTCCTCACAGTAGCTAACAGCCACTGAACTGTCCCTCGATTGTCGTGTGAAGCACCGGTTTTCACGCCAACTGCAGTTTACCGAAGGATCTCGTTATTACCTTACTTTTATGTGCTTTCCGAAAGTGTAAACAAATGACGGTCTAAATGTCGCGTTTCGTTGACAACTGTAGAAACTTCTTGATGCTCCTTAGTTTAGTTTCGGCAGCTCTTTTTGGCGATGCTTGAGTTAGGCCTTTGTATAGCAGTAAACATCTTCAGGCAGAAATGATAATGATGATGAAGTATTTAGAAAAAAACTGCTGCAAAACATTATCTCCCGTCCAGTTTGAAATCAAAACTCTTTATTTTTATTCCAACATTTTTAGATCAGTTCATCAACCTTACAAGAAAGTACCAATGTATGGTCATATTCAAAATAATTGTAAGTTACGGATAGGAAACAGATATGAATATTATTTGATTGTAACAGAAAAATAACAGAAAGGAATTATTAGGGCAAGTTTAAATAGCACACGTTTATAACAGGCTACGTCGGTGCGAAGTCGGTGTGGGTCGCTAGGTGGGTACATAATGAAATAACATTTTGGTGATCGTATTTTAGTTGGTATAATTGCCATAAATTCATCATCATCATTGCCATAATGCCTTATCTCCGAAACTACCGAGCCTAAAATTTTGATATTAATATTAAGGCAAAAGGATTCTAATGATTAGAATTATGTATAGCCATATTTGTTACGGTCGTGAATCATATTTTAATCAACATACAACTTTACACTGACCTGTAAATTGCAAAAAACCTGAGTCAATTTGAATTTCGCGGGCTACCTTGGCGCATCCCCCTTAACTGATACTGAGACGGCCGACGAGAGGCTGGGTACGCCTCGGCGAGGCTGCGCGGTTAGTATAAAAGGCTCAAGCAGTGAGGACTGAGGATACGCAGTAAAACATGCACACACAGACAATACATGGCACAGCAATGCAATACATGGCACAATATACGCAAACTTTACATACTTCAAATAAATTTAAGTAAGTAAAAAAAAATGTTTTGGCTAACCTGCGGTGCACTAAGTACCTATTAATATTTTATTTTCATTAATTCATACATGAGACAATGTGAATAACGCCTAATCATTCATATCTGTTACGTAACGGAAAAAAGTGACAGATAAAATAACGTATATGAATTAATTGCACGTGTCTATCCTACAAATCTATTTATTTCCACACCAATTCACATGATTATACGAATATTTTATAGTTATAACAAATATCACAATACAGCCCTTTCCTAGTATGAGTAATAAAACAGTAAGTACTTACCGCTACTGTAAACGACTCACATTGAATATTTACTTTTAAAAGTCTAATTTTCTTCGACCACGAAACGAGCTGAAAAACTATATTGAACAAAATGGCAAAGCGTTTATTCTTACGCGTCGTGTAGTAACAGCTAGTGAACTAATTTTGCCAGTATTTCAAATTTCTTTATTGCCATGGAAATAATCTTAAAATAGCATAACAGAGAAGAATAACAGATATGTGCAAAATCAGGACACTCATTAATAAATTAAATTTGGAGTACACTAAATAGTATTTTATATTTTGTTTAGTAAAGTGTTGAAAGTTTAAACAATATTCTCTGAATATATTTTTTTTTAAACTTTTTTTGAATGGTTAATAATTAAATTATTTTTTTTAGTTTACCGTTAAAGACGTGGACATAGAATACTTGTATGAAACGGATCCTACGCAATGTCTGGTTTAATTTTTTTAAATGAATTGTTTAGGTTTACCAAATGTTTCGTTGTTTTTTATTAAGCTCAAATAAATATTTTATCTGTTTGTTTATGAAATTCTAGTCAGTTGCATCTCGTTATGAAAATAATTGGGTTGGACATTAAGACAGTAGTAAATATACAATTATTTTGAATATGACCCGTATGTCACTTATAAGCTTCTCTGATCTCTGTTTACATCTTGAACACTGCAAAAACGAACCGACTAAACTAAATGCAGTCACCTGCGGCCACCTAGTGCGTCATGTTATGATGTTTATCACTTTAAGACCGGAGATTATAAAAACAGAGTATGTACTTAACATGTGTCCCTTTTATCTGGGATAACGATTCTACCTGTTAAACTGTTTGTAAGTACTTAAAGATTGCACTCTAATGTTGACTTTATGAAGGTTGGGATTTTTATCCTTGTTTGTTATTTCAATTGTAGTCTTTTATCAAGCTGAGCTCTAAGTACCATTGTGACTTTTTGCCACTCATGCCTTACTCATTTGGTTCCCTTTACGGTGAAGGAAAACATCGTAAGGAAACCGGCATGTCCTAGAACCAAAAATTCGAATGTGTCATCTACTAACCCGCACTGGACCCGCATGGTGGATTACGGCCCACTCCCTCACACAGAGAGTGGGAACATTATAGGCAGATTATGCAAGCCTAACTCATTTAACCTAAGGCTCATGCAGACAGGCGTGACGCGACAGGCGACTTTTCTGGTAGAACAATATCCATGAAGGTTCATAGCAATTGCTCAACTAGAGTCGCGTCCCGCCACTCCCGCCTGCCTCCGGTGGCCACATTAGAATGTCCCATGTCATTTGAGAAACTTGTTGGTGAGAAAAAGCTCTTCGTTTTTTCAATGAATGTAATCAGCCTGTATATTGAAGACTAGCTACTAAAATGTCACCTCTTCATAATTATCATCTGCCTAGCCTTTTCCCAACTATGTTAGGGTCGGCTTCCAGTCTGACCGGATGCAGCTGAATACCAGTATTTTACATGGAGCGATTGCCTATCTGACATCCACAGCCCAGTTACTGGGTAATACGATACCCCTTGGAAAGACTGGTTGTCAGACTTTCGGGCTTCTGACTACCCGTAACGACTGTCAAAGATCCACGAATGACAGCCGGGACCAACGGCTTAACGTGCTTTCCGAGGCACGGAGAGGTCTCGGCATGTTAAGATGGTCACCCATCCACAGACCAACCGTGGCAAGCGTAGCTTAATCTGATCGATCGGCCTTTGCGGCTGATATTTATTTATTCATAATATTATTAGTATATTAGTATAGATTTAAGGGAATATTACAAGAACTATTTCATTAAAGGGGGCTTAAGTCAACCACACGTGCGATTCCACACGCGGGCCTACGGGCGGAGAGTAATGGGTAGCTCACCGTCCGATCAGGACCAGGCGCGTGCCGGACGGCGCGTACGTGTTCCACGCACGCCTCAAAGAGATGTCAGCATCGAGGAAGGGGCCCCTTAGGCCCGAAGCCTGCCGGGTCAGCGGGATTGGTTACCGCTGGCCCGGAAGGAACACGGGTGGGTTTTAGTCAGTAAGAGTCTGACACTCCCTTCCGCTCCACCCAGAGCGGGAAGGATCATTTGATGATTTCCCATCCACAAAAAAAAAGATACCACAATAATAAGCGTGTTGTGGTATAAAGGTGAACTCGCGTATTTCCAAGACCTTATCGTCAATATTTTCATCGTCATCTATTTTTGCACACAAACAGATGACGATCGATCATAAATGACTAACATTTTATTTTTCAGGTATCAGCAATGCAGTGCGCAGTAGTTAATAGCCTCGTCATCACGATATTATTTCCTGAAAACTCGCAGCCTTGTGTTACGTAACCTATTTGCCAAGCCCTTATTATTAGCATACGTTACTTTCCGATAGTTTATCACGTAGTAGATAAGATTATGCGAGATATTTCAGAGGCCTCTCAGATACGCAGGTCAAGTTTTCCACGATTTTTGATTGTCTCCTTCGTGCGTCGTTCTTATAATATGGCGTACCTTTTTTTTAAATTCTCAGCACATTAACCCTTCTGTCAGGAGACGGTGTTTTTTTTCAACGATTAAGTATTTTACAACTTAAATGGGACTGGGCAGGACATGTCTGTCGCATGCCGGACAAACTGTGGGCCCAAATAGCGCAGAATTGGTGCCCTGAGACAGTGAGGCGGGGGTAGGAGATGACGGAACGAGCTGGATAGGTTCCACCAAGACTGGAAGGAGGACGCGCGGGCTCGCGAAAGATGGAAGGAGTGGAGGGAGGCCTTTGCCCAGGAGTGGGACAGATCAAGCTTATAAAACAAAAATTTTTTTAAAATCCAATAGTTGCCTGCAATTTCATCGAATCCATTACTGTTGAACCCGAAACACAGTGTAGCTACTTGTAGGCAGACAGCTACTGACAGACATACTTGTAGAGTTGTAGTATAATACCTCATGGAAGTACCAATCATAGCCATAAAGTGCCCACATTCAGTGGGCGTTACTGACGCTACGATATGATTTGCAAAGCGTAACAAGATTATAACTAAAAGATTTATGTATAATTAATATTCATAATCTCTGAAATATTAGGGTTATAAAACAAATAATTTACAACCATTATGATAACATTCTACGATCAATATTTTTTTCTGCTAATCTAACAAACAATTAATAAACAAACAATATTAATCACTCAGGTCGCTCACAATGGGCCTTATAAGAAGGCTAAAAGTCACCCAAAGGGCAATGGAGAGGGCTATGCTTGGAGTTTCCCTGCGTGATCGAATCAGGAATGAGGAGATCCGCAGGAGAACCAAGGTAACCGACATAGCCCGCAGAATTGCCAAACTTAAGTGGCAGTGGGCAGGGCACATTGCTCGCAGAACAGATGGCCGATGGGGCCGAAAGGTTCTGGAGTGGCGACCACGTACCGGAAGACGTAGCGTTGGAAGGCCTCCCACAAGGTGGACCGACGACCTTGTGAAGGCCGCAGGAACCCGTTGGATGCGAGAAGCACAGAACCGGTCGAAGTGGAAGTGCTTGGGGGAGGCCTATGTCCAGCAGTGGACGTCTTTTGGCTGAAATGATGAATGATATTAATCAATGTTAGGATCTTAGGAAATGTGTGTGTGTGGTTATGGTATAGTATCTTAGGAAATATATTGAGAAATTATGTGATTCCCTGGACATGTGGTCACTAACTTCGAAGTAATGACGTCAAGATTTGATCTGAGGTAAACATATTTGCTAAAAAACCTGTTATAAAAAAATCCTCTGATACCGCTTATTCAAACCAATGAAGTATCATCATTTATACTCGTAACATCCAATTTATCGATGAGACCTCCTAAGATGCGATTACTAATTTTGAGTCCCTATATATTGTACCATGTAACACACTTAGAGTAGGAATGACTTTCATTTTAACAGTTCAACAACATTCATTGCATTATTAGGGTGCTGGTGAGCAACACATTTTCTGGAAGCAAGATTTGGGAGATAAAAAGTCAAAGTCAATTTAAAATAACTGTTCAACTTATGAACTGAATCCAATATTTTCTCGCTGAAAGCGCCATCAGCCTATTGTTACTCAAATTCAATATTGACCCAACAAATTACTGGAGAAAATCATTAAATAACAATTAATAGAACAGCAGTGTTTGCACATCATCAGCTTAAAGCATTCCACTGCTGGAAATAGGCCTTTTTTTGGAAGGGAGTTTCAGACTCTTACTGACTAAAACCCACCCGTGTTCCTTCCTTAGCCCTTTATTTTCCGGGCCAGCGGTAACCCCATAGATATCCGTGGGTAACCCTTTCGGACAATCCCGCTGACCCGGCAGGCTTCAGCCCTATGGGCCCCTCCTCGATGCTGACATCTCTTTGAGGCGCGCGTGGAATACGTACGCGCCGTCCGGCACGGGCCTGGTTCTGATCGGACGGTGAGCTACCCAGGGCGTTCTACCTTAAGTTTGCCGATTCGTCGTCTCCACTCAAGAACACGTCTACCCCAACGTTCATCAGTTCTACAGGTAATAAACCCGGCCCATAGCCACTTCAGATTGCTTATTCTGTGAGCTATGTACAAAACTTACTTAATCTTCCAATGTGAAGAAAAAATGAGTCTTTAAATGAGTAACAATCAGTTTATCTTCAGTCAAAGAGATAACTGTTAAGCCTCACTTTTCCTTCGCAACAACGTTAAGACAGTGCGCCACTTACTTATGGACTGAGCACTGATAACGTGTCTCCTTTTGTGATTCTTATTTGAGATTATTTAAAGCATTAAACCGACTTAGTTCGACGATTAGTGACGTCAATTCCAAAAACTTATCTTTTAACCCATCTTTGGTATGTCATTGACATTTTCAAGCTCTTGTTGCGAAATAAACTTACGGTTTACCTAAAGAAAAGTGGATGGCTCCGTGTTTAAAAATCTGCTATATTTGTATTGGCAGTTTTAGCTGCCAACCGAAGAGACAAAATTTTGTTTACAACACCTGTTTTTACACCTATGTTTTACAAAGAAATACATACTTTGACTTTGTAAATCTGTAATTTCATCGAATACATTACTAGGTACGGATGGTAGGTAACTTGTAGACCGAAACGGTAACAGACCTACCCTAAACGAACTACATAATTGATACCTATCTCCATTTAAATTGTCCATCTCCAGTTTCCCATTCATCAGATTCAAATAGAAATCGAGTAATAAGTCACACGCAGCACGGAGATCCGAATAATAAACCTATTTGCTTATATTTCTGTCGTCACATGACACATACGTCATCACATGTGGGTGTGCTACAAAACATATTGCGTAGTCGTTCTTCACACTAATAATAGAAAGGCGAAAGTTTGTGAGTGTGTGTGTGTTTATATGTTTGTTACTTCTTCACGCTTAAACGGCTGGACTAATTTTGATAAAATTTTGCATGGAGGTAGCTGACATCCTGGATTAACATATAAGCTACTTTATATCCCGATATTCCCACGGGATCGACATTTACGCGGGTGAAACCGCGGGGCGCAGCTAAATGTTTTGCTAAATCTAAATATAGGTACCTACAAAAAACGAGGTCCGCGACTAACTGTGTGACGGACAACGTAAAAAAAGACGAGGAAGATTTTCACTAAAACCAAAAGAGAGAGGGTTTTTTAACTCTTTATGGGAAAACCGCGGGAACAACCAGCGGGGTAATTGCGTAGCACACTAACAGTAGCAATGGCTTTCATTGTGACAGTTCAACAACATTCAATGCGTAATTTATGTTGTTGAGCAGACAAATTTTTCGATCATTAAGACGCAATGGATTAGCAACATCCTTCACAATGATTCAGATTCTGATTAATAGTGTGTTACGCAATTATGGTGCTGGATGAGACTCGCACAGACACAGGGAAGCAAGGCTCAGGCAGGAGGGAGGGCCTTTACTCAATGATGATAATGATAAAACCGAATAAATAGTCTTCACAGCGTTAGATAAGCAGTTTCTCGAATTATTCCGATCTGTCACCCTGGCTTGTCCCCTTAGGGGGACAAATCGGGAAAAAAAGTTTTGATCTGTCCCCCTGTTAGCAACAAGGGGACAGTTCGAACGTCATTCACTCCTATGCTATAAAGCAGAGTGACGGATCGGAATAATTCCAGTTCACGTAATTTAGCCGTAAAATATCTAAGTGCTATCAAAATTAATACTTACTTTGAAGTGCATTTTAACCACAATATAATTATAAATATAAAGTTCCCCTAAGTATTTGTATTTGTCAACCACAAAGCACATTCCGCTGTGAAGCTAAAGCCAGACTTAAAGGAAATACCATATGAAAGGTTTCTTATTATGTTAATACTTTCCTACTAACAGATTAATGAAGATCATTTTAGCGATACGACCGCCTATTGAGTCACACTATGTAAAATTCAATACATACGAGTATATATATCTGTAAGTCATATGGTGTACATATAATCAAGAGTATTCTATTATATTGTTAACAACAATCTTCATCCATTTCCCGTAAATAATTTACAAAAAAGTTGAATGTTTTTCAGAGGAAATTAGCTTGTAAACATCATCAAATTTCAAGAAAGCGAATGTTTATGTTTTTGGCTCGTCGCAAATGCATAATGATGTACTATTTTTATTAATTTCTAAGAATGCAAACAGAGTCACAATAACACATTATGCAATATTTCTATAAATTATTGTTATTTTGTGTAAAGTTCCCAGAAAAACATTGATTGATCGAAAACTATTCTGGATTCATTTATATTGAACCGATTTAAATATGGGGTACACTATACAAGTATACACCTCTGCCTAACCTAATCTAACCTCTGGAAAAAGGGCGTGATGTTATGCTGTTTTATGTAATTTTCTTAAGAAATTAAGCTGAATTAGAAATTAAATGTTTTTCTCTACAAGAGATCCCCATTTGCTGCTTGCAATATATTCCAATCAATAAAACCGTTTCAAACAAGCGAGATTTTCTAAAGATACTGAAAACCCCAATGTACTAGAAAAAGTTATAATTAAAAATAAAATGAGAAATAGTTGAAAATTAAACATCTGATAAAAAAAAACAAGAAAAATCAATATAAGTATATTTAATTGAACTCTTACTATGGTTTTACCCGGGCCGCAACAGTGGGCCTTGTCGACTCAAATGTTTTTTTTTAAATCCATTTAAGATTGATCTTCTCTACTATTTTTGTTCGATATGCAACTTTTACGCGACGTGTTTTATTCAACGACTTCGCGTTAACAGGGGCGCCCGCTGTGGTGGGGGGAAACGAATTCATCGACTTATATACGCGAACGGCGCGCGCGCCGGCCATACGGTCAGTGAGCGTAGAGCGTGTTGTTAAGAAAAAATGTGTAACATGTGTACCCGTGATGTGATCGAAACGGCACCGGCGGCGCCTCCGCCGCCGAAACCTTCGCGTACGTTAGAGAGGATGAAGAAGAAGCACAACATTGTCACTGATCCTAACAGTACGGAGAAGCAGAAGGAAGTGGAATACCAGCCAGACCTCCTGGCTGTGTCCACCAAGTACTCCAAGGTTGCGTACGACCTGTTCAAGCAGGGCCTTGTCCATCTGCAGGAGACGAAAGCATACGTGTGAGTACGGACTTTCTTTTTTGTTAGGTTATGTTCGTAACATTCTCTTCTAGAAGAGGACTTGAGGCGGCAAAAGCACCAAACTACTTATTTAATGTATCTAAATTATGATAGCAATGCAGACATTTCGGCCAAGTTCTGATTTAACAGCGGGTGGAAAATGGTTACGTGTAGCCTTTCTTTAGTAGACTTTCCGATTGTCGTTACTGACGCGCGATAGCGACAGACGATAATTATAATTTTCCGAAGGTGAAAATTTTCTGTCGTTACTTCCGATTTAGCGATGGAATTGTAAATACTTTATTTGAATACTGCAGACTGTATGCAATAAATAAAATTTAATCACAGCAACTTAATAATATTTTTGGAAATAAAACTTACCCACAGGCCATAATATTTCGGAAATCAATCTTGAATGAAATAGCCAATCTCCATATCATAATTAGAAATTCCCGTTAATGAAACTAGCCGCTCATTCACTCACGGCATGCTATCGATAAGAATGACCCTTCAGTACAATGCTTCATGTTAAGTTATCAGTGACTCGTGATGCTGTCACAAAAGATTTCAGGTCGGCGTGATCTTCTTAATCTTAAACGGTGCCACTTGTCCTTATCTTTAATCCATTGGACCTAGGACTTTAGTCATGCATCTTGCTTTTATTTGTACTGGTGATAACATGCACCAGAATAGCCAAAAATACGATTACCTTCGGTTGAACATAACATGATTACGAAGATGTTTTGGGTTTCAACGATAATGAAATTCTGCTTTTTTTGCCTCCAGTTCCAATAGTTTCACTCCATAGCTTACAACAAAACCTTTCTGTTGCCCGTTCAATGTATTCGATTATTTTTACAATACACTTTCCCAGGAATGTTTACCAGACGTTATTAAAACACTAGTCACATGAGAGACTCCATAAAAACTATAGCTAGACTTACAAATGACGGATATTTATAAAACACTTCAATATATACGTACAATATGTAGAAACCGTGTTTCGGGCTATTAGAGAACCTAGGGAGCTCAACAAACAACCGCAAACGGAATGTAGCTTTAAATTTTATTTCTTTTTATTTATGCCAAACAAGATTCTTTATAACCATTCGCCTTAAAATTGAAAATGAGATGATGTATTTGTCAAATTGCAAAGCAGAGCCGAACGCGGAAGAAGTCTTTAGATTTTTCTCAAGCACTACTTATTTCTGCCAGATACGGAACTGCGTCATTTCATACAAAATGCTGTATCAATCAAAGATGACGCCTAAACTATAGGTGTAGACGATAACACAACTAACATCACCTTATTGACAGCTATCATAGATAATCATGCCTATCTTCCTAGATTCATATCTTTAGCAACTTGAATCCCAACTCGGACTGAGTTGTGTTTCAAGTCATTTTAGAACAAGATTTACCTAACTACACCGTTAAAGATAATTTGAGAACAATGTGCCTTTATGATCTATGTATAATGGCATCTAAGTAACATACTTACCTACCTTGGAATGAATATAAATCAAGAATGTATATGTAAGTGGTAAATGAAGGCGTTCAATCAGAATCAAACATAGTTGAGTTTAGATCAAAGTGTTTCCCTCCAGTACTTATTATTACTTCCATACATGGAACGATGAATAGTGAATAAATGTGAAAGATGATATGGTTAGAAAAAAGGGGTGACTACCGATTTGATGGCTAATAGAGAAGTATGGAAGAAAAAGACATGTGACGCCGAGAACTAGCAGGGATCCAGGGGGTGGAGGGAGTGTTCAGGGGATCAGACCGGAATAAATCAATAAATTGGGACAAGGGCAGGAGAGAACGATGATGATGACATTCTCAGAAACATTAAAAAAGGAATTTAGTATTTCGTATACTTAGATTCGTATCTATGAATTTGTAAACGTGATCCAGCGGCAATATGAACCAGTGGCACCGCAAAACCGGGAAGTGGATATGGGTATACTGAAAAATTACACAACGTAGTAGCGAGAATTTCTTATAGCTATAAGGACCAAAGTACAAGAGACTTGTGTTTAAATGTCAAGTGATAACGTCACTATGTAATAAGTATCCTTATCAGTGTGTCAAGGGAAAAGAAAGTGTTGGACAGACTGGACTTTGATCGATAGATGCTAATATTCTTTACACAGCTAAGTACCTATATGAATTCAGTAGACTTCTAAGAATAGAACTTTTAGCAGTTGTTTCAGACTGCTGTTAATTGCTAGTTTCGTATGTGAGAACACAAAGAGCAACATTTTGAATGAATTGAAACGTTTGACACTAGCACACAAATACAACTAGGTACTCCCAAAATGTTCGAACTAATTCAGCATATGCTTCAATTTTATCAATCCCAAAAATACTTTATTGGTGATTTACTTTGAATAAGTGAGCTATCGTTATCACTCTTTAGATCACAAGACATGTGTGGAACTATAAACAACGACGGTGTTGACACTTAGGACAAAAGCTATACTCCTACACGTGTGTTCCATCTTTCTCGGAAGGAATCCTGAAATGCCTCCTGCTCGATACAGAGAGAAAATAAAAATTAAATTCAGAACTAGAGAACTCAAAGAACTGCCTTTTTGAGTGTTTTCACTTTTGCTTCTACAAAAAAGGGAAATTGCTCTAAGAAAGTCTCTCTACGTATACTCTCTAAGACAAAATAAGAAATAATTGGTATGAAATATAATGGATCTAGATATCTAAATCCCACCAAAAACATTTTCATGTAAAATGTTGCCAAAGACCACATATGGCTCGCACTGCCAAAAAGTTATCAGATCTCATTGTATAGCCAAGCTTCTAACTCTACACGCCCCAACTTCACAAACTCTACATCTTAGTCAAAATATGAGGCTTGGCCGTTTCGTTACTACAAGAACTATTGTATGACAGAAAAGTAATGAACAGTGAATAGATACATTTTTCACCTTACGCCCATGTGATGGTAGCGAAACGGCCAAGCCACATATTTTGACTAAGGTGTAGAGTTTGTGAAGTTAGGGCGTATGTTAGGACGAATAGGTTATTATGTAGGTATTTTGATCACTTACGAGAAACATCGTACTCAACCCAGCCACAAAATCATTTAATATATTCCTGTTAAAAATAAAGCCTCACCTAGTCAAGCAAACATTCTGAATATTCTACTATAAGTAGGTACATATTCAATAACTATGGAATGTGACTGCATGATGCAACTGTTCGGGCTACAATTTATAGCCTCATAGCAACGATAGCCGTAAAATAATATTAATTGATAGCCACGCATGGAGGGCATTTATGTATTAGTCTCAATTCAAACAGACCTTGTAATCGAATATACGGGCCATGTATTAAACTTTCTCTGTGTGCTGAAGGCGTAGTAGGTATATTTTCATGATGGACAATTGAATATGGGCTATATTTTCTAATCTCTTTGAGACTTTATACACACAAAAGGGTTATAGGTACACTTATACAGCTTCCAACAATAATTTTAAGTTTAAAATGCTACAAGATACAATTGCAAGAAAAAGCCTTATCGCTTATTAAATTGCGTGAATCATTTATGTGTTTTTATCACGACCCATTATCATGTATGATTTCGTCGTTAATCTTAAAACAACAAACAATGCAATAATAAACAAGATTTCCGATCTATTTCTGTAACGACTAGACACTGTCAACTACGTCACAAACGTTTATAAAATCTTAATAAGTAGAAATGCAAGCATTTTAAAATAAAACAGTAGTAACTAATATTTGTTCTGTAGTAATAATAACATAAACAGGAAAACAAAACACAGTGTTCCGGTGTATTAAAATGATAACACGGAAGAAACTATTGGACTGTGCCCAGGCAGGACGAACGAGGTCGACATTACGCATAATACGTCACGGAAATAGTTTAGACAGTAATAGCTGGTAAGAAAAATATACTTTTAGTTATAGAATTAGTCAGGTTTCATAGTAGAAGATGAAAAAAGGAAGACAGTATTACGGCTGGGAGCTATGCCAAAGCTAACAAACGTATTCTGTTTCCAACATTGTACGTAACAAAACTGAACACTAAAGGTAAATGGGTCATTGGTGAGACGTTAAATCTTCCACAAGAAAATCTAATTTACTACAGGGTTTAACAACGAAATCGTAAAAACACAAACTAGAGCAATGAAATCGTAAAATGTAAAAGCCATAAGTTAGAATGCAGAGTTTTATGGCGCGCGCCATTTCCAACCCATTAGCAATTGTGACGGATGAAACTGATCTCATTTACTCATAACATCGTGTACGTGGTCTGAAAACGTGTCTGCAGGCACGTAAGACTGGCCACTGCAGTGTTTATGCCCCTCGTGACCATGTTATTGCAATCTGCAGAGTTATTGCCACCAAACTGCACAGAAAAAACGACTCTGCACACTTTCAATAAGCACGATATAAGACGCATTGTTTAATTGGCAATATCCAATGAATAGGGGCTCGTGCTTCAGTTTTTACGGATGTCTCAACAATAGAAAGTATTCAGGAAGTATTTCAGGTTTCAGGGCTCAAAACATGTGGTATTTTAATCGGTAAAAATGAGGCAGTGACTTTATTTCTACTTTATTACTTACTACGGGAAACGTGACCTATAAAATCCGTTTAAAACAGAACTGTAAAACATAAAATTACAGTAAAATGTTGCGATAATGCGTTCTAGTTTTTCGTGAAAACAAAAAATAGCAAATATTTTCGTTTGATTTTCACGCTGAAAATTTATATTTATAAATAAACTCTGCAACATCAGTGACGTAACTTTGCAGTGTAACTTAATAGTAATAAAACCATCGTGAATAAAACTAAATATACATGTGCTGATTCAGCTCTCTTAAAAGATAATTATTTATATAAATACCTTCAGTGAGTCAAAATTATACTACTTAATTAATAGATCTTTAGACAATTTTAGCCTTATCTTCATGAGTCAAAATGTTTAAAAAAAGTGTTGATTGCAGTATAGACAAAATAATCACTTTTGTAGTGATTTTAAAATATTACATGTTCAGGAAAGCAGTCTCTGGTTCTAAAGATGTAGGTACCTAATATGTACCTTAAGTGAAATTGCAGGTCGCAAAAGATGTCTCGGTGTTTTCTATTTAGTGAAAGAATTTCTAAACTCGTTTGTATATTAATTAAATTGGTTTCCTATCATCTACATGCGCGTAATTACGAAAGGGAACTTTTGTATTACGTAGGTAAAACAAAATATTTAATAATGTCAAAGGCCTCGTGCCCGGGCACATGTGAGTGATGTCATTTTATCGTTGCATAATTTTATAATATTATGATACATGGTAATTATATTTAGCGATCATATTTCAAGTTCATTGGTCTTTAGTGATATTTCCTACACTTAATATTGTTTGTTTAGTGTCTTCTGAAACTGGTTCTTTTTCATTTATTTTTGTTAAACTTGATACTTGATCTTCTACAGTGCAAGATAATCTAGATTTAACAGGTTGTACCTATCTAATAATCCTATACTTACTCGTATCAAGAGATGGTGCTGTAAATCTATCTGATAAAGATCTTTGCTCTGTTCTTACACCATCTATGGAAAATATTGACCAAATCCAAAGACTATCGTGAAAGTGAATGGAAATATTTTCCCTGTAAATTATGAAAAAAAATAAAAAATAGATATATATGATATGAGATAAATTGCATCTAAAAATAAGTATTTCGCAATGTTCGATGCAACACACTGCTCCAAAGTAATCAATCATCTTATCTGGTGACGACTGTTGTTTTCTTAACGGTGGAAAAATGTTTACAGGCTTGAGTGGCTGATTTTGCACTTGAATCAGTAATGTCTGTTTTGTATAGGTATATTATGCTGATGAGATCGAGGGCACAAATTAAAAGACCAAATCCTTTTTGCGGCTACGTCGGATATCTAGGTGTGTTTTCGTGTAAGTCTATTTAGTTAAAAACTCCCCGGCAGCTAGAGTTGGACAATTTCCCAGTTCAAGTATCTTCGGCATGCGCTCAAATGTCAGCGCTTAAAGCATTCTGCACCTTTCGCTCATCGTTGCATAAGGAGTGTCAAGTGTCTTCCGTTTCATTCCAATATGTAGTACATACTAATTCCATGCATTCCAGTTAATATTGACCGCATAGCAACGACTTATCAACGAATCATAACAATCGATTGGGCCTGATAATCGAATAGAGTAATATAGATAATCGATTATAAAGCAATTTCCGTCTGTATGATAACGTTATCTATGCAGGTTAAGACGTCTCCGTTTGTTTTATGAACTTACGATTAACGGTGAAATTGACAAAAAAATAGGTTTGTCTATGAATTTCTTAATGGTTTGTAACAGAGTGTCGTAACATAATACAAAGAAGGTGTACCTACACACAGTATCTGAACATGTCCAATTAGAACATTTATTTGAACAGAATAATAAAAAGTTTAAAGGGTATTGGTTGGTTGGTTAATTGGTTGGTTTGTTTTGGTACCTAAAAGTAAAATTATATTTTATGGTAACAGACTGTATGTATTACACTTTTTTGAAAATAAATAATATAAAAATAATTAAATTATCTCAGTGGCCAGTATTAAACTTTTAAACAAAAACTGGTGCAGCCTTATTCTCCTATCAGTCTGATAAGTATCAGATGCAAAAATACACAAACGAAACAAGAGTAAACAAAATCGAGAAATTTCCCTCTTGGGAAAGTCTCCTTCATGTACTATAATATTGTTCTCTATTGTCATCAAGATAAGGGTATCACGAATACAGATAATGATAATGTTATCTCTTGGAACACAAAAGTACTAATAATATTGAGGATAACGACATAATAGTAGGTATGCTTTGTAATAATCACTTTTATGATTAGCGCTAACAAGATAATAATCAAATAGTACTGAATGCTAGAAATTAAATGGTTGATTAACGGTTCTAATTTGGAAGCCGATTAGATAATTTACATTATGATAGGCACTATCTCAATTAATGAAATTAGTTCTTATCAGTCATCTACACATAGTCTATTTCTAATTATCATAAAATATTATTTCTCCGTGACAAAAACTACAGCAGGGGGCCTAAAAAGGCCACTTTGGCAGAATCATCTAGCATGATTGCACCTACCACTGTTTGTCTCTGCATCACCCAAAGGTTGACTGGTAGAAAATGCCTGTGGCTTTAAGTCCGCCTCTGTACATTTAGCTTGAAGTATTTAATAAATAAATCATTTATAAGGATAACATAATTTATATGGCAGCTAGAAATAATTTATATGGCAAAACAATGTTTGCCGGGTCAGCTAGTATCTTATAATGTTACCTCTTTCTTGACAAATAAACACGTAAGAGAAAAACCACTGCTTTGTGAAACTGACAGTTTTAGGACTTACACGATCATTTGTTCCATCTCTTTCACTCGGAGGTTTATCTCCTTTCCTTGTCTCTCCGATTGACATCAATTTGTTTTTTTTTTTTTTTTATATTAATTTTTATAATTTAAAATTAATTAAAATATCAACTACGAAAAACACCTCTCCTCCCCCTCCTCTCCTCTTGTATCTTGGAAAACTTACGGAACTTACGCAGCTTCACTTAGAATTACTGAAAAAAATCATGAAAACATCATCATTAGCAACATCCCGGTTAAGAAAAACGCATGAAAATGTTGGACAAAATATTTTTTTTTACCTTATGATCGTAATTAACGATAACACTAAGCAGGATATTTGTTCGGAAAACTCGGTTCGTGATTATATTTAATTAGACAATCGAAAAACCATCTTTGGCATGATAAGTAATACTTAGACTTATCTTAATACGCCTAATTAGTTATTCGTTATTATCTAGTTCACACGACAAAGTATTAGATGTAGGAGGTAATCACGGAGATAGATGGTCCAACAAATCCTATCCATACCAATATTATAAGTGCGAAAGTGTGTGTCTATCTGTCTGAATTTTACCTCTTCATGCTTAAACCGCTGCCGCTGAACCGATTTAGATGAAATTTGGTATAGAGATAGTTTGAGTCCCGGGAAAGATCCCTGGACTACACACGGGGGTACACGTTCGCATGCAGGGCTTTTTCAAAAATATTTGAAAGAGACACTAGTACTTAGATCTTTGATGCGATTTGACAACATAATGGCCAAATTAATGAGTTTTTTTTTTATATTTAACAAGCTGCGCCTCGCGGTTTTCACGTCTCGATCCCGTATGAATATCGGGATAAAAATTACATGCGTACTTATTACAACGTGTAAATGCAAAGTTCCGTAAGTTTTCCAAGATACAGGAGGAGAGGTGGGGAGGAGAGGGGTTTTTCGTAGTTGATATTTGTTGCAATATCGTTTGATTCCCGATACCCTAAATACATGCGATCAATATCATTAATATTATCAGCGCGATTTCGAGTAGCAAATTGTTTAAAATTAAACGACTTGTATAATGTGAACGCAGCGATTTCAGCCCACTCTTGACAGTTGGCACCGGAATAAGACTATGTGGCTGTGAAGTATGCTCTGTATAGAATTTACATGCAGTTGGGGGGTAGGGCTGTGCCTATTGTTAGGAACCTTACAAACTCAGTAAAATCTGGTTTTGAAACTTCTAATTAGATAGGTTAGGTACAGTCAAAAGCAAAAGTAGATGATCAAAATCAGAAATTCAATAGGAGTCAAAACTGATCACGAATATATGGCAGCTGTACTAGTAGTAAATGTTTGGTATAATTTACAATACACACACATACTTTTGAATCACTTCGACGCCACACAGCTCTGACGCGAACTCCGTTCATTAGTATTGAATTTCTGATTTTGATCATCTACTTTTGCTGTTGACTGTACCTGGGTATGTGGCTCTTGGCTAGCAAAAGGAGTTAAAAGTGCAAATAAAATTACAACTGATTTAGAAATGCATAATGTATCATAGTCCAATGTCAAATCTAAATAAAAATAAACAGAACACTTTATTCAAATAGGTATATTAGAACTCATGCTATGTATTAGAAACAACGCAAAAACTCCTAAATATCAATATTCCGCCATAGATAAAAAATAACGACATCACGGAACGATAAACGATAAACCGCATGTGCGTTTACAAAACCTACAATTGTAACAGTAGACTTAAGTACTTAACGATTCGTTAATCAATCCGAAACCCACCTGTACGATTTTATCAACTGAATGATAAGCAAGCTGACAGATAGTGTTCCTAATATGTATGTTTTTACATCAACCGGTCAAAACGATCGCTATCCCATTTTATCTGACGATGAGTCAGTAGTCGGCACTTGTAAGAGCCAAAAGACAATACTTCAAGGATAGATAAAGGGTATGACTGGCTGGAGATGAAAATGATGAAGGAACTGCGATTGGTAAAGATAATACAATAAAGTAGCTTATAATAATTATAGTCGTAAATACCTGTGACGGTTGAAACATCTGAAATAACAGAGATATATGCGTCTTCCTTAGAAAACCTCTTAGGTATACGGCGGAGTTCCCACGTCGTGTTGAGATTAAAATATTGCAACATTTGTAATATGAAGTGTTGAAGTTCTAAGAACTGGTAACAAAGCAATATAGGTATTTCTTATTAGGTTTGATAATTTTTTTTGCATACTTGATGAAAATTAGACCTCTGATTCTAAAACATATTTTGTGTTTGGCTGAGACGCTTCTAATGAGGAGAAAACAAAGTGATCACACACAGCTGAACATTACAGCTAAGTCGATCCCAATAATAAGCTTAACTAAAGATAAAACGAAAGAAACCAAACAAACAAGCCTCAAAAATGATAATTGAAGTTTCATTGTAAGCACAAAAATTCACTCTGCAAATCAAGCTACAGTATCGATACTGACAATCATACTATATCCACGTTCCAACCACGTGAAGTCTAGAAAGTCACGTTGCATCGAGTGCACGAACTCGCCAATATTTTACTAATACTACACGATAATCCGATAAGATTGCAAGGTTTACTGCATCCCTTTTAGTGATTAGACGTGCTTCAAAGTTGGTGTGAGAGGCTTGTTTAATAATAACATTGTCCTTAGGAGTGTATGCTGAACTTTGTCTTCCTCCCTTAAAAAATTATGTTGACAATTCAAGCTATACATTTCCAGTTTTAGCTGACCTCGCATTTTACAGGTTTTACGTACAAGGAGAAGTCAGCTTATATTGGAGATGTATAGCTTGATATGTCGTCGTGCTTACGTGCCATTATTGGTCTAGTTACCAGTGCCCCTTTCATCACCTTCTTTGATAGCCTAAATATCTGCCTCCATACTATCCTTAACCCTGTTCTATATTATAATAACTAAGCTGGAATTTCTAAATGAGTTCCTGTTCTCTTGAGTCTTGGGATAGTCATCGTCGTTTCTCATGTTTACCTTAACCTCAAAGTTAACCAATTTTCATGTTGGGTTCTCCGATTTACAGAGTCGATACAAACTGTATATACTTTGCAACAACTGCAACAACCCTGGCCGTTTGTTAGCAGCACAATTTAAAACGAGGTCGTGTAGTGTAGCTGTGTAGCTACGATGAATTGTAGAAGATACGAGAATTCTCGGCGAAACAAATTATATAAAAGACAAAGGTACTGCTATACTTCAATATTTTTAAGCGATATGTTGATTTTATTTTCAGCAATTTTAAAATCATAACATTGGAAAAAAGTTCAAAAGAACGCCCAGGAAATTCGTTTGACACATATTTAAGTGAAAATTTCCCGCCAAATTGAAAATTGAGAATTTGGCACGAAATCGAGAAATGGTCTGCAATATTCATTTTCCTATAAAAAGAGTTGACCAGGGCTATTCTCCAAAACCTTCCCACAAATTCCATTCATTCAATCAAAATCATTCAGAATCTGATACTGTACGCAATAAGAAACCTGTAATCACATACATTATCGCAAAAAAGCAATAATTTGCTGTTTGCGCAACTCGTGATTACTGACCGGTTCGTACAGATTCAATACGAGCAGTTATTTTTATCAGGAACGCATTTTCTCTGTTGCCATATAAAACAAGTTCTTTTCCGATATTTTAAGCACTGTACCCGCTACAGGTGACTAAGAGGCGGCGCCATGACTACATTTAGACTGTCTTCAGACGAAGATAAATGTTTTACATTTCATTCTCAGAACTAAATTATTTATGTTTTAATTAAATTTAATTAGACGGCACTTTAGATCTCTCATGAAGAGATCTCAATCTCTCCTAAACAAGTTGTGAAGAAACGCAAAATAAAAGATATTTTAATAAAACTGTAATAACTTGTTACATTACCAAGAAATCTATAATATCGTATCCATCATGGAAAATATCTAATTAATTGATACAGTTCTGCCATGCCACACATAAATTTAAAAAGAGTTATTTGCTCAGCTCTATAATTTATAGTTTTTTAATGCGATCGGAAACGCATCAAGGTACTTTTTATGTGGCGTTTTGTAATGCACTTGCTACGGTGTCGTACTAAATGAGTTATTAGCTGTAATTACTACTTGCAAGCGCTAATGTGCATTCAATTGACTGAAACGCTACTGTTCGAAACGCAAGTAGGTTCCGGTAACTGGCTAGTTTAGTAAAAAAAATGCCCATATGTTACAGATCATAATGATGCAGTTACGATAAGCGTCTGGAACACGCATGCAACGGCCTAGATCTTGTTTCTTATGGATTGGATGTGAATCCAAACGCAAGGTTTTAAATGGCATTCGAAAAATGAAATATCGATTCCTGATGTCGTATTGGCAAAATTTATGGCATGGCCCACCCGTTACGGTTCCAAAACTTGCGATATTAGCCGTTACTGTGTTGCTTTAAGTCAGGGGCACCTTGTAAGACAATCCGTGTGAAGTACCTACCTATACAAGTTTTCACAAAAGGTAGCGTTCTTTGAGAGATCCGCTTACGTTTTTAGGGTTCCGTACCCAAAGGGTAAAAACGGAACCCTATTACTAAGACTTCGCTTTCCATCCGTCCGTCCGTCCGTCTGTCTGTCACCAGGCTGTATCTCAAGAACCGCGGTAGCTAGACAGTTGAAATTTTCACAAATTATGTAATTCTGTTGCCGCTATAACAACAAATACTAAAAACAAAATAAAATAAATATTTAAGGGGGGCTCCCATACAACAAACGCGTTTTTTTTTCGGCGTTTTTGCCTTGTGGTACGGAACCCTTCATGTGCGAGTCCGACTCGCACTTGGCAAAATGACACGTTAATTATTCAACTGCAATGTGTTCTGCAACGTTAAAATTAATTTAAATAAGAATGTGATAATAATTGCATTTCTGGATCAAGAGAAAAATACGAGGACCTAGCAATCTAAGCAAATAATAATCTTCTAGAATCTAGACAGATATTCGTTCCTATTTAATGTTACAACCCATTGGTTTATAACAGGGTTAACCTCAAGACCTCAAGGACTATAGTGAGGTGAATCACTACTCAGCCTCTTGACAACAGCGAAGTGACGTCACACTTCGTCATTTTACTCGTTAACTTAACTAAATATATTATGGAGTAAGGCGACTGGAAAAGTAAATAAACGTACGGAAAAACTAATATTTGAACAACACTAAATAATATGTGTGAACTGTGAGGGGATCGACTAGCAACACTATTGATTGGTGTTAATCTTCTTTACATGGTACTTTTTATTTTAGTCCGATTTAAACCATTTATAAAAGGTTAGGTACTCGATAAATAGTTACTTAATTCAATTTGCATTTCAATTCTCCGAATCAGCTGCAAAAGTTTCACGCGACATGACCTTTGAAAGTCGCTCACGACTACGCGTCTCGAACGAGTTACGATTGTGGCAGATGACGTAGCGTCTGACGTTGACGCTGTAACAAGGTCATGTAACGCAGCTCGCGTTATTTGACCCGACATGCTGACAGTTGACTGCCTTTGCCTTATGTAGAATACGTAATTACAGCTTCTTCGTCTATGGGACAATTGTTATGGTCAATATTGGCTGATTTGCGGCATTAAGGTTGATTAACAGCCAGTTTATTCTTGAACCATTGTTCTGCAGTCAACGATATAATTACGTCAGCACATAAAGTGCGTACGCGACTGCTATTTAAAGTCGTGGTTATTTTTATACGATGCCCATATTCTACGTCAAGATGAAACAGATACTGAAATGTGGAAATATTGAAATTGTTTGTTTTTGTTGTTTTCTCTGCGTGTATCGTATTATATTATTTTTAGGTATTTCATATTTGTGTTACATTCTGAACGAATCTTTTACAAATAATCTACATGCATGTACCTATTTTTTTATTTACACCTGCATTATTGTTCCTGATTTGTAAACTTGATGCTTATAATAGATATTTTATCGCCAATCTTCGGCAAATTAAAAAAACACATGTCCGATATCACGTGAGGATAATTTACGTTGTTTATTTGATAAAGTTAAAGGAATGCGAAATCCGACTATACGCAAATGTTTGTAAAGACGTGGAAACGTGTCTGACGTATGTACCTACCTATACTATATGGGCGTCATTCAACTAATAATGATTTTCTGATAACAAAAATATTTTGTAAAGCAAGTACAAAAGCCTCCTTCCACCTCTCTCTGTCCAGAGCTTACAAAGATCAATAAGTATAATAAAAGTAGGTATATAGGTACTGTAAAAGAAATCAAGACAAAGACATTTTCTAACGGAATTAAATAGCATGCTTTTAACAAATGCTATTTTACTTTCACAAAATTAATCGATTTACAAACGTCTCGTCGTCGTCGTCGATACTGAAAGAAATATAAAACCGCTTCCTCACCAGGAGCACTCGCCTGTAATGTGACAATCAAAGATTCCACTGTAACGGCTAAAGCTTTTCATGCAACTGCACATGCCGTCTGCTAGGTAGTGGAGAGAGATCATGGAAACCAACCAGGATAGGTTAATACATGTAATTAAATAGGTAGAAGTAACGCGGCTAGGTCGCAGGAATAGGGGTACATTACATAGGCGAATGCTCCAGGTGATTAAGCGCCCAGCCCGCCCATTTACATCTTACAAAAGAATCAATGCGACTGAAGTCCAGTAAAGAACTATTAATATTCATGAAATGTGGTTTTAAATTTATACCTTGCGGTCCGGTCTGAGTCTGGCCATCGTCCGATTTCGCAAGTTTTCAAAATTGCATTGCAAATCGATTCCCGCCGAAACAGACAGAACGGCAATACAAAAAGCCATTTTGTTCACAATGATGGCCGCCGTGAGTTCTTTTTATTTTTTTTTCTTTTTTTATTCTTTCCTGCCAGTGTTTTGTATGCAAACTGACCATCGATTGACCGCAACTTTGTTTCGAATCCATATCGATACCCAGTAAATATCGCCCCAAATCAATTCAATTCGAAATCTGGGACTAGAAAATCGATTTGATGTGTAGTTTTATTTTTTGTTAATTTTATGAAGAGTACGTCTCTTCAAAAAATTAACAAAAAAAAAAAAAATCTGCTATTCAAGGTTGAGGCAAATCCAAAAAATCAAATATCATTAAAATCGGTCCAGCCGTTCTTGCGAATTATAAATGGTGTAACTAACCCGACTTTGTTTTATTTATAAACGTAGATAAAAGATTACCGAATCAAAATTCGAATTGCGATTACGCACCAAATATACCTAATCACCCGCCAAGGAAACTAGACTAACCGTGAAATCATTAAAAATTTGCCAATGCCACCAATCAATTGAATTAATGACAAGTTCTACATAATATGGTCGAACTAATTAAAAGAACGCACGTGTGTGGAGGCACGTCGGCAACCGTTAATTCCTAATCGATAAGAGATAAATTAGCAATATACGTCATACTGATATTACAATGTGTAATTTCACAGCGATAGAGTTAATGAAAACGATCTTTGCTGCTTGGTATTTAAAAACAAACGAATTGGAATTAATAAAACATTTACTATTGTTTTGGTTTGCGTCTTCATTATCATTAATTAGGTACCTACCTAAATTATTTTTAGTAATTGCTTCCGTGAATCGCATAGTAAGTATATTTCCCAAATGTGTTTCAGGTCGTCAAAGTGTCGTGTCGTGTCATTTCAGATTGTGGTCAAACCACGTGAAAGATCTTGGCAATGAATGTAGGAGTTGCAATAACCAAAAATAACCCAATGTTATTTAATTTATGTTAATAATATGTTAATTGAGGCTAAATACAGAAATAGAAAAGTGAAAATCGAATTCAGTTTAAACTATGTTGACGGTTAACCTTCGAAGTTCTTTGAATAACAAAGAAATAAACAGTTGGTTTAAAAGGGCAATTCAGAAAACAAACACAAACAATTGTTTACTTTGTTACGTATGTTTTTGAGTAAAAATAATGCAGCCAGCTCTTGACGTGGCTTATCGCCAAAGTCACGCGTTTTCTGCACACGTTTGTCTCAAAAATATTTTTGTTTTGCCATCCAAAATAAATATTTACCGTTTATCTTTTCATATAGGGAATGAATAATAAACAAAATAGTTAATATATTTTCCTAGAACATTGCCACGATAAACAATCAATTTTGGTATCATTCTGTCACATAAAGACAGAGTTATAATATTTATTCAGCCGACCTACTTAATTAAAATAGGGAATGATTATGAAGGACTTGAAAAAGCCTGTTTATCAAAATTCCCTTTATTCTATTACGATGGTATATTTACGAAAAACAAATCGATATCCAAATCGGTCAATCTCTAAATTGTATTTGCTGAAAGCAATTCTTCATTTACTGAAAAAATACGCGCGTAGATAATAAGGGAATCCATTAATAACCTAGGGAGTAGGTAATGACGTGCATGAAACCCGAAAATCATGGCTCATGTAAAAATAAATAAACACAATTTAATGTGAATAAGACAGGTACTCATTGTATGTGTACTGATAAATGTTAAAAGTCATTTGTTCATATCTTTATAATGTTTGCAATTAAACTCTTGTAATTACCAGTGACATTTGCAACAACATAAAATAAATTTTATAGCTGCAAAACTTTAAAAGTATATACATAAATCAAGGACTTGTACATAGAGCTACCAAACACAATAACGATTATTGTGTTTGGTAGCTCTATGTCTAACAACTATTTTATCAATATCCGATCAATAAACCAACTTTAATCAATGAAGAAAGTAATAATTATTCATGAATAATAAACGTGTTCACACCGAGAAAAAGCGATTTAATCTATAGGTACTTATTATAATAAAGATACAATACAAAAGACTCGTGAAGGAACACTACTTGTCGTTGTGATCTTGTTGTCCTTACTGCAATCATCTACTGTCTTCTTTTATTTTCGTTGCTTATATAATTTAGTAGGTATGTATTTGCACCAACGACAGCCCCATTTTATGTCCCGGAAAATCACTGTCCATTCCAAGGTTGCCTGGAAGAGATCGCAGAAAGCGATAAGGCCGCCCATTGTATATTTTGTAGTGTTTGATGTATCTTTTTCATGTTATGTATTTTTGTGGTGTACAATAAAGTATATATAAATAAATAAATACAAAACACTTGGCTCAGGAATGTCACGTGCCTTTGAATGGAAAATAGTAGACATAATAAATTGTTTCTTGTGCAGTTGGGATCATAACGAATGAAGCAATAACTCATTATGATCACTTAAAATATGTAGTAGCACTGCTTTTACAAATATCTAACTACCTATCTTGCTTGTATGAACGTATTATTGTTAAAAACTTTTTTCATTTTCAGTAAGGTACGTGGGACCTACAATTGTACTACACGACGAATAATGCTAAAACAAATATTATTCGTTGTGATTAGATACTATCAATTGCAACATCACTTTTATCCGAATTAAATCAGGCGCGTCACTATCACGTTTTACAAACATTTCACAAGTTACAAATTAGGCCGGTTCTTGAAGCTGTGGCACATGGATAATATAAAGGACTTGTTAACATCTGTGGTTTTCGTGGTTATCCAATAAGTATTTATTTGCTTAAACTTAAAAGTCACAGCGCACTCCACTTTCTTATTCTCAAAATAAACATTTTTCACACGAATCGCAAATTCGGCGCTCATGATTGTTTAATTTTAACGTCGAAAGTGTTATCACAAATATGATACGTAGTTACCTATAATAATATATTTTTTGCAAACAAAATACGTTCATACGTCTTTACTAAAAAAACAGATTTTGTTTACTAGAAAACATTTTTGTTTTTTAATTTTACAAAAAAAATTAGCCTTAAAAAACAAAATTGAACTTAACACGATTTGCAACGCAAACTTATTGATCAGACCTCCTTTCTTGCTCTAGATTTTGTGAAAAAAAAAAATAAGTACCGTTTGCAATGTAGAATGTTAATGTAAAACTAAATGAACCCTTAAGCGCATAAATGACACGAACTTAATTATGTTACGACATAGCATGTGTAAATGGTGAATTTGTTCCAATTGTCAGTTTCAATTTAATGGTATCCGTTAACTTAGGTACTAAACGATTTATAAAAGGTTCCCAAACTTTTAAAAGTATTTAAAAATAAAATGCAATGCTGATAATTAACCCAGCCGACCAAAACATGCTAGCAGGCTTGACGGCAAATCATGGAATTAGTATGAACTTTATGGTACAATGGCAAAGTTGAAAAACATTATTCTTTATATATTTTTGACGTCACTTGTCGTCATATCAGTTTTTTTCGGCACGAGTAACAAATGACACGCAATTTTTTTTTAATTCTCGGACCGACTACTTGCACAAATTAAATTTTCATGCTGCCATTACTTTTACTAGGGTCACGTGTCAAAATCGATTACATTCGGTCGGTAACCTAGCGCAGTATAATGGTTTTTCATAATTTTTCACGTGGAACTTGTTTTCCATTGAAATTTATAATACCTATAGGTAGGCGCCGCGCCGTCCTCCATATTTTATTACCATTTATTATGAAAAAAAAACTAAATCATATCTTGGCAAAACGTTGTTTATGCCTAAGGACCATTATTAGTTGTTCAACAGCATGTTATTTTAATTTCTCCATCCTGTAATGAGGCTTCAGTACTAAGGTAGCATAATAATAACCACTATAAGTACGTTTAAATCGGCCGTTGGCAACAACCTTGGTTCTGTTAGGTTATGAAATACTGCGGTTTGATTAGGCGGTTGTTGCACATTTTACACTTATATTTTTCACGCTTGTTTGATTTCAAGCGGTCAAATTATAAGTAGGTTGATTAGATATATGATTGTTATCAACAGACGTAAGCATAGCTTAGGGACAGTCGATGCTTCCACGATGCTCAGTTATACCTACAAACCTAAACTATAAATACTATACCTACCCTAGGTATAATATAGGTTCTCCAACTCTTAATAAAAGCGGAAGCATAAAGCGAGACAGCTGTTAGCAACCACTATTCGTAGGTATTTATAAAAAAAATTAATCATTTTCAACAATTCAATCAGATATTCTTTGTGAAAAGCATTCATAGTTCATACAATATTCTATATCTCCTTCTCTCTTGTCCACAGAATCGCTACCAAGACCTCGCAGCCTCTTCATGTGGCCCTCGCCGTGGTCGTCCTTCTAGCCTGGCTCAGCCGCCCTGGATCCAGCAGTAACCTCCGTGGTTGGAGGGCACTATACGTCGTCGCCGTCGCCACGCATTTCGGAGCACAAGTCTGGATGACCCTTGTCTCTGGTAAGATTTACTTCTAAAATATTCTGAATTCAAAATAGCGTGGGAAAAACAGAAGTGTCCATCGATGAGAGAGATCCGACGATAAGATGGTGACAAAGTAGTAACGATTGCCAAAAGTTACTTAACTTTTGAGATTATTTTTGGTTTTCTAAAAATAAGCCCTTACTCATTTGGGCTTTCAGAAAAAATCAAAGAGTGCCAAGAAACGTCTGTTAATTTAGTCTCTAGGTCTAGGTCTCAAACAAAGTCAAGATAATTAATGATAAACAAAACAATTTAATATCCATTACAACATCGCAAATAATTGTTCTCACAAATCAAATTAACATTTTTTACTTTCTTTTATTTCAAAATCGGCATCCAGAAACTCGTTCGTTCGAATTTCGAAGAACTCTATCACGTTGCCGAGCATGCGCATTACGTACGTGATGGAACGAGGTTCCAATAAAAAAAGTTACCGTCTTGTCGTTGAGAAACACCAGTTTTTTTAATGAAAGAAGGTTGTATTTTGAAGAAGGTGGAACTCCGTAATTGTTCGGAAGGTTTTGTTTGAAAACTCTTCAAGAATTTTGAAACGTGTAGTAAGTAGGTACCTACTGAAGAATGAATTTGGAGGGCAGTGCCCTTTCTGACTGGCTGATACTGCCGGTCAATTTTGTAAAAATCTCAACATGAAAACTTAGGTGAAGTTAGCTTGAAGTGCCCTGTGATGCTAGGGATCGCTACGGATTGACACTATTGACCGCTCACTTCACCTAAGTTTTCACGCTAAGTTTTTACAGAATAGACCGGCAAACCCTTTCTGTTAGATAGTGTCTAGTTCGACATTATAAGACCAAATAAATTATCCATAGAAAAATCAGAAAATTTTTAAGAATCCTAAAACTTTACCGTTTACACAAAGAAGTACTTAAAATACTGATCACGAGTGTCGTAAACTGTCGTTTCTCCCAGCGACCATTCCACCGCCTGCAGCTTGTTACACACCTAGGTACACGTGTCGGCAGAATTTATTGTTCCATGTTTACCATTGTTTGCGTTCCTTTGTTTCTTATTATTACATCAGCGAATGTATATCAATATCTTTATGTGACCGGACATCTCTTGATGATCTTGGTTTTTGATCAATAATACCTATTGATCTTAGATTTAGCACTTCTGTATCGAACGCATATTAGGTAGCTCTTTTGTCTGCTCTCTTAATATTATGTTTTGTCTAGTTATTTCCTAAACCAGCTGTTAAATTACCTTAAATCATCAAATAAGCTGCCTCTCAAAATAATATGCAACATGCAATTAGGTAGAGATTTTAAATTATAATCGTTTACATTTATATATTCTCTTGTTTTTGCTTTAAGGTCTCCAAATTATAATCGGTTTGTTTTTTTACTGCCAAAAAAAACTTCTGACCCAAAGATTTCAAGGTGGAAACAAGGGCAAAAATAATGGCAACATTACTAAAAAATCAAATAGACTCATTATTTAATCCTGGTTTCTAATTTAGCAAATTGCAGAGTACCTACGTGTTAAGCTTGTAATTTATTTAATTATTTAATTGTATGTGTAACACTGGCTTAGTATGAGAAAAATATAAAAAACTATAGACAGATGTTTTCTCATAGGTACTTACTCTGTCCACTAGAAAATCAACAATAAGACTTCTCCAAGATGTTTTACAATGACCTAAAATTAACACTAGGTACCACTTACAATAAAGTTAAAGTTTCCAATAAATTATTTGTGAAAACATCTGTCGTCGTTATCTAAATAAATTTTAGCTTTACAAAGTGATAATTTAGAACGTCGTTGGAGTTTCAATAGCTCTCATGGACCTCCTATTACTTTTTTTTGAGGAATTAGCCATGTTAAAGACAAACATAGAAAGTATATGAGACAATAAAACTGTTATCAACTTTAATAACAGTTTTAGCGTCTCATATGCTTTGAAATAACACAAAAAATGTTGCTGAAAATGAAACATAACACAGCACAAAAAGATAGACAGAATAAAAATAAAAAAAATGCATTCGTTCCGAATAATTTAAACTACCTAAGTAAGTACTACAAAGGTGCACCAATTTCAGAAGTTTGAAAATCTCAGAATCGGTGGGCGGAGTCAACTGCCAAGTGTACACGTTTCATTCAAGAACCAAAAATGAAGCTTCTTAGCATTTTAATGGATCAAATACAGGAATTTTAAGTGACCAAACCTGTAGCAAATAACTTAAAACATTCTTGTGTAGATTTAAGGTTGTAAATGCATTGATTTTGAGTTTTCACGTTCATGAAATTAGTTTTGGGCGAAACATTCTTTGCAGAGTATTATAATAAATAATTAAGTAATTGCGTAATGAGAACTAATTGGGGCTCGCATGTCCTAAGTCTTAAAAAACTGTAATTTTTATGGTTCCTTTATTTTGACCGTAAATCCTTTGCCTAAAGAACCAACTTAAACCTCTTTTATCGTGATCAAACCAGTTTGTAAACGATTGTTCCTAATATTTTGATAACAAAATTCGAGCGATTTTCAGAACAAAATTCCAAGATTTCTTGCATAAATTTCTATTTTTACAAACATGTTTTAGTGCCAGACAGAAAAAAACAGGCTTAATGCATACCTACTTACCGTTACCAATGGCAGTTTGAGTTAAAACCCTGCTTTTGACACTACACAAATTTGCCACAAAGGTTTTTTGTTAAAAGGAATGTAAAAATATAATTTATATTAATGTTTTCTGTGTTAAAAACATTAACACCTAAAGTTATGTGACGTATTTTGATAAACTCAAACTCAAACTCAAAGCATTTATTTCAATTAAACCATTTTACAGGCACTTTTGAATTGTCAAGAAGTAGGTCAGTCAGAAAAATGTGAAGCTAGTTGCCCATTCCAAAGCGTAGGTACCTATGGAGAAGAACGGACAAGAAACTCCATGGACACTCTTTTTAAATTATATTTTACAAAAATATTAGTTACATCATTACTTTTGAATTTATAATTAAATAATGTGAGAACGATGTAAAAATAAACAAGACGTATGCGTTAAAAGCGTCCAGAGTACAACAAATAGTACTAAAACAACAATCCAAAAATAAAAATAAAATAATTAAAAATAAACCGAGGCAGCTAAGTGATGACCAGCCCCAACTGACGGCGCCCGTTCACGAACATGACGCATAGATCAGCACCATTCAGCTCAACCATTTTGAAGGGAGCTAAATGATCCAACATACACGCCACCGTCCAAGCAGAACAAATCTTTGTTTATTCGCCATTTATTTCTGGTTTTAATTAGACTAGTATACACCATATTCGCTGATTGGATATTCTTAAGCCATCCATAGATTATGTTGATGACAGTTCAATTATCTGCATCCTTTTTTGGAGTCGTCCAGTATCTTCTCATGTTTATGACATAATTTCTCTAAATCTATTTCAAAAGTAGAATTAATAAAGATAACAGTAAAAGCTCGATCAAAAAAAATATAAATCAGGCAATTATAAATTCGTCACTCGTATAATCATGAAGCATTTCATAAATATTCATAGAAAAACACAGGCGATATTTGATCGATTGATTCACCAAATAAATCAAAACAGTTTCACATGTATTAAACAGAGCAGCCAGTACAAAACGAAACAGTCAACATCCTTTGTGAATCGCGGTAGAACAATTTGGAGTGCTAAAAATATATACTACTTAATATATATAAATGAGATGGCGCGTTTCGGGTGACACGGCCAATTGAAATGACCTGAGTGATTTGTTCCTGTCTAAGATTAAAGTATTATTAATGCATAATATATTGTGGTAGAGTCTCCCTCAAACAGGCGCGACACGCGATAAAATCGCGCGCGACACAAAGGCACCGCAAGTCGCGCAACGAGGGGTGCCTTTGTGTCGCGTGCAATTATATCGCGTGTCGCGCCTGTTTGTAGCCTTAAGTGAATCTAAATTTTTACGTATGGTCAATTGAAATCGTTGAAAGAAAAGACAAAAGGAACGGTATTATTATTTGTTAACTAAAAAACATCCGCCGACCGCATCTAGTTTTTAAAATAAGTATGATTGACGTGTAAAAGTGTTTGTTCAAACCTACTTACAGAAATAAAATTAATCATTTACCTATCAGAATCTTAGAAATTTTCCATCTTCGCTACGACATTCTTCAATGTTTATAAAAAGCACTTTTAGATAATCAAAAATACCTAAAGGCAACCTTGAAACGATGACCCTACTCTTACAAAGTCACCAACAGTCACAAATCGTAAAGCTTCATTTGCTACTAGGGCATAATGATGGAGTAGGGGATCGTCAACCTCAGTCAGGGTCGCGCACTTGTAGGTTCAACCACACACGAGCAAATATTTGAGAGGTCGCCAGACGTTTGTACAGTCTGGACGAGTCTTTATGTAATAGGGACCATGACACGAGGGATCGGCGTGTTCAGGTATTTTACTTTATTGACGTATATCAAGTGGGTGAAGCATTGTTTACGAGTACTTTCACACATCGTCATCAATCATACCTTCTAGATAAATGTTTAGTGGAAGATTGGAATAATTTACTGTTTACGTAGGTTTATTCTGGTTTTCATGTTTACAATTTCGGAACACTGCTCTTTTCCATAACGCACTTACTTTTGGATAATCAAAGACACTGCAATTTAGTTGGTCGTTCTTCATAAGACCAATGGGACGAGATGCAATAGTGTCTTTGATTACAACTTTCTTGGACTAGAACCCGTCTTCAACCGAATCTACCATGTTTAAATTGAACTTGTTAACTATCCCGTATTTTCAGGATACTTCTCAAATTTCTCAGCAGCACAATAGCTAACGAAACGTTCTCTTCTTCCCCAGGTATAGTGCTGTACTTCAACCTGCCCCGGCATGAGTTCGGCCGCGTCCAGACAGTGCTGTTCCCCGTGTACTATGCGTTCAACGCTGTCATCAGTCTACTGGCTCTGCTCGCCTATTACAGGACGCAGTGCCTCACGCAGTTCGAACATACCTCCTGGGTACAGGTAAGCATCAAAAGCATTGAAGTTATATTTTGTTATACTACATGTTGGACGAATTGGGGCCAAACTGGCGTCTTACCCTTCGGGTAGCAAGGAGTTCTGGTCCCTGTCAAAATCGGTCGAGACGAACTTCTGTCGTCCTACGCTGCCTCCTATGCTGAAGCCTGATGGAACGCTGGCTCATACCGCGCAAGAGAAGGCAAATTTATTTGCCTCCATCTTTGCCGAAAATTCACGCCTTGATACGGCCTCTAACATACCACCTAACATACCTCACTGTGGCTCCGCAATGCCGGAGATCTCAATCCATCTCAAAGAGGTCCGTAAGGCCCTTAGCAGTCTAGACGTGAATAAAGCCAGCGGACCTGACGGAATACCCGCAAGAGTCCTGAAGAGCTGTGCTCCAGAGTTGTCTCCTGTCTTGACGCGCTTGTTTCGCCTCTCTCTAAAAACCGGAGTGGTACCGCGGTCCTGGAAGCTTGCTAATGTGCAGCCGGTGCCCAAAAAGGGTAACCGTGCCGATCCTGTCAACTATAGACCAATCGCCATAACCTCCATACTGTGCAAAGTGATGGAAAGGGTACTTAACAATAAGCTGCTGGCATACCTCGAAGACAATGAGCTCCTCAGTGACCACCAGTATGGCTTCCGTCGTGGTCGTTCAACTGGGGATCTTCTTGTGTATGTTACGCATTGCTGGGGCGAGGCCATTGAGAGACACGGCGAAGCCCTTGCTGTGTCGCTTGATATCTCAAAGGCCTTTGACAGGGTCTGGCACGCCAGTCTGTTGGGTAAGCTTCCTGCATTCGGCATCTCTGCTGACTTTTGCAACTGGATTTCTGAGTTCCTGAGTGATCGATCGATCAGAGTGGTCATAGATGGCTGCTCATCGGAACATATGGCCATTGATGCCGGTGTTCCTCAGGGGTCTGTTCTTTCCGCGACTTTATTTCTACTGCACATCAACGACCTATTACAGCTTGGTGCAATTGGGTACGCAGATGACAGCACAGTCGCAGAAAGATACCTGTCCAGTGCAAGAGCCAGCAGAGAGGAAACAGCTACTCTTAGAGAGGCCATGGTAGAGCGAATGAATTCGACATTAAATCTCGTTTCCCAGTGGGGCGACGATAATCTGGTCAAATTCAATGCTCAGAAAACACAGGCATGTCTTTTCACTGCAAAAAGGAGCCAGTTCCAGTTATGTCCTACTTTCCGAGGTGCATCTGTACCGGTTGCCGACCGCCTACAGCTTTTGGGCATGGAGTTGACATCTGATCTCAACTTCGGCTCAACCATCGAGTCAAAAGCTCAGACTGCAGCCAAGAAGCTGGGCATCCTAAATAAGGTGAAGCGATACTTCACATCAGGACAGCTTTTAAGTCTGTACAAAGCACAGGTCCGTTCCTGTATGGAGTATTGCAGCCACTTGTGGGATGGCTCAGCAAAATACCAGCTTGCTGCACTTGACTCGGTGGAACGCAGAGCTAAAAGGCTTATAGGCGACGAGACGTTGGTTGCTACGCTCCACAGCCTAGCTCATCGGCGTAATGTTGCTTGCCTGTCGGTCTTCTACAGATTGTACTTCGGAGAGTGTGCGCAGGAGCTCCATGACCTGATCCCACCATCGCCCTTCTACCACCGGACAACAAGACGTACTGCAGCGTACCATCCGCACTTGGTTGATATCCCCACGAGTCGTACTAAGCGCTTCTCCTCCACTTTTATTATGCGCACAGCCAAAGTGTGGAACTCTCTGCCGGCATCTGTGTTCCCGCCCACATTTAACCCGTCTGCCTTCAAAGCAAGAGTGAACAGGCATCTTCTGGGCACGCTCGTTCCATCATAGACCTCATCTATCGCTTACCATCAGGCGTGATCGGGGTCAAGAGCGGGCCCATTTAGTAATAAAAAAAAAAAAAAAAAAAATACTATAAGAAAGTCGTTCTAAATGTGGTGAAACCAAAAATATGTAGGTACTTTTGTAGGTAGAAGGGAAGGAAGGAAGAAGGAGGAAGGAGAAAAGGAAAGAAAGAAGGAGGAAGGAAGGGAAGGGGTTAGAAGTTAGAAGAAAGTAGCGTAAAGGAAAATTATTACTAAATGCCTTCTAGAGAAATCAGGACCAGCCGGTCGATTATTCTGTAAAAATCTCACCGTGAAAACTTAGGTGAAGTGAGCGTGGAGTGAGCTGTCAATAGTGTCAATTCCTAGCAAAAACAAACTCACTTCACCTAAGTTTTCACGTTGAGATTTTTACAGAATAGCACCGCAGGATTCGGCACAAGCCATATTATTATGATTATTGGTGGCGATTCTTATTCCACGCCATGACTTAAGATTCAGAACAGAAAGCGAAAAAACTCCAGTCAGATTTCCGCTAGAAATACAGAAAAAAAAAAAGGCGATAGCGGAGGCGGATAGTCAATAAAGGCTCAATATATTTCTAACCTTCCTATTGAGGATGTCAGTGACCAATAGGATTACAAAATACTTGACAACAAAGTCACAAACAAGGTCTAAACAAGTAAAGCAATACACGATAAACGTTCCTCCACTCTATCCAGCCTATACAAACAAAATTAGCACATACTTGACTGAGTTACAACAAATTGCTGTAAGCATATAACACATAAGCAAAAGGTCGCAGGTCTGCAATAAACTTCAAGCATATAATAATAAAGTGAATAAAACGTGTGTTTAAATTAAATGGCGCCAATGCATAAAGTGCAGTTTATGCTCGAGCGACTGTCATTGACATTAATTGAAATGATTATGTTCTGATTATTGAATATTTTGTTTACTGAGAGGTAAACGTAGGTATCATGTAAAAGTGTTTCACTTTTACTTTTTCTGTGAACAGAAATACACAACACACCTGTGACATTTTCGTGATGGTTGATGTTTGAGCCGCTTGCAAAGATACTGATTTTGGGCTCACCTGGGGGCCTAAAAAGGCCACTTTGGTAGAATCATAAAAGCATAACATTATAAATCATAATGGACAGTTAATTGTTAAGCAAATCCCATTGGTGAAGGATTTTCCAGTTATTTTTTTTTTGTTTGTGCTAAAATACCACTCAATCCGATCCAAATCTAATCCCAATCTCTTTGATTATGCCTACGTAGTGCAGCGAAAAAAAGAAAAACACGGACTGTCTTCGTCTTATTATGATTCATAATGTTATTCTTTTAAGACTGTATCTAGATTCTAGACTTAATATCCCCGATGATCCATATGAGGGCTCATAAATAATCAACCTATGTAATATTACCACAGCTGGGGCACAGGCCTTCTCTCTTCGCGAGGAAGTGGGATATAATCTACCACGCGGGCCCATTGCGGGTTGATAGATGTCACATGTCTTCGAATTTTTGGTTCTAGGACATGCCGGTTTCCCGATGCTTTCCTTCACCATTTTGAGAGCAGTGTTAATGAAATTATTTATACAAAGTAAAGCCTGGGTTCGAACCCACGACCACTGCTCTCACCTGAGTGATCATAATGCAGTAAAATCAATTTCAAAGAAAGCCTGCCTTCAGAAGCTGCTACCTTTTCACTTCCCAAGCACGTTACTTCAGCTTCTGATAAAAAGAAACAGGAATTCTAGTAAAAGCACAACTTGTACTTAAGCGACCAGTTGTTTTACTAGCACTAAACTACGAAATTTATTCCCCATTGGCCATTACAATCAAGTTTATATCGAACTCAATTAGCTACATAAGGAGTTTTATTAGTATACCCTTTGCTTTGACGATGAGTCAAATGATTAAATTGTTCGAGACACATTAAGACCCGCTATCTGAAGGGCCTTCACACTTTCGATCAATTACGACGATTTATTGGACTTTAGAATCAATTTATGGACTTTTAATTAACGGGGTTGAATATTTGTGTAGATAATTTTACCTCGGGAATGCCTACTAACTGTAAATATTGAAAATTTTACACAAGGAGACCACCAGCAAGCTCTCAAGCCTACATACAACAAACAATATTAACGTAAAAGTCTATTTCAGTTCTATTAACATATTTATTTATACCATTGACGTATTTTTCAGTGTTTTCATTCCAACAATGTTATATTTGTGCGTAAATGGACAGTTAATGACCTGCCTTGTCTATAATAAACTTAATTAACCGAATAACTTTGATTAATGACGATTACTATTCTAAACAGTGACCAAGGTAATAAACACGCACAAAAATTTACAATCGTGTCCTTCCATGTCTTCTAACATATGTGCTATTTTTAATAAATTATTTTTTTTTGTTATCAAATGTCAGGGTAAAAAGTAATTGAGCAAAAATGAGGTACTTATAATTTGGACTTCTCCATACAAACTTCCAAATCATAAGAATATGCCTTTGCCAATTTGAAGAAATGATTTATGATAGTTCTCATCAGTTCTCATTGGCCAATTTCGATTTACAAACTAATTTAGGTAAGTTGTATCCGATTATCGACAAAAGTTTATTCAAATTAAGAATGAAGAATGCCAACGGATAATCAATGCAATTAGCATTATGGCTCAAGAAACGAGACAGCATTGAAAAATACCATTGCAAACAACTTCGATCAAATTATTGATCGAAGGCAAACAATGATTAATGATTTTTGAAGCATGAAATAATCCGAATGGAACTACAAATGTACAACTTGCAAATGACTATTAATAAATTATCAATCATTTCAACACGTTACATTATTATGTATTAAAAAATTGCAATGTGTCGAACATTATTGGGCACGAGAATTGCTAATTGCATAGAAATTGCATAGAGACTGATAGAGACCATAATATCCGTGATAGAGACTGTGAAATCCTTGATTCTTTGTAAAACCAATACCTACTTACTTTATTATTTCGTCAGTACAAAAAAATAATAAAAGATTCTGTGTAATCTTAAGTAAATGCAAGGCTGTATCAAAAGGTCGGATTAACTCATTCTGGATAAAAGACAGATTAAAAATGAACAGCCATTTTTATTATGTAGGAACCGGATGCAAGAAAATAACGGTTATAAAAGAGAATGTTAATCATTTAATTGATAACGTGGCAAGTTAGGTCAGTAGGTAATGCAATTTGATTTGCATATAGTCATACGGAAAGAAATATGCAATTGTATTTAGCCATTGTGGAGCTTTTGTGAAATCTTATAGCCTCTAGTTTTAATTGTTCCATTTCTAATAAAAATACTCATCGACACAGCAATCCATTATTCTCTCTTATTCGCAGTTACCATAATTAGAACTCCAGAATTCAATGCATACTAAATCTGAAAAAATAAATGCGGTGCATTCTAAAACAGTCGACAGTTCGACACCGATCATTGCATTCCTTTTGTTTCACTAAATCACAATGGTTCGTTTATAACGAAGGGGACTTTTCATAGTTTAGGAAACAGTTCTTCATCCAAAGCGTTTACATGTAAATTAGCTCAACCATAGCCAAGCAACAGTACGGTTTTTAGGAACTGGCCATTATACCATCAATTCAACCTTCTTTTTTCTCGATTCAAGTTCTAAATTCAAACCCTCAACCTCATATTAAACGTCCTTATTCTGATTGTTCCAGCTAGCACTGCTGTTAGCCGTATTCAGCATCGAGTCGTACGTACGCCTGCGACTCGTGCGACCCATGCTTCACGCCAAGCATGTCAAAACACAGATGGAGGAAGCAGCTGGTGGTGGACAAGAAGTAAGTACAACATACAATCATTATTTTTGTACGATATAAAAAGAAGCATTTAGACGATTCGATCAGGACAGATCTTTCCTGTGTATCATTTCAGTAGTAGTAAAATGACAGGATAAATGTATCAACGACATCCAGTTTACCACCTCGACTATAGCCATTGAAGTTATGACGACCATAAACAAAAAGCTCGTCATGTCCCACGAGCTACACCTGCGTATAGCTGACATAAATTCATAAAAAAGCAATACTGAGAATCCTATAAAAATTAGAAAACAACGGTCACCTGACGCCATTGCAAGATAGCCAGTGAATCATTGCACGTGCTGTCTGCACTGTTGCAGAAATTATTTAGTTCGTAGTAAATGATAATAAGCACACGTCGTGAAAATAAAGAATTTTATTGATTGACTGTAATGCAACAATACGATTTTGCAATGTTTTTATATTCTTACAACAGACTTTTCTTCTAAATCGTTGGAGGATAGGTAGGTACTAGTAATGGCGGAGTGTTTGGAAAAATCATTGTTTCTACGCATGACTTTGACCATCACTGCATAGCCCTTGAATGCAAGGTGAAGAACTCCTTCTAGCTCTTCAACAACAGTCTTATCTTATCTATACATATAATAAATCTGTAGACGAGGCGTTTCTGTACATTGAAAATATTAAAAAAAAAAATAGTTGGGGTGTTATAGGATAACCAACAGATGCCATTTCATCAATTTTTAGAATTTTTGTCTGTTTGTCTGTTTGTCGGTTTGTCGGTTTGTCTGTTTGTCTGTTTGTCTGTTTGGATGTGACAAAATTTGATTTGAACACGTTCAACGTAAAAAGTACCAAACCAATATGGTAATTTTTTATACTCAAATATAGTGTAGAACTCGGAGTAGTAGTTAGTTTTGGTTTCATCGCAATCGCTTCACTGTATCAAAAGATATAATCAATTTAATGTATTCTACAACAACTTTAATTACGTAAGTTGGATACACGTAATGACATCTATTGGCGCTTTATAGTACTAACGAAAACATAATTATTGTGTTTATAATATTATTATGTGAATAATCACGTCATGCAGGCTTACCTATAAGATGACTATCACAGTCACTTCTGCCTGTGTTATTTGAAAAAGTAATGATTACATAATATAATGTTAATCGCTTTCGATTGTTGGTTGATTAGTGGCGCTAAAAGAATTTCAAATAAAAAGTGAGGATAATGTAAGATAATATTATGTGATGTGGTGTTCTGAGTGATAAAGATTGCAATGATAAATGAATTTATTTTTGTAAGTAGGTTTGTACAAACACTTTTACACGTCAATCATGTTTTTATTTTTTAAACTAGATGAAGTCGTCGTTTCCTATCTGACTACTCTGAGAAGAAAGGCCGAAACAAAGACACACACGGGCAACTTTATCTATGAGCTCTTTCGACGGGCAAGCAACCTTTCTAACATTGTTAACAGAGAAGCATTTTCTTAGTGACATAAGGTTTTAAGATCATAATTATCATACTTTCATAGTTTTTTTCTCGAATTTTTTTAAATTTATTTACCATGATAATGCTTCAACGCACACCTCAAGACGGGCTGTTGATTTATTGAGTACAGGTTCGGCAGGTGCACACCCTTTTTTTTTGTTTCCGGGGTGGAAAATCTTCATGGATGTCCGCCGCCCTGGGACGGGCGGCGAGGTCTGTCAGGCTCTTACTGACTAAAAATCAACCCAGTGTTCCGTCTCACACCTACGTCGGGGGTTGCGGGACCGTACGATCCTTCCGCAACCCCCGACTGGTGACGTCAAAGAGGGGCGCGCGTGGAACACTACGCGCCGCCAGCTCAAGTCCTGATGTGTTGGCGGTGACAGACGTCCCCGAATTCGTCGCCCCTGGACCCGTTTAGGGGGGCTGGTAGAGGGCGTTGTACGCCCTCCGCCGACGCCCGATGCGCCTACTGCGGGCCGGGTGAGTGGATGAGATCTCCCTCTCCCTATCCACAGCCTCCTTCTGCGAGACGACCGTTTCGCAGAAGGAAACCAGCGCCTCCCAGGACTCTTCGCTGCCGTCGACTCGACTACGGCCGGCAGCGATACGTCAAGGTGCACACCCAATACAAGTAGCACTGCCATGTCGTAAAAAGGTATTGTAAATTATGTTTTCGAGACAATAACTAAATTTTTAGCCATTGTCTTGGTTAAAACCATATCGACCCTTTTTTTTTCGGATGGGAAATCATCAAATGACCCCTCCCGCTCTGGGTGGAGCGGAAGGGAGTGTCAGACTCTTACTGACTAAAACCCAGCTACCCATTACTCTCCGCCCGCAGGCCCGCGCCTACGGTGGCCGGGAGTCGTCACGCGGCTCCCGACGCCCGGAGCGTCTCCCACGGTGGCTGGGACGGGAGGCTCTCTCCATGAGCCATCCCGCCACCTCCTTTGCTAGCATGACTGCTTCGCAGAAGGAGGTGACTGCCTCCCACTCCCTCTCGCCCCGGACCATGGCTTGCACCAGGGCCGGACGCGAGAGGTCGCCGCCGCTGCCAATCGCCTCTACGAGGACACGGCGGTGCTCCGCACAAGCGGGGCAGACCACCCACACCACCACCGTGTGCTCCACCGTGTCCTCTGAGCGATCCTAGCAATGGTGAAACCCGGGCGTTTCCTCCCGCCTGATGATGTGCAGGAACCTCCCGAAACTTCCGTGTCCGGTGAGGACCTGCGTCAGGCGGTAGGTGAGGGCGCCGTGGCGCCTCTCTAGCCACTCCTTAAAGAGGGGTCTTATCGCCGCTATCGCGGCGTGCCCTGCGCAGGGTAGCGACAGTCGCTCTTTCCATGCCGCCATGAGATCGCGCCGGAGATCTGTCCGCTCCGCACCGATTTGCCGCGGAAGCGGATCTTCCCCCCGGCGTAGTGCCTCCGCGCGCCACTCATACAGGCGCGCGAGGACTATCGCCTCCAGATCCCATGGCGGCCCCGACACGTTCCAGTTTGGGGGCCAAACGTCGGAAATGCACCATATCGACCCTCAAGGTATCTTATGGTAAATGGACATAATATGGCTATTTGGTCAGACAATCAGCCTCGAGCAGGCGCTTTCATTTTTATTTACCCTCAAAAATCAAAGTGACACTTCGTCGCATTGTCATTATGAACCCTGAAGACGCAGTGACTGCTGTGCAGTCGAAAGGGCTATGGTTGAGAACCCCAGGCAAGGAAAGCGTTACCAGACAAGATCGGAACATTTTTCCTTTTACACCTTTCCTAAGCGACACATTATTGTGTTCCGACATCCACGCGAACGAAGTCGCGGGCACAGCTAGTTTATTAATAATTACGTATTCACACATAAACATAACAAGACAAGTGTTTGTTGCGTTTTTCATCGATAGCAGAAAGGCACAATGCTTCCTGGTAAAAATCCCCAATCGACCCTCAAACGATGACCCAAATGGCATTTAGAAATCGGAATCCACCCGAATCTTCTCTCTGACTCGCAGTTAATTAGAACTCCTGAATCTACTGCACTCTAAATCTGAAAAAAAAACGCGATGTATTCTAAAACAGTCGACAATTCGACACCAAACGTCAAATTGATTATTTTTGCAAGAATCCTTTACTAAATCTTATGTTTCTCTTGTTACAGGTCGGTCACCTAATCTTAGGTGAACTCGCACACTGCCCCCGCTACCTTCGTGTCCTGAAGACATTCAGGACATACCACTCCAGTATAGCCATGGGCACTATGATAGCCCTCGGCTGCTCATTATACTCAACTATGATCATAGTCGACTCCATGTGCCGTTAATCGTCTCACTAAAGAACTATTGGAGAAAGAATTTAACACTAAAAAGTTCCGTTGGCATGCTGTGTAAATTTTAAAGTTCCGCTAAGAAATGTCTTGAATTTCAGAGGTGTATTAAAAAATTTTGAAATTTTTAATGCCTGTTTTATGTAGTTGGATTTATATAGATTTTTTCTAATAAAAGGTTACCTATATTTCTCAATACTAATCAATTGATATGAAAATGTTGTTGTAAGTAGTTTGTCTGAGAATTGAAAGAATCACTTTTTATATCAAGGCACAAAGGCAATAGCTGTCACGAATGTTAGTATTTAGATTAGTTTAAATCTAAAACAAGGTTTACATAGCATGATACCACCGATAAAAATTAAGGATCCATTTCATAATGCATTACTGTCCTGCGGTGTTATTCTGTAAAAATCTCACCGTGAAATGTTAGGTGGAATGAGCTGTTAATAGAGTCAATTCCTAGCAAAACCAAATGAGTTTGAGTTGTTTGAGTTTTGGCTTCACCTAAGTTTTCACGGTGAGATTTTTACAGAATCGACCGGCTGGTTCCATTCAGGCTGTGAAGTCTGTTTTCACTATGTACGATTGTACGCTTCTTATTAAAAACATAGTATTAATTCATAAAGAGTGACTCGACAAGGATTTAGGTGTGTGAGGCGCTGGTCGCACGAATTGTTTCCTAGAGAAACGTTGTTAGAGAATCGTTCCAAATTGTATAATTAGACTAAGTGACTGTAGAAATCGCGACTAAACGATTATAGTATTAAGATTAACACTTTTTTAATGTTCTTAGTTGAAATTGTAACATCGAATTTATAGAAAAATTAACACTAACTTGCCAGCAACTAACAGTATAGATTGCAGTGCCTAAGCAAATTAATCTTGCCAAACATTAGCAGTGTTGTTCCATCAGTTAGCCGTCTGAGGCAGCGAGCCCATCACTAAGCTGCTTGATATTATGACACTCATGTTGTATGCTCTCTAATTTCCTGCAATACTGCCATAGTATAGCGCTAAGTGTAGTAATAAGTAGTATAGACTCTCGCCAAGCATTTTGTCGCAAGAAATCGTAAAAATGCTCCTTGACCGCAGGAAGTTACGAGCACGCAACATTTACGACGTTTTTGGTGTTGAATCAAATTCGATTGTAGCAGAGCGCTACGTGCGTTCTAAGAATGTTTGATGTGTCTTCAGAACTTGCCATTAGCGACGATACTCACTAAGTTTTATCGTTGTGACGACTCGATTGTCTAGTCAGCAACAGACACAGCGATCGTAAAATCGCCCTTTTACTGGATCGCGCGCGTTCCTGAAACCAGAGTTTAAAAGTATTGCATTTAACCAAGTTGATTGGTATTGAACGTGTTTAAATGATTACTTTTATCCGTCAAGCAGCTTACGCCTTATTGGCAAAGGGTTTGTTTAGCTAATTTTAAGTATAACATAATTTTATAATTATTAAGTTTAGTTAGAAATAAATTTATTTAATCAATTAATGTGAATACGAGTTAGTGATTAATGTTTACTTATTATTCGTAAATGATCTGAGTGTCTACGTGGGATTATTATTTATTTGAGACGTGAGAACGAAAAAAGTATTAAAATTTGACTATTATGAAAACTTGCCGTGTTATTTATTTTGGCTTCTTTACCTGTCTGTAGGTAGGTATAGGTTGTAGGTATGTTGGTGCCTGCCTGCTGCCTCCCTACCAATACATACCACAACCTTACCTACTTTAAAACAACCCTAGCTATATGCTATTACTAACAATCGTATAAGATTGTTGACCCGTGATGATAACTGGATAGCTAATCCAGATGGCCATCAATTAATCAACTCAGCCTTTCGCAGTCCACTGCTGGACATAGGCCTCTCCCAGGCTGCGCCACCACACCTCTGTCCTCCGCCTTCCGCATCCAGTCTATCCCAGCCACCTTTAGGTGGTCGGTCCATCTAGCTGGGGCCTGGGGGGCGTCCCACACTACGCTTGCCGATACGCGATCTCCACTCCAGGACTTGTCTGATCCACCATCGATCCTTCAACTAGCAAGGCCAGCCCACTGCAACTTCTGTAAGCTATGTCGGCAACTCCGGTTCTTTTCCAGATAATTTTCATTCCAGATTATCCGCTCTCCATAGAGCGCTGAGCGACCTTACATTTGTGGACCAGCCCGACTATCAGTGTCCACGTTGTAACGTAAGTATGTCATGTCGGGCAGGAGGCCATAGTCACGTAAAATTAGGTAGTAATTAGGGACCGGGAAACAATGATACTAAATACCAGCTGCCACTGCCTACACCCTCGGAGAGACAGGAGCATACACATTACTAATAGGCCCACTGAATACGAAATCAGCCTTCAACAAAATCCAAGGCATTCTTCAACTATCCGGTGAAGGGCTGAGATATCTTTAATGTCTTTGGCACTGACCATGGTTTGTGTTGAGAAATAAATAAGCGATAGGACTGCAATACAATACCTACTTAGGTACTGCATCTTTCTACAAAATTATGAACAGGGTAGTATGTTCGTCCAGTCTCGGAAAAGTTGAAATGGAATCGTTGAGCTGAGCTTGGTATCGGTATGTGATGTGGAGGAAGAAAACGCATGCGACTAAAAGAGTAATGAATATAAGTAAATGTTGATGGATGGAGAGGCAGAGGAAGGCCAATAAAAAGACAGACGGATTATGTGAGCAATGACAAGAACATGACATAAAAGAGAAGGGAGCAATATCGACGGCGAAGTGCCAATACCTCATAACTGACATTTTTTGAGAAATTATTCGCCTGTTATAGTGAAGTCGCTTAAGTGTATTTTTAGTTGCAACAGCATTCAATTAAAATGTGGAAATATGTATACCTCCCAACTAAACCAACGTGTCTATTTTTGAACGTTTTTTTCAGATTGGGTAAATTTTTGACTTTGTCACTTAGGTGTTATTGCCATTGGCACTTTCCCGTCGATATATTATTGTACATACTCTGTGGAAGGGAGTGAATGATAGCGTGACGGTTGAAAGGGGAGCCTGGAAGAGAAAACGTGTTGCGCCGATCTTTCCGACGCCCTGTCCCAAGTAAAGGGAAGGATGATGATAATTTATAATCTAATTAGAGCAACATAAAATAATTGCGACTGACGGATGAAATGACTGACTAAAATCATTGACATATCTATATATTACTAGCGTAACTAAAATATATAAAAATAAAATTATTCCTTTGACCGAAATATTTCATACTAGCAGCGCCCCGCGGTTTCACCCGCATAAGTGTCGATCCCGTGGGAATGCCTATCGGGATAAAAACTATCCTATGGGCGCTTTCCGAATTAGCTATAATCGCTCACAGCGCTCACATTATCTCACATGCGTTCCGATTTAGATATCACGACTATGACAGCTGAGAGCTGTCAACAATTCGGAACGCCCGTGAGCGCACTCACAGTGCTTACTCAATGTAAAAACGATATTATTACAGTATTTCTTTGTATAAACACCACATTTCTTCTTCTTTGGTTAGGTGGCGACTATCAGCCAGAAGCACAATTTAGAAAATGCCACGTTAGTTTAATTTTATGATAAGATGCAAATCAAAACAAAACACACAATGACACATCCTCACACACACTCACTGTCATTTTTGACAGCGCTCACGGTGATATTTTTCTAGGGCATGGTCGGCGTTATCGCAAGATGGCGCATGTCATGACGTCATCTATGACGATTCACGGGACGTCGTTATCGCGCTCACGCTAATTCGGTACGGGTTTAAACACGCTCACATCGATTATTTCCCATCTCGGAACGCAGGGTATGTCCTTTCCCGGGACTCAAATTATCTCTATACCAAATTTCATCTAAATCTGTCAGCGGTTTAAACGTGAAGAGGTAACAGACAGACAGACACACTTTCGCATTTCTAATATTAGTATGAATTTGTATAGTACTCACATAGAACCTAGAACGAAACGCATTGCAATGCGTTTCGTTTCTAACTTTGATTTTTGTGTTGCCCTGTACACAATTGTATGCAATTCTACTATTATGGAGGAAAAAGGAAACGCTATGAATTTTTAAAATACAATTCTATGAAATAGGAATTTCAATACCAAAATTAATAAATTACGGCTATAATCAAGCAATTTTGTCTTAACACAAATGAGGAACTAGAGATAACTATTTCAAGTTGCTAGTTAGTTCAACAATCATTGTTAAAAGATATTTTGTAGTTACTGGTCTTTCACCCTTGCAACACCAATTATTTTGACAGCCCTGACAGTTTTACTTTGACATTGACTTGACACATGCCAAATTGCCAAAATGCCAAATAGAATGTCAATAGTGATCTTTCTTACGTGGTTTTATTTTATTAGAGTTTAGAAATATTATTGCGATACACGATGAAATCTAAAGCTTTTTCAGTCATTACTGAGATTTTATCGGTGAACATATGCTCTAGTGAACGACGCAATCATGTTGTTTATAGGTAGGCAAAACGAAACTGAAAACATGAAGTGCGGCTGTAAATGGAAAATTAACTCAAAAATGATCGCAGATAGATGTAAAGCTGTGCTAATATTATCAAGCGTGGTGTGTACGTTCGCTGTTGTAATATCGTTGCACAAATTCGTGAATTATGAAGTGAAATTCGCGAAGCCATTTGCACCCATTCCAGATGGTTTGTACGGTAACTATTTAGAGCCTATTTCTGATCACAATTCGGATCCACCCCCTCTGAGACCGCTCGATAAGACTCACGATGCAGAGGCAGTCGTTTCCCTGAACGCTGCTTTGGAAATGAAGAAGGTAGGCAAGGATGAGAAAGCACTCAAATTGTTTCAACATGCATTCGCCTTATCACCGAAACACGCTGACATACTCAACCACTATGGAGAGTTTTTGGAAGACACTAAAAAGGATGTTGTCAAAGCTGACCAGCTGTATACCTTGGCTTTAACTAATTATCCACAGCACTCTGGTGCCTTAGGGAACAGACAACGCACAGCCAGCATAGTTGAGAACTTAGACAGAGAAATGTTGAGAAAGATAGATGATAAGAGGGACGCACTGTCCTCAATACCAGAAACTAACTCGGCTCTACGAAGAGCAAAGAAGGAAGCATACTTCCAACACATTTACCACACTGTGGCTATTGAAGGAAACACCATGACTTTACAACAGACAAGAAGTGTCTTAGAAACTAGAATAGCGGTATCAGGAAAAAGTATAGACGAGCATAATGAAATCTTAGGTCTAGATGCAGCTATGAAGTATATAAACTCCACATTATTGTACCGTTTACGAGCCATCACCATGGGTGATATATTAGAAATTCATAAACGAGTGTTAGGTCACGTTGATCCCATTGAGGGGGGTCAGTTTCGTAGAACACAAGTTTATGTTGGTGGACACATTCCACCGGGACCGTCTGAGATACAGAGGCTAATGATTCAGTTTTTGGAATGGTTGAATTCCGAAGATGCTTTGGACTTACATCCTGTTAGGTGAGCAATTTTTTATTTAATTTAATAACATAGCATAGTAATCAGTATACAAACAGAAAGTAAAAGTGTGTGGGAAGTGGACTAGAAGGTGGTGAAGGGTGAGCGTTTTGGGAACTGTCTATTGTAATTTTGACATTCGAAAAGTGCTGATTCTCAGCCTAGTTTGAATAAATGACTTTTGATTTTGATTTTGTGAGTCACTGAACATGCTTACTTTCATTTTCAAGAAAACATAAATATTTTACTTATTTTCTAGTTATTAACTTCGTTACTGTTGCTACGTTTGCTGTTTGTCGGTATTATAACCATGTTTAGGGACTTGTATGACCAAAGGTATGAACGTAAACGAAGCATAAGGCTTATGTAAGGATCGTAGCAGGTGGCATTCTGTAGTTTCTGCCTACCCCCACATGGAAGGCGTGAGTTTACGTATGTACTAGCACCCCGCGGTTTCACCCGCATAAGTGTTGATCCCGTGAGAATATCGGGATAAAATGTATCCTATATGTTAATCCTGGTTATAACCTATCTGTGTGCCAAATTTCATCCAAATCTGTCAGCCGTTTGTGCGTGAAGAAGTAACAAACACACTCACAAACTTTCGCCTTTATAATGAGATGAAGATTCATAATGCTATAAGTTATAGAATAACGTATTACTGTTATACTATTATATTCATAATGCTGTACTTGAATTCACTATAGATTTTTTCACAGCTATAATCGTAACATTAAATCTCTGACAATCTAATTTCCACAATTTCAGATACGCAGCCCTGGCTCACTACAAGCTGGTCCACATCCACCCATTCATAGACGGCAACGGTCGCACCTCCCGGTTGCTGATGAACCTGCTACTGATGCAGGCTGGGTACCCACCAGTGATCATCGCTAAGCAGCATCGACATCTCTACTATCAGCACTTACAGACTGCCAATGAGGGTGATGTCAGACCTTTTGTTAGGTGAGATTTCAAGTCCAGATTTTGTTTAAAACTAATAATAACAATTCATATATCCCGTGTTTTACCTGGAGGTTGGTCAAAGTATTATTGGGTTATTCAATCAATTGTACACGGTTCAGGAAAACATAGTGACGAAACCAGCATGTCCTAGAACCAAAAATTAGAAGTCATGTGACATGTACCAACCCGCACTGGACCCGCGTGGTAGGTACATTACGGCCAACTCCCTCTAACAGGGAGGAGGCCTGTAACATTATAGGCTAATTATATACTAGAAATTCCCGGAGTCTGGATTTGTGCCCGATTGATGGCAATAGGATCGCCCCCTATTACATGGGACTTAAACTGGCGAAATGTGGGTGTAGGTACTATAGGTACATGTCTGCCTAACTAGGTAGCAACCTAGTAACTCATCTGCTGAAATTACGCGACGGAAAGATCGGCGTGTTTACGCCTGCAGTACCTTTGAATTACGGACAATTCCGTCATGTAATGTTGGCAAGTTTACGCTACGCTATAGCTAATACTTCATCTTTCGTATCAATTTTTTTAGAGTAATGTTTGTTAAAGTACAAAATAATGCTTGAGTTATTTTGTACTTGGTAACAAACTCCTTTATCCATTTGACTACTGAAACAAACATTAGTCTGAACACAGATTACCTATTTCTCACAGTATTTGAAACGATAAGGATCAAACAGAATAAACAGGTCATAAACTTATACAATGAGCAATCAGTAATAAGATGCATTCAATGATCAGCAATCCAGAATATATGACAGACACGTGTAACAAATTGTAATAAGATGCATTCAATGATCAGCAATCCAGAATATATGACAGACACGTGTAACAAATTGTAATAAGATGCATTCAATGATCAGCAATCCAGAATATATGACAGACACGTGTAACAAATTGCATCGTATTTACTAAGCCAATCTATCTTCTATCATCTTATAAGTGCTCAAGTAAATACGTAGGAAGATTAACACGCTGGTTCAAGTCAGCTGACTCTATTATAATTTTATATAAACATCTATGACTATTACTATTTCTTATAGCGATAACAATGCACCTATTGTTAGCGGCACCATTATAATATTGTTGTTAAACCTGTTAGCTAGTCATAGGTACATGATTCGATCTTTTAATACGTCAAACTATTCATCAGGATGAATACTTTCTTTGACTAACGACACTAGAAAATTATACAAGGTTAAATTTAAGTCGATCTGGACCCCTTAAGGGGTCATTGTACTCATCATTATGAACAACTTGTTACTATGGGACCAAACCTGAAATCGCGAAAAAAAAATCAGCTGCTTCCCTACATTTTGATGAGATATGCGAACATAAATGTAGGGAACAGCTGATTTTTTTTTCGCGACTTAAATTTAAACGTGTATAGTGTCATGCATGATTTTCAGACTTAAATACACACTCGACCCTGATCGATAACTGTACCTAGGCCATTTAAATATTTGAGCTACGCAAGAGTCGAATCTGCGCCTAGTTGCGCAGATGCTGATAATAAAACTCAGCCACGAACGAAGCTAAACTCATATGCCATTGCGGCAAAATGGGTATTAGATGTTACTTACATTATTTTCACCTAATACAGTTAACTCTAAAAAACATTATCTACGTTACATTTTCTACCTCTCCATTTCAGATTCATAGCGCAATGTACGGAGCGAACATTAAACCTGTACCTCTGGGCGACAAGCGAGTACTCCCACATGGTGCCCGCCATCGGCGACCCGCACATACTTACTGGGGAAGGGTTTGAAGACGACATGTTGTGATGAAGACCCCACCTTATGGTTAAAGACGGTAACAGTGACACATAGGACAATTTTGTATCCTATCATAGCGGCCTTTCGTTGTTTTATTGGACCTATGATATATGGGATTGGCCCTACAGATTGGGTGAGAAATTGGAACGTGAATATAGCCTTTATTATGTAGGTATTTTAATTATGTCTAGTTTAGAAGTCTGATCAATTGAAGTTTGATAAATACCTAGCGGCTAGCCAATATCCTAATTGACGTCATGACTTGTAATAATGGCTGTAACTACCGCAACCTAATCACCTTGTTCGGTATGTAAAACTAAATTGATCAGATTCGTAGAACTAGATGTTAGGTACCCTGGCACCGACAGCTTCAAATACGTAAATATTATTATCTGAAAAGTGGCGATGTGTATGTGGCACGCTTATTGTTTGACCATAATATTACTACTATATATGCAAAGTTTGAACATCTATTTTGTACTTTGCCAAGACTGCAAGATATCATCCCCCATCTTGCAGTTTTCAAACCAGTGTTTAAATGTTCGAAGCTAAGTCTTGCCGCCGGCTTTAGTCGAATTTTATTATTTATTTGATGTCTCCTTATTTCCATTGTGTATTATAAATTTATAATCGATATTTTGTGTAAATATAATCTCGTGATGCATTTCAAATTGTAAATAATGTGAATAGGAATGTTTTCTTCCAATTATTTCTACACGCCTGCTGGCAGGCGGTAACTAGTGGCCCTATACACTCACGGAAACATTGCAGTTTGCAGTGTGAAATTATGTAAATTCTTATACATCATGTATCAGAAACCATGTATCGTATTTAAGGGTGAGGTACAGACATCCATCCATTATATTTAAGGGCGTGGGAATCTGCTGGATGCGGGAAGCACAGAACTGTGGGGTAATTGCGTAACACACTAGCAGTAGGAATGGCTGTCATTTTGACAGCTCAACAAGATTCATTGCGTTATTTACGTTGTTGGGCAGACATATTTTTCGAACATATGAAGCAATGGATTAGCAATAAACTTCAAAATGATTCAGATTGTGATTGATAGTGTTACGCAATAGGGTGCCGGTCGAAGTGGCTTTCCTTATAGGACCAACATCGTAATCGCGAATAAAATATCAACTGTCCCATTTCAAAACCTCGACCCAAATGTATGGGGCAGCTGATTATTTTTTCGCGGTTATAATGTTGGTCCCATGAGGAAAGTTGTTCAATCTGTACCTACACCTTAAATATGACCATACCTTTTTGATACATGCTAAGTATATTGTTGGGTTTTTAAATAAAAGAAATGACTCCTAAATACAATGACTTATGAGGCAATCTTTAGCAACATTCGCGGGTATTATTAGTGATATTTGAGAATATTTATGGCTTTATACACCAGTTTATTTTCACGGAGTAGCCGACTGGTTTCGGAGTCGACCGTAGCAATCATGATTTCCTCACGCGATTTGCTTGAAGATTAATATACAACATTATTTTTAGTATATGCGAAACCCGAAACACGTGTCTAGTATTTTTATGTAAAGAATCTATGTACAAAATTTCAAAACTGTATCATGAAAAATGCAAAGTTATAAGCATGCTATGTTATCTGTTTGACCGTACAAAAACATGCTCACCCGCGCCGCGCCGTCTTGCGGTCATTGATAATAGCACCTAGGTACCTAACCGTTCGGTACGGAGATTGGATAACCTACTTAGTGTCTTTCTCCATTGGGACAAAATATAACATGGGGTAAAAATTATTGGAATCGATTCAGTTAGGTACTTATTCTGAACAAACTATATTCAGGTTTCGCATATAGGTACTAAAAATAACGTTGTTTATTGAGGTATTGTAGATAGGAGCCTGTAGGTACCTTTATTTAGATTTTTTTTCTGCTCAATGGTAAGAGCCATGACTAGTAATGTGTGTAGCTAAATTAACTAAAACCAAAGAGATCAACTTTATATCTAAATGCTATTGAGTTCTTGTGGATAGGTTAGTATAGACATTATCAGTTTGTCGCATTTATGATAGCAGTACTTGAAATGATGAGTATAGAGTTGAGATTACATTGGCAAGGACAAGAAACACACCTGCGCTTCCAGACAATTGACGAACAACAAAACATCGACTGACATACAAATACTAACTTTATCATCAGAAACACTTATACAGGGTCAATTTAAATTCGCTAGCGAAACTGCGTGGACGTGATGGGTAGTTAGTTATCGATATCTTAACACGATAAAACAAAAAAAAATAATTAATTTGACGATATTTTTTTGTGGGGTCATCAACCGCCGATTATATGTAGTCACTTAAAATATCAGTTTAAAAAGAATAAAAAGATTTTTTTTTGTGTAAGCATAAGTGATAGGTATCGATATTTCAACAGATTTTAAGAACTCACACTTTAACTCTTTGATTGTCGTAATTAGAGACACAATAGAAAGACAATTGCTTATGTCGGACTGTGTAACATAAGACATTCGAGAGGTTAACAACACTACCAGCGAGCTTTGATCCCAAAAAAATCATCAAATATTTTTTTTTTTTTTGTCGTGAGGTATATCGATACCCATCACGTCTTTAGTTTCGCTAGCTAATGTAATTTGAAACTGTATAAATTGTCCATTAAATCAATTACTGTTTTCTTCGTGATTCGTTCAAAACTGTAAATAAATCGATTAGATTCTTTCGCTCGCATATTAAATTTACGTAATCACGTAAATAATCTCAGCTCACGCAAACAAACATAACACGAAAAAACATTTACAGGAAATTGGTTTACAAAATGATTTAAATAAAATACCTATTAGTGTTCTTAACAAAACTAAAATGTTCTTCACATTAGAACATCACAAGGATTTTACTGTGATATTTGATAATTTATTTATTATTTCTAATTAGGATTGCACAAAATTTCGAGTGAGGAGGTAGGTAGACTAAAGATTGATAGTTTGTTTTGTATTGTAGATGTAGAATATTAGTACCTACATACTTAATAAGAAATTATTTCAACTAAGTTGAAACACGAGCGTGCTATTTTCGGTGATTCTGAAAATTTTATTATATCTATACCTATATAATTATTATTGTTCTTTGCCATAATTATAAATTGAACATTTACTTACTTAAAATGACGTCGAAATTATGTTACGAAATTGTATCTTCATATTTTTTGTTTTCTAATGAATTGTTATTCCACACAAAATGTATTATCCTGAACAGGGGTTTTCCTATGGACATACTTGGTATGCCTTTACTGGTGGTCTGGTAAATAAAATTATTTTTAATTTAAAACCTTCAATAAATTGAAACTAAAGTGAATCCGCTGACGAAAGCCTTCATCTCTAAAGTGTAATGTTTCTTGTTTAAGTAATGATTTAATTATGTAAAGTCAGCAAAAATAATTGTTATGCAAATTAACAAACAACCTAAATTATTCGTACAGTCGCCAGCACATCAAGCTACCCGAAACTGTAAAAATTTCCCAATCAACTTTGAACCTTATGCTTAAGCGATAAAGTTGAAAATCTATTCAAGTTTGACAGATTGTAGTAGGTCGATGTGCTGGCGTCTGTACAATGCAAGGATTTTGGCACTCTAATAACGTCCAGCGCCAACAGCGCCCCCTACGCCATTGTCTTGTGAAATGTGAAAAAAAACAAGATGGCGGCATTAGTTTCGATTATGGCCACGCGCCAAGAGATCCGTAAACAGCTGTTTTCAAATCACAACTGCCATCCTTTGACAGTTTTATGAAATAGCTATAATACGGCAATTTGATGTAGGGTGTCAATTCGCATAACAATTAATTTTCCTGGCTGTAATTACGACTAGTTTGTAGTTTGTGTTGTCTTCCAGTATTTATGTGCGACTATTTATTTGCATTTCCATGATACCAGTACAAACTAAAACTTGCTCTTAAATATAAATGCCAAGTACTTTGAATACTATTTTGTTTTATTTACCTTTTCAAATAGCTATCACTGATGTTTGATGTTAGGCGAATCTCACACTACACGCGCCATAGTCGTGTCACTGACTGGCACAGGGCCACCATCAGGGATTTTAATTTTGATAACACAAAAAATTGTGACTTGGCGACTCATTCAGACTAATTGGCGACAAAATATGGGAGAAAACAGATCTTCGCTAGGTGCCCTAGTTTTTGAGATATAAATGTGACCCTGCTGGGGAGACTCTCCAGATCGACCACCTATTAAGCGCAGGCCACACCGCCAGCTAGCGGGCGGGCGAACATCGTTTCACCTCTTTACATACTTCGGTTCACACCGCGAGCTACCGACTAACCTAACGAGCTAAGCTAACGAAATATCCGACGATTCCAGCAAAGCTACTCGTTCACCTCGTTGGCGCGCCCGCGCTTAGCTCGCCCGCCAGCCCGCTCGCCCGGTTCGTTCGCCCGTCCTCCCCGTTTCGAGTAGACTAGTCGACGCTCGTCTTTCGAATTTCCGCTTAGCCCGCTCCGCCCGTCACACGTCTGTCCGTAGTTTTCGGTGTGAACCCCATAGTTAAGCTCGCCAATATTTCGCGTAGTTTGTATAGTTTCCTTCGTTCGCTTCGCCCGCCCGCCCGCTAGCTGGCGGTGTGGCCTGCGCTTAAACCCTTATATCTTTTGAACCAGTGACCGACAAATTCTGATATTTGGCGACAAATTTCGACTAATTAGCGACAAATTTTTTGTGTTATCAAAATTAAAATCCCTGATGGTGTGGCTCTGCCAGAGTCAGTGACAAATGAATATAAGAATACCTTAGTCATCAAAAGGGTAATTTCGGTTGGGTTAGGGGTTAGTTAACCAAGAATAAAACATCAAAACAATTTTGATTAATTTATTATAATGTGCGATGTTAAAATAAAGTTTATAATAAAGCATTTAACTAGACAACTAGAGCGGGAATGCGCCGCACCAGCGTTCAACACTTGTTCATTTACTCAAACGCTTCTATACAAAAACTAATTCATTCCAACGCGGTTACAATCTCGATAATAATACAATTATTAAATAAAAAACGTATAATAATTATAGTAAGAGAGATTTTGTTCAGTACGATCAAACATCGGCGCAGCAGCCACTCTGATACAGAGGGCCGATTCGTTTTGTTTTAATTATTTATTAATAAGCGCTATCTAATAATGTTGTAAGCTACAGTATACATAGTTACCTCGGGGCGGGTCGCAGGCGCCGAGGCGCGGGAGCGTGGCACTCATCGCTCGCGTGTTCACACAAGGACTGACGCAAACAATACAGACGGCAGAGCCCAAATATCACTTGTAATTTTAAACAAGGAAGACTTAGCCACTAAAACAATTTTCTAATGTAAGTGTAACTAGCTCCAAATGACATAACTGTTCAGGTTTACCTTGTGCGAATACTCGAGTGATCCCGTCTAGCAGTTGATACCACATTTCCCACGATATACAACAAAAAATAAATCAAAATTAACGTTATTTACTTGAAATAAAAGCGAATATTTGTCGATCCTTCAGACCCTAGGGGTTAAAGTTAAAAGCAAAGTCTTGACCTAGCACCAGATGAGCAGATATTAAACCACAAAACACGTTCGGGTTATTTTTATTTATTATTTCGCAGAAATTATAAACTGTGGCTATTAGGTAACAAACGAAAATTTTACGCATATTTATAGAGCGGACAACGTTCTATACTCCATTCTATGGTCCATTACATGTAACGTTTATCCAACAATGAGTTCATTACGAAATGGAAGATAGGTGACGTCGTGACGTGTATCGTCTCCGGCTCGAACTGTGAGGCGCAGCCTTGCGTCACAGGAACACACACACTAGGTATATGCACATACTACCACAACATAATAAATAAGTCCCATACAAAAGAAATGAAAAAATATTATAATGTACCGACTTGAAAAACTTATATAGTTACATAGTCTTTAAGTAGTTTTACTATTTTTATTAATTAACCATACACAAAAAATGAGTTTTTTTACGATTTTTAAGTGAGGAGTTTTTTTTTTATTAATAAATTACAATATTTATGGTAGGAGTAAAATTAAAAATCAGTGTATAGAAATTTATCTCACCAGCCCTCGGCAGTCGTCATTATTAAAACACAAATCCGTATTCTTGCGGTAAATTAGACTAAACATGGCATCACTAAGTTATATAAAGCCACAATGCAAGCCGTCAAGAACTAATTTTCCTCAGGAACGCATGAACATGTGAAACACAGACGTTTAAATAATTATGTAGGGAAGAGCTTTGCTCCCGCCAGCTTAATTCAAAGAGAAGTCACGTTACTGCCCATGCGTATTATGCCTGTAAGTTATTTTAAATAAGCAGAAAGAGATGTTTCCGTGTCCTTCTTTTACAATAGTATAGTGAAAAGATGCGGCACTACAACTGACTAACGAACTAGAAAATCACCTATCGAGTTATACCATGCACAAGTTTGAAGGCCCAAGGAATTCAAGCACCATAGGTAGGAATTATCATATTGTAAAAAAACACGAAGAAATACTGATTTAAAAAGAAAAATTCGTGTTTGTCAAGACATGATATAACTTTCTCACATAGCACTTTTGTGATGCCAATGTTTGGAGTCAGAAAATCAACAACATAATTCAGGCTACCTTACTATTATATTGATAATGGACAGCTGTAAGGAATTTATCAAGACTTGGTAAATGCTAATCAAAAGTGGTCGAAATTTAAATTTTTAGTCTACTATGTTCTTTTAATGGCAAACAAAGTGAAGAATTTCCTTGTTAGTATGTATAAAATTATAATCTCAAGACATGGAATGTTTTGCAGCTTTCGATAAAGCCCCCACAGATGTCCACTATGACGACTTAAACAACGAACTTTTACATTTCTAGCCAAACTATATTCAAACATTTACGTAATCAATGAAAAATAATTTGTCCTTCATGTGTGCCTATTTACCGAGGTAGTTAAATGCATTTGTTTATTAAAGTGCAATCACGGAAATTTTTAAAGAGAATAGAATAGATATGATCATCATCGGCCTAAACCTTATACCAGCTATGTTGAGGTCGGCTTCTAGTCTAACCAGATGCAGCTAAATAACAGGGGTTTAACATGTAGCGACTGCCTGTCTGACCTCCATAACCCAGCCACTGGATAACACGGTTGTCAGACTTTCGGGCTTCTGACTACTCGTTACGACCGTCAAGGGACCGGAAAAAAGCGTTAAGACTAACAGAAAAGAAAAAAGACGAGGCTCAAAGCAAGAGGGAGGAACTTCGAATAAAAAGACACATGAATAGGTAATTGATTTTAGTTTACTTCTAAAAATACGTAATTTGTGAATGAAAGTACATTTTCCATCGTAAATACGCACACTTGAAGCCTTTGTATTGTCATCAACATAGGAAATCGGGTCAATAGTTACGTTTACAACGAGAGAATAACAAGCGATTTTATATGCAACAGATATGTTAATCGATCACATGATACTCAACATTTATACATGTTCCATCAATACTTTCTTTCTTTTTAGTTTATTATTTAAAAAGATTGCTTTTGTCTTGATCCGAATCTAACTTTTAAAAGAGAAGTTAAGGGAAAATAAAGTCAACTCAAGAAGATATTTTTTTACAACAGTGAAAAACTACAGTTATTTATTTGTTAGAGGTGCAAATGAAGTTCAAGACAAAAGCAATCTTCCTTCAGTGCGCAAAGTATTTTAAAACGCAGTTTACATTCAAAATATCTAATTTTAAAACAACTATTTCACAACATTCCGAGTACTTCGTTATGCCAAACATATTTATCAACAATTTTGTCATGAAAACAAATCACAGCAACAAGATTTATCCGTCAAAATCGTCAAACATGGCTAATTGGGCAAGTGGCCAAGTTACACTGAAACCATCCTAAATAGCTCGAAATATGATAGCAATACTTGACCGGACTTGGCTTAGATCAAGTATGGCCAAGTGAGTAAATGAAGGTGCCAAGTTATAGATGTAAACACAGGGTATAATTTTGACAGATACATTATGTATATAGACATTGGCGCAACTAGGGCATTGAACAAAACGAACTAGGGCTGCGCTCTTCGACACGTAGGGACATAATAGTTTTACAGGACAAATGTGGCTTTGGTCTAAAAAACGACCCCTAACACAATAAATTGAAGTTAGATTCACGACTCTAGTTTAAAATCAAGGCTAGAAACTTTCAAGCGGATGAGTTGAAGCGTTAATTTTTCAAGCTAGCCTCAGATCCTAGCTTGCACATTCCCACTGCTGCCATCTAGTCACGCCAATGAGGAACTACTACACAATCACTGGGATCGCCTCACTGTCACGTTTGTACTTCCAAATCTCCCGGTATATAAAAATATCTACAGTTCGACGATAGGCCTTTAGCGAAAGTTAAATGCATTCAGAATAAGTGACTTAACGTTAATAGGGTAATGTCTCGCACCTTACAATTACACGATTCGATTACATGTTAGGTATCGATCGATAAACGTATCTACCGATGTCTAACACGCAGTTTTATATCTTCAGCATGAGTAAAGAGTGAATTCACTTACTGACAATCGCGTGGACAGTTTCAGTTAAGTCTTAGGGCAAAATCTCAAAACAAATTACGTACAATGCCAATAAGTGAACTCAGACCCTCATAGACTTTAGTACTGTATAAACTATTACAGAAACTAAAGGTACATCATCTCTACTATCGATACTCGTAATAGCACGTTTTGTCTCACACCGCATCGAAATCGGCAACACGACTGAAACCGACACGCCGTTTTGGATGTTATTGCGATAAAAATACACGTCAAAATAGCGCGTCAACGAGTCATGTGGGACAGTTGCCGACCGCACGGCCTTCCTTTGTGCTTCAAACACTACTAATAAACAGTCTCTCGTTTTCAACACGACGGCACATACCTCGGTATACTAAGCTTTACAATAATATCGAACAAAGTGGTCACAACTCGCTGTTTTCCGAAACGCGGGCAAATCAAAATTGAAGCGATTATACAGTAGGCCAGCTACACACGGTCACCAAACATTGATTTAGTCTCAATACTGATTACTTTATACACTGTAATTTCTGTGTCAGCTGTCGTTGTGACATGTTCGAGCGCCATGTTGTCGCACACGGCACCAGTCGCGCACTAGCGCGCACACTACGCAGCGTCGATACGATGAAGGGATTCAAATTCGGTTTCTAACAACCGAATATCGAGATTCTTATTTTCTTAGTTATTTATCAAAGTTTAAAATTGTCACATTACATTCGTCTCTAAGCTCCGCCCACAAAAATCCTATTTTTATTCTGACTTTCAAAATGATCCATTTTTGTACATTTCTAACCGGAGCGTACAAGATTTCTATTCATTGATACACCTTACAAGACATGCATCTTTAAACAATTAATGTTTTATCGTAATTAAGGCGAACATTGAAACGACTAGTGGTCAGTCTGGTTATACGCTGACGGAAGGTACCTTACCATCACAAACTTAAATAAGCAACTGTTAGCAAACTCTCTTTTCGTGAACAAGTCCTAACATAATAAGAAAAGGTACCTATTATTTTCGTCTCTCTGAGTTGGGAGTACCCTTGGCGTGAACATCTAGCAACATGTACAGTCACTATCACGTTACCGTCATGGACAAACTTCGTACAGAAGTTGTTACAGCACCATGCAAGCAATATTGGGAAAACAAGCATCGAGGACTTGACAAACTTATTTTTACTTGTATCGAGTATTACGAAGTTTGCTTTTAGTTTTCAATTACGTTGAAATATGAAACATAACTTACTGTATTTCAGCAAAAAAGATGGCAAAAAAGTTCTGAACCTAGTCTCAACACTGTTCACTGTCAAAAGATGACTTTTGGACCAAAAGTCATGTACCTTGTTACTTTTCGTCTATTTAAAAGGTAAAGTACGTTATCTAACCATGCTCGTGTGATGTTATATCGACGCTACGTTCGGTGCGGGAGAGGTACACTAGTGGTGTCGGGGAGGCTGTATGCGGCGCGAGATGTGCTCTTCCTGCTGCATCTTGGAGCGGAACTCTGCGACTAAGTCGCGCGACTGGGCTAGCACTGCCAGTTGCTCGTTGAGTAGCTCCTCCCATTGGGTCGCGTATGCTGGAAAGAGTTCATAGTTATAAGTACAGGTTTTGTATATACTAGTTAGAATGTTAGGTCCGATTAATGAAGATTTAATAAGCAGTGTTTAGATTAGTTCTGGTTTTAATATTGTGAAATAAAATTGCAAAAGCAAGGCACACATTCCAAACAAGTCTGTCAAAACTGTGATTTATAAAAACTCTTTTTTTTTTTGTTTTTTTTTTATAGTAACAAAAGCAGAAGAGGAGGTAACTGCGAACCAAGAGGATGTTTTATATAGGTGCGAAGAAAAAATCGTAAGTATAATAAAAGAATTTTGATTATCAGATAATAGAAACCAATTATCCCTATGAGCGTCAGCATTGGCAGAATGATGATCTACGCGGTAGTTAACAGTGAAACTGGTTTATGGTCTCGTCCACATTATTTCAGATTTTTCAATGATTTAAAAAAAAAACAAGTGTATTTAGCAGCGGATGATCGTTGGCAAATGCTTACTTTTTCTAAACACTAATGACTGTGTACTCTTAAAATCAAACTCGTGTTTACATTCTCAACTTTGTGCCTTGTGCAATTGTATTCATTTTCATTCAAATCTTTAGCCCGTTTTCTTATAGATTTGATATTTATGTAATTTTTTACGATATAAGAAAAATGGTGGACGGACCCGAAAATATTAAACAATGCAACGCGACCTCTACCAGTGTTACAGTAACATGACAAGAATGCAACGTTGGTTGCAACAGTTCTCAAACCTAACAGTCGCGGCGATGGTCGCGAGCCAAGCCGGCTCGGCAGGAAGCGGAGCCGCTTGATGCGGACGTGCACGCCTGCAACACGCGCGTGTGTCGGCACACGACCATGTCATGTAGTGTGCGAGGGATACACATACACCCGGACATACACACATGTCATGCAACACAGGCATGCATGGAAACAATGGCATACCGTCAGTTTCAAAAATATCAGGACAAATGGACCGTCCGAAATGATCGGAGTCAATGGGAAAATTTATCTTGTCAGAATGAAATATTTTTCGTCTCTTGGTGAAACGCCCCTTAGTTTTCGCTTTTATTAACGTCCCGAAATTTTTGACGCTAACTGTACAATTACATGTATTGTAACATACACGGAGACACACGGACAAGTATGTAATGTAACACGCACACATGCATACAGATAGACGCAAGCACGCGATAGCGTACAAGCGGTAAACAAGCAAAATACACGTTTATGCTTATGCTATAATAGCCAAGATCAGATAATGTTGGATGTCCTTTGGGAGATCTAACAAAGTCATTGTAGACAAAGGTGGAGTAGTCTTTCAGCGTAACCTGATCATTACCTCGTTGCAGCAACTCCATGCATGTTACAAATATTTACTACAGACATTTAATAGACGAACAACTCACCGTCCTGGTCGTAGTCCACGTCGCGTGTGATGCCTAGTAGCTGGTTACAGCGTTGCAGCGCGTGTTGCAGGTAGTCGGAGATTGCCTTGTGGTTGTCGAGTACTTCCTCTTCCGCGCGCTGCATCTCGTCGATCGCCTCGTGGAACGTGTACATCTCAGCTGACATGTCGCCCTCCTGTGAACCAAGTAGAATTTCCTTACAATGTTTGCATCTGCTTGATCAAAATCTAATAATAATTCATTTATTCACTGACAGACAACGAACAGCCTAAGTCACTGGGTAAAGAAGTTGAAATTTTGCACAAGAGTTCCTAATAAAACCAAAATCAAAGAGAAAATATATTCTAGTTTGATGTTTTGGAAGCCATAATTGTTTTAGCCTAGAGATGGACTCATGGCGATTAGCTGTGCTACGTCATAAAATGGCTTTTAAGCAACATAAAAGAACTGCTGCACAATTAAATGATACGATGACTGCGTATGTTTACCTTATTGACCCTACCTGTGGCTAAAATATAATAGCCGCACAGGTCGATCGATCAGGTTAAGCTACGCTTGCCGCGATTGGTCTGTGGATGGGTGACCATTTTTACATACCATGACAGTCGTTACGGGTAGTCAGAAGCCCGAAAGTCTGATAACCAGTCTTACCAAGGGGTATCGTATTACCCAGTAACTGGGTTGTGGAGGCCAGATAGGCAGTCGCTTCATGTAAAATACTTGTATTCAGCTGCATCCGGTTAGACTGGAAGCCAAACCCAACATAGTTGGGAAAAGGCTAGGCAGATGATGACGACTGCGTATATGTTTACCTCAGTATCGAAGGATTCCTCAAAACAAAGTACGTGATATTTTAGTTTCAATCAAAGACACTCACATTAAGCGACCTGAGCTGCGCGAGGTCATGCGCGGGCTCCATGTCGACGTCGGCCCCGGGCGAGTCCGCGCGGCGCTGCGGGTCTGCCGTGCCGAGCTCCTTCACGCGGTCCGCGTAGCGCAGCGTGTTGAGCGAGTGCTCGCACGAGGACAGCGCGGGCGATATCATGGCGATCATACATGTGCGGGACTTGTCGCCGATGAAACTGTCGCGAAGTACTTGGGTTAGTTTGGAGACCCGGAATGGTAAATGATTTTGCCCCTTCATACCGAGCGCCCGGATACATTCTTTTAGTGCGAGCAGGGATTTGTTTATTTCTGCGCTTTCCATGCCTGTGGTAGAGAAAAAAAAACATTATGTTATGTCAGCACGTGATTTACGAATAATTTTGACAACTTCACAGATTTTAACTTTTCTAGTAATATTCAATTTGAATAATTAAGTACATTGTACTTTGAAATGAGAATTATATTAATACCCTATAGCAAAACTCCTTTCCACATTGGAAATATTTTTGAATAAGTGTAGTAGTTGGATAATTCTTTTTTACAGAATCATTAAAACGAAATTTTATCAGTGAGTTATACAACAGTATATGCACGGTATAAGCTATTCCATAAATATTCACCAAGTAGGTATTGAAATTTTCATACAATATTATAAAACAATTGGTTTTTTAATAACATACGAATAATTTCAATGAGTTTTGACATCGACGCGCAAAACTCATTGAAATTATTCGCACAGCAGCGGCCCAAGATTTTTTTTAAGGTGGTGCAAAATCTTAACGTGGCGCCCCTCTATGTACCATGTTCCTCTGATATATGCATAATTGCTTGCTTGCTTGTGGACGATTGGCTTTATAGTAAGTTACTATCATCAATGACTGGCGCCTGGTGGACAGTCCACCAGGCGCTGAACTCAACCGAAATGCGAGCACTAGTTGCGATTGATATCAGCGCCTCTCCCATGCCGGCGCCGCTCGCACCGCCCTAGGGCCGCTACGGCCTTGAACTCTGTATATTCTGGGCTTTTTTTACAGCCAATTTTCTTCACCAGATCCATTGCTATTGTTACGTGAGACCACAAGACTAGAAGCCACGTACGCGTCTGCCGGTTGGCGGAGGAGGTGTCGGCGCCGCGCTCGTTGCCCGCGAGGTCGATGAGCGAGAACTTGCCGTGCACGCGGTGCATGCCGGGCGACCGCACCACGATCTGGAACACGGCGTGCGAGCGGGACGAGTTCGAGTTCGCAGACGTCTGGAACGTAACATTACATTATTACTAAAATATCATCAAATAGACGTGTAAGCTACCCTATTTCTTAAATGGCAGAAAACTCGTCCGTACCTGCCCAGAAGTCCTGGCGGCGTTCCCGTGCTGTATAAGCTTGAGCACCTCGTCCACGTTGTCGACCACCTTCTCCGTGAGCCCCACGATCTGTACCTGCTGCTTGCCATCCTCCAGCACGCGCAGCTTCGCCTTGTCCGCTAGCAGATCGAACACCTGGCCACAACGGAAGAGTAACGGTTAGTATAGAAGAAAGAAAAACAGTTTATTTTCGTACAGAAACACGTACCTACTTAAAAAAAAAACAAGTTTTGCTCGATTACCTACTTACTACTTTAAAAAATCAAATATATTATAAAATAAAAACCACAGCAATATTAGAAATGCCAATTGAGGAAGATGAAAATTAACTCACAGAATCTCTCTATTCATGACATAAAATTTATCTATGCAATCAAATTGCTACATCTTTCAGCAGAACTATCAATTCCATGTGGTTCCACCACAAATGAAGCGACGCTATACGCTTCAAATCTTGTTAAAATCTTTCAAACTCATTGTAAAGTGTAAAAGGCCACTTTGGCAGAATCATAAAAGGATAACATTATGAATCATAATGGACAGTTAACTGTTAAGTTAATCGTATCAAATCCCATTGATGAAAGATTTTTCAGTAAATTTTTTTGTCTGTGCTAAAATACCAATCAGTCCAATCCAAATCCAATCCTTGCTCTTTGATTATACCAAGGTAGTGCAGCGAAAAAAAGAAAAACACAGACTGTCTTCGCCATATTATGATTTATAATCCTTTTACGATTCTGCCAAAGTGGCCTTTTTATGCCTCCAGTAGTCCTGCATGTTGTTACCTTGCCGGAGTATATTTCGAAGAAGGACGCGGACACTATGAGGTTGAGCGGCTTGTACTTGGGCGACTTGAGGAACGCAAACACATCCCGCGCCGCCATCGCGTAGATACCCTTCTTGCAGTCTTGAGTTTTGCCCTGGAACACAATAGAACAATAAGTAAGCATGGTGTCATTGAACGTCCTACTGCTGAGAAACGGCCTCCCCCAAATCCTTCATCATCATCTGCCTAGCTTTTTCCCAACTATGTTGGGGTCAGTTTCCAGTCTAACCGGATGCAGCTGAATACCAGTATTTTACATGGAACGACTGCTTATCTGACCTCCACAACCCAGTTACTGGGTAATACGATACCAAATTACATAAAACCCCGGAAACCCATATGATAGTTTATTATTGTTCGTAATATTACCTGGAAGTCGCCACCCATGGTATGCGTCTTGCCGGAGCCGGTCTGTCCGTACGCGAAGCACGTCGCCATGCCGCCATCGAATATCGTCTGCACTAATGGCTTTGCCGTGTATCTGCAAATATGAATCGATGATTTAATATCTTTTTCAGAGCACGACAGCCTGCTCCGTCAAACATAACTGTCGTAACACCACATGATGGTCAGTGCAAGCCTGGCTTTAAGGATTGTAGCAAGGTTGACCGAGCTCGGCTTCCAGCCTAACCGGATGCAGCATTTAACATGGAGCTACTATCTGACTTCCATAACCTAGTTGCTGGGTTATACGATACCCCTTGGCAAGGTTGGCTGTCCGACTTTCGGGGTGCTTACCGAGCAAGGAGCACGTTCAGGTCGTTGGTTGGTGGTTAGGGGTTTCAGTATGTAAAGATCCCATCCACGACCGACCGCGACAAGCGTAGCTTAACCTGATCGATCGACCCGTGCGGCTATTATTACTTGGTTAAGACCCTTTTAATATTGTTTTTTGTTAATATTTCATACTATGTAGTTTGTATAATTATCTTCCCGTGCGAGTCCCAATAAATACTTTTTATTTTTTCTGTCTATTTGCACGAAGCTGCCATACTAACTTGTAAACAACTTCGTTGGTGCAAGTGTCGTCGAAGGCGTAGTCGAAGCGGAACTTTTGGTTCTCGAGGTACTTCGTGAGGTCCACTTTGTTCTTCGGCTCGTGCACTATCATCTGGTCTTTTGTGGGCACGCTGATTACGTCCACCTGGAATGTACAGCGTAGATGTAGTTGTTAAACCAAGAAAAAGAGTTCATTATCATTTCAATATCTCTGGTGTGACTGGTTTCGAGGAATCGGCTTGTAAAAAGCTTGTAGCGGTATCTACAACGCCACATGCGAACAACGCGTCATACTGATGTCACGTAAATCCTGCATCGCGCAGGCAGAGTTTACCGCGCAACTAGCATAGATACAACGGCCCGACATGAATCATCCAACACCCGTCTGGTTGAGGGATCCTCCCTTTTCTATAGAGTATGAGTGAGCTTTAAACCCTGTTCCTCATATCTCTATAAGCTCATGAATTTGACGTGCAAACTGATAGGTTATAAGAGCGAGCAAACCTAGTAAAGGTATAGAATACGAGTGAAGCTACCAGATTCTTACAAATTATGGGGTTATTTATAAACGATGATTAAAGTTAAGTGTCGATTAAACGTAGAAAAATGTATGGTAAAACAGTCGCTATTCACTACTTAACTTTCAGCAACGTTTATGAATAAAGGGGAAATTGTCCAGATTTGTTCACGGTTTCTGATTGTTTCCAACTAAACGGACTGCAAAAACAGCTTTATTCCCAGAAAATATTTCGAACAGACATTTGGCAGGGCTTGACACAAACCTCCTTCTTCATATTCTCCTTCTTATTAAGCGGCCTCTTCCTCACGCACACGGTGATCTGATGGTCTTCCACGGGCTCGTTGCCGGTGAGCGGCCGGAACTCGATGCTGTTCGTGTACTCGCGGATCATAGCTAGGAACTCCCAGTTCGGGTTGCCGGGGTCCATGTTCATTAGGGCTTCCTGGAGTTGAAAGATAACATTCGAGTTAATGGTCTTAAAGTTATTGAGGATCAAAGGCATACATCAAGGATTTTAAATAAAATATTATATAAGTATGGCAGTTTTTCCAAAACCGCAGCTCCCTATTTCATGTAAATTTTTATAAGATGTTAGTGTAAACAATTGTTAGTGAGCCAAATAAATAAATAAATGTCCCGAGTTGCAGTACGACAACTCTGGATTGGTCCAATCCCGCTTAATATGCACAGGTCCCTTTACCTGCACGTCATTGCAATAATGAAATTCTGGCTTTGACCCTTATTAAAAATACGAACCACTTCTAGTGCGTCACGACTTCACGAGTGCCTTTTTTTCACAACAATAATATTAAATAGCTAGAATTTTACATTGTACAAGCCGTATACGACTGATGGGTTCCCATCGGCCTTCCATACAAAGTTTCATTCCCTATTTAAAATCTTTAAAAAGAACTCTTGGCAAAAAATGACATGCTACTAGACCCAGCGGTTTAGGCTGTCCACCAGTAAATGAATGAATGAATTAAGAATTGTATTAAGCAGATGTTATTTCTGTTACCTTCTCCTCCTTAAGCTCGGCCTGCCTCTGCCGCCTCTTCTCGCGGTTCTCCTTGAGCCGCTCCACCTCCTTGACGACGTTGGAGCGGCGCACGGCGCCGGACGCCACGGCGTGCGGCACCGACACGGTGCTGGACACGCCGGCGGGCCGCGCCGTGCCGCCGCTGCCCGACACGCTGTTCGCTGTGAACTGCGGGGAGGTGCGCTGTGAGAACGTGGGACAAATGCGGGATTTGCTGCTTCTTCTTCGGCGAACCAATGATTCGATTTCTATTATTTTATATATGCTTCGACCAGAATTCGGCCACCTCGACAGCGTTAGTATCGGCCTAGCAAAGGTATTTTTGCATAGTGTAGATGTTATTGCACAGAGAGCACGACAAGAGATGGGGCTGATTACGTTATAGAATATAAAAATCGTGGCTGAAGACATTGCTCGTATCTTTGGGCTTCCCTTAACCCCAAAGTAGCTTTAAAAAAATTCTATAGGAGCTTATGTTTTTGTCATAGTTGCGGCGCACGATTGAACTGATGTATATGGGCAGAGGACACTTGAAAAAAGAAACAATATTCAAAAATAATATGATGTCCAAAAGTGCCACGTTGCCGAGATATTTGGAGGTAAACATCTCATTTTACCTCGTCATTTTTTAAGGTGACAAACTACAAATATATCTACAAATATATTTCAGTATCACAATATGCCGCAACATTTTTTTTTTCTTTTTTTAATGTCTATTTTCTTAACTTTATTTTCATATACTTATTCCAGATTTTTCTTTCTTTTAGTTCCTCTACCCATTATTCCACGAAATGCAGTAACTGGTGACTTATGCCCTTCACGAAAGCATCCTTTTCCTTTCTGAAGGCTGCTTGAATCTTTTCCCTGCAGTTTTCCCACACATACCTTATTATAATAAGAATCACTTTATTTCAGAAATCTATTTGTTAGTAAAGAATACAGGGGTTATAGGATACTATACCCAAACTACAACACCAAGATGAAGGAATATAGGAAAGGACAGAAGGAACCTCTTTAACATTATGCATCCTCCGCTGCAGATGAGGCATGTAGGGCGACTGCTGCTGCAGACCCTGCGGCACTGACGCAGCGCTTGGCGTACTGCCGGCGCGCGACCGGCCGCCTGACGGGGGCTGCTGGAAGTGACGGTGACGAGGGTAGGAGAGGAGTTAGGTAGGACAGGATGTGTGTAAATGGATACGTATGGTATGCTCTACATTGAAGGTCAAAAGCCAAACAGATTTTCATTTGATGAAAGGGAAGTTACCATAACTAGTAAGCAAGGATATTCCTAATGTTACAGTAAACGCGAAAATTATACCGGATTCCACAGCCGCAGAAAATTAATCGGGTCCAAGCTGCTCCTACGATATTGTTCTACGGTTTTTTCTGCCTCAGAATTCGATATTAGGAGAAGTAGGATGGCGCAAGACTGAATATAGAAGTAGTAGTGAGGGAAACGATATCTACTTCCAATTTTGGTCTTTTAACGGAAGTGGAACCTCCTTGAGTTGTGATATCTCATGGTGTAATTCCTTGGCTTCGGCTTCAGATCCCATCATACGTGGGGAAGCACCGCATGTAAGCACCGAAGCTAACTCTCCTGGCTTTCTCTTCTGTAAAAATCTCACCGTGAATAGTTAGGTGAAGTGAGTTGTGAATAATCTCAATCAGCAGTGCGATTCTGTAACTATCTCACCGTGAAAACTTAGGTGAAGTGAGCGTGGAGTGAGCTGTCAATAGTGTTAATTCTTAGCAAAAACAAACTCACTTCACCTAAGTTTTCACGGTGAGATTTTTACAGAATCGACCGGCTGATGGGCGATTCTAGTAATTTTAAGAACGTTTAAATTCTGATCTCAGTTTCAATCTGTCAAAAATACCTCTAATTCCCCTACATTTTTGACAAGTTTTTGACATTGATAGTCGCCGAGATGAGATTGTGAATAGATTTTCAGAAAGTTTTTAATTACGGGAATTGGCCTTCTGGTGTGAATAGTGTCAATCAGGCTCACTTCAAACTCACTTCACCTAAGTTTTCATGGTGAGATTTTACAGAAAAGACCTATTGGTTAGTTTGTTTCGGGATAGGAGGTGTGACACATGAAGCTGTCCTCTCACCTGCTGCGTAATCCTAGTGTTGGGAACCGTGGCCTGTGGCGGCTGCACCGGCGGCGGCACGTTCTCAGCGCCGCGCCGGCCGGTCGTGTCGCCGCCGTGCCCGTTCGTGTACGCGCCGGCCGCGTTCGACAACCGCATCTGGTTGTTGCGTGTCACCCGGGACGGCGCTGTTGACAATGACATGGAATATGACAAAATTGTTGAATATGAACCTGAGGAGGCCCTGATATTATATTATACTAACACACATGCAATGGCATACGATGGCAATGCCTTTAATTTTGTAAGGGCAGGGTAGGCGAAATTTTGAAACCTATGAAGCAATGGATGTCAAAACGATAGGCATTGCGATCAATTGACATTTTATGTGTGTTACGAAAATACCCCGGAGGATAAGGGTATGTATGTAGGTTAAAGTAGAGCAAGCGAACTCAAACAAAGATTCTAAAGTAATGCACATGGTTAACTACTTACTCAAAAGATTCTACCGGAATGCTGCTAAAGATCTTAGCTAATTTTAAAATCAGTATTTAGAGTACCGTGATTTTAGGGCTAGCTCAAGAATAAATTACGTCTTCCGCTAACATACAAAGATATCTTTACCATAAGACGTTCTACCGCGTGGCATGAGGCATCTATGATTTGACTACATTAATACTCTTTTTTTCTCAGCACGCTTTTGAAACAATGTTGTGCATAATATTGCAGGTTGATAATCCTTAAAAGAAAGCCTCGCTATGACTTATGGCTCAATATATTGCGTTAATGGCATTTTCGCCCACGTTTTCATAAATGGTATGCAGATATTTCGCATACAATGCAAATGGCTTGTGATATGCAAAACTATAGAAATGTGTGTTAATCTTTAGCCTGTTTCACTGGTTAGTATAGGGTTATACGCAAGAAAACCTTGTGTCATAATATTTTACAAGGCTCCATGCTAAATAAATCAGAAACTCGTCCAAAATCTACTTCGGATACGCTTAGGCTTTAATATGTAACAACGCTATTATCAGACTTTTTCTCAATCCTTATCGAAAATTGCGTGACATCAAATTTTTATGAGCTACATGCTCATAAAAATTTGATGTCACGCAATTTTCGACTAAAACGTCGTAAGCAACAACACCCGTCATGCAAAGGCATTTCTTTGTCTATATTCGTCCATACAATGCCTAACGTGTCTGTGAATCATACTGACGTAATACTTAAATCTAGACGAGATCGGAGGAAAAGGAAATGTCCAAAAATGTGCAAAAAGCGTAACGTTATGAGAACTAGGAACGCAATAGAGGTGCGATATGAACAGGCCTTACGTGACTTTGTCTTTTGTTCCTCTTCCGACGCCTCTTCAGCGGGCGTTTCAGATTTCTCAAAAGCTTCCATCGGCTCATTGTTTTCCGTCGAATCGGCGACGCGCCTTCGACATCTCAACCACGAACAGCACATTTTTGGCGGTATTTTGTTTATTTGCCTATCTCATTCGTCTATTACATGATGTGTACTGCTCTGATAGACTGATTGTTCGGAATGAGTTCAGTTTGCGTTGGCGCAAGGTAATCCTGCGCCACTCGCCATATTAGGATCTCTTTCCGTAGTCAAGGCAATGAACCGTGACGCATGCGCCCGGCACGGCCACGCGTGAAGGTAAAAACACATATCCACCTTGTTGGTAAACGAAATAGTTCACATACTATTTAAATCGACATTTGCATCAAAAGTGGTCGTAATCGGTAACCCGGTAAGGTATAAAGGGCGCGCAGAGTCGTTTCATTTGAATATAGCGTATCGTCCGTTATAAAACTGAGCACTGATGGATTTTCAATCAATGGTTTATCTGTTTATTATGATTGATGACTGCCAAAATTATATCACTTCCAATCAATAAGATTTTTATCATTATATTTTTCAATGATATTTTTAGCGATGCGACAATGTAATGTCTACAACAAACACCACAATAGCTTAGACATATTCTCTAGATACTAAGAAAGAACAATTTGAACTTAACTCGCAACGAAGACAACACACAAAACCGCAAATCTTCAAAGTAACGGCAAGCTTTCAAACAAAATATTTCCCGCGATTATCATATAATCAAGCAGCCACAACAAAAACCAATTTACTTTAAATGCTCAAGAATTAGGCGACCAGCCACCTAATATGGCAGAAAAACCTAAGCAAGCAAGCCAGCGGCTTACGGTGTACTGCCATGAAAAACTACTCGATACCGCCAGATCGATTACTTCATTCTTCCTTCTATCAATCCATTGGACAATCGACTAAAATTAGAAAATAATAGGCCCCATTATTGTCCCCATGTCTAATGAAACATTTACTGTGTAGTGACGTCATACGCTTTTGTATGGCTAATCGATAGTTCTGACTTGTGACAGTTAAGGGTTGTGAACTTGGCAGTGGGGTGTTAGGAAGGTTGAATAAGGTCCGTAGTTACGAATATATTTGGGGTTGAACTTGAAATTTTGTTTGCAACAGCTGTGCATTTTCCCTTAGTTGGGCGCCCAAGGGATGGCAAAAAACAGTCGACCAATGAAGTTTCGTAAGTAAAATAATAACGAAAACTGTACCTGTACTACAAGATTTTTGCTACGATATGTTTTCTAAATAATTATGTCAACTACCCACGATACCAATTAGTTGAAAGTAACGCCTAACTACGAATAGTAATTTAACAAAACGACAGTAATTAGCCGCACAAACTGAATGAGCCAATCCAATCTAAATGCCCACCTGGATATTTTGCTCAAATGCTGTTTTTGCTCAACTATAGGACACGCAAAACAGCCTACAAAACACGAGGCAATTCCTTATACGTTCGCATAAACTTTACATTTTGCATATGAAACCAATTACTTATAGAATTTTAAGAAAATTAACTTTTAACTAAATTATTGTTATGACCTCGGCCTATACCATATGTTCTTCAAGAATGTAGCTTGCATAATTAAAATTTCATGCTGCATGCTAAGTATAGAATTTTTGTTTTTACGACTTTGAAATTTGAACACACTAAAACATTTCTTTATTACACAGCTGAACTCCCATGCACTCTTGCAACGTTCTGAAACTCAACTGATTCACGAAAATTTCGTGCATCAATATTATGATCTGGGTCATCGATTTGCATAACGTCTTAGCAGGTTACCTCCTTGCTTAGATCTTCATCAACCTACTTTCGAAAACTTCCCTCTACATCATGCTTCATTACCTTCACTCAGTCATCGGATACATTCCCTTTTCCCCACACACATACGACTTCCTTAAATAATGATATTGCCCAAAACTCCAAAATTTCGCAGTCGCACAGCTGTTAATATAACAATACGGTCGCCTAACAACGGCATAACGTCAAATGTCACATGTCCTAACCAGTAGAATTTTGTACTTTTGCCTGAATATGGAGCAGAAATAAAATAAAAAACACTGGCGCATAACAACGGTTCTCTTGACAACGGGACGTTGCATTGATCAATTGGGATTTGCTTCCACGTTGCATATATTTTGAAGGTAGCTGTTGCCAACGAATTCGCTCGAGTGGATTTTGGGACTGTGTATCGCGGCTAGTGCGCGAGTTAGCAATGTGACATTTTGAAAAGTATATCAAGATCAGTTAGTTTTGCTGCATTTAAACCTCGAAACTCGGAGGAAAACAGTATTAAACTAGATCATCATTCACTCAACATAGATCTTTTTTTGGGACTGTGTATCGCGGCCAGCGCGCGAGTTAGCAATGTGACATTTTGAAAAGTATATCAAGATCAGTTATTTTTGCTGCATTTAAACCTCGAAACTCAGAGGAAAACAGTATTAGACTAGATTATCATTCACTCAACATAGATCTTTTTGAACGAAGTGAACCCTCTTAAAACGCGGAAAGGTTTCGAATGCATGTGACGAGGAAGTCTCGCTATAAGGAAATGGGGAACTTGACTCCTCAAAAAGTTCTGAAACCTGTTTCGGTTTCTACCCATTTCTAACCAAAAGACCGAGAACATCCAACAAACAAGGACCTGATTTTTCGCAGAGAGCTAACCACCGCCATTACGAAATACCTCTTATATAATTTAATCTATTGTTTACTAACATTAAACATATTAACAGCAGGCGATATAACCTGTGGTTATTAGTTTACGAGCCGACACGCGTAATGTTCACGGTAGCTGACCAGAAAAGTTGCTATCAACGACCTTTTACAATTATAGTAATTTTCACCCAGAAATGAGTGTTTGTTTTCATATGGGGGCTCTTACTGCTATTATATTTTTAGTTTTGTAAACAGTACCTCAATAGAACTTTAAAGCTTCTATAAAAACCAAAACATGATACCTATTAATAGACAGAAATAACTGTACGAAAGCATTAACACATTCGATAATGCTTCCATGGTGGTAATAACGTTTCCGAAACGATTGGAACCTAGGTTGAGGTACAGAGAGCAAGACTGGTCCAGGTTCAGGTTAGCCATAATTATGATCAAGTAGATGGGATGTTGACGCAAGTTAACCATATCCAGATTCAGTATGATCGGTTAGCAACACAATCATTGGACTGCTAATATTAAAATCCTGTTCAGAACCAAACAATCCCTAAATAAACCAGGCTTACAACCTGATACCGTTCCCATCCCTTTAAATAATCGGGATTTCCTAGTCCACATCGTTGTTTACGTTATCAACGGACTTTATCGGCCACGCGTGCTTGATACTACGTTCGATAACTAAGCAACGTATGTAATGTTTTTCAACATGAAACGTGAAGACTGAAGACAACTTATGTAATGACTTGCGGAAGAACGGAAGTAAGTAGCCGTCGTTAGTGGAAACCGCTTTATAACATGACAGCCTGTCAATGGCCGCAGAGAAATGAAGTTCTTTTAGAAACCGCTACTGGAGAATTGCTGGGTAATGACACTATCAACGTGAGCAGAATGCTTTGAATAATATCAGGATAGATAGAGCACCCCGAGCAATGCATGGGAAAATGAGCTTTCCTAATCATGGCTATGCCAAATTGAAAATCTCGTGGATAGTCGTGCATTTTTAGAGTCACTTTCATATAACGGTTGTAAGATGGCTCATGAGGATATGAATGTACCCAAAGATAGTTGTCAGACTTTTCGAGCGTCAGATTTTTGACTAATCTGAGTCTGTAACGTCGACTATTTCTGTTTTGTGCTCGTGATTATAGATCTGTTTTGTTTTTATGTTCCCTTATTATTAGAATTAATTCTCTTTTTGTATGAACGTGTTTCTGTGACAAATAAACCTATTTTTCTTTCTTTCTAACGTATGCTCTATAATAATATTCCCACAAGAAAATGCTAAAACCAGACAGATTTAGTTTTCTAGACGTTGCAGAAGGATCACCCACGCTTTACACTTATCTCTCACGCGTTAATTAGAACGGGAAGCGGTGCCAATAACGCCATTTAGTTCACAGGTTAAGTGACCAGCCGGGTCAGCGGGATTGTCCGAAAGGGTTACCGCTGGCCCGGAACATAAAGGGCTAAGGAAGGAACACGGGTGGGTTTTAGTCAGTAAGAGTCGAACACTCCCTTCCGCTCCACCCAAAGTGGGAGGGGTCATTTGATGATTTCCCATACGCAAAAAAAAAAAAACAAAAAAAAAGTGACCAGAGTTCGTTGTGATCGATGTGTGCAGTTTTAAGATTGCACTAAGTATTGTCTACAATTCCAGATTTCCCTTCAAATCCTTCGGCTTCTTCTTATATTCTAGTCGATGGTAAATTATTAAATGAGTTGGCCCCGTAGGTAACTATGCCAATCGCGGCATCGCTGGTGTTTCTTAGGTCCTCAGAATTGCATGTGTATGGACGCTTTAGACACGTCAACTTCGGCTGGACAAAACGTATAAGGACTCAAGGAGGCTTGCTTGTAATAATTTGTAAGGCCAAACGTTTTGCCCAAAAAGGTTTCATAAGCATCATCCAGACTGGCCGAAAAGATTTACGAAGTCGCTAAACGACAGCTTCTAAAACTGCAAACCTGCAACCCTTTAGGTTGAAGTGTTCGGAGACGCTAACAGGCCACTTGCAACATAATAAATATTTGCCAATTACCGTCATGTCAAGCCGCATTATTCAATTGCTCCTAAACGAGTTATAAACGACCTAATTCGACATGAAGACTGGGTGCAACGAATCGCATTAGAGAATGACCAAGCATGCAAAATTTTGATTAACCCAATGATGGATCACACGACCTTTGTAACCGTACAAAAAAATCGTCCACTTAAGACTTGCAGTAAGTAAAACCCTCACAATTTTCAATTGATCTTAAGTTAAATTAGTCAAAACAGTCCGAATACATTGGTCTGAGCTTTCTCTCCGTCTGCAAAACTGATACCAACATCGATTGGGTAAAATTTTTGGACACCGCAACTTCTGAATTGGTAAACTTTCCCTTGTCTCTAAGTATAGTTACTTGCCATAATCATTTTTCGTCTGATGGCAGACCAAGACCTCGTCTTAGTCAAATCACACGATCACGTAACAGCGTGCCTAGATTACATCCGTATAACTTATGCCTTGAAGACATTGGAGCTACAGCTAAAAACTTTGTTATTATTTGAAACGGGGAAACACCCATATCAAAGACAATATCCAAACGTGTATTAAAAATCAATAAAATATTAATGTAACCGACATGGCAGGGGTCGCGATCGCGACAGTCTCGCGGGTCGTTACCCAGCGCCTACGCAAATGAATCACGGTGCGTTATCCTTTAATTTATAATAACATCATAAACAAAGTGTCTTGTAAAGAAATCATTGGACGTGGGATTAAAAAGATTCGGTGATCAATGAACTTTATTGCGTTTCTAGATTCAATTAGAAGTTCTAATTTGTGGCAGAGAAGTGTAAAACTTTTGGTTTATAGTGTGTACTTCTGAAGTTGCTGAAGTTAATACTATTATTGAAAACGTTTCGAATAGTTTCGATTGTAGTAAAACTACGGCGACAGTTCAAATCTCAACTTTTGGCAAACCAACTGCTTCTAGACATGAACGAATTTTGAATTTGAGTTTACAAAACAAAAACAAAAAAATTTGAATGAATAAACTTTAGTCTATCAGGATATGATCACAAAGATACAAATTCTGTCATTGTCATTTAGAAGTTTTAATTGAGTCCCTAATGAGTTTGAATGAGCAGGGTGGATTTAATATGACACAGAGACACTCCGGGTATTACAATTCAGAAAGTTGAAGAAAATTCTAACTTTGAAGAACGAATCTTCCAATATCTCAAAAGATACAAATTTTTTTTGTTGGATCAGTTCAAAACAAAGATATTTTGAGCTATTGATCCGTATCAGGCCTTGCATCAAAAATGTAACAGTCATTTGAGGAGTTGTCGTCACATCAAGACATCGGAAGTAGGTGTGTACATTTATTAATCAGCTTATTTACTTAAATCGATCGACACGACAAAGGTAAAGTTTATTTATAGCTCAGCCTTTATCCCCCAGAAGGTCGTTCAGAAACCTAACTTGGTAATGTCAACAGCTTCAATGATTAACATAATAATACTCCCAGCCGCGACTTTCCGAAAAGGGAAACTTTCCGTCTACAGCACCATCAGTATGCGACACTTGCAACTCAGAATCAATTCCCGGGACACCCCACACTTCACAACCAAATACAACCTTAACACAATGCATTTAGGATTAGTATTGCACAAACACCATCACAGACAGACAAGGGGGTTGAACTTACGGCCTACAGTCGCCCGCCGCGCCCGAAGATTCGGCTGAACGCATCGCTCGTACAACACTGGCATATCGATGAAAAATATATGACAAAAATAGTTGAATTTCCAACCCAAGGTCAGGTTAACAGCACTATTGTGTGTAATCCATTTGTGTGATTGGTTAAATTTGAATTTGGAACACCGGTGCCAGCCAGTGTTGTGGTACACGGCCGGTCGCGCACTGTCCGCGCGCCAGTGCTCCGGCCCACACTTATAGCGATGGAACTAACGGAGTCACGTTGACCGCCCCATGTAAAATTCATACAACCCCGAAATAAGCGGCTTAATAGCGACACGCCACCACAATGTGTTATTATGAAGATAAACAAAGAAAATGCTATATACATCACTTAAGGAAGCCATATGTTAGGTCTGAACTTCCTGCGGCGGAAGAAACTGGGGAAATAGCACTTGATAAAGGCAAAGGTCAAGTCCAGAATAGCTTTGTATGACAAAGTTACGACGACCTCTGCAACAATAACCTCACGTTCTTGGGTGATATCTAGATGCTCTCAATCTGTCGCTATGCTTTCCGCTATGAAAGGGTTTACTTAAAGCTCGAGACGTGCTCCGTATTTCATCAGGCAGCTATTTTAGTGCGCGTCGAATTCTAAGACGGCTCTTTATACAAGGTCAGAGTTTGGTAATCGATGTAGAAAATTAGATTAGAAAGTTTTTAAATCATATTTTATCATTTCTTTTATTTACGCTTAAATAATATTGATCGATGGAGGTGCTTGGGGGAGGCCTATGTCCAGCAGTGGATGTCTTTCGGTTGAAATGATGATGATGATGAATGATGAATATTGATCGGACCGGATCGAAAACTTTTACTTTATGACCAAAAATACTTTTCCTTTCATTTTCCAATATTCAGTTATTGCTCAGTCTGAACAAAATGGTTTTCTTTCCACAATGTGACGGTTTTGGATAGCCTAGGTCCTTTGGAAACTTAACAAGATATTTCTCAAAACTGATTTTGCTGATGAGGTTGGCAGCAAACAGCTTTTGACATATCATACGACATAAATGACATACTAAGCCTAAACAAACTAGTCGCACAATGACACCAAACCTACACAATCTACAAAATCATTAAAAGCCAGTGCAATGCACTTGTCAGTGGCATTCTCATGCGAGGTGGGAGCGATAAATATATTATAACACGTCCACTAATTGTGTGAACCACCACCGGCGCCCGACATAACTGCATAGGCATAGCACGCCATTGTACCGGCTGACGCTAATTGTGAAATTAATTAACGAAGAATTCTTGGATTTGGATGAATGACGACTCTATTTTATTTACGACAGGACTTTTATAAATGGTCACGAGATCGTGACGTTTTCGAAATTGTCAGATAAATCGCTACCAGTAAATGGCAGATGCACGTCAATAATGGAGCATTTGCATGCAATTTGGCTGTTGAGATTTCTTCCGAGATCCATCACACGATATTGCTGTTATTGATGGTGTATCGGATGTTCCATTTGTATCGGAAGAAAGTAATGATTTATGCAATAAAAAGATGGCTGAGAGTTGGCTCACGCCAAGGATATTCAAAATCACGAAACAAAAGTGCTAGAAAATAATGAATGTCCTCCTTATTACATATTTAATACTGTTGTTGTGTAATAATGTTTAAGGGCAGTTTCATGACTAAAGACAATTTTAAAAGGAATTGATGTATCCGATGAAGCTGGCAGGCAAGTAAACCAAAGATAAAACCTCCACGGTGTCGCTGTCGGCAGTCGTCTTTATTGCCGTCTTATCTCGCAATTCGTGTTGGTAACAGCGGAAGGACCACAGGCCTAGCAAGGTGTGCCACTTTTGTGCATTATGCATTACCCAAGGCAGCGTAAAACACGGGGACATTATTATAAGTATAACCTGGGCAGTATAAGTATTCCTAGATTTGGTTAGGTTCCTTTTATAGTTTTCTCTAGACGTCATTGAGCGTTTACGCCGTACGGCATTTCATACAAACTTTCAAGCTCTTGTTTTTCGAAATGAACAAACCGATTTTAATGAAACTTCATACGCATAAGCAGGATACAAAGGTCTAAAACGTTACTTAAGAACATTTTCGAAAAATAGTGTTACAGCCAAATTAGACCATAGAATCGAATCGAAATCGGTTTATTCATTTCGAAAAACAAGAGCTTGAAAGTGTGTATGAAATGCTGTACGGCGTAAACGCTCTTAAACCAAACGCCCAAAAAGTTTGTATTCTAATCACTGACACAATCATGAAAGGTATGAATACCAAAGTAGTTTTTAATGGCAAACTTCAATCAAAGCTGATCCAATCTGCATGATTACGACTCGAGGCTGGTACACAAAGTCGGCCAACAACGCGTTACAATTACACTAACGGCCTTCGCGGGAGTACAATGTCAAGAGCGGTAACGTTTTGACAATGACCCTACCTGGTTCAAGTGTTACTGTTTAAATTAATTAAGCTATAAGGATAACTACAATCAAAAGTTATAATGTGCCAGAAACGAAGAGTCCAGAAAGTAAGAGAGAGAGAGAGTGCCAGGGAGTACTAGTGTGAGTCTGGTGCATGTTTATGATATCTGCCATCAGCAAAGGAAATTAATACAGATGATGCAGGTACAGAATCAGATAATGGTTAGGGATAATGATCCAAAACCATTATCTGATTCTGTACCTGCACCCTGCAATCACCTTGCTGTATTTTTTTATCGAAGAATGCTTCGATAAAAAAATACAGCAAAGTGATTCAGATTAGATTGGAAACTAAACTTCTTATACCAAGCCAATACTAGGTAGTACTACCATTGGAAAGGTAGTACTACCATTGGAAAAGTGGCGCGTACAAAATTTAACAATACATATTTTTAAACACTTTTTTTGTAGGGACCCTCTTGAGTTTTAACTTAAATTTATTTTTATCATTTGTTGTTATAGCGGTCATGCTAGTACACACACCATGAAAATCAAATGTCTACCTATTACGGTTCAAAATACAGCCCTGTGACAGAAAGACGTAGGGTCCCATTGGCTCCTCTGGATACTGAACCCTAAAAAGTAAAAATGGCTCCTCGTCAATCATTTATGGAAAGGAAAATCAAATCCATGCTCATATTGCTCATCATCCGTTAGATGATATTACAGACAAAATTTTATAGTTTTAAGTTAAAACTGGAATATTTGTTTGTAATAAGTAGTTAATAGTTTTGTTGTAAATATTGCACTAGAATTTGACCAAGGTTTTGAGATGTTTTCCCTTTGACACTACCACTACACCCGTAGCTCGTATTAATAAGCCAGGCCGTCACACTTACACGTATAAGTCCATATCTTGAAAATTCCTGAATCGATTTTGATGAAACTTGCACTGTTCCCTAAGTTGAAGTAAATGTAAGCCAATAAAAAAAATGGTGACGATCCGATTAATAGTTGCGGAGAAATGCGTGGACAAACATAAATACATACATACATCTATAAAATTTTGTATATGTGTTTGGAAGCCCTAATAGATTGTCATATGTATGCATACATACATACGTATCGAATTTGGAATAGTTTTAGATGACGTTTGCCCAACTATTTTGCAAATAAGGAAGAAATAAAAATGTTTTTTTTTTTTTGCAACAGGGACTGAAACAACTATTTTGCAAATAAGGAAGAAATAAAAATATGTTTTTTTTTTTTGCAACAGGGACTGAAAGAGTGTCTGAAAAATTCGAAGTGCTAGAGCATGTGGGGTATATATGGAAGAGCGCAGTTTGCACATTCTCAAACATTTTTTCTTTAGGCCGCATAGTTTTCGACTTTTGATGAAAAATGTAAAAAATAAAAATAACCCCCCCCCCCCTCTTATCTCTGAAGTTTGCAAAGAGATAAATCTGAAATAATTTTATGTGATAGAAGTTTATGTAAAGATTACAGGAAAAATAAAACGATGTCTCTAAATAGCACACTTTTTCAGAAATCACCAACAAAAGTTATACTAGTTCCACTATCTGTCAAGAGATGGCGCTGACCTAAGACTGAAATATTCTACACCGCAGTGCGCAGTATTAAAATTCTCTAACGACTATAGACCTCGCCGATGAAAATTTAAAAAACATATGATGGTACGGAACCCTCGCCTCGGTGCGCGAGTGCGACTCGCTCTTGCCCGGTTTTTTTTTTTTGAAGTCGGTAATAATAAAACTGCAGTGACCACTTCTCAAATGGGACAGTCAATTGGTACATTTCAGATCACGTCAGTTGCCAAATAAATCTTGCGCAATCGATTGACGCAACTCGGGTTATGTGAGCTGCCACGCGATTGGGGGTGACCATAATTTTCTACTCATTAGACGGCCAGTGAACTTAATATTTTATGCTGTAGTAATAGGTTTACAGGTGGAGAGTGTAGGTCAGGTTCGGGCAAGGACGCGCCGAATATGGAATGAAGTCTAACGAAAGATCGAATTTCGTGCGTCATACGTATTAATTATTTATGTTTCATTTCTTTAATCACGAAGACAGTTATTGAATACTCCACTGCAATTGTTATGTTGAAAACACAATAATTCAGAGAGCATGGCAATAATTTATGGCATATCTAGTAAACTTAGCGACCTGTCTAAAACTCTCTCCTTCGGCGCATCAAAATGCAACAATTACGAAATGTCAGCAGCCTTAGGCCTGGGGGAGACAAGGATGCTTCTAAAGCTGAGGGGACCCAACTAACCCTCAGGGGTCTCTAAGGACAAGTAAAATTGGAACGAGACCGGAATACTAAAATCTCGGGACCGAAATCCGAAGTTACTCGGCGCTCATTAGCGAAATATGTAAATATAGTCACCCTTGCAGACCAGATTAATGGTGTGACCTGGATAACATTAACGAGCATCATTATATTATTTACTAGCTTGTGCCTGCGACTTCGTCCGCGTGAAATTTCATGTTCCCACCCACCCCGTCGCATCGTATCGCCTGCGTAGCGTTCTTTCTGACTTTTTCGTTTATGCTCGGCTCCTAAGGATCCTAGGGTGATGTTAAGTATTGTTATTAGTATATCCATACAAATATAATAAATTCGAAAGTAACTCTCTAGTCTGTCTGTCTATATGTTACCTTTTCACGCCTAAACCACTGAACGGATTTCTATAGAATTTGGCAGAGAGATAGATTGCATCACGGCGAAGGACATAGGATAGCTTTTATCCCGATATTCCCACGGGATCGACACGTATACGGGTGAAACCGCGGGCCGCTGCTAGTAATTATATAGATAAGCAAAGTTTTGGGCCAGCAAGATCTGAAATACAGTGGCGCCAGTGACACGAAGAAGTACATTATATAGATTAGTATAGATTTATACCGACACTATAACTTTCATTACGTGGAAGTAAGTGGCAAGCTGTAAATTCGTCCGTGTCTGGTACTAAACAATTCATACTTCGCTTCCTATTCAGATAACTAAAAACATTAAGAGCATGCGCACGATTGGTTTGAACACAGATAAGATGCATTACGTCAATGTAGTGAAAGGTATCTGGATTATGTTTGATTATAATTAAAATATAGATATAGATGGCAATAAGTCATTTAGTTATCAATGATAAGAGGTAACTGTAGGATTGCACAAGGCTTCTGACACTTATGTGAATGATACTGACATTGTTTAGCAATGGCTACCGACACGGCAGGCCAATGACTGGCTGTTGGCCATGGCGTTGGGTCACCATCACCTTACAAAGAAGATTTATCCACCAACCCCTTGTCACCAACTTATTCAAATATTGGATCAACTTTCCAGTACATGAAAGGAAACACACGGCGTTCCCATAATGATATCAGGACAAATAATATAAACACTTTGTCCTACTAAAGCCAATGTGAATGTTTAATAATAAAAATAATTGCGCCCGCGCCGCAGGTGACACAATTATCAGTTCAATGACACTGACTATTAGGAACAAAGAGATTGAGTGAATATTGATAGAACTGCTGAAATTAACCCAGATATGGGGCGTAGATAAATAAAAATGCTATCTTTTAGATATATTTATTTTTACTGTGCTACGGAAAAATTTTGTTTTCTGAAGGAAAATATTTAACTGAACCTCTAATTTTTTGCGTTTCCAATGATTCACACTTTTTTTATTAATAGAACCTTTTTTTAACCGGCTTCATGAACTTATAGTTACTTCAGGAGCTTATTGCGACCAAATGTGAGAAAAGGCCAGAAAGTTAAAAAAAGGTTCTATTAAATTTAAAAACATAACCCTGCTTCTGGCACCGTCGGGTAAAAAAAGTGTACTTGGCTATTTAGTATTTCTAAGACCCCAAAATAGGCTCACAAATCAGGCGCAATCATTATAATTATTAGTGTAAGTACCTACCTACACTAATATTTTTAAGAGCTCAAAATGGGAATTATTATAGGTTTAATTAAATACATGCCATTTCTGAATATACTAACGTTCCTCCTTCAGGCGTTAAAAACTTACAAAAGAGTATAAAATTTCTCCAAGTGGAATTCAACTGAATACGTGCTGATAAGAAGTCGCGTACCTTCATGAGAGTTTACTACTCTCCCGGAATTCTAGAAATTGCTCCCAATTTTTTCCTGTGCCAATTCTTTTAATTTATTTAATTAATTAGTTGGATTCATTTCTAGAACTACGACCTGATTAGTTTTTATTACTTAAATTTTAATTCCTGATGTTTCCACGATGAGTTGGAACCCTAGTATACAGCCCACTCGGGGTCTATAAATTGCAAAAGTGCAATACAAAGAGCTTGGGCTTTAGAGCCGTAACCAATAAATAGTGATAAGCTTGGGACCGTGGCCCCCGAGGCTTTGTGTCAGTATAACTTTTCTACAGGGTTTATAGGTACGGTCGGCAACAGAACTCCATCAACACTGTCATTTTTACATGTTATTAAATTGACTACATTTTTTTTCAATAAACTGCTTTTTAGCTTTTCACATAATAGCAAAGAGTTTATATTCTAAAAATTGTACTTCTGCTGCAATTTAGAACAAATGTTTTGCTCAATAACTAAGATTAAAAAAACTGAAGTGTCAATCGACTTTTGTTGCCGACTGTACAATTCAAGGATTCAGAAGATTTATCTGGGGTGAAATTACATTTATGGGAAACGGCAGCCAGATACGGCTAGTAAAGAAATGGTTAAGGGTGTCTACTTGTCTAGGTCAATTTGCAACAAAGATCTTCCGTTGGTCCTGCGCCTCATCTCTCTCCGGTCGCGTCGGATTGCCGTCCCATCGAGTTAGAGTGGGGGAAGAGAGAGTGCACCTGTGCTCGCATACACTTGTGCACTATAATACCTCCCGTGCCGAAGGCTAGTCTCCGCTGAGATTGGCCGCCATGGCCGAAATTTTGTCTAGCTAGAGGACTATTATCTATGTATGGAAAATAGTTTGTTTTTTAAATGAGGAACGCCACCTGGATCCATAGTTATATTTCCGAATATCATATCAACACAAAAAAAACCTTTGTGATAATCATTTCGCGTGCCCCACCGGTAACAAATGACCCGCGACCGTTGAACCCGCCAGCCAGACGCAGCGACGCTCATGCACAACGAATCAAACGTCCAACTAGCTATCTCACTCTGGCGTGATATGGACGCGAGCACATAAAATTTATACTTATTATTTTTGTTGTGGACAGGGATGAAAAAGCAGCATCATCCATCACAGAACATTTTACGCCCAGGAGCACCTTACAATTTTCTGTAAGTATAAAGAATAGACGATCATCGTTCGAGCGAGGATTTATCTTAAGGTATTAAAACCTTGGGATTTGGACCGATCTCAAGAGAAGTAATTTCATCCGTGAGCGTACACGCTCACGGATGAAATTACTTCTCTTGAGAGAATAAAGGATCAATGGCAGAGGACCAGGTCAAAATATATTTTTTCTCTAAAATCTATTAATTATGAAGGCATGGTCAGGTCAGCCACCCAAAATAAAATATATATTTAAACATTTACAAAGATTGCGTTTGTTAGAAAACATCTTTAGCCCCAGGGTAGCTGCTTTGGCAGAGATAAGCTATCAATGATCAGTTATGGTCAACACATTTATTTCCAAGAGAAGTAAAACCGCTCCGATCTCCGTTCTTTTAGTTCTTAGAATTCTATTTGTTTTGAACCGCCAAATTAAGATACATGATCCAGAAAGTAATGAGAAGGAACCACGTTCCAAAACAGTCAGGGACTAAGCACAATGGATGAATACGATAACAAGGTAGGGATTACTTCTGACCATAGGTTGCTTAAAAAAATATATATATATATATATATATTCATCCTAGGCTGAGAATTAGCACTTTTTGAAACGCCCACAACAATCTCCCCAGCAGCAAGAATCCCTTTGAATTCCTAAAGGATTCTAAAGTACCTTACTTATCTCTAGCTAGAAAAGCCATAAAATGATTTAGGCAGCAGTCAGGCATTCTCTGGGTTAACGTAATGCAGTAGATAACGACCTAATGAATCATTGCGTGACGTGAACGAAGTCGGTGTTTTGCCCTCATTGTAAATGTAATGCATTACTTACCAATATTTGTGGACATATTATTGTAATGAATGTTTACGAGGACCATTTTGAGGTAAAAATGTATTTGGAGCAACGTTCAGTAGATTTTCTTTTATTTTCCAGCATAACACATTCAAACATGCTCTTTTCCAGACCAACGTCATTTGAAAGGGACAAAACTTTATGTAGCTTCTTGGCATACAAAATCTGGACCCGATCAAAATTTGCAGGTTACAATTTAAATCCTCAGGACTTTTCAAAAGGGAAACGATACAAAATTCCTGCACCTAGTCACACAAGCGAGAAGTCCCAGGCGAGAAGCCGTCACTTGATCCAAAAATATACCCCAAAACCTGTAATCCAGATTTCAAGAAGCAGTAACAAAGAAAACCACGAACAATACGAATCATCAGCTAAAATGGAACTGAAATACGTGATATAATTGAGCGAGACACACGTCATGCCAGTTCAAGATCACTATTAAGATTGAAACGACCGTTAGGGCAACGTCGCCTCATTAGAACGTCTTTACTTCTTCGTGAAGACATTATTTTTGTTTCATGCCAGTACGAACACTTTAAAAGGAGGTTTACACAAGTGTGATGTCATTGTATTTGGGGAATCCTTCTTCGGGTGAATTAATTGCTTTAATTACTTCAAGGTCATTGAACCTCGGCTCTGCGAAACAGTAGATAGAATATTGACATTAAATTTCGATTATACTGACGTCAAAGTTCCGTTTGAAGCATTCATCGGCGTTTATTAAAACGGATGAGATGAGATTATTTCAAAGTATTTTGACAGTTGAGACATTTCGTAAGTCTTTTGTTCTGATTGGATCAAATCCTTAGGCAACACGTGGTCTGTTTAGGAGATGTGACACATAGGATAAAGGATATAATATTGCACATATTGCAGTATGATTCACAGACATCAAAACAGTTGGTATGACTAAATATAAGCAAGATTTGTTCGTCCTTTTGGTGAAGGTGTGGCAAAACCAGTAAACACGGGTTTGTTACATTACAAACATTTTTTTAATAAAGACTCACTGGTTGTTTTAAAATAAGAGAGTTATTTGGAAGATTAGATAATAGTATTCATTTAGATAAAGTCATTTCTTAAATTGATAATGCAATGGAATGACGCAGAAAAGTATGCACGGTAAGACTTTCAATCGAGCTAATTCCATTGCATGTCCCTAAAGCAGACCAAATTGGTACATTCTTTAGCAATTTTTGGGCTAAAGAAAATCAATTGAAAAACAATGTTTATAAATCATGGATTCTATCACTCATTAGTCATTTCCCTCCGGTAAGTACATTGTTGATGTTGAGTTTATCAAGAAAATAATAAGAGGACTCACCTTTTGTCGCCACCGGTATAGATTGCCGCGTCATATCCTAAAACAGAAAAAACACATTAATCATCTTCGCACTAAATTGTGTTTACTCGCAAATAATAATAAAAAGCTGCAGGACAGGGATAAAAAATAAAGGTACTGTATATTTACAAAGTAATTTGCAGCCCTCAATCCAAAGAGTGAAAGATTTGGAAAATATTCACATTTCAAGAATAATCGGAAAGAAAATTATGTCAACTATCGTCTTCCTTTACATTTTATATATAGTAATCATCATGATACATTAAAAGACTCCTCGACAACAGCTGTATCACCCAACTAACAAAATAAAAACGAAAATGAGCATTCCATTCCAAAGCTCTCAAAATAACACACAAGCAGTAATGACTTTTAAGATAGTGTTATAGTTTCCTACGAGTATACCCGCATTGGCATTACATTTTAATTTAGCAATACAAAAACAAAGGCAGCTTTCGAAAAAGCCTCTCGTAATATGGAAAAGTATTCGTTTATGCGGGCATTTCTGTTATTCTGTAATTCGTTTCCATCTTTCCCATGTTTGTTGTGACAGAAAAGTTATAACATGGAACAAATTGTTTTTGCTTTTTGGGATAAGGGGACGTTAGCACGCCCTTCTAATATAGGTGCTGACACCTTTATTAATGGTCCTTTTAAAATTTGTTGGCACACATAGGTTCCATGAAAGGCCACGAATCGAGTAATATTGAACTATGATGGGTATTCTGATACGGTGGCACAGAAAAAATAATTGCTTTTCGACTAAAATACAATGTTGGCATCAATTTCTATACTTAACACGTTTCCTATACTTCCGGTAAACACACAGTGGACCTTGTGATTAAAGTGATCATGCAAATTATGCTTCTTACATATAAGAACTTAAATTAAAAAACTATTTATTTTACTTTATTGCCAAGAAGACTAAATCTGCCATGATCTCTTTTAGGCCCGGGAAATAATCTACGAATAATCTAGCATCTGCAAATTTAAACTAGACACCTTAATAGTGTATTTCAAGGTAGTCCTCCAAATTATATTTAAAGGTACTTTACACATTTCTCCATGAGCTAATAGCTTCACAAACTACCCGTGGCCCACTAACCGAGTTTTTACTCAACCGAGTTACAAGCCATGCAAAGTTTCTAACTTTGTGATTGTGAGTATCGACCAACACCATTGCCTGAAAGGGATACTATGGTGATACGGCAAAAAGCAAACATTCATATTTTGATGCTTTTGTCATAATTAGGTACCTACCCACATGCTTAGCAATTTGGAGCAACGTTTTACTTAATTGTAATGTGTATATACGAGGTTTTTCGTATATAGCTTTTCCACCGAAATAAAGCTCTTAACCACAAAATAAGTAAACGCAACTATGTTGGGGTCGGCTTCCAGTCTAACCGGATGCAGCTGAATACCAGTATTTTACATGGAGCGACTGCCTATCTGACCCCCACAACCCAGTTACTGGTTAACACGATATCCCTTGGTAAGACTGGTTGTGAGACTTTTGGGATAGTGCCCATCTAATTATAGGGAAGAATCCAATTCTAGCTTCCTTATTTCCAAAATCAAAGAAGGGCTAATTTATTATCATTACAGCATCGGGTGCTTCTACATTAACAGTCATGGAAACAATCAATACTTAAACAAGTTTATCAAGAAGGTTCTAACCGCAACAAATCCCTATCACCCGCTATCTAAAAGGACATTTTTATCTTTAGCCTTCTTCGTTACTATCGGGGCACACGGCACACCCAAACGAAGCCTAGAAATGTATCCAGGCCAATAGTACAACGCTCCGTATTTCCTTATTCACGGGACCTGACAGGCGCTTCCTTCGTGAAATGCAGTATAAACCCAATTTGATGGCTCTCTTCCTGTTTATCTGACTGCAGCGCAGATTTGTATGTTTATTTGCTCTTATGTATGTGTTGAGACTACGGAGAAGTATGACAGAGTGTAACTGCAAACTGAGTATATTTCATGTAATATTATTTAATTTTAGCAATATCAATTATGAGAAAAATCTTGCAACAAAAATTTTGATTCACATCGTGACAAAAGTCTAAATTGAAAACAAATATTTGTAGACCATCAAATGATGAATTGGGTCGGATTTGGGAATCGTAAAGGTGGCCTCGTTACTGTAGGTAGTCTATATGATAAATAAATACAAACCAATATAAACCAGGACTGATGCAAAAGTAACGTCTTTCTCGGATCATCAATAAAGGACTGAAGTGTCAACCAAGATTTTCATTGCTGAGTAATAAACATAAAGAAACAGATAAGAGAAGATACAAGACTTCAGCTGGTTCTTGTAAAAATACAAAACGAGGATGAGAAAATATGAATATCTACAGAAATTCTATAAAGACAGTAGTTTTACCCAATACGAACTGATATCCTATAAAAAGAGCTTTAATTCAGAAATCGTTAATACTTTTTACCGACTTCAAAAAAAAGGAGGTTATCAAGTCGATACGTATGTACGAGGGCGGGTCAATAAGTCCGTGACTTTTTGAATTTCTGACCTCTTTACTGAAAAAGCAACACTACTCCTGTCAACAGGCATCTGTCAGTTGACTCCTATCAAAATTTGAACTTGCTGCGTCAGTTAGTTTGTGTTTGACAGCTATCTTTATCAGACTACCCAGTAATTTCAGGAAAAAATGGAAAAAAGTGAATTTCGTGTGCTTATTAAGCATTATTTTTTGCGAAAAAAAACCATTACCGAGACCAAGGCTAAGCTTGATAAATACTATGGGGACTCTGCACCATCGATTTCAATGGTAAAAAAGTGGTTTACTGAATTTCGTTGTGGCTGTACAAGCACTGAAGATGCCGAACGTCCTGGACGCCCAGTTGAGGTCTCTACACCCGAAACAATCGAAAAAATTCACGATATGGAGTTGGCCGACCGAAGATTGAAAGTGCAAGAGATTGTGGAAGCCGTAGGGATCTCGCATGGCTCAGTGGTTTCAATTTTGAATGATCACTTGGGCATGAGAAAGCTTTCCGCAAGATGGGTGCCGCGTTTGCTCACAGTCGACCACAAACGCAATCGTGTAACAACCAGTTGCCATGGCAAAAATCCATGAATTGGGCTATGAATTGCTCCCTCATCCGCCCTATTCTCCAGATTTGGCTCCGAGTGACTACTTCTTGTTCCCAAACCTGAAGAAATGGCTTGGTGGAAAAAGATTTGACTCCAATGATGAAGTCATCTCGCAAACAAAGGCCTATTTTGAGGACCTCGACAAATCATATTTTTTGGAAGGGATAAAAAAATTGGAGAAGCGTTGGACAAAGTGTATAGAGCTCAAGGGAGACTATGTTGAAAAATGAAATGATTTATTTATCAAAAAATCTGTGTTTTATTCCAAAAGTCACGGACTTATTGACCCGCCCTCGTATGTAATATTATTGGAATTGCATTATATTCACATATGACAATCTATTAGGGCTTCCAAACAAATATACAAAATTTTGTAGACGTATGTATGTATGTATGTTTGTCCACGCATATCTCCGGAACTATTAATCGTATCGTGACGATTTTTTTTTATTGGCTTACATTTACTTCAACTTAGGGAACAGTGCAAGTTTCATCAAGATCGATTCAGTAATTTTCAAGATATGGACTAATACGTGTAAGTGTGACGGCCTGGCTTATTGATACGACTACGGGTGTAGTGTCAAAGGGAAAACATCTCAAAACCTTGATCAAATTCTAGTGCAAAAACTAAAAATTACGAAATAAAAAGTAATTTAAAGAAATTAAACCGACTTCAAAAAGAAATAACTCAAAATTATGAAATAACTTTAATTTCGGAAGTCGGTCGCATAAAACTTAAACTTGAATACAGATCCCAAGACACCGACTTCCGAAATTAAAGTTATTTCATAATTTTGAGTTATTTCTTTTTGAAGTCGGTTTAATTTTTTTAAATTATTTTTTGTCCCTTATAAATTAAGTTCTACCTTGCCAAGCCCACTCAACGATTACCTAAATGTCTTCGAATCCGAAGACAGATAACTTATCTCCATTTCGGAAATAAGTACGAAGCAATTAGCGGGTACTGGGAAGCAATTTATCACGGTCGGAAGACGAGGCAATGAATGGCGCCCAACGCGGTACCGCGGTAACGCCAGGACTAGTAATCTCTCCCAGCGGAGTGGATTCCACGGGCAATTTCCCAGACGACGGCAGACCACTAAATAGTTAAACCGTTAAGTAAAAACGCGGATGGGAGTGGAAACAGGATTTTATTTAATCTTGGGAAAATCTAGGTTAGTAACGCTTGAAGAATCAAGCTTGAATGAAGTCCCAAAGTTATTAATTTTATTATATAAAAAATCTTCCCAAAGCCTCCTTGGGCGCCTGGCGTATTACAACGCTTTCTATTTTTTCTTACCACAATGTTTTCTTTAATTTCTTACAATAATACCAAAACACACAAATTTAATTTTACGACTTCCTAACTTTGGAGATATTCACAAACGTTTTCATCCGAATTTGAGAGCATAGCTTGAGAGATAAGATTATGTTGCTTTACGAGTCTTTGGCTAAATTTAATGCCCATTTATCCGACATTTGTCTAAATCTGAAATCCTTTAACAGTACTATAATTGTCTATCTTTTTGAAATATTATACGAGATGTTTAAATGGAATCCATGTGTCCTTTGGTATTTGCCAATATTTGGTTTCCTGCCAAGTGTGCTTTTCAAATATCTTCTGGTAAACAATAAGTTTTACGTTATCATTATGTCTTCAATACTCATCTTTGTTTTTATGTTTAAAGTGACTTTGGACCTTTCAATAAAATACCAGATCACTTAAATTGATTCATACCGGAACATACCTTTTATCTAAATTCAGCACGTTTCTTATAGATTCATTAATGTAAATAATTTCATAACTTTCTATCAACATTTCATTAAACATTTCGTTTGTCTACAGACTTTTTCAAATCCTGACCTTATACTTATCTGAGATAATACAATATTGATCCATAAGTTTTATTATTAATGGCTCAGAAGAGGAAATTCAGTCAGATTGTTCTTCCACATTCTTGGATTGTCTTCGAAATGTAATACAATAGCCACATAAACTGTGAACCACCAATACTATCATAAAACTAGGTATTCAGAGGCGACGAACTAACATATTTCTATAAAGAATACCGTCTGCATTCTTCATAATGCGACATGGTCTATAAACTTTTCATTTGTGACACGAGGATCATGTTTAGTCTTTAGAAAAGTGCCATCAATGGATTATATGGCTGGCATTCTTCTTCAGTCATTGTTTAACATATATCTGAAGTTAATATTTTTCGTCACTACAATAATATTGTTATCTCAGACGAATCCGTCATCTCTTGATACGTTACTCATTTCTTTGAGAAATTATGTTTCGTTTGCTCCACTCTTAGATTGAACAAACAATGATACGATATTCATCAAACCACAAAGAAGATCAAGTGGGATCTCTGTACAAAATCCGCCGTCATCTTATCCGTATTACTTGAGTACTGGAACGCAAGCTGATTACAGTAACAACGGGATGTCTGTTACAATTGTTGTGAACAATGAATAGTAATGTCTACACGTGGAGTAGCTACGTGTGGCAGTTATATTTTTAATCCTAGCATCACAATGTATTAATGGTTACGTACATTAATAAATTCTAAGTATAAAATCTCGTGTCTTGTGAATCCTGTATATGTCATTGTATAGAGACGTTAATCAGACATGCTCTTAATTTTTCATAAATGATTTTATTTCTGTAAGTTGGTTTGCACAAACACTTTTACACGTCAATCATATTTCAAAAACTAGATGAGATTGGCGTTTTATATCTGAGTGCTCTGAGAAGAAAGGCCGAAACAAACTCAGAGGTCAGTTTATTTTAAAGTCCAGACATAATCTGGGTTAGATCATGTGATAACTATGTAGATTGATGTCTGAACTGGTATGTTTCTACTTCTTGATTGTCACCATTTTGCGGCTTTTCGTCATAATATATGCGCACTTTTTCTACATAAAATGCTTACCGGTGTAGAAAACTCACTGGAAATCAAAGAGTCCCAGTCCATTAAACATGCCACCACTCGATTGATTTTTCAGTAAGTACCTATACTTATTATGCTTCACATTCGAACTAGTTTTATTACTCACGTCACCATTTTGTATACCTTTATTAAGTATCTATGTCACTGTCATTTATTAATGTGACATAAATTGTAGCTATACCTGAATTGAACTTATGTAATTTACTAAGGCTGAAAATAAGTTGTAAAGTCATACGAATAGGTTTCCTATATTTATATCTGTAATCCATATGGTGTACCTACATAATCTATGCTATTGATAGAATTTTGCGAGCTGTTTAATTAAACAAGAATTCAAGCGAGGCATCTAGGATAGATTTTCCTTAGGTCCTAGGAAGATTGGACTCGTCATTTATTATTCCCACTACTTACGGCTCAATCAGTTGATCCGCCATCTAAATCAGTGCTGCAGTTGAGAATGAAATTGGGATATCTGCAAACACTCTCGTAAAATTTAACATAAGTAGCATCACGGATGGAAGATTCCTAATTAATATTATTCATGATGTGTTTTCCATCTGCGTCAAACTTGCAAGGAATCCGAGTGTTAGCTTGGATATTCATTACGTATTCTCTTTACGAGGTACGACTTTCTTCAATGTCAGTAGAGTTATGTGGGTGCCTATTCGTTAGGTTTAATTTGAAAAGTGCAAGTGGAAGATTTCTATTATATTGCGCAGTTGTGGTAGTAGATCAGTTTCTACACAAACTTTTGCTAAAATAACTATAGTTACCTCTACCTACATGTAGTTCTTAGTCATTCAGTGGAGTCCTCCTTTTAAAAGTCATAGCTAATTGAGGAATGAGACTTCAAATTATACAGTACACTCAAAATAAAATTGTTCTCATACATAATCTTATCATTTCAATACAAATCTTTAAAAAAGACCAACAAAATATGGTAAAATGAGAAACATTCAAGCCACCGAATTTAGAGCATTTCGCAAGTCCAAACCATTTTTAGTTTCTGTAGTAGCTCTCAAACATAAAAACCAAAATGCTTAAGCTGATTCAATTACGCCGAAACAGGCGAATGCAATTGGTCATTATTTACAATATACGTAAGAAAATTTCCGTTAAGAGCCGATAAGACAACTCCGTGCGGCGTGGGAAGATGAATCATCTGTTGATGTCATTGACGATGACCAAATTAGATTTATTGTAAACACCTGATTAATGAGCCATAAACACTGTTTTTGCATCTCTGCAATACAGAAAATAGGATTTCTAGTTCAACTTTTTACAAAATTAGTCCGAGTCGGTAAAATAGTCCAATGAATGAGTGCAACAAATATACAGTACATTGACATTATAATACAAACTACATTAAGTATAACGATTGGACTGAGTTTTTGTTACGCCGAAGCCGCTGCGCAAACCGTATCGCATTGTCGACTGAGTTATAACAGGCGTGACAAAAGCGCAATCCATTATAGTCAAACAAAACACCATAACAAGCCGTTCGTGTGCAAATCATAGATCGTGGAGCAACGTAATCGAAAAAAAGAGTGAAAATAAAAAAATAAGGTGGTATCGGAGTGGCGCAGCACGATGTGCGTGCGCGTTGAGCTCCGGCGTGCGAATGATGCGTTTAGTAAGTGCGTAAACTGTACCGATCGTGAGTTGCGCACGGGCAGCGTGTGTCCGGACTCTGCCGCGGCGTCGCCCTCGGCGCCCTCTCGCAGGAATCCGCCGTCGTCCGACGACGAGCCGGAAGGGTCCTTCGCGGCCATGTCAAACATACACGTGCCAATGATACATGACAAAACACGGTGCAAAAACTTACTGAACGCTCCGGCGCTTCGCCCTCCGCCTGTGTCATTTATTATAAACAAGAGTCACAAACGAGGTGCGTCCCTAATGGACTAGCTTCAAGTTGAAAGTGAAACTGAAATGCTTGCACGGCTTGTGGAAAATCGATGCGACCGGTGTCCGGCATGCGTCAAACGTAGGTACCCATATTAGTTGGAAGGTCGTATACACGTCTAACCATCAATCATCGTGGGAGCGAGAGCCGGCCACACTTAGCACGCGACCATCAGCCGGTGTTTTCGTAAACATTGATATTATCTAGCTAGATACATGTCACTTATCTACCGCTGTACCTACATCTAAACAGTGTTCGAGCTTAATCGTGATTACCCAGCGGCGTGCTCTAACAAACTGCGTCGCCTTGGCAACGGTGCATCTTACAAAAAGAAAAACATTTCGTCAAGCGATGATCGTTACCGTGCTAGCTGCAAATAGTCACCTTCAAACTGTAGATGTATGGGAACATTTCTACATTTTCTCCAGCGGTTGTGCGACAGCCATGACACCGATGCAATTTTTGTCACGCATTGAGAGGAATTCGTTTATTTCAACACTGCACCCAACAAAAGCCGGCTTTGCTAAATGAGCGATTTAGAAAAGTTCATGATGAATATTATAATAATTAGATGGGACTGGTGTCGTGGCGTCATGGGCAGAGGGCACATTCGCCTTACGCGGATATGTCAGCACAACTGTGGCGTGGCGTCTATTAGCAACTGTTCTCCAAAACCCAAACAATGAGAGTGATCGCGGCTTGGTACGCGATTCGGACGCCCTTACTAATCGATAAAACTAACTAAAGCTTACATTTAGCTTTATCGCTAAAGTTAACAATCGATTAGAGGCGCAAACTGTAAGCGAAAGCAAGCGAATGGCGACTGCAGGCTTTCAGCAAAAATTAGGTCGATTTGACCTTTGTTGTTGCCGTGAGGAAATGCTTTAAGGTCTGGTCACATCGCGATTTAAACCGTTGGGTTTCTTTTACGCTTTGTTAAGGCAAGCTTCTACTTTTCACTTAGGGCTCCTTCAAACAGGCGCGACAGGCGATAAAATCGCGCGCGACACAAAGGCACCGCAAGTCGTGCAGTGTCGCGCGCGATTATATCGCGAGTCGCGCCTGTTTGTAGGAGCCTTTACTCTTACTTGTACAGTAACAATTCAGAAATTCAATTGAACAATAATTCAGTACAAAACAGAGTTGGATAAAAATTTTCACGATATTGTGAATCTACTGCGGTTCGGAAGATTAGTTATCACCTTCACATGAAATAGGCTACGTTATGTTGCAACTTGAAGTCGCTGATCCATGCCAAGTAATATGAGCAGACCTTAACAACTAGAATTTATTGCACTGACGTTTATAATAGAGTTAACGGGGCTAAAATAAATTGGACTGTAATGAAAGCAAGGTTGCCACGTTCCTGCATTACCTACGTATAATAATAATGTAAGTACTCATTGGTATAAATATTAATTTCAAAACAGTCATGATGCAATGTGTGTTAATTACAGATTAGTACATGGTTGGGTATATGAATGAATGAAATCATTTTGTTATATCACTGACTTAGATGATACTATTAGTAATACAAAACAAAACAAATTCAAGCATGGAACTAATCTATCACGGTTTGCGCACAAATGAATCGATTAAAAAAAGACTAACGCTTCATTTCTAAATGAAGTAGGTATTAAGCAAGCATCGTTTCTCAAGATCTGTTTTTAACATTAATTCAAGCATTATTCGTTACTAAGATTTACTAATCGATCACGCTTGACGAAAAATTTAAACTATAACGACTAACATCATAATTATGACTTTGACTAGGCATGTATGAATTACAAAGAGATGTTTATAAAACACTCTAACGCAAGCATTATGAAAATGTTTTCCACTAGTCGATCACGCTTGACGAAATAGGAAACAATAAAACGACCTCTAACATAGACCTACTTCTTATCGAAGTACTAGGCGCGCATAAATTCTGAAGAGGTGTTTCCCTTACCCTGGCGAGTTTGTTGGGCATCGGCTGTAGGTGTGGTGTGTGGTGCCTGGGGGGTCCGACTGCTAGCTCCGGGTTGAGGGCCAGGATGGCGTCAATCTCCACCTCCTTGCCCTTGGTTTCGCCGCGCTCGTACCATTCCACTGTGACTGACCTCGTCTCCAAGTTGACCCCGGAGACGATCGCCGAATGGATCCGGCCTGGAAATGGTAAAATTTAATAATTATTGCAAGGTCCTTCTAGACGTAGTCACTATTTTCAAGGAAGTCGGCTATGTTTCTTTATAGAAGTCTAATTTTAAATTATTTCATGGGTTAACAATACAACCACAGATCTTATTTCTGTAGTTACAACAGACAAACATTATTCAATTCTGATTGAAGCCTTAAAATAAAAACCTGTACTTCTACCCAGTTGTAAGTCTTAACATGCATAAGCCATTCTGAAGAATTCAAATCACAATAAATAAAAAACAGCATTGTCATGATCTCTTGAAAAGGCTGTACAAACACATGTATGAGTGCAAAGCCATTGGCAAGTTTAAACAGTTGCTGTAATATGTATAAATCCATGGAAAGATTTTCCTTCTTAACATTTAACGATGTAAAATGTCTGGAAAATTCGCAAAAACAAGATCATCAAAGAAGGCTTCATTTTCAGGGTGATGGACTCGTCAGACATGTATGACCACATAAAAAAATATGATGCCAAAAACATTACGAAAATGCTGGCGCCAAAATTTTGGTACAAAGTCCGACGATAAATTATGAGTATGAGCATCCCGCTTGGGAAGTTTGTAATCAGTTTTAGACATGCAAGGATAGGATGTGTTCCCTCGCTCGGTTTAAACTTCAGTCTTAAATCGAGCCACACTGCATTTTTTTTTTCTTTTTATAAAGGTTCTATAACTTTGTAAATGGGCGTGAATTCAAATTCGGAACAATGATGACACCAAAATAATGGCCAGTATGTCGGCATCATCTGAGGCAGGACATCGCCGTCGAGGTAGACCAAGGCGAAGGTGGCGTGACGATCTAATATCATTCGCAGGGCCAACATGGCCGGAGATCGCACAAGACAGGGAGGTTTGGAAGGAAAAAGGGGAGGCCTTTGCCCAACAGTGGGACACAAACTAGGCTAACAAAAAAAAAAAAAAAAAAAAAATGTCGGCATCAAAACTGCATCAAAACCATTTCTTTGACTCTGTTGTCATTTTTTATAACTTTATACTTAACATGGGAAATGCACGCTTGCTCGATTTACGAGTCCGGGAGGGTATTATCGATTTGAGGAAGATAGCCAGAAAGGATATCGCCAAGAGGTTGGTCGACTTTTCACGTGACCAGAGGGCTGGCCTTTTTCTTTTCCAAAGAATTACCAACGCCATACAACGTGGCAATGCTGCCAGTCTTTTGGGCACTATTCCTGTTGACAGCGATGCCGACGAATTTTTTGATGCTTCTGTTTTCCTATACATGTACATATTATTATTATTTTAAGTCTGTTAGCCTACATTATGTAAATATTATTTTGATTAATAAAAATATAATTATTTTCTCGTTAACGATAGCCAGAATACAGTTTTTGTGAAGAACAACTTCAGAAGAGCAGTTTTCAAGTCGGAAATATTTGCCTTCCACTTCCTCCTGCCGAACCATCGAATTCCTCATCAATGAATATGTAGGTACTAAGAAACGAACCCATAGAACCAGAGAGTCCATTACAGAACATACATATACCAAGGCACATGATATGGTAACAGTTAAGTCACAGTCTAACTAATTAAATACACATTGCGGTACATCTGTGTATATGCTGACAGGGGGACAGGATCGTCTGCGACAAAGAGGGGGGGGTGACTAGACGCATTAAACAAACTGCCTTGTGTGGCTGCACGGTTTATAAAAACGCAGGAAACTGATGTTTTTCTAATATGATTTCAGTCTATGTTTACTGAATAAATATCCGCTTTACAGTACGCCTGCAACTGGACTTGTTAAAATATTTGGTGAAGAATTTTCATTTTAATTAAACACTTCCCATAAAGATGTGGCGAGTACGACAGACACATCAAAGATTCCAAAAATATTCCAAAGTTGTAGAATTATTCATGGAGTATATCCAAGCAAGGAAGATTAATATCGGCGCGACTGTCAGTCACAGCTGCGGATTTTGGCACACATTTCATAACAGAACATAAAACGCGAATGAACGTACATAATTTGATAAAAAGAACCCTCCACATATTCACAAGTGGGGATTTTTCTTCGTTTTTACAGGCAGCACAGGATTTTTTGAGCTGGCATCGTAGGTAATTGTTAGAGAAAAAGCACAAGATAGAATAGAGTTGTTACAGTTCTCCCAGCATTCTCATCAATTCCTACAAAGATCACGGACAATAATGACAGTGAAACATCAAAGCAAACAAAGAGCTAATTATAGAGTCGGGACAAGGTCGCCGACCTTCCCCAGTACACTGTGGTCCCGACGCGCCCCTTTATTAGCCTGAGTATAAACAAAACGACCAACAATTTGAAAACGTATCACGTAAAACAATGGGGAGTTTTAATTAGCAAGTGGTTCTTTGTTGGCTTTATAATGGTCACCCGTGTTTGTGATCACCTCATCTAGTCTGGACTTCTGGAGGTTTCTCATCTGTGATATTGTACAGCAGATTCAGCAGTATGGTAAAGGATGTAGCCTATACTTACGCCTAGATACAAGTGGCTGCCTGATTGCCGAGTTTTGTCTAGCTATTTCTTATCGATCAGATCGTTTATGGTAATTTATAAGCGCTTTGCATCAAGTTATTGCCTTATTCGATTGATGTGAGTCATCGGTTACTATGGATAAGGTAAGTGGTAGTTGAAGAGCTAACCTTAGCAGAAGGCAGTTGCGTGTCGTATTAAGACCTGTGCATATAACACACCAGAGTAACATCGAGGTCATTAGAATTGAATATAATGAGACCAAAGACCTGACGAGGAGAGAATGTATGTAAATAAAAACAGAAAAAAGTCGTTTCTAAGTCAAAACAGTTCGCTCATAGGTAAACAGGCATTATTTAATAATAGGCCAACGACCAGAATGATGTAAACGCTGAAATATTATCGGGTCAAGGCTGTCGACCTGACGACGGCCGACTCATTGAATACATTTGTTGTACGCTGCATTGCGTTGAAATGACGATTGAGATAGTTCATAGAATATTGAGCTGATCTGAATGAAGGAAAACTTGAATTAGGTAAAAACAGAACATTAACCATACATATGAACAGTCAGAAACAAGAGTAAGCCATACATATGGTGGATATAAGTATCGAATTGTTAAACCTTGACAACAGATTAATTAAGCTTCTGATATGGCTGAACCAAACATGCATAATTGCCACTTTGCCAGTGGGAAACCTCAGAGTAGTTTGGTTTGACGAGTGCTAAAGCTCTGCTACCTTTTCACGCTAATTGATATATGACAGTCGATGGTTCCTTTAGAGAATAATGAGATTTTATTTCAGAACTCCATTTGCAACCCGCCAGAATATAGCGTGGTCCACTACAACGCTACATTGATCACAAGCCAATCCTCACCACGTAAACGTACCTAGAAAGCGATTTTTTGTATGAAAATCTAACAAAAGCGACGTACGCAGAACAGATTATGCTTACATTGTGTTCGCAGACCATTGTGATAAGGTCGTACGCATCAACTGAGCCAGTAATAAATTATCCAAGCGGAATACCGCAGACGCTCACTACAGCTACACTGTCATCGTGATAATTCATGCTTTCACATAGGCATTTTATGTGTAGGCAATGTAGGCATGACATTTTTTTAGTGTCGATTGTGTTGACTCTGCACTGCAATTGGATATCTGCATGTTTGATCCATTAACGGCTAAGACCTCCATGCGGGAAGCTCAGAAGAAGGAAGCCTGGTTCGAAAAGGAGAGGTATTCCACTCAGAGCACTGATTTCAACCGCACTTGGACGAACCGCACCTGAGCACTTCCATTAACCGCAATGAAACAAAATTTTGTAACGTGCGGTTCGGTGGAACAATTAGGCCTAAGTACCTATACTTTAGCAGTGGGCGTAAGGTGTAACAAAGCTGTCAACGATGATGATGAACTCAATGACAGCAAATTGTAATAAAAGTGTCTTTTAGGACGAGGTTCATAAACTGCTCACGGAAAACATAGATTGGTATGGGAAACTAACAAACATTTAAGGGCTTGCAAGGTGAACGTTATTTTGATAATGTATAATTACTCAAATTATGTTTCTATGAATAACAATGAAAAATACCCAAACATTTTGTATTGAATAATCATTCATTGCTACGCAAAACTATAACGCGACTAGTTATGTTAATTAAGACAATACACAAAAAGCACGTGCTTAAGACGTGACAGACATGTTCTGCTCTTGTCAAAGCTGACTTATATTGTGTAGACAAAAATAAATTGATTGTTGATCATGTTGTAAGAAACAGAAAAGCAAAAGTATTCTCTTCAAAATTAAAATGTCAGCTTTCATCGTCTGTCTTCGAGAAAAAGATTCTGATCAGCAGTCTATGACTGACAGCTGACACGCATAAAACAACATCGAACCGCCTCCTACAAATTAATGTAACTCCAGATACAGATTAAATAAACATTCTTCATTCACTTCCCATTCCGCAGTAAGTAGCTACAGATATTGAACACACTGCCGTCACCATGGTTACGCTCGGCGGACCCAACGAAAGTGGAACGAACCGCCGAAATAAAGCAAGCAAAAAACACCGTTATTGGAAATATGCTTTTCGATACGTCCACCGGTCACGTTTGTGAACAAACGTTGACTGTGCATTGGACCTATTGTTCAGCGAATTCAATTATGGTTTGAACAGAAGCTCTACGTTCTTCTAATTATGTTTCCCATCAATCTCATCATTTTCCCCAGAAGAACCCCCAAGTTTAGAAGTTAATTTATCCATGTTGACGAAAATAGAACAAGGTTTTATTCAATCAACATTCTTAAGTGTGAAAATCGTAGAACGTCCTGACTTGATGTATGTCGCCTTGAAGAATAACGCTCCAATTTGAAGTAAACTGAAATGATTACAATACGAAATATTCTCACTACCGAAGCATACAAAATGTTTGAATTCGCAATACACTTCCAAGTTAGAATGTCTCTGCTCTATTTTTAGTAAGGCCCATGTTCATTGCTTACGGTGTTCGTATTTCCCATAAAACGTGACTAGTGATAACCGCAGTTATCAATGACGTCAGAAGTTCGAACAACGACCGATTTCACTCTCACCTGATAATTTCATTTGTTGCGTTAAATCAATCAATATTTTATTAGCGTGGCGTGATTTGTGCGATGTCCAATCTGATATACAGCTTGATTAATGTATTAAACGCTGATTAGTCTTGTAACGAATACGATGACTTTTTTTAATTCTACTAATTAAACGTAAAATATTGTGATGGATTTGGTTGAGTTTTAGTCAAGGTCTAGAATCATGTGGGTTTTAGCTTTGATTAGTTCTTGAGTACGAATTGGCACTGTTAATGTCTCGACTGCTACCAAAGATCATAACTGCATCTTGTCCAAAAAAAATGCACTGATCAATCTCCGGCGTATGAAAGTCTGTCATAGTAACTACGTGATATTGGTAAAATTTAAGTGTCTCTTCCATCAGAGATATTAATGAAGAGTTGAAGTTTATTAAATATTTTGAAACTTCACATCTATTGTCAGAGATGGCGCCACCTATCACAATTAGTATTTGAACTATACAAGCTTGGCATTGTCATTCTGAATTGCTGCAGTCATGTTTCATATACCGTTAGATCATGATTAATTTTAATCATAGCCACGCTTTTAATGGATATTGTCACGACACCTCGAAATCGTGCTTTCCAATATACAAATAATACACGCGGTCCATCGATCAACCTGCACTGGGGTCGCATGGTGGATTATGGCCAAGACACAAACCAGTAATTGAGATCTTCATTCTCGAGGCCAATTTTCGCAAGGCACCCCAAAATTGTTAGCCGTTTTGCAACCTAACCCATTTGTGCATAAACGGAGGTGTTGCTGTTGGCTAATATTTGCCCTCCTCTCCTCCTCTTTGTGTAAGGGACCCTTACACAAAGAGGAGGAGACGAGGGCTGTGTCCCAACAGTGGGAACGTTATAGGTTGATTATGCTAATACAAGGTCCTAAACAAAACAGGATATAGACATTAATTCACAAACATCGTAATAACTAAATTAAGTGGGTGTAATTATGCAAATATTTGCCAACAGCAACACCTCCGTTTATGCACAAATGGGTTAGGTTGCAAAACGGCTAACAATTTTGGGGTGCCTTGCGAAAATTAGCCTCGAGAATGAAGATCTAAATTACGGGTTTGTGTCTTGTGCACACTAATGTAAGGTAAACACGTGTTTAATTCAAAGGAATATGATCAAAGGACTGTGTACAGCCTACAGGGAAAGAAAGCCTTTAACTGTTGGAAACAGAGGAAATATCTAAAGACACTAATTAGGTACCTATATGTAAAGCTATAGGCAATACTACTACATTATTTGGAGTACCCAAAGGCGTTTTGAATAACTTTTTAAATGTGGAAGACATTCTAAGAATAATGTAAACCAAAGTAGTTAATGAGCCACATAAAAATAAAAATAATTGATTTTAAATCATGATTCTATAAAAAGATTAAGTAGTCGTCGATTGAAAGTTAAGAACGCCAAAACTAAAAAGAAGCAAGTCAAATAAAAACAGAGTAAGTTTTTCTGAAGCATAATTGGCTTAATCTTAAACGATGGTAATAAATAAAACGAAGAAAAAAAGCAACTATAAAACTAGTTCTGATCGTAGCTCATCGGAGAACCGCGAAAGTGCGAACATCCGGACAGCAACTTTCATACCGGCGCACAGGCGACATGCCATCGCGATGCAATGACAGGACATCGATACGAGAAAAAAATAAACAATGGCTATCTATAAATCAGAACGTTTAAATGATATCGATGTTATTAATGACGATGAATCTCGATATAAATGTTTATCGCGTCTTTTATTCTGCACTGAGCAGGAATGTCGCCTGTCTTGCTGACACTAGTGGCTACTGGGAATACTGAAACGGATTTTCATATCTATCTGTAAGAAGAAAGCTACTATTCTCCAAAAATCTGTTTGGGAAGATGAGGGAGAGGAGTGAAGAATAGAGAAATACGGTACTGAGTTATTGACTAGCTACTGACTTGAACACAAAAAAAAATACAGTGGTATTTCTAATCAAAATATTTATCAATATTTTAACATGTCAAACAGCGAACGTCATAAGAATGTTGATGTAGTACAAGACAGGATATTGATAGACGGTGCAAAAAACGAAACAATAGCTGTTAGACAGCAAATACACAGACACTAATTAAAACCGTTAATAATTTCGCGTATAACTAGCCATATCTTTAATTAAGGAAGAGGTCGTATGCTTGCATCCTCTTCACTTTGCAAAAGCAAACCTGGCAAAGAGCCAGGAAACCGTTTGGGGAGGAACACTAGCAATTTCATACTCCTAGGCCAGATTACTAATAGTAGAACGGAATATTCGTGATGTCGCCACATTCATTTCGTGTATGGGTAGGTATGACAACACGAAAAAAAAATATCCTGAAATTACATCGTACAAAAGCTTTTGGCCACAGAACAAAGCAGTACTCACTTGCACAGCATTCATTGATAAGAAACAACCATAATTTTATGCATAGCTATAATAATCGAAGTTTATCTAAAGCGATAAGACATGGCATGAATATAAATGGTCTTTATAATATCGAAGAACCTGATATAATACGCATCATTAATCGATTTTCACTTCCTACAGCGATAAATAAATACAAAGTTGCTCTCATGTAATAAATATCTACATCATAATTGCTCTCAGAATTAATGTACGGGAACGGAGTAAACTTGCTAATTAATACATAATAATCTATTTAATAGTCAAGTGGTGGAGGGCGTGTAGTTTCAATTAATCACGGCTTGCATCTGACCCAATTGAAGTATGGCCGTTACCCGATTACTGGGTCAAGGGCGATTGATTTATGTTTGATGGATGGCATCTGGACTTGCAGAAACTGATAATGGATTTTGCTTTCTCTTAACTCTATCAGCTAATTCCAACGAGTTGTATAAGTTGGATTTGTTGCTACTTTGGTAAAGTCTAGACACATATGCACAGAACTGATAATGAACGAAAATAAATACATTGGATGCTAGCTATCAATGGATTACCAAAAGTCAACTTTATATATGTATTTGTATATGTATAAGAATGTGTGTGTGTTATATGTGTATGTGTATGTGTATGTATATGTATGTGTGGATAGGTAAGTAGTATGTTATAGAAGTTCCATATTCGGTTAATTTAATATTGTAAGTATATAAATACCACACCATCGCATTAGGTTAATCCTGTTATGATGGTTGTAAAGGTAATTATAAATAAATAAAAAATTTAGATAAACTTACAATTAATATTTTTTTACAAATTCTGTTTCCGAATTGTCATTGAAACCAGCTTTTAATTTAGCAACAGAAGTTTGAACAGCAAATGACCTATACATAAACGAATAGTGCCAAAATCACTAGAACACGTAAATCACAGGCCGAAGAAATTGCAAAAACTGGATATTATGACTACAATCGCATGAGACGGTGCACGCAACACGTCGCTAACTGAAAGCATTTGGTTCGGAGATGACAGTAATTAATACAGCGCCATTGTTCCTTCTGCACCTGTCGCATAAACTCTTCAAGAAGAAATCGTTAACGCTGTGCCGTGTTCAGAAAACATAAGCTCAAACGTTTCTGGGGTTGACGTTATAGAAATTGCGATAGCTTGTAAGATTATGTATGAGTCACGCGAACATTTGCGTCGTACCCGCGTCATAGCGATGATTCGTGTTTGTTTGGGTAAGAATGAAAAGACTCCACAAGGAAATAATGACGACCGAAAATAAAATTCGATAGGTTAATGGATATATAAATTTTTGCTGCAAAAGCCATGCTTCGCAATCCTTTAGGCCTAATGAATTTATACTATAACCCGTAACCTTAATAAATGAATATTGTGAGAATAATAAACCGCATCAAGAAGAATCAGATAAGAACCAAAAATAAAGTGATCATGCCACAACAGTTGTTACTTTTACAGGTGTAATGTATTTGAAGTAACAAGCATTTAATAGCTCATATATTTAGAATGATGAGGAGCAGTGGACTGTAAAACAAGATCCGAAAAAAGCTGTAAGTATATAATTTTTACAAATACCATGTGTTCAGAACCGTTTATTGCACAAAACGCAAAACGCGTGACGTTTCACATGACGTAGGTGATATTACTAATCATGATAATTAATAGGTCATTAGGTACACGATGAGTTAGAATTAATTTTGTTAGGTTGATATGTAAATATAGACTGAAAACCGCCATTGTAGAATTAAAATTGTAGCAAGGTCGTAATTTTCATAAAAATTTAAGTTTAAGATATCGTTTGTAATCACTAGTCCCCGTTCACATAGTAACATTACCTTACGCACTGAATACTCAAGTGTCTCTAACAGTAGTCCAAGATCCATGATCAGCTATCGATCCTTAAATAAATCCTAGGAAACACCAGCTGAACCATGGAATACGTGGCGTAGTGCCAAAAGCGTACCTGTGTCCACATTATTGAAAACTTTCTTCGTTCGTTTGTTTGAGGAAATGAGAGTTCATAATACGATGGTCACATGGCCTGTGACGATTTCGAATGGCATCAGGCCGCGTGTCATTGACCCGTTAACACATCGCTTAGCTAATTATAAATCGGGTGGGTTTCCTTATGTGAGCATATATCGTTTTAGTTTCTGGTTTTCTGCTTAGCCCACTCCGGCTTATTAACATGCTCGTAAAATCCGTGGCAGGATTAGATTTTATGGAAAGTAAAATTAGAGGCGTATTTGATGTAGCATATTATGAATTTGCTTTCAAGTGAAATCATTTTCTAAAGTCCGACACACGAGCAACAGAATTATATGTTACATTCATTAAAGTAATTAAAATCTTTATCGATAAATCGGAAGAAATGCGCGGAGTAAATGCTTTCGCAAATTAATGTGGCATATGACGAGACATTTCCGCAATGAAATATTTGGCAACCTCCAAGTGAATTCAAAAGAATCAAGACCAATGAAAGAACGAAATCAGCGCGTAAAAAATATGCTTAACGCGGGACTAAAACTGTGACTGATCATAAACACAGAAGCAAGTCACATACTTGAAATATTTTTGTTCTGGTGTTTGAATCTATGAACAGCGAATTATCTTAGATGAAGGAAGAGAATCAGATTTATGTCTAATGGGAAGTCTTATGGAGTCAGATATAAGAAAGAAAGTATTGACCTAGGGAGACAATAATAATTTGAAATATCAGAATATGTCCAGCACAATCAAACTTGATGTTAAACATAACTCAATTTAAACATAAACTGCCAGTATCAAACTCACAAAGCAGCACGATGTAACATTCTAACCTATAATTACATGACAGGTAAAAGTAGAAAAGAAACCAGCTCGCGGTACTTATTCCCACGGTCAAGATTGCAACAAGGGAGAGAAGGCGAAGCGGCGTGCAATTACTAGAGAAGCGTGAATGCAATCATTCATATGTATAATTTTATTAGATTGAGTTTCAATGAACAATCGTGGCGTCTTTACTTGGAAGGCTAAGAAATTTCTCCGTGTAATTAAATTTTAGTCGGCAGTCGTGACTTAAGTGTTAAGTTTCAAAGCTTTTACTAATTATTTACTCTTCTTTGGGAGGGTTGAATGTTGTCACTTTAACTTATATGAACATATCAAGCTGAAGCTATGAATAAAAACAAGACATAAAACGAGACGGCCTGCGTTCCTTTAAAATCTCAACTCGGTGTCGACTGTCGAAGAATCTAGGATCGATTATCGAAATGCGTAGACTCCCGAAATGTTATCATCACGTTCAATATCCAAGACGATTCTCCTATCTCGCCTTTAATTCAAATAAAAATTCTAACCTATCATTTACATGCAAACCAACAAATATTTCGCTAACGAGATCTAACAAGCTAAACAAACGAGGTATTAGCGTCAAACTAGCGACGAACCGACGACACAGGTCAAAGATCTTGGCATCTTGGCGACAGTAGGCGAAGCTACTCCGTATATGGGCCGACTACAAACAGCTCCTAGTCCTAGGGTCAATAGCGACTTTCGCCGCAATACTTCCGCATCAACATTTCTGGAGTAATGGAAATGTTAAGCATTGCGGCAAAGTTTACGAACTGGAACATTTAGGGACTTTATTCTTTATCGAAAATGAACATTAGTATGCCATACTGCGTCTGAAGAGTATTCGATCAAATTGAATCAGAATCTAGATGGTTCAGGATCGGTTTCATCATAAGAATTAAAACGAGGTCAAAGTTGAAGCTTCTGTAAAGCTCTACTTTAGATGGGAGATTAAAACATTAGAGTGGTTTCGGTTTATGTTACTGAAAGACAAAATTGGGGCACCGAAACCTGATATAAGGAAATGAGTTCACGAAATTAGAGAATATCGTAATCAGGGCCGCTTATTTGCCAAAACTGGAAGATGAATGGGTTTTAAAATGTTGATTAGATTCACTCACGAAGATTTTGCTATATTGTTATAACTTCATGTTCATTAGATGTTACTGGCTTATGTTACCTAAATGTGAGCATGTTAATTTTTTTCCTTATTAGTCAGTCCTTTTTCCGCAAAATAAACGCACATAACTTCACAGCTCGCATCGGAAAAACCGTGAATGCAGCAATTAAACAATTCCTGGAGAAATAATTGATCAGTATAATTATACCTGCGAATAAAATGGATGATTATTATCTACAAAACTATTTAATACATACATCCAATATTGCTTTGTTTTAGACGCTATGTTTAGTTTGTTTAGCCGGCTTGTTTAATCAGAAGAAACGGCGGCAAACCAATGCCGTTACCCTTATGTAAACATAACCATATCGAGTCAAATATTCGGAACACCGAGTCGAAGATTTTCCTGTGTTTAGCAAAACAACAAGTAACAACAAAGTGCTTCGAAACTTGATACAGCGAACATTACTTAGCAGCTAAGTTGAGATTGAATCGAGTTTCGTCAAGTTGGTGATTGCCCAGAACAACCCCTAGCTAAGTCTATTCTTGGATTCCAAAGCTATCATTTCATGTCTAATTAACGACTTTCTTTAGTGCTGAGAGCTTCTTGTTTTACGTAATTAATTACGAGTATTTATCTTCTAATCACGGGACTAGAAGTATTTGACAAGTTTCGGTTACTCAAATAAAGGTAGATTGTTTGCGTATCCTAAGGTAATGATTTGTTTGTTTAATAGGCTAAACGCGAAAAAATGCAGAAAATTGACGGGACCACGAAACTATGATCGGAGATGCAGTTCATGGATTATACTAATAATTTGCAGAAATCCAAAACACCTTTGGACGCTCAAATTTATTCAAAAAGATCGCTACATTAATTTCTTTGAAATTCGCAAATCTTCAACCGAATCTTAACACTAAAGTAAAAGTACAATCACGGCTAGCGGTAATGAGTTCAGTGGTAATTTCGCGAGTCGACCGTGGCCCACATAGTGAAAACGATGTTTAATACATCATTATTTACAGACAAACGTTCCGCTCTGCTATAAACTTTCGCTCTAAAGTGAACAATATAAATGTTGGATGCTTCATTAGACGCCTTGGTTTTTGGCGGTGTTTTTTCTTCTTTTAATATACTTATAGATTATTATAGAGTAGTCAGTGAAGAGCCGTGACTTTTGGCAGATAGTCTTTTGTTGTTTGTTTAGGTCCCAGAAAATGTACTGTATAGGCCTGGCTTTAAGTGGAAGTTGAACAACGACTCAAGAAAAAGGAATTAAAAATGCCAGCGTTAACGCTAGGAGTCATCCACCATAATTTGTAAAAAACAAGATAAAAATCACTAAACGACCTACGAATACAAGTACGGCAGATAATCCTTAAACAAACATCAGATAAACGAGTCTCTTGACAAACGCACATAACGTGACTAGGTAATATAAATGCATAATATGCAATCTAATATTTTTCCAAGGCAAGCAGCTAAAACTTCCTTAAAACAAATAGAAATATGTACGCAGACGCATTCTTCCTATAAACTGGTACTTAGTCTAACCACGTCAGACTATAGCTGTTCTGTAGGTTCCCTGACGAATGCCAGGGGGTTCAAAGACCTCGTGGCCAGTCCGACTGCTATATGAGCCGAGGGTGGGTGGAACTGGGAAGACCCGTGTTACACTGGATTAAATTATACGCAAGAATGGAACAGCTCAATTTTCATATTAAGAAAATTGAAAATAGGAGTACGTACTAAAGTGTATTTCTATTTATGTACGACGTAACTAGGTATAGTAGTATGTAAGTTCAGAAACTGTTGTTCCAAATGTTCAAGTTGGTCTTTTGATTTTTGATAGGAATCGAAAAGTGCTAATTTCTGCATGAAGATAATCCAATTAGAAGTCCGTTTACACTTCAATGAGCATAAAGTCATCAGTAAGATACACGTTACAGAACATTTATCGCTTAAAGTCCTCAGCTTTAACACTTCATTAACAATTAATCATGCCTACACATCGTATAGACGGTGCAGTTGATCTTATCCAAGACATTGTTTATCCATTCTTACGTGAACTACTCATAAATGCACCGGAAACCTGTCGCAAATCAATAGCACATAATTATTTAAGTTATTATTTTACAGTGCTCGTGTAACCTTCACATCCCAAGGTAAGAAGGTAAAGACGAGGATTAAAGAAAACACGGTAACAAGATTACAAGCACACCTGTCATATGCTCTTTGCTGTCAAAGCCATCATTGATTCGTTGCGAATGAGATGGTGCTATTCGTCATGTATAACTCCATCTCTATCTCACACTGATACAATGATGGCTCAAACACGTCATAGTATTCGTATCCGCCACTTTTATTGGGTCACTGATATTGCATTAAATGCACCTTCTGTACCCTTGTTAATTGCATATTGACTTGGTGAGTCAGACGATCCGGCGCAAACCGGCTAGACGGCCGGCGCCCGCGCAAGCCCACTGACTGCACAGATTACTGATGTTGTAGAGCAGCTAATAAATAAAAGTCAAGACTTAACATAAACACGTCACTTTAATAGGTTAATTTACTTTAGACATAATGATCGATCTTGATAAGGATCCCTGGAAGCCGCAGATTTTTGATTTAAAGAGTTTTAAAAGTGAAGCTGGTTGTAATTTATCGTCCAGTGACCGTATTTTATTTTGCTTGCTTAACGGGGCACCGAGCTTTTTATACACAAAAACACGTTTTTCTAACGGTTGTTTGAAGTAGTAAACAATTAAATAAAAATCTAAGGAAATAAATTGGTATTATTGGGCATATATACTAGCCAGTATACACGATGGAAACACGATTTGATAAAGTTGACTCGATAGAATAAATTCACAAAGTTATCTCTAAAAAACAAAACAAACGCTTAGTACGGCGTGAATACTTCGCGGAAGGTCATCAGTTTTTGAATAATAACAAAACTACATGTTTTATACAACGTATATACTTTACATTTTCAAAATGTGTATTTGTTTAACAATAAGAAGGAAATACCTAAAGTCGCGCGAGTTTCGCCCAGCATACCCTGAGCTACCGCGCCGCCCTCCTATCCGCTTTAGTCCTGCCTCGGCCATCGGACGGGGAGCTTGTGTCGCTTGCGCTTACGCACGGATTTAATAATGTAACGAAGAAAATTGTATGAAAATTCACTGTAGCGTATTTGAAATGGGGAACAAAGTAAAGAAATCAAGGGAGAGAAGGGGTTTGGCGAAAAACCAATGCGTTTAGCATTGGTTTTTCGCCAACCCCTTTTCTTGCCCCTTGCCCTTGCCCCTTCGCTTGCATGAAAAAATGAAGTAAGTAAAATTCGTATATTTACCTACTTATTTACCAATTGCGTCAGATTATAAAATAAACTGTAATCTGAGCTAATTGCCTTACTAGGTGGTGTTATTTTTTTTAATGGGGTATTTTAAAAACAATTTAATTTATCTTTGCTGAGAATGTTGAAGACAAAGAGAATACTCCTGTTGCTTCGTAAGTATACTCAGTACAGTACCTACCTACTTTCTAGTATCTGGTGACATTAATTCATGCAGCCAAATTCATACTGATGACTCGGTAAGTGCTCAGTATCAAGGGTCGATGACCGCCTTTGTGAATTTCGTAATTTATTTTTTCGTGTGGTTCAAACGCAATCCCAGCCCTTAGTCAATATACACAAATACAAATAGGTCAACATTTTATTTTGCATTTGCATAATATGTTGTGATGTTGTCGATCCGTGATACTCATCTATCACTTACCAAGCCACTAGTATGAATTTGGCTGTATAAATTAATCTCGCCTTATTTAGAAAAGTACCGAGATCCTTTCAACCACATAGAGTGATTGCATTCTCAGCACAGCCGCCGCGCGCACGGCGCGCCGTGCGCGCGGCACGCGGGCACAGTATAAAGATCATACAGTATTGTAACTCGGCCGTAACCTTGAAATAAATGCCTACAGCCGCGCGGTACGTAAACATGCGATAGGGCATAGGGCAATTACATTTGCCTACTTTGTGTTTCCATTTAGTTTTGTTATTGTATTTTACTGTGTGTACATAAATATTAATAATAAAAACCACGTCTTTACTTTGAATTACACAAACTAACAAAACAAAACACACATGCCCAGAGGTTTTAACACAAGCGTACCTACCGTATAATGATTCATGAACCGCCTATAACTACCTATTTCACTCGTGTCTCACTTTCCTTTACTCTATTCACTTTATTTATTAATCCAGACATCTTTTTTTTCGGAAGATAAAAGGAAATACTTATCCATTAAAAAGACACACATTATGTACCTACCTACTAGTAAGTAAAATTATTTCATACCTTTCAGAGTTTCCAGGTAATCTAAAAAAAAGTTATCTCTGGATGCGTTATTGACGAATTCATGCAACCAAAAACAGCACAATATTGCCTACTCGTCATATTAAATATGTACTTCAATTTATTTTGCGCGGTTATTGTTAAAAAAAACAACACACCGTCCGTTCGTCACTGCGGCACAGTCGCGACTGTCTGCATGCCGAGCGCATCCCGAGGTCGAGACGCGTAGGTATAGCTCGCGTTTCGTCCGTTTGTATGAAGTCGAAATACTGTATATCTTTATACTGTGAAGCGGGCGCGCGCGCGCTAGCCTGCGCAGCGATTTATATATAAAAAATTAATTAATTAGAATGATTAAAAATGGAGTGACCTTTTTTATGAGTCGCTATTCTGAAGTTTTTTTATTTATTTTTAATATTATTTTTTAAATTTATTTGTAGAATGTATTACCTGTACCTGTGTGTGTATTATATCTACGAGTATTTACGATATTTCTGCAATACAGTTTACGTACGAAAGGTGGGTAAAAATCACTAAATTAAATCTAATTTTAATCATTCTCTGTATATTTTTTTTCTACTTATAGTGTAAATGTACCAGTTGTTGACATTTCACTGCAAAATAAATTTGAATCATCTGATGACGAGAGAGAAAGACAAGTGTAGATAGAAACTACATTGGTACACTGGAATAGTATATTTCATTACAAGTGTACTGAACGACTATTTTTAATACAGTTGCGAAAAAATGAAGCAATTTAATAAAATAATAAAAACACAATATTGCTTTTTTCTCTTCTCTCCACGCAATAAATTAGTCGTATGTAGATATGTAACGACTTTTTGACTTTTCCGGTAAAATGTTTTCCAAAGCATTTTGTGCAATTATGCAATTATACTGAGTTCCGGTGGTGTTAATTTAAAAAAAATAAGGTTGAAATTACTCATTTTGTGCATCAAACAACTAAACTCGCAAAGAAAATTTCTGGAAAATGGCGCCAACCGTAGAATATAAGCAGAGTTTTTTTTTCTTCACCCATTTTGGTAGGCAAAGGGAACTATCCATACAGCTTAGTCTTCAGTATATTTTTTTTATTGATATGAAATGAAAATGAAATTTAATGAAATGAAATGAAATGAAACCTAACCTAACTCATTCAATTAAATCTGATATTGAAATAAATTAGTAGCTTCTTTTTAGAAATATACGTATTTGTATGAATCACAAAAACTCTTTAGTAAAAACTTCATGGTTGGTTTTTTCTTTTTAATAGACATTATTTTGACAGTTGGGAAAGAGAACGCACGAGTTCGGGAAAGGTAAAAAAAAGCACTAGTATGTCATAGCCCACATCCCGAACGCTATACGTCCCTGCAATACACCACTTTTTGAGCAACTGTATTAAAAAATATATTACCGAAGTGTGTAAAGTTAATTGTTTACGGCTACCACCAAAATGGTAGGACTGTATTTCTTCATTACACTTGACTGCATAATTTTCACTATAGTCAACATGGGCAATACAATCACCTTCTTTAAGATGTTCTTTTAAACATTTGAAAGCCTTTTCTTGAGCAACTATATTACCACAATGTATAAAATATTCATTCAGTGTTGAATCAAATTTTTCAATACATTTCATAGGTTCTTCTCTTTTTTTAACTTTCTCAGTTGTTCTTATTTTTCTTGACGTACCTTGAATTATGTCTTGTTTAGTCTCCCACTGCCAGTACGTGATTTCGATAGAATTATCAAATTCCTGATAAGATACTACCTTATTCTTGCATGCTGAACAAGTTCGATGCAAACAATCTGCATCATACACGTCGCAACATAGCAAAGAGAGAAGATCTTGAGAGTTCTTAGATGATAGTATCTTTCTCTGGTACAAACCCTGGATGATTAAATCCATGTTAGTATGCAATTTGCATAAACAAGTGTCTCGAGCGAGACCGAAAATCAGGTAGCAGCACCCAAAAAGGTCTTAATTTGCAGAATGCTGAATAGCTGATAGTAAAATTTGAGTTTTTCAGAAACTTTTTATGCAGATTGAGAAGACTGTCACTGAGGTACCGCTTTTGTTTACGTATCTTGTTTCTTGCTATAAATTCTTTTTTTCCAGAGCATAGTCTACTATTTTCATCGTCCTCATAAAATATTTCGACTTCTTTTTTCAGTCTTTCAGGCAAAGAATTTAAATTATGATTTGGTGTTTCATTTGAATTTTTCACTATGCGTTTTATTTTAGGGACTATTCTACTTTGATTGGGCATGTCTAAAGCTGAGGGTCTTTTATTCATTTTTGCCGGTACTAATCTTTGCAGTTGTTTTTTATAACGTTCATTTTGTCGCTTCATGTTCAGTATTATTTGTTTAAGATTATTTATTTCTTTTTTGTAACGGATACGTCTTACAGCAGAAGATACAGGTGAGATGTCAGCATCGAGGAGGGGCCCCATAGGGCCGAAGCCTGCCGGGTCAGCGGGATTGTCCGAAAGGGTTACCGCTGGCCCGGAACATAAAGGGCTAAGGAAGGAACACGGGTGGGTTTTAGTCAGTAAGAGTCTGACACTCCCTTCCGCTCCACCCAGAGCGGGAGTCATTTGATGATTTCCCATTCGCAAAAAAAAAAAAAAAAAAAAGGGTCGACTACTGGGACTTTTACCCTACCTATTTAGCCGTTATCTTATTTTACGTTATGAGATCACTTTTAAGTTTCTATTGTACTTTGAATATTATCATAAAAGGTAATTAATTGTAGCTGCACGATTTTTGACAAATGCGTGCACTGATTGGACAGGTCCGCTCAATCTGTGTGGTTCTTTCCTCAAAAGACCATTTCAGACACCAATCTACATGGTCTTCACACGATCTGACCAAGATTTTGTCTGGACTTTAAAAGAGACTGTGACTTCTGAGTTTGTTTCGGCCTTTCTTCTCAGAATAGTCAGTTAGGAAACGCCGACCTCATCTAGTTAAAAAAAAAATATGATTGACGTGTAAAAGTGTTTGTACAAACCTACTTACAGAAATAAAAATCATTTATCATTTATAATAGTTAATAATTCGACTAAGTAAATTATACCTAATATTGGTTCATTTTTCATTGATCATAGATAGGTACCTACCTAACGACGATAAATTATAAATTGTGTAAAATCTGAAAAAGTTTTCATAACGTGAATATTTCCAATAAAAGTATTTCAAATCGTTATTTTGTAAATATTGGTAGCACCTCGCTAGTCGATCGGCGCGCGGCGTACGGATCGACGCGCGCGGCGCGCGATTGGCGCAGTGCTCTTATCTATCTAGCCGTTCGATCTCTTGCCGGTGTGCCTCACGCACACATACACGGAGCGCATAGAATACCTAAAATCGATTAGCGCTAGAAGCTCGGTGCGCCCTTAAAACGTCAAAACAATACTATAATTAAAATATCCAAGAAGTTCATACAACTTGTTGATTTTATTTCTCAGAAATGATAATGAATGACAGACCACAACACTCGGATTAGTGTAACTAGAACAAGTTCATTGAACACAATCTAGAATAAATTAATTTTAGCTGGAGAAACAAAATCAGGACCACATTCCAAACATTATTTATTGTAAAATGTTTCTTCTCGTTAATCTCGGGCAAGACAACATTAAGATATTTGGGATGACAGATGAATATTATCTGTATTCCGTATTGTAACAAAGCTGTTTCTCCAAGGTCTTAGGAGATTAACTGACAGACAGCTGTGCTGCTGGGAAGTTTGTTGCGCCACTTCACCCCAGCCAAAGCACTAGGAAGTGGTGAAGAGCGGGCGTTTTGGGGGACTGTCTTACGTAATTTTAGACGTTCGAAAAGTGCTGATTCTCAGCCTTATTTGAATAAATGACTTTTGATTTTGATAGGAATATTTTTTCTAAGACTCCTTTTGATTACTGTACTTGATTTTTGCTATTAATAATTGCTATTTTTGTGTCTTATACAAAACCTTTTAACACGAAGGGCATTAACCTGACGCAACTAGGAATTAGAGGCATCAATCATAAATAATGATAATTCCAAAATAATGCGATTTCTCATAAAATTCCCACATCAGCAAAAAGGTGGCAAAATTGCGTCAAATTCATAAATAACTTATAATGCGTTCTGCGTAACATTAGTGAGTGACCATTATAAATTACGTAATCGCGTAGAACTTATTTCGTTCAAATTATCCAACTTGAGGAGTTCTTCAAGTGAACGGTCCCGAAAATTGTGTTTGCCTCTGAAGGTCGCATAATTATGAATGGTACCAGCCCATAAAGCTTAAGATTAGCATAATTTTCTTGACCATTTTCGTAAAACGAGTTACGCGTTAGATGTAGAGAGATAGAGGAAGCATTATTATTCAAATTGGTGTTATAATTCGGTTAGCAATTGCATTGTTACCAAATGTTTTGGACACTGCAAAGAAATGGATCAGCTGTTTATTTCCCACGAAGGTGTCGAGAACAACAGTAAACACTAAACAGTTCCTTGTTATGTCTTGTGAAGACAATAAGACACGCTGACACCGTATCCTCCTTGGTGAATGGAGAAACAGTTGACTCAATTAAAGTAGTCCGAAATCCATCAATTAATCAATAGCTACGCAGAAATGTTGCCAACAGAAGCTAGAGGTCTGTTATGCAGTTTAAATACAAGATCCAATGTCCAACTAAACCTCTATTATTAATTCTAGTCACATCAAGTAACAGTAATCCCGTATTGACACTCGAGATCGCAATAAAAAGAGCCATGACGATAAACAATCAGTGTAAAATAATGTGCAATTACAGACTGGGTAAATAGTGAATAACGTCTAATTTTTCTGCTGACCATGACACAGAATATCATACACATTAATTTACAGCAAACATAATGATATACATAGAGATAGCAACAAAGATTGAAATGTTGGACTAGATAAGCATAATGTAGGTAATAAAACATGAATTATTGACACAAGTTTCGATAAAGCAAGGTCGGAATGTCAATAGCATCGTAAAGGCTCAGACATCGGACCCTATAGGAAAAGCAATAAAACAAATAGTCCAAAATATCAGGCGGCTTATAGCCCACGTCATACAGTAGGCAGGCAAATAGAAATGAAATGGAAACTAGTGGCACTGGATATGGGGAAAATAGATTAGAATATTGTTTATTAATACTTCACACAAAGTATGGTAATAATTGGAGCAGACAATTTTATTGAATAAGTATAATTGGGTATAGAATGGCCATAAACAAATCGTGTATTACGAAAACAGGATGCATCCGAAGAAAAACTACAAATACGGATAGTACCAAAATAATGAGCCAATACATACATTTATACAATAGATGTATCAACATCACAGTAAATCGTGGCCAAAAATATGTTAATTTGGCAATCACACCAATTTAGTTGGAGAGAACACATTTATCCGAATAAGCCGAAACAAATCGTTCGAAACATGATGAAATCTAAAGATCTTGGACCTTTAGAAACGACGCAGTTCTTACGTTCCAATAGTTCAATTGCATTATGTCCACATTCTTGGCACACCAGTGTTAATAACATAAAAGGTATCTATTAATCGATACAGAAGAAATCCGCCCGCTATCTCAAATATGAAGAATTCCATCGCAAAATTCCAATTTAACCATCACGAATTTACGAATGACGTTTTTGGGAGAGGAAAGTTTTATTTGAGCCACCAAGTTTATAAAATCCAACGGAACCAAGTTATCGATGTTTCTCTCCATTTTATCCTGACGCAGTAGGTACACAAACTCCCTCTTTAAAAGCAATATCCGAAGCCATTGGATTGGACCGAATCAAAAGAGCTGTTTGATTTTCAGCAAGTTTACTTCTCTGATGATGAGACAAAATTGTGCAAATACTCGATAAATTCGTGACTTTAAAGTGGGTCGCTTTTAATCACTATTAATCTAATTTCATAATAGGAAAAAATGTAGATTCTAGAGGTTACTTAACCAAAACCACGCTCAACAATGTTTATAGTACTGAGCAATGCAGGTTTTGTTCTGAACCGCGCCAAAATGTAACCAGCCAATAATTACCAATATGACACAATTATCTGAAGCGAAATTGAAAGAGGTTTAAATTAAACGTCAACCGCGAATTATGGGCATCAAGTCCTGCAATCGAGAGGCCGCTCGATGACATCAGTAGACGGAACCACTTCGCGACCCACACGCCGCCCACGACGCAAGAGCCTTGCGAAACCCTGGCTCAGATGGTCGACTGCCTCGAGAGATGGCGTGAGCTTTGAGTAACACAAAAGAAGTAGCATAGGAACTAGAAACTGTATGGGATGAATTAAAAATAAGATAGGTATGCGAGTTCCGCGGTTGATGACAGCCTTGTAAATATTTATTTATACAGCCTAAAGTCAAGCTAATAAGCTTTTTCACAACACATTCACAAGATGTCAGCTTATGAGATTCTAATGGAGAAGATAACTTCAATATCACTATAGTCTGTTATTAAATACAAACACAATAAATTCATAAGAAATGCCATCAATCACGATCAACTGATTCCTAATTGTGATTAATTTCAGTGTCCAACAAAAGCACAAACTGTGCAGTTAGAAAGGAAACCGATGTCAATTGACTGAGAATTGCAATAAACTTGATCGTTTATCAATAAATTGATAAATTCAACGCCCTTCAATAAACTTTATTCAATTAACATGGGTGGTATTGCGCAGATAAATCGTAAGATAATATTTTTGGAAAATCGAAAGTCAACGCAAACGTTTCTAAAGAGTTTTTATAACATAAATAGTCGTCAAAAACCTCACCGCAATGTGACAAAAATGAAACACGCGAAGTCGTAGAACCAGAATGTATTAAGAGACAAATAAATGTCGCTAACAAGATGAAAAACGATGATTCAACGCCAATAAATAGGACGACACCACTCCACAAGATGATAATTGTTCCTGCAAACGACTTAAGCCAATTGAGGATAACGACTTGAGTCGATGACCTGAAGTCTAGATACGTCACAAATGTGTTAGGAACGAAGACTTAATATTAGATCATGATTGAAACAAGCTTACTCTTGCAAATCTAGACCAAGGAATGTATAAATAAGAATGAGTAATAATGTGATTGTAAAATGAATACATTCAAAACGATGAAAATACAATGATTCCCTCCCAGTTAAGCCAAGATCTTTAGGATGGACACAAGTCATGACTACAAAAAGATCTAAGAAAAGACGTCATAATACAATCAAAGGGGAATTAATTATTTAAACGCATGAGTTCATCGGCAAATATTCAAATATGAGGACTGCCATTTAAGATAAAGGCAGTCATCATTTCAAATGACTGAATGCCATTAATACATCGTCATACCAAACGATCGGTCTTCTCGACCTTGTAGGTCAGTTACGACACATACGGTACATAACATTCTATATTTATTATGGTCTTACTATTTTGATGAAAACAATACACTTTTGAACATACTTTTGGAAAGAAATTGGTTAATCTTACCAAATCTCCATAGAAATGAGAAAACTGATAGAAGAAATCGTTGCACCACATGAAATAATCGAAAATTCGGGACCATATTAACGCAATGCCAGCAAAACACTGGTCTCCGATCACCATAGAATAACCGAAGTAACATCTTAGAACGTGGGTGTCGAAGGCTAGTTACAAAGACGTAAAACATAGTCGAGTATATCAATTTAAGTCACCCAGAATATGAGAATTTGAACATCTGTTAAGAAGCTGAAATTGGGACGTAGATAATTGGGGCGATTTTCTCCAGAATACAAATAATATTACCAATAAAACCCCTTACGATACTCGAATGGAGACAAGATATCGAATAACAGATAGTTAGAAGAAAGCCGCAAGTTACAATACAGCAGATCTAATAAATACCGAGTTATTACCACAAACCGCTCTACGTGTTGGATATTTTTTATTCAATATAACTAGTATTATGAAAATGTTTAAGAGAAAGTTGAAAGAAGCAAAGTAGTCTTTATATAGTCGACAAGCGTTTAGACTCCATCTTTTGTTAGTCAAGTATTATGTCACTTTTGCCAAGTGCTGCTATGAATCAAAGACTGTCGTTTTTTAGTCATCTATGATATAAATAAAAATGAAATGCTGTTCCTTGAGAACGACTGGACCGATTTTTCTATTAAAACGTTCGTAATAGTCCAAATTAGGTATTTATGGAAAAACAAATTGGAGAAAATCCCGGAAAATTTTGAAATTGGTAAAAAGTGTTTTTTTCTATGGAATTTTTGTATTGGAACTTTGGGCGTTTGTCGGGTCAGGTAGTTCATGACATGGGCGGACAAAGTCTGCTAAGAACAACAAACAGTCTCAAACAAAAGTTCAAAGTTTTAATAGAATAAAGTTTGGTCCTCTCTCACAAATAGAACAATAACATTTGATGGTTGTTGAACTGGTTTGAGTAATTGTAATTTGGTAAAAACCAGTTCATCATTAAGTAGTTCATTACACACTAGCTTCATTTCTAAGTTGGTTTCCTACTGACCTGAAATAGGCTCGCCCTGAATTGCCCACCCCCAATTGATTATTTATCGATTACAGGAAAAAGTATATAATGGACTACTTTCTAAAAGAGCTTCGGATTTGTTTGGCATTCTAGTTCACTATCTGTCTCTGACATCGTTTCCTTAATTAGAGTCTGCTAATTGGCTCTAACGCTTTCGTGACAAATTAAGATCTTCCGAGATAGACTCCAGCTCGTTTTCAGTGGTCTAAAAAAACAGGCAATGTTTAGACTCGTTGTTTTTTTCATCATTTATAATAACTTAGACGTCTCTAGGCCACTAGGTATAAAGCTATCGCTTAAACCAATCCGTTAAAGTATCAACGCCTACATGAGCTACTGATGACATCAGTACAATCGAAAGTAGGTTTTTATCTCTATTTGAATCAGTGGTTGCAATTAACGGAATGAAACGCTCCGTAATTACCAGCTGATCGGCTAACATGCGACCTGAGCAAGCCAGTAGTCCCTGGAAACCCATTGCTTGTTCAATGAATGATCATAATTGCAGTAGTAAGTTAACAATCTGTAGAGATAAATCGACCATTCAAAGCGTAAACTTTTCGTTGAATTTTCATCAACGAGAAAAAATATTCGTCTGTATTTCAAGACCAAGACGAAACAATGACCCTATAAATAAATTACCATTGTCAGAATCTAGTAATTAGAGAGATGATTAATGAATAAAAAAAGTCAATTACCAATGAGGTCAACATCATCAGCCGAACTTCGCTGAATTACGTACAATTCGTGAATTACTGCGCGCAATCAATTCGTCTGGTTCGCTACGGGCAGCTGATTGGAGGACAGGACAATATCACCCACGGCCACGTATTGTATTGTCGCAACACTTGTAAGGTTACTGGACCAACTAGTTCAGATGGTTCGTGTTAATAAGACGAAACAAATTCATAAGGTGTGGACAAGGCTTCCCAGGTGGCCGATTGTACGACTAGTTGTCCTTTAGGGCCACGTGCGTTGGGTTTCTACATTTTAACCGGTCTGTGCGGCCACGAGTAGGTGCCAAGCATTAAGAAGAAATGAGATGTTGCCGTACCGTACCTAATCCACGCATTTCGGAGATACGTAGCCAAGTGAAGCAGAAAAAGCAATCAGGGCTATCAAAGACGTCAGACGGTAAATTGTGGTATGACAATGACATTAGCAAGCTCTGATATTTCGCCGGTAAGTATCAATTCCAGCCGTTAACATACGGTGACGCAATGCGTTCTTTATTTTGTATTTTTCGATCTTTACTGAGCTTTATAATAATAATAATATATTTATTTGCTTAAAACATGGTATAAAAAGGTCTTACAGTACAAAAATAGAGCAGACATGTTTTGCCAAGATTAAACATAGCATGCAAATATTTGTAATAAGCACGATCAAAGAGATTCAAGATACTAAGCAAGATCAACCGAGCTAGTACGGGTAGAATCGTACGTAGACAACGCTACAAATTACTCAAACACTCATATTCGGACATTTACTATCACATTTAATTGGCAAAAGCACGCTTGTTGACAGGCGCAAGAATTATTCTCCTAATCCTTCACAAACATTGAAGCAATATTAAACGCATTCACAACAGTCAACAAGTTACCTAGTATAAAATATGATTCGTGAATAGATTAAATGGCGTTGCGCATAGCATTATAACAACAGAACTATTATAATATGAAACTTAAGACACCCACGTATAAAACAAAGCTAATATATTCTTATAGTGAATAGCAGTTTAATATAGTGTTATACAACTTGATCAAAAGCTACGCTGATACAAAAATGCAAGCTCCTCATTAATTAGTGTTACGTAGACGAAGAAAGAAGGAACTTTATAATCATGCAATTTGTAATCATGTCATTTTCGTTCCTGGCAGAAAGAAAACAAGCGAAAGTTCATAAAACTGATGGGGAAAAATTCTCAAGACAAGCTCAGTTGTACCTGATCTAGTGCCAAGCAAGAAACCTAATAGGAAGCTTGACAGGAAATCCTAAGTAAACCTTTCTAGAAAATTGGGCCATAGAAGGAGACCTAGTACAAGTTCAATTGAGATTTATATTATCAACAATGTCTATGATTAAAGTTTAAAAACGTTGATAGTACTGTTACGTCGGGTTTCTCGTTTCGTATGTCGGTCAGCCGCCGAGCGAGGGAAGCCGTTGTATAGTGACTCACCTCTGTTCGCAACGAATGTTGCCACGCGTACCATTCGGGGACCTTGATGCGTTATTTTGTTGGCGATAAACGATAATAAAAACACGGCATAATATTACATGACGTAATGAATATTTTAAGATGAAATGTTTGTTATTATAAAGGGGTTTTTGGAAGCGTCACAACTTACAACAAGTTTCTTAAAGAAAACTCAAGTATTCAGATTCTGATTATCACAGTTAACATAATCAAAACCTTTTTAAAGAAGGCTGTCAAAAGAACAGGTCAGTGCTTTCCACTTTGATGTTCAAATAAAGTTTCAAAGAAACCTTTTGACGAAGAAAATTTAAACTGAGAATTGACGAATCTCTTTGCTCTTAGTACACAGACGATTGCTTTCTCGGACGAGATTGAAATCCTTAACAAAGAGGAATATTAATGAACGTTAACTAGGCTTTCTCGAGTCCTTTATGTTTTTTTATTTAATAGGCTGAAGAAAGCAGCTAACAAATTAAAAATATCAGAAGCTCATTTGATTACGTCTATGGCTAACAGAAACGAATTGGAAACTTTACGCGGTATGGATTGGACTTGAAACAAAATACTTTTAATCAGCTTCGAGAATTATCAAGGTGTAGAGTATATCTCGAAGTTCTACGCTTAATTTCTGTATAGTCCCAAAATACTAAAAATAACAAAATCAGATAATCATTTATTAGTAGAAGACAGAGGCCCTCAGATCGATGGCGCGACCTTGGACAGGCTCGTGGGCGACCAGGAAATGGCCTCACACGAACTTGAGCATAAAATGAACATGTTCTTTCATGAATTCTTACTGTATGGTTGTTTCCTACAATTTCATTATGAAATAGTCTAGATTTTCGGCTGAAAATTTCGTAATAGTGTAAAAGGCTTTCTAATAAATATTGCATTGCGAAAGTTTGTCTGTTATCATTTAAATCGACTTCATTCGTATCTCAATCGGAGTTTTGAAGACCGATTGCATCATAAAGATAATATCTGTTATTAGACCAACTGTCTGTATGTCTGGTTATGAATACTTCTTCAGTGGGATTCTACATTGCGAACTTTATCTCAAACTTAAGCTATCACTTTCGATCTTGCAACTTCAACCTGTGCTAACATCACCATCAGGAATTCGTTCAAAACGCCAGTTGGACTAGTGGTCGTAACGTAACCTTGCCTATTTATTGCCATGCGTGGCACACGGGTAATATTGATGGCTTCCTGTGGTGCAGTATGCTCGCCGCATTGGACTCGACAGTATTGCTAATTTTACGTGACATAACTTTGGAGCACCAGATTTTCGATTTTCTGGCTTAGCAAATCCGGAAGCTTTCTGCCTAAGAGAGATGTTTTTCGTAGGTTGGCTGCTAGCAGCTGAATAAAAGTGGCCAACGAGGATTGAGTTCAATGGGTACGATTGGAGAGGCCCACCATGTCCAACAGTGAACAGCTATGGGCTGATGATGAAGCAGGAGGAGTAGGATCGCGAACATAAATTATACTTCTTTGAAATAAATAGAATAATTCAAGTGACGGTTACTCTGTAGGCCATAACTCAGCAACAATAGAGACACCTAAATTATTCTGTGTCAAAGACACAAATTAATCCAATAAATCGTTACAAAACCAACCAAAATGGAAGACAAGAAGTGGCGGTTGGCGCTTACGCCCACATTTAGGATTGGTCATTGAAGTAACAACATTTATTTAACCTACATTATTCAAGTGAGATGTTTCCTAGAGTTTAGACTCCCGTTAGGGTTTACGTGACCTTTGAACCGCGGCAAATTGATAGATAGGTTTTCTAAAAGTGTTTTAGTAAGGCATTGCCAGGGAAATCAATTATTTTCGGTTTATAGTCGGTATCCGACAACCGGGGCGAAAATAAATTATTTTTCAATGATTTCATAGTATTTCCAGAAGGTAACTGCTATTTTTAAACTGAACTCGTAATAATGGCAACACAATCGTACCGCGCTGTTCTTGCGGTTGGCGCGTGCGCTGGTCGTGCCGTATATGGAGCTGGCGGTACGCAACAAGGCCGAACAGTCGCCGCCTCAACGCCATCATTGTATTTAAAATTATTTTAAAGTCCTCAGCCAGCCATGGTTTTTAAGAATGAAGTTTTAAAAGGAATTTGGGATTAAAATGCGGAAATTGTTATACATGTACCTACATAATTATTATTATTTTAAGTCTGTTAGCTTATAATTATAAATAAAATCTTGTTGTAACCTTTGAAAGTAAATAGGTATAAAAATGAGTATCTTTTGACATGAATAGACAAAAACTGGCCAAGTGCGAGTCGGACTCGCACACAAAGGGTTCCGTACCACAAGGCAAAAACGCAGAAAAAAACACGTTTGTTGTATGGGAGCCCCCCTTAAATATTTATTTTATTTTGTTTTTAGTATTTGTTGTTATAGCGGCAACAGAAATACATAATTTGTGAAAATTTCAACTGTCTAGCTACCGCGGTTCTTGAGCTACAGCCTGGTGACAGACAGACGGACGGACGGACGGACGGACGGACGGACGGACGGACGGACAGCGAAGTCTTAGTAATAGGGTTCCGTTTTTACCCTTTGGGTACGGAACCCTAAAAACGAAATAAATCATAGGGCATCAAAAAATTTGTCTGCATCGCTGTCTACAGGAAAAGTGCCCAAGGGCTGGCATTGCCACATTGTATTGTTTACTTCATGGCCATCACTGATATTAATGAAGATAAACCTGGACTTATACATATCGTCACTGGAAAGGAGAAAATGCTAAAGCACCATTTGGGCCAAAATGAGTTATGTAATATATTGTTGGATTCACAACAACAACAACAATAAACAATCTGAGCCAATTAAAATTGGCTGAGAATGTCTTGAAACCTAAACAGATTGAAGTAGAAAAAAAATCTAATCCAACAATATATTATTAGGGTGTTTGGAAGCTGGATACAAAGCCTTAAAGGGGTATTTTTTTCGCACTTAAATTGGTATGTTATTTTTGACTAAAAGTTTGCAGTTTACAAAAAAAAGATACTTTGTCTCGGACATGTATGGCTCAAAATGCTGTAAATGGTGTCAACTATCACTCCATTAAAGCTTTACACTCAGCTTCCAAACAGCCTGTATTTCAAACAGCCTCATTTTGGTTGAAATGGTGCTTTAACATTTTCTCCTTTCCAGTGATGATATAATTAATCATTATTCTCCTGCCTACGTGCAACATGTCTTTTTCTTCCTTTTATAACTAACTATCACACTAATATTATAAAGGCGAAAGTTTGTGAGTGTGTGTGTTTATGTTTGTTACTTCTTCACGCTAAAACGGCTAGACCAATTTGGATGAAATTTTGTATGGAGGTAGCTGACACCCTGGATTAACATAATATAGGCTACTTTTTATCCCGATATACCCACGGGATCAACACTTATGCGGGTGAAACCGCGGGCCGTAGCTAGTAATTGATATAAGTCTAAAATTGCCAATCCACCTTAAGCGAATTTGATTATCAACACTCATGCTGTATAAGAAGAGGCCTTTGCCCTACAGTGGGACGATAATAGGCAGGTATGTTGTAAACTAGTTAGCTGTGGCCATGTCTACAATTCAATTTATTCACAAACAATTTACATTGTGTTTGAAATCATTCAATAAAATAAAAAAACACGACATGTTTTCTAGTATGTAGTACATGTACTATCTAAAAGCAGAAGAAAAGTCGGTCAGTGGGTAGTCTTAGGGGCTGATGTCTTATCATTTCAACCACCCTGCCCATTTTTTGTGAATTTTGTTGTTAAGAACCAATAAAGCTTGGAAATTGATACTATCATGCTTTCTTAGTACCAAATACGATGGGCAATCAAATAATAGTCTGATGCATCCTGTCGGGGTCAGTGTCAAAATTAATACTGATGACTAAACAGTTGCTACATGAATGACAGAGTCCTAACAAAATGATAAGGTTAGTTGCATTTTATTCATGTTTATTACTTTTGAAATAATCTATAGAAAATTTAAAAGAGAAAATTTAGGTTTCAGTTTATAAAATGGATTATGCATATAAACAGAACTCCTAAAGAGTTAACAGTTTTTCATCGCTTTTTAAATATTTGATACTATGACTAGGTCACTGATGTCAAGAGATGATGATTCACATTATTCTTCGAATTATCTCCTATTAGAACTTAAGAGTTTATGAAATTCTTATTGTAGAACAAACACAACTTTTTTTAAATTGTTTAGGAACAAACCCAAACAAATCGTTTTCACTTTCATGAGTAATATTGTACCAGGTAATTGGGCTAACGGATATACCAATTACCAAATCATTTTAGTGCTAATGCCTTCAGGGAAAAGCAGCTCTCAAGTCCATCAAATGAATCGTATGATACCCTCAAGTCATCGACCGCAGCCTAATGCACCGCCGACAAATGCAACTTCACCAACGAATTAAGTGAAAATACACACCAATTGTAGATATTCTAAGTACGATATCACTTACCATCTGTTCTTTTTATGTTGATGTTAATTCCGGACTGAATCTTCACTGTACCGTCATCCATTTTCGCACAAATTTAGGCACCACATACACTAAATAACATTATTTCTCAAAGAACCTTTGTTCAAAAATAGTCTAACACATTGAGAAATTACACATGAGAACCGGTGAAAATTACAAAATAAATTTCTACACCCAGATTGACAGTTATATCGAGCTAGCTACACACTTCAGACTGGAACGTTTGAAATTTGTTTCACTACAAGAGTCAAATCAATCACTTTATATTATTAGTTTTTAAAAGAACGCGATTGATTTGAAAATTGTAAATGTATAAAGTAAGTAAAAACTGAAAAAACCAGAAATGTTCAAATTATTTCGGTTATAAACGCGAAATTCTAAAATTATCAGTTTGTGAGTTTGCCAATGCGTCGAAACGAAAATGTTTCATTGCCAGCAGAAAAAAATATTGCCACACACTTTGGTTTCCAAAATTAAAAAAAAACATATAAACTCCAGTAATTTGTTAAGATCATTTTGAGGATCGCATTGTTCAATTATTTCAGGTAATTAATAATTTAATAACTTGGCAAATGGTCAATCAAAGAAATCTATTATTGGCTAGACTTTACTGACTACTTGACTACATCACTAGCTAGAAACATAGACAACAGAATTTGGCTGCCTCAGCATCAGCTGCAGCTGCCTGTCAATCAATTTGTCAATTTGATTCAACGCTGTTCATTAGTTTATTTTATCAATTTAGGTACTTATCGTATCTAGTAGATTTTTAACTACAGTATATTAATTATAGAATGGACAGTGAGCACAAATTGTCTCATAAAGCAAAAAAGCGTATCAAGGAAGTTAAACGGAAAGCAAGACCCGGTAAGTGAACGGTACCCAAAGCTTTACGGTAATTGGCACACTTTCGGCGAGCAGCATTTTTAGTTAAAATATTTCTATTGATGAGGATTCTTTACTTCAATGAGTAAACTCGAGAGCCTGTTGAGGCTGTCAGTAGCAGAAGCCGACAAATTCTGGAATTCTAGAATGATCTTCGTTAGCGTGGCATTCGGTTATCACGATGGCTTTCGAGTTTGTAGCCTTGATGCTAATTGCTAATGAATTGCTAACTTACATAGTATCACGATTTAGTGAATAATAGATCATTAATCGGCAGATTGTCTTATTATGAAACTACAACCAAATAAATCATTACCCCTACTTAGTTATTCAAAAACCACTCTACTAAAACATATTGAATAGCAAAAATAACAGGGGAAGTGTAAGGAATGAAGTTGCATGCATGCATGATTAATAATTTATCAGTTCTTGTAAAACTAACTGTTCTGGCTTATATATCTTCCATGAAAATGATGAATAAATTAAATGATACAAGTGTGAGACCTGCAGAACTTATATTAATTTCACTCCAATTAAATTTGCATAATTTCTGTTGCTACTTGCATCTTCCAATTCTCTTGACTTCATAGTTCAATGCTGCTTGCATGCCATGTTGATGCTTCCTGGAAATAAAGTCATCCATTTTGATTGATGAATTAAGTAGATCAGATAAGACCTGATAAGAGATAGAAGGACAATATCAAACATATTAATGTAAAACTGAATTCTGAAAACTGTTTACAAGTTATTTGTAATGATTATTAATGTTTACACTGCTTGCACCACAAATTAATAACTCTTCATGCCATGGCCACTGCTGTATGTATTATATGTTTTAACAAAGATTAAGAATTATTATGTAATAAGTACGATATCATCATAGTTTTACAGTTACAAAATATTGTAAAGATTTGAGATCTGATCCTAGATAAACCTCATAAAATTATTGTACACACTGCATGCAGCAAACAGAACTTTAGAAGGATTATAATTTAGTAAACTTTCAACATTCAATATTTATTGTTATATTTTTCATTATTATGAGTAACTCTCACAAAATAGCCTAAAGCACGAAATACACGGTTTAAAACGGTGATTTCAAACCTAAGTTTAAAACAGTGTAGACAGTGGTTTGAAACCAATTTCGTATGACCTTTAAACATCCTTGGTAGAAAGGCCTGCGTTGCAAACCAGTGGCAGAAGAAAATGTTGGTTTTAAACCGTGTAGCAGGCATCTCGCAACAAAAACAACTTCAAGGTCACCTTGGTTTGTAGACTGGTTTCTGAGATCCAGCAGTTGTATTTGTTGAAATAATAATTATAACATAATTCAACAAAATAAAAACTAAATCATAAGTACTCACTTTTTGTTACAGAATTAGCAGACAAGTATCAATGGACAGCCTTGAAATATGTTACAAGCTTTGACGAATTTCTCAAATGTAATGACAATGTTGACAGAATAAGTGAAAATGAAGTAACACCTGATGAATTTATAGAGAAATATGAAAAAATATACAAACCTGTAGTTATAACTAATGTACAGACAAATTGGAAGGCTAATCATAAATGGACTGTAGAGAGACTTGCCAAAAAGTATAGGAACCAGAAATTTAAATGCGGTGAAGACAATGAGGGTTACAGTGTTAAGATGAAAATGAAGTATTATGTAGAATACATGAGGACAACGACTGATGACAGTCCGCTTTATATTTTTGATAGCAGTTTTGGTGAGCATGTGAGGAGAAAGAAAATTTTGGAAGACTATGAAGCCCCTTTGTATTTTAGGGATGATTTGTTTAAGTATTGCGGTGAGGAAAGGAGGCCGCCTTACCGCTGGTTTGTGATGGGACCACAGCGTTCTGGGACTGGCATCCACATAGACCCTCTAGGGACCAGTGCTTGGAATGCTTTGGTTTTTGGTCATAAAAGATGGTGCTTATTCCCAACTCAGACTCCTAGAGAACTGATCAAGGTGACTGGAGCAATGGGCGGGAAACAAAGAGATGAAGCTGTCACATGGTTCAAACTTATTTATCCTAAGACTCAATTAGAAACATGGCCCAAAGAATTTAAACCAGTATGTAATCAGTTTATTTCATTAATTATCTATTCTAATGACATCTCATTAACAAAATCTAACATTGTATTCAAACTTTAGTTGTACAGCTCTCCCGTGTCTCACTTGAAGATGCAGCTTAAAATCATTATTACCGGAATCATTATTTCATTAAAAATAAAAGTATTTATTATGTTAAATTTCTCTTACAGGTGGAGATTCTGCAGAAACCGGGTGAAACCGTGTTCGTGCCGGGAGGTTGGTGGCATGTCGTCCTCAATTTGGACTACACGGTGGCTGTCACTCAAAACTTCTGCAGCCGCACCAACTTCCCGGTCGTCTGGCACAAAACTGTGCGCGGCCGCCCTAAACTCTCCAAAAAGTGGATCAAAGTATTGGAGACCAAAGAACCTGACCTGTACAAGATCGCTAGTGGCATGGACTTGAGCCAAGGCACTGGTGTAGCTTCGGACAGCTCATCTAATAGTAGTTCTTCCAGTAGCGATAGTGATAGCAGTTCTTCCGACAGCTCTGAAGAAGATAGTGGGCAGGAAAGTATTACTGCCCACAAGAAAAAGAGACGAAGAAAAATGTAAAAAGGACCAAAGCGCCTTATATCTTGCATAGGTTATCATGAATACCAAGATTCATAAAGTGGTAATATCAAATAGAAATTTATATCATAATAGTGTAAGCCTGTTTTGTATTACTAGACATAATAAAACTAATTACTAATGAATTTTTTACTTGTTGTTTTCATAGTGAACAGTATATTTCTTTTGTTAACTGACAACACAATGCTTGAATAAAGTATTATCATATATTTCAACAGTTTTATTTAGTAAGTACTGACTAGCTTTTGCCTGCGGTTTCACCCGCGTGGGTGTCGGAAAATATCGTGTTGATCCAGGTTATAAACTGTGTACCAAATGTCATTTAAATCCGTTCAGTCTTTTTAGGATTCCGTACCTCAAAAGGAAAAACGGAACCCTTATAAGATCGTTATCTTAAAAGATAAGTTCGTTTTCCGTCAGTCAAGACCCATTTTCTTAGGAACACTTAGAGTTATCAAGTTGAAATTCATATCAAATACTCAGGGCTGAAATCCCTTGAAGCAGTGAGAAAATCAAACTTCTAAGTCAACGTAATCAAAAGCTACGGGCGTTTATATTCTGAAATCAAAACCTATAGGGTACCTCCCATTGACCTAGAATCATTAAATTTGGCAAGAAGCAATGTCTTGTGGCACAAGTAAAGGAAAAAATCCGAAAACTACTACATAACAAAAAAAAAAAAATTTAAAACTTGACATAACTAACAAATTTGTACGGAGCCCTCGGTGCGCAAGTCCGACTCGCACTTGACTGGTTTTTTTATCAGTTTGAGTAAAGAAACGTACAAATGGGAAGGCTGACATACCTACTGTCTATAATATTCATTAAAAAAACCGATCAAGAGCGAGTCGCGACTCGCGTACCGAGAGTTCAATCATAAATGTTTTTAAATTTTCATCGGCGAGACCTATAAGTAGGTACTTTAATACCTACTGCGATGTAGAATATTGCAGTTTTAGTTCAGCGCCACCTCTTGACCGATATCGATAGTGGAACTAATGTAATTTATTTTATTACGTACGCAAAATACGCGCATTGTCGTGGAGTTGCGGAAACCAGCCCGTAGTACCTATTAATGTAACTTAGGTTGATGATTTCTGAAAAAGTGTGCTATTTAGAGACATCGTTTTATTTTATAGAACTTCTATCTCATAGAATATTTTCAGATTTATACTTTTACTATGGCAGCAAACCTGAAATCGCGAAAAAAAAATCAGCTGTTCCCTACATTTATGTTCGTAGGTACCTATATATATATATATAGTCAAAATGTAGGGAACAGCTGATTTTTCTTTCGCGATTTCAGGTTTGGTCCCATTGTAAAAATTGTTCATAATGATGAGTACAATGACCTCTTAAGAGGCTGTTAATGTTTTACCAATAACCCTGTAATAGTATGGTTTTATTGTAAAAAGAAAGTTTTTGATTTTATCTATCGTATCAAATTAGTTGTACCTACTTATTATCTTTTCAACACACTATCTACCTAGCATATATCCTGAAGAATATCATATGTATATTTTTCTGATTTTATTTACTGCAGTCGATCATATACTTTTAATGCTTCTAAAGGTCTCTGCACACAGAGGGCGCGGCGTGGCGGGGCGGGGCGGCGACGCGACGCTGAATAGTTGTAATGTATTAGATAAATAGATATTACGGACGACTTCACACAGAGCCGTCGCTCGCGCTCGGCGCGACGGCAACCGTCGGCTACTACATAAAGCTCCCAGTCGACTAGTTTTTTTCCGACATCTTCAACAATAATGGTCATATTTCAGCCAATTCACACAACAACCTTATATAGAAATAAACTAAACCGGTTTCCTCATAAATCCCGTGCATTGGTGAAAATCCTATGATAATCCGTTCGGTATGAACCGTATCGGTATCCGTTTGAGTTTATCGCGTTCAGAACTTTAGACCGACGCGGCAGGGGGACTTTGTAATATGTAGTGATTGTGATGAAGGAACAAATTAAATACAGTAATACAATATAAAAATATGTTAGTGCACACAGCGGGCCCTCTCGAGAAGTGTTCGTCATTCTCTCTTTACGAGTGTATGTAGCTACCTCTCTACGAGCGTACTACGCCTACGTAGATCTCTTTCTACGAGTGTACGTAGCTGCCGCTCTACCTACGAGCGTTCGTAGATCTCTTTCTACAAGTGTACGTAGATCTCTTTCTACAAGTGTATGTAGATCTCTTTCTACGAGTGTACGTAGCTGCCTCTCTACAAGTGTACGTAGCTACCTCTACGAGTCGTCGTAGCTGACTTTGTGTGTGTACGTGAAATTCTCTTTACGAGTGCGAGTTCACACAGTTCACAAGTGGATATAAATGCCTGTTCGCTGCTTACAAATAAACCTGAATACAATTCAATGCCCTTATCTATATTCATTAAAAAAATTAGTGTCACTGACACAGGGCCACCATCAGGGATTTTAATTTTGATAACACAAAAAATTAGTCGAAATTTGTCGCCAAATATCAGAACTTGTCGGTCACTGGTTCAAAACTCAAAAGGTTTATAGGTGGCCGATCTGGAGAGTCTCCTCAGCAGGGCCACATTTATATCTCAAAAATTAGGGCACCTAGTGAAGATCTGTTTTCTCCCATATTTTGTCACCAATTAGTCGGAATCAGTCGCTAAATATTAGAATTTGTCGGTCACTGGTTCAAAAGATATAAGGGTTTATAGGTGGCCGATCTGGAGAGAGTCTCCCCAGCAGGGCCACATTTATATCTCAAAAACTGGGGCACCTAGCGAAGATGTGTTTTCTCCCATAATTTGTCGCCAATAAAAAAATCTATCTTATTGGTAGCCAAGATTACCCAGGAAATAAAAGTTTATAAATAACTTAGAAAGTATATCCGGTTATACTGGAAGCGGTAGCCGACCCCAACATAGCTGGGAAAAGGTTAGGCAGGTGATGATGAAATAAACTAGAAAGTAGTAAGTACTACATACATACTTTGTGCGTAATCGGTTAAAATATTTATACGTTGGCAACAATCTATGAAATGTCTATGTTTACTAAAATCAATAGTTTCGCGCATCACTAAAAACGTCAAATTCTGCGTCCACGATCCGCGACGCGACTGGCACTTAGGTTTTTTAGTCTATAGTTCAGCAGCCATTTGTTATCCTTGCCAAAGTCTCCGTGTAACGTCTAACTGATCAAAATGCTGAAATCAACTTCTGGTGCACTGGTCAATGTCTTGAGAAGGACCCTGGTGCCGGCGGCAAGGGTCAGCGCTGTGCCCCTGCGGCGGTCGCACTTGATCGTCGAATCCGATGAGGAATTTGATAGAAAGTTAGTCCCTTGTCGGAACTTTTGACGTTATGTAACTGAAAATTGTGGTAATCTTGTCGGTGATTTACAGCTTTCAACATGTTTGAGTGAGGTTCTATTGTACGTCTGGCTTGGTGTTATTTTGTACCTTTATTAGTAAATCCCCGACAGATTTTCATATTGGGTGTGATGTGAAATGATCATGAGTAATTTTTATAACCTCTCTATTCAATCATTGTTTTCCTTGTTTTTGATGCAAGTGTTGCGTCGAATAGGGTTGCGTAACACTTTGGGTAGGTAATTGTTTTATGAGATGGAGAATAATGTCTGAATATTGATTTTGCTATCTAGGCCACATCACCACTTCTATTGTGATCCTTTCTGTATATATTATTCACCCTGTCTAATTTAAATCATCATTCTTGTAGTCCTTATCAGATTATTTGTGGTGATAACATTATCTTTTTACTTGATAATTGAAATATTTCTTTTTTAACTATGGACAGCTATTCTCTTCTCAGTCTACTTACTAAAACTAAAAAAAAAAAGTTATTACAGTCTGTTTTGTGTTAATCAGAACAATAAAAAAGTTCATTTATTTATTTGACAATAATATTTTTATGTAAAATGAACCAAGTTAAAAAAAAAGTGATGACTTGAAGGTGGCATTGATCAGTTTTCCCTTACAATGAAAAGAAAACTCTGAGGTCAATGTGCATTTACATCTACCAACATTGAAATATTTATAATTAGAATGTGAAATCAACCCAGAGTGTTTTAAGACAATTAATTGAAAAAGTTATGTCACTTACAACACCCAAATTACCTATGAGAAACCCACCTTTCTTTACTCGTCAATCTGAGAGGCATGGGAACTATCCACCTCTTTGCTAATAACCAGCTTATTAGCAGTGTTCTTTAGAAGTTTTTCCTTTGACTATTCATGTTGTCATCAGTTTTTGTGCTTTAAAATTGAATACTTGGTGCAAATACTCAATTTCAAAGTACTACTACTATTTCTAAAATCATAAGGATATTCTGGAACTAACACAAGGATTGACTCCAAAGTTTGAATATACCTTTTGAACCAACCTTTTGCCTTCCTTTAGATGCAGAAACCAGCAAAAAATATCCCATTTATATCCCAATTCCTTGTTATTTTAAAGACAAAGAAAACAATTAACATTCCTTTATTTTGTTTTCAGATATGAGTGCTTCTTCAACAGACAAGACATTGACGGATGGGAAATCCGCAAGGGCATGAATGATCTGTGCGGTATGGACCTTGTCCCCGACCCAAGGATCATCAGGGCTGCGTTGCATGCTTGCAGGAGAGTCAATGACTATGCACTCGCTGTCAGGTTCATTGAGGCCTGCAAAGACAAGTGCGGCAATAAAGTCAAGGAAATCTACCCCTACATCATCCAGGAAATTAAACCCACATTATGTGAACTTGGCATCGAGACACCAGAGGAGCTTGGCTACGACAAACCAGAACTAGCTTTAGAGAGTGTTTATGACATGTAAGGTCGCCGTTAAATATCAAATTAAGCTGTAGAAAATTTGTATAATAGTTTTGTTGTCGAGTTTTTATTTTACTTTTAATTGTGGGAAGCTGTGTCTTCAATTAGAAATATTCTTGGGCCAACATTAAAAAAACCAACATGCTTATCTAATGTGTAAACATTAGGAGAATATGATATAATAATGAACCTTGTTTCATTTTTTTGTCATCTGTTGTCTCTTTTATACAATTCCTTGACCGTTCGTAGTTCATGTACTTATTAGTATTATCAATAAAAATATTATAGCATTACTTCACTTTATTTTTGTAAGTGCATAGTATTTTATGAATAGATGAGGATTTTTTAAAAAAGAAATTTGTTTACTTGTATCAGTTACATTTTTATAATTTGACATCAAAATCAATTTGGTTAGATAGCAGGAGGCATATTTATGTACAAAAAAGGCATAGGATCGAAGTCCATGTAGGTACCTATAGTTTTCTACGCCTTTGCATTGGTTCAAATGTATAAACATTGCTAGGTTCAAATGTATAAACATGGCTAGGTTCCATTGTAGATAAAGAACAATGACATCACCAGTCAGACCACACCGGTGGCAAGCTCCAAGGGCCCATACTTACATTGCCCGGTTTTCATTATTCCAGAAGCATTCTAGTCTAGGGCATCCAACCTTGTGCTGGATAGCAACGGGCGGTTATTCCGTTTATTCACCCCAAAAAAAATCAACCCTAACATCTGGCGAATGTGCAGCTCGCGAGCCGTTTGCGAGCTGCGGGCGTGCATTTTTGTTACAGAGCCAGTAAACGGAACTAAGTGCGAGAATTGAGTGCGGGCAGATCGCACGCCGCGCGCACGCCTTATACGAGCCTTGCATGAGTTGCGCTAAAGAGGCGCACCAAACCATTGCCGTAAGGGTCAGTTCACACCGAGACGCGACGCGCAGTTTTCAAAATAGAAATACAATTACAGACCTTATCTACTACACTAAAAGGTACATAATGCAGGGTTCACTACGTCGAGCTACGCCGCGCTGCGCCGCGCGGCGTAGCTCACTGAATCGTGTACGTTTTTTAGTAGATAAGGTCTGTAATTGTATTTCTATCTTGAAAACTGCGCGTCGCGTCGCGTCTCGGTGTGAGCTGACGCTTACTGCACGCGCGCAGCTCGCAAACGGCTCGCGAGCTGCACATTCGCCAGATGTGGACGCACCCTAAGATGTATAGTGGATACGCATGTCCGAGAATCCACCCTAAGGCTCAAATCACACCAAAAGAGCGTCGAAGCGGAGCGCAGTTTTAGTGTCATATGAATTTTAACTTTATTTTCATTACTATAATACTTATTATCGCAACCGCTCGGTAGAGAAGGCAATTCGCCGGAGTTCCAGCGGCGCCGCTGGCATCCGCGCGACTCGTTCGAGTTTCTCATGCGATAATAAGTATTATAGTAATGAAAATAAAGTTAAAATTCATATGACACTGAAACTGCGTTCCGCTTCGCCGCGCTTCGATGCTCTTTTGGTGTGAGTTGAGCCTTAGCCTATAAATTTTGTTTATCCAACTGGGCCTAGGGTTGATTCTCATACATGCATATCCGTCTTAGGGTGGTGTCACTTGTCACTGACTCTGGCCACCATCAGGGATTTCAATTTTTATAACACAAAAAATTTGTCGCCAAATACCAGAATTTGTCGGTCACTGGTTCAAAAGATATAAGTGTTTTTAGGTGGCCGATCTGGAGAGAGTCTCCCCAGCAGGGCCACATTTATGTCTCAAAAACTAGGGCACCTAGCGAAGATCTGTTTTCTCCCATATTTTGTCGCCAGTAGGCTATTTGACAATGTAAAAAATAAGGTCATAATTATTGACACTCGTATAGATTATCGCTTTTAAAATCGATTTGCATTAATTTTACTACAAAACAATAAAAAAAATCCCAAAAAAACTTCAGCTTTTTAAATCTGGCGCCACGTAATCGAAAACGGTCTGGATTGGCTGAACTTAAGATGACGTCATGATTTAGTATGAACAGATGACTTTTGTCTAGTATCTCGACCGTTTCAACATTTGTTTACGTGAAGTCACGACGCCATATTGTTAAAGATAGCGTTTTGGCGGCTTATTTAAACAGTACATTTTTATTTACTATTTTTTTAAAGAAATACATTATGCAATTTGAAGTAATAGGTTTTTGTGGGCTCGTTAGACACCATTAAATAATCTGAGATGTTTATCAGAAACCAGTCAAAAAGCCTATTAGTCTGAATCAGTCGCCAAATATCAGAATTTGACGGTCACTAGTTCAAAAGATGATGCAGGCAGATGCTGGATGCGTCAAGCTGAAGACAGGGCGCTATGGCGCTCATCAGGGGAGGCCTATGTCCAGCAGTGGACTGCTATAGGCTGATGGTTCTCTAACTTGGAATCAACATTCAAAATCGTGGTCCTGCTGAACAATTGCGAGAAAGTTATCATCGTTGATTTCTCGGTAAATACAAATGTTAGGGTCAGTTCACACCGAGACGCGACGCGACGCGCAGTTTTCAAGATAGAAATACAATTACAGACCTTATCTACTACACAAAAAGGTACACGATTCAGTGAGCTACGCCGCGCGGCGGCGGCGCCGCGCTGCGTAGCTCGACGTAGTAAGTAGACACTACCTTTTAGTGTAGTAGATAAGGTCTGTAATTGTATTTCTATCTAGAAAACTGCGCGTCGCGTCGCGTCTCGGTGTGAACTGACCCATAGATTTCTGTTTTTTTTACGAAATAAATCATATTTATGGGTACTAATTATTTGTATACTTAGAATAGCTGTAACGTGCCCCCTTTTTCGGCGCTCATGGTGGTCCTGCTGAAGGGAGCGTGACTACCGCCGGACCACCTTCAAAGTCGATTTTCTCGAAAACTACTAAGGTACCAATTTTGTGGTTCGAGTACTAATTAGTACCAATTGAGTACTAATTATTTACAAAATATGGAAGCGATTGGCGTTGGTGGTCACGGACATAAAATCCCTGATGGTGGCCCTGCCAGTCAGTGACTGATTTTTCGACTTATATAAAAACACCTATGTATTAAACCCATGTTTGCAAAGAAATAATTTGATTTGACTGATTCGACGATAGTACGAATAGGTATCGAAATTAAAAAAAAAAAAACAAGAAAGTGTACGTAAATACTTTAATGATTGCCATATTCACACAGTCATACCATTATTTACAATCACAAATTGTACTTAACAACAAAATTGTGCTTTATCATGCTATCATAGAGGACAAAACATAAACGTTCTTTGGTAAATTAAACAAAAATAAAATTTGGACAAAATCAAACAAATCTAAGTAAATAGGTTCTATTCGCTCGTGCCTTAAAAAACAAAGTATTTTATTCAGCACATCACAATTAGTTCTTTTGTACTTTTCTATGACCTCTACCTTACTTATTAGTCCCGACTATAAATCTTAACATTTAACTTGAATTACATTGGAAAGCCTATTTATGTATAGGCATATTGAAAATAAATCCCGACGTTGAATGTTGGACAATATTGACTATGAAACACTACGTTTACACGAGGATTCTGAGAGGCTAATAGGACTAAAAAAAAATGCGAATACACTGTCAAACTCACTTTAAGCCCTCGTACGGTGAGTTTTTAACGCGACGATAATTTCTAGCGCATTGGATTTTCAACGTAACGCGCCGCTTAGCGCCGAGAGTTGAAAATTCAAGAGTTCGTTTTTTTGACGCGCTCTGTTGGATTTTCAATGCATATAAGCCTATAATGTTCCCACTGCAGCACGCGTAGCATGACCGTCGTAGAAACGGGTTTTATCGACGGAAGAATAGACAAGATGACAAATTGTAGAGATATTTGTACGCATTCTACGCGTCTAAGCATGGCATTGTGTCATTTTGTCTATTCTTCCGTCGACAAAACGTCGTCATGCTACGCGTGCAGGGACACCGGCCTCCTCTCTTCGAGAGAGAGTGGGCGGATTCTCAATGCGCGGCTCAATACCGAGCGTAGAAAATCCAGTGGGCGATAAAGTCTTCGCGTTAAGAATCGCCCGTGCGTACGAAGACTAACTCTCCAAGGCTGGTTTTGTATTTGTCCGTGCGGTGAAACGGCTTGGCCACTGGCCGCAGCCGAACAGTCGCGGCGTACAGCCCGAGTCAAACTTTATGGCGGCTCGGAACATGAGGCGAGTCGCTGCGCAGTAACAAATTCACCTGTCAGCGGAGGTGAGGAGTGAGGTACTGCGCAGTGAGTAGCGCACTTCAGAGCTGCCATAAAGTTTGAATCGGGTTATAGCGACCGGTCCGCCCAAACGCACAGTATAACTCAAGCCCAAGTGTTAACTGCTGCGATTGGCTGTCTGAGTGACCCGAGTTCGACTGTCATGTAGCAAATTTTGTGTTAATTATAGCTTTTCAGAAGCCAGGTGCTAGATTCGTACAGACATGACAAAACCGAAATAAGTCTTTACATTTCTAAGATTTTAAACACCGATAAATACTAACAACGTCATCTATGTAGTAACCCTGCGCAGGAATGAATTTACATTACAGAGGACAAGTTAAATTACATTTATTTTTACAAAACTTACATTTAGAAAAGTTTCGGCAAAGTCCTTAAATATATTTCATTCGGACTAGAATAGGTTTCCTTTGACTTGGTTTAGACTAGAATAAATAAATAGGTTGGTGTAACAAACATAAGATAAATTAAACATAAACAACAAATGTACACAACAAACTCGCATCAATAAAATTACAGGAATGTATATGATTATTACGTTACATATATTTATATGAAATTCCTTGCGCGTGCGCCTTGAATACTTCTACCGCACAAGAAATTATCTATACAAAATAAACGCGGCTGGTATATATATATATTGCACAAATCTGTTTCCCACCTATTACAGATTTGTATATAAAATAAATTAGTCTTACTTTTCATATCAATAAATAAATAAGTTACATCATACGTCGAAATAATTAAAATAATTTAAATCCCATTTCATGGCAAAATTTTAAGCCTAATAATGGTAAATTTATTTCTAGACTTCGAAATCACTGGACATGATTGCTATTCCGTTAACGTGGTGTTCCGGGTTCCGGCCGGTCCGCACACATAACGTCCAATTTGAAGCGCAGTAATTGTAACGCGCGGTAGTAGCGCCAAAGGCGACTTTAATTAATTTATTTTTTGTTCGACTTCACTGACGGCAACACTAGACTCAATAATTCTAGAATAACAATAACAGCTGAGAGTACGCCTCGCCTGCCGAAACGCGTGGTGCATTCGAGTCGCCACCTTTGGTGCGTATTAATGATTAACTTTCGGAATTATTATAAATCGCATTTGGATCTGCGTGTGATGTCAAATACTTGTAATAATCGCATTGCTTAGGTGGTGGGGTGTGGTGTCGGGGTTATGCTACGTCGCTCATCAGTTCGGGGCAGTCCGGGGCTCCGTCGGGTGGCGGGCTGGTCGCCACCAGTGTTATTAGCTAGGAATCTGTGACTACCGCATCACGTTCGGCTTTAACCTGCTGTAACAAAACACAATTTTATTATAAGCTACAGAATAAGGTCGCTCTAACCAGTGGCGGTACCTTCATAGAAGCAGAAAAGCCCGGCTTGCCCTAATAAAATCATAATTCACAACAACAAAATCAATAAAAAATATATTCAAAAAATTCCAGTCAATTAACTCGAACTCAAACATTCATGACATATAATACAATTTCGAAATCCGAACTAGCGCTAACTTTGGGATAGGTTCGCGCCAAATTCGGAATTCGGCTCTAAACGCTATACAATGCGTTCAAATGCGCCATCTCGCTCACACTAGTCTGGCTTTTTACCTGGCTTGCCTTTCCTTTCTCTGTCTCGCAGTTTTCGCATACAAATTGCTATAGAAACGTTTACATTTGTTGATATATTGGTAAGTACTTATACACAGAGTTCTATGAAATGAAAAGCCAGGCTTTTGAGAGGCATGAAGTTCGCGCAAATGCACTATCCGCGCGTTGCGTTGACCCGCGTAAAGTTAGTTGCGAAAGCACGTGTGGCGGGCGCGATGAGTCGATGACACGACGCGACTCAAACAAATTGTTATTGTTTTGAAGTTTTGAATACTTACTTTGAGAATTAGTTTTATTATTTGAAAAAAATATTGATTGTGGTGATTGGTGATGTCATTCCCTATGATTTTGTAAATGATTAATGAATATAGTGTTCTTTTATCATTATGTGTTCGGAATCTGTCATTGAAAAGGTACGTAAATACATTGAGTTTTCTGCAATTTTCTGCCAATAAATAACTCTTTACTTCACCGTAGCCAATCTTAAATTACTGTCGGACTGTCGGTACTAATACTCCAGATAAGTAGTATCATTAATGATAACGGAATGATTGTGTAGTCCCTACACAATCATTCACGTTATCATTGCTACGCACGTTATATTGCAACACTAGTAACTAAAGTATTTGAGTACCGATAGCAAAAGCATGGCCTAGATTATGTGATAATAAATTATGATTATTTACTAGATAAATAATAGATAATCTAGAATATCGTTTCGTCTACTGACAACTTGGTTCTTCATGAAACTATAAATAAATATCTTATGGGGTGTCTCAAAACTGATAAGTCACAGTTATAGTTCTGATATTTTTTGGAACGAAGTTCCTAAACGTGGCTTGCGGTAGGATTTGACTGGTAGAAATCGTCACGTAAGGAAAAAGCGTTATTCCCCTTCCATGCGACGTTCCCTCTCTCTACTATATACGAGTGTGTGTTTGTGTGCGTGCGACGATCGCGTAAGGAACTTCGTTCCTAACGAGGCGGAGGGTCCCCCGACCGCACACGTTTTTCGTCGTCTAGGCACAAACAGCTCCTCTACAAGCTCTTTGTGCGTCCAGTCTACGGCGCGCTAAGTAAGGGCGGTTAGCATCCTTTCAGTGCCTGCGTAGGGCGTAGGTTCTAACGCTGACTATTCTATCACAAGCTCGTCCACTTTGTTAAAATATCACCGTGGAAATTAAGGTGAAGAGGGCTAGTCAATAGTGTTAATCCCTATCTAGCATCAATGGTGGAATGACAGCTCAATTCAAGGTAACTTTAACAATACTTGTCTAAGTATACTATGCGATGTAAGGCCTTTCTCAATGCGTTCCATATGACAAGCCTTTAAATTCATAAGCATTAAGGGACGCATAGTGCCGATCGCCACTCAAGTATTGTTTATGAATAGGTTTTTGGAACCGTGTGCGTCCGCGCGCACTGTGAGACCTCATAGTAATGTTTGTGAATACGGGTATTAATTTAAGTTTACACGGTCAGATTTTTACAAAATAGATCGGTTGGTGTGTGTGTACTGACCATAGCCTTGCTGAGCACGGTCGCGTGTGTGTGTACTGACCATAGCCTTGCTGAGCACGGTCGCGTGTGTGTGTACTGACCATAGCCTTGCTGAGCACGGTCGCGTGTGTGTGTACTGACCATAGCCTTGCTGAGCACGGTCGCGTGTGTGTGTACTGACCATAGCCTTGCTGAGCACGGTCGCGTGTGTGAGTACTGACCATAGCCTTGCTGAGCACGGTCGCGTGTGTGTGTACTGACCATAGCCTTGCTGAGCACGGTCGCGTGTGTGTGTACTGACCATAGCCTTGCTGAGCACGGTCGCGTGTGTGTGTACTGACCATAGCCTTGCTGAGCACAGTCGCGTGTGTGTGTACTGACCATAGCCTTGCTGAGCACGGTCGCGTGTGTGTGTACTGACCATAGCCTTGCTGAGCACGGTCGCGTGTGTGTGTACTGACCATAGCCTTGCTGAGCACGGTCGCGTGTGTGTGTACTGACCATAGCCTTGCTGAGCACGGTCGCGTGTGTGTGTACTGACCATAGCCTTGCTGAGCACGGTCGCGTGTGTGTGTACTGACCATAGCCTTGCTGAGCACGGTCGCGTGTGTGTGTACTGACCATAGCCTTGCTGAGCACGGTCGCGTGTGTGTGTACTGACCATAGCCTTGCTGAGCACGGTCGCGTGTGTGTGTACTGACCATAGCCTTGCTGAGCACGGTCGCGTGTGTGTGTACTGACCATAGCCTTGCTGAGCACGGTCGCGTGTGTGTGTACTGACCATAGCCTTGCTGAGCACGGTCGCGTGTGTGTGTACTGACCATAGCCTTGCTGAGCACGGTCGCGTGTGTGTGTACTGACCATAGCCTTGCTGAGCACGGTCGCGTGTGTGTGTACTGACCATAGCCTTGCTGAGCACGGTCGCGTGTGTGTGTACTGACCATAGCCTTGCTGAGCACGGTCGCGTGTGTGTGTACTGACCATAGCCTTGCTGAGCACGGTCGCGTGTGTGTGTACTGACCATAGCCTTGCTGAGCACGGTCGCGTGTGTGTGTACTGACCATAGCCTTGCTGAGCACGGTCGCGTGTGTGTGTACTGACCATAGCCTTGCTGAGCACGGTCGCGTGTGTGTGTACTGACCATAGCCTTGCTGAGCACGGTCGCGTGTGTGTGTACTGACCATAGCCTTGCTGAGCACGGTCGCGTGTGTGTGTACTGACCATAGCCTTGCTGAGCACGGTCGCGTGTGTGTGTACTGACCATAGCCTTGCTGAGCACGGTCGCGTGTGTGTGTACTGACCATAGCCTTGCTGAGCACGGTCGCGTGTGTGTGTACTGACCATAGCCTTGCTGAGCACGGTCGCGTGTGTGTGTACTGACCATAGCCTTGCTGAGCACGGTCGCGTGTGTGTGTACTGACCATAGCCTTGCTGAGCACGGTCGCGTGTGTGTGTACTGACCATAGCCTTGCTGAGCACGGTCGCGTGTGTGTGTACTGACCATAGCCTTGCTGAGCACGGTCGCGTGTGTGTGTACTGACCATAGCCTTGCTGAGCACGGTCGCGTGTGTGTGTACTGACCATAGCCTTGCTGAGCACGGTCGCGTGTGTGTGTACTGACCATAGCCTTGCTGAGCACGGTCGCGTGTGTGTGTACTGACCATAGCCTTGCTGAGCACGGTCGCGTGTGTGTGTACTGACCATAGCCTTGCTGAGCACGGTCGCGTGTGTGTGTACTGACCATAGCCTTGCTGAGCACGGTCGCGTGTGTGTGTACTGACCATAGCCTTGCTGAGCACGGTCGCGTGTGTGTGTACTGACCATAGCCTTGCTGAGCACGGTCGCGTGTGTGTGTACTGACCATAGCCTTGCTGAGCACGGTCGCGTGTGTGTGTACTGACCATAGCCTTGCTGAGCACGGTCGCGTGTGTGTGTACTGACCATAGCCTTGCTGAGCACGGTCGCGTGTGTGTGTACTGACCATAGCCTTGCTGAGCACGGTCGCGTGTGTGTGTACTGACCATAGCCTTGCTGAGCACGGTCGCGTCCTTGAGACTGAGCACCTGCAGCACCTGCGCCTCGCCGCCGCCCTGCAACATGACCTGCGCCACGCCGCCGCCCATCGAGATCGTCTCCAGCCCCTCGCCATTCTGCTCTACCTGGTGTTGAAACTTTAGCATACATTACACAGCGCTTTGTATTCATTGATTGTTTCTAACACACTGTGGTTACAGTGGGGAAATTTTGTAAAATATTCATTTATTCTGGTGGTATATAATATGGTTACACGTTAGGGACGGCGCAAAACCCCCCCCTCAGCGACCATCAATATAAAAAAAAAAAAAAAATGTGTAAATTGATAGCAGTTTTGGTAGAATGAGAAAGATAAGAATCGAACTTTTTCAAAATAAGGGATACCTATGTCCCGCTCTGGTGTGGAGGCAGTCACCGCCCAACAAATTTTGAGTATGTGTTATAAGGGCACCTAGGCGTGATGTTATGATTTATTTATTTTCGACTTTATTCCAACCAGCATAATGTTGATATTTATTTGGCAGTCAAAACGCGCTGCCGGCTAAGCTAGATCAGCCGAATACCTAATTATAAACCAGGATATTTAGACTTTAATCGCCCCCAGGTTAGGAAACGGGGAGAGAAATATTTGAAAATAAACATATTTTAACTGTCCTCACTCTAAATCTACGATTCAAAATAAAGGTTAAGAACAAATCATAATAATATAAGAAAAATACATTTATGTTAGATTGGGAGGCCAACATTAATTTAAACAAAATTCAGAAATTAACCGACTGAGATTTTGTGAATAATAGGGTGAACGTTATGTTTGTTACACCCATCATAAAGGCGTGCTACACACGTTCGGACGGCAACATTTAACACCCAAGGTTGAATGGTAAGTCCGCCTCTGTACATTGAAGCTTGAAGTTAAATAAATAAATGTCCGATCTTACCGCTCGGCTGTGCCGAATCATGCCGACCCGAACAAGTGTGTAGCACCTCTAACGAGTAAAGGGGCTTGCATAAAGACGCGGGTTCCCGGTAAAAAGTACCGATCGGTGCGGGTAACATAGCCCAATTTTAACTTACGCGCTCACAGATATAGCAAAAGAAGTTTCTGAAGATCAACCTGCAGCGATATGTACCGGAAAAACAGCGGCTTTATGCAAGTTCCCTAAATCAAGCAGCAACTCAAATAAAAAAAACTAATATACACACCTGTCATGCAGACACACAGTGATCAAGCCTCGCTCGTGCAAATAAAACAACACGATACATTCACATATTTATTACGGCAGCACTCGCACACGTAAAAAAAAAACCATTCCTACTCTGATGCAGCACTGATTATACTAAACGCCAATATTCGTGGCAGCCGCGGTCAGAAATCGTTAGAGCGAGACGAAATGAGAATTAGTGTAGTCATGTTCACCGTACTACTCTCACATTTCGTGACCGCAACTGCCGTCTTGACGTTTAAGTTTAATACTGGATCAAATAAATTACAACTTTATCGGTGTTGCATTAGAGTACACTATAACAATACTACAACACAAAACAAAACGAGCTTCAACTGAAAATAAAACGTTTAAAATAAAATGTACAAGGCGTGCCTCAGAAATTGTACTGTTCTAAATACTCAACTGTATAAGAAAATTTAATTTAACTCTATACAATACCTTACGTAAGATAAAAACCAATGTAAATATATTCTGAGGCACAAAACGTAACAAAACAATATATGTCAATATGTGATGTTCTAAAGTAATTGCGTAGTCTTTGGCACGCTATTATTATGGCAGTAATATGGCAAATTGCAATAAATACACATTTGATAAGGCTACAAGAAATATCTTCCGTCAAAGTTCAGCTGTATCATAATACAGCTGAACTTTGGGGCCATTCAAGTATTACGTAAGCACTACATACAGGGGGGGCGGGGGTTTTTGCTTTGCTTACTTTGGATGACATGGGAGATGGGGGGGTCTGGATGGTGATTACGTCAGCAGTATTTAATTTTTTACTTTTTCGGATTATCTACAAAATTTTGTCAATTTTGGATTAAACACATGAAAACGAAACGCATTATAACTGCTGCTCATGAATCAATAAAGAAACCAGAACACATTGAAAAATGCATGTACCAATGTTTATGTAAGAGAAGGGGGCGTGTAAGAGCTTTGCTTACTTTTGCTGACGAAGGGGAGAAGGGGGGTGTTAATAATTGCAAAAAATTTGCTAACGCAATACTTGAACGGCCTCCTACTTCGGTATATACAGGGTGGCGGGGAACATCGACGCGCAAACTGTAACCATGAATTCATTACATGATTCTAGAGCTCTCCCCTAGCGCAGAAATTGTTCGTCGGTTTCATACACAAGTACAATACTAACGCGGTCAAAATGGTGTCTGGAGTCGACAGCCGATTCTCGGCCACCGGTAAGGACACAGGCCCGGGTCGACGCCGCGTTGTGTTCCACGCGCGCCACAAAGAGATGCCAACACGAACTGACGGGGTCCGCTAGGGCCGACGGCCGCCGGGGTCGCGGGTTGTTCGAAAGAGATACCGTGGCCCCTGATACAGGCTACTGAAGGAACACGCGGGGGGGGTTGGGTTTAGTCAGTAAAAGCCTGACACGCCCTCCCGCTCCACACAGGACGGGAGAAGTTACTTGACAATCTCTCCCAAAAAAAAAAAAAAAGAAAGGGCGGTTCAAAATTATGTACTGAATCCATGGTAACAGGTTATGTATCAATGTCCCTGCCACCTTGTGGTTTGGTGTACAATTTTCTATCTATATAAATAAATATTTTACTTTTTAAAATCATGCACAACGTAAAACGAATTATTCTATTAAAAAAATATACAGTGATGTTGAAAACATTTCAAAGTTTATCTAAATCGCCGTAATGTTGTTTTTAAACAATTTTACTAGCAACTCACTAGCTCAACTTTACACAGACCGAGATCTATAAACTTTACTTAGCTTGTTTTGACTTAGACATGTTCGGATGTTCCCGTCTCTGTCATGCACTCGTAATTTCATAGTTGTGCGACAGAGAAAAGAACAACGCTTAGTCTAATTACGTAAGAATAAGAATTTTATTTTGCTAAGTTTACATTCAAGTGGGTATACCTAGACCTTACACTAGGTTTCCCTGTGTTGTGAGATGTAGGCTCCTTCGTTCCATTAACAATTTCATATAATAAGGTACCTGCAAGGACTATAAATAATAACGTACTAAGAAACGTTTATAGATCTCGGCCTGAGTGGCCACTTTACAAATCTCATACACACACATATTGCAAATTCTAGACATATTTACAACGTCAGGATAAATCGTAGGCAATGAAATATAATGTGTAATTAAACAAGCACTATGTGCAAAGAAAAAACGTGACTAAATTAATACTAGGCCTGGTTTCGCACTTGGTAAATACGTTTTCTAATTCACTGGGGTTTATACAATTCTTATATTGGCACTACTGAAATCTAGCCTGTTTCAGTTAGATGGGACTACTAGTACACATCTGCCTCCCCAGTATTGGCATAAAGGGGCAATACTACATATGTTATGTACAGACGCCCGCATATCAAGCTACCAGAAACTGTCATATTTTCCCAATCAACCTTGAACCTTACACTGTAGCGATAAAGTTGAAAATCTATTAAAGAAATTTGACAGATTGTAGTAGCTTGATATGCTGGCGTCTGTACTACTGTGAGCCTACCAAATGACTACTTAGAATCTTTTGAAAGCGTATTTTACCGACTAAGGTAATACATAAATACACAATTACACAAAAACCATGCATATTTGGCAGTAACTAGCTCACTAAACATTACACTTTGGCAACACATCTGGACACTAATAATTTTTCTAGTTGTCAATTTAAATAATAAAAAGCAAGGACTAGGCCTCGCAAAATAACACTTAATAAAATATTGGCATAAAGAATCAAGCAATTATCTAGAGTCTACTATCATAAGTCGTCAGAAAATTGACAAAATAGTTTATCGAATATTCAAAAGAACATTTTGTACTTGCATTTGTCAATATAGCCCATAATAGACATGCCTTAAACTTGTACAAAAGTATGCAAGTACGATGTGCCATTTACCAAATAAGAAGTTGTTCTGGCACATCGGCGAGCAATCTTCAGCCCGATTCAAACTTTATGGCGGTTCGGAACATGAGGCGAGTCGCTGCGCAGTAACAAATTCACTTTTCAGCGGGGGTGAGGTACTGCGGAGTGAGGTACTGCGCAGCGAGTAGCGCACTTTAGAGCCGCCATAAAGTTAGAATCGGGCTGTACTCGCATACTTTTGTACAAGTTACAGGCATTTGTATTATGGCTTAACAGTCTAGTACTAACAGAAATGTAGGCCACATCATTTACAGTATATTGCTACTGAAAAGGCCTACTTTTAGTCAATTTTCTAAAAGCTTTCCTTTAGGAAATAATTGGACTAAACTATAAACAATAAAAGCTTATTAAGCATTCCGAGATCCACAAACATACTCGTTTACCCTTTATATACAAAAATATCACAAGTCACAAGACATTTTATTTGTATTATTTATCAACGAAACTCAAATGGCACGCGTTCTCGAACTAAGTTCCGATGTTTATTTATATATCATTTATTTATATATTTTATACATCTATTTTTCTTTGGGTAAATATTATATTTTGGCAGCATGTTTCATTAAACTGCACTAGTAGACGAAGTTTTTGGAGTTCATCTATCTTAAAATTAATAATTTATGTAAATATAATATTATAAATTCGAAAGTAACTCTGTCTGTATGTATGTTACCTTTTCACGCCTAAACCACTGAACAGATTTCGATAAAATTTGGCAGAGAGATAGATTGCATCCCGGAGAAGGACATAGGATAGTTTTTATCCCGATATTCCCACGGGATCGACACATGCGGGTGAAACAGCGGGGCGCTGCTAGTATGTAAATACATTTTTCCGTTTTTACATCTAGTTTTTTCAACAGTTATGTATGTTAATACTATCGTTAGGTAAAAATAATTTATCTTATTATGTCTATTTACCTTTAGACTTAGAATTCATTATTGAAGTCTAATAATCAAGTTCCTTGGACCTAATCAATTCAGAGGAACTCAAGTCTCCTATCTTCTTTCATGTTTATTTGTAAATGTGGAACTAATTAAATAATTGGTCGTTTTTTATGATAACAAAAATTACAGAAAATTGAAGCTAGCTATGGAATAAAATCACAGCTAATTAGTGCATTCCACGCAAGTTATTACTCTCAACGCGGCCAGAAATACAAAATAAAAAAGTGTAGTTTTTAATGCACTTTTCACTGTGCAGGAAACAAGGACAATGAAGTGCATAGGTAGCGAAAACTTAAAAAGTTACTTTTGGAGCGGTGAAGACAAACAAAAAATTGTTACAGCTTGTACAAGGCTAGTAATTTTGGCGGGTGACCAAACTCGGAACTAAAGTCGCCATCTTGTTTTGTCAACACAATTTCAGAAACGTTTACCAACAATGAAATTCACTGCCCTCCTGTCAATGAAATTCAAGCGCCAAAATATCCTTGTAGCACTCATAAGTAAACTATTTTAGCGTAGCAAGCAAATGTAAGCGGTATACGCAAATTAAAAACGCGTCTCATTAGCGCTAGGACGTGTCACAAGTACTAGTTTAGTATGTAAGGCTCGCGTGACTTCGTCGTGGTCGATAGGATCGAACTTGGGCCGCACCTGTACCAATGAAACTACGCGATCAGCACTTTTAAACCGCGTTCAAGAGCTGTGAGTCAATATTTCATAACAATTTTGACACTGACACCTCTTACACGCGGTTAATGGCCGATTCCTATGATTTACGGACCGTTATTGGTTAAAATTAAGACTTGTATCTTTACCAATAATCAAAGACTTCATAGCTTTGCATAGTAGACCCTCCCATATGGAAGTAGCTATCACAGGTTAATTAGCTTACGAATCTATTTATATGTCCAATTTGGCAATACAAAATGCTACCATTGGTAAGCAACAATCAGTTTTTGTTTATAGGAAATGCGCATTAGATGTCCTGTACGCGTTTAGTTTCATTGGTTAAATTAGCCCTAAGTTAATTATTTTAGTGTAGCACAAGCCGTAAACGCAAATTAAAAATTGTAGCGCTCGTCACGGCCACTAGGCCAGCACTCGCGCTAGCGCTAGGCGGTGACGTCACGGCCACTAGGCCAGCACTCGCGCTAGCGCTAGGCGGTGACGTCACGGTCACTAGCCCAGCACTCGAGCCAGGTCTAGGCGGTGACGTCACCGCGCTCGGCCGGCTCGCGCTTGGGCCGCACCTGCACCAGCGGCGTCATGCACACGCTGCCGTCCTGCGTCTGCATGGACGAGATCATCGACTGGTACACCGACGCGCTCACTGGAACTGTGATCACTCCTGACACTGACACCGGGTAGGCTGCAATGTTACAATATAGAAAAATCAGTTGCCTTATGTTATTACAGCCACAATACAAAAATAGTAGAAAAAAGTGGTTAATCAAACAAGATGCATTGTTCATCAAATACTTTGAGGCCCACGTTTGACTAACATCTTTACCTGATGGTAAGTGAAGATGCGTCCAACAATGGTACACGCGTGTTCAACAGTAACTTAGTCACATGAGATTTGAAAAGTACAAGATGAGTCCAGTGAGAACAGATGTCCCATGGGGCCGAAAGGTTCTGGAGTAGTGACAGCGTACCGGAAGACGTAGCGTTAAGGTAGCAGGAATCCGTTGAATGCGAAAAGCACAGAACCGGTCCAAGTGGCGAAGCTTGGCTTGTAGCCAGCAGTGGCTGAAGTGATGAATTGTGATGGACATCAATTGGAAACAAGGATAAATATAGAACGCGTACTGTGTCCGTCCTCGCCGGTGAGTATGATCTGGCCGTCGTGGTTGAGCGTGGCCTCGGCCACGGCGTTGAGGTCCACCGACACCGCGCCCTCGCCGTCCAGCGCCGACAGATGCGCGCCGCCCTCGCCGCTGTGGATCTGGATGGGGAATGATGAAGATGTACCGACTGACGTATAAAAACGCCCGGGTAGCTCAGGAAATTCAAAATTTCATATGTTATTTGCAATTTGCAGGTCAATATTAGGTTGCATGTTAATCAAAATTGTCAATCAATGAGGTAAAAATGAAAATCCAAGATGGCGGCTGCAATTTTTTTTTTTTAATTTTTCCTCATTAGTGTCGTTTTCGTAGTTTTTGAGGGTGCTGAAGCCAATAGTGAGGTCAAAATGAAAATCTAAGATGCGGCTATTTTTTTTTTTTCATCTTGATATCCTTTTTTTGGTTTTCAACGGCACTGGAGCCAATGATAAAGTCAAAATGAAAATCCAAGATGGGGCTGCGAATTTTTTTTTTTACTTTTCATCATGGGTGTCGTTTTCATGGTTTTTGAGGGTGCTGAAGCCAAAAGTGAGGCCAAAATGAAAATCCAAGATGGCAGCTGCGAACATTTTCAAATTTTTCGTTATGGTGTCGTTATCATGATTTTCGAGGTTGCTGGAGTCGAAAATAAAGTCAAAATGAAAATCCAAGACGGTGCATGTAAACCTTTTTTTTTGTTATAGATTCTTTTGTTTTGTTTCTGATTAGTGAATGCGTTTGCCTAGACTAGACCCGGTCTAGCGCCTGCCTACCTATTCTGAAAACCAATGCAAGTCACTGGTTTGACCGCACTTACCTCACTATGGTAATTCATGTGAGTATTTCTACAAATCTAGAAATATAAACTTCCCTATGACGTTTTACCAAGTGAATAAGCACACCTGGTTGAATAATATTGTCACCATGGCATGAGGTGATACCATATTAGAATGAGTATTAATATGGTAATGGCTGGCTGAGCGATGGCCGTTTTCGTGGATGTGGCGCATATTTTCACAAAGTTCTTTTTTGTTTCTGTTTTTTCTTTATGCGTGATAAGTGCAAATAAATGTATTTTCTTGTTGTCACGTACCATCTGCGCAGCCCAGCTATCCAGTTGACTAGCTTATGTTGTCACTACGAGACATTTTCGGCTTCTCGCCCAGCTGGTGGCGATATCATGGTACGTACCACCTGCACTGTCCCGCTGGTTAGCTAATATTGTCACCACGAGCTACCGTCGCCCACACGATGGTGATAGCATATAGGAATGCATATTACCATGGTACGTACCACCTGCGCAGTGGTGCCGTCCGGCAGCGTGATGATGGGGTTGTTGGGGTCCACCTGGATCAGAGACACGCTGCCGTCGGGGTTCGTGATGGTCTGGAGCACCGCTGGCGCGTACTGTGACATCTGTATGGTGTTAAGTAGATAGTATTTTTTTAGTTACAACGTCGAAAGATTTTTGACTGTTTGAAAGTCAAAAGATACAAAAGACAGCATTTCCCAACTTAGTTTTAAGAGAGTGAACCAAGGTAGTTGATACATTTTTGAGTGGAAATAAGGAAGATGGTAGATTTCATAAATGCATTTGCAAACTTTTTATGCAACATCATAATTTAGTGTTTGTAGTTGCCAAGTTTTTATGCATTATTCACTGGAGGAAGATATTTCAGCATTTCACTAAAATAGGATGACAATTTACATTATTAATATGTAAACAAAATATTGCTTGTATTAATATGTACTGTTTGCAAGCAATATTTTAACGAGTCACGTACCTTACCTATTAGTTATTGCTTTAATTAGTTCACAAAACTGTGTATACGATGATATTTAAAAATTTTATCAATTGAATTTTATGGACAATAAAACTGTTTTACTCTTTCCAGTTTTATCATCTCCAAGCTATAAGACTGGTTGAAGTCTACTTAATAAAAATCTTAAATTCATTCAACCACTGACAGACAACACAGAGCCTAAACCGCTGGGTTTAGAAACACAATTTTGCACAAGAATACCATATAGAACGAAAGTGAGCACTAATAAGTGATTTTTTGAAAATTCATTCCCTATAGGAACCAAATTAATAGGGGATGAAAGTTTGTGCGGAAATTCGTCATTTTTGCCGATGGGAGATCCCATGGCTTATCATAAGTTCGTACATCCACATCAGCGAGCGTCATCTGGTCGATGCAGACTTGTTGTGACGTCAGCACTGCCTGCTGCTGCTGCTGGTTGCTGCGGCCGGCGCCTGACGACGAGCCTGAAGACGTGCTGTTACTCGCGTTCGGCATGCAAGCCGATATCTATATAGCGGGGGATATTCGTGACGCGTGGGGAAGGGGTAATGGATGTGTTGCGTCACGTAGTTATCAATAGTTACAAGTTTACATCACAGTAAGCCACACAAGTTTTCGTTTTATATAGGTTATAGTAGATAATATGTTGTGATTAAAATATTAAAAGGGGTTACCAAATCCAGGCAGCATTCCATGTGAGACAGCATTAATAAACAGTAAATATAATTTAGATAAAATTCCAAAAATATAAACATTACTTTGGCAGAAATAGGGCATTTGAAGTTTCGTCAGTAGGGTCTGTCTATTTGTCTTCCATTTAACTATCCCTAATTTTCTAATTCACACATTCCGAGAATGGGGTAGCGTTCTTTCTGTGTTCTATGTTATGGGTTTGCTTTCCGCACTTAGTCCTTCAATGGACCATTGTGCGTGGGCCATGGCGGGCGTCGGATGGGGTAGCGTTATCTTGGAATCTAAAACCTAATCTTCTATTCTTGTAGCTCCTTATTTTTACCTAAGAATGACTAAGATAAAGCTTTTTAGGTTCTTTTACTTCTTTAACAAACCATAACCCCCGACATTTTATTATAACAGCCTCTAATAGGTTTCCTCAGGAGATGTCTATTCATTGATTACATAATATTTGAGCTCTAACAAATGTTAAATGTTCCGTAGCAAAACATGGAATAAAAACAGCATGACGCCACATTCCACTAATAAGTTTATCACAATTATTAGCGTGGGCGTAACTTATTGTTTGACGACCTGAATGTCGCAGTGACGCACTTCGTGCCTTCAGGGAGCAATGACAAAGGTTTTGTTCCCTTACTAACATTTTTTATATGAGCTAATTCCATACTAATATTATAAATGCGAAAGTGTTTGTCTTGTCTGTTAGCTCTTTACGCTTAAACCGCTGAACCGATTTAGATGAAATTTGGTATAGAGATAGTTTCGAGTCCCGGGAAAGGACATAGGATGGTTTTTATCCCGATATTCCTACGGAATAGAAACTTATGCGGGTGAAACCGCGGGCGCAGCTAGTAAGTTATAACTATGACAGTTTTAAGTATGTAATTTTGTTTTTATTGAAGAAACATAAGTCCCCCCAGCTTAGTTTAATGAAGTAGTCTACTAAGTTAATTAAGTAGTAAATAGCCGATCGTCTTGAATGTTTTAGTATTGGTCAAACACGAGGTCGTCAGTTCGATGCCCAATGCTGTCTAATTGTAAATCAATACAATCTGCTTGACGCACACGATAATTTTAGTATGTATGATTGTGGCGATAATGTAATTATTGTATTGTTTGTATGTTTATTGCTTTTAAGATCAATTCGGGGATTTTGTATGATATTTGCCCTACAATATTTACAATTACATACACTTTACGAATCTTTACTGATATATTTTACTCAACATTCGTATTCAGTAGCTACCAATGGTAAAACAGAAGGGCAATTCTCGTAATTTTAAGACCGTTCACAGTCTGATGTCAGTCTCAATCTGTAATATATACCTCTAATTTCCCTACATTTTTTTGTCGCCGAGATGAGACTGCGACTAGATTTTGAACGTTTTTAATTACGTGAATTAGCCATATGGTGGGGTTGTTATGCGTGCCAGCAGGTGCCATAAAATTACTAGGACGCCTAGTTTTTGTTTTTGACACACATTCCCTAGGTGAACCTTTAAAATAGTACTTATACAATATAGTTAGAACCTTTTACGAACCGATTTTGTGGCCTTGTAGTCTAGGATAATGTGACTTACAGGCTGTGTAGGGGGTCCCTTCTCATCCTCCTCAGTGAATGCGGGCAGCAGATCCTCTCGGCCGTGGTACTTGTAGCAGTTGACCACGATCTGACGCAGCGCATGCGTCCATGACATCTGCAAACATTACACAATTAATTAGCACGAAATTTACTTATAACCGACGATTGTTCTTCCTAGTACTAGGGTAACCCAGACAGATATGCGTAAACGGTCTATCTCGTTTCGACAAAATTTCTCTCCGGTAGGGTAGGACAGTTATTCTACACCTGCTGCCAGAATAAGTGGAAGAACGTCGGCATTTTCCTACTCACTTGGTACACATACTGCGAAAAGATGGGGTTTGATGCCTCAGCGTCCTTTCTGGATCTGGCCTTGAAGTTTAAAAATATTAACCTGCTGCAATCATGAATGAAAAAATTTCTGTGTGATAAATTATAACTTTTTAAGGCAAAAAAAATTTGGCAAAACAAAAACCCTGAAAAAGGAAAAGTTGAAAACAAATAAGCGTGTGTAAATATTAATGCGAGTGTTACCTTTACCTTTTGCTTCTCGTCCTCGGTGCGCGCGTCCATGCGCACGTTGGCCCAGGGCAGGTCCTTGGGCCACCAGGGCGGCCGCGTGGACTCGCGGCCCCAGCCCGGCTTGCCACGCACTGGCAACACACACTATTTTTTAAATGTGAATTGATTGATCGCTTTGGAATAATAATGATGGAGGAGATGCTATAGCAACATCAGGAGATGTTTCGTTTTACTGGATTTTTAGGGACTTTTTCTAATAGAAATATAGTCAACCTGGTGAAGGCATCTGGAAACCACAAGACGCGAGAAGCACACGACCGGTTATTTTGGCAATGCTTGTAGAAAGGCCTATATCCAGCAGTGGACGTCTTTCGGTTGAATGAATCATCATTCTTATCAAAACGCACAGGAATATACTACCAAACCACTATAGGCCGACCGCTTAACTGAGACGTTGCCTGAGGTAGCTGCGCGGTGAGGGAGGGGTCACAAGTTGACGAATTACTGAGCTCTCGCATCACGTCACCACACCCCTCCCGCACCGCGCTGCTACCTCAGGCAACGTCTCAGTTAAGCGATCGGCCTATAGCAACTAACATGATAGTAGTGATTTGGTAGTATAGTTAAGACTAGCTTACTGTGCGTTTTGGATAACTGTAAGTACAGTAAGCAATCGCTTGTTCAATAACAAGTATTATGAGCCTTTCGTGTCCAAATTACATCTTTTAATTCGGTCTGTTGCAATCTGAACACAATGTTTTAGTTAATGGATTATGAAAATGTTGACATGTGTCGTGTGTGTAACTCACCCATAGAATACTTGAGCATGAGCGGGATGAAGGCCCGCAGCTGCGCCTGCGTCATCTTCTCGACGGGCGTTGGGATGCCGTCGATGATGAGCGGCGGCAGCTCGAACAGCGACGGGTCGTCCTGCGGCGGGGCCGGCGCCTGCGGGCCGCCGCCCAGCCCGAACTGACTCGTTATATACTTCATACCCATACGACATAGACTAACACTACATGGCCAATACACGAGCGCGCGAAAATTGCATTGGAATAAGGTTTAAATTACAATGAAGACTTTAACTTAGATTTCCGTTATCAATAATGACCTGAAGAAATCTGCCAAGACAAGAACCGGCCTAAAATAAAATGAGATATAGGTAGTATTCCATTACAGCTTACCAAACAAAAGTATGCGCTTCGGGAATCATCGTCTATCTTCGGAAACATGAACGCGATGGTGAGATCTAATATGTTGTTTCAAGCATAGAACTACTTGCCTATTTTGTATTAATATGTTTACAAAATTATAGATCCATTTAACTCCAAAAAAACCATTTGGGTGACAAGTAATGATCTAAGACTGGTGACGGTAACCAGTAACCCAACAAAAAAAAAACTTCATACACTCTGATCTGATCCTCTGACGCGCGACGTTCGTGCCAATTCCGAAACACGAAGATTATCGAAGCGCATAACTTTTCTGGTTTCCCTGTACTATGCATGATTGACGAGTGCTCGTGAAATGGAGCAACTATTTTGCTGTGAGACATACACATTCACCTTTTGGGTTTACTTTCTATCTTTTAATATGTTTAGAGCCTACTAGACCTATCTCGTAAACAATCTATTGGTTATTGTATTTAGTTGAAGTTAATTGAAAGGTGAGAAAAATCTCTATGTATTGACCTCGTATAAATTATTTACACGGAGTGGGCTCACAGGTTGTAAGACGACTAATAACTAAAAAAGTCAACGTGTATGTTTTAGCCTCATTTAGATCACCGCGCAAATTAATTGACCAACACATTTGTGTACCAACATTATCGCGAAGTTTCTGAATCTACAATTCGCAATAATAACGTTTTAACCGACCGGGACAGAAAAGCTGTTTGCTATCTGCCCAAACGGGGCGCATAGTAAACAGCTTTCCTGCCCGGTTCTTAAGGTAAACAACTTGTCAAAAACACAGATTTTTCATTAAGAGTTCTCCTAGCAGTCTACGTCATGCGGTAAAGTAGTCAGTCCTGAATACTCGAGCTTAAATGTGGACGAGAAGCTAAGGACGGAAAGTACTTGTTTTTCTAGTTGGCAATGTTCTAAATGAGTCATAGGGGTAGAGATACGACATTTATAGGTCGCAAGCTTTTGTAGAAAAGAATTAAAATATCAAAATAGCTTCAGCGAGTCTTCATTAAGTATTTTTATTGTTAGTATTGGATAAGCTAGTTCTTTGCGTTAGGTGTTGTGTTACGAAACAATTTGCTTCTCTAACTTAGGTTAGTAAGAGAAACTTCGGTTACTGGTGATATAATCTCGACTCACTGAAGCCAAAAAAGATCACGTTATAAGTAGGTATAGCTAGAATGTTGTTGTATTGTAAACAATTTAATAAATTTAGTAAAGATTTTCGTATATTTTTAGCTAAACACATACTTATAATTTGCTAAATAAGCTTAGAAAAAAATATGTTCAGGGACTTTTCGAAATATTAAAATATATTTTGAGGAGTAGCCAATGGTTTTTCTTAAATAACATAATTCAAGTGGATAGGGTTGTTTGTATTCCAACATAAACAACAACAAACTACAACATTAAACTAGCCTCCACGAGATACGAAACTTCTATTTCGGCAATGTCTTCTACCTATTCTTCTCCACAGAAAATGAATGAGCAATTCTAAATTCTCATTTTATGCCATATTTTACTTAAAAAGTAAAAAAAAATCTAAATAAAAAAGGATCTCCAATATTTTTTATTACGAAATGGGTCTGATCTTGACAAACACTACTTCTACAGCATGAGATACCTTTTCAGCCCGCGGAAAGAAGAAAAGAAGAAGAAGAAGAGAAGAACAGAAGAGTAACCCCAACAACATCAAAAACCCGTCACATATTATATTGAAACCGACTTACCTGCTGGGCGAGCGCGTTCTCCAACTCCTCCATGATCATACAGCGCAGGTTACGCACCACATCCTCTAGCGGCTTGGCGCCGAATACACGGTAGGAAGTGTTGGGCTTGCCTGGTGTTGCTACTAGGACTACAGCCTGCTGGCCTACCCGTGTCGCGAACTCTTCGATGGTTTGCTATTGTTGGAGAATTGATTGTTGTTGAGTAAAAAACCTTTTATTGTTGAAATACTAAAGCTCCCAATAGTACCTACTATTTATTAAATTAGTAGGTTGTAGTCGAGTTCGGGCGAGCATTGAAGAGGCCTATGATGTCTGCTAGGCTGACGATGACGACATCCTTGTAAGAGTCCTCGACTTTAAAAAGTATTACTGTATTGCATCAGGGGTATTTTGTAACACCAGGCAGTATTGCTGTGCTACAGTTTGACAGGTAAAATTACAAGTATAATGAAAGTCTAAGGTCCAGTTAAAAAATAAATAAAATCTATGAAAACAGAAGTCCAATTTCCGTAATCAAAAAATGTTCAAAATGTAGTTGCAATCTCATTTCAGCGACAATCAATATAAAAAAACTTGACAAAAATGTAGGGAAATTAGAAGTATGTAGTTATTTTTGACAGATTGAAACTGAGATCAGACTGTGAACGGGCTTAAAATTACGAGAATTGCTCCTTAGTTTTTAAACAATAATCGCAACTTACTCTGAGTTTCCTAAGTAATCTATTCTGATGTCTCTTCCTGACGGAGGGGTTTGTCTCGAACGAGTGCGGCCGCTTGCGCTTCTTTGAGGACGCTATAGCGGCAGCGGCGGCCATGCCGACCGGACCTGTTGGTTGATGGTATTTGTAAATCTTGGAAAACACGTCACAGGCCCAGTGAAAAATGTGGACATTGAAGTCGAATATTATCAAAGACGGCAATCTATGCTATTGCACAAGCACAAGTTAAACACGCGAGACTATGAAATATGTAATAGTAGAAGTCTGATTCATCAAGGGCGATCGACTTAGTTAACTTCTTCAGTATGGCTTTACTCACGTGGATTTTATCGACTAATTTCTGATTCAACCGGAGTCCATTATCACGAGCAGTCCACGACAAGGTCGTTATTCATACTCGAGTTTAATTCTCAATCCCTAATACTATATAATATGATGCACGTGACTAAGGCCATGCATACCACAGCATCCTTCGCATCTAACGTAGTTTTCTGTAGAAAGTAGGTTCATGCTGCTCAAACGTAACGTAACTACGTGTCAATGCATTCGTTTCGATGTTCATGTCCATGCCACGCGACGCTAGCGCAGCAACTATGCAGCGCCAATGCGACATAAACCATTGCTAGATTGAAAGGCTTCCTTGCTACATTTGATCAATATTCAGTCTGTCAAAGGCACCTGTGCGACCACCGACGAGGAAGCGACTAGCTATCGCTCAAAAAGACGTACAATATAGAGAGTTCACGCCGGCAGTGTGAACAATCAGCGATCAACTATTACGTATAACTATTGTACTTTCTTGAGCGAGAAAATAGTTGATAGCTTGTCGCTTTCTCGTCGGATTGCTGCAAAAGTCAGGGGAGAGTAGGCAGATACCATGAACATAACTCACCAGCGGCAGCCAACTGTTTGGTAACTTCATCGCTCATGGCGTTCTTGATGAGATCGGCGCTGTCATCGTAGTTGGAGCCGGCCGGCGAAGACGCGCAGTCGTCTTCGTCGTCCGAGGCCCCGCTGAGCCCGCATCCGTCTACTTGTGACATGTCCTGCGAATTATATGCACTGTTAGCATCTAAGAGCATATGGTTATCTAGAAATTGTTTTAATTATTAGCCTATTTATCGAGTCGAAGAAACTTTGGTGAAAGCTTAACAGCGCTTTAAGAGTAAACTAGTCGCGAGCTCGAACTCACTGGTGGTCATGGCCAAAAAGCACGCTGTTTCATCTGGCTTCGTGTCCGACAGATAGTATCAGTGATGAGCAGTTAGACGCTAGTCTACACGAAAGAAGTCTAGTTCTCACGCACAGAAACACCATTCGGAAAAAAAAAATTCGAAGTGCTTCGGCATAAATTAATTACAAATAAAGTTTATTGAACTGTTCGATAGCTGAGCTTTGTCGGTACGGACTTGGTTTTGAAGATTTTAAAGTTCTTTTATTACTTATTCACACCCAAATTTACGTTAAAAATAGCAAGAAAAACGAATCTTTGTTGGCTCATAACTTTTTAATGGCTTTTTAGGGTTCCGTTGCCAAATGGCAAAAAACGGAACCCTTAAGGATTCGTCATGTCTGTCTGTGTATGTATGTATTTATTGTATTATATAAATGGTACACCACAGACTACCTACAGTATTTGTCTGTCCTTCCCCTTTTTAATCCATCCAAAGGTTGTCTTTAAAAGATCGCTTTTAGCGATAAGACCGCCCATTGTGTCACCCTTTGTACAGTTTCTATAATTATGTCTGTAATTTATATGGTGTACATAATAAAGAGTATTCTATTCTATTCTATTCTATGGTACGGAACCCTCGGTGCGCGAGTCCGACTCGCTCTTGCCCGGTTTTTATTTTAGTATTCTGTTTCCGTACAGACAACATTAATAATAAGACAAAACGATATCATGCTTAACTTTGGAGCACGATGTCAAACAGTGGAGTAATACTCTCCTGAAAATTGTATGGAAAAAATATCGACTAGTGGCACCTTAAGGAACCCTGTAAAGTTGGTGTTGGTTTGTTTATTTAGACAAACTTTATAAATGCACTCATTTGAATACCCAGGTATACTCCATTCTAATAGAAAATACAAACATTCTTATCGTACGGTATCCAACTGCGACACTTAGGCACAGCAGCCCATCTCCCAACGATGGCGCTAACGGGGTGCCGTCAAGTTATCGAATTTAACCTTAATTTTGTGTTTCCGGATGTATTCGAGGAAGCTACACCTCTACAACATATTCTGAGTTGTAACAAAATATGTTGACAAAATATACCCCAGAGCGGAAATTCGCGGAAATGGTATTCCGCGAACTCGTGCCGTACGTTGCGTTTGTTGAACTCCAGCAGCCAGACTGTTACGTGAGTCTGTCTGTGGAAAGTCTCGACCTCTCGGGATTCAAACAACACTAAATTGGGTTATTGTAGATAGTTTGCTACCTTTGGGGAAATTAATAATTCTAAATGGTTGTTGAATATACAATATTAGGTATATAGAAGGTAATATGAACATGTCGGGTTTATAAAATGCAGTTCCAATTTCGACTTTCTGCTCCAGAGTCATAATCAATACCAGTGATATTACGTAATGTAGGTATTAAGTACTACTGACTACGTGTTACGTCGTAATACGACTAAAGCGCAGTATTATAATTCCGGGATAACATTTTCAGGCAAGTTTACATTTTCTAAGGGTTTTATTGTGAAACCACGATAAGTTCTACCTACGCCACTCGCAACGTTATACTTTTAGAATAGAGTTGCTGAGACTTGAAGCCATATTTGAATCCGATTTTAGAAGTAGATAGTCCGCGAGTAGTTGCGGCAGTGTAATCTTTGCTATCGATTTACTTGCTACCGTACACGCAAGAGACGAGCTAACATACTTCCAAGGACGCAGAACATGACGCGTCCAATTGGTTTGGCCTTCAATCACGGCTGGTTGACATCCTCGTGACGTTTTTCTTTCGAAGCAAGTAAAGGATTGTAATGCACCCTAATTGCGTAACTCATTATCAATTACAATCCGAATAATTTTGAAGGATATTGCTTAATCCATTGCTCATAATTATGTGTGAAAAAATTGTCTGCTGAACCACGTAAATAGCGTTGTTGTTGAATTGTCAAAATGAAAGCCATTGCCATTGTTAGTGTGTTACGCAGTTACCCCACAGCACAGCTAAAAACAGCTTTACTTGATCCAAAATGTACTTATAAGATTGCCCTCTTTTCATGATTCTCATACTAGGTACTTACTTAGGTAATACTGGTTACTTTCAGAATAAATATTCTGACTGATCGGCAAAGTTAAGGCCTCCCCCAATGACTTCCAGCTATTTCAGTCCAACCTACTAATCTGGAAATATTGTCTGATTTGTCTAGCTCGTCGCGCCAAATCCTACGTGGCCTGCCGCGTCGGCTTACGGCAGACGGTGACGTTCTAGCAGTTGATTCGAGGAGAATCAACTGCTGGAACGTCACTGTCTTAAGTTTTAAGTGTGCAATGCGCATACACACGACCGACACGCGTCAACAGCAGAGGCATCGACGGCTGCAGTGCAGTTACCGCGTATCGCTCGTGTTTGAGCACTAAGTTAATTGACAAGAAACTTCAGTGGCGGCCAAATAGAAAAGCGCCGAGACAACGAAGCTAGGAGAGTGCCATGTAAATGATTCAACCGCCCACGACAAAGTATATATGACTAGCTGTTCTCCGCGGTGTCACACGCTGCGCGGCTAATAAGGGTCGTAGCGTGATGTTATATAGCCTTCCTCGATAAATGGCCTATCCAACACAAAAATAATTTTTCAATTCGAACCAGCAGTTCCTGAGATTAGCGCGTTCAAACAAACAAACTCTTCAGCTTTATAATATTATATACAGTACATAGATTTTACGCAAAAATCGTCATATCGCTACTGTCTTACCTCCCCCTCCATATCCATGGATTCAGTGCTGACGGCTGAATTCATGACGTAGTCTGGGTCGCCTTCGTCCTGCCTGCCCAGATGCCGAACCATTGGATTGCGCACTTGTCACGGCGTGCTACTGCGACGCGATCGGTGCTCTTCAACTGACGAGCTTTATGACCTGAGGGACAATGTTGTTGATGTTATTTGACTGATAATAGAGCCTGACTGTCAGAGTTACGACCTGACCGACAGCCAAAATCGTTACGCGACCAGACATGATCAAGGAGAGAGATAGCACCTACTCAAAAATATCAGAAATATTTGTAAGTGCACTTGAATGCTCTGCTTGTCTTTGGTAAGTTGAATGTTGCAGTGCTGCATATTCCTGTTATTGTTTCCTTATTACCTTATAAGGAAAAAAAAATGTCATACATGAACCTATCAACATTCAATAATTTAAGTGAGTAACAAGAGGCAGCAGTCATTCAACTTTTGATGTTGTTGGCATAAATCCTACAGATTTTTGTCTATGTGTACTTGGGTATTTTTTTTAATAAGTAATTAAGCTCCCAGACAAATGTCTATGTAAGCAGCAAGTAAAAATAATGTGTATATAAATAGTGAAGGATTAAGGGCTTTTTATCTAAAGAATAAATCTGCTTGTTTGACATAACATTTTCTATAAAAAAGCTGTCAAATTAAAATACAAATTATTTTTCAGATAAGAAAAATCTGACTATTGAAATGTTTTTGAAGAATGGTATTTCATTTGTGTCTATTTGTCTTAACATTCTCTACATAGATCATACTAAAGGACATGACCTTGTGTTGTAGCCGACTAACAAGATCAATACTTGGCTTGTTGTGGTTTCAAGTTTTTACATAACATTTGTGTATTCTTGAAGGATTGGTAAATGATTTGGTTGCTTCAATTTTATAATAAAAACAAACATGTTGCATTAGTTAGGAAGATTTTGAATTATTTTGATTTATAAAATCAGTTCTACTTAATCAAACTATTTTGTAAGTAGGTAATAGGAAAACAAAACATATAAAATTATTTTTTCATTTGCATGATTAAATAAGTACTTAATTAAATCAGAATGTTCCTTTAATTAGACATGACTAACATGTCACTGATTTATTCCCAACTCTAAATCATAGCAGATCCAGATGAACACTGTCTCCATTTGCCTAGCTAGTTTCTATTTCATTCTGTTTATGAATAATTAAACTTAGATCTTAAGGGATGCTTATAATATCAGTATTTCTACTCCAGCAGTGTGCTTAGGCCATCCAATAAGACTACTCATAAAATATTCAAGGAACACTATTAGCAATGCTCACTTAGCAAGTACTTGCTCTGGAAAATCAATAGAGGTCAATGACTTCCCCTCTTGACACAATTCTCACTTCTCCATTTTTATGAAGCTCAATTTAGGGAGTGCAAAATCTGTCCTCAATATTTTATAACCCAACCCTGACCTTAACTCAGGTCTAAAAATTTCTGTCTGGGTTAAAATAATGCTACTATTCTTATACATGTATTGATTTTTGACCTTATATTTTTATAAAACTGGTAATTATGGTCAATTGTATTCATTTTGGATATGTAGTCTTAGGAAAATGTCGCCTTTGCTATTCTTAAACTTTTCAGAATGGAGTCTATGAAAAGACTGAATAAATTTTCTTATTGGAAATTATGCTTACTTATCAGGATTATGTCAAATATGTTAGGAAAACTGCTTTTTCATCCACAATATAGAGCGGAATCATCGTTTAGCGACCCCGAACGTACTCAAATAGCAAAACCGAGTACAAAATGTTGGACTAATATATTGTGTAGGCACCTAGCTGAGAAAATCAATACTCGAGCTTCCCACAACCACCGAATATTTAGCTAGACGAACTATGACCCAGACAGACAAGAATACAAGTCGAATGCACCGATTTATGTTTTCAGGAATCTATCTTCATTTACGGGTGCATAATTTTAACTGCAACTTACAATTTTCTGCCTTTTACGCGCGAATAAATGCAGTCGCTTAGACCAATGACGCATTTTGTTTGATGTTTTGTTTATACGGTGCATGGTGCCCCGCGACGGGTCAGTTTCGAAGACGCATGACATGACGCAAGCTCTTTGCGGCGGCGTAAAGGATAAGCCAAAATGAATGGCCATCATGAAGGGGAGCCGCGCGTTCGAGCAGGCTCAGACAGAATGGTGAAACTACGGCTGCGTACGCACCTGCGTGATTTGAAGCACATTTTGCAATCCAATTAGAAGTCTTGCGAACTTGCTGTGATGTAACCCGTCCAAAACAACACTTTTTAAGACATTTGCACTCGGCCAGACACTGAATTCACAAAATTTACGGAGTGCACGAGAGTCCCCGAAAAATTCGAGTCCTCCATTAGTATCGATCGGTAAGCGCGGTATGTGGACCGTATAAACTTCGTATCTAGGGGTCGCCATTTTGTACGAGTCTGCGCGGTGTAGTTTTCGCATGGAAAGGGAAATCGCCCCTCTGCCTGAGGGGGGAAAGGATTCGTAGCTTTGTAAGTAAATAAAGGCTTATTTTGTTAAAGATACTCACCAATTTTGGCAGCTAAATATTACTATTTATTTATTCTGATGTCCTAAGTTGTGTGATGTTCAGGAAAAATCCTTAGTTTATTTTAGAAATTGATCATTTCACGTCATACTGTAGTGCCATCTAGTGAGATTTTCAGTAACTATATTTGACGTCTCACGATTGTAAACAAGTTTTGTGAATTCGAGTGTTGATTTTGTTATTTTCTTAATAATTGAAGATTGCGTAACAATAATTCCGTACATTTATAAAACAAATAAGGTGAGTGGTTATATTTCTTACGATAAAGATAAGGAATTTTGATGTTTGAGGTTACTTGACATTATCCTTTCCATGACTGATTAAAAAAACTAAGTATACTAAATTATTAGAAGGATAAAAAACAATTTTTTCAGTCCATCCGGCAACACAGAGAGAGAGAGAGCATGTAATGTCAGGCAAACAAAGTTTAGGTTTAGCCCAATAGAATATTCCCTTTGTTTACAAATATTACTTTTTCATTTCCATGTAATCTAACCCTCTCAAGTATGGGAAAATCGAAATTTGATTTATAACAAAAGAAAAAGTAATTATGTCTCATTATCATTAGTCACAGTTGACCTAGGAGCTCAACTGTGACTGACACAGGTAGCTTAGGTAAACAAAACATTACATATTTTCTATTTTTGTTAGCCTACATTCAATCGGTTCCCACGGCCTGGGCCAAAGCCTCCCCTCTCTCCTTACAAACCTCTCTGTAGCTTATAATTTCTGGCCACACCTGTACTGCAAACCTATCAAAAACCCACCTGTTAATCTAAAAACAAATCTTAGTAGTCATTTTAATCAAGCAAAGCAATATCATATTCATAACTTAGCAACACCTGAATGTCAGTTCTATTTTTTGACACAAGTAATTTCAGGGAGGGCATACTCTATTTTATTCAATTTGAAGGTAATTATGGTATCTTTGCTACTTGGCTTCACTGCTTCGTCTTCCTCATACAAATTATTACTATACAACCCTTTGATCATTCAAGATATTTCGTCTCCTCTCTGGTCCACCAAAGCGGTGGATAATGGTTCTAAACTAGGTTGAGGATAGATAATCTGTATTTACAATTTAGTTTCCAGACATGTAAACAGCCTTAATCCTAAACCTGTTGTCACTAAAATTCATATTTTAGGTCGTATTGAGTTTTAGGAATAATTACCTACACATAACATTCAGTTGCAGTACAGTTTTTTTTTCTCGGGCCGTGGGGTCCGTGGGGTCGTGGGGTGCTCATGGTCTTTTTAAAGAAATTTCGAAACGGCTGGTTGACACTTCCCGTGACCCAAGGGCTGGCTTTTATCTTGGCCAGAGGCTAAGCATCGCCATACAACGTGGTAATGCCGCCAGTCTCTTGGGTACATTACCAGTCGACAGCGATGCGGATGAATTTTTCGATGCTATTTTTTAGTTTCTGTATAGTTTTAGTTAAGTTAGAATTTAATTTTGTTATTTTTAGTTTGTATAGCCAAATAAAATATTATTTTCTTAATAGGTATAATAGTGAATAAAGATAGATGAACTAGCCAGTTTGTTTTTTTTATAACTTTTCTAATAGTAGGTAGTAGTAATTCTAAAATTAACTTTATTTCCACTAGGATAAAGTTCATACCTGTGGAAATTATCAGATTCTTTCAGAGACTAGGTTTCAATAATAAGGTGCACCAAGTGCTGCTCAGGTTCTGGAGGGCTAATACTTTGCGGTTCCCCTGTAAGGAAAAGTTATTTAATAAAACAAGTTAAATGTATATCTCTAATATTTTATATTATTTCATAATACTAAATCTAAATACATAAACTAGGTGGCGTAGAACTTAACATCTAAATGACTAATTTATCAATGTTACAAAGTATGTATATTTTATTTTCCATAAAATTAAAGAAATCACATCATTAATAAGTAGTTTCGTCAACTGTTTGTTTTTGTTTCATCGTGGCCTTTTGTATTCGCCAGATTCTTCTGATGATCCTGCCAAAAAAGCAGATAGTGGTTAAACTTAGCATTCTAGAAGTGGTGTTAATGACTGGAGGGAACACTGCAAAGATAGTGATTGTAAAGATATGTTTAATACCATTTAATGGCTTCAGAATTTCCACCTTCTAGCAATATACTCACTCACACAAAAATAAAAACCTATGTATGTCATCATCAATCTCTCATTCTCTTGCCCATATCCTAATTTATTTTGGGTTGGCGCAACAGGTTTTTTTTTCCATACTTTGTGTGTTTCCACTTAGGAAATGATCATTGGTCATACAACGTTTAATAGAGGTTTTATAAATGAAGACTTGCAGTTTACTCGACTATAGATATGGATAGGTATATACCTGTGGACCTATGGCACCAGCGTCCCCTCCAGCCCGCCTCGCACACACACGCGCCGGCCACACAGCGGCCGTGCCGACACGTGTGCGGCCCGGAGCACGAGTCGCCCCGACACGTGCAGTCCCCGACCCGGCGCCCCACCTCGCAGTGGTTGCCGCCGAGCCCGACCGGGCAGCGGCACTTGTTCACGCCTTTACAACGTCCCCCGTTCAGGCAGGGGATCACGCATTTTGCTGGAAAGAATAGACTTAAATGAATGTGGTTTCATATAGGTAAGGGAAAATAGAGGAAACCAGCAAAACAAGTGCAAATATAGTAACAGTTCATTAAAGTCTTAAAGTCTGGGGTGCAGATTAGATTGTATTGTATGGTAAAACAGAGATATGTCAAAAGAGGATTTACCATTCTTGATTTTGTAATCTTAACTAAAAAACTTGAGAAAGGATACTTACAAAATTCACAGCGCAATCCATAATATCCTTTAGGACATTCGCAGGTGTCCTTCTGTATACACTTTCCGCCATTTAAACATTTCTGCGCACATATACCTGCAACAAATTGTCTATTGTAACATAACCTTGTATTTATCAGTTACAGAAGTGAAGCAAGATGCTGCGAACACCGTTGCTGCAACAAATACGCTGCGCACACAGCACAGTGTCGTCAAGTAGCAGGCCGTATTGGAAGAAGAATCCGCATGTAAGTATGCAATATGCATACTTTGTATGAAAGCCTCGATTCCAATTAACACACCTCCCCTAGCAAGTTGGATTTTTGTTGGGTAAGGGTGCAACCAAGAAGTTGTCGTAATTGCTATTGATTTGCGGCCCACACTGGATTTAAGATAGGTATATTATGTTGAAAACTTTTAATCAAAAGGTACAGACGCCAGCACATCAAGCTACCCGAAACTGTAAAATTTTCCCAATCAACTTTGAACCTTATGCTTTAGCCATAAAGTTGGAAATTTATTTAAGAAATTTAACAGATTGTGATGTGCTGGCGCCTGTACAATGATGGACACCTCGTTTCGCATAATTATGTAAGAACTAGGAGAACACAATATAGTAAGCTATACGGCTTTTTGAACATAGTTTTCTATTATAGATTACAGTTGAAAGTTCCTTTATTACAAGAACAATTTTAACACAACTCAATCTCCTTTCCAGCTTGATTCAATCATCCGCGTGGACCATGCTGGCGAGCTGGGCGCAGACCGCATCTACGCTGGCCAGATGGCTGTGCTGGGTAGCACCGCGGAGGGCCCCCTTATCCAACACATGTGGGACCAGGAAAAGAAGCATCGCGCCAAGTTCGAAGAGCTGATCAATGAGTACAGGGTTCGACCGACCGCGTTGACCCCGATATGGAATGTAGCTGGATTTATGTTAGGAGCTGGTAAGTGTCGAAGGCTCTTATGATTTTTATTTATATGGGACCATGGTTCGATCTTCCGGCACATGTGGGACCAGGAGTAGAAACATAGTACCAAGTGTTGAAGGAGCTTTTATGATTTTCATTTATAAGGGCCAAGGTTCGATATTCCAATATATGGAACCAATTGAAAAAGCTTGCGGAGCCTATCCACTGTTGCAGTTCTAAGAACCATTGAAAAAACTATTTCATGCCTGGACTGTAGGTACTATTAAACAATCACAGGCTTTGCTTTGATATCAGCATAAACATCATTTATTTTAGGTCTAATAAGGTCTACCTTCTTAAATATGAATAAGATACATCTTTCTTGAATTGCTCATGACTCACTTGTCAAAATTGTATCCCATTGCCACAGTTATTTACACCAGTCTTATCCCACCTTTTATCAATTACAGGCACAGCTCTCCTAGGCAAAGAAGCAGCGATGGCCTGCACTGTAGCCGTAGAGACCGTCATAGTGGACCACTACAACGACCAGCTCCGAACCCTCATGGAAGACCCTAACATAGACAAGGAGATCCTGGAGACCATCACCAACTTCCGGAATGAGGAGCAGGAACATCACGACACGGGAATAGACCATGGAGCGGAACAGGCACCGTTCTATAAAGCCATGACTGAAGTTATAAAGGCTGGATGCAAATGTGCTATTGCTATCTCGAAGCAGGTTTAGATTAAAGAGGTTTTATACAAAAGAATATGGATGAAGTATTGGCTCTTGAATATGAAGTTGTTTACTAACTGAATTAAGAAACTATAACATCTTCGAAAAGAATGCACGTGAGTACTAACACTCAATAAATTAACGTAACTCACAAAAAGGGTTTTGCAATTTTAACGTGATCTTTGGAGACTCTTGAAATGACTCAGAGCCCGAACTGTTAGATAGTATAGAATTTAGATAGTAACTACAATCATGACTTGCTAGTTCAACAGAACTTAGTTAACAATGTCGTCACAATAGTATAAGTTACTGTTAGTTACAGACGTTACAGTCCGCAAGAAAAGTCGGTAGCACTTCAGTTTTTAAAATCATAACTGAACGCAATTTAACAAAAAAAAAACTCAAATTCTTGACCTTTATTTTGAATGCTGAAAAGCAGAGCACTTTTCGAATATTTTTTAGTTAGATGTTATGTAAAACTTACAGTGTTAACCAACTTTCATTGCTGACCGTACTTACATAACACATGACATGGCAATACAGTCCGTTCACAGTTACTTTACCTCTGATATGCATCACTGTCCAAATCACACTGAACATTCTAATATGGTTGCTGTTGGGTACCTGCCATTGACAAGCCTGTAGCGGTATCTACAACGCCACGTGCGAACAACGCGTCATACTGACGTCACGCAAAATCCTGCATCTCGCAAGCAGAGTTTACCGCGCAACTAGCATAGATACAACGGCCCGATATGAATCATCGGGCAGAGTTGCCCGCCAGACACAACACCCGTCGGAGGATCCTCCCTTTTCTATGGAGGATGAGTGAACTTTACACCCTGTTCCTTATACCTCTCTCTATAAGCCTGTCTAAATCATTGTGATCTTTATTCTCGTCACAATAAAGTTGCTGCTGTCAGAGGTAACATACCTGTGAACCGACTGTAAAAAGCAAGTGTCTTGATACATGATTTATAGCTTTTAGTCTCGTCCAAAGTAGGCCAGTAATCTCTACTGTGTAAATCAGAGCAAAAAAAAAAACTATGAAATAATGGGAATTACGGGAAAGACGTGTTTTATGTAGCATTTATAAAAACATCGACTGGAATAGATATAACGAAAAGTATTATTTCATTAGCCATTGTTATAGTGACCTACCGACCAAATATCGGGAAATAGTCTAGGTTTTTCACAAAGCTAGACTATTTTTTACCTTTACCATTGTACCTATATTTTTGTTTAAAGAATAAATTGTGTATTTAATACAGAAATACGTCGTTTTATCACTAATTACGTCTTTACTCGTTTACTCCGGCGAATGAAATGTTTTCTAGTTTATTTCGGGAAGGGGGTTTAAAGACTTTCCAATGTGCTAGAGCACATACAATACAAGTTTTCTCGAAAACAAGATTCTTATAAGAACTATTGGACTGGAATAGGATAAAATATACGAGGAACTTACAGTATTTCATCATGTCCCATGCACAGTTCAGGACATTGTCATGTAGATTATTAAGTTACAAAATAGTGTGAACCCACCTCCTTCACAGTTCCGTCCCTGGTATCCTGGTGGACATGAACACAACCCGGGTGCGGTACAATTCCCTCCGTTCATACACTGCGGGTAACATAGCGCAGTCCTACAGTCCTGTCCCATGTACCCTTCAGGACATTGGCATATCTTCTCATTATTGCACCATCCTTGGTTCGCACATTTTTTGTCACATTCTGGGTCTGGACCTGTAGGGTGGGAAAGATGCATTATGATGAGAAGACTCGAAAGTTAAACTTTAAAAATATAAAGAAGTAGAATTCTAATTTAATTTAAGAAGATTTAAAAGAAGACTAAGCATTAGGCAAATTTAAAGGGTGCCTCTTTACACATTGCATTCAAGTTGCGTCTGTGCTTCATTAAGCCTTTGCGAGTACCAACTTTAATGTAATGTGTAAATGGGTTTTTAAATTTAATGAAAGGCAACAGAATGAATGCGTCCAATGATGATGAATTGCTGATGCACATGTCGCAATTGTATATCAATTACCTTAAAATATATATTAGTGAGAAAGCGAGCATATGATACGAACCTAAAAAACGCAATGCCGTGAGCAGAGGCACCGTAATCAGCCGACCAGCGCACTCGGCGGATCCCGGAAAATAATGCATTCGGTTAATATGGCCCGGCTCGTGTCGCAGGCTTCACAGACAAACACACTGAGCTGACATTAGTAGTAAAGAATGGGTGAGCGCGAAACAGTACAGCGATTGAATGAAAAAAATCTTAAACGTAGATTCCTTGAATCGGGTAAAGTTATTGGGTTTGGTTTTCCGAATATGAAATCCTCAAAAGAAGTCTAGATTTGCATCCAGTTACCTACCACTGGGAGGAATACTAATAAATGTTTTGTTTGTTATTTTTTCATGAAATAAGAACTGGTTACTGAATTGATGCTGAGCGAGTGAGGGTGAAATGATGAGTGAGGGTGTGTGTGTGTCCTCGAGTAGTAGTAGTGTAGTGTTAGTAAAATGGTGTTTAATTTTTCACCGGAAACTTGACTCATACAGTCATAGTTAGGTTAGTTAGACTTCAGAATGTGACCATAAATACATCTAAATTATTACCAAACGAAAGAAACCTACAACTGTTTCCTCTAAATTATCGATTGTTTTTGCATAAAACTGAAATAAAACATCATAAAATCGAATACAAAACGCTAATAAAAATGTCAATCGCTGTATTGTTCTGACCCACGTATGGGCACAAACACTGAGGTGACGTATGCTGCGATCGGTACGGTATTAGGTGGTGGTACCGCGTTCGCTCATACCAACTACCCATAAATGTATTATTAGTAGCGTAAGCATAACAATATGAGCTCGAAATAGATGAAATGCAATGTTTAGTGTTTCGGTTCTGGTACTCAAGTTCGCTACACTTCGTTTTTTCGAACGCTTGGCATGAGGAATTGAATTAATAAGCTGAGGGACTCTAATAGATCTTTTGCAGTGTTTGGATAGGAGAAGTAATTATAAGTTATTTTTAAAATCAAGTTATAAGCGTTACGCCTGTGTTTTTGGAGTTGTTAATTATCTGAATAATTTAGCAACGATTCAAGTTAATTGTATTAATTAATTATGGGTCGACCGCTGAACTGCATGAGACGTTGACTGAGGTAGCAGCGCGGTGCGGGAGGGGCGTGGTGACGTGATGCGAGAGCTCAGTGATTCGTCAACTTGTGACAACTATCACCCCTCCCGCACCGCGCAGCTACCTCAGGCAACGTCTCAGTTAAGCGGTCGGCCTATTATAGTAGGTAGGTCAATCACGTGCCGAGTGCAAGACAGCTACAATAACACAGGCGTGTAAGTGTTAAAAATGCGTTGGCGATACAATACCTGTCCTTTCTAAATACACACCTCTCTGTGCGCATTCCTTCTTTAGGTGTAATCTTAATGGGGTGCCTTTTAGCGGCAGTCCGCGGCCATTTTTTAGCACTAGCCCTATTTCAAATGTGGCCACACCGCTGCTATTGCCGACACATGGCAGAATTATACTGAACTCTGTGGAACAAACTCGTTATTTATTTTCGGACACATTATTTACCTATTTGACGACCGGATAGTGCTGTTACTAAAAAGGTAAACGATACATTTCCTGGCCAAATTATTTGTGACCGACACAAATATTAGTATGACCTAATGGTGGAACATTTTGGCCTGTTGTAGACTTGTTTTCTGCCGGTTTCGTGTTGGGGTTTTGGGATGGTATGGTAGAACAGTCAGCGTCCAAAATACAGAGTGGCACGGATATCGACGCGCCAACTGTGACCAAACCATGGTAACAGGTTGAGCACCCTGGTACAGGGACTAACAGAAATTAAACTATATCTTAATGACACAAGGGTTGTTTCAGAATAAACACGACAAGTAACAGGACTTAATCCACTTGAAATAATGTTTAATTTGATTAGTTGTGCCGATCATATCGAGTCTATTCGTCTCTGTATTTTTGATGCTGTCTGTTAAATTGTGGAGCAAAACTCGACTTTATATATTTTCAAAACGTGACATCATAAATGTTTTCATAATTTACCTTTAGATGTTTTAGGCACCCGTCCTCTCGTCTTTATCGACAGTACGGGCGGCTTGAGTATAGTCAGATCTGATGACGTCAGAATATCGAAGTCATAGTAATACCTCTTCTTCGACTTCCACGTGAAGTTCACATAGCCGACTTCTGAAGGTATGACTGGCAGTTTGTTGGAGAAGTTGGGGTCTAAAACGTATGGTGATACGTGACCGTTTATTATTGCGAATACTTGCATTGATATCCCTGGAAATGAGATGTTTTTATTGGTTAGTAATAATAACATTAAACATTTACCTATCTGAGACTTTTATTCTGTTAAAACCAGGCGGTAAATGCGGTAAACTTCTACGTAAAAGTAGGAGGAAATTAAAATTACCTTAGGACTTAGAACAGTTGGTAGTTAACATTGTTTAAGTATTTCACCTTTTGGGAATTTTCAATTGCTCACATGACCTCATTTATACTTACCTAACATGTATTACGTATTTCCTAATAGGTAACCTAACTTTGAGGATACAAAATCTTTCAGGGGAACTACCTTCTACAATACTTACCTAATTTTTTACAGTACCTTTATTCAGACTTTTAAATTAGGTACCTACATTCAAACGGTTAATTATAGTAATTGTACCATAGCTAAATAAATGACTTGCATGCATGAAACACGTGAAAATTTCACCAATAATGTTATGTATGGTCTGTTCCAAAAGTATCTGATAAAATTGTTATTTGAGCAACTTGGGATGGGTTAGGTTTTCTTTCGGTAATTTATACAGGAATAGGAGTTATTTTGTTGATTTATGCAGAAATGCTTTAAAATTAAAATAATTTAGGATGGATAAGAGCGAGCTAGATAATATTGGCACCGAGAAAATACGGGGCCGCAGACTAGAAGACCATTATGGCCCTCTTGGCCTTTAGGGTAAATACGCCACTGGTCATTCACACCAGAAGAAGAATATGAGGTTTTTTTCTAAAATCTTACCGCTAAACATCCTCACTTGCCGCTCGTCGATCCACAGCGACAGGTCGGAGTGGTGCCGACCCTCGGGGTCCTTGTAGTCGCGGCGACCGGCGCCGAGTGCCAGCGACATCGCCAGCGCTAGCCCGGCACACAGTCGAGCGCCCATCGAAGCCGATCGCCACATGCTGGGGAGATAGTACTGGAATCTTAGGTGTGGTAGAACTTGGGCGAACTGACTTAATATAATTTAAATTGAACTTTTTCTGTAAAGTTTAGTGTCAAAGTAGGTGTTAAGGTACAAGTACCAGTGAAATGATAGTACGATCACCAAAGGACATAAGTAACCCGGGTCGTCGCATATAGTTGAAGTTTAGTAAGAAACTGAATAAAATTTAATTTAATTAATAGTAAACAAACAGTTTATATTTTATCAAATTAAATTTTATTCTAAAACATCCATCGGTTTCTTATTTATAAACTTCAACTATATCCGACGATCCTGGTTACTTATCTTTTTTAGTGACTGTACATCAAAAGTTTAATGCAGTTATCTGCGGGGTAATTGCGTAACACACTATCAGTAGCAATGGGTTTCATTTTGACAGTTCAACAACATTCAAGGTGATAACTATTTAGGTTGTTGAGCAGGTAAATTTTTCAAACATAATATGAAGCAATGGATTAGCAATACCCTTCCAGATGATTCAGCACCCTAATTGCGTATCACACCATTACTCTCAATTTGAAGCATATTTCTAATCCATTGCTCCATATGTTCGAACAATGTGTCTGCTCAACAACGCAAATAACGCTATGAATGTTTTTGAACTGTCAAAATGAAACCCATTGCTACTGATACTGTTACGCAATTACCCTGCCGATTGAGTTCGATAGTGTGTTACGCAATTAGGGTACTGCAGGTGTGTTGCAGTTGTCTGGCGAAGATTACAAGGTGACCCGTCGGCCTGTTCAGCAGTGTTCCCAGAGCCACTTTTGTCAGCAGAGATTCTGCTTTTTTGGAACTGGGTTAACGGATTTTGGCTAAGTTGTAAGTTCTGTCCCAGTCAGGAGCGCTTGCGTCCTTCGATGGATACTCCACCGCAATATAAAGTAGACTATTATTTCTTCGATAGGATTCAGGCGTTATAGGCACGATTATGTAAATAATAGATATGTCGTGAAACGTGAAATAATAATTGGATCGCCATCGCCATGCTAATTTGTGTTTAGTGACTATCAGTTAGCGGTCGTGGGTTTTATCTCTAAGTTATAGCTTCTTTTTGAAGTAAAAAATAGATTAGAACCGATACCGCATTAACTGAAACTGTATTGTCTCGTAGACAACTTTTCAAAATTGTATAAGTAGGTAAGTAGCAGGTTGTTAACCCCTATATCGATTTTAATATCATGTCTTTAATTAAAATCCTGATTTACTCTTACTTGAATGCAATAAAATAAAAGATGAACTCGACAAGTTATCGTATTTCATCATCTCGATTAAAACTCAATAAAAAAACGTCGAGTTGTAAACCCTGGAGGAGTCCGGTCCCAACGTTAAAACCCAATCGTTCCTGAGTGCCCAATTAACAGTCCGACGGGCTATCACCTAAAATATGTCATAATTCCATTAAAGCGTTCCAACGCGGACCAATAATAAGCGCGTAAGTGGCGTATAATTTGTTTGTCGACCGTACAAAACCTCTCCCCGTCCGCAGAGAAAAAAACGAAAGAAAAACAAAATTATCACAGTTAACATAATTGATTGAGGCCGTTTGGGACGTGCTCCTACAATGGTGTTATCGTGAGAAACGCCCGTCGAAACTAAAAAAAGCTACAACTTCATTAAATATCCCCTGTCAAAAAGTAATGTCTACTACTTTTTTTACTCGCTCCCGGTGTCAAATTATACGTACAAAAGGTGTTAACAAAAAAGAAGACTTCAATAGCTCTAGGAGTAGGGGTGCGCAACAATTTTGTCAACCTTGTGTTATAATTTGGAGTTATATTAAACTTGAGAGACCTGTGCAAAAAAAAAAACAAAAGTAAGTGTCATGCAGTTATTTATTGAGCGTTTTCTTAGGTCTAGTCAGGAAAGGTAACGGGTTAGAAAATGCATCTGTAAATTACTAGACTATAAATCGAATAGTCACTTTACTGCTACAAATACAGCTCGCACTCAATATTTATGGTCTTAGGATATTACTGAGATTTAGAATAGACACAAAAGATACAGAAAGATAACGGACACGGCTAGTTACTTACCCCGGTCGCATTGAGAGGGTTGTATATCTAAGCAACTAGCACTAGACTTGGTATCTGCTGTGTATAAATCAAAATCAAGATGCACACTATCTAGTAAAAAATAAGGCTAGAAAATAACTACGTTCCCATCACTTAAGAAGAATCTTAAATAATATTTAAGATTCTTATTATTCACTGAAGCTGCGCGGCAAATAGTACAAAGTTTACCAAACAATTCTATAAGTTACATGTTCCAGAAAAAATGCGTGTTTACATACCTAATTATTATATTAAATAGAGCATCTTTATCGTGAGGTCACATAAATGTTTACATTTTATATTCTAATAAAAAAAAAAAACTAAATTTCGGGCGCCATTTATCTAAATGCGTGATAACCCCAAATTAGCGCGCGGTCCGGTACCTTAGATAAAACATAATGTTTATCAATAATTAAACTTGATTAATTCCCTACATAATTACAGAGATACAGCCTGGTGACAGACAGACGGACAGACAGCGAAGTCTTAGTAATAGGGTTCCGTTTTTACCCTTTGCGTACGGAACCCTAATAAAGATGGCATGGGTCCCGCCTGCTTTCAAATTTTATTTTAATATAAAATGGGCTGCAGAAGGATAGGTTTCGAGGTCTGATCCTGGAGTCAGACTGACATAGTGGCGTTTTCGTACAAACACTTCAGCACCTCGATGTACCGATAGTCGATCTGGCACCGTTGAAGGGCAATGGAGAGGGCTATGCTTGGAGTTTCCCTGCGTGATCGAATCAGGAATGAGGAGATCCGCAGGAGAACCAAGGTAACCGACATAGCCCGCAGAATTGCCAAACTTAAGTGGCAGTGGGCAGGGCACATTGCTCGCAGAACAGATGGCCGATGGGGCCGAAAGGTTCTGGAGTGGCGACCACGTACCGGAAGACGTAGCGTTGGAAGGCCTCCCACAAGGTGGACCGACGACCTTGTGAAGGCCGCAGGAACCCGTTGGATGCGAGAAGCACAGAACCGGTCGAAGTGGAAGTGCTTGGGGGAGGCCTATGTCCAGCAGTGGACGTCTTTTGGCTGAAATGATGATGATGATGATAAAATGGGCTTGTTTTTAGTTTTTCAGTTTTTTTAACCACAGTCGCCGTTTTTTACCGCAGTCGGGTAGAAATGTAAACTTTGACAAGAGAAATTTCACGAAGTTACAGCGATTCTAAAAATCTACATAAATTGATCCAAATATTAAGAGGACTACAGGATTTAAACGCTAAAAACGCAAGTTTTATAATGTCTAAAAGTATATGATTGACTACAGTAAACAAAATAGGAAAAATATATGATATTCTTCAGGATACTCGTATATGCTAGGTAGATAGTATGTTGAAAACATAATAAAACTAATTTCATACGATAAAAAAAAATCATGAAGATACCTCTAAAAACTTTTTTTACAATAAAAATCGTACTAATATACTACAGTCATACTGATTTTTTGTCAGGTTATTCTTTTTTAGGTCATGTAAGCCCCTTAAAGGTTGTTACTGTTCTTTCCCACGGCTAAAACGAATAACAGTAAACTTAACGACAGAGTTAGCTTTCGCAAACCAAAAGCTCTTCAAATATTTGTCTTTTCACTGAGTGCATGTCTGTGCATAAAGAGCACAGTTAATCTATGACAAAACATAACAGGCATAGCGGCAAAAATCTCGTGTCACAGTGTTTGTTATCGAACTCCTCCGAAATGGCTTGACCGATTTTTATGAAATTTGGTAGGTCTGAGAATAGGTCGTAGACAATTTTTTTTTTTTTTGCAAAACTCCGTTTGCGGTTTCGACATTGTTATGGCGTGCTGTGATTTTGAGAAAAGACATCATCGTTCTTTTGCACTTATCCCAATTTATTTGGGGTCTTTTTCTTTCATAACTCTCTATTAGTTGAAATCTCGGCAGTCACCCCCTTTCTGGCCATTTCTTTCAAACAGTGCATCCATCCTTTCTTTGGTCTTCCGCTACTTTTATAGCCATCGACATTCGTACCTACTCAAAACTTTCCAGAAAAGACATGTTAGGAAAAATACTCTTTTTTCTATTGCTGAACGGGCCTGTTCTAACCACGATCACGACTGATGGAAAGCGATGGATGAGGTCTATGATGGAACGAGCGTGCTCAGAAGATGCCTGTTTACAGACGCCTCTACACAGACGCCGGCAGAGAGTTCCACAGTTTCAGTTTCCTTTAGCTGTGCGAATAATAAACGGGGAGGAGAATCGCTGAGTACGACTGGTCCTCTGTATTTGTAGTACCTAACATAAAATGCTTATAACTGTTATTGAATGCAATGAAACAATGAAACATATTCTGGATAACACGTTACCGCAAGCGGTATAGTAATACATTTTTGCGGTATACCCTGCAGATATAATTAACCTCAAGTGGGATTTTATTAGTGACTCGCCTGACTAACAAATTGTCAGTCAGTTAGGTCATTTTAGACTATCAGAATAACCAGGAGCGTGTATGTACGCTTGTGAATTGACCATTATTGTCAAGATTTTAATTTATTGATTAACATAACTACAAGTTACTGTTATTGTTCCTCATCATCTCGACTCTGCGATGAGTATTTCATAGATTGGAATATATGTAGATTGAACACCTATTTAATGAACAAAATAGGACGCTACAATTGAATTTGAGTTTGATTAAAATAATTGAAGAATTGTTGTGTTGTGGGGCTCGTGGCTAACAGCCGCACGGGTCGATCGGAGGTCCGATATGAGGTGATGATGAAGGTATGATGATATCAGTGAGTGATGGCAAAGTATTCTGTTTGTGTTTTGTTTTCACTTCTATCGGCACTCCTGGAGTGCCACTGTTTTTTTTTTCATTAAGAAGCTACCGTTGCAGCGGTCAGTTCGTGAATGGGTGACCATCCATTTCATATCGAGACCTCCGTCACCTCCGTGCCTAAAAAGCACGTAAAGCCGTTAGTCCAGGCTGTCATTCGTGGATCTTTGACAGTCGTTACGGGTAGCCAGAAGCCCAGTCTGACAACCAGCCTTACCAAGGGGTATCGTGTTACCCAGTAAATGGGCTGTGGACGTCAGAAAGGCATGTTGTAAAATACTACTATTCAGCTGCATCCGGTTAGATTGGAAGCCGACCCCAACATAATTGGGAAAAGGCTAGGCAGATTGATTGAAGAATTGTAATCAAATTTAAATAGAAAGACAAAGTTTGGTTTGGGTTGATTTTAATTTGGAGCTAATTGAATTCATCCTGGACCTTCGATCTGGTATAAAAATAACGCTAAAAGGGTAATATTTTAGTTCCGACGGACAGTTTCAGTGAATGAGACGGGTGCATCCTGTGATAACACGTGCGAATGACCGTGGATGTTCGCGAAACACCCGAATGTAGTGTTTTCAGAGTGTAATATAAGTTCTAAAAATTCGAGCTGTATACCAGTTCTATAGTATACCACCAATGAAATTGGCCCGTTTATGTAGATATAAATAGATTTTTTTGTTCCTATGTGGATGACTTTTCATTTTTTTCTGTCTGAACCAATTTGATGATTGAAGACTGAACGATGTCCCATATTATCATATGGAATAATAGAACATCTTTTTTTTTGTATAATCCGGTACCGGCTTGGAGTGGCAGTGCGATTGGCGAGCCAATCTAAAAAAAAACAAATTTCTAAAATATCAATGTGTCTTGTATATATTTCTAAACTGAATCCGTACTTCTTTGTGCGAAAAATAAACGAGCACCCGATCCCATTAATAACATGAAGTGGTATAATAAAAGAGTGTTGTCCAAAGATAGGGCACCTCTGGCGGGTGCACTTGTTAAGCTAACCAGCGGGCAGCGGGCCAGTCGATACGATACCCGTTCAGGGAACAGGTAACAGCGTAAAAAGTAAAAAAATAAAGTCCGGCTGTCGGTCCGCGGCCGCCCCCGTCCGGCCGCGAAGTAAGGCAGCCTGTTCATGATGCGACTGAGATGTTGCTTCTTTAAAAACGCATCAAATTGTCAGCAAAGAGCATTTACGTATTGTAGTGAGAAAATTTAGTTACTTTTGGAAAATTAATTCCGTGTGACTTTTTACAAATTAGCACAACAAATCTACGTAAGATTTGTTGCGCTAATTTGTACTGTACATAAATTCGTTAAATCGTGATAATCATCACAAAGTTAGCTATCGAAATTACTTTAGTACCTAAACATTTTGGTGATATCATGTTCGAATTAGAAGAATTGCTTTGTGGGGAAAGATACATTTTTGACATTATTAGAACACACAGTCTACAGATGCAAATTCATAAGTCGATGATCTGTCTTGGATCTAGATCATGCAATTAAGATCTACTTACAGTAAATGCTCCACCATATGCGGGCAATTAATCTTATAAACTACAAAACAATTAAAACATCGTCAAGTCCGAATCGAGCTGATGCAAAAAGACGAGGGAATAAATCGCATACATTTGTCGAGTAAGTGGCAGGACTATTAAAAACGTGTATCCATTTCATTTAACGATTACAACGTTGTCAGATAGATCATAAAGCCGGTTTTATAATTTTATCCTCACAAATCACGCTCGACTAGTAGCGAGTCTATAGCTAGCCTTAGCTCGGCTCGTGGTGCTCCGGGCATGTGCAGTGTACTCCTAACATATGATCCCATAGTTAGGCCTCTATTAATAACACCCCGTAATGTTTACATTTGCCAGATAGCAATGTTTACTTTTTTATGCTTTCTTTAATCTCCTGTTTTATCAACACACCTTTTTAAAAGTTCGGGAGTTTTAATCTGTAGTTACTCAATTACTAAAATCTCATCTCAAATTCAATTAACTAAGTAATTAGGTATACAGTAATCAGTCAATTTTAAGTACCTACATATGTGGGTAATTAATGAAGACGATCGCCACTCGAATTCCGAATCGATTAAACAATTAAGTTTTAAGTGGGATCAACGATCTTTTATTTACCGACCTCTGTCATCCTGGATGGATTTCGCGATATGGTACAGATTATAAGAACGGTCTTATCTTACCTGTGATTAACGGCGTGTTCCTATTAAAATTAAATTGCAGCACGCACGTTCATAATTTTAAAAGTCACTTCACAACTCGCGAACTCGGTCGTCTCGTTTGACAACAAATACAAATCGTTCGATGATGTCTCGCGCTGTCGACGGTCGGACACAGACTGCCTACATACTGGCTCCTTACTCAATACACAGCTTTGTTTTGCGTTTCAAAAAGTTCCACCACAAAGGATTTTGAACTTAACTTTTGACAAAATAGAGGTGACGCAGCCAGCCCCACATGGTTCGTCTCATATCTCGTCGATATAATTTACGATCAACATTTTGCATGTTTCCATTGATAGCAAATCATCCGGGAGACGTGGGATGCTTTACAATCAGCTCACATATTGTACAATGTTATGGTCGGTCAAATTTAGCATCTCCTGATTAGATTAACGGCTGCTCAAAGTTAATGGCGCTGTTTTATCAATAAATCTTGTCGACGCTGACTGGATTAGCACATGCAAAAGCGACATGCGACTGTAAATCTATACTAATATTATCTATACTAATATTATAAAGCTGCAGAGTTTGTTTGTTAGTTTGTTTGTTTGAACGCGCTAATCTCTGGAACTACTGGTCCGATTTGAATGATTCTTTTAGTGTTGGGTAGTCCATTTATCGAGGAAGGCTATAGGCTATATAACATCACGCTACGACACTTAGGAGCCGCGCAGCGTGTGACACCGCGGGGAACAGCTAGTTATGGATAAGGTCCAGGAGCAAAAAGGTTCATCGCGAGTATGAATATTCATCATAATTCCTAACTGACGTGTATTGGTAAGCTCCTTTTAAAAGTCAAAAGGTTTCGCGTTCGTAACACCACCGCTTGTTTTTGTTGTAAGTATTGTTAACTTATGAATGAATGACGCGAATTACCGAGGTTTATATTAAATTTTACCTGCCATTGAGTCATTGTTTAGTCTGAACGCAACGTAATTTACTACTAGCGAAGTCGGTACACCACATTATGTTAAACATGGTTCCCGACCGTGGTAATATGACGGTATTCGGATATATTGGGTCTTTTGGATTAAGAGAATAAGACCTTTGTATTGGAAATGATTTATCGGCAGGAACCTAATGGAATTGATCGATAAAAAAACTTGTGTCGGTAATCTCTTTAATAATAAAGGAAATAGGATAGGTATATCTTACCTACTTACCAGAGGGGTCCGTGGCCTAAATAATAACAGCCGCACAGGTCGATCGATCAGGTTAAGCTACGCTTGCCGCGATTGGTCTGTGGATGGGTGACCGTATTACCCAGTAACTGGTTTGTGGAGGTCAGATAGGCAGTCGCTTCATGTAAAATACTGGTATTCAGCTGCATCCGGTTAGACTGGAAGCCGACCCCAATATAGTTGGGAAAAGGCTAGGCAGATGATGAGGTATATCTTACCTATAGGCACTTAATACAGCTACCAATCCTCAAAAGGCAAACACATTAAATTATTTACAACCTATCTTAAATCTCTTGTTCAAAAGGTATTGTGGATGTCTTTAGGGAAAACTGAAAAAAAAACACTACAAACTGAAAAATAACTTTAATTTCGGAAGTCGGTGTCTTAGGGATCAGTAACTTAGTTTTTGCCACCGACTTCCGAAATTAAAGTTATTTTTCAGTTTGTAGTGTTTTTTTTTCAGTTTGTAGTGTTTTTTTTGGAAGTCGGTTTTTTTTTTGTTAAAAAGTTTTTATTTCTCGCTTTTTAGTGGGTCTATTTATAATTTATCTAAGTTACAATAGCCTAATGTCAACTTGCCCATCGCCTTTTTATAAAATATTCCTTTTCTCGATGCAGGGACGTTAATTGTTGAGGAGTTCTCCTTTTATTAGTTTTTAGATTAGATGCTGATAATCCTGGCTGCAGCATCAAGCCAGACTTATGTCAACATTGCATTGAACTTAAAATTAGTCCTGTTTAAAATGAGCCCAAACACGACTACGGTGCTGTAATTTAAAGGTTTGTACTTTTTCTGATGCTCCTGGCTTCAGCATCAGGTCTTCGGTGTTCCTCAGTAACAGTACGTTTATCCACACATCGAGCCCTTTTCAATGAGCCTAAACACGATATATCTGCTGTTAGTTGTCTATCCTGACTGCAGCATCAGGTCATGACTTGATGATCATGAGACCAAATGTGGCAAATGCCCTATCAAACATCAAAACAATTTACTAGAACAGTCCTTGCCTGTTCGAGTAACTTCTTACTGTTAAGGAGTTGTACCTTCCATCATCAGCCCAGCTACCTGAGATGGTGACAACCATACACAAATACACAAGATACTTCATAAAATATGCGAAAAACAATAAGTGAGCCTATAAAATTTGAGGGTTGCCCTCGATTTCTCTAAGATCCCATCATCAGATCCTAACTTGGTGACAATGGGACCACCTCAGAACTATCTACTTTCGAACAAAAAAAGAATTTTGAAAATCCGTCGACAATTGGCGGCGTATTCGATGAACAAACATACAAAAAAAAAAAAAAAAAAAAAAACATACAAACATCCGAACATAGTACCTCCTCCTTTTTGTAAAGTCGGTAAAAACCTGCTTTCAGCAGTTTTCGTAGAAAGGTATCTACTACCTATCAGTGTATGTTGAGGATAAACTATTTTAATTAGAGTCTACTGATCTCATCATCTGCCTCGCCTTTTCCATGGGGTCGGCTTCCAGTCTAACCGGATGCAGCTGAATACCAGTATTTTACATGGAGCGACTGCCTAAATCACCTCCAACCCAGTTACTGAATAATACGACACCCCTTGGTAAGACTGATTGTCAGATTTTCGGGCTTCTGACGACCCGTAACGACTGTCAAAGAGTCACGAATGACAGCCGGGACCAGCGGCTTAACGTGCTTTCCGAGGCACGGAGGGGTCTTGGTATGTAAAGATGGTCACCCATCCACGGGCCAACTGCGGCAAGCGTAAAGTAAAAGGGCGCAGTAATGCATACCCCTACCGTATTTCAAGTTAAACAAATATGAACTTTATTTCAATGAAAATTAAGTTGATTTCAGAGTGACTAGCACTATTGACAAAGTTATAAAAAAAACTGGCCATGTGCGAGTCGGACTGGCACACGAAGGGTTCCGTACCACAAGACAAAAACGCCAAAAAAAAAAAAACGTTTGTTGTATGGGAGGTAAATATTTAAGGGGCCCCCCCCTTAAATATTTATTGTATTGTTTTTAGTATTTGTTGTTATAGCGGCAACAGAAATACATCATCTGTGAAAATTTCAACTGTCTAGCTATCACGGTTCATGAGATACAGCCTGGTGACAGACGGACAATGGAGCCTTAGTAATAGGGTCCCGTTTTTACCCTTTGGGTACGGAACCCTAAAAAAAACGGAAAATCCAAAAGTGCACGACTCATAATGCTCATTTGATCGTATAAAAAACCATAAGTAGATATTATATTAGTTAGTTTTTTATTAATTATAATTAAACTAAGTACTTTGTATAAAAGAGCTATTTTCAATAGGGTTTCTCCTATGGTTCGAACGAATCTAAAAAAAAAATATTGATTTCTTCTGCATTAAATCAATTTTTGTAAAGTAAAGAATTAATATCCATTAAATTATCTATATAAAATTATATTAATTAAGTAGATTATGTGTACTAGCAGAAGTAGGTATAACAATAAAAACAGTTACAGAAAGGAGGCAAACAATTATTTTTTTATCAAATCTATTAAAAAAGAGCTAGTGTATTCTTCGTAAAAAGAAGGACTAAGGACTAAAATAGCTCTTTAATCCCTAGGGACTAATAGTGATTTGAATTTGGAATGTGGATATAAAAAAGTAAAAGTTCCAATCACCGAAGAGATCAATCACGAACATTGTATGGACAAGTAACTAACAGGCTGTATGATAAAGTAAAACGCGCGAGATCCAAATAAAAAAAAAAAAAGTTTGTGAAAAAATAAACGCGCGAAAAGCATTCTGCCTTCGTTCGCAATTGTTTACTCAAAATTGTATGTAAATAAATAAACGTACTATTCTTATTCATAAGTTGCACTTACTTATTTTTTCTTAGAGGTCGCACACCCTAGGGGTTTTTAGAATCCTTCACTCCGCCCTGGATTCAAAGAAACACTCTCGCCTTCAAAATGGTCGTTTTCTCCCTTAGCAAACAATCTACTATTTTCGATTCGCATTAAGAGTCGTGCAAAAAATCTTGCCCAATCTAGAATTCCTTACATAATAAACTAAAAATGTTTTTAATAATGAAAGAAATATCGGAATATGCTATGCATAATACTTTTATAGTCCTATTATTAACATCTACAAAGGTCCGCAGTGGACGCCCTTGGGGAAAAACTGCTTTCAGCAGTTTTTGTACGTAAGTACTTCTATTTACAGTATCTATAAGTATGATGAGGATAAACTATTTCAATTACTAGTCTACTGTACCTTTTACTTCTATCTACTGAACTAATTTTACCTTTCTACTTTACTAATCAGATATCGGGAATAGGTAAGAGTATATTTGTCTAGACTTCAAGGCAGTGAGTAACATAGAGTAGATAATACCGACTTCTAAATCCCAGAATAATACATTATATAGATAGGAATTTCGAAATAACAATTTGTTACGAATTTCGGGATCTCGGTATTCAAAGTGCGATTAATAATTTGTATTTTCTTAAATCCTGGTATGAAAACGTCAGGACTAGGTATCATTCCGGAATTTTAGAGGGAGGTATTATCCACTCTGTTACTTACTTCCTAAAAGTTAAATAGGACAGGTAAATCGACTATTAGCAGAGATCGGAAAAGGTACAGTATTACCTTTTCCGATCTCTGCTAATAGTCGATTCGTTACCAAGGATCTTTAGAATGCTCAGTTGCAGCTCCAGTATTGATTCATCTGTTGAACAGGACTCGCCGTTGACAAAGGCGGTGACTGTTCGTTGACCCAGTGAAGACTGCGGACATCATTCCCGGATACGGAACAGCATTAGTATCGTCCTTAATACCTTCTTTGGGTTAGTGCGAAGAACTGCAAATAAATTCAGTTTGTTATTATTATTACAAAATGTCCGGGGAGCATACCTCCAGTAAGTCTTAAGGGGGTTCCTTTGCAAAGGGTTGATCAGTTTACGTACTTGGGGCATGTTTTGACTGTCGACCTCAAGGATCACGCTGACATGGAACGGGAGCGGAGGGCGTTGTCTGTTAGAGCGAACATGATCGCCCGCAGATTTGCGCGGTGCTCTGATGGGGTGAAGGCTACGCTCTTTAGAGCGTACTGTACATCGCTATACTCGTGCAGTCTGTGGGCTCACTACTCTAATAGAAGTTACAGCGCCATCCGCGTCCAGTACAATAACGCGTTTAGAGCGGTGATGGGTCTGCCCCGATACTGCAGTGCCTCGGGTATGTTCGCAGAGGCGCGCACCGACTGCTTTCACGCAACCATGCGCAAGCGCGCCGCGTCCATGGTGCGCAGGGTACGGGGTAGCCTTAACATCGTTCTCATGATGATTGCGGGAAGGCTGGACTGCCCCTTCATCCGACATTGTTCCAGCAGACATGTTGCTGTGGCAGTGTCGGAGTATTGATTTTATTGGTGTGATTATGATTATTTATTAATTTTTTTGTTAGTTTTGTTTTGATTATTCTGATTTCGTTTAATTTTATATATTGTTTTTCCATTTGATTTCATTTGACTTGATTTTATTTTATTTTAATTTATCTAATTTTATTTGATTGTATACGTGTATCAGTAATGGGTGTCATTTACCTGAAATAAATAAAATTATTATTATTATAAAAAACGCTACACAATCTTTCTTTTTTTAATTCATTGCCACAGCTTGTGTACTACCTATAGCATTTTATTTAATGTTTCCAGAAAAATGCTCTGCTGCTCACCATCGTGTAAATTAGCGTGTCTTAAGAATATTTTTATTAAATTGAAATATCATTATCTATTCTTACCTAAATAATCATTGCACAACAATTAATATGCTGTAACCTCCAAATATCGACCAAGAAAGTGGGTGTGAAGTTTGAAAAAAAAAAAACACCAATTAATTTCTTAATATTTATTTTCTATGCAACATAAAAAAATATTCATCATAGTTACAATAAATTACAGTTACTTAATGCGAACTAAAATGTAATTTACGATAATTCGTGAACAGAATCGTACGGGTCAGATCAGAATTTTTTTCACAAGTCTTTACCTACACTTTGTCATGATTTTTAAACATTTTTTATATAATAAATGCAAACTATTATCTAACCAACAAAATAGTCCAATGTAGATAAAAAAAGCTTGCTTAGCAAATATAATTAAACTGTTATTGATGCTTTATTTTCTCCACCTGTTTAATAACAATGCTGGTGAGACGTCTAGCGTCTTTTAATATGACTTTTTATATTTTAACTCACATGCTGTCATGAATGACAACTGCTGTCAAACAATGATGAAAACCAAGCATCTTCAACATTATAGATAACACTGAAAGTACCTCACAACAATTAGAATCTACCAGTTCGTATTTAGCGAATACTTCGGCTATTACTAAATATTTAGTGAGCCAGACATACTGAAAGCACGATTATTATAATACTGTTCCTTTCATCATAACGATCCATGCCAAGACGCTGGCTGAATGTAACGACAAAGGCTTAAAGATGTAATACAACTGATTGAATACTATGAAAACAGCTTTCTCTCGTGTTTCAGCTATTTCATCTAAGTAGTGAACAAATGCTGCTTTCAATATGACCAGCTTCTATTAACATTAGATCTATTACATTTCCATAAATTATAATTATATCCAAAATGTTTCAGAAGTTCGTTACACTTGCGACCGAATAAAGTTACACAACAATTACATTCAACTGCTAACATCAACTGCTTCTGTGTACGGCGATGTACGATTATTACTGGGGACTTACATTGATATAATTCACGGTAAATATTGTGACACTAAATAAATGCAGACATTGTGCTGTCAGGTCGAATCTGGATCGATGAAAATCACATTTTCATTCATAATTTTACGTAAGGCAAGTATTCTTTACTAGGTAGGTACGTGTAAAATAAAATGAACACAGTGTAATTTAGTAGAGAGGGCAGTGAGTATATCCACCGTAAACTGGTGGTTAACAATCTAATATCAAAATTGTCATTTCGAACCGTAACAAGTATTTTTTTTTATTAAGACAGAATTTTCAAATCGTTAACGGGTATAAAAAGCGATAAAAACAGACGCGAATAGAACAAGGCTCCTACTATAATCAATTAATATTAATAGATATATATTAAATTCTTACTAGACAATAGACATGATAAAGACTCCTTAACAAATAACTTAAAGGGGTTACAATAACAGTGCCATCAAATATAAATATGCAATGTATAAGGTACCAATAGTTACAGTATAAGCTCTAAATAAGAACGATCAAAATGTTGGCATTCGAACATGATACCTTTGTGAAACCATACATAATAACGAGGGGAAATAAATATGTGTGAGGTTTAATTATTTAAATAATTAATAAATTACGTTCCTTGTCTCAGCTGCCAGTCTAAAGTTTTATAAACATAGTTCAGATTACATCTGACCGACGCGTCATTGGGGAGACTTTAAATTAAACGATTTGAAAAATCAACATGGTTACACCTGTGGTTACACCGTCTGGAATGTACTCAAATAAGACCCGACACCTTTCAGGCGGAGAAATAAGTATACACAAATAAATAAATTATAATAAAATAGATCGACGGTTCTTAGTGCACGTGTGCACACAACATGTCCGCCAGTGTACGAATAAAACCGGATACAATAGGTACAGATAAGGCAAAGAATAAATATACATGTACGGATGCAGTAAGCGAACGCGTTAGCTACCTAACATTAGTTAACACGAATCCCTAGCCTTAATCTAGACACGATACAATTGAGAGATTGTTTCTTACGGCTTGAGACGATTGCTAACGAACATCGAATTATCTTTTTTGGCGTTATGCAACACTGGTATCTGGAAGCAATGGTCTCGAGCCCGCAATTGTCCAAAATCAGAAACATTAACTTGGGATTAACTTCAATGTGATCGGTGCAAAACTTCAATAATAGTCAAGTATGAAAAATTCAAATACGAAAGAAGCCTATAAAGGGGACTTAATACTACTAAGTAAGAGAGACATTTTACTGACGGGTCGCCCCGTACTTTAAATTCATTCGAGATTTGCGAGATGTACCATAGTGTATGGTCACGGATAACTAGAATATCAGAGTGATAAACGTTCTATACAATTAACTTTATCGATTACAATCGACACTAGTGTACCGATGATCGATAGATAAAATTCGAATTGTTGAGTGATAAATAGAGATTTTTGGAACTCCTAATAATCGAGATTCTTTCCGATTATCATTACGCCTACTATGTTACAGTCAGACATGTCAGCACACAACACGCACACAGCTCAAGCGGCTTTTATACAAGTTGATAATATTGATGATCTACATCTATATGTGTTTATATATGTGATATTACTACGATAAAATGTAAAGTTGATGATTTGAACTACGTCTCAGTGACGACTTTCAATTGGACTCCATTCTAAAGTCTTCTTTCAATAGCTTTGTAACTTCAAAAACTTCTTCCTAGCGTTGTATTTAGCGAATACGTTTTCGTTCAAATACCACAATGCGTTTGGTTGCGTGAACTGACACCAAGGTGGGATAAAGTGACGTAAGGAGGATAGGAAGGGGACAGGAAACCATCGACGTCTCCGCGCTACAACAGACGATCACAACACCGAACCACGCCTCTCTTTAACTCTGCAAAGCACCACGATATGCCCCGGTGGTCAAACTGCGCAATTATATAAAAATATTTTATTTAATTTTTCTTAATAAAATATAGATTTATATAGATACTCATTTGTCGTTTCCATTACTTGAGTGTTTCAAAATTTTGCAGATATACTCAATACATAAGAGAATATAGTCTTAGAAAGTACAACATAAAGAAGAGTTCTTAATGGTTTAACTAAAATATTATATAGATTTCCTAAGCATATCTGCAATGTTGACCAACACAGCAACGGAAGACAACATCTATTAATTGAACAAGCTTGGTCAACGCTTATACGTATCTACATTTTAGAATGACGAAGATATATTTGAATTTTAATAACAGTCATAGGTTTGATTCGTAAAATAAAAATCTTCATGGTCCATAGCGTGTTTCAAAGAGTTATTAGAAAGATATGCATTTGATATAAAAATAAAGCGATACATGAGAATTTTGGCTTGCGAACTGACCGTTGGCTGGCATGCTACATCGCGTATACTCCAATCTGATAGAGACCCGTTGCATATTAAACCAACCTTAAATTCTTACTTATCCTTTTAATTCCTTATGCCAAATCTACGTCCGATAAGTCCGCAACGAGCGCACATGACCACCGGAGTCCAGAGCTAATTACCTTATTTTTGTGACAAAAATAGCTTTTCTTATCTCAATTCTTGACCAGCTACCGTATGGTTAACTACACGTAATTGATATCGAGCCGTAACATCGCCTACTTACTAACACAAGCCGAGATATTAACGTTCAGGTTTTGGGAAGCTGAGTGGGTCTGTTTGAGATGAGGTGATCTTTTATTTAGGCCTGAACAAAGCTAAAATGTTTCTTGAACATAGACCGTGGTATTGAAATCCTTTACTCAACGGTCGACAATTTAATGATGAAGATAGGCAATACTAGATCATGAAAGTGAGAATACAGGATTTTAATCAAGATTTAAATGTATAAGTGCCTGCTAATGATCTTAAAACGTGCTCTAAAAGTATTGAGTGAATAGAAGAGTCACCAAAACCCGAACGCTAGTGCCAGTTTGACTATTTCTCATTACTTAAAATCAGTCTCATAAATAACGAAATGTTCAACAGACTTAGAGACGATCGCTACGATCTCAGGGAAGATAGTCAATAAAACCTTATAGCCATGTCTATTGACACTAACAGCCGGCCGAAACAGAAAGGTAGGCTTCGTTATCAGCTTACACTAATGCTTACACGCTAATAAATTTCAACTAAATATTTCACTGTCAAATTATACTGCCGATAGTTCACGGATTAATTTCAAGCGTTAGGAAAATAGTTGGAACTCACGCGAGTTTTACTGAAGGAAATCGTTACTGCGAATACTTTTTCGCCGTGTTAAAGGCACAGATGTTCACTCGTTTCTGCATGATGGTAATAATTGACCCTTTTTCCTTCAGTAAAGTCACTCGGTGTAAATCCATCTATTTTTCGACAATCTAAAACATGTAAGAAGAATGGCAGTGCAGTTCTAGATCATATAGATATTACTTTCGCGTCTCAAAAGAATATTAATAAGCCGTTAAGCTTGTGGACATCGAGACGATCGCGGCTATCGATATAAATTTTCGACATTTTCAACAAAAGTCACATAATGACACCGTGAAACCTAGTAAAGTATGTTAATACTTTTTACAACACAATATTGCGAAATTAAAATCCTAAATAAAACTCTCGACGCGTGCAAGACACTGAGAAATCGTGACGTTATTTAAGTCCTAACACGGCAGAATGGCGCTCTACTCTTTCACACTTTCTCATTTCAAACGAGCGTGAAAGAAACAGAGCTACAGAACGCACTCACAGATACATGCAACAGCGCGGAAAATAAGGTGCTCGGTTTCATCACTTCTAGACGCGTCTTTCAATTTTAAATTAGATTAGGTTCCCCGTCACCTTTTCCCGCGCTGCGGCACATACACACATGATTGTTAGATGGGCGCGGTACCGCGATGCTCCCCAGTGCAGTAGGCGGCGCTGCCTACACGTAGGTGGGCGGCTGCGGGGGCGCGCCGGGCGGCGGGGGCGCGGGGGGCGCGGGGGGCGCGGGGGGCGGGGGCAGCACGCGCGCGCCGGGCACGTACTGGCCGATGAATGAGCCGTCCTCCGTGAAACGACCTGGCAGATGATACTCGTTTAATACACGTTCACTCAGTAGTACGTACTTGGGTTGCCCTGGCTGGAGGACTTATTTATAAGGCATCCAAAGGATAGCTCGGTTAAGCAGCCGACTATCTTCTGGTGCGAGATGATATTTAGGACAAAGAAACCTTTTTGGTTCTTGGGCCATCTATTCTGTGTTCCATCAATACCATGTGCCCGTTTAACAATGAGCCAAAATATCCTGTAAAAATGCACAACTGAGCATAGGCTTTTCCTAAAAATAGGTAGTCAACTTATTGCGAAACTTCGTAATTATTTTCATCGTCCATGTCGCAAAGACACCTCGATTACCCATTACTATACCTATACAATCCCCAACTTACAAAAAAAATCACAGAATTCGCTTCTTTAGAAAAAAAATGTGTCATCAAATAAAATCATTGGCAAAATAAAATGCAAAAACGAAAAAAAAAAGCAAAAATAAAATCATACCTTACAAAACGAAACAAAAACGTCCCTCGTGCAGGCAAAGAAAAAGAGGAAAGGGACGGAACGAGGAAATAATATCAACATTAAAACAAATGCAAAACTTATAACAAAGCACGCGAATAAACATTTAAGTAGAAAATATTCACTCCAAATAATATCATTTGTTTCTTTACAACCTAAAGTTACTTACATACAAATTATTCTGTACTTATAACCTAACCTAAGCTGCAAAAATTACTTGCGAAGGGTAATGAAATACTCAGTGATAAAGCCTTTATTTAAAACTATTTCTGAAATAGTGCAATAAAGACTGGACGCCCTTGTTTAAATTTAAAACGACTATTTTCATGCACAAGACAAAATTAAAATTTACTTATTTCTGTCGTGTTCGTGAAAATCGTGCCTAAACTATATAGCAGTATACTGCTCAGGTATAGAAAAAAGATTCACAACATAATTCACAGATCAAAACGTAATAGAGAACAAAATTTTGGTGGGCGACGTCACCGTCAAAGTCGACCAATCAGAACGAAGAACAAGGGAGTTGCCTACGGCTATTGGCTGCCAGTACCGGACTGTTTTATGTTGCATTTTTTATTGTGATGCAATGGCACTACGTTACATTTCAAGCTTACAAGAACGTAGCTTTAATTGGAGCGCACTTATTTTGCAAAGGCTTGAGCTTAATGTTTACTGAGATCGACGATATTATTGAATAAAATTTTAAAAGCAGATGGCGGATTAAAATCTAATTGCATTGAAGACCCTAAATATTACAAATCAGAGTACAAACAAACAAATACAAATTCTTGGACTTAAAAGCTACACAATATCATTATCTCAGTATACACAAGCTTCAATCAAAGGGTGCAAGGTAGGGGGAGAGGTAAAGGGTTTAGACGAGGGTGGCGAAGGCCTGTGAGGCGGAATCAGTCTGTCCTGTGGTCGGGGGCCGTCGCTTGCGCCCGTACTGACCGATGAAGGAGCCGTCCTCGTTCATACCCGCTGGAAACACATGCTTTATGCTTTTACAGCCACGACGACAAACATGCGGCATCAAAATTGGGAGGTTTTACACTGATCATAAAGTGTGTTGCACCGTTATGTAAATATGACTTGTTAGCCATGGTCTGGAATTGCCCATTTGAAAGTAATTTTATTCGTAAGGTGTGCAAATCGTTTTATGATCAATGAAATAATAATGGTTTTGGTAGCTTATCGTGCAATCAAAATAAAAAGTAAAAAATGCGTGCAGTTTATTGAGGACAATTTATCTAATAACATTAACGATAAAATAAAAATAAATAAATTAAGTATTAAAAAAAAAACAGTATTCTCTTGAATGTCAAGCTTAAATAACTCTAGTCAATAACAAAGCAAGAAATAAAAAGTTTGGCAAAAGAACGCACACGCTGACTGACCAACGCTAAATTCACAAATCGTTTTACTTTTCCTTACGAAAGAAATTGAAAGCCAAATACAAATGAAGCAGTGGCTATTATAAAAGGAGTGCACAAAATAAAAATATCTCAAGGAATTTAGGTATTTTTGTAGGTCCTTTAGGACTGTACTCATGATCAGAATTTGTCAGTCATCGTGTAGAGGGGCGATAGTAAAACCACAGGATAGCCACACAACAGTAGCTACACAAAAAACATACCTGTTTCTCCTTCGCCGTACTCTGCCATGGAGTCGGTGTCACTTTCAGGGCCGGGCTTCGTGCCGCTGCTCATTGAGTGTCGAGACTTGTTGTCAAGACTAGAACAGAGATTTTTGAGAGTTAGAATAATGTTACTTATTCTAAGGAGTTCGTAGTGAACTAATCTGACTAATGTCCTGAAGAAAAGAGCTTATACCAACTGCTGCTGGAATATCAACTGTCAAAGTCCAAACTGTCAAATATTTTAGCAGACCTTTACTAGTCTGATTCGAGTCCTCCGGTTTCATATTTATCCTGAAGGAAGGAACTTTTAAGCCCGTTCGCAACGTAGGTCACTGAATACATTAAACGCTAAACGAATTTTAAACATCGTGCTATTTCATTAAATTTTTTGAATTTGACAGAGACAGAATGATGTTTTGAAAACATTTAGCGTTAAACGTATGTCCCGATTTACTAATTAACTTCATAACAGTGGCGTGCATTGGTTTTCAGAATAGGTAGGCAGGCACAGGTCTGCCTAGACTAGACCCGGCTAGTCTAGGCAGACGCGGTCACTAATCAGAAACATAAAACAAAGGTATCTATAAAAAAAAAAAAATTAACAGCCGCCATCTTGGATTTTCATTTTGACCTCACTATCGACTTTAGCGCCCTTGAAAACCATAAAAACGACACCGATGGTAAAAAATTTAAAAAAGCCTACAGCCGCCATCTTGGATTTTCATTTTGACTTTATTATTGGCTCCAGCAGTCAGCACCCTCGAAAACCATGAAAACGACACCCAAGAAGAAAAAACCATAAAAACGACACCCATGATGAAAAATATTAAAATTTTTTGCATCCGCCATCTTGGATTTTCATTTTTACCTCACTATAGGCGACCTCAATATCCATCCCTTTCTTTTTTCGCACGGCCAAATTACGAACGAATTACAAATTTTAACATTGATACTCGGTTGGTTATTTGAGTAGGCATGGACTTTGGGTGATAAATTGCGAAGGTCGAACGTCATAGTATTACGCGTGAGACGTACGTATTTTTAATTGCGTCGTATTAATTTGAACGAGTAAAGATCAGTGACAATGTGCGAATAATACGGGAGCCGAGCAGGCCGTCTGGCGACTGCCTACTGCCGCACGTGTTTGTATTAAGATTTTGTTTTTTGTTAAATATGATAATGTAGTGAGTTTCTTTTCAGTGGGGCACACACACTAAAATGTAATTAACAGGCTTATGGTGATTTATCGAGGTAGGCACTGCTTAAATGCCTTTATGCAATGCACGCCACATTCTGCTTCTAACAGTAATACTATTTTCCTGCAAAAACCTTAGGCTTAGAGGAAGGGTGTAGAGATAGAAATCGTTAAAAAAATAAAATATTAGGGGAGTATTTAACGAAGATTAGAAACCCCCAAAAATTCCTACATTAGTTATTGTTACGAGAAAGACGCTTTTAAAGAAAGGAGAATGTACTGACGGATGCGTGTACTCGTGGAAGCCTCCCTCGGCATAGTCCCTGCGGCCGTGCGCGAGCTCGCGGTCGTGCACGTCGTACTTCCCGCCGCGGTTGCGCCGCACCACGCACACCAGCACCAGCACCAGCAGCAGGAAGGCCAGCGCCAGCATCACGCCGATGAACCAGCCCGCGGTCGCTGTCTTGTCTTCGTCTGGCTTTACTATTGGGCCGTCTGTGGAGGAATGGTGGGATAAAATTGCTTGTTTATTATGTACGAACACATAATAGAGAAAAATACATAAAGATAGAAGAGCATAACGGCACTTATTATTGCAATAAAAATTTCTTCCTGTGACAGGAGAGTTGGATGAGGAACGTAGTGCAAGTGTACTTGAGTACGGTGCTCGGCGGTTATATGTACTGACCGTGTCTACATATGGCGAATAAGCCGTAGTTTTTCATGGCAAGAAAAACTTATGTATACAAAGGGCCTAACAGTATTTAAAAAACTACAATCTACAAACAACTCTCATCTTCATGGTACCAACACTTACCAATGGTAGTATCAACATCCTTGATCTCACTGGCACTGAAGTACTCTCCGTCATGCGCCGTCAGCTTCACTTCATACACCTGACCTGGTTCCAATCCCGTCAGGATCACGTAGTCATCGTCAGTCACTTCATTTGTCTTCGACCAATCAGGATGTCCCTTCAACTTGTACCACGCGACAAAGTGAGTTCCTGCGTGCCCGTCTAAAGATGGAATCCAACGGACAAGAATATGAGCAGTTCCTTCCTTAGCCGGCAGTGTACGCGTTTCAAATAGAGGAATTTCAGGCTTAGCTGTCACAACTGATTTAGTAGACTGTTCGACATAGTACTTGTCTCCTTCGCCAGCCTTGGTCTTTGCTCTGATCTCAATGCGGTACTTCGTGTTGGGTTCAAGACCAGCCAACTTTGCGCGGTCGAATTTGGGATCGATTTCCTTCTTCCTTTCTTGGATGGGACCTAGAGAAGTTCCGGTGACCTTCTGGTAGTAGATTTTGTAACCCGTGAGTACTCCGTTCTCGTCGACTGGCTTGTCCCATTTCAGAAGCATAGCTGAGGAGCCGATGGGGTAAACTTCAAAGGATTTGACGGTACCAGGTTTACCTTCAGGCGTGTGGAAGCTGAGGGTGTCGCTAGGAGGTCCATTGAAACGGCCGTTGTAAACCAAGATCCTGGCATTGTTCTTCTTGTAAGGCTTGAATTTACTGACTAAAGCGCTGGAAGCGTCAGCTTTGACTAGGATTTCTTTAAGCCTGTCCTCTTCGCCATCGACCCAGGTTTGGATCTTGTATCCCTTGAAGTGTCCTCGCACTGATTCTGGTGGGACTGGGTTCCAGTTGAGGAGTGCTGTGGTGCCGGTGGTGACTTGTACGAGCGTAAAGTTTAGTGGAGCTTGCAGTGGAACGTCTTCCCCGGACCAGCCGATGACTTCAACGGGTGTCACATTCGATGTTCCTTTGTAGTTCACTGCGGTTACCTGTTGGTGGCATAGTAATGTGCAATTATATGTTTAATTTATCATAGTAAAAGTTATCGTTTTCAACAGCCTCAGTCACAGTTTGGCTTGTCTTTTATAGTGATGGAGTAAAATTTTTTGTTAAAGAACTGAAGTAAGAAACTCCTAAAGATGAGAATGCCGTTAAATATTTTCCTAGTGTTAGCAGAATACTGTTGGCGGTAGCTAAACGACATTCCAAAAAGATCACCGTCAGCCACAAGAGGCACGAGTTGATGGTCAGTATATTAAAAAGCTGGTTACCTTGACTTTGTAGGGCACGAAGGTGGGCGTGTTGAGCACGATGAACTCAGTCTGTTGCCAGTCGCGCACTTGCTCCTCGGTCCACGGCTGTCCAGTGATGTTGCGTCGCCATGTCACCAGGTAGTAGAAGCCAGGACCGTTGTGGTCAATTTGAGGCATTTTCTGTAAGGGAAAGAAGTATGGGTCGGTTGATATAAAAAAAATCTCGATAAGAATTATTTGCTCATTGCGCAATGAGCAAGATCGTTGCGAGAACAGAGTCCGAGTCATGAAATTGAATTATTCATATGTGACTAAGCAATTTCATGATTATATGATGTACCTAGTCATCTCATCATGACATAATATTAGAACATAACACACAGTTTCTAAAAGGTTTCAACACAAGCTGTCAAACTGAAGTCTAGAGATTTGACTGACTAGCTTTTTTTATTTCATTTAGCCAATAACAACAGTCACTATTCGTTCGATTTTGCATAAAAAACCGGGTGTAATCAGAAAACCTAAACAAGTATTTAAAGTAAGTGTATGGATACTGACCGACCAAGAGATGACCATGTTGGTAGGATCGGATCCCTCACCCACCACGTTGTCGGGGTTCTTGTATGGCACGTCGGGCTGCGTCGTGCACACGTCCGAGTGAGATGACGGAGAGGACGGTCCGATCTTGTTCCAAGCAGCCACCCTGGAATTTGGAAAGGTTAACTACATTATAATAAGTGACGAGTTTAATAATAAATAAATGATTTATTTTGGACAAACATTTGAATGTATTTTATACTATTACACTACTATGTCTTCATCTAAGCCGAATCTCGGGGATAGGTTTAGTATCTTGAAGTATCATTATATGCCTGCTTTCTTCAATACAAACAAACAGCATTTATTTACTTTAATATTTATGCACACATACAGTAAAATACATAGAGAAACGACATGTAACTGTTGAGTACAAAGGAATGAAGCATTCTGTGTTTGTCCAACTATTTTCATTAATATCCAGAAGATTCTAACACTTACAAACTATATTTTATTACTTATGGTGTAGTACGCGACTCCAAATTGCTGCTGGCAACGACCAAAGTAACATGCACGAAGTTGATAACAGTAGATTTTTATTGTTTTTATTTTATATTTTGATGACAATGATTTTTACAAGCTGTGACTACAGTAACTCATACATTTGTTAAAATTCTAGGAAAATCATCTACTTTTACAATATTTGTAAATATGTGAGCACCATGTATCTACTTAATTGATTTACCTGTAATTGCTTCATTTTCAATTCTTTTTACCTTTTGTGGTAGACTAATTTTATTCTAGGTGCATCGTCTTCACATAGGACTGTAGCGGTATCGTATCTACAACGCCAGATGCGAACAACGCGTCATACTGACGTCACGCAAATCCTGCATCGCGCAAGCAGAGTTTACCGCGCAACTAGCATAGATACAACGGCTCGACATGAATCATCGGGCAGTTGCCCGCCAGACACAACACCCGTCTGGTAGGAGGATCCTCTAATTTCTATGGAGGATGAGTGAACTTTACACCCTGTTCCTCATACCTGTATAGAACTATATATTGAATATATACAAAACCTTGTAAAACATTTTAAACGAGTAGCGGTGGAGTGTTTGCCCATTCTTCTCCATACAAACACCTGTTGGAAGTGGTGACTAGAATCAATTCTATTTTATTGTAATTTTTGACGTTCAAAAGTGCCTTTAATGTGCCTATTTGAAATAAATGATTTGACTTTGATATTTTGACGACCTGACCATACCTTGAACCTGAAGGTACTTATAGTTAGCCCAAGGACTAAGCTGCACTGTCCACGATGTATCAATACCTGGAACATGATCATTGGCCAGGACCCAGGTGTAAGGCATAAAGGTCATTATATCTTGTACAAGCCGTGTGGCCGATGGCATTTTCCATGGGCAAAAATGAACAACTTCCATACAAACATTCATCCCATTTAACCATTTTTTCGTATTGGTGATGAATTTTTAAAAAACCCTTCCCTAGTGCTCTCCTTTGTTATAAAAGAAACTCTTGTGCAACATTTTATGCTTTTAGACTCCTTTTAAGCTGTGCTCAGACAATACACAGCTCTTATTGAATTTAATATTTTTATTGTTATTAAATACCGGAGGGGCCCGTGGCTAAATGATAACAGCCGCACAGGTCGATCGATCAGGTTAAGCTACGCTTTCTGCGGTTGGTCTGTGGATGGGTGACCATATTTACATAACGAGACCTCTCCGTGTCTCGGAAAGCCAGTTAAGCCGTTGGTCCCGGCTGTCATTCGCGGATATTTGACAGTCGTTACTGGTAGTCAGACGCCGCGGGTATCGTATTACCCAGTAACTGGGTTGTGGAGGTCAGATAGGCAGTCGCTCCATGTAAATTACTGGTATTTAGCTGCATCCAGTTATAGTTGGAAAAAGGCTAGGCAGATGATGTTATTAAATATATGTTGGTGTAACATTTACCTGAAGGTGTAGTTAGCCCAAGGACTGAGCTGAACCGTCCACGAAGTATCAATAGCCGGTACATTATCACTGGCCAGGTCCCAGGTGTCAGGCGTGAAGGAAGTGTTGTACTGTATGGAGAAGCGGAGGATGGGAGCGCGGTTGTCTCCCATGGAGTGCCAGCGAAGGGTGGCTGTCCTCTCGTGGCATTCGATGCCGTCCAGGGCAGGGGGGTTCGGTTTGTCTGGAAGAAATGGTGTATGTGATAAGTCGTCATAAAATCCGTTAGAAAGTTTACGAAGAAGGACGTGAAATCTTATAGATAGAGGTTGGAATGTTCAATTGCAAGAATCTTTTACTGCTACCATCAATGTCTTTTTATTTACTTTTAATATCGTATGTTGTTGTTATTGAACCCGTTAATTTTCATATTTAAAATGTTTATTTTTTGTGCACTAAGTGTGTATGTTTGCCGTACCTTAATACAATAAACCTCTAGTCGCTAATATCATTATTTTACTTTTATGTTTTCATTAAGTGAAATTTTTTGACAATTTCTTTTGAGTAATGAATGTTTTTCTAAACCACAATATACTCAAAAATTTATCTCGCGAGGCGAGGGCCATGGATGCCAAAGGTCGTTTTTTTTTTGTTATTTTATTGTTCTTCCGTCGTGTCGGATATTTTATATGCCCATCAGCAAGACGGTAGCGAGGCTGTCTACACCGAACGGCGAACGTTTAAGTTAACATACATCGGTTAAAGATGAAACTTTTAACAAAAACTTTTAGCTGTTTTGAACAAACAGAGAAATATGTTTGATGCAACTTTGTAGTTTATTTCTCTTACAGCAATCATAACAGAGTTAGTTTTGGCAATCCTCCAAATAGTTCAGTAGATTCCGGAATTGTGCAGTTCACGTTACGACACATCATAAACATTTGTGTGTTCGCCCTCCGTCGGTATTTTAATGTCATCATTCTGAATACAGAGTTGATGACACTTTACAGATTACTCTTACACTTATTCGTAGCGCAGTTTGTAAATCAAGGGTAGCATGTGATTTGCAGTGGTATGTTATAGGCAAACAATTATGTTATTTATTCACAAGTGATCAAGATTCATTTTATAAGAGTAATAGCTAAGATCAAATGTGACTTACTGGCAAGAATACTAGTGTTCTTGGTAAGCTTGGGGAGAGCTTACACATGCAGACTTATGATTACGAATTGGCGAACGCCAGCTAGCCCTATCGTGCAGATGCATCTGTTGCTGGTTATACATAACTAAGCAGTCAGTTTGACCTTATAATATAACCTACTTTTTCGTACTTCATCTACAGTATGTTCCAAATTCTTATAATGGTTCACCTTGCACAGTAAGCGTAGCCTGCGCCCTGGCTTCATCAATGGCCATCCTTGCAATACAAGTTTATTCCCCGGAATGGAGTAGTCATTGGTCAAGCGGAACCGCGGCAGGTTCTCAGTCTATCAGAAGGGCAATTTTCGTAATTTTAAGAACGTTCACAGTCATCAGACTGTCAGAAATACTTCTAAATTTTGATATTAGTTTGTCGCCGAGATGAGACAGCGACTAGATTTTGAACGTTTTAAATTCGGAGACTTGGCCTTCTGTTGTCCGTCGTTGAGCCAGATGATCAAGGGTTCACCGTGCACTCAATATTTGACAGAAGGCAGGTCAGTATATGACATAGCGTGAACCATCATGCGAAGTGCCAAGCGATTTTGAACCATGCGAGCTACAACCATTACTGTTACCTTTCGCTTAATTTGCTTGTTAATGGTCCTGGTAGTTTCAATGGTACTTACATAATAAAGTTGTAAAATTATGACTCACCTTGCACAGTAAGGGTAGCCTGCGCCCTCGCCTCATCGATAGCCGTCCTTGCAATACAGGTATACTCTCCAGAATCCAACTCCGTAGTATCAGAGATAAGCAGCGAGTAGTCATTGGTCATGCGGAATCGCGGCTGGTTCTCAAAGTCTATCTGTTGTCCGTCGTTGAGCCAGATGATCTGCAGCTTGAGATTGTCGTCTGCGTTTGCGTTACAGCGGAATGTGGCGGAGGAGCCGGCGGCTACCTCGTAGTGTTCGGGCTTGTCGGTGATCACTGTGCGCTCTGTGGGGGGGAGGAAATAAAGGTTAGGTATATGCCGAGTTTTTATACTGAATGGTGAAAAGTAGTTAATTGAATAACACGAAATCCTTTGGATAGTGGTAACCACAGGTTTTCATGTGCCATTCACTCGTCGTCTCACTACCTGCAGGTGTTTGAAAGCCTAGTTTCGTATTTGGACGGTAGTAAAATAATATGTGAGCTGTTACAATTAATTGAACAAAACATGAACTACAATAATAAAGACACAAGACTTCGTTTAATCATTGTTTTTTTTTCTTCAGAAAATAATAAAACTACTTACTCCTAACGTCAAGGGAGCCGAAAGCGGACTTTTCTCCGAACTTGTTCTTGGCGTAACACTGGTACGTTCCCACGTCGGTGTACGACACGTCGCGGATCACCAGGTCGCCGTCCGGAGTTATGTTGTATCTGGGTGAACGAGAATTTTATTAAATAGTTGGAAAAAGTAGATGGTAAGTTGAGGTGTATTGTATACAAGGTGAAGGTGCAATTGAAATAACTGAAAACTTCAACAGAGAATTTCATTTTCGCAATTTCAGGATTGGTCCCACAGTAAAAGTTGTTTATAACGATGAGTACAATTACACCTTTTCAGGTTTTCAATTAATTCAATTACACCTTGTATAACTCCCAAATATGTAAAGGAAACATGTGTGATGCGAGCCACTCTCATAAGTAAATGAATAGGTTCCTTAGTTCATAGTGCAAAATCTTTTGGCTCTACGATTAAGGAAAAACCCGGCCTCACATATAATGCTATAAATCGAGAGCAAAACTTTCTATGTATCTTGGGTTTTTGTACTTATCATTCACTTGATAAGCACAAAAACCCAAGATACTGGTTATAGATATTATTGGAAAGGCCATATTTAAGTGTCTGGCAGACGAACAATAAATAAATATCACAATATATATTAAAATGCCGTAACACAATATGACACAATGGAAGATATGTGATGACATTACACGTGTCGACCTTTTCCAGTTCCCTTACTTATAAATAAACCTCCCTTTTTTATATCTGAACATGATACATTTATTTACAGACTGGCTGACCCGGCTCTTTGTAGCGCCTCAGAATATTAATTATCTTCATTATTGTTTTTTTCGTGAATTTTTCCAATGCTATGCATGCGTGCATGTTTTTTTAGTTATTCTGCTATTCGGGGCCGAGACAAATCCAACAAATCAAAGATCGTACAATCGGTCCAGACGTTATTCTAAATTTATTTCTTGGATTGCCAACAGACGCTTCACAATTAGTTACATGCACGTTAGGGTGAATGCGCAGTTGTATTGTATTGTAGAGATAAACTACGATAACATGGCGCGCCCCTCCAAAATTCAAAACGCTTGAAAGTATTTACAATGCACCACCAAGATTCACAACGCATGTGTGCGTAATGAGACGGCCGTCAAACAAAAAAAATCCACGGATTTGTTGCTCGACTAGTCACGTCATTAATCGCTCATTATTATTAGTAATGGAGGGGCGCGCCATGTTATCGTAGTTTATCTCTAGGTGGTAGTGGTTCTTGTTGTAAATGGTGTAAATAACCCGACTTTGTTTTATTTATATAAGATTACCCTCTGACCTTAAGTTAAGCGCCGAAACATAAGAGATTAGTTCCATAACAAGATCAAGAAAACTTATTGGAAACTATCAGACTAGTCGTGATCGATCAGTAGTTGTTTAAGCAATTTATTTACTTGCTTAGCTGGGGTGCAAGAAAGGAGCCTCCCCGAGTGACGTTAGAAATCGGTACCCAATCCCCCAAACGTCCGGCGCACCCTGAACACCTAGCACTCGGTAACGCAGAGTCTAGGTGACTAATCCTTTCACCACGATGGCACGTACTGGTCTTTCTCAAGACCCATCCCAAACGGCTCTTTTAAGAGCCAATCCCCGAGACTTAACTACTCCAGCCCTTTGCGTTATTTCAATCAATATCGAAGGATTTTCGAAAGAAAAGGCACAAATTCTTTCAGGGCTCTGTCGCACTACCAACTGTGACATACTTTGTTTACAAGAGACACATCGCAGCCAGGACCAGTCAAGACCAGAAATCCCCGGGCTAACACTTGCCGCCGAAATACCACACCCAAAGCATGGGAGCGCCGTGTTTGTCAAGCCCAGCACTGCAATTTTGTCCACCTCCGTTTCCTCTCTTGACTCAATAGAAGTGGTGACTATCGATACTGGACACTGCACCATCACTTCTGTCTACAAACCACCAAACCAACCTTTCAAACTGATCCCAACTGATAACTTCTATGATCGGGATTCAAAAATCGTTGTTGGTGATTTCAACAGCCACAACATTGCTTGGGGTTACCAGGACACAAATCCTGATGGTTTTGCCGTGGAACAATGGGCAGAAGTAGAAAATTTGACCTTATTACATGACGCCAAACTCCCAAAATCATTTAATAGCGGCCGTTGGAAGCGGGGATATAATCCTGACCTCATCTTCACCAGCGATAACATCAACCGTCTTTGCGCAAAAACAGTGTGCCCGCCAATTCCAAGGACGCAACACAGACCAATAGCATGCCAAGTCTATGGTGCGCTAAAACCAACTGCAGTCCCTTTCAGACGTCGGTTTAATTTTTCCAAAGCCAATTGGAGCAGCTTTTCTCAAGACTTGGACAATAGGTTGAGTGAGATTGAACCATCACCAGAAAACTACGACCAGTTTGTAAAAACGGTCTGGTCAGTCTCACGCCGACATATTCCAAGAGGCTGCCGCTCTCATTACGTTCCTGGATTGGATTCAGACTCATCGAGTCTGCTGGAGGCCTACGAATCTTTATACGCTAATGACGCCTTCTCTGAGGAAACCATCGCAGCCGGCGAGGAGCTACTTACAAAGGTCAGTGAAAACCACAAACAACAGTGGTTAAAAACAGTCGAAAATATCGACATGACGAAGAACAGCAAGAAAGCATGGGCGACATTAAGAAAACTCACTGGTGACCCCCCCGAACCAACAAACCCAGGTAAAATTTCGGCTAACCAGGTAGCTCACCAACTTTTACTAAATGGTAAGGCCCCAAATAAATTGCCAAAATTACCAAAAGCCACCAAGAACTTAACATCCTCAGCAGAAATTAGTAAGCCCTTCACACTGTCGGATATAATCCCGGCTATCAAGGCGCTGAAGAATGGTAAGGCGGCTGGACTGGACGACATTACCGTAGAACAACTTAAGAACCTGGGTCCGGTAGGCGTTTCGTGGCTCCTTACCCTATTTAATGCCTGTCTTGAAAGCTCGATGATCCCCAAAATCTGGCGGAAAGCCCAAGTTACAGCATTGCTCAAGCCGGGAAAACTGCCTGATAACCCGAAGAACTATCGCCCTATATCTCTTCTGTGCCATACGTTCAAATTATTTGAACGGCTTCTACTCAATCGCCTTCAAACCGTAATCGACCCTAAACTGATTCCCGAGCAGGCCGGCTTTAGACCAGGTAAGTCATGCTACGGGCAAATCCTCCGACTGTCGCAATATATAGAGGATGGCTATGAGGCACGAAAGATCACTGGCGTCGTCCTTGTAGACTTGTCAGCGGCTTATGATACTGTCAATGTCAAGAGATTATTGGCAAAATTGTCTGGCATGATCGACGACCAGGGTTTTATCCGGGTACTGGGTGAGATGCTGCGTAATCGACGTTACCAAGTCCTCCTAAACTCGGAAAGGAGCAGATGGAGATCACAGAAGAATGGCCTGCCTCAGGGAAGTGTTCTGGCGCCCATTCTTTTCAACATCTATACCAACGACCAACCTACTGTTGAACACTGCGAGAGGTTCCTATACGCTGATGACCTCGCCCTGGCTACCCAAACAAATACATTTGGGGACGCCGAAATCACCCTAGAGGCAGGCTTAGAAGTCCTCGGAAAGTATTACGCAGATAACGCTCTCAGACCTAACCCCACAAAAACTCAGGCATGCGTTTTCCATCTCCGCAACCATTCGGCAAGACGCACTCTGAACACCAAGTGGATGGGTGCCAACATTGAACATTTCAGTAACCCTACCTACTTGGGAGTCACCCTTGACAGGGCGCTGACATTTAAGAACCATTGTCTCAAAATTAAGAAAAAAGTCGGCTCTCGTAACAACTTGCTCAGGCGCCTAACTTCAACCACCTGGGGTGCTTCACCTCAGGTCCTCCGGACTACTGGCCTAGCACTCTGCTTCTCTGCGGGTGAACATGCGTGCCCAGTGTGGCACCGTTCCGCCCACGCCAAGGAAGTAGATGTTGCTCTAAATGAAACCTGCCGCACGATTACAGGCTGCCTGCAATCGACCCCGATCAGCACACTTTATCCCACAGCTGGCATAGCTCCACCACAAGTCCGAAGAGAAGTTGCATGCGCAGTGGAGAAATTCAAACAGGAATCTGATACCAGACACCCACTATCTGACGCACAGCTACCAACGCAACGGCTAAAAAGCAGACACAGCTTCTTGAAATCGACAGCGTCTATGTCAGGAAACCCGGCCGACGCCCGTTGCAAACTGTGGCAGGATACTCTTCCCCCTCCTACTCACTACTTACCACCAAAGGAGCATCTCCCTGCAGGGTGTAACCTTCCGTGGCCCACTTGGAAATCTCTGAACCGTCTCCGGACACAAGTGGGAAGATGTAAGTCCAACCTAGTAAAATGGGGCTACCTTGACGCAACGGCAGAAGGGTGTGATTGCGGAGCTATGTCACAAACCATGATCCACCTCCTATCCTGCCCTCTGTGTCCCAAAATATGCAGTCAAAGTGACCTCTGCGCTGCCACCGACAACGCCGTGGAAGTGGCAAAGTTTTGGGAAAACAAGATTTAAAATACAGTCGTGCCAGCGACACGAAGAAGAAGAAGAAGAAGACTTGCTTAGGAGTATAAAAATACGCTTCAAGCAAACTAGATCGATCCCTTCTCATACACGCTGTATTCACATTGAGTGATGATGTTACAGTAGTCCAATGAACTGTAAAACCCCTTTTCATGTCTCGCCCGGGGAGTTGAAATCCGATAATATTTTCTTGAGCAAACACGTCTTAGGGATGTTTTGATATCAAATTCTTAGAAGCTGTAATCTCAAGTGTTTGTGCAGTGTGAGAAATTTTGCAGCGAGTGCGGGTATTTGTGTCACGGAAAAGGAATATACAAGGTTCTTTGTTATAGAAATGTGTCGCTGTCGCGTATGAAGATAAGGGGCCTGCGCCCACTCGGCATTACTAGGTACATGCAAGCACATTCTGACGGCAACGATGCCGTGGTATCTGTCGACTGTAGGCATCATCATTGAAATTTCAATTTTATTGTCATACTATTAAGTTTTTTATCATTACAATGGGTTCTTTATTTCAGAATACAATATCTATGCTAATATTTAAAACAATATGTACATTTATATGAAAAATTACTATTAAGGGCCTGTGCACACCACGTTTTTTAAACGCGCCGATGACGCGCGTTTGTAGCGATACAGACGCGATACGCACGCGAATCAGACGCAGCCTGTAGACCTTCTGTAGGATAAAAGCGCGCCGTCGACGCGCGTTTCTAAAACGCGCGTCGACGGCGCGTTTAAAAAACGTGGTGTGCACAGGCCCTAAGTGGTATTACTATTCGTCGCATAAAATCCCTAGCCGTGCCGTGCCGCCGGTGGGCGCAGGCCCCAAGTCTCTTTAAAGTTCTATAAAAATACATTAAAACTTGTTTCAAGTGCTTGAGTTCATTTGCTTTATGATGGGTGACCGATCGATAGACATTATTGAATCAGCCTTTCACACCCCTAATAAATCAAACTGTCACAGCAGATAAATATGTATTGTAATAACTTACAAATCGATACGGAACAATAAGTTGCAGACACCACCAAATATAATTATCACTCGGTATGATTGTGGCCGGAAAGATTACTTTCACAGCTGTGTATCAAAAGGGTATTTGAGAAGGTCCATGTTCAATTCAGTAACGTTCACCGTTCTCTATGACACAATGATCGAAACTCCGCGAAATTGGCGTGTTTAGCTATGGAATTGACGTGGTTTAGAAGTAAGGAATCATTGAGTGGTCATAGAGAATTAGGGCCCTGACAAGATGGCAAATTAACTGGTAAAACTTCACAGATTCGAGATACTTATCAATATCTAATGCACAAAAAAAATCCTTAATAATCTTCATCATATCAATTAACTACAGCTGTGAAATTCCGCCAGTTATTTTAATTTCACTTGGTATAGGTAAACAAGTAAGAGAGAATATAATATACTTACTTCCCACCAGTGACGTCAACATCATCCTTCATCCATTTGACGATGGGCTTCGGCGCTCCGAACACTTTGCACTTAAGCACAGCTTCGGAACCATCCACCCGGGTGAGGTTCTCCGGTCCTTCCTTGATTTCTGGCGGGATTGCTGCACAGGAACACATGGATTAGAAATACATAGTTATAGTCAATGTTTTAAAAGGCCCTAGCTATGTTTTTTTTGCTGTGTTCCACTTTACATAGTCAGTTGAAGAATTAACCGCAAATGAACAAATGAAGAATTTTAGGCTTCATTTAAATTTATTTATGGCGAATATAAGGGCTTTAAGCACTTAAGGGATCAATTACACAGCGTCGAAGGCTGGGATATTCAGCAAATCATCGCCCGGCAATTTTGAGATCCCTCTTCTGATTAATTGGTCACGTCCCTCCTCTCGTTTTTGCGCTATTAGTCAACATTGTGCTATCAGACCTCCCCAAAAGGCCCAAATGCGCAAACGAATAATAATGTTTTCCTTGTCTAAACATTAGACGTATACTGCACCAAAATTCTCGTCTATTTTCGTTAAAAGAGTGTATAAACTGGCTGTTTTCCCCACAATGTGGACTAACAAACAGGTTCATAAATCACAATACAGGGTTATTTGTAAAACACCAGCAACCTCTTAAGAGGTCATTGTACTCATCATTATGAACAACTTTTACTATGGGACCAAACCTGAAATCGCGAAAAAAAAATCAGCTGTTCCCTACATTTTGATGAGTTATACGAACATAAATGTAGGGAACAGCTGATTTTTTTTTCGCGATTTCAGGTTTGGTCCCATAGTAAAAGTTGTTCATAATGATGAGTACAATGACCTCTTAAGAGGTTGCTGGTGTTTTACAAATAACCCTGTATACAAGATGCTAAGTGCATAATAATATCCGTGGGCTATATTTCTCGCGGATCGCGGGTGGGCGTGTGAATGTGTGTCGTGAGGATGTCTCCAATAGATGCTACTAGAGACGGATCTCGTTATATGAATTCGCAAATTGTGAGCATAGACTGTACTATTTGGGGCTCTTGATGAATAGATAAGTGTATTGCACACGTGGCCTGACTTTGGGGAACATCAAACGCTTTTAGTCCTGTTTGACATCATCGAAATGGAAATTCGGTTTCTACCAACAGTAGGCACCAAATGTACTGATACAATAAACATGATAGAAAATTATGGAATACAGACAGAACGAATACATCTTGACAATAAAGTAATTTCAGTTCAACTAGTCTGAATAGTTTACCGACAAAAACATGAAACATATTGCTTTACAAATATATGTGATACAGTGTACCTTTTGGCTATAAAAATGTAGTTCGACAAATTCACTAACGAGTCAGAATTCGCCGAATATTGCCGAATTCTGTGTGACGTTGAAATGGAACTCGGAAACTCGATATCACTGTATTCGCCAATGCAAAATAAGCTGAAAACGCTGAAGCAATCAGGGTGATAAACAAATCATATTTTGGAGCTTCTAATACCGTATCGAGGCCCGGAAACACCGTAAAACAAAATAGGGGGAGAGTGGAGACGATAAAATATAATCTTCAAATACAGTAAGCTCATTATTATGAAATGTGAAATCAGGCTGAATACCCAAATTATCGTTATAAACATTGTTACCGAAATAAATCTGTTATTTTGATACGCCCGAACGTTTTATCGGGTTACAACGATGATGATATGTTATGATTACCGCAATAGCAGCACTGGGTTATGGTGAAAACAGAAGGTTTATTTAATATCTAAAATTATCTTTGAAGCTTTGTGTTGCGTGTGCAACTAATATTTCGTGAATGATAATTTTGCTTCTATGTTGCAACAAGCACATTGGACTACATGCATACACCATAGAAACATATGCGAATGGAGCGCATCAAACTTACAGAATGATACTCATTCTAATCAATTAAAAAGCCTATACACTCCACGAATTATCAATAAGTACACCTGATATGTTGAAGACCATCAATGTAAAATGAATATTCAACCGCGCCTAAAACAAAGAGTTCATTTAAAATTCTATAAATGTGACATTCAATGTTGGCGCAAACGTATTACTACATTGGTACCTACGACCTAAACGTCCATACCGTTAAAAATATTTGAGCAAACATTGGTGTGACACCTTCGCACAGCAGGTATATTGCACAAACATTGGTAACAGCATTGGCTTTGTCTGGCTTATCTGAATGGACGCGCCTGACAAACACCGGTGGTGACATAACATAGTATTCCCCGTACTTTGCAACTGTCCATCTTAATCTCAAAGGACTGTACTTCCTACTTTGTCCTCTTTATTCGTTTCATTCATTCTATTAAGCGTTTGATATAACGAAGACGTAACGTGCTCAGCAACTTCGTCTACAAGATGATACTTTATTATGAGCCTAAAAGCCCCTGATTAATTGAGTTTGATATTGGGAAGACATCGTAAGCCGGCCCATATTTTCTCTGGTTCTAAAAAGTTCCCGGATTGAATAGTAAGTAAGTAGGTACCAAAATGTCGAGGGAAAATTTTATAAGTTAAAGTATTTTTAACGTTAACGAAGGATCCTTTACAGAAGTCGTGCCATGAAATCGGTTGTGTACTCGCGAATTGTTTTCCCAAATATCCAAATATAACTCCGCACTAACGTCAAGATAATTCATTTCCCATACCGTCAAAAATGATCGAATCGCATAACTTTATTATGAAGTATTTAATAGACCAATATAATACAATATGAGGAGGGAATAAGGGCGGACAATACGACGTAATAGGAATTTCCGTTGCCACAATCCTCTGTATTCATTATTGTGGATTTTGGGGATGACTCAGACACAATAGGTTATCGAACTCGGCTGGAGGAAAAAAAAATCGGATATTAATCCATCCACAATTCCACACCCTCTGACGCACCCATCTTTGTAGTTGGGGGTTAAACTCAAACGTGTGCAGGTAAACTGGGGTGCTACTGTAATTTACAACACCGTATTGCGCGTGAATGGATGGTAGATAACGATCGAGATACGGGCTCAAGAAAGATTGCACTTTTTACCGTTTCTTTACAAGTTTTTGATACGTTTCGAATAATGAAAAGGTTATTGTTGTGTTTTGTGGATCCTGACTGACAGCTGCTAGTATACGGGGCCATTTGTACGATTGAAAAAGAAACATTGTACCTTTGAGCGATATTTCAAACTAAAATGTGATTCAAACGCAGCTCCCTACACCTATTTAAAAAATCTCACAATTTGATAAGCTCCAAATATAAATAAACATTATCTGCTCAATAATATTTTATGGTTATCGGTTAACCATTTAATCGCATTCCAGCATAAGCAAAGCATTACCAATCGTTAACAATTCTTGCAAAATAAATCCGGCAAATAAGATTAAACCAAAACAGTTTATCAAGTAAAAGCGAGGCAGACATTTTTTTCAACCCCAAACGGCATGAGTTACGTCATAAGCTCACGCTATTTAGCAATTAATGGGGTGCAGCTGCATACAGCCGTAAAGTACGAAGGTATAGCAGACACACTTCAAAAGCGAGCGATAGGGATTTCAATAGTAATGCTGAGTGAGCACGACTCGAACAAATGAACCCACAAAATATGTGTAAACGATGCTGTGCAGTGCTGAAGTATCTTTGTATAATTCAAGTGGATTTTCGTGGTAACCAATCTAGGAAAATGATTCGGCTCAAAAATAGAATACAAGAAATCAGTGTGTGTTGTGTCTGTATTGTATTGAAATAGTTTTGGGCTGTGTTAAACACTGTATAGTATTTTTATAGACCAGATCTTCGTTACCTATTCACTGTATGTTGCTATTCTGATACATATTTATAACAAATCCGTCACATATTTGGTTCGCTCCGATTAAACCGTGAGGTCGAACGTGACTTTGCGATGTTTTAAACAGTTCGATAATTAATTTGTACCTCTTCATATTAAATCGCACCGCAGATACCTAAGCCAAGTACCGTCTGGTATGCTTCGGACACGTTTCGTATCGAGTTGGATAAGTTGGGAGTTGGAATCTATGCCTTGGAGATGGGAATGACAAGCAGAATCCCAGTCGAGGACCGTTAGATGTCAGGAGGTTCAAAGGAGCCTACAATATAACTGCTGAAACTGTATGAGGCCGAAATGACTCTTCAGATTCGGTTAAGACTAAGAAGCACAAGCACAATACATATAATAAAATTGCAGCGATATCAAAACTGTACATTGTTTTTTTTATTTTTTGCTAGTAGGAACGATTCTAACGCCGAAAATACAATTTTTAGTCTTTAAATATATAGATTTGTTCAAAAGCTTGGGAAAATTTCGTTGAATCGCACATTGTATATTAAGGAAATTCCTCTTGTCTCATAAAACATTACAAATTGCATCTTTAGCCAAACCTGCGAAACCCGTCCTGCTGTTTAGAGTTGAGCTCACGCCATTACACAAAAACGGGGAGTGAATACCTTCTTAAAATCGATCTCATGCAGTTTAAATCATTCCTTACTGAATACATTCCGATCTGTTGTCAGGAAAGAATATAATAAGATTTAAATTAATCATGCCGTGTGGTCTCCTGCTAAGGAAGGGCTCCCCGTCTTTTCCGGTGACTAAGTACTTAGGCAGCAAAGTCGACCTGTCAAAACTGATAAAATCGCTGTGCAAACAGTTTACGTTTGCTGCAAGTCATACAAACACGCTATGCCCTCCCCCGCAGTCCATCATATTGAATTTTTTGTTCAAAGAGTTTTATTGTCGGTGCAATTGCAATTGTGGCAAATTACACGCGCCGGATTAACGTAACGGGCAAGGTGACCCATTACTATCAGCAGTGACTAAAAAAGTCCATTTTGGGTTAAAAAATATCTAGCTTAAAATAAAAAAAAGATAGCAAATAAAGAAACAATTCTATAAAAATCACAATACAGGCCAACAATGAAAACTGCAGTAATTTTTCTCAATTACGAAACCAGTGTGGTGTGGGTTCCTTAGTTCTCTACAATGTCAATACTCGCCGCGGCCGCGGTTGGGTCGAGGCATCCCGGGATCTAGGTCATGGCTGGTGCCTGCGTAATCCCGGGAACGTGCAACGCGTCAAACCTATATTTTGTATGCAGAGATGGTTTATTCGTATTAAAGTAATTTGTGAGAGAGCATTCAAATGGCTGTTTGAAATACGTGTGGGTCATAATCAGATCTGCTTGTACGACTGACAATGCGTTAATGAATGAAATACAGGAGGGGATTCAGTTCAGTATTACATTGCAGATGAAATACAGACGGTATCATTTCTTTCCAGTAAGAGAACAAGAACATTCATAAATCGATTCGTTGCCGTATTTATGGAAAGCAAAAAATTATCTTGACTTGAAGCCTCCAAGGCTGAATAGGGATCTTATCGAATAGCGTGCTCCATCTTGCTGCGACTTTGCGTGTCACGAGATGAGTTTTATACTAGGGCCAACACAATACTAGCCCTACAGAAACGATAAATAGCCAAGAGGGTAAGAGGTCTCTTAGTTTTTTTAAATACCTATTTTAGCATAATAATATTAAGACTTTCATTCTTTATACAAAACTAGGCGAAGTTCTGTAAAGTTTATGTCTTCTTCTTCTTCTAAGCGTGTCTATGGCAAATTTTGCCATAGACACGCCTAGAGAGACTGTTAAATTTTATGTTTGTCCCAGTACTCAGCAACGCTAACACCATTCGCTGCTGTTTGACGAAATTGGTATCAAAAATTATAAATAAAAAAAAATAATTAAGGGGACTACAGGACCTAAACGCAAAAAACGCAAGTTTTTATAATGCCTAAAAGTATATGATCGACTACAGTAAACAAAATCAGAAAAATATATGATATTCTTCAGGATATTATGCTAGGTAGATAGTGTGTTGAAAACATAATACAACTAATTTGATACGAAAGAAAAAAATCATGAAGATGCCTCTAAAAACTTTCTTTTAAAAACTTCATTATATTACCTCTAAAAACTTCATACTGATTTTTTGTCAGATTATTCTACAAGCAACATACTAAAGCACTAGTGTTTTAATTTTTTAGTCCAAACAATAGATTTTTTGTAAATAGATATTATTGCTTCATATTTTTCAATGAATTACCAGCGTTGTGTCATCGCGATTCTCTGTCTTTTCTAGTCTCCTAATTTATGTAACAGAACCTACTTTATTATTTCACGCAAATCGTAAACAGCTCTCCAACAGTTTGACTTAATTATGCCTCGCTGTATAAATATGTAGTGTAAAATAATTCAAATCTAATTAATTAAGCCCTTTTATTATTACTCGCAGGCGATTCACGCAACCGAAATGTCGAAGTATTTCAAGCTTTCAGTGTAATAGGATATTACATGTTGAAGTATTGTGTTTTAACTCACTTATTTTTCGTCATAACGTCGGCGTCGCGTCGCCGAGATTATTGTTGACTGGGCTCTTCTTCTAAGACAATATAATTTACTTATAAACTTCTTTGTATATTCCAGTCCTTGTTTCCAATTGATGTTATTTCCATTCAAACTAATATCAACTTTATTTAAGTCTTAATTAAGTCGATTTCAGAATGACTAGTACCAATGAAAAAGTCATAAAAATAATTGATGTTGTAGCGCAAACTGAACTTTATGAGTGAGTATTAAAGTTGTTATTCCAAAAAACTAATATTTGTTTACATGATTGGAAACTAAATCGCGAACACAGTACGCGCCAAATTAAGTTTGCATCACAAACACCGAGAATGTTGTTTCGTTAATCGGCTTGGTAAAAGCGAAATTGATAAGCAAAATGTGCAGGAACTAATCTGTTCGTAGGCACTTTCGTAAAGACAATCAAGGAGGTCTAATCAAGATTCATCTGAACGGCCAGCGTCACATTATTGCTCAAGTTGAAAGTCGGACACTTATTATAACAACGACGCATGCTTAGGTTTCTATATCGAGTGTCATCATACTTGGGACTTAAATTAGTTATAAGCTGAGATAATAATTAAGAAATTGTACTAGAGCTCATTCTTTTGCTATCTGTGAGAGTCTTGTAATTAAAATGGCCTCTGTGAGCAATTGCATGTTTTCGAGCGATCAACAGCAAACAACCATTATGCGGTAATTGAACTCAAAATCAAAATATTTTATTTCACGTTAACCTACATGTGGCACTTGCGAAACGTCAGAAGCTAGGTGAACGGGTCCAACTGGTCGTTTCCTATGCAGAAGAGCCGGCAAGAAACTCCACGGTTACTCTTTTTAAAACAAAGTAACTAAAAAAAAAAATCGACTTCAAAAAGAAATGAATTCAAAATTATGAAGTGTCTTGGGATCTGTATTTTAGTTTTAGTTTTTTGCCACCGACTTCCGAAATTAAAGTTATTTCATAATTTTGAGTTCATTTCTTTTTGAAGTCGGTTTAATTTTTTTAAATTACTTTTTATATTTCGTAATTTTTAGTTTTAAGTAAAAAACGAATATTTGTTTGTAATAAGTAGGTAATAGTTTTGTTGTAAATATTGCACTAGAATTTGACCAAGGTTTTGAGATGTTTTTCCTTTGACACTATACCCGTAGCTCGTATCAATAAGCCAGGCCGTCACACTTACACGTATTAGTCCATATCTTGAAAATTACTGAATCGATTTTGATGAAACTTGCACCGTTCCCTAAGTTGAAGTAAATGTAAGCCAATACATAAAAAATGGTAACGATCCGATTAATAGTTCTGGAGAAATGCGTGGACAAACATACATACGTCTATAAAATTTTGTATATTTGTTTGGAAGCCCTAATAGATTGTCATATGTGAATATAATGCAATTCCAATAATATTACATACATACATACGTGTCGAATTGATAACCTCCTTTTTTTTGAAGTCGGTAAAAATAATTGGCTTTTATTATCTTTTCAAATTAAAGTGTTAATGGAAATGGGAGGACAGTGTGGACTGTATTCATTAACCTTTCCATGTCCTTAAAACGACTCTAGCATTGTCATAAAGGTTGTTTTTAACCGACTTCAAAAAAGAAGGAGGTTCTCAATTCGGATGTTTATATATTTTTTTATGTATGTTCGGGCATAACTCCGTCATAATATGTAAACCGTGTCGCAATTTTTTTTTTGTTCGAAAGAGTTTTATTCCGAAATGGTCCCATTAAAATTTCGTAAAGATCTGATAATGAGTTTCGGAGACAGACAACGGAACTCTTCAATAAATGCCAGCATATCAACCGTGATTGCTGCTATCGCATACATATGTATGCATTGTTTACGCAATCAAACAACATAACATCACGCCTGTACCCTCTAAAATGATACGTAGATGTGTTCAATAGCTTCCTATAACTGATATTCACATAGCACAAATTCATATAGCACTAGGAAAAATAAAAACTATTTTACAAAAAAAAAAAAAAAAAACTGACTTCAAAAAACAAGTTTTACAAACGTTGTGAGTAGCAAGTTCTGCTATCACTGGACAATATAAACAATTTCAATGCAAACCAATCCTGAGTTTTGCTTTGAGGGAATGACCCAAAGTCCCAAACTATTGAGTTAGGAACCCCAATATAAGGACAGGAACAGGACCCTAAACAACTATTGCAAATGGGAATCGATTTAGTTCTCCCCTACACAAACCACTTGTCTAGCGAATCGATACACGGTATAGGTACAGCTAGACATAAAACTAACAACGACAGAATATCCGCCGATGGATGCTGAAGAAATAAATAACACAACAAATAATGGTGAAACATTCCGTGAAGAAAAACTTCCACAAAGTTTTCTATCAAATTATAAGTGAAGGAATAACTTTTAGACTCTTTTTCATTATATTTATATTTCCTTAATTCTATAGAAGCAGTCGACTGCGAACTGCCATAGACTGAGCGGTCGGATCGGTATTCGGTAAATATATATATTTCTTTCAATGGGGATATCGATCCCGCCACATTATACATCGCAGACCAACTGTGACGTTTCGAGAGCAACTTTTCATCCACACAATAAAGATTTATTCCCAGTATTTATGAGTTCATCTAGAAATGACTGGGGCGAATGCCAAATTATTCAACAATAAATCTCAACTATATTTTTTGCTGCACAAGACTCAATTTAGGTTGTGTTGTACATATTTATGTGCTTATATTAGGGTCATAATTAACTATGAGTGACAGTTTATGGTGGCTGACGCTTTGTCGTTTCCTTATAAAAGTTAGAGAACAAACTTGTTACAAAGGAAACGGATCGCAATAAAATGGTGGTCTTTATTGAACTTGTTTCTTCAAGTTGTATGGACTGATGTTGGGTAGTTGAAAACTGCAGATCCATATATTAAGTTGGCAACAGAATGTGCCACGCGTGAGACTTCCAAGTTTTACATTTACTGAATGAATTAGAGCGCCAAGTAGTTCATAGGTTGTTGGCAGAATAAGTTAAATAGTTCATTCACAACATGATATTATTTTCTACCAAATTGCACACATCAATTTTTCAGATTTAGAAGACAAAACCAAAAGATATTAATATTATCATTAATTGTTGTCAGTGTGTCATGTATCAATGTTGATTATCGATAAAAAAAGTCTCTCTATTTAAAACTGTTTTATGCGACTTTGAAAGCAAAATCAACTTTAATGGCTTTCACTTAATAAAAGAACATTAAAACAATGCTTCAAGTAAAGTGAAGTATAAAATCTGGGGCGTCGCGGCGCCATTGTCGCGTCAAGGCGCCGACTCGGGAAGAAAACACATAATACATACATAATACATTTCATAATATATTCTTCTGTAGACTTTAGTAAAGTGGAACACTGTATGTCGGACGCTACAAGTGTGATAACTTGAAATGTGAGAGAGTTACAGTTAGAAGATTAGCTTTCGATGTGTGACGTAGTTTCATCGACTAACAAGTTTATTTTGTAAGTAGTTTTATTGCTCACAACTTTAAGATGCTTTTCAAATGCAGGTATAACTTCCTTTTTCCTAGAAGTGATGAGCAAAGGAGTAGGAAAGGCTTTCATTTTGACAGTTCAACAACATTCATTGCGTTATTTACGTTGTAGAGCTAACAAAATTTTTCGAACATATGAAGCAATGGATTAGCAAAATCTTTCAAAATGATTCAGATTGTGATTGATAACGCAATTAGCGTGGACCTTTGTAACGTATTTAGTACACCGCAGCGAAAGCGAAACAGAAGCAAACCGAAACCGGTCTGTTGAGATGTTTTTCCTTTGACACTATACCCGTAGCTCGTATCAATAAGCCAGGCCGTCACACTTACACGTATTAGTCCATATCTTGAAAATTACTGAATCGATTTTGATGAAACTTGCACCGTTCCCTAAGTTGAAGTAAATGTAAGCCAATACATAAAAAATGGTAACGATCCGATTAATAGTTCTGGAGAAATGCGTGGACAAACATACATACGTCTATAAAATTTTGTATATTTGTTTGGAAGCCCTAATAGATTGTCATATGTGAATATAATGCAATTCCAATAATATTACATACATACATACGTGTCGAATTGATAACCTCCTTTTTTTTGAAGTCGGTAAAAATAATTGGCTTTTATTATCTTTTCAAATTAAAGTGTTAATGGAAATGGGAGGACAGTGTGGACTGTATTCATTAACCTTTCCATGTCCTTAAAACGACTCTAGCATTGTCATAAAGGTTGTTTTTAACCGACTTCAAAAAAGAAGGAGGTTCTCAATTCGGATGTTTATATATTTTTTTATGTATGTTCGGGCATAACTCCGTCATAATATGTAAACCGTGTCGCAATTTTTTTTTTGTTCGAAAGAGTTTTATTCCGAAATGGTCCCATTAAAATTTCGTAAAGATCTGATAATGAGTTTCGGAGACAGACAACGGAACTCTTCAATAAATGCCAGCATATCAACCGTGATTGCTGCTATCGCATACATATGTATGCATTGTTTACGCAATCAAACAACATAACATCACGCCTGTACCCTCTAAAATGATACGTAGATGTGTTCAATAGCTTCCTATAACTGATATTCACATAGCACAAATTCATATAGCACTAGGAAAAATAAAAACTATTTTACAAAAAAAAAAAAAAAAAACTGACTTCAAAAAACAAGTTTTACAAACGTTGTGAGTAGCAAGTTCTGCTATCACTGGACAATATAAACAATTTCAATGCAAACCAATCCTGAGTTTTGCTTTGAGGGAATGACCCAAAGTCCCAAACTATTGAGTTAGGAACCCCAATATAAGGACAGGAACAGGACCCTAAACAACTATTGCAAATGGGAATCGATTTAGTTCTCCCCTACACAAACCACTTGTCTAGCGAATCGATACACGGTATAGGTACAGCTAGACATAAAACTAACAACGACAGAATATCCGCCGATGGATGCTGAAGAAATAAATAACACAACAAATAATGGTGAAACATTCCGTGAAGAAAAACTTCCACAAAGTTTTCTATCAAATTATAAGTGAAGGAATAACTTTTAGACTCTTTTTCATTATATTTATATTTCCTTAATTCTATAGAAGCAGTCGACTGCGAACTGCCATAGACTGAGCGGTCGGATCGGTATTCGGTAAATATATATATTTCTTTCAATGGGGATATCGATCCCGCCACATTATACATCGCAGACCAACTGTGACGTTTCGAGAGCAACTTTTCATCCACACAATAAAGATTTATTCCCAGTATTTATGAGTTCATCTAGAAATGACTGGGGCGAATGCCAAATTATTCAACAATAAATCTCAACTATATTTTTTGCTGCACAAGACTCAATTTAGGTTGTGTTGTACATATTTATGTGCTTATATTAGGGTCATAATTAACTATGAGTGACAGTTTATGGTGGCTGACGCTTTGTCGTTTCCTTATAAAAGTTAGAGAACAAACTTGTTACAAAGGAAACGGATCGCAATAAAATGGTGGTCTTTATTGAACTTGTTTCTTCAAGTTGTATGGACTGATGTTGGGTAGTTGAAAACTGCAGATCCATATATTAAGTTGGCAACAGAATGTGCCACGCGTGAGACTTCCAAGTTTTACATTTACTGAATGAATTAGAGCGCCAAGTAGTTCATAGGTTGTTGGCAGAATAAGTTAAATAGTTCATTCACAACATGATATTATTTTCTACCAAATTGCACACATCAATTTTTCAGATTTAGAAGACAAAACCAAAAGATATTAATATTATCATTAATTGTTGTCAGTGTGTCATGTATCAATGTTGATTATCGATAAAAAAAGTCTCTCTATTTAAAACTGTTTTATGCGACTTTGAAAGCAAAATCAACTTTAATGGCTTTCACTTAATAAAAGAACATTAAAACAATGCTTCAAGTAAAGTGAAGTATAAAATCTGGGGCGTCGCGGCGCCATTGTCGCGTCAAGGCGCCGACTCGGGAAGAAAACACATAATACATACATAATACATTTCATAATATATTCTTCTGTAGACTTTAGTAAAGTGGAACACTGTATGTCGGACGCTACAAGTGTGATAACTTGAAATGTGAGAGAGTTACAGTTAGAAGATTAGCTTTCGATGTGTGACGTAGTTTCATCGACTAACAAGTTTATTTTGTAAGTAGTTTTATTGCTCACAACTTTAAGATGCTTTTCAAATGCAGGTATAACTTCCTTTTTCCTAGAAGTGATGAGCAAAGGAGTAGGAAAGGCTTTCATTTTGACAGTTCAACAACATTCATTGCGTTATTTACGTTGTAGAGCTAACAAAATTTTTCGAACATATGAAGCAATGGATTAGCAAAATCTTTCAAAATGATTCAGATTGTGATTGATAACGCAATTAGCGTGGACCTTTGTAACGTATTTAGTACACCGCAGCGAAAGCGAAACAGAAGCAAACCGAAACCGGTCTGTGTTAGTTTGGCTTCCGTTTCGCGTGTTAAATGACAGTCAAGAGACATACCAGAAACAATTGAACTTCAAAACTTCAAATCAATTCCGGTTCGCTTTCGCTGCATTGTGCTAAAGGCGTTACTATTGAAATCAAAGTTGAAGCCACCAACAATCAATGTAACTCTCTCATCATAACTAATGATATTGCTGAAAAATAACATACAAAATCCACAATAAAAGATAATATAACAAAGTACTCACATTGAACATTGATGTAGACATCCTTATACACGTATCCGATGGAGCTGGTGGCGTTACAACCGTAGTTTCCGGTATCCTTCTTCACCAGATTGGTGATGGTAATGGTGTTGGAAGACACTTGTCTCCTAGGGTTGGGCTCGGCCTGTTCTATGGGCTTGCCGTTGTGGATCCATGTGATCTTGGGCGAGGGAGTACCGTCGGCTTCGCACTTGATCTCAGCTGATTCGCCTTCTGCGAGGTTTTGGAACTCTGGCTCCACCGTGAAGAATGGCGCGGCTAGGGGACAAAGAAATTAAATTAATACAAGTTGATTAGTGAGTTAGCTGCTGCACGGCCTCTATTACTCCTTATAACATCAGCTATCTGCCCGTGAAAGTCTAGTCAAAATCGGTCCAGCCGTTTCGGTAGATAAGACGGATCAGAAAGACAAAATAAAAAAAAGTTTTTTTTTTATAAGTACGATAAGTACTTTCATATTAATATGCATTTAGTAAAAAGCTGTTATTTTGACATTACAAACATACACTACAATTTTATTTATTTGTACTTATAGCTTATAGATTAATTTCTGAGAAAGACCTATGGCTATTCGCATGACATAATTCATTATACCACAATTTTGTTTGCGATATCGTGTGACATCTTTAATGTTTGTAACAAATAAGCCTGCACGTTTGGGAGGCACGAAATTAGCATAATTATAATTACAATGACATAATGTCGTATTGATGCCTCCCGATCCTCTAATGCCCTGCTATACGAAGTTTGTTCATGTTTCATAAACCAACCTTGTGTTTTTGATAATACTTAGACATTATACTGGTAATCAATTACACATTTATTGCATACAAAATGTAAGTGCTCCTCCCATTGGGGCAATCTTTATAAATTAACTTTATAGGATCTTCTAAATGGAATCTTGGGTCGGTGCCATAAATTGTTCATTTCTCATACAAGCAGGTCAAGCTTAACATGGTTGAATTGAATGTATAGACTTCTCCCATATTACGTATTACTGTATATTGTAGCTTAGTAGAATGGAGAATAGATGATGTCAGAGGCCAAGTGTATGGCCTAGGTATATTTACTGACATTTAATTCCAACGGTGACTAACTAAACTAGGATTAATTAATTCCAGTAGTTTAAATAATATTAGTTTAAAATACGGTTTTATCTCCGTAAGTTCGTGCCCTGCGCAAACCGATGATGCGCTGTTTGATAGACTTTTTATATTTCGTGTAATTAACTTTACGACTTCTCAATTACTTATAACTTTATACTATTTTAATCGTTACCAGTTTGCCGCCCTTACGGGTGAGGAAGGTACTTAAGATCTGAACGACCATAAAATTATTAAGTTATTCAAAGATTATGAATTCTATGTTTTACTGATGACTTGCTAAGTAACATGATATTATCCGTTCTCCTTTACCTCCTTCATAACGTATCCCACAAAATACAGTCGAACAAGCAAACCTAACCGCACAGACGTATTTCGTATTCTGTCAACAGACTTTTCCTCCATTTTCTATTGTGTATCGTATTTTAAATTACAGTACTCGAACGACGGTAGTACAATAATGCTCGCGGCGATTACGGCAGACTGCATGCCTCACTCAAGTGCTCGCAATCTCGACGAATTGTTGACGAAACAAAATGGAGAAGAACTACAGGCGTAAGCAAGCCTCGGGCTTTCATATGCTTGCCTTAGACAAGTTTGCGAGACTTTTTAAGAAAGAATATGTCGCTAATGGTCGCTGCTTTACTTTTGCATGAACATAATATGGGTAGTGGTTTTTAGAAAAGATAAAAAAAAGAAAATGATGATAATAATATTATTTGTTTTTGTTTATGGACGGATGATATAATAAATATAATCATCCCTATCTTTTTTGACGTCTGCCTTTATTTGAAGATGATATAAGTACGAAACTTTGAACCTCCCTTGTTTCTCCCTTGTTTTGCCGAAAAGATTTTGCCAAATTATCACTTCCCAAACAATTTTCCGCATAATTTCATTTGCCAAATTATTACTAAGCAAAAAATCTCTTCACAAATAATTGTAACCCAAACCTAATGTTTGGCAAGTGAACGTTTAAACAATAACTTGTTTACCAACTAGTACTTTTACCAATTTTTATTTAGTCAAATATTTCAGTTGGAATAACTCATTTTACGCAAAATTACATTTGCCAAATATTTAGTATCGTCAGTTTTCGCAGTTTTAAGGCAGCCATTTCAAGCATAAGATCTAACTTTGAAGACGTTTTATTACAAGGGTGTTTTTTCCACTTGGGACAAAACAGGTAATAATAATATTAAGTATTCTGGTAGTATTTTTTGAAATAATTAATCTCGTCTAACTAGTTCAGTTTCGGGTAGACTTTTTTCCATTTTTTTTTTTTCTATATAATCTAGTCGTTTCTGGCACTCGCCGGCCGCTGCCGCGGCACCGCTCGCTTCGCTCGCTCGGCTCGTGCGTAGGAGGTCACAGTTTTAACCTAACCTAACCTAAGCATTTTTTTTTAATAATTAACCTCGTCTAACTTATTCGGTTCTCGATAGCCTGCTAAAAATAATCTCTTTTTTCCATATTTTTTTTTCTATATAATCTAGTCGTTTCTGGCACTCGCCGGCCGCTGCCGCGGCACCGCTCGCTTCGCTCGCTCGGCTCGTGCGTAGGAGGTCACAGTTTTAACCTAACCTAACCTAAGCATTTTTTTAAAATAATTAACCTCGTCTAACTAATTCGGTTCTCGATAGCCTGTTAAAAATAATCTCTTTTTTCCATATTTTTTTCTATATAATTTAGTCGTTTCTGGCACTCGCCGGCCGCTGCCGCGGCACCGCTCGCTTCGCTCGCTCGGCTCGTGCGTAGGAGGTCACAGTTTTAACCTAACCTAAGCATTTTTTTTTTTTATAATTAACCTCGTAAATAAATTCGGTTCTCGATAATGTCCATTGCAAAAAATTAAAATAGTAAGTTACAAATATTTTGTATTAAATAAATGATTATTTTAAAATAAAATTGCATTTTTTAATTATTTAATTAACAAAAAAAAAATTCTCAAAAAATCTTATTTATGCCTTTATATTTTTTGTTATAACAAATCGTTTGACCAAACGTTTATTGTCTAAAGATTGTTTGCCGTAATAAATCATTTGATTAAAGACCAAATGCCTAAATGACATTATCCTTAATAATATTCTGCCAAGTAAAAATTCGACCAAATGAAAATGTGCATACTAAAATTATTCCAAACATTGCATTGGTATAATAAAAGGTTGCGAAAATTTGTTTGGGTAGTGAAATTTTGGCAAAATCTTTTCGGCAAAACGGCAGGCTCCCATTTATAAACTATCTACATTTACAAGCAGGAATCACCAATATACGACTGATAAATTCGGAATTCCGGTAGAGCCTACAGGCACGGTCCAGAAATCAAATCAGGAAATTATGTCCGAGGTAGTCCGACTAGAACCTTTTTATCTAATAAACTTTTTATTAAAGCAAAAAACTGTCAGGTTTCTTAATGCATGCTGTCGCCCAGAAATTATTAAGGAATTTACTCTATTGGTGTTTCTTGATTGTGATCACACTATATCTAGATTTACTTTGAAATTGCTGTCATCCGCTTGCTACAAAACCGTTCATATTAAATTCCTTTGCTACGTGAATAGAATAGCTCTTTAGCATTGAGGAGATCTTCTTGAAAAGGTGCTTTAAGGACAATCTGTCTTTAACTTTGGGATATCTCAACTTTCCTCTCAGCAAAAAGGTTGCAAATCATATAAAACAATCCGTATAGGATGGGATTACCCATCGGAAAAATTACGAACTTCCATACCCCTTTCCGGGAATTGGATTTTCAAGAATATAACTTCCTTAGTGCTCACTTTCGTTATAGAAGGAACTTTTGTGCAAAATTTCGTGCTTCTAGACACAGCGGTTTATAGCGGCTGTGCGTTAACTATCATCTGTTAGTGAATGAATGATAGAGTAATGAATTTAAAGTTTTTATAAAGTAGATCTATGAAGACAGGTAAGATATGAAGACCGGTTATAATAAGAATAACAAACCATTCTATTATAAGGCCGGCCTCCAAACCTCACAGTCACGACGTAATAAAAAGGGCCGAACGTTTATCCAGCAGTACGGGAACCGGGTTACCGAGTTATTTGCGTGCATGACAAGTGATTACGTCATCGACATGCGTGTTGATACGTGGACAGATACAATCAAAATGTACTGGCTGATGGATTATTTGAGCATACCATGTAAAAAAATTGTTTTTTTTTGCGATCAGACTTAGGCCCACTTGCATCACAAATCGCTAAACACAATTAACGCGAAACTAATTTAAGACGTGTCGTTGTGTTGTGACAATCGTTTAAAGATGACAGACACAGTGATGTTTTAAATACGTTTAGCGTTAATTTTAAAGTAAATGTGATTAGCGGTGCAAGCGGACCTTGATCTGAGATCTATTTAGATCACAAAAAAAAAACAAAAAATCTCATGTGATTCCGCTACAGCTACTTTTTTGCCAATTTTACACAGAACACCAAAAGTGTACCAACCTATATTGAATAAATAAAACAAAATGAAACATAATATCCAAAGTAAAGCTGACTCAGCAAAAAGGCCGGAAAACCCTTGGGGTGGAGAGAGATTGACTGTGGATGGCTGCGTGGACTCGGAATTTATCACCCTATCTTATGCCGCGAACGTGTCGTAAAAGGCGATTGAGGGATTACTAGGGAGATAGGAGGAGGACACCTGTTACTAATAACTTAATATGGGTATCAGTTATTCATGGTTACGACTTACAGTACAGTGTCAGTTCCCCTATCGTTTACTGAAGTAAAATATGGGAGATTCATTCTTTGGAATTGATATAATGAACCTGCCGCAAGTCGCGAAGCCGGGGACTAAAAGGGACCCACTTCTCAAGAACAAGGACGCAGGTTTGAATCCGGACGTGCGATTTTTTTTAAGTTTACTGATACAGGTAAGGATGTAGGAGGACATCTTGAGGAAACTCAAATTTATAGAAGTACCCAATGACTGACATCGCCAATAGGCAATGTGGAAATTGTGGTGAGCAATGCTCGTGGCTTGTCTGTATACGAAGAGACATTTGCCCTTCAGTAGAAAACATATTATCTTCGCAATCAAACTCAGGAAACTAACAAGGTTCCCCATCGACAAAAGGAAGCCTTCGATTCCCGCCTTCCCTGACACAAGTCAAACGGAAGGAAGCTAAAGGTCACAATCGCAATGATTGTCTTCAGCCAACATTCGTGGCGTGGAGAGCAGTGGTGACCCAGGCGCATTACTTTGTGTAAATTATTTCATCACCACTGCTCTCAAAACGGTGAAGGAAAACATCGTGAGGAAACCGGCATGTCCTAGAACCAAAAATTCGAAGACTTGTGACATCTACCAACCTGCACTGGGCCCGCGTGGTGGATTACGGCCCACTCCCTCTCACAGAGAGGAGGCCTGTGTCCCAGCAGTGGGAACATTATAGGCTGATTATGATGAACATTCCCGGCTATGTTTGCGCAGTCGTTATATTTTAATGGCTCCCTCAAGAGACGAAAAGTGGGGAATTAAAATATTTTCGGCTAATATCATGTGTGTGCCATATGCTTTCTCACATAATGGCTTCAAAGATGATGTCACTGGGCAACTAATTAGGAATGATGTCAAGTACAAGTTCGACATGTGAACAAAGGTTTGAGAAATATTAATGAACACTTTTGACTGTTTCTACTATCCATCTCAAAAGATTATTTTTATAAAAAATCCAAGTTTTATGAAAAGCGTTAGACGGGCGCTTCCTATCAACTGATCAAACAATGTATCCTGCGTGTATGTGAATGCCACATTAAATGGAAACAAGACATTTTGAATAATCCAATATATTATTACAAAAGAAAATGTCAACCTATATCACGTCCGTTTTTTACCTAAAAAGAATTTCATAAATTCGTGCTGTGAATTTCGTGGCATATTCGCGTAAAAAAGGTACTGTCACCCAGTGGCGGTACCTTCATAGAAGCAGAAAAGCCCGGCTTGCCCTAATAAAATCATAATTCACAACAACAAAATCAATAAAAAATATATTCAAAAAATTCCAGTCAATTAACTCGAACTCAAACATTCATGACAATAATACAATTTCGAAATCCGAACTAGCGCTAACTTTGGGATAGGTTCGCGCCAAATTCGGAATTCGGCTCTAAACGCTATACAATGCGTTCAAATGCGCCATCTCGCTCACACTAGTCTGGCTTTTTACCTGGCTTGCCTTTCCTTTCTCTGTCTCGCAGTTTTCGCATACAAATTGCTATAGAAACGTTTACATTTGTTGATATATTGGTAAGTACTTATACACAGAGTTCTATGAAATGAAAAGCCAGGCTTTTGAGAGGCATGAAGTTCGCGCAAATGCACTATCCGCGCGTTGCGTTGACCCGCGTAAAGTTAGTTGCGAAAGCACGTGTGGCGGGCGCGATGAGTCGATGACACGACGCGACTCAAACAAATTGTTATTGTTTTGAAGTTTTGAATACTTACTTTGAGAATTAGTTTTATTATTTGAAAAGAATATTGATTGTGGTGATTGGTGATGTCATTCCCTATGATTTTGTAAATGGTTAATGAATATAGTGTTCTTTTATCATTATGTGTTCGGAATCTGTCATCGAAAAGGTACGTAAATACATTGAGTTTTCTGCAATTTTCTGCCAATAAATAACTCTTTACTTCACCGTAGCCAATCTTAAATTACTGTCGGACTGTCGGTACTTCTCGGAAATAAAAACAAGTATTTTTGCAATTTTTGTCAGTCAAGAAGACAGAATAAATAAAATAGGTACCTACTCATTCGATCGTTTATTAGGTATGAATATGATATGACAAACCTATGTAGTGGCTCATGTTAAAATTATCAATTGACTTTAAAAATGTAAGTACCTAATTCATAAAATAATGCGTACGAGAAAATAACAATAAATCGATAATATTTGGAGGCCATCTAGTGCATTTTGAGTGAACAAATTTTGCAAGTGACAAGCAAAATGAAAAAAGGTCCGGCTAAGCGTTGTGGTTCATTTATTTTACGCATTCATTAGTATAGATGGCGCTTATGACAATTACGTACTGATGCTTGAAATAAGTTTTTCTTACCAAAATTATAATAATGATGTTAGTACTACTAACAACCATTAACAACAAGAAAATCAGCCAATCCCTCAGTTGGGCGTTTTTTTTATACCTTGAAAATCTGTGGGCTTGCCCTAATTTTGACCCCTAGGCACGCCACTGCTGTCACCATTTTTCCATTAATTAACCCCCGACGCAAAAACGACGGGGTGTTATAAGTTTGACGTGTGTGTGTGTGTGTGTGTGTGGGGGTGTGTGTGTGTGTGTGTCTGTCTGTGGCATCGTAGCTCCCGAACGGATGAACCGATTTTGATTTAGTTTTTTTTGTGTGAAAGGTGTATTAGTCGGGAGTGTTCTTAGCTATGTTTGATGAAAATCGGTCCAAGATGGCCGCCGCTACAAAATGGCGGATAACATATTTTTTCACAATTCCCTCAATATGGGTATCAAATGAAAGGGCTTCAATAGTAGAATACTATACACTATAACAAATTTTGAATCCAAGATGGCCGCCACAACAAAGTGGCGAATTACATTTTTTTTTCTCAACTCCTTCAATATGGGTATCAAATGAAAGGGCTTGACTAGTAGAATACTATACACTATTAAAAATTTCAAATCTAAGATGGCCGCCACCACAAAATGGCGAATTATTTTTTTTTTCACAACTCCTTCACTATAGGTATCAAATGCAAGGACTTGACAAGTAGAATAATTTACACTATATTGAAAAGGAATGAGGAATATTAACTACCTAACGATATGAAAACTAAAAACTTGAAAAATATAATAAAACAAAAAAATCTGTTTAGTCTTAAAAAATATTCTTCAACTATAAATTAATCAATATTTTTTGACGGATAAAAAACCTGATTAAACACCAAATTACCAGAATCTTAAAACGGAAGAAAATAAAAGAAATGAAATACAAAAATTAAGGAGTCCCTACAAAAAGTATGAAATAAAAAATTAAATTTAAAATTTAAAAAACCCCCGACAAAAATAAAATTAAGGAATCCCTACAAAAAGCATGAAATAAAAAAATAAATTTGAAAAAATCTTATGGAAGTCGGGGGACCTCAGAAGCAGAATAGAAGATGTTCCACAGAACGGTCCCCCGACTTCCATAAGATTTTTTCAAATTTATTTTTTTATTTCATGCTTTTTGTAGGGATTCCTTAATTTTATTTTTGTCGGGGGTTTTTTAAATTTTTAATTTAATTTTTTTTATCATTTACAAGGAACAAATTAATTTATCATCTTTAAAATATAAAACATTCCTTCCTTTATTTTTAAAGCTAACATATATGTACCGATTAAAAAATGAAAATGTTTTTTAATTTGTAAATTGACTTCTAGCCTGTCTCACGTTTTGTTTAGATCTTTTCAAAATGAAGATCATAGCAAATCGATGCAATTTAATAATTATCAAATATTTTGATGAACTAAGAATATGCATCCTTTTAAACACCACATTAATTTATTTAGATTACTTTTGAAGATAATTACATTTGCATAATTTGCCGCAAAGCCTCTAAACACGGCTATAATGACATCTATTTAAGTCGAACCATAAACAATTACATGTTAATTATGAACGCAGCCAAACTTTATAGAGGAAAGCGGAAATGACGCTGGCACGATTATTAGCATCATTATGGCACCGGGCCCTTGCAAAGTTACATTTACAATCAACATTGCGGAAATGGTGTAGTCTGTTTGTAGGGACGGCTTTATTTGTCACGCTGTCTTTATTGTTTGTTGGACGACAACAGAATAATTAGCCGGCTCTGACACCATTTTTGAAGACGCGCCTTCTAAAGAGATCTGGGGTGCTGTTGTTTCACTTCCGGGGGGTGAATTGTTTTTTTTTTCTGTTTAGGGCAAATGTCGCTATTAATATTTCTTGAATGCGAGCAAATCGTAAGTGTAAAACCTGCGACAACTTAAAATGAAGCGAGTTTTAAAATGGCTTGGTTTAATTCATGAGATGAGACCGCGGTTTGGCAAGGAAGGGTCATTAAAATAGAAGATTCAGGGCATTTCCTTTACGGCAAAAATAGTGACCATGTTGAAGTATGTAACTTTTATACCAGTACGTAAGGTTTATCTGTGTGCTCGGAATTGTTAACGGGTACACGTCCCTAATCATTTCGTACCCTACTAAAATGTCCTTTTATTATATTGTATGAAAAGGCTAAGCTTTTTGTATTTCAAACTATTTTTTGAGGAAAATCAAGCAACATAATATGACATAAGAAACGGTCTGACTCAGCTCAGACCAAATTTAATAAAACCAAGCAGTCACCACTCTGAAACGTACCTAGGTTCTTTTAGACGGCTTTATGTTGTGTAATACTAACTTTTGCACGCCCGCGTGTAGTTCGAAAAAAAACCCTATATAAACATTCTCCATGTACTTAAAAATACATATTTGTGATAACTTTCATGGTGATCGGTGAAACGGTGTTGTTGTTTATTAGTCTCTTAAATTATACAGTTTGCAGTTTGAGTAGTTTATGCGGCCTACCCAAATGTCCTGTCTTTGGTATTGTTCGTCGAATCGTTGAGCTCATCAAGTTCTGAGTTGAGCTGCACGATTTTTGACAAATGCGTGCACTGATTGGACAGGTCCGCTCAATCTGTGTGGTTCTTTCCTCAAAAGACCATTTCAGACACCAATCTACATGGTCTTCACACGATCTGACCAAGATTTTGTCTGGACTTTAAAAGAGACTGTGACTTCTGAGTTTGTTTCGGCCTTTCTTCTCAGAATAGTCAGTTAGGAAATGCCGACCTCATCTAGTTTAAAAAAAAATATGATTGACGTGTAAAAGTGTTTGTACAAACCTACTTACAGAAATAAAATCATTTATTTATACGAACATCTATTTTATATTGAAGTCTACCTAACGGATGAAAGAATATCACGGATCAATTGTGTACAGGTTAACTGGAAATAGTAAGATTTAAAATAGCTCGACTGCTAACATAAATGCATCTAACTTTTAATCCAGGTGACCTTTTGCGGTAACTGAGATAAGAGCGTAAACTGGATATACCATTAATAGTCAAGTAGTTTTATACTTTCTGTTGCGATGATTGTACCAGAAATATATTTAAAACTCCAAAACATACAATGGACGGCTTATCGCTTTCTGGCATCTGTTCTGTGGCCAAAAATGTTTAGTACAAAATTCGACGTCTTTTTCTAGAATTCATTGCCCTGGTTAAAAAATATAGTCCTCACCTTCAATATTGAGCAGTATGGAGTAAGATTGAGCAGTTCCGACACCGTTGCTGACTTCGCAGGTATACGTGCCCTGGTCTTCGTAAGTCGGGTACTTGATCACCAGCGTCTTGCCGTAGTTGTCCTGAGTGATGCCTTGAGAAGACCGGATGTTTTGGCCGTTCTTCTTCCAAACAATTTGCGGTAAAGGCCTGTAGGAAATGGTGATGGTTTAAATTATAGTACTGTATATTAGAATTAGATTTCAATATTAAGGCGCACTTGCACCACAAATCACACAATACATACGTTTAGCGATAAAATCGTTCTGTTCCTGTCAATCGTTTGAAGATGACGGACACAGAAGGATATTTTTATACGGTAAGCGCTAAACGCAGTCAGTGATTATGGTGCAAGCGGGCCTAAAACTTCAGATAGTCAGAGGAAAGTCAAGAAACATTAGGAAGTTTTTTAAAGTAAAAAAGTGCTTTACTTTTACCTTTTCCAACTCATAACAGTACACGTCAACTATTTGGTAAAGATAAACTTTTCATGGACACATTCCATCATCCAAATAAACACGGACATTTCGTTGCATTAGCGTTCGACACACCTAATAAACAGGATAGTTTGCTCTTTTTAATTAACCTTCCTCAACACTAATATTTATAACCACGGTTTACAATTCTGTTCAGTGCATAGTCATACTGTGAATGAAAACTTCGTGAGGAAAACGTTAATTTGCGTCTGAAATAGCCAACTCCCTTGAGCAAGCGTGGTGATCATTGCTCGTGCCTTCTCTATATGACCCCTTTGCCCTGTAGTGGGACAATAATAGGCTGGTATTATTTTATTAGTTGTTAATTTTTACAATCCATACTAATATTATAAATTCGAAAGTAGCTCTGACTGTCTGTCTGTCTGTATGATACCTTTTCACGCCTGAACCACTGAACGGATTGCGATAAAATTTGCCCGAGAGATAGATTGCATCCCGGGGAAGGACAGGATAGTTTTGATCGCGGGCGAAGCCGCGGGCGGAAGCTAGTTCTAAATATAGCCACATTCCTTTTATAAAGATCGTAGCTAGGACAAATAACATGCGGTGAATTAGCGGCATGTATGAAACCCGATAGCGGAGAGAAAAGCCCACTGCGGCCACTCATGCACGCGTAGCGGGGGCGCAATAGGTCAGTACCTGCACTGAATACGATAGGGTTACCAGCGCAACAATGTAAGTTGGATTGTTTGGCAATAGGATAGTTTGTTCGTGTTTTGTTTTAAAGATGCAGGCACGAGATGGGAGACAAAATTTGCACAGTGTGTGTGTGTTACGTGATATTGTCCTTTCTGCAGTCATCATCTGCCTAGCCTTTTCCCAACGTTTATGTTGGGGTCGGCTTCCAGTCTAACAGGATGCAGCTGAATACCAGTATTTTACATGGAGCGACTGCCTATCTGACCTCCACAACCCAGTTACTGGGTAACACGATACCCCTTGATAAGACTGATTGTCAGACTTTCGGGCTTCTGACTACCCGTAACGACTATCAAAGATCCACGAATGATAGCCGGGACCAACAGCTCAACGTGCTTTCTGAGGCACGGAGGGGTCACGGTATGTAAAGATGGTCACCCATCCACAGACCAACCGCGGCAACCGTAGCTTAACCTGATCGATCGACCTGTGCGGCTGTTATTATTTGGCCACGGGCCCCTCCTTTTTGGCGGTATTATATTGTCCTTTTTGAGATTATTTTTTATTATGAGGTTTTCCTTACTGCCGTATGAGATTATTTTTTATTCAGAGACGAAACACCAAAATGGTATTTGTAACCACAGAGCTCCTAGGTTTTGTCAGAAAAAAAAACATTAATATTCCAGCTAAAGGTGGATGCAACCCTAAGACAGTCTCAAACGCAAAATCGACGCGTCTAACCTAAAATCTCGGGTTACACATCTAGAATGCTAGACACCCACTGGTTTGGGCATGAATGAAATCATTCTATGTATCATCGTATGAACAGCTGGTCATTTACTGGTAAACAGGCCGGGTAGTTGACGATACATGACATATCAGGACCTAGGTGGTGTTAATAAATTCCGTCCCAATGTTGATACCAAAGTTGGTTCTATGCACTGGTTAGAAGTCTGGTCACCCCTTTAGTGTTTCCGTCAATTACGCGCACCTATGTAGAATATAGAACTATTTCGCAGAACACAGGGCAACGTACTGAATGTATATAATGTTGCGCTCGATAATCCTGTAAAGCCACCACGGATATGTTCACATTTCTTAGGTAAATAGTGCACTAAACTCTTAAGCAAATAGTACCAAGAAGTATTAGTAGCTCATTAGGACTAACACCTACCATGATCAACTGGCCAGCAATCACAATGTGTTTGATCACTTTGAAAATCGTAAAAATGCGCAACCCTAAAGTTTGCGTGTCTACCATCCACGAACGACAAAGTTATTGATTAGTCTCTTGCAAACACGACACGATAAGTTATACATTGTTCCAGTCTTTCCTTCAAACTACTGAACAAAAGAATCATAGATACTCACGTTCCACCATAAATACAGTACAGTTCCACTTTCTTCCCCTTCAGCGCTTTCTCGACCTTCCTGGTAGTATACTGACGCACCGGATCATGCCTATTCAAGGTAGGCGCGATTCCCGTTTGCGTCACTTCCAAATATATCTTGTTGCCAAACTTGTACTCATTCCTGAAGATGGAATTAGCTGTGCAAATGTATGCGAAGTCTACACTCGCGTCGTAACGAGTTACGTTCGAGAACCAAAGGTTTCCTTCAGGGTCTAATGTCATGCGAGAGTTGTTGATTGTTTTGAGCTGCCCCTGGTCGCCTTGCAACATCCAGTAGACTTTGGGTTTGGGATGACCGTCGGGCGGTTCGCAAGTGAGTTTGAAAGGTTTCCCTTCCTCTGCTCTGACGACTTGTTGGCTGTCGGTTTCCTTGAAGGAGTTGAGTTCAGCCCGTCGTACGAAGACGCTGTTGGATGCGGCAGTACCCCACTCGTTGTATGAAAAGCACTGGTACTGTCCGAGGTCCTCGTCGCGCGGCTGACTGACCACGAGTGTACCGCGTCCAGATTGTTGGGAGATACGGTTATCGTAACTCGTGTATTCGAAGGGCTTGCCGTTTTTGATCCATCTGTACCTGTTTGGACAAAAAAGTGGTATTAATAAGTGAAATCTTGGGACTGTGGGAAGGAAGAAACTTCCCGGTTATTTTAGGTATCGTACGTTATAGTATCTCATCGGATAGGATCTTCCTGGTGAGGCCTTATTCTCTATGACACAATGAACGAAACCGCGCGAAATGAACGCGAGATTGGCGGGAATAGTTAAAGATTTGGCGTGGTTTCGGAGTAAATAATCTTTAAGTGGTTATAATGAATTAGGATCGATCGACCTGATCGTAGTTTCTCATTACGTCGTCACCATAAAAATAATCACAACAAAACAAATATTTTCCTCGTTATTGCGAAATGATACCACACTTATAATTGGTTAATGACAAACTTACTTTATAAGGAAATATATTGACCAAAGTATTGAATGGAAAACAAATAATTATCTAATTATTATTTTATGCCAAGTTAGTTAGGTAAACAAAGAAGTAAATTACACAGTATAATAATTAATTATTTAATGGATCGTGCGCATATGCGGTTTTCAAGTGCTTAGGGATATATGGTCACAATACCTATGAATAAAGATATTTTAAAGCCTATTTTGTTAAAGTACTACCTACAGTCTACAGTACATGGAACCCTGAAAACATAGATGGGTAAAGTCAACCTCGCAATAGATTTTTCAATTCCAATGCCATGTAAATTCTAACTTTATTAAGGTTGAAATTATGTAACGCTATGTTCATAATCACAGATAACGACATCGCCACCTAATCAGTTATCTACTTTAGTAAAATGTATTCTAAGTTGATTTTTGAGTGACCATTTGTGACAAAAAGGTCCTAATACAGTTTTGATTTCAATGGAAATTTAACTTTGTTAAGTATGACATTCAGTTTTTTTGTTCCAAAAACTTGTGGTTGTTTGTCTCAAAATTCAATTTGAGAAGTAACTGTCACAGAAAAAAAATAGATATTGTCTTTTTGTAATGCGCAAGTGACATTCAACCTAAATTGGTAAAGGAATTAGTGGTAGACTATATCTCATACTAAAACTTTACTGTAAAATCTTCCTGAAAGCCAACTCAAACGCTATTAAAAGCCCGCTATTCCAAGTTGAAAGACTGATGCGACAAATTATGAAGTAAAGCGGTGGAGGGCTTTCGTCTGGCTGCGGGTTCAACCATAAACCTAGAACTATTTACAGCCCAAAGCGTTTCAAACCACAGAGAGGTGACGCAAAACGAAGGGTGTTTAAAGTAATGTGCTTATAAATATGTCAAAGAAGACTTTCGCGAAATGAATGTAATGGATTCAAAGCCACAAACAAGTCGTTAATTTTATAACAAACGGTAATTAATGATATTTCGTATGATTGAACAATAATTATATCCGCGGTTTTCCTGCCATAACATTAAACAATTTATTATTAAAACAGTACACATTTGGACATTTATTCAATAAGTACCCTTTCAAAACATGATTCCCTTAGTCACTGTATGTTTTACATTTAAAAAATGTTGTTTTATGTTGTGTTGTTTTTTTTAAAGGTCCTTTTCTATCATCTACTAAGTACTAGCTTCTGCCAGCGGCTTAGTCCGTGTGAAATTTCTTGTTCCCCCGACCCACCCCATCGCATCGCATCGCCTACCCGCGCTATTACTTCGTTTTCGTACGCAAAATACGCGCATTGACGTGGAGTTGCGGACACCAGCCCGTATTACCTATTACTTCGTTTTCGTACGCAAAATACGCGCATTGACGTGGAGTTGCGGACACCAGCCCGTATTACCTATTACTTCGTTTTCGTACGCAAAATACGCGCATTGACGTGGAGTTGCGGACACCAGCCCGTATTACCTATTACTTCGTTTTCGTACGCAAAATACGCGCATTGACGTGGAGTTGCGGACACCAGCCCGTATTACCTATTACTTCGTTTTCGTGTGCAAAATACGCGCATTGACGTGGAGTTGCGGACACCAGCCCGTATTACCTATTACTTCGTTTTCGTACGCAAAATACGCGCATTGACGTGGAGTTGCGGACACCAACCCGTATTACCTATTACTTCGTTTTTGTACGCAAAATACGCGCATTGACGTAGAGTTGCGGACACCAGCCCGTATTACCTATTACTTCGTTTTCGCTTAGCGTTCTTTCTTATTTTTTTTTTTCTAGAATTCGGCTATCAAATGCAAAAAGATTTATTCATATCCGACTGGTAGTTCCAGAGATTAGCGCCTTCAAACAAACAAACTCTTGAGCTTTACTATCAGTAAAGTCTTCATCTTTATTATTAGTAGAGATCACGGATATGTAAAGATAGATATAGATTTCAAAGACGTGAAGTTTTCATAAACAAGGAGGTAAGTTAAGACTGATTTTCCAGATATAGCCAGTTCAACGACCTGTCCTGTTTGCAAGTCATAAAAGGGAACTAGGTACAGTAGTTAACCCACTTCTAGCGGAAACACATTAGCTTAGTGGGGACATAACACATCAGGCGGGCGAACTCAGGTAATGTGGGATGGCTTTATTAGGTAGCCCATAATAGGAAATGACAAGAGGTTAATGTGGATTTATAGAAGACGGGATGTCAAGGGGGCGGGTGTTGAGGCAATTTGGGAGAATAGAGAATGCTCTTTATTATGTTGCATAATCTGCCTATAATATTCCCACTGCTAGGTCACAGGCCTCCTCTCAGTGAAAGGGGTCACGCGGGCTCAGTGCGGGTTGGTAGATGTTGATGGGATTTCCTCACGATGTTTTCCTTCACTGTTTTGATGAAATAATTTAGACAAAGTAAAGCGCCTGTCTGGGTTCGAACCTACAAAGTCGCGGCCGGGTGACGCAATGGGCGCCTGGGCGGTCTTATTGCTAAGAGCAATCTTTTAAAGACAACCTTTGGATGCATTAAAAAGGAGAGGCTATTTTCTAGCAATGGACTGCGAAAGACAGAGTTGATGGCATAAAATTACAGCTATGCACTAGTAACATGCTATACAGATCATTTGAAAAAATTTGCGCTTCAACCTATCCAAAAATATTTTGAGGCAATAAGAAACGCCATTATGGAATCTCTATTTCTAGGGCATATCCAATGGCATGTCGATATTTCATCTTCACTAAAATATTTCTGGTATTTAAAAATATTGCTGCTGACAAACTTCAAATAACGACTCATGTATGCTATTTTAAGGCAATATGACACACCAATAAGGTGTCCTTATTCCTTGGCTGTATGCAATGGCATGTAAATATTCCATCTTCACTAAAAATCTTCCGGAATTTAAAATTATGGTTGCTGACAAACTTCAAATAACGACTCATGTATGCTATTTTAAGGCAATATGACACACCAATAAGGTGTCCTTATTCCTTGGCTGTATGCAATGGCATGTAAATATTCCATCTTCACTAAAAATCTTCCGGAATTTAAAATTATGGTTGCTGACAAACTTCAAATAACGACGCGTGTATCCGCACCAGACACGGCGGCATAACCGATAAAAGCTCTAGGGCAATGAGATCAACACCAACAACAACTTTACAAAAAGAGAAAAACAGGTTCTTAACCTAAGCGTCATTTTTATTTTGAGCGAATAAGTGTTATTCATACATGACATAATATTTCCGAGTGTATCGACGCCTCTCGCCTCGAGATGACTGCATTCGAACCAAGGCTGACTCACGACATACATTATTCATCAGCCCCCGCATTTATTTACTACTAATTTATCTATACTTCGATGAATGAGCCCTGTTTATTGCGGTTTTTGTATGTTTATTGGTAACTAGCTTCCGCCCGCGGCTTCGCCCGCGAGGTATAGCGATAAAAATAAAATAAGTTTTTAAAAACAAGCTTTTATTTAAATAAGAACGTAACCCAAAAAATAAAGAATAACCCGAACTAAAAAGAAAAAAATAAATTTAAGTGACACAGTCATTTTAAAATATATATAAATTTTAAAAGCTTGAGGCACTTCTGTTATTGTGTAGTAGGCACACTTGTATAACGGATACCGTACATCAGTGCCTCAAGCTTTTAAAATTTATATATATAGGGTGACTGGTAATTAGTGACCGATACTTAACCTCTTGAACGTCGGGCCTCTGTATGCGCAAGTGCCACAAACGTCGGCACATTTGGTAGTACTTGTTGATTTTTGGGCAAGCCTTCGAAAAAACGCAGATTTCGTTAATACATAGCCAGTTAAACGTTACATGTTATACCTTCCTGGCTTCGTTATTAGATTACCTAACTATTTATACCATTCATTATGCAAATACAACTGACCTTATCTAGCAACGATGCGTTAAGTTTTTGTTTTCATTTGCGTTAAGTTTTTGGTTTCACAGAACTTTCCAGAAGCACTAATTTCTTTCTTTTTTTTTTCTTCCGTTTTGTTGGCGCTCCTGTTTAAATGTTACCAAAATAGGTCAAGCATGAATCGACTAATCGAATGATACAGCTAGATCGTGTTGCAAGTGCCAATAAATAGAAAATATTACCGTCCAATGACAACCATGCGTGTTGACAGTTGTTATTATCCAATGGTGTAACGCCGACGTTTCGAGTCATTAAATCTTATTATCCAATGGTGTTACGGCGACGCTTGAGGGGTTAAGGGCCCCTTTTCCGAAATTTACGTTTCTAGATCGAGTTGTTTTCATAGAAATCACCATATTTAAATTCGCAAAAAAAAATATAGTACAGATACATGTTTAATCTAGTGACTTTTTTGGTTAAAAACACAATATTTAACATTTTGCTCGACAAAAAAAAAATCAGAAGTAAAGTCGATTTTGAAAGGATTTTAAGTTTTATGAGACTTGGGGGAACACAATTTTTATGAAAATTTTACATTTCATTTACTAATCAGGTTTAACAGGGATATTATTGGATAGATTTTTAATATGGCACTTATTTTTTTCCATATAAAATAAATGCGTGAAAAACGACTCGCGCGCACCGCGCCAGTGTCCTGCCGGACGTCATCGAGGGAGGACCTATGCAATTTTTGCTCGCAACCACATTATCGTCTTCGCGCGCGTAATAGTGCCTACTTACCTGAGTAAAAACGTGTTGTATTAGAAGTAATTAAAATGGCAAATAAAAAAAACAAAATTAAGAAAAAAAGGGCATCTGAAGTGAAGAAAACTTGTGGTTCTCTACACAGACTAGCGAAGTCAGTATGACTAGAGTTTTAAATCTTTAATATTTTAATGGAAACATTCACCTTTACATATTTTTACATAAACTGACGATCCGAATGGCGCAGCGGTAGTGAGGCCGCCTTACGATCTTAGGGTCCGGGTTCGAATCTCGGTAGGGGCAAATGTTTGTGTGATGAGCATGGACATTATTTTGTTTCTGAGTCATGGATGTTTGTACATAAGAAGTAGGTACCTATGTATTTACAAAAAAAGTATATATTTATTATATCAACTACCTGGTGTCCACGACACAAGCCAACGATATTTATTTATTTACTAGCTGTTGCCCGCGATTTCGTTCGCGTGGAAATTTGAAAGTGTATGAAAAAAAACATGTGTGCAATTCACACGTGGTAGAAGTGAAACCTTCAAAAAGAGCACAAAGAGAACCACGAACTTAAGAAACACTATACAATGCTTCCTATCTAATTTTTAACCCCCGACGCAAAAACGACGGGGTGTTCTAAGTTTAACGTGTGTGTGTGTGTGATTTTTTTATTTCGTGCTTTTTGTAGGGATTCCTTAATTTTATTTTTGTCGGGGGTTTTTTAAATTTTTAATTTAATTTTTTATCTCCCACGTTAAATCTTATGAATTTATGTGTCTGTCGCCAACGCCAATAACACTAGTTTACAGCGTTTTTGTTCATGAGATGAAAACCATGTGTTTGCATAGAGGATAAAATGCTTAATGAGATTCTGAAGTGGAAAAAATTTAGATCGTCTAGTTTTCAAAATTTTTACTTTTTTTTTGTTAATTTTAAGATTACCATTTAGTGAAAGTATTACATATTGCATATTTTACTCTGTTTTAATTCAGATTTGTATCAGTATCTCTTAAATTAGACCAACAGTAATCTGCTAACTTTTTTTATACCAGAAATCTTGACTTTGACTTTGCCATCCTTCAATTCAGATCCTTCGAAATCAAAATCATACATCTGGCTCGAAATGGGGTCTTAGGTTCTGTCTCCAATTCTGTGGGTTTTGCTTCGTTTTATTGACTGAAACTACTAGGCAACATCGGGTAAGGCATTCTTTTCGAATGTAGCATAGGATTTGACCCACGGTGTGGAACCTAAGATAGAAACACGCTTGTACGATACGACTACATACAGATAGCACAGCTAATAGAAATCTCTATTCCTAGACAGCACGTTTCGCCGAAAACTTTGTTGATAGACAACATTGTCCGTAGATATCACGGTTCATAGGAAGGACTGTTGACAGAGATCTCTGTTCATAGATAGCACTTCTTGCCGTAAACTTTGTTCATAGAAACCACTGTTTCCCTTGGTTAAAAAAGCGCAACATAGGATGCAAGAGCGAGCGAAGGGCACCCCGAGGTTCGGTTTGGTTACTTTAAACCCTTTACACTAGGATGCAAGAGCGAGTGAATAGGAATACAGCTTACTTAAAAAATAATGATCTAATTGGTTTCCGTGAACCAAAGGTGCTTTCTGTGAACCAAGGTGAAACAGTGGTTTCTATGAACAAAGTTTCCGACAAGAAATGCTATCTATGAACAGAGATCTCTGTCAAAAGTGCTTCTTATGAACCGAGATATCTACGAACAATGTTTTCTATCAACAAAGTTTTCGGCGAAACGAGCTGTCTAGAAATAGAGATTTCTATTAGCCATGCTTTCTGTATGTAGTTGTATCATACAAACGTGTTTCTATCTTAAGTACCACACTCTTTGACCCATGGGTCATCATTATATTGTATGTAACACCACTTGTTCTGGTTTTTAAAGGCTACATATTTAGTTAGGCAAAAATAACAGCTAGTTTCGTGATTTGTTAGGTCTTGCCACAAAATTGACAATCTACATTGCACGTATTTTTTATTTCTTGCTACCGAATTTGTTAGTACTTTTCATCTACTACTTGAAAAACCCTTTTTATTAAAATTTGCTACCGAAAGTTGAAGTTAAATAAAGTAGTGCATCCATTTTTATAGCTTCTGTAACCGATCTGTTTTTTTTACTACATATTTTTCTTATAAATAAAACAAAAAATGTTATGATCTAATTTGCACTGTCTGAAAAACATTTTCAACAAAAAACACTACAAACTGAAAAATAACTTTAATTTCGGAAGTCGGTGTCTTAGGGATCAGTATTTTAGTTTTTGCCACCGACTTCCGAAATTAAAGTTATTTTTCAGTTTGTAGTGTTTTTTTTGGAAGTCGGTTTTTTTTTTTGTTAAAAAGTTTTTATTTCTCGCTTTTTAGTGGGTCTATTTATAATTTATCTAAGTTACAATAGAATAATGTCAACTTGCCCATCGCCTTTTTATAAAATATTCCTTTTCTCGATGCAGGGACGTTAATTGTTGAGGAGTTCTCCTTTTATTAGTTTTTAGACTAGATGCTGATAATCCTGGCTGCAGCATCAGGCCAGACTTATGTCAACATTGCATTGAACTTAAAATTAGTCCTGTTTAAAATGAGCCCAAATACGAGTACGGTGCTGTAATTTCAAGGTTTGTACTTTTTCTGATGCTCCTGGCTTCAGCATCAGGTCTTCGGTGTTTCTCAGTAACAGTACGTTTATCCACACATCGAGCCCTTTTCAATGAGCCTAAACACGATATATCTGCTGTTACTTGTCGAGAAGTTAGGTACTCTGCAGACTATCCTGACTGCAGCATCAGGTCATGACTTGATGATCATGAGACCAAATGTGGCAAATCCCTATCAAACATCAAAACAATTTACTAAAACAGTCCTTGCCTGGTCGAGTAACTTCTTACTGTTAAGGAGTTGTAGATTCCATCATCAGCCCAGCTACCTGAGATGGTGACAACCATACACAAATACACAAGATACTTCATAAAATATGCGAAAAACAATAAGTGAGCCTATAAAATTTGAGGGTTGCCCTCGATTTCTATAAGATCCCATCATCAGATCCTAACTTGGTGACAATGGGACCACTTCAAAACTATCTACTTTCGAACAAAAAAAGAATTTTGAAAATCCGTCGACAATTGGCGGAGTATTCGATGAACAAACATACAAAAAAAAAAAAAAAAACATACAATCACCCGAACATAGTACCTCCTCCTTTTTGTGAAGTCGGTAAAAATAGAATTTCATTAAATGTTTCCTTTTTGAGTTTAAGACAATTAATTGATCACTACGTAACCAGATTAAGCCAAAACTTCTTGTGAGTGTTATAAAAAAACCAGACTTGATAAAAACATTTTACATTTATTTTTACTGATTAGAAGGTAGTCACAAAACAAATCCAACGGTTTTGTCCTGTGAACGAAAAAAAATTAAAATTTGTAAACTAGTGTAATATTTGTACTACTGATTTATTTGTACTGTGGCGTGTTCTTCCGCCGCCATAGGTCACCGGAGTTCATACCGCGACGGCTCCTGTGCAACGCGGGCGCAAGCCGACTCAGCGCGTAAAATGCCTAAAGTTTCGGGAAAAGGGGCCCTTAAACACGTGATTTTATTAATCATTATGAACAACTTTTACTATGAGACAAAATCTGAAATCGCGAAAAAAAAAAACAGCTGTTCCCTACATTTATGTTCGTCTAACTCGTCAAAATGTAGAGAACAGCTGTTTTTTTTTCACGATTTCAGGTTTGGTCCCATAGTAAAAGTTGTTCATAATGATGAGTAAAATCACGTGTTTAAGTATCGGTCACTAATTACCAGTCACCCTATATTTTAAAATGACTGTGTCACTTAAATTTATTTTTTTCTTTTTAGTTCGGGTTATTCTTTATTTTTTGGGTTACGTTCTTATTTAAATAAAAGCTTGTTTTTAAAAACTTTTTTTTATTTTAATTTTATTTTTTACTTTTTAGTCTTAAAGATTTATTAATATTAGTGTAATTTTACTAACTTTATCGTTTTTTACTCTTCAAGCCCTTTCATTTGATACTCATATTAAGGGGATTGAGAAAAAATGAAATCCGCCATCTTGGATCGGCGGCCATATTGAACTTAGTGTGATTTTATTTACTTTATCATTTGCTACTCTTCAAGCCATTTCATTTGATACCCATATTAAGGGGATTGAAAGAATATAAACCGCCATCTTAGAGTGGCGGCCATATTGAATTTAGTGTGATGTTATTTACTTTATCGTTTTCTACTCCTCAAGCCCTTTCATTTGATACCCATAATAGGGGGGTTGGGAAAAAATATGTAATCCGCCATCTTGGAGCGGCGGCCATATTGAATTTTATGTAATTTTACTAACCTTATCGTTTTTTACTCTTCAAGCCCTTTCATTTGATACCCATATTAAGGGGGTTGAGAAAAAATATGTAATCCGCCATCTTGGAGCGGCGGCCATATTGAAATTATTACAATATTGAGTATTGCACATTGTATTGTTACCAGAACTAAAGGTGTATGCAAAATTTCAGCTCAATCGGATACCAACAAATGGTCGAAAAATGGTTTGCAAATTTTGACGGACAACTTACATACATACATACATACTTACATACGAACAGTGCAAGCTAAATAAAAGCTTGTAAAAAGTATCCTATGTCCTTCCTCGGGATGCAATCTATCTCTCTGCCAAATTTTACCGAAATCCGTTCAGTGGTTTAGGCGTGAAAAGGTAACATACAGACAGACACAGAGTTACTTTCGAATTTATAATATTACTAGCTTCTGCCCGCGACTTCGACCGCGTGCAATTTCTTGTACCCCCACCCCGTCGCAACACTTCGTATTCGCTTAGCGTTCATTCTGACTTTTTTTCTTTTTGCACTAGAATTTGACCAAGGTTTTGAGATGTTTTCCCTTGACACTACACCCGTAGCTCGTATCAATAAGCCAGGCCGTCACACTTGCACGTATTAGTCCATATCTTGGAAATTACTGAATCGATTTTGATGAAACTTGCACTGTTCCCTAAGTTGAAGTAAATGTAAGCCAATAAAAAAAGAATGGTCACGATCCGATTAATAGTTACGGAGATATGTGTGGACAAACATACATACATACATACGTCTATAAAATTTTGTATATTTGTTTGGAAGCCCTAATAGATTGTCATAAATGTGAATATAATGTAATTTCAATAATATTACATACATACGTGTCGAATTGATAACCTCCTTTTTTTGAAGTCGGTAAAAACTGGTAAGTTGGAACATGCTATTGTTGGTTTACTTACTATTTTTTTTCTACTACATCAGAGTAATTAAATCAGTTCATGTTTTTATCGAAAGCTTTTTAATGTAGATATTAAAAAATGGTAAACTGACTGATTGTTGATATATCAACGCACAGTCTAAACCGCTGCTCCTAGAGACATGAAATTTGGAGGGTGTGTTCTTTGTGAAGAGTAGGTATCCACTAAGAAAGGGTTTTTCGAAATTCCACCCCTAAGAGGGTGAAATTTGACGCGGACGAAGTCGCGGGCAGAAGCTAGTGTAGATATTAATGATGCAGTTCTGTTCTATATGGAAACGTTTCATTCAGCAACCGAATTGCGTAGCACTCAATCTGAATCAATTTGAAGGATATTGCTAATCTATTCGGTCATAACATAATGTTCGAAGTCTGCTCAACAACGTAAATAACGCAGTAAATGTTGTTGAACTGTCAAAATGACAGTCATTGCGTGTGTTACGCAATTACCCCGCAGGGTTAAACCGCAAATTAAATTACCTAGCGAAACTCCGCAGCCGTGATGGGTATCGATATCATTCTAAACATGAATAAACAAAAAACAAAAAAATAATTATGAGTTTTTTTTTCGGGTAATCAATCACTCCTCACTTAAAATATCAGTTTAAAAAAAATCTCTTGTTGCTGTTGAATACATGCTGGGAATTCTGCGCATTGCTCAATATCTTGTACAGACGCCAGCACATCAAGCTACCTCAATCTGTCAAATTTCCCCAATTGAAACTGAACTTTATGCTTATGTGATAAAGTTGAAAATCTATAGAAGAAATTTGACAGATGGGGTAGCTGGATGTGCTGGCGTCTGTACGACTACGGTACCGTTCAAGAAATTCTTCAGCATGCTTTGAAGACCACAAGACTATATTTATTTCAATTTTAATTATCTCAAATTTTACATTTATTGGAGAACAGTCAAAAGAAAAAGCTGATTCTCTAAAACAGCTTTTAAGGTCAAATGACTTCAAGTGTAAGTCAAGTTAATTGATATGAACACTATAATCATTACAAGACCGTTATCTGCCGCAGGTCATTGATTTCATCCGACACAAAGTAACTATACATATTATAAGTATCTTCATTATTTTATATGAAATAGCTTGGACCTTCAGAGTACGGTATTTATAGTAACAGCCACTGAACTATAATATTGTACGAGGATAAACGAACGTGCATAGAAATGCTAGGTCATCGGCATAGTGTGTGATCGGGGGCGGCAAAAACTACACAACAAGATTGGTTTAGTAGTTTCGTAGATTGCCACTGATAGATAACATTCCGATTTTTAAAGAAGTTTAAATTACGAACATAAATGTAGGGAACACCTGATTTTTTTTACCGACTTCAAAAAAAAGGAGGTTATCAATTCGATACGTATGTATGTAATATTATTGGAATTGCATTATATTCACATATGATGATCTATTAGGGCTTCCAAACAAATATACAAAATTTCATAGACGTATGTATGTATGTATGTATGCATGTATGTATGTATGTATGTTTGTCCACGCATATCTCCGGAACTATTAATCGGAACGTGACCATTTTTTTTTATTTGGCTTACATTTTCTTCAACTTAGGGAACAGTGCAAGTTTCATCAAGATCGATTCAGTAATTTTCAAGATATGGACTAATACGTGTAAGTGTGACGGCCTTGCTTATTGATAAGAGCTACGGGTGTAGTGTCAAAGGGAAAACATCTCAAAACCTTGGTCAAATACTAGTGCAAAAACTAAAAATTACGAAATAAAAAGTAATTTAAAAAAATTAAACCGACTTCAAAAAGAAATTAACTCAAAATCATGAAATAACTTTAATTTCGGAAGTCGGTGGCAAAAAACTAAAATACAGATCCCAAGACACCGACTTCCGAAATTAAAGTTATTTCATGATTTTGAGTTAATTTCTTTTTGAAGTCGGTTTAATTTTTTTTAAATTACTTTTTATTTCGCGATTTCAGGTTTAGTCCCATCGTAAAAGTTGTTCATAATGATGAGTACAATGACCTCGTAAGAGGTTGTTGGTGTTTTTCCAATAACCCTGTAGATATAGATTGTTTTGTTGATACTTGATATTGAATTTCCAGTAAAGATGCAGTCACCCTCCAGAGCTTAGTAACAACTGAGTTGCTAAGTGCTTCTTAGTCACAGGGCGCAAGTAATGTGTTGAAGACAAGGAAGTGATTTAAGTCCTGCTGAGCATTTAAAAGGATTTGGCGTCTAGTGTTTCAATTTACATAAGCCGTGCGAAGAACAATTTACGAGTATTTACTTTCATTCTCACTAATAAAAACCTTGTCACTAAAGCAACACGATCCGGATTGAAAAAGATCCGGCAGTTCTCTATGGTCGAATGTGTTTAAATAAAACTTTTAATAATTTATTAATTATGTCTGGAAACGGAGAAGGAAAACATCGTGAGAAAACTGTAATTTCCTAGAACCAAAATTTCGAAGACAGTGACATCTACCAACCCGCACTGGGCCCGCGTGATGGATTACGGCCCAGTCCCTGTGACCGAGAGGAGGCTTGTGTCCCAGCAGTGGGAACTGTATAGGCTGATTATGCAGGTCTGGTAATAGCTAACATCGACCAAGCTCTGCAAAGTGGAACCGAAAACGACCGTTATGTTGAAACTTTAAATTATAAAACTGGCCAAGTGCGAGTCGGACTCGCACACGAAGGGTTCCATACCACAAGGCAAAAACACCGAAAAAAACACGTTTGTTGTATGCTGCCGTACGTTACTTAAAACACGGTTAAGCCTCAAACTGCCATTTTTTAGTTTTGTTTGTTGTAAGACTGAAAGATGTTTTCAGTTTTCATACCCCAAAAAAAAATCGTTGATAAACCAGTGACATTTGTCTCTTAGAAAGATTTTTATATCTTTATTCGTTTGGAAGAGACATCATTTCGCAGGTTTTTGTCCGATATCTCTGAAACTACTTTATGGGTTTAACCGTATTTTAAACAATGTACGGCAGTATGGGAGCCCCCCCTAAATATTTATTTTATTCTGTTTTTAGTATTTGTTGTTATAGCCAGAAATACATCATCTGTGAAAATTTCAACTGTCTAGCTATCGCGGTTCTTGAGATACTGCCTGGTGACAGACAGACGGACGGACAGACAGTGAAGTCTTAGTAATAGGGTCCCGTTTTTACCCTTTGGGTACGGAACCCTAAAAACCAAAGAGGTCATCCAATGATAACACCAGACTCGTGCAACAAAGTTACAGCCAAGTTTCAGATAATAAAGAACATTACTAAGGCCAAAGGCTAAATAGTTTAGCTATGAAGTGATGTCCATGATAAATCTAACTATTAATAAAAACGTGAGTCAATCTGTTTGTCACTCAATCACAGTGCAGCGGATGAGGTTTGAAGCACACAGGAAGCTGGCGTCACGGTAAGGATATGCACTAGATACTATCTCGAATGAAACTGTAGTTCCCCTGGGAAATCTATGCTAGTAGTACTTGCTACTAGGGAGAAGCCATCCCCTATAATCTATGCTAGTAGTACTTGCTACTAGGGAGAAGCCATCCCCTATAATCTATGCTAGTAGTACTTGCTACTAGGGAGAAGCCATCCCCTATAATCTATGCTAGTAGTACTTGCTACTAGGGAGAAGCCATCCCCTATAATCTATGCTAGTAGTACTTGCTACTAGGGAGAAGCCATCCCCTATAATCTATGCTAGTAGTACTTGCTACTAGGGAGAAGCCATCCCCTATAATCTATGCTAGTAGTACTTGCTACTAGGGAGAAGCCATCCCCTATAATCTATGCTAGTAGTACTTGCTACTAGGGAGAAGCCATCCCCTATAATCCAAAGCGGTTAAGGGATATCCAGTGAATGTCCACTTAGCATCTGTTTACTGATAGCGTCTTAGTACGATCGACAAACCCCTTGTAAAAGATGGTGTATCACAATCATTTCAAACGGGTAGTCATTTTTACCCGGCTTAGGGGAGCTAGCCAATTTGTTTTGCGTGCATATCCGTGAAGGCTAAATATTTGATGATCGACATGACATTATATTTTTCTCGAAATGAAAAGAAATACAGAAACCTCTTCTGGAGGTTTTTCTGAACATACTCCTATTAGTTCAACACCATATAGAGCCGCTGGTCAGCCATAAATAATTACTAACCTCGTTGAAGGACCTTCAACCCACGATTATATTACACTACACGATATTTAGGGCTCGTTTCTTAGGTGATGTGTTCTTGACCCTTCCTCCCTTACTCTTATTAACCCATCCCGATTTAGGGAAAGGGTTCCTGAATATCGCGTAGTGTATTAAGGCATTTACGCTAGCCGCTAGGTCTAATCTATACTAATATTATAAAGCTGCAGAGTTTGTTTGTTTGTTTGAACGCGCTAATCTCTGGAACTACTGGTCCGATTTGAATGATTCTTTTAGTGTTGGGTAGTACATTTATCGAGGAAGGCTATATAACATCACGCTACGACCCTTAGGAGCCGCGCAGCGTGTGACACCGCGGGGAACAGCTAGTACTCAATAAGTTCACCAGCTCCGGAACCAAACAAAAGCAAGGATACTAAACCCAGTAAAAAATATTGGTATATAAGTAATCCTTTCACCAGCGAGTTTAACTCTATTTATCGACTAAATAAGCACCTAAACTACGACACGGTATTTTAAACAGAATGATGCATTTTTTGTTAGCGTGCTCACTTCCATTGAGGAATTAATAAAAATGTTTAGTGTCGGCAGCCATATTTCATTCATAACGCCGCAAATTATAATCATATTCATTGTTTTTGTGTCGGTCTGAAAAACTTCTACCTCGCCTATTTTTGGGGACGTAAGTAGTCGTATTCTTTTGCCACTCATGTCTATTATTTTTCTAGGTTTTTTTTTTTTATTAGAAAAGTAATCGAAATGGAGGCAAGAAACTATCAGCTAAACAGTTCAAGCTCAGCATGAAATAAGGCAGGATAAAACTGACGAATATCATTTATAGTAGATAAAAAAAAATCCAATTGTGGAAATTACAAGTATCTTTCGCTGAACTAAAATTCAATTAAATCTTTACCCGTAGGTGCTTGTTCTAAGAAAAATGTGAAGTCGTTTCTCAGTATTTCACAAAACAGTTACAAATATACTTCAATTCCTCATGTTGCCAAAAGACACAATAGCAATGGTTTAAATTGTGTGAATCATTGCAATACATTTATTTGAAGAATCCTTTATGTATGGCGCCACTACGACGTTAATTTCTTTTAGAAGTCGGTTTAATTTTTTTAAATTACTTTTTTATTTCGTAATTTTGTTTTTGCACTAGAATTTGACCAAGGTTTTGAGATGTTTTCCCTTTGATACTACACCCGTAGCTCGTATCAATAAGCCAGGCCGTCACACTTACACGTATTAGTCCACACACACACATAATCAGCCTATAATGTTCCCACTGCTGGGACACAGGCCTCCTCTCTGTGAGAGGGAGTGGGCCGTAATCCACCACGCGGGCCCAGTGCGGGTTGGCAGATGTCACATGTCTTCGAATTTTTGGTTCTAAGACATGCCGGTTTCCTCACGATGTTTTCCTTTACCGTATTAGTCCATATCTTGAAAATTACTGAATTGATGTTGATGAAACTTGCAATGTTCTCTAAGTTGAAGTAAATGTAAGCCAATAAAAGAAAAATGGTCAGGATCCGATTAATAGTTGCGGTGAAATGCGTGGACAAACATACATACATCTGTAAATTTTTGTATATTTGTTTGGAAGCCCTAATAGATTGTCACATGTGAATGTAATGCAGTTCCAATAATATTACATACATACGTGTCGAATTGATAATCTCCATTTTTTGAAGTCGGTCGATGTCGGAAGATGAGAGAAGATGAGCTGACTGCCCAGGGGCCAAGGTGCGCCAAACGTAGTCACATTGACAGCGGCTTAAGTCATAGCAGTAAGGACGATTTTCGTAGTGCAAGTGTTGATGATGATGTGTTGGATGTCACTCATAGATTTTATTTATTATTATGCTCGCTCAGTAATCGGAACTGAGTAATAATGATCTAAACTCAGAACATCTGACTTTGCGCTTAGATTGTAAGTAAAACTATTCTAGTAAAACAAGGTGACGTACTTAGGAGCCGGTTCGCCTTCAGCCTCGCACTCTATGATGAACGGCTTGTCCACTTCGCCGGGCTGTGCCACTTGGAACAGAATCTCCTCTTGTGTCGGCTGCTTTACGATCTTTGGCGGTGACGTCACTGGGGATAAATGTTTATGTTATGACGAGTTCGTAAAGATGGGCCTGACTAATAATTATATAATTATTTTGATTTGAGCGGTGATTTTTCTGACAGAGGTCAGATAGGCACGCACTCCATGGAAAATGTTAGACTGGAAGCCAACCCCAACACAGTTGGGAAAAGGCTAGGCAGATGATGATGATGATGACATCGTTACAATTTTCCTGGATAAGTATTAGAAAGAGATTTTGTTTCTTTAAAAAAAAATCTTTCAAAGGCAAGTACTAGGTCTCATTATAAGTCTGAACAGTGGCATAACAAATAATCTAATTTCGTACCTAGGAAAAACAAATGCGTAAGCTCTAATTTTAGAATATCTATTCTTACTGACCTTAACCCTGATCTATTATCTAAAAATTACTTATCATTTTGTTTCTTTAAGAATGATTGCTTTTTTAAGATATATTGTACAACTCTAGATTCGAGTTAAATATTACTGTAAAATAATTTAAAAAACATTTCTTTTTTTACTAGCTGTGCCTGCGACTTCGTTCGCGTGGATGTCGGAAAACAGTAATGTGTCTACTAATTATTTTTCTAAAATAAAAGTAGCCTAAGTTTCTCCTTATAATCGCTATCTGCTAGTGAAATTCCCGTAAAAATCGATACAGCCGTATCGGAGATTAGCCGACAGAAAGGTTAAAAAATTATGATTTTGTTGTGTAAGTACCTACCATATAAAATTTCATATGCATTTAGTAAAAATCTGTTATTTTGAAATTACAAAAAGAGACTTAAATTTTATTTATATTGAATTATTATTTCCATTTTGAAAACGTTTAGGTAATTATATAAGAAAATATACAAAGTATGCAAACAACTGCAAGTATCTTGTCATACAGCTCACCTTTGAAACAGTAAATACTTTTCACAGCCATTCTCAAATGTCAAGGCATTTACATGACATTGGGTTAGGTCAGTGTTTCAGTGTCAGTTTACTCCTACTGCTTAAAGCCTTATGATCTCATACATTTGGCATATAAGTTAACATGAAGTTCTTAAATATTTTGAAATATTTAATTTTATAAAAATTTTTAATTATGAACTTCTCAGTAGCAACCCAGAGCCTGGATCTGTGCCCGCTTGATGGCAATAGGGTCCCCCCTATTATTATGGTACTTGAAAATAACTGGCGAAATGTGGGTTTACTATTATAGGTAGACTTCCGCCGAACCCTTTTTTTTTTTTCTAAATTAAATATATTAACCTAGCTGCGCACCGCGGTTTCACCCGCATAAGTTTCGATCCCGAGCTATCTGTATACCAAATTTCATCTAAATCGGTAAGCAGTTTAAACGTGAAGAGGTAACAAACAGACAGACAGACACACTTCCGCATTTATAATATTACTAGCAGCACCCCGCGGTTTCACCCGCATAAGTGTCGATCCCGTGGGAATATCGGGATAAAAACTATCCTATATCCTTTCGGGACTCCAAACTATCTCTATACCAAAATTCATCTAAATTGGTTCAGCGGTTTAAGCATGAAGAGGTAACAGACAGACACACTTTCGCATTTATAATATTATAGATATAGGATAGTTGTGTTACAATGATCTCTTCTAGAAACAAAAGTAGAGAGTTACAGGAATGTATTGGTCAACTAGTGCAGTGAAGGCATGTTGATTGCATTATGATCTAGTTGGCACTGGTACATAATCCAATCAGAGCCCTACACACTACCTGCCAATCTTTGATAGAGGCTCTATGCCAGCTGCCAATAGTGATGAGAACAATATGTCAACAATACATACAAAATGAAATATTATGCTAATTTCCAAGTCAAGCTTTGCATACAATACCATGTCTTCTTTGTGTTGTATGCTTCTACAATGTCTAGACTTTTGTATGAACATCAAACACTGTCAAGGTGACTAAAAGGAAATCTTGACATGTTCTAAACCAGAACACGCTCCCAGATTCACAGGACCACTTCAATGGAACCTCCATGCATTTCCATGTTAGGTATAAAGACCTTAAACATCAAAATAGTGATGAATCAAAGAAAAACTGTTGATGAAGTTGTGAACCCAATTTTTTTTTTAATTCAATACTTTATAAATAATAAGGTGCAGAGCTTTTTACGGAAAAGTGCAGTGTGGTTCCATTTAAGAGTCTGGGAGTGTATTATACAAAATCTTTACAATATATCATGTATATAAATATCTGGCACCCGAGGCTATAGGTTTAGCACTGTACTTTATTGGAAACTAATCTGACTGGCTTTAAATTTTTTGAGATCAATGCAGGATAAATATTTCAGATCAGTAACAAACCATCAGTTAGCCATTTTTTGATCTGCCTTTCTTGTTTTGTCTTCCTCAATATAACAATTGCATAAGCAAATTAATATTCAATGTCTAACTAGAGAATATGATGATTGATAAGCACAAATAGGCTTTTTTTGCCAAGAACTTCTTAATTTATTTAGGGCTGATTATTCAATAGTATTTATAACTTTTATCTGAGGAATAAATATTGCAGTTTGACTACTTTTATATAGAAAATATGTCAAGCTGACATAATTATTTTTCAGCTAAAACTTATCTGACTTGAAAATTGAGACCTTAGTTGAGTAAACTATAATTATAACATTTTCTGCCTATGTATAATTAAATCTTTATATTATTTTTCTTCCGTCCCAGCTCACTCCAAGGTTCGTATAAAGAGATAATAACATACTGGCTAATTGTGCTGCTTTATGTTTAAGCAAGATATGACACAGCCAATCATGATCTGCCTAGCTTTTTCCCATGTTGGGGTTGCCTTCCAGTTTCACCAGAATAGAATAGAATACTCTTTATTATGTACACCATATAAATTACAAACATAATTATAGAAACTGTACAGAGGGTGACACAATGGGCGGTCTTATCGCTAAAAGCGATCTTTTAAAGACAACCTTTGGATGGATTAAAAAGGAGAAGGACAGACCACCAGATGCAGTGGAATACCAATATTTTACATGAAGCAGTTGCTTCATGTAGACTATTGGTACCTGACTTCTAACAACCCAGTTATTGGGTAATACACTTGGTAAGAGTGGTTGTCAGACTTTCAGGCTTCGAAAGATATGACACAGCCCATCAGAACAATAATTGAAATCCAGATCATGCTTCTCTTAAAACAATGACAGATAAAATCTATTAAAGCATGTATACTCAAAGGTGAGTAGCCCAGAGTTAAATTAAATCTATGACATCAAAATCTTGATTACGACATGAGCAAGGACAAAACAATGTTGTCAATTACAAATCTGGCATGAAGACTACTAAATTAAGATATGATGCCTGTGAGTAATACCACCATACAAGTCATCATAGAATTTGAGGAGTGCCAATGCTTTTTTCAAGCATTCTATTAATCAAAGTGGGACAACACAGCCTGATGTAATAATAATAATAAAAATGGCTTGGGCTGGTTCACTCTTAAGAAATCTTTTGGTTGTTACGAGCACAACAAAACTGAATTGCATAAAAATCTTAATCATAACATAAAGTATGTGATGTCATTTAGTTAGATGTAAGCAGGAAGGCAATAATTACAACAGCTTTATGAGAGAGTATCAACAAGTCTGTTTCATAACTTAATTATATCCCTGGGGAAAGAGCAACTGAGAAAAAGTTGAATGAACTATGGCTAGCAATGCGATAATTAAGTGCTAGTTTATGAGGGAAGGTAATAAACTTAAATAAAAATATAAATAATACTCACATAAAGCCGCCGCACATGTTATTAGCGCGATGAAACACAGTATTCTTGTTGTACCCATTTTTTCAGGTCTCCTACTTCGTAGTACTCGTGTATCTAACAAGAAATCAAATAAAATCACTTTAAAACTTATTAAAACACATTTCTCCGGCACACATGTTCACCGCACTCGATGACCTAATCCGAATAAAGCTTGGACCACAATGACAACACCCACTAAAAATAGCAACATAAAATACACTAAATTGACGACCTCGATAGGACACAAAAACTTGTTACGAAAACTTAAAAAAGTACCGCAATTCCCTTAGCCCTTAAAGTTACACGGTTTCACAACAGGCTAACGCTAGAAAACCCGCACAAACTCACTATTTGTTGCCGTACACGGCAAATCAATAATTGCATTCTGATAATGCTAACTCGATTATGTCTTAACTTAGATTACATTTATACATAAGAACTAGTGCAAGTTATTACCTAAATGCTCGTTTTTATAATATTATCATCGCGAAAACCAACTGAAATAATAAAATTACGGATTTAAAGGCGGGGCCTCTGAGATTCGCTGTCGTTCGTTCGTTCAGCAATTGACGGTTCAATGACTGACTGGGTATAGACAAAGATTCTTTTCTATGCTCATGACCGTTTTAATTGCTATCTCTTTTGCACTTGGAAGCAAGGTATATTTCTCTTACTTTTTTTAGGCGATCATAGACAAGGAAAAATTTTGTTGTACGTTTAGAAATAATGTTGTTTTCAAATATTGGTCGGGGGTCCACCTCTTGAAAACATTTTTTTTTGACAAGAAGTTATTTTATTCTTCTAAAGCACAAAGTTTTACAATTATTATTTTAAACCAATAGCCGTGTTTTGCTTCAAAAATAAATGTATCTTTAGCATTCCCTGTCAACAATCGTGTACATTAGATGTATTTTTAATCTGTAGTTATTTTCTTCGATAAGGGGAAGCTCTAAGGTGGCCCGCGAAATTCAAATTTTCTTACGTTTTTTGCAATTTGCTGGTCAGTATTAAGTTGTACTTTGATTAAAATATGATTCGCGGTCGTAACAAATATGTATTTACAGAATTATAATCAATAAAGTCATCAACACAACTCTCTAAGACCATGTAATCCCCAAGAATGACTATTTCATGAAATCTTGACATTTGGGGATTACATGGTCTCAGAGAGGTGTGTTGATGACTTTAATCATTATAATTCTGTAAATACATATTTGTTACGACCGCGAATCATATTTTAATCAACGTACAACTTAATACTGACCAGCAAATTGCAAAAAACCTAAAAAAAATTGAATTTCGCGGACTACCCTGGCGCTTTCGCCATAATAATAAATTCATTCGATTTCGGCCCCGCCTCGTACGCATTCCAAAGGACCGGGACCCCATGGTCCCAAGATATGTTAAAACATAAAAATAAATTCATTCTAGGACGGTAAATACTTGCAAATGATTTATTAAAAAAAACGTAAAAAATATGATTAAAGTAACAATTTATATTTTGAAATATCGACTAATTTATCATCTTTCTCCAATAATATTGTCGCAGTGGACTGGGATCACTAACCGCTACTTTATTCTGCGAAATTTGGATATGGAATATTCATTTTTCATTTTCATCTCACGATTCACGAATCATATTCATAATCTCAAAGAGCACAGGAGCACAGAGCTCCCGTATTATTACTATAATTTATACTCTTTGGCACAGAGATTATACATAATTATCAAACAGTACAAACATTGAGTCAAACTATTGTTAAAAATTGCCGATTTAATTACCAAAAAAATTACACTATAATCAACAACATTAATATCAACTGAAACACACTGAATATAAAACACAATTGCACTACTGATCGCTCTAGTACTATCGCCGCGATTCTCTCGCTCGTGGAGACGGCCCCTAAGTCGCATTTGAAGATCGCTTTCAATGTATTCGCTTATATCCACAAACTACTTAGAGATACCTTATATCGCTTTATCACTCGGTCGTGGCGCATCGCGGCCTTATAGTGCCGCAGATAGTTCTAGAACCGTCCATTGTAGAAACATCTAGAATGTTCGGTTCGAGTAGGTACATACCGGCCCCGACTTACCAGATGTCGATAGTTCGAGAAAGTTTTAGAAAGTTCTAGCATTGAAATTTCTAGAAGGATCTTGACTCTACTAGTTCTGCTACTCGATACTAGATGGCGCTAGTGGTAACTAGTGTCACCATGTACCAGGCATTAATTGTGGCGCGCAACACTATGATATTTTGTGTTAATTTTGTTTGAATAAAATCTGACGTTCTGTCTGTCCTGTCTGTGTCTATCATGAGCATTGACATTTAAATTATTTGAAATCATTGATCATGAGTAAGGATATTTTTCAGAAGTTATAAAAAATTGTAATATTTTTATTAAATGTTTGTCCATATCACAGACAAAATATTTAAAGGACCACCAGGACTAAGAACAAATTATTCTCTATTCGCGTACTAAATTCCTGATTACATTTCCGGGACTTGATAATTATGGGTAAATATTTTTCTTAGTTTAGGCCGACCGAATAACTGAGATGTTGCCGTAGGTAGCAGCGCGGTGAGGGAGGTGTGTCGTGACGTGATGCTAGAGCTCGTGATTCGTCAACTTGTGACAACTATCACTCCTCCCAGTCACCGCGCAGCTACCGTGGTCGGCCTATATTTTAGTATTTTACAAAGACTTTTTACTTTACAAATTATATTAACGAAAGACGGTAGTGGTACGCCTACATGACAGGCCGCTTTGTGTGGTATTATTTCGAAGAAAATATGTAGAGTTGCACATCATCTGATTTGCCTAGCCTTTTCCCAACTATGTTGGGATCGGCTTCCAGTCTAACCGGATGCAGCTGAATACCAGTATTTTACATGGAGCGACTGCCATCTGAGGCTTAGTGTGAGTTTTTTCACTCACGTTCGATTGCGAGCGCGATTTTATATGGAAAAGTTATAGCGCCACCTGGCGGTCACTAGGAGAAACCTAATTTCCCATACAAAATCGAACGTGAGTCGAAAAAACTCACACTAAGGCCACTGACTTCCACAACCCAATTACTGGGTAATACGATACCCCTTGATAAGACTGTTGTCAGACTTTCGGGCTTCTGACCATCCACAGACCAACCGCGGCAAGCATAGCTTAACCTAATCTATCGACCTGTTGTGGCTGTTATTATTTAGCCACGGGCCCCTCCTATGTTGAGTACCTATAGAGAGAGATAAGTTCTACTTTAGAATATAATTATTAGCAACAACAATATTCGTAATAGGTAATACAACGTTTTATTTTCGTTAGTATTTTATAATTTAGCCCTTTAATTAGATAAAATAAATAATTTTCTTAGATGTGGCAAACTATCTGACGGTTGTTGGATTATAAGATGGTGTCGGTAAAAGTGTAAATTACCGAACTTGGTGGCAATCATGTTATTTCCCTGTACCTATTACACTAGATGGCCTCACTGAGACATGGAATCATGATTTTTTGTGTTCCGTATCCAAAGGGTAAAAACCGGGACCCTAATTACCTAATAAGGCTCTGTTTTATCGGCGTTTTTGCCTTGTGGTACGGAACCCTTCGTGTGCCAGTCCGACTCGCACTTGGCCAGTTTTTAGTAACAACAAATGTTATAGCGGCAACAGAAATACATAATTTGTGAACATTTCAACTTTTCAGCTATCGCGGTTCATGAGATACAGAGCCTGGTGACAGACAGACGGACAGACAGCGAAGTCTTAGTAATAGGGTTCCGTTTTTACCCTTTGGGTACGGAACCCTAAAAACAATATAATAAATATTTAAGAGGGGCTCCCATACAAACAAACGTGTCATTTTCGGCGTTTTTGCCTTGTGGTACGGAACCCTTCGTGTGTGGAGTCCGCTCGCACTTGGCCAGTTTTTATTATATATTTCTTCTGATAGCCAGCCTCTATTATCCAAGAAGATTAGATAAAATAGTACTTACATGCTTAATAAGTCCATTACCTAGATCATCTTCGCATTTTTTTTTAACAGAGTGTAAATTACGAGTACAGAGACTTTCTTGAGATAAAAACCCAAAAACTTATTGTTGGCCTGAACTGGGTTTCGAACCAGAAACCTCATGATCCGCAGCCACTGAGACACTATTCTTATGATTTAACAATAAATTATCTCCTGCCATTTACAGGTGACCAGCCCAACCATAAGATAAGACCGAGGTACAGGTTCAGCGTAGAAGCATCCAAACATTCAGGACGCGCTAAAAACTTTTGCAAATCAGAAGTTAATATTGTCCCCCCAAAAGAACGTTTAGATACGAACAACTCTGGAAAACGCGACATCAATGTTCACACCTCCTCTAAAGGCCTCGGAGAGTACTACAAGAAATATGAACACGATGAAGTACCCGTTAAAGATTCAAATGTTAAAGAAATTCCAAGCGTACGAGACAAAGGATCTTTAACTAATTCCGAACTGGATAAATTGGAGTCCAAAATATTTAAAAACATGTCACAAGAACTTCAAACAGATGAGGATAACTCGAAATGTAGTTTGGAGTCAAATATAAATTTTTTCAAAACGACTGTTCTAGAGATATTTGATAACTTCTATGCGAGCATGCGCGACTTTGAGCTTTATAAAAAAAGGTTTAACGAGATCCTTGGAAAAAGTAAAGAAGATGCTGTTGCTGACATGGAAGATTTCATAAAAGATATGATTCAGCATATAATGTCTTCTGAGACTTTAATTTCTAGTGATGGCAAGAAGACAAATGCGTCTTTGTCATGCAAAGACAAAGAGATTATGTCGATTGAAAGCAGGAAATCCAATGATCAAGCGTCGTCAATAGGAGACAAAGATATTTCGAATAACACTGACGGTGAGAAATCTACTGACTTAGCGTCGTTGTCATTCAATGACAAACAAATAAATGTTAGCAACTTTGACGACGGATCAAGTTATGATACAAACACTTCAGCAGTCAAAAATTTACATTCGGTAATCGAAGCTTACAGAAACGACAATTATCTTACGGACTCTACTTTAGACGAAAACCCCTCAAAAGCCAAAACCCCTCCTGCTAATAAGGATGAATTCTTCAATATTTTTCTTCTAAGTGGGAATCCATGTGTGCAAATTAAAATAAATGACCGTAACCTGTTATCTGAAATTAATATAAAGGAGCCAGTCAAAAAACCAGATAGTGGTAAACACGTTGCGTCAGCAGAGAATATGGAGAGGCTAGCTGCCAAGAAGATGGAGTTAGAGAAGTATGTTGAGCAAGATCACGATGCTAACGTGCCTGATAGAGAAATACCTGTAAAAATTTCCTACGCGAAGAAGAATATATATCTCAATGAGGACTTTTCCCAAGAGCGCGATACTGAAAAATCATTTATAGCTAAGCTTTGTTACTTTTTGTGCAGGAAGTTCCGTAAAACTACTTAAGGTCAATGTAATGAACTTTTTTTGAATATATAAGTACGTCCAAAATCTAGCTATTATGTTTACTAAATTGCAGCACCAATTCTTTCTTCATATCAGACGCTTCACTCAAGTGACTGTTGATTTTTGTTTCATTCCACATCATTCGACTCATAAGTCATACAACAAGATTCCTTGCTAAAGGAATTACAGGATTAAGATCCCTAGTCAAACTACAATCATCTTCATACTTTGATAAATTGTTACTGGCTGCCAAGCGGTGGTTTTGTCGGGTCGGGTGCCAGTAGAAATCCGTTCATTCTGGCAATACAAATAAACTTGTTATTGACACATCATGCGAGACAAAGTGGCCAAACCCGAGTGCAAGTTCACTCTGTGTTCAGACGTTTAATTTTTTTGACCATCCGGAACGGAAATGCAACATCCATCGTTAAATCGGTTCACTAATTTATTAGATTTTCACTAACTATGTGATTTAAATGGATGTGTCCTGAACTTATCCATAAATTCCAACCAACTTTGTAGCTACCATATGTTTTTTTTATGCAGCCGCCATCATGGATTTTCATTTTGACCTATTGGCTTCAGCACCCTCGAAAACCATGAAAACTGTCTCTCTCTCGCTCTGACTCTTTCTATTATATGTACAGTCGCATGGAGGCGACATAACGCTTTTTCGTTACGTGACGATTTCTCCCAGTTTATTCCTACCGCAACGTTCCAAAAAACGCATTGAAACTGGGCCTCTTAGCAGTTACGATGTTGAGTCAGTTCTGAAAAAGCCGTTAAACTTTTAACAGTCGGGCGTTCATAATATTAAAAATTAGGGAACGTATATATCTTCGGTCAAATCCATACCTAAAGGGATCTCGTGAACTACGCGGGCACGAGCACGACTGGTGTCACTGACTCTGGCAGGGCCACCATCAGAGATTTTAATTTTGATAACACAAAAAATTTGTCGCTAATCAAATATCAAAATTTGTCGGTCACTGGTTCAAAAGATATAAGGGTTTATAGGTGGCCGATCTGGAGAGAGTCTCCCCCAGCAGGGTCAGGTCACATTTATATCTCAAAAACTAGGGCACCTAACGAAGATCTCTTTTCTTCCATATTTTGTCGCCAATTAGTCGGAATCAGTCGCTAAGTCACAGATTTAACCGGGTCTTAGTTTAGCAGATGTTCAATGGCGCCGATTCTGTTGTTCACAAACTAAACTAAATTTAAGTTCATGCATCTTTTTCTTTCTATTTCATTATGAAAAGGACAGAAGATAAATATTAGTTTAGTCCTGTCAAATTAAGATACTCCATAGACAATTTAGACGAGATTTAAAAAATGGCCATTAAAAATACGTCAATTTACGTCAGGCGCTGACTAATTTGACAGGACTAAACTAATATTTATCTTCTGTCCTTTTCTTAATGAAATAGAAAGAAAAAGATGCTTGAACTTAAATTTAGTTTAGTTTGTGACACAACAGAATCGGCGCCATTGAAAATAAATTTTCTCTTAAAGTATCACATTTAGAAGAACGGATGATATGTTACAATTTAGTTAAGAAATAGTTAAAAATCTTATCTGGGGGCACGGGAGTGCCCCCGCCAAGACGAGCCAAGTGAAGCGCAAGGGCACTACCTACCTTTTCTCGAAGCACTTCGTCGTATTTTTGAACCTTTTCTTATTTGCGTTAATCTATGAGATTGGGCCTAGTCAATAAAGCCGAAAATATTGGGCTCTCAATTCAGACGTTTTAGTCAAATTCGACTTTCATTTAATTCTTAACAATTAACTTTTCTGTCATTATTTCTTTTTAACTAATTCACTTAAATATCTAAGTAAAAGTCGTATTTATGTATTTCTTCAGATAAATTAATGTTTTGCAGATTCCACAGTACAGACATTAATGAAGTGAGGGCCCTAGATATACCGCCATAAATCTGTAATGTCATTTTCTACAGATTTGGGAATTTCTTAATATATTTAAGATTCTTAAATAAAAATTATTAACCCAGAGATAGTACTTATTGAGATTTAGGCTATGCCACTTTATGCACGCGTCTGGATTGAGGGCCCAAGTTATTTAATCATAACAGTTTTAATTCACGTTTAAGAAATTCATGGCCCTTTGCTTTAAGTTTTACTTTCCCTCTAAGTCTTATTTCGTTCCGTAAGGTTTCAAAAAATAGGCCCTCAATCGGCACATGAATAATATAGAGGTCTAGTCCATCTGTAGCCACTATAGTTTTTTTTTTGTTTTATTCTCTTCAAACATCTCGCAAAAAGTTACAAAGGGCTATCTATACAATATTATCCAATACTTGGCAATTACAAACTACACCTCATACCCTTTTGTAACTTTTTGTGCAGGTCCGCAAAACTTGCTGAGATCTCTGCTATGTACATGTTTGATATTATAAATGCGTTTATTATTATTCAACAAATACTTTATTGTGGACTAGACAAAGTATAGAACAAGGAAAAAAATCACGATACACCACATTCTTCAAAATTGATTATATACCACCTCATCATAGCTATATGTTTACTAAGTTGGAGCGCAAATTCCTTCTTCGTGTGCAAAAATTCCCTAATGACAGGCAGATCTAGCATAACGAAGGCTTGGCCATCGATCTCTTCTTGTTTCATTTTCTCTGCAATAAGTTTGCAGTCGTCAGTGCTGCGTAAGTACGCGTATACGTCATCGACGGACCAGTCTAAGGGGTTCGGCGACAGCTTCAGTTTGCCCTTCATCCAGGACATCGCCATGTCTTTCTCGAACATTTTGTTGTCGGACGGCAGAGGATCGTAAGTGTTGAATTTCAACTTTTTCAGTTCTGGTTCCTCGGAGTCCGAAACGTCGGAAATGTTTTTGGCGTCTCTAGAGTTGGAACTGCTCTCGTTGGTCTCGTTTTCCGAGTCGCTGTCTTGTTTCTTGACGCAGGTATTTCTGTATACTTCTTTTTTGTTCCAGTGGGCCTCTTTCATTTGGAGGGCGAAGTTGGGTAGTTTGGCGCCGCGGGTCTTCATCTCCATCTTGGGGTAGTGGTGCTTGGCCCGCCTGGCTCGGCGCGCGCCGCAGTCGGGCGAGCCGGGCCGCGAGCTGGGCCGTGAGCGTGAGCCGGGCCGCGAGCCGGGCCGCGAGCCAGGCCGCGAGCCGGGCCGCGTGCCGGGCTCGGAGGGCGGCGTGGAGCCCGCGTTGTCGAACTCTCCTCAGACTCCACGTCCTTGTTGCTCTCGCTCTCCTGTGGCTGCAGCTCCTTTTCTTTCTTCTCCGGAGCAGCCTTTTTCTTTTTCCTTCGACCATTGACGCTGCCTTTTGTTCTTCCGCGGCGTTCGGTGTTGCTATCTGGAATTTGTAATATTTTATTAGACTTTGTGCACAATATAGGACAGGTACAAAGCGGACTAAGTGCCATATAAGCATTTTGTGCCGGTCAACTAAGGTAGGGGAGATATAACATAGCAGATGCATTGCTTATTAATAATCGTAGCTTTGGATCTTCGTAGCATTTCCTATGATTATCACGTTGCGTATATGCGTTGGAAACTACTCGATACATAATCAACCTATAATGTTCCTACTGCTGAGACACAGGCCTCCTCTCCGTGAGAGGGAGTGGGCCGTAATCCACCACGCGGGCCCAGTGAGGGTTGGTAGATGTCACGGAATGACGTCTTCGAATTTTTGTTTTTTTGTTTTTACACAGAGTAAAGCACCTGTCTGGGTTTGCGGCAGTTACACAGTCACCGCCACTGCTCAATAAGTATACTTCAATACTAGACTTATTGTACGTAAAGTAAGATCCCTCAGTCATATCACATGTTCCATACATTTTGACCATGTTGGTACTTATTGCCTTTCTAATAACAGACGACAAAACTTCTGCACTGGGGGATCTAAAGTCAAGTGCTAAATTCATATAACACTGCCCGTCAATGTCCCTTACACTTAAACCGTGTATAATTTGTTAATACAATTTATTATAGAATAGAATACTAATTATTATGTATAAACAATATAAATTACAGTTATAGATGTAGAAATTTAACGAAGGGTGACATAATGAGCGCTTTTATCGCTAAGAACGAAGTTTTAAAGACAATCTTACCCCCTATATCTTGACGCGTGTATCACGTTAGAGCCATACTTACGGAAGGTAGACTTATCGACGTGTTGGCAGTCGTTGGGGCACGTGACGGTCTCTTCGGGCCCGAACAGGCACGGGCACGCCTGCAGCTTCACGCACACCTCGCGGCAGAACGAAGGCACCTGTCCCGCAGACCGCGCTATCGGCACGTACGCGTGGTACGTGCTCGACTTAAGTCTGGAATTTAGATACAATAAGATTGTGTTTTAATCAATCAACCTGATGTTTAAGATATTTTTTTTAAACAAAAATGTAGTCATAGCTAAAATATTATTTTATTTTTGCTATAGGCTATTTTATTGCACGACAGAATCTGCTTTACCGACTCAGCGATCGTAATGTCAATACCGCAGGATGACATTTAGCTAGCCATTTTCTTAACATGTTACCTACACCCCCGTAACGTAACATGTTGCGTAGGTACCCATCCCCAGCAGGAACGAAGTTTAAAACGAAAATCCAAGATGGCGGCTGTGAAAATATCAATATGAAGAAAAATTTGATCCATATCAGCGATACTATCAAATGGTGTAATAATAGTGTTTTTTTTTTTTCAAAATGAACGGGTTCGATTCCTGGCTAGAAATATTGGGTAAAAAAAAAAGAATAAGGCTCATTATTTTACGAAATATTTTTTAGATGTTGATTGCAAATATTTTTGTTATCATTGACCTTTGACCTTTTGATTAAGTCTGGTGATAACCTTGAACTAAGTATAAAAAAATTGAGCTCTAAGTAATTAGATAACTACTCGTGACTGAGTTTTTTTTATCAGGGGAATTGTTTATTACCTATTTAGATTTACCTCTTGCTAAATAATGAAACTCAAATAAAAAATGCAATGTTTTATTTAAGCCAGTAACAAAAATATTATAAGTAACCAAGTAACCCTTTTTTATGATGACTGTTTCCCTCTTCATCCTCGATTATATAATTACAGCGAATTAAAACAAAAAGATCGAAGAGAGAAACAACCCTTTATACACGGCACTGCGCGGCGTATAGACCGCGCCGCAGAAAAAACGTGTCTATCAACAAACTTCCATAGTAATTCATAGAACACTGACGACCGTGTCTACACATGGCGAATAAGCCGTAGTTTTTCACGGCAAGAAAAACGTATGCATACAAAGGGCCTAACAGTACTATTTAAAAAACTACAATCTACAAACAACTCTCATCTTCATGGTACCAACACTTACCAATGGTAGTATCAACATCCTTGATCTCACTGGCACTGAAGTACTCTCCGTCATGCGCCGTCAGCTTCACTTCATACACCTGACCTGGTTCCAATCCCGTCAGGATCACGTAGTCATCGTCAGTCACTTCATTTGTCTTCGACCAATCAGGATGTCCCTTCAACTTGTACCACGCGACAAAGTGAGTTCCTGCGTGCCCGTCTAAAGATGGAATCCAACGGACATGAATATGAGCAGTTCCTTCCTTAGCCGGCAGTGTACGCGTCTCAAATAGAGGAATTTCAGGCTTAGCTGTCACAACTGATTTAGTAGACTGTTCGACATAGTATTTGTCTCCTTCGCCAGCCTTGGTCTCTGCTCTGATCTCAATGCGGTACTTCGTGTTGGGTTCAAGTCCAGCCAACTTTGCGCGGTCGAATTTGGGATCGATTTCCTTCTTCCTTTCTTGGATGGGACCTAGAGAAGTTCCGGTGACCTTCTGGTAGTAGATTTTGTAACCCGTGAGTACTCCGTTCTCGTCGACTGGCTTGTCCCATTTCAGAAGCATAGCCGAGGAGCTGATGGGGTAAACTTCAAAAGATGTCACGGTACCAGGTTTACCTTCAGGCGTGTGGAAGCTGAGGGTGTCGCTAGGAGGTCCATTGAAACGGCCGTTGCAAACCAAGATCCTGGCATTGTTCTTCTTGTAAGGCTTGAATTTACTGACTAAAGCGCTGGAAGCGTCAGCTTTGACTAGGATTTCTTTAAGCCTGTCCTCTTCGCCATCGACCCAGGTTTGGATCTTGTATCCCTTGAAGTGTCCTCGCACTGATTCTGGTGGGACTGGGTTCCAGTTGAGGAGTGCTGTGGTGCCGGTAGTGACTTGTACGAGCGTAAAGTTTAGTGGAGCTTGCAGTGGAACGTCTTCCCCGGACCAGCCAATGACTTCAAAGGGCCTCACATTCGATTGTCCTTTGTAGTTCACTGCGATTACCTGTTGGTGACATAGTAATGTGCAATTATATGTTTAAATTATCTTATTAAAGGTTATCGTTTTCAACAGCCTCAGTCATAGGACTGAGGCTGTTGAAAACGATAACGATAAAGGTGGTTACCTTGACTTTGTAGGGCACGAAGGTGGGCGTGTTGGGCACGATGAACTCAGTCTGTTGCCAGTCGCTCACTTCCTCCTCGGTCCACAGATCTCCAGTGATGTTTCGTCGCCATCTCACCAGGTAGTAGAAGCCAGGAGCGTTGTGCTCGATTTGAGGCATTTTCTGTAAGGGAAGGAAGTATGGGTCGGTTTATATAGAAAAAATCTCGATAAGAATTATATTATTATCCACAATGAGCAAGATCGTTGCGAGAAGGGAAGTCCGAGTCATAAAATTGAATTATTCTTAGGTGACTAAGCAATTTCATGATAATATGACGTACAGTGTCGATCTAAAGTCCATAGGCAAAGTCGCAAAGTAATAGCTTGACGTTTAGTTTGACTTATGACCTTCTTTTAATGAGTAATGAGACACACACACTCGTATATTACTCGAATAATCACGCTATTGAATATAGTTCCGTGTCATGTTCGTCTTGTTCATATAGTTCGTAAAACTTTATGATTATACCACAGAAATCTAAATAAATAAATTATAAGGTAGAGAGATGCAAAGTCAAAGTCAAATCATTTATTTCAAATAGGCACATTAAAGGCACTTTCGAACGTCAAATACCAAATGCACCATCCACCGCGACTAAATAGAATGTTGTGGTTCTTGGTTGGTTGATAACAATTTGATATTGTGGGTTAGCGATCACTTACACACACAGATGTAGAGGTACGGGCCGGCGGCGGTGCTCACAGCATTTTGACTTCTTCTAATATGCATAATTATGCAAAATTGATGCTTTACTGTACCTAGGCATCCTATCATGACATAATATTAGAACATAACACCCAGTTTCTTAAAGTTTTCAACACAAGCTGTCAAACTCACGTCTAGAGATTTGAGTGACTGGATTTTTTTATTCCATTTAACCAATAACAGCAGTCACCATTCGTTCGATTTTGCATAAAAAACCGGGTGTAATCAGAAAACAAACAAGTATTTCAAGTAAGTGTATGGATACTGATCGACCAAGAGATGACCATGTTGGTAGGATCGGATCCCTCTCCCACCACGTTGTCGGGGTTCTTGTATGGCACGTCGGGCTGCGTCGTGCACACGTCCGAGTGAGATGACGGAGAGGACGGTCCGATCTTGTTCCAAGCAGCCACCCTGGAATTTGGATAGGTTACATTATAATAAGTTATAATAATAAATAAATGATTTATTTTGGACAAACATTTGAATGTATTTTTACTATTACACTACTATGTCTTCATGGTTTAGTATCTGAAGTATCATTATATGCCTGCTTTCTTCAATACAAACAAACAGCATTTATTTACTTTAATATTTATGCACATACAGTAAAATACATAGAGAAACGACATTAACTTTTGAGTACAAAGGAACGAAGCATTCTGTGTTTGTCCAACTATTCACTGTACCATTAACCCAACAAGTATTTATAATATCCAGAAGGTTTTAACACTTATAAACTATATTTTATTACTTATGGTGTAGTACGCGACTCCAAATTGCTGCCGGCAACGATCAAAGTAACATGCACGAAGTTGAAAAAAGTTGTGACATAGATTTTTACAAGCTACAGTAACTCATACCTACACTTGTTAAAATTCTATGAAAATCATCTGCTTTTACAATATTTGTAAATATGTGAGCACCATGTATCTATCACATAATTGATTTAGGTACCTGTCATTGCTTCATTTTCAATTCTTTTACCTTTTGTGGTAGATTAATTTTATTCTATGTGCATCGTCTTCACATATGAACTATAACTACGAGTATATAGGTATAATGAATGCATACAAAACATTTTAAAAGAGTAACGGTGGAGTTTCTTGCCCATTCTTCTCCATACGAACCCTACTTTTTGGAAGGGGCCTATTTGAAAGAAATGATTTGACTTTGATATTTTGACGACTTGACCATACCTTGACTTGACTTAACCTGAAGGTACTTATAGTTAGCCCAAGGACTAAGCTGCACTGTCCACGATGTATCACTACCTGGAACATTATCATTGACCAGGTGTAAGGTGTAAGGCCTAAAGGTCATTATATCTTGTAAGTACTAGTCGTGTAGCCGATGGCATTTTACATGTGCAAAAATGAAAAACTTTCATACCCTATTTAACCATTTCTTCGTATTGGGGATGATTTTTTTAAAAACCCTTCCATTGTTATAAAAGGAACTCTTGTGCAACATTTTATGCTTTTAGACCCCTTTTAAGCTGTGCTCAGACAAAGGTCGATCGATCAGGTTAAGCTACGCTTTATGCGGTTGGTCTGTGGATGGGTGACCATCTTTACCCTCCGTGTCTCGGAAAGCACGTTAAGCCGTTAATTAGTTCCGCCTGTCATTCGCGGATCTTTGACAGTCGTTACGGGTAGCGAGACGCCCGAAAGACTGACAACCAGTCTTACCAAGGGGTATCGTATTACCCAGTAACTGGGTTGTGGAGGTCAGATAGGCAGTCGCTCCATGTAAAATACTGGTTTCAGCTGCATCCAGTTAGACTGGGAGCCGACCCCAACATAGTTGGGAAAAGGCTAGGCAGATGATGTTATTAAATACATATTGGTTTAACATTTACCTGAAGGTGTAGTTAGCCCAAGGACTGAGCTGAACCGTCCACGCAGTATCAATAGCCGGTACAGTATCACTGGCCAGCTCCCAGGTGTCAGGCGTGAAGGAAGTGTTGTACTGTATGGAGAAGCGGAGGATGGGAGCGCGGTTGTCTCCCATGGAGTGCCAGCGAAGGGTGGCTGTCCTCTCGTGGCATTCGATGCCGTCCAGGGCAGGGGGGTTCGGTTTGTCTGGAAGAAATGGTGTATGTGATAAGTCGTCATAAAATCCGTTAGAAAGTTTACGAAGAAGGACGTGAAATCATAAGATTCTTGCAATTGAACATTTCAACCTCTATCTATAAAGATAGAGGTTGAAATGTTCAATTGCAAGAATCTTTTACTGCTACCATCAATGTCTTCTTATTTACTTTTAATATCGTCTGTTTTTGTTGTTGAACCCGTTAATTTTCATATTACTTTAAAATGTTTATTTTTTGTGCACTTAGTGTGTTACATGTTTGCCGTACCTACCTTAATACAATAAACCTCTACTCGCTAATACCTATAATTATTTTACTTTTACTTTTGACAATTTCTTTTGAGTAATGAATATTTTTTAACCACAAATACTCAAAAATTTATCTGGGCCATGGATGGTTCGTGCGCAGCCTTCTGCGCGAAGTTCGGGCCCGCCAAGTTACGTCAGTCGTATTGTACCTCGGCTAAAGATGAAATTTTTAACTAGCTGTTTTGAACAAACAGAGAAATATGTCTGATGTAACTTTGTAGTTTATTTCTCTTACAGCAATCATAACAGAGTTAGTTTTGGCAATCCTCCAAATACATAGTTCAGTAGATTCCGGAATTGTGCAGTTCACGTTACGACACATCATAAACATTTGTGTGTTCGTCCTCCGTCGGTATTTTAATGTCATCATTCTGACTACAGAGTTGATGACACTTTACAGACTCTGGGACGTGTCCTCCGTTACCTCAGGCTGGCCAGCGACAGGGTGTGGAACTGTCTGACAAGTGCACTGACACATAACTAACTCATTAGCAGCAAGAATGTCACCCTTTGTACAGTTTCTATAATTATGTCTGTAATTTATATGGTATACATAATAAAGAGTATTCTATTCTAATGTGTTCTTTAATTTGGTTCTGAGAACCCATTAATTAACATTTAATGTAAAGAGAACTAAGTAATCAAGGGTAGCCTGTGATTGCAGTGGGATGTTAAACGCAAACAATTTTGTTATTTATTCACAAATGATCAAGGTTCATTTTATAAGAATAATAGCTAAGATCAAATGTGACTTACTGGCAAGAATACTAGTGTTCTTGGTAAGCTTGGGGAGAGCTTACACATGCAGACTTATGATTACGAATTGGCGAACGCCAGCTAGCCCTATCGTGCAGATGCATCAGTTGCTGGTTATACATAACTAAGCAGTCAGTTTGACCTTATAATATAACCTACTTTTTCGTACTTCATCTACAGTATGTTCCAAATTATTATAATGGTTTACCTTGCATTGCGCCCTGGCTTCATCAATGGCCATCCTTGCAATACAAGTTTATTCCCCAGAATCGAGTCGTCATTGGTCAAGCGGAACCGCAGCTGGTTCTCAAAGTCTATCAGAGGGGCCATTTTCGTAATTTTAAGAACGTTCAGTCTGATCAGTCTGTCAAAAATACTTCTAATTTTTGTTTGTCGCCGAGATGAGACAGCGACTAGATTTTGAACGTTTTAAATTAGGAGAATTGCTGCCCTGCGAAGTGCCAAGCGATTTTGAACCATGTGAGCTACAACCATTACTGTTACCTTGCGCTTAATTTGCTTGTTAATTCAATGGTACTTAAATAATAATGTTAGTAGAAAGTGACTGTATCAGCCGTAATATGTTGGTCCCTGTTATCCTTCCCGTCATTTGTCATATCCTCAAATTTTCGGCATCTAGTGGTGTTTTTCCATGTTTGTGGAAAGATGCTCAAATAATTCCTTTACCCAAAAAGTCTAATCCCACAACTTTTTCTGAATACCGTCCAATATCCGTCTTACCATTCCTATTCAAAGTCCTTGAACGGTTAATCCACAATCAATTAAGCACTTTCCTCTCTAAAAATAATCTCCTCAACCCCTTCCAGTCTGGCTTCCGTCCTGGTCATAGCACCACCACGGCGCTTCTGCACATTACGAATGATATAAGGTCAGCCATGGAAAACGGTAATCTAACGGTTTTAGCCATGCTAGATTTCAGCTATGCTTTTAATACTGTTGATTTTGATGTTTTGCTTGGCATTCTTTGTTCTCTTAACATATCTCCATCGGTAATTGCCTGGTTTCGTAGTTACCTGTTCGGTCGCCGGCAACGTATTTGCATCGGAGAGACCTTGTCTTTTTGGAGTAATACTTCTGCCGGTGTACCTCAGGGTGGCGTTCTATCCCCTTTACTTTTCGCAGTTTTTATTAACTCAATCTCCGACGAACTAATTTCTTCCTACCATCTTTATGCAGATGATTTACAAATTTACTCGCAAACTCCTCTTGGAAATCTGTTCCAGGCTATCTTAACGATTAATCGTGATCTGGCCTGTATATGCGACTGGAGCAAAAGATTTGGGATTTTGGTCAACCCCAAGAAGACGCAGGTTGTAGTGGTGGGCAGTTCTAGGACGGTCTCCAAAATCGACTTAAGAGGCGAGGGCGCCCCTCGGCCCGTCGAAAATAATGTACTGGGAAAAAAATTGACAGTTTAGATGACGTAACCTTGGGACGCGAGACGTGTGAGTGGTTAGTGACAAAGTTAAAAACTTGGGGATATTTATTGATAAGGCCTTCTCTTGGACTGCCCAGCTACAGGAAGTTAGCCGCAAGCTATTTGCATCCGCTGCGTCTTTGAAGCGATTGCGTAATTTCCTACCGACTGCCACTAAGATTGCGCTTGCACAATCGCTTCTTCTACCCATCCTTGACTATGCTGATGCCAGCTATCTTGATCTTACCCAAGACCAACTCGACAAGCTTGAGCGACTTCAAAATTTTTGTATAAGGTTCATATTCGGTCTGCGCAAATATGACCACGAATTTCGTGAAAAGCTCAAGTGGTTACCAATTCGCCTTCGTCGGAATGCTCATATTCTTTCCCTTTTGTACAATGTGCTCTTTTCCCCTTTCACCCCTCTCTATCTCAAGAAACGTTTCCAGTTTCTTTGTGACTCCCACACGAAAATTTTAAGGTCATCAGATAACTTGAAGCTCAAAATGCCTATGCATTCCACAATTTTCTTCGATAAATCCTTTACTGTCCAGGCTGCTCGTTTGTGAAGTGCATTGCCAGTTGAAATTAAACGCGCGCAGTCGTTACATGTGTTCAAAAGACTCGTGAAGGAACACTAAGTACTTGTCGTTGTGATCTTGTTGTCCTTACTGCAATCTTCTACTGTCTTTCTTTTATTTTCGTCGCTTATATAATTTAGTATTTATGTATCTATAATTTTTGATATGTATATATCTGTGTATCTATTTTAGTGTATTCTATACATAATATTTTTACCAACGACAGCCCCATTTTATGTCCTGGAAAATCACTGTCACTGTGTATATATAAATAAATGTTGTAAAATTATGACTCACCTTGCACATTAAGGAAAGCCTTCGCCCTCGCCTCATCGATAGCTGTCCTTGCAATACAGGTATACTCTCCAGAATCCAACTCCGTAGTATCAGAGATAAGCAGCGAGTTGTCATTGGTCATGCGGAACCGCAGCTGGTTCTCAAAGTCTATCTGTTGTTCGTAGTTGAGCCAGATGATCTCCAGGTTGAGATTGTCGTCTGCGTTCGCGTTACAGCGGAATGTGGCGGAGGAGCCGGCGGCTACCTCGTAGTGTTCGGGCTTGTCGGTGATCACTGTGCGCTCTGTGGGGGGGAGGAAATAAAGGTTAGGTATATGCCGAGTTTTTATACTGAATGGTGAAAAGTAGTTAATTGAATAACACGAAATCCTTTGGATAGTGGTAACCACAGGTTTTCATGTGCCATTCACTCGTCGTTTCACTACCTGCAGGTGTTTGAAAGCCTAGTTTCGTATTTGGACGGTTGTAAATTAATATGTGAGCCGTTACAATTAATTGATCAAAACATGAACTACAATGATAAAGACACAAGACTTTGTTTAATCACTGTTTTTTTTTCTTCAGAAAATAACAATAATAATAATGTTTATTGTTCAGAAAAATACATATTTATATCAAATAAATCACTGGTCTCCATACTAGGATTCCCTGTGTCGTGGAAGCCAGTCTCTTTCATCGTGGTTCAAAAAATACAGTGTAACATAAGTATATTTTTTATGTACCTATAACAAATGAAAAGTGAAACAAAAACAATAATTATAACTACATGGCGTCTTTTGCAGTAAGAGTGTACAAAAGTGTGAGTTGTGTGGTGTTGGTGCGGGTATGTATGTGTGTGTGTTTGTGGTTGTGCGCGTGTCGTGTCTCCAAAGTACTATTATTGATCGAAGCCAAAACTAGTATTTCATGGTAGATTGTAATAAGTTGTTTAATAACAAGTATTTAATATTTTCTCTGTGTCGCCGTAATCCAGACCTCTTACGTAAGTTTTGATGTGAGATTTGCATATCGATTTTGTCAGAAGTAATAAATTAATTTTATCATTCATTTTATTATAAAGATGGCCCCATATAGCAAAAACACCTTTTACCAAAATCAAGTTTACGCTTTGGTTTATGCCATGTAGGCTTCCTTCGGGAATGCTCGTTAGACACCACTTTGGCTAAAGCCTCTTTAAGGAACCTTAGTGCTACAGCCATAATATAAATCTGTCGCACGCGCATTACACCCGTCTTTTGATACAAAGTATTAGTTGAAAATTGCCTTCGTTTTTTGTAAGCCACCTTGATTATCAAATGGGTCTTTAGTGCAACCTATAGCCCATGCGACTATACAATAACTAAGAAGAGATTCGCACAGAGTGTGATAAACTATCTTCATAATCTTCGTGTTTGCAATCTGACCCATTCTCTTAAACACATGTAGCAGTTTCCTAACACGTCCAGTCACATTCTCTATTTGCTTTGTCCATGTGAGGTTTTTGTCAATGTAGACACCAAAGTGTTTTATGTGTGCTACTTGTTCAAAGCACGGACATGTACATTCAAAGACTGGGCCACTATGGCAGGTATGCAATTGAATGGCTAAGTGACTAGGGCAAGTATTTTTTGCGCTGAGACTAAAGATAATTACCTTCGTTTTGATCACATTTAGTGTCAGCAAATTGTGATTTAGCCATTGAGCAACCTGCTTTACGCCAGACTCAGCCGCTTCGTAAACAGACTCCCACGTCCTATCATAGAATACTATAGCTGTGTCATTAGCATAGGCGAAAATTTTTGCTTTGCAAAGTGTTAATGAGCAAAGGCTGTTGACATATACATATAATGAAAAGAGTAGGGCCCAATACGCTACCTTGCGGCACACCGTTGTTAAGGCTGGCGTAAGAACCGGAGTTATGACCTAAAATTAACCTCTGTGTGCGATTGCTAAGGTAGGACTGGAACCAGTCAAGAGCCGTGCCATGCACACCTATGCCTTCAAGTTTTCTTAAAAGGATGCTTCTAGAGACGGTATCAAAGGCTTTTGCAAGGTTAAGGAAGATTCCCGTACATTTGTTACCTGCATCTAGTTTGGTGACATCAAAACAAAGTCAACTATATCTGTAACTGCATCTTCCGTTGACTTGTTCTTGCGAAAACCATACTGATTGCCTGATAGAATACCGTTCCTTTCAAGGTAGTTTAATAGTCTGGTATTCATAATCTTTTCTAGGATTTTGGATAGCGATGTGAGAAGAGAAATGGGACGATAGTTGGATACAACAGTCCTATCACCAGACTTGAAGATTGGACAGACATTTGACATTTTGAGAGTAGTTGGTACTATTCCAGAGGAAATACTCATTTTGCACAAAAAAACAATGGGGGGATGAGATTTGAGATAATCTTATTGACTTCATAATTATCATTTGGGTTTGCATAAAAGGAGTTAACTGGGGACGTGTTGAAATTTAAACTACTAGTTAACATAGCCAGTTCTGATTCGTTAATATTACATTTTGAAAGTGTTTTTGCAGCAAGCGTCTCACCAACAAATGTGAAAAAATAATTTCCTCTATCTAGAGAGTATTTAGGGTCGGGACAGGCGTGCAATACTTCTAAGTTGTTAGTCATATCCTTTTTTATATTACATATGTTTTTATAGCTGTCCATGTCTTTTTACTATCACCTTTAGAATCTTCTAAAGTCTTAAAATCAAAATCTAAAAAATGAGTACGACAACTAATTTTTTAGATTTTATATTAAATTATTGCAAAAATTCCTATAGTTTTTATAACGCTGCTGTATTGTGAAATTATCTTTATTCTTTTTTTTACGTGCTTCCATATGTAGGTCTCTTTTTCTGATGCATTTTATTGATCCTTTAGTCATCCAGGGTTTTCTAATTGAAGTTGAGTTAGGACTAGTCTCTGCAGAAGTGTTATTTTGTATTGTCTTACTTAATGTATCAATGAAATCAGCAAATGCTTTGTTTGCATCATTATGTTTATATATAAAATCCCAATTTATGTTTTCAATAGCTTTTGACAAGTTAGTGTAGTCAAATTTAATTTTAGATTTTGAATCGGGTGGAGAGCGTGAGAATTCTTAGCTATTCCAGTAATAACCGTGTCATGATCAGTTATACCCGAGCTGCATATGACGACCTTTACTGATTTTTTTTATTTTATTGTGGTCGTACGTGGTCTAAGCACGTACAGTCATGAGTAGGATACTGATGTCCCGGGTAGAAACCATAGTGACCAGTTACATCCAAATAATCACTTGCAAGTCTGTCCTTGGAATCAGGGGAGATATGAATATTGATGTATCCCATTATAAAAAGATGGAGACCTATATTTAGCACAAATTGTATATAATTTAGCAATGAGTATAAGCAGACAATTTGCTTCCTGAAAAAAAGGCTCCTCAATAGCCACCTGGAGATTATTTTTGTATAATACAGCAATTCCATCATTCTGATTGAGATAGTATCTAGAATAATGGCACACGTAGTTATTAAGATATACTATTTAATTTAATCGACACTCGGTAAGGACAATTATGTCAGGCAAATAATAAAACTACTTACTCCTAACGTCAAGGGAGCCGAAAGCGGACTTCTCTCCGAACTTGTTCTTGGCGTAACACTGGTACGTTCCCACGTCGGTGTACGACACGTCGCGGATCACCAGGTCGCCGTCCGGAGTTATGTTGTATCTGGGTGAATCGAGAATTTTATTAAATAGTTGGAAAAAGTAGATGGTAAGTTGAGGTATATTGTATACAAGGTGAAGGTGCAATTGAAATAACTTAAAACTTCAGCAGAGAATTTAATTTTCGCAATTTCAGGATTAGTCCCACAGTAAAAGTTGTTCTTAACGATGAGTACAATTACACCTTTTCAGGTTTTCAATTAATTCAATTACACCTTGTATAACTCCCAAATATGTAAAGGAAACATGTGTGATGCGAGCCACTCTCATAAGTAAATGCATAGGTTCCTTAGTTCATAGTGCAAAATCTTTTGGCTCTACGATTAAGGAAAAGCCCAGCCTCACATATAATGCTATAAATCGACAGCAAAACTTTCTATGTATCTTGGGTTTTTGTACTTATCATTCACTTGATAAGCACAAAAACCCAAGATACTGGTTATAGAATCAGAATGGACGGATGGATGACCCCTGTAACACAGGTTTTGCCTAGCACGGGGGTCATTGGTCATTTATTTTGGACTAGGATATTCGCATGCTTAAATTGTCACTCTGTATTTGTGTACTTACCTTTATAAGTCAAATAAAATTTATTATTATTATTATAGATATTATTGGAAAGGCCATATTTAAGAGTGTCTGGCAGACGAACAATAAATAAATATCACAATATACAGGGTTATTTGTAAAACACCCGCAACCTTTTAAGAGGTCATTGTACTCATCATTATGAACAACTTTTACTATGGGACCAAACCTGAAATCGCGAAAAAAAAATCAGCTGTTCCCTACATTTATGTTCGTATAACTCGTCAAAATGTAGGGAACAGCTGATTTTTTCTTCGCGATTTCAGGTTTGGTCCCATAGTAAAAGTTGTTCATAATGATGAGTACAATGACCTCTTAAGAGGTTGCTGGTGTTTTACAAATAACCCTGTATATTAAAAGGCCGTAACACAATATGACACAATGATGACATTACACGTGTCGACCTTTTCCAGTTCCCTTACTTATAAATAAGCCTCCTTTTTATATCTGAACATGATACATTTATTTACAGACTGGCTGACCCGGCTCTTCGTAGCGCCTCAGAATATTAATTATCTTAAATTTTTTTTCGTGATTTTTTCCCATGCTCTGCGCGCATGCATAATTTTTCTTATTCTGCTATTCGGGGCGGAGACAAATCCAACAAATTTAAAGATCATAGGCATAATCGGTCCAGCCGTTCTCATTTGCCGCCGTTTCCTTTTTACTGCTGTTTTTTTTGTTACCTTTTTGCAGACTAGTCGTGATCGATCAGTAGTTGAAGCAATTTATTTACTTGCTTACGAGCATAAAAATACGCTTCAAGCAAACTCGATCGATCCCTTTTGAAACACGCTGTATTCACATTGAGTGATGATGTTACAGTAGTCCGATGAACTGTAAAACCCCTTTTCATGTCTCGCCGGGGGAGTTGAAATCCGATAATATTTTCCTGAGCAAACACGTCTTAGGGATGTTTGATATATCAGATTCTTAGGAGCTGCAATCTCAAGTGTTTGTACATTATGAGAATTTTTGCAGTGGGACATTATCCGCAGTATTTATGTCACGAAAAAGGAATATGCAAGGTTCTCTGCTAAAGAAATATGTCGTAGGAAGATAAGGGCCTGCGCCCACTCGGCAAGGAATTATTGAGTGGCATGAGTTCATAGAGCATCATGGAGAATTAGGGCCCTGACAAGATGACATTTTAATCATTTAAAGTCAAATGAAATTAACTGGTAAAACTTCACAGATTCGAGATACTTATCAATATCTAATGTAGATAACACAAAAAAAATATTCTTCAATAATCTTCATCATATCAATTAAAATTAACTACAGCTGTGAAGTTCCGCCAGTTATTTTAATTTCACTTGGTATAGGTAAACAAGTAAAAGAGAATATACTTACTTCCCACCAGTGACGTCAACATCATCCTTCATCCATTTGACGATGGGCTTCGGTGCTCCGAAGACTCTGCACTTAAGCACAGCTTCGGAACCAAACACCTGGGTGAGGTTCTCCGGTCCTTCCTTGATTTCTGGCGGGATTGCTGCACAGGAACACATGGATTAGAAATACATAGTTATAGTCAATGATTTAAAAGGCCCTAGCTATGGTTTTATTGCTGTGTTCCACTTTACATAGTCTGCAGTTGAAGAAATAATCGCAAATGAACAAATTAAGACTGAATAGGAATTTTAGGCTTCATTTGAATTTATTTACAAAATAAAATAACATACAAAATCCACAATAAAAGATAATATAACAAAGTACTCACATTGAACATTGATGTAGACATCCTTATACACGTATCCGATGGAGCTGGTGGCGTTACAACCGTAGTTTCCGGTATCCTTCTTCACCAGATTGGTGATGGTAATGGTGTTGGAAGACACTTGTCTCCTAGGGTTGGGCTCGGCCTGTTCTATGGGCTTGCCGTTGTGGATCCATGTGATCTTGGGCGAGGGAGTACCGTCGGCTTCGCACTTGATCTCAGCTGACTCGTCTTCTGCGAGGTTTTGGAATTCTGGCTCCACCGTGAAAAATGGCGCGGCTAGGGGGCAAAGAAATTAAATTAATACATGTTTATAGTGAGTTAGCTGCTGCCCGCGGCTTCGCCCACGTGGATGTCGGAAATTATCCGCCAGGACCGTGCTACCGGGACAAAAAGACTCTATTACTCCTTATAACATCAGCTATCTGCCCGTGAAAGTCTATTGTAACGAGCATAAATTACTTAGCAACTATATTAAAGTAATCGAGTCGCAACCCGTGAAATATTTGTCATTGAGTAGTTCCGATGGCCATCTGTGGTCTTCATCATCAGCTCCACTTTACCAAATGATGATTTCCGAAAGCAAATGCTCAAGTTACTTTAAAAAATACCCAAATCGCTATAGGTTTGCCTATAAAATTTGAGGGTTTCCCTCGATTTCCATGGGATCCTCTGATCAGATTCCAACTTTACGATAATGGGTGGTCCCATTTCCCCTCGAGAGTATACCCTTTCAAACAAAAACATGAACATACATAAAAAAAAAACATATATAAAGTCGAACATATAACCTCCTCCTTTTTGGAAGTCGGTTAATAAAAAATTAAATTTAAAATTTAAAAAACCCCCGACACAAAATAATAATAATAAATGTAATTGGAAAAGGATAAAATAATTTAAAAACCCCCGGCTTAAAGAAATTTATATATTTTTTAATTTTATTATTATTTTGTGTCGAAGGTTTTTTAAATTTTTAATTAATTTTTTTTGTGTCCTTATCATCATTTGTCCGAATGATAGCTTGCCCGAAGTTAATATCACATATAGAATTTTTTGATAAAAAAGTAGCAGATAAATACAAGATATGATGCTGAGATTTAATTAGGTATATTACTTTATTTAAACTATTATTCTTAAGTGCTCAAATAGATACGAAACCCATTAGGATTTCGTATCAATGTCATTAAATATGTTTTAATTTTAACAAATTAATGTGTTAAATTTGTTACATTTAACATTCTTAAATATTTGTATGCCAGTCCATGGCGAAACATGTAAGATCATAACTTTATTTATAAGACCCTAATGTACCATGTTTTAAAGCAAATAAATATATTCTATTCTATTCATAATTATCGAATGCCATAAAATTGAAATCCCTAAATACAATACTTATGCCCTAAATTTGTTTGCCATAAATATTACAATCATTAATATAAAAGACCTAAAACCGTTTTCAATAAAAGTTACAAGTCATAAAGTCAAATTACTTATTGTTTATTTATCCTAATAATGGTTTTAATACAAAAAGAAAAAACTGGTCAAGTGCGTGTCGGGCCACGCACAGTGTAGGGTTCCGTAGTAGCCCGCTATCACAATGTAGTACGATTCTGTTGTTCTTTATTCTGATGGGTAGTTCTTCGAAATTTGATTCTTTGACTGATCCATATGGTCAAAATTTAATTTCACTTTCAGCTCTGTAACACATGTTCATATGAAAATAGGTATACCAAATAACATATATTTGAATGAGGGACTCGTTTTTATAAAGTAGTTTTCAAGATATTAATTTTGTGCCCATATGAATCAGAATGTGTTACATATTAATCAGAAACAGAAATAAAAAGTAATAAATACACCGTTAGTTATGAATGTAAATTCTAAACAATAATTATTAATTCTTAAATAGGAATAAGACATATCAAAAGTATCATATTTAGAACAAGATTATACTCCTGTCATTTTTTTATTATTCAAAAGGTTATAGCTAAGTAAATAATAATAAATAAGATTAAAACTACTGACTTGTACACGGTCAAAAATTGGACAAGGAGAATTACGCAACAAAAGCGCTCCTATCGTGCTGGAGAGGGGAAAAACTAATTTATTTTATTATTCATATGGGGTTTTGACCATACGAATCAGGCACAGATGAATCAGGATTTTGCCTACTGTAATATATTTGAGACTGACAACACTAGCTGTCAACCACCTCTACTCTCTCTTGTACTGTAATGGCGGACCATGGCGGTCACGATTACATTTACTGCTGTAAAACCATATTTTTAAATTCTATCAATAAAGAATAATACAGTACATTGCATTTAATTACGGAGTCTCTGGAAGGCCTGGAGACGACGACACTTCAATGGCGACGAGCGGCGGAGCAAATACATTTACCCTCAAGCCTTACCAAGATGGCGACGATATTCAATGCTTTTTGGAACGAATTGAGCAATATTTCATTGCAACCGGCGTTGAAGAAGATCGCAAGGTATCCACTTTATTAGTTAGCCTACACGAAAATACTTACAAAATATTAAAAAGTATATTACATCCCGCATTACCGGCAACTAAAAATTACCAGGAACTAATCGCGGCATTAAAACTACGATTTGAACCTCGAGTATCATATTTTCGCAAAAGAATAGAATTCGACAAAATTAGACAAGATGAAGGCGAATCGATTTCTCGTTATCATGCCAGGATTAGAGAGGCAGCAGCGGAGTGCAACTTTGGCACACACATGGAAGAGATGGTAAAAAACAAATTTGTAACGGGACAAAAATCTGGGCCAATTCAGGAGCGACTATGTGAGGAAAATACATCTAAAACAACTGAGCAGTTATTAGACATAGCACTCAACAAAGAATCAGCTATCCAGAATACATTTAGACCAGCGGTTAACAAAATTTTCAAGCCGAAGTCTCAACAATCACCATCTAATAATAGCAAGACCATGACAGCAGCTACTTCTAAATTACTTTGTGTTCATTGCGGCAAACCAGATCACAGTTTTTCTAAGTGTAAATACAAGAAATATAAGTGTAAAGAATGTGGTAAAATGGGACATTTAGCATCTATTTGTAAGAGCAAAAACACCCAAAGTGTTAAGTATATTAATGAAGAATGTAACATGGACATATTTACCATCAATGACAATAACAATAATGTTAATTATATTTCACCTTTCTTTGTCAATTGTACAGGTAATGGCAAAGAGTTCAAAATGGAATTAGACACAGGGGCAGCAGTCTCATGCATTCCTAAATCTATTTACAAGAGTTTGTTTGCAGATATTTCATTAGAGCCATCAGATGTTGAATTAAAAACATATAGCGGAGAAATTATTAAGCCGGAAGGTAAGATCTCAATGTTATTAAAAATTAAAAACAGGCAATTTAATTGTACTTTACTAGTTGTAAAAAATGGTTTAAAAAGTTTATTAGGTAGAGATCTGATAAAAAAGTTTAACATTCAAGATTTATTTTCATTAAATTCGGTAGAGGACACATCGTTACAAAATTTATTACAAGAATTCTCAAATGTTTTCAAACCGGAATTAGGAGTTATTAAGGGGGAGGAGATAAGGTTAGAGTTAACTAGTAACGAGATTAAACCTATTTTTCACAAGCCTCACCCTATTCCACACTCGTTTAAAGAAAAGGTTAATTTAGAATTGCAAAAATTAGAGAAGGAAGGTGTCATTTATAAAGCTGAAAATTCGAAGTGGGGCACACCTTTAGTTCCAGTAGTTAAAGAGAATGGTAAGTTAAGACTTTGTGCAAATTATAAAATTACAGTAAATAAATTTTTAAAAGATGTGAACCACCCCTTACCCAGAATTGAAGACATTTTTACAGCATTACAAGGGGGGGAAAAATATACAAAATTGGATTTAAGAAATGCTTTTAATCAGTTACTTTTACATGAGGAGTCAGGTGAGCTGTTAGCATGGTCAACACCTAAAGGTATCTATAAATTAACTAGATTACCCTATGGAACTAAACCTGCTTCAGCAATATTTCAGGCTAAGTTAGAAAAGATTTTACTGGGAGCCAATGGGGTAGTAAATTTCATTGATGATGTTTTGGTAACAGGTGCAAATGACAAAGAACACCTAGATAATTTAAGGGAAGTTTTGTTAAGGTTTAGTAAAGTTGGTATACGGTTAAACAAAGAGAAATGCTTATTTTTCCAATCTGAGGTGAAATATTTAGGTCATATAATTTCAAAGGAGGGTCTAAAGAAGGATCTCACCAAGTTAGAGGCTATTTCTAAAGCACCAGCACCTAAAAATGTTACTGAAGTCAGATCATGGATAGGTATGGTTAATTATTATTCAAAATTTATTCCCAATGTTTCTGTTAAACTAAAGCCTATGTATGAGTTATTACAAAAGAATTTTAAATTTTATTGGACAACTAATTGTCAAAACAGTTTTGATACTATTAAAAGGGATATAATTTCTGATAATGTTTTAGTACATTTTGATAGGTCTTTGCCCATAAGGTTAGCTTGTGATGCATCTCAAAATGGTATTGGTGCAGTACTGAGTCATATCATGCCAGATGGTACAGACAGACCCATAAGTTTTATATCTAGAGTTTTTACCAAAGCAGAAAAGGGTTATTCTATGATACACAAAGAGGCATTAGCTATTTACTGGGCTGTACAAAAATTTTATCAATACTTAGTAGGAACTAAATTTGAATTACTGTCTGATCATAAACCTTTACAAGCACTGTTTGGTGAGCATAAAAGTTTGCCACAGATGGCAGCAGGTAGACTACAAAGATGGTCATTGTATTTAACTGGATTTGATTATACTTTTAAGCATATAAAAGGTAGTAACAATAACCAGGCAGATTGTATGTCAAGAATACCATTAGATTATAATGAAAAATCTATGTTATCTTGTCAACAAGAATGTGATTACATTAACTTTATAGAAGAGCAAAATATAATTGATTTAAATATAATTAGGTCTGAGAGTAGGAAAGATCTCATTTTAAGCTCTGTTTACAATATGATTCGTTATGGTTTTCCTAATAATGTGAAAGAGGAATGTTTTAAACCCTTTGTAATGAGAAAGGACGAATTGTATATTGATCAAGGTGTGATCATGTGGGGTTATAGAGTTGTTATTCCTTTGAAATTGCAGCAAAATTTACTTAAAGAGTTACACACTACTCATGAAGGCATTGTTAAAATGAAAACTAATGCAAGATCTTATTTTTGGTGGCCGAATTTAGATAAATGTATAGAAAATTATGTTAAGAATTGTAACCTTTGTATGTCAGCCAGACCAGAACCTAAAAAGGCTAATATTATAGCATGGCCAAAAACTACCACAGCCTATGAACGAGTTCATGCTGATTTTCTTGGTCCATTTGATGGTAAAATGATTTTAATTATTATAGATTCTTATTCTAAATGGCCAGAGGCATTTATTATGAAAAGCACTGATTCTAAAAGTACGGTTGAAAAGTTCAGAGAGTGTTTCAGTCGTTTTGGTTTACCAAAAGTTGTAGTTACAGACAATGCAGCAACCTTTTGCTCTAAGGAATTTTCAGATTTTCTTTCAAAAAATGGAATAAGACATGAAACATCTCCACCATTTCATCCAGCTACTAACGGCTTTGCAGAAAATGCTGTAAAGAATTTTAAGTTTAGTATAAGTAAAGCACTAAAAGATAGAACTAATGACAATGTTAGCTTTGAAACATTAATGAATCGGTATCTTTTTCATTACAGAAACTCGATACATGTTATTACTGGTAATACACCGTCTCAATTGATGTTTCAGAGAAAACTTCGAACTCGCTTAGATCTAATAATAAATAAAAATATAATTGTAAACACTAAAGACATGAGAGAAGAAACATTTTCAGAGGGAGAATATGTATATTGTAGAGATTATAGAAATCCAAATAAAAAAGTTTTTGTTAAAGCTGTAATTGATGAGGTTTTAGGTAAAAGAACATATTTATGTAAAGTTCTCAATGAAAATTTAATATGGAAAAGACATCTTAATCAAATAATAAGATCACTGCCTTCTGAAAATTCTGATATTTGTAATAGTAGTCCTGAGTTAAGTATCTCTAAAGATTTTAGTTCTAATATTTGTAATAGTAGTTCTGAGTTACATGTTTCTAAAAAAAATAATTATGATGTTGTTAACAATTCTGACTATGATACTTCTAAAGATTTGAATTCCGAGATTGTGAACAATTCTAATAATTCTAACTTTAATTCTTGTAAAGATGTTATTTCAGTTCCTGAAGATGTTATGGACAATAAGGTAGATAATTTCAGTAATAAAAGTGTTTTTCAGGAGTCTCAACCAGAGCCCTTAAGGAGATCTCAAAGATCAGTTAGGCCTCCTGAAAGATTAGATTTGTGAATGTAAGAGGGGGGTATTGTAATATATTTGAGACTGACAACACTAGCTGTCAACCACCTCTACTCTCTCTTGTACTGTAATGGCGGACCATGGCGGTCACGATTACATTTACTGCTGTAAAACCATATTTTTAAATTCTATCAATAAAGAATAATACAGTACATTGCATTTAATTACGGAGTCTCTGGAAGGCCTGGAGACGACGACACTTCACCTACAATCATGCATAACTCATCGTACATACAGACTTCATTATTTTCATTTTTCTACACGAATCTATAACCCAAAAGCATCACACGAAACACAGATTGAAGTTTTAAAACAATAAAATAAATTTTATAAAGTAGGCATTGTAATCAGGATGCCACCTGAACCAAACACAGATGAATCAGGTATTTTCCTTCGTAACACCGGATTTAAGCCAACCAGCCGCACGTCCACCTTCTAGGTCGTCCGTTGCACGACTGGCTTCCCCCCGCGCTGGAAGCCAGACTCTCATTATTATTACCCGACCAAGTACGGTCAAGCGCAGCTTACGCCACATTAATCAGTATTATACGCCGGACACTTCTTTTTTATTTATTTATAAACAGACTAACGTAGTTATAACTAATACACATTTTTTTTGTAAGAGGACAATTCATTTCCTTTCGATATAATTATAATTTATATTGATGTATCAAAGGGAAAATGCGACATCGACCATTTTGTTCCGGAAAATTGCAAACGGACGCGCTATATGAATCAGAAGAACGACCTTCAAATATTTTTATTTTGTACCTAGACAGCAATTTTTAAAAAGAAATCATTTGTCCCAGTAAGGGATAAAGCTAAACTGTACAAAAAAAAATATTACATGCCGTTTTTTTAGTTGGTTACAGAAATATACGTATGTGTGTGTGTGTGTGTGTGTCTGTCTGTGGCATCGTAGCTCCCGAACGGATGAACCAATTTTGATTTAGTTTTTTTTGTTTGAAAGGTGTATTAGTCGGGAGTGTTCTTAGCTATGTTTGATGAAAATCGGTCCAAGATGGCCGCCGCTACAAAATGGCGGATAACATATTTTTTCACAATTCCCTCAATATGGGTATCAAATGAAAGGGCTTCAATAGTAGAATACTGTACACTATAACAAATTTGAAATCCAAGATGGCCGCCACAACAAAGGGGCGAATTACATTTTTTTTTCTCAACTCCCTCAATATGGATATCAAATGAAAGGGCTTGACTAGTAGAATACTATACACTATTAAAAATTTCAAATCCAAGATGGCCGCCACCACAAAATGGCGAATTACATTTTTTTTAACAACTCTTTCAATATAGGTATCAAATGCAAGGGCTTGACAAGTAGAATAATGTACACTATATTGAAAGGGAATGAGGAATATTAAATACCTAACGAAATGAAAACTAAAAACTTGAAAAATATAATAAAACAAAAAATCTGTTTAGTCCTAAAAATTATTCTTCAACTATAAATTAATCAATATTTTTTGACGTATAAAAAACCTGATTAAACACCAAATTACCAGAATCTTATAAAACGGAAGAAAATAAAAGAAATGAAATACAAAAAATTAAGGAGTCCCTACAAAAAGCATGAAATAAAAAATAAATTAAAAAAAATCTTATGGAAGTCGGGGGACCTCAGAATAGAAGGTTTTCCACAGAACGGTCCCCCGACTTCCATAAGATTTTTTTTAATTTATTTTTTATTTCATGCTTTTTGTAGGGATTCCTTAATTTTATTTTTGTCGGGGGTTTTTTAAATTTTAAATTTAATTTTTTATTCAATGCAAGTCTTTACCCGTTATAAACAAGCAACTACTTCATCTTAGTCACTTCACAGGATTAATGCTAAGGATTTTGAATTTGGTACAAAATTATCCAACACCCAAGTTCAACGACTATTACTGCTAAACTTATAAAGTTATCTTAACCGCTATAATTTTCCTTTAAAGTTCATGAAATGCACTATCATCGTGAATTTTTCCAGCCAGCGGTTTAGGTTTTAGAGAGAGGGGGGACGCCCTACTGGAACAAAAATTTGCACTTTAAAGTTTAATATTGCGTAAATGGAGCATTAAATCGAAAAATAATTTTAGCAACCCCCCAGCCATTTTAGAAGACCTATTCAACGATACCCCACCCTAAAAAAAATATTCATCCCCACTTCACATGTAGGGGAGCAACCTACCCTAAAAAAAAATATTTTCCAAAATTTTATTTTACCACTTTGTCAGCGCTCCTACAAAATTACAGCTTTCTAGTACTAACGGTCTCTTAGCAAAACCTCCGATAGACAGACGGACGGACATGACGAAACTATAAGGGTTCCTTGTAGGTACTACGGAACCCTAAAAAGTAATTGGATTGTTCCTTTATGATGTTATCAAGTCAACAAGACTTGATAACATCATAAAGGAACAATCGGAATACACAAAATGTAATTTTTTGAAGGCAAACGCAGCAAATATGAAATTAGCTTAGAATTTGTCTACAAATTAAAGCTAGGCATTATAACCACTATAACCTTATAATTACGACTACAATTAATGTATCTACGTTTAAATAACATTTGTTGTAATTAAAAATTATCTGATTTTGGATTTTATATTACAATTGTTTATTGTACCAAATCAAACTGAAACAATGTACTATTATTGATCGAAGGAAACAATACATAAATAAATAGATGCAAAAGCAATATGGCTTTTGTCACGGCTCCGGCAGCAAGCATGCAGCATGCAAGCAAGCACGCAGCATGCAAGCAAGCATGCAAACAAGCACGCAGCAGGCATGGTTTCTGTCACGGCTCCGGCGCTGCGGTTCTCCGGCGGTCCCACGCGTGCTAATCGTCGCAGACGGTTTTCGCTCACCACTAGGCTTCGGCTTGCCGGCCAGCCTCAGCCCGCGGGCCACCTCGCCCCTACGTGCCTACGCGATTTTAAATTACACTCTAGGGGTAGGGCAGACAAGACTGCGTGGAGTCGGATTTACAGCGATTCGTTTCTGTCACTAAAACCTAATTTTTAGCAAATGTTTTAGGGCTAACAATTTTATTATAAATGAACATTCGGAATAATACACATTATATAATACAATACTTAGGACATAATTATGACTTTATTTCATGCAAAATTAGGAGATTCAATTATTATAGTACTCGATATTATGACAGAATAGATTTAGTAGTAAAGATAATTATGTAAAACAAAATTTCGAATTTTTGTACATTATAATTACTGAAGTTTATAGCAAACGTGTTATGGATAATGATTTTCGGACAAACAATTTTAGGAGAAGAAAGGGGGTACCCTTTCTGGCATCTCTTCCAGGCAACCTTGGAATGGATGAGTGAATTTGAATGAATAAGTAATAAACCATAATTATTCTAATGATCTACTCTGTCGAATTACCAGTTAAAATAAAGGACCAAGCAGAATCATCCAAAGTTTACCTTTTTCTGTCAAAGAAATCCGTTACCTTTGGACTAGTAGTTTGGCTTATCCATATCTGCCAATACTGTTTAGTACAAAATATGTCTTTTTCTAGAATTCATTGCCCTGGTTAAAAAATATAGTTCTCACCTTCAATATTAAGCAGTATGGAGTAAGATAGAGCAGATCCGACACCGTTGCTGACTTCGCAGGTATACGTGCCCTGGTCTTCGTAAGTCGGGTACTTGATCACCAGCGTCTTGCCGTAGTTTTCCTGAGTGATGCCTTGAGAAGACCGGATGTATTGGCCGTTCTTCTTCCAAACAATTTGCGGTAAAGGCCTGTAGGAAATGGTGATGGTTTAAATTATAGTACTGTATATTAGATTTCAATATTAAGGCGCACTTGCACCACAAATCACACAATACGTTTAGCGATAAAATCGTTCTGTTCCTGTCAATCGTTTGAAGATGACGGAGACAGGACGATATCTTAAATACGGTAAGCGCTAAACGCGTTCAGTGATTATGGTGCAAGCGGGCCTAAAACTTCAGACTGATAGTCAGAGGAAAGCCAAGAAACATTAGGAAGTTTTTTTAAGTAAAAAAGTGCTTTATTTTTACCCATACCAACTGTCATTACTCATTACAGCTGGTCGATTCTGTAAAAATCTCACCGTGAAAACTTAGGTGAAATGAGTTGTTTTGCTAGGAATTGACACTATTGACAGCTCACTTCACCTAAGTTTTCACGGTGAGATTGTTACAGAATAGCACCGCAGTACACGTCTTCGTCAACTATTTGGTAAAGATAAACTTTTCATGGACACATCCATCATCCAAATAAACGCGCAAAACACGGACATTTCGTTGAATTAGCGTTCGACACACCTTATAAACAGGATAGCATTTTCATTGTTTTTAATGGTACCCCCTTTCTTCTCCTAAAATTGTTTGTCCGAAAATCATTATCCTTAACACGTTTGCTATAAACTTCAGTAATCATAATGTTCAAAAATTCGAAATTTTGTATTACATAATTTATTTATTTATTTTATTTATTAACACTTTATGCACAAGTAAAAGAAATACTGTACAAAGGCGGACTTAATGCCTGAGGCATTTTCTACCAGTCAACCTTAATTATCCATAATTATCTTTACTTCTAAATCTATTTTGTCATAATATCGAGTACTATAATAATTGAATCTCCTAATTTTGCATGAAATAAAGTCATATGTCCTAAGTATTTGTATTATATAATGTGTATTATTCCGAATGTTAATTTCTAATAAAATTGTTAGCCCTAAAACATTTGCTAAAAATTAGGTTTTAGTGACAGAAACGAATCGCTGTAAATCCGACTCCACGCAATCTTGTCTGCCCTACCCCTAGAGTGTAATTTAAAATCGCGTAGGCGCGTAAGGGCGAGGCGGCGGCCCGCGGGCTGAGGAGCAGGAGGCTGCGAGCGAGCCGCCGCGGCTGAGGCTGGCCGGCGAAGCCGGTCTGCAAGCACCGCAGCGCCGGAGCCGTGACAGAAATCATGCCTGCTGCATGTTGCATGCTCGCTTGCATGCTGCATACTTTCTTGCATGCTGCATGCTTGCTGTATGCTTGCTGCATGCTTGCTGCATGCTTGCTTGCATGCTGCATGCTTGCTGCCGGAGCCGTAACAAAAGCCATATTGCTTTTGCATCTATAGAGGTATTGTTTCAGTTGGATTTGGTAAAATAAACAATTGTAATACAAAATCAGATAAAATTTTTAATTACAATTTTTTTTATTTAAAAGTAGATAGGTACATTAATTGTATTTGTAGTCGTAATTATAAGGTTATAATGTCTAGTTTTAATTTGTAGACCAATTCTAAGGTAATTTCATATTGGCTGCGATTGCCTTCAAAAAATTCCATTTTGTGTATTCCGATTGTTCCTGTAGGATGTTATCAATTCTTGTTGTTTTGTCAATTACTTTTTTCTTTTTGTATTAAAACCATCATTATGATAAATAAACATTAGGTTACTTGAATTTATGACTTGTAACTTTTATTGAAAACGTTATTAGGTCTTTTGTTGTATATTATTGATTGTAATATTTATGACAAACAAATTTAGGGCATATCGTATTTAGGGATTTCAATTTTATGGCATTCGATATTACCTATGCGACATTAACTCGGGCAAGCTATCTTTCGGACAAATGATGATTAAGACAAAAAAAATATATACACTTTAGATAGGATAGAAAGGATAAAAAAGTTAGGTAACATATTAGAGAACCCTTTTTAACAACACTAATCATTATAACCACGGTTTACAATTGTATTGTTTATTATTAGAGTTTAAGTAGTCTAAAAGTTAGGTGTTATACCTACCCACGTGTACATTAGGTTCACATTGTAAATATTCGTATTAGCGGCGGATGTGTTGAACTGATCCATTTGTACCAATACCAACCAACTTTATACCTACCATATCCAACGAATAAATGTCTTTGTCTTGTTTTTGTCTACAATTCTGTTCGGTGCAGTCATACTGTGAATGAAAACATCGTGAGGAAAACGTTAATTTGCGTCTGAAATAGCCAACCCCCTTGAGCAAGCGTGGTGGTCAATGCTCATGCCTTCTCTACATCTCAAGAGCCCTTTCCCTGTAGTAGGACAATAATAGGCTGGTATTATTTTATTAGTTAAGTATTAATTTTTACAATTCTAAATATAGCCACATTGCTTTTATAAAGATCGTAGCTAGGACAAATAACATGCGGTGAATTAGCGGCATGTATGAAACTGAATACGATAGGGTTACCAGCGCAACAATGTAAGTTGAGTTGTTTTGTAATAGGATAGTTAGTTCGTGTTTTGTTTTTGTCCGGGTGTAATGGGGGACAAAATCGTGATATTGTCCTTTCTGCCGTCATCATCTGCCTAGCCTTTTCCCAACTTTGTTGGAGTCGGCTTCCAGTCTAACCGGATGCAGCTGAATACCAGCATTTTACATGGAGCGGCTGCCTATCTGACTTCCACAACCCAGTTACTGGGTAATACGATACCCCTTGGTAAGACTGGTTGTCAGACTTTCAGGCTTCTGACTACCCGTAACGACTGTCAAAGATCCACGAATGACAGCCGGAACGGGACCAACGCAACAGCTTAACATGCTTTCCGAGGCATGGAGGGGTCACGGTATCTAAAGATGGTCACCCATCCACAGACCAACCGCGGCAAGCGTAGCTTAACCTGATCGATCGTATTGTATCTGTATATTACTGATACTGTACTTACGCTTCATTTTCATTCATTCTCATCATATTTATGATTTTGTATCCTTTTATGATTTTCTTACTAAATATTATATTTGGCACTTTGGCTGTTACACAAAATATAGAACTCGAGTAGGTAGTTTCTGTGTTAGCACTCTGCGAATCACTCTTAAACGAATAGTCTATATAGAATTAGGTACCTGATTATTTATAAATTATAATTTTCCATCATTTTACACAATAATATTCTTGTTATGACATTTAACATCATATTGTAGTCTTTGGTCAAACGCATCAATCTGATGTCTACTTATTCTTCTAATTTCCTATGCAGTCTATTCAAAGAAGGTTGCAGTAGGATTGTATTTTCTAAAAATCATTTTATATCGTTTTGGATAATCTAAATTTGGTTTTTATACTTAATTGCGCTGTCTACTAAATAACGAAATTATAATTATAATATTCTTATACGCACTCTCGGCATTAACAAGGAGGTATACGTCTTGGCTGACAAAACTGGCAGGTGAGACATACAGCATCATATTGTAGTCTTTGATCATATTGTAGATTGTAGTCTTTGGGTGAGACGGAGATGGCTGCAAAAAGAAAAAGGGTAAAGGAAATACATATGGAATGCAATAAAGAATTGAGTATTGAGTATTGACAAAGACTACAATATAATGCTGTATGAGAACGAAAGAATTCGGAGAAAGACGGTTTGAAAAAATACGAGAGCTGGATCTATAAAAATCGGTGAGAAAAACTAAGAAAATAAGAGGAGAGACTGTGAAGAATAACGGAGAGCCGTGAGGTGTTTTGTGCGGACGGACTGCCAATTCGACGGTAACTGAGCCGTGGACTGGCGTCGACACCCGTTCCGCGTAGCCACTTAGGTGCGTTCAACGGCCGTTCCCCGGAGCCGTCCCGTAAGCCTTCCTAGCCACTGTGCGTCGGAGTGCGTAGTAGAGGGATTTCTTTTTAAATAAAATTTTATTGATCTGTCTACTCTCTAAATTATTTGTTAGGGATAAGTAGACACGACAATCGACCTGTGCGACTGTTATTATTTGGCCACGGGCTCCTCCTTTCTGGCGTATTATATTGTCCTTTTTGCCGTATGAGATTATTTTTTAATATGAGACGAAACACCAAAATGGTATTTGTAAACACAGAACTCCTAGGTTTTGTCAGAAAAAACATCTCATGTTCCAGCTAAAGATGGATGCAACCCTAAGACACTGTCGCAAACGCAAAATCGACGCGTCTAACCTAAAAGGGTTACATATCTAGAATGCTAGACACCCACTAGTTTGGGCATGAATGAAATCATTCTATGTATGAACAGCTGGTCATTTACTGGTAAACGGGCCGGGTAGTTGACGATACATGACATATCAGGACCTAGGCGGTGTTAATAGATTCCGTCCCAATGTTGATACCAAAGTTGGTTCTATGCATTGGTTAGATTAGAAGTCTGGTCACCCCTTTAGTGTTTCCGTCAATTACGCGCACCTATGTAGAATATAGATCTCTTTCGCAGAACACAGGGCAACGTACTGAATGTACCTATATAATGTTGCGCTCGATAATCCCGTAAAGCCACCACGGATATGTTCACATTTCCAAGGTAAATAGTGCACTGCAAAACAGTACCAAGAAGATTAGTAGCTCATGGTAGGTGTTAGTCCTAAGACTAAGACTAACCTAACTTAACCTAAGACTAACACCTACCATGATGACCTGGCCAGCAATCACAATGTGTTGCAAAAATGCGTAACCCTAAAGTTTGCGTGTCTACCATCCACGATCGACAAAGTTATCGATTAGTCTCTTGCAGACACGACACAATAAGTTATAGGTACATTGTTCTAGTCATTCCTTCAAACTACCGAACAAAAGAATCAAAGATACTCACGTTCCACCATAAATACAATACAGTTCCACTTTCTTCCCCTTCAGTGCATTCTCGATCTTCCTGGTAGTATACTGAGGCACCGGAGCGTGCCTATTCAAGGTAGGCGCGATACCCGTTTGCGTCACTTCCAAATATATCTTGTTGCCAAACTTGTACTCATTCCTGAAGATGGAATTAGCTGTGCAAATGTATGCGAAGTCTACACTTGCGTCGTAACGAGTTACGTTCGAGAACCAAAGGTTTCCTTCAGGGTCTAAAGTCATGCGAGAGTTGTTGATTGTTGTGAGCTGTCCCTGGTCGCCTTGCAACATCCAGTAGACTTTGGGTTTGGGGTGACCGTCGGGCGGTTCGCAGGTGAGTTTGAAAGCTTTCCCTTCCTCTGCTGTGACTCGTTGGCTGCCGGTTTCATTGAAGGAGTTGAGTTCAGCCCGTCGTACGAAGACGCTGTTGGATGCGGCAGTACCCCACTCGTTGTATGAAAAGCACTGGTACTGTCCGAGGTCCTCGTCGCGCGGCTGACTCACCACGAGTGTACCGCGTCCAGATTGTTGGGAGATACGGTTATCGTAACTCGTGTATTCGAAGGGCTTGCCGTTTTTGGTCCATCTGTACCTGTAAAAAGTGGTATTAATAAGTGAAATCTTGGGACTGTGGGATGGAATAAACTTCCCGGTTACTTTAGGTATCGTACGTAGTATATCATCGGATCGGATCTTCCTGCTGAGGCCTTATTCTCTATGACACAATGAACGAAACCGCGCGAAATGAACGCGAGATTGGCGGGAATAGTTAAAGATTTGGCGTGGTTTCGAAGTAAAGAATCGATAATGAACTAGCTTCTGCCCGCGACTTCGTCCGCATGAAATTTTACGGTAATTAATGATCTAAACTCAGAACACCTGACTTTGCGCTTAGATTGTAAGTAAAACTATTCTAGTAAAACAAGGTGACGTACTGAGGAGCCGGTTCGCCTTCAGCCTCGCACTCTATGATGAACGGCTTGTCCGCTTCGCCGGGCTGCGCCACTTGGAACAGAATCTCCTCTTGTGTCGGCTGTTTGACGATCTTTGGCGGTGACGTCCCTGGGGATAAATGTTTTATGTTATGACGAGTTTGCAAGTAAAGATGGGCCTGACTAATAATTACATAATTATTTTGATTTGAGTGGTGATTTTCTGACTGAGGTCAGATAGGCACGCACTCCGTGGAAAATGTTAGACTGGAAGCCAACCCCAACAAAGTTGGAAGGCTAGACAGATGATGATGATGACATCGTTACAATTTTCCTGGATAAGTATTAGATAGAGGTTTTGTTTCTTTAAAAAAAAAGTCTGCACAGTAGTATGACAAATAATATAATTTCTTAAGAAAAACAAATGCGTAAGCTCTAATTTTGGAATATAATCTTTTCTGGCTGACCTTAACCCTGATCTATTTATCATATTTTTTTTAGATAAGCAATCATTGTTAAAACAATGATTGTTTTTAACACGCTTTTATTAGGTCGACCTGTATGTAACTAACTATATGTAATGGAATCTAAGGTAACTAATTTAACCATCTTCCTAGGGTCGTAGCGTAATGAAAATTGGCAGCTGTATGTAGTTCTGATGACAATACAATAATATGGTACTGTCGAACTGATCTGATGATGGAGCCGGAAGATATGAACTGGAAGTTCATGATGGAAAATCGTATCATAGCTGTTTTGGATTTTTTAGAAAAGTCTTGTAATGAACTTTGACCACGATTAGATTTCAAGGTCTGATGATGAAGCCGGAAGATAGGCACTTTTTTTTTACGTGCATTTATAAAAGCGTGTTTTTCTAGTTTTTTTTTAAAGATTTATTGTAGCACTCTAGATTCGAGTTAATTATTACTGTAAAATAATTTAAAAACTTTTCTACTAGCTGTGCCCGCGGCTTCGTTCGCGTGGATGTCGGAAAACGGTAATATTATGTCTCTTTACTAATAATTTTTCTAAAATAAAAGTAGCCTAAGTCCCTCCTTATAGCAGCTATCTGCTAGTGTGGCGTATTTCCGGTTGCGTAAGTTTTTGACAGCGTACACTGCAGTGGATATATAATTTCATATTTAGTAAAAAACTACTAAATGCTTGCGACCCACTCAAGTTAAAGGGGAAAATTTATAAGTCCGTGATACGGCCTATCGTACTTTATGAATGGTCTGAATGCTGGGCCGTAAAGAAGACGGATGAAAAAAGATTGCATGCAGCGGAGATGAGAATGTTGATATGGATGTGTGGGTGGAGTGACGAGAATGGATAAAGCAAGAAATGAGTATATAAGAGGAAGTTTGAAAGTGGCAGTGACAGAAAAGTTGAAAGGAAATCGTTTGGCTTGGTATGCCCATACCAAGCCAAACGACGACGACGCGACGAAGCATGAGAAGGGACGAAACGCATGTGACTTTAAGAGTGATGAATATACATGTTATATATATGTTGATGGATGGAGAGGGAGAGGAAGGCCGAAGAAAAGATGGATGGATTGTGTGAGGAATGATATGAAAGAGAAGGGAGTGAATGATAGCGTGACGGTTGACAGGGGAGAATGGAAGAAGAAAACGTGTTGCGCCGACCCCAAGCAACATGGGATAAAGGCAGAAATATGATAATGAATTTAGTAAAAAACTGTTATTTTGACATTACAAAAAGAGACTTAAATTTTATTTATATAGAATTATTATTTAAATTTTGAAAACGTTTAGGTAATTTTACAAGGAAATATAGAAAGTATGAGGCTTGGCCGTTTCGTTACTACAAGAACTATTGTATAACAGAATAGTAATGAACACTGAATACATTTTTCACCTTACGCCCATGTGATGGTAGCGTAACGGCCAAGCCACATATTTTGACTAAGGTTTAGAGTTTGTGAAGTAAGGGCATGTAGAGTTGGAAGCTTGGCTTTACATGAGATCTCCCCATCAGGGAGGTCGGCCCGCAGCACCCAGTCGTAACCGATGTCCCACAGGAAAGGCCCCAGAACCGATCCCTGCGGGACACCGCACGATATCTCTCGCCGGTTCCACTCCCCGTCGCGACCGGGGTAGATGACGGCTCTGTCCGTCAGATACGCCTCGACTATTCGACGGAAGTAGGGCGGCACCCGGTGATACCGGAGTGCCTCCACGATGCAGCTCCAGGGCAGGGTGTTAAACGCGTTGGCGATGTCGAGTGACACCGCCACGACGACCCCACCCCGATACACCGCGTCCCCCGTCGTGAGGGCTTTCACGCGCATGGTGGCGTCCACCGTCGAGCGCCCCTTGCGGAAGCCAAACTGGCTGTCCGCAAGATCCGGCCCCGTCCTCACCAGGTGCCCGACGAGGCGGCCTGTAATCACTCTCTCAAAAAGCTTGCCGACCTCGTCGAGCAGCACGATGGGCCGGTATGCGGACGGAGAGTCCGCAGGGCGCCCTGGCTTCCGAATGAGGACCAGCTTCCCCATCTTCCAACGGAGTGGAACTGGCCTCTCTCCAAACATGCGCTTAAGAGCGCCTCCAGTCAAGGCCCGAGAGCTCTCGAGGCCATGACCCAGGCTTTACCTGGCAAGCCGTCGGGTCCTGGGGCGGTATTTTTGACCTTCAGCCTTCCTACCGCCACTCTCAGATCTACCCCGGTCACTTCGGGGATGTCGTCGTCGTCCGCGTGGTCCGCTTCGGGCACCGCAAATGGCGGAGCCATGGGCGGGGGGAGTGTGTTCCCCCCGTGAAGGGAACAGAGCGCTCACTACCTCCTCCACCAGCTGGGGGCGGAGACTTTGCGTCAGCGGGGAGGCCCAGGTGACGAGTTTATTCCGCACCATTTTATAAGGGCGCCCCCATGGATCTAAATTATTTCATCAAAACGGTGAAGGAAAACATCGTGCGGAAACCTAATCAACATCTAGCAACCCGCACTGAGCCCGCGTGGTGGATTACGGCCCCTTTCACCGAGAGGAGGCCTGTGACCTAGCAGTGGGAATATTATAGGCAGATTATGCAACATAATAAAGAGCATTCTCTATTCTCCCAAATTCCCCCAACACCCGCCCTCTTGACATCCCGTCTTCTATAAATCCTCTAGTCATTTCCTATTATGGGACAGTTTCCGAATTATGGGCAGCTAGTATAAAATAAAATAAAATTCGGAGGCCCATAATTCGAAAACGGTGCGTCGCGTCGTAGGGCGGTTTTTATGGTCAAGGTTAAAGCACGGAATACACGGTTTAAAACGGTGGTTTCAAACAGTTCAGACAGTGGTTTGAAACCAAATTCGTATGACCTTTAACGCCCTTGGTAGAAACGCCTGCGTTGCAAACCAGTGGCAGAACATGTTGGTTTTAAACCGTGTAGCAGGCATCTCGCAACAACAAAAACTTCAAGGTCACGTTGGTTTGTAGACTGGTTTTAAACCGTGTATTTCGTGGTTAACCAGAAACTGCAAATAAAAATTCAGAATTCCGAAAATATATTTTTTTTTTTTGGGAAATTGATTGTCTTGTTTTCTTTGCTGTTCATAGTGCATCTAAGCGTATACTTCAACTCGTAACAAATCCGCCCCTAAGACGACTCACTGACCAAGAGTTGTACATATACACTACCAACAAGTCTGTTTCATAACTTAATTATATCCCTGGGGACAGAGCAACTGAGATAAAGTTGAATGAACTATGGAAGCAATGCGATAATTATGTGATATTCTAAGAGGGAAGGTAATAAACTTAAATAAAAATAATACTCACTTACAGCCGCCGCACATGTTATTAGCGCGATGAAACACAGTATTCTTGTTGTACCCATCTTTACAGGTCTACTACTTCGTAGTACTCGTATATCTAACAAGAAATCAAATATATCTTTAAAACATATTAAAACACATTTCTCCGGCACACATGTTCACCGCACTCGATGACCTAATCCGAAACTCCGAATAAAGCTTGGATTGGACCACAACAATGACAACCGACAACATCCACTAACCCTGCGTTCTGAGTTGGGAAATAATCGATTTGAGCGTGCTTAAACCTGTACCGAATTAGCGTGAGCGCGATAACGATGTTCCGTGAATCGTCATAGATGACGTCATGACATGCGCCATCTTGCGATAACGCCGACCATGCCTTAACACAATATACACGGTTTGAAACCAGTCTACAAACCAAGGTGACCTTGAAGTTTTTGTTGTTGCGAGATGCCTGCTATACGGTTTAAAACCAACATGTTCTGCCACTGGTTTGCAACGCAGACCTTTCTACCAAGGACATTTAAAGGTCATACGAAATTGGTTTCAAACCACTGTCTACACTGTTTTAAACTTAGGTTTGAAACCACCGTTTTAAACCGTGTATTTCGTGCTTTAAAATAATATCACCGTGAGCGCTGTCAAAAATGACAGTGTGTGTGTGAGGATGTGGCAGTGTGTTTTGTTTTGAGTTGCATCATCTTTAAATTAAAGTAAGTAACGTGGCATTTTCGAAATTGTGATTCTGGCTGACAGTCGCCACCTAACCAAAGAAGAATAAATGTGGTGTTTATACAAAGAAATACTGTAATAATATCGTTTTTACATTGAGTAAGCACTGTGAGCGCGTTCACGAGTGTTCCGAATTGTTGACAGCTCTCAGCTGTCATAATCGTAATATCTAAATCGGAACGCATGTGAGATGATGTCCGAACGCTGTGAGCGATTATAGCTAATTCGGAATGCGGCCTAAAAATAGCATTACACTAACTCTGCGTTCCGAGGTGGGAAATAATCGATGTGAGCGTGCTTAGCGTAAGCGCGATAACGATGTCCCGTAAATCGTCATAGATGACGTCATGACATGCGCCATCTTGCGATAACGCCGACCATGCCCTAGAATAATATCACAGTGAGCGCTGTCAAAAATAAGTGTGTGTTATCTTTTAGGACATATTTATAATGCATGAGAAGATAAATACGATGCCTTGGGCATCTTTTGTGATTTGTCCAAGGCATTCGATTGCGTTCTTCACGAAACGTTAATCAGGAAACTCCGACACTACGGGATCCGGAACACTGCTCTGGATCTTCTTACTTCATACTTGAGTAAAAGGATTCAGAGCGTTGACGTTAATGGAAAAAGATCACCCGGATTTATAGTAACAATGGGAGTCCCACAGGGTTCAATTCTTGGTCCATTCTTGTTTCTTCTTTATATTAATGACTTGCATGACCTGCCGTACCTCATAAAGGATAATCATGATAGGTATAGTGTTGTTTGCAGATGACACTTCTCTTTTGTTTAAACTAGACGTCAGCAGTTGACTACTGACGATGTAAATAGTGCGATCTCGAAAGTAGTCCACTGGTTCAATGTTAATAATTTGCTTCTAAACGAGAAAAAAACCAAATGCATTAAGTTTACGCTACCCCACGTTAGGCAGGTGAAAACTAATGTGTTGATAAAGGGCGAGTAATTGAATCCTGAAGACAACACAGTATTCTTGAGCATAACTTTGGATGCTAAGCTTCAGTGGAGTCCATATATAGATAAATTATCAAGTTCCGCAGCATACGCTGTTAGAAAAATTCGTAATTTAACTGATATAGAGACTGCCCGTTTAGTGTACTTTAGCTATTCTCTTAGTGTAATGTCGTACGGTAATTTACGGTATTCTATTGTGGGGAAATGCCGCCGATATTCAGACTATCTTTCTTTTGCAGAAGCGAGCTGTTCGATCAATTTATAAATTAAGTCCGAGACACTCTCTCAGAGACAAATTTAAAGAGATTAATGTAATGACTGTGCCTTCTCAGTATATTTATGAAAATCTTTTATATTTAAAAAATAGTGATATCCATAATATAAATACTTACTAGAAACAAACACAAATTTGTTGTACCTACAACAAGGCTTAAGAAAATAGGTGGCTCGTTCAGATGCCAATGTATACGCTTTTAAAATAAACTACCAAGCCACGTTCAAGATCTTAGCCTTAATAAATTCAAATCTTTCATTAAACGTAAGTTGTGCCAGAAAGCCTTTTACGTTAAAGATTATATATATTATTGAGAACAAAAAGGCTTGGGATGGGATTGAGCTGCTTCCAATTTCTGCTTTTTGAATGTTTTTTTTTTATATACACATTGACATTGATGATTTATTTTATAAACAATGACATTTGCTTACTTTGTAAAGTATTATATTATTTTTTCATTGTGAATGTGAAGACGATGTGGGTCATTTTTTTTTTTTTTTATATTCTCTCTGTTCTGTTAGTTTTTTTTTTTCATGGTCTGGCAGTTTGAGTAATTTATGTGGTCTACCCAAATGTCCTTTCTTTGGTATTGTTCGTCGAATCGTTGAGCTCCTTAAGTCTTGAGTTGAGCTGCACGATTTCTGACAAATGCGTGCACTGACTAGACACTGGACAGGTCCTCTCAATCTGTGTGGTTCTTTCTTTCCTCAAAAGACCATCTCGGAGATCGTTCTACATGGTCTTCATATAACCTGACCAAGATTATGTCTGGACTTTAAAAGAGACTGTGACGTCTGAGTTTGTTTCAATTTTGCACGAAAAAGATCTTATTTTCCGTTTAATCGCGGTGTAGTTTTTATTAGTTCATTCATAATTTTTATTATTTCATTCAGAACGTCGAAAAAAACAACGAAAACGTCAAACTTATTGTGCACATTGATGTGCTTAGCCGACACGCAGTCATCATTTCAGCCAAAAGACGTCCACTGCTGGACATAGGCCTCCCCCAAGCACTTTCACTTCGACCGGTTCTGTGCTTCTCGCATCCAACGGGTTCCTGCGGCCTTCACAAGGTCGTCGGTCCACCTTGTGGGAGGCCTTCCAACGCTGCGTCTTCCGGTACGTGGTCGCCACTCCAGAACCTTTCGGCCCCATCGGCTATCTGTTCTGCGAGCAACGTGCCCTGCCCACTGCCACTTAAGTTCGGCAATTCTTCGGGCTATTTCGGTTACCTTGGTTCTCCTGCGGATCTGCTCATTCCTGATTCGATCACGCAGGGAAACTCCAAGCATAGCCCTCTCCATTGCCCTTTGGGTGACTTTTAGCCTTCTTCTATGGCCCATTGTAAGCGACCACGTTTCAGTGCCATAATTAGTCATCACTGGCAACACGCACTGGTCAAAGACTTTCCTCTTGAGACACTGCGGTATGTGGGACGAGAAGATATTGCGTAGCTTCCCGAACGCCGCCCAGCCGAGTTGGATTCGACGATTGACCTCTTTCTCGAAGTTAGACCTACCTAACTGGAACAGTTTGTCCTAGGTAAACATACTCGTCCACGACTTCGAGTGTAGCGTCTCCGATCTTTATGGGAGTGGGTGTTACATGGGCATTTGACATGACCTTCGTTTTGTCCATGTTCATTTTAAGATCCACTCTTTCGGAGGCTCTACTGAGGTCATCGAGCATTGTACTGAGGTCCTCCATAGTCTCAGCCATGACTACGATATCGTCGGCAAACCGAAGGTGAGTTATGTACTCGCCGTTGATGTTGATGCCAGCCCCTTTCCAGTCCAGAACCTTGAAGACATCCTCCCAGTGCAGCGGTGAACAGTTTCGGAGAGATAACGTCTCCCTGTCTTACACCTCGCTGCAGAAGGATAGGTTTCGAGGTCTGATCCTGGAGTCGGACTGACATATTAGTGGCGTTTTCGTACAAACACCTCGATGTACCGATAGTCGATCTGGCACCGTTGAAGAGACTGCAGCACAGCCCATGTCTCGATCGAATCAAAGGCTTTCTCGTAGTCCACGAACGCTAAGCAGAGAGGCAGGTTATATTCTTGGAACTTCTGTACCTGTCGCAGCGTATGTATGTGGTCTACGGTGCTAAAGCCTTTACGGAATCGGGCTTGTTGCTTGGGAGGCTGGAAGTCGTCAAACCTGCGCGCGAGACGGTTCGTGATGACTCTCGAAAACAGCTTGTAGACATAAGAAGGGCATTGTCGCCCTTCTTAAAGAAAAGTATCACCACATCTCTGTTCCGGGTACACTACGAAAATACGAAAAACTTTATTCCGAAAGTCACAAATACGAATTTCAAAATACCGATTTTCATAATTCCGAATGGTTTAAAATTCCTAATATAACAACTCCGAATTATCATTCATGCTATTTTTATAATTCCGAAATTTCAATATTCCTAACGTTTTTAATTACTATTCTCAAAATACCGAATTTCAATAGACCGAAGAACAAAAAGTCCGACTTAATGATAATTCCGAACATCAAAAATACGAATTCCGATTATTAAAATACCGATTAATTAGAATTCCGAAATACAAACGCCTTGTAAAACTGAATAGCAAGACAAATAAACACATATTTTTTATTTTGGTTAAAGTAACCTAACCAAACCAAACCTCGGGGTGCCCTTCGCTCGCTCTTGCATCCTACGTCGCCTATCGACCGACCGCAACCATGCAACCGATGTCACCCGAAGGGTTTGTCCTATCGCGTGTAGGGAGAACTCGTTTGGCCTAGGCGAAACTAGTTCATCCTAAAATCGTTAAGAATAAGAAGTTACATTAAACGTTACATAAAGATTTTGAATTTATATACGTAACTGAATATTATACTAATTGAATCAGAATCCTAATTTTAGCAGGTTATTCGGAAAATTGAAAATCGGAATGTCGTTTTTCGGACCGAGAACCCATCGGGCATTTGATTCTTCGAACATATGAAAATCGGTAAACAAACAAATCGCATTTATGACTTTCGGTAAAATAAAATTCGTGATTTTTAATACTAGACATTATAATTCTTAGGTATTATGAAATTCGGACTTTTGAAAATCGGAACTTCGAAATTCGGAATAAAATATTTCGGAATATTTGGGTGTTCCCCTCTGTTCCATGCCTGTGGTGTTTTGCCCTCGAGTATGACGGAACCAAACAGCTTCTGAAAGGCCTTTTCCGCCGGCCTTCAGCAACAGCCGACACGCAGTAAGGGACAGAAATATTCTTACTGTCTCTTTTCTTTGTATTTCTGTTTTTCTTGTGCGAATGAAAAAGAAGATATGCAGCAGTCTATAGTTTACTCACTGTCTACGCTATAGAAGGTAACTTCTCTTCTTAGTCTGTGGTCTGGTCTATAGATTACTCTGTCTACGGTTCAATGACTGGCTGGGTATAGACAGTGTATCAAAAAGTACTCTGTGGGTATAGACAAAGATTCTTTTCTATGCTCATGTTGTTTGAATCAAAGACTACAATATGATGCTGGTTTGAATAAAATCTGACGTTCTATGTAATCATGAGTATATTTTTTAGAAATTATAAAAAATTATAGTATTTTTATTAAATGTTTGTCCATACCACAGACAAAATATTTAAAGGGTCTATCAGGACCACCAGGACTAAGAACAAATTATTCTCTATTCGCGTACTAAATTCCTGATTACATTTCCGGGACTTGATAATCATGGGTAAATATTTTTCTTACTATAGGCCGACCGCTTAGCTGTGACGTTACCGGAGGTAGCAGCGCGGTGAGGGAGGTGTGTGGTGACGTGATGCTAGAGCTCAGTGATTCGTCAACTTGTGACAACTATCACTCCTCCCGCACCGCGCAGCTACCTTTTTTTTTTTTTTTTACGTGGAGAAATGCTCATGCATTCTGCACTACCACGGGGAGATAGTGCAGTTATGTGGGACTCTTAACCCACTAAAACTCCACGGTGTCCTCCTCTGCCGCTTATGGCGGGAACACGGGCACGCGTTAGCACTCATCCGTGAACCCGCCGCGGCTGTCCGTCACCGGACCCTCCTCCGGGGAGTACTCCCCATCACCGGCGCACCAGAACACATAGCACGCCGTGACCACCCCAGGGACCAAACCAGCACATGGGCGCCAGACGACCCCGTCTCTGCCACCCTTGGTCCCCCTGCGACGGGTCAGGTCATTGGCCCCGCCGCCTGCCAATTTTCGGCCGCAGAGGATAGGGAGAGTGGCTAACGTCATACCAACACTCCTCTTCCCCTGCGGCCCCACCGCGTCCGCCATCGAACGGTGGCGACCCCGTCAAGGCCGCGGAAGGTAGGGAGAGCGGCACACCGTAATACCGGCACTCCTGTCCCGCCGCGGCCTCCAACCCTCAGCCGCGATGCCTCCGATACGACATCGCGGCCCGCCTCAGTTGCGATGTCGCCCAAGCGGCACCGCAACCTACATGTTGGCCGCTACGTCGTCGGCTTGTCGGCAAAAGCCCTGACGAGCGGCCCCTCCTCAGGTTCCTCTACGCTTCACCGTGGGTGTCCAAGCCACGGCTACTGAGCCCGGCCTCGACAATGCGGGAACCCACCGGGGGGGACCGCGCAGCAACCTTTTTTTTTTTTTTTTTTTTTTTATACGTGCAGTAATGCTCATGCATTCTGCACTACCACGGGGAGATAGTGCAGGTATGTGGGACTCTAACCCACTAAAACTCCACGGTGTCCTCCACTGCCACTTATGGCGGGAACACGGGCACGCGTTAGCACTCATCCGTGAACCCGCCGCGGCTGTCCGTCACCGGACCCTCCTCCGGGGAGTACTCCCCATCACCGGCGCACCAGAACACATAGCACGCCGTGACCACCCCAGGGACCAATCCAGCACATGGGCGCCAGACGACCCCGTCTCTGCCACCCTTGGTCCCCCTGCGACGGGTCAGGTCATTGGCCCCGCCGCCTTCCAATTTTCGGCCGCAGAGGATAGGGAGAGTGGCCAACGTCATACCAACACTCCTCTTCCCCTGCGGCCCCACCGCGTCCGCCATCGAACGGTGGCGACCCCGTCAAGGCCGCGGAAGGTAGGGAGCGCGGCGCACCGTAATACCGGCACTTCTCTCCCGCCGCGGCCTCCAACCCTCAGCCGCGATGCCTCCGATACGACATCGCGGCCCGCCTCAGTTGCGATGTCGCCCAAGCGGCACCGCAACCTACATGTTGGCCGCTACATCGTTGGCTTGTCGGCAAAAGCCCTGACGAGCGGCCCCTCCTCGGGTTCCTCTTCGCTTCACCGTGGGTGTCCAAGCCACGGCTACTGAGCCCCCCCGCCTCGACAATGCGGGAACCCACCGCGGGGGACCGCGCAGCTACCTAAGGCAACTTCTCAGTTAAGCGGTCGGCCTATATTTAGTATTTTACAATGACTTTTTTATAATTATACTAACGATAGACGGTAGTGGTACGCCCTACATTACAGGCCGCTTTGTGTGGTATTATTTCGAAGAAAATATGTAGAGTTGCACATCATCTCATATGACATACCTAGTTGGGAAAAGTCTAGGCAGATGATACATCTGCCTAGCCTTTTCCCAACTATGTTGGGGTCGGCTTCCAGTCTAACCGGATGCAGCTGAATACCAGTATTTTACATGGAGCGACTGCCTATATCTGACTGACTTCCACAACCCAATTACTGCGGGTAATACGATACCCCTTGATAAAACTGGTTGTCAGACTTTCCGGCTTCTGACTACCCGTAACGACTGTCAAAGATCCACGAATGACAGCCGGGACCAACGGCTTAACGTGCTTTCTGAGGCACGGAGGGGTCACGGTGGGTAAAGATGGTCACCCATCCACAGACCAACCGCGCGACCGACCTGTGCGGCTGTTATTATTTAGCCACGGGCCCCTCCTATGTAGAGTACCTATAGAGAGAGATAAGTTCTACTTTAGGATATAATTATTAGCATCAACAATATTCGTAATAGGTAATACAACGTTTTATTTTCGTTAGTATTTTATAATTTAGCGCTAATTAGATAAAATAAATAATTTTCTTAGATGTGGCAAACTATCTGACGGTTGTTGGATTATAAGATGGTGTCGGTAAAAGTGTAAATTACCGAACTTGGTGGCAATCATGTCATTTCCCTATACCTATTACACTAGATGGCCTCACTGAGACATGGAATCATGATTTTTAGGGTTCCGTATCCAAAGGGTAAAAAACGGGACCACTAAGACTAAGGCTCCACTATCCGTCTGTCACCAGGCTGTATCTCATGAACCGTGATAGTTAGACAGTTGAAATTTTCACACATGATATATTATTTCTGTTGCCGCTATAACAACAAACACTAAAAACATAATAAAATAAAATATATTTAAGGGAGGCAACAAACGTGTTTTTCTCGGCGTTTTTGCCTTGCGGAACCCTTCGTGTGCGAATCCGCTCGCACTTGGCCAGTTTTTATTCTATATTTCTTCTGATAGCCAGCCACTATTATCCGAGAAGATTAGATAAAATAGTACTTACATGCTTAATAAGTCCATTACCTAGATCATTTCTTCGCATTTATTTTTTAACAGAGTGTAAATAACGAATACAGAGACTTTCTTGAAACACAAAAACTCATTTTTGGCCTGAACTAGGTTTAGAATTAGATACACCATATTCCGCAGCCACTGAAACACTATTCATATACCTAATTTAACAATAAATAATTATCTCCTGTCATTTACAGGTGACCAGCCCAACCATAAGATAAGACCAAGGCACAGCTTCAGCGTAGAAGCATCCAAACATTCAGGACGCGCTAAAAACTTTTGCAAATCAGAAGTTAATATTGTCCCTCCAAAAGAACATTTAGATACGAACAACTCTGGAAAACGCGACATCAATGTTCACACCTCCTCTAAAGGCCTCGGAGAGTACTACAAGAAATATGAACACGATGAAGTACCCGTTAAAGATTCAAATGTTAAAGAAATTCCAAGCGTACGAGACAAAGGATCTTTAACTAATTCCGAACTGGATAAATTGGAGTCCAAAATATTTAAAAACATGTCACAAGAACTTCAAACAGATGAGGATAACTCGAAAAGTAGTTTGGAGTCAAATATAAAATTTTTCAAAACGACTGTTCTAGAGATATTTGATAACTTCTATGCGAGCATGCGCGACTTTGAGCTTTATAAAAAAAGGTTTAACGAGATCCTTGGAAAAAGTAAAGAAGATGCTGTTGCTGACATGGAAGATTTCATAAAAGATATGATTCAGCATATAATGTCTTCTGAGACTTTAATTTCTAGTGATGGCAAGAAGACAAATGCGTCTTTGTCATGCAAAGACAAAGAGATTATGTCGATTGAAAGCAGGAAATCCAATGATCAAGCGTCGTCAATAGGAGACAAAGATATTTCGAATAACACTGACGGTGAGAAATCTACTGACTTAGCGTCGTTGTCATTCAATGACAAACAAACAAATGTTAGCAACTTTGACGACCAATCAAGTTATGATACAAACACTTCAGCAGTCGAAAATTTACATTCGGTAATCGAAGCTTACAGAAACAACAATTATCTTACGGACTCTACTTTAGACGAAAACCCCTCAAAAGCCAAAACCCCTCCTGCTAATAAGGATGAAATCGTCAATATTTTTCTTCTAAGTGGGAATCCATGTGTGCAAATTAAAATAAATGACCGTAACCTGTTATCTGAAATTAATATAAAGGAGCCAGTCAAAAAACCATATAGTGGTAAACACGTTGCGTCAGCAGAGAATATGGAGAGGCTAGCTGCCAAGAAGATGGAGTTAGAGAAGTATGTTGAGCAAGATCACGATGCTAACGTGCCTGATAGAGAAATACCTGTAAAAATTTCCTACGCGAAGAAGAATATATATCTCAATGAAGACTTTTCCCAAGAGCGCGATACTGAAAAATCATTTATAGCTAAGCTTTGTGCCTTTTTGTGCAGGAAGTTCCGTAAAACTACTTAAGGTCAATTTATTGAACATTTTTTTAATATAAAAGTACGTTTATAATTATGCAATTCTTTATTGTGGACTAGACAAAGGATAGAACAAGGAACAAAATCACATTTCACCTCAGTCTTCAAAATTGTTTAATACCGCCTGATGATAGTGATAGCTATTATGTTTACTAATTTGCAGCGCCAATTCTTTCTTCATATCAGACGCTTCACTCAAGTGACTGTGGATTTTTGTTTCATTCCACATCATTCGACTCATACAAATCAAGATGCCTTGTTAAAGGAACTACAGGATTAAGATCCCTAGTCAAACTACAATCACCTTCATATTTTGATAAATTGTTACTGGCTGCCAAGCGGTGGTTTTGTCGGGTCGGGTCCCAGTAGAAATCTGTTCATTCTGGCAATACAAATAAACTTGTTATTGTCACAGAATGCGAGACAAAGTGGCCAAACCCGAGTGAAAGTTCACTGTGTTCAGACGTATAATTTTTAGTTTCGGGTAGCTTGATATGCTGCCAGCATATCAAGCTACCCGAAACTGTAAAAATTAAACGTCTGAACCTACCATTGTTTTTTTTTTGCAGCCCCCATCATGGATTTTCAAAATTGAAATCCCTGATGGTGGCTCTGCCAGAGTCAGTGACACGTCCTTTAGGGCCACGTGCGTCGGGTTTCTACATTTTAACCGGTCTGTGAGGCCACTGGCTATGGTTGTGGCCAGTCCTGGCCGCCTAATGCGCGAGTTTTTTAAGTTGTGATTGTGAGATGCTTTCATGCAAGTCTGTGCATAGGTACCTAGTCATTTGGTGCATATACCTGGAGGACAAGGACATTGCCCAAAATAATATAGAGGTCTAGTCCATCTGCGGCCACTATAGGTTTTTTGTTTTATTCTCTTCATACATCTTGCAAAAAGTTACAAAAGGCTATCTATACAATATCAAATACTTGGCAATTACAAACTACACCTCATACCTTTTGTAACTTTTTGTGCAGGTCCACAAAACTTGCTGAGATCTATGTTATGTACATTTTTGATATTATAAATGCGTTTATTATTATTCAACAAATACTTTATTGTGGACTAGACAAAGTATAGAACAAGGAACAAAATCACGATACACCACATTCTTCAAAATTGATTATATACCACCTCATCATAGCTATATGTTTACTAAGTTGGAGCGCAAATTCCTTCTTCATGTGCAAAAATTCCCTAATGACAGGCAGATCTAGCATAACGAATGCTTGGCCATCGATCTCTTCTTGTTTCATCTTCTCTGCAATAAGTTTGCAGTCGTCAGTGCTGCGTAAGTACGCGTATACGTCATCGACGGACCAGTCTAAGGGGTTCGGCGACAGCTTCAGTTTGCCCTTCATCCAGGACATCGCCATGTCTTTCTCGAACATTTTGTTGTCGGACGGCAGAGGATCGTAAGTGTTGAATTTCAACTTTTTCAGTTCTGGTTCCTCGGAGTCCGAAACGTCGGAAATATTTTTGGCGTCTCTAGAGTTGGAGCTACTCTCGTTGGTCTCGTTTTCCGAGTCGCTGTCTTGTTTCTTGACGCAGGTATTTCTGTATACTTCTTTTTTGTTCCAGTGGGCCTCTTTCATTTGGAGGGCGAAGTTGGGTAGTTTGGCGCCGCGGGTCTTCATCTCCATCTTGGGGTAGTGGTGCTTGGCCCGCCTGGCGCGGCGCGCGCCGCAGTCGGGCGAGCCGGGCCGCGAGCTGGGCCGTGAGCGTGAGCCGGGCCGCGAGCCGGGCCGCGAGCCAGGCCGCGAGCCGGGCCGCGTGCCGGGCTCGGAGGGCGGCGTGGAGCCCGCGCTGTGCGAACTCTCCACAGACTCCACGTCCTTGTTGCTCTCGCTCTCCTGCGGCTGCAGCTCCTTTTCTTTCTTCTCTGGAGCAGCCTTTTTCTTTTTCCTTCGACCATTGACGCTGCCTTTTGGTCTTCCGCGGCGTTCGGTGTTGCTATCTGGAATTTGTAATATTTTAATAGACTTTGTGCACAATATAGGACAGGTACAAAAGCGGACTTAGTGCCGTAAGCATTTTGTGCCGGTCAACTAAGGTAGTGGAGATATAACATAGCAGATGCATTGCTTATTATTAATCGTAGCTTTGGATCTTCGTAGCATTTCCTATAATTATCACGTTGCGTATTTTGAACAGCTCTGTCGATATTGGTTGGAAACTGCTCGATACATAATCAACCTATAATGTTCCCACCGCTGGGACACAGGCCTCCTCTCCGTGAGAGGGAGTGGGCCGTAATCCACCACGCGGGCCCAGTGCGGGTTGGTAGATGTCACGTCTTTGAATTTTTGGTTCTAGAACATGTCGGTTTCGAGTAAAGCGCCTGTCTGGGTTTGCGGCAGTTACAGTCAACTACAACTTATCGTACGTAAGATCCCTCAGCCATATCACATGTTCCATACATTTTGACCATGTTGGTACTTATTGCCTTTTTAATAACAGACGACAAAACTTCTGCACTTGGGGATCTAAAGTCATGTGCTAAATTCATATAACACTGCGCGTCAATGCCCCACATACACCCTGTATAATTTGTATAGACAATTGTAGAATAGAATACTAATTATTATGTACACAATACAAATTACAGTTATAGATGTAGAAGGGTGACACAATAAGCGGTCTTATCGCTAAGTGCGATGTTTTAAAGACGGCTTACCCTCCTTTATATCTTGACGCGTGTATTACGTTAGAGCCATACTTACGGAAGGTAGACTTATCGACGTGTTGGCAGTCGTTGGGGCACGTGACGGTCTCTTCGGGCCCGAACAGGCACGGGCACGCCTGCAGCTTCACGCACACCTCGCGGCAGAACGAAGGCACCTGTCCCGCAGACCGCGCTATCGGCACGTACGCGTGGTACGTGCTCGACTTAAGTCTGGAATTTAGAGTAATTACAATAAGATTGTGTTTTAACCGGTTGAATGCCGTAATTACAGAAACAATTAAAAAGCCATTGTGTCTCGCGTGGATCTACGTTCCGTATACTAAGGGTTAATCAATCAACTTGATTTTTTTTGTATTTTTTAGAAAGAATGTAGTCATAGCTATAATACTTACGTTCTTCACCCTAAAGGCTATTTTATTGCACGACAGAATCTGCTTTACCGACTCAGCGTTAATGTTCTGTCGTAATGTCATTACCGCGGAATGACATTTTAGTCATTTTCTTTACATGTCACACCAAATTAAAAAAAACGTATGATGTCGAGGTACTTCCGGCAGGAAAGAAGTTCAAAATGAAAATCCAAGATCGCGGCTGTGAAAATATCAATATGAAGAAAAATAATTAAAACTTTTGCAGTCGCCATCTTGTATTTTTATTTTGACTTCACTATCGGCTTCAGCACCCTCGAAAACCTGAAAACGACACCCAAGACGAAAAACCTGAAAATTTTTGCAGCCGCCAACTTGGATTTTTATTTTGACTTGACTATAGGCTTCAGCACCCTTGAAAACCGTGAAAACGACACCAATGACGAAAATTTTGAAAATTTTTGCAGCCGCCATCTTGGATTTCCATTTTGACCTCACTCTTGGCTCCAGTACCCCACCCTCGAAAACCATGAAAACTATCTCTTACTCTTTCTATTATATATAATAAAAACTCGCATAACGCTTTTTCGTTAAGTCACGATTTCTCCAATTTTAATCCTACCGCAAGCTCCGTGAGTTCCTTATAATACATAATAATAATATAACGAAAGTAGCACTAAGGATGGATTTTTTGAAATATATATTATATATTTTCAAAATATTATATATAAATATATATAATATTTTGAAAATTAGTCCCTTAGAGGGGATGCAAGTTTAAAAATGTGACTGCCAAACTGATATAAAATGGCCAATTGGCAAAAAGGTTTTAGATTGATGTCAATATGAACAAAGATCAAAATAGCATATACTTTGACCAATGTGTCAAAGTATATGCTATTTTGATCTTTGTTAACAAGTAATAAAATATAAATAGGGTTTTTCTCTACGCAATAGTCTGCCCAGTATCGTATCAGCTTCAAAAGGTACGTGCCCTGACTTTAAATAGTACTGTACATTAATACGAACAAAAATCTGTATCTGTCATATACTCACTTTGCCCTCAACATCTCGAGCCTCATGCCGTCTTCCGGGGGGCCCTCAGTCTCCCAATCCTTGAGCAGCTTAGCAGGCTTGTACGACGCCGAGATTATCTTATTGAGCACCTCCTTTAGCACCAGCGACAACGGCCCCGGACCCACGTGCTTCGGCAATTGAGACAATTTGTTCTTACTTATCGATGGTCCCGCATAACATTTGTAGTTAAAGAATATCCTATCGCACCATTCGTCTGAACTCTTCACATCTTCTTTGGCCGCCTTCTCTTCAACCGGCTTCGGTTGCTCCTTCTCAGTAGTAGTATCGGGAATGTGTAAAGCGTAATCATTGCTATCGCACCAACCAACAGGGAACAGCAAGTCACTGTCTTGTGCATACCAGTACTTCTCTCCTATAGGTAGCAGCTCGACACACACCATGTGTTCCACAATACAATCTACATTCGCTACATGTATTTCTTCATGATTTTGCGGATTAACAGCTTCTAATTTCATATTGACTTCGACGCCTTTCAGCGGTATTTTGTTCCCGAAGCAGTAATCAGGGGCTGGTACTGACGACGTCATTGTCAGATACTCGTCCCAATCGAAAGCTCCTTCTTTCCAGATTTTGGGCGTTTTGAAGGCTAGGCCCTTTTTCTGTGCCCATCCTATGGGGTATATGTATGGGTGCATGGAGTCGCAGAGCCACGCCATCTTGGAGTCCTCGTAGTCTTCCGCGTGGTCGTCAATGACTACAAGGAAGTGCAAATTGTTGAAGACTTTGGTGACGGTCGCCGGGCGGACGGTTCGCATGTCTTGTGGACTTAAAGCTTCTACCTTCATGCCGCTCACGAAGTTGTGAGATTCCAGGTTTTGGTTTGGCTGTGGAAGAGAGAGATACGATTATAAATACCGGTCTTCTGCAAGCTTGAAGTGGGCAAAAATATATTTATGGGCTAATCACACTAATATTATAAAGGCAAATGTTTGTGAGTGTGTGTGTGTTTATATGTTTGTTACTTCTTCACGCTCAAACGGCTGGACGAATTTTGATAAAATTTTGTATGGAGGTAGCTGACACCCTGGATTAACATATAGGCTCCTTTTTATCCCCCCACGGGATCGACATTTACGCGGGTGAAACCGCGGGGCGCAGCTAGTTCTAAATAAAATTGCATGTTTAAAGTGAAAAAAATCAGCTCTTCCATACATTTTGTCGAACATTTTTCATACATTTAAGTGAATACAAATGTATGGAACAGCTGATTTTTTTTTCGCGATTTCAAGTTTGGTAAAATCAGAATAAAATAAATATTTAAGGGGGGCTCCCATACAACAAACGTGTTTTTTTCGGCGTCCTTTGCCTTGTGGTTCGGAACCCTTCGTGTGCGAGTCCGACTCGCAGTTGGTCAGTTTTTTATGCGATAATTACAACATAACACCACACCTCAATTCCGCAAAGGGTTAGGCGAAACAATATTTGCCATCGACATGCTACGAAGAAGTAGACCCACACTTCACCAGCTAAAATCCATACAATAAACTAACAATATTTGTTGGCATATTTGGAACAAACAAACGCCATACCGTAAGCATCCCTGGCGATTCTAATCACAAACAGGAAAATAACACACGACGCGTTTTCAAACAAAACAAACAAGGTTTAACCCAGACTGAAGAGGACGACAGAGCAGATGGAAACGCTTCTTTTCCCACATTCTTCCATGACACACTCTGTTTGAGAAAACCCATTTAATTTTTGTCTTTATAAAATAACAATTAAAGTGTTTTGATTGGATGTTCTTATACCTTCAAAAATGATTTCTACTTGGACAAGCTGCTAGGCTAGGCGTATGCTGGGACGCAGGCGACACAGGTCCGCGCAGCGCAGGGCAGAGCAGATTTTGTAATGCTTGAATGTACCGAGTGCTGCGTACGTTGCGGCGCAGGCACGTGCGAAGCAGACATGTGTCTGCCCTGCTTTGCGTCTCATTGTAGTGCCGGCACAGATTCCTGCGCGACTCGAACACGTCTATTCTTTGTACCGGCTAGAACGCGAATGCGTGCGTATGTTAACTCAACTGCATCACAGCATACGCTCGCGGGCTATGTCTGTCTCGCCTGCCCTGCGCTGCTAAATCTGTACTGTGCTGCGCTGCGTCACCTGCGTCCCAGCATACGCCTAGCCTTATCAATCAATCTGCGTAGCCTTTTCCTATGTTGGGGTCGGCTTCCAGTCTAAACGGATGCAGCTCAATACCTAGCACAAGCTGCTAATCAAACATCGCAACGTCAACTTTAAGGCGTTTGTGGTGCGCATACCAACATGCTTCCTGCACCTGGTGATGGAAGAAAGCTTTTGGCCGCTGGATGTGGTATTCCGCCGCTTTCGCGGACAAGTGCCACCGGAACGCACAAAGACTTGGTGCAACTAAGTGATACTAACATAGTTATTAAGTTTTATTTACTAACAAAATTGTTACTATAATTATGTATACTTAGGTTAAGGTATGTATCTATGGGTCGTTGTTACCTGATAATAAATGGTTTATTATTTTATTATTATTATTAAACATAAAAAAAGTAACCAGATACCTACTTATAATTATCTTAAAATTTGTATCTTTTCTAATAGTATAAACTTACTTGGAACAGGTCTGCGGGAGTAGGTTCCGAGATCGCCTCCTCAGCGCACTGCCGCAGTTGTGTGCTCAATTTGTTCTTGCAAGAGAACTTGTTCACTTTGCCGGGGTACTTGAACTGCCACGGAGAACCCTGCGTAGATATAATCACTCAAGTTCACTAAACATTAGGTATACCATCATCATCATCATCCACTCGGCCACCACGGCCTCGGCTTATGACTCGTAGGCCGTAGGTTCGAACCCAGACAGGCGTTTTACTATGTGTAAAATTTTAGCAACACTGCTGCTCTCAAAACGGTGAAGGAAAACATGGTGAGGAAACCGGGATGGCCTAGAATCGAAAAATTCAAAGACAAGTGACATCTACCAACCCGCACTGGGCCCGCGTGGTGGATTACGGCCCACTCCCTCTCACCGAGAGGAGGCCTGTGTCCCAGCAGTGGGAACGTTACAGGCTGATTATGCTTATACATCATCATCATCCACAGCCCGACTGACCACGGTAACGGTGGAGTTTCTTTCCCATTCTTCTCCATACGAAACTATCTTTTGGAATAGGCGACCAGAAACAATTCTATTTTAATGTAAATGTTGACGTTCAAAAGTGCCTTTAAGTGCCAATTTGAAATAAATAATTTCTCTTTGACTTTGGTCCTGCGGAGGACTCGCTAGAGTCTACGAGAGTCTATACGCTGTAGCTTCAATCACATCTAGTATTTACAGACGCCGGTTTTCGGGAAACTTCGGGTCATTATCATGCATTTCCAAGCACAAAATTAACAATATAAATATTTCCGATCGTACTGCTTACCCTAGATCCAATTTTTAACACATTACCGGTTAAAGACTCTGCTATTAGTATCGAGGTCAATCAAACTGATCAGTTCAAGTGACGAGAATTACGGTTTCTCATTTGCCGACCTACATACTTACGTAGAACTGAATATTGATAAATAATGTAACAATGGAGCTTTGATTGGAGCTAAAATTACTTCGAATCTAGGCTAGACGGAGCGACCCGACGGGGATGGCGTAGAAAGTCGATAGCGCTTTTAATTTTATATGAAGCACATGGTTTAGAATTTATATGGTTCGTTCTTGCCGCAGAAATAGGATGGATCGGTCATATACAAGATGTTACAGAATATACGCAAGTCCTGAAAGTAGTTTGTTCATAATTTACTACTGAATCGATTTCAGTAACTTTTTGTACTTTTTTTTTATTTGAAATGGGTTTGCTCTTGACTCTAGTCTAGGTCAGAGTTGACAGAGACAAAGATATACAATACATACTTTTTCCAAAAATTATGTATTGTGCCATACTGACCACCGATTAAGCCAAAAAAATTAAAATCTTATTTCAAGGCAATAAGACGAAATTTTAAATGCATAAAGTAATGCTGGGTTCAACACGATTTTCTTTATAATACTAGTAGGTAAGCTTTAAAAAAATAAGTTTTGGTTATTGTATTATGCTTTGACCTCAATACTCTAATTGGGGTGTATGAGGTCTTGCGTTAATTATTTTACATATTGTTTATAATATTAGAAGTGTCCATAAATATCCAACAAAAATATTTTGCGCTTTTTATTATTATCTCATAACTTAATTTAGTAAAAAATGTATTGACCAGTGCGATTTCATACGTGATTATGTTCGAAAAATTTGTCTGCTCAACAATGTAAATAACGCAATGAATATTGTTGAACTGTCAAAATGAAAGCCATTGCTACAGTACTGAGAGTGTGATACGCAATTACCCCGCAGTTTTAGTTTCCATTTTAGAGCGACTTTAAGTTGGAAATCAAAATTCCTACGTGCATCTAAATATTGAATAACACCATCATGACGGTGTTTTATGTCTTTGGAGGTAAAAAGAAGGGACTCGTATTTGAAGAGAAGTAAGTAAGTAAATTAATTAATTATCGAACGAATGACATTTGATTGAAGCCAAACTAAGTTCGTTACTTGCGGAAGGACGTCCCAAGGGCTCGTAGAATATCATAGGGCAAAATGTAAAAGGTCGTGTAAAGTCCGTTCACAGTTATTTCACCTCTGACAGCAACAACCGAATAGCAACCTTATAGCAACGAAAATAAAGATCATTGTGATTTTGACAGCGATGCAAAATCAGAGGTAAAATAACTGTGAACGTACTGCAGAGGTCAAGTAAAAGCTACATATATAGACTAATGGGACATAGACTATTACCACATAAAACGACGACGACGGCACGGTTGGCGCAGTGGTTAAGCGATTGACTGCTGCACTGCGCGGGTTCGATTCCCGCACGGAACAAATATTTGTATGACCTACAAGTAGTTGTTCCGGGTCTGGCTGTTTGTGTATGTGAGTTTAAATGTTTCTAAACGTACCCACGATACAGGACAAATTCCTAGTGTGGGGCAACGTTTAAAAAAAAAAAAAACCTCACAAGAAAAATAAAAACGCCTTACACTTTAGTTAAATTACAAGTCTACCACCAATCGCCGCAGGAGACGCCCTGGGTGTCGGGAGTCGATTCCCGGCCACAGTAGGCCCGCGGGCTTGCGGACGGCGATGGGCAGCTCGCCGTCCAGTAAGGACAAGGCCCGGGTCGACGGCGCGTTGTATTCCATGCGCGCCTCAAAGAGATGTCACCACTAAATGACGGGTTCCGCTAGGGCCGATGCCTGCTAGAGTCGCGGGTTGTTCGAAAGAGTTACCGTGGCCCCATGGCATAGGCAAATGAACGTACACGGGTGGGTTTTAGTCAGTGAAACTGACACGAAGAGCGGGAGACGTTATTTGACATATTTGATAATTTCTCACCCAAAAAAAAGTCTACTACCATTAATCTAACTTAAACCTCGTACACTGGAACAGGGGGTCTACTCCCTAAAGAAAGAAAGAAAGTAGTTCATCCGTCAAAATAAGTGACAAATTCAATTTTTCGGACGGGCAAGAACACATCGGGATTAGGGGCAACTGTCAAATCGTGTTTTTATTCATTCCCCCAGCTTACGTATCTTACCTACAGGAAAAAAAATACCAGTACGCCAGTGCACAAACTAACCATGAATTTAGCATAATTATGGTTGTAGACCTCCTAGCGTAGAAATTTTTCGTCGGTTATCAAAAAAAAAATCGCTGTTTCATAGAAAAGTCCAATATCTACGCGGTCAAAATGTACGTAACAACTTTTTTTTATGGTTAATTTTTTTTTTCCTGTATAAACCATGACTTTACAAAACACCTATTTCAAGACAAGTATAAAAGTGGATAGTCGCACGAATCAATCAAAAATGCAAGAGCTTCCATTATTGGACCAAAATACTTGGAATCAAACAAGACGCAGGCAGGGGCGGGGCGAACGTCGAAGACATTATTTTATTGATCGCTTTCTAAATATAAAACCCGTGAAGCAGGACCGTTTTATGAAGGAAAATATCATCTGCTTTTCTCAACTATGTTGGGGTCGGCTTCCAGTCTAACCGGATGCAGCTGAATACCAGTATTTTACATGGAGCGACTGCCTATCTGGCCTCCACAACCCAGTTACTGGGTAATACGATACCCCTTGGTAAGACTGGTTGTCAGACTTTCGGGCTTCTCACCCACAACGACTGTCAAAGATCCACGAATGACAGCCGGGACCAACGGCTTTACGTGCCGCGGCAAGCGTAGCTTAACCTGATCGATCGACCTGTGCGGCTGTTATTATTTAGCCACGGGCCCCTCTTATGAAGGAAAATACGTATACGTAAAAACGTGAGATTACTTAAATTAACTTAAGGGTCTAACAGGACCTAAACACAAAAAAACGCAAGTTTTAGAAACAATAAAAGTATAATGATCGACTACAGTAAACAAAATCAGAAAAATATATGATATTCTTCAAGATATATGCTAGGTAGATAGTGTGTTGAAAACATAATACAACTAATTTGTTACGATAGAAAAAAATCATGAAGATGCCTCTAAAAACTTTCTTTTTACTCGTACAATAAAAACCATACTAATATACATACAATCATTCTGATTTTTTGTCAGATTATTCTACAAGCAAATTACTAAAATACTAGTGTTCTAATTTTTTAGTCCAAACAATAAATTTTTTGTAATTAAATAATTGCTTCATATTTTGCAATAAATTACCAGCGTTGTGTCATCGCGCTTCTTTCTTTTCTATGCAGTCCAACAGTGACCGCGCTTTAGGTCATGTAAGCCCCTTAATCGCCCAATTCATCACACTGGCAGATTGTTTATCTATACCTACGAGTATCTATACTAATAGTATAGCTGAAGAGTTTTTTCTCTCTGAAAACTACCAGTCGGATTTGAAAAATCCTTTTTGCATCTGATAGCCCAGCTACAGGCTATTTATTTTTATATTTAACACCACGCTAGGACTCTTAGGAACCGAGCAAAAAGAAAAAAGTAAGAAAGAACGCCAAGCGAGAACGAATAGTTATAGTGCGGACAGGCGATGCGATGCGACGGGGTGGGTCGAAGAAATTTTACGCGGATGAAGTCGCGGGCAGAAGCTAGTCAAAAGATATGAGGATAGAGATGAACTATTACACAAGATACAGTTGGCCATGACTTCTAAAGTATACCACAACACTGTCTTATCAACCGTACTAACCTTGAGATTTTGTACAAAGAGTCCAATACCAAAAAATATAACCGTTTTCTAAATGACTATGGGTCAGCACAGTACTAGGCAGTATGACGCATTACTACCATTTTGAACGTGAAAGTTTCGATATTTGTTATTCAATCACGGCTAAACGGATTTGGATAAAAGGTACACTGCAGGTGGAGTATAACCTGGATTAACATCAGCCGATCTTTTCTAACCTAACTTAAAAAATGCCTAGCTTAAAAAAATATTAGAAAAATAAATATTGATTGCAATGAAATTGACTTACCTTATTGGTAACGAAGCCGAAGCTACTCAGTCGAGGGTTTGAGAAGAAGATCCAGAACGGAGTCAGGTCTTCATCAGCGCCGTCATATCGGACTAGAAGACGACCGCCGACGTTTTCACATACCTGGGGGAAAACATTGCTGTAAGAACCTTGCATTTAAACAGCCTTCGCGAGTGATAATAGATGTACCCGTACTTCACACTTCTTGGATAATAATCAGCCCTGCGCTGCAGGGTAATTTCGTAACACACTAACAGTCAATGGCTTTCATTTTGACAGTTCAACAACATTCATTGCGTTATTTACGTTGTTGAGCAGACAAATTTTTCGAACCTAAGAAGCAATGGATTAGCAATATCCTTCAAAATGATTCCGATTGTGAGTGAAAGTGTGTTACGTTATTAGGGTGCTGGTTTGTTTTTATCACGGCATGACCTAATAGGGTATTTTTGACTACTATCCAAAATATCCATGAATAAATGCTTATTTTAAAACAAAATCGGTGGTAAAATGGAGAAGCTATGTACACTATTGAATATATTCTTCCATCCTTGCCACCCAAAACGATCATTGTACTGAATGGCAAAGTTATTACTGTGTCGTTTCTGTCTTATGACGTCAGACGCTAATAGCAGTGCTGTCTCTGTCTAGCCTAGACTTTAAAACTTCTTCCAATTTCGCAATTTTTTGACATATATATACAATTTTCCTTTGTTCTCGGTTTCGAGAGATCTAATTAAAAAAAAAAAACCAGTGTAATAGGTATAAGAGTACCCTGGGCCGACAGGCGTCAGCCCAGCTACCCCCTTGCTGACTGTGGCTGGTGAATATCTTTACCACGTCATGACTTATTTTTATATACCTAGTTCCTGCAGTTACGAGAAAAAAAGATCCGAACCTTCGGAACGTTGCGCTCACCCCGTAACTGACTTAGCCTAGTTTCCGATTGGGTGCAGATGGCCTTTATTGGTTCACGAAACAGCCGTAATTTTATCGAGACTTGCTTGCCGAGTATTTTATTGATAGTTCAGTTCAGGTCATTATTTGTTAAGAGCCTAGAGACCAATCATTCTTTGGAAACACTCAACACAATCAGACTATAACGTTCCCATTGCTGGGACACAGGCCACCTCTCAGTGAGGGCGAGTGGGCCATAATCCACCACGCGGGCCCAGTGCGGGTTAGTACATGTCACATGTCTTAGAATTTTTGGTTCTAGGATATGCCGATTTCCTCACGATGTTTTCCTTCACCGTTTTGAGAGCAGTGGTAATGAATAATTTACACAAAGTAAAGCGCATGTCTAGGTTCGAACCTATGACCAACAACACGTAAGTCGCGGCCGTTAGCACTGGGCCACCACTGCTCAAGCCAAACACTCGCAAGCCATAAACTTCTTTATTATAAAGAACCGAGAGTTCTTGAGCCTATACTGTCCCACTGCTGGGCAAAGGCATCCCCCAAATCCTATCAGGAACTCCTTTCCAGGACACCTCGAACCAGCCCTCGCAGTACGCGTCCAGAACCCTACTTGCGTAACACACTATCAATCTCAATCTGAATCATTTTGAAGGATATTGCTAATCCATTGCTTCATAATGTTCGAAAAATGTGTCTGCTCAACAACGTAAATAACGCAATGAATGTTGTTGAACTGTCAAAATGAAAGCAATTCCTACTGTTAGTGTGTGACGCAATTATTCCGCAGGTCATCTCGCCATCACTTTTATTAGGAAGGCTTAAAATAAAAGATTATAATTATATTATTTGTTTTGCTTTGCTTGAGTTATCCGAGTACTAAAGCCATACAAGCTCGGTTCTCCGGAAAGCGAGTTTATTGTCCCGGAGTTTTTAAAAAGCCCAGAAACAAAATGCCTACATCGTTACAATAACGCATAAAGCGGTTACTTTAACGCAGGGCTCGGAAACCGGTTGAAATTCTTAACCGGTTACGGTCATTGACCACAAACCGACATCGATTTAGGTTAAGGTTTGGACTTTACCGGTTTTTACCGGTTTATGCGGGAAACCGGTTTTTCATGAATTTTGGATTTGATAGTGGAAATTAACCGGTTAAAACCAAGTTTTAAACCCCCGGCCCCCGCCACTCCCGCGAGCACGGTCTGGACGTTGCGATATCATTTAGTTACAAAATATTACGGAATTAACCGGTTAATTTGGGTGTCAAAACCGTTTGTGCTTAAGTAACCGGTAACCTTTATCATTTGGGTTTCATAAGAACAGTTCACTTGTTTAACCGGTTAATGAAGGAACGATATATTTACCGGTACTTAATCGAAATTAACCGCTCTTTTTAAACCGGTTCAGAGCCCTGCTTTAACGTGCTTGTACGTCATAAATGGAGTATTGTAGGATAGCCACGTAATTACACAATCTCATAACATAATACAATATACACAACATGTTATCGCGCCCGTTACAATGGCTTTTTAATGTGACTGGCCTAATGTAATCTACACATAATCAGCCTATAATGTTCCCACTGCTGGGACACAGGCCTCATCTCTGTAAGAGGGCACTCCCTCTCACAGAGATGAGGCCTATATAATCCACCACGCGGGCCCAGTGCGGTTTGGCAGATGTCACATTCTTCTCATTTTTGGTTCTAGGACATGCCGGTTTCCTCACGATGTTTTCCTTCACCGTTTTTAAGAGTAGTGGTGATGAAATAATTTATATAAAGTAAAGCCTTTCGAACCGAACTTCGAGCCGTTCGAACCCATTCAGGCACGGTTCGAACCTACTCTACACCACTTTCTAAGGCCTGTCCTTTTACTCCTGGAAGAGGTCCCGCAAATAAGGAGATTATGTTTTGTTCTGAACCGACCTAAATAAATTAGGCCAAAACGAAAATGTCACTTGTTGTATAATTATAATGCCGGGGATTTTTACACTTGTCGTGAAATTATAACACGTGATGATTATTTTAGGAGCAAGTTACCAATCCTTGTTCATAGAATAGTCGAATATTCTTACGACAATCGATCTATTTTAGAAGCCGAGGCTTTGTTTTGTTATAATTATAGACAGTTCGAACGAAGCTGGAGTTCTACGAATCCTACTCAAACCAAACTCAGGAATATATAATTATTGCGATATGATTTTCCTCCCCTGAAGCAAAGTTCTGAAAAGGGAGCCTTCGCAGCGGCTATGAATAGATTGACCTATCACTCACGGACGTGTGGGTAGTTCTAAAGGCCACTAAAGGCGCGTCCCCACAAGGGCTGTGCGGCCTGAAAGCGTCGCGACGGGCCTCGCGACGCTTTCAGGCCGCACAGCCCTCGAGGCTTCTGCTGTTGTTTGCAACGCGTCGCCATTATAAAAACTCACGAAGCTCGGCCTCACGGAGCTGCGCGGTCCTAGTGGGGCAGAGTGCAGACGGGAACCTACGAGTATTCTGCTCAGCTAAGAGTAAATCAAATACCTATGCTAAGATCGTTCGTGGACGTAGAAGCGCAGCGAATTTTTGATTATTCACCACATTTAAAGAACAGCGATGGCCAAGTGGCAACGGCCACGACTTACGAGTTGGAGGTCGTGGGTTCGAACCCAAGCAGGCACTTTACTTTGCGTAAATTATTTCAAAGCCTCTGCTCTGAAAACAGTGAAGGAAAGCATAGTGAGGAAACCGGCATGTCCTAAAACCTAAAATGTATGGATATTATTATGGATATTTTGCCACAGGTTTTGTATCATAAATCATTTAAACAATGAATATAATATAATAAGGATAGTCAAGCTTAGCTGTCTTAAGCATAATAATAACAGCCTATTGTTGAAATCGAAAATACGTAACATCAATATGTGACATCAATCGATATAGTGCTATATTCCTGAGATAATATTAATGCAATCTTACCGTAGCAATCCAGTATCTGTAAGGATCAATAATATTCTGCACCTCCACCTTCATTCCAACTTTGATTCTATCTATTGGGGACAATCCCTTATTATTTAAAGCCTCTATGGACACCGACTGACCATCTAATAAGGCCTTTTTCATAATTTCTATGATTGTATCTCCATATTTCTCGTTAATCTCATCTGGAGGTTCTATAAGCTCGTCGTATTTCCCACACCATCCTAACGGGTGGACCTTTGTAGTGGATATGTCACACCAGAAGTCATTGTCTGCACCAATGAACTTGATCCGAAGGAGGTGTCCGCAGACCATGGTGATCTCTGCTATCCAGTAGATGTCGGGGTTGTTCTTGTGGCACACTTCCAGCAGCATACCCTGTTTGATGCCATTGTAGAGACTAGTTTCCACCTGAGACAACAGTTACAATTAGTAATAAACAGGTAAAGTTTATAAGTTTGGACGTAGGAGGTAATCTCTGAAAGTACTGATCCGATTTCGATAAGTCACTGACAGAAAGTTACACTAAGTTACACTATTAACGAGTGCCATAGGATATCTTTTAATAGTATAATTGACTTCAAAGCGGACGAAGTCGCGGGCAGAAGCTATTTTTATTTTTAAGTTCTAAAAAGTCCTTTATTGGAGTACTCATGTAAAAAGGGAGGAAGAGATTTCAATATTATTATATTGAAATCTCTTCCTTCCTTGTTACATGAATGATATATTTATCTGGATGGTGTAAATAGAAATTATCACTAATGATGAAGTGGAACAAAGAATAAATTGGTGTCAAAGGAATGATTCATAATTTAGATGAGGATACACAACAAAACAGAGAAAAACATCAATGAAAGTTATTGAATATTAAAGTATAAGTACCTACTATGATAATTAGATTAAAGTTGCCCACAGACACCTTTAAGTGGGATATTTTTATATTTAACATTTTATTTATTTTTTTATTAAATAAATTTAAATGGTGTTTTTAGGGTCTGGGAATTAGAACAGAGACCTTGGCCATTCAGTTATGTATGCAGTTATGATGAAGAAAGCACTTACATAAACTTCATCATTAAAAACATTATTCTAAGTTAATTATTTTGTTTATTGAATATTTTGTACCTATGTCACATGAGCATTTTTTAAAGATTGCTTTTCTATGATTGCATTTTAATTGCAATTAACTTGTTAGTAGGTAGTGTAATATTGAAATTAATTTGCTTTAAATTGATATCAAAAATTTCACACAATAGAGATAATTAAGTATTATAATACCAAGCCCCTCCATGTTAACTATAAATTTGATACTTTTTCCTTGAATTTAATTCGATTCTAAAAATAAATTGAGACAGCATTTTGATACTTTCTTGACTACTTGCTGTAATGTACCTACATCAAAGAGTTGTTTTATTATATACCTACATGTAATGATAAATTAAATCACTTTGGTAAATAGGGAGTTCATGACCATATGGTTTCATTTTTTTTTTACATAGGTATAATGTTTTGCAACATCATACCTAATTACCTATTATTATTAAAATATAAAATCTCTTACCCATGAGGTGCATATCTGAACAAAACAACGTTATTGTAAAAATATTCATGGTTTAAAAATAGAATTAAATGATGGTACACAATCATCATTTCTATATTTTCCTGCAAAAATGTTACATGTTTTTCAATTTCAATCATGGATAACTCAAGAAAATAAGGTTGGGAGACCGTTGTATTATTTCTAAACAATAGTAAAACAACTAATTAAATAGAAGAACAATCCTAAAAAAAATATTAAACAACATGTAAGAAATAATTAAAACTTACATGAGAAAATAATTCTTCAGGAACAGCGACATTTTTATTCACTTCCAAATAATTATTCCAGTCGAAGTCTGCCATACTTTTTTGTTTATTGTTAAGTTAGAAGTCATCAAATTAAAATAATTATCACAAAACAAGTTAATCGAACGGTCGAACTTGTTACGAATTTCAGAAATTTATTCTGTTTCATCTACATTCAAGTATGGTGCATCTGTCTCATTTTATTCGATACATTGTTTATTGTTGTCTCTTTCTTAGGGCTTTTCATTACATAAAGTATTATTGGATAGAAATAACTGTAAGAAGAAATAATACATCAGAATTTATAGAGAAAAATTAACTGCATATTACAAAACAATTAAGAAATACACAGCAAAATATTAAATGAGATATTTAATGATAGTCACCACCATTTTGTCACTTTAAATAATTCGATAATTTTAATAAAATATTAACTATTTTATTCATCATAACATAAAACGAAACGTAAATTTGAATATTTCAAAACTGACAGTAGTTGTTCTAGAGTTGCGACTTCTTATTTAACTAACTGTAACGTCTAACGCAACGAACGGATTAAATAGCGGTAACGGTTTGGCTTGCATCAATCTTCATATATTTTTATTGTGATTTTTATTGTTTGATTTTCTATTGTATCGTATTACATAGTAAACTTTTAGATGCTGATCTAATTTAAAGACAGATTGCGTGACCATCGTCACTTCGCGTGAATGTTGTTTTAGGATATCGGGTTAGTCTAACTATAAGCATGCACTAATAGATATTCTTCATGAAAATTCGTTAAAGTTAAAAAAAAATATTTTGTCTTACTTTAAGTATAAAATATATTTTATAATGTACAAATGAAGCCGCCAGTTGATATCCCATTGTAAAGTTTCAATATCTTATCTAGCTCCTATTGAAATAAAAAAAAACAGAACTTTTCAACTCTTTCACTTAATACGTAAGAGGACAAGCCTTGTTTAAAAGTATTACAAATTTCGAGTCTATTGCTTGAAATTTGAAGCTTTACCAGCTTTTGCAGGTGTGCCAGACAGACAGACAAATGCATTTGTACCATAAGAGTTCCGTACTTCAAAAGGAAAAACGGAACCCCTAAAAGATCATTTCGTTGTCCATCTGTCTGTCCGTCAGTCAAGAGTCAAGACCTTTTTTCTCAGGAACCCGTGGAGTTATCCAATTGAAATTAATACTTATCAAATTCTCAGGGCTGCAATCCCTTAAAGCAGTGAAAAAATCTAATTTCTAAGTCAACGCATTCACATGGAACCCTCGATGCGCGAGTCCGACTCGCACTTGACTGGTTTTTATTATTTTGGCACAGAACCCTAAAAATAGTTATTTTACACGGTGTAATTGAAATAACAATCACAACGAACAACTTTTACAGCTAAACCATCATTAAAATTAAAAAAAAAAATACTACTACTCCATACATTTCAGTTCGCATAACTTGACAGCATGCAGGCCCATATTAAAAGTCTTTCGATGATGAGTTGTACAGTTCACCACATGTCGGTGGTATCACTTTGACCGCAAGCTGGCTTGGCGTAGTAAAGAGTTTCAACAGAATGCGAGGCCAACTTACACTGGTTTTGTTACCACAGACGTGTGGTCTACTGATCAATGACCCTTTTTGAGATTTTCAGTTATTTGAATACACCTTGTATGCATTTTGATCGGGTTAGCTTGTAATTTTATACATAGCTGGGACAGCTGTTTTTTTTATATTTCAATGTTGGGAAGCCACTTTGAAAAAAAATGAATAAAATGCATAATGTTATTATAACGCGTTACTAACAGTAACGGTTATAAAGTTTTTCCCAGCCAATAAGCGTTTTTATAAAAGCCGTCACTACTCTAATCTATGGCAGTTCTAGAACATTTTGTTCAATTATCTCTTTTCTTCTCATGAGCATCCTCAGGTGTGTGAAAGAGCAAGTACATAAACGTGACGGTAGTTGGAACGGTTTTGAAGTTTGTCTGTGGCAATGCTGTCATCCATCTGTCATAGTATTAATGAATGACTAATGACTTCAGCAACGGCAGCGTTACGGAGAAACGTCATTTATTTTGTTATCTTTTGATCCAATTTATCTGACAACAATACAATTTCCAGATGGTAATGGTATAGAAATTCGGGTACTTATGTGTACCAAGTTTTTAGTGAAGTGTCAGTGCATTTTGTGGAACTTTAATTATGTAAATACTTTCTCTTTTATCGCCTGACTGCCCGTGTTGCGACATCGAAAATGAGTGCTTTTACAAACATAGTGTCATATTCTTTAGTTTCGAACAACTCGAATGGTACCGATGATGATGGTTGTATGTTGGTGAACACTTCGCAAAATGTGATAATAACAGGTGCGTACAACGGTATTCCACAAACTTTAATACTCAACTTGGTGTCATGGACATTCCTGATTGCTTTGTTCACTGTGCTGCGGCGGACGGCATGGAACTATGGCCGAATGGCGCTCGTGCAGCGCACAAAGAGTCGGTGGACCAACTTGTTCTACCGTGGCGGTGATGGCGATGCCTTAGTGAACAGGAGACGCAGCGCCGATGACGTACACAACATAGATGAAGGTTTCTTTACGTGGCTGCCAGCTGTATTCCGTCTGACCCGCGAGCAGGTCCTGGCCAAGTGCGGCCCTGATGCTGTCCACTACCTCTCCTTCCAAAGACATGCAATAACATTAATGTTCATTGTGACACTAGTATCAATTGGCGTGATACTGCCTATAAACTTCCAAGGCACTAATTTAAATGTTGATTCCAGCACATTTAGTAGAACCACTTTGTCAAACCTTACTGGAAGATCAAACTGGTTGTGGGTGCATACTCTTATAAGCATTGCCTTTCTACCAATATCTGTGTTGATAATGAGGAGGTGTACTGGACGTAAACCAGCACCAACATCGATGACTGGCACTATTATGATCACTAACATATCAAAAGCTGACAGAAATGAATCTACCATAAGAGCTTATTTTGCCAGCAACTTCCCACACATTCAAATATTGGATCTCCGCCTTGCCTACAACATTAACATGTTGAATGAAGTTCAAGAGAAGAAAGACATGGTGACTGAAGCACTCATTTACACTGACACATACTTCAAGAAGTCAGGGAAGCGTATTACTGTGAAGCCAACATGGTGTGGTCCTGAACTAGATGCTTTGGAGTACTACAGCAATGAAGAGAAGAGGTTGAAAGATGAAGCGAAGAGATGCCGAGCTATGGTACTCAATGATCCTCTGGGCATTGCATTCTTGACTTTACCATCATACCAGCTTGCTGAGCATGTCATAAGTAACTTTAGTCTGCATTATGGTTGGGTTTTGTCTCATGCAACAAATCCCTCTGACATTATTTGGGAAAATCTGAGTGTGCAACCTGGTGTATGGTACCTCAAGGCTATTGTTGTCAACTTTTTCCTATTCATTGTTCTATTCTTCTTAACAACCCCTGCAATTATTGTCAATCTTTTTAATACAACAGTAGCCAAACCAGAGTCTCTAGGAAAAATTAGTACTGTGATCTTTGAATTCCTCCCCACACTGCTTCTTTGGACCATGGCTGCAATCATGCCTGCCATTGTAGCATTCTCTGATAAATTCCTCTCTCATTGGACCAAGTCGCAGCAGAACTACTCTATTATGACTAAAACTGTATCTTTCTTATTGTTAATGACTCTAATCTTACCTTCTTTAGGTCTTGCTAGTGCTGAAGCATTTCTTAGATGGACAATAGATCACGACAATAGCATGCGTTGGGATTGTGTATTTTTGCCTGACAAAGGCGCATTCTTTGTCAATTACGTCATCACCTCTGGCCTAATCGGTACGGCGTTAGAACTGATCCGCTTCCCGGAATTGTTCCTCTATGTGTGGTACTTGCTGCAGTCAAAATCAAAGGCGGAGAAGAGCTACGTAAAGCGAGCCATTCTTTACGAATTTCCATTCGGAGTTCATTATGCTTGGAGCATAGCAATTTTCTCGATAACGATGGTTTATAGCCTCGCTTGTCCGTTGATTTCGCCGTTCGGCTTAATGTACATGATGCTTAAACACGTGGGCGATAAACATAATCTGTTTTTCGCTTACGGTCCGAGCGACATGAGCGGAGTCGGCGGTGGGAGGATCCACGCGACCGCTGTCAGACTGATCCGGGTTTCGGTCCTACTCCTTCTCGTCAACATGGCCGCTTGGGCTGGTCTAAGGGCAGGGTTCGAAGCTAGAACCATTATTCTGATCATGGCATCGATAGTTGCCTTCGGGACTTTTTTGTTGCTAAGTCCGTTCCCTAGCTGCACGCCACCCGCTCCTCTGCAAGAGGAGTCTAGTATTCGATTCCCGGAGTACGTGGCGCCCGCGCTGACGAAACCAATTGATTCCCCTCCTAGCTCAACACCTACGACCCCGGATTACGGCGCTTCGTCACCTGTAACGACGCACTCTTATAGCCCCGGTCCAATAAATATATAATTAGCGAATTTCTCCTTATCAAGTAATGTAGTAATGCCTTAACTTGCGGTCCGCTCATATAAGTGATAAACGATATACGTGGTCGGGTATCGTTCTTTGCGATACAGGAGAGGATCAGAGTTTTGTATTAATGTAAATAACCAATGCAATATTTTTTATAATATATTGAAGTACCTAGTTATAGAGGTAGTAGCCTGAAATCTTATGTTCGGATCTTAATTTTAGTTTACATGATTTTTTTTTGTTAACTAAGTTAAGTAGTCCATTGACCCAGCTATATTAATAAATATTTTTACCTTTTACACGAATCACTTTTTACAAAAAGATTTTTTTTTTCGTGAATAAAGTTTTGAGTGGTAGAGCACGCTTCTACAAGCACTGTATTTGTTGTAAGGTTTAGACTAGTGAGTGTAATTAATGGATTTAATATCATGGATCATATTTTGGTCACAGATATAGTTGGATACGGTAGAGGCAAAAGTAACGATTACGTCTTAGAGTCATTGTAATCTTTTTCCGCTCTGCTTGACAACACTGCAGAACCCAGAACATAAGATATCAGAACTCTCTTAATTTTGTGATTGTTTTATGGCTGTCATTTTTTTATATTCCCTAATTCTTAGTAACTTATTAGACGTTAATTATGCTTTATTTTTGTACATAATGTAACGAGATTGTTCATATTATATTTAGTTATATAACATCCACATTGTCAAATAAAAACTAAAGTAACTCCTATTTATGATTTTCCTTTAACACACTGCCCAGAAATACCAAGAATACTTCCCTACATCAATAACAAACGCAAGAATCAAATATGTGTCTGTATTATACGTTTTATGTGTTGCTTATCGAAATTGTTGTGATACTTTTGCCAAAACACATTTTGTAGATGTAATTCTGTGTTTGTCTGCATATTTAAGTACCGTAACTAGGTGACTCTTGAGTATGCGTTATACCAAGGAAGGTTATACCTATAAGAATAAGCATGCAATCTCAAGAGTTTTGCTGCTTGCCTATCGTCAAGTTCGGAACGGAATATGGAATAGGAATTGTTTCCAATACCATTTCCTTGGTTATAAAACTACAGTAAGTTCGATTTTCCAAACAGGCGCGATATTACGGGCTTATTTAATTGGACTTCTTGCTGACGTCATTTGCTTCTTATTCTGATAATGCCAGTATACAAAACGAATAGTCGGCTTTTGTTTGTCTATAGTTTCACTGTTTCGTGTAAATGTTGACTAACATTTTAAAAGTCCTTGGATGCTGGCACCCGAAAGTTCACGACCGTAAAGAATCGTGCCAAGAAAAACTTTAATTCCACACTTGGAAAATTCATTTTTACGCCGTGGAAATTTCTTAAATTACCTTCGACTTGTGCATTAATTTCGTGTTCGTGCTAGTTCTAATAAACGCGCATTTAAAAGCAGTAATGAAAAAGTACGAGTTTATTACACTGATTTTGAAATAGCAACCGGTTCGTGGTCTACCAAGACTGAGCACCAGTCCGTAATGCGATATGACGGTGACTCGAAAGACATTCGGTGTGTCAAGGTTTCTTGTTCAGATCTTGTTCTTAGGCGTTTATTTAAATAATTATCTGATTGGTTATGTATTTTCCCATTCGCACGTGTTTTAGCACTATTTCTTTACATTACTGTAATGTAAGTGGTATGGAGCTGCAGTTTTCCCTTACCTACTAGGTAGTTTCTACAGTTTACCTTGGATGAGATTTACCTAATTGACAGCTCAAGAATAAACGCAACTCAATAGAGTAACCGGTCCCAGCTTCGCGCAATGTCTCATCTCATGAATTAAGAAACTACAATAATGTAGGTACATCCTACATTATTGTAGTTTCTTAATTCATCTCAAACTTTTGATATTTTTGATGTAGTCCATGAATGGCGCATGATTGTAATTGTGCGTGACAGACATGTTTGAATCAAAACAGGGCTACTCATACCAAGTGCATGTGAACATACACAACACATTACACATACTAATTGGCTGTATTGAATCCTTGGGACTGTCATTAACGGTTCGTTGATAACGATCCTCCGACATTAGTCACGCTGTAAATGGTCCAAATACCTTAAGACATTTGAGCGGAACATTTGGGACAGTGCGTCGGCGTCGTAAAGTTCATAACTCTATTTGTACACTTGTCGCTTGGTTTGTTTACCGTGTGAATATCTTTATTTTCCTTGCCTATTTTCTTGAAATCAAATCAGTGTGTCTGGCTTATCGTAAGCACATATTGTTATGTGCTATTTAGCTGTGAACTATGAACCTGCGACAGTTTTCACATTACTGTGAGAATTGGAAGAATCTATTCATAGATCAGCCGCGTCGTAAAATATCATGAGTTTATTTTACAAGGGCGAGTGATGATACATCCGTAAGGCAATATGGCTTCCTGAGTGACGTCATGTAGAAAACAAAAGTAGAGATTATTTTTAATCGGTGATTTTTTCTGGCAATTTTCGCCCACTGATGAGATGTAGGTACTAAATCAGCTAATGGCGTAGATTAGATCAAAATAAAGCAGTTTTAAGTAATAAGTAGGTACTTATTCCACACCTAGAAAGCTGTTGACTGAAAAAAAAGTGTATTCAGTGACTAATGGCTTTAGGGATAGTCCGACATGGCAGTATCGATCTGCGAGGTCGTGCCATGAACTCGTGACCCTTTCTAGACATAATTATGTAACAGGTAACCCAGTTATACCCACAATATCATTTAGGCTAGGTACTTACCTACTTACTTAATATTTTTTCTGAACTGGGTACATACGTTCCGTATCACCAAGTCTACTATAATACTACGAACCGATAGAACAATACATCATCAACTCGAAAGGCGTTTGTTTTTTCTTTCTTATCAATAATCGATATTAATTCAGGTACGTCATGTACCAAGATTGTACAGACGCCAGTACATCAAGCTACCCGAAGCTGTCAAATTTTCCCAATCGACTTTGAACCTTGAAAACCTTTAGCGATAAAGTTGAAAATCTGACAGATTGTAGTAGCTTGATGTACTGTTGTCTGTACTCAGATTGCCTTTATAAACTGCCAGCCGGTAAAGCATCAAAAATTGAAATACATCTTCACCATGCCAGAAATTCCCATGAAACTCAATTGCATAATGCCTTCGATCAACAATAGCATAATGCATAGTTGGAATGACATGCGCTACGGTGTAGAATTATTGCAGTTTTAGGTCAGCGCCATCTCTTGACCGATAGTGGAACTAATGTAACTTTTGTTGATGATTTCTGAAAAAATGTGCTATTTAGAAACATCGTTTTATTTTTCCTGCAATCTTTACATAAGCTTCTATCACATATAGAATAATTTCAGATTTTTCTCTATGCAAACTTTCAGACCCGCCTTTCAGTCCCTGTTGCAAAATATACATATACCTATATTTATTTCTTTCTTATTTGCAAAATAGTTGGGTAAGCGTCATCTAAAACTATTCTAAATTTCAAGTTGATAACATTAGTAGTTCTTGAGATATCCAGTCGCACCATAAGGGTTCCTTTTTATTTTGGTACGGAACCCTAAAAACAACTCCACGACAGTCTACCAAATAAAATTATATTTCCGCTGCGCCCACTGAAATTAAGCGAAAGTAGATTTCCCACAAAGCGCATAAAAAGAGAGCTTTTTGTCTTTTATTCAGCCTTCTTATCGGACAGTCAGACTAATTATAATATTTATCAAGTTCATGAATTGATAACAATCGTTATCGTAATGATCGAGTCACGTTTCCATACTTGCCCCACAACGAATTAACACTACCTACTTATCATAACAGTTGATCAAACTTAGCTCTTTGTGCCGACACGTAATCATTTATCGAGTTCTGTTTTGATAAAAAGTAATTTAAAAAAATTAAACCGACTTCAAAAAGAAATCAACTCAAAAAAAAAGTAATTTAAAAAAATTAAACCGACTTCAAAAAGAAATTAACTCAAAATTATGAAATAACTTTAATTTCGGAAGTCGGTGTCTTGGGATCTGTATTTTAGTTTTATGCCACCGACTTCCGAAATTAAAGTTATTTCATAATTTTGAGTTAATTTCTTTTTGAAGTCGGTTTAATTTTTTTAAATTACTTTTTATTTCGTAATTTTTAGTTTTTGCACTAGTATTTGACCAAGGTTTTGAGATGTTTTCCCTTTGACACTACACCCGTAGCTCTTATCAATAAGCCAGGCCGTCACACTTACACGTATTAGTCCATATCTTGAAAATTACTGAATCGATCTTGATGAAACTTGCACTGTTCCCTAAGTTGAAGAAAATGTAAGCCAATAAAAAAAAAATGGTCACGATCCGATTAATAGTTCCGGAGATATGCGTGGACAAACATACATACATACATACATACATACATACATGCATACATACATACATACATACGTCTATGAAATTTTGTATATTTGTTTGGAAGCCCTAATAGATCATCATATGTGAATATAATGCAATTCCAATAATATTACATACATACGTATCGAATTGATAACCTCCTTTTTTTTGAAGTCGGTAATTATGAAATAACTTTAATTGCGGAAGTCGGTGGCAAAAAACTAATAAAATACAGATCCCAAGACACCGACTTCCGAAATTAAAGTTATTTCATAATTTTGAGTTGATTTCTTTTTGAAGTCGGTTTAATTTTTTTAAATTACTTTTTATTTCGTAATTTTTAGTTGTTGCACTAGAATTTGATCAAGGTTTTGAGATGTTTTCCCTTTGACACTACACCCGTAGCTCGTATCAATACGCCAGGCCGTCACACTTACACGTATTAGTCCATATCTTGAAAATTACTGAACCGATTTTGATGAAACTTACACTGTTCCCTAAGTTGAAGTAAATGTAAGCTAATACAAAAAAAATGGTCACGATCCGATTAATAGTTGCTGAGAAATGCGTGGACAAACATACATACATACGTCTATGAAATTTTGTATATTTGTTTGGAAGCCTTAGTAGATTGTCATATGTGAATATAATGCAATTCCAATAATATTACATACATACGTATCGAATTGATAACCTCCTTTTTTTTTGAAGTCGGTAAAAATAGTCTGAGGGGGCTTACATGACCTAAAGCGCGGTCACTGTCGGAGTGCATAGAGAAGAGAAGCGCGATGACACAACGCTGGTAATTTATTGCAAAGTATGAAGTAATTATTTAATTACAAAAAATCTTATATTGTTTGAACTAAAAAATTAAAACACTAGCTAGTATTTTAGTATGTTGCTTGTAGAATAATCAGACAAAAAATCAGAATGATTGTATGTACCTATATTATTAGTATCGTTTTTATTGTAAAAATAAAGTTTTTAGAGGTATCTTCATGATTTTTTCTATCGTATCAAAATAGTTGTTTTATGTTTTCAACACAGTATCTACCCTAGCATTAAATCCTGAAGAATATCATATATTTTTCTGATTTTGTTTACAATCAATACATTCTTACTTACGTCAATCACATACTTTTATTGTTTCTAAAACTTGCGTTTTTACCGACTTCAAAAAAAGGAGGTTATTTGTGTTTAGGTCCTGTAAGCCCCTTAAATGACGTTTCAAATCGCCTCTGCCTACGTCTTACCTGATCAGGCACTAACCTTCGGTGTATGAGTCAACGACCAGCAAACGTCAATCATAGGTATACTTTTATTGTTTCTAAAAGTTGCGTTTTTTGTGTTTAGGTCCTGTAAGCCCCTTAAATGACGTTTCAGATCGCCTGTGCCTACGTCTTACCTAATCAGACACCAACCTTCTCGGTGTATGAATCAACGACCAGCAAACGTCAATCATAATTATACTTTTATTGTTTCTAAAACATGCGTTTTTTGTGTTTAGGTCTTGTAAGCCCCTTATATGACGTTTCAGATCGCCTCTGCCTACGTCTTACCTAATCAGGCACCGACCTTCGTGTATGAATCAACGACCAGCAAATGTAGAGTGTCGACTGCACTTTATGATAGCCCAGCCAATACGCGTTTAGCCAAAGCATTGGTTTGATCGATTCGGTCTACCTAACATAGCTTACCCAGTTCTTTAGAAATCTATTTTCTAATAGCATTGTTATGGCGAAAGCCCCAGGGTTGTCCGCGAAATTCAAATTTTCTAGCGTTTTAATTTTCAGGGTTACATGTTGAACAAAATATGATGGCGCTTCCCCCTTAATCCATCCACCAACTATATATGTAGGTATAAACGACAGGTAAGACTCGCTAATGTAGGTACCTATTTATCGAAATATAGAGATAAGAGCTGACATCAAAAATACCTTTCCTATTGGCCGACAGGCTAAATTAATGCATGCGTACATTTACGCTGGTTGTTATTTCCATTATCGCGTATTCTGGTGTTCCGATAATGCGCGGCCCATAAACTGATGTTATCAGAAGCGCCACCGCCATTTTGGTGTGAAGCTGTGAACTTTACATTCTATGGTGTGGAAATATCCAGTGTGAGGTCATTTGTCCATACCTACATCAACACTGATCGACACGCACCTGCCTTACCTATTCGCTATGTGCTGCAGTCAGTCAGACAGTCGGACTACAAATTTAACTTTATTTTCCTTCAAGGCTATTTCGGATGTAGACGTATAGATGGACTTTTAAAATTTTTAAAGCCTCAAAGTCAAGAAGACTCGACACGGCTAGACAGACTCGTTATCTAAGTCAGTTCATTGGCTCCTAAAGATCAGTGTCCACAGACAACAAAGTAGCATTTCCTCCATCACGTTGCACCATATGCATTTTAAAACAAAGATATAATTTGATTGTGAAACAATGAAACTCAATTTTTTTTTCGCGTTTAATTCGAAAGTACCTAGGTAATTTCAGCGTTTGAAGAATTCCCCAGTGTAACAGAAATTAAACTCACGTTTATTAAGCGAGAAGAAGTTTGCGTGTTTACCTACATGATAATGTTCACAAAAGCGGAGATAAACGGCATTTTACTGAACGCTTATTTTATATCGGCCTAATTACTACTGTATTGTTTATTTATACTGGAGGCTGTCCCGGTAATCTCCGCAGCTGTAAATAGCGTCATAGTTGATAGGTACCTGACATAGGTATAATGACATGCATCTTTGCTGAGGTCATCATTTTACTGGGTTGGGCTTCTGCCAATGTTGGCGGAGTATCCACGTACATTAACAGTTTATTAAAAGCTTGTATAATTGACTAGAAGGAAGGGATGAATGGATGGTGAAGTATGGTAATAACCTAGACTTAACCAATTGCATATAACGCAACACGGTAGGTAGGTACTTAAGTCGGTATCATGTTGCATAAATTAAACTGTTTACCTAATATGCGGCGTCGGATCGCTACATGGACGTTATTCGCTTTGTTTATACCAAATAGATAGAACGAGTTTGATTATTAATCGTTAGCCTACATATTGTAAGTAGGTACCTCTTCTATGTTTAATAAATAATATCACCAATTAATTGACTTATTTGATAATAATGCTGTTGAGTTTGTATTTTTTTTGTTTTAATTGAATAGGACTTGTTTGTGTATTATTCATTAATATATGGGCTTTATAATATTATGATGATTCATTTATGAGAGTTAAAACATAAAATCCTCCGGAGGCACTCAGAGGTGTATAAATATAAATTGCCTTTCGTATATTAAGATTTGTCTTCTACTAATAGGTACAAAGGAGGATTAATAGTTTTCCAATCGTGTATCGTGTCAGTGATTGCCACGCGTTAGTGAAAATGCATCCTATCCCTCCTTTCCTTTGTGTCATCATCATTCATCCATCATCCGACGGTCGTCGATGCCATTATCTCTTCCTACCTGTACCTACAGTGCGACCAAGAAAGATTCGACCCTGAGGACATTGGCCATTTCCACTGTGCGTTTTCTGAGGTTGTTTGCATCTACATGTTAAGTGAGTGTTAGGTTATGTCGTCATTAGTTTGTCTTTACATACTTAGTTGATAAAGAAATTCGTTAAATTACGTGCATACGTACGTTCGCTCTTTTATCATAATCCACGAGATAAAAAAAATGTTGGAATTGAAAACAGTATCAAAACATAACATCACGCCTGTGATCCCCGAAGAGTTAGGCAGGTGTGCCTACAGTAGGTACCTACACCCACATTCCGCCAGTTATTAGGGGGCGAGCCTTCAACCAGGCACAAATCCAGACTCCTGAGAAATCCTTGACCGAAAAACCCAATAACACTGCCCGACCTGAAAATCCAACCCAGGAGCTCATGCACAGCAGTAGCGCTTGCGATCACCATCCCGACATCGCCGCCATCTTGGATTTTCATTTTGATTTTCGTTCCTGCATGGGGCCCCCTCTCCAGGAACAAAAATCAAAATGGAAATCCCCTGACCCACCTGAGCAAAGGCCACCCCCAAATCCTTCTATGCATACTTTCTAGAGCTACCTCGATCCAACCCTTGCGGTATGCGTTTAGGCCGTCTCAACACCTCTTCAGGCACCCACCGCGTGGAGACTGTTGACCAGCGATCGCTGTTCATGGTGCTGACGTGTCTCGCAGCTAAGACATAACACGCATTTATTGAGCAGTCGTGTACCTAAAGATCAGTGAAGACGCAACTTTGGGTAACAAAAATAAGGGAACAAGTGTTGTGAAGGTGATGGTTATCAAACACTTGAATGCGTCCAACAAGTGGAATTGATCGCAATCGCGATACTATACTACACGTGACAACGTTTAATTATAGTGACAGGTCCATCCGTTTGCCAAACTTTATCCAATTCCGTTTAGGCGACAAAACTTGTCGCCTTATGTAAAGTATACCTTTATGTATGTACATATTATTATAAAGTTTGAGCTCTCGCAATGAGTCATACAACTTAATCATGAATTCCCACTTCAATAGAATTAAAATTACGTTAGTTGCAGTGTGTGTCACTGTCGATTCTTGCAGTAAACAATAGACTAATATAATATATAAACTGGTAAACAGATGACGGGGCCATTGCACTGCACTACAGCTGCGCAAAGTACAATCCCCGAGAAGACTCTCAATTACTTTGAATTTGATGTGTGAAGAATTTCCGGTTTCGCTACTAAAAGCAATTCATAATTATTGCGGTTCGGCCTTGGCTTTATCTTCTCTACCATGAAGTTTGTTAACTCTTATTGCCAGCGCCATCTAGTGATATGTCGTTGCAACTCTTCCAGTACAACGGTCTCGTAGTGTTGTGGTGACGCGAGACGTAACGTCACAATGATAATATCGATTACAATATTGCCGATGGTTTTTTATTTTGCTTGTTGTTTATACATTTTTTAACAGCTGTTATAATAAGCAGCCATTAAACCCAAGGTTTTTGTTATTCATTGTTCTAACCAAATAGAAAACATGAAATGAGCAACATTCTGTTGCTACGGGCCTAAAGAAGGATATTATGAACTAAAATAATCTCTCTCATTCAAGGTAGGTATATTATTATCACAGATGCGCTGTGTAATCTGTGGCTATTTCAGTTGTTAGTTTTACCATAAGAATTAATACCTTAAACACGATCTACACGGTTTGAAACCAGTCTACAAACCAAGGTGACCTTGAAGTTGTTGTTGTTGCGAGATGCCTGCTACACGGTTTAAAACCAACATTTTCTTCTGCCACTGGTTTGCAACGCAGGCCTTTCTACCAAGGATGTTTAAAGTTCATACGAATTTGGTTTTAAACCACTGTCTACACTGTCTTAAACTTAGGTTTGAAACCAGCGTTTTAAACCGTGTAGATCCTGCTTTACTAGTCTTATCAAAGTACTCTGTGATCCTGCTTTACTCGTGTCTATCTATATCTCCGCTAGGAGTAATAGTGTTCTGTGGTCTATATAAACTAATAATAAAGCTGAAGGGTTTGTTTGAAGGCGCTAATCTTTGTCGCATTTGAAAAATTCTTTTTGCAGTCCAATTCTTGAGGAATATAGCCTTCCTCAAGAATTGGGCTGCAAAAAGAATTTTTAACATCACTGATCACGCTATGACCCTGAGCCGAGCAAAAAGAAAAAGATTCACAAAGAACGCTAAGCGAGAACGAAGCAATAGCACGTGGGTCGGAGGGGGGGGGGGGGGGGGGAAACAAGTTTCATGCGGGCAGAAGTTAGTGTGTTACAATAACGGGCTAGACTAAGCGCAGGAAGTACCTAAGGATTTTTGATGACGTTGAATAATAAACTCTATAATTAAAACACGATCTACACGGTTTAAAACGGTGGTTTCAAACCTAAGTTTAAAACAGTGTAGTGTAGACAGTGGTTTGAAACCAATTTCGTATGACCTTTATCTTTAAACGTCCTTAGTAGAAAGGCCTGCGTTGCAAATCAGTGGCAGAAGAAAATGTTGGTTTTAAACCGTGTAGCAGGCATCTCGCAACAACAACTTCAAGGTCACCTTGGTTTGTATTATAGACTGGTTTCAAACCGTGTAGATCGTGCTTAAGTAGTAGCGTAAAGTGCAAACCGCACTACTGCGCTTGAACGTCGGGAGAAGCAGTTTGATTTCCGCGTCGATGTTCGTACAACTTTGTACTTTATGACACTTATGATTAGGTATTTTATATGTTTTTTTTAATGACATCTAAAAATCTGCTGGTGCCTAAGGGTCAATTTATATAATAGCGCAGAGTCGAAGCGTTAATCTGAAGCTTAACATAGCACATTCACCCTTATTTCCACAACATACTGCACATATTTCTTCTGAGATAAGAAGAAGACGCGTGAATTCGATGGAATTCGCGCGTTTGATTACGTTGTGGAGATAAGGGTGAATTTGCTATGTTAATTTCAGATTAACGCTTCGATGCGCTTCGACTCTGCGCTAGTATGAATTGACCCTAAGTTCAGGTAAACACGAATAATAAGTTTGTTCGACTTATAAAAAACTTTTTATTGTTCATATAAATTAATATTAACAAGATGTTGATGTACATAACTAATGGAGTGAGATAGATCACTGCTAATGTTAAATGCATAATTATTAAATTAAATAAACTAAACCATTCAACTGGGAAACAAATAAATTTACATTTTACCTCTCAATACATTTTAATTCAGGCAACAATAAAAATAATTATGGTAATTCTTTATTTCATTTGAAAGTTACTTCAACAGTTCACAACCATTTACAAATAACTAGGAAAGCAGTACCTCCTACTACAAAGCATGAACCTTAATGAATGAATGACAGATGCAACATAAAAAAAGATCAGTCATGTCACATACAACTTTAACTAACCACAAAACATTAGCAGTCACCTAATTACCTAACTACAAACTAATGGGTCTTCTTCGGCTTCGCTAGCTTCTCATATTTGCTCTTGGAGGAGTACCAGAGGCCGAAGGGGATGGCGAGGGAGGGGAGGGTCATCACGGCGAAGGCAGCCCAGTCGAGGATGTGTGAGGAGAACTTGCGGTCGTAGTCTTTGAACGCCACGATAGCACCCTCGCCAGGAGAGCTGCTGATAGACTGCTGGAACTGAAATGAGATGATTTGTTGTTAGTTTATTTTGTTATAATATTTATAAGAGAAAAATACATGTTGCGCCGACTTCAAATAACTTGGGATAAGGGCAAGAGGATGATGATGATTTATATTAAAAAAAAATTATACTACTGTGAAACTTTTAATTGTTTTTTATCACATCTATTTAATAAGATTTTTCGTAAATAGGGTCTAAAATAGCTCTGTAATCCCTTGGGACTAAAAGTGATTTGAATTTGGAATGTGGATATTGTTAGTAAAAGTTCCAGTCACCAAAGAGATCAATCACGAACATTGTTTGAACAAGTAACAGGTTGTATGATAAAGTAAAACGCGCGAGCCAAAATAAAAGAAAAAGTTTTTGAAAAAATAAAAGACGCGCGAAAAGTAAGTGTAATTGTTTACTCAAATTAGGATTTTACTTAGTTTTATAAAAAATTAGTATGTCTTCCTTAAATAAATAAACATACTATTCTTATTCATAAGTTGCACTTACTTATTTTTTTATAGAGGGTGATGAAAAGTAGAGTGTCCACCTCGGGAGCAACACTATTTTAAGCTCGAGTGACGTACTTTGAATCCCTCGCTGCGCTCAGTATTCAAAGAAACACTCTTGCCTTCAAAATAGTTGTTTGCTCCCTTGGCAAACAATCTACTATTTTCGGCCGAAAATAGAAAACAAAATGAAAAAGTTTTCGTTGATTGGTTTAGCCAGGGTTCAATTCAATGGTTAAACGATTGACTCTGTATTTTTTTGTTTTGCAAACAAAAACCTGACATCAAACAAAACAATTTTTTTGGTTGGTTTCGGTTTTCGCCTATTTGCAGTTAGTCTCTAGTAGTAATGTTTATTTCAGTTCGGCATTGAATAAATAAAAAAAAGTTTCTTCTAAATACTCTGCTACCTGTGTTTACTTGTTCTAAGTTTTTGGCTGGGTTTTATTTTGGCTGTTTCATGATTGTGAAAACAAATATTCTGACTATAATTCATTTGGAAAAAAATATTTTGTTACTATTAAATGTTTAACTTAGTCACCTTATCCTTAACTAAATCATTTCCAAACTAACTTATGGATATAATAATGACCTGTGCAAATAATTAAGTCTAATTAGTTAATTCTTATAAGAAATTTCCCAATCAGTAATATATATTTACCTAATTTTATTATAGCTTTAAAGTGCCATTCTAATGCAATTATATAATAAAATAATAATTTCATACAGTTTTTTTTTTGACTGGATAAACTTCTAATACATCTAACAAACTAATAAAATCAAAATATAATATCCTAACCTAACTAAAACTATTAACAAACTAAAATATGGCATCAAAATATTCCTCTGCATTGCTGTCAACTGGTAATGCACCTAAAAGACTGGCAGCATACATTGTAGTAATATAATGGAAAATCAGAGGCATATCTATGGATAGTTAATTGCATTTCATTGGTTAATGATTGAATGGAGAATTTCAGAATTAATCTTAACAATAACAATCATGTGTCACTCACTATGTATGTACCATCAAGGCAATCGAGGATCTGCCCAATTTGAAAACAAAATCCCATGTACACCTTGACCACAACTGTTAGCAAGCGTTACTATAGGGATCGAGCACTGCAAGCAAGGATAGCCCTTACGGTGTAAGATTCCTCGATGGTACACTCTAATCTCCGAAACCACCAAACCAAGCTCAGTTGAATTTTGTGAATGTGTATTATTGGTTCCAGCTTGAAAGAAAATATAGTTTTGGATGCTATAGATGGCGCTCTGTGCAAAGCAGGGACTAATAGTAATATAGAAAAAGTGCAGCTCTATGTCATAAAATAAATATTCAAAATCATGTCAGACAGTATCAAATGATAGTTTTACTGCACATCAAACTATTGGTTGCTAGTTGAATGATTTTATTTTGTGCAAAGTTATTAGCTAAAAAAACCAATTGGGGTACTTAGTATTTTATGACTATATTTTGTCCAACTTGAATTATGATTCTTGGTACATGTCAATGGACTCAATATGAGTGGAGAATGTAATAAAATTGTACATAAAGAGAAAGTACACTGATTCAAATAGTTCTGCATTCAGTGGGTCGTCTTTGGGGTGGTAGAGTACTGTTAAGATAAGTTTAACCATATGCCAGATAGCTTGTAACTGTTTTATAGAACATTTTGCAAAGTGAAAGTAAATAAAGTGTCTCACCTCAGTGGCATCTTCACTGGCTTTGTATGAAACTTCAGCAGATGAGAAATTGAAGTAGCCGAATCTGCTGGACCTGACAGTCACGACGTGAGACACATTAGTCTGGGGAGGTATCCTGTCGATTTGCGCTGTCAACTGACCACCAACAACTTGGAACACTTCCGGGTGGAAACCATTGTCCACCAGCTTCACGTCCACAGCGGGCGCAGTACCGACGTTGAACAGCGTGTATTTCACCAGAATATCCATATTTTCCACCAAGTATTTGTTTAGCACTTGCTTCGAAACAAGTAACTTTGCAACCGCCGGCTCATCTTCTGCGGTCACCGCAGTAGCGATGATGACGATCAGAGTTAGCAGCTTGGCACTCATTTTGTCTGGAAATTGAAAATAGAGACTTTAATTTTGGTACTAAAATAGGTTACAGATGGAAGGTATTAAAATATGATAATTTTGAATGAAAACCACTCGATCTTTGTTTATATTGGTCAGGAATAGATGGAAAGTATAATGGTTCCTATCTTTAAAGTAAAATTACTTTAACTTACCTTATTTTACGCTTATTATTAAACAACTAAAGGCAAATTTGGTTAGCGCTGCAAAGACGATCGGTGACAGTCGTTCGTACGTGGCTGACGTTTCACTCCACGCAGTCAAAATACTTGCCAGGAATAAAATTCGAATTACAGTTATTGTTGCGTTCGTTGTTTGAAATAATGTCAGAGTGTTTTATTTAGATACTTCTAAAACATTGTATTTCACTTTATTTAAATGCGAAATAAAATTAAACTTGCGGTAATCTTAGCATGAACACCAATGGATCGAGTAATTAAAAAAGTAATTAACAATTTTAAAATTAAGAATAAGAAATATGAATGCATTTTATGCAACAACTGTCAAAAAATACGTGTTTGTTTTCTCATAGGTTGAGGATTTTATTGAAAATGGATTTCTGCGGAAATTCGAAATAGATTGTTAAATATTGCATATTTATACATTAGTGTAGTGGTATTATACAAACTAGTAGTAATTTAAACTATGACAGAGAAAGAAGATGCTGCCAATCAACCCGAAAAAGAACCATTAGATGACGAAGCCCTAGAAAAGTGAGTATTCGATGGTTCCTTCATAAAAATACACTGAAACTACATGAATGTTGTTTCAAAATATGCTATTGTGTTACGACTTAATACATTCCAAATATTATGTTATTTAAAACGTGCTAAGCAATTCCCGGTGTATTTTATATTTATACACATTGCTCCCATTCAGTTTCAATAAATTGTGTGATTTTTGTAACATTATTTTAAGAAAAATATATTTTTTACATTATTGGGCGAATGTTTTATTAATTTACGAGCTGTCTTAGTATTTAAATTTTATGTAAATTACAATTGATAACAAATTGAAACAATTGTAAACACAAATGAAAGTTATGAATTGGTATCTTATTTCAGGCTAGCCGTTGAAGAGTTATTGCGGGAAGCCGTTCAAGGAGCTGCAAGAGCTGAAATAGTAGGGCCCTCTGGTTGGATCAAAGCCCCTCAAAACAAAACCAATAAGCGTTTTTTAGTGAACACATTACGGAATGCTGTAACTTCCAATAAGTATCACTCAAGACAACGCCGACATTCGCACAAATCTCCCAACCGTGAAAAACATCCGGAACCTTCAATTAAAAAAGACAGATCCAAAAGAAAACATTAAAATGGAAGAATATAATGTAGATACTGTATTGAAAACTATCTTTGATGTCAATGAAACAAACTGGAAACCTTCTGAGAAGGTTCCTCTTATATCCAAAGAAATAGAACAATTAAAGAATGACTTCAAATTATTTTTGAGCTCAACTGAATATGATATGTCAACAATACTGCAGGAGAGTGCAGCATTATGCACTGAAACACAAAACCTAGCTGAGGACATGGAACTGTGTAAGCTGGAAATAGAGCAGGAGACTATGGCTGATGTACTCAAATCTTTAGCTAATCGTGATCAACTACAAAAAGAGTTGCAATCTATTAATTTTGCTATCAATATAGTTAATGATGCTGTGCTTTGTGGGGAGTTTGTTAACGAGTTTGATGATGGCAGGGAAGCCATGAGCTATTCTAGGTCTGTTGAAGCTGTCTATGATTTAATGCAGCACGCTGACACCGCAGCTGAAGGATTCCAGAGTTTAGAGTTGTACAACAACATTAAGCAGACAGCCACAGCAATATCGGATAGATTGCATGTTGATATGTACAGAGAATGGAACCTAATGATAAATTGGAGTATAAAGGCTAGCACTCGAAAAACTATTATCACAGTAAAATTAAAATTTGATGAGCCCCTTGTTGTTGTTGATGTCCTCAATGCTATGGATAGGAGTGGGAAGTTGACTGAAAAAGTGTCTGAGTTTTCTCAATTTATACTAAAAGATGCACTTATACCTATAATACATGGTGATGTGGCTGTGTATGCTGAAACTGAACAATTGTTGACTATTACTATAACACACAAGCAGAATTTTAAGCCACATTACAATACTGTTTTATCTAACTTGAGAATAGTCATCCATTTCTTGAGCAATACACTAAATGTTGACTTTAGACGAGACACTACTATAATGAAAATGATTGGCAAAGAGATCAGTGAAATATTTAAAGATATACTGATCAAAGATTGCCTGATTGATACCATACCGAATAACTTAAATGATTTACAGACCTATGGAAAAATAACATCGGAAATTAATACTTTCCAGAAGTTCCTAATAATACATAAGTTCTCTACTGAGGACTTCTCTATATTGGATTACCTAAACAATCTTGATGTGCTATTTGCAAATAAGTCGAGCCAGCATTTTTTGGAGACTGCAAGGGCTATCATGCTGAAGGATTTGAGTGTTACAATGTCTATTGGTGTAGAGCATATGCCAAACAACGAGCTCCCAATAAAACCTGGGCAAGAAGGTGCTGAAGCATTAGGTATTCTTGATAAAACAATACCAAAGAGTATGTACTTCTTTCCGAGGTGCATGATATCGAAGACAGCTCAAGAGCTGTTGGACCTGGCTTATGGGATTATGGAGCAAGCAGTACAGTGCGCCGATGTAGTGTGCAAGAAAATGTACAACACTGCACGGATGGTGTTTGAGCTGTATGATGCTGTGGTACCATATCACCATGAGAACTATCTGCAAACAATTCCTCAGTATGTTGGTAAGTTTTTTTTTTTAAATACTTACGTTTTTTATAAAAGCACTGCAGTATTCTAATTAAGGCGAATTTAACTAAATGCAACACAAGATGAAGTTTATCTTTTACATTATTTTGAAAATGGCTTCCATTTGCTGGCATGGTAATTATCAATTGCGACTATTACATCTTTATCCCTACTTGGTGGATATTCTCCACTTCACCTGCAGGGTAATTGCGTAACACACTAATAGTAGCAATTGGTTTCATTTTGACAGTTCAACAACATTCATTGCATTATTTACGTTATTGAGCAGAAAATATTTTCGAACATTATGAAGCAATGGATTAGCAATATCCTTCAAAATGATTCAGATTGTGATTGATAGTGTGTTCCGCAATTAAGGTGCTGATTGATACGCACAACGGACCGAATGAGAGTCTAAGTGCGGAAAAGGGAGTCCCATCATCATCATCATTTAGGGTGCTGATCATTTTCTCTCTATTTGCAGCCTTGTTCCACAACAACTGTATGTACCTCGCACACAACCTCCAGATATTTGGGGACAAGTGGCTGATCCTCATGGAAGGTCGGGAACTAGACTACCCAATCGGTTTCGTGGACTTGGTGCAGAAAATCCGCGATCTTGGCTACAAACACCTCACTATACACATGCAGCAACAAAGGAAGCAGATATTGGATAATATTAGGTCTTCAGGTTAGTCAAATATGTTTATTTATTTATAAATTGATTAATTTTAGGTGTTTGAGTGTATTTACCTACCCCTTGTGAGCTCTGAAAGATTGGGTATGCCGAATCATTCAACAGTTACGTAGTACTGCTGCTGCGTTGCTTTAAATTACCTACAGCCGAGTCTAATGATTTTGGCAAAACTTGTTTTGGGTGCAGCACATGACAAAGCATGTTTTTTTGTTGAATGGAACTATCTCAACTTGTCTGAACTATCAACTAAATTGGCACAATTCTTAAATCCTCAACTTGTTTTTACTAGGGTTCATATAGAGATAAAAAGAGGTATTCCCATGTGTGGATGAGCTATTCTTCAGTAGCTTATGCTGTCGAAAAAAGTCAGCTAGGTCACGTGCTTGACTGCCTAAAGACGTATTTGAGTATCGAAACCTCATGGAGGCTTGCTCAGAGCATCCTAAATGCATAAGAATAATGTAGGTAAAAATTAAATTAAAAATTTAAAAAACCCCCGACAAAAATAAAATTAAGGAATCCCTACAAAAAGCATGAAATAAAAAAATAAATTTTAAAAAATCTTATGGAAGTCGGGGGACCGTTCTGTGGAACACCTATTCTGCTTCTGAGGTCCCCCGACTTCCATAAGATTTTTTCAAATTTATTTTTTTATTTCATGCTTTTTGTAGGGATTCCTTAATTTTATTTTTGTCGGGGGTTTTTTAAATTTTTAATTTAATTTTTTATTTCATGCTTTTTGTAGGGACTCCTTAATTTTTGTATTTCATTTCTTTTATTTTCTTCCGTTTTAAGATTCTGGTAATTTGGTGTTTAATCAGATTTTTTATCCGTCAAAAAATATTGATTAATTTATAGTTGAAGAATAATTTTTAAGACTAAACAGATTTTTTTGTTTTATTATATTTTTCAAGTTTTTAGTTTTCATTTCGTTAGGTAGTTAATATTCCTCATTCCCTTTCAATATAGTGTAAATTATTCTACTTGTCAAGCCCTTGCATTTGATACCTATATTGAAGGAGTTGTGAAAAAAAATGTAATTCGCCATTTTGTGGTGGCGGCCATCTTGGATTTGAAATTTTTAATAGTGTATAGTATTCTACTAGTCAAGCCCTTTCATTTGATACCCATATTGAGGGAGTTGAGAAAAAAAAAAATGTAATTCGCCACTTTGTTGTGGCGGCCATCTTGGATTCAAAATTTGTTTTAGTGTATAGTATTCTACTATTGAAGCCCTTTCATTTGATACCCATATTGAGGGAATTGTGAAAAAATATGTTATCCGCCATTTTGTAGCGGCGGCCATCTTGGACCGATTTTCATCAAACATAGCTAAGAACACTCCCGACTAATACACCTTTCAAACAAAAAAAACTAAATCAAAATCGGTTCATCCCTTCGGGAGCTACGATGCCACAGACAGACACACACACACACACACACACACACACACCCCCACACACACACACACACACACACACACACACACACACACACACACACACACACACACACACACACACACACACACACACACACACACACACACACACACACACACACACACACACACACACACACACACACACACACACACACACACACACACACACACACACAGACACGTCAAACTTATAACACCCCGTCGTTTTTGCGTCGGGGGTTAAAAAGAAAATAGTTTTCATTATAAAACGTTATTAACCTTTGAACGCCATTGTCACATATACGTGACAAGCAAGCGCGTGCCCTGTCCTATTACGAGCGACACAAATATGTGACAAAAAATGCGGTGCACTTTATCACGAAATAAACAATTAACCCTTAGTATGCCGGAACGTATATACACGCGAGACACAATGGGTTTTTAATTGTTTCTGTAATTCCGGCATTCAACCGGTTAAACCATTACTTTTGTGTTTTTATTTGTACCTATACCTTAAATATTTAAAATTGTGGCTTGGCGTGGAGGGCACGCGCGTGCGTTTATGCTCTGGCGTTCAATAGGTTAATACACATGGCCTTCAAATACTCGAACAACTAGTGATTTCACTTTCATTATTTTTAATGTCGTAACGCATCGCTGGTATTGCCGTGAGGTGTATTGCCTTACGTTTTAAGTTCTATTGTACAGACGCCAGCAGGTCAACCTACCCGAAACTGTCAGATTTTCCCAATCAACCTTGAACCTTATGCTTTAGCAATAAAGTTGAAAATCTATTAAAAAAATCTGACAGATTGTAGTAACTTGATGTGCTGGCGTCTGTACAATAAATAATTATATGAATTAACTTTCCTTTACATTTATGTTTTTCCTATATGATGAACTAGCAATTGGAAGATATAAATTGTTGTAATAATTAGCTTAGTCTCCACGGAGCGACTGACTAACATCATAACTTCATAAGGCAGTTCTCTTCAACCTTAATAACGCCACAAAAGAAGAACGCGGAAAGATGAACTTGCACCCTGCTTGCGTTGCGTAGCTCGTTTTCTTCGATAGATGACGATTAGATGTAGGTTTACCCTTTATTCATAAACGTTGCTCAGTTAAGTAGTGATTAGCGACTGTTTAACCATACATTTTTGACGTTTGAACGTCACTTAACTTTAATCATCTAATCTAACTAGCCTGTACTGTCCCACTGCAGGGCAAAGACCTCCCTCTCCCATCATAATTATATAATCAATTAACCATATATAATAATTATAATATAATCATCATAATAATATTTAATTTAATTATATAAATCATCGTAAATAAACACCATTATGTTTGAAAAAATCGTCTGCTTGACCACTAGTTCAATTTGCCAAGAAAGCGCAATAAGACTGAAGACATTATTGCAGATTGATGAAGCACTCTCTGCCCCATATGTAGACAGGGTGGCCTCACGCCATGGATTTAGTACAAGATTCTGTGAACACTATATGTTGATATTTTCCTACGGTTATAAAAAAAAATGTTTCATAATCATATTGTACAATTATTTTTTTTTTAATTTTACAGTTTCGGGTAGCTTGATGTGCTGGCGTCTGTACCTTATACCTACCTGAGTTACTCTGTTCATGTACAGGAGAGGTTTTATTCTCATGAAAATTAATCCAAACCTCATATTTTGTTGCAGATCTTAACTGCATAGTCGTGAAGGACGTGTTGAGCGACAACGCGGAGGCAGCCATCCGGCAGTGCCTGCGACAACTGCATTTACTGAAGAATGTTTGGATTGGAGTCTTTCCTAAGAATGTCTTTACAAGGTAAAATCTCTTAAAGATTATTATCTAGATTTTTGATTTTTGGAATGAGACTTGCGCAGTTCTCGAAAGAAAGTTAAAGTGTAGCAAGTTGCTAGTAAGAGAGAGCAGAGGTGATAACGGTCCCGATTTGCGAGTTCTACATCATGGGTTCGAACCCAGGTGTTTCACCACTGCTCTCAAAAACTGTGAAGGAAAACATCCTGAGGAAACTGGCATGTCCTCGAACCAAAATTCGATGACATAATTGACATCCACCAACCCGCACTGGGCCCGCGTGGACGCCTGTATCCCAGCAGTGGGAACGTTATAGGCTGATTATGCTAAGTTGCTAGTAATAATACGCCTTCAATGCTTTATAAATCGTTTGACGGCACGGTTGGCGCAGTAGTTAAGCGATTGACTACTGCGCTGCGTTTCGCGGGTTCGATTTCAAATATAACAACAAATATTTGTATGACCTACAAGTAGGTGTTCCGGGTCTGGCTGTTTGTGTATCTGAGTTTAAATGTTTGTAAACGCACCTACAGTTCGCGTCAAATAACTTTGCCGCTCTGAAGTAGGCAACAAATCTCTGCGCAGTAGTTAATCCTATGAATACAACAGCAGCGCGCATGGCGCGGATTGGCGCGGCTAGGAGAGAGCCTAGCTTCAGAGCGGCAAAGTTATTTGACGCGAACTGTACAATACAGGAGAAATTCCTAGTGTGGGGCAAAGTTTAAAAAAAAAAAGGCTTATTTACACAACAGGTCCAGGCGCTAAAAGTTAGGTTATCCTTTAATTGTCATTCATGTATACAGATTGTATTTTGTCATCAAATCGCTAAAGTAACTAACCCCTTTTAAAATAATAAATGTTGATCTTCAACTTAATTGTTTTTTCCTTTTCTTCAGGCTTATGGCAACCCTAGTCAATATGTTCTTGGACGAGTTGATCCACCGCGTGTGCACCGTGGAGGATATCTCCATGGAGATGGCAACACAGCTCACCGAGATGTATACCATTGTTGTGCAGAAAGCTCCACAGCTCTTCCAGGTAATTTTATCTTACCTGCTTGGCCTGCAAATAGGGCAAGTTAACTAATCTGCCTGCCTTTTCCCAACATAGTTGGGAAAAGGCAGACAGATGATGAGTTACTAAAAATAATAGTCATGCCATGTCTCTTGGCTTTAGGATCACCAAGAGTTCAAAAAAACAATGACATAACTCCTACTGTTTTACCCAAAGTGTAAGATAGAGGTGTACCTCTACTATCTCTATTCTATTTGGAAAGTTGCCTGTCGTAGTTCACTTTTTGACACAGAACTTGATGAAAGGGTCTCAAGTTGCGCCACAAAATACATGTCGAAATTATTTTCACCTAAAAATATGTTTTGTCATTCCAGGACACAGCAGAAATAGAACAACACGTGCAATCCTGGATCAAGCTTCAAGAGCTGATCTTCATACTAGGCGGCTCCCTCAAGGACATAGAGAACCACTGGAAGGACGGCACCGGTCCCCTTGCCACCCACTTCAGAAACGAAGAACTCCGAAGCTTGATTAAAGCCCTCTTCCAAAATACGCAGATGCGAGCCAACCTATTATCCAAAATAAAGTAAAATAGAAATAATTCTCAGTGTTTGACGTCAGTATCTCTATCATAAATATGGTGTTAAATGTTTTTAAATGTCTCATCGTTTTACTTTACGATTTTAAACATTTGTGTAAGAATTGATGTTACTCACAAATACTTGAATAAGTTAAATTGTAAAACATAAATTATCCAAATAAATGTTTACAGAAGCATAGCAGTACATTATCTGTATTCAATTGTTTCGATGTTTTGGTAAACAAGTGATTTTTATCTTTTTTTTGTCTGGTTTTTTATTTTGTCCAACTCTTTAATTTGTCCAATTGTAATATTACTAGCACTTTGCCCGCGACTTCGTCCGCGTGTATTTCGTACTTTCCTCTAAAAATTTCGAATATGTATGTTTGTGATCTTTATCATTTATTTAGATCGTGTGTCGTGTCGGAGACCATTTTGGCTCTTTTGCTGCAGCCAGTGCTCTGCGAACCACTGGTGGCGCTATTCCTGCTAGTGGATACAGCATTTCCTACTATATTTCCCAGCAATCCCCTTACACTTTATTACCCTTTTCCACCTTGGTAGTAGTCGATTTTTGAAAAACCCTAAAACACATACCTACTTTTTTACAGAGTTTCGAGTTAATCCGACAGCGGGTTACATATTTTTCTAACCTATTAACTTTGTCACCCCCTAAATCCTCGGTGAGGGTATTTTTTAAAACTAAAAGTGACATTCTTTATTATTTACTGAGCCAAATATTGCCAAGTTTCAAGTTTATTAACCAAATGAATAAGATTTTTCGTATAAACTTTTTCCCCTCTTTTTATCCCTAAAGGGTTTTGAAAAATCGTCTGGGATGTTACTATAGTTTGACTTAAAGATTGTTTATACCAATTTTCCAATCAAACCACGTAATAAAATATTCCCCTATGAAATTGACTATCCCTCTTCACCCCGTTAGGGGTAGATTTTCTAAAAACTTTGAAATACTTCATTATTTATTTTGGACTCTGGACGCGGTCGTTAATATTCTTCCATACAAAATTTTACACCCCCAATATCCCTTTAGTTTTAAATTCATTAACCAAATGAATAAGATTTTCATATAAACTGTATCCTCGCTTCCCCCCCCCCCCCCACACAGGGGTGGAATTTCGTAAAATGGTTTGTGATGTGTTCATTACTTGACACAAAGATTATTTATACCAATTTTCGAGTAAATCAAGCCACGCAGTAAAATCCTCCCCTATAAAATTAACTACCCCTTTTCACCCCGTTAGGGGTACATTTTCGAAAAACCCTGATACAAGTTATTCTCTATTTTTGGTCTTAAGTATAAATACTGAGTTTCGAGTTAATCGGACCGCCCGTTAAAATTCTTCCATACAAATTTTGACACCCCCCCAATCCCCCTTTAGGGGGTAATTTAGAAAAGCAAAAATTGCCAAACTTTCTAATTTACTTAGATAAGTATTCGTGCCAAGTTTCCAGCCAAATGAAGAAGATTTTTCATATAAACTGTATCCCCGCTTTTCACCCCCACAAGGGTGGAATTTCGAAAAATCCTTTGGGATGTGCTCATTACTTGACTCAAAGATTATTTATACCAATTTTCGAGTTAATCAAGCCACGCAGTAAAATCCTCCCATGTAAAATTAACTTACCCCTTTTCACCCCGTTAGGGGTACATTTTCGAAAAACCCTGATATAAGTTATTCTCTATTTTTGGTCTTAAGTATAAATACTGAGTTTCAAGTTAATCGGACAGCCCGTTAAAATTCTTCCATACAAACTATGACACCCCCCAATTCCCCTTTAGGGGGTAGTTAAGAAAAACAAAAAATGCCAAACTTAATAATTTACTTAGATAAGTATTCGTGCCAAGTTTCAGGTTTATTAACTCAAGGAATAAGATTTTTCATACAAACGAAATCCCCCCTTTTCACCCCCTTAAAGGTTGAATTTCCAAAAACCCCTTCTTAGTGCTCCCCTACATTATAAAAGGAAGCCGTGTGCAAAATTTCACATTCCTAGACCCAGTAGTTTCGGCTGTGCGTTGATATGTCAGTCAGTCAGTCAGTTTCTTCTTTTATATATATTAGTATAGATTGTAATGATTATAATTCTGTAAATACATATTTGTTACGACCGCCATATTTAAATCAACCTACAACTTAATACTGACCAGCAAATTGCAAAAAAAGTAAGAAAATTTGAATTTCGCGGGCCACCTTAGCGCTTGTTTGACATTTCTGTCTTCAATTTTCTTAAGTGACGTTTACGTTCCTTTTCACGAACAACTGCAACAAGCAATTATATGTCATGTATAAAAAATAATATTACGACTGCTACGCCAGGGTAGCCCGCGAAATTATTTTTTTTTACGTTTTTTGCAATTTGCTGGACGTTAATTGGGACCAATAAAATATGTATTTACAGAACTATAATCATTAGAATCAGTAATACAACTTGTTATGTTAGTCTAATCCTAAAATGTCAATGTGTGTTTTTTTCCTATGTTGCACTGAATAGACGTTTTATCAAAAAATAAACTGATTAATGCAACTGACTATCCAAAAAAAAATACGAAATGACGACTAGGCAGCATGGTCCCAGACCCTTAACCTGTTCCACAAGGAACAAAAAAAAAAAGAAAGAAATGTCAAAACAAAAGTCGATTGTTATTTTCCGCACCATAACCTTAAAAAATAAAGTTAAAAATGTTCTAAATGTTAACAAAAATGAATACAGTTAAAGTGCTGTTACAAAAACGAAGTCTAACTGTATTAGCAAACCGTTACTATGCAACAACAAAGAAGAAAATTCCGGATCCTGATGAAGAAGACTCACTTCCAAGTAATTACCCTATTAAATTGTGTAATTGCTTTACCATTTAATTATTGATGAAATGTATGTACAGCTGTAAGGGAAACTAACCAATGATAAGTTAAAAAAATGGGCTTTAAAATTATTTGTCGGGTCTTCTACTTGTTTGTAACCTCAAAACCATAATAAAGCTAGAATACAACTATTTGTTGGCCGAATTATTGGAATTTGGCCAGTGGAACATGATAAATACTTGTTTAGAATACTAAGAATGGTAAAACTACTTATGGTAAACAGTTTCCTACATAAATTCGTTTAATAATATTTGTCTTCCTATTCTAGTTTTTCAGTACCCCACAAGCAAGTCCTCAGACCGGAACATGTACTCATGGGGTCTTGCGGAGACCGGCGCACTAGGCATTCACATACCACGAGGCAATAAGGGCAAGAAGCAATATAGGAATAACTTCTCACTCTGCTGGTACCCTATGAGGTCTAGCTTTGCTGAGAGATTTGATGTAAGTGTTAAAAGCTCTAATAATTAATTAAACTGAGACCATAATAATATAATACAAACACTGTGTGTCTCATTACAAATCAAGTTCAAACTATCGTACAAGCTTATATCTTCGAGTCAGTTATTTTGACAGCATGGCGCAGTGGTTAAGCGATTGACTGCTGAGCTGCGTGTCGCGGGTTCGATTACCGCACGGAACAAATATTTGTATGACCCACAAGTAGTTGTTCCGGGTCTGGCTGTTTGTGTATGTGAGTTTATTAAATGTTTGTATTAATATAAACTTCGTAATACAAAATTGACAACTTAGGCTCATGGTTAAAACAATTTTTGTATATAGAACTTATAATTGTTGGAATAAAGTTCAAAATATAGTTTAAACTGGTGTCAAGACAGACTGTTTTGAATTATACCAAATTCTTGCTTATAATTCCAGGTTGAGCACATAGCTACAGGGTATGGCTTCACAGTGGCTTCTATAAAGACAGACGAGCAACATAAAGTGTTTGGCACAGGCATCAACACAGACTCGCAAATAGGCTATCATGCACCACGCATTGGTCACCCACTTGAATTGCTGCTGAGTCCTGCACCAATATTCCTGCCCTACAAGTCTTTAGAAACAAAGGTAACTGAAGCTGAACATCAATTAGAATTAAGCATTTTTTCTTGGCAACATAAATTATTTTGCAGTCACAAATGTTTCAACTGTCAACATTTTACATATAATTTGATTTATAATTATTTATGGTTCCAAAAACAGTGTTACAGTTATTTTCGCACCAGTTACAGATAAGCAAAAACGGTCCCATACTAGTTGAAAAACTGTATCACAGGAGACAGGGTCTTCCATTGAAAATGAGACAACATAAATTGACAATGTACAGACGCCAGCACATCAAGCTACTACAATCTGTCAAATTTCTTTAATAGATTTTCAACTTTATCGCTAAAGCATTAGGTTCAAAGTTGATTGGGAAAATTTGACAGTTTTGGGTAGCTTGATGTGCTGGCGTCTGTACATCAGCCGATAGTTGTTGGAAAAAGCTAATAGGTAGTAAAAGGATACATGAAGAAGTAGGAAGAAGTTGGGTGATAAACACATCATAAAGATAAATAAAAAAAAGTAATTTAAAAAAATTAAACCGACTTCAAAAAGAAATTAACTCAAAATTATGAAATAACTTTAATTTCGGAAGTCGGTGTCTTGGGATCTGTATTTTTTTTTTTTCTTGAGAAAAAACGTTGCCCCACACTAGGAATTACTCCTGTATTGTGGGTGCGTTTACAAACATTTAAACTCACATACACAAACAGCCAGACCCGGAACAACTACTTGTAGGCCATACAAATATTTGTTCCGTGCGGGAATCGAACCCGCGACACGCAGCGCAGCAGTCAATCGCTTAACCACTGCGCCAACCGTGCCGTTTTAGTTTTAGTTTTTTGCCACCGACTTCCGAAATTAAAGTTATTTCATAATTTTGAGTTAATTTCTTTTTGAAGTCGGTTTAATTTTTTTAAATTACTCTTTATTTCGTAATTTTTAGTTTCTGCACTAGAATTTGACCAAGGTTTTGAGATGTTTTCCCTTTGACACTACACCCGTAGCTCGTATCAATAAGCCAGGCCGTCACACTTTCACGTCTTAGTCCATATCTTGAAAATTACTGAATCGATTTTGATGAAACTTGCACTGTTCCCTAAGTTGAAGTAAATGTAAGCCAATAAAAGTAATGGTCACGATCCGATTAATAGTTACGGAGATATGCGTGGACAAACATACATTCAAACATACATACATCTATAAAATTTTGTATATTTGTTTGGAAGCCCTAATAGATTGTCATATGTGAATATAATGCAATTCCAATAACATTACATACATACGTGTCGAATTGATAACCTCCTTTTTTTTGAAGTCGGTAAAAAAGAATGATGATGAATGATCGCTTTTAGCTATGCCCATTGTGTCACCCCTTGTAAAATTTCTACATTAATGTCTGTAATATTTATGGTGATAAAGAATATTCTATTTTATTATATTCATAAATAAACCATCATCAATTTTACAGATTATCGGCATAGACGCGGGTCGCGCCCACACGGCGATACTCACAGACTATGAGGGTGTGTTCACACTAGGAAACAACGCGTACGGCCAGTGTGGACGTAAGATAAACATGAATGAGGAGTACAAAGGCAGCATGGTATCTCACAATATCAAGAGGTTGGGCAAGGAGAAGATTGTCAGCGTGTGCTGCGGACAGGATCATACGTAAGTATGTTGTTTCAATATGCTGATATTCGCAATTTCTCATGTTATTTTGTGAGTTTGTGGCATTATTGGTCCAGAGTTCTTGATTGCCCAAAATAATATACTCCGGACCGCTCTTTAGGAACGAAGTTCCTTACGCCATACTCGCACGCGCACGCACAATCGTACGTACGAGAGAAAGGTGGAGGGGTCATAACGCTTTTTCGTTACGAGACTTCGTTTATTCGTTCCAAAAAACGAACTGAACCAGAGAAGCATAAGTATTGTAATTCTGTTTCCACAAAATTCGGCAGTTCTTTACGATTTTAAAATAGTCCCTTGTCAATCATCAGTCTACTAGTCCTAGAGGCTAGGTTAGACTAAATATGGTAAAAATGAATTGTAATGTTTTAGTTTATTTAATATATGGGTGTTAACATGTAAATCATGTTTCAGCGTATTCGTAACAGAGGGCGGCAAGGTGTTCGCCTGTGGCTGGGGTGCGGACGGTCAGACCGGGCTCGGTACATTCGAGAACCAGGCTATACCTGCCGCTGTGAAGGGAGATATTACTTCAGAGAAAATTGTGAAAGTAGCATCCACTGGCGATTGTGTGCTGGCGTTAAACGGTGGGTTTTGAGAACAGTAATAAACTTATAATAATTATAAGAAAATAAATTCTTATTAATGATTGTAGTAATAATTACTACGAAGCTGTTCATGTGAGCAGTGGTGGCCCAGTGGTAATGGCCGCGACTTACGAGTTGTAGGTCTAAGGTTCGAGCCCAGACAGGCGCTTTATTTTGTGTAAATTATTTCATCACCATTGCTCTGAAAACGGTGAAGGAAAACATTCGTATACCTACCTATAAACCCTTATATCTTTTGAACGAGTGACCGACAAATTCTGATATTTGGCGACTGATTTCGACAAATTGGCGACAAAATATGGGAGAAAACAGATCTTCGCTAGGTGCCCTAGTTTTTGAGATATAAATGTGGCCTTGCTGGGGAGACACTCTCCAGATCGGCCACCTATAAACCCTTATATCTTTTGAACCAGTGACCGACACATTGTGATATTTGGCGACAAATTTCGACTAATTAGCGACAATTTTTTTGTGTTATCTGCCAGTCAGTGACACAAAACTTGCCGAGCCGGGGCACCCGTCGCTTGTGTTTAAATAAAAGATGCTATAAATTTTGCCATGAATAAAACGAATGAGTAAAAGAGTAATCTAATCTACTAATTAATTAATTAAAGAATGAGACACTATAGAAGTTTTATTGCTACTACGTCTGGGGGCTAGTGTCCCACAAAGTGTTAACAAAACATTATTTTCCACAGATCAAGGTGAACTTTTCGGTTGGGGCAACTCGGAGTACGGTCAGATACCGATGGTGTGCGGCACGCAACAAGTCAACATGTCGTATTCTCTACGCGAATTCATCCGCGGCTTGGGCAAGATCACCGACATAGCAGCCGGTGGATCGTTCTGTTTGATTGTTAATGGTGAGCTATTTCTATTACTTCATCCATTGGTGAAAACTGTCAGCCATCACAAATCCCTTTACACTAGCACACTAATTACCATAATGGAGCCACCTAGAGTTGTGCCAATTGTAACTAAAATTACGTCACCTGTTAACTTAAGTAACTGAACAGTTTGTCACTTCCCCTAGAAAAGATTATTACTTAAATAATGGGTTATACAATAATTAAATCTTTTTTTAAACCGTGTTCCACAGAGGCTGGCGACGCGTTCGTTTGGGGATACGGCTTGCTGGGGCTCGGGCCCAACGTGGAACACTCCAAAAAACCGCAACAGATACCACCTCCTCTGTTTGGACGCAACGAATTTAATACAGAGGCCTGTGTTGAAAAAGTAGCCTGTGGTATAGGGCATTTAGCAGCTATTACTAACGATGGACATTTGTACATGTGGGGCAGGAACAGACAAGGCTGTCTCGGCCTAGGGTCTGGTAAAGACCAACACTTTCCGTTAAAGGTATCCGTCGGTGGACATGTATTGAAGGTACTATGCAGTGTTGACCATTCTGTGGCTGTTTGCAAACCTTTCACGTAATTTATTAATTTAAGACAGTTAGTTAATAAATATAATTATTATTATTTATCCTATGTTGTTTTATTTGAAGTGATTACAGTAGCACATATTTCAGACACATTTCTAGCTAAAGTTATACAAACTAGCATTGAAATTGAAACTAGCTGACCCGAGTATCTTATTTATATCTTACATTAATATTGTATAAACTGAAATGATGCGCTGTTTCATCACATTTATGCACAGATTTGTAAAAGAAAAATATGCTTAGATGCGATGGAGGGGTGTATTATTTCAGTCTATAATAATCTATATGTATACATGGCTATGACATTTCACTGAATGGGTATTATAAATCTAAATGGACTACCCAACTGCACCCTAATTGCATAACACATTTCCAATCTCAGTCTGAATGGTATTGCTAATCCATTGCTTCATGTTTGAAAAATTTGTCTGCTCGTCAAAGTCAATAATGCAATGAATGTTGTTGAACTGTCAAAATGAAAGCCATTACTACTGTTAGTGTGTTATGCAATTACCCTACTGGTAGTTACACAGTTCATTTGCCTAGTAGCATCTTACATGACTTATCTATGAATATTACAAAAATAATAGCCCATTAAATCAACACAAGTCCCTATTCACTTTCTATTAACAGTAATTATGAGATATAGAGCAACTTACAAACTAAAACTTAGAAAATACAATACACACACCAAATCACATTCTCACTAGATTATGATAAATCTTCAATTTGCTTCTAATGTTCATTGTACTTTTAATTCTTATTGAAAGGGAGAGTCCCCAAAAGAATTGGTGGGCTCTCCCGATCAATACCACATTGACTATTGTTTACATTCATCGTGAAATGGCTCCAAGGTACGGAAATCTCGCCATGCAGGAGGCAGTAGCGATGTGTGGTGGAGATGGGTACCACACCTCTTGCATATATCACTAAAGAGATTTATGTAGCTGTGCAACCATGTCATGAATGAACGCACAGCCAGATCCGGTAATGTTGGAGAATAGAAATGTAACATAGCAGCATGAGCATTCTCTGTTACTTTTCTGAACACATGATGTCTTGATTCTGACCAAAGATCCAATGATTCACCATAACCTTTAACCATGACCCACTCCATAAGCAGCCCTTTGAAGGCTACAACTGCTTTCAACACATGGCTAAGGTTTATCTGCACAACTGCATTACTTGCAAATGGTCGAGATATTGTTATTTTCATGTCATTGTATGACCTGTCAATGTTGTTGATAACGTTGTCGACCTGTAGAGGCGCTACGTTGTGGTTGCTCTGCAGTTTCCCGCGTCGTTTTGTACTCCCAGAGTTGATGTACGAGCGTTTGAGCGAGTTTTGGCTCAGGAGTGAGTGGGCGAAGGAGCTGTACTCGTGAATCTTATCAGTCCATTTGTAGCTGTTTACAAGTTGAGTATAAAGCGCTTGCCGGTCTTGTGTAGTTTCCTGGCTTAGGTATGACGTCGTGCCCAAGTTAAAGGGCGCTGTCGGTATCGGGAGTCCATTTACAGTTTGTTCCAAGTCTCGCAAGTTAATGTTCACGCTGTTCAGCAGTTCTTGAAGCTCTAAAAGGAACTTATCTTTGCCGTCTTCACCGTGGTCGGCGCGCAATCCATTGGAAAGTGTTTCAAAGACGTGACTGACGCTAGATCGCAGTACTCGGAGCGAGCCTAGAGCAGAGTTCAATTGATCCACGTTTATAGTAGTATTATTCATCTTGAAGAGTGTTCACGAAACCAATTAAAAGTGCGAGGTCGAAATCACGGAGGAAAGCTAAATTCGTCTATTTTATCAAAAAGTACTGTCAGTCCTGTCAGCTGTCAGCACCAAAGACTACAATATGATCACAGAGTACTTTTTATGTATCTCACAGCACAACATTCCCTGCCTGCGTTCCGTGTTGGGAAATAATCGATGTGAGCGTGCTTAAACCCGTACCGAATTAGCGTGAGCGCGATAACGATGTCCCGTGAATCGTCATAGATGACGTCATGACATACGCCATCTTGCGATAACGCCGACCATGCCCTAGAATAAATATCACCGTGAGCGCTGTCAAAAATGACAGTGTGTGTGTGAGGATGTGTCAATATGTGTTTTGTTTTGATTTGCATCTTAACTTAAAATTAAACTAACGTGGAATTTTCGAAATTGTGCTTCTGACTGACAGTCGCCACCTAACCAAAGAAGAAGAAATGTGGTGTTAATACAAAGAAATACTGTAATAATATCGCTTTGACGTTGAGTAAGCACTGTGAGCGCGTTCACGGGCGTTCCGAATTGTTGACAGCTCTCAGCTGTCATAATCGTAATATCTAAATCGGAACGCATGTGAGATGATGTGAGCGCTGTGAGCGATTATAGCTAATTCGGAAAGCGCAAAGCGCCCATTCTGCAAAATCTGCATTGTCAAATTGACAATTTCGGATCGGTGTTACCATGATGGAAATGTTAACTTTGTGTCCTAGTGAATCACTGACCGGGGTCAGCGTACTGAATCCATCGAAGATTTTTATTAATGTCTAAGGACTAAAATATTTCAAGTCAATCTATCACAATCACACTTGCTTTTCTATTTATTATCTGACGTTACGGCAGCAAATGCCAGAAAAATGAGAATAGAATAAAAGTAGGTACTCTCACATTAGGTTTTTAAAAATTCCATCTTACCATATTGCTTCAAAACTCAAAACTCAAAGCATTTATTTCAATTACACCAACTAAAGGCACGTTTGAATTGTCAAGGGGTCGGTTAGTCAGAAAGATGAAGCTAGTTGCCCATTCCAAAGCGTAGGTACAGATGCCAGCAGGTCAACCTATCCGAAACTGTCAGATTTTCCCAATCAACCTTGAACCTTATGCTTTAGCAATAAAGTCGAAAATCTATTAAAGAAATCTGGCAGATTGTAGTAACTTGATGTGCTGGCGTCTGTACATACATACTTAAGGAGAAGAACGGGCAAGAAACTCCATGGACACTCTTTTAAATCAAAATAATATGGTTACAAAGTCTTAATTAAGTACATCATTCATGTTATAAATTGTGCATATGAGAACGACGCAGAACGTTAAAAACGTCCATAATGAAAATACCTACGAAAAAAAAAACAATTTAAATATTAAATAAAAAAAAGTCATAGCAGCAAAGAGATGACCAGTCGCTACTGACGGCGCCCGTTCACGAACATGACGCACGTGTTAGCACCATTCAGTTCAGCTTCTGTATGCACACAGGATTAGAATTTATTTTTCCTTTTTTAGGGTTCCGTACCCAAAGGGTAAAAACTAAGACTTCGCTGTCCGTCCGTCCGTCTGTCTGTCACCAGGCTGTATCTCAAGAACCGCGATAGCTAGACAGTTGAAATTTTCACAAATTATGTATTTCTGTTGTCGCTATAACAACAAATACTAAAAACAAAATAAAATAAATATTTAAGGGGGGCTCCCATACAACAAACGTGTTTTTTTCTGCGTTTTTGCCTTGTGGTACGGAACCCTTCGTGTGCGAGTCCGACTCGCACTTGGCCAGTTTTTTATATCTGTAGGTTTACGTGAATTTGTAAGCAGGGACACTGGTCGGGTTGTCCTTCAAAGTTTGTCACCGAATTAAAATTGAACTTTGAAACGAGAGAGCAGGGCCATGCAGGAACCGGGAACAGAGTCCAAGTTCCCGAATGAATGTTGATTTGATGCAAATATTGTGCCTTCTTTGGGGTTGCTCACAACTTTTCACGTTTCTCACTGACAAGCCTCGTTTTCATACTGTTTTCACCATATTATGGACTGAATTCATGAGGAAGGTTTAGGTGAAGTGTAAATTGGCTGAAATATGACGATTGTTTTTTGAAGATGTCGGAAAAAATCATGCCGAGCTTTACTGGCGTGCGCCGCGTAAACCAATATAATTTAACAACAAACGTGTTTTTTTCGGCGTTTTGCCTTGTGGTACGGAACCCGCCTTCGTGTGCGGGTCCGACTCGCACTTGACCAGTTTTTTTAATTCATGTGTGTATTTGAAGTCTTTACTTTTGTGTTAAACTCACATGAGGCAATGCTTGCGTTTGTGATTACCTAAGAATGAATATTAGGACAGTGTGGATTTATTTTTATTTTTTGCTGTGCTACTGTATCTATTAAATACCTACCTACCTGAAATTAAATGTTTTAGATAGGTAGGTACTTATACTGCGATAAAAACTGGTGAATATCACCAGTAGGTACCACTTCGTCTGTTGAGTGACCTCTCTCTTTTTTCCGAAATAAGCAAAAGACATATCAAACACTTTATAATCTAGACTCTCCTCGATTCTGAAGAATTGAAGATTTTTGGCTTTGAAAAAGATATTATCTTCTTCGGGCGGATTTCACCATTGGAACTGAACGCGATCAGCACATCTAAAGTGCGTTCAAGAGCTGTCAGTGTCACCATTGTTGTGGAAGATTGACACTTACAGCTCTTGAATCTATCTACATAATTTAATCGCGTTGGCTTTCATTGGTCTTCTTTGGTTTCACCGCCACGGCTTTCTCAGATCTTGTTGGCCCAAAACTTCGCCATTTCCACGGCGTCGTCGGTGGCAGCGCAGAGGTTACTTGCGGACACAAAAAGGAAGATGTAACTCCAACCTGGTAAAGTGGGGTTACCTCGGCGGAACGGCAGTAGGGTTTGGATTGATGTCTATGTCGCAAATTATGTTCCATCTTCTATCCTGCCCTCTGTGTCCCAAAACTTGCAGTTTTATTGATGAAATTGGCACTCAGTCTTATTTTTCGGTATCGGCCATCTTTCTTTTGTTTGAAATGCTAATAACACTTTATTGGGCAACACTGAACATTTTATCTCTCCCAAGCTCGTCGGGCATTTAAAATTCTAGGCTAACTCGCTCACAATAACGACAAATACGTATTGTTAAAGTTACGAGGATTGACAGCCGGGTTTATTAATGTTGCCGTCGCCCAAAAGTTTAGATTCGCTTTTGATTTGATTCACACCTTTTTCGATGGTAATTATATTCAACATTTGATGGGTTGTAGGTACCCTTGTAGGGTTAGCAATGGCAGACAGGTTTTATTTTTAATTTTTCCAACGACTCCACCACGTTAGTATAACTTGCTATATTTTACCTACTTTCAAGTAGGTACTTATAAGCTAAAGTATAGCAAGTTAGGTTAACTTGGTCTATCGAATTCAACTTATTTTGATTACCTACTCATCAAAAGTGTTTAGGGATCAAGCACGTATTTACTAGTTACTAAAAATCAGGGCTTTCAATTATATTTTTTGTAATTATGGATACGTTTTTTAGTAAATTTCGTCATTTGAAAAGGAATAGTTTGGGCAAGTTGTCTTGGGTCCCGAGACAACTAATAAAAACTTACTCGCCAATATTTTGACAACAGCTCTGCAGTTTGTGTTTTCCGTATCTACAGAAGATAATTTGATAACTACATACGACCCACGAGTTGCTTTTCATTTTGGATAGTTAAATGTTTGTATAAACACAGTTGCAGGTAGTACCTACTACAGTCACTGCAGCTAGTATTTCCAATATGAAATAGATAAAAACAAATGCACACCTGTGTATATGCCATACCGAGTACCAACACTGTCCGATGCAAATAAAAGCTTCGAATGAAAGTGAAAAATATTACATATATTTTTCGCTCTACTTTCCTCGATCGTACGTAGATACTACGTACGTTTATTTTTCCGATGGTTATCCGAAATTGTATACCATGTTGAATTGGGAATAACCAATTTATGCTTTATGTATATTTATTAACAACCCTTATTTCTCTTACGTCTCTTCAAGTCAGCTAAGGGGTGAATAGAGTACCTACTGTAATGGTAGATATAAACAAAGAAACACGATTTGACAATTCAATTTGTTGGTAACAAATACTGAATACATTGTATTATTTGACAATACAAGTTGTTGGCAACAAATACCTTGTATTATTTGACAATACAAATTGCTGGCAACAAATACATTATTAGGATGAATCATTATCACCTGCCTAGCCTTTCTCCAACTATGCTGGGGTCGGCTTCCAGTCTAACCGGATGCTGCTCAATACCAGTATTTTACATGGAGCGATTGCTTATCTGATCTTCAGAGTCGAATTACTGATTACCTTAAACTCACGCCATCTTCCCATGGGGGTAAGTAGATGCCACCTGCTACGATCCTTACATAGGTACTCCTTTTGTCTCTGATTCATTATTAATGAATTATTATTAGGATGAATATAAACTATGATATGAGCTATGAACCAACAATGAGTAGCTTTTCATGTTTGTCCACCCAAATCCCCGAAATAACTGACAGATGACAACCAGACACGCTTATTATGATTCTGCTCAACCCACAAAATATTAACCCATAATTTATGTAAGGATGTGTGGGAAATATTAGGTACCTGAGTGGCACGTAACAATTGTTTGACAGACGGACGGACAGGCTCTGACATGAGGTTACAAGGGCTATCACGGCCCCTAGCTGTTCTTCGCTGCAGAATATTTAAAAACAAATTTTAAAAAATGGTAGGTCAATGCATTATTCAGTGTGTTTGATTTTTGTGATTATTAGTATAAGTACAGGGTTATTAGTAAAACATTAACAACCTCTTAAGAGGACATTGTACTCATCATTATGAACAACTTTAATTATGGGACCAAACTTGAAATCGTAAAAAAAAAAATCAGCTACTCCCTACATTTATGTTCGTATAACTCGCCAAAATGTAGGGAACGGCAGATTTTTTTTTTTTTCGCGATTTCAGGTTTGGTAAGTCAGTAAGTGTTAATGAAATCACTTTAATGTGGTGTAGTAAGAAATTATTTTTTTCAGTCCAACCTTGCACAAATACAGAGTTCGGGCTGCTATTGACAAATTTTTCATAGAAAAACCCAATAACACTTTGCTCGACCTGGAAATCGAACCCAGGACCTCATGCTCACTTGCTACCAGGAGACCGACGAGGCAGTCGGCTCATCATATCAACCTACAACGTGAACTACAATACGACCGACGTAACTTGGCGGGCCTGAACTTTGCGCAAAAGGCTGCGCAGTAAGATTTTTTAGGAACCAAATGGTGACATGAGGCGAGTGAGAGAACATGCGCGAAAGTTCTTAGTGCCTATGTTCAGGCCCACCAAGTTACGTCGGTCGTATTGTACGTAACACACATTCAGTTCTTATGTGAGTACGCTATAAGGAAATAACCATCCCAGTTAATTGGCAGTTAGCGATCACTGGCTGCCCGTTCTTCAGGTTTAATCCCTTAGTCGTCTTTAACGATACCCGTAGCGACCGATGCAGTAATCGTATTTGTGAACTGAGTATTGTTTCATTATTGTTATAGCTCTTTTCACTAAATGGCTGATGGGAGCGGGTTTTTGATAATAAGGATTACAGGGTTGAAGGTCGAAGTTTCTTTGATTGGTTTGAGATGGATCACTAGGGTAAAATTAAAAATAACTCCGAAAACAGTTCTTTATTAATAAAAAAACATATTACCTACCACTATGTTTTTTTTTAAATAAAAAAACAATTGAAAATTCAATTAGCTAATTTTGATACACAAAGTTGATACAAAATGCAGCTACAGATAAAAAAAAATACTACGTCAATGTTCAAAGTGGATCAATGCTTGCATGCCAGCCAGTGCGCTACAACGGCGAAGCTAACGTAGCTCTGTCGGCTACGTCGTAGCACTCAGCTACGTCGTAGCATGCACGTCAGCTACGTCGCAGCATGCACGTAGTACGACTTTTTTTTTTTTTTTTGTGGATGGGAAATCATTAAATGACCCCTCCCACTCTGGGTGGAGCGGAAGGGAGTGTCAGACTCTTACTGACTAAAACCCACCCGTGTTGACTTGCGTTAAGTTGCTTTGGATAGCGTACTAAATTAGTATAAAGTCGATTTATTATTATTTTATTACGTGAGAATACCACAAAACCAACTTGAAACACTGCTAGAAAAATGTAGATAAAATTTCATCTAGTGTTATTGCATTTTACATGCAGAAGACACAATTTTTCACTTTAGAAGATGCCACACGTAACTGCCTCAGCGCGCATCATGAAAATCCATCTGGATCGTTTACCTGCGTTTTATACGAGGCACAGACGCGGCGGAGCTTCGTCGACGTGTATGCAAATATTATGTAGGATTTGTGCAGCAGTGTGCCCTGCCAGGCATAATGTGCATCAGGCTTTAGTCCGCGGTCATAAATGTTTTAGCGTATTTTTTTTTTGTTTGCATTTAAAAATGGCTTCTTCTTATCGTGTTTTTAAATTGGAACTTAGGGTTTTCTATTTACATTAAGCCAGCTTTGGTTTGCTTCCGTAGCTTGAAATATAAGCTGGGGGCCTAAAAAGGCCACTTTGGAGAATCATAAAAGGGTAACATTATGAATTATAATAATATGGCGAAGACAGTCCGTGTTTTTCTTTTTTTCGCTGCACTACGTAGGTAAAATCAAAGAGATTGGGATTGGATTTGGATTCGATTGATTGGTATTATAGAACAGACAAAAAAAAAATTGAAAACTGCTTCACCAATGGGATTTGATACGATTAACTTAAAAGTTAACTGTCCATTCTGTTATCCTTTTTAGGCCCTCAGATCCCTTGTTGGCTTTCCTAACTATATAGAAAGTATATTACTCTACTTGACAATCTATTTATTGCCACATTATAAACAAATTATCTGCTGGGCATGTGACGCGGAGGAATGGGGAAAATTTCGTGAGGAAAGTTTTAAATATAAATGTGGAAGATCAAAGCAACGATGGATGGACTGCAAAAGATAATATGGCTAGAAATGGAGTAATTACCGAGATGCCGCATAATAGAGAAGTATGGAAGAAAAAGACATGTTGCGCCAACCCGAAATAAATTACGATGAGAGTAAGAATGATGATTATAAACAAATTATCATAGCATTGGCTCTGAGAGAATTTGTCAGCAAAAGATGCAATAGTAACCTTTATGATCAATAGAAAAAACTGTATACGTAATCGAGATGAAGAGCCGAATCTGTTTGTTTTAAATAACTTTCGTAAAAATGTAGCTACATCCAAAATTATCTTAGTTTGCGACTAGATTTAGCATCACTTATTCATGTAATTTGAATATTACGTTTTTTATGCTTATAACAAGACGACATTAAGTAAATATAAGTCGTTGTAATGCCTGAAACTAACGTAAAGAATGTTCATTTTTATATTTAATTAAATGAATGCATAAAAAAAATCTGAGTACTAAATTATTCAGTGTCTTTTGAATAAGCCAGCCAAATAAATCTTTGAGCCTTTCGGAAGGATAGTAAATTAATAAATGATTACGATAAAAAGGAATTTACCAATTCCCACAAGTCTTTTATGAAAATTGGTAAATTCCTTTTTATTAGTAGGTATACCATACTGAATACCTACTTACCTCTAAACGCGCGATAAGGCTCGATTGAGATATTATATATTTTTATGTGCCGACAGTGCGAGCTTGATCGCTGTAAAGTCGCGATGGGCATAATTCGCACTAAGTCCACGGCTCAAGCTTAAATTTTATCATAGAGGGCAAGCGGCTATTCACCCCGTTCTTGTTTTGACTTTACTTTTGTTTATGACAATAATTACTGGTTTATACGGACCGGGTCTATTTTTCCTTTAGTCTAGAGTTGCTGAAATATATTTTCTCTTATAAAAATACCCTGAACAGTGATGCTCCATCTTCACTACCGGGGCAAAGACACTATCTGTATGTGGCCAGTTGAGATAGAAAGTAGTCATAGATATCTGAAAGTAGTCTATATTTTCCTTGTGACCTAATATTTTCTTCGTGCAAAACATTTATCAAGGTTCATTGACTCGGTCGAGGTGTGATTGAGACAAAAACAAGTAGATTTGTGGAGATTTATTCTAGTAAGTCAGAGATCTTTGCTTACTTTTTGACAGTAATTTTCAATGAATTATTCAATACTTGGATGAATGCATTATATAATAAATTAAGCAGTGACTCAGTGGTAAGCAAACAAAAAAGGACGTAGAGAAGAGAGAATCTAATTTCTCTAAAAGCCACTTACCCACATTTTTCGATTTTCATCTTAACTTTTTTTGGCACACAAAGCATTCAGAGTAAGCACAGATATCTTACAAAAAGCCTGAAAAGTTCGCTTTCAAAATATAAATCTCAGTAAAGGCGTGTCTGAGTGTCGATTTTTATCAATTTTCATCGGCGATCTTAGTCATATTTATGGACGAGGCAGGGTTGAAAAACGACCATTCTCCGAGAAGAATATTAAGTAGCCTTTGTCGAACGTAATGTGCTCTACAAATATAGATTTTGGGAGTTTCAAAGGTCCTGTTTAAATAGATAATATTCGGATGGTTTGGACTGTAAACTATTTGATGGAAATATTACGAGTTTTAAGCTTAGAGGATTATTCTAGAACGGCTGATTTCGGCCTGCATTTCTGTCTATGGAAGGTTTAATAACTGACGGGTACCTAATGTACCTATAAGAATTGACTTTACCAAAATGTTAATCGGGAATATCGATTTTCCAACACATATTATAAATAAATGTTACTCAGAGATCAAGTCTATAGACAAAAACTAAATATAGAAATAGAATACTCTTTATTAGATACAGTCAACAAAAGAGATAAGTATGCTGCAGGATCGTCGGATATAGTTGAAGTTTAGTAAGAAACCGATGGATGTTCTCGAATAAAATTTAATTTTATTAATATAAAACAAACAGCTGATTTATCTAATTAAATTTCAGTCGACAACATCCATCGGTTTCTTACTAATCTTCAATTATATCCGACGATCCTGCATACACATCTCTTTGGTTGACTGTACATGGTAGACTTAAATGTAGAAATTTACAAATGGTGACACAATGGGCGGTCTTATTGCGAAAAGCGATCTTCTACAGGCAACCTTTGGATGGATTAAAAGGAAAAGGGGAGACAATACTGCACGTAGTCGGAGGTGTACCATTTACATATACAATAAATACATACATACATAAAACATATACTTAACTAAATAAATATATAAACAATAATAAACATGAAACAAGATCTATATGTAATGATGGTGTTTAAGGAGAAAGGAAGTGTTTTTTTACCAGGTTTTTCCATAACCGGGCTGCTTGAACTGTAAAAGGCTTTTTTCTTATTTATTTATGTATTAATTGTAACTCCAACAGCGGTTACGTTTACTTGCATGTTAACAAAAACAGGGCCAAATACAGGTGTACAGTCACGAGCAAAAGTATGTATACACTTGGCTTTATTCATATTAAGGCGATTTTCTCCTTTATTTTTGAACGAAATTTTATATTAGTTGGAACATAGTATTATCGAATCCATAGGTATATGTAAAGTGTCGTATTTCAATGTTGCATTCGTTATTTCGTGAAAAAATCTTAATTTAAAGTTGCCAAGTGTTGACATATTGGTGCCCGTGACTGTACGCTTTCAATTTCAGAAAACTGCATCATTCACTTATAATCTAGGTACAGACGCCAGCACATCAAGCTACCGAAACTGTCAAATTTTCCTGAACAATTTTGAACCTTAAGCTTTAGCGATAAAATAAAGAAATTTGACAGATTGTAGTAGCCATAGAAATTTTCATATGTCTATTGTAGGTACCTACAATAAGTTTGACAAGGACGAAAAAACATTTTATATTGTTTTTCAGTGTGATTTATTCTCGAACTCTAATTTGCGTGGGTATTTTGAAAGCATAACCTACACGAAATAGTTTTGTTACTAAAATAGTTTTAATAAGATAAGAAAATGTATTAACGAAAGGTGACGTATTTTCTCAAGTTGACCTGCCGAATGAAGGAGACATGCGAAGTAACCCCAAAATGTTGAAGGTAACTTTGGACGTTATTAAGTACATGTTCAGAAAGTGTTTCTGAAAGATTTCGGATATTTATTTTTAAAAGTTATATTGATAAAATTATTGCTTGTGTACTTTTTCAGCCCAAAAGTCTGAAAACCAGTCTTACCCAGTAACTGGGTTGTGGAGGTTAGATAGGCAGTCGCTCCATGGGGGTTCCCCCACAGAGCTTACTTCCACGCAGTAACCCCCGGGCAACGCCGTGTCTGACCACCGTAACGGAGTGGCAGACCGGCGGCTAAAGAGCTCTGTGACTTGCAGCAACAACAAGCGGACGGCTGCAAGTATGCCGAAAAGCAAACCCATGCGCGACGCCTCCGGGCGATTTTTAACCTCGGCTCGTCCCTCCCAGGACGAGGATGCAAATGGCCCTTCTCAGGGCCAACTCAGTGGCCCTTCTCAGGGCCAATCCACCGGCCCTTCTAAGGGCCTCGCCGAAGCTGGCCGCACACCATCCGCGGCCAGCTTATCCAGTCAGCGGGCGGAGTTTTCGGACTCCGACGAGTCCGTCATGGACACGTCGGCGGCCGAAAACGATCGCCTTCAGCGGAAGCGGGCCTACCTGAGGCTCGGGTCCGAGGGCTCCTCGGAGTCAGTGGGCAAGTCGAGGAAGAAGCCGAAGACAAAAAAGGCTTCGACTTCTGCATCGACCCCCACCCACGATGTGGGCCTGGTGGACGCCGAGCGTCAGTTAGGCCTAGCAAGGAGGCAGCAGCTGCAGCAGGACCTCGAGGAGAAGGTCGCTGCCAGGGAGCAGCAGGCGCGGGCCGCCAGGTCGAGGGCTGGATATGGCACATCCACAGTGCTGTACGCCGACCACTCCCTGGCGGAGCTGGAGCGCATGGCGCTCCAGGACAAGGAGGAGGTGCTGGAGGTCGCCTCCAAGTCCTCGAACCTAAAGGGGACCTTCCAGAAGGCCCTCAAATGCCGGGCCGTGAGCATGCACGGCATCGTCACCGAGCTGGTGCAGCGCACGGCCACAGACGAGACGCGGCAGCTGCAGGCGAGGGTGGATCGCCTGCAGCTGGAGGTCAGCCAGCTGCACCAGAAACTGGCTGAGGCCACGGCCCGGCAAGCCCTACCTGCGCCTGCCCCTGCCCCTGGTCCGGTAGACGGAGGCTCCTCCCCCCCTGGCAACCTTGTGGAAATAATCCGCAGGGTTGTCATGGAGGAGAGGGCCTTTATCAGGGGCTGCTTCGCGGGCATTGAGGACCGGCTCTTGCCGGAAAAGCGGCTCCGCCCGCCGTTAGCGGCGGATAAGAGTCCGCCACCGACGGAGCCGGTGCCTGTACCTGCGCAGCCTGCGGTGCGATCGGGTGCGCAGATCCAGGCCCTGAAGCCCTCCAAGGGCAAAGGGAAGGGCAAGAGGAGCACTGTGGCCCCTCAAACCCCCACCACATGCGCGGAGGGAGCGTCTGCCACTCCGGCAGCCCCCCAGAACACGCAGCGGGAGGACGCCATGCTTCCCTCCACCACCCCGTCCAACCAGGCGTGGACGGAAGTGGGCAGGAGGGGAAAGGCCAAAAAGCCCAAGCCCGCTGCGACTGCTTCGGCAGCCCAGAAGGCTCCGGCGGGCGGGAGGAAGTTGGTTCCTCCCAAAACTGCGGCGGTCGTGGTGACCATCACCCCGGAGGCCGCGGAGCGGGGCGAAACGTACGAGTCCGTCCTAAGACGGGCTCGTGATAACGCGGATCCCTCCCGGCTGGGGATCGGCAACATTTCGTGCCGCCGCACCCAGGCCGGAGCCCGAATTTTTGAGTTCGGGGGAGAGCAGCGCGGCGCAAACGCGGACCTCTTTGCAACAAAGTTGAAAGAGGTCATCGCAGATGTGGCGACGGTCGCCAGACCGGTCAAGACCGCATCCTTGGAGGTGATCGATATGGACGACTCGGTCACCAAAGAGGATGTGGTGGCGGCCGTTGCCGCTGCGGGAGGCTGCAGCGCTAGCGCGGTGAAGGGAGGAGCCATCAGGCCCGGTCGCCGCGGCATGCGCGTAATCCGCGTCGAGTGCCCAGTCGCCGCGGCGGTGGCCGCCCTTAAAGCGACCAAGGGACGGCTGCTCGTGGGTTTCAGCTCGGCTGTGGTCCGGCCGCTTGAGGACAAGCCTGCGCGGTGCTTCAAGTGCTTCGCGCCGGGTCACACCCGATCTACGTGTCCCTCCAAGTCCGACTGGGGAGAGTCTTGCTTCCGGTGCGGACAGGAGGGACACAGGAGTGCCACTTGCAGCGCCACCACGCCACACTGCCCGGCGTGTGCTGCCAGTAGCCGCCCTGCGGGGCACAGGATGGGGGGCAGGAGTTGCCAGCCGCCCACGAGGAAGGGCATAGTGCCGGCGCAGGTTCGCCCTGTCGCCGCCACCGCCGCTGTCGCCGCCGCTGTAACTCCAGCTCCAGCGGCGGTAACTGAGGAGGGGGGTGCGATGTCGGAATAATGGTTTCCAATCATCGCATCCTCCAGGCGAACATTAACCACTGCAGAGCGGCCCAGGACCTGCTAGTGCAGGCCATGGCTGAGTGGTTGGTGAACGTAGCGGTGGTCGCCGAGCCCTACTCGATCCCCGGCAGTTGGCTGGGTGACGAGGACGGCTTGGTGGCACTAGCGGCGCGGTCCTCCACAGACTCCCCTCCCCTCTCGCTATTAGAGAGGGGACCGGGATACGTGGCCGCCGCGTGGGGAGAGGTAGCCCTCGTGGGCGTCTATTTCTCCCCAAACCGCCCTCTCCAGGACTTCGAGAACTATCTCGGAGTCCTGGCCGCCGTGGTCGGCAGGGCGGCGCCGCGTCAGGTCTCCGTATTGGGAGACCTGAATGCCAAGTCGGTGACCTGGGGCAACCCGGCCACCGACCCTCGCGGGCGGGCGGTGGAGTTGTGGGCAGCCTTCTCTGGGCTCTCCCTCCTCAACAGAGGGAACGTCCAGACGTGCGTGCGGCGGCAGGGTGGCTCGATAGTGGACGTCACTTTTGCCACCCCTGCGTTGGCCGCGCGCGTGCTGAACTGGCGGGTGGACCTGGTGGAGACCATGTCGGACCACCGTTACGTGCGGTTCGACATCTCCACCGGTGGCCCCGGAGAGACGCGGCCCCCCTCGGGGCGGTCAGCGTTTCCACGGTGGGCTCTCACCCGCCTGGACAGGGAGGCGGCGGCGGAGGCGGCGTTTATCCAGGACTGGCTTTCGCCGCCCGTTTCACCGTGGCGGGACACCTGAGGGAGTCTCTGACCGAGGTGTGCAATTCTAGCATGCCTCGGTCAGGCCGACCGCTGCCCAATCGGGCGGTGTACTGGTGGTCGGTGGAGCTGGAGGGGCTTCGAGCGGCGTGCGTGGGGGCCAGGAGGGCCTACGCGCGGAGCCGGCGGCGGCGTCGACGAGACCACGCCCACGAGGACCACCTCTATGAGGTGTACATAGAGGCAAAACTGGTCCTCGAGCGGGCCATCGCCGACGCCAGGGACTCGGCGAGAGCGGAGATGCTGGAGGGTCTCGACAGGGATCCCTACGGGAGGCCATACAGGGCGGCGCGCAACAAGCTGCGCCCCTTTGGTCCCCCGGTCGCCGAGACCCTGGAGCCCTCATTCCTGGATGGGGTGGTTCAGTCCCTGTTCCCGTGCAGGGACAATTTCACCCCACCAGTGATGGACCCTCCGCGGGGGATGGCTCCGCCAGCTGAGGAGGAAGAGGAGGCCCCTCCTGTCACGGAGTCGGAACTTAGCGCGGCGATTGTGCACATCCGCGCCAAGAAGACGGCTCCGGGCCCCGACGGTGTCCCGGCGAGGGTGGTGGCAATTGCCGCCACCCAAATGGAGGAGCGGTTTCGGGACCTCTTTAACGCATGCCTTGCGTCTGGGAGGTTCCCGAAACCGTGGAAGGAGGGGCAGTTGTGCCTCCTTCGCAAGGAGGGCCGCCCTGCAGACTCGCCCTCGGCATACCGACCCATCGTCCTGCTCGATGAGGTCGGCAAAATGTTCGAGGGGATAATCGCTGCCCGCCTAAAGAGCCACCTGCGGAATGTGGGGCCGGACTTGTCGGACGCTCAGTTCGGTTTCCGGGCTGAGCGTTCCACAGTGGACGCACTGGCCCGCCTTAAGGGCCAGGTGAAGGATGCGATGCAGGCGGGGGACGGATTGTTGGCGGTGTCATTCGACATAGCCAACGCCTTCAACTCTGTTCCCCACAGCACCATCCTAGAGGCGCTCCGATTCCACGGAGTGCCTCTATACATGCGGCGTCTACTGGCCAGCTACCTGGAGGATCGGACGATCGTCCTCGTGAACAGGGCTGGCCAAGTCCGGCGGTACGCAGTCGAGGCCGGCGTTCCACAGGGGTCAGTCGTGGGACCTCACCTCTGGAACGTCGGCTACGACTGGCTCTTGCGGGGAACTCTCCTCCGAGGCACGAGTGTCGTCTGCTACGCGGATGACACTCTCCTCACCGCCCGGGGGGAGAGTTTCAGGGAGGCGGCCAACTTGGCCTCGGCAGGCGGATCCTTGGTCGCAGGGAGGATCCGCCGCCTAGGACTGACGGTGGCGCTGCACAAGACCGAGGCCGTGTTCTTCCACGGGCCTCGGCAGCGCCAACCTCTAGACGCCCACATCTTCGTGGAGGGCGTCCGAATCGAGGTGAAGGCCCAGATGAAATATCTGGGCCTTGTACTCGACAGCAGGTGGCGTTTCGGCCCGCATTTTAGCGGGCTGTCGACGCGCCTGCTGAAGACTGCGGGCGCCCTCTCGTGGCTGCTCCCCAATCTGGGGGGGCCCAGCGCGAGATGCCGGCAACTCTACGCCGGCATCTTGAGGAGTATGGCCCTTTACGGGGCCCCTATTTGGGAGGACTCCCTCCACAGGAGGGAGAACGCCGCCGCATTGCGGGCCCCCCAAAGGGCCATAGCCCAGCGGGCGGCGAGGGCCTACCGCACGGTCGGCTTCTCCGCGGCATGCGCTCTGGCCGGCACCCCGCCTTGGGAGCTCGAGGCGTGGGTGCTCGCCAGAGTGTATGAATGGACGGCGGGGCGGAGGGCGAGAGGAGAACGCCCAGCCCCGCAGGAGCGGGAGGCCGTCCGGCGGGAGGCGAAGGACGCCATCGTCGTCCACTGGACGCGGGACCTCGCCGCCGCAGCCTTCGGCCGCCGAACCCTCGACGCGATTGGGCCGGTCTTGCAAGACTGGCTCGAGCGGTCGCACGGGTTCCTCTCCTTCCGTCTGGTGCAGGTGCTGTCCGGACACGGTTGCTTCGGATCGTACCTGCACCGTATCGGGCGGGAGGAGACGCCGTCGTGTCACGACTGTGGCGCGGCGGAGGACACGGCGCAGCACACTCTCGAGGTGTGCCCGTCGTGGTCCGGGCCGCGCCGCAGTCTCACCGCGGCGATCGGAACGGACCTCTCGCTCCCCGGCTTGGTCAACGCCATGCTAGGGGATGAGGGGTCCTGGGCGGCAGTCGCCTCCTTCTGCGAACACGTCATGTCCCAGAAGGAGGCGGCGGAGCGCGTGCGGGAGGAAGACCCTCTCGCGGCGCCGCTCCGAAGGCGGAGGAGGGGTCGAAGAAGACGTCAGTATGACAGTCATATCCGACTCCTCCCAGGTGGAAGCCAGCAGGCGACGGGTGCGGGGGCACCCTCGCCTGTATTGCACAGGCTTCCACCAGTGCCGGACGGGAATGGCCAGGTGTTCTCGGCCATTCCCGTAGCCCCCCCTCAGACGGGGGGACATGCGGGGCCCGCCAGCTAGGCGGGCATGCGCCGGGGGGGTTGTGGATGCAAAGGCTGAGCCGGATTCCCATGACCTCCCCATCAAGGCGATGAGGGAACACCGCTGAGTTTTAGTGGGTATACTGCCACCCTGGCAGGGAGTCCCACATACTCCGTCTCTTCCCCCCACGAGCGGAGATGCGTAACGTCATTTCTCAGCGTAAAAAAAAAAAAAAAAAAAAAAAAAAAAAAAGGCAGTCGCTCCATGTAAAATACTGGTATTCAGCTGAAGCTGGTTAGACGGGAAGCCGACCCCAAAGGAAGAATTGATTGTGTACTTTTTCCATACTACGTGGCTACCGTTTTTTTTGTCACCGAATTTCTGTGCTCTTCTTTTGTATGTATTAGCAAATATTATAATAAAAGCTATGCAAATTTACCTCGCAAATGCAGCGGGATATTGTAGCAGAAAAGTATCACTTAAAGACTGGTAGAGCCGCTGTTGTGTGATGATATTTTATTCTATGATCACTGTAAAAAACAATTAGATAATACTTACCTTTTTAGTAACGTAACATTAAACCTATAATCTTCGGGTTGCGCACTTGTCACCCTTTATTATGAGCCACCAGGGGTAATTCTCGTTATTTTAAGAACGTTCACAGTCTGATCTCAGTCTCAATCTGTTAAAAATATCTCTAATTTCCCTACATTTTCGACTAGTTTTTGACATTGATTGTCGCTGAGATGTAATTGCGAGTAGATTTTTAACGTTTTTAATTACAGGAATCGGCCTTCTGATCGACCGAATGCACCGAACCAATGTACGATCAGATTTTTTTTTTCTCTAAACTTGCCCCACACTAAGAATTTCTCCTGTATTGTGGGTGCGTTTACAAACATTTAAACTCACATACACAAACAGCCAGACCCGGAACAACTACTTGTAGCTCATACAAATATTTGTTCCGTGCGGGAATCAAACCCGCGACACGCAGCGCAGCAGTCAATCGCTTAACCACTGCGCCAATAGTGTCGTCAAAGTAATAAGTAGTCTGATCACACGTTTAGAAAAAGTACAAAAAAAAAAATGGTTGCCTGTAAAGTCGGTTTTACGGGCGAAGATTTTACGTGACAACGTCTTTTTCTCGGTAGAATAGTTGAGTGGGAGAGAGACGCAAGGCATTCGGCGGGCCTCTCTCTCGTTCGGTGACTCATCGTAACGTTACCGAGCGTTACACTTTTTCATAAGTGACTCCCAGCCGCAACCTAATTTAAGACGTTGTCACGTCAAAAAAAGCTACAGCTATATACCTATTTATTGCTAATACACACCCTTTTTATAGATAATCGGATTGCCTCAATAGGTCAACAGTTACAATGGCCCCCTTACTTCTCGACGGATAGCTATCCTTCCCCCTAATCGTAATCTTCAGGAAAATGGACAGAGTTGTGACAAGGAACTGCTACAGTCGCAATTTTATGCTTAGTTTACCTTTTTGATTTTCCTCATTTGTTATTACGGTGTCTTTCATCACGGTTGAGCAACGTTTTAGTTATTGTTGACGTTAAAGGTGTCTTCTGAAAAAAGTGGTACAATAAAAAAAAACAAGGGGCTCGTGGCTAAGTAGTAACAGCCACACGGGTCGATCGATCTGGTCAAACTACGCTTGCCGCGGACGGTGACCATCTTTACATACCGAGCCCCTCCGTGCCTCGCTGTTGATCCCGACTGTCGTTTGTGGATGTTTGACAGTCATAACGGGTCGTCAGGAGCCCAAAAGCACCACGTTGACAACCAGACTTACCAAGGAGTAAAGTGTTACCCAGTAACTAGGTGGTGGAGGTCAGATAGGTAGTCGCTCCACGTAAAATACTGGTTAAATTCAGCTGCATCCGGTTAGACTGGAAGCCGACCCCAAAAATAGTTTGGAAAAGGCTAGGCAGATGATGAGTTATAAAAAGACGCCCTACTTATACGTGTATAGAAACGAGAAATAGTTTTTTAGCGAAATTTTTGTAGTTTTGATCCCACTATTGATATTGTATCAAGATCTATTCTAATCTATACAGATGTTTGAATAGCGGCCCTGTTGCTACAGCCTCACCTAATTCTCAAGCTCGTTACTTCTACCTCCGTACGATACCATACATCAAAGTTGAATGCGATTAAAGGAATTGTTAATGAATAGTCTAGATCTTGCGGCGCGCTCCTCTTTAATATTTTATTGGCACGTAGGGATGTGCCCTAAACGCTCCAAGGGCGCATAAAGATTGGGCGCGAGTCGCCGGAGCGTCACTCGCCCGGGCTGCACCGACCTTGGGCCCTTGCCCTACTTCACGCCCTTCATTTTTATCGCCCTTATGATTTTCAGGGTGTGCCGTACGGCGTACAATGTTTAGATGGCGCTTACTATTGAGTGATTATTTTACTCTCGAGATTATAATAGAGGCTTTTTCATGGGGTAGGGCTCAGGTCGGCGGGGTGCCGCGCGCACCTGTCCAGGCGGCTGCGCAGCGGGGCGCGGGCGCGGGGTGCCGGGGGTGCGGGGGGACGGGGAGCGGGGCTCCGGGGGCGGGCGCGCCCAGTCCCGCGCCGGGCGCCGCTCGGGCCGGCCGCACGTTGTTTCAGGCCGCATGAGCGCGCCGGCGTGCTAGCGCAGCGTGCGCGGGTGTGGTATGCCCGCGCGTCGCCGCTATGGGCCCTATGTTTGTGGCCTTGGCGCTGCTGGCTTTGCTGCCCGGTGAGTGTCCGCCTCGTGAGCGACGCAACAGGCGTCCGCCGCGCCCCCGCGTTTGTTTACCCCTGTGGGGATCGATTGGCGTGATGGTGAGAGCTGAGGTGTAGTGTGTGATAGATACCATGAGCTGAGCCGGGATCACGGCTGACGGAGGTAACGCGGTTTGGATGCCGCCCGGAAAATCAGGTTCAAAATTCGGCCAGGTAAAATAGGTCTCCGCAAGAAAATTTCGAATTTGGAAGACATTCGGAACTCATTCGCAGACATGTTTCATGTTTATAAAGTTGGTCGGGGCACGTGTTGTGCTAAGTTTCCATTCCGCAGGTCGGGTCGGTATACTTACGAGGTAATAAAACGCAAAAATTCAGATTTTACGAGTGAATCTGTACGTAGTTACAGTGATGGTAATGATTTGGTTCCCGCGGCTTGTAGCCGAGGTGCCAACTTTATGGTTCTCGTCTGTGAATTTGAGGTCTTTCCTTTTTATGACTGATTTTCACAAGGAATTCAGCCGGGGAAATGGTTTTTATGGGAGTAGGTAATCGTGTTTTATATGCCGGAATTGTTCTGTTCATAGTAAGGCGTATATTCTTTGGTACATTGAAGTAGTTGGAAGAATAGGACTCAACATATTCTTTTTTTACGTTAAAAGGATTTCCTCGGAGAATTTAGACAGTTTCGCAAAAACGCAAAAGTTGCGCTTAAAACTACGCACATGAAAATCTTAAGTAAAAAATCACATCTCACGTCTAAAGTTAATTAAGTCCTAAAAAGCAGGACTCACCCCAGAGGCAGGTATCGCGTTGAATAAATTCATGAGCACTTGGAAAGTCTCCCGGGACTACAGCCCCTGTTGACTTGCCAACAGGTTACAATCTCGCCTCTCTTTCGCCTGTAACTTAGTTAACATCATAGTACATTATCGTGTAGTAGCGTAACGTAGAATCCTAAAATAGAGGCTGACGAAGCTGAAAGTTCTCACTTTAGAAAATTAAGATAGGTATATTTTACAGAGGAAAACTCAGCAGATTATCCAAAAAAGGAACTGTAGTTTGAAAGAGAAAGACAATTTTTGGTCGAAAGAAGTGTCCTATCTTATCGTCTTCAGAATTCAAGCTGTTAAAACCAGATCATAGTTTCATTGCTTTGGATTTTAAGTCACAGTAAATTTTCAAGAGAATGTAAGGTATTTTTCAGACAAAGAGACTGGTTGAGCTAGTTAAGGGCTTATTAAAGTTGAGCACGTGGGTGTGTGATAAGTAAAAGGGTCAGTTGTTCATTAGGGGAGAGCCCAGGGGCTGTATTTCCCTTTTAACTTGCCCATGAGGGTACATTTATGTTTCTGACTAGACCCACTGCACCGTGACCTGTGTAACACCGTTGGCAAATCAGAGCTGATAAATATGAAACCCTTAATAACGTTCCTATTACCCCAAAGGAATTAACATTGACTCTTGGAACTCTAGTCCAATTCTAGAGAAAGTATGAAAAAAATAAAACGTAGCTTCAGGATTGAAATCATTCCATTAACTTCACAACTTTCTTTGATACAAAGCAACACCAGTTTTTAAGGATTTAATTCAAGTAAAAGTGAACTTAACTTGCGATGAAAGAAGGTCGTGATAAAAGTAGGTTTCAGGTAGGCAGTCAGGCTAAAAGCAGGAGATAGATGGTACCTTTCATAGCTAAAATATTTCAATCTAGTGTTTCTCTCAAGCAATCCATACACAGTAGAGAAGCTCCAATCAATACGTCATAAGTTATCCTTGTTTACCCCACAACCTAGATTCCCACAATATCCCCGTAATGAAGATCAAATTCTATGGAAACGAAAGAATGGCGCTCGTTCATTTTTCCCGATAAAATATGCACACAACGTAGACCCGTGAAACGCCCGACGGACAGCTCAAAAGGGTATATTACGTTATCTTTCTCTCGTATATTATACTCTGGCAACATTTTCTACCTGCGTACCTTTTTCGTCTAATCCTCTTTCAGTCTCATTTGAAGTTCTCGCGAATTCAAAAGAATTTTGATGAATGCTCAGAGATAAATCTGAAGCGATAATTAGTGATTTTTTTGTTTTGTCGAAAGAAGGTAGCAGGGGACGGGGGAATACTTATTACAGATGAGGAAAAAGATGGAACTTCGGAAATAAAGCTTAATAGATACCTACAAACAGCCTTAGAAGCAAGTTAAACGGCATGAAATTAGGGTGTCTTGCTCGGAAGATTTGGTCTCCCTTGAGACCATCAGGATGGCAGGATAATGTGATTTGGGTAGAGGTAAACGTTACAGCGTTTTCGGGCTGTACCTATAATTAGCTAGGAGTGGTATCGGCCCTGACTTCGAACCCAGGCAAGCACTTTACTTTGTGTATTTAATTTCATCACGACTGCTCTCAAAACGGTGAAGAAAAAAGTCGTGACGAAACCGGCTTGTCCTAGAATAAAAACATTCGAAAACATGTGACATCTACCAACCCGCACTGGGCCCACGTGGTGTATTATGGCCCACTCCCTCTCACAGAGAGTAAGCCTGTGTTTCAGCAGTGGGAACAATAGACTGATTAGACACAACAGCCATGTGCCCAAGCCCAAGCGAACGGATTAATAACATATCCATAACCAAGATCTTATAAAATAATTTTATAAGGTTTCTCAATATACTTATGTAAATTTTCTATACAAATATAATATGTTTGCTTGCTCTATATAAGTCTTTGAATAGTTCAATGGGGTGAGATTTGGTGCCGTCAAAGCATTGTTCTACGGCCCTTGAATTGGTAGTCAATGCCCTTGCCGCTGGTCTATTGATTTTCACGTGTGATTCTCCCTTTCAACTGATTTCAATGAGAATTTAGTTCTATTGTTGAACTGAAATCAATTCTTATCGCATCTCCGTGATAGACATTAGACTCACAAGCAGATATCTTTATCTTTACTCCACTGACTTTATTGGTCACTGACAAAGTACGTTCGTTTAATGAGCACAGATAAAACAACCGAATCCATAGACTAAAATTACATGTTTTCTGTGTTTTCTGCTTACTGGACCAAGGACACAAAGCGAATTGGTTTTTCGGATTGGATAGAGAAGAGAGCTAGTTTGGGTGTGAGACACTTTTTAATTAAACAAATAGCAAACTAATTTCGGTAAATGATTGCCGCTTGAAACTGGCTACAGACTACCTAATTGCTTATGGTTCGCTTTAAGTAGTTCTAATACTTTTTCTCTTTGACTTAATCTGTTTCTGGCTATATGAACGAAATTAAGTTCTCAAGTTTTAATTTGTTTTGTCTTATCTTCGAATCGACATCGCCATTCGCAATTAAGGGAAGATTGTTAAGTTGGGTAAGAGATTTTTACCAATCTTTTTTACGAAGTGATTAGGGAGATTTGGCTTAGTAGTATTATCAATTTATCTATAGGAAAAGATTAGTTAGTGTTATGACCAATTACTGTGAATTTAAGCAAAAAAAAAAAACCTTGGATGTATGCAAAAACTAAAATTGGCAGTAAAGTAGCCCCACAAGCATATTTTTGGCTTGGTCATTGTGTGCAACACGTGGAAATATATATCAGTTGACGCCATTACAATCACGAGCTGAGTTCCCGAACGTTTTGTTAAAGTGACTCCATTTATTCCGATAATATTTCAGACGTGGCCAAGAAAGGACTGCTTTGTTCCTTTCGGTACGGGATTTTGGCATTGTGTTGATGATATTAATGATTTTAAGATTTTTATTTATGCGAATCTCTAGTGGTTTAGAAAATCTGAGCAAGCATTTCTGAAAACTGTTTAATCGGTATACAAGTAATAAAATGCCTTATTTGGAAAGAGGCCAAACGTAAAAAATAATTTCGTATAAACAATGTTGTACAACCACAAAAATTATGACACTGACGGCTCTTGTGGTTTCATTGGTGGTGCTAAATAATTCGTAAAATCGTTAGTTGAAACCACAAATGTGTATGTAAATACACAGCTATAGAAGTAAAATTTCAATTTCAACCAACAAACCAGTTTTTGTACAAACACCTTAACAACCTCAAAAACCCAACTTGTATAACCAAGAAAAACTCCTATTGAAAGCTCAAGCCTGAAATGTCTAGAACGTGTCGATATTGCTTACTTTACTCCGGGAACAAATGGAAAGGAGATTTACAGCGAGTACTGTAGTGCTGTGTGTGACGATCTATCATTTTCATGCCATTACGGTCGGGCCGCGGGCGGATATAAACAGGAAAAAAAAACGGAATGAGTGAAATAAAGTTTATAGTAGGAAATAAGTATTAAGTTGTAGTTGTTTCGTTAGGAAATAAATGGTCATTAGATTTATAGTAAGGTTGTGTATAATGGTGCTTTGTGAGAGTACTGTTTTAATTATATTGTTGTTATTTTCACATCGTTTTACGATGTGTACAGTTATAGCAGTGCTAACGTCGTCGTTCCAGTGTCTTGATTACTGAACAATTCTCTGGTCTGTGCCTTCAGCATGTGGAACAACCAATCACCACATTTGACATGAGCTTTGGCAATAAATTAATGACGAGATTTTTATATAGAAACTGGCACCACGACGAAGGTTCACGATTCTCAATCGCCAGTCCAAAGTCTTCGAATTGGCATTGCCTGTTTAAAAACCTCTATATCAAGTCTGTCTGCAGTAGCTCCAAACCCTGCTTACCCCGTTAGAGGCAAGATTTACAGTGTAGTGTAGTGCAGTGTGTCCATCTATCATTTTCATGCCATTACCGTCGCGAGCTCGCTGAGATCGCGAGCTCAGTGCCTCGTCGCTGTTCCCAGCATTTCGCAGCGTTGCGCTGACGTTACGTCATTTATCCTGATAATGCTGTATCGGTTTAGTAGGTTAGAAAAGTTGGGCACGGAAGTGTGTCGCTATTTATGGTATGTTCTTTGTTGTAGGCCGTTTTTGAAGGGAATATTTGGATGATTTTGGCAAAGATTTTCATGTAAGATTATTCAATTTTGTGATTTTAAAATGACTGAAGTGATTTGTAGAAGCTCGCTTATCAATTTTCTTCTTACCTTCGCATAATGTGTAGGTACTTATTGGTTAAATTAGTAGTATTGTGTTGATTTAAAAATAACCTGTGAGAACTATTAAAAGTGCATCAATCGTTGCTTCGAGACAAGACGTCAACATGATAAAATCCATACCTAATACACTTTTTTCTAACACCACATCAATTAATATTTATTCTGATCAAACCAGTCGGGTATCATAGCTTTTTATGAGCGTGACGTACGTGTTTAAATATTAAATTGCAAGTACAAAAAGTGAATATTAGGTAGAAATTGTTATTTTATTAGGTATGGCCGTTTAAGTAATATTACTATAAGAAGTGCGACCTTTGTGTCCATCTATCTAAGTTTTATAAATTGAATTGCCAAAATTGTGCATATATTTTTCAGGATTAAACTTTATTCATGTTTTTGTTTTGTATATAGGTACTTACTACTTACCATGTGAGTAGTTAAATCACGTATTACACATAGTGCGTACCTTAAAATTGCCATTTTAGCCATGTCTATCAAACAATTATAACAAACTTTCCATCAGGCAGTTAAAATCGTTTGTCAAACTACATTTGGCTAATCCACAAAAACCACAAAATTAACATTTAACGCATTAACAATAGAGTAAAATTTTGTGTACGTCAGTTGATTTATTCCCAGTGTTTTTGTGTTCTCTCTGTGGCCTACAGTTAATTGGTATTGACACAGATTTATGTTTTCTGTTTTGTTAAGCATTTTCGCGAGTGTTGCCAGTTTGAAATTGGCCGATTGTGCGGCGTGAGTTCGACAGTTTGTGAAAAGAATGAGTGATTGTATCTTCGTGTTGTTTTTTGTGATATAAAAGCCAAACGTATTATTTTTTTCGAGAGCGAAAAAAGAACGGTTGTTTTGTGATTAAGCCGGTGATTGTTACATATGATTCAGATGTTTTTGTATAACAAGTAGATTTGCAGTGTTTTAAATCTTTTGCAAAAACGAAATGTGAAGCTTTTAGTAAATAAGATGTTGATTCTGAGACAAAAATTCGTGCTAAAACCGAGACTTGAACTTTACCTGAAGATCAAATATTTACCGTTTCCTTTGATACACTTTGACACCTTAAAAACTCCGGCATTCAAAAAACCCTTTGATGTGACGCAAAAAGAGCAGAGTTACTTAATTATCCTAACAAATAATTACCATATTTATTATTTAAATTTACCCAGACCAAGATCGGTGGGATCAGGGCTTGCTATTAAAGCAATTCGGCCAGAGAATCACATTTTTGCAATATGGCAACTGTGGGTAGAGCGGTTCGCAGAATATATTGCGATGTCAGTAGGTATACATTTAATGTGTACGCCATTAGGTCGGCTGTATATTCTGAGCTGGGTAAATGATTTTAATTATCATTATTCCCTTTCTTTCTTTTTGTGTTAATTTGGATGTTGAAAGGGAAACGGTGTTTTGTTGTTTTATCACTTATTTCTATGGAGGGTTTTTGGTCCAACCCATGTTGGGGTAGATATGTTATTTCAACGTTTGCTTAACTAAACTGTCAATGTGAAAAGTAGGAACTGTTTTTCGACCAATTTTCCTATCAATTTCGTGTTCCATTTGAACTGTGTCGTCATTTGTCTGAGTGCTTCTAAGTAATTTTATCGAATACACGCAAAAAAGAACGAACAATTAATTTACCTGCTTTCAAGCTGTTCACCTTAACTTTAATACTTAGTTAACTAATGAACAAAGGTCTAAATCCTAGTTTAAGTAATTAGTGAAGTTTTGAACCGATCAGATTAATGTGAGGGTCCTAATCTTTTATACATGTGTGTGCTCGAGGTATTGGTTTATTGAAATCTGCTGAATTACAAACTATGGTAACGACCCCCTTTTTTTTTTTTGGGTGGTAAATTATGAAATAACTTCTCCCGCTCTGGGTGGAGCGGGAGGGCGTGTCAGACTTTTACTGACTAAAACCTTTATTGTATTCCTTCAGTTGCTTGTGCCAGGGGCCACGGTATCTCTTTGGAACAACCCGCGACCCTGACAGGCATCGGCCCAAGCGGACCCCGTCAGTTAGTGCTGACATCTCTTTGAGGCGCGCATGGAACACAACGCGCCGTCGACCCGAGCCTGGTCCTTACCGGATGGCGAGCTGCCCATTTCTCGTCGTCCGCAAGCCCGCGCCTACAGTGGCCGGGAATCGGCTATCGATTCCCGACGCCCAGGGCGTCTCCTGCGGCGACTTGGGGCGTGAGGGCGCATTTGACTTTAGGGTTAGAACCCGATGGATATCTGTATCAGTTAGGTTTCCTTTTAGGATTCAGGATATACATCTGGACATGAAAAGCATATGGTCGGATCTAAAGATCCACTCAAAACTACTTGTTAACATCACAAAAGTAAAGTTTTTTTTCCCTTTCTGCCAAACTAACTCTTGTATTTCTATCCTTTTTAATTGTGGAGATACATTAATGCATAAAGTCTGATTTGACGATATCCGAAATATATAAACAGCATGTAGCCTTATTTCTATTAATACCTTTCTTCCATAAATATACCTTTAGGGGACATAATTCAACATAAACCCTTATGCATTGAACATGTTCTATACAGGTGATTTTTTTTACGGTTCCAAATTGTTACAGGGTGTTCTACCCATAACTATGATCAACTTTCACCCTGTAAAAATTTGGAACCGGTAAAATTTCATTCTATAAATAAAATTTCAATTTATTCATAAAAATTGCCAGCAGAAAGTCGTATGAATATATAATGTTCGCAGAGTCTATCAAAAACTACATTATTTCACGCATAAATTCGGATTTAAGTGAAAAAATATAATAAGTTAACATTGTAATTGAGGTGATTAGTCTAATTATTAAAAAAATTAAAAAATGGTTACCATAAATATGTTACAAACAAAAAACAGCTCAATTTCATTTTTAATAATATTGATAAATATTGTCTAATAAAATTAAATATAATTTAACAAATATTGGACAAAAAGTTTTTTAATTTTATGTTTGCTCTCCTGGAAACCTGACTATTTCTAGAGACGACCATAAGATGTTCATGTCCAGACATAGATAACTACATGTTTTATGTATGTATTTATTGTATACGTAAATGTTACATCACAGACTACCTTCAGTATTGTCTCTCTTTCTCCCTTTAGTACCAATCTAAAGGCTGACTTTAAAATATCAGTTTTAGCTATCAGACCGCCCATTGTGTCACCCTATGCAAAATTTCTACATGCATTTCTGTAATTCGTATGCAATCGTATGGTGAACATCATAAAGATTATTATTCTATTCGGGTCTTTGTCGACTTGCAGCTTTCTTACATACAATGACTTACTGCAATAATCATCTCGTGAAGATACAATTTTTAATATCATTTGTTATATCGATAGTGTGATGTTATTGCAGTGTGGTTTTCTGTGATGACGATGACACAAAATGCAGTCAAAAGGCTTCCTACAGACACACATTATGGTTAGTGTGGTAACATATCAAGCAGCACAACCACTATAGATTTAGTCATTCCTCTAAGCTTTCATCTCAACAATATAGCCCCTTACGTGAGATGACAAGAACACCATATTTCTTTCCTCTTTCAAAGCGAATAGGATGAAAAGCGTTCCAGTGAAAATTGCGGAAAGTTTATCTTGTACATTACCGTCTAAATGGTTATTAGTAGTTGGTAACCGCAGCGGTTCCTTTTGAAGTGCTGTAGAGAGCTTCAGGTTCTCAGGTAGTTTGTAGTTCTGGATTATCATGTTCTGTTCTGAGACCGTTATTGTAACTTTATATCTTACTGGTGTGCTAGGAGGTAGCTATTCTATTTGCTGCGGCTTTGAGTTGTGGCTTAGCTGATAGCTTTGTGAAACTTATTATTGTTTTGTTCTTGTTGTTCATACGTTGAATTCTTCTTTATAACATGGCGATGGCCATCTAAATAGAGTCGACCCAGAATATGGCAATGAGTTTGACACCTTGCAACTGGACACTCTGGATACGATATCAAGTGCCCCTTTGTTTGTGGGATAGTCACATTTACACTCATTACGCATTTGCATCGGAGGCACAACGCCTAGTATTTTTTTAAATTCATTGATCCTTGTTAAGCACCAATTAATTCCTACCTTTGTACCCCTAAAACCAAATCCTAAACAACCGAAACAAAATCGATTGCCAACTCAACCAGATACAAATCCGAAAAGTTAACTCAGAAAATACGAAAATCGGCTTATGGCGGATCAAAATTTAAATACAAACAAACAAATAACCATTCGCCAATCTGAATGAACTCAAAGAGTGCCCATTGGGGACCGCAGTGAAAATCGCAGCTCGTTGAATTGTGTACAACGTGGTGCCTGGTTGTGCCAAGTAACAAGCACCTAAGGGGTTGTTCGTCACCGCGACACTGTGACTGTTAAAACAAATATTTTGTGCTAACGAAAGGCTGTTGTGTCGTGTTTCTTTCTTTTTGTTGTGTCTGCACGTGTTTGTGATTGGTCCTTGTAGTGAAAGGTGTCGTGTGATTGATTATTGAAGAATAAAAATCATGGTTCCAAACATTTGTTTTTCAGAACTTCCTTCATTCATTGTGCCATGCTTTTGCACCAACACGTAGCGAATACGATACTGAAATTGCGATTGCGATATGTACTTACTTAATATTTATCGAGATTGTTGCGCCCCTAGTTCTGTAGACTGTAGATAGTAATTTCCTTCGAGTTCGTTTCACGAGAAAATGCTTGTTTGAAAAGCGCAGTTAAGTTAATAGCCCCTTTATTGCACTTTCCTTTTCAATCATAAACACTATTGTGCTACTAAATTAAGTTGAAGATTCGATCAAATATGGTAGTTATGTTTCGATCGCTAGTCGGATTAAATTGTCGACTTAGTGGGAATCACCTCCACTCCGATATTGGCACCATTCTCTAGAAGCTAAGTAGTACCGACGTACATAAATATGTAGACATCGATTCAGAGCGTGTAACAAGAAAGTTTCAAATGTTTCGATAGTTTTCACCTTTTATCAAACATGGAAAATAAATAAAAGCCTGAAAGGGTTCGTTTTTTAATCCGCCGCGCTGTTACAAAATGGGTTTATAGAATAACGTGAACATTTTAAGTATAAAACTGTGGAGGCATCACAAATAAAAACACTCGAATAAATTATAAACAACGAAGCGTAGGAATCAATTAATGAATATAAAACAGAGGAAAGTTGTGGAATTATTTTCCGCTTCATTCCCTTTTACGATGTTTACGCGAACTAGCTTTAACCTTGTTTCGATTTAAAACTATTCTCATAACACTATGACTATAGCTTAGTATCCATGTAATAAAAAATAAAATATGGCGCGCAAATCGCCATAAATTCCATTAAAAGAAGATTAATTTGTTTATAGGCTGTTCCTTTTTTAAATCAACTTCTACACTAGCATAAACACGCCAATTAGTCGATTTCCTTTTTTAAATTCCCGTTTCATGGTACAAGTTTTCGGCAACGAACCAGAGGCCTTTGGCAGCGTCCGAGGTTTCGTGGCGTGAGAATTTCAATTAGCGCGGATTCACTTTTCACCGAGATTCGCGCCAAAATACGGCCTTTGCCACATTTCGCAATTAAGCTTGGTTTACAATACGACAAATATGTCCTGCTGATGTGGAATGGACGAATTTTCACATAAATGGGTCAAACGTATTATAATATAATATTATAATATTAGGTACGAGTTTAGTTATATATTTGTGAGAATTTAATTAATAATGTGGCTGTGAAATTGAGCCCAAAATTACAAAACACTTTTCTATTTTAGCCTATCTCATATTCATATTAAAAATTAAGTTCAAGAGCAAATATGTTGGTGCTTCGCCGGGGCCACAAAATATTCCATACTCTTTTAAGACATACCCTGTTTGGAAACCGAATTATTCATGAGTAGTATTCTTCCAGCACGAGTGAAGCGCTCGCATAAGGTTCGGAGCTAATAATACTCGTCGGTTTTCAGCCATTACCCACAAAAGTTTCTTCTCATGTGGAAATGCTTACCCGACTACCGGATTGTGGGCTTTGGGTTGTTGTAATTACAGCCATTTTGTTCGACAATTGTTTCATGGAACATTCCAGTGACCGTGGTCTTGTTTCAAATGTCGGTTGTTGTTTAAATTTTAATTAATATTTACGGTAAATTAAGACGCTTGTTTAAGTAATGTGCTTTGAATTAATTTGTGGGGAACGTTTTAATTTGGCGCTTTGTTCGAGTGGCTTAGTTACGGACGTGACATTTTTGCTTTGTAAATTGACATTACGGTTGGCTGTAATTTGTTGAATTTGAAAAAGGAACTTTGTTTATAGATGTACCTTTGTTTTATACCCATGTTTGGAAGTGGAAACCCAAATAAAATTATGCGTTGATCTTCTAAATCTAATATTTTGAAAGTCAAAGCAAAATATAATAATTTTAAAGGACTGGCCTGCAGTAGCAAAATACAGATGTGTGTGGAAAAGGGAGAGGCCTTTGCCCTGCAGTGGGACAATAATAATAATCATTTTATTGTCAGGCAACTAAGGCCCATAGATAAAATACACAAAATAATCTTATAAAATAATAAATTAATACATAATTAAAAACCTTAAAACTATGAACTATACACGTAACATTGTCGGCGTCGTGTTTCGCTGCGTGGTGTCGCGTAACCGTCCACGGAAACGTCGTCGTCGTCAATAGGCTGGTTAGATAGATTAGATTAAGGGGATTACATGACCTAAAGCGCGGTCACTGTCGGACAGCTTAAAAAAGAAAGAGAAGCGCGATGTCACAACCCTGGTAACATATTGCAAAATATGAAGCAATTATCTATTTACAAAAAATCTATTGTTTGGACTAATAAATTAAAACACTAGTGTTTTAGTATGTTGCTTGTAAAATAATCTGACAAAAAATCAGAATGATTGATGTATGTCACCTAGTATGGTTTTTTATTGTAAAAAGAAAGTTTTTAGAGGTATCTTCATGATTTTTTTCTATCGTATCAAATTAGTTGTATTATGTTTTCAACACATTATACACTATTTTGTTTACTGTAGTCGATCATATACTTTCAGGCATTATAAAACTTGCGTTTTTGCGTTTAGGTCCTGTAGTCCCTTAAACGTATTCTTCAAGTAGATACACATTCGAAAGTAGATGATGCATATTACCCAGTAGTATCTAGCACCATTAAACTACTACAAAATCTCGTTATAAGAAATACTACAACTACTAAACTACAATGCAACACAGAATATGTGTCGTAATACAAGGCAGGGCCGAGCTGTCCTTGCGACGTGGCGCAGACAGGCTTCAGAGCATGAAGGGCGCCTCTCAGTGGCGGCCATTGTTATTATAAGTAGGTACCGTACTTCACACCAGTAGGTGCTGACATGCGATTGATTAAGCAATGCATAAACGAAAGATGCATGGCGACTTTCATTTGTTTATTCATCTTGGGAAAAGGTAAAAACACTGGCATGGTTAAAACCAGAGAGTATTTTTTTTGTAATAATCTCCATGTCATAAATACAGTTCTTTATACAAATCTGACAACGTAGTCCGGTCCGGTATTAAGTTGTCAGTTAGAACTTTAGTTGCCGAAATCGAAATTACAAAAATGGCTCTACTTAGGTCTGAAAATAAACAATCTTTGCAATAAGACGGTCTAGGTTTTTGAAAGTCTATTCTATTTTATCAGAGGGGCAATTCTCGTAATTTTTAAGAACGTTCACAGTCTGATCTCGGTCTCAATCTGTCAAAAATACTTCTAATTTCCCTACATTTTTGACAAGTTTTTGACATTGATTGTCGCTGAGATGAGATTGCGACTATATTTTGAACGTTTTTAATTACGGGAATTGACCTTCTGTTGTTAAATAATTTGATAGGCACTTGTTCCAATCACAAAGCTGACATTTTGTGTTCGGAGACTTGATCAGCCTATCAGAAAACTTGATTAAAACAAACACAAAAACATGTTACTTTCAATCCTTCCTATTATTACAGTAAATATTATAAACGCGAATGTATTTTTTGTTTGTTATGTTTTCACACCTCAATGCTTCAGCCAATCGTCGTTTGACACACGGGTGGTTTATGACAAAGAGATGGAAGGGTACTTTTTACCCTGAAAAATAACATAATAGAAACCCAGCGGGCAGGTTTCCAATGATTAAACAAATAGAAAGCCTTAAGTACCATATGGATTTTATTTCAGTTATTTTTAGTATAAGCCAGCCTATAACGTTCCCACTGCTGGGACACAGGCCTCCTTTCTGTGAGATGGAGTGGGCCATAATTCACCAAGCGGGCCCAGTGCGGGTTGAAAGATGTCACGTCTTCGAATTTTTTGGTTCTAGGACCACTAGACCAACACGCCATTTACACTAGCCCCCCCTTACTAATAAACGTATCGGTAGCTCTAACATGAGTTTAGAAAGAAGATAATGATAAAGAATAATAAGAAACATTACAAGATAATGGGAAAGAAAACGATGTTGTGACAATTTCCGATTGATTGTAAGTATTTGTAAGTATACATAATCCCCCTTACTAATAAACGTATTATATCAGACTAGCTTCTGCCCGCGACTTCGTCCGCGTGAAATTTCACCCTCTTAGGGGTGGAATTTCGAAAAACCCTTTCTTAGTGCATACCTACTCTTCACAAAGAACACACCCTCCAAATTTCATGTCTCTAGGAGCAGCGGTTTAGACTGTGCGTTGATATATCAACAATCAGTCAGTTTACCATTTTATATATATAGATCAGTCAGTTTACCATTTTATATATATAGATGAATAGTTACACACCGATTTCTCTCTTTCAGTCGTCATTAATTTGACTTTCGAAAGAAGAAGACAAAGCGTTGTGTAACTATACAGACGCTATACAACGTTTATTAGTAAGGGGGTAGGGGTAGAGATGTCAGCATGATCTGAAGGGACCCGTCAGGGCCGAAGCCTGCCGGGTCAGCGGGATTGAACACGGGTGGGTTTTAGTCAGTAAGAGTCTGACACTCCCTTCCGCTCCGCCCAGAGCGCGAGGGGTCATTTGATGATTTCCCACCCAAAAAAAAGGGGGTAGGGGTATAGAATCATGTGCTAAATTCATGGTTACAGTATGCGCATCGATGTCCGTGCCACCCTGTAGGTATATCTCTCACTGAATAATATTTCCTTCCATAATCAGCCTATAATGTTCCCACTGCTGGGACACAGGCCTCCTCTCAATGAGAGGGAGTGGGCCGTGATCCACCACGCGGGCCTAGTGCGGGTTGGTGGATGTCACATGTCTTCGAATTTTTGGTTCTAGGACATGCCGGTTTCCTCACGATGTTCCTTCACCGTTTTGAGAGCAGTGGTGATGAAATAATTTACACAAAGTATAGCGCCTGTCTGGGTTCGAACCTACGACCTACAACTCGTAAGTCGTGTCCGTGACCACTGGGCCACCACTGCTCTGCTCATATTTCCTTGCATCTTCTTAATTTCTAACATAGATTGTCTTCTCGAAAATTATTCAAGCACCAAACAAATGCATACTAACAATTTGTGGTCTAGTTATGCAACTAACAGCACTTAGCTTCCGCGTCGAGTTTTGTTCAACGTTCAGTCTCCGCAGTCGAGACAAATTCCTTGCTTATCTCTAGATCTTGTAGCTGCAAGTAATTGTGTTTCTAGCACTTGACGGACTGTTGTGGTTATGTATATGCTTTCCTGTTTTATGCAGTAGTTTGGTAGAACCGTGATTATTGGCATTAATAGATACCTGAAATAATAAAGTTTTGGTTTCCTAAGATATGTTTGTTGCACTGGACGACGTCATTACGTCAGCGCCGGCTGTCGCTGAAAACCATAAGGTCGCAGCATAATGCTGAGCGATAGCCGCGTGGATGTGACACATGTTTCCCCTACCTATTTTTTTAAATTTTATTTTTTGTGTTTATGTTCTTTTTTGCGTCATGTTCATCGCAAATAAACGTATTTTATTTCTTTCTTTCTTTCAGATAGCGGTGAACGGTCACATAGTAACAGCTGTCCTAATACATAGCGATTTTTTTGACACCTTGATGTCAAAATACTAGTGCAAAATTTCAGATTTGACTGAACTGCTTTCCTAGCAAACCCAATCTTAAGGGAGTTGTTGATGTGTGCATTTTACATGAACCTCCACAAATCACTAAATGCGTTTAGATATTTAAAACATCATTCTATCTCTGTCATCTTAAAACGATTTTCAGAAATAGAACAATAATAAATTAAACGCATTTAAAAAAAAAGAAATTGTCGCTTTTGCCATCACTCACTGACATATCGGCTTTAAAACCGAGTACATCCCGAGGACAGCCGAACACATCCGAATGTATCGCGGTGCCGGAAGAAGTTTTCACTTCAAAAAATCGAAAGTGATTTGTGGTGCAAGTGGGCCAAAGTATTAATCTGTTTATGACGAAAATTACCTTTTAAGGCCTATGTATGTATGAGCTCTTCAATACAAATATTAATACGTAAAAGCAAAGAACAAAAATATCTCATATATTTTCATGTTTAGGAAGCATTTTTAAAAGCTCCACATTTTGGTGGAAGGTTCTATAACCATATGAAGCCATTGTTAATAATATCTGCCTCCAAATATAGAAGTTTGGTCAAGCAGATGAAGTCACCCACGCCTGCCCGTCACGTTCGCTCGAAAAAATAGCCAAATATATACACTGAACGATGGGATGTTACGGAGATAATATAGCACGGACAAAAGAATTGGGCTTGTTATTTTGTGGAATGAAGACTAATTTCGTATCTAAACAAGACTCCTATATAATGGTAAATTGAATTCTTAAACTAATTAGGACACACATAAATAAACTGACAAGAAGAAAACACGGTACAAAGGTGATCCTTGATGTTGTCTTTGTTTAAATGGATCTGGTAACTAACCCATCATCATTATCTGCCTAGCCTTTTCCCAACTATGTTGGGGTCGGCTTCCAGTCTAACCGGATGCAGCTGAATACCAGTATTTTACATGGAGTGACTGCCTATCTGACACCTCCACAACCCAGTCACTGGGTAATACGATACCCCTTGGTAAGACTGGTTGTCAGACTTTCGGGCATCTGACTACCCGTAACGAATGTCAAAGATCCACGAATGACAGCCGGGACCAACGGCTTAACGTGCTTTCCGCGGCACGGGGGTATACACCGCCAACTTCCAAACTCCGGGCTGTTACTAAGAAATTCTTAATGGAAAAACTCAATAACATTTGGCCTAACCCGGAAATCGAACCCAGGATCACACGCTCAGCAGTCGCGCTTAAAGAAAACATATCAAAGTGCTAAATCATAATAAGTTATGACTGGAAGTGTGATAAACCGTTCCGCGAAATCATATTAGGATCGCGTATCGTTCGCGTATCGCCGATGTATCAGATTTTTATGATAATTGCCTTGTCTGGGAGAAGTTAAATAGAATATTGCTTAACATAAATCACTGGCAATCTATTACGAACAGATTCACAAGTTTTATTCGTGTTTTGGACATTAAATAAATACGTTTTTTTACGAGAAAGGAATCAGCACGTATGTATAAATAGGAGACTAAAATGTGTAGATAGTAAAATAATTATTGTTAATTAATTTTCAAGAAGCACCGTCATACTGGGAATTCGTATGTTCAGACGCCAGCACATCAAGCTACCCGAAACTGTCAAGTTTTCCCAATCAACTTTGAACCTTATGCTTTAGCGATAAAGTTAAAAATCTATTAAAGAAATTTGACAGATTGTAGTAGCTTGATGTGCTGGCGTCTACACCTAACTAACTTTTAAGGCGTGATTTTAGGTACACATGACGACACATTAAGCTATACATTTCCAGTTTTAGCTGACTTCGCATTGTATGGGCTTTTCGCACAATGAGAAGTCAGTTTATACTGGAAATGTATAGGTAGCTTGTTAAGTCGTCGTGCATACCTACCTACTATTTAAAAAAAAATAAACAGTTTTTTATCAAAATTTTAATACTTATTAGAGGACACATAATGAGCTACATGACGCAAATAAAAACTATTCTCAAGAAACACTGCTAAATTCTGCAGACAGACATAAATGGTGACACTAATTTCCGCGCTGTTTACACTGAGTCTAGCTTGAGACACTCGCAATAAATGTCAGACACACTGACATACAGCATTAGTGTACAATATTAATATGTTAATGTACGAATTCCCCCCACTCCGGCTCACCTCCTAGACGCGGGGACTTTTAGTACTCCCTAAGCACCCTGAACAACTTTCTGAAGAAATCGCTTAGGGCCTAGCTCACGCACTCTACCTCTTTTTAGGTCATTCGTTGAGTGGACTAGTACTGAATCTTTGATAAAAGGTTGTGCGTCGATGTCCGTGCCGCCGAAGAAGAGTGACTAAGGGCTGATTTTTCCAACGCCCGATAATTTTATCCGAGGAATAATTTTTGACAGTTCTTACTTAAATGTCAGACGTCAATTTTATTCTACGAATCAAAATTACCTATCGACTGAAAAAATAGCCCTAAGAGGACTGACGGGCTCCACTATCTAGGATATTTTGATTTAAAAGAGTGTGTGGACACTTTTTTCAAAATATTGGCTCCATGGGCAGTTTCATGCCCGTTGTTCTCCATATGAACCTCCTAAGCTTTGGATTGGGCCACTAGCTTTATCTTTCTTTATAATATACTGGCTGTGCCCCGCGGTTTCACCCGCATAAGTTTCGATTCCGTGGGAATACCGCGATAAAAAGTAGCCTATATGTTAATCCAGGGTGTCAGCTACCTCCATACTAAATTTTATCAAAATTAGTCCAGCCGTTTGAGCGTGAAGAAGTAACAAACATATAAACACACATACATACACACACACACTCACCCCGTCACACATTCTCGAACTTTCGCCTTTATATTATTTTATTATTATTAGTGTGATATGTTAGTCTGTAAGGTATTTATCTATGGGCCAAAGTAGCCTGAAAATAAAGGTTTTATTATTTATTTATTTTATTTTATTGAAATATTATATTGCCTTAAGTTGAAGTCATCAGTCGAAAAAGATGGAATGGATTGCTTCTTATCCTTCCCTGTCTATTCCTCTGTCACTAGAAGGACCAGAACCACTCAGATAGATAGATAATACTCTTTATTATGTACACCATAAATATTACAGACATAAATGCAAAAAAAAAATACAACGGTTGACACAATGGACGGTCTTATCACTAAAAGCGATCTTATAAAAAGGCAACCCCGAGAACCCCTTACACTATTTCATTTGATTTTTTGTGTGTCCTGACCACCCAAAGATTGTGTGGTAGAAACCGCTAAACCGAAAGCTATCAATCTAGTGACTTCACCAGTCTCCTCTCCTCTAATCGTATTACTTCACTTCTTTGAAAGTAAAGAAATACAAGGTAAAGCAGAAAGCGTGTGCCTATGAATATTTCAGAGGTTCTCTATATTTTTGAAAGGTCCGTATTAAGGCCACTAGCAATTTATTAACTTTTGTATAGCAAAAAGGGATCTCTCGCTGCGATTTCGGTACAATCGCCTTATGACCCTTGTCTGACGTGTATAAAATGGTACCTATTTCATATTTGTATGTGTTTGCGTTAGTATCGTTCTGTAAGGTTTTTGACCTTCAGATGTCTGAATGCTTCAGTTGTAAATTACTTATTGCAATAACATAAGTGGTTTTGCTCTTTTTTTTCTTATATACTTTTTTTAGGGTTTTGTCAGTAGAACTCGAACTCGCGACAGGAAAGGCAAGGTTCTGTTTTTTCACGCGTATCTGTGTATGTGGGATTCTTAATACCCTCGAAGCTTAACGGCTAGATGGATTTTAAAATATGAGGTGTCCAGCGACTCTAGGCCGTGCGGTGGTTATAGGCTAGGTTTTGTTTATATAAAAGCAATTTATTTCAACAATTTATAATTGTTCCAAAATATACCTAGACGTCGCAGTCTTCTCCTCAGATGGCAGGAGCACTCCAAAGACGGATAATGTCGTAGTAGCCAATGAAGTAATGTTGATAACGCAGCTGATAGCTCAAAATGCGCTCGAGGTTCTTAAACATTCTGATTAAAATTCTTTGAATGCAATCATTTTCTCTCTCTGATAGGTCTCGGTATTATGGCACATTAATTGGATGGCTGGTCCAGTCTGGAACCAGTCTTGCTATGGGGTATCGTTCTACACGTATCTGGATTGTGGGAGTCAGATAGGCAGTCGCTCCATGTACAATACTGGTAATACACACACACACACAATTCGAAATCGAACTCATTTGTACGGATTCACCTCGTCACCATTCGATTTTCAATGTTTGCAGAATAACGCTGCAGGAGTAAAAACAGGCTGACATGAAAACCTTCTTTTATAAAACTTCATCTATAGAAAACGCCGATTCGTTCGTCTTTATACGCCTCCATTGAAAGGAGGAGGCCTAATTAGACACAACATGCCTTATCGGATGTATTAATGTCTCTCCTTTGATATAATCAGACGTGATCTGTGAGCTAATGAACTGTGCGATTTTCATCTATGCCGTGCCGGTGTAATACAAAGTATTCATGGAATCATCATCTGTCTAGCCTTTTTCCAACTATTCAGGTCCGGTTGAAAACCAGCGTCAGGCACTTATTTTGGCTGGCATTCTTGCTGAACTGGGCCTTTTTGGCGCAGCCGTGACGCACACTTTCCTGTTAATTTCTTAAATGGCACTGATGTTTATTTTTTTATCAGCTGTATATTATATATATTGCGTGCCTTTTAGTCTGTGCTAAATAAATGTATTTTCTTCATTTCGTTTTATAAATGTATTTTCTTTCTTTCTTTCTTCTTATGTTCGGGTTGGCTTCCAGTCTAAATGGATGTATTGTACAGTCACGAGTAGGTACTAATATGTCAACACTTGGCAACTTTTAATTGCGATTTTTTCACGAAATAACTAATGCAAAGTTCAACATGGAGTTGTACATGAAGCGACTGCTTATCTGACCTTCACAACTCAGTTACTGAGTAATACGATACCCCTTGGTAAGACTGGTTGTTTGATTTACTGGCTTCTGACGACTCGTAACGACTGTCAAAGATCCACGAATGACAGCCGGGACCAACGGCGTATATTAACGTGCTTTTCGTGATGTCATGTTATGTTACATATAAATAATAAAATATTTAGAAATCAATCATATAAAAGACATAAAAATAAAAAATCAACAGGCACAACTGCTTCAAAACCAAAGACAAATCACCATCGTAACAAGAAAAAGACCATAAAAAGAAAATTGGGACTTCACCTGTGAACAATCATGTCCAGGCGCAATCAATCAATGCTAATGGATAACGGAACCAAAAAACATATATCATTTATTTATTAGCATTCTCCTTACATCTCGAACGAGATACATTCTCGTGTTTCTTTTAGTGATAAATCTTCGTTTTATTTCTATTGGAAAACAGAAATTTTTATGTGAGATAAACAAGGTTTGTTTGTGAGGTTTCGTGACGAATTTCTTTTGTTTGTTGTAGAAATAGAGACGCGCCTCTGCTTCGCATAGTTTTTACGACTTGATAAAACATCGTGATTTCTCCAATATATGACATACATAATCAGCCTATAATGTTCCCACTGCTGGGACACGGGCCTCCTCTCTGTGAGAGGGATTGGGCATTAATCCGACGCGGGCCCAGTGCGGGTTGGTAAATGTCACATGTCTTCGAATTTTTGGTTCTAGGACATGCCGGTTTCCTCACGATGTTTTCTTTCACCGTTTTGAGTTTTCTTCGCCGTCAATATATGACATGGTAGTTTATTTATTTATGGTTGTTCCGAAATATATTCTCTAAATAATGGCGAAAACTGCATTAAAATCTTTTGCGTCACACAGACGGACACGAAAAGCGACTATATGTAATTGTAAGAAGATAAAATAAGAAAGATGATGGTCAAGGAATTCAGGGGCTTGTGGCTAAGTAATAACAGCCGCACGGGTCGATCGATCAGGTTAAGCTGCGCTTGCCGCGGTTGGTCCGTGGATGGGTGACCATCTTTGCATACCAAGACTCCTCCGTGCCTTTAAAAGCACGTTAAGCCGTTGGTCCCGGTTGTCATTCGTGGATCTTTGACAGTTGTTACGGGTCGTCAGAAGCACGAAAGTCTTTTTTGCGTCATGTTTACCGCAAGTAAACGTATTTTCTTTCTTTCTTTACCTAGCTTTTTTATTAATTATAATGGGGTTGGCTTCAGTCTAACCAGATGCAGCTGAATACCAGTGTATTTCCGGTTAGACTGGAAGCTGACCGCAAGCAAATCAACATCAAAATAGGTACCTTCCCTTCAAAATATTAATAAAAAAAAGGAAAATGCACAAAGAGCATCAATTTCGTACGTTTCATAATATATTTGTAAAACTATTTAGGAACAAAGACTTTTCACTTAAAGCTATGGCTTTACAGCAGGACGAATCCTGGATATAAGCCAAGAGAACACGAAGAAAACTTCAAATTGATAATTTTAGTCGTTAACAACAATAAAAGCGTTTTAAAACTTAAACTTTACAGCAATTGTCTATAGATACAGTCATATAGACTTTTATAGTCCTCGTGCTGTGTCTGAATTGCATATAATATATAAATTCTGGGCATGTTGATAAAGTTTATTATAACATTTTCCGCAATTACTTTTACTGCATTGTCAACCCGAAAACAGGTTTGAAAACAAGTTTTTGAATGGCCTCATATGACATGAATTGTATTGTGAGCGGTCTAAAGAATTGTGAAAAGTTTTTGGCAGGCAGGCGTATGTTACATTTCTTTACAAATGATATTTTTGGGTGTCATTCCGTTTGGCTATTGATTTGTGTTTTCGTTCTTCAAGTTTCTCCTGTGTCTTGGTTAGGAAATTTGTTCCATGTTATTTTGTAAATAGTTGGTATTCTGGATTTTACATTGGTACAGGTAGTTAACTGCCAGAAAATGCTTTTTCCTAAAGACATAAACAATAGGCATGCCTAATGAGTACCATTTTTTTTTTGGTTGGGAAAGTATCAAATAATTTCTCCCGCTCTGGGCGGAGCGGGAGGGCGCGTCAGACTTTTACTGACTAAAGCCCACCCGTGTTCCTTCAGTTGCCTGTGCCAGGGGCCACGGTATCTCTTTCGAACAACCCGCGACCCTGGCAGGCATCGGCCCTGGCGGACGTCGTCAGTTAGTGCTGATATCTCTTTGAGGCGCGCGTGGAACATAGCGCGCCGTCGACCAGGGCCTGGTCCTACCCGGACGGTGAGCTGCCCATTGCTCGCCGTCCGCAAGCCCGCACCTACGGTGGCTGTCAAATTAATTAGCGTAGCTTTCTAGCTACGCTATTGCCGAATGCCATAGCTTATGTTAAAACACGTGGACGAAATCGCTGGCAGAAGCTACTCTTTCATAAAGAGAATTTGTCTCGATTTTCAATCAATAGTAGACATGACCTCTTTCTCTCAACTCCACTTCAGTTCCAAACTCCATACACAGTATAAACCAGTTGTGTTCGTAGATTATTATGATTAGTTCACTTAGTGTGGCCTCATTTGCAAACTGTGAACTAGCAGCGGCTTACTACGCCTAGGGCCGTGTGATTGCAGCAATCAGCGCGGCTCAATGGTATGCGTTAGGTTTAAATATGTTTGAGAGAACGTAGGTGAGACGCAGACGAAGATTGAATGGTTTTTGAAGTTATACGGTTGAGGGGTTTGGAAGTTATTGAGTAAGTTATAATTGCTGTATCGCCATGGCTTATTATTTATATTTATTTATTTATTCTTTAATTAAAACGGTTTACAACCAATTACAGAAATTAAAGACACTTTACACATAGATAAAACATTAAATAAAAAACCAAGTAAAAGTTAACAACACTTTCATACATTCCTCTCACAAAATCTTCGTCCATTCGTCCGCAAATAGATTGTTTGTTGGATTAGAGTCCAAGAGATCATTAAGTGCGGCCAGAATACGTGGGCTTGCAGAGAAGTAGACGATATTACCGTGAGACCTAAAATAATGATATTCCGAGCTTCTCTATTTCAAAAGAATCGTATGACGAAACCTTGTAGAGCTATCTGTCACTTGAAGATCAATTTAAATTGTTCCGTTGTTGTTTTGGTCATCGTGAAAACATCGTGAGGAAACCGGCGTGTCTTAGAACCAAAAATTCGAAGACATTTGTGACATCTACCAACCCGCACTTGGCCCGCGTGGTGGATTATGGCCCTCTCCCTCTCACAGAGATGAGGCCTGTGTCCCACAGCAACGGGAACTTTATAGCCTGATTATGCCGTTTTTGGGCTAGGATTGAAAAATGGGGATTGTAGAGCGTCCGAAAGTCTTTTTAAACGATTTACAGGGTTTTTGAGACGTCAAGGTACCTGTCCTTTATGCCCCATATCAAAAACCTTGTATTTTAGGATAGTGCTAATACTATAATTAACAATCTTACCAACTTATTACCCGAGATTAATATCTAAGTACATACTACACACATCGTGTTTACACTTACTTTTCATTAGCAAAGTATGTAAGGCTCGCTCGCCGGGGAGCATACGGCATGATTGCAATGCATAACTTATTATAGCCTGCCCTTTGCCTTTGAGCACTGCTATTTCCCTTAGCTAAGTTTTTTTGCAACTTTTGCACCATGCAGATCTTTTTCCTGTAGACTGGTATAAGGTTGTCTTTGCTTTAAATAATACTAGCGACCCGACCCTGGAGGACTCCTCCGTAAGCCGAAATCCGTAGTGACGGCCGAAGTCACGAGCGTCTTCTACCACGTAAGACCTATGGATATAAGATTAGTTTGGAGCCCGACCTAAGAATGAATGGCAAAAGATTTGACAGTTGTCCCTACTCCCGATGTGTTACTGCCTGTCCGAAAAAGTTAATTAATAAGGAGTAAGGTTCCCTTTCAGGTTTCGACCTATTTTCGGGCGAGCTCTTGTCTTCGTTCACGGACTTAGAGAGTAGGCTTGTTTTGCAAGGTGTTTACTGTATATGGCATCGAGATTTCTTAATTTCATGTAAGTTTAATATTAATGTTATGTTACTATTCGCATAAATCTAAGAGCAGTGGTGACCCAGTGGTGACGGCCGCGACCTACGAGTTGTAGGTCGTAGGTTCGAACCTTCACAAGCGATTTAATTTGTGTAAATTATTTCATCACCACTGCTCTCAAAATGGTGAAGGAAAACATCCTGAGGAAACCGGCATGTCCAAGAACCAAACATTCAAAGATATGTGACATCTACCAACCTGCACTGGACTCGCGTGGGCAATGGTGGATTACGGCCCACTCCCACTCACAGAGAGAAGGCTTGTGTCCCAGCATTGGGAACATTATAGGCTGAATTATGCTTATGCACATAAATCTCTGAATGATGGTGAAACCCGCATCAAAATCCGTTGCGTAGTTGAGAAGAACAATGCGGTCAAACAGACAGACACGAAAAGCGACTTTAATTTAAAGTCCCCGTCACGAGAAGCTATACATTTTGTAAATAAAGAACTTCTATTAAGTTACGTAGCGACAAATCAATCAACAAAAAATAATCCCAAAATCAATCAACTCAAAGTAACATACGTGTAATACGAAACTAACGAGCAATTTCACTTGATCGGGTTATATTTTAGCGACATAGAGAGCTGTCGTTTAATGTTTTGTGGTACTGGAACGCGTCTTTGAAACATTTTGGCCGTCGTTTTGAAGGAAGTTCACGCTGACGCTGTCAATGCTGCTGAATGCAGATGCAGCAGAATACTCGTAATCGTCTGACGACAGTAATTAGATGTGTGTGCTAATATGATTATATCCTTAAATAAAAATCATTACAAAACTGTTTTTTTTTATTTGTAGATACCAAAGTTTGCGAACCCCTGGATGTGTGTTTACAAAATTTATAGCTTCTCGTGACGGGCACTTTAGTATATCTATGGATGAAGATTGTGCTCTGTACTCTTGCACTCTTTTACTTTCATTTACGTCACTTTATAATTTGTTAAGTGACTGCCCCGTTGGTCTCGTGGTCGCAAGCGCGACTGCTGAGCGTGGGGTCCCGGGTTCGATTCCCGGGTCGGGCAAAGTGTTATTGAGTTTTTCCATTAGGAATTTCTTAGTAGCAGCCCGGAGTTTGGAAGTTGGCGGTGTGATACCCCCGTGCCTCGGAAAGCACGTTAAGCCGTTGGTCCTGCGCCTGATCTCTCTCCGGTCGTGTCGGATTGCCGTCCCATCGGACAATGAGAGTGAGGGAAGAGGGAGTGCACCTGTGTCTGCGCGCACACTTGTGCACTATAATATCTCCCGCGCCGAAGGCTAGTCTCCGTTGAGATTGGCCGCCGTGGCCGAAATACGGTCTGGAGGACTTTATTTATTTAATTTGTTAAGAAAGTAAATCGGAGCATTTTACGAAATAAATATTCTGATAATCTTCAATTGACGAACCTTTTGTTCACGTTTTGACGAGTCGTTGTTAAGTAGTAAGTATATCCTTTCACGAAAAATGCCAACAGTTTCCATGCTACTCTTTTGTTTATTTTCGAGGCTTTTTCGTACCTTTTTTGTGAGTAAGTATCGAAAAGAAAAAAATACGTCATTGTTTTGTGGAGATTCCCGTTTGTCTACTCATGTTGATTCGTGGCGGTTTCGATGATTCCTTCTTCGAGAAAGTTTTTCTTTTCCTTCAGTGAGTTGCTGGGTACAATGACGAGCGAAAATTCTTCCCTTTTGCGGTATTTTTTTGTCCTAACACGGATGATGGTTTCGCAATAGATTGTTTTTTTTTGCTCGTTTGTAGTTTTTTTTATTGAGATTTTGATACAATAAATAATAAAAAGGGTTCAACATTCTTACTGGGTTGTTCTGTTTTTATCTTATCACAAAAGTAGTAGTTAGAAAATGAGTTTCACACTTAAAAAAATAAACATTAGTGTTTATTTTTTACTGCTGAAACTCATTTTATACGATTATCCAAGAATAACAACCCAATTAGTAAATCGCTTACAAAAAGAACTCACATACATTTCTTTTTACAAAAAACCTTTTTCCTCAAATGTTTTTCTTACAAAAATGTAGGAACCCAATTTGAAACACGTGTACCTTTCATGTACTGTCAACTGAAAAACGAAACATTTTTTAATTTCGCTAAGTTTACCTTTTCATACCTTTCTGATAACATGCTGTATACATAATAACACATATTTGACAGTCTACAAATATATGGATGGGCAGTACTGGCCCGCTTACTGGCCGCTTTACTTTGTGTAAATTGTTTCATCACCACTGGTCTCAAAACGGTGAAGGAAAAATCGTGTGTCCTAAAACTAAAAATTCGAAGACATGTGGCATCTACCAACCCACACTGGGCCCGCGTGGTGGATTACGGCCCGCCCCCTCTCACCGAGAGAATGGCTGCGTCCCAGCAGTTGGAACATTATAGGCTGATTATGCTCCGCTACATATATGACTGTGTAGCGGTATCTACTACGCCACATGTGAACAACGCGTCATATTGACGTCACGCAAAATCCTGCATCTCGCAAGTAGAGTTTACCGCGCAACTAGCATAGATACAACGGCCCGACATGAATCATCGGGCAGTTGCCCGCCAGATACAACACCCGTCTGGTCGAAGTATGAGTGAACTTTACACCCTGTTCCTCATACCTCTATAACTGTGTCACTATAGGTACTACACATACGTGATACATACTCCACATAATAATCTATTTTAAGCCCCCACATATGCGAAACGCCATATTTCCCTCATAAACAATAACAATGGCTAAATTTCATAATAAATTAGCGCACGACACAGGTAAACGTGTTGGCTCAGTGAAAGGCCAGCTTCTAAATTAATTAAAGTGAGAATTAGAGGCTCGTTCATAAATGTACGGGAGAAGAGGGAAGGGGGTAGAAATTAGGTTATTATGTCGTATAGCTATTTTATACTAAGAGGGAACTATGCTTTTGAATTTATGGCTTTTATGAGCAACAACGGGCGATACAATACTATAATCAAAGGAGGAACAAGACCTCATAAAAGTAAATCATGTTTGGCTGAAGATGCATTAAGTACACACAGTATATATTTATATCTGTCCCTTTGGTCTCGTGGTAGCAAGCCCGACTGCTGAGCGTCCTGGCTTCGATCCACAGGTCGGGAAAAGTGTTATTGGGTTTTTCCATTAGGAATTTCTTAGTAACAGCCCAGAGATTGGAAGTAATAGGGGAAAGCACGCTAAGCCGTTGGTCCTGCGCCTGATGATCTCTCTCCGGTCGTGTCAGATTGCCGTCTCATGGGACTGTGTGAGTGAGGGAAGAGTTAGTGCACTTGTGTCTGCGCATACACACTTGTGCAGTATAATATCTCCCGCGCCGAAGGCTAGTCTTTGTTGGGATAGGCCGCCATGGTCGAAATACGGCCTGTAGGACTAGGTATATACATTTATATAAATTTTGACAGTTCATAAAAGAGGAAACATGTTGAAGTTGAGTTCTGTTCCGTTATAGTGGCAGCACTGGAGCATGCAGATTTTGACCTCTTCCAAAATAACGTAAAGAAGGTCAAGTGTGAAATCAAGATAATGAGTTCCATGTTACGTATTGTTTTTGTAAAGATATTGAATATTTTGTAATAGAAGCCTGTATTGTATTGCGATCGCGTATCCATCTTCGTCTATAAAACCCTTATCCTTTCTAGGAATTTTATGTCTGTCTGGGACTGATATCTTTGCTGTACATTCTTTACATCGAACTATAGGTACATCTTTTAATTTCATAAGATTACAGTACAACAGTAGAAGAGACTAAATTCTTTTGCTATTTTAATAATCGCCTATTTTTTGGTAGTTCGATAAATAAAACGCAGCCTGCGTTTCCACCAGAGATGAGCGAGGATGCGTAGCGAGCGATGTGTGTGAAACCAGCCAATAACATCGCTTCATTTTTGTAGCTTGAACTAAATTAGCATACCTATAGTATTGGTTAGTTTTACACACACAAAAAAAACTAATAGTAGGTACCCGACGTACTAACCTTTAACCGACGTCAGCATTCATTAGTCAACATGACACGTTACCTCAAAGTTAAGCTGTTTCGTTTCACTGGGCTAACTTTAAAACTATCCTGATTAGTGTTAACTGGACTTTGTGGCGTACCTACTGGCCGTTATTAGGTCATAGGGAGGCGGACGGGATATTGTGAGAGTGGAGAGTGCGGCGTATGTGTGTAGGATAGTAACACGCGTGTGTGTAACGTGTGGTCACACACACTTTCTGTGTGCTGTGTGTAGAGAAAAAGATATTATGATGTAAAGTTTGTGTTCTAGTGTGAAATGTGTGGCAGACACAAATTTTTATTTTTTTATTTTTTAATACGTTGCCCCACACTAGGAATATCTCCTGTATCGTGGGTGCGTTTACAAACATTGAAAGTCACGTACACAAACAGCCAGACCCGGAACAACTACTTGTAGGTCACACAAATATTTGTTCCGTGCGGGAATCGAACCCGCGACATGCAGCGCAGCAGTCAATCGCTTAACCACTGCGCCAACCATGCCGTCAAATTAACGGTCCTTGTAATATTAATAAGGTGCAGCCATATTATGTTAAGTTATTAATTTTCCGTTGCATTGGTGCTATTCATACATCGTCACGCATGGATTCAGTGCATGATTCTGACCTCCTGGGTTGAAACTTTTCGTAAGTTATAAAAACAAAATGCTGTTCCATACATTTTGACTGCGTAGTTCGATATCGCCCGTGTCAATCGTCCCCCTGTATACCTCTCATGCATTTAAATAAAATTATAGATCTTAGTGTCTAAAGACACTATGCCGAAAGTAAGCGACCGAAGTTCGGCATGATTAAGCCTCCAATGCTATTTGAATTACTGACGACACATTATGCCGAAATTACGTTGCGTTATAGCGTACAGCAGAACTTCGGTCGGGCGTAAGTTCAGCGGCAATTCGGCGGCAACGTATTCTGTAGAGACACATTATACGCGACCGAAGTTCGGTTCGATTGCCGAAGAAGATCCGGGGCGGGGAGCAGCGGGAGGCAGGCATGCCCTCGCCCCGCGTGTGTGCAACTGAATTTCTGCCGCGTAAGTTCGGCACTTATGGTGTGTCATATCAGCCGAACACGTCGTTACGTAAAATCAGCCGCGGAACTTCGGTCGCGTACCTTCGGCATAGTGTGTTTGGACACTTACACTTTTATTATGGCTCTTCAAAATGTATATTTTCATACATCTTTTTTCCATATTTCAACAAACCAAGGGTTTCAAAGTGCGTGGTTTTGCGGTCGATTTGCAAACGTACCCTTGCACTGACTCCCTAAACGCTATCCGGCGACCATCTTGTAAGCACAAGTGTAAATTATTCTAACATCCATTTCTGGTATCAAGATTATAATAACAAATTAAAACAAAAGCAGAACGACAAAGTTAATTGTTAATCTTGAATTTAGCTTGGCATTCACAGTAAAGAGTGAGTGAATGAATGGTTCTCTTAGGACCGAATGAGTGAAGCCACTAAGTTTAATATTCCGTCGGCGGTTCTACGTTTTTCTTTCTTTCTTTTGTTTCAATCGGGCCTGGTTTTGGGTGGAACGTTTCGTGAGTTTTCATCAAACCTTCGTTTCGTGAAATCGTTGCTTTTGCCAGACTGTAAGTCGTTTAGTTTCGACAACAGTTTCGATTTTCCACACAGCTGAAGTCGGTTTGGATTTTGATTGAGTTAAAGAATAGTTCGGTTTACAGTTGAAAATGTATTTTCATTCAATCAGCCTCCAGCTGAAGTTCGATAACGAACCGAATCTATTATGGGTTATTGTCATCGTTGGTACCAACTGTAATTTGTAGATCTTTGACAATCTTTACGGGTAGTCAAAAGCCCAAAAGCCTGACAACCATTCTTACCAAGGGGTATCGTGTTACCCAGTAACTGAAAGAAAGAAAGAAAAATGCGAAGAAAAAAAAAGTATAAAAACAGACAACAAATATTGTAATGCCAAAAGGGCCTCAGCTCAGCATAACTGGGTTGTGGAGGTCAGCTAGGCAGTCGCTCCATGTAAAATACTGGTCTGGTGGTACTGCATCTGGTGCATCATGCATCATGCATCATTGTTAGACTGGAAGCTGATCTCAACAAAGTTGGGAAAAGACTAGGCAGATATTGTCATAGTAAAATACTCATGTATTACCATGACAAAAACTAAAATCTATCCATCAATTTCAATTCGAAAACGATAAAAGTAAATCCATAACCATAATCAGCCTATAATGTTCCCACTGCTGGGACACAGGCCTCCTCTCTGTGAGAGGGAGTCGGCCGTAATCCACCACGCGGGCCCAGTACGGGTTGGTAGATGTCACATGTCTTCGAATTTTTTGGTTCCAGGACATGCCGGTTAAAGTAAATCAATCGTAACTAATTCCTACATATTTTTAATTCCTCGAGAAATGGGCTATCAAATGGAATACGAATTTTCAAAAACGACTAGTAGTTTCAGAGATTAGTGCGTTCACCCAAAAAACTCTTCAGCATTATTTTTTGTGTAGATATAGATTATCTTAGCTTACAACAAGATAATCGGATATATTCCCTCGTTCTGCTAACATCCCTAATTTCACGATGTAATTACATTCATACACGTGACGTCACAGCGGTTAATCCGTCAGAGGATAAATTCCCGTCCACAGAGTACCTCCGGCAATTTATTCCTTGCTAAGTAATTCGGTTCTCTCTGTTTTTCTTAATTAATCTGTCCGCGTCTTTACATGTCGTGCTCTGACTGAAGTGTTTGTGCTATTATTGCTTACTCTGGTTTATTAAATAAAGTGGTTTATGGTATTTTATTAATTAAAAAGTCGAGGTACTCTTGTTACCCGACTACTAACGGCGAAGCAAAAAGGAGGGTTATGATTTAGACCGGTATGTATGTATGTATGTTCATCTGTTCTCTCATAACTTCTAAACTACTTGTCATAATTAGACAAATGAGGTATCGTTGGAAGCATCTTGACTGCCCGCTGGTTATAGGCTATGTCGTCACATTAAATTGAATATAAATATTACTAAAATAAACTCCAAAATAATAAAATAAAAATTAAATTTAAAAACTAAAACCCGACTACTGAAAAGGGTAAACCCGTAACTATTTCGGGTACTTATGTACTCAACCCTTATATGGCCTACACACAGAATAATCATACGCGCACTGAGTACGGATCTAGAAAAAAAAGGAATTGAAATAAATCGACTTCAAAAATAAATTAACTCATAAATATGAAATAATTTTAATTGCGGAAGTCGGTGTCTTGGGGTATTTTAGTTTTAGTTTTTTTGCCACCGACTTCCGAAATTAAAGTTAAATTTCATAATTTTGAGCTAATTTCTTTTCGAAGTTGATTTAAATTTTGCGGAGAAATGCGTGGACAAACATACATACATACATCTATAAAATTTTGTATATAGTTTGGAAGCCCTAATATGTAGATTGTCATTATGTGAATATAATGCAGTTCCAATAATATTTTAAACATAGATACATTACGTGTCGGATTAATAGTCCTTTTTTTTGAAGTCGGTAAAAACGTTCAAAATCTAGTCGCAGTATTACCTCAGCGACAATCAATGTCAAAAATGTAGGGAAATTAGAGATATTTTTGACAGATTGAGACTGAGATCAGACTGTGAACGTTCTTAAAATGACGAGAATTGCACCTCTGATCTATTTATCACGCAGTAAGGTAATAATATCGTCTTGCTTAATATGTAGGGCTCCTTACATATTGTTGGTATCTAGCCGAGATTATTGCCTTAGTATTACTAAACCAATTGAATCTCTGATATTAGTTCCGAGAGCGAGCGCAATGTGTTTACATTGCACCGCTTACGTCCTAATTCGCTCAATTCCCCTCAGGGATGTCTTCGCTCAATTCCCCTCAGGGATGACTAAGACAACTTACATTATATGCTCATCACACGCTCGTTCTACGTACCCGAAGATCGCTTTGAAATCGGCAACATTAATAGAATATGAAATATATGTACCTACTCGTAGCTATTCGTGGTATATTGAGTGTTTTATGCAAATTCTGCCCTATCTACCAAGGCCTGACAGATGAGATGGGTTTCTAAGGGACGTCCCTATTAAGTATGCTTACGAAATCGTGGTATTATTTGAAAATATTTTAAAAGTGGAATATTATCTTTGGATTTGCGTTCGTCACCGCCATCTTGTTTTAGATTGAATTGATTTGGTTTTATAATGAAAAAGGTTTAGCGTGGACCCATTAGATATTGTTAATATTTTATAGATTTTGCTTCTATTATGCAGACTTCTGGGTTTAGAAATGAAGTTTTTGTTAGCTCGCGGTAATTTTATAGCTGATCGTTAAGTCCTTTATGAAAAGAACTTTGCCTTGCACTTGCAAGTTTGCAAACATCTTCCATAACAACAATAGAAAACGTTCCTTTACAGAACATAGTACACATAAATTGTCGCACTTAACTGAGTCGACACTTATGAGCTACTTTGACCCATTTACTTAAGTTCACTCTTGTAACTCTCGTGGGATGGAACACATATTCATTACATTATTGGGATTGAGTTCAGCACATCAGCTCATAAATATTTAGTATCGAACATGGCCTTTCTAATAGACTGGGTACTTACATTATTGAATAACCTATAATCACCACTTTTGTCAACCGAATTTGATGCCGCAGAAAACTTTCCATCGTCATCACTTAATGCATACCTAAGTGTACTTAAATCAATAAATAAATGTAATAAAATAGACTGTGTTCACAAGGACTAGACTTCTAAAAAAAACCAACCTTACACCCACATTAAAAAAAGGTTTTATGTACAGACATCAACCTACCCGAAACTGGTCAAACTTTCCCAATCAACCCTTTAACATATTGCTTTATCGATAAAGTTCAAAATCTATTAAAGAAATTTGAACGATTGTAGTAGCTTGATGTGCTGGTGTCTGTACCTACACTTAACAAAAGGAGGCCACACGTGGACCATAGAGTAAACTCAGCATGTTTTTGACATTTTAGTTTTAAACAAATGACAGTTCGAAAATCAAAAAGCAGAAAAAAGCTTTTGAAATGACATAAATCGTGTTCTATATCCCATCCTTATCTACTCCGTTTGTTGAGCTATTGATTAATTTAAAATTAGATACCGTTCTGAAACGCTGCCTCATACAGTCATGTTTGTTGTTTAAATAATCTTGTAAATTGAGTATTTGCTTGGCGTGTTGAATTACCATAATTGTGTGTTGTAAGTGCTATAATAATTATTATGTATGTTTGTCAGTCGGCCGCTTTAATTTGTGTAAATTATTTCATCACCACTGCTCTCAAAACGGTGAAGGAAAACATCGTGAGGAAACCGGCAGGTCCTAGGGCCGAAAATTCGATGTCATGTGACATTTACCAATCCCCTGGGCCCGCGTGGTGGATTACGTCCCACTCCCTCTCACAGAGAGGAGGCCCGTGTCCTAGCAGTGGGAAAGTTATAGGCTTTTATGCATATGGATGTACCTATGTTTGAATGGAACACTTTTTGTTCAGCAATGAATGTCGTAGCCTATTTATTATTTACCAAAGCTGGTCTTTTTCTTATCTGAATTACATAAAGCTTTACTTTATGGCCACGTAAGCAAATACATGCAATAACATATTGATTGTTACTATTACTACTAGGTATTTATCAAATCAATTCATCGCAGTCATCTGGTAGATATATGTAGACATTTCCCGCGACCTAAGTGGGTTTCCCAATAAACGGAAATTAAGTACTTGTCTGGCCTTTTCTTGCGGACAAACCTATCTAGGGATAACTGATACACAGACTTTTCTATCAATCGGAGACAATCCAACAAGACTTCTTACCATCCCTGCGAAACAAACAAAACTTTCCTCTTTACAATATTAGTACAACGTGTACCTACACACAATGGAAAACTAACTTCATAGACATAGACTGGGGATTGTCTAAATTCCGCTGCCTTGCCAACTCCGGCCCATAACACAGCTATTGCGACGTCCATACTCACAAAGATCCGACTTCTTGTTTCAATATTGGTCGTTTGGGATCCGTTTTTTTATGTCCCCGATTGTTACAAGTCTACCATACTTTTAGTTGGGACATTTGTCTTGCTACAAACACTATAAGAGCAGTATCGAGCAATTTAAAGTTGGAATTTTGTTGCGTTTATTGTTTTTGTGAGTCGGTTTCATAAAGGAGTGAGGTGATGTTGATTTTGAGTTCTTTGAAGGTGAGTTATAATATGGATTATGTTTTTGTAGTGTTAGAGGGGTAGACGTCTCAACTTGTAAGTACTATTGCGACACGTAGCTGGCTCCGATGGGTTCCTTTTTTTCAATTTAGTTACAAAACCTAACGGTTTTTATCATTGGTTATGTTCTAAGCACGTTTTTTATTTTTATTTATTTTTTTAGTTTATCCTATACTGTCCCACTGCTGGGCAAAGGCCTCCCCCAAGTCCTTCCAGGAACTCTTTTCCTGCGCCGCCTCGAACCAGCCCCTTTGGCGTTTGTCAAAAAGCGATGGAGCGCAGCATCCTAAGCACGTTATAATAATAATCATTTTATTGTCAGGCAACTAAGGCCCATAGATGAAATACACAAAATAATCTTATACAATAATAAACTAATACATATTAAAAACCTTAAAATTATGAACTATACACGTAACATTGTCGGCGTCGTGTTTCGCTACGTGGTGTCTCGTAACCGTCCACGGAAACGTCAATATACGACACCTATCGGCAAAAAGTCCTCTTTCAGACAGGTCTGTAGATGTTGGGTTGGAACTCGTACCACGAATAACTTAAAGTTGATATTGTGGCGCGATTCCAACCTTTCGACCCTCAGAGTCCAGTTGGTCTTCATCTTCAAATACTGCACGACTTCCTCAGTTGTCGTGGAGTGATGCAGACGCGAAATGTACAGCTGCATCGTAGGCACAGCAGGGCGCAGCAGCATGTTGGGTCCACTCGGTGCGGTGCCACACAGGTTACGAGAACAGGGCTTCTTCTTCTTTATTTCTACTTATACTGTTATACTGTACCTGTACGTTTCAGTTGACATTAAAGCGAGATTAGATAGTACAGGATGACCCAAGTATTTTCTAATCTTACTACACGCTAATACAGTGAATTGTAGTAGCAGATAGTACTGTCAAATTTTCCCAATCAACATTAAACCTTATGCTTTAGCGATAAAGTTGAAAATCTATTCAGGAAATTTGGCAGATTGTAGTAGCTTGATGTGCTGGCGTCACGCCGTAGAAAAAACGTGTCCGTCAACAAGCTTCCATAGTGGTCCATAAACACTGACGACCGTGCAAGCAAGAAAAACGTTTTTCTTGCTTGCACGGCTTTAAGTACGTAACTATCATACTCTATCCAAATTCCAAAACATTTCACGCCAGCTGGTCCCCAATACCCAGAAAGAAAAGCAAAAAGCACCAACGACACGATACAATCTGTACCAGTAATTTTTGTCCCAAAACATTTGTGTTTCGCTTAAACAAAACCGCTTGCCATATTTACCTCAAAGGACGCTAGGCGCTCGTAAAATATATTTTATGATAAGTTCCGAAACCTGACCACCTGTATACAAGGGTCGGTTATAACTCGCCATTGGTCTTGAAGAATCGAGAACGGACCATTATTTTTTAATATAAGCTGAGCTAGATAGGCCAAAGCAGTGTACATGTTACAGTCATAGTGATTAAATAGCTATTATGGGTACATAATGACTGGTCATTATATTTAAAGTAACCTAACCAAACCGAACCTCGGGGGCCCTTCGCTTGCTCTTGCATCCTATGTCGACGTACCCCCGCTTCGCGGAGCTCCTATTTCTGTGTAAAGGGTTTAAGGTAACCTAACCAAACCGAACCTCAGGGTGCCCTTCGCTCGCTCTAGCATCCTATGTCGACGTAGCCCCGCTTCGCTTATGTGATTAATTCTGTGTCAATTATCACTTTATCTAAATTGAGTGGACATTATAAATAATGACTAAATAATATATATAATATCCGGATTTATTACTTTGGCTGTAACATACACACACACACACACACAACGCTACACAGACTATAGTTAGTGATGTAGTATAGCGTGATACTTTAGCCCGGGATCCGGGATATTGTTGAACACTTCAGCGGGATCCTCTCTGTCGTTAGCCGGGGCTGTCGGTAGATAATAGTGATGGTGCTGTCCCGGGGGGCCGGCTTTGTTGCTGGATTTTTGTGTTGGCGTGTAATTAGGTTCTTTAGAGATTATAATTTTAAGATGAACTATGTTAAATCAAGTGTCGTTAGGGTTTTCATTAGGAAGAGAAGAGTTTAGGGGGCCACTATGGGATTTATTTGTAAACGATGATTATTAAATAGTTAAGTGACGTTAAATGTCAAAAAAGTATGGTTAAACAGTAGCTGATCACTGCTAACTTTAAGCAACGTTTATGCATAAGGGGAAAATATGCTCAAAATTTCATCTGTGCGAAGATAAATAAGAAGTGTATTCTTTATTTTCGGGAGTTTTTCCTTATTTTCGTCAATTAAAATTCAGTGTTGTCGCACAATATCCGGGATACTGTCGTTTTAAAGGCTGGCAATGATTGTTAACTTGAATTGCTCTTAAAACCTTTTCAATGACTGGCAACACAGTATCACTTTGTCTTTTTTATTCAAGTATTGCATAGAATATTCTATTTTGTCTGCAGAATAAAACTTAATAGAACTCTCTACATTTCTTTATGTTGATGATGTATTTCTTGATAAAATGTGGCCGAAGCTTTTTTGCATGAAATGTGTAATGGGATCTTCTATTTAATGTAGCAATAAAGAGATATATGGACGATAAACCGATTTATTAGTTGGTATATTCGACATAAAAAGTAAGTTATCATATTTATTGTGTTAAAGATTGCAGAAGTTTATTGCAAAGAGATTATAAGTCATCATCTGCCTAGCCTTTTCTCAACTATGTTGGGGTCGGCTTCCAGTCTAACCGGATGCAGCTGAATATCAGTATTTTACATGGAGTGACTGCCTATCTGACCTCCACAGCCCAGTTACTATGGGTAATACGATACCCCTTGGTAAGACTGGTTTTCAAACTTTCGGGCTTCTGACTACCCGTAACGACTGTCAAAGATCCACGAATGACAGTCGGGACCAACGGCTTAACGTGCTTTCCGAGGCACGGAGGGGTCACGGTATGTAAAGATGGTCACCTATCCACAGACCAAACGCGGCAAGCGTAGCTTAACCTGATCGATCGACCTGTGCGGCTGTTATTATTTAGCCACTGGCCCCCATCAAAGAGATATAAGTGTTTATATTTATATACTTTTTCATTGGTCTAGTGGTTCATGCTACAGCTGAGCATGAAGTCCTGGGTTTGATTCTCGGGTCGGACAAAGTGTTATTGGGTTTTTCCATCTGGAATTCCTCAGTAGCAGCCCGTCGTCTGGACGTGTGCCCGGCTGATGGGTGATGGCAATAGGCTCGCCCCCTATTACATGGGACTTAAACATAACTGGGGGAATGTGGGTGTACTATAGGTACAACTCTGCTTAACCCTTCGGGGAATAAACGCGTGATGTTATGTGTTATATTATATAAACTAATATAATAAATGCGAAAGTGTGTCTGTCTTTTACCTCTTCACGCTTAAACCGCTGACCCGATTTAGTTGAAATTTGGTATTGAGATAGTTTGAGTCCCGGGAAAGGACATAGGATAGTTGTTATCCCAGAAATCATCCTTTAAGGGGGTGAAAAGGAGGTGGAAGTTTGTATGGGGAATCAATAACCGCTGAACCGATTTAGGTGAAATTTGATATGGAGATAGTTTGAGTTGTGGGGAAGGACATAGAATAGTTTTTATTACCGAAAACTATCCCTTATGGGTGACTCAAATTACGAACGAAGTCGCGGGCAAAAGCTAGTTATTTATATAGGTACTTCCGACGTTTTCTGCGTATTTTCATATAAATGCAGTTGTTTCGATTTAAGAGGAAATGCATTGAAGTGTGAACAGTTCGAAATCGTTGCAAATCGGTATTATGTAGTGAATACGTGTCATTGTGTGTATTGAATCGGAGCGGAGGGAAACTTCAGCATTGTTCGCGTGCACGAGTTATCAACAGCATTAATATTTGCATATAGTTCAAGATGATAATTCGAACTTTGACGTTAGACGTATGCAATGCTAATGTATTACCTAAATTCAATTGTGTACTCGACATAACTTGCCTATTTATGTGTTTGGCGTACAAGAAGCTGATTTAAAATTATGCAGCATTTTTTTTTTGCGATTATGTTTTGGTCTCATGTAGAAATTTATCCAGGGGCCGTGATTTTTTTTTTTGAGGTTTTGAAATCATCAAATGACCCCTCCCGCTCTGGGCGGAATGGAAGGGAGTGTCAGATCTTACACTTTTCTTTTATATATTATGACTTGTTAATTTTACATACTGTAATTTCAAAAGAACTTTATTTAGAAAATAAATTGCGTCATCAAAGAATACAGAAAAAAAAATTGCGTCATCAAAGAATACAGAAAAAAAAATACCGTCAGTCATATTTTTAGGCGTTCGTCGAAAAAAATTATAACGTAAAAATATTCATTGAAAGATTTATTCGGAACACAATGGGGGTAGTAAAATAAAGAAATGTAATAATGTCCTACATCGCTGTAATATAAGGTTTATATTACCGTTTACCCTGCCACGTGCATTTTATGTTGGTGACGACGCACGGTGGCATGTAATAGGGTTGACAGAGTGCAAAAAAAATCGTTAGTATACAGCATGTATTAGAAATGTGTGGTCATATTTAAAGGTATGGTACAGACCATCAACCTAAATATCTTTCTCTATGGGTCCAATATCGTAATCCTAACTAATATTATAAATTCGAAAGTAAGTTTGTTTGTTACCTTTTCACGCTTAAACCACTGAACCGATCATCCTGAAATTTTGCATATACGTTGTCAGGTGTACAGAAACGGACATAGCGTACCTTTCATCCCGACAAAAAGTGCTGTTCTCGAGGAAAACAACAATAACGTTATTATGATAATAGATGGCGCCACGTGTCTTACGAATTAAAAACAGGACAACGTCTTTAGGGTCAGCTAGTCGTGAATAATTATCATCTGTCCCAAACAAGATTTCAATACATACTCGATTCAAATGTATGGAACAGCTGGTTATTTTTATTTTCTGAAACATCATCTGCGTAGCCTTTTCCCAACTATTTTGGGGTCGGCTTCCAATCTAACCGGATGCAGATGAATACCAGTATTTTACATGGAGCGACTGCCTATCTGACCTCCACAACCCAGTTACTGGGTAATACGATACCCGTTGATAAGACTGGTTGTTAGTGGTTGATGGTTGTTATTTTTGATATCTACATATTGTATTAAAAATTAAAATGTAATGGACGATAAAATGGTAATCATCACAGTTTGTTAAATTACTGAGGTAGTCTCAATTCGGGAGGATCTATTTCTCTTGCTGTTGTGGCTATTTATAGATTGGTATAATCAGCCAACGATATTGTCACTGCTGGTACACAGGCCGCCTCTCTACAAGATGGAGTGGACCGTAATCCACCACGCGGGCCCAGGGCGGGTTGGTGGATGTCACATGTCTTCGAATTTTTGGTTCTATGACATGTCGGTTTTCTCACGATGTTTTTCTTCACAATTTTGAGAGCAGTGGTGATGAAATTAAATACACAAAGTAAAGTGCCTGCCTGGGTTCGAACTATAACTCGTAAGTCAGGGTCGATACCACTGGTCACCACTGCTCCACTACTCCAATTATTGGTTACTTACAAAGGATTCTGTTCCATTCCGAAAGAACCGTACACGCTATTCGTAATTCAAATTTCAAAACGTCTAAATTCATTTTTTTTGACAACCCTACATCTAGGTATAGTACACCAATAGAGACACCATGACACAATTTTGGCACAAAATAATTTTTACCGCGGACTGTACGGGATTTCCTTATTGTTTATGGCTTAAAGTTGGTTGTTTGTCTCTGAGCTCGTTCCAAGGAGTAGATAGGGTGGAATTCAATTTATTTGATGTTGCCAAAGATAAATTGCTTGGTTTATGGTCTTGTGTGTTGGAGCACCTTATAATGCCAGCACTATAAGGTGCTCCAACACTCCATTATTTTTACACATTTTTTTTTCTTTTTCCAGAAAAAGAAACAATTTTGTGTAAAAATAATAGTTTTTGAAAGAAATATATGGTCTGAGAGATAAGAGAGCAATTGATTTATCAGTAACTAGTGCATGATCACCATTTCTGCCGAAAGACGTCCACTGCTGGACAAAGACCTCCCCCAAGCATCGCAACTTCGACCGGTTCTGTGCTTTCAACAAATATTTTGCTCAATAACAGAGATTAAAAAAATGAAGTGTTAATCGACTTTTGTTGCTGACCGTACTATCGGTACACTTCTGTCTAACCCTTCGAAGCATGCAGGCGTGATGGTATTTTTTCGTTATCAATAAATCAAAGGTCGCTTGACCTCACTGAACCTCATTTTACTTAAATCAGGATTCCTAGCACTAAGATTCTGTTAGGCTTAAGAAATATAACAATGTACAAAATAATAACAGCGAATCGTACGCCGAACTATTCCCGGAATTGAGTAACCAAATGGCCGATAAATTATTGTCTCATCCCTTTATTCCCTAAACGAGTTATCCCTTTGTAATAACAACAGAGAATAGAACACATTGATATAAAAAAAAGGCTTTTTTTCGGTGTTATGTAACAAAAGGTTTCAATTAATCCCGTATTCTATAATCCCGGTCCCGGAATTTTCCCGATATTGGCGGGATTTTTTTGCTGGTATCTGATCCTATTCCGGAATTTTATGGGCTCCAAACTGGTATAGAAGGGTATACATATTTTTTATTAAAACAAATATTTTAGGAGTTTTTTTATCTTTTTGGAGCCCTTCACACATCGCTGTTTACCAATGAGGTTTGGGATAAACCAGATACATAATTATATTCTTACCCCCCTACTAATAAACGTAGTATAGCGTCTGTACAGTTACAAAACGTTTTGTCTTCTTCTTTCGAAACTAATTACTGACGACTGAAACAGAGAAATCGGTGTGTACCTAACTATTCATCTGATATAATACGTTTATTAGTAAGGGGGATAAGCTTTATTCCTATGGAGGTTGTCGGGTAGGCAGAAATAACAGAACGCCGAAGATACGAATCTTTGTTTCTTTTATATATTTCTTAAACAATATTTTAATAAAATCGAACTATAAGAGCAGAGCCCAACTTGTTGTTTTTTGTGTCTGCCGCAAAGAAATGTATTTTCTTTCTTTCTTTCTTTCAGTGGTGGCCCGGTGGTAACAGACACGACTTACGAGTTGTATGTAGTAGGCTCCAACCCAACAAGGCGATTTAGTTTGTGTAAATAATTTTATCACAACTGCTGACAAAACGGTGAAGGAAAACATCGTGAGGAAACCGACATGTCCTAGAACCAAAAATTCGAAGACATGTGAAATCTACCAACCCGCATGTATTACGGCCCACTCCCTCTCACCGAGAGGAGGCCTGTGTCCCAGCAGTGCGAACATTATATAATGCTGATTATGAACTATATGGAGTTATCTCGCGATTTCAGTAGGTGATTAAGTAATCGATCCAAACATATATTTCCACATTTGTGTATATCCATCAACGCCATCTCATAAACAGCTTTAACAATAGCAGTAGGTACTATAATAACTATCCCTTATGCCGTAGAATAAAAGCGGTTGAATAAAATGGCCGTCCAGGGTGGTCGTGAGCGATGGCCTTGTAAACTGTCACCGGCTGATATATTTTTTATCCCGTCATGTTTTATTTACGCCATGCATCACTTGGTTGTGTGGCCTCTTTATAAAACGTAAATTTATTGGTGCTGAAAGTTCAGCGAAAATAACCGTGCAACAAACATTATAAAGGGAAGGGTAAAAAAGTTATCCCGAAAAGTTTACCGACTTAAAAATATTTAACTGACCCAGACTTATAAATGCGATACTTAAAATATCCTTTGGGAAGGCCAAATAACAATTACTTAAAATAATATGATTTTATGAAATCTTTGCGCAACAAAGAATTAAAAGAAAATAATTTACGATAAGCATGATCATAGGTTAGGGAACAAATCAATGCGTTCAGTTTCGTTTTCAGTAAGTAGTTCGACAGTATTAATATTTTAAGTCCAAGGCGTTACTTTTTGCCAAAGTTTTAGTAAGCAGTTTTACTTAAAACAACATTAAGCCATAATAATAATAATGATTTTGTTACTCAAAATACTTTTTGCCAATCTCGAGACAGGCGAACTTTTAAATCCCGTAATCTCGGAATATTGGAAATTGGATGCCCTAGCGGCCGGCAACACGATAGTTGTAACAAACTTACAATATTTATGGCATCTTCTTTGATAAACTTTAAAGTACTTAATGAAAAATGGCCGCCCGTGATTTACTATTCAATATTTTTAAATATTTTTTTTAAACAAGAGAATATTTTTATAATGTTTCCATCATTAACTCGAATAATAAATGTAGGTAATTTTACAGGTCCGTTAACTATTTTTATGGCCAATAAGCCAGAGCTTAAACTGGCAAGCTTAGTAAATAATTAACAAGACTTTTTATGGCCAGCCTGCGGCTTGACTCCCATATAAATTTTACCATCCAGTGAGCTGTTGTGTTTTTAAAACATCCTTCCATAGTGCACCATTAGAACACGCTTCAAATATTAAAATTGTGTACTGTTGACTTGACAGACGGTTGTGGTCCTCATATCATGTGATGTGTGTGTGTGTGTTATGTGTGTCAGTTTCTTGTCTAAGGGCTGATGTAATTCGTCTCATGATTTCTCGTCACCTACTCCTATTTCTGGTATTTTTGTGTGCACTCATACAAGGGTCGCCTACTGCGGATTTAATTTGTCAGTCCATGTCATGGGTGAGCGTCCGCGTGGTCTACTGCCACTCTACCCTGCACAACATGGCGCTCTATAGAGTCACCATCACGCCTCGAAACATGTCCGAATTATTTGAGGATGCGCGTTTAAACCAAAACAGATACTTAGAAGATTTTTGATATTGAGTTCTTGGCGTATAGAAGTGTTGGTGCGACACTCAATCCACTATACCTCGAGCATTCTTCTCCAGCACCACGTTTCCAGAATGTCTAGCTTTTTCTTCTTGATGTCACGCAGCGTTCACGTCTCAGTAGCATATAGGAACATAGGGAGAACCAGTGTTTAAACAAGCCAGATCTTGGTGCTCTGTTCCTCTAGATTTTTTTTAGTTTGTCCATCGATATTTAGTTATCGCCAACGTCTCGTAATTTCACATATGCATCCACCTCATTTATTTTCATTTATACATATAGATTAATAGTAACTAGTGACCCCCCGCCCATGCGCAAGCGCAATGTATTGATGTAGAGATATGTCAAGACATCGAGATTTCTGTGCTATCATCATCATCTAGCCTTTTTCCAACTATGTTGGGGGCTTCTAGTCTGACCGGATGCAATTGATTACCAGTATTTTACATGGAGCGAATGCCTATCTGACCTCCACAAGACCTCGATAGTGTTTGTTATCATTTTAGTGTGTATGTGTATTAATGTGTTGACCGGAGAGAGATCAGGCGCAAAACCAGCGGTTTTCCGAAACACGGGCTGTCACACTGCCAACTTGCGAACTCAGGGCTGCTGCTGAGAAATTTCTAATAGAAAAGCCCAATGATATTTTGCCCGACTTGGAAATCGAACCCTGGACCGCTCAGTAGTCGCTCTTGCTACCAGGAGACCAAACGTAAAATAATAAGCCATTCAAATTCAATCCAGTTTCATCCAAATCTAAACTCTATTTTAGTTGAAATACAGTTTTTATTCCTCAAACGGAAACCAAAGCTCCAACACAAATATGGAAATGAATTTAGCTAAGTTCAACTTTTCAGTGCGAAGTTTACATATGAATTTGATTCGAGCTCTGAACATCCTTTGTTGAACGTTGCGTGTAGGTACTTCAGATTTGCAGTACCTACTCGCTTTATTCGATTTTATTTGAGTTTAACGAGTCTGGGAGATTTCTGTTTGAGACTTTGAAATGCGGCTTTCAGTTACGATAAGAAATTGTGTTAAGTTAATCATGCAGTTATAATTACATAATCAGCCTATAACGTTCCTACTGCTGGGACACAGGCCTCCTCTCAGTGAGAGGGAGTGGGCTGTAATCCACCACGCGGGCCCAGTGCGGGTTGGTAGATGTCACATGTCTTCGAATTTTTGGTTCTAGAACATGCCGGTTTCCTCACAATGTTTTCCTTCAACGTTTTGAGAGCAGTGGTGATGGAATAATTTACACAAAGTAAAGCGCCTGTCTGGGTTCGAACCTATGACCTACAACTCGTAATTCGTGGCTGTTAACACTGGGCCACCACTGCTGCAGTTATAATTATTTATTAGAAATAATGGGTAGGGAAGGAAGTGCTTGTCGAATTTGTTCTAAGGATTTCACTCACCGTGCCATTTTGATTTGACTTGTTTAGCTTTTAGAAAAGTATTTATTACTAGCTTCTGCCCGCGGCCTCGCCCGCGTGGTATGTCGAAGAAAAGTAGCCCATCCTTCCACAGTGTTCAAAGTATCTTCATACCAAATTTAATCAAAATCGGTCCAGCCCTTTCAGACATTAGCCGGTACAAACAGAAAGACAAAAAAATATAAAATTGTGTTTTGTTTTAAGTACCGTATATACTTTCATATGCATTTAGTAAAAAGCTGTTATTTTGACATTACTAACAGACACTTCAATTTTTATTTATTTGTATAGATTACGAGTGTCACATGCTTGGAAACATAAAAAGTATCTTCTTAGTGATTTATTCCGGTCTGAAACCCAGAACCCCCCCTCCTCGATCCCCTGCTAGTTCGTCTTCTGTTTTAATCTCTGTCTTATCCAATTTATCTAGGTTACTCTTTTTGACAGGTAAGTACAGTCACGAGAAAGGAAACGTTTCATGATTAATGTTAAACAAAGACACACTGATGTGTTATTTTATTTGCATCACTTACCGCCGGGGTCGATTTTATTAATACTTTTCGACCCTCTAACTTAAGCTAACCTAAGAGTACAATTCTATAAGAAAAGATACACTTTCTCCTCACAATATGGACCCATCAAACACAAACCCCTATTCAAAATAATTGGAACCTCAAATTAATAAACTCCAAGCTAAATAAAGGGTATCTCGACCAGAAAGTATTGTCTCAAGCATAAATAATCTCTGAACAACTATTTTCAATTTAAAAACATTGTAAGCCACCCCCTACCCCCGGGGGGTGAAGGGGGTGATAAAATCGATCGGAACACAATAGCTCTTACTGTAGCGGGCTGCTAAGGGGACGTTGGAACCCATTGGACCCACGTAGCTGGCAAGTGGTGGGATATTGTGGGCCAATTTGCTTTACAAGTGGTAAGAATGATAGCGAATTTGAATATAAAATGTGCTAGAAAATTTTATTGTTGAGAGACTTTGATACTTTGAATGGGGTTTTATTTGAATCGTGTGTGACAAAGAGGTGTTTAACGAAGGTCTTGTTGTATAAGGTACTATTTTTAGGAAAAATATATTTTAGTTCGTGTATTCGATACGATTTCGCTCGATTTTGTTGATTCTTATGGCTGCCAGCTCACGTCCAATAATATAATCGTTGACCGTTTTTTGTAGGAGAAAAATAGAACGTATTGATGGCAATAGTGCAACGCACACGTTCTACAAAAAGTCGGTCAGAAATAAAATCGGTGCAACCCGACCAATCCGATTATCGGTGAAAAATGGAACGTTTGGAAATGTATGCGTCAACGCACACTACTCACCGACAGTTGGCCGCATGCACTTGCTAGGTAAGGACGTTGTGTTGAAGAAAAAGTTACGTCGGTCACAAAATCGGTCATAAGAATCGGAGGAAAAATCGACCCGATTATCGGTGCTACAAAAAGTCTGACGTGGGCACGCAGCCTAATACAGCTTTCACTGTTGTGTTAATGTGAAGAAAAAGTATTCCATTGAAGAGAATTATACAGGATGGCCACACATCGACGCACAAACAGTTACTATGGATTCATACGTGATTCTGAACTCCCCTGCGCTGAAATTTTTCGTTGGTTATTTAAAGAAAAAATTGCTGCTCCTTACATTTTGACCACGTAGGTATTGCATTTTTTTATGAAACAGCAACATTTTTTTTTATAACCGACTAAAAATGTCTACTTAAGGCTCTAGAATCATCTGCCAGGGTCGCGGGTTGTTCGAAAGAGTACCGTGGCCCCTGACACAGGCAACTGAAGGAACACGGGTGGGTTTTTAGTCAGTAAAAGTCGGACATGCCCTCCCGCTCCGCCCAGAGCGGGAGAAGTTATATTTATAATATGATAATTTCCCAGCCGGAAAAAAAGGGGTCTAGAGTCATGTGCTGAATTTATGGTAACAGTGTGTGTGTCGATGCCACATTGTGTACATTATAAGTAAGTAAATTGATGATTTTTGGGTTTTCCGTACCCAAAGGGTAAAAAGGGGAACCTATTACTAAGACTCCACTGTCCGTCTGTCACCAGGCTGTATCTCATGAACCGTGACAGCTAGACAGTTGAAATTCTCACAGATGATGTATTTCTGTTGCCGCTTTAACAACAAATACTAAAAACAGAATAAAATAAATATTTAAGGGGGGCTCCCATACAACAAACGGGTTTTTTTCGGCGTTTTTGCCTTGTGGTACGGAACCCTTCGGACTTGGCCAGTTTTTCAAACGCTATCGATGTCTTGGTAAATGTGCGTGTTGGAAAACGGACACAAATACTTTGAAACCACCTGCTATACAGTACACGTTCGTTCTAACGGTAGAATGTAGCAGGATTTTATCTAGACTGACTTCAGAGACTTTTACTGAACTTTAGAAGTCAGTACACTTGTACATACAGTCACGAGCACTAATATGTCAACACTTGGCAACTTTAAATTGCGATTTTTTTACGAAATAACGAATGCAACGTTGAAATACGACACTTTACATAAACCTATGGGTTCGAAAATACTATGTTCATAATAATATAAAATATCATTAAAAATAAAGGAGAAAATCGCCTTTGAATAAAGCCAAGTGTATACATACTTATGCTCGTGACTGTACAGTCAAGTACAGATAGGTTATGCGCTCGAAAATAAAATAAATAAGACGTTTTCTACGTACGCAGACCGAAACAACAGGTTGGAAATATACTGCGATGTTTAGCACCGGAATTTTTCTCAAGGTTTCCTTCTACACACTAGAATTTTACCTTTTCAGAGGAGAAATATTCTCTGACAGAACTTTTGAAAATATTCGCAGTGTTTTCAAAAATATTGTTGGAATTATTTTTGGCTGGAAATGAGAAACGTTTTACTTTGACATAAAAGTCGAAAGCTTCTTTCTAGCAGCAGTTCTACGTATCTAGTATGTTTTCTTTTCTCGGAATGGTAGAAAAACATTTTGCAGAACGTCGGTCGTCGTAAGTCGTCGTCGTCGTCGGGTTTTGACGAAGCCCGGTTAGAAAGTTGTCGGAAAAGCTGTTTTTTTTTTTATTGAAAATAGAGAACATTTCTTAAATGAAAAACAGAGAAAGGTTGGAACGCCCGTTACTCTATAGACGAGCATTTTATATTTTATTATTATTAATAGTCATTCCTACACCGTGTTTAAAAAACAAACTATAATCAAAAGTAATTTAAACTGCCAACTAAATCGTATTTAACGTCATTTTTATCATAAACACGAATACCTGCAATATAAAACTAAACTGCCGCAATAAAAGCCAGCCAAAGGAAATTATGAAGCTGAACCTTATCAAACTCCATAATTATGCACGTAAGTGTAAAATACGGTCGCGATAGCAAAAAGGAAACTGTAAGGACTTGTTTATGCGACATGACACAGCAATCCGATGCAGTGCAGTGGAAAATAAATAGACCCAACCGAGATATGCTCTGTTAAATAAATCCAAGGTACAGAAATGCAGTGACTGCTAACCTGTATAAATAATTCATTCGGGGAAGGCATGCATCTTGCATGACGTGCTTTTGTTTATATATGCCTGGCTCCGATGTCTCGGCTTATTTAAGTATAAGAAGATGGTGGAGGTGAATAATTGTGGGATTGGACGGCTGGAGTGTTAATGGTTGTGATAAGATTTGCATAGTGGTTCGGTGGTATTGATTCTTTGTGATTCATTGATGTTCGGGATTTTTAGAGACAAAACCAAAAAAAATATTTTTTTATTTCTGAGTTTGTATCGGCCTTTCTTCTTAGTATGTTGTTTAATTTGTTTCTGTGTCACTCTTATTTACCTGAGCCATTGATGCGTACAATTGTGGTACCCATCGTAAAAAAACAAGACGGGTGACGCGTCAGATAAACTTAACTATCGACCCATCTCACTTGCTACTATAACAGCCAAGGTGCTTGACAGTCTGCTGAATGGTAATCTCATGAGGCACGTCGACCTGCAGGACGCGCAATTCGGTTTTAGAGCCGGTTTGTCGACGGAAAGCGCCATACTCTGCCTGAAACATACTGTCAGGTACTACACAGAGAGAAGGACGCCGGTATACGCGTGTTTTCTCGACCTATCAAAAGCCTTTGATCTCGTAGCATATGATGTGCTATGGGAGAAGCTAGAAAGCGCGGGTGTACCGGTGGAATGTACCTCTCTTCTCAAGTACTGGTACTCAAATCAGAAAAATCAGGTGAGATGGGCCGGTACTTTGTCGGACGACTATAAATTGGAATGTGGTGTGAGACAAGGGGGGTTAACCTCGCCACTATTGTTTAATTTGTATGTAAATCAGCTGATTGAGCGGCTCAGTAGCACTCATGTCGGCTGTTTTATTGACGACAAGTGTGTTAACAATATTAGCTATGCTGACGACATGGTGCTGCTGAGCCCCACAATCAGCGGATTAAGGAAGCTGGTGTCTCAGTGTGAGGCATTTGCGATGTCCCACGGGCTTAAATATAACTCGAAGAAGAGTGAAGTATTGGTGTTTAGAGCAGGTACATACTGTCCCGCATATGTTCCCCCTGTCGTACTTAATGGTGCAGCCTTAAAAGTAGTGGACAGGTTTAAGTATCTGGGTCACATTGTAACAGGTGACCTTAAGGATGACGAGGACATAGAAAGGGAGCGCAGGGCTTTGGCGGTGAGAGCCAATATGCTCGCTCGCAGGTTCGCACGCTGCACCAACGAGGTGAAAATAACACTTTTTAGGGCGTTCTGCCAGTCGTTTTACTCGAGTGGCCTGTGGGTGAAACATACACAGCGAAACTACAGAGCCCTGCGCACCCAGTATAATAACGCTTTTAGGATGCTGTTGGGGCTGCCGTGGCGCTGCAGCGCGTCTGGTATGTTTGCTGAAGCGCGTACAGATGGCTTTCAAGCCATCATGCGCAAGAAAGCAAACTCCTTGCTGAAACGTCTACGAAGCAGCAGCAACAGCATCCTAATTGCTATTGCTACCCGTTTTGACTGTCCTTTCCAAAATCAGTGGATAAGGACAGCCATAGGCATCTGTTAGGTATAGGTACTAACCATACTAACATAATTTTAGGTACCTACACTTTTCTGTTACTAACACACTAATAGTTTATGTTTATTTTATTTTATTTTTTTGTGTTTATAATTATGTAACCTATATGGAGATAATCTGAAATAAATAAATAATAATAATAATAAGTGTTTGAGCAAACCTACTTACAAAAATAAAATCATTTGTCATTTTAGCTTTAATGAGTTGTGCAATAGAAAAATGGTTAAAAAGAATGGTATTTTGAGCTGTCAGTGTTATAATTTCACGTTACTATGTAGGTACGGAAAAAGACATAATAAAAAGAGGAATGTAAATATTTCTGATGTCGCTGCTGCATAATAAAGATCTTGGAATTTTTCATATTCACAGTGAATTTTTCCAGCGCTTTCGTACTGTATCGCACTTTATTAAAATGCACAAAAACACCACAACGGTTCTTCGCCTAATTAAAATCGTGAACCAGGAAAAACGGCAAAAAGGGTTTCCTGTCAAGTCTAAGCTAATTCCTTTTACCTGGTCATCGGAACTTTAGTAAATTAGGGCTGAATCGTGTAAAATCACAAGTAACCGTGACGAGCCACCCTCGGCGGTAATCACGACTTCGTTGTTAAAGACTTCATTGAATTATTTTTTAAGTTCTTAAAGGTGTTTGCTGTTTTTATTGTGGGCGAGTTTTTTTGGTAAAATGTGTAATCTTTTTGTTTTTTCGACTACAGTTTTTAAGGGTTTTTGTTGATGACTTTTATGATTATAATACTGTAAATACATATTTGTTACGGCCGCGAATCATATTTTAATCAACTTACAACTTAATACTGACCAGTAAATTGCAAAAAACGTAAAAAAAATTGAATTTCGCGGGCTACTCTGGCGCTTTCGCCTTAAGCGGTCCATATCTACTTTTGTCTTGCTTTGAAAAAACCTTGGTGTAGTTACTTATAATTATAAAGTAATTACATTTTATTATGTTTTGTTTATTTTTAATATAACATCACTCCTGTTGCCTCGGAGGGTTAGGTAGAGGTGCACCTTTAGCACATTGCATTTTGTCGTGAAATATCTTAACGATCAATTGAAAACTTTAAGATGTCGAATTACCTTAATCAACATTATCTTGAAGTAAATTGTACTTAACTGGCTTTTGCAAGCGGCTTCGCCCGCGCTGATGTCGGAAATTATCCCACAGGAACGTATTACTGGGATAAATGGTTATAGTATATGTTAATCTAGGTTATATACCGTGTGCCAAATTTAATCTAAATCTGTTTTAGCATTTTTGCAAGTGACTAACAAACATACAAACTTTCACATCAATCACATCTAAAATATTTGTAGAACTAAATCTTCAACCACCGAATTCACCGTGTCAAAACTAAACATCTAAACCCGAATCCATTTCAAAACGTCACCTGTCCGTTATGACGTCATCTGTCCGAGCTAGTACTAAGTCTAATGCCCATCAACGCTTGCCCCAACGCCTTTCGCAAGATAACCTGCCACGATACGACCACAGACCCATAGGACCAAAAAGCCGTATCTTAAGATACGACCTCCGGAACATTTGCCCGGAAAAATTCTCCTCTTATCCGAAACACAGTCTTTTGTTGACTCCGCTCTTAAACGGCCTTTGGTTCAACAAATATTGTATGTACCTACATGAGGGTAGGTATGGGGGGAGTGATTCTGTATGCTTGCCTGGCAATTGGGTTGGGACGTTGCATAATTTTATTGTGTGTATGTACTTTCAGGGTTTTGTGTTGAATGGTGAAATGATGTAGATATGTGTTTGATGTCAGCACTTTCAGTAGAAGTAGAGAGAATGTTTAGGCTTTAAAAAATACCTAAGTAACTTATATTTTTTTTTAATTTAAATTTGAGAGTGATCGATACAGTAGGGAAAGACAGTATAGTTCACCTCGTGCCACTTTTGACAAAATATCCCGGTAATTTGAAACTTCACTAACTGTCATTCAATCTTAAGATGATAAAACAATTATGAGATCGACTGTACTTACTTATGGCATGGTACTTTTTAGGGTTCCGTACCCAAAGGGAAAAAACGGGACCCTATTACTAAGACTCCACAGTCCGTCTGTCTGTCTGTCACCAGGCTGTATCTCATGAACCGTGATAGCTAGACAGTTGAAATTTTTTAATTTTATTAGAAGGAGTGGGTAAAGAGTTCATGGAAGGACTTGAAGGAGGCTTTTGTCTAGCAGTCGAACAGTATAGGCTAAACAAAAAAATATGAAAACCTATAATTATAGGTATAAAATTCATACCAAAAACTTTCGATAGGTTTTTTACTTCGTTTGGTTTTTCCAAGTAAATCCCTAACTACTCCACAAGCCTTTTTACACACGTAATAAATCTCCTGATGTACCCACAAATAGCTGTGGAATGTGGAATTGACAGGAAACCAGGAACCCAGCTCGACCGCGAAGGTCGAGCTGGGTTCCTATAATTACTCTCGATCAAATTAGAAAGGCATAGGCCCCGTTAAATAACCTTACTATGTATACATAAATGAATATGTTAGATTGAATTATAGCTTAATTTCAACGCGTGTATAAAGTCTGTCTTCAGAATATGAATTCTTAGTTTAGTTATTTTTGATTAGTTTCATGATGGAAGTCCGTGAATGTGGACTGGATATAGATCATTTTAATTAATGTTAGTTGAGAAGGTGATTATGGCAATGCATATTCGAAATAAGGCTTTTCACAGGCGACGTTAATACATTATGTACAGACGCCCGCACATCAAGCTACTACAATCTGTCAAATTTCTGTAATAGATTTTCAACTTTATAGCTGAAACATAAGGTTTAAAGTTAATTGGGAAAATTTGACAGTTTCGTGTAGCTTGATGTGCTGGCGTCTGTACATAATCTCACGTCTTTTTCTCATTGGGATAGGCAAAAACTACAGAACACCACCTGCTAAATTGATATTGATTAAAATTTAAATGTATTCACAGGTGCTTAATTTAATGCAACTAAGTAAAGGTAAGTTTGCCTAAAGGTACATTTGCATTGCCTGACAACTTTATCTCTTATTCCAATATCCACACACCACACACACACCACATCCACCACACGCCCACACCACACCACGTCCTCCACATCCACACACATCACATTCCACACAAACACCACACACACACACCACATCCACATCTTCCATCTAAATGTATAAACATAGATAATTAATTACTTTTAATTGAGTTTAAATCCATCCATAGCCTGAATATAGACGCAAAATGAGGTTCAACTTAAAAAAAGGTTTGATATCTTTAGATACTTTAACAATGGCAGACTTTTGCCTTTTCTTGTCTACCGACCAAGTTAGTTTAGTTTAGTTAGTTAAGTTAGTCTATTATTATTTAGCACTGACGTCTCTTGCCTTCGTTCGATCGGAAGTTTATTTTAAGAAGTCGTGTTCTTATTGAAAGTTTGGTTATTTTAAGCGATCTGTATTCGTGGAATAGCTGTTTTTGTAACAGAAGTTACAAAACTGTTACTTATTTCTTTTGGATTGATTCTGGAATATTTATGTTAATACTGTGCTATTTTCGTCTTTTAAGCTCTATTTTTTGCTTAGTACAGAATTATTTGCGATTGGACATAGCATAATCAGCCTATAATGTTCCCACTGCTGGGACACATGCCTGCTCTGTGCGAGAGGGAGTGGGTTATAATCTATCACGCGGGTCTAGTGCGGGTTGGAAGACGTCACATGACTTCGAATTATTGGTCCTAGAACATGCCGGTTTTCTCATGATGTTTTCCTTCACCGTTTTGAGATTATTAGTGATGAAATTGTTTACAAAAAGTAAAGCGCCAGCCTGGGTCGACCCACGACCTACAAGCAGGGAAATTTTCATAGCTCCTAATTGTTATTCGCAATAGTAACGGCTATAAAAACATCAGAAACGAGCAATAAACGCGAAAACGTTATCACAAGGACGCAGACACGACAACGAACAACGAAAGTGAGGTTAAGAACGAATATTGCTTTTGTCGCCAGGAAACTTCGCAAAACATAAATAAATACTTTCCCAACTTACATCGGGGACAAGTGTCGCCGATTTCCTTGAAGACAAACACTACCTACACGATAAATCTCGGCCACTTCAACTCGCAAATTCGACGCCGAAAATATTTTCCCGCGCGCCGCCATCTTGCCAGTTATTGGTCATAAAGTGTCCCGTGTCTATGGTCGTACGTCTGAGGTAAACGGGCAAAGGTCTTTGATATTACGACCTGTGTTATTTTTTATTACTTTGTGAGTAGGATTTTTTTGTTGTTAATGTGTGTGTTTTTTTGGGTTACTACGATTGGATTTGACGTGGATAAAGGTTGTGATGTTATATTGAAGCGAGGTGAAAGGTTATTTCTTATGTTTCCAAGTATTTTTTGGGTGAATATTTCTTTTTTTGGTAGAAAATTCTCTCATAAGTAGCATTATAATATTGTTTTCTTAGTTTTGAATCACGTTTTAATGAAAATATTATTATGCCTTTCAGACACCATAATCTGTGTTATCATTTTTTTTACTAGCCTGTCCCACTCCTGGACAAAGGCTTCTCTCCATTCTTTTCATCTTTCGCGAGCCTGCGCATCCTCCTTCCAGTTTTGACGGGTAGTATTCTATAAAAAAAACCGTGTTATTGATTTTGTAAAAAGAAATCAGCGTTACAGTTTAAATTGAATCTTATCTCCGTTCATAAAATACGTATTAATATCTTAGAACAGTCACATAAAACCCATTCCTTTCTGTTTAAGTACTGTTCAAAAACTCTTAAATCCCTTCACCATTGAGGCTTGACCCGGGATTTTCCTAATTACTTTGTTGATCTTACTCGTATTTTATTGGTGCTAGCTGTTTATAATTTGCCGATAAGCCATGGATCAGAGGGTGATTGACTTCCTTGTATACTTTAGGAGTTTTTTATTGTCCTGGTAATGTTCTGTTATAAGGTAGTACCATAACGCACTGGTAAAAGTTACAAGATAACTTTCATGTAATGGAATAACAAACTGAATGTCACACTTAACAAAGTTCAAATTCCATTGCAACCAAAAACTTATTAGGACCAAAAATTAACTTAGAATACATTTCACTAAAGTGAAGTAAGTAAACTGACTAAGTGGCGATGGAATGTAAATTATCTGAGATTATTAACACTGCTATAATAGCATTATGTTGTAGTTTATTTGCAGTAAGATCGAACGGTAAGGTTTAACAAAAGAGCTATTAGGTTAAGAAATCGGCGCCAGTACTTTTGAAAGAAAGAACGAGGAAATAACCACAAAATAATCGTGAGTTTATTTAGTGTATGCCACTTACGAATCGGTATTATGACTCTATGTGCACAGTTGTGGTTGTTTACCTTACTATTTTGTTGAATAAGTGGATGCTTCATTTTATACCAAAATTGTTACACAATTCTCTTACAATATGTCTGTGAATCTTTTAAGACACTTTTACACGTCAATATTTTAATGCTAGATTTCGCCGGCATTTCCTAGCTGACTTATCATCATCATCATCATCATTTTAGCCGAAAGACGTCCACTGCTGAACATAGGCCTCCCCCAAGCACCTCCACTTCGACCGGTTCTGTGCTTCTCGCATCCAACGGGTTCCTGCGGCTTTCACAAGGTCATCGGTCCACCTTGTGGGAGGCCTTCCAACGCTACGTCTTCCGGTACGCGGTCGCCACTCCAGAACCTTTCGGCCCCATCGGCCATCTGCATCGGCTAGCTGACTGATCCATGAAAAGAAATGCTAAAACAAACTCAGAGGTCATAGTTCCATCTTTTAAAGTCCAAACATTAAATAAGATTGTATGTGAACCTAACAATGCAGGGCCATGTCTGGAAAGGCCTTTTGAAGAAAGAACCATTGCAGCTTTGATTTGACCTGTCCCAACAGACGGTATGCATGCAGTCATCGTGAAGCTCAACCCTATATTAGGGAGCTCAACGACCCGTCACACGACGCTACCAGATCCATATACAAAATACTCAGATAGGCCATATACAAAATACTCAAAACCGCCAGTCATTAAGCTTTCTTCTCTCAAACGATTGCTTTCTTTCCTAACTTCATTTTCACAAAACGTAATAATCATCTTTCCAGCAGAATTCTCATCACATTTCTCATTGTACCGATGCAGTTTTCAACCTTTCTATTCGCATTTTATTACCTTGAAATGCTGAAGAGAATAGCTCGGAAACTAACACGTCTTATAATAAATTCTAAGCGTGTAATGCCAAGAGAATTGCGGTAGGTGGCGCCACCTCACACGTGTGGGGTGTTTCCCTCTCTATTATATTATTACTCACTATATTAAAAGACATATTTTGTCTGTTTTGAAAGCAGAATAAGTAAAGGGATTTTTATAAAATATAGTTTTTGCACTGAGCTAGAAATTGTTGTATAATATAAAAGGTAGGTGTAATACTATACTGATCTTTTCGAAAATAGTTTTCAGTATTTACATCAAATAATAGCAACCGCAATGTTTCGTAGAATATCTTACTTGTTAACATACAGCATGAAAGAACAGTGATAATAATATATTTTTTTGGATAAATAGTACCTTGTGTTATTTTCGTTTTAAAGCTACATCTCTGCTTCGTTAAACGGTTTGGTAGTTTAGCCGTCGAAACGTACCAAACAGACTAGGAAACCATCCAACCATCCATCTAACTAAGGAATAATTTGAAAATCATACTGAATTCAAAGCGAGCAGTCGTGGGCCAGTGGTATCGGCCCCGACTTACGACTTGTAGGTCGTGAGTTCGAACCCAGGCTGGCACTATTTGTGTATTTAATTTAATCACCACTGCCCTCAAAACGGTGAAGGAAAACATCGTGAAGAAACCGCATATCCTAGAACCAAACATTCAAAGGCATGTGACATCTATCAGACCGCGCTGAGCCCGCGTGGTGAATTATGGCCCACTCCCTCTTACAGAGAGGAGGCTTGTGCCCCAGCAGCAGGAACATTACAGGCTGATTATGCATATTCAAAGTCTTCTTGACGAATCCAAAGCTTTCAACTTACTTAACACACCCTTATTTTATGTTTCGTACAAAGAAACCTATTTCATCCCTGTACTTGTGAACCCCTTTTCATTACAAAGCCCCAAAGTCATTAATCATATACTTATTTGAAGACTTAATAGTAAAATTTGTCGGACTTGTGCCGTGTTTGACGCGAGCCTCTCAGCCTCTTAAGAATATTGTGAAATAATAATTAATGTCACAAAATGATGTATGGCTCCTACACAAATGGGATTGAAAATTAAGTTTTGGAAGTATCTAATGCTTGAGTGCTTTGGGTTCTCGTGTTTGTTAAATAGGATGTATGAAGTGGTTTCAGTAATAATTGAGTTAGTTGTAGTGGTGAGACGAGTAATTCATCAACTCGTCCTACATGCCTACGGCCCATTTAGGACGAGTTGCAGAAATCAAAATAAATTGTATTTTCATTCTGCAAGTCGTCTCACGTTACTATCAAAATGAGAAAAGGTACAATCAGTAGCAAAAGTGTTAGGTTGGATAATATAAAAAAAAAGAATTTGTTAAAAAATATTTAATAATCTATGACTAAAACGATAGTAAAAACTAAAAATTCTTAAAAAAATATTGTTATATCTTGTCTTGCTAACTGTACCAAATGTTTATAAAGTTTAAAGTTACTGTTGATTTATTCGATTTACTTATTTACAAAAATCAATCTTTAGTCGATTCTGTAATAATCGATATGAAGGTACTTATTTAAAAAAATAAAATTCTCCTTTAACCGCCATCTCTAATATTCTTCACTTGCCTTTTGAGCCTTATAAAAGATGGATGCATATCCTTCCTAGTGACTTTCTAATTGGCTAATAATATACTTACAGTTATGAAAAGCCTATAACTCGTTTTATTGAAGTGCCGGAACCTAGATTTCCTACAGGTTATGGGACCAGGTTACGTTTTTACTGCAATATAAGTGGTTCAAAAAGTAAGTCCGTTACGAACTTTTTAAAATGGATAATCTATAAACAAACGTAATATCAAGCCATTCGATGGTGAAATATACAGTATCTAGAAGTTTAGAATACGGGCATTGTTATGTGAAATGGATGTGATAAAAATTATTGACGAAGACCCGATAATTGGATGCAACTTATGATGGCGTGACAACTGCGATCAAAACTTTATCGGAGGATAATTTAACGCTAGTATTTGTTAAAAACAAGGTTTTTGGATCATGAAGTCAAGTTGAAAAATGAGCGCAGTGATACCAGTGTCAAAGTTTTGCAAGATGAGTGGAAAAATGGACAGGAATTTCGAAAAAGAAAATTCTATCATTTTCAAAATTATAAAGGGAATAATAGCTACAAGCAGAAAGATAACAAGCAGAAGAAGAAGTGCCAGTTCTTGAAGTGTCATCACTGTGGCCGCAAGGGGCATGTGAAAAACGACTGTTTCTACTTCAAAAGAGCTCAACAGCAGCAGCAGAAAAATACGGAAAGGACAAGGACGGTCCAGGCAGTTGAGATCAGTGGACCATCCACATCAGACAATTTTTCTGAATTTGCTTTTATGATGGAAGAATAACAAGCGGATGATGGAAGCAAAGTTACTTTCCTATGAATTCTGGAGCATCGGACCATATTATAAACCGGGAAGTTCTTTTCATTAGTCACACCGTCACTAACGCCATTAAAAATTTCTATTGCTAAAAATGGTGAATTTATGTTTCAGGTACCAAAAAGGAAACAATGTATGTGACCAGTGACCAGCAACATGGGCGTTCAAGGAGATTTAGAGGACGTGCTCTTCTGTGCTGAGGTACCATGAAACCTGCTATCTGTATCAAAAATGGAACGTGCTGCATTGACAGTCATTTTCGACCAGCTAGGAGTCCAAATACGTAAGGATAGTAAAACTATTAAGTAAGGTATGTTGAAAAATAATTTAATTGCTGTAGACTTAATGGCATCTGTAAATAAGTGTCAATCTGTTTCTCAAGTATGCAGTAATAAAAATATGTACAAATTATGGCATCATAACTTTGGTAATATTAGTAAAAATAATTTCATTGAAATTAAAACTAATAAAATGGTTTATGACATCAGCCAAGTTGAAACTGTAATGCCAGATGATGAGTTGTGTGAGGCCTGTATAAATGGAAAACAGAGTCGACTTCCGTTCAATCTGGTTAAAGATAAAAGTCATGTTAAACGGCTATTATATGTATATTGTGCACTCAGATGTTTGTGGACTCCCCCAACTAACAACAACAAAAACTATTTTGTGTTTTTTGTTGAAGAGTATACTATACATTATTGCGTTACGTATATATTAACCTATAAATCAGGCGTGTTTGCTGTTTTTAAAGATTTTGTGGCTAAAAGTGAGGCTAAGTTTAATTTAAAATTAGTCAACTTATACTGTGATACTTAACGGTGGCGAATATCTAACGACTTAAATGAAAAGTTATTGTGTAGAGAGAGGGTGTGACTCTTCCCTTAGGGGGGGTTGCCAGCAGGTAGGAATGTAGGAGGTTCGTAAATAATAAGAACTAGAAGATAGGTATACTTATTATTTATTGCCTAACTTCCGTGGCCTTCTCAAGTCCCGATAGCAGAGGGTAGTAATAGAGTAGGGAACAGAACCGTCTTCAGGTGATAATGGTAGTCCCAGACTTTGTCTGCAACTGCCGGCTCCAGTTCCAGGTTCTGTGGTAAAACTTCAGTGTATGGTAGTTAGTAGACGTGAATCACTCTGCAGCAGAGGATCTTCACCAAGCGTCCTCCTTCACGCCGGAACCACGACGTGGCGAAAGGGTTGAAGGGTAGAGTACCTATAAGTTAATGACCGCTCGAAGGTTCTATATAGTATTATTTAAGTTTAATGTTGTTTTTAAGTGTTATATTTACTTTTAATTATTACACTTGGTTATTTTTTTTAAGCTTTATGTGTAAATGGTATAGTTTTCAGTGTATATAGGTTAGTTATTATTAAGGATACTTAGAAAAACTCTTTTAAAGTGTAACTTGCTAGGTGCAACGTTACAAGGGATATCAACATTTAATAGTTCCGAGAACACCACAGTTGAATGGCGTTTTTGAACGTATGGTCAGAACCATTACTGAAAAAGCTCGTTCCATGATATGCGGTGCTAAATTAGACAAAGTGTTTTGGGGCGATGCAGTACTGACTGCTGTTTATTTAATAAAATTAATTTGAACCCAACTAAAGCTTTGAAACATTAAAAAAATACCATTCGCAATGTGGCATGATGAAAAACCTCAAATTAAATATTTGAAGGTATTTGGTTCAACTGTTTACGTTCATACTAAAATCAGTAAGACCAAGTTTGATGAAAAATCATGGAAAGAGATACTAGTGGGTTATGAACCAAACGGCTATAAAGTTTGGAACCCAGAATGCGAAAAATAATACGCAATGTAGCATGATAAAAAAAAAAAAAACCTCAAATTAAATATTTGAAGGTATTTGGTTCAACTGTTTACGTTCATAATAAAATCAGTAAGACCAAGTTTGATGAAAAATCATGGAAAGAGATACTAGTGGGTTATGAACCAAACGGCAATAAAGTTTGGAACCCAGAATGCGAAAAATACGTAGAAGTCAGGGATGTTATTGTTAATGAGACTGGTTTTTTTTAAATCCAGGCCAGACCTCAAGTCTGAAGGGAATATTAAAAATTCTCACGGCAAAACTGATGATGTAATATCCAAGTCAGTGCCGGTAAAGTCTCATAACTGTGATAATTTAATATCAGATACATCTAAACCTGATGGGCACGAGTGTCCTAGTAAAATTCGCAAATTAAACCATGATAATTGAATTGAATCGGAACAAATAGTTGATACACTTTCAGTCTGATAACCCGTCTTCACCAAAAGAAAACACAGATAATAATCCTGAGATTAGAATAAGCAATAGACTCAAAAATCGTTCACGTATTTTGTATAATAAAGACGATGATGATGTGTGATTGTGTCATTTTGTGTGCTCAGTCTATTCTATGTAAAATACCAAATTCATTACAAGAGATCAAAACTCGAGACGATAGATCTCAGTGGGAAAGCGCAAATAGGGATGAATTAATTTCTCTAAAGTTAAATAATACTTGGACTTTCGTACCAAGACATAAAAATAAAAACATTGTCGATTGTAAATGGATATTCACTATAAAAATGATGAATTTGGAAAACCTATTTAGATACAAAGCACGACTTGTTGCAAGGGGTTTCAGTCAAGAATACCTCACGGACTATAATGAAACTTTTGCACCTGTAGCAAGAATAGCTAGTTTCAAATTTATACTTAATTTTGCGAATCAATTTAATTTGCTAGTTCATCATATGGACGTCAAAACTGCCTTCTTAAATGGCGAATTAAAGCAAAAAAAAAATTATGTGGAAGTCCCTAAGGGTATCTCTTGTCCAGATAATTACGAGTATGTGTGTAAATGAAATAAAGCACTTTACGGGCTGAAACAGGCAGCTAGGTGTTGGTTTGAAGTTTTCGAATAAAGAAGAAGGTTTTCAAAGTTCTTCAGTCGATAGGTGTAGATATATATTTGCAAGACAATGGAGATGTACATAAAAATATTTATGTCGTTCTTTATGTAGATGATTTAGTTATAGTATGCGCTGATATTGAAATAATGAATAATTTTAAAAGGTATTTATTGAGTAAATTTAAAATGACTGATTTGAAAGAGATAAAATTATTTCCTGGTATAAAAATTAAAAGGCATGCAAATGAAATTACATTAGATCAAAGGGTATACATAAAGACGATATTAAGTAAATTTAATATGCACGACTGTAAACCTGTTAATACATTGAAAATAAACTTAATTATGACGCATTAAACTCTGAAGAAAAATATAACGCGCCATGTCGAAACGTTATAGGATGTTTAATGTATGTCATGTTGAGGCATTACGGCTTAAATCACTAGCAGTTAGTATTAAGATAGACATTGATAAACCATTCATAATTTATGAGGATAACAATGGCTGTTTAAGCATTGTAAATAATGCAACCAATAGAATTAAACTCTTAGAATAAGACTCTGAGTATTTTTGTGTTGTGATTAATTTAACTATTATTTAGTAATGGTCTGATTAAGGTTTTCTGGGTTTCCCTTAATCCTTAGCAACAAATGTTGGGCCATGAGATGTATTTCCCAGCAGCCACTAGGAAGTGAATATGTTTCCGGTCAATTAGGAATTGACTTTAATTTATTTTATTTGGTAGATTAATTTTTGAGGGGGCGTGTTGATTTATTCGATTTACTTATTTACAAAAATCAATCTTTAGTCGATTCTGTAATAATCGATATGAAGGTACTTATTTAAAAAAATAAAATTCTCCTTTAACCGCCATCTCTAATATTCTTCACTTGCCTTTTGAGCCTTATAAAAGATGGATGCATATCCTTCCTAGTGACTTTCTAATTGGCTAATAATATACTTACAGTTATGAAAAGCCTATAACTCGTTTTATTGAAGTGCCGGAACCTAGATTTCCTACAGTTACATACAAAAAAAAAACGTGTGATTGATTCGTATCTTTAATAACGAAAATCGCGGATTTCTTCGTCATAAATCATTTTATTAAAAACCAAAGAAACATAATACAATTGAATATTTAACAACCATGAAATTCGGTGACGAAACATGAAATGCAAAGAGGCAAATAAAGAAAACTGTTTACGTTTACGTTAGCGAGGTACACAGAAACGAAATTGAAATCAAATGTTGGATACTTATTTCAATGTTGGATACTCATGCCAATAACCAAAGATATCAAGTCTCTTGACACATTATTGAAGTATGTTCGGAATGGGTAACTTTCAATGGAAGTTTATTTCCTTTCTTAATACAAATTTTATAGGCGTTTTCTCATGATGAAATCTTTATTTCAGAGGTTTATTCAGTGATAAGAATTGTGTTTTTTCTTGAACATTTTTTATTTTTATTTTTAAATGTTGTCAAGCTTTAATTTGTTGCTTTATTATGGCCAGTGTTTTATTAGATCAAGAGAAGTGCCTGCAGCGATAGTTGTAATTTTTTTTTCAGGGAAATTCAATAACATATTTATTTTTTGCAATCAAGTAGATTCTTTGCTTATCTACCAGCAATTTGTTTCACAAAAAAATAACATCACTGAAGATGAATTTTCCCACAGCCCCGTCTATTTTTTCTGTAATAATTTTCCCCAGTGTTCTGTAACATTTCTCGGCTCTTTATTCTATGAAAAATGGCGGGAGCCACCCATCTCTTACGATTATAATCTGTGTCATAGATAGTTATCGGCAAGACAGATTGCACCACATTAATCTTAGTTAGCGATGAATGAGAATGGATATAAAAGACTCGCCGCAAAAGGGACCTATCGACGCGTTAAATTATGTTTTTCTCGTGTAATTTAATGTTGTTTCTCATATAGGTTATGATTTAGTGTTTTTCTTTAGACAAATAATGCGAATAATACAAATACTTAAGTAAGATATAAAAATGTAAGGATTTTAGAGGTATTTTTGACAGATTGAGACTGAGATTAGACCGTGGACGTTCTTAAAATTACGAGAATTGCCCCACTAAATAACATCTCTAAAAGAAACGACTGTACATAAACCACACATTTTTACCTCTAGTAAAACCTGTATTTTCAGCAAGTGAATTATTCTTCTTATAAACTCTTTATTTTATAAGTTAGTCACATTTGTAGACTGCAGTAGTTGACGAAACTGCCTACTTGTATTGTTAGGTCTTCGTGTCAATTGAGGTAATTAACAACAAGAATATATGTCGTTAAATAATAATAACTCAATTATATCTCTCTTATAAGTTGCTATGCTTTCTGCCTATCCCTATGGAGGTAAAGGCGTGAGTCTATGTAATATAATAACTTCTAAATAACTCCCACAGTACATTCTCCCACAACACAAAGCACGCAGCTATCTTTCCATTTTTTTATCTTTTATTAAAAAGCGTGTTTAGCGGTCCGTGCAAAAAAGAGACATGCTCTAACATGTTCTAACGTGTTCCAGCGGAGCACGCTGACGCGAGCGTATCCCGCCACGTCGCATTTGTAACTTGTCACGCTGTGGGGAACATGTCGATAGAGGGTTTTTTGAGACTCAAAAGATTAATTGGAGCGTGTTTTTGTACAATTTTGTTAGTGTTTGATTCCGGATGTTGATAAAAACAAATAAAAAAGACATTAATTACACTTTATTAGTTCTGTAAATATATTGATTATATGCAGAACCACAGTTTAGTGTTTTATAAACAGATGATTTCTCAAACAGGAATTGAGTAGCATAAGTAATACTGTTTCCTGGAATTTCTGTTCTTATTTTTGGTCTGTCAGTCGTCACTGTGCTTTTGCGCTCATTAAAATAATACAAACACTTATCTTTCAGCATCTCTGAGGACAAAAAAAAATGTTTTACAGTGAGTCGTTGATATTCAGAGTATTATGTTTACATGCAATTATGAAACTTCATATATTTTACCACTAGTTAGCCTGCGACTTCGTTATCGTGAAATTTTGGCCTCCACCCACCGCATCGCATCGCATTGCCCGTCCGTGCTCTTGGTTCATTTTTGCTTGGCGTTCTTTCTGACGTTTTAGCTTTTTGTTCGGCTCCAAAGGTTCTCCTCCTCAAGAATTGGACTATGTATTTATTTATATACAACGTTATTTTTAGTATATGCGAAACCTGAATATAGTTTGTTCAGAACAAGTAACTGAATCGATTCCAATAATTTTTAACATAACATAAACATAACATAATCAGCCTATAATAATGTTCCCACTGCTGGGACACAGGGCTTCTCTCTGTGAGAGGGCATAAAAAATAATTAAATAATAACAAAAAATAATTAAATACCCCAATAATTTTTACCCCATGTGAAATTTTGTCCCAAAAATATTTAAAAAACGTTAAAAGTTGGACGCCGAGTGACACTAAGTAGGTTATCTCCGCGCCGAACGGTAAGGTACCTAGGTACTATTATCAATGAGCGCAACACGGCGCGGCGCGAGCGGTGCGGGTGAACATGTTCTTGTACAGACAAGCTTATAACTTTGTGATTTTTCATGATACAGTTTTGAAATTTTGTATATAGATTCTTTACATAAAAATACTAGACACGTGTTTCGGGTTTCGCATATACTAAAAATAATGTTGTATATTTTATATGTACAAGTAACAATGGACTCAAATATGTTAGCAAACTAACAAATCGCAAACATATTATTTCAAATCCGGCTGGTAGTTTTAGCGATTAGCGCTTTCACACAAAAATAACAAACTTCAGCTTTATTATTATTAGTATAAAGATAGATTAAGGTTGAAAAGGCTCTGCACAAACTATTATAAAGTACCATCTGAATAATAATAGCCAATATTGTGGCCTAACTTTACCTCCACTATTATTCCGAGCGCAAATAATTTACATTTTAATCCTTACTTTGCATAAATCATTAGTTTCTTTGTAAAATATTATTTTGCTTTGTATAAAATATAACTATTTTGAAATAGCTTTCTTCGTCTTCATTTACGTAGTCGTGACATGAAAATAACTTGAGACATCCAAGAGTGAAGGTGACATTTTTACAAAATGAGAGGAGTTTTTAAGTTCTAGATATTATATTATATAATTTAATTTCCTACAAATAACAAGACTAAAGACAATATATTTGATTTTTTTATTGTATACTTTAGATTTCATTGTGTGCATAGTTAATTTAACCCACCGTAGCAACGTAGCACCGTAGCTCCGTAGCTCCGTAGCTCCGTAGCTCCGTAGCTCCGTAGCGTTGTGCTACGAATGTGCGATAATTGGCTTTTGTCTCTTGATGTTTATTTGTCGGAGTCATTTTGAAGTAATGTGGTATGGTAATATAGTGGGATTGTGTGCTGCATCAACTGTTCTTATGTTGGTTTATTTTCGAAATAATGATAAGCCTTATTATAGTATCTGTGTGCAAGGAAAACTCATGTTATAAATTAGTAACATTATCTACGAATGATAAATACTGATAAAATACTGGTATTCAGCTGGTATCCGGTTAGACTGGAAGCCGATCCTAACATAGTTGGGAAAAGGCGGGCAGATGATGATCCACGGATGATCGTATCGTCGTTCAGAAAATTATTCTTTATCGTTTTTGACAAAGAATTAATAGAAAGAGATCCTTCACTAAGGTACCATAGTATACGCAATATGCCTCTGCCACATGAAATACCACACCTATTCCATTACATTGCACCTCTATTTACTTCACAAAAACGCATTTACCTCACAAAATCCAATACTGACACTCAAATTGCTACGCCGTAGCGTCTACGTCGCTACGCCGTAGCGATCCGCTACGGCCTACGCGCTACGTGGGCAGGTATAATCGCTACATTTTTCGAACCCGGTCAGGGATGTCAGCGTTGCCTTTTAACGTTGATTAGTTTTTCTGAATGTTGCTAGAAACTGACATCCCTGCGTGTTCCACTATTTTGTTGATTGCGTTCGCAGCAAGCCATTTCTGTGTTCTATAGGATTTAGTTCCTATTGTTCTGTTTCGAAATGTTTGAAGTTTTTTCGCTTTTGAGGATTTATAATTGTGTTTGTTAGTTTTGCTTTCACATGTTTTGTGCCACATGTTTTGAAAAGTAAAATTGGGTGTGCATCAAAGGGTTGCACTTTTCATTCTACCTTTCTTTTTTATGTTTCACCAAGGATTTGAAATTTCATGTCAGAGTTCAGTGAAATGTATCGATCTATCCTTACAGTAGAGTTTATCAACTTTTTAAAACTCCTAAATAAACCTACTTTGTCTCTAATCCCACAAATGGCTTTAAAACAACACTGAGTTTCATTAAACACAGCCGTGCATCAGCTACATCAGTGCCACACTAAAAATAATTAATTAAAACCGTTAACCCCTCCCCATACTTCATCCTCCCCTCGTAAGCAACGCAGATGTTCTATTTAATTTAAATGAATTCTTGATGTTCAATGATTGTTCAGATCTCGTAGCAGCTACGGCGTAGCTGTCAATGCTACGGCGTAGTATCTCGTAGTAAAACGTGGTTTGTGGAGTAAATACGTGTGAATATGTGTGTATGTTTCAATTTGTTGGAAGTTATGTGTTAGTATAATAGGATAAGCAGAAATGCAGCTAAAACGGTAGTTTACAAATTAAAATCAGTTTATAATATTCATCACTATTTAAAGCTCAAAAATAAGTCAAACAGCAGCTCAAATTAATCCATTTAGTTCTAAAAGCAAAGCAAATACCAACATCGACTAAAACACATATTAAACGTTGATTGGTGCGCTGCCAAACTTTCTAGAATAATCCGAACGAGTTAGTTGAACAACCAACGATATCAACTTATACACACTACTAACGACATTAAAACCTGAACTGAACACGAAAACCGAGTTTTACTAATTAAATTTTATTTCTACCACTAAGCTTAGTTACTCTCAAATACGATTAGATAGGAGAGATTGTTGAACATTGCGGGTTTTGTGCGGGGCATTCAAGTTTGGATTGCATTTATGCAGCATTGGATCGCGAATAGAACGATAATCGTTTAGATGACATGTTCATAGTAGAATGCTGGTAGGGGTTAGCGTATGGAGGATTACTTCGAGTCATATTCTGTGGAGTTTTGGGCCGTTTCCTTGAGCAAGGCTTTGCTGTTATGATGCTATGATCCTTTGTACGGATAAACGTAGTTGTTTCGGAAATTAGCTGTAAATTTTGAACGGTTTTGTTGAGTTGAGTTTAAGTTGTTGGAGTTGTTTTCTTTTAATTTTGGGCTCATTTCCTAGCTGCTTTTCGATGTGTATATGAGGTAAATGTTATGTCGAAGCCTCTTATTTTATGATAATAAAGTCATTTTAATTAAAAAAGTAGGTTAGCGTAGTGGCTGGGCAATTTGTTTTTTACTCCATGGATTGCGATTTCGATTAGCGGTCGTGGCTACGTAATAACAGCAGCACGGGTCGGTCGATCAGGTTAAGCTACGCTTGCCAAGGTTGGTCCATAGATAGGTGAAGATCTTTACTTACCTTGACCCCTCCGTGCCTCTGAGAACACGTCAAGCCGTTGGTCCCGGTTGTTATTCGTAGATCTTTGAAAATCGTTACGGGTCGTCAGAAGCCCGAACGTCTGACAACTAGTCTTACCAAAGAGTATCGTATTACCTACACACAGGGTTGTGGAGAACAGATAGGCAGTCGCTCCATGTAAAATACTAATATTCAGCTGCATCCAGTTAGACTGGAAGCCGACCCCAACACAGTTGGGTAAAGGCTACGCGGATTGATTGAAATGTGGCTTCAATACCGATTTCAAAACGTTGTTTTTATGTGGCCATTCCATAAATGAACTCATTTGTGCTAGTGAACGCATACTTACAAAAAAAACCTTTGTGTTTCAGAAAGAAAGCATTCTAAAAATAGATAATTTTCAGGTTTCATATTTTATCATTTATCGTAGAGTTGTCAAAGTTTTTGTTCAAAAGTTTAAGCCTGTAATTAGCCATCATTAATTACCCACGTTATTGGTAAATCCTTGGCACTTAGTCGTTTTCATTCTTGGATGAATCTCTGGCTCTATCGGTAATTAGATTAATTACTTTCTTTTATACATTAATGTTAAAAAAGATATTATTCTGTGACTCAACTCAGTGAACCGCGGCGGGACTATATAGGTCATTCTTTTCATAAGCTAGTCATAATAATATATTTTTTATTATTGAAATTCAAGTGTCTCTTCTAAGGGTTTGGTACTTACGTTCCAAGATCTGAAAGATTTTTTTTAATAAGACATTCTGTTGTATATTCACACTTATTTAGGTGTGTAAGTACCTATGTACAAAAAGTTATGGTTTGTACTCTTTACTCTATTGTTGTCACCTTGTTATTTTTTCTTTACAAAAGCGGTTCGGTTCAAATAAATAAAATTCAGTACTTTTCTTTTAACAAGACATTCTCACATTTGACCTTAATCCCGGCCTATAATGGCCGGATAATGAGTTTGTTGAACAGTCTTGAAAAAACAGTTGTTTTTTACATATTATAGTAAATAGGTAAAACATTTATTCAGTGCACACAAAATACATAGCAGAACACATAAAGGTACAATTAATAATGCATGGAACCAGAAAATAAAATTTCTTTAAGGCGACACCGACCGCCTAGTGGCGCCCTCATCGTTTGTTTGGTTATTTCTTTTTTTTTAGAATGAAAATGCTGATAATTAGCTTGTTACGTTGTGCTCCACAAGATTATACGTTATTATTACAAGCAGGCGCTTTTGTGTGAATAATTTCATCACCACTGCTCTCAAAACGGTGAAGGAAAACATCGTGAGGAAACCTGCATGTCTCAGAACCAAAAATTCGGAGATATGTGACATCTACCAATCCGTACTGGCTCGGCGTGGTAGATTTTTGAAGCCTGTGTCCCGGCAGTGGGAACAATAGACGAAATAAGTTACTTTCATCGAAAAATCAATACCCATTTCTAAAACACACCAGACTAAATAATATCTTTACTAAAATCCGACAGACAAGACGTAAAGACATCCAATCGATGCAGTCTGACGAGCATGCCCTTCGCTTTACTGAGCTTTGTATCAAAATCGTTCGCCGGGCAGTAACTAGGGCAAAAATTGAGGTGGCTCGCCCGAGCGGTTGCCATGACAACGCCCACCCCTTGGCTGTTGCTTCTGCCGACAGATTTTGCTCTTAGTTTTTATGTAGGTATTGTAGTGTAGTAGGAGATTTGGTTTGACGGAGAATGTAGGGTTTATGTTATGAATGACATAGTTACGGGTATGGGTAGCTGTGGTTTAAGTTTCTATAAATAAGGTCTCGAACTTGAGGTTTTTTCCAGAACATTTACTTAAATTTTATTTGGAGCAGAGTTCTAGGATATAATCAATAACAACGTTTTTTTTAGCATTAATGATATCTCATACTGTACTCTATAATTATTTAGATATGCCACCAACTCTGTTACTTCAAAGTACAGACGCCAGCGCATCAAGCTACCCGAAACTGTCTAATTTTCCCAACCAACTTTGAACCTTATGTTTAAGCAATAAAGTTGAAAATCAATTAAAGATATTTGAGAGATTGTAGTAGCTTGATGTGCTGGCGTATGTACGTTGTGAATCCCTAATACCTCCTCTGTAATAGATTTATACTTAGTAGGTAATCATAAATCCATAATACTATTAAATAATCGACAGTGTTTAGCTTTTTGCTCGAACACACACAAGAATAATACAAGTAAGGGAGTTTGAACCAAGTACCACCAGTACCAGGTCACAATTGATGATTTTAATTATTACTTAGTAGTGACAGGTAGGTTCGAACCCAGACAGGCGCTTTACTTTGTGTAAATTTTTTTATCACCGCTGCTCTCAAAATGGTGAAGGAAAATATCCTAAGGAAACCTTCGTGTCCTAGAACCAAAAGTTCGAAGAAATGTGACATCTACCAACCCACACTGGGCCTGCGTGGTGGGTAATCCACCACGCAGGCCCACTCCCACTGACTGAGAGGAGGTCTGGGACACAGACCTCCTCTCAGTCAGTGGGAGTGATACATGTTCATGTATACATGAACATCATAGGCTGATTATGTACTATTGCTTATTAAATTTTGAAAAACACACAATGTAAAACAGTGTTGCAATTTGCAAAAACAGTAAGAAAATTTGAATTGCACGGGCTGAATTGTAAGAATCGCCTTAAGTCTATTTGCTTGGGCATCGATTGGTGAGGGAAAGCGAAGCGAAGATATGCGCATTTTTTAACACTGAGTGGAGCTGAATAGAATTTATGCAACAGAATCTATTTGGAAAACCGCTCGCTGGGATTCTTATCTAGCTGGTAGTTTCGATATTGCCCTGTCGAGAAAAGCGTGTGTTATGCTCTCAAAATGTGGCTGTATCAATGAGTTTCCAATATGGTATATATTGGATTTCCTGTTAAGTCAGGCTTGATTTCGTGCACTTTACTGTTGCTTGTTACTTTAGCAGTAGGTACGCCAGACATTTAAAACATCGTAGGTCGCAAACAATTGCATTGCACTGTTTTTTTTTGGGATGTTGTTAGGATAGATACCAAAAGTGTAAAACCAAGTTTGCAGCTTTGAAAGACCTGTGCTTACTGCGTGGTGCTCGAAAAACTCGTAATTGTCGGACTTCTTTCAGTTTTTGACTTATAACTTCTAAAAGGTGCATCAAGCAGGAAGATCAGCAGAAGTATTCGATAACATTCTTTTACTGACTTGATTTATGGTTCATCAGTACATCTACATACTAACGGTCAAGTCCTACGCACATTTTGTGATCATAAAAAATTTAAACCAATATCCCCACATCTTTATCAATTACTAGCGGCGCCCCGCGGTTTCACCCGCATAAGTATCGATCCCGTGGGAATATCGGGATAAAAACTATCTTATGTCCTTCCCCGGGATGTAATCTATCTCTCTGCCAAATTTTCTCGAAATCCGTTAAGTGGTTTAAGCGTGAAAAGGTAACATACAGACAGACAGAGTTACTTTCGAATTTACAATAGGTTTTTATATATTATATATTTATTATAATGGATTTTTATTAAAACCCACATTAAACGGCCCATTAAAAATAACCGCTCGGTGTGGCCCGACGCGGTGCGACCCGGGTAACCGTGCGTGGGACTTATACCGGCCGCGGCCCGTGGTTGTAGGTCATTCATGGCCCGAACTCCCCCCTCCCTCTCCCTCTAGCTAAGACTGATAATATAGCGAGATGAGACGCTTTATATGTGACAGTTTATTAATAATATCATTGTTGGAAGTATTCATTAAATACAAAAAGAAAATGTGGAAAAGATTTTGTAGGGAGAATGAAAATGATTGTGTATTGTAAGTAATATTTTGTACAAAACTATACTTTTTACAATATTTAAGCTCCAGTACTTCTTTCTGTTAATAAACCTAACTCCCTTGGACCCCCATTCACCTAACAAGAGCAAAGTAGCAGCAAAACCGTTGTACATTTGTCTCATGTCCGTTTATATTCCCCGGAGCTTAGTAGAACGAAAATCGGGATGTCCGGTGTACATTCAAACGTCTGGCGACACATCCCTTTTCCCTCCCCCCCTCTTGTTCCCCCCGGTCCCCCTCTGTTTCAAGTCGACGCCTTCGAGAGTCCAACAGTGTGTTGTAATTATCGAGATAGGCGCTTAATATGTAGTACATACTCGTTGAAGTATCGGCGTATGTGTCGTGACACGGAGGCAGAATGGATCGCGTGTAAGGACGGTTTACCTATGTGTTTCGTAATAAAAATCTGTTTGAGAATCAGTACGATAATATCGCTTTAAGAAAAGATTTGACTTAAAATAGTTTCTTGTGTTAACGTGCCTATACCATACTGTAATTACATTCATTTAAACCATTGCGAATGTTTCAGTCAATCAGGATGGTAACTTGAGTTTCAATATTGAGGATTTACAATATTATGCATTAGCTAAGTATGAGCTTACATCAAATCTCTCAGTTTTCTCAACTCGTCTACTAAGCATAAATCAAACTAAAAATATTTTATTTCACATAAACCTACATGGGCATTTATGAAACGTCAGAAGCTAGGTGCACGGTTCTTATTGGTAATAATAGATTATTATTATACCTATATGTGGATACAAATATAAATAATAATTTATTTCATAAGCCTCATACATAAGGAGTGACAAAGGCTTAACAATGCATTACTTAAGTTACTTAGATCCTTATAGAAATTACGCTACACACATGTTTGATTTTGTGAAACTCTTTTCATCCACTATACGCTAGGACATAGCCTGTTACTCAAAAAAAAAAAGGTTTCCGCCTTTCCTTCCTTCCCAGTCACATTGTGAAACACAGCCTCTAAATACCTACATGGTTTCTTCGTTAAAGTTTCTCAAGAACACAAGTATTATTAGCCATTAATGTCCAGCTACTGGGCAAAGGCCTCGTTACTCTCTTTCCACCTCTTTCTGTCCAGAGCTGCCAAGGACCAATCTTTATTAAAGGAAAACTTTTTCTCTAAAAGGAAAATCCCACCATTTCTTATCTACGAGTATCAACAAATACTCTAGAGCTCCAATACCAATACCAGCGGTACACGTGAAACAATACCAACTAATCTAAAAACTATTTACCGAGGGGTACCGCCGTACCCCGCCGGGTACAGGTGCACTCCACTACTTACTTGTCTCCAACTTATTTGACAACTGGAATACAGGGCCGCACTCATAGAAAGGCAGCATTTGTTGTTTCAAGTATAGTCAAAGGTAGTGGGTGCAAAGGTGTTGTAAGAGGAAATAAAGGGGTGCATGGGTGGCAAAAATTTAAATAAACAAATAAACGAATGACTCGTTATATTTAACCCGTCTAGATATTGGGATAATTACTTCAGTTACTTTACTTAAACCATTTTCCTTCATAATATTGTTATTTACTTATAATCTTTTTTATAAGGAGTTTTATGTGGTTCGTCTTAAAAGTAGACGGGATACCTGAGGTGTTAAAATATTACATTAGCTCTCGCCACATCAGCACATTTTACGACTTCTGGTTTAGCAAGCTTATAAAATAATTTACTAAAACCTTAGTGACAAATCGCTCTAATTAGCAGTAATTAAAAGGGAACCGAAATTAATTACGATGAGTTCAAACTGGCCTGAACTTTCTCATGTTTTTTGTACAATTAGGGGCCCACTTAAACCAAAAGCCGTCCCTGTACTCAGCCCTTGCTTCAGTTAACTCTGTTAACAGTTTAGAAAGCGGTGGCGGACGTTTTAATTAACCCTTTCTAGTCCATGTTAGCGGGGTCGAATGTACCCCGCCTGTTCAACCACTATTGCGTGTTGTGTTGTTGATTTAGTGAAACCCAATATTGAAGCGTTCGGAGGTTAGACGAATATTTGAGCAGGTTTAAAGATTGACTGGCTGTTTGAACGGTAGAAGGAAATGAGTGAATCGATTTTGTATTGAAGCAATCAATTATTGACATCGTATTCCGGAGCTTTTAGCGTTTGATTGTATCTATTGAAATGGAAGATTCACTCACGAATGGTGTGTCATGTGATGAAAAATCATCAAGGGGCTTAAACATTTGTATACGATCGTCTAATTTTGATACTTAAGATGAGATAGAGATATTATAATAACTGCTAACGGCATCAAGTGCAATATGTACGAAGAAATCCATGTATAATGGCGCGTGGCTAAAATCGGAACTAACGCCGCCATATTCTATACATATTCAATCATCATCATCATCATTTCAGCCGAAAGACGTCCACTGCTGGACATAGGCCTCCCCAAGCACCTCCACTTCGACCGGTTCTGCGCTTCTCGCATCCAACGGGTTCCTGCGGCCTTCACAAGGTCGTCGGACCACCTTGTGGGAGGCCTTCCAACGCTACGTCTTCCGGTACGCGGTCGCCACTCCAGAACCTTTCGGCCCCATCGGCCATCTGTTCTGCGAGCAATGTGCCCTGCCCACTGGGGGACTTATTCCATACATTTCACAAAACAATTGCACAAATGTCTGTGTGTTTACCAACAGCACTTTCCTGTCAAAGTCACTCGGGACCAAAAGATCCTTGTAGCACTATAAATGGCACCCCTCCTGGTTAAAATGTATATTTTTTTACGGAGAATGAATCCGTTTCTGACCTCAAAGAAAACCTCTTTTCCGATTATAAATTTTTTCATTACGAACAGTCCAGGAGGAAAATAATTCAATGATAAACCGGTTTAATCCGTCAATTCGACGCCTGCCACAATAGATTAGCAATGTCGGCGACGTACAATATTTCCGATATTTTCCCGTTGCTGCCATCCATTTTTATTATTATGTATTCTATTATCGGTAAGTGAATAAATTATCGTCGCTTCTGTTTTGGTAGAACTACTTACAGTCGATTTGGTGAATTATGGCTTGTTTATTTTAGTTGACGAGACATTTTTTTTATTTTAATTCGGTTCTTTCTGTTCGACCAATTCCCGTAAAAGAACGTTCAAAATCTAGTCGCAGTCTCATCTCGGCGACAAACAAATGTCAAAAACCTGTCAAAAATGTAGGGAAATTAGAGGTATTTTTGACAGATTGAGACTGAGATCAGACTGTGAGCGTTCTTAAAATTACGAGAATTGCCCCTCTGTTCTTTTGAATAACTCATCAAATAGTCTAGATTTTTTTAACTTCACATCTTAACCCATTCCCTGTGCCATGAATAACGTATGATTCATGTTGATTGTTTTACTATTATGTCTACTTTGTCGACAGTGAACCTGTTAAGCTTCTTAGGATCTGAAGTTACAACAATCCGGGGGCCTAAAAAGGCCCCACAAATTCGAAATTATAATGCCACAACAATCTGGACTTAGATACTTAAATTCGAAATTATAATGCCAGAAAAAAAAAACAAAATAACAGCTGTGTTCATTACTAGACTTTGTATAAACTGTGATAAGAAACAGTACAATTTAGTTTTTTGCACAAATAAGTCAATCAATTAACTCAACCTATTGCAGTCCACTGCTGGACATAGGCCTCTCCCAGGCTGCGCCACAACACCCTGTCCTCCGCCTTCCGCATCCAGTCTGTCCCAGACACCTTCTTTAGGTCGTCCGTCCATCTTTATTCTAGTTATGCGGCGTCCCACACTACGCTTCGCGATACGCGGTCTCCACTCCGTCTGCTCCACCGGCCATCGGTCCTTAGACAAACATGGCTAACCCATTACCACTTCAGTTTGCTTACTCTGCAAGCTATGTCGGTAACTCCGGTTCTTTTCCGGATAGTTTAATTCCTGATTTTATCCTTCAAAGAGACTCCGAGCATAGCTCGCTCCATAGCGCGCTGAGCGACCTTGAATTTGTGGACCAGCCCGACCGTCAGTGTCCACGTTTCGGCACCATATATCGTCACAGATCACACTAATATTATAAAGGCAAAAGTTTGTAAGTGTGTTTGTTACTTCTTCACGCACAAACGGCTAAACGGATTTGGATGAAATTTGGCATACATATATTTTATAACCAGGATTAAGACATAGGATACTTTTTATTCCGGTATTTCCACGGGATCGGAACATATGCGGGTGCAACCGCGCGGCGTTGCTAGTAAGTAGATAAAGTACAATAAAAGGAGATGAGGAAGCGACATAACCATAAAATACATTTATTATGTTACAGCTACACATTTTTTATATGAACATTTTATACGCATGTGTTACAATATTACTAATAGGTACTCCAACTGAACGCAACTGTATATAAAAATGCGTTACCCAAATGTCTCAACTTTCTGAACTAGTAATAGTAAACAAAGATATAAATCGTATGTTTTTACGTGTTTTCCTACACATTATGTACTTTTATGTGTTTTGTATTCGTAGTGACATCGAAGAGTATGTGTTTCTCTTACGGTTGGGTGACATTCAATGTTCGTTTGGCTTAGTATGTGAATTGACAAGATGTGACAGTTGCAGTCGAAATATTGTGGGTGTTTGAAGGTTGGAAATCGGCTCTTGGAACAAATTATCCGTAAACTCATGTTTTCATGAGACAAAGTTGAAAAACATATGACAATTTTAAACAATAACTGCTTTGGTGTCGAACAATATGCAACAATGTAACTCGCAACTATTGGATAATATGGAATAAATAATAACCATTTAAAAAAAGTCAGCAACCGACGCCCTGCAATTTTTTTTCCAAAATAAAACCGAAAACTTCACACGCAACATAAAACCAACGTCGATAAAGTGAAAACAGCGCTTAAATTAATCCATACTAGCATTAATATCAGCACTGCAAGCGGTGCAGCGCCACAGCGGGTGTAGATTAGCGGTCTGATGCTACTTTATTGCACCTAATGTAAGCAATAGCGGGTAAGCTTCAACTTATTGTACTTTGAAGATGTCCGCTTTTTCGTAAAATGTTGCATCAAAATGTTCTAAGCTGCTTGAGAATTTTAAAGGATATGAAATCTCAATTTAAAATGCGGGCTCTCATTTTTGTGGGATGAAAATGTAAACAATCTTTTATGTATCCTTCCAATTTTTCTTAAGCGGTTAAACAATGGCGATGAACATTAAATAGGCTTTCAAAAGCTATGGTTTACAGGTCCCATAAAAATACGTCGTAAATTCTTCTACAAGTCTGTTTACACCAAAAACGAAATCGCCGTGACTTGTGACAAAAGCCAACGAGAATCCATTTACTCACGTTTTCAGAGGAGTTTAACTTAGAATCACTACCGCTCGCAGTGGTACGTAGGAACAACATTGATTCTAGCAGACAATGCAAGCGACAGCCGCGGGCAGGCCGGTGGGCCCAGCGCGAACGAGCGGAGTGAACGTAACGTAAATAAGAACAATTTTAAAATTGAAAATACTCGTTTCGCCTTATTATTATGAGCAAAGGCCTCCCTACTCTCTTTCCACTTCTCTCTGTTCAAAGCTACTAAGGACCAGGGGGCCTTAAAAGGCCACTTTGGTAGAATCATAAAAGGATAACATTATGAATCATAATATGACGAAGACAGTCCATGTTTTTCTTTTTTTTTGCTGCACTACGTACATAGGTATAATCAAAGAGATTGGGATTGGATTGATTGGTATTTTAGCACAGATAAAAAAAGTAACTGAAAAATCCTTCACCAATGGGATTTGATACGATTACCTTAACAGTTAACTGTCCATTATGATTCATAATGTTATCCTTTTATGATTCTGCCAAAGTGGCTTTTTTAGGCCCCCTGTTCTTGTTGAAGGAGTCCAGCTGTGCATGTCAAAAATTAAACTAAAATGCTATGGTACACTGATGGATGGATTGTAAGAGGAATAAAATGAAAGAGAAGGGTGTGAATGATAGCATGTTGGTTGACAGGGGAGAATGGAAGAAAAAACGTGTCGCGCCGACCCAAGTAACATGGGACAAGGACAGGAAGATGATGACTGCTACAACGGTCTCCTGAATGACATTTACAGGGGGGGCGATGTTGGTAAACATTTATGTAATTGTTTTGTGAAATGTCACTTAAAATTTATTGAAAAAACAAGATGGCGGCGGTAGTTCTGAGTTTGGCAACGCGCCAAAAGATAGCGCTATTAAAAAAATGTGCGAATGTACGTCGCGCGTTCGTGCAGGGCGTCGGCAGCCGAGCCGATGTGCCGTGACTTATCGGAGCCACGTCAGACTGGCTTACAGCGCCGAAGCCTGCCCTTTAAGTGCGTTATTTGCTGTAAGGCTTTGAGGTCAATGTACGGCAGTGGATTTATAAATCTTATTTACGCAATCTGTGATCTAAGAATATTTGTTTTGAGTTCGAGTATATTCAGAGGTCAAATCTGGAATTTGGCTATGCTAGAGTATTGTCTAGTGACGAACAAAAGTCCCTGTTCAATTCGTCAATTTACTGTTGTTTTTGTGAATAGCTTTTGGGTCTTGTCTTTATATGCTACATAATTATAGCCTATAAAATCCAATCCTATTACAAATGGTTACATCATTGAGTGATTTTGGTCTGAAAGCTATAGGTACATAAACTTTATCTACAAAGCCAAATAACGTTCTTGTTATTTAAAAATTGATTAAGATTAGTGTGGATATAAATAGCCAAAGCTTGCTTTTATCAAAGTTAACCTTACTTCTGTGTCTGTAATTTCTGGGTGCACGTCAAGAAACTCACTCAATTCTCAAGTTATGTGAAAGGTACCTACTCCACTTTTAAATACATCCATACTACATACTTATGAACTATATGAACTTACTGTTTTTACAAATACAAAAGTAACATTGTCTGTCTGTCTATTACCTTTTGACGTCTTAAGGGCTGAATTTTAATTTGATTGGCACACTGGTAAATTCCATTCAAACTTATGTTTCAAATTAATATTATTTCAAGTTAAACCAATACTAACTTTATTTTAATGGTAATTAAGTTTATTTCAGAGTGACTAGCACTATTGAAAAAGTTATAAAAATGTTTGAAGTTGTAGTATAGCGTGAACTGAGCTTTATTGTGTAGGATTTAAAGTTATTTTTCCGTAAACTCATATTTATTTATAATGTATGTCAAATAAATCGCGAAAGCAGATTAGACCATGACATGGGTTAGGACATGGGATATTTTTTATCCCGGTAGTACAAACCCATCGGATAATTTTCGAACTCCACGCGGGCAAAGCCATGGGCAAAAGCTGCATAATGTATTAATCTTAAGGCGAAAGCGCCAGGGTAGCCCGCGAAATTAATTTTTTTACGTTTATTGCAATTTGCTGGTCAGTATTAAGTTGTACGTTGATTAAAATATGATTCGCGGCCGTAACAAATATGTATTTACAGAATTATAATCAATAAAGTCATCAACATAACTCTCTAAGACCAAGTAATCCCACTGAATGACTATTTCATGAAATCTTAACATTTGGGGATTATACTAACTTAACAAGTTTTATTACTGATTCTAATGATTATAATTCTGTAAATACATATTTGTTGTGGCCGCGAATCATATTTTAATCAACGTACAACTTAATACTGACCAGCAAATTGCAAAAAACGTAAGAAAATTTGTCGACCACGAGCGTTCGATTCATTCGATTGCGCGTCAATTTTTCAATTCCAAAGTGCTTGCGAAGAATGTAAAGAGCTCACTTTAGCTCAACAAACTTCGTGCGAGTAGCTCAAGCATTCGCGAGTGTCCGCGAGTGGGGGATAAGAGACAACTGCGGGAACAAGGCTATGTGGCACTCGTGGGCAAGGTGCCAGGTACTTACCGTATCAGAATTAAGAGGCTATTACTCTTTGATTCAAGAGGATGAATAGCGGGCTTTGATGTTCGAAAAGTCTTAATGTAATCCTTTGTTGACTGACGATGAATGTAGCTTTATTGACATGTTTACTGAAGTGTAGTATGCTCGGTTAAATTAGCTGCTAGAGGTTAATTATTTAATTCGCTGGTCCTAGACTTCTCCGAAGTTGACATGCATTTTTGGAAGTTGTGTTAGTGCTTTGTAGTGCAAAAAAAAAATAGGCACTCCGGGAGTGCCGACAGAAGTGGCACTCCGGGAGTGCCGACAGAAGTGAAAACATGAACAATTATGTGTGTACTTTTTTAATCGTCTTATAAACAAAACACGCGCGGTGTCGGTTACGGTAACAGTGTCGCGGGTTCAATGGTTTTTTTTCATCTCATCTAACTAGCCTGTATTGTCCTACTGCACAGCCATCTTATCATTTTATTGTATGACAGCGAAACTGAAATGTCCATCCGAAAAAACTGATATCGACATGAAACCGGAATCAGTCACAATTATGTTGCCGCTTAATGTTCTTTGTTATTAAAATTAAGGCACACAATAATCGCAGATATTATTATGTGGCTGGCTAAGTAATAACAGCTGCACGGGTCAATCGATCAGTTTCATCATGTCAAAAAAGAACATTAAACGGCAACATAATTGTGACTGATTCAAGTTTCTTCATGTCGATTAAGTTTTTTCGGATGGACATTTCAGTTTCGCTGTCATACAATAAAATGATAAGATGGCTGTGGCCCTTCGATTAACTTGGTTAATGTGCTACAAGGGTGGGGACGGTGCCCATACATTTTAGAGCATTGTTCTTTGTAACCCTCGGTGTGCGAGTCCGACTCGCACTTGACCGGTTTTTTTTTTGCTTTCTTCTCAAAACTCGCGAAAGTCAACGACAATGTATGGGAGGTAAACTTGCTCGACTTATACACAAAAATAAACTAGAACAACTATCATACAACAGCTTACTAGGACACACGGGCCTGACAAAGGAAAATCATGAACTATACGAGTATTATCTACTCTACAGAATAGAGTTACATTCCTAAGCTTTATCGCTACTATTCACGACATACACCCTCCATTCATACGACAGTACAGACATCTTATTACTGTCTTCAAAATTTCAAGTAATTCCGAGGGTCGGGTACAAATAAATTGCGCAGACATTGCCTTTGTTCCTGAAGGGATTAGATTACGATGATTGCCAACAGAGTTTCTAGTTACAGCCCCACTGCTAACTAGCTGTGTAACGTGATTATTTGCGGGATAATGAGTTTTGGCGGGAAATGGGTGTTTGACAGGTAGCCATCTTGTTTTTAGGAAAAACTATGTTGTTAATGAGGTTGGGTGTGTTTGTGTTGAAAAAATTATAATTGTTTCATAATAAAAGAAATAAAAATACGTCTGTGTTTCATGTGAGTATTTAATTTCATATTTATATTCACATTATTGTTTTACAGTGGCATTATTTTTGAACATAGGTATTCAACCTGAGTTTAGTCATTGTGGAAGTGGATACGTTTTAATATGCATTGGAAGCAATAGGTACTACCTAAGTAGGTACTCAGGAAACAAATAGCCTACCTATTATAATTATAGTACTACCCTAGTCATAAAACATTTGTGACAAAACGTTCACATTTCTATTTCCACAAGCACAATGATTTCAAAAGTATAATATTATATAAGTCAATGCACAAGCATATTTACATTACGGCTTTTTACAGTCATATTTATGAAATTATTTAAAATATTCGCCTCGTGCCTGACATTTATATTGCCCGAGTGTACTTGGCACCACTCTGTCAGTTGCCAACCCCAACAAGACTTGGCAATTGAATAATAAAATGCGTAATACAATATACGACGGAGCGTAAAAAGTGAATATGGCGCTGCGAATACAAAAATATAAATTAGAGACGGATCAATGGTTCCCGCCAAGCAATCTTAACATTGTGATTTGTGTGACCGGTTAATTGAGATTTTAATTCAATTTCATTAAGAAATAAATTGTCCATGTTACGTGCGAAAATCAATGGTAGGTAATCCCACATACATAAACACTTTGGTATTAGTGTTTATGGATTTTCGCCGAAAAACATATTTATAATTATGACCTAACTAGCAGCGCCTCGCTGTTTCACCCGCATAAGTGACGATCCCGTGGGAATATCGGGAATATCGGGATAAAAACTATCCCTGGGATGCAATTTATCTCTCTGCCAAATTTTATCGAAATCCGTTCAGTGGTTTAGGCGTGAAAAGGTAACATACAGACAGATAGAGTTACGTTCGAATTTATACGATCGGGAAAAAAATTAACCAATTCCCGTTCGTCCCACCAGGGGGACGAAGTCGGTGGGACGAACGGGAATACACGAATATTGTTGAGTATGGATACAAATCATCTTTTTAGACAATCTTGCATCCTATACGCATACAACCTAAATTCTCCCTAAAAACAATAAGGAACATCGGATCTTCTTCCCAAAATCGCTCATAATATCAAAAGGGTGCTCGCCACCAATATCGCCGTCACTCCAGCTATAATTCAGCAACTGTTCATTTAATACTGGCGAGGTAAACCGCGGCAAGTTTACGAGGGCGGCTGGAAGCGCTAATCCCTGAATGGATTAGTTACCGTCACTACGTAAGGTGGTGTACAGAATGTTCAGTGTGTGCGGTGAACTTGAAGATAAGCTTTGACGTTGAGCTGGAAGTGACACAATGTGCTCATGCTTAGGAATGTGTGTGGAATGTTTTGTGTGCTCTGATACCTCCAGTTAAAGGAACTTATGAACGCTACTGATAAGGCGAGTATAGCCAAGTCAGTCCTGGGCTGACACACTTTAGTGAAATCAGCAGTTTTAGAGGAAAAAGTCGTTTTTATGCAGATCCACATACATTTCACGTAACTTAAATTTTGGGGGAAATTACGTTGAATGGTCATTAAATTCGAGTGCAGAAAAAAGTAATTTAAAAAAATTAAACCGACTTCAAAAAGAAATTAACTCAAAATTATGAAATAACTTTAATTTCGGAAGTCGGTGTCTTGGGATCTGTATTTTAGTTTTATGCCACCGACTTCCGAAATTAAAGTTATTTCATAATTTTGAGTTAATTTCTTTTTGAAGTCGGTTTAATTTTTTTAAATTACTTTTATTTCGTAATTTTTAGTTTTTGCACTAGTATTTGACCAAGGTTTTGAGATGTTTTCCCTTTGACACTACACCCGTAGCTCTTATCAATAAGCCAGGCCGTCACACTTACACGTATTAGTCCATATCTTGAAAATTACTGAATCGATCTTGATGAAACTTGCACTGTTCCCTAAGTTGAAGAAAATGTAAGCCAATAAAAAAAAAATGGTCACGATCCGATTAATAGTTCCGGAGATATGCGTGGACAAACATACATACATACATACATACATACATACATACATACATACGTCTATGAAATTTTGTATATTTGTTTGGAAGCCCTAATAGATCATCATATGTGAATATAATGCAATTCCAATAATATTACATACATACGTATCGAATTGATAACCTCCTTTTTTTTGAAGTCGGTAAAAAAGGAACGAAATTGTCTGACGATGAATTGGCAATTTCTCAAGAATATGCGATCTCATTTCAGATCTATAAACCGGAGAGATTTGTGATCCTGCTGCGCTTGTATACCAAGAATAAAACCGCATTCACAAACCAGCATATTCTCGTTGAAAAGCCGTCGCTGCCTGGACGATTTCTTGCTAAAATGTATTCGCAATCCGATAATGCGTGTCTAAATTGGCTAGTACGTCTTGAAGTGGACCTTTTAACCTGTCTATCTTATGTTTCGCCCCTAACCGCACTTCGGGTGCTACGTAGATAGCGATTATAGCTGCTTACGTGATAGTTTTAAACTTAAAGTAGGGATTTCAGTTTTTGTCGGTAAATTTTTGGTGATGTAATGTAAGTAGTGTATTGTGTGGTTTGTTGATTTAATTTGTTATGGTGTACTTGAATTTATGTCTCTGTTTTTTTTTCAATTTATTTAAGAGTACTTCGTTCACTTTCGTGTCCTCTCAGGATTATTACCATTTAACGATTTGGATATCAGAATCTTGCAATTTTTTAACCTGGGAATCGAACCCAGGACCCCACGCTCAGCAGTTGCGCTTGCAATTACGAGACCAACGAGGCAGATACAAACCAATATTGCAGTTAGCAAGATGTTAGCGGGCAGACTGCCCAGGATGCGACTCCGAATGTCCAAGTATCGTTGAAACTGTTTTAATTTGATCATAATCAGCCTATAATGTTCCCACTGCTGGGACACAGGCCTCCTTTCAGTGAGAGGGAGTGGACCATAATCCATCACACGGGCCCAGTGCGGTTGATGGATGTCACATGTCTTCGAATTTTTGGTTCTAGGACATGCCGGTTTCCTCACGATGTTTTCCTTCACCGTTTTGAGAGCAGTGGTGATGAAATTATTTACACAATGGCCACCACTGCTCTTTAGCTTCGCTAGTTTTAATTTGATGCTTGTATAATACTCCAAAACCCAGCTTAATCATACCCTCATAACAGTATAACTCTTGTACCAAACAACCCGTTAGTGATGTAATCACTAAGTCTACCCTATAAGGTAGTTTGGAACACATATTAGACGAATAATTTAGAGGCAGGATTAACTTAGAGTTTAGAAGATGGATGAAATTCACGTATCATTTTCTTACAAGTAGAATTTGTAGTAAAGTAGGCCGTATGTTATGGATTTAGCAGTTGAGAAACTGATGTTAATAATGTTGGTACTTAATGGTGCCAAGTTCTATGGTGCCAGCGCCAAATATAGTTACTTTTACTAGACAGGTGGTACCAAGTCATCATCTACCTAGGTCGGCTTCCAGTCTAACCGGATGCAGCTGAGTACCAGTATTTTATATGGAGAGACTGCCTATCTGACATCCACAACCCAGTTACTGGGTAATACGATACCCCTTGGTAAGGCTGGTTGTCAGACTTTCGGACTTCTGACGACCCGTAACGACCGTCAAAGCTCCACGAATGACAGCCGGGACCAACGTCTTAACGTGCTTTCCGAGGCACGGAGGGGTCTTGGTACCTATGTAAAGATGCTCACCCATCGACGGACCAACCGCGGCAAGCGTAGCTTTTATTTTATTGCTTCGTTGGTCTAGTGGTCGCAAGGGCTACTGCTGAGCAGGAGGTTTTGGGTTCGATTGTCAAGTGTATTGGGTTTTTCTATCTGGAATTTCTCAGTAGCAGCCCGTAGCCCGATTTGTGCCTGGTTGATGGCTATAGGCTCACCGCCTATTGTATGGGACTCAAACATAACTAGCTGCTCTGCTTAACCCTTTGGGGAATGCAGGCGTGATGTTATGATGTTTATATTTATACTTCTTTTAAACTACCCCTTTAAAGGGAAGGGTACCTACAGACGTGATGTTATGTTGTGTGATTGCGTAAACAATGCATACATATGCTATAACAGCAATCGCGGTTGATTTGCTGGCATTTATTGAAGAGTCTGTCTCCGAAACTCATCATCAGATCTTTACGGAAAAATTGCAAATCCGTCTATTTACGATGGAGTTATGCAAAAAAAAATTGTCAGTTAAAAATAACTTCAATCGGAAAGCAAATGAAAATAAAACCACATATTGAGCAACCAATTAACACTTTTCGAACATCGCTATTGCAGTAATTGGGTGCAAAATATTCGGTTGAATTTGATTCATTAAACTAATAATATAGTCGACTTATTGCAATGTGTTAATTATTGTGATTGACTTTATTATAAATACGATTGTTTTCATTATATAAAGTTTAATATTTCACATGTATTATCGAGAACTCTAGTCGTATTTGTATGTCTTCAATAACAAAACATACCGCAACATATAATTGTTATTTATGACCTTGACCTTTAACCTATGTTTTACGAAGAAATAATTCTAATTCAATACATATTGACGAAATTTACTATAATGATGTTAATAAACTTCATATATCTGAAGGCCAATAACCCACCCCCCCGTCCTCGATCCCCTGCTAGTTCGTCTTTCCACATTATCTAGGTTTACTCTTTTTGACAGGTAATTACAGTCAAAAGGAAATAAAAGTTTCATGATTTACAAACTGTGAACGTTCTTAAAATTACGAGAATTGCCCCTCTTAGTTCCGATGTAACGGACAATTGCCCCTATGAGTTCCGATGTAACGGACAATTGCCCCTATGAGTTCCGAATTTCCGATGTAACGGACAAATGCCCCTCTGAGTTCCGATGTAACGGACAATTGCCCCTCTGTGGTCCGATGTAACGGACAATTGCCCCTCTGAGTTCCGATGTAACGGACAATGGTGGACTTTCCAATTTTCACATCACTTACGACTGAAATAGTAATTATAGGTTGGCAGGGTCATCGACGACCACGGCAACCTGTTACCATGGATTCTGGACTCCTGGGGGGGTCCAGGATCAAATACTTGAATCGTTGAAAAGTTTTCGTCGGTTATTGAAAAAAAAAATTGTGTTCCATACATTTTGACCGCGTAGGTATTGCCATTTGTATGAAACAGCAGATTTTTTTTGATAACTGACGAAAAATTTCCAAGCTAGTTGGGATAGGATCATGTGCTGAATTTATGGTTGCATTTTGTGCGTCGATGTCCATACCAACCTATATGATTTCAGTAAACTACCAAAGAAAGTAACAAGTAAATGAATTTCTGTTGAAGTGAATATCCCCATTCCAGTATAAAGCTAACTAACGTAAGAACGAACAAGATATATACCGGTCAAAAAACTATTAGACCATACTGAAATCCTCTCGAGACCTGGAGCTACCAAAGAAAATAAATTACCTGATTTTGCGCGCAACCGAGCACTTACATCTATCCTTCTCTAAAGCACTAATCTGGGCGTATGAGCGCGATATACTTGTCACACTCTGGCTTTCATACATCACGTAGGTATAAGAGCATTGTAAGCCCCTAAAATGAGTGTTTATTGCTGATCCTTCGAGCCGGACTCTTGTAAGCTTCTTCTGTGTTGCGAAAATGGACTTTATGCCCTTGATGTTAAGATGCCTTTGTGGTTTTAAAAGGTTCAGGTGCGTAGACAGGATTATCCAGTCGTTATTCTCGTGGCAGATGTACGTAGTTCTCGGCCGCTGAACTATGGGGATTTGTCCAATTTGTTGTGAAAAATGATGGTTTGTTTTGCTCTTAATTCTTTTCGTCTCGTAAGTTATTGGATGCCTTTGTTTCAAAGACTTTTATTTATTGTGAAAGCTAGATGGATGTGTTGAAAAGTCAACGGCTTTTGGGAAATTTTCCTTTTATTTTTCCAAACAGTTGGATTTATTGTAATGAGCTTTATCAGCGCTGTGCAGTTTCTCTTTCTTTGCTTTATTCAGATAAATATGGAGATATAGAATTATTTCTTCCAATAAATAAAACTTCCTCGTATCCTTTTCTATACAATTGTATTATAAGAAGCGGTACTGTCGTATATTGATGGGAAATAGGTTTTTTCGGGATTGTAATACAACTATTGTAGGAAGTGTCGACGTATTCCTGATAGATATTTATAACTATATGTATATGCCCCGAATATTCCTAACGCAGAAATCTTCATAAACATGTTTGTATACCAATTACACGAATATTCAGCCGTATTATTGGACTTAGGTTTGATGTTTGCTCTGTTTCAGGCACGTGTGATTGAAAGTAAGTTCTAAAACGATAAATTTAAGGTTAAAATTACGGTAACAACACACCTCAGCTCTCACCGACGGATTTTACTCTTTAATGTTAAACGTTATTGAATTGAAGTCTTATTATATTTGATGTTTTTGATTCCATTTGATCGAGTTTCTGTAAACGTTTCGACTTCAAAATACTTTAAGTCAATCATAATTTGTGTTTATTTACAAAAAATATCCGATACTTATTTAATTCTTTTTAATGTTCTTACTTAAAATTCCTTTGATGTTGCCTTATTGATTCCCTTACATTTTCTGTTAGCTTTGAAGCCACAATCCCCTTTTTCCATCGGATTCTCATTATGTCTCAACTTCTAACTTTATCATCAGAATCAATCTACAGTAGTCCATACATAAACCTCACTAATGGCTACTGAGCATTTACAGCCCCTCTTTCTCGTCCGCTTATCGTAGATACTCCTTATTCTTTCCCCTTTTAACTCCCATTTTCTCTTACTTTATCCTTTAACAAAACGTTCAACGTCAAGAACCACTCCACTATCCCAAACAGAAATGTACGAAACAGTTCTATCAATATAGATTATTTTCTTTAACTCATATGATACTATCTTCTACACCCACAGTATCGGAGCAAGGTCCTCACGAGAAGCGTCTCCTGAACGCTCTGCTCGCCAACTACAACACGCTGGAGCGGCCGGTCGCCAACGAAAGCGAGCCGCTCGAGGTGAGGTTCGGCCTCACGCTGCAGCAGATCATTGATGTGGTGAGTTTGTTTGTGATTAGACGGCTTCTGTTGTGTTGAGGATTTACCCTGGGAAGGAAGGTAATGAATCCTTAAAAGATGGCAAAGATATTGAGAAGAGTAGGAAGAGAAGGGAGAGCGCAATTGTCTAATAGATGACATGCAAGGCAGTTTAGTGGCAGGCTAGTGTTTTGGTTGTCATACAAAGGTTAACAGAAAAACTAAGTTTTTTTTGATTTGGTGGTTTGATACATAAGTAGTTAAAAATTATAGTTAGTAGTTTAACTGTTGTGTAGTATATTTTCTCAAAACTAGAAATAAAATAAATTATCTGGATGTCACACACACATTTTAAACGATATAGCCACGTTGCTATATCGTTTTAGAATTTGTATTGTGTAGGCCGGTCGACAGACTTTATATGAGTAACTGAAAATACCCAAATATCATGACCATTTGTGTTCTATGAGATACACCGCAATATTAGTTGTTACAATCAGAGAGTATCAGTTTAGTAAAACATAAAGGTAGATAAGTATTAATAAGCAGAGGTTTATGTAACAGCTTCTATGTATCTTGAATACTATATATCACAATAGTCTCGTTCTTACACAGTCGCCCATTGTAGGTTTACCAGCAATGTTTAGAGGTTAACGAACGTCTGGGTTATGTAATATCTAAAATCAGCATATTAAAAGTTGCCAGTACTTACCCGTCATATAGTTTTTGCGTAGTTTATCATCAACAATTCAAAGACCTTTCAGTTTTATAGATCTGTTTACCGCTCCAGAACTAAAGTTATGTTTACCAACACGTCAGAAAACAGCTCTACGCGTTGCAATATTTTCAACAAAAAACAGTATGAGAGCAGGACAGTTTTATCTTCATTCTACAAAAATGAATGGGTAGTTTCATTCATAATTTTAATATAAGGACCGGGCGATTTGCTTGAGCGATCTCGCTATAATAAATCTTGTATAAAACCGCTATTTCCCTGTGAAATAGCACTTTTATACGGGGATTAAAGTGTCGAAGGGATTTTCCATCGGGCGTGTTTGACGGGTGGTGACAGTTTTCGGTTACCGTGTCACAAATTGAAGGCTCTGCAGGTTCTGAATAACCGTTTTCGTTAAAATATTTTGAGCTCTTTTCTGGAAGGAATTTAAAGTGTTTTGATCGGTGAAAAATGGTGACAGTTTTTCTAAGAGAAAGTTGATCAAAACTGTGTGTGCGAATTCATTGACACTGTTATAGTGGGCATACATAACGGATAGATTATATCATAGATATCCGTGGATTATATCGTGTTAAATAGACAATTCATAAATGACGTAGTGTAAAATCAAAGACTCATCTTAGTTTTCAACTTTTATTATTATTATTTAGTTTTAGAGAATCTCCATAATATAAGTTACATAATTATAAACACAAAATGACACAGTCATAAACTAGCTATTAGTGTGTTAGTAACAGAAAATTGCACTTACCTAAAATTATGTTAGTATGGTTAGTACCTATACCTAACTGATGCCTATGTCTGTCCTTATCCTTCCTTATTATATTTTGGAAAGGACAGTCAAAACGGGTAGCAATTAAATAGCAATTAGGAAAAAAACTTTGCCTCTGGATTAAAAACTTGATGCAGTTACATCACCTAGCCTTTTCCCAACTATGTTGGGGTCGGCTTCCAGTCTAACCGGATGCAGCTGAATACCAGTATTTTACATGGAGCGACTGCCTATCTGACCTCCACAACCCAGTTACTGGCTAAATTGGCTAGCTAAACTGTGCAGACGCGATGGGTATCGGTATCTTATTAAACACGATAATATAAATAAACAAAAAAATTTGATGATTTTTTTGGGGAGATCAACAACCGCAGTCAGTGTTGTTACTTGAAGTACAAGTTGAGAAAATATGTTTCCTTATATTTTATCGTGTTTAGATATCGATTCCCATCACGTCTATGAAGTTTGAACAAAAACAAAAAAAAAACAGTGGCACTCCGGGAGTGCCGACAGAAGTGAAACCAAAACACAAAAATAATACTTTGCCATCACTCACTGACATATCGGAAATACATTAAACCGAGTACATCCCGAGGACAGCCGAACACATCCGAAGCGGTGTCGGTTACGGTAACAGTGGCGCGAGTTCAATAGTTTTTCCCATCTCAAAAAATGCCCACCGCGCCTAAAGAATCTTTCACTTCAAAACATTAACCGGTGTTTCAAGTGACTACAATAACCGCGGTCAATGACTCCACGAAAAAAATCAATTTATTTTATTTTTTGTTTTATCATTATTTAGATGTCGATACCCATCGCTTCAGCGGAGTTTAGCTAGCCATTTTGAAATAACCCTGTATTAGAAGAATAGCCTAGGGCATAACAGTGCTCAACTTAAAAGAACACGTGCCTTTACTTAGGTATAATAGCGCGTTGTGTTAGCTTAGGAGTTCTATAAACTGTTTAGGTTACTTAAACGTTTACATTATATTAAGTTAGAAACTATAGACTTTAAGTTTCACCCTTAAAATCCTCAGCACAACAAAAGCTTACAAGATTGATGTGACCTAATACATGTATTATATACCTTAGTATTTAGTACCTACCTACTGTGTAAATTATTGGAAAATAATCTTATGAAAATGTTCATCATTTTGACCTTTGTCACACTAAACTCATCACTTTCCAATGTCTTTGTGCAGTTCGCGTCAAATCACTTCGCCGCTCTGAAGCTAGGCTCTTTCCTAGCCGCGCCAATCCGCGCCATGCGCGCTGCTGTTGTATTCATAGGATTAACTACTGCGCAGTGACTTGTTGCCTACTTCAGAGCGGCAAAGTTATTTGACGCGAACTGTAGTAGCATTATTTTTGACATTGCCATTTGCATCCTATAATATGACAAGGTTCTAAGTATGGTCAAGGTTTTCATAGGCTAATTGTGCGTTATTGATGGCTAGTAAAAGAATCATTTTTACTCAGCCATCTGTAATAAAAACCCCCGCCTCGTACATGTGTTTATGTAACAAACATTCCGTCAAAATGTTTATTAGTAAAATATTCCAGTGAATGACAGAACAGGTGGCCATTTTGCTTCTGCGAACACAGTTTTGAGTAAACTGATGTTATTTGTGTAGATCCAAAGTTTCGGGAAGCATAATATTATAATACATTTGCAAATGGATAAGTAATAATATTTCACATTGTTTGAACTCGCTGAATTACAACGAGATGGAATATCATACTGAATTTGTAAAGAGCTTAACTTTTGTTGCTGGGGGTTGTTTCGGATTCACCCCTCGTTGGGAAAAGCCCACTCAAGTTAACCTGTTATCAAATTTTATGTCAATTTATGTGATGAGAAATAACAGCATAATTATTTCTGAGAATTGGTAAGGCTTCAAAGTTTAAATTAATAAACATGTGGTACAGGGTTATTGGTAAGACATTTACAGCCTCTTAAGAGGTCATTGTACTCATCATTATGAACAACTTTTACTATGGGACCAAACCTGAAATCACTGAAAAAAATCGCCTGAAAAAAAATTCGTATAACTAGTCAAAATGTAGGGAACAGCTGTTTTTTTTTTGTATAGTGTAAATGTTTTACCAATAACCCTGTATAAAAAAAGGGAAGAGCTATGGCCATCAAAAACTTCGTCAGCATCGCTGTCAATGGCAAAAGTGCCCAAAAGGCTGGCAGCATTGCCACGTTGGATGGCAATGTTGATTCTTTGGCCTAAAAATAAGCCAGCCCTCTAGTCACATGAAGGGTCAACTTCACGTTCCTAGTCTCTCTATAGGCCTTATTAATTTACATTGTATTTATATGTATAATATTATTAATGTAATGCTTTTATGTAAGAGTTTAGTTCTCTTGTCATAATGACCGACGAATTACAGCGAGACCTTTTCAAAGGACTTATAAGAGCAAAATATATAACAAAAAAAACCTAATCATACCTAAGTTCATTGACCCAGTAACATGACGTCACAAGAAATAATGCCCGATTGCTTATTAGGGAAACATGTAATTGGAAACTTGTTTGAGGTCAATTTCTCCAGCTCGTTTTCGATAATGGCCGGCCGATTTAACAAACATCGTAATGTGGGGAAACGATTACATTTTACGCTGTCGATAACTTGAATGCCACTTTAAATTTGGCACTTTGTGTTCAAGAAAATTTCGTACTTAAACGTTGGCTCATTATGGACGTAGTAATTAAAATAGATTGTTTTAGGTGATGATGTTTAGCGTTGTATATAGGTCTTGTATGGGGGGGTTCCGGAATTGGTCTTTTAAGAGGAACCGGGACCACCCTATGTGCTGATGGTGATCACCGGGGTGGTTTTAGTGAGGTAAAAATCCCACACTCCCCGACCTCCTTCCCGGTCGGGCGCCATTTGAAGGCTCCCCCCGACAAAAAAAAAGGTCTTTTATGGGATCACTATTGGCTGTTTGCATTTACAAGGACTCCACGAATGACGTTATTTAAGTTTGAGCGTACCTACACTAAAGCCCGTATGCACAACAAATCATTATGCGTTTAACGTTAAACATATTTAAAACATAATTCTGTCTAAGTCATCTTCAAACGATTGACAGAAACACAGCGAAGTTTAAGTGCATAGAAAAAAAAGAGAAGCGCGATGACACAACCCTGGTAATTTATTGCAAAATATGAAGCAATTATCTATTAAAAAAAAATCCATTGATTGGACTACAAAATAAAAACACTAGTGCTTTAGTATGTTGCTTGTAGAATAATCTGACAAAAAATCAGAATGATTTTATGTATATTAGTATGGTTTTTATTTATTGTAAAAATAAAGTTTTTAGAGGTATCTTCTATCGTATCAAACTAGTTGTTTTATATTTAACACTATCTACCTAGCATATATCCTGAAGAATATCATATATTTTTCTGATTTTTTTTACTGTAGTCGATCATATACTTTATTGTTTCTAAAACTTCCGTTTTTTTGCGTTAAGGTCTTGTAATCCCCTTAAAATAGGTTTAGCGGTATCTAAACGTATGTATTTAGCTATCTTGTGGTGGAAGCGGACCTTAGTATGCCGTCAGCCCCACAAGTGTCATTCCCATCTGCTAAATCTTTTCCCACGACACGAGCTATTGTTGAATAAGTAGTCTGAAAAAAGGAAAAGAGAATATTTTTTGTATGACTATTTGATGTCTGTATGACTATTTATTGCTGACTAGCAGCGCCCCGCGGTTTCACCCGCATAAGTGTCGATCCCGTGGGAATATCGGGATAAAAACTATCTTATGTCCTTTCCTGGGATCAAACTATCCCTATACCAAATTTCATCTAAATCGGTTCAGCGGTTTAAGCGTGAAGAGGTATCAGACAGACAGACACACTTTCGCATTTATAATATTATATAGTATGGATTTTCATTCTCTCTCATTTTCAGTCTGTACATACGAATAAGTTTTGCCAGTCAACAAGCTGCTGTAATACCGACCTTACCTTTTAGAGTTTGAAATCCCTGCAGCAGTTGTGAAATGTTAACTTTCAAAAATAGTTTCGGGTTTTCGTATTAATTAGAATAATGTTTCGATACAGAAATGTTGGAACATTTTCGTGCAGATTCGACGACTAATAATGAACACCTACTAGTGTAACTATCTGTATTTTACTACGTATTTCAGCTACGCTCGCAAAACTTCATCCGACATTTTTTGTTGAATATCAAAACTTCAAAGCTGCCAATTTTGCTATGCACTTTTAAACATCCGAACTGGTTTTTTTAGCAAAAAAGAATACGTAAAGAAAAATACGTGGAATTTATCGCGTGTGCTGTTTTCAGAGTTTTGAATGGCAAAAGAAGAGTTGAATGTTAAAATCTGTAACGGAAAAAGATGAAAATGGCATTAAATATTCTTCCACGACTTGGCAAAGGGGTCCTTTGCCAAATCGTGGAAAGTTTTTAAAAAGATGTAAAGTTTTAAAAAAATAAAAAATCATGCATATCCTGCTTGTGGCTATGATTTGCTTTCCATTGATAGTTTGGAAGATAATCTTTAAGAGCGTTTACGCCATACGGCATTTCATACAAGCTTTCACGCCCTTATTTTTCGAAATGAATGAACCGATTTTAATGAAACTTCATACGCATAAGCAGGATACAAAGGTCTAAAAAGTTAGTAGAGAACATTTCCGAAATAGTGTTACAGCCAAATTAGACCGATTTTAAATTTTCCATAGAAACAGAGAATTCCAGTTGTCTTTTTTTATTTTAAATAAGACATTTCGAAAATGTTCTCTACTAACTTTTTAGACCTTTGTATCCTGCTTATGCGTAGGAAGTTTAATTAAAATCGATTCATTCATTTCGAAAAATCAGGGCTTGCAAATTTGTATGAAATGCCGTACGGTGTAAACGCTCTTAACATTTTTTCACGTATTCCAGGTACTTTAAGAATATTGCTTATACTATAATAGGTAGGTTTATATAAATACTGCTTCGTTGGTCTAGTGAGCGCAACCGCTACTGCTGAGTATGATGTCCTGGGTTCGATTCCCGGGCCGGGCTAAGTGATTAGGTTTATCCATCTGGAACTTCTTAGTAGCAGCAGGGCATATATTGCATGGGAATCAAACATAACTGGCGAAATGTGGGTGTACTAAAGGTATATATAGGTATGAGGAACAGGGTGTCTGGCGGGCAACTGCCCGATGATTCATGTCGGGCCGTATCTCTGCTAGTTGGCGTGATGTATTATGTGATGTATTGTTATGTTTATCATTACATTCCTCACTTCAATATAGGTACAGTCACGAGCAAAAGTATGTATACACTTGGCTTTATTCAAAGTCGATTTTCTCCTTTATTTTTGAATGAAATTTTATATTACTAGGAACATAGTATTGTCGAATCCATACGTATATGTAAAGTGTCGTATTTCAACGTTGCATTCGTTATTTCGTAAAAAAATCGAAATATAAAGTTGCCAAGTGTTGACATATTGGTGCTCGTGACTGTACACGATAGATAAGGGGGTCTTAATTTCCGCTGTAAGAGTTTATATGTGCCTTAATGATATTTGTCAAGACAAAGATTATGGCTTAACCAAAGTTTTAGTAGGTACAAGTCGTTAGAAGCTATAAAGGGTTGTTGTGTATCTAGTTAGTAACTACCGCGGTTGATTAACTTCGCCTACTTAATGGCAAACAAAGTAATACCGAGGAAGTATATACAAATAATGTTTCTTCGTTTTATTACGGAACCCTATAAATGTATGTTGTCTGTAAATCTTGTTGTTACGTTATTTCCTTAAATTTTCGTGTCTTCGTGGTGTTATGGGGGAGCTGTGTTTTGGTTCAATAACCCCAATAAAAGACTGTCTATGGTCTTTTCTTTATGTTTCCAATTGATCTTATTTATTTATTAAGGCACATCTACAAAAAAAACACAAACATTTACAAATAACAGTGTACAGAGACATGGACTAGTGTTTACGTCAATTACAGACGTGCACAGCACAGCATTCAAAACAAAAGAGAAGAAAAGAAAAAAAAACACAGCAAAGGCTTATTTCAAGTTAACCTGAACTTTATTGAGTAGGAATTAAGGTTATTTTTCCAAAAACTCATATTTGTTTACATATTTGGCAACTAAATCGCGAACAATCTACGTTCGCGATTTAGTTGAACTACTAACTAGAAAGAATGCATAAAAATAATATTCTAGGCAGTACGGAATATGCCAATAAACATTGCTCAATGCCTGTTGGAAATGTCATTTGTAATACACATTTGTTCCATTAACTTATTTCAATACGCCGATGGTAATTAATTCCATTATAGCAAATTAAACGCATGAGTTTATACGTACATATAAACTTGTGATTATCCGGGAGGCTGGCTGTTCCGATACTTGGTTTAATCTAATTAATCAGTTACGGATAGTTTTAATAAGCTAATTGGTTTTGCTTAGTAGTTAAGTTAATTACTTAGCTACCTATACGCTAAGGGTGATTCCGGGTACATAATGGAGACATAGTTGTGGCGTTGTAGGTAATATTTTGACTGGCCTGTTGGTCTAGTGGTCAGTGACTATGACTGCTATGCCGGAGGTCGTGGGTTCGATTCCCACCCAGGACAAATGTTTGTGTGATGAGCATGATCATTTGTTCTGTGTCTGGGTGTAATTTATCTATATATGTATGTATTTAGAAATATATAGGTATGTTTATCAGTTGTCTAGTACTCATAACACAAGCTCTGCTTAGCTTGAGACTAGACGGCGTTGTGTGATAGTTGTGGAATATTATTATTATTTTTATATTTTGACATATGTCGGGACCATGGGATCCCGGTCCTTTGGAAGGCGTACGAGGGGCCGAAGCCAACTCGCAGAGGCCCGTTAGAGATTTTCAATGAAATGAGGCACATTATCATTATTATTATTATTTTATATAAATTAACAAGATGTCTATAAACGGTGAAGGAAAACATTGAGAGGAAACCGGCATGTCCTAGAACAAAAAATGCGAAGACATGTGACATCTACAAACCCGCACTGGGCCCGCGTGGTGGATTACAGCCCACTCCCTCTCACAGAGAGGAGGCCTGTTTCCCAGTCTGTAGTGGGAACATTATAGGCTGACTATGCTTGTAAGTAGATGTTTATTTATGTAAATATAGTAGCTGACCCGGCGACCTTCGTACCGCCTAAATGTATAAGAAAATTAATAATCTACTTTTTACTGTCGTGAATTTTTCCCATATTTTAAGTTATTCTGCTATTCGGGGCAGAGACAAATCCAAAAAATCAGGGATCATAAAAATCGGTCCAGCCGTTCTTAAGTTATAGATGGTGTAACTAACCCGAGTTTGTTTTATTTATATAGATTTTTTTAAGATAATGTCTATATACCTAATTATAGGTATAATGGTATTATAGGTATAATGGTATTATAGGTATAATGGTCACGAAGTCAATGGATATTCCGGACGCAAACGAATTGACGTGGAGTTGCGGACACCAACCCGTATTACCTATTAGGTATAATGGAGTTTTTACGTAAAACTTTAAAAATAATAAAATTTAATTCTTTTCTAACCTAACCTTATAGGTTAGTAAGTTTAGTAGTTGATAATTCATGTACAAAAAAAATACTCTCAATAGTAGAGATTATTAAAAATCCCACCACTATAAAAATAACGAAACAAACCAAACTAAAATTCCAAACCTTAAAACACTTGTTATTTTTAAAAACATTTCAATTAGGATTCAACAAGTCAATTCTATAAAAAACCTCGTCACGTAAGTTGAACAGTTGAATTCGTGTTGAACGCTAAAAAATGTCGGCTGAAAGCTGAAACCATTCGGTAAAATGGTAAAATCTATGTTAACCGCGGAAATTGAAACGTCTGTCTGGATATCCTTTGACTGGACGGAGTGAAACTTTTGTCAGTATAGGAAGAGGAGTGATGGGTTACTGGTTGCTAGTGAGGCGCTGATGATAGAAGGGACTTGATAGGTCGTTCTCTTGGAGAAGGAGATGTTTCTTTTTGGAGGATCTTGGCGGTATGGTGTAAATTTCTAGCAGTGTAGGTATGGTTTGTGTAGTACGACCAAGACCGATGAAAGTTATAGTTTTAAATAAGACAACGGAAAGAAAGATGGTACCTAGTAGTCTTGACACAGGAAGACAGCATGATGATAACAGAAGACAAATGAGAAACGCAAAAAATAATAGATAAAGACTCAGAGGTTTTTGTAAGTAGGTTTGCACAAACACTTTTACACGTCAATCATATTTTTTTTAAACTAGATGAGGTCGACGTTTCCTATCTGACTACTCTGAGAAGAAAGGTCGAAACAAACTCAGAGGTCACAGTCTCTTTTAAAGTCCATACATAATTTTGGTCAGGTTAAATGAAGACCCTGTAGATCGAAGTCTGAGATGATCGTTTTAGGAAAGAACCACACAAATCGTGCAGCTCAACTCAAAACTTAAGGAGCTCAACGATTTGACGAACAATACCAAAAAAAGGACATTTGGGTAGGCCACATAAATTTAAAAAATTACTCAAACTGCCAGACCATGACAAAAACTAACTGAACAACAAAACTAGCTGTACGACAACAAAAACATTATAAATAATTATAATTCTAGACATAAGACTATTGAGGACTATATACGGTCTTGGTTAAAAACTGAGCCCAAAAGCAATTTCTAAATAAGATATGTATTACATTAAATATTTTTTTAATATCAACAATAGAATGCATACTACGTATCATGAAACTCAACCATGTCCCCAGAGGATACTAGGAGATTATAAACATGAAGACTGTATCACTACATGAGCTACCATTTCTCTCTGGATACGATTTACGAAGCAAGCATGAGCACGTTAAGAGAGTGCATCATGAATGTACGTTTTGAGTGATGCTGAGTTTGAATGCAGATCAGCGAACATAATGCTACTCAAAGATTTAGATGTAAGAGTGGAAACTTTTATATGACCTTTCAAATGAGAGTTAAAGTAAAACCTATTTGACAATGAGTTATAAATGTATACATTTAAATGGTAGACAACCTGGAATAGTGGAGCTTCCTCGACGGACCGGCAGCAGGGTTGGGATGCAGCATATGGTGCTATATTGCAAGCTAAGCTACGCCTCCTATCCTGCCCTCTGGGTCCCAAAATGTGCAGCCAAAGTGACCTCTGTGCTGCCACCGACAACGCCGTGGAAGTGGCGAAGTTTTGCTCCATTTGAGAAAAGTCATGCCAGTGACACGAAGAAGAAGAAGAATGATAAACACAATGGAAAGCATGTGATTAAAAATGGTTAAATAAGAAAGAAGGTTTTTTAAAGGAAACATACCGATCAAAATCATAACCCTCCTTTTTGCTTCGCCGTAGTCGGGTAAAAATAGGGATGGATTGTCTGAGAGATAATGTGGCTCAGAAGTTAGAAATGTATGAAACAAAAGACTGACTGTGATGCACCGACAACAAAAAAAATAGCGACAAATGTTGATTTTCACCCTAGTATGACCTATTCCAAGCAATTCCACACACAAATCTCCACCCATCACAATTCCTCAAACCCGTGCATCAAACTTTGAAAAAAAAGGCACAAAATTCAAGCGCTGTAGCACTGCAGGACAAAGCGTAAAGCGCCTACAGCAACCCAAGTTCACAGCGACGCGTTCTTTGCAACGACCCTTGTCGCCTTAAGTGCTGTATTGAATAATTCCGTAGTTCCATATTGAAGCGTTGTGGTGTTATGAATGAGAGTTGTTGAAGAGCTTCAGTTTTACGTCTTGCTAATAGAATTAAACAGCTTTTAATTGGAAAGGAGGGATGTAGGACTTTTCATTTTATGCATGTTGGTTGCGTAATGGAGTCTGGGAAATTGGATTACAGCTTGATTACTTTTTCAAAGTTTTTTTCATGTAAAAACACAACACAATACAACGTAAAAAATAAACGCCAAAAGAGGGCTGGGTCGTTCTTTGGCCACATAATAAGCATTGCTATTCAACGTGGCAATGCTGCCAGTCTTCTGGGTTTCCGGATGACAGCGATGCGGACGAGTACTTCGACGCCTAAGTGTCCTTTTGTTTTTGTATAGTTAGTCATTTAATTTAGTAACTAGTGTAAATAATTAGTTAGACAATAACATATTTTAAGATAAATTGTCTATGGACATAGGATATGAAAATAAAAAAATCAACACAAGCAACTGATTTGGAACTGAATATTCTAATGTACAGACATCAAGCTACTACAATTTGTCAAATTTCTTTAATAGATTGTCAACTTTATCGCTAAAGCATAGGGTTCAAAGTTGATGGGAAAATTTTACAGTTTCGGGTAGCTTGATGTGCTGCCGTGTCTACAATGTTCGCGTTCCGTTAGTAGGCTTCATAACTGAAGTAATTAATAAATATTCCAAAACTTTCTGCAATGAACATGCGGTAATAGAATGTTGAATTTAAATATTTAAATTCAAATCCGTTTAAATCACAATGAATTTACATTAAATTATCCATCTCTAAAATTTGCTGCATTTAAGTAAATATTTACAACAGCATCTTTCATACATTTGATACTATTAAGTATCTGGATCGGTTAAAGATAAGTGGCAAGTGTCGGGGGACAGTCGAGTTACTGGATCATAAAATATAGCTGTCGCAGCGTCTTATCTTTTTATGTTCAAAAGTGTCTAAACACATCTTAATGTTCAAGCTATGGATGGCGTGGATTAATAGTCGTGTGTCAAAAAACTTACATTTTGTTTGTATTTTAGGGTATTTTTTTTTCTATTTCAATATAATGAAGCTTGTCAGTACAACGTAACTTCTATAATCGTTGTCATTTGTCCCAGTTTCCAACTACTTGCATTAGGTTATCTGCAAAATACATTGACTGTTTAAATATCCATTTTCTCTGTAACTTCATTTACACATCAGTTTTGCCTTCACCAGCACAATACTCACAACCAATTACTTAACCAGGAACTTCCTCATCTACAGAATTAGCAATAAATCCAAAATATTGTTATTACATATAACTCTATATTCATAAAAAGGAGGTCTCCACCTAATCAATCAATCGACCCGTCCCTCCGGTACATAAATCTTTGTGTCATAAAGTTTTATCAGATGCTATCCAAACTTTATTGCCCTCTGTAGATCGTTGTTTATGTCCTTCCTGAAACTTAGGTATAAATATGTCATAGAATTTGGGTCCTGGGAGTTATGTTGGACCGTTTAGGGTTTTGTTGCTGTTAAATTTATTTGTGTGAGAGTTGGAGTGTAATAGTGAATGGGTCGTATGAAGAACAACATATTTTATGTACAATATATACATATGTGTCTGAGGGAACTGTTGATTTGTTAGCATCTTTCTTGCATCTATTTTCTTTTTTCTTTCTGCGGGGTAATTCCTCTACACACTTTCATTGGAAATGCCTTTCATTTTGACAGTTCAACAACATTCATTGCGTTCTTATCGTTGTCGAGCAGACGAATTTTTCAAACATTATGAAGCAATGGTTTAGCAACTGCCTTCACAATCCTTTGGATTGTCAGTGAAAGTGTGTTACCAGAGTAACACACTATCACACACTAGTGAGTTGAATTTGAGTGGATGTAAATTCATTACATTGAACAAAGATATATCTCTCGTATGAGTTCTTAGGAGCAAATTTTGAGCATAGGCTTAAATTTTAATGTATTTAGAAACTGTAACTGGCTTGCTTGACTTTGCATATATTGTGGATTTAAATTATACATCGCTGCTGAACCATTTCTGCTGGTAAGTCGTAACCAGCATAGATGATCCTAATATCCATATCAAAGACGCAACCAAGCGAATTCCAACTAAGACTGCAGCAACAAAATACAGAATCACAACATAAAACCCTAAAATTAAATCTGTCTCCGTCAAATATTTCAACTTAGTCACAATAAAATCAGTCATATTTTACAAATGGCCGTATACAACAACCGTCGAGTGGAATCGTAAAACGCATTACTCATCACCCAACTGCTCTCTGTTATTCACTGGAATATTTAATTGCTTCTTCTTAACGACTGGCCCCAGCAAAAGTGGATTATCCTACACTTAAATCGAGGGCAAAAGATTAAAACGACTTTGTGGTTCATCTGTGTTTCTAGATTGATATTTAGCTGACTTCAAAGAATATTTTACATTGTTGCTTTTATCTTTTTAATAAAATTCGTTTGTTTGTTGAAAAAGTCGTGGCCAGAAATAGTTATGACATCAAGGTTCGCGAAATTGTATAATTTTTTAATGTAGGTACGTGACGTCAGCTAAATTCAAATTAAGAGGTAAAAGCTTAGACCCCTACACGGTACTGTTGTTCACCATATTTTTTCGTTCCTTTTTTGCGTCGGCGTGCGTACCTTTTACAAACTAAGGATGAGAAAAATCAAATCCTGACCACAAACGTCTGGCTCAATTTGGTAAGTGGTAGGAGCCGGGTATGGCGCCTTCGCCCTCCCGCCCCCCGCAATCCCAACACTACCGGGTAACAAGCGATAACTACCGTTCTTTCCACATTCAATCAGCACTATTTTACCGCACTTTTTAATTCACCATTTAATGCACTTCGAAGGAAAGGTTACAGGAGGCGGGCGCGGACAGAGGGCGCCGCCTTCGCGGCAGATCTGTCGCATGGAGTCAGTGTTAAATTGTTGTAAACTACGCATATAATATCTATTTAGATTGTGTGTCCGGCGGCGCGCGAAAATAGTTTTTAACAAACGCATGATAAGTGAAATTTTCGCGTGCCGCCCCAGCCCCTACGTATTGTGTCCGGCGGAGTGGAACAGTTTGTTTAGATCATCATACTGACTGCGCCCTTTCTGTTTTTGTTGACATCGTCTAACCCAATAGGACGAGAAGAATCAACTACTTATAACCAATATATGGCTGTCGTTGGTAAGTGTGAATAAAAGACAAACCTAAAATTAACACTAAAATTTCTAATCATTATTTTCGTTTCTACTCTTTTTTTATTTATTTCTTTTTTGTATATTATACCTTCGTTCTGTCTATCTGTTTGGGTTATTCTTCTAATCTATGACTGTTATGAAAATTGCATAGCATTGTGGAATATGCGGCAGTCTTTTTTGTATTTACCTGTTTATGATATTTGTATGGGAGTTGCTTGACATGTCCTCGTCATCGCTGACCCCGGCTCGTGCTTTAGACTAGCCAGTAGACCCTATCATGCATCCCTTCATACAAACTGTCATAAGTTAGCTACTTAGTACTTTCAACTTTACGTAGTCAGTTTAGTCGGTACTGTACGATCGTATACATCTTAAAAGGGTGAGTATCGTCAGTGACAGAAATGTATATATACATTTGTGTATATCAGCGACAACTGCCGTGTAAGCCGCAATGCATTTAACAATATGTACTAATGGTTGACGTTAAGTGTGACGTAATAATTTATACTAACATAAAATTATACATGTTTCTCAATTGAAAAATAACTTAAACGATGTGTTAAAGTGGGTCTCGTTAGGTCAATTGGAAGTGACATATTGGTGAAGATTTATGTATATTGATATGCACAAATATTGTTATTGAGATTAAATGTGTTTTATGTACACTGTAAATTGATTATGCACATCCTGGGTACCCGCTGTTGATTTTGTTTTATTTTCGCTACAAGAAATTGTAGTATTTTTCATACTATGCATGACCATGGAATGTTTATTATGGGAAATATATCCTCGTTCAAAAGTGTGGTTACCATGCTCGAATCTAGTTTGCCTGCGGAGTTAAAACTCATTGGGACGACGTTTTCGATTATTTAAAAGTATATTTCTAAAAAGTATTTAAAATTCTTTCTTCTTCTTTGAAATGTTTTTGTCTTGGTACCTATATGCGCCATAAAAAGCTAAATTTTAAAATATTGTGTACATAATTGACATTAAATGTACACACTTTTAAAATGAATTATTATAGACCCGTTTGGTTTTATTTTTGTTTTGATGGAAAAAATAGATTTTATGCTTCAGTTCCCGACTTTGTCGATACATTTTTGGTTTTATAATTTATTTATTTTTTTAATAAAAAGTTTAAACAATGACGCTTAATTTACATACTTTTGATGTTGGTCGTATTGTCTTGGTATATTCCAGAAACTATTATATTTATTTACATATAATTTCTTAGAGAAAAAATGTGTATTATATTTTACTTTTCCAGCAATAAAGGTATGTAGTTAAGCTATTAAAACTATAATTATTTTAGCATTTACCAATACGGCAGCTTAGTTACAGAGACAGTAGTGTTCCCCAATCCCTTGGTCTTGGTATTGACAGAAAGGTCTAAGAAGACCATTTATTCTTGCAAGGAAATTAGAAATGTCGAGCTTTATAGGTACAAAATGTGCTGTGTATATGGAATTATGTATTTTTTTTATATTAGGTATAGCATGTTTCCCATTGCACGTTTTATTGCTTTTTAGAGGTGATGTATATGATGTATATCTTCTCTTTTTACATTTATTATATTGTAGGTATATCGTGTATGTGTTGTGTCGTGTGTACCTGTGTCTGTATATTTAATGGCAGAATTACTTCATTGCGAAATGTACAATCAACTAAAGTGTTGTTTACAAAGTCATCTACATACATAAATATTTGTTCTTTTTATGACATATTGCATAAGTTTCAAGAGCTTTTTATAAAAATATACTTACAAAAAAAAAATGTTGTCATTTTTATAATTTAATATTTCTTATAAAATTTTCTACATTTTATCATAGTTCATTGTACATTGCCCTGTACACTTCAAAATAAACTTTAAGAAGTTTGAAATAAAGTTTATAATTCAAAGTTCTTGAATTTAACGACCAATTTACTAAGTTACCATGTTCTTTTACCAATTTCAAAGTTAATGTTCTCTCTTGAAAGTTTGTAAGTAAATGAATTCATTAAAAGGGTTTATTTGTTTAAAAAAATAACTAAGCAGTGGTTGTTTAGGAGTCACTGACATTAAATAATTACAGAGGGGGCCATTCTCGTAATTTTAAGAACGTTCACAGTCTGTTCTCAGTCTCAATCTGTCAAAAATCCCTCTAATTTCCCTCCAATTTGGACTAGTTTTTGACATTGAATATCGCTGCGACCAGATTTTGAACGTTTTTAAGTACTAGAATTGAAATTTAACTATTGTTATAACTAATCAATAAAATGTATGACATACGTTGTGCAAGTTAAGTATCTAAGTAATAAGCACGATAATCTCCTGTCAATTTTCAACCATTGAAATTTCAACATGCGTCTATCCTTTAAGCACTTAAGTTACTCACAAGTTACGAGTTGCCACATATTATACCGTATGCCTGAAAACAATAAAGCCGTTAAACTATCTAATTGATACACAAACCCTTCAGGAGAGAACATTACTTATACATCTGTCTCGCTCCCACACCGGGCTTTCTGCAAATGACCCAAATTGGATAAGCTCCTCAAAGTATTTCGCCTAAATCTTCACAAATATCTCAAAAATCACTGGTTTTATTGAAACTATTTGTATATTAAATATAGCCTGTTTACCCAGCTACATTTAGACGTATATTTCGCGAAAAACAGTAAAGTAGTTTCGGAGTTATGGCCCTATTTGTTAGTCGTGGTGCCTCGGGCTGGTCGGAATCTAATATGATACTGTACAAATACGTGGGGTACCTAGAGGTAGATATTGCTAAGTTGTGGCTCTAACTTTTGTAATATTAGAGGAGAGGGTGAAGTTTGAAGGGCTCGCTTTGTTTTGTTGGGTCTGAATGGGGAGTTGTTATCGTTGGTCGTGTGACGATATTATAGCCGGTGTGGAAGTGATCGTAGGTGACAATATTGGAAATCGTGTACAAGGGTTCCCGTTTTTCTGTTTGGTTATCTGTGAATATTTTAGGATTTTGGGATTGCGAGAGGTTTTAAAGAAAAGGTACGGGGAAATATTTGCAATATTGTCACCCAAAGTTTTTTTGTAAGACATACTGAATACACTAGATAATCCCATTTCTGAACTGTGATTGACGGTCGATTTCAATAGCGAATTTTAAATATTTTTTTGGCATAATTTTTGTAATGTCTTTATTTTAGAAGGTTCTTTATTTAGGAAAATAATGTATTTAGGCACTGTAACATAGTTATAAATTTTTCAGAAAACATACTGATTAATACCATTTTTAAACCTTAATAATTTAGAAAAGAAATAAGAAAGAGAAATAAGTACCTTTACGACTACTAAAGTACCAAAACTAATCTCAAATGCCAAGGTTTTGTGAATACAACACTCCTTTTCTGAAGTAAACTATAAACAGAAGTCTGAAATACATAAGCTATGTCGAAAGTTAGGATAGGAGATGGTACATACATACAAACCAATATCATCTCAGAAGTACAGTCAACAAAAGACATAAGTATGCAGGATCGTCGGATATAGTTGAAGAAACCGATGGATGGTGTCGACTGAAATTTAATTTGATAAATAAGCAGTTGGTTTTCTATTAATAAAATTAAATTTTATTCGAGAACATCCATCGGTTTATTACTAAACTTCAACTATATCCGACGATCCAGCATACTTACTTATCTCTTTTGTTGACTGTACATAACTTCTGAGATGATATTGGCTTTTATGTACTATCTCCTGACTCCTGTCCTAACTTTCGACACAGCTTATGTATTTCATAAAATATGAAGATAGCAACAAGTTGAAACCAGGCTCGTTGAGTGAGATACTTCAGTCTGTAACTATTCTATATGTAGCAAGAGCCAAATAGTTCTCAATACGTAGGTATGCAGGGTGGCGTGTAACGACGAATTCAGCACATGATTCTACACCAGGAAGAGTAGAAATTTTTGGTTAGTTACAAAAAAAAAAACTGCTTTTTTTGTAGAAATGTGCGCGGTTAAAATTAAATGTACTGAAGAGGATTTTTTTTTACCTACGAAAAATTTCAACTTTAGGTGGTCTATGCTCTATTTATTATTAGAAAAAAAAAGTGTAATATTATTAAAACTAATGCACTTTAGAGTTATTTTTTTAATGTAAATAGATTATATTTCTTTGTATTTATCGTAAAAAAACGTAGTTTATTTATACGTTTATATAGAAAGTAGCTGCGCCCCGCGGTTTCACCGGCATAAGTGTCGATCCCGTGGGAATATCGGGATAAAAAGTAGCCTATATGATAATTCAGGGTGTCAGCTACCTCCATACAAAATTTTATCAAAATTGGTCCAGCCGTTTGAGCGTGAAGAAGTAACAAACATATAAACACACTCACAAACTTTCGCCTTTATAATATTAGTGTGATAACAAAAGAGTGATAACCGTTATTTTTATAAATGGAGTATATTAGAATCACGTGCTGAATTCATGGTTACAGTGTGCGGGTCGATACTGCCACCTTGTGCCTACGTATTGATGTAAGCTATACTATCTTAATAGATTCTTTACAAATATTTATATACCCAAGAAATACAGTATCAATTATTAACTGGAGGTCGCACACGAACAATGTGTGTGTTTGTTCCCAGTTTTCCTATGTAAGGTTTTATGGAAGACTTTGTCCTCATTGATTTTGTTTGAGTTATCGTTAAATGGGGCAAATAGGGATGCAGGGGTTAATCAGGGTGAAACTTTAAAAGGGATTTTAACATTAAAATAATGTAGTTTGTTGCCAAATAAAATTATAATTAACAGATGGCCGATGGGGCCGAAAGGTTCATGAGTGGCGACCGCGTACCGGAAGACGTAGCATTGGAAGGCCTCCCACAAGCTGATCCGACGACCTTGTGAAGGCCGCAGGAACCCGTTGGGTGCGAGACGCACAGAACCGGTCGAAGTGGAGGTGTTTGGGGGAGGCCTATGTCCAGCAGTGGACGTCTTTCGGCTGAAATGATGATGATGATGAAAATTATAATTATCGATAAAGTGCCCTTGTTGGCAACAAATTATATTATTTCAACGTTAAAATCCATTTTAAAGTTTCGTTCCGATTCAACTCTGTACCCCTATTTACCATGTAACTTGTAAAACCCATTGATAGGTAGGTTATGTAGGTACTTATTCAAAACAAACCTATAAAATTATTATTCTGTCAAATTCTTACTTGAATAATTAATTTACACGTAATTGCGATCAAAATAATATGACAGTAATAAAAACGCGTGAAATTGCGCTCTTAGAAACTAAAAGATCTTAAGCTAAAACATATGTTAATTAAAATAAAAAGAATTTTTATTGAACCTATTGAGGTTCCTTATGGAAAAAAGAGCTCACTTTTATATATAGACATTTTGCACTCTTACCCCCTAACTAATAACCGTATTATATCAGATGAATAGTTACACACCGATTTCTCTCTTTCAGTCGTCAGTAATTTGACTTTTGAAAGAAGAAGACAAAGCGAAGTGTAACTATACAGACGCTATACAACGTTTATTAGTAAGGGGGTTAGGGTGGTTCTATATTATAGATACACCCCCTTCCTAATAAACGTATTATATCAGATGAATAGTTACACTCTGATTTCTTCTCTTTCAGTCGTTAGTAATTTGACTTTCGAAAGAAGAAGACATAGACCTCTGTATAGCGTAACTATACAGACGCAATACAATGTTTATTAGTAAGGGGGACAGTGTAGTAACACAATACAAAATTGTGTCAAAGGAAATCTTTGTTGAAATCGGCCGTAAAAACAACACCCTTCATTGTTCCGTACATTGGCGAGCAGAATAACTGGAATATTTTTGATATGTATTTTTATATGACAATGTAAAATTCCATTCTTTGAGTCGAAGCCCCGTGACAAAGTTGTATTCTGTCGTTTCGAATTGTTGTAGTTTTCTGCGATGTTACTGAGGACGAGATTGTTAAAACTTTAAATAGGTACTACGTTATATTACACAGTAAATACTTAAATAATTGTTTTTCTGACTACAGATGGTATTAATATTGAAATAGATAATTACAGGCCTTAATTTCACTATCAAGTTTATCTCGAAGTAAATTAAATTACATTTATGATTCTACTAAATTTTGTCTCGTAATACCGTTATCAGTACCTACTTACTAACGCTATTTTAATTCAATTTATCATTCACAATTCACAGCACCGCACTTCGTACCTGCTCTGTTGACATTGAAAAGTGGTTCTTAAACCTCTCAAGGTGTCTACCATCTTTTTATTACAGTTTTAACGTTTGCCTAATTAAAAACTTCACTTTCTTACTTCAACCTTTCTATTGCATTACTCTTTTGAAACCAAAAAGTATCATCACATTCCTTTTTGAAACCAGAATTGCTTCCTTTTTGTCACATACCTTTTTAAAATCAGAAATTCTTCCTATTTGTCACATACTCTTTTGAAATGAGAACACTCCCCAAATTTTATTGCATAACTTTTTAAATTCAGAAATGCTCCAATATTTTTGCTCGCACCTGTGCTTGTGATGACGTAGATATTTCTGATTGTCTTGATGATGTGCAGGAGTGGAATGACTACAACCTGAGGTGGAACGACAGCGAATATGGAGGGGTCAAGGACCTCAGGATCACGCCGAACAAGCTGTGGAAACCGGACGTGCTTATGTATAATAGGTGAGAGTACTACGATCGGGTATGATACCTACCTACTTATTAATATAATTTCATTTATTGGAGCTTTCAATTTCAGAGACTGTAAATGGCTTTTTTTTGCTGTAAATACCTACCGTAATTTCGGACTATTAATAACAATACTGAAGGGCTATTTCCGTGTTTAATTTCGATCAAAGTCTAGTCGCGATCTCGTCTCGTGACAACATGGACGTAATATATAGACGTCCATGCGTGACAATCAGTGTCAAAAAATTGTCCAGTGTAGGTAAATTACAGGATTTTTTGACAGATTGAGACCGAGATTAGATAAAGAATGGAACGTTCTTAAAAATACGAGAAATGCCACTCTGGTATTTTGAGTCAGTTTTAAATTTTATCCGGGAGAGCTTTTAATAGGGATGATAATTTTTATAACGGTGTGTAATTTTTGGCAACAAAGCAACGTTAATTATTTTAAAGCGAAGGGGCAAATAATGAGTTTGTTTTTATTATCCCAACCAACGAAACAATGGGATAATATTCAACATTCAGAAAGAATTGCTGGGATGATGGTATAATATTTTAGAGGTAAATTATCTCAGTAAATAATGTTTTTTTTTTGGTTGGTTAAGTTATTTGCTCGCGGAAGAAACTGAAAAATTTTCAGTGTTATTTTGAACGGAAAAATATTTTGTTCAGATTTAGTAAACTACGGAAACGTGTCTCCCATTTTTCAGTTTTTATTACTTTATAGGCTAGCGAAAATTATTTTAAAGTAACTGTAAGTAATTACAAGGCTCAAACCTCAGTAGAGAGTCCAACTTACTGAAATATGCGGACAAAATAATTATAAATTTCCTTAATGTTCGTCCCAACGTTTGAGGGGAAGAAATATTTTACCAGACTACTTTACATTTCAAAACCAGAAGATTTTAATTATAGCCGAACACTGGCGAGCATTTTCGGCTTAGTATTTCTAATTTGTCCAAACTGTTCTCTTTAAATTAAAAGCCATCTGCGACAAATGACGAAATAACGGCCCCATTCCACGACATCGACTCTGCAACATGCAATTTGCAGAGCCAGAACACAGTAATATAATCATACAATTTATTCTCAAATTCAAATGCAGTCGCGTCGTTCAAACGTCGTTAACGTTAAACAAATTTTCTCGGCAAACAGACGTCCGCGGAAAGTGGCGCCATCTGGCGGAGTGCCAAACATGTTATTCATTACACCGTTAAGGAGCAAATGATATAAACCTAGTGTGACATGATTTAATGTTAAGTGTGTTCCATGTTTATCGGCACTTACCTGGCCGGAAGCCAGAGGTTTATAGACGTATATCTTAGGCCGATAACTTTTACGGACATCTGTGGATAAGCTGTTATGGCAACACTACTAGTTTAACGATGCCATAGAATATAAATATTATGAAGAAGATAACAGATTTAATATTTTTCTAGTTTTTTCTTTAGACACTATCTCTTTTGTTTGTTTATTGCGCGAATGCCCCTTGGACTAGATTTTCCAGAGAGGTACATGACCTTTCCTACTTTGAATGGTATACTCCTTTGTTTGCAACTCTTTGTAATTTGATTTTCTTTTGGATGCTCTTTCATGATTTAACGGGGCCTTATACACAGAGAAGCGTCTATAAATATCACTTAATGATACAAGGAAAATCTGCGACATTAACCAAAATTACATTAACGGTAATAGATTACGGCTACATTATAATTTATCTGTTGCTTTTACACGAACATTACAGTCCGGAACTCCCCAAGATTTTTAAGCGAAATTTTAACAGGCATCCGAATTAAAATAAAGGTCGGGTAAATTGCAGAGTTGCAGAGTCGGCTCGTGTAATGAGGACATAACCGCTCCATCGGTGTTAGGGACTGGCCGGTTCCAGACTTTTAAGTTTCAACAGTAAAACAGATTTAAATGGCGGAACTGAGTTGGAAACTAAGCTTGGAAGTTCGCCAGTCAACTATCCTTTTTGTAAATAAAAGTTTTATCTGTGATTTGTTGATGCGATTACGGGGAAACGGGTTGCAATCTGCTAATAGAATGTTTTAAATTTACGGGGAATTTGTGGGTTTTTATGGTATACTTTGCTTAGTATGGGTTTATTTGTGGGATGTTGAATTAGGTACAGAGTATAAAAAAAGTGAAATACACATTAAACTGAATGAGGTAAATCCCGAAAAGAAATTAAATGAAATACCTACATACCAATAAATATGAAATCAAAAGGAGACCCATCAAATAAATAAAATCGTAGCAATAATTGACGAACGTTATATTTTTTATTTCCTTCAATGCCAAAATTTGCGAACATTTTATTCTCATTTTTTTGCGATGTGTGCAAAATACACCTAAAATGATTTGCTCATTCTCCGCGCTCATTTTCTCCCGGGCGGCGTTCGTAAGGGTATGGGCATGTGATGTTCGTAACGTCGGTGATTCACAATTTCACTTGGAGGCAAGGAAACATAATTAATATATAGCCTTGAGAAGACGGAAATGTATATGTCGGGAGAATAACTGTTTGAGGAAAATATTGTATGTCATAACATACATGAAATGTATACGCTAGCTTGCGATAAAAATGCTGCGACAAAGCTTATGAAAAATCAAGCATATTGTAGTTTAGGTAAATAGTTAAACAGATAAGGAGTGATTAAAACCAACAAGTCAAAAGCTTATATGATTTAAAAAATGTATATGGCCTTACTATGTGGAATTTAATCAAGTCAAAGTAGTAAGAAGTGTTCACGATCGCAAGAAATAAGTACCTACTTTGGTTTAAGTAAATCGAGTACATTATTATAATCGGCTCTTACAAAAGAATTTGTCTTGCAAGTAAGCGTTTGCTTAGTCGGCATTTTAGGCCTTATTAACATACACAATGACATTGGAGTTAAAGTAAAACGAGAAAATTTGGCACGAAACAGTACAATCATTTTGTTGGCCAGAAAATTGTGTACCTATCAGACGTTTACTTACATTCAAATCCATTTAAAATAAAATTCGTTTAACATGTTAAGTGATACTATGCATAGAGACGACCCAATATTTTCTAATGGCCAAGATATGAGTATCATTTAAAGTTTATAAAATTGAGGCCAACATACATTTAGATAATCGAAAATGCTTTTTTTAAACGGGTCTTTAGAAGGCCAAATAGAAATTGAAAGGTGTTATTGTATGCTTCCATTTTTTACCCGAACACGGCTAGTCAAACGAGGGTTATGATTTTAACAGGCTATGTATGTATGTGTTTATCCTATGTCTTCCCACAGCCCGAACGCGGATATAGGCAACGCTTTTCTTTTCTGTAGGCTTCAATTATTTTATTATCGTCAATATTTAGTTCGCGATACAAACTAATAATAGTTAGCTCCATGTCTCTACGTTGAAGTCTGTGGTTTTTTTTTTTTTTGAGGATGGAAAATCATCAAATGACTCCTCCGGCTCTGGGTAGAGCGCAAGGGAGTGTCAGACTCTTACTGAATAAAGCCCACCCGTGTTCCTTCCAATCAATATTAGTATTATTCCAGTCAATATTTAGTTCGCGATATAATAGTTAGCTCCATGTCTCTACGCTGCAGTCTGTGGCTGCATCACAAACCAAGGCAGACTAAGTTATCCGAATCACTTTACATTGCTAACTTAGTTAATCGTTTTACCACATCTTGGGAGAGTCCTACATGGGTAGTAAATGTCATGTTCCAAGGAACCTAATCGATAGTTGACTGGTATTTAGTTATCTGAATGAAACTTTCTTCTTTATCTGCTTCTGAGTCGAATGCCAATAGCATTTGAAAGACTCTTTCCTTTTCTTTGTTTTCACCTTGAGAATTACATTTTTGTCAGTATAGCATGTTTTCGTTTTAATTGACAAAAAATATGTTGCGTACTTATCTCAAATTCTTCCCGTCCCTCATCAATAAAAGTGTAAAAACAGCTAAAAATAATCATACATCCAAGAATTAAAAAAATCCCATCACTCACATTGCACTTCGCAAATCAACGTTCACGGAACCAATATTTCAGCCAACACTTCAAACTTATTAACAAAACAACAAAATTCACCCATTTACGATATTGGCTATACATCGCGAATATTGGCGCCTGTTGGCGCTGGGCCAGTGGGCCAGTGGCCCAGCATTCGATTATGGAAGCTTTTAAATCACTTACGGAGCTGTGTGATGTTGGCACCTTGTTTACCGTCTTCGTGACTGGCTGTTGAAGGTGAGGGCGTGTCTCACACCGAAGCGTAATTTTAAAATATTTGAGGCCGTCCTTCTTTTGTTTTTCGGGCTTCTATTTGAAACCTGTCACTTAAAATATGGCAGGGATAAGATAAAGAGGACATCAAGCCTGCGTTTGAGGCGTCAGGGCGGCCAGGGTCTCGTGAAGGGCTTCTGTCCACACATTAACAGACTTTTAGAGCGCAAGATTGTGTACACAAAACCCAAATCTAATCCACAATCGACGAGCTAAACGATACAGGTTAGTTAGAAGCATAAAACATTGCAGCGATATCTCGTTCAGTCACAATTCACAACCAAAAACACCCAAAAAAAACATGACAAAAGAAAAATGTCCATTCTCACATTCGCAGCAATCGCATGTTTTATTCAATCCAGTGAATTACACTACTGTTTGACACGAGGTCCCCGTTAATACGGATTTGCTGGCGGGCCGCCAACTAACGGAGTGGTTACACACCACACGTCGGACGTCCATGAATACTACATGCAAGCATGACAGCACTTTTGTCGTAGTGAACGCCCACGGATGTTTTGGGCTTTTCACTATCTGAGAATTTTATCTTGTTTGTTTTTGGGTTTTTGGATGCAGTTATGGGTAGCTATAATTTTTCTAGAGTAGGAAGAGAAGGAAAACGTTTTGGGATGGCTTCAGTTAAGCTCTACGGTAATAGATTTTTAAAAGCATTAAGTATTTTATTATACCATAAAAAAAATCGCTATATGGCTCTCTAGAAGAAAGTAACTTAAAGTAACTTAATGTCATCACCATCCACAGCTCGACATATCCCACTGCTGAGCATAGGCCACTCTTTTCAAGTGTCATTCCCTACGTTCCTGTGGCATCCACATTCAGGTTCTACCTACGATGGTAACAATGTCGTCCACCCATCTCGCTACCGGACGACTGGCAACTACTACAATACTTAATTTACTGACTAAATATTAGTACCAAAGTTATCGGTGTGGAACGCCAAACACTAAACTCAGTTCCAACCTTTTAACACTACAAAAGACATTAAATTAAGTCAAAACACAAAACACTAGCTTAATTACGAAAATAAATCCCGAAAGCGAATTAAAATTAACTCCTTTAATAACAGCAACGTCCAAAGTTAGTTTAAACTAGTTACGGCCAGTACGAGCCGGTGTAAACCAGTATAAACCAGTATCTTGGTTTCATCGAAGCGCGTCTCCGGATGCTCTTGGACAAACTACAGTTAAACTGTAGCTTAGACTAGATCTTAAATGTCCGCCTTCTGGTTTAATGATTTAAATTCTATTAGATGTATTAACCTTGGGTTAAAGAGACAAGTCCTGTGTTGAAATGTGAAAGTTAAAGGAATTTATGTTGCTTGGATGAATTCAAGGAGGGGGAACTCCTTGTTTTTCAAGTGATTTTAGCAGTAGATGAAGCTACATGCTCCGCTTAGTATCAGGTTCACTTCGACATGCAATAGGAAGGGATCATACTCTTGCTAGTTTCATAGAAAACTAGCAAGAGTAGCACTACGAAAGATAAAAACGAAAAAAAAAAGCATCTTGCGTAGTAGACATTATTATTCCCATTCTTCTGGCACTTATGCCAAAAACGGATCTATTTGCAAATCAGACACAAAAAGTACGCAAGAAGGCTTTATATCTGACCCAGATGTTACAAAAGATAGCTTAAATGCACCAAAGCTAACATTTACTTTGATGAATGAATCCGATTAGAATGGTGTTCATTATGGGGGAGTTGAATGAAAAATACTAATGATCAGATTGTGGGCACGGTGATAAATGAACGTGGGCGATAACACCCGTGTTCTTTATTTAGCTCATAAAGGCCTTTGTGGAGACGTGTGTACCTGCGGGAGGTTTGTTATAAAACTTGTACAGCAAGCGAATAGAATAAGCAAAATAAACATTTATTACGAGATAACTGCTAATCCGTAAGTTGAAATGCATCAACCAAGCATTTTGTTTAATTCTGCCTATTTTCTATTGCTTAGCTCTAAGATGACCTTTACTAACATTTACTTTTCGTGTACCTTTATTTCCTATTTTTAAAATTAATATATTTAACTACATAATTTTCAGAATTGTGACAGCACAGTAGGAGATAGTCCCGAGTGTGACGATTGGTACTTGACCCCTTATAATATATATTTTATTTTGTTTTAAAAGTAACGATCGTTCGCGTGGTTGAAAGCTCCTACTCGGTGCTGCCACAAATAAAAATAAAATAAACGTACATGGCACGCTAGTCGCTGATTTGAGACACCACTGTCATTGTCTCGCTTGTCAGATATTTTTTTTTTTGTATCTTGCAACTCTTCCTTTTGCAACACTTTTTCATCGACAAAAGAGCTTTTTTTTCTAAATCTGGTGAGCGAGAGGATGATTATAGTGCAGTCAATGATAAAATCCATTCTAATTTAACCTTTGTCAATGACAGCACATTTTTAAATAAATAGTGTCCCAGATGAATCCGAAGCACTGACAAATAAATAATTTAAATAATAAACGCTTTATTAAATAGGCACATTTCGCTTTAGACATAGCTTTAATAAAAAGTAAATAAAACTATCTCTAGCTATCTAATTCAAACTTTCATTTTTAAATTAAAATAAACATATCGTTCTTCATTATTAGAAAAACCACTTTCTTTGATATTGATTCTTATTTTCATGCGACTTCACTGGCGCTTTGCTAACTTCATTTTCCATCTAAGATATTTAAAACAAAAATGTATATTTTTAACTTAGATAATTTAAATGATAAGTAAGTACATCTCCATGAATGAAAAATAGGATTTTTCACATAGAATGTGTTCAAAGGAAGTTTTTAATTCAATTACAAAAGTTGATCAAAGAATGCTTTTAGTACCCTGCATTCCTTTTCAATTGTGAAGGTTTGATGAGGGTCATTTGGATCATCTAACTTAATTCTGTAAAATGTTGTAGATAATTTATTTATACCAGTGTTCCTTCATTAAATATTAGTGAATGAGTGGAACTTCGAAAAACAAAAAGGCGTAAATTCTTTGCGTGTAATTTTTAAAAATGGCAACAAAATTATAAGTAGGTATGTTAACTAAATAAAAAAAATTAGGTTAGTGACTTCAAAAAAATGTTTGTATCTGACCATTTGATGTGGTATGGTAGTCAAATATTTATAACAAATACTATTTGATGATGATGAAATGTTTGACAAAAACGTTCTCAAAAAAAAATTGTGTTAAAATACAGTTAGTTGATGAAAAAATTTGTATTGATACTAGTGCTGACGAGGGTTTTGACGGGACATACCAGACCAACGTGGTGGTCAGAAACAACGGCAGTTGCCTGTACGTGCCTCCTGGCATATTCAAGAGCACATGCAAGATAGACATCACGTGGTTTCCCTTCGACGACCAACACTGTGATATGAAGTTTGGTAGCTGGACATATGATGGCAATCAGGTAGAAACTTAGAACGTTAAAGATCTTATATAATTTGGCTCTACTCACGATCTCTTTGATTAGTTTCTCTGGCTCTTATTAAAAAAAAAACATTGATAGAATAATTTTGAATTTCAATTCTGACACGTTCTTTTTCACTCGAGATTTTCAAACTCTGTTCTGATTAGGTTAGTAAAGCCGTTAGTAATTTCTATTTTATCTGTGGTATAGCTTTGAATCTGCTCGTTTCTGAGGTAAATATCTTGAACGAAGTTAAGTTAAACACACGTTACAGATTCACCTGCCTGCTTTACATTTAAACTGAAGATTTGTCTGCACGTGTACCCAAGAGCGGTATTTACTTATCTAATGTTGACTTAGCCTCGAGTTCTGTTTCATTTTAAAGGAACGGTAATTAACATGAAACTTGTTCTGTGAAATTCGATTTAGGTCGTATATTTTCAGATGTTATGTTTGTATTTGGAAGTTATTACAACCAAATCGCGATAAACCACACATTAAATTTGGTCTTAGCGTACTTAAAGACAGTTTTTTTTATGATGCAAATTACTCTTTAGGAAGGAAAGACTCTCAAGATCTTTGACTTACTCAAAATCTAGAGAATTGTTTTCGTTTTGTAGTTTCAATCTAAAATTTTAACATGAGTACCCATGTTGAACAAAATTCTACTTCTAAATCGGTATCATAGATAATATAAACCAGTCTTACCAATACGATATTATTACCCAGTAACTGTGTTGTGGAGGTCAGTCGGTCAGACACCAACATAGTTGGCAAAAAGCCAGGCAGATGATGATAAGATAATATAAACCGAATGATATGTGTTTACAGGCAAGGCAGATGATACTGTAACTGTAAAAAAAATTAACAGATAAATAGCTCGACTTCTAAAAGTCTTACAGTAAAACAAACATATTTTCATTAACAAAGCAGATAACTCTAGCCTCATTACAATTAATCACTGTTAAATTAACAAGATGTAATTACACAATAACATTACAAATAAGAGCCGCGGCTGGAATAATTTAATTAAAAGATCGCGCGAATTAATCTTATTAGGATAAATTACAGGTTAGATTCAGGTTAATAATAAGGTAGATAATTTAGGATTAAGTTAGGTTAGGGAGAAATCTAAGGGAACCATGTGAGAAACCTGTGATATTTCCATATCCAGTTTTGTATGTACTATTTTGCATGATGCAAAAAATTAGCACTGTACATAAATATGGAAGAAAGTCACTAATTAATGAAACGATTACAAACCGCCATACGGAAAATTCTGTAGAATATTTGTGTGTATATATGTATTTTATTCAAACCTATTTATTTACATTTTGATTGGCACTTGTGATAACTACATATACATACATAATATATTAAGGTTGACTGGTAGAAAATGCCTCGGACATGAAGTCCGTTTTTGTACAGTATTTTTTTACTTGTGCATAAAGTTTTAATAAATAAATACTATATCCTAATGTACTAATGTTAGATTAGTACGTAGTTTCTTTAATAAAACACGTTTCAATGTATAGTAATCACTTGTGTTATTTAAAATGTATAAAGTGTTAAACACTTTACAATGACTGTAATGTGTGTGCACTATTTATATCGTTTTACAATGCGTGTGTGTATAAACATCTATATGATAAATATAGACGTTGTGTGAGTGTGCAAATGCACACACGATGTATATATTTAAAGTTTTATTGTATCTTTATTTGATTTAAATAAAGTTGATGTTGTAGTCTGCTAAATTATTCGACGCGTTTTACGTTTCTAGATTTCTCTTTAAGTTCAATTTCTATTGATATGAACAGATTAGATATTTAATTCGGTCAGATAAGTTCATTTATTTGATAAAAACATCAAAGGGCTAGATAAAATGGTTTCACAAAAATATACAAATTTCAATTTTCACTACACAAAAATGCAGAGCATTTTAGTCCATGCAAAAGTTATTTTTTTAACATGATTAATTTGAATGTACTTACATAACGTGTGACAATAAATATTAAATGAATACTGCAACACTATGGTAAATTATTTTGTAAATTAAATGCCATTGTATTCGTGTTTATCGGAAAATTATAACTATAAATGTTGTGAAATACTTTATTATAAATTTATAGGAAATACGACCATAATAAACCGTCATAGTAAAAACAATAAATTAATTTCTTATTGTAATTTTACGAATTTGGATTATAAATGTCAATAATAATATTACCTGATGACAAATGACTCTCTACTTGTGTTAAAACTATAAAATGAATAAAAGCCAAAAAAACTGTTTTGAGCAGGGCTCTGATTTTGGTGAAGGAGGTTGTACCTAATGGCTGAAAAGAGTCTTGAAAATATACGGATTTAACATTTCTCATCCGTCATCAAATAAGATCGGGCTAAAAGCCTTAACTTACTTGATCACAAGATGCTACCTTAATACGTATAGTTCATAAAAATATTTTAATAATATTTACAATTCCATTATAATCATACTCTTATGAAAGGTGAATATAATTTACACACATATTTAAACCCTACTAAAATAGTCACCTCTAGACGCCTGACTTAAAATGAAGGTAGTTCAAAATAAAATAAAAGAAATTGAAATGTTTCGAATAATTTAGCATACATTCAGACGTTTCAATACGTTTTCTATTCTGTAGCCTAAGTTAATGTCATTTTATTTTCTAGTTAGCTCTTTATTTTAAAACTGTAGTTTTATAGAACAAAATGCACGTTTTCTTTATTTATTTCTTTAGTTTAGATGGTAAAGTTTAGAAAGGATTCGCATTTATTTGTAGATGTATTTATTTGTAGCTCTTATCGAAATTTATGACAGTCTTAGAATGTAGTATTGATTTTCGATCAAGAGTTCAGTCACGTTGTCTGTTTGTGATTTTACAGAACAAATTCTGTTTCATAAATAAATACATCGTCTGAAATTCTGTTGCATAAATAAATACATCGTCTGTAAATAAAATGCGACATTTGTAAAATAAATGTATTTCATTTCTGCACCCGATTGATTTCTGTTCGGACAGCTATTCGGGTGATGAGTACAAATGTTGAAGCGTCAGTGTAGGTACATTTGAAACCGATTGACCGGAGTAGTGCCGTTTTGTTTACAAATGACCGCTGCGCCGAATTCATACGCTTTTGTCAATTTTCGTCTCGGTCATCGTCAAGCGACAAATTTTTATTAGAGAATAGCTTTTTAAAATCTATTTTAACATTCATTGTTTTTGCGTTATACCTTTAAAGTATTTGTTTATACATTGTGTGTGTTTAGAACAAAGTTGCGTCGTTGACTTTCAAATTACTTTACAAAGTTGCTTTTTAGTCTTAAAATTCCAGTAAAATATAATACAAAAGCTGTCATAAATATCGTGTAGGTACGTTGAGTGATAACTTCTTGAATAATTCCGTAGTGTCCCGGAGTTGGGGCGCGCCTCAAACCTCATTACTCCAGTTTCGCGCCACGTGTTGGTTATAGACTTAATCTAACTTTGCCTTTGTGTCCTCGTATTATTTTAACTTTCATTAAAATGAGTAGTTTTACAATTTGAGGTCTGACGTGGATTGAGGAAACTGGATTAGCTTAATTACTGGCAGTGTGTGGCTTTGAACGATGCTAACTTTTGCTTTGGGTATCTTTTGGGGTTCTCTCTTATTTGAAGCAAAAAAGCATTTAAGGTTTGGTTATCATAAATGCTGTTTTTGGCTGCCTTTGAATTAAGCTTATATCTTTCATCTAGATACTAATAGATATTATTTTGTAGTATTTTTTCTTCCCTATTAGTAGAACCTTTCTTATTATGTTTATTCCTATCTGCTTATTTATTAGAACTCTTTCAACTATTAGATTTTTTATCAACAAAATTCCGTATGGCGGCGATATTTTCAACTGTTTAAAGCATGCTCTTGCATCCCTTTCCTTGTCTTGCATTTAGAGGTTCTCACATTTCCCTTTCGGTCCAAGGTTTAAATTATTTTACAAGAAACTTCGAAAACCATAAGATGGCAGGATCAAAAGATTCCAGACACTAAGTAAGTCAGCAAATTTTAAGCCAATACCGAATAATAGGCTTCAAGACGTTTATAACTTGTGAAATCTGCCGAAGTTTTATATCCTATAAAATATGCAAAGGGAAAGAAAGAAAAGGACGATAGAGAAAGAAATGACGAACCATTTCATTACAAAATTGCTTCCTCAGCAGCAGTCATATAGCTTCAACAAGTCGGTATTGTGAGGCGAATAATGAAAGACTTTCGTCCTTCTGCATTTGGTCCTGCTATTTTGGTTAAATTGGCATGTTTCCTTGTATGAGTTAGGGTATTAGTGCATCTTGTTGAATGTGTGAAACTACACCGTGTTTCGCCCTGACAGTTGGATCTGGTGCTAAAAGATGAGGCAGGCGGTGACCTGTCGGACTTCATAACAAATGGGGAGTGGTATCTAATAGGTGAGTTATAATAGTGTTGTTATATATCTTCCTTGGTTACTTGCGAGGTATTGTTGGAAACCTGAATATCTCTTGTCATCGTGTTTCTTTCTCACATACTCTCATCGTTAATTTTATCTCTATAATAAACTTTATTACTTTGACCATCTTTTACTGATTTATCACCAATATAATATACAATTGTTTGAAACTTTTCACGGGAATTTAATTTTGTTTTTCATATAACTTTTTAACACATAGTTCTACTTTTCATATAAACCAACTTCTAACAACTTAATAACTTTCTATTGACTTGCCAACCCACAGGAATGCCAGGCAAAAAGAACACGATAACGTACGCATGTTGCCCAGAGCCCTACGTCGATGTGACGTTCACCATCATGATCAGGAGAAGAACCCTGTACTACTTCTTCAACCTCATAGTCCCGTGTGTGCTGATCTCATCGATGGCACTCCTCGGGTTCACACTACCACCTGACTCCGGAGAAAAACTTACTCTCGGTTAGTATAGTGTCTTTGAATTATCATTATATGCTCCGAAGTAGTCCGGGTGGGCATTTAATTTCGTCTGTTATACTTAAGTTCTTTGTAATAGAGTCGAGTCTATTGTCATTAATAGGCCACGAAACCGGACTCTAAAATGCTAATGAGAAATTGCTAATGGAAAATAATTTCACACTTTAGCTCGACCTGGGGATAGACCTGAGGTCCTCTAAATTGGCTATGACAATTTTCTCTCCGTATGTGAACAGACAGCTAACCAAACCAATCTTACTGTCTTCTTCGAAACTAGATAATTCCCTAGTACTAAAATATTCAGCATTCTCCGAAGAAAATCTACTTTGTTGACGAGTGAATAACGCGGACGTACATATAGTAAGCAAAAGAGGTACGGAAGAACGGAGCGAAATCGTGTTCCATTTTCTTATCTTGAAAAGGCCACAATGTGCATATTCGTATCGCACTCGTGTATATGGCACAAGTGCTGATGTACGTTCGAGTTTGCAGTAAATTTTATATGTGTCAGCAGAGAAAGGGGCCTTTAAGTAGGTTAGCATTTTTAATTGAAATTACCCTGCTAATGACAGTGAATTGTTTTATAATAGTATTTTTGTCAACATTGTAATAAATTATGTTTCTTTTAGGGTTATTTCCATGCTTGCTAAGTATAACAATTATAAATCGACTCAAGCAAATTTAGATGTAACTGTCTTAAACGCTAAAATCAATGGACCGTCCAATGAAAGATCGATCACAAGCAAGAAGCATTCTGACAAGCAGAGTGCTTCAATAATTTGTAACTAAAGATCGTTCATGGTCCATAAAAGACAGTTTTACAATTTAATTATAAGCGATGAGACTTGAGTATTTAAAAGCAGCTCTACTGGAACTAAGAACGTACTTAAACTTAATGGGGGGACGTTTGAAGGAGGCGTCAGAATTATTATTGCACAGACTAGAAAATTGGCCTTGTTCTGAGAGTCAGATTTGAAGTATCATTCACGGTTGAGTTCCTTCTAAATGTTAGGGAATGTTTAATAAATTGTTCGAGTTCTTGATTATGTTTGCATGATGATTTGGAGTTAGACTCAAATTGTACTTTGAGTTTTGGTGTGGTGAGTTAGAAATGTTTCACTTGGTAAATGAAATTGTTGTATCGTGTGTTTTAACAATTGCAGCACATGCAACTACTTCAAATAACTCAATACTAATGATGTGAATGAAAATGTGGTAGCTGTTCGAGATAATGACCACACAGAAAAACCGTAGAAAGCTTTTATTACATGCTATCAAGCATTTACTGCTTGAGATAATCGAGTGCCTTCAATTTTGCTCTAGCGTTTAATTCAGTTGATATAATGTCAGAAATACCTACTTATAAATTCATTGGCCGCTTGGCAGGTGTGACAATCTTGTTGTCACTGACCGTGTTTCTGAACCTGGTCGCAGAAAAGTTGCCGTCTACGTCTGACGCAGTGCCACTAATAGGTACCGCACTGTAGGACATAGTGGTGGTGGAAATGTGCACGCTGCTATCGTTATTTTTAACGTAATTACTAAGGGGGTCCTCAAGTGAGTATATTAAGGCTAGCATATTTTCATAAATAAAAAACCTTCATATTACATCACTGTGAGTCTAGTGAGTTTGGCATCAATATCACGTTTGTCATAAATTCGTATTTTAATCTAGAAAATATTAATGCACAATTTGTCTGTATTATATTAATAACATAATATAAAGTAATTGGTATTTTAATAAAGAGGAGCTCAGCAAAGTATCAGCATCGTCAAATCGGAGAACTTCTTTTGAAAACCATAATCACCAACATTCTTACAAATCTTTTCCCCATTGCAATTCGAGATAATAAAACCAAACTTACAAAAGAAACAACCTCAAGAAAACGAATTCGAAATTTTTAAAATCTAACAAGAGCTGCAAACGCATTTAATATTCATCCCAAACAAACGATAAAAGCAACAAGAACCATTTAATATTACACTGTGGTGGTGAGAATTAATCAGAAATAATAAACGTGTACCGTAAAAGCCAAGAATTTACGTTATACAGCTTGTTGAACGTACCAAAGGGGTAATAAAACTTTTAAGAGCCGTTCGGTAGCAGCGTGCACTGAAATGAATATTAGATTGTATAGAATGTGGTATGATTGTTTGTGTCAGTGTTAGTTTCCCGCAAAGATCCAGACACATAAAGACGAGACACGGTAAGTGTTTATTGGCGTAGATATCATTTCGGCATTGTTATCATCCATAACTGTATCGCTTAGGGAACGACATATTACGCTGACTACTATTGCGGTCGATACAAAATTTTGAAGAGTTGATAAATGATATCAACGTCAGTAGGGGTGTTAACCATGTGTTTGATTGCAGGAGTCACTATTCTTCTCTCGCTGACGGTGTTCCTCAACCTGGTAGCCGAGACCCTGCCACAGGTCTCCGACGCTATCCCCTTGTTAGGTACACTACCCAAACCTAACCCACACCGTTTGTCCATCCCGCTTGTCTCCCACATTTATTTTCTCTTCATATTCATGTTGTCCTGGTACTTTTATTTCATCTTTCATACTATTTTTAATTTTATTTCAGCTCTCATTTGTTTTTGTTATTAAAAATGAATAATTAATAATTATTTTAAAACATTACAAGGAGTAAATTATGTACGTTTGAAGTTAATTTAAATTGTTGTGAGCTTATGGTTGCTATTAAGTGGTTTCAAGCTTTCATTTTATTGTCTGTCGAGAAATGAGGTCGATTACTTTCAAGACGTTGTTAAAATGCTTTTGCTTAAAAATAATCAATTCGAGAATTCGTTCTATTGGAAAGTAAATTGTAATGGTTCAACAAGAATTATTGTGAAGGTATTGTTCTTCTACGTATTTTTTTATAATGATTTCGGATAAAATCTTGGAATCGATTCCGTGATTATTCGCTTCAGCTTTAGTCATTTGATTACTGAAGTCTCATTTATTTTGTTTATTTGGTCGATACACTTCTGTAACGATACTAACTTTCCGATTTAAGTGGCATGGCATGTGATTATAACTTTGACAAGAGCTTTTAATTGTTAATGGATGCTGAAGGTAAGTTACGATATTTTTATTCTAAATGTTTACTTACATTCGTATTTTTATTATCTTCAAGTATTTATGTGAGTTCGCTGTCAACGTAATCGATTCCATGGTGTGCGATTTGTATTGGGTGTTTTTCTTAATGTTTCTGTTTTTGGAACTCTTTTATATCCATAGGCTTATAGTCGCGGTCTCTGGATACTTGGAGGGTGGAGTAACTTTAGCGAAAACTTCGAATAAAACCCTTCTCCTAATAAAAGAAAATATAATAATAATGATAAAACGCCATTGATAAAAACCTCTAGTGTTTGCATGACTATCCTTATGTTTCGTTTATGATTTTACTTGAGCCCCTGATACCGACTCAGCACACAAACAGGACGAGATCTAACCAACGACGTATAGACTGGATGCTACTATAGGTTTAACCATTGTAAATAGAACATTTTGATTTGATTTTGTTTCATAGTTTATATTGATCTTTGCAGGTGTTACAATCCTCCTGTCGCAAACTGTTTTCTCTCTATTGGTGGGACACGTCATCACAAAAACCTCTGAGGCGATCCCCCTAATAGGTGAGAAAAGTACCACGCGTTTGTTATTTTATTTTCTTAAATAACTGAAATAAAAATAATGATGATTAGTTTTTTTTTCTAAACAAGAATGCAGCTCGAGGAATATTTTAGAGTATTGAACCTAAAATGTCTCTCCGCTCATTCGTGAAACACCAACTTAACAAAGATCTAAATAGAATTTTGGCTTGAATTTTGAAGGAGAGCGTATAGTTTCTTATATTTTTCTGTTTTCAACTTGCATTTTACAGTCTCGCCATCTCTGGAGACTGACCTATGCTTTTACAGCGCTCTTGCGGCTCTCTCTCGACACTTGAAATAGAGTTATTGCACTTTAAATTCGTGCTGTTGAAATAAGTAGCTAAACTGAGTCTATTTGAAGGTAATTTCCTGAATTAACTGGCACTCGATCTTCTTGTAATGTATTAAAATAATGTACTTACAACATTACTTCTTGGTCCATTCATTAAAATTTAGTTTTCGAATCGATTTTACTTTCTTTTGTTTTAATTTATATTGGCCTTTCTGTAGACAGCCGACAGACACGCGACTACAGACGGCAGCTTCGAGCATGATTTTGAAATGGTTGAAAAATTCCAACAGCGAAAATTACCGTACAACTCTCCTTATCTAAACGAGCTTCTAAATACTTAATTGCTTGTAGTTTAAAAGCAGGATTTAAAGTTAAACAACAGTTTAAAGCAACAAAGTGGATGCGGGTAGTGAGGGTCCAGCCTCCAAGTATCTTGTGAACTTCGGGTCTCAACTTTGTCGGGTCTGTTACTATCCCTGTAATTGACAAAATGATAAAACTTATTGAAACCTTTGACAAAGGTATTTGCTGAGATAAAATTGACCAGTTTGTTCATTTACTTAGTAGTATTAGTTATTAAATACAAAATAGTTACAATAGGTGTCTATCCATTTACGACTACATGATCTCAGGTTCATTCTAAAACGTGCTCAACATTGCATTAGTAATAACAAATTCCTTTGTCAAAGTTGCGTCTCTGGTAACGTTAGTTACAATTTAAATATGTTAATAACTTTGAGATTAACTACAACATCGTTACAAGGGATGCTGAATAATAAACTGAAAGAGCTTGTCCAAAAGAGATAATTGTCAATTTAATGCTGAAAGTAATCAAGTGGCAGGCACTTTCTTTGGAATAAACTAATAAAAGTAGGTGATAAAGAAAATAGGAGCCATAATTTGTCGTGTTTATTATAATTTTAAAATAAAAAAGATTATTTTGTTGATAGACTCGGCAGAATATCATTAAACGTTGACTCATTAAAGCGGATACCATCAATGTAATGCATAAAAGCTAAACCTCATCTAAATGTAGATTAGAACATTGCATGTACAATTAAAATGCATGAATGTGGCTTTCTGTGTCATTGTTAATTAGATATGACATATATGTAGATGAACCACGTGATATTGCAATTAAAAATGTTATTATAAAACTGTAAGATAAACTCGTTGAAGTACTTAATTTTCTCCTTACCGTTTTCATTTCTTTTTTGTGTTTGTTTGTCACCTTAGGTTTAAGACTATGTAAATACAATTTCGCACTGAAAATCCCTTTGCTCAAGTATTTTGACAAATTAAATGTAATACATGCAATTGTATATTCTGAAAATCTTGCTCAATTATTATATCAGTACTAAATATAAAGTAACTTTAAAAGCACTCTAATTAAGTAAAGTATTTTGAATCCATCACAGATATAACAAGTAAAAGCTTATCTCCTTTTGTAAAGTAAATTATCACATCATCAGCATAAACTTGTAAGCCACGCAAAGTTTAAAACTAGATGTTGTATGTAACAGGGACATACTTCAACTGCATCATGTTTATGGTAGCGTCGTCCGTGGTACTGACAGTAGTCGTACTCAATTACCATCATCGAACAGCAGATATACATGAGATGCCACAGTGGGTGAGTATCTCGAATATATGTTCTGTCGAAGCAATGAGTAGTCGAACTATTGTTTTTCGAAATTGGGACCCTGTCGAAATTCAGTATGACAGTCCCGTCAAGCACCGCGCGTATCCTATGTAGGTAATACGATACAATAGAAAATCATATGTGTCTCGTTACCGGAGCTTGAGAGGTCACGTAAACCCAATAAGTCTCTAATAATATTTCAAGTTTTACTTAATGAAGAAGTATAACATTTAACCCATACTGACCCAATTTTTAGGGATCTACATACTTGTCAGTAATTTAATAAAGTTTCAATATACAGTGTGGCGATTAGGTTATCACATTACTCTTAAGAGGTCATTGTATTCATCATTATGAAGAACTTTTACTATGGGACCAAACCTGAAATCGCGAAAAAAAATCAGCTGTTCCCTACATTTGTGTTCGTATAACTCGTCAAAATGTAGGGAACAGCTGATTTTTTTTCGCGATATCAGGTTTGGTCCCGTAGTAAAAGTTGTTCATAATGATGAGTACAATGCCCTCTTAAGAGTAACGTGATAATCTAATCGCCACCCTGTAGAATTTAACTCTAAAGATTAATTTAATTGACAGATTAAATCAGTGTTCCTGCAATGGTTGCCGTGGATTCTTCGAATGTCGAGGCCAGGGAAGAAAATAACAAGAAAGACTATAATGATGAATACAAGAATGAGGGAGCTAGAGCTTAAGGAACGGTCATCCAAGTCACTTCTGGCAAATGTGCTAGACATAGATGATGACTTCAGGCATGGTCCTCCTCCTCCTAATAGTACAGCATCGACTGGGAATTTGGGGCCTGGGTGAGTGAAAACACTACATAGTAACAACAGTACGATATCAGAAGGCCAATTCTCGTAATTTAAACGTTCAAAATCTAGTCGCAGTCTCATCTCGGCGACAAACAAATGTCAAAAACTTGTCAAAACGTAGGGAAATTAGAAGTATTGTTTGACACATTAAGGCTTGTATTCATGCCAACGACCTTGTGCATTTGGGCGGAGCTAACTACCCCTCTCCGCGCCACTCCGCCACCCGCATGCACCCGTATGCCAACGCGTTGCCTAGCAACACGAGGTGCCCCGCACTGAATTCGTGGACGAGTGCGGGGATGATATAGACACGGACTTTAAACGATCGCATTTTTAATTTATTATATTAAAAAATATACATGTTTTTAAAAAGTAACAAAACCAAATCATTTTCGTTTATATTGCAAAGCACTAGATATTTTTTTTATATTCTTTTGATAAAAAATGAAGGAGTAAAATGGTTTCATCTCAACGATTTGGAGGTGATTTGGTGGTTTTTTTTCTTAATAGGTGATATCGATAGAAAAATTATGGCTAAACCAAATTACGATTCATATCATGTAGATTACCAACAATTTTTTCAGATGTAATTTCTCTGTAAGTTCCGGACAAAAGCTGCTTCATCTGCACGCTGTTTTTAAGCTTTTTTCGAAAGAGTAGCCTTAAGACTGAGATCAGACTGTGAACGTTCCTAAAATTACGGGAATTGCCCGTCAGGTGGTCCCTGAATAATAATATTTGTTCATATTCTTTTCATTTTATTGGAATGTCAAATTGGAATACTCTTCGTTTATCATCCCTGCATCAGATAAGAATGCTAGAACCTTGAATCAGTTTTTAAAATCGATGTAAAGTACTTCACTTTACATCTCATTAAACATTTCTATGCTAATACACTTTTTCCAATCTCACTATATCGATTTAGGTGCTCAATATTCCGCTCGGATTTCCGCCGTTCCTTCGTCCGTCCGTCCACTATGGAAGACGTGGGCGGCGGGCTGGGTAGCCACCACAGAGAACTTCATCTCATCCTGAGGGAACTGCAGTTTATAACAGCAAGGATGAAGAAAGCAGACGAGGAGGCTGAGCTGATCAGCGATTGGAAGTTCGCTGCGATGGTTGTTGACAGGTAAGAGAAAGTATACTTTAAATAGGATTGTTTTTTAACCAATGCGCAAGTTGTTACCTTGAATTCAGTACGTGGTTCTGAATTTTTTGTCGGTTTTAAAATAAAATCGGCTCTTTCATAGAAAAGTGTACATACAGGGTTATTAGTAAAACATTAACAACCTATCAAGAGGTGATTGTATTTATCATTATGAACAACTTATACTATGGGACCAAACCTGAAATCGCGAAAAAAATCAGCTGTTCCCTACATTCCGAACATAAATGTAGGGAACAGCTGATTTTACAATACAATACAAGTACAATGACGTCTTAAGAGGTTGTTAATGTTTTACCAATAACCCTGTTACAATATATTATACACTTTTTTATATACCTACGCGGTCATAATCTATGGTAGAGCAAATTTTTTTTTTAAATATTTGACGTATACTTTTTACGCTTTATACGGGTTCTAGAAACGTGTGCTGAATTCATGGTTACAGTTTATGCACAGGTTTATTTTTTTTCCTGTAGAATAGTTTGATGATTAGAATTAGGGTAGGTAACGGAAAATGTAAAGTTGGCATCATTCTTAATATTCTACTGTCAGCCATAAACAAGTTCAGTCTTTATACATAAAGCGCCTTTGTGTGGCGTTAAACGATTTAAACTCACCGCATATGAAGGAGACGCACGAGGGAAAGTTTCAAGAGTAAATAGAACGTGACCATACATAATATATGAAACCACAGAACAAGCAGTGACTATAATATCTGGGATAAAGAAATTATTCGATTCAATTCAGAATCCACCCAAATCCGAAAAGCTCCAGCGAATTGATTAATGAATATGGTAAAACTACATTCATTGATTTATGATTGTATTGTTTTCACAATAAAAGGGGATTAACCGGCACCGGGCCTTTTGTTCCTACTTTAATTAATGATGTTGGTATTTCATTTCTGTATGAAACAATACGTTTTAATTTTTGTAGGAAATTCGAGTAAAGGCATTTTTATTGTTGTTAATTTTAATCAATATTGATTAAGGCGCTACCTCGAAAATTAATCGTAGCGACTGATCTACTAGGCGAGCGAAAGTGATGCAATTATTTTTGAAACGCAAAAGAAGAGAGATGGCTAAAATGTGCGTGCGCTCGGAAGAAAACGACGTACGTGCCAAAACGAATTTACTCCTTTTTTAACAAAATAAATGAATTAAATTTAAAACTACTTTGAGTAAACTTTGATATGATAATTCTCTATATTTTAAAGTAAATTCTAATGAATAAGTCATAAGAGTAACGCCGTGATGTCGAAAAAAGAATAATAGATATAACTTAGCAATTTTTTATATCGAGAAAAATTAATTGAATCGTGTATTCCTTTTACATTATAGTCGACCAAAGAGTCAAAAAACGTATACCAAAATGTTAATAACACGAAATAGAAAACCCACATTTTTTTCAAGATCACCTGCTCAAATGATGGAACGAGAGGCGGTCGAGTGTCAAAATTTTTCCATTTTAAGCGGGCAAGCGTTTTAAAATAAAAGTAAAAATTAACAAATTGAATGTCTGAAAGGAACTGACAACTTAAAAATAAAGACTATAGTAGTATATAATATTTTAGGGCATTTTTTATTAATATCTCGATACCACATAAACATAATTTAAATCATGTGTTGTGTCCTGAGGCAGGATATATAACGCGTTGAGTTTATCGCCTCCAGCAAAGACACAACGCTTATGAGATACGTGTAAAGTCACAGACACGAGTAAAGTCGACAGAAATGATGTATATTACGTAGGAAAAGCAGTATAATTACATCTTGTTGAATTCAAAGTTATCTGAAAAGAAAAGTTAGAAGAAAACTACACAAAGATATTAATGAAAGAACACCAATAATTGCTCGTAATAAAAGCCACAATTAAAAGATTCGGAGAACTACTTAAAGTTATTGATTGACCGTGTACAAAAGTATTGCAATAAATAATGAACTTCATAAAATAGTTAATGAAATGGCTCTAGAAACCGCACAGAATTTAATTAGCAGCGAAAAAGCTCGTAACCTGGCAGTTTTATGGTCGACTAACAACCTTTCCGCGATCCGAGTACATAAAGCAGTATGTTAGCTGCATATGTGGAATAATATACATGTATATGGGAAGAATGAAAAATGGAAACATGTCACTGTAACGTTACATGACTATCCTCCCGTTTAGCCCCTGCTTCATTCTCGTATGCTTGTGGATAATGTACCGAGTGGACAAAATGTCGAGGTACGGTGATACGAGTACAAAATCAGCTAATGCTGTCTGGCTGCATCCTTCGGACATGGTAAAACGCTTGGCTGCAAAGCCTCATGCGTTGTTTAAAACTCATAACATTTTGTATACAGTTGGGATTTTAACTGAAATTCAATTTTGTTCAGTCTTCATTTTAAAATGCAAACGAAAATGCACAAATCCGACACACGGGTATACATTTTGAATTTCAAACAAGCAGTTATAAATGGTGAAGGAAAATAAAGTAAGGAGCGCTTTTAGAAATAAAATCTGTTATAAGAACGGGTATGAGTACTGCTTTGTAATTTTTTTAGGAACAGCATTTTGAGTAGGCATTTGACTTGAAGCCGACATTTAAATATGGTATGACGCGCAATATTTATGCTGTAAAACTCTTTTTTGTAGATTTTAATGAAGATGACTGTGTTTATTAAGATGTTCACTTCTTTAATCCGAATCAAATGATTGTTAAATAATCTTCACAACTCTTTCTGATTTGGCTCTGGGGTTCCCCAGGGAGCTACACACATGTTTATGCTCCTGACATGTTACTCTTGTCCCCAGGTTTTGCCTGTTCGTGTTCACACTTTTCACAATCATCGCGACAGTGGCTGTCCTTTTATCGGCCCCGCATATCATCGTGCAATGAGACAACTACTAGGTGCCTCCGGAGGGACGGCACATGTATGAGAGAACTAATTATTAGATTGCCGATTTGTAATTATAATTGATAATGTAATTAAATTAAATACGTGGATGAAACGCACACGTCTCCATAACAAAGTCTTAAGACATTAAATTATAATAAATTTACATATTGTAGTTAAGTCGAATGTTAGTGGAAATTTTAGCTGATGTAAGTAATTTTATAGTAGGTCTGTTTAATTATTTTAATTCTCATTGATGTAGATTGTATTGATATTTAAATAATTATTTTACAGTTATAAGAAAACGTATTTCGTACGATTTATTTCTTCGAATTTATAGGTAATCTTTGAGCTCAGACTGAAATTTCCATTAGCAAATATTAAAAAAATGTGATGTTGACTAGGATGTTATACAGATAAATGTTGATGTGTATAATTTGTTAAAAAACAATATTAATTATTATAACTAAACGATGTTTATAAACGAAAATACTAATGAGGGTTGATTTAACGAAAGAATGCTTAGCTGGCATAGAGATGCATTTATTTGAAAAAAGAAATTACAAAAAGGTATGTCTGGAAATCGAACTCTTTGGATGAAAAAATGAGGTTTGATCAAAAAAGTTTGTAAAACAGAAAGTTCGGTTCTACGCGAATGCTTAAATTAAAAATCTCGTAAATTGAAGGGAAAGGAGGTCCTTTGAATTTTATTTGAATCGGTATCCTTTTTACATGTAATGAGGGATCACAGACGCTGACATAAAACCTTAGGGTAATAAGTAATGTACATAATGGATCAAATATCGGTAGAGTCAAGAATAGCTTAACGATTTAAGATTATTCCATTCGATATTAAAATTCGATTAGCGATAATCGCTACGTGTATATCGATACATATCGATTTGAATCGATATGTATATATATAGATAGAATCGAAACATTAGTGAAGGGTATGGAAGTAAATTTGTAATTATTAAATGAATGTACTACGAAGATTAAATCCAGGAATTGTTAAACAGTTATGGAATTGATAAGGATTCAACAATTAATACGGAACCAAAGATAGAATAGTTCTAGCATCAGGGGGTTGAATAAAAAATTAATTAGGACCGACTTAAAAGAGAAAAAATGAATTTTTAGTTTTTAAACCATTTTCGATAAAACGGAGAACCTTATCGTTGATCTCTCGTATCGATAAATGCTCACTAAACTATCGATAATGTAATATTATTATATTGTTAGTATATCGATATGAGAGTAAGTCCTTAGCATCAGTAATAGTAACTAATTAGTGATCGGATTATGTTAATGTTATGCTTAGCAGAAATATTACAATGCTGTTAATATCACTAACCACCACGTAACCATATTGATAAAGTGTACATACAGAATAATGCAGTGTGTATGTATTTGTATATAAATTTTAGAAAAAAATCGGAAAAAAGACTAAAATATCGCATTTTTCACTCTAGTATTATAACAACCAGTCTTATTGGGCAGGAATAGTACACTATTACTCGTAAGTACTAGATACTGTCTTTATATTGATATCATCTCGATAAGTAAAGTATTATCTGATTAATTTCAAACGTAGATCGATTGGAGGCGATCCGAAATTTTTCGCGCCCAATAAGACGTCAACGTGCCGCTTTGACGGATGATCAATTGAAAAAGTTTTTTGATTGAAATTGGTTGTTATCGATTCCAATTCGTCAAGTGTCTACTCGATTAGAACCTTTTAGCACATACTGTAGCATCTATATAATAGTCGTATTATTTAAAAAATAAACAATTTAAAGTCTTTATCTATGTCCGTTCCTCAATTTCGCTCTTATAGATGTCGTGATAGCCTAGTGAATGTCGTGTCCCTTGATTTAAGCTAAACTTATAATGGAATACTATCAATAAGGAAGCTCACTAAAAACTAGATATAAAATTTACGCAATCTGAGTGTTTTCGCATATTGTTTAATTTGTCTTTTTTTCGATAACGAATAAACATAAATTTGGTTTTACGAATTGTACCTTTTTCTCGAAATCTTAAGAATTTTGAATGTAAAAGAGCCAGAGAAATTAGTGCCGCGAGAGAAAGGTACAGGCTGTTCATAAATTGTATTTTCCAGAATTTTATTATTAAAACCTAATTATGTTAATCGTTCCTAAGATTATAAAGGTTGTCGTTTCGCAGAATTTATTTTCAACAGTGTGGTGCTGAAAAATATCAGATGTCAGTTTTTTTTTAATAGTTTGTATTTATAATTGTTAAGTATAATTTTAAATTTCATAAACCCTATTGTTAAATTTGATTGTGTATATTTCAATTCGAGAGTGATGATAAAAAAATGAAACTTTGTAAAATTAATTAATATATTTAATTAGATTTGTTAGTGTCAAAAATAGGGTTTATAAATATTGAAGTTAAGTTGGTTTTAGGTATAAACGATGAAGTTGAGAAGATTATTGTAAAGAAAAAATAAAAAAAACGAACTAGGGACTTTGTTAACATGTAATTTAACTGGTTAATGTTTGTATTGGGCCGCGGCTACGGGTTGTTCAGCCAATTTTAAACTTATTTTCTTTCAAAAAAATAAATGAGAGGTTGTGAAATCAAATGTAAGGCCCGTGGTAGCGGTTCAATGATAAATTATATTAAAAAATATTGATAAATTTAAAAACGAGTAGAAACGATCTACGATTTAATAAAACCGAATAATAAAACGCCTGCATGGGACCGGGTAAGAATATAAACGTACAAATGAACTGACGTAACCACTTCATATGCGATGCATACACATTTTACAAGCAGTATTTATTGTTTTAATCTCTCACTTTTACAATGTCGTTAAAGCTAATCTTCTGATATTTTTGACAATTTGTTCCCACTACAAGAAACAATGCAAATTGTGTGAGGAAACTGCGGGAAATGACAAAACAATTTATTTAACACAAATTGTTATTTATAACAAATTTTTATAATCAAAGATTTTTTTAAATCTCTTTGGACAGTCAAAATGAAAGGATCCAACAATTTTTTAAACCTAAGATTTCTGTCTGATGATGCTTAAAATATATTTCTGTAAAACTGTACTTCAAAATTAATTATCTTGTCAGTTGCGTAAGTTTCCTCAAATATTTTGTAGATTTTAACTCTAATCTATTTCCGAATTTCACTTAACACTGAGGAACCAGTTTACACACTATCGTCTATGTCTACACTACTACATATATGTATACATCTATATATAATTTTAATGTTTGTATGGCATATGACACATAATTATTATTATGAAAATATTTAATATTTTTTATAATTACGTACATAATTCATTATAATTATTATGTCGTAAAATAAAATCATGGCTTTTTATCATTTTAACCATATTATAATGTATATTAATTTCATTAGGATACATATGTATACAAGTAAATTTTATTATTATATTTATCTAATATTTTGTTGCAAAAGCAATACTACTACTTTGTCTGGTAGAGTTCGTCTGAAAACAATATTTTTACTTATTGTGTTTTTATTTTGTAAATTATACATATTAATATAATTATTTATATGAATAAAATTATAAATATATTTATTCATATGTCATACAGACTGCTCTGCATACTGCACAACAGAAACAAAATGCTTTAATCGTGAAACAGGTATTTTGGATTTCCATGTATATTCTACTTCTGACGCTGTAAACTAAGATTTTAACTGTTTCGAGTCTCATCTACTCTTGTGTCGTTTATTAGTTATAGCGGTAAGGAAAATTTACAGCGGTTTGGAAAAAAAAACTTGTTTAACAAAATTTTGTTGCCAAGGACCTAAGAACCTACCAATTTATGGTTTAGTTTTATCGACCCAAGAATGTTACGTTGTAAATGAAAGTTAAAAGAATAAAACAACTGAATTTTATAATACTTTCCGTGTCTTCTTTAATTTCCCAAAATATTTACCGACCTGTCTTGTTTAATTTTTGCGCAACGTGTCCACAAACTAGATTTAATTTCGGTTACAAAGTCGCATTTCGAGAGAACACACAAAGAAAAAGTCAATTTTAGGATACGATACGATACCGAGCTTGCTCGATTTTCTAAGACCGAAAAATATGGCGTACCTTTTTACGTAACTTGTGAACGACGGCACATAGTGACAGCTTGTTTACCCTTACACCATTCCCGCAAGTCGTGCTGGTGCGATCTTCAAACTCGATACGAGTATACGCTATTGACACATGTCGTGTCTGTAACTTAGTACACAACTCCACTTGCAGATAGCGTGAGAGAGCGGATGAAGAAAACACTTGAAATAAATTCGGTCTCAGAATATTTAGCTCACAATTTCGAATTTCGAAAACTTTTCAAAGTGACCAGTATTTGTATTGAATACGAATTTGTTAGCTTTTATTTTAAATAATAGGATGGTAATAAAATCTAGAAGGGGCATTTCAATTATAAACTTTAAAATAGCAACAGCACTGAGGTTTTTGACGGCAACGTTTTTTTTTCACTATTTAAAAAAAAGGTATTTGAAAAATAGCATCTTTCTTCAGTTCAAAAAGTGGTTCTTATGTTCTTAGGCCAACAAATGTAAATCTGTGTCTCATTTGATCGCTATTTAGGCTACATCTATAAACATTACACCTGGTGGTTGCTCGCTTACTCAAACACCAACTTATGTATGCAACAACGTTATTAAAATATATACATATAAATTATTAATTTATTACCATTTTTCTCACACATCTTCATCTCCGTGTTGGGTTTAGCTCTTAAAACCATAGGTTTTCAGTTTTTTAATAAAATTGAGTTTTGCTGAATTATAAAAAATAAAATAATTTATGAGATCATTATATCAACAAAAAAAAAAGTGACTAAAGACGTCTCTGTGAATTACTTTTAAAAATATTGTGATCTAAAAGAGAATTTCCGTTAAAAACATATAATACGAGTTCACGGAAACGTCTACGACAGTTTGTCCCAAGTAGAAAATATTTCATCTGCAGAGTTAGTTTTTCATAAAATAATTGTAGTACTTGTGATTTTTTATGAAAACAAAATGGCGGATGTAGAGCTAAACCCACACACGTTCAGAAACACGTAACAAAAACATCGACCAACCTTAATTTCAACTATCGAGCTTCTCATACATAGTTCGACATTTATTTTCCTAAATCACACATAATCCACATTGTGTTCCTGTGGCTTAACCATAGTCGAAATAATTAATTAAAATTAAAATATAAAAAAAAAATATACGACTGCAGTAAGTTGAATTAATACAGCCGAGTGTAATGTAAGTTTATAATGAAAAGCCCCTATGGAGGTTTTTATAATAGATGAAAAATAATAAAAAATAAAATACAAAGGTAAATTTGTAAAAATAAATACAACGGGTAAAATGTTTATTCGTTAAAATTGACTATCGTAAGTAGTATTCGATTTGTATAAAACTAAAATAAATTAAAGCAATCTGATTTATAATATTCTTGTCGTTTTATTTGAACACCCTATAATTGACAGCACTATTTGATTGTTTGTAAACCCTCCAACATACAAATCATTGCCACAATGGCATTCTAACGTGTCCGCACTGTGCACGTACAATACGACCGACGTAACTTGGCGGGCCCGAACTTCGCGCAGAAGGCTGCGCACGAACGTTTTTTAGGAACCAAATGGTGGCATGAGGCGAGTGTGAGTGAGAGAACATGCGCGAAAGTTCGCAAAGGCCCGCCAAGTTACGTCGGTCGTATTGTACCTTTACAGCTAAGATAGGTTACATTAGCCACATGACAACACACGCCTGCAACCTAGAGTAGTCGGAAACAATGACAGTCACCGTAGCCGAAATCAACATGGAATGTAAGCATATTCAAATGCTCGTAAGATTCCAATTGATGTTATTTCAAGTTACACAAATATCAACTTTATTTTTAGCCGTAATGGAAAGTGTCAACCAGCCTTTTCGAAATTTCTTTAAAAATACCATGAATGAGCACTCGGACCCCACGGCCCGAGGACTTCAACCACAAACGGCTCGAAAATATAATTTCCGATGAGGTTATTATATTTTCGCCGCTTGAGGTTTTCCGCAGCCACAGCAGCATGCCGAGCCAGGAAGATGGGATGAACTTTAGGTATTGTGTAAAGTTATTTTTCCAAATACTCATATTTGTTTACATGTTTGGCAAATAAAACGCGAACGGTGAATATTTATGTATAGTTTGAGTATCTACAAAAGGTCCATTCTGTCAGTGATCAAATAAATAAACAATAATAAATAATTATATTTGTTGTATACCTATTGTTTATTGTTGTTTATGTATATTGTTTGAGTACCTACAAAAAAAACAATTCTGTCCATTCTGAATTCATAGATTTGTACAATATAGGAACAAATATGGATATCTATTTCCTGAATACTGTTTCAATTAAAATTTCAATTTAGTTGCGAATTTGAAATCCCGTGAACCTCATCAAACTATCTGTTTGCTGAATCTAGTCAATACATTTGTATTTTCATATTTTTTTTAATTATGATTGTGGGCCGTATTCATTTGCAATTTTATTGAAACACTCTGAGAGAGTTATTCTGAAATATTCAAAACATTGCATAACCAGCCTGTACTGTTCCCACTGCTGGGCCATAGGCCTCCTCTCTGTGAGAGGGAGTGTGCCATAACCCACCACGCGGGTTCAGTGCGATTTGGTGGATGTCACATGTCTTCGAATTTTTGGTTCTAGGACATGCCGGTTTCCTCACGATGTTTTGAGAGCAGTGGTGATGAAATTAAAGGATCGTAGCAGATACATCTGGGCCACCACTGCTCTAGTCTTTAAAACATTCATCATCATCATCATCATTTTAGCCGAAAGACATCCACTGCTGGACATAGGCCTCCCCCAAGCTCCTCCATTTCGACCGGTTCTGTGCTTCTCGCATCCAACGGGTTCCTGCGGTCTTCACAAGGTTATTGGACCACCTTGTGGGATGCCTTCCAACGCTACGTCTTCCGGTACGCGGTCGCCACTCCAGAACCTTTCGGCTCCATCGGCCATCTGTTCTGCGAGCAATGTGCCCTGCCCACTATGTCGGTTACCTTGGTTCTCCTGCGGATCTCCTCATGCCTAATACCCATACACATATCGCAGTGTCTTTAAAACATTGAAATTGCTAAAATGTAAAAGAAAATGTTACTCAACAACAAAATAGTCAACGGCCTAGGTGGATTGACAACGACAGTGTTCTTCTGGGTGACTGACTTCTGAAACCACGACTAATAGAGAAGTATGGAAGAAAAAGACATGTTGCGGCGACCACAAATAAATTGGTTTAAGGAGAGGAGCATGATTATGGCGAATGTTCTTCTGGGAATAAGAAGGCAAGGATAAACACTAAAATCGTTAGAAGTTATTAATTCAATGTTTTGTAAAACATTAGATCACAGCCCACTACCTCTCGAAGAGAGGTCTGTGTCCCAGCAGTGGGAACATTATAGGCTAATTATGCTACCAAGCAAAAATATCATCATGTACTCTGTGGTAACATCAGTTTTCTTTTATTATCAATAAATTCAGAATCTCATTTTATGTAGCTCCTTTATGAATTAAATGGATTTAAGTATTTAATAAAGGAGAAGAAATCTTTAAAAGGGAATCTGTCAAGAATCCATAAGATTAATATAGGTACGGCAGGTGGGTATTTTAATTTTCCTTTGATGTCACTGAGCTGGGAAACTCATTTGTGGTGTTACCTCATACCTTAAAAGAGGGCTGCACAATAACAAAATGCTTGTTCATTTCACAGGTTGTATATCAACAAAGGTACTAGTTGAAACTGTATTGAATCTACAGGCCTACTATTTAAGGGCTTGTAATAGTTTACCTGAAATTTCTGTATCCGTTTGAGCATATTTTCGTATTTTATTTTACTCGGGCTCCAGACGGCCGCATTATATTCCAAATGAATCCTCACAAGAGCCTCATACAAAGCCCTCAATGCACTGATGTGAGAAACTAATTTGACTGAGCTCTCGCGACACGTCACCACACCATTGTGCGATTTTATAATTTTTAACGTAACGATATTATCGTGGACGTCCACGTTCATAAAACGGGGTATTTATTCATCGAAATGCACCAATTTTGAAACGCACCAAAAGATCTGGAAAAAGAAAGTCATAAATAATTTATTTTGTAATAATATACCTAGGGTACATTGTGTTGAAAATATAAAAAAAATAACATTATACAATTGCAATTCCTCGAAATGCATTATCAACGATAAAACATAGAGAAGAGCATGAAGGATTCGTAATAAATGATATCGATACTTTCATTTGGTGCGTTTCAAATTTGGTGCGTTTCGAGGAATGCTCCAATAAAACGTATGGAAATATACGCACGCTGTAACGTAATCGGGAATTTTAAAAGCGTTTTCATATGCCTACTTCCCAGTGTTATCGTGTTGCCGTGGAAGTCCACAGTAACATCGTAACGTTAGAAATTATGAAAACGCTCACTGGCGCCCAGTCTCACTTGAGCGGTAGGTCAGTAATTAATATTTTGCGATCTTTAAGAGAAACTGCAAGAAAACAAACTAAGACATAATATCTATAGAACAAAATGTCGTCAAAAAGATACCCTTCTCTCTACATATCTCCGAAGTATTCAAAACTGAGCCAATTTCCCTTCACTTTACCGCTACATATACTACAACACTCCCAGTATTTGCGCAACTTTTGACGTGACAGGCGGCAGGTGCCAGGTTATTGCTTATCTGACAGCCGACGGGGGTTCAACGGTGGTCGGGAAGGGGGGTGCGAACCCCACGGGGGTCCTCACTGACACGGCATTTTAGAAATCTTTGCCAATGCCTCCAATTGTCGCAGGTGTTTAAAGTATTAAAGGTGTATTGAAATGTTAAGGATTTTCGTGAATTCAATATTTGGATTGAAAGGTTGTATGGAGTTTGAAAGGCTTTTGGTGGGTAATGTTGTTTGAGTAAATGATTTGTAACACAATTTGAAGGAAATTCAATTTATTAAGAAGACATTTTCTTCATCGTTACAATAATATTTTGTTGATTGAAAGGTGTAATAATAGTCTTTAGAGGATACCTGTGTGCATATACACGTATTATATGTATATTAAATAACCTTTGATAGCAAATTCATGCAAGACTATAAATAGGTAAGTACTTAGGTATCAGAAATACGTAATTTGTGAAAATTTCAACTGTCTAGCTACCGCGGTACTTAGGTATTAATGAAACTAGGTAAGTCGGTATAAGTAACTAGATTTCTATAGCCTATTTTTTACACAGTCTGGCTCTAAACTTTTTGCATCGCATAATGCCAAAACAAAAAATAAAACCCAAACATTTTAAACCTTTCAAGCAAAAACACAGCTGTATTAAGCTATCAAGCTGTCAATTTGGCGTCCAGGAAAGTAACGTTCTTGTTCAACGTTAGAATTATGCAAAGCTGACTGTGATAGCAAAAAGCGCTGCCGATATTACGAGCTAAGCGGATTATAAGTACTATGGCTTATTCTGCTCTAGATTCCGAATACGACCTCGCTTTAACTGCAAAAATAAACTTTAGTCGCATTTACAGGTATTAGGTTTGTTGTGCTGATTTGGTAACAATGTATATTGGAATAATAATAATAAATACTTAGCAAACGAGGTTGTTGACATGTGGAATGCGAGGTCGGCTATCATTGTGCCGATAGTCGTGACAGCCAATGGATTAATAGCCAAGAGCTTCGCGCAACACCTGAAGAGGCTCCCGTTGGGCAGCTGGATCAAGGGCTTGATTCAGAAAGCAGTACTTCTGGACACGGGTCGCATTGTCAGGAGGTTCCTCTCTCTGGAGCCCTCGTCGGTAGCTTGGACCCTATTCCCGATACCGGTATGCTACTATTTTTATATTTTTAAATGTTTTTTATACTTAATTTATATTTTTTTTGAAATATTTAAAAATGTATTTAGGTAAGTAAATAGACAAATAGACGAAAATAATAAATATCTTTTTTTCCCAAAAATACAGATAAAGTAAAGTTTACAATTTTTGAATTTATAGTAGTGAACATTTACATAAACCATTTGGATGCTGAAGAAATCTATACTAATCTATTGTGATTAAAGTCTGTCTCCTAAACTAGGGTATCCTGTATCTTAAGAGATAGTGTTTCGCATAAGCATAGCCCTCTCGATTGCCCTTCGGGCAATTATTAGAAATAGCAATAAAACTCCTTGACCTCAAATGTCATGATTTCATGAAATAGTCATTTAATAGGGTAATTATGAACTAAGAAAGAATATGTATTGCTGATTTTTATGATTATTATTCTATAAATAAATATTTGTTACTGCCGCAAATCATTATTTATCAAACATTCAACCTGATACTGACCCGCAAATTGTAAACAACGTAAGAAAAAATTGAATTTCGCTGGCTATCCTAACGGTTTAGCCTTAGGCCACTTTCACATTAGGACGTTAGCGGCGCGATAAAAGCGCGGCAGAAGAAGATGCCATCTAATTATAAGAACAGCCGCGCGACAGTGGCGCGGCTGCCGCGCCGCGGTTTAGATCGGTTTGGCGCACTTTATTTCTAAAATGGATTCCGACGGGCTCTACGCCGACTAAGCGCACGCGGCGGCGGCAACCCGCCGCGCTTCTGTTTATAGTAAGAGAGGTGAAAATCTGACTGGGCGACGGCCGCGCGTACAAGACGACCGACGTAACTTGGCGGGCCTGAACTTCGCGCAGTAGGCTTCGCACGAACGTTTTTTAGGAACCAAATGGTGGCATGAGGCGAGTGTGAGTGAGAGAACATGCGCGAAAGTTCGCAAAGGCTATCAGGCTCAGGGCTATATATTACGTCCATGGGCTCAGGTCCGCCAAGTTACGTCGGTCGCATTGTATGTTGCGCGACTGTCGCGCTGCTAAAGTCGCCTAAATGTGAAAGCGGTCTTAAACTTCCCTGAAAAGGAAACATCACCTTTAAAAAGGTATCAGCAAAAAATCTCCATTCAGCACCAAAGGTCCTGTTATAGCATTACAAGAAAAATGTTTTGGCACTTTCAGAAAACAAGTGTCGTGAACTTTTTCACTTAGTTGCGAAGACTTTAATGACTTTCTTGGGAGCACAGGGCCGCACTTCGGATGGGTCGACGGGATTTTGTTAAACTTAAACCAATTTAGATAATGTATGTTTTTTGTTTTGCTGCGTTCGTCTTTTGTTTGTTTTGTGTTTTATCTTTTGAGTTTCGAGTCGCAGGCGGAGGTTTGTGCGTCTCTTAGTTTTGAGCTAGATGAAGTGGTTGTTATGTGACTTTAGTAAGTTCTAAGCTATATCAATCTATGTATTTGCCTGGGTTCTAAACATTATTCTGCCATTAATACAACCAGCCTATTATTGTATCACTGGGCCAAAGGTCTCTCAGCACACAGAGAAGGCATGCCAATGATTGGCTTAAATTAATTAATACTTTATTGTTCTGTTTGACTGCACAATGCTTTATTTTGAAGTATGATTATGATATTAATAAATTTATATGATATTAATAAATTAATAAACATCCATACTAATATTATAAATTCGATAGTAACTCTGTCTGTCTGTATGTTACCTTTTCACGCCTAAACCAGTTCAGTGGTTTAGGCGTGAATTTCTCAAAGGATTTCGATAAAATTTGGCAGAGAGGTAGGTTGCATCCCGGGGAAGGACATCGGATAGTTTTTATTCCGATATTCTCACGGGATCGACTCTTATGCGGGTAAAACCGCAGGGCCCCGCTAGTCCATACTAATATTATAAATTTGAAAGTAACTCTGTCTGTCTGTATGTTACCGTTTTACGCCTAAACCACTGAACGGATTTCGATAAAATTTGGCAGAGAGATAGATTGCATCCCGGGGAAGGACATAAGATAGTTTTTATCCCGATAATCCCACGGGATCGACACTTATGCGGGTGAAACCGCGGGGCGCTGCTAGTATACAATAAATTTTAAATTAATGGAATACAATACCTGCATAGACATAAACCATACGATAATCTACACCTCCTTTTTTTTGCAACACAAAATGATCATATTATGTTTCGATCTTCCTACTCCGCACATATCTAACTACTTCCTGCTTTATATAAAGCCTGTCATAAAAAAATACCGCACACTGCACCACCTCTTTTATCAACAAATTCTCATTGAAGGCCTCTCAAAAGGACGCCAAGTGGCATAAAATATAAACAGCACACCGGGGCCTAATAAGGTAAAGCCTCCACTTTCATGGAGCTCACACAACTTTGTCATAGCGATTTTGTGATCCTACCCACGGGGCCAATATCTCGACATCAGAGACATCTGGTCCGATGTCCTATTTTTGCAAAAAATCACTTTTTAACAAAATTGTATGTAGACTAGCTTCTGCCCGCGACTTCGTCCGCGTGAAATTTCACCCTCTTAGGGGTGGAATTTCTAAAAACCCTTTTTAGTGGATACCTACTTTTCACAAAGAGCACACCCTCCAAGTTTCATGTCTCTAGGACCAGCGGTTTGGGTTGTGTGTTGATATTTCAACAGTCAGTCAGTCAGTTTACCATTTTATATATATAGATTTTTTTTCTCTTTTTTTTTTCTAGGCGGTATATTTGTATCTCGCTTAGTTCAAAATGTCATTTACGTGAAAATGGCCGTATATCCACAATACACTAGAGCCAAACAGTGAACTTCACACAGAATTTTATGGTCGAGGGATAATAAAAACAATTTTTGTGGTCTCACGTACAGATCATTCCTAAAAATATGTGAGGTTTCACCCCGATATCGAAAAAAAAAAAGTCGAGATGTCTACAATCTGTCAAATTTCTTTAATAGATTTTCAACTTTATCGCTAAAAAATAAGGTTCAAAGTTGATTGGGAAATTTTGACAGTTTCGGATAGCTTGATGACTTGATGTGTTGGCATCTGTACCTAGAAGAAGGTAATCAATTCGATTTAAAACTTTGCAGGTGTTATAGAACTTAGTTTTTTTTGCATTGCACCTTTTGGTGAGTAACTAGTCACCATTGCTTATGAACATTTGCAATACCAAAAGCATCATCATAATCATCATCGCATATGTGTTGTCACCCCAGAAACCAACGTGAGATATCTTGTGTCACCCGTAACCTACAAAAAATGTGTCTGTATTCTACAAAGTATGTACAGTCAACAAAGGAGTTAAGTATACAGGAGCGTCGGATATTGTTGAAGTTTACTAAGAAACCGATGGATATTCTCGAATAAAATTTTAGTTTATTAATAGAAAACAAACAGCTCATTTATTAAATTAAATTTCAGTCCAGAACATCCATCGGTTTCTTAGTAAACTTTAACTATATCCGACGCTCCTGTATACTTAACTCCTTTGTTGACTGTACCTAAAAAAACACTTTTATATGTCAAAAATAAATTATGTTTTTAAGCTCCACTGTCATTGTATAAAAATACCAGATATATTCAACAATACCTTCTGTATTTGAATGCTATATAGTCATAATATTGGCTTCTCGATTTATGCAACGTTTCGATTTTTTGCGATACACGGCGCGTTTTCAATCCGGCCATGAACAAATATTTGTTTACTGCTCGATGTATGTACAGATACCAGCACATCAAACTACTACAATCTGTCAAATTTCTTTAATAGATTTTCAACTTTATCGCTAAAGCATAAAGTTCAAAGTTGATTGGGAAAATTTGACAGTTTTAGGTAGCTTGATGTGGTGGCAACGTGATGTGGCTCGGATCTGAACTGTATTGTATAGGTTTCGGTTTAATACCCTTGTTATTAGGTGCCAATGAAAATTCGTTAGCGTTATTTGAACTTTCTCAATGAATTAAGAAATTACGCAACGTAATTTCGGCTTATAAAATGTTGGCCTGCAAAGACTTTTGACATAATTATCAGGCCGAAATTACGCCGCGTAATTTTCATAGAAAACTAAAACACACGGTATTTCTGACGCGTAATTTTTCGCTACGCTTACGGTGAAGGAAAACATTGTCGCTTACCACGTAGTGAGCAAACGTGATGAATATTACTCGTTCCTGCGTTGTGTTTTTCAAATCACCAACACGTAACCGGCAAGTGTGTTGAAAATGCAAAAAATTTCCCTCATTAGATAATAATAATACATTTATTTATCGAAACGAAATGTACTTTTATGATTTGAGCTTGTTTCCAGTCTGTACTTGACACTTACTACATAAAAACTACAAATTATCAACTGAAGAGATTGTCAATTAAACTAATTACTTGCGAGGCTCAGCGGCACTTCGTTACATTATGCCCAAGGCAATAGAATAGAGACGAAACCGCACTCAAAGTACGTTTCAATCAGAGAGAAGGATATATTATACTGTGTCTCTATGTTTTTCTTTTTTCATTAATAGTTGTCTTTGTACATTAGGCCTCTGTTGACAGCGGCAATTTTGAGCATTTTTTGAGGGTTCTAGTGTTTATAAAAATAATGTATCTTCATTAAGAAAAACATTGGGGCACAGTATAATTATATCCTTCTTATTCTGTTTATGAAATATCTTTGGTTCAATATTGGAGGAGAAAGTAGGCGAGTGGGTACATTACCAGTCGACAGCGATGCGGATGAGTTTTTCGACGCTATTTTCTAGTTTCTATATAGTTTTAGTTATGTAAGAATTTAATTTTGTTATTTTTACCTGTCTAAATAAAAGTAATTTAAAAATTAAATGTTTTTATTAAAAATAGGACTATTTTGCGCTATAATAAAACAGCTAAATTATGACTTTTCACGTAGGCTTTTTCAAAAAGTCTCTCCGACCGGCCCTGAACACTCGATAACTTTACAAGCGCAACCGCTGCAATAACTCAGTGAAACGAAATGGAAACTTGTAATTTTTCAGCGGAACGCCCTCTTTCCTCTGTAACTAACATAATGACGGTACTAACTTGGGGGAAATTGGAGGAAAAACGCTCAAGTGCCATCACTGATGAGGTTATGAATTCTTGGCGGGAAGATGGATTCGGGATGACGAATCGATCATTCGTTGATCTTTCATTCTAGGGTCTTCTATTTAGGAGTGAAAACTGAATGTTATTTTTAGAAATTCTTTTGCAAAGGGCCTTCTGCTGCCTTTTTCCAACTTTGTTGGAGTCGGCTTCCAGTCTAACCGGATAAAGTATTTTACTTGGAGCGACTGCCTATCTGACCTCCACAACCCGGTTACTGGGTAACACGATACCCCTTGGTAAGACTGGTTCTCAGACTTTCGGGCTTCTGACTACCCGTAACGACTGTCAAAGATCCACCAATGACAGCTGTGACCAACGGCTTAACGTGCTTTTCGAGGCACGTAAAGATGGTCACCCATCCACAGACCAACCGCAGCAAGCGTAGCTTAACCTGATCGATCAACCTGTGCGGCTGTTATTATTTAGCCCCGGGCCCCTCTTTCAATAATCTAACGTAGGTATTTACTTACTAAGTTCAAACAAATAAAATCAATTCCCTACCATCCAAAACTACCACGAAATAAAGTCAAATTGCCTAATTTATTAACCCTATAATGAAGCCGACAACCGCCGTGAAAACATTTAGACCAAACACCCGCCAAGCGTGAAGCCACTTACTTTTTAGCGTCGGTTTTGAACAAAACAAAACAGCAAAACCCTCCATTTCAGCTAGTTTGGTGGAGTAAACTGGCGGCTAATTTTTTGCTCCTATAGCTCGGGCTACCGAATTGAAGCCGTGAAAAAAGGCAAAAAAAGTCGCACACCAGAATTGGGCAAAAAAGACTAGGAATGGGCAAGAACGGCTATGTCTCTCTAACCTCATAACTTGAGGAAAACTCGATTGGAACTCGATTCGATCGTAAGTCTTGCAGTCGAGACATGCCAAGATTGGATTCAGTAATAAATAGTGGTCTTAGTGGCATTCCGATTCTATTACGGTTTAGTTCGAGCATCAATTTAGTGCTTTTTGTGGTGGTCTGTCCTGATTCAGGTTGGGTAAAAGCGGGAATTATATTTAATATAGTAGTTAGATAAAGGATAAGCGCATAATGTTTATTATACCCATGGTCTTTTTGTGTAGGTCAGAATAATCTCCAATCTACATACCATTCTACCTATCATTCTACCTTTCATGGTTCACTTGTAAGTCCGTCTCCGGACACAAATGGGAAGATGTAACTCTAACCTGGTAAAGTGGGGCTATCTCGATGGAACGATAGCTAGCTGTAGCTGTGGAGCTATATCGCAAAATATGCTCCACCTTCTATCCTGCCCTCTGTGTCCCAAAACTTGCAGTCAAAGTGACCTCTGCGCTGTGACCGTCGACGCCGTGGAAGTGGTGAAGTTTTGGGCCAACAAGATCTGAGTAGCAGTACTAATTTTCCCAGTGGAGTTTCTTGCCGGCTCTTCTTTATAGGAAACGACCAAATGGAACCGTGCACCTAGTTACTGAGACGTTTTAAAAGTGCCCATGAAGGTTGTGAAATAAAATAATTTGATTTTGATTTTATGAGTGTACACTACACTCATAAAATCAAAATCAAATTATTTTATTTATGCAAAAAAAACGGGAAAAAAACGGACGGAAAATACGAGAATTGCCCATCTGATGGGCAAGTCCCGTATTTTTAATCGCTGAATCCCCACTAATGAGACACAATTGATTTTCTATTGTAATGGGCCGCCTGAGGCCCGCGCCGGGACGGAGCGATTAAGAATGTTCGCATACTAAAGTGCGTTTTTTTTCATTTCTAACGTGATGTTACTATCGTGGATGTCCACGTTTACGTTACGGCATCACTTTATCACAGGGAAGTAAAATGTATGGAAATGTTTGAAGACGCTATTTTAAGTTTCCGTCCACGATATTATCGTGAAGTTAGAAAATTAGAAATTATAATAAAAGTGCACGATCTTAGTCAATCTGTCAAAAATACCTACATAATAAAATATTACCAACATTGTTGATAATATTTTTATCACAATGATTGTAGCTGAGATATGTTATTGTTACTAGATTTTGAACATTTTTAAATACGAGAATCGGCCTTCTGGTCATTTAAAGTAGCAGACTGAGGAAAAATATTATGAAGAAAGTCTCTCACGCGACAAGAAAACAGAGATTATAAGAACGAACTATTGAAGGTGTACCTTAATGTACAGTCAACAAAGGAGTTAAGTATACAGGAGCGTCGGATATTGTTGAAGTTTACTAAGAAACCGATGGATATTCTCGAATAAAATTTTAGTTTATTAATAGAAAACAAACAGCTCATTTATTAAATTAAATTTCAGTCCAGAACATCCATCGGTTTCTTAGTAAACTTCAACTATATCAGACACGACACAACTGTACATACACACGAGCGGCACGCGTCCACGGCAAAGGGAACTGGGGGCCTCAAAAGGCCGCTTTGGCAGAATCATAAAAGGATAATAAGGCGAAGACATAATCATAATAATTATGGCGAAGACAGTCAGCGTTTTTCTTTTTTTCGCTGCACTACATAGGTATAATCAAATAGATAGGGATTGGATAGATTGGTATTTTAGCACAAACAAAAAAAAAATAGCTGAAACATCCTTCACTAATGGGATTTGATACGATTAACTTAACAGTTAACTGTCCATTATGATTCATAATGTTATCCTTTTATGATTTTTCCAAAGTGGCCTTTTTAGGCCCCCTGTAGTCGTTCACAACGTGCCACTCGTGTGTACGAACCCTTAGCCATTTTCACCTGGCATTGAGGAAGACTGTAGTAACCACATTTCCGTTGGTTCCGAACGCGCTATTTTCGTGGAAATCCCCTAAACGTCTGACGGGTCTCAACATTTCCAACATTTGAAATGTCTATTTCCCAGAATTACCAATTTTAACCGTCCCGTCCCTTACCCTGAAAATCAAGGCACCGATTTCTTGTGCACTTTGTTTTGTCAGATTTTGAGGGTTGAGATAATTTTATTCTCATAAGAATGACTACAAATAGGTCACTTACATGAGAATAATTATGTGCTCGTTATTAATTTACCCCCTTACTAATAAACGTTGTATATCGTCTGTATAGTAACACAACGCTTTGTCTTCTTCTTTCGAAAGTCAAATTACTGAGTACCAGTATTTTGCATGAAGTGACTGCCTATCTGACCTCCACAACCCAGTTACTGGGTAATACGATACCCCTTGGTGAGACTGGTTGTCAGACTTTCGGGCTTCTGACTACCCGTAACGACTGTCAAAGATCCACGAAAGACAGCCGGGACCAACGGCTTAACGTGGTTTCCGAGACACGGAGGGGACACGGTATGTAAAGATGGTCACGCATCCACAGACCAACCGCGGCAAGCGCAGCTTAACCTGGTCTATAGACCTGTGCGGCTGTTATGTGTATCATCAATATCTAAACAGGTATTGCGATAAATAATTGACTTTAAGTTTATTTTATAACTTCTACCGTTATAAAATCCACACCAGCGAAGCCATGACCAGAGCAAGCATATTCTGTGAACTAAACTTTCGACTGTTCATCGGTGGAATCTGAACCATACTATGAATTGCAAGTCACTTGTCCTTTAAACTACAACATCTCTCAAAGTTGGCGTATGAATTATTTATATAGCGCCGGAACCGAGTAGTGCCGGGTATCTACGTCTTGTGAATTGGGTTTGACTTACAAAATACGTGTGTACATCAATATGGGTGTGGTTGTGTTTAGCTTCCTGTGTCGTTTTAGAACTTGATAGGATCAGCTGGCTATTTTTTGTTGTCAATCGAGTTTGGTTTGTCGATGCTAGCAAAAGGATATACTTTTTAGAAGTGAAAACCATGAATTTAAATCAAAATTCAAATTCAAAATTGTTTAATTCTTCAACCAGATTACAACAATTAGTTTGTGATTGGAGCTTTCTTTTAAGCAAACAATGCCTGTATTAGAAGACTCCGCTCTTCCATAACAAAAGAAAGAAAAATATTGCAAGATTGGCATAAGTATAGTTTGTGTGTGCATGTGTACGAGTATGTGTGTGAGAGAAATGAGAAATCATAAGCTTGGTGCGCACTAAGTGTAGCCTCGAAGGTCGATCGAATCGCGCGTTTTTTAATTGAAAAGATGTTGATGATGATCGACCATACGACGAAGTTTGGACTATTATAATCAGCGGGGTAATTGCGTAACACACAAACAGTAGCAAATGTTTTCATTTTGACAGTTCAACAACATTCATTGCGTTATTTATATTGTTAAGCAGATATTTTTTTCGAACATATGAAGCATTGGATTAGCAATATCCTTCAAAATTATTCAGATTGTGATTGATAGTGTGTTACGCAATTAGGGGTACAAGTCTCTGGTCTTTTGGTCTTTTTGGTCTTTTTTTAAAAAACGTTGCCCCACACTAGGAATTTCTCCTGTATCGTGGGTGCGTTTGCAAACATTAAAACTCACATACACAAATAGCCAGACCCGGAACAACTACTTGTAGGTCATACAAATATTTGTACCGTGCGGGAATCGAACCCGCAACATGCAGCGCAGCAGTCAATCGCTTAACCACTGCGCCAACCGTGCCATCGTTTATATCAAACAAAGTATAGATGTTTACATAGAACGAACAGACTGCTTCACGAGAACAATGACTTTGCTAATTAGAACATAGACTTCAATGGAGTGCACGCAATTGTTTCTGAAGTGAAAGACGTATTCGTACGAGGACAGCCTAAGGAATAAATTATTTATTATTTTTATATAGGTATACACCGTGTTCTTCACGTGATCTATAAACTTTGTCAAACGCTTCTATAGCTTTTACAAATTAGATCTAACAAAGGAAGTAGTACTTAAAAAGGCTTCGTTACAAAGATATTTGTAATTTCATTTAATGAAATTTAATTGAGCTATGCAGTAAGAAAGGGTCTTAACTTATTTTTGACAAGTTTCAGCCCGCCAAATCTTATGAATGAAAATACGTCGTTGCCAATTCGGAGAAAGAGGCATGCATATCGGGTGGTTTACGTCAAGGTATTTAGTTTGTATGAATATTAACAAAAAATAAAAAATTAGAATTCATTAATGTGTCTTTCTCTATACAGGATGTTTGGTAGAAGGACCGACACAATTTTCTTACCGATAGGAAGTGTTATATTATCCTAGTTTTCACTCATAACACCTGTCTTAAGTGTCACGGTAGGTAATTGAGATAATAATATGTTCCTCTTTAATCACCCGAAATATCGTCACAACTGAGCGTCATAATTTTTGGTGTAATCTTCAATGTACATTTCTGTACAATCGGTTCTGCTAAATTACGTGGGTGCTTCCAAAGTCCTAAAATTGTGTTAAGGAACGAAAATTTTAAATTTTAAAATTCATAATAAAAATGAAAATTAAAACTATTTTGTGCTAGCAAATGACATCCCCAATCCCTCAAATAATTGTGTCGTTCCTTCTACCAAACACCCTGTATATATAATATTTATTATCTGAAGCTTATAAGTTTAATACTTTGAACTTTCGCAAGTAGTGTTGTTTCCGTTTTGGGACAAAGGTTATTGAACTGAAGGCTAATTCCCGTACACATTCAAAATCTAGTCGCAATCTTATCTCTGCGACAATCAATGTCTTGCCAAAAATGAAGGCAAAATAGAGGTATTTTTGACAGATTGAGACTTAAAATGCGTTTGTTCTTAAAAATACGTTTGTCATTAACAATAGTTTTCTTGCGTGTGGAATTGATTTTACAAGATAAAAACTATCTGTCTTATCATCATCATCATTTCAGCCGAAAGACGTCCACTGCTGGACATAGGCCTCCCCCAAGCACCTCCACTTCGACTGGTTCTGTGCTTCTCGCATCCAACGGGTTCCTGCGGCCTTCACAAGGTCGTCGGAAGTAATTATTAGCGTCTGTTTAACCATACACTATTGACGTATAAACGTCTCTTAACTTTAAGTAACGTTTATAAATAAAGAGGTAAGTTACTGCTTGAGCAAAAATCAAGAAATACAATTCACATTTTATAATCGAAAATTGTGAATTTTAGCTTAGATTACACCACGTGGAAGCTGAACCCAAAAGTACTCTTTTACTCTGCCAGCAATAAACCTATTTAAAGGAAAACCACTCCTCTTTGTATTATACAAAGTAAGATACACAACAACCGCCTTAATATACAGTTTCTATCCCTTAATTCAACCATCAATCAAGCTATCCCGAAAACTTCACATAAACTTCAAAACAAAATCTTCGAGACACCAAAGAGTCAAGTACTCGAGAGATGGGGATCACCCAACGACAAAATTAGTGTTTTAATAATTAAAAATAAAACAGGCCTATGAGAGCTTGCTATAACTCCGGGTGACAAAAGCTGGTCATTAAATTTAATATTTTACGTAGTGCCGCTAGTTTTGCCACTCGACCCGGTTCCCGAGTTTCAGCGGTGTAAAGTGGTTGGCGAATCGAGGGAATTTTTTTCGAGGTGTTGCTTACCTGGAATTTTTAAGGTTTGTTTTTATTTTGGAGTTTGACGCTTGCCTGAATTTCTCACCAGCAGAGTTCTGTCCATGGAATTAGTATGTACAGCCGATCTATTCTGTAAAAATCTCACCGTGAAAACTTAGGTGAAGTGAGTTTAAAGTGAGATGTCATTCCACCTGATGCTAGGGATTGGTAGTGTTGACAGTTCACCATAGTTTTCAAGGTGAGTTTTTTTCACAGAATAGCTGATCGTGATGGTTTAAAATAAGATAGACGAGAACAGTGGCCTTTGTAGGCCACAAAGGCCACTTTGGCAGAATCATAAAAGTATAACATAATGGACAGTTAACCGTTAAGTTAATCGTATCAAATCCCATTGGTGAAGCATTTTTCAGTTATTTTATTTTGTCTGTGCTAAAATACCAATCAACCCGATCTAAATCCAATCCCAATCTCTTTGTTTATACCTACGTAGTGCAGCAAAAAAAAAAGAAAAACACGGACTGTCTTCACAATATTACGATTCATAATGTTATCCTTTTATGATTCTCCAAAGTGGCCTTTGTAGGCCCCCTGAACATGGTAAAATTCAAACTTTATCGCCATAAAGTATTAAGTTATTGAGTTGAGAAAGCTAACTTTTTATAACTCGTTCTGAAGGTGTAAGTATTTTCAGGCGAGAATTTTCATCGATTGTTTGATCTCTCGGCATGATTCGGAACAGCCGGGCGTTATAACCAAATACACATATATAGATATATGTCCGGGAAATAGCCACTCGTCTAGCTCGAATTGTGTTCAGCCGACCCGAGCATGATTCAGCGAAGACGACAAACGGAGTTTGCTGATCGGCAAGAGTCGAATGAAAGACGAATATGTTCAGTAATTGCTTCGGGTCAGCTTTGTTGTTCAACGAATAGAATGTGTCGACGCCTACAATTGTGTTGCACCCACAAATACAGATACACTTAGATAACGCAATAGCAACTACTTCGCGTGCCAAAAATCGCACCAGCTTACGTACATACAAAAATCGTAAGCCACCACTTTCGCGCTCAGTCTCGTGTAGCTGGATAAGCGAGAGCGCTGGCGCAAGGCCACGAGGGTGGGGCAAGACGGGTGCACGCGGCGGCGTCTTTGAATTGATTTGATTTTCCCATCACTAAATAGTGCTTGTGACGTCATAGTAGGTAGTCAAAAAATGACACGCTTGGTTTTCATACAGATCGTGATACTTGAGATAACTAGGTCTAGTAGTTGCACCCCGTACGAGAGAAAATCAAAAATAGGCTTAAAAAGAATATAAAAGTTAACTGCAAAACTGATCCCTACTTCTTCTTAAAAATCTCTTTCATTTCCACACACATCACTTCCGTATGACTGAGCGAGACCGCAACAACCTGTAAAAGCACAGCCGTCATTTAATCCCTGGTATTACTGCAGAACGTCTGTTAAACGATATTAAACTGTCGATTCCAGCCATTACAGGGTAGTTACTGCGTATTGCTAAGCCCTTTGCGATTGAATGTAACAATGTTATGACCAGTTAGTTTGTTAAGAGCCGCTTTGTTGAAGTACTAGCACACTAACAGTAGCAATGACTATGTTTTTGACAGTTCAACAATATACATTGTAGATTATTTAAGTCGTGGAGCAGACATTTTTTTTAGAACATATGAATCAATGTACTAGCAATATCCTTCAAAATCATTCAGATGGTGATTGCAAGTGTGTTTTGCAAGACTCCTTCAAACAGGCGCGACACGCAATAAAATCGCGCGCGACACAAAAGCACTGCAAGTCGCGCAACGAGCGGTGCTTTTGTGTTATATCGCGTGTCGCGTCTGTTTGTAGGAGCCTTTATGGTGCTGTATCTACTTGTAGGTTTGTTATTTTTTAAGACTTAAAAATGCGGCTCAAAAATTTTGATATTATGTAAAAAGAGAGAAAACTACCAAATCACTAATTGTGATTACTTACATAATCACAATTAGTCGTTTTGTAGTACATTTGACTGAAAAATATATAAAATAACTTTCTACCCACACACTAACTCCAAGGATCAAAATTGCAAAGAACCGAAATCTCTGAAAATATGACAATCTGCCAAAAATAATTTTACAACGTATTCCATCTGATCGGTGAAGAAAACATCGTGAGGAAACCAGTTCTACAACCAAAAACTACTACCAGCCAACACTGGGCTCGCGTGTTGGATTACGGCAAACTCCCTCTCACCGAGGAGAGAGGAGGTCCGTGTCCCAGCAGTGGGAACATTAGAGGCTGATTATGATTATTCCGTCTGGTAGGTATTAAAACTATAAAAAAAAAAAAACTGGTATTCATCTGCATCCGGTTAGACTGTAAGCCGACCCCAACATAGCTGGCAAAAGGCTAGGCAGATGATGATGAGGTATTAAAACTAAGCCAAATCTTTTCCTAGTTAGTCGTAAAACATTAAATTTTAACTACTTCAAAACTCCTCTATTTTTGTGCTGCGCAATACAATTTCAGGTCCGTTTGAGGTAGTTCATGATTCTGTGTTTTTTTTTTGTTCGGCTCTAGTTTAATTTAAAGCTAGGCTGAGCCAAACAGCGTTGCATAGTCAAATACCTTTGATATCAGCAGTGAATTAATAGCTTGAGAGAGTTCAAGTATTCTTGAACGATCTGTACCTTTTTTGCGGTATGAATGACTCTGGTACAATTGAGTGGGTGCAAAAAATTCCGTTTAGTGGCTAGGAATAGTAATAATATAAGGAAAATGTTTAACTGATCCTCTAAAATGTATAGTATAAATTCGTACTGTATGGCTATTCCAATTTATAATTACCAAATGGCTTAAAATGCCTTAATCTAAACATTTTTAGGCGCAGTCTTTGGTTTATTACTGAACTAGCTACGCCCCGCAGTTTCACCCGCATAAGTTTCGATCCCGTGGGAATATCAGGATAAAAAGTAGCCTATATGTTAATCCAGGGTATCAGCTACCTCCATACAAAATTTCATCAACATTGGTCCAGCCATTTGAGCGTGAAGAAGTAACAAACATATAAACACACCCCACACCCCCTCACACACACACACACTCACAAACTTTCGCCTTTATAATATTAGTGTGATTACCAAATGGCTTAAAATACCTTAATCTAAACATGTTTAAGCGCAAACTCTTTGGTTTATTACTGAACTAGCTACGCCCCGCGGTTTCACCAGCATAAGTTTCGATCCCGTGGGAATATCGGGATAAAAAGTAGCCTATATGTTAATCCAGGGTGTCAGCTACCTCTATACAAAACTTTATCAAAATTGGTCCAGCCGTTTGAGCGTGAAGAAGTAACAAACATAAACACACACACGCAGTAGTAGTATATTTAAATAAATAGTTTTATAGACTATGTTAAAATTATTATTATGTTGCCGTGCCCTAGCCGGGTTTCATGTTGGAACTTACTTATTGTAACAACGAAATGTTTACATGAATGCAATAAAGAGTTTGAGTTTGAGAGAAGTACAAAACCGGTCTCTGTGGGGATGCTATGGGGAGCTCTATGTCCAGTAGTGGACGTCTTCCGGCTGAAATGATGACGATGATGATTTTTACCATAAGTACGGTCAACAACTAAAGTAGATTCGGTAATCTGCTTATTAGTATTTTATATCTTTAAGGGCTGATTTTTCAATCGACAGATAATTTTTATTCGTGGAATAAAATTGACATCTGACAGTTTTTGTATGGAAGAACTGTCAAAATTCAAAATGAGGAATACCTCCGATAAAAACAGTTTCCGTTCTGAGTTAAATTAAATATTTTGCTCAATAATTAAGATTTAGAAAAGTGAAGTGTTAATTGAGATTAGTTGCTGACTGTACAATGCAAAGCAATAGTTTTTTATTGACTGCTAGAAATTCTTGATATCTTCCTGTTATCCAGCCTCGAGAATATCTTTAATTAATAATCAAACACCAGCAAAATGACTCCTAAGAGTCCTCTGACATTCTACATAAAAAACCCTTTTCTGAACCCGTTATTTTTAATTATAAAAGAGCTCCTTTAAAGAAAATCCGTTTACAAAACTGCTTTATAATTAATAATGCAAATACTTTGTGATCAAGTGTCTCAACGAGTATACAGTCCCAAAGGGTGAGTCTGCAAACAGTTCGGGATAAATTTAATTGAATCTTGTTGAATATACAGTGTGTATCAGAAATCCCTGGTCGTACAGTATGTCAAAAGACCCACCATATATAGCCGTCAACGAAACGATTTTTATTATTGGGCGATCTGTTTGCGGTAATGCGCAATGTAACGCACGCAAAACGCGAATGTTATGTTATTCACTTATATCTATTCAGTTATATGTGGATGCACGATGATGAACAGATGAATAGGGTGTCAAGTTCACTCATACTCCATAGAAAAGGGAGGATCCTCCGACCAGACGGGTGTTGTGGCTGGGAACTGCCCGATGGTTTATGTCAGACCGTTGATATGCTATTTGCGCGGTAAACTCTGCTTGCGAGATGCAGGATTTTTCGTGACGTCAGCATGACACGTAGTTTGCATGTGGCGTTTGTAGATACCGCTACAGAACCAATTAAAAACGTAAAATTGAAAGGAAGCTACAAGTTCAATGTACAATATCGAATGCATTCCCAATAAACCTCCATAATAACATGAAACCACGGACAAACATCCTTGTATCATTACTATAAACATCTCAAATTATAGCCAAGTACTCCAAAATATTAAACTGGCTAATTGGCTATTTGGAAACATTGATAATGCCAAGTAACTAGCTTCTGCCCGCGACTTCGTCTGTCCTATATTCTATAGCTGTGCCGTTTTTGCTTAGCGTTTGTTCTGACTTTTTTCACCTTCCTCAAAAAATTAGATATCATAAATATGAAAAAGATGATTCTAAATCCGACTGGTAGTTCCAGAGATTAACGCGTTCAAACAAACAAACTCTTCAGCTTTATTATTATCATCATTATGTAATACTGAGTGAAGTGGCTCGTGTTTGTTCACTACTCCAATATCGAGGGATATTGATTTTGTATTAAGAAACGTCTTGGCAATGGGAAAACGATTCGTTGCAGTTTTATGTTTTTTGTTGAAAAGAAACGGTAATTTTAAGTCGTTTTTACGTTACGTATTTTGAATTTCGAATTGAACTATAACGATACCTTTTTTTTTTTTGATGGGAAATTATCAAATAACTTCTCCCGCTCTGCGCGGAGCGGGAGGGTGTGTCAGACTTTTACTGACTAAAACCCACCCGTGTTCCTTTAGTTGCCTGTGCCAGGGGCCACATTTTCGAAATGTCTTATTTCTTTTTCTATGGAAAAAATCGGTCTAATTTGGCTGTAACACTATTTTTCGAAAATGTTCTTAAGTAATTTGTTAGACCTTTGTATCCTGCTTATGCGTATGAAGTTTCATTGCAATCGGTTCATTCATTTCGAAAAACAAGGGCTTGAAAGTTTGTATGAAATGCCGTACGAGAGATTTCCAGTTATCTTTTTTAAATAAGACATATAAAATAAAAATGCAGTACGGCGTAAACGCTCTTGAGAGATGACCAGTCTCAACCGACGGTACCCGTTCACAAACACGACGCGTGGATCGGCACCATCCAGCTCAAACATTTTGGGACGTACTGTGAATAACACATACAGCGTAAGGTACTTAGTTGACATTTTTACACTTCAGCTTTGACACACCACAATTATGGTTTAAAATTCTAGTGATCCCAAATGTTTGAACTGCTGCGTTTTTATTGACTTATTCAACTACCTTTGATTTATCCTTAAAAATAATCAAGTAATCCCTTAGTATACACCTGATAATTTTTTTATTTCAAATCATAATGATCTGAAGTAGAAAAATGTCAACTAATTTTTGGAAGCCACTGTATATAGTATAGACGCCAGCACATCAGACTACCCGAAACTGTCAAATTTTCCCAATCAACCTTGAACCTAAAGCTTTAACGATGAAGTTGAAATTAAAGAAATTTCACAGATTGTAGTAGCTTGATGTGCTGGCATCTGTACTTGGCCTATCCATCAGGAACACGGACATTTTTTGAAGGTTTTCCTTAATAGACAACTAATAAGGAAAACTCCTTATTAGTTGTCTAATAAGGAAAACCTTCAAAAGATGTCCGTGTTTCGGAAAGATTGGCAATGGATCTTGTTATCCATTGCCAATCTTTTCGAAACTAAATTCTTATCTCCCGTCGGGGGCAATTAAAAGGCACGTTTGTTATTGGTCTCTTTCCCAGCTTGTGAAATGTATTTCTTTTCCCAAGAGTTTATTTTTCTCTTGTGATTGTTTCATCAGTTGACTTCACCTTTAGGCTGACCATACGGTGCTGTAACGTGGACACTGACGGTCGGGCTGGTCCACAAATTCAAGGTCGCTCAGCGCTCTATGGAGCGAGCTATGCTCGGAGTCTCTTTGAAGGATAAAATCAGGAATGAAATTATCCGGAAAAGAACCGGAGTTACCGACATAGTCGTCGACGACTTCGAGGTCTGTCGAAGGACCGATGACCGGTGGAGCAGACGAGTCCTGGAGTGGAGACCGCGTATCGGCAAGCGTAGTGTGGGACGCCCTCCAGCTAGATGGATGGACGGACGACCTAAAGAAGGTGGCTGGGGTAGACTGGATGCGGAAGGCGGAGGACAGGGTGCTGTGGCGCAGTCTGGGAGAGGCCTATTTCCAGCAGTGGACTGGGATACACTCACAAACTTTCGCCTTTACAATATTAGTGTGAAGTGTGATACAGACGAGATGTTATGTGTGCGTTACAACAAATAAGTTAAGTTTTTATTTCCTACATCGTAGTGGTGGCATAAATAATAAAAAAATAAACTTATTAAAAATTATTTCAAAATATTAAAAACAGATTTTAATAAATAATTAATATGGGGATTAATATGAGGTGGCACGTAATTTTTTTACCAGTTATATGTTTTTTTATTTTATTACACGTGTTTCTCTTCTCTTTAAAGTACATAAATCTATGTAATGGTTGGTATAAAGAGCTGAACTTCACGTATCACGCACTGGGGAATCGTCAGTGAACGAGAAAAATGAGTAAAAAGTTTTTAATATCGGCGTATATGCTTTTTTGTCACGTTTTGTTAGAGATTTTTGTTTTTTTATCTAGTAAGATCATAAATAGTGCTGTGTACTTCATCACTATGGTAATGTTATGGTTTAAAATTCTAACTATGTTATACCTACTGTCAGCTGCGAAGTTACCTTTTACTCGTATCTTCTACTAGCTGCGCCCCGCGGTTTTACCCGCGTAAATATCGATCCCGTGGGAATATCGGGATAAAAAGTAGCCTATATGTTAATCCAGGGTGTCAGCTACCTCCATACAAAATTTAATCAAAATTGGTACAGCCGTTTGAGCGTGAAGAAGTAACAAACATATAAACACACCCCCACACACACACACTCACAAACTTTCGCCTTTATAATATTAGTGTGATATAAATAAGAGAAAGTCGGGTTAATTACACAATTTATAACTCAAGAATGGCAGGACTTATATGATCTTTGAATTTTTGGATTTATCTTCGCCCCGAATAACAGAATAACTGGGAAAAATTTACGAACAAAATTTTTTCTTAAACATCGATTCTGTGGCGGCACGAAGGTTGTCGGGTCAGCTAGTAAATGAATAAATAAGATAAGCTTAGTCATGCACTAGATAGTACCTAACCGTTAAATAATTTGCCCTTTTAACCATTTCGTAAAGTACGAAATATTAATATGCCACGTTTTCTTTTTTTTAAACTGTTGTTTCAAAATATTGCTATTTGAAGAAGACTTTATTAGTAAGACAAAAAGCTACCACGAATAATTAAAATACATTTAAAAACAATTTCCTTACCATTTTAATTTAATGGCTTTTGAAATGAGTAACAAAAAATGAGGTCTTGTTCGCAATTTTATTTAAATCATGTTTTACGACGAGTTACAAGTCATAAAAAATATTTAGTAGGTATCTGTTAGTGATAGCACAACCATAAAAATGATTTATTAAGTTAAAGAAGTTCTAAAACTGGGGGACAATGAATGTGACTTGTTATTTCGATGGAGGGCACAATTTTGTACCTATAAGGGCGATTTCACCAAACTTTTACACTAACCCCCTTACTAATAAACGTATTATATCAGACTAGCTTCCGCTCACGGCTTCGTCCGGGAGGTATGTCGATAAAAACTATTCTATGTCCTTTCCCGGGATGCAATCTATCTCTCTGCCAAATTTTATCGAAATCCGTTCAGTGGTTTAGGCGTGAAAAGGTAATATACAGACAGACAGAGTTACTTTCGAATTTATAATATTAGTATGGATTATTATTAGTTTCACACCGATTTCTCTCGTTCAGTCGTCAGTAATTTTATTTTCGAAAGAAGAAGGCAAAGCGTTGTGTAACTATACAGACGCTATACAACGTTTATTAATAAGTAGGCTTGAACAAGTCTTACCCTGAAAATACATTTTGAATTTTTGGCAGGTTTTCCTTTTTAGAACTGTCAGACGTCATTTTAATTCCAAGTATAAAATAAAAGCTATCTGACTTTGGTAAAATCAGCCCTAAATAGTATTATTTAAAGTTACTTTTCGTGTCTATCTGTGTGACCGCTTAAAGAAAAAAAGAAAAAAACATTTTACTTGACCCAGGTTACGGCCACACAATATCATCATCATCATCATCTTCCTGCCCTTATCCCATGTTACTTGGGGTCGGCGCAACACGTTTTCTTCTTCAGGGCACACAATATGAATCACAAAAAAAAAACAGTTTAGAGGTCAGTTCTTCTAAACTACTTAATGGATTTTGATGTGGATTTCACCACATAGAGTATTTACGCCGGAAGGTTTATGTGTAGGTATAATACATTCATATTAAACTTAAAAACAAAAAATAAATTTCTATGTAAAAGATGATCAAGTAATCTGCATTCGCAATTTATTTGCCGAAAATGTAAACAAATAAGTTTATGGAAAAATTACTTTAAATCTTAAAAAATAAAGTTCAATTTACGCTACAACTTCAAACATCTTTATAACTTTTTCAATAGTGCTAGTTACTCTGAAATCAACTTAATTACCATTAAAATATAGTTGATATTTGTTTAACTTGAAAAAATATTAGAGTAGGTATTTGTGGTCTATAGTGAAACCCTTTTAAAGAAATACCTAGATACAACGATCCCAACAAAGTTAATACCGCGTTGAAACTTCATAACTGTGTTGAAAACAGATAGTTCGATACAAGAATGTAAGTAGGTGGTTGTTTACAGTTTGTCTATGGAGGGTTAATTGATCTTTAGTAATTTATAGTGTTTAAGGAATCTATATATATTAATGACTAGCTGTTCCCCGCGGTGTCACACGCTGCGCGGCTCCTAAGGGTCGTAGCGTGATGTTATATAGCCTATAGCCTTCCTCGATAAATGGACTATCCAACACAAAAATATTTTTTCAATTCGAACCAGCAGTTCCTGAGATTAGCGCGTTCAAACAAACCAACTCTTCAGCTTTATAATATTAGTATAAATAAAGCCGAAGAGTTTGTTTGTTTTTTTTTGTCTGAACGCACTAATCTCTGGAACTACCAGTTTCATTTGAAAAATTATATTAGTGTTTGATAGCCCCATTCTTGAGGAAGGCTATAGGCAATGAACATTACGCAAGGACCCGAGCAAAAAGAAAAAGAGTCGGAAATAACGCTAAGCAAAAAAGAAAGTACAAGCGCGGGCAGGCGATGCGATACGACGGGATACCCATCCCGTCGTATCGCATCGCCTGCCCGCGCAAGAAATTATTAAATAATTAAATTATTCCCGGGAGAGCAAGAAATTTCACGCGGACCAAGTTGCGGGCAGAAGCTAGTTTAATTTAATATAAATAAAATTATGTTGATGATAATATTTTTTTTAACAATTTCCGATACTTACAGTTTTTTTTTGTTAGAAAAAATTCTGAAATCTCATAGTACACATGCCTTCAACGAGCATCCTATTGTGATAGGCTCATAATAAAATAGCGATCCCTTAACTCTGTAATTAAAGGTATAGGATACATAATAATAAACTGTGCCGTAGCATACCTACGCCGTAGCACACCTACGCCGTAGCATGCCTACGGCGTAGCCTTCTACGAGCAAAGATCGTAGTTCCTCTTTAAGCTTTGACACTTAGCTAACCCCTTTCCCTCTAATAAGCATAATGTTATATAAGTAAGTGACGAAAGCTTGTTTCGTCTTTGTTCTCACAATCACGTGTAGTTCAGTGTCGCTCCCCGGAGAACGTACTTGGTAAGTTCTCTGTTACGAAGTTACTTCCGCCCTTACTTAGCTGGCTTAATGTTAGCAGTATGCCCAAGTTAGCCCAAGTATAATGTTTATGTGTTTAGGCTTTCAAAGAGTCGTAAATTTTTAAATGTCGCAAGTTATGTCGTGATTTTGAAGTGGTACTTTTTGGAAGAAGTTGTGTTTGAGATTTTTTTATTATTAAATTAGCTTCTTGCTTATCTCCATAAACATTATTAGTCCAAGTTTATAAGGCCTTTACTCAGGTCTGCAAAAACCCTCCAAAATAACCATCTAACCATCCAGTGAATAAGTAGATCCTGCATAGTAGCGTAGCCATTTTCAAAAAGCCTAAATCCTCACCTTTTTACAACTTTCATTCAACATTAAAGCCTCCTACCGATTCCCTTACAAAGTACCACTCCCACGCACTATTTTAACATATTAAATTTTTATACAGCGCAGAGCGAAGGCAGTAGAATTAAAGAGCACAGTTCGCGAGAACTCTTGCAAATATGTAGAGGAGCATTTACATTTATTCGGGGAATACATAATATGAAGAGAGACAGAAAGGAACTGTGCGATTAAGTTTGTTTGTCTGTTCCAAATTGTGAGGAAATTGAAGTGAAAATGTTTTGGAAAATGGATGATAAAGACTTTGGGGTTAATTTTTGTAAAAATGTTGGTGTAAAGATATTTTTTTTATTAATAATAATTATTTATTTAATCACATTTAAGGTCCGACGACCTTCTGAAGGCCGCAGGAACCCGTTGGATGCGAGAAGCACAGAACCGGTCAAAGTGGAGGTGCTTGGGAGAGGCCTATGTCCAGCAGTGGACGTCTTTCGGCTGAAATGATGATGATGATTTAATCACAAAAAAACTTTATATTCTGGTTTCGAGTAACACTGGACCCCCACACTAGGATACCCTGTGTCTGTGTGTGTGTGTCTGTGTCTCTTTCATAGATAAGTACATAGGTAAGAAATAAATTCAACTATAATTCATCTAATATTTTTAATTCTAATAAATCTCTCACAGAGAGGAGGCCTGTGTCCCAGCAGTGGAAACGTTATAGACTGATTATGCTAATCTTTTTAATCCTCACGCGATCCTGCGCTGGATTCGGTGCTTTTCTTACTATTTAAGTTAATCTTGGCTTTTCTGGATCATCTTCTTTCACAACATTGGTCAGAGCTGCTTTCCCACCCATTAATAATTTCCGAAGTTTTAACTACATACTTTTCGTGAGCTGCATTGTGAATTTTGCGGCGTGTGGTATACACTGGTTTTTACCAGCTAAGTAATCACTTTCAAGATCAAGATCTAAAAAAAGTGGAGTGCAGCAGTAGCATGGAATATGCTGCATCTTTTATATACAAGTTATTATTATACAACGAAAACCTTTTCATGAAACTGAACAAAACAATATATCAGAGACAAGTGAAGCCACATAATCTCGCAAGTTCACCGAAAACTGTAGACAAAGGAATATATTTTTGTATTAAGCATACCGACCTGCTGTATTTTGTTAATAACGTCCCGAGATCTCTCAAGAGTAGCCTGCTTGCCTTCCAAATTTTAATCTTATTACCATATAGATTAAGTAGGATTTTCAATGACTTTGGCACGGAGAATTTTCTAAGTGAGTACATATATACCGTTTTATTGTGCCTCCACAAAAGTACTCGAGTTATGATTGAGTTGTTTTTGTAACATTGTTATGGAAATAACGACCAATATGTTGTTTTGATCGTGTTGGAAGCCCGCGACACATAGACTTTTGATGTTTTGAATGAAAATTGACGTCGTGTTTTTAAATTTTTTTGTTCAAATATTGGTTTTAAACGACATGGCTTCGGATTGAATTCAGTGTTTTAATTTTTGTCGATATTGACAGTGAGAATGATTTGATGTTTTTCATCGGATATCAAGCACTGAAGTGTTAATTGAGTTATTCTGGGATTCATAAAAACATCGCCAGGCGTTTATTGGAGCACTAGCTGCGCCCCGCGGTTTCACCCGCGTAAGTATCGATCCCGTGGAAATATCGGGATAATAAAATTGCCTATATGTTAATCCAGGGTGTCAATTACCTCTATACAAAACTTTATCAAAATTGGTCCAGCTGTTTGAGCGTGAAGAAGTAACAAACATATAAACATACACACACACACACCCCCCACACACTCACAAACTTTCGCCTTTATAATATTAGTGTGATTTATGGGAGTTGTTGTAGCCCAGTGGTAACGGCCGCGACTTACGAGTTGTAGGATAGGCGTAGCCAGATAGGCGCTTTACTTTTTGTAAATTATTTCATCACCACTGCTCTCAAAACGATGAGGAAAATGTTCTAGAACCGACAAAAAATCGAAGACAGGCCATCTACCAACCCGCATTAGGCCCGCGTGGTGCATTACTGCCCAATACCTCTCACTGAGAGGAGGCCTGTGTCCTGGAACAGGCTGATTATGCTTAAGCAAAAAAAAAAAAAATTATGTATCGTTATTTCTTTACCGTTACCACAAAACTTAACTCATTCCGTAGATAAACCAAACACATGATCCTGACAACTATCACAAATCTTTTCGACGTTAAAATCGGAACCAAATCATGAAACGCCGCAAAATTTCGCACCATTTCCCGTCCATTTTAGTAAAGAAGCACGTAATAATTAGTTGGATCATGTAGCTCCCTTCAAAATGGTTGAGCTGAATGGTGCTGATCCATGCGTCATGTTCGTGAACGGGCGCTGTCAGTTGGGGCTGGTCATCACTTAGCTGCCTCAGTTTATTTTTAATTATTATATTTTTGAATTGTTGTGTTGTTACTATTTGCTGGAATCTGGAAGCTTTTAACGCGTACGTATTTTTTTTACATCGTTCTCACATATAATTATAAATTCAACATTAATGATGTAAGTAATATTTTTGTAAAAAAATAATTTGAGTGTCCATGGAGTTTCTTGCCCGTTCTTCTCCATAGGTTCCTACGCTTGGGAATGGGCAACTAGCTTCATATTTTCTGACTAACCGACTTCTTGACAGTTCAAAAGTGACTGTAAATGGTTTAATTCAAATAAATGCTTTGAGTTTTGAGTTTTTTATATTTAGTTTAGCTATGTGTCAAGACACCTAAAGAAAAGAACTACCGCAACCTATCTTAGAATGTACAACTACTAAATTCCCGATGGCGAATTTACATTAGATGCATTTTTTATTCTCGCCGCGGAAAAGGAAGACATTTCGAGTTCGAATAGAACTACAGTATCGATAGACATCGATTATTTATTCGAGTCTCGAGCTCGACATTCGAAATTATTTACGCGTAGCCGCTAGTAAGCTTGCATATTTAAATAATGTGATGGCAATGTCTCTGTTCGAGTAATATAATATGAAGTATCGGCATTTGAATATTTATGAAGAAGTTTTGATGGCCTTAGCGCTCGGATTTTTCTTTGTTCTGCTTTGTGGTGTCTTAACATGAAATGTTTTTGTTTTGTTTATGAGTTGCCAGTTTACATACATACGTAAACTCAGGCCTTCTTCTCATGGGGGTAGGCAGAAACAAAAGAACGCCACCCGCTACGATCCTTACATACCTACGCCTTTTGCTTCGTTTACATTCATGTGCACGCCAAATAGCCAGTTTATGTTCTTAAATACCTAGTTTTATGGACTACATAGTTGTACGTGCAAACACATGTGTTAAGATATAGGTTTTCCAACAATATGCGCCACTTATGTGGCGCATATCGATCATGTGTTTGGTTAATCTACCGAATGTGTTATAACTAAGATTTGTGGCAACGGTAAAGAAATAACGATACAAAAAAAAATTTTTTTTTACGATACTTATGATAAGATATTTACGATCAAACTTGTCAATATGAAAGCAGTGGTGGCCCAGTAAAAACGGCCTTGACTTACTTACGGTCGTAGATTCGAACCCAGCCAGGCAATTTACTTTTTGTAAATTATTTCATCACCACTGCTCTCAAAACGGTGAAGGAAAACATCGTGATTAAACCGGCATGTCCTAGAGCTAAAAAATCGAAGATATGTGACATCCACCAACCCACTTTGGCCCCGCGTGGTGGATTACGCCTCACTACCTCTCATAGAGAGGAGGCCTGTGTCCCAGCAGTAGAAACCACTGATTATGCTACGCTTATGCTTGATAATAATACTTCTTCGAAGTCAAATGCACTTTTAGAGTCCAATATTATATTTTAAATTCTGATAACGCAAACTCCATGAACAAGTATTGCAATGCATTACATAATCAGCCTATAATGTTCCCACGACTCGGACCGTAATCCATCACGCGCGCCCAGTGTGGGTTGGTAGAAGTGACATGTCTTCGAATATTTTTTTTTTTCACACACCTTTCGTTCTCACACCTTTGGCCTGCAGTAGAATTATTATAACAAGCATAATATGTTCTTTTATATTATGAAACCACAACCATTACACCGCCAGAGCAGGATGGATACAAAATGGAATGCGCCTTCTCTCTCTAACCCGCTGGTAGGTTCAAAAGTTCATGCTGTGTGGTTTTCGATGTAGACCATTACAGAAGTATTATGTGGTAGTGCCGGATCGTTACACCACGGTTTTATTAGTTAAAAGCCTAATTTTAACATTTCGTAAGGAGATTAAAGGGACCTACTAAAATGAATTATTCCGTACTGATCCCTGAACCCCCTCCACACCCCCTCCTCGATCCCTTTTTAGAAACGTAACCAGATACTATTAGATCTGTAGATATAGGTACAAATATTCAGTAGGAACTGGTTAGAATCACCTCAACTCAATCACATCAACGAACCAACATTTTTATCCGATAAAATGTTGGTTCGTTAACTTTAATATTGATGAATATAGTTATACCCCTTGAAGGATATAGTTGTCTCGTGTTACCCTGTAACAGCTGGGTGTGTGTTGTTGTGGAAGTAAGATAAAAATAAAGTCTTCCAGAATGAATTTTAGCCTTGGCGACCAATCTCAGCGGAGACCAGCCTTCGGCGCGGGAGATATTATAGTGCACAATTGTGTGCGCAGACACAGGTGCACTCTCTCTTCCCTCACTCTCAATATCCGATGGGACGGCAATCCGACACGACCGGAGAGAGATCAGGCGCAAGGCCAACGGCTTAACTTGCTTTCCTTTCCGAGGCACGGGGGCATCACACCGCCAACTTCCAAACTCCGGGCTGTTACTAAGAAATCCTGAATGGAAAAACCCAATAACACTTTACCCGACCCGGGAATCGAACCCTACACTTAGCAGTCGCGCTTGCGACTACGAGACCAACGGGGCAGTAATTATAAACTAGACGTCATAAATCTCTCTTGTTATAAATCTGTGAACATTATAAAATGTCCAGACTAAGTTTAGTACATAATAGTTAACGTGAGGGAAGCCATAGGCACAGTCAATGAGACATCAAATTGTTCATTCAAAGCAGGCGGCGCCACGGGTAAATGTGAGAATATAATAGCAACAGCTTCCGACAACTTCACCCGGGGAGTTGCGAATATTTTTCTATCTTTATTTTTGTTTTGCCACACTCAAGCGGTAACTCATCTCTAACTTTTAGCGGTAATTTAACTTTAATCGGTATCGATACTTGAACGGTTTGTTATTATAGTTATAGTTGTGCGATGAGAGCCAGATGTTCTACTAGTTTTTGTTTTATTACTTTCCACAAAGGTGCCTTAAAAATATGAAGATTATAGCTTCTGATAAATCCTTTGTAGGAGACTAGTAAAATCATAGTCTTTGTTATTACAGTGTAGTTTATGGCAAAAATTCAATGCCATGAGATTATGTCACAAACAATCCACCATTACGATCTGGGGGCCTAAAAAGGCCACTTTGGCAGAATCATTAAAAGGATAACATAATGGACAGTTAACCGTTAAGTTAATCGTATCAAATCCCATTGGTGAAGCATTTTTCAGTTATTTTTTTTTGTCTGTGCTAAAATACCAATCAATCCGATCCAAATCCAATCCCAATCTCTTTGATTATACCTACGTAGTGCAGCGAAAAAAAGAAAAACGCGGACTGTCTTCGCCATATTACGAGTCATAATGTTATCCTTTTATGATTCTCCAAAGTGGCCTTTTTAGGCCCCCTGGTGACCCAGAGGTAACGGCCCGAATTACGAGTTGTAGGTGGGTTCAAACCCGACTGGGTTCACGGTGCTTTACTTTGAGTAAATTATGTCGTCACCACTGCTCTGAAAACGGTGAAGGAAAACACCGCGAGGAAACCAGCATGTCCTAGAACCAAAACATCGACGACATGTGACATCTACCAACCCGCAGTGGGCCCGCGTGGTAGATTACAGCCCACTCCCTCTTGAAGAGACGACTGTGTCCCAGCAGTGGGAACATTATAGGCTGTTTATCCTCTTGAACGTCGGGCCTCTGTATGCGCAAGTGCCACAAACGTCGGCACATTTGGTAGTACTTGTTGATTTTTGGGCAAGCCTTCGAAAAAACGCAGATTTCGTTAATACATAGCCAGTTAAACGTTACATGTTATACCTTCCTGGCTTCGTTATTAGATTACCTAACTATTTATACCATTCATTATGCAAATACAACTGACCTTATCTAGCAACGATGCGTTAAGTTTTTGTTTTCATTTGCGTTAAGTTTTTGGTTTCACAGAACTTTCCAGAAGCACTAATTTCTTTCTTTTTTTTTTCTTCCGTTTTGTTGGCGCTCCTGTTTAAATGTTACCAAAATAGGTCAAGCATGAATCAACTAATCGAATGATACAGCTAGATCGTGTTGCAAGTGCCAATAAATAGAAAATATTACCGTCCAATGACAACCATGCGTGTTGACAGTTGTTATTATCCAATGGTGTAACGCCGACGTTTCGAGTCATTAAATCTTATTATCCAATGGTGTTACGGCGACGCTTGAGGGGTTATGCTACGAGGCTTATGATAGTATAAATATCTCTGTTATGTGTCACAAGAGTCTCCACAAGTGTGAAATAATTAAAAAGTCACTAACTGGGCAATCAGCCTCGGTAACACAGATATAAATAGACTTAGATAACGCAAGTATCACGATCTGTATGAAAACCAAGCGTGCCATTTTTTGACTACCTACTATGACGTCACAAGGACTATTTAGTGATGGGAAAATCAAATCGATTCAAAGACCGCCGCGTGTGACACCCCTCTCGCCCCACCCCCGAGGCCTAGCGCCATCACTCACGCTCACCCAGCCAGCAGCGGTGCTATTCTGTAAAAATCTCACCGTGAAAACTTAAGTGAAGTGAGCGTGGAGTGAGCTGTCAAAAGTGTCAATTCTTAGCAAAATCAAACTCACTTCACCTAAGTTTTCACGGTGAGATTTTTACAGAATCGACCGCCAGTACTTATGGCTGAGCGCGAAAGTGGCGGCTTACGATTTTTGTACGTAAGCTGGGCACGCGAAGTAGTTACTCTTGCGTTATCTAGGTGTATCTATATCCGGCACGGGCTAAAACAGCTATGTACATACGCCAGCACATCAAGCTACCCGAAACTGTCAAATTTTCCCAGTCAACCTTGAACCTTATGCTTTAGCAGTAAAGTTGAAAATCTATTAAAGAAATTTGACAGATTGTAGAAGCTTGATGTGCTTGACGTCTGTATACAGCAATTTGTATCAGAACGGTGTGGTAAAAAGTTATCAACTGTCCTATACAATACCTACTCGACCCAAATGGGTGTATGTCATACATGCGACCGTGAAACACATATCCCTCCAAACAGTTTAGCGTAAATACAGCGTATCAGAAATAATAATAAAAAAAAACTGGCCAAGTGCGAGTCGGACTCGCACACGAAGGGTTCCGTACCACAAGGCAAAAACACCGAAACAAAACACGTTTGTTGTATGGGATATTTATTTTATTTTGTTTTTAGTATTTGTTGTTATAGCGGCAACAGAAATACATAATTTGTGAAAACTATCACGGTTCTTGAGATACAGCCTGGTGACAGACAGACGGACGGACGGACAGACAGCGAAGTCTTAGTAATAGGGTCCCGGTTAAACCCTTTGGAACCCTAAAAAGAGAAAAAAAAGAAAGAGAAAAAGAATCTCTCTCTCTACTCTTAGTGGTACAGGCCATCAAACTGACCAACTTTCTCTATGGGATCCACATCGTTATCGCGAAAAAATTATCTGTTGTCCCATACCAAACTTCAATACGTCATCATCATCATCATTTCAGCCGAAAGACGTCCAATTCTGTACGTCAATAGCCATTTCATACAACTGTCATTGACATGACAGTTTTTATTTGAATACCCGGACATTTAAGTTGGTAGGTAGTCATTCTGATATAGAATATAATAGAATATCGGTGATAATGCACCCTAAAACATGGAACAATTTTTTCCCCAAAAGTATTTTATCTCCGTATCAAAAGGCAAAAAAACATAAGATACATCGAACCTTATTTCGATATCAACTGGCCTTTACGTCCTGTTTCTGCTGCGGTGTATCTCGCTCTACTTTCGACGATAACGCCCACTTTGTGCCTGTTCGCCTGTTTTATTGCCGGCAAAAGTATTGTTTTTCATTATCTTATCTCGCACTGAGACCTAAATAAAATGTTATACAGTCGGAAAACGTTTTAGACGACTACGACGTTTTTTTTACCATTTTGTATCTTGATATGGAAAGTAGCCCGTATTTACTATGTGGGTAGATATCTATCTATAAAGAAAGTCGTGTTAGTTACACTATTTATAACTCAAGAACGGCTGAACATTGGTGGGGAGGTAGCTTGGAACCAGGAGACGGACATAGGATACTTTTTTTTTTTACTTATAGGAGTAGGGTAGGCTGAATTTAGTAAATAAATACGTCACCACTACGTTAATCTTTTTAGGGCAGATTTTTCCAACGCCAGATATTTTTATCCGAGGAATAAATAATTTGAAATTTTGACAGTTCTTCCATACAAAAACGGACGTCAATTTTATTCCTCGAATAATAATTTTCTGTCGTTTGAAAAATCAGCCCTTTAATCATGAAAACTTCGAACGTGAGCCGTATTTTAGTAGACAGATTTGATCTACAAAAGCCATTCTTCATTAATCCAATTCAAAGCCAAGTTCCACCAGGCATTCAAATCAAGCAATTAGGGATGTCCAGTAACATTTATCAGACGTAGATCACCAGTAAATGGCTATCAGTCTCCAGTAACAAATCCTAGTGGCTGTTATGCAAATCTCCTCGCTTGTACGGTGGGGGAAGGCTTCAAGCTGACATGGTAGGACTGTCCATTATCTTGCCGAATTGAAAGCAAACCGGCGGGAAGTGGTTGTGGTAGGTAGTTGTTTGTTAGCTGTCGTTCGATCGGAGTAAGCATGTGTTTAGTTTCAGGTAGAATGCATGACATTGCTTTGGCTTGGTTTGAGAGCATGGTATGTCGAATTATCGGAATTTTAAAGTGGTTTAGACAATGATCCAGCAACAGCCAGGCTCAAACAGGTTTTTTTATGACCTGTAAAAGATGCGAGTTCTTGGAATGCGACTACGAATTTTTGTGTGAGATCTGGGGGCACCGGAGTGACCCCGCCAAGACGAGCCAAGCGAAGCGCATTATTTTATCTATATCTGTACAAATAATCTGTCTATTTATACAAATAAATAAGTGTCTTTTGTAATGTCAAAATAACAGCTTTTTACTAAGTGCTTAAGAAAGTATATACTAACAACTAACTATTAGCCAGAAGACAATTTAAAAAAAAATTGTTTGTGTTTTTGTTCCGGCTAATCTCTGAAACGGCTGGACCGAATTTGATGACATTTAGTATACTTTAAACCCTGAGAAAGGACATAGGCTACTTATCTATATCCTATCGACCTAACATGCGGGCGCAGCTAGTTTCTATGTAAGGAGTTATTACATCCTACTTTCCGAATTGATACATAAAAACGTATTTTTCTCGTTTTTCAACATCTTGATGTTCATACTTGAGATAACAAAAAATAGACATATTACTTAGAATAAAGCTCTTATTTACATTATACTGAGTATGTGACGACGCGTAAAGAAAAAAGATGGCGCGGATCTCTTGCTTGATTGCAATCTCCTAAAAAGCTTCCAAACCTTGACCGGAATTTAAGACAAAAACTCAGAAACACACGCGAATGCCCATCTTCTTATTATAATCTTTTAGGTGTTTTTTCAACAGACTTGTGATACGACATACTGTCGGTCGGTCGGTCGTTCGTTCGATCGGTCAGTCGGTCGGTCGGTACGGTCTAGTGGTCGAAAAGGATTGCCTTTTCGACCACACCGACCGACAGGACGACCGACTGCCAAAAATGATGATTACGGTAATTGTGCCTTTTTGACAGATAGGTTAGTAATAACTGTTAGCTGTGTTAATCATCTCTTTTTAACCGACTTCCAAAAAGGAGGAGGTTATTTTTAGAGTGTACCGTCAACAAAAGAGACTACAACATTAACGTCAGCAAAGTTCATTATTACATAACTTATCATAGCATTAGATAAAACATAAGCTATTTTTGACGTGTAAAAGTTTTGTTTTGAACTTAATTTAATTTATAATCACGCCCGTATCCCCCAAAGGATTAGACAATGGTACTTTCACGAAATATGTTTAAAATTGTTTTAATCCCATGTAATAGGGGTTACCCAAGTCTGCTATTTTTATAAATTCGTCATTCCAACACGATCCCATTGTCATTTTGCTAAAAGTTCGTAATCTGCTAAATTCATAATGGTCGATCATTGGTCGGTCAATGGCACAGAACATACATACGATACTCGTAACGAATTAAAAGCAATGACTGCACAATGACGTTCTAATGGTACTAGGTCACTGATCAAAGGAACTGTCAAAATTTTAGCAGATTACCGCCTAAGTCAGTCATTCATTTGTCATTATGTACGAGATTACCATTCTATGCCATTTCTGTCAATATAGTGTCAGTAGTTGACCATTGGAAAGTCATAATGACGCCATTATATTAGTAGATTACGAAACTTGTCAAAATCAACAAGTAAGAAATCAATGATAGACCATTCTGACACTATTGTAATAGCAGACTTGAGGCCCTGAATTATTATATCGTTTGTAATAAACTTCTTTAAAATAAGGCATTGAAATGGGATTGGGCGGGCCATATGTACAGGATGCATCAGGACAGATGGGTCAGGGTCACCGAGACAGGCCTAAGTAATGCTGGCGCGACGACCTAGACTCTTTACTGACTAATTGATAACGGAACAGGTTCCTGTCAAATACCACCCTTGGTTGACTGGTAGGGAATGCCTAAGACATTAAGTCCGCCTTTGTACCTTTTTCATGTGTGAAAAGTTTAATTAAATAAATAAAAGGCAGTAGGCAAAGATGAATGGCGAAGTATGGGAGACCTTTGCTCAGCAGGGAACAGTATAGGTTAATATAAAACTTAAGACACACTTATGCCTCGGCCACAAAAATAATGCCACGCTTGAGGCGTCAATTCGCTACAAGCGTCATTTCTATGCGTCAAAAGCAAGGCCACGAACTTCAACTATTCGCCTGTAGCGTGTACGTCGGTGAGGGGATGAATCAGTTCAGTACAGAAAAAGGTTACATGCTCTGTGAGTACAGAGTGAGCACGCGTCGACATTACAAGTGAAAATGTCGCTGTCAAATTTTCTCATACAATTGTTTTCGATGCTCATAAAAAAACGCGCGTCGGATCATCCAACGCTCGTGCAAATTCGCTCGTAGCAAATTGCTGCTTGCAGCGCTACTTTGTGGCCTTATAGATAATAGTCATACATTTGTTTTTGACGCTCGACGCTGACGCTTGCAGCGCAAAGCGAATTCGCTTGGAGCGTCGCATTTCGTCGCCCTCGGGTTAGTCAATCAATGACATAGATTTCTACTACCTACTAATTTCACGCCCAACATGTCTTGAAAGTTGCAGGTTATCAGAGGAGCAATTCTCGTAATTTTAAGAACGTTCACAGTCTGAGGGCCTAATAAAAAGGCCATTTTGGCAGAATCATAAGAGGATAATATTACGAATCATAATGGACAGTTAATTGGTTAATTGTATCAAATCCCATTGGTGAAGGATTTTTCGGTTTTTTTTTTGGCTGTGCTAAAATACCAATCAATCCAATCTCTTAGATTATACCTACGTAGTGCAGCGAAAAACAGAAAAACACGGACTCTCTTCGCCATATTAAGATTCATAATGCTATCCTTTTTTGATTCTGCGAAAATGGCCTTTTTAGGCCCCCTGATCTCAGTCACAATCTGTCAAAAATACGTCTAATTTCCCCACATTTTGACAAGTTTTTGACATTTATTTGTCGTAGAGATGATACTGCGATTAGATTTTGAACGTTTTATAAAAAAAAACATCCAAGTTCTTCCTTAGTCGAGTTTTAAGATCGTCCTTCCCACTAGTTATATTGTCACTGTCGAATAAGAATTATCTCAAGAGCGGTGGTGGCTCAGTGGTAACGGCCGCGACTTCGAGTTGTAGGTCGGAGAGTCGAACCCAGACAGGCGCTTAACATTTTGTAAATTATTTCATCACCACTCCTCTCAAAACGGTGAAGGAAAATGTCGTGAGGAAACCGGCATGTCCAAGAACCAAAAATTCGAGGACATGTTTCACAACTACCAAACCGCACTGGGCCCGCGTGGTGGATTACAGCCCACTCCCTCTCGAAGAGAGGAGGCCTGTGTCCCAGCAGTGGGAATATTAGGCTGATTATGTATTATTGATTTATTCCGGTCTGATCCCCTGAACCCCCCTCCACCCCCCCCCCCCCTCCTCGATCCCCTGCTAGTTCGTCTTCTGTTTTAATCTCTGTCATATCCACATTATCTAGGTTTACTCTTTTTTTAAGAACTATCTAAACTCTAAAACAGTTATTTCTCAACAAACGATTGCGTTAACTTCGAACAGCTATGACGTCAGTACTCAGCAGAATGTGTCGGCACTAAGCTCAATTAATTTTTCATCAGAGTCTTTCATGTGAGCGCGAGAAGAGTACAGTTCTAATAGCCTATTAATAAATAGCCTTTATAGCCTTTCATATCGAACATGAGAAACTGTGTAGCTTCTTGCTGTTTGTATAGACGCGGTTTTTACACACTTGATTGAAGCTTGCTTGTTTAACTCTTACTTATATTATCTGTAAGCTAAAAAAGGCTGCAATGATAGTCGTTAAGAAAAAAAAAAAAAATATGAAGATGATGTTGCAGCCCGTGCCCGCTGCTCACAATATTTATTGGAATTTATCATGAAATATTTATTGAATGCTGTTCACGATGTAAAACATGTTACCTTGCTAAGTACAACCACATGTAGGTAAGTAACTTATAAAATAATCTTAGTGAATTAAGAACTTCAATATAGCCTGACTAGTTAATAAATTGTTCCTGTTAGGATATAATTAGTTTGAGTTTGCTAGACTAACTACATACGTTCTTGAAAGTCGCTCCTCAGGGAATATGTGGGTTTTAATGGCGGTTATAAGTTATATCTTAGAGTTAAAAACTAACATACTTAAATTACTTTGCAACACGACTCTCGAAACGATTAAACTTTCCATATTTCAAAATACCCAGTTATGGGTCTCATTAGATACTAGTTTAGCAACAAAAATAGCCTCGTTGGATTAATGATATTTCTTCAAACTCTGACCAGTTATGTCAGGACGTGTAGAGCTCGGTTTTATAATTAGGCGAGTTATTTGCCGAAATTCCGCCTAGTATTTGCCTGATTACGACTGGAATATTTGTTTAGCTATTTGATTAACTAAACTACATTTGACCAACATTTGGCGATTCGTAATTTAAATTCTGCCAATCATTAGCTCTTAACATTATGCTCTCGCACGCTCGCTCGCATTAAGGCAGAAATATCCACTGCATTTATATTTACCAGAAGTTATTTTACTTGCAGATCACCAAGTACAAATACGTCACACCACGCTTAAAATCTTCAAAAACGCCTCCTAGTAAACGAATAAAAAGTATCTTGATAACAATACAATACGACGCTGAACAAACGTCCACGAACCGGTGATAGGTCACAGCGAGGGACAAAGCATCGCGTGCGGCGCTTGCGTTTATCAACTTTAGATAAGCTGGACCGCTTATTCTTAATCTTACAGTTGTGTTGTGGGAATAGGTTGGAAATATGTGTAGCGGTATCTACAACGCCACATGCGAACAACGCGTCATACTACGTCACGCAAATCCTGCATCGCGCAAGCAGAGTTTACCGCGCAACTAGATACAATGACCAGACATGAATCATTGGGCAGTTGCCCGCCAGACACAACACCTGTCTGGTCGGAGGAACCACCCTTTTCTATCTTTTTTTTCCGACTCATACTCTAGTATGAGTGAACTTTACACCCTGTTCCTCATACCTCTTTATATGAAAGAACCTTTTTCTTGTCAAAACTTTTTATGGACTGACAGGAAAACCTTATGCTTGTTACGCCCACCGCACAAGTTCAAACTCGCTTTGAACTTCAAGAACTGCGAGCTTCTGGCAGCATTTAAAACGTCTGGCAAATCGAGAATCAAGTTCCGCGATTGTTCTCCCTTGTCGACCCAGGTACGTAATGGTCCTAGGTTGCTGAAACACGTTTTTCGAGTGGCAGTGGTGCGAGTGTCAGTAAAATTTATGGCGTCGATCTTGTTTGGTCGGAATCGCTAAATGCCACTAATGTACGACACGTGTCGGCAAATGTGGTGCACACGTGTCGACAAAATAATGTCAGTGCCACATCAGTGAAGTATGAGAACAAGTGCGAGTGTGAGCATGTGCGGTGGGCGTTAGTATTAGACCACTGCAACTATGGGATTTTCCAGGGCATAGCGAGTAGAAATGTCTCATGTGTCGTAAGTGGTCAGCACCCACAGTCATCAGAGGCTGCCTCTGTAGGTGTATTTTCATCACAGAGTCAAAGCTGAAATGTCCCACGTTCCTGTTGTGGCAGCATCTACATCGCTACATGCAAACTACGCATCACATTGACGTCACGCAAAATCCTGCATCGCGCAAGCAGAGTTTGTTACGCAACTAGCATATACACAACGACCCGACATCAATCGTCGGGCAGTTACCCACCAGACACAACACCCGTCTGGTCGGAGGATCCTTCCTTTTCTATGGAGGATGAGTAAACTTTACACCCTGTTCCTTATACCTCTATATTAATTACCTACACACTACTGGTGTCGTACCCTTTAAACCAGAACATGGTATCGCTGCTTGTCGGTAGAAGTTGGTCTATGTGGCAGTAGAATGTCCCTAGACGAAGCTACGTCCTGCACAAAGGGCCATCACTACTTAAAGGATGTTTTTCTTTCACACAAGACTATTCCGCTACATTAAACACTGCACAATAGGGCTTAAATACTGTGATTTAAACTACCACACAATACTTCTTCAACAGCTTACTAGAGCTGTAACAGAGTGTGACGTGAACATGGAAGCACAAAGAAATGTCCCGTGCTTACAATGGAGAGTTTAAAATATAAAACGACTCCACTGATACCATTGTGTTGGGAATTTGTGCCTTTATGTTATCTGTGGATAAACTGGCAGTACTTGCGGGTCTTTGTGTAGGTTTCTGTTAGTATGTTGTAAAGTATTACAAGAGATTGCTTTCATGATTTCCAAGTTGGTCCAATATTGTTAACAACGCAGCCCTAACACTGTTCTTGGAACAAGTACATTAGACAAAAAGAGAATTGATCGATATACATAAAATCCACACTTTTAGTCTGTCCTCATAAAGAATATGTTGCTGTCAAACTGTTGCTAATAAGTTTGTCGAAAGTAAAACTGTTCGCCCTAGAGAATCTTATCAAAGAAAGAAGTCTTGTTACACCTTCTGATCACCAAGCCTTGTAAATGTATCATGAAATAAAAAAATTGTAGGTACTCAAATTCGAAATATAGAAGGACGTTGCTGTATGCTGATCCCTGAAGGGTAAGAAACAGCTGATATTACACCCACATTTTGCCATGATATAATAATAATAATGTAATAAGGGGCGAGCCCAAAAACAAAATATCCATTAAAAATTAATATCAACGAAACAATCCCAAAATAACAACCACATTGTCAAAAAGCAAATATCGTCGTATACGCGCGCATTGAAGCACAGCTGCGTTACAGCCTCTCATATAAATTCACCGTCGCGGGAATATTTAGGAAATGTGCCAGCAAATTGAAACGTTATGACGTCGTATTAGCATCGTATATTGTTCTTACAATGTATTTTATTAGGCTGTGGTGCCAGGTTCGAGAGGTGAGTTTGAATATTTTTTTGAAGAATTTGTGTAAGTAGTGAATGATAAATGATTTTATTTCTGTAAGCAGGTTTGTACAAATACCGTCTATCATGTTTTAAAAACTAGATGAGGTCGGCGTTTCCTTTCTGACTACAAAAACGACTACTACAACTACTATTAAAAGAAAGGCCGAAACAAACTCGGAGATCACAGTCACTTTGAAAGTACAGACATAATCTTAGTCAGATCATGTGAAGACCATGTAGATTGATGTCTGAAATGGTTTTTTGAGGAAAGAACCACACAGATTGAGTGGACCTGTCCAGTCAGTGCACGCATTTTTCAGTAATCGTATAGCTAGTTTAAGTATCCTATTGACAACCTTCAATTATAAGATCCTTAGCCTGGGTCTAATAAATTGATTTTATTCCTTTCTTTCTTCCTACAAATTTGATATGCGTCTTTAAAATATTCTGTAAGTAGTTAAATCCCTGTTACTACCTATCTACGCCCCCCAGCTAGATCGACCGACGACCTTAAGAAGGTGGCTGGGACAGTGGATGCGGAAGGCGGAGGACAGGGTGTTGTGACACAGCCTGGGAGATGCCTATGTCCAGCAGTAGACTGCGATAGGCTGAGTTGGCTAACTTAAGGAAAAGTTACCCTGCCCGTTCGTGGGTATTGTGGAAGATGTTAATGGGATGTCAAAAGGACAAGCAGTAGTGTCTAGCTGCCTTCAGTCTAAAAGTCTACCTTCTGGAGAATAAAGGCATGTTCAGTGTTCTACAAGTGAACGATAGTCCAGTGCGAGTTTTAAACAAGTTTATTTTATTAGTCTTGTTTTTTAATTTTTACTCAGTCGCGCCTGCCTGGGTTCGAAATTCGAACCTGCGATTAGTTCATCACCAATTCACCACTGCTCTCAAAACGGTGAAGGAAAACATCGTGAGGAAACCGGCATGTCCTAGAACCAAACAGTGGAAGACATGTGACATCCACCAACCTGCACTTGGCCCGTGTGGTATTACAGCCCACTCCTTCTCATAGAGAGAAGGCCTGTATCACAGCAGTGGGAAAATTATAGACTGATTATGCTAATGCTATTCTTAGACTCAACCGCGAGGAATTTAAGTTTTTTATAGCAGAAAAAAGGAACAAACTTTTTCCAAACATTTCAATTGCCAAAAAGATCTGGCAACTCCACACTGTCTCTGGAGAAACATTAAAACTTGCAACATCGTTTGAAATACGCAGCAATATGGTTGCCACTCCTAGCGTTTAGCTGCAGAATATCATCTACAATGTGGTTTTTGTTGTTTATTCAAAAGTTTAAGTTTTAGTACTGGAGCAGATGTAGCTGCTCGACCGCTTGATATAATGCATTAAACAATTGGCATGTAAAATTTAGGGTAAGCAAACCGCATCACTATGCAAGTTTCATAATTAAGGATTACAATAAAACTTAAGCATTGTATCGCCTAAACACTGTTTAGACGGTGTGTAAAGAGAAGATCTACACATTTATAAAAATAAGTCTTACTGGTAACCTACTGTTGCAACTAAAAGTCATATAATTATAGCAAAGAAATACGCAGAACTGTTACTGTTTTATACTTATTTTTTTTCTTGATAAGTCCTTCTGCTGTTGTAGTAGAAATAAATAATAATAATTTGAATAAAAGTATTAATAAATAAATTAAAAGTTAAATAAATTGATTATTATTTATTTGAATCAAATTATTAATTAATTATTATTAATAATATTTATTTTTTATATTTAAATAACTAATAAAAATAATATTTTATTTAAATACTAATAATAATTTATCTGTAGTCTCCTCTTTTAAACACACATAACATTACGCCTTGTTTCCCCTGGAAACTAAACCTAATCATTGAATACAAACTGAAAACTCAACGATTGATTACAACACAAATGAGCGTATAAATTAACATTACCATTGTTAACTAATTCCACGTTAAAAGTCGTGAATTCAAATCGGCATTTGGTCTATTTTATCGGTTAGTTACACTTTGTTGCGGTAAATACATTTAGTTTTAACGGTAACTATGTAAGTTTGTTGTATAAACTGAATGCTGGTAATCACGCACGCTTAGTCAGCCGTTTGGTTTGATTTAAACCTAAATGGGAAGGAGACTGCATAAGTTTACGAGTATCCCTAGACGTGGCACTCTAATTTAATGACTTTGAATTCAAACTTAAATGTGTACTTATGTAACACAATGACTACCCCAGTTTCTGACAGCTTATTGAATTTAACCTATTGTGAAATCTGTTGTTACAAGCCATATGCTCGACGGGATTTACCATCGGCAAAAATGTCTGCCTTAAGGCCGCGGCGCTTAGTTTTTTTTTTGATCCACTTTATTTATTTTTGGTAGAATAGAATAGAATACTCTTTATTATGGTATGTGGTTGTATTTGTATTAATTATTTGATTCATCTGTTTTTTGACAGTCGCTTAGTTTTATTTTTATTTGATCCACTTTATTTATTTTTGGTAGAATAGAATAGAATAATCTTTATTATGGTATGTGGTTGTATTAATTAATTGATTCATCTATTTTTTGACAGTCCCTTAGTTTTTTATTTGATCCACTTTATTTATTTTTGGTAGAATAGAATAATCTTTATTATGGTATGTGGTTGCATTAATTAATTGATTCATCTATTTTTTGACAGTCCCTTAGTTTTTTTTGTTTTTTATTTGATCCACTTTATTTATTTTTGGTATGTGGTTGTATTAATTTTTTTACAGTATCTGCTATTTGATGCAGACATTGTTTTTATAGGAAGTTTTAGTCGCGGTGACGATAATAATAACGACGACGATAAGAATTTCGAAAAACCCTTTCTTAGTGGATACCTACTCTTCACAAAGAACATATCCTCCAAATTTCATGTCTCTAGGAGCAGTGGTTTAGGCTGTGCGTTGATATATCAGTCAGTCAGTCAGGCCTTTGAATTTTATATATTTAGATAAAAGATTAGATAAATATATGTAGTATGTAGTAATAGTAATGTTTTCTATGTACCTTTGAAGTATTTTAGATGGCTTAAAATTTTTGTTATATATTTAGTGTAAGGTTCAAGTTTTGGTTTGCTCGTTTGCATACCGATGTCATATGTTGTGATACCAAATCTCTCAGAGATTGCCTCATACTGCGTACGATGCATGGCGAATCTGGGGCCATCTCTGAGGAGGTGGTAGAGGCTTTATACAGTGTCGTCGTGGCAGGGACAATTGTCATTTGCAGTGATTTTGAAACGGCGTAGGTACTTTTTATGAAATCCTTGGCCTGTCAGGATTTGAGTTAGGTAAAAGTTTGGTTCGGTATTTTTTCTCTATTTGTGAATGTCTGTTATTGTTGGGAATATGGACTTGGTTGGTTGTCCCTGCTCACTTAACGAGTACCTGGTTTGCCACTTAGCCAGGTTGACCTGCCTTAATTTACGTTTGATATATATGACATCGGGTATGCATTGTAATGCGGCGCTTTATGAAGTCGTGTGGCCAGTTTCACTGCAGTATCCAAAGCCTCGTTGCCGGCAACTTCACTGTGCCCTTTCACCCAATTGATGGATATAATCTGTGGTGGTGTGTTCATGCGTGTTTGTGTCTGAGTGTAAATGATTTTGTGTTGTGTGACCAGTGGGTGAGTGTTGCTCCGGTCTGCGATCACATGTATCGCCGACTGGATGTCCGAGAAGATGGTGGTGATTTTGTGTCCCTTTGTGTATGCCCATTTGCAAGCTTCCAGTATGGCCAACAGTTCAGCCTGGAAGACTGTGCAGGTGTTATGGAGGTTGTACTTTTTGGTGACAACAGTTCCTCTCGGATCTGATATATGCCAAATATAACGTTTGGTATCTTGATGAAGGAATGTTGGAAGGCGAAGTAGAAACTGTTTTAAACATAGATATCCGTGGTTTTAAATGACCTGCAATTCTTAAAAAAATTACTTCATTCCATTGGTCTTGACCTTTCGAAATGTGTGAATGTGTGTGTGTTTTGTGTGTACATAGCGGACAGTACTGACATACGAGTACATCTGACACTTCCCTAATTTAATGCAATAGCTTAATTGATTTTATAATTACTAATTTATTTGATTTTATTATTATTAACTTATTTGATTATATTTATATTTTTATCACTTCAATTACCTAGTAAATCAATTAGGCAAACCATGTAAATGCTGTGCACACCTGTAAGTAATAAGTTCACTGTAGTACTTTATATAAGCTCTCTGTTAATGTTTATGTGAATTAATCTTTGGAGTACTTACCATAATAAATAAGTAAATAGCCCAAGAAATCAAAATTATTAAAAAAACCTCTCAACCTTTGAAAATTATTTTCCCGTTTTTATTGAGGAAAAATACAAAATTTCAATGAATTTCAGAAACATGTTCCAAATTAACATACATTCGGCCATAACCTTAATCCGTAACTGCTCTCGGCCCTAAATTAACATATTTTCTTAGCGGTTCCCATTTATGGAAGCACACTCACATTTTAGGCAAAATGAACCAAATTATACATTAACTTTGATTTTAAATGTGGCCATCCTTTTGCTAAATAAGAAACTCATATGCAAAATTGTAAGCTTCTACACCCAGTGGATATGGCTGTGGGTTGTCTGTCAGTGAATTTAAGATTTTTACTAAGTTGATTTCGATTAACCAATCACAGTTAGCATGAGATGCGAAAAGTCATTTTCCAAGTGTTAGTAAATCTTTGTGTTGATCAGTCTTTCGACAACTACAGTAACGCAAGCGACTATTCGAAAGAGCCAAATTTACCAGTGCAATTCTCAACGCGCCTTTACGCAAAGATCAAACAGTCCGTGAGGTTAATCGTACATAGCTCTTAGTTTCGTCACTTGGGTTTTGTGGCGGCATCTATGACGGCACAAGAAAACTACACGTCACACTTGACGTCAAGCAAATCCTAAATAGTACAAGCACAGGTACAGTTATCCGCACGATTGGCATATACAGAAACCCGATTACAACCGTAGGGCACACCAGAAACATCTACCTAGTCGGAGGATACATCCTTTACAATGGAGAAGGAGGAACTTTCCAACCTATAGTCTAAAACGTTAAATTGAAAGGAAGTTAGGAATAAGGTCTTTTGCGACAGACAGTTTTAGATCTCTTTCTTTGAATGAAATAATTGGGCACAACTATAAAATACTTGTGCTTCATTTACCATTCACAAGAACCCTACAAATATTAGACCGCTGAATGGGAACCATACCAATAAACTTAACCCATACAATACCTAACAGCTTGTATATTCATTAAACTGTATCTTCACGACCGTGTCGTTAGAGGGTGCTTAGTTCAAGTGGTATTGATACTCAGTGTATTGGCGACCGTCCAAACCACGACTTAGTTCTGGTTTCATGAGCTCTAAGAACTGCTTGCTCTGACTTAACTGTCTATTTGAATCAAAGGAGCATGTGAGTATACAGGATTAGGTATTTGCCAATTTTGATATCTTGGTTTTATTGAATGTCAACTGTCTTTGGCATTTTCATGTCAACACTGTGAAAGAACGACTTAAAAGTTGTGATTCCAGAAATCCGGACACGAGGCCAAGAACGCCATGTGTAGGTGGGTTACACGACACGCCGCGGTAAGACTGGTTGTCATACTTTCGGGCTTCTGACGTCCATAACGACTGCCAGGATCTACAAATGACAGCCGGGACCAACGGTTTAACGTGCTTTCCGAGGCACGGGGGGGGGGGGGGATCTCGGTATGTAATTAATGGTCAGCAGTTGTGGCCAAGTGGTAATTGCCGCGACTTACGAGTTGTAGGTCGTAGGTTCGAACCCAGACAGCCGCTTTACTTTGTGTAAATTATTTCATCACCACTGCTCTCAAAACGGTGAAGGAAAACATCGTGAGGAAACCGGCATGTCCTAGAACCAAAAATTCGAAGACATGTGACATCTACCAACCCGCACTGGGCCTGCGTGGTGGATTACGGCCCACTCACTTTCACAGAGAGGAGGCTGTTTATGATGATGATGCACAAACCGCGGCAAGCGTAGCTTAACCTTTTGACCGCACCGTGCGGCTGTTAGCATTTAGCCACGAGCCCCCCATTGTATTAAGTAGCTTATTATGAGTTTTGGTCTAGTTAATTTTACTCATTTACTTAAGTAGTTTAATGCAACCTCATGTTACAGATGAAAGGTATTAGTAGAAATTAGAATACTACTTCCTCAAAAGAAATCTAACACACGCACTAAGCGTTTTCAAATGTCCTTTATAATGCGCACAGCAAAAGAGTGGAACTCTCTACCTGCGTCTGTGTTTCCGAGCGCATACAACCCGAATTTTTTCAAAGTAAGAGTGAACAGGCTTCTGCTGGGTAACACTCCATCGTCGACTTTGTCTCTGTCACCTCTGACCTAGACTAGAGTCAAGAGCAAACCCATTGAAAAAAAAAACTATTTTGAGAACCTTGAATAGGTAGGTATCTACTTACAATTTATCCTGATGCATAAAAACGGACTAAAGAAAAAAAAGGGCCATCATATCATAAAAGTTTTATACCTTCTTAACTTTTATAGTAAAAACAATTTCTAGATCTTAATAAAGATATTTGTAATTGCCTGGCGTTACAAAGGTAGCATAATACACTGTTATGGCTGAACATTAAATGTCTAAAGGATATCGACTCTCCTGATAACTGAGAACGTAGACGAAGGCAGACGTGCTAAAAATGTAGTAAAAAGGGAGATAAAGATCTTTTGTTGGAAATCTTTATTGTTGTGGTCCACGTCGTATGAGGATGTAGTTTTTTTGCTATTGAGAGAATGCTTACATACTTATGAAATTGTTACTAAAAACGTTTTCTTGTTTTTCCACTTAATCATTGCTATTTGCTCTCTATAAAGCGTATAATTAGCTATGCGAGTGGTTACTTATCCTCTAGAATTGCATTATTTTTTTTTGGATGGGAAATCTTCAAATGACTCCTCCCACTCTGGGTGGAGCGGAAGGGAGTGTCAGACTCCTAAAACTGACTAAAACCCACCCATGTTCCTTCCTTAGCCCTTTATGTTCCGGGCCAGCGGTAACCCTTTCGGACAATCCCGCTGACCTCTAGAATTGCCTTTGAGTGTGATCAGTTTTTTTTATAAACTGGACAAAAAGCAGTCGCTCACCTTTACGCATCCTACCTGCACATTTTCCAGTACTTACTAATTTCATACATTTTCAAAACAGCAGATCTCCCTCGACAGCACAATTCCCTCCTTTCCACGATTCGAGTCAAGGTGATATAAAGTTAAAATTTTGAAAACACCCATAACTTGTAAAGTGGTGACTGGCGATAAACGGAACGCACCCGGGGGCGCGGTTAACCGCGGTTTATTATTCAACCGGGTAGTCAACCGACTTCGGGAGTCGACTATGTCTGCTTGATAAATGGATTCCGAAATCCGGATGTAGTTGCGTGTAAGTTATGGTTGAATTATGACCGGGTAGTGAGTCGAGGAAGACGGAGGGCGGGATGTTGTGGCTACATGGGAAAGAGCTTTAGCCAATATTTGATTGAATGGTCAAAATATATAATGGATTAAAAAAATATGAAGTATGTTTATCGTAGTTCTTACTGTTGGAGCTGACCTCCGCACGCTGATGAATAGAAACACTACGAAGGAAGTAAGTACATTTTATTTGCATAGATTGCAGGTACAGTCAGCAAAAGAGATAAGAGATACTTTGTGAAATGAGCTGTCAACTATTGACAGCTCTCAATAGCTGGCATCAGGTGGAATGACAGTTCACTTCATTTACCTTTACACTAGGTGCAGGGCCATCTTTAACCTATTGGAGGCCCTGGGCACATAAGGATCACGGGGCCCCTGTGTAAATAACTGACAGTAAGAGAAACATATTACTAATATTTCATAACTGAGGGGCTAGAAACTTAATGTAAATCGCACTGCAAATAACTTATTTTGTCATTGAATCGGTACTAATAATGCGTAGAATAAAACGGTGGCTGCAAATAATGTTTTTTATGAGAGCAGGCCGGGGCCCCCGAAGATCGCGGGGCCCAGAGTGCCCAATGGAAAAGAGGGGCCTGACTAGGTGTTATTTTTCTCACTTTGCGACCACTGTGCTTTAAACTTGAATCCATCTGATACCCAAAACACACGCTCAATATACAAAAACTAAATCTTAGAACATGCATTGCAAAATAAAAAAAATGCTCAGAAGCAAATAATTTCCCTAGCGTCTACATAATATGAACGTATTTGCCAACACAAGTTTAATTATGAAATTGTCTCCGGGCGAGCAACGCTTGCAGCTTGAGACTTAAGTTAACTGTAATATGCTGATGACATGCACTGTAGATGTGGCGTGGTATTTCATCAAAAATATATGACAAAATAAGCAATTGTGTCTCATGCAATCTCTATATTTCTGTGACAAATAAACCTGTTTTTCTTTCTTGTCAGGAGCTTACAGATTTCCTCGATTTTTGATGAGCGTTACACAGCGAACTCAGCATATCGAGCTAATAAGAATAAAATAGAACAGAATAGAATAATCTTTATTGTGAATGTCGGGAATACGTCAGTCGTTCATTTGACTATTCGGGACGCCAACGCCAAGCGGCGGTCGAGAGTCTAGCCTGAGTTCGTGCTAGTCGACGAGAGCTATAGCTACAACAGTGGCGTGGTTCAGCTCTGGATCATTGGACATCGTAAAGCCGTGTACGCACGAACGAACATTGTGAACACGAACATCGATCAAGGAATATTTGGTACGTACGTGTGAACGTAAATTAGCAAAGCGAACACGAACACCTTGCGAACTCAGTTCTACTTGTGTTCACGCTCAATCCCCTCAGTAACCATGGATTCACCGTTGGAAGTGGTCAACAGAAAATACTGACGGTACCTCTCTACATTTATATAGCCTGTATTTTTATAAAAATAATATGCATCTTTATAGACATGTCGAAAGTCAGCGACGCTCAAATAAGTTGCACTTGCTATTCACAAAAACCAAATTTCTCCATAAAAGCATATAATATGCAATGGCTCCTAAACTATACAATAAATCACCAAATCAAATTCCTTTCCTTTTCCTTTTTTTTTTAAACGTAAACGTAAATAAACGTAACGTCGTCGTCGTCGTAACGTAAATTATGTCAGCTACCAACGTAAATAGTTTTAAACATAGAATATCCGTGGTTTTAAACGTCAGCTTTTTAAATTATTGAATGACAAGGCATATTACTCTGTCGAAGAATACCATAATGACAAATTTTTATAAGATGATTTTGTACAATTTAATGACAATTCAAACTCTGAAAAAAGCTCGAACTAGTTTGAGAACCCCGACCTCCGCGCAGGCCACTCGCGCGCCCCCCCGCGCACGTGCCCAAACGAGCCGCGCATCCACTGCGGCCACTTGTATGAACTGTGAATTTCCACCGACTTCGTCCCCCTGGTGGAACGAACGGGACGAGCTATGGCGTGAGTTGCCCGCGCGCTCCCCGCGCCGAGCAGCCCGCGCCGCTTTCTGCGCCCGCGTGCCCGCTATGGACACTCAAAGGAAATTCATATGTTTGAGTACGCCTCGCCGCGTCCGCCCCGCACCCGCCCCGCGCCCGCTCCCCAGTCTGACCAAACACTTTCTTCAAGTTAAGCTTATCTCTTCATGTGTCTTGCTTATCTTCAAAGGTTGGCAGTCAGCACATAAACAAAAGCAAGGAACTCTTTTATGCCATGGTTAAAATAATCGTCCATTACAACCTCAAAGCGAAACCGACCATTAAACCGTGCAGTGCTAAAATTAAAAAAGAGATTAGGCAAATTAGTTGGGGAAATTATGCGGTCTATCCACATAGTTGCATCCAACATCAACGCGCAACTATAAAGTTACATATCAGTAGAAACTTTGCTTAACGAACGCGAACTTTGTCGGCGCACTTACGTTTTTGCATAATTCATAAGCAATTAATGTCGAAAAGTAAAAAAAGAGTAAAAAAAGAGTAACTAGTTTCATGGAAAATGAGCCTTTTGAATCTGTGAGTTAAAATGTTGAAGTTGGGATAGTTTTAAGCTCTTTTAAGCCTTTTTCTTAGAAGGTTGATATAAGTGTAGAAATATTTGGGAGGTCCACGTTTGATAAATGATTTTATTTCTGTAAGTACTCGTAGGTTTGCGCAAACACTTTTACACGTCAATCATGTTTTTTAAACTAGATGAGGTCGGCGTTTCCTATCTGACTACTCTGAGAAGAAAGGTCGAAACAAACTCAGAGATCACAGTCTCTTTTAAAGTCCAGACATAATCTTGGCCAGATCATGTGAAGACCATGTAGATTGGTGCACTCTAAAACAAAACTAGCATTTCCCTGTAGCCCTACGTACGTAGTCTTGTATACCGTAGGACTTCAGTCGAGTACCTCTAATTACCGATAAAGCACTAAGGGGCTTAACAGACATGCTAGCTTCAGCCGGTCGATTCTGTAAAAATCTCACCGTGAAAACTTAGGTGAAGCGAGTTTGTTTTTGCTAGGAATTGACACTATTGACAGCTCACTCCACGCTCACTTCACGGTGAGATTTTGACAGAATAGCACCGCAGTATCGGAGATCAGTGATTTCTCGATGTCATAAATGCTGCATTACTTCAGTGTTGCATGGCGTTTTGGCAACTCGCAGCGTTTGAACGCGAAGTCGAATTTGTGGATTTTCTGAATTCGACTGATGTCCGATTGTGTACTGAGTGTATAGTCTGTTTTAAAAGTATCAGATGAAAGTGTAAACAAATCTTATTTGAGTTAAATTTTTACAATTACTAAAGATAATTAGTAAGACGCATCTGTATTAAGATATAGAAGTTAAGCTTTATATCTCACCACTTTCTGCAACAGTTATTGTTTGAATCACATTATAATTGTTATTGAAAAATCATTGACGAACATTGAGGTTACAAAATTATCCACAACTGTCAAATGAATAACATCAGGCTTTAAGTATTCAATAAGTACTCAATTCGTCAGTGGCGCAACACATCGACATTTACAAGAAAGTTTTCTGATCCACTTGTTTACATTTTCATCGGATACTTTTGGAACAGACCATATCGTTCAGTTATAAGTAGCATGTCTGCTAAAACCCTAAGATTTGCATGCGTAGTGTAGCCACCGTTATTTGCATCGTCAGCTCCTGCTTCCAAGTTAGAATTTAACTTGTGTATGTACAATGGCTGTGTGCAGTTGTATTGTTATGTGCAAAGCCTTGTAGAATGAGGATATAGTGTATGGTGTTACTTGATTAATGAGCCAACATAACTGTTGAGTGCATTACTGGGTTCGATTCGTGTACAGACGCTAAATCATCAAGCTACTACAATCTGTCAAATTTCTTTAATATATTTTCAACTTTATCGCTAAAACATAAGGTTCAAAGTTGATTGGCAAAATTTGACAGTTTCGGGTAGCTTGATGTGCTGGCGTCTGTACAATGTAATGTTCTCGATTACCTACTAAATATGTTTGTTGTTGAGAGAATTTTGGTTTTCTACTTGAAATTTTATGTTATTAATCGTCTATACGGGTAATTGGAAGTATAAAAAACAACCGAATTAAACAAAAAACACTACAAAGTAATGAATAACTTTAATTTCAGAAGTTGGTGTCGTTGGTTCCGCATTTTCGTTTTTTGACATCGACTTCTGAAATTAAAGTAATTTATCAATTTGTAGTGTTTTTTTTAAATCGGTTGTTTTTTTTTTGTAAAATGTTTTTAATTTTCACTTTTTAGTTGTACCTACCCCACACAAATCCAATGAATACTAGTGCATTGTAGAATTGAAGACACCGACTAGAAGAATCATCAAAATTCGCATAGAAATGGCGCAGATACAGTATATTTATGCATATAACTTCGTACATAAGAAGAATTACCTAATGTATTATATACTAAAACCTTCCTGAAAGTATGTAGATCACATTAATGAAAGAATTATCAAAATTAGCTCAGATCCTTCTAACACGGAAGGGATTACCAGGAAACCAGACAAACATGCATGTGTAAGCTAGAACATGAGCAGATGGTGCCTAGGATTATGTTGAATACATACCTATGTGACAATGGGCTAATACACAGGCCTTTCTCATAGAAACTTTTGTAATCCAGGAGACCTAAAAAGGCCACTTTGGCAGAATCATAAAAGGATAACATAATGGACCGTTACCTGTTAAGTTAATCGTATCAAATCCCATAGGTGAAGAAATTTTCAGTATTTTTTTTTTGTCTGTGCTAAAATACCAACCAATCGAATCCCAATCTCTTTGATTGTACCTACGTAGTGCAGCGAAAAAAAGAAAAACACGGACTGTCCTAGCCATATTATAATGTTATCCTTTTATGATTCTCCAATTAGGCCTGAACAGACCAAAATTATGTCTGGACTTTAAAAAAGACTGAACTGACTGAAGTGACCTGCTATGTTTGTTTCGGGCTTTCTTAGAGTAATTTTTTCTAGATATAATATACAATGTACGATTGTTTGTTTTCCCAAATAAAATAAAATAATTAGATAGTAAACGCCGACCTCATCTGGTTTTTAAAATATGATTGACTCGGTAAGTGTTTGTACAATTATCATTAGTGCCTCATTATCGTGTAAATGTGCTAGAATCACAGATATCGAGCTAGAATAGAATAGAATATATTATTATTTGCTTTAAAATAAATATATCCTATTGCTAAAATTTTTTCATGTGTGTCCCTTGTTATTATTTGCCTAAAAATTAAGTACCTGTGTTGAACAAAAACCTCAAGCCACCACCACCTATCTAAAACAAAAACGTCAATTTTTTTTTCTATTATTTTATTTTGCGACATTACAATACACTTACAATAATAACACAATATGGATATTACACACGAACAAGATAATACACGAATACATATATTCTTTGTTGATTAATTGTATAAAAGACAAACAAGACGATTGCATAGACTTTATAAGGACACACATAGTTAAACAGACTTATATTGAAGTTTTAGAAGTGGTAATAATACGTAGTTAGGTATGTAAAAATATATGAGCTTTATTGCTAAAATTATGGGTGAAAGGGTGAAAGGATGAAGGGATTCATGTTTTAAATGATTATAATTATGAGCTTCTGTTATGGTGACTTTAGAACATTATGAGTTATTCAGCACATTCAGAATCCTTAGTCCCTTAAATCTTAAAATAGCAGTCACAAGAGCTTGATAATTGTATACAACAGTCGCCAAAAAACTTTAAAATCTTTGCCACTATAACATCACCATAAAAACCCTAAGTCTCCTCATTGCAAAGTTCATTGAACTCTAACAGGTCGGTGTCAGGTCTCGCGAAGCTGAAGTATAGGAAGTTCTTCGAGACTCGAAAGGACAGGAACTTCAGGTTAGGAGTGATGCGGACTGTCGCTAACTTGATCGTGTCCTGGTTTGGGTAGCTCTGGGTTCGAACCACTGGGGCTTGGCATTTTTTGTGGCTGAATTGGTTTCCTCTGAAACTGGAAAAGTCAATTGTTAATGCTGTGTTTTTATGACAAGTAAGGCGGGCTACAAACTTTTTCGGGTTGGCATGATTTGGCGGCATAGCCAGTCGGCCAAATATTCATTCGATTTTGCCCCCGCGGCCTTTGCCGAATCATTCCATGTGTGGTACCCCTTAAATAGGTAATACGGGCTGGTGTCCGCAACTGTGGAGTTATTGACGTCATTGACGTGGGTCAATGCGCGTATTTTGCGTAGTCATAAACAGCCTATAATGTTCCCACTGCTGGGACACAGGCCTCCTCTCTGTGAGAGGGAGTGGGCCGTAATCCACCACGCGGGCCCAGTGCGGGTTGGTAGATGTCACATGTCTTCGAATTTTTGGTTCTAGGACATGCCGGTTTCCTTACGATGTTTTCCTTTACCGTTTTGAGAGCAGTGGTGATGAAATAATTTACACAAAGTAAAGCACCTGCTTAGGTTCTAACCTAGGGCCTACAACTCGTAAGTCACGGCCGTTACCACTGGGCCACCACTGCTCTATAAAATATCTATAACTAGCAGCGCCCCGCGGTTTCACCCGCGTAAGTTTCGATCCCGTGGGAATATCGAGATAAAAACTATCCTATATCCTTTCCCGGAACTCAAACTATCTCTATGCCTTCATCTAAATCTGTTTAACGGTTTACGCGTGATTGAGTAACAAACATGCAAACATCTTCACAAACTTTCGCCTGTATAATATTAGTGTGATAGTCGGATCTATCACAAAGTATTGTTGTAACACAATAATGCTACCTTGCTACAAAAATAAAATATCGAAATCACAACGAAATAAAATGTCAAAAATATAAAATTTAAAATGAAACCACACCACATTCAATAAATACGTTTCGCTTACCAAACAGTGTAAATTCTTTTGAGTGCACCAGAAATTTTGATATTCATGTTGATATTTATGACGGGATGATTGGAAAATTGAATGTCAAATGAAATCTTTCAATATCGGCGGATGGAATTTAAAAATGTTATCGTGTCTATGGCAGGGCGCCCCGTGTAGGTTTTAGTGGAGGATTATTGCCCGTTGACAATTTGACATGTTCGAAGTTTAACTCCCAGTATGCTCCCAGCTGAACCTCGGATTTGTTTTTATCACAGAGTACTTTTATATAAATGGTATTTATGTTTGGCTACGTAAAGGTCGGTAGACCAAACCAGCGAATTCAATTAAAAATTCTTATTGAGTAAACAGTGAAAAAGCATTCGTTCGTTCGGTGTATCTGTCGCAGTCGGATTGTATAATCCGCCATATTATATTACGGCTAGCTGTTATCAAAAACAGGGCCGTTTTGAAATGCGGCGGTTCAACGATTAGCCGGATTGTCATTGCGATACGTTCTTCAATAAGGCGGGCCACGTTTAGCCGCATCGTACTACTACTTGGATTGTAACCAAACCGAACCTCCGGGGTGCCCTTCGCTCGCTCTTGCATCCTATGTCGACGTAGCCCCGCTTCGCTAGGCTCCTATTTCTGTGTAAAGGGTTTAAAGTAACCTAACCAATCCGAACGTCGGGGTGCCCATTGTTGTTGTTATGTCACGCAGCGCCACGAGTGTTAAGAATCGGAACTAAAACCTGTCAAAGAGGCGGCTAATGTCTCGCTGTATTACATTATGCCTAGCTGTGTTGAATAACGCATGGCGACGAATATATTCCGGCGGTTTTTCATTCAGCTGCATTCAATCCGGCTAATCGTTGAACCGCCGCATTTCAAAACGGCCCTGTTTTTGATAACGGCTAGCCGTAATGTAATATGGCGGATTATACAATCCGACTGCGACATATCAGTACTAAAATGATTAGACCATGAAACAATATTGGTATTGCTCTTGTCCTGATTCTATATTCTTTTGATCTAATGTAAACCTACCTTAACTGATATTTATCTAATGCACAGTTTGCTATGGGAATAAAAAAAAAAAAAAATTCTATGGAAGTTGCTAAGACCGTAGCTATTCAACTAAGTTAAAACAAAGAAAAATGTATGAGCTATTATACACTAATTCCTCAAACGAAACGAAAAATCTCTGCACCGAATTTTGCCAAAACGAGTGTCAAAGTAAGTAGAGAAACATTTTAAAAGATTGTTGACTTAAAAACATCTTCATAACGACTACCACTTTAGGGAGTACCTCGAATCTTTGCATCTTTACCTGAATTCTTAAATTAAGTTTTAAAGGTTTCATATCTTCAAGTACTTTTAATGTTGGTTTGATGCATTAAGAATTCATAACTTGGGCTGGTTTTCCACCAGAGATGAGCGAGGATGCGTAGCGAGGAATGTGTGTAAAACTAACCAGTACCAACGCTAACTTAGTTCAAGCTATAAAAATGAAGCGATGTTATTGGCTGGTTTCACACACATCCCTCGCTACGCTTCCTCGCTCATCTCTGGTGGAAACGCAGCCTTACGACCTCTAAGGACTTATTAACAGTACCCGGCTGTGAAAAAAGTATTCTTGTTTTATTATAAGCCTGTGTTGTCCCAAGGCAGGGCTAAGGCCTTTCTTCCCTTTCCACTTTTTCCGGTCTACTGCGATTGCGGGCCAATCCTTTAAGGGGATTACAGGACCTAAACGCAAAAAACGCAAGTTTTTGAAGCAATAAAAGTATATGATCTACTACAGTAAATAAGATCAGAAAAATATATGATATTCTTTAGGATATATGCTAGGTAGATAGTGTGTTGAAAACATAAAACAATTAATTTGATACGATAGAATAAAAACATGAAGATACCTCTAAAAACTTCCTTTTTACAATAAAAACGATACTAATATACATACAATCATTACGATTTTTTGTCAGATTATTCTACAAGCAAGAAACTGAAGCACTAGTGTTTTATTTTTTTAGTTCAATCCATAGATTTTTTGGAAATAGATAATTGCTTCATATTTTGCAAATAAAATACCAGCGTTGTTTCATTACGCTTCTCTTTCTTTTCTATGCAGTCCGACAATGATGGCACTAATTAGCTCAGAATAAAATAAATGATGATTGATTTTATTTCTGTAAGTATGTAGGTTTGTACGAACGTCAGTCATATGTAAAAGGTAGATGCGGACGGCGGCGGTGGCGGCGTTCCAATCTGACTACTCTGAGAAGAAAGGCCGAAACAAACTCAGAGGTCAAGAAAAACACAGGCTTGAGTGAACCTGTCCAGTCAGTGCACGCATTTGTCAGTAATGGCTTAATGCCTGGTGACGCGTCTCACTGGTATTGTATGTCTTTTTCGGGCACCAGTCTCTCACAAATATTAAGGCTGTTGGCCAATGACCTTGACATTGTGAAGGCCGCAGGATGCGGTAAGCTCTCTCTCTCTTCTGGGCACGCTCGTTCCATCATAGACCTCATCTATCGCTTACCATCAGGCGTGATCGGGGTCAAGAGCGGGCCCATTTAATAATAATAAAAAAAAGCACAGAACCGGTCGAAGTTGCGGTGCTTGTCAAGCACTGGACATCTTTTGGCTAAAATGATGAATGATGAAGCACTTTCTGTCCACAACAACATTTGTGATGAGAAATAAATTTTATTGTAAAAATGTCTTTCACATATCTCGGGACCCTCGGGTCCCAGACCTTTGGAAGGCGGACGACGGGCAAAACCAACTAGCAGAGGCCTCTTAGACAATTTTAAATGATGAGGAGGCACCAACCGACAAGTATCCCTTTATGTACTATGCAAGTGTACCCAAGAACAACCCCTGGTTGGTTCAGGTAGAATTTTTATTACACTAATCGTGCAACTCAACTCAGAACTGAAGGAGCTCAACGTGAATATGGCACATCGAGTATTAGCTAGGTAGAGTGTCGTCTCTGTCACTCGTTCCTGTGTGACAGTCCCTCGCTAAAGATCAATGCGTCATATTTACGCCCACCTACTGTACAGGTTTGCATAAAACTTTTTAAGTGGTTAGATGGGAAGTTGCCCGGATTTTTCTTGCCAACCCTCCCCTCTATAACTCATCCCCAGTGGCAAGTTTAAACTCACCTTAATGCTGTTTTATTGTTGAGATTTTAGCCTTCAGTCGTTTGTTTATTGCATGCAATTGATTATGTTTTGTATTTAATTTACTGCGGTAAATAATTATTGCGGAGCAGTTTTTACTGCGCGGATTTCGGTCCCGTTTGTTCATTCTGTTCTTTTAAGAAATTTGCAAAGAGATTAAAAATAGATATTATTTTTTTAATTAAGTACTAGACGTAGTATTTTTGTGATTTGATCCAGTAAATCCAGTTACAAATGTTATTTAACTTATATCCACTAACATGTCCCGCTCTCCGTGTGACATCGTGTAGTCTAGAATGTTCCAGAACATTTTTTGTTTGCTTACTTATACACGACTCGTACACAAAAAAAATCTATGGAGCGGTTATAAACTAATGACTGTTTCCTCAAGTGGACAGACCATTACAGCTATGTAAGTGTAGGTAATACACACAGGGTGGTGTTTATAAGATCCCTCATAATCGGGCTTTCGTCATGCCTTTCGCAATACCTTTTAAGAGGCTGTTGCTACTGTCCCGCAATCTGAAAAGAAAAGAAAGAAAGAAATATATTTTATTTGGGACACGCACAGGAAATACAAACAGTAAAAAAGGAGCATTTAAAACTAACAAAATTAAGTACAGACGCCAGCACATCAAGCTACTACAATCTGTCAAATTTCTTCAATAGATTTTCAACTCTATCGCTAAATCATAAGGTTCAAAGTTGATTAGGAAAATTTGACAGTTTCGGGTAGCTTGATGTGCTGGCGTCTGTACATTAAAAATAACCAAAAAAGAAAAAAAAAAAATAAAAATTGTGCGGGGCCAAGAATGCTCAGCCTATCAGAGTCCACTGCTGGACATAGGACTCTCGCAGACTGCGCCACAATACCCTGTCCTCCGCCTTCCGCATCCAGTCTACCCCATAATTATATGTTAAACTAGCTTATGCCCGCGACTTCGTTCGCGTGAAATTTCACCCTTTTAGGGGTGGAATTTCGAAAAACCCTTTCTTAGTGGATACCTACTCTTCACAAAGAACACACCCTCCAAATTTCATGTCTGTAGGACCAGCGGTTTAGGCTGTGCGTTAATATATGAGTCAGTCAGTCAGGACTTTGAATTTTATATATTTAGATTTAATCGGGTGTAGGGTTCACTCTGAAGTTTCGAACTATTTTCGGTTGGGCACGTATCTTCGTTGACATACTTGGAGAATAGGCTCCCAGCACATTTGCCCGCAACGCCAATGCCCTGCGAGCTCATCAGCGGCATCATCCTTAAGGTCGTCAGCAACAAAATGGAGTTTCTTGCCCGTTCTTCTCCATAGAGATCTACGCTTTGGAATGGGCAACTAACTAGCTTTAACTTTCTGACTAACTGACAAATCAAAAAAAAAAAATCAAATCAAATCATTTATTCGCATAGAATGTGGGTATTTAACAAAAGTTGGTAAAAGAAAAATATATATTGGCCCGTGCACATTCTGCCTGAGTATTGGCATGCAAAATTTAACAAATTAAGTTTCAAATTTAAACACACACACACACACACAGACACCAGACAGACAGACAGACTATTTAATTTTGACAATTCAAAAGTGCCTGTATAAGGTTTAATTGAAATAAATGATTTGAGTTTGAGTTTGAATGTCCAAGGTATTTACCTAACTGGTGAACCAAACGAATCGAGACGATACATCTAACAGTAGGCAATAAAGGACATTAGATAGAAGGTATAGTCACGAATCAAAAGGATTTCTGCACCATTGGGTTACGGATTTGATACCCGGACGCAACAAATGTTAGACGGGAACCAGTCTCCCGAACAACTGATTTGATCTTTCCGCCTGTTTCCACGATACTGGGGAAAACCTTAGGGGTCTGTTTTTTGCTAACGATGCTCTATTGAAAATTGTTACATGAAAAAGAAAATGTATATCGATCAAAAGTTATCAAAATAATGTGGTCAATAATTTGTAGAACCTCAACTCTGTAATTTACGGTGGGGCCACACTATCTGAGTAAAAATGTTTTATGCGGACATCTCCACAGAATGTTTGCACAGACTTTTCATTAGTTCAGACTTGGATTTTCAAAAATCTGTAGCACCGAAAGTTTTTATTTAGTATCGTGGCGAACGTCGGTAACAACAAACCTCACAGACGAATCCAAAAATGGACAAAATTTTGCTCAGACAAATACGCAGACAGCTGTATTTGTCGGAGGAAAATTTTGTCTATGCAGACTTTAGGCTTTTCTGACGCACCGACATTTGTCTGTACTCACTGACCTCTATCATACAATTGTATAATACCGGTCAGTGTCTGTATTGCTTTGTTGCACAGAATTCTATAGAAGTTGGTGAAAGTCTGTATCGTGTGGACCCAACATAACAGGGGACAAGACGACATAAGAGATTGTTTAAAGGTTTCTTATATGGCAAAAAAGCTGATGTAATAGTTAGTCACAACCTTTTATGGACACCAGTAGAGAGTACCATCGACATTAAAAGATGAAGATGGACACCTGTAATATGGTAATAGCACTGACCTGTATTATACAAGTACGCTTGTATGATACGTCACTTTGACTTCCTCCGGAACGAAAAATATCGACGAATGTCGGCTTTTGATATTAATTCAACCAACGACAGCTGTGTATTCTGATTTTCGATCCAGGAACTGGGCGTAAATCGTGCTAATCGTGTAAAGTTTTATATCATTTAGGGTGGTTGCGCATCTGACTGAAGATGCGTCGCGCATCGTCGCTCAAGTAATGCCAGAACAGACAAGTAGATAATAAAATAATCAACCTTATACACTCAACCGATGATGCGTAAGTGCGTCGAGCGTAATAAGTGTGCATACAGACGAGCGGCACGCGACAACGTGCCGCTCTTGTATTTGAGCACCAGAAACCAAACAAAAAAAAAAAATGGAAATATTATTTAATTAAGTTATATTATTATTTTTTATATTGTTTTTGTATTATTGTTTTATTTGTTTGTTTTTTTTGTTTTGTATTATATTGTTATTGTATTGTTGTTGTTTGTGTTGTATTGTCGTTGTTGTTGTTGTATTGTTGTTGTATATTGTTGCTGTTTATATATTATAATATTGTATTGTATGTGTTTATATGGGCCTTGATGCCTGAAATAAATGGATAAATAAATAAATACACGAACGGCACGGTGTCGACGGCAGTCGCCCGTGTGTAACACACTAACTGGAAGTAAACGAAGTTACGCCTGACGCGTCTTCCATCAGATAAGCAACAAACCTTGAAAAAAGATAAACAGTCTAAGCATGACGAAGCAATTCATTCAAGCACATATATCACCCATTTGCGAGCAAAATTGAAGCCGTTCTAGCAATAAAACAAAATGGCAACTCTTCTACTTATCATCCTCTGCCAGTCGGATTATGGATTTCGCTATCGTAATATTCACTTTACGAGCCAAGCAGTAAAAGTTATGACATTAATAATATAATTAACTTACGTTAATACTATAGTCATAATTTTAAGTCCCATAAAACGTGTAGTAGGAGTTTCCTTTATTAGCAGAGTATACATCGTAAAGATTTTTGTCACAGATTTTATTCATACAACTTACGGGTAGAATGAACTTAAGGGGATTACAGGACCTAAACGCAAAAAAACGCAAGTTGTAGAAACAATAAAAGTATATGATTGACTACAGTAAACAATCAGAAAAATATATGATATTCTTCAGGATATATGCTAGGTAGATAGTGTGTTGAAAACATAATACAACTAATTTGATACGACAGAAAAAATCATGAAGATACCTCTAAAAACTTTCTTTTTATAATTAAAGCCATACTAATATCAAACAATCATCCTGATTTTTTGTCAGATTATTCTACAAGCAACATACTAAAACACTAGGTAGTTTTTTATTTTTTAGTTCAAACAATAGATTTTTTGTAATTAAATAATTGCTCCATATTTTGCAATAAATTACCAGCGTTGTGTCATCGCGCTTCTCTTTCTTTTCCATGCAGTCCGACAGTGACCGCGCTTTAGGTCATGTAAGCCCCTTAAGTCAAATTGAGATAAGCAGACATTGTATAAACAGTCGTGCGGTAGGTGAGATTGTCCAATCTTGAATCAGTGGGTATAATGTTCCCAATGCTGGGACACAGGCCTCCTCTCGGGCCCAGTGCGGGTTGGTAGATGTGATTTGTTTTCGAATTTTTGGTTCTAGAACATGTCGGTTTCCTCATGATGTTTTCCTTCACCGTTTTCAGAGCCGTCGTGTGAATTTATACAAAGTAAAGCGCCTGTCTGGGTTCGAACCCTACGACCTACAACTTGTAAGTCATTGCCGATGCCGCTACCCCTGGGCCATCACTGTTCCCACGCGGTCACCACACTACTCCGAACAGTCGGATATGTAATTTTTTGACAGTCAAAATCAATTCCTTAGACATGTATGTTCATGTATTACTTACATCTCTCTAATTGCTTAAAACCAAAACCCTAAATATTTTGGGTTGTTTTAAGACTAATAATGTGAAGTATTAGTCTGTACAACCCAAAATTTAAAAGGCAGAAATATCTCAGTTACATCATTCTCCCGCGAATTTCTTAGGCAAAGTGTAAAAATAATTGTTCATCATGAACTAAATTCACTCCGACCGAAAACAAGGCTCGCGAAGTCAGCACAATTTCTTACAGTTAAACTTTTGAGTAATTCTTTGAGGTGTTTCGTGAAAGACCAAAAACTAATTTTGGAACCGTGAAAAGGCTTACATTTTTGCTATGAAATGCGACCAGAGAGGTGGAAATTACGACTAGGAATGATAAAGATAGAAATGTGGGCCTTTATTCATGACGTGTTAAGACTAGAATGAAGTTTGCGAGGTAAGAGTTTTTTTGGATGTAATTAAAAACCTGAGTGTGTGGCTGGTGATAGAGAATAGTGAACTTATCGCAGATTAACAGTAGACTGACGTTTCGTGTTTTGATACAGGATTGGCCAATCAAACGAGTCTGTTCTGGAGATCATCATATCACAAGGAGTTTTAATTGGATAACACCTTGACAATTCAGGGGCTTGTGGCTAAGTAATAACAGCCGCACGGGTCGATCGATCAGGTTAAGGTACACTTACTCCGGTTCCTAATAATGGCGGCAAAACCATTAATATTATTATCTGCAAACATCCCTGATGCACTACAACGCCACGGCAGCCGCAGCAGTCCTCTCAGTACATTATTATATTTAAGGCGCTGAATAGAGTAGAGCCAAATAAGCTTGTCTCCAACAATTTTTTAGCCAAATCTATACAGTTTGAGACAGCGGAAAAAATATATGTTAATCTTGAACATATTTCCTAAAACTTTGTTGTTTTCAAAACACGTTTTTGAAAAGTTTTCTCGATACAAAAAATGGTAAACTAACCTCTTAAACTGATCTTCCAACAAAAAAATCTGAATTATTTATCAACGTACGTTGGTAAAATTTATAACAATAACGTATCATAACTAAATACAAAACTTGGTTGTCTTATATTTTTGACAACTCAACTTATTTTTAAGTAATTAATTATTTTGTGGTTTGTAAAAATGTACGAGCGTCGCGAAATCGCGCTTCTCTTTCTTATGTACGCAATCCGACAGTGATCGCTTAGGCGCGCTGCTAGACGGGACATTAGCCACATAAGCGGTCGTTTCGCGTGGATGTGACGCATATTTTCCCCTATAACTTCTTATTTTGTATTTGCGTTCTTTCTCTGCGTCATGTTTGCCGCAAATAAACTTTTTTTATTTCTTTAATTTAAGTCCCCTAGCCGTTAAGTAAATGATAGTTGAAACCGTTCTAATCGCCCGATCGCCTGCCTGCTCGGTAATCTTGTGCTTAAGCTCCTAATCCTCGGCGTGTTTTGCTACTAGATAGTTTAAGGCTGCAGCCACAGTATTGCAAGTGTTAGCGGTTTTGGTAAATTGTTATTTGGTTAGGTTTTTGTTTTATTTAAGGTTAATCTCATTTGAACGTTATCATGCCTAAATTTTAGCGATTGTGGTAACGATAAAACGCGCTCGCCTTAAATATATCCAATGAAATACACACGAGTAATGTGTTTTTTTAATCAAAATCAAGGTGTTCACATATGTATGTGTTAATAAACAGTATGTCGTGGATAGATGGCAACACAGTATAGTGAACATCGCCATCTAACAATTTGTTTGGTAAACGAAGAATCATGTGATCGGAAACGCAAGCGAGCCCTACCGCTTGGACACGATCGTCGGTGGAGGGGATGCCGCGAGGACTGGTGGAGAGACCGAGTGGTGCGACAGTCAGTCTACAGTCGACCGCCGAGCTCGGACAGTCTCGGCAATCGCTCAATACCAACGCACGTGTTTGTTTCCGACGCACGTGTGCGTTTCGGTTGTAAATAGCTAGTTTATTAAAGTTACTGTAAATTAAAATAATCTTTTCGTTCGAGTACCCACTGAAGTGCCCACACCTATCTAAACTATGTCGGATCGTGAAGAAGACCCGATGTATCGCATCTCGGCCACCCGCTGATGCGACATCAGAACTGGGATACACTCGAGCTGAAAAAATCATGGAGAATTGAGCGATGACGTCACGGTGCGATATTTCTTTGCCTGGATTTTACCTGGATAAGGACAAAGTCATTTCACACTCTAAGAATCAAGCCAAGCAGCCTCGCAGCCGTCAGTGAAACCCTTCGTGTGCTGCAAGTGAGAAACCAGGACCTATCGCGGCCCTGCACGAGCAGTGACAGCCAAGCGGATGGTGAACGTGCTGGAAGTAGTGAAGGGCGAGTAGATGTCGTTTATCTGCCCTCAGGCACGTTACAAAATAAAGGTGAGCTGTATTGTTTTGTTTACGATTCTGGTGCTGAATGCTCGTTAGTAAAAGTGAGTTGTGCAACCGAAATTATGTGGCAAACGAGTTAATAACGTTGTTGCGTTGACTGGTATTGGTCAAACGCGTGTATTCAGCACAGAACAAATCATTTGTAGCGTTGCGATTAGCGACCATCAACTTGAGATTTTATTACGTTTCTACCCGACATTTACTTGCAAAGTAATATTATGATAGGACAAAGGCAGCTATAACAACATTTTCGGTTGGCGATTTCGTGTTATTAGAAAACGAAGAGCAAAATTAGATTACAAGATGTAACGTTACACGTTATTTCTGTTAATTATTTTTTAACAAAAATAACTCTTATAATGGATCTTGAAGGAATTATAGTGGCAACACTCCAGCTACGTCCTGATTGGCTGTGTTCTCCTTCCACCAAAATATTGCTAGCTAGAACTATCCAACCTCGGGCTATATAAAACCCGGGAGCTCATTTGACGGGAACGCGGCTGAAGAAACCATTATCTAAAAACTTCACGACAGTTATTTGTTGAAGTACTAACTTTTTATAACTACCATGTAATAATTCAAATTCAAATTCTTTATTTCAGACGTAAGTCCATAGTGATAATAGCAACAAAATAATTTAATGACTAGTGTTAGTAATAAGGAGGACATAAAATAGACTATCAATTGGTATGGATCCTCTCCCAGTGACGCAGCAGAGGGGAGTCCCACCTATCTGAGAACACGCTCAGGAGACTATTGGTGGCGTTGCGTAGCCGGCCGGCTATGGAGGCGGTCCTTTTTCTTATAATGGCGTAAAAATCGTCTGTGCGCGCTTCCGCAAACATAGTGGACGCACTACAACGCCACGACAGCCCCAACAGTATCCTAAACGCGTTATTATATTGGACACGCAGATCGCTGTATGTCCTCTGCGTAAAGCGGGTCCAAAGACCTAAGTGTTGTGAAAAAACCCCAGACGAGTGAGTGTCGCAAACACCTATTTCTTCGCCGCTTATAGTTGTTCCAACTCTCTTTATAACTTAAATAACAACGTTTTAATTAGAATCCTTTGTAAATTAGAATTGTTCAGTGTTCTTACGCGTACCACGGTTAACTTAGATCTACCTACAGCTCACTTTTCTAAGCGTTCACAATGTAACCGTTATCCGTACTGGTACCTATCAATTCTTTGTTATAATAACTTCTTAAGCGGCCTACAATCTTGTTATCTTATTTCTATTAACCATGTATCCAGCGGAGGATATCCAGATCTATTCGTAGCGTAGGTTTAAAAGTGAAAAGAAAGTCTATAGTTCTTCTTCACCTACCTACACATTTGGATGTCATTCTTTACCTTTCTTTATTCATGTGTTTCTATTGTAACGCACCACCTGGGCTGCCACATCTCGATAACCAGTGGATGCCAGCTCACTGCTGTCCACCGTAGACAACTCAGACTACGGTTGTCGGGATGTCAGTCGGTCGCGTGTGTCCGGACATCACCTCAACGGACAAACCGACTGATTACAGGGTTTTTTTTTTCTTCCTTCCTTCCACCTTTCTGCCTGCCTACTTCGCTTCTGCACCTGCACAGACGCACGTGTCTACGTGCGCTGTTGAAGGCTTGAGGCCCGGAGGCGGTTACTAATACTGCCACCACCGTCGCCGCAGGGGAGCAGCTGGACGACCCTGCCGCGGCGCTACGGGACCCTGGACATCTACCTCCAGTTCCCGCTACCTACGTCTGGAGGCTCTGTAGGGCAGTAGTGTTCTTAGACTGTTATAACCATGTTAGATCGGAAGTTCAGAGGTCCGTTTCTGGTAGATGATTTTTAGCTATGATTAAACAATCAAAGTTTGTTTACATGGCTCTGGCAGATGATTTTCGCTATGATTAAATAATCAAAGTTTGTTTACATGGCTCTGGTAGATGATTTTCGCTATGATTAGATAATCAAAGTTTGTTTACATGGCTCTGGTTGATGATTTTCGCTTTCATTAGCTAAAATCAAAGTTTGTTTACAAGGCTCTGGTCATTGGAATGTTTTTGCTAAGATTATTCAAAGTTTGTTTAGTTAAATTAGAGGTAGTTTTGACAATAAGAAGAGGATTAAAGTTTTCTGATTTCAAAACTTAGTAGTTCTTCTCCATGGACATCTGCGCTTTGGAGTGGGCGACTGGCTTCAACTTTCTGACTAACTGACAGACTATTTAATTTTGACAATTTAAAAGTGCCTGCACAAGGTTTGATTGAAATAAATGATTTGAGTTTGAGTTTTAGAAGTCGTAAATGGTCAGAATTGGCCGAGTGGAACATGCACTGCTGTTGAATTTTTGGTTACAGGTTAACACCAAGAACGTGTGCAACAGGATGGCAGTGCCCCACAGCATCTGTTTTCGATGCGGCAACACCAGACATGTTGCTTCGAGATGTCCACGAAGCTATGATGGAGACGCCAGTACGGCGAGGGTGCCAGGCGGTTCCGAGCCAGTGCCTGCAGCAGCGGCTAGTAGCGAGTGATACGGTTCAAGTTTGCTATGTCAGCAATCCGAGCAGTGTTCTGATACTGGGTGAGTCACATCCATTTTATTACGATTCTGTCACTCTATCATCAAAGATTGTGTTGCGTCAAAGTGGTATTGACTTAGCTTAGTGATAACTGATGATGAGTTGACTGATATTCACTTAGATGAGATAGTAGACCACGTGACACAGGGTGTTAAAAAAAAAATGCAATTACGATAACATTCGATTTGACTAAAATAAAATTAGTCTCTTATTATTGTTGTAAAGGCGCTTGACTCAGCGAGCCTAAGAATACCCTCATGATTGTGTGAGAAGGATACCCGATCACCAAGTTACTCCGGAATTAGATGTCATAGTTGATGACAGTGGTAGTGAGACCACCTTTGGTTAAGAATGGCTTGTACACTCAAACTCAAAACTTAAGACCAAACCTCATGAGTAACATGTGGCGATAGGTCTATAAGAAATCGTTGGTGCGATTTCTGTCTGTGTTGGTGCACAGAGCGCTTTATGTGTTGTAGCACATATTGCGCAAGATATCTTAAGAGTCGTTGGTGCGATTCTTTTCTGTGTTGGTGCACAGAGCCCCTCATGTGTTGTTGCATATGTGGCGGCAGATATCTTAAGGGTCGTTGGTGCGATTCTTTTCTGTGTTGGTGCACAGAGCCCCTCATGTGTTGTAGCATATGTGGTGGCAGATATCTTAAGAAATCGTTGGTGCGATTCTTTTCTGTGTTGGTGCACAGAGCCCCTCATGTGTTGTAGCATATGTGGCGGCAGATATCTTAAGAGTCGTTGGTGCGATTCTTTTCTGTGTTGGTGCACAGAGCCCCTCATGTGTTGTAACATATGTGGCGGTAGATATGTAAAGAGTCGTTGGTGCGATTTTAGTCTGTGTTGGTGCACAGATTACAATGAAAGTTTCATGAGTTGAGTATACATTGCCTATGAGTTTGATTTCGGTAAATTCTAACTGAGTTGTTACAATTTTGATGGTTTAACTTGTTGATCGGTGGAGTCCTGTCTGTGTTGGTGGGTGCACAGAGCGCTTCATGTGTTGTAGCACATATTGCGCTAGTTTTCTTTTTCTGAGAATCAATGGATCGAGTCCTATCTGTGTTGGTGCACAGAGCGCTTCATGTGTTGTAGCACATATTGCGCTAGTTTTCTTTTTCTGAGAATCAATGGGTCGATTCTGGTCTGTGTTGGTGCACAGAGCGCCTCATGTGTAGTGAGCACATGTGGTGACTAGAATCAACCGCACCTTATGTGCAGTAGCTTATGTGACAACTGATCTAGTAAGAATCATTGGTGTGATTCTGGACTGTGTTTTTGCACAAATTTTGGTAAATTGTAATTGATTCGTTAGAATTTTGATTTTCTTTGGTTCAACTTACTGATGGAACCTTTTCTAATGATTAATGTTGGGAGTGCGAAACCTTGACAACAAGGCATTGTAAATGAAGACTAGAGAAATTAAAGTAACAATGAGATAGATTTACCTGAGTTATTAGGTATTGGCAGGATAGGCCGAGTTACCTTAGTTATTAGGTAATGGCAGGATAGCCGAGTTACCTTAGATATTTGGCAGGATAGCCGAGCTTGTTTACTCTGTGAGTATATTTGGTCCGCAGGTACTACACCCGAGGACGGGTGCTAGTCAGGGATGGCCGTGTCGTGGATAGATGGCAACACAGTATAGTGAACATCGCCATCTAACAATTTGTTTGGTAAACGAAGAATCATGTGATCGGAAACGCAAGCGAGCCCTACCGCTTGGACACGATCGTCGGTGGAGGGGATGCCGCGAGGACTGGTGGAGAGACCGAGTGGTGCGACAGTCAGTCTACAGTCGACCGCCGAGCTCGGACAGTCTCGGCAATCGCTCAATACCAACGCACGTGTTTGTTTCCGACGCACGTGTGCGTTTCGGTTGTAAATAGCTAGTTTATTAAAGTTACTGTAAATTAAAATAATCTTTTCGTTCGAGTACCCACTGAAGTGCCCACACCTATCTAAACTATGTCGGATCGTGAAGAAGACCCGATGTATCGCATCTCGGCCACCCGCTGATGCGACAAGTATATCAATAACCTCGTGAGCCACTAAAAGTTTACCATGAAATAATAAAATATTTTTTTCGCGTTTCTTTCAGTATAAGTTACCAACTCCAAAAGTCAAAAGTCCAATTTCCCTGTCGAAATTATCCTTTTGACGACAAAATTATCGTACAATCGAATATAATAAAAAAAAATGTCCCGTAATGCATTCTATTTTGTCTTTATTAACCGACTTCAGAAAAGTAGGTTCTGTATAGACTTTCAAATAATCGGAGCGGGACTTCAGGATTAACTCCAGTGAAAATACAAAATAAAAAACAAAAAATATTACACCGTTCTAATAAAATACGCAGGAATGTGTGATTCACGGCTGCGAAATAAAATAATAATACTTTAGAAATGCGTAAACATCTACCCTTTTGACTAAAGGCTTTCCCATGCAAGTGGAAAAGTTGTCTGAACCCATCTCCCTTAAAAAACAGTGGCACTCCGGGAGTGCCGACAGAAGTGAAAACATAACACAAACAGAATACTTTGCCATAACTCACTGACATATCGGATATACATTAAAACATCCCGAGAACAGCCGAACACATCCGAAGCGGGTATTTTTTTAATCGTCTTATAAGCAAAACACGCGCGTTGTCACTTACGGTAACAGTGGCGCGAGTTTAATGATTTTTTCCCATCTCAAAAAATGCCCTACGCGCCAAAAGAAATGTTCACTTCAAAAATTGTGTGGCGACATCTATTTTGCTAGACCTTCAGGGTCATAATTATCAATGAGTAACTACTGTGAGCCATGATCTACCTATATCTAACTAGCATGTACTGTCCCACTGCAGGGCAAAGGCCTCCCTCTCCCTTTTCCACACAATTCTGTCTCCTGCTAGTGCCGGCCAGTCCTTACGGTAGGAGTCAAGCTCGTCCCGCCATCTTCGTCTTGGCCTGCCGCGATGTCGTCGTGCGTTTAGTGGGACCCAATCGGTGGTTCTCTTAGCCCAATTGTCATCTGACATGCGGCAAACATGTCCGGCCCAGTCCCACTTAATTTTAGCGGCTTTTTGGGTAACGTCTGTTATCTTAGTTTTGGCGCGCAGTATTGTGTTCCTTATACGGTCAGAAATTCGAACCCCCAGGATACTGCGCTCCATATTATATCTTTTCAAATTAATCCCCCAGTATCAATTCAATCGCCGTGCCGGCCAGTGTATAACCTCCCTAACTAACAAGTAGGTACCACGCGAGTCTCCCAACGGACATCGGTCACGTGCCGAACTTTGTCTCTATTGAAATTCGGAATAATAGATCTCCTCGCGTTACTGGGGTCCTGGTACAATGCGGTCGGGATGTAACTTAGATGTAGGTATGTTTGTTCAAGGAATTGTATTTGACATGGAGCATTCCGATTTTAGCAGACGAGTCCAGATGCTTCGTGAATTCCTGATAACATATACCTGAAATTATGTATAATATTAAGATGAAATTATGTACGATATTATGTATGAAAGTATGTTTATTCCAATATGTGTGTTTGGGTTACGGTTCGGCAAAAATTACGAATTTCTATATAAACTTTTATATCCCAAATAACCAAATTTTCGAAAAGTCGTCTTTATTGACCCAGCGGTGTGGGTTGTTTGTCAGTAAATTATTTAAAGTTTTTATTAAGTAAGTAGTATTTTTAATCTTAGTTATTCAGCAAAATATTAGTTCAAAATTGCAGCAGAAGTACATTTTTTTTAATATAAACTCTTCGCTATTAAGTCAAAGCTAAAAAGGAGTTTATTAAAAAAAAATTGTAGTAAATTTAATAATATGTAAAAATGATAGTGTTGATGGAGTTTTGTTGCCGACCGTACCTAATCCTAGCAGGAATCCTATTCATTGACTCCTGGAAAATTGGTGAAAACGAATATGTTGCATATTTAATATTTCGTCGTATTTGAAAAAAATAATCTCTATGTTATGTTTACAGAGAATTTCAATATTGCAGTTTTTTATCATTTATGTGTTCTGGAATCATAGATCGGTTAGCAATATTGGCATTTCAAGGTATTTTTATATTTCGGATAAAAAAATTGAATTGGTATTCAGTTAGTACCGAAACTTTTGGTTCAACAGAACATAAAATATGCATTTATCCATGATTCGTGGAAATCCGATCTGATGTTGTGTTTTTTTACCTAAAAAAAAGTGTTTCTTTCTTAATATTCTTTATATCACAGAGAATTATATAATTATAATTAGTTATAAATAAATAATCATTCTCCAAATATTTAATCATTTCTAATTATACAGATTTGCTACGACGGCGTAGCCGGTGTAGCACCACCTGCTACGACGTAGCAAACTCTTAGCTCTTTATCTTCAAATAATCCATCTTGAATTCAGTCAAAGTTACAAAGTATGTACTTGACAACTATTGCTTTAAGCCGCAATAACTCCAATCTGACCTCCGAAGCTACAACCTATCCGTTTACAATTCACCTCAGCTCGTCGTAACAATAGATAGTTATACCAAACAATTATAATTGGAGGTCAGTGCGACGTTAGACGGTGGAGATTCAGAGCAGACGTACTACAGTGAAGTTCAGTATAACCAGTTGAGGAAATGCATGCGAATAAACGCTAAAACGCAGAGTACCAAATTGTTGACTTAATTACATCGATTTATCCATATCGACGAAAGGGTGGATGTGTTTTGGTTTTTATCCATAACAAAATATGGTGTAATTCTAAATATACTCTGGGTTCCAGCGGGACTTAGTTGTCAGCTTAATATTAAGAACTTTACCTTTGTCCATATAAAGTCCAAAAGAAAAAAGATATACAATGTATGGTATTACCCAGTAATGTAAAATATTGGTATTCAGTTGCATCTGGTTAGACTGGAAGCCGGCCCCAACATAGTTGGGAAAATGCTACGTAGATAATGATGATGATGAATTTGGTGTAACAGAAATACAAAGACTTGACCTATTGTTCCTCTCTACTCACTGACACAAGCACGCCTCGTAAATCTGTATTCAATTCTAGGTATTTGCTCTGGCTAATTGGAATGATTCCTTTATCTAAACTAGGTGGGTTTGGACCCGGAGGTAGTAGCTCAATTGTGCAGTAAAGTGAAGAGGAATACCGTGTTATGACAATCTATTCCAGGTAGATTACTTTTCCAAGTAATGTTGAAGAGAGCTTTGGATTTTCTTAAAGAAAACTGAAAAAGTTTTACAATGGTTAGAAAGGCTCCGATAAATAGTTGTGTTTACATTGTTTTTCCGCGTACCGGAAGACGTAGCGTTGGAAGGCCTCCCACAAGGGTGTGTCCGCCGACCTTGTGAAGGCCGCAGGAACCCGTTGGATGCGAGAAACACAGAACCGGTCGAAGTGGAGGTGCTTGGGGGAGGCCTTTGTCCAGCAGTGGACGTCTTTCAGCTGAAATGATGACGTTGTTTTTAGATGTATCAACGTGAACAAAGCAAAAGAGTATGTAAGGATCGTAGCGGATGGCGTTCTGTAGTTTCTGCTTGCATATAAGTACAATTTTGGTTTGAGAAAGATTCTCTCCGCTGCATTGGTAAAAGGTGGTGGTTGGTGGATTGGTGGTTCACTCTTAGCGATAAGACCGCCCATTGTGTCACCCTTTGTACAGTTTCTATATTTATGTCTGTAATTTATATGGTGTACATAATAAAGAGTATTCCATTCTATTCTCATCTATTGTAAAAGACATTAAAAAAAATATTATACAATAAAGAAGTACAGCCGGTCGATTCTGTAAAAATCTCACCGTGAAAACTTAGGTGAAGTGAGTTTGTTTTTGCTAGGAATTGACACTATTGACAGCTTACTCCACGCTCACTTCACCTAAGTTTTCACGGTGAGATTTTTACAGAATAGCACCGCAGGCTGTACCACTTGTAAGACTTGTAAGATATATAATCAATGCTATGTACACCGTAATTGTCATGTATATTAGTCCTTTAGTTATTAAGATTAGTCTAGCATAAGTTTAATATACGCGATGTGGCAGTGCTTTTTTAAATAAATATAAGTAAATTGATCACTGTTCGCGCCATCCACCCGTGAGATACTTGTTCAGCCGGTCGATTCTGTAAAAATCTCACCGTGAAAACTTGAATGTGAAGTGAGTTGGTTTTTGCTAGGAATTGACACTATTGACAGCCCACTCCACGCTCACTTCATCTAAGTTTTCACGGTGAGATTTTTACAGAATAGCACCGCAGGTTTGGAATGAAAGTTACTTTCAACCAACCGAGTTACGGTGCTGTGGACAAACAAACAACTTGCAGAATTTTGTAAGTTATGAAACAAGGCTCATTTAAAAAAAAAATAGGCTTATCAAATCCATCAACGTAAACCATAGCCATACAAAAAACGCTATAGTATTAAATTATTCTTTGCTACAGTAAGTAATGCTTTTACAACTGTAAGTTCAATTAGGTACCTCGCTACTACAAGACAAAAGCCTGGAAGAGTGTTCCGACGGAGGTAGAACCTGGATTAGCAATCCATTCCATCTTAGCGCAGTTCCTTTGTGTTTTATGGGTGCCTTAATAAAATGTCACAATGGTATCTCTTTGTAAAGTAAGCTTTGATTAACTTGATTGAAATATTTTATAGAGGGATTTTTCTCTTTGGAAGGATAGTGGCTATGGTTTTATTGTACTTAGCAATATTGCAATTTAACACGTTCACTGCGTATCACACAAAGTCGGCCCGATACGGTGCTTAGCACTGGTGCGCACGGTCAAAACTATATCTTTCTCGCTGGTGCTTTGGCACCAGAGATCACACAGGAGAAGAAACTTTTTTTTCTTCTTCTCTCTCTTCTTATTTTTTTCTTAGCCTATATTTTGTCCCACTGCTGACAGTAGGACACAATATAGGCTAAGAAAAAAAATTTAACTAAAGTATTACTTTTCCATTGCTCTTCGTTTTCATTAATTTTTAACCGACTTCAAAAAAGTTTTGTTTATTGAAGTGAAAACTTCTTTAAGCGCGTTGGGCTTTTTTGATATGGGAAAAAACTATTAAACTCGCGCCACTGCTGTTGGGATTATGATATTATTATATTATTTTACATAACTCGGGACCATGGGGTCCCGGTCCTTTGGAAGGCGTACGAGGGGCCGAAGTCAACTCGTAGAGGCCCTTAGGAAATTTTAATGAAATGTGGCACCAACCGACGATTATCCCTGTATGCACTATGCAAGTACACCCAAGGATAACCCCCGGTTGGTGTAGGACTATTGCAGGATATGGACAAATAAAAAGTTGGACTATGGGTTTGGGTGGCTAAAGTGGACCGGTTTCCAGGAACTATGGTAAAACTATGATCCCTGCCTGATCAATGTTTTATATATACACAGATAAAATAGCAGGGGGTGACTTGCACACTCAATAATGGACCCCCGAAAACGGCTGCTAGCACATAGTGACATAGCGACAAGGGGGCATATTTTTATTATGGCTGATTATGCTTGTGCTGTGCATGTGTGCATCCTGTGGACGAAGTTTTAAAATTACTATAAGTACCCAAACGGGAGCTTCACGTGCAAGGATGTACGATTTTTTAAAATAAAATGACATTAATTCATTATCTAAAATAACATCATCAATCGGTTTGGATACAAAATGAAGAATTCTTCTATCCATTCTGAGAGCCAGAGGCCATCTTTATTTTCATAACATTTTCGTAAGATTGCAAATAATTTTTTTTACCTCTTCATTCCACTTTAAAATCAAAACTATTTTAAAGACTGTAACCCCAAGTTCACACCCACTAACCCAGTTTAAAGTCCATTGGCAACACTTGCACGTATCTAGACAGGTTTATGGCATTACCACACCGTGCATCCGTTCAACTTGGCATAGAATACTTAAATCCACTGCGTTTTTATTGAATTGGGCTATTAAATATCACTGAGGACATAATAGTTTTAGCCTATGACTTTGATTTTGTCATCGTACATATTTTTTCAATCTAAATCCATATTAATATTATAAATTCGAAAGTAACTCTGTCTGTCTATATATCTGTATGTTACCTTTTCACGCCTAAACCACTGAACGGATTTCGATAAAATTTGGCAGAGAGATAGATTGCATCCCGGGGAAGGACATAGGATAGTTTTTATTCTGATATTCCTACGGGATCGACACTTATGCTGGTGAAACCGTCGGGCGCTGCTAGTAGACCCCGTCAGTTAGTGCTGACATCTCCTTGAGGCGCGCGTGGAACACAACGCGCCGTCGACCCGCCCATTGCTCGCCGTCCGCAAGCCCGCGCCTACGGTGGCCGGGAATCAGCTATTGTTTGAAGGAGCCTTAATTAACGTATCTGAAGAACATAATGAAAAATACTAATAAGTATGTATTCATTTTTAATTATAGAAAGGCTTCCCTGTCCTGTTAGATGTTATCGAAATGTGCAATCTTATTGCTGTGAAACGACTTTTTTATACATTAAATATTTTAGCTTTTTTTTGCTTGTGCATTGAATGATATTTGCGTTGTACAAACTAAACTTTAAACTTTCTACTGTACAAATAATACATTGGTATCCTCTAATATTTTCTTAAAATATTTTACCAACATAAATTGCAAATCAAAAATATCAATATTGTCAGCATATTTCTTTCGGGCCCATTGTATTGTAACATTACCATTATATCCTCAAGGCATTGTCAGAGCTAAACAAATGTACAGTCAACAAAAGAGATAAGTATGCAGGATCGTCGGATATAGTTGAAGTTTACTAAGAAACCGATGGATGTTGTTGACTGAAATTTAGTTTGATAAATGAGCTGTTTGTTTTCTATTAACAAAATAAAATTTTATTCGAGAACATCCATCGATTTCTTACTAAACTTCAACGATATCCGACGATCCAGCATACTTATCTCTTTTGTTGACTGTACAACAATGTATTCGTGGTGGCTATGTATAGGTGTCTATTGATCCTGCCATGGCATGGGTGTAAGGGTGGCTCCGTTCTAAATTTGTGCAAATCAATGAATTGGTACCCGTGTGCCGTAGAGTTGGATCTTGATACTTACGAGTTCGTAATAAAGGGTTTTGATACTTTGTTTTGTTAACACTTTGTTTATCGTGGTTTAGAACATTGCTCCGCTTTTCATAAGTTGTTTGTTAAAATTAATCACGTGTGCGAGAGTAATGTTTGCTTAACAAAAGACAAATATTTCTCTCTGTTTTAACAAGTCGGTTTTATCTGTTGTTGCTAAGCCCTTTTGAACCCTTCATTTTTTTGTGAGTAATGTTCTCTGCGGAGCTCTAAACTTTCTACCCATAGTCGTAACTAGCACCCGAGGGGCCCGTGGCTAAATGATAACAGCCGCACAGGTCGATCAGGTTAAGCTACGCTTGCCGCGGTTGGTATGTCTGCCCTCCGTGCCTCGGAAAGCACGTTATGCCGTTGGTCCCGGCTGTCATTCGAAGATTTTTGACAGTCGTTACGGAAGCCCGAAAGTCGGACAACCAGTCTTACCAAGGGGTATCGTATTACCCAGTAATTGGGTTGTGGAGGTCAGATAGGTAGTCGCTCCATGTAAAATACTGGTATTCAGCTGCATCCGGTTAGACTGAAAGCCAACCCCAACATAGTTGGGAAAAGGCTAGGCAGATGATGAGTCGTGGCTCTAGCATCCCTATAATAACTACTGTTTTACAAAATGTGTCTCAAAAACCCTGCCTATAAAAAAAAACAACTTAACCAGTTTTCACGCACCAATTTATCAGGGACTTACAGAATCGTCACTCCACACCGGTAAAACACGTTAGGCATACGACACGCTTGACCGACATTCTTAATCATTCCGTCAAGTGCACCTTGGGCCTTATTCTGTCCCCTTCTCACAGTGACAGCTACCCTCGGGGCATATCTGAAGATATCTGCTATATCTCGAGACATGTTTACCTCTGTAGCCGATTGAGTGAGCGATTCTGTGTTTGTTTCCCTGTTGTGTTCGCAATTTCGATAAAGTTTTTATGTTATGAATTAGACTTCGTTTAGAAGTTTGTTTGTTTCATTATGTACAGTCAACAAAAGAGATAAGTATGCAGGATCGTCGGATATAGTTGAAGTTTAGTAAGAAACTGATGGATGTTCTCGAATAAAATTTTATTTTATTAATAGAAAACAGTTAGCTAATTTATCAAATTAAATTTCAGTCGACAACATCCATCGGTTTCTTACTAAACTTCAACTATATCCGACGATCCTGCATACTTATCTCTTTTGTTGACTGTGCCTATGGAAGAATAATTTAAAATATAAAGGTGGATCTAAAAATGTTGTAGGTAAGTAATACAGACTTGGAAAATGTATCCACCTAACATTTTCGAAGTATGTATTTAGTCAAATGACTGTGGCTTGCTGTGCTTTGTTTAGTCACGTGGATCATAATATACAAACGAATCACCTGCCTAGCCATTTCCCAACTATGTTGGGGTCGGCTTCCAGTCTAACCAGATGCAGCTGAATACCAGTATTTTACATGGAGCGACTGCCTTTTTTTTTTTTTTTTTTTTTTTTTTTTTTTTTTTCCGCTGAGAAATGACGTTACGCATCTCCGCTCGTGGGGGGAAGAGACGGAGTATGTGGGACTCCCTGCCAGGGTGGCAGTATACCCACTAAAACTCAGCGGTGTTCCCTCATCGCCTTGATGGGGAGGTCATGGGAATCCGGCTCAGCCTTTGCATCCACAACCCCCCCGGCGCATGCCCGCCTAGCTGGCGGGCCCCGCATGTCCCCCCGTCTGAGGGGGGGCTACGGGAATGGCCGAGAACACCTGGCCATTCCCGTCCGGCACTGGTGGAAGCCTGTGCAATACAGGCGAGGGTGCCCCCGCACCCGTCGCCTGCTGGCTTCCACCTGGGAGGAGTCGGAGATGACTGTCATACTGACGTCTTCTTCGACCCCTCCTCCGCCTTCGGAGCGGCGCCGCGAGAGGGTCTTCCTCCCGCACGCGCTCCGCCGCCTCCTTCTGGGACATGACGTGTTCGCAGAAGGAGGCGACTGCCGCCCAGGACCCCTCATCCCCTAGCATGGCGTTGACCAAGCCGGGGAGCGAGAGGTCCGTTCCGATCGCCGCGGTGAGACTGCGGCGCGGCTCGGACCACGACGGGCACACCTCGAGAGTGTGCTGCGCCGTGTCCTCCGCCGCGCCACAGTCGTGACACGACGGCGTCTCCTCCCGCCCGATACGGTGCAGGTACGATCCGAAGCAACCGTGTCCGGACAGCACCTGCACCAGACGGAAGGAGAGGAACCCGTGCGACCGCTCGAGCCAGTCTTGCAAGACCGGCCCAATCGCGTCGAGGGTTCGGCGGCCGAAGGCTGCGGCGGCGAGGTCCCGCGTCCAGTGGACGACGATGGCGTCCTTCGCCTCCCGCCGGACGGCCTCCCGCTCCTGCGGGGCTGGGCGTTCTCCTCTCGCCCTCCGCCCCGCCGTCCATTCATACACTCTGGCGAGCACCCACGCCTCGAGCTCCCAAGGCGGGGTGCCGGCCAGAGCGCATGCCGCGGAGAAGCCGACCGTGCGGTAGGCCCTCACCGCCCGCTGGGCTATGGCCCTTTGGGGGGCCCGCAATGCGGCGGCGTTCTCCCTCCTGTGGAGGGAGTCCTCCCAAATAGGGGCCCCGTAAAGGGCCATACTCCTCAAGATGCCGGCGTAGAGTTGCCGGCATCTCGCGCTGGGCCCCCCCAGATTGGGGAGCAGCCACGAGAGGGCGCCCGCAGTCTTCAGCAGGCGCGTCGACAGGCCGCTAAAATGCGGGCCGAAACGCCACCTGCTGTCGAGTACAAGGCCCAGATATTTCATCTGGGCCTTCACCTCGATTCGGACGCCCTCCACGAAGATGTGGGCGTCTAGAGGTTGGCGCTGCCGAGGCCCGTGGAAGAACACGGCCTCGGTCTTGTGCAGCGCCACCGTCAGTCCTAGGCGGCGGATCCTCCCTGCGACCAAGGATCCGCCTGCCGAGGCCAAGTTGGCCGCCTCCCTGAAACTCCCCCCCCGGGCGGTGAGGAGAGTGTCATCCGCGTAGCAGACGACACTCGTGCCTCGGAGGAGAGTTCCCCGCAAGAGCCAGTCGTAGCCGACGTTCCAGAGGTGAGGTCCCACGACTGACCCCTGTGGAACGCCGGCCTCCACTGCGTACCGCCGGACTTGGCCAGCCCTGTTAACGAGGACGATCGTCCGATCCTCCAGGTAGCTGGCCAGTAGACGCCGCATGTATAGAGGCACTCCGTGGAATCGGAGCGCCTCTAGGATGGTGCTGTGGGGAACAGAGTTGAAGGCGTTGGCTATGTCGAATGACACCGCCAACAATCCGTCCCCCGCCTGCATCGCATCCTTCACCTGGCCCTTAAGGCGGGCCAGTGCGTCCACTGTGGAACGCTCAGCCCGAAAACCGAACTGAGCGTCCGACAAGTCCGGCCCCACATTCCGCAGGTGGCTCTTTAGGCGGGCAGCGATTATCCCTTCGAACATTTTGCCGACCTCATCGAGCAGGACGATGGGTCGGTATGCCGAGGGCGAGTCTGCAGGGCGGCCCTCCTTGCGAAGGAGGCACAACTGCCCCTCCTTCCACGGTTTCGGGAACCTCCCAGACGCAAGGCATGCGTTAAAGAGGTCCCGAAACCGCTCCTCCATTTGGGTGGCGGCAATTGCCACCACCCTCGCCGGGACACCGTCGGGGCCCGGAGCCGTCTTCTTGGCGCGGATGTGCACAATAGCCGCGCTAAGTTCCGACTCCGTGACAGGAGGGGCCTCCTCTTCCTCCTCAGCTGGCGGAGCCATCCCCCGCGGAGGGTCCATCACTGGTGGGGTGAAATTGTCCCTGCACGGGAACAGGGACTGAACCACCCCATCCAGGAATGAGGGCTCCAGGGTCTCGGCGACCGGGGGACCAAAGGGGCGCAGCTTGTTGCGCGCCGCCCTGTATGGCCTCCCGTAGGGATCCCTGTCGAGACCCTCCAGCATCTCCGCTCTGGCCGAGTCCCTGGCGTCGGCGATGGCCCGCTCGAGGACCAGTTTTGCCTCTATGTACACCTCATAGAGGTGGTCCTCGTGGGCGTGGTCTCGTCGACGCCGCCGCCGGCTCCGCGCGTAGGCCCTCCTGGCCCCCACGCACGCCGCTCGAAGCCCCTCCAGCTCCACCGACCACCAGTACACCGCCCGATTGGGCAGCGGTCGGCCTGACCGAGGCATGCTAGAATTGCACACCTCGGTCAGAGACTCCCTCAGGTGTCCCGCCACGGTGTCCACGTCCAGGCCAGCGGAGGGCGGCGAAAGCCAGTCCTGGATAAACGCCGCCTCCGCCGCCGCCTCCCTGTCCAGGCGGGTGAGAGCCCACCGTGGAAACGCTGACCGCCCCGAGGGGGGCCGCGTCTCTCCGGGGCCACCGGTGGAGATGTCGAACCGCACGTAACGGTGGTCCGACATGGTCTCCACCAGGTCCACCCGCCAGTTCAGCACGCGCGCGGCCAACGCAGGGGTGGCAAAAGTGACGTCCACTATCGAGCCACCCTGCCGCCGCACGCACGTCTGGACGTTCCCTCTGTTGAGGAGGGAGAGCCCAGAGAAGGCTGCCCACAACTCCACCGCCCGTCCGCGAGGGTCGGTGGCCGGGTTGCCCCAGGTCACCGACTTGGCATTCAGGTCTCCCAATACGGAGACCTGACGCGGCGCCGCCCTGCCGACCACGGCGGCCAGGACTCCGAGATAGTTCTCGAAGTCCTGGAGAGGGCGGTTTGGGGAGAAATAGACGCCCACGAGGGCTACCTCTCCCCACGCGGCGGCCACGTATCCCGGTCCCCTCTCTAATAGCGAGAGGGGAGGGGAGTCTGTGGAGGACCGCGCCGCTAGTGCCACCAAGCCGTCCTCGTCACCCAGCCAACTGCCGGGGATCGAGTAGGGCTCGGCGACCACCGCTACGTTCACCAACCACTCAGCCATGGCCTGCACTAGCAGGTCCTGGGCCGCTCTGCAGTGGTTGGTGTTCGCCTGGAGGATGCGATGATTGGAAACCATTATTCCGACATCGCACCCCCCTCCTCAGTTACCGCCGCTGGAGCTGGAGTTACAGCGGCGGCGACAGCGGCGGTGGCGGCGACAGGGCGAACCTGCGCCGGCACTATGCCCTTCCTCGTGGGCGGCTGGCAACTCCTGCCCCCCATCCTGTGCCCCGCAGGGCGGCTACTGGCAGCACACGCCGGGCAGTGTGGCGTGGTGGCGCTGCAAGTGGCACTCCTGTGTCCCTCCTGTCCGCACCGGAAGCAAGACTCTCCCCAGTCGGACTTGGAGGGACACGTAGATCGGGTGTGACCCGGCGCGAAGCACTTGTAGCACCGCGCAGGCTTGTCCTCAAGCGGCCGGACCACAGCCGAGCTGAAACCCACGAGCAGCCGTCCCTTGGTCGCTTTAAGGGCGGCCACCGCCGCGGCGACTGGGCACTCGACGCGGATTACGCGCATGCCGCGGCGACCGGGCCTGATGGCTCCCCCCTGCACCGCGCTAGCGCTGCAGCCTCCCGCAGCGGCAACGGCCGCCACCACATCCTCTTTGGTGACCGAGTCGTCCATATCGATCACCTCCAAGGATGCGGTCTTGACCGGTCTGGCGACCGTCGCCACATCTGCGATGACCTCTTTCAACTTTGTTGCAAAGAGGTCCGCGTTTGCGCCGCGCTGCTCTCCCCCGAACTCAAAAATTCGGGCTCCGGCCTGGGTGCGGCGGCACGAAATGTTGCCGATCCCCAGCCGGGAGGGATCCGCGTTATCACGAGCCCGTCTTAGGACGGACTCGTACGTTTCGCCCCGCTCCGCGGCCTCCGGGGTGATGGTCACCACGACCGCCGCAGTTTTGGGAGGAACCAACTTCCTCCCGCCCGCCGGAGCCTTCTGGGCTGCCGAAGCAGTCGCAGCGGGCTTGGGCTTTTTGGCCTTTCCCCTCCTGCCCACTTCCGTCCACGCCTGGTTGGACGGGGTGGTGGAGGGAAGCATGGCGTCCTCCCGCTGCGTGTTCTGGGGGGCTGCCGGAGTGGCAGACGCTCCCTCCGCGCTTGTGGTGGGGGTTTGAGGGGCCACAGTGCTCCTCTTGCCCTTCCCTTTGCCCTTGGAGGGCTTCGGGGCCTGGATCTGCGCACCCGATCGCACCGCAGGCTGCGCAGGTACAAGCACCGGCTCCGTCGGTGGCGGACTCTTATCCGCCGCTAACGGCGGGCGGAGCCGCTTTTCCGGCAAGAGCCGGTCCTCAATGCCCGCGAAGCAGCCCCTGATAAAGGCCCTCTCCTCCATGACAACCCTGCGGATTATTTCCACAAGGTTGCCAGGGGGGGAGGAGCCTCCGTCTACCGGACCAGGGGCAGGGGCAGGCGCAGGTAGGGCTTGCCGGGCCGTGGCCTCAGCCAGCTTCTGGTGCAGCTGGCTGACCTCCAGCTGCAGGCGATCCACCCTCGCCTGCAGCTGCCGCGTCTCGTCTGTGGCCGTGCGCTGCACCAGCTCGGTGACGATGCCGTGCATGCTCACGGCCCGGCATTTGAGGGCCTTCTGGAAGGTCCCCTTTAGGTTCGAGGACTTGGAGGCGACCTCCAGCACCTCCTCCTTGTCCTGGAGCGCCATGCGCTCCAGCTCCGCCAGGGAGTGGTCGGCGTACAGCACTGTGGATGTGCCATATCCAGCCCTCGACCTGGCGGCCCGCGCCTGCTGCTCCCTGGCAGCGACCTTCTCCTCGAGGTCCTGCTGCAGCTGCTGCCTCCTTGCTAGGCCTAACTGACGCTCGGCGTCCACCAGGCCCACATCGTGGGTGGGGGTCGATGCAGAAGTCGAAGCCTTTTTTGTCTTCGGCTTCTTCCTCGACTTGCCCACTGACTCCGAGGAGCCCTCGGACCCGAGTCTCAGGTAGGCCCGCTTCCGCTGAAGGCGATCGTTTTCGGCCGCCGACGTGTCCATGACGGACTCGTCGGAGTCCGAAAACTCCGCCCGCTGACTGGATAAGCTGACCGCGGATGGTGTGCGGCCAGCTTCGGCGAGGCCCTTAGAAGGGCCGGTGGATTGGCCCTGAGAAGGGCCACTGAGTTGGCCCTGAGAAGGGCCATTTGCATCCTCGTCCTGGGAGGGACGAGCCGAGGTTAAAAATCGCCCGGAGGCGTCGCGCATGGGTTTGCTTTTCGGCATACTTGCAGCCGTCCGCTTGTTGTTGCTGCAAGTCACAGAGCTCTTTAGCCGCCGGTCTGCCACTCCGTTACGGTGGTCAGACACGGCGTTGCCCGGGGGTTACTGCGTGGAAGTAAGCTCTGTGGGGGAACCCCCATGGAGCGACTGCCTATCTGACCTCTACAACCCAGTTACTGGGTAATACGATACCCCTTGGTAAGACTGGTTGTCAGACTTTCGGGCTTCTGACTTCCAGTAACGATTGTCAAAGATCCACGAATGACAGCCAGGACCAACGGCGTACCGAGCTTTCCGAGACACGGAGGGTATGTAAAGATGGTCACCCATCCACAGACCAACCGCGGCAAGCGTAGCTTAACCTGATCGATCGACTTGTGCGGCTGTTATTATTTAGCCACGGGCCCCTAGGGCTATATACAAATGAATATCTACGTTCACTCTTCTGGGCCTTACTTGGTTGGGATATGGAATATCAACTTATTTACGAAAGCTGCAAATGGAATCTCAGCACGTGTAAAAGATGTAGGTATTTTTTATTTTTTCTGCATGTATTTAGTGATTTTACCGTAGGTACTAGGAAAATGAATAATTCAAATTATCTGTGTTCACAAAAAACTTAATGCAAAGACTCTTAAATTCGAGGAAATCGGATTACCTACTTACTTCATGCTCGATGGTGGAATGAATATCAGAGAGAAGAAAACCCATTAAAAAAAAAAGGAAACATGTTTTGAATTTATAACGGTACAACCAAATCTTCTGTCCCTTGAGTGTTCGTACTTTTCTTATATTCTTCTTTATTTATTAGAATTTTTAAGGATCAGGATTTGATTGCGTGTATTCTCATCAAAATCAATGAGTGAATTATAAATGCATTTTGTTAATATGGCAGGGTTTTTTTATACATACCCTATACTGTCCCACGGCTGGGCAAAGGGCTCCCAAACTTTGCCATTCATCTTTGCCTGCTGCCTTTTCCGGCCAATCAGTCAACAAAGAGTCTAGTCTTTCTTAGGTCTGCCTCGGTGACGACACCCGTCTTCAGGCATCCACTGCGGCACTTGGCCCATTCATACTGATGCATCCTGTACGTGTGGCTCACCTAGTCTCATGGCGGTGATAAGGCTGATTTATGTCTAATAGCACTTAATTAGGCAATTATTTCATGGTTACACGGGTATTTAATTCTTTACCCTATATGTACAGTCACGAGCATAAGTATGTATACACTTGGCTTTATTCAAAGGCGATTTTCTCCTTTAGTTTTGAATGGAATTGTATGTTATTACGAACATAGGTTTATGTAAAGTGTCGTATTTCAATGTTGCATTCGTTATTTCATGAAAAAATCGCAATTGAAAGTTGCCAAGCGTTGACATATTAGTGCTCGTGACTGTACAGCCAACAAAAGAGATAAGTATGCAAGATCGTCGGATATAGTTGAAATTTAGTAAGAAACCCATGGATGTTGTCGACTGAAATGCCAATGAAGTCGTCAATCTTTTACCATCAACGTTAATCGTAGCGTAGCTTGCAAGCGGCGGAGTAGTAGGGGCGTCGGTCGTCCGACCAGACAGGCCCAAGTTGGCGCCGCAGTGTTCCACGCGCGCCACTCGAGAGTGGGTGCGACTATTATAGGAATGGCCGCACGGGGAGGTGGGACCCGCTGGGGAACAGCGGGTCGAGGCCTGTCGGGGAATCGGTGAATGCTTATGCGAATCCCGCAACCCCGGCCATAGGCAGAGGTGGAACACCGCGGTGTTTTTGGCCGATAAGATTCCGGCATGCCCCTCTGTCACCCCCAAGATGGAGTAAGTCCATGAGGATTTCAACCACGCAACAAAAAAAAAGCCTACTGGCCTGGTTTGAGGCGTAGCCTCCAGAATTTTATGCAGTACTAGCAGCGCCCCGCTGTTTCACCCGCATAAGTTTCGGTCTCGTGTGAGTATCAGGATTAAAGTATCCTATGTGTTAATCTTGGTTATAAACTATCTGTGTGCTAAATCCATTCAGTAGTTTTTGCGTGAAAGAGAAACAAACATCCATCCATCCACACAATCGTTAGCATTTATACTATTAGTACGAGTAGGATGTAGTGTAGTGTAGGATAGGCTAGGATTTTACTATAGTAATATTTACTTATTTTGATGACTTGTATGAATCCTCTAACAATAAATTACTAATAAAAAACTGTGTGCGATCCTTAATACCAACGTCATTGACTAATTCTTTGTGGTTAATAAAATCTCGAAAGGAATTTGGCCTATTTCAACCCTGCGTGTTTTGACAGGCTCTACGAGTATCTATAGCCCCGGGCGAGCTCATATCTATAGGATTGCATTCCTGCCCTCCGATATTAATTTGCGATGTTGTTATTCTGACAATTTCGTCTTTGTAACGTGTCTGAGTTAAACTGAATTAATTAATTAGTTTGATTGGATTTAGATTCGATTGTGGGATAGGTATTGAAATTATGAGTAGTTATATAATTATTGTATTAGTGTGTGTGATTTCTATACGGTATTGTACTTACTAGATTTCATGAACAATTGTTAGGAAATACTTCTTTAAAAGGGGACCGGGCGTGCGATTCTCCATACAAACGTATTCCCCTTTTTTCTTCCTGAATAATGCCGCTAGAGCAATATTTTTTTTTCATTAAATCAAGGTCTGCTGTAAAAACGTCCCGGTCATTTTCTTTTTCAGCAACTAATTAGTAAAGAAAATATGACCCTTTAAAAAAAAAAAATGCCGTATTTTTACCGCCGTGATTAGAGGACTACCAGACAAATTAGAAAAGTATTTAACCTAAAAAAAAATGTTAGGAACTTAAACATACTCTTTCTTATAATGTTAATGTAAAAAATAATTGAATCGGCTCAGTTTTCGAGGAGAAAAAAGAGGAATACGAAACGTCGATCTCGTCAAAATTTTTGTGATAATTTGGGTCTGAGCAGCAGCTGTCCCTGTCACACACTACGGGAGCAGACTTGAGGTATGGCGACGGCAATAGTTTCTTCAAATACCTATTTTTCAAATTCCACGCAGGCGCCATCCCCTCTTAATAGTTCTACCAAACCGCACAGGATCCGCGTGGAGACTACAGCCCACTCTCACGGAGAGGAGGCCATTGTCCCAGCAGTGGGAACGTTATAGGCTGATTATTATGCTACTTCTACAGTCATCATCTTCATCATCTGCCTAGACTTTTCCCAACTATGTTGAGGTCGGCTTCCAGTCTAACCGGATGCAGCTGAATACCAGTATTTTACAAGGAGCGACTGCCTATCTGACCTCCACAACCCAGTTACTGGGTAATACGATAGCCCTTGGTAAGACTGGTTATCAGACTTTCGGGCTTCTGACTACCCGTAACGACTGTCAAAGATCTGCAAATGACAGCCGGAACCAACGGTTTAACGTGCTTTCCGCACGGAGAGGTCTCGATATGTAATGAATTCGATGCATTCGAATTATTTGAACTGCAATACCTCAATGGTAACGTCCACCTACATAAGTGTTCCCCATACCCAGTTCTACTTTCTAAAGCAAATTTCATTTGTTTTGTAGATAATATAACCAAAATTCCTCACATGATGTTAGCTCATTTACGATCTATTGTACAAATGAAATCATTGTCCTAATATTTAAAATATGTAACAAAAACAAACAGATATCCAAACAAATCAGATACTTACGTAATTTGTCCAAAGACAACGCATCATTTCCAAATGTTTTCTCGCTAAAACCCGTACCAACGTACGCCAAAGACAATGCGTGTATATTTTTTATATAGCCGCGTGGCGAAAGAACCGTACAATTCAGCCGGGTCGTCTAAATTATTCACGAATTCAACCTCGCTGAATCAATCTATGCCACAAAGGGCCCAGATTACGCGACCGCTATATATTCTTTAATTGGGCCACCCTCTGACAGATTTGCGGGCGCATTGAAGTTTAAATCACTCTGTTTACCTTAAAATTTGTTTCGAAATAATTTCTGCCCTAGTAAGTCTTGACCAAAAGTAGGCAATTCATACCCTGTGGTGAGTTATCGTATGAATTGTTTCAGCCTATAATATTAGGTCCTTACAATGAAATTGGCGTTTTGCCGACTGGCCACTTTCTCAAATATCTGGCGTTTGGTTAGAAATTCCAAATTCAAATTAATACTTACACATGTGTAAGTATTTGTGTTTCGAATTTAGTGATTCATTTGTTTTCGGACCTTTTGATTCTTTGTCACAATATGGAAAACTTAAAATATTGCGTTATTTACGAATATGAGTTCCACCGTGGCACCAGCGCTGCAGAAACAGATCGAAGGATTAATTGTGTGTATTTGGAAGCTACTGTAAAATACTGGTATTCAGTTGCATCCGGTTAGACTGGAAGCCGACCCCAACACAGTTGGGAAAAGGCTAGGCAGATGATGATGATTGGGAAGCTACTGTAAAAGAAACCACGGTACGTTTTTGGTTCCAAACATTTTTCGTTTTGCTTTTTCCATATAAAACGCTAATGTCATATGTGAGAACCTAATATTCCCCCTGCTAGGACACAGGCCTCCTCTCTGTGAGGGGAAATAGGTCATAATTCATCCAACCCACGGGCCTAGGCCGGGTTGGTGGATGTCCATGGACAATCCCAACCCACTCACACATAGGTTTTGAGTTTAAAAACGTTAACTCAAATGCTGTAAAGTTACACTAAGGAGCTTTTCGCAGACACTGCATAGTTCAGTGTTTCCAAAGAATTAATAAAACAGTTTCTGAACTTTGTCCAATTTCCTTATTTAAGAGTAATTTATTTTTGAGCCATTTAATCATTGATATACATACACTAGATTAGCAATTACCGCGCCAAGGCGTTGCCACTGGGCTTGAGACCACAGTCTCAATCGTAGCTAATGTCAGTTCAGTGCTCTGTATGACGCCAACCGAAGTTAGCCGAGTGAAAATTACCGCCAAAATGGGAAAATGCGTAGTGAAAGAGTGCGATTCGAGGTCACAAAAACACAATAAATTAACCGGAATTACTTTCCACGCGTAAGTTTATTGTTTCTGTGTTTATATCAACGTAAAAACGCAATAAAAATAAATAAAATGTAGAATTTTGTAAATTAGGTTCAATGTTGCCACTAAAAACTTAGTTTTAGTTTCCCACATTATGTGGGAGTTTTTAATTTATAGAGTATGTGATTTAAAATATTTTATAAAACTAAATGTGTGACAATGTGTAACAAAAAATAACATTGTAACATAAAAATAATTGTTTTTAAATATTTAAATACGTAATTCAAAAATAACGTTCATAACGTTTAATGTTTTTTTTTGCGTTTTTTATGGCTTAAAAAGTTGGGTAAAATTTCGCATGGCTAGGCAACACCCTCCCGCCATTGCATGTTTATATTGCGGTCTTTGTCTAATCTAAGCGACGGTATTATTCTTGCGACTTGTGTAAGTGAGACAGATATATGTTTACTTTTAAATACGTAGTGGTTTCAAAGCTACGTCGTCGCGTTTAAATAGTGGTTACATTTTTTTGACACATTTTAATGAGGTTTGCTTCTCTAGTTATTTAGCTCAATGCATTTAATAATAACAAAACACAAACAGAGATCGCTATTGAATATTATTTCTTTTGTCTAGTCTTAAGAACACGCACCAAGACTAAAATAATAATTACATAAGCAGGAAATTATCCGAAAATGTTTCGTAACAGCGCCTGAAAAGAGCTTTTAATTAAGGAAAGAAAGTCGATTGTATTTCTTACACAAAGTTTTCAACTGTGGAACATGTAATTTAGATTTCTTCGAAATGTTACTGTCGACGTTTTTCAAGATTTTCATGGAAGTTTTGTATTTAGGTTCAATGAGTGTGATAATATTTTATGAATGACTTTAATTAGGCTATGACAGACAGCCTTGCTGGTCCCACTGGAATGAAACAAATGAATCTATATATATAAAATGGTAAACTGACTGACTGACTGATTGTTGATATATCAACGCACAGTCTAAACCGCTGCTCCTAGAGAAGAAGATAGAAAGAAAGAATGAAAAACTGAAACATGAAATATAGAGACATGAAATTTGGAGGGTGTGTTCTTTGTGAAGAGTAGGTATCCACTAAGAAAGGGTTTTTCGAAATTCCACCCCTAAGAGGGTGAAATTTCACGCGGACGAAGTCGCGGGCAGAAGCTAGTCTAATATAAATACTGAGATGAATAGTTCCTCTTGTATTTTTTTTTTCTGTAGTGCGTCATGGATGTTCGCAGATGCGCATGCAGATTGCTTTTACACAACAATGCGTAAAAGGTTCCCTGGTGCGCAGGGTGTGGGGCGGCTCCAACAGTGTCTTAAACTTGGTTGCGAGTCGCCTGAACTGTGTTTACGTGGGTCACTGTTGTGCCGTCTCTCATGGGATGTCGCAACGGTGACCAACAGTTTTTTCTTGTGTTTTTGTTTAGTGTCTGTGCTTACTAACATAGTCGTAAGTTTTACTATCTTGTTTGAGTCTTGGTCACTTTAATAAAGAAAAATGTTATTCTATACCAGTGCTGCGCAAAGGCCTCCCTCGAGTCCTTCCAGGAACTCTTTTCTTGTAACATAACATATCATCACGCCCATAATCCCCGAAGGGTTAGACAGAGGCTAGAAACAACATTGTGATCACCAATCCGTCTGCAAATCCTACAGGCCAACATATTTTCTGGTAGTTTTTTACTTAATATTTTGTTCTAAGAATTACCTTTAAACAAGTATAATCCTGTAGGCCTCCCACAAGGTGGACCGACGACATTGTGAAGGCCGCAGGAACCCGTTGGATGCGAGAAGCACAGAACCGGTCGAAGTGGAGGTGCTTGGGGGAGGCCTATGTCCAGCAGTGGACGTCTTTCGGCTGAAATGATGATGATGATGAAGTATAATCAGTTTTAGTATTTTTTTGGTATCATATCTTAGTACGAAGCATGTACAACAAACAATATACTTAATGATAATATGAAATGCACATAACTTAAATTATATGGAATAAATTGAAAACGTTATTGCTTCCGTATGAATATTGCCTGCGCAGCAAAGATGCCTGTTTCCTGCTTGCATAACTCTTACATTTCAATATTTTCCTATCTTTAGAAACTATAAAAGGTAGCGACAAAATGTAAACATATTTTTCTTCTTATTAGAAAGTAGCTCATGGCCCGACGTGCCGTCCGTGCAAACGGGAGAAGTTTTCCCATTAAAAATCAACTGAGAAGCTACTTTGTGCTACATGAAACATAATGAATATAAGCTTCGAATAAACGCTAATTGCGTTCAATGAATATTCATTAAGTTATTATTTGAACGGAATTCTTTGTTATTGTCTTTTTTTGGTATTGGATTTAATTATTGAATTGAAATTTATTGAGGCTTTTTCGGTTGACAGCCAGTGATAAATGGGTATGTATGATAGGTTTCCTTATAGGGAAACTGTCAAACCTTTATAAATTATTTTCCTTAGACTGGAATGATCGACGCGAGGACACGGGAAGTTAATAAAATATTATTGTTGTGAGCTTCATGTTTTCATAGCTGAAGGCAAAGGCACCAGACTCTAGTGTTCCCACTGCTGGGACACAGACGTCCTGTGTTCGAGAGAGAGTGGGCCGTAATCCACCACGTGGGCCCAGTGCGGGTTGGTAGATGTCACACGTCTTCTAATTTTTGGTTCTAGATATGCCAGATTTTAGATTTCCTTCACCGTTTTGAGAGCAGTGGTGATGAAATAATTTACACAAAATAGAGCGCCTGTCTGGGTTTAAACCTGCGACCACACCTTGTAAGTCAAGGACTTTACCACTGGGCACCATTGGGTCACCACTGCTCCTAAATCGTTTTTTTTTCTACAATCAATAAAATAACGATTATTTTACATTCTCCACAATAACCCTCTCGATGTAATTCTATAATATCGGAGAGCAACGTGAGCAGACTGCTCAATACGTTTACGACTTCGTGGTTCTGACAGACTTCGACAAGCGTAAATCTACAAACTATTACCAGATATTGCATGGTACTTGGGTACTAGGTACAGTCAACAAACGAGATAAGTATGCAGGATCGTCGGATATAATTGAAGGTTGGTAAGAAACCGATGGAAATCTCGAATAAAATTTAGGTAATTTTATCACACTAATATTATAAAGGCGAAACTTTGTGAGTGTGTGTGGTGTGAGTGTGTGGGGATGTGTTTGTTACTTCTTCACGCTCAAACGGCTGGACCAATTTTGATAAAATTTTGTATGGAGGTAGCTGACACCCTGGATTAACATATAGGCTACTTTTTATCCCGACATTCCCACGGGATCGACACTTACGCGGGTGAAACCGCGGGGCGCAGCTAGTACAACATAAATTGTACTATGAAAATCTTTTGCCAGTCACAAAACTATTACTAAAAGAAAAACACCTTTTGTCCAGTTCAACCCACGTTTTATAGTTGGAACAAAACGGTCAGACCCCGTCGTAGTCACGTTGCCCCAATGAAGCAGAATGCTCGGAGCGGACTCTGTGCCACAGAATAGATAGATATCTACAGAAGGCCGGCTTTATACAACGACTGTAATGCGCACGCACACATAGACTCGTACGTACGGCGATCTCAACCAAATGCCAGACGCGAGTGCGCTTGCAGTCGCCAAACGTGAAGATTGTCTATGTATGGTCTGTTCCATAGGTATCTGATCAAAATGTAAACAAATGGTTCAGAAAAATTACCTGTGGATGCCAATTTGTAGCGCCATTAACAAATGGACTTCTTTGATTTGATTATTTGAATACTTCAACCCGAAATTCTAATTAAATCACATTAAACATGTTTTTATTCATTTAACAACTGAGGATAATTTTACAACCTTAATTTTCGTCGATAATTTTTCATCATTTCATTACAATTTAATAATGTTATGCAAACAAATAATTATTGGTAAAAGTGATAAGATATAAAGTTGAAACCTTTTTCTTGTTGAATACATATGAATATGTTACTAATTCCCTTTAGTGACAGATTGCGTAAATATTTTGTCTGAAAAAGGTTTGTTTACACTTTCAAATGATAGTTTTGGAACGGACGCAAACAGCCGACCTTCTGTATAGATCTATAGCGTGTCAGTACCTAAATAATTGGGGACATCTACATTTGATAACACAAGTAACATCTGTTGAGTCGGGATTGAAAAGGTTACCTTTACGTTAACCCTTAGGTTTTCGTTGCGTTTGTGCAGAATGGCGTTAAGGTTCACACGCTTGGTTGGAACTTAAAGAATGTATAACGTCCGTGAAAATTAGGTAGGTATGTGATGTTGTAGAGCCTTAAATTTACTAGTAGAAGTCTGGGAGTCTACTCCGAAGCGGTTAACCACTGTATCGGCCGAATGTTCGGTCATTTTCTACTACCATTAATTTCCTATATTGACTATTGGTCCCGACCAAACTGTGCCAATCCGAACCTTTTTAGAACCCTTAACCCTTTTTTACCTTTTTTTTTAATTCGTAGTACGACAACAATATTCGAATCAGGGGGTCTACTCCGAAGCGGTTAACCACTGTATCGGCCGAATGTTCGGTCAATTTCTACTACCATTAATTTCCTATATTGACTATTGGTCCCGACCAAACTGTGCTAATCCGAACCTTTTTAGAACCCTTAACCCTTTCTTTACCTTTTTTTTTTCAATTCGTAGTAGGACAACAATATTCGAATCAGAAAATGACCGAACATTCGGCCGATACAGTGGTTAACCGCTTCGGAGTAGACCCCCAGAAAATGACCGAACATTCGGCCGATACAGTGGTTAACCGCTTCGGAGTAGACCCCCAGAAAATGACCGAACATTCGGCCGATACAGTGGTTAACCGCTTCGGAGTAGACCCCCTGGTTACTAGGATCAATACCGAGAACGGTAGAGATTGCTGAAATATGTCATCGTCTACCTAGCCTTTTCTCAACTATGTTGGGGCCAGATGCCAGTCTAACCGGATACAACTAATACCAGTATTTATGAAATAGTCAATAACATCGCTTCATTTTCATAGCTTGAACTAAGTTAGCGTTAGTATTGGTTGGTTTCACACACATCCCTTGCTACGCATCCTCGCTCATCTCTGGTGGAAAACCAGTCTTTGTAAATGATAAATGATTTTACTTTTGTAAGTAGGTTTGTACAAAGACTTTTACACGTCAATCATGTTTTTTAAAACTAGATGAGGTCGGCGTTTCCTATCTGACTACTCTAAGAAGAAAGGCCGAAACGAAATCAGAGGTCACAGTCTCTTTTAAAGTCCAGAAGTGTATGGAACAAATATGCTCGTAATCGAATGTACATAATAACCGCCTCCTTTTTTGAAGTCGGTTAAAACAACACAACGAAGACAATCGTCTTAGTTATTTATTATTTTCGTTTGTTAATACACGTGAAAAATAAACATAATCCTAAAGACAACCCCTTATTAAACAGTCAGATTAACGATAAGCAGTAAGCCTGTTGTTATTGATCCACAAATAATCGTCATTACCCATTCATGGCAACCCATCCCACTCCGAAAATCTATTAATGGCTTTACGACACTCATGGGGAGTCACGGGTTGGCTTTAATAGTCCCGAGTGTTTTATGAGATCGGCGGGGTAATTGCGTAACACTCTAACAGTAGCAATACCGTTTATTTTGACAGTTCAACAACATTCACTGCGTTATTTACGTTGTAGAGCAGACAATCTTTTCGAACATATGAAGCAATATTTTTCAAAATGATTCTGTTTATATTTGATAGTGTGTTTCGCAACTAGGGTGCTGTTTGGGGTAGTAAACAGAATCAGCCTATAATGTTCCCACTGCTGGGACACAGGCTTCCTCTCTTCGAGAGGGATTGGGCAATAATCTACCACGCGGGCTGAGTGCGGATTGGCACGTCTCAAACTTTGCCAAAAAGACGTGACTTTCGACCGCATGACGGCGTAACAGTCGTGACCCTCGCTTTGGCAAACATGCCCGAGGTACTGCAGTATCCTGGCAGTTTCATATGGGTTCCGTAATTATAGGGAAAGGATTAGGGGGTAAGGGAGCTCTATGTGAGCAGTGGTGGCCCAGTGGTAATGACCCCGACTTACGAGTGTAAATTATTTCATCACCACTGCTCTCAAAAAACGGAGAAGGAAAACATCGTGAGGAAATCTGCATGTAGGTACTAGAACCAAACAAAATTCGAACACATGTGACATCTACTAACCCGCACTGAGCCCACGTGGTAGATTACGGACCACTCCCTCTCACTGCCAGGGGGCCTGTATTTCAGCAGTGGGGAAATTATAGGCTGATTATGCTAAGGGAACTCTGTAACGACAATAACTAAATGAAGAAGAAATCAATTTCTCCCAAACGTAAACGACCTGTCAGACCAAGTTGCCACCAACAGCACGATATTAGGCATCACAAATACACAATCACTTCACTGACACGTCCAACAAGTGACAGCTAGCGCCTATCAGCTTTAATATCTAATGTAACCGAGCATTGTGAATTTATGTCCGTCATTATTTACATTATTCAGCTAATGTGGTTCTATTGTGTAATGGTTGTTTTGGACTGTGTTTGGTCTATTTAGTGGTGCGTAAGATGAATGTAAATAGTTACAATTAACTTGGTTGTACTGTTTGTGGTTATTTCCAGTCCTAAATGACTATTATTTACTTGGTAACTAACAATTTACACTGGGTACTACATTAAAACACTAACCCCTTCCTAATAAAGGTCATAGCACACGTATCAAATCGGAAAGGGATCGGCACCGTATCGCCTTTCGCCTCGCCGTCAAACAGGCGTCAACCTAACGTAAGCACGTAATCAAGGTCAGCGGGATTGTCCGAAAGGGTTACCGCTGGCCTGGAACATAAAGGACTAAGGAAGGAACACGGGTGGGTTTTAGTCAGTAAGAAGAGTCTGACACTCCCTTACGCTCCACCCAGAGCGGGAGGGGTCATTTGATGATTTCCAATCCGAAAAAAAAAAAAAAAAAAAGCGGATCAGAAGCTCCGATACGTCGACTCGGCTACGGCTAGGCGACGACGCCGCGCTTACGGCTCACAGACCGCTGCTTGATGGTGCAGCAGGCAGGCTGGAGGTATGAGAGGGGCAAGGGTGGACGAAGAGACGTAAGCTCGGGAACGTGCCCAGTAGACTGGCAGCATTTCCACGTTGAATGGCCCTCAGGTTACGTGAAGTGTCGACCAGCAGGCGAGAAAGGGTACAATCTTAACAGACTTAACATATGAGTCATAGTGGTTTTGTAACATTCAGTCTGCCAGTTCCATCACATATAAAATAAAGAAACTTCAAAATAATATGAAATTAACTAAAATTAGGCTACAAATCATAACTCACTTTAGTTCTCAAAAGATCCCCCCTTTCACTACATTTGTCACCCTCCCACACTAAAGAGTACTTCACCGCAACACATTTAGCGCACACCCTGTACATTTAATTGTGTCGACACTAACACAGCTTGCGATTAGTCGCCTGAGCAGCTTAGCTGTAAACACTTACGTAAGTGCTGGCTGGAATTGAGCTGTCTGAGTCGGTCTAATAAATGAATTGCTGGTAAACGTTTTGAAGTATGACGTTTTTAAAATGTTATGGCATACTGAGGGAGGAAAAGTTCAGCGGGATTGTCCGAAAGGGTTATCGCTGGCCCGGAACATAAAGGGCTAAGGAAGGAACACGGGTGTGTTTTAGTCAGTAAGAGTCTGACACTCCCTTCCGCTCCACCCGGAGCGGGAGGGGTCATTTGATGATTTCCCATCAGCATTAGTAAAGTAGTTTGATCTAATATACACATAACATCATTTGTGCATTCCCCGAAAGGTTTGACAGAGGTGTCCTCCCATATTTCGCCAGTAATGTTTAAGTCCCATGTAAGAGACGGCGAACCAATTGCCATCAATCATGCATAAATCCAGACTGCAGGCTGTTATTGAGAAATTCCAGATAGAAAAATCCAATAACACTTTGCCCGAACCGGAAATCGAATGCCCAGGCTTTCATGCTCAGCAGTAGCGTTTGTGACCACTAGAACAACATGGCCGTATGTTTTTTTTCATTTCTTCCAAATTATGATGACAGGCTTATCTCGTCATGCGAAGCGTCGCGAATCCGTCGCCTCGTAAGCGCTTAATGATTTTCACGGTATATTTTTTGTTGTTTCCAGTGTAACTTTTTTACGGACACTCGCGCGTTTGTGGGACATATGAGAGGTTAATGGTTTTTATTTAAATACACTTATCTTTTTAAACCTAGGCGGGTAAAAACGTGATGAATGTCTATGCAAGTCTTACACAAAGTCAAAGTTCGGATCGACGGTCGATCGTAAATTCTTATGCCATCTAGGTACATAAGCGCTAACGGCTCAATCTTTTGTAGTATCACGTTAGGTACTAATAGGTATCTACTACGGGCTGGTTTCTGCAACTCCACGACAATGCGCGTATTTTGCGTACGTATATTACTTTTTAACAGTATAGAAGGCACGCAGCAAGACCATAACTAAAGTAAATAATAACTGGCGAGATGAAAATGATTCAAGTAACCTTTTCCAAATCTCTTGGTCTTGGTTTAGTCAGTGCAACTACCTCTGCTTGCAAGAAATATGAAACTTCTAGTACTAAACGAACCAACTTCATCACCAGCCTAACTTAATCAAGAAGCCTGCAAGACAGACTCCAGTATAAACCCTAAAATATACCCGTCACTGAACAGCATCAAACTTATCCTCTTCAGCACAGCGTGCGCTGATTAAAGCCAACCTAATCACTAACACCGCCATATAGAAAAACTTTCCAAACGCGATCGGTTCCAACAATGCACAGTTTGGTAATAAAGTTGTGAAATTAAGGCAGTATTACCGAAACTAGGTGTGTTTAATTAACAAGGCAGGAAACAAAACAATCTAATAAGCAAAGTTGAGTGCAAAGTCGTACGCTTGACACATACTGTGTTGTGTGCAAGTTAGAGATGGTAGCGTTTTGTTACAACACGACCGACGTAACTTGGCTTGGCGGGCCTGAACATAGGCACTAAGAACTTTTGCGCATGTTCTCTCACTCGCACTCGCCTCATGTCACCATTTGGTTCCTAAAAAATCTTACTGCGCAGCCTTCTGCGCAAAGTTCAGGCCCGGCAAGTTACGTCGGTCGTATTGTACATCGAAATGACATTTTTGAAAATATGTTGGTTCGCATTAGCGTAATTAAAGTTCTTCTACACTCAAAGACTCTGCAGGATAGAATCCGGAATAGGGTGATCCGGCAGAGAACAAAAGTTGTCGACATACATATAGATAACAGAATAAAGAAGCTGAAGTGGCAATAGGCTGGCCATTTTAGCCGTAGAACCGATAAACGTTGAGGTAGACGTGTTCTTGAGTGGAGACCGCGAATCGGCAAAAGTAAGGTAGCAACTTTCGCAGGGTAGCTGGTAGCAGCTGGATGAGAGTTGCCGAGAATTGAGGTTAATGGCGTGGAATTGTAGAGGCCTATGTCCAACAGTGGACTGCTGTAGGCTGATGATGATGAAGCAGCCTATAATGTTCCCACTGCTGGGACACAGGCCTCCTCTCGGTGAAAAGGAGTGGGCCATAGTCCACCTCGTGGGCCCAGTGTGGGTTAGTAGATGTCACATGACTTCGAATTTTTGGTTCTAAGACGTGCCGGTTTCCTCACGATGTTTTTCTTCAACGTTTTGAGAGCAGTGGTGATGAAATTACACAAAGTAAAGCGCCTGACTGGGTTTGAACGTACGAGTTAATCTTGAGATAAAGAAGTATACAGGTAGGTACGATTACCCGCTTTCTCCCACACCTTAGTCTCCACGCATACAGTAAACCGATTTCAGTTGCTCCGGGACCGTAGAACAAACTTAGTTAGCGTATGTTAGATGCTGGCTGTGAGCTGCCAGACTCTATATGCTGTATATTATCACTACACTTACTCGTATAGCAGCTGGGCATGTGTCGAGGACGGAAGAAAAGCATGTGACTAAAACAGTGATGAATATAAAATGTGGTTGATAGTCTCTGCGGTGCGCGAAGCAGTTAGAATTGAAAATACTGAAAATTAAAAAAAATATTTATTAGATTCTATGTAAGTGTAGGTATTAACTATATACAGGTTATAGATGTACCTGATATTAGGCTTACTGTAATAAAGACTCTACGATCTCACAATTAATATCATTTTTCTAATATAATTTTATTCTGAACTGAATAGTTTGCGCGAGAGACACTTCTAAAGTGGTAAAATGTGCCCCCCCCCCTGTAACTTCTAAAATAAGAGAATGATAAAACTAAAAAAAATATATGATGCACATTATGATGTAAACTTCCACCGAAAATTGGTTTGAACGAGATCTAGTAAGTAGCTCGCCGGTGAAAATTTAAAAACATATGATGGTACGGAACCCTCGGTGCGCGAGTCCGACTCGCTCTTGCCCGGTTTTTTTTTATTTTATTTACTGCTTATTTTTTTCAGTGTACATGAAGATGCCTCACTGCAATCGCAGTGTAGTTCGCTACCGCGATGTCACCTCCATGTAAAACAAATGCATGTTATTAGACACGCGCGTACATGCCGAAGAATACCGATGAAAACCGATATACGTAAAAACAAAATATTTTGTTTTTACATCGCGATTGGCGGCAAGCATCGATGTGATCTGGCTCGTGATTGGTCGATTAGGTTCAACTTGTTTTTCTGGAGTAGTTAGAGATACAGCACAAACACAGAACTGGGCAACTGAGCCTTCAGGTACGACTGAACCGACATGTTCACGCCGCCATCCATGTAGAGATATCGACCACGATCGCGAGCCTCTTCAGCATGTAAATACTGAAGATATTTACCATTATATTACCCATAGAATCGGCACTTTTTGAGCGTAAAAGGTTACAAAAGACAACCCCCTAAACGCGCGCCCTTTACATGATTTGCAAGGTAAGCTAACCGGAGCTTATCCGTATGTGCCAAAAGTATCCTTTGTTAGAACTAATGTATCATCAAAAAGCAATTACTGTCGCAGAATTTCACTCTCATTTTGTAATTCTGCTTTCGAGCACTAAGTTCATAATGGATAAAGTGCGTCTACAAAGTGCTTCATTTAAGCTGTAAACTTCATATTACTTAAAACATGTCTCCCGTTTAACGTTAAATATTCAAGTTAATTCCTCGAATCTTGTTGGGTCTTATTTTGTGGAACAAGGAACTTGTGTCGAGTAATTGTCGCGTAAAAGTCGAACTAGTTGAAACAAGTCGCGATGCAGAACCAACGGTCGTGTCTTGACATGTTGCTGACTACTTGGGTCTTGTAAATAAGGACCACATTTATTTTATGGTCAGAATTATTAGGCCTAATTACGAATAAACGCAGTAGTTCTTCTGCTACACAAGCAGTCACCTGGAAAAGCATAGACTCACATAACATAGTAATTACTTAATGCAACATTATCATTACAGCCGCAAGACGACCACTGCTCGACATAAACTTCCCCCAAACCCCGCCATTTCAACCAATTATTGGATGCATTAGGCTAAGCCCCAAATCAATTTATTTTAAAACTCCGTTCGAGAAACACTTGCCGTGTCTGTAATATGTAGGTAGTATTATAATATTTATCATTGTGATTACTTTTTAGATTTAGCAATTTCTAAAACGTCTTGTATGTACAGACGCCAGCACATCAAGCTACTACAATCTGTAAAATTTTTAATAGATTTTCAACTTTATTGCTAAATTGTAAGGTTCAAAGTTGATTGCGAAAATTTGACAGTTTCGGGTAGTTTGATGTCCTGGCGTCTGTACGTAGTCCTATGTAATCTATCCCTAGTCTATTCCAGTCAATATTCTCTGTAATGGAGGAACCACACAGGCATAATAGCGCCGCAAAGCAAGTCATCATTTCAGCCGAAAGACGTCTACTGCTGGACATAGGCCTCCCCCAAGCACCTCCACTTCGACCGGTTTTATGCTTCTCGCATCCGACGGGTTCCTGCGGCCTTCACAAGGTCGTCGGTCCACCTTGTACCGGAACCGCGTACCGGAAGACGTAGCGTTGGAAGGCCTCCCACCTTCCAACGCTACGTCTTCCGGTACGCGGTCCCCACTCTAGAACCCTTCGGCCCCATCGGTCATCTATGCGAGGAATGTGCCCTGCCCACTGCTACATAAGTTTGGCAATCCTTCTGGCTATGTCGGTTATCTTGGTTCTCCTGCGGATCTCCTCATTTCTGATTCGATAACTCAGGGAAACTCAAAGCTTAGCCCTCTCCATTGCCCTCTGGGTGACTTTTAGCCTTCTAATAAGGCGCATTGTGAGCGACCACGTTTCAGTGCCATGGGTCACTGGCAACATCTGCCCAGCTGAGTCGGGATGAGACGATTGACCACTTTCTCGAAGTTGGATCTACCTAACTGGACAGTTGGTCCTAGTTAAACATATTCATCTACAACTTCGAGTGTAGCGTCTCCGACCTTCATGAGAGTGGGTGTTACATGGGCATTTGACATGACCTTCGTTTTGTCCATGTTCACTCTTTCTACTCGTTTACTCTTTCGGAGGCCCTACTGAGGTCATCGAGCAGTGTGCTGACGTCCTCCATAGTCATGCCAGAGTACGTCAGAAAACTGTAGGTGAGTTATTTACTCGCCATTGATGTTAATGCCAGCCCCTTTCCAGTCCAGAACCTTGAAGATATCCCCCAGTGCAGCGGCAAAGCAAGCAATAAATAAAAAGCCGCGAAAAGTTGAAAAAGCGTAATGTTTTCGTATGTACGGGTAAGCCCCTCTTAATGGGCATGTCTTCTCCATAAATTCTGGGGCTGTATTCATCAGAAAGTCAAAGTTCGGACCGACGGTCCCCCGATCGTAATTTCGTATGCCATCTACGTGTTAACGGCTCAATCTTTTGTAGTATTACTTTTGAAACGTATGGGAGGGACGGAGTTTGAAGTTTGGGCTACAGGACCAGTAGTAGAGTAAATTGTAACTGGCGAGGTAAAAATGATTTAAGTTGCCTTTTCCTAATCTCGTAGTTTAGTCAGCGCGAAAGCCTGCGCATACAAGGACATGAATCTTGTGGACTTCTGTCAATCTAATACGACTGACATAGATGGATATGTCGGGATCAATAGCGGTTTGTGGGTGGCCGGTCTGCCAAATAAAAAATCAAGACATAGCGCTGCGAACAATACAGTGAAGCATGCAAAAACTACACCTCCGCTCTGTGTATACACGCTCACACGCACGCATTTAATACAACCATTTACAATCAAAATATACCTCACTATGTGCACACATGTTTACGAAACCAGCTTCACTTTACTGTTGACAGCCCTCTGTCTTGGTTTTTATTTGGTCAGAGGGTTCCAAGAATGTTTTACATATTTAAAAGGGGGTTTAAGTTTCTTTGAAATTAAATGAAAAGTTTATTAAAATGTTTGTTTCTGTAAGCAAATCTTTTAAGACACTTTTAATCGTCAATATTTTAAAACTAGATGGCGCCAGTATTTTCTAGCTTTTTGACTTTCTCGTGGGGCCCCTGACCAAATAACAACGGCCGCAAGAGTCGATCGTAAGTGAAGGTATTTCCATAGATGGGTGATCATCCATTACATATCTCTCCGTGCCTTGGAAAGCACGTTAAACAGTTGGTCCCAGCTGTCATTTGTAGATATTTAACAGTCGTGAAACCAGAAAGTACGACAACCAGTCTTAAAAGGGGTATCGTATTACCCAGTGACTAGGTTGTGAAGGCCAGATCGGCAGTACCTCCATGTAAAATACTGATATTCAACTGCATCCGGTTAGACTGGAAGCCGACCCCAACATAGTAAGGAAAGAGCTAGGCAGATCTACTTAAAATAATCACACTAATATTATAAAGGCGAAAGTTTGTGAGTGGGTGTGTGTATGTTTGTAACTTCTTCACGCTCAAACGGCTTGACCAATTTTGATAAAATTTTGTATGGAGATAGCTGACACCCTGGATTAATATATAGGCTACTTTTTATCCCGATATTCCTACGGGATCGAAACTAGTGCGGGTGAAACCGCGGGGCGCAGCTAGTAAATAATAAGATTTCTTACTATAACATACTGTGCTATAACTTTGCCTAGTACTCTTTCTGTAATATCATCAAGTTACTAACACATAATTAACATTTCTGTAGCATTCGGCTCGACCGACCGAACTCAAGCCGAACAAACCCACGACACATGTTTACGGCCGATAAAAGGAACCTTTTACTTTTTACTGCACTTTAGCACGCGTGATCACGTTGTAGCTGCCCTGCCCAGCTTTTTATTGCAAAAAACTTCTGTCATTTATTGTCAAGTTAAAGCTTTCAGAGAACTAACCATTAAACAGTGCTAACTTATTTAAAAACAAATTGAGGACCTGTTTATTGGGGAAAGGCTATGGATGCCAGTCCCGCGGGAAATTGACATCGATACTCGTTTTAAGTTTAAAACAGTTGATGTAAGATGAAACGTGGTGTTGAGTAAGTTGGAGTTAGGTTTGATGTGCGTAAATCACTATCAATCACAATGTAATAATTTTGAAGGATATTGTTAATCCATTCATCATTTCAGCCGAAAGACGTCCACAGTTGGACATAGGCCTCCCGCAAGCACCTCCGCTTCGACGGGTTTTGTGCTTCTCGCATCCAAAGAGTTCCTGCGGCCTTCAAAAAGTCGTTGGTCCACTTGTGGGAGGCCGTGGGTTGTGGAAGTCAGATAGGCTGTCGCTCCATGTAAAATACTGGTATTCAGCTGCAGCCGGTTAGACTGGAAGCAGACCCTAACATAGTTGGGAAAAGGCTAGGCAGATGATGACTTGCAGTAGACAGTATGCATCCACTGCAAGTAATAGTCTTCACCAAAATGTCCTCCTGTAAACTTTTGGTGTGTGTCCCTAATTTGTTTATATCAAGGTGATGTGGAGGGTCTTCCTCCTTCAAAACTTACAATGGTACTCAGAGATTTGTAGAGGCATGAAAAGGTTCACACAGTGAAGGTTGGGTTAGGAGATACAGGTGTTATGAATGAGTATTTTCGGCCATTGTAACTTCTTAAGGACTTTTCTGGATGGTGTATTAAGAACCGTAAGACCTTTTTTGGTGCTTACTTTTTACTTGTTTAATTATTTATGTTCATATTCTTAAGTGTAACTTTATTTTATGTGTAACGTCTATACTAGTCAGTTTTTTTTTTTGAGGATGGGAAATCATTGAACCCTCCCGCTCTGGGTGGAGCGGAAGGGAGTGTCAGACTCTTACTGACTAAAACCCACCCGTGTTCCTTCCTTAGCCCTTTATGTTCCGGGCCAGCGGTGACCCTTTCAGACAATCCCGCTGACCCAGCAGGCTTCGGCCCTATGGGGCCCCTCCTCGATGCTGACATCTCTTTGAGGCGCGTGTGGAACACGTAAGCGCAGTCCGGCATGGGCCTGGTCCTAATCGGACGGTGAGCTACCCATTACTCTCTGCCCGCAGGCCCGCGCCTACGGTGGTTGGGAGTCGTCCTGTGGCTCCCGACGCCCGGAGCGTCTCCCGCGGCGGCTGGGACGGGAGGCTGTCTCCCTCATACTCACTTCGCTTACGCTTTTTGTACCCCACCTAAAGCACTAGAAAGTGGTGATGGGTAGGCGTTTTATGGGACTGTCTTATTTAAGTCGCTACCCTGAAAATTTATCGTAGCGACTGATCTACTAAGCGAGCGAAAGTGATTCAATTACTTTCGAAACGCAAAAGAAGAGAGATGGCTATAATGTGCGTGCGCTCGGAATAAAATGACGTATGTGCCAAAACGAATTTACTCCTTTTTTAAACAAAATAAATGAATTAATTTTAAAACTGCTTTGAGTTAACTTTGATATGATAATTCTCTAAGTTTTAAAGTAAATTCCATTGAATAACTCTTAAGCGTTACGCCATGATGTCGAAAAAAGTAAAAAAATAGATACCTGTAACTTTGCAATATTTTTGTATCGAGAAAAATTCATTGAATCGTGTATTCCTGATAATAGACCAAAGAGTCAAAAAACATGTACCAAAATGTTTAATCCATATTCCACATACTTAACAAGTTACAAGAAATAGAAAAACCAGATTTTTTTCAATATATCACTTGATGTTCAAAAAGTGCAGATTTTGCAAAAAAATAACTTTGAATTTAAAAAACACATTTCTATAAAATAAATACATCAGGATTAAGCCTTTTAGGCCCAACAAAGCCATGTCTCACGGTTCTACTACAGAGCTACTACTCAATTCGACGCGCGTCGTTCACGGCCGCCCTACCACTTGGTACAGGAGTCACGTTTCGCCACGACTTTGGGCACATGTACCGCCGCCTGTTTGACAGGTGAAATAATTTGTTGTGCTAGCATCTGTGACTTGGTGGTTGAATTTGAAGTTGTAATGGTAGGGAAGTGGGAGATAAAAAATACGAGCCGTTTGCTTATCTTTAGGAGGTTTGAGGAATCTGTTACTGGGATTAAAACCAAGTATTCTGAGGTATTTCGAAGTAGCATTTAGCTTTTAGTGGAAGTGCTTGGGGGAGGCCTATGTCCAGCAGTGGACGTCTTTCGGCTGAAATGATGATGATGAAACAAATAATTGTTCATCATCATCTGCCTAGCATTTTCCCAACTATGTTGGGCTCGGCTTCCAGTCTAACCGGATGCAGCTGAGTACCAGTATTTTACAAGGAGCGACTGCCTATCTGACCTCCACAACCCAGTACTGGGTAATACGATACCCCTTGGTAAGACTGGTTGTCAGACTTTCGGGCTTCTGACTACCCGTAACGACTGTCAAAGATCCACGAATGACAGCCGGCACCAACGGCTTAACGTGCTTTCCGAGGCACGGAATATACAGTGTGAGTCTTCATAATGTGCACATAACGAAATGAGGGAAACATAGCTTAATTTTATCGACGGAAAAAATATTTGAAAAAATAAAAAAAATATTTAATATTTACCTGCTAAAGTATGGTGATTGCAAGGCCTTTCTTTAACAGTTGGTAGGAAATGTTGTGATTGAGTTATAATCATGGTATTTTTACGTTTGGAGAATAATTTAAAGTAATCAAAAAGGGTAGGTAATCGGGGCTTTTATTGAGTAATTTTACAATTCCTATTGTAAAAATTGATGAAAAAATATCAGATTTTTGTTAAAAAAATTAAAACATAATTCTCAATTGAGGGGCGATTGTTTATACAGGGATCACAGCAGCGAAAAAGAATTTTAAAAATGCTAAATTTTTTAGATTTTTTTAAATATTTTTTCCGTCGATAAAATTAAGCTTAGTTTCCCTAATTTCGATATGTGCACATTATGAAGACTCACACTGTATAATAATGAATATTTGTCATAAATCGCACGCTTACTGCTTTCACTATTACACAACTATCACACAACTATGACTCGCATTCCGACCGTTTTTATGAAGTAAAAACAAAATAAAATACTGGAAAAGAGCTGTCAATAGTGTCAATTCCTAGCAAAAACACACTCACTTAACCTAAGTTTTCACGGTGAGATTTTTACAGAATCGACCGGCTGTATAGATAATTAGATAATATTACCGTGTCACGGCGCCGTCACCATAATCCTTAGAATCGTGTAATATACAAGGTCACACGATTTTTCTACGACGAGGTTAACACGCCGTACCTTAAAAAAACCATGCTGTATACAAAGAGCCTTATTCGTCCCAAAATCGTATGTATACAATACAATACGAGGTCCCGATCAAGATAAACGTGATTGTATATGCGTCCACATATATTATACAATCACGCGGAATTAGTCTACATTGTGTTCGGACAATAGAGTGACGTCATTCTACTAGATGTAGTACGAGCTGAGACCTTTTACAGCTTTGTGTTGTAGGATATTGCAGTCAGTGTAAAAGAGTTACCTATATTTTGTTTTTGTACGCATAAACTGGCTGACGTGCAAGGAAAGCGGCTGTCGTCGCCTGAAGATATTGGCAACACCAAGGTAACAATGCTTATGCGATATTGTCCTTAGGGGAATAGTTGAAAAACGCCCTGGGCGTCGGGAATCGATAGCCGATTCCCGGCCACCGTAGGCGCGGGCTTGCGGACGGCGAGCAATGGGCAGCTCTTTTTTTTATTTTTTTTTATTTGAAATGGGTTTGCTCTTGACTCTAGTCTAGGTCAGAGTTGACAGAGACAAAGCCTGTTCACTCTTACTTTGAAGAGATTCGGGTTGTATGAGCTCGGAAACACAGACGCAGGTAAAGAGTTCCACTCTTTTGCTGTGCGCATTTTATAAGACATTTGAAAACGCTTAGTGCGAATTGGTGGAATAGCAACTAGGTAGGGATGGTAACTTGCAGTGCGTCTGGATGTCCGAAGGTAGAAGGGGGCCGGTGGAATGAGGTCGTGGAGTTCTTGGGCACACTCACCGAAGTACAATCTGTAGAAGACCGACAAGCAGGCAACCTTGCGGCGATGAGCCAAGCTGTGAAGCTTGGCATCCACCAGTTCTTCGTCGCCAATGAGCCTCTTAGCTCTGCGTTCCACCGAGTCAAGCGCGGCAAGTTGGTATTTCGCTGAGCCATCCCAAAGGTGTCTGCAATACTCCATGCAGGATCGGACTTGCGCTTTGTAGAGGGTTAAAAGCTGTCCAGGCGTAAAGTATCGCTTCACCCTATTTAGGATGCCCAGCTTCTTGGCCGCAGTTTGGGCTTTGTAGTCGATGGTAGCGCCAAAGTTGAGACTAGACGTCAACTCCATGCCTAAGAGCTCGAGCCGATCTGTTATAGGAACAGATGTACCCCGGAAAGTAGGAGTCTGGTCAAAAAGACTCCTTTTAGCGGTAAAAAGACACGCTTGTGTTTTGGTGGCGTTAGCTCGCCGTCCGATAAGGTCCAGGCCCGGGTCGACGGCGCGTTGTTTTCCACGCGCTCCTCAAAGCACACTCACTGTTACATAAAGTCCTGCCTGTAAAATAGTTTTTGTCATGTATGTACAAAGATACTTTAATTGATTACGTAAATATATCATTCAATTTTAAAAAATCGTTGTGGTATTTCCAAATAAAACGCCAATTTCATATGTAAGGACTTTATTAAATATCCCTTTTTTATAAATTCAATTAACATTGATCGATTTTGAACTGAATGTTAATTGAATGAATCGATTCTTTTGTCACATCACTATTTAAATTTTGTTAAAAAGTGGCAACTCATACGCTGTCATTTTACTGCAGCTAATTAAAAGTCCGACTATAGACAGCAGAACGTTGTTGCCATAATTAAACGCAACAAGGTTATTAAAATGAATCGCATGAATGCGCTAGTACACCAACGTACTAATTGGAAGCTTCTCTAAATAACCATTGCATGTATTACGTACGCGAATTCAATTAATTGGCTCTCGAAGCTCGCATGCGATGACCGTGAAGTGTGAGTTCTCATGCATGTCTGGTTGGTGTAAGGCTTCGTGTGTGTGACAGTGTGATCATATCATGTCGGTGACAATTTTTTAAATAAAGTCCTGCTTTTTTCTAGATACAGGAAGACTTTTTTATCACGAGCCACCCTGTAAAAATTTGGTTGGCAATAAAAAAATCTCCCTGTATATTTCCTCGAACCCTTTGTTGCAATAAATAAGAATAAACATGCAGAATATAATAATCCTGCTATAGCGTTAGTATTATTTGCAGCGGTAAATAATCCTGAGAACCACATTCTGAGTACAGACTGCGACAAAAGTGATCATCATTTTGGAAATTTTCGCGCGGTTCGTTCCGCCAGTTACTCAACTGAACCGAGCGCTCGGCGCATCCTGGACAGTCACACCTAATACCTTATTTGACTGGCCAATTCTTCCCTTGCGATGTTAGGGCTAACGCTCGCCTGGTTTGCGACCACCCTCCCACCGGAGTCCGGCGTCAAGCAGCCTGCTGTGTTTCGTCGATGCGTGGGAGTTCCAGTGCCTTAGGCATCTTCTGGGCACGCTCGTTCCATCATAGACCTTATCCATCGCTTTCCATCAGGCGTGATCGAGGTCAAGAGTAGGCCAATTCTGCAATAAAAGAAATAGAAGACCCCTTTGTACAGCAGTGAAACCTAAAACAACCATTGTACAAGTTGAAAAAATTGTACTGCATCATCATCTGACTAGCCTTTTCTCAACTATGTTGGGGTCGGCCTCCAGTCTAACCGGGTGCAGCTGAATACCAGTATTTTACATGGAGCGACTGCCTATCTGACCTCCACAACCCAGTTACTGGGTAATACGATACCCCTTGGTAAGACTGGTTGTCAGACTTTCGGGCTTCTGACTACCCGTAACGACTGTCAAAGATCCATGAATGACAGCCGGGACTAACGGCTTAACGTGCTTTCCGAGGCACGGAGGGGTCTCGGTATGTAAAGATGGTCACCCATCCACAGACCAACCGCGGCAAGCGTAGCTTAATCTGATCGATCGACCCGTGCGGCTCCAATAATGATGGCATAATTATGATAGCCGATGGGGACGAAAGCTTCTGAAGTGGCGACCGCGGATCGACCGGTGCAGTGTGGATACTGGGCCGTGGTCGTGGTCCGTGGTCGTCTTAGGTTTCAAGGTAGATCAATGACTTGGTGAAGGTCGCACAAGTCCATTGGATACGAGAAACATAAAACCGGACATTTTGTCGATATTTGGGAAGTTAATATCCAGCAGTGATGATGAATATGCTCCCAAAATCGTAAATCATCCAATTTTTTATGAAAAACAACTTTAATTAAAAAAAATATAACGCGTCCTCATAAAAGTTGTGTTGGATCAACAATTCTTCACAAACAAAAAAAAAAGATATTTTATCAAAAAGCCAACGTCACGCGGTATTCCCAGGCGGTCACCCATCCAAGTACTAACTGCGCCCGATGTTGCTTAACTTCGGTGATCGGAACGAGAACCGGTGTTCTCAACATGGTATGGACGTTGGCGAGAGTGCAGCCGAAATGACTCTATACAATCAATGCAAGTGGGCAGCTCTCCAACTACGACTTATTTCTGTAATTAGATTCATTGATCCTTCGCAACCACTATGTCTATATGTCACAAGTTGTGACCACGACTTGGTCTTGACATATCGTCCATCATCTAACTAGACTGCCAGAGGTGATAGCTAGTTCGATCCTTTTTTTTTTTCCGAGGTGAAAAATCATCATGGATGTCCACCGCCCTGGGGCGGGCGGCGGGGTCTGTCAGACTCTTACTGACTAAAAACCACCCCGGTGTTCCATCTCACAGCTACGCCGGGGGTCGCGGGAACGTACGATCCTTCCGCAACCCCTGACTGGGGCTAGTTCGATTCTCGCCCACTGCCTACTATAATAATAATATAATAATAATACTACACTATGAAATGACCCTCCTGTCACCTACGTAGGACGCATTGGCAGAATAACCATAGTATTATTTAGACAGGTGCATCTCACATATATGTTCAAGTGAGATAGGGTAAGGTATGGTCTAAGTTCTCTCGCGTCCGGCCCTGGTGCAAGCCATGGTCCGGGGCGAGAGGGAGTGGGAGGCAGTCACCTCCTTCTGCGAAGCAGTCATGCTAGCGAAGGAGGTGGCGGGATGGCTCAGGGAGAGAGCCTCCCGTCCCAGCCGCCGCGGGAGACGCTCCGGGCGTCGGGAGCCGCGTGACGACTCCCGGCCACCGTAGGCGCGGGCCTGCGGGCGAAGAGTAATGGGTAGCTCACCGTCCGATCAGGACCAGGCCCGTGCCGGACGGCGCGTACGTGTTCCACGCGCGCCTCAAAGAGATGTCAGCATCGAGGCCCCATAGGGCCGAAGCCTGCCGGGTCAGCGGGATTGTCCGAAAGGGTTACCGCTGGCCCGGAACATAAAGGGCTAAGGAAGGAACACGGGTGGGTTTTAGTCAGTAAGAGTCTGACACTCCCTTCGGCTCCACCCAGAGCGGGATTTCCCATCCACAAAAAAAAAAAAGGTATGGTCTAAGTTGGAATGAGCGATACATTGCTCGCAGAACGGGTGGACGATGGGGACGGAAATAATTAGTTCAGTGGCGACTGTGTACCAAAAAGGAGCAGCGAAAAAGGCTAGAAAAAAGTAGTCTTAAAATGTTCAATAACCACCGATCATACATAGTCTCTTATCAATTATTAAAACAAAATAGATTTCATCAAAAAGCCAACGACACGCGGTATTCCCAGGCGGTCACCCATCCAAGTACTAACCACGCCCGATGTTGCTTAACTTCGGTGATCGGAACGAGAACCGGTGTACTCAACATGGTATGGACGTTGGCAACGGTGCATCTGAAATGACTTTTCACTATCAGTGCATTCTGGCACCTTTCCAACTACGATTTATTTCTGTAATTACTTTCATTAAACTTTCGCTATCAATACAGCTGTATTATGCTATATTTGCAACCATTTGTGCCCACAGCTGCATCGAGAAATGTCATCTATCATCTGCGGAGTCGGAATGGTGCTAATTACCAGCTATGAATTGAAACCACTCATAAGCATTTAGCTTAGTTTAACGAATCAGCAGAAACTCATGTGTATCTCATCATCATCGTTTTATCCGAAAGACGTCCACTGTTGGACATAGACCTCCCCAAGGCTTGCCATAGTGACCTCAGTTATACGTTATCCGCATCCAGCCGAATTATTCCACGTGCAGTCAACAAAAGAGGATGCATGATCGTCAGATACAGTTGAAGTTTAGTAAGAAACCGATGGAAGTTCTCGACTGAAATTTAATTTGCTAAGTGAGCTGTTTGTTTTCTATTAATAAAAATAAATTTTATTCGAGAACATCGATCGGTTTCTTACTAAACTTCAACTATATCCGACGATCCTGCATACTTACCTCTTTCATTGATGGATTTTTGTGAAGAATTTTGTGACCAGTGCTGTCCTTGTCTTATGCTAGGGATGTATTTTTAAGGATTTTTATAATTTCGTCATGTCCGTCTGTCCAGATACGACAGAAATATTTGTCCCGTAGATTATTAGCACTATGTCGATGAAAATTGAAAATGTTCTTTGTCTCAGAAATAAAAAAAAAGATATTGTATCAAAAAGCCAACGACACGCGGTATTCCCAGGCGGTCACCCATCCAAGTACTAACTGCGCCCGATGTTGCTTAACTTCGGTGATCGGAACGAGAACCGGTGTTTTCAACATGGTATGGACGTTGGCAACGGTGCATTTGAAATTACTCTTAAGTATCAATGCAAGCGGGCAACTTGCCAAGAATGATATTTTATTTCTGTAATTAGATGCATTGAACTGTCACTATCAATACAGCTATATTTGCTAAATCTAGTGAGTCCAGGATTCCATCTAGGTTCATAATTGGAAGTTGGAGTTGCGTCACAACACGAACTTCAAGTCGTTCGTGGTGCGTGTTCCGACACATCATCTCGAGAAGTTCCTCAAGGAAGAGTTCTGGCCGAAGGGTGTTGTGTACCGCCGGTTTCGTGGCCGGCTACATGACACCAGTCAGCGAAACACGACACAGACACTTCGTGTGCGTTAGTTATTAGTGTAATTAAAATGTTGTATGTATTTATAGTATTTTTAAGTTACCTATATTAATATTGTATTGTATACATGTGTTTATATGGGCCTTGATGCGTGAAATAAATGGATAAATAAAATAAATAAATAAAATAATATACTGTCTGGCCAATGCTCGTTCGATTCCCGCCCACACCTATGAAGTAAACTTACTTTTAACCAAGCTAGACTAATTTTTAAAGTTTGTGAATGAAATAGGGTGCAATAGGTAGGGTGTTGTATATCTCTTTTAGAGAGGCAATAAGTGGGACACATTCCTCGTACAATGAATAGATGATGGGGCCGAAAATTACTGTACTGGCGACTGCATACCTACCTATCGAAAGTCACAGGGTGGATAGGTCTCCATAAAGTGGATCGACTGCTGGTTAAAGTCTAGGGAATTTAAATCATCATTTTCGACAATAGAATCGATAAAATTATTACCTATTAAAAAAAAACTCAAAACGTTTGTCTTTGACTACCGGCCATAGGAACTCTTAACAATCAGTAAAACAAAGTATAATTTATCAAAAAGCCAACGACACGCGGTATTCCCAGGCGGTCACCCATCCAAGTACTAACTGCGCCCGATGTTGCTTAACTTCGGTGATCGGAACGAGAACCGGTGTACTCAACATGGTATGGACGTTGGCAACGGTGCATCTGAAATGACTCTTCGCTATCAGTGCATTTTGGCACCTTTCCAACTGGGATTTATTTCTATATCTAAATTCATTCAATTACATTTGGAACTGCATAGTTGTGCCCAAAGAATGTACCCGTGACCATGAACGTCATACGTCAAATAGGCTATTGGAATTTTACTGAAAGTTCGTTCATCCACCTTGCACTATGAGGACAGTTCCGGTACCATTTGATTGGCTAATATTTTAGTATAACTAAGTAACTTAGAAACAAAAAACAAATGATGGATAGACTGGTGTGAAAGATGATGTGGCTAGAAAGGGGGTCAAGGGGGTACCGAGATGACGACTAATAGCGAAATATTTATTTATTTATTTTAAATAAAACGGACATGTTTTAAACAAATAATTTGTGTAACACAGTCATGTCAGTCATGTATTCTTCTCACAAACATTCAAACATTCTGACAGTATCATCTTCCATTCGCAAACATATAAAGATCTGTGTTTGAGTTCAGGAGAGCGACTAATGTCCGAGGAATAGGTATCTTGGAGTGTGCAACAGTACTGCAAGTTGGAACAGTCAGTAATCAGTGATTTCTGTCACGACAGTAATTGTCTGGGACAAATACATTGCAGATTTCATTATGCAGATCAGGAGCATCAATCAATAATCCCCCTAATTTTTTTAAATATAGTATAGCATAGTATGGAAGACGAAGACCGAAGCCGAACCAAAATTAATTGAGTTAATATCAGCAATATGGGATACTACCACAGATCCCTCCACCTAGGAGTTAATTCAGAGTTATACGCTATAATCAAGATCGCACGAAGTCTGTTAGGGCAGGAGAATGAGCTTGCCATCATGTCAGAAAATGTGTCTTTTCCGATTATTTTATACTAAATCATAATATATCGGTAAACCACCTCGCAGATAAACCAATTGTTCTAATGAATTGGAAATATATTCATTGGGCCGTACATTTTTCTTGTCGATGTCATTCAATGTGATCGCTTGCCTATTATAAATGAGAATCGGAGTATTAATAATTTGTTGTACAGGATTGTCGGAGTAGAAGTTATAGACGTATTTTATCTGGAAAGGATTTCTTGGAATGTTCGTGGGATGCTTGATGATAATTATCTGAGTACTGGGCTAGTAAGATAGTATCAGGTAGCAGTCTTCAACATTCCAAAAATTTTTATTTAAATCATCTGCCTAGCTTTTCCTAACTTTTATGAGGTCGGCTTCCAGTCTAACCGGATGCAGCTGAATACCAGAGTTTTACTACCTAATATTGACGGCACGGTTGGCGCAGTGGTTAAGCGATTGACTGCTGCGCTGCGTGTCGCGGGTTCGATTCCCGCACGGAACAAATATTTGTATGACCTACAAGTAGTTATTCCGGGTCTGGCTGTTTGTGTACGTGAATTTAAATGTTTGTAAACGCACCCACAATACAGGAGAAAATCCTAGTGAGGGGCAACGTTTAAAAAAAAAAAAAAAATACCTGACCTCCATAACCCAGTTACTGGGTAACACGATACCGAGGATATGATCCGTGCTGTTATCCAGTAAATTACATATTTGACGATAGTGTTACTCAAAGCATTCAAATAGTTATGTTGCCATTGTGAGGTTAGTTTTTTGCCTTATGTTTAGCTGCTGAAGGCACAGGTAAGAACATTTGTTAAAAACTGAATATTGTACATATTTATTTGCTCAACTGTATAATATTGACCAAACAATTTTGGAGAAAAAGACAACTTAATAAAATATAAAATCTTTGTTTACTTTTGACATCATTTTTATACCTTCATAAATGTTGCTTCTCCAAAATGACCATCAACTCTTGGCAGCATTCAACGTCATCTAAACACTGTCGTATTTACATAAACCACTTGGTTCCTAGGCGTGTGACTAACTCGATACCGAACTAGTTAGAAACAGTACCTATCCAGTGGCCAGCCTACACTGGAGGTAATGCTATATGCATACAAGATGCACACGGGAATACAATTTGGTGGAGGCGTCGGGCAAAGCCGCAACCGAGTGCTCAAATTTCAGGCTGGCACCTTAACTATTGACAATTGGTTTAAGTGTTATCTTGTACCTAACACAACTACACGACAGAAATTAACTAGAGAGCTGAGGTTTGGAGCAATTTAAGTGTACTTACGGTAGGTGCCTAATTTCATTGAAAGCGTCTAAAACCAACTCACAGACTGCGGGTTGGCTTCGGCCCCTCGTACGCCTTCCAAATTTCCGGGAGCTCAGGGTCCTGAGATATGTCACTGACACAATAAAACCGCGGACATCACCGTTCCATTATAGACCTCATTCATCGCTTTGCATCAGGCGTGATCGAGGTCAAGAGCAGACCTATTCAGCAATAAAAAAATAAATAAAAAAAACCGCGTAAAACCACTGGGTGTAGAAGCATGATTCACAAGCATCATACTCAAGATCTCATTTTACAACGAAGGCGAACAACTGTTATTATTTTAACAACTTTATCATGTGCCGGGTCGGATGGTGCTGAAATGGTAGGTTTCAATAAATCCAACCTACACCTTAATTTGCGTCCAAAAAATACCTCAGCAGGTGATCTATTCGTGGTGGAATGAATGGAATTCCTAAGGAAGGATTTTTGGTAATGCATTCTCTATGAGCATTACCTAAATACGAGCATAAACTAAACTCACGCGTCCATAAGTTCGTCATTTTTCTTGTTGGGAAATCCGATCGTAAACAGCTTGTAAGATATTTGAAATAAATGATTTGACTTTGACTTTGAAGAATTGAAATGTAATAGCCTGAAGATTAACGGATCCGCTTCATCAGCACCTCCAGGTGGTGAGTTAGCACTTGGCATGTATTAATTCGACTAGGAAGAACCTCCTCCTCCTCCTTCTTTTTTCTAGATTCACCTCGAAAGCAAATTAAATGGGGCTATGCCAGGCACGTTTGCCGTATGTCGAACGAGTTATGGGCCAAATTTACCACCATGTGGGTCCCAGAAAGTGTCCACATGTGTGCAATGTGTACATCGAGGCAGACCCAGGAAAAAAGTGCGAGACAAGTTTAACGTCTACAGATAGGATTGGTAATTGGTACAGAGAGGGGTGGAAAGGAGAAAGGAGGCCTTTGCCCTGCAGTAGGACAACAGGCTTGAAAATAAATAATATTATAAGTCAAAGTTGGTTAATAAAACGAAATCACACCGCAAGCCTCTTCAGAAACCAAAACATTTTGCTGTTTTTCTATTTGCTGCCTGTCTGTCTATAGGATTTTAATTTTTTGTGGTGTTAAAACTCTGGTAATTAGGTAAAGACTGAGTCATCCACTGAGTCGTTTAGTATGCAGTAAGAATGTGCTGATTCACGTACACGTAGGTTCATCCATTTTAGGGTCACTTCTGTAGAACCAATCTTGATTAGATCTAAAGTTAATAAGCCGTAACTTTACTATTGAATTGAACTTTAGATGAAAATACCCGCCGAGAGCGTGTCGGACCACGCCCAATGAAGGGTTCCGTAGTTGGAGTGAATTTATCCCAAGAACAAACTTAACATTGTAGTTGAAAAACATGTTCTCCCATACATTCCAACTGTTATTGAAAGTTTGTACGCACAATATTGAGAGATTTACCATGTTGTTTTAAGATCACAGACTTGTTATAGGTTTTCCCGTAATCTATAGGTATAGAAATATTTTCTGTATTTTTTTTTATTTCAGGCTGAGTATTTTCGGGGATAAGAGGGGGCCGAATGGTCAATTTTCGTCTATTTTCTTAAATAACTCTAATACAATTTACTTTAATTAAAATTATGAAAAAAATATTTGAGATCCTCACAGAGTTTTTTGCCTTATGTTCAGCCCTTTCATTTGATATGTCACACAGTACAGATTGCAAATTTTATTTTTTTTAATTTTATATTTGCCCCCCAAAAATGACCCCTATATTCAAAATTCATTTATTTATGTTACACATCTGTGTTTGGGGCAAAGAGATTCATTTCTGTAGGTACCAAATTTCAACTTAATCGGCCCTATAGAGGTATGAGAAACATACTCCATAGAAAAGGGAGGATCCTCCGAGTGTTGTGTCTGGCGGGCAATAGACCGGCAACTGCCCGATGATTCATGTCGGGCCGTTGCATCTATGCTAGTTGCGCGGTAAACTCTGCTTGCGAGATGCAGGATTTTGCGTGACGTCAGTATGACGCGTTGTGCGCATGTGGTATCTACAACGCACAATTATAACAATAATATTTAGCCTGTAGTGACTCACTGCAGCAGGGCGTATGCTTCCCTTAACTGTTGCACAACATAATTGTTTTTTTTCTGTTAAAAAATTGACTAGAGTACAAGCTCGAAATTTAAAATTATGCCAGTTGGCTCTAAAGAATAGGTGCAAGCTTGACGATATATTAGACGTATGACTAGCTACAATCACAGACATAAAAGCCGATCTTCATGCCGTAACGATAATACCCCAAATTTTTTTGGTCCTTTCTCCCATTTCCCGTACAAAAAGATCGTCATACACGGAAGAAAAACCCAGACTTATTTCTAACATTTGCGTTACACCCACCAGATACAAAACCTTATCTGGTATAATAAATCTTCGCGCATAACTCATTCGCAGGTGCACTGGACTTGACTATAAAGGTTATGGCTGTAGGGATGGGCAGAATAATATTTTACCTGACTTCGCCATTTGTTCGTAGTGACTTCATTTACTTGCTCGTTATTATTATCATATTTTGTTAGGTGCGTGTGTGAAGGAGCATTTATTAGAGATACGTACGTGCGTTTTTGTATCTGCGTGAACGCGGATATGTGAGTAAATATTTTTTTAATCACAAAGGCGAAAGTTTGTGAGTGTGTGGGGGTGTGTGTGTGTGTTTATATGTTTGTTACTTCTTCACGCTCAAACGGCTGGACCAATTTTGATAAAATTTTGTATGGAGGTAGCTGACACCCTGGATTAACATCAACTACTTTTAATCCCGATATTGCCACGGGATCGACATTTACGCGGGTGAAACCGCGGGGCGCAGCTAGTATTTTATAATTATGTAAAGCGCCACAAGGTTATTTTGGCATAAGGTCAAAACCGGAACTGACCGGCCATCATAATTTTTTTAATACATTTCAAGTGGGATTTTACAAAACAATTGCAAAAATGTTCAGGTACCAACGATTATTATCATTTATAATTACGCTATTTCATATTATAAAAGGCACCTCCAGATCCGTGGACAGTATTCCAGTGCCTAACAACCAGGCAATCAACTCTTCCCAATATGGTATTCAGAAGGCTGTTGAGGCTGCCTCGACAGAAAGGAAAAAGAAAAAAAAAGGAATAAAATACATTTATTTGCCGTAACGCAGAGAAAGAACAAGTTCGGGGAAAATTTGCGTCACATCCACGCAAAACGGCCATCGCTCAGCATAATGCTAAGACCCTATGCGAGACAGAGTCCCAGAGGTGATTTTTAGCAGCAGCCACGCACGCAGCTCATCAGGAAGGCCACTCTTTTCGTACATTAACCAAATTCATTACTCAGTGAATTATTTTAACTATGTTAGGATGATAATTACACTTCATTGAACATAATTATTTAAATGCTCATATCGTTTGGTTGTTGAACACAACAAAATAATTAACATTGCACGGTTATTATCGTTTGAACTAAAAAGCATGATCAGACAGTTAATTAATTTAATATTATTTTATTACCTAAACGTATTACTGTGTTCGTGCATAATTTCATTTTGTTGGGGTTTCATTTCATTGTTTTAAGTGGAATTTTAATTTAGAAATTTTCTTCGGTACAAAATGTTTCTAGGTTTAATATTTCTTTTATTTATTCTCTTACTAGCTGCGCCCTGCGGTTTCACCCGGGTAAGTGTCAATCCCGTGGGATTATCGGGAGCTACATCCGTACAAAATTTTATCAAAATTTGTCCCGCCGTTTGAGCGTGAAGACGTAACAAATATATAAACACACACACATGCACACACTCACAAACTTTCGCCGTTGTAATATTAGTGTGATAATAACAGTGTTTTTTTGGTCCTTCGAGTCCATCGTAAACAATACAGAATGGCAGGGACAAGGTCGCGCAACCTGTAACTATGGATTCAATACAAATGATTCTGAACCGAAGTCTTTCGTCAGTTATTAAAAAAAAAATAGCTGTTCCATACGTTTTGACCACGTAGGTATTGCACTTCAAACATGAGATTTTTTTTTATAACCGACGAATTTTTTTTGAAATTTTTACGTCTAGAATCATGTGCTGAATTCATGGTTTCAGTTTCCCTGCCACCCTGTATGTAATTCAGGCATAATGATGGCCGCTTTACCGCTATAAGACAAAGGTCTCTACGCAGTGAGCTAAAGTGAGCGAGAAAAAATTACGGTCCATTGTCGTTACTCCTTAAGGGGCTTACATGACCTAAAGCGCGGTCAATGTCGGACTGCATAGAAAAGAAAGAGAAGCGCGTTGACACAACGCTGGTAATTTATTGCAAAATATGAAGCAATTATTTAATTACAAAAATCTATTGTTTGGACTAGAAAATTAAAACTGTAGTGTTTTAGTATGTTGCTTGTAGAATAATCTGACAAAAAATCAGAATGATTGTATGTATATTAGTACCTATGGTTTTTATTGTAAAAAGAAAGTTTTTAGAGGTATTTCGTGATTTTTTTTCTATCGTATCTAATTAGTTGTATTATGTTTTCAACACAGTATCTACCTAGAATATATCCTGAAGAATATCATATATTTTTCTGATTTGGTTTACTGTAGTCGATCATATTTTATTGTTTCTAAAACTTGCGTTTAGGTCCTGTAAGCCCCTTAATATAAGTGGCCCGGCCTTTATCCTAAAGTGGAAGCTACTAGCTAATAAAATTACATCACTTATTACGTTACTGGACATGTCCTTTGTTTTATCACAACCATAATATTTCTTTCCCACTTTCAACATTAATAAAGAAAATGAGTGTATTGGCATTACAGCAAAAAAAAAAGTAGGTACACCTTGGAACTAGAAAAGGAGAAAACAAAGATTATAATGCCAAAAGGGCCTCAGCTCAGCATAATGTCAGATGAAAACATAAGGTGTGCCTCCTGACGTTGATGTTCAGTGGCAACTCACGAGTGCCACACGCTAGAATAATAAACACATAGGGAAGTGTGTATCCGTTATAATAAACTATTTCGTCCGCGCGAAAATGCACCCTCCAATTCATCCTCTTATCGAAAAACCCTTTCTTAGTGGATACCTACTCTTCACAAAGAACACACCCAATGTCTCTAGGACCAGCGGTTTAGGCTGTGCGTTGTTAAATCAGTCAGTCAGGACTTTGAATTTTATCACACTAATATTATAAAGGCGTAAGTTTGTGAGTGTGTGTGTGTGTGTGGGGGGGTGTAGGTGTGTGTTTATATGTTTGTTACTTCTTCACGTTCAAACGGCTGGACCAATTTTGATAAAATTTTGTATGGAGCTAGCTGACACCCTGGATGGCTACTTTTTATCCCGATATTCCCACGGGATCGACATTTACGCGGGTGAAACCGCGGGGCGCAGCTAGTATTAAATAAAGGTACAAAATAAACAACTTAAGATGTCACATTTTCATAAGTAGGTATTCTACGTCACATAATCTTTACATGAAGGTACTTCCCAAGTACTGAAAGTCGTGAATTTCACTTATTAAGACCTGATCGAAAAGTTTCAGGAGCGAGCCTTGCAAATGACTTTAGGTTCGCACCCGAACAAAGCGTAATAAAAATGTCGACGTAGCTTAATTTGTTCTTACTTTTACGATTTCTGGTGCAGAGTACGTAGAAAGTTACCTGTATTGAGTAAGGTATTATAATTTCAGCTCGTAAATTATACTTTACAATATGTTGATACTTTTGATTCTAGGATGTGCAGGTTTCCTCACGATGTTTTCCTTTACCGTTTTGAGAGCAGTGGTGATGAAATAATTTAGACAAAGTAAAGCGCCTGTAAGTGTTCAAACCTACGTAAGTCGCGGCCATTTATGGTGGAGCGGAAGGGAGTGTCAGACTCTTACTGACTAAAACCCACCCATGTTCCTTCCTTAGCCCTTTATGTTCCGGGGTAGCGGTGACCCTGTCGGACAATCTCGGTGACCCTCTTAATAACCTCACAGTGAGTTCCAAACAGAAACGAGGCAGACACAGGAGGAGATGGAGGCGCGAACTCGAATATATATCATTTCTAACATTCATGAAACACACAAAATTCGAATGTAAACCAAAAACAGTCCCGTAAAACTCAAATACCTATCAATATCCCATCCCAGCACACTCACAGGTCTAAAGTTACAAATTGATCGATCCTTAATCCGAAATGCGTAACAAATGTCATGCGATCCACATGGTAAAAGTCCCACGTGTACCGACAGACATATTGTATGAACATTTTCAATTTCCGGCCATCTTTGTGACGTCATCTTGAAGGACCTTGTTGACGAATATTTTGATCTCGTTCTTGGCAATTTTCTTTAGCAAATTCCTGTTTGTGGATGGAAATTGTTATTTCGTTATTATATCAGTCGTGGGTGGTCTGTTCGGTTTTGTTGGGAAAATCGAATGGTGTATTTTTATTTTCTTGGTAAGTAGGGTTCAAAGATTTTTCAATTGTGCCTATTTTGTATGCCAGAATTGCCTCATTTTTGTCACAGGAAAACATGAAGAAGAAACAGATAATTTTGATTTTTCAACTGGGTTTGACATTCAGAAAGTAGTAGAAAACGAAGTAGGGAAACTAGTAAAGGCAAACTCTTGTACAAATTCAATCGCAATCTCATCTATGTCAAAAATATAGGTGAATTAGAGGATTTGACAGGGGGCCTAAAAAGGCCACTTTTGCAGAATCATAAAAGGAATTCATCATATCATTATAAATCATAATAGACAGTTAACTGTTAAGTTAATCGTATCAAATCCCATTGGTGAAGGATTTTTCAGTTATTTTTTTTTTGTCTGTGCTTAAATACCAATCCAAATCCAATCCCACTCTTGCAACGAAAAAAAGCAAAATACGTTTATGATTCTGCCAAAGTGGCCTTTTTAGACCCCCTGATCGAGGCTGAGATTAGAATGTAAATGTTCTTAAACATACGGGAATTGCCCTCAGGTAAGCACTAGCTAGGGAAACAACCCATATCATTTAAACTAACAGAATGTTTTTAACATCTTTTTTTTTTTGGGTGGGTATTTATCAAATAACTTCTACCGCGTGTCAGACTTTTACTGACTAAAACCCACCCGTGTTCCTTCAGTAGTTAGTTATGGGGCTACGGTATCTCTTTTTAACACCTGTGTTCATGACTTAATACCAAATAAAATTGCAATTGTTATATTAAAACGACTCTTTTTTTTATGGAACCCTAGAGTTCTAAAAGAAACTTGAGTGTTGGTAATCCAGGTAAATTCCATACAATTGTTTTTGCAAAGAAATCAGATCCCCTGCTACTTTATCCTCGGCGGTTCCTTTCCATGAAACAATCCTATAAAGTTTTATATTGTAAAGGAAATTTTATCCGGCTTTCGATGCAAATTCTTAATCAATTTATCTTAGCATCGTTTGCTGCTGAATTTAAATGATTATTTGAATTCAAAGTCAAAACAAATTGTTCATTAAAAGGCGATCTAAATAAGTTCCCATAAGTGCCTTGGAAAGCACGTTAAGCCGTTGGTCCCGGCTGTCATTCGTGGATATTTGACAGTCGTTACGGGTGGTCAGAAGCCCGAAAGTCTGACAACCAGTCTTAACAAGGGGTATCGTATTACCCAGTAACGGGTTGTGGAGGTCAGATAGGCAGTCAACCATGTAAAATACTGATATTCAGCTGCATCCGGTTAGACTGGAAGCCGACCCCAACGTAGTTGGGAAAAGGCTAGGCAGATGATGATGATGAAGGCGATCTAAATACCGCATCGCCTTTCTTCAGCAATGAAGTTTATATACAGGGTGCCAGAGTCACACAACCTAGTATTCACATTGTCCGTTCACATTGTACATGATTGTGAACCCCCTGCGGAGAAATTTTTCTTTGGCATTTTTTTTTTTAAAAAACAAAAAAAGCTGTTCAGTACATTTTGACCGCGTAGGTATTGCACTTTTCAATGAAAAGGAAGTTTTTAGGGTTTCATACCCAAAGGGTAAAAATGATACGGTTTGTCTGTCTGTCACCAGGCAGACAGACGGCGGTTCTCATGAACCGTGATAACTAGACAGTCACAGATGATGTATTTCTGTTGCCGCTGACGTATTTCTGTTGCCACTATAACAACCAATACTAAAAACAGAATAAAATAAATATTTAAGGGGGCCTCCCGTACAACAAACGTGTTTTTTCGGCGTTTTTGCCTTGTGGAACCCATCGTGTGCGAGTCCGACACGCACTTGGCCAATTTTTTTTAATGATTGTCGAAATTTCTAGTTTGCGCGTCATGTCCCGCCACCCTGTGTTTGTAAGTTTTTTTTATAAAACTATGTTTAGTAGTTCATTTTTAAGGAAAATCTTTACCTACGCGGTACGTACTTACCAGTACTAGCAGTACAATTATTATTGTTCGAAAAATTTTTTTTTACTCCTACTTATTTTTCTCCACCAACTTGCCTAGTACCTACTACAGATTTGCCTTGGAAAAAAGCAGACTATCAAAAATTAGCCCCATCAGTTTAAAAAGAATCCTCCAGAAAAAAGACTTGGCCGAGCGAATTAATCTTGATAAGTGTGATGCGAAAAAACTTTCGAAAAGAGGCTTATGTCCCACCAAAGCGGAAAACTTTTCAATCGGTTATGGAGGGAACCATTAAGATGAATCGTTGAATTTTCAGTTTTCTATCAGACCACAACTTTGTCTGCCAAGTTTTCGTAAGAATATGCAAATGTTGTCAGCATCGGGTGGGTTAAGTATAAGTGCTTGGCCAGACTGGCAGCGCAGGCGCGCGGCGAGCGCGGCGCGTCGTACTCAAACATATACTTAAGAACTTCATTTGAGTGTCCATAGTGGGCACGCGGGCGCGGTTTGGTCCAGTATTTGTATTTCGAACGTTATTTCGATGTAGGCAAAGTTCTTAATACTAAAACTTGCAACCTCTGTTTCTATGGAAAATTTTAAATCGGTCTAATTTGGCTGTAACACTATTTTTCGAAAATGTTCTTAAGTATCTTTTTAGACCTTTATATCCTGCTTATGCGTATGAAGTTTCAATCGGTTAATTCATTTCGAAAAACAAGGACTTGAAAGTTTGTATGAAATGCCGTACGGCGTAAACGCTCGTATAAACCCATTATGTCTCGCGTAGATCCACGTTCTCGCTATACGAAGAGTCAATGGGTGATTGCGTAAAGATGTAACCTGAACAGTTTGTTTGCCTTTTCGTCAAGTACGTATGTAACAGAATAAACAGAATTGATCGTTTTTGGAAGAAAATATACGTTACATATATCTCTTTGGACTGATTGTTGCAAGCGCTGCTATGGAGCAGGAGGTTCAGGGTTCGTTTCCCAGGTCGTATTTTTCCATCAGTAATTTCTCAGTAGCCTTAGTCTGGAACCTGAATCTGTGCCTGGTGATGGCAATAGGCTTGTCCCCTATTACATGGGACTTAAAAATAAACCGCGAGATGTAGGTGCACTAATATATACACCTCTGCTTAAACCTTCGAGAAAAACAGTCCTGATAAGTTATGATGATTTAGGTTAATGTGGGCAGGAGGTAAATGTGATCTTGTTGTCCTTGCTGCAATCATCTACTGTCTTATTTTATTTTCGTCGCTTATATAATTTAGTGTATGTATTTATTAATCTATAATTTTTGATATGTATATATCTGTGTATCTAGTTTTAGTTTTTTTTCTATACATAATATTTGCACCAACGACAGCCCCATTTTATGTGCCAGGAAAATCACTGTCCATTCCAAGGTTGCCTGGAAGAGATCGCAGAAAGCGATATAAGGCCGCCCATTGTATATTTTGTAGTGTTTGAAGTATTTTTCTCATATAATGTATTTTTGTGGTGTACAATAAAGTGTATATAAATAAATATCCTTATACAGTTCAGTTGCATACCTAGCTTCAGGCTGCTTATAAGCTTTGTTGGTGGTTCTTTGATGCATGACGTTCTAGACGTTTCGGTCTAATGTTCGTTTAATGATATCAATTATTAAATTATTTTTCAATCAATATATGCAAGGTTCTTCATTAATACCAAACAACTTCCTCCAAAAACATTATTAGTGAAGAAAGAAAGAAAATACATTTATTGCTACCTACTGATAATGTTTGTGGGTAACACTTGAACTACCCACTTTAATTAAAAACTAAACCAGCACTTGGGCGTACACGCAACGCATATAAACGAGGAACAAACAAAATTGTACACAATTAGAGAACCAAATGAACCCCGAGTGAAATGCTAATGCTTCCCGAAACACACACTGTTTCACTACAAAGCAAATATGCTCCCGTTTCCCGGAATCTTTGTCGAGACGTATTAGTTTGGTTTGCATGACACTATGACAGGAATAATGTGGATAAAGTGGTGTTTATAAGCAGTTGGGTTGGTGATAGGAATAACGGAGATGAGAGTGAACAGACATCTTCTGGGCAGCCTCGTTCCATCGTAGACCTCATTCATCGCTTTCCATTAGGCGAGGTCGAGGTCAAGAGCTGGAACATTTCGCAAAAATATATATACAGGATGGCATGTTTCGTCGGGTACCAAAAAAATCTGTTGTTTCATAGAAAAGTGTAATACCTACATAACGCGGTCAAAAAGTATGGAACAGCATTTTTTTTTATAACCCACGAACCATTTCTACGCTATGGGGTCTAGAACCATGTGTTGAATCCATGGTAACAGGTTGTGCGTCGATACATTGCAAAAAAGAAAAAAAAAACTGAAAAGTTGGATGTTCTACAGCTACCTATCTGTTCGTCTAATCTAAGCAGTTCAAAGAAATTCTCCTTAAGGATCAAAAGATTACAATAACCAAAAACACCAGAACGGATCAAAAGCCTTCCTCAAAAATAGTTTATCGCCTCGGAAATTCGACTCAACGCCTTTGAGAAGCTTCTCAGACAAATCGATGTGGTAAATAAAGGAGTTTGTTGAGGACACTCCACATCAAAGGTAAAAGGTGGATGGTCACTCCTCATACTCGGTATTCGCAGGATCATCCGTACAAAAGCCAAACAATTGCCGAACAATCCCGGCTGTTGTTTTTTTGAATTTCGAGTTTGTGAGAGCTTCTTTTGTTCTCTTGGCACAAATTAGTCTAATCAGTTTGGCAATTTTGACTTTGATGGTTTATTGGCTTATGTGGTAATGCCGGTTTATTTATGTCGCTAAAAATAACAATGTTGCTAGTTGCCCTAGATGAGGCAGGTCTGTAGCTGCAGGTCCCTAAGCATCTAAGAACTAATCAATCAACTGCAGTCCACTGCTGAACATAGGCCTCTCCCAGACAGCGCCACAACACTAATAATTTAATTTCTGATTTTATCCTTCAAAAGTTCAAAGAAACTTCTAGCATAGTCCGATCCATAGCGCGCTGAGCGACATTGAATTTGTAGACCAGTCCGACTGTCAATGTGTACTGTTCCAACTGTCAGTGTCCACTGTTCCGACTTTCAGTGTCCACTGTTCCGACTTTCAGTGTCCACTGTTCCGACTTTCAGTGTCCGTGTGTGTATACCTAAAAATACCTACAAAAATCCATTCTATTGGCTCTTTCCATAGAGATCTAAAGACCAAATATACAAAAAAGTTTGTCTATCAGGAAAATATTATACCTAACATACTAATTAAATGTTCCACATGTTCCTCACTTTTGGTTTTTTTATACGTAGCGAGACAACTACGTTTCGAGTTAGACTGGTTAAAGTGACTAGGTAAATTTATTATAACTTGTTTAATCCTAAATCTCTAATTTAAGTTATTTTAAACTAGTGATCTTTTGACTTGACAAAACAAAGATTTATTTTATTTTCTGTAGGTAAGTTTAGTAATAAGCATAAGCATAGTCAGCATATAATGTTCCGACTGCTGGGACACAGGCCTCCTCTCTGTGAGAGGGAGTGGGCCGTAATCTACCACGCAGGCTCAGTGCGAGTTAGTAGATGTCACGTCTTTGAATTTTTGGTTCTAGGACATGCCGGTTTCCTCACGATGTTTTCCTTTACCGTTTTGAGAGCAGTGGTGATGAAATAATTTACACAAAGTTTTTAGTTAAGTTTAGTAATAACACATAAATCTTCTGGAATTCTGCAGTATTGTATAGTTTAGAAGAAAACGTGGTCACACATACAGACAAGAAAAGCAACTTTAATTTGTAATAGGTATGTATAGAATAGATTTAGTGAAAGGAATAAAGCTTAAAAAAAGAACAAAGACTTTTTTCAGTTCAGTCGCAAGGTTTTATTATAGAGCTGCTTAAACTCTCTTGTGTACACTTAATAGGCCGTTTAAAGAAAACTTCCTTACATTTTAAGCATACACCTGTAGTCGTAGAAACTTAAAGGCAACTTTCTTTCAAACTACCTAGTTAGTAGTTCTACTTCTTAAATGAAACTTCCCTAAAGACATGTAATTCCGGGACTACTTTGGAAACTTTTATCTTCCGACAAGGCTTGAGACTGTTTCCGTGTAAGGCATATTACTAATTTTATTGTTAACCTTTTCAACAGAACAAAGTTAACGAAACTCCAAACCTTAGTGCTTGAAACTTGTGAACTTTAACTTACGTAAAGCGTTTGTACTTATAGTTTGGAAGTGTGTTTCAAGAGGACGAAATGAGTTTTTGAAAATGTGTATGGCGTATACAGGATGTCCAGAAGAGGCATGCGTAACACACTAACAATATGAATGGCTTTCATTTTGACAGTTCAACAACATTAATTGGGTTATTTACGTTGTTGAGCAGATATGTTTTTCGAGCATATGAAGTTCGAGCAAATGAAGCAATGGATTAGCAATATCCTTCAAAAGGACTCGGGTTGTGATTGAAATTGTGTTAGACAATTTGGGTGCTGTATTTTAAAGAACTTCTGGGCTAGGTTACCTGTGTTACATGTGTCAGTGTCTTCTCCCGTTTATGACACTCATATGCAATAAAAACAAGAGAGAAAAAAAACAAAATTAAATAAAAAATTTGATAAGTACTTAGCTTTTTCTTAATAAGATCGTAAAAAATCAGATGCATAGATCATTTTGTATTATTTGAAAACCAAAGCTTTTTGCGGAATATTGTTATATTGTGCTCTATTTGTGGGCATTGTAGCGAAATAAAAAAAATACTTCACTGCATTGAATAAAAATGTATAATTTTTTCGGTAGACCAAATTTTAAATACGAGTATAATGTTCCGTTTTCCTAATATTTCTACAGCAGCAACACTTATTCTAAATTAAATTAAATTCTTGTAACTAATAACCCTGTTTTTTTTTTGTTTTTTTTTAATACATGTTATACTTATTTAAATTTTTGTTTACTTAAAAAAAATACGTTTTTATTTAATGCATTGAAGTGATTTTTTATTTTCGTTACAGTTTATACTAACCCCATCTATCACCCTTCAAAGTATGTCGCAGTATTTACTGGACACCTGTACCTAACGGGTGGCGCAAAAGTAATGTCATAATGTGAATGTGCTTTAATTTTTGCAGATGGCGCCGAATGTTACTGCGCTTTGACATTTATGTTGTAGACATATAGAGAATTAGTGGTCAACAAGCCATGGAGCGATACACACCTCAAGAACGTGGAATTATTGTTACTGCTTATTTGACAGATTTTCAATCTGTTTTAACGCAGCGTCAATTTCGTCTTCGTTTTCCTCGTCGTCGTGTTCCATGTGCTCGAACAATTAAGCATTTGGCCGAGCGCCTCGTGCTACTGAATCCACTACAGATCTAGCAAGAAGTGGCCAATTTGGAGCTAGATATTTTGCGAGCAACAATTCAAAATGCCGTTAAACGATGCACAACGTAAAACGAGCACAATTGCGCATCAACTCGAGAGGTGGCCATTTGAGCGATATCATTTTTACCAATTAATGTCATGAATTTTACACTTTCAAATAAACTTTTCATGAAAACAGAATCCATTTTTTTTCATTTCTAACAAAATGGCAGCCAATTCAAATTATGACATTACTTTTGCGCTATCCTGTATAAGCAATAATTTTATTACCTACTATGTAAAACTTTGGTCCTTTCTCATGAGACAAATACTTGGATAAAATGTAACTAACAACTCAACCGGACATTATCTGAGCTGCCTTTATCAAAAGTTCGATTTTCCCAAAAACATTTTGTTTTTTTTTTGCAAGTATGAGGCCACCTCTCACGAAGAAAAATAAAATTGTAAGACATCTTCGATAAAGGAGAACATCCAGTCAGGAACAAAGTTCACTACCTAATTATCGAACGTCAGGTTCCTTTTGAGCAAACTGCATGCTGAAAAGATAAGTTGAGAAAGAAAATTAGCTTCCGAATGAAAACACATTGAAGGTAACATGTCTAGAAAATTACTCAAAACTTTATAAGGACTATTCACGAGGCGCACTTCAGCTCGCACACTGTGAGCTTGCTCGCTTTGATTCAAACTCGTTGTAAGTTTAGTGAATTAACGAGAGTTCTGAAGTTTTGTGCACTTGGAAATGAAATGCATTGTTATGCAGCAAAATATAAATCTGTTATGTTGTGTAAACGCTGGTAGATAGATGGTTATCATACTATTTGTTGCACATCAAATAAAGGGAAAAGATAAAAGGATTTAGTTACAGTGTCAACAGACGATGGTACCTACATGGTACGCACAGGTCAGAGGATTTCAGAGGAAATGGTTCGCTCCGTGAAAAAAATTGTTCGTCTAAATAATAATATTTGTCGCCATATTGTGATGCTGCTGTCTAACGAACAGATTTAGTACCTACCAACCGGACCATATCCGCTATCCAGACCGAACCAAGTTCGATCTTCTTCGATCTTAATTATTACGATACATTCGTGAATTGTTAAATGAATATCAACAAAGTTCACAATTGAATGAATATCTTAACAGAAAATGGATTACTGAGCATGCTATGATAATAATTTATGTTAATTTGCACAAACAGGTCAGTGTTAGTTCTGCATATAGTATACAGACACGTTTGTCATTTGACCTTGAAGGATACAGATTGCAGGCTCTAATTAGTCAGTGCACACTTAGTTCTTCAGATATAAGTGATAATTATGATAACTACGTCTGTAATTAATGGGCGTTAATATCTCCTATTGCTTAATTTAAATACTAGCTATATGACATTAACATGATCAGCCTATAAGTTCCCACTGCTGGGACACAGGCCTCCTCTCTTTCTCGTGATGAGTGAGCCGTAATCCACCACGCGGGCCCAGTGCGGGTAGTAGATGTCAGATGTGTTCGAATATTTGGTTCTAAGACATGCCGGTTTCCTTGCGATGTTTTTCCTTTACCGTTTTGAGAGCAGTGGTGATGAAATAATTTTACACAAAGCAAAGCGCTTGTCTGGGTTCGAACCTACGTCCTACAACTCGTAAGTCTGGGCCGTTACCTTTGGGCCATCACTGCTCTACATACGATATTATAATTGGACTAGCTTATGCCTGCGACTTCGTTCGCGTGAAATTTTACCCTCCCCCATTCACCCTCTTAGGGATGGAATTTCGAAAAACCCCTTTCTTAGTGGATACCTAATATTCACAAAGAACACCCTCCAAATTCCATGTCCCTAGGACCAGCGGTTTAGGCTGTGCGTTGATATATCAGTCAGTCAGGACTTTGAATTTTATATATACTTATAGATAAACAAACAACTCATAACATCTGGGTATATGAGCGATAAATCTCAAAATAGATCCAATTGAGCTTCCAAACATATTGGAACAGTTTTTCTGTTTTCATGCCCTACGGGTGAATGTCATTTACGGGAGGAAACAGACTTTACGCTGTCGAGTGCCCATCATAACTGTGCAATCAGAATCTGTATATAGAACTATAAATACGTATGACACAGTTCAACAACCTTTCTGTAAAACTAATATTGTTCCTAATTTGTCAATAAAAATATGGTGTATATTTTGCACCGACTTCAAAAAGTAGGAGGTCCAATTCAACTGTATTTTTTTGTATTTATGTTACGCGGTATCTCCGGCAATTTTGTCCCAATTTCGAAAATTATATTCGATACTTATACATATTCAGTATAGGTATATAAATTACACTAACTGTGCGTTGGAAGTTTTTGCGTATTATTATTAATCCACTTTGTATATCTTGATGATTTTGTATCTATTTTTTACATGGCCACTAGTAGTAAAAATTTAAAAATAAAAAACTTTTTCATTTTTCACTTTTCAAAAAACAGTTGTTTTAAATCTTACTTTGATGAGTCATCGATCCACTGTGCACTGCCATGGGTTTTGCATAATTAGTTTGTACGTAATCGAAATAAAATCAAATTGAAACAAAGTTAGGACTTCGTTGAAAATTATTTTAACAATAATTATATTGGTATGCAAACACTACAGAAAAACATTTTATCCTGAGTTTTCATTCAGCCATATCTAGTTAAAAACTAACACAAAAGTTCTCAGCTTTTCAGTCACTATACCTAACGAGTAGGTAACAGCGATATCTAAAAACTCTACTGCCCGTGTATTTACTAACTAGTTTGCTGAAAGTAAATTTTCATCAGAATGTAGCACAAAACATGATCAAATTTCATAAACTGTCAACAACTTTCAACTATAGTTTCAAGTAGAGTATACCTACAGGGCTGCCAAGCACCGCTTTAAAGATATACGACTATTTTGATTTTAAATTTAGAACCGGCCTAGGGTCCTTCGTTAATTTTCTAAATTTTTCGAAACCCTTTATGAAAGTCGAAAGTTTGACTTTCACTGAAACAGAAAGCGCTTTTAGTTTCGTTGTTATGGAAATATATTGTACCTACGTAAAGTAGGTACAAGGTAAAAAGTAAAGAAATTAGCGAAGAAAAATCTCTAACAACAGAACGAAACACAGGCAAAAAAAAAAAGTTTTTGAGGAATACTTATCGAAAAAGGGAGCCATTATAAAAAATAAACTTCCCTTATAAAAAAACTTACAAAAATTAATTAAGTACGTAAAGTAAGACTTTATACTTAATTATTATTTATACGTTTTTTTGTAAATCAGTTTTTTGAATTTTGCCCACGTAAAACATATTCTGCTATTCGGGGTCAAAATCCAACAAACCAAAGATCATAAAAATCGGTAAAGTGGTTCTTGAGTTACACATGGTGTAACTAACCCGACTTTCTTTTATTTAATTAGAAGATTTCATAGTTTCTATCCTATTCCTTCCACACCCTCTCCCCCTCCTCACGTCATCGCTTACCATCATCGTAAGCAATGATGTTGTCGGTGATGCAGCACGCTTGCCTAGAAACAACCTATTTCTACATATTTTTTTTTTTAATGTTTGGATGAACATAAATGCCAATTTTAGAGGGTATACTGATAAACCGGAATAATACGATACCCTCAAACAGCTAACAAAATTGGCTCCGGAAGTATTACACTGGCGGGGACGCAATCCCGGGTGTCACATTTATGAATGGGAAATTTAAATTTCATCTAGAAGTCGAGAATACCCGTGTGCACAGGATACAGGATGTAGTATAGGGTTGACACACAAAGAGTATTCCATTTGTAATTTGCCCTGTATACATAAGGAAGGCAGTTATAAAGCTCTTTTCAGCAAAATTTTGCTTTTAAATTTTTTGCATAGGTCATAATAACAAGCTAAATTATATGAGCATCGGAACACTAGAGGAGAAAATAGCCGAACAAAACATAACCTGCACTATATTTGAAATTTTACTTTTTAATTAGGTACTCTTAATATTTTTTTTTTAGTTACTTATGTTAAAATTAGTGATATGGTCAGCCTGCCACTTCTTATTTATTTAAACTTTATTATATGTACACCAGATAATAAACAAAAAAAAAAAAAAAAATTCTATTAATCGAAAAACCTACAGAAATTCGAATATGCTTTTCAATTCAAACTTCCAAAACAACTTTACAAACATATAGAATTTTATTAATTATATCCAATTTTCACTTTCATGTCAAAAAATCTCAGTTTCGCCAGCCCTGCACTCATGTAGACTTCAATTACATAACGCGGAAGGATTGTTAATTGAGTTGCGACAGCACACGTCGCGTGCGCCGCGCTGTGACGTCATCGCTCGTTCCAATCACGTCACACTTGTTTTTCTTTGTCGGACTGGATAGGAATTAGCTGCTGAAGGTCTATGTTGGAATACGGATAGAGACAACTTCAAGCTATCGATAGAAACTGAACATCGCAAGGAGATCTTATGAGGTCCGTCCTCCCAAGACGCAGGGTATCTAGTAAGATTTACAAAGAAAAATGGGTCTGAGAGTTTTAGGAGCTGTGCAGATTGCGTAACCGTATTCGAATTTTATAATGAAAAGCTCAAAACCCAAGTAAATAAACGTGGGTTTTGAGCTTTTTAGCTTAGCTTGGGATCTAAATTAAAGGTTAAACTACAATGTCTAGACATTGACCATTTCTACATCAAACAGCTTTCCAAGTCACCACAAATCTTTAAATCAAAACTTACCACAAAGGCCGGACACCCCCCGACCAAAATCTAAGCCCAATAGAATGAAATCCCCTTTAAAACACCATAAATCCGAGGCACCCATTGATAGGGACGCTCCTCAATTGCTTATAAATCCAGTGAAATGGTTATTGGGTGAAAAATGGTCGAAATTGTTAGATACCTTGGTTAATTTAACATTTGGGTTACGGGATGATAACGCTGTGGATTATATGAGGAATCGCGTTTCGAAAGCGTAGGATGTGTAATGAAAAATGTCGCGACTTTTTTTTGTTCATATTGTGTTTGATGGTGGAAATGTTAATTAACTGTTGTCTATAGAAACCAGGGTTTATTGTTTGAGCTCAATACTAACTGAATATTCATACCTGATTGTACAGACGCAGATTGTACATCAAGCTACTACAATCTGTCAAATTTCTTTAATAGATTTCCAACTTTATCGCTAAAGCATAAGGTTCAAAGTTGATTGGGAAAATTTGACAGTTTCGGGTAGCTTGATGTGCTGGCGTCTGTACCTACCTCGAAAGCATTGTGAGGAAACCGGCGTGACCTAGAACTAAAAACTCGAAGACATGTGCCATCTACTAACTCGCACTGGGCCCGCATGGTGGATTACGGCCCACTTGAATCTCAACCTGAATTTCTGTGTAGTAAGTGTTGACCGATGGCCAGTGGAGCAGACGAGTCCTGGAGTGGAGACCGCGTATCGGCAAGCGTAGCGTGGGACGCACACCAACTAGATGGACCAACGACCTGGCTGAGATAGACTGAATGCGGAAGGCGGAGGACAGGGTGTTGTGTTGCAACCTGGGAGAGACCTATGTCCAGCAGTGGACTGCGATAGGCTAAGTTGGCTGTTGATTGTGTTGAATGCGTTTGTGTAGTTTCACACTGTTTTCATGGATTTTTTTTTTATATTTGTATTGTAGTAGAAGCAGTAACGGTTTATATAAACAAAAAAATATAAATAAATGTGTTGGGAATGTCCCAATTTTTTTACATATTTATTTATGCGTGAACACCCTAACTTACCTAGTATTTCAACTCACCTAACCAAACTCATTTCAAACCTTTAAGTCATCATCTGCGTAGCCTGTTCCCAACTATGTTGCAGTCGGCTTCCAGTCTAACCGGATGCAGCTGAGGCAGTCGCTCCGTGTAAAACTACTACCAGTATTTTACACGGCGGACTGCAGAGTGAACTCCTCACGCGACCTACACAACCCAGTTACTGGTTGTCAGACTTTCGGGCTTCTGACTACCCGTAACGACTGTCAAAGATCTACAAAATTAAATGACAGCTGGGAACAACGGTTTAACGTGCTTTCCGAGCCACGGAGGAGTCTCGATATGTAATTGAAAGTCATCCACAGACCGACCTCGGCACGCGTAGCTTAACCTTCCATCGACCCGTGCGGTTGTTATTAATTAGCCACGAGCCCGAGCAAGAGCACGAGTCAGTAGGAGTCTGACACTCCCTTCCGCTCCACCCAGAGCGGGAGGGGTCATTAATTTGATGATTTCCCATCCGAAAAAAAAAACAAAAGACCGAACTCGGCATGCGTAGCTTAACCTTCCATCGACCCGTGCGGTTGTTATTAATTAGCCACGAGCCCTCTCATTTCAAACCTTGCAGAAAACAGATTATCAAAAAAACAAAACACGAACGACAAATTGAAAACCTCACAGCTGACGTTGACAATCATGACGCGACGTGACGACACGGCGAACACGACAGCAACAAGTTGACTTGACGTCAACGCGTTTATTTGTCTTTTTTACGACGTTCCTTTGGCAGTGACGTGACAATTTTATGTGTAAGTGACCAACTGAAGAGGTCACGTGTTTATATGGACATTTGTGTTTAGTGTTATGTCTGTGCCAATGTTCTATAAGATGATCTGTCTGATAAATAGATTATTAGGCTGAAATATTTTACTTTGACTTTACTTTTGAAATCATGGGCTGAAATGTGTTGTAGTGTTTATTTTGGTCGGCCTTTTATCATGTTCATACGAAAACGCGGTAAATTAATTTGGTTTATACCGAATTAATGAAGAATAATAATTATGTTCAGGGTTGCATAATAGAGAGAGAGTAGTAGATAGATGACGTTTACAAACATAGTTTTTAAGTCATTGTTACTAATATTAGATGGATTGTGAATCCGAATTAAAGAATATAATTTATAATCCTGCAACGAAAATGCCATGGCGGATTAGTTGATGATCAAAGACTAAGAAACGAAATCGATAAGTCCATTATGCCAATTTCATGTACAGCTTACATGAAATCTGAAATATCGTCTTAGAACCTACTGCTTAAATCGGTCCTTACATCCGCATTTTCTTTCTTTATGTGTGACGTGTGTGTGAATAAATCACACACACGTCACACATAAAGAAAGTAAATACATTTATTTAGCACAAACTAAAAGACACCAGAAACATAGACACCAGAAACATACATCAGATAAAAACAAATAAAAATCAAATAAAAAAGGGGAAAAGTCCAGAAAAAAGGAAATTTTGCAGGAACGTGTGTCTCACGACTGCGCCAAAAAGGCCCAGATCAGCAAAAATGCCAGACAACTAGTGCCTGACGCTGGTTTTCAACTGGACCTGATGTGTGAGGTGACGGATGTACCTAAATCGGTTTTATACAGCAACTTGACGTGTGTATGCATACTTTAATTTGTGTCAGATAAATACATTAATGAATATGATCATGTATAAATAGTGGGATTGCAAAACCTTAACAAAAAATACTGATAATTAAATAAATGAGATGGTCGCATAACATATTCACTCTTGCATTCGTCCAAGGGTAAGGCAGAGGTGTAACCTATCTTACACCGACATTTCACCAGTTATTTTCTCATTTTATTCAATCCGACAGTAAATCGTCGGCCATTATCTAAAATCACTGAAACGTATATCCAATACGTTTCGAAACTATAGATTAGATTGAATTGCAAGCTAAGCTAAACAGTGTAGAGTTGTAAGTAAGTTCGATCTTTCCCGAGAGTCTGCAGGATGTAATAAAACTTTTAAAACAAACTACTCACGCCTCCACTGCCATTGATTGGAAGTGTTTTCTTAAGTGCACTAAGATGAACTTGAGTTACGATACTTTGATCTATCGACAAGATACTGCGATAATATTGAAAACTTTATAGAGACAAGGAACAGGGTGTAAAGTTCACTCATCGAAAGGAAGGATCCACCGACCATCATCTGGGTGTCGTGTCTGGTGGGCAACTACCCGACGATTGATGTTGGAACGTTGTATATATGCAAGTTGTGCGGTAAACTCTGTTTGTGCAATGCAGGATTTTTGCTTGACGTCAGTACGATGCGTAGTTCGCATGTGGCGGTGTATAATATTTATTATATGTCGCCACGACTTCATAAAGATCAATCAGTCTTCCTAACCTTTTTCCAACTGTGTCAGGGTCGGCTTACAATCTAACCGGAGGCAGCTGAATACCAGTATTCAGTCAGCTGGTTTCAGTTTAGAAACTTCACATATGTATTTGACTAAAATTATACTCGTCCAAGCAAAAGTTATTCCACCAATTGCACCTCCCTAATAATGTTGAAAAGGTGACCTGAAATACAGTATTTATTCAGTAAAAATTACATTATTATTGATATCAAAAAGAGATTAGGGATAAAATCTAAAATTCATATCTCTTCGAACAGCACCTACTTTAGATGATTTGGGGTCGATATTATTTTTCCTACAATCTTATAAGTCACCACACAATTCCAAGAATTTCGCCCAAAAATTGGTCCTTCCACTCGCACTTTCATAAATTTCCATAACGACTTCACAACTTCATATCTCGCGTATTAAATTTAAACCTTACAAGAAAGGGCTTCAGTACTCCGGACATAATCAGTAATGAGGAAATCCGGACAAGAAATGGCAGTAAGTGTCCGGGCTGGAGTTAGGATTGTCACGTCCAACCGTCCGGGCTATCTGGAGATGACAAGTCCTTATACAGTGGGTGTCCGGCCGGCATAATTTGAATTAATTTAAGCGCATACCCTGCTTGAAGCTCTATTGCAGACGTTCATAGATACAGTCTTCAGCAAAAGTAGATGATCAAAATCAGAAACTCAATACTAATGAACGGAGTTCGCGTCAGAACTGTGTGGCGTCGAAGTGATTCAAAAGTATTCTACGTAGTAAGTATTCTAAGTAGTAGTACTTCGACGCCACACAGTTCTGACGCGAACTCTGTTCATTAGTATTGAATTTCTGATTTTCATCATCTACTTTTGCTGTTAACTGTACTACCTCTTAGTAATTCCAAATTATACTTGCGACGGACAGTTCTCGGAAAATGTAAAGAACCAGCTGTTTGCGTCATATCAAATCGGGATAAATGCGTTTTATTGCCTATATATTCTTTCCAAAGGAGTTAACAAAGTTCAGTATTTATTTAAATTTGAAACAGCGTATGTTAGCTTTCGTTTCATATTTTTGCACTCAAATACACTTAAAATCAGGCTAGCTTTTTTTCAACTATTTTTATGGCCGAAATTTTGTCGAACCAGATGTGACCGCATAATAAATATCAATATTTTTCACCAATGTCCTAAGTGATAAAATTGTTTCTGACACAATACGAATTGGAGTTGAACGCATTATCAGGTTGAACTGGCAATAAAAGTTTTTTTATATTTAATTTCGATTCATTGAGCTGACAACGCGACCATATTAATGGCTCGACCACAAATAATATACCAGCAAATATTTAGTGCCCACATTTTCACAATTTTTCCGGACTGCCGGGAACATGTCCAGCAAAATTCCGAAATTTTTCGAATTCCGAATGTCATTAAGTCTAAAAGTATTCTGGGAGCACTGAACTTTTACTGAATGTTTCTGTAATAAAAATGAAAAAATCATTTTTGGTTAATTTAGTTTTCGGATGGCGGTTATGCTAGTGAATATGTTTTAGGTTATTGTTATTAGAATTCAAGCCATTTTGTCGTGGGCGTATAAGTTGCGGTTGGATTTCGCATTTATTGTTTGAATATTTTTTCTGATATTTCGAGTGTTGCGGTCGCGCCGTTTACTCTTATTTCAGGAACAATCGTTGTTTTATGTGCTGTGAACGTGTAGCGCCTGAAATAAATGTTTTTGAAGTAGTTGGTGGATGTTATATTTAGGGTTTTCAGGATTTCTGTTGTCAATTATTCTCAAAAACATATTTTTGTATAACTATTTTTCTAAGTTACGCCCTTTGATGTAAAATTATCCATTCCACAATAATTGTGTAAAACATCTTAATAACAATTACAATAAATTACGAATTCATTTTAAAAGCTCTACCTAAACAAAATAATGACTTATGGCTTCATTTGCCCCCTCAAATTGTATCCAATGCATTTCTCACACGCCAACACTCATGATAACACTATAAGTCGACAAAGCACGTACGTATAGAAAAGAATTCTATACAATTTGCGGGACCATTATTAAACGGAAATTTCCCGGAACGTATTTTCTCCTGGTTCCCCTAAACTTCTTGGTGAAATATCGAAGACGCGGTGCGGAATATTAATGTTTCATCGCTCACTGGGCTTGCGTGTTATTTACTTGTACTGTTCCTATCTTTAGAAATATATTCGTGTATTGAAAGCTAGATATTGACAGGCACGCATGGTGGTGAAATTAAAAGAAAATAAGAAACAATTGGCATCAAATTCGTTAAAAAATTCGAAGACATGTGGCATCTACCAACCCGCACTGGACCTGAGTGGTAGATTAAAACTCCCTATTAAAGAGAGGAGGCCTGTGTCCCAGCAGTAGCAACATAGCTGATTATATTATGAAAGAAAATACAAAGTCACCTTTCCAACATTTTTTTATCATCATTTCAGCCAAAAGACGTCCACTGCTGGACATAGGCCTCCCCCAAGCACTTCCACTTCGACCGGTTCTGTGCTTCTCGCATCCAACGGGTTCCTGCGGCCTTCACAAGGTCGTCGGTCCACCTTGTGGGAGGCCTTCCAACTCTACGTCTTCCGGTACGTGGTCGCCACTCCAGAACCTTTCGGCCCCATCGGCCATCTGTTCTGCGAGCAATGTGCCCTGCCCACTGCCACTTAAGTTTGGCAATTCTGCGGGCTATGTCGGTTACCTTGGTTCTCCTGCGGATCTCCTCATTCCTGATTCGATCACGCAGGGAAACTCCAAGCATAGCCCTCTCCATTGCCCTTTGAGTGACTTTTAGCCTTCTTATAAGGCCCATTTTTTTATACGGGTATGGTTTTAAGCTAATACGGGCCACTCACGATCAAGTTCACCGTCAAGTTTGCAGCTGACTTGAAGCCGCGTCCAGTAAACTTGACGGTGTATGGCTATGGGTATGCATGATAAGTCGACTTATCATGCATACCCATAGCCATACACCGTGACCGCAAACTTGACGGTGAACTTGATCGTGAGTGGCCCGCATTAGCTGGCTGAAAAATAAATAATAATCACCTCACCCTTCAAAAACACGATGTAGTTGTTTTGAGTTGACTACCTTATAAAGTCTAAAGCCTTGACTAAATTTTCACTATAAATGATCACACTGCCTTGGTAGATTTTTACCTACTTATAGCGTAGCGGTAGCGATAGGTTATGTTAAGGTATCTTCCTACTATGTCCGCCCTACCTGTAAAAGAGCTACCTGAGGCAATGTGATAGTACGGTGTTATGTTATTAGGCACGGCGCTAACAGCCTGCCACTTCTCATTACGCGTAATTGTGAAATATGCACCTAGCGCTTTACTGCAGTATTAAACTTCGAACAGCTAGTGCAAGCGTGGAAAAAACCTGCCTCATCTTTTCTTTTCCCATTATGAGATACAGACATAGGTATACTATAGGCACATAGACATAACTAGGTACTGAAAAATGAAGGATTGCAGGATTAGATGACAAGTATTTTCTTACATACTCAAACTTAAAAGCATTTATTTGAAACTAGCTTCCGCCCGCGGCTTCGCCCGCGAGGTATGTCGTTAAAAACTATCCTATGTCCTTCCCCGGGATGCAATCTATCTCTCTGCCAAATTTTATCGAAATCCGTTCAGTGGTTTAGGCGTGAAAAGATAACACACAGACAGAGTTACTTTCGAATTTATAATAATTATTATAGTATGGATAAACCAATTACAGGAACTTTTGAATTATCAAGGGGTCGGTCAGTCAGAAAGATAAAGCTAGTTGCCGATTCCATAGCGTAGTGAATAACTATGGTGAAGAACGGGCAAGAAACTCTACGGACTTTTAAATCATAAAATTGTTAAAAATACTGGTTACGTCATTAATGTTGAAATTATCATACATGTGAGATGAGAGTGATGTAGAAAGGCATGCACGTGAAAAGCGTCCGTAATAAAAAGAATAAAAAGCGTCCAAAACGAAACAAAAATAAGGCTCAATTAGGTACCAACTAAGCTGGTTTCAGCTGAGATACATCGTAAAATTTCTTTCAATGTACCTAAGGACCAATTTTAAAGTGACCAAAAGACCAAAAATATAGCCAGTAAAACACCAAGAACAAAGCTACCAGAATTCAATACGTGCCGAACGAAATAGAGTTGTGTAGTAGTGAATAAAAGATTTCGCCGTACTGGTCGATAACACGAGAATAGGGTACTCGCCCTAAGAAAAGAGGGTCCCTGGTCGAACCTTTTGTATTGCGTAATCAGATTGAAATGTTGCTTATCTGTTTCAAATACCAAATAGAAGTATCTGGACGAACGGATTTTTTCTCTTCACGTGTAGGTTTGAAAATACGTTGGTATGAATGTGAAGCATTGGTTATTAGTCCATATTTCATAATAAGTAAGGAATTATTTTGTTATAAGATCACAGAACCTCCTTCAGTTGGGAAATTTCTGCAATTTAAGATATTTTTACCGATGTACTGATGTGGGTAGAAGATGCAGGTTGTGATGATAATTTGATCTTTTATCCATTTAGGATATGATATGAATTTAATAGTTTTTAAATTCCAAAGTATACTTAAAAAAATATGTAAGGTACAAAGGAAGGCGTTTACGTCATCGTCTGCATAAGCCGAAAATGGAATATAGAATAGAATATTTTTATTTCAGACCGGAGTCCATAGGGTTAGTAACAATTAAAACAAACAACAACAGCAACAATAACAACAACAACAACGATGTTTTTAGTAACAATATAGTAACGAGCTCATAAATTCAGTATGCAATGCCCGGCAAATGCTTAATACAAAACAAAGAATATTATAGTAAGTGTCCTTGTCCCTCAACTTTCGTGCCGGTCCTTTCCTCCAAAACTCCCGAAAATGTGACCCTAAAAATACCCTTACGTAATCTCTTTTCAACCCATACTTTGTTTACAGGCTGAAAAATCTCTCAGAAAACTTTGCTTTGAGAAAATTAATTCAACACTTTATAAAGACTTGGGTACTCTTAACACGTTCAATGTCGCAGTTTTTTGCTCAATCTTTAAGGCTTAAAAGACCGATAGTTTACAAGTCAAAAACACAAATTCGTAGACAATAGTTGATTGATGACTATGAAGAGATCAAAGTAATGATTATGAACAAAAAATACAATCTTACGGGGAAGACACAAGGGAAGGTTCTGTGTTACACCTACATGTATTTCATTTAAAGTATTTAATTCACCACCATTCATTGCGCATGAATTTTTAGACGCAATTTTTTAGTTTCTGTATAGTTTTAGTTAAGTTAGGATTTCATCATCATCATCATCATCATTTCAGCCGAAAGACGTCCACTGCTGGACATAGGCCTCCCCCAAGCACTTCCACTTCAACCGGTTCTGTGCTTCTCGCATTCAACGGGTTCCTGCGGCCTTTTTTTTTTTTTTTTTTTTTTTTTGGGTGGGAAATCATCAAATGACCCCTCCCGCTCTGGGCGGAGCGGAAGGGAGTGTCAGACTCTTACTGACTAAAACCCACCCGTGTTCCTTCAGTTGCCTGTGCCAGGGGCCACGGTATCTCTTTCGAACAACCCGCGACCCTGGCGGGCATCGGCCCTAGCGGACCCCGTCAGTTGGTGCTGACATCTCCTTGAGGCGCGCGTGGAACACAACGCGCCGTCGACCCGGGCCTGGTCCTTACCGGGCGGCGAGCTGCCCATTGCTCGCCGCCCGCAAGCCCGCGCCTACGGTGGCCGGGAATCGGCTATCGACTCCCGACGCCCGGGGCGTCTCCTGCGGCGGCTGGGGGCGTGAGGGCGCAAGGATTGCCTCTCCCTCACGCGCTCCGCCTCCTCCTTCGCGAGCATCACTGCTTCGCAGAAGGAGGCGATAGCCTCCCATGCACTCTCGCTCCGAACCATGGCCCGGACTAGGGCCGGACGCGAGAGATCGCCGCCGCCGATCGCCGCCGTGAGGACACGGCGGTGCTCTGCCCAAGCTGGGCAGATCTCCACCGTATGCTCCACCGTGTCCTCCGGGCGATCCACACAATGGTGACACCCGGGCGTTTCCTCCCGCCTTATTCGGAACAGGAACCTCCCGAAGCAGCTTTGTCCGGTGAGGACCTGCGTTAGGCGGAAGGTGAGGACGCCGTGGCGCCTCTCTAGCCACTCCTCAAAGAGGGGACTTATCGCCGCGATTGTGGCGTGCCCAGCACTGGGTTGCGACAGTCGCACTCTCCATGTCGCCATGAGATCCCGCCGGAGCTCTGTCCGCTGCACCGCGATTTCTCGCGGCAGCGGAGTTACGCCCCGGCGTTTCACCTCCTCTCGCCACTCCCATATGTGGGCGAGGACTTTGGCCTCCAGATCCCATGGCGGCAGTCCGGCAAGGAGGCTCGCTGCCTCCCCGGAGACCGTGCGGTATCCCCGGACTAACCGGACGGCCATGACCCTCTGGGACGCGTTCAACCGCCTGGCTGGTCGCCGCCTCAGTGAACGCGCCCACACCGGTGCCCCGTAAAGGGCCATGGACCGCACGACCCCCGCGTAGAGCCTCCGGCAGGAGGCGTTTGGACCCCCTAGATTTGGCAGGAGCCGCTTCAACGCAGCCCCGGCCCGCTCCAGTCTGGGAGCCAAACGTCGGAAGTGTTCCACGAAATTCCACCGGCTGTCGAGGACAAGTCCCAGGTACTTCATCGTCGACTCGACGCCGATGTGAACCCCTCCTACCGTTATTTGGGAACCCGACGGTGGCGCGTTCCGAGGGCCATGAAAACACATGGCCTCGGACTTGTGCAGGGCCACCTCGAGTCCCAGTTGCCGGATCCTTTCAACGACTGTCGCAACCCCGCGTGTCGCTAGTTCCGCCGCCGCCTGGTGCGACCTCCCCTGCGCCAGGACCAGCGTGTCGTCAGCGTAGCAAACTACACTAACGCCGCTAGGGAGGTCGGCGCGCAGCACCCAGTCGTACCCGATGTTCCACAGGGGCGGCCCCAGGACCGATCCCTGTGGGACACCGCACGACATCTCTCGCCGATTCCACTCTCCCTGATGACCGGGGTAGATGACGGCCCTATCCGTCAGATAGGCCTCGACCACGCGACAGAGGTAGGTCGGCATCCGGTGATACCGGAGTGCCTCCCTGATGCAACTCCAGGGCAGGGTGTTGAAGGCATTGGCAATGTCTAAGGACACCGCCAAGACAACCCCACCCTGGGCAACAGCATCCCCCGTCGTGAGGGCTCGTACGCGCATGACAGCGTCCACTGTAGAGCGCCCCCTGCGGAAACCGAACTGGCCGTCCGCCAGATCCGGCCCCACCCGCATCAGCTGCCCGACGAGACGGTCTGCAATGACTCTTTCAAAGAGCTTGCCCACCTCGTCGAGCAGCACGATGGGCCGGTAAGCGGACGGAGAGTCCGCAGGGCGCCCCGGCTTCTTGATGAGGACCAGCTTCCCCGTCTTCCATCGTAGTGGGAACTGGCCCCCCTCCAAACATGCGCTTAGGAGCCCCCTCAGTCGAGGCCCGAGAGCCTCCATGGCCAGAACCCAGGCTTTCCCAGGTAAGCCGTCGGGTCCTGGGGCGGTATTTTTGGCATTCAGCCTACGTACCGCCACTCTCAACTCTACCTCGGTCACCTCCGGAGAATCGTCGTCGTCGTCGGGTGTGTGGTCCTCATCGGGCACCGCAGGAGGCGGAGCCATGGGCGGGGGTGTATGTTCCCCTCGCGAAGGGAACAGAGCGCCCACCACGTCCTCCACGAGCTGGGGCCGGAGACTCTGCGTCAGCGGGGGAGCCCATGGGCGGAGTTTATCCCGCACCATTTTGTAGGGGCGTCCCCACGGGTCCCTGTTCAGAGTCTCCAGCGACTCCTCGCGGGCCAGTCCCCTGGCCCGCAGGATCTCCGCTCGGAGGGCGGTCTTCGCCGCTCTGTACCCCTCGTACAGCTCCGCCTGAATGGCTTCGGTATCCGGAGGGCGGATACGGAGCCTGCGGTGCCTGGCGTACCGGCGTCGTGCAGCGACGCACGCCTCGCGCAGGGTCGTCAGCTCCGGCGACCACCAGTACACCTGGCGCCAGGCGCGTCCTGGCCGGACCCGGGGCATTGCCATGTCACATATTTCGGACATGGCCTCCCGGAACCACTCCGCCTCGTCGTTGATGTCAGCAGGCCTGTCCGGTGGTGACACCCAGGCCTGCACGATCGAGGCTTCCAGGAGGAGCTCCCGGTCCAGCTGCTTCAGCGCCCACCGCGGACCACTCGGGGCCTGTCGGACTGGCGCGCTTGAGGTCTGGGCGGAGACGTCGAACCGGATGTACCGGTGGTCGGAATAGGTCTCCACCCCCTCCATGACGCGCCAGTCGACGACGTGCGGCAACAGAGCGGGGCTGGCGAACGAAATGTCCACCACTGATTCACCCCGCATCCGCACACACACGGGTTCCTGCGGCCTTAGGATTTAATTTTGTTATTTTTAGTTTGTATATATCTTGATACATATAATAGAAAGAAAGAAAAGAAAGAATATAATAAAAATAATAATAAAAATAAGCGAGACCAGCAAATAATCACACAGCTAACAAGAGAAATAAAACCTTCACAACCAGAGGCTTGACTTCTATAAAACTTCATATCGCCGCAGGTATGCTGGAAGAAATTTCTTTAGAAATAAGCATCACCTTTGCATCTATTTTTCTGTTCTTTTCTGTTTATATTATGTCTGTACACAAATGGTATAATCATCTGCCTCGCCTTTTCCCAACTATGTTGAGCTCGACTTCCAGTGTATTCGGATGCAGCTGAATACCGGCCCCCTAATTGCGTAACACACTATTACTCTCAATTTGAATCATTTTTAAGCTTATTGCTAATCCATTGCTATTTAAGTTCGAATAATGTGTCTGCTCAACAACGTAAATAACGCAATGAATGTTGTTGAACTGTCAAACAAAATTAAACCCATTGCTACAGATAGTGTGGAAAAATGGATAAATAAATAGAATAAAATTACTCTGGTCTTTTGAACTTTACAAAACTTATTAAAAAATGCATTTCTGGTCCTTCCGTCCTTGTGCCGCATAGCTCGTGTTAATATATTCACGCGACATTGGACCTTCGCTCGAGGTACTGATATAACTAATTCATGTCGACTTGATGAACTGTGGTCGCGTTGTGAGAATTTATGAATTATGTCGTCAGCCTTCACAGGCAATTTCTGTTGCTTGAGCTTAAAACGTGCATACAATTTAAATACGGGTTGAGTTTGATAAATCTTGAGTGCTTTATTCACGTTGATTAGCGCTGAAAGCGCTGTTGCCGCTGGATGTTTTGTTTTTGCGCTGTTTTTACAGTAAAGAAGCTGTGGGCTGCAGTTTTATCAAATTTTAAGCCATGAGTAGGTACCAGGCTTATGAACGTGTGTCATAACGTTGCTCTTAATCGGTTCAAGTAAAAGAGTGAAAATACTTAGTATATCAGTTTTTATTTTTTATTTATGCATCCGCCTTTGCATTCATCCTTTACATCTAGAAAGTGGTTAGGTATATCTAATTTTTTATCTAAGCATCCGCCATTGGTGGTTCGACGACCTTGTGAAGGCCGCAGGAACCCGCTGGATGCGAGAAGCACAGAACCGGTCGAAGTGGAGGTGCTTGGGGGAGGCCTATGTCCAGCAGTGGACGTCTTTCGGCTGAAATGATCATGATGATGATGATCCGCCATTGTATTCATCCTTTACATCTATATCTATATAAACAAAACAAAGTCGGTTTAGTTACAACATTTATAACTCAAGAACGGCTGGACCGATTATTATGATATTTGATTTGTTGGATTTGTGTCCGCTCCGAATAGCAGAATAACTATTAAACATGGCAACATTTCACGAAAAAAAAAGATAATTAATTTTCTCATAAATTTTGTATGGAACAGCATTTTTGATGATATCTCGAGAATGGATTGATTTATTTCGATGGCGGTACGAAGTTCGCCGGGTGAGCCAGTACAGACGCCAGCACATGAAGCTACCCGAAACTGTCAAATTTTCCCAATCAACTTTGAACCTTATGATTTAGCGATAAAGTTGAAAATCTATCAAAGAAATTTGACAGATTGTAGTAGCTTGATGTGCTGGCGTCTGTACATAAATAAACTTACGCCTTCTTCCTATGGGGATAGGCAGAAACTAAAACGCTACCTGCTGCGATCCTTACATACTTATTTTGCTTCGTTTACGTTCATACACGCACCCCGGTTGCGAGTGCTACAATTTATTTTTCTATATCTCCATACTTGTTAATTATACTGCATATATAACTTTATACTTGCAAATAGTACCTATCCCTCCCGGGAGAGGGTGCTGGCTCTTGTAACACAGGATAACTACCTAGGACAAGTGTCAGGGACTCGAAAGAATTTGTAACCCCTTTTTTATTTGAAATGGGTTTGCTCTTGACTCTAGTCTAGGTCAGAGGTGATAGAGACAAAGTCGACGATGGAGTGAGCTTACCCAGAAGAAGCCTGTTCACTCTTACTTTGAAGAGACTTTCTTATGTAATAAAGATTACTATTATTACTACACGCCGGAGCGGCAGTTCTCGTAATTTTAAGAACGTTCACAGTCTGATCTCAGTCTCAATCTGTGAAAAATACCTCTAATTTCCCTACATTTTGACAAGTTTTTGACATTTGTTTGTCGCCGAGATGAGTCTGCAAACTACATTTTAACGTTTTAAATTACGAGAATTGGCCTTTTGACCTTTCTGAAGAATATCACCAATACGGTACGTAAGGTTTATTCTTCACTAGCAGCGCCCCGCGGTTTCACCCGCATAAGTGTCGATTCCGTGGGAATATCCTGATAAAAACTATCCTTTGTTCTTCCCCGGGATGCAGTCTATCTCTCTGCCAAATTTTATCGAAATCCGTTTAGTGGTTTAGACGTGATAAGGTAATATACAGACAGACAGACAGAGTTACTTTCGAATTTAATATTATAGTAATATGAATTTAATGTCGATAATTAAGATTATAGGATTGTCAGTAAAGTAGGATGGTTAAAGAAAATTGTTAGCTTGATTAGTCGGTAGAGTTCGTAAATGTTAAGCTAAACCAATGCCGCAACGGAAAACATTTTACAAAAAACTCTTTCCAATCTGGAAATCAATATCTACCGTTCTATTTTTTATTTATTTTCATTAAGCTTGTGGGGTAATAAAGGGCAAAACGGTGTGAAATATTTTCTTTGTTGATAGATTTTTGTTTTTATCTTGTGCAGGGTGTTGGGGAATCTATTGTAGCGCCTACCGTTAGATTTATAGTGTTTACTGAGCTTATCCTTATTGTAAAGCATTATCAGCAAACTCAAACTTAAAGCATTTATTTCAATTAAACCACTAACAGGCACTTTTGAATTGTCAAGAAGTCGGTCAGTCAGAAAATATGAAGCTAGTTGCCCATTCCAAAGCGTAGGTACCTATGGAGAAGAACGGGCAAGAACCTACCAACGATTCTGAATGGTTGGTCCTTATGACCAATATTGGTCTTGAAGAAAAACAACACAGTGATCCAACCCCTTATAAAATCTATGGTGTACGAAATAAGGTGTATTCTATTCTATTATATTTTAACTGACTCCAAGAAAAAGTCTAAGGGTATGTCAAAAATAGTTGTATTAGAGTTTAAGCTCAAAACCGTACAGTTCTGCGTGCGTTTTGACAAAGGACTGAGCATCACCAGATTTCGATGAGTGTCATCCATACTAATATTATAAATGCGAAAGTGTGTCTGTCTGTTACCTCTTCACGCTTAAACCGCTGAACCGATTTAGATGAAATTTGGTATAGAGATGGTTTGAGTCCCGGGAAAGGACATAGGATAGTTTTTATCCCGATATTTCCACGGGATCTAAACTTATGCGGGTGAAACCGCGGTGCAGCTAGTATTAAAATGTAAAATAAAAATTTATGTAATTTGTTTTTCAATGACCCTGCAAACGTGATCAAGGTGCGTGCAATAGTAGCGTCAAAATGTCGGAAGCTTAACTGATCAAAACAGGGAAGAAAGCCCATCCCCTAACTTACAATTTAAACGTAAGCCGGCAATTCACCTCATTGGAAGTGGGAACCCCTAGAGACATTTACAACACTCAGGGTACAGTCAAAATAATTCGGAGATTGACGATGCGCTATCAAACTTGCGAGCAGTTGTGTAGTGGTAGCGGCCCTTACTTAACGAGTTGTAGGTTGTGGGTTCGAAGCCAGGCTTTACTGTGTGTAAATTATTTCATCGCGCACTGCTCTAAAAACGATGAAGGAAAACATCGTGAGGAAACCGGCATATCCTAGAACAAAAAACTCGAAGACACTTTACGTCTACCAACCCGCACTGGGCCCGCGTGGTAGATTACAGCCCACTCGAAGAGTGGAGGCCTGTGTCCCAGCAGTGGGAACATTATATGCTTATTATGCTTTCCAAACTTAAGAATTGAATTGACTTTTGAATTTTTCAGTTGCAGTTTTTGGATTTTTTCAGTTCAGTCTGTAACAATATGTGTCTGGTTGATGGTTATAAGACCTCTCCCTATGACATGGGGCTTAAAATAACTAGGAAAATATGAGTTTGCTATAGGTATACTATACCTCTGCCTAACCTTTAGCAATTAATCCAGCTGGAAGCTTAATATTTGGCTGCGATATCACACCGTAGCATACTGCTACACTGGTGCTACGTCGTAGCCATCATGCTACGGCGTAGCAATCAAACTGTTCAAGTGGTTTCCATTGTGTCAAGACGATATTTAAATGTTGCAGGCTTAAATATGATAGACTTAGATCTTCATCCACATCATAATCAGCCTTTGATGTTCCCACTAGGCCTCCTTTCTTGGACAGGGAGTGGCTGTAATCTACCACAAGGGCTCAGTGCGGGTTGATAGATGTCACATGTCTTCGAATTTTCGGTTCTAGCTCATGCCGGTTCTCTCACAATGTTTTCTTTCACCGTTTTGTGAGCAGCGGTGTTGGAATTATTTACACAAAGTAAAGCGTCTGCCTGGGTTCAAACCTACGACCTACATTTCGTAAGTCGGGGTCGATACCCACTGCTCTCTTCATCCTAGGAAAGACTAAAACAGATAATTACTGTAAGTCATCATCATCTGCCTAGGCTTTTCCCAACTAGGTTGAGGTCGGCTTCCAATCTAACTGGATGCAGCTGAATACCAGTATTTTAAATGGAGCGACTCCCTATCTGACCTCCACAACCCAATTACTAGGTAATACAATACCCTTGGTAAGACTGGTTGTCACTTTCGGGCTTCTGACGACCCGTAACGACTGTCAAAGATTCACGAATGACAGCCGGGACCAACGGCTTAACGTGCTTTCCGAGGCACGGAGAGGTCTTGATATGTAAAGATGGTCACCCATCCACGGACCAACCGCAGCAAGCGTAGCTTAACCTGATCAATCGACCCGTGCAGCTGTTATTACTTAGCCACAAGCCTCTCAGATCATTACTATAAGTCTATTGTAGAATGTAGCATTTAATATATTCAGCTTTCTTTAAATTCCTTCTACCATTACCTATTATATTTATAACCCTTTATAAACATTTAAACATATTCATATCTACATATGCATTTCTTTTTTCATCTTCACTTTTACGACTGTACGTAGGTACCTTCCCGTAACATAATCGTATTTGCACATTCCCGTTCCCGGGATAGCCGTTTGTTCTAAGCGCACCTCTAAACGCGAATAAAACAATAATTCTACGTCATACCAAAGTCCAATTTTCCGCGGTTTTGTCATTGCAATATCTATTCATGAGTTTTCGTGTCATGTATGGAACGACCAACTTATTTATGCGGATCAAATAAATCGTATTACAAGAGAATAAGGTTGACTTTGTAAGAATTTGTGTGTGTTGTAAATGGTTTGTTGGCTGTGTGAGTAGGGTCACCACACCGCATTATAAGTTTAAATTGTTTTGATTTCGGAGGACTCTAATAGTGTTCCTGTGTAGGGGATATTATAGGTAGACATGCAAATATAATTTATTGTCACGATTCAGGTATGTAATTTAAACTTAAGGCAATCAGGTAGGTAGGTAGGTAAGCTTGGTTTAGGGTCTTGACTTACATGGGATAGTCATAGACTTTAGAACCCAACACTTTATAAATGTAGAGACCACACACATCAGGTCCAGTTGAAAACCAGTGTCAGGCACTAGTTGTCTGGCATTTTTTGCTGAACTGGGTCTTTTTGGCGCAGCCGTGAGGCACACTTTCCTGTTAATTTCTTACATCGGACTTTGCACGTTTTATTTTTATTTTTGTTTGTATCTGATGTACGACTATTATCTGACTACCGGCTGTATTGTGTGTCTTTTAGTCTGTGCTAAATAAATGTATTTTCTTTCTTTCTTTCTTTTAGACCAAATATGGCCAAAGTACCTATTAATAATAATTAATCTATATTTAATTAGACTACAATGAGGTCCACAGTGTTAGTAAACAAAATATCTTAGCCTATGTTAGTAGTTAATAACTAAAACAGATCGGGCCCTATTTGTTAGCGCCCTCACTAGCGGGCTGTCTGACCGGGCGCCTGTCGATGGGAAGCAACTCAAGATTACTGAAAACAAAATATATGTGCTGTTCTAATATACACTTTGCTTTACTTGAAAAAGTATCGATGTTACTTAATTGCAGCATATTTACTTTTAACCATTCAGATTTTTTTTTCTTTAATTTTTTTTTTTTTTTTATACACATCACTTTTTAGTTTAAAGATTCATTCAGGCATACAATTTTCGTATTCGACGCTTCGTTATATAATCAAAAAAGTCCAGGAATTTTCATCAATTAACGTCTTTGTTTATTTCCTCAGCTGACTAATATTTCGCCTTATATCGAGGCTCAGCTGTTTGGAGCCAGCAGCTGTGCCGTTATTAATATTCGTCAAGAAAAATAAAACGATCCCAATTCATATTTTAGCATTCTTATTGAATCATTTTTAAATTGGTTTAGAAGTACCTACCTATTCGAAGAAAAATGGCAGCTGTCTTCATTCGACTTATTTTTTGGGTTTAAAAACTTAAAATCCAAGGTTGCCTGCACGAGATCGCAGAAAGCGATAAGGCTGCCTATATATTAATTGTTTTTTTGTTATGTATTTTCTGGTGTACAATAAAGTATACATAATCAGCCTATAATGTTCCCACTGCTGGGACACAGCTGGCCTCCTCTCGGTGAGAGGGAGTGGGCCATAATCCACCACGCGGGCCCAGTGCGGGTTGGCAGATGTCACATGCCTTCGAATTTTTGGTTCTAGGACGTGCCGGTTTCCTCACGATGTTTTCCTTCACCGTTTTGAGAGGAGAGGTGATAAATTAATTTACACAAAGTTAAACCTACGACCTACAACTCGTAAGTTGCGGCCGTTACCACTTGGCCAGCACTGCTCTGATAATGCAGATAATTCCATACAGAGTTTTGCGCACACTAGTTCTAGCAAAATAGGCAATCAATCAACCAATCCATACTTAATATTATAATTGCGAAATTGTGTCTGTCTATTACCTCTTCACGCTTAAACCGCTGAACAGATTTAGATGAAATTTGGTATAGAGATAGTTTGAGTCCCGGGAAAGGACATAAGATAGTTTTATCCCGATATTCTCACGGGATCGACACTAACGCGGGTGAAACCACGGTGCAGTGCTAGTCTATTCATAATCTTATGTACGTAAACCATTGTCTTCAACCCCCTTCTATACATACATACATACATCACAGGTCATCATAAACAGTACCAACGTTTCTGATTGAAGATTTGTTGACAGCGCTTAACCTGTGCGCATAAATTAATCAATCTTGAATGTAACTTGGTACATGTATATAGCAAACACTAGATGTGGTCGTGTCTTCACCTGCATGAGGGAGAGTGTTTTGTTTGAGATAATTTAGTAAACACTTCTTGTTACATCTACATATAGCGCATAGATTCACCTACTCAAGTGACATTATCTTATGTTGTTCAGTTCATTGGTAGAGGATGTTTTTAGGTTGATACCTAAAACAGCATGTCTCTCCTTTCTCTATAAATCCATCCAAAGGTTGTCTTTAAAAGACCGCTTTGAGCGAAGACCGCCCATTGCGTCACCCCTTGTAAAAATTCTACATTTATATTTGTAATATAATTTATTCTGCACCAATGCAAGCACAGTTAGAAAATTATTGGCAAAGCCATTTTTTGTACAGGAGGCACCTTCTTGCTCTTGAACCGTTTATTTTACAAGTTAGCTTAAATTATAAACAATTAAATAAAATTAACCAACTTTTGAAATTAATAATTCAATAACTTGATCGTAGTTTGTTTGTTTAATTTGTTAGATTGTTTTGTACTAGGGAACTAATATATATATATATTTTTTGTATCTATCTGTGAAGGCTTGTCATTAGCAATTTAGTTATATATTTTTGTTACTATAATGTTATTAGCCTGTAAGCTTTCCTAAAATAAAATAAATAATCCATACTAATATTATAAATGCGAAAGTGTGACTGTATGTCTGTTACCTCTTCACGCTTAAACCGCTCAACTGATTTAGATGTAATTTGGTATAGAGATAGTTTGAGACCCGGGAAAGGACATAGGATAGTTTATGTCCCGATATTCCCACGGGGTCGACACTTATGCGGGTGAAACCATCATTAATCTATTCTTTTCTGACTAGCTACAATTTTCACTAGAGCATGAGCCATCCCATATAGATGGTGGATGGTGGCAATACAAGTGAAGAAGTTCTTTCAAAATCCCACATTTTTCCACGACCCACATACTAACCCTACCCTTCAACCACTTTTTGTTTTGACAAATCCTGTCAGCCAGTGTTATAATTCACTGCAGTCATGGACTTAAACATTCAGTCGCCATGACTACGAAATAGTTTTATATCAAACTGACAGACTGACAGGTCATCGGCCGTATATTCTGTAGCCGACGACGCGGGAATTAAGGCCTCGTTGCAATCATATGAATATATACATGTGTGTGTGTTTGTGTGAGTTTGTCAAACAGTAGTGCTATTCTGTAAAAAATCTCACCGTGTAAACAAAGGTGAAGTGAGCTGTCATTCCACCTGATGCTAGGGACTGACACTTTTGACAGCTCACTTCAAGCTCACTTCACCTTAGTTTTCACGGTGAGATTTTTTACAGAATAGCACTGCAGGAGTACAGAAGTCCATCAGACTGTGAAATTCTTAAAATTACGGGAATTGCCCCTTTGAACAGTCGATAGTAACGATAAATGAACAGTCATGACTATGTTTCAGTAAATAGAACTAGGGTATAGGGACTAAGCGCTAAAAAATCACCTAAGGTACAGACATCATCACATTAAGTTACTACAATCTGTCAAATTTCTTTAATAGATTTTCAACTTTATCGCTTAAGCATAAGGTTCAAAGTTGATGTACGCGTCCTCCGGCTCGGGCCTGGTCCTGATCGGAATCTGATCTGAATCAAAACCTACAGGGTACTTCCCGTTGACCTAGAATCATGAAATTTGGTAGAGACAATATCGTGTAGCACAAGTAAAGGAAAAAATCCGAAAACCGTAAATTTTTACGGAACCCTCGGTGCGCGAGTCCGACTCTAACTTGACGGGTTTTTTTCTAACTTTTAGCTGACCTTTGTGATGGTTTTACCGTGCAACTGTGTGCGAAATAGGTGCATCATTAAGGGTGGTTACTGGGAATGTAATACATAAGTGTCTTATAGATATTATGATAAGTGTAAAAATATGGGCCTTATTGCCTATGGCATTAAGTCCGTCCGTCCGTTAAAGTATTAAATAAATAAAAAATATGGGTACCTATAGTTAATTTACGAAATAAAGAGTGTTTGTTTGCAAACCGCTTTTCGCTGGTAGTCAAAGTTAATTAAACCACGCAATGGTATGGTCTGTTTCGTCATAAATGTTACTTTACATGCTACGAAAACCCGCTTTATGGCGTTTTTCATGACTTAATTAATTTCCCAGGTAATTAGTTTAACTAAGAAGTCAAATAATTCCAATTGCTAGAACAATGGCCTTTTGTTTATAATACTAATAAAAATCATCCCACTTTACCTGTACCATAAAACTTTTTTTTTTCAAGGTTTGATTTTACCGCTTATCTACGTGATTAATATTTTATGTAAGTAGATGTGCTTTCAAGTATTAAGAGTCTTTAAGCTAAGCCATGGACAGACAGACAGACAGACGGACATGGTGAACCTATCTTATGTTGACTACGGAACCCTAAAACAAAGAAAGAAAACGTGTATCTGAACCGACGGACAACAACCTATAAGTGTTAACTAATAATAGAGAGTAATAATAATTTGTAGTGGAAAGAGACTAGGGAGATCTTTGCCCAGCAGTGGGACATTCACCTCTCAGGGATAGGATGGTACAAAGTGCTGCTTGTGGTACACATGTGTACCTGCTCGTCCTAATGAAGACGAATTAATCCGTATATTATTATCCGTAATTATAATCCATACTTCCATACTATTAATATTATAAATGCGAAAGTGTCTGTCTGTCTGTCTGTCACATCTTCACGCTTAAACCGCTGAACCGATTTAGATGAAATTTGGTATAGAGATAGTTTGAGTCCCGGGACAGGACATAATATAGTTTTTATCCCGATATTCCCACGGAATCGACACTTAAGCGTTTAAAAACCGCGGGGCGCTGCTAGTGGCTAATAAAAGTTAAAAATAAAAATAGTTTGCCCAAAAAACGAAATCATGACTTTGACCTCAGCTGTAATCCGTGCAATTACAGAACCACAGCATCGCGGATCGGTCATCATTAAATTATAAACGTGAACGAAATAATAATATTACAACTGAAATAAGAACCCGAAGTGTCGAAATGATTCATAATACTGATATTCGGATTATAAAGGATTACATTTGAATTATACAGTACTGAACGATTGTGTGAATAAACTTCCATTCATTGTCGTTCACTCATACGTTCAACGTTCACGAGGAGAGTTTATTATCTGCGGTGAATGATGTTCGGATAAATTGGACATTTCTCATGTTTTTTAATTATGCGCCTTTGGTAAGCTATTGTTTTATTAATTGCTGCTTCGTTGGTTTAGTAGTCGCAAGCACATACTGAGCATAAGGTCCTTCCTGGGTTCAATTCCCAGGTCAGGTTATGTGTTGTTGGGTTTTTTCATCAGGAATTTCGTTGTAATAGAGTCTGGATTTGTACCCAGTTGATGGCAACAGGCTTGTCCCCGTTACGTGGGACTTAAAGTAACTGGTGAATTGTGGGTGAACTATCCATACCTACTAATATTATAAATTCGAAAACAACTGTCTGTCTGTATGTTACCTTTTCACGCCTAAACCACTGAACGGATTTCGATAAAATACTGTCTGTCTGTCACCTCTTCACACTTAAACCGCTGAACTGATTTAGATGAAATTTAGTGTAGAGGTAGTTTGAGTCCCGGGAAAGGACATAGGATAGTTTTTATCCCGATATTCCCACGGGATCGAAACTTATGCGGGTGAAACCGTGGTTGCGCTGCTAGTACCTAATAAAATATTAATTGACACCCCGTTCTAAACTTGCTTGCATGTTCGAATGAAACCCGCGCTAAATTATAGCCAGCCTGCACTATACAAGGTGTTGATTTGCATCCTCGTCAAATTTCAGGAGGTTGTCATAAAAGACATTTTAGTACTTTAGTATTTTAGTACTTTCGTACTTAGTAAAGTAAAAGGCGTTTGTTGGTGTGTGAAAGCGCGGTTATAGGCTACTAACAGACGGGCCGCGTTTAAATACGGCTGGTTCACACTTACGGATTTCCGTAAATAAGAAAAAAAAAAAAACTACCCATTTTATTGTTGATTTGGGTCGAGAATCATTAGCATAATTACGTCCTTGAATTTGACTAGGATGCAAATCAACACCTTGTATAAGGTTAGGCTTTATGGTACCTCCCCTACAGGTAAAGTGGGGTTGATTTGTTTATTAGTATAAACAGAAAGCCATTGTTCTAGCTATTGGAATTATTTGACTTCTTAGTTAAACAGTGTTAGTACGCTCTGCTTTCTTTGCTAATTACCTGGTAAATTAATTAAGTCATGAAAAACGTCATAAAATGGGATTTTGTCAAATCACCAGCGGTTCTGTTGAAGGCTGCTGAACTTCGAGGCCTACTTCGCCTTTGTCCAGGAAATTACGATTTATAACTTATATAGGTACTTGTTTAACAATTCAGCTCACTGACATCTTTTTTATAGCAGGACAACTAACTTAGCTAATGTATTTTAGATCGAATCAAATTCCTTTTAAAATCTGTGCAAATTAATGGTAACGGACCCAAAAACTGATTGCAATCGATTCGCTAGTTCGTGAAATTCGTTACAAATTTCTATCTTTGAAGATACTCTGAAATCGATACACTCTACTGAGTTGTCGTCTTCCTATTATTTTTTTACAGCTGCGATATTGCCCAGTATGTAGTAATCGTTTTGTATTTAGATTCATTTTATTTACATTTTATATTTCAATTTGTTTTTTTCTATAAGAAATGAAACGTTTTATTTAATGCAGTGAAGAGATTTTTTTTATTTCGCTTCATTATGTTTTTTTACAGCTGCGATATTGCCCAGTAACTAGTAACCGATTTGTATTTAGATTTTTTTTACATTTTATATTAATTTAATTTGTTTTTTTCTGAAATGAAACGTTTTATTTTATGCAGTGAAGAGATTTTTTTATTTCGCTACAATATGTTTTAAAAATTCTTCTGCTCGACAACGTAATGACGCAATGAATGTTGCTGAATTGTTACATTGAAAGGCTCGTACTAACCCAGCAAGATCTACATTGTATCAACTGGATCAATCAAATAATTTTATTGGTTTAAAACCTTTTTAATTTTTTTTTCTTTCTTATGCTCACTTGTTTTTTCAGCTCACTTTAAACATTGGCAGAATAGTCGACATCGACTTTGCTTGCTATTTATTAAAAATAGAATAGAATACATTGAAAAGGATTGTCATTGTAAGTGTGTCACTTATTGATTGATAGACATTACCCCGCAGGTTTTGATTGTGCAACCTGGTGCTTAAGTATCTCCTTAATTTGTGCCACAGTCTTGAAATAGCTATTGAAAATTTATAGTCCAATAAATAAAGTAGGTACCTAAAGTACTAACAATGTTTATTTCTTATACTGGGCCGTAAGATTTATTTTGCTATATCGCAGTTTCAAACTGCCGTTACGTTTATCTTTCGCAAAAGTTTTTTCAAAAATGAGTAAAATAAGTATTATAAGTTTCAGATTTTCTTTTATTAAGGGGCTTACAGGACCTAAATACAAACAACGCAAGTTTTAGAAACGATAAAAGTATAATATGATCGACTACAGTAAACAAAATCAGAAAATATATGATATTCTTCAGGACTTATTCTAGGTAGATAGTGTGTTGAAAACATAATACAACTATATCTCCAAGTGTCTATAGATAAACTATATATTTACTGGAATATATATATTAACTGCCTCGTTGGTCCAGTGGTAGCAAACGTTACTTCTGTGCTTGAGGTCCTGGGTTTGATTTCCAGCAAAGTGTTATTGGGTTTTTCCATCAGCACCATAATAATCAACACACTATTAATCATAATCTGAATAATTTTGAAGGATATTGCTAATCCATTGCAGTTTTAGCATTTTAGTAGCAGTCCGGAGTTAGAGAGTGGTACTGTGGTGCCTGTGTGTGCTAGCCTTTAGTAATAAGCACTGGCTAGAAATATGATTCGATTCGTTGGTTTAAACATATGTCAAATATGATTCTTATGGCGTTTGATTCTAGAAGCAGTGATTCATATCTTAACCGCGAAGTTGTATCGTTGCCTTTTTTATATTATAATTCCTATTTAAAAGTCCTAAAGTCGTCTTATTTGTATTATTTCCCCCTAAGTTCTACAATTGGTGGAGCCGCCGAACGAACCTACGCAATTAATTGTTTAATGGATTGATTTCAGATGAAGTGAATTTTCTATGTGCAAGCCAAACTGAGTATATTTGACGGAAGAGTCACAGAATATTTTATATGCGATCGCAGATTAAACTCCCCTTAATTTAAATTTGCGTTGGAGTGAGTATAGAACAGGCGCAGAATCGTCGCCGGAAAAATAAAGCTAAGTGGTTAAAATATTATTTTTATAAAGAAAGCAAGATGTATGCGCTTTTCTCAGGATCTAATATGTGCCTGGAAAAATTTTTTGAACAATACAGAGCGATTGCCACACTTTATGGATGGCGTGAAAGTGATTGGGCATTGATAATGCAGGCTTATCTCCAAGGAGCAGCTCTGGCTTGTTTTAAGTGGATGTACCGCGAGGATATGTCATTTGAGGAGATATGCGATGGCTTTCGTGAGGAGTTCCCGTGCAGATGTCACGAAGCATTTTATAAAGCGAGGAAAGAGGAGATGTTAAAGGTTCCGTCTGAAGAATGCGGACAAAATAATGTTTTAAATGTTGATGATGATGCTTCTGTGTTAGGTAGTGTAGAAGCAGATGTTGAAGAAGTTGAAGTCGAGCGCAGCAGCCAAGAGTGCAGTGTAGAAGCAGATATTGAAGAAGATGAAGTCGAGCGCAGCAGCCAAGAATGCTGTGAAGAGGTAGATGTTGAAGAAGTTGAAGACGAGCGCAGCAGCCAAGTATGCAGCCCCGCAGAGGCTGAGGAGGTGGTGGAAGTGTTCGAGTGCGAACACGAGGAAGAAAACGAGGAATCGGGTCAGTCCATTCCAATTATAACTAATGTATCTAGCTATGTTTCAGAACCGAAGGAAGAGCAATTTGATCACGATGTGCAAACTGATATAATTAACATCGATGATGATCATTTTAATGAAAATAATTTATCAATAAATATTTCCGAAACAAAGGAGAATAACCATTTTATAAATGAAAAGGGTGATGCCCAAATGATCATGTTGTCAATTGAGAATAGTAAAGTGGATGATGAAGTTGGGTTAGATGAAGATGTTTTTAAGTTGGATGTAAGTGGAGATGAAGACGTAGAGGTGAAAGACATTTCTGTGCATTTTAAAAGCTCTTTTAGTTCTTCTACAGATACGGTCGCAGAAGATAATTATAATAATCTGGTCATTAATAATGTTAAAACGTTCCCAAGCATTCATCATGTAGCTATCCCTAAGTTTAATAAAAATAATTCTCGTTATGCAACATCTAATATTAAAAAAGCATGCAAGAGAAAAGGATTCCAATATACTAGAAATGCTAGAACAAAATGTTCAATTTTAAAATGTTTTACAAATAGATATGAATTTATAAAAACATTTTCTAAAAACATAACTTTCTTTCTGACGCAGTCGGTTAAAATTAATGATCATTTGTCTAAGGATTTTTCATTTTTAAAACATATACATTTTAAATGGAAATGGAGGAATAAAGATAAAAACTTTCCGTGTTAGAATTTAAATAAACCTTTGTTTTTCCATTTATGTTTGATCATACGCGTCAGGTCACAGAGTAAATTTTGTTAGACTGTAACATTTGTTAGTCTGTAATATTTGTTAAGCTATGATATTTGGTAGTCTGTGATATTTGTTGGTCTACGACATTCGTTACACTGTAACATTTGATAGGCTGTGATGTTAGATAGACTGTGACAGACTTTGACTTTTGGTGTGTCATTTAGTTATTATAAACATCAATAGAACATTATTTTAGTGAATATTGTGATAAAGTTATTAACATGTGTTTGTATGTGTGTTTCATATGCTGGGAAGATACTTCGGACGCAGCTGGGAGCATGAGGCTTAAGGTCTCACGGCTCCATGAGGCTTGAGGGATTGAAAAACTTCGTCTTCATTTTCTAAATTACATAGGCCATGTTTAGTGTGAGGGAACTCCAGAAAATAGTAATGCGCGTTATAGGAGGAAGAGGGTTGTATAAAAACTGTTGTCACTCTCTAGAGGGGGGAGTGATCAGCTTAAGTTGAAACCAACTTTGCTAACGGGGCATAGCCTTTGCAAAGTGTGTTGAGTTGACACAACTGGTTCAGCTTGGGTTGAAGCACCCACAGTTTTTTGTAAATGGTATAGTTATTATAAACGCGGAGTATCTTTTGAATATAATGGAGTTCAGTCACTTATTAGATTTTTGAACACTGGCCTCATAATCTTTTCATTCCCTCTGGCTGATACCGTCCAATGGGGTAAAAGGATCTGAAGTTAAGATCAGTTAACACGGTAAGCCTCATCCAGGCCGATGTGAACTTTCACATCATTTGTTATCGAAGGAGGCCAAGTCACATCTTTTTCGCCTGTTTTGTTATGACGAGGTTCAAGCAAGGCAACGTTAGTTTGTATTGATGCATTTTAGCACTCTTAAATGTAGACTTACCTGGCACTTGAGGAAGTGTTAGTTAAATGTTTCGTTTGTCCTGACTTGAGCCCTGCTTTTAGAAAAAGCTGGACCTCACAGTGTTAACTTCGGGCGTTAGGTAGTTTTTTCCTTATAAGATTAGTAATAGGTAGGAACGCTTAAATTTTCGAATCGTTAGAATTAAAGTCTTGTATTTTGATGCGAGCTAGGCCAATACTTTAATTCAAAGTGGGGCGTAGCTCGTGTGGTGCCTGTGTGTGCTAGCCTTTAGTAATAAGCACTGGCTAGAAATATGATTCGATTCGTTGGTTTAAACATATGTCAAATATGATTCTTATGGCGTTTGATTCTAGAAGCAGTGATTCATATCTTAACCGCGAAGTTGTATCGTTGCCTTTTTTATATTATAATTCCTATTTAAAAGTCCTAAAGTCGTCTTATTTGTATTATTTCCCCCTAAGTTCTACAGTACTGTGCCCGTTTGATGGCAATAGGCTCGCCCCCTATTACATGGGACTTAAACATACCTGGGGGAATGTTGGTTTACTTTAAGTACAACTCTGCCTAACCCTTCGGGGATTATAGGCTTGATCTAATGATAAGTGTCATCACCATCATCATATCAGCAGAAACACGTCCACTGCTGGACATAGGCCTCCCCAAAGCACCTCCACTTCGACCGGTTCTGCGCTTCTCGCATCCAACGGGTTCCTGCGGCCTTCACTAGGTCGTCGGACCACCTTGTGGGAGGCTTCCAATGCTACGTCTTCCGGTACGCGGTCGCCACTCCAGAACCTTTCGGCCCCATCGGCCATCTGTTCTGCGAGCAATGTGCCCTGCCCACTGCCACTTAAGTTTGGCAATTCTTCGGGCTATATCGGTTCATAAGTCTATAGATTACAAAATCCCACAAAAAGTAATTTTCGCTCACAATTTCATTATTTTCAAGCATATCTCTGCAATTTGAGATATATAAACAATTGAAAAACATTTCAATTAGATTAGCCGACCTTGGTTTGGCCCACGCTCGGGCCCAAGGTCACGCGTAGCGCGTGGGCCGACGACCGGGCATGAGCCCTGCCAGTTGCCATGGCAACGCCCAGGGAGAGCGTGTCACCCTCTCTTGTCTACAGCCTTCGAAAATATTCGCTAAAGTGATAAGGTTTGATATTTTTTTTGGTATAAGCGCTTTTGTCGCGTTTTAGGGTTGTTGTTGTTTTGTTGTTGTGTTGAGCAGTGACTTTAAAACTATATTTAAAAAAAAAACGGTTTTATGGAAACCACATCGCTTGTTTTTTTTTTGTTGTGGAGGTCAGATAGGACAGTCGCTGCATGTAAAATACTGTTATTCCGCTGAATCAGGTTACAAACACTGGAAGCTGACTCGCGACATAATTGAAGGCTGGGCAGATGACGAATGTGGTTTCACTTTTAGGGTTCCGTACCCAAAGGGTAAAAACGGGACCCTGTTACTAAGACTCCACTGTCCGTCTGCCTGTCACCAGGCTGTATCTCATGAACCGTGATAGCTAGACAGTTGAAATTTCTCAGAGGATGTATTTTTGTTGCCGCTATAACAACACATACTAAAAACAGAATAAAATAAATATTTAGGGTGAGCTCCCATACAAAAAACGTGTTTAATTCGGCGTTTTTGCCTTGTGGAACGGAACCCTTCGTGTGCGAGTCCGACTCGCACTTGGCCAGTTTTTCTGGTTATTTTCGTGTTTTTTTTAATGTTAGTTTGTAGTTATGTTATCATTATAAGACTCTTGGTTCGACCTGCTACGCCCTAAGAACCGTGCAGAACGAAGAAAAGTGGAAAATTCGTTTGTTCTTTTTGACGTACCACGAATGTTGTTAGGTATCGATAGTTACAGGCTCGTAAGTCCAGTATGAGCTGATCTCTTATTCTATGAAAACTCCGCACTAGGGCAGCTTGAAGTCAAAGTGTTTCTGATAGGACGAATAACCTTAGGATATCAGTGAAGACTAGTAACGAATTCCCGATGGCGTCAGTCCGGAAGATGCGCAGGTATTCTAACTATATCATTTGCTAGCTGCGCCCCGCTGTTTTACCCTCATACACAGAGGTGTCTGTTACGGTAACAGTGTCGCGAGTTCAATGGTTTTTTACGTATGTAAGTTTTCACTTCAAAAAGTGCAATGTGAGAAATTTGCAGGCACACTTTGAGCCTCACACGGCTGTGCCAAAAAGAACCAAACACTACTGAAACCTGTCAATTACTTTATCACTTCAATTCACTGACGAGTTCATTCATAATTATCCAAGCCACCACAATATAATGTCTAAAACATAATAATATGGCCTTTTCTAAGAAGAGGAGCATAATTATTAGCCTAAAGTTTGATATTATGAAATTACATAATTAATAGAACTTCCTCCCCAATTTCCATTTTATTTGCTTTACATTGAAGGTACTATGTGAAGTTGTTCTTGTAAGTAATGAACTGAATAATTATGGCTAGCATACGGAGTGTGTGGATAAGGATTGTAGCACATATTGTTCTGTAGTTCTGCATAAGTATGTGTTTGTCTGAAAAATTATTGTGATACCCGTACATCTTTTTATTTATCAATATCATTGAGTACAGAGATCTTGACGTAATCCTTCAAAATATTGAAGTGAAAAATCTCAAAGCAAATATATTTGGTTGTTAGCTGTTATATATTATGTGAACATGAAAAGGGAGCTGTCGTGCCCATCTCAAGATAACTGCGACTGATAACGTAAGACATTTGTACAGACAGGTTGTACCTACTGTTTATGAGTATCTATGTGTACCTATCTACTTGGATATAGGTCGCAAACTCGAAAGTTCGTCATGAGCATCAATTGATTCGGGTTCATTTTATATGAAAACCCCTTTTTAATTAATTAGTATTTTGAGTTTATACAAATGATAAATTATTTATTTATTTCTGTAAATCGGTTTAAAAAAAAAGCAAAAACCATGAACTAAATTTTGAAAAATTTTATAGGTGTCATCTTGGCTTGGCACCCATGATGAAAAATTTTAGCAGCCGCTAACTTGGATTTTCATTTTGACTTCACTCGGAAACCATGAATACTAAAGTCGCATGGCATGGAGGAGGCATAACGGTTCGTGACGATTCCAGCCGCAGCCGCGTTAAAAAACTTAGTTCCAAAAACGGAAGGTCAAAATGATCGAAGTAGCGAGCACATCTCATAAAATATTACACCGTCCGGGGTCTGAAGCTGAACCCTCGACCTCAGTTAGCGAAACTTGGCAAAATCGTCGAGCCAGCAACAAGTTATAATGTTACACGATCCTGGTTATGTACGGGTCACAGTTAATTTAGTAACTGGGCTGTTACTTACTATGAATATCATTTCCTGGGTGCGTCTTTCTGGCGGCTGAGAGTAGGTATGTCACGCTCACTAAAATCTCTGGTAGCGTGTGTGTTGGATCATTAAGTTCCCTTCAAAATGGTTGAGCGGAATGGTGCTGATCCATAAGTGTCCATCCAGATTGGGGCGCGGGCGCGGGCTGCCTGACCGCACTGGAGCGCGACTGCGTTCTGCCTGTTGTCGTGTCCAGTGTTTGTCAAAATTTAATATGGATGAAGCAAACTTATTTTTACTAAAAAGAAGATCAAACTAGTTTGAGAACCCCGGTACCCGCGCGGGTCGCCCGCGCCCGCGCCGCGCACCCACTGCGGCCACTTGTATGTACGAGCTATGGCGTGAGTTGCCCGCGCGCTCCCTGATCGCTGCATGCGCCGAGCAGCCCGCGCCACTTACCGCGCCCGCGCGCCCGCGTGCCTACTATGGAAAATTGGACAGTCAAAGGAAGTTCATAGGTTTGAGTTCACCGCGCCGCGCCCGTCCCGTACTCGCTCCCCAGTCTGGCCAAACACTAAAGCATGTTCGTGAATGCCGTTTAGTATGAACGTTTTCAACGTTCACGTCTTTCTACATCGTTACAACATAATTATATAATAAACATATTTATATAATATCAAGTTGAATGATATTGATGACTTGATCATCATCATCTGCCTAGCCTTTTTCCAACTATGTTGGGGTCGGCTTCGAGTCTAACCAGATGCAGCTGAATACCAGTATTTTACATGGAGCGACTGCCTATCTGACCTTCTCAACCTAGTTACTGGGTAATACGATACCCCTTGGTAAGACTGGTTGTCGGAATTTCGGGCTTCTGACTACCCGTAGCGTCTGTCAAATATCTACGAATAACAGCCGGGGCCAACGGCTTAACGTGCTTTCCGAGACATGGATTGGTTTCAGTATGTAAAGATGGTCACCCCTCCACAGACCAACCACGGCAAGCGTAACTTAACCTGATCGATCGACCTGTGCGGCTGTTATTATGTAGCCACGGGCCCCTTTCACAGAACCTTAAACACGAATTAAAAAAAACAGACGATCAAAGATAACTCAGTAACCACCCCTTTTTCAAAGTTCGTTAAAAGACGGTCAAAGTGACAGATTTAAATGAGAAAAGCTATTTAGATTAAAAAAGTAAGGGGGAAACAGAAAGTAATATCTCTCGCAACTCCCTAAAGATTGTGTAACAATCTTCATGTTAGATTAAATAGTCAGAAGGCCCACTTCGACATAGTTCCTAGTACTTGTTGACAGGCGTACATTGTCTTCCCATACCTATTAACAGAGTAAATTGTAAAAACCAATTATTTTTAGGGCTGATTTTTCAAGCGACCGATAATTTTTAAATTGGTCCAATATTGGAGGAGGAAATAGGAGAGAGCCAAACCTCGAATTATGACTTTTTACTTAGGCCTTTTCAAAGTCTCTCCGACTGCATTTCCTCTTAATACATGTAGCGCTAAACATATTTCAAACAACATTCCGTCTATGTCATCTTCAAACAAATGACGGAAATACTCGTAGAACGATATTTTAAATGGGAGTGATATGAAGATTCGAATGACGTTATTGCGACGCACGCTATTTCGAAAAAAATTAAGAGTGGTACGCCAGTTCGAAAACACATTAAGTCGAAAACCGCTATATCGAATGACGTTGTCGCGAACACGCTGATTCGAAAAACTGTTTGAATGGTAGCTAGTACGAAAGTCTTGGTATTGAAATCCACTGTAGCGAACAGCATAATATTCCAATCTGAATTTTTCTGAGGATCGAACTCGCGACCCCGATAAAGCCTTAGCTTTGTATTGGGTTTGGGAAACAAGAGCAAGAAGAAGTACCTATTATTTTAAGTTAGATCCTCAGACAAATTCAGATTGGAATATTATGCTGTTCGCAACAGTGGATTTCAATGCCAAGACTTTCGTACTAGCATACCATTCAAACAGTTTTTCGAATCAGCGTGTTCGCGACAACGTCATTCGATAAAGCGGTTTTCGACTTAATGTGTTTTCGAACTGGCGTACCACTCTTAATTTTTTTCGAAATAGCGTGCGTCGCAATAACGTCATTCGAATCTTCATATCACTCCCATTTTAAATACGTTAGCGTTAAACGCATTAGTGATTTGTGGTGCAAACTAAGTGGGCCTGAGTGTCTAATGACATCATTGTCATCATCATTTTACCCAAAAGGCTTCCACTGTTTGGTAAGCCAAGCAAGCTACTGCATGCTTTAAGTATAACCAAGATGTAAAATCTAAATATTTGCACGGCTGAAATGCCGAATATAGTGAAACCCAGAGATCTTAAGAACTTATGTTAGCTACCAATATTCTTGCAAATAAATATATCATTCATTCATTCATTCATTCATTCATCAAGCACAGCCACTTCTACCGGTTCTGTGCTCCTCGCGTCTAGCTGATTCCTGCGACCTTCACCAGGTTAACGGTGTATCTTGTGGGAGGCCTTCCAGCGCTACGTCTTCCGGTACGCGGTCGCCACTCCAATCTAATTTAGAAAGTAATAAAACAGTTCTATAATATAAAAGCAGTTAGTTTTGTGTGCATTGATTTTTTTATAATGTTGCCAATAACGCGCTGAACTAAATAAAATCCTGCCGAAAAAAAACATTAAGTATATTATGCTTCGTAGAGAGCAGTGGTGGCCCAGTGGTCACGGACACGACTTACGAGTTGTAGGTGACCCAGACAGGCGCTTTACTTTGTGTAAATTATTTCATCACCACTGCTTTCAAAACTGTGAAGGAAAACATCGTGAGGAAACCGGCATGTTCTAGAACCAAAAATTTGAAGACATGTGACATCCGCCAACCCGCACTAGGCCCGCGTGGTGGATTACGGTCCACTCCCTCTCATTGAGAGGAGGCCAGTGTCCCAGCAGTGGGAACATTATAGGCTGATTATTATATTATGCTTAATTAATTATTTATTGATTTATGATGGTATGCTTGATTCATTATTAATTGATCTAAAAAGCTGAGTTATGTTAGGCTACGAAAGCACTGACTGGTGGCTTGTTTAGGCTCTACGTAAGCCACCTATCAGTGCGTACGAAGCCTTAGTTTTATAAGTAAGATAAGTGATTTCTGGAGTTTTAAGACAAACTTAGTTTCAAGTACAAAGTTTGGCACATAATTATGCAATAAAAGATTGATGAATATTGTTTAGAGTTTTAATAAGAATCTTTCTTTTTGTGAATATCAAAATAGATAACTCGCTACTCATGTAAACCGAAATAAAAAAACGTTTTTCTTACTGAATTTTTGTCGCGTTTTTATAACCAAATAAATCAATGTGCGTGACCTTTTCCCAACTATGTTGGGATTGACTTCCAGTCTAACCGTATGCAGCTAAATAACAGTGTTTTTTATGAAGCGACTGCCTATCTGACCTCCACAACCCAGTTACTGGGTAATACGATAACCCTTGGTAAGACTGGTTGTCAGACTTTCGGGCTTTTGAGGACCCGTAACGACTGTCAAAGCTCCAAGGATGGCAGCCGAGACCAACGGCTTAACGTGCTTTCTGAGGCACGGAGGGGTCTCGGTATGTAATAGATGATCCATTAAGAAGCCATTCACTCGCTAATCGATGTGCAAACATCGTTAAAGTTTATTAGATTATTATGTCCTTCCTTTGTAAACATAGGTGCAGTTTAACGGAGCGACCAAACTATCTGTCGCTCCCTTTAATGGTATTGCATTACACATAATAATATTAATGTGCTGTTCATCTAGAGCCTTTTTTTCTAAAATATCTCAAGTGTTTTGAGTCGTTCGTATCAAGTATGGATTTCTGAGATAGATAGATAGATAAACCATTTATTTGGCGCACACAAAAAGACAGCACAACACACAAAAGTACAATATAAGATGATAACCAAACTAACTACATAAAATATAAAAACAAGGTGCCGATAAAAAAAAAAACAAAATGAAAAACACACTTAGCGAAATAAAAGTGACACTTGACTATGACGAATAAAATTTGTAGGTAACGAAACGTACACAGTGCAGTGTGCGTCTCAAGGTTGCACCAAATGGGAGTCCAGCTCAGCATGTGTCAGGCAAATGTACGACGCTGATATTCTGCTGGATCCCTGATCATGATAGTTCTGTTCAGAACTAGGAGAAAATCTCGACATTTCGCACGTTTTTACATACAAAAAATAGATATCCTTGAATATCGCAGCGTTTGCAGCGCTGTAAAGCGCTTTAGGCATCGTTTTCATGCATCAAGGGTTCTACAGTAACAGCCTCGCAGCAAGGCGGTGCGTTTGCCTCTAGCAAACTGCATTCTCTATTTGAGCAATGGCAGTGTAAAAAATACTTTTTATTTTCGTTTCGTGGAAAGAGAATTCGTTGTAAAGTGTCGCCTTTTTTCTCTGGATTCCACTTTAATTAAGATACTGGGGCAGTTCTAAATAAAGGGTGGTCGGGGTTTCGGATACAAAGGGTTTTTTCGTATATAATCCTTTCCTCAACTCAACTCAGCCTATCGCAGTCCACTGCTAGACATAGGCCTCTCCCATACTATGCCTCAACACCCTGTCATCCGCCTTCCGCATCCAGTCTGTCCTTTCTATAATAAATAAATTTTGATCTGGACTCAGGGTAGTTTAGCACATGATTCTAGACACCTAGCATTGAAATTTAAGTAAGTTATCGAAAAACATTTGCTATTTCATACAAAAGGGCAATATATACGCGGTCAAAATGTATGAAGTAGCATTATTTAAAAGCTTTTTTTTTATAACCGACGACATATTTCAACCCAGGGGGTTTTTAATCATGTAATAAATCCATGGTAACAGCACCCTAATTGCGTAACACACTATCAATCATAATCTGAATTATTTTGAAGTATATTGCTAGTTCATCACACTAATATTATAAAGGCCAAAGTTTGTGAGTGTGTGAGTGTGTGTGTGTTTATATGTTTGTTACTTCTTCACGCTCAAACGGCTGGACCAATTTAGATAGAATTTTGTATGAAGGTAGCTGACACCCTAGATTAACATATAGGCTACTTTCTAAAACGATATTCCCACGGGATCGACATTTACGCGGGTGAAACCGCGGGGCGCAGCTAGTTGCTTCATATGTTCAAAAAAAAGTCCGCTCAACAATGTAAATAACGTAATGAATGTTGTTGAACTGTCAAAATGAAAGCCATTCCTACTGCTAATTAGTGTTATGCAATTACTACGCTGGTTGCGAGTCGATGTCCCTGCAACCCGTTATTATTTCAAACTACACAATTGTGTGGTGCACCTAAAGAAGTTTTACTTCACAAAGTACCTGCATATAAATTAGAGTAAAGTTCAGTTTATGCAAAGTTAACTAATTAAGTACTCAACTCCTCTTACTAATGAAACTTTCAACTGTTGTGCAAACAATCTTGTTATCGACTTCAATGTTATAAACAAGCATAAAACTATAAAGCCGTGCACAGACAGGCTGACATTTCAAGACTGCCTTTAGTCAGACGCGCACAATAGTTTAAATCTATATATATAAAATGGTAAACTGACTGACTGATTGTTGTTATATCAACGCACAGTCTAAACCGCTGCTCCTAGAGACATGCAATTTGGAGGGTGTGTTCTTTGTGAAGAGTAGGTATCCACTAAGAAAGGGTTTTTCGAAATTCCACCCCTAAGAGGGTGAAATTTCACGCGGAGGAAGTTGCGGGCAGAAGCTAGTATTGTATAAGACTCCTGGAAACTTTTATGAATAAAGAAACGAATAAACAAAACATCTCGTAACCAAAGTTGATGGAAATCTACTGAGTAAACAGCTTTGACACAATTCAAAACTCCTCCGGCTAACATAACATAACATCACGTTTGTAGGTACCTACTCCCCGAGGGGTAAAGCACCGTCTACCGCCATGCTGTCATTCAGTCACTTTCCCTTTTCATTCATATCACCTCTCACACAATTCATCGATCTTTCCTTCGGTTTTCCTCTCCCACATCAACATTATTACAGCTCCGTCTTAGCTTACATCATCAGCCTAGCCTTTTTATTATCAACTAGCTTCTGCTCGCGAATTCGTCCGCGTGAAATTTCACCCTCTCCCCATTTACCCCCTTAGGGGTTGAATTTCGAAAAATCCTTCCTTATTCCTTGTCTACATTATATAGGGAACCTCTGTGCAAAATTTCAGCTTTCTAGGTCCGAGGGTTTGGGCTGGGCGTTGATGAGTCAGTCAATCAGTCAGTCAGGACTTTTCTTTTTATTTATATATATATGTCGGCAGACACATTGATTAGCAGCTGTGAGAGACGGCGACTAGATGGCGCTAGTGGAACGTGCACCAGACGCAAATCATTCACTCTATCGATCATTTGGCCTAAAGGACTTGGTATCCAATCCAGTAAAATATTGTAACGGTTTCCCCCCCACTAGCGATCGCCTTTATAAGGAGCTGCGCTGTTTTATCGGTACGCATTTCCAACGGTTGCGTCGTGGTGCACGGACCACTGTCTCTCGACAGTCAGTACTGCCCGATTATTGGATGTGGAACGCTGTCTCTGACAATTAGTACTATCCTTATTGCGGTGGGTGCATGGACCACTGTCCCTGACAGTCAGTACTGCCCTATGTGACCGCCTTTTGCCGTTATTAGTTTTAGTATTTCATTTCTGTATTTTGTAGATTTAAGATAACTGATTGTTCAATTGAATAAACTTGTGTTTTACTTCTGATGTCTGGGCCAATCCGACATATATATAGATAAGATTTATTTACATAGATAGATAGATAGATTGCGTTGGGGTTGGTTTCCAGTCTTATCGGATGCAGCCTGAATACCAGTATCTTATAAGGTGTAGGGGGGGGGGGCTATCTGACCTCCGCAACCCAGCTACTGGGTAATATGATACTCCTTGGTAGGACTGGTACATGTAGCAACACAGACGTTCGATCTTCTCACTACCAGTAACGACTGTCAAAAGGTCTACAAATGATAGCAGGGACCTACGGCTTAGCGTCCTTAATGAGGCACGGAGGTAACCCATCCACGAATCGACCTCGGCAAGTGTAGCTTCCGGGGGTAAAACGTCGCAAACATGATATTCTCTCTAAATCATAATAGCAGGACATTATATTCTCATAATAGCACATAGTTACGCGAAATAAGATATTCGCAAAACATGATACACGCAAGACATCATATTCTAAGTACAGTCAGGCTGAGATTATAATTTTCGGCGACAGACCATAATAGGCTATTTGACTGGTTTCTGATAAACATCTCAGATTATTTAATGGTGTCTAACGAGCCCACAAAAAGCTATTACTTCAAATTGCATAATGTATTTCTTTTAAAAAATACTAAATAAAAATGTACTGTTTAAATAAGCCGCCAAAACGCTATCTTTAACAATATGGCGTCCTGACGTCACGATTCACGTAAACAAACGTTGAAACGGTCGAGATACTAGACAAAAGTCATCGGTTCTGTCAACGATAGACAGAAATTTACTAAATCATGACGTCATCTTAAGTTCAGCCAATCCAGACCGTTTTCGATTACGTGGCGCCAGATTTAAAAAGATGAAGTTTTTTTGGGATTTTTTTTTATAAATAATACATTGTTTTGTAGTAAAATTAATGCAAATCGATTTTAAAAGCGACAATCTATACGAGTGTCAATAATTATGACCTTATTTTTTAAATTGTCAAATAGCCTATTCTGTTATTTTTGAGATATCTTGTCACGTCTTGCTGTGCTGGCTCTTCTCCATAAGTTTTTAGTGAAATCAATCAAAAAACAATCACATATTCCGAAAAAATCGCACTTACAACGCCCCCAAAAAAGTCGTCTGTTTTCACACAAAAAAAAACCGGCGAAGTGTGAGTCGGACTCGCAAGAAGGGTTCCGTGCCACGAGGCATAAAATGCCGAAAAAACGTTTCTTTTATATCCCTTTAAATTGTAACTTTATTTTATTTTTATTATTTTGTTGTCATCATCTGTGAAAATTTCAACGGTCTAGCTATCACGGTTCATGAGATACAGCCTGGTGACAGACAGACAGACAGACGGACAGTGGAGTCTTAGTAATAGGGTCCCATTTTTATCCTTTGGGTACGGAACCCTAAAACGGGTAGGTAGGTACTTGAACCAGTAACCAGTTGTAATTATGTCAACAACCTAACCTGGCGCAACAAGTTACAGAAATAGGTTTATTACAGTTAAAAGTTTGTTTCGAATATTCTCCGCTGGGAGAGTTTAAAAATTCTAGCCTGAGAGTTTCGGTATTGATTGGCAAACGGTATTTTGGAGGTCGGTGATATTTTGTGAGAAGTTTTTCAGACATTTGCACGCTGAAAATTGTAGGTATTCTAAAAGTGGAGGTGAAATTTAAAAAAGACATGTTATTTTCAATTTTTTTTAGATTTGCGATCTAATAATAGCACCTGTCATAGTCGTTTCTTATATTTTTACATAACTTATGAACCGACTATCCGTATCCGACTACTATTAATGTTTTTAGGGTTCCGTACCCAAAGGGTAAAAACGGGACCATAATACTAAGACTCCACTGTCCGTCTGTCCGTCTGTCACCAGGCTGTATATCATGAACCGTGATAGCTAGAGAGTTGAAATTTTCACAGATGATGTATTACTGTTGCCGCTATAATAAGAAATAAAATAAATATTTAAGGGGGGCTCCCATATAACAAAAGTGTTTTTGTCGGGGTTTTTGCCTTGTGGTACGGAACCCTTCGTGGGCGAGCCCGACTCGCACCTGGCGAGTTTTAATTTTAATTCATTATAATTACTATACCCTTGTTAGATTTTAATATGCTTCTTATCCTATATTATTAAAAACATGTGCACTACTATAAGAGGGAGACCACAACACTGCGTTGCGGCGTCGCATCGTAAAAATCTACGACGCATTGTATTTACGACACTGTAACTGTGCGACGTCGTTTTTGCGATACGACGCCGCAACGCAGTGTTGTGGCCTCGCCCTAAACCCAGCAATGTCCATGCAATCTTGCTTGACCTACACATAATCTGAGTTACACAGTAACACATTTTCCCATCGAAATACCACAGAATAGATAAACACAGAAGGTCGACTCCAAGCAACAAGGGAAAACACACGCACGCAGACACGTGTCTATGTACAGCGAGGGCAAGCGCACCCGCGTCTGTCATTTGTTTGACGTAGGAAATCTTCTTAGGTACAGCCAAACAAGCTATTTGGTATACAGGCAGCTAACTTGCAACTACTTTAAAAAGTGCTGGGTGTACTGAGTAGATTTACATAGCTCTCTTAAGTATGCTGAGGCTCGGGGGGTTCGTGGTTAAGTAATAACAGCCGCATGGGTCCATCGATTAGTTTAAGCTACGCTTTTTGCGGTTGGTCCGTGGATGGGTGACCATCTTTATATACCAAGACCTCTCCGTGCCTCGGAAAGCACGTTGGACCATTGGTCCAGGCAGTCAGTCGTAGATCTTTGACAGTCCTTACGGGTCGCCAGAAGCCCGAAAGTCTGACAACCGGTCTTACCAAGGGTATCGTATTACCCAGTAGCTGGGTTGTGGAAGTCAGGTAGGCAGTCGCTCCACGTAAAACAGCTGCATCCGGTTACACTGGAAGCCCCCCAAAAATAGATGACTAAAGCTTGGCAGATGATGAACTCTCTTAGTTATGCTACATAAGCTTAAAACAATATTACGCACACAAAAAAAAAACCAATATAGCAGGGTAACGGAAAAATGAATATTTTTACCTGTACTCGAAATAGCTTGTCCTTCTGTACGGGGCTATGTGTGCGTGCACGGGTTTCACTCTTCGTCTTCTGTACCCATCTACTCTGTGGTGATACCCTCGACCTGATTTACCCCTGGCTTACCCCAGCGTGCAAGTGATGAGGATTAGGCGGTATTATGACTTGCGAACGTCTCTTGTCGTATATAAAACGTCATAATATGGCAAAATATTGCGCCTTTTTTGCTTGAGAGGGTCGGTTTTTTAACCCCCGACTAAAACAGAGGGGTGTTATAAGTTTGACGTGTGTATCCGTGTATCTGTGTGTCTGTCTGTGCCATCGTAGCTCCCAAACGGCTGAACCGATTATGTTTTTTTTTTTTGTTGGAGATTGGTGTTACTTAGACTGTTTTGAGCAGTGGTGGCCCAGTGGTAACGGCCCCGAATTACGAGTTGAAGGTCGTGGGTTCGAACCCAGTCAGGCGCTTCACTTCGTGTTATTTATTTCATCAACATTGCTCTTCTTTTTCTTGGTGAAGGAAAAGATCGTGAAGAAACCGGCATGTCCTAGGGTCAAAAATTCGAAGACATGTGACATCTACCAGTCCCAGCAGTGGGAACGTTATAGGCTGATTATACTAGACTGTTTTGTAACTGGATTGTATGAGAGCATTGCACCATGCGTTATTAAATTTCTGCTAAGTCGTTCATGTTTTTAAGGTTCCGTACCAGAATGGAATACTTATGGTGCGACTCAGTCTGTCTGTCTATGTCTGTCACAGCTGGATATATCAAGAACTAGTATTGCTATGAACTTGAAATTTGGAATAGCTTTAGATGACGTTTGCCCAACTAATCTGCAAACGAGAAAGATTTTTTTTTTTTTTTTTGCAACTGGGTCTTATAAATTAGAAGTGGGGCTACTAGGGCATGTGGGGTATCATATGAAAGAGCGCAGTTTGCACATTCTCAAACATATTTTTTAGGACGCATTGTTTTCGACTTTTGATGAAAAATGTCAAAAAAAAATACCGTTTCCCCCCTAACTCTGAAGTTTGCATACAGAAAATCTGAAATTATTTTATGTGATAGAAGTTTATGTAAAGATTACAGGAGAAATAAAACGATGTCTTTAAATAGCACACTTTTCAGAAATCATCAACAAAAGTAACATTAGTTCCGCTATCGGTCAAGAGATGGCGCTGACCTAAAACTGCAATATTCTACACCGCAGTTTTAAAATTCGCTGTCGAATATAGGAAAATATATATTTGAAAACATATTATGTTTTCAAATTTTCATCGGCGAGGCGAGGCGAGGCGCGGCGGCGCGGTGAGGGTTCCATACTATCATAATATTATGGTTCCATACCCACGGTACGCGAGTTCGACTCGCTCTTGACCGGTTTTTTTTATTTGTCTGCACGACTTACGCAAACTGATAGAATATGACTTCGTCTAGACACGAGTGTACCGTAGACAAGAGTGTTATAATACATTTTTATGACGGCCATAAAACAATTTTATACTAAGAACGTATCTGCATCTTTTTAAAGTGAAGTACTTAACCCATGAGGACGAGCAGCTTTTATCCTTACTTCGTAATGTAATGCAAGGCAGTATACATTTGTGTTGAAGACCTTCCGTTTTTAAATTTAAAAAAATATTATATACTATTTTATAGCTCATGTGACCTAAACCCGCACTTAAGGCGACTACATGACTTAAATCGCGGTCTTTGTCAGACTGCTTAGAAAAGAAAGAGAAGCGCGATGACACAACGCTGATAATTTATTGCAAAATATGAAGCAATTATTTTAATTACAAAAAATGTATTGGTTGGACAAAAAAATTAAAACACTGTTTTAGTATGTTGCTTGTAGAATAATCTGAAAAAATTTTTGAATGATTGTATGTATATTAGTATCGTTTTTATTGTAAAAAAAGAATTTTTTTAGAGGTATCTTCATGATTTTTTTCTATCGTATCAAATTGGTTGTATTATGTTTTCAATACGTTATCTACCTAGCATATATCCTGCAGAATATCATATATTTTTCTGATTTGGTTTACTGTAGTCGATCATATACTTTTATTGTTTCTAAAACTTGCGATTAGGTCCTGTTATTTTCTGTGTAAAAAGTGGATTACTTAAGTCACAGAAAAGCATGACTTAAGTGCGGGTTTAAGTCACAAAGTGATATAAATGTACATTTACAGCTGTGTTATTAAAATGCATAAACAAGCTTAAGTGTAAACCATTCCTTAACAAAGCAGACAGTTTAAACAGATGGCTCTAAAAAGGTATATCTCACCATAATCCGACTGAGGAATTTAATTTGCTGGGTCTATTATGGGTCGATAACGAAAGGGGTAGACTATCCCTTGTGTTTTGTGCCAATTTTAAGATTCCTTCACTTCAAGTGACTGCCACATGATCTGCGCTGTGGTGGGACTTGGCTGTTATTAAATTGGTCAAGTGTAGTTAAGTTTTCCATTAAATAAAACTTAATATATCGAAGAGATTTTATTATATACAACTTCTACCTTCGTTCAAATATCACAAAGACCTGTAAATACACATAGAATACGAAGTAGGTATGTGTATTTATCCAGCAATCATGTGTAGGTATGTATGATTAGCAATTATGTGAATCTACCCATGAATTACTACGTGAGGCCGAGTTAATTGATTGAATTAGGTAAAGAAAAAAGTATATACCTACTGTTGTAACGGTATCTACAACGCCACATGCGAACTACGCGTCATACTGACGTCAGGCAAAATCCTGAATCTCGCAAGCAGAGTTTACCGCGCAACTAGCATATAATATGTCGCAGTCGGATTGTATAATCCACCATATTACATTACGGTTAGCCGTTATCAAAAACAGGGCCGTTTTGAAATGCGGCGGTTCAACGATTAGCCGGATTGTCATTGCGATACGTTCTTCAATAAGGCGGGCCACATTTAGCCGCATCGTACTACTACTTAGACTGTAGGGTGACTATGTAAAGGGTTTAAAGTAACCTAGCCAAACCGAACCTCGGGGTGCCCTTCGCTCGCTCTTGCATCCTATGTCGACGTAGTTCTGTATCCGACGGCATTGTTGTTGTTATGTCACGCAGCGCCACGAGTGTTAAGAATCGGAACTGTCAAAGAGGCGGCTAATGTCTCGCTGTATTACATTACGGCTAGCCGTGTTGAATAACGTACGGCGGCGAATACATTCCGGCGGTTTTTTATTCAGCTGCATTCAATCCGGCTAATCGTTGAACCGCCGCCGCCGCATTTCAAAACGATTAGGCAGATATGTACCTCTAGTACCTACACCCACATTCCGCCAGTTATGGCCAAGTCCTATGTGATAGGGGCGAGCATAATAAAACAATGTATCTCCCAAATTTTTCTCAAATGTTTAATATATGATCTCAAGAATAAAAGAATTCTGTTAACTATATAATATAAAATTCAAAGTCCTGGCTGGCTGATATATCAACGCACAGCCTAAACCGCTGGTCCTAGAGACATGAAATTTGGAGGGTGGTCACAAAGAATTGGGGAGAGTTGGTATCCACTAAGAAAGGGTTTTTCGAAATTCCACCCCTAAGAGGGTGAATGGGGGAGGGTGAAATTTCGCGCGGACGAAGTCGCGGGAAGAAGCTAGCTTTTCATAAAATGATGAATTGAAACAGTTTTTCATATATTTAGTTTGAAAAATTACTCCGTGTAAAATAATTTCTCACAAAAAAACGACTCCCATACTTTTTGGCACAAGCAGTCCATGTAAAAACTGACAAAACACTTGTACAAAAGCAAGCTAACTGCCAAACTTCTTTGCATTAGCTGAATGCTTATTTATTTCTTAATTTATTAAACCCTGGACCTTGGCCCCTTTTATTTTTTCCTGATCTCGCCAATTGGATTGTTCGGAACTTTCCTGAATTTTTTTAGGCCACTAGAACCGCGGACAAGGTGCAAGAGTCTTATAATTCTTATCTAACGTAAACGGGCCAAAGTATTCGCCTTTCTATGTTACGGTAGGGAGTATAAACCTCGCCGAAGAAAAACACGTGTTCATCAACAAGTTCAATGATCCATACAGCACTGATATATTGCATAATTTCCCTACATTTTTGACAAGTTTTTGACATTTGAGATGAGATTGCGACTTGAATTTTGAACGTTTATTCTTACGGGACTTGGCTTTCTGGTATCAACCTCTATTGAGTTAAATATTCTTTTTTCCAGTGCCAATTTTATCTGAGCTGCATTGCCTACATAACATCTTTCCTGCAATTTCTTCCTATTCGATAATATTAAATCACATGGCGCCAAAAGTTACATGTTGCCACCTTAGTAGCGATGACAACTGCTATAGCAGACTTTATTCAAAAGACTACGCGATATATTTCACGAATTGGCACAGAGCCAGAATATCTTTGTCACCAAAGCTTGTGACCAGATACGTAAGTAAAACCCAGTTTGTGAGCCAAATTGAGACAACGTTTTATTTCATAGTCGTTTCATAGTAGGTTGGTGTTGAAAGTTGTTTATCATGCATTTAGTAGGTTCTGCTCGTTGAAAATTCATAAAGTTAACATAGACGTAGTTTTGATAAGTGCAGGTACAGGGGGCCTAAAAAGGCCACTTTGGCAGAATCATAAAAGGATAACATTATGAATCGCTGCACTACGTAGGCATAATCAAAGAGATTGCGATTGGATTTGGATTGGATTGATTGGTATTTTAGCACAGACAAAAAAAATAACTGAAAAATCCTTCACCAATGGGATTTGATACGATTTAACTTAATAGTTAACTGTCCATTATGATTCATAATGTTATTCTTTTATAATTCTGCCAAAGTGGCCTTTTTAGGTCCCCAGAGTATTTGGCGCCATTCACTAGCGTCCACCTGTTCTTGTAACGTGCAACTGACAGGACACGCAGGACATGATATTAAGTGTCCCATAGTTTCTGGTCAATGAACAGGTTTTCCTTGCTTCGGCCAACCTGGGTCCGGAGTCTGTTTAAAGACTTCCAGGTTACCCATGGCAACTTATGTCCAGGTGGGGGAATCCCACCGGACATCCGGCACCCCGGATGTGCTGGATTTTAGGCCGAGTCCATTTAGATTGCCGTCGACACACTAAGAAGATGAGACAGGTAGGTATTGAGTATTGTAGATGTACAGACGCCAGCACATAAGCTACTCGAAACTGTCAAATTTTCTCAATCAAATTTGAACCTTATGTTTTAGCGATAAAGTTGGAAATCTATTAAAAAAAATTGACAGATTGTAGTAGCTTGATGTGCTGGCGTCTGTACCTAACCTAACAATGATCTAAATAAACACTTCTATGAATTAAAATAACAAAGATAAACTCGGAAATTGGATAAATAGTTCTCGAGTAACACTTAATCGTGTGTTCAACAACAACGGACAGTCAAACAGAGAGACGCATTTATTACGATGCATTTAATTACGTAATCTAACGAAGACCACAAAAAATGTCTAGATCAGACACTCATTCATTCTGTTAAACTTTCCAACGGTTTCGCTTGCATTTTCCTCGCTCTTCTTATGGCCCTCAAATGTTCTCACTATGACCTCACTCCAATTAGGGCGGGTCCGATTTGTGAAATTGACTGAATACTTCAGAGCACAGTCATTACGCTTAAATCAGTTTCACGCTGATTCCGCTCGTTTGCGAATAAAAAAACATTGTTTGAATAAGCGAAAATGATGGAATGAGAAAACGTCTACCCACCTGGCGTTTGAGGAACTTTGTCTAGATTTCAAGATTGCTTGTTCTTCGAAATGGTTAAAAAAAACCGGACAAGAGCGAGTCGGACTCCCGCACCGAGGGTTCCGTACCATCATATGTTTTTAAATTTTCACCGGCGAGCTACTTACTAGATCTCGTTCAAACCAATTTTCGGTGGAAGTTTACATGGTAATTTACATCATAATTTTTTTTTAGTTTTATCATTCTCTTATTTTAGAAGTTACAGGGGGGACACACATTTTACCAATTTGGAATTGTCTCTTGCGCAAACTATTCACTTTAGAAAAAATTTGACTTTCAGTTCTAAGTATGGGGAACCCCTAAAATTTATTGTTTTTTTTTCTATTTTTGTGTGAAAATCTTAATGCGGTTCACAGAATACATCTACTTACCAAGTTTCAACAGTATAGTTTTTATAGTTTCGGAGAAAAGTGGCTGTGACATACGGATGTACAGACAGACAGACAGACATGACGAATCCATAAGGGTTCAGTTTTTTACCATTTGGCTACGGAACCCTACAAATCTAGATTGAATTTTTAAGGAAAACAGGATTAGCTTTTCAGTGCTTGTTATAGTTTACGTGCAGTAAAAGTTTACTGAGAACCTCTTAAGGCTGTCTGCTCAACCGTCTTTAGCACAAAGTTTATGTGCAACCTGACACAAAACATTATTATGGTGTAAAACATTGTGTGAGACCCCTTTAAAACAATATGGTGGCTTCCCACGTAGCTTTAGGGAAGTATATAATTGAAGTTAGAACTTCTAGGATTCTCTGGTGATTTAAATAGCGATAAGGATGTTTTTCATTTATTAATCATTTTATTTCAGAATAAATGTACATTCCATACATTGTTAGTCAATGAGGGGTCCGTGGCTAAATAATAACAGCCGCACAGGTCGAGGTTAAGCTACGCTTGCCGCGGTTGGTCTGGGCCATCTTTACGTACCCTCCCCCCCCTACCACCCGTGCCTCGGAAAGCACGCTGTCATTCGCGGATCTTTGACAGTCGTTACGGGTAGTCACAAGCCGAAAGTCTGAAAACCAGTCTTACCAAGGGGTATCGTATTACCCAGTAACTAGGTTGTGGAGGTCAGGCAGTCGCTCCATGTAAAATACTGGTTTTCAGCTGCATCCGGTTAGACTGGAAGCCGACCCCAACATATAGTTGGGAAAAGGCTAGGTAGATGATGATGACCCTTTGTTTTATTTTATCTTGAATTTTATTACACACGTCACATCCATTTTGATCTTGCCTTGCGTTTTATTGCAGCGCACTCGTCCCCCAGAAACAAAATTGAAAACGTGCGTGCAATTTTACCGGCGCACGTGCTCTTCAAACTGGAACAGCAAAATGTGTGGTGACAGGAATTTGGTAAAAATATTCAAGGAGCTCAATTATGTATGTGGACTTCGACGCGCAAACTGTTAGGTACCACAAATTCAGCACATGAGAGACTTGGAACAGAAAGTCAGAAGAAGAATAAATTCGTCGATAATTAAAATAAAAACGGCTGTTTCATCGAAAATTGCAATATGCGGTCAAATGTATGGAACAGCTTTTTTTTTTTAAACCTTTGGGGGGGTTTAGAATCATGCACTGAACCCATTACAACAGGCTACGCGTTCATGGCCTGCCATCCTGTATATTTTGGTCCTGAACGTGATTCTAGGCCCGGGATGGCGAAACAATGGCACGCGTGCCATTGGTGGCACGTAACAAAATAATTTGGGCACAGCATAATTTCAGGAATTAAGATACCTAGGTAATACTTAGATACTTAGATATCTTTATAATTATTAATTATAAAGATACCTAAGTCATCTAGTTTGCAACAGCAAAAGTAGCACTAAATTATCATTTTAGTTAAATAAATATAAAACTGTCAATTATAAACATTAGTCCTACACCAACCCGGATCACCAGGGATTACTGGAAATAAACTATTTTCTTTAGCATTATTATACGTTTTTTCATATTTATGAAATTAATATCAAGAGAGATTAAAAATAATAATAATAATATGTCAACCGGGGGTTGTCCTCACTCGCATAGTGCGAATAGGGATAATTGTCGGTTGGTGCCTCATTTAATTAAAAACGTTTAACGGGCCTCTGCGAGTTGGCTTCGGCCCCTCGTACGCCTTCCAAAGGTCTGGGACCCCAGGGTCCCGAGAAATATGAAAAAACGTATAATACTGCTAAAATATATAGTTTTTTTCCAGTAATCCAAGATTGTTTGTTGGCACGTCTTGGCTGTATGAAATATTTATTTAGAATGTACAGAGGTTCGCCATCCCTGCTCTAGGCTATCAGACTCAACATTTTTGTCTTTGTTTTAGTCGTGTTGATTAAAGCTATACGAGAATAGCTCAACGTCTGACATGGATTATCTTGTCAGCAACGTCGATAGTAGGCTGACAGCCCAGGGTTCGGACATACTTCTTTGTCTATTTTTGCTCTCCAGCTGATGCTATAACAGCTGCTTCTACTATCAGTAGGTAATTGTACGATTATTTCCATCAGTATAAACAGCAAGCTGCACCAAAATTGCCTTCTTAAATAAAATACTGTAAGATTATATAATTGAATATCAAAGGTGGAGTACCTAATATGCTATAGAACTACCATTAAGGCGATTATCACACTGCCACGCATCACGCAGCGGTGTGCGGGAATCGGAGTCAAATTCTACGCGCGTGAGTGCGTTTTTATTGAATTTGTGTGTAAAAAATCATGCGCGTGAGTGCGTTATCTGCGACCCGCTGCGTGATGCGGTGCAGTGTGCCAATCGCCTTACCGGGTAATACTCGTGTGTCTTTCACTGACCTGAGAGTATGTCATGCTTACTCAAATTTCTTGCTGACGATGACGGTGGCGTGTGTGTTGGATCGTTTAGCTTCCTTCAAAATGGTTTAGCTGGATGGTGCTGATCCATGCATCATGTTTGTGAACAGGTGCCATCAGTTGTGACTGGTCATCTCTTAACTGCCAAGGCTTATTTTTAATCTTATATTATGAATTGTTTCTTCATTTGTGTAATATCTTGATTTAAAAGAGTGTCCGTGGAGATTCTTGCCCGTTCTTCTCCATAGAGATCTACGTTTTGGAATGGGCAACTAGCTTTAACTTTTTGACTAACTGCCAGACTATTTAATTTTGACAATTCAAAAGTGCCTGCACAAGGTTTAATTTAAATGAATGCTTACCTACCTAATGATACCTACTAAGCTTTGGAATGGGCAACTAGCTTCATATTTCTGACTGACCGACTCCTAGACATTTAAAAGTATAAATAAATGCCTATAAATGTTTAATTGGAAGAAATGCTTTGATTTTGATTTTTTTGGAGGCCATTTTATTGTACCGTAGCTTGTCTAGCTCTAGGACCTTCACTATAATCAATTTTGAACACAGTTAGTTATCAATTCACGTCCACAAACCTATTCCTACTAAACTATGATGAAACCAGCAAATCTGCCGGCGCGCTAATGATCTCAGCCAATGCTCTAATGTGGCATGTTGGCGAGATGTGTCCGCTCGCGGCGAAATATAGTCCGTGATTGTGTTGTTAATGTCTCTGTGATCTGGGGTGAATTAGTGTATAGAGGTATGAGGAGCAGGGTGTTAAGTCCACTCATACTCTATAGAAAAGGGAGGATCCTCCGACCAGACGGGTGTTGTGTCTGATGATTCATGTCGGGCCGTTGTATCTATGCTAGTTGCGCGGTAAACTCTGCTTGCGCGATGCAGGATTTGCGTGACGTCAGTATGACGCGTTGTTCGCATGTTGTGTTGTAGATACCGCTACAAGTGTGTTAGCTGAGAGTGTGTAAATGTAGTGTTGTAGGTACCTATAATCTAAGTGAATTATGTAACGATATGATTGACGATTGAGTTTACTCTGTAAACTTTTCTACCACCAAGCAATCATTTAAAATTTTCTGTGGGGCGTCTGTGAGTTGGCTTCGGCTCCTCGTACGCCTTCCAAAGGTCTGAGATCCAGGGGTCCCGATATGATTACGTCAAAGACAGTTAAAAAAAAGCCCACTGCCACTTAAGTTTGGCAATTCTTCGGGCTATGTCGGTTACCTTGGTTCTTCTGCGGATCTCCTTATTCCTGATTCGACAAACCACACATAGATTACAACACAACAGAACAACAACCACAACACAGCAACAAGACAGAGACCACCACATGTAGATTAGACAAACCTTATTGGGTCTAGCAGGTGTATTCTTATGAATACACCACAACAACAACAACACAGACAACCACAACAACGGGCAATCTGTCATTTAAGTGCTCATACCATCATGCCTCTGCCGTTGATGCGTGTCGCTCTTGTCTTTGAGCACTAAGAGTAGTTGTCCCCTTTCTTTCTCATTAAGCTTTACTAAATCTTAAAAGAAACAATAACAACACCAACACGACACGAGGAAGAAACCCATTCATATACACCGTACTTCCCACACTATATACAATAAGTACTTATCTAAATCACGACGCAACGACACCACAACGGCGCGACAGTGACACGAGAGCAACATTGTGACTTTATCACATGAAATATTCACCCGAACGCATTTAGGTTTCGGGCTCGAATCGGCACATTTATGGCGCAAGAGTGAAGAAATGGGAATTTAAGTGGCATATAAATATGGACTGTTTGGGCCGAAGATACGCGGTACGGCAGTGGTGTTTTTGTTTGGCGTGAGTTATGAAGGAAGATCTAATTTATAATAGATAGATTTTTATCCCCTTACCAATAAACGTTGTATAGCGTCTGTATAGTGAAGTAACTATTCCACTCAGAGCACTGATTTGAACATTTTGAACTGCACTTGGACGAACCGCACCTGAGCACTTTCACTAACCGCACTGAAACAAAATTTTGTAACGCGCGGTTTGATACTCAACGCTTTGTCTTCTTCTTTCGAAAGTCAAATTACTGACGACTCAAACAATCAACTCAGCCTATCGCAGTCCACTGCTGGACATAGGCCTCTCCCAGACTACGCCACAGCACCCTATCCTCCGCCTTCCGCATACACTCTATCCCAGCCACCTTCTTTAGGTCGTCCGTCCATCTAGCTGGGGACGTCCCACACTACGCTTGCCGATACGCGTTCCCACTCCAGGACGACTGACGACTGAAAGAGAGAAATCGGTGTGTAACTATTCATCTGATATAATACGTTTATTAGTAAGGAGGTTACGGTATAGCTATTGTGTTATTAAGGAGAAGAGGTCAGTGTTATATTGTTTCTTTACTTGCCATCCTTGGGCATCCGTGGGCTTTTGAGACTTTCAAGACAGCAGAAGACCCAGAGAAATTAATTATACATCCTATCGTACGACTATATAATAATACACGTTTATATATACCTAATCGTGGCTGTTTCAGATTCGCGACAGATGGAAAGTAAAATAAATTGGAGGGCTCTAGAAAAAATATATTCTCAAAGTGGGCGGTGGGCAAAATAAGGTTGATCCTCCTCCTTAGTCGTTCACTCTTGACAGAGTGGTCGTGGTTGATGACTCTGCATTTTCTTTGGCCAAAGTAGCCCTCGCGATGCTCCTCCACTTATTCCGGTCTTCAGCGTCTCGGAAACTCTGGACTATGGAGGTTTGTGTTGACGCTTTGATAAGGTCTGTCCAACGCGTAGGTTACCGACCGCGTGACCGCTTGCCCTCCACTTGTTATTATGGTTGATAATTTAAGCTATAAAAGATGAAGATGTAGGGAAGCACATTTATTTAAAAAGGTCATAAATTATGTCTTTACAAGGACCTCTGTCAAAAGAGGGATCTTAATCTCCTCCTTCTCTAATTTAACAAGACACAAATACACAACAAATTTAAACAATTATTTGTCGCGGTTTAACTGAAATATATGAGCAAGTTCTCAAGAAATTAGCGAGGTCTCGTAGCAACTCAAAGGGCGTTAATTCAGAAACTGACGGACCACTTAAATTAAGCTTTTTAATTCACAAAATGTCTGGGGAAATTTATGTACAGAGGAAAGTCAAATAAAGTCACTGAGTTCGGGTGGTCTAAAATGACGCTTGAGATCATGACGAACGCTGAATGCGGTTGAGTGGTCATCTTTATTTTTCAATGGAACAACGCGTGTATTGCTGAAAAAATAGGCTATAATAGATTTACACCATTCTAAAATCAATTTTGAATATGTCCATCATCAATACTATTTTTTTTTTCTTTTTCGATTTACATTTTGATTCAAGTGTTAATTCTAAGTTGATATTTCTGGAAGTCATTGCAAAACAAAGATACATTGCACAATGCAATACTGCCGATCAATTCATTAAAGACAGACCGTTGTTTCGTATTTAATCTATTAATTAAGTCTACTTTAGCATAACTTTGGAAATTATTAATCTTAGGTCAGTTTAGCTATGAAGACCGTGGGTAAACTTAGCTTAGTTAAGCTTAATGAAGCATTACTTTAGTTCATAATGTCTGCAGGAACATATAACAAGTTACAAAATTTATAATAATGGCAGTGACGTAAATAAAATTGTATTTCCCTGAGGAATTAAAGAGAAAACCGGAAGCTTTTGAACTATTGGTCGTGGTTTTGACTCTAAAATGGAGCTAAAAGTGTGGCCTTTGAGTAGTTGTTTTGGATCCAGTTTTTGCGAAAGAGAGATCATCATTGTCCGGCTCTTATCCGACTTACTCCGTGGCCACGAGGTACACGGTCGAGCGACACGAGAATTAAAAAAAGAAAACGTTAACTGCATGCCATGAGTCACTGAGACGCGACTTAAAGCGAAGGACAAAAATAGGAGACGCGGCGCGTGTCGCTTGGCGCAAGTCACATCACCCGAGTTTATAGAGGTATGAGAAACAAGGTGCTAAGTTCGCTCATGCTCCATAGAAAAGGGATCCTTTGACCAGACGGATATTGTGTCTGGTGCCCAACGATTGATGTCGGGACGTTGTTGTAGTTTAGTCGCGCGGTAAACTTCGCTTGCGCGATGCAGGATTTTGCGTGACGTCAGTGTGATGTGTAGTTTACATGTGGCGATGTAGATGCCGGCCACAAATCCGTGAACGGGGCCTCAATTCAAGTTAGACGCAGCATCAGTAGCAGGGTTTTTTTCCATAATCTGTATTTTTTATTACTGTACATTTATGTATTTATTACCAGTACCAGTTTAAAAGAGCAACCTGTAAGTAAACTAATATTACAAAGAGAAAAGATTTGATTTTTTGTCCGTTGCTTTCACGATAAAACGGTTGAACGGATTGGAATGAAATTTGGCACATGGGCAGACTAAGATTTGAAAAAGGACATAGGCTATTCTAGATGGCAGACGAAGTCACGGGCAACAGCTAGTAGACTATAACTGAGCTAATCAATACACACATTTTAGCTACCCCAACTCACAGAGTCGTTATGTAGGATGCCCTCGTGATTTATGAGAAACGGGACACATCTCAGTGTTTCGCTACACGATGCGAATGTAGGGTGTCCATGCGTGCGTAAAAATTGTGCCAACGTCACGGTTACAGCTACCTGTGCTGTGTGTGACGTTAATCGCGGGTGGTTGGTCGTCGTGGTAGTTAGCGGGGAGAAGTTTTTTTAGTGTGTTCTGGAATATTTTTTTACTTATTATGTCAGATGTTTTTGGAAACAGAGTTGTTGGTAAAACGGTGATGATTGTGGAGGATAATAAACATAAGCCTGAATATACGAGTGTGGCAATTTGTATGATGGAATTCGAGATATTATTACTAAATCCTAAATCAACTGTTAACTGTAGTTTTGTAACCCAATAAAATAGGAATAACGAGTTCCCCGATTAACGAGGTTGTAAGTCGTAAATTCGAACTCGGGCAGGCACTATACTTTGTGTATTTCATGTCATCACCACTGCTCTCAAAATGTCGAAAGAAAATATCGTGAGGAAACCGGTATGTCCTAGAATCAAAAATTCGAAGGCATGTGACATCTACCAACCCGCACTGGGCCTGCGTGGTAGATTAGATATGGCCCACTCACTATGGGAACATTACAGGCTGGTTATGTATTCGGAATAAATGTGTCCCGAAAAACTGTGAAATGGACCGTTATCAAAAAATAAACACAAAAGATAAACAATTTTCCATAAAAAATTCCAAAAAATAAGTCGCCATCAATCCAATAGACTTGTTTTTTATTTAATAATGGGACTAAAAAAAATCATAATTTATTCCCGTTCGTCCCACCAACAAAATCAGTGGGACGATTGGGAAAAAAAATAACCAATTTCCGTTCGTCCCACCAGGGGGACGAAGTCGGTGAGACGAACGGGAATACACGAATATCCCAACCCAACACGACAGCCTGTCCACTATACAAATACTATTCCGTTCCGAAGATCGAATCCTTAGATATTTAGTTACATTTACGTAGAAACCATTACACGTCCTACTATTTTATATTGCAAATAGGACTCTGCATGTAAACCAAGTATTCCAGACGTTCTCCTTTGCATCATGCATGCCTGCATTTGATTTGGCGAATAGCATTCGATGCAGGAATTGCTTGTCAGTTCTCAAAGATGTGATTGGCTGGGGCGGAGTTCTGTGATTGGTAATGCCAGTACGTAATAGTTTTGCTGGAGGTAAATTAATATGTTCTTGTGTTTTAAATTAGTTGCAGTTTTTTTTTTATTGAACGGTTTTGTTTAACGCGCCTTACGGTAGAGGTAAACTGGTAGAAAGCGTCACCGAGGTTACTAAAGCCGATAGTGAGGCCAAAATGAAAATCCAAGATGGCGGTTGCGAAAATTTTAAAATTTTTGAATCGACGTTCTTTAACGCGGCTAGGAGTAAACTAGTAGAAATCATCACGCAATGATAAAGCGTTATGCGTTAGCGTTAGGTTTCTTTCATAATAAGAGTGTGTGTGCGTTTGAGTATCGCGTTCGTAGTACTTCGTTCCTGACGGGCTCCCCCGACCCCATACGTTGTTTGTTCATAAGGCATAGTTATTTATTTTCGATATTCTTACTGGTCGACATAATGGGAGGCAGTAGGTACAGTCAGCAAAATTAATTGTTTACATTAATTGACGCACTTCTTCAATTTGCCGTGTTATACAACTGCATTTTATACAACTGTTGAAGACTGAGAGTTGTGATTTGAATCTACGGACAATTTTATTAAAGTAGGTACTGAATTTAACCTTTTGACCGCCATACGTCAAAAAATCAAAAACGTGCCCTCGGCGTCAAAGTCTGCCATGTAGTCGAACCGTGGCGTGCTGGGCACATTTTGGTTTGTCATCTATACATGACTGTGGAAGTCAAAAGGTTAATTAACAATTTAATTTCCATCAGTTGGGCGTTGTAGGTGAATTTCTTAACCTGTAACATAAAATTAATTACTTGACTATGTTTTCTTCTCTATTAGTCGAGATGACGACTAATAGAGAAGTCATCACTAGCCTAGCGTCTTCCCAAATATGTTGGGGTCGGCTTCCAGTCTAACCGGATGCACCTGAGTAGCAGTATTTTACATGGAGCGACTGCCTATCAGACCTCCAAAACCCAGTTAATGGGTATTAAGGAACCCCTCTTTATAATATTAGTGTATACGAGTAGATATACAAAGTACAGTTTTTCGCCCACAACACACTGAAAGCACAATTTCGATTCCACAAGCTTACAAGCCCCCAGTATTGTTTACAAAGCCGCCCCCGATGCAAAGCCGTGAAGCATTGGTACCGAAGGTTTACTCTGAAGGAAACCAGTGAACACATTCCTTGTTTGCTTTGAAAGATTTATTTTATGCGAGGAGAATATTATGACGAGAAGATTGACGGGCCATTTTATTTCTGTTTTAGAAAAATAAATTGCTTTCAGGGCACTTTTCCCGTTGACAGCAATGCGGACGGCTAATTCCTTTCGATATATGAACATAAATTATTATTATGTAAGACTTTTGATAAATAATGATAATTAAAGAGAAATTTTGACAAGATCAGCCGCACGTCATGAATACCAACATTCCGGACTCATCGCTCAGCTCCGCCTCGACGCCGGTGGTAGCCAGCTCTACTGTGAGCTCTGTGACGACACCGGTCACGGTAATTGGGTCGAGCTCGACGGCTTAGGATCTCGAGGCCCAGCCTCTGATAGGGTTCCAGCTCCTGGCGGAAGTGTGCAACGCATGAGATGGACACGATTCATCAATAAGAACATCATGCGCTCATACTATGGGGCTACAGAGGAGAAAATCGAACTGACCGCGTACCGTGTTCAGATGCTCTCTCTTTTTCAGGAGCCAGTTCTCAACGTTTCCGCACAACGGTAATCGGTTTTCATAAACTTTTAGACATACCTATATATTCTACGTCCATGGATTTTCAAATATCGCCATAGCTCACATTATATGCTAACACAATACGTAAGAACTGAACCGTATTATTAATTACCTTCCTTTGATATCAATCAATCAAAAACAGTCTTGTTTATCATCATCATTATTGATAGTCTGTTCCACACAGTGCTGAGTATACACACCCTCCCTTTTGTTCCATATTTCCGTATTGGGCTAATTACATGTAGGCATGCTCGACACCCTCCAAATTTCATGTCTCTAGGACCAGCAGTTTTCGGCTGTGTGTTGATATATCAGTCAGGAGTTCAGGACTTTGAATTTTATATACCTATATAGATTTAATCCACGGGGAACGCTCATAACATAACTTAGCTAAAGCAATGTTATCACGGTTCAAGATAAAAATGTAATGAAACCAAATAGTATGTCTGGCAGGTAAACAATATCATAACAATTAAGTTGTCTGCTTACCTCACGAACAAACAATGTGATTACGTCCAAATAAGTTTCGGAATGCCATGATTGGCTAAAGAGAAGTCTATAACCATAGAGTGGTGAATAAAATGGAATATTAATTCAGATAAACGTGCACCTTAGGGCCTGTGCACACCACGTTTATTAAACGCGCCGTTGACGCGCGTTTGTAGCAATACAGACGCCCAACAGCTATTTTTTCAAACATATTGGTAAGGACGGAAGTTGGATAAAAAAGATACAATACAAATACATAGCTAATAATATTATGTCAAAATATGTTATTGTGTGTGAAGCTGAAGTCTTATTCAGCTGTATCCAGTTAGACTAGAAGTCGACCCCAAAATAGTTGGGAAAAACCTAGGTAGTTGATGTTGTCATTGTATGTGAAGCACTTGAATAATTCTAGACCTATATAACATAACATAATTTATGTTGATACATAAAGATTTTTTAGTACGTGCATTACTATTAACATGGTGTGGGTACAACGCATCGTCAGGTGAATCGCTGCTCTCCTAGCTAGATAACTGAGTAATATGTATTTAGGAGACACTGTGATAATTATACGATGACATAGAAGTAAGATATTTTCAGACGCACAACGGTCATTGTAACGTACGTAACACTCCATTTTGCTCACTACTCCGCGTCTTTAAGTAAATCGATTACGTTTGACACATGAGATGGGTCATGTGAAATCGATTTGAACTATACGAAGTTTAATGTCCCAGATTGATGCGATCTTTCTTGGATTAGGGCCAAGGTGTCATTCCGGTTACAAACTATTTTGCGCTGAAACGTTTTAGTCCCAGGACTATTACTAGGAACTTATTTTTATCAATTTTTAACTGCGTTAGAATCATCTGCCTAGCCTCTCCCAACTATGTTACGGTCGGCTTCCAGTCTAACCGGATGCAGCTGAGTAGTGAGTAGGTACCGGTATTTTACATGGAGTGACTGATCTGATCCCCACAAGCCAGTTACTGGGTAATACGATACCTCTTGGTAAGACAGGTTATCAGACTTTCAGGCTTCTGACGACCCGTACCGACTGTCAAATATCCACGAATGACAGCCGGGACCAATGGCTTAACGCGGTATGTAAATATAGTCATCCATCTATGGACCAACCGCGGCAAGCGTAGCTTAACCTGATCGGTCGATCCGTACGGCTGTTATTAATTAACCACAAAGAACTGCGTTAGAAGGGTTACTTTAATTGAGGGCCAGCAGCAGGTCAACATTTTAACTAGTGGGCATTTCCCGAAATTTTAAGAACGTTCACAGTCTGATCTCAGTCTCAATCTGTCAAAAATGCCTCTAATTTCCCAAAAATTTTGACATTGATTGTCGGTAAGAAGAGATTGCGACTAGATTTTGAACGTTTTTATCTACGAGAATTGGCCTTCTGATATGAACGACCAATTAGAACCGTGCACCTAGCTTCTGACGTTTCATAAGTGCCCATGTAGGTTTATGTGAAATAAAATATTTTTGACCTTTACAAGTATTTGTGCAAACCTACTTACACAAAAAAATAATTTGTCTTTGACTTCACTCCAGACCTGCTCCAGACACATAGCCTGGGTAGCCCGCGAAATTCAAATTTTCAAATTCGTTTTTATTTTGCAATTCGTTTTTTTTTTAAATTTAATTTGCAATTTGCAGGTTAGTATCAGGTTCTATGTTAATCTAAATATGATTCGCGGCCTCAACAATTATTTATTAATAGAATTATAATCATAAAAATCATTAATACAACTCTCTAAGTTCATAATATATCACCCTACAGAATGACTATTTATGGACTATTTTATGAAATCATGACATTTGAAGCCATTCTAATGATTATAATTCTGTAAAGTCATATTTTTGCGGTCGTAAATCATATTTTAATCGCATTTTAATTCAGAGGGCTACATTAGCGCATCTACCTTAAATAAATTTGCCTTCCTGGTGGGTAAAGTTGAGTCATCAGATTGTGTAGAATGCGATTTAATTGAAGATGTTTATCATATCGTCATGCAGAGTGTCCGGAACGAGCCGAAAAGACGAGATTAATAAAGAAAAAAAAAAGATTTAGAGACCTCTTTCGCGGTAACATGAAACAAACTTTAGCAGAAGCCATTCATGCTTTTAAAACATACGACATGGTTAGTTTTTCTGTCGAAAATACATAACCCCAATGACACAACATGTGAGTCTCCGATCAAATACAACACAAAAAAAAACTGCAACTTCATAAGCCACACAAAATCGGCAAGTACAAACTTCAAAAAAGTTAGCATTTTATTGATGTGTCCCAAGTCCCAACAGGGACGGGATCCAGCCGTTTATCCATTTACATGGACCCTTCAGACACTCGTGTATTAACCGACTTTGTTACGAACGGTACAAGTGGATTCGGTTCATATTGGGAAGGATAAAGCAAAATGCTGTAAAAGATTTTCAACACAGTTTTCTGGAAACTCTTTTGTTTTTGGGTATTGCTGGATTATAGGATTGCTTACGCCTGCGTTTAAGGATTGAATTTGGTTACCAAGATAAAATAAAGAATGGTCCTAAAAATACAAATAAAGTTTTTTTTGGAATGGCAACATTATAGAAGAAGGACACTTAAGTTGTTGTGTTCACCAACTTACTTTCATAAGTAACGTTTCAGTGACGTCATTCGGTAAATTGCAGACGCGATGTGGCGGTCACCGGTCTTATACGAAACTGTAACTTTATTCATAATCACGTTAAACCTAAACATACACCTGCTAAGGTCAACAAACTCATCAATGCACTCCGACATTACGACCCGGAGCTAACTCCACCCGATCTACGTGTTCAATGCGATCTGTTTATTGAAAGCAAATAACGAAACGTCAGATGCATTCGAAGTTTAAAGTTGTCTAATCCGGTCACGTCTTGCGGCTGTATTCTGAGCAATCTATTTACTAGCTACCTTCACGCTGTTGCGCTTTTAAGGTAAGTGGGAAGTGGTGGTGATAGGTTAACATAAATACTAGTTTTTTACAAGCATCCGGTTTAGTTTTTGTTATTGTTAATGTTAAATTCTAACGGCTTAAATATTTACGAAAGATTTTTTTTTTGTAGAAGTTCATCTGCCACTCCGCACTGGGCCCACGTGGTGGATTACGGCCCACTCCCTCTCACCGAGAGGAGGCCTGTGTCCCAACAGTGGGAACATTATAGGCTGATTTTGCCATGGTTATGGTAGAAGCTCATTAGAATAAGAAGACATAAGAGTATTTCATAATAAGCAAGTTTTAACAATTACATTTTAGAGGTCTTCTTCTACGAATAGAGATATCTGTAACAGAAGACCTCCTTCTTTCATGTCTATGTGTACACATACAGAGTCTGTTAATGACAGAATCAATAACAAAAAAAAATAGTTACAGTAAGAAAAAGGACAATGCCGATTTTAGTATGGTGGGCCGACGACTTTGTGAAGGCCGCAGGAACACGTTGAATGCGAGAAGCACAGAACCGATCGAGGTGGAGGCGCTTCGGGGAGCTATGTCCAGCAGTGGACGTCTTTCGGCTGAAATGAAGATGATGATGAATTCGTGGTAACAGTTTGCGCGTCGAGGTCCCTTCTACCCTGTATGTGAGCATAATGGTTAATTTTAGCGTGACTAAAAGTAAGAACGTAATCCTTTTCAGCACCCCTTTTTCTAGAGCGAAAGATAAAAAAACTGGCCAAGTGCGAGTCGGACTCGCACACGAAGGGTTCCGTACCACAAGGCAAAAACGCCGAAAAAAATACGTTTGTTGTATGGGAGCCCCCCTTAAATATTGATTTTATTTTGTTTTTAGTATTTGTTGTTATAGCGGCAACATAAATACATAATTTGTGAAAATTTCAACTGTCTAGCTATCGAGGTTCTTGAGATACAGCCTGGTGACAGACAGACGGACAGACAGCGAAGTCTTAGTAATAGGGTCCCGTTCATACCCTTTGGGTACGGAACCCTAAAAAGATGTATCTGTATATTAGAAACTCATAAATCAATTTTAACTACTTATTCCCACACTTTCATTCCTATGAACAAGAAGGAGAATTTATTAGTATTTTTATTGGAATAGGGATATGCGATAGAGAGTAATAACAGCGCTCGGTATGTGTGGCGGCGATGTGATCCGGTATCATAGGTACATGTACAGACGCCAGCACATCAAGTTACTACAATCTGTCAGATTTCTTTAATAGATTTTCGACTTTTTTGCTAAAGTATAAGGTTCAAGGTTGATTGGGAAAATCTGACAGTTTCGGGTAGGTTGACCTGCTGGCGTCTGTACGTGATTCCTGCAATCGGCAGTTGTGAGGATGCTTCAATATCCTGCTAGATTTTCTTCTAAAGCACGTTGTCTTGTAGAGTAGGAGTCCGGGAAACTTGGTTAGTTACATTAGCTGTAAACTCAAAGCATTTACCAATTACAATGAAACCTTTTACTTACATACAGAAACTTCTAACTTTAATGGGAAAAGGCTAGGCAGATGATGACATATCCACAGAAACTTCTGAATTGTCAGGGAGTCGGTAGGTATTGTTGGCTATCTCTGTATTCTTGCCTTATACATATATATTGCAGGCTGACTATAATTTAGCGCGGGTTCCATTCGAACATTCAAGCAAGTGTTATATATTTTTATTAGATATTTTGTTTAGATAAGTCAGTGCTAGCTTAGATGAAAATAAGTAAAGATATTCTATCAATATAAATTTAGAGAAATCCTATTGGTGTTTAATTACTTTAAGGGGCTCTTCAAGTCCCTTGTAGTATATAGTCGGAAAGATGAGGCTACTTGCTCAATCCAAAGCTCCACTGAACTCTTTTAAATCAAAATATAGGTTACTTCATTCATGTTAAAATTACGGGTAGATATACATTATGTTTGTGAAAGGTGTGTCAGTGTGGAGGCCAAAATCTTTGTATTGTTGTCCAAATGTCCATGCAAATAAAATAGATAATCCTTTTTATAGCATAGGCACTGAAAAAGGTCTAGTGGAGTACTTGCCCGTTCTTCTCCATAGGTACCTGCGCTTTGGAATGGGCAACTAGCTTCATCCTTCTGACTGACCGACCCCTTGACAATTCAAAAGTGCCTGTAATTGGTTTAATTTAAATAAATTCTTTGAGTTTGAGTTTGAGTTCTACATGCTTCACTTGATCCACATTTTCAATTACTCATGAGTACGACAGTGTCAAACAATAAAGCTTCAAAAAAAAATGAGCTTGTGTTTTGCTTAAATCCGTTAGATTCTCATAGTAGCATGTGCATGAATAAAAAATCCCACCACAGCAAAAGAAAAATTAAGCAAAATACTAGTTCCAAAACCATTATCATAAAACCATTTTGATTCAAAACAGCATTCAACTCCAACCATAACCTAGATAGACCGGCCATTACACGTATTCGCCAGCCATGAAACTAGTCATTATTTTTATTTTGAACCATAAAAATGGAACGATTTTCGATATCATCTGAAGCATGAAAATTTTTCAGCGCACGGAAATTTTATTTCAATGAAACTTCAGTGAAATTAAACCCTTTATGAGCGATTCCACGTTTTACTTGCGTGACGGATATTGCGTTGCGCCCGCGATTAATTTTTGTTTATTTCGTAGTTCTTTGTATTGAAATCTGAATGGAATAGTTATGAGATTGCCTTGGTGTCTGTTTGTGGTATTATTGATTTCGTTTTGTGTAATATCCGCAGTACAAGTGTTTGTGAACGTGGGTGCATTTTATTTTACCCTGAAATTTGACCACAACTTTCTAATACATGCTGTCTAAGAAAGTGCTGTGTTATGTACAGTACATTCATGTACAGCCGGTCGATTCTGTTAGGTTCTCACCGTGAGAAGTTAGGTGAAGCGAGTTGTCAATCCATCTGGTGCTAGGGCAATCCCTAGCACCAGATGGATTGACAACTCGCTTCACGCTTCAAATACCTATATCACAGTTCAGATAACTTCAAATTCAGCTGCTGTAGTGCTATTCTGTAAAAATCTCAACGTGATAATTTGGGTGAAGTGAGCATAAAGTGAGCTGTCATTAGAGTCAATACTCTAATGACAGCTCACTTTATGCTCACTTCACCCAAATTATCACATTGAGATTTTTACAGAATAGCACTACAGCAGCTGAATTTGAAGTTATCTGAACTGTGATATAGGTATTTTGACATGACGACGTAAATTATCGCAAAGGCAATAATTTATCAGAAAATACAAGCTTTTGACAAGGGTTTATCTTGCCAAAAACTAGTACAACAATGTAGGATAGTCAGAGCATGATTGAGATTGACTAGTCATTTATGTTAATTATACATTACAAGTACTTAGGTAACTGCCTCATTGGTTTAGTGGTCGCAACCGCTACTGCTAAGCATAAGGACCTGGGTTCGATTCCCCGGTAAGACAAAGTGTTATTCGTTTTTATTACCGTTTCAAATAAAGGAGGAGGTTCTCAATTCGGATGTTTATATTTTTTTTATGTATGTTCGGGCATGACACTGTTATGTATAGACGGATTTGCAATATTGTTTTTTTAATGGATAAGGTTGCCTCAGGGGTGGTCCCTTATAAAGATTAACTTTGCTTGGGTAGTTTTTGAGTTAGATTTAATCATACGATATAACGACGAAGTAGGTTTGCATAAACACTTTCAATCATATTTTAAAAACTAGATGAGATCGGCGTTTTCTATCTGACTACTCTGAGAGGTAAGTAAGTCGTCACATAATCTTAATCAGATCATGTGAAGACCATGTAGATTGTTACCTGAAATCGTCTTTTGAGGAAAGAACTACACAGACTGAGTGGGCCTGTCCAGTCAGTGCACGCATTTGTCGGTAATCATGCAGCTCAACTCAGAACTGAAAGAGCTCAACGATTCGACGACCAATATCAAAGGAAGGACATTTGGGTAGGCCGCATAAATTACTCTAACAGCCACACCATGATGAAAACTAACTGAGAAAATAAAACAATAACGTTATGTGAGACAGTGTAAAAAAAATTGGCCAAATGCGAGTCGGACTCGCACACGAAGGGTTCCGTACCACAAAGCAAAAACGCCGAAGAAAACACGTTTGTTGTATGGGAGCCCCCTTAAATATTTATTTTATTCTGTTTTTAGTATTAGCTGTTGTAGCGGAAACAGAAATACAAATCATCTGTGAAAATTTCAACTATCTGGCTATCACGGTTTTTGAGATACAGTCTGGTGACAGACGGACAGTGGAGCCTTAGTAATAGGGTCCGGTTTGTACCCTTTGGGTACGGAACCCTAAGAGAAGTCAACTCAAAGCATCAACTTCTGCATAAACACTAAGATAATTCCAAACACTCCACAGGACACAGTTACACCCTGATAAATGGCTCCGAGATTCATTTGAATAGTTTCCTTACAACCAACAAATTATTTGCTACTCCACAATACAGAACCGGAATCCATTGAGAGTTATTATCCCATAAATATTCCATGTTTTGTAATTTTGTAGTCGGCAATTATGAGAGGATCTTTATATTGGCTATAAACTATAGGTAATGGGGTGTTGTTTATAAGTAAAGAATGAGATATTAAGTTAATGGAATGGTTTTTTACAAACACGTAATTACTTTGTGTAGCACATGACTTACGAAGTGGTTTTCTCAAATATTCGTGTAAAAAAAATCTGCTTTTTCATACATTTTGGTCAAGTAGGTATTGAACTTTTGTAATAAACTATCAATTAATTATAAAATATGTGCTCAGTTTAAGATAATATTTTTTTATAGTCTCTGTGTGGTCTGGTTTGGAAATAGACAGAAAAGTTTATGATTCACTATTCATACTAGCTTCCGCCCACGGCTTCGGCCGCAAGGTATGTCGATCAAAACTATCCTATGTCCTTCCCCGGGATGCAATCTATCTCTCTTACAAATTTTATGGAAATCTGTTCAGTGGTTTAGGCGTGAAAAGGTAACATACAGACAGTTAGACAGACGGACTTTCGAATTAATAGAGCATTCATCATCGGCATTGTTTTACCTGAGATACAGGTTTATTCCTAGTTCAGGTAGAATCCAATTATTTCTTACCTACCTCTAGTTTAAGGACCTATTTTGTTAATAAGTATTTATGTAAATCAATTATTTCATTGTATGAACAATAAAAGAAAAAAAAATGTTTTATTATAATTGTTTTTTTTTTTTAATGTAACTTTGTTAATTTTAACCTTTTTTATCTAGTGTTTGTATTTCCAGTATGTATCCCAATTTGATTTTTTCTTTCTTTCAATAAGTAATAGTAATGTTTGAAACGTATTTTTTTAAATGCGGTTAAATTTTATAATTATAACATAAAATCACGCTGTTTCACCGAAGGGTTAGGTAGACCTGCGGGGCAATTGCGTAACGCATTATCAATCGGAATCGGTTTAATTTTGACAGTTCAACAACATTCATTGCGTTATTTACGTGTTGAGCAGACACATTTTTCGAACTTATTAAGCAATGGATCAGCAATTTGCTTCAAAATGATTCAAATTCCGATTGATAGTGTGTTACGCCATTAGGTTGTTGTATCCATAGTAGGCATGTAGCCACACCAATATTTCACCAAATATTATGTTTAAGTCCGTACGACGTACAACTCGTAAGTCAGGACTTATGAGACTTTTGACTTTGAATGTGTGTGGGGATGTGTGTGTGTTTATATGTTTGTTACTTCTTCACGCTCAAACGGCTAAACCAATTTTGATAAAATTTTGTATGGAGGTAGCTGACACCCTGGATTAACATATAGGCTACTTTTTATCCCGATATTCCCACGGGATCGACATTTACGCGGGTGAAATCGCGGGGCGCAGCTTCTTATTCTGAAAAAGCGACAAGTTCAAATACCAGTCACTAGCAACATTCTATTCAAGATAACAAAACAGGATTTAATCCCTTTACCCTACAATAATAGTACCCCTTGATATGACGAGACACCTACAACCACTTAACCAGTTGAAAATGTAAACATGTTTTAATACTGTTTTAAACAGACCTTTGTTAATTAATTTCTTTATTAAATTAGAGTTGGTCTGAGAAGACAGTGTCACAGAATATATAAATACAGAATGTCAGCTCTGAACAACGAGCAAACTGCACGCACACATAGACACGCGTCTATGTAAGTACAGCGAGTGTCTCGCGACCGGCATTTGTTTGGAATCGCCGTACGTACAACAAGCGCCACGAAAGATGAGACTTGACTTTTTTCTTAAACTTTATTATTTCGTAATTTATATTATAATAAAGTTTTTTTTATTATTATTATTTTCTTTGTTTGAATTTTAATCTAAATGTCATCGATAAATCCCTGAATACACAATACACAATATGGGTAACTATTTCATACTCGATTTACCTACTCTTCACAAAGAACGTACCCTCCAAATTTCATGTCTCTAAGACCACCGGGTTAGTCTGTGCGTTGATATATATCAGTCAGTCAGGACATTTTTTTTTTTTGCGTATGGGAAATCATCAGATGTCTCCTCCCGCTCTGGGTGGAGCGGAAGGGAGTGTCAGACTCTTACTGACTAAAACCCACCCATGTTCCTTCCTTAGCCCTTTATGTTCCGGGCCAGCGGTAACCCTTTCGGACAATCCCGCTGACCCGGCACAATCCCGCTGACCCAGAGTCAGTCAGGACTTTGAATTTTTATAGATGCGCACGGCAACTTGCTTCATGTCCAAGCCGCCATAAAGATTGAATCGGGCTGTATCAAGCCGACCTTCTGTAGTTATCTAATTTGTGACAGTACTATTACCTGAGACAATGTTATTTTCAGATGGAGCTGGATTTTCTGTCTGATTTCATTATGGGAGGAAATTGTGGTTCTGCTGCTTGAAGTAAAGGATTTTGCGAAATATAAGAGGGTGAATTTCTGGTACTATGAAGCTGCTAAGTGGCTGGAGTGGCTGCAGGTGAATGAAGTATGTTTTGTAGCGTGTTTGATCTTTGGTCTTTCGAACTACATAGGTACTTTGGATTTTTTTTCTTGTGAGTGTTACGTACGAGCACAGAACCGGTCGAAGTGGAGTTGCTTGGGGGAGGCCTATGTCCAGAAGTGGACGTCTTTCAGCTGAAATGATGATGATGATGAGTGTTACGTTATCATTCTGTATAATAATTACGAGTATATCTATTTTTGGACCTGTTATGTATTCCTTTGTCACATACCCTATGACATTCAATTATGTAAGGTTTGATAGAAAAACCTTCAGTTCAGTTTTAGGTATTATAAATTAAATATAATTTGCATGCCCTCACATTGTCTTGCAAATCATTTTTAATTTTTGGTATATCATCCATTATTAAAAAAAGACTACTTTTTGGGGGCTGTCTTTTGTAATTTTGACGTTCGAAAAGTGCTGTTTCTCAGCCTAGTTTGATTTTGAAACATATTTATTACTACTTGTACCCCGCGGTTTCACCCGCATAAGTTTCGATCCCGTGAGAATATCCGGATAAAAAGGGTGTCAGCTACCTCCATACCAAAGTTTATCAAAATTGGTCCAGCCGTTTGAGCGTGAAGAAGTAACAAATATATAAACACACAGACACACACACACACACTCACAAACTTTCGCCTTTATAATATTAGTGTTATATGTACTAATTACCCATGGTTGGAAACTAGTATAATTATGATTTGATATGGTTTTGACTCCACCAACGCTATAACTAACTACGGTTTTTTATAGTGTTTAGACTGCTAGTTAGGTACTATTATTCGGGTTATTGTAGCCATTCTGAAGTCTAGACTAAGATAAATGTCGGTCTTGATCGTCTACTGACCTACATAGGAGGTATATTTATATTCCATTCACAACACAGACATTATCCAAAAACTCCTACAATTTCACCCAAAACATTGTTAACATTTACTTTGTACTTACTTGTACCGATGCCAGCACATCAAGCTACCCGAAACTGTCAAATTTTCCCAATCAACTTTGAACCTTATGCTTTAGCGATAAAGTTAAAAATCTATTAAAGAAATTTGACAGATTGTAGTAGCTAGTTTTTTGTTTAGCAAAAACTGTCCTACTGCTGGGAAAAGGCCCTAAGTCCTTCTAGGAACTCCTTTCCCGTGCCACCTCGAACTAGCCCTCGCGGTGCGCGTCCAGGTCATCTCGCCACCGTTTTCTGGGCCGACCTCGGCGGCACCGTCCATCTTCAGGCACCCATTGTGTGGAAACTTTTGTCCAGCGGTCATTCTGCATGCGGCTGATGTGACCAGCAGAATACCACTTGAGCCTGGCAGCCTTTTTGCCTTCGTCTATTACATCAGTTTTGTATAAAATAAGCAATTTAATGCACAACATTTTGACAACGTAAGTAGCTGACTTCGAAGTCGTTACGAACGGCTTTGAAGTCGTTTCGGTACTTTATATAAGTTGGAACAAGTCGGCGTAAAATCAGCGAGCCACAGGTGCGGGCCAATGACTGCTACAGCCTGAGACTTCGTTTTAAAATACGGGTTTTATGGCTCGATGTTCTTACTAAGTTAAAATTGTTAAAACTATGCAAGGTGTTGTGGTCGTTAATAAAGTTTGAGTGTGATTAAGAATAAGGTACTTTTTATGGTAAGCCTCCGCTGTCCGTCCGTCTGACTGTCAGTGGCCTGGCTCTCATGAACCATAATAGGTAGACAGTTGAAATTTTCACAGCGTGAGTATTTCTATTGCCACTATTTAAACAACAAATAATAGAAATAAAATAAAGTTAATAAAAATTACAGGGTAAGAGTACCTAGTAAAAAAATATTGCCGTTTTATCCCAACCCGTTCAGTAGTTTGAGTGTGAAGAAGTAACAAACATATAAACACAAACTTTCGCCTTTATAATATTAGTGTAATGGTACGGAACCCTTCGTGTGCGAGTTCGACTCGCACTTGGTGTTTTTTTATAGTTGAGAATATTGATCAGGTGTGTAGGTGCGGTCTTTACATTTATTTCGTGGGTGTTGTAGACAAATTCTCAAGTGTTGTATAATTTTACGACGGATGATTAGATTATACGTGAAAGCCTTTTCTCGCGTCAACATACCATCCACCGCTATTATTCAATTTTAAACACTCTGTGAATGTCAATAAAAATCAAACTTAAACCCAAACAGTGTTTATCTAGATACCTAATAACTGCACTTACACAATCATCATCATCATCATCAGCCCACAGCAGTTCACTGCTGGGCATAGACCTCTCCATCCGCACGCCATTCAGCTCGATTCTCAGCAACTCTCATGCAGCTGCTACCAGATTGCAAAGATCGACGCTCCACTTAGCCTGAAGACGACCTTCCTTACGTTTGTCAACTTACATTTATAAAACCTTCGAAAGGCGCCCGGTCTGTGGGGACAAAACCAGGGATTGTGGGATTTTCACCTCACTAAAACCAACCCTGTGGTCACCATCTGCACATGGAAGGGGCACCGTTACTTCTCAAAAGACCAATCCGGAGCCCCCTCTGTGCAACGCCTGTTAGGGCCAATCTCTAGGGGCATCCCCGAAGCCTACCATGTATACAAGACCTTTGAAAACATTTTAAAAGAGTAACGGTGGAGTTTCTTGCCCATTCTTCTATATACGAAAACTACATTTTGGAATTGGCGACTAGAATCAATTCTATTTAGTTGTAATTTTTGACAGTCAAAAGCGCCTTTAATGTGCCTATTTGAAATAAATGATTTACTTTGACTTTGACTCAGTTACATAATACCTAGTGATAACTTTAGCATGTAGGCAGAATATCCTATAGTATTAACTACTTAGCTAACTTCACCTGGATTTCCTGCAGATCATGTAAATGAGATAACACAACAGATAAGAAGTTCTTTATGCTAATCGAGATCCAATAGTAATGCCATCGAAGCCGCCTCACTGTACCGCTTAAACCTATAATACTGAGGAAGGATTAAATTAGCTTTAGCTAGGAGTGTAGCTTAATTAGTAAGGAAAATTTACTGAATTTTGTATAGGGTTTTTTTCTTTAGTATTTAGGTAAAGTGTTGGTTAGTGAAAAGTGGATTTCGTTTTTAGGACTTTGTACGTTGTGTCGTGGAGTTTTAAGAACCAGCTTTTAGGGTTCCGTACCCAAAGGGTAAAAACGGGACCCTATTACTAAGACTCCACTGTCTGTCTGTCACCAGGCTGTATCTTAAGAACCGCGGTAGCTACACAGTTGAAATTTTCAAAAATTATGTATTTCTGTTGCCGCTATAACAATAAAATACTAAAAACAAAATAAAATAAATATTTAAGGGCATACAACAAACGCGTTTTTTTTGCCCTTTTTTGCTCGATATCATTAATGGCAACAGGTAGGCACTTGAAATATTCACAAAATACTCAGTTGTATTTTTACTTTAATAATAAAATTAAAATAAAATAAATATTGAAGGGGGGCTCCCATGCAACAAACGTTTTATTTCAGCCAATTAACAGCATACAACCTGAAATTCGTATATCTTATCATTCTTCAGCCAACACCAGCTCGGCACAGTAACAGCCTGATTTGCATACATCGCATGTCTGCTCCACCGATACGCGGTGAAACAGTTAAATTTTACGAAGCTCGTTTTGGCTATCAAATAAAAATTGAATTTATACAACGCGACATATCTCGAGGGATGGAATGCTGACGTTTTTGATATTGTTTCTGTGTCTGTAAAGCGTGGTATTGCTTACAGTTTTTTTTTATTTTGTCACTGTTTTTTTGTGTGAAAAAGTAGTAAGCCGAATCATTCAGTATGCTCCTTTCTCAATTTATTAAAGAGGATAAAAATATATACACTAGGTATATACTAAATTAACTAACAAACTATTTACATCACACTAATATTATAAAGGCGAAAGTTTGTGAGTGTGTGTCATTATATTATGTTTGTTACTTCTTCACGCTCAAACGGCGGGACCAATTTTGATAAAATTTTGTATGGAGGTAGCTGACAGCCTGGATTAACATATAGGCTACTCTTTATCCCGATATTCCCATGGGATCGAAACTTATGCGGATGAAACCGGGGGGCGCAGCTAGTTGAAACATAACGCTATGCTAATTTGTTTCGTTTTAAATACGAAATCTATAAATGTAGTCCCACCATCTGTTACAATTTCAATCAACTGAGTCTATCGCAGTCCACTGCTGGACATAGGCCTCCCCCAGGCTGCGCCACAACACCCTGTCCTCTGCCTTCCGCATCCAGTCTGTCCCAGCTACCTTCCTAAAGTTCTTAAGGTACATCTATCTGGGAGCGTCCCTCACTACGCTTGCCGAAACATGGTCTCCACTCCAGGACTCGTCTCCTCTGCTCTGCTCATCTGTCATCGGTCCTTTGACAAACATGACCAGTCCACTTCAACTTCAGTTTGCTTAATCTGCAAGCTATGTCGGTAACTCCGGTTCTTTTCTGAATCATTTCTTTTATGATTTTATCCTTCAAAGAGACTCCGAGCATAGCCGGCTCCATACCGCGCTGAGCGAACTTGAATTTGTGGACCAGTCCGACTGTCAGTGTCTACGCTTCGGCACCTGAAGTCATAACGGGCAATTAGTACCTATAACTAAAGAAAATTAAACTCATCAAAGCCAACAGAAAAAACAAAGCATAGATAGTAATATAGTATCTATTCTATCTGTATCTAGTATCTGTGAAGTTATTTTCATCTGATTAAACCAAAATTCACTAAATTCTCAAATCATCATCATCTGCCTAGCCTTTTCCCAACTTTGTTGGGGTCAGCTTCCAGTCTAACCGGATGAAGCTGAATACCAGTACTTTAAATGGAGCGACTGCCTATCTAACCTCCACAACCCAGTTAATTCTCAAATATTCATTATATTTGTTAATAACCATCACCATCCTCTTGAACTCAGCCCCATTTAACTTTAGAGGCTAATAAAATTTCACTTAGTTTTGTCCTCGGTTTTACCTCAAAAACCCAACTCTACTTAGCTTGTAGCGGTATCTACAACGCCACATGCGAACAACGCGTCATACTAACGTCACGCAAAATCCTGCATCTCGCAAGCAGAGTTTACCGCGCAACTAGCAAAGATACAACGGTCCGACATGAATCATCGGGCAGTTGCCCGCCAGACACAACACCCGTCTGGTCGGAGGATCCTTTCTTTTCTATAGAGTATGAGTGAACATTACACCCTGTTCCTCATACCTCTATAAGCTTATTATTTGTAAAGCGAAGAACTTTAGCAACAGCTAAAAAAACCAGCATAAAATAAAACCCCTTTATAACCCCTTTTTCATACCAAAATCCACGTAAAATAGAAATTCCCGAATCTCTGAAGAGTTGGGAAGGAAAAATGCTAAATTTGTGAGAAAATCACCTTCCTTTGAAATAAGACACAATTTTCACATTACTTAGCGCCTTATATTGATCGAATCTTACTTCTCGGGGGTTCCAAGCCTTTTGTAAAAATGCTTGGCGTGTTGAATTTATGAAGTAATCTTATTAAAATGTCGTTTTGGGCAGATTGAGTCATATTTGATGTAAGTTATTCAGCTCTAGACTTGAATTGAATTTTTCGTGTATGTGCTGTGCGTCCGAAGAAGTCTCTTATAATTTAATTTCATTGCACTGCAATAATAGAGGAGAGAGCAGTGGTGGCTCAGTGGTAAGCCTGACTTATGACTTGTAGGTCGTGGGTTCGAACCCAGCCAGGCGCTTTATATTGTGTAAATTATTTCATCTCTACCACTCTTAAAAGGGTGAAGGGAAACATCGTGAGGAAACCGGCATATCCTAGAACCAAATATTCGAAGACATGTGAAATTATCACTCACCCGCACTGTTTCCGCGTGGTAGATTACTGCCCACTCCCTCTCGAAGAGTGGAGGCCAGGAGTGGGAAAATTATAGGCTGATTATGCTATGCTTATGTTATTAGAGGGTTACTAGCTGCGCCCCGCGGGTTCACCCACCTAAATGTCGATCACCCGCGTAAATGTTGATCCCGTTTGAATATCGGGATAAAAAGTAGCCTATATGTTAATCCAGGGTGTCAGCTACCTTCACACAAAATTTTATCAAAATTGGTACAGCCGTTTGAGCGTGAAGAAGTAAAAAACATAGAAACACACACAAACTTTCGCCTTTATAATATTAGTGTGATTTGTAGCTCCTGGTATTTAAGGTTTAATTTCATTCGAATATCTATAAAAAGAGCGAGTACTAAACTATCTACGACCACTATACCCTGGACAGTCAGCTCCACTACCAATTAACCTAACTGGCCCAGGAGGTCTACCCTCTAAGCACGAAATCCGTAGAATCGACCAAAGTTACGGGCGTTTTTTTTACTCCGTAATGACACTTACGGACATAAAATTAGTTTGAAACTTGAACTAATAATAAATGACAATACGATTTGATAGTTGATTCTACTCCCGATGTGTTTTTTCCCGTGCGAAAAATTGGTTTTGACACTTGTTTTGACGGGCCAACTACTTTTGACACTTGTTTTGATGGGCTAACTACTTTTGACACTTGTTTTGATGGGCCAACTACTTTTGACACTTGTTTTGATGGGCCAACTACTTTTGACACTTGTTTTGACGGGCCAACTACTTTTGACACTTGTTTTGATGGGCCAACTACTTTTGACACTTGTTTTGATGGGCCAACTACTTTTGACACTTGTTTTGATGGGCCAACTACTTTTGACACTTGTTTTGATGGGCCAACTACTTTTGACACTTGTTTTGATGGGCCAACTACTTTTGACACTACTTTTGGATGGGCCAGTGTCTTCGTTAATGGACTTAGAAGCCCTTACTCTCAGGCTTTTAGCGCTTTCCGATTCATAACTAGACAGTTTTTCTAAACAAACGTAGTCCTACAGCTTCTAGGGACAACTTTAAATCTAGGCCTGGTCATCAAAACACAAGGGAATATTGCCCAACCTTCTGTTACAATTTGTTAATTATCCTCTTGAAACTCGATAGGGGGAAGTAATATAATAACGTCTGGTGGGAACCGCACGGATATCTATGGTCACCACAAATAGCCCATAGTTTGCAACGATCCGTCATCGCGTGACGCATTGACCACCAATAGGTGCATCGACGCAGAAGGTTCGGGAAGCAACCCTATTATTGTTTATGATAAATACACAGCCACCAAAGGGTATCGTATTACCCCGTAACTGGGTTGTGGAGGTCAGATAGGCAGTCGCTCCATGTAAAATACTGGTATTCAGCTGCATCCGGTTAGACTGGAAGCCGACCTCAACATAGTTGGGAAAAGGCTAGGCAGATGATGACACAGCCAGCGGCTTTCCTGAAAATTATGCTTATGGTTTTAAAAATTCGATTGCTGCATTTGATATTTTGATATCAAATGGTTGTACCGCTTCTGCTATCTTAGGTCTAGTGTGTGGGCATAAATTGCCGAGCCAGGGAGATAGAGGTCCTAAATTTACTTGAGTCATTGCGGTTGTTTAAACGGCGCTGTACTGAATGATATTCTACAATTAACAGATAGGATCACACGTCAATTTCTCACTGTTTATACTGTTAAAAACATACATTATGCTATGCAGTATGAAACTGCTATGTGATCCCAAAATTTTCCAATAAAATATCGTAGGTACTATCGCGGACACTCCCGCCTGACCACCACTAAGTTAATTTTTGCTTGCACTCAAAAAATAGAAGTGTCAAATAGTTCGTCCTTAAAATTCACAAAAGGAGTACACGTGATGTGTCACTAAGCTGCGCAGTGCAGGTTGCAACTAATTGCGTTATCGCTTTCCTAATAAGCGAAAACTTTAAGGGGCCGTGGTTTGGCGCCGACACAGGATTTATGCGAATTTTTTTTAAAGTGATCAGTCGGAAAAGGCCGCGATGGTACCTACTGATCATCGCTGTGTGAACTATGTAAGCCCAAATGCCCTATTTGGGGCTTACATAGCCCACCAGTAACAAGTAGGCACCTAACGATGCTCCAGTATATAGCCTGGGCTTTCATTTATCGGCTTGAACTTATAGAATACTAGCCGCGCCCCGCGGTTTTACCCTCACAAGTGTCGATACCGTGGGAATATAGGGATAAAAAGTATCCTATGTGTTATTCTGATGTATAAGCTATATTAATGTAAAGTTTTATCAAAATCCGTTCAGTAGTTTTTGCGTGAAAGAGTGACAAACATCCATCCATCTTCACAAACTTTCGCGTTTATAATATTAGTAGGATGACAAACGCACAAAGGAAGTACACAATGCAGACAGAAAGTCCTCTTTCCAAGATAATTTTTAGATTATTCTAGTAAGTTACCCTTCTGATTCTTATATATTTTGTGACAATAACCCCGCCAATAAATCTGGTCGGGACAAACAAAGTTTTGGATGTCGCCCAAGATGGCGAATCGCTTTCGTTCAAAATAATTCGATGATAAATGGTCCAGCATTGTTCGAGGACCGTTTTGTTATTTATTTCAATATCACAGGGTACCTATTGTGCTTGTTTGAGACAGAAAATGATAGCAACAATAGCTTTGATTTTTATCCATTCTGGGAAGATTCATTATTTTCGTGAAGAGACGAACTTCTTGGTGAAGTCTGAGGGAAAAATAAGTAATCATCATATTGGTTCTGAAGATAGTTGCGTTCGTGATTTCGATTCATAAGTCTTACCTAGGGAAAAGTTTCTTCGGTGAACTTCGATCTCGTGCATCTAATTAAAATCCCCGTTTGAAATGTTTCATAGTTTGAAATTATTTTCTCGAAGATTCGAAAACTGAACCAAAGCAAAAAATATAAATGATATAGATCATCATCAAGATTATTTTGGTTTTTATATTCCAAAATTCATGTTTATATCTGTCAGTAAAATTAGTCAGGGGCCTGTCTTATTAAAATATATGTCGGCGGCATTGCCGTGCCGTGCCGTGCCGTGCCGTGCCGTGCCGGGCCGGGCCGTGCCGTGCCGTGCCGTGCCGTGCCGTGCTCTAAGCCAATCATGCCATCGACAAGTACGTCACTCCACTTCTCCGACCGCCCCGCTTCTCGACTTGTTTTGCTACCAGTAAAAAGGAGCGAGCGGCGAAGCGGCGAGGGACTTGACCAATGGACATCGTACGGACAACATGTGCTCAAAAACTGTCTCGCGTTCCGTATCTGGTTGTATCGTGTATCTATAATGTGTGATTAAATTGTTCATGAAATTATAATCTGATTAGAACTGCAAACCGTTTTTCTATTGCGGAATAACCAGCACTACCCAATTAGTACGCCCACAGTAATTAAAATAGGCCTGATATTAATGAGACATTATACCTTTTCCTATATATACATTAGTTTGTATTACGGTACACTGTCCTACCTACTCTATAATATTTATCATAATACTAGCTTCTGCCTGAGACCGACCTACCCCGTCGCATCGCATCGCCTGCCTGCGCTATTACTACGTTTTCGCTTAGCGTTCTTTGTGTGTGTGTTTTTTTTTCTTTCTGTCACCCAACCTTCCTCAACAATTGGGCTGACAAATGCAATTAGATATTTTTAACACGTTGACTGCTAGACCACAGACTCAATAGAAAATCTATTGTTCGCGGTCACCGGTGACCGCGGTGGCAGTCATTGCATTAAATCCGACTGGTATTTTAACGTCAGCACGTTTAAACAAACAAAACAACAAATACACTGTTCAGCTTGTTGTTAGGGTTCCGTACCCAAAGGGTAAAAACGGGACCCTATTACTAAGACTTCGCTGTCTGTCCGTCCGTCTGTCCGTCCGTCCGTCTGTCTGTCACCAGACTGTATCTCAAGAACCGCGATAGCTAGACAGTTGAAATTTTCACAAGTTATGTATTTCTGTTGCCGCTATAACAACAAATACTAAAAACAAAATAAAATAAATATTTAAGGGGGGCTCCCATACAACAAATGAGTTTTTATCGGCGTTTTTGCCCATGGTACGGAACCCTTCGTGTGCGAATCCGACTCGCTCTTGTCTGGTTTTTTTTTTATTTCTTTAAGATATCTTTCAAAACATGAAACATTTCCTACTTTACTTATATGGTTGCTTCGTAGCACCTAATTCTCTTGCGGACAACGCAGTGGGCCACACATTAGTCTCACAGTTTACGAGTGAGCCGTCATTTGTCACCTTCTCTCAGGTAAGTATCTTGTTGTAGGTTACAGGCGTTATAGCGTCTGACGAGTTTGTGGTCCGGTTAGGTTTATGGCTAGGTTTGTAAGGGTGGGTTGCATCAATAGCTCCGTTATAGTTACCGTCAAAGTTAAATTTAATCATAACCATAACAATGATCATAGAATCTACTATCCGCTGTTGCACCGTCATATATTTGACATGTTTTACAGTTAAAGTTAAAAGGGTGACAAGTAATAAGACGTCATATTTCCCCAAAATGTAAGTGGGTAATTTTTTGACAAGGGCAACACTTCAAGCTCGTTGTCATCAGGCTTTCTTTGTTTGACACTAGTGATGTTACTCAGTCAATAACGGTCAGGCACTCGATTGCCTCGATTATGTAAATTAAAAACTCAAGAAAAGAATCATAGCAAGATCAAAAATACAGTAACCGTTCTATATTGGTGATGTACCAAGGTGTTTAAGTCAGTGACTGAGGGAAGGGAGGCCTTTGCCCTGTAGTGGCACAGAAATGGCTGATAATAATAATAATTCGGCTAAGATTGGCTTTGTAAAGAGCTTTTTGTCTTACTCACATTCCACTGATTATCAGATTGATCTGATAAAATCAATGACAGCACTAACCCACAGAACATGTATTTTCTCTTATTAAAACTCTGTGACTCTGTACATCACAGTATTATGACGGTTTATTACACGAAATATATTTATTACCTGGTTTATTATCCAAGAATGATAGTTAACTAGTGTGGCAGTGTTGATGATATTTATCTAATCGCAACTAGGTATCGAGTGGCACATCGAGAGAAAATGGACTCGATTCTTTATTTTTTTTATTTGAGTAACGAGTTAAATTAAATCGAGCCGCATCACTATCTGACACTGTCAGAAAGACAAGACGTCAAGTGATAATAACATTCATTTTATTTTTCCGTTTCTTTCGAATTGCATGAAATTGATATTTCTGTTTTCCTGTATGTAATCGAAGGATTGTATTATTGGAAGATGCATTACAGCATTTACTCCAGAAGGATGTTGAGTTAATTGTTCAGTAAGATTGCAACGCAATTGCCCGAGACTGCTGCAGATGTGCGGTAACTTGTGAACGCATGGATTCACGAACGCAAATCAAATTATCTGTGCAGTTTAACGAAAGTGCGTATAGACAATGCAAGAAAGTATTGAAACTGTTATACATTATGGAGATTTGGATACAGGAATATTTACATCATATGGCGATTTTCACAGCAAACGCATACTGTGCCTGATGAATGCGGGAAAGAACATTATTTTGCAGTGGATTCCAGCACACCAAAAAGAACAATAATAATATTAGTTAGAATACGCTTATAACACCGAGCTGCTCTTGCTGAATGCTATTGCAAGGTTGCAACTGTTTGGTGGGCAGACGTTGGTATAGTTGGCTGAGTTGTGCACATGTAATGTTGAGCATGCGGTATTTATGTATTTTCATCGATGGAGCGACCTGCATATTTTTTAGATGAAATATTACCTACTTCTAAGTCGTGTGACGTTGAAATTAATATAAGTAGGTACCTACTTACAGAAATAAAAATGCTTTGTTATGTACAATTTATGTGTTTTTTTTTTTTAACGTTTGAAAACACCCCTACTCGCTGAGCAGTGGTGTGTCCGTCGTAACAGATGCGACTTACAGCTTGTAGGTCGTAGGTTTGAACCCAGACAGGCACTTTACTTTGTGTAAATTATTTCATCACCACTGCTCTCAAAACGGTGAAGGAAAACATCGTGAGGAAACCGGCATGTCCTAGAACCAAAAATTCAGAAGAATACGCAGAAGCATACGCTAGAGCTTAAGTTTCTTTGGCAATTAAAGCAACACACTGAAGAGCAACAGTGAAGCTAGAACTAAAAATAAAAAAACTGAAATTAGAAATCGATATTCTTAAGTAAAATATTCTCAGGGGTTTCTTGTTTTCAGCAAGGGAGGACCCTTGCTGAAAACAAGAACCCTTGGGAACTAAAAACCCGGAATCTGTCCAAAAATTTATTCTCATCACACTTATGAAATCGATCAATGCGATGGTGATTTTTTTTCTCTTCCTTGGCAAATCGGATTCACTGTCACTATCATCGCTAGAAGAGCTTTATTCCCACAATATTTCGCGGAGTAAAGACATACCTAATTTGTTTTAATAGGTACTTTATTCAACAACACAATATTTTTATAGGTTACAACTGCAAAGCAGATGACATTACAATGACACTAACCGTAACTATAGCCCTTAACCGGCCGAATTTGGTCGATTAATGTTATAGTTATGTGTGACGTCATTTTAACAATTATGACAAAACTTAAAACGATGCAACCCGAATTTCGCTTAACCGGAGATTTGACGTCTGTCAAAGCTTTGATTATAGTTAAAAATGGCTTGTTATAGTTATTTATGACGTCATTTTAACAATTCTCAATACGATGCAACCCGAATTTTGCTTAACCGGAGATTTGACGGCTGTCATGAGATTGGTTATGGTTATAGTTAGCTGATGCAACTCACTCTAAATGTTACAAATGGGTATCAGTGTGTGAACGTCATAGTATGTCATAACTGTCATACTATCTACATTTCTGGTATTCAACTGTATCCGGTTAGACTGGAAACCGACCCAAAAGGTGGAATTTCTTGCCCATTCTTCTCCATACGAAAACTACCTTTTGGAATGGGCGACTAGAATCAATTCTATTTAGTTGTAATTTTTGACGTTCAAAAGTGCCTTTAATGTGCCTATTTGAAATAAATGATTTGATTTTGGCTTTGACTTTGACCAACATAGTTGGGAAAAGGCTAGGCAGATGATGATGAACACCACGCGTTCCTGAGAAAAAGGGTCTTGACAGACGGACAGACGAACAGACAGTGGATAACGAAGTGATCTTATAAGGGTCCCGTTTTTCCTTGTGAGGTACGGAAGCCTAAAAATAAAATAATAAACTCCATTGTTGAGCTACGTTTTGAGTTATTTACCAATTGTAAACGTATGCGAGATACTAAAGCTTATTTATATTAAAAAGCCCGTGATGTCCCAACGCTGGGCAAAGGCCTCCAGTTTTCTTCTTTTTCCACTTTTCTCTATTTAAAGCTACTAAGGAACAACTGATGAAGGAGTCTAGCTCATCCCGACACTAAATCTTACACTGACTGGACAGGTCCTGTCAATCTGTGTGGTTCTTTCTTCAATAGACCAGACCATCTCAGACATCGATCTACATGGTCTTCATATAACCTGACCAAGATTATGTCTGGACTTTAAAAGAGACTGTGACCTCCGAGTTTGTTTCGGCCTTTCTTCTCAGAGTAGTCAGATAGGAAACGCCGACCTCATCTAGTTTAAAAAAATATGATTGACATGTAAAAGTGTTTGTGCAAAACTACTTACAAAAATAAAACCATTTATCATTTACTTTATTTACTGTCACGTCTTCAAAATAAGATGAACATTCCAATTCTCAGGCGACTGACACTAACATGAAACAGTAGCGTCACATGCCTCCATAAATAACCACGACGAAGCTTAAAACGAATTTCAGAAAGTGCATTGTGCTATAAAAAATCTCTTCGACCGGTTCGCGCAGTTCTCTGGCGATTTTCGTGCAAAATCATGGACTACCGTTAGTCGAGTGTGGAATAAAGTATAGGAATGTGGCCTCTGTGGGAACTTAGTCGCAGAAATTGTCGAGTGCATTTTGATATTTTTTATAGGAGCGAGATTTTGTTGATTTTTTCATGAAGCTGGGGATTTTGTGATTGCGAAAATTTGCAGTGTATTTTCAGATGGAGCCTGAAATAGGATAGTCATCTTTAACCTTTTGGGTTTTTTTACACATCTCACGTCAGAATATCTCTAATAATAATAACAGCCTATAATGTTGCGCGGGCCTTCGGGCGGAGAGTAATGGGTAGCTCACCGTCCGATCAGGACCAGGCCCGTGTCGGACGGCGCGTACGTGTTCCACGCGCGCCTCAAAGAGATGTCAGCATCGAGGAGGGACCCCATAGGGCCGAAGCCTGCCGGGTCAGCGGGATTGTCCGAAAGGGTTACCGCTGGCCCGGAACATAAAGGGCTAAGGAAGGAACATGGGGGGTTTTAGTCAGTAAGAGTCTGACACTCCCTTCCGATCCACCCAGAGCGGGAGGGGTCATTTGATGATTTCCCATACGGAAAAAAAAAAAGCCTATAATGTTCTCACAGCTGGAACATAAGCTTTCTCTACCGTGAGTGGGCCGTAATCCACTACGCGTGGGTTGGTAGATGACACATGTCGTCGAAGTTTTTGGTTCTAGAACATGCCGCCGGATTCCTCACGACGTTTTCCTTCACAGTTTTGAGAGTAGTAGTGATGAAATAATTTACACGCCTGTTTAGGTTCGATCCTACGACCTACAACTCGTAAGTCGCGGCCGTTACCACTGGGCTACCAGTATTCTACAGAGAGAATATCTCTACCACACAAAAATGGCCCCTTCACACTTTCAAATAATTAATCTACAGCCTTTCTCATGACAACAGTTTATCTACTTTTTTGTTCTATTTATCTTAGATGAAACTCAAAAAAACTCAAAGCATTTATTGTCAAGTCAGTCAGTCAGAAAATATGAAACTAGGTACAGTCAACAGCAAAAGTAGATGATCAAAATCAGAAATTCAATACTAATTAACGGAGTTCGCGTCAGAACTGTATGGCAGAGCTGTTGCTGTTGTTGAGCTATGTGCAGAGACTGTGTGGCTGTGTGGCAGAGTTCTGACGTAGAGTGAATAAATATACGCGATCGAAGCCCGACGCATCTTTAGTTTGATATGCAACCACCCTTACAGAGTCTTTGTTTGTTTTTGTTTTGTTTTCTCTCATTTATTTTCTGTATTTTTATTGGTTAACTGGACCCTCATTCAAACTTAGAAGATATACGCGAGCAAATGCCCGCCAAAAACCAACTACAAAACAAAGACCACTTCATTAGCAGCATAACATTTTAATATGAAGCAATTCCAACTCACACGGTAATTTCAAGCACTATTTATGTTTGCTCATTCCCAGGGTACGGTATTTGAAGCCAAGATTAAGTGTAGACAGACCTTGACAAATCCTTGTTACATACGACGGAAAACTTGAATCATTAGTCTTTGTACTAAGTAGAAAGGTACAGAAGGTCGACTCTATACAGCGAGCGAAATCCGGCTCACACACATACAGGCTTTCGCGTTAGATTCCAAACATGTAAACAAATATGTGTTTTTAGAAAAACAACTTTAAAGACTCTTTCCTAAAGTTCAATTTGCGCTACAACTGCCAATGTAGTTAGTCATTCTAAAATCAACTTAATTTACATTGGCATAAAATTAGAAATAAGATCAATTGGAAACACGGATTTGAATAGACTTTAAATGCCTAACCTTTTTCTATGTTGGGGTTGGCTTCCAATCTAACCAGATGCAGCCAATACCAGTGTTTTACATGGAGCGACTGCCTAGGCCACAACCCAGCTGGGTAATACGATAACCCTTGGTAAAACTGGTTTTCAGACTTTTGGGCTTCTGACTATCCGTAACGACTGTCAAAGATCTACGAATGACAACTGGAACCAAGGGCTTAACGGGCTTTCCGAGGCACGGAGGGGCCTCGGTATGTAATGGATGAACACCCATCCAAGAACCGACCGCGGCAAGCAAAGTTTAACCTTCAGACCGACCCGTGCGACTATTATTTTTTAGCCACGAGCCCCAAAGTTGGCTCCATACAACGAATGAAATCTGATGCTCGCACACATAAACACATACAAACAGCGTTCTTAAGGTATACATCTCAATAGGACACCATGGTTGCGCAAACATGGTCGCGCTGCCACCAGGCGTCCGATCGGTTGCGCAAACAACCATTTTTTTTTTTGGCTTTGCGACCATGGTTGTGTCGCCACTGGCGTCCTAGTGAGTGGGCCCTAAGGCGAAAGCGTCAAGATAAGGTTATAATTCTATAGATAAATATTTGTTACGGTTGCGAATCATAAGTTTAAACAACATACAACCTGACACTAACAGCCAAATTGCAAAAACTTAAGTAAATAATTTCGCGGGCTACCAATGCCCCTTAAACAAATGCAAGTCGCGAGTGCCCTGGCACTCACTGTACAGATAGCGCAATCCACGAAGAGGCGCTAGTTATTTCCGCTAGTGTTTTAGTTTTTTTATTTATACTAATTACCCACTAATAAGTAAAGCGCGTTTTCGTGGATAGCGCTATCTATCTACCTATACTTGGGGCGGGTCTTTGTGTGCGTGCGTTTTCGCCCGATGCGATGTATGGAACTGAACTTCTGTATCTATTTATTTTGTGTCTTTCTGTTCACTGATGTGCGCTGTTCTAATGGAGGAGGCATGTTTTGGCAGTTTTCCTGTTATTCAAGAAATTCTTGACATGTTACAGGGTTAAGTTATTGAAATGTAAGTTGTCACGCCTTTGGGTAGTTGTTGGAGCGGTGCTAAGTAGCCGAGGTCGATGATGATAACATTAGGTTGAATAGGGAACAGTGACTGGCGAAGTGATTGTTAAGAGAGTGAGAGGTCGTGTTGTAGTGAGTGCTTCTTTGGATAGGTACCATTTTGCAACAAGCAATGTGCCCAATGGGATTTCCTATCAGCAAAAACAAGTAAAATCAAAGTCAAACAAGTAAAACAAGTAAGAAATGAAAATGTTATGAATGAAAAAAAAAATTCTTGAAACCGAAATCATTTATTTCAATAAAAGGCACTTTTGAAAGTAATTTTAAAAATCAAATGTCAATGAACTTCCATAAATAAATACACTTTTATTTCTTAACTAGCTGACCCGGCGAACTTCGGACCATCTGAGATTGTTTTTAGTTATTTTTTCCCATGTTTTAATAATTAAGAACCCTCACGGGCGTTCCCAGAACACCCTACCAAAGTTTCATCACTATCTGACCAATGGTTTCGAAATGCATAGAGGACAAACATACAAACATTGATTTTACAAGAAATTACAAGGGGTACAAGAAATTTCACGCGGACGAAATCGCGGGCAGAAGCTAGTTCAATAATAAAGCTAAAGAGTTTGTTTGTTTCAACTCGTTAATCTCTCGAACTACCAGTCGGATTAGAAAAACTATTATTGCATTTGATAAGCCAACTCTTGAGGAAGGTTTTAGGGTATTTAACATCACGCTAGAACCCTTAAGAGGCGAGCAAAAAGGAAAACATCAGAAAGAAAGCTAAGCTAAAACGAAGTAATAGCGCAGGCAGGCGATGCGATGCGACGGGGTGGGTCGGGGGAACAAGAAATTTCACGAGGACGAAGTCGCGGGCCGAAGCTAGTCACTTTGTCCTAAGGTGTGGTCCATTTCTGTTGATCAAGTTTTCCGGTACAGTCTGAGCCTAACACATCTTATAATACATTCATTAAGGGGATTACAGGACCTAAATGCAAAAAACGCAAATTTTATAATGCCTAAAATATACTTTTTGTCAGATTATTCTACAAGCAACATACTAAAGCTAGCTAGTGTTTTAAATTTTTAGTCCAAACAAAAAAAATATCTTTTTGAAAAAAGATAATTGCTTCATATTTTGCAATAAATTACCAGCGTTGTGTCATCGCACTTCTTTTTCTTTTCTATGCAGTCCGATAGTGACCGCGCTTTAGTTTATGTAGTCCTCTTAAATAAATTCTACAAAATCCAAAAGGCCAAAAGGACCGGATTATCACAGATTTATAAACAAACCACGTTTCCCAGTGATTTCAAGGAGGCTCATTACTGCTTAGGATTCCGGTCAAACAATACACAGGAGACTGTAATGAGGGCATAGAGTAGGCGAGATTCGTACGTGTGTCTAGATAAAAACGTCGTGACGTCACTGGGTTTTGGTGGTAGATTATTAAGAGGAAATGCGGTCGGAGACCATTTTGAAAAATCCTAAGTGTAAAGTCGTAATTCGAGGTTTGGCTCTCGCCTGTTTCCTCCTCCAATATTGGACCAATTTAAAAGATGTACCACAAATTTAATAATAAGGATATAAACGGTGTCCCTATGTTTTTCTTTTTTCGTTAATAGTTGTTACACTAGGCCTCTGTTGTAACAGCGATGCTACGCCGTAGTTGCGCGTGCTGCGCCGTAGCAAGGGGTGCTACGCCGAGACACTTCTGACGACAAAATTAAAATTGCTTGAGGTACTGGAGGTGCTGGAAGATTCTATGTATCATCATTTATTTATTTATTTCATCATAATCAGACCTTAAAAATACGATTGATAATTATCAAGATTCTCCTTCAATCAAAGTAAAAATATATCCATTACATTACTCGAATTACGACTATTCACTTAGAATTTTTCAAAAGTCTCTCCGACCGCTTTTCCTCTTAAGGCCACAGGCATTTTTTAATAGACGGATGAATTCCAAATCCCTCAACATAATTCTTTGTTATAAGCGTTTTAATAAAAAAAAAAGCTAAGATACGATCCATCATTCAACACGACGCGTAGAACCAACTCATTTGAGAAACAATATCAATGCATAAAAACGGCGAATTTATTCATAAATCGACAACCGGAAATATCTTGCTTCGATCCCGAACGATTTTTAGGCCAGTCACGGATACGGATATCGAGATACAGATGGAAATAGTCGGTCAGGCAACCGACAAGTAAAAATGATTATTGTAATGTTGGCAATTACTTTTCCATAAAAAATGGCCAAGTCCGTGTCGGACCATGCACAGTGAAAGGTTCCGTAGTTTGAATAAATATTTACGCATACCCAGTATTGATTTTATTAGGTATTTCATAGTACATTTTCAAACTATGAAAAACAACAACAACACATATCAAAAACTTTGACAGTCAGTTAGAAACATTATAATCTTTTTAATAATGGTTCTGATACCCCATGCACTACTTCTTTAGGTGCGTTGGGATTGCTTTGAGATGGAAAAAAGCCATTCAACTCGCGACACTGTTACCGTAGTAACCGACACCTCTGTTTTGAGTTTTGGCCATTATAAAGACATCAACGCGCGGTATATTTTCTTTGAGAAGAATGACCATCAAACATATTTAAAAAAGTACTATGCTTTTTCAAGTTTTCACTTCTGTCGGCGCTCCTGGAGTGCCACTGTTTTTTTTTTTTCGTTTCTCCTCTTGGTCTCATATATGTAGAGAGCCATTCCTAGTTGTTTTTTTGTCATTTCACTAGACCAATGTTTAGCGGTGCACAGAATACACCTTCTTTCCAATTTTCGTTGATATAGTGCAAATAGTCTCTAAGTAAATAAGACGAAATTAAAGACAGACGAACATTACGAATTACAAACATTGCACCAATCTACATGATCTTCACATGATCTGACCAAGATTAAGTCTGGACTTTAAAAGAGACTGTGACCTCTGAGTTTGCTTCGGCCTTTCTTCTCAGAGTAGTCAGATAGGAAACGCCGACCTCATATTCTAGTTTTTTTAAATATTATTTACGTGTAAAAGTGTTTGTTACCTTCTTAAATAAAATCATTTATCATTGACGAAATCATAATAATACTACCGTTTTTGCCAATTGTTTACTGAACCTTAAAAATGGTAAATTTGATTTTTTTGCGGACTACCCTCAGATTTGCGTACATATCGGTGGAGATTGATGAGTTTACTGTATTGGTTTTGGGTAAAAAAGGCCTTTTATGCAGATTTGGAATGAATAAAATAAAATGGTGGTCAAGTCCTTCAAGGATAATCAATCTTATGTGTGAAAAAATGTTATAGAATTCTACTAGCGATCATTCTTCAACGATTAGATAAATCGTTAGTTTATTCTTGTTTTCCTGGTCTTTATTGCAACATCTTTTCTAGGGTATGTGTGCTGGGCTGTGGTAGCGCCACTGTTGTGGCTGCTGAGACCCTCAAGCTGCGCAAATACTGTAACCATTGGGATACAGTTTTGAGCCGCTTGGGTTCAAAATGCTCTGGACGTGGGGCCCGCATGCGCGTCTTGTTTATAGGGAAATTTCTCGTTGACTGTTCAACACTTCACGTGACCAGCGAGCTGGGTTGTTCTTTGACCAAAGAATTGGCATTGCCATTCAACGTGCCAATCATTGGTGCCAATGCTGCCAGCCTTCTGGGCACGTTTCCAGATGACAGCGACGAGGACGAGTACTTCGACGTGTCCTTTTGTTTTTGTATAGTTTGTTAGTTAGTCATTTAATTTAGTATTTAGTTGGTTTAAATATTATGAAAGTTGCTTATCTTTCTAATGAAATACAATCACAATAAAAAAATAATTAGTTGAACCCATTATTACGTTTTATGATGAAATATTTTCACCATAATTATGTAAGGATCGCATGTGGTATTTTGTAATTTCTGCCTACGCCATGAGAAGAACGCGTGAGTTTATTAATGTACTAGCTGCGCCCCGCGGTTTCACCCGCATAAGTGTCGGTCCCGTGGTAATAACGGGATAAGAAATATTCTATAAACTATCTGTGTGCCAAATTTTAATCCAAATCCGTTCAGCCGTTTGTGCGTGAAGAAGTAACAAACATACAAATACACTCACAAACTTTCGCCTTAATAATATTAGTGTGATTTATTTTGGTTTAGAAGATACGTGCACAAAAAGTACTTGAGACTTTTCAAAGTTATAAATAATGTCGGAAAATAAACAGTAGTTTACAGGGTTTGCCAGCGCTCATAAGCAGCGCTAATCAGTTTCCAGCTGATGAAATTTCAGCTTTTATGCTAAACTCTCACATTGCATATATTGTCTCAACAAAATTACCACATCCATTCAGGTAGGTACATCCAAAACCGGCTTCATTTGAGGCTCTTTGAGCTGCACCTGTTACCACCGACAGCTCACACTTCCTCACTATAATGTATCACTACCCTAGCAGCTCAACAATATATTCAACGGTACTTCTTCACAATAATGTGTATCTGCCTTAGGTACGTTCGTTTTTCAAGCGCTCTGTTTGTTATTTACTAAGCATTTTACCTGTAAGTACTTAAGTGCTAGAAACTTTGCAGTTAATCGTTTAGTTTGAACCTGTTTCGTGTTAAAGTTTAAGGGGGGCTCCCACACAACAAACGTGTTTTTTTTCGGAATTTTTGCCTTGTGGTACGGAACCCTTCGTGTGCGAGTCTGACTCCCACTTGACCAGTTTTTTTGTGTTTGTATTCTTTTAAAGCGTCATGTTTACCGAAAATAAACGTAGGTAGGTATATTCTTTCTTTCTTCAAAGTCTAAAAATAAAACCAAATTAATTATTATTCATTAAATGTACAACAAATTGGTTATAGAGACGACAATACGAAATACCCAACGATTAATTTGGTCCTTTTAAAAAAATGATTGATGATGGAGAGTATTAAATCTTAAGCCCCTTTGAGTGGCAAATTAAATGTATTTGTCAATGTCAGGGCGAAAATAAACGTAAGGGAACAACAGCTGGGCTTTCTTGTTTATATTTATTGTTTTAGTTTGATTGGGAATTTTGTGGAACTTAAGAGGATAAGCAGAGGCAGTGTAGAATAATTTTTGTTTGATGATATTGTAAATTGGCTTTATATTTAAGAAAGTAAGAAAAAACGTTCTGTACTAACTTTTTAGACCTTTGTATCCTGCATAAGTGTATGAAGTTTCAATAAAATCGGTTCATTCATTTCGAAAAACAAGGGCTTGAAAGTTTGTTTGAAATGCCGTGGGTCGTAAACGCTCTTGATATATTTCAATTTTAGTAATGAGGGTAAATAAACATTATCATGTGAGAGCAGTGGTGGCCCAGTGCTAACGGCCCCAACTTTAGAGTTGTAATTCGTCGGTTCGAACCCAGACAGGCGCTTTACTTTGTGTAAATAATTTCATCACCACTGCTCTCAAAACGGTGAAGGAAAACATCGTGAGGAAACCGGCAAGTCCTAGAACCAAGAAATCGAAGATATGTGGCATCTACCAAACCGCACTGGGCCCGCGTGGTAGATGTGGTAGATTACAGCCCACTCCCTCTTGAAGACAGGAGGCCTGTGTCCCAGCAGTGGGAACATTATAGGCTGATAGGGTCCGGTAAGTTCTTAGATAAAGGTACCTCACACATAATTCACACAATTTTCTGTAAAAATCTCACCGTAAAAACTTAAGTGAAATGAGCTGTTATTCAGCGGGATTGTCCGAAAGGGTTACCGCTGGCCCGGAACATAAAGGGCTAAGCAAGGAACGCGGGTGGGTTTTAGTCAGTAAGAGTCTGACACTCCCTTCCGCTCCGCCCAGAGCGGGTCATTTGATGAATTCCCATCCAAAAAAACAAAAAAAAAAGTGTTCGTTATTCCAGTGCCTGTAATTCCCGTAGGGTTCGGCCAAAACAAACACAAACACATAATTCGATACAACCATAATATAGGTAATTTGGCATAGATAAGGCGATCACAAGTAACCGTTTATGATCCAAACTCATTAACAACATCTTCACAAATCTTATCTCACCATTTATCTAAACATAATCGGGAGGATATCCACGAATCCCATCCAATTACTGACCTACATAAATACCGCTTACCCTATCGCACTATTCATAAACAAAGGACCCTCGTATTATAATATAAATAACGCTAACCCTAAGGGGTGACACTTTCACAATGACCCTTTGTAATCCAGAAATCGGCGATTAAAAATAATTATTATATTCTCCTGAGTTGTGATTCGGGGGTTTGTAATCTTGTGGAAATACCCTTGTTGAATGGGTGACTGAAAAATATTGCGTTCCTATGGGAATTCGTGGAACCTTCGGTCCTAATTGTCAAACTAAGGAAGACTAGTTACCTATCGTTTTGGACAAGCTCCGAAAGGGCTCGACATAACTTGAAGTCTAATCAAAACAGAAAAACTGGCCAAGTGCGAGTCGGACTCGCACACGAAGGGTTCTGTACCACAAGGCAAAAACGCCGAAAAAAAACACGTTTGTTGTTTGGGAGCCCCCCTTAAATATTTATTTTATTTTGTTTTTAGTATTTGTTGTTAGAGCGGCAACAGAAATACATCATCTGTGAAAATTTCAACTGTCTAGCTATCACGGTTCATGAGATACAGCCTGGTGACAGACAGATGGACGGACGGACAGACAGCGAAGTCTTAGAAATAGGGTCCCGTTTTTACCCTTTGGGTACGGAACCCTAAAAATTATGTTGTTATATTTTTTATGATTGCTGGCCAGTAGCCTTAATTGCAGCGGCCGGTTGTATTGGAGTGTTCAATAATATTTTCAGAAAAACATAATTAGGGGATTTATTTGAGGTTCGAATGCTATTATACAGGGTTATTGGTAAAACATTAACAACCTCTTAAGAGGTCATTGTACTCATCATTATGAACAACTTTTACTATGGGACCAAACCTGAAATCGCAAAAAAAATCAGCTGTTCCCTACATTTTGACGAGTTGTATGAACATAAATGTAGGTATAATAACTTCATGGCGTTATCAAAAAGGATTTCAGCTCATTTTCTGCATTTTAAAAATGTAATGTACGATTTGTAGTCATGCATTGCGGCTTGTGCTGAGCGGAGATTGAGCGGTCTACCGTATTCCGTTGCATTCATTATGTAATTCCGTTAATGCCATCAAGCATTTTCACCTGTAAGCGGTTTTGCTGAATTACTTTTGGTTGAAATTGTGTGCAATGGTTGAAACAGTGACTACGTTATTTAAAAGCGGTTTAAATTGAGACTTAGTTTAATTAAAACCTTTTTGACTTCACCGCTGATAGACCAAAGCTTAAGAACGAATCACCTAAATATATTATATATTGTAGTTTGAAGCTTATCACGCAAAAGGACGATTTTATCAGCAGTCACCACTGCTCTCAAATGGTAAAGGAAAACATGGTGAGACAACCGGCATGTCCTAGAATCTAGGATTTTCCGGTTTCCTCACGATATTTCATATAATACGAGTATAATATAGGACCTAGATTATACCAACCCGCACTGAGCTCGCGCTAGATTACGGCCCACTCCCTCTTGCAGAGAGGAGCCCTGTGTCCCAGCTGTGGGAACTTTATAGGCTGATTATGCTAAAAAGAAATCTACTGCTCACCTTCTTGACGTAGAAAATCTGTTTAGTGACCAATATTAGAAATTACAGCAAGAAGATGTTCCTCAGGATATTTCACCATGCTAAAATAATAGCCATCCAGTTTCACACATCATTTAAATACTTGACAAACATTTTCCGCTGTCACTTGCCACCCTCACCTGCTCCTAACTCGCACAAAAGATAAATGTTCACCCATGGCCGGTACATCAATCGTGGCTTAAAAATCTGAACGTTCCATCAGACGCTTCCGACCGGAGACATTAGGTAGACCATTAACTTTCAATACCAGTGTCCTTTGCATTGGAAGGGACCGACGAGAATTATCACGCTTTCTCACTTTAGGTGACAGTTTATTTATTTATTTATGAGGGCTAATGTATTATGGCTTTACAAGGTGGAGACGGCTATACGACAGTTAATTAAACTTCATCGTCATAATCAGCCTATAATGTTCCCACTACTGGGACACAAGCCTCCTCTCAGTTAGAGGGAGTGGGCCAGAATCCACCACGCAGGCCGAGTGCGGGTTGGTAGATGTCACATAGCCTCACAAATACCTACATAATATCCACCAGACTGAAATACAAAATTAATGCAACACTCATTACCGGAAAATCACAATACAATGCTTTACAGCCCACGCTTTAGCTAACACGTCAGATGCAATATGCATATGAAATGCATATGCATATGATATGCAGGTGTGAATGTGTGACGGAGCGCCGACGCATCCGATTTGACCGACAATTATTATCGTCGCGGCCGGCATCTAAAATTCATGCATTCAAAACTGTGACGCGAGAGCGATAGACATTTTAATTGATGTGGCTTAGGGTTGGTAGTCGTGAAATGCAACGCAGAAAGTATGAATATAATTGTTTTAATTTCTTCTCTTCTTCAGCCTGCCTTGGGAAAAAAGTTAAATTTAAAATTTTAATTTTTTTTTGCAAAAAAAAAAAAAAACCGACTTCCAAAATCTCACCTTGAAAACTTAGGGGAAGTGAGTTTGTTTTTGCTAGGAATTGACACTGTTGACAGCTCACTCCACGCTCACTTCACCTAAGTTTTCAAAGTGAGATTTTTACAGAATAGCATCGCTGGTATGCTACTATAAACGACATTACACCCACATATCGCCAGTTATGTTCAAGTCCCATGTAATAGGGGGCGAACCTATTGCCACCAACCGGGCACAAATCCAGACTCCGAGCTGCTATTGAGAAATTCCAGATAGAAAACCTAATAACCCAACCTGGGAATCGAACCATGAGCATGAGGTCCTGCATGCTCGATAGCGCGACCACTGTCTACGTACGAGGCAGCTAATGTTAAATTATATTATAACAGAGTTTTGAAAATCGGCTTCGCTTGCTATCGTCAAGAATTTGCCCAAAGTTACATTAACTCGCTCACTGTTCGATACATTTAACTTAGGTGAGTAGTTTCGTAATTAAAAGCCAAAGGTTGAAGTAGTGTCAACCCTAACCACACGTATGATATGACGGTAGCATTCAACTGTTTGATTTGATTTCAATACACATAATGTTCAGGAATAACTCAACCAGCACTCAAATTGCGTAACACACTATCAATCTCAATCTGAATCATTTTGAAGTATATTGCTAATCCATTGCCTCATATGTTCGAAAAATTTGTCTGCTCAACAACTTAAATAACGCAATAAATGATGTGGAACTGTCAAATAGCATCCATTCCTGCTGTTAGTGTTTTACGCAATTACCTCGCTGCATGTATATAAAGATAAATTACAATGTACGTTCAGTAGTCACATACACCGTGTATGTACGGTAGGTTACAAAAGTGCATAGGCAATATTACAAAGTAATAGCTTGAAGCTTAGTTTTACTTACGACCTTCTTTTAATGAGTAATTTCTATACTATAGACATACAAGTGATTGTAGTTCATAATTTCAACTTGGTGTTACGAGTCAAGATGGCCTAGCGGTTAAGCGCCTGCAGATCGATGCGTGAATCAGTGAGCCGTGGGTTCAAATCTCACGCAGTACTTTAGACTTTTTGTAAGTTTTTAATCGATTGGAAGTAATGGGACTCAAATGTAATATTCTTTATCTTGTTCACTTTGTTCACACGTTTCGTAAAGTTAGAAAGGTAGATTATAGAAAACTAAATAAAGAATTTAGATTTCTGTAAGGTAGACATGAGTTATATGAATATTTAACTTGATCGGAATTAACGTTGTCGATTGGTTGTAGTTGTTGGTTAATGACGTGTGGTTTAATAGATAGCGCTATTGTTATTCTAAAATGCAGGCAAATATTAATATTGAGACGAGGGCGACTATTATTGCGCTGCATAAAAGTGGTCTGAATAGAACACAAATATCTGACGAAACCGGACTGAATGTGAGTATAATATTATTTTATGAATTGTAACTTAAACTTTTATTTGAAATTTATACCTACTTACCTAATATTATTTGCTGACCTATGGATTAGTTCTTTTCATTGTTTTTTAATTCTATCATAAGGCTTAAAAGATAAATAATTAGTGTTTGTTATTGCATTTATGAGTTTTATATTATATTGTTATATTAAATAAAATAAATAAAAATAATAAACAAATAGTCAATAATAGTAATATAAAGATTAAGTCACTTTAGTATGTTATAGCTGCCTAATATCTCTTTTTTTTTGTTTTAGAGGAATACTGTAAGTCTCTGGATCAAAAGATATGAGGAAGAGGGTAGCCTTGCTAGTCGACAGCGAAGTGGCAGGCCGTCGCTTATTAGCAAGGCGCAGCGACGACATATGGTGGGCGAGTATGAAACAAATGGTTTCACACCAACGAAACACTTTGCGGTATTATTCGACACCACATTGCAAACCGTTCGCCGTGCCCTCCACGCTGAAGGCTTGCATCACAGAAGACCAGCTAAGAAGCCCTTCTTGACAGATAGACATAAACGAGATCGATTACGTTTCGCACGGGATTATTTAGATTTTGACTGGAATACTACCATATTTTCAGATGAAAAAACTTTTAAATCGAGTCAAAAGGGTAGGCTTCATTTATGGCGGAAAGATAACACTCGCTGGTGTGAAAAAAACATAATCTCTAATACTGAGTCAGGTAGAATTACAGTTAATATGTGGGGATGGATGAGTGCAGCAGGGCCAGGAGAACTGGCTTTTATTCCTCCACGCGCCAACAGTTCTACTTATTTAGAAGTATTAGACGACGTCATGCTACCTACTGTGCGCAACATTTACCCAGCTGATGAGGTGACACAATTAATATTTGTCCAGGACAATTGTCCTATTCATCGGGCGAGCACGGTGCGTGAGTGGTTTGACCGTCACCCTGATATAAATGTTATTCCATGGCCAGCGCGATCACCCGATCTCAACCCCATAGAAAATCTATGGGGTTTGATGGTGCAAAGGTGGGAGTCACGGGATGAGAGGTGTATACAACAATTAAAAACCCATTGCATGGAGGTGTGGGAAAATTTAAGAGGAACCGAAATATGTGGTAATATTGTAGGGTCCATGCGCAAACGTCTACTTGACTGCATTGAAAACAATGGGGGTTATACAAAATATTAATACCTATAAAGTCTATTCATACTTATGTTTCAAGTAATATTATTTGAAGCTAAACAAATATCAAATTTATTTTAATGGCAATTAAGTTGATTTCAGAGTGACTAGCACTATTGAAAAAGTTATAAAAATGTTTGAAGTTGTAGCGTAAACTGAACTTTATTGTGTAGGAATTAAAGTTATTTTTTCATAAACTCATGTTTGTTTACATTTTTGGCAAATAAATCGCGAATGCAGATTAGATGTTTTGGTTGTAATAATTATAAGGTGTAACTAAATATTTAGTAATACCTATTAACATATCCGTAATTATTTAATGATCTTAAATTGAGGTTTAGTTTCAATCTTCTTTTCGTCAAGAAAACGAACACTTAAGCTCTAACCTCAATACATTCATGCATTGTGACGTTACATAAAAAAAAACATGTTCTTAAAGTTTAAATCATAATAAATATTACTTTGCAATAAACTCTGCTGAATACCGATACCTATATTAGGTGGGTATCAACAATTATATTTGTGTTATTAGAATATCCTTTCCTTGAAAAGTTATTATGAATTGAATAAGTGGGTATACAACAAAAAATCTTATGAACGGTTACAAGAGAACTTCTGTTATCTAGGTAGGAATGTAACGTTACCACTCGCCACTGAGTAATTTGATTATTATTGTATTGTGACAAGAAGTCCGCGCTCTTTTTATTCTGTTTTAAATATAAGTTTATTTGTAAAATTATGACGAATAAACATTTTGAAATCACTTATAAAGCTTTTTTATTTTGAACCCCATATTTAAATAAAAGTATAATACTTAATGCAAATAAAATAATTATTACATTATTATTTTCGTGTATTAATCTATCGAATAATTAAAAAAAATTATAGATTATTGTTGAAAATTGAAAAGATAAATAAATTTTCGAAATTAGAACCCAGGCCTATATGTTTACAAACCCAATACACGACGCTACCCGCTACCGGTACTTGCTATGAAGATGTGAATCTTAGCAATCGTATGAACCAACCAAGGTCATACGTAATTATGCCTATGTGAAAGAGCGACAATATTATGTTTTTGTTTCGTTCGACGACGCTAGCCCGTGTTCGAAATCTGAAGTGTGCGTTCTGTGGTGATCACTTACACACACAGATGTACGGGCCTGCGGCGCGCGGCGGTTTCACAGGATTAAGACTCTTATTATGCTTAAGGAATTATGTTGTATACTGTACAAAGACCCTTCACGAAGCCGTCATCTTCGCATTCTGTACATACATTTAAATAACTTTGTGCAAAAATAATTGCCGGGAAACGACTTTTTTTTTTTACGTGAAAATACGCCGTTTACTGTAGTGCGCAATGTTACGCACGCAAAACAATGTGCTTATGCAACGTTAGGATCGTGGGAGTATTTCTCGTTAAGTTATAACATTGAGAACTTTAATTTATATTAAGAGTAAACTAGTCGCGAGCTCGAATTCACTGGCCAAAAAGCACGCGGTCTCACCTGGCTTCGTGTACGACAGATGAACTCTTCGTTAACTAAGCTTTGTCGGTACCGACGTTGTTTTAAAGATTTTACAGTTCTTTTATTACTTATTTACACCCAAAAATACGTTAAAAATAGCAAGAAAAATGAATCTTTGTTGGCTCATAACTTTTGAATGGCTTTTTTTTTACTATATTTATTTTACTATGTATTCTGTTTCCGTACAGACAACATTAATAATAAGTCAAAACGATATCATGTTTAACTTTGGATGCACAATGTCAAACAGTGGATTAGTACTAAAATAGATACACAGATATATACATATCCAAAAATAAAAGATACAAAAATACATACATACAAAATTTTATAAGCAACGAAAATAAAAGCAGACAGCAGATGGTATTTTAGTATAGGCATTGTGTATCTTACGACTTCAACGCGAACGAAGTCGCATGCAGAAGCTAGTCACGTATAAAACTCCATAACAATAATTTCAATAACTTCAATTCATATTCTATACTCTAAACGGTTGTATTTCTCTACCTAGCCAATAGCTACGACTTATAAAAACATAACGATTCAACCTAAATAAAACCAAGTGGAATGTAAGAGAAGTGCTGAACTTAAGCTCATGTTTGCAGTACACAACAGGTGAAAGCAATACACGGAATCTCACTACTGCAGCGTCTTGCAGTACAAATATACAAGATGAATTTTTCAAGCGAGCGAACTCCAAATATAGGAAGTCTCAGGGCCGATTTAAAAAAAAAACTAAAACAGTTTTAAAAGATTTTAAGAAAAAGAAAAAATGCAAATTAACCACTGATAATTGCCAGATTTTTTTTGTAGATTAATTTTTTTCAAAAGCTATTCGCAGTCTCACCTCAGCGACAACCAATACCCCTCCCTCTCACCGAGAGGAGGCCTGTGTCCCCGCAGTGGGAACTTATAGGCTGATTGTGTTGATTGTGAGAACCAATAAATAAATCCGCAACCAATAAATTCAGGTAAAATAAAGGTATGTACCACGTAACTTGGCATGAGTCGTTAGATGCGTTCTTCCTTTCTTTAACTTTCTTCTAAACAGACATGTTTAAAATTAAGAAAAATATCACAATAACCATAGAATAATGACAAGCATATGACAGTGTAAATTTTTTTGTTGCATAAATTGTACAGACGCCATCACATCAAGCTACCCGAAGCTGTCGTCGAATTTTCGCAATTAGCATTGAACCTTATGCTTTAGCGATAATCTATTAAATAAATTTGACAGATTGTAGTAGCTTGATGTGCTGACGTCTGTACGATGCGCGAACTTACCCACTACGCCAAAACCTTGCCAAGTTACGTGCCTGTAAATTAGATAAATTGAGACAGATTAGAATGCACCGTTCATAAAAAAGAAGAGAAAGGAAGAAGACCCTATAGAAAAAAAAAGAATATAGAGAAAAGAAATAAAGAGAAGAAAAAAATAAAGAAAAAAAGAGTAATCTATTCTATTGCAGGTATGCTGGAAGAGATTTCTTAAGAAATAAGCATCACTTTTGTACCTATTTTTCTGTTCTGATTTTTTCTTGTCTGTTTAAATATGTGTGTAAATAAATGGTAAAATACCAATGTTCAATAATGGAAGAAGGGGATGAGTTTTGGCCGAAAGGTGTGGTTTATCAACGTTTTTGTGGATAGTTACGCGACACCATGCAACGCAACACGGCGCCGACATAGTCATAACTTCATGTAGGTACAGTAGTTTATTTGTTTACGGTAATAAAATAAAAATAATTTTTATTATCATTATAAAAATACGACAATTGTCTTTCCGATCATCATCAAAAATCACTCATTATTATTTGCTAAACAAATTCAATTAAAGTTGTACAGGACGTAACTAGATGGCGTTGGCGCCGAATTAGATCTCGCTATGGTTTCGTTATCAATGGTTTAGTTTGGGTCGAGTATATTTATTAATGTAACCTGACATAATGTATGTATAGGTATTATAATAACTATAATTAAATACATTATAGGTGATAACAAGAGGATTCTTAAGTATTTTCATTATTTCTACCTAATTCTTATTTAATTCAAATCACAAACGCCTTTCTATGTCAGTCGTACCTATATGAAATTGAATGAGTACACGGCAAAATTACGTAGGTATGAACGAATGAAGGATGTATTTGTCGGTAGTGTGCCATCCCACGTCCAGTATCTCGCTTGCCACTGAAGGGGCACGTCGCGCGGTAATCTGCAATCGATCGATACCAGAATGAACCGAAAATATGCGTTTGACGTACTACCAAGCGGCAACTTATTCAGCGAATTGGTGGATTTCACCGACACAGGCTACTTCGATGACCACGACCAGTCCCTCGGTGAGTCCTGGCAACAGACATGCCACGAAATGACGACGTACTTTCGGGAGGAGCCGCCCGAGTTTGGCAATTTTCGACAGGAGGAACCCGATGAGTTTGGCGATTCTCGTCAGAAGGAACCACCCGAGCGTGGTGCTTCACCCCAGAAGGAACCGGGCGAATGTGGCGATTTGCCCCAGAAGCCCCCCGGGTGTGACAATCTTCTCCAGGGGGAGGCGTGGGCGCAACCTACATCTCCACCGGTAAGTGGAGATGGTGGCGAGGTATCGCCGCCATCACAGACTCCCAGCACCACCTACACCATACTTACTACGACGTGCGTGCCACTAAGCGATTTGAATGAACTCACTGGTATGTCACCGAAAGAGGCCGATATAACACCGCAAATAACTGGTATTTCACCACAAATAACTGATATATCACCCCAAATGACTGCAATGTCAATGCAAATGACTAATATTTCACGGGAAAAGACTAGTATTTCACCGGAAAACACGAGTATTTCACCGGAAATTATTAGTATTTCACAGGAAATCACTGGTATTTCACCGCATATTACTAGTATTTTATGGCAAATGAATAGTACTTCACCGCAAATGCTAGTTGGCATGTCACCACAGGAGATACCGAGCCCAGTGCCGGTGCCACACGCGAAGACGAACGTGGAGCCGCGCAAACCGCAAGCAATCGACAGCAGAAATGAATATCACTGCGATTTCCCGACTTGCAACAAGGTCTTCACCATGAGGAAATACCTTAATAAGCACAAGAAGACGCACACAAAGCCGTATCTGTGCACGGCGGAAGGCTGCAAGTGGCGGTTCGCGCGCTTGAACTGTTTCAATCGCCACATGCTCAGCAAGCACACTGCCAGCAAACCATACCACTGCCGCTTCTGTAATAAATGGTTCTCGCGCTCAGATAGCCTCTTGAAACACGAGACTGTACAGTGCTCCATAGGACTCAAGCTGCAACGCAAAAACAAATAAAACGCGCTCTCTCCACATGTTTTTACGTTCCGTTTAATTGTGATGAGCGCTCTCCAGTCTCCATGCAGTAAATAAGAAAGAAAAATATGTTTATTAACCAAAGAAAGAAAGAAAAGTATGACGGTGCATTGTAGCCGAGTCAACAGTCATTGCAACAAAAGCTTCAAAGTTTCACAAGATTTTTTTTCGGGTAAAGTATCTTGATGTTTCGGTCGGCGTAGCTTTGTATAGTTCAGTGACGCTGCCGCCGCGCAGCGATGGCGCTTGTGTGCCATTGCACACAAGCGCCATCGCTGCGCGGCGTGTGGGGAGTGCTTTCCTCCTATGCATTTCAATGGCGGTTATATTTTGCGCGGGAAGTTCGACGAATCATCCCACGACGTCACACCGAGCACGACCTTTGTGGATTATGATAAAATAAGTATAACTTTGCTCTCATATTTTATGAGAGTTTGCTGGTTTGCGGTTTCTGCGCAGATTCTTGTTTATTTGTGTAGGTAGGTAATTATTAGTGTATTTTATTCAGTAGTCTGAGCTCCCACTTCACTATATTAGTCTGATATGGGGTTGTTCTTGTCCACACTAGTATTTTAATTAAGATACTTAGATTGTAAGAAATCAATTTTCGGGAAACAGGGAGGGTACTATAATAATAAGGCTGTGTTTTAACACATGTAAAGAATAAGGTTATACCAACGTAAGCTATAGATACGAATTTAGCTATTTTCTGAATATTCATAAATTAATAATTCTGCATTTTTCTTCGTAGATCGATGTTTGTGTAAACCGTGAAAAGTATTCTCATAATAAAATTAGATAGGTACACAGATTATGAAGATTCCATAATCATTTGTATTACGAGTGTCAAACCTAAGTCATAATAATTGTATTAGAAAACGTAATTAATCATAATAATTTACTAGCTTCTGCCCGCGACTCCGTCAGCGTGAAATTTCTAGTTCACCCGATCCACCCCGTCGCATCGCATCGCCTGCTCGTGCTATAACTTCATTTTCGTTTAGCGCTCTTTCTGACTTACTTATTTTTGCTCGGACCCTAGCCATAGCCATCCTCAAGAAATGGACTATAATATCAAAGCATTTTTAAAGTGAAAACTTCTTTAGGCGCGTTGGACATTTTTTGAGATGAAAAAAAAGCATTGAACTCGCGCCATTGTTGCCGTAAGGGTCAGTACACACAGAGACGCGACGCGACGCGCAGTTTTCAAGATAGAAATACAATTACAGACCTTATCTACTACACTAAAAGGTACACAATTCAGTGTCTACTACGTCGAGTCACTCAATCGTGTACCTGTCAAATTTACCCAATCATCTTTGAACCTAATGCTTTAGCGATAAAGTTGAAAATCTATTAAAGAAAGGAGACTTTCTTAACTTTATCGGTCAAAAGTGGTATAACATTCCGAAGGTTTATAAACGCTAAAGTGATGTACCTTATTAGAAAGTTTAATCATTAAGCTACTCGATTATAGTTAAATGAAACCCCTGAAAGACCTGTACCTGTAGGCAAAAATCATTCGATCTTAATTGTCTGGTCATTTTCGCTCCTTTAAGGGGTACCACTACGCAAAACCACCACTGCTCTAGTGGTAACGGCCGCGAATTACGAGTTGTAGGTCGTAGGTTCGAACCCAGACAGGCGCTTTACTTTGTGTAAATTATTTCATCACCACTGCTCTCAAAACGGTGAAGGAAAACATCGTGAGGAAACCGGCATGTCCTAGAACCAAAAAATTCGAAGACATGTGACATCTACCAACCCGCACTGGGCCCGCGTGGTGGATTACGGCCCACTCCCTCTCACCGAGAGGAGGCCTGTGTCCCAGCAGTGGGAACATTCTGGGCTGATTATGGATGATTTTTTCAGGCGCCTGTTTATGTAAAAAGTTTAAGTATGCATTGACCAAGATTTGCCGTAATAAAGGTGCTTTGTATGTACCGAGGCATGTCGGATTATAGAAGGTGCCGGTGGTGGTGGTGGTGGTGGTGGAGTAAACAGGGGCCGGAATACCGCAGGTCAACTATACAGTGTGAGTCTTCATAATGTGCACATATCGAAATGAGGGTAACTAAGCTTAATTTTATCGACGGAAAAAATACTTAAAAAATCAAAAAAAAAAAATTTAGAATTTTTATTAAAATTCTTGTTCGCTTCTGTGACCCCTGTGTAAACAATCGCCCTCAATTGAGAATAGGCTATTTGACTGGTTTCTGATAAACATCTCAGATTATTTAATAGTGTCTAACGAGCCCACAAAAACCTATTACTTAAAATTGCATAATGTATTTCTTTTAGAAAATAGTAAATAAAAATGTACTGTTTAAATAAGCCGCCAAAACGCTATCTTTAACAATATGGCGTCGTGACGTCACAATACACGTAAACAAACGTTGAAACGGTCGAGATACTAGACAAAAGTCATCTGTTCTGTCAACGATAGACAGAAATTGACTATATCATGACGTCATCATAAGTTCAGCCAATCCAGACCGTTTTCGATTACGTGGCGCCGATTTTTTAAAAAAATAATACATTGTTTTGTAGTAAAATTAATGCAAATCGATTTTAAAAGCGATAATCTATACGAGTGTCAATAATTATGACCTTAGTTTTTACATTGTCAAATAGCCTATTATGGTTTTTTTCTAACAAAAATCTGATATTTTTTCATAAATTTTTACAATAATTGTAAAATTACTCAATAAAAGCCCCGATTACTTCTCTTTTTTATTGCTTTAAATTATTCTCCATCGTATCAGATTTCTAAACGTAAAATACCATGTTTATAACTCAATCACAACATTTCCTATCAACTGTTAAAGAAAGGCCTAGCAATCACCAAACTTTAGCAAGTAAAGATCCTTTTAAATATTCTTTTATTTTTTCAAATATTTTTTCCGTCGATAAAATTAAGCTATGTTTCCCTCATTTCGTTATGTGCACATTATGAAGACTCACACTGTATAATTATACAAATAAAGAACAGTGGCCGAATTGGTACAAATGTCCGCCACTACGTCCTCTCATAGGTTGAAGTATCCAACAAAAGATTTTTTAATCGAACTAATCGATTTTTTAGCTAGTATCCTGTCTGATTGATTAGTAAATTGCATACTCACTTAGCGAGGGTCTGATAAATCTGTAGCCCTGGCTAATGGCTAGGCTTTTAATGTTCTGAACAGTGAACATTTTGTTTGATGGATTGTATAATAACCTCACCTGACGTGGCTTTTCCGTACTCATATAAATTAGTATGTTCGGAGACTTGTAAATGGCTGTTGGATAAAACAATAATATTTACTTGAATAGAACTAGCACAATAGAATTGTGTGGTAATGTTTTAAACATTAACTACATATTTTACAAAACTTTGATCGTCTTTACATTTCAGTATTTATGACATCGTTTTGTATAGGTGAATTTTCGACCATAAAATGAAATATCTACAAGCTTTTTTTTACATTTAAAATAAGTACCTATGCTTTAATTACACTCTATGGTTGCCTGTATTTTAATAATGTAATATTGAATAGTTAGGTTCTTCAAAAGGAGAACATAATTCAAAATACAATGATTTAAAATCATTTTTAAATAACTTCTTTAAAGTAAATGGTTTTACCTTCCAGTCAATATATATGTATCCAAATTCGGATCTATGTAGTTTTGTAAAGACTTTGTAATACATAATTTTATCAATGTGGTGACGTACAATATTATATTTCTGATATTGGTTGTAGGCTCATATTGGTTCTATTACAATTTTGCCCATTCTCTTTTTATATTGTGTACATCAATGTTGATGTAAAACATAATAATGTATAAGTAGGTACGTTGTCACCTATATTTTTGATCTTTGTAATAAATGTGTAATTGAACGTACCTAATTATTTTGTGTCTGTTTACTGTAGTCAGGAATAATAATAAATAGGTAAATAATTAATAGTAACTATTAATAGTTAATAGTTCTCTTTCTGCTCAGAGTAGATGGTCGTACAAGAAATGTTGTCGTTTAGTTTCAAGACTGTTATAGTTAATAGGTAAATATCAATATCAATGTAAATATTTGTAAGCCACTGTGAGTGGCGGATGTATCTTAATTATTTATGAGCTTTGTGTGTCTGTTTAACGAATAAACGCCTTTATCTTTATCTATATTTACTTCCTACGTATAGAATAGAATACTCTTTAAGTATTACTCTTTTTTTTACCAAACTATTTGTGTCCCACTGCAAGGCAAACCGGAAAACGAAACACAGCAATGAAGATAATCTGCAAAAGTACAGACGCCAGCACATCAAGCTACCCGAAACTGTCAAATGTTCCCAATCAACTTTGAATTTTATGCTTTAGCGATAAAGTTGAAAATCTATTAAAAATAATTGACAGATTTTAGTAGCTTGATGTGCTGTACAAAGAGTTAATAAATAGGTACTTCATCACTATCATTCAGCCGAAAATCTGCAGGACAGAGACCCCAAGCATCACCAAACCGATCGGTCTTGTGCTTCTCACATTCAGCAGATTCTCGCGAGCTTCACCAACAGGCCAATTCCCGTAAGTAAACACGTTCAAAATCTAGTCGTAATCTCATTTCATCGACAATCAATGCACCAACTTCAACTTGTCAAAAATTGTAAGGAAATTGGAGATGTTTCTGACAGATTCAGACTGAGATCAGACTGCGAACGTTCTTAAAATTACGAAAATTGGACGTAGTTACACAAAAAGGATCCAAACCACAACATGACCGAAAATGAGTTAAGTATACCAAACTGCTCGTCAAGGTCTATATTTTCGATTAGCAAAAACAATCCAAGTAAAATACGAATATTTTGACATTAAAATGACACTGGTTACCAAGCCACATGTATGGTGATCCCCTATTTTAGTTTCGTAAAATCGATCCATTCTCCTTGGATCATATTGTAAAACGGTCAGTGTAAGAAACTGACACAAAACTAAAATGTTAAAAAAAATCCAAAGCATGTGGATCCTTGTAGATTATAATATTTACTTCAAATCTATGCAAAAGATAAATCACTAAAAAGATTCAGAAAGCATGAATCTTTTTTGTTAAACTAAATTTATACTAAAAAATGCACTGGTTAAATCACAAAAACGATTCAGACCATTTGGATCTCTTTTGTTAAACTAAATTTTTATTTAAAAAATGCACTGGTTAAATCACAAAAACGATTCAGAACATTTGGATCATTTTCGTTTAACTAAATTTTTACTTAAACAATGTACTGATTAAAATTTGGTCTACTGGACTGGTCATCAGTCCACCTTATAGAGTCTATCCACGCTGCTACCTCCGGTACTTTGAAAAACGCAAGTAGTTATAACCAAAAATATACAAAAAACTATGCGTACTTAGTTGAAATTGTCGCAGTAACCCGTTGGATGCGAGAAGCACAGAACCGGTCGAAGTGGAGGTGCTTGGGGGAGGCCTATGTCCAGCAGTGGACGTCTTTCGGCTGAAATGATGAAGATGATGATGAATTGAAATTGAAGCATGCAGCATAAACTGCACCACGAAACCAATGGGGCATTCTGATGAGCCATTAAAATTTAATGGATCATTTGGCCTGACATAATAATTGTAACCAACTACTTTCTTATCTGCATGGTCCTCATATGGCCTGGCCAAGAGTATATCTGGCCTTTAAAAGAGACTGTGACCTCTGAGTTTGTCTCACTTTTTCTGCTCAGAGTAGATAGTCGTACAGGAAACACTATTTCGTCTAGTTTTAAGACATAATTTACTTTTGTCCAATAAAATTGTTTTTTCAACCAATTTGCAGAAATAAATACCCAAAATCATTTCAAAATAGACTATGGTGCTGTTCTACGGATTCATGATTCATGCAAATAAACTATGCGCATACGTAATACAGCAATCATTGCCAGCTTAAAAACTGTTTAAAAATGTAACATTTTAAAGTGAATGTAAAGAGAGAGTTTGCACGAGTTTGTTGAATTCTAAACGAGATAAAAACGTAGCCGTCAGTCTCAGTGAAGGGATGATTGATTGGATTCCAAGCTATTAAAGGTTTTAACAAAAAGGTTTGAAAATTTTACGGTTTTTGCAAAGACTCGTGTTTGCATGACGCTGCATGATGACGGTTTTAGGTTTTGCAGAATCATTAATGGTTGTTCTTCTTGTTTGGGCTTGCGATTTGTCACCCTTATGTTTTGCATGACAGGTGGAGTAAGGCAGTTACCGAGTGGCGTCCAAGGACTGGGAGACGGATTGTCGGTCGTTTGGCGGCGAGATGAACGGACGACATTGTTACCATCGCGGTTAGAACTTAGATGAGGTTGGCACAGGAACGTGGGGAGTGACACATGAAAAGATGCCTTTGGTCAGCAGTGGGTGAAGTTGGGCTGTGGATGATGATGATGTCTGGATAATTTTTAGGGTTCCGTGCCAAAATGGTAAAAACGGAACCCTTACGGTGAGACTAAGTCTGTCTGTCTGTCTGTCACAGCTGGATATCTCAAGAACTACTAATGCTATCAACTTGAAATTTGGAATAGTTTTAGATGACATTCGCCCAACTATTTTGCAAATAAGAAATCGTATTAAATTAGTTGTATTATGTTTTCAACACACTATCTACCTAGCATATATCCTGAAGAATATCATATATTTCTTTGATTTTGTTTACTGTAGTCAATATACTTTTACTGTTCCTAATGCTATGTTCACACGCGCGCGTTCAACTCGACATTCAACGTGCACATTCACATTCACGAGCGTGTAAACGGTACGCCCGAGCCCGTAAACGCGCCTGTGAACGTGAATGCCGCGAACCGGGCGTGCTGACTGACACGACGGCGTGCGTGTGAACAGCTTGAATTTTCGCCGACCTGGGGCGGGCTGCATGCCGCGCAGCCCGCCAGGCAGCCCGCCGGGCTGCACGGCGTGCATGTGAACATAGCATTAAACTTGCGTTATTGGCGTTTAGTTCCTGTAAGCCCCTTAAGTGAAAGTTACCCGGCAGCACTTCAACGGTAATTTCGAACTTGCGAACAAGAGGTCATGAGTTCGACCCTTACCTTCTGCACTATTGACTTGGCGGCGGTTCACAAGGAACGGTTCGGGTGTACTGTACAGGGTGTACTAAGAATAGCACAAGCATAATTTAGCTTAGTTGTGGACAAGCACCGTCTCAGTAAGGTCTGCATAATGCTTGTCGTAGCTGCCCGCTGACTTACTTCAATTATTTTACTTTTGATTTTTTTTAAGTGAAAACTGTTTAGGCGCGCTGGGGCATTTTTTGAGATGGGAAAATACCATTGAACTTGCGCCACTGGTACCTTAAGCGACACCGCGCGTGTTTTGTTTTTAAGACGATTAAAAAATACCCGCTTCGGATGTGTTCGGCTGTCCTCGGGATGTAATCGGTTTTAATGTATAACCGATATGTCAGTGAGTGATGGCAATGTATTCTGTTTGTGTTTTGTTTTCACTTCTGTCGGCACTCCCGGAGTGCCACTGTTTTTTTTTTTTAATAAATAACGTGCACGTATTACTACATCATTCTCACATAAATGTATAATGTCAACATCAATTTATGTTACCAATGTTTTATAATCATATTTTGATTTAAAAGAATGTCCGTGGAGTTTGTTGCCCATTCTTCTACATAGGCATCTGATATTCAAATAAATGCTTTGAGTTTGATTTGACAGTAACAAGAATTTACAATTTTCTTTGAAGCAGTCACTGCAATAACAAAGAATGAAATGGAAAATGCTTGCATACTTTTATACCCTTTGGTTTATGGATATCGGCAGTCCAGTCTGAGATGCTCGGGGCAAGTGTCCGATATATGGATATTGAAAATATTAGTGCACGAGTAGGTACTACGTAGGTAGGTGTATTGGTCGCGTCACGTAAAAAGAGCGCTGGCGTTTACCTGCACACTGATTGGTGGTATGAAGGGAGCGCGACGCTAGTAAAGTAACTAATATGATTCTACAATAAAACATATTACACTTATATAAATATAAAATAGCAGCAAGATGCAGATGCAGCTGGTATTCTGCTGCATCTGGTTAGACTGGAAGCCGACCCCAGCATAGTTGGGAAAAGGCTAGGCAGATGATGACTTATTATATATATAAAACAATAGCCTAGTACTTTAGGACACGACTGTACCCGTGCGCAGACACACCCCCTCTACTGTCGCTCAGTTTTCTTTTTCGTGACGACAGCTAAACGGGTTGGCTGTTCTCGGGCGGGGTAATTGCGTAACACACTTACAAGTGCAATGCCTTTAATTTTGGTAGTTCAACAATATTCATTGCGTGGTTTACCTTGTCAAGCTGACGAATATTTCAAACATATGGATCAATGAATTAGCAATTTCTTTTAAAATACGTGGATTGAAAGTGTGTTAACCAGTCAAGCTCCGCGCTTAACCTATGTGTTACAATACAATAGAAAATCAATTGTGTCTCATTAGTTGTTCTCAATTATCGTGGGCGCAGGGAAGAATTATGGTCGACCTCATAATTGCTTCACCACCCTTAGGTTGATTGTCACTTGCAACAAAAAACGACAAGGTCTATTTATCTATGTGACAGTTAGATAGTTTCAACCACAGATATAGATACAGTTAGATAACACAAGAGCAACTACCTCGCGTGCCAAATATCGCACCAGCTTACGTACAAAAATCGTAAGCCGCCACTTTCGCGCTCAGTCCTGCGTACAGTCACGAGCACTAATATGTCAACACTTGGCAACTTTCAATTGCGATTTTTTCACGAAATAACGAATGCACCGTTGAAATACGACACTTTACATAAACCTATTGGTTCGGAAATACTATGTTCCTAATAATATAAAATTTCATTCAAAAATAAACGAGAAAATCGCCTTTGAATAAAGCCAAGTGTTGTTGACAATGCTCGTGACTGTACTGCTGGCTGGGTGAGCGTGAGCGCTTTCGCTAGGCCCCGGGGGTGGGGCGAGAAGGGTGCCGCACGCGCCAGTGTCTTTGGATCGATTTGATTTTCCCATCACTAAATAGTGCTTGTGACGTCATATTACGTAGTCAAAAATGGCACGCTTGGTTTTCATACAGATCGTGATACTTGCGTTATCTAAGTCTACCTATATCTATGGTTTCAACCTTACTTATGTCATTTTAGTGGGAATTGTTGTCAAAAACAATAGGTAAGTCGTTCTTACATTATGAAATTATTCTGTAAATACTTAGGATATTAGATTCACTTTTTTACGTCATATTATAAAATAAAATAAAAATTAAGCTAGATGAGGTTTGTCTACTCTGAGAAGAAAGGCCGAAACAAACCCACTCACACATAATTATTTGGTATTGTATTTTCAGCTGAAATCAGTTGTATTTAGATAACTGTACCAAAGCATAGGTACCTTATAAAGCACTTTAAGCCCGTTTTTAATCCACACATTGTCATCATCATCATTTCAGCCGAAAGATGTCCTCTGCACAGATGTAACCCACACTAATTCCATCCAGAAATTAATCATCGACATACAAACCAACATCATTCCAGCGCAGTTGCTACCATGATTTAACGTTATGTTCCGAGGCCACTTACCATCACGGAAGACTATGACCATAGGAACGCATAAGCGCCATCACCATAAGGGGAAAGAGGCTTAAAGCGTCATTTAGACATATTTATGGAGTTTTCCTTATGGATACAGAACGCTATAGGCAACGATGTATCCTTTACCCTGTAAGGATAAGCTTCATGGTGCCTAAAAATACAAATTGTGATCAAAACTTTATTTATTAAAACTTTATGAACAAGTAAATAAATACTGCACAAGGTAGTCTTATAACTTGAGGCATTTTCTACCATCAACCTTAGGGTGATGCAGAGACAAAACATGGCAGGTGCAACATACGGGATAGATTGGTTGGAAATAACTATACATTTCAGTAACCTAACCTAACTCAAACTAATAACGGACAAAAATATGGCGTCAAAAAATTCCTCCGCATCGCTGTCGACTGGTAATGTACCCAAGAAACTGGCGGCATTACCACGTTGTATGACAATGCTTAGCCTTCGGCTGTTGGGTCCAAGTGCTCATGGTTTGTTTAACGGAATCTCCAAACGGCTGGTTGACACTTCCCGTGACTCAATGTGATAATATAAAAAAGCTCATACAAAATCAAATAAAACGTTATGACATACATGTGTGTGTGTTGTGATTATCATCTGCCTAGCCTTTTCCCAACTATGTTGGGGTCGGCTTCCAGTCTAACTGGATGCAGCTGAATACCAGTATTTTACATGGAGCGACTACCTATCTTACCTCCACAACCCAGTTACTGGGTAATACGATACCCCTTAGTAAGACTGGTTGTCAGACTTTCGGGCTTCTGACTACTCGTAACGACTGTCAAAGATCCACGAATGACAGCCGGGCTTTCCGAGGCACGGAGGGGTCACGGTATGTAAAGATGGTCACCCATCCACAGACCAACAGCGGTAAGCGTAGCTTAACCTGATCGATCGACCTGTGCGGCTGTTATTATTTAGCCCCGGACCCGTGTGTGTTGTGATTAATGTAAAGAAAACTTTCCCCGCTAACTAACATTTATCAATTCTGTTAATACAAGGAGATTGTTATATTTATAATCCTCCCGTCACTCTGTGAAAATAGGCCAGTAAAGCCACTGAAATGAAGGAAAATACTAGCCAAGCAACATCATTAATAATTCGCATAGAAATACGTTGCGCGGAAATTGTGTACATACCTACAATTTCATGTGTGTTCTATACGTATTACTTTGTTATATATTAAATACTGGGAATATTAAGCTAACGATCCGTGGATGGTAATGTAGGGATGCAATTAACGGTTGAAATATCAGCTTGACGGTAATTTGGTGGAATTCTGTTGATATTTCTGTTTGATAGATTCGAATCATCAGTCATTCGTTATTTTTATTGATTGGTGAAGGGGTGGTTAAAGTTCTAGCACACGTGACGTGATGCGAGAGCTCAGTGATTCGTCAACTTGTGACAACTATCACCCCTCCCGCATCGCGCAGCTACCTCAAGCAACATCTCAGTTAAGAGTAAACTAATCGCGAGCTCGAACTCACTGGTGGTCATGGCCAAAAAGCACGCTGTCTTACCTGGCTTCGTGTACGACAGATTTAAAAAAAACTAAAGAAAATTCTACTTATTTCAGACGGATATTTTTCCACTTACCGACACATAAATTGTCAATACACTTAGTTCCCGACGAGCAGCTTCTGTCGTTCGTACAGTGCTGAACAGGAACACAACCAAGCACAGGTAAATCCCGTAAACTGTTGGTCCCGGCTGTCATTCGTGAATCTTTGACAGTCGTTACGGGATGTCAAAAGCCCTAAAGTCTGACAACCAGTCTTACCAAGGGGTATCGTATTACCCAGTAACTGGGTTGTGGTGGTCAGATAGGCAATCGCTCCATGTAAAATACTGGTATTCAGCTGCATCCGGTTTGACTGGAAGCCGACCCCAACATAGTTGGGAAAAGGCTAGGCAGGTGATTATTAATTTATTTGGCACACAATATTCACATAAAAACAAAAAACTTAAAATTGTAGTTATTGTCTGCCTGACGACCCCGCCAAATAGCCCCAGTTTAGCATAAATGTCAGACGTCTGACGCTGGTTTCCAACTGAACCCTATGTTACGAGGACGTCTTACGGATGTTAATCAGCGGTGCTATTCTGTGAAAATCTCACCGTGAAAACTTAGGTGAAGTGAGCGTGGAGTGAGCTGTCAATAGAAGAAGACGAGAAGAAGAGTAGGACTAGGAGAATACTTTTGGCCGCAGGACGTGGTGTTCCGTCGCTTTCGCAGACAAGTACCACAGACCTGCTCAAGAGTTAACTAGTGAAGTACCTACTGTTTTATAATAAGATTATTTATATTTAGGTGAAGGTATTTATGTATGGGCCTGCGTCGCCTGAAATAAATAAATAAAATTAATAAATAGTGTCAATTCCTAGCAAAAAGAAATTCACTTCACCTAAGTTTTCACGGTGAGATTCTTACAGAATCGACCGGCTGTTTTATAATATTAATCTCCCTCAATAAAATAATACCCTACGTAAGAAACAAACCCAATCTTCCGTTTCGCTCCGACAGTTCCAATAACTTATACTAATTTATTATATGTTTCCCTATACTATCAATTGCAAAACTTTTCCTAAGTAAGTGGAAACAAATACGCCACTTAAACACAACCCTTGTTCCTTACCAACGGTTTGTTTGCGGGGTTATTCCCAAATTAGTTTTTCCCAGTTACCGGTTAAGAGAGGAGGAAATACTGCAGTTTTTCATCGTGGGATGACAGGTATAAAGACGAATCGCTAGTAGGTACCTGGGGGCCTTAAAAAGCCACTTTGGCAGAATTATAAAAGGATAACATTATGAATCATAGTGGACAGTTAACTGGTTAGCTTATCGTCTCAAATCCCATTGGTGAAGAATTTTTCAGTTATTTTTTTTGTCTATGCTAAAATACCAATAAATCCAATCCAATCCCAATCTCTTTGATTATACCTACGTAGTGTAGCGAAAAAAAGAAAGACACGGACTGTCTTCGCCATATTATGATTTATAATATTATCCTTTTATGATTCTGCGAAAGTGGCCTTTTTAGTAAAGTTCCCTGTACTTGTTATTAAAGCTGTTTAAAAGAAAAGCTCACACTTTTTGTTCAGACAATCATCTGCCTAGCCTTTTCCCAACTATGTTGGGGCCAATTTCTAGTCCTACCAGATACTGAATACCAGTATTTTACATGGAGCGACTGCCTATCTGACCTTCACCACCCAGTTACTGAGTAATACGATACCCCTTTGTAAGACTGGTTGTCATACTTTCGGGCTTCTGACTACTCGTAACGATTGTCAAATATCCACGATTGCCAGCCGGGACCAACGGCTTAACGTGCTTTGAAAGGACGTTAAGCCGTTGGTCCCAGCTGTCATTCGCGGTAAGTAAAGATGGTCACCCATCCACAGACCAACCGCGGTAAGAGTAGCTTAACCTCATCTATCAACTTGTGCGGCTGTTATTATTTAGCCACCCACGACCTAATAACAACAAAATGACATTACCATAAAATAATTTATCCTCTGCCCATAACAAAATTACAACAGATCCCTCAGGGATTGGGCAGAAAATGAAAATGTTCAGATAAATCGCCGGGCGCCATATTGGTTTAATGTCAGTTTGTGATAACGCGTTCTGTTAATGCCGCTCCGTGTTACTGTAATGAAGTTATTTCGTTTCGCTTGATTTATAGCGTAGTTTGACATAAGCGAAATGTAGGTGATGTTCGCGGTTTTAAATAATAATATTATTATGTAAAACTAGCTGCGCCCCGCGGTTTCACCCGCGTAAATGTCGATCCCGTGGGAATATCGGGATAAAAAGTAGCCTATATGTTAATCCAGGGCGCCAGCTACCTCCATACAAAATTTTATCAAAATTGGTTCAACCGTTTGAGCGTGAAGAAGTAACAAACATATAAACACCCACACACACCCCCACTCACAAACTTTCGCCTTTATAATATTAGTGTGATTAATGGATGCATGAGTGTCGAGTCGATACTTCAATACGTACCTATTGCGCATTCAGGGCAGCTCGACTACGTGGACCAATGACAACTAATTTTACTGGCTAATTTATATATACCGCAAAAAAAAATATTTTCTTTCTTTAATTCGTCTTTTCAGGCTCAGATATTCTTGTTGTAGTATGTGTCCACTATTGCGTCATATTAATCATGTTTATCCTAAATATATTCAGTGTATCTAAACTCGTCTTTCGTTCCACTCGCCTGACAATACATGGCGACCCTGCCAGCGGTCTACCTCGGGTGTGCATTCCTTTGCCCATATTTAAGCTCACAGCTCATGAGCCATCCGGCACCCACCCCGCACCGCCTCGTCGCAAGGCGGCGTCCACTCGTTGTCGACAGGTGGTCCACGGGTGGACGCCGCGTTATCACCAATAAACGTCGCGCGGTCAACCAGTGGACCTCGCGTCGCGTATAACATTATCGCGTTGAGTCAACGCCAGGCAAGCATGCGAGCAGCTAGTTGTCACCGAGTGGTCCACCCGCCGTCCGCGCGCGTCACCTGATCGCCTCGGTTGTAAGCCCTCCACGCGCGGACGGCGGGTGGACCACTCGGTGACAACTCGCTCGCTCGCTTCCCGCTCTTCGATCAATGTATACCGCCCACTCGTGCCACTCCCTTCAAATCTACCCTTGATTCTCCTGCAAATGCACGTATTATATAACCACGTCCAAGATATTTTTATAAATATGACAACATTACCTACACGTTTGCTTGCACATCACGTAGAAATGGAACATCGATTACAATCAGTTTTTATTGTTAAAGCCTCCAACTTTCATATCACGTCATGGTTAACGTGGCATCGGTTATTTTACATTATACTAGCTTCTGCCCGCGACTTCGTCCGCGTGAAATTTCACCCTCCCCCCATTCATCCTCTTAGGGGTGGAATTTCAAAAAATCCTTTCTTAGTGGACACTTACTCTTTACAACGAACACACCCTCCGAATTTCATGTCTCTAGGACCAGCGGTTTAGGCTGTGCGTTGATATATCAGTCAGTCAATCAGGACTTTGAATTTTATATATAGACTAGCTTCTGCCCGCGACTTCGTCCGCGTGAAATTTCACCCTCTTAGGGGTGGAATTTCGAAAAACCCTTTCTTAGTGGATACCTACTCTTCACAAAGAACACACCCTCCAAATTTCATGTCTCTAGGAGCAGCGGTTTAGACTGTGCGTTGATATATCAACAATCAGTCAGTTTACCATTTTATATATATAGATTTTTACCTGAAACATGCATTGTTTACGCGATGAATATGATGATGAAAACCTATGGAAAATGTATAATATAAGTAAATAATAATCCCCTAACTTTGCTTCGGGTTAGTTACACCTCGTTCTGATCCCCTGAACCGTCCAACCCCCCCCCCCCCCCTCCTCGATCCCCTGCTTGATCGTCTTCTGTTTTAATTTCTGTCTTATCCGAACTTTCTCATTCCGGTTTGATCCGCTTTTTCTTTTGTTTTTGATCCTGAAGGATCGTCAGCAACAAAAATAAGTGCAGGGTTTATTGAAATACATAAGTTCGTAATTTCTTATTGTTGTTTTCACTATTTATAACTCAAGAACCGACTTTTATTATTAAGATAATTCATTTTCTCATGCATTTTGTATGGAACGGCTTTTATTTATTCTGAGATGAGGTTATGAAGTTTGCCGGGTCAGCTAGCCTGTCATAAAAGTAAAAAGCAAAACAAGTTCATACAATTTGTTATTATTCTATTTAATTTGTCACTTTTGCAGTGTCTGTTTGTAATGTCAAAATAACAGCTAAATACTTATGAAAGTATACTTATAACAAAAAAAAACATTTTTGTCAGTATTTCTGTCTGTTTGTTCCGGCTAAGCTCAAAAACAGCTGGACCGATTTTGACGGAATTTTCACTGGTAGGTAGCTGATATAATAATAAATAACTTAGGTTTAGAAAAAGAAAAAGAATTAGTAAATAGACACATTATTGTTTTCCGACATCCACGCGAACAAAGTCGCGGACACAGCTAGTATTGTTTTATAAACGTTTTAATGTAGGTATATTAACAAACACGAATATAATACGGTCTACAAAATAAACTTACCACGTTGATTTTAAAACCCTAATTCGAAGTTACGACACTCATGTTTTACGAAAAGGTTTTATTGTTACAAATTGCGAAAAAAAAATACACAAAAGGGATCATAAATCAGGAGACTAAATAAAGATACAATAGAAAATTATTAATCACTGTTTCCTCGAACAAAAATATAAATTTCCACTGACAGGGTACAAAGTGGGGTAAAAAAAGCGGCCAAGTGCGTCGGACCACGCACAATGAAGGGTTCCGTAGTTGGAATGAATTTATCCCAAGAAGAAACTTCACATTGTAGTTGACAATCATGTTGTTGCGACATCTTTTCCTACAAAAACAGCCTTCAGTCGGCGATTCTTTGTTTTCCTGGGTCCATATCTCTACAACAAAATTAACAAAGTATTATCTACGCACCCACTAAATCGATACAATCTCAAAATAACAGTTCAAAATTGGCTCCTAAACCAGACGTACACCACAACAGAAGACCTGATGCAGGTTTTAGCGTAATAAAAAAACCCACAGCTCCACTCGACCCATCCACATACGTACCTCACATCCACACACACACCCCTACACACACGCACCATTCACATCCATACTTACACACAACATAATATCATCACACCACCTACTATTGCATCTTCTTGTAACCGTATAATACGTACTTGATTTGCTTGTCTTTGTTTTTCCTTTATAATTTTTTTGTTTTCTCACCTTTTAATATATTGGTACCCTACAGTGCTGTTGTATAAAAGCTTCTGAGAGTTGGAAACCTGGTGACCTGTAATACAGGTTTTCATTACCTACCACAGGCACCAGTGATTCACAAATGTTTGTATACTGTATACTTATGATACCAAATAAATAAAAATAAATGTTCTCGTACACATTGCAAAGCTTTAAGTTAGTCGACTATTACTCATAAACTTGTAAAGCCTACTTAGCTGTGATAGTTTTCCTTTTAATTTCGTTCTATATATACTACTGCCGTGAATTTTTTCACCTATCCAAAAGCAACCATTTAGCTGGCAGGGACACTTGCTTGACTCTAACAATTTGCACTTTAAAGCTTAATATTTCACAAACGGAACCCTGAATCGAAAAATATTATTTATAAACCCGCAATATTTTTGAAAGACCTATCCAACCCCACACCATGGGGTAGACGAGAAAAAAAACATCCCCAATTTACGTGTGGAGGAGGTCCCCTAAAAAAATTTTTTTTCATGATTTTCGTTTACCACTTTGTTTAATATGTATATCTGTGCCAAATTACAACTTTCTAGTACTAAGAGTCTCTGAGCTAAGCTGCGGACGGACGGACAGACGGACATGGCGAAACTATAAGGGTTCCTCGAGGACTACGAAACCCTAAAAAAGTACAATATTTTTTTAGAAAGTATTTTTTTATATTATGTGGTGTTTTACCACATAATATAAAAAAATACTTTCAATAAAAAAACACGTTTCTTGTAAGTTTAAAGTTAAAAATTAAACCTATAATTAATTTTTAACATAATTTGATTTTTATCTGGTGGTGCTAACGAATCTTTGGAAAAGATAACAGTAAACCAAGGCAAGTGTCGTTGGCGTACCTAAGCTTTAACCAAAGATAACAGTCACAAATTATAGCATACGTACCTAAATCGAATAATTGAATTCCATATATGTTACACCTACAGAGTGAGCAAATGGATTAGCCGGTCGATTCTGTAAAAATCTCACCGTGAAAACTTAGGTGATGTGAGTTTGTTTTTGTTAGGAATTGACACTATTGACAGCTCACCCCACACTCACTTCACCTAAGTTTTCACGTTGAGATGGTTACAGAATCGAACTGCAGTTTTTTGAGAACGTACCAATTATGTGTACCTAATTAAGTTTCACCCGCGCCCCCCTGCCTACCCCTCTCACCAAACACGACAAAAACAAAACACAATCCCTTCCCGCCAACAGAAACTTTTCACCCGGCGTATAATTGAATGGCGGTATTTGAATTTGGTCACAGTCGACTGTTTGCTCAAGAGCAAAACATTATTGTAACAGGAAAATCCGATAAAATCATTTTCCAAAAACCACATAGGTACACAAAAACGTATGCCTGAACATCGGCTGAAAGTTGAGACTCACGTTCAGCCAGTATTAAAACTCCTCCGGCCTGTAAAACTTTGTACCTCCATTATCTAAAAAACTTATTTTTCACACGCAGAAGGGTGCTATTAAAAAGCTGGTAGGAGGGTTCATTAGTGACGTAACGGACACGTGACAAGAATACCTACTCGGGTTATTAGACCGCAAGGGTTGCGACGATATAGCGCCGTAGTCACTGGTCAGAATTGAGAGGCGTTGTAAAATTGAATGGGAATATTTCAGACAGAGTCAGTTCCTCTGTGGTTGAGGATGACTCTGGTGACCCGTAACACAGGTATTTTATGCCTTTTTCTGGCACCAGTCTCTCACAAATTTTAAGCCTATTTTTTAGATTAAGCACTTCCTGTCCACAACAACATTTGTGATCACACTAAAGGCGAAAGTTTGTGAGTGTGTGTGTGTGCGCTCGTATTCTCTACATCTACTCTGCATCCGACAGTTTGTATGCTGAAAGTGTATTGTGTAAATTGTGGATTCTTGATTGCAATGATGTCAACAGAAGATATACCTAGTGCAAAAACCATTTAAAAAACAACTGTTTTTTTTTTACATATTGATAGTTACTATCCCTACCGTGTGATTACCTACATTTCGTGCAGACATTGAGGCAAAATACTGTCAATCTCTGCAGTTAGAGATTAACAGATTTTTGATGTCTGTTTATTTGTAAGATCGTAAGGGCCAAGTGCTAGTCGAACTCGTACACGAAAGGTTCCTTACATACCATAAGGCAAAAAACGTCGAAAAAACACACATTTCTTGTACGGAGACCCCTTTTTAATTTTTAACTTTATTTTATTTTTATTATTTGTTGTTATAGTGGCAATAGAAATACAAACTCTGTGAAAACTTGAACTGTTTACCTATTATTGATCATAAGATACAGCCCGCTGTCAGACGGACGGATGGACGGACAGCGGAGGCTTAATAATAAGGTCCAGTCAAAGGGTGCCACCCTTTAAGTACGGAACCCTAAAAAAGTGACTGCCAAATACTGAACAGCATAATGATAATAACAAAATTACTTCATCCGTTTAATATATTTTTGAAGAGATATTAAAAATCCTCGTTCATATTAAACCCGCCATGAATTCCGATACGTTTCAGATAATGTGGGATGCTCATATACTTAATTGAAATGATACATTTTTGCTCAGTTATCTCACGTTATCTATGTATATACAACGTACTGTATGTATGTGGGAAGACCTTTTTAATTTATTGGTGCTGTGTAAGTGGTTTTGTGTAATGGATTATTATAATTATTCATTTAGGAGGTGGACATTTTAGTCATGAAGTTTTGATCGCGGGACTAATATTACTTGTGATTTTACTTGTGATTTCAGAAGAAAAAGTTGGCTTTTTTCTTGTTTACAATACTGACTTCTAATGATGTAAAAATGTGCTAATTAGTCTCATGAGTTTTTTAAAACAAAGGAGGTAAACCTACTGGATTTTGGAGAAGAAAAATAATGAAAAATTAAGATTTTCCTACTGTCTTCATTAAAATTTCATGCGATGAGCAGTGGTGGCCCTGTGGTAACGGCCACGACTTACGAGTTGTAGGTCGTAGGTATGAACCCTGACAGGTACTTTACTTTGTGTAAATTATTTCATCACCACTGCTCTCAAGACCGTGTGAACATTGTGAGGAAACCGGCATGTCCTTGAACCAAAAATTCGAAGAGAGAAACATTCGATATGTGACACTACCAACCCGCACTGGGCCCTCGTGGTGGATTACGGCCCACTTCCTCTCACAGAGAGGAGGCCTGTGCCCCAGCAGAGCTGATTATGATTCTGACGACTCCAAAAAGAAAAGAATTCTACTTGATCCCCTGAGAATTAATTATTTTGTAGTTTTTAATTGGTGTTAATAACGTCGTCTTTTTTTTTTTCTATCATATCGGACAACTTATTCTAATTACAACTTAGGCTAAAGGTTGTACGAATTATGACACCAATAAGTACCCCTTTATCGTACCGAAGGAACTTTACTGTAAAACTCACAATCGTATAAGATTTTAGTGCTTTTATAAATGCTGGTTGATAGCTTAATAAATACAGATTCAGATGTCATTAAAGAATCAAACGATTTCATTTAGATTATTTTAAATTATCCTAAAAACTACAGCAGTTCTCCCTATGAGGTTATCTATTTTTTTATATTTTTACATGACAATTTTGTACGGGGGCGTTACTTTAATAAACTAGAAAAAACATTCTTCACGACAAACCATTTTTCATATAAAAATAAAACCAAAGTCTTTGTGGTAATTGAAAAAAAAATCGCTCAAGCTCAAAATTCCTTCCCTGACTGATATCTTCAACTGACTAGAGAGATATTAAAGATACCTTTAGAGCACAATATTGCTTCTCTGGCGGTTTTAATAATACCCCGGTCATAAAATAGATAGACACAGAAGGCTTATTCAATGCAATGAACGAATGCAGGCGCACGCACACATAATCTGTGTTCGCGACTTGTTTGCCAAAAATGTAAGCAAATATGAATTAATGGAAAATAACTTTAATTCCTATACAATAAAGTTCAGTTTACGCTACAATTTCAAACATTTTTATAACTTTTTCAAAAGTGCTATTCACTCTGAAATTAACTTAGTTGTCTTTGAAATAAAGTTGATATTTGTTTAACTTGAAATATGTTGGAGGTGTGCAGCACTGCGCACTTTTACTAAGGACGCGTACGTAAGGTGATCCCAAACAAATGCCAGTTGCAAGTCCACTTGTACTCGCTGTGCAATCATGAGCATAAATACGTTACAGTTACGCAAGATTAAAAAGCGATTTTCTCCGAATTCTATCATCCAAAATTCTAGTGATCCAAATGTTTGAACTGCTATAACGTTTTTATTGACTAATTCAACTACCTTTGACTTATCATACAAAATAATCAAGTAATCCCTTAGGACGTCAACAGCAAAAGTAGATGATCAAAATCAGAAACTCAATACTAATGAACGGAGTTCGCGTCAGAACTGTGTGGCGTCGAAGTGATTCAAAAGTATGTGATTGTAAATTATATCAAACATTTACTACTAGTACAGCTGCCATAATATTCGTGATCCGTTTTGACTCCTATTGAATTTCTGATTGATTGATTTTTTTTTTCTGTTTTTTTTTTTGATCATCTACTTTTGCTGTTGGCCCTAATTATTTTTTTATTTTAAATCATAATGTGGCATCAAAGCTGTAGGGACCGTGGCTAAATAATAACAGCCGCACAGGTCGCTTGCCGCGGTTCGTCTGTGGATGGGTGACCTTCTTTACATACCGAGACCCCCTCCGTGCCTCGGAAAGCACGTTAAGCCGTTGGTCCCGGCTGTCATTCGTGGTTGACAGTCGTTACGGGTAGTCAGAAGCCCGAAAGTCTTACCAAAAGGGGTATCGTATTACCCAGTAACTGGGTTGTGGAGGTCAGATAGGCAGTCGCTCCATATAAAATACTGGTATTCAGCTGCATTCGGTTAGACTGGAAGCCGACCCCAACATAGTTAAGAAAAGGCTAGGCAGATGATGAATCATAATTAACCTCTAAAGTTCTCACTGCTGGGACGTGTGGTGTGTGCGTGCGTTTTCGCTTGTTTTCGCTCGTATGTTATACCTTCTGTAAATATCTATTTTGTGTCCAGGTGCACCTGCTCGGATATTAAAACCTTTCTGTATTTTATCATACTTCATTTAAATATTGAATAAGGTACGATTATGCTTGTAACGTCTTCTGAACGACCGTGGGAAACAGGGATGGAAGTATTGTTTGTTGGGTGTGAAAAAGAGAGGGAGTTTAAATTGTAGTGCGAGACAAAAGAAATAATTATTGGATGCTTGTTAAAGGAGATCGGACATTTTTGTATGGGCTCTGGTTCAAGTGGCGTCTGAGCATTACGCTTATTTCATTTGAAAGTTCACTAACTAAGCTTACTTTTTTTGTATGGGTACAAAAAAATCTAACCTGGAAGGAAAGAGTTATAGTGTGTATTAAAATACTCATATATCGGGCTAGTTTCAACTATTTATTCAATTAAATCTATTTCTTTTTAACCGACTTCAAAAAAAGGAGGAGGTTCTCAATTCCGTTGTATTTTTTTTTTTTTTTTTTATGTTTGTACCGGTCATTTATAAACCCATTTTGGAAAATTACTTTTTTATTTAAAAGGATATACTTCCAGATTGGTCCCATTTTTATCAAAATCCAGTTCTGATGATGGGATCCATGAGGAATTGAGGGAACTCCTCAAATATTATAGGATTATTATGTAATATTGGATCGTAGGTTTTGGTCGGAGTGTATTCTGAGCCAAGGTTAGGCCAAAGAAACCAGGGCCATCCAAAAGCGCGTTGGGTTGATGGTATCGTACAAGTCGCGGGACACACCTGGATGAGGGACGCACGGAACCGGGAAGTAAGGCAGAAGAAAGGGGAGGTCTATATCCAGCAGTGTCTGATTCCGGGCTGAAATGATGATGATGATTATGTTATGAACTTTTAGTTGAAATAGCGTGTCGATGGCAATCTAAATGGACTCGGCCCAGAATTCGGCTACTTGTTTGGCGCCATCGCTAGCGGCCACCAGTTCCTGTAACGTGCAGCTGACAGGACATGATATTAAGTGTCCCATCGTTTGTGGAACAGCACCACACTTACACTCCAAGGCGGAGTCGTCTATGAATCTCCACCTTGAATTGTATGAATTCCATCTTCATATATTTATACTAATAAATATAAAGCTGGAGAACTTGTTTGTTTTTTGAACACGCCAATCTCTGGAACTACCAGTAGGATTGACAAATTCTTTTTGCATTTGTTGGTTCAATTTTCGAAGGAGGCTCACCGTGAAAACTTAGGTCAAGTGAGCGGTCAATAGTGTCAATTCCTAGCAAAAACAAACTCACTTCACCTGAGTTTTCACGGTGAGATTTTTACAGAATCGACCGGCAGGTTTTATATAAACGTCGCGCTAGCACCACCCTTAGAAACCGAGCAAAAAGAAAAAAAAAGTCGGAAAGAGTGCTAAGCGAAAACGAACATCGCGGGCAGGCGATGCGATGCGACGGGGTGGGTCTTTGGAACAAGAAATTTCAAGCGGGCAGAAGCTAGTGTAAACATATAAGTCAAATCAAATCATATATTTCTTTGCAAATATGGGTAAATAATTGGTACATAGAAGTTAGATCTCCATGTTATGTCACATGGGCATGCAAAATATGCAAATCATAATCAATTAATATCATTTTACAAAACAATTAGAGTATTATTATAATAAACGCAGACTGACTGGACTAAAGTTGGTATTCAGCTGCATCCGGTTAGACTGGAATGGAAGCCAACCCCAACAAAGTTGGGAAAAAGCTAGGCAGATGATGAAACGCAGACTAACTCATCATACATCCTGAAACCAACTTTCCAATTAATATCCTTTCAACAACCGATCAAAACTGAAGTACTAGGCGCACATAACCAGCTTGTAGAGTAATTGTGGCAGTGTATAAGAGCCGTTTAGCGTTCATGTAGGCATTAAAATACACTTACTTGTTGCTACTCGCTGGACCGATGCCAGGCTGAAATACATATAAATCTGCTGTCGGCTCTGTGCTTGGCTGGTTTAAGTACAGTGAAAGCGATGTGATAAGATTCTGCCTGATAAATTGATTGGTGACGGATTTTATTTAGTGACTAGCTTCCGCCCGCTACTTCGTCCGCGTGAAATTTCACCCTCCTCCCATTCACCCTCTTAGGGGTGGAATTTCGAAAAACCCTTTCTTAGTGGATACCTACTCTTCACAAAGAACACACCATAAAATTTCATGTCTATAGGACCAGCGGTTTAGGCTGTGCGTTGATATATCAGTCAGTCAGTTAGGACTTTGAATTTTATATAGTATAGATTGGGATTTAAATTGTATGGCATGTCATTTTTTTGTTCCGGTTATTTGAGAATTTTTTACCAACAGGATTTATTACCGACGAAAACTGACGTTTAAAACTTTTACCTGTAACCAATATTCATGATACAATAGAGCTTGTGTAACAATACTCGTATAACATCACAATATTTACAAATTGGCATTGCACTTCTAGATTTATCCTATAACTATTCAAATGCCTAGGTAAAAGGTTCTTCTTTTACAAAGGTAACAAGCTGGGTCAAGTAATGATTACCTTGCTCACGATGGTAATGACTTGTATAATTGTCCTTCGTGTCAGTCATGTCCATAGATATCCGATATTCGTGGTCATGTCTAAAATTATCTTAGAAAGTACATTATTTCAAATAATTGCATTGTTTTCCGTAACCAATGAACCATTACACCATTTAAAAAAAAAACTAGTCTCACACTCAAAACCAATCCCAAAGCGAACACTCAATTCAAAGAAATTCTAAAGTTCACACACGACCATTCCTTTTTGTTTAACAAGATTCAGAAGTAACAACTAGTAGGTACTAGGAGAGCAGGTGGCACTTGAAGCACTTTTCGATTGCAGTTTCAAACTAACAAGTTTGAGTAAAGAGTATTGAGTGAATGGGTAGTGTGGTTGTTAAGGTAAGGGTGTGGTTTATGGGATAAAGAAAGAAAGGAAGGAAGAACACAAGCTATGTTAATATTATCACACAAACGTAGAAAAAGAAAACTGTATCAAAACAATTGTATACAACGTGCCGCTACGATGGCGACATTAATTTTACACCCGTGTCGCCATTTGTAACAGCACGCTGCATAAAAAATATTACCTAGTCTCTGGATGATGATAGTAAAAGACATGTTACCCTTGGATTGTAATGGTAGGGTCAGGGGAGTACATAAAATTAAAGAAAATTTCACAAAAATGATAAAGATGGAAAAACTAATGCTATAAAATGCTTTAGAGGGAAGAGGGCGTGCGATTCTCCATAAAAATGTATTCACCTTAATTTCTCTTCCTGAATAATGCCTCTAGAGCAAGCTCTCTGCTTTTTGGTACACAAGACCAAACCTTTCACTTAAAGACATCCAGCAGCAATCCTTCTGTATTGTCAATCTGTTAGTGCATCTTCGGAAATACAGTAAGTCCATCCATTACACACACACACACACACACACGCCATCACACGTCCATCTGTCTTATACTTTCTCAAATTGAGAACGGAAATGAACAAAGTAATTATAGTGAATGACAGCAAATTAAGTTTTTAGTATTTGTTGTTATAGCGGCAACAAAAATAAATCATCTGTGAAAATTTCAACTGTTTAGCTATCACGGTTCATGAGATACAGCCTAGTGACAAACAGACGGACGGACGGACAGACAGCGAAGTCTTAGTAATAGGGTCCCGTTTTTACCCTTTGGGTACGGAACACTAAAAATGAGCGGAGCGGGAAGGTGAAGGCGAATCGATCAGTATCCTTCGAACCGTGGTGAGGTGCGAACATTATGGGATCCTGGAGTTTATTTTTATATAATTTTTTTAACGGTACGGTTGGTTTTACGTAAACAACTAGGTAGGAAGAACTTATTATTATGTTGATTATTTTTAAGTCCCCATTAGGTCCAAGTGGCGGTGCTTGGGGGAGGCCTATGTCCAGCAGTGGACGTCTTTCGGCTGAAATGATGAACGATGATGATGATCATTTTAGAAGGGATGTTTTCAATTCTGACCATTGATAAATAGTCTATTAACAGGCAGTAATATGGGAAACAGTAATACAATCTCTAATCAAAGGAGTAACATTCAAACTTTTATTTGCCATATTGTAACCAAACCAATTTAATTAGATAGATAGATGGATTTATCTCCTTTATTTCATTAAATAACACATATAAATTATATTTTTAAATATTAGAATATAAAAACATTTAAAAATATAAAAAATAGTAGCCCACCGGTATCGGGAACAGGGTCCAAGCTACCGGCGGCGGCGGTCAGGGCTCCAGAAAGAGGAACCTCCTAACAATGCGGGCCGTGTCCAGAAGTACCGCTTTCTGAATCAAGCCCTTGATCCAGCTGCCCAACGAGAGCCTCCTTAGGTGTTGGTCGAGGCTCTTGGCTATTAACCCATTGGCTGTCACGACTATCGGCACAATGGTTGCTGAGTCCACATCCCACATGTCGACAACCTCGCGAGCCAAGTCAAGATACTTGATTTGTTTATCTTTCTCGGCTTTCACGAGGTTCTCATCATGCGGGACGGTTATGTCAACAATCATTGCGCGCCGCTCTGATCGATCCACCACCACTATGTCAGGCTTATTGGCTCGATCCACCACCACTCTAGCAGGCTTATTGGCAGATAGATTTATTATTATTATAGAATATTAAATATATAATTATATATTTTTTTTATTTTATGTATGTTGTGCCTAGAACTGTAATCAGACGGGAGGCGCGTGCTTACCCACTTTTTGCGACGACTACTAGCCGAACACATGCTGGTGATCGAGCTCCACTCCGTCGACTAGTAAAAATTTATAATAAACACTTTTATCATTTGGATATCTTCGTTCTGTCTCAAAGTAATTTTAAGAAAAAAATTATTGATAGTTTGTGTGATGGTCAAAAACAAAATTAAGTGTGATTAGTAACTAAGCTAAAAGTTTAAGAGACCTACTTGGTATTTAGATGTAATTTGTACTTACCTATCTAATTAATAATGTACACTAGTAATCCGTGGAAACGTTGTTGATTGTACATTTAACCATATGTCCTTTATATATTTTCTTTTTTTGTAACACATATTGTACAATTGTTTGTTTTTCCCAAATAAATAAAATAAAATAAAATAAATAAATTATTATTTAGATTTATTCCGGTCTGATTCCCTGGTTATGGTTTTCGGATAGTTTCCTTTGCTCGGGCTACATGACATTGCTTCTTGCCAAATTTCATGATTCTAGATCAACGGGAAGTACCCTTGCCGCGGTTGGTCCTTGGATGGGTGACCATTTTTACATACCAAGAGCCCTCCATGCCTCGGAAAGCACGTTAAGCCGTTGGTCCCGGCTGTCATTCGTGGATCTTTGACAGTCGTTACGGGTCGTCAGAAGCCCGAAAGTCTGACAACCAGTCTTACCCAGGGGTTTCGTATTACACAGTGACTGGGTCAGATAGGCAGTCGCTCTATGTAAAATACTGCTACTCAGCTGCATCTGGTTAGACTGGAAGCCGACCCCAAAATGGTTGGGAAAAAGCTAGGCAGATGATGATGATATTGAAAATCGAAGGATCAATTAGTCGCATCGCGTAATTAAAAGATCACAATGGGAATTTTCCGAACAACTAGAAAACTTCAGATAGTTTTTAAAGAGACCAAAGATTAAAAAGAAGCGCATTCATTATAAAAGGTCCTCATCGTTTGAAGTTAAAAATTTGTATGACGAGCAGTTAATTATTTCCTTCTTAGAATTACTCCAATCTTGACTTGCAAAGACTTTGTAATACCACAGGTAATACTTAGTTTTACAAAAACTCTTCCCAAAAAATAAAAAAATCGTTGTACCTTGCAAAAATATGGGGCTGTAGGCTGAGAGATGTCTGGCCATCATCTATTCTCTGGATTGATTGATGGGCATTCCGAGTTATTGCATCGGACATTCAGCATTTCGATGGAAATAAATCCGTGGTTAATACACGATACATAACGCTCCGAAGGGGTAGACGGTAATGTTAAAAGATCCATGTGACATATACCATGGAAATTTTAATATTACTGGTGAAATATGGATCATCATCATCTGCCTAACCTTTTCCCAAGACTTTTTCATTTCTCCTTTCGCAGGTCTGCTAGAAGAAATTTCTTAAGGGGCTTACATGACCTAAAGCGCAATCACTGTCGGACTGCATAGAAAAGAAAGAGAAGCGCGATGACACAACGCTGGTAATTTACTGCAAAACATGAAGCAATTATTTACCTAATTACAAAAAATCTATTGTTTAGACTCAAAAATTAAAACGATAGTGCTTTAGTATGTCGCTTGTAGAATAATCTGACAAAAAACCAGAATGATCTTATGTATTATATGGTTTTTATTGTAAAAATAAAGTTTTTAGTGGTATCTTCATGATTTTTTTCCATCGTATCAAATTAGTTGTATTATGTTTTCAACACACTATCTACCTAGCATATATCCTGAAGAATATCATATATTTTTTTATAAGCAGTATCTTTGTACTCAATTCTAATAAATCGTATTTGTATCAATTTTACTGTGTGTACATAAATAATAAAATAAATAAACACTGCATTTAATGTCGGTACGAGAAAACCTTTTACAGCCCATTGTCTTGAAATTTTCCTTGTTCAAAGTCTTTCCCAATGGCAGGTCTTGACAAAAGTTACTAATTAATATTTGGACGGCGCGCGGCGCTCCCTTATTAGCAGAGCTCATTATCTGAAACTGTGCCTGGAATGAAGAGCTAACTTTGTGAGCTTAGGACCTTCAAAAGATCTTTGCACTTCTATGGAGATAGGTATGTGGAGAGAAATTTCGAATAGACTGGTAATGTGATAATTGGTACGTTGTGTTAAGAGGAAATGCGGTCGGAGAGACTTTTGAAAATTAGAAAGAAGAATCTATCGGTGTCGCTCTGTGATCGCTCGGCGGCGGCATCCGGCCGTGCAATAAGGACAACTACAGATCCGATTGAATATCCTAAGTAAAAAGTCTTCATTCGAGGTTTAGCTCTCGCCTTTTTCCTCCTCCAATATTGGACCAATTTAAAAGATATTTCATATACTGAACAAGAGGGATATATACTGTGTCTCTATGTCTTTGTACAATAGGGCTCTGTAGACAGCGGTTTAAATCAGCAATTTTGAGCATTTTTGAGGGTCCTAGTGCTTACAAAAATAACGTATAATCAAAAAGGAAAACATGGAGACACACAAGTAGTTAATATTTATTATTATGTAAAAAATCATTGCTTTATGGCCATTGACCAGGAAGAAAACAGTCGAGAGCGTTTCTATGGAGAAAAGACCTGCACTTCCTCTTAAGGCTTCGTTTGCATACGAAATAGTAGATCTAGCCTACTTTTTAAAGAGTGTATACTTCATCATCATCTGCCAGCCTTTTCCCAACTATTTTGGGGTCGGCTTCCAGTGTAACCGGATGCAGCTGAATATTATTATTTTACATGGAGCGACTGCCTATCTTACCTCCACAATCCAATGACTGGGTAATACGATACCCCTTGGTAGGACTAGTTGTCAGACTTTCAGACTTCTGACGACCCGTATCGACTGCCAAAGATCCACGAATTAGAGCCAGGACCCGAATTATAGCTTAACTTAGTCAAAAGCCCCTAAAGAGTCTATGCTTAAAATCACTAATAAAATTATGACATTAGTTTCATGGACCGGTCAGCAAATATGAGCATTCTCATGAACCTATCCAAATAAAACACAAGAGGGTTTTATTTCAAAATCTTCTCTAATTTATTTCACTTCTAGTAGATTAGATGTGAAACTCTTGGTATCCTTATAAATATTCACAAAAAAGAGAGGAGTTGCGCAATTTTTTTGTCAATTTACCGGCGATTTTAATGTCGCTGCAACTATGTCAGTAATAATAATTCAAAATACATACAAAACCTCTCATAGAACCTTGACAAATTAACTCTTACATTTTACACATAAATAGACAAGCAAAATAAAAAAGCGCTTTAATATAAAACTCAACGCCAGGAGGTTTGAGCGTCAGCTTGCGAAAACTCCCCGCTAACTTCAGCGGCTGAATTGCGCTTTCTGTTTTAGAACTTAAGTAAAAGCAAGGATCTCTTGGTGGTTCTGTTCGCCTGGTAGTTGGGCTGGTTTTTCAATGTGTGTAAAGTCGTTATAGCCAATGTATTCAAGTTGTAACTTTGGATTTAGATAAGTAGACTGAGAGAATTGAAGTTAGATGGCTTTATTTTGAAACTAGCTTTTGTCACCCGCATGCCATCATCTGCCTAGCCTTTTCCCAACTATGTTGGGGTCAGCTTCCAGTCTAACTGGATGCAGCTGAATACCAATATTTTACATGGAGCGACTGCCTATCTGACCTCTAAAAACCCAGTTACTGGGTAATACGATACCCCTTGCCTTGCGGCCTTGGTAAAACTGGTCGTCAGACTTTCGGGCTTCTGGCTTCCCGTAACAACTGTCAAAGATCCACGATTGACAGCCAGAACCAACAGCTTAAAGTACTTTCCGAGGCACGGAAGGGTCTTGGTATGTAAAGATGGTCACCCATCCACGGACCAACTACGGCAATCGTAGCTTAACCTGATCGATCGACTCGTGTGGCTACTTAGCCACAAGCCCCTCAATAATGATAAGATAAAATATTAAGTATAGAAAGTACCTACTATTAGTTATTCTGTGATAATAAAGAGTAAAGATGGAAAACTATGAGAGAACTTGGAACCAAGGTTCTCGTATCATGAATTAACGCAACGTGATGAAGCTGAAAATCTGTGTCTTATTAAACTTTAAACACAGATCCATTTGTCGAGAATTAATTACGGTAAATAATAATTAATGAAGTAGTGCGCCAGGTTGTCAGTGCCTCGGGTGTCATTAGTACCGTTACTGATACGTTCATTAAGGTATGATAAAGTATGTATTATCTCATTAAATATTAACATTAATTTGTTGTTTTAAATATAATGCTACTGTTTTTCAAGCTTATAAAAAGTATTATTGCGCACGCCGTGGTTGGTTCGTGGATGGGTAACCATCTTTACATACCAAGACCCCCTTTCCATGCCTTGGTAAGCATGTTAAGCAGTTGGCTGTCATTCGTGGATCTTTAATAGTCGTTACGGGTCGTCAGAAGTCGCTCCATGGAAAATATTGGTATTGCTGCATCTGGTAAGACTGGAAGATGACCTAACATAGTTGGGAAAAGGCTGCGCTGATGGAAGTACCTATTTGATTAATTAGAGAGCTTTTTGTCGCTGTCTCTCTGTTATTTCATCATCTGCCTAACCTTTTCCAAACTATGTTGGTGTGGGTTTTCAGTCTATCCGAATGCTGTTGAATACCAAGGGGCCTAAAAAGGCCACTTACACACGCAACACTCATTTACTGGCCAATTCTTCCCTTGCGGTGGTAGAGCGCCCGCCTGGTTTGCGACCACCCTCCCACCGGAGTCTGGCGTCAAGCAGCCTGCAGTATTTCATCGATGCGTGGGAGTTCCAGTGCCTTAGCACGCTTGTTCCATCATAGACCTCATTCATCGCTTTCCATCAGGCGTGATCGAGGTCAAGACCGGAATTAATTCAAATAAGGAATAAAAAAAAAGATGTTTTTTAAATATTGCTCTTGGTGCAAAAATAGCTTAGCTCTAGGGGTTTCTGGGGTTAAACCCATTTTCACTAACACTATAAAAAAACTACAAGCGTAATGCCTAAACATTATTGCACGTTAGATTTTCAACTTTAGACGCTGAACCGAGCGGTGAAAATCCAATCTATCAGTCAGCTTTTGTTTAGACGTTACAGTTACGTGTCACGGAGTGTTAGTAAAAACGAGCATTAATGTCTAATTACTGCCAACTAAAATAAAGCAAATGAGGTGTACATATAATATACAAAAACTGCTTGTTGAATGTGACTGAGTACCAGTAGGTATCTTTTCGTTTTGCAGTTCACAAAAATAAAATAAAAATTAACAACTAAATAAAAACTACAGTTCCAAGGGCCAGTCAATGAACGGGCTAACCTCGGGTGTCCACCATTCAAAGTTCAATAGCATTCCCGTCGTAAAACCCGTGACTGGCTTACCCTAGTTAAATTTTACGGGTCTTTTTAATGTTTCAAGTTCAGATATAAAATTATGAATGTAATTTATGGTGATGTCAGTTAAAATGTACAAGCTGGTAGGATGTATAATTTGTAGTTTAAGGGTTAGTTGTAGACCAGAGGGAGCCATTTCCCGATTTCGAGAGGGGGCGACTTTGCGGGGATTGTCCGAAAGGGTTACCGCTGGCCCAGAACATAAAGGGCTAAGGAAGGAACACGGGTGGGTTTTAGTCAGTAAGAAACAAGAGCGCGCGAACTCAAATGACGCACTGCGCATGCGTACAAGGCAAGCTTGCTTCTGAGGCGGCGCGCAAGGTTGACATTACGCTTCGCGAGTTATTCGAAATATAAACTAACATTGGTACTGTACGTATAACAGGTTGCCTACACTATATTTTATTTTTATGTAGGTAATAATTTTGTTCTTCCTGGTTCATTGACTGTTAAATACTAAAGTCAAAGAAACCGGAAATTACTTACTTCATAAAAAGAGTAGGTAGCATGAAAAATAAAATTATATTTTACTATAAAATAACATCCTTAGGAAGCACTAGCCAATAATATGATGTGAAAGGAAAAATGGTTTTTTATTTTTTTATTTTAACCGCTACTTCCCAGAAGGAAAACTCGATTATGTCGGAAAAATGGAATTACCCTTTTATGAAAAGGAAAATACAACGGCAGTCGATGTTATTAAGTTTTATGAGCTGCGCACTCTACTAGCTATTAAAGTTTAGTCTATGCCTTGGTGTTTTGAACATGGAACATTCCTGGAACACGTTCGAAAAATTTAATTCTTATTTGGAATGTTTGAGTTCCTATCTAAGAAGTATCAGACTTTTTTTTGCAAATGAAACAAGAAGCTTTATGTAGCTTATGGTATATTTTTTACAGTTATTTTTATTGCTGGAATATTTATTTAAAGATCGTCCATCTAGCTGGTATTACACTATGCTTGCCGATATGCGGACTCCACTCCAGGTCTCGTCTGCTCCACCATGTTGTGTCTGGCCATGTTTGTCCTTCGAGAAACATGGCCTACCCACTGCCACTTCGGCACACTATAGCTAAGACTGACAGGTTGTTGTGGGAGAGGCCTTTGTCCAGCAGTAGACTGCGGTAGGCTGAGTTGATTGACTTATTTAAAATACATACATACACTCGAAAAACATAACCCTCCTTCTGGCGCAGTTGGGTAAAAAGAAAAAAAAAAGTGACACGCCACACTTTCGATTATCAGCATATAATATTTCCACTGCTGGGACACAGGCCTATATACTTAATAAACCTTCGATTGCTGCGTGTCGCACTGTCATAGGTGAGTAGGTACTTTCTGCGGTCCGGTTTCAGAAGTTATAATTTTAAAATATTGTTTTTAGATATGTAAACACTATCTCATGCACATCAGTAGTGAGGTAACTGTCACTAATGTCAACTGTCAGTTCACCACGAGATTCTACAAGAAGTTTCCTGCAAAAAAAGGAATGTGTAACATAATAAGCTTCCGTCCGTCCATCCGTCCGACAGTCAGCGGGTTAAGAGATACGAACCGTAATAGGTAGTAGTAGTAGTTGAAATTTGCACAATGTACCTATGTATTTCTATTGCTGCTCTATCATCAAATAATAAAAATAAAATAAAGTTCAAAATTAAAGGGGGTGTCCCAATGATTTCAAAAGTAAGGATACGCCCGTCTGAACATTTTACATAGAAGTTCTTCGTTCGAAGTTCGAAGTTCGCGCGCACCACTGTCAACTGAGTCGCGTTGGCCCTAAAACCGTCATTTTAGGGCCAGCGCGTTGGTGCCATTTAGTCGCGCCGTTAGCCCGGTCCTTACGCTAGTAATATATATGTCAATGGGGTGTCCATACAAGAAAAGTGTATTTTCGGCGTTTTGTGCCTTGTGGTGCGAAATCGTTCATGCACGAGTCCGACACGCCCTTGGCCGGTTTAAATTCAAGCATTTTTGAGTTACATATCTACCAATTAAATGACAAACAGTACTACTTAACAATGACCAAACCACAAAAAGTCAAAACATTATTAAAAAAAACTCGGAAACTTTTATAATCAAGATAATCTTACCATCTTAATTTCGGCTTTGTGATTAAAAGGCATATTTGAAGGGACGGAATAAAGCCGTCAATCTCGTGACGTCACAAGATGGCGTCCACAATTAAGTCATGTCAAAGGTTTTTAATGCGCTTTGCAAACTTTGAGGCGCAGAGTTTATAAGTACAGAGAGGATTCTGTGTGGGAACGACAACTTTTGCTTTTCATTAAATATTATATTCTACCGTATTTTTGCTCCCTCTTTTGTAAAATTAAATATAGATAGGAAAATAAATGTCATTAAATATTCCCTGCTCTTGTTTCATGTTTATTATTAGACTGTTAACACCGTGTTCTTCACGTTATGCATAAACTTTGTCAAACCATTCTAGAGCTTTTACATATTAAATATTACAAAAGAAGTAGTAGGTACTTAAAAAGGCTTCGTTACAAAGATATTTGTAATTTCATAATTGAGCTATGCATTATGAAAGGGTCTTAACTTAGTTTTGACAAGTTTCAGCCCGCCAAATCTTATGAATGAAATACGTCGTTCCCAGTTCAGATAAAGAGGCATGCATATCGGGTGATTTACGTAAAGGTATATTTAGTTTGTATGAAAATTAACAAAAAATAAGATTTCATTAATGTGTCCCTATGATGAATTCTTTCTTCTCTATGATGAATTCCTTCTTCAGAAAACGTGAGCACAGAGGGTGCACCTGGCAGAGCCCGGATGGTGCAACTAAAAATGAGATTGACTTCGATATGTCGACGAAGAAGCAAGTAGGTATTCAATGATGTCTCTGTGATCAACGCGGTGAAAACCGGAAGTGATCACCACATGGTAAGAGGCACATTGAACTTAAATATCAAGCTATAAAGATCTCGACTGAACGACAACGACTGTCAAAGATTTACTTGCATGCATTCCGAGGCACGGAGTGTAAAGATGGTCAATGTCAGAAGTCCAAAAGCAACCTTATTTTAACGAGAATAAAGATCACTGTGATTTGACAGTGATGCAAAATCAAAGGTGAAACAATTGTGAATGGACTAATTTTAAAGAATTTATGACAGTTTTAAAGACTACTTTTACGACAATTTTGAAGACTAATTCATGCTCTAAAAAGTCAAAAAGACTTTCATCTTTGCGTATCCCAGTTTGTATAATTTCGTTTCCGTCCTTCGGGAATATTTGTTTTTCCGAATTATCCCGAGCTCCGGTAGATTTTTATTCTTTTAAACTAGATTTTAATTCACCGTTCGAAGCGTGAATAACAAATTGAAATCCGACAATTTAAACACCGCTTTAAATTCCCGTCCATTGTGAGGAAAATTAAAATAATAAATGGTCTCTAGAGAATGGGGTTTACTTGAGGGTTTTAATTAATATTTTTATAACAAAAAAACTGGCCAAGTGCGAGTAGGACTCGCACACGAAGGATTCCATACTACAAGGCAAAAACGCCGAAAAAAACACGTTTGTTGTATGGGTGCCCCCTTAAATATTTTGTTTATTGTTTTTGGTATTCATTGTTATAGCGGCCACAGAAATACATCATCTGTGAAAATTTCAACTGTCTAGCTAACACGGTTCATGAGATACAGCCTAGTGACAGACTAACAGACGGACAGCGGAGTCTCAGTAATAGGGTCCCGTTTTACCCTTTGTGTACGGAACCCTAAACAGACCATAAAATTACTTCATTACCACTTGTGACTTTTAGAACACAGCTTTAGTTTAAGTATTGCAAAACTAGGGACCCGCCCCTGCTTTGTACAGTTTTTACTACTGGACAAAACATCGAGATTCCTTTATTATAATTATGTCAGTTTATTATCGATTATACAAATAAATTCCCTAAATGATGGCGTCATGTAGTCTGCTGTCACTACATGACGCCATCATTTAGGGAATTTATATCACGGCTCATTTTCACAGCAAGATGAGCCGTCGAACCACAGTAAAGATATGAACAGTACGGAAACTACGTACTAACGTTCGAAACGGCACACTCACACAGACGCGCGCATCTACGGTATCCCTAAGCGGCACCCGTGACTGAGAGCACCGCGACTATCGCTAGGAGTACCGTATCACGTCGGTGTTTCCTATCTGACTACTCTGAAAAACATACTCTGGGAAACAAACTTAGAGGTCACAGTTTTGTTTTTACACGATACTCCCCGGTAAAACTGTTTGTCAAGCATAGTAGTCATCGCAATTATATTGTGACTTCAGCCATTACGATGAAGTTACCTAAAGTCACTCAACTAAAATGACAAAATATAAAAACTAGTCTAAAAATCTAAATTAAACAAACAGAATTTCATTCTTCATTATGACTCTGCAACGAAATCTCAAAGGAGCCGGGGCAGTAATGAAACTGCAAAGAATAAAAGATAAAAGATGGAACAAAAATGTAAAGATAGCTCAAAGGCTACACAGTGACACGACAGGTCGTTGTAAAATTAAGGTAGAAAAAAGAAGAGTAAAGACATAATGCACTTTATGACTCCGTTCAAGTAAAAAAAGTAAATTAAAAAAATTTATTCACTGAAAATTATGAAATAACTTTTAATTTCGGAAGTCTGTGTCTTTGACATCTTTATTTTAGTTTTTTGCCAACGACTTCCGAAATTAAAGTTTTTTCATAATTTTGAGTTAGTTTCTTTTTGAAGTTGGTTAAATTTTTTTAAATTACTTTTTATGTCCTAATTTATAGTTTAAAGTAAAAACTGGAATATTTGTTTGTAGTGTAGGTAATAGTTTTGTTGTAAATATTGCACTAGAATTTGACCAAGGTTTTGAGATGTATTCCCTTTGACACTACACCCGCACCCGTAACTCGTAGGTATCAATAAGCCAGGCCGTCACACTTACACGTATTAGTCCACAATTATCTTGAAAATTACTGAATCGATTTTGAAGAAACTTGCACTGTTAAAGTTGAAGTAAATGCAAGCCAATAAAAAAATGGTCATAATCCGATTAATTTGTTTGGAAGTCATAATAGATTGTCCTTTGTGAATATAATGCAGTTCCAATAATATGACATACATACGTGTCGAATAGATAACCTCCTTTTTTTTGAAGTCGGTAAAAATGATCCACAAAATGCTTCAAGTATTTAAATTACGTACCTATACGTGAATAGAAGTTTCGTAATGGAACGTGTAAGAAAAGGAGAAGGAGACCAGGAAGGGAGTAATGGTCCCGTTGGCCCCCTTTGAGTACAGAGCCCTAAAAATGATTGCTTTTTTGGGCTTTCTTACTGTTTCCGTTTTCGATGGTGGCAATATTTTTAACCAACCTTCGGAACCAAGAGGAAAAGGATGAGATTTATCTGTAGGTTCTCAATGTGAATGAATGTGTATGTGAATTGTGTTTGGTGGGGTTCCAGTTCATGACCTTTCGCTTGTCAGCCCTTTGCTTACACCTTTCATACTACCTAATTTTATCCATTAACACGGTGCAATTAATTTGCCTGCAGAATGAGACAAGTTGAAGCAACAATATATTACCAGGGTTTTGTAATATCTTGATTTAAAGGAGTGTCCTTGGAGTTTCTTGCCCGTTCTTCTCCATAGAGATCCACGTTTTGGAATGGGCAACTAGCTTCAACTTTCCGACTAACTGACCAAAGTTTTGACAATTCAAAAGTGTCTATAAATGGTTTAATTGAAAGAAATGCTTTGAGTTTTTATTATTAAAAGTTGCACCACAGTGTTTTAGATGATGCAAGTTATTTGTTGCTTTAAATTTGTTTCTATGCCAAAGGCAAAAATCTTGGGAACGTGTAAATACGTTTATTCGACACTTATCGTGCCGTTTCTCCATCAATATATTCATGCCAACATCTTATTCAACACTTCGAAACAACATTCCTTTTCACAAACATTTTTCCTTAACACCCCAAGTGTAGATAAACAATGTCAGCGAAAAGTTAATTATTTTTTCAGCTCTTACTAGAACGGTGGCCACAGAATTTCATTTAAGCTGAAGTTGGAAGAGTTTCCCACTGACGTTTTTAAATCGCTAATTCTGTTTACAGGGTTCTACTATGTAGTTGGATATGTGGGGAAGATTTTTAACTAGATTCTGTTTACTTCTGCGCTGTAATGTAAATGTAATTATCTTGTAAGTAGAGATCTTTTGTTTTTCTTAGTGGTACAAAATTGGAATTAAAACTGATAGTTTTTGCCTTATAGCGTGCCAAAAGATATAGTACATACATAGTTATGTTAGTTTTGTGTTAGAAAGGAATACTTAGTTAAAATTTTATGTTTTGAAGAAAATAAACCATGATTGAAGAGTAAATTGCAGATATTATTTTTGTAGAACCAGTCGTATGTAAGTGCATAACCTGACTATGACAGATAGTTGACATCTACTTAGAGCGCCAGTAGTGGCGTATTTATGAACTAACATGACACTTTTAAACTGTTTAGTTTAGACGTTACGTTCGTTCCAATAAAAAATCATCCAAACTGCCTAGCGTTTTCCGAATTATGTTGGGGTCGGCTTCCAGTCTAACCAGATGCAGCTGAATACCAGTATTTTACATGGAGCGACTGCCTATCTTACCTCCACAACTCAGTTATTCGGTAAAACCCTTTGGTGGACTGGTTGCCATATATTTGGGGTTCTGACTTCCCGTAACGACTGTGAAAAATCTATGAATTACAAGCCGGGACCAACGGCTTAACGTGCTTTCCGAGGCACGAAGGGGTCTGGATATGTAATGGATGGTGACCCGTCCACGAACCAACCGCGGCAAGCATTGCTTAACCTTGAAGATCGACCCGTGCGGCTGTTATCATCTAGCCACGAACCCCTTTTAGAAAGGAATAGTTAATTAAAATCTTTCTTTTTCATGTTTAAATCTTATAAATTCTAAAAAATCTCCCTAAAATTGCGTTTTCTCGCTATAAAATTTAACACAATGTCTGCATACGACCGCACGGCACACGTATGAAACTGTGAATGCACGAAAATTACATTGAACCACGTAAACCAGTGATAAATCAGAGAAACTCGTGCCCAGCGCCGATGCACGCGATTGCACCAGCTTAGTACTGTGCACGACTGTACCATTGTGCCGAGTTGTGCAGTCGACAAGAGAAATAGGTGTGCTGATAGTTAAATAAAGAAACTCAGATTGTGAACCTAAAAAAATAAGTGCCGCCTGGTATGAAACTGTGAATGAAATTAATCTTTTTTGATGTGTCTGGGTTATGTGTGTGTGTGTGTGTTGGCAATTTAACTTAATTTAGTAGTAAAATTTTTAAATCACTGGGAACATTATCTGTCAATTTTTACTGTCTACGACACTTTAAATGTGCGTTTACGTTCGACTTCAATTCTGCAGTTTTTTATTTCATATTCAAATTCAAGCCATCAAAGTTAGCCACAGTATGCTACTAAAGAGTATCTGAAAATAATTTCTAGTATGTACGTATAAGTTATTCCGCATACGATCAAAAACTCAATCGAAAAATTTTACTTGCAGTTCCAATTACCTACCTTTAGACATTAGCAGAATGATGCAATGGCTCTACTTGCCCTAAAAATAGAATAATAAATTCAGTTGCATAGTAGTGCACAGTGCGCACAATATGACAAATGTGGCCTGCACACCAAATTGTTTCGCCATGTGTACGATACCTATGTTGTTGGAACATTTTGTGGTGATGGACGGGCGATGCTCGCGACTGTAACGGCTTACTTACATGGCACTGGTGTGCACCAGTGTACGTTGTAAATTCAATCGTTGTCGATATTTGGGATGTTAGAACTTTGTGCGCTGATACATATATTTTGGATTGTTGATGTTCTTTTTTTTTGTCGATGTTAAAATTTTAGTGCATATTTTGTGACTGTCAGCCTCGAAGGTCACATGAAAATTATCAAATGATATTGACATATTATATAAATAAATAAAGTCCTCCAGACCGTACTTCGGCCACGGCGGTCAATCTCAACGGAGACTAGCCTTCGGCGCGAGAGATATTATAGTGCACAAGTGTGTGCGCAGACACAGGTGCACTCCCTCTTCCCTCACTCTCATGGTCCGATGGGACGGCAATCCGAAACGACCGGAGAGAGATCAGGCGCAGGACCAACGGCTAATACGGAGCTAAAACACTACAGTCTGCAGTTGTTTTACCTACAACAGCACTAGAATAAATATCACTTTACGATTTTGACAGTAAAGCAAAATGAAGAGGTTAACTGTTAATGGACCGTACCTACTCAGTAAATAAAGAAAGAAAGAAAATACGTTTTTATTTAACACAGACTAAAAGGCACACAACATTTATTATTCTGCCAACAAAAAGTGCGTTGTTTTTGATAAAAATATTCCTCAGTCTTGCTGTTAGAGTCAGGTCAGGGAGACAATAACACCTCTATTTTTAAAAACAAATGATTTTCTCAGACTGGAAAAACTGTCCTTAGATCAATCCTTCACCGACAATATCTACTACAGCTTAACTATTGCAAAATAGAAAAAGTTCCTGTGGAAGAAGTACTTACTACAAAGAAAAAATGGAATGTATAAGGAATTAAATAATACTTATTTAAAAAAGGAATCGTTTCACGTTCTTACATTCATCCCATGAATGACATACGCTTTTCTAAGCTGTCAAATCTTTTTTTATTCTCAATACAAATCAATTTTTGTCTCGTATTTATGCCATCAACTTGTATTCCAGACTTGCGGAGGTTACATACTAAAATGTCAGGTTACATCCTCTACATCATACTATTTTAGGTAATACCCAATTACTTATATGAAGATACGAGCTGACCCGGCGAACTTCGTACCGCCTCAGAATCAATAAGAACGAGTTAATGAGAAAATTAATTAGGTATCTTCATAATTTTTTTTTCGTGAATTTTTCTATGTTTCAATATAGTTCAGCTATTCCGGGCGGAGACAAATACAACAAATCAAAGATCATAAAAAACGGCCCAGCCTTCCTTGAGTCGTTTTTAGTTTTATTTTTATAGAAGATTTTTTTTTGTCTCCTTTACTCTTTCACACGCTGTGAGAGAGATGTAGATCTCTCTATATATTGTCCTATCGCAGGTATGCTGGAAGAGATTATTTATGAAATGAGCATCACCTTTGCACCTATTTTTCTGTTTTGTTTTTTTTCTTGTCTGTTTATTTATTTTGTGGGTACATAAATGGTAAAATAAATAACACATAATATAGATAAATTAATACGGCACACGGCACACATGTTCCACAAACTAAGTAATAAAACATTCTCAATTTACGAATATTTATTTTATTTTCTAGTGAGAGCTCTATAAAGTTGCCGACAATAGTGATTGATTGCCCCTGTAATGTGGATATGTAAAACGTACAATGTGGTCGAAGATTGGATGTGGTGTTCAATATTTTAGTATTTCACCAAACTTTTAATAATAATTAACAACGTGAATAAAGTTAGTTTGAAATTGAAAACCCTACAAAATCATGATCGAAATCTAAAAACGTAAAAATTTTAACCTTAACCTAATAAATAGTCGTGTAGCGGTATCTACAACGCCACATGCGAACAACGTGTCATACTGACGTCACGCAAAATCCTGCATCTCGCAAGCAGAGCTTACCGCGCAACTAGCATAGATACAACGGCCCGACTTAAATACCTGTGTGTGTGGAGGAGGGGTGGAGGGGGGGGTTCAGGGGATCAGACCGGAATAACTCGTATTTTACATTACTTAAACACACGTAATGTCTATTATTAATGCTTCATGGTCATCTTAAATACAATTATATACAAGCTAACAATAAATTATGCATAGTATGTAAGTACCTACAAGTAAATATTTAGAAAAGGGGAAGAGCTCATTGGTATCGCTGTTAATGGAAAAAATGCCCAAAGAGCTAGCAGCAATGCAATCCTGATCCTTCGACCTAAAAATAGGCCAGCCTTCTAATCATGTGAAGAGTCGACGAACCGCTTGGAAATGTCCTACAATACTCGATGAGCACTTTGACCCCATCTCTAGTCTCTCCCCTCTGGCCCTAGTGTTTCAACCCTAAACGACTCAAATATATAGCTCCCAGTAGGTAAGGTTGCGTCGTTTGAGGTTTTCTGGACCTGCAGCAGCCGCCTCTGCACAGCCCTCCGTGCTGGGAAGATGGAAATGGCGAGAGGGTATCAGACACATGCTGCATCCCACACCACAGCCAACCCAACTTCCAAGGCATTATGGTCATTCCGTCTGGCCTCTTCCCATCCTTGCGTGCCGTGTCATTGGGTTCGACAACAGCTGCAATATATGAGCCTTTAGAGGTGCAGTAACAAAAGGAAAAATAAACCTTAAGAGAGTTTATGCCATACGGCATTTCATACAAACTTTCAAGCCCTTGTTTTTCGAAATGAATGAACCGATTTTAATGAGACTTCATACGCATAAGCAGGATACAAAGGTCTGAAAAGTTACTAAGAACATTTTCGAAATGTCTTATTTTAAAAAAGATAACTGGAAGTCTCTGTTTGTGTGGAAAATTTAAAATCGGTCTAATTTGGCAGATTTTTCGACCTTCACTAATTTCATGAACACGTTTAACAAATCTCACAAACAAATCCTAACGAAATTGCTTTGCTTTAAAAAGTTTAATACATAACATACATAATCAGATTAATCAGCCTATAATGTTCCCACTGCTGGGACACAGGCCTCCTCTCGATGAGAGGGAGTGGGCCATAATCCACCACGCGGGCCCAGTGCGGATTGGCAGATGTCACATGTCTTCGAATTTTTGGTTCTAGGATATGCCGGTTTCCTCACGATGTTTTCCTTCACCGTTTTGAGAGCAGTAGTGATGAAATAATTTACACAAAGTAAAGCGCCTGTCTGGGTTCGAACCTACGACCTATAACTCGTAAGTCGCGGCCGTTACCACTTGGCCACCACTGGTCTCAAAAAGTTTCATTAATTATTATTGTTTGTCCGGCTTTAACTCTTCGTACGAACGTGGATCTACACGTGACACAATGGCTTTTTTATTGTTTCTGTAATTACGGCATTCAACCAGTAATTTTCTCGCTTTTCCAGTTCGTAAAACAAGGCGGTGACTCTACTTTGTAAGTTTGTGATAGCAAAAAAAAATTTGATAAAACTACTTGACCAAAACGATTTGACTTTGACTTTTTTTCAGAAATCCAAATAACCGTAAACCTACGTACCTATCCTATATTCATTTCAATTTGATACCTCGTTCCTGAGAAAACGGGTATTGACAGATAGAAATACGGACGGGCAACGAAGTGATCCTATTAGGGTTCCGTTTATTCGTATTGAGGTACGGGACCCTAAAAACATACCTAATTATACATTTATATCGAAGAGTATGATAAGCACATTAAGCCGTTGGTCCCGGCTGTCATTCGTGGATCTTTAACAGTCGTTACGGGTAGTCAGAACCTCGAAAGTCTGACAACCAGTCTTACCAAGAGGTATCGTATTACCCAATAACTGGGTTGTGGAGGTCAGATAGGCAGTCGCTCCATGTAAAACACTGGTATTCAGCTACATCCGGTTAGACTGGAAGCCGACCCCAACATAGTTGGGAAAAGGCTAGGCAGATGATGATGATATCGAAGAGTATGATAAACGAAATCTTACTAAATACGGTATACTTTTCACACTAGTAAAACAACACATAAATATGGCGTTACCGCATAACATATTCCCACATCAGTGGCCAAGGTAGCTCTATGGAAACTATCAATCAATCGACAATTTAATATCGAAACTCGATGGCGGCTTGCTCGAATAATAGCGTGCAGCTTACTCAGTGTCTTAGACTTGTTTCATTTATGAGGGCCTGTTCATCCGGGTCAGCGGGATTGTCCGAAAGGGTTACCGCTGGCCCGGAACATAAAGGGCTAAGGAAGGAACACGGGTGGGTTTTAGTCAGTAAGAGTCTGACACTCCCTTCCGCTCCACCCAGAGCGGGAGGGGTCATTTGATGATTTCACATCCGAAAAAAAAAAAAAAAAAAAAAAAAACAAAAAAAAAAAAAAAACCACGTGAAGGGCAGTTTAAGTTTGAGTTAGTGTAGTGTAAATAAGGGGGGGGGGGACCGGTATTTTTTTTTTTACATTTTTCATCAAAAGTTGAAAACTATGCGGCCTAAAAAAATAGAAAAAATGTTTGAGAATGTGCAAACTGCGCTCTTTCATATGATACCCCACATGCCTTAGTAACCACACTTCGAATTTTTCAGACCCCCTTTTAGTCCCTGTTGCAAAAAATTTAATGTAAAACATATATTTTTATTTCTTTCTTATTTGCAAAATAGTTCGGCAAATGACATTTAAAACTATTCCAAATTTCAAGTTGATAGCATTAGTAGTTCTTGAGTTATCTAGCTGTGACAGGCAGACAGACAGAATTAGTCTCACCCTTATGTCATTACTAGCTTCCGCCCGCGGCTTCTCCCGCGAGGTATGTCGATAAAAACTAAAATGGCCTAGGTAAAACGAGAGAGGTTACACAATTTGCCAACATAGCTACTCTCAAATGTAAATGAATTCATCCATCATTCCATTCATCAATTTCTTACACAATTCTTAACATCCCTCATAGTAAAGACGTCCCATAACCCTGATACAGTATTCCTGTTATAAAAGACGTTACTGAAACACAATAGTGCCGTCGACGAGATCTTTTGTCTCAACATGCGACGTTAACGAGCTGATTTGCATGTTAATGGTGTACATCTACTGAATAATAAGCGAGAAATGAGCGGGGTAGAGCGAACCTCTTTTTGGCCATGTCGCCCTGGTATTTGCAGTTTGATTTCAGTGTTTAAAACTAGTTTGTCTTGGTTGAACGTAGCTTCAATATTTGCAGATGGGACTTTAATTATTCCTGATTCCTATAATTTTAAGAACTTACCGCATACAATTTATATTATTTCTAGATAAAGGAATAATAGTCAGATAATATTTACATAATAATTATAAGCTAACCATTGACTTTTAGATTACTAGCGTAAAGCTACGAGAAACATTTAAATAGTCATTATGATACATGTGTGCTATGTTGATCATTATACCCGAGGCGGTATTATTCGATAAGGAAGCCGTGTGTAATGATCAATGCACACGCGTTTCATACGACGTTTTACAACACACTTGCGAGGAAAAAAACAGACTTTCATTAATTATTATTTAACAAATATTTATGGAAAACTAGCTGCGCCCCACGGTTTCACCCGTATAAGTGTCGGTCCCTTAAGAATATCGGGATAAACAGTAGCCTATATGTCAATCTAGGGTGTCAGCTACCTCCATACATCATTAATTATGAAAATTGGTCCACAGGTACTGTTTAAACATACATGACGTTTAAACGTCTCTTAACTGTAAGCAACGTTTATAAATAAAGAGAAAATGTGTCACTCCTCCGGCCCTCCGGCCCGTAAACTACCTTTTTAAATAGGTCACACAGGTAGGTCATGAAATTTGGCGTTACTTCGCCAAAATCCATGATAAACAAAACAAGCAATTATAATATTGATTTTAGGTATTTACGCAAAACTTGTTTAAAGCTTGGATGCAGTCTGCAGTACCGTCTCGACCGCAAAAATATGCACATGCAAAAGAAGCTACATAATATTACTAGTTAGTAATGTTACTAGTTAGTAATATTACTACATAATAATAATAATAATTAGTTGGTATAATTAAAACTGAAAAGAGTATGCTTAGTTAGGGCTTATTCCACTATTCCCCCCTGACAGAATGCCTCTCAGCGGGAAAATCTTGACTCTTTAGATGCTTTGGTCATGTTTAGGAGGATGTATGAAAAGCGACTTACAAAAGGTGATAATAAGCAGGCAGATAAATATTAACTCATTAAGCTCCGCTAATGAGACGCAATTGATTTTCTATTGTTTCGTGACCCATCGGTCACGCGCGGAGCTTTACCGGTTAACCTGATAAATAGAGGGAGTCGCGTAACGTCGGCTCTGCGTAGTGTCCGTTTATGGCCCTATTTTTTTTTTTAATTTTTTTTTTTTTGGCAAATTGTTTTTGTGAACCTTAGATGTGTTTTTTCTGAAAAATAAAATTATTATTATTTTTTTTTATTATTATTATTGTATTCTTGAAGGTGATTTTTTCTCGGATCAGGCGCGTTATAGCCGTTCTAGCTAAAAGTCCCGCCCGGAGCCCGGAGTTTGGAAGTCGGCGGTTTGATACCTCCGTGCCTCGGAAAGCACGTTAAGTCGTTGGTCTTGTGCCTGATCTCTCTCCGGTCGTGTCGGATTGCCGTCCCATCGGACTATGAGAGAGAAAGAAGAGGGAGTGCACCTGTGTCTGCGCGCACACTTGTGCACTATAATATCTCCCGCGCCGAAGGCTTGTCTCCGTTGAGATTGGCTGCCGTGACCGAAATACGGTCTGAAGGACTTTATTTTTACATAAGAGTACACTCAACGCCAAAACTCCCTTACCAAACCTCAAACCAAACCAAACCTTATTGATGATGTTCTTCAGAAGGTCAGGTGCGTACTACTCGCAACGGGTGTGCGTACATAACTAGCATCCTATTTGCCTAACACACTTTCAATCACACTCTGTATTTGCTTCTTGCTGAGCGATGCCCGTTTTGCGTGAATGTGATGCATATTTTCCCCCAACTTGCACATATTCAAAGTAGGTACTTAGAGGGAAGGTCCATAATGCGGACATAGTAGGGCAATAGGTTTGTACAGGCGTGTGGCGAAGACGACAGCCACGGCCGCTGGCGGAGCCGCGCGAGAGCACCAATCTTTTAAGTGAGGCGCCACTGACGCGTGCACTCCGCACTAGCTAATGACACGGACCTACTCTGTTGTTCTCTGAGTGAGTTCACAAAGAATGCATTGTTTGTAATAAGTTACTTTAATTATAATAATGAGTTAGTAATAAATTAGGATAAGAGTTTAGATATGTACACTATCGCAATAGGTTTCCCTGTAATGATAGATGTAAGTTGGAAAATAAATGGAAAAACTCGTAATTTTTTTTTTTGTGTTTTTTCTCTTCGTCTTAATTACCGCAAATAAACGTATTTTCTTTCTTTTTTCTGAATCATTTTGAAGGATATTGCTAATCTATTGCTTCATATGATCGAAAAAAAAATCTGCTGAACAAAGTAAATGACTCATTGAATGTCGTTGAACTGTCAAAATGAAAACCATTGCTTGCTACTGTTATTGTGTTACACAATTTACCCCATAAAGGTATGAACATAAACAAAGCAAGCGGTGCCTACCCCATGGGAAGAGGCGTGAGTTTATGTATGTGGATAATTAAAACATGTTGCCACGGTAACTTAAGGGGATTACAGGATCGAACCTACGACCGACAACTCGTAAGCCGCGGCCGTTACCACTAGGCCAGCACTCTGCTTACTGCTCTGCTCTGCTCTTCTCACCATTATTCTTAAGGTGCTTACAGGACTTAAACGCAAAAAATGCAAGTTTTAGAAGCAATCAAAGTTTATGATAGACTACAGTAAACAAAATCAGAAAAATTTATGATATTTTTCACGATGTAGGGTAGGTAGATAGTGTGTTGAAAACATAATATATCTAATTTGATACGATAGAAAAAAATCATGAAGATACCTTTAAAAACTTTCTTTTTACAATAAAAACCATACTAAAGCACTAGCAAAATTAAATTCTAACTTAACTAAAACTATACAGAAACTAGAAAATAGCGTCGAAAAACTCATCCGCATCGCTGTCGACTGGTAATGTACCCAAGAGATCTTTGAAGATCTTTGAAAACTCTGGTGCGATTGGCTAAGAGCCCAAAAATGTATAATGTGTGACGCAACAGAGTGCGCTATGGTGCGCAGATTATAAATATACCCGCCTCCCTCGTTTCTTTTTTGTGGATGGGATATCATCAAATGGCCCCTCCCGCTCTGGGTTGAGCGGAAGGGAGTGTCAGACTCTTACTGACTAAAACCCACCCGTGTTCCTTCCTTAACCCTCTGTTCAGGGCCAGCGGTAACCCTTTCGGACAATCCCGCTGACCCGGCAGGCTTCGGCCCTATGGGGCCTCGATGCTGACATCTCTTTGAGGCGCGCGTGGAACACGTACGCGCCGTCCGGCACGGGCCTGGTCCTGATCGGACGGTGAGCTACCCATTACTCTCCGCCCGCAGGCCCGCGCCTACGGTGGCCGGGAGTCGTCACGCGGCTCCCGACGCGCGGAGCGTCTCCCGCGGCGGCTGGGACGGGAGGCTCTCTCCCTCATCCGTCACGCCACTCCCTCGGGTCTTGAGTAAGCCTTTTAGACACAGTCTCTGTTGCGTCGCGTATCGATAGAGCCCCCGTCCGTGTATGTGTTTGCCTCCACCTTGTGCAATCAGTTAAGTTAGTCAGTAGTTTATTATTGGTGTTCTGTAAACTGTTTAGCACGTAAGGATGATTGTTGTGACCTTTATTTTTGTGAATTACCTGTGATTATTGTGTGAGACCTGAATATAAACATTTTATATTACTATGAAGAACGTCTTTCATATGGCTAGATCCACAGCTGCAATCAACCCACGCGCGTATAACAGCTTATACATCAGAATAATACATAGGATACTTTATATCCCAATATTCCCACGGGATTGACACTTATAAGAGTGAAAGCGCGGGGCGCCGCTAGTAAGATAGAAATTCGTGATACAGATTTGGACATTTCCATTTATAAACAACGCTTAATACAAACAAAACACCAACGCACTTAAGAAAAAACTCAGACCACTTTACCCAAGCAACAAAAAAATCACCCGAACATTAGATATTATAACAAAACCCATTATTACTCAATACTTAATGAACTTCTAAAACCTCATAATAAAATATGACGTTAATAGTCAATTAATAACATTACGAAGCCTAACGATATATTTCTTATAACACTAAACAAAAGAAACGAGCTTTGCTGTACAATAAATCTATATAATACTCAATATTTGGGGCTTACAGAAGCGTTTTCCTTGTAAGCGACTCACGAAACAAGGGCGGTACAACTTCTGGTGGAATATACGGGAGGGTAAAATGTGCGGGTACCGTTTTCGGTTTTCAGAAAACAAAAAACGGTGCCCGCACAATTTTCATCTCGTAACTAACGTATTTAGAATTACGCGATTTTATTGGATACGACAAATCACTTCAGAAGACCAATTCTCGTAATTAAAAACGTTCAAAATCTAGTCGTACTCTCATCTCAGCGACAATCAATGTCAAAAATTGACAAAAATGTATGTAAATGTATAGATTAGACTGTGAATGTTTTTAAAATTACGAGGATTGGCCCTCTGTTGTGACGCGACTATTGGTTCAAATTGTTTCAATCAACAAATAAAACGCACATTTTGCGGATTTGGTACGATACATGCGATTATCAAATCATATAACATCATTTATAATCATAAATAATAATTAATCGCTGTAACTGTCAGGAAGTCAGATACTGATGTAAATCCTCACTTTTACGATCAGCTTTACTTATATATTTATAACAATGATTATACATAAACAAATCAATTAGATATCATTGCCATAAACATTATGAATCTTCATTTTAAAAACGATACCGCGCATCTATCAGTACCTACTTACTAGATATATTATTATCTTTATGATTTGTAGAGTAATCGGAAAGTAATTGATCTTAGTGTTAACATTAAAGTGAACGTTAACGAGCACAAAAGTCGAGTCAAAAATATACCAAAGTATATTTTTAATAATATTGTTTAAGGCTTGTATTCATGCCAACGACCTTGTGCATTTGGGCGGAGCTAACTACCCCTCTCCGCGCCACTCCGCCACCCGCATGCACCCGCATGCCAACGCGTTGCCTAGCAACACGAGGCGCCCCGCACTGAATTCGTGGACGAGTGCGGGGATGATATAGACACGGACTTTAAACGATCGCATTTTTAATTTATTATATTTAAAAATATACATGTTTTTAAAAAGTAACAACACCAAATCATTTTCGTTTGTATTGCAAAGCACTAGATATTTTTTTTATATTCTTTTGATAAAAAATGAAGGAGTAAAATGGTTTCATCTCAACGATTTGGAGGTGATTTGGTGGTTTATTTTCTTAATAGGTGATATCGATAGAAAAATTATGGCTAAACCAAATTACGATTCATATCATGTAGATTACAAACTATTTTTTCAGATGTAATTTCTCTGTAAGTTCCGGAGAAAAGCTGCTTCATCTGCACGCTGTTTTTGAGCTTTTTTCGAAAGAGTAGCCTTAAATGATCCTAATGATTTTTAAACACGGCACGTCGTGTCAAAGTTTTCTTGTTTCAAAACGCGCGTCCACGCCCCACTCATAGACCCGTACGTTTTGAAGTAGAAACTTGTACAATTAGGTGGTGATCCCGTCCGCGCTCACTTACTTCTGATATTAAATGCGAAAAAGTTACATGTTTCGACTTAGAAACGCGAATGAATGCAATATGGAGTTTGTTTTAGATGCCATTTCATTTTAGCACTTATACTTGTGGCTTTGTTAAACGTCAGTAGAAAATAATACGAGGAGGCTTTCATTCGTAGATCTTTGACAGTCGTTACGGGTAGTTAGAAGTCCAAAAGACTGACAACCAATGTTACCAGGGGTATAATGTTACCCAACTATTGTTATAACTACAACTATTTGTTACAACTATTGTTAAATGTTGTTATCTTACTGTGTTGAGAAGGTCAGATAGGCAGTCGCTCCATGTAAAATACTGGTAAGTATTCCTCACACAGTTGGGAAAAGGCTAGGCAGATTGATTTTGAGAAAATAATTAGAGGAACAGGCTAGGCAGATGATGAATTAGAGGAAAAGGCGCGGTATTTGTTACAAAAAGGAATTTCGAAGAAGACTTTGACATTCCTTTTTGTAACAAATAAACTTATACCTGTAATTAAAATAATCATTAAGAAAAGGACAGAAGATACATTTTAGATTAGTCCTGTCCTGTCAAATTAATTAGCGCCTGACACTACTCCATACAAGTTTAGCCGTGATTAAAAACTTGCCTACTAAAATTACGTCATTTTACGTCAGGCTAACTAAAATTTATCTTCTGTTCTTTTCTTAATGAAAAAGATGCACTGAATTTAAATTTAGTTTAATTTTTGAACAACCGAATCGGCACCATTTCTGGAGATTAGCGCATGCAAACAAATAAACAAACTCTTCAGCTTTATTATTACTTTAGCTAGTTTACAAAACCAAACAGGCAATTTCTAAAATAGCCAAACTAGAAAAGTTGCAAAGTTATTTCCATCATTCTCGACCAACTCTACGCTGCGTCATGATAGAATTCGTCACAGTTTGACTCAGGTCCTCCTCGAGTTACTTCGGAAAAGTTCGGAACTTGTGGTCGACCAGAACTATTGTGGTCAGCCCAAAGGTCAGATTAACTGAATATTTAGATGGATTTCGTTGAGCTACCCTTCTAATTTTAGGCTGTGGTTGTTATTTCCGATACTTTATATCTAGATTTATATAACTACAAAAGTAAACTAGATTTTCTAAAACTTCAATTAGTTCTTCATATTTTTCCATAGTTACTTAGAGCAATTTAATGTCCTCGCTCAAAGATTTTATGAGGCAAAAATCGAGTTCATCATTTATCTTCAAGTCTTCTTCCGAGGTTTTCAATTTACAAAAAGCGGCCAAGTGCGAGTCGGACTCGGACACGAAGGGCTGTGTACCACCGTATATTTAACACTGCTTATTTAAAAAAAACACGTTTCGTATAAGGGGAACCATCATTAATTTTTAACTTAATTTTATTGTTTACTAGCAGCGCCCAACTATGTTGGGGTCGGCTTCCAGTCTAACCGGATGCAGTTGAATACCAGTATTTTACATAGACCGACTGCCTATCTGACCTCCACAACTCAGTTACTGGGTAATAGATACCCCTTTTAGTAAGACTGGTTGTCAGACTTTCGGGCTTCTGACTACCCGTAACGACCAAGAGCGAGCCTTATTAATAGTCTAGCTGCGCCCCGCAGTTTCACCCGCGCTAATGTCGATCCAGTGGGAATATCGGGATAAAAAGGTAGGCTATATGTTGATCCAGGGTGTCAGCTACCTCCATACAAAATTTTATCCAAATTGGTTTAGCCGTTTGAGCGTGAAGAAGTAACAAACATATAAACACACACACACTCACACACACACACATATTCACCGACTTTCGCCTTTATAATATTAGTGTGATTCCCGTTGGCAGCTTTTAGGTACGGAACCCTAAAAACTGTGATCCAAGAGTAATGATGGCTTGAAGTCAGGACACCGTTAGTTTGTAGAAAAGCTACGGTTTTTGAGAGACAGAGTCGTTTCCCGTTTGAAACTTGATAAATGTGATTTGGGTGATTTCGTAACTATCTCGATTGTACTATTCTTTTGGATTTGAACTGATAATTGTGAAATCTTAGTTAAAGACTTTATTTAATAAAGATAGTACAGCCGACCCACTCTGTCAAAATCTTACCGTTAAAACTTCGGTGATTTTTTCAGTGATTCGGCCTCTGCGAGTTGGCTTCGGCCCATCGTATGCAAAGAATATAATAATAATACATTTCTTTAGTGTCATAAAAACAGGTTACAGAAAAATGTGAGACCCTAGCTCCAGAGTTAGTCCCTATATTTCAGGAGCCCGAAATGGAATTCTATCATGTAACCCGTAATATCCCACTGCTTGCTTGCTTGCTGCCCTTGTGAAGGCCGCAGGAGCCCGTTGGATGCGAGAAGCACAGGACCGGTAGAAGTGGAGGTGCTTGGGGGAGGCTTATGTCCAGCAGTGGACGTCTTTCAGCTGAAATGATGATGATGATGCTGGGCAAAGGCGCCCCTTTCCCTTTTCTACACACATCTGTCCACTGCCATTATGGGCGAGTTCCTTCGTTCTTTTGTCCTTCGGCTTTTCCCTGAATTACTCATATAAATAATCCCCCAGATGGCGTGAACATTATTAGATGATGTTCAATTAAATATCTCATCTCACTTCTCAAACGACTGTAATTTATTAAGTAAAGCATCCGCTTATTTTTTTCCCCCGATTACCTTTAACACTGGACAGACCACATTTTTTTAATGTGACCTCATAAACAATGCAAAAGAATAAACTTTAGATATCCCTCACATTGGCCGCACAAAAAGTTGTATAAAGTTTTCACTTTATCCGGCCAAAGAAGGAAATTCATTGCGAAAATTTATATCGTCCGGGACTAAGTGTAAGTACATTCGAGTTTGTTAGATGCTAAATTACTTTGTTTAGGCACTTAAGCCGCTCATTTAGCATTTAGACACTTTTTTCAAGAAAAAACTTAAGATTCCCAGATTTATTGTGGCAAAAATGTGGAAACTGGGGAGTATAAAGAACACTATTATTCATGGAATGACCTGGATTTTATATTTGTTGTTGTTTAATTTGGGAATTGTGGGAAATCTGGGTTTTTTTTTACTTTGATTATAGCGGGAAATGTATAATTTGTAACTAGTGACTGATACATAAATGTTGGTGCATTTAATAATAAATAGGTAAAGTTCTTTCAGTCTAAAAAATATTTTATTTGTAACTGTGTGAGTCAATAGAGAAAATACTTACTTTTTACTGTGGCCTTTTAATTATTTAAAAATCCAAAAAGGTTAAATGTGGCAAGGAGATAAATGGCATTCTGGGGATACCCCGGGATGCCATCTATGTCCTTCCCAAATTTTATCGAAATCTGTTCAGTGGTTCTGGCGTGAAAAGGTAACATACAGACAAAGGTACCTTCGAACTTATAATAAGTATTAGTATGGATTACAATTGCTTGCTGCACTTAAGCTTTTGTTTCCTAAGAAAACGGTGAACGGTCACAAATACCGAGCGTTATTGACACCTTATTGTCAAATACTGGTAAAAATGACAGATTTTCATGAAGGCCGATATAATATGACGGAACTAGAAAGCCTAGGAAACCCAAGCTTTACAGTATGAAGGCCCCCGAAACAATCAATTGCAATTGCTAATTGCAAGCCTCAATGTTTCGTGTGATTATTGTCAATCGCTTCCTATGCATTTTGTAGACGATTAATTTGCGCATGTTTTAATCACGTAGGTAAATATTGACAATTATTATTGCTATTAATCGTTTCGGGGACCTTTTACACCAAAGCCAACAACATAAAATTTCAGATTTTCTGGCAAAGTTAAGATTATATTGGCACCAGGGGGCCTAAAAAGGCCACTTTGGCAGAATCATAAATTATGATTATTATAAATTATCATTATGATTCATAATGTTACCCTTTTATGATTCTGCCAAAGTGGCCTTTTTCGGCCCCACTTAACCAAAATCAAAACCTACCCATACCAAAGTACTTACCTGTTTTCCATTCCAACTCCATTCATGTACCCGATACCTAGCATGAAAATCTCCAAAACTTTGGTAGGCTGTACCTAAACGTTACCAATTTAACTTAGTCGTCACAGTAAAATAATTCTTCCTTCTACGATTTAAAAAGTGGGCTTAAAAGTTTTCTCTCGAGTTTGTTCGTATTCGTAATAATTCAAAAAAGCCATGGGAAGGTGACAGATAAAATTATACCTAACAAATTTTTTATCTTACATTATAATTCAGTTTCCATGTAATTTATATTTCCGATTTCATTTCCCTCTTGTTCATGTAGGTATCTACTTCAAATATACAACTACTTTATATCTATGGGGTTTATTTATAAACGTTGCTATACAACTTTAAGCAACCTTTATAAATAAAGGGGTGTATGTACGAGTATAAGTACAGACGCCAGCACATCAAGCTACTACAATCTGTCAAATTTCTTTTATAGATTTTCATCTTTATCGCTAAAGCAGAAGGTTCAAAGTTGATTGGAAAAATTTAACAGTTTCAAGTAGCTTGATATGCTGGCGTCTGTACATATTATAAATTAAACTCCCTTTTCGTGTCTGTCTGAGTAACCGCGTTGTTCTTCTAAACGCGCAACGGATTTTGAAGTTGGTTTTCACCATCATTTAGAGAATTAATTAAAGTTTCGTTATCATCATAATTTTAGTCGAAAGACGTCCACTGCTGGACATAGGCCTCGCCCAAGCACCTCCACTTCGACCGGCATCCTAATTGCGTAACACACTATTAATCTTAATCTGAATCATTTTGAAGGGTATTGCTAATCGTTTGCTCTATATGTTCGAAAAATGTTTGCTCAACAACGTAAATAACGCAATGAATGTTGTTCAACTGTCATTATGAATCCCATTGCTACTGACAGTGTGTTACGCAATTGCCCTGCTGTTCTTTGTTTCTCGCATCCAGCGGATACCTGCGGACTAACAGAGGGTTTAGTATGTGTATAAAAAAAAACAATGTTTTGTAATGTCGTAAAAAATGTAGATACCTAATCTTCGAACAACAATTATGTTATCCCAGTATTTTCTGACATTTCTAGATTAAAATCAGACCCATGTTGTTTATTATTCGCAAAACATTCAAAAGCAGCAAATAAAACCTTTGATATCGCGAATTTCATAAAAACGGAAGGGCCTCAGAGGATTTCGGTACGGACATTTATTACGGAAAACACAAAACGAAAAACAGATAACCTCTATCTAATAAGGGATAAGCAAAAAGTGCTGGCCGTTAAAAGATTTACCGAAAACATAAAGAAAAAAAACCGGTCCAGTGCGAGTCGGACCCGTGCACCGAGGCCCGGGTTCCGTACAGGTATGTAAACAGTTTAACACGGGATTTTTTTTAAATTTATTTACAAAATTACGGTTTTCGGATTTTCTCCTTTACTTGTGCTACATGAGATTGCTTCTTGCCAAATTTCATGATTCTAGGTCAAAGGGAAGTAACCTACAGGTTTTGATTCCGAAACAAATGCCCGTACCTTTTGAATGCGTTGACTTAGATGTTTGATTATTCCGCTGCTTCAAGGGATTGCAGCCCGGTGTATTTGATATTAATTTCAACTTGATAACTCAACGCGTTTCTGAGAAAAGGGTCTTGACAGACAGACAGACAGACAGACGGACACCGAAGAGATCTTATAAGGGTTCCGTTTTTCCTTTTGAGGTACGGAACCCTAAAAAATCGGGTTTGAAATGAAACAGGAGGGATTTCAATTTCTGGCGCGCAACTGTGTGTAGCGATTTTTCCTGTTATTTGTTTTCTAATTGATTATTTTTGTAAGTTTATAAGGTTTGTTTATTTATGTTAAAAGATATCTACTTTTTTGTGCTATGCTAGTTGATTGGGTATTGCTGTTTAAGTAGTAATTGCTTAATGTACATAATTATATCACTTTAAATATATGTGATATAAATAATAGGATGCATCTAGACCAGATGGTGGATTACGGCCCACTCCCTCTCACAGAGAGGAGGCCCGTGTCCCAGCAGTGGGAACATTATAGGCTGATTATGTATCTAGACAGAAGGAACCCGTCACACAGTGGGTGCCTGAAGACTGACGTCGCGCGTCGTCTCCGAGGCAGGCCTAAGAAACGTTGGCGTGACGATTTGGACTCGTTCCTAACCGACTGGACGGAGAAGGCACAAGACAAAGAAAAGTGGAAAAATATGGCGGAAATCCTACAACCGATGACGCTTTCGGAAAAAAAATACTCCCAGCAGTAGGACAATATAGGTTAAAGTAAAATAAATAAAATTGCTAATATTTGATAGCCACACTAGCGAAATACGACTAAGATCTGGAAAGATAGTTATAAAAGGAACATAAATAAAGCTGTTTTGGCTTTAGAAAAGTTATACGTTCATTTGTTACTATTTTATATAACCCGTCGAATATTTAACCCGACCCGTCAAATACCGTAAGCACTTGTAACGTATGGTAAGATATACGCGAGAAACAAAGAAAATTTGCTTTTTTTGCGGTACCTATTTGTGTGGTTTATCAAATTTTTTACGCAAATCACAACAAATATATTCAAGAACCAAGAAAATACCTAGTTATTCTAAATGCATGTTTCCAATTTTATTGATGTTATTTCCACTAAAACATTTTTAATTTGATTTCCAAATGTCAGAGACTTGAAAAAAAAAAAAGTTAATTAAGTTTTTTTTTTTCAATTTTTTTTGGTTTTTGTTTTAATGTTTTGTGTACCTACTAAAGTTTCAACGGTATTAAAGTTATTTATCCAATAAACACATATTTATTTACATGTTCGGAAACTAAGTTGCCAACACAGTATTCTTATCTACCATTTACAGGATACTTACCTAGAGAACAAAACACTGAAAGGTTAGAAGCTAACTACAGTAGAGTTACAGTTGTCAGTGTTTACGGGCAGTTGGTAGGTAGGTACAGTCGCGGTCTGCAGTAAGCACTGCTAAACTTTCGACTTGATTAAAAGCTGCTAACGTTACGCCTCGGATTTGGATTCGTTAGCCAGGATTTTAGAAAAGCCTGTGGATATTGTGATGGTATTTGTTTGTTTGCATTTGTTGTTTAACCAATTAGATCGATACATAACACAGATGTACTTACGAGTGTACAGACGCCAGCACATCAAGATACCCCCGAAACTGTAAAATTTTCCCAATCCACTTTTAACTCATACCAATAATGACAGTTGTTATTTCAATCGGACATAATCAATTCGCATAATAATCCGTTTCCCTGACTACACATACAAAACCTTGATGTTCTTACAAGAAAGGTGAAAACCTTTACTTTCGTGATGTAATCTGCGTTCGCGAATTAACTGCCAAAAATGTAAACAAATATGAATTAATGGAAAAAGCTTTCCTACACGTTCAGCTTACGCTAAAACTTCAAATATTTTTATACCTTTTTCAATAGTGCTAGTCATTCTGAAATCAATTTATTTACCAGTGAAATAAGGTGCATATTTGTTTAACTTGAAATAACATCAATTTAAATAGACCTTAGATTCATCGAGAGCCGAGACTTGAGGCATCTCCTCTAATTCTCGCGGGAATTCCAAGCAACGAACTGAGCATCAATCGCCTGTCTCTGAAATGCAGTTCGAGGGAACAGCTTCAAGTAAGTATCCGGTTGGAGAGACTTTTGAAAAATCCTAAGTAAAAAGTCGTAATCGAGTTTGGCTCTCGCCTATTTCCTCCACCAATATTTTACCAATTTAAAAGATATTTCTTAAACTGAATAACAAGGATATATACTGTGTCCCTATGTTTTTCTTTTTTCATTAATAGTTGTCAAATTTATACACTAGGCCTCTGTTGACAGCGGTTTAAATCGGCATTTTTTTGAGGGTTCTAGTGCCTTATTTCCCATCAACCGGGTACAAATCCAGACTACTGCTACGGGCTGCTCGTGAGAAATTTATGATGGAAAAACCCAATAACACTTTGTGCGACCTGGGAATCAAACCTTGGACCTCATGATCGCTTGTGACCACGAGACCAACGGGGATGTAATAAACTTCTCAAAAATGTCCGTAAAAACTACAACTAAGCATAGATTTTTTATTACTAAATGGGCCCGCTCTTGACCCCGATCACGCCTGATGGAAAGCGATAGATGAGGTCTGTGATGGAACGAGCGTGCCCAGAAGATGCCTGTTCACTCTTGCTTTGAAGGCAGATGGGAGGGAGGGAACACAGATGGCCGGCAGGGAGTTCCACACTTTGGCTGTGCGTATAATAAAATAAATTTCTTTGTATATGTTATATGTTCCTTTTGAATTATAATATTACTAACTGCGCCCCACAGTTTCACCCGCATAAGTGTCGATCCCGTGGGAATATCGGAATGAAAAGTATCCTATGTGTTAATCCAGGGTGTCCGCTACCTCCATACCAAATTTTATCAAAATTGCTCCAGCCGTTTGTTCGTGAAGAAGTAACAAACATACAACCACAAACTTTCGCCTTTGTAATATTAGTGTGCCATGATGTGATTATGGACTCGTATTTTGGTAGAATTAGCAAGCCTTGAAATTTGAAAAATACAGGGTGTCTCAGGACATCAACGCGCAAACTGTATCTAACCATGAATTAAACAGAAAAGCCACCCTGTGATAATGTGATAAAGCTACACTGGTATAATTTTTCATATTTTATTATGGTTACAGACTAAAACCAGACCGACAAGAGAATTCCAACAAAACATTTCTGCACTAACCAAATATATTAATTTTAGACGAGGTAGTTGGAATTTCTGTGGAAACGCGTGAAGTAGCCCAATAAGCCGCTTCAGCGCTTTACAAAATTAGACGCCATTCGTATACTTGAACTGACTCGCTCTTGTTACGAATCCCACTGAAAATGTTATTGTGGAGTCTATAAATATTTGATGTTTTCTATGAATAGTATATCATTCTATGCACAATAAACTAAGCTATCTGTTCTAGTTTGAGTGCTTGAACACTTTTTGTTTTTACACAATCTGTAGGACTGGTTTCATATCAAACCATCATCTGCCTAGCCTTTTCCCAACTATGTTGGGGTCGGCTTCCAGTCTAACCGGATGCAGCTGAATACCAGTATTTTTGCATGGAGCGACTGCCTATCTGACCTCCACAACCCAGTTACTGGGTAATACCCCTTGCCAAGGGGTATACGATACCCCTTGGTAAAACTGGTTGTTAGACTTTCGGGCCTCTGACTACCCATAACGACTGTCAAAGATCCACGAATGACAGCCGGGACCAACGGTTTAACGTGCTTTCCGAGGCACGGAGGGGTCACGGTATGTAAAGATGGTCACCCATCCACAGACCAACCACAACCAGCGTAGCTTAACCTGATCGATCGACCTGTGCGGCTGTTAATATTTAGCCACGTGCCCGTGCCTCGGAAAGCACGTTAAGCCGTTGGGCCCGGCTGTCATTCGTGGATCTTTGACAGTCGTTATTATACGGGTAGTCAAAAGCCCGAAAGTCTGACAACCAGTCTTACCAAGGGGTATCGTATTACTCAGGGGATCAGACCGGAATAACTCACTTTGTTTTATATATATAGATTTTGTTTTCTGTTTTTATATTATTATGGTGTATTTATTTTGCTGTAATGCCAATAAATGCATTTTTCTTTTTCTTTCTTTCTATACAATATGTAATGTCTGCTGGGGAGTTTGTTGTGTCACTTCTTCTTGTTTTGAGAGGGACTGTCTTATGTAATTTTGACGTTCGAAAAGTGCTGATTCTCAGTCATATTTGAATAAATGAATTTTTATTTGTTTTTTTTTTCTGGTTAACCCAATATCTTGCCTTATTTTTCTGTATTAAAACGCCATTTTTAACCGACTTCAAAAAGGAGGCGGTTCTCAATTCGTCGGAACCTTTTTTTTTTTTTTTATGTATGTTCCCCGATTACTCGGAGACGGCTAGACCGATTTCAAAAATTATTTTTTTGCTAACTATCGTTCACACAACTTTAAAAACTAATAACCATCAAATCTAGAACAAAACTAAATAATTTAATCGCGTGTCGTTCTACCCCGGCTGTAGGTGTGACTGGTGTGAGTCGTGACTTGTTCCCGGAGTTGCGACTTTACGAGTAAGTTAGACGCAGCTGCGGCCAACGATACCGCGTCGCTTGCACTTTACTAGAAACTTTATGTTTTTGTACTAGAGGCAATTTGTTGATCATTTTCTATGATGTGTGTTGTTTGTAACATACACAAATAGATATTTTTTTAAAATGGGTATTAATGTTACAGTCATAGTGATTAAATAGCTATTATACATAATGACTGGTCATTATATTTAAAGTAACCTAACCATTTTTTTTTTTTTTTTACTTGTAGAAATGGTCATGCATTCTGCACTACCACGGGGAGATAGTGCAGTTATGTGGGACTCTAACCCACTAAAACTCCACGGTGTCCTCCTCTGCCGCTTATGGCGGGAACACGGGCACGCGTTAGCACTCATCCGTGAAACCGCCGCGGCTGTCCGTCGTCAATTTTCGGCCGCAGAGGATAGGGAGAGTGGCCAACGTCATACCAACACTCCTCTTCCCCTGCGGCCCCACCGCGTCCGCCATCGAACGGTGGCGACCCCGTTAAGGCCGCGGAAGGTAGGGAGAGCGGCGCACCGTAATACCGGCATTCCTCTCCCGCCGCGGCCTCCAACCCTCAGCCGCGATGCCTCCGGTACGACATCGCGGCCCGCCTCAGTTGCGATGTCGCCCAAGCGGCACCGCAACCTACATGTTGGCCGCTACGTCGTCGGCTTGTCGGCAAAAGCCCTGACGAGCGGCCCCTCCTCGGGTTCCTCTTCGCTTCACCGTGGGTGTCCAAGCCACGGCTACTGAGCCCCCCCGCCTCGACAATGCGGGAACCCACCGGGGGGGAAAGTAACCTAACCAAACCGAACCTCGGGGTGCCCTTCGCTCGCTCTTGCATCCTATGTCGACGAAGCGCCGCTTCGCGGGGCTCCTATTCCTGTGTAAAGGGTTTAAAGTAACCTAACCAAACCGAACCACAGGGTACCCTTCGCTCGCTCTAGCACCCTATGTCGACGTAGCCCCGCTTCGCTAATGTGATTAATTCAGTGTCAATTATCACTTTATCTAAATTGAATAGACATTATAAATGATGTAATGATGTGTGTTGTTACAATTTGTAGCATTACCACAACCGAATGTCGGGTATTGTGTAAAACTGTTTTCTTGTAAAAATTTCAATACGTCAAACTACTTACCTACTTTCAAATGACTTATCTACACAAAACCAATTCACCAAACACATCACGGAGCTTACTCAACCGTCGCAATCTGAAAACTCTCCCATTACCAAGTAACAAGTGAAAGACTGCACAACAAAAACAAATGGCGGCCGCGACCAAAGTTGCTCAAATGACGGAACTTGGCGAGTTTGTAACTGTCCTGCAAAGCGGTTATGGTTGTTCCGAGTTCCACCAACATCAATCAGGAAAGGATGCTTTTAAGCATTTCCGCTTAAGGGTGCTACACACTTGTTCGGATCGGCATGATTCGGCACAGACTGGTGGCAACATCGAATATAATATAATGTAGATTGTTGGGGTTTATTAGTTATATAAACGTTCCTTAAAGTTAAGTAATCATTAACGACTGTTTAACCATACATTTTTGACGTTTAAATGTTTCTTTTATAATAACTAAGTATGAGTAATAAGTGTGCTAATGTTCGGGGAAAAGTGACTTGGCTTACCTAGAATTGTGACGTGCCGACCCAAACAAGATTAATTCAAATTCAAAATATTTTATTGTTGTGTTAAGTGGTGTACGCGTACGTTACCCCAGCAGTAAAGTAGCTCTGTAGCGGTATCTACAACGCCACATGCGAACAACGCGTCATACTGACGTCACGCAAAATCCTGCATCGCGCAAGATGAGTTTATATACAACGGCCCGACATGAATCATCGGGCAGTTCCCCGCCAGACACAACACCCATCTGGTCGGAGGATCCTCCCTTTTCTATAGACTATGAGTGAACTTTACACACTGTTCCTCATACCTCTATACTCTCCTAGAGTGATATGAGTGGAAGTCGAGAGTAGAAGTCGTACCTACGAAGTTTGCTGATCGGCTCGTGTCGAATGAAAGCCGCATATGTGTAGTACCTAATTGCTTTGGGTCGGCTTTGTTGTTCAACAAATACTGCCCAATCGAATGAGTCGACCCGAACGTATGTGTAGCACCCCTTAATTTCCAGTACCTACTTTCCATTTCCTAGATTTATATTCTGGAATTGTGGCAATTTATTTGTTGATAGAACTGGGTACAGTTGAGAAAGATTTCGGTTTCGATAGCTAGAATTCTGAATTGCAATGCGGTTTCGAAATGCATACGATTTATTAGTTGCCTCGATAGTTCACTTGTTGTAACAAAGACAGTTTTGAATTTTACAAGTTTTGATTGGAAGTTGGAACTGGTTATTTATTAGGAAATCGCTTCTCTTTTCCTTCTCATAGCATAGCCTAAACTGCTGAAATGGCTGCGTCAGTTGAGACTGGTCATTTCTTAGATGTCACGGCTTACTGTGACCTTTCAAGCTCCGCTAATGAGATACGCGCGGAGCGTGACGGGTTAATTAAATTTTTATTTTTTAATTGTTTTTTTTTTTTGTTTTCTGTACTCTGGTCGGGTTATTGTAAACTCGCCATAATGAAAATTTGCCACAAGTAAATATTATAGTAAACTCGCCACAGTCTTATCTGTCTCACGAAAACTTGCCACAGCTTTAAAAGTACCGATAGCAAACGAAGTAGTAGTGTTTAATAATACATACTAGTGTAGTGAGTAATAGTGTTTATACAGGGTGCCCCAAAAGGTTACGTAGCTGGGAAGGGGGGTGATAGGGTGGTCACAAGGATCAGCAGAAAAAAAAAAAAAAGATTTTTTTTTGTCGCTCTTAATGTTAACGTCTTTTTTACATCGTTGTCATGTCACATATAATGATCAAATTCAACACTAATGATGTAACTAATATTTTGAAAGAGTGTCCATGGAGTTTCTTGGGCGTTCTTCTCCATAGCTACAATACGACCGACGTAATTTGGCGGGCCTGAACATAGGCACTAAGAACTTTCGCGTATGTTCTCTCACTCGCACTCGCCTCATGTCACCATTTGGTTCCTAAAAAATCTTGCTGCGCAGCCTTCTGCTCAAAGTTCAGGCCCGCCAAGTTACGTCGACGGTCGTATTGTATCTACTACACTTTGGAATGGACAAGCTTCATATTTCTCACTGACCGACTTCTTGACAATTCAAAAGTGCCTGCAAATGGTTTAATAGACTCAAATAAAGATTTATTCCGGTCTGATCCCTGAACCCTCCCTCCTCGATCCCCCGCTAGTTCGTCTTCTGTTTTAATCCCTTTTTTAACCACTTTATCTGGGTTAAGCCGCAATTATATTTAGCCCGTGCCGCGTGTCGCCACGCGTGGGTAAGCTATCGGTTACATACATTTAGTGCGTGGCGTAGCGACACGCGGGGCGGGACTAATGTAATCAATCCTATACTAAATGTATGTAACCGATAGCTTACTAACGCGTGGCGACACGCGGCGCGGGCTAAATATAATTGCGGCTTTACTCTTTTTGACAGGTAAGTACAATCAAGAGAAAATAAACGTTTCATGATTTACAAAATTAAATGTTTTTTTTTTTAATGTCCCATGCGTGCTAGATGGGATTGTGGCCACGGCAATACCCGAATGTTTTACTTTGAAAAATAATCTCTGGTGCTCCGAGCTGTGTGCGAACGCGCATGTTTCATTAATGCTTTGAGTTTGACTTTGAAATTAATTATCAAAGTGTATTTTTGAGACCTAATACTGAGTAGGGTATAATAGATGGTACAAGATTATAACCATAACCATACCATAATCAGCCTATAATGTTCCCACTGCTGGGACACAGGCCTCCTCTCGGTGAGAGGGAGTGGGCCGTAATCCACCACGCGGGCCCAGTGCGGATTGGCAGATGTCACATGTCTTCGAATTTTCGATTCTAGGACATGCCGGTTTCCTCACGATGTTTTCCTTCACCGTTTTGAAAGCAGTGGTGATGAAATAATTTACACAAAGTAAAGCGCCTGTCTGGGTTCGAACCTACGACCTATACTCGTAAGTCGCGGCTGTTATACTTACATATTATGCAAACGTAGTCGCAGTTTGCAGCTAGTTATATATTTGAGAGTTGAAACATCTTGATTATGTAGGTATGTTGATGTGTGCAGACGTCGTAATTACACAGCCACTTTGTGCAATGGTTAATTGGAGAAGTGGGCCTAATCTGGATAATTATAGGACATTGCCGTAACTGCCCTTAGCTAGCTGGGAGATAAGAGCTCAGTTTACCTTCTTGATAGCAATGTAATGATGATCATAGAGTATTAAAATAGTAGAAGTAGATAATGCATAGACAATTCTATAACTTTAAACCTTTTTTTCCTTTTTTTTCTTCCACGACTGCCTCGTTGGTCTAGTGGTCGCAAGCGCTACTGCTAACCATGAGGTATTTGGTTCGAAACCCGGGTCTGGCAAAGTGTTATTGGGTTTTTCCATCTGGAATTTCTCAGGAGCCGCCCGGAGTCTGGACGTGGTCCCGGCTGATGGTTGATGGCAATAGGCTCGCCCCCTATTACATGGGACTGAAACATAACTGGGGGAATGTGTGTGTACTATAGGTACACATCTGCCTAACCTTCGAGGATTACAGGCGTGGTGTTATGTTTTCGGATTTATAATATTATAACTAGCAGCGCCCCGAGGTTTCACCCACATAAGTGTCGATCCCCTAGGATTATTAGAATAAAAACTATACTATGTCCTTTCCCGGGACTCAAACTATCTATAAACCAAATTTCATCTAAATCGGTTCAGCGGTTTAAGCGTGAAGAGGTACCAAACAGACAGACAGATAGACACACTTTCGCATTTATAATATTATTAGTACTTATGGATAACATCTTTTTACAATATTTATTTATTTAATATTAGACTTTTCTACAATGAGTACACTGTTACCTTTTTATGGAATACAATAAATGAAAACGAATATGAGACAGTCAAACTTCAACAAAAATTCAATTTGATTTTCATTATATCTCAATTTGACAATACCTAAAACCTACTGAAATAACGAAAACGTTTGTCAATGTGTCTGTGTGAGCAATTAGCTCATCGGTGCATTCGCTTGCGTGCGATTTAATCCACGCTACGACTTGCCGCAACCTACCAAAGATTATTTATATGCAGATGAGACAATTTCTTTGCGATATAGAAAAGTTTGGTGTACAAAATACCCACAGAATTATTCTATTGACTATCGATAGAAAATATACATCCATTGACATCTTTTGGATAGTTGTTCTAGAGCACCTACTGCCAAAGCCAAGTACCTATTGGAAAACGACTAAGGACTATACCTATTAGATAAAAATATTATATAAAAAAATATTTTGGAAATTAAATAGCTTAAAATATATTAAAATTATGTAACAAATATCTACTTATAAAACTCGCTCCAAGAGCTTTCTCACGAGGCATAAAAAGAAAATCATCAGCGTTTTCAAATGTCTTTTATAATGCGCACAGCAAAAGAGTGGAACTCTTTAAATGCGCCTGTGTTTCCGAGCGCATACAACCCGAATCTCTTCAAAGAGAGTGAACAGGCTTCTTCTGGGTAAGCTCACTCCATCGTCGACTTTGTCTCTGTCACCTCTGACCTAGACTAGAGTCAAGAGCAAACCCATTTCAAATAAAAAAAAAAAAAACAACACGACACAAATAAATTTCTATATCTTGACTTACACCACAAGGATACACCAAGCACAAAAACTTCGCACTAAATATATCCATCATAATTTGTGCGAATGGCTAATAAAAACGAACGGGGCGAAAAACGTTACGTCCCCATACGAGGCCTGCAACCCACGACCGATCGCGTCCTCTTATTAGATACGCCATGTTGACCACGTAAGATAATAACGATTATTTTGTCACTTATTCGGAAGGAAAATTCGTGGGAAGGTTGTCATGACAATTTATTTCGGGGTTCGTCGTAAGGCGATGTTCTTTTTTTTTATTATATTTTATAGATCAAACATAACATCCATGCGAGACCTGTTAAGGATGATTTCCATCAAACGGCTCGCATCGCATCGGATCGGAAAGGATACGAACGGATGCGGCGACAGACGATCGCGTCCGGCAGCATGTCGACACACACGATCGGCTCCGTACCGTTGCTTGCGAACGTACGTTTCTGCGCCTAGTCAAATAGTTTCATTCCTAGCAGCACCTTAGGGTGCTGCGTACGCAATTAGTTGCGTAACACACTTTAAATCACAATCTGAATCATTTCGAAGGATATTGCTAATCCATTGCTTCATATGTTCGAAAACTTTGTCTGCTCAACAACGTAAATAACACATTGAATGTTGTTGAACTGTCAAAATGAAAGCCATCGCTACTGATAGTGTTTTACGCAATTACCCCGCGTGTGTCTAATTTTTGAAAACGGTTGAAGTAGTATTGTTGGCTATTGCATTAGAAGAAGAAGAAATTAGTCATAAAACACATAAGAGGATTTTCGAACGATCTGATACGACGACAGGTGAACGGAGCCGATCGCGCGTTATAGCATACTTTCGGCTACGATCGCGTGTCGCGGAAGACGCCCGCGATTAAGCTGCTGCGCGCAGCTTGGTAATAAGATTGTAAAATCCGTTTAAATTCGATGCGATGCGAGCCGTTTGGTGGAAATCATCCTTTAGTTCACCACCAATACATTTAGTTATTACAAGAAAATCAGCTGAGGGGCAAGCAAGATTAATGGGGAAGGTAGCCCGCGAAATTCAAAATTTATTTTCGCCGCCATCTTGTTTTTTAATACAATTTCCGTGACAATTTCCACATTTACCAACAACGTCTTCTTGTCAATGTCATTTAGGCGCCAAAAGATCTTTGTAACACTATACAATTGAATTAACTTGATTTATATGTAGGTTAGCCTTAGTCCTGCGTTTTCACGTATTGTACCTACTTTCTTATCTGTATTAATTAATATTAATACATTCGTTGGTCTATGTCCGTACGAGCGAGGCGTGCACAGGCGGCTTGCGCCAGCTTGCACTGCCGGCTATATTACACTTCCATTGTGCCTATTTAGTATTCATACTTTTTGCCATGCCGGGTAACGGTTCTATGCATCTTTTAAGCTAATTAAGAATAGCTAGAATAATTATTAGATGGAAATATCTAATAGCAGATGCAAAGTACAGGAGGAAAAATGAATAAAAAAAAAACAGTGGCACTCCGGGAGTGCCGACAAAAGTGAAAACTTGAACGATTACGTGTGTATTTTTTTTAATCGTCTTAAAAACAAAACACAAACAGAATACTTTGCCATCACTCACTGACATATCGGATATACATTAGAACCGAGTTCACGAGGACAGCCGGACACATCCGAATGTAGCGCGGTGTCGGTTACGGTAACTGTGTCGCGAGTTCAATGGTTTTTGCCCATCTCAAAAAAAGCCCAACCCGCCTAAAGAAGTTTTCACTTAAAAAATCACTGCTTACTGAAGATATTCCACAAGAAATCACAAAGCGTATCGTGTTCTTAAAGAAAATTTGAATTTCGCGGGCTACCTTAGCGCTTACCCCTTAAGGCTTTGTATCCACCTTCCAAACACCCCATCCACTGAAACGTCCGACACCACGTGATTACGTCATTCGTTATGTTCCCATACATTTTTTATTTTGGGCCGCGGGGCGCCCTCGCCACCGTATGGACCGCTGTTAAACTAAGGGCTGTTTCTTCAAGTGGATAGACCAGGGTAGATTACAAAACTTGTTTCGTAACTTTAAGAAACTTTGATTTTTTTTAATAATTGCTTATTTTTAATGTTTGTTTACATTACGAAAATTATTGCGTTAGTTAATGGCAGCGGACCACTGAGTGGTTAAGTATGTTTCTATAATTAACAATATTTAATACTCAAAGTGTGAATGAAGTTGGTTTTATCGAAAACTACTTAGTGTCTGCCTCGTTAATGTTAAACTGAATTTCATTTCGCAAAGTAAGTAATTATTATATTGATGACAAATTATCAAAATAAAGGAACATTGTTATCATATTAGGAAGCAGCTGATATCTAATTAGTTGAGTAAGTACAGTAGTTGTTATCATAATTCTAGTTGATATTTTAATTCTTTAATCTTCCTACTAATTAATATTATAAATGTGAAAGTTTGTGAAGATGCTTGGATGTTTGTTACTCAATCACGCGTAAACCGTTGAAAAGATTTGGTTGAAAATTGGCAAATAGATAGACCATTTCCTGTATTAACACATAGGATGCTTTTTATCCCGATATTCCCACGAAATCGAAACTTACGCGGGTGAAACCGCGGGGCGCTGCTAGTATGTCATAAATTAAAGAATATTTTAACTCTTGATAATAAAATCTAATTTAGTTTAATGCTAATTACCTAAAAGTCAGCCCATGGATTCCTTTGTTTATTATTATTATTTTAAATTTAATTAACTTATTATTTTTAAATGATCACAATTCTGTTTTGGGTTTTTACCTGTTTTGAATTTAATATTATATATTATTAGTAATTTTAATGTATGCGTATGAATTTGAAACTATGGACTAGAATTATGTCTGAAATAAATACATTATTATTATTATTATTTATCATATACGTATGATAAACAAAGGAATCCATGGTATGGTTAACATATAGGCTACTTTTTATCCCGATATTCCCACGGGATCGACATTTACGCGGGTAAAACCGCGGGGCGCAGCTAGTGTGATATAATCCTTCAATTATAATTTAAATCTTAGGTTTTAGGTGATACTCAAAATAAAGATCAGGCTAACAGATTGTTCAGTAGAAACCATAAATACCTAATAATAAAAATAATACAAATATTTATAATTTTTCCGCTGTTGTGATTTTTAATACAGGATGTTTGTTACTAATTCTAACCTTTGTTCTTGATTGAGACATTGAGTGAAACTAACAGTACCTTAATTACAATGAGCAATAACTTTTCGTTTTTTGAAGTAAAAACTTCTTTAAGCGCGTTTGCCCAACGCGCTTAAAGAAGTTTTTTTAGTTTTTTGAGATGGGGAAAAAACCATTGAACTCGCGCCACTGTTACCGTAAGCGACACCGCGCGATTTTTTTTTTATAAGACGATTTAAAAAATACCCGCTTTTTTTTTGTGGATGGGAAATCATCAAATGAACCCCGCTCTGGGTGGAGCAGAAGGGAGCTGCCACAACCGTCGAGGGGCCCTCACAAGGGGCCCGGGAGGGGGCTGAAATGGAGGAGTAATGGCTCCATTACGCCTCCAGGCGAACATCAACCACTGCGCCTGCGCTCAGGATCTGTTGCTCCAGAGCGTGGCGCAGTAGTCGATTAACATCGCCGTGGTCGCTAAGCCGTACTTTGTCCTGCCCAGGGATGACTGGGTGGAGGACCTGAGCGGCTCAGTGGCCCTATATTCGTCGGCCGCCGCCGGTACCCCGTCCCTCGAATGCGTCACGAAGCGACAGGGGTGCGTAGCAGCACGGTTCGGAGAGGTTGCAGTAGTGGGAGTGTACTTCTCTCCAAGCCGAACTCTCGCCGAGTTCCACAACTCTTTAACAAAAATACCCGCTTCGGGTGTGATCGGCTGTCCTCGGGATGTACTCGGTTGATACCCATATTATAGGAATTGAAAAAAATATATAATCAGCCATCTTGGAGCGGCGGCCATATTGAATTTAGTGTGATGCAATTAACTTTATCGTTTTCTACTTCAAGCCCTTTCATTTGATACCCATATTAAGGGGGTTGAGAAAAAATATGTAATCGGCCATCTTGGAGCGGCGGCCATATTGAAATTATTACAATATTGAGTATTGCACATTGTATTTTTACCAGAACTAAAGGTGTATGCAAAATTTCAGCTCAATCGGATACCAACAAATGGTCGAAAAATGGTTTGCCAATTTTGACGGACAACTTACTTATTAAACATACTTACATACGAACAGTGCAAGCTAAATATAAAAGCTTGTAAAAAGAACCGCTGATCGACTTTAACCAAACCGATTTAGAATAGAACGAATTCAATATTTTACGATATGTTCGAAGCGAGTCCACCACAGTACATAAATCGCCATGGCATTACATAAATCCTAGCATTACATGCACAATCTCACAGTGTGAACTGACCGCGCCGAGTTAGAGCTCGACTTAGCGAATAGAAAATAGAAAATATTGATTGTCCAGGTAATACAGTAAGCAGGGGGGGCCTAAAAAGGCCACTTTGGAGAATCATAAAGGGATAAATAACATTATGAATCGTAATATGTCGAAGACAGTCCGTGTTTTTCTTTTATAAAAAAGTTAAATTCACCCTGTATAATTAGGTATTAAAACACTCGTGTGATAAAATAACTATTGCGCTTCCAAACAAAGTAGTATCTATCATTATAGACGCACTTAAAATCCTCTTTGCGGACAAACATGGAACATCCTATAGATAAACTATAGGTACCTAAGTACCGATTACTTAAATGTGTTATCTTAAAGCGTTCGCGATACACGTGATAGTGCGATCAGTCCCACAAAGTAACCCAAACAAATGTTTATCACTATTGTATCATAATAACAAGATTAGGAACAATAACACGTTATAATTAATGCATCGATAGAATCACGCAAAAGATACAGTTTTGTATAAAAACGATAAAAAGTTCTCTAAAAGCATAGTTTGAATAAGACCTAGTAAACACAAAGCAGGTAAGCAAAATACCTTCCTTTCTTAAGAGTCATTACCATTGATGATAATATTATCAAAAGCGATAAGTAGCTATACTATTACTATTATCTGACACACCAGTCAAATAATAAACTTTCTTAGATTTGACTGACACACTCTTATGTGTGTGTCAGTCAAATCTAAGAAAAAGTATTTTTAATAATCATCACTAATATTATAAAGGCGAAAGTTTGTGAGTGTGTGAGTGGGGGTGTGTTTATATGTTTGTTACTTCTTCACGCTCAAACGGCTGGACCAATTTTGATAAAATTTTGTATGGAGATAGCTAACACCTTTGTAATTTTCCATTTGGAAAAATCGTCGTAGGCTTTCATGTACGATGAATTAGTAGTTAAGGTAATTTAAAATTGTTGCAAAGCAAAGTAATTTTCAGTATTCGCGCGTTTTTTTGTGTTCAATTTTATTTTTTAATATTCTACTCGTGGTGGCCAGTTCTATTTTCGAACTTATTGGTAACTCATGGAATTAGTATGTACCTACTACCTATCGCAAATGTTTCGTAATGTGCAATTTCTAATTTATGTTCCAAATTCAAATCACATTAATGACCAGAGGCAGGCCTCCGTCACTCCATGTACTTGCGCGCTATAAGTGCCTACCGCCCAGCCGAGCGGTCTCGGTCCGCCGGCGGATCAAATTCAGTGCGGTTTTCGCAAGCGAAGCGCGCGCACGCAGTTCAATTTTAATAGTGCTGTTCGTTCGTACGCGTATTACGATACCGTGTGGTGCCTTATGTGCAGTAGATGGGTGCAAATCAAGTAAAAGAAGGGGTAAACATCTAACATTTTTCCATTTACATGTCAATGAAGATGTCATGTCATGTTTTAGATGTACTGCACAGTCGGCACCAATTTATAAAAAAACATATTTTATAAACGATACCATTTTAAACTACCACCTATAGTCACAACATATTCACAGTTCTCAATAAAATAGACACAAATAGTTATGTTAATTTAATTTTAATGAAGAGGCAGCCCTGCGATTGCTGTGGGATCGCGCGGTGCGAAGCAATCACAACTGTACGCTTGAGCATTTAGGCACATTTTAGCATGCAGCGGTTGCTGACGCGACGGAGTAGGCTATTATAGCTGTAGGTATTGGAAATTTTCTACTGAGTGAAGTATCTGTTACGTAGTAACTATTTAGTAATCTGTGCCAGAGGTGCTTAATGAACCCGCCATGGTCGCGGGTTGTTCGAAAGAGATACCGTGGCCCCTGGCACAGGCAACTGAAGGAACACGGGTGGGTTTTAGTCTGACACTCCCTTCCGCTCCGCCCAGAGCGGTGCTCCCGCTCTGGGCGGAGCGGAAGGGAGTGTCAGACAAAAAAAATTCATTTGATGACTTCCCACACAAAAAAAAAATAAAGGTGCTTAATGAAATTCAGTACAATATTATTGCTCTGTTAGATCCCAGGTCTTGAATAACTTACTTTAGGTTAGGTTTAGGGACATATCATTTCATATTGTCGAGCAGGTTGTGTGAAAAACTACTTATTTCGTTTCAAACTAGGTATAATAAAATTATTGTCTACCCAATCATTGTCCATTCCAAGATTGCCTGGAAAAGATCGCAGAAAGCGATAAACGCCCATTGTATGTTTCGTAGTTTTTTTTTGTGATTTATTTTTAGTTAACAAATCTTTGTTTCCGTTCCAGCAAAAATGAAATCTCTGCTCATTATCGCCTCTTTCGTCGCCCTAGCTGTTGCCAGCCCCACCCACCGTGGCATCGAAGCTGGCCCGGCTATGGTAGACTCCGAGTCCATTGCCGGCGGCCACTCTATTGTCCACGTCGACCCTACCTCTAATGCACGCGCTATCGTCGGGGATGAGCCCATCAATATTAGCATCGACCAAAAGGCCAAGAACGTTCCCTCTGCCACTTCCGTCATCCAGATTATCAGGAAGGTCGGTGGTAAAATTACCGTCGTTGATGCGCCCATCAACCTTCCCGCCGCTGGTGCCATCGTTGCTGAGCCCGAACAAATCATCCAAGCTGGCCCGGCTATGTTAGACTTCAAACCCATTGCCGGCGGCCACTCTATTGTCCACGTCGACCCTACCTCTATTGCACGAGCTATCGTCAAGGGTGAGCCCATCCCTATTAGCATCGACCAAAAGGCCGAGAATGTTCCCTCTGCCACTTCCCTCAACCCGATCATCGTGAACGTCGATGGTACAACTAGGGTCGTTAATGCGCCCATCAACGGGATACCCACCGCTGGCGCCATCGTTGCTGAGCCCGAACATATCATTAAAGCTGGCCCGGCTATGTTAGACTTCGAGCCCATTGCCGGCGGCCACTCTATTGTCCACGTCGACCCTATCTCTATTGCACGCGCTATCGTCAAGGGTGAGCCCGTCACTATTAGCATCGACCAAAGCGCCGAGAACGTTCGCTCTGCCACTTCCCTCATCCAGATCATCGTGAACGTCGATGGTACAACTAGCGTCGTTAATGCGCCCATCAACGTGATTCCCGCCGCTGGCGCCATCGTTGCTGAGCCCGAACATATCATCGAAGCTGGCCCTTCTATGTTAGACTCCGAGCCCATTGCCGGCGGCCACTCTATTGTCCTCGTCGACCCTACCTCTACTGGACGCGCTATGGTCAAGGGTAAGCCCGTCAATGTCAGCATCGTCCAAAACGTCGAGAACGTTCGATCTGCCACTTCCCTCATCCAGATTATCGTGAACCTTGAAGGTACAACTACCGTCGTTAATGCGCCCATCAACGTGTATCCCGCCGCTGGCGCCATCGTTGCTGAGCCCGAACATATCGTGGAGGATGCCCCTGAAGCCGTCCGAGTCGTTTAAGCTGCCCCTGAGCCCGTTCAGGTCATCGAAGTTGCCCCTGAACCTGTCCAAGTCGTAGAAGTTGGTCCCGCTCCCATCGGAAACCCTGTTCTCCCCATGCCTTGGTCCCTGAAGTGTTTCACACCTGAACTTCCCATCCCCGTTGTCGTACTGCCCGAACTAAACTAAGGAATTATAGAGGAAAGCGCACCTGAGTTAACACCTACTCGACCATTCGCTACATTATTATGAGTTAATTACATATACCATGTCAGTTCCGGATATTTTATTTATTTAATTACTATCTGACCCGGGTGAACTTCATACCGCCTCAGAATCATTATCGAAATAAAAAGTTAATCCGATCTCGAGATCTCATCAAAAAAGCCGTTCCTTAGAAAATGTATCAGAAAATTAATTATCTTCATAATTTTTAAATTTATTTCCCCATGTTTTAATAGTTATTATGCTATTCGGGGCGGACAAAAATCAAAGATCTTAAAATCGGTCCAGCCGTTCTTGAGTTAGGTATAAGTGGTGTAACTAACCGACTTTGTTTTATTTATATATATTCATACCTTTTAACTGCGCCATGTTAAATTTGGACATTACATTGTTTTCCCCAATGATTATTATAATGATATTATTAGTTTACTTATAACATAATTGATTAATATATAAACAGATGTCTTAAACATGGTTGCGAGTCATCTGGACTGTGTTTACGTGGGTCACTGCTGTGCCGTTTCTCATGGGATGTCGCAACGGTGCGCAACCATTATGTCTTGTGTTTTTGTTTAGTGTCTGTACTTACTAACATAGCCGTAAGATACTAACAATCTTGTTTGAATCTTGGTTACTCCAATAAAGAAAAATTCTATTATATTCTATTCTATAATATCCCCTGCACATGTCCCACCAATTAGCAAAAAGCATTTGTCTAGATTTTGGTATTTAGGACGAGAAACCTGGGTTATAAGAGCGAATTGTGATTTTTAAAGCAGTTTATGTACATAAACACTAATTGGCAAATAAAACTTCTGAGTTTTTGTTTTAGAGGATTTTTTAATCTCGGTGATGGATGACATGGAGGCCATACTTAATGACCTTTATAATATACGCGCCGCACTATGTAAGTACCATTTTGTTGAATCTCAGATGTGTCTTCTCGACATCTGTGTGTCACTAACGGGATGCAGCAGAATACCAGCGTCAGGTATTGTACCAGGCATATGCTGAGCTGGATTCCCATTTGGTGCAACGATGAGACACACACCGCCCAGCACGCGTAGCATGAGCACCGGTTTGTCGACGGAAGAGTAGACAAAGATGACGTTCCGTGTAGACAGTACGACGGCAGCAAAGTAGAAAGAGTCAACTGCACTTTTTACGAAATTCACTCTTTTACATAATTCGACTCAGAATTCTTTGTTTTGTGATAGGATTTTTTTTTCTTCAACTTTCTGACTAATTGATCGACTCCTAGACATTATTCAAAAGTGCCTGCAAATGGTTACATTTAAAAAAATGCTCCAACTTTGTTTTTTGCAGTCCCAAAAGTTTAAAGTCCAAAGTTTACAAGGAATTACTTAAAAGTTGTACAACTTCTATAAATATTCTGAGCTCATAATGATTTTGAGAGCAGGGGTGGCCCAGTGGTAACGGCTACGAGTTGTAGGTCATGGGTTCAAGCCCAGGCAGACGCTTCACTTTGTGTTAAAAATTTCATCACCACTGCTCTCAAAACGGTGTAGCAAAACATCGTGAGGAAACCAGCATGTCATAGAACCAAAAAAGTTCAAAGACATGTGACATCTACCAACCCGCATTGGGTCCGCGTGGTGGAGAAGAGGCCTGTGTCCCAGCAGTGGCAACATTATAGGCTGGTTATGCTAATGATTTTAAGGAAGAGGTCAAGTTAAAGATGATTTGGATACAATAAAGATAATAGTGGCTATCACGATGTTTGTAAATCCTCTGTCTAGCTTTGCAACTGAAATGCCCAGAGATGATGCCCTAGAGATGATGATCCAGCTGCAAGTGTTTATTGTTCAGACAGAATAAAAAACTGCAGCTCTTCTGAGCTGCAGTTTTTCACTATTATTTTAACATGCTTACAAAAAAAAGCAAGCAAGCAAAGCAAGCAGCAAAATGTAAAGCAAAAAGCAAGGCTTACAAAAAAAAACAGTGACACTCCGGGAGTGCCGACAGAAGTGAAAACAAAACACAAATAGAATACTTTGCCATCACTCACTGACATATCGGATATACATTAAAACCGAGTAGGTACATCCCGAGGACAGCCGAACACATTCTTTTAATCGTCTTATAAACAAAACACGCGCGGTGTCGCTTACGGTAACAGTGGCGCGAGTTCAATAGTTTTTTCCCATCTCAAAAAATGCCCAACGCGCCTTAAGAAGTTTTCACATCAAAAAAAGAATGGTGTACATACACCATTCTTTTTTTGATGTGAAAACTTCACCATTCTTTTTTTGATGTGAAAAGCACAGTACCGGTGCTTGATGTATTTCGGAACAAAATATGGTGATGGTGTAAGATTAGAAACGTAACACGTAACGTAAAAAAGAGTACCTAAGCAATTACCAATTTAGAAATAAAATCTTAATACAAATCGACAGGCAACGCACAGCCTACACCGTTGGGTCTACAAACATGACATTTTGCACAAGAGTTTCATAAGTAACGAAAGTGAGCACTAAGTAACCTAATGGGGATAAATTGCGGTGCAAGTCTCATCGGGCACATGGCTGATCATAATTTTTAAGTTATAAAATACTCGTTTCAAGATTTCCATAAACATCATAAAAAAATGTTTTCAATAAAATGGCACTGACGGTGACCAATTTATAGCCAATCTACTTGAGTACTAACAACAATAACCCTTCGTCTTCCCCGACTTGTACAAGTAAGAGCAGCTGCTGCCAGTTTATACCATGCTTTTCGTTTGCTCACAAATCATCTTAGTAAAGTTCCGTCTTTCTCTTGTGGAAATGTCCAACTTCTACTGACACTTACTTCTATCGCCAGGATCCTCGATTTAGTAAAACACCAGTCTTCCCGTATGTTACGCCCATAAGAGGAAATGCGGTCGGAGAGACTTTTGAAAATGCCTAAGTAAAAAGTCATAATTCGAGGTTTGACTCTCGCCTAATTCCTTCTCCAATCATCATCATCATCATCATTTCAGCCAAAAGACGTCCACTGCTGGACATAGGCCTCCCCCAAGCACTTCCACTTCGACCGGTTCTGTGCTTCTCGCATCCAACGGGTTTGCGGTCCTGCGGCCTTCACAAGGTCGTCGGTCCACCTTGTAGGAGGCCTTCCAACGCTACGTCTTCCGGTACGTGTTCGCCACTCCAGAACCTTTCGGCCCCATCGGCCATCTGTTCTGCGAGCAATGTGCCCTGCCCACTGCCACTTAAGTTCCAATATTGGATCAATTTAAAAGATATTTTATAAACTATATAAGAAGGATATATACTGTATCCCTATCTTTTTCTTTTTTTATTAATAGTTGTCAAATTTGTACACTAGGCCCCCTGTTTGACAGCGGCAGCGGTGTAAATCGACATTTTTTGAGAGTTCTAGTACCTACTTATAAAAATAATGTATCATCAAAAAGGAAAACATAAGGACTTACAAGTAGTTAATATTTATTATTCTGTAAAAAAAAATATTGCTTTATGGTCATTAACCAGAAAGCGGTGCATGTCACATATCTTCGAAATTTCGGTTCTAGGACATGCCGGTTTCCTCACAATGTTGTCCATCTCCTACGTAAGACCGCCTGTTACAGGACTTCCCATGTCCTCTATCATTAACATATAATAGATATACATATATATAAAATAGGATAGAAAACTTTTATATTAAACAGGAGCACATAGGGGTTATACCTACAATTTATTATTCAGCGTGAAGCCGCATCAACTTACGTAACATCTGGGAGACCCATATACAGTGTATTGCACATTGACAGCCGAAACCCCCCCCGTGACAGATTTACATCGAATCTTCAAGCTGTACTAAACCAGCCAACCATAACCCCCTTGACCATAACTCCTACCCGTTGACCTCGCAGATCATTCCGCACGTAACCCACATCTACGACTCGTTAATATTCAGCAAACGTGTTCCAATTACTAACTGTTAGTCGTGCCCCAATAAATAAAGGTTGGTAGTTATAATTGACAGGTTGCTCTGAGCCTGACGCATTGCGGGCTGGTGAGCTTACAAGACGGTTAATAAATCTCGTTTTATATGAAAATCTTGTACGTACCCTGTATCTATTATCTGAGGAGTTTCAGGTTCCATGTTGAATTTACTACGATGAAGTTAATTATTTTTGGCCCTTTTTTTTTATCTGGAAGTGTACTCCTGACCACTCCTGTCTGAAAATTTTCAAATTTATCTTCGGTGTTCTCTCATTATGCCCTACTCAGCTATCAACTTTTCGTCCTTATTAAATGCTTGCTTAAAAACCATCTGGGTTCCCCTACTATAAGTGACGTATGTGACCTCAAAAGTAGAACGATACTGAATGTGATTACGTAATTTGTTGAAATAGTTATATTGAAACGTTCTTTTTAAGGTTCCGTACCCAAACGGTAAAAACGGGACCCTATTACTAAGACTCCACTGTCCGTCTATCTGTCTGTCTGTCACCAGGCTGTATCTCATGAACCTTGATATAGATAGACAGTTGAAATTTTCACAGATGATGTATTTGCCGCTATATTTCCACTTTTTCTCCCTAGCTGCTCAACACTACCTTTTTGGGATTGTGTAATTTTGCAAGTCGATGAGAAATTCCTTGCACATTACTCCTACTTTCCTCCTTAGTATTCAACCCCTAAGCGTCTTCGAGTCTAAGTATTACCATTTTATTATTATGTATTCACCTAACAAAATTCAACTATCTTTGTAGTACCTATTAAATAACAGCTATTTATCAAATAATTTTAGTGTTCCTAACATGGAATGTCTGTAAGGGCTTATACAGCATGTTTTATTGCTTAGGCAATATCCACAGGGTGCTGATTAAACATACGCTCGGCAGATTCTGGATCGTCCGTGGGGCAAGGCATAGAAGAAAGGAGTTTATATATTTGTATAAATTATTTCATCACCACTGCCTAAAACGGTGAAGGAAAACATCGTGAGGAAACCGGAATGTCCTAGAACCAAAAATTTTAAGATATGTGACATCTACCAACCCGCATTGGGTCGGGCCCGCGTGTTGGATTACAGCCCACTCCCTCAAACTCAAACTCAAAGCATTTATTTCAATTAAACCATTTACAGGCAGTTTTGAATTGTCAAGAAGTCGGTCAGTCAGAAAATATGAAGCTAGTTGCCCATTCCAAAGCGTAGGTACCTATGGAGAAGAACGGGCAAGAAACTCCATGGACACTCTTTTAAATTATATTTTTACAAAAATATTAGTTACATCATTAATGTTGAATTTAAAATTATATGTGAGAACGATGTAAAAAAGACGTACACGTTAAAAGCGTCCAGAGTACAGCAAATAGCAAGAAAACAACAATCCAAAAATAAAAATAAGCCGAGGCAGCTAAGTGATGACCAGCCCCAACTGACGGCGCCCGTTCACGAACATGACGCATAGATCAGCACCCTCTCACCGAGAGGAGGCCTGTGTCTCAACAGTGCATTGGGAACATTATAGGCTAATAATTATTGAATTGTTAATTGTAAGCTCCTCTGTATTATTTCGTGGATGTCAAAATGAGCCTAAAAAAATAATCATATTTGGAGAATAATATTGAAGTTTGGACTGTTGAATGCATTACAGAAGAAAACACATCTATGTATGTATGTCTCTGGTATAACACCTTCACATTACTGGCTTTAGTATTGCGTTTCTGGACCATTTTATTTAAGGACTAGTAACATATTATAAGGCTTTCATTGCTAAGCTCGTGCTCTCTGGTTAAAACTCGCATCGAAAACAAAAGAAGAGTTGGGGGATTTACATTAGGTTTATTTTCACCGTGCGGTCGCTTACCAAATCGCTTCACAAGCCGAATCGCCACCCCATTTAGACAGGTCGATAAAAATTACAGGTGACTTTTGACAGTCGACGGTTCATTTTGCATCAAAATGTCGATCTTTATGCGGCGGGCGATCGCCTGCGACTGAGTATTTTTAAGTCACCCGCCGCAAGCGACTGCCGCCGCATGACAAAAGTCAAAAACTGCTTTGGCATTTGTGATTTTAGTCACCTGCAGCCTAGCCGAATTGCTATTTAGACAGTCGATTTTCGGAAGTGATAACCGATCTATTTATTTACAAATGATCTTTATTCCCAAAAAATATCCTAAAACATGAGCCAACCGTTAGTTTAGAATGGGCAGAAACAAGAACTTTTCACAACAATTCACAGATAATAACGAGTACTTTGCACCAACACATGAATTCCCTACGCGAATGGCTAGACACTTAGATTCCCATTCTAGTACCGACGTCTCTTTTACTCGTTCCCTTTAGGATGATGATAGAGAGAGACAGGAATCGCGTTTATTAAACCCTCCAGTTTGTTTTATTAAGTTTTGCATCCTGCTGGGCGTAATTTGGCCAAGGGTTCTTTTAAAATTATATTTCTGGTATATACTGGAGGCAGATGAGAGGAAATATTTAATTAAATTGTTTTGCTGTGATATTATATTATTTGTTCAAGCTATCTTTGTGTTTTTATTACTTTTTGATGGTCATCAAATTACGGAATCACGAGAATGATCCACCGTGAGTTTTGGAAGCTCTTGAGTCCTTTTGTTTTTTAGAATGGAGTCACTGGTATTAATACTCCTTTTAATTTTTGTGAATGGCGTCTTATATATATATTCAACCTATGAAGTTATCGGCTGCTTAACCGGTGTCGCTAGGGAGACGAGCAGCAAGGGACAGCCTGGATCGGATCAACCCGACCTTACCCTTTTGTTTAAACTATGATTTATGGTCATATTAAGATGTCCAAACATAATAATAGCGTGATTAGCCTAGCGTTCCCACTGCTGGGACACAGTCCTCCTCTCTTCGAAAGGGCTATAATGTACCACGCGGGCCTAGTGCGGGTTGGTAGAGCAGTGGTGATGAAATTATTTACACAAAGTACAGCACCTGCCTAGGTTTGAACCCACGACCTACAACTCGTCATCGGAGCTGTTGCTATTAGGCCAGACTGCAAAAACTGACAAAAACACCTGATGTTCAATTGTTTTGACATTCTCCATTTGCCAGTAGGCTTCCAAAATTGTGGGAACTGAAGATGGACCGTTAAAAACTTCCTGAACCAGCCATTATCTAAATATATAAAAAATGGTTGCCTGTAAAGTCGGTTTTACGGGCGAAGATTTTACGTGACAACGTCTTTTTCTCGGTAGAATAGTTGAGTGGGAGAGAGACGCAAGGCATTCGGCGGGCCTCTCTCTCGTTCGGTGACTCATCGTAACGTTACCGAGCGTTACACTTTTTCATAAGTGACTCCCAGCCGCAACCTAATTTAAGACGTTGTCACGTCAAAATTCAAAGTCCTGACTGACTGACTGATATATCAACGCACAGCCTAAACCGCTGGTCCTACAGACATGAAATTTGGAGGGTGTGTTCTTTGTGAAGAGTAGCTGTATCCACTAAGAAAGGGTTTTTCGAAATTCCACCCCTAAGTGTGAAATTTCACGCGAACGAAGTCGCGGGCATAAGCTAGTTATACAGAAACCTAAAATTAACCTCCTCATAACTATTACCTTACGTAACACCTCATCCCACACATTACAAACCTCAGACCGTCTTGCGGCTCCACAAGCTCGTCCAACATCCAACATGTGCAACATAGTTGAACATATAGTTCAACATAGTTGTACAGGTGCTAGGCCACAGGCTGGCAGGAATGTGGAGATGACACCGCAACTTGTGTGGGTATGTCGACGTGTGTCTTGGTAAGTTTATAGAGATGGACGTGGCTCATGTCAGTGTTGCTGTTTGGCTATAAATTCGCTTACATAACTACGCTTTAACTAAGTGCTCTTAGTAAGCTCTTTTAATGAATACAAATACTAAATGCGAATGGGACTCTCTCTGTCTATCTGTTACATTTTTCCGCCATACCAGCTAAAAGGATTTCCATGAAATTTGGATACCCAAAGGATACTCTTTACCCAGGTAAGTAGTACGTTTAAAGCCGCGGGCAAAACCTCATAAAGTTCTTTTAAAGGAAGGATCACCATCGCTCGTTATGATTCTCTTTATATAAGTGTGATAAAGTACATAATCAGCCTATAACGTTCCCACTGCTGGGACACAGGCCTCCTCTCTGTGAGAGGGAGTGGGCCGTTATCCACCACGTGGGCCCAGTGTGGGTTGGTAGATGTCACATGTCTTCGAATTTTTGGTTCTAGGAGATGCCGGTTTCCTTACGAAGTTTTCCTTCACCGTTTTGAGAGCAATGGTGATGAAATAATTTATACAAAGTAATCAATTTCGAATTTCACGTATTGACTTCGTAATGAAATTATCATAATATTGTCAGCCAAAACAACTCGATTTTAACAACAGCAAACTTATGAGTAGCTCAGAGGTCACTGCACTTTAATCCAATTGGTGGAAATCCGATTAAAACAGTGCTGTCGGATGCACAGCAAAATATTAGAGCATGAAAACAACTGTAAACATTTCTACAATATACGTAGGATATAGACTAATGGAATGTTAACATTTTGCTTTTTGACATCCCTAAATATACGAGGTACCTAATTTGTACCTACTATCAATGACATTTGTTGGAAGTATGGAACTTTCTGTGCCGAACGTGCTGAACACAATAAAATTAACTGGTTCCTATTTTATTTTCTTGAAGTTTTTACTCTGTACTGTATGTGACATTGCAAAGTCATTTTCAAATTGATTTCTGTTTCAGAGTAAGTAATATTGATTTCCACAACGTTTTTTTTACTTTTTTCTTAATCTTTTCCACTCCAATCATGGACGTAATATATAGAAGTCCAATAATCTTGTCATAAACAAAAACATTCATTTTCATTCGATCCTTTTGATGTTTCCGATACCAACTGACAGCTGTCACCACTTTGACGTGGCGGGACCATCAACATTTTTGTCACTCTATTAAAAAAAATAATGGATGACAAACAGAAACACATACGAACGAAGCAAGTGAACGAAAAGCTTGTAAAATATAAAACATTATTTAAATCGGTACAAAAATTAAATCCTCTTGGCTTTAACCCAACACCGCAGCATTAAAGTGAAATCATCACGCCATTATTCAAATGTGGGTAGGTAAAGCTTTCACACTTCGTTCGGGTGAGGGGTTGTGCAGTGGGTCAATATTCTATAGGTGGCTCTGTGCAGCCTATCCTCTGATAGTTCTACATTGTAAAATAGACCGGGAGACTGGCTCTTGAAAATAACTTGAATTATTTTTAGCACTACCTAGAATACTTAAATTTTTTTTACACACTGCACTCACACTTGTGCACTATAATATCTCCCGCGCCGAAGGCTAGGCTCTGTTGAAATTTGCTCATGGCCGAAAGACGGTCTGAAGGACTAAATATAAATTATGATCAAAATCAAAAGTCATTATTCAGCACTTTTCGAACGTCAAAATTACATAAGACAGTCCCCCAAAACGCCCGCCCATAGCCTAAACATTAGGGTGAGAAGGTAGTTTTCTCGCCTCTAATGTTTATAGATGTTGTTTCTAGATTTAAACAATCCTATCACATGATTCGTTTCTTAATGTAATCACGATAACTAAAACTATAACAACTAATTTTGATATGTTCTATTGATGCCAAAATCTGATCTAATTACCTACTGGACCACATCATTATCATATCTTTCATCTATACTAGATTAGTACACCTAATATAAAATGTTATCAGTAGGTAACAATTTCTATATAAGTACCTAAGGATCGATAATTTATCTTCTAGTCTAGAGTTCAAAAATCAAAATCAAAATATTTTATTTTGCATAAACCTACATGCACTTATGAAACGTCAGAAGCTAGGTGCCTTTTCCCAACTATATTAGGGTCCGCTCCAGTCTAACTAGATGCAGCTGAATAACATTACTTTACATGAAGCGACTATCTATCTAACCTCCACAATCCAGTTACTGGGTAATACGTTACCCCTTGCGGTAAGACTGCCAAAGATCCACGAATGCCAGCCGGTACCAACGGCTTAACGTGCTTTCCGAGGCACGGAGGGGTCTTTATATGTAAAGACGGTCACCCATCCACGGACCAACTGTGGCAAGCGTAGCTTGACTTGATCGATCGGCTCGTGTGGCTGTTATACAGCTCACAAGACCCCTAAAAAGGGGATAATCATGAGGCAAAAAAAAAAACAAATCAATCTTTATTTCAGACAATGTTACACATTACAATGTTTAGTCCATATTACAGACAAACGTTTTGTTTCTTAATAAATGACCCCATGACACATTCCCAGCTCCCAGCCTACAATCCAGATAGAATAACTCAACAGCCTCCCTCTATTATTGCCAGACTTGAACGAGGTTCGCCATTCGATTCCCATTACTAAATCCAATTTCGTACTACCCTCAACAGCTGGATTTACATTGCAGCGATAGGCGACGTTTCAAAAAAGATAACAAAAGAGTTTTTTTTTAATTAAATCCTCCTTTGTAATAGGATTTTGAAAGATATTGGACGAAGCTGTTAAGATGACTGGGTAAGAGGGAGGATAATTAATTTGTAAGCTGGATAAGGATTTTTTTTTTATTCGTATATTTTTCTGCAGGAAAAGGCTCCGCTGTGCAGTGGGGTTGTAAACTGTATACTTAAAATATATAAAAGATTTTTGTAATAAAAATAAATAATAATAGTAGTATCTTGTCTTGACTCGAGTCGCCAGGTTGTCGACATGTGGGATGTGGACTCAGCGATCACTGCACCGATAGTCGTGACAGCCAATGGGTTAATTAATAGCCAAGAGCCTCGACCAACACCTGAGGAGGCTCTCGTTGGGCAGCTGCAGATCTAGGGCATGATTCAGAAAGCGGTACTTCTGGACACGACCCGCATTGGTAGGAGGTTCCTCTCTCTGGAACTCTAACCTGTAGCTTGGACCCCGTTCCCGATACCGGTGGGCTACTATTTTTTTTATATTTTTAAATATTTTTTATATTACAATATTTAAAAATATAATTTATATGTATTTAGTGAAATAAAGGAAATAAATTCCTAATAAAATAAATTCTTCCCCCTCTTAACATACTTAACAGAACATCACGCCTGTATTCCCCGCTAATAAGACAAATAATTATAAACCCCCGATAATTAGACAGAGGTGTAAGTAAGTACCTATAGTACACCTACATTTCGTCAGGTATGTTTAACTACATGACCTAAAGCGTGGTCACTGTCGGACTGCATAGAAAAGAAAGAGAAGCGCGATGACACAACGCTGGTAATTTATTGCAAAACATGAAGAAATTATCTATTTACAATTTTTTTTTTTTTTTACAAAAAAATTAAAACACTACTGTTTTAGTATGTTTTATTTTTCTGATTTTGTTTACTGTTGTCGATCATATACTTTTATTGCTTCTAAAACTTGCGTTTTTTGCGTTTAGGTTAACTTGCGTTTTTTGGGTAATCCCCTTAAGTCCCGTGTAATAGGAGGCCGAGCCTTTTGCCTTATTCTTCCGCTTTCTAGTAAAAATAAGTCCTTTAATTTCTACCTCTCAAAAGTCCAAACAAGGATTATAAAGAAATCTTCTTTATAATTCGGTATGTTAGAGCTGCATTTACAAATTAATTTCATAGTTGTTATGGAAGCAGTGATAGCCGAGAAGTAACTTTCGCGACTTACGAGTTGTAGGTCGTAGGTTCGAACCCAGACAGGCGCTTTTCTTTGTGTAAATTATTTCATGACTACTGCTCTCAAAACAGTAAAGGAAACATCGTGAGGAAACCGGCATGTCATAGAACCAAAACATGTGAAATATATATCAACCCGCAATGGACTTGCGCGGTAGATTATTGCCCACTCCCTCTCACGGAGAGGAGGCCTGTGTCCCAGCAGTGGGAACATTATGCACGTTTGTAGGATTTTGTAACGCTAAAATGGGGTATGCCCAGAAAAATAAAAAAACAGTGGCACTCCGGGAGTGCCGACAGAAGTGAAAACAAAACATAATACTTTGCCATCACTCACTGACATATCGGATATACATTAAAACTGAGTACATCCCGAGGGCAGCCGAACACATCCGAAGCGGGTATTTTTTTAATCGTCTTATAAACAAAACACGCGCGGTGTCGCTTACGGTAACAGTGGCGCGAGTTCAATGGTTTTTCCCATCTCAAAAAATGCCCAACGCGCCTAAAGAAGTACTTGACCGGTCATAGTTCGTTCACTATCGCTTTCGTTCATTCACCATTCCGTTCCATTCACACTGACTGAGCGTTTTATCGCCGCACGAACCCACGGCACATCGAATAAGCATCATTTATCGCTGAATCAATACGGGGGCCGGTCAAGCATCTATTGTCCAAATACCAGTGAGCTGTAAAAGGAAATAGAATAAAAAAATTCGTCACAAAAACGTCTGTCAAAAATCGCGGAAATACTCGTATGTGTCAGCCCTGGCGGTCTCAGCATTGTGTTACGGGTTACCGCGCTTTGGTTTTACTAAAGTTCCGATTCTTTTTGGGAAAATGATTGTTCGAGAGTTTATTACTTTGCTAGAGAGGGGCTCATGGCTAAGTAATAACAGCGGTACGGGTCGATCGATCGAGTTATTCCGGTCTGATCCCCTGAACTCCCCCTCCACCCCCCCTCCTCGATCCCCTGCTTGTTCTTCTTCTGTTTTAATCTCTGTCTTATCCACTGTAAACTTTCTCATTCCGTCAGGTTAAACTACGCTTGCCGCGGTCGATCCGTGGATGGGTGACCATCTTTACATACCGAAACCACTCCGTGTCTCGGAAAGCTCGTTAAGCTGTTGATCTCAGGCCTCAGCTGTCATTCGTGGATGTTTGACAGTCGTCACGAGTCGTCGGAAGCACGAAAGTCTGACAACCAGTCTTACCAACGGGTATCGTGTTACCCAGTAACTGGGCTGTGGAGGTTAGATAGACAGTTGCTCCACGGTATTCAGCTGCATCTGGTTAGACTGGAAGCCGATCCTATAAATAGTTGGAAAAGGCTAGTTTATTATCTTGCTAATTGTGACTGGCGGAATATGGGTGTAGTAGGTACACTGCTGCCTAACCATTCGGAGAAAAACAGGCGTGATGGTACATTATGTTTGCTAATTTATTGTGATCTTCTAAAATGATTTTCAGTACACCTACTCAATCATGACCGACTAGCTGTGCCCCCGACTTCGTTCGCGTGCATGACAGAAAACATATTGGATTTCATGGGTTTTAATTTTTTGGTGCGGAACTGTATTTCTTTTTTTTATAGCATCAGCTATCTGCCAGTGAAAGTCCCGTCAAAATTGGTTCAGCCATTTCGGAGATTAGCCGGAACAAAAATACAGACAGAATTAATTAGTACCGTTTATAGTTTCTTATTGCATTCAGTAAAAAGCTGTTATTTTGACATTACAAACAGTCACTTCTTTATTTATTTGTACTTCTTTAATAGTTTTTCAAATTAAAGCACATCTTGATATAAAAAAAAATTAAAGCTGCTTTTCATCTTCCCTTTTACTGCACTTACCTAAAGAGAAAATAAACTGAAAATGTATTCAATCAATTGAATAAGTATTCGATCAGCTGAAGCCGTTTATTCAGTTCTCTTAACTCGCAAACTAAATCAGCATAAAGTACTGTGTTGTGAATACTGAGAAGAAATATAAATTCAATGAAAACGATATTCCTGACTGTTGGAATTTTCTTCGCCATTTTATGAGTGCGTTCAAAGTGTATAATCTGATTGAGGGTATCGGGAATCGAAACCTTATATTATAGCTGCAACGTCACTTTATTGGCCACCGCCTCGTTGGTGTAAAAGTCGCAAAGGCTACTGCTCAGCATGAATTCTTTTCGATTCCAGGATCTGGCAAAATGTTATTGGGTTTCTCTATCTGCCATTGCTCAGTAGCAGCCTGTACTGAAAAAACTAATTTCTTACTAAAGCACATTAAAGCGATTTCATTAAGACCTACTGACTTTATTCAGTAAGAAGTAATGTTTGTGAAACAGTAAAAGACAAAACAGTAACTTGTAATGATTGAACATACCATTTACTGAAAAAAACAACGAAAAAAAAAGGAAGGCCACCATTATTGTAATGTAAGTAAATTTCAATGGTTTGAACGATATCACCCAATGAATAAAACAGTTCATTTTGTGATCTTTTAGCTAGGTACTTAAAAGGTAACATTTTGCCTCAAGCTTTAACTGTTTTCGGATCAGTAAAAAATACTGTTTTGAAAAGGCTCAGAATGAACTGTTTACAGCAGTTCCGATTAATGTTTTTTCTTTTGTATTTACTGCTTATTTATTTCAGTGTGGAGTCTGGATTTGCACCCGGTTGATGGCAATAGGCTCGCCCCCTATTACATGGGACTTAAACATAACTGGGGGAATGCGGGTGTACTACAGGTACACCTCTGCCTAACTCATTGGAGAATACAGGCGGGATGTTATGTTATGTTATCACTTTTTACTTTCTTTTTTTTTATTGCTGAAACGACCCGCCCTTGACCTCGATCACGCCTGATGGAAAGCGATGGATGAGGTCTATGATGGAACGAGCGTGCCCAGAAGATGCCTAAGGCACTGGAACTTTCACGCATCGACGAAACACAGCAGGCTGCTTGAAGCCGTACTCCGGTGGGAGGTTGGTCGCAAACCAGGCGGGCGTGAGCCCTAGCAAGGGAAGCATTGGCCAGTCAAGTAAGGTGTTAGGTGTGACTGTCCAGGATGCGCCGAGCGCTCGGTTCAGTTGAGGAACTGGTGCAACAATCTGCGCTACACGGGGAGGCTCATGCATCCCAAAATCACTTTATTGTAAAAGCCAGAATATTGTTTGAATTTTGTAGGAAAATATTTAAACTCGAAATAAACTTCAGCTAGAGTGGTCGTTAGCGTGACAATATAAGAGATATGTCTCATTTTCTGTTAGAAAGCTTACACTAAGTTTGTGACACATGTCACAAACAAGCCACGACATGACTTTCAAGCTTGTTTATGATAATACTGTACTTATGTTCTTCGAGACTTCGTCCGCGTGTTTTAAGATACATCCTATTGCAATAGCGTATACCTGTCAAAAAGAGTAAACTAACATAATGTGGATAAGACACAGTTTAAAACAGAAGACGAACTTGCAGGGAATCGAGGAGGGGGGGTGGAGGGTTGGTTCAGGGGATCAGACCGGAATAAGTCACAGTTTTCTATCAGTGAAAACATTTTTGCATTTGGATGAGCAGTTCCAAAGATTACCTCTTACATACAAACACACAAATTTTACCTCTGTATCCATACTTATATTATAAATTCGAAAGTAACTCTGTCTGTCTGTCTGTATATTACCTGTTCACGCCTAAACCACTTAACGGATTTCGATAAAATTTGGCAGAGAGATAGATTGCATCCCGGGGAAGGACATAGGATAGTTTTTATCCCGATATCCCCACGGGATCGACACTTATGCGGGTGAAACCGCGGGGCGCTGCTAGTTATAGAATCATCATCATCTGCCTAGCCTTTTCCCAACTATGTTGTAGTCGGCATCCAGTCTAACCGGATGCATTTGAGTACCAGTACTATATATGGAGCTGGTCTAGCTACTCTAGCTACTGCCTATTTGCTACTGCCTATTTGACCTCCACAATCCAGTTATATGATAATAAGATACCCGTTGGTAAGACTGGTTGTCCGACTTTCGGGCTTCTGACGACCCGTAACGACTGTCAAAGAAATAATATACCAATATTATTCTTAACTAGCTGCGCCCCGCGGTTTCACCCTCGTTAATGTCGATCCCGTGGGAATATCGGGATAAAAAGTAGCCTATATGTTAATTCAGGGTGTCAGCTATCCCCATCCAAAATTTTATCAAAATTGGTACAGCCTTTTGAGCGTGAAGAAGTAACAAACATAATTATAAACACACACTCCCAAACTTTCGCCTTTAAAATATTGGGATCAGACCGGAATAAATCGTAATATTAGTGTGATAAAACAAAATTTGTAACAGTATGTAAAAGTCATTACAAAAAATCTCCAATAGAAAAGTCAGCTCGTGCCAACCCTAAACCCAGCCAGCCGTGCAAGGTTTTTGATCTCTAAAATAAACAAGCTGAAACGCGGTCGCCGATACGTTTACTGTCGCTGTTATATCCTAGTTTGTTAACTTTACTTCCATGCGAGCTACAAATCAAACTTCATGTTGTTTTAACGTCTATTTTTAGGGCTCCGTACCAAAATAGTAAAACGGAACCCTTATGGTGAGACTCAATCTGTCTGTCTGTCTGTCTGTCTGTCACAGCTATATATCTCAAGAACTACTAATGCTATCAACTTGAAATTTGGAACAGTTTTAGGTGACGTTTGCCCAACTATTTTGCAAATAAGAAAGAAATATTTTTATCTTTTGCAACAGAGACTGAAAGGGGTCTGAAAAATTCGAAGTGGGGCTACTAGAGCATATGGGATATCATATGAAAGAGCGCAGTTTGCACATTCTCAAACAATTTTTTTTTTTTAGGCCGTTTAGTTTTCGACATTTGATGAAAAAGGTAAAAAAAATACCGTTTCCCCGCTTATCTCCGACTCGCTCTTGTTTATTAAGGCTGCTGATATCTATGTCACTTCCAGGAGTCAGAAAACTGGAAAACGTTTCAATGCAGTGGAAAAGCGCTAGTAATGCTGAAACATTAAAAAAACATTTGGGGAATAAAGGTGAAAATTATTTAGTAAGTATGATTTCGAAATCTAGAATAACAATGAAGGACTGACCTAATAAACCTACTTGACTATAATATTTGACTAGCTATATGTACAGATGGCAGATGACCGATGGGGCCGAAAGGTTCTGGAGTGGAAACCACGTACCGGAAGACTTAGCGTTGAAAGCCTCCCACAAGGTGGTCCGACGACCTTGTGAAGGCCGCAGGAACCCGTTGGATGCGAGAAACACAGAACCGGTCGAAGTGGAGGTGCTTGGGGGAAGCCTATGTCCAGCAGTGGACGTCTTTTGGCTGAAATGATGAAATATGATGAGCTACATGTACTAAACTAATAGGTAGGTACGGTTGGCTTACAAAAACCTTTACAGACTTTTCTTTTAAGACCTTGTCATATTATAAAACGCAAATGGCTACAGACGAATTTTATGTGAAAGTCCAAATCAACATTCTCGTAAGGTGATCGTACGTGGTAAAGAAAAAAAATATCAAGTTTACAAAACTTTATTATCATTGGATACAAATCATGAATCAACAAAATTATTAAATCTTTGCACCCCACAACAGATAACCGCCAATTTTTAGCTAATGTGAAGTAAGCTTAAAGTGAGCTGCCAATAGTGCACTATTCCTAGCTTTAGCAGAATGACAGCTCATTTGAAGCTCACTACACTTAAGTTTTCACGGTGATATTTTCACAGAATGCACCGGCAAAACATTGAGTACATGCCAGAAATCTTCCAAGAGCGCATTGGGTACAGACAGACGCCAGAATATCAAGCTACCCGAAACTGTAAAATTTTCCCAATCAACTTTGAACCTAATGCTTAAAGATCCTCATCATCATCTGCCTAGCCTTTTCTCAACTATGTTGGGGTCGGCTTCCATTCTAACCGGATGCAGCTGAATACCAGTATTTTACACGCAGGGACTGCCTATCTGACCTCCACAACCCAGTTACTGGGTAATACGATACCCCTTGGTAAGACTGGTTGTCAGAATCTCGGGCTTCCGTCACCAGTAACGACTGTCAAAGATCCACAAATGACAGCCGAGACAAACGGCCTAACGTGCTTTCCGAGGCACGGAGTGGTCTCGGTATGTAAAGATGGTCACCAATCCACAGACCAACCGCGGCAAACGTAGCTTAACCTGATCGATCGGCTCGTGTGGCTGTTATACAGCCCCTAAAAAGGGGAAAATCATGAGGCAAAAAAAACCAATCAATCTTTATTTCAGACAATGTTACACATTACAATGTTTAGTCCATATTGCAGAGAAACGTTTTGTTTTCGTTCCAAAGCCGCACAGGTCGATCGAAACAAACGTTTCGATCGACCTGTGCGGCTGTTATTATTTAGCCACGGACTTCTCAACCTAATGTTTAACGAAAGAGTTGAAAAGCTAATAATGAAATTTGACAGATTGTAGTAGCTTGTTGTGCTGGGTCTGTAAATGGAAGAAGTCAAAAGCCTTCACTAGCAATTAAAAGTATATACAAAAGATACCCTGCAACAGCTGCTTTAAAGATCAAATTTTCAATTATAAAGTAGAATAATTAAAAATCCACTAACCGCCCTCCTACATTTTATTCCTCCCTCTTGCTTCAGATTATTATTTTAATTACTTTCATTTGAAAGCCAGGAACGTCTCAACTTTCTTAATCGACAATTCACTAGTTTTTGCGGAAGCTAAGATACTACCTAACTACCTAGTTTTTATACGATTTTATTGTTCCAAATCAAATTATTAATCCGTTTGTTTCAAATAAATGATTACATTAATGGCAATCGTGCCTTATCGCAATTGAGATAGGATGACCACTATGTCAATTTCAAATCGTATTTCATCCTATTTCAAATCGTGAAGCCCATCTGGAACTGCGAAAATAATGATTTTCTTTGAAGCACAAACAAATAATTTATTCAGTTGTGTAATAAAACAACTGTCTAGCTATCACGGTTCATGAGATACAGCCTGGTGACAAACGAACAGACGGAGAGTGGAACCTTAGTATTAGGGTCCCGTTTTTACCCTTTGGGTACGGAACCCTAAAAACCACAACATTTCACATCTTCGCCTTTGGTTTGATTTCAAAAAAGATAACAAAAAAAAAAACATGTTTCACTTTTCAAAAATCATGTATGGAAAGTGATCCAAATAGGTATTTTCGTAAACCATTAAACATTTAGAACAGCTTTTGATACCGTATTACTCATTATGGGATGCCTGGAAGGATTTGCAGTGATACAGTGTAGTCTAAATAAAAAAAATACCCAGTAACTGGGTTGTGGAGGTCAAATAGGCAGTCGCTTCAAGTACCTAAAACACTGGTATTCTGCGGCACCCGGTTAGATTGGAAGCCGACCCCAACATAGTTGGGAAAAAAACAAGGCAGATGATGATTGATATAAGTATTTTGAAAACTCTTCCTAATATTTTAGTGGAAAGATAACTAAATTCCAACAGTATTCCAAGGTACAAATTGCCAAACTAAGAGAAAACATAATCAAATGTTTTAATCAACTCCGAACAGCCTTTCAAAACAACACTGGCCAGTAACAAAAGAAAAAGAAAATGTCCGCGAATTAGCTAAAGTATCCCAAATAAAAGGGTTCCGTAGACGCGAACATAATTGTATTTGTTCAAGCCTGTTTTGTATGCCTCCGAGCTACAGGAAGTTTCTGGCTGATGGACAGCTAATGAAGTAATGAAGATGCCTAATTCTTCGAGTGCTCTATAGATTGTGTTTTGTTTTTTACCGACTTCAAAAAAAAAGGAGGTTATCAATTCGATACGTATGTATGTAATATTATTGGAATTGCATTATATTGACATATGATGATCTATTAGGGCTTCCAAACAAATATACAAAATTTCATAGACGTATGTATGTATGTATGTATGTATGTATGTTTGTCCACGCATATCTCCGGAACTATTAATCGGATCGTGATAATTTTTTTTTATTGGCTTACATTTTCTTCAACTTAGGGAACAGTGCAAGTTTCATCAAGATCGATTCAGTAATTTTCAAGATATGGACTAATACGTGTAAGTGTGACGGCCTGGCTTATTGATAAGAGCTACGGGTGTAGTGTCAAAGGGAAAACATCTCAAAACCTTGGTCAAATACTAGTGCAAAAACTAAAAATTTCGAAATAAAAAGTAATTTAAAAAAATTAAACCGACTTCAAAAAGAAATTAACTCAAAATTATGAAATAACTTTAATTTCGGAAGTCGGTGGCATAAAACTAAAATACAGATCCCAAGACACCTACTTCCGAAATTAAAGTTATTTCATAATTTTGAGTTAATTTCTTTTTGAAGTCGGTTTATGTGTAGATCGGTTTGGTGAAGATTGGAGTGTATGAAAGTAATCTTTGTGTTTTGAAAGTTGGGTGTGTTATATGTAGGGAAGCTATCTTCTATTATTATTTCTATATCTACTTAAATATAATGTAAATCGAAGTCGCTTTTGGTGTCCGTCTGTGTGACCACATTGTTATTCTAAACTTTGCAACGGTTTTTGATGCAGTGTAGCGGTATCTACAACGCCACAAGCGAACAACGCGTCATACTGACGTCACGCAAAATCCTGCATCTCGCAAGCAGAGTTTACCGCGCAACTAGCATATTCACAACGACGGCCCGACCTGAATCATCGGGCAGTTGCCCGCCAGACACAACACACGTCTGATCGGAGGATCCTCCCTTTTCTATGGACGATGAGTGAACTTTACACCCTGTTCCTCATACCTCTACAGCAGTTTTGTATGGAAGAAAAAATATTATATTTGAAACCACACCATCATCGGATATCGATACACATAATGTCTGCGGAGTTTCGCTAGCAAATGTAATTAAATTAACTAGATGTGAAGTCGATGTACCTAAAATAAATTACTATACCACAATCGGTAGGTATACTTGAACTAAACAGCATTATTTAACGGCTTCTCTTTATACGCCTACCAGAAAAGTACCTATTTTACTACCAAAAAATTCGAAATACCTGCCAGAATGGATGGCTCACCAAATTGTGTTTCATAAAGTATTGTATAAATGAACCTACTTATTTTCGTTTTTATTCAATGCCATAAACACCAAAAACGCCTAAACGCCTTTAAAGTTGATTTTAGACCAAATATTTTGTATTATCGCTAAATAGATGTTACCAATATTTTATTTCACGACTTTCAATTTAGTCAGTTTTACTGAGGCAAAAAAGCTAACGGTCGATCGTAAATTTTTTTTGAATATCAAATATAATATTGCATATCTCAAACACATGTTAAGTAGAATAGAATAGAATAGAATAGAATAAAAGTAAGTACTTGGTATTTGTTTTGTCATTCGCTCGCTCTTGCATCCTATGTCGACGGAGCCCCGCTTCGCGTCGCGGGGCCCCTATTTCTGTGTAACCTAACCAAACCTAACTTCGGGGTGCCCTTCGCTCGCTCTTGCATCCCACGTCGCCAATATTTTTCATTTTGGGTATTAATGTTACTATTTCAGGGAAACAAGATTTGGTGAGCATTTACCCATTTTGAGAATATAAATACAACACGTACAATTATTGTGAAGAGTGTATAATTATTTTGGAACTTAAAATGTTGTTCTTTAGGCACCTCGGTATAGAGTGGGTTTATTTTATTTGAAGTTTACATATTTTACTTGGTACTTAGTCTTAGGGTGTAAAAATTATTTTGGTGAGCATTTAAATTATACCCTTATTTAACAACGTAGATATATTGAAAGCCTCTATATTTACTACCACCTTCTAAACTCTAAGCTTGCCTAACCAAAAATGTCCTGTACGTTCAAGCCCTTAATCCTGGATTAAGTACATCAGATGCATCCATTACATCGTCTTTAGTCCACCGCCGACTAATCGCCACTAATTGAGCTAAACTTGGAATATTAACGACCAGGGCTAGCTATTTATTATTTACCTACATTATGTGAAGCTAAATTGTTTATTCATTAGGTTATGTTGTCTCATAATCTAAGAATCAAAGGATAAAGACGGAATGGAAAAGGAAGGGAATATCTGGGGGCCTAAAACGGCCACTTTGGCAGAATCATAATCAATCATCAGAATCAGAATCATAATGATACGATATTATGAATCAAAATATGGCGAAGGCAGCCCGTGTTTTTCTTTTTTTCGCTGCACTACGTAGGTATAATCAAAGAGATTGGGATTGGATTGATTGATATTTTAGCACCGACAAAAGAAAATAACTGAAAAATCCTTCACCATTGGGATTTGAAACGATTAACTTAACAGTTAACTGTCCATTATAATTCATAGTGTCGTCCTTTTATGACTCTGCCAAAGTGGCCTTTTTAGGCCCCCTGAAGTATGTATGTTTATTTGTATGTATGTAAGTATATTCTCATATTATATATTTTTTATTTTGTTGTGATTTTTTTTTATTTATTTTTTTTCTCTTTTACTCATAAACACGCTGTCTACATCTCTTTATCTACTTTATTATCGCAGGTATGCTGGAAGAGATTTCTTTAGAAATAAGCATCACCTTTTATTACCTTTCTGTTTATACAGGGTTATGGGTAAAACATTAACAACCACTTAGGAGGTCATTGTACTCATCATTATGACCAACTTTTAGGTACTATGGGACCAAACCTGAAATCGGGAAAAAAAATCAAGTGTTCCCTACATTTTGACGAGTTATACGAGCATAAACGTAGGGAACAGCTGATAATTTTTTTCGCGATTTCAGGTTTGGTCCCATAGTAAAAATTTCCGTCGTAAAGCACTCTCTAATGCTTCGCATTATGAGTCTTGTGTGAGCAGTGCTGGCCAAGTGGTAACGGCCGCGACTTACGAGTTGTAGGTCGCAGGTTCGAACCCAGACAGGCGCTTTACTTTGTGTAAATTATTTCATCACCACTGCTCTCAAAACGGTGAAGGAAAACATCGTGAGGAAACCGGCATGTCCTAGAACCAAAAATTCGAAGACATGTGACATCTACCAACCCGCACTGGGCCCGCGTGGTGGATTACGGCCCACTCCCTCTCACAGAGAGGAGGCCTGTGTCCCAGCAGTGGGAACATTATAGGCTGATTATGTTATGTTATGTTATGAGTCTTGCAAAAATACGGAAATTATTCTTCCGATGTATTGCTAAGTATAGCTTTGGACAAAAAAAATAGAAGGCTCAAAATAAATAGAAGTTCACTGAAGTACTTACATAAGAAAACATGATCTTTCAATAGACTGAAGTTCCGACAACAGTCTCTAGAGGAGGGAGAACCGTTCTCGACGACTTGTGTACCCACGAGTTTCGTATTTATAGAAAATAAACAAACTGTACTGCTGACAAACAGGGGAAGAACTTATATTTAATTACCAATTAAGATGAGATCCCTTGGCTCACTTGGAACACTATAATACAAGTTAATCTAAAGATAGTAGTGCTTACGCGCTTAAGAGGGCGTTTTTAGAATAATGGAATATTTAAACGTCCTAACCTGCGGTGCTCAGACCTGGGGGCTTAAAAAGGCCACTTTGGCAGAATCTTAAAAGTATAACGTAATGGACAGTTAACCGTTAAGTTAATCGTATCAAATCCCATTGGTGAAGCATTTTTCAGTTATTTTTTTTTTGTCTGTACTAAAATACCAATCAATCCAATCCAAATCCAATCCCAATCTCTTTGATTATGTAGCGGTACGTCACGCAAATCCTGCATCGCGCAAGCAGAGTTTGCCGCGCAACTAGCATAATATACAACGGCCCGACATGAATCATTGGGTAGTTGCCCGCCAGACACAACACCCGTCTGGTCGGAGGATCCTCCCTTTTCATAGAGTATGAGTGAACTTTACACCCTGTTCCTCATACCTCTATAATTATACCTACGTAGTGCAGCGAAAAACACGGACTCTCATCGCCATATTACGACTCATAATGTTATCCTTTTATGATTCTCCAAAGTGGCCTTTTTAGGCCCCCTGGGCACTCACCGAGTCACAAATGTTCCGTCTTGGGGCTTGCCAAAGAGCAATAGAGCGCAGCATTTTGGGCGTTAAACGAACTGATATAATACGAAACACCACGCTGCGCTCCATAACTTATCCTAGAGATAAGCAAAAAGGCTGCCAAGCTGAAATGGGATTGGGCGGGTCACGTCAGCCACATGCACAGTGACCGCTAGGCAACATTCTCCACACGGTAGGTCGGACGGCGCCGAAGCCTGAAGTGTAATGTAATTCCGCGGACCTAAACCGCAAGAAACGCAAGTTTTAGAAGTAATAAAAGTATATGATCGACTACAGTAAACAATATCAGAAAAATATATGATATTCTTCAGGATATAGGTATGCTAGTTATGTAGCGTGTTGAAAATATAATACAACTAATTTGATACGATAGAAAATAATCGTGAAGATACCTCTAAATACGTTATTTTTACAATAAAAACCATAATAATATGCATACAATCATTCTGATTTTTATCACATTATTCTACAAGCAGCATACTAAAGCACTATTGTTTTAATTTTTTAGTCCAAACGATAGATTTTTGTAAAATTGCTTCATATTGTGCAATAAATTACCAGCGTTGCCGTTGTGTCATCGCGCTTCTCTTTCTTTTCTATGCATTCCGACAAAGACCGCGATTTAGGTCATGTAAGCCCCTTAATGCTGGAGATTGTCACTAACCAATGTGTCAGCTCACTTCACCTAAGTTTTCACGGTAAGATTTTTACAGAGGAGATCGGCTGGTCAAACCTTAGAGTCTAATGATATGAAATTTAGAATGGGCTACTTCAGGCAATGAATTAATATTATTTATTCATGTGTAAGGCAATTTATATTGTGGAGGCAGAAACTCGTAATGCTCCTGTATGACACCCACACAAAACTGTGGGAGGTTCGTTGTAAGGATTGACATGACTTTAAGAATATTGAATGTGTGATAAATACTAGATTATTTTTACGTGGGATGAGTCTACGATGGAGCATATATGAACTGACGATATGTGGGTGTATTATATTTGTGTAACCACCAAAATCCCAATATTTTATGAAAGGTCGAAGCTAGGTGCACGTTTCCAGTTGGTCGTTTCAACAATGTTTTCAAATTTCAGAGTTAATAGGTATGGAAGGACAGTGCCTCACACACCAGGTCCAGTTGAAAACCAGCGTCAGGCACTAGTTGTCTGGCAATTTTGCTGAACTGGGCCTTTTTGGCGCAGCCGTGAGGCACACATTCCTCCTAATTTTATATATCGGAATTTGCACTTTTTTATTATTTTTTTAATATCTTTTTTTTTGTTTTTAACTGATGTATGTACGATTACTGTCTAACTATTTGGTGTATTGTGTGTCTTTTAGTCTGTGCTAAATAAATGTATTTTCTTTCTTTCTTTCTTTCTTTCATCACATTCACAAAATATAAAATAATCTAGATATAAAAGATACCCTTCGGCAAAAGCTCTATGTTAGGCTATACTATGATGAGTCTGACGAAGATTATCATTTCTCAAGCTAAGAGGAGCTGCAAAACATTTTTATTAAATTTAATATATATGCCATAAGAAGTATGGAAGCAAATGACATGTTGCGCCGACCCCAAATAAATTGGGATAAGGGCAGGAGAATGATGATACGCCATAAGAAAACTTTTAATGCTTTTTTTTTTATTTTTTTTGCGGATGGGAAATCATCAAATGACCCCTCCCGCTCTGGGTGGAGCGGAAGGGAGTGTCAGACTCTTACTGACTAAAACCCACCCGTGTTCCTTCCTTAGCCCTTTATGTTCCGGGCCAGCGGTAACCCTTTCGGACAATCCCGCTGAGACTTTTAATGCTTACGTTGCATCCTAACAAATCCCAGAAGAAGTAGCTGTTCGGTATAGATTTAATCTATTACCCCCTTACTAATAAACGTATTATATCAGATGAATAGTTACACACCGATTTCTCTCTTTCAGTCGTCAGTAATTTGACTTTCGAAAGAAGAAGACAAAGCGTTGTGTAACTATACAGACGCTATACAACGTTTATTAGTAAGGGGGGTAAGCCTTTATACTAATCTGTTGTCTATACATAATTGCTTATTAAATTGATAATATAGCTGCAACAATATTTATGATATCTAATCCGTTATATATTTGTGATAATCCTTTGCTTAATAAATACACACATTTAGTATAGCAACAGCTTGTCAGACCTCTATCAAATGACCTAGTTTCAAGAATTTCATAGAGAATATAAAATCCGGTCCATCCATAATCCATAATCAGCCTATAATGTTCCCACTGCTGGGACACAGGCCTCCTCTCGTTGAGAAGGAGTGGGCCGTAATCCACCACGCGGGCCCAGTGCGGGTTGGTAGATGTCACATGTCTTCGAATTTTTTGGTTCTAGGACATGCCGGTTTCCTCACGATGTTTTCCTTCACCGTTTTGAGAACAGTGGTGATGAAATAATTTACACAAAGTAAAGCGCCTGTCTGGGTTCGAACCTACGACCTACAACTCGTAAGTCGCGGCCGTTACCACTTGACCACCACTGCTCTAAAAATCCGGTCATTGCTCGATACTATATAATTTATCGGACCTCATTTACATAATGTTCTGCTTCAACGTTATTTTAACATTACAGGAGCAATGAAATCGATTTAAAATGATTGCCAAAGCGATGCCATTTATCGCTAAAATTTAATCTATTGTTAAATCTCACTTTGAACTTATTATACCGTTATCAAGCATTCATTGGGAACTCGATCTTCGATGGAGAGAGTAATAAATTATTTTATGATATCATTACGCGTCAGCCCTAGAGATACGTATTATGGTTTAGGGTTGCCCGATTTATTTGTTAATTATATTGGTCAAAGTGTTTTTTTTTGTGAAATTATGGGTGTGTCTGTTTTTATTATAAACTAGCTGCTGCCCGCGACTTCGTCCGCGTGAAATGTATGTTCTGCCCGCGCTGTCACTTCGTTTTCGGTTAGCGATCTTACTGACTTTTTTTCTGTTTACTCGGCTCCTAAGGGTCATAGCGTGATGTTAAGTAGCGTAAAGCCTTCCTCAAGAATTGGGCTGTCAAATGCAAAAATATTTTTTCATATCCGTTGGGCAGTTCCAGAGATTAGCGCGTTCAAACAAACAAACTCTTCAGGTTTTTTATTATACTCTTCAAAGATCTTATACTTACAATCATCAACAAATATATTTCGAAAAAGATTATTACAGGATTTTATGTTGATAAAAAACTCTATGGCCCATAACTCCTTAATAGGTACCAACTCTTAACATCTTACACACGTGATAACTTTTAAACGAAATATCCGATTGAGATGAAACAAAAAGTATTTTACTTCTTCATAAATACTCTTGATAACATAATGCTTAATTTCGATAAAGATTAATATTACGATACATATTTAACGTAGTTTTTTTTTCTTCAGACGATTTAAGAATTATTTTGAACACAAAATCGGTTATTGTGATTAAACTATGATAGCTAGATATATGTTCTCGCGGACTTTTTTGTAGGTCTTAATGGGCTCTACAAACCCGTAGTACATCATTTTGTTCTATTGTCAATAGTTTTTGCAGCGCACGCAAATATAGGTTTTCGATTTTACACCTTGTGTTACAAAATAGCAATTTTATTACGGATCCCTAATTTTGAAAAAAAAATATAGCCTATAGCCTTCCTCGATAAATGGACTACCCAACACTAAAAGAATCATTCAAATCGGACCAGCAGTTCCAGAGATTAGCGCGTTCAAACAAACAAACAAACAAACAAACAAACAAACTCTGCAGCTTTATAATATTAGTATAGAAGTATAGATAGTATAGATTAAATTCTGTTCAAATGTCGCCTTCTCGCGCAATTACATCATTTTTGGTAAGCGTTATTTCTGACTTTTTTTATTTTTTCGGCTCCTGAGGGTTAGCGTAATGTTAAGTAGCCTATAGCCTTCCTCAAGGATTGGGCTATCAAATGCAAAAAAAATTAAAATGAAAATTATTTATTACTAGCTGCGCCCCGCGGTTTCACCCGCATAAGTTTCGATCCCGGGGTAATATCGGGATAAAAAGTAGCCTATATGTTAATCCAGGGTGTCAGCTACCTCCATACAAAATGTTATCTAAATTGGTCCAGCCGTTTGAGCGTGAAGAAGTAACAAACATATAAACACACACACTCACCCCCATACACACTCACAAACTTTCGCCTTTATAATATTAGTATGATTTTTATTAGTACTTATAATAAAGTAGGTACTGGTACCTACATGTCGCACAGATTTTTTATTGTTTTCAAAGCTTAACGTGTTTTTATAATTGTTTCAGATTCCAAAGCTAATAATTTTTGGCTTATTTAAGTGAGTTTATTTACAAACAAATCTGCAGAGTATTTGCGTAACACACTATCAGTAGCAATGGCTTTAATTTTAACAGTTCAACAACATTCATTGCGTTATTTACGATGTTGAGCAGACAAATTTTTCGAACATAGGTATTATATTAAGATTAACAATATCCTTCAAATTGATTCAAATTGTGATTGATAGTGTGTTACAATTGGGCTGCTGTTTGACACAAAGATCCAGCTCATTTTAAATAACGTTCACAAACTGTTCGACAACCCTTTTTTCGAACAGAGATCCATGTAGATGTGTACTAACTAACTCCAAACAGTCGCCCTTCCTCCATCACAAGAGCGGGAAAGCTTAAAGGCTCCTACAAACAGGCGCGAATCGCGCGCGACACAAAGGCACCGCAAGTCGCGCGACATTCGCGCCGCAGACACAAAGCCAGCCCTAGAACCTTCCCTCCTTCCCCTTCCCTCTTTCTCCTTCTCCTTCCTTCTTTAGGAGCCTTCACTCATAGCCAGCCCTAGAACTAAGGTTGTCGATCAATTGTTAAGATAAACCAGTGCAGAGCAATCTCCCGGGCGGCGACCGAACTGGAGCTCACAGTAACTTGCCAAACATAATATTTGCTCCCAACCTCTTCGCTCTGTTATGGTTTTCATATTAAATCAATATCATTTTAATTCATTTAAATGTTGAGGTTCTATAATAGGTAGGTATTTGTATATTTTGGGAAGAAAAATTGAATAAAAATATCGGCAAAACACTGGCGGGCACGCGTCCTGCTATGCCACGCCAGGAGTAAATTTCGGGCTTGCGTACCAGGAGGAATCTTCAATTTAAAGACGCTTTTAGATGCACACTATTTATTGTACAGCCTTGGGTACACAACCATTGACACTAGTACAGTATCTTATTTTATAATATAATAATTAACGAGTAGGAAAAAATACGTGACCGTGCAAGCTGCTTGTAAGATGGCTAAGGAAGGAAACGGAAGTATGAGAGTTGCCACTACAAAATATTACAATATTATTGCCAAGTAATGATATTTGGAATTTTACTAAAATTATTTTTATGTTGTTGCCAACAACACGTTTTTAAAATAATTTTTGAGCCATTTTCTAAAGTAGGTACTTTTGCTGCCCTTATGCCCGATTCACAATAGCTTATTACTATTACGTATTATTTTTAATGTAAGAAAAACCTTTTGTAAATGTCAATTTAAATTTTCAGCTATCTTCCATTTTATCTTTTAAAAACACCTAAAACCCTTTAATGTTTTCAAGACACAGACTTGTCCAACAGTTAAACGGGTATTTTTAATCTGTGTGGTTCTCTCCTCAAAAGACCATTTCTAACAGCAATCTATGAGGTACTCACATGATCTGACCAACATTATGTCTGGACCTTACAAGAGACTTGACCTCTGAGATTGTTTCGGCCTTTCGAAACGCCCCGACCTCATCTAGTTTTTTTTAATATGATTGACATGTAAAAGTGTTTAATACAAACCTACTTACAGAAATAAAATCATTAAATACTCACCATTCATTTAATAAATTATTTAATTTGGCAAAAAAATATTGAATAATAACCAAATAAACTACAATGGGTAAAATTATGTACAAAACACGAAATATCTCCGCTAATGATGTCCCTGAGACAATGTAACGATAGCCTTTTGTTTTGGAAACAAAGGACAGTATCAACACTGTGAAATACTTCGAACATAGAAATATAGGGGATAAGGCGCTTTCGCAGAAACATGGCCAATGGCAGGCCATAGCCACACACCACACCTATCACAGAATCTTACTAATAAGTATTATAAATGTGAAAGTTTGTGAAGATGTTTGGATGTTTGTTACTCAATCACGTGTAAACCGTTGAACAGATTTGGTTGGTCACTCCATGTAAAATAGGTAGGTACTGGTATTCAGCTGCATCAGGTTAGACTGGAAGCCGACCCCAACATAGTTGGGAAAAGGCAGGCAGATGATTGTAGACCTCCCAGAGTTAAATCTTTTTTACGGTCATAAAAAACTGCTGTTTCATACAAAAGTGACTACACAATCAAAATGTATGGATATTAGATTTTTTTTAAATAGGTAACCGATGAAAATTTCCAGTACCAGTGGGTTTTGCGAGTCGATGGGGATTGCACCCTGTATTCACAACATGTTAATGAAATCTTCGGTTCCTACAGTTTTACCGTATCTCCGTTGATTTGACGATCCGCGGCAGAATATTAAACGATAGGCATCAAAGGAATGCAAAGACAATGTGGCGGAGGGTGGTCTTCGATCAGGAAACAACCAAAAATGTATAGCTTCTGACCTTCTGTAATTCTTGACAAATTGTGAAACTTACAGAGAGTAAACGAGTTTTGTGGGGCTGTTTATGTACTTCCGATTATGTGACTAAGAATGTACCTAAATGACGTCATATCTGGGGTCATTATATATCTATGGCTCGTTGTATAATTATGGATTTATGTAAAGGAATAATATAACTTATATGTTTGAGCCGTTTGGGGATGAAACATTAGGGCCATGGGGCCCGAGTGCCCACTTCGTATTTCGAGACATCGCCAAGCGGTTGGTCGACTCTTCACGCGACCAGAGGGCTGGCCTATTTTTTGGCCAAAAATCACTTGCCATACAACGTGGCAATGCTGCCAGTCTTTTGGGCACGTTTCGAATTTGTTGATGCCCTTTGATTATTTCCCCTCCTTTTAATATACTTGTTCATATTATTATTTTAATACTGTTAACTTTTAAAATTATGTAAACACTTTAAATAAATAAGCTATCTACCTAGCATATATCCTGATGGAATAATATTGTGTGTAAATTAAAAAAAAATGTGTAAATAAAATAGTGAACGAAACAGCCGAACTATTCCGTAAAAGTCACCGTGGAAACTTGGGTGAAGTGAGCAAGAAGAGTTATTGTCATTCCACCCGATGCTTGAAATTGACACGGCAACGCTGGCTGTCGCTGAAAACCAGCGCTGGGGTTCTGTCTCGCATAGGTTTTTACCGACTTCACAAAAAGGAGGAGGTACTATGTTCGGGTGTTTGTATGTTTTTTTTTTTTTTTGTATGTTTGTTCATCGAATACTCCGCCAATTGTCGACGGATTTTCAAAATTCTTTTTTTGTTCGAAAGTAGATAGTTCTGAGGTGGTCCCATTGTCACCAAGTTAGGATCTGATGATGGGATCTTAGAGAAATCGAGGGCAACCCTCAAATTTTATAGGCTCACTTATTGTTTTTCGCATATTTTATGAAGTATCTTGTGTATTTGTGTATGGTTGTCACCATCTCAGGTAGCTGGGCTGATGATGGAAGGTACAACTCCTTAACAGTAAGAAGTTACTCGAACAGGCAAGGACTGTTTTAGTAAATTGTTTTGAGGTTTGATAGGGCATTTGCCACATTTGGTCTCATGATCATCAAGTCATGACCTGATGCTACCTAACTCCTCGACAACTAACAGCAGATATATCGTGTTTAGGCTCATTGAAAAGGGCTCGATGTGTGGATAAACGTACTGTTACTGAGGAACACCGAAGACCTGATGTTGAAGTCAGGAGCATCAGAAAAAGTACAAACCTTGAAATTACAGCACCGTAATCGTGTTTGGGCTCATTTTAAACAGGACTAATTTTAAGTTCAATGCAATGTTGACATAAGTCTGGCCTGATGCTGCAGCCAGGATTATCAGCATCTAATCTAAAAACTAATAAAAGGAGAACTCCTCAACAATTAACGTCCCTGCATCGAGATAAGGAATATTTTATAAAAAGGCGATGGGCAAGTTGACATTAGGCTATTGTAACTTAGATAAATTATAAATAGAGCCACTAAAAAGCGAGAAATAAAAACTTTTTAACAAAAAAAAAACAGACTTCCAAAAAAAACACTACAAACTGAAAAATAACTTTAATTTCGGAAGTCGGTGGCAAAAACTAAAATACTGATCCCTAAGACACCGACTTCCGAAATTAAAGTTATTTTTCAGTTTGTAGTGTTTTTTTTGGAAGTCGGTTTTTTTTTAGCATTATACTGAACGATTTCCTTATTGCGTCGTGCCCTAACTTATTTTTTTTTTATGTTTATGTTCTTTTCTACGTCATGTTTACCGCAAATAAACTTATTTTCTTTTGCTATTGACAGCTCACTCCAAGGTCACTTCACTTATGTTTGCACGGTGAGATTTTTACAGAATACTTCTGCTGATACGTACGAAAAAGGCGAATAGTAAAATCAGTTAGATACGAGTAGATGATTCGAAGAACTTACAGAAGTTATAGATCAACTAGCAGTGCCCCGCGGATTCACCCGCATACACATTTCACATTTCATCCAAATAAAAAAAAAAACAGAGTTGTACCTTGTACACCCCTATTTTGCCAGTTATGTTAAAGTCCCATGTAATAGGGGGCGAACCTATTGCCATCAACCGGGCGCAAATCCAGACTTCGGGCTGCTACTGAAAAATTCCAGATGGAAAAACCCAAAAACATTTTGCTCTACCCGAAAACAGAACCCAGGACCTCATGCTGCTGCTGCAAATAGGCAGTCAAATTCTTTTAATTTTCAGAAAATAAATGCCTAAGCCTACAACTTTTATTATTCTAGGCCTAAGCACTATCTTTCTTGAAGGCTAAGGAAGGAACACGGGTGGGTTTTAGTCAATAAGAGTCTGACACTCCCTTCCGCTCCGCCCAGAGCGGGAGGGGTCATTTGATGATTTACCATCCTCAAAAAAAAAAAAATACTACAAAAAACCCAAGCCGCGTAACAAATAGGTACAGTTCACAAATCACCACCACCTGTCAATGTAAGGATGCTTCACACGGCACGTAAATAACGCGCCATGCTCAGCGATAATGTCGCCTGTCAGCCGAGACGTTACGTGTAAATCTTGTTATCCAGCCCAAGAGACACTAGATACATTACCGGAATTTATGGAAGCGAGAGCGAAAGAGACGGCAGTATTGGTGGGGTTGTAAAATGTAAGTACCTTGATTTTTGGGTTTTTGTAAACTCTTGGACTGTTGTGGAAAACCAATACAGTCGTAAATAAAAGAACAAGATATGACATATTTTATTTATAGTACCATAAACCGATAGTGGAGGGACGGGCTCGAGGACGAGACGAGAGGGGTTCGTAGCTGTTCGTAGCTAAATAATAACAGCCGCACGGGTCGATCTTCAAAGATAAGCAACGCTTGCCGAGGTCGGGCCGTGGATGGGTTCAATTCATAACAAACCGAGACCCTTCCGTGCCTCGGAAACCGTTAGTTCCTGCCGTCATTCGAAGATCTTTGACAGCCGTTACAGGTAGTTGAAGCCCGAAAGTCTGACAACCAGTCTTACCAAGGTACCATGTTACCCAGTAACTGGGTTGTGGAGGTTAGATAGGCAGTCGCTTCATGTAAAATATTGGTATTCAGCTGTAACCAGTTAGAATGGAAGCCGACCTCAACATAGTTGGGAAAAGGCTAGGCAGATGATGAAACCGATAGTGGAGAAAAGTTTCTTAATTTTGGATTAGATAGGCAGTTTAACTATTACTTTTTGTTACTCTAATAGTGGTTGTAAGCATATTCAGCTTATAACGTTTCCATTGCTAGGACCTGGGGGCCTCCTCTCCTCGAGATGGATTGGGTCCCAGTGCGGATTGGTAGATGTTACTTACCATCAAACTTTTGGTTCTAGTACATGCCTGTTTCCTCGTCATGTTTTACTTCGCCGTTTTCAAAGCAGAGGTGATGAAATAAATTACACAAAGTAAAACGCCTGCAATGGGTTCGAACTCTTGACCTACAACACGTAAGTCGGTCGGTTGTTAGCGCTGCTTGTCAACCATGGGAAATTCAAAGGTGAAGTTAAATAATCTAACTAGTAAAGAAAGCGTACCTACTTTATTATTAGGTAGTCATTATCATTATCATTTCAGCCGAAAGACGTCCACTGCTGGACAAAGGCCTCCCCCAAGCACCGCCACTTCGAGTGGTTCTGTGCTTACCACATCCAGCGGATTCCTGCGGCCTTCACCAGGTCACATGTCTACCTTGTGAAAGGCCTTCCAACGCTACGTCTTCCGGTACGCGGTCGCTACTGCAGAACCTTTCGGCCCCATCGGCAACCTGTTCTGCAAACAATGTGGCCTGTCCACCGCCACTTAAGTTTGGCAATTCTTTGGGCTATGTCGGTTACTTTTGGTTCCATTGCGAAACTCTTCATTTTTTATTCGATCACGTAGGGAATGTCTAAGCTAAGCATAGCCCTCTCCATTGCCTTTTGGGTGACTTTTGCTTTCTAATAAGGCCCATTGTGAGCGACCACGTCCACTGGGACGTCGTGCGTGTTACCAATGATGATATATGGCACTGGCCATAGATCATCATTGGTAACACGCACTAGTCAAAGACTTTTGAACTGACACTGGAAAAAGTTATTATTAGTCAATTGTTAAAAATTCAATTATAATATTTAACACCCAACTTAGGTACCAATAATATTGTAATTAGATGTTTATATTAAGATTTTCTTCAATCATAATTCAACAGATTAACGTTGAAATCCCAATTAAATAAAAACAATCAATTTGGATTAGCTGTAAAACGTGAAACGGCAATAAATATCGACGCAGTTGTAAAGTAACTTAGCATTCGTAACACGTGCGCTTACTATGCGTAATGTGAAAGACCTTTATAATCGACGATGTCTTAGAATTTCAGAAGATCGATAAAATAATTATCGAATTGGTAAAGTTTGGTTATGAATTCAAAGTAATTATATGACCACAGGCCAATGACCGCAACTTACGATTTGTAGTTTCGAACCCTTTTTTTTTTAACTTGGAGAAATGCTCATTCATGCATTCTGCACTACCACGGGGAGATAGTGCAGTTACGTGGGACTCTAACCCACTAAAACTCCACGGTGTCCTCCTCTGCCGACTGACAGGCGCTTTACTTTGTGTAAATTATTTCATAAATATTTTATTTAATGTAATGTTGCTTAAAATATGTGGCATTACTTTTAAGAATTAATATATTAAATTCTGATATATACGAACAGAAATAAAAAGTTTAGTTTAAAGTTTAAAAGGAATAAGTTCGAACTGTCGTCGTTGCTAACAGGGGAACAGATCAAACTTTTTTTCCGATCTGCCCCCTTAAGAGGACAAAGCAGTGTGACAGATCGGAATAATTTGGAATCGAACCCAGGACCGCCCACCGCTCAGCAATCGCGCTTGCGACCACGAGACCAAACGGGGCATTTTTTTGTGTTAAGATTTGTTACACTATGTTTTCACTTAAGACACCTTAAGTAGTCGTGTCGTGATGGCTAAATTTCTTTACAACATAGTCGGCTTCAAGCTTAATTCTGTACCCTTTTAATCCTGCGAAAGGTGGAATCATAAATAAGGATTGGAAATATCTAAATTGCCTATTATTCGTGTGCGAAATCTGCAAGCGAAAAAGTTATTTTTTACTGCGGTCAAAACGGGAAATAAAGATGAAAGAAATATATATAGACGTTAAAAATATTTTTCCAAGGGACTAATTGATTTGTTTTTGCGCGAGTTTATTACCTTATACGTTTTAGGTATTTTGTATCGTTTTTTTATCTATAAAAATGTCCGAATTATTCTTTACGCTAAGGTTTGATTTTACCAAAGTCAGATATATTTTATCCGTGGAATAAAATTGACGTCTGACAGTTGACAGTACTATTATGGAAAAAATTAAAAATGTATTCTCAGGATTTATGACTTATTCTATGTATAAAAGTTTGGTGGAATTCGCCCTAAGTGGACTAAAGCACTGACCGGGTAGCATCCAAGGACTGGAAGACGAAGTGTCGGTCGTTCGGCGGCGGGACGGACGGACGAAATTGTTGCCATAGCGGGTGGAACCTAAGAACTAATTTGAATTCCAATGAAAGGACAATACGATTCCAATGTTAATTTTACAGTCACGTGATTCGGTACTCTTGAAAACAATATTGTCACCATTGAAATGAAATTGACATTGGTCCGCCATTATTTTGTAACACGTGAAGTTAGCTATGTTACGGGCTGCAATAGTGTGGTTCAACTCATTATCATATGTGAAAAGGCTAGGCAGATGATGAGTTGACATTATTGATAGTTTTAAATTGTATTAGGTACACTATTTGCAGGTACCCATGTGACGGTAAAATACGGTGAACTTTATTATAAGGAAAAATATAGATATTTGTATCTCTTACCCATGTTTCCAAATAAATAAATGATTTATGAAGTCGGGCTGTGGATAACTATGATTTATTACATAGAGAGCTTGTTGTGGGTGTTGTTTTTTGGAAAACGTTTTTCGTCTTGTATTATCATGTTTACTTTTTACTACAAAACTAACATTGTCATATACCATACAGAGTGTAACCAAATTATTATGTTAATTTAGGACTTTGTCGTAAACGCGCACAGCCGGCGATCAATTACATTGTTAAGGGCGAAGGCGCACTGTTGAATAAACTATTATACCTTAATAAGAGGGTAATTTACTTGAGTGATATCATTTTTGGTGCACAGCCAAAGTGTGGAACTCTCTACCAGCGTCTGTGTTCCCTCCCACATTTAACCCATATGCATTTTTTTTGGGTGGTGTAATCATCAAATGACCCCTCCCGCTCTGGGCGGAGCGGAAGGGAGTGTCAGACTCTTACTGACTAAAACCCACCCGTGTTCCTTCAGTTGCCTGTGCCAGGGGCCACGGTATCTCTTTCGAACAACCCGCGATCCAGGCGGACCCATTTGCCTTCAAAGCAAAAGTGAACAAGCATTCTGGGCACGTTCGTTCCATCATAGACCTCATCCATCGCTTTCCATCAGGTGAGTTCACTAATGTGCTGTTCTCATCATCTGCCTAGCCTATTCCTAACTATGTTGGGGTCGGCTTCCAGTCTAACCGGATCCAGCTGAATACCAATAGTTTACATGGAGCGACTGCCTGTCTGACCTCCACAATTCAGTTACTGGGTACTACGATACCCCTAGATATTTTGCAACAAATTACCAGCGTTGTGTCATCGCGCTTCTCTTACTTTTCTATGCAGTCCGACAAAGACCACGCTTTAGGTCATGTAGTCGCCCTAAGTAATTTTGACGTTCGTAAAGTGCTGATTCTCAGTCTAATTTGAATAAATGGCTTTTGATTATGGTTGGAACTCGGCCTTTTAGCCTGACGCCAAGCATGGAACGCTCATGCATGCTCATGCTCATGCATGGAAGCAGTCATGCTAGCGATGGAGGTGGCGGGACGGATGAAAGAGAGAGACTCCCGTCCCAGCCGCCGCGGAAGACGCTCCGGGCGTCGGGAGCCACGGGACGACTCCCGGCCACCGTAGGCGCGGGCCTGCGGGCAGAGAGTAATGCGTAGCTTACCGTCCGATCAGGACCAGGCCCGTGCTGGACGGCGCGTACGTGTTCCACGCGTGCCTTAAAGAGATGTCAGCATCGAGGAGATCGACCGCTGACCCGGCAGGTTTCGGCCCAATGGGGCCCCCATTGGGCCAAACCTGGCGGGTCAGCGGGATTGTCCGAAAGGGTTACCGCTGGCCCGGAACATAAAGGGCTAAAGAAGGAACACGGGTGGGTTTTAGTCAGTAAGAGTCTGACACTCTCTTCCGCTCCACCCAGAGCGGGAGGGGTCATTTGATGATTTCCCATCCGGAAAAAAAAAGCATGGAACGCTCGATTGCTCTCTGTGCAACCCTCAGCCTGTACACAGCAACAAAAATAAGAATACAGGTGGGAAATAAATTCCCCCAATGTGACATCACCCTAACCCTGTAAACTAAACTTAGCATGGAAAACAGCGCGCTTATTGCGAACGACTCTGTTTTAATTTAAAATTGTAAGTCGTTACTGTGTAAATAATTGTTTTGTGGCAACCCTGTAATGGATTGTATGGAGTTTTGCGTTAATAGCTATTAAGTATGGGATGTTTACGCTATGGACAATTAATTTTGAAAGTAATGCGTTACATGAACTGTCTCATTGTAATCGTTTTGGGAACATTTGGGGAAATAGGTTACATTATGTAAGTCTGTATCATTTTCATAATTCATTTTGGCATTCAGACAGCAAATTACATATTTATTTCAGATAGATAGGCACTTATATTCAAGTGTGAAGGTTAGATAGGCAGTCACTCATATACTTTCAACTGGTAAGCATCCCGTTAGACAGGAAACCGACCCCAACATAGTATGTAAAAGGCTAGGCAGATGATGAGATAGATGAGTGTAGCGGTATCTACAACGCCACATGCGAACAACGCGTCATACTGACGTCACGCAAAATCCTGCATCTCGCAAGCAGAGTTTACCGAGCAACTAGCACAGATACAACGGCCCGACATGAATCATCGGGCAGTTGCCCGCCAGACACAACACCCGTCTGGTCGGAGGATCCTCCCTTTTCTATAGAGTATGAGTGAACTTTACACCCTGTTCCTCATACCTCTATAATGAGTATTAGATACTCATTATAGAGGTATGAGGAACAGGATGTAAAGTTCCAAGTAGTTGAAAACACAAAATCGTGTTAAAGTTGCTTGCTCATACATGCTGTTTGTCCGGCAAATCTCCGCCTGAAAAATACATACGGCTTATAATTATTCCCTCTTTGACGAATCCTTTGACCACACTTGTTGTAGAATTGCGTTTGTCGGATGGTAGGTACTACATTAACTTCGGCCCTAACTTCTATAGATAGAGGCGTTCCTCAGGGATCAATTTTAGGTCCGATTCTTTTTATTCTCTACTGTGCAGACTTAATAAAGTGCCTTCAGAAATGCAAGTATCATATTTACGCCGATGACGTACAGCTGTATTTATCTTTTAGTCCAGACGATTATGAGTCGGCCATTAGAGACCTAAACGACGACCTAGAAAGAATCGCTCTCTGGTCAGATGAAAATTGTCTGGCATTAAACCCATTGAAAACCAAATATATGTTGTTTGGTACCAGGCAGCAGTTGAAGAAGATACCTTTAAGCCTTAATTTAAAACTAATGGGTGAGCCTATTGACCGTGTGGAGGAGGCGCGGAACCTTGGGTTATGTATGGACGGCAACCTCAGATTTGAGAAACACGTTGCTAACTCTGTAAGAAACTGCTTCTATCGTCTGAAACTGCTTTACAAGATGAGGCCGTTCTTATCTGAAAAGCTTCGCGAGCAGCTAGTCGAAACTCTTGTTCTGTCTAAATTAAACTACGCTGATACGGTTTACGGCCCACGCTTGCTGGCTCGTACCGATCGACTAATACAAAGAGTCCAAAATGCATGTGCGCGCTTCTGTTACTCTGTTCCCCCTAGAAGTCATGTCACGCCCTTTCTTAACAAACACTTTATTCTCAAGATGAAGTCGAGACGAAAGTTACACCTAGCGTGCCTGCTGTTTGGTGTCGTTAAGTCTGGGGAACCGAAGTATTTGTACGACAAGCTTAGTTGGATGGCTAGTAGACGAGATTGCGCGCCCAGGCAATGTGCGCAACAACTTTCAACACAAGCTCATAGGACGGCAGCTTTCAGAGGCACCTTCCGATACGCTGCATCTAAGGTGTGGAATAATATCCCAACACCATTACGGGTACTAGGCAATATCCACACGTTCAGAACACGTTTACGGCAGTATCTGATAGATTCGCAACAGAAGTTAGATATGGTCGCCCTAAATGTGTCACTTATATGAAATGCCTACAGTACTTATCTTAAAACATAATTCCTGTTGTGTTATAAATATACAGAATGGGGTATGCGCGTGTGGCACGCTCTGTGTTTTCCCGTCCTTTGCTGCCTTAAGTGTTCCTTACTCGATGGCGCTGCTGTGCCATCCTGCCGCCTAACTGCCGCCGCAATGGTGAGACCTGTGGGAAACATAAACGAACACATTATTTCTTCTTGTCACCACAATCTCGTACTCTTTGTTTTTCGTACTTACACATTGTGCCTTGCCTACTTGCGACTGTGACGCACAGCTGGGGTCGAGATCGCATCACGCATCACGCATCCACCTTTTTATTTTTTTGTTTTGTTTTATTTATTCTTCTTGGCCGAAGACGATACTTTTGTGAATGTGAGCACAGGGTGTGGTATCATTCGAAAATGCACAACTAAAACAAAAGAGGGTAGAAATTAGTTGTTTTACACTAACACGAAACTCATAATAGCAATGCTGATCCGTAAAAGTAAATTATCGTAAATAGTGAATAACGCTTACCTTCTTCTATTCCATTTGCATCTACCTACTTCATCTATTGATAAAGGTAGGTACTTCACTTTCTTCGAATAGCATTAAATTAACTATTTCCGAGTCATCTTTTATTATCTTAGTATATATTATTGTTACGACTATTTGCTTTTATTCAAACAGCCCATTTTTTCTTGTCGCATAACTTAATAACATGTAGGTGTCCGTCGCGCTCGGAGGCCTGTTGCGCTTTGAGTGCATCGTGCACGGAGCAATATTTGTCTCATTTAGATTGATCGCGACGAACACAGGTTTTGATGAGACTGATGTTTTGGTTTTTCTTTTTTTCTTTTTGTAATGATATGTTCTTGATTACTTTATTTATTTATTTATTTATAAGTAGGTATAAAAAGTATGTATTAGGTATGTTGAAACTGTGTGTACTCCCCGTCACTTTTCCCTAAAGGTTCATTCGAAAACCAGCGTCAGACAGCATCTGTCTGGCATTAATGCTGAAATGAACCTTTTTGGCGCAGCCGTGAGGCACACACTATTGTTGTTGTAACATAGTTTTTATTTTGTTAATTTTGTATTTTGTGTTTCACGAACTGTGTCCAAATAAACTTTTTTCTTTCTTTCTTTTCTTTCACACTAGTTATTGATAAAAAAGAAACAAACCAATATCCATGAACACGACCCCAGCCCATCACCAAGTAGGTAATAACAAATGAAAAAAAACTGCCCAAGTGCGAGACGGACTCGCACACGAAGGGTTCCGTACCACAAGGCAAAAACGCCGCGAAAAAACACGTTTCTTTTAAGGAAGCCCCCCTTAAATATTTATTTTATTCTGTTTTTAGTAAGTATTTGTTGTTATAGCGGCAAACTGTTAAAATTTCAACTGCCTAGCTATCACGGTTCATGAGATACAGCCTGGTGACAGACGGACAGTGGAGTCTTAGTAATAGGATCCCGTTTTTACCCTTTGCGTACGGAACCCTAAAAAAATAATTTAAACGAAAACCAATCCATTCTCGTATAAGAGCTGTACCAAAGAAACTCATTTCACTTTGACATTCGATTAAACACGAGTCAAAAGCCTTTCTCATAACTTGTTTCTATTTGGTGCGGCTCTCACAGAGAGATGTAAAAACAGCACTACGGCCGGTCAGCGTGAAATGAAATTCATAATAACGACTGTTGAACCTACGTAGTAGAGGTTAAGAAGTAGCCCAAGTTTGAAGTTTTTCGTGTTGATATAAAATACATTACAATTAGACTCACATCATCTGCAGGCAGAAACTAAAGAACGCCACCTGCTACGAGCCTTACATACTCTTTTTACCTCGTTTCATCATCATCATTTCAGCCGAAAGACGTCCACTGCTGGACATAAGCCTCCCCCAAGCAAGCACTTCCACTTCGACCGGTTCTGTGCTTCTCGCATCCAACGGGTTCCTGCGGCCTTCACAAGGTCGTCGGTCCACCTTGTGGGAGGCCTTCCAACGCTACGTCTTCCGGTACGTCGTCGCCACTCCAGAACCATTCGGCCCCATCGGCCATCTGACCTCGTTTACGTTCATACATTAGCGGGGTCATTGCGTAACACACTATCAGATCAGTAGCAATGGGTTTCATTATGACAGTTCAACAACATTCACGTTACTTACACGTTATTTACATTGTTGAGCAAAAACATTTTTTAAACATATAAAGCAATGGGTATCGTATTACCCAGTAGCTGGGTTGAGGAGATAGGCAGTCGCTCCATATAAAATACTCGTATTCAGCTGCATCCGGTTAGACTGGAAGCCGATCCCAACTTATTTGGGAAAAGGCTAGGCAGATGATGAAGCAATGGATTAGCAATATTCATCAAAATTATTCAGATTCAGATTGATAGTGTGTTACGCAGTTAGGGTGCTGGTACTACACAACCGAACTTTTTGGAGAACATCACCAATAAGGTCACTAGTCATGTCCTCCTAGGGCGTCTCCAATCGGCGTTTCCACTCACATCTGCCTTGTAAATATACTTAAACTACTTACTTTTTTGCTTTGTTATATTTTTAGACATTTACGCAAATTATTTAATTATAATTTACTGATTGCAAGGTATAACAAAATAATATTATTTTTCTAATTTGCTGATCGCACGATGTACGAAAGTAAATAACTAGCAACCGTGCGTGCTGTCAGAATCACATGAGTGAATCTCGATTAAAAACTTCAATTGAATAAAGATTTGTATAAAACCATTTTTTTTATATAGATTTCAGACTACAGAACTGAAAACATAATTTATGTTGAGAAGATTTACCTAGTACAAGTAAAATATTTGACTTTTATCGTTTTTTTCTGACTGATACCCCAAGAAGGTAGCGGAGAATTTCCATGGGGAAACTTTGACAGTTATAAAGCTGTCCCTAAACAAAACGAAGATGAACCGTGAGACGTCAAACGAACATGTAGCACAAGATAAGACCGAAACTTGTTTGTTAGGTAGATAGACGCGGAAAAGTTTACAAAAAAAGTGTACTTTACAAAGAAAGTGGTAATCTGGGGGACTAAAAAGGCCACTTTGGAGAATCACAAAAGGATAACATTATGAATTATAATATGGCGAAGACAGTCCCTGTTTTTCTTTTTTTCGCTGCACTACGTAGGTAGATATAATCAAAGAGATTTGGATTGGATTTGGAATGGATTTATTGGTATTTTAGCACAGACAAAAAAAAAACTAAATATGCTTCACCAATGGGATTTGATACGATTAACTTAACAGTTAACTTTCCATTATGTTATCCTCTTATGATTCTGCCAAAGTGGCCTTTTTAGGCCCCCTGTTTTCGGCAACTGTGCGTTTTATCTATTTTTAAGAGTACGTAGCATAGTTTTAGTCCAAGATCTAGCACAGTTCTAGTAGAAGACCTGTACAGGCACGCCTGGGATATCAACCACTATCCTTTCTTTTCCAGGAAATAGTTTTCATATTATTTTCTAGAAAATTCATGCATAGGTAAGTAAACCTGGCTCAACGAGCTTTTTATGGCTGTAATAAATTGGAACATCTCTGCATGTGCTTTTTAATCGAAACAAACCATTTATTTGCATAACACAGGTATATGTATACGGGCTATCAAACGAAATATATTAGGTGTCAAACTCAGAGACCGACTTGGGAATTCTATACTTCGTTCCAAAACACAAATAGCGAAAGCTTGCCGCACAGCTGCTGGACTAAAGTGGAACTGCGCTGGCCACATCTGCCGCATGTCGGAGCAGCACCACAAAACGCAAAAACCACAACTCAGTGGATAGCAAATAGCAGGAAGCGACTACGCGGCAGGCTCAGAAAGAGATGGCAGGATGAGCTGGACTCCTTTTTAATGGATTGGCCCACAATCACAGTAGACCGAGGAAAAGTGGAAAGAGGGAAGGGAGTTCTTTGTCCTGCAGTGGGACAACACAGGCTTATAATAATAATAACAGGTTTATAGGGCGAGGATCGGAGAGGTTTAAATGACAATAACAAAATTATCATTCTACCAGGCTGACGTGACATGACTATGCAAATTTATACCTAGGAAGACCTTTCCCCACTAGTTGGACAGGCAAGGTTGGTAAAAAAATACTTATTCATAATCTTTCACTTATTTGCAATAGGTATTGGTACATAGTCAGACATTTAACATGCAAAACATTACCATAGGTATATTTAATACTAGCTGCGCCCCGCGGTTTCACCCGCATAAGTGTCGATCCCGTGGGAATATCGGGATAAGCCGATATATTAATCCAGGGTGTCAGCTACCTCCATACAAAATTTTATCAAAATTGGTTTAGCCGTTTGAGCGCGAAGAATTAACAAACATATAAACACATATACACAAACTTTCGCCTATAAAATATTAGTGTGACTAGAGTCTTTAATGTTAGAGAATTTTTATATTGACTACTGTTCATCCATGCACTATGGCTCGCCAGTTTCATAGTGAGCGCGGGCAAGCTTTCATGCCGCGACTTATTCAAATAAGATACGGCTCGTTTCGCAGCCCTTTGTTGCCTTTGCGCTTCAAAAATATCATTCATGTGACTCTGTTATAGGTAACGGGCGGATTTTATAATTTCGCAAAGAGAATGGTTCGAAATTGTTGGTGTGGTCTCGAATAAAATAATATAATTATATAAGTGCAGGCTTTTTCTCTACTGTGAATTTATTCAAAGTATTGATGGTTTTTCAGCAGAATGTTATCTTTGTAGAATAAAATTTTATTAATTGAGTAAAAATAACAAAATATAATTCTAACTTAACTAAAACTACACAGAAACTAAAAAATAGCGTCGAAAAATTCATCCGCATCGCTGTCGACTGGTAATGTACCCAAGAGACTGGCGGCATTACCACGTTGTATGGCGATGCTTAGCCTCTGGCCAAATAATAGAATAAAATAAACACAAACTTAAAGCATTTTTTTTTCAATTATACTAATTACTAGCACTTTTGAATGGTTAAAGCATTGAGGGTTAAAGAGTAGGACAGTTAGAAAAAAAAAAAAAAAAAATTGTTATTATTGTTTTTTTTTTATGCGTCCTGTTTGCCGCAAATAAACGTATTTTATTTCTTTCTTAAGATGAAGCTAGTTGCCAATGGTTCTCTATAGGAACCTACTACGCTTGGCTGAATGAAGATGGTGTTAGAAGAACGGGCAAGAAATTTTATGAATAGAAAAGGAACGAGCTTGCATAAGCATTCCTGCTACGACCTTCACTAGGTCTGAAATTGTCATCACAACTGTGTGATAACAATTTCAGACCTAGTGAAGGTCATGGAAATCCGCAGCATATGGCTTGTGCATCATCGGTTGTAATGGAAATTCTTGGGCATATGCCCTATATACCTTTAAATATGGTCGATATTAACTCCATCCTGAACACTATAGCAGGGAGGTGCGAGTCTCCGCTATTAGGTGATGTTGTTCGAAGATGCATTTCGAACAACATCCTTGTTTCCAAATAGATAATAAGTTTACTAACATAGATATAAGTTATCCTTTTGTTTACTAACCCATATGGATGCTGCTTATCCGAAGTAAAGATTATTTTATTTTATTAGGAAGACCTTTACAATGTTTTTCTTCACCAAATGTCATGTAATGTTTTTCTTTAGAATGTTGAATAAGTTGAAGTAATACAACCTGCAGTTAACCTATAAGTTAAATCAAAATCTTCTAGGTCACTAATCAATCAATTAATCTGCCTAGCCTTTACTCAACTATGTTCGGCTTTCAGTATAACTGGATGTAGCAGAATACACATTTTTGAACTGTATGTGTAGTTATAAGTACAACACGACTGACGTAACTTGGCGGGCTGAATATAGGCACTAAGAACTTTCGCGCATGTTCTCTCACTCGCACTCGCCTCATGTCACCATCTGGTTCCTGAAAAATCTACTGCGCAGCTTTCTGCGCAAAGTTACGTCGGTCGTATTGTACTTACATTATTATCTGGGTCATATTCAAAATAATTGTATATTTACTACTGTCTTAATGTCCAACCCAATTATTTTCATAACGAGATGCAACTGACTAGAATTTCATAAACAAACAGATAAAATATTTATTTGAGCTTAATAAAAAACAACGAAACATTTGGTAAACCTAAACAATTCATTTAAAAAAATTAAACCAGACATTGCGTAGGATCCGTTTCATACAAGTATTCTATGTCCACGTCTTTAACGGTAAACTAAAAAAAATAATTAATTCCTAATTCCTACACAAAAGTTAAAAAAAAAAATATATTCAGAGAATATTGTTTAAACTTTCAACACTTTACTAAACAAAATATAAAATACTATTTAGTGTACTCCAAATTTAATTTATTAATGAGTGTCCTGATTTTGCACATATCTGTTATTCTTCTCTGTTATGCTATTTTAACATTATTTCCATGGCAATAAAGAAATTTGAAATACTGGCAAAATTAGTTCACTAGCTGTTACTACACGACGCGTAAGAATAAACGCTTTGCCATTTTGTTCAATATAGTTTTTCAGCTCGTTTCGTTGTCGAAGAAAATTAGACTTTTAAAAGTAAATATTCAATGTGAGTCGTTTACAGTAGCGGTAAGTACTTACTGTTCTAGGAAAGGGCTGTATTGTGATATTTGTTATAACTATAAAATATTCGTATAATCATGTGAATTGGTGTGGAAATAAATAGATTTGTAGGATAGACACGTGCAATTAATTCATATACGTTATTTTATCTGTCACTTTTTTCCGTTACGTAACAGATATGAATGATTAGGCGTTATTCACATTGTCTAATGTATGAATTAATGAAAATAAAATATTAATAGGTACTTAGTGCACCGCAGGTTAGCCAAAACATTTTTTTTTACTTAAATTTATTTGAAGTATGTAAAGTTTGCGTATATTGTGCCATGTATTGCATTGCTGTGCCATTGTCTGTGTGTGCATGTTTTACTGCGTATCCTCAGTCCTCACTGCTTGAGCCTTTTATACTAACCGCGCAGCCTCGCCGAGGCGTACCCAGCCTCTCGTCGGCCGTCTCAGTATCAGTTAAGGGGGATGCGCCAAGGTAGCCCGCGAAATTCAAATTGACTCAGGTTTTTTGCAATTTACAGGTCAGTATAAAGTTGTATGTTGATTAAAATATGATTCACGACCGTAACAAATATGGCTTTACATAATTCTAATCATTAGAATCCTTTTGCCTTAATATTAATATCAAAATTTTAGGCTCGGTAGTTTCGGAGATAAGGCATTATGGCAATGATGATGATGAATTTAAGGCAATTATACCAACTAAAATACGATCACCAAAATGTTATTTCATTATGTACCCACCTAGCGACCCACACCGACTTCGCACTCGTAGCCTGTTATAAACGTGTGCTATTTAAACTTGCCCTAATAATTCCTTTCTGTTATTTTTCTGTTACAATCAAATAATATTCATATCTGTTTCCTATCCGTAACTTACAATTATTTTGAATATGACCCATCTACATGTGATTAATGAGGATACCGGTAGTAATAATATAGCTTTGGAGCAAGACGGTGTGTTTCATTAGTTTCAACTGTCAACATACCAGGATGAGATTGATTTTATCTAAATTCACCTATTTATCATCCTGCCAGTAACGGGATAGGGGTAGTGTGGCCTGTAACTGGGTAGTCCCAGTTACAGGCCACACTACCCCTTGGTAAGACTGGTAGTCAGACTTTTGGGCTTCTGACTACCCGTAACGACTCCTATGTATATTCCTGTAGATTATAAAAATATAGTTTAAAATCTAGTACCAGGCAGGTATCCATGATTGGGTCAGATATCAGATACCATAAAGTGCAGCAACGTTTCTTCTTTAATTTCCCACGCGGCCAGTTATATCGGAAATATAGTTTACTACCGCATGTTGGAAAATATCTTTCCTACGTCTTCGTCTTTGACTAGTTTTCATCATGGTGGTTCTAGGAATCTGGTTCATGTATATTTTTGTAAACATGAAATATTTTTACTTCTTATAAAATCAATATTATCTACTGTATTCCCCAATTGAGAACAGTGTTGGCCCAGTGTTAACAGCCGCGCCGCGACTTACGGGTTCTAGGTTCGAACCCAGACAGGCGCTTTACTTTGTGTAAATAATTTCATCACCACCGCTCTCAAAACGGTGAAGGAAAACATCGTGAGGAAACCAGCATGTCCTAGAACCAAAAATTCGAAGGCATGTGACATCTACCACACTGGGCCCCCGTGTTGGATGACGGCCCACCTCTCACCGCAGGAAGCTTGTGTCCCAGCAGTGGGAACATTATAGGCCGATTATATTAATGACTAGCTGCACCCCGCGGTTTCACCCGCGTAAATGTCTATTCTGTAGGAATATCGGGATAAAAAGTAGCCTATATGTTAATCCAGGGTGTCAGCAACCTCCATACAAAATTTTATCAAAATTGGTCTAGCCGTATGAGCGTGAAGAAGTAACAAACATATAAATACATACACACACACACTCACAAACTTTCGCCTTTATAATATTAGATATTATTGTGATTTTAAAAGCCCTTTTCATACTTGAAAAACTTGGAAGCCAATACTAAAAGCGGTTTTGTTCAAACAATGATTTGTATGATCACTTCAAAAGACAAACAATGAAAGCATTTTAACTGTCTATTAATTAGCCTAATTAAAACCCAATGTAATCAAAAAACCGCTACTCATTAAATAATTAAATAATCTCTCACTTTATTTCGAATTACGGAAAAACAAACTGAAAGGCATATTTTCCAAAGTTCAAATTCCATTGCAACCAAAAACTTATTAGGACAATTTTGTTACAAATTGTCACTCAAAAATCAACTTAGAAACTTAAAATAAAATAACGTAGATAACTGATTCAGTGGCTATGGAATGTAAATTATTTGAGACTAGCTATGCCAGGCGGTTTCACCCGCGTAAACGACGATCCCGTGGGAAAATCTGGATAAAAAGTAGCCTATATGTTAATCCAGGGTGTCAGCTACCTCCATACAAAATTTTATCAAAATTGGTCCAGCCGTTTGAGCGTGAAGAAGTAACAAACATATAAACACACCCCCACACACACTCACAAACTTTCGCCTTTATAATATTAGTGTGATAGATTAACACTGTTTATAGGTGTGTTTACATGCATGCAAACATAAAATGACGAACACAGATATCAAGCAAAAGTTCAGTAGTGAACCAGTACCTACCCACGGTTAGCTCAGAAACTAATGAAACGGCACCGCAACCTCTAATGAAGACGAATGTCTTGTAATTATGGGGGAGGGGCGAGGAAAGTAATTATATTACCCAGTGGATGAATTAAATCTTATGGAGTTTATAAGTACCTACTTGAGACGTCGAGATGAAAGAATCTTGTGATTAACTTGGTGCGGTTGGTTATACAGGATTTTTTTTTTTTTTTTGGTTGGGAATTTATCAAATAACTTCTCCCGAGGGTGTGTCAGACTTTTACTGACTAAAACCCACCCGTGTTCCTTCAGTTGCCTGAGCCAGGGGCCACGGTATCTCTTTCGAACAACCCGCGACCCTGGCAGGCATCGGCCCTAGTGGGGGTCCCGTCAGTTTCAGGTATACATGGGCACGTTAAATTAATAAGCGAAACTCCGCAGACGTGATGTATGTCTATAAGTTACCTTTTCACGCCTAAAACACTGAACGGATTTCGATAAAATTTGGCAGAGAGATTGATCGCATCTCGGGGAAGGACATAGGATAGTTCTTATCGACATACCTTGCGGGCGAAGCCGCGGGCGAAAGCTAAAGCTATAGGTAAATAAATAAAAACTGAAACTGTGCTTCAAACGCGAGCTTTCACGGCACGGTATAGGCCCAAAAGCCACACAAAACATTTTGATCGAAAACCCGAAAAAACGTTTCTACACCACCTTTCAACTAACAACTATTTTTACCGTCCCGTACCGCAGTAAAATTAAAAAAAAAACAATTGGATAGCGCTCGTCAACAATAAAAGTAAAATAGCTACCTGGATCGGGCAATGGATGGTATAGCCCAATGGGAAATCAGTGGTATGCTCCAATAAATAGCCTGTTTCTTACATGCAAACATAAAGGACTTTATGAGGCTAACTAACAAGTTTTATACGGGCAGCCTGAGGCAATATAAACGTATGAGCTATTTTTTGTGCAGGAAATTGTGAAATATAGAGTGGTGGTGTGATTAAGGGGTATGGAAGTCGGAAGTCTAGTGTAAAATATAAATTCTTGAGATTTACGATGCATTTTTTTTTTACCAGAAACAATTTGACGACTGGTTGCTAAGAAAATGAAATAATAAAATAAGTATTAAAAAATATATTAAAAAGTACATAAAAAACCGGTCAAGTGCGACTCGGACTCCCGCACCGAGGGCTCCGTACAAATTTGTAGGGATCTAAATGGTTTTAATTTTTTTTTTGTCTACAAATTTACAGTTTTCGGGTTTTTCTTTTTACTTGTGCTACATGACATTGCTTCTTGCCAAATTTCATGATTCTAGGTCAAAGGGAAGTACCGTATATTTTTTTATTTCAGAACATAAACGCCCGTATCTTTTGATTGCTTAGAAGTTTGATTTTTTACTGCTTCAAGGGATTGCAGCCTTGAGTATTTGATATTGATTTCAACTTGATGACTCCACGCGTTCCTGAGAAAAAGGGTCTTGACTGACCGACAGTCAGACGGACAACGAAGTGATCTTATAAGGTTTTTGTTTACCTTTTTAGGTATGGAACCCTAAAAATATTTTTTTTACTAAGATACATTACCTCTGCCAAACTGAAAAGCCGTTTGTTGGCCTTTTTTAACACATGTAAACATAATTTTAACCTTTTTCACTTAGAGGTACGATAAACTACTCCATGCATTCCTTAAATAAAACAGAAACGGACACAAGTTTTTTAAATATTCTCTACAATGAGGTGAGGCCTTTTTCATTATGCACAGTTTGACAAAGCAAGGAGAACATGCCTTTACTTTCCAATCGCCTTTAGAGAAATCCCATTTTTCAACTTTCTTTTTTTCTTTCAAGTTTTCTCTTGCCGCCCGTACACAGCACTCACAAATAACCCTACGCGCGCTGACTTTTCAAAGGGACGAAAAACTACGCTACGCCGGTCAAAAGTCCCCCTTATAGCTTTCATGCAAATCAAAGCTCACTTTGAATTTCCGTTTTACTTGTAGGTCGTTCGCAGTTGTAGGGTTAAATGTGAATGTCGGTCACAATTTTACTCGAACTGACTTAACACCATGAAATAGTGCGGTATTTGGCACCTTTGGGGCGATTTTTTTGGTTCATTTCAAGGTATTTTTCTTAGAAGTTATTATGATTGGATAAATAAAGTTTCAGTGCAGTGCAAGAGTGAAATTGTTATAATTCATAACTGTACACCTCATAAGTGACGTTATTACATCTGTTAATAAAAGCATTATGCGAAAGCGTGTCGTCTCCCTGATGCGGCGGGTGCGGGGCAGCGCCAACAGCCTCTTGGTCACTGTGGCCGAGGCGGAAGGACTATAGTCCGCGCGGAACTAGTTGGCCGCCACTACTGTCTGCCTCGTCGGTCTAGTGGTCGCAATAGCTACTGCTGAGCACGAGGTTCTGGATTCGATTCCCGGATCGGGCATAGTATTATTGGATTTTTCCACCAGGAAATTCTCAGTTGCAGCCCGAATGTTCAATTTGTGCCCGTTTGATGGCTTACCTCCTAATACATGGCACTTAAACATAACTGGGGAAATATGGATGTACAATTAAATAGGGTACACCTCTACCTTACCCTCTGGGGATTACAGGCATCATGTTATGATAATGTAATTAAAAAACAACATCATACACTTATTGCCTGTGTCCAGTCACACTTCCATTGTTTTGTGTACCTTGTGAGACTTTTGAAAAGTCGTAATTCGAGGTTTGGCTCTCGCCTATTTCCTCCTCCAATATTCTACCAATTTAAAACATATTTCATAAACTGAATAAGAAGGATATATTCTGTGTCCCTATGTTTTTCTTTTTTCAAAGGCTCTGTTAACAGCGGTTTAAATCGGCATTTTTTGAGGGTCTAGTGCTTATAAAAATAATGTGTCATCAAAAAGGAAAACTTATGGACATACAAGTAGTAAATATTTATTATTCTGTAAAAAATCATTTGCTTTTTGGTCATTAATCACAAAGAAAACAGGCGAGAGCGTTTCTATGGAGAAACGACCACCTGCATTTCAATAAAAATACCAACAAACCCAACTAATCCCAAGGGCTGCCCTAATCTAGAAGTATTATCCGAATGCCCTTATAAAGCCAAAAGGTATGCCATAACATTAGGTAGATACTCGTACGAGTGTTTGCTTGGACAACCCTATGATACAATTTCGCCATCCCCAAGTGGGTATAAGGGCGTTAGCAGACATGCTACTTTTACGTTACGGCGATTTTGCGACTTCATCAATGCCTCGCGTTTAGACAACCCCTGCGTTTAAGAGCGTTTACGCCGTACAGCATTTCATACAAATTTTCAAGACCTTGTTTCTCGAAATGAATAAACCGATTTTAATGAAAAATGATACGCATAAGCAGGATACAAAGGTCTAAAAAGTTACTTAAGAACATTTTCGAAATGTCTTATTTTAAAAAGTTATATGGAAATCTCTGTTAATATGGAAAATTTAAAATCGGTCTAATTTGGCTGTAACACTATTCACTATTTTCAAAAAGGTTCTTAAGTAACTTTTACATATAATGCTATATGTAAATATAGAGCTCATGTTGACGCATGAGACGTTTTCGGAAGCTCGTTAAAGCGACTACATGACTGTAGTCGCTTTAACAAGCTTCCGAAAAACGTCTAAATAAAGGTAAAAGTAGCATGTCTGCTAAAACTCTTATGTACCAGTCTGCTTATAATCGGGTTAAGTCCCAGGGCTACTTAACCCATTTTGTTATAAGAAGATTATAAGGGAGAGACAATCTTGATAGCATAGAGGTCTTTTAACGGTAGGTGGGTATTTTGAACGAAACGGTAGGCAAGTAGATAAGTGAGATATCAATAAAAATAGATTTCATTTTCCTTTGCCCAGCAGTGGGACACAATGTAGGCTAACAAAAAAAAAAGGTGAATTTAAAGATGACAACATTGCCACCAAGAATGACTAACTAAAGGTAAAGTTTGTGAGCACCATTTATATAATCCACCACACACCACACCATTTCAACTTACTCCAAAACGTCCTCAAAGCAGCAATTCAGGAAATAAACCACTTCTTAAAACATTATTGCTTGCAATAATAACGGTAAGAGCATAATGAGGGCCAATGAAAGGATTAGAAATGAATCGCCGGGGAATCGAGGTCAACGACCTCAGGGGCCATGACTGTTTACTGTGGAACGTTTGAAAGGGTAGAGTTGGTAAGAAAGTTTTCATTCACTTTTATGCTTTGCAAAATAATTTAAGTACTTATTGAAGTGAAAACTTCTTTAGGCGCTTTTTTGAGATGGGAAAAAAACCATTGAACTCGCGCCACTGTAACCGTAAGCGACACCGGGCGTGTGTATAAAACAATTCAAGAAATACCCGCTTGGGATGTGTTCGGCTGTCCTCGGGACGTACTCGGTTTTAATGTATATCCGATATGTCAGTGAGTGATGGCAAAGTATTCTGTTTGTGTTTTGTTTTCACTTCTGTCGGCAGTCCCGAAGTGCCACTGATTTTTTTATTTTTTTATTATTTAAAACATCTAAAAATCATGTTGTATGTGAATGCTAATTTGATTTAAAACCTAGATACTCTCACATATTTAATATCTTTGTGTACGATATCTTTCCAGTCCGATCATAATCTAGGTACTAAACATAATCCTGACCAGCACCCTAATTGCGTAACACAATATCAATCTCAATCATTTTGAAGGATATTGCTAATCCATTGCTTCATAAGTTCGAAAAATGGATATGCTCAACGACATAAATAACGCAATGAATATTGTTGAACTGTCACAATGAAAGACATTGCTACTGATAGTGTGTTACACCATTACCCCGCTGAACTACCTATTCTGATAATTACGATATCGTCGAAACCGGAACGCGTTCAAAGAGCAAGTAATACGATACGACGACATCACGAAAAATCCTGCATCTCGCAAGCAGAGTTTACCACGCAACTAACATAATTATAATACAACGGCCCGACATGAATCATCGGGCAGTTGCCCGCCAGACACAACACCCGTCTGATCGGAGGATCCTCCCTTTTCTATGGAGGTTGAATGAATTTTACACCCTGTTCCTCATACCTCTATAGGCTTATACCGGCTGGCAGGGACAGCATAAAGTATAAACTCAATTTCATTTGTATTGTATAATTGCATAGCACAGATGTGAGTTCTATGTAAGTACTATACCTTATTTTACCATTTACCGGGTAATATGTCTTTCATTGACTGGAATGTGCCCTGGCGGCTGATAGTATGTCATGCTCACACAAATGTCTCGCTGACGGTGGCGTGTATGTTGGATCATTTAGCTCCCTTCAAAATGGTTGAGCTGAATGGTGCTGATCTATGCGTCATGTTCGTGAACGGGCGCCGTCAGTTGGGGCTGGTCATCACTTAGCTGCCTCGGCTTATTTTTAATTATTTTATTTTTGGATTGTTGTTTTAGTACTATTTGTTGTACTCTGGACGCTTTTAACGCATACGTCTTGTTTATTTTTACATCGTTCTCACATTATTTAATTATAAATTCAAAAGTAATGATGTAACTAATATTTTTGTAAAATATAATTTAAAAAGAGTGTCCATGGAGTTTCTTGTCCGTTCTTCTCCATAGGTACCTACGCTTTGGAATGGGCAACTAGCTTCACATTTTTCTGACTGACCTACTTCTTGACAATTCAAAAGTGCCTGTAAAATGGTTTAATTGAAATAAATGCTTTGAGTTTGAGTTTTTGAGTTTGAGCAACCTGTACTATGGATTCAGTACATGATTCTGGAACCCTGCTGTATTGGCATGAGAGGTAGGTTATAAAAAAAACAACATTTTGACCGCGTAGATATTGCACTAAATTACTATCTACTTCATTACTTACTTTACTACGTTTGTTGCCAAACGTAAGTGGCAGTGGGCATATTGCTCGCAAAACAGATGGCCGATGGGGACGAAACTCCGAAAGGTTCTGGCATTGGGTTCTGGAGTAGCGGCCGACGACCTTGTGAAGGCCGCAGGAACCCGTTGCGATGCGAGAAGCACAGAACCGGTCGAAGTGGAGGTGCTTGGGGGAGGCCTATGTCCAGCAGTGGACGTCTTTCGGCTGAAATGATTCAACGATGATGAGATATTGCACATATTAAGAACACAGCAGATTTTTTTAATAACCGTCGAAAAATTTAAACGCTGTCATGTCCCTGCCATCTTGTATTAAGTATTACAAGCTTTTAAACATAATTATGGTTCACACAATTGCTTGAATCGATACGACAGATGGAAGAGAAGCGTTTGAACTTATGAAAAGGGCCTTTATCAGTATTACTACAGAAATCTAAACACAAGTATAACCAATTACATATTCCCTACAGCCTATTAAGTCGCCGTCGCGCATATCACAGTGCAGCTGAAGTTTAGATTACTAGCTCATAGCCCGCCATCGCGTGCGTGTCAATATAAATTACTGCAAACTACACTCCTACATTAAACTGTTAGGAAAGCTTTAAAAAAGCCATTTCTATGCAAATCTGGTGACAAATTAGTATGAGCGGTATAATAAGTATCACGCTCTTAAATTGTGAAGTGGTCGGTAGATGTTATTAGTGTTTTTTTAATCACAAAGGATTGGCTTGTGATTGACCTCAGTCTCACCTATGTAAGCGATGGTACAGTTGCGAAAAATTTAATCAGTCATGGCATGAATACTAATTTTGTTTTTTATCTTTTTATTAACCCCCGACGCAAAAACGACGGTCTGTTATAAGTTTGACGTGTCTGTGTGTGTGTGTGTGTGTGTGTGTGTGTCTGTGGCATCGTAGCTCCCGAACGGATGAACCGATTTTGATTTAGTTTTTTTTGTTTGAAAGGTGTATTAGTCGGGAGTGTTCTTAGCTATGTTTGATGAAAATCGGTCCAAGATGGCCGCTGCTACAAAATGGCGGATAACATATTTTTTCACAATTCCCTCAATATGGGTATCAAATGAAAGGGCTTCAATAGTAGAATACTATACACTATAACAAATTTTGAATCCAAGATGGCCGCCACAACAAAGTGGCGAATTAATTATTTTTTTTCTCAACTCCCTCAATATGGGTATCAAATGAAAGGGCTTGACTAGTAGAATACTATACACTATTAAAAATTTCAAATCCAAGATGGCCGCCACCACAAAATGGCGAATTAAATTTTTTTTTCACAACTCATTCAATATAGGTATCAAATGCAAGGGCTTGACAAGTAGAATAATTTACACTATATTGAAAGGGAATGAGGAATATTAACTACCTAACGAAATGAAAACTAAAAACTTGAAAAATATAATACGTAAAACAAAAAAAAACTGTTTAGTCTTAAAAATTATCTTTCAACTACTTATAAATTAATCAATATTTTTTGACGGATAAAAAACCTGATTAAACACCAAATTACCATAATCTTAAAACGGAAGAAAATAAAAGAAATGAAATACAAAAATTAAGGAGTCCCTACAAAAAGCATGAAATAAAAAATTAAATTAAAAATTTAAAAAACCCCTGACAAAAATAAAATTAAGGAATCCCTACAAAAAGCATGAAATAAAAAAATTTATTTGAAAAAATCTTATGGAAGTCGGGGGACCTCAGAAGCAGAATAGAAGGTGTTCCACAGAACGGTCCCCCGACTTCCATAAGATTTTTTCAAATTTATTTTTTTATTTCATGCTTTTTGTAGGGATTCCTTAATTTTATTTTTGTCGGGGTTTTTTAAATTTTTAATTTAATTACGCTTTTAATGTTCTGCGTCGTTCTAAACATGCATAATTTCAACAAGAATGATCTAAGTCTATTTTGTAACAGTATTTTGATTTAAAAGAGTGTCCATGGAGTTTCTTGTCTGTTCTTCTCCATAGGTACCTACTACGCTTTGGAATGGATAACTAGCTTCATCTTTTTGACTAACCGACCCCTTGACAATTCAAAAGTGCCTGTAATTGGGTTATTTGAAATAAGTGCTTGGAGTTTGAGAGTAAAATAATACCACGTTAGACAAAGATTCCAGTAGGGAGTTCAGCCTAAAACTGACTTATATACACAATAAATATACCTGTAACATTTTCCACACAGCAAAGCCCCATATTCACGCACTGAAGAAATGGGCATGCGCCTGTGTTTTCGAGCGCATACAACCCGAATCTCTTCAAAGTAAGAGTGAGCTCACAGCATCGTCGACTTTGTCTCTGTCACTTTTGACCTAGACTAGAGACAAGAGTAAACCCATTTCAAATAAAAATAAAAAACCATTCGATTCTTAATCATGCTTACCGACCTGCCTGACTGATTGTCAAAGTCCATCCGATCTATAATGTAATTATCTCACCTTAGTTGAAGTGAGTTGTCAATAGTGTCAATCTCTATCATCACTTGGAATGACAGCTCACTTCAAGCTTTCACGGTGACATTTTTACAGAATAGACAGGCTGGTTTTCTCTAGACGTTTTTCTTCACCAGTCAATCACACTAATACTATAAAGACGAAAGTTTGTGAGTGTCTGTGTGTGTGTGTGTTTATATGTTTGTTACTTCTTCACGCTCAAACGGCTGGATCAATTTTGCTAAAATTTGGTATGGAGGTAGCTGACACCCTGGATTAACATATAGGCTGCTTTTTATCCCGATATTCCCACGGGATCGACATTTACGCGGGTAAAACCGCGGGGCGTAGCTAGTTGTTCTATACAGGAAAGTACACATCATCTGCTCAGCATTTTCCCAACTATGTTGGGGTCGGCTTCCAGTCTAACCACATGCATATTTTTTACATAAAACGACTGCCTATCTGACCTTCACAACCCATTTACTGGGTAATACGATACTCCTTGGTAAGACTGGTTGTCAGACTTTCGGGCGTCTGACGACCCGTAACAACTGCCAAAGACCCACGAATGACAGCCGGGATTTTCCGAGGTACCGATATGTAAAGATGGTCACCAATCCACGGACCAACCGCGGCAAGCCTGGTCGATCGACCCGTGCGGCTGTTATTACTTAGCCAGAAGTCCCTCTATCTCCCTCTATGCCTCTATCTAGGAAAGTACACGCATAATAAAATAATCATCAAAACTCATTGATTCGAGGTTTCAAACCCGCAACGACCGCAACCTATTAGCAGAAAAGCTGATTTGTAAACCTTCAAGCCATTACAGTATTACAAGGTCTGTAATTACAAAGCTTAGTACGCAAAGCCTCAAATTATTGGGTCGTTGACTTCATTGAATTAGGGTTTGTTAGGTGGTCCGTTGAGCACATGTCTACATACTGCTGAATAAGTACTCATCTCATTTTATTAAGGTTTTGTTACAGGCTGGAGTTATTAAGACTGGACTAAATAAGTTCCGGTCAGAGATATCAATGAAAAGTAATTGAGCATTTTCTTAAACGTTTCAATTATGTAGATAAGTATCTGTTGCTAAATGCGAAAAACGGAACGGGATTTAGCTTGAAATGTATGTTTTTTTTTTCATAAGGCGCCGTTCAAGTATTACGTAAGCATATTTTTTGCAATTATTAACCCCCTCCCCCCCTCGTCAGCAAAAGTAAGCAAAACTCTTACCCCCCCCCCCCCATGCTTACGTAAAATTTGGTACATGCATTTTTCAATGTGTTCTGATTACTTTATTGATTCATAAGCAGCAGTTATATGCGTTTCGTTTTCAAGCATAGACAAGTAAAAATTCAGTCAATTTTGGTTTGAACACAACATGACAGCCCTGTCATGTTGTGTTCAAACCAAAATTGACTGAATTTTGTAGAAAATCCGAAAAAGTAACAAAATAAATACTGCTGACGTAATCACCATCCAGACCCTCCCATCCCTCATGTCATCAAAAATAAGCAAAGCAAAGACCCCCCCGCCCCCCTGTAGTGCTTACGTAATACTTGAATGGCCCATATGGATGTCTAGACACTAACAATTGCAATGTCTTTCTTTTTGAGAATTCGAGAACATTCTTTTTCTTCATAGCGTGTCAATGGCAATCTAAATGAACTCGGCCCACAAATCGGCTACGTGTTTGGCGCCATCACCAGCGTCCATCAGTTTCTGTACCTTGCAGACGACAGGACACACAAGACACGATATTAAGTGTCCGATCGTTTGTATAACAACACCGCATTTACACACCAAGGCGGAGTCATCTATGAATCACGTTTTTTAGCTACTTACTTGAAAAAAATAATTGTAGAACTACATCGTTGAAAAAGTAACACAAAGAGAACAAAACTCCCATATCTCTATCACACAAACGTTATCACTTTACTTATGTACATTGTACCTATCCAATATAAAGCGTAGGTGTACAACCCAATTCAGTCCACACAATACACGTTGCGTAGCTAACAAAATTTAAGTATTTATCCTTACAATTGTTACAGGCTCTGAAGCAATTCGGGGCCTCACGGTAGTCACGGTACAATCAACGTGAAAAGGGTCAAGCGTTGCGTTGACCCTTTATCGACTGCGACTAAACTTTATATCGGATGGAAGATGGTGGAACGTAGAATGAAGAGGTTTAAAAGAATTTGGAATTTGTCGTTTTGATATGCTCAAAAAGGGCATTGGAATGACGTTGCTGGATACGTTTTGTAACATAAGTACATAGATTTCGATACTATTCTTTTGCTACGCTTGTGTGTGCTTTCAGTACAACTTGTCTTTACCTCAATCGTAGACCACGCTTGTCAGTTCAAAAAGTTTATGTAAGGCTAAGGTTTATATGTCTTAACGTTGTGACATTAATCGTAGAACCGGAACGAAAGAGGTACAATGCATTATAGGGCCCATCTTGGAGTTGCTCTCATGCAAAGACCTGCTGGGTAATTGCGTAACACATAAAATGGCAGGTCATCGCAATGTCTTCCATTTCCTTAAAGGAATTACTTATTCAAACCTATCATGCAATGGATTAGGAAGTTCCTTTAAAACCCTTGGATTGTGATTGAAACTGTTTTACGCAATTAGTGTGCTGATCTCTTGGCGTGAAGAGAAGGAATGAGCAATGATCGCCAGGTCGGTTATTTCAGACCTTTCCCGATTTCCTCCGAAATTCTCACTCTTCATAATAAAGTTGACTTCAAAACCCTATAGAGGTATGAGGAACAGGGTGTAAAGTTCACTCAACCTCCATAGAACAGGGAGGATCCTCCGACCAGATGGGTGTTGTGTCTGGCGGGCAACTGCCCGATGATTGATCGGACCCTTGTATTTATGCTAGTTGCGCGGTAAACTCTGCTTGCGGAATGCAGGATTTTGCGTGACGTCAGTATGACTAGATGTTCGCATGTGGCGTTGTAGATACCGCTACAACCCAATCCTTTGCATATCCTCCTTCTTTCTGCGATCTGCAACAAACACACGACACAGACTAAACTTTATATATCGAACTACGAGATATACGATTTGCTTGTCGGAACTTGCTTAAAACGCAATTCTTATGTCGCACTAGGGACTGAATAAAACATGTAAATTACCCTGCAATACTGCTCCCTTACTTGACAGTAATGTGGTATTTTATGAGGTGTTTTACACTTGTATTTTACCAACTGTGGTAGGTACTTACCTAAAGATAGTTTTTAAAAAACAGTGAAAAAAGTTTGCAGCTCGTTTTTAGACTCTTTTCTTTTATTTATCTTTCCAGTGTTAATGTTCTTCATGCATGAACTCATCTTTTATTGAACTCATCATTCATCATGAACTCATCATTTATTTTTATATATATATTTTTTTTCATTTATTTATTTATCTTTATTTCTTTTTCCTTATTCTTTAAAGAGATTCCGGACCCAGGTAGGCCGAAGCAAGGAAAACCTGTTCAGGTGGAGATTGATAGACGACTCCGCCTTGGAGTGTAAATGTGGTGCTGTTCCACAAACGATGGGACACTTAATATCGTGTCCTGCGTGTCCTGTCAGCTGCACGTTACAGGAACAGGTGGACGCTGGTGATGGCGGCAAACAAGTAGCCGAATTCTGGGCCGAGTCTCGACACGCTAAGACGAAGAAGTGCTATTCCTTTCTAGTCCCTTCTAAATAAAAAAGCCACTAAAGTACCAGAAACAGTTGAGAGAACTTGTCATCTATTTCAGGTTTTCCCTTAATTTTTTTTAATGTCTCTCCACATTAGCTTCAATTTCCCCCGGGCCAGATATTACACCCTGCAGCACAATAGGTACCATTGTTTTCCTGTGAAAGCTCCGGTTAGACACATTAATCATTGCGTTATCTCTCCATCGGTTCTGATTGATACACCGCTCCGATTGATACACGGTATACTGATTGATACACCGGTATTGATTCGTACGCAGTGCTGGTTAAAACCGTTACTTTTTTTCCGCCTTTTGCCCGTGTAAGGTAGAATTGAATGTTCGATATTTCGGTTGTGTATACACCATGGGAATGTATACGTTGGGTTCTGTTTGCCGTTTCGTTTATTTATTCAGTTACTTTGTTACAATTTCGGTATGTTTCAGAAGACTTTTATTTTCGTGTAGCTTTCGAAGTAATTGGTAAAATTTGTCATTGTCATCATCAAGATTGTTTGGTAGCAGTGACACTGTGACAATCATAATAAAGAAAAGAAAGAAAGATTTCCTCTCGACGTTTTCCTTCACCGTTTTGAGAGCAGTGGTGATGGAATTATTTACACATAATAAAGCGCTGACCTACAACTCGTAAGTCGCGGCCCTTTACTACTTGGAGTTACATCAAAACTAACCTATATTTCTAAATCGGAACAATCTAGAGTGGCGTACAGACTTGGTTGCCATGACAACGTTAACTAGCCCCTCGTAGTTATTGCGCGGTGAACGGTGATTTCCCAAGAGCAATAACGTACACTCGCCTTTATATTTTGTTTTACTTTTTTTAATATTTTGTGCTGTTATTAGAAGGAGCAAAAAGAATAAGGAGTTAGTTTGAAAATCGTCAGTTTTCTTTAGAAAGGCTGACTTGGGCCTGAAACTGAATCTATTTGAAGGCGATGAAATGATGCACATCAAGCTACTACAATCTGTCAAATTTCTTTAATAGATTTTCAACTTTATCGCTAAAGCGTAAGGTTCAAAGTTGATTGGGAAAATTTGACAGTTTCGGGTAGCTTGATGTGCTGGCGTCTGTACCTATTAGTTGTTGGTGGAATGAAATAAATCTAAACCTCAGTGTGATGAGAGGACTTTAGTAGGAAAATGATGAAAATTATATCATTAATGGAAATTATTTAAGGTGGGTAGGCCTTTAGTGTGGGACGCTACGTGTGTCGATACTCTTGCGCCATCCCATCTTCCTGGCTCGGCATGCTGTGCTGGCGCTGCTGCTGCAGCTGCGGAGAACCTCAAGCGGCGAAAATATAATAACCTCATCGGAAATTATATTTTCGAGCCGTTTGGGGTTGAAACCCTCGGGCCGTGAGGTCCGAGTGCTCATGGTCTTTTTAAAGATATTTCGAAACGGATGGTTGACAGTTCCCGTGACCCAAGGGCTGGCTTTTACCTTGGCCAGAGGCTAAGCATCGCCATACAACGTGGTAATGCCGCCAGTCTCTTGGGTACATTACCAGTCGACAGCGATGCGGATGAGTTTTTCTACGCTATTTTCTAGTTTCTGTATAGTTTTAGTTATGTTAGAATTTAATTTTGTTATTTTAATGGAAACAAACCAAACCTTTTGACAGATACGAGAAGAAAAAAATAAAAGAATGACATTCAAATAAAAATCTTCTAAAAAGTTATGGAGTTTGCAACACTATTGTTTAATATTTTCAACTATTTTAATAGTTTGTATAGTGATTATAAGTATTTAGTCTGGCTTTAGTATACTATAATAAATTGTTATAAACAGGTAAAATAGTGAGTTTGTATAGAGAGGGTAAAATTCTTTCACTAATGGGGAGTAACCAGCATTACCGGCAGTTTTGCCGAGTGTCATTGGATATATTTTATGTTAAAACAAGAAATTTCACGCGAACGAAGTCACGGGCATAAAGCAGTCCTCAAATAAAAGTAAAAGTTATATTCGGGTCAATATCAACAAAGTGATTTTTTGTTCAATTTTGGTGGCGAATTTTTTTCTTCAGTTTTCGTGAAAAATAATGACCTGGTATAATAATAGAAAGTCCAAGCTGGAAGGATCTTCAAGAGGTCTGAGAATATCTCGATAACTTTTTGAGATATTTTAGTTCAAAGTCTAATGTGGCCACCAAAATTGAAAATCGCCCACCAAAATCGAAAGTGCCCACCAAAATTGAAAATCAGTGGCACCAAAATTGGATTAGAAGTTGAATCTGAAACAATGTGTAAGGTGGATATCTCGGGAAATATTATTTCAGCCTGTTCGGGATTGCTCTTTATTCTTGCTTTTCTTCTTGACCCCTGTAACACAGGTTTTGCCTAGCACGGGGGTCATTGGTCATTTATTTTGGACCAGGATATTCGCATACTTAAATTGTCACTCTGTATTTGTGTACTTACCTTTTTATGTCAAATAAAATGTATTATTTCCTTTATTCATTTACATAATCTTATTTTATTGTATTTTTAAATATTTCTAAAATATAAAATAAGTATAAAAAACATTTAAAAATATAAAAAAATAGCGATCTGCCGGTGTCGGGAGCAGGGTCCAAGCTACCGGTGGTTAGGGCTCCAGAGACAGGAACCTCCTCACAATGCGAGCCGTATCGAGGAGTACTGCCTTCTGAATCAGGCCCTTGACCCAACCGCCTAACGAGAGCCTCGATAGATGTTAATCGAGGCTTTCGGCCATCAGTCCATTGGCCGATACGACAATCGGCACAATGATAGCCGAGCTCACATTCCACATGTCAACAACCTCGTGAGCTAAGTCGAGATATTTAATTTGCTTCTCTTTCTCAGCTTTCACGAGGTTCCCGTCACATGGAATGGTAACATCGACAATCATTATCTCGTCTATCACTACTATATCAGGTTTATTGGCAACAATAGTCCTGTCAGTAATGATAGACCGATCCCAGTACATTTTCAAGAACTGGATCGGGCACATACTTGTAGTACGGTATCTCAGAATCCACAAGTTTATATTTCAAAGCAAGTTGCTGGTGAATAATCCTAGCTACTTGGTTATGTCTGTGCAAGTACTCGCCGTTAGCCAGACGAGAACAACCAGATATAATATGTCTGATAAACTCACCCGGACAATGGCATGCCCGACACACGTCAACCGTCCCGTCCTTCATAATATGTCTCCGGTAGTTATTCGTTAAGATAACTTCGTCACAGACAAAACCTTCAGTTTCCCCGAAAAGGTCACCAAAACGTAGCCAGGATACGGACGCTAAGAAGTCTACACCGGGCTCATGAAGAGCCCGATAGAAGCGCCCGTGAAGCTCCTTGCTTTGCCATACCTTCTTGCGGTCATCAGTAGAAAGTACTACAGGTTTGCGCCAGTTCTCTTTAGCCATGGAGAGCGGGGTAATTGTCCCTTGTCCACTGCAACCACATCACGGTGCATACCCACTTCGGCTTTTAAAAAATATTCCTGAGACTGCACACCTCGCGGTTGTGGAGGGTCTTCGCATTTAAAAAGCCGACCCCCACACTTCCGCGGGATATACAGTCTCATCACCGATGATCGTGGGTGATGCATCCGGTTTGCGGTCAGTAGTGTACGGACTCTTCTATCCAGGGCGTCGAGTTTGGTCTGAGTCCATTTGAGTATGCCGAAAGAGTACAGCAGTATAGCTTTCGGATGAGGAGAGGGATCTGAGGCTTATGGAATCGGAGAGTTGAATTCCCTCGGATTCCATAATCTCCCCTCGCTTTACATGCATGACTGCATTATTATTATTGTTATTATTTACTATTATTCTTCTTTCTGCCATTCTCTTTTTAAGCAACCTCTCTTCGGTGGTCTGTTTTGGCATTCTAAAAATATGAAGCTAGGTCCTTATAATAATAGACCACTTAGGTACTGCCAAGTAGGTACATAATATTTATTTATTTGCTAATCAAACTGACTTGCAACTTAAAAACTGGCTTTATAGGTACAAACAATACTTACAGTATATACTTAAAACTTGGTGGCTAGTTTTCAATTTTGGTGTCGTGAAAACGCCACCAAAACCACCAAAATTGAGCCACCAACATTGAAACCAGATATAAAAAAAATCTTTAAAAATAGGGGTTTTAAGTTACAATTTATTTAATATCACTGATTTATGCGTAACCCAAATCACTACCTATAATGTGTACCTTACTATTAAAACACTTTAAAATTAACAGCAAATCGATCCACCAAAAATTGAACAATTCTTGTCCCCCGTGCCACCCAAGATGATACTTACGTTTTTGGCGGAAAATCAGAGCACTAATCACACACCTGTTACACGCAAGTGCCGGTGCATGACTGAGAGATGTGAAATAATAAAACGCGATTGATCGCACACGCACGAAACTTCATTTTATAGTATGTTGAATATGTGCCACCAAAATTTTGATTTTTGCTTGGACAAACTTTGATCGAGTATCCTGTGCTTTTAAATTAGATTTTCTAATACAGTTAATTGTTTTTAGATAATGTGTCATAAGCATACACTAACAAACTTGTTTATTTTTTATTGTATAGCAAATTGTTACTTTGGTGAATGCAATTATATCAAAAAATGGAACTGGGACAAGCCACCTAACTTGAATTTTTTTTTTCCTGATTATTTAAATACACAATTATAAAAAAAAAATGTGGCCCTAATTGAACCAAGTTACGTAGTTCACTATAAAAAAAAATAAGAAACATCCTATCATTTAACACCTCGATTCTCAACGTGGACACGTAAAATTTGCTGTGGGGATATTCACCCATTCCCACCAATGTCAAATTCCGTCCACATCCCCCAAAAGATTCTCAAATTTTTTGGGGAATGTGGACGGATTAAGGGATAAAATAAAAGAAAAAGTGTTTCTACAATTTGGCTTCAAAGACGAGTACACTTTAACACACGCTCTAAAGACACCTCTCATTTGTTAACGTTTCTGGAACGAACTAAATAAACATAGTATACTTACTTTTACATACTACCCGCTTGTTTATCTTGGTTCTAAGTCATAAATCTTCTAAGTCGACTGAGTTTTTGCCTGACTTCGGCGAAGCTAAAATGAGGGTAATGTTTCTCACGTAAATCCATACGGGTAAACATTGAGGATAGGAGGTAAATTATGTACAGGGTGTGTTCGAAGCTTAAAGCTTGAGGATATTGTGAATCTAGAATGCAAGACAAAATGATGAAAAGTAGTATTTACTTGGATTGCTTTAATAATGTCTAACGTGACGATATTATCGTGGACGTCCACGTACAGACGCCAGCATATCAAGCTACTACAATCTGTCAAATTTATTTAATAGATTTTCAACTTTATCGCTAAATTATAAGGTTCAAAGTTGATTGAGAAAATTTGACAGTTTCCGGTAGCTTGATGTGCTGGCGTCTGTACGTAAAATGTAATGAAAGAAAAAAGGAAAAATATTTTATACAGGACACCAACAGGAAATACAAAGGAGCATTTTAAACTAACAAAATTACCTACATTAAAAACAACAAATACCAACCAATATGAATATACTTGCAGGTTATAACGTTTTAAATAACAGGAAATTTAAAAGCGTCTTCATACATTTCCATACACTTTACTTCTGTGTGTTATCGTGATGCCGTGAGATGGACATGAACGTCCACGATAATATCGTCACGTTAGAAATTACAAAAACGCACAAGGTAAGAAACTGGGAGATGCTCTACCTGTAAGAAACTTTCTGATTTAGTCTCTATATCCATATATTTGACGTTTTCGTGAATTTTCTATATGCTCTCCATTTTATACATACTTAAATTTTTAAATATTTTTTTTAACGTATAGATGAGGAACAAAGTGTAAAGTTCACTCATCCATTATAGAAAAGGGATCCTCTGACCAGACGGGTGTCGTGTCTGGTGGGTAACTGCCTGACCATTGATGTTGGGACGTTGTATATAAATGCTAGTTGCGCGGTAAATTCTGCTTGCGCGATGCAGGTTTTTGCATGACGTCAGTGTGATGCGTAGTTCATATGTAGTGATGTAGATGCCACCGCAAACGCTTTCTTTAAACAGTGAGTAATAATGATTATTCTATCCATCTGTCTACTTGTAAATGCAACTGGACTGTTCCTTGAACACATGTGAAACAAAATCGTTAGTAAAAAAATCGAAACCTAATAATATTTACTCACAAATCGTTTCTACAAATATGTTTATCATATAACTTACATCTCGAAAACTAGCGAGTCGATTTTCACGCGGAATTAAACCGACAATGGCGTGATATGAATGTGGACGACAACAAAAAAATGAGCATCGTAAACATACGTCGTGAGCCCCCACTGCGGAACCATTGTCGTGGAAACAGAAGCAGTTTTAGAATTCCGTAAACTGGGTATTAAAACTGTTTTTTCTGGACAATACTTGAACACACATGCATACAAATGTTTGATGTCTCAGTAGACTAATGCTCGTCAACCAAGGTACAGACGCCAGCACTTAAAGCTACTACAATCTGTCAAAGTTTTTTTTAATAGATTTTCAACTTTATCGCTACACTATAAGGTTCAAGGTTGATTGGGAAAATTTGACAGATTCGGGTAGCTTGATGTGCTGGCGTCTGTACTTACATGACAATAATCAAATATTCATAACCATGTCATGACGGTCCAGTGGTTCAGGCCTCGCCTCTTTTGTCTCACAGGGTTGTTGGTCGTATGGAGAAGAATAGACAAGAAACTCCCTCGTATTTTGTTCATAATATTAATACTCTATTTTATTTCTCTTTAAAATACGTGATGTCACTCGGAAAGCTGCAATGGGCTGGACACATCTGCCGCATGTCAGACGATCAGTGGGCCAAACTGACGACTCAGTGAGTCCCGACATCACGGCAGGCCCAGACGAAGATGGCGGGATGAGCTGGACTCCTTTGATAAAGATTGGTCCTTGGCAGCTCTGGACAGAGAGAGGTGGAAAGAGAATAGGGAGGCCTTTGCCCAGCAGTGGGACATTAACGGCTATAAATAAAATAAAAAATTTAATACACTGTCGCTGACCTTAAAACAACTTTATCTGGTTTTTTCCTGTTACCACGGGTAACCTACTAATCCGAATTCGATGATTTTCGACCACGGAATAGAAAACTATTCCGTGTTTTCGACAGAGACGTACAACTTGTACCTACGACATAATCCAATACTTTTTCAACCCGGAAAAGGGAACTACAAAATTGTGTTTCCTTCCAGTTTGAGTCCCAATGCTTAAATATTCTAGTCACGCCAATAAGTAAGTTATTTTCTTCCCAACATCAGATATAGAGAGTAGGTACAGTCAACTGCACATCTGAGGGTCTATTCTGTAAAAATATCACCGTGAAAACTTAGGTGAAGTGAGCTTGGAGTAAGATGTCATTGCATCTGATGCTACAGATTGACATTATTAATAGCTCACTTCACCTAAGTTTCACGTGGAGATTTTGACAATCTGACATAAATAGGGCCTTTAATTCGTAGCAGTAAGGGTGATTTTCATAGTGCAAATATTACCGCTGATGTGGGGTTGACTGTACAGATGCCTGCACATCAAGCTACCCGAAACTGTAAAATTTTCCCAATCAACTTTGAACCTTATGCTTTAGCGATAAAGTCGAAAATCTATTAAAGAAATTTGACAGATTGTAGTAGCTTGATGTGCTGCCGTCTGTACCTACCCGTCCCAGTTGCCGAACAAAAACTTTGCTCTTACATAATATGTAACAACTGTTACAACGCAATGACGAAACTTCCATGAAAACGTGAACAACGAATCCAAAACTTTCTCATTACTGTATATTACCTATTGTTACGGAATAATGGTAAGACTGGAATGTACTTAGGAGCCTATGTTCAGAATTAAGGCTCCTTCAAACAGGCGCGACACGATACGCGACACAAAGGCACCACAAGTCGCGCAACGAGCGGTGCCTTTGTGTCGCGCGCGATTATATCGCGTGTCGCGCCTGTTTGACTAGTATAATCATCATTCTCCTGCCCTTATCCCAATCTATTTGGGGTCGACGCAACATGTCTTTTTCTTCCATAATTTAATAGTCGTCATCTCGGTAGTCACCCCCTTTCTAACCGTATTCACTCTTTGACTAGTATAAATTAGTAGAAATTGTTAACACACGCACGTTATTGGTAGGCTACAATAAAATTGTTTCTTAGGGATTACTATCAGAGTCAAGTTAATCACAACTAAAATGACCGATGAGCAACTGAAACAAGATAAAGCTTTCAAATTGAACAAAATACCTAATTTATTATTTGGATCACGAAACCAGACAATGAGAATCAAACATCATTGTTCAGCGATAGCAATTATGAACAAAATGCTGAGCAAGTTGTTAACTTGTTTCACAAAATAACGATACTGAATACTGGTCAATACTGACGCAGATCAAATAATTCGGGAATACTCGGGATTCGTTAAAACTGTGGACAGTGCAAAATTTGTTTTTATTGGAACTGTGTCGCTTCTAATAATAATTATTGGTATTGTTGGGTTTGGAAATGACGATTGCAACTTAGTATATAAAAAAAACGGTTTCGTATAAATTTGTAGGTACCTACCTATGTAAATAGTTTATCACGGAAAAAAAATTTTTTTGTAATGTAACTACATAAATTTAAAGTTTTCGGTTTTTTTACGTTACTTGTGCTACATGACATTGCTTCTTGCCAAATTTCATGATTCTAGGTCAACGGGAAGTACCCTATAGGTTTTGATTCCGGAACATAAACGCCCGTGTCTTTTGATTGCGTTGACTTAGAAGTTTGATTTTTTCACTGCTTCAAGGTATCCGGTATTTGATATAAATTTTAATATACCTACAGTGAGTGATTTGCTAGTGTGATTAAATTGTTTATGAAATTATAATCTAATTTGAACTGCAAGACGGTTTTTCTATTGCGTAATAACCAGCACTGCCCACAGTACGCCCACAGTAATTTAAAATAAATGGCTAATAATAACGAGATACACATACCTTCTCCATCATACACTTAAACCATCCGGAATAAATTCTCTAAATGGTTGTAAAAACTGTTACACAGAGAGACATGAAAAGTCGATAGTTAAAGAAGGCTAAAGTAGAAAAAAAATCCTCTAACATCACCGTCATTTGTTTCTCCTCCCCACAAACCTCAATTGTTTCGTCACACAATATTGGTTTCACCAAATAAATATAAACTCCACTCTCATTCATTTACTTACGTACACACCTACATAGTATACCTCTGCGTATGAATCAGAACAGGGTTCGCGTAAATTCTGCGCCTACTTACGAACAGATGGTGAACACGTCTCAACTTTTGACAAATGTAAAACGTTGCTCGGTGCGCGATATAAAATAGATGAGCGGTATACGGGAATACATTGTGTGCGGCAATGCTTGATTCTCTTTCGTTCTACAATAGTAAGGCTATACCTAAGTTATGAACCTACAAGGTAAATCAGACGCGCTTTGACGTAGTGCACCTAATCATTGCACGTATGTATGAAGAAGCGGGCGGTGACAGCTAAGTTGTGTGGAACAGGAAATTGGTTGTCATGGTACGGGCATATGATGCGGAGGAATCAAGAAAATGTCGTGAGGAAAGTTCTGAGTATTAATGTGGACTAGACGAGTAGAGAAAGACCAAAGAAATTATGGTTCGACTGTATGAAAGATGATGTGGCTTAAAAGGGGGTGACTACTGAGATGACGACTAATGCTGGGGCTACATTAACGGGCGAAGATTTGTGTTGAGTTGGCGCTCTAAAACATTGTGTATGGGCAAACGCGATGTTCTTGTCTACAATACGACCGACGTTACTTGGCGAGCCTGAACATAGGCACTAAGAACTTTCGCGCATGTTCTCTCACTCGCACTCGCCTCATGTCACCATTTGGTTCCCAAAAAATCTAATTGCGCAGCCTTCTGCGCAAAGTTCGGGCCCGCCAAGATACATTGGTCGTATTGTACGGTCGGCTGCAAAAATGGATGGGCAGTTCAGATTCAAAATCCTATGAATCAAGAAAATTACACCATCTAGCGTAAGTTATTTGTTTTAATATATTTAGGGGGTTTTAATTTAAGAATTATATTTTATTTAAAATTAATATTAATTTCTTTTTTATTTATTTGAGTTCGGGGGACTTTACCTCGTTATCGATATGATAAACTAATTTATTTTCGAAAACTTGAACTTCAAACGTTTACAGGAAAACTTTTTAACAAAAAAAAAAACCGACTTCCAAAAAAAACACTACAAACTGAAAAATAACTTTAATTTCGGAAGTCGGTGTCTTAGGGATCAGTATTTTAGTTTTTGCCACCGACTTCCGAAATTAAAGTTATTTTTCAGTTTGTAGTGTTTTTTTTGGAAGTCGGTTTTTTTTTTTGTTAAAAAGTTTTTATTTCTCGCTTTTTAGTGGGTCTATTTATAATTTATCTAAGCTACAATAGCCTAATGTCAACTTGCCCATCGCCTTTATATAAAATATTCCTTTTCTCGATGCAGGGACGTTAATTGTTGAGGAGTTCTCCTTTTATTAGTTTTTAGATTAGATGCTGATAATCCTGGCTGCAGCATCAGGCCAGACTTATGTCAACATTGCATTGAACTTAAAATTAGTCCTGTTTAAAATGAGCCCAAACACGACTACGGTGCTGTAATTTCAAGGTTTGAACTTTTTCTGATGCTCCTGGCTTCAGCATCAGGTCTTCGGTGTTCCTCAGTAACAGTACGTTTATCCACATATCGAGCCCTTTTCAATGAGCCTAAACACGATATATCTGCTGTTAGTTGTCGAGGAGTTAGGTAGCATCAGGTCATGAGACCAAATGTGGCAAATGCCCTATCAAACATCAAAACAATTTTCTAAAACAGTCCTTGCCTGTTCCAGTAACTTCTTACTGTTAAGGAGTTGTACCTTCCATCATCAGCCCAGCTACCTGAGATGGTGACAACCATACACAAATACACAAGATACTTCATAAAATATGCGAAAAACAATAAGTGAGCCTATAAAATTTGAGGGTTGCCCTCGATTTCTCTAAGATCCCATCATCAGATCCTAACTTGGTGACAATGGGACCACCTCAGAACTATCTACTTTCGAACAAAAAAAGAATTTTGAAAATCCGTCGACAAGTGGCGGAGTATTCGATGAACAAACATACAAAAAAAAAAAAAAAAAAAAAAAAAAAAAAAAAAAAAAAAAAAAAACATACAAACACCCGAACATAGTACCTCCTCCTTTTTGTAAAGTCGGTAAAAATAGACATTAGGGTACCCATGGACTTTTGCAGGTGACTGTACATTAGGCAGGCGAAGATTCATCGTGCCGGATTGTGTAATTGTGTTGTTCTCTCTTGTGCGGCTGAGACTTATTCAAAATGGAGGAAGTAGTGGCGTTGCATTATAAGTCGGTAAATTATTATTTATACAATTGTACGAGTATCAAACAGTTTCGCGACAAAGTTTGGACGACACTGAAGTAACGTAGGTTTAGCCACCCAAGCGAATATTGTCGCGACAAATCCCTTTGATGCGCGCCAGTTTACCGACAGTGCTTCGATAGTACTTCGTCTTCGCCTGAATACTACGCGTTGCAACGACATACCCGGCCACATTCGCCGCAGCCCGCTAATGTAGCCCCAGCATAATAGAGAGGTAAAAGTAAAAACATGTTGCGCTGACCCCAAATAATTTGGGATGCGGTCAAGAGAATGATAATACTAGCTACAAAAAACCTGAAAATTCTTTTTATCACACACCATCGTCACATCGTTGCAACTGATCTTCTTCTTAGCAAGTCGACAGCAATCTAAACGGACTCACCACCACCACCACCAATTCCTGTAACGTACAGCTGACAGGACACGCAGGACACGATATAAATGTCCCATCGTTTGTGGAATAGCACCACATTTTCACTTATCGCCGAGATCTGTCACCCGAAGCACGGTTGCAATTGATATCTCTGCTCTAACAATTATACGCTTATTTGACACCTCAAAAGGTGTCACCATATGCGTGTAATAAGCTACTGATTAGTCATCAAATGCATGGGTACATCCAAACTGTTCCATTAACTTGTTCTTTGAACTATAGTTAACGCGTTATTAGGCTCTAACCATAGATTATGCTACCCGAAACTGTCAAATTTTCCCAATCAACCTTGAACCTTATTCTGTAGCGATAAGGTTGAAAATCTATTAAAGATTGACAGAGAAGACAAGACAGATTGTAGTAGCTTGATGTGCTGGCGTCTGTACATAGTTACATTATTTTCACCCTCTATGAAACTTGAATGGTGTTACAGTCCTTTCACATTTATTATTTTATTATAAGTTCACATCATGAAAAAAAAGGTTACAAGTTACAAGATAAAAAACAAAAATATAGGTAATAATAGTATCAGTGTAACAGCGCACAATACAATCCTGTATGTTTCCAACTAAAATAAATAAGCATCACGCATTTCAAGGAGCGCGTTGCGAATTCATAACGTTTGGATGACGTTTTTATTTTGTTCATTACCAACGAAACTCCTTCATTACTTTTATAAACGAAGATTGACTTTGTTTAACCCCCTTTACTTGCACTGAAAGTGGGAGAAAGGGAAAGTGAAAAATAAAAGCGTTTATATCGCTGTAACTTGAGATATCAAGGGGTCTGGGAGACCCTTTTGACGGCGTAATTATGACGTTCTTAAGATCAACCAACGAGTGGGACTGGGTTATATTTAGAACACTTCTGACGTCACGCGTTAAACCTAGATTTTGTTTTTAATTTTGTTACTGGCTGTTCTCATTTTCTCTATAGAAGGTTTATATCTCTATGGAGATATGAAGAACGGACAAGAAACTTCAAGGACACTCTTTTAAATCAAGATATTACAAAATCATCTTGGTTTTTTACAGTTAGTTTTTATAGAAGTCATCTCTCTAAATTATTATGCCTAAGTTTACAACACAAGCTTGTGATACCGACATTTACATATAGAAGCAACAAGAATAATGTACCCAGGATTGTGTAATATCTTGATTTAAAAAAGTGTCCATGGAGTTTCTTGCCCGTTCTTCTCCATAGAGATCTACGTTTTGGAATGGGCAACTAGCTTCAACTTTCTAACTAACTGACAGACTATTTAATTTTGACAATTCAAAAGTGCCTGCACAAGGTTTAATTGAAATAAATGCTTTGATTTTGAGTTTCAGTTTGAGTATCAGTCTTCAGTATTTGTACCTCACTGATAAGTTTTTCAGTACCAATTGACCGGTTATGGAATTTCATTACACATATTAGATGCTCCAGATTGTTCAGACAGCTGTCGGCCTGTCCAACTAAGCCAAGCATGCTTCAAGGTCAAGCAGATTCAACTCGATAGTTAAGGTCGTAGCACACATATCAACTCGGAAAGGGATCGTCACCGTATCAACTCGAGCCATTCAGTATTCTTTGAATGAAACCTACTGCAACGCATACTACTCGGAATCGTAACGTAATCAAAAAAATAAAAAGGTATTTGATACACCTTTTGTAAAAACTAATCTCGGTTTACAATCGCCAGGTAAACGAACTGTATCAAACACATCTGGCATTGATATATTCAGCGATAAGCTACCGGTATTCAGAAAGAAAATCACGCTATCCTTGCCAAGTTGCTTTTAATTTCAATTTTTATATTACTATTTTTTAATAATTGTATTTATTCTAAACTTTTTGTTCATGTTTGTTACCCATCTTACTTACTTCAGTCTGTTTTAGTTTATATTAGTTTTAGTTTAGCATAATATACTTTTCAAGGCAGCATGATATATATGCTATGTACGCCGTAATTGTCATGTAGGTACATTAGTCCTTTAGTTATTAAGATTATTCTAGCATAAATTTTATGTACGTGATGTGGCTGTGCTTTTTTAAATTAATAAATAATCGCCTCGCCTCGGGAGAAGGTTACGAACCGCGGTGCGGTGCGTGGTCAACTTGCAGCTCCCGCGCTTACGGCTCGTCGTCCCCGCGCTTACGTCTCTCCGTATCCGAGCTTACGTCTCTTCGTCCACCCTAGCTCCTCTCATCCCTCCAGCGGCCTGCCCACAGCACCACCATCAACCAGCGGTTGAAGACGCCGCGCTTACGGCAAGCGCGGCGTCGCCTAGCCGTAGCCGTGTCGACGTATCGGAGCTGCTCATCCGCTTTGGTTACGTGCTTACGTTAAGTTGACGCCTGTTTGATGGCGAGGCGAAAGGCGATACGGAGACGAACCCTTTCCGAGTTGATATGTGTGCTATGACCTTTAAACGGCTCACATACCTACCTAATTTGCACTTGAGCCTTCATCGCCAATCATCGTCTTAACTGATAACCGCTAACGTGTCACGTATATTCCTGCCCCGTGATCGCAAGCTCGACTGCTCAGCGTGGGTCCTGGGTTCGATTCCTAGGTCGAGCAAAGTTTGATTGTGTTTGTCCATTAGGAATATCTTAGGAACAGTCCGAAATTTTTAAGTTGGCGGTGAGATCACCACCAACTTAAAAATTTCGCCTCTGGTCATGCGCCTGATCTCTCTTCGGTTGGACTATGAGAGTGTGGGAAGAGAGAGTGCACCTATGTCTGCGCACACACTTATTGTGCCCTATAATATCTCCCGCGCCAAAATACGGTCTGGAGGACTACTAAGTATTATTATTCCTGGATGGTTTACATACCCCTAACAGGTGTCCTAATAACGATGTATTAAAACTAGTTATATTTTTTTTTATTATTATTATTATTTTAGGTCCTTTTACAAAGTAGTACATTTACAAACATAAAAATACTTAGTAGTACCACGTTCTTAACAGATTGGCTTAAATACTTATTTAAAACCTTCTTTTACTTAGTTACTTACTACTTACTTACTACTACTATAAAGTAGTACTTTTACTTAGTTATAACCAGTACATGACGTCTACACATTGTTCTGTTGGTATATTCTCAGTTACAGTCGAGAGAATGCGTCCCTGATACCTGTCAGTTTCATATAAACAAATATGTGTTAGGCAAAGATCTTTTTTAGTGACTAGAATTGTCGCACTAACAGGCATCAGCAGTGCGATTCTGTAACCATCTCACCGTGAAAACTTAGGTGAAGTGAGCTGTCAATAGTGTCAATTCCTATCAAAAACAAACTCACTTCACCTAAGTTTTCACGGTGAGATTTTTACAGAATCGACCGCCAGGAACGTTCTCTCTCGACGACCGGACTGTAGATGCTGCTTCAGTGTCAATCCCTAGCATCAAATGGAATGACAACTCACTTTAAGCTCACTTCAACTAAGTAGTCATGATAAATAAATGATAATGATCATATAAATGATTTTTACATTATTTTTACGGAGATCAGCCTCTTTTGTAACACTCTCACCGTGAAAACGTAGGTGAAGTGAGCTGTCAAAGTGTCATTCCTAGTAGCAGGTAGTATGACAGTTCGCTTCATGCACACGTCACCTAAGTTTTCACGGTGAGATTTTACTGAATAAATTGACGACTAAGCTGTGAAGTATCAGCCTTTTTTTAAATACCTACATAGCCAGCGAAAAATTCTGAAGAGTTTGATTATTTTTTGAGAATTTTGCCAAGACAAGTTGTAGATGTATTATGTTTTTGACTTTTTAATAATTCAAGAATATTACATAACTGAAATTCTTCGTTCCGTTTCGTGTGTATGTATTTAGCCTAGACAAAGTTTTACAAGCTCAAATTAAAAGCCTTCAAACAATTCATCCTTAGAACCACCATTAATATTTTTTTGTTATAAGCCTGGTTCACACACCCTGACTTACAAAGCCAATACAGCAGAACCTTTAGCCTAGAATCCTTTCAATAATGATGATTCTTGACCCTCTTATTTTCTTATATTAAGATCTATAACTCAAAATAGGGTCAGAGCTCGGGGCGAGGTCTGAAAACCTTCATCTTTCCTTATTATTGCGGAGAATCTGTGAGTTACGTGTTTTATAAGACCCTTTTGAATTTTTCCTAACTTAACGATATAGTGTGAGTAAAAGTGACCGGCTTAGGTGCTGCGGTGCTATTCTGTAAAAATCTCACCTTGAAAACTTAGGTGAAGTGAGCGTGGAGTGAGCTGTCAATAGTGTCAATTCCTAGCAAAAACAAACTCAATTCACCTAAGGTTTCACGGTAGGATTTTTACAGAATCGACCGGCTGAACTGTCCTGATTTTTAGGAAGAAAGTTAGGTTTAGTTGTCTTTCAGTCAAGGCTTTTTGGAGTACATTACCAGTTCTCCTACTGCAGGACAAAGGTCTCTTCTCAAGCACAGAAGGTCACCACGCTTGCTTAAGGATACACGCTTACTATGTCAGACTTTTTTGGAGTGCAATCCAGAAAATGTATGTAGATTTAATTTTGGTCCAGTCTTATAATACCAAATATGTTGGATTCGGCATCCAGTGAAACCAGATGCATCTAGCTGTCAGTTTGTCATGCGAAACTGCTGTGCATTTATTATTGCCAGGTGCTTATATTTCACTAAACCTTAGGTTAAAAGTAGCACTCGTATCTCCACTCATTTTGAATCTGAAGACCAATTCTCGTAATTAAAAATGCTCAAAATCAAGTCGCAGTCTCATCTCAGCGACAAAAATCAGCGATCAGTGTCAAAAAATTCTGAAAATTAGGGGTGTTTTTGACAGATCAGACGATCAGTATGTGAATGTTCTTAAAATTACGTGAATCGCCCCTCATGTGTCTGCTCAACAATGTAAATAACGAAATGAATGTTGTTGAACTGTTAAAATTAAACCAATTGCTACTAGTAGTGGCTGCAGGTCAAATTAGCTAGAACTATTGGTAAACATAACGATCCTTACTCGGTTATAGGAATCACACAGAGCCCACGTTCGATTACCAGTAACTACATTTCCTATGTGATAGCGGTTATATCCGTAGGTTACATAAAGCAATTATAGAGATAGATGGCTTGCTTGCGGCTATCGACCATTGAGTTATAGAGTTTAATATCTGAGAAGAATCGGTTTAATATAGAGCGGATAGGTTTATGGGAAATGGGAGTGTTCAGTTCGACAACGTATGAGGTTTATTGCAGCTGGTCGGTTAAGGTTCTGTAAACAAAGGGTTCCTACAAAAATATTATCAAGCTTGCGATGTCCAGTTTCACATATATACGATCAGTGATATAAACGTCATTGTATACGATAGTATTGGTTCACAAAGCATAGTTTTTGCTAAAATAATAAAAGAAAAAACTTTTTAATTCAGACTTTTAAATCCATAGAAAGTTAGTACCTACAGTAAAACTTATGAAACTAGTGTTAGTAGAAAAACTGAAAAAACAAAGTGAAAAACTTGTAAAATATGTAGGGAAATCAGAGGTACTTTTGACAGATATCGACTGAGATCAGGGGGCCTACAAACGCCACTTTGGAGAATCATAAAAGGATAACATTATGAATCGTAATATGGCGAAGACAATCCGTGTTTTTCTTTTTTTCGCTGCACTACGTAGGTATAACCAAAAAGATTGGGATTGGATTTGGATCGGATTGGTTGGTATTTTAACACAGACAAAAAAAAATAACTGAAAAATGCTTCACCAATGGGATTTGATACGATTAACTTAACGGTTAATACTGTCCATTAAGTTTATCCTTGTATGATTCTGCCAAAGTGGCCTTTTTAGGCCCCCAGACTGTGAACGTTCTTAAAATTACGAGAATTGCTCCTAAGATGGATTATTCCTTTAGCATCTGGAAAAATAGCACTCATTACCTACTTAAGTTGTTAAAGTCCGACTTCAATAGAATTGATTTTGTCTGAAAACCATAAAACAGAAGTTACAACAATAACATTAAACGTAACCACAAACCCACAACCTGCCACCAAAAAAGTTGTAAAAACTCATGACTACAACCAAAAAAACAAAACACGAGTAATCACTCAAAAACTACAACGGCACCACCAATTTACAGTTCAATCATTTTGTTCAATAAAATTGCAAAAACTGAACAACTGTAGAGGCAGAAAATTGCAATGTTTCAACTATTTGAGGCGGCACAAACAAGAACTGATGACTTACAAACAGACGGACAGCGGCAAACATTTATTACCTGTCGCGTATTGAGGTCGGCGCGGACGACAGCTGGCAAGATAGTTTGTCCGGGGAGAGAGAGTTCCGTAGAAAGTTTACTTGACCAATACGTTATTTTAAGTAGGTACTGTTTGTATTCTTAGTGCCCATACACACAACCGACACGGGTCGACAACTGAGGCAACTGCATCCATCGACACGCGTAGACGGCAGCCGTTGACACCCGTCGATGCCCGCCGTCGACAAAGTGTCACTCGTGTATTTATTTATCCTTTTATTTCAGGCATCAAGGCACACATACAATAAAATATTAATATAACTTAAAAATACTATAAATACAATACAACATTATAATTACACTAAAAACAAACACACACGTCGTGTTTCGCTGGCTGGTGTCATGTAGCCAACCACGAAACCGGTGGTACACAACACCCTTCAGCCAGAACTCTTCCTTGACTTCTCGACATGATGTGTCGGAACACGCACCACGAACGACTTGAAGTTTGTGTTGTGACGCGACTCCAACTTGCCGCTCGTCGATTTGAGTACGGTGCACAAGCGGCATGTTGTCGACGGCTGCATTTTCCTCTGTCGTCGACGCGTGTCGGTCGTGTATATGCACACTTAGCAACTAAATACGCTGTTCCTGTGTAAACTCTGATTATTTTTTATTTTTTAGACCAAAGTAACAGTTGCGATTATTATCATGTTGTCATGTTGACAAAAAAAGTCGATCGCAGCTGTCATTTTGGTCTAGCAAATCAAAAATCAGAGTATAAGATGGTAATGTATGTGCAACATAACTGTCACCTTTCACGGTGTTTACATGTAGGTAAGGCCTTATGTGAAAGGCTGAAGTTGAAGGTAGGTTTTATTAACAAAACATTTGTTTAAACGGCCCTAAAAGGCAATAGAAAAAGTGGTCCTATTAATCATGTATTTAATCTCATCACCACTGCTCCTAAAACTGTAAAAGAAAATGTCGTGAAGAAACCGATTCAAAGACATGTGACATGTAACAATCCGCACTGAGCCCGCGTGTTGGATTAGGTACAGACGCCAGCACATCAAGTTACTACAATCTGTCAAATTCCTGTAATAAATTTTCAACTTTATGTCTAAAGCATAAGGTTCAAAGTTGATTGGGAAAATTTGACAGTTTCGGGTAGCTTGATGTGCTGGCATCTGTACATACAACCCACTACTGTCGAAGACTTTGTCTTTGGAAATATTATAGGCGGATTAGATACGAGTTCAGAGAGCAGTGGTGGCCCAGTGGTCACGGACACGACTTACGAGTTGTAGGTCGTAGGTTCGAACCCAGACAGGCGCTTTACTTTGTGTAAATTATTTCATCACCACTGCTCTCAAAACGGTGAAGGAAAACATCGTGAGGAAACCGGCATGTCCTAGAACCAAAAATTCGAAGACATGTGACATTCACCAACCCGCACTGGGCCCGCGTGGTGGATTACGGCCCACTCCCTCTCATTGAGAGGAGGCCTGTGTCCCAGCAGTGGGAACATTATAGGCTGATTATGGTTAGATACGAGTTCTACGCTACTCTATCGATATCAAATGAACCACATTCCATGTATATCTATTTAACAACCGACACACACTAAAAACCTCCACGGACCCCCAAACCGAAACTATCCGATCAGAGACCGCAGATAAAGCGCACGGTAGGAACGGGCCAGTGAAATCAATAAGTGCCTCGCACAGATTAAACAACTGTCGATTGGAACCGGTGTTTGTACCACCCTGTTTATTTTTCCCAGCCCTTTCATGCCAGCCCTGCGATCGAACGGTTTATAATTTAAATTTCGAGTTTTGAGTTTCAATTATTGTAACGTCACTTTGATTGGTACTGCACACGGATACTATGGTACTGCATATCTATTTAACAACTGACACACACTAAGAACCTCCACGGACCCCCAAACCGAAACTATCCGATCAGAGGCCGCAGATAAAGCGCACGGTAGGGACGGGCCAGTGAAATCAATAGGTGCCCCGCACAGATTAAACAACTGTCGATTGGAACCGGTGTTTGTACAGCCCTTTCGTGCCAGCTCTGCGATCGAACGGTTTATGATTTGAATTTCGAGTTTCAATGTAACGTCACTTTGATTGGTACTGCAATGATCTTTTTGGTAATTGGACTTCTAGGTATTTCTGATGATACATCGATGTATAGATGCGTTTGACGGTGCGTTGGAGTGAACGATTACGGCATCAGGAAAGGAATTAAATGCCACTGTTAATTAATTAATTACACGGACACGAATGGTGATGACACCTAGTCAAGGTGTCATCACCAATTTGCGTGTCAAGCGTGGATTATCGCAGTTTCCCTTTTTATTGTAAATAGCTAGCAGTATATAAAGAAAAGGTTCTCTACTAACTTTTTAGACCTTTGTATCCTGCAGCGTATGAAGTTTTATTAAAATCGGTTCATTCATTAAGAAAAACAAGGGCTTTGAAACTTAACAGTGACTTAAAATCAAGTAGGTAATGCAACTTGAACCACGTCTTAGCTTAGCCTGTAGAAAGTAACAAGACTTGAAGCTTACTTAACCAACGACGGTTCTAGCTTGTTTCTCCATAGTTACTAACAACGACATGAACAGATGAGTTGGTACTTACTAAACGACGTTGAGAATTCTTCTTAGCCGGGTTTACGAGAGGCGCTCGCAAGTGGACCGTGTGCGGTTACGTTATACTAATGCCAGTATTATACCGGGTCAAATTAAAAAAGCTAGCGAAACTTCACGTAAACATGATAATTGAAAAAAGAAATTAATCTGATGATTTTTGTGGGGTCATCGATCGCTGTTAGTGTACCTACTTACTTGAAATACCAGGTTATTTTTTTTGTGTAAACTTCTCAAACTTGATTGGTATCGATATCATAACACGATAAAACATATTTTCTCAACTCATACTTGAAGTAACTAAACTACCAAAGGTCGATGACCCATAAGATAAAAACGTATATATTTTTATTTTTTATTTTATAGTGTTCAGATATCGATACCCATCACGTCTGCAGAGTTTCGCTAGCTAATTTAATATGAACCTGTAGAAACTCAAGCATCTGTGCTCGAGCTCGACTCGAGCTTAAAAGTGAGTTATTCCGGTCTGGGAGCCTAAAAAGGCCACTTTGGCAGAATTATCCCATTGGTGAAGCATTTTTCAGTATTTTTTTTTTTGGTCTGTTCTAAAATACCAATCAATCCGATTTTTTTAATTTTTTGACTTTATTCTATAACTATGGTTTATTCAAAGACTTCCGAAGAAAACGATTCTAGCTCCCTCACTTACAAAATTTAGCCTGCAACATGACTAAAAAGCCTTTACAACTGTCTGATCAGAAAAATAACTAACCCACACAGTACACCGTGAACAGCAGTACAACACAGAATACACGAACCAAAACTTATCTCCCACTATAAATTGGTATACCACACAGATATAGATACACCTAGATAACGCAAGAGCAACTACTTCGCGTGCCCAGCTTACGTACAAAAATCGTAAGCCGCCACTTTCGCACTCAGCCTTGAGTACTGCTGGCTGGGTGAGCGTGAGCGCTAGTGAGCGCGGGAGACGGGTGCCGCATGCGGCATCTATATATGAATCGATATGATTTTCCCATCACTAAATAGTGCTTAAGTGACGTAACTTAAGTTGCAGTAGGCAGGGCACATTGCTCGCTGAAGAGATGGCCGATGGGGCTGAAAGGTCCTGGAGTGGCGACCGCGCACCGGAAGACGTAAGGTTGGAAGGCCTCCCACAAGGTGGTCCGACGATCTTGTGAAGGCCGCAGGAACCCATTGGATGCGAGAAGCACAGAACCGGTCTAAGTGTAGGTGCTTGGGGGACGCCTTTGTCCAGCAGTGGACGTCTTTCGACTGAAATGATAATGATGATGATGAAATAGTGCTTGTGACGTCATAGTAGGTAGTCAAAAAATGGCACGCTTGGTTTTAATACAGATCGTGATACTTGCGTTATCCAGGTCTATCTATATTTGTGGTATACCACCTTTAGCTATAAATAAACACTTACAGCGATGCTATCGTGCCCGCGAGCGACGCCGGCGCTATTATCGCACTAGTTCGTAGAACGAAAACATGGTTTTGAATAGAAAGAGCTCTTTATATGTCGGCATGGGGATAGTATACGATGATAAGGGATGTTATAGTGTGTCAGGTGAGCGGAAATTGGTTAAAGCAGGTTGTAGTGGTGGATTTACATAGTATACAGGGTTGCATTGAATTACTAGAGTAACTCCGCAGACGTGATGGGAACCGATTTCTGAACATATAATAAAGCAAAAAAAATATGTTTTGATGATAATTGATGATTAATGATTTTTTGACACATGATGCCTCCTCGTGTAGCGCAGTTTGTTTCACCATTTACTCAACTGAACCGAGCGCTCGGCGCATCCTGGACACCCAACACCATATTTGACTGCCCAATTTTTCCCTTGCGGTGCACGGTGGTAGGGCTAATGTCCGCCTAGTTTGCAACCCCGGAGTCCGGCGTCAAGCAGCCTGCTGTGTTTCGTCGATGCGTGGGAGTTCCAGTTCCTTAGGCATCTTCTGGGCACGCTCGTTCCATCATAGACCTCATCCATCGCTTTCCGTCAGGCGTCATCGAGGTCAAGAGCGGGCCCATTCAGCAATAAAAAAAATTAAATATTTTACCATCACTCACTGACATATCGAATATACCTTAAAACCGAGTGCATCCCAATGACAACCGAACACATCCGAAGCGGGTATTTTTTTCATCGTCTTATAAACAAAACACGCGCGGTGTCGGGTTTTTTCCCATCTCGAAAAATTCCCTACGCGCCTAAAGAAGTTTTCACTTCAAAAAAGCCTCCATCTTTCCCGGACCCCGGAACTTCGCCCCATAATTTGAGTGAATGTAACTAATTGTAATGGTTTTGAACGTTGATATAATTTGGTTATTTTATCGACTCGCCCTCCTGGTTAATTGGCGTGGACGGGATGGAACTGATGGGTAGAGAACTAGGGAATATGGAAGCGACTGTTTGGTTTGGAACCAGGAATGAAGGTATTGAGCGTGGTTTGTAAGGCTCTTGGATTGGGATCGTTGTGTTAGAGAGTAGTTTGTCATTCCTTTGATTGATGCAAAACAAAAACTATATAGTACTAGCAGCGCCCCGCGGTTTCACCCGCATAAGTGTTGATCCCGTGGGAATAACGGGATAAAAACTATCCAATGCCCTTCCCCGGGATGCAATCTATCTCTCTGCCAACAGACAGAACGAACTAGACTTGTGAGGTAATTGCGTAATACATTAACAACTGCAATGCCTTTCATTTTGACAATTCGACAATATTCATTGCGTTATTTACGTTGTCAAACAGATATCCACAACCGACCACAACCGACCACAACCTCTGCCAAAAGGCAACGCAGTTTGTCATCACACATAATATATTCTTTTTTAAGTTCATGAACATAATTGCATTGAAGCAATGGATTAGGAAAGTGTTACGCAATTGGGTTGCAGGATTTGTTTAAAAAGAGCTATTAAAGGTAGAGAAATACTTTTAAATAATATTGAAAACAAAGAAAAGAAAGAGAGCCACTGAAGTTTTGCCAAACGTATCTTCGCAATGGTCTTAGAAACTTCAACAGAGGTCCAAGCTCGAGGTTTACCAGCGGGCCTTGGAGCGCAGTATCCTGGGGGTTCGAATTTCGGACCGTATAAGGAACACAACGCCGCACCAAAACCAAGATCACGGACGTTACCCAGAAAGCGTAGGACTGGGCTGGACACGTCTGCCTGTCACATGACAAATGAGCTAAGTGAACAACCGATTGGATCCAACAAAATGCACGACGCCATCGTGGCAGACCGAGACGAAGATGGCGGTACTAGCTAGACTCCTACCGTGAGGACTGGCCGGCACTAGCAAAATACAGAATTGTATTGAAAAGCTCTCGCTTTTGCCAGCCGCCGCGGTAGACCCTCCGGGTGTCGGGAGCCGCGTGATGACTCCTGGCCACCGTAGGCGCAGGCCTGCGGACGGAGAGTAATGGGTAGCTCACCGTCCGTTCAGGACCAGGCCCGTACGGCGCGTACGTGTTCCACGCGCGCCTCAAAGAGGTGTCAGCAACAGAGAAGGGGCCCGCAAGGGCCGAAGCAGCGGGATTGTCCGAAAGGGTTACCGCTGCCCCGGAACATAAAGAGCTAAGAAAGGAACACGGGTGGATTTTAGTCAGTAAGAGTCTGACACTCCCTTCCACTGCACCCAGAGCGGAAGGGGTCATTTGATGATTACATATCCGCAAAAAAAAAGGCCTTTGCCCTGCTGCCCTGCAGTGGAATAATACAGGCTACTTAGACCTACACTAATATGGAAAGGCTCTTTCAGGCGCTATTGTTTAGTACAGACACATACCACATCTATTTACAAGACATCTATGTTGTGCCCTAATGGAGTTGCAATGGCTGTCGACGCTTCTGGTTCAATTATTGGACACTTCAGTCACCTACATGTGTTAGTTAGCTTTTGGACTATTATCCTTAACGAGAATGTACATATGCGTGTAACATAATCTGACGTAATAAACAGCCTATAATGTTCCCACTGCTGGGACACTCTCGGTGAGATGGAGTGGGGTGTAATTCACTACGCAGACCTAGTGTGAGTTGGTAGATATCACACGTCTGCAAATTATTTCTAATTTGGTTCTAGAACATTTTCATCACGATGTTTTCCTTCACCGTTTTGAAAGCAGTGGTGATGAAATAATTTACAGGTAGAGTGTTACAAGGATCTCCTTTGGCACTAGAATGACGTTGTCAAGGGGGCCGTGTTGGTATACCTTTGTGAAATGTATTGAAAAAAGAAGATGGAGGATAATTCGAAGACATGTGACACCTACCAACCCGCACTGGGCCCGCGTGATGGATTATTTTATACAAGCTGCGCCACGTGGTTTTATCCGCATAAGTCTCGATTCCGTAGGAATATCGGGATAAAAAGCATTATTTAGTTTTAGCGTGAAAGCGGAACAAAGATATACACTAAAATCAAATCATTTCCCGTTATAATATTTGTTTAGATGGACTTTTGTACGAGTATAACTTGTGTCAATGTACAGTCAACAAAAGAGATAAGTATGCAGGATCGTCGCATATAGTTAGCATACTTATCTCTTTTGTTGACTGTACACCCGAGAAGAATTCTAGTACATATTTCGCAGCAAACCACTAAACTTCACCTAAAAGTACATTAACATTTTTCCACAAACCAGAATATCATCATCAGCCTAGCCTTTTCCCAACTATGTTGGGGTCGGCTTCCAGTCTAACCGTATACAGCTGAATACCAGTGTTTTACATGGAGTGACTGCCTATCTGACCTCCACAACCCAGTTACTGGGTAATACGATACCCCTTGGTAAGACTGGCTGTCAGACTTTCGGGCTTCTGACTACCCGTAACGACTGTTAAAGATCCACGAATGACAGCCGGGACCAACGGCTTAACGTGCTTTCCGAAGCACGGAGGGGTCACGGTATGTAAAGATGGTCACCCATCCACAGACCAACCGCGGCAAGCGTAGCTTAACCTGATCGATCGACCTGTGCGGCTGTTATTATTTAGCCACGGGCCCCTCAGAATATAATGGACCTAAATATTCTAAACCCTTGGAAAGAATCCTTGAATTACGCAATATCTAAATATTAAAGCTTTCAATACAACAATGGCCGAATTTTCAGCAACTTCATTCCGACCGATTGTTCCGTAAAACAATCGTGTCTTCAAACATTTTTCGTCCTATTTTTATTTTAATCCTTTCGTGAGTTTCTTTTGGAAGTTCTCCCCTTAGTAAAGTTTTTTTTGTCCGGCCGCTCTTTTGAGCTGAATACTAAATATACGGCGAAACCCGCGGGACTCAATATTACTTGTAAAGGTTGGTATACAATAGATATGAAACGAAAATTCAATACGCGTAAAAACCAGAGGCTAATTACGTAACACACTGTAAGTAGCAATGGCTTTCATTTTGACAGTTCAACAACATGCATTGCGTTATTGAAGTTGTTAAGCAGAATTTTTTTCGAACATATGCAGCAATGGATTAGCATTATCCTTCAAAATGATTCAGATTCGTGATTGAAAGTGTGTCACCCAATTATTAGGGTGCAGGTTTTTGTACATTAACGTAAGCCGTGAGCTGTTTTGTAGCAGGCGTAGCTGATTCGTAGCGAATGGCTACGCCGTAGTCACTTGCTACGTAGGCTTCTTCGTAGTCATTTGCTACACAGGGCTCGCTACGCGGTCTTCGCCAACTATGACTTGTAAGAACATCCTGCGTATCTACGTCATCAGTTTATTAGAGCTTAATGATTCATTTTTCTGTCTAGTTTTTCTGACGATATGAGTTCAAAATCCATTAGTTTTCCAGCTAGGTAGTACATAATAATTTTAAATAAAACTACCAAGAAGAATAGTTTTGGGCCAACAAGATCTGGGGGCCTAATATCTAAAGTCCGTTAAAAAAGATACGGGTCCGACCGAAAATAGTTCAACACTTCGGAATGAACCCTACTCCCGATTAATTAACTTTTTCAGTCGGGCAAAAACTTATCGTGAGTAAGGACAACTGTCAAATCGTGGTGTCATTGATTCTTAGTTGGGGCCCTAAACTAATCTTATGTCCGTTGGTGATACGGAGAAGGAAACGTCCGTAACTTCGCCCTTCTTATACACAAGACTGGGTCACGACTCACGTGGGATCCGTATCAGACGGTGTAGTCAAGCGTGAAATGCACTAGAGGTACTATCCGATACAAGACATGTATTGAAACTTACTGAAAAGGTCAATAAGTTGCTCTTTTTACTCCTTTGATTTTTTTTCGATGTATGTCTCTCATCCAGGTGTTCAACGCGCTTTTGGACGGCTCTGGTTCCTTTGGCCTAACCTTGGCCACTATTTGATTACAGCCTTACTCCATCAAGCTTGGCTCGCTCCATGGCCCTTTGTGCTACTTACTGTACTTACCATAAATTTATGGTAAGAAATAATAATAATCTTAAGACCAATAATTGGTCTTAAGATTCAAATTCTTAAAAGGCACAGAGAATTGGATCACTCAATTCCCCAGGCTAATATCGAATTACAAATTCTAAAGCTTAAGAGCCTGATTGAGCGCATTGTGAACTGTATTAATAATTGTTTATTGTTTAATTATTATTTTTTTATAAATTAGTATGCCCATGAGGCTGATCACAGCATAAACTCAATGTATATTGTAACCTGTGTATCACAAATAAACTGTTTGATTTGATTTAAAAGTTAGTTTTCATCATTTAATGTTACACTCTGAAAGGTTCTGGAGTGGCGACCGCGTACAGGAAGACGTAGCGTTGGAAGGCCTCCCACAAGGTGGTCCGATGACCTTGTGAAGGCCGCAGGAACCCGTTGGATGTGAGAAGCACAGAACCGGTCGAAGTGGAGGTGCTTGGGGGAGGCCTATGTCCAGCAGTGGACGTCTTTCGGCTGAAATGATGATGAATATTACACTCTAGTTAAGAAGAGCCTCAACTTAAGATTATTTTTCTTTGTCCCTTAGTATTCAGTTAAGGCGATAGGAAAGTTTGTAGACATAACTTTATGTTCATTTATCCTAAAAGGTTAGGTATAACATAATACTTATTGACTTTTGAACAGAGGTAAACTCAGCTGCTTCCTGCATTTCAATAATTCGTTATCCGGATTTGATGGATTATTGCCTGCGAGAGAGCTACCTAATGAGGGGCCTGTGGCTTAGAAATAACAGCCGCACGGGTAGAGCGGTTAGTCTGTGGTGATCTTGATGGGTGATCATCTTTACATACCAAGAACCCTCCGTGCCTCGGAAAGCACGTTAAGCCGTGGGTCCTGGCTGTTATTCGTGGATCTTTGACAGTCGTTACGGGTCGTCAGAAGCCCGAAAGACTGTCAATCAGTCTTACTAAGGGGTATCGTATTACCCAGTACCTGGGTTGTGGAGGTCAAATAGGCAGTCGCTCCATGTAAAATACTGGTATTCAGCTGCGTCTGGTTAGACTAGAAGCTGACTCCAATATCCCGTAGCTGGGAAAAGGCTAGGCAAATAGATTGTGTCCTAATCAATGTTAGTATCATAGCCTGTAAAGTAGGTCTGATTTCGATAGGGTCATTGCGCATTTTTTGCGAGGCAGTTCTTATGGATCATTTAATGTCAATATCTCTGTATCTAAACAAAGAAATAGTCCATGCCATTTTATTTTCTAAGAAACGAATATGGAGAAGAACTTTTTTTTACCCAGCAATGGGACAGTATAATATAGGTACAAAAAAACCGGCCAAGTGCGAAGACCCACACATAATGAAGAGTTTCGTAGTTAGGATGAATTTATCATAAATAACTTGATACCTCCACGCATTCCTGACAAAAAGGATCTTGGCAGACGGACAACGAAGTGGGCCCATAAGGAGTCAATTTTTTTCCTTCCAACCCAAAAAAACACATCACTTCACTCACACCACAAAATATTTTCTCTCAACATCATAAATATCACCATAATATAAAATATATACATCATAATCACTTCCCGTCCTGAATTTCAAACAACATTTTCAAAGAAAAAGCATTGATTTAAAAATCAGGGACACCTTATGCATTGATTATGTATTTAGTTCAACACTCTTCTATCCGACATCCCTCGCACGTCTGGACCACAGATTATATTAAAACCAGGAAGAAAAGACAGTTTGTTTGAACTCATTATGCCTATAATCAGCCATAACTGTACCCACTGCTCGGACACCGGCCTCCTCTCTTCGCGACTGAGTGGGTTTGTAATCTACCACGCGGGCTCAGTACGGGTTGGCAGAAGTCACATGTTCTAGAATAGGCCGGATTCCTTCACCGCTTCTAAGGGCAGTGGTAATGAAATTATTTACTTAAAGGAAAGCGTCGGCCTGGCTGGGTTCGAACCCGGGACTTACAACACGTGAGTCGGGGCCGTTACGATTGGGCCACCTGTCTGCTCTCATTTTTTGTAAAATATAGACATTTCTGTTGAATTTTACTCTCTCTCTCTCTTTTGTTTTTGGGTTAATAATAGGGCACTTTGCTCTTTTTACCATAGTTTCGGGTTTCACCCTCACAAAACATTCTAATACAAAACAATCCTTGCGTGAATACGCAATCGTGGCGATCGTTTGTTCGGGCTGGCTAAACAAACGAACGAACCGAATCAAAAAAGAACAGGTGGCCGTATTATGACGGTTTATGCCGTCATGATTCCAGTGTAAGAGAGAGACGGAGCTATACATGAACGATAGCACCATCCCTTTTTCGCACAGGAGTCATGTTCGCATTAATACTTCGTAATACGGCCCCGGGGTTCTTTTTAGAATCGGTTGTAAAACTTCATCTGCCTAATTTTATGTTCTATGGCATGAATCAACTTAACATGCCAGGACTCCGGAACTCAACGTCAGTCGTATTTAAATCCGTATAATTCTGTTCGCAAATCTGGGAGACGTGGAAATGCTTTAAAATAAAGTGTCTTAGGTTGCTACCCGTGTGTCACAGAGTTACGAGTTTTGAGGTTTAAAAGATCGTTTGTAAAAGCCAAAGACATTAAATTATTTGTATATTAATTCTCTTTGGTTAAAGCCGAGTAAAGCTGATAGAAAGTACCTAATGGATTTGAAAACCGCGGCGTATGAATCAACAATTTTTTTAACTTAAGAATTCCTTATAACTAGGAAAATAAACAAAAAACTTAGTGCAATACTAAACCAAAAACAGTCCACTTCTTCGCGACGACATCCTTGCCCGTGATTTGTCAGGGTATTTTTAGGCCAGTTTTATTTAAGAACACACGGTTCCATCGATCAGTTTAAGCTACGCTTGCCGCGGTTGGTCCGTGGGTGGGTGACCATCTTTACATAACAATACTTCTCCGTGCCTCAAAAAGCACGTTAAGCCGTTGGTCCCGGCTGTCATTCGTAGATCTTTGACAGTCGTTACGGGTCGTCAGAAGCCCGAAAGTCTGACAACCAGTCTTACCAAGGGGTATCGTATTACCCAATAAGTGGGTTGTGGAGTTCAGATAGGCACTCGCTCCATGTAAAATACTGATATTCAGTTGCATACGGTTGGACTGGAAGCCGACCCCAACATAGTTGGGAAAAGGCAGGCAGATGATGATGATATGTAGACCTATGTATTAAACCCACTTTCATCTACACAACAACTCAATCATAGCTGAATTAATTTGAAAGGAGACGAAGATTTCTAGGCCTGATTGAAATAAATTGAGATATAGATTAAAATGAAGAGATCCACAGGAGAACCAAGGTAACCGACATAGACCAAAGAATTGCCAAACTTAAGTGGCAGTGGGCAGGGCACATTGCTCGCAGAACAGATGGCCGATGGGGCCGAAAGGTTCTGGAATGGCGACCGCGTACCGGAAGACATAGCGTTGGAAGGCGTCCCACAAGGTGGACCGAGGAACTTGTGAAGGCCACAGGAACTCGTTGGATGCTAGAAGCACAAAACCGGTCGAACGACTGAAATGATGATGATGATGGTTTAAAAAAGTGTATCTGTCTCCTTTCTCCTTTGACTTTAATTATGAACTTCCCTGTGTAACTTCTACAAATCTAATATATAAATATAAGCTCTGTAAAGGAAACTAAGACAAAGAATAAACAGAAAAACGCCACCACCCAGGACAAGAAACTTGGTAACACGATTCCAACTTCATAAAAAATAAAAATATAATGAACTCGGAGCAGAGCTAAAAGTTAACATAACTTTGTGTCGCCTACTTTCTATAGGATACCTTTGTAATCCTTCAAAGGGTCGCCTCATTGTATTATCTTCCGGTAGAAACATACGGATCTAGTTCACATGCTGGACCGCACTTACGCAGATTAAATAATTAATTAGTTAATCCCATCTTCCTAGCACGGCGGGCTGTGAGTGCGGCTGGGGTGCGGAAAACCTCAAACATTGCAAATAACCCAATCTTATCGCAACTTGTATGTTCAAGCCGTTGGGGGTGGAAAATCTAGGCCATGGGTTCCTAAGAGTGCTCTAAGGGCGGGTTATTTCACGTCCACTTATCCGTCCAAATGGGGCTATCTAACGTCAAATCAAAAAAAGCATTGTTTCAAATTACAATTACAAAATTATGGTCTTGACATAATTATGTCAAATATGAACGATTACGTGCTCATTATTGACGTATTATTTGACGTACGTTTGTTACGTTAACCGACCGTATGAAACAACCGGCCTTTAGTTTTTCGAAACATGAACAAGCGATTTGTCGAGTCTTCAGGTGACCTATTTTTTGGCCAAAGAATCAGCATTGCCATAAAACGTGGCAATGCTGCCAGTCTTTTGGGCACTTTTCCAGTTAACAACGATACGGACAAATTTTTTGATACCGTATGATTCTTTCCTTTTTATATACTAGTACATAGTTGCCTGGTTATAAGTACCTACCTATTACGCAAGAAAAAATAAGAACAAAGTTATTTCGGTTTATTTTAAAATAAGCAATATTTACATCACACTCGGGCACTAAAAACTAAGGTCTTTAACCAGTGCGTCCTGCCCGTTATGATATATGGTGCCCAAACGTGGACACTGACGGTCGGGCTGATCCACAAATTCAAGGTCGTTCAACGCGCCATGGAGCGAGCTATGCTCGGAGTCTTTTTATAGGATAAAATCAGGAATGAAATTATCCGGAAAAGAACCGGAGTTGCCGACATAGCTTGCAGAGTAAGCAAACTGAAGTGGCAGTGGGCTGGCCATGTTTGTCAAGGACCGATGGCCGGTGGAGCAGACGAGTCCTGGAGTGAAGACCGCGTATCGATAAGCGTAGTGTGGGAGACACCCCTCAGCTAGATGGACGGACGACCAAAAGGTGTCTGGGACAGACTGGATGCGGAAGGCGGTAGACAGGGTGTTACGGCGCAGCCTGGGAGAGGCCTATGTCCAACAGTGGACTGCAATAAGCCGAGTTGATTGATTGACATCACACTCGAACAAAGGAGTACCCTGTTATTTATAAAAAAAAACCAGCCATGTGCGAGTCGCACACGAAGGGTTCCGTACCACAAGGCAAAATACGCAGAAACACATTTCTTGTATGGAGTGTGTGTGAGTGTGTTGTGTGTGTATGGGTCTTCCCTTTAATTTTTATTAAATTTATTTTATTTTTGTTATTTGTAATATTTGCGACAATTTTTTACAGAGTGTGTATTTCCATTAAATACACAGCGGAGGCTTAGCAATAGGGTTCAGTTGGCACCCTTTGCATACGGAACGCTAATGATGCAGATCTGTATTTATAACACGTGATGTTCAATTATTACTTATTGCTTTTTAGGGTACCTATGATTTTCAAGCTGAAAGACACTTCAAGATAGGATAGAGAAGTTCAAAATCCCATATTAATACACCTATTTATTGTCAGGATACCTAAGAAGCGTTCCCAAAATAATTGCACTATTTCCTTTGCTAAATCTTGTCCGCGTCCACGCTTCAAAACTTACCCGTATTTCAAAATTTTCTTGTCTCTCGATAAAATAAATGTCGTCACATTGGAACGGAGGGAATTATAAAGGTTCTGTTATGAAATGAGATTGTCCACATAAATCTGTAGAGATGATAAAAGGGCCAAGTGTTGGACATCAAACATTTTAGTTCCACTCCAACACTAGGTTGTGTTGCGGAATGAAAAGGTTAAACATCTTCAGAAAATACAATTTTACAGTTCAAGCAACATTTTTACTGTTCAGTCGACGTATTGTCAATGAAATGACAGCTCATAAAGGTGTCCTATAGAACTAGGTGGCGCAAAAGTCGTCATCCTGTTGGAAGATGCTATAATTTTTGCAAATGGTGGCAAATAGCAATTCTACGTTGACATTTGTGAAGTAAACAGATACAAAATACACCTCAACAAGAGATGAATTGCGTTTTACTTTATCATACAGCCTGTTACATGTTCATACATTGTTCGTGCTTGATCTCTTTGGTGATTGGATCTTTTAATAACAATATAAACATTCCAAATTTAAATCACTTTTAGTCCCTAGGGATTAAAGAGCTATTTTAGTCCCTGTTAACAAAGAATACACTTTTTTTCTTTTTATAACCAACGAAAATTTTTAACGTGGGGATTTCAAATCATGTCCATCATCATCATTCATGGTTACAGGTTGCGCGTCGATCTCCCTGCCATCCTGTATTATAGCCAGCAGGGTAATTGCGTAACACACTGTCGGTAGCAATGGGTTTCACTTTGACAGTACAACAACATTCATTACGTTATTTATGTTGTTGAGCAGACAAATTTTTCAAACATATGAAGCAATGGATTAGCAATACAAGGTGTTGATTTCATCCTCGTCAAATTTCAGGAGGTTGTCATAAAATACATTTTAGTACTTTAGTAATAAGTAAAGTAAAAGGCGTTTGTTTGTGTGTGAAAGCGCGGTTATAGGGCTAGTAACAGACGGGCCGCGTTTAAATACGGCTGGTTCACACTTACGGATATCCGTAAATAAGAAAGAAAAAAAAAAACCTACCCATTTTATTGTTGACTAGCTGTTCCCCGCGGTGTCACACGCTACGCGGCTCCTAAGGGTCGTAGCGTGATGTTATATAGCCTATAGCCTTCCTCGATAAATGGACTACCCAACACTAAAAGAATCATTCAAATCGGACCAGTAGTTCCAGAGATTAGCGCATTCAAACAAACAAACAAACTCTGTAGCTTTATAATATTAGTATAGATTTGGGTCGAGAATCATTAGCATAATTACGTCCTTGAATTTGACTAGGATGCAAATCAACACCTTGTATACTTCAAAATAATTCAAATTCAGATTGATAGTGTGATATGCAATAGGGTGCTGGCATTGCATTCTATTTTATTTATTCATACATTCTCTTTTTAAACGTGTTCATTGTAACTCGAAGATGCTTTTAAATGCATATTGCAAAAATACCTTTTACTATATTAAACAGGCAAACATTGCAATAAAAGTAAAGAAAGAAAGAAAAAGTATTTATTGCGACTCGTACAGGTAGATCACAAACTAAACTAAACACAGTAAAATAAAATTGGAAAAGTTGGATCATTTAGCTCCCTATAAAATGGTTGAGCTGAATGGTGCTAATACATGCGTCATGTTCGTGAACGGGCGCCGTCAGTAGGGACTGGTCATCTCTTTGCTGCCATGGCTTATTTAAATTTAATTTAATATTTGAATTGTTTTTTTCATTACGGACGCTTTTAACGTTCTGCATCGTTCTCACATGCATAATTTTTAACATGAATGATGTAAACAAGACTTTGTAACCATATTATTTTGATTTAAAAGAGTGTCCATGGAGTTTCTTGCCCGTTCTTCTCCATAGGTACCTACGCATGCCTACGCTTTGGAATGGGCAACTAGCTTCACCTTTCTGACTGACCGACCCCTTGACAATTCAAAAGTGCCTGTAATTGGTTTAATTGAAATATATGCTTTGAGTTTGAAAAATACTAGTTCTAAAAAATAAAAAATAGTAACAAAAGGAAAATTAAACAGAAAGTCCTATACGAGGCCAAAAGGCTCCTATCTCAGCATGATGTTGCGACATTTTGAAAAAAAAAATGTCACAGCGCTGGTATTCTGGTAGGTAGTAGGTTAGTACGAGCGTACCTAGATATTTAAGTGCTGCAACAAACTTCAGACTACATCCAGTCAATATCAGGATGACACGGTGCATTGACCTATATTCAAAGGAAACTTGCTGCATATGTGTCTGTTCACTTTATCTCAAGTATCGGAACATGAAATATCTTACGCTGACATCAGACGCTACACTCGAGTGAATTCTGGGTTTTCTCGATTGAAGGTTCATTTTCGTATAATTCACCAATAAAAAAATGCAATTTATTTGGTGTCATGTAACTACATGACACCAAATAAATTGCATTTTACAGAAATGTAACGTTTATTTCTGTTAAACGTATTTTTTTTTTTGGGAATTTGGTGATTTCATTTATTTTTTCCATCATTCGGAGCGCGAGTGAGAGATGCCGTAAGCCAACATTTGGATAGGTACATTAATTAATTAATTAAGGGAGGGGCCCGTGGCTAAATAATAATATCCGCACAGATCGATCGCTTGCCGAGGTTGTTCTGTGGATAGGTGACCATCTTTACATACCGTGACCCGTCATTGCCTCGGGCCGTTGATCCCGGCTGTCATTCGTGGATCTTTGACAGTCGTTACGGGTAGTCAGAAGCCCGAAAGTCTGACAACCAGTCATACCAAGGGGTATCGTAGTCACTCCATGTAAAATACTGGTATTCAGCTGCATCCGGTTAGACTGGAAGCCGACCCCAACATAGTTGGGAAAAGGCTAGGCAGATGATGATGACTAATGAATTATTTTTTCATTTTTTATTCATTTTGTGTTCGGACATTTCACTTCGAGTGAAAGGTACCTAAGGAAAGACAAAAACCTAACTAAAACTATTTACTAACTGAAATATGGCGTCGTAAAATTTCTCCGTATCGCTTTCGACTGGTAATGTACCCAAGAGACTGGCGGCATTGCCACGGCGTATGGCAATGCCTTTAGTGGAGGTAAAAGCTAGCTCTTGGGTCACGGGAAGTGTCAACCAGCCGTCATAAATGAACAAAAAGTGAAGAATCTGCCGATTTATTATGTATCTAATAATATCACTGTAAAAACTTAGGTGAAGTAAGGTTAGTATGAATGACAAAATGTGTGATTTTTACAAAACAGACCGGCTGTTATCAGCTTAACAGTATAGAGGTATGAGGAACAGGGTGTAAAGTTCACTCATACTCTATAGAAACGGGAGGATCCTCCGACCACGGGTGTTGTGTCTGGCGGGCAACTGCCCATAATTCATGTCGGGCCGTTGTATCTATGCTAGTTGCGCGGTAAACTCTGCTTGCGCGATGCAGGATTTGCGTGACGTCAGTATGACGCGTTGTTCGCATGTGGCGTTGTAGATACCGCTCGCGCTACAACAGAACGACAAAATTCGACTTCAACCAAACTTGAGAGAAACAAAGTTTGTACTTTACACCGATGTACGTAAATTTTAGATTCTGTTGGAGTAAATATTGTATGATATTGCAGGAGCCGTGGTGCATGGAAGTGTCACTGACAGGCGAGCACCGACTGGGAGGACATTTAGAATGGGAGCAAAAGTTATTTGCTCCTTGTGAAGGAGTTTGTTCTGAAAAGTACTATCGCTATCTCTGCCATCTAGTTAAGGGGCTTACAGGACCTAAACACAAAAAACGCAAGTTTTAGAAACAATAAAAGTATATGATCGACTACAGTAAACAAAATCAGAAAAATATATGATATTCTTCAGAACATATGCTATAGTATATTTAAAACATAATACAACTAATTTGATACTTTAGTTTAATTTAGTTTTACTTTAGTTAGTATGGATAGTATGGATTAGTCGTGTTTACACTTACAAAAACAGATTTAATTATTACAGAATCAACTAACGAAACCATTATTTTTTTTCTCTTTCTCATGTAAAAATCTCTTCAATCAAGCCATAATTTCACCCTTCCTCCTCATAAATTCACCTAAAAAAAGGGTCACCGCCTAATAAATACGTATAGAAAGTCTCATCAACTTTGTCACTCCTCCATCAAAGGCGATGTTACCATAACTATACAAGTTCAAACAAGACTCGCTTGGGAGTCAACTACCCTCAGAAGGGCAGCGCTCAAACAATAACTTGACAGATTAACAGAGGGCCCTCCGAACAACTTTCAAGATTACCCTCCGCACTGAAGGGTTAATTTAATAATAAACAAGTACCCTTCACGTTTTGAAGACTTGTGTCTTGTTTTTGAGTTTTATGTAAAGAGTAGCTGTGCCCGCGATTTCAATCGAGTGCTTGCCGGAAAACAAATGGGTTTTCATGGGTTTTTTTTTTTTTTTGCGCGGAATCCTAATTTTTTTTTTCTAAATTATAAGCAGCTTAAGCTAAGACTATAGGCCTTATAACATCAGCTATCTGCCAGTGAAAGTGTTCCCTACATTTTGACGAGTTATGCGAACATAAATGTAGGGAACAGCTGGTTTTTTTTTCGCGAGCGTTTTCTTTCATTTTTAGGGTTCCGTACCGAAAGGGTAAAAACGGGACCCTATTACTAAGACTCCACTATCCGTCTATTTGTCTGTCTGTCACCAGGCTGTATCTCATGAACCGTGATAGCTAGACAGTTGAAATTTTCACAGATGATGTATTTCTGTTGCCGTTATAACAACAAATACTAAAAACAGAAATATTTAAGGGGGGCTCCCATACAACAAACGTGTTTTTTCGGCGTTTTTGCCTTGTGGTACGGAACCCTTCGTGTGCAAGTCCGACTATATCATCAGAAAAGGCGATAACATGTTTGTGGTATAATTTATTGCATATATATGTGGTTTCCATACTGTTTAAACAGTATACAGATTCGTATGGTGCACATAATATTTATTAATAATACTTTAAGCATACAAATGTACAGAGGCGGACTTAATATTTTATTCCATATGTCATCCTACAAAGTTATCAAGCATTCGTCAAAGCACAAATGCTCTCATAACATTAGGCTAAACAATTAAAGTTAAGCACTATAACTTAAGCAAACTTACTTCAAGTTACTAAAGTCACAGCTTATTGACTTGCAACTTTAATTAGCTCTCTCTACTCTCGCGATTATAAATTCCTTTATTGTAACACTGCAACTTCAGCTGCATTCTCCTAAGTTAGGTTACTTAGCCATGTTATTTAGCCACGTTATTTAGCCACGTTATTTGGGCTTGTTTAGTATACTGCATACAGTATATGAAGTTAATTATGTTAGGAAATTCGTGTAAATCTGGTAACGAAGCCTTCGAAATTAACTGACAAGATTGATAGAAAAGTTAGCTGATGAATTAAGCATTAATCATTGTTTAGTTTGGTAAGGTTTAAATTATTTAGGTATCTAGAAAGGTTAGGTATGTGTGTTGTGTGTGTTTAAACTTAGTAATAACGTTATGAATCCTATATTTCATATTTTAGTTAATCCTAGGGCTAAAATTATTATAACAACTTTGAAATTTATTAATATTGATGACGACACGGCAGTGCTATTTAAGAAGGTATTACCAACGTACTTCGACGGCGTCTTGAGTGTCAGCGCAGAGGTCAATTTGTCTGCAAGTTTTGGGACATAGAGGACAAGATATGAGGTGGAGGATGGTTTGCGACATAGCTCCACCACAACCATACCCTACTGCCGTTCCAACTATCTCTAAACGTTTGTCAAAATCCATGGTAATCGAAGGCTTTATTTCACCTTCCCCATGAACCGATCAATGGACTGTAATTAAATTCCTTATGATAGGTAACCGATCCACCCTTCACCCCAAACTTGGAACATCTTTCATAGCCTTTACCCTTAATGTCTTCATGTCTCAGAAATACCGACTTGCAAGAAACGTATTTATATTTGAAACTAAGTTCTGCCGTCGACTTCGCTTGGTTGTTTAGTGAAGTATAAGTTTGAAGTACGGAGAACTGGTCAGTTGCTATGTACCTTACGTATATAAGATCGAAAGGCCAGCAGCGTCATAAGCGAATAGACCGAGTATTGCGCATACAATCGAACATGCACCCTCATTCAAACAATCCAACGTGGTAATGCTGCCAGCCTTTTGGGCACTTATCCCATTGACAGCGATGCGGACGAATTTTTTGATGCCCAATGAGTTCCTGTCTTTTTCTTTTCCTTTTTTTTATTATATACTTGTACTTGTCTATAAGGTCCAGTTGAAAACCAGGGTCATGCACTAGTGGTCTAGCATTTTTGCTGAACTGGGCCTTTTTGGCGCAGCCATGAGGCACACTTTCTGGCTAATATCTATTATATTTATAAACAAAGGGATTACTTGCCTCTACTTATACTAACTTCTTCTGCCTAGCCTTTTCACAACTATGTTAGGGTCGGCTTCCAGTCTAACCGGATGCAGCTGATTACCGGTATTTTACATGGAGCGACTGCCTATCTGACCTCCACAACCCAGTTACTGGGTAATAAGATACCCCTTGGTAAGACTGCTTGTCAGACTTTCGGGCTTCTGACTACCACCCGTAACGATTGTCAAAGATCCACGAATGACAGCCGGGACCAATGGCTTAACGTGCTTTCCGAGGCACGGAGGGGTCTCGGTATGTAGAGATGGTCACCCATCCACAGACCAACTGCGGCAAGCGTAGCTTAACCTGATCGATCGACCTGTGCGGCTGTTATTATTTAGCCACGGGCCCCTCAGCCCCTCTACCTATACTAACTTATTTTGAAGAAATCGCAACGAACGAAGGTAATAAATAAACCTCTTGTGACATTCCTCCATAAATTCGACAGTTCCCTGACAGCACACTACTTATCCCGTCAACCGAAAGAGATGATTTATGTAGATATTACAAATACATACCGAAATATTATTATAAAGTGAAAATTAATATAGATGTGAGCACGTAGGCGTCACTAGGCATATGGAGTTTGAGTGACATCACATGTGATAGGGTAAGTACGGTCTAACGAGGGCGGTAATAAATCATCGCTTTTGCAACAATAACTACGGTTTACGACTAAGCTTTTCGAATACAAACGGTTCTAGATATTCACTAGGTACCTAGTTACTAGTAAGTTTGTCTTAAACGGGCAATTCTCGTAATTTTAAGAAAAAATATACCTTTTTTTTTTGCTGATGGGAAATCATCAATCCCGCTCTGGGTGGAGTGGAAGGGAGTGTCAGACTCTTACTGACTAAAACCCACCCATGTTCCTTCCTTAGCCCTTTATGTTCTGGGCCAGCGGTAAGGGTTTTCGGACAATCCCGCTGACCCTCAACTCATACTTTAAGTAACAACACTGCCAGCGGTCGTTGACCCCTAAAAGCAGAAACATTATATATTTTATCATTTAAATTGTATCATGTTTAAATCGATACCCATCCCGTCTGAAGAGTTTCGCTACCTAATTTAATTTGACCCTGCATGTATAAAGAGGTGCATTAAGTATTTGGCTAACGATCGTATGTGACAGACACCTATTATTGTTGTCTAAAAGGTATATTATCTCTGGTTACGAGTAAGCAGTTTAAAACAAACGAACATCTGAAGGAGTTATCAATGGGCGATGTGGCGCCATGCGGGACCATTATGCATTCATTAGGTACCTACTACCGCGAGTACAAATTAGAGGACCTTTCCTATTGTTTTGATAATGTCGATTTTCGAACATTACGTGAATTACCTCTCTACTGTTAATCCCGGTAAAGAATGATCTTCTTCATCATTAAGAGGAAATGCGAGTGGTCGTTTCTCCATAGAAACGCTCTCGCCTGTTTTCTTTCTGGTTAAGGACCATAAAGCAATTATTTTTTACAGAATAATAAATATTAACTACTTGTATGTCCATATGTTTTCCTTTTTGATGATACATTTTATTTTTATAAGCACTAGAACCCTCAAAAAATGCCGATTTAAACCGCTGTCAACAGAGGCCTAGTGCACAAAGAAAACTATTGAAAAAAAGAAAAAGATAGGCACACAGTATATAATCCTTAATTCAGTTTATGAAATATCTTTTAAACTGGTCCAGTATTGGAGGAGGAAATAGGCGAGAGCCAAACCTCGAATTACGACTTTTTACTTAGGATCTTTCAAACATTTCTCTGACCGCATTTCCTCATAAAGAGAATAGTTGCTATTTTTTTTTTTTAAACGTTGCCCCACACTTGGAATTTCTTCTGTATTGTGGGTGCGTTTACAAACATTTAAAAACACGTACACAAACAGCCAGACCCGGAACAACTACTTGTAGTTAGTAATTAGCTACAGTACCTAAATTACCTATACCTACTCTGATCACAAATGGGGACCTTCTGCTATAATCGCCCGTGGAGACATAGTAATAATATCCCTCCTGACTATTTATAATTTACTTCATCATCATTATCATTTCAGCCAAAAGACGTCCACTACTGGGCATTAGCCCCTCTCACACCGACACTTCGACTATCTGCCTAAGAGCATTTACGCCGTACGGCATTTCATACAAACTTTCAAGTCCGTTTTTCGAAATGAATGAACCGATTTTAATTAAACTTCATACGCTTAAGCAGGATACAAAGGTCTAAAAAGGTACTTAAGAACATTTTCGAAAATTAGTGTTACAGCCAAATTAGACCGATTTTAAATTTTCAATAGAAACAGAGATTTCCAGTTGGCTTTTTTTTAAATAAGACATTTCGGAAAATTTTCATAAGTAACGTTTTAGACCTTTGTATCCTGCTTATGCGTATGAAGTTTCATTAAAATCGGTTCATTCATTTCAAAAAACAAGGGCTTGAAAGTTTGTATGAAATGCCGTACGTCGTAAACGGTCTTAAGTGATTAATTTATCAACCTCTTTCAATTACCTGAAAATAAAAACAAATACCATCGCCAGTTTGATCAGTCTCAATATCTTTTACCCGACTTCCAATATATTATTATCCTGGTCCGGAATTCGGAATGCGAAAAACGCAGGACTGTTCGAAACACTTTACTAAATCAAAAGTTCGTTCACTCAGGGGTTAGAGAGAGGTCGAACCTTTCAAGTTTCAATGTTATGGGAATGATATCTGTCATAGATAACGAGAAACGTTTCTACCCGTACCTATACCTTATTAGCTTCTGCCCGCGACTTCGTCCGTCTGTGTTTTGTTTGTCACGTTTTTCTTAATAGTTTTAGCTTAACGTTCTTTCAGACTTCTTTTTCTTCTTGCTCGTCTCCTTAAGGTCGTATCGTGATGAAAAATAGCCTTACAAATCCGATGGGTAGTTCCAGAGATTAGTGTGTTCAAACAAACTCTTTAGCTCTATCCATACTAATATTATAAATTCGAAAGTAACTCTGTCTGTCTGTACGTTACATTTTCACGCCTAAACTACTGAACGGATTTTGATAAAATTTGGTAGAGAGATAGATTGCGTCCCGGGGAAAGACATAGGATAGTTTTTATCCTGATATTCCCACGGGATCGACATTTATGCGGCTGAAACCGCGGGGCGCTCCTAGTTATATATATATGTATCACTAAATATGGCTGTCTGAAACATAACTTTGCAAAATCAGACGTGTATTATAGAACAATTTTCAAACATGAATCCTCATTTAGAACTCAATGAATATGTTGAGATTAGCATGGAATGTGTCATTTAAATCGAAATTAATGTAAGGAATCAACAAACTGTTTATCTGTATAGGTACAGATGCCAGCACATCAAGCTACCCGAGTAGTGTATTATTGGGGGTTCTGCATCACTTGCTCTCGCTTCGCTCGAGCGCGTTATGCAGAACGCCCCAATAATACAATGGTCTTGTCACTTAACAAGGGTAAAGGGTTACTATGAGAACCGTATTAATTTCTTTAAAAAGCAATTCAAGCTCGCCCAACCAAAAACAATGTCTGAAGCCTATGCAATTGTGGAAAATGTCTATGATGAAATGTCAACTGTGGATCAAGAAATCAAATGTTTTGTAATCGATTATTTATTCCACGCTTCGCATGCACCGTCCTGAGTCGATGCAATCAGATTACTATGACACATTGAGACCGGAGACCATTGTATTATTGGGGCGTTCTGCATAACGCGCTCGAGCGAAGCGAGAGCAAGTGATGCAGAACCCCCAATAATACACTACTTACCCGAAACTGTAAATTTTTCCCAATCAACTTTGAACCTTATGCTTTAGCGATATAGTTGAAAATCTATTAAAGTAATTTGACAGATTGTAGTAGCTTGATGTTTTGGCGTCTAAGCGTCTGTACCTAGTGTACCTACTGTGTTTCTTTTTCTATTATTGGTACTTACCCAAGATCCTGTAATATCTTGATTTAAAAAAGTGTCCACGGAGTTTCTTGCCCGTTCTTCTCCATAGAGAGCTACGCTTTGGAATGGGCCACTAGCTTCAAATTCTGACTGACAGAACATCCTTGACTCAAAAGTCATAAGGTACTCATTTATTTCAATAAAACCATTTACAGGCGTAGGGTAAATGGTTTCATTGAAATAAATGCTTTGAGCTGAGCTGAGTTGATAATTATCATGATCTGTCTACCCATTTCAAAAAATATTAAATTGTGCTCTATACATTATACAAGTTGATTACGATGGTGGAAATCCCTTTTCCTCGTTCCACGTTAATTGTATTACAATTTATTGGAAACTTTTCCGTGTAAAATGTTTTTGGTTTCACTGTGTAATGGAATTCAATTAAAAGGCTTTGATGTAGCGGAACTTTAGTATGATAAATTATATTAAAAATTAAGATATATTTTATTTAATAAAATACCTATCACAAAAGCTTATGAAGCTCCAGCGATGCTGTGATTACCGTGGCCATCTAATACTGGGCCCGAAATAAAACAAAACCATCAACTGTCAAAAACGAAGTTGTGATGCTGTTTTAGAGCTAATTGCTTAACAAAATAGCATCCCATTATGTCATTCATTTTGACAGTTCAACTATATTCATTGCGTTATTTACGTTGTTGAGCAGATGAGTTTTTCAAACGTATGAAGCAATGGATTAGCAATTTCCTTCAAAGTCCTAGGGATTGTGATTGAGATTTTTTTAAGGGTCCTCAAAACGATCAATTGCAATCAATTGCTATTGTTTATTGTCAATCGCTTCCATTACATTTGGTAGACGATAAGTTTGCACATCAATCACGTACATACTGACAACTGCAATTGTTCGTTTCGGGGACCCCTAACGCAATTGTTGTGCAAAGGTCAAAATTTGGTGATAGCACTTATACAAATACCATTCGACAGAATTCGCCTCCAAAACTTCTTAGCTCCCAGTCCCAAAACAATGTTGGATCAGTTGGATCGCAATCTGTCCCGGCATGCTCAATACAAGCGGTATGCGCCCAGATGGCTTACATTCCGAATGCACCAACCAATGACTTTGGTGCACCCGGCCCATTGATAATTCACCGGATCACCCGATATGTGGGTAGTGTGACAAGGAATGACGGCCCGGAGCCGGCTTCTGAAATGAATTTTCAATGATCGGTCTGTAGAAGATTTTGGCATTGTTTACGGTTCTGGCGTTGGGAATGCAGTGTACGTGAGCTACATTTCTATTCGGTATACATAGGTTTCACTGTGAATAGCACATAGCTGAGTAACGCTACCTAGGAAAGAAACAAAATACAAAATAAGGTGATTTCACCATGATTTATACCGCTTTTAGAATTACATACTTATTGATGACAAGCTGCGCCCCTCGGTTTCACCGGTAAAAGTCTCGATCACGTAGGAATATTGCGATAAAAAGTATTCTATGTCCAGGTCATGTAATCAACTTAACAATCAATCAATCATGTAGTCATGTGCCAAATTTCATCCAGATCCTTTCAGCCGTTTTAGCGTGAAAGCGTATCAAACCAACATACTACAACGTATAACTCAAAAATCAAATATGTTTTTCTTTATAATATGAAAAAGGCGCATTGTTGTAAGTAAATACGATAACTCTCCCCTATAAGCAAAACCGAAAAAAAAAAATTGAAGAAAAAAAAATACATCATAAAAATTTGACTACGGTTAAAGAATGAATCGAACGCGTTTAAAAACCTTCGCACCGCACGCACATTTTATTCATTCAGCCTTATTTTTTTCACACATTCAATGCTGCCGAGTAACTCGTCATGGAAATGCGTAGAATGCCAATGCTGGCAAATTAATAATTTATTTGGTTTTAAATATTAAATGAGGCAATAAAATAAACGATGCATGTTTTAGTTTCATCAATCATTAATTAAAATATTTGAATATGTGTTTAAGCCCTATGGAATCTATGGACTAGAAATATTAAATAATTATGGTAATGGTATTGATTTGGAAATGATGGAATCATTCCAGTGTTTTTACATAGGTACTCACCTATCTCACGCAATGTGTGGAATTATGTTTATTGTGTTTGACCGTACCTACTTCTGAGTAGATTTACTTATTATTGTATCCATTCCACCAATAGCCTTGAAAAGCAAACAAAATACAGCTGAAATCATCATCATTTTGAAATGTCGCGATCGATCGCTTGTCTAAGCGGACGTGCTTTTTGTTTTGCTTATCATGTGTTATAAATAATTACTAAATTGTTATTGAAATTAAATAAGCAGTGTAAGCATTAAAACGAAAGAGTGTCGCGAGTTAATAGAAACTCTGACGTACGTTTTCATTGCATGCAATGAACTAAATCCTATAGAATAGTGTTAGTGCTGGATATGGCTAGTTCAGGAGCTAGCCCATTTGGCCGTAGCCAATTGCTGGGGCGAAGTCCTCCGCCGACTCCAACTGAACGTGACAAGCCCACACCCCCAACTCCACCAGCACCCACGGAAGATGTCTTACCCCCTGAAGTGATACCCACGTCGGAAATTCAGAAATGGATGAGCACGATAGATACCATCTTGAGCGAAGTGTGTAGTATAGTAGCGGAGGGAAAAATGAACGCCGAACAGAAGATCCGTGTGACCAATTTATGTCGTAAGGTGACTAGTGGGACATCTCAGATGGCTGTCCTGTATCAGTCCTTGAAACATAAAACTACTCAGGCGTACACGACTATCGAACACCTAAAAGAGAAGCAGGGCGTTGCGAATTCACTACGGCAATTCAAAGAAGTTGTAGAGAGTAAAATGAAGCCCGTAGAAACTACTTCCTTTGCTAGTATGGTCAAGAAGGGCGCCGACAAATACATCCGCCCTGCAAATTTAAGCTCCGTTGCTATTTACCATAGCGATAAATCTAAAACCAGCGACGACACGAAGTCACTCGTCCAGGAAATCATCTCTCCCGAGGAACTCAAACTTCATGTTCGTAGCGTTCGAAAAGTGAGAAACGGAGGGGTCATCATCAGTACGGACAATAGAGAAGACATAGAAAAATTGCGGAAGTCTGAGAAACTACTATCATCAGGCCTTACCGTGGAAGAACCAACAAAGCGCCGTCCTAGGGTTGCCGTTATTGGTGTTCCAGTAGCCCTATCTGAACAAGAGGTATTTGAGTGTATTTTCGAGCAAAACCTCTCTGAGAAGCTGCCGAACACAACCCGTGAGTCCGTCTTAGCTACAATGAAATTAAGCCATAAATCAGGTAAAAAAGATCTGAGCACCTGTAATTATATTCTAGAATTACCAGCTAATATCAGGAGAATTCTTATTGAACAAGGACGAATTTTCATCAATTGGACGTCTTGCCCCGTCAAAGATTTCACAATAGTCACCAGGTGCTTCAATTGTCAGCAATTCGGACATGCAGCCAAGTATTGCCGAGAAACTAGCACAACATGTAACCACTGTGGTGAGATTGGTCATTCCTTTAAAGACTGCAGCAATAAAAACACTCCCCCCAAATGTGCGACGTGCAATCGCTTCAAGCGTAAAAGTGACCATAAAACTGGTGATGCTAGTTGCCCGGCACGCAAGTTCGCAGAGGAAAACTATATAAACTCTATAGATTATGAAGGCGCCTAAGAGCGCCACAGTTTTCATATCTTTTTAGGCACTGTAACAGTACTTTATATCTTATATAGTTACTATAATTATGACCGAAAATTTGATTTGTGACCTAGACAGTTTTTCTGTGTCTGAGACTAAAATCTGTAATGTTGAAGACTGTAAACATTTTATCCCCGCTATGGACAAAACATTAACTTTGCTCACCCAAAATATTCGCAGCATAAACAAAAACATGAACGGTTTTGAAGTGTTGTTACAAAATCTTGGTATAAGCTGTGATATAATTGTCCTGACAGAATGTTGGTTGTCCAATCAGACACTCAATTTACCACCCCTGGATGGTTATTCTTCCCACAAAACAAATCGACACATAAATCAGAATGATGGCTTAGTACTTTATATTAAGGAAAATCTGAAAGCAACAGTAGAGGAACCGATAGTTCAGCATAGTAATTGCTTGATCATTGAAATTAGCCCCGATATAGTGGTAATGGCTGTTTACAGACCTCCCTCACAAGATATTGACCGATTTTTAGAATCTCTTGACACACTTCTTAAAAAGCTGTCTAATTTCAAAAACATTATACTAACAGGCGACATAAATATTAACATTGTTTCCGGGAAAATCGATAATCATGCACATAATTACCTGAACATCTGCTCATATCACGGACTATTGCCAGCATATCATTACCCCACGCATCAAAGTGGGTCATGCTTAGATCATATTATTTTGAAAACAAAAAAGCCAACAAAAACGTTCATTACTAATTCTTCGCTAACTGATCATAATGCAATTTTACTAACATTACAAATATCATTACCCAGAAAAAACTGCGTGCGCAGCTATACCAAAGTCAATATGGCAAAACTTGAAAATGACATACGCAGCATAAATCTTGACCCAGTTTACAACTCATGCGACGCAAATACTTCCCTAAAATACTTTATAGGCTCACTGCAACATGCAATAATTAAAAACACTTGTACTACAACAATGCCTAAGAAATATAGTAATGTTAAACCCTGGATCACACCAGGTCTCGTCCGTTGTATTAGACATAGGGACAAATTGCACCAAAAATCTAAACTCGCACCTGACAACGAGGTACTTAGCACAACGTACAAAAGATATAGGAACTTCTGTAATAACCTCCTGAAGAAAATCAAAATCCAACATGATAAATATGAGCTTCAATCAGCAGGAAAAAATAGTAAACGAGTCTGGAAATTTATAAGAAAAAATACATTTAGCGCAAAAAACTCCGAACTTCCACTTGATTTACTATCAACAGATATTAGCCCATCTAGAGCAGCAGATAAAGTAAATAATTTTTTTGTTAACGTCGGTAAAAAATTGGCTGACAAAACACCTGGAACAAGAATTCTCTCTTGCCAACACCAAACTATTGAAACTGTAAATCCGGTTAATTCTTTTGTTTTATTAGATACCGACGTCGATGAAGTTTTAGGAATTATTTCCGGGTTAAAAGATGACTGTGCAGTCGGGTGGGATAATATACCAAATAGGATCCTTAAGAAATTTAAATACCTACTTGCTCAACCTTTAACACATATTTTTCAGCTATGTCTGTCAAAGGGAGTTTTTCCTAGCCTACTTAAAAAAGCATTGGTCACCCCGGTATTCAAATCTGGGGACAAGTACTGCGTTAATAACTACAGACCCATTTCCGTCTTAACAGGCCTTTCAAAAATTTTGGAAAGAATTATAAATAATAGGTTAATAAAATATCTAGAGGATAACAAATTACTTTCAGATAATCAATTCGGTTTTAGACAAAAAAGATCAACCTGCCAAGCAGTTCACAAATTGACAAATTATATTACTACAAATCTGGATAATGGCTTACATTGCATGGGAATTTTCCTGGATCTTGCCAAGGCTTTCGACACAATTTCTTGCTCTAAATTATTGCACAAGCTTGAAACACTTGGGATAAGAGGAACACAACTCCTACTTTTTTCTGATTATCTTAGCAATCGATATCAGAGTGTAAAACTCGGTCAATATAAAAGTTCAGAACTTAAAAACAGCGGCTACGGCATTCCACAAGGAAGTATTTTAGGACCAACGTTGTTTTTAGTATACATAAATGAACTGTGCAACCTGAAATTACCAGATGGTTTAATAATGTCATATGCAGATGACACAGCCCTAATATTCTCGGCTAAGTCACGAGAGGAGGTCTATAAATATGCGCAGAGTGGCCTTAACATTGTATCAAATTGGCTACGTATGAATCTACTAACAATTAATACCGATAAAACCAAATATATTCTATTTAGAATGAAAAACACTAATATACCGCTTACTAACCTTACCATTTATGCTCATAACTGTACGCCAGACGCTGACGCTGCTTGTTCGTGTCCTACTCTAGCTAAAGCCGATTACGTGAAATATTTAGGTGTCACAATTGACACAAATCTAAATTTCCGTAAACACATTGATTTGCAATGTACTCGAGTTCGTAAACTCATATATATCTTTAAGAATTTAGGTCACATTGCTGACTTTAAATTAATTAAACAGGTATATTTGGCTTTGTGCCAATCTGTACTTACATATTGCATAACTTCTTGGGGTGGTGCTGCAAAGTCCATTTTACTCCCTCTAGAACGCGCTCAAAGATCAATTCTAAAGGTTGCCACCTTTAGGCCTTTCAGATTTCCTACACACCAGCTGTACATTGCATGTGAGGTGCTAACAGTACGACAATTATTTATACTGCACATCGTATTACACCAGCACGTTGAACTCGCTTATAAGCCAGTACCTTCTGACAAGAGAAGGAAGGATTTGGTCTGCATAAAGCCTCTAACTAGACATGCTTTTGTAAACCGTTTTTATGTCTTTTTAGGACCCCATTTATATAATAAGCTCAATAGGATACTTAATATTTATAATGCCAGTTACAAACATTGTAGTCTGAAAATATGCGAATATTTGGGTAACCTTGATTACATAGACACAGAAAGACTTCTAGAAGTACTTCAGTAGTTATGTAGATATTGAATTGAAATTTTTTAGTTTGTATTTAGTACTTTAAGATAGCATTATTTCAATAAATAAATTAACTATGGACAAAAATATGCTGATCGCTTAGTCTGGGGATGGCCTGAAACACAGGTTTTTATTAACCTAGTTCAGGCGGATCGCCACAAGTTAAAACGTCAGTACCAAAATATTTTTTTTTTTTTTTTTTTTTATAAGTGATTAAAATGTGTAAATTAGAGTAGCTTTTATTAAATAAGTATTTAAGCCAATCAGTTAAGAACGTGGTACTACTAAGTATTTATAAGTTTGTATTACTTTGTAAAAGGACCTAAATAAAAAATTATAAAAAAAAAAAAAATTATTTAAATTATAAAAAAAATTATAAATTATCATCAACATCGCCCAAACATTGACCTGCCGGTCGATTCTGTAAAAAACTCACCGTGACAACTTAGGTGATGTGAGTGTGTTTTTGCTAGAAATTGACAGTATTGACAGCTCACTCCACGCTCACTTCACCTAAGTTTTCACGGTGAGATGGTTACAGAATCGCACTGCTGCACCCTAATTGCGTAACACAGTATCAACCTCAATCTGAATTATTTTGAAGGATATTGCTAATCCATTGCTCCACATGCTCGAAAAATGTGTCTGCTCAACAACGTAAATAACGCAATGAATGTTCTTTAACTGTCAAAATGAAACCCAAGTGTGTTACGCAATTACCCCGCTTTGCTTTTAGCCTCCAGCGGATTCCTGAGTCCTTCAGGTCATCGGTCCACCGTGGGAGGCATTCCAAAGCTACCTTTCAAATATTGAAACAAAATTGAATACCAACTTTATCTACTGCCATTTCCTCACAGTGCCAACTCAGACGTAGATGGATAATATCTGATGAAAACATTTTCTGCCCTTTTGAATATTTTCACCGCGATGAGGATATCGCTGTGTATGCATTTGCCAAATTAGTATTTTTCCGTGTAGCGAGCTCGCGAGGTTCCCTTTGAAATTATTTACCTTTCTTAGCGACAGGCTTATTTTATACTAGCACTTTGTCCGCGACTTCGTCCGCATGTATTTCGTACTTTCCTCTAAAAATTTTGAAAATGTAGTCTAATTATCATTTATTTAGATAAATAAGTATTCGGGTAAATTTTTAAGTTTGTAGACTTAACAGGTCAACCCAAGGCGTCTACAAACAAGTTACATTCAGATAGTAATATACGCGTACAGCTATTTGTGGTTAACTTATGTAATATTATTATTAAATACTAGCTTCTGCCCGCGACTTCGTCCGCGTGAAATTTCACCCTCCCCTCATTCACCCTCTTAGGGGTGGAATTTCGAAAAACCCTTTCTTAGTGGATACCTACTCTTCACAAATAACACACCCTCCAAGTTTCATGTCTCTAGGACCAGCGGTTTGGGCAGTGTGTTGATATATCAACAATCAGTCAGTTTACCATTTTATATATATATAATAATATATAGAAGAAGACTAATGCTTAAATACTAACGTATACACTATTACAGCATTTATAGCTTAGCCTAGATACATAAAGTTCAGTTTAAAATCCTTAAAAGTCACTACTATCCTATACTCATTGTATAGGTAGGTACCTACTGCACCGGTTGACGTCATCATGGCTCTGTCTAGCTTAGGGTCGTAGCATTATGCTGAACAATGGCCGTTTTGCGTGGATGTAACGCATATTTTACCCAAGTTGTTCTTTTTCGGATTCCGTACCCAAAGAGTAAAAACCTATTAGCTCCACTGTCCGTCTGTCTGTCTGTCACCAGGCTGTATCTCATGAACTGTGATAGCTAGACAGTTGAAATTTTCACAGATTATGTATTTCTGTTGCCGTTATAACAACAAATACTAAAAACAGAATAAAATTAATATTTAAGAAGGGCTCCCATTCCATCCCACTACAAACTTGTTTTTTTCGGCCTTGTGGTACGGAACCCTTCGTGTGCGAGTCCGACTCGCACTTGGCCAGTTTTTTTGTGTTTTTTTTCTCTCTCTGCGTCATGTTTGCCGCAAATAAAAGTATTTTCTTTCTTTATTTTCTTATTCTTATCGTTCGATCTAAGCGGGTAACGGAAGCGTGTGTCTTTCAGCAGAAAAGTCGACGAAAAAAGAGAAAAAAAAAAGAGGTGGTACGTAAACCCAAACTAATTATGCTATTATTAATTATGGTATGTCAAATATACGTTGTAAGGCAGGAAAAACCAATAAAGGAACAATAATTGTTCCCTACAGTAATTACGAGTATTATTTCTACACAATCCTTCTGATCCCAACAATGCAGTCTGAACTTATTAATCGCTCCACTCAGATCATTTTTCTAAATCCATTTACATCTACATTTTTCTCTTTAAATACACATCCCCAAGCGTCTTACGACTATTAGGTAAACGAGGCTGGCTATCGAGACTATCCATAACCCAATCACCGGGGAGTAATTAAGAGATTGAACACTCTGTGGGCAGAGGCAGAACTCGCTCGCGCCTTTGCCTGCTTTCATGTTAATATTGCGACGTTGGCACACGTGCACTTAGGTAAATTGGCGCGAATTTTCAATACATGCGTTTTTGGTATAGGTTATTTTATAACCTACATCTTTGAGAAAATATAATACCTATACTTATAAAAAGAGGCAGGGGACAACGACGCACAACTTGATATCATGCATTCAGAACATATATGAGTCTGTGATTAAATATTTCGAGGGTTATTAAAAAAAAATTGTTTCTCAGTAGACTTTGACCTGTGGCTTTGTCAGGGATTGCACTTTTCTTTCAAACAGCAGATTTTTTTTATAACCAACAACGTAACATTTCTAATGTGCTAAAGTCATGGGAAGCGACAATGACATTCTGTATATTTTGAATATCCGAAAAGAAATTTGCTATGAGCTACGCCCTTGCTACGCTTCGCCTACGCCATGCTACGATTTCAGCTACGACTCTACGTAGGCCTAGATATCTGCAAAAATCTTGGTACTTCAATTCCTTTTACGTTCAGGGTAAAAATAAACTGGCCATTCTAAACCCGTGTGAGTTTTAAGCTGGACAGCTTATTTTTGTCCATTATGTAGATAATTAAAAATATCTGCTTCAAAATACTTTCTGAGTTTAGATACATAGCAAAAATATCTACAAGTACTCCATTTATAATAGCATTAAAAAAATAACGGGTAAATAACGACAGTTATTTTGTGTAACATTGTTGAAATGACTGCATTTTAGTTATTTTTTAAATGTAAATGATAAATATACTATTACTATTGAATGACGAAGTTTATACTGAAAGAAAAAAAGAAAGAAAAATGCGTTTCTTGACAATACAGCAAAATAAATAAAAACAGAAAACAAAGATTATAATGCCAAAAGGGCCTCAGCTCAGCCTAATGTCAGATGCAACCCACGAGTGCCATACGCTGGAATAACAAACACAAAAATACTGCTTGCGTTTATATCGAAATATAACGAAAGGATAACCTTTTACGTTATTTGTCTAAACTATAATAAACGGAGTATAGGTAGGTACCTAAATAATTGAATGAATTTGTAATCAATAACTTAGATCTATAGTAGATAGATAATATTTACGTGAGTTCTATTGAAATAAATATTCTGTTCTCCAGCTCAAACAATGACATGTATCCAAACTCAATATTATGTTTAAATCCATCTTTCCATCGCCATAAAAAGGCTTCAATTTCCAACCGATTTTGATAAACTTTCACAGGTGCCCGCTTTTAGTGTAACCAAAGGTATACGTGACTGAAATTACGGAGTAGCGCCTGAAAACTCCCTGTGGAATTTTTAGACGACTTTTTCGTGAGTAGAAACGGGCTGATTAATTGGGCCTTTTTGAATTCAATCTTCGTATCATTTAGGTAAATTCGTATTTTAGTTAGTGACCATGGATTTACCTACATGTACAAGACAATTTTATACCAATACCGTCAGGGCCATGTTTCATAGAAGATTTTGGCGACTACGGTCCCGATCACACAGCACAACCACACCACAACGACAAAGCGTGAACAGCGAGGTAGGTAATTGCGTAACACACTATCAGTAGCAATGGGTTTCATTTTGACAGTTCAACAACATTCATTGCGTTATTCATGCAGTGGATTAGCAATCCTTCAAAATGATTCAAATCGAGGTTGATAGTGTTACGCAATTAGGGGGTGCAGGCCACATTTGCCATTTGACATTTTGCTATGATCCTGATGTTAAATCGTTGATGCATTTTGCCAATGATTAGGCTCCCTCCAGACTGACTGCTCGCTACCGCCACTGGTGGTTTTTCATACAATCAGTGATATAGCTATGATTAACTGAACAGGCGTTTCACAAACATCCTTCGTAAACTTCAGTGCTTTTTTAAATGCAAATAATTTTTTTGTATATCTGTTCACAAATACGATTATGCTGTCTTTAATTTACGTTACTTTTTGCGTCAAGTTTCCATTATAATTTATGTAAATCATGATGAAAAGAAACACTAAATTAGACCAGTACTTAACTAATGTAAAAACTCCCGCTATATCCTAGTTACTGTCACCGCTGCCTCTGTCCGCTGAACCTTTTGTAATGGAAATGCAAATAAGTTTAATTGGTTCAAGCAAATAGTCGCTTATTTAGACAAAACATTGTTGTTTTATACTTGTAAAACTATAACACCTCTGGAGTTGGGAAAGTCAAAAAGTCAGTCTAACACCCGTATTTATAAAGAAGTAATTACTTGTTGCTAAGTAATTTCTTAATTAAGTCATTACTTAAGGTTAGAATTCTTAAATACAAAATCCCATTCTATAGTTGAGTAACACACGTTACTTACTTGAGCAAATGCCCAAGTAATACTCGACGCTTGGTGGTTGTTTCTGTGTGGCAACACTTCTTGACTGCGTTTCGTTTCATAAAAAGGTAAACATAAAGCCTAGATTAATTTTATAAAACCTTACAATAATACCTTTGATATTATTTTATTTTATATTTATATTAGCAATAGCGTTGTTTAAATTAGTTTAAATTGTAAAAAGTACATTATTGTCATTTAATTTTGTTGGTACAGACGCCAGCACATCAAGCTACCCCAATCTGTCAGATTTCTTTGATAGATTTTCAATATATATATATTTATGTATATATTTTTATATTTTAAAAAGATATTAGGTACTATATTATTATTTACCTAGTGCAAGGATATCCTCCATCTGCAAGTAAGACCCCATCAAGTTCATTATTGCATAACCTTATATTTAGATGTGTTTCTAAAAATTCGGCTATCATGTGTACTGCCAGCCCAACGTACTACTATATCGTATATCATCAAATTAGGGCCACCAACTACTTGCACATTCAATGAAAAATAGCCTTTTCTGTTCCGGTACTGCTCTGTATGAAGAATACCTCTAGGCTTGGTGATTTTAATGTGGGTGCAATCGATTGCTCCTATAATATTCTTGAGTCCAGGTGCTCTGCCAATGCAACCAAGAGATTCAAAATCGTCCTTTGTATTCCTCAAATTTGCAGGAAACTTAATAAACTCTGGCATTAGCAATGCCAATGCTCGACTAACTCTTTTCACTATATTACACACTGTCGATTGAGAAATATGCATGATATCTCCACATACAATGTGAAAGCTTCCAGTGGCATAAAAACGTAAAGCAGTAAGCAACTGACACAGTGGAGTTGTAGGAAGCCCTCTTTGTGTCTCTGATTGTAAAGAGTCGGTAATTTTCGGTAAAATCACATGTATCACAACACTTTTGGAGAAACGAAATCTCTTTTTAAAACAATCTTCCGAATAGTCATGAAATGGATCCACATCACGAAAGTAAACTTTGGGATTTCTAGGTTCAGCAACTTCTATCTCCTCTAATATATTATTATCTATATTGTCTACAACATCAAAAACCGCTCCGATGCTATCCAAAGTTTCCATTTTTAACCAAAATAACCTCAAACTAGTGCTTATGTCGTAGACCAGAGTACTCTGTCTACGACTTAAGTAAAGGAAATGGTGACTATTACTTGGCTGAGAATTCTAACTTTTGACAGTTCTAACTTTGAGCAATTACTTAATTATAGAATACAAATCATTACTTAGGTAATTACTTTTACTCAAGTAATTACTTTTACTTCTTTATAAATACGGGTGAAAGAAACAGTAGAGAAATCAAAGTACTAAGTAATCTCATAGAAGAGTATCCTCATAGAAGAGTGCATGTAAAATTTTTCATTTTGTAGCGTCTTTTTTGGAAGTCAGTTTTTGTTTCTTTTTTGTAAAAAATATTTTATAGATACCTACTTAGGAGGCTACCGTGGCCTACCGCCTATCATAGGAGGTTGAGAGGATCAACCAAATCGACCAAAATGGAAAACAATTAAAGTACGTAGGTAGGTACTTATTGTAAATTAATCTGACTATCAAACATCGAAATGATCACAGGATATCTAAAATGTCAGGGTCCAAATCTTCTAAGTAGTAGGTACAGGTGCAACGGTCAACAACGGTTAATGGGATGGACTCAGACTCACCGGCCATCCATCCATCCCATTAATTCCGCAAACGTGGATTATCTAGATTGCCCGGGACTCGCGGCCGCGGTAGTAGGTAGGTATTATGTATTGAGCAACGTTCAATATTATCTGCATTGAGAAAGAAAAAGTGTAAAACCTTATTACGTTACCTACGTTACGGTACCCTAAGTTAAACAAATTATAAACCCAATGTAATAACCACTAAATTAAGTTATTACAACGGCCATAGTTTGAAACATATATTACTTTACTCTATGGTTTGAAATAACAACTTGAGAATAAAAACAAAAGATTGTGAAAACAAGTTCCGGAGATTCATTCATAAAAAAAATCTAATTTCCGAACGAAGTAAAAGTCAATGACCGCAAGGCTGACATTCTCGGCAATCCACAGATTGTGAATCTGTTAAAAAAATATTTTGACAACGTGCTTCTTTGTAACAGAAACACAAAAACAGTAAGGAATAATGTAATTTGCGGTTTATACACTGTTATAAAGAGGCTTATTATTTAAAAAACCTAAGAAATTATAAAACAAAACAAACATTCAGTGTTTTACTGAGAATGTCAGTGCTACCAATATGTCGAAATCAGTTGATGAGTTGAACTCAACCACACACGACAAAAGTTGAAATAAACAAACTTTGAATAAATGGGCGTTGCCGTACGTTTTGATACTGATAACTCGCTGATTACAAACAGATAAGCCCTCGTGCACTTTTGCGACATTGTACTAAATCGAAACTACGGCCTCAGAGATAAAAATGTGATACATTCGTGCATTCTTACGCTACTGTGTTCTACGAAAATTTGTTCTCACAATTTTTCCCATAAATCTTCTTCGTTACAGTGTATACAAATTAATTACAGAGATTCGCGGTGAATTAACTTGTAATTACACAAGTTTTAATTCATAAAGTTTTTTCTTATTGCATTTAAACTGGGAAGATTCGTACACAAGTGTATTATGGTGACTCATCCGAAAACATACAGTCTAATAACTTTGTAGTGTGTTTTGTGATGTGAAAATGTACAAAAAGTATTTATTAACGTTGTTTCTATACGCCAGTGTTGAGTGCCAGTCGAATAAGGACTTGTATAATGGACAAGCTAACAGTGATTTTTACAATTCTCGTGAGGAAAGTACACGGTCGTCAAGACTGCCCAGCCCGGGGGACAGTGACTACAGGACGTATGTGTACAATAACAGGAGATACGGGACAGATCCAGCCAGATATAACCCGTACAACCCTAATATAAACAAGCCTGGAGGGTTTCCATACAATCCCATCAATACCAACCCTTTGGATGACCAGTTTAAGTATAATATTGTGAGTATGAATTTCTGTTCAATTAAAGTCTATTAGAAAATCCCTAGGTACTTATTTTTTATCATTATAGGTAGCTAAATACTGTATTTCACAACTTCCTATGAGTCAGTTTTGATTTCAAGAGATTAAATAAATTCCTTGTTTTGTAAATAGTTAGTCACCCCATTCAATGAGTTTTTAACCATTCTAAGCTTTTCTAATGTACTGATTATGCAATATTAACCAGCTATAAAGCATCTACTATAGAGATCAAAATGTAAAAAGAAACATTAAACAAAAGGTTGATTTGAATGACATGTGTGTGTATTTTAATTTTATTTGATTTGAATGTCTGTGTTATTGTGTATGTGTGATTATTATATACATTTTTGGGTTTTTAATGTAATGGAATGGACTATGTCTGAAAATAAATTAATTATTATTAAACTGAGAATTCCAATCAGAATTATTAAAATACCTACAACCTATAAACCCCAGCTAATCACTAATCAGACTCAACTAAAAAGATAAAAAATAAATCTGACCTAGATGTTTTTTTTTTTCTTTTTGGCAACTGAACCAATATCAACTATTCTGCCAGCGTCATGTGGTAACGGCAGAGGCACAGTATACATATAATACACACATAAAAAAGAGAAACAAAAAACTTAGTTTGTGTGCCTCACGGGTGACATTCAGAATCAGAATCAGAATCAGAACTTTATTTGCTATGAATGTAGGTACAGGGATGTTGTATTTCCATTGAGACTCACTTGTTAGTCGGCTGAAATCAAGAGGTCAATTAAATTCTAATATGATATCCTGTTTTAGAACCGGGACCCAAACAACCCAGATGCCTTATTCCCTGGTGTGCTGGGAGGATGGAGGGAGGACCTACAAGGTAAGGAGAGACGAGACTCGAGGCAGCTGAAGAGAGATGTCTTTGTTACTACTAATTATGGACAGGTGCAAGGCTTTAAGGTGAGTGAAAATAATAATAATAAGAGATACATTTCTTTGTTAATATGAGGAATAGCAGGCAATGGAGGTACAGTTAACAGCAAAAGTAGATGATCAAAATCAGAAATTCAATAGGAGTCAAAACTGATCACGAATATATGGCAGCTGTACAATCACATACTTTTGAATCACTTCAACGCCACACAGTTCTGACGCGGACTCCATTCATTAGTATTGAATTTCTGATTTTGATCATCTACTTTTGCTGTTGACTGTACAATGTCACATTTCAATGATTTCCATTTAAATGTGGCATTGGAAAAATAGAGTATTGATGTTGAAAGTTAATTTAAGTATATCACTTTTTCAAATGTCCAATGCTTTGCCCAAAATTACAAAGTAAAAAGATTCCTAAGATAAGTTTTCTCTTTGTAAGCTTGGAAGCTACTAGCTATGATACTGCTAGTAGTTTGTTGGTACAGATTTGAAACAAATGAAACTTTTTATCCAATAAACTTGAGTATAGTTGCCACTCATCAATACACAATTTCATGTCATACATCCATTTCACTTACTTATTGATTGCAATAAACCCACCATACCTTTTGTAAACTAGATTTATAGACCATTTTCTATTTTCTAATTTGTTAGTACTTGTTGACAGGCCTACACTGTCACTCATACCTGTTAGCACTGTAATTAAAAAAATTGTTGTGCGTACATTTTTAACACTGTAATTATTTTTTTCTTTCCGGCTCTTCTCTATAAGAAACAACCAATTGGAACCGTGCACCTAGCTTCTGACATTTCATGAGCACCCATATTGATTTATGTGAAATAAAATATTTAGATTTTAATTTTGATACCAGCTTATCCCTAATATTATTATTTTTGTCTAACAGGTATATGTGTATGACAATCCCGACCCGGACTCAGGGTACAGACCATGGCTGTCTCCTGTGGAAAGGATACAGGGAGAAGTATCAGTGTTCTTGGGCATACCATATGCGAGACCACCGGTGTTGGAAGGTAGATTCAAGGTGAGATTTTATATTCAAGCTCTTTTTTAACAGAAAGGGTTGGGGTATTTCACCAGTTATGATGGAAGCCCTACATTCCTTTCACAGTTATGTAAAGTCTGGTTATGAATCAGTGTCAAAATGAAAGTGAGCTTTACTATTGTTGCAATAAGGCTGCTGGTTGGTTGCTGTCAGAGGTAAAATAACTGTAAAACAGGACTTGGAACCGGTACCAAAATTAAAGGTTCTGTAACTAGATTCTACAGCTGTCCCGAACTTCGTAACGCCAACAGTTCATCATCTGCCTAGCCTTTTCCCAACTATGTTGGAGTCGGCTTCCAGTGCAACCGGATGCAGCTGAATACCAGTATTTTACATGGAGCGACTGCCTATCTGATCTCCACAACCCAGTTACTGGGTAAGACTGGTTGTCAGAATTACGGGCTTTTCGTTTCGCCAACAATATTGTTCCATACAATGAAACAAAATACGAGAAAATAAATTAACTAGGTACATAATTATTTTTTCGTAAAGTTTTTTCCGATGTTTTAATAGTTTTTGCTATACGAGGCGGATACAAATTTAATAAAGATAATAAAAGTTGGTCCAGCCGTTCTTGAGTTATAAATGGGTTAATTAACCCGACTTTTGATTATTTGCATAGATATATAAAAACTCTGTTTCACGGTTTTGGCCCGGTTAATGGCAGTAGGCTCGCCCCCCGTTACATGAGACTTAAACATAATACAACTTTGCCTAACCGGTCGGGGAAACGGGTGTGAAGTAGGGATTTTTTCACACATTAGAGCAGCTTGCTTCAATACAAATACCCATCACCGCTATTACCTCCATAATACCTTACGTAAAGTTAAATCAAGTAATTATTTTTAGCCTCCAAGACAACACCCCGGCTGGCAGCTGATGCAAGCAGTGGACTGGGGCCCCGCGTGCCCACAACCCGTCAAGTACACAGGCGCAACTAAAGGCATCCGGGATATGGATGAAGACTGCCTCTACTTGAATGTATTCTCGCCTAATGTAAGTAGATTTTATCTTTTTGTATTGTATGATGAAGGAAGCCATGCCCAATAGGATTTCCCATTGGCAAAATCAGATAATCAGCCTATAATGTTCCTACTGGGACACAGCAGGCCTCCTCTCGGTGAGAGGGAGTGGGCCGTAATCTACCACATGCGCTCAGTGCGGGTTGGTAGATGTCACATGGCTTCGAATATTTAGTTCTAGGACATGCCGGTTTCCTCACGATGTTTTCCTTCACCGTTTTGAGAGATTATTTAAGTACCTACTCAAATAAAGTGCCAGGAAGCCACTTAGCGCTCACTTTCGTTATATAAGGAACTCATGGTTCTAGACCCAACCAGCTGTAAAGGCCGTGTGTTGTACTGTCAGTGAGTGAATGAATGAATTAAAGACAATGATTTCAAAAGTAAGGATACGCCCATCTGAACATTTTACATAGACGTTCTTCATACAAGCAAAAGTAACGCCATCTGTCATAAATCATACGAACTACGTGAGTGCAGCGGTGCATAGGTCGACGACGTAACCTTGTACGTGCGTTTTTTTATCACATTATGTCGTCAGTCAGTATAAGTCAGTTGCATGCCGATATCCTTTAAACTCAGAATACCAGATTCTGAAAATATAAGATTCTCAATATATCACATTTCAGACAGTCGAAATCAAAATTTAGTAATACACACAACAAAAGTGTCTAGGGATCAAGCATTTTTATGCGGATTTCTTGAGATTGAGATGTGGCTTTGTAATAAATTTATGTTTTTATAAATTTATATGGATCCTTTTTGGTGCATTTCATAATTTGAATCAGGAACTGTGAATCAAATTCGAGTAAAAGATGAAAATCAGCTGTCAATATTTTCCCTATAAAAACATACAACGCATTGAAGACATTATTAGTGCTACTGTTTCCCTACTACTGATTAAAACCAACGTTATTATGGAGCGGCGACGTCATTTAAGCAGGGAAGAAATGCTCAGAGCCGTGGGAATGATAGAAGCTGGTTCCCGGCAACGTACTGTGGCTTTAGCTCTGAATACAAGTCAGAGTGTTATCAGTCGACTTTGGACACGTTACCGAAGCACTGGTACCGTGGCTGAGCGCCATGGAGGACGGTATCGCTGCACCACACGGAGACAAGACCGATACATTCAAATCTTAACTCGAAGAGCTCCAACAATAACCGCCATGATGTTAGCCGTGAGGCTTCATCACTCTTCAGGGAACTTAATTAGCGACCAAACAGTCAGAAACCGCTTGCATGAAGTGAACCTTCATGCCCGAAGACCGCTACGGGTACTACCTATAGCAATGCACAATCGTAGGATTCGATATCAATGGGCTCTTGAACACAGAAATTGGGCAGAAGAACAATGGCGTTTCGTGTGCTTTTCTGATGAGTCTCGTTTTGGTATGAGACCGGATACAAGACGTATACGACACTGGAGAACCCCTGGACGCCAACAGCGATTAAAATCCTGCCAGGAAGTCCATCCTTATAGTGGTGGAACCATCATGGTATGGGCGGGTATTTGGATCGGCGGAAGAACTGAGTTGATTTGGATCAGAGGCAACCTCAACGCTCAAATTTATGCTGAGACGATTGTATCAGACGTCATCGTTCCTCTACAAGTGCAAATCGGTCCCTTATTTCAGTTAATGCATGATAATGCACGACCGCACACCGCAAGAGTTGTAAGACAGACTCTCGCCGCAGCTAACATCAATGTCCTGCCCTGGCCTGCTCAGTCGCCAGACTTGAACCCGATTGAGCATGCATGGGATATGCTACAGAGAAGAGCTCTGCCGAATATGCAGGGTATCCAGTCGCAAGAAGACCTTTTTTTGTTGTTGCAACGAACATGGGCGGCCATTCCACAGCGTGATTTGGATGAACTCATTTTGAGTATGCCAAACCGATGTTCTTGTGTTGTTAGTGTTCGCGGTAGAAACACGGATTATTAATTGTTTAAGTTACCCAATAAAATTTGAAAGAAAACTGTTATTTCAGTCTTTTTTTCGAACTTTTGTGTTAGTGGTTCAAATGTCAAAAATCCCTTTATTAGGAAAATGGCAAATTTCTTTATTAATGCAAAGGTGACTTGGTTTATCGTTACTGTGACAAACGAAAACACTTTATTTGATGAATCCTTAAAGAAAATTTTAATTAATATCAATCAGGAGAAAAGTTATTGCAAAAATATATGTTGATCCCTAGACACTTTTGATGTGTGTATTACAAAAAAAAACCTAGCTAGTTTTTGCAGCAAATAGACTGCATATTGCATATTTTGCAATAAAATACTGTTTGGTTTTCTTATATTATTACCTATTTTGATTCATTGACATTGTTGTCATGAAGTTAAAAAGCCTTCTCCTTAGTTTGGAAATCTGTAATTTAAATTTTATTTGTATCGTATTCGCTATCGCGTAATGTATAAAAATCGTTTATACCTATGTCTTCTCCTAATTTGGTACCAAAATTCAAAATTACTTACACTACGTTCATAGGACAAAATTAAAACAGAAATAAAAAAATTACGTCCGTACAAGGTTACTTTGTTCACATCGAGGAGCCATTGTCAGCCATTGGCCACACAATGGCCGCCATTGTAAAATAATTGTCGCTGTAGATAAAAATGTATTTATTTAATCATTTAATTGCAACAAAAATAATGTAAGGTTACATTCCGATGATACGATATCCCATGTTTCTTTTAAATTTTTGTATCGTAATTTTTGCAGCCTTTTACCACGCAACTAGGCATTTTTATGACAGGCATATACATGTTCTCTCCCTCGCGCGCACCACTGTCAACTGAGTCGCGTTGGCCCTAAAACCGTCATTTTAGGGCCAGCGCGTTGGTGCCATTTAGTCGCGCGGTTAGCCCGGTCCTTACGCTAGTAATATATATGTCAATGATTAAAGATTTTTACTAAGAAGGATATGGCCATCAAAAGGTTTTTAATTTCAGACAAAGATCAACGGTTAAAAGACCAGTGCTGGTTTGAATTAAGCCACTTTTCGCAACGCCAACCTGCAATTCAACTAAGCATGAGAGTAGCGACTTGCGTTGCTATAATTCGCTGCCATATAGGATCGCGCACGTAGCCATGTTGTGTCGTGCCTTTTTGAGAGCGCCCGCGCCGCCCTAAACGATATGTTGACCAATTTGTAGGTAGGTACGCCTGTTATGCCTGCCTGCCTGACACTACTCCATACAAGTTAAGATGTGATTAAAAACTTGCCTACTAAAATCACGTCAATTTACGTCAGGCGCTGATTAATTTGACAGTACTAAACTAAAATTTATCTTCTGTCCTTTTCTTTCTCTTTCATTAAAGAGAAAGAAAAAGATGCACTGAACTTCAATTTTGTTTAGTTTGTGAACAACAGAATCGGTACCATTGTCAGAAAACTGCACGCACGTTACATTTGCACCAAAAAGCCGCTACAAACGAGGTCGGCCTGTGCTACATAATGATGATTATTGCTAAACATAGTCTTTGTCCCTAGCGAATACTGTTGTTGCGAATAGCCGGCCCATCTGATTATGGACGTCATTTTTTTATAGAACAATTGCTGGTTTTGTGATGTAACTGATGTGTAGGTAATTAGTCATTCCTGTAGCGAATAAATACTGCAAATTAGTTCAGAAAAAATGTGCTCGATGAAGTAGCGAATATCTATCACAAATTGACAGGTTAGGGGTTTCGTGTGCAAACAGGAATCCGATCTGTTTACGTACAGCTTTGCTGCGTTATAATGTATGTGGAAGGACCGCATATAGGTAGGCGTTATCAAAAATAAGCACATATTTTTTTTTTTACAAAATAACGTCAAGAAAGCGGACTCTAGAGTGAGGTTCTTGTCTGCTAAACTCCAAACAGCAGTCACCAATCCGTTTCTATTTTTTTTTGAGTAATCTTAGTTTTTTTATTATATACCTAATACATACGGTTCCATTTTAGTTGATCAACAGCTAAGTCAAAAACGATTTGAACCGTCTGAACAGACTTTCAATCAAATTGAATTATAAATTCAAAAATATTTTTGATGAACAAAAAAAGTTGTTCAACTAAAATCCAACCTTTTGAACCCGCGGGGTAATGGCGTAACACATTATCAGTAGGAATGGCTGTCATTTTGACAGTTCAACAACATTCATTGCGCTATTTACGTTGTTGAGCGGACAAATTTTTGGAACATATGAAGCAATGGATTAGCAATATCCTTCAAAATTATTCAGATTGAGATTGATAGTGTGTTACGCTGAAGACTAGCAATATTGTTGATGGCGCCTTCAATACTTTGTAAATCGATTAAGTAAGTACAGACGCGAGACGCCAGCACATCAAGCTACTAAAATCTGACAAATTTCTTTAATAGATTTTCAACTTTATCGCTAAAGCATTAGGTTTAAAGTTGAATGGGAAACTTTTACAGTTTCGTGTAGCTTAATGTGCTGGCGTCTGTACCAAATTTCTGAAGGGGACTGGCAGGATTCATTCAAGAAAGATGATCCGCTTCGGATCAACCGTCGACCGCAACTCTAACAATGGATATCACATTGTACGAATGATAATTATCAATATTGTTCTATTTTAGCTTCTAAATTATTACAATGACTACATTACATATTCGGGGCCTATTGTCTTCGACGTGGTCGATACTCACTGATGTTGAACGCGTTATTTCACATCGGACCAAATTATCAATTTGTAATGTCTATTGTGAGCTATTTGTTTAGTGTCTGTTGGGAGCCATACCTATTTCGGTCACTCATAAAGCCAAAATATATTATGCACGATATTACCCCGTAATAATATATTATTAAGGGGTAATATCGTGCATAATATATTTTGGATGATATTTAATAATAATAAGACCTTTATTTTCAGGCTACTTTGGCCCATAGATGAATACCTTACAGACTAACATATATATTATAATAATACAATGATAGCAGCAATGTAAAAGCCATCACTCAGTGGGTCCCAAATGGCAGGAAACGACTGCGCGGTAGGCCCAGAAAGAGATGATGGGATGAACTGGACTCCTTAAAGGATTGGCCCTCAATCGCAGTAGACCGAGAAAAGTGGAAAGAGGGAAGGGAGGCCTTTGCCCTGTAGTGGGACAACACAGGCTTTTAATAATAAAATTACCCCTTAACCCTTCGTATCGAACGTGGATCCACACGAGATAATGACCTTTTGTTTCTGTAAAAGAGTTATGAATTAATTCTATAGATCGTCTTTGATCTACACATACCCACCTACATAAACTAACGTATTTTTCCCATGGGATAGGTAGAACCTACGGAAAGCCACCTGCTACGATCCTCACGCAAGCTATAATGTTCAAATAAATATTGCCGCTTAGGTATGGATTATAGTTGCTAGTGAATTGAAAACACAAAAGTTTCAGAAGTAAGCCTGGTTTACTTCTGTTTTCAATGTATCAAAACCTTTCAATCACATCGCACAGTTTTCAAGCCTCGTCATCATCTGCCTAGCCTTTTCCCAACTATGTTGGGGTCGACTTCCAGTCTAACCGGATGCAGCTGAATACCAGTATTTTACATGGAGCGACTGCCGTGGCCAGCAGCGAGCAGTGGTGGCCAAGTGGTAACGGCCGCGACTTACGAGTTGTAGGTCGTAGGTTCGAACCCAGACAGGCGCTTTACTTTACGTAAATTATTTCATCACCACTGCTCTCAAAACGGTGAAGGAAAACATCGTGAGGAAACCGGCATGTCCTAGAACCAAAAATTCGAAGACATGTGACATCTGCCAATCCGCACTGGGCCCGCGTGGTGGATTACGGCCCACTCCCTCTCACCAAGAGGAGGCCTGTGTCCCAGCAGTGGGAACATTATAGGCTGATTATGGACTGCCTATCTGACCTTCATAACCCAGTTACTGGGTAATACCATACCCCTTGGTACTACTGTTACTGGTTGTAAGTTTTTCAAGCTTCTGACAACCCGTGACGACTGTCAAAGATCCTCGAATTACAGCCGGGACCAATAGCTTAACGTGCTTTCCGAGGTACGGAGGGGTCTTGGTATGTAAAGATGGTCACCCATCCACGGAGCAACCGTGGCAAGCGTAGCGTGATCGATCGACCCGTGCGCCTTTTTTTAAGCTACTTAAATTAATTTTTTGTTAAATTACCAATTCAGAATTGTTATAATTTAGGTCACTATAAATTGTCGTCTGGTCACAATAACAAGTATTTACGTAGATACAAAAGTGTTTTTTTTTTTCTAAAGTATTGATTAATAGTTTATGGTGTTACAAACATAGAGAAAGGCCTTTTCTCGAAGATGCAATTTTAATTTCGCGAGAAAACACGTTTTTGAATTTTGTTCTACTATAAGGGCTTTATGCTCGTGACTCCACCAACATAAAAAAAACCGGCCAAGTGCGAGTCGGACTCGCACACGAAGAGTTCCGTACCACAAGGCACAAAACGCCGAAAAAAACGTTTCTTTTATACCCCCTTAAATTTTAACTTTATTTTATTTTTATTATTTGTTATAGCGGCAACATAAATACATCATCTGTGAAAATTTCAACTGTCTAGCTATCACGGTTCGTGAGATGCAGCCTGGTGACAGACGGACAGTGGAGTCTTAGTAATAGGGTCCCGTTTTTTACCCTTTGGGTACGGAACTCTAAAAACGTACTTTCATGACACATACATTCTAAGTTCACTGAACGCCATAAACATTTGCAACAACCAGTTATATCAGAGGTCATCCGACAACCGACAATGATTCATTAACTACCGACTAATCGGTTCTAATTAGTACGATTTGTCTCCGACTCTATAGAATTATTGAACCTTATAACCGTCGAAATAAAGGCTACTTCGTAGCAAGCGCGGCACTTCAGCCTTGTTTTGCAGAATGAAGTCAATTCACAGATTACTGTACTTATTTCACCATCGCGAGTCCATAATGATTAGCGTCATAACCAAGCTGTGGCATGACGGATAGATTTGTGATCGCAATCTATCTATACTAATAATACAAGGTGTAACAGAATAAACGCAAGTCCTGAAAGTAGTTTGTTCATAATTGATTACTGAATCAATTTCGGTAACATTTAAGATAGGTATTTTTTTTTTAATTATGTATTTTGCCATACTGATCGCCGATTGAGCCAAAGAAAATTAAATCTTATATCAAGGCAATAAGACTCAATTTTGAATGCATAAAGTAATGATAGGGTCAACACAATTTACTTAATAAAAATAGTTAGCTTTAAAAAAAAATTGTTTTGATCATTGTATTATGCTTTTAACTCAATACTCTAATTGGGGTGTATGAGGTCTTGCGTTCATTATGTTACGCATTGTATAAAGAGGTAAAGCTTGTAAGTTTGTATGTGGGGGTAATCTCTGGAACTACCAGTCGGATTTGAAAAAATGTTTTTGTATTTGATAGCCCAATTCTTGAGGAAGGCTATAGCAGAGTAATAGGCTATTTAACATAACGCTATGACCCTTAGGAGCCGAGCAAAAAGGAAAAAAAAAGTCATAAAGAACGCTAAACAAAAACGAAGTAACAGCGCGGGCAGGCGATGAGATGCGACAGGGGTGGGTGGGGCTAAAAGTTCCTTCAAACAGGCGCGACACGCGATGAAATCGCGCGCGACACAACGGCACCGCTCGTTGCGCGACTTGCGGTGCCTTTGTATCGCGTGCGAATTTATCGCGTGTCGCGCCTGTTTGAAGGAGCCTTAACAAGAAATTTCACGCGGACGAAGTCGCGAGCAGAAGCTGGTAGGAAATAAAAATGTTCTTATTGGCGTATCAAAAGATTTTCCTAATCACGTCATGTTCGGATCGGCACATTTGATTCGGCAGTATTTGTGGAACAACAAAGCCGAACCTAACCAATTACTACACATATTCGGCTTTCATTCCGATCGGCAAACTTCTTTCGGCATGTACCCTCATTCAATCATGCTCGAATCGCTCGAGACAAATTCCAGCAAAATAGAGGGGTTTTTCCCGAGCATATCAACCCCCGGGATACCGACGCGCAACTTGTTGTTACCATAGAGTCAGTACTTGATTCTGCTGTTGTGCGTTGAAATTGTTCGTCAAACGTTAGCTTCATACATTTTGACCGCGTAGGTAAAAAAAAACAGCTGTTCCCTACATTTTGACGAGTTGTGCGAACATAAATAGCTATTTTTTTTTTTTTGCCATTTCAGTTTTGGTCCCATAGTAAAAGTTGTTCATAATGATGAGTACAATGACCTCTTGAGAAGTTGTTAATGTTTTACCAATAACCCTGTATATTTGATTGTGCCCCCCGGTTGAGCCGAATCATGCCGACCCGAAAACGTGTGTAGTACCCCTCAGTGTCAAAAGATATTGTTATGTTTCTTTGAGGACATTTTTGGGGAAGGAAAATAGGTACCTAGTACTTAAATTCAATGACTATTAACTATTGCTAATTCGTCAGAATGTCCAAATGAATCAGACTGCCCAAAATACTGCGTTCCAACCAATGTCCTCTAGCTCTGTATCTATTTTCTCTTTCAATTAGCAAATTAACTGACTATTGATGTCGCTGCAGGCTGTCCTGAATTAATTAACTGACTCATTGCCGTCATTGCTTCATTAGACACCTTTATGCTGAACACATTACCGGCCTACGAACGAAAATTGCAAAATGTTTATTTTGTTCGCATAAAGACTGGCACATACGAACATTAGGCGGGGCTCGTGGCTAAGTAATAACAGCCACACGTGACCCGTGTGGCTGTTATAATCGATCAGGTTAAGCCACGCTTGCAGCGGTCGGTCCGAGGATGGGTGACCATCTTTACATCAAATCAATACCTATACTACTATTTTTTGAACCAGACGGACGCTGGCTCCACTGCGCAACGGTACCCAGTAATGGTCTACATCCACGGCGGACAGTACACCTCCGGAGCATCGAACCTGTTCCCTGCGCACATGCTGGCTGCCTTCTACAATGTTATTGTGGTGTCTATCAATTACAGGCTTGGTGCTCTTGGTAAGTGCTACTAGAAATTATATCACTACAAAATAAACAGTGCTTTACTCGTGACTATTACTGTTTGGCCGGACTGGGGCGCGGGCGCGGGGCGGGCGCGGATGCTGGAACACGCGCAAGCATCTTTCCGCACTAGAGCGCAGCTACGTTCTGCGTGTGGTCGTGTCCAGTAATTGTCAAAATATAATATGGATGAAAAAGACTTATTTTTACTAGAAAAAAGCTCGAACTAGTTTGAGAACACCGGTCCCCGCGCGGGTCGCCCGCGCCCGCGCTGCGCACCCACTGCGGCCACTTGTATGAACGAGCTATGGCGTGAGTTTCCCTCGTGCTCACCCCGGCGGGCAGCCCGCGCCCGCGTGCCCACTATGGACACTCAAAGGAAGTTCATATTATTATGTTTGAGTTCGCCGCACCACGCCCGCGCCCCAGTCTGGCCAAACACTTAAAATGTTTACTTTTGAAAATGTAGGGAGAAATCATAACAGACTTTCAGATATTAAAATGCCATTATATCTAGACGCCGCGCCGAGGCGACATGCAAGGCCTCACCAAAAATGTAAATTATTTCACGTTTGACCAGCACCCTAATTGCATTAAAAAAAAAACATTTATTTCTAGCAGCACAATAACAACCTTAGGAAGATATAATATGTATAAAATAATACAAATCAAAAAAATAAAAATAACAAGATCTCATGACGGACGCTTATGGTTGTTAGAAAGTAATTCACACTGACCTCCGTACTAGTAAAAACTGTATCACGGTAGGTCAGGCTTCATCACACACTATCAATCTCAATCTAAATCATTTTGAACGATATTTGCTAATACATTGCTTCATAATTATGTTAAACTAGCTGCGCCCCGCGGTTTCACCCGCATAAGATTCGATCCCGTAGGAATATCGGGATAAAAAGTAGCCGATATGTCAATCCAGAATGTCAGCTACCTCCATACAAAATTTTATCAAAATTGGTCCATCCGTTTGAGCGTGAAGAAGTGACAAACATATAAACACACACAAAATTTCGCCTTTATAATATGTGTGATCTACGTAAATAACGCAGTGAATGTTGTTGAACTGTCAAAATTAAAGCCATTTTTCTGATAGTGTGTTACGCAATTACCCCATTATGTCGGTCCAAGATCCATTTATACGTTTTTAACTGATTATCATCCTCATCTGAATAAGTCATAAATTAAACTTTCGAAAGGACATTAAATAAAATATGGAAATTCATATTATTTCCTTATGCATAGGTTTTCTATCAACCGGCGACGAGAACTCCCCCGGCAACTACGGCATCTTAGACCAAGCGATGGCCCTCCGCTGGGTCTACGACAACATCACCCCTTTCAACGGCGACCGGTCTTCTATCACCCTATTCGGGCCTGGCGCTGGGGCTGCGTCAGCCGGTCTACTGGCCATAGCGCCGCAGACCAGAGATATTGTCACCAGGGTCATAGCTCAGGTAAGACTTGATATCATCCGTGGTACATCACACAATTTACCGACGACCTAAATAAAAACAAAATGGCATAATGAGTAGGTAAGAAACTAAATTGGTATTTCTGTCAAGTGTCGATTAATTATAAACGTCACAATGGCGGGACCAACTCTTGTAATTGAAAGATTCCACCACGTATATTTAGTACTATTTTGTACTTGTCCTGAAATTTTTGTACCTACCTCACACGGCATAAACGGAATTTCACGATAACACTGGTCCCGCCATTATGATGCGTCATAATGACTATGCCTATACTCCAAAACTACAACGAATTACATCATTCTGATCAAACCAGTATTTAGTACCTCCAAAAGTCAACAGTGGATGACGGAGATCTTAGTAAGTACTTTCTTTACAAAATAAATTTTTCGTTTTTGACATTTTCTACGCCTGAATAATTTAACGGCGACGTGCAAGTGAAACGTCGCCGTGCCAGCTGAAGATTTTCCGGCCCCTTTACTTATATCTCAAAAATAGATGTTATTCCATTATTTCTTGTTTATTAGGCTCAGTACCCCTTAGAACATCTTGAACGCAAGTACTGAGAATACCTCTCATTCCTGTCAAAAAACTAAATTTTTAGTTTAGTTTTATTCATTTAATATTTATATTCTTTTCCCAAATAGAGTGGCTCAGCCCTAGCCGACTGGGCGATCATTGAAGACAAGTTCAGGGTACAGAACACGTCGTTAGTCTTCGGGCGGCTGCTCGGATGTCCCATCGACTCCTCGTGGAAGCTCGTCAACTGTCTGAGACAAGGCAGGAGCTTCTATGAGCTGGGGAATGCTGAGTTTCAGGTAAAGGGCAGCCATTATATTTTAAATCATAGAACTACTAAGACTGAAAACATCAATCGAAGAAAAAGGATTACACTAATTAATCTTTACGTATTTATTAGTAACTAGCTGACCCGGCAAACGTTGTTTTGCTCCTACACTACTCCTACCCAACTCCTACCCTACTCCCACACTACTCCTACCCTACTCCTACACTACTCCTACCCTACTTCTACCCTACTCCTACCCTACTCCTACACTACTCCTACCCTACTCCTACACTACTCCTACCCTACTCCTACACTACTCCTACACTACTCCTACCCTACTTCTACCCTACCCCTACCCTACCCTACTCCTACCCTACTCCTACACTACTCCTACCCTACTCCTACACTACTCCTACCCTACTCCTACACTACTCCTACCCTACTCCTACACTACTCCTACCCTACTCCTACACTACTCCTACCCTACTCCTACACTACTCCTACACTACTCCTACCCTACTCCTACACTACTCCTACCCTACTCCTACACTACTCTTACCCTACTCCTACCCTACTCCTACACTACTCCTACACTACTCCTACCCTACTTCTACCCTACCCCTACCCTACCCTACTCCTACCCTACTCCTACACTACTCCTACCCTACTCCTACACTACTCCTACCCTACTCCTACACTACTCCTACACTACTCCTACCCTACTTCTACCCTACTCCTACTATAAAAAAAAAATAATAAAAAAATAAAAAAAAAAAGTATCCTATGTCCGTCTCCTGGGTCTAAGCTACCTCCCCACCAAATTTCAGCCAAATCGGTTCAGCCGTTCTCGAGTTATAAGTGGTGTAACTAACACGACTTTCTTTTATATATATATAGATTTATGTAAAGTTTTTATAATATTACTCCCTTACTAATAATCGTATTATATCAGATGACACACCGATTTCTCTTTTTTAGTCGTCAGCGTCAGTAATTTGACTTTCGATAGAAGAAGACAAAGCGTTGTGTAACTGTACAGACGTTATACAACGCTTATTATTAAGGGGGTTGTAATGTTGGCAGTGACGCTTGCGCAGAACCGACGACGAACCAACGAAATATTTCACGAAGAAAACTTTCGTTGCTTATAATATTTTTTAACAATTTAGTGAACAGTTCTGATAAAAAAACAACGGCTTTTGAAGTCTCATTTCAACTTATACGATTGGCTGTTGTTGTTGTTTTTTACATTAATTTATCGATAACTCTTCAGACTTTGCAGGTATTTTATTGTAAATCATTTTAAAGGAGTAACTATGGAGTTTCTTATCCATTCTTCTCCATACGAAACTACCTTTTAGAAGGGACAACAAGAATCAATATAAAATTCTATTTTCTTGTAAATTTTGACTTTCAAAAGTGGCTTTTGACGGCCATCTTGAAAATGAATGATGGGACTTTGACAGGAATCGGGGATTGTTACTGTTAAACTTTAATTATTTATCTACAGCCACACGTAGGCTTATTGCCATGGGGCCCAGTCCTAGAGAACAACTTCACATTCCCCGGAGACGAATGGTACGACGGCTGGAGGGAGAGGGACTGGCATTTCTTGGACGTAATGCCTGAAGAAATGATAAAGAAAAGGCAGTTCAACCCTTCGCTAAGGTATATGACAGGGGTTACTACGCAAGAAGCTGCGTACTATTTGTGTGAGTAACATTTTATAGTGTTTAAAAAAAAATACTGGTTGGGTACAGTCACGAGCAAAAGTATGTATACACTTGGCTTTATTCAAAGGCGATTTTCTCCTTTATTTTTGAATGAAATTTTATATTAGTAGGAACATAGTATTTTCGAACCCATTGGTATATGTAAAGTGTCGTATTTCAACGTTGCATTCGTTATTTCGTGAAAAAATCGCAATTTAAAGCTGCCAAGTGTTGACATATTGGTGCTCGTGACTGTACAACCCAAGAAGTTGGCGGCTTTTTTTGCTTGTTTGAAAAAAAAAACTTCTACTAGTAACTAGCAAGGTATACAAAGTATATTACTACAATATATGGTAGAACATGTTGATGGTACAGACGCCAGCACATCAAGCTACCCGAAACTGTCAAATTTTCCCAATCAACTTTGAACCTTATGCTTTAGCGATAAAGTTGAAAATCTATTAAAGAAATTTGACAGATTGTAGTAGCTTGATGTGCTGGCGTCTGTACATCTGTTGACAATTTACGTTACCCTATCTCTTAAACTAGGGTATACCTGTATCTTAAGAGACAGTGGACGGCCATAAGGTTATGTTTTAATATTACCTATTATTAAATGAGGACTCTGTCTTGCAATGCAATGCTTAGCCTCTGGCCAAGTATCTATAGATCATTTTGGATCCTATAAGATAAAAGATCTGGATGAAAACTGAAAGTAACACATAGTGGGCCTTTCTTTATTATTACCAACCTCATAATAATTTAAGGCTACGCCGACCGCCTAGTGGCGCCCTCATCGTTTGTTTGGTTATTTCTTTTATTTTAGAATGAAAATGCAGAAAATAAGCACGTTAAGTTGTGCTCCAAAAGATTATACGTTAATATTATTATAAACGGTAGTTTTACATTGTTTAGTTTTATTATAATATTAAAAAAACGAAAACCAAGCAAACGATGAGGGCGCCACTGCGCGGTCGGTGTTTGGTCGGCGGCCTCTTGAGCTTTGTGGTCTTCATGAAAAAAATCTGGGAAGCTTGAAGCAATAATTATTTAACTGTGTATTTATTTATTAGGCTTTTCAACAATGAGTACACTTTTACTTTATAATTTGTACTATTGTTGCTTGAACTTACGATATGCCACGAGCAATTTAATCGCATCGTGTAAATCAAGCTTCAATCTTTATTATTTTCATCAGATTTTAACAAAAATAAATCTTAAACTTATTCCATTCCAGATACAAACGAATCCCTAGCCCCTAACTACGAGCTTACCGAAAATTGGTTCAACGAAAAAGTATTCGAATTGGTTCAAAGGTACAACTATACTTTAAACCCGCGGGGAGTATACGAAGCAATCCACTATATGTACACGTACCACCCCGACCCGCACAACGTTAGCGCTATCAGGGACCAGTACATACATGTGAGTTATTATCATTATAGTTAGTGTTACAACCGCCCCATGTTCAAACCGATTATAACATAGGATTTGTTATAGTCGTTCCTTGTTACAACCGTCCCTTATAACAACTGATCCATGATGCAACCGCCCCATGTTACAACTGATCCATGTTACAATAAATACCAATTTTTTTTAGGGTTCCGTACCTCAAAAGGAAAAACGGAACCCTTATAAGATCACTTCGCTGTCCGTCTGTCAAGACCCTTTTTCTCAGGAACGCGTGCAGTTATCAGTTGAAATATTAATCTCAATCAAAAGATATAGGCGTTTATGTTCCGTTTATGCCACATATTTTGACACTCGCTAGGGAATCAAAACCTATAGGGTTCTTGACTTTGACTTGACCGGTTTTTTTTTAAATGAACCTCTCTTCCAACAGCTCCTTTCAGATTTCCTCTACCGCGCTCCAACTGATAAAATGGTAAAACTACTTCTAGAACAAAACGTTCCAGTCTACATGTACGTTCTAAATACTACTGTGGAAGCCTTCAGATGGCCAGAATGGCGACGGTATGCCCACGACACGGAACATTACTTTTTAACTGGAGCACCCTTTATGGATCAAGAGTTCTTCCCAACGAAGCAGAGGATTGACAACCAAGTGTGGACGAATAATGATCGAAATATGAGTCATTTCTTTATGAAGACCTATGCTGATTTTGCTAGGTTTGGGTAAGTTTCTGTCAAAGACAGTGTCTAATGTCTTTCATAATAAGATTTTTTTATCTAAGCATCCTTTTTAGGGTTCCGTACCCAAAGGGTAAAAACGGGACCCTATTACTAAGACTCCACTGTCCGTCTGTTTGTCTTTCTGTCACCAGGCTCAATCTCATGAACCGTGATAGCTAGACAGTTGAAATTTTCACAGATGATGAATTTCTATTGCCGCTATAACAACAAATACTAAAAACAGAATAAAATAAATATTTAAGGGGGGCTCCCATACAACAAACGTGTTTTTTTCAGCGTTTTTGCCTTGTAGTACGGAACCTTTTGTGTGCGAGTCCGACTCGCACTAGGCCAGTTTTTTTATATTCCGCAATATATTATGAAATAGTTTAATGAAACTCGATCAGGCAAAGGGTAAAACAAGGTTTCAAAGTGATTGTGTCCATTTTAATAATAATAAGCATAATCAACCGTTAACGTTCCCACTGCTGGGACACAGGCCTTATCTCTGTGAGAGGAAGTGGGCTGTAATCTACCACGCGAGCCGTAATACACTAGGCGGGCCGTAATCCACCACGCGGGCCGTAATCCTCTACGCGAGCCGTAATACACTAGGCGGGCGGTAATCCACCACGCGGGTCGTAATCTACCACGCGGGCCGTAATCCACCACGCGGGCCGTAATCCACGACGCGGGCCCAGTGCGGTTTGGCGGATTTAATTTTATATTGAAATCGATTAATAAGAACGACATTGGTTTTTACGAATTTCCTGAAGTTTCAGTCTCCCGAGAGTTTTCCCGAGACCTCTAACACTTTAAAAATCTAAAGCAACAACAAACACAATTTCATTTTTTTAAATATCTTTTTTTTAGCAACCCGACTCGCTCCCAAATCCTAGGACTCCACTACGAGGTGGCTCAGGCTGGACAACTGCGGTACCTCAACTTGAACACCACTTTCAACTCCACCGTACAACTGAACTACAGACAGACTGAGCTCGCCTTCTGGACTATGTACATACCCACCGTTGTAGGACGACTTGTGCCTACATATCCGCCGATAACTGAGGTAAGTTATACTCGAAATTACTTTTTATTTCAAAGCTAAATCTCGGACCTACTGGGGCCGTATTACAAAGTATCTATGCCATCTAACTGCGTTGTGGACGTCAGATAGGCAGGCGCTCCATGTAAAATACTGGTATTCAGCTGCATCCGGTTAGACTGAAAGCCAACCCCAATATAGTTGGGGAAGGGCTAGGCAGATGATGATGATGTAGTGTTTTTGAATTTCCAGTATTGGTGGGAACCGAAGCAACCATTACAGATAGCGTTCTGGTCGGTGTCCTGCGCGTGTCTCATACTCATCGTGCTGTTAGTCGTATGCTGCATGTTGTGGAGAAACGCTAAGAGGTATGAACTCTTTTAAAAACTAATGGTTTTACATGAAACTTGATACCGGCTGACTTTTTTTACCGTCTGGACAAAAACAGGGTGTAAAATGTGAACGGACTAGAAGCTTATGGCCCAGAACTCTCTTCTTTATTTTTCAAAAAGTTAAAATAAAATTAACCTTTCAATAAATACTCCTAGTAGTACTTTAAATTGTTTGTGAAAAAAAATGTGTGCCATAGACTTCTATTCCGTTCACCTTTTATTCCCTGTTTTTGTCCAGACGTTAAAAAAACAGCTGGTATAAAAATAGTAATTGTGTTTGAGATACTTGTGTATTGTCGACCTCGGAATTGCTTTATCAGCCTGAGGATGAATGTCAATTGCACTTCTTAAAATATCTTTGTGACAGTTGGATAGTTTCAAAGTCTGATGTCATTTATACGTGGAATAAAATTGACGTCTGACAGTTCTAGTATGGAAAAACGGAGAAAAAATCATAATTTCTCTCAGGATAAGACTTATTCTAGGTATACATTTTTTGTGGAATTCGCCCTTAGTGAAGTTCCAATTTACTCGGGAGTTTTCATAAGTAGCATTTACGAGGTCAACTGTACACAAATTTTAATGACTACAGTCAACATGTAACTTCATATTCCCTTGTAGACAACTAACACCGTGATTACTAACAATATTGACCCGTTCATAGTACTAACTGTTTCTGAAATCCTTTTAACAGGGCTTTACCACCAAAATGGAAAATGGTACCGGCGAAGTAGGTGAAACTAACATTTGTTATTAGTAGACGCTTTTGCGAGTCAGTTCACAACTACACAATAACTAATTCAGATGAAAAAAGAAGGTTAAAGGCTCTCCCCACAGATTATACACAGATATAGACCTAGATAACGCAAGTATCACGATCTGTATGAAAAGCAAGCGTGCCATTTTTTTAATACATACTATGACGTCACATGCACTATTTAGTGATGGGAAAATCAAATCGATTCAAAGACGCCGCCGCGTACGGCAGCCCCTCCCCCTCCCCCGGGGCCTAGCGCCAGCGCTCAGTCCTGAGCGCGAAAGTGGCGGCTTACGATTTTTGTACGTAAGCTGGGCACGCGAAGTAGTTACTCTTGCTTTATCTAGGTGTATCTATATCTGTGGCTCTCCCCTACAGGCACGTTATTATCGATCCATAATATCGGATGTGCTATTGCGATACCTGTTTTCAGTACATTTTGTATTAGGACGGCCACGAAGTTTCACACTGCTGCGATAATAACGACGCATTAGAAGTAGAACGCTTGCGTTCCTCCGTCCCGCGATATTCCGATATGATTTCTTAGAACATTTTGTATTGGGACGTATACAATCTTACACACATTTGCGTTAATAAAGTAGTAATTATAGTGCGGGCGAAGGGCCTGCCTGTAGTGTAGGTTACACGCACACGTGTCGGACGATAAAAACTCAGCTTTTTGGCAAGGAATCGGGACGCATTATCGCAATAACGTATCCTATATTATCGACCAATAATAACACGCCTGTGGGGGAAGTTATTTTGTTTTTGCAAAGAAAAAATAAAAATCGTGAACTGTCTCATATTAAACGCTTGTAGAAATTGTTTCGTTTGTGTTTTTTTTTGTATTTAGTATTTTTGGTATATGGCAAACTAACTAAAGGGGTTCTTATGGATATAATTTTAAATACTAGTCATCCTTAAAGTAATGCTTCATTATTGTACAGACGCCAGCACATCAAGCTACCCGAAACTGTAAAATTTTCCCAATCAACTTTGAACCTTATGCTTTAGCGATAAAGTTGAAAATCTATTAAAGAAATTTGACAGATTGTAGTAGAATGATGTGCTGGCGTCTGTACTTTAGTAAATCTGTTAGCGATAACATGTATATTATTATTAACTTAAAGAACACAATTTCACAGAGAACAAGACCGTTACTACGACGGAGACGTATTCATGGTACCGGAAGTTGAGGAGAGCGGCATAGACAACAATACGCGGTCCAGAGACAATTTTTACGAGTATAGAGACGTGCCTATCAAGAAACCTCATACGCCACAACCTATAAGTCGGACTGTGAGTAAATCTTTGTTGTTTTTTTTTCAGTGATAAAAAAACAAGCGATATTACGGTTTTTTACAAAAAAAAAAAATTGTCTCCAATACGCGTCATAATGTCTGTTAACTTTAATTCGCAACAGTTACTATTAAGTGTTTTGGCATTCCCTCGCTTGAAAGTTATCTTATATTTATTTTATTAGTCTTATTCAAATCCGTTTTAAATATTAGCATTAGGCCACGTCGTAACCGAAAGCGCAGTCGATAAAGTTGCGCTTGTACGGCATAATTCATACAAAAGATGGCGTCGATCACGTACACACGCTACTGTCGCATTCGGTTAGGACACGGAGTTAATCAAACGCATCTGATAATATTACACTTGCACCAGTCGGAAAACAAAAGCCAATCACAAAAGAAACGTTTAAAACCATTTCCCTCTCTTTTACAGATAATCCAGCCAGCAACTCTTCAATCGTCCCGACCACCTTCTGAAGCATCAACCGGGTCAGCGCTATCCCTCAAAGAGAGTTCCGTATCCCGCGTACCCGAACCTCTGCCGCGGTCAAGATCTAGGACGCAAATAGTCCATGGAGTGCCACAGACTACTGTATAAACAGTTTACCTAAGGCCAGTAATATCGTTATAATATTTTACTGTGGTAGCTGATAAGCTGAAAGTCTTTTGAGGGCATCATCTAAAGTTATGTTTTGGCATAAAGAAAAGTTATTGGGTTATCCAAAAGTTATTTGGAATCGATCTCTCAACAGTTTATACAGAATAATTTAATATACAAGCATCAAACTAACTTTATATAGTTGGTATTGTTGTTTTAGAACAGTAATTGAAAATGGCGGCCTGTATCTCCCGAGCTGCCGTATTGCAACTCGGGACAAAATGAAGATCACTGTTTAGGAGTACATTTAAGCATATTTTATGCTGAAAATAGTTTTCAATGTATTATTGGCCTATTGCTATCAAAGGAGATTGAACCACTATTTAAAGATAATGTATTTTCTATGGTGGTTCGTAGATATAAAGACTTGTAAGTCGTTTATGTGAATAGTACGTATACTTTGTTAATGACGTATAGTATATACTAATTTTTTAATAGTAATTTTAGTAATAACTCTGACATTCCTTACCACCGTAATGTTCAAGATACTATTTAAATGACGTTTTAGATTAAGTATCGAAGTTAGAAGGCAGCTTTAACATTTTATAAAAATATAAGTGCAGCTTTTGTAATATTAAGTCCATATTCCCAGTAGTTCCATGTACCTAGTTCCACATGGAACTACTGCAACTCACTAGTTCCGAGTATGGAACTAGTGGGAGTATTCAGTACTTCCACATAAAGGAAAAATATACTAGCTTTAACACAGCCGCTTGCGCATTATCATTATAACTGAGTGCACTGAGTGATATTACACTTAATTTAATTTTTGATCACACTGCCCCATACACGTACAGATTATGTAGCTGTAAAAAGTCTGCTGATGAAATTCAAGTGAGCAGCTCATTGATTGCGTATAGAATAACAGGGGGTCTACTCCGAAGCGGTTAACCACTGTATCGGCCGAATGTTCGGTCATTTTCTAATACCATTAATTTCCTATATTGACTATTGGTCCCGACCAAACTGTGCCAATCCGAACCTTTTTAGAACCCTTAACCCTCTTTTAACTTTTTTTTTTAAATTCGTAGTAGGACAACAATATTCGAATCAGAAAATGACCGAACATTCGGCCGATACAGTGGTTAACCGCTTCGGAGTAGACCCCCTGAATCGCCATGTAGTAGAGGGTTATGTTAGTAAAGTTAAAGCCACGGTTTCATAGAAGAGAGGTTCCGTCATTATTATAACAGCAGTCGTAAAAATCTCTTATTTTCACCAGTTTTTGACATTGAAGTGTAAAAAAAACGCTCTGTTTTTGGACAGACGTTATGGTGTGAGCGTTCACCGCTTTCTTTGGAAGCCAAAGCTTAACTGCCGGTTGTCGATAGTCAAACCTCATGTAACCCATTTCCCTTTGGTTCGTCATCATCATCATTTCTGCCGAAAGACGTCCACTGCTGGACATAGGCCTCCCCCACGCACCTCCACTTCAGCCGGTTCTGTGCTTCTCGCATTCAACGGGTTCCTGCGGCCTTCACAAGGTCGTCGGACCACCTTGTGGGAGGCCTTCCAACGCTACGTCTTCCGGTACGCGGTCGCCACTCCAGAACCTTTCGGCCCCATCGGCCATCTGTTCTGCGAGCAGTGTGCCCTGCCCACTGCCACTTAAGTTTGGCAATTCTTCGGGCTATGTCGGTTACCTTGGTTCTCCTGGTATCTTTGGTTGTCTAAAAGAAAAAAAATACTAGAATGAACAACGTATGTCACACGGTTATCCGGCGAAAAAACACGGACGTGTCCAAGCACTCTAATGCCCATTTTCACTATCACGAGGCGAGACCTAAATCAATGCCTCAATAAAAGCGCGCTGTTGGATTTTGAACGCTCGGCTTAGCACCGAAAGTTGAAAATCCAACGGCGCGCTTTTATTTAGACTTTCATTTAGCTTCTTAAGCGTAGTTTTTTAACTGTAATTTTAATCTTATTCACTGTAGCTATCTATTGAAACTAATATTTTCTATCTAAGATGCCATTTTCACATTTTATTTAGACTGAATTATTTTAAGTCATATTCCTTCCATCTTACCTATACAGGTTGTGTCTTTTACTATTTTATATTATTTGTAACAAACAACAAATTAATTAGGTTTAAAATTCTTCCAACGAATATTTTCGTTATTATTTGAACAAATTCTTTTTATTATTAACTGGTAAGTTTTATCACCAGCGCAATGTTTTGTTACCTAAAAGGTATAAATTATTTCTTTTTATTTATCTATTATGATTTTTTTTTATTTTGTAATGACGTAAGGTTGATACTGCACTGTAATTATGAAGTATTTAAGACTCTTTTTACACTATACGATACAAACACTACAGATCACAAATTAGATCTATACCACTTTCAGTATTTTTCGTAAAACAACGATTTCTGGCACTATAAACTACTACATTCACACTTGCTTTTTTGCATAGCAGTATAGAGGTATGAGAAATAGGGTGTAAAGTTCACTCATTCTCCATAGAAAAGGAAGGATCCTCCGACCAGACGGGAGTTGTCTGGTGGGCCTGACGATTGATGTCGGGACGTTGTATTATATGCTATAGTTGCGTGATAAACTCTGCTTGCGCGATGCAGGATTTTGCATGACGTCAGTGTGATGCGTAGTTCGCATGTGGCGATGTAGATGTCACCACAGTCGATGTAATTTTTACCTAACTTTGACTCTCGAAGATAATCACATTAATTATCTATAGAGTATCCCACCATACATTCGATTGCCATACCATCAAATAGGAATAATATAGTAGTATTCATTCAGTTGTTTAACTCTATAAATATATTATATTGCAGTATCACCTTTAAATGTAAGTAGTTATAAGCATAAATGTTTGTGATCGTAATTGTCCGTCCATCTAAAACCATGTGCAATGTGTCTTAAGTACTACTTAATGCCTTGTCTTAAGAGTTTTGATACAAAATTTATTATATTTATTATAGAAATGTATTCTCATGGCATCGAACGAATAATGCTGTGTCAAAGTTGAAATAAATTCAATAATTAATTTGAAAATCCGTTTTATTTATAATTTTCTACAATTTAATAACAATAATAATATTCATCTACTACATGATTATTCATAGAAATGGAAATCCAGCAATTTCGTTTGATCATTCTTTAATAACAGTTAAATAAGTCATAACTATGATAAATCTAAATAACAGATTTTTTTTTTCGCAAGTGAATATTAGGATATCTTCGTAACAATGAATTAATTATGATAATATGAAAAAAGAGCTGCATCCGGTTAGACTGGAAGCCGACCCCAACATAGTTGGGAACAGGCTAGGCAGATGATGATGATGAATATGAAAAAAGAGAACAATTGTTGTACACAAACAATAACAACAACAACAAAACTACCCCAGTAGTACAACAATCTCAATGAACATTCGATATACAATCGCTTACACGTGTCGCATCTAAACACTTCCGGAACCATTCCTTACCCTGCCGGTTTCACAAAAGAATAAACTTGAGGTTACTTTCAAGTTTTTGACCTACACTGGTACACCTTTGGCGCTCTAATAACGTCGACAGGAGAGCGCTATTCTGCCATGGTCACGGGTTGTTCGAAAGAGTTAACGTGACCCTGGGGTTTTAGTCAGTAAGTCTGACACGCCCTCCCGCTCCGCCCAGAACGGGAGAAGTTATTTGATAATTTCCCACCCAAAAAAAGGGGCTGTTGGTATTTTTTTTGCAATTGTTTTAAAAATTATTATAAAAATTTATTGTTGAAAAACCAAGATGGCGGCGTTAGTTCCGGTTTTGAACGAAGAACGTTGTAGCGCTCTATCAAGCCCGTCTCTCGCACCGACAAATGTCAGGCAACTCGCGCGCAGTATAAGGCGGTGAACACACAGGTCCACATATGAGCTTTGCCTCTCGCCCGCCGCGCGGTATCAGCCGTCCTGGCCGTTGTATTAGGTCCACTACATAGTTGTTACGCAGCAGGCCTGCGGGGAAGTTCTGGAGCTTGTCTAAATCTTCTTCCTGTGGAGATAGAATGGTTTATAGAATTGTTAGCATTGAAAATAAGGCAGAGACTGTCCCTATGGGTCAGCAGGATTGTCCGAAAGGGTTACCGCTGGCCCGGAACATAAAGGGCTAAGGAAGGAACACGGGTGGGTTTTAGTCAGTAAGAGTCTGACACTCCCTTTTGCTCCGCCCAGGAGGAGGGGTTATTTGATGATTTCCCACCCAAAAAAACAAAAAAAAAAGGACTCCCTATGAACAGATAATCAGCTAAAAAGAAATTAAAGGAAAGACCTGGAAGCATGAGACCCATTTCCATGATGCAAGTTTCTCGCCCATGGCATACAATACAATTTAATCAACAAATTACCTGCACTGGATGCAAGTCATTCGCTTGGTTTTGGCTTGAAATACTGATATCTTTGGGAACCGGTACCATTGGCCTTAGTGTGATCCTGGTAGAGTAGCCAGAGTAGTACCTGTACTACATGGTACCGGTACCAAACGTAGTACCTGTACTATTGGTAGCCCTAATCAGTACCTGCCGGTACTGTACCGGTCCCAAACAAATATGTTCGTAAGTCAGAGTGAGAAAACTGAAATAGTAGTATGCACATTTACAAGCGTGAAGTTACATAGCATACTAGCTTCCGCCCGCGACTTCGTCCGCGTGAAATTTCACCCTCCCCCCATTCACCCTCTTAGGGAGTGGAATTTCGAAAAACCCTTTCTTAGTGGATACCTCTCTCAAAGAACACACCCTCCAAATTTCATGTCTATAGGACCAGCGCAGCGGTTTAGGCTGTGCGTTGATATATCAGTCAGTCAGGGCTTTGAATTTTATATGTATGGATTACTAACCGTATCCAGCTCTGGTACAGCGATCTCGCACCAGGCGTACGAGCCGGAGGAGCGGTACAGCGCGCACGGCAGCGCGAGGCGGTCGGCCAGCACCTTGTACAGCAGCGCGCGCTCCAGGGCGCCGCCGCACTTCACGTAGCCCAGCCCTATCACTGGAGACGCTAACTCGGACTGGGAGTGGGAAGAACATAATGGGGACGGTAACTGATATGTCGAGATCATGCAAATTTTATGCTTTTACCACCGTGGCGATCGGTAGGTCGATCGATCAGGTTAAGCTATGCTTGCCGCGGTTGTTCTGTGGATGGGTGATCATATTTACATACCGTGTCCCCTCCGTGCCTCGGAAGGCACGTTAAGCCGTTGGTCCCGGCTGTCATTCGTGGATCTTTGACAGTCGTTACGGGTAGTCAGAAGCCCGAAAGTCTGACAACCAGTCCTTACCAAGGGGTATCGTATTATCCAGTAACTGTGTTGTGCAGGTCAGATAAGCAGTCGCTCCATGTAAAATACTGGTATTCAGCTGCATCCGGTTAGACTGGAAGCCGACCTCAACATGGGAAAAGGCTAGGCAGATGATGACCCCCTTATTGGTGAAGAAATTGGTGTGTAACTATTCATCTGATATAATACGTTTATTAGTAAGGGGGTTAGTATACAACTATTCGGCGGTTTGGGTAAAATTATCTAAAAAAAATATTTCACATAAACCTGCAATGGGCACTTATGAAACGTCAGAAGCTAGGTGCATGGTTCCAATTTGTCGTTTCCTATGGAGAAGAGCCGGCATGAAACTTCACTGTTACTCTTTTAAAAATAATTGTGTTCAAATTTGTTGTGTCGGATTGTCGAGGTCTATAAGATGAACTCAGCTCACGATGGCTGTTAATACGTGCCATCTCTTTGGAAAGGTTCTGTTTTTGGTATTTTCCTACAAAACCCAGTCTGAACCGACAGATTTTCTTGCGTCAACATTACGACAGATCAGCTAGATGCAAGTCGACGCTAGGCATGGAGCAGTCTCTCTCTTGCGATAGTCCGCTCATTTGTTCAGCGATGAAGTCTGTCAAAAGCTACACTTCTTTAGCGATTATGGTGTAGTTCTTACGTCAACTTACCATCAGATCTGCTAGATGCAAGTCGACGTAAGGCATGGCAATAATCCGCTCATTTGTTCAGCGATGAAGTCTGTCAAAAGCTACACTCTTTTAGCGATTATAGTGTAGTTCTTGCGTCAACTTACCATCAGATCTGCCAGATGCAAGTCGACGCAAGGCATGGCGATAATCCGCTCATTTGTTCAGCGATGAAGTCTGTCAAAAGCTACACTTCTTTAGCGATTATGGTGTAGTTCTTGCGTCAACTTACCATCAGATCAGCCAGATGCAAGTCGACGCTAGGCATGGAGCAATCGCGATCTTGCGACTCTCCGCTCATTTGTTCAGCGACGAACTCTGCCAGAAGCTGCGCTCGTTCCTTTAGTATCGTCGTCACTTCGTCACATTTAGCGCGGTATCTAGACAACGGTTTACATCATTACCATCATTTGAGTGAAAGACGTCTATTGCTGCACAAAGGCCTCCCCCAAAGCATCGTCACATTGACCAGTCCTGTGCTTCATGCGGATTCCCACGACCTTCACCAGGTCATCAGGCCAGCAATCCGGTTTTATCTCAAATTAGATTATTAGAAGTTTATTAGGCTTCCATTCGTACCAAAATGGTAAAACGGAACCCTTATGGTGAAACTCAGTCTGTCTGTCTGTCTGTCACAGCTGGATATCTCAAGAACTACTAGTGCTATCAACTTGGAATTTGGAATAGTTTTAGATGACGTTTGCCCAACTATTTTGCAAATAAGAAATAAATAAAAATTATGTATATTTTTTGCAACAGGGATTGAAAGGGGGTCTGAAAAACGAAGTGCAGCATGTGGGGTATCATATGAAAGAGCGCAGTTTGCACATTCTCAAACATTTTTTCCTTTTTTTTTTGGCCGCATATTTTTCATTTTGCAAACTTCGGAGATAAGGGGGGCCTTATCTCCGCAGTTTGCAAAGAGAAAAATCTGAAATAATTCTGTGATACAAGTTTATGCAAAGATTACAGGAAAAATAAAACGAAGTCTCGAAATAGCACACTTTATCAGAAATCATGAACAAAAGTTACATTAGTTCCACTATCGGTCAAGAGATGGCGCTGACATAAAACTGCAATATTCTACACCGCAGTGGACAGTGTTGAAATTCTCTGACGAATATAGGCTTCGCCGACAAAAAATTAAAAACTTATGATGGTACGGAACCCTCGGGTTTTTTTTTTTTAAGGGTATGTAAAATTATAATAACTAAGACTTACCTTACGTCATAATGAGCGTCTTCTATCTCAAAGTAATGCAAGGACTTGGATCTGAAAACAGAAAGCTTTAGTTTACTACTCGCGACTTCGACTGCGAGTACCTATATTTATATATTTTAATACAAAAAAGGTGCATGTCATGGTCTTCCTATGTGCCATATTTAATCGAAATCCGTTCAGCCGTTAAGGCATGAAAAGGTGACACATAGACAGACAGAGTTACTCTCGCATTTATCAACCTTTTTGTTCTTTTTTCTCATTCGTTTATTTGAATTGCATGGACAATTTATTTTAATCTAATATATTCTGGGTTGTGGAGGTCAGATAGGCAGTCGCTCCATGTAAAATACTGGTATTCAGCTGCATCCGGTTAGACTGGAAGCCGACCCCAACATACTTAGTTGGGAAAAGGCTGGCAGATGATGATGATATTCTGTTACAATATTGTGAAATTTTATTTAAAAAAGAAATATGTGTCGCATCAGCGGGTGGCCGAGATGCGATACATCGGGTCTTCTTCACGATCCGACATAGTTTAGATAGGTGTGGGCACTTCAGTGGGTACTCGAACGAAAAGATTATTTTAATTTACAGTAACTTTAATAAACTAGCTATTTACAACCGAAACGCACACGTGCGTCGGAAACAAACACGTGCGTTGGTATTGAGCGATTGCCGAGACTGTCCGAGCTCGACGGTCGACTGTAGACTGACTGTCGCACCACTCGGTCTCTCCACCAGTCCTCGCGGCATCCCCTCCACCGACGATCGTGTCCAAGCGGTAGGGCTCGCTTGCGTTTCCGATCACATGATTCTTCGTTTACCAATCAAATCGTTAGATGGCACTGTTCACTGTACTGTGTTGCCATCTATCCACGACACGGCCATCCCTGACTAGCACCCGTCCTCGGGTGTAGTACCTGCGGACCAAATATACTCACAGAGTAAACAAGCTCGGCTATCCTGCCAAATATCTAAGGTAACTCGGCTATCCTGCCATTACCTAATAACTAAGGTAACTCGGCTATCCTGGCAATACCTAATCACTAAGGTAACTCGGCTATCCTGGCAATACCTAATCACTAAGGTATCTCATTGTTACTTTAATTTCTCTAGTCTTAATTTACAATGCCTTGTTGTCAAGGTTTCGCACCCACAACATTAATCATTAGAAAAGGTTCGATCAGTAAGTTGAACCAAAGAAAATCAAAATTCTAACAAATCAGTTACTATTTACCAAAATCTGTGCAAAAACATAGTCCCAGAATCACACCAATGATTCTTACTAGATCAGTTGTCACATAAGCTACTGCACATAAGGTGCGGTTGAAACTCACCACATGTGCTTACTACACATGAGGCGCTCTGTGCACCAACACAGACTAGAATCGATCCATTGATTCTCAGAAAAAGAAAACTATCGCAATATGTGCTACAACACATGAAGCGCTCTGTGCACCAACACAGACAGGACTCGACCCATTGATACTCAGTAAAAGAAAACTAGCGCAATATGTGCTACAACACATGAAGCGCTCTGTGCACCAACACAGACAGGGCTCGATCCATTGATTCTCAGAAAAAGAAAACTAGCGCAATATGTGCTACAACACATGATGCGGTCTGTGCACCAACACAGACAGGGCTCCACCGATCAACAAGTTAAACCATCAAAATTGTAACAACTCAGAATTTACCGAAATCAAACTCATAGGCAATGTATACTCAACTCGTGAAACTTTCATTGTAATCTGTGCACCAACACAGATCAGAATCGCACCAACGACTCTTTACATATCTACCGCCACATATGCTACAACACATGAGGGGCTCTGTGCACCAACACAGAAAAGAATCGCACCAACGACTCTTTAGACATCTGCCGCCACATGTGCTACAACACATGAGGGGCTCTGTGCACCAACACAGAAAAGAATCGCACCAACGACTCTTAAGATATCTGCCGCCACATATGCTACAACACATGAGGGGCTCTGTGCACCAACACAGAAAAGAATCGCACCAACGACTCTTAAGATATCTGCCACCACATATGCTACAACACATGAGGGGCTCTGTGCACCAACACAGAAAAGAATCGCACCAACGACTCTTAAGATATCTTGCGCAATATGTGCTACAACACATGAAGCGCTCTGTGCACCAACACAGACAGAAATCGCACCAACGATTTCTTATAGACCCATCGCCACATGTTACTCATGAGGTTTGGTCTTAAGTTTTGAGTTTGAGTGTACAAGCCATTCTTAATCAAAGGTGGTCTCACTACCACTGTCATTAACTATGACATCTAATTCTCGAGTAACTTGGTGATCGGGTATCCTTCTCACACGATCATGAGGGTATTCTTAGGCTCGCTGAGTCAAGCGCCTTTACTCGTAAAACAATCATTAAAAGCGAACTTACTAACTTTACTTTAGACAAATCGAATGTTATCGTAATTGCATTTCTCTAAGACCCTGTGTCACGTGGTCTACTATCTCATCTAAGTGAATATCAGTCAACTCATCATCATTTGTCACTAAGCTAAGCCAATAAATACACTTTGACGCAACACAATCTTTGATGATAGAGCATTCGACGCCAGAATCGTAAAATGGATATGACTCACCCAGTATTCATCAGTAGGTACACTACTCTGATTGCTGACATAGCAAACTTGAACCGTATCACTCGCTACTAACAGCTGCTGCAGGCGCTGGCCCGAAACCGCCTGGGACCCCCACCATACTGTCGCCTCCATCATTGCTTCGTGGACACCTCGAAGCAAAATGTCTGGTGTTGCCGCATCGAAAACAGATGCTGTGGGGCACTGCCATCCTGTTGCACACGTTCTTCTGTGTTAACCTGTAACCAAAAATTCAACAGCAGTGCATGTTCCACTCGGCCAATTCTGACCATTTACGGCTTCTAACTTTTGAAATCAGAAAACTTTAATCCACTTCTTATTGTCAAAACTACTTCTAATTTAACTAAACAAACTTTGATTAATCTTAGCAAAAACATCCAATGACCACAGCCTTGTAAACAAACTTTGATTTTATGTAATGAAAGCGAAAATCATCAACCAGAGCCATGTAAACAAACTTTGATTATCTAATCATAGCGAAAATCATGTACTAGAAATGGACCTCTGAACTTCCGATCTAGCTTAGTCTTATAATCTGATTTCGCTCTTCGTTTTTTTAATAACACGAAATCGCCAACCGAAAATTTTATTATAGCTGCCTTTGTCTTATCAAAATATTACTTTGCAAGTAAATGTTGGGTAGAAACGTAATAAAATCTCAAGTTGTTGCTCGCTAATCACAACGCTACATATGATTCGTTCTGTGCTGAATACACGCGTTTGACCAATACCAGTCAACGCAACAACGTTATTAACTAGTTTGCCACTTAATTTGGCTGCACAACTCGCTTTTACTAACTTGCATTCAGCACCAGAATTGTAAACAAAACAATACAGCTCACCTTAATGTTCTAACGTGTCTGAGGGTAGATAAACGACATCTACTCGCCCTTCACTACTTCCAGCACGTTGTTCACCATCAGCTTAGCTGTCACTGCTCGTGCAGGGTCGCGATATGTCCTGGTTTCCCTCACTTGCAGCACACGAAGGGCTTTACTGACGGCTGCGAAGCTGCTTGGCTCGATTCTTAGTCACTCAACGTCCTTATCCAGGTGAAATCCAGGCAAAGAAACATCGCAACGTGACGTCATCGCTCAATTCTCCATAATTTTTTCTGCTCGAGTGTATCCCAGTTCTGATGTCGCATCAGCGGGTGGCCGAGATGCGATACATCGGGTCTTCTTCACGATCCGACATAGTTTAGATAGGTGTGGGCACTTCAGTGGGTACTCGAACGAAAAGATTATTTTAATTTACAGTAACTTTAATAAACTAGCTATTTACAACCGAAACGCACACGTGCGTCGGAAACAAACACGTGCGTTGGTATTGAGCGATTGCCGAGACTGTCCGAGCTCGACGGTCGACTGTAGACTGACTGTCGCACCACTCGGTCTCTCCACCAGTCCTCGCGGCATCCCCTCCACCGACGATCGTGTCCAAGCGGTAGGGCTCGCTTGCGTTTCCGATCACATGATTCTTCGTTTACCAATCAAATCGTTAGATGGCACTGTTCACTGTACTGTGTTGCCATCTATCCACGACATATGGATAATTTTTAAATTTATTTTTTATTTGAAATGGGTTTGCTCTTGACTCTAGTCTAGGTCCAGAGGTGACAGAGACAAAGTCGACGATGGAGTGAGCTTACCCAGAAGAAGCCTGTTCACTCTTACTTTGAAGAGATTCGGGTTGTATGCGCTCGGAAACACAGACGCAGGTAAAGAGTTCCACTCTTTTGCTGTGCGCATTATAAAAGACATCAATAATTGGATATATACTAACGTGTCGCCGAACCACAACTTCATCTTCAGGAGATAATCCCGCAAGTCGTGGTCATCCGGCACGGCCGGGAACCGCATTCGGCCGGACAGGGTCACCGACAACTTTGCTTCTGAGACTAGAATATTATGTAAAGGACCATGAACCTTTGTGGCATATCGACCCGCCGCCATTTTATTTATTTTTTTCAAAATATCCGCGCACGATGAATGTAATATAATATGAGTAGGGAACAGTTACATGTACACACATCAAGCTACTACAATCTATCAAATTTCTTTAATAGATTTTCAACTTTATCGCTTTAGCATAAGGTTCAAGGTTGATTGGGCAAATTTGACAATTTCGGGTAGCTTGATGTGCTTGCTGTGTCTTACAAACAAAAAATATTAAGCATTAGAATAACCTAAACGTTCCCGATATATTAGGAGGTAAAGATTGCCAAATGAGAACTATGAAAATCATTAAAAATGCAGTGATTTCGTGTGCTTACGAAAACCATTGTAGGTATTCAAATAATAGCCGTCACACTATCACTTACTCCATTTTCTTTCCTGGGAAGAAAATGGGGTAAGTGATAGTGTGACGGCTGACAGGGCAGAATGGAAGAAAAAGCGTCTTGCGCCGACACCAAGTAACATGAGACAAGGGTTGATGATAGTACTTTTTGGCTTAGTTGGACCCATTAAGTGACCACGTTAATACCAGCATATGTGGCGTTCATTAGATCCTCAAAAGTGCCGGGTATATGGACACACGGGACAATCCAGCAATTGGGTCGTAGTCAGGAGCACTAAAATTCCCAATTTTCCAGTCGTGTTTGCAGCGGTCTACTGAGGCCAACTTGCACCACAAATCACTGGTATATCCAGTGATTTCAGTTGCCTCCAAACGTTAGTTGACATTTTTCCACTTAGCGCTAAACATCATTGTATTTCTGTCAATCGTTTGAAGATGACAAAGAGAGAATGATGTTTTAAATACGTTTAGCGATAAATGCATGTAGTGATTCGTGGTGCAAGTAGACCAAATCTGAACTTAGTATAACGTAACGGGCTGACGTGCGCAACTCGACGTCGAAGTGTATATTTTGCGTACAAAGTCTGACCTTATTGCAGAAAGGTCAGGTGCGCAGTACCCGCAACCGGCGCCCGTATACGACCAGAAATAGGTATGAACGTAAACGAATCCAAAGGAGTTTGTAAGGATCGTAGCAGGTGACGTTCTGTAGTTTCTGCCTATCCCCATATGGGATAAAGACTTCAGTTTATGTATGTAGGTCTAAGTCATGCAGGCTTTAATTCTTTGAATGAAATGAACACGAGTGCTTCCTTCACGTGACTCCAAGGCCAATTGTGTCATACTTTATACTCACATGGACTCCTGATGTCGAGCCCAGAGGCCAAATCGGTTGGCGGCTGCTGGAGCATACACAGGTACACGGGCGAGTAAGGCCGCCCCGAGTCCGTCATCACCGTCTGCATGCTGGGGAAACGCTTGCCAAGGCACTTCAGGCAGTAGAAACCCTCCTGGAAAATTAGATCATTAGAAAATTGGATTAGGCATTCGAACAGCGTCAATGGGTAGGTTGCGCGGAAGCTCCAACAGCATCTTAAAAACTTTATTAGACAAAGTCGACAGTCCCTTTTGTAAGACACCAGTTACGGAGGTACGTACGTGTGTTATGGACTAACACGCGCACGTACCTCCATACCTGCAGTGTCGTCATTTTCAATTGTTTTAGTTTGTAAATGTTTAGGTACTAACATAGTTTTTAAATCATTATTATTAACACTATATGGATTGTGAGTACTTTTAGTACGAAATAAAGAATAAACTAATATTACTAGCGGACCTGACAGACGTTGTCCTGCCCGCACAGCGCCACCTACCTACCGGGTCAAATCAGCTCTGTTATGTACAAATTCCAGCACATCAAGCTACCCGAAACTGTCAAATTGTCCCAATCAACTTTGAACCTTAAGCTTTAGCGATAAAGTTGAAAATCTATTAAAGAAATTTGACAGATTGTAGTAGCTTGATGTGCTGGCGTCTGTACTACAGCTCTGTTAAACAACTGAACATCGTTCAGCTGGATTGTCATTGCGCTACGTTTTAAAAAACTGCTACCGACCGACGCCGACGTTTAGCTAAGCGTAATGCAGAATGGCTTATTTGAAGTCACAATGAGCGTCTTTCATATAACTCTGATAATTTTTAATTAGGTAATATTGTTTTTAAAATTACTGTTTTCACTTGAGTTACGGTAATTTTTACTCGTTTTATTTATTTCTGTTTCGGACGCCATTGTTGTTGGTACGACACACAGAGCCACGAACGACGAATTTAGACCTAAAATCTACAATCTGACTTTCATCTCAATTCTACGTGTTCAAGTTCAGTAAGGAAACCGCTGAACGTTGATGTTCAGTTGTTTTACATAACGGAGTTGTTTTGTAAAACAACTAGCGGTTTCGTAAAACAGCGGATTCTACAATCCATTTGCGACATAATATAAAGATTAGAGTCCTAGAAGAGTCAGCGGGATTGTCCGAAAGGGTTACCGCTGGCCCGGAACATAAAGGGCTAAGGAAGGAACACGGGTGGGTTTTAGTCAGTAAGAGTCTGACACTCCCGTCCGCTCCACCCAGAGCGAAGGGGTCATTTGATGATTTCCCAACCAAAAAAAAAAATGAATAGTCCTAGAAGAACAGACTACAATTTCGAAATCATTTCTGCCACAATTTTGCTTTGATCGATTCGCAGCCCAACATTTTGGAGGGGGGTTGTCAACGTGGCTCGAGGGATAAACCCGTGAGCCTCTCTTGTGAGTTGTTTGCTCTTAGCCAAGTTTCCAGGTGCCATAAAGTAGAAAACTACCTTTCTGGAGTCGCATCGTGCGTTTATAGGGACGGTTGCCAATCTATACATAAAAATTAATATACAGGCTGAATTTTTCAAGTGGGCGTGGATGTCCAAATCCGAAACTATGAGGAATAGCGAAAAGTACTCAAAGGAGTCGCGGGCTCGATTTTGATGAAAACTAAAACTGCATCATTGTATTTTTGAAAAATCAATATTTCTAGCCAGGAATCGAACCCGTTGATTTTGATAAAAAAAACATACTGTATTATTACACCACTCGATAGTGTCCCTAATAAGGATCAAATTCTGGGAAGAACATACGAAAGTATATAGGTACGGTACTTATAACAAATTTATCTATCTGTCCGTCCTGAAATCTCCGAAACGGCTGAACCGAATTTGATGACTTTATATCGACATTACGCGGGCGACGCCGCGGGTGGAATCTAGTTTAAATTCAGCTGTGATCATGGCAGCACCAGAGGCCCCAAACAAAGTATCAACAAGAGCTCTGTTATTTACAACATTGAAAAAGAAAGAAAGAAAAACTGTTTATTCTGCACAAACAAAACGCACATTGCATATAAAAAAATAAAATAATAAACAAAAAAATATAAATATACACACACGACGTAGTCAAATGCCTCGTACTCAAGCTTAAAAAAAAAAATGTTGACAACAACAACAACATTGCAGCAACTGTCTCAAGAGGTCGCAGTTACCTAGGGCCGAAGAGCTAAGTCATGCATAGCTCTGCCCTCTGGACCCTTGGCTCGTCTGTTCCAACAATAGATTACAGTTTTGTTACCTGAGTAAAGTCATTGACATCCAGCCTGCCGGTATACGCCAGCTTAGCAGACGGATGGTGACGGAAGATGGCTTCCAACGCCGGCTCCCAAGCGCCAACCACATATCTCGCTTGTTTGTTCTCCACCATACTGTGAGACAGTCATAACTGTAAATATTGTCTGAATCAAACAGGTCATTTCCATATAAGACAGGTTTAGGAACTTCTCACCTCTGTCCTATTGTGCTAATCCCTGAACATTTATAGACTACCTATTTTAAGATAAAAATTGGTAGTCTATAGATGTTCACTCCGCTGCTGAACGCGGTAGTGGTAGACTGTTTCATAACGATTTAGTTCGTATAACTTATCTGACAGATTTCTTTTCTTTTAAGTAAGACTAAACTGCTGACCTAAGGCCTTCCCAATTAGCTCACCGTCCAATCAGGACCAGGCTCGTGCCGGACGGCGCGTACGTGTTCCACGCGTGCCTCAAAGAGATGTCAGCATCGAGGATCCCCATAGGGCCGAAGCCTGCCGGGTCAGCGGGATTGTACGAAAGGGTTACCGCTGGCCCGGAACATAAAGAGCTAAGGAAGGAACACGGGTGGGTTTTAATCAGCAAGAGTCTGACACTCCTTTCCGCTCCACCAAGAGCGGGAAGGGTCATTTGATGATTTCCCATCAGAAAAAATGTAATTATTTATTAAAAATAGATAATACTTACTAGTGTATGGTCCCAAGCTCCAGATAAACGTCAGCTCCCTCGTTGCTGACGCTGGCAGCGATCAGCGTACACAGTGCAGTGCGCAGGCCGATGTGCTCGATCTCTAAGTTGTTGGACACCACCTTAACAACACATACTTTTTATTGAACCTTTTTTGTTCAAACTAGGTGTAGCGGCGAGCTAAAGGTTTCTTTCAGGGAGACCGGCAGAATTAGGAAGAATTATATGTTCTAGGTGTAATATTACTTTCACGAGTGAGAAGCTCAAAAAATGTGCTAAGGGATCCTTTAGCACCTTTTTTGAGCCGGCTGGATAGAAAAGAAAGAAAGAAAGAAAAACAAACAAAAAATTCTGCACAAACAAAACGCACATTGCAACTACATTGTGTGTGTGTACAGTTTGTGTGTCTAGTCAAAAGCCTCGTACTCAAGCTTAAATTTTTTTTGACAATTTTGTCTATTGCTGGATGTCAGGGCCAGGGACCAAAGACAACACACATTATCTATTATTTGACATTGACAATTTGAGATTGATAGCCGGCGCACTTAGTGAAATTACGTCGCATGAGTTTTGCAATATAACAATAGGTACTAGTTGAGCCCTCGATTTCGTTTGCGTGCTAGTCGGAAAACAATTGGATTTATGAATCCAATTTTTTTTTAATTCTTTTTCTAAAATAAAAGCCTAAGTTACTTCATATCATCAACTATCTGCTCGTGAAAGTCCCGTCAAAATCGGTCGAGCCCCGAGGTCGAGAAGGTGGATTACGGCCCACTCCCTCTCATTGAGAGGAGGCCTGTGTCCCAGCAGTGGGAGTGGGCTGATTATGGTTATGGTTATGGTGGTATGCGGTGTGGAATCCAGGGATGATACGGATGATGAGTAGGTGCAATGGCTATACTAACTTCTTCGCCTTTCTTGAGCGTGAACAAATCTCTGCCAATATCCTCCGTCATGAGGCCGGTCAGCACCGTGCACGTCATTATCTTCAGGTTTATGTCGATACGCTAGAAAAACAACATTATTAGGGTTCCGTACCTCAAAAGGAAAAACGGAACCCTTATAAGATCACTTCGTTGTCAGTCTGTCCATCAGTCCAGACCCTTTTTCTCAGGGACGCGTGGAGTAATCAAGTTGAAATTAATATCAATTACTCAGGGCTGCAATCCCTAGAAGCAGTGAAAAAATCAAACTTCTAAGTCGACGCAATCAAAAGATACAGGTGTTTATGTTTCGTTTATGCCGCATATTTTGACACTCGCAAGGGAATCAAAACCTATAGGGTACTTCCCGTTGACAGCACATCAAGCTACCCGAAACTGTAAAATTTTCCCAATCAAGTTTGCACCTTATGATCTAGTGATAAAGTTGAAAATGTATTAAAGAAATTTGACAGATTGTAGTAGCTTGATGTGCTGGCGGGTTCATTCTTGCACGGAACAGTATTTGTAAGTACTAACTCTCGTCTTTTCAGTACTTTCAGTTCGTTAACCTCCAATTTTACATTACTGCCAAAGTCACAATGATCTTTAAGCTCATTGATATAAGGTTGTTGGTGGGTTGCTGTCAGAGGCAAAATAACTGTTAAGAGCCTATACTACCTCAGCTAAAATTCACTCTTTATCTCGCTCGCACGGTACTGCTCGCGGACTGTGTGAGAGCGAGACAGAGTGCGGTGCTGGGCGGAAAGCAGCGCCAATAGTTTAGGTATTTGCTTTTTACGGTGAAAATAAAGGTAATTCAAAAAAACTAAATAACATAAGACCTGCTTTATAGTTATTTCAGTTAGCATGCAAAGTTTCATGATCTAATTTGAAGTATTTTTTGAATACCAGCGGTTTATAGTTCAGTTTGGAGGTAACTATGGATTTTTTTTCTATAGAGAAAATTTTATGGAATCGTGTTTTCGTCTAACATAGTACTTAACATTAATCCTCATCTTTAGCATATATTTATTTCAAAATTAATGCTGCGGTATTTTCGACATAACGGCGGATCATGCCAAGCCATTTGAGGTAGGTAGTATAGGCTCTTAAAGGACTGTTCCTACCTGCATTATATTGAGTAGCTCAGCCATGAAATCTCCGTTGAGCATGGCCCTCGTACTGACGTGGTAGTTCTGCAGGTTGATGTAACATTGCACTGCGAGCCGCTGAGCCTCGATCGGAGTGTCTTTGACTGTTGAGAACAAACCATCCAGCTTTAAACCTTTTGAACGCCAGAGCATAAACGCATGCGCGTGCCCTCCACGCCAAGCCACAATTTTAAATATTTAAGGTATACAAATAAAAACACAAAAGTAATGATTTAATTGTTTATTTCGTGATAAAGTGCACTGCATTTTTTGTCACATATTTGTGTCGCTGGCGTACAGGGCACGCGCCTGCTTGTCAAGTATATGTGACAATGGCGTTAAAAAGGTTAGAAAGAGACTGCCAGGCCCGAAATCCCCCGAAGCGGAGAGGAGACGAGTGGGGAGATGTGTTGGGTTGGGAAAACAAATAGTATCGTCTTAGCTTAGCTTCAGTGGATACGGTGGAGAAGAGAGCGCCGTACTCGACGAGATGCGACGGCGGTCGTCGACGAGAGACTTTGGCTTCAGTTGTCTCTGCCGTAGACGCGTACCGCTCGTGCGTATAAGCACCTATACACTTTCTACTACTCACTGGTTTTTCAACGAATATTATAAGATTACTTGACAATTTACATACATTTCCTATTAATAGCCCTGAGAGCTGAGAACGTCTTCGGTTCAACGAGGCTGAAGGCAGCCTTCGGAATTATTCGGCAGAGCTCGGCTAGTGCTCGGAGCGAGTTTATCCTGATGTAGAACCAGACTGCCGCATCGTCGCCCAGGATTGCTAGAAATTTAAAGAGAACAGCAATGCTAACTCGAGTAACATGCGACAAGGACAGGAAGATGTTGACAGTTTAGTAATGCTATGTTAGATACACCAAAAAAACGCATTCAAATCGGTCGTTTAGGAACTACGATACAACAAATATCGATAATCAAGGAATCAATTGATAAATAAAATCTTCGGAGGTTAAATAACAACTGAAGAACTTCATTTGAACTCGGCGTCCTATGATAACCGAACACTTTTATCCGAGAAGCCGATCATTCCACCTATTCTTTTTTTTCTCTAACTTCACTCCTATCACATTCCTATTTATGTATGGATATCAGTACTTAAAGCTTATTCAGCACTGTAATAACTTAACTCCTCGCCTCGTTTCCCAGAAGGTGTCAGGCAGAAGTGTAGGTACCTATAGTAGGTACAACCCTATGTAATGTAAAAGTAAACAAAGCATACCACAAAGAGCCTCTATAATGTTGGTATCAGACATGCGCACAGCTGAAGGCAGTAGCTTCGTCATGTTGGCAACGCCCATTGCTGCGTCAGCTAGAAGTTCCACGTTGGAGCTGAGGAGTTGATGGCAGAACACCAGGTCGGTATCCGTCGAGAACAATGCCTGGAATATGATGAGTTAGGTTAAGAAACTGTTTGTTGAATAACTGCCTCTTTATGGACTGGATTCATCCGCTCTTCATTCGCCTTTGAATGAAAGGATGATCATGAAACTCGTGGCAAAAACCAAATGTAAATGCATGCTGGAGTTTTGGACATCTTCAGAGGTTTCCGAGGCGGGTCCTCTGGGTTTATTTCGGTAGGTAATTCAGTAAAATTGTAAAAGTGTTTTTTTTTTACCAATTTACAGAAGTAAATATCATCAGCATTTAACAGACAGTCGTGCTGCTGTGGGAGCTTGTTACACCACATTTTCATCCCAGCAAAAACACAAATAAGTTGTAAAGGGTAAAACAGTCCCCCAAACCGCCTTTGGGGGACTGTTTGACGTTCAAAAAGTGCTGATTCTCAGCCTTGAATACTTGAACAAATGACTTGATTTTGACATGTCGGTCGTCCAGTATCGTCTCTGGAGGTACCCGACATCTAATCGAATTCGGAACTCAACACCTGCTTTCTAATATAATGCACATGGTCTGTCCTCATCCATACCCTTGCTGTCATGCCCGAAGATGGTTGTGCTCGACTTCATTATCTTGGTCGCTAGCCCAAATTTCATAGATTTCCATATAGTACACCAAGGCTGCCATTAAAAAAAAACCGTATCTCTAAATTTGATTTAAACCATTCTGATGCGGTCAAGTGCAACAGTGGATTTAAGCAGGAGATACACAAACATGTCGCAAATTGATCTACCTATATAAATCAAATTCAAAGCCTTGACTGACTGATATATCAACGCACAGCCTAAACTGCCGGTCCTAGAGACATGAAATTTGGAGAGTGTGTTCTTTGTGAAGAGAACGTAGATATCCACTAAGAAAGAGTTTTTCGAAATTCCACCGCAGCCGAATGGGAGGAGGGTGAAATTTCATGCGGACGAAGTCTCGGACAGAAGTTAGTTATGTTATAATGTAGGAATACTGGAATATTTTCACTCACATCCCTCCCATTAGAATTGAAAGACATTTTCGTCAGCACAGCCAGACAGTGCGGCTTCATAGCCGGCAGTGCCATCTCAAGGTACGCAATAAGCCGCAGTATACACCCTGACTGGTACAGATGGTGAGCATTCTCTTCTGTTTCCACGTAATTACGAAGAACACCCAGGACTAGTGTGTGGACGTCCCGGAATTCGTAAGACTGTGGGAGTTAGGCATATTAGAAGGGTGTTAAGATTTTAGAATGTAAGGCTAACTTAATATTTTCCTGATCGATGAAGGTCTTATTCAAGTTTAGTAGCAATTATAGGTACTTAGGGCATACTGAAAGTTTCTGGATTCTGATAAATAAGACTAGATATAAGACTTACGATACATTTATTGTTTATCGTAGCAGGACCCAGCCTACTGCATACGAAAAGGGAACATGGTACCATGATGGTCCAGCTAAATACTAACCAATAACTACATTAATTTTCAATTTAAAACCATCAACACATCGATACGACATTTGATAGACCTAACCATATTTAAAGCATATACCAACTCACCTCAAGTATATCACAAAGATCCAGAACACCAGTTGAAGCCCTAAAAGTCTTCTGGACAACAAAGTCCTTATACCTACAGATCAGCTGATCCACGGTCCTCAAAGCAGCATGTTGGATGGCTAGGAACTTGCTCTGCATCAAAGCCAGGAGCGATGGCCAGCTGAACTGGGCGTTCTTTGTCACTTCTGCAGCACATATTGGATCGTCCAGGAGATTGCTTAGAGTCTTGAGGTGAGTAAAGGGTAATTAAATCATAAGTAAAATGATCAAAGTATAGGTAAAAGTAAAGCGCCTGTCTGGGTTCGAACCCACGATCTTCGACATACGATTTGTAGGTCGTGTGTACGCGCCCAGACAGGTGTAAATAATTTCATCACCACTGCTCTCAAAACGGTGAAGGAAAACATCGTGAGGAAACCGGCAGGCATGTCCTAGAACCAAAAATTCGAAGACATACATGTGACATCTACCAACACGCACTGGACCCGCGTGGTGGATTATGGCCGTCTCGAAAAAAGGAGGCCTGTGTCCCAGCAGTGGGATCATTAGAGGATGTCTGTATAGAAGACGAGTTCGGGAGCTCAAACTTTTGTGGTTACGTGGTTTCAGGTCAAACGCACGCACTACATTTTGTAAGTTCAGAGTAGGGCTGTTATATCGTCAGAAAGTCTACCGGTGCGACTGGTAATACTTGACGTATGTGCCGCTGGTGTCTTTTACCCGACTGTGCGACAGAAACGACAGGGTTTTCATCTTTGTAAGTGGGATTATTTACACCTTCGAAGCATCCTAACGGCTGGATAGATTTCATAAAGGAGGTGTCAATCGATTCATCTAGGTGCGCGATGTGATGGCTAAAGGCTAGGTTTAATTTTATAAAATCGAAATGGCGGATTAGAGACGTCCCGATAAAGACCATAACCATATAGATGTATGGTAGGTACCTATAAAAATAAAGGGCTTGTGGAGACTATCCCAAAAATAAAATACACCACCTTCGGTATAGGTGGAAAAAAAAATTGTCCGACTGCAACAATATTTTATTTCTATATGTCTTGTGGCCCATGCTCAATAAGTGTGAAATCGTGCATTCTAATCGTAAGGTACGCGCTCAGCAGTGAACACGGTATGTTAAGATAACCGAAGACCAAGATAACTCACCTGAAGACAATTCTTCTGGACATCTGGATCCAAGCTGTTCTTCATCCTTGCAAACAAACTGCTCAATATATTAGCAGTCACCAACTGTTCGCAACCCAGAGGTTCTTTTGTTAATTCTGAGAGGACTAATGATGCAAATTCTAGAACGAAGACGTCTTCTATCTGCAGGAGAGGAGTTTGGACGATATATACTTTATATAGAAGCTTAACTGGGCGAATTGTACGCCCTAAAACATATTAAGGCAAAGAGCGCGCTCTGGGCGGATGTATCATTTTGGAACTTAATATTTTTCCGATTAGGTATCATATTTTTCATAGATTATTTTGAAAGAGTTCTGAGTACCTAATTTATCGACATTATATAAGCGATGTCTCCTCTACTCTCTTATAAAACCATCAAAGATTAATGGACAACTATATGACGTATAACTAGTAATTATTAACTACCCACCCACCTTAACAAGCATGAAAGCAATCTTTCTCAAATTCTGTGAGTTTTCGAGCACTTGCTCTGGTCCTCTCGGCAGCTGGCAGAGTTGTGCCAAGGCCTTCAACGCAAACCTTCGAATGTTTATCTCTGGATGTTCTACGTGAACCAGAATGTACTTGATCGCATCGAGGTTGAAGAGAACGAAGCGGTTCTGCATATCTTGGGCCGAGAACTTTGTTATTGCTCTGAGAGTCTGACAAAAAAAAAGAAGTTGTAGTACCTAGTAGTAGAGCTATGTGTGAAGGAGCTCGTCCTAGGAAGACCACCGGTTCCATCCACCATGCCATTACTGGCGTCAAGCAGCGTTGCTGTGTTCCGGTTTTAAGGGGAATGGATGCCAGTGTGACCACAGCAGACATTTCAGCTTAGTATTTAGGATGGCAAGGTAACGCATCTGTGATGCGTCCAAGAAGCTTATAGATAAAAATGGAGGCAACACTCTAAATACCTAAGTGAAGACGACTGTGGTCGGACACTCCCTTTCTAAATACACACATAAGAACGAGACAGTGATATGTGTTTTCTTTGTTATATGTAGGTATGTATTCAGATAAAGAGGTCCGACCACAGTAGTCTTCACTTAGGTATTTAGAATGCTGAATCTATAAGCTTCTTGGATGCGTCTGATACTGCAGATGGCTTGGGCGGCGGAGACCAGGCGGCCAGTTTGCCATCCAATAAGATACGATCACAGCTAAGTTGGTATAGGGGTACGAGCATGATGGTAAGTTTATTTGACCAAATATTCGTTACCTGGCATAGTATCTCCGGTTCCCCTGACTCTAGCAATACGATCGATGTATGTGCACTCTCTGGGGATATAGTGTACGGATGGAACGTCAAATCTTTCTTCTCGGCAGACCGGTTCTCACGCTCTTTTTGCAAAGGTTTCGCCATTTTTATAATAATTCAATAGGATTTAGTAGGTAGGTACTATTTTGGAAACGTTTTGGACCCAACCTCGACTTTGATTTCTTGATTTCATTAGATTTTATGCAAAGACTACAATATGATGCTGTATAAATTTTATGTCAAGACTGACGTGTTTAAGTTATTATCACAGAACACTAATACCCTAGGTGGGGTTATAATACTCTTTGGTTTACGGGCAAATAGGTTATGATAAAAAGGTTTTATGAGGGCTTATTTGCGTACGATGGATGAACATGTTATGGTTAAATAATTTAAAGTTCCTCAAGTCTAAAATACCATCTTAGGTATATAATTTCGTGTCTATCGACAATCGCAGAAACTAGATTTTTAGGGTTCCGTACCGAAAGGGTAAAAACGGGACCCTATTACTAAGACTCCAATGTCCGTCTGTCACCACGTTGTATCTCATGAACCGTGATAGCTAGACAATTGAAATTTTCACAGATGATGTAGGTATTTCTGTTGCCGCTATAACAACAAATACTAAAAACAGAATAAAATAAATACTTATTTAAGGGACTTGTATACAACGAACGTGTTTTTTTCAGCGATTTTGCCTTGTGGTACAGTCAACAGCAAAAGTAGATGATCAAAGTCAGAAAATCAATACTAATTAACGGAGTTCGCGTCAGAACTATGTGGCGTCGAAGTGATTCAAAAGTATTCTACGTAGTAAGTATTCTAAGTAGTAGTACTTCGACGCCACACAGTTCTGACGCGAACTCCGTTCATTAGTATTGAATTTCTGATTTTGATCATCTACTTTTGCTGTTGACTGTACCTATGAAACCCTTCGTGTGCGACTCGCACTTGGCCAGTTTTTTTAATAACATTCACCCTCCATACCTACTGGCTTTATAAACTGCCCAGTTCTACAAAAAACAACAACGAGCCTGTCAATTCAATCATTCAATCTGAACTGTCACTATATTTTTAGGTTTATTTTACCTTTATGCATAGGAAAAATATATTTGTGGGTTTTATAGCTTCTTTGGCTAGGAAGTTCAGGGTTTTGCAAGAAGTATGGATCCTGCCGTGGTGGGGCAGTGGCGGGCTGGCGGCGGTGCCCGTGTGGGCCCTAGACACTCTGGTGCTGATTGTCAAACTGTTTTCTACTTGCACTGTAGCTGTTGCGAAAGTGTTCATCCCGACGACGATGAAGAGTCTGCATGGAGAGACTGTTTTGGTAAGTGATGAACCTGTTTATCCTTCTATAACCTAGGCCTTTAACAAATCGGGTGAAGTAGGTAACAATATAAAGGCCGGTGTGTGTGTGTTCAACAACTAGTTGATGGAACTTTTTAGATTAAAATATGATATAATAATTAATAAAGCTGCAGACATTTTTACCGTCTGGACAAAAACAAGTTCAAACACCTACAGAACCAAAACCAAAACTTGGAAAGTCCTAATGATATTCGAGCTGTCTTATAGTGATAAGTATTTCCCCCCTTCAAACTTCCTTTTGGACAGATCACGGGCGCAGGACACGGCATCGGAAGGGAGCTGGCCATCCAGTTTGCAGAGCTCGGCGCCACCGTGATTTGCTGGGACAACGACTCCCGGCGAAACAACGCCGTCGTCGATGAAATACGTCTTAAAGATGGAGAGGTATCCAACCTAACTCCTTTAATTTTATAAAGTCAAGGAACATTTGCGTGGTATCCTAGTAAAAAAAAATGGTTGCCTGTAAAGTCGGTTTTACGGGCGAAGATTTTACGTGACAACGTCTTTTTCTCGGTAGAATAGTTGAGTGGGAGAGAGACGCAAGGCATTCGGCGGGCCTCTCTCTCGTTCGGTGACTCATCGTAACGTTACCGAGCGTTACACTTTTTCATAAGTGACTCCCAGCCGCAACCTAATTTAAGACGTTGTCACGTCAAAAGGCAACCTGCGGGGTAATTGTGTAACACACTAACATTAGCAATATCGTTTTGACAGTTCAATAATATTCATTGCGTTATTTTCGTTGTTGAGCAGACAAATTTTTCGAACATATGAAGCAATGGATTAACTTAGGCATATCCTTCAAAATTGTTCAAATTGTGATTAATAGAGTGTTACGCAATTAGGGCCCTGTCCCCATTATTGAAATTAATAAGAAACAAAAAAAGTCCGCATAAAAATACCGTGGTATCATTCGTGTTGAAATTCCGCGTTCACGACCTTTAACTTAATTAAACCAGTGCTATCACTGACAAACTTTTTATGTCGTCCTCGGAGGCAGACTGGTAATGCCTTTGTCAATTTTTGCCGAGTGACCTTTGGACGACTACATTTCTAACTAAACAATAGGTATTTGACATTTTGATGCTCACAAACTTATTATTTTCTAACTTCAAACAATTTCACCTCAGTGTTACGGCTACACAATAGACGTGACGGCTCGCGAACAAGTAGCGGGAATAGCGATGCGCATGCGACGGCAGCTCTCCGACGTGTCCATGATAGTGAGCAACGCGGGAGTCCTGTCCTGTGCACCCATTACTCACCTGCGGCAAGAGTCCATCATGAGGCTCATTGAGACCAACCTGCTTGCACACTTTTGGGTAAGCTTTAACCAAATCATGCCGTCTACAATTTTAGTTTTTTTTTTATAAGTGCCTAACTTAGTAATCGATGAAACCAGCCTGTTTTCACTATCGCGACATTGCTTGATACCGATGCATTTGATGACGTCGAAGTAGCGGGAAACACCCCTATGCCTGGCTCAAATGTGCGGAACTGAGGCGTAGGAAAACGTAACTTTTGAGGACGATTGTAAATTGTTGCAAAAATTGAAACCAAAATGGTTTGGGATTGTATTTTCGATTCAAATATCACTCGAATTTACGGGACTTTTACGTCGCGCGTTCTTGGAACCTCCAGACAAGAGACGCACGAAGCCTTGAATTGACAGGAGGGCTATACCGTATACCCAGCTGTAGGTGATTCCGAGCTGCAATAATGATGATTTGATTACGGACTGTCTTCGATTGAATTTATTCTTCGCCGACGAAGATCTTTAATAATAGGTACATACATATGTGTTAATTGTTTGGCTTCAGATCATCCAAGCCTTCTTGCCTAGTATGATAGAGAGGCGGCATGGACACATAGTTGCAATAAACTCGAGTGCAGGTCTAATGCCGTGTGCCGACATGATTCCATATTGTGCCGCAAAATTTGGATTGAAAGGTAAAGATAAACCTACCAATAAAGGTATAATCAACCACTTGACAACAGCGGGGTAATTGCGGCTTTCATATTGACAGTTCAACAACATTCATTGCGTTATTTACGTTGTTGGCAGACAATGGATTTGCAATATCCTTTAAATTGATTCAGATTGTGATTGAAAGTTTGTTACGCAATAATTTGAGCTACTATCGGATAGTGATCGTCTTAGTTATCTGGTAATATAAGGCTCACGCAGTGTGAGACGTAATTACCTATATTACAGTCCTAAAGACCTCCTTTATGTTACCATTTTGGGGCCTATCTTCAGCAATCATAGACCATTTTACTACAGGACTATGAGGAGTTGAATAGTAGAAATAACAGGACCTACTTCTGCCTAAGAATTTTAGGGGTCGAGGATTTATTCTCTTCTGCCAAAACTCATGAGCTTTAATTTAACTTTTTTACCAGGACTGATGGACTCTATAACGGAGGAGCTCCGTCTGGATACTTGGACCAAGAATATCCATACCACTTCCGTATACCTAGGAACTGTTGCCACCGGCATGTACCCCATGCCTTCACATCGATTTACCTCGTGGTACACAGAGATCTCAGCTAAACAAGCTGCCAAGACTATTATTGAAGGTATGACTGTGAACGATATCCAGTACTTAATTAACTCGTAAAATAATGGAATTCAGCTGCATCCGATTAGGCGATACCTTTGCTATTTGCATAGATGAGATTTTCAGCTATTTTTCTCTTCAATGCGACCGCGTCATGAAACTATTCCTAAAACGAGACCCGGGGAATACATGCGTGATGTTATGGACATGGTCTCGCCCTCTGGGGTCCGAAAGATAAGTTGAATAGTACTTACTTCGGGCCTGTCCTGGTGGTATTGAGAATGTCTCAGGATGATGTGAAGGTCCTGCCCCAAGAATGGATAAAGGATCTTGATGCTTTAAGAATAATCACACTCGTAACCCCAAAACCGCAACAATACTGGCGGAATTTAATTTCGTTTCGCTTCATTCAGAAAATACTGGTTTCGTTCCTTTCCATTCTTGATTTTCAATACGGCCTTCTACTTCTATTTAACATTTTCAGGAGTACGCAAGAACCATCGCATTATCAGCATACCCTCATTCATGAAGTTTCTGATTGATCTCAACAACCTTATGCCGTACAGAATAAGAGTTATTTTTACTGATTTCTTCAACATCCACCACAGAGGATGGTTTTGTTTTTGCTGAGGGAATCTTTAGTGATTCTCGGCTCACTTGTTTTAGCTTAAATATCCTATACGGATAGAACATGAGCTTAGAAGCTCCAAAACTTCTTAGATGGAATGCTCAGGGCTTTAAAATAGTAAGCATTCCTGGAAACAAGAACTTTGATTCGATAATAAAGGTAACGAACGGTGAGAATATGCGCGAAAATCACTCCACACCAGCAACTGTAGCTACAGATTTAATGTTGAATTGGATTCAACAAAAATGGTGTGTTTTATGCCTTTTTCTTGATGTTGTAAATCTCATTTGACTTCAAGCGATTTATGATAATGATGATAAAATAATTGCAAAGACGCGCATTCTCACTACCAAGTTTGAAATATTCTCAATGGAAGAGATTGTTCTTCCGAAGATTCTCATTGGTAATTAATAGTTACAAAATTCTTGTGTATTTTTTTATATGTATATACTATATGTGTTTTTATGCTGTAAGGTATCCTAGATAGTACCTATTTCGGGTTCTTTAAAGTCCCTACTTGAAATCGAATGACCTGAGATCGATAACCATTTGCTCGATAACGTTAACTCGAAAATACCTATTGGAAAAAGTAAGTAATATATTTTTGAGCGCTACAGTATACCTACTGCCGCGATACATCTAAACTAAACGTCGAATTAATATAAACTCGAATCATCGACAGAAGTCAAGCCCATTATCTTGATACATCATTTCTTGAACGACAGTCAAATCGAATGTACAGAATAGTTTTTAAGGATTTTTATTTGAGAAAAATAGGTATAAATGAAACAATAAGTAGGTTTACGAGTAGATATCAATCAACGATAATCGTAATTATTAGAAAATATAATATTAGCTACTCGATACGAATACTTTGTATTTATACGGTTCTCACTAAGATTAAAATGACCCATCCTCATTAATATTTTTTCTGGTTAATTAAAAATGTGTGCAAAAACAGATTGTTTGATTATTTACAAACAATTTATTCTGTAAATTTGATTTGACGGTCGTTCGATAAATGATGTTTCAAGATAATGGGCTTTCGCTTTAGGGAAAACGTTTGGCATAGACCATATCTAGTATGGGCATGTGACGGGGAGGGATGAAACGCATGTAACTAAAGGAACGATGAATATAATTGTTAATGGATTGAGAGGAAGAAGAAGGCCAAAGAAAAGGTGGATGAATGATATGAACGAAAAGTAAGTGATTGATAACGTGAAGAATGGAAGAAGCAAGGGGAGAAAGGAAGAAGAAAACGTGTAGCGCCGACCCCAAGTAACATGGGACAAGGGCAGGAAGATGATGGTGATGATAATGTGCTTTCGCGCTGCCGATGATTCAAGATTTTTTTTTCATACAGTATCAGAGTTAATGATAGTTGATTCACATGACAATCTAGCCCGTTAATTTATAAGTAATTTAAATATAACTTAAACTGTTAAGTAACTGTAAAGTCCGATAATGTCTTTCTCATTCACTTTAATGTCCGGAAAGACATTCACGTGTACTTTATAATTTATAATCAGCAACTTGCACGGCAGTTTAAATTCATTCCCACTGCACTAAACTAACTCAAAAGCATAGCAGTATTCGCGTATGGTATATGATTTGGATGACTTACTTCCATTAAGTTTGATACGCCATATTGTAGTCTAGTTATAAGACACGATTTACGGACTCTTGAACCTTTACAGCTTTCTCGTGACTATCTACAACACATAGCCATGATAGCTGTGTCGTCAGCAAAGGTTTCAATGAAATTATTTTCTAGCTCAGGAATAACGCAGGTGTATAGTAGATACAGGACCGGGCCAAGTACACTCCTTTGTGGTACTCCAGCTTTTATTTATCTAAGATCTGAAATAGGCGTTTCTTTGTCTTATCTTAAACAATCTGTGTGATATACACGCAGTGCCGTAAATAGGGCGGTGCCAGCGGTGCCCAGGCACAGGGCGCAGACCCTGGAGGGGCGCAGAAATTACCAGACCTGGGCCACTAACAATACCTATTATTTATTTATTTATACGTGTGGATTCGCGTCGTCCGCGTAGGTATATTCTTCTTATAAATAAATAAATAATATTATCAATAGGTATTAAAGACGATGAGATCGTAATAATAATCGTAAAAGTTTGTGAAGAATGTGATATCGAAGACGATTTTCCTGAAAAGCGTAAAAAGCGAGTAAAGAGATACGACTTGAGAGAAAGTTCAGACGCCAGCCAGCTACGATCTTACCCCACAACAAAACTTTAAAATTCATATAAATGAAGCAATTGATAAAATAATTTCTGAATTCGAATTTTCGAATAAACGTTTTTCACCTAATTTATAAATGCAAATGTTACCCCAGGACCCGACGGCTTGCCAGGTAAAGCCTGGGTCCTGGCCTTGAGGGTTCTCGGGCCTTGACTGGAGGCGCTCTTAAGCGCATGTTTGGAGAGACGCCAGTTTCCACTCCGTTGAAATACGGGGAAGCTGGTCCTCATTCGGAAGCCAGGGCGCCCTGCGGACTCTCCGTCCGCATACCGGCCCATCGTGCTGCTCGACGAGGTCGGCAAGCTCTTTGAGAGAGTGATGGCGGGCCGCCTCGTCGGGCACCTGGTGAGGACGGGGCCAGTTCTTGCGGACAGCCAGTTTGGCTTCTGCAAGGGGCGCTCGACGGTGGACGCCATCATACGCGTGAGAGCCCTCACGACGGGGGACGCGGTGTCCCGGGGTGGGGTCGTCGTGACGGTGTCACTTGACATCGCCAACGCGTTTAACACCCTGCCCTGGAGCTGCATTTTGGAGGCACTCCGGTATCACCGGGTGACGACCTACCTCCGTCGAATAGTCGAGGCGTATTTGACGGACAGAGCTATCATCTACTCCGGTCGCGACGGGGAGTAGAACCGGCGAGAGATGTCTTGCGGTGTCCCGCAGGCATCGGTTCTGGGGCCGTTCCTGTGGAACATCGGCTACGACTGGGTGCTGCGGGCCGACCTCCCTGATGGCGTCCGCGTGGTTTGCTACGCTGACGCTGGTCCTGGCGCAGGGGAGGTCGCATCAGGTGGCGGCCGACGCGATGACACGCGGGGTTGCAATAGTCGTGGAGAGGATCCGGCAGTTGGGTCTCGAGGTGGCATTGCACAAGTCCGAGGCCATGTCGTTTCATGGGCCCCGGAACGCGCCACCATCGGGATCCCAACTAGCGGTAGGAGGGGTTCACATCGGCGTCGAGACGACGATGAAATACGTGGGTCTCGTCCTCGACAGCCGGTGGAACTACGTCGAGCACTTCCGACGTTTGGCCCCCAAACTGGAACGGGCCGGAGCCGCCTTCAAGCGGCTCTTGCCCAACCTGAGGGGGCCAAACGCCTCCTGCCGTAGGCTTTACGCGGGGGTCGTGCGGTCCATGGCCCTATACGGGGCCCCGGTGTTCACGTTCACTGCGGCATCGAGCCGCCGACTACCTAAACGCGCCCCAGAAGGTGGTAGCCGTAAGGCTTATCCGGGGCTACCGCACGATCTCGGGTGAGGCGGCAAGCCTACTTGCCGGTTTTCCGCCATGGGATCTGGAGGCGATAGTCCTCGCGCGCCTACATGTGTGACGCGCGAAGGCACTACGCAGGGGGGAAAATCCGCTTCCGCGGCAAATCGCGGCGAAGCGGACGGAACTCCGGCGTGATCTCATGGCGACATGGAAAGAGCGACTGTCGGAACCCAGCGCAGGGCACGCCACGATAGCGGCGATAAGACCCCTATTTGAGGAGTGGCTAGAGAGGCGCCACGGCGCCCTCACCTACCGCCTGACGCAGGTTCTCACCGGACACGGAAGCTTCGGGAGATTCCTGCACATCATCAGGCGGGAGGAAACGCCAGGGTGTCACCATAGCCAGGATCACCCAGAGGACACGGTGGACGTCTGCCCCGCTTGTGCGGAGCACCGCCGTGTCCTCATAGAGGCGATCGGCAGCGGCGGCGACCTCTCGCGTTCGGCCCTGGTGCAAGCAATGGTCCGGGGCGAGAGGGAGTGGGAGGCAGTCACCTCCTCGTCGCCAGGAGGTGGCGGGACAGCTCAGGGAGAGAGCCTCCCGTCCCAGCCGCCGCTGCGGGAGACGCTCTGGGCGTCGGGAGCCGCGTGACGACTCCCGGCCACCGTAGGCGCGGGCCTGCGGGCGTAGAGTAATGGGTAGCTCACCGTCCGATCAGGACCAGGCCCGTGCCGGACGGCGCGTACGTGTTCCACGCGCGCCTCAAAGAGATGTCAGCATCGAGGAAGGGGCCCCTTAGGACCGAAGCCTGCCGGGTCAGCGGGATTGTCCCAAAGGGTTACCCGGAACATAAAGGGCTAAGGAAGGAACACGGGTGGGTTTTAGTCAGTAAGAGTCTGACACTCCCTTTCGCTCCACCCAGAGCGGGAGGGTCATTTGATGATTTCCCATCCGCAAAAAAAAAAAAAGGGCGCGGTTATAGCAGCTCGCACCGGGCGCATAAAAGGCTAATTACGGCACTGTATACACGACTCTATGATAATGTCTGAAGTTGTTGAGACAGCATTTTTCTTAGTTTATATACGAGGCCATCATGTCATACTTTATCAAAAGCCTGTTTATTAGTCATTAAAATAATAATTCGAGGCTTTGATGTATCAAGGCAGTGAATTGACGCGCTCATGATTTATCGATTTCAAGTAGGAAAACCTTTTCAAAGTGAGAGATTTTTTTAGTTTCGAACTTCCTGTTATACAAAATCCTTGTGTTAGGTATTGTTATACTCGTGTTTTTTAGCTGTAATCTATTCTAGATAGTTCATCTTGTAGACTTTTTACAATGATGATTGGACCGGACTTAGGTATTATTTGAATAAATCATGAACTTTTATTTTAACAAACAAGATGTTTATTTATTTATATGTATGTATATACCTACTTAATGGATTTGAGAGCAGTGGTGGCCCAATGGTAACGGCCCCGACTTACGAGTTGTAGATCGTGTGTTCGGTCAAGCGCTTTACTCGATAATTAATGTGTAATTTATTTCATCACCACTGCTCTCAAAACAGGCTCAGAAACAAAAATTCGAACCGTCGACTGGCGCTTCGTTTCTAGATCGCGATCTAGAAACGAAGCGCCAGTCGACGGTTCGGGTGTTTCAAAACGAATCAACGCCTACCAAAGTGAAGCAATCTAGAAGCGGGGGGAAGGTTTTTCCAATTTGACTGGCTACTTGGTGTCAATTCCTTTGCGGAAGCATCAAGGCTGAATGGTATACTACCAAATGCTTGGCAGAAGTTTTCTCTGTTGTGAGCAACAAGCGACCAAACACAGGGCTCCGCGGGCTACTGCTCCATCACCAACGCGCCTTCGTACACCGCGCTCAAAACGAAGGACTTCCTGGACAGCACGCCGGTCAAACTCTTGGGTTACCCTCCTTACAGCCCTGACCTAGCACCGTGTGACTTCGTTTTATTCCCGAAAATAAAAAATCTGCTCAAAGGGATACAATTTTCGTCACAGGAAAATGCACTGTCAGAAGTGTTTCGAAAACTAATTCAGACGCATAAAACTTTGTACAGAGGCTAGTGGAGAGTACTTAGAAAAGAAATGAATAAAAAAATATTTACCTAGGTATATAACATTTTTTTTTATTTTCGCTAAACTTTCTGAGTGTCCCACGTAATACACTATAAAACATACATTCTGAAAATATTTGGGATTAAAATCAGTTCTGCCCCATAATTATAATATGGCATTAATTGAAGGGCATTATCAACTTAGTTATACTTACTAATAGAATTAGACAGGTAGTGGACAAAGCAATCCATTATTGAGATACATCACATATTTTGCATGCCCAGGTGACGGCAAAACATGGAGAACATTATCAAAACATGTATATATAACATCTATACCTCTACCCATGTTGGCAAAAAATAAATTATTTGATTTGATACATACATAGTCATAACTTACTCCATTCTGGAATGCTTAATCCTACATTTTAGAGTCCACAATAAGACGAGTAGTTAATACATACCTACCATACATAAAATATATTTAATAGGTACCCATGTTTTTTTTGTCTGTAGATTTTCTTTCTTCAGGTCTGATTTTCAACATTCAGATAACTTATATCTGAAGAATAAATATGACTGTTTGACATAATATTTTCTATACAAAAGCTGTCAAACTGCAATATTTATTCCTCAGATAAAAATTATTTGATTATTGAAAAATCTGGCCTTAAGAGAGATTACTCCAAGTTCAAGACATTACACTGTTTTCCCAAGATTCTCATTCACATTACATGTTTGAAATGGAATTCAATAAATCAACTTGAAAATACTTATAAGAAAAAATAAAAAAAATTAATCCTTACATACCATCCTACACCATCCTACACACAGCTGTGCATTCCCAGCTTATAGCTGTTGACACTTTGTCCGCACTTTTCACAGATTGCCATCTCAATATGCTCCTTTATATGCTGCTCTAGTAGCTTTGTATCAGTAACCTGCTTGTTGCAAATATGACAGACAGTCCTATTGCTTCCATGTAGCAATGAGTGTCGGAATAAAGAAGTTCTAGTTGCAAAGCTACGGCCACAGGACTCACATAAGTGACGGGTTGGTTCTGGTCTCGTGGTATGCTTTTTTACATGGAGGTACATTTCGTTGCGATCTGCTAACGTTGTGTTGCATATTTTGCATCTGTAACAATCAAATCAAAATCATTCATAAAGTCAAGGACGTAACTCTTTATACGTGTTTAAAGGTTTTAGAAAAGCCACCAAGTAACAATGGTCATCAGGATCTTCAAACACTAAAGGAGTGTTTAATAGCGTAATCGGTCTAAAATGTTCCCACTGCTGGGACACAGGCCTCCTCTCTGTGAGAGTCAATTTATAGAGCGGTGGTTAATAATGCTGACAAATAAATATGAAATTTCTTAAAATGTTTTCTTTAAGTAGTCTAATAGTCTTCTTACCTGTACATAACATTCTCAGGCTTTTCATGTTCCTCCTTCCTATGTTTATTTAACGCATCACTGCCATGAAAAGTGTGACCGCAAATATCACACACCCTCTCGTCAGCCTTCATAATATGTTCTTTAGCATGTTTGTATAACTGAAACCTCTCTTTAAACGTGTCTCCGCATTCTTTACATCTGTATACACATCCTATGGTTGCTGCATAGTCAGTGTGGCAAGTTTTGTGGTGCTGTGTCAGTCTGTCCTTTGATGGGAAGTCCTCACCGCAGTTACAAGTGAAGAGACCGGGTGTATTGTGTGAAATTGAATGCTGTTGCATTTGTTGTTTAGAATTGAACAGCATGTCGCAGTGTATGCAAGTTCGGAGCGCTAAGTCGCAAACACTTAAGTGTTGCAACAATTTTTGTACTGTGTCATATTTAATTTTACAGCCAAAACATATGAAGGCATTTTTTTCTATCTTTGCTTGGTTTGCTTTGATTTTTGGATCTGCTTCCTTCATTAAAAGTCCTTTTGCTATTTGGAAGTCACTGTCTACATCTCTTTCTGTTTTAAATTTCTTTGCTACGTCTTTCTTTTTAGGACTTGGTACTTTAATAGTTTTATTGTTCATCTTATTTATTTCGAAAGAATGTTCATTTTTGTCCAACATGTTTACAATACAAGGTATATCTTCCTTCCCAAGGTTGTTTAGGTACTCTTCAATGTTCGCAGTGTTGTTTAGAAACTCTAGGAGCGAATCCGAGTTGTATTCGGAGTCTGGTAATGGTTGTATTACCATTTTATTTTCAGTTGATTTCTTCGTTTTCTCCTGCACTGAAGATTCAAGCCAGTCTTGTGAACAACGAGCGTTTAGTTGGAAATTATAAAATTGGTTCAATAATGACACACAGGACAAGCAAACAGTCTTTGGCAGATGATCATTTGAGGATATAGTCATTGCGAGGCAGGCTTTCATCTGTAGGCTGATAGTAGGGTCCCCGAGTATGGAGACATGGTCGGACTCCACGTCCAAACATATACGGCAACAGTTTTGGACGTCGTCACACATTTTTCTTCAATAACTATCGGTATTTTGTTTGTTTATATAAACATAGCTAGCAAAGTACAATTCCGGCGAATCTCATTATTTTTGATTTTGACGCTTTTGAAGTTTTGACAGAGGTACAATGTGACACTGAAGTTGACTTATAGTATTTCGTTCAAAATTGTATAGTTTAGACATGTTTTTCTGCAATTAGTCATTTTTTTTATAAACTTGTTCCCAGATTGATACAATGATAATAATAATGCATTTATTAGTCATCTTTAATAGTAAACGAAGGTTTGTATCTTTATTAAAAATATTGAACAACATTTTTATTAAGTATTTAATTTATGAACGAAGAGTAAGATATGCTACGAGGCCAAGGTCGTTGAAATTAGGATTCCGTTAGAACAATGTTAAAACCTAATCAAACATGATCCATAACACGCCCAGTCGCCTGCCGCCGCGCCGTTTATACAGAATAGTTTTTACATGGTTGCCCCCCCCCCCCCCCGTGTGAAAATTCAAACAGAAATAGGAGATAATTTGTCAACTTATTCAGAAAAGTTGCATTAAAAGAAAATCTAAGAGTTGCTTTGTCGACTACTTAGACAGCTCGAGAATTATGAGAATGTAGAACCCACAGAGCATGTAACCTTTTCGTAGAACCTATGAGTCAGCGAAGCTAGCTCAATTTCTTTTTACTCTCTCCGATAGATTAGATTTAATGTTGATCATTCAATCAGAAGTAGAAGTTATTTTGTGAACATAAACAGAAAACATTAAGAAGATGAGGAAATAATCTGCTACTGCAGTAAAGTTGTTAAAGCTTGTTTTGTGAAAAGAGTGGATTTTGGAATCTATCCCTAGCCCTTCGAGCCACACAACAATTAGTGGGGTACCCGAATTCTCGAATTGGCTTTTTAAAATAATCTTTTGTTTTTGTATACATACGCCAACATGAGTCCATCGTTTCTCAAGTACAATTTTAAGGTCCAAACCAAACTGCTGAATCATACAGTCTCACGACGCAACAGCTTAAATGGGATTTAGGGAGATTATGACCCACATGATCCCCTGGGACCGCACCTGTACACACCCCACATTCCTCACAACAAATTGCAATCTTTATTTTTATCTACGGAACCAATGGTCTCGAATCTCGATTGACCATTGACCGTCTGACGGTTTGACAGTGACATTTGACACTCATGTTTTGACATTTCATTGGAAGGCTTGAGGTGGGTAGGTCCTCGAATCGAGATTTGCGGATTAATTACTTTTCTAACGCGCTCGTAATTTATGTGTGACTTATTTTATCGTGTGTATAGTCGCGGGCGTTAGACGCGACGAAATTCAAATTATCTAAACCGGACTTTTGTGTGAATATTTTAAAATAAAATCACGTTACGATGTGTTTGGACGTAATTAAAAACGACGAGTGACGCCAAAGTGACGCTATACTAGCGTAGATTGGTGATAAAACACAATTTTTTACTTTACAATAGTGGATTGCATACTCTACAGTACATACCACAATGTCTAAGGACAATCAGGTTGGGAGTGAGGCACAGGAATCCCTGTTGTATTCTGCCAGACATGGAGAACTGTCGGTGGTCAAGGCAATGTTGGAAGCGAAAAATGAAGGGAAACTTACTTTGGATATCAATTGCAAAGGTATTTTATCATCTTAAATATCTCACTATGCCTAAATAATCTAACCCACCAGTAACATTGTGGAGTATTTAAAATGTTGTTGTGTTTTGTTGTTGTTTACTTGTTTGACTGTAAGTAACCTTTTCAAATGTCAAGTTAGTACTTAAGTATATCAACTTGTTTTAACATTCCACAAGTCTTTGCTTCTGTAATAGCCACAGAATTCGAATTATGGACTATACATCTCTTTGGTAGTCATAAAGTCTGGAATAAATAAAGTCATCAATGTAAACTTTGAACAGCTGTTAGGTTTTATTATGATAGGTTTTTAAATAGTACTATAGTCATTACTTGAGTCATTACATTATTATTCATCTATTGTTATTGTAACACTTGCTTTAACCGGTTGAATGTTGTAATTACAGAAACAATTAAAAAGCCATTGTGTCTCGCGTGGATCTACGTTCCGACATACTACGGGTTAAGTGATGAAATAATGAACTTTATTCAAACTTTGATTGGAATTCATATTTTCATCAAGATAAACTAAGTTTAATTACATAAAAGTAATAAGTATAAGAGATTATGATGCCAAGCCAACATCATAATCCCATAAGTATTTTTATCTCACAAAGTACTAAGTGAACTGAGGAGGAACCTGTTGACAAATATTGATCTCCACAATGGTGGAATCAATTTGATTCTAAACCAGCCAGTGACTGAAGAGGCCCAGAGTGTTTACAGGTTCCTAAAACGGTGTTTGAAAGAGAGAAAGGATAGAGAGGGGGAGAGAATGTAGGTCAGGAACTGTATTTGGGGGTGCGTATTTGTGTTTGTGTGGGTGTGTGTGTGTGTGTGTATTTGTGTGGGTGTGTGTATTTGTGTGGGTGTGTGTGTTTGTGTGGGTATGTGTATTTGTGTAGGTGTGTGGGGGTGTGTGTGTGTGTGTTGTGTGTGTAGGTATTTAGGTATAGTTGGTGATGTGTGTGTGTGTGGGGGTGTGAGGGATAGAGTGGAGTAATGGGTGGCTTGCATTCTGCTATCGCAGCATGCAAGATGCCCATTACGCTACTATAGGAATGATCCCATGAGGCTGGCATAGTCACCTAGAGTGCACTGAAGCCTCCAAATATTAGATTAAAAAAAAAAAAAAAATGTACTAAGTGTGAAAACACTGTAAATGTGTGCAGGAGCTCTCGGTAGTGTACAACACAATGGCAAAGCCGGAAGTGTGTGTTTTTGTTATGTACTGACGCTACTCGTCTTCACGCACACATTCACAGCCACTTTGTACCACAAGTAAAGCGCGCATCGCTACATGAGATAAAAATACTGTTACCTTTTTATTTTTTTTAGTCTAATATTTAGAGGCTTCAGTGCACTCTAGGTGACTATGCCAGCCTCATGGGATCATTCCTATAGTAGCGTAATGGGCATCTTGCATGCTGCGATAGCAGAATGCAAGCCACCCATTACTCCACTCTATCCCTCACACCCCCACACACACACACATCCCCAACTACACACACACAACACACACACACACACACACACCCACACACACACCCACACAAATACACACACCCAAACAAATACACACACACCCACACAAACACAAATACTGCTGTTATCTTGAAACTCTATAACTCTCAATTTTTCCAACAGTAGCCAGTAGGAATTTAATTTAAAGACAATTTTTTTTATTTTCCTTAAAACTCAAATGAAAAACAGTCCAATATTATGCAACCAGGGCACAATTTAGTGTATGAGGCAAAAATCACATAAAATATAATTTTTCCTGTTACTTTACACTTTATATCTGCCTAGCCTTTTCCTAACTGTGTCGGGGGTGATCTCCAGTCCAACTGGATGCAGCTGAATACCAGTATTTTACATTGAGTGCTACCGGGTAACACAAAACGCCTTGGCAAGACTGGTTGTCCGACTTTCCGTCTTCATGACTATCAAGGAATGACAGCCGGGACCTACTGCTTAACATGCTTTCCGAGGCACAGAGCGGTCTCGGTATGTTATGGATGGTCAACCATACCATGGACCAACCTTGGCAAGCATTGCTTAACTCTGAAGTACTGCTTTATCATTAATCATCACACCATTTACTACTCTGTAACACGAAAAGTGTACTTTTCCTAACAAAACGTGTACTTTTTCCAGGGAAAAGTAAAACCAACCTAGGCTGGACTCCGCTTCACTTGGCTACATACTTTGGTCACACAGATGTGGTGGAGGCTTTATTGGAAGCTGGAGCAACTGTTGATGAGGTTAATGACACCGGCGACTCTGCACTACATAAGGCCTCTTTTATAGGGAATGAGGTAAGGAAGAAGAAAAAAAATGGCAGAAGAAATAATAAATGAATATTATAGTTGCCTCACTGGCCAAACATCAGTCATTTGGGACTCTCAGTAGCAGTCTAGTCTAGAGTCAGGATTTGTGCCCAGTTAGTGACTATAGACTGGGATTTTTTTTTTCTCCTTTTTAATGCAATAATATCTGTCCTGAGACATTCAGCAATAAATAGGTGGTGGTTTCCGATCTAGCGCGGTATGAAGCCTCTGCCCCATCCGATCGATACTACAGCTCCTTCTTGCTGGTTGTAAGTAGGTCTTGGGGTGCCCTTCTTTTCAGTCTTGTGAAGGTAACTGGGTTTGTCATTAGTCTCCTTGCCTTGCCAATTGATTTGGATGGACTTTTAATCTGGTGGAGTATGTTGTGATACCAGCTTTGACTTCCTCTTTGACAGTTTTTATATCTAAATCCTTAATGAGTTCTGTCGTTTGTGACGTACCATGGAGCATTTACAATCTGTCGCAGTGTTTTAGATTGAAACCTCTGAAGGATTCCGAGGTTGAAATTAGCAGCAGTTCCCCAAAGAGGCTAGTAAATAATATTATAGTGGTGTAGCTGTGATTTGTACAGATACTTGGGAAGTTTTTGAGAAATATACCGATAAAAACTAAGAAGGATTTTTTTTTTTAGATTGTTAATTTTCTAGATCTATTCAATTTTGGTAAGTTATAGTCGTTGAAATTTACCAGTGTGCAACCTGTGACAAATTTAAACTTGTGTACCCGTAGACGCTACTTTTAACATCCACTCACACAGATGCACAGAACACATATACTCCAGATGCTCATTTATTTTATGTCAACTACAAACCAAACATACTGAAATCTATGCATCTCTCCCATAGGAACTAGTAATCCTCCTACTCAAACACAAAGCTGACGTGAACATAATGAATGGGGAAGGTCGTACACCATGTGACATGTCAAAGACAAGAGACGTTCAAAGACTACTAGAGGCGGCCGGGAGAGCAGAGAGACACGAGAGAGAGCTGAGGCTGCTTACCGCCGCTAAGGATGGCAGGATTGATGATATACAGGAGCTGGTAAGTGCGCCATCGAGTCCAAATAATTGAGTCCACAGACCAACCGCGGCAAGCGTAGCTTAACCTGGTTAATCGACCTGTGCGGCTGTTATTATTTACTCGGAAAGCACGTTAAGCCGTTGGTCCCGGCTGTCATTCGTCGATCTTTGACAGTCGTTACGGGTAGTCAGAAGCCCGAAAGTCTGCCAATCAGTCTTACCAAGGCGTATTGTATTACACAGTAACTGGGTTGTGGAGGTCAGATAGGCAGTCGCTCCATGTAAATACTGGTATTCAGCTGCATCCGGTTAGACTGGAAGCCGACCCCACATAGTTGGGAAAAGGCTAGGCAGATGATGATGTTTCCTACCACCAAAATATGTCAGTTGCTCGAAATTATAGCTGGCTTACATTATTAACCGTGATTTTCAGCTAAGCAGTCCAAACTCACCTAACATAAACTGCGTGGACGCCCAAGGCAACACATGTCTGCACTGTGCTGCATACAGAGGACACACAAGAGTTGCTGTGTTACTACTACAAAATGGAGTCGATACTACACTCAGAAATAACAGTGGTATGTAATAATGCGTTCTTCTTTTCAGTCAGCGAGCTATTCTTAAATAGTTCTTAAACGCACACTGAATTTTGAACTCTCGGCGTCGATCCGAGCGTACCGAATCCAACGATGCGCTTTTTAATATCTTAGTGATGCACTCTGTTGGATTTTCAACCCTCGGTTCAACGCTGAGAGTTAAAAAGCCAGAGCGCGTTTTTGGAACTCCTCATTAAAGAAGCGCCCGTGCGGACGGGGGCTTCTTCTTGACCTCGTAATTGTTTTACCACCTTATGGTTAAATGCTGGCACGTCATACAACATCACGATCTATTAAGTTTCAATTTAGAGTTTTTGTCAAAAATGCCAAAGCGATTAAGAGGTCTATTTCATGTAATATGAGTTTTCTATGGGTGTCATCAATTAGTATAAATATTCATCTGTTAGTAAACTACCAGGTAGTCAGGAAGGTATTCAAAATATACCTTTCGGGGGCTCTCATCTGGCAAAGTGCAGCAGAGCGCGCGAGAATCAAAGCGGACTATTTTATACTATAGCGGATAGGCGTAAAGTTTATTTTGGACTCCATTTCACCGTTCACCAATGTTGTTTTTTTTTTAATGCTTTAATTTCACTAAAGTATGTATTTAGAATCGGCTGCTAAGTAAGCTTATCTCAATCATATCGGCTTTTCGTGCGTATTTTAAAACTGTTGTAGTTTTGAAAGTGGGTTTTTCATCATTACCTGCACCCTAAATTCCCAACACACTTTCAATCACAATCTGAATAATTTTGAAGGATATTGCTAATCCATTGCTTCTTATGTTCAAAAAATTTGTCTGCTCAACTACGTTAATAACGCAATGAATGTTGTTGAACTGTCAAAATGAAAGCCACTGCTACTTTTATGTTACGCGATTATCCCGCCGCGCAGGTTCAATGATAAATTATTTTATTTCGATAAGAATGTAGGTTTATATAAAAACCTTTTACTCGTTAATAATATTTTAAAAACTAAACAATATAAGGTTACGTTAACTAAAGGCGAAACACCCAAACTTAAGTGGCAGTGGGCAGGACACATTGCTCGCAGAACAGATGGCCGATGGGGCCGAAAGGTTCTGGAGTGGCGACCACGTATCGGAAGACGTAGCGTTGGAAGGCCTCCCACAAGGTGGACCGACGACCTTTTGAAGGCCGCAGGAACCCGTTGGATGCGAGAAGCACAGAACCGGTCGAAATGGAGGTGCTTGGGGGAGGCCTGTGTCCAGCAGTGGACGTCTTTCGGCTGAAATGATGATGATGATGATGAAACACCAATCAAACTCAGCAACTTCTTCCTTCTTTCTACAGTATTTCTTTTAACCTCAAACCTATTTTTCGACCTGCAGGACAGTTGGCAATCGACATGGCTAAAGACACAGATATGCGCGAGGTATTAAGCGTCAGACCGGTACAGCGGCTACAGAGAACTGCTGCCAGGTTCGAGGGGCCACTGCTGAAGAGGTCACGGTTCTTAGGGTGGAGACCTGTTTGGGTAATTTATTTATTTATCCTCCTACTGGTACGCCATACAGCAATTACACCAACGGAGCAAAAAATTACTTCTTGTGCTGCTTTCCATCCATCCTGTGCGCGGCGGACATCGAACGGGCGGCGATGGAACATGCATGCTCACAGAGCGTCACTCCACAGTTCCATTACTCCATCCCAATTGCGCACATTCTTTGCGATTTTTTTGAGGCTCAATGAATTTTTCAAAATAAATACATTAAAATTGTAAAAACGGAAAATTTTGATGTGTCGTCCTGCCTGACAGGTGTCAGGGGGCCAATTCTCCTAATTTTAAGAACGTTAACAGTCTGATCTCAGTCTCAATCTGTCAAAAATACCTCTAATTTCCCTACATTTTGACAAGTTTTTGACATTTGTTTGTCGCTGAGATGAGACTGCGACTATAGATTTTGAACGTTTTAAAGATTGCTGTATCAGAATATGACTATTTTATTATTATTATTACTGACTCGCTGTGCCCGCGGTTTCGTTCGCGTGGATGTCGGAAAATAATAATGTGTCTCTTTACTCATTATTTTTCTAAAATAAAAGTAGCCTTAGTTACTCCTTATAATATAACATCAACTATCTGCAAGTGAAACTCCCCTCAAAATTGGTCCTGCCGTTTCGGAAATTAGCCGGAACAAATAGACAGACAGACAATTTTTTAAAAATGGTTTTTTGTTCATGTACTAATGGTTTTTTTTAATTTTTTTTATTAGTTTTTTTTTAATAAGTGTTATATTATGTAGCTAGTTTTAGTTATTTAGGCATTTAGGTTTTTTTTTTTTTGTCTAGGCCGTCCTCCAACGCGGCGTGTTGCTATACTACGGCTCCCGCGCCGAGGCCGCTCGGGGCGGCACACACTGGCGCGGACGCAAGTACCTCGACGCCGCCACTTTAACTGCTGGAGACACTGAGCCCGCCCTTATAGTGCTGCATTTTAGTGACGGAGACACGCATAGACTCGCTGTGCATGGAGAAAAGGATTTGGCTGCTTGTAGACAGGTCAGTAATAGATCGAAAGCTTATAAAATAAAGGAATCTATTCGTGCTAAACATTTTTGGTGCCCTGACAATCCGTTACAGAAGGTCTCTCCAAGTTACGCTACTGCAATAATTACATGTGCTTGCGCTGTTCCATAGTATTCTACGGCATCATCTAGGCTGGATCATTTACCGCGACGTACGACCACCATTTTGTTTTAGCAATGGGTGACAGCGCTGAACGAGCACATAGCGTACTCCGGTCACTACCTATGGGCCGGCGCCTCTCCTGACTCTGCGCGAGAGGCCACAGAGGATTTAGAAGACGAATGTAAACCTTTAGGTGAGGAACTAAAGACTTATAATAAATGATAATAATAATATATTATTATTTTGAAACTTTACAAGCGATCTTTTATTACCGTTGAGAGATAAAAGATTAACGATACTCAGCACGCGTAGCATGTCCACTATAGAAACGGATTTCTTTAGACAATCTATTTAGATTTGACGAATTTAATTTCTGACACAGGGGCGCGCGTGGCACACTACGCGCCGCCTCGACCGCGCCGGGGTCGCCTTCTGGGGCCCATTCTTCATACCGTTTAGCATAGCATAGCATAATCAGCCTATAATGTCCTGGCCTGTGTCCCAACACAGGCCTCCTCTCTGTGAGAGGGAGTGGGCCATAATCCACCATGCGGGCCCAGTGCGGGTTGGTAGATGTCACATGTCTTCGAATTTTTGGTTCTAGGACATGCCGGTTTCCTCACGATGTTTTCCTTCACCGTTTTGAGAGCAGTGGTGATGAAATTATTTACACAAAGTAAAGCGCCTGTCTTGGTTCGAACCTACTACCTGCAACTCGTAAGTCGCGGCAGTTACCACTGGGCCACCACTGCTGCTACCGTTTAGCAATGACTGTTTATTGAAATAATACTTTTATTATTTAAGGATCGATGCAAGATGCATTGACAGCGGCTACGAATAGCCTTGCTCTTCTAGACACGCAACTACGCGAGTGTGCCGCCATTGTTGCAGCTTTGGATAAGAGCGTCAATGTTGGAAACTCACTGCACCACTCTGCTTATATGGTACTTGAATATTTTTGAACAATATTTCCATAATAGGTATCTCCGTTGAAGATGTAAATAAAAATCGCCTACTATTTTTTATAGGGTAAAAAAAAATAGATTGCTCTTAAGGTTCCAGTGTGTTTTTATTCTGTTACAAAAATTACAGCCGTATGCTAATGTAGCTAAAGTTGATTTTCATGTACTACTCAAGTTAGATTAGATAACAAATTAAAGGACTAATAACCGATTAATGATCCTCATGTAATGGCGATGCCTTTTTGGATTGCATCTTTCTTGTATTGCTCAAGTCTTAAAAATATTGGCAACCTGGTAGGTAATTACTTGAGTAAACTATTAGCCATAATAATAAAAGACAGTGTATGTCCTCCAGCGCTTCCAGCACGCGTGCGGCTCGGGCTCCGCGGCGCTGTCGGCGCTGCGCCACTGCGCCGCGCTGGTGGCGCAGGCGCGGGACACTGACACCGCCAAGCTCAATAGAGAGGTAACTGTTCTATCAAAGTACAAACAGAAGATAAGCAAAGAGAAGCTTTTGTAAAAACAATAAAGAATTGCAGTACTGTACCATGGGGATGCTTACTGTACCATGATTAATGAATAAAATACTATTTACTTGTGTAATGCGTAATTATTATGATCTTTAAACTAATAACATTTTTATATCTTTGTCCCTTGGCTTGTCAGCCAGATCTGTGGTCTACTGTCTTCTATATGCCGACCGCTTAACCGAGACGTTGCCTGAGGTAGCAGCGCGGTGCGGGAGGGGTGTGGTGACGTGATGCGAGAGCTCAGTGATTCGTCAACTTGTGACAATTATCACCCCTCCCGCACCGCGCAGCTACCTCAGGCAACATCTCAGTTAAGCCGTCGGTCTACAGACGTTTTTCGATATTTTAAAAGTAAAATCTAAATGTTAATCGAGGGACGATATACACAAAAAGTCTTATTCCTTACACATGTATTGCAATTTTTCAACCTTTGTATGCAACATACAATTTTTATAAAACTCTAGCAAGAACACGTAATTTCAAAGGAACTTTTTAATGAACCAAAGTAACTTTAACAGATAGAACGAAACCGCGTGTTAGAAGAGGCGCTGGCCGCGTTAGCAAGAACACATCATGCGTTAGAGATGTCAGTTGCAGAGGAACTTACTAAGGTATGGATTTTGAACCTTAGGGTTCATGGAAATAAAGTGTCATTTTGAATAACAAAACGACACCAGCAATCTATATTAAGCTAACTCTTAAAAGTGTACTTTACAGTACAGGCATAAAAAGGGTAGTAAAAAAGTACATTTACTTAGCGTTGTATAAGATTTGAAACTTTGTTATTTTTTTTATATTTCTTCACGATTTTTTAATAACATACAAAAAAACCCATTTTAAGCAACTTAAACCAAAAAACAACGAATTTACCTAAAATTCGAGTTAGCGTAGTATAAATAGTTGGTGTCGAAAAGATATTAATTTCATATGTATGGATGCGAAAAGCAGGAGGGACCCGTGGCTAAAAAGGGGCCAGTGGCTAAATAATAACAGCCGCACAGGTCGATCGATCAGGTTAAGCTACGCTTGCCGCGGTTGGTCTGTGGATGGGTGACCGTCTTTACATACCGAGACCCCTCCGTGCCTCGGAATAGTATATTTCATTACAAGTGCGGAAAGGCTGTCATTGCAAAGAGTTTCGACAAATGTCTACCCGAGCCGAGGCGCAGCCGAAGGCGAGGGTTGACAGTCGGAACAAGTTGCAATGACGGTTCCGCAGGTGTACTGAACGACTATTTTTAATACAGTTGCGAAAAAATGAAGCAATTTAATAAAATAATAAAAACACAATATTGCTTTTTTCTCTTCTCTCCACGCAAAAAATTAGTCGTATGTGGATATGTAACGACTTTTTGACTTTTCCGGTAAAATGTTCTCCGAAGCATTTTGTGCAATTATACTGAGTTCCGGTGGTGTTAATTAAAAAAAAATAGGGTCGAAATTACTCATTTTGTGCAACAAACAACTAAACCCGCAAAGAAAATTTCTGGAAAATGGCGCCAACCGTAGAATATAAGCAGTTTTTTTTTCTTCACCCATTTTGGTAGGCAAAAGGAACTATCCATACAGCTTAGTCTTCAGCATATTTTTTTTATTGATATGAAATGAAAATGAAATTTAATGAGATGAAATGAAATGAAACCTAACCTAACTCATTCAATTAAATCATTAAATCTGATATTGAAATAAATTAGTAGCTTCTTTTTAGAAATATTCGTATTTGTATGAATCACAAAAACTCTTTAGTAAAAACTTCATGGTTGGTTTTTCTTTTTAATAGACATTATTTTGACAGTTGGGAAAGAGACACGCACGAGTTCGGGGAAGGTAAAAAAAAAGCACTAGTATGTAATAGCCCACTTCCCGAACGCTATACGTCCCTGCAATACACCACTTTTTGAGCAACTGTATTAAAAAGTACGTTAAGCCGTTGGTCCCGGCTTTGACAGTCGTTACGGGTAGTCAGATGCCCGAAAGTCGGACAACCAGTCTTACCAAGGGGTATCGTATTACCCAGTAACTGGGTTGTGGAGGTCAGATAGGCAGTCGCTCCATGTAAAATACTGGTATTCAGCTGCATCCGGTTAGACTGGAAGCCGACCCCAACATAGTTGGGAAAAGGCTAGGCAGATGATGGGTGCGAAAAGCAAAGATCCAGTCGAAGTGGCGGTGCTTAGGGGAGGACTATGTCCAGCAGTTTCGTCTAAAATGATGATGGTGTATGTATTTTACAAAAGTGCGACAAAAAAAAATGTTACTTATTTTTTTTTCTTTCAGAGTAAAAGAAAGAAAAAGTCGAAGTCGTCCTCAACACTAAACGACTCCAAAGAAAATTTCTTTGACGTATTTGATGGTATGTTTCTGGATTTCTTTAATCCCTACAATACATATACTTCTGCTTGTTGGAAAGATTATTTCAAATAAATAATAATAAATGTCGTGGGTTATTTTTCTACTCTGCAATTGGCATTTTGTTTTTGTTTTTGATTATTGTTGTTTTATTGTCATCTGCCAATGTCGCGGGCGCATCAAGGATTAATTTGTATTGTCAATGTCAAGTTTTTGGTCCCTGGCCCTGACATCAAGCAATGGACAAAACTGTCAACTTTTTACATGCTTGAGTGCGAGGCTTTTGACTACGTTGTATACACATACAACGGGTAAAATCGCGTGGCGCAGCTAGTATACACATACTAGCTGCGCCACGCGATTTTACCCGCGTAAATGTCGATCCCGTGGGAATATCGGGATAAAGAGTAGCCTATATGTTAATCCAGGGTGTCAGCTACCTCCATACAAAATTTTATCAAAATTGGTCCAGCCGTTTGAGCGCGAAGAAGTAACAAACATATAAACACACACACATACATACCCCCACACACACAAACTTTCGCCTTTATAATATTAGTGTGGTTTTATGTATTTTTTATTTGTAAAGTGCGTTTTGTTTGTGCAGAATAAACAATGTTGTATGATTTTATGTATTTTTTATTTGTAAAGTGCGTTTTGTTTGTGCAGAATAAACAATGTTTCTTTCTTTTCTTTCTTTCTTTCTCTCATGCACGAGGTTGCGGGTTTTTTCAAAATGGGTCGAGTCGTTTGAGCGTCAAGAAGTAACAAACATATAAACACACACTCGCAAACTTTCGCCTTTATAATATTAGTTTGATTGTGTAATTATTTTACTTGAGAACTGTCATTTTCGATTTACTTTGACAAGATTCCATCCCATTCTCATCGCGCGCGGATTATATCACACTAATATTATAAAGGCGAAAGTTTGTGTGTGTGGTGTGTGTTTATATGTTTGTTACTTTTTCACGCTCAAACGGCTGGACCATTTTTGATAAAATTTTGTATGGAGGTAGCTGACATCCTGGATTAACATATAGGCAACTTAAAAACTACTCCAAACCGAATTTTAACTTTTACTATTAACTAGCAGCGCCCCGCGGTTTCACCCGCATAAGTTTCGATTCCGTGGGAATATCGGGATAAAAAGTATTCTATGTGTTAATCCTCGTTATAAACTATCTGTGCGCAAAATTTCATCCAAATCCGTTCAGTAGTTTTTGCGTGAAAGAGTAACAAACATCCATCTATCCATCCATCCATCTTCACAAAATTTCGCGTTTATAATATTAATAGGAAGTAGGATATTCATTGATTAGGATTGTGTTTTGTTTGAAACAGAGTCTGAAGATGAAGATGATACGTTGGTGACGGCTGGTCTTTCGAGTCCACTGGGCGCTCTAAGTCCTTGGGGTAGCAGTCCTGACCTCACCAGACGAACTCCTATAGGCAGTTTGGATGGTAAGTGTTGGAGACAAAACGCACCTCCGCCACTGCGACTACGGGAGCGGCGCAGCAGCGTGCGGGGATCGGGGGACGAGGGGCCGCTAGCCGCGGACCTACACTGCCCTTCACTTCAAAATACAACGGTCCGAGAAGCGCGCGTCCTTGTGTTCAATATACGAACCATACCTATTACTACAGTCCGCTATTTTATTTTAACACCTCTGAGAATCGCCAACATATGATCCTCTCACCGTGGAAAAGGACAATAAGGACGTAAATGTTATTTTTAATAATATCCATTTCCCGTAAATAAGTCCGCAGTATCATCACCATCATCATCTGCCGAGTCTTTACCCATCTATCTTGGGTTCGGCTTCCAGTCTAACCGGTTGTAGCTGAATACAAAAGTTTTACATAGAGCGACGCACGCTTACGTCATCCGAGCGAAGTCTTAAGTTATTTACGGGAATAAAATAAATTGGTGACAAAATAAATAAAAAATTTCGAGCTATCTCGTAATATAAAAATAATTTTTGCTTCCGTTATAATTTTCATGATGTCGATTGTTTTTACATTAGGTGACAAAACCCCTACAAACGAGGAACAAGAAGAGCGTTACATTCGGCGTATGTCCGGTTCGTCCGGTTCGCCGACGTCACTACACACGGCGGTCAGCGCGGCTAGCTCGCGAGGCACGCTCGTGTCTCAAGGAGGACACGTGTACCGGAACGCCAGGCCGTATCGCAAGTCTGCACATCCGAGGTATGTAGGACATAATATTACGATGATTGAACGCAAGTGATCCGAAATACTGTGGTCCTCCTGTGTTTTACAACGAAAAATTGGGATCACCAATGGCCAATTTTCGCTTAATTTTAGGATTGTATAAGTTGCATCGATTTTAGTCGCCCAAAAACTAGGCTTAAGTCCGAGACACGGTAAGTTATCACAGTTTTTGGAATACTCTTGTTACTTTTAAATTGCACAGGATTATGTTTCTTTAGAGAGGGTTTCTAAGTCTTGCTTCTTGGTGGCCCGTGCAGCAGTTGTTTGGCTTGTGGCGACAGTAACGTGCTCCGCCTCAAACGGTCGCATCGCAAGCGCAACCATACCGTAAGAGATGCTCGTTTCTTAAGGTGCCACTAGTCAATATTTTTATTATTACTAGTCGATATTTTTTATTTTTAGTATTACTTCACTGTTTGACATTATGCATCCAAAGTTAAACATGATATCGTTTTGTCTTATTATTAATTTTGTCTGTACGGAAATAGAATAGAAAAATAAAAAGTCATTAACAAGTTATGAGCCAACAAAGATTAGTTTTCTTGCAATTTTTAACGTCACTTTGGGTATAAATAAGTAATAAAAGAACTGTAAAATCTTCAAAACAAAGTTGCCGACAAAGCTCAGTTATCGAAGAGTTCAATAAACTTTATTTGTGCAGATTTTTATTTATGCAGTGGTTTTTTCATAACACTCGACTTTTCGAATATTTTTACGCGCCTTTCAGTTCGGAACGGTGTTTCTGTGCGTGAGAACTAGACTTTGTGCGTGTAGACTAGCGTCTAACTGCTCATCACTGATATACTATCTCTGTCGGACACGAAGCCAGGTGAGACAACGTGCTTTTTAGCCATGACCACCAGTGAGTTCGAGCTTGCGACTAGTTCCACCTTCTTCTACCTTAAGGTAAACGATGTGTATTAAGCTTACATCCCAGGTAACGCAGAATATTATGTTAGTCGAAAAAACACATATTATTAACTCGTACGTAAACTAAAAACCTATTATATTTGGTATAACTCTTAACCCTGTAACCGTCGAGAGCCGCCAGTCCCGTGGATGTCCAAATTGGTCTAATTTGGACATCCCATCATCTTTTAGAAGAAGAGGCAGGTAAGAATCCATTACTTTAGGGTGACGACTACACGCTGTTAAAAGTTCACTCACTGTGAGTTTTTCTTTAATATTATAAAATCCTGAGGCCATTACAAAAATGAAGTTAATATTTAACTTCGACGAATATTAAGGGTTTTCGACGCGTCCCAAGAGTTTTAGCGTGTTTGACAAAAATGTCACCAAGAAATAAGTAGGTAAGTTCAAGTTTGCCTAATCCAATTTATTTGGAGTACTCCCTTAGGTAATGTAAATAGGTCGTTTTAAAATGTCGTTAGGTGAAACCGGATTAACCCTCCGTTTTAGAGAGGTTTTTCGATTGAACCTTTAAACTTTTTATATGATTGGTTGTTTTTGACAGCTGTCATCTGACTTGACGGCAGATTTTGTGACCAGAGACTTGGTCTGGCTTCTAGAATCAGGTCCTATCGCATCGAAAATATATATGGTATCCGTGAACTTCAGACAAATTCTATTAAAATATGTTTCTTTTAATTTTTCAGCCATTAATTGCTGGACTAATCAAAAAGAAAAAAAAACTTCCTATCCTAATAATGATAATTTGCCTACATAAGGCAGGTTTCCATTACACCATTTTGATTCACCGCCCCGATGATAGTTGCAGTCAATTTAAATTATAGTGCGCGTTTCATTCCGTCTGCCGGAAAAAGGCTTCCAACACCGGACGTTTAAAGTGAAGTATTGACATTGCGGAGCGCATGCAAACAGGCCCAGGCGACCATGATTTCATTTTGACGGCTCGCTGTTTATTTGAAGTCTGAAATACCGTTAGGTGTCCATGCAATACATAATGGTTGATTTTATTATTTTTAAAATTTCTTTGACATATCTCGTATCTTGGGGATGCGGACCTTTGGAAGGATGAATCTTGCGTATAGATGTATAAATTACATATTTGCGGCATATATTTGTGCCTCAGTATTTTATGCCGAAAATCCGTAATTGGAAAAAGAAAACCGGGTAAATAGGGTTTTTTTTTTTTGCAGAAAATACGTAATTTTATCTGTCTTAATTTTACTGGTTTATTTCCCTCATTTTGAAGTGTTGATTTTTCCGTGTCTGTCGAGCTGTTGGTCCTATAATTAGGTATATATAAACGGCTGTTCTAGATGGAGGCTTCTTTAATCCCTCCTTGATGGAATGCCATAATCAATCTTGAGTTTAAAATAATTTATTGCCCCCTTTTGGTGGAAAATATGATCGATTACAGCATTTTATTTCCTTTATTAAAAACCTTTTATAGCACTATGTGACTTAAACCCGCATTTAAGACACGCTATTCTGTGACTAAAGTAGCCTATTTTTACACAGGCAAGCGTGACTTAAGTGCGGGTTTAGGTCACGCGAGCTGTAAAATAGTATACGATACTCGTGACTTAAGTATGTCTATTATGTAGGTATTGCACGGCGTTTTAATTTTACGCCGTGCAATAACGAATTATTTAAGTTACACGTATCGTATTTTACTATTTGTAGCAAAAATATGTGCACTGGTTAAACTTCTTATATTAAATTAACTAACAAACTATATATAATTACAAAAAATAATAACAGTCACAACAAGAAAAACACGTCAACCTAGTCAAATAACCCCGCCCCAACTGTTCCCGGCGCAAAGGTGCCCAAAGCGCTTGCTGTATTGCCACGTTGTATGGCAATGTCTAACCTTTGCACCAAGAACGAGCCGGAGCGGGAGTCCCCCGCTTTATAGCAAAACAATTTTTGTAAAACCTTTTTTGTAGCAAAAGAAAATATTGATTTGTTTTCCTTATTTTTTATTTTATTTTATTTCTTTTTGTTTCAGTTCTCAGTGGTCCCTTTAGAGTATTATTACTGGTCAGTATGGAAGCTCAGGTATTACCACAGCGTGCTTAGCCTTAGCTAAAGAGTGAACGTTTTCAAACACATAGTTTAGCACAAAATGGACAAATTGCACAGAATGCAACGCAAATAGCACTTAATAGATTTTAGACCATGCACAATAACAACGTGCAGAAAATAACAAGTATTTGAAATTAAACAATAGGTTGTATAATTTGTATTTCGTAATCATTCGTCAGTGTCTGCTAACATTGGTAAACGCCTTATGGTGAATATTGACAACTTCAGTAAAGAAAAAAAAACTATCGCTGCCTGAATCACACTTGGCAAACTGAATATCGATCGCGTTTTTTAAGAATGCTGCCTATTCTTAACCTATTGAGCGCCCCAGTTAGATTAAAGGTCATCATTCATTATAACAGCACCGCTCTACAATGGCAATAACTTGTCATTCAAGTTAGGATTTTAAATCAACTTCTTTAGAGTAAATTTTACAATGAAAACACAGAATCGTCCACGTCGCGCCGGCCGCACGCTGCCAAGCCTGCAAGTGGTTACTGCGCCTGGAGTGGTGCGGTTTTAATGAGTTGCCTTGAAACAAAAAAACACAATAACACAAACAAATAACAAATGTTTTCGTGCCCGTGCCGCCTCGAGTCGTATTTATATGACTCAGAACCTATGTTCGTGTTTTGTTTTTTATTTCATTGCACGACCGTCAAAATTATAGGTTAAATAAATTCAGTATCATCACCCCTTAAAATACCAAAAAACAAATCCTTTAACCAAAAATTGAGCCATATTTTATTGATTTAATTTTAATAAATAATTATATTATTATAATATAGTCAGAAAAAATGTATTTAATATTATTTTTATGTTGTATTATTAAAATGGTAAGTACCTGACACTATTGGTGTAAAGTGCAAATAAATTGTGATAGGATATTTTAGTTTATATTATTTTAAGCTCAATATTTGACCTGTATTTAATTTTTAGTAATAAATGTACTATTTTATAATATTCGTTAGTTTTTTTTTAATTTTTTATTTTAATGTCCCACTGCTGGGCAAAAATCAAAGGCCACCCTACTCGCTTCCCACCGCTCCCAAAATGCCACAGTTATTAATAAGTGCGGAATAAAATGATGTTAAACTTAAACTTCGAAAGTTCTCTCTTCGAGTTTATTAATAAGGTGGAATGAGGTTTCATATTGAGAAAAGAAAAAACTGTTTAACCCTATATACCCTAGCGATAGGATATAGCATACCTAGATAGGATGACAGTATAGAGGTATGAGGAACAGGGTGTAAAGTTCACTCAACCTCCATAGAAAAGGGAGGATCCTCCGACCAGACGGGTGTTGTGTCTGGCGGGCAACTTCCCGATGATTCATGTCGGGCCGTTGTATCTATGCTAGTTGCGCGGTAAACTCTGCTTGCGCGATGCAGGATTTGGCGTGACGTCAGTATGACGCGTTGTTCGCATGATGGCGTTGTAGGTAGATACCGCTACAACAGTTCACTTCAAGATCCCTTCACCAAAGTTTTCACGGTGACGTTTTTACAGAATACACCGGCTGAAGTTATCAGTGATATTTTCTAGAAGTCAATGATTCCATGAACGTTCACTGTTGTATACCCAACTCACATCTTGCCAAGTTGCCACTTCATCCGTCAATGTTAAACGTCGACTGCTATTTCTCCCAGAAGATTTAGCTTGAATAATACATAAATCGTGTTAATCCAGGCTTCGTACATCTTGACCTGGCCGATTCCCGGGACACTCGTCTTAGCATGACCTAGAAAAGACGCAAGCGTGTCGCGTATGCCTTGTGCAAGATTATGTTGGTGTGGATGTTGAATAAAGTATTGACTTTAGAGATAGATATAGATACATCTACCTACCTAGATAGAAAAAAAAAAGTTGTTTATTGGTACCAGAAAATCATGCAAATGCTTTATCTAAACTAATCTTATAAAGGGAAAAGATTAGATTTTTGTATGTTTCTTAATAACGCTTTCACGCTAAAACGGCTGAACGGATGTGGATGAAATTTGGTACATGAGTAGACCGTGACCTGGGTTAGGACATAGGATACTTTTTACCCTCATATTTCCACGGGGTAGAAACTTATGCGGGTGAAACCGCGGGGCGCAGCGGGCGGTTTTTGAACGCGCGATAAAGAACGCGCCGTTAATAAGCGCCTTCGTGAACAAATTTTGAAACGAATGTCAAACGATACCAACATGTAACGTAGTGTTGGATCTAATTCGTTTCATTCGAGCACTTTTCTAACGTGCGTAGAAAAAGTTCGCTTTTTCAAGTTGTATTTGACACGTTTTATTGTGTTTGTTTTATGAGTGACAAGCCGTGAATGACGAACTTCCATATAAACTTGCATTGCCTATTAAACCCCTATTTAACATGTTAGTGTATGAACACAAACGGAAAAAAAAAAATTGCAAAATGTCAAAAATTACAAATTTATTTTTTTAGTCTCGTGCAAAATTTTTGAGAAATAATTTTCGCAAAAATTTTGCACGAGACTGCAACATTTCGTGCTTCTAGACCCAGTGGTTTAGGTACGGTTTGCATGGGCACAATAAAGTCGAAATTTCTGTGAACACGCGCCCGCGCCGCGCAGGCCCGTACCTACATCTGTGTGTGTACACTGGCTAACGTCGAACGAAACAAAAATAATTATACCGTCACTTTTTCACACGGCGTAATTACGTATGACCTTGGCTGGTTCATACGATTGCTAAAATTCACATCTTCATAACAAGTACCGCTAGCGGATAGCGTTGCGTATTGGATTATTAAACAAGTTGGCCTAGGTTCGAATCTCGAGATGAAACTTTAATTTATCTTTTCAACAATATTCTTATCTTTTTTTATTATTATTCGATTAATTAATACACGAGAATAATAATGTAATATTTATTTTATTTGTATTATTATATTGTTATTGAAATATGGGATTTAAAAAAAAAAGAGATTTTTAAGTGATTTCCAAAATTTTATTCGTTATAATTTTGTAAATAAACTTTTAAAACAGTTTATTTTCTCATAAAGAACAATTTATTGAAGTAAAGCATGTGAGCTACGACTATTAGACTTAAAATATTGTAAGTATCTTTAATAAAATAATATTGTTCTATAATTGCGGTTATAGCTTAAGTATTCATTTTCATTATGAAAAGAAGATTGAAACTATAAACCTCAAAATAATCCTTAATACGGTTAAGGCACAATATTATTTTAATATTACTAAAATCAATTTGTAATTTATAACTTAATACGTTGTATAACCCCCATTATTATCCATGCTATCAAGTAAACGCGGGCGTATGGATCCTATAATATTCAAACATATTTCTGCATATTTCCTTGCAATGCAACTTCATCTGGTAACTGGTTGGTTAAAACCACTTGTTTCTTATTCACTGACCAGCTGGGGCCTTCCACTGTCGATCGCGTTCGACTGGCACGGACCCTCCGACCTTTTGACCTTCCTACTCACAGTAGGTAGGTAATTTCTCTAAAACAAAAAAGGAATATTGTAAGGCTACTAGCAAAATGATAAAATATTATTAACTACTATTTTGAAAAAAAAATATTTTGAAAATAGTTCAAATGTTACAAAATGATAAGATTATAATTTATACTTAATGTTATATTCATCATTCCAAAAGTAAATAAATAAACTCTTGGAAATATATATTTTTTCTTCTATTTAGACCCTATGGTAAATATAAAACGTTTAATAAAATAACTACAAGGATCAGCAGTTATACATTAATTAAATAAATGTTCGATAAAAGAATTAAATCATAATACTCACAGTCAGTCCGGTTTCATCAAATATTTGTGGTATAATATTAAGTCCACTTTTACGCAGCGCGATAATATCCGCTTTCATCTCAATATTTAAATTTGCTTGCGTTTCAAAATGAACAACACCTCTAATAGATTAAACACACTTCACTAACCCACAATATCAAATTATTATCAACCAACAAAGAACCACAACATTCTTTCGCGGTGAATGGTGCATCTGTCCACCTTATAATTTATTTATTAAGATTTCTGTGGGTATAATCATAAAGTTTTACGAACTATGTGAACAAGACGAACATGACACGGAACTATATTCAATAGCGTGATTATTCGAGTAATATGCGGGTGTGTGTGTCAAATTACTCATTAAAAGAAGGTCGTAAGTCACTAACTAAACTTCAAACTATAACTTTGCGACCGTGCTTAAGGACTTTTGATCGACACTGTACATAGTGCGTTGCCTGTTAGTGGGCGACTGAATTGAATATAATTATTTAGGTAGTAGATATGTCTTCTTCAGAGGTATTAATAACGTAACCTGGATATGTGCTCAATCCATTCTACGCCTCCACATGCAGGATCAGCTTTGATGCAAGAGATGTCAACTACGTGATTACAGGATCACGTAGTTGACATCTTGCATCAAAGCGTGTTGTCAAAGACGACAGAGTGATTACACCGTCATGTGGTCACACCTAGGGAATGCAATCCGGATTATCCGTAATCCGAAAAATCCGGATATCCGCACATTTTTACTAGACTTCCAAATCCGGATTTGAAAATTGAATCCGGATTTTTTGAATAATTCGATTTTTAAGAAATTATAACAAAATATCGAAACGAGCGAGTTCGCTGTTCGCGCGTCGCGCGAGTGTTGAGTCTATCGGCTCTGGAGGAAGCGAGCAGGGCGCGGGACGTGGGTCGAGAAAGTGTGTGAGGCGTCCTTGATCGTTCCATTCATTCCGCTTACAAGCGTCTTCAGTGCATTCCGCCTACAAGCGTCGAATCAGAGCGTGCTTTTTCCGCAGCAGGAATCATGTGCAACCGAATTTGCAGCAGGTTAAACGACAGCACTTTAGATGCCTTATTATTTTTGAGGACACATTTGATGTCCTAAAAAATTACATATTTTTTTACGATGTTAAATTTATGTTGATTTAAGTGAAGTTAAATTATTGTTTTGTTACTTTTGCTTATGTTATATTTAATAATTTGACATTATATTTTTGTTCTTCGGAGTTTCTTTTAATTTGTACCTATTAATTATTTTATCTCCTCATTTCTGATTCGATCACATAGGGAAACTCCAAGCATAGCCATATCCATTGCCGTTAGAGTGACTTTTAGCCTTCTAATAATACCCATTGTGAGCGACCACGTTTTAGTGCCTTATGTCATCACTTTCCTTGAGACACTGCGGTATGTGCGACGAGGAGATATTGCGTAGCTTCCCGAAGTTGGACCTACCTAACTTGACAGTTTGTCCTAAGTAAACATACTTGTCGATGACTTCGAGTGTAGCGTCTCCGATCTTCATGACAGTGGGTGTTGCATGGGCATTTGACAAGACCTTCGTTTTGTCCATGTTCATTTTAAGACGCACTCCTTCGGAGGCTCTACTGAGGTCATCGAACATTGTACCGAGGTCCTCCATGGTGTCAGCCATGACTAAGATATCGGTGGCAAACCGAAGGTGAGTTATGTACTCGCCATTGATGTTAACGTCAGCCCTTTTCCAGTATAGACCCTTGAAGACATTTTCCAGTGCAGCGGTGAACAGTTTCGGAGAGATAACGTCTCCCTGTCTCACATCTCGCTGCAAAAGAATAAGTTTCGAGGTGTGATCCTGGAGTGGGACTGACATAGTAGCGTTTTCGTACAGACATTTCAGCACCTCGATGTACCGATAGTCGATCTGGCACCGTTGAAGAGACTGCAGTACAGCCCATGTCTCGATCGAATCAAAGGCTTTTTTGTAGTTCACAAACGCTAAGGAGAGAGGCAGGTTATACTGTTCGGTCTTCTGTATAACCTGTCGCAGCGTATGTATGTGGTCTACGGTGCTAAAGCCTTTACGGAATCCGGCTTGTTCGGGAGGCTGGAAGTCGTCAAACCTGCGCGCGAGACGGTTCGTGATGACTCTCGAAAACAGCTTGTAGACATGGCTCAGAAGTGAGATGGGCCTATAATTCTTAAGAAGGGCATTGTCGCCCTTCTTAAAGAAAAGTATCACTACGCCTCTGTTCCATGCCTGTGGTGTTTTGCCCTCGAGTATGGCGGAACCGAACAGCTTCTGAAGGGCCTTAAGAACGGGTTTTCCGCCGGCCTTCAGCAACTCGGCCGTAATTCCGTCATCACCCGGCGCCTTGTTGTTTTTGAGCTGCTTCAGAGCCATCCTAATCTCGTACAGGCTGACGTCCGGGATGTCTTCGGTGTAGTGTCGGGTCAATCTATGTCTTGGGTAGTTTTTCAGATTCGTAACGGGGTTACTTGTTGATTTGTACAACTGGCCATAGGACCTCTCGATCTCACTCAACAACACAGGTTTGGCGGATTCGATCCTGTCATAATCGGTCTTTAGTTTCCTAAGCTGGCTCTGCCCATTAGACAGATCTCTAGCAAAGACCTTGGAGCCTTTAATTATGTATGCGAAAAGCACAGCACCGGACGAAGTGGAGGTGCTTGGGGCAGGCCTATGTCCAGCAGTGGACGTCTTTCAGCTGAAATTATGATGAATTATTTTATCATCATTACTTAGCACGCGAGTCACAGACTGATTATTTTAATAAAAATAAGTACATAAGTAACATCAATAACATCATAATTATGGTATTTAATGATGATAGTTTGAATAATTCCAAATTAATTTTGAAATAAACAAATGTGAAACTTTAATAATAAATAATAAAATTAAAATAAAATTCCAATTAACAAAAAATTAAAATAATCGTTTGATGTGATGTTCGTGTGCTTTTATTTTAATCCATTTACACAAATATAAGAAAATCATATTAACAAACTAATATGGGTAGATTTATTTATTTTCATGAAAAATCCGTAATATCCGGATAATCCGGATTGGACCAAAAATCCGTTCTTAAAAATCCGGATTTTGAAACAGAACGGATTTGCATTCCCTAGTCACACCTAACTACTGTACAAAGTGAAGGTTGCGTTGCCTCCCGAGTGTAAATTACTGCTCCCTCTAGCTAGCTAGAGCATAGGTTCTCCACGTAGGCGATAAAGCCCCCTCGTGGGCGTTTCAGGCTTTCACGGGGACAGTAGACCCAGAGAAAATGATATATCCTATCTTACGACTATATAATATTACACGTTTCAATATAATCGTGGAAACTATTTCCACGATTCGCGACAGATGATAAAAATAAAATCTCAAAGGGTGGGCAATACAAGGTTGAGAATGTATGCTCTAGACTAGAGGATCGTATCAAAGGCCGAGGTTATTCACGCCATGACAGACGGCAAAGGGGAATGTACTTACCGACTGGATTTACGACGTAATATGTCTTAGATACACGTGACGACTTTCATATCCTAGGTAGTAAAATTTTATTACCACTAGTAAGATCATCTGAAATGGTACAAAGTACATTTATCTTGTTTTATAGTACCTAAGCGAGGTAGTTGCGTAACACACTAACAGTTGCACTGGCTTTCATTTTGATAGTTCAACAACATTCACTGCGTTATTTACGTTGTTGAGCAGACAATTTTTTCGAACATACGAAGCAATGGATTCGCAATATCCTTCGAAATTATTCAGTTTGGAAATGAAAGTGTGTTACGCAATAAGGGTGCAGGTGGAAGTTTGCAAAATTATTCTCAGCATGCACCTCGTTTTTGTTTAAGGGGGAAGCTCTAAGGTCGCCCGCGAAATTCAAATTTTCTTACGTTTTTGGCAATTTGCTGGTCAGTATTAAGTTGTACGTTAATTAAAATATGATTCGCGGTCGTAACAAATATGTATTTACAGAATTATAATCATTAAAGTCATCAACACAACTCTCTAAGACCATGTAATCCCCAAATGTCAAGATTTCATGAAATAGTCATTCTTGGGGATTACATGGTCTTAGAGAGTTGTGTTGATGACTTTAATGATTATAATTCTGTAAATACATATTTGTTACGGCCGCGAATCATATTTTAATCAACGTACAACTTAATACTGACCAGCAAATTGCAAAAAACCTAAAAAAAATTGAATTTCGCGGGCTACCCTGGCGCTTTCGCTTTAAGGCTACGCCGAAAAAAACGGAAAATAGTGGCCACTATTATGCGTTTTAGTGATTATAATAAAACTAAACAATGTAAAACTACCGTTTATAATAATATTAACGTATAATCTTGTGGAGCACAACTTAATGTGCTTATTTTCTGCATTTTCATTCTAAAATAAAAGAAATAACCACAGATTTATAAAGTCTGTGGAAATAACCAAACAAACGATGAGGGCGCCAAAGCGGTCGGCCTATCCCTATTACTATGCCTACAAGTTTTTTCAATTGCAGTCCGCAATCTTTATTTATGCCACAGGCTGGTTGATGGCAATAGGCTCGCCCCCCTATTACATGGGACTTAAACATAACTGGGGGAATGTAGGTGTACCAGGTACACCTCTGCTAAACCCTATGGGAATACAGGCGTGATGTCAAGTTATATCATCGTCATCATTTCAGCCGAAAGACGTCCACTGCTGGACATAGGCCTCCCCCAAGCACCTCCACTTCGACCGGTTCTGTGCTTCTCGCAACCAAAGGGGTTCCTGCGGCCTTCACAAGGTCGTCGGTCCACCTTGTGGGAGGCCTTCCAACGCTACGTCTTCCGGTACGCGGTCGCCACTCCAGAACCCTTTCGGCCCCATCGGCCATCTGTTCTGCGAGCAACAAGTTATGTAGTTTTATTTATATTTAACTAGCCTACGCTGTCCCACTCCAGGGCAAAGGTATCTCAACTCCTTCCATCTTTCGTGAGCCCGCGCGTCCTTCCAGTTTTGACGGTACCTATCCAGCTCGGTAGTTCCCATTTTTTCTATGGAACATGACGTCATTGGACAAAATCTCGTTCAGCCATGTAGTTGTACTTATTCCCCAGCCGAAGCTTATTTGCCCGTGTGTTCCTCCTCAAATAAACCTCATAATACTTACGAACCAAGAATTATTTACGAGACGATATATATGTTATTTGTATTTCTGTTTTCATAACCCGGGATGAAAAAATGAGGGCAATTTATCATTTTGTGCTTCGGTTTTTTCCGTTGAATCTACTTATATTCGAAAATAGAACATATTTGCTGAACATTCCCGATTGATATTCAATAACTTCCGAAGGGTAGTTTGTTACGAATTGACATTCAATACACGTCTACCTACTGACCTCTATAATACAATAATTTTAGAGGTCAGTGCGTCTACCCGAATAAAAGACATTCGATTTTTTTTTCCGTAAACCTAGCTATAAAAGGATCGGACTATTCTTTTGTTTGCGTACCTACCTATTACTTACCACATCTATTTTATAAACTTTTCCGACTGCAAAATTTGAACCCTTCAAGCGAAATTAATAAACAGTTCCCTCACGAATACTTTGTAAAAAAAACATTTATTTCTCAAACGAAAAAAAAACAAATTAAAAATAAACGCCTTAATCTGAAGTTCGACCGATTTAGTTTCCGTTTTCTATTTTCGACCAAAAAAATTTTATTTACGGCCATGACTGAAAAAAAAACAAGTGCCGACAAATAATTCCTTCAATTCATTTATTCAGAGAAAATCTATAGTTACAATAACTATAAGCACAATAAGTGCCATAGTACAGAGAAGAGAAATGCTTTTTGTGGCATGTAAATGCTTTTTGTTTGAATATTAGATTATAAAATATGTCTTTGGATATAGATATATGAATATATAATAGATATATGAAGTTTCGGGTGATTTGAGTTTAAACGGTTAAATATACTTGATTAAAAGTGATTAAAAGATCGACACCGATCGATCGATCGGTCTTTTACTTTTTCCAAAGAAAAACCTATCGAAAATCAAAATAAAGAAAATATCACGCCTAATTTCACTTTTGTTTTTGGCCAACAAATAAAATCGTTTCGACTGTACCTTAAACGTGAATTCACGTCTCTATAAAGTTGTCATAAAGAGCAAAGAAAACATGCAAATATTTGGGTAGCCGCAACAGTGTCCGAGGTCCCAGTTGTGCGCCAACATACCTTTGCGGCGGCGCGGGGCGCGAGGGGTGGCAGGAGGGGGGCGCCACCCAGTCTCTCCCGGCTCTCAATTGCCAGTTGCGCCGCAGCGTTTGCCGCGCGCACACGTCTGCACAGCGCCCGCGAACCGTGCACACTTCGCCCACACATGACCTAGACACCGGTTTGATCGTGAGTGGTCTGCGGTTACATAATTGTTACCTATTATTGATGTTATATGCCTACTTACTTATGTCTAGCAGATGTTTTGCTATGATATTAGCTATTGAGATGTACTGCGCGCTAACCTGCATCGATTGGCTGTCACGCCGGATTGCATTCAATGTCAGATCGTAAATTTGTGGACCTATCTCAATAATTTAAAAGTAAAGGTTTCTAGTTACTTCTTCGGATTTAATGATACCTACTTGCACCAAAGTATTGCATTTTAAGTTTTACTTTTTACACCTTCAACTAGTATTCGGATTCGGACAATTACTTTTACCCTAGCAGTTTAGCTTGCCTTTTATTAAGGCACTGCAGACGTTCGAACCCATTGAACTTTAAAAATTGTACAATGTAGGTACTTGAGTTGATTTGTGGTCGTCCGCATTGAAACGGTAGATTCGATTTTTGGGAGATATTTCTTATTTTGTCTAGTCTGATAGATACCTACATAGGAAGTTTTTATTAGTAAAAAATAAACTGGATGTATAAATCAACAAATTTTTAAAATGACCTTGCTGTTTGGCCAATATTCCTGGTATTGTGATACCCCGAAAACTAGATTTTACACATGGGATTTTTACGAATGTCCGGAACAACACGAATTTCCAGAAATTCCACATCTGGGGTTACTAATGGCTACAAAGTCATGCAATAATCTGGAATATTCTGGCTAAAAACTTGACAAAACCTTAATGCAGAAATTAATCTTTTAAAAATATTTTTGTCTTTGATAAAGGTTCTTGTTCCAAAATCTGTCGGTGGATAATGTGCACTCGTTAGCAGACGTGCAATCAGTTTTATGACACTGCCAGCTTCTAATGGGTTTACACAGGGCGATACGTCATCAATTGATTGATTGATTTAGATGCTCTGCTCACATACCTCGTTACTTATTTACTCCCTAAGTATCGATCGTTATGGGCTTGTATTATGACTCGTGATTACAACTTGTAAAGACCACAAAATAATTCTTTAACATGGGCACAAGGCATTGCAGTCATCGGTACCTTATCTTTTTTTAAAAAAGAGGAAGTTTTCAATTCGTTGAATTTTTTTCAGTGAGAATTCTGTACCACGTTGACCGATTTCAATTACGTTATTTTTAACAAAACTGCACCCTAATGGCGTAACACACTATCAATATTAATCATTTTGAAGGATATATTGCTAATCGATTGCTTCATTATGTTCGAAAAATGTGTCTGCTCAACAACGTAATAACGCAATGAATGTTGTTGAACTGTCAAAATGAAACCCATTGCTACTGACAGTGTGTTACGCAATTACCTCAGTCTAAAAATAGATTTGTTTCACTGCTCTTTCTAAACTAGACTGGACATGACGTGTCATTAGATTACACTTTTCTGTCCCAACATCCACGCCGACATAGCCTTTCATTTTAAAATTACATTCGCCATTCTCCACCCCTAATTTATCTCACAAGCCGTACCTATTCGTTACCCCTGAAATCATATCAATACATCAATCGGTTTAACACGAAAACATTATTCGATTCGACATTATTCGGAACAAAAGCGATTTCCCCTAACCGATTCGATTACCGATTTTGATCACAAAAGGGATGACTTGCGTAAATTGTCGTTTTATGAACTGCTTAAAACGATTCCTAGGACTCGATAAGGGCCGTGTAGGTACTTAGGGTGCTGTGTGAATTTTATAGTCTACGTTTTATGTTGAAAATGGTTTCCTTAAGGAGTTATAAAGGCAGGAGTTCAACGTACTTGTTGTAGGTACTTACAAACAACATGATACCTAATCTGGATTTTTGCCCGGTTCATGTTCATAAGCTCGCACCCCATTACATAAGACTTGGTTGAAATGTGTGTCCAGTAAGTACACTTCTGCCTGACCCTTCGGGGAATGATGGCTATAAACTCGCCCCTTATTACATGGTACTTAATCATAACTGGCGAAATGTAGGTGTCCCATAGGTACAGCTCTGTCTAACTCTCTCTCTACGGGGAATACAGGCGAGATGTTGTGTTTTCATATGATACAAAGAAAATAAAGAAAGAAAAGAAGAAGGACATTGACTTAATAAAAAATGTTTGAAATAATGTTTGCAGTGATGCAACGGTTGTGATTGGCCGAGTATGTTGTTACGTGCAATTCTTTTAAAATTCCCAGTAGACACTAATTGGAATCGTGCTCGGTAAAAAGAATTGAATGTGGGACATGTATAGGTATATTAGGCAGACTTCTGTACTGCGGCATTGTTACCCTTTTCATCACAGAGGTCGGAAGCTACTTCGTTTGTTCGAGTTTGGAGGCTTCCTGGAAATTCAGAATCAAACTCAAAGCATTTATTTCAGTCAAACTATTTATACCTTTGATTTGTCCAACATTTAGATCTCTATGGTGAAGAACGGCAAGAAAATCCATGGACACTATTAAATCAAGTTAGGTAGGTACCTATTATAAAATCCTGGGTGCGTTATTGTAGTAGGTATACCGACCTATCTTTGAATAAGACACTGACTACGCTCTAATAATACCTCACTAATTAGTAGGTCTAAATCCATTGCTCCTAAAAACCTGTGAAAATAATAGTGGATAGATACCGAAATAGCTCCGGTCCATAACGATATCGGCGCTAACAAATCAAAGCTCCGATGTCCTTTGGGAGACATTAGACCTTTGAAACCCGAGGGCGAGTCCAAATTAATCAGGAGAAATAGAAGGTAGTCGAAATATTACACTGATTCAAGGTCTTACCCTCTCTAAAGACAAAGAAAACTCAGCTGCTTTGATAACACCTGAATTTATAGTCATACTTTTTGTGTAAAATAAAATATAATCAGAGTCAACTTGACAAAGATTTATGCCTACTACTCTTGTCTTTCATTCTCTTTATCTAAGGCTCAACTTACACCAAAAGAGCGAAGCGGAGCGCAGTGTCAGTGTCATATGAATTTTATCTTTATTTTCATTACTATAATACCTACCTACTTATTATCGCATGAGAAACTCGAACGAGTCGCGCGGATGCCAGCGCCGCCGCTGGAATTCCGGCGAATAGCCTTCTATACCGAGCGGTTGCGTTACTGTTAAGTTACTGGGTTGTGGAGGTCAGATGACCCAGTTACTGAGTAATAACCCTTTGTAAGACCGGTTGTCAGACTTTCGGGCTTCTGACGACCCGTAACGACTGTCATAGATCCAAGAATGATAGCCAAAAAAGGAAATGAAAAGGAACAAAAGAAAAGCGAATCAAACAAACGAAAAAAAAAGCAATGTTGCTCGAATGCAAAAGTGAAAATGTATTTAGTTGTTATATTTCCCATGGAGAAACCATTTCACAAGATTGACTACGACTGTAAAATGTTCCTTAACCCTTCATATCGAACGTGGTTCCACGCGAGACATGATAGCTTTTTAATGGTTTCTGTAATGACAGAACTCAACCGGTTAATTACAGGCCTGACTGCATCATTAATTTAGCCTACAATATTCCTATTGTCAAGTTTCAATGTCCAGTAGGTACGTACATTGTAATTATAGGTACGTACACTTTATGTTCCTTACTGACGTGAATCTAGGCGCCTTTCGCTGAAGGCTTTACGGCTAGCTCGGCTTTGTGCACTTGCAGGCTGCTTAGCTTAGCTCGACAGTGGAGCTCCGCTGTCGGATTGTACGCTGCCAGGCTAATATATCTATTACCGTATGATGAAATTGTTTTACAGAACTATGGACGTATAAATAAGTTGATGTCTTTACTTGTTGTATTGGCTTCTAGCTTTTGTTGTAGTCACAGATAAAATATGTTCGTCACTCTAAGGGCTATTTTTGTCTGTTCATTGCACGATATCTGCTTTACCGCAATACCGCAGAATTATATAGATCGGACTAACTTGCCTAGTAACATCCGATCCTTATTATGCTTCGTAATCTCTTTCGCATTGTGTACCTACTTTGTACACAATGAGGACGAGATTACATAGCATAATGACGTTCAGCCATCTTCTTCACGTGTCAGACTAGCAGCGCCCCGCCGTTTCACACGCATAAGTGTCGCAGTCGATCCCGTGGGAATATCGGGATAAAAAACTACCCTATGTCCTTTCCCGGGACTCAAACTACATATCTCTATAATAAATTTCATCTAAATCGGTTCAGCGGTTTAAGCGTTTATAACATTACCTAAGTATGGATCGTCGTAGTGTGGTCGTTTTCGAACGTGTATGCTATGTCTGACTTGATAAAGGAATTAATTTGAAAACTGACGAAGATATGAAATACTTGACTGTAGTGTATTTATTTATGAATCATAGATATCTTGATTGATTATTTATGTACATAATAATATCTTGCCGATCATGAGCGGTCGTTGGACAACCGAAATCGCGTTGATTTGAAAGATTGCTACCTCATCCAAGCTTTAAGGGAAACAAGGTGGGATCACCTATAAAAAACAAAATATTGAACTGATATTCAAACTCAAGGAAAATACATATTTTTATATTAGTACTTAGACCCCCCCCCCCCTTTTCTTTGTGTTAGATATTAACTGAAAAAGAAACCATACTAATATTATAAATTCGAAAGTAACTCTGTCTGTCTGTATGTTACCTTTTCACGCCTAAACCACTGAACGGATTTCGATAAAATTTGATAGAGAGATAGATTGCATCCCGGGGAAGGACATAGGATAGTTTTTATCGACATATCTCGCGGGCGAAGCCGCGGGCGGAAGCTAGTCGCCAATAAACACTTCATGTTGCCTGTAGAATGTCATCCATTTTCTGATAACCACAGATAGATGAGGAACAGATTAGATTAGGCGCCATATAATAACACTGCAGTTAAAAGCTTTTGTAGTGTATCATGCAGAGCATGGAGAATGTGACTATTGGTAAAAGTTTAGCCATCTTACAACGTCGAAAGGTAAGTGCTTCTATTTTTGTGAGTTAGCCTGCATAAGACTTTCCAAACCCTGGACCAACTAGGTACGATTAGTTATTATGGGCAAACTCGTAAATATCAAGTTTAAAAGAGACTATTTCACAATCACTTTTGATTTAACATCATTGGCATCACATATTAGTAATAACTTGTTTATTTATTTTACTTCGATTGTCCTAGTTTAACATTTGTGACTTCAAGTGACAGCTATGTGGACAGAACCCAGCATTGCATAAATAAAGCTGTCACGCCCGTTACCGTCATACCACCTGCACATACCATAATCAGCCTATAATGTTCCCACTGCTGGGACACAGGCCTCCTCTCGGTGAGAGGGAGTGGGCCGTAATCCACCACGCGGGCCCAGTGCGGGTTGGTAGATGTCACATGTCTTCGAATTTTTTAGTTCTAAGACATGCCGGTTTCCTCACGGTGTTTTCCGTGCGTTTTGAGAGCAGTGGTGATGAAATAATTTACACAAAGTAAAGCGCCTGTCTGGGTTCGAACCTACGACGTACAACTCGGAACACTTCTATCTCTACGAAGAGTAGACACATTGCTTTCTATACAAAGTGACTTTTCTTTGGAGCATTTGTTTGGAGGCTTTTATTTAGGTAGGTACCTAGTAAGTTTTTCTTGTTTACATTTTTAATTTAGTTTTTTTTTTTTGCTTGAATACGTATAGATTTTATTGTATTTTTGTTGGTAGGTATATTTGGCGTGGCTAGCTAACATATGGAAAATAATTTAATTTAATGTTCTGTGTCCTGTAAAGTTAATTACTTTGCATATCTAGTATTGTGCTGTGCTGATGGTGAGTTTGTCGCGCCACTTCTCCCCAGCGAAAGCACTAGGAAGTGGTGAAGGGCGGGCGTTTTGGGGGACTGTCTTTTGTAATTTTGACGGTCAAAAAGTGCTGATTCTCAGCCTAGTTTGAATATTTGACTTTTGATTTTGATTGTGTAGAGTCGACCTGAACTCCAACTGCGTAACCCACTTTCTTTCACAATCTGAAGGGTTTCGAAAGAAATTCCTAACCCATTGCATGTTTCAAAAATTTGTCTGTTTGACAACGTGAATATCGCAATGATGTCGTTGAATTGTCAAAATGAAAGACATTGCAATTGTAAGTTTGTTACGCAATTACCCCGCTGTAATTGATTTACCACTTTTGACATAATTTCCCAGTAAATTAAATATGGTTGAAACTATCTGTCACGTAGTGTTTGGCCAGACTGGGTAGCGGGCGCGGGGCAGGCGCGCGGAGCGGCGAACTCAAACATTATGAACTTCCTTTGAGTGTCCGTAGAGCGCGCGGGCAAGTCACGACATAGCTTGTTCATACAAGTGGCCGCAGTGGGTGCGCGGCGCGGGCGCGTGCGACCCGCACGGTGACCCGGGTTCTCAAATTAGTTCGAACTTTTTTCTAGTAAAAATAAGTATTCTTCATCCATATTATATTTTGACAAACACTGGACACGACAACACGCAGAACGCAGCCGCGCTCCAGTGCGGACAAGCAGCCCGCGCGCGTATCCGCACCCGCGCCCGCCCCGCGCTTGGCCTCTTTAATCTTAAGGTGGTAAATAATTACGAGGTCGACTATACAATTTTTTGGTAGCATGGTCTGAGAATCTTAAGTGTTTTTGTACGATACATCCTTCCGTAAAAGTTTTAGTTGATTTATTTACTTTTTGTCTTATTTGTCTTGTAAGTACAGACGCCAGCACATCAAGCTACCCGAAACTGTCAAATTTTCCCAATCAACTTTGAACCTTATGCTTTAGCGATAAACTTGAAAATCTTTTAAAGAAATTTGACAGATTGTAGTAGGTTGATGTGCTGGCGTCTGTACCTCTAAATATTTAGTATACCTCTTCAACGCCAAAATTGGTTCTCACTACAGACGACCTGCGACGCAATATTAGAATACGCTCCCCTTTGATAGTTCGGTTTATTTAGAATGCAAAGGAAACACAGTCTCGGGCGCCTTGCGCTGCAATATTCGCCTCTGGGGGATGACAAATTACGTCGTAAATTTTCGTTGCTCTGTGCATCAATATATTTTCTGGAGGGTAGTAAATATTCGCTGGATAGTGGATATGTTAATTTGTTCTGGACTTGTAATAAAATGTCTGCTTTTTCAACAAAACAAGGCAAGTTAAGTACCTTGGTACGTGGTTTTTCAGGGGCTTTTTTAGCGGGGTAATTGCGTAACAGACTATCTTTTTGGCTTAAATTTTTGACAGTATAATACTTAGAATTCGTTGTGTTATTTACGAAAGGTTGACTGGTAGAAAATGCCTATGGCATTAAGTCCGCCTCTGTACATTTGTGTGTAGGTATGAAAGAAATATATTTTTTTCGAATATGAAGTCATGGATTAGCAATATACTTCAAAATGATTCAGATTGAGATATATAGTGTGTTACGCAATTAATACAATTGGTTTCAGTAGGTAGAACCTATAGTAAAAGTGCGCAGTGCTGCACACCCCCTACTATTTCAAGTTAAACAAATATAAAGTTTATTTCAATGACAATTAAATTGATTTTAGAGTGACTAGCATTATTGAAAAGTTATAAAAATGTTTGATGTTGTAGCGTAAGCTGAACTTTAATGTGTAGGAATTAAAGTTATTTTTCCATTAATTCATATTTGTTTACTTTTTAGCAAATAAATAGCGAACGCAGATTTATTTTAACCGTGATATTCTTTGTCAAATAAGTAAACAACAAAACTACAAGAGTTCTATAGGGCCATAAACGGACGTTACGCGTAGCGGACGTACCGCGACTCCCTCAAATCGTTAATCGGCCATTTGTATTGAGTGCGTCATTACCATCCCAAGTTAAGTACGTTAGCACAATAATCTCTTTTATTGTTCTTTTACATTAGTTGATTCCAAGCAATAGCGAGGAGTGTTGGATTTGTCCCAAAAGGTTAGAGTTTCTAATAGTGTTTCTGTTATAATCACAGATATAGATAGACCGCGTTATCTAACGCAAGTATCACGATCTGTATGAAAAGTGAAAAGAATAATTTTTGGACTACCTACTATGACGTCACAAGCACTATTTAGTGATGGGAAAATCAAATCGATTTTTGTTGTCTTCGAGTTTGTGTTTCTAGGACATGCCGGTTTCCTCACGATGTTTTCCTTCACCGTGAAAATTTTGTTTTTGCTAGGAATTGACACTATTGACCGCTCACTCCACGCTCACTTCACCTAAGTTTTCACGGTGAGATTTTTTCAGAATAGCACCGCAGTGGTGATGAAATAATTTACACAAAGTAAAGGGCCTCTTTGGTTCGAACTTATGACTTACAACTCGTAAGACGCGGCCGTTACTACTGGGCCATCACTGTTCAAGGAGAAATATGTTGTAGATATTATGACGATTGTAAGAATTTTAACAGCCTGTTAATTTTACCTTCACGGTTTTGCACGGCTGTCATGGAAATCTGGAATTTTCACCAGTATTTGACATTAAAGTGTCACAAAATGCTCTGTATTTTGACAGACATTTTTTTTTATGTGGGAAATTATCAAATAACTTCTCCCGCTCTGGGCGGAGCGCGAGGGCGTGTCAGACTTTTACTGACTAAAACCCACCCGTGTTCCTTCAGTTGCCTGTGCCAGGGGCCACGGTATCTCTCTCGAACCACCAGCAACTCTGGCAGGCATCGGCCCTAGCGGACCCCATCAGTTATTGCTGACATCGCTTTGAGCGCGCGTAGAACACAACGCGCCGTCGTCGACCCGGGCCTGATATTCGCCCCTGGCCCTGGCTGGAGGCTTTGAGTTTACTTAAGACAACTACAGGATAGTCCGGTTAAGTAGTCACGACCACTCAAGGTTATTGCCGGACGGCGAGCTCTATTTCGACAGCCCTTATTGAGTGACCGTCCACCGCTTTTTAGGAAATCAAAGCTTTACATCGAATCAAATTGTCTTTAACGCTTCCCTAAACGAATTTTGATATCACTTAACATTCTGTTTCTGACACCCATTTAGATTAATTCTCTTGTTATGTTCCTATGTCAGGAAATTGGTTAGCAATACGAAATTCCTGGCATAAAATGGAATTTAATTACTAATTTTAGGCAAACAATCACAAATTGCGGTAGATTTTCGGCAGCATTAGAGATTTAATTTGGATAACCGGATTGTGTGAGCTGGTTTAGAAACCAAATACGAGTATTAGTGACAATTTTATCGCCCTACGTAAGATAAATAACCGTAGAAACCAACCAACCTGACCAAGATTATGTCTGGACTTTAAAAGAGACTGTGTGACCTCAGTATGTTTCGGCCTTTCTACTCAGAGTATTCAGATAGGAAACACCGACCTCATCTTGTTTTTTTAGGGTTCCGTACCCAAAGGGTAAAAACGGAACCCTATTACTAAGACTTCGCTGTCCGTCCGTCCGTCCGTCTGTCTGTCACCAGGCTGTATCTCAAGAACCGCGATAGCTAGACATTGAATTTTGAAATTTTCACAAATTATGTATTTCTGTTGCCGCTATAACAACAAATACTTACTAAAAACAAAATAAAATAAATATTTAAGGGGGGCTCCCATACAACAAACTGGTTTTTTTTCAGTGTTTTTGCCTTGTGGTACGGAACCCTTCGTGTGCGAGTCCGACCCGCACTTGGCCAGTTTTTTTATTATTCGTTTGTTTTTCTGTAACAAATACAGAAAGCCACATAATATACCCCAGAATAATGTTGACAAACGGAAGCAGTATCATTTATTCCACCAGCTGCATTTATCTCAAGCCTCCCGTAACAAATATCATTCTGAGAGAGACAATGGAAGTCTCCCTTCATTGTGACGTGAACTGGCATTTTTTTTATCCTGAATTCTGTTCGCGACTGTAGGCGAAAAATTCTTTTTTGTATTTTTTGTGTCATACGGTACGGTTCTTTATGTCATACGGTAGCGTTATGTAAAGCGTTTATCTTTATGTACGTTTTATTTTACTAACGTGAGACGTTCGTGCATTTTTCCTGGAATAAAATCCAGCTTGCCCCTTGCTTTTTTAGTAAGTAATTTGTATTTGATGTTTGACTTCATAGTTTCGGTCTCGACGCAGACCATCAAAATTCAAATAAAGCCGGACCAAAAAAAAGGTAAAAGAAAACCGGACCTTTTACGAATCTGACATTCTGCGAATTGGACTTTTTCCGGTTCGGACAATTTTTTTTCAACCTGACGCTTTGTGTAGGTATCGGACGTTCTGAGTTAAGACCACAGCTTTTTGTTTTTTTTGAAGTGAAAACTTCTTTAGCGGCGTTGTACACTTTTTTTGTAATGGGTAAAAAATGTTAAACTCGCGTCAGGACACGTGACCTGATTGAAAATTCGTAAGACGTGAGTGCTACGGCGTAGGTCAAACTGTGCTACGGCGTAGCTCACACTATGCTACGGCGTAGTTCACCATACCAGCATACCAGCGAATATGGCTGTTTTTTTAATAAAATATTTCGTTTGAAATTTTGAAGCTTTTTTTAGATTCTATAATTAGACTCAAACTATTTTAAATAGATATTTAGTTAAGAGCGTTTACGCCGTGCGGCATTTTATACAAACTTTCAAGCCCTTATTTTTCGAAATGAATGAACCGATTTTAATGAAACTTCATACGCATAAGCAGGATACAAAGGTCTAAAAATACTAACTTTTTAGACTTTTGTATCCTGCCTAACTCGCGCCACTGTTACCGTAAGCGACACCACGCGTGTTTTGTTTATAAGACGATTAAAAAAAATACCCGCTTCGGATGTGTTCGGCTCTCCTCGGGATGTACTCGGTTTTAATGTATATCCGATATGTCAGTGAGTGATGGCAAAGTATTCTTTTTGTGTTTTGTTTTCACTTCTGTCGGCACTCCCGGAGTGCCACTGTTTTTTTTTTTGTAATGAAGTTTCGTAACGTGGCTTGCGGTGGAGTTGACTGGTAGAAATCGTCACGTAAAGAAAAAGCGCTATGCCTCCTCCATGCGACTTTCTCTGTATTTTTCTATTATACTCGTATACGGGGTCCCCCGACTGCACACGTTTTTTTTATTGAATCTAATTCAGTACATTTGATATTGCGTTTGTTCTCCGTGTCTTGTAAAGCATTCTTGCATCGATCGAAGGGTCGTCAGCAAGAAGTATCGTATTACCCAGTAACTGAGTTGTGGAGGTCAGATAGGCAGCCGCTCCATGTAAAATACTGGTATCCAGCGGCAGACTGGTAGCCTGGAAGCCAACGCCAAAATAGGGAATTGGAAAAGGCTAGGCAGGTGATGTTATTGGTTTTGTTTATCATCAATAGAGAGTGACTTTGTGTAGAAATTTAGGAAGGTGCCCCAATAGTGCCAAAATATTTTAATCATAGAATAACTTTTCAACTGTTACCTTCGCCCCAAAATAATAGCTTTTGTAGCTCAAATATGAGTCAAAGCCCCCTGGGATTGCAAGCTTCTTGTTCAAAACAAAACAAGTGAAAGACATTGGAAAATTTTCAGCAATATCACCTCTATTTACCCATTCACGTTCACTTAAACCGTATGCCATAAGTCTGTTTATATTAGACATAAACTTGATCAGGCGCGCATAATCAGTTCTGAAAATATTCCGTGGAAAATCCGTGGGCTTCGTGCTAAGGCATTACCATTCCTTAATGTACGGACTTACCCCAGCCCCAAGTTAAGTTTTATAGGTATATTATTTTTTCGGTTCGTTATTAAGGAGAATAGTTCTTAAGTAGAGGTGTTGGTTATTTTGTCAAAATGTCTGGACTATCAGAAAGATTTATCAATGTAATATGCGTATTTTTTACCATTAGCTAAGGTGAAACATTACAGCCGGATTTTGGTGGCGTAGTACTTGCAACCGGCGTGCGTGTATGACCAGAGGGGAAATACTCGTAATTTTAAGAAAGTTCACAGTCTCAATCTGTCAAAAATAGGTCTAAAATCCCTACATTTTTGAAAAGTTTTTGATATTGATTGTCGCTAAGATGAGACTGCCACTAGAATTTGAAAGTTTTTGTATGAACGAGGAGGCAAAAGGAGTACTATACTTTCGACGTCTCCGCCCAGACCTCTAGCTCTAGCTCTAGCTGGATTGTCCGAAATGGTTACCGCTGGCCCGGAACATAAAGGGCTAAGGAAGGAACACGGGTGGGTTTTAGTCAGTAAGAGTCTGACACTCCCTTCCGCTCCACCCAGAGCGGGAGGGGTCATTTGATGATTTCCCATCCGAAAAAAAAAAAAAAAAAAAAGGAGTACTATACTACCTATGTAACTTATGAAGGATCGTAGCAGATGGCGTTCTGTAGTTTCTGCTTACCCTCATGAGGAGAAGGCTCGGGTTTATGTGTGGATGACAGGTATTTAATTTATTATTAAGATTTAGACAAACTTTTGCCAACAATTTTGCCTTCGAGGCGGACTTATAAACTTGTTCAATATTTAAGGGTCGTTTAAGTAAGCGTCCCTACTGTCACTTCTTTAGAAGCGACTGAGTTATGAATAATTTAGACTGGCGATTTGAATATTACGAAAGTGTTCTTATGCAAAAGCTATTAGGATAATTTCTTGGATAGGTTTAAGTGTAGTGAGCCGAAATACTAATATTATAAATTCGAAAGTAACTCTGTCTGTCTGTCTGTATGTTACCTTTTCACGTCTAAACCACTGAACGGATTTCGATAAAATTTGGCAGAGAGATAGATTGCATCCCTGGGAAGGACATAAGATAGTTTTTATAGGCATACCTCGCGGGCGGAGCCGCGGGCGGAAGCTAGTACATATATATCTATTCTATTCTATTGTAAAAATAATACTAGTCTATTGTTGTCCTGCTGCGGGACAAATACAGAGAATGCATGAGCATTGATCACCAAGCTTGTTAAAGGCGGTTTGGCGGGTTGGGTTGGCAATTACACCTAACAATAATTGTAATCTTTTTTTTATTTTAAAACTAGCGTCTGCCCGCGGCTTCGCCCGCGAAGTTTGTCGATAAAAACTATCCTATGTCCTTCCCCGAGATGTAATCTATCTCTCTGCCAAATTTTATCGAAATCCGTTCAGTGGTTTAGGCGTGAAAAGGTAACATATAGACAGACAGACAGAGTTACTTTCGAACTTATAATATAAGCATGTATGGGTTTGCTCTTTACTCTAGTTTAGGTCAGAGATGACAGAGACAAAATCGACGATGGAGTGAGCTTACCCAGTAGAAGCCTGTTCACTAATAATCTATTGCGACAATTTCAGTCGTTTCACTAACATTTCCTATAATCACCATAATTATTCGCCATTATCATTTCAGCCGAAAAACGTCAATTAAAAATCAAATGTAATTTTTTTTAATTAGCCTGAGAATCAGAACTTTCCGAACGTCAAAATTACATAAGACTGTCCGCCAGCCTTGCCTATAAAATGCTGGTAACAATGTCATCGTCCAAGTAAGATTCAGACTAGCGCGACGCGACTCTAATAGAACAAATTCTATAAAAACTTGAAATTGTTCTACCACAATCGCGTGGCATCGACGCGTCACGTCAGTCTGCTCCCTTCAATCGTATCTTCCGGAGACACACAAAGCCGTATTGAGTTTAAAAATCAATTTGCAATGCACACAGTGGAACAAATAGAATCGTCTTCAAACGTTCAAGCTGTTTGTACTTCTCCATTCTTCTCCGTAAATCTCTTTTATCCCAGTTTCTCGACAAGTCTGATCCGTTGGAGTGAGTGAGATGAGGGAATACCTCCTCGGATAGTTAGGTATTAGTTACTGAAAGTTGGCTTCTTTGTTGAAATCGTGACGGATTATATTTTGGAAACTTGGAAGCTTCTTAGACATAGGTAGTAGCAATTTCATATTATGTTTGTGGTTAAGATTTATTTATAAAGGTTTACCAACATCTTCTGTGTCTATACAATATTGTAAACATTTTGTAGCCATTTTGAGCCATTACTTAAATGGTTACTGCTTTAATCCCTTCAAGGTAATAAAAAAGTTGGAAAACACTTATAAATGAGAGAGGCAATTCTTGTAATTTTAAGAACGTTCACAGTCTGATCTCAGTCTCAATCTGTCAAACATAACTTTAATTTCCCTACATTTTTGACAAGTTTTTGACATTGATGAGATTGCGACTAGATTTTGAACGTTTTCAATTACAAGAATTGACCTTCTGATCTATTAGAAATCCTTTTGTTGTTCTGAAGAATTTTCGCCAAACTTTACCAAGGACGATAGCTTTATTCACTGATTGATTGTCGGGTCTATTGAAGAAAACCTTTTGTTCTTTTGTTTGTTCAGGGTCTTCTGTTCTGTGGTCTTGACTTTGCATAAACATTACTTATTATACAGGGGGTACTTTCTTTTCTAGTCAATATGGGTAAGTTCTAAGCTACGGGTCCTAAAGAATACAGTAAAACAACAGTAGGTATAAGTGAAATTTTTATTCTATGACATTTATCATTAAATTAATAAACAAAAATGACTTGGTACATTCATGCGTCTATTTTAATTGCATTGATATTTTATTTTATATTGATTTATTCTGTTACAATATTGTGTTGGAAACACCAACAGGATCGGGACGTAGTCAAATGAATACAATGATTATACTGTATCGGTTATTCGATCGATAGTAATTGGCTTATATTCCACAACTGGTACTTATTAACTCTCACAAACTATCGCATCGAGTCCAAAATCCTATATAAGCCCGCGCAACCAGCCAAGCGTTCCGTTATTTTCCTGTATTTTTGAGCGGGAAGAAGCGAGTTCTCTGATTGGTTCCCGCCATTTCGCGTCCTCCATGAACCGAACGAACATGAAATAGTAAAAGGGTAAAGTTGCCAGTGTAAAATATTGAAATGGAAGCTCTATTAATACGAATATCAATTAAAATAATCGATTAGCAAAATCAAAATTCACAAACCCTAACAATTGTGAACCCAACCTAACCCATTTCTCTGAATCAGCTACACTACATCAAATAAACTATTTGATGTAAAATGGTTTTTACCTGAATGAATTTTATTTATTTATGAAGAAAACCGATGAAAGATTGAGCTGAATGTAAAGATATAGTGCAGAACCTACACACACAGACTCAAAAAGAAATCATCCTGTATACTTCCTTTTTACTTGATTATGCTAAATGGTGAGGGTAGGAATTTAATTCAGCTGTGAAGTATAGTCATTATTTTGAATGTAGTCGGTTGTATGGCTGTTTCGCTGATATACTGGGAGAAAATATGCTGCAAATGGCTGTTTTAAAACGTGGTCATTTTTATGAATATTTTGCTTACCTATGTGTGTGAATTTTATTGTTTAAAGTGCCTAGAATCGAAATAAAAGCTTGTGACAATTTCTAATATGGTTGCCAATCAATTTCTCCCAATTTATTATGTAGGTACCCCAAGTTTCCTTCAGAAACTCTTTTCCAAAGAAATCGGCTAGGACATACCTAAGCATTTAAAAAGAAAAGCCAGAGACAGGAATTTTTGTATTAGAGACCTGCATTTCCAGAATCTAATTACAGACTTATCTATACCAATAATAAAGCTGTAGGGTTTGTTTATTTGTTTGAACGCTGGAAGTACCAGTCGGATTATAAAAAACTGTTTGCATTTGATAGCCCAATTCTCGAGGAACGGTAGAGTCTATGTACATCCCGCTAGTGCCCTTAAGGTGCCACTAGTCGATATTTGATTCTATTGTGTATGTCAGTCAGGAATTTGAATTTTATATATTTAGATTAGATGACATTCTACAGGTTTTCATTTAAACATATTCATGTCTACAACCTGAGCAATATAGCTCAGCAATAACTGAAACGACGCCAACATAAAAATGCCATTCAGAATTATATCTCGAAGCGGTACATTTGCATTTATATGCTTCATAACCTACTTAAAATTTAGGTAATGCGTATTTTTTTAATTTTAAGGGCAACTAGCTTCATATTTTCTGACTGACCGACTTCTTGACAATTCAAAAGTGCCTGTAAATGGTTTAATTGAAATAAATGTTTTGAGTTTGAGTTTTGATGCTTAAAATATGTTTTTATAACATTCTTGTTTGAAGATTATTGCTAATCCATTTATTAGATGAAAAACCTTAATTACAATTTACAAGCTAACATTAAAATTTATATTGTAGACAAGTATATAATAAAATTTATATTGTAGACAAGTATATAATAAAATTTTTAAGAAAAAGGCAGGAGGTCAAAGGGCATCAAAAAATTCGTCCGCATCGCTGTCAATGGTATAAGTGCCCAAAAGGCTATAATAACGTTACAGTTACAGTATATTCTAAGTAGTTGTTAGATTTTGTGAAGACCAAGTGGTTTTTTAAAAGATTTTTAGGAGTCCTTAAATACTGTACCACGGCTAAATGATGTTGGTAAGATATACCGCTATTTGAAATAATTAACAGCCGGTTAACTTCATGTAATACGCAGGCGAAATTACAACAGGTGTAAAAGGTTGCTTCACTAAGGCCGAGGGTCACTTGTTCTTCCCGTCATTGTGATCATTTTGCAATGGACCATAGAGATGATTCTCGTAATTTTAAGAACGTTCACAGTCTGATCTTAGTCTCAATCTGTCAAAAATACCTCTAATTTCCCTACATTTAGACACATTTTTGACATTTGTTTGTCGCTGAGTACAGACTGCGACTAGATTTTGAACGTTTTAAATTACGTGTATTAGCCTTCATCTGTGAACCTTCTGGTAATGGAGATATTAATAGTTAACGTTCCCACTTTTTTGACGTTTTTTTTACGAAAGGAGTTTTAAATGTTATTTAAATACTTTCACGACCTCTGTACTGTCGAATGCACCCATAAGCTCAATGCTTTGTGTGCGTTACATTGCGCGCTACCGAAAACAGCGAATTTTAACACCAAAAATAAAAGTTGTCTTCCATCAATTATTTTGCACAAAGTAACTCAGTTTGCTCAGTTTAATGTACAGAATGCGTAGATGACGGCTTCGTGATGGCTCTTTTCACATTCTGTATTTCCCTCTTTTAATTAACTGGCAAATTACTTATATTGTTCTCATCTGCCATTTCCAACCTGTTTCCCTGTTTCGAACAATCGCAGAAAACAATCTAATCTAACAAACAAGTTTAATTTAATTTCCTGACAGCAAATAGGTACCTATAACAGAACCTACATTATATTCACCAGTCACCCTTGACCTATTTTCTGTACAAGTAAAGGGCGTAGCTCGTAGCTGCTACGGCGTAGCGTCGTAGCACTTTGTAGTACGTACGGAGCATGAATTCCTATCGCCTACGACTGAACGTGAATGCTTTCCACATAGTCACGCACAACAGAGGATCTAATTTTGTCGAGCATTGATCGAATTTTTAGTATTGGGAAATGAGGCCTTCTTGCTAAAATTGTCTTTGTTAAAATGTTATATTTCTACCAGATACATAAAATTTTGCCTGTGTTGTCCCAATTCAGGGCAATTCCCTCTTTTCAAAAAAATCCCTCTTTCCATTTTTTCCGGTCTACTGCGATTGTGGGCCAATCCATTAAGAAGGAGTCCAGCTCATTCCGCCATTTCTGCCTGGGCCTACCGAGTAGTTGTTTCCTGCTTTTTGGGATCGTACTTTGTTGGAAAAAACTTTTTTTTTATTGGACTCATACTTATTTAACTAATATTTTTGGTGGTACTGAATGTTTGTGTTAAAGTTATACTGACTGATTTTTTTTACAGTCTCGAAATTTTTACAGGGTGTTCTACCCATGAATATGAACAACTTTCACTATGGGACCAACTCTGAAATCACGAAAAAAAAAAACCAGCTGTTTAATACAAAAGATCAATACCTACTTGACCAAAATGTATGAAACAACTGATTTTTTTTTTGTGATTTCAGAGTTGGTCCCATAGTGAAAGGTTGTTCATATTTACGGGTAGAACACCCTGTAAAATTTTTGAGACTGTAAAAAATATCATCCAGTATTTTCTTTACTTTTTTAACAGATTAGCTCGAGGTACGTTATGATATCTTTTAGCGTAAGAAAGCACTTGGCTAAATTAAAACAGGTGGCAATATAAAACCTTTTAGTTAAGTAGTCACTGTATTAAGGCCACGATATGTTCACATTTAGTTTATATTTTGTGCTTTATTTCATGTCTTTTGAAAAGGTTAATCGCATAATACGTTTCGTTAGTAATGTAATCAGACTAGCCTTTTCCAAACTATGTTGGGGTCAGCTTCCAGTCTCACCGGATGCAGCTGATTACCAGTATTTTACATGGAGTGACTGCCTACCTGACCTCCACAACGCAGTTACTGGGTAACACGATACGCTTTGGTAAGACTGGTTGTCAGATATACGGGCTTCTGACGACCCGTAACGTCTGTCAAAGAACCATGAATCAACGGCTTAAGGATTTGTCACACTGGATGCGTTCTCCGGTCTGCGGTCATGTATGAACAACACTTAACTTTGAGCTGACCGCAGACCGCAGAATGCATCCAGTGTGCCAAGGCACGGAGGGGTCTCGGTGTGTAAAGATGTTTACCCATCCACGGACCGGCCGTATCAAGTGTAGCTTAATCTGATCGATCGACCCCTGTTATTAGTTAGCCAGGAGGCCCTTCGTTAGTAGATTAATACTGAAATAGTATCAAATACGGAATTACTACCGAACTGCGGTAGAAGGACTGTCGCATATGAGAAAACACAGTTTTCTATTCAATTACCTAAAGAGATTAAGGGAAAAAGAAAGTGGGACAAGATTTCTCTTCCAACGTTTTAATGTCTATTAAAGCACCTTGTCTTGATGAAATGTCTCCACTCGAGCTCAAAGCATTTATTTTAATTAAACCATTTACTTTTGAATTGTCAAGGAGTCTGGCAGTTAGTAAGACAGTTAAAGATTTTCCCATTCCAAAACGTAGATCTCTATAGAGCAGCAGAACGGGCAAGAAACTCCAAGGAAAGTCTATTAAATCGAGATATTACAAAATCCTGGGTACATTATTTTTGTTGCTTAATAAATGTATGAAAGCAATGTAAAAAAAACAAAATGAAGAAACAATTGAAAATATAAGATTAGATTAGATTAAATTACCGTACGCAAAATACGCGCTTTGTCGTGGAGTTGCGGAAACCAGCCCGTATTACCTATTACCGTATTACCTAATATAAGATTAGCCCTGACCCCCACCCCCCCCATGATTTAGCGCCCCGTTCACCATCCAGCTCAACCATTTTGTAGGGTAAAATATCTTAAACCGTAAATCAAGCCGTTCTTAAGGCGATAATTAGTACCTACCTCACGATCCGCTGCTTCAAAAACGACCGCTAATTATTGATCGAGACCTCGGATATCTATGATCGAGATCACTCTTGACAGAAGGTCAAACAAATTAGGCACACCCTTGTGATAAAGTTAATAATTCTTTTGCGATGCGAAATTCTTTACTTACGTTTTTTTGCAATCTGCAGGTCAGAGTCAGGCTGTATGTTGATTAAACAAATGATTGGCGGCTGTAACCTCCTCCTCCGACCATAACGTCCTCGTAAACATAACGTAAATTCGGACGATGATAATATTGAAAGTACTCGATTCGTAAATAATAAATACTTCTTTCTACTCTTTTCCTACTACGCTTTGGAATGGGCTACTATCTTCATCTTTCTGACTGACCGACTAGCGACTCCTTGATAGTTCAGAAGTGCCTGCAAATGGTTTAATTGCAATAAATGGTTTGAGTTTGAATATTTACTTAGTTTTAAGTTTTTATTAATATCCATGTATGATACAAAATGAGATTGTCGCAAAAAAAAAAAACGTTTTTTTTTTACAATGGGTTTGCTCTTGACTCTAGTCAAATTCAGAGGTGACAGAGACAAAGTCGACGATGGAGTGAGCTTACCCAGAAGGAATGCTGTAGGATAGTTGTATTTTCGTAAAATCGTTCGAATTAGTAGTTTGTTCGTGCTAGGCCCACGATAGTCGAAAAAGATTATTTTACCTTTCATACTCGTTCAAGTGTGAAACTGGAACGATGAGTGAAGATCCTTCCACTTGAATAACTTTTGAAATATTCGGATAAAGTATAAACTCTAGAGGATTATTTTATTCAAGTGTTGGAGATTCCTGATAATGGTTTGAAAATTGCTATATATTTCGTATTTGCTCCCTGCTAAATATATATTTAAGTAGACTGTTTGAGAATAGTAAGTCAGTCAGTCAAGGGTATCGTAATACCCAGTAACTGGGTTGTGGAGGTCAGGTAGGCAGTCGCTCCATGTAAAACACTGGTATTCAGCTGCATCCGGTTAAACTGGAAGCCGACCCCAACATAGTTGGGAAAAGGCTAGGCAGATGATGATGATGTTTGAGAATAGTAGGTAAGTATTATTTTTACATCTTTAGAAATAGATTTTTCAAACAACCGTTTTTGCTAAATTTCTCTATGGTTCGGAAGCTAATAATTTAGTCTTAGAGGCATTTGAGCTAGTGTTGTGTGTTATTGTTGGGCCAAATGTAATTCAATTACAAATGACTTCAACACTAATTCGAAAGTAATCAATTATAATAATTTTAATTTAAACTACATGTGATTCAATTACAATTCTATGAAGTATTTAATTACTCCCAACACTGCTCTGTATAAGGCTCAACTCACACCAAAAGAGCGTCGAAGCGCAGCGAAGCGGAGCGCAGTTTCAGTGTCATATGAATTTTAACTTTATTTTCATTACTATAATACTTATTATCGAACACGCTCGGTAGAGAAGGCTATTCGCCGGAATCCCCGAGGTGCCGCGGGCATCCGCGCGACTCGTTCGAGTTTCTCATGCGATAATAAGTATTATAGTAATGAAAATAAAGTTAAAATTCATATGACACTGAAACTGCGCTCCGCTTCGCTGCGCTTCGACGCTCTTTTGGTGTGAGTTGAGCCTAACAGCAATTTTCAATAAAATAATCTCAAAATATGTTTCACACTTCCACGCGTCATTACGCGTCAGCCCTCACTGCTAGGGGATGCGTAGTTTTATGTCTTCACTGGCTCACGTCATCACGTGTCGTACCCTAATGCATCGACCGTAAGACCGGCCTCCGTGACACCGTCAGGTGTGCGAAATGGTTAAGTAAAAATGAAGGTTACCGTGATTTACCATTTTTCTTCATAGACTCATTTACTATATTGTATGCGTGTAATATCAGACAGAAAGAGCAGTGTTGGTCAAGTGGTTACGGCCGCGACTTATGAGTTGTAGGTCGTAGATTCGAACCCAAACAGGCGCTTTACTTTGTGTAAATTCAGCAGTAATTCAGCACTGTAATTTCAGCATTCCTAAAATTAGTTCTCGTAACTAAACTATGTTAGCAGCTTGTTTGGGCTCTTCAGTAAGTTTAAGAGGTAACTCTCGACCATAAACGATTTGCGTTTAAGCCAAAATGGCGGACGATTTTCACTTAAATAAGGTGTAAGGTCGTCGTGGGCTTAAGTTAGTTAAAATATTGGTGTAGAGTTACAAATTGTTAGAAAATTATTTCAAACGTTTTGATGTAGTAACATTATTTATAGAGTTGGTTTTGAAATTTCTCTATTATCACATTATACCATCACGCCTGTAATCCTCAAAGGGTAAGGCAGAGGTGTAGCTATATGTGGGCTCAATCCTTCTCTTCAATATCCTCCTCCTCCTCAAGTCGTACTCCTCATTACTGAGGGTCGTGATTTTCCCTTGGAAACATCTTTTCCCTGGCGATGTTTCGCCATCTCTGTCTATCCTTAGCCAGGTGAAGCGCATCATGAAATTTCGTGTCAAGAGAAGCCTCTTCAATATAGAAGACGTCAATTTAGTTACGTAATAAAAAAACAGTTTCGGTACCTTTCGGAAAATATTCGGTCAAATGTTAAAATTGAAAAACTCACGCATTACGTTTTCATTCAAAATGTTTACAGCTGTGCGAAAACGTTGACTAAATGCCAATCCATGCTTCACTGCAGGTAACTAATGTCTCGATCGACTTTCCGATTTGTGCGGCATTGCGAAACGGTAACATATTCCTGGAAAACCAATGCAAAATTATAGCATATGCTCGCAAACTAAAAATAAATTTTTTGTTTCTACTTTGCGTAAAAAATTTGTTCGTGTATACCTCGTTTCACATTTTAGTCACAGACACTAGTATGTCCTCACTGAGAAGAGGAAATAATAAATAAACATTTATTTCTCTTCCACAAAGGCGCCTTAAAAATATGAAGACACTATACAGGGTTATTGGTAAAACATTAACAACCTCTTAAGAGGTCATTGTACTCATCATTATGAACGACTTTTACTATGGGAACAAACCTGAAATATCGAAAAAAAAAACAGCTGTTCCCTACATTTATGTTTGTTTATCTCGTCAAAATGTAGGGAAGCTAGCTTAATTTTTTTTCGCGATTCTACTGACAAAGGGTTTTTCGAAATACTATCCCTAAGAGAATGAATGGGGGGTGAAATTTCACGTGGACGAAAGTCGCGGGCAGAAGCTAGTATTGAAATAAGCTCAATTTTGGATGTCAAATTAGTAAACGTATTATCACATTCACACACCACAGTTGAAACTAACATTTAATTGCACTAGGAAAAACCTGTCACACAGATTACCAGCCCTCTACCCCCGAAAACCAATGATTGAGGAAAGGATCATAACTATTATAAAAGTATAAATTTCAGGCTGGTCCTTTGTTACATGGGTCTTTTGACATAACTTGTGAAATGTGTATGTTCCATACATCTCTGTCAAACCCTTTGCGAATTACAGGCGTGACGTCACGTCATATGTTATAATCGAGCAATTCCAAAACCAACGCTATATAATATTATTACTAATCTGCGTTCGGGATTTATTTGCCAAAACTGTAAACAAATATGAATCAATGGAAAAATAACTTTAATTCCTACTCAATAAAGTTCAGTTTACGCTACAACTCTAAACATTTTTATAACTTTTTCAATAGTACCAGTCACACTGAAATCAACTTTATTGACATTGAAATAAAGTTGATATTTTTTTAACTTGAATTACACTTTTACTATACCTACATCAAAACATTTGTCTACAAATGTCTACATCAAAACAGTGTGTGTCCTACACATCTCTGTCTTACTCTTCGAGAAATGCAGGCGTCATGTTATGTCATATTTTTTCGTGTGGGTAATTATTATCCTCAGAAGGCCAAACACTTGAGCCCCATCTTAATCAGATTATCCACGGTTTAGCTCCTGAAAAGATTAGACCCCCATGATGTAACGAATAAGTCGATTATTTATTACTAGCTGCGCCCCGCGGTTTCACCCGCATAAGGGTCGATCCTGGGAATAAAAACTATCCTATGTCCTTGCCCGGGACTCAAACTATCTCTATACCAAATTTCGTCTAAATCGGTTCAGCTGTTTAAACGTGAAGAGGTAACGGACAGACAGACAGACACACTTTCGCATTTATAACATTAGTAGCCGCGCTCCGCGGTTTCACCCGCGTGAATTTGGATCCCGTGGGAATATCGGGATAAAAAGTATGTATATGTTAATACAGGGTGTCAGCTACCTCCATACAAAATTTTATCAAAATTGGTCCAGTCGTTTGAGCGTGAAGAAGTAACAAACATATGTATAAACACATACACACACACTCACAAACTTTCGCCTTTATTATAAGTGTGAAGTATGGATATTTATTTTAAGCCGTTAATGTCCCACTGCTGGGCAAAGGCCTCCCTACCCTCTTTCCACCTCTCTCTGGCCAGAGCTGCCAAGGACCAATTTTCTGGGCCTGTCGCGATGACGTTTGCCATTAAGCGGGATCCACTGAGTCGTAAGTTTGACCCACTGATCGTCCGACATGCGGCAGATGTATCCGCAGCCCAATTCCATTTAAGCGTGGCACCATTCCGAGTGACATCAGTTATTTTAATGAGGGAACGCATTGTTATATTCTTAACCCGGTTCACGAGTTTAATACCCGAATAAGTCAATATGGTCCGTTTTTATTACTAAGACTTCGCTGTCTGTCCGTCCGTCTGTCTGTCACCAGGCTGTATCTCAAGAACCGCGATAGCTAGACAGTTGAAATTTTCACAAATTATGTATTTCTGTTGCCGCTATAACAACAAATAGTAAAAACAAAACAAAATAAATATTTGCCATACAACAAACGTGTTTTTTTTTTCGGTGTTTTTGCCTTGTGGTACGGAACCCTTCGTGTGCGAGTCCGACTCGCACTTCTTCTCCTTCTTGCCTGGTTTTTTCTTTATTTACTTTTAACGGATAACGTATCCGTACATATAGGTAACACCTATCGCCTAATCAAAAAAATATTTTACTACCTATGAACTCCAACTGGGGTACACAGCAAACACAAACAGGGAACGCTGGGGTACAAACAGCGAACGAGGTCGCAAGTAGGGTGGAAACACAAGTCATCGGTACGTAGCCTAGACTAGACGGGTCGTCGCGGCTGTATCGACCGGCGGCGCTGGCGACCTGCCAAACAGTCAGCTGATCGACTGACTGGTGCGAGAATTTGTTAGGTACTGCTTTTTACTTTGTTTCTAAGTATTGATGTTCATAGATACATAAGGTAATGGTTACTTATGCTTGATTATTATCATTAAGTATGATCATCAGTGTGATTTATTTTGATTCAGCTTAGTAATGGCAATGTTGTAGTAAAGGCCTTTTTTTTTTTGCTGGTGGGAAATCATCAAATGACCCTCCCGCTCTGAGTGGAGCGGAAGGGAGTGTCAGACTCTTACTGACTAAAACCCACCCGTGTTCCTTCCTTAGCCCTTTATGTTCCGGGCCAGCGGTAACCCTTTCGGAAAATCCCGCTGACCCGGCAGGCTTCGGCCCTAACGGGGCCCCTCCTCGATGCTGACATCTCTTTGAGGCGCGTGGAACACGCACGCGCTGTTTAGTAAAGGCCTTAATAATTATTTATTTCAACGTTTAAGCACATACATATTATAATGTGGTACAATAAACAATATTGACTGTGGTAACGGGCGCGACTAACGAGTTGTAGGTCGTAGGTTCGAACCCAGACAGGCGTTTTACTTTGTGCAAATTCGTTCATCACCGCTGCTAACAAAACGTTGCAAGAAAACATTGTGAGGAAACCGCCATGTCCTAGAACCAAAAAATCGAAGACTTGTGACATCTACCAACCCCGCACTGGGCCCGCGTGGAGGATTGCGGCCCACTGCCTCTCACAGAGAGAAGGCCTGTGTCCCAGCAGGTGGGAACATTATAGGCTAATTATGTAGTGTGTTGATTAATTATTGAGTTAAACGTGCTAGTGAGATTAATTGAATTATGTTACTGAATTTGGAAGTAGCATAATTTAGGTAAATAGGGCACATGTGTTATGGATTATAATTACAGCTGTCTATATCCATAATTAAATTAGGGAAGATCGAGATTGCGTTCCCGATCGAAGTACCTGTGAAAGACTGAACATCGGACCCTCTCGACGTTAATCCACTGAATTTCTCGGGGAAAAAGAGAATAAACCATTGACATTAATATTATGAAACCTGCCAATTTCATCAAGTCTGCTTTTAAATTAAGTAAATATACGGTTTCCACAAAATCATCACGCTCAAGTAAATCTTCCATCTTTTTTTTTTTTTTCTCAAATTAATAGAAACTTAACTTCTCAAATTAGAGAAATCGTAGAAATCTTTTTGAAACCGCAAAGAATGTCTACGAAAAAGCGAGAGTTCTTGGAAAATACGAGTAAATGACACAAATAAAAAAATAAGGCAATTGCTTGGAGCTATGGGGACACACTCGCGTCAAGAACTCCACTATGTTGACTTTAACGTTTGTCTTGAACGATGTTTTTTCTACCACCTTTAAGGGGTACCTTATTACGCTCGAGGTGGTATGACAGGAATAGCATTTTGTTTTTTATTCTGAAGAATACAACATTTTTTAAGAACCTTTTGCAGTCGACACATTGACTTGCTTTTTAGGCTTCCGTACCCAAAGGGTAAAAAAACGGGATCCTATTACTAAGACGCCACTGTCCGTCTGTCTGTCACCAGGCTGTATCTCAAGAACCGCGACAGCTAGACCGTTGAAATTTTCACAGATGATGTATTTCTGTGGCCGCTATAACAACAAATACTAAAAACAGAATAAAATAAATAAATATTTAAGGGGGGCTCTCATACGACAAACGTGTTTTTTTCGGCATTTTTGTCTTGTGGTACGGAACCCTTCGTGTCACTTGGTCAATTTTTTTTTTATCTATGTATAGTATATCTATGTATAGATACTAATACTTGTAATAAAACTGAAGAGTTTGTTTGATTTTTTCTAATCTCTGGAATCACCAGTCGGATTTGAAATATTCTTTTAGCATTTGATAGCCCAATTCTTGAGGAAGGCTATAAGCTATTTAGCATCACGCTAGGACCCTTCGAACCCGAGCAAAAAGAAAGAAAAAAAGACAGAAAGAACGCTAAGCGAAAACGAAGTAACAGCGCGGGCACGCGATGCGATGCGACGGGGTGGGTCGGGGGAACAAGAAATTTCACGCGGACGAAGTCGCGGGCAGAAGCTAGTCTAAAAATAATACCTTCTTTTTGACATATCTACCTACATCAAGTGAGGTAAAAGGTAGTCGTAATTTTATAGGAGGTCAAATTGGGTTTCAAGAATATACTGAATTATTGATTAATCAAGATTGCCCATTTTGTAAGTTAAATAGGAATAGGTAAAGGGTTATCTAAAGGTTGATTAGATTAGGTTTGTTAAAGTATCAGGTTTCTAGGGTCAGTAACGAATTGTTATTTCTGAGGGCGTTCATTTTATTAGCAAACCGGTTCCTTAAGTACATTCGCCCACGCTTAATTCACATGAGGGTTCTATGGGAAAAAATCGATGATAACGCCTGAGGAGAAGGAGGATCGTAGCAGCTGGCGTTCTGCCTATTCATATGGGAAGAAGGCGTGACTTATGTATGTATGACGTGTATTGCCTATAAATGGTTTATTTGCTAGAATACCTACGGCCTTATTACAAAACAAGGTTTATCTTTAGGTTTAAACCATGGAGCCGAAATTTCGAACCGACAAAGTTAATGTTACAAAAACTGACGTTAAACACGAGTCTAAGTTGTCAATTTTGACGTTTGTCGGAACAAAGTTTAAAATACAGTAGGTGCCTTCACGACCCGGTTGCCGGGTAGCCGGTGCCGACTATCCGGTAACACTTGCCAGGCAAACTACGCCGGTACGTGTGAAAGTCAACGTACATGGCACTTCGCCGCCGGGTACCCGGTGCCGGCTACCCGGTTGCCGGGACGTATGAAAAGGCACTAACTGTCTGGAAGGTTTAAGCTAAGCTCTAAAGTTAGAACTCGTTTTGTAATAAGACGGCTAATGTCCTAATTTGTATGGTTTGTCCTATCATGGAGTATGTGCTTGGTCATTGATAGAAGCACAATAATAATAAAGTATGTTCGATAGCCTGGACAAGTGAAAAGGTTACTCTGTACTATACTCTCGTTGTCCATGTAAAACTAGTCGACTGCATAATTGCTTTCTCAGGTGGTATAACGCGAACTTACCCAATACAAACACATGGGAATTGATCATCAATCACTTCTTATCTAACTTACGAGTATATAGTACTATATATGGTACTCCATTCCTATCTGCAGGAACCTTAACGACTTGTCTGTCGTGATTGACGAGAAATAAGTCAAAGTTGGCTTTACTTCAAGTTACGTATGACGCAACCTTTAAGGCCAGCGCACATCGGCGGACGGTGGGGCAGGGAATTTTAAAACCACCGTAAATTCATGCGTACCTAATGGTAACAAGGTGTAGATTCCAAAGCTCAGAGACCGACCACGGAGCATCAAAGGAGATTTCTCTCTGCGGTATTGATGAGCGGGCATGCGACGGTATGCGCCGGAGTTCGCTATCTTAAGTTCGCGGGGGAGAAGTATTGCAAGCGGGGTGCACTCCAAATTTCCCCCATGGCATACCGCGCCAACAGAACGCGTGCAACTGAAGTGGCAGTGATCTCGCCACGTTTGTAGAAGAACCGAATGCTGGTGGAGCAGACAAGTCCTGAAGTGGAGACTGCGTATCAGCAAGCGTAGCGTGGGATGCCCCCAAGCTAGGTGGACCGACGATCTTAAGAAAGTGGCTTGGACAGACTGGATGCGGAAGGCGAAGGACAGGGTTGTGATTATGGTTCTGCCTGGGAGAGGCCTATGTCCAGCACTGGACTGCGATAGGCTGAGTTGACTTTGAGTTGATGTCGTGGGATGCCGCAGCATCCAGTAGTGCGCCTGTGGTCGCTGGCGTCATCGCAAATCATCAGTGTGCGCTGGCCAGTGGCAAATCCTCCTCGATGCCGTCCACCGTCGTCCACCGGTATGCGCTGGCTTTTATTGATTAATTTGGTGGCCCCTGAAGTTCAGCACTTCAGCTTACACTATAGGAACAAAAACGGTCATGCATTATAACGCGTTTTGCAGTTGAGAAGCCGTGGAGTTTGTTTGTTTGTCCTACCTTGGGGAGTGGCTCTTATGTCATCAGTTTGTTCTAGCCATGAGGAGCTTAAGGCGGTAAGGTAAGGTAGGTAAGGTTGATATAAGAATAGAATTGTGACTAGGTGGTTCTCACACATAAGCGGTCGTGGGACTTGATTCTGTCTATTTAATCTGAGCTTCGTCTTTATTGAGTGAGTAGGTTAAGTTAGCCTTCACAAATAGCGATGATTATTTTAAGGGGGAAGCGCTAGGGTAGCCTTTAGATTTTATTACGGTTTCTTGCAATTTGCAGGTCAGTGTCTGGTTGTATTTTGAACAAAATATAATTCGCGACTGTAACAAGTACCTATGTATTTACAGAATTACAATCATTAATACAACCATCTAAGTTCATATAACCCTATTGAATGACTATTTCCATGAATTAATATCAAATCCATTTGTGCGTTTGGCTTACGTAGTTATTAGTTAGTAATCTGTGGTTTGGCGTTTTAACTTTTCTTTTTTTTTTGTGAAAGGCATCTCGCTGTTCAACCTATGAGGTTGTCAACTGCTTAACCGGACTTTAAACACGATTGACTGATATTTATACCACGACGTGATTGAGCTATTTATGTACCTATAGATACGACACGTGTAGGTACACGTGTCGTACGAGAGAAAAAGCAGACAGGTTTAGTAAATTGTTTATTTTTATTGTTTACACATTTAGTAGGTATGGTATAAAATTGATTAATAAAAAACTGCTTTATTTATTTTTTAAAGATTAAAGCTGGAAGCGCGGCTGCATTGGCCATAATCCATTATGGCCCACTCCCTCCCAAAGAAAGAGGAGACTTGTATCACAGCAGTGGGAACATTATAGGCTGATTATGCATGCTATGCAAAGCTAGGCCAAAATTTAAAGTAGAAAAAGGGAAAATGAAATAAAATTAGACCAATTAGACTGTACTGACTATGACACGAATAGCGCCATATATTTGTGTGCAGTGGTTCGTGTTGTGTGGGTGTTAGTTTCAGATATGTAGGCGGTTAAAGGCACCGTAATATAGGCTAAATGCTTATCAGAATTCTACTTAGCAGACAATGGCGGCTTGTGTATCTAGTGGGTAGAATGGTTGATATACAGGGTGGCCCAGGAAACGAGGCCCCAAGAAAATTTTTAGAAATCTCTCTCCAAGTTTTTCCCGAAACACCCCCATGTATGTACAGCGATTATTTATGGTTAAGGGTGTGGGAAGCCCTTGGAGAGAGGTTTCTAAAATGTTGTTTTGGACCTCGTTTCACGCGCCACCCTGCATTTCTTGTCGCATTGAGAATGGTTTGTGCAACACAATGTAAACCGTCATTCTCAATCAATATACAAATAGGTGCACGTTACAACAAATGCAAACAACAAATTCCAACAACAATAAATAACAAAAAACAACAAATATACAACAAATTCAACAACAAAAAACACAAAAAAAAACAATAAACAATAAATTCCAGGTAACAGACTAACATTTAACTTTAAACTATTGGAAAACAAAAAAAAAACAAAACAACAAGTAAACAATAAATTCCAGATAACAGACTAACATTTAACTATTTACTTGTAGGTGATATTGAAAGCCGTAACAAAATCCGTTGCGTAGTTTAAAAAAACAATGCGGTCACGCAGACAGACACGAAATACGACTTCAATTTATTTTAAGTATAAATACAATGTGTCCAATTGTGCAAAGAAACATTATTTCATTCTATACGAGAAAATATGTGAACACAACAAGATTGCAGAACAACAATTTCATCAGGAAACAAGATAGGTAATACAAAACGAAGGACGTCAAAATTCTCCTACTACAGTTCCTCAAATTCATTACAAAGATACGTTTGTCTTGCGAGGTAATTTGTAGAAATTTTGCGAATCCTCACTGTTTTCTATGTGTACATCTCTCTTATTTATGTTTTCTTACAGGCAGAATAATATTCTAGAATTTATTAGTAAAGTAAAAATACTTGGCTTTTTACAAGCTTTTATTTAGCTTGCACTGTTCGTATGTAAGTATGTATGTCAAGTTGTCCGTTCAAAATTTGCTGTGGTCATTTTTACAGCACGCAGTTTTGATTTTTTTGTTCCTTAGGATAAGCAAAAATGTAATAATAATAGCATCACGAAAAAAAATTAAAAAATAGCATATTACCGTTGATAAAATAAAACCTTAGATATTTTAATAGATACCTAACTCAAACGGGCAGTCCGAAAATGTAGCTTAAATTAAAGAGCCCTGTTGGCGGGTATCGACGAGGTCTTATTACTAAGCCAACAACCAATTACAAAGCCCTATTATAGATTTATGATAAGCGAGATAAATACGAGCGGGATTAGGATTACTATACATAATAAATAATTTACTAGCTGGGCCCCGCGGTTTTACCCGCGTAAATGTCGATCCCGTGGGAATATCGGGATAAAAAGTAGCCTATATGTTAATCCAGGGTGTCAGCTACCTCCATACAAAATTTTATTAAAATCGGTCCAGCCGTTTGAGCGTGAAGTAGTAACATATAAACACACACACACACTCACAAACTTTCGCCTTTATAATATGGGTAGTATTTAAACGAGTGACTGTAAATTAAAGTTTTAAGTGACAAACATAATTAATTTACGATATAATATTACTAAGTGGGCGACTGACTGCGAGTGACGAGAAATCAACAGAACAGCAACTTACAAACATTAATTTGAGTTACTTAAAATACAAAATGAAGAGGTTTAAAGTAACCTAACACAACCGAACCTCGGGGTGCCCTTGGCTCGCTCTTGCATCCTATGTCGACGGAGCCCCGCTTCGCGGGGCCCCTATTTCTGTGTAAAGGGTTTAAAGTAACCTAACACAACCGAACCTCGGGGTGCCCTTCGCTCGCTCTTCAAACTCAAACTCAAACTCAAACTCAAAGCATATATTTCAATTAAACCAATTACAGGCACTTTTGAATTGTCAAGGGGTCGGTCAGTCAGAAAGGTGAAGCTAGTTGCCCATTCCAAAGCGTAGGTACCTATGGAGAAGAACGGACAAGAAACTCCATGGACACTCTTTTAAATCAAAATAATATGGTTACAAAGTCTTGTTTACATCATTCATGTTAAAAATTATGCATGTGAGAACGATGCAGAACGTTAAAAGCGTCCGTAATGAAAAAAACAATTCAAATATTAAATTAAATTAAAATAAGCCATGGCAGCAAAGAGATGACCAGTCCCTACTGACGGCGCCCGTTCACGAACATGACGCATGTATTAGCACCATTCAGCTCAACCATTTTATAGGGAGCTAAATGATCCAACACACGCGCCACCATCAGCGAGACATTTGAGTGAGCATGACATACTCTCAGCCGCCAGGGCACATTCAAGTCAATGAAAGGCGTACCCAGTAAATGGAAGCTTTATAGTATGTACATAGTACTCACACATGTGCTGTGCAATTATACAATACTAGGAGATTGAATTTATATAATGCAAAAAGTGTATTTTAAAATCTTCAGCAGCTTCAACAGTATTTTCCAATGCTAATCAAATTATTTGTGCGTCCTTATGGAGCAGGACCAGCGTTTAGCCAAGCACTTTCATCGGCGATATAGTCCCCCAATTTATAATATGCCTGGCTGCATAGTGTGCGTTTTATACAAGATTTAAATTTCGTTTCATTCAGTTGAAGTATGTCGACAGGTATTTTATTGTAACATTTTAAACAGTAGCCCATGAAAGACGAGTCTACTTTAGCCAGCCTGAAACCTGGTTGAACTAATTGGTCCCTATTTCTAGTGATATAATTGTGTCTTTCACCTCTTTTACTAAAAAGATGTAGATTTTTCCTTACGTACATGATATTTTCATAGATATATTGACAAGGTACCGTCATGATGTTAATATCTTTAAACAGTTCCCTTAGAGAGTCACGCCTGCGGAGGTTGTATATGGCTCTGATAGCTCTTTTCTGCAGAATAAAAATAGACTCGATGTCTGCAGCCCGTCCCCATAGTAAAATACCGTACGACATGATACTATGAAAGTAACTAAAATAGACCAGTCTCGCGGTATCAACATCAGTAAATTGACGGATTTTTCTCACAGCATATGCTGCTGAACTTAGCCGTCCTGCAAGGGATGTTAAATGAGGACCCCATTGAAGCCTTGAGTCGAGCGTGATCCCCAGGAAAACAGTTTTATCGACGAATTCTAGTTTCTCTTGATTCAATACTATTTCACAATTACTACTTTTGACATTTGGTAAAGAAAATCTTATGCACTTCGTTTTTTTCCCATTTAATACTAAATTATTAGCAGTGAACCAATTTTGGATCTGCAGTAGGGCGTTATTTACGTCGTCAAGATTTGATGCACGTCTATTAATTTTAAAAATCAAGGAGGTATCGTCAGCAAATAACACCATTTGTGGTTGGGTTTTTAACAAGTGGGGTAGATCATTAATATATACTAAAAAGAGGAAAGGACCTAATATCGAGCCTTGTGGTACACCCATTTTTACTTTTAAACCGAGTGAATTGACACCATTTATTTGAACCTGCTGTTGTCTATCATTTAAATAAGATTTTACTAAACTGAGCGCAAGTTTACCCAGTCCGTAATGCTCAAGTTTTAAGAGTAAGGTTTCGTGTTCGACGCAATCAAAAGCTTTGGAGAGGTCACAAAAAATCCCTATGGCGTCTTGGGACTCTTCCCAGGCCGTAAATATGTGTTTTAATAAGGTGACACCGGCATCAGTCGTACAACGTCCCTTGGTGAAACCGTATTGTTGGTCGTGTAATATTTTATTGGTGTTAAAATGATTGAGCATTTGGTTCAGCATCACCTTTTCAAATACCTTGCTGAAAACTGGTAACACGGATACAGGTCTATAATTATTGGTATCTTTACTGTCCCCCGATTTGAAAAGTGGTATTACCTTACTGTATTTCATTAGATCAGGGAAGACTCCTTGATCCACACACAAATTAAATATTAATGCTAAGTACGGCGCTATAGTCTCAATAATGGAGGTACATACTTTGATAGACATTCCCCATATATCTTCGGTTAATTTGATCTTGATTTGCTTGAAAGCTTTTATTACTATTTCAGGGTTTATATGCTTGAACTTAAATTCAATCTGGCAGGATGGAACGTTTGCTTTTAATAAATCAATAGAACGTAAAGGCGAGGAATTTCTTGCATCCTATGTCGTGTGTGTGTGTGTGTCTTGTATCCTATGTGTATGTTTCTATATCAAACGTGACACACCCCTGTATTTCTAGTCGCTCACTTAGTAATTTAGTCGCACGGCTAGAATTTTAATATCTGAAATGGATTAATTACAACCCACTTTTTGTAAGCTCGTTCTGGATTTTAATATTAATTAATATTCGTCGTTAGTTTAGTTAATTTTTCGCTTACTCAAATTCATACCGCTCAAGTTATTAAAACAGTATCTCATCATCAGTCGCTAAGCTTTTTTTTATTCGATCGTTTTATAATTCCCCTTATAATATTAGTGTGATATATATAGTGTAATTCACTGCGTCAAAGACTTTTCCCTGAGCTCGACATAATTATTCACACCTGTTAGGAGTGCTCACACTCGTCACACACGTCAAAGAGTGTGAAGGAAATATGAGCCATTTCAATTTTCAACCCGCTTGAGTGAAAACTTTCCTCTCTGTTCGCGAAAAAGGGTAATAGAGCAAATATTTAATGGTGTATGACTTTTAAGATGAACATTGTGGAAAGTAGGTCATGTTTAACGTGTTATTAAATATAATGGTTACTAAGTGGTATGGAAATTCTGCATTGTTTACCGCTCGAGCTCAGTCTCCTGTCTCTCGCACACAATCTGCGCTCAATGCTCTCTTGGACGATGAGTCTGGCTGTGATGTGTTCGCGGATGAATGGAAGAAGATCTTTTCAGTATGTTTGGATTATTGAGAGATGAGCGTATGTTCTTGGCCGTTTTATGTTAAAATAAATAAAGAAATGATTGATTAAAGGATTGATGTTTAATAAAATTTTGGCAAAAATAAGTTTAGTTAAAAATTGAGCATTTTTGAGATAAGCTTTTTGTTTTTCACGTTCAGAAAGTGCTGCCGAATTGGCTTGAACCTATTTTGAACAAAACGTTAATTTATTAAACATCTACAGTGTTTGGTCTTTTATTAAAAACTGCTACGTTCTATCCTATGTAAACCATAATACACGGTTCAATTATATTGCATCATATTGATTCTAAGAAACAAGAAAAAAATTATGCATGATTGTCTTTTCTGGTTACAAAATAGAATCGTTAGTCACGTCATCCAAAAAGGAAAGAAGTGAACTTAGAGTTGCCTCAAACGCTTCAGGCATAGACAATTATTATGGTATTTTTCATATTTATATGTATTTTATTGATTATTTATTTATAACTGCCCGTGACATCACAGCGGGTTTGCCTCGTACAGGACTTTCTGTCTTTTACTTTTTTTTTATGATTGGGTTTAGTTTAGTTTGTGATCATCCTGTGCCGTCACAATATATATACTTTTTATTTATTTATTTGTTTACTAAACATCTTTCAATATTTTGTCTCAAGAAAATAACCCAGTCCGTGACCATGGGGAAATAAAACACTATTATTATCGACGAAATAGTGTCATTCAATGTCGCGAGGAACTTCATTTCCCTAGCCGCTACGCCGTACCGATGTCGTAGCTGTGAAAATACTATTGTTACGTGCGTAGCTTTTTCGTACCAGTTAGGAAAGTAAATCCGTATCTTACGTAACATGATTAGATTAACGATACATTGGGAATATATATTTTCATATGGCAATATTGGATGGGATTGTGACCGTAGGAAAACGAGATTAATATCAGTGGAAAAGTACTGCGTTGTTAGTTATTTTATTTGTCACCTTCCTTTCAGTATTTGATAATTTGAATAGAGTTTAAGTGCCAGTGCCTCGATAGATGGCGTTGTGCAATAGAGGTATTTTTCTGAATCGCGGCGTGGTGATTCATTCAATGTTTGAAAATTGATTTCGCGGGCGTTCACCTTCTTAAGTAATGCTAATTAAATTAGAATTTGAACAAGTTTTCAACTTTAATACCTCAGTTCTACGTATATGTCTGCAGAGGTAATTGTATTGATAAACCCCGTTATATAAAATAAAAATAAAATATTTACGCGAAGATATTTCTCTCACATTTTCTTTCTTTTTTTTTTGCGGATGGGAAATCATCAAATGACCCCTCCCGCTCTGGGTGGAGCGGAAGGGAGTGTCAGACTCTTACTGACTAAAACCCACCCGTGTTCCTTCCTTAGCCCTTTATGTTCCGGGGCAGCGGTAACTCTTTCGGACAATCCCGCTGACCCGACAGGCTTCGGCCCTAAGGGGGCCCCTCCTCGATGCATATTTATATCAAACGACAAAAGTTTCCAAGTAATCTAAACTCATAGTCTAAAATCTAATCTTTCGCAGCTAGGAAAATAAAAAGTCAGATACTTCCTCCGCTTTCGGCGATATTTTCTATCTTAAGGCCACGCCGACCGCCTAGTGGCGCCCTCATCGTTTGTTTAGTTATTTCTTTAATTTTAGAATGAAAATGCAGAAAATAAGCACGTTAAGTCACAACTTAACGTGCTTATTTTCTGCATACACACTCCACAAGATTATACGTTAATATTAATGGTAGTTTTACATTGTTTAGTTTTATTATAATCACTAAAACGGATAATAGTGACCACTATTTTCCGTTTTAGTGATTTTCTGCATTTTCATTGTAAAATAAAATAAATAACCAAACAAACGACGAGGGCGCCACTGCGCGGTCGGCGTTTAGTCGTCGCCCTCTTAATGAATAAGTAGGTAATCTAATTTACTAATTACTTTGTGGACCTTCTTATGTTCGTACAAGGAGAAATACATTAATATAATTCATCATTGTGTTTCTAAGGAGTAGGTACTGTGAGACTATAATTATGTTTGTTCATTTAAATCAAACGGCTGCAAACAACCAAAATACATGTTTGTTGGTACAATATAACACTATGAATGTGAGTTAACTCCTATACAGGGTGTCTGCCTAGCCTTCCCCAACTACGTTGGGGTCGGCTTCCAGACTAACTGGATGCAGCTGAATATCAGTATTTTACATGGAGCGACTGCCTATCTGACCTCCACAACCCAGTTACTGGGTAATATGATACCCGTTACATCCGACACATCCTATATAAACATAATGAATAATTCAAAAACTATGAGCATGCGTCGGCCAAATTAACACTCACTTTAGTTTGATCGCCAGTACATCTCAAAAAAAAAATGAAACCCTTCAACGATGTGTAATTTACTTAATATTATGTTCACTTAGTAATTAACCAAGACATTTATTACAAAAAACTATACCAACCAGTGATCGTATACTAAAACAATAATGGAAATCAAATAGTGTTGAAAATAAAACAATAATAGCAAGTAATAAGTGTTCAGTGTTTAAATTTCAACCGTCCTTCGTCTCTTCGGATACGCTCGTGTAACTTCGGGTCTGTTCGGACAAAGCCGAAGCCAGCCGAGTGGAGTGGAGGTGTAAGATGGAAGATAATGCTGACAGGCAGTGTAAATATAGGTAAGTACATCGCCACATGTACAGACGCCAGCAAATCAAGCTACCCGAAACTGTCAAATTTTTCCAATCAACTTTGAACCTTATTTTTTAGCAATAAAGTTGAAAATCTATTAAATAAAATTGACAGATTGTAGTAGCTTAATGTGCTGGCGTCTGTACTTTATAGCATCATTATGCAAACATTAGATCCTTTTCTTGTCACTTTCTTTTCGAACTTCGATGATTACATTTCGTGACTAGATTTCCTGTATCTATTCAAAACGGATACGGACAGACAGTCGCCCGCTCTAATGATGAGAGTCATCGAGTTGCATTTTAATGACCTGCCTGCAATACGGAGTATCCAAAACTGTTGTGATGTACACTAAATAATGGACAAACTTTTCAGACACGTGTCGACGTTTTCAAGGAAAAAGAATATCCCAATTAAAAAGTTGACAGGATATGTTATAACAGCTGCACGGGTCGTGCGATCGGCTAGCCGTGGTTGGTCCGTGGATGAGTGGCTCTCCATCTATACAAACCAAGACCCCCTCCGTCTCCGTCGGAAAGCACGTTAAGCACGGATATTGCGTCTCGTAGTTGACCTTGACAGGCCGTGACTACCTAACCGAACTATCCTGTGGTTGCCTTAAGTAAACTCAAAGCCTCCAGCCAGGGGTCTTTGATTGATGACGGGATGTTGCATATATGCTAGTTGCGCGGTAAACTCTGCTTGCGCGATGCAGGATTTTGCGTGACGTCAGTAAGCTGAGTAGTTCGCATGTGGCGATGTAGATGCCGCCACAAGCCAAAACTTTTTTTTTTGATGGCGGGAAATCATCAAATGACCCCTCCCGCTCTGGGTGGAGCGGAAGGGAGTGTCAGACTCTTACTGACTAAAACCCACCCATGTTCCTTCCTTAGCCCTTTATGTTCCGAGGTAGCGGGAACCCTTTCGGACAATCCCGCTTAATACTTTAACTAAAACTACCTACTACTACTTAAACTAACTTTAAGTAAAATTCTGGCTAAGATGAAGCGAATCCCGCGCGTGATTCGGGACGAAATTGGCAAGCTCTGATTGTGTCCACTAACTTGTATGGAGGTATTCAAACTGGTGCAAATAGTCATGAGACTTCCTTATAATAAAAACTAGCTGGCCCCGCGGTTTCACTCACATAAGTCTCGATCCCGTGTGAATATCGGGATGAAAACTATCCTATCTCCAAATCCAGCTCATAGTCTACCCATGTTTCATCCAAATCTATTCAGCCGTTTTAGTGCGAAAGCGTAACAAACAAACATACAAAAAATAAAATCTTTTCTCCTTATATTATTAGTTAAGACAACAGCTGCGCCGTCATATCCCGCGCAGAATTCGCCTCATCGTGGCAAGACTTTCAAATCGTTTTACAACTGAATAAAATCATTATAATTCATAGAATAATGACTTCTAGAAGGCTCGTTGTGCGCTCATTAAATTAATTCCCCGTTCAGATATTCTAGCAAGAATAAATTAGTTAGTAACCAGTCAAGGGGAGAACTTAATTAAGTGGGTACATTAACCGCATTGCAGGCTAGTAGTAATGACCGTGGATCGAGCGTCTGAAGTTTAAATTGACCTTCGTAGTTGGGACTGCGTCTTCTTTCACGTTTTGTCATTATCTTTATATATTGAATTCAAATTCCTGACTGACTGATATATCAACGCATGGTGTGTTCTTTGTGAAGATTAGGTACCTACCCACTAAGATAGGGGTTTTTCGAAATTCCACCCCTAAGAGGGTGAATGGGGGGTGAAATTTCACGCGGGCGAAGTCGCGAGCAGAAGCTAGTATTGAAATAAGCTCGATTTTGGATGTCAAATTAGTAAACGTATTACGAGTATCACATTCACACATCACATTTGAAACTAACATTTAATTGCAAACCATATATACATGAAGCCGGATTTCGCTCGCAAAATAAAACTAAATAATTAACTCTTATAGCTGTTCCTCTCGTGTCATAAAATTTATAGAACATCAGGAAACTTGAAATTCAGTTTTCGAATCAAAATGACGCTTTGTGATATTTTGCTTTAAATTCAGGAATATATAATGTCTGTGTAACGCTACAATATTATTTTGGCGCGTGGCCAAAAGCGGCACTAACGCCGACTTTTTCACAAAACAATTGCACCATGTTTATAAACAGCGCCCCCGTCGACGTCATTCGCCAAAAGATTAAATAAAAAAATAAAAATAAATATTATTATTATTTTTTAAATATTATTTTAATGGCCTGGTGGCTGGAACCTTTTAGCCAAGTCTTTATTTAGTTTAGTAATTTTCTTCACTAAATTTAGCTTACTGTCTTCCATATGTGGTGTGCACACGATGGCTTATATTGGCCATACTATATCTACACATATTTGTGGACCTTTTGTTGGATTTTTGTTATAATACTTACACATGTTATTTACCTATATTTATTTATCTGGCACTGCTCTCAAAACGCTTGGAGAAAACGTGGGAGAAACTGGCGTGTCCTAGAACCGAAAATTCCAAGAAATGTGACATCCACTAACCCCTACTGGGCCCGCGAGGTGGATTACGGCCCCCTCCCTCTCACATAGAGGAGGCCTGTGTCCCAGCAGTGGGAAATTTATAGACTGATTAGCTGCGCCCCGCGGTTTCACCCGCATAAGTGTCAATCCCGTGGTAATATCAGAATGAAAACTATCCTATGTCCTTCCCCGGGATGCAATCTCGAAATCCGTTTTGTGGTTTAGGCGTGAAAAGATAACATACAGACAGACAGAGTTACTTTCAAAATAATATTAGTATGGGGTATGCTACACGTCGTGTATTCCTGGATTAACCTGTGGTTTTGCTGAAACGTGTTTCAAATTCTTGTTTCAAAGCGAACAAAGAGAAGTTCTTGTATACCTACATAATATGTAGAATGTTGCTCTATATCCAAGAAAACATATTAATTTTATTAACATGCTAAACTTTATCTTGGCTTCAGCGTGCACGTTGTTTAAATTATAAATGAGCAACAACTACGAAGAAGGATGGTAAGATAATGGAAAGACTTGTGGTTAACGTAGGAAAAAGGAAATCTTTTATAAACGGTGTATAAAAGAGTTTCTTTGTTTTATGTCAGTCGACTAGTAAAATATTGAACAGCCATGGAGCGACAGCCTAACTGACCACTACGACCCACTTACTGGGTAATACGATACCCCCTTACTAAGACTGGTTGTCAGACTTTCGGGTTTCTGACGACCCGTAGCGGCTGTCAAAGATTCACGAATGATAACCAACAACGGCAAATAATAAATAGGAAAAGATGTATCCGTTTTATATATAGCACAGCTTTAGGATCATATTTAAAAATTGTACAATTGTTATTAATATTATACACAAAAACATAATGTAAACGAAAGGAGGTAACGTTTCGACAGAATACCAAAAAACATTTACACGAAAAAAGATTACACTCTTCCAATTAAGGACACTCGTGTGGGCAGACACTCTATGAGTGTTTTCCTATAATATACCAACAAACACGAACTAAATGAAGTTATAAATATGTAAGAAGATCTCAGATATAATGAGTACGTACGACGTCTTGTTATTTTTCTTATTTTTTGGCGTCTGGCGTTATGGAACTCTCCATTTGTTAGAAAAAAAATACTCTCAGATAGAATCATTATCATGCTTTTGATAAATAATAATAGGTTCTTCTCAAGCCAGTCTTTTGGTATCTTTTGACTTGCGATAAACATAGTTTTTTTTTTTAACTTAATTACCACGTTGGTTTTCCCCGGATTCTCAGGCAGAAGCTTACATATAGTACATCAACGTTTCGTTCAGTTGACATAGGGGGCGAGCGTTGTCATCAACTGGGCACAAATCCAGACTCCGTGCTGCAACTGCCATATTCTTGATAGAAAAACCCAACATTCACTATGTAAACACCTTCTTGCAAAGATTACACAAGGTATAAAACTGTGCTATGCGTCAAGCTACGCCGTAGGTACAAGCTACGCCGTAGCTACCAGCATTGCTACGGCGTAGCTTACGATGTGTTACGATCGTTTTCTCCACACGCATTCAAAACATTTTCAGAACATGATGAAAATACATTTTCTTTGTGTGTTAAATTCAAAACCATCAATCATGAGATAAAAGAGATTTTCCTTTTACTATTATGTAGGTACTAGCTGCTGTACGCGGCTTTGCCTACGTGACAACGTGATCTTTTCACATCGTTAACAGAAGTTCATGCAAATATTATTTAGGGCACATCTATTAACAAATAGCTGGCCCAACAGACGATGTCCTGTACAGAATAATTCGTTCAAAAATCCCATGGATGTTAAATTTTTTCTGATTTTTTTTCCAATTTTTCTTTCCATAAAAACTTTTTTTTTATAAAAAACGTTGCCTCACCCTAGGAATTTCTCCTGTAATGTGGGTGCGTTTACAAACATTTAAACTCATATACACAAACAGCCAGACCCGGAACAACTACTTGTAGGTCATACAAATATTTGTTCCGTGCGGGAATCGAGCCCGCGACACGCAGCGCAGCAGTCAACCAACCGAGCTGTCACCCGCCGTTCCTTTTATTTCTGACACTATCTTATTTAGCAAAAAATAATCCTTATGATGAAGCCTTTCGATCGGTAGCTACAAGGTAATTTTTTTTTCGTGTAGCGGGTTCGATTCCCGGTTCAACCATGTCATTATATAAAAATCTATGAATGCAGTTTAAATTGTTTTTTTTAATTTAAATAATGTCTTCTTTCAGTAAAATGTTCCATCTACAATATTCAAGGTACTTTCTCCATGTGGCATAGCCGTGGGACGCCCTGTATAGATGGATAGACAAGTTATTGGTTCCTCTATTAAATACCTAACTACCAGGCTTATCCTGTCAGCGCGTAACTACCTATTGGCCCGTTATATATAATGGGTCCTTCGAATAAGCCATCACCTTCAACGCGTGATCTTGAGGATATTGTCTTAATCACACTAATATTATAAAGGCGAAAGTTTGTGTGTTTATATGTTTGTTACTTCTTCACGCTCAAACGGCTGGATCAATTTTGATAACATTTTGTTTGGAGGTAGCCGACACCCTGGATTAACATATAGGCTCTGGTGCGATTGGCTAAGCGCCCAAAAATGTAATGTGTGCTCACGCAACAGATTGCGCTATGGTGCGCAAATTATAAATATACCCGCCTCCCTCGGGTTTTGAGTTAGTCTTCCGTCAGCCTCCGCCCTGCTTAGGCGGAGGCTGATTGAAGACACACATAGTCTCTGTTGCGTCGCGTATCGATAGAGCCCCCGTCCGTGTATGTGTTTGCCTCCACCTTGTGCAATCAGTTAAGTTAGTCAGCTAATTGTCTCATGCTGTGTCTTCTCGCTTTCACTTACAATACGACCGACCTAACGCGCATGTTCTCTCACTCACACTCGCCTCATGTCACCATTTGGTTCCTAAAAGACGTTCGTGCGCAGCCTTCTGCGCGAAGTTCAGGCCCGCCAAGTTACGTCGGTCGTATTGGACAATCTGGAGTCAAGGGTGGACGCTCTCGAGCTTAAATTGGAGCAGAAACTCATACCAGAGGGGGGCGGAAATATTGAGAACACCATTGCTGAGCTGAGATGCCAATTGAATGAGCGGGATCAGGAACTCCTAATAAATGATGTCCAAGTGTCCGGAATCCCTGAAAATAAAAATGAGAGTACACTGCACCTTGCCAAGGTCGTCGCCTTAAAACTCGGTGTCGACCTCGATGAGAGGGACATCGTGCATGCTGAGCGGGTCGGCTCCACGCTCCGCAACCGGGTCGAGAACACGGACGGCTCCATCTCTGCTGAGCCCGCTGCGCAGCGGCCGCGAAGTATATCTGTCCGTTTCGCACGGCATACGACGCGCGATGCACTATTGCGTGCAGCTCGAGTTCGCCGTGGCTTAAGTACAGACGACCTTGAAGTGAGTGGGCCGTCGGCATCGCGCCGTGTTTACATCAATGAGCGTCTCACTCGCGTAAACCGCCAGCTATTTTATCACGCTCGTCAGGCAGGGAGTCAGCACAACTGGAAGTATGTGTGGACAAGAGACGGAAAAATTTTGGTTCGCAAGGAAGATGGCCAAAAAGCACAAAGAATTAGATGCCTTGAAGATATATCTAGAATTTTTGGTTAATTAGTGGTTTGAACTGCATTTATCTCAAGTTGAGCCACCAAACATGTATTTCATCTGTTCGCTTCCCACAGCTGGCTATTATGGGCGCTGTCAAATTGTTTTCTGTGTTACTGTGTTGTTCGCCCGGTACAAACCCGGAGATGCGATTTGCCAGATCCGCTGCGAGGCTGACTTACAGCGCACTTTCGGACCGGCTCGCGGTAGCGGCGGTAATATCGCACTTTAATAATACCTCTTGGTTTGTTTGTTTTTGGTTTATTCAGTCGATTATTGATCTAGTTTGTATTGTGTTTGTAAATTTTTTGTTTGTCATACTGTCTTGTACTGTCACGCTGATTCTTAAAGTAAGTTTTTTTGTAGTAAGTGTCAACATTTCAAAAATATTAACTTTATGTTGCTACTATCTGCTATTTATATTGGTAGGTGTGTGTCTCGCGGTAGTCGCGGCGTGCCTCACTCAATGGTTCGTAAACCAGTTTTATTACACTACACATATTATGTATTTACACCTATTTATTACCAAACTACTATTTAATTTTACAAAACCATTATTTGCATACCGCAGCTTGCCTTTGCTTCATTTCCATTTAATTATATTCATTATTTACATATTTACAATTGGACTACTATTAATATTATTTGAAATTAGAATTGAAACTACCGAATGTGCACTGTTATTCTTAAATGATGCAATTATTTTATATTATTATAATGATGACTAAAGGAGAAAAGTTTCTTAAAGTTGGTCTTCTTAATGCTGGTTCACTGGGTACAGGTCATGATAACTTGATTGGCGCACTCGATAGGCATTGTTTTGACGTTATGGCCATCAACGAAACTTGGTTGCGACCGGGCGAGGAGGGGCGCGCTCCGGTGGTGCCGGGCTACCGTCTGCGTCACACGCCGCGGCCTGCGCGTGTGCGCTCGGGTCGTGGTGGGGGCGTCGGCTTTTATCTGCGGCGGGGGCTTAGCGCGCGAACTTGGACTAGCGCGGTCGATCCCAGGTTCGAATCGGTCGAACAAATGTGGCTAACGCTGTCAATGAACGGCAAAAAAATTGCTGTAGGTACAGCGTACAGGCCACCATGGCTTGACCTTGTTCTTTTCCTGGATGCTATAACGGATACGCTAAGCTCACTGGGAAACTGTGACCATTACATATTGCTGGGTGATTTTAATGTGAATCTGCTGGACACAGGCTGCTTAAAAACAAAAAAAACTAACGAATTTCTGAGTAGCCTCAGTCTTACTCAATTAGTTACCTCTCCTACTCATTTCACAGCCTCCAGTGAAACTCTCATCGATCTCCTGTGCACCGACCTAAGAGCAAGATACACGTCAGTGGAATCTTTTGGTTCAGTTAACGGTCATTCTATCATAATAGCGGAATTCCACGTAAAACGTGACAAGTTTAAACCATACTTAGTAAAATTTAGGCCACTTAAAAATGTTTGCATGGATACCTTTAATATGGACTTGTTGCTTTTATGTCTTGAAAGTATTTCCTTGTTTGACAATGTAAATGACATGGTGCATGTATTTAACTCCCGCATAATTTCACTGTTCGATGTTCACGCGCCAATCAAAACATGTACTGTTAGGGAAAAGTCTTATCCGTGGATAACTGATACGATTAAACTCATGATGCGTTTACGGGACGATGCATTAAATTGGTTCAGGAAAACAAAATCCGATTCTAAAAAAGAATACTACAAAGAGTTAAAGTCCCTTGTGTTAAGTTCTCTGTACAACGAAAAAGTTGCTTTTTTCAAGCATAGTATAAATAATAGAATAAGGAACCCTAAACTATTATGGAAAAACCTCAAATCCACTTTATCACCCTATAAACTCAGACAAGACCTTCCGTCGCATTTTACAGATCCAAATTTAATTAATAATACTTTTTTGATAGTTCCCGGTAACCCCGTTGCAAGCACGACATTTATGACTTATTTTGAAAACCATAAGCATGGTGAAGCAATTTTCACAATCAATCCTGTGGAACAGAACGACATATCTCGTATTATATCCAACCTCAAAAGTAACGCCGAAGGTTATGATAATATTAACCTTGATATGTTAAACATGGTTCTTCCATACGCACTCAGTACTGTAACTGACATTATAAATTGCTCAATAGTGACGTCAACGTTCCCTGACCAATGGAAAATTGCTTCAGTTAGGCCCTTACCAAAAAATGACAATCCAATTGAAGTGAAAGACCTTCGCCCTATTAGCATTTTACCGTGTCTGTCTAAAGTGTTAGAGAAAGTCGTCAGCCACCAATTAACGCATTTTCTGGAACAAAATAACGTGTTACCGGACTTACAGTCTGGTTTCAGAAAACAGCGCAGTACTGCCACTGCCTTACTGGATGTGACTGATAATCTTCTATCAGCCCAAGATAAGGGAATGTGTTCATTGCTGGTCTTGCTAGATTTTTCTCGGGCATTTGACGCAATAAATATTCCGTTATTACTGTCAAAGCTCAATTATTACGGATTTGACCCCAGCGCTACGCAATGGTTCCGCAGCTACCTTAGTGATAGAAAACAATTTGTGGATCTACGTTTGGGTGATGGTACTGCTCTTACATCGACTATTGCTTCCATTGAGAGAGGGGTTCCGCAGGGATCTATATTAGGCCCAATTATTTTTATTTTATACTGTGCTGATATAATTAAATGCCTCCAGAGTTGCAAGTATCATATATACGCTGATGACGTCCAACTATATATATCTTTTAATCCAGAGGAATACGATAGTGCCATTAAAGATCTAAACGACGACCTTCGTAGAATCGCTGCCTGGTCTGAAGAAAATTGCCTGTCGTTAAACCCAACCAAAACAAAATACATGGTATTTGGCACAAGGCAGCAACTAGCAAAATTACCCGCAACATTTCACCTGGAGCTAATGGGCGAACCAATTGACAGAGTTTATGAGGCGCGGAATCTTGGTATTATTATGGACAAAGACCTTCGTTTCGAAAAACATATAGCCGACTCGGTAAGAAACTGCTTTTACCGCTTGAAAGTTCTGTACAAGATTAGGCCGTACTTGTCCGAAACACTACGGGAGCAGCTAGTTGAAACCCTGGTTTTGTCTAGGCTAAACTACGCTGATACAGTCTACGGTCCGCGCCTATTAGCTCGCACAGATCGGCTCATTCAAAGGGTCCAAAACGCGTGTGCTCGGTTTTGTTATAAAATTCCTCCCAGAAGTCACGTGACTCCTTTTTTAAACAATCACTTCACATTAAAAATGAAATCGAGGCGCAAATTACACTTGGCGTGCCTTCTGTTTGGTGTAGTTAAATACCAGAAGCCGGACTACCTGTACGACAAGTTGAGTTGGATAGCCAGTAGACGTAAATGTGAGAGAAGGCAATGCTCGCAACAACTCTCGACGCAGTCGCATAGAACAGCCGCTTTTAGAGGTAGCTTCCGTTACGCGGCTTCGAAAATATGGAATAATCTACCACCACCGATTAGACAAATTAACACCATACACGCTTTTAGACGACGCTTACGGCAGTACCTCATAGAAGAGCAAAGGAAGCTAGATTTGGTCACACTGAATGTCTCAATTATATGATGTATGTACCTAACCACTTGAGTTATATGTCAGTGTTTCGGTCGATGAGTGTTGCACGGAAATGTGAATAACTTGTTATAATAATAAACAGTTCCATTGCTGGGAATTGCTCATGCTCACGCTCGGGTTGTTTAGCTGGCCGGTGTCCCCTGTATCCTCAGCCCAGTGGTTGTGGTTACGTCATCCGCGGCACTGCTGCGTCCCATTCGCAGGTGCGAGACCTGTAAAATGCAAAACAAACAAGTGTTATAAACGTTATATCACCTACCTTTCAACTTATGCATCGCTGAACCATGTTTGCTTGTCAACTTACCCAATGTTTCCTGGCCTATTTGCACGCGAATGAGACGTACGATGTCAGGATGGCGCCATTTCACCCATCCTTGACCAAGAGCTTGCAGTGGGCGAACCTCTGTGCAGTTTGGGATATGACATCCATGAGGCTGTAGAAGGGAGACGGAAAATTAAAAGTGGGTGGTTTTTGTTTCACATTTTCACAAACTAGTTTGTTAATTAAGTAAGTACATCAAATATTTCTATTATCGATTAGCGCTTACCTTTCATCCTTCTATGTTTCGTTTATTTGTGCATATTTTCTTCACTTCGATTTCCACTATCGCCAACAATATTTTAGCTAACTTATTTGAAGACGTTATATCCTGCGTATTTGGTATCAACAGCAAATACAAGTTCAAAGCACACACAAGAATTCAAACTGTCCGAAAATAGTCCGCCGCGCTCGGCTGCTTGCAGCGTATTGTGCGATGACATTACAGTGCACGGAAATTATGATGACAATGTGTTGGAGCATGGTCGTTTAAATAAAAACAGGTTTTTTTGTTCTGGCTCGTTTCGTAGAATTTCTTTATTTGCAGAAGGTCTATCATGCGGCCATCTTACTTATTTATTTATCATTACCTATTTATTTTTTTCTTGTCTATATTTGCAATATTACTCAATATCACACTTTTTTATACATAATATACCTACCTATTCGTTATTGTTTTTATGTGTCACAAATTTATTTTTATTTATTTATTTAATTATGCATACACACATCACGATAAATATAAAACTGATTTACATCCGTCACCTCACACACCAGGTCCAGTTGAAAACCAGCGTCAGGCACTAGTTGTCTGGCATTTTTGCTGAACTGGGCCTTTTTGGCGCAGCCGTGAGACACACATTCCTGCTAATTTCATATATCGGAATTTGCACTTTTTATTTTTTTTTAATATCTTTTTTTGTTTTTAACTGATGTATGTACGATTACGTAACTGTCTAACTATTTGGTGTATTGTGTGTCTTTTAGTCTGTGCTAAATAAATGTATTTTCTTTCTTTCTTTCTTTCTATTGTATACATTATTGTTTTTTCTTCACAATATTATTGCCAAACAACTGAGAGAAGGATAACAAACAAGATCATTTGAATGGCGGTGAAGTATTTTATCTGTAGTAGACAATCACTCCCTTTCACAGAGAGGAGGCCTGTGTCCCAGCAGTGGGAACGTTATAGGCTGTTTATGGTACCTATACTAATGATATAAAGCGGTAAAATTTTTGGTAATTAATATAGTTGGTAATTTTCAGAACTACTGATCCAATTCCGAAAATTTTATCACTAATGGAAAGCCACAGTATTACCAAGTGTCATAAGATTAAAGATTTTGTTTTAAAACTAACTGCACCCCGCGGTTTCACCCGCGAAAATGTCGACCCCGTGGGAATATCGGGATAAAAATTGGTTCAGCCGTTTGAGTGTGAAGAAGTAACAAACATATAAACACACACACACCCCCACACACTCACAAACTTTTACTATTATAATATTAGTGTGATAAGAAAATTCACGTGGACCAAGTCGCAGAGATTCGTACCACGAAAATTTTATATTGCAACACATTTTAAAACACCGTGCCCATTTTTCTCGTGTCAGATAAAAAAATTGAGGCGACATTTTGTCGTCTCCGAAAAATGGTGCCTTTCACAGCACCCTCGTGCCGTACAAATATTCAGAAACATTCCTGCTGAAATTCCCGCGTCTCAACGCTTTTCGATCTATCATCCATAGAATCTTTTATGGAGCTAAAAACTCCTTCACCTTTGCAATACAAAAAGCGGTCAAGTGCGAGTCGGACACACACACGAAGGGTTCCGTGCCACTGTACAATTTTTAACACAATTTTTTTTAATACTGTTTTTCGGCGTTAATTTTCCTAAACGCCAAAAAAACACCTCCTTTAATTTTTACTCAATTTTTTTTTATCCATTGTTATAGCTACCTATTATCGTTCAAATGATTCAGCCCTGTGATGGTCGGAGGGACTGCCACGGAGCCTTAGTAAAAGGGTCCCGTTGGCCTTTGTACCTACGTAACCCTAAAAAGGAGGTTGGTAACTTATTTTTCGTCGGAGCAGAAGGTCCCAGTTTCAAGGTCGCTCCAACCGTATCGATCCCGATATTGTAAGTACCCTTGAAAGGGTCGGTCTGCTAAGTTAATAATAAATTCAATCATGTTACATTATTCAGAGGTATTCGGGCATTGAGGATTTTTAACGGATTACGAAGTTAGAGGTGATGAATTGAGATTTTTTTTAGATATTTTGGGCTTTTAGCCAATAAGAACTCTTTAATAATTATGTTATTTGGTTGAACTGGAGCTTGAAACTAACGTAATATTTGTTTAAATACTTAGTCCTATGACTATATTAGAACGATATTCAAGCGTGAATATCGTTTTACATTTTTTTTGTGAATAAAGAACGAAAATAAATGAACGATAGGTACCTTTTGTAATCTGCACATACATTCACACATTTGTAAGACGAACATGGTTTTTTAAATAATTATAACGTTTATTCAATTATCATGTTGTTCCAGAAACTTGCAATAGGTTATGTGGTTGGCTGAAAAGCGATTCAAATAAAGCAAGATTTTAGGCAATTACACCAAACTTTTAATATTATGTTACTAAAACTCTATGGATTCTTTGTTCAGAAATAAAATATATATTATAAAACCACACATTTTTTTTATTGTTTTATAATTATTATTATTTTTTTGTTTTTTTTTTGCCTTTTTTTTTGCGGATGGCGCGATGCAGGATTTTGTGTGACGTCAGTAAACTAAGTAGTTTGCATGTGGCAATGTAGATGCCGCCACAAGCCAAAACTTTTGATGGCGGGAAATCATCAAATGACCCCTCCCGCTCTGGATGGAGCGGAAGGGAGTGTCAGACTCTTACTGACTAAAACCCACCCGTGCTCCTTCCTTAGCCCTTTATGTTCCGGGGCAGCGGTAACTCTTTCGGACAATACCGCTGACCCGGCAGGCTTCGGCCTAACGGGCCACATATTTGCCTCAGTGATAATTTCGACTCTCATATTACATTATGTGCCTCTAATCTACGTCTTTAACTCCAGCCTCCAGGGCATTTGATTAATTCGCAAATTAGATCCTCCGTCTCTCGTCGTACCAGCTTGTCTGAAGCTTAAGTACCTTTAAATTAAGCATGTAATCAGCAGTCGGAGACGTGATGTTTGTAGGTATTTTTATTAACAAAATTGTTAGTAAAATGTCGTGAATATTTTTGAATATGAGCCCGCGTGGTGGATTACGGCCCACTCCTTCTAACAGATAGGAGGCCTGTGTCCCAGCAGTGGGAACATTGTAGGCTGTTTATGCTTAGTCTGTACTGCTTATACTATTAACATATTAATCGTTGAGCTACACGATAATGATAAAAGCGGGCTCTGTCTGGACAGGTCCACTCAAACCTGTTTGGTGCTTTCCTTAAGAGACCACATTAACCTACATAGTCCATAATATGATCTGACCATTATAATTTAATTGTATCGACTTAAGGCTCCTACAAACAGGCGCGACACGCGATATAATCGCGCGCGACACAAAGGCACCGCTCGTTGCGCGACTTGCAGTGCCTTTGTGTCGCGCGCGATTTTATCGCGTGTCGCGCCTGTTTGAAGGAGCCTTTAAAAAGAGACTTTGACCTCTGAGTTATTAGAATTACAAATCGTTCTTTCTTGTCGGAGTAGACGGCTACTACAAAATACTAGAAACGCCGATGTCATCAAGTTTGAAATATATAAAATGACGTGTATGACAGCTTTATTATTTAAGTACCAATTTACAACATACTTATAGTTTAACGTGCAGAAAAATATAAATCAAAATATTGTGAAAAATTGCCTGTATTGTCGCACGACAAAATGACAAAGGTGATAAAGGTCTTGTACTGTTTCACTTAGGTTCCACACATAATACGAGGTATTTTGTTATCGACATTTATGGATTTTTTGTTTGTATGTAAGATTGTATGAGATTTGTATATGTTTTGTGTGTACGTAAAGCCGTGTCTCCTGCAAGAACGAACATTGAAAACGTCAAAACAAAGAGGCGTGGCCATACACGTTTATGTATGCAAACACGATGTTTTTGTTTTTCGAACTTCATGGGAAACATTCCCCGCGCGGGTGAAGAGGGGAAGAGTTAATTTAATATTCCACCGCTGTGCGCACCGCGCTCATCTAATCAGATCACGTCTCCACATCGGACCATAGAAGGAAAACCAATTCTTTAAAATCGGTTTCAGACACACTAAAGAAATCGCCCAATGCAAACCGGTCATCAATCCGTAGCTCGTAGTAAATGTCAAAATTTTGAAGTCGTAAATACGGTCTGACTCAAAATCTGTCTTCTCCTCGATATTGAGTCTATAATTGCTAAAACAATAGCACGTTATCCTCGTCGGAACTCATTACGACATCAACACAAAATGTGTTGGTAATCTAAGAATATTTTAATACGCAGGATACCGCTTGTGTATGAAAACAAATGTTTGTGTAATGTTTCGAAAAAACACGCGCAGGAGAGGCTTAAGATTGAAAAAGATCGTTTACTTATTATTTACTAGCAGCGCGCCGCGGTTTCACCCGCATAAGTGTCGATCCGGTGGCAACATCGGGATAAAAACTATCCTATGTAAGGACATAGGATAGTTTTCAAAACTAACCACTACCACCCACCACCACTACCACCTAAGCACTACTAACTAGTTTTCGAAAATTAATGTTTACGATCTTTATAATTTATAACTTCTGCCCGCGACTTCGTACGCGTGAATGTTTTTGTTTGCCCCAACCCGTCGCATCGCATCGCCTGCCTGCGCTATTAGGTACTTCTACTACTTACATCGAAATACGTTCAGCAGGTAAAGCGTGAAAAGGTCCTTTACAGACAGACAGAGTTACTTTCACATTGAAAATATTAAGTATGGATTGGTGTTACTATGAATGTAAATTTCAGAATGTAAAATGAGGAATTTCTTAGAAAAGTATTAACAATGTAATAAAATTCTAATTACCATGAAGTTCTGAATGCAGGATAGAACATGATGCACCGATGTTGCCAGCATGCATAATAAAGTAAAATAATAAATTATTCATTTTTGCCACATTGCACTGGGTTGAATTAAATATTCATCTCCGTTTGGTCAAAGTGAGTTGGGTTCTGTCATAATTTGAGTTTTAAATTACCCTCCTAGTTAATTTTAGTTGGATGTTTCTAATTGGTTAGTACTTCCGCCAACACCCCAACTTAATCATTATCTAGTAGTACCTAAGAGCACAAATAAAAGTGAATATTTTTTTTATTTTGAGTATAAGGCTGTTGGGTAACTGCGTAACACACATAAAATGACAAATGACAATGTCTTTAATTTTGAAAGTTCAGCAACATTCATTGCGTTATTTACGTTCTTGAGCAGATTAAATTTTGCAAACCTATGAAGTAATGGATTAAGAATTTCTTTAAAAATTCTTGATTTTGATTTATGTCTGTACGACATAAAATTGAATATACGTAAAGTCCACCATGACCTAGCCGCTGCACACAGGGTTGGCACCAGTCGAGGGACAGCTGATGTCAGGTGCCCACAATCTAGACCTAGTGACGAGTACTGGAAAAAAAACTATATTATTCACAATAATCCTACTATAATATTATAAATGTGAAAGTTTGTAAAGATGTATGTTTGTTTGTTTGTTACTCAATCACGCGTAAACCGTTGAACAGAGTTGGATAAAAATTGGCACATAGATAGACCATTTCCTGGATTAACACACACGCGGTTTCACCCGTGTAAATGTCGATCACGTGGGAATATCGGGATAAAAAGTAGCCTATATGTTAATCCAGGGTGTCAGCTACCTCCTTACAAAATTTTATTAATATTGGTCCAACCGTTTGAGCGTGAAGAAGTAAGAAACATATAAACACACACACACACACTCACAAACTTTCGCCTTTATAATATTAATATTAGTGTGACTAGTTCTGTTGTGCTCACTGCTTTAGTTAAGTGGTGGTACACAGGGTGGCAGGGTCAAAAAATAAACAAAAAAAAAACGCAAACTGAGACCATGAATTCAGCACGTGATTCTAGACACACTAGGATAGAGATTTTTCATCGATTATCCAAAGTACGTACAAAAAGTAACGTTTATAGATCTCGGCCTTCAAACCGACAGCGAGACATTGCGTTTTAAAATATGTAAAGAATACCTACAGCTTTATCAGCCAGTCACAACTATAAAAGCTGTTTAAACTCCAGAACATGATTAAATCGCAGTAACCTTCGCGTCGCCGCTGAGCGTCGATATTAATTTTAATTTCCGACACCCTGATATAAATCAATTATAAACATAGAGATTGGTTCAACGAGCTTGGGAATTTAATTTTCTCGTCACGGCCGCCGTCGAGGCTTCGAGCCAACAAGCATTCGAGCAGTTGCGCTATCGAGCAATCGAGCCATTCGAGCCCCGTGGCGCGATGTCGTGGACATTAATCATTGGAACGGATGTTTACACATCACCACTGGTAGGTTTTACCGGATTACCTCGTGTTTCAGGGTAATATTTTGAGCGGAATTTATGGCATAGTAAAAGGAAAATTACAGAACCAAAATAGTGTAAGTGGTTAACGTGACGTTAGGAAAAAACAAGGAGATACAGAAATAATACTTTGTACAAGATTTGTTTAAAACATGGGAAGTGTGGTTTAGCTGGCGTGGTTCTCAAAGAAGCCTATTTGAAGAACAAGCTAATATAAACAACTACAGTAAAGAGTTTAGTACACAAAATTATAGCCACAAGGTCTGTGCTTCTACCCTCCGACACACTTCTATTTAAGCAGGTAAAATACATCATTGACACAAACTTACATTATTTAAAGAAAACAGTATTTAAAGCGTTACAATATATACTAATAGTGGATAAGACATTAAAACAGAAGACGATCAAGCAGGGGATTGAGGAGGGGGGGGGGGGGTTGGAGGGAGGTTCAGGGGATCAGAACTGAATAACTCCTATAAATATATACTATAAATGTTCTATAGAAATAAAACAAAGTCGAGTTCATTACACCATTTATAACTAAACCTGCTGGGGAGTTTGTTGCGCCACTTGCTTCTCCCCAGCGAAAGCACTAGGAAGTGGTGAAGAGCAGACCGATTTGTATGATCTTTGATTTGTTGGATTTGTCTCTACCCCGAATGGCAGATTATCTATTAAAAATAATGTAGATAATTCATTTTCTCATACATTTTGTATGGAACGGCTTTTTTTATGGTTCTGAGGCGGTGCGAAGTTCGCCGGCTCGGCTAGTTAAAAATAAATACCGATATTGAGATTAATATTTATGATTTTAGATCCTTTCCTTTCTTGTTCCTGGACCTTTGAAAGACATCCACCCAAAAAGAGTCATGATTCCAAAGCCCGTTCCACAGCCCACAAAAATAAACGTTTAAAAACTTTTTAACTTCCTCCGTTTTTCACTAGATGCTAAAGAAAGAAAGAAAGAAAGAAAAAGTATTTATTGCGACTCGTACAGGAAGATTACAAACTAAACTAAACACAGTAAAATGAAAACTAAACAGTTAGTTACTTTATTCCGTAACTTGGATCGGAATAAAGATCCCGCCTGTAAGAACTTGTTTATTTTGCCCGATAAGCCCGGACATTCCCTTTCCGAGCAGCTTCCGCTCCTATTTATCCAGATAAACCCTCGTCAGACGCCATCCACTCTAATTTATGGGTATACATGTTGTATATTGCATAGAGTGGGTGCCGAATTCACGCCTGATGGTGTGTTGTGCTTGTCATTCTCGAAGGAATGTTGGTAGGCCTCCCACAAGGTGGACCGACGACCTTGTGAAAACCGCAGGAACCCATTGGATGCGAGAAGCACAAAACCGGTCGAAGTGGAGGTGCTTGGGGGAGGCGTATGTCCAGCAGTGGACGTCTTTCGGCTGAAATGATGATGATGATGATGTATTTCTGTTGCCGCTATAACAACAAATACTAAAAACAGAATAAAATAAATATTTAAAGGCGGCTCCGATACAACAGACGTGTTTTTTTCGGCGTTTTTGCCTTGTGGTACGGAACTCTTCGTGTGCGACACTTGGCCAGTTTTTATTGTTTTTAATTACTGACGAAACTTTTTATCGCAAGGGGGTTCAGAATCCTGTACTGAGTTTATGGTAACAACGTTGTGCGTCGCTGTCCCTACCTGCCTGTTTAATCGTACCTTTTGTTTCAGTAATTACTTAGGAGCTGTGAGAGAGTAATTAACAATAATTGTACCAGTTGTTTGGTACATAATAGAGGGTACCCCACACCTACACCTCTTGTGTTGACGTTTCATATTTTATGCTAAAGCCTTGGAAATTGAATTGCGGTGGAAGTCCTCCATTGTTTACAACGTTTTCCTTCCTTATTTCCAAGTAAAACTTTCCTTAGAACTGCGCAGTCTAAGGAAAGTTGTACTTGGAAATAGACGGCACGGTTGGCGCAGTGCTTAAGCGATTGATTTCTGTGCTGCGTGTCGCGGGTTCGATTCCTGCACGGAACAAATATTTGTATGACCTACAAGTAGTTGTTCCGGGTCTGGCTGTTTGTGTATGTGCGTTTAAACGTTTGTAAACTCACCCACAATGCAGGATAAATTCCTAGTGTGGGGCAACGTTTAAAAAAAAAAAGTCTAAGGAATTGTCGAGTTTATTTTCAAGTCATTTGAAGGGGCTTTAAGCGCTTATTACTACCTACAGTAGTTGTAAAAGACTTCTATGGCAAAAATGGCAAAGTTTAGATACTCCTCAAATTATTGTTTTTTTTAGGGATTGCCCTGATGTTACTGAAACTATTTTGCCATCCCATTCGAATCCGTTTGCACACACATTATGTTCAGTAGTGCATTATTAATTCATTCCATACTGCTGCACTCTCCTCGGGCGCTCGCTTTTCAGACAATAATACGAGTATGGATGTGTTGTTGTGAACAATAGGAAACTAGGTAACAAACATATAAACTTAGTTTCCTTTACATTTGTTCGGAAATCTTTTCAGATGTTCACTTTATTGGATTTCTTACGATAGGTTTGACTCAAATCTAGTTTTGCGATGAGAGGTTAACAAATAATCGTCATCATTCTTCTGCCTTTAGTGTCCGTATACTGTTTTTTTGGGACTGCATACCTCATTAAATTTTTCTTTAACGAAACCATTTTAATTTTCAACTTTTTCTAAAATATAGAAAAGTAAGTTAAGCAAGCAAGCTGACCTCCTAGCGTCTATCTAGATTGTATTTTATCAGAGCACTTTGCAGTGGCACGTGTCTGCAGTTTCTTCTACATAAGGCTGATTTTTCCAACTCCAGATAATTTTATCGGAGGAATAATTTTGAATTTTTGACAGTTCTTCCATACAAAAACTGTCAGACGTCAATTTTATTCCACGAATAAAAACCTACCTGGCATCTGATAACTTTATTTGACGAATAATTTTGAAATTTTGACAGTTATTTCATACAAAAACTGTCAAATTACCGTAAATTTTATTCCTTGAATAAAAGTAATCTGACGATGGAAAAATCAGCCCATATTGGAATAAATAAACATGATGCTGCAAACTGTTTCCTTTGATTCTTCATTTCTAATGAATATTCAACGACCAATCAAGTCGTGTTATTCAGTTTTCTTATTCTGTCGTTTTGTTTGATATTAATTATCTTCTTGCCTTGACTGCTTCGTTGGTCTAGTGGTCGCAAGCGGCACTGTTAAGCATGAGGTCCTGGGTTTGATTCCCAGCACGGGCGAAGTATTAATAGGTTGTTCCATCAGGAATTTCTCAGTATCAGCCCGGACTCTGGATTTGTGCCCGGTTGATGAACCTCTAAAAAAGAAAACATTTTTATTACAAAACGTGGTTTTAACGATAGTCTTTGCTTTTATCTACTAGGCTTGTGACACATAAACCAAGATTAGGTACCCTTAAACCATGGATTTAGAATGGTGATCAAAATAAAGTTAATTAAACTACTAATAAAAACGTAAGTAATGTTTTGAGAGTTACTCACGACATTGTGAACATGAAAAGGCAAGCTCCTTACCTCGGAAACCCTTCGGGATTGCTACTCTCTAACCCTGTGTAAAACCCACACCTGCAAAAGGTAATGTTGTACCTATGTTATTTAAGCCACCCCTTGTCAGCAGTCACACATACTTTATGAAAAGGTTGCGAAAACAAAATAGAGACAAAAAATTCCTTAGACTTTTTTTTTTTCTAAAAAAACATTAAGTACATCTGTAGTTATCATAACGTAACATACATTATATAATGTGTCAGACTTTCGGGCTTCTGACGACCCGTAACGACTGTCAAAGATCCACGAATGACAGCCGGGATCAACGGCTTAACGTGCTTTCAGAGGTATGGAGGGGTCCTATTATGTAAAGATGGCCACCCATCCACGACTTGACCGCGGTAATTGTAGCTTTACCTGATCGATCGACCCGTGCGGCTGTTATGTCTTAGCCACAAGCCCCTCATACATACTTTATCATAAGTGGTAGGAAAATTACGTTCCAAAACATTGTTCAAGCTCATACTGTTTTAAACTTGACACTTAGCCTAAAAGCATTCCTGAAAACCCATCAGAATCCTTACTCCCACACTAATGAGAAAAGTATAACAATCAAATACCAATCAAGCAATTTAGAGGCCATCATAAAATATCTATATTTCAAAACCGTTGTTGAAAGCAAACAGCTGGGGCCGGGCTCGCCATATTGATCGACTCCCGACGACCTTGGGAAGCGGGGACACCCTATTTTATACTCTGCTTTCTTTGTTGAAGGGCCAAGGTTTACGTCGGGATCAAAACTTCCATATTATTTCGTCGTTATCCTGCCATGATCGGGACTGTCTTGAGGACAAGATAAAATGGGAAACAGATTAATTTAATAAGGGTGTAAATTAGATTTTTGGTACGCCGTTTAGGTATGCTTTATCTTTGGAAGTTTTAATAGCTAAAGATTTCATTTAATTTTCCTTGTTACACATCTGGTGGTTATTGGTTTCGATGAGATGGGCTCCATCTTTGTTTCATACTGGCATATTGTTCGTCTTTTTTTTTTGCACATTTTGGTGCGGTTAACACCACAATTTTTTGAGAAAATTTAGGTAGGTTTGTGAATAATCCTATTCATATTATAAACGCGAAAGTTCGTGAGGATAAATGGATAGATGGATGGATGTTTGTTACTCTTTCACGCGAAAACTACTGAACGGATTTGTATGAAATTTGGTACACATATAGTTTATAACCAGGATTGACACATAGGATACTTTTTATCCCGATATTTCCACGGGATCTACACTTATGCGGGTGAAATCGCGGGCGCAGCTAGTACTTTTTACCGACTTCACAAAAAGGAGGAGGTACTATGTTCGGATGTTTGTATGTTTTTTTTTTTTTTTTTTTTTTTTTAATATTTAACTTAGATATAGTACCTTCCTACAGAAATCTCGGTGTTTTGACATGATAGTGTTAGTTATTTTTTACAAAACACTGCAAATATTTTTTTATAATTCAACTACTATTCAATATTTATGTAAAAGAATAAGAAGTCGACGGAATATAATTGACGTGTAAAAGTGTTTGTACAAACCTACTTACAGAAAATAAATCATTTATCATTAATTTCATTTATCATTTATTTATCAGTCAACATTTTAAAACAAGACTACAATTCCACCATTATCAACAGCGTGTTCCGGAAAGGGTTTAGCTTTAGCGTAACTCTGCGTACCACGCGCCGCCACTTAATTCTAATTTCACCCGACTTTTCGCTCCACGCCAACTCTTAAGATCAGCACGCAACAAATGGAGGGTTTAGCGACTCAGTCCCAAGCCGCCCTTGGCCCAGTTCCGTGGGTCGATAGTATAGTACCCACCAATTTATTGCTCCCTGGTTTGGGGTTGGCTAAGCAGCCGACTTATTTTGTTTGAGCAGATGCGGGGGTAAGGTTATCCTTGAATGTAGATTTTGCTTTAAATAAATTCTTACCTATATTATGCTGAACTGGCGAAATGTAGGTGTACAGTCAACAAAAGAGATAAGTGTGCAAGATCATTGGATATAGTTGAAACTTGGTAAGAAACCGATGGGTGTTCTCGAATAAAATTTAATTAAACAAACAGCTCATTTATCAAATTAAACAGTCGACAACGTCCATCGGTTTCTTACTAAACTTCAACTAAGTATATCAGACGATCCTGCATACTTATCTGTTTTGTTGACTGTACTTTAGGTACACTTCAACCTAATCCTTCTGAGATTACAGGCGTGATATTAAGATGGTATGTTTTCAAATAGTATATTTCATTACAAGTGCGGAAAGGCTGTCATTGCAAAGAGTTTCGACAAATGTCTACCCGAGCCGAGGCGCAGCCGAAGGCGAGGGTTGACAGTCGGAACAAGTTGCAATGACGGTTCCGCAGGTGTACTGAACGACTATTTTTAATACAGTTGCGAAAAAATGAAGCAATTTAATAAAATAATAAAAACACAATATTGCTTTTTTCTCTTCTCTCCACGCAAAAAATTAGTCGTATGTGGATATGTAACGACTTTTTGACTTTTCCGGTAAAATGTTCTCCGAAGCATTTTGTGCAATTATACTGAGTTCCGGTGGTGTTAATTAAAAAAAAATAGGGTCGAAATTACTCATTTTGTGCAACAAACAACTAAACCCGCAAAGAAAATTTCTGGAAAATGGCGCCAACCGTAGAATATAAGCAGTTTTTTTTTCTTCACCCATTTTGGTAGGCAAAAGGAACTATCCATACAGCTTAGTCTTCAGCATATTTTTTTTATTGATATGAAATGAAAATGAAATTTAATGAGATGAAATGAAATGAAACCTAACCTAACTCATTCAATTAAATCATTAAATCTGATATTGAAATAAATTAGTAGCTTCTTTTTAGAAATATTCGTATTTGTATGAATCACAAAAACTCTTTAGTAAAAACTTCATGGTTGGTTTTTCTTTTTAATAGACATTATTTTGACAGTTGGGAAAGAGACACGCACGAGTTCGGGGAAGGTAAAAAAAAAGCACTAGTATGTAATAGCCCACTTCCCGAACGCTATACGTCCCTGCAATACACCACTTTTTGAGCAACTGTATTAAAAAACCAATTAAGTAACTGTTCCGAAAGTCTGACAACCAAGGGGTATAATCTGCGTACGCGATTTATTAGCCAAAAATGTAAACAAATATGAATTAATGGAAAAATAACTTTAATTCCTACACATAAAGTTCAGTTTACACTACAACTTCAAACATTTTTATAACTTTTTCAATTGTGCTAGTCACTCTGAAATCAACTTAATTACCATTGAAATAAAGTTGATAATTATTTGTTTAATTTGAAATAGGGTGGGGGTGTGCAGCATTTTCACTATAGAATGATCCAGTAACTTAGTTGTGGAGGTCAGATAGGCAGTCGCTCCATGTTCTCAGCTGCATTCGGTTAGACTGAAAGCTGACCCCAACATTGCTGGGAAATGGCTAGGAAGGCCGTGATGATTCAGTTTCCTTGTTGGGTCGTTTTATTGTATATTAATTACCTTCTTCAATGAAGAGACTTTGTAAATTGCAAGCGCACATTTTAAGCGACTTCAAAAGATGATAGATGGCGTGGCATGTTATGTCATGTAAATGCTTAAATGTTACCATAGGCCCAATTTGAGAAAGAGTGTGATGGAAATATGTGACGTCTGTATGTTAAAAAGAGAAGCAAACATCACAAGGGCGCTTTATGAATGACTTCGCTAATTTTGGCGTTCGTGTATTGTGTTAATTTATAGCGTTTAGATTTTCCCGTGGGCGTTATTAAATGTGACTAAGGGGTTTCATTATGATATAACTGTTCTGCATTGGTTAAGTAGTCCCCTGTGTAAAGTCAAAGTCAAATCATTTATTCCTAAAAGGCACACTAAAATACACACACGCAGTTTGAACGTCAAAATTTACAAAAAATAGAATTTATTCCAGGCGCCTCTTCCAAGAGGTAGTTTCGTATGGAGAAGAATGGGCAAGAAACTCCACCGTTACTCGATTAAAGATGTTGTACAATATTTTGTATACATTAACCCGTAGTATGTCGGAACGTAGATCCACGCGAGACACAATGGCTTTTTAATTGTTTCTGTAATTACGACATTCAACCGGTTATTGCAGTGAAGAGCAGTGGTGGCCCAATGGCATCGGCCGCGACTTACGAATTGTAGGCCGTAGGTTCGAACCCAGACACGCGCTTTACTTTGTGTAAATTATTATTATTCATCACCACTGCTCTCAAAAACGGTGAAGGAAATCAGTTTTTGAGAGCAGTAGAAAAAAATTCGAAGACATGTGACATCTACCAACCCGCACTGGGCCCGCGTGGTGGATTGCGGCCCACTCCCTCTCACAGAGAAAAGGCCTGTATTCCAACAGTGGGAACATTATAGGCTAATTATGAAGTACCTATATGTGAAGACGATGCACCTAGAATAAAATTACTATAAGTACTTATTTACCAGTGGCGAAGGTTTCATACCTACACCTCGATTCGTACCGGCTTCCCTTTGAAAAATGGCACAGTCAGTATTCTTACAAATAATATACTCATATTAGGTAAAGATATCTACTCCGGCTTACCTCTTACAAAAAATTACCCTTGGCTACTGTTAGTTACCACTAAAAATTATAAAAAATTAAGCAATGACATAAATAAATTAAAACATGGTGCTCACATATTTACAAATATTGTAGAATTTGATGATTTTCCTTAAACTTTAACAAGTCATAATTTACTATGTGAGTTAAAAGACGAGTAGGTATCTGTTAACACCATATAATTTTTATCCTCTCTTATTGCAATAGCAGCAGTTTCTACGTGACCTTTTATTAAAGTACTAATTAGGAAGCTCATAAGCAGCAAACGGACTGGTTTACTCAAACACGACTGTTTTAGTGCATCTTATAATTATAATAATTATTAAATTTTCGGCGACAGCCAGCGTTGACGTGATGCAGCAGACGTGAACCGGTGCAACACAATAAGAAATAAAATAAATAAAGAATACCTAGTTCTAACTGTTCAAAAAAAAACATTTATAAAATGGTAACATTCAACTAGAGCCAGAAAAAGGACAAAAGCCTTACTATTATTCAGGTTCCTGTTATTCGTACAGCGTCCTCATTAAAACTGAACTAACCTAATTCGTCGCTTCTCACTAATGAGTTCACCCATGACTAAATTTGGTATTCAAAGCTATCTTAGTTTGGGGAACGTCTAAAAAATACATAATGGAAAGATCTCAGAAACTTTGGTCACGTCATGTCATTGTAATGTTTTTTGACGAAAATAATGGACTAGAGTTTTTGGCCGAAGGTCTTTTGTTATGACAAAACTTCGTTCTTGTCAAAGGTTAAGTAAAATAACCCATATTATTAAGCGACTAACCTATGTTATAATTAGAGGAGCTTCTTTGGATATAATGTTATTGTGTAGAAGTGGAAGATTATACATATACAGGGTGGCAGGGACTACGACGCACAAATTGTAACCATGAATTCAGCATCTAAGTCTAGACCGCCTAGCGCAGTGTGGTTTTGAATCTAGACCGCTTAGCTCAGTGTGGTTCTGAATCTAGACCGCCTAGCGCAGTGTGGTTCTGAATCTAGACCGCCTAGCGCAGTGGAGTTCTGAATCTGAACAGCCTAGCGCAGTGTGGTTCTGCATCTAGACCGCCTAGCGCAGTGGAGTTCTAATCTGAACCGCCTAGCGCATTGTGGTTCTGAATCTAGACCGCCTGACGCAGTGTGGTTATAAATCTATACCGCCTAGCGCAGTGGGATTCTGAATCTAGACCGCCTGACGCAGTGTGGTTATAAATCTATACCGCCTAGCGCAGTGTGGTTCTAAATCCATGGTAACAGGTTGTGAGTCGATGTTCCTTCCATCCTGTATACAATGACATACTTATACTCGCGCCTTCTTCCCATGGGGAAAGCAGAAATTACAGAGCGCCACCGGCTACTATCCCTACATACTCCTTTTGCTTCGTTTTTCGTTCAAACACATCTAGTAATATAGCGCTTCTCCTCCACATTTATTATGCACACAGCCAAAGTATGGAACTTTCTACCAGCATTTGTGTTGCCTTCCACATTTACCCCATCTGCCTTCAATGCAAGAGAGAACAGGCATCTAGCCACGCTCGTTCCATCACAGACCTCATCCATAACTTTCCATCAGGCGTGATTGAGGTCAAGAGCAAACCCATTCAGCAATAAAAAATATAATAAATGCACGCCGGTTGCGAATAGGTACCTGACCTTTCTGAAGAACATCACCAATAGGTATGTCCTCTTAGGGCGTCCCCTTCCGGTGCTTCTCGAGTGGAATCTCGTATTATGTTTATTAAAAAAGTAAGTACCTACCCAAGGGAATAAACACGAACACATAGATACAGGAAGATTTTTTTATCACCATCCAAACTTTTACAGGGTGTTCTACCCATGAATATGAACAACTTTCACTATGGGACCAACTCTGAAATCATGAAAAAAAAAATCAGATATACAATAGTTCAATAGTACCTACCTACTTGACCGAAATGTATGAAACAGCTGATTTTTTTTTCATGATTTCAGAGTTGGTCCCATAGTGAAAGTTGTAACGCACGTCATAAAACGACAAGGTCTAGTTGTCCATGTGACAGCTACATATTTTCAACCTTAGTGAAATTTCAATTTACTGACATTGTTGTCAATTAAATAGTGGTAGCAGATTATGAAGTCGGCTATACGTACCATCCACCAAGAAAAATGTTGTATTGAACGAAACAGAAAATAATACAAAATCTTCTCTACAAACTTGTGTCTATAAAGATGCATAAAACAAAGCCTGCTTACCAACAACAGCGGAACATCTTTCCATTGTTCAGTATTTAGCGCCGCCAACTTACCTATAAAAAAGCCCATTAAAGAAAACCACAAACGCCTCCTACCAACTTTCATCCAGTAAAGTTTTATGAGCAAGAACGCATTATGAAGACGGTTCAAACAAAGCAATTTTTTTTTACAAGCGTAATTATTGTCGCCGTTACAGACGAGGTAATAATAATAGGAGTAATAGGCCACTTTGTAGCACTGTGGCAGCCTACAAGCTGACTTAATAATGTCGACGATATAAGTAGGTAGGTAGGACTCGGCCGGCAGCGTTCGAAATCTACGCAATATCTTCTCGTCTCACATACCGCAGTGTCTTAAGATGAAAGTCTTTGACCAGTGCAGTTATGTTTGGAATCTCCCTACATGATCGAATGAGAAAAAAGAAGGGATCCGTAGGAAAACCAAGGTAACAGCCCGAAGAATTGCCAGACTTAAGTGGCATTGGGCAGGGCACATTGCTTGCAGAACAGATGGCTGATTGGGCCGAAAGGTTTTAGAGTGGCGACCGCGTACCGGAAGACATAGCGTTGGAAAGCCTCTCACAAGATGCACCGTTGACCTTGTGAAGGCGGCAGGAATCCGCTGGATGCGAGAAACACAGAACCGGTCGAAGTTGCGATCCGTGGGGGAGGCCTACGTCCAGCAGTAAACGTCTGTCGGCTGAAATGATGGATGATGATGATGATGATAGTCCACCCTAACGTTGAATGGCACTTGCACGCATCGACAAGGTCTATTTAGCTTCCAAGACCAAAGTGTCAGTTCAACTTCATGCTTCACGCGGACGAAGTCGCGGGCAGAAGCTACTTAGTTATAAATAAATGCTTTGAGTTTGAATTTGGCTCATAGAAATCCTATTTTTGTCCACAGAACCTCCCTCCCAGTGGCTCAGTTCAGCCGCGGCGACTTCTCCCTGTGGTCTGTGCTAAAGAACTGCGTTGGCAAGGAGCTGTCGAAGATCACCATGCCGGTCGTGTTCAACGAGCCGCTGTCCTTCCTCCAGAGGATGTTGGAGTATCTGGAGTACGCGCATCTGCTGCGGATGGCCTCGGAGCAGACCGATCCTGTAGCTCGGATGGAGTATATTGCTGGTAAGAAACAGTACCTTCTTACAGGTCAAACATTTTGGGCTTCAGCTAAGAATATTTCTCACGTCTTTAAAAAGTCACGCATTACGAAGATTTTATATCAGCAGGATTAAGGCCTACGCATACCGGCATGGCAAGGGATTTTGCCGTCAGTCACCGCACACTAGCCGCTTAGATACCGCGGTATTCCAGCGGCTTCCCGCTTCTCTACCCCCGCCGCCTCACCCCGCGGTATGTCACAACGAGCGCCGGAGTCCTTGGCATGCCGTTGCCTACCGCAGGACGCCACGGCATCCCGCCGTGGGAGCCCGTGGCGCGTATTTCAATGCCGTGCAATGAAATCCCTTTCGATGCCACGGTATCATTTTAAAGCATAGCAATTTATGTCGTATTTCTCTAACGATACGTTGGAATGTCCATTAGTAAAAATTTAAATCCCTTGCAATGCCGTCCCGATCTGCGTAGGTCTTTACGAGTTATTATTATTTCAGCATTTTTTACCCGACTACGGAGGGTATAATTATGATTTCGATAAAATTTTGCAGAGAGATAGATTGCATCCCGGGGAAGGACATAGGATAGTTTTTATCCCGATATTCTCACGGGATCGACACATATGCGGGTGAAACCGCGGGGTGCAGCTAGTATTTCTATTAAAACTTCTACGAAGTTATTTCAACAACTTAGTACAACCAACATAACTACTAACTAGTACAGCAAAACTAATCGCAAGATAGTTTCACCTTCCCTCTCCATTTCCCAGCATATTGAAATTAAATGAAGTCAACAAGTTGCCACTTATGTTCCTCTACATCGCTGGCTATGGCGAACGCTTGAATGCAGAGCCACGAATAAAAAAACTTGCCTTATTCGAGTGGAATTAACGTTCTAAGTGTTCTAAGTGCTTCTAAAAGAAAACACGGTTTTTATTCCAAACAGTTGTGGGAATTTTCGCGTTAGAAATTTTCTTTCTTAATTAACTGAGCTTGTTTTAATAACAGAGGTGTTTTGTTTTGTAAATTATGTGGCTTGATGCCAGGGGATTTAATGTTTAACTTTGGTTTGACCTCTGAAGTTATAATTTAACGCACTTTTTCATTGTAGAGCAATTTATGAATTTAGGATAGGTCTTTTACAGCACATATAGGTGTAGAAGAATCTAATGGTGCATTGCCGAAATCGGAAGTGACGTTTCCATCTGCTGGGCAATTTCGTAACATACTAATATCAGTAGCAATGTCTTTCATTTTGACAGTTCAATAAAATTCATTGCCTTATTTACGTTGTTGAGCAGACAAATTTTTGGAACATATGAAGCAATGGATTAGCAATATGCTTCAAAATCATTCAGATTGAGATTGAAAGTGTGTTACGCAATTAGGGTGAAAGACACAGGTATTTCACCCTAATTGCGTAACACACTTTCAATCTCAATCAAACATTTGTGCAAGTATTGCACAAATGTTTACCAACAACACCGTCATTCGAACGTCAAAAAAAACCTCGTAGCAGTGTAGGTAGGTAAGTTGATTGTGACTCCAAATGCTTGATCGTCTTCATCGTCATTTTCGCTTAAATTCGATAACCTGCGTCCTCTTATTTTGTCTTCCGATCAATTTCACCCACCCCAGACAACCTTACACCTAATGAATACAATTTCGAACTCTTTTGTCAAAACAATTCTCGTTTGTTGTACCAATATTTTGTTGCATTATGCCATTTTTTTTTGTCCAATGAAACCGAAACCATCTTGTTATATTTTACTATCTCGAACTACTTCTTGCACGGTCAACAGCATGCAGATGTTACTACTAGGAAAACTATGATTACCGCCACGAAATACAGACGTCTTCAATGTCAAATAGTTGCAAGGACGTGCGGTTGACTGTACCACATTCTTCCATTATTTGAGATAAACAAGATATACTTTGTTTAAGAAGCGTAGTCATATAAAATTGAATTATGGCGGGTTTTCCGGCTATATTAGTGGGGAATCATTTCTGTGTTTGTGATTTTTGTGTTTCGCTTGTTTTATCGAATTAGACTGTTGTTTATTTGTCTTGTTTTTGTATTTCCAAACTTGATTGGACAGTCCCGTTTTGCCGCTATGTCATATATGTCAAATAGTACCACATGTTCTATTTGACTCAGGCGCAGATATAGGGGGGGTAAGGTAACGTGTGCAGTTGCCCTTCCTGGGCTTCGATCAAACTGAGTCTAAAACTTAGGTAAGATTCTTGTTCTCTAACCTGTATTTTTACTTTGTATACAGTAGGTATATTACTAAGACATATATAAGTCGTCCTCGCAAAAGGGGATCACATTGGTCAATTTACATAAAAAAAAACCTTCGCTTCCTGAAGGTTTTTTTTTTAAAGGAAAGCCAGCCTCAGAAATGATTTGCCCCCATTGAGCAAAAACCTACATTCGCCTGCATTTTTTGGTCTCGGACATGCCGGTTTCGTCACGATGTGTTCCTTCGCCGTTTTGAGAGCAGGGGTGATGAAAGTATTGACTCAAAGTAAAGCACCAGGTGCAAGCAAGCCTTAATCATACGAAAATTCATCATTTTATTTCTAGCATTCGCTGTGAGTGCGTTGGCATCAAACTGGGAACGTCTGGGCAAGCCATTCAACCCTCTACTTGGGGAGACATACGAACTTGAGCGACCCGAGTTCAGGGCCGTTTGCGAACAGGTAAGATAGTTTCTAAAAGGTTAGCATTGGTGCCGATTCCTTTGTTCACAAAGTAAACTAATGTTCAGTGCATCTTTTTCTTTCTATTTCGTTAAGTTTTCTTAATGAAATAGAAAGACAAACACACACAACACACAGTGTCAGTGTGATTAACACTTTTCCATAAGAGATTGGTGGTTGGTGGTAGAAATCTAACTTAGAAAGATATATTAATGATTCTAATGATTATAATTCTCTAAATATGTACCTGTTATTGTCGCGAATCATATTTTGATCAAGATACAATCTGACACTGACCTGCAAATTGCAAAAAACCTAAAAAAATTTGAATTTCGCGGTCTCAACTGTCCATGCACCTTAATCTGGGAAGTAAAAGTGGCGCATGGAACACGACTAACTCCCGAGCTGCACACGCAGCAGTTACTACCTATGCTAGTACCTATATAAAATGAATTGTACAAAATCTACACTAATAATATTATAAAGAGGTAAAGTTTGTATGTAGGGGGTAATCTCTGGAACTACCAGTCGGATTTGAAAAAATCTTTTGTATTGATAGCCCAATTCTTGAGGAAAGCTACAGGCCATTTAACATCACGCTATGACCCTTAGGAGCCAAGCAAAAAGAAAAAAAGTCGCGGGCAGAAGCTCATATAAAGTTGATCTAGATATCTCACGTGCTCCACATTCATCTGTATCGCTGAGCAAGAACAATGAGAGCTTTTGAATAAAAAGAGTCTTTCAGTAACTGAAGTATAGCACTGTAGTATAGTGTAGTATAGTGACTGATGATATGACGTCAGAAACACGCGTCACAATCATGGAAGTGATAGAGCGTTTTTTTTTTTTACTGAAAATCTTAATTACCTACCCAAAGATAACTGCTAGTTTAAAATAAGTTATATTGGTGCACCCAGTCTTATAAGTAGATTGGGTGACCTTAAAAATTGCAGAACCAGGATTACATGAGCCGGATATATTATTTTATATTAGGTACCGACTTGTCTTTTACACTACTTACCTTTTCTATTACTTACTTTTTATATAACTTACCTTTTAACGGATAGAATTAGACATTTAGGCACAGTGCTAAATTATAATTTCTTATTTCCGATGAAGGAAAAGATCACTAGGTAATCGTCATTTCAGAGAACAATCTTATTCCACGGGACAAAACGCCATGATTTTCTATAACTTTCTCTAATTTCACCAATAAAACTGAACTCGATCAGCACATCTAAACTGCGTTCAAGACCTGTCGAGTCATTGTCATCATTGTTGTGGAATTTTGAGTGCCCCGTTGGTCTCGTGGTTGCAAGCACGACTGCTGAGCGTGGGGTCCTGGGTTCGATTCCCGCGTCGGACAAAGTGTTATTGGGTTTTCCATTAGGAATTTCTTAGTAACAGTCCGGAGTTTGGAAGTTGGCGGTGTAATACCCCCGTGCCTCGGAAAGCACGTAAAGCCGGTGGTCCTGCGCCTGAACTCTCCCCGGTCGTGTCGGATTACCGTCCCATCGGACTATGAGAGTAAAGAAACAGAGAGTGCACCTGTGTTTGCGCACACACTTGTGCACTATAATATCTCCTGCATACCAGGCTAATCTCCATAGAGATTGGCCACCGTGACCGAAAACGGTCGGGGAGGCTATTATTATGTTGTGGAATATTGATACTGACAGCTCTTGAACGCGGTTTAGTTGTGCTGATCGCGTTCACTTTCATTTGTGAAATTCACCCTAAATCCTCTCTCATTTCTAGGTGTCACACCACCCCCCAGTGTCTGCGTTCCACGCGGACAGCCCCCACTTCGTGTTCCACGGCTCGGTGCACCCCAAGCTGAAATTCTGCGGCAAAAGTGTCGAGATACAGCCTAAGGGACATGTCACCGTCGAGTTGCCGAGGTAAGTGCACGTTCTAGAAATGTACGTCATGTATATGGAACATACTGTGTCGCTTCGAGTAAGATGTAAGTATATAATAAATTATCTCATAACTTTTTTAAATATATTTTGAGTAGTTCGATATTCGGTTTGGCGTGGTAAGATGGTACATAAATAGGATTAGAATTATCATTATTTATCCTTACTTAGATAATGACATGTGCCTAAAAAAATGGACTGCTCTGTGAAAATCTTTCAATGCTGCACGGTTCTTTAGATTTCTACGAAAAACTTTGTATTATTTTTCATATTACACCATTAAAATCCTCCGATCGGCGTAGCGTTTTTCAGATATAAATAGGTATAAATCCTGTGTGTTATGGCTAGATTTTAAATTGAAAAATTACGCAAATATTTGCGGAGTAAATTGCCACTCGGCCGGATAACAAACGACAGTCGTGTCTGTACGACTGGACGATATTTGAGTGTGGAATTGCGTTTTATTTTTCTTTGTAATAAATCGGTTTAACGACCATAAGCTTTTTATAGCGACAACTATAAGCTTTTTATAGCAAGTTTATTTAAAAAATGTAAATTCTGAAAAAGTTCTTTAAATTCAAAGATAGCCTATAATAACAATCTTAAAAACGAATTTAACGGTAGTGTATATAGTAAACTAGTCAAAAACATAAAACAGCTAAATACCTACTGGTTCATTTACGTCCTCTATATCGATAAGTAGGTACCTACCTTAATAAGTGTCATTTCGTGACATTATTAAAGATTGATGACCATCGAACCTAAAGGACCAAAATTCATAGAATAATTTGGGCTCCTATTTATTTTACGCTCTTTGGAAACGACTACGCGACTGGAAGTATTATGCCTGAATAGTTAAACTGACAAAGATTGATATCCACTAAATTATATATTACGTTACCTACTGAAATTATTGGTTACCTACGTGTTCAATATTTATCTTTGGTAACCTTAGTGCTCACCAAAATAATGGATCATTAACATTTACAAAGAGGGGCCCGTGGCTAAATAATAACAGCCGCACAGGTCGATCGATCAAGTTAAGCTACGCTTGCCGCGGTTGGTCTGTGGATGGGTGACCATGTTTAGGTATATACCGTGACCCTTCCGTGCCTCGGAAAGCACGTTAAGCCGTTGGTCCCGGCTGTCATTCGTGGATCTTTGACAGTCGTTACGGGTCGTCAGAAGCCCGAAAGTCTGACAACCAGTCTTACCAAGGGGTATCGTATTACCCAGTAACTGAGTTGTGGAGGTGAGATAGGAAGTCGCTCCATGTAAAATAATGGTATTCAGCTGTATCCGGTTAGACTGGAAGCCGCCCGCAATATAGTTGGGAAAAGGCTAGGCAGATGATGATAACGTTTACAAAGAGGAGTTCTCATCGATATTGAGAATAATTTAGGTTTTCTTTTCAATTAAAATTGTATTTGAAAAGATACGGAGCCGACCCCTTTCCGGTTTGATACGTGTGCTATGACCTTTAGCAGGGTAGGTAGGTACTCTAGACTACATAGCTATACTTCATCGTATTCACCACCATTTCAAGTCTTAGCTTCCTCTTTCCCTATCCAGATGGGGCGAAGCCTACACCTGGAGCAACGTAAACTGCTGCGTCCACAACGTGATTGTGGGCAAGCTGTGGATCGAGCAGTTCGGAGCCATGGAGGTGACCTGTCATGGCGGGGCTGGGTTGAAGGCAAACCTGGTGTTCAAGCCGGCTGGCTTTAATAACAGGGACCTTCATCGAGTGGACGGATTTATTGTTGATGCTAAGTAAGTATCTATTAGTAAATGCAAGTTTTATGGCCTTACGCAGTAGGTAAACTTTTAAGCCGTCTTACACCATAGCCAAGAGACAGGCAGGGTCATCAAGGTACTCCCAGGTCCCAGGTATACCGTCATTAATCAGATGACATGGTACATAGACAGCTATGACAAATAACTAGCTCATGTAGATCGTTTGCAGAAACATTCAGTCTGCTATCAATATTTGAACCGCCTAGAGCAACCGGATAATCATCGTCAGTGCACTGACGAAGAATATTTGGTTGCTTATCTTGTCATCTGACACGGGCCTCCTCTCTGTGAGAGGGAGTGGTCCGTAATCCTCCACGCGAGCCCAGTGCCGGTTGGTAGATGTCACATGTCTTCGAGTTTTTGGTTCTAGAACACGCCGTTTTCCTCACGATGTTTTCCTTCACCGTTTTGAGAGCAGTGGTGATGATATAATTTACACAAAGTAAAGCGCCTGTCTGGGTTCGAACCTACGATCTACAACTCGTAAGTCGCGGCCGTCACCACTTGGCCACCACTGCTCTCACAGAGAGGAGGCCCGTGTCCCAGCAGTGTCCCACATTATAGGCTGATTATGTATCTTATCATCAAAAATCTTAATAGCGGTCTTCGTTAGGAGTTGCGATAATGATCTCTTATCATCAATCCACATCACGTGAGACCGGTTAAAACACAGGACAGGATCATGATCTTATTCAGCGTGACGGAATTGCTTTTTTAAAAACCATGCTTTCATGTTTTTGTTTCTCACATTCCAGTAAGAAACGCATCAAGTTTCTATACGGAAAGTGGACGGAGTACATCAAGTGCTGCAGCGCGGCGGCGTACGAGCAGTGGGCCAAGGAGCGCGGCGAAGAGGCGTCCGCGCAGACCCCGTCGCACACACCCAAGAAGATGCTGGCTAAGTTGAACAGCTTCAAGGTTGGCGCGCTGCGGTCCATGTCTATACAGGACGTAAGTATCTACTCTTGAGTAAGTCCATTGGTCCATTGGCATGAGCACACGTATTAAGAAGTGTTTGTGTCCTCTCGCAAATGCCCTAGAAGATGCTAGCTAAGTTGAACAGCTTCAAGGTTGGCGCGCTAAGGGCACACCTGGTTTCCCCACAGGGTTGGGTAGAGGTGTATTTATAGTACACTCACATTTCGCTAGTTATGTTTACGTCTCATGTAATAGGAGGCCAGCCTATTGCCATCAACCAGGAGCTGTTTATAATCTTAAATCTGCTCTTCATTTCCAGTCGGACGATGCGGAGAATTCGGAAGACGTTCCGAAGTCAGATGATACCAATAACATTGAGATTGCGGGCTCTGTCACGTTATGGGAGGCGAGGCCGCGGCCTGCTACTAGTGCACAGGTAAATCTAAATACCTGTCTACCTATCTAGACACTAATTAGTAGACCCTATCAATCTTCAACTGGACATCGCCCTGGAACAACTAGGGAAGTAACTGCTAATATTCCAACTGCAGATTCTTTAGGATGCCTTGATGTTATAGACGTAGGAGCCAGTAGCGAAGGTACCACACAACTCGATTCCCACCGGCTTCCCTTCGAAAATTCAAAATGTTGATGAATTGACTATATAGTCAATTCTGACGTCACGCAAAATCCTGCATCTCGCAAGCAGAGTTTACCGCGCAACTAGCATAGATACAACGACCCAACATGAATCATCGGGCAGTTGCCCGCCAGACACGATACCCTTCTGGTCGGAGGATCCTCCCTTTTCTATGGAGGTTAAGTGAACTTTACACGCTGTTCCTCATACCTCTATAGCTTTAAGAGTTTCATACATATAAAAAGTCTGTGTTGTTGATCTTCTTCATCTTACATCGTAACCTTACACAACCCCTTTCTCCAATTTCCAGTACTACCAGTTCACCGAATTCGCGATGTCCCTCAACGAGTTGGAAAGGGATATGAAAGGCCAGCTCTGTCCCACGGACAGCCGGCTTAGGCCTGACGTCAGGCTGCTGGAGCAAGGAGACATCGATGCTGCAGCCGCTGAGAAGACCAGGCTTGAGGAGAAGCAGAGGACTGCTAGGAAACTGCTGAAAAAGTCTCCAGAGGCTTGGCAGCCGAGGTAAGACTTTGATTAATGTTTTTTTGTCTGCAGACTACGCTTACCTACGTTTACGCATATACTTACAAGGTGGCAGAATCATTGAATCCATGGTAACATGTTACACTTCAATGTCCCTACCACCCTTTATTTTGATTATTGCTAATCTTTTGGTGTAATTTTAAAGTACCTACCCTAAATCTTTATTTTTGTACTAGGTGTTGTACGAATCAGCGCAACAAGGTGATGACTTTGTCAGTAGACCGTTCTTTTATCTATATTATGAATGTTATATTTTATAATTATGGTTGAGTAATTAAACCCCAATTTACACAGTAAGAGTACATTATTTGTTTTTGGTAATCCGTGACGAAAAAAAATATATTTTCTGCTATTTTTCGGGAAATATACTTAGTACAACTTTAGTTTGTTTATGACAAGAAAACTCTGCAAAATTAACCATGACTGCCTTTGTTCTAGGTGGTTCAGTCAAGGCACAAACCCCTACACCAAGCAGGAGGACTGGCTGTACAACGGCGGCTACTGGGACCGCAACTACCAACACTTGAAAGACGTTGACATATTTTAATCTACCTACCTCTAACCCTGCCGATACTCTATACGTACAAACTAGATGACTGGAAATGAATAGAGAAATACTATACAAAATACAGAAATTTATTTTTATTTTAGCAACATGTAAAGTTCCACAATGTCCGGATAAGATAATAATGGAACCGTTAAATATACCATAAGGTAACTAAATCTTATCTGGAGGTGGTGAAATACCATTAATGTATTATTTATGCTATATCGTTGCAAAATAAGCTACTGTATATTTTTGTGCCAAAGTATAATTTACAGAATGTTAATTAATTAGGTTCTTCTATTAGATATATTTTGATGCTACATAGAATCATGACACGGCTTCGCTTTGGATAATTCCAAGGCCTTGACTTGGGAAATGGTCTCATCTGTTAGAAAAGTATGCATTGCTGAGTTATTTTCTGTCCAATTGATAAAAATATAATTTGAATAAACAATTTACTGTATGGATCTCATCTTGTTTATGTATAAAATGTTATATTTCTAATTGTTTCAAAATGTTTGTTTAATTTATTTATATTTTAGGATTTGTTGTCCTCAAGACAAAAATGTAAATAAGAATGAAGAATGATAACAAAGCATACAATGGACTTGGAATTAAAAATAAATTACTTAAAGAAATGAAGTATAACATAGGAATATAAAGTAGTGGACCAGAACGGAATGGAGTTAATAAGGAAGATTAATATTTTCGCCGTGAAGTTATGTAAGGAATGTTAGTTAGGGTAGAAATGAGAGATTATTGGGGCTCGACAAACATTTTTATCAGTTTCTTTGGTCCTTTGATGATATTATAGATCACACGTTAGAAAGGAAATATGACCAACTACAAAAGATAACTACATTATGTATACCACATTAAAATAACAAAAGCAAACAGTCGAGAGGTGTCGTAGGACACCCGGTTGGAACGATGTTCCATATGCTTTTGCACACATGACGAATGAGAGCTAGATAGAAAAACGTGTAGGTACTTACCTACCTATGGGATAAGGAACTTCGTTTCAATTAGTAAAACTGCAAACGCACTGTCATGAACTATTGCGTACAAAAATACCAACTTAATATCCTAAGACAAGTTATAACATAGCTGGATATAAAAAAAAACTGTCTTTGCCACGATAAATCTTCAAATTGGAAATATATTCATTATTACTTACAAATAAATACTACATAATACAAATCAAATTAAACTGTATAGTGCATGTACCTACAGTCAACAAAAGAGATTGTACCTATGCAGGATCGTCGGATATTTGAAGTATAGTAAGAAACCGATGGATGTTGTCGACTGAAATTTAATTTGATAAATGAGCTGTTTGTTTTTTAATAATAAAATTTTATTTTATTCGAGAACTGCCATCGATTTCTTTCTAAACTTCAACTATATCCGATGATTCTGCATACTTATCTCTTTTGTTGACTGTACTTACCAAAGATTAACCTTTTGACCGCCACAGTCATGTATAGAATATGACAAACCAGAATGTGCCCAGCACCCCACGGTTCGACTACATGACAGACTTTGACGCCGAGGGCACATTTTTGATATTTTGACGTGTGGTGGCCAAAAGGTAATGAAAAAAAATGTGACTTTTATTAAGTTAATCTAAGTTATTTTATAAGTATTTAGCATAACTCTGCACTAAAATGATGTTAGAAAAATGGTACCTACCTATTGATTGAATTGTATTATAGGTTATTTGTATGACAATGAGTGTGATCTTTGTGGGATTCTTTAACTTTGCTTCCGATGAAGAGTGAAGTCAATTATTAGTTAAAATTGCTGTGTAGATAATTGTGTCGATGTACCTATACCTACCTATATTTATTATGTTGTGCCATGAGGGATAATTTGTGAATTAGATTGAAGTAGAAAGAAAATAGTAGGTACATTTATTTAGCACAGATTAACAGACACACAATATACTAATATGTACAGTCAACAAAAGAGTTGTAAACCATGGTTTCTTACTAAACTTCAACTATATCCGACGATCCTGCATACCTAACTCTTTTGTTGACTGTACATCAGATAAAAACAAATAAAAAGTGTTAAGTCCGATGCAAGAAATTAGCAGGAAAGTGTGCTTCACGGCTGCGCCAAAAAGGCCCAGTTCAGCAAAAATGCAACTAGTGCCTGAGGCTCTGCCGCAGTAGGTAAGCGAAAAGGACGAATATCGGACAAAAATTTAAAGAAAAATAAGCCTTACTAAACAAAAAAAGGCGCCATCCAATAAGGCAAATTTTTCTCTATTCCCTTTCCTCAGATGCGCCCCTTTTACTTACGGCGGCAGCGCTGGTTTTCAACTGGACCTGAGTGACAGTTAACTAGAAGTGCGCAAGTTGTGATTCAAACCGTTGCAGGATTGGTAGAATGATAGAAAAAACAATTGAAAAAGGGGGACGACTAAATATTTTTAACAAAAAAAAAAACAAAAAACACATCTGACGTAATAATAATTACCAGCCTGTATTGTCTCACTGCTGGGCAAAGGGCTTAAAGTCGCTGTTCGTGGGAGTCTATGTGACCGTGTAGTTCTAAAATAGGTATCACATTTTGATGCCGTTTCCGCCTTCATTACGACTTCAAAAAAGGAAGAGGTTCTCAATTTGGATGTTTACAATTTTTTTTAAATTCTGGAATGTTCATTGTGTATAAAAAAATAATATTAAACTCACATATTATTATATTATTGTAGAAATCTCGATGTTTTGTCAAGTCGTAAAAACAGGGGTGTTTAGTTAAATAAAATGGTCGTGATTTGTTTTCCTTTCTGGCACAACATTCGCGTTTAGTAGTAGACCTTGTATTATTACTGTAGACGTTAAAGCTTGCAAGTATGTGTAACTAACAGGTTGCAATTGTTTACACAATAACACTTGACGAATTGCAACATAGCTTGACAACTATTTATATACCTATTAACCATTATATTTAACCATTACTGAGTATAAGTTCGATTTAACCATTACTGAGTATAATTTAGATTTAACCATTACTGAGTATAATTTTGATGAAAACGTACTAAGTACTTTTTTTTAAATGTAATTTAGGTTTGTCCGTTTTTCTTTAACTAAAGCATTGTTTAAATTGTATTCTTTTTTATTGTTGTATTGTTTATGAATGAAGCTTAGAAAATTAAATTGACATTAGCTGTTTTAATAATTACCCTTTACGAATCCATGATGTCAGAGTAGGTTTATTGAAGAATTTTATCACAATGATGATGATAATTAGGTCTGTGTTAGAGGTAACTTGTATCATGAATAAAAATAATATTTAATAAATATTATGTAAGAAGGTATGTATTAAAAATAATTGTTATCGCTAAATTGAGCATTGAATGCTGTAAAATACGTTGATATTACATGAATAAGTGTAATTTATTTGCTAGTACCTTATGTTTTAGGTATCTGTAATTCATTGTTATTCAAAAGAGTAGGTTTTGAATTAGATAAGTTAGTTAATTTAGTAAATTCGTGTTTCATAATGTATGTATTTACCTACCTAAGCATGTTTATAAACATACAAAAATATAATATTATGAAGGGCGATCTGAAAAAGAATTGTGAGATTTTTCATGTTTAAATACATTATAGGATATCTAATTTAAAAAATGGATACCTATACCTACTTACCTATATTTTAACTAAGGTTACTTTGCTAAGAGGTAAACAGCTGAATTGCAATGTTATATTCAAATTAAACTCTGTCTTCAGATGTTTCAGCTACAAAATAGAGTATTATCGCCCTGAAGATATGTAACACTAACAGAAAAAGTACATAAATAGAACAGTAAATGCGCACATTCATATTTTGCTTTGCAAGACTAACGAAAATTAAGCAATAAAATGTAATGTGTCGCGTATCTTTGTATATAGATTATTATATAAAAATATAAGTGTAATACTTTAATAAGTTAAATTATTTCATTTTGTACAAGTCCTTTCTAATAATAACTGCCTTCCATTTGATCAAATAGAGAATTAAGATTTATTAAAACACCAGCTTTTATAAATAGTTCCTACAGAGCACTGGTTTCCGACTTCAAATCTAAAAAAAAACTTTTTTACAATTCTTATTATTTTTTGAAGCTGTTGTATTTTGCTTTAATATCGTATAGGTAAGGTAAAGTTAGCATCGTTCCAAATAAGGTGATTATACGCCAAAGTGTCAGTAGTACTTATGTGTATCTAGCAGAAACTGTACATTTTAATTGTGAATAATCAAAATGTAAACTTGAAATAAATAGATTGAGAATTTATTTGGCATTTTTTAAAAATATATTTGTGTGAAAAAATGGTTGCCTGTAAAGTCGGTTTTACGGGCGAAGATTTTACGTGACAACGTCTTTTTCTCGGTAGAATATTTATTGATATGAATATAATTAAATTGCACAATAGGAACAAGGAATTGAATGATAGTTGAGTGGGAGAGAGACGCAAGGCATTCGGCGGGCCTCTCTCTCGTTCGGTGACTCATCGTAACGTTACCGAGCGTTACACTTTTTCATAAGTGACTCCCAGCCGCAACCTAATTTAAGACGTTGTCACGTCAAAAAATATCTCGTTCGTGGCTAAGTAATAAGGCCACGCGACGGCGACGCAGATCCGGTGTCGAAGCCACCGGGCGGATCGCTCGGCGCTAGAACGGCGTAGTGTTGTATTATGAGAAATTAGTGTCTTTTTTCGTGAACGAAATGTCTAAACAGCGACTGCAACATCTTTTTGAAACGTCGGTCGTTAAAAAGCAAATACTAAAATGCACAACACTACGTCAATGCAGACGCGCGGGCACTGCTAGACTGGTGCGCATCGCTCGTACGCCGCTCCCCGCGCTGCGCCGCTGCCTTGGAGCACATTTCCATATAGATCTATACATTGAAACGCGCCGCTACCCGCGCCGCCGCCGCCACCGCGCCGCACCCACTGACTTCGAGTCCGCAGCCTTACAGCCGCACGGGTCGATCGAAGGATAGGCTACGTTTTCCGCGGATGGGTGACCGTCGATTACTTACATAATACTCCGTACCTCGGAAAGCACGATAAGCCGTTGATCCCAGCGGTCATTCATAGATCTTTGCCAATCTTTCTGGGTCTTCAAAGCCCGAGTTTGACAACCAGTTCTACCAATGGTATCGTCTTACCCAGTAACTGGGTATTGGAGGTCAGATAAGCAGTCGCTGCATGTTAACTACTAGTATTCAGCTGCATCCAGTTAGACTGAAAGCTTACCCCAACATAGTTGTGAGTTGTGAAAAGGCCAAGCTGATGATGATGGTGCGAAAAAAACAACTTTAAATAAAATTATATTCCATGTATTTAGTAGCACATTCAAAAACATGTCAATCAACTGGCATCACAACCTTAAACTAATTGACAAACACACAGTAAACACTTCAAAAGCAAATAAAAAGAAATATAAAACAATCGGTCATGGTCGCCAACTTTAGATAATTATTTAGTTTACTTATTCGTTTAGATAATTTCTTACATTCAAAAGGAAAAATAAGGGATACTAAAAGGTCAAAACGAAACATACGAGTTCTTTTTTAAATAGGAAGTTAAACTTTTTTTTACTATTTCTTTAAAATAATAAGTTACCTGTAAGGGCTGATTTTTCCGATATTTTATCCAAAGAAAAAAATATAATTTGACAGATTTTGCATAGAAAAACTGTTAAAATATTTTAATCAGTCCTTAGCAAGCTATTGTATTTAATTTACCGATTTTGGTCTCTGTGGTCAATCTCAACGGAAATTGACCAGGTACGTAGGAGATATTACAGCGCACAAGTGTGTGCGTAAACACAGGTGCACTCTCTGTTCCTTGACTCTCATATTCCGATTGGACGGCAATCCGACACGACCGGGGAGAGATCAGGCGTAGGACCAACGGCTTTATGTGCTTTCCGAGGCACGGGGCTATTAAACCGCCAACTTCCGGGCTGTTACTAAGAAATTCCTAATGAAAAACCCAAATAACACTGTACGGCCTGGGAATCGAACCCAGGATCTCACGGTCAGCAGTCGCGCTTGCAATCACGAGACCAACGGGGCAGTCAAATAATTCAGTAATTTATTACACAAAGTTGACAAACCATGTCCTCATGAATATACGAAACAATACATAATATCATGTTTTAAATCCACTGTAGTTTATTTATGATGGCACTTAAAAATTCAGTAAAACATGTAATAATAATTATTGTTAACTACTCGAAACTATTGCAGTACTAAACATTATGTAGCATTAAAACCTGAAAAAAACAGCTTTCACAATAATTATGTAATTATATTTTTTGTTATTAATAAATTATACTTTCACAAAATTACTGGTAACTATAATATTGAGAAACATTTAATAACACGCTTTTAGTTATTATACGCGGGTAGGTATGTAAAATAACACTATACATTTATAAACAGTATATCATAATATAATATAATACATTTAAACTAATTCATAGAATAGTATTATGTAGTATAAAATATTGTAGTTGAATTATTATATTTTTTACAAGGCAAGATTTCTTAAATAATAAATTCACTCATACTAGTAAAATGTAGGCACTGCATATCACTTATTTGCATATTGTCTGACTTTTACACTTAAATAATATCCTAATCTAATCTAAAAATGTTAAACTAGGTATTTATTGTAAAATTAAGCATTTTTCAGTACAAACGGTCTAATGGGCAATTTCAGGTTATGATGATACCATGCTTAGGTAAAAATAAAAAGGGGGATTAGTCAGTTTTAAATCAGAAAAGTGTAAACTTCAGAAAAACTTTTTTCCTACTAATTATTTATAATATTGCACTATTGAAATTGCCCAGTAAACCAAAAAAGGTAAAAAAATCATGCAATGATATTGTAATACACTAAAACAGGCTGCCTTAAACCAAAAATATTAAATAAAAATGTATTTTGATAAGAGCCGTCGAAAAAATTATATAATTATTGTAAATTATTTTCCTGAATTAATCTTATATTTACATTCATAATCTAATGGCAAACAAGGTGTGTCTGCCATTAGATATTAGTGTGTGTGTCATTAATGTATTTAAGAAAAATGTACAAACCCTTACAAATATTACATAAAATATACCTAGACTTTATTTTTTGGTTGAATTAAAAAAATGTGGAGTTTATTATGGGGAATTAACAGGACAGTTGGAATTTTCCTGTCTCAAAATTAAAATCATTTCCGAACTTTAGAAGTTGGGAAGAAAACAAAATTTTATAACTTTTCAGTCTATTTTTTTCATTATTTGGACCCTTTTATAATATTTATTTTATAGTTAATTCAGTATCAAAATATCAATATTTTTAAACAACCCAAGTTTTTAGCAATGATTTTCTTAAATACCTATTGCCTAAAATATTTTTTTTGGTCCTTGCGACTTGAGCCTAATCTTTGCCTAACTTTGACATGGTGATAATTATGTCCTTAAAACATTAGAAAATCATTTTTTTATAATTCAAGAATGGGCTTCTAATCCTGAATCTAAGAAGTCCTTTAGATATAAAGGCACTGCTTTCGGGAAACTTCTGCAGATCTGGAAATTCAAAATATTTTGTTTTATTTTTCTACATTAGCAAAAAATAACAATATTAGGTATACACAAAAAAAACAGAACATATTTTTTTTTTAATAACGTAGACAATATTTAAAAATTAGCTACACAGCCTGGTGACAGACGGACAGACGGACAATGGAGTCTTAGTAATAGGGTCCCGATTTTACCCTTTGGGTCCGTAACCCTAAAAAAATTAGATTTAACCTTTCAATGTTATAAAACTAACCTACAGAATATTTTTTAATCGTTTAAAAAGTTGACCACCATCGAGACAGGTGTAGGAAACGCTGGCGTGACTCTAGTTTATTTTTATTTATCTCTTTTTCAAATGTCTAATATGCAAAATCAGTGTAAAATCAAGTTTATACCGGTTTCCTAGATTTTATTTCATGTGATTGAAACCTCTGAGGCATATTTTATGACATATGGAAGTCAAATAGATAATCGCTTAAATTATCTAAAATTAGCCATAATGTTTGCACTGCTAGGACAGAGGCCTCCTCTCTATGACTGAGAGTAGGCTGCAAATGCTGTAATCCAGCACGCGAGCCCAGCCCGGCTCGTGTCCTCACGCGGCACCTACTCGGCCCCGTGTCCTCACGCGGCACCTACTCGGCCCCGTGTCCTCACGCGGCACCTACTCGGCCCCGTGTCCTCACGCGGCACCTACTCGACCCCGTGTTGTGTCAACTCACCATGTTGATGTAGTAGAGCGAGCTGGGGATGGTGATCTCTAGGTAGTTCCTCCTCACGGCGTCGACGATGCTGTCGGCCGCCTCCTGCGGCGTGAGGATCTTCATCAGCGAGGGGAACTTGATCTTGGGGTTCTTGCACAGACCCGTGTCCACGATGTACGGGCAGATAACTGTGAATTTTATCTGGAAGAGGAATGATGGTGGTATTTTTATTTATTGATCGCCAAGGTCTCATTGGAGGATTTTTCAGGGGATCAGACCGGAATAAATCTGCAGTTCTACCTACATGTAATTATCTGCCAGCTAAGTAAACTCAAGCTCCAACAAGTGTTGGTGAATCAGGCCATCAGCACACTGTTATTGACAAGCCGTGTACCATTTTTCTATCAGTGCACTTCAAAATCAAGAACAATTCCATCCAACAATTTGATTGCAAAATCTTAAGGGCGGGTTGTTTCAAGTCCACTTGACGCACGCGTATACGTTAAAAATGGCGCTAACTATCGTCAAACCAAAAAAAGCGTTGTTTCATTATGGCCTTGCCGTACGTCAAATAATAATGAGTACGTAATCGTTGTCATTTGACGTACGTATGTTACGTTCACCAATCGTTTGAAACAACCGACACTTTTTTTTTTTTTCCGTGGTGGCAAAACCTCAAGGACGTCCGCCGCCCTGGGGCGGGCGGCGGGGTCTGTCAGACTCTTGCTGACTAAAAACCACCCCGGTGTTCCATCTCACACCTACGCCGGGGGTCGCGGGAACATACGATCCTTCGCAAAAACAGCCGGCCCTAACACAACTTCGGTTACCATTTACAGGAACTTTTGAGTTATCAAGAAGTCGGTCAGTCAGAAAGATAAAGTTAGGTATGCCATCAGTTTATACTTACACCACTGTAGTCCTTCTGCTTATCCTCTCTAAGTTCTTCATGCAGGGCCTCCATGAGACCTCGGACTGCAAACTTGGTGGCGCAGTACGGCACCAGGTTACGAAGACCCACCACTCCTGCCATTGACGACATGGCGACGATGTGGCCGTGGTTGCGCTCCATCATTGAGGGTAGGAAGGCTTGGAGGAGCTGAAAGAGGGTGGCAGATTTTGGTTATGTTTGTGGAAGTATTTTTTTAGCTAAAGTATTGGTTTGAAGTGTCCAACTCAAACTCAAAGCATTTATTTCAATTAAACCAGTTAAAGGCGTTTTTGCATTGTCATGAAGTCGGTCAGTATTAAACCAGTTAAAGGCGTTTTTGCATTGTCATGAAGTCTGTCAGTATATGAAGCTAATTGCCCATTCCAAAGCGGAGTAGGTACCTATGGAGAAGGACGGGCAAGAAACTCCATGGACACTCTTTTAAATTATAGATATTGTTACAAAAATATTAGTTAGAATGTTCCAATCGAGACGGTCTTTTGAACAGCTGACAAACTATGTTTTTGAACGCAAGGTTCTGAAAAGCAAAAACTTCAAAAATATTCTATGGCATTATTAGACTAAGTAGGTATAGAGAAGATCAACAAAAAGAAAACTGCATAGCTATTCACAACCACTCGTTATGCTTCCGTACCTTATCGAACATTAATCAATATTATCGAAGTAGGACTCCTCTAAACGCTGTTCATAAGTGCAAGGCCCGAAAATTTTGTTGAAAATCAGTTTATCAAAATATGTCATTTTCGATACGATAGCCTGTCGGATATTTGTGAATAGCTATGCAGCAGTGCAAGAGATTATATGTAATGTCCATGAATCTGTGTGCTACTTTCCTCAAAAGACCGTTTCAGACATCAAAGGTCTTCAGATGATCTGACCAAGACTATGTCTGGACTTTAAAAGAGACTGATCTCCGAGTTTGTTTCGGCCTTTCTTCTCAGAGTAGTCCTCATTGTTTTTATTTTTATAATATGACGTGTAACAGTGATTCCGATACAGATTCCTATTTACAAAATAAATAATTTCATTTCCAAATAGCATTCTGCAAGTAGGTAGTAAGTAACTCAACAACAGGTGGTACATGAGATTATGAATTTCTTAATATCCCTACTAGCAATATGTACACATGCAGTGAAACCTTCTTATAAAACTTGCAAATTAAACGGCAAAGTCTAGTCATCCATGGTGCATCCAATACCATTATCTATAAACTTACCCATAGGTGAGCGATGATGTTTATTTCGAACGCGCTCCGTATCTCCTTCACGGAGGTCTGCAACAGCGGCTTGCACGGCATGATCCCTGCGTTATTGACTAACATGGTCACCTCGCCCACTTCCCGACGAATCTTCTCTGCCAAGGCATTGATAGCTTCCCGGTCTGTCACGTCACATCTGTGGGGTTGAGTTTGGGATTAGACTAGAGACGTTAAAATAAGAGTGTTTTTTGTAAACTGGCTACAGAGCCATCAGCCACCGGACCACCGGCGTATCAGACCGACACACACGCACACACACACACACACACTGATATTACGAGTATATACTTGTCTTATACCTAAGTTTCCGTGTTTGCAAACCTATTTGAACGATAATTGTATGCCCGTCCACTGCCAATGTAGGTATTGTCTTTAAGAACCTCAAAGGTGATCAGAAGTACCTACTCGATTATAATAATTTGCATTTGAAGTGTTTGTAGGAGTTAATTCATTTATTTGGGCTTGGCAATGAACTCGGTAGGCACACGTGCCAGCCAGCTATTGTGATGAAAAAATGTGTAATGCGAAATTTGTGTACGGTCAGCCTATTAATTAAATTTTTGGTTTTGGTATTTGTTGTAACGTGTTTGTATTGTGAGCGATGACTTGAAAACTAAAAATATCGTTGCCAATCACGACGATATTCCCTGTATCGTTAGTGCCATCTTCTACTTAATAAAAATCTTGACCTCATCCATTCAGATAGGAGAAACTATGCGTTGCTGTGCGTCAGCCTTCAATGTCATTGACTTTATTTATACCTCCATGATCATTGTTAAGCCTACTTACTCATATCGATGAGCCCTTCCCTTCTGTTCCTTGATGAGGTCTACTGTCTCCTGGTTGCCGGTGGGGTTGATGTCCACGCAGACTAAGATGCCACCCAGCTTGGCAAACCGGAGCGCCGTCTCTCGACCCATACCGTGACCTGCACCTGTTATCTAAAAGAATACAAGATGATGTTATAGAAGGAATTTAAGGCTATGAACTGTTTGGTGATTTTGGAGTCAGTTGGATAGCCAGCAGCATCCATTTGCAAACTTATAGAACTCATAGAGGTAAGAGGAACAGGGTGCAAAGTTCACTCATCTTCTATAGAAAAGGGAGGATCTTCCAACCAGACGAGTTTTGTGTCTGGTGGGCAACTGCCCGATAAATGCTGTCGGAACCACAAGGTTCCGACAGCAATTATCGGTAAACTCTGCTTGTGAGATGCAGAATTTTACGTGACGTCATCGTCAGTGTGATGCATAGTTCGCATGTGGCGATGACACTGATTCTCTCTCTCAAGCTCAGGATAAATGTTTAGGCTTAGATTATTTCTCAGCAGTAACTAATTACTTGTGTGATACTGACACTTCCCTTTTAGGTACAATTTTCAGGACGGATCACTCCCGTTTGGTAACGCTACATATACCTACCTATAGCGGTGTATCGCATGCACCAGGTGCAGTCAGTATGTTATTGCAGAGTGGTTGGGAATAGTTAGACGGCTTGTCCCATATTGCACTCTTACTTTTTGAAGGATTTGGAGATTATTCTAGTAGAATAGTAAAATTAGTGCGGGAATATATTCTGGATGAATTTTATAATGGTTCCTGTAACCTCATTACAAATTTGTGTATATAATATAGACTTTAAAAGCAAGTGAACAATTCGGTTTGTCCTAGCATACTCAGAACGTAGGCCTTTTATACACGGCACGGTTTTAAATTACGGTAACGGTGTATAAGCCGCGCCGAAGAAAAAACATGTCTTTCAACAACAAGTTTCCAAGTGATTCATACAACACTGATAAACTCGGCCCATAACGCTTCAGTAAAGTTTTAACTCGAAGAAGATAATAATACACACCAGTATAATCTCCCCGTTGACGCTCTTAGGCTCCGGCGGCACGAAAAACTGGTAGATGCAGTGCAGGAAGGTGGCCGTCATCTTCACGTACAGCACCAGGATCTCCAGCGCCATCGCGATGCCGTTGTACACCTTCATTGCTATACCTTGCTCGTCCGTCCTGGAGGAAAAGAGTTCTTGTTAGTATTCAGATTTAAAAATCAAAGAAACCCTAAGGCCCCGTCCCCATTATGTCGTGACGACAGATTATCGTGTCGTTCAAAGCGTCGTGGCTTGTGTATTTAAATGGAGGTGTTCACATATAGGATACACGATTAATTGGCGTCCATACCTTTTTTTTGCAGTGATGACAGATTGTCAAGTCAACGAGAACGGCTAGCACGACAGTCGTTAAAGGATAAAAAAACGTCACGATTTATGGTGATTACAAATCATGTGTCGTAATTGCGACTATCTATCGTAGCCACGTATCACGTATCACACATAAGTACATACAAAAGAACGTAGAGTCGACTAATGTGCAGACGACAAGGCGACTGCCGTGAACAGTAAAAATGTCCTCATGATCCAATGGGAAAAACTAGATACCACAGTCGTTCAACGATAAAATATTTCGACGACACAGTGACGATAAACAGTTGATAAAATGGGAACAGCTAGAGACGACAGTCGGCCAACGATAAATTTATCGTCACGGCATAGTGGGAACGCGCCCGATAAACTTCTGGTTTCGTTGAAGACATTATTTAGAAAGGATTTGGGGCCACCGTTACGCTTTCAGTAAGCTTATTGCCTTTGTAGATGGCACGGTTTCATTACGGTACGGGGCGTATAAACCGTGCCGTAGAAAAAAAGTGTTCGTGTACAAGCTTCCATAGTGATCCATACAACACTGACGACCGTGCCTACACACGGCGAATAAACCGTAGTTTTTCTCGGCAAGAAAAACGTTTGAGAACTATGGACCTAAGGGGCCGTGGGCTACTCATTCACAAATAGTCGAAAAGTCTTCTTCGTCGTCGTCTTCGTAGTCGTCGTCTTTGTTGGAACTAACGACTTTTCAAACCCCTGCAGTTAGATGGAACGACCTGAAGACTAATATATCAATCAATCAATCAACTCAGTCTATCGCAGTCCACTGCTGGACATAGGCCTCTCCCAGGCTGCGCCACAACACCCTGTCCTCCTTCAGCGCCTTCAGCATGCAGTTTGCCCCAGCCACCTTTTCAAGGTCGTCAGGCTATCTAGATGGGGGGCGACCCATACTAAGCTATTCTAGTTACGTATAGTTCAAGTATCTTTCTGCATGCAGATCCGGGAAACTTCAAGTAACAAAAGGAAAAGAACCAATGTCGTTAAATAGGTGCTGGTTTTAAATGTTAACTTTAATAATTGAACGAACTTGAATAGTTTTGTTTTCAAGATCATTGTGAAGGTTAAAAACACGCGTCTTTTGCTTTAAGATTAAAAAACCTGAGTTGTCGAAGTCACGGCACTTGGGAGGTTGTTATAGTTTAAAATATTTTTAAATAGCAGCGTCTGGCACTGTTTGTCTATCATTTTTGCAGGACTGAGCTTTTTTGGCGCAGCCGTGGGGCACACTTTCCTGCTAATTTCTTACATCGGACTTTGTACAGTCAACAAAAGAGATATGTATGCAAGATCGTCGGATATACTTGAAGTTTAGTAAGAAACCGATGGATGTTGGCGACTGAAATTTAATTTGATAAATGAGCTGTTTGTTTTCTATTAATATAAATAAATTTTATTCGGGAACATCCATCGGTTTCTTACTAAAATTCAACTATATCCGACGATCCTGCATACTTATCTCTTTTGTTTGTCTGTTAGTCTGCTATATAAATGTGTTTTCTTTCTTTCTTTCTACTTCAATCAAATTAACAAATGAGTCTCGAGGCACACTTTCCTGCAAATCTGCAATCTGTCCTAAATAAATGTATTTTCTTTCTCTCATGTCACCAAGCAAACCAACATCAATGGTGAATATCACTAACATTAAATTGATACCTAATTTAGCTTTAAAATGAACAAAACAGACAGACTTAAATTGAAATTTTTAATGATTGTATGTCATAAACGAATTTTTCTGTCCACTTTATGTAATCTAAGTATTTTTCCACCTCAGTTATTATGAAAATTACATACACTGTTCGAGGGAAACAAAGAAATAATGAGACCATAATATGTATGCCTACCTACGTATTTTATATACACTGATGTAAATACCTTTTTATAGTTTTGAATGACAGGCGGCTGAAGGTATGATATTATGGGATTTAAAATGTCTACCTACCTCTTAATATGTTATGTAAATGAAAATCAAACACTAGCGTTAAAATTGTGACCAAAAACCACTAATTAATAAGTAAGCCACGAATAAATTATATTGTATACCTATAAATATTTTGTATGTAGACGCCAAGGCATCTTAGGCACCAAATATAGTGGGAATAACTGAATAAAAGGGGTGACGGAATTTAAAATGGACTTTACAACGAACACGTCAGTGACGTACGACTTGCGTGTTTGTTTCACTTCTTCACTTAGATATACACCTAGTCACCTAGGTGAAGAACTACTTAGGTTTCAATAAAATATTTCTCTAACTGAACTAGTAAAATCCTGTGGAATGCTGATTTTAAGCTCATTAAATATTTCAAATCTTAAAATAAACATCGATAATTAATCGCGAAAACAACACAAACGCAACCAAATGACATTGAGATTAGCAGTGAAGCAATTATACCACCTATTTCGCAGCGCAGTTGGGTAAGTTCGGATCATTGCCCCAACTGTCTGGTTATGCAAAAAACATTTAAAATATAAACATTGCCTCTTGGTTATGACTAATGATAAATAATTCCTTAATGGATATTGTTTGTAAACATAAAATTAAATGATGTTGTAGGTAGGTGGCGGGGACACCGACGCACTACCTGGGGCCCAAGTCTGCTATTTTTATAAATTCGTCATTCCAACACGATCCCATTGTCATTTTGCTAAAAGTTCGTAATCTGCTAAATTCATAATGGTCGATCATTGGTCAGTCAATGGTACAGAAGATAATACGATACTCGTAACGAATTAAAAGCAATGACTGCACAATGACGTTCTAATGGTAGGTCACTGATCAAAGGAACTATCAAAATTTTAGCAGATTACCGCCTAAGTCAGTCATTCATTTGTCATTATGTCATCCCAACTATGTATGTTGGGGTCGGCTTCCAGTCTAACCGGATGCAGCTGAATACCTGTACTTATTTTACATGGAGCGACTGCCTATCTGACCTCCACAACCCAGTTACTGGGTAATACGATACCCCTTGGTAAGACTGGTTGTCAGACTTTCGGGCTTCTGACTACCCGTAACGACTGTCAAAGATCCACGAATGACAGCCGGGACCAACGGCTTGACGTGCTTTCCGAGGCACGGAGGAGTCACGGTATGTAAAGATGGTCATCCATCCACAGACCAACCGCGGTAAGCGTAGCTTAACCTGATCGATCGACCTGTGTGGTTGTTATTATTTAGTCACGGGCCCCTCCACATGGGGGCCTGCCACATGTATTTTCCTCGAAGTAAAAAAAAAATCTATTCTGTTCAATAAAAGCTAACCTAAATTCTTAATTGGCCTACGACACAAGTACATAAATAAACACTGGTTCCAATTCATTCATTGGTCAGACCGGCGATAAGACCCGATAAGCAATTCATTACCAGCACACAACCTAGGTATCTACTTATAGCATATGTGCATTACTATGTACACATTCATTGACAATAGGTCCAGTACTTCTAACAAGCATGTATTTTGTTTGATCGATTGATGATCTTGCCCATTCTATATTTAGATAAAATATAATATTATCTTTATCAACCCTTCGTATGCCGAACGTGGATCCACGCGAGACACAATGGTGCCGATTCTGTCGTTCATAAACTAATCTGCGTTTTTTCTTTCCATTTCATTAAAAAAAGGACAGAAGATGAATTTTAGTTTAGTCCTGTCAAATTAATCAGCATCCTGGGCAGTCAGACCCAACACCTTATTTGATTGACCAATTCTTCCCTTGCGGTGGTAGGGCTAACGCCTGTCTGGTTTGCGACCACCCCTCCTATCGGAGTCGGGTGTCAAGTGAGTCAAGCAGCCTGCTGTGTTTAGTCGATGCGTGGGAGTTCTTGGGCACGCTCGTTCAATTATAGACCTTATCCATCGCTTTCCATCAGGCGTGACCGAGGTCAAGACCGGGCCCATTCAGCAAAAAAAAAGTCACCTAATTTAGTGCCAAATTAAGTGACTTGCCTAACCTACACAAACAACGTCTCTTATATAATGCGTCAAGATACTCGTCCACATCGCTATCATCCTTGAGCGTGCCCAGAAGACTGGCAGCATTGCCACGTTAAATGGCAATGCTAATCCTTTGGCCAAAGAACGAGCCAGGTCACGATTATAATATTTTCTAAACAAGGAAATACAAACTACATCTTCGGAAATTTTGAATGAGGAAACTCTCGAGGTAAACGAGTATGCGATTCGACACACTGAAATATTAAGTACACCTTCTCAACTTGTGGTACAACAACGGGCGAAAAGAGAAATAGCTTATACACTACCTAGCTTTGAAGTCCGATTCATATGAATAGATTTTTATTCTAGTCAGATTTGGTGACTTGTGACGTTATGAAAATAAGCCAAAACTTGAGTTCTGGCTAAGCGGCGGCGGTCGGTCAAATAGGATCAAAACAAGTCGCTCGATCAATCGAACGATTTGATGACCTTCCATTCCCACGAGCCCTTTTCAAAATGGTGCCATTTTGAAAAGGGCTCATGAACGATTTATGGTTTTCTTTACCCATTTAGGGGTCAACAGTGTTCATATTTACAGATTGTGAATTTGAAACATTCCTACATGAGCTTAAAAAAATGAAGCTCAAAATAAAATATGTTTTCTTAAAAATTTTGCTACGTTCAAATGCCAAAAATCTAACACATATTGCTGCAAATTAATACTTATATTACATACTCTAAAAGTCTTTAACATCAAGAAATATTTTTCACAACATATTCGCGAGCGAGCACAACAAGTTTGCAGCAACCGGCAGTGGTTGTGCAACCACAGCGGCTACACGCTACAGTGGGTATTCAAGTTCGAGGTTGACTGATGCAAGGTGCTCATGACACGCGTTGGTTTATGTGTAGCGATACTACACTGTAATTTAATGGCCATTAGAGTCGGTAGATAAATGATTAGTTTTCCTTCCCTATTTATTTGTAGAACAGTCGAAGCTACGAGCTGTAAGTCAAAGGTTCGATCGGACTTCAAGCGCTTTACTTTGTGTAAATAATTCATCACCACTGCTCTCAAAACGGTGAAGGAAAACATCGCGAGGAAACCGGCATGTCCTAGAACCAAAAATTCGAAGACATGTGACATCTACCAACCCGCATTGGGCTCGCGTGGTAGATTACAGCCCACACCATATCGAAGAGAGGAGGCCTGTGACCCAGCAGTGAGAAAATTAAACAATAACAAGAACAATATATGACTGATTATACTACTTGTTGGATACTATATGGCTAATTATAGTACTTGTTTGATAAGGATGACACTCACGTGGAATCTGTAGAGATTGTATGGTTCTAGTGCAATGCAAAGGTTTAGTGAGTATATGAGCTACTTTATATTATCAATTGTAATTTATTCTGTTAATTGATTAAAACGGACACATGCACCTCTCTGTGTTCCTATTATTCCAGCGTATGGCACTCATGGGTTGCAGGCTTACAGCAGAAAATCAGCGTCAGGTGGTGACCTTGGGTTTTCAATTTTTCATCTAACATTATGCTGAGCTGAGGCCCATTTGGCATTAAACAAATTGTTTTCTGCAATTTATAGTTTTAATTTGTTTTTTTTTGCTGCAATGCCAATAAACGCATTTCCCTTTCTTCTTAGGTTAGTGCGACAATTCTAGTAGCTAATAAAGATCAAATTCGCAAAACACGTAGTCGTTCCTAGGAAACTGTCAGGTGGCAAGAACGCAATCTTTCGTCGGCCGCTCTGTAAAGGATCTTCATACAACGTTATTTTTAGTAATTATGCGAAACCTGAATATAGTTTGTTCAGAATAAGTAACTGAATCGATTCCAATAATTTTTACCCATGTTATATTTTGTCCCAAAAATATTTATAAAAAGTTAAAAGTTGGACACCGAGCGACACTACGTAGGTTATCCAATCTCCGCGCCGAACGGTTAGATACCTAGGTATAGATACTATAAATCAATGAGCACAATACGGGGCGGCGCGGGTGAGCATGTTTTTGTACGGACAAACAGGTAACTTAACAAGCTTATAACTTTGTGATTTTTCGTGATACAGTTTTGAAATTTTGTACATAGATTCTTTAAATAAAAATACTAGACACGTGTTTCGGGTTTCACATATACTAAAAATAATGTGTATAATTATAGGTACTGATAGACTGCACTATGACACTTGACTCGCACACGAAGGGTTCCGTACCACAAGGCGATATATTCAGATTTATCACCGCGGGAGTCATAAATTCTAGATTCTATCCTATTCTAGGTAGTTCCACTATTCTCTAATTAAACAATCCGATAGAAATCGCCTAGTTAGTAATACTATAACTATAAACCATGGTTTGCAACACGTTTAGGCAATGTTTGCGCCACAGATTGCGCCTACGCCTCTTGACATGCGTTGCGAGATGCGCAACTGTGATTTGGATATGTTTGCTATGGCAGATTTGGTTAGCGTCCTTTTATGAAAAGGTTAAGTTGACTTTGGACTAAGAAATAAAACAATAGCGTAACGTACACAACACACAAATAACAAAATAAAAAAACTGAAAATAAGGTTTACAACAACATGTGTGTGCCTCACGGGTGCGCCAAAAAGGTTCATTTCACCATTAATGCCAGACAGGTACCGTCTCGTCTGACGCTAATTTTCACTGATAAAATGGAGGTATGCAACCTGTGAAGCTGATGAGACATGATCCAATGTTGTTCAGTTAATACGTTCCGAAATCACTGCTATATCACTTCAGCCGAAAGACGTCCAAACAAACACAACATACATTCAGGGGATCAGACCGGAATAACTCGAAAAAATGTGTCGTAATTCACTCCTATTTGTTTGCTGTATCTTAGAGGTAAAGGTGCATCCAGACGAGGCATGCGCCGCAAATGATTTTGTTTTTGTGTTAGATCCCTCACCTGAGGCAGTCGTTATATGCCTGGGTTACCATTCGAAGCACACCACTCGTAATGTCTGGACACACCTTTAGGTATCACTGCAAGAACCTGATTTCTCTACACACGTGAATGACAAGTCGTTTCAAGGATGGAGGAACCTGTTGTCTTTAGTACAAGACTTGATAACCTTGCGGAAGATGACAATCTACCTGCGCCAAGGATTAAAGGCGACAAAGATTATGTTAATGAATCAAATTTTTGTATCAAATGATCTTAATTTTCCAGTGCCCAGATTCATACAGAATCTGAGCGTGAGATGTGTTCTCCTGACCTGCTAGAGGTTGAGTAGGAATAATTGACCTACGATGCAGGAAAGCACTAACATCATAGATATTTCTATGACTAACATGGCCCGACCAAGATTATATTCTGGACTTTAAAAGGGACCTTCTCTGAGTTTATTTCGGTCTTTCTTCCCTAAGTAGTCGGTGAGGAAAAATCGAACTCGTCTAGTTTTAAAAACTTATTTATTATTGACGTGTAAAAGTGTTTTATTGGATCAATTTACAGAAATGAATATAATTGTTGATTTTGACAAGTTTGGTAATCTACTAATATAATGGCGCCATTATGACTTTCCAATGGTCAACCACTGACACTCCATTGAAAGAAATGGCATAGAATGGTAATCTCGTACATAATGACAAATGAATTACTGACTTAGGCGGTAATTTGCTAAAATTTTGACAGATCAGTGACCTACCATTAGAACGTCATTGTGCAGTCATTGCTTTTAATTCGTAACGAGTGCCATTGACCGACCAATGATCGACCATTATGAATTTAGCAGATTACGAACTTTTAGCAAAATGGCAATGGGATCGTTTTGGAATGACGAGTTTATAAAAGTAGCAGACTTGGGCCCCTGGTCTCGTGAATTGTCGACCGGTCGGATCCGAAAATAAACATGTTCGGTGATAGTAAAATTTTATCAGATATCGACGGTAGATATTCACAGCCAATGTAGGTAACGAACTTTTGCACCACCCAGAGAACATCGCCGATTTCTGAATAGGTCTTAATTAGAAGTTGTCAGTTGTTCTGTGAAGTAGCGCACGGTATTTTAAGACGACATGCAGATATAGATTTATGGTAACCCCAAATAATTCTAATTTTGATTTCCTAAAAATATTAGGTAATAGACAATCTAATATAATAAATCTGCCCCTTTTTGTAACCGTCGAATAAATTCGATTTTGGTGTCCTAAAATACTAAATATACACGTGCGTAACTGCGACTATCTTGCATGTAACATTTGGTCACCGTTCTAATCATGTAGTAGAACCCCCTGAATAACTTTGATAAAAAACCAGAAAGTAAAAAACTGCAATTATCAAAAAATGTGTACATCATTAGAAGACCAAAAATAGTTTATTTTATTAAATAGGAACAACAAACAGCATATGAAATATTATAAACAGATTTATAGGCTCATTTATTTAAGAAACGTTAAAAAACAAAAGTATTTAGTGGATTAATTAAATATTTCCCTTATAAAACCAGGCCAAGGATGGCACTCATCTGCTTGTCCAACAAACGGATTTATAAACACTACAAAAGGATATCACTTATTAAGTTAATTGATAAGAAACCTAACAAGGCCTTCAGTTTGGGGCCAATTAACGCCTTCAATGAGCATTCATTATGTAAGTAATTGTTATTGTATAGAGGAAAGCTGTTTGTTTGTAAGGTGTCTGGGAATATACGAGTAGGACACTTATTTGAACAGATGCGAAAACCAGAATAAGCCCTGATCATTGAATGTACTTATAAAAATATTAGTAGATACACCTGCGTACAGAAGCTTTGAAAAAATTAATGTAGAAAAAGTTAGCGAAACAGTTTATAATCGCGAGATTTATTATATACTTACTACGGTGTTTCCAAGTATCCGGTAACTATTACTTTTTACCCTTTTTTAAATAGGTACCTCTTGTGTATCTTATTGTTTATGTTCTGCATGTACTTATAATTTGTTAAAAAATTGCTCGACAACGGGACACCCCCGACAAACACGGTCGTGAATTTGATAATGTCGCTTTGCCTATTAATGAAAACTATTTAATTAGTGGTATTAGTATCTGTATAGTTAGTAGTGGAGATGCTTGGGGGAGGCCTATGTCCAGCAGTGGACGTCTTTCGGCTGAAATGATGATGATGATGATGATTTAATTAATGGAAACTGTTCTAATGTTCACGAAATAAGACAGAATAAATGTTTGTAGATTTAAAAATACATTTTACACGAAGAAAAGTTTTCAGACTGTGTAATTTAACTTAGATGTACTTACTTATCAACTAGAAGTTTCGTTAATCAGAATATCCATAAATAGTAGGTATCTACTTTATCGTGTCATAACAACTTTAATTTATTTTCTTCAACTCTATCTAACTGAAAGTGTCAAAGATGGCATGATTTACGAAAACAATTAATTATTTTATGAAGACTGTATATTCTGATTTTTTTTATTATTATTTTTAATAGTTTATGTAATAATTCATTATATGTTAAATTGAATAAATGTATTATACAGTTTTTTGCAATGATTACGCTTGTATTAAAGAGATGCAATTATTATAGTTACTGCAATATAAGTTTTATGATTGTGATAAATATCTCTTACGATATTACATAGAGTCTATAATAATATATTTCAGCATGTTAATCGTCTAAGGATAGTTTAAACAAAGGCCTACCTAATAAAGGCCTACATTGGTAAAAAAATACTTTTATAAATAAAATACCCAATGGTGTGTACTACACCAACCAAACCAAAAGTCAAAATTTTTTTAATAGTTTAGCTCCTTCTTTTTATTAATATTGTGGTTCAACTTTGATTTTATCATAAATCACATTTTAAACTCGAAAGGTTGGGTGACAAAATTGATTGTCTCAATTGATTTTATGAAGTGAAACGCTTCGTACCTATAACATATTTTATTTATAGATATATCGCTGACTGAATACATTAGTGGCACAAGTCGAATTTGTAAGCAATTTGAGTTAGTAATAACGCGCACTAGTCTTCGAATATTTATTGTACGTTTTCTCAAATTGTTGAATTTTGTCTTGTGCCACTATCGAATTCAGTCAGCGATATTATTTAAATCAAAACAGATGAGGCAGACAACTGGGATACCTTACAAGTTACCTCGGCTCTCATATGATTCACTTACAGATGTTGTTAGTAACAGAAGAAACTTTGTACAATAGGAAGGAACACGTAAGACAAGAGTTATGTGATCGTCTATTCAACTTGCACTAACTTGGTATACTTAATTACAAAATGGCTACCTACATAATTCTTCCAGTATTATTTGCACCTACTGCAATCTGCAATATTGATTATTCAAAAGAAATGTCCTTCATCGTCATCAGTCTATCATCTGAATTTAACAATCTGGCGTTTATTTCATCATCATCATCATAATCAGCCTATAATGTTCCCACCGCTGGGACACAGGCCTAATCTCTGTGAGAGGGAGTGGGCCGTAATCCACCACGCGGGCCCAGTGCGGGTTGATAATTGTCACATGTTTTCGAATTTTTGGTTCTAGGACATGCCGGTTTCCTCACGATGTTTTCCTTCACCGTTTTGACAGCAATGGTGATGAAATAATTTACACAAAGTAAAGCGCCTGTCTGGGTTCGAACGTACGATCTAAAACTCGTAAGTCGCGGCCGATGCCACTGGGCCACCACTGCTCTCATTTTATTAACATTAGCTAATGAACATGGCCTTATCAGATTCAGAATCATTTACAAGGTCACCAATGTTCAGTTCTTCATCGTCATAATTATAATCATCAGCCGGTAGATGTCCATTGAATATGGAATTTATTACTGCTGACAGAGGGTTCATTTCAACATACGACCTATAAAACAAGGACATTCTCTACTCACTCGAAAAAAAGAAGGTTCTGCTTGCCGCCGTTCTTTCCAACGAACGAAACGTCGAACCACATAGTACACAGAAATGATAAAACCCGGTGAGTCCGATCATAAAAATCACTTAGTACATAAGTGAAATTGAGGGACGTCTACCATTGAACACAGAATTTATTGAATAAAAACTTTACTGTTAGTTGTAATACGGTGTGCACTCAACACGACTTTCACTAGTATGCGGGCTGCAGTTGCAGCGAAGTGCAGTTGCATAATAATTAGAGGAAACGTTTCGAAAATCAGCATAATGCACAATAGAGGTGCATCCTGTGATGCATCCTGCGTTTATTCACGCAGTGTGTACGTACTGGCAGTGTGGCCGTGGAGGCCGAGCGATTAGGTTGTTCCAGAATATCGACGAAACTCTCTTGATTGATCCGACCTTGATATGTAAATATTATATGAATTAATGCTGTCGCAAAGAACTAAAACTCGTTTGTAGTTGGCTGTGGTTGTTTTGGATTAAAGTTCTTGTAAAAAAAAACCTGCTTGCTGTTTCCGCGTCATTTGGATTGCCGGTTTTAGCCGGCCGGCCGCAGATAGCTAAATTATGTAACAACATTGGTTTTAGTTAGTTGCGGCTCAGTGTGAACATTAAATGAATAATAAAATTTTACTACCAACTTTATTAAATTAACGCACAATTAATTTTTAAGCACGTGAAGGCGGGTTTTATTATTTAATTTCTGGGTTTTTTTTTTTTTTTTTACATAATTCAGAGCCTTGTCATTACCTCCGCAACCGCCTTAATGAGGGCTTAAAGGTCTTTAATGTTTATGTTTTTGTATTGAATAATTAAAAAACTCCACGTGTAACTTTAAATATTAGCTTCGCTGCGGGTAGATCAAGGTTAACTCTCAAAGAGTGGTTATACCTATTCTCTTTGTTAACTGTACACTTCCTGATATTTTGCGTAATTACACAAGTGGTGGTTAGCCCGCATGCGGGTACCGCAAGGAACGACTTTATATTTACACAGGCAGCGTGGAAAACGTCGAGAGTTTATAGAGCTCGGTGATGCTGCTAGACAAACATGTCTGAAGACATTGTTCATCTACCCACTTCTAGAAGTTCCATCCTCGGTCCTCCTTCCTGCCCTGGTTAGTAAGGAAATGCGCTTGATAATGAGCATTCAATCATTTCCTTCGTCCATAATATCTATTATTATGTTTGACGAGTATCCTTCGAGAGCAGTGGTGGCACAGTGGTATCGGCCGCGACTTACCGAGTTTGTAGGTCGTAGGTTCGAACCCAGACAGGCGCTTTACTTTGTGTAAATTATTTCATCACCACTGCTCTCAAAACGGTGAAGGAAAACATCGTGAGGAAACCGACATGTCCTAGAACCAAAAATTCGAAGACATGTGACATCCGCCAACCCGCACTGGGCCCGCGTGGTGGATTACGGCCCACTCCCTCTCATTGAGAGGAGGCCTGTATCCCAGCAGTGGGAACATTATAGGCTGATTATGGTATGGTATGGACGAGTATCCTTTACGTGGCTGTGTGACCTAAGCTGTGATCAGGGAAACTACTTGCAACTTATTGTGACTTATTCAACTGGGAGGACGTGCGCTCGTGGCATCGGCCGCACTTGGTGACGGGGCCCGCTATGCATGGCGGGCTAATACCAGTCGGGGGTGCGGCGAATGTACAAGTATCTTCCGGGCCCCCGATTGATGGTACTGGAAGGAACAGTGGGTAGCAGTCCGACATAACCCTCCGTTCTACGTAACCGACGGAGTATCCATGACACGGAGGGTATCTATGAGGTTTTCCCCAAGGAGAAAAAAACCTTTACGAAATTCTAGATTTTTTTTAAGAAAAAATGTTGATTGTATCCAAGATCTCTCACTCTACTTTGGGTAAACGTTATTCCTGCCACTGTCGAAAATCTGTCAAACTACAAGTGCAAGATAGAAACGGGAACGTGTCAAAGCCAATTAAAGCATGTACTAAGAGGTGCTAAGTAACGTTTATAGATCTCGGGCTTAAACTCCTTGGTTCACGAAGATCTGCAACAGTGATGATTTCCAGAATCTCTATTAGAACCTCTTCCTGTGTCACAATTCGCAGCTGGCTGACACGGGCAAACCGTAACACAGATTTTTGACAAATTTTGCGTACGAAACACTCTGGCTTTACTGGGGTGGCGATTCTCCATGTGCCTTTGATAGTGTTTTTGGCGAATTTTCTGTGTGAGATGGGAGTATTGTTATTCCTTCCACGTTGCAAACCACCCGCAACTGTATGTACCTACCTCGCCGGTTCCACTCCCCGTCGCGAACGGGGTAGATGATGGTTATGTCCGTCAGATACACTTTGACTATTCGACAGAGGTAGGTAAACTCCCTTCCCCTCCACCCAGAGCGGGAGGGTTCATTTGATGATTTCCCATCCGCAAAAAAAAAAAAACTGTATGTATCTAGTACCTACATGTTGTTTAGACACAGCTAATTCGCGGAATGACACAACATCACCCTAATTGCATAACACCGTATCTTTCACAATTTGAATCATTTTGAAGGATATTGCTCATCCATTGCTTCATATGTTCGAAAAATTTGACTGCTCAACCACATACATAACGCAATGAATGTTGTTGAACTGTCACTTTGAAAGCCATTCCTAATGTCAGTGTGTTACGTAATTACCCCACCGGTTTTGTAAACAGCTTGTAGGTTTCTTAGATTTTTTATTGTTCTAGTAGGTTAAAACCTGTTTAAAGTTATTTGCTTGTTGAGCAAAACAGCTAATGACTAACGAAACGTTAGTATTATTCTTCGATATCCAAATCCATATGGAAATGAGTTTCCAAAATTATTCAAACAATAAAATTGTGACATATAAGTACCTATATTGTCTTTCTTGTACCACACCAAAGACAATGTGACTACATAATATATCATAACAATTGATTTCTAATGGTTAGTTTAGGTAGGTATCTATGCCTATGTTTGGGTTATGCTTATTGAAATGGACAACTTAAAGCATTGTCAGCGGGATTGTCCGAAAGGGTTACCGCTGCCGCGCTGGCCCGGAACATAAAGGGCTAAGGAAGGAACATGGGTGGGTTTTAGTTCATAAGAGTCTGACACTCCCTTCCGCTCCACCCAGAGCGGGAGGGGTCATTTGATGATTTCCCATCCGAAAAAAAAAAGACTCGAGCATTAGTTAGAACTAGTTTCAACCAATCAATTGGCTCTAAAGTTGTTTTAAGTACATAATGGTTGAGTCTTGAATGAGGTTCTATAATACGTTCCTTAGACTGCTCATTTGGATTGTGTTTGCGTTTAAAATGGAGTAGGTACTTACTTTTCTAAATAAAATTTTATAGGACACTAACTGCGCCCCGCGGCTTCACCCGCGTAACTCTCGATCCCGTGGGCATATCGGGATAAAAAGTATCCTATGTTTTAATCCAGGCCATGGTCTACCCATGTGCCAAATTTGATCCAAATCCGTTCAGCCGTTTTAGCGTGAAAGCGTAACATACAAAAAATGTAAAGTTTTCTTTATGATGTTAGTTTTGATAATATCTACTGGTACATTCAGATTTTATAGGTATGTAGGTTTCCGAGTTATTGTCTTGTGATACGGACCCCTTTGGTGAGAGTCCGTATCTCACTTGCCCGGTTTTTTTATAGTAAATAGTTAGCTAATCTGAGCCAAAATAACCCTTCAATATCAAAGTTGACCGCTCGACCTTGAAAATCTCCCATAAGCTCGAAAGTCAATGTCACGCACAGCGGCACGTATAAGGCCAATTGTCGGCGCGTGATCGAGATGCGCCCGCGCAGCTCTTGTGTAACAGCGCATGCGCGATCAAACAAATTGCCCTAACTAGCCGGTACCTAGCCGATTGGAGGGATCTGAAGGTTTCCTTCCTTTGGTATAGATGTGGTGGTTGCGTAATTGTTACAGGTGACCTGATAAAAGGAGAGAAGTTTCTAGAAAAAAGTTTGGATTTTAAAATATTTCAATAATGTAATGCCACTTTAAATTAAGAATCACCGTTTCTTCTTTATCTTAACATAATTTATTGTTATATCAATAAGTTTGTTCGGCCATCATCATCATTTTAGCCCGGAATCACACACTCCTGGGTATTATGCCCCCCCTTTTTTTCTGCGATACTTCCCGGTTCCGTGCGTCCCTCATCCAGGTGTTTCCCGTGACTTTGACGATATATGTATAATCAACCCAACGCGCGTTCGGATGGCCAGTGCTTCAGAAAGCATAGTTTGCTATCTCATAAAATACAGTAAATTACGTGAAGTCGGAAGCTCTATTAAAGTTAAAAATTGCGTTCGACACCTCAAGGTATTTTATTTCGAAGATCAGACGACTTTTGGCGTATCTATGGATAATCTCAATCAGCTGTTCCCACTGCTGAGACACAGGCCTTCTCCCTGTAAGAGGGACAGGGCCGTACCGTGGAACTACGGATAAACTGGAAGCCAAACCTAAAATTGGGCAAAAACTGTATCAGCATTGTCTTTGCCCAATACTGAAAAAGTCGTGTCCGTCGGTTAGTCAATGGTGTTTAATGTAACATAACTTAAAATTGTCAAGCTTAGTAATTTCAACAATCACCTTTCATGATTGATAATGATGAACTCAGTAATGGCCGTTTTTAGGCTGACATAATCAAAGATGACGTATAGTGGCGGTACTCTTAATGGGCTTACATTTGAACGATTTTCCCGAAAAAACGGATCATGAGTTTTTCAGAGCTATGAGGTTTTCATGAGAAATTGAATACCGAATTACTTACTTAATATTATCAGAAACAAAATTATTATTCTTACTCAATCTATCTGCTTAGCCTTTACCTAAATACGTTGGGGTCGGCTTCCAGCTTACCCGATGTAGCTGAATACCAGTATTTTAAATGGTGCAACTGCCTATCTGACCTCCACGACCCAGTGTCTGGGTTAATACGATTCTCCTTGGTAAGACTGGATGTCAGACTTTTCGGGCTTCTGACGAACCGTAACGACTGACAAAGATCTACGAATGACAGCCGCGACCAACGTCTTAACGTGCTTTCCGAGGAACCGCGGCAAGTGTAGCTTAACTTGATCGATCGAGCCCCTCCAAAAGTATTATTCTTACTAGTGCGAAACATCACATCTACATGGCAAATAATTTGCTAGGTAATAAGGTAGAAATCTTATATTTCTTAGTAAACCCATAGCATAAGCATAACGTTCCCCCACTGCTGGGACAAAGGCCTCTTATCTAAAGGGCATGGTGCGTAATCCACCACACGGGCCCAGTGCGGGTTGGTAGATGTCACATGTCTTAGATTTTTTGGTGCTAGGACATGCCGGTTTCCTCACGATGTTTTACTTCACCGTTTTGAATGCAAAGAGAGAGAGTAAACCCATGTAATCATGTTTGTAAAGATTAAGTAGATACCTAATGGAAAGGTTTCTTTCGCATATTTATGTGAAATTTAGCATAGTTATATGGAATTATTCATAATTTTGTTGGCAAAGCAACTGAGGCTGATCATAAACACTTCGCACTATAACATTGACATGACTGTTGAACCTTCGTAAGTCAGTTGCTATGTCCATCATTAATGGCTCGAATCGTTCCTTGTAAACACGGATAAGCCAGAACAAGCCTGAACAGTAGGTATTAAGGCGACTACATGACCTAAAGCGCGGTCTTTGTCGGACTGCATAGAAAAGAAAGAGAAGCGCGATGACACAACTCTGGTAATTTATTGCAATATACGAAGCAATTATGTATTTACAAAAAATCTATTGTTTGGACTAAAAAAAATTAAACACTATTGCTTTAGCATGTTGCTTGTAGAATAATCTGACAAAAAATCATAATGATTGTATGTATATATTAGTATGGTTTTTATTGTAAAAAGTAAGTTTTTAGAGGTATCTTCATGATTTTTTTCTATTGTATCAAATTAGTTGTATAATGTTTTCAATACACTATCTACCTAGCATATATCCTGAAGAATATCGTATATTTTTTTCTGATTTTGTTTACTGTAGTCGATCATATATTTTCATTGTCTCTAAAACTTGCGTTTTTTGCGTTTAGGTCCTGTAAGCCCCTTAAGTTTAAGCTTAAGCGACCAAGCTAACAGCGCTGACAATCTTAGGTCTATCTCAGTTAATTTTCTTAGCTGTAATGGACCTGAGGCCACGGACAATGCTGTTGTCATGGACACCATCAGCTGATCATCAGTAACTTGTTGGTTTGGGTCATCAAATCGGATGAGGAAGTGAGCTTCGAAATTCGCAGATGATGATAAAGGTACTTACCTACTTTTTTAGACAAAATGTTGGTGAATTATTATTCCCGATTTTAAGGTTTAGGTAAACAGTTTTGAGCAAAATTATGAATTTTATGGTTTCACTACTAGTCAGTTTAAGGGATTGTAAACAGAATCCTCTTTTTCTAAAGATCTTTAAAGCCCTAAAAAGCTTGTATTTAAAATCTATGAACTTACCATCATCTGCCTAGCCTTTTCCCAACTATGTTGGGTCGGCTTCCAGTTTAACCGGATGAAGCTGAATACCAGCATTTTACATGGAGCGACTTCCTATCTGACCTCCACAACCCAGTTACTGGGTAATACGATACCCCTTGGTAAGACTGGTTGTCAGACTTTCGGGCTTCTGACTATCCGTAACGATTGTCAAAGATCCACGAATGACAGCCGGGACCAACGGCTTAACGTGCTTTCCGAGGCACGGTAGGCTCACGGTATGTAAAGATGGACACCCATCTACAGACCAACCGTGGCAAGCGTAGCTTATTCTGTATAAATGTATATAAGATGAATGTTTAAGAACTTACCACGGCACTTTTTCCATAAGATTCTGTGCGGCTCCATTCTTATTATTTGATTCCATTGTAGCTGTTGCCATGTTCACTTCTGAAACAAGAAAATAAAAAAATATAATCATTAGATAAAGTTTAGCACTTTACAGTACCGGGTTCAATAGTCTGACGTCAATAGGTACCTACCCAAATATTTAACAAATGCAATTAGTTTACAATTCATTAAGGTCAAATGGGCAAATCGTTTTGAAATTCATTATTTTACTGGTGTCCTTGAAATCTAAATCAAAAGTCATTCATTCAAATTAGGCTGAGAATCATCACATCACTTTTTGAGCGTCAAAATTACCTACATGACAGTCCCCCAAAACGCCTGCCCTTCACCAGTTCCTAGTGCGTTAGCTGGGAAGAAGTGGTGCAACAAACTCCCCTGCCCTACCAATCCACGCCCGTAGGCCCTCCTATCCACTAATCGCCTCGTATTTTTCCAAAACATCGACGAGCGATTTGTAAAGATTGGCGCACATCTCTAGCTAGAGTGACTTTTGGGTCTTGTAATATCCTGCTGATAAACAGCCTTGCCTTTCATGTGCTAGCAAATACTATTTCGGTGCTGTTTCTGCCTTATGGTGCCCCCCGAGACTTGATGCCCTAAGCAATTGCTTAATTTACTTAGGGGCTAAACCGGCACTGCCCAGCAGCACACCTGTCTGTTTAGTTACAAAAACTTGATTCTTTATAAGTAGTAGGTACTGATGCAAAGTAATTAACATTTAGACTACTTGTCATTGCGCAAAAAGAACATACGTTGTTTGATAATTCCTATTACTTCTATAGAAAGCAACGACTTCGTAACAGAAGAAAACCGCGTGGACCTGCACCCTAATTGCGTAACAGACTATTACTCTCAATTTGAATCATTTTCAATGCTAATACATTGCACCATAAGTTCGAAAAATGTGTCTGCTCAACAACGTACATCACGCAATGAATGTTGTTGAACTGTCACAATGAAACCCATTGCTACTGATAGTGTGTTACGCAATTACCCGGTTGGTATAATAGTCGCCCTATGGGTCGGATCACAGGTCGGGTAGTGATCAGGAATAACTCAGAAGCAATCCTGAGTTTAGATTTGTGCCCGACTGATAGCTAAAGGCTCGCCCTCTATTACATGGGACTAAAACACAACTGGCGAAATGTGTGTGTACTATGGGTAATCCTCTGCGTAACTAAAATGCAACTGGCAAAATGTGGGTGTACTAGGGTAATGCTCTGCGTAACTAAACCACAACTGGCGAAATGTGCGTGTACTATGGGTAATCATCTGCGTAACTACAACACAACTGGCGAAATGTGCGTGTACTATGGGTAATCCTCTGCGTAACTAAAACACAACTGGCGAAATGTGGGTGTACAATGGGTAATGCTCTGCGTGACTAAAACACAACTGGCGAAATGTGAGTATACAATGGGTAATCCTCTGCGTAACTAAAACACAACTGGCGAAATGGGGGTGTACAATGGGTAATGCTCTGCGTAACTAAAACAGAACTGGCGAAATGTGGGTGTTCTATGGGTAATCCTCTGCGTAACCCTTTGGAGATTACAGGCGTGATGTTATGTTACCTACGTGTGTTGTGATGACAGAAGACGACCTTTGTCAGGTTATTATAACTTCGATTGTTAGTACCTAATTTGACTAGACTATTAAATGCTTGGTATAAGGAAATTGTTAACTTTGTATTGCTATCGTGGAAAACGAATCAGCCAATCAGCGTGCATCTCTCACTAATTGTCCTGGGTAGGCAATTAAATGCACAATACAATTTTTATTGCCATCGACACGCTAAGAAGATCAGCTGCGAGAAAAACGCAACGTTGTTTTACAAGAGATTTATGAAGGTACGAGAGGCCGTACGCCAGTATTAAAAAACAGCTCTAGACAGCTCTAGTGTTAGCACTCACGTGCGACCTACTGGCTCAGTACTAAAAGATATGATTGCCGCTGCGACGATGCTTTGAACCCACGCCTAAGGCTACGGACACAAAGCCAGCGGGTGCGGCGCGGCGGCGGGAAGCGGCGCGGGCGGCGGCGCGTTTCATTCAACGCATAGATTTATATGGAACTGCCGGTCGATTCTGTAAAAATCTCAGCGTGAAAACTTGCGTGGAGTGAACTGTCAGTGTCATCCCAGTGATACGGATTGACCAAGCAAACATTTACAATCATAATCGAGATTTTATTAATATTTTTTATGTTAATTCTTTTAGTCTTAAACGTCAATGTTCTATTTTAATTATTGTTCGTGCGTGACGCGCTCGCGTCTCAGGTTATATAAGGACTAGTCCAGGGAAAAAAAAATAAAAAACACAACATTGAGGTTCTAAGTTTCTGTTTTGCTATTTTATTTAAAAAGCCCATAAAATAGTAATATATAAAATATCAATAGAATTAGCTAAAAAAATATTATTAAAATCTCGATTATGATTGTAAACGTATGCTTGGCCAGTCCCTAGTATTAGGTGGGATGACACTGACAGCTCACTCCACGCTCACTTCACCTAAGTTTTCACGGTTATGCACAGCTAGTCTTAGATAAACGGTTTTATCTAAGTAGTAAATATTGTTTATTTCACAGTTTACGGTAGTTACGACTAAAAATAATAATACCAACGTAGATATAGTTTACCTACTATTTGCACTCTATCATTCAACCAAATGTTTGCTGCATAACTTAGCACATTGTTATTTTGATTGCAAAGGCCGTATGCGTAAGACTGTATTACCTCTACTACCTACGATAAACCATAGGTAAATTCTACTTCACAGCTTCCAAACATTTTTTTTCTATACTAATAAATATATAATATTTGTGAGTTTGTATGTAGGGGGTAATTACTCCGGAACTACTGATCTGCAGCATAATTGCGTAACACACTATTCCACATTGGGCACCCGCTTTAATGGCACATGTGGAATACGTCTATCAATCTCAATAATTTTGAAGGATATTGCTAATCTGTTAGAGTTAAGAGGAACAGGGTGTAAGGTTCACTCATACTCTATAGAAAAGGGAGGACCCTGCGACCAGACGGGTGTTGTGTCTGGCGGGCAACTGCCCAATGATTCATGTCGAGCCATTGTATCTATGCTAATTGCGCGGTAAACTGCTGGCGAGATGCAGGATTTTGCGTGATATCAGTATGACGCGTTGTTGGCATGTGGCGTTGCAGATACCGCTACAAATCTATTGCTTCATATGTTCGAAAAATGTATCTGCTCAACAACGTAAATAACGCAATGAATGTGGTTGTACTGTCAAAATGAAAGCCATTGCTACTGATAGTGTGTTACGCAATTACGATGATGCTTAATACCGAGTGCCATAGGCTAGTTTATGTTTTAAAACAAAAGATTGAAAAAAGGCGGTTTTCGAGACGGAGTCAAAATGTCAGATGTTTTTTTGGCGAACATTTTCATGGAGGCGTTGAAAATTTTCGTCGGTTTAGTAGGTATCATGTATCAGGTTACGCGTTGATGCATAGTAAGAGTTTTCCGAAATAAAAAGAATTTGTACACACAGTTTTCGAATAGGCACTAGCCACGAGGCTAATCAGAAGACGGGACAGAATTTGCTTGAAATTATCTACCAGAATAATCTGTAATCCTGCCCAAAAGGAAAGAAAATTTATTTCCAGAAGATAATACAATTATGCATGTACAGACGCCAGCACATCAACCTACTACAATCTGTCAAATTTCTTTAATAAATCAACTTTATCGCTAAAACATAAGGTTCAAAGTTGATTGGGAAAATTTGACAGTTTCGGGTAGCTTGATGTGCTGGCGTTTGTACATACCTACGCCTGTGTAAACATTTTTGTACTTAACAAAAAAAGAAAAAGTATTACTTATCAACAACTATTTTACACAATTAATATTGCCAGTGAGCCCCAAAATAGACGATTACTTAATCTGTATTTTGGCGCTCAAAGGGTTTTAAAATTTGTTTAACAACAGCTTATAAATATTTCCTGGTCTTTTTGAAACATTACTTCTTCAAAGAGTTATCACTTGTGGTTAATATTTAATCTGTGTTGAGGTTAATATAAGGCTGACCTGACACGTGTTGAACGTCAAGATTTATCTTCAGTAAATTCACTGAACTTACAAGACCTCCGCCATAGAAAAATAAATTTAAATATTTATGAGTAATTATCTATGATAATTATCTTACTGGTATTGTTGCAATTGTTGTGGTATCAGTCAGAGGTGAACATAACCTAGCTATTTTTATAACAACAAAAAAAAACTTAAGGTAGGTACCTACTTGGGTATTGACCAAACTTATGACTTATGAAGTTATAGATATATAGGGTGACTGGTAATTAGTGTAATCTCCACGCTCCTGTGCCAATCTCCACGCTCCTGTGCCAATCTCCACGCTTTTGTGCCAATATCCACGCTCCTGTGCCAATCTTCACGCTCCTGTGCCAATCTTCACGCTCCTGTGCCAATCTTCACGCTCCTGTGCCAATCTCCAGGCTCCTGTGCCAATCTCCAGGCTCCTGTGCCAATCTCCACGCTCCTGTGCCAATATCCAGGCTCCTGTGCCAATCTCCAGGCTCCTGTGCCAATCTCCAGGCTCCTGTGCCAATCTCCAGGCTCCTGTCCCAATCTCCACGCTCCTGTGCCAATCTCCAGGCTCCTGTGACAATCTCCACGCTCCTGTGCCAATCTCCACGCTCCTGTGCCAATCTCCACGCTCCTGTGCCAATCTCCACGCTCCCGTGCTAATCTCCAGGCTCCTGTGCCAATCTCCAAGCTCCTATGCCAATCTCCACGCTCCTGTGCCAATCTCCACGCTCCTGTGCCAATCTCCACGCTCCTGTGCCAATCTCCACGCTTTTGTGCCAATCTCCACGCTTTTGTGCCAATCTCCACGCTTTTGTGCCAATCTCCACGCTTTTGTGCCAATCTCCACGCTCCTGTGCCAATCTTCAGGCTCCTGTGCCAATCTCCAGGCTCCTGTGCCAATCTCCAGGCTCCTGTGCCAATCTCCACGCTCCTGTGCCAATCTCCACGCTCCTACTGTGCCAGCCTCATCCAGGTTTTGCCCGCGGTGGCTACAATGTCGTCGGCCCATCTCGCCGCCGGATGACATTTTCTTACAAGAAAAATATATTATGTAAATTTTAGTTTATTAATAGAAAACAAACAGCTCATTTATTAAATTAAATTTCAGGCCAGAACATCCATCGGTTTCTTAGTAAACTTCAACTATATCCGACGCTCCTGTATACTTAACTCCTTTGTTGACTGTACCTAGATAGGATAGAACTATAATTTTCCTTTATCCAGAAAACCAAACTCCTACATTGAAAGAGGAACTACGAGAAATATCGCAAAATATGAAAATAACTACTATAGCAGATGCCATGCCACAACAATAGGTAAACTAGCCAGTTAATGTTTCTGCTATTTATCTATCATTCCAAGTAGGTAAGTATGATTAGGTACAAGTAGGTAGGTATTATAGTACCTAGCATTTATGTAGGACCATTTATTATTTATAAGAGCGTGTTATGTAATGCTTTGTGCACGCGTGTTATAGCAGTTATATGTATGTTAGTGGCATACAATGCACGGTATATTCAATTTATATTTATGAATCAATAGGACTTAGAACTTTTGCGTTGAGAAATGGTGTTCTTTAATAAATACATACCTATTAGATTATTCACTAAGGGGATAACGCAGTCTTTTCTCACGGTATTTCCTTCTTCCTCATTTTAGGAAAATAGACGTGAAGATATGTATGGTATTTAATGTATTTCCTTAACGTCTATAATGCAAAATAAGATTATTAATTAAATGACACGGACAACAGTAGGCGTTTCGAACCGACACACTATCGAAATAATAAATTACCGAACTAATGAGCAATCGCTGTAGGGCTTTTCGCAACTGGATTTTTCGCACACACGTTACATCGCACCAATAAAGAATCGATGGAATAAAACATCGTACAATTGAATTATCGACACATCGTGTTCGATATAATAAAAATCGAATCATCAACTTTCGAAATCAAGTAGGGAACCCAGCTTGATGTGCTGGCGTCTGTAGGTACCTATATTTAAAGCTGACCCATTTCGTACTAATTTTGACTAGAATCTAATTTCAAAACGAGATTCATGACTAGTCTAATGACTATTGTAAATATGTTTAGCTTGCAGTTCCGAATGCCATAATAATTATGCAAATGAGTGTGTAAATGTGTAATAGGCATAGCCCCACTGTGGTTTACCTACCTATATATTATAGGTACCTACGCACTACGTACTTCATAGTTCTTGCTTATTCATCTAATATTCTTCTGTGCCTTTTTAGGGTTCCGTATCCAAAGGGTAAAAACGGTTCACTATTACTAAGACTCCACTGTCCGTCTGTCTGTCTGTCACCAGGCTGTATCTCATGAACCGTGATAGCTAGACAGTTGAAATTTTCACAGATGTATTTCTGTTGCCGCAACAAATAATAAAAATAACATAAATTTAAAATTTAAGGGGTATAAAAGAAACGTTTTTTTCGGCGTTTTATGCCTTGTGGTACGGAACCCTTCGTGTGCGAGTCCGACTCGCACTTGGCCGGTTTTTTTTTATATGAACCTAAAAACCTTAAAATTGCAAAAAAGCTAAAATGAAAATGGTGTCTGGGACAGTCTGGATGCGGAAGACAGAGGACAAGATGTTGTGGCGCAGCCTGGGAGAGGCCTATGTCCAGCAGTGGACTGCGATGTTTACATAATAACGTTACTTCAAATTTCTCTGTCTGTTATTTCTCCGGTACCCACCCACACCCTTCAAATCGAAACCGCAATATATTGCTTGCGAGCAGAAATAAACTGGAAGTTTATAGCAAATTACTTAATTCTTACGTAACGTGACTCGTTTAAATGTTCATAGTTGTAGGTAGCTCATGAAATTCAAAATAAAATTTAATGGAAATAAAATTATTCGGACTGCCTCGATGTCCTAAAAATTATATTTTCTCCCAAATTATTTTGTTTTTTTTTTGTTTGTGTTGTTTTTTATTTTTATGTGTCATGTTTGCCGCAAATAAATGTATTTTCTTTCTTTCTTTTCTTTCTAATGACAAATTCTTCTTTTTATTATTAATATAGAATAATCTACATTAATTTTTCTCAGCTCCTGATGAAAAATAATCTGTGCATATATCTAAGTTAAATAGGCCTTCTCAAGAAGTGGACTATCAAATTCGACAGGTAGTTCCAGAGATTAGCACGTTCCAAGAAACACAAAAAAAAACAACTCTTCAGCTTTATTATTAGAAAGAAAGAAAAAAAAAACGTTTATTTGCGGCGAACATGGCAAAACAAAATGTTGATCAACAAACGTTATTTGCAAAAACGTTACAAAAAATAACAATTTCGCGGGCTATTGAAGGAATCACCAGCTATGTTTGCAATAAATTAATTCAAGATGGTGCCCGCCGCAAAAGATCGCGGTTTTAATGACCCAACGCTCAAAGCAGTCAAGGCCGAGCTAACAACTGTTTAAAGGCGCCTTTGCACCATCTATTTCTGAGATAATCTAGAAACTATTTCCAATACATTCCGATGTTTTATCATGGCACAATCTTTTTCTGAAAATCCATCCATAATATAACATTGTAAATTAATATTTACATAATATGAGCTGACAGACTTGAAATAATAAAGACAGCGCCTAACGTAAATTGATGTATTTTTAGTAGCCATGTTTTTAATCACGTCTAAACTTGCTATTGGAGTATCTTAATTTGACAGGACTAAACTAATATTTATCTTCTGTCTTTTTCTTAATGAAATAGAAAGAAGAAGATGCACTAAACTTAAATTTAGTTTAGTTTGTGAACAAGGGAATCGGCGCCATTGTTGATTAGCCGTTTAGTTAACCGCCTGACCTTTGGAAGTAGTGGTCGCCTCACTTCGCTCTCTTTGTTCCCATTGCAAGCGGTTGATCACAGTTCTAACCTAACCTAATCCATTTGGTCGGGGTGCCCTGGCTTAGTTACTGCGACCAATTCGGCTTTCGCGTAATTGGTTACAGTTTCAACCTAAACTATAATATTGAATATCATTCAGGCCGTTCGTTAAACGGCCGCCGCGCGCCGTTTAGTTAAAAGGCTAGGACGTTAACTAAACGGCTAATTGAACTAGTTGGCTGCGACATATACACTCTGTCTGTATAACCTTTTCACGCCACTGAACGGATTTCGCAAAAATTTGGCAAATAGATAGATGACATCCTATGGGGGGGTGGGACAATTTTCGTCCTCAACGCAGGCATAGTAAAAGCTAGTGTAAAATTAGTGGTAGTTTACAGCCCACTCCTTCTTGAAGACAGGAGGCCTGTGTCCGAGCAGTGGGAATGCTGGGTGGGCTGATTATGCTATGCTTACCTATGTACTTATTAGGCTAAGTATATTACTTGTAATATTTAAAAATAACTTTAACTTCTACTGAAGTCTAATAGCAAAAACAAAATACTGGAACAATTTCTGTAAAACTCTTCAATTTTACTCCAGCACTTTCCAATGAAAAGTGCATTGAAATGTAAAAATCGTGTTTTATAGTAGGTATAGCAGTTCTAGCGATTTGCTTTGTTTCATTGTATATTTATAGCCGTCTTATCAGACAACAGAACGAATGCATGTGGATTGGGATATATGTCAACAACTGTTTCGAGCGTCATTTGTCACACAGCATGTTTGAGATAAAAATAAAAAAATCTATATTTAGAAGGTAATTGACATTTCTTTTACATAGTGAGCCATATTTTGCTTGTAAAGGGTCCCCGAAACGATCAATTGCAATCAATTGGTATTGTAGTAATATTGTCGTCAATCGCTTCAATTGCATTTGGCAGACGATCAATTTGCGCATCAATGTGGATCAATCACGTACAATTTTATTTATCGTTTCTTTTTAAAACTTACAAGAATGCTCCACTCACTAACCTTCAGTGTTCATAATCTCAGATAATTTACATTCCATCCGATCACCATTAGTTAGTAAAATGTATTCTAAATTGATTTTTGAGCAACCATTTTGTAACAAAAAGGTCTTAATAAGTTTTTGGTCGCCATGGAATTTCAACTTTGTTAAGTATGACATTCAGTTGGTTGTTCCATAACTCGAAAATTAGGCTCAAATTCTTAATCCAGATATACCTACGAATTTAATAATATGGGAGTGATATGAAGATTCGAATGACGTTATTGCGACGCACGCTATTTCGAAAAAAATTAAGAGTGGTACTCCAGTTCGAAAACTCATAAAATTGAAAACCGCTATATCGAAGGACGTTGTCGCGAACACGCTGATTCGAAAAACTGTTTGAATGGTACGCTAGTACGAAAGTCTTGGCATTGAAATCCACTGTTGCGAATAGCCTAATATTCCAATCTGAATTTGTCTGAGGATCGAACTCGCGACCCCGATAAAGCCTTAGCTTTGTATTGGGTTTGGGAAACAAGAGCAATAAGAAGTACCTATTATTTTAAGTTAACTTTTGGTAATGAGTATTCTATACCACCTATAATTTTGATTTGTTGACTTCTGTGTTGTTCTTGTGTGTTGTTGTTGGTTTGGTTCTGTGTCGGGGGTCGCGAGTTCGATCCTCAGACAAATTCAGATTGGAATATTAGGCTATTCGCAACAGTGGATTTCAATGCCAAGACTTTCGTACTAGCGTACCATTCAAACAGTTTTTCGAATCAGCGTGTTCGCGACAACGTCATTCGATATAGCGGTTTTCGATTTTATGAGTTTTCGAACTGGCGTACCACTCTTAATTTTTTTCAAAATAGCGTGCGTCGCAATAACTTCATTCGAATCTTCATATCACTCCCTAATAATATACCTATTAACTACTTTTATACATATTTAGAGGGTACATTGACATTTCTTTTACATATTGAGCCCGTCTTGTTAAAACTCTTATCTAATAGTAATAGAATTACTTACTTTTATATTTTATAGAATACCTACTTATGTCTTGGTAAAAATAATAAAATACATCATACAGTTCACAACTTACTATGCAACGTATTTTTCTTTTATTGTTGAGGTTTTTAATTATTATTCTTGTAATTAAAATAGCGGTTACATTGTATTTAAGTAGTTTTCAGTTTAACATAACTTAATACTGGTTAAATTCTATTGTTTAAATAATATGCTTATTTATTGTAATAAGTATGTACTTACTTATTCATTTTCAATTTATTTTAAAATTTAAATGACACTAGACATATTTTCACACTATTATGTTCAATATTAACATTGTTAGAAAATACATTAGCCTGTATTGGTTTATTATTTTGTATGAGGGTCAAACTTTGGCCCCATAGACTAAGCACCATTAAAAACCCTCATATCTTATAAAAACTTATAATTTCTTATCTATCCGTGCTTAATAACATTTAAAAAGACATAATATTCAAAACTACTTACCTATAAAACTTTTTCTGAAAAGAAAAAAAAGTCCGATCACTGACAACTGTCAAATTTAGGCGGGAAATAATTCACAATGGCGGCCGCGTCCGCTCTTGGTTGGATGTCGCGAGAGACTAGAGTATCTCACGTTCAGCCAGTCTGGGCCAAACGGACAAGTTCATAAATGACGAACAAGTAATGAATTAATAATTTGTTTGGCATTTACCTAGTTAAAAACGTGTAAGTTTTTGAATATAGGTACCTACAGCTTTTTTAACATCTTTTAAAATGCTTTTGAAAGATGCATCGAAAATTTGAAATATGTATGGTACTTAGTTAAAACTGTAGGTACGTTAGCGATATGTGAAATGACAGATAATCAGTCGGCCCAGTGGCAACGACCCCGACGTACGAGTTGTAGGCTTCTTTACTTGCAAATTATTTCATCACCACTGCTCTCAATACGGTGAACGAAAATATCGTGAGGAAACGGGCATGTCCTAAAACCAAAAATTCGAAGACATGTGACATCTACCGACCCGCACTGGGCCCGCGTGGTAGACTATAGCCCACACTCTTTCTCGAGGAGAGGAAGCCTGTGTGTGTGTGTGTGTTTGTGTGTGGGAAAATTATTATATAGGCTGATTAAGCTGTTCTCTAAGGAGTCCCAGATGATGAGTTAGTTCTAAATAAAACCTTATGACAAGCAACAAACAACATGTGAACCCACTCGTTAGTTTGCGATGTGTTCTAAATTAGGTCACCGGCTTATCGCTAATTGAGAACGCTGCTCTACTGTTAGGGCTGTCACATGCATTTATCACTATTGCACTTTTAACATATCGTTGGCGTTGGTTGCCTGGAAGAGATCGCAGAAAGCGAGAATTGTATGTTTTGTAGTGTTAGGTAAATGTAATTTTTGTGATGTACCTGTGTTCTAGTGTACCTACAATAAAGTATATACAAAAAAATACTATAGTTGTCGCCTTCTAGCATGGCAATGGCAATAGTGATAATTGACCCATCTACATGTTCTAGCAATTTAAACTTCAAAAACTGAAATTAAATCGGTCCACGCGGCCACGTACTGAATTAATAAGTATCTATCGTGACCTTCAACATGTTCCAATAACGATAAACTGTACATAGTTAATTGTTTAGGTTCCTTCGGAAAGATATTAGGGAAAATGCTTCGAAAATGACGCCTATTTGCCATGCTGAAGATCCCGGGGAGCCAACGCAAAACAGCAGAACCCATTCCAAGGTTGCCTGGAAGAGATTGCAGAAAGCTGTAAGACCGCCCATTGTATATCTTGTAGCATGCGATCTATTTTTTGTTATGTATTTTTGTGGTGTACAATAAAGTATCCATACTTATATAATATTATAAATTCGAAAGTAACTCTGTCTGTCTGTATGTTACCTTTTCACGACTAAACCACTGAACGAATTTCGATACAATTTGACAGAAAGATAAATTGCATCCCGGGGAAGGACATAGGATAGTTTTTATCAACATACAGAATAAAATAAAATAAATAAAATAAAAAATACCTCGCGGGCGAAGCCTTATGCGGAAGCTAGTACCTATCTAAATAAAATAAAAAACAAATTAAGGATTTGACAATAATTATGTGGTCTGGAGTCTGATTATTGGATCCAGGTGACACTTGAAGATACAATAAACAAAGAAAGATACATTTACAAAGTCTGTACTTACTTATCTTTTAGCCCTTGGCAGTTTTTTATATTAACTTTTTCCAAAAATGGCAATCGGAAATTCGAGTTGTTGAGTGAATCATGACGTCTTAAATATTATGTAGGTACGTCACAGCAGTGTTCACTAATATTGCACATGCAGTCTTTAGCGTTCATTTTATAATAATTCATCTTCCGTATTTTCTTTTATATTACGGTTGGCTTCCTGTCTAACCAAAAAATATACATAAAAATCATTGCTGTCTGATTTTCGCAATATATGTAAATCATCAACTACGGTTAATATATAGTGTCCTCATTTTTGTGCATGAAACATGGATATTTATCGATAACATTAAACTCCGTACCTACCTATCCATATAAAACTACAAATACAAAACACAAAAATATTTATTGATGTAACACAAGTTTTGCAACAAATGATTTTGAATTCTCTGACTCCTGCGCTTGTTATTACCGTGTTGCCAGTATCCTTCCGTAATACAAAAGACACAAACTTTGTTGTTTTATTACAACACAAAAAATAAACGACAACTATTACGCATAGACGCCAGCACATCAGCTACTACAATCTGTCAAATTTCTTTAATAGATTTTCAACTTTATCGCTAAAGCATCAGGTTCAAAGTTGATTGGAAAAATTTCACAGTTTCGGGTAGTTTGATGTGCTTGGCGTCTGTACAATGCAACCCCAATCAATAAAACGATTTGATCTGGATTTTAACCACTTCATCATCATTTCCTTCCTTCCCTTGTCCTAGTTTATATTTATGTGGTTCCTTCCATTCCGATCTACATCTCTATTAACAGTCATATTTAGTATTCACTCCCTTTCTTACCAAATTACCTTTCACACACTTCCTTGGTCCCGTGATCCTATAGCTGTCGACAATAAAAAGAAAACATATATTTTTATTTCAGAATCAGAATCAGAACTTTATTTGCTCTGAATGTAGGTACAGGTATAAGATGTTATACATAAATTAAAGAGATCAGCTACAGTCTACCTTACGGCGTGCAAATTATTACATAATTAAAAATATTAATACATAGAAACAAAATAATGTCAACAAAACAAAACAAAAATTATAATGAAGTCAAATAATAATATAGTCAGGTAAGTCTTACAGGGTCAATTTTGAAATTAATTATAACAATCATAATCTGGATAAATTCGTATCATTTAGAAAGTCTTTCACTGAGTAATAACATTTGCCTAGAAGTAGTGCAGTTACCTTAGATTTAAAAATGTTTACAGAGTAATCCTTATAACCATGAGGTATTTTATTATAAATGACAGGTCCCATTGTCATAATACTCTTCCTTAACAGTGCTGTTTTGTAATTACTTACCCGAATGTAGCAAGTTCTTGTATTGGGATCTCAAGGGGCCATTACGTGGTCTTTACGTGGTCGTGGTCGTGGTTTTTTTTTTGGTCGTGGTATTTATGACTGCTGTGTTGCCAACCCTACGATAAATGTCAACGATCTCGCACGTGCATTATGCAGTAACTACCGACTTTTTGATAAGATGTGTCACTACAAGTGTTGCCTTATCTACATGGGTGTTATTTATTCACTATTATTTTGCTGCTCGTGTGCTCATGAAGAGATAAACATGACAATGCATAAGTAAGAAGCTATGGTGGACATAGTATGTACCACCATAGGTTCACGAAATAAAAACAGCTGTTCCCTACATGTTCATAAAACTCGTCTAAACGTCGAGAACAGCTGATTTTTTTTCGCCATTTCAGGTTTGGTCCCATAGTAAAAGTTGTTCATAATGATGAGTACAATGACCTCTTAAGAGGTTGTTAATGTTTTACCAATAACCCTGTATAGTCTGTTTATAAGTTTTCCGTCACCGTAATTCGACAGTGCACAACATTAGCTTGCCATTCAGTTACCTACTAGAACACGCCTGTGATTTCTTGGCTCACTGCCAAACATGGTTTTGTTAATAGCTATAGCTGGTCAACTAGGTTGGTATTGTTTACAACTTGCGTGACACACTAACAGTAGGAATGGTTTTCATTTTGATAGTTCAACAACATTCATTGCGTTATCTACGTTGTTAAGCAGATTTTTTTTTGGAATATATGAAGCAATGGATTTGGAATATCCTTCAAAATTATTCAGATTGTGATTGATCGTGTGTTAGGCAATTAGGGTGCTGGGAATCCAACCCAGGACCTCATGTTCACCAGTAGTGCTTGCTACCAAACCAACGAGACAGTCTACTTTGCATCATTTCATTTGGACAAGCTGTTGGTATCCTGGATTAAGTATCAAATTCTGTTTTTGCAACATCATTTCATCCTTGCCAAGTTGCTTTTAATTTAAATTTTTATATTAATATTTTTTAATTTTTATTTTTTTATTATTGTTTTTATTCTTAACTTTTTGTTCATGTTTATTACCCATCTTACTTACTTTAGTTTATATTAGTTTTAGTTTAGCATAATATACTTTTCGAGGCAGCAAGATATAATAATCAATGCTATGTACAGTCAACAAAAGAGATAAGTATGCAGGATCGTCGGATATATTTGTAGTTTAGTAAGAAACCGATGGATGTTTTCAAATAAAATTTTATTTTATTAATAGAAAACAAACAGCTCATTTATCAAATAAAATTTCAGTCGACAACATCCATAGGCATAGGCGTGATCGGGGTCAAGAGCAGGCCCATTTAGTAATAAAAAAAAAATAAAAAAAAAAATTGTCATGTACATACATTAGTCCTGTAGTTATTAAGATTATTCTAGTACTTATAAGTTTATTGTACGTGTTATGGCTGTGCTTTCCTAAAAAGCAAAAAAAATATGGTTGAAAGAAGTAATTTCTGTTACATGTCATTTCAATATTGTTGAAAGTAGCAGCTATGAGTTGGCTATGAGTCTCATTATAAGTTAGTTACTCTTAGGTATGAACGATCCCATAACACTGAAAAAGAGAGTTCATGTATGAAAAGAGTGGTAAATAACCTCCTTTATAAGATAAATCACCTGCATAAGTATCGATCCCGTTGGAATATCGGGATAAAAAGTAGTATATATGTTAACCCAGGATGTCAGCTACCTCCATACAAAATTTTACAAAAATAGGTCCAGCTGTTTGAGCGTGAAGAAGTAACAAACATATAAATACACACACACACACACACAAACTTTCGCCTTTATAATATTAGTGTGATTTTGTGGCAGGCAACAGTACATATTATCATGTACAGGACTGCGGTATCTGCGGTCAGTAAGTAATTAATATTTATCGGACGAGTTCATTGAACTCATCACCCTCGTAGTGTACAGGCATACATATGTACAGCTGTTATCTGCTGTAATCTTTGTTCGTAAGGAGGTATATAAACTTCATTGATAAAATTGACCCGTTCCAGAAATGTTGATGCACTTTTGTGCAACAACATTTCTGGAACGGGTCAATTTTTTTTTTTTTGCGTAAAAACCCCAGATACATTTAGAGAACGAATAAGTACGTGTTTTGCGAATTTGATCTTTATTTATTACTGACAGGTACAGGCATTGGGTACAGGTAAGGAACATAATATTCTGTTGGCGGCCAGACTGTTTAAATACTACAACTATTTTCTATATGTATTACTATTATTATTATTATTTCATTACCTATTTATCCCCTTCATAGAATTAATTTCCAAAAACCCTTTCTTAATGCTTACCTAAGTTGCCGTCTTGTAAAATGTATGCTTCAAGACCTGACCTTGAACTTTAGGCTGTAGGTAGGTACGTCTTCTGTTAGTAATTTAAGGATTTTATAGAAAAGTTAGCAGAAAAAGACGACCACGATATTTATAGAAAGAAGGCCACGGGATGCAATCTATCTGTCTGCCTAATTTTATCGAAATCCGTTCAGGAGTTTAGGCGTGAAAAGGTAACATACAGACAGACAGACAGAGTTACTTTCGAATTTAAAATATTAGTATGGATTAGTATTTAGTATGGATTATCTTTGAATGGCTATTGTGTCAGTTACGATAAACTTCAAAACTCTCAAAGCAATGACCCCGCGCCATTCTCACATTACAAATAATAAAACTCGTAAACATTGCAAACATTTGTTTCAAAGTGCTTGTGCAAGTATTGCGCCAAATTCGCTCAAAACAGTTAAATGGCTGCAAGATCAACTTGCACGGGTTACTGAGGCGCTTGCAGTGACCTTAGCAGAGAATGTGCACGAAATTGCCTAAAAGAATATGGAGGTAGGGGCTGTTCACAATGAAAGCAACTAATATTTTAGTTGAGCTGTAGAATGAATAACTCTGGGATAACAACTAATAGGTATGTGAAGTCTGCGATGCCTCAAATGTTTAATGGCATTTTCACGGCTGTTAGCGATAGGTACAGTCAATAAGGAGCGTCGGAAATTGTTGAAGTTTATTAAGAAACCGATGGATATTCTCGAATGAAATTTTAGTTTATTAATAGAAAACAAACAGCTCATTTATTTATTAAATTAAATTTCAGTCCAGAACATCCATCGGTTTCTTAGTAAACTTCAACTATATCCGACGCTCCTGTATACTTAACTCCTTTGTTGACTGTACATCATCATCGGGTGGGCTTGTGTGCTATCCAATAACATATCGAGATCTAGGTGGATCTGTGGATGGATCTAGATGCTTAGACCTAACTAATAATGAAAAGCAAACATTGCTAAAAGGCATTATTGAATGCATGACAGATGTCAGGCAAGTTTTGTATTAGAACCTTGAAGATAGACGTGAAATTACGGAAAGTAAGGTAAGTAAAGTTCGTTTTTTAAACCCAGATAATAATTTGACAGGTGTAATGTCAAACTCCGATACTATAGAGCAAAAAATGTCATATTACTATCTGCATTTAAAAAACGAACTTTAGCTTGTTAGTATATTTTTTTTAGTTTCTTTATGGCCGTTTGCGTGGATGTGCCTTATATTTTTCCATTAGAACAATATATCGATCTAAATTCCCCCAAGTTTTTTTTAAAGAAATTTAAGAGTTTTTTTTCTTTGCGTCTAATCTTGCGCAAATAAACGTAGGTATAAAATCTTTCTTTTCTTCTATTACCTATGTCTGATACAGTGCGCATTCACCTTTATACACAGCGCGAAACACACATGACTTTCTAGTACAAGGTCGGCTCGTATTAATTTGTACACAACTATAGTGGCGCTGCTGTGAAATGGTGGTTAGCATAATATACAAATTAATAACATTTTTAACACACGTGGCTCCTCACAGACTGTAGTGTTACACAAATAGGCCTACCACGTCAACCTTAGTACACTGCATGGTTTCTATACAGCCGGTAGATTCTGTAAAAATCATACCATGAAAACTTAGGTGAAGTGAGTTAGTTTTTGCTCGGAATTGACACTATTGACAGCTCACTTCGCACCAAGTTTTCACGGTGAGATTTTTACAGAATAGCCCAGCAGCAGTGTGATTCTGTAACTATCTCACCGTGAAAACTTAAGTGAAGTGAGCGTGGAGTGAGCTGTCAAAAGTGACAATTCCTAGCAAAAACACATCACCTAAGTTTTCACGGTGAGATTTTTACAGAGTCGACCGGCTGTAATGTAAGGGGTATAAACCGCACCGTAGTAAAAACGCGCCTACACACGGCGAATAAAGCGTAGTTTTTCACTACGGCAGCTTTCTACGGCGCGGTTTATACGCCGTGCTGGATGGATCCCTATGGAAGTTTGTTGACAGACACGGCGGCACTACAGCACTGCACGGTCGCCGTATCCGTCGTCCGGTAGTTTGCCGTGTCATATAGGTACATACGATAATTCTACGGGTAGCGCTCCGGAAAGCACAGGTGCAGGGGCCTAAACCGTCCTCCGTGCAAGTTGTGGCGACCAACAAACCCAAAGCTTCTGACCTGTACCTTCCTGCATTGCCAGATTGTCCTAAGATAGTGATTTTAGAAAGCGGGATGACCTATTATATGATTTTAGTTTCTTCTACGGATGACTAACAAGAAACAGACCTTACTTCGAATCGCTTGATGTGCTCACAAAGTTTTAAATAGTGTATAGATAGAAAAGTACTTAGATAGCAATTCAAACTTCCCGTTTAAAACGACTTCTTAAGTTTTCAGTTACGAGTCAACATTTAAATAAAACTTTACGCCAACACTCTCCCATCTTATTGCACATTAAAGACAAACAATCCGCATACTTTCACGGGTTGGAGAGTCCAGGCGCAGACGATGTTACCTACCTGCCTGCCTTGTTTGTGAGCCATAGAAAGCGTAAAAAAAAAAATTGTTTTCTTTATGATCTACGACCTGTCTCAAACTCAATCCGACACGTGACATGAGGTGCTGACGATCACCTGACGATAATCTGCGTTAAGTTACGGTACCTATTTAGAAGAGCGGTAGCCACATAGCGTCCGTTATTAATTAAAGTAAGTTGGTGTGTTTTCCTAGTGAAAGTTTTTTAACACCGTAGAGACTTTAACGGTGTCAAAAACAATGTCATCGAGGTTATCCCTTATTGACGGAAAACATAAATATACTAACATAAGGCGGAAACCGTAACTTTTACAAACTCACATCAACATGTGACGTGAGATGCTGACTACGATCTGCGTTACCAAACTCACACGTTGTGTTTGCGCCACTTCGAGTCAAGTTGGTGGCCATTAGGCACTGAATAGCTTCTTACTTCATAAATCATAGTATTATGGCATTGACATGTATTTTTTCTTGCAGATGGAAGAATGAGGAGAGGTCCCGTTTACGTTAATGTTTCTTGCAGATGGAAGAATGAGGAGAGGTCCCGTTTACGTTAATGTTTCTTGCAGATGGAAGAATGAGGAGAGGTCCCGTTTACGTTAATGTTTCTTGCAGATGGAAGGATGAGGAGAGGTCCCGTTTACGTTAATGTTTCTTGCAGATGGAAGAATGAGGAGAGGTCCCGTTTACGTTAATGTTTCTTGCAGATGGAAGAATGAGGAGAGGTCCCGTTTACGCTAATGGAGAAATGATTTCAATTTTAGAAGAAAAAAATTACCGTGTGGTAAGATCATTATCAGTTCAGCCTTTCTGCTCGAGTCACCGCCAGCCATTTGCGACAAGATAAAGATAACTATTCAGCCGGCTATATTATACTGCTGGACAAAGTCCTGCCCCAAGTACTGCCATGGTGACAGGTCTTGCCATCCAGCGATACCCACAGTCGGTAGATTCCCGCGACCTTTACCAGGGCATCGATCCACCTTGTGAAAGGAGCCTACCCACAAAAAGGTACTATTTTACAGTCGTATTAATCAATAAGGCCGTAAAATCGTACCCAAACAAACACAGACTCAATATTGCATAAATTACAAGGTTAGTTTGCATTTTTAATGAAGCCATTTCTCCGTTTTGTTATGAAAGCGCAGCCTGCTCACGTGTGGCGCCACGATCAGCACCGTTCGGAGTGTTTTGATCAATAGTTTATTGCAGGCTTAGTGTCTGCGTAACGTGTTGGTACCAATACATTGTGACCTTATCTTATGAAAGAATTTAGGAATGTCATATCATTTCTGTAAATGTTTTTTTGTTAGTAGGTACCGTGTTGGTACTATGGATACTTATTATGTAAAATTGTGGAAATAGGTAACCCACCATAGCAGCGAAGTCAGGGCAGACTGGTAAGAAAATGTGTAAATTCAACTCTAAGATGATTCAGCTCTAAGATGGGGACGATGGGGTACTTCCTGGCGTCCGCTTGGTCGGGCAAACCCATAACTTTGTTAACAGCATGTCCTGGCTACGCCACCATAGCGTCCCAGCGAGATAGGGCTCTAAGCTTTTAAGTTGCTGTCCCTGGCTTTTTTTTTTGTTGTCGGGGGAAACCTTCAAAAGGCACCCGACCACTAGGCAGGGAGGTCGGGGAGTGTGGCATTTTTACCTCACTAAAACCACCCCGGTGATCACCATCAGCATATAGGGGTGGATCAAGCATTACCTTATTTAATATGCAAAACAGTCCAGCGCCAATTTAAAACCTTAGAAGGCATTCAAGCCATATTAGTATCACCACCAGGCCACCGTAGGCGCGGGCCTGCGGGCGGAGAGTAATGGGTAGCTCACCGTCCGATCAGGACCAGGCCCGTGCCGGACGGCGCGTACGTGTTCCACGCGCGCCTCAAAGAGATGTCAGCATCGAGGAGGGGCCCCATAGGGCCGAAGCCTGCCGGGTCAGCGGGATTGTCCGAAAGGGTTACCGCTGGCCCGGAACATAAAGGGCTAAGGAAGGAACACGGGTGGGTTTTAGTCAGTAAGAGTCTGACACTCCCTTCCGCTCCACCCAGAGCGGGAGGGGTCATTTGATGATTTCCCATCCGCAAAAAAAAAAAAAAAAGTATCAACCAAAAAATGGAAGATACGAGTCACCAAATTCTTCACATACTTAGTATACAATCAAAGTCCATCGACATTTTATATAATATTTAACTTATCTTACATAACGCGCAAGGTATCGAGTGCAAGGTGAACTACTATACAGGTGAACAGTTGAACACCATGTCGCACACCTAGATCTAAACAGCGATTAATTTAAAAAAAACACTTTTTTTCAGGAAACTTGAAAAACTGATTACTATGTCCATATGCACTGCAGGAGTTTGTTGTATTGATCAATACTTTTTAAGTTGAGTAATGGAACTATTTTTGAATCTGTTTTGTTGGTCGCTAGGAAGTGAGTTAGGGAATTCGATGGTATGCATACCTCAAAAATTGAGATTTTAGAGTTAGCACTCTAAATCAACAAACAACAAATACATTTTTTCAGTTTTAACATAAAATATGACACTCAACAGTACGGTAGATCCCATTAGTGAAAGAGTTTTTGGAATCAGATAAGGGCCGTAATTCTCTATGACACAAATACACAATGAACGAAACCGCGCGCAATCAACGCGAGATTGGCGGGAGTAGCTAAGGAATTGACGTGGTTTCGGCGGTGCGATTCTGCAACCATCTCACCATGAAAACTTAGGTGAAGTGAGCGTGGAGTGAGCTGTCAATAGTGGTGATCTTTTTATAGAATAGCAGCGCTGTAGTTCCGAAGATTACCTTTACCATACAAAGTCACACACCTCTTTATAAGATTAGTAGGTATAGATAGATAACTACTATATAACTTCGCTTACATAACAAAAACACATAGACCCGGTTATCGAGTGCAAGGTGAACCACTATACAAGTGAACACCATGTATATTACATACAGTTACAAATCTGGTTCACAGACTACTTTTAGTACTGCGATTTAAATCTGAATCAAGGCCCTTTACGAAAAATGTAGATAGTATTTCGTAGTTTAGCAGAAGGCTAGGTACTTAATACCCGTAATTTAAAACGTTCAAAATCTAGTCGCAACCTCATCTCAATTTCAAAAACTTGTCAAAAATATAAGGAAACTACCTTCCGCCCGCGGCTTTGCCCGCAAGGTATGTCGATAAAAACTATCCTATGTCCTTCCCCGGGATGCAATCTTTCTCTCGGCCAAATATAGAAATCCGTTCAGTGAAAAGGTAACATACAGTACAGACAGAGTTACTTTCGAATTTACTTATAAGTATGAAAGTATAGGTATTTTTGACAGATTGAGACTGTAACTTTCTTAAAATTGCCCAGCTAGTGTATTTTAGTTTCATTTATTATGTATTTTTGGCTACCTGTTGATATTGGCTTACCAAATTATTAGTACTTATACTGTTTACTGTTTTTCTTCATTGACAAAAAGGTATTACTTATAAACTATTTTATAAGGGCAAATTTCACCAATGAAACTGAACGCGATCAGCAAATCTAAACCGCGTTCAAGAGCTGTCAGTGTCAACAATGCTGAAACTGACAGCTCTCGAACGCGGTTTCAATTTTAAATTCGCCGTTATTGACTGATTTGAAGAATCAATCACAAACATGTGCCTAGAATTCGTATTTCGTTTATATTGTATCCGTATACTTTAGTTATCATTGTTATATTTCGTCTAGGTACTTATGTTATTTTTTGTAAGTATTTTGTATTTCACGAACTGTGTCCAAATAAACTTTTTTCTTCTTTCTTATTGTATTTATTTTTAGGCTGCTTGGGCATTTATTTGTTCAAGAATATGGACATGAATCCCTTTCCATAAATACCAATTATAGAACACGTCTTGAAGATAAATAACCAATCAATGAAATCGCCGTTCACGATACCAAATTACTTGTACTTACAACATTTGATGTCGGATATTAACTACGATTATGCGGCGGTGCAGGATAGGAGTAATAAACTCAGTGGTATAACGGTAACCGTTTACTAAAACTTCGTAAGGAAATTGTGCCATCTGACTTAATTCACGAGAATTCATTAATAAATTACCTAGTCTAAGTATCGTGATTCCTGGAAGATTATCCTCCACTTTCTGAAAAACCGTACTGTCTAATCTCTTGTCAAGTCATCATCATCTTTGGAATAAGGTTTATCGACTGCATTTATTTAATTAGAGGCTTCATGACGTCACGTCAGCTATGTGACCGGCAACACCACAATCAAAAGTTTAATTTAAAAAAGCCTTGAAGTAAGTTGATCGGGGTTCATGTCTGCGTGTTGTTATCACCGAGTCAATCTGCGAAAAAGGGGTAACAAGTATGATCACCGTGTGCATGAAACCTTATAGTTCCGTTTGTCTACTTTGTGCTTATAGGTTGTGACGTCTATGTATGTAAAATTATTATGTGAGCATAGTATGATTTGAAATGTGATTCTATAAATACTTGAGGCGAAAGTGCCAGGGTAGCCCGCGAAATTCAATTTCTTTTACGTTTTTTGCAATTTGCTGGTCAGTATTAAGTTGTACGTTAATTAAAATTCGAATCGCGGCCGTAACAAATATGTAATTTACAAAATTATAGTCATTAAAGTCATCACCACAACTCTCTAAGGCCAAGTAATCCCCAAGAATGACTATTTCATGAAATCTTGACATTTGGGGATTATACTAACTTCACAAGTTGTATTACTGATTGTAATGATTTTAATTCTGTAAATACATATTTGTTACGACCGCGAATCATATTTTAATCAACGTACAACTTAATACTGACCAGCAAATTGCAAAAAACGTAAGAAAATTTGAATTTCGCGGGCCACCTTAGAGCTTCCCCCATAAGTATTTTTGTTAACACATCTGCTTATACAAATCTGTGTGCCTATAGCCCCTATATCTATAGTAAAAGTGCGCAGTGCTGGACACCCCCACCTTAATTCAAGTTAAACAAATATCAACTTTATTACAATAAAAATTAAGTTGATTTCAGAGAGACTAGTACTATTGAAAAAGTTTTAAAAATGTTTGAAGTTGTAGCGTAAACTGAACTTTATTGTAAGCTCTAATTCACTCCTGAAGCTCGTAACGGTCATATTAGATTACTAGCTGCGCCCCGCGGTTTTACCCGCGTAAATGTCGATCCCGTGGGAATGTCGGGATAAAAAGTAGCCTATATGTTAATCCAAGGTGTCAGCTACCTCCATACAAAATTTCATCAAAATTGGTCAATCCGTTTGAGCGTGAAGAAGTAACAAACATATAAACACACCCCGACACACTAACAAACTTTCGCCTTTATAATATTAGTGTGATTAATGTTATTTTTCCATTAATTCATATTTGTTTACATTTTTGGCAAATAAATCGCGAAAGCAGATTAGGCCTCCCTTTTCTTCTGCCATATTTCCCGGTTCCGTGCATCCTTCATCCAGGTCTTTCCCACGACTTTGACGATCGATCGTGAACCCAACATGCTTTTGGACAGCGTCTGGCTTCAGTCAGTCATGATTACAATACGACCGACGCGACGTAACGTGGCGGGCCTGAACATAGGCACTAAGAACTTTCGCGCATGTTCTCTCACTCGCACTCGCCTCATGTCACCATTTGGTTCCTAAAAAATCTTACTGCGCAGCCTTCTGCGCAAAATTCAGGCAAGCTAGTTGCAAACAAGTTACGTCGTCGGTCGTATTGTAAGTAATTAAACATTATAAGAGAACCGATTAATAGTTTCAAAACGCCTGTTAATTTATTCATGGCTTTGTTTCACAACGGTAAAACATAGTTTATTTTTAAAGTGAGTAGACCCAAGCAGTTGAATCGTATGTTGCAAAATACCAACACTGTGCTATAAACTCGGCGAAAGGCGCTTTTAGTCTTTTTTCCGGCTTACATTAGAGGTTCTGTAGGTATTATTAAGGCGGTACCTCGAAAATCTAAAATGTATGTCCACGCATTTCTCCGCAATTATTAATTAGATCGTGACCATTTTTTTTTATTGGCTTACATTTAAGTACTTTAACTTAGGGAACAGTGCAAGTTTCATCAAATTCGATTCAGTAATTTTCAAGATATGAACTAATACGTATGAGTGTGACGGCCTGGCTTATTGATACGAGCTACGGGTAGGGGGTAGTGTCAAAGGGAAAACATCTCAAAACCTTGGTCAAATTCTAGTGCAATATTTACAACAAAACTATTACCTGCTTATTACAAACAAATATTCCAGTTTTTACTGAAAATTAAAAATTACAAAATAAAAAAGTAATTTAAACAAATTAAATCGACTTCAAAAAGAAATTTACTCAAAATTATGAAATGACTTTAATTTCGGAAGTCGGTGGCAAAAAACTAAAACTGAAATGCAGATCCCAAGACACCGACTTCCGAAATTAAAGTTATTTCATAATTTTGAGTAAATGTCTTTTTGAAGTCGATTTAACTTTTTTAAATTAGGTAGGTACTTACAATTACTTTTTTTTTAACAAAATAAATGAATTAAATTTAAAACTATTTTGAGTTTCATTCTCTTTTTGTCTCTGATTTAAAGTAAATTCCATTGAATAACTCATAAGCGTTACGCCATGATGTAGAAAAAAAGTAAAAAAATAGATATAACTTTGAATAAAATTCATTGAATAGTGTATTCCTTTTACATGATACTAGAGCAAAGAGTCAAACAACATATATACCAAAATTTTAAATCCCTATTTCACATACCTACACGAAATAGAAAAACCACATTTTTTTCAACATATCAACTTAATATCACAATGCGTTTGAAGTGGTACAATCTAATGCCCGTTTCCACTAACACTCACGATTTCCAACCCTCGACACCAACACGAGTGTAGGCTTTACATTTAGGTGTTGCCTAGTGTTAGTAAAAACTGTCATAAGTTCATAATCATATCTAAGCTCTAATTCACTCCTGAAGCTCGTAACGGTCATATTAGATTACTAGCTGCGCCCCGCGGTTTTACCGCGTAAATGTCGATCCCGTGGGAATATCGTGATAAAAAGTAGCCTTTATGTTAATCCAGGGTGTCAGCTACCTCCATACCAAATTTTAGCAAAATTGGTCCAGCCGTTTGAGCGTGAAGAAGTAACAAACATATAAACACACACACACACCCCAACTTTCGCCTATAGAATATTAGTGTGATTAGGTAAACAACACGCCTTCAACTTTGAAATCACTGAAAGTAGAAAAAAAATAAGTATTATCTCTGTGACCCCCCACACTCTCTGATAATGTCTGAGGTAGGTAAATATAAACATTCATACAATAACACCGTGATTCATTTTGGGCGGTGTGTCGTTTAACATTGGTAAGTTCATAGGACTTTCAACCAACAAGCAGCACCTTGTGGGGCTTACAGGACCTAAACGCAAAAAACGCAAGTTTTAGAAACAATAAAAGTGTACGATCGACTAGACTACCTAAACAAAATCAGGAAAATATATGATATTCTTCAGGATATATGCTAGGTAGATAATGTTTGATACGATAGAAAAAAATCATGAAGATACCTCTAAAAACTTTCTTTTTACAATAAAAAACCATACTAATATACATACAATCATTCTGATTTTTTGTCAGATTATTCTACAAACCACATACTAAAACACTAGGTTTTAAGTTTTTTAGTCCAAACAATATCTTTTTGACCCTGGCCATGTAGGCCCTGCAACCATTATCAAATCGTCACACGTCACCTTCTTCGTTACACCATCTTCACCTTAAATTGTACTGTAAACAATGATTTCAAAAGTAAGGATACGCCCGTCTGAACATTTTACATAGAAGTTTATTTATTTATTTATATATACTTTATTGTACACCAGAAAATACATAACAAAAAAAAGAAAGAAAAAAGTTCTTCGTTCGAAGTTCGCGCGCACCACTGTCAACTGAGTCGCGTTGGCCCTAAAACCGTAATTTTAGGGCCAGCGCGTTGGTGCCATTTAGTCGCGCCGTTAGCCCGGTCCATGCTAGTAATATATATGTCAATGACTGTAAAAATAAAAAAATCCGGAAACTCGATAAAGCAACTAACCAATAATCATCTCCGCTAATCGATGCCACAGAGAACGATGCAATATTAGAAAACGCAGATCCATTGAGATTGACATAATATACTTGACCATAAACAAGATTCATTTTATAAGAGCAATATCTTTATGATATTCCATCACTTTTTTAGCTTTATATTCCATCACGTAGTTTAGCTTTTAGTTAAATAGATATTAATTTCAATTTTAAAGCACAGTGCTTGTGACACACTAATTATGTTTAAGGGGCATGCGGTGCTAACCTGTAAGAAATTGCTACACTAACCCTAGATTATGGTATAGTTTCTTTAAATATTTACAGTGTAAGCAATTGTTGGTTGGCCAATAAAGGAAAATAAAATAAAAAATAAAAATGATAGCCAAGGTTATTGTCAGGGGTCTAGTATTGTGCAATTACATGATTATTATGTGGAAATAACAGTTAAGTATAAAGTGTTGCACACAAATAAGCTAGGAATTGCGCACGTGCTGTGATTTTTATTACTTAGTTTTTTTTTGCTATTTAATTTCCATGATTTTTGCCGTTCGCGTCTTTTTGCACAATTAATGTAGGTATAGCCAAGGAAAAAATATGTTAAACACTAAGGTGTATCTATAAAAGTTACTTAGAATGTACTTTGGCTAAGCGTATTTCCTGTCACTGTCGCACAACTTTCAAACTACAAGACAAGTGTAAGATAGATTTTATGTGCCTATTTGAAATAAATGCTTTGACTTTGACATGGCCTGAGACAACATGTTACGTTTATAGATCTCGACACAGTGTTGAACGGATATCTATGGTTGAACCCTAAAATTTCATGTTATTTAATATTATCTAGAAAAGAACATGCATGTCAATTTGTGTGTTCTCTCATTTACAACAAACATGATTATCTACTCGTTATCTCTGACCTCCAAGTACTTAATGAAGCGTAAGACAATGTATGTACCTACCTAATTATTTACAGTTCACTACGTTGTTTGTGCCCCCAGAACGACTAGTGGTGTGTTGAGTTATTTTGCATTAAAACAAGGATTTATAACAGACTTCATAGGCATTTTGTTGGCACAATGAATTAAAAAAGCAAAAGAATTCTTGCGACAATTTAATTTTGGAACGCTTGTTTTCAGCTGGTTTTCCGTCTGACATTTTTTTTTTGTTTTTTTTTTCGTTCTAAGGCCGTGACATTAAAACGATTATGGCCAGGTTTGATGAACCTTCAAAGATACAGTATTAGTATTAACTAGCTGCGCCCCGCGGGTTCACACGAGTAAATGTCGATCCCGTGGGAATATCGGGATAAAAAGTGGCCTATATGTTAATCCAGGGTGTCAGCTACCTCCATACAAAATTTTATCAAAATTGGTCCAGCGTGAAGAAGTAAAAAACATATAAACACACACACACACCCCCCACACTCATAAATTTTCGTCTTTATGTGTGAAGTGTGATAATATTGATAGTAGGTATGAGAAAATACAGTAGGGGTAGTAACGACGTACTTATTTGATTTATACTGACGAGAAAATTGGTGAACATTTTGAAAAATGCTTTTCTAAGAAAATATAATCAGTACTCTACTTCGAGCTAAGCGTTTTGTGGATTTGAAGACCCAACTGTTTACTATTGCAAAAGTTAAACGGGCGAGTTAAAGTCATTCGGATTTTTAATTAGCCAAAATAGTTCTTAAGTCACGCTGCTAAAATGAAAGTACGTAACATTCAAATTATTAATAAATTACCTAATACCGAGCCCCGAAATTATGCTTCTTGGTTGGTCGTCTGGTCAGTAGAACGGCATGTGACGAAGAGGCGAGAATCTCAGTGCGTGGCGCGAAGTTCCACTTTCAAATTACGCGCGAAAATGTTTATAAAAAAGTTTACTATGGTTTTTAATAGTTTATTTATTTATTGAAATAACTAATTAGTGTTTTTCGTGAAGTTGAAGTTTATTAATGTTTGCTAAGTGTATTTTTTTGGATTTGCATCAATGTTTCTCGGTAGATTTCGGATTAGGTAAGAGTGTGGCAATTACTTTTGAATTAACCTTAATTAATGGAAGTTTACAAAGAAAAATGAAATTTTCATAATATCGAATTTTTCGGTGATATTTTTCTATCCACTTTGATAACCATAGCTTTATGGCTTTTGATACTAAAACACAAAATTAATCAGTCGGTAAAAAATTTTAAAATGGGAACTAGTGCCGTAGACAAAAAATGCGTAAGCAGTATTCGAAAGTAGGCCAAAACTAGATTATGATACTAATTGCTACTTATCACATTGAAGATCGTGGCCAGTCGGTGTTACTAGATAAGTATAATTAATATCTATGGTAGGTACTGGACTGCTGGTAGGTACCTCTTTTGTAAAAGTCTCTGATGACCTGTGGATGCCAAATCATTCGATGTGGATGAAAAATGAACGAAATCGGTCGCGAAAAAAAATCAGCTGTTCCCTACATTTTGACGAGCTAAGGGAACATAATGTAGGGAACAGCTGTTTTTTTTTGTATATAGTCAGAAAAGGCGATAACAAGTATGTGGTATAATTTATTGCATATAGGTAATTAGGTATGCGGTTTCCATACTGTATATACGAGTAGATAAATACATATATAATTAAAGTCGTTTTTCGTGTCTGCCGTTATTCTTCGAAACTACACAACAGTCTTTTTTGCGGTTTTCAATATCATTTAGAGATTTTTGTCCATTAATATTAAACTTATATAATAAACAAATCTATGCGAAGCAGGGGCGTGTCGCTAGTTGGCCTTTCTATATTTTTTTTTGAAAACCTATCTTAGTAATAACGCGTTTGAAGACTATTTGATATCCTTAGGGCGGCCACACACTTGCGACTAAACTGCTGATTGGCGATTAAACGCAACGAAATTGTGATACTAAAAAATAAGGCAGAAGTTTCTTATTCTTACACACAGGCCTCATTTCAACGGGAGAGAGTGAGCCGTAATCCACCACGCGGGCCCAGTGCGGGTTGGTAGATGTCACATGTCTTGGTTTTTTTGGTTCTAGGACTAGCAGTTTCCTCGCGATGTTTTCCTTCACTTTTTTGAGAGCAGTGGTGATGAAAACACAAAGTAAAGCGCCCGTTTGGGTTCGAACCTACGGCCTACAACTATAAGTCGCGGCCGTTACCACTCGGCCACCACTGCATAATATGTATATTTAGTCTAACTTTCGTAAGAAATAATATGTAGTGTTGAAATAATATTTGAAGAGTAACCGGTAGTTACGTAACAAGAAGGCTAACCAACCAAAGTTACACGCTCTTGACTTAAGTTAGTTACCGACCATCCTTGTATATCTTATATCTTGACATACTTGTATAGCAAACGAGCTGTTGCCCGTGACTTCGTCTGTATGAATTTTGTGTTTTTAATACAAATATCCAAGATCAAAAGTAGCCTACACCTATGGAATGTGGAACCTAAGATAGAAACATGCTTGTACGATACGACGACATACAAAAAGCAAAGCTCATAGAAATCTCTATTCCTAGACAGCACGTTTCGCCGAAAACTTTGTTGATAGAAAACATAGTTTGTAGATATTATCTAGGTTCATAGGAAGCACTGTTGACCGAGATCTCTGTTCATAGATAGCACTTGTTGCCGTAAACTTTATTCATAGAAACCACTGTTTCAGCTTGGTTCACAAGAAGCGCCTTTGGTTCACGGAAACCACTTAGATCATTTGAATTTTTAAGTGACCTGCATTCCCATTCGCTCGCTCTTGCATATGTCGACGGCTCCTATTTCTGTGTAAAGGGTTTAAAGTAACCTAACCAAACCTAACCTCGGGATGCCCTTCGCTCGCTCATGCATCCTGCTCTTTTGTGAACCAAGGTATCTGGAAACAGTGGTTTCTATGAACAAAGTTTACGGCAAGAAGTGCTATCTATGAACAGAGGTCTCTGTCAACAGTGCTTCCTATGAACCGAGATATCTACAAACAATGTTTTCTATAAACAAAGTTTTCGGCGAAACGTGCTGTCTGGGAATAGAGATTTCTATTAGCTGTGCTTTCTGTATGTAGTCGTATCGTACAAGCGTGTTTCTATCTTAGGTTCCACACCGACACCTATGTCCTTCTCCAGGTCCCTTACTGCCATCTGCCAGAGACCTGAAGAAGGACATACTGAGTGATAAGTGTGAATAGGTAACAGACAGACAAAGTTACTTTAACATAATTATGTATATGATGTTATCAATATAATTATTAAATTAAATAATAATTATATTAATAATAATTATATCTAATAAGTGTATGATTTTTTAAACGAATTATAAATAAGTAAGTACCTACGTTTTATGCTATATCTAGAGCTTTATGTTTAGGTTATGCATAATCATAGTTTTAGTTTATGCATAAACTCAGTAGTTTTAGTTTATGAATAAGCTCATAACTGTCACTAATGAGACACAATTACTTTTCTAATGTTTCCGATCTTTAGGAGATTTCACGACATCGGAGCGGATAACCAGTAATTAAGGTTTTAAACGATTTATTTTTAGCAGGTGGGTAGGTATTTAGTAGCGCCTTAAATAAAATTTCACCCAGTACCTATACTAATTATTTTACCAACAAAAGATTTTATTAAGAAAGTTCGTAGATTATGCTATTTTATACTCTCTCATTTAAATCAATTTATATGTCAGACCTAGGTACTTCATTGGTTAGAAAAAGCCTCCTCACACTAATTGGACAGTTATACGATACCAAATCCTGAAAGTTGTCACCCCTGAAAGCACAAAAAGAACAAAGATCCTTCGAACTCAAACTCAAAGCATTTACTTATTTCAAGTAAACCAATTAGAGGCACTTTTGAATTGTCAAGGGTGAGAAAGATGAAGCTAGTTGCCCATTCCAAAGCGTAGTTACCTATGGAGAAGAACGGGCAAGAAACTCCACGGACACTCTTTTATATCAAAATTTAATCGAATATACCATAGACTACTATTAAAGAATATACTCAACTAGCTTCTGCCCGCGACTTCGTCCGCGTGAAATTTCACCCTCTTAGGGGTGGAATTTCGAAAAACCCTTTCTTAGTGGATACCTACTCTTCACAAAGAACACACCCTCCAAATTTCATGTCTCTAGGAGCAGCGGTTTAGACTGTGCGTTGATATATCAACAATCAGTCAGTCAGTCAGTTTACCATTTTATATATATAGATACTCGAAAAATCACTAAGACATTTCTCACCGTTTAGTCGCACGTGTGTAGTCGACCAGCTAATCTAGTATAGGTACCACCGAACCTTATCAGTCGTTATCAACAACACTGTTAAAGAGTTTGATCATATTTTATTTAGTAGCAACAGAGATCACGGAGCAACAACATGTAAGTTTTAAAATTCGATATTTTGTAGACTACTTATTTTTATCATAATTGTCAATGTACTCTATTCGTGATATCGCTTCTGTCTTTTGTTAACTGTTAAGTAGTTTTAATGTGTCTTGAATGTATCTACTAACACGTACTGGGCCCGCGTGGTGGATTACGGCCCACTGCCTCTTACCGAGAGAAGGCCTGTGTCCCAGCAGTTGGAAACATTATACGAGTGCCTTGTTGGTCTAGTGGTGAGGTCCTGGGGTCAATTCCCAGGCTGGGCAGTGGTAATGGGTTTTTGTATCTGGAATATCTCACTTAGCAGCCCGGAGTCTGGATTGGTACCCGGTTGATGCCTAAAGGCTCGCCCCCATTTACTCGGGATTTAAACATAACTGGTGATATGTGGGTGCACTATAGCCACTACAGGTACACCTCTGACAAACCCTTTGGGTGAACAAGGCGTGATGTTTATGAATTAGTTAATGATCTTTTTTATGTCCAATGTAGGTATACTTGTATATAATATAGTATGGAAACCACATATTATATGCAATAAATTATACCTCCTACTTGTTATCGCCTTTTCTGACGATATACAAAAAAATGAATCGGTCGCGAAAAATAATCAGCGGTTCCCTACATTTTGACGAGTTATGCGAACATAAATTAAAGAAAAGTTGATTTTTTTTCAATGCGATACCTCGCGGTCGCGGTTTAGCACAATAGCATGCATTTGTTTTACATGGAAATGACATTGAGGTAGCGAGCTAAACCGCTACCTCGAGGTATCGCAGTGAGGCATCTTCGGCATGTACCCTTAGTTTTCTTAATTAACAATATCCATTGATTGTCATTGTCATAGAATATTTAGGAAGCTCGTATAACAAAAAAAAAAGAATTAGAGCGCTAACACTCAGTGAGGGTGGCGTAACTTGCTTGGATACAAAATACTGGCAACTTGGCTACGCGTCGCCAGGTCGCCAGAGTATCCAAACTCCAAGTAGGAGCCGGTCGGTCGTGACTACGCTTCCATATTGGCGACGACGCCAAACCGTAGCCAAGTGAGTTAACTGTCATACATTTCAATACGAATTGTTTGGATACGTAGCCGGCGACGTCGCCATGGACGGCGTCCCAACTCCCAGTGTGTTAGCGCTCTAAGAAGCCACTTATAATAAATTACCTACAGGTTTTTAATTAAGTCGTTTTTATTATTCCAAGAGCACGTAAATATTATGGATATTGTTTATAAATATTGGATTAGATTTTCTAGACTTAATTAACTAATTAATTATTATGTATGACCCTGGAACATAACTCTGTCAGAAATAAAATATATTTAAAGCTTTCATGGCTTTAAATATATTTAATTCATCAAGGAGTATTCATAATATAATAGGTACATTATCCTTAATGATAAGGTCCGATATGTTTACTAAAAACGAAAATTATAATTATCAAACTAAACAGTGTTACTGTGGGCTTAGAGTGTAGGTAAACCTGTAAATTATTTTAAATAAAAACTATAGAAATTAGAGATTTAAAACAAAAAAAAACGTTTTATAGCAAATTTTATCAGCTTTCTTTGAAACTAGTAAACTATACATTAGTAACATTTTTAACTTAAAAAAAAATAAAATAGCCATTTTTAGGCTAATGTCAAAATAGTACATTATGATACATGTGTGCTAAGTTGATCATTATGCACGAGGCGATATTATACAGACTATTTAAAAAAAAAAAAATATATAGCCCGCTGATTTTTTCTTTTGGCATGAAGTCTCTTTGGGCGCTTTCCGAATTAGCTATAATCGCTCACATCATCTCCATGGACGTAATATTACGTCCATGCATCATCTCACATGCGTTCCGATTTAGATATTACTATTATGACTGCTGAGAGCTGGCAACAATTCGGAACACTCGTGAACGCGCTCACATGACAGTGCTTACACAATGTAAAAAAGATATTATTACAGTATTTCTTTGTATAAACACCACATTTCTTCTTCAGTTCTTCTTCTTTGGTTAGGTGGCGACTGTCAGCCAGAAGCACAATTTCAAAAATGCCACGTTAGTTTAATTTAAAGATGATGCAACTCAAAACAAAACACACACTGACACAACCCCATACACACACTGTCATTTTTGACAGCGCTCACGGTGATATTATTCTAGGGCATGGTCGGCATTATCGCAAGATGGCGAATGTCATGACGTCATGTCATCTATGACGATTCACGGGACATCGTTATCGTTATCGCGCTCACGCTAATTCGGTTATTTCCCAATTCGGAACACATCGATTATTTCCCAATTCGGAACGCAGGGTTTGACGAGATTAAAAAAGCGCGCGTCTCCGACTAGTAAATAGTTATCTGTGGTATTACAGAACATGTGGATTAAAGTAAAGAAAAAGCACGCGTTCGTAATACACTCCATTATGGACCTAAAATCGGTTCAATAAGAGCCACTTTACGAGCAAGTGTGTTGAAAAAGTAATTCCAATTTTAAAAGTGTGATACTTAATTTTGTAGGCTAGCCGGTCGATTATGTAAAAATCTCACCGTGAAAACTTAGGTGAAGTGGGTTTGTTTTTGCTAGGAATTGACACTATTGACAGCTCACTCCACGCTTACTTCACCTAATCTTTCTCGGTGAGATTTTTACAGAATAGCAACGTAGTGTAGAATCGTGACGGTCTTTTTGAAAACATCATTTTCCATTACCGTCGTTTCGTTACTATAACGAAACAAATGTAGTAGGTAGGTACGCACGGCTACACAAACTACGAAAAATCTATATAATGCGAGGTCAGCTACAACTGGAAATGTATATCTTGATGTGTAGACGTGTGTACAAGGTCTCGTTTTCTTTCAAAATTAAACAAAACTATCGTACTTACATCATTATAATTACGTACTTACGTCTTTTTTATTGCTGAATGGCCCTCTCTTGACCACGATCACACCTGATGGAAAGCGATGGATGGGGTCTATGATGGAACGAGCGTGCCCAGAAGATGCCTAAAGCACTGGAACTCTCACGCATCGACGAAACAGCAGGCTGCTTGACACCGGACTCCGGTGGGAGGGTGGTCGCAAACCAGGCGGGCGTTCGCCCTACCACCGCAAGGAAAGAATTGGCCAGTCAAATAAGGTGTTGGGTGCGACTATCCAGGATGCGCCGAGCGCTCGGTTCAGTTGAGTAACTGGCGGAACAAACTGCGGCTGCGCCACACGAGGAGGCTTCTTCATGCATCCCTAACGTACATAATATATTTTTGAAGCTTTTATTAGGAATAATTAATTTACTCAGGGAACGAAAACTTGTTAAGAACAACTGATTTGGTTTAAGTTAATGTATCAAGGTTTCTGTGACGTCACACTACCAGTTAAAATACAAGTACTCGAATAAAGGTTTGTTCATACGAAAGACGTGCTTGAAAGTCGATTTATTTTTATTTCTATAAATAATTATTTATTTAATCAATCAATTAAATGTATATAAATAACAACATACATACCTAAAAATAAATAAAAATGACAATATAAGTAATATCCTAACTTAACTAAACTAAATTTTATAGATTTTTGGATATTTTGAATATTTTTTTACTTAATCATTTATTTTTTTAAAGCACGTCACATAGGTAGGTACATTATGTTTATGCTAGAAATAATCTTAACAAATAAAAAACTAATGTACAGACGCCAGCACATCAAGCTACCAGAAACTGTCAAATTATTCCAATCAACTTTGCTAACGTATCTATTTATAGACTAAAATTCTTCCATACTAAATTTGACACCCCCAATCTCCCTTTAGGGTAGTTTAGAATTCCAAAAAATTAAAAACTTTATATTTTACTTAGATAAGCATTTGTGCCAAGTTTCAAGTTCAAATTTATTAATATCTTTTTTTTTTTTTGAGTTAATCAAAGCACACTAAAATCCCCAATCGAATTACACATCACTTTTTGTCCCGTCAGGGGTCAATTTTCGGAAACCCCATCCTTAAACTTATTACTTCCTATTGATTCTTTTCTGTCAAAAGCACTAATACTGAGTTTCAAGTTAGTCGGACCGCGCGTTAAAATTCATCCAGACAAACTTTGACACCTCCAAATCCTCATTCAGGGGGTAGTTTAGAAAAACAAAAAATTACAAACTTCATAATTTTCTTAGATAAGTATTTGTGCCAAGTTTCAAGGTTATTAAACTTTTGAACGCCAGAGCATAAACGCACGCGCGTGCCCTCCACGCCAAGCCACAATTTTAAATATTTAAGGTATTACAAATATAAACACACAAAAGTAATGATTTAATTGTTTATTTCGTGATAAAGTGCACTGCATATTTTGTCACATATTTGTGTACCTATATATAATAATACAAATACACGGCACGGGCACGCGCTTGCTTGTCACGTATATGTGACAATGGCGTTCAAAGGGTTAACTCAAGGAATAGGATTTTGCATACAAACAAAATCCCCCCTTTTCACCGCCTTAAAGGTTGAATTTCCAAAAACCCCTTCTTATTGCATACCTACTCTTCACAAAGAACACACCCTCCAAAATCCATGTCTCTAGGACCAGCTGTATAGGCTGTGCGTTGTTATCTCAGTCAGGTCATTGAATTGTATAATAGATTATAATTATAGATATGTGGTTTCCAAACTGTCAGGGATTACTTCTAACAATGATATAAAACATTTTGACTGATTACCTGCTTGTTAGATAAAACAAATCATTGGCTAATTAGTTTAATCAGTAATATTATCATAGTCTGTTTTCAATCTATTTATGGTTGAAGTAAGAATTTAAATCCCACAATTTTATTTATCGTTTCGAACTTTGATTTTTAGTCATAATTATTATTAAACTGCTGAAGATTGACAACTATCAGTACTATCACTATGCAGTAAAGTATCTAAAAATAACATGTTACATTATTAATAACAAAAACTTGAGTAATCAGCTAAAAGTAATCATCATCATCATTTCAGCCCGGAAATCCTGGTTCCGTGAGAGACACACGGTCACATCCAGGTGTTTCTCGCGACTTTGACGATATCATCAACCCGCGCTTTTGGACGGCCCTGATTTCTTTGGCCTCGCCTAGGCCACCATTCGGTCACAGCATTACTCCATCAGCCATATCCTCGTCTGACAAGACGTCCTGCCCAACTCGAGGCACATCGCCCTATCTTTGACGTCATAGACTTTCGCCAACGGATTTCTGTGTTACGCACTCGGTCTTGTAGGGTTATACAAGTTGACTATTTAGGTTTCTTTTAAGTCCCCAAAACAGGAATTATTTTGAGGTTCACAAAAAGAGTCGCATTCATTATATTAGAGTGCCCAATAATATTTTTACTAAAGCAAGATGGTAATCATTTGAGATTCGGTTAAATACATGCATACATAATACCTACATTAGGGTATGTACTAACGCCACGAAAAGAGTTAAGTAACTAAGCAGGGTTGTCGGATATAGTTTAAGTTTAGTAAGAACCCGATGATTTCGAATGTAATTAATTTTAATCAATTACCTGTTTTCTTTCTATTTATTAAATTCAATTTTATTCGAAAACATCCATTGGTTTCCTGCTAAAATCATTCATCATCTAAAAATTGTGAGTTTTATTTTAGAACTTGCATGATAAATTCAGAGCTACCGTTTAAATCTAGAAATATAAACTATGATTTATATACAAGTATGAACGCACCTTAAATCATTCAATCATTCACCTTAAATCTTAATTCATTCCAAAACAGAATTATACGAAATCTGTATTATTTTTAAGATCTCGTTAACGCTGGCCGTGTGCCAATTCTTAATTTTAATTATGACAAAAAGTATTTATGTGAACTAAATTGTGTGAACTAGATGTTTGAAGTAAAGTGTACTAAAAGAAAGATGAAAACTTCCAGGGCAGAGGAACCACAGATCATTTCCGCGCTAAGAATATTCTTCGAAGTAATATGGATGATCCTTCGTCTCGACCTGGAGATTGTTAAGTCTCTGTTCAGATTTGCGCTGCCACAAGATGCTAAGGATGTCACAGAAGATATTGTATTGGTGAGTATTTTTGTTATTTTTTATTTCTGCTTTACTATAGTTGAGGCATCATTTGCCTATCTCTCCCTTGGGTAACATTTTTTATTTGGTTAAAAAATATTAAGGGATATTCTGTCTATCGTCTTTGTTATGGAGTATGATGGTCAATATTGAACTATTTACTTTATTTATTAGGTTCTCAAAAAAAATTTATACAATATACGACACATAGACAATTACCAACATCAGGAGGAATCATAATAGGAGAACATTTAAACAATTAACTGTTAAGTGAATCGTACCAAATCCCATTGGTGAAGGATTTTTCAGTTATTTTTTTTTTGTCTGTGCTAAAATACCAATCAATCCAATCTCTTTGATTACCATACCCGTAAATAAGGATGTCAAAAACTTGTCAAAAATGTAGGGTAGGTAATTCGTAGTTAGTACCTACTCTAAATTACCATATAGAGACCAATTTGTATTTAGTTACTTGGTCTTTTGATGTTTTAATGTAAAGTACATTATATTTTTATTGAACCAATTTTTGGATTGGATGGCCAAGTTGGGAAAAGGTTAGGCAGATGATGATCTGCCTAACCTTTTCCCAACTATGTTGGGGTCGGTTTCCAGTCTAACCGAATGCAGCTGAATACCAGTATTCTATTAACATTGGATTACCAAGATCTGCCAAAAAAATTGCTTAACGTCTGTTTTACTTTCAAAGTATTTAATTAATTTGAAATTGATACGTTTTCTAAGCAGCTGCTAGGCATATTAATCTGTGTTAGTGTGGTTCATTTTCGTAATACTTATTAAATAACAATCATGTTTTGTCGCATTTAGATATCATGCTGCCTTATTAAGATGTCCGTACTGTTACTGTTAGCCTATTGCATCATCCCACTGCTGGGCAAAGGCCTCTCCCCATGACTTCCAGCTCTTTTGATCCAGGGTTAAAGTGGACCACTGGTCGTTTGTTTTGTCCAGCTCGTCCCGCCATTTTTACTCTGTCGCGACGCTTTCTAGCTGTGTCAGGGCTCCACGTGGTGGTTATTTTAGCCCACAGCTCATTGGGCTTACGGCAGACGTGGCCAACCCAGTCCCAGATCAGCTTAGCGGCTTTTTGAGCAACGTCAGTATTCTGTGTTTGGGAGCGCAGTGTGGTGTTGCGAATATGGTCTGTCAATTTCACGCCCAGAATACTGCGCTCCATTGCACGTTGGCAAACCTTGAGTTTAGACTTTTGAATGTCTGTCATATCCATAGGTCAGATGGCAAAGATGCACATGTCCACAATTTTTCGCAATCCTTAAATATTTTAAAATGCTATGTCTAGCTGCCTGGTCTTCCGAAAAACCGCTACTAACTCGTATACCTACATTTAAGTTGTTAAAGTGATTGATACCTTAAATTTAGTCCGCGAAATTAGTTATTTGCAAATTGTGGCGACGATGTTTTATGTTTTAACTTGATCACAATTCATATTTGCTGCGAATCGTCACATTTTCACGAAATAAGTATATAATGTTTTTGTTTCTCTGTACTGTCCTTTTGCTGGGCAATGGCCTCCCCCAAAGCCACCCAGGAACTCTTCCCGCGCCACCTTGAACCAGCCCTCACGGTACACGTCCAGCACAGCTATTCACAACTACTCGATACGAATACGATACTGAATTTTGTTCAAAATAAAAAGTTAAATAGCGAGGGGGTAATAGTGGGGTATCGTATTACCCAGTAACTGGGTTGTGGAGGTCAGATAGCCATGCAGGCATCGCTCCATGTAAAATACTGGTATTCAGCTGCATCCGGTTAGACTGAAAGCCGACCCCAACATAGTTGGAAAAAGGCTAGGCAGATGATGATGATGACAAAGTAAAATAGCGCTGCAATTAGCAAAAAACGTGAGAGATTTTGAATTTCGCGGGCTACGACGGATCTCTCTTAAAGTAACATATGAAAATGGCAGTAACATAACTAAAACAGAAAAAGTTTACTGGGTATAGCTAGATTCTTATATATTATCTATTGTATATAAATATAGAAACAAAAAATAAATGCTGTTGCTAAACGCATCACTTGAGAACGGCTGGACAGATATGGCCACAGTCCGCATTAGGTTTTTATGGAAAGAAAAATTTAAAACGTCGCCTGTAAAATTTTCTCTATGGGATTTCTGTTTGAATTATTGTTAGGAAAGGACGTCTGTCGGGTCAGCTATTTAGGAATAATCCAGGTTCAATAATATATCTAGAATCTTAGCTACCTTCCCAACTACCTACCCATATTCTTTCTTCGTAAACAATAAATGCGACAATCCTGACTTTTTTACACTCTAATCAAGATTTTTCTTTATTTATTTTTTTTTGTTAAGTAGGTAGGCACACGAAGAAAAACAAGAGTAAAGTTCGCAGGATCATAGTGAAAGCTTTTCGATTTAGACTTTGTTATAACCTTTTTGCTCAAAGTTAGGCTGTTTCCATTTTGTACAACTTTTTATCCTTAATTAACTCACAACTCAATAATACTTTTCTTTCATCTTTCCAATTATCTACTTAGGTAACTACAATATACTAATTTAAGCAAGGAAGAAAGGTTCATAGTAGTTGGCAGGGTTGTTTGGATAGGAGAAGAGCAATTTCACTCCTTGGGGCTTCATAAACGTTGCGGAGAACAGCTAGTAGAAAATAACAAGTTCTGACTGACCAATACAGATATGAGATTCAGACTTCCTTAAAATTTAGCAAAAGAATTCATAAAACTGAACCTCTATTTTGAAGCCTTTACTTGACAATAAAGTAATGCTGGTTTTAGACAAAATGCACGATTATTACGACATACAAACAACTTACCTACTTAATATTTTTATGATTTAAGAACAATGTCAAACAAAATCTTTAAACTTTGTAATTTAAACTTGATCTCATTGACATTTGAGCGGTTTATATATACATAATATATATATAATAGGAGTAATAAATAATAAAATTAACAAAATGAGCAATGGTGGCCAAGTATTAACGGCCCTAAACTCAGGAGTTCCTTTGATAATCCTGTGCTGTGAACCCCTCAGATTTCGTGATAAGTACTTAGTTTACGTCAGTCAGTGTTATTTTGTTGTTATGAAAGTGATTATTGCGGCATTATCTTATCTGTAGCTAATTAGAACACGCGGACTTTGGGCTCATTCCGGGCACCGGCTATGGTAATGATTTCATGATGATGAAAGTACAAAGACTTATTGATTTTTCCAGCATAGTCATTATGACATGAAGGAGTAGACTGATAACAAAATGTAACACTAACAAATAGACAAAAAAAATAAAAAAATGTCCAATATCATCAAAATGGCTTAGGTATACCTACACAGAAACAGGCCGATGTCTTCTTCTTGTGTCTTCACAAGCTATAGGACAATAAGCTGAAATGAACTCGTGACTTTATTTATTTCAGGCCACGCAGGCCCTTATATGAATACCTTAACCAAAACATACATAAATTTCTATTGAAAGATAGTACTTCACTAGCTTGTTCTTGTGCTGTTCTGTGGTTATATTTGTGGCGTTTAGTATACATGTCACAGTATTATTTTGAACCCTGTTAGTTTATAATCTATGCCGTGAGATTGTAAACTGTCGATAAATTGTGAACTATACATTCAAGGATTCCTCGTAAGCCAATTACGCCACTCTGTCCACAGCTCCGACGAACAGTCTTGGGCGCTAGTTCCTCTATTACTGAATGTAGCGATCTAATCGACTTGCACTTTGACTCACTATACAGTTTAAAAGCGAAGACTGAAAAACCTAGATAAGGACTAATTTAACTTTTTGTTTTTTTTCTCTCTCTTCTTCTTTGTTCTCTGTTTCAGGATCTAAATTCCATGTAACAATTAATTTGGATACTAGTGGTTGATATAAAATTAGGGTAGTCTTTTAATTTTTTTCTCTATCGTACGTACAACTTTCGTTTTGCATGCTGAGTTTACCTATAAGTGATTGTACACTATTGTTTATCTGTTTTTGCTTGTTTCGTATGCCCATAACTGGTGTAAAGAATCGTTGATAGACCAATAAATAAATACCATACTGCTTACAATCTAACGTATACATTTTCGATAGTTTATCATGTCAAACCGTCAAAATGTGAACGAACCTGCACTTACCGACAGGGTTCACAATTTCACAATCAGTCCGATTAATTGTGAACCGTCTCTGAATTGTCAGTTTTCGCGGTAGACAAATTGTATTGGTCACAGTAGCTAAACCAGGGCACTCTGATCAAATGGTTTAGGTTGGGTTAGAACTGTGACCGCACGCGAACCGAGCGAGCGGAGCGAGCGGCGCCGCGGCTGCGGCCGGAGTGGTGTGAGCTACTACCAAGTTAGTCGCAATTACTTGGATATTTAGTATTAGCGCAAGGTGCGATCCGTTGCATGCAAGTTTGACACTAATTCACAATTAGTCGGTTTGCCATGGACAGCTTATAAACTATCGAAAAATAATGCGTTAAATTGTAAATCGTCGGTTGCAGATCTTTCCTTTCGCAAGATTATAAACTATCGAAAATACAACTTTTCGATAGTTTATAATCTTGCGAGATAGATTATGGCCCAGTGTGTGAAGACGTGCTGTGAAGAATGATGATGATGATGAATAGGTCTAGGCTGTTTTACCGATACTCTTTTAATGGCAATCCAACAGCTTTTTAATGTGATCATCATCTGCCTAGCCTTTTCCCAACTATGTTGGGGTCGGCTTCCAGTCTAACCGGATGCAGCTGAATACCAGTATTTTACATGGAGCGACTGCCTATTTGACCTCCACAACCCAGTTACTGGGTAAAACAAAAAATACCCCTTGTTAAGACTGGTTGTCAGACTTTCGGGCTTTTGACTACCCGTAACAACTGTCAAAGATCTACGAATGACTGCCGGGACCAACAGCTTAACGTGCTTTCCGAGGCACGGAGGGGTCACGGTATGTAAAGATGGTCACCCATCCACAGACCAACCGCGGCAAGCGTAGCTTAACCTGATTGATCGACCTGTGCGGCTGTTATTATATAGCCACGGGCCCCTCAGCTTTTTAATGTGATGATATTCATTAAATTTTCCATACTCAGATAACCGGTGCCGGTCATGGCATGGGCCGAGAGATGGCGACGAGGCTCGCCAGGCTGGGAGCCAAGGTGGTGTGTGTGGACATCAATGCCCAGGGCAATGACGAAACCGTTGCCTTGATCAAACAGGAGAAGGGGAAGGCATACCCTTATTTGTAAGTACTATCTTTGACCAACTTTGATGATGTCAAGAGGAGGGTACTGTGTGTAGAGATTAATACAGAATGTAAGTAACATCTCGACGCGCAAGCTGTTACCATGAATTCAGTACATGATTCTAGACATAACAATTCAGTACATAATAATAATAATAATAATAATTTATTGAATATTACAAACCAATGTTACATGTATTGTCTTAAAATTAACTTAACTTAACGGTGGTCTGTAATTGTTAGCGATCGTCATTTGGATCTTTACGGCGGTCCCCAAACTAGGCGGCGCCTGTATCTTGGGGGCCAGAGTTGTGACATAATAGTGTTATTTACCACTGCAGTTTATTTAGGAGTAGGTGAGTAATTGCGACCGATTATATAAAACTAGATTAAATATTAAGAAATCTTAAAACGTAAATTATTTAAAACAAATAAAGCTTAAATTGCACTGAGCAAAGCCTAAAACTAAAAATATTAAACAATTAAAATGAAATGTTAAACAATCAAAATTAAAATGATAAAAATGAGAAAAAAGAAGATAAAATGTAGGATAATCAAGATTAGGGTGTGTGTGTGTGTGTTAGTGTGTGCACGTGTGGTGTATAGGTGTTTTAGTGTGTGTACATGTGGTGTGTAGGTGTCAGTGTCTGTGGTGGGAGTAGGATTCCGAGTGTGAGTTGAGTGATGTGAGGATGTTTTCTGATTCATCGTATGAAAGACCTAATAGCCATTGTTTAACAACATTTTTGCATCTGGAGAGGGAGAGTTCTTTTGGATCACAAGGCAAACTACTGGTGACCTTGTTATACACAAAAGTGTGTAGATAGGCAGGGCAGCGTCTTGTTAGGAGAGATGTGGTTCGTTGTAGCGGGATGTGAAAGACACGTTTGGAAGCCAATGCGTGGTAGTCAGGTCGGATTTTTAGGGTTTTGTGTATGCGTAAGTATGCATTAAGAATAAATAGTTGGCGGACACGTAGAACTTGAAAGTCTTTGTAGAGGGAGTCAGTGGGGTAGAAAAATGGTTTTTTTAAGAGAACTTTTATAACAGCTCTCTGGGCTCTTTCAAGCTCAATCATAATTGTTTTCCCGGCTCCACCCCAAATAGATACCCCATATTGTATAATGGACTGGCATATTGCGAAATAAACCATTCGCAGGATGTCTTTTGGAGTGCGGTCTCTTAATTTCTTTATTATATGTATAAGTTTCCTTACTCGGCCAGAAAGAAATTGAATGTGGGCTTTAAATGAAAGATTTTCGTCAATGAGTAGACCTAAATAGCGAATAGATTGTGTTCGGTTAATACAATCGCATGAGCAGTCTTCGCGTGATGTGTTCAAATGGTTCTGACATGTGTGGAACTTTAACGTTAGATTGGGAGGAGGACTAGATAGTTGTGTTTTGGAAAATGTTATGAGTTTGGTTTTCTTTATATTGAGTGTAAGTAAGTTATGGTCCAGTGTTTGCGCTACTGTTGCTAATCCTTGCTCCGCAAGGCGGTAGACCTGTTCCCAGGTGGGCGCATGAAATGTGATAACCGTGTCGTCTGCGTAAGATATTAGTTCCGCTTTTGGAAGAGTGAGGTTCAGAATATCATTCATGTAGATTACAAAGAGTGTTGACATGATTCTAGACATAACAATTTTCGTTGGTTATTAAAAAGTAATCTACTGTTTCATACAAAAGTGCAATCTACACCGCTTACACGGTTAAAATATATGAAAACTTTATTTAATAACCGACGAAAATTTTCTAAGTCCGGGAGCCCGCGAGTCGATTTCCGTTACACCGTGTATGTGTGTGTGTGAATCACACTAACTACGCCCCGCTGTTTCACCCGCATGTCTTTATTTCGTGGGAGTATCGGTATAAAAAGATTTTTTTATCACATCTATTCAAAAAGAGCTAGTGTATTCTTCGTAAACAGAGATTAAAATATCTCTATAATCCCTAGGGACCGTTCAGCCGTTTTAGCGTGAAAGCAATCAAACAAACATACAAAAAAACTCTAATCTTTTCTCTTTTTATTAAGATTATTTTAGGTGTAGGTCCAGTACTTATAACAAAACTTCTGATTTTTAAGTAAAACTAAAAGATATTGCTTTTATTTAATAAAAGATTAACACTTATGATACTTTTTATCCCGGTAGTAGGTACTGTGGTGTGTTGGGGGAGCAAATACAAATAAGACGACTTTAAGACTTTGCAAGAATAATTATAATGTATAAGATTGAACGTTACAACTTCGCGGTCAAATTATCAATCTATCCTTCTAGAATAAAACACCATAATAATAATATTTGACATACGTTTAAACCAACGAATCGAATAATATTTCTAGCCAGTGCTTATTGCTAAAGGCTAGAACACACAGGCTACTACAGTACGTTCCTGTGGGATAATTTCCGACCTCCACGCGGGCAAAAGCTAGTTACCCATTGCAAAACTAAGTACCACATCCATCTTCCAGGTGTGACGTCACAGACAGAACTGCAGTCTTCCAACTAGCAGACAAGGTAGAGACAGAGGTAGGAGTGGTGACCATCCTCGTCAACAACGCTGGTGTCATGCCGTGCAAGCCGCTGTTGAAGCACAACGAGAAGGAAATCAAGACTCTTATGGATATCAATGTCAATGGAAACCTTTGGGTGAGTGTCATTAAACGTGATATTATGTCATCAATTCATCATTAGGCCTCCCCCCAGCACTTCCACTTCGACCGGTTCTGTGCTTCTCGCATCCAACGGGTTCCTGCGGCCTGTCATCAATTACACTAGCCTATTTAAAATCAAAATCATTTATCAACGTCATCATCATCATCTGCCTAGCCTTTTCCCAACTATTTTGGGGTCGGTTTCCTAAATTAGATCGATTTTTTTCCATAGAAACAGAGATTTCCAGTTATCTTTTTTTTTTAAATAAGATATTTCGAAAATGTTCTCTACTAACTTTTTAGACCTTTGTACCTACTTATGCGTATGAAGTTTCATTAAAATCGGTTCATTCATTTCGAAAAATGAGGGCGTGAAAGTTTGTGTGAAATGTCGTACGGCGTAAACGCTCTACTTGAAAATCTATTATTGTCTCACTGCAGGGTTGCTGTCTGACAGCAGTGGTGGCTCAGTGAGAATGTCCCCAACTTACGCGTTGTAGATCGTGAGTTCGAACCCAAACAGGCACTTTACTTTGTGAATTTAATTTCATCACCACTGCTCTCAAAACGGTGAATGAATTATATCGTAAAGTAACCGACATGTCCTAGAAGCAAAAATTCAAAGAGATGTGTGATCTACCAACCCGCACTGGGCCCGCGTGGTTGATACAGCAATTGTTGTATCCCAGCAGTTCAGCAGTCTGTTTTCCCAGCAGTGGGAAAACTATAGGCTGATTATCCAGGGCATAGGCCTCCTCTCATATAAAGAAGACATGAGCATTGATCAACTTGCTTAATGCGGATTGGCGATTTCAGATGTTATCATCTGAAAATTGAAATAAGTAACGAAAATAAAGATCATTGTGAATTTTGACAGACTTGTCAGTAGCAGCAACGTAACAACAACCTTACAATAACAACAATAAGGATCACTGTGATTTTGACAGTGATGCAATATCAGATGCAAAATAACTGTGAATGGACTGCACACGTACAACTAACCTTTGTAATTTGGCACCCATTCGAGTAAAAGAGGAAAAAAGATCAAGAGTAAAAAGCATTTTTTTTAATAGTAATGTCGTGAACTTAAAATGAATTGAAAAGTTCAAGGATTGCCCACCAATTTAAACATTATTATAATGTGAATTAGCTTTATCCTGTTTGACAACAAAGCGTCGTTTTAATGAGGTTTTGTCCTCCCGAACCCGAACTATTATCTGTTACGTTTAACGCAGTCATAAAGTCGGTCTTAAATGATAAATGATTTTATTTTTGTAAGCAGGTTTGCACAAACACTTTGACACGTCAATCATATTTAAAAAAAAAACTAGCTGAGGTCGGGGTTTCCTATCTGACTAGTCTGAAAAGATAGGCCGAAACAACCTCAGAGATCACAGTCTCTTTAAAAGTCCAGACATAATTCTGGTGCGATCAGATTATGAAGACCATGTAGATTGATGTCCGAGATGGTCTTTTGAGGAAAGAACCACACAGATTGAGAGAACCTGTCCATTCAGTGCACGCATTTGTCAGAAATCGTGCAGCTCAACTTAAAACTTAAGGCTATAACCATTTAATAAGCTCTACAATAAATCGTTGTGGACATTTAAAAAAAAAAAACAAAATCACCATAAAATTAACACTCTCAGCCACTTAAGTTGTCAAAGTTCGCGCGTATGTACTACCTATTATTATATGCATAAAATTCTCACCTGCTTCCTAAATAGGTATAATGTACTGCATTTAAATGTTCATGTAAATGTTAACCAGTAAAGGTTTTTAACAATAAAAACCTCAATCTACTTTGACAGCAACCTTTATTACGTCACCCTTAATACTTTATTGCACTGTAATGACAACACAGAAGTTAATATTGTTGACTTAACTACGTGCATATATGGCACCAACGTCATGGATGAAGACGGTTTCCTGACAGACTCTACCTTCCAAATAAACTTAGAAATAGATCAGAATTTGTTATTCAGTTAAATTGATAATATTTTCTTTCTTTTACCAGATGATCCAAGCCTTCCTCCCCGCGATGTTGGAGCGCAATACCGGCCACATCGTCGCCATGTCGTCCATGGCCGGTAAAATGGGTCTCCGAAACCTCGTGCCTTACTGCGGGAGCAAATATGCCGTCAGAGGTATCATGGAGGCGCTCGCTATTGAGCTGCACGAAGACCCTAGAGATACCAATGGGGTATGTATTACCATGAGATGATAAGTTCGTCTCTATACATTTACTAAAAGGGAACTTATTGTATGTATGTCGTTTCTTTCTCATGTCATCTTTGCACTCTAGTGCATTAAAAATCTACCAACCCGCACTGGGCCCGCGTGGTGGATTATGACCCACTCCCTCTCACGGAGAGGAGGCCTGTGTCCCAGTAGCGAGTAGGCTGATTATGCAAAAAACAGACTCCGATCTAACTGAGCTTTTAAAGCTCAGTTAGATCGGAGTCTGTTTTTTGAGGCCCTAAGGCCATTTTCGATTCTCGTACCTATTAATATTATTATTTTTCTATTACCTTCAAATTCTAGTCGCAATCTCATCTCAGCGACAAACGAGAGGTTTCTATCACAGATTCAGATTAGAATGCGGTGCATGTTCTTAAAAATGCGGGAATTCCCCCCTGATATCTGTAAAGTCCAGTCACTGTATCGTAAAGATTCTAAGTCGATGGACGACTGTTGTTTTTAGCTATTCCGACTAGACCAGCAGGGTAATTGCGTAACATACTGTCAGTAGCACGATGGGTTTCATTTTGACAGTTCAACATCATTCATTGCGTTATTTGCGTTGTTGAGCATACACATTTTTCGAAAATATGGAGCAATGGATTAGAAATACGCTTCAAAATGATTCAAATTGAAACTAATAGTGTGTTACGTAATTAGGGGGCAGGCCCTGCGATCGCACGCATTTGTGCATCAACAAACACCAAGACGTTTCTAACTTGACGACTATCCATCGTCATGACACAATGGGAACTTGGCTTTAAATGACCTTCATCATCATCATTTCAGCCCGGAATCACACACTGCTGGGTAAAAGCCTCCCCTTTCTTCTACCATACTTCCCAGTTCCGTGCGTTCCTCATCCAAGTGTTTCCCGCGACTTTAACGATTTCGTCAACCCAGCGCGCTTTTAAACGGCCCTGGTTTCTTTGGCTTTACCTTGGTCACAGCCTTACTCCATCGGCCATCTCTTCGGGATAGGGCGATGCGCTTCAAGTGGAGTTGCGCAAGAGCAACTCCACTTGAAGCGCATCGCCCTATCCCCGACATCGCCGTCGTAGACTTTCGACCGACTACGGATTCAGGTGCTACGCAATCGCAATCGGTCTAGTACTGTCTGTCAATCATTTCGAGCTGTTATATGAAGAAGCCAAACTGTTTTGAGTCGTTGCAGCTATAAAATTCGCCTTAGAACCCCTACATTTCTTATAACATCACATCTATTTGTTCCAGATCAAGCTAACCACGATCTGCCCATACATCGTGAACACTGGCCTGTGCCACAACCCGCGCATCCGGTTCGAGGGCCTCATGAAGACAGTGGAGCCGGGCGACGCGGCCGACCAGATCGTGGACGCCATCCGCAGAGAGTACCACGAGATCACCATCCCTAGTGATATGTATTACTCGAACAAGGTGAGTCGACCTTTGTACACTCCTACCAACTTATCTGTGAAATGGCGAAAATTGGAACGGCCGCGCGAAAATTTGACCACTATGCCACTTTTAACGCAACCCAAGGACCAAAGTTACTCAGCGGGATTGTCCGAAAGGGTTACCGCTGGCCCGGAACATAAAGGGCTAAGGATGGAACACGTAGGTTTTAGTTAGTAAGAGTCTAAAACTCCCTTCCGCTCCACCGAGAGCGGGAGGGGTCATTACTTTGAAGATTTCCCATCCTCAAAAAAAAAAAAGAACTTTGTGAAGGGCGGGTGTTTTAGGCGACTGTATTATATTATTTTGACGTTCAATAAGTGCTGATGCTCAGCCTTAGGTTTAGGTTTTGATTCTTTCTTAATTTTTCGCCATTTTCACCAATTCTCTCTCTCATTTCAGCTATTCGGCCTGTTCCCGCCAAACGCTGCTAAGATATTGACTGACTTCGTGGGGACCGGATTGGACCCGCACGATTGAGCTACTATATAAAAATACACATAAAAATATACATTTATAAATATAAAACTATATTTAAATAAAGGAGTTAATGTAAATAAATACAACATATCATGACAAAACGCATTTGTAAATAAATAAGAAATTGTTGGTATACAGTGGTATTATTATTTATTAGTGACGCTCCACGTAGTCGACGTTCTTGACTGTATATATCTTCCGAGATGATAAATTATTCATTAAAATGGTATCCTGCCTGAAGTACAGGTGACAAATTACTTCTTTGCTTAATTATTACAAAACCTATGAAAATTAGGCTAGGTATATCGCTATATGCTTAAATTAAGCTAAGTATATGGCATCGCTATAGATGTGCCAGGGACAACGACGCGCAATCTGTTACCAAGGATTCAGTACATGATCCAGTACATGATTCAGTACATGATCCAGTACATGATTCAGTACATGATACAGTACATGATTCTGAAGCACCCTGTGTTAACATTTCGCCGGTTATTAAAATAAAATTGTTGTTTCGAAAAGTACAATACCTACGCGGTCAAATTATATTGAACAAATCATGTACCTACCGGATCTACGGTAACAATTTCCACATCAATGTTCCCGCCACCCTGTTTAGATAATACTCTTATCAACTAAATAAAACAATATTTTAACAGACTTGAAACTGATAGACTAACTGAGAGATGAACGATAACGATCCACAAAGTAAAGCTTATTCACATTAAAATTGTATCTTAGAACTACGTTATTTTGAGCTCATAGATTAAATATTTTCCTTATTTACTAATTACTACTAGTATCTCTATGTCTTATTAGTAAGGGTCTTGAGAAAGGTGGTTGTGTGTCTCTTCGTGGGTAGACACTGTCCAAACGCTTCCAAAAGTAGGGGTTCTTGCTCTACCGCTTGCCTGAAAGACACGATATCATTACTTCTGCCCTTCAATACAAAGAAGAAAGAAAATGCTTAAAAACTATTTTCCTCAATGAACATAGAAGCCGAAGCTACCGAGTGTCAAGAGACAGTTTACCTAATGGTACCATAAACAAATGGTATAAAAAGCTAAAATATCAAAAAGAATAAATGACTTGCCAATACACATTGCTATTACATTGCTTGATATGTTTGAAAAATTTGTCTGTACAACAACGTAACTAACGTACCTAATGAATGACGCAATGTTGTTGAACTGTCAAAATGAAAATGATAACGCAACTAATAAGGTGTTACCCAGCTGTTTTAGGTCAATAGAAATCAGACGTCTTATGAAAGATCTTACGAGGAATACAGATGAGCATTTATAAGTATATTCTGCCTTAAATGTTAAGAATACTTAGTAGAAAAAGCTTAATAGAAATGGATGCTCATGCAGCAAAAGCGCTAAAACAAACTTCATTACCTATAATCATCCAATGACACACTTCCATCCTTGTCGACGTCCAGCTTCTTGAGCACCAGTTCCACTAGCTCACGAACTCCTTCATCAGGGTCTTCGTCACCAGGCTGTTTTAGCAAGGAGTTCCTGGAAATACGTCAAGAGTGGTTAATCTTATGTTGCACGGTAAGAGCCCGTAATGCAAATGTCATGGATTCATGTCCCTCTGAAAAAATTTGACTAGATTTTCAGAAAAGATTTAGCATTTCCTTGAATCTTCATTATTTAAAGTATTTTTGTTACAACCTACGATTTTGGTCATCTTTTTTGACACCAAGTGAACCATCCATACTAATATGTATTTTAAATGCAAAATGTGTCTGTCTGTCTGTTACCTCTTCACGCTTAAGCCGCTGAACCGATTTAGATGAAATTTGTTATAGAGATAGTGTGAGTCCCGGGAACGGACATAGGACAGTTTTTAGCCCGATATTCCCACGGGATCGAGACTTCTGCGCGTGAAACCGCGGGGCGCTGCGTATTTCAATACGGGTCCCAAAAATCCAAGGTACGAAAAATCCAAGTAGCGCTTAGCAGACAATACGGTATCTAGTAAAAGAAAGACTGGTGAAGACGTAGCAAAACTAACTTACCTTAGCAACAAAAACATCTCTTCCCTTGTGATAAACCCATCATTATTCAGATCATACACCTTGAAGCAGTATCCTATCCGTTCCTCCGTGTTTCCCCTGAGCAGTACGCTGAGCCCTTTCACCCAGGACTCGAACCTCAGGGACCCTTCCCCCCCTGTGGCGCCGCGCTCCCAGGTCATCCACATTCGCTCGAGGATGGCTTCTTCTGTCACCAGGTCGAAGGTGTTGTGCATCACGTCTCGGAACGTGTTCTGGTCTATGCCCTGGGGATGTAGAAAAAACGTGTTAAAGCCCAGAAGTATTAGGTACCCAAGAGGCAGAATGTAGCCCCTGCAATGAATAAAACTAAACTATGTAAATATGTAACTTTGTGAATAGCAAACTTACGCATTTTAGTTCAAATTCAATACAAACACCGCGCTATAATATGTCATCGGAAACCATAAATAACACTGGCTAGATTATAGGGCTATAAAAATATACTCTGTTAAAAAACTCCGTTCCACAAAAACCGCAAACTGTCTAAACAAACCGTGCAGGGTCGGAGTTAAGACACATTTCTGAGACTAACACAATGTGTGGTCCTTCTCTCGTATTATAATAATACATTTTATTCAAGTCTAAAGTAAAGTAAAAATAGGATTTACATTCATTACAATCTAGGAAAAATTTAATTCTAACTGTAATATAGACCTTCCTGATCTAGGTTTATGGAAAACCTGTGTTTCAGGCCATCAATTTACACCAAACATTTAAAAAAGAAGACAACAATAAATGTATTAGAAGCTAAATTAAAAAGAAGGTATAATATATTCAATGTCTTAAAGAGTATATTATTTTAAAACTAGATTATGTAATGTATATGCAAGTACGTATTCGCAAGAACTAGAGAATACCTAGCTCATGTCATAATAAAAACATTTGGGGCTGACGGTCCAGCAGGGCTAACTCCAGCCTCGACGAAAGGCGATACCTACGCCTTTTTATATTGCTGAATGGGCCCGCTTTTGACCTCCATCACGCCTGATGGAAAGTGATAGATGAGATATATGATCAAACGAACTTGCTCAGAAGATTTCCGGCCTTTCGTGGAGGCTGGTTTCGTGCTTATGTGCTCCACGTACACATTTCAAACAGACGCGCCCCTAAGTATAATAATATAGTAAACATATACTTAGTAAGGTCCCTAAAACTCGAATGATGAAAACTAGAAATACCAATTTGGATTTTGTGAAAATTAAAAAAAAAAGTGGGCTGCTTCACTTTTTTTTTTAATAAAATTTCAATACAACTATTTTTAAACTGTCAAGTGGAAATTGTATATTGACTACGCTCGCCCTAGGTAGGACTGGCGATTGCTGATTGGCGGCATCACATTCCCCAAGTTTTCATAAACTCATTTTATAATTTAAACATGATTGTATTTGTTAACCAATTTCCCTAGTCCGCAATTACATAAATTAAAACTCGTTTCCTCCGAAATTCTAACATAATTTTACTTCCGCGCTTTCCGGTTTTCTTGTCAGCGCAAATAATCGTCAATGTCATAAGAAATTGAACATTAATTATGTTAAATGTGAGCCAATTTGTCTAAAATGTCATTTTCATTTCCGCGAATATTGCAGAGTGAAATTAAATTAATGATGGGCACTTATTTCACGAAATGTCACTATGTACAGTCAACAAAAGGGATCGTCGGATATAGTTGAAGTTTAGTAAGAAACCGGTGGATGTTCTCGAATAAAATTTTATTTTGTTAATAAAAAACAATCAGCTCATTTATTAAAATTAAATTTCAGTCGACAACATCCATCGGTTTCTTACTAAACTTCAATTATATCCGACAATCCTGCATACTTATCTCTTTTGTTGACTGTGCCTAGGTGAACGCTCGTTTACCTAGAATTTTCACCGGAATTAGCACAAGGTAGCTCTAAGGCAGGTGGGTGAAGCTAATTCCGCTGAAAATTCGTTTAGTGGATTAGTCATGAAAATTTATAATAGTATGTACCTAAATGTAGTTTTTCTAACTGCACAGACAGCTGTGCTGCAAAGGAGTTTGTTGCGCCACTTCTTGTCCCCAGCGAAAGCACTAGCAAGTGGTGAAGGGCGGGTGTTTTGAGGGACTATCTTATGTAACTTTGTCGTTCGAAAAGTGCTGATTCTCAGCCTAAAACATGTGGTGTAAAAGTGATTCCAATATCGAATTTAAAGTATAAATTACTAAGAGGTTCATTTTATTAATATGGAAAATCACATTTAGGTACCTGTTACAGCAACTACGAGTATTCACATATACAAACCCCATTATAACTTCATATTAGAACAACAACTCGCGGCCTAATTCCTGTCCCTAGCCGTATGAACACACGCAACGCAGGATATATGTGATATAACCCAAATAAAGATTACCTCCCTGTCGTGTACCCAACGGTTAAACCGTGATGTTATTGCCAATAAAGAATAACGACGCTCGTGAACCAACCCCCTCAATTTTTATTCCGAACTATATTTGAAATATTTATTGTTATTGAACATAGTTTATGTTGAAAAGTAGTTGAATTTGAAAAGTGAGGTTATGAAGTTTTATGAATTGTCATACACCAGCCATGACCTCAGGAACGAATTATCAAAAATGACGGGCGAACCACCCCTTTCCAAGATATTAATTTAAGGCTGCATGCAGAACACATCTAGCAAAAGAGGTTTACATAGAAAAACAACATAACATAGAATATTTTTTCTATGTTATGTTGTTTTTCTAAGTACCTAAGTATATATTTAGTACTTACCTAAAGTCTTCGATCTGACACGCACTGGGAACTCAGCTCCACTTTTCTCTAATTTTCTTTACCTACGACAAGAGCAATTCTTGTGTAACTACATTATAATACGTACATCAATTTTGGGTGGATGTCCAATAGCGGTGGCCGGTGCTGCAGCTTGCGCGCTGATCACCAGTCGACGGTACATACTGTACAAGGCTTCGATCTCAGCCCTGGAAAAGGGAAGAACTTCCATAAACAGATACAACTTAGATTAAATGTATCTTAATTTATAATCCTTAAAGTCAACAGAATAGTCTTTTAATTTCGCCTTCTTAATCTGTTTGTTGTTAATAGCCCATTAAATGTTGAGATCATAAACAGTTACAACTTAGATTAAATATCTTAATTTATAATCCGTATAGTCAACAGAATAGTCTTTTAATTTCGCCTTCTTAATCTGTTTGATGTTAATAGCCCAATAAATGTTGAGATCAAATTAATGAGTCAGACGAAGGACCTGCAGCATCTTCCAGCTTAAACTATGCATTCAATGTTTAACTTTGAAACTCATTTTAAGTTCGGTTTGTCAGTAGTACATGTTGAATTTCAGGTAAGGTAATAATTATCACAATATCGTATAACTTAGTAACCAAGAAAAATTACGCTAAAGGAACAAAAAGTCGTAAAAAACATGTCTGTGACTTCTCACAGTGAGACACAATAATTTATCCATTTTACAGGCAACAGTAACAAAACGAGTTCCCTCGTAAACTAGTAGATAGCTATCACGCACTTTATTGTGTAACCTAAGCTTTAGTGGTAACAGTAACCTATTGTTCTCTAGGAAACCTAGAAACATTGTAGGTACACGCGATACAAAAAAGTTTGTGGAAAAAAGGTAACTAAACAAAATACAACACCAAGGTACCAAAGCCTAATATTACACCGTATTAAAAAAAAACCAATATAAAAAAATTTTACGCAAACAAAATCTTTGTAGTGAAAAAAGTTTTCTTAACTAAATAAATTACGCAAATTGCTATAAGTAACACTAAACTGAAGGTCAATTTCCGTAATTAAAAATGTTCAAAATCTATTCGCAATTTCATGTCAGCGACAATCAATGTCAAAAACTTGTCAAAAATGTGGGGAAGGCAGAGGTATTTTTGACAGATTGTGACTGAGATCTGACTGATGACGTTCTTAAAAATAAGAGAATTGCCCCTCTGAAAACTTCAGTGACAAACACACAATTTAAACAAATGAACTCCAAAAACAAAAACCAAACTTTTTACAACATTTTTAAACACTGAAAAACGAACTTTAAAGTTACACTAAACTCCTCACTCACTTGTTAAAATGTGTGAGTCTATACAAAGCATCAAGTTGTTTTTCCTTGAGTTTCTTATGAGGCATCATTGCTCATGTTTCATAGTTCTAGGACCGTGATATTTTATGATCGAAGCGACCTGCCCGGGCCGCCTGTACCCGTTCTACTAACCATGAGGCGCTAAGGGTTGAACGCCAATAGTAACGTTCGATCGTTTATAGCTTACCTATTCAATGGGTTCATTTATGGTTAAATACGTGTTGATACACATACGTGGTTTTTGATTATGTTATGTAAAAGTCCTTTTCGTTTTTATGGAGCTGTAATTTTTTTTATTGCTCTTCGAAACACTGATTGGAAGAGTTTTGGGAACCCTTTTATGTTTCAACCCCGGAAAAGCTTGAATATGAATAATTTAAGTAGGAAATGAAGTTGCTAACAGTTCTGAGGGTTTGAACAACCCACATAAATTGTATTTTAAAATATAAAAATGTCTAGTATGGTTTCATATAGTTTATTTCAGGGGCAATTTCAGAATATTAACGCCATATCAAGTGTCCCATTGTTTGTGGAACAGCACCACATTTACACTCCAAGGCGGACTCATCTATGAATCTCCACCTGAACAGGGTTTCCTTGCTTCGATCAACCTGGGTCCGGAGTCTGTTTAAACACTTCAGGTTAGCCAAGGCAACCTATGTCTGGCATAGCTATTCACAACCAGTCTAATACGCTTGCGAACCGAATCGAACATCAATCAAATTCAAATTCAAATGTTTATTGCTCAACACAGTACCTACATAAAAATGGGTATCATTTAAGCTATCACCAATTTAATTAGTTTTGTGTTTCTTAAATAATAGGGTTTGTCCTCCAAATAGTAGATCTGTCACCAAAATGTAGTCACCAAACAATGCAAAATCAGTTCCACAATAAATCACCTAAAATCCTGAGATATAAGGTCTAGTACCAAATAAATGTTTTTGTATGTATTATAATAGGTGTGTCCTAATAAGTATTTAAGCAAACTAATTTAAAGAGATCACCAATAAATCATATTATGTTACTAGAAAATTGCATTAAGTTCAAATATCCTTTTTCCATATCCTTCAAGTATCCTTTTTCCATATTTTTTTTCTTTAAAATTTAGTCGTTTCTGGCACTCGCCGGCCGCTGCCGCGGCACCGCTCGCTTCGCTCGCTCGGCTCGTGCGTAGGAGGTCACAGTTTTAACCTAACCTAACCTAAGCATTTTTTTTTTAAATAATTAACCTCGTAACTAATTCGGTTCTCGATAATGTCCGATCTCTTATTTTACACATATATTAACATTAATTTGATAATTCATACCTGGGAACAATTTTTGTTTATCTGAGAACGAAAATATTTCGTGGCGATAGATCTATTTATTAGGTGATACAACTTGATGACAAATATAAATTTTGGTGATAGAAAATATAGTTCCCCATAAAAATACATTTCTAGATGTCAAGTGAATGCGCAGTCCACTGTGTTGCATCAATTCAGGCATGCAAAATTATCGTTAAAATTATTCTATGTCATAAATTCCAATTAATACCTTACACAATGTCATTATTTCCAATTAATACCATAAAAAAAATCATTTAAATTACAATTAGTACCAGCCCACTTCCTCTCGAAGAGAGGAGGCCTGCTGTGTCCCGGTAGTGAGAACGTTATGCTAACAACTTTTACTATGGGACCAAACATGAAATCGCGAAAAAAATAAACAGCTGTTCCCTACATTTATGTTCATGTTTTACCAATAGCCCTGTATACATCTGCCAAGCCTTCGGGGATTAGAGGCGTGACGTCATGTGCTAATGATCATACATAATGGTGTATTTTCAAAGAACAGCCAAATTTAAGGGTGTGGCACGGACCATCAAACTGAACAACTTTCTCCATGGGACCAACATCGTAATCGGGAAAAATTTATCAAATGTCCCATAGAAAACTTCAATACCTATTACGAATACATACTAAAAACTACATACTAAAAATACGAGGCGACTAGTGGATAGGAGGGCCTACAGGCGTTGATTGCTTAGGGCATCAAGTAGTCATTGCATAACAGCGTCAAGTACCTACTCATCAGTCAGTTCAATTAATATTTCGCGAAACTAATGAGCTCGTTCACTTTCTTACTTAGTAAATCTGGTAGTCTTGATCAGCATTTCGAAGACTTTCTGCGGCGGCTTGCCCCCGACCACCGGCTTCTTCCCCTTGGGCTTTGATCTGGGAGCCGGGCCGGAGCCCTGGGCCTGCTGACGCTCCGCCCCTTGCCTACCAGCTGTTAGAAATATGCGGACCCCGCGGAGTGCTATGGCACTGGCCGCCATGCTGATCTGCTTGCCTTCTGAGGTCATTGTCTGTTGGAAAAAAGTATTTGAAAGTTAAAGTCCAGGCGTTAAAATCAACAACTCCAAAAAAGACTACAGAACCCAAAAAGCTCTTAATTAATTCCGAAGTTAAACATTCTTTCAACACAATATGACAGCATTTAACTTAGCCTACCATATACCATGTAACATGCCAAGCATTCCTCCGTCCCCCATTAACTCAGATATGCATAGCTGTACCTAGGTACAGTAATGTGTTAACCCAGTTCAAATAGTTGGTACGAGGCACCGTCGACTGCCGATTACCGAGCTGATACAATGCTTAATTACCAAGTTTGTAGCTGCTGCCATTAGTAGATAAAGTTGATTAGACGTGTGAACCTTGGAAACTTGGAGTTTTTATATGTGGATTTCTTGTTAAAGAATCTTTGGTATTTATAGATATGATGGTGTCATTGGTAAATTATTTTGGCAAGGTTACAGTATAACAGCGGGTTTTTGAAGCATTGTTGGTTCGGGACCAAACAAAGCCTGTTCGAATGTGGATTCTGGTACTTATCACGTTAAATCAAATGAAACATCTCGGACAAGATGGTGAACCTATGCATGTACTTAGGTAGGTATGATCAGAGAAACGCTGAAAATGAGCCAGTTTTTCTGTCTGCATCATCATCATTTCTGCCGAAAGACGTACACTGCTGGATAAAGGGCTCCCGCAAGTACCGCGACTTGGACCGGTTCTTTTGTGCTTCTCGCATCCTACTGATTCCTGCGGCCTTCACAAGATCATCGATCCACCTTGTTGTTGTCCTCATTTCCCTTCCAGATGGTTATGTTAGGTATAATTAGAGAAACACTGAAATTGACACAGTTGTTCCGTGCGTTGGGTACATTATTCCGTTATGAAAAGTGACTTCTAAAATAATAACCTCCAATCAAACCCAAAGTTTTCAAATGCGAATAACAGGAAAATAGAACAAATGACAGTCGACATTCATCATGACTCCCCAAAATTATTCATTAGAGTCACTCCGACATCCATTCTCCCATGTCGGTAGTCTGGTGACACGCTATTCGTCGCTTATTTAATTTTGAAAATAGAACAAGTTACTCCGATGCATGACATCCGTACTTCCATCCAAACTAAATGTTAAAGTAGGTAACGATTTATTCCGACCTGATCCCCTGAACCCTCCTCCACCCCTCCTCGATCCCCTGCTAGTTCGTCACTTTGTCTATGTCTGTCTCCTGTCTGTCTGTTACCTTTTGCGGCTGAGCAGATTTCGATCAAAAGCTCACAGATAGTAAGTACAGGGTTAGGAGTTAGAGTACTTGCACAAAGCAGCGAGTTTTCCGGTACAGATCGCTGCAGTTTAATCAACGGAAAGAAACGGTCACAATGTTTTACCTGTCTTATGCGGGGGCTATTTTACCTGCACAAATCGTACGGGCTTGTCTTTACCGGGAACCCTCGTCTTTATGTACGCACCCTTATGATACTATTTATCCCGGTAGCACGGTCCCGTGGCATAATTTCCGATTTCTATGTAGGCGAAGCCGTGAGTAAAATATAGTAAGTTATATGTGGGAAAGCTCAGGTAGGTCTAAAGTTTTGTTTCATCCTTATCACGAATATCGATACTAATATTATAAATTCGAAAGTAACTCGGTCTGTCTGTCTGTCTGTATGTTACCTTTTCACGACTAAACCACTGAACGGATTTCGACAAAATTTGGCAGAGAGATAGATTGTATCCCGGGGAAGGACATAGGTTAGTTTTTATCGACATACTTCGCGGGCGAAGCCGCGGGCGAAAGCTAGTATTAGATAAGTTTTTCATGTGCGTATTTCGGAACACGTGGAACATCAGTTTTTTCGTTACTGCTTATGTGTTACAACAAATGACTGATGTCGGTATGGCATGACAAAGTAGCAGTCGCCATGAGTGTGAGGGAAAAAGGTAGGTACAGTCACCAAAAGAGATAAGTAACCAGGGTCGTGGATATAGTTGAAGTTTAGTAAGAAACCAATGGATGTTTTCGAGTGTAATTTAATTTGATAAATGAACTGTTTGTTTTCTGTTAATTAAATTAAATTTCATTCGAAAACATCCATTGGTTTCTTACTACACTTCAACTATATGAACTATATCCGACGACTTGCGGTACTATTCTGTGAAAATCTCACCGTGAAAAATTAAGTGAAGTGAGCGTGGAGTGAGCTGTGTCAATTCCTAGCAAAAACAAACTCACTTCACCTGGTTACTTATCACTTTTGGTGACTGTACAATACATACGTATTCCGAAACGTTGTGTGCATACACACAAATGTCAGGCGTCAACGATAGAAGCAACTTCAGCCGCCGACAGGCGTCGACGACAGCCGTCGACACTCGTCAGCAGCAGTTCCCTCTACCGTTGACGCGTGTTGCTGGTGAGTATAAGCACGAAGAATTAAAACAGATTTAATCAACCCTGTAAAAGTTTATTTCTTTTATTTATCCTTCAATGGATTTAAAAAAAAAATTACATTAGACATTTTTATGCACCCTCCAAACTAATGTACCTGCCAATCCCATTATTAGAACTCTTTTATCCATAAAGCACCCCTTACCCCATCAATTTAATTCTTTTTCCCATATACCGACCCATATCTGTCAAAACAGTGCATTCTTTTATATTTTACGTGTTAAATTCGATAGGTTGGTTAAATTAAATACGGCTTCGAAGACGTGTCAGTCAAAGAGTATGAAATCACGCAACAGCGGCAGATAGGAAATAAAGAAGGCATGTTATGTGTGCTGCAAGCCCCTCTGAAGGGCGGAGTGTTCAGTTACAGTTTTTATTTGTACTTATATTCGACGCAGGAAATGAAGGAATGGGGTCTTTTGAGCAATGATGTGGCGTAGTGTGTTTATGAGGGTGGCCTATATCCAACAATGGTCTTCTATTGGCTAACGCTGAGACGATGATGATGACACTAGCATGCATTTATTAGGGTTCCGTACCAAAATGGTAAAAAGGAACCCTTATGGTTAGACTCTGTCTGTGTGTCTGTCCGTCTGACACAGCTGGATATCTTAAGAACTACTAATGCTATCAATTAGAAATTTAGAATAGTCTTAGATGACGTTTGTTTAATTTCTTTCCTAATTTGCAAATAAGAAAGATTTTTTTTTTTTTGCTACAGTGGCTGAAACGTGGTCTTAAAAATTCGAAGTGGAGCTACTAGGGCATGTGGGGTATCATAAGAAAACCCGCTGTTTGCAAATTCTCAAACATTTTTTCTTTTTTTTTAGGCCGCTTTCGACTTTTGATGAAAAATGTAAAAAAAAATACCATCCCCCACCCTTATCTCCGAAGTTTGCATAGAGAAACATCTGAAATTATTCTATGTAGGTAATAGAAGTTTATGTAAATATTACAGCAAAAATAAAACGATGTCTCTGCACACTTTTTCAGAAATCAACAAAAATTACATTAGCTCCACTATCGCTCAAGAGATGGCGCTGACCTAAAACTACAATATTCTATACCGTAGAGATAAAATTCTCTGACTAATACAGGCCTCGCCGATGAAAATTTAAAAACATTTCACGTTTCACAATACGGAACCTTCGGTGCGCGAGTCCGACTCGCTCTTGACCGGTTTTTTTTTTCAGTGGCATGTAGGTACGCATGCAGTACCTAAGTAAAGAAGTACCTAGCCGGAATACCCGATATGAAAGGATATAAACGGTTGAACATCATCCTTTGACATTTTTAAGTAGGTACCTATGCACATTAATCGGAGAACTGTCGAGTCGAGGGCTTAAAAATATGTATCAATGAAATCAGGATATTCAATAAATGATCCCCCCTTAAACTTCCTGACGATAAGCCAGTGATTGTAGATCAATTCACGTTACATGTGGTAAACCGACCGGGACTTCCCTAATTTTCATAAAACACGGAATGCTGCTGATTTACTATCAGAATTTTGAAAAGGATTCCCCCCTCAGTTTCCCCCAAATCAAGTAGACTAAAGCCAAAGGGTTGTTAACGTTCAAATAAAACGATATTTCACATAACCATAAATAGATATAAGTAGATATCGTCGTTACGGGTAGTCAGAAGCCCGAAAGTCTGACAACCAGTCTTACCAAGTTTGAGACCTAAATCTAAATTCGAAAGTCTAAATTGTTCTTAGGTCTCATTGACATAATATATATTAAGTCTAAATTGTTATGAGACCTCGTAAATCATTACTTCAGTAGGTATTCATAGTATCTACTCCTCATGAAGTGAGGTCGACAAGGTAAGTACTGAGTTGTTAAACTGTGTGGACGAGTAGAGTGAAGTGTGCCGTGTGATTGACGTACCAAATGGCGGGAATACAGTTGATAGAGTGAGTGACTGATTGGATTCGAAAAGCGTACGTGTTGGTTATTAAATATTCACGAATACGTATCGTCAGAAGCCCGAATGTCTGATAACCAGTCCAAGGGGTATCGTATTACCCAGTAACTGGATTGTGGAGGTCAGATAGGCAGTCGCTCCATGTAAAATACTGGTATTCAGCTGCATCCAGTTAGACTGGAAGCTGACCCCAACATAGTTGGGAAAAGGCTAGGCAGATGATGATGATGAGGTAGGTAAAAAATAACGATAAAACGGTTATTTTATTTAAATAACCGTTATATCAGTAGCAGATGCTATCAACGCACGTATGGGCCATGCATGTTCACATTTGCATATAAATTTGTATGGCTGGATGTGGCACGCGATGTCCTCATACGTTTTCAAATAAATTCATTTTTGTATAGTTCTTGAATGTTTTGTATATTTTATGGGGGCTCTATGATAGGTTTATGGGGCTGGGGTATGAAACATGGGATATAAAACTGAAGGTTGGTAAAAAACAATACATCAGACAGTCTGCGGCAATAGTGAGGAAAGAACGGGATTTTAGATTGAATTGATACATATTTATCCGCAAAGTAATTATTAGAAACAATGACGCTTCTTTTAATTTCTTTTCTGTCATATTGATGTTGTGCTGACTTTAAATAATCACCCTAATCGCGTAACCCGCTATCAGTCACAATACGAATCATTTTGAAGGATATAGCTAATCCATTGCTACATAAGTTCGAAAAATTTGTCCGCTCAACAACGTAAATAACGCAATGAATGTTGTTGAACTGTCAAAATGAAAGCCATTGCTACAGTTAGTGTGTTACGCAATTAGCTCGCAGGAAGAAACAAGATACTTAGATAAACAAATGTGAGTTTACCTACAGTTGCAATTGCGATATACAGTTGCAATATATTGGTTACTTAAATGTCAATCAACTAGGAATTTAACCTAATCATAATAATAATATTATAAATTCTGAGGTAACTCTGTCTGTCTGTATGTTACCATTCACGCCTAAACCACTGAACGGATTTCGATAAAATTTGGCAGAGAGATAGATTGCATCCAGGGGAAGTACATAGGATAGTTTTTACTTCGAGGGCGAAGTCGCGGGCGGAAGCTAGTATTGAATAATTTCTAAAACAGCTTTCTTGTCTTACAGGCTTTAGTTTTAAAAGTGTATTGAGTGGAGAATAGGAAGAAAAGACCTGGGAAGGTCTCTGCAATCTTCTAGAGAGGCTGGCTCAGCGAAATGCGAGAAAAATGCTGAAAACATACAATCTACCTAATACTTTCCCTATGAAATACAGGACCTTTAAATTACAAAACCAAATTGACCATCTTTCAAGTATTATATGAAACATGAGTGGCTTTAACCATGTGTAAAGTTGTATAGTTGAAGACGCCCTTTTATTTGGTCAATAATTTCACCTAACCCTTTCCAAAATCAATTAAATAAAGCATTCTCGGTAGGCAGTACTTTCTAATGTTCCTACACACATCCTTTTCTACATTCAACCCTCTAAAACCAATTTCAATCACCACGTTTTCATTCACATACCTAACAAAAGCACCTTTCCCTGAACACGTTGGAAAAATCGACCAAGCGCGAAAGCGTAGATAGTACACCATTCAAAGCAATTTCGTACACAAGCAACTAGCTATACAGTACTGACCTTCTGTGATTTATGACTTTATTCCCCTGACAACAACACATATATACAAAACATATGATTTATATTAGATACAGTGCGTTACGCTTAGCTATATAGACTGTCGTTTGCACGTTGCTTGGTAACACATTTTTGGGTATTGAATTCGGTTTGGACGTGTCATTGATTTTTGTAGCGGCTGAAGGGTTGTGTAGGTACATTGACGAAGTTATGACTGCAAGCTACGTAAGTAAATTGGGGAAAATGTGGATAAAAAACTCCCTCTTACCGAGAGGGGGCCCGTGTCCCAGCAGTGGGAACGTTACAGGCTGATAATGTTGCTGTTGTATGGACAAAAATGAATGACGCTTCTCAAATTGGGGGAAATCATATTGAAAAAGATTACGGTCATGATTATTTTAAATATCAGATGACACAGTATTAACAGATCGTCCTGCTAAGACTTTTATCAATAACTTCTGCCTTTTATCTATTGCTTCAATCTTCAGTAAATGAGCTTTACAAATGAGCTTTATTTCGTTTCTACTGCATTTACTACAAAGTAGGTTCATGTAGTAGGTACTCTTATTTATTCTATGGTAAGTACCTACATGATAAGTTACGAATAAGCAAAGTATCAAATTGCCCGTTTATTTTTTTAACAGGAGCAATTTGATACTTTTTCATTCTTGTTTGTGTAGCATCCATTTCGTGATTTGGACAAATTAAATTAAAATGTCAGCAACAGGATTATAATTTTGCTTGTTGAAATATTAGTAGGACAGTAAAATACAAGTTATTAGAATATAAATTACTGGATAAGGTAAGCAGTACCGATCCACATTACCTACGTCTATTCTACAACATTTTTAGGGTTCCTTACCCAAAGGGTAAAAACGGAACCCTATTACTAAGACTTCGATGTCTGTCCGTCCGCCTGTCCGTCCATCCGTCTGTCTGTCACCAGGCTGTACTCAAGAACCGTGAAATGAAATGATGAAATGATTTTATTTTTTGTAAGTAGGTTTGTACAAACACTTTTAAACGTCAATCATGTTTTTTTAAAACTAGATGAAGTCGGCGTTTCCTATCTGACTACTCTGAGAAGAAAGGCCGAAACAAACTCGGAGGTCACAGTCTCTTTTAAAGTCCAGACATAATCTTGGTCAGGTGAAGACCATGTAGATCGATGTCTGAGGTGGTCTTTTGAGGAAAGAACCACACAGATTGAGAGGACCTGTCCAGTCAGTGCACGCATTTGTCAAAAATCGTGCAGCTCAACTAAAGACTTAAGGAGCTCAACGATTCGACGAACAATACCAAAGAAAGGACATTTGGGTAGGCCGCATAAACTACTCAAACTGCCAGATCATGATTAAAACTAAGAAGGAAAAAAAGAAATGACCCACATAGTCCTCACATTCACAATAATTAAATAAAAAATAAATTACTTACAAAGTAAATATTCATGTCATTGTCTAAATAGAATTCATCAATGTCAATGTGTATATAAAAAAAAAAACCGGACATAATCTTTGAGGACCATGTAGATTAGTGTCTGAAATGGTCTTTTGAGGAAAGAACCACACAGATTGAGTGGAGCGTGATAGCTAGACAGTTGAAATTTTCACAAATTATGTAGGTATTTCTGTTGCCGCTAAGTATAACAACAAATAAGTACCTACTAAAAACAAAATAAAATACTTAAATATTTAAGGGGGCTCCCAATACAACTAAGGTGTTTTTTTCGGTGAAAAAAACACCTTAGTTGTTTTTACAACATCTAAGGTGTTTTTTTTTGGTATGAAACCCTTCGTGCGCGAGTCCGACTTGCACTTGGCCAGTTTTTTATTTTGAACACAGCAAATTTTTATCTTGGTAAATATCCTACAAAATATTACTTACTTTCATGACAAGTTTTTAAAGATACCTAGCAAAGATGAAATTACTCTAATTAGCTAGAATTTTGCCTAATCCAATAATGCCAATAATATTAAAACAGCATAATATTATTATTATTATAATTTTTAGGTTTCGATTGGTTTCGAATAAAAATGGTTCTTTGTGAAGTTTCGCATCAGTGACATCTATCGATTTTTTCGAAACTTATTATTCAAATGCTTTTAACGCCATCTAGGAGCAAAATAAAGCACTTACAAAGTTCAAAACATAAAGTAAGCTACAACCGCATTACGTTTAGTTGCTAGTATTTGTTTAGTAAAACTGGACATAGTTCCAAAACAATAAATAGATTTCATGATCGTGGCAATTATTACTTTATATATGGGGGATTAGTTACGGCAGCCCGTGAAATTAAAATTTTCTGACGCTTTTTGCAATTTGCTAGTCAGTGTTAGGGTGCATATTGATCAAAATATTAGAATCTTAAACGCGGGCAACCGTCGCCGCGTCGTCGTGGAGCTTTCGCCTTCATAAAATGAAACGCAATTATGCAAATGCAATGCAAAATTTTCATTTAGAGACTACAATAACAGTAAAATTATAATCTCGTAATTCGTTCTTCACATTTATTTCTTGTCGACGCCGTGCTGATACAAAACGTTTTAACCCTGTTTTACCGACCAAATGCAGTGTGAAGTTATTAGCAAATCAAATGTCAGCTGCAAACATGACAATGACATCTAACCGCCGCTGTCAAATTACTAATGTCAAATCAACAAACGAACGGCAGTGTAGTATCGTTTCATAAATTCTTCCTTTGTTGTGTTTATAATTGTATTTTTGAATGAAACCTACAACAAAACTGGACAAACATACAGTGTGAGTGTTTTGTGGGAATATTCGCAAAGTTTCCTGCAGGCCAGTGTTGGATATTTGCAAGAAAGGGGACAACGTATATCGGTAAGTATTTTTTGTTTTCATTTTTTATTTCTGTATTGCTTATGTCTATCTGTTTTTGTGTTTTTAGTCTTAAAAATAGGAAGTAATCTATTACGTGATTGAAGTCATACGGTCGTGGAATGAAACCAAGATAAAATGTTGTGTTATCATGCTAAGTATCAATAAAGTTTCACGCCTCGATGAACGCAAACGTTTAAAATTTGAATTTGTTCCAACGCGACATGGCATCGGAAACAATATTCAAAGTGAACAAGTAACTGTTTAGGAACAATTCAACAACTCCTACTTCTGTCTTAAGTACTTAATTACTATTCTTATCTTATCTTATCTCGTCATAATCTAACCTTTTTTGCATAATATTTGTTTATGTAAAATCACCCGAGTATTGCACTTGAATTAGTCCCTACCTATTGTGTTTATATATTTATGTACTAGACTATATATACCACCATAATGGTCTAGTCCACAAATATTATATAATAGTAAAAATATAATAGCAAATAATGGTCTCAGCTAGACCATATAAATCACAAAAAAAAGAAAAGACTGCTTATTGGTTTCCAGTGTCATTAGTTCATAGATAATTATCTTTACATAGTATAAAACAACTCCTGCTGTCTATACAATAAATTATTTGCAGCACTACTGTTATCAATACATAATACATTTAGATAGCAAAACATCAATAATATTGATTGATGTGCGGTGTGCGTAACACGGGCAATTTATACCGTATAGCGTTAGATTGATGTAATTTGTTCATTGCAGGATGTTATAGTTTAGCTCAATTATTTTGCTGCCAGTGTTCTGTAAGTGTACAAGTATATTAAGCATTATGCAATGTTATGTTGGTACTGCAGTGTTTACAGGACTCTCTCTAGTAAAGTACCTACCTTTTCTCTGATCTAAAATCTCTAATATGGAGAATAATTTATGTATGACAGGTTAAAATATTCTATGTATTTCTATTTAACAAACTATAATAACAAGGGTTTTGTTAAAAAAATATAATTGTCTGTCTGGCTGTCTGTTGAGAATCTTTTGCAATTATCAGCTTCCTTTGTCCATTAAAGGCCCTTCCATTCATGAATTTTGTAAACTAAACTAATTCTTAACAATTATGTACTTACATAAGGAAGGAATTTTATAGATTATGTCTTTAAAAATAAACAAACCATTGTAAACTTTTGTTGACCTATTGCAAAGAACAAAGAACGTAGGTAAATAATTTGGTCCTTATTCACACATTTATCTAGCTTAAAAATCCATATTGTTATCTACATTCTACAGTATGACTCAAGTTTCACATGCGTCATAATGTAATTGCTATCATTGCAAGGGCATTAAAAAAAAACTAAGATACACTGTTATCACACTTTATCAGAGGGTAATTGCATAACACAATAACAGTAGCAATGGCTTTCATTTTGACAGTTCAACAACATTCGTTGCGTTATTTACGTTGTTGAGTAGATAAATTTTCTTTGAACATTTGAAGCAATGGATTAGCAATGTCCTTCAAAATTATTCAGATTATGATTGATAGTGGTGCCGATTTCCTTGTTCACAAACTAAACTAAATTTAAGTTCAGTACTTACATCTTTTTCTTTCAAAGGATAGAAAATAAATATTAGTTTAATCCTGCGGGGCAATTTCGTAACACTTTGACGGGAATTGATTTCATTTTGACAGTTCAACAACATTCATTGCGTTATTTACGTGTTGAGCAGATACATTTTTTGAACTTATGAAGCAATGGATTAGCAATTTGCTTCAAAATTATTCAGATTCCGATTAATAGTGTGTTACGCAATTAGGGTGCTGTCTTGAGAATGCCTTTTTGACACCTGTCAGTTACATACAAACGAATACGTGTTTTGCGAATTTGATTTTTATTAGTCGCACTGACAAGTGCCATAAACGCATTATTTCGGTGGCCGGATTATAACTACATTTAGAGTAGATACATTCGCTTAGATTAGAACGAAGGCTGTAGCAATTTGCAGTAATGTGTCTATAGACATAAGTGCTTAATGTAATACGTAATTAACATTAGCTCACGATAAACTTAAAGGCAATTTAAATTAAAGAGCTCGGTATTGACTTTATTACACCACAATTTACTTAGCTTTCAGTTAAGTATTAGGTACCTTCTCGAAACGTCATTAGAAGGTAGGGTGACCATGCATGTTGTGATAGAATTTATTTTTTCCCTCAAGCTCCTTGGAAAGAAAAGAAATAATAATTGATTATTCTGCACAAATAAAACGCACATTACAAAAAAAAACTATATAAAATACTAGCTTCCGTCCGCGGCTTCGCCCGCGAGGTATGTCGATAAAAGCTATCCTATGTCCTTCCCCGGGATGCAATCTATCTGCCAAATTTTATCGAAATCCGTTCAGTTGTGAAAAGGTAACATACAGACAGACAGTTACTTTCGAATTTATAATATTAGTATGGATTCACATACAAAGTAGCCAAAAGCATAATTATGAAAAGTTGACAATTTTGTCCATTGCCTACATGTTACTAGTACTTATGTACAGTCAGCAAAAGAGTTAGGTATGCAGGATCGTCGGATATAGTTGAAGTATTCGACAACATCCATCGGTTTATTACTAAACTTCTGACTGACTGTACCTACGTTGGTAATCAAACGCGTATAACTTTTTACTCGCATAATTTCCCAATCCGGACTGTGTTTTATCAGAGACAAATTCAATTTCCATACCTTACTTTCCGTTTCTTTAATAGGGTCCCGGTAACGGCTTAGTAATAGGATGCCGTTAGCACCCTTTGGGTACGAAACCTTTTTAGGGTTTCGTACCCAAAGGGTGCTAACGGTACTATCCTATTACTAAGCCTCCGCTATCCGTCCGTCGGTCCCTCCGTCCATCTGTCCGTCCATTTGTCTGTCAGCGGACTGTATCTCATGAACCGTAATAGGCAGATAGTTGTCACAGTCAATGTCACAGAGTGTGTATTTCTATTGCCGCTGTAACAAAAAAAAATTAAAAATTACATACAAGAAACGTGTTCTTTGCCTTGTGGTACTGAACTGAACTCTCCGTGTGCGGGTCCGACTCGCTCTGGGCCGGTATTTTTATATTACAGTCGATATATTTATATTTGGACAATCGGTGGAATAACTATAATTACATAATATGTAAGTATTTTATCACTTTGCCTGACTTGCGAATCGAACCCAGGATCCCAATCTTAGCAGTCGCGCTTCGTGAGCCTAAAATAACCGAAACATTCGTAAATATCTGAAAAAGTTATATAGTATGTTACAGCATTGTGTCTGATCCTCAGCAGAAAATAGGTCAATGAACAATATATATTGGTTAACCCATTTCGTTCAGTCAGTGTTACTGCTGTATATATATCAACGTAACTAGCTCATGTATTTGTATTTACTTACTTCTCATCCCATTCCTCTGTTTAACTTTGTTAGACGCAATTTCATTCGGTATCCTATCTTATCTGAAATTTTGCTGCCTACAGCTACATAAATACTAACAACCCCCTTACTAATAAACGTTGTGTATAGTTTAGTTACACAACGCTTTGTCTTCTTTCGAAAGTCAAATTACCTACTGACGACTGAAAGATAGAAATCGGTGTGTAACTATTCATCTGATATAAAACTTTTATTAGCAAGGGGGTTAGCAAGGGGGTAGTTTTACATTCTTTAGTTTTATTATAATAACTAAAACGGAAAATAGTGGCCACTATTATCCGTTTTAGTGATTATAATAAAACTAGACAATGGAAAAAAATTGTCTGCTCAACAACTTTACTAACGCAATGAATGTTCTTGAACTGTCAAAATTAAAGCCATTGCTACTGATAGTGTGTTACGCAATTACCCCGCAGATTAATGTTAGCCAATCAACTTGCCCTTTTTTTTTGTTTTTGGGGTGGGAAATTATCAAATGACCCCTCCCGCTCTGGGCGGCAATAAAATAGTTGGATACATGTCAATCATAATTTATTCACTTGTCAAGATCAATTTGCACATAAAAGGAATAACTTCCATCCGTATAGTATGCATACAAAGTCGCAATGACAAAATAACGGTTAAAGCCCGACCCTTTTCGATCATAATATAATTATTTCAAAGGAGTCCTTTGAAATTCCATTATACATATGAGAAGAATTCAGCAATATTCCGAATCAAAGGAATTTTCTATCTTTTTGTATTGTGGCTTTTAGTAGGACTCCCGTCATGAAAAAGATATAAGTGCGGCAGGAAATGTTGATGGAACAACCTACAATAGCCTCAGGACATTTGGAATAGTTGTCCTTCCAAGTCATATTAAACTGAAGGGGCAGCTGATCGAATTTTATTACGACAGTTTATATTTTGATCGTCAAGTTTTAGTGCCATTCTTTTGGTGAGCAGACACATAAAACATTGTGTGACATTCAAAAAGGTTACTGCTACAATTAAGCAGTAAAATGTCTCCAACATGATCTCCAAAATGTCATCAATATAACCAATGCGATATAAAAAGACAATTGTTTCTATAACAAGACTCCTAGTTCCAAAAATAGTTGGACAGTCCTCAAAGTTATTTAACATCTGGCGAACCTTTCCGATACCCGGCAGCTGGGCTACACTGGCCTGTCCTAAGTGCTGCACTGGATAAACTGGTATGGGGCCACTTACGGTCCTTGAACCTCCATACAACACCGTGCTTGTGGCAAATTATTACCGGAATAGGTTCTAGAATGTTCGCAGCAATATCGACTTACTTTGACCACAAACTTTGAAGGATTCGAAGGTTCTCGTTTGCAACTGTTCGAAGTTATAACTAGGGAAAGTTTAGTATTACAATATCATGTTATTATGTTAAAGCAATTTGGGTTTAGTAGGTAGGTAATAGGTACGGGCAGAAGCGAAACTAATATTTCTTGCCAATTTCGCTGTGCGACGGAAAGTACTGCAGTAATTAAACTTCTTCGAGGCAAAAGGTCACAATCTTACCAGTACATTACCGAACACATAGGAAATACGATAAAACCAAGTGTTTGCCATTCAGAATCGAACTAGCATTGTACCTACAAAATTAGAATTGCGCAGTACCTTATTCTACATTAAATTCCAAATTCTAATTGCAACTTATACCTGGAAATAAGACCAGCTGACTTACTCATTAATCAAGATATACATTCGATCCCAGTTCATAACCATTTGACATCGTAACGATCCACCACAACGGAGCCATACAAATTCCTACATAGTTTGTCCCCATACCGAATTCCGCCACCATTCTGTGGTGACTGTGGTCACAACGGTTCAAGTCAAGTTGACATTTCTGTGTGACCCCTGACATACGGAAACGGGCAACGATATTATTTATCTACAATTTTAGAATTTGTAAAGTTTTGATTGATTCGGCCATTTTGTCCTAAATAACTGGCGGGGTTATGCGTAACACATTAATAGTATCAATGGCTTTCATTTTGACAGTTCAACAACATTCATTGCGTTGTTTACGTTGTTGAGCGGACAAAGTTTTCGAACATAAGAAGCAATGGATTAACAATATGCTTCAAAATGATTAAAATTGTGATTGATAGTGTGTTGCGCAATTAGGGTGCTGTTTATTAGAATACGGGTTCCATTTCGGGTTCGGGGAATTTAAGAAATTAGTTAGTGAGATTTGACCTAACCAGAAAATTGTTAATGAATACTTAAGCGCAATACCAATTTGGAGACATAACGAGGTAAATTCCAATAGATTATAAAACATAATTCTGTTATTCGCTAGAAAACGTTTCAACACTCGGGTTAGTTGCTGTTCAATGAAATTAAAACATTAGAAACCAAAAAAAGTTAAAAACGACCATTTAGCAGAAAATCTTATCAGAATTTTTATAAGGTTTTGAGCAACGTGATACATTTAAAATACAATACTTACTCTGCGTATTTCTGAGTAATAATTTATTTAAATGTCTACTTGGCGGCATAGATACGGCAGTTTCGTGCCAAATATATATTTTTTTCCCAACTTCAGTGACATTTTAGACGACTCGATTTCATGTTTTTCTTATTCTTATTCTGCGAAGCACATTTTCTTTCACAATAAAATTATTATGGCCTTAAATGAACTGTCATAAACTCTGGACCTAGAGCTAACTGTGCTAGCTGCTATTGTCACATTCGTAACACTCAACGGACTTAAGAAAGTTATGATCTTAAAATTACCATACTTGAGAACAGTTGCAGTAATTTTCAACTGAAGTAACTTGATAATCTATCACATTATATGCAGCTCTATGTGTGCTCCCCAATACTTCATGGGAAGTACTATTTGTAACACTGTTCTGACTTACTCAGCCTATCGCAGTCCACTGCTGGACATAGGCCTCTCCCAGGCTGCGCCACAACACCCTGCCCTCCGCCTTCCGCATCCAGTCTACCCCAGCCACCTTCTTTAGGTCGTCCGTCCATCTAGCTAAGAAAGTTATGATCTTGAAATGACCATACTCCTGGACAGCTGGAGCAATTGCAGCTGTACTACCTTAAAATCTATCTCATTATGTGCAGTTCCCCACGAAGCAGAAGTTTACCTTTGAACAGTTTGGATATCGCAATTCTTCATTCACATAATATGATAGTCACAATTCTACCCCCAGCTATGACTATTCGGGAATTGTGATTATGTAATTATTCGGGTTATTTGTTTAACAATTTAAACAAATAACCTGAAATATTAAACTGCAGAAATGCAGAACCTAAACCTACAAGCGCGCATATTGCGAGTACAGCTATGAAACAATCAACAAATGCCAGTAGTATTTACACAAACAAGGATTCTCATAACTGTTCCTTCGCTTTTGTCTTTAATGAGAATTGTTGTTTGTTAATTTCTCCAGCTCCGTACAGAACGTTCAAGCATCTAACATCGTTATCAAGGACAAACTTTGCTACTCTTTGATAATTTAAAACATCAAAGAAAGACCTGAGGCAGTTTTCTTTCCAAGTACAGGGACCTAAATTATTACCAACTTTCGTACTTCATTTTACAATGTAATATTGAACAACCGAACTCCAAGGACCAAAGTCCTAATCAAACAAAATATGATTTGCAGACAAAATCGAAATTCGTTAGTGAAGTTTACTTGTTAGTTAGTCTCACTAATTCCCGTCGCGTTTGGCTCAGGCCCCGTTTAGTCGGGTTTCGTCTGCTCCGAATTCTCACATACATACAACTACGTCCATTAGCGAACTGAGTTTGACCCAGTTTTTTTGTTTGTTTGCTTACCTGCACTGCTTTGTAGCGGTCAAGGATTCCTGCTAATGCAGATTCTTATGTGTTTTCAAAATTTCGTTTAACTGATTTATTGCGAAAACACTGGAAGTTATGGCTATTGAAAATATTCTGTTGACTTAGTTAATTATTTGCGGGTTTATGCGCACCTAGTTTACTCAACAGGCAGGATCGTTTCAAGATAAAGTTTTCTTGTAGCATTCAATTACTTCAGGACTGTGAGCTTGCTCCAACTTTTCCTTATAGAAAGAAAATTTCATTTATATTCGCGTTCCAACTTCGGCAAATTATCTCTTCAGCTTCCTAGTTTCCCGAGGTTGATTATAATCAACCATTCCGAAGTAAAAACTACTACTACTACTTCGGAATGGTTAGCAAGAGGAAGTGATTAAAAAACTAATCTACCATCTGCTTCATCCTAAGCAATCAGATCATCAGTCAACTTTTTGTCACCGGAATCACGGTGTGTATCCTCCGAGAGACAAGTCTTACTGCAATTATCGCGTCCGGTGTTATGGGACTAATTTGCGGCTTCTGTCTCTTTTTAACCTTCTTTAAGTGTATATTTCTGTCTCAATCCATCCTGGTGGCTGGAAGTTAGATCAGATAATGGTAGCTGTTGAATGCATTACCTCTCGCGTTCAGGTGGCGTTGAGTATACATCTTTTATTGCGAGTAGTCATCTTGTTTAAGTGCGAAAGTTATTTCTGGAAGAATTATGTTTTTATGTTCATGATTTTATTTATATATAAATCTTGCATCACTTGAATCAAGCAAAAAATTCATCCCGAGAAGAAAAAGATTTTACATTATATGCCATATGTTTTTATCCATCCTATGACTGACGCAGAATTTTCTTGGCGCGCTTATTTGCTTTTAAACGATTTTGCTTGTGACAAAGACAAAAAATAACTGGAGCTGTCGCAACCTCATTTTTCGTGTAAACTTTTTATGTAGCAGCCTGGCTTGCACCTTGGTATTCTAAATGTTTCTAATTTTCTTTCTTATCAAACCATAACAAATTCGCAGACACGAGCAAAAATACGTGACTGAACTCCTATTGCGACGGGAAATACAGTCATACTTATTTGTATTTCTTATTCCATTCTGTTAAGGAATGTTTTCTATCTGGAATTTTTTAGGAGTAGGTCGGTGTCTGGATTTGGCCCGGTTGATGGCAATAGGCTCGCCTCATATTACATAGACCATAAACATAGCTGCCGAAATGTGGGATGTACTTTTGGTACACCTCAGCCCAATCCGGCTGGATTTCCACTAGAGATGAGCGAGGATGCGTAACGAGGAATGTGTGTAAAACTAACCAGTACCAACGCTAACTTAGTTCAAGCTGTAAAAAAACACTACAAACTGAAAAATAACTTTAATTTCGGAAGTCGGTGTCTTAGGGATCAGTATTTTAGTTTTTGCCACCGACTTCCGAAATTAAAGTTATTTTTCAGTTTGTAGTGTTTTTTTTTTTCAGTTTGTAGTGTTTTTTTTGGAAGTCGGTTTTTTTTTGTTAAAAAGTTTTTATTTCTCGCTTTTTAGTGGGTCTATTTATAATTTATCTAAGTTACAATAGCCTAATGTCAACTTGCCATCGCCTTTTTATAAAATATTCCTTTTCTCGATGCAGGGACGTTAATTGTTGAGGAGTTCTCCTTTTATTAGTTTTTAGATTAGATGCTGATAATCCTGGCTGCAGCATCAGACTACGGTGCTGTAATTTAAAGGTTTGTACTTTTTCTGAAGCTCCTGGCTTCAGCATCAGGTCTTCGGTGTTCCTCAGTAACAGTACGTTTATCCACACATCGAGCCTTTTTCAATGAGCCTAAACACGATATATCTGCTGTTAGTTGTCGAGGAGTTAGGTACTCTGCAGACTATCCTGACTGCAGCATCAGGTCATGACTTGATGATCATGAGACCAAATGTGGCAAATGCCCTATCAAACATCAGAACAATTTACTATATAAAGTCGGTAAAAAACAGTCCTTGCCTGTTCGAGTAACTTCTTACTGTTAAGGAGTTGTACCTTCCATCATCAGCCCAGCTACCTGAGATGGTGACAACCATACACAAATACACAAGATACTTCATAAAATATGCGAAAAACAATAAGTGAGCCTATAAAATTTGAGGGTTGCCCTCGATTTCTCTAAGATCCCATCATCAGATCCTAACTTGGTGACAATGGGACCACCTCAGAACTATCTACTTTCGAATAAAAAAAGAATTTTGAAAATCCGTCGACAATTGGCGGCGTATTCGATGAACAAACATACAAAAAAAAAACCCGAACATAGTACCTCCTCCTTTTTGTAAAGTCGGTAAAAATGAAGCGATGTTATTGGCTGGTTTCACACACATCCCTCGCTACGCATCCTCGCTCATCTCTAGTGGAAACGTAGCCTTAGGGTAAACAAGATTTGATGCTATACATAACATCGTCCTTAACAGACATACACATGTGTGTCTGTTAAAGACGTAAAAGTTATAGGTCTCTTCGGTGGCCATTTGGTAAGGCTAGACCATCCGCCATTGTTTTTGAAAAGACATGCAAAAGCAGCCCAATAGAAAAATCTCAATAGCATATTGTGCTGTTTTGTCTACCAAACAATTTGCAGAAGATGTTCTCAAGACACAATTCCCACGTGGTCAAGAGATCTATTGCCTGTATTTTGTAATGGCTACAAGATCTTCAAAACTAACAAGATCCCTATCTTATCAATCTGCAACTGCAATAAACTAACGTGATTCACAACAAATTGTTTGCAAAAATCTGTTGTAAAACAAAGAAGTTCTCAAGAAAACACGATGCCGACAGATTGCTGGTAACGACCGCGGTCCCTAGACAATGGATCATTACGAGGCCTTACGAAAATAAGGTGTAATTTGATGACAAAACAACCAAGATCCAGATAGGAGGGCTCCGTAGCTGTAGTCGATGTTTAATGAATATAATATGAATTTGAAATAAATTTATTTATATTAGGTCTAGATTATTAAGAAATTTTCTAGATGTCAAGTTTCTAAAAACAGTTTGCCATGTATACCACTGAATGATGCATTGGACGGCTTTATCGAACTATAAAGCCATGTGCACAAAAATGACGAACTTCCAAAAAAAACTTGAATCCAATATTTAACCCCTTATGGTCAGAGATATAAATAACTAAAGGGGTTAAAAAATCCTTCCTTAATGCTGCACGTTCGTTATACATATAAATACTTAAGTCTTGTGCTAATTTTCATACGTCTAGACTCTACTAGACCCAGCGGTTTAGGCTGCCCGTTGTCTGTCAATGAATAATTAATAAATGAATTCAATACTTTAATACAGTATTAATTAATAAGGGGGGTGGGTATAGTGACTTACTGGCGACCTTATATATTGCAATGTCAACAGTATACTGGTAATAAATTGAGCGCAAATAAATAAAATAAAATTTTAAATAACAATAAATTCAAGATTTTTATTAAGTAGATGAAATGGGATCTCTCGTTTTTGAATAGTCATTGTCACATTTTCACAAAACAACACGATTGACAAGGTTTCTGGTTTATCCGCGTAACCCTAAAATCTCAAAGCAATGATAGACAAATGACTCCGCAATTTAGTTTCATAACCGTGGTACATTTTGTAGAAAATCGGTCTGCTATGGACTGGTTGTGATTGAAATAGGAGCATTAGTGGGTGCAAGAGAAGTAAGGTCGCTTCGTGGCACACGCAACTGAAGGAACACGGGTGGGTTTTAGTCAATAAAAGTCTCACATTCCCGAGCTTCGCCCAGAGCGGGAGAAGTCATTTGTTTTCACAATTTCCCGAAAAAAAAATGGTGTGCTATAAATCATTGTCTTTCGTTTAAGCTTGGGTAAGATCGAGCCTTTTCTTTCTGATGGATTTCAAAAACAGTGCATTAACAGTAGGAATGGCTTCCATTTTGACCAACAACATTCATTGCTTTATTTATGTTGTTGAGCAGAAAATTTTTTCGAACATTGAAGCAATTTATAGATTAAGTAACATCGTATAAAAAGAGTCAGATTATGATTGATGGTGTATTACGCAATTAGGGTGCTGTAGTATATTTTTTTAAATATCCCCCAAAACAAAGATGGCGGCGGGACGAGCTTGACTCCTACCGTAGGGACTGGCCGGCCACTCGCAAAAGACAGAATTGTGTGGAAAAGGGAGAGGGAGGCCTTTAATAATACAGTTTATTTTCTCTCATCTTTGTCCCGCAGTGGGACAGTACAGGCTAGTTATATGTGGTCATGATTGGGAAGTAAGTAATCATCATCAACATTTCAGCCGAAAGACGTCCACTGCAGGACATAGGCCTCCCCCAAGCACCTCTACTTCGATCGGTTCTGTGCTTCTTGCATCAAACGGGTTCCTGCGGCCTTCACAAGGTCGTCGCTCCACCTTGTGGAAGGCCTTCCAACGCTACGTCTTCCAGTACGCGGTCGCCACTCCAGAACCTTTCGGCCCCATCGGCTATCTGTTCTGCGGGCAATGTGCCCTGCCCACTGCCACTTAAGTTTACCAATTCTTCGGGCTATGTCGGTTACCTTGGTTAGAAGGCTAAAAGTCACCCAAAGGGCAATGGCGAGGGCTATGCTTGGAGTTTCCCTGCGTGATCGAATCAGAAATGAGGAGATCCGCAGGAGAACCAAGTAAGTAATGGTACTCTGAAATCGGGTTCAACTCAAAAATCAAAAAATTAGATAAGTATTAAAAGCCATTTTACACTACATACTGAATTAAAAACATGCATTTGTCATAGACCAACCACGAAATTCCAACATTCTAAACTTCATCCATGTTACATATTATAAGTATAAAACAGTACCAAGTACCTAAATATGGTAAATCAGTTACACGCCTCCTTCACACCAACCCGCCAACACATGACTAGATAATTATATACTCATGTGCCGCCAACACTTGTCAAACTTAAGACCAACATAAAAGACAGATACATTGCTACTATTGCCTTTTAAAAGACCTAAATCATTAGATACAAAACCAGCAACGGATGTAATTCTCAGTGTTGGCCTTCCAACATTGGTTGTTACATGAAAGCGGATAGCGTGTCACGATTATGATTGATGTTACCAAATTGATTAGTAACGTGTTCGCGCTGTTTCCTAGTTTTTTCTTTTAACAACAACTTACGTGAGGTTTTTTGTACGTTTGTACTGCGTAAGCGTATTTGCGGAAGGATTATGATACGGTTCCATCCTTTTAAAATTAACAACATCAAAATCTCGTGAAATCGATCTCAAGCTATATTTGATGCGCGTTGTATGCCAAACAGTAATGACATTTTCTGTGGTCCTATTTATGAATTAAAGGTAAAAAATCTAGTAGATTTCCGTCGGAATTCCTCTGAAAATTGATCACGTCTTTCCTCGAACACAAATTCAATAAGGTTTGAAGATAACTTACCTACTTGAAACTGAAGTTTGGAAAAAAGGAACTATTTTTATTGGCTTACATTTACTTCAATTTAGGGAACAGTGCAAGTTTCATCAAACTCGATTCCGTAATTTTCAAGATATGGACTAATACGTGTACCTAAGTGTGACGGCCTGGCTTATTGATACGAGCTTCGGGTGTAGTGTCAAATGGAAAACATCTCAAAACCTTGGTCAAATTCTAGTGAAATATTTACAAAATAACGATAAGGTACCTATTTAGTACAAACAAATATTCCAGTTTTAACTTAAAACTAAAAATTACGAAATAAAAAAGTAATTTAAAAAAATTAAACCGACTTCGAAAAGAAATTACTTAACTCAAAATTATGAATTAACTTTAATTTCGGAAGTCGGTGGAAAAAAAACTAAAACTAAAATACACATCCCACCAAGACACCGACTTCCGAAATTAAAGTTATTTCATAATTTTGAGTTAATTTTTATAACGTCTATTGTGTTTTTTTATTTAGAGATCTACTGTTATCTCCAGGGACAAGAACACTTAAAACATTCTTCCATTTCACAAAGCTTTCAGCCAAAAAAAAAAAAATTTTCTTCTTGCGTAGGTAATTTTATCCCTCAGTGCCATTTACTATGTCTGAAAGCCGAGCAAATACTGATACTTGACACCGAATCTGACATAAATGTATTATAGTCTACGCGTAACTAAATTGTCGCCAGGCAGAATATGCCTACCGTTCTGTGAAACAAGTATAGGTTCACGCTGAAAAGAAGCTGAAGGGAATAGCGAGGTTTTTCAAAAGCGTTTAAAACTCCTTTTTAATGTGAAAATTGGGGAAGCAACGCCAGAGATTGAGAAAATCACCAGATTTCTCCGGGACGCCACACGTGAGGCATTTCTTATCCAATCGTTTTGGGCTTCCTCTTACAATTTTATTGGTTGTCACATTTTTTGCAAGGTTTTCATGAAGCTCTGATCACCGGCACCATTAGCATTAAAATGATTCTAGCCAAAGGTAGATTGCAGGAAACTGAGGCAAACAGGATGTCAGTGGCCACACCAACCTACTTGAATAACCTAATGACCACAAGCAGACTCCTTTTTGAGGTTTTTCGAGCATCAAGCAGTTACTGAAAGAAAAAAAGAAAATACATTTATATAGCACAGACTAAAAGACACACAATACCTACATGAGATAAAAACAAATAAACAAAAAGCGTAAAGTCCGATGTAAGAAATTTGCAGGAAAGTAAACCTCACGGGTGCGCCAAAAAGGCCAAGTTCAGTAAAAATGAAATTTACTGCTATAATGTACAAATTAGAAAAGTCGTAGCTTACAAACACTTGAATAAATAATATGCTAGGGCTTCCACTCCCGAATTCATTTGAGCTCTCGTTCTCGCTCGCACTCAGTGCGTACCCTTACTTGTATTATATAGTTTTGTATTATTGTAGGTATACGTAGCCACGAGAATATTAATGGTTTGAGGTTTCTGTTATTACCCGAATACGTTATTGCTAATAATTATGTTGTATAGCTCTATGTATACTATAGTATGTATTTAGTTTCCTTTTAACCGGTTACTTTTTGACTTGGACGGATTTGTATGTATCTACACAAGCCGGTTTATTTATTTTGAAATATCAGTTGAGATGTTGCGAAGGATACTTGCCTAAAATTAAATTACTTTGCTTTTGGATTTTATTTGCCAGGGTAGAACTTTCGTTATCTGCCTCCATCAATATCACTCGCCACCCACCCTGTTCCTGTTTCAATGAATTCTCGCAGAAAACCTTCACCAATAAAGCCGACGTCCTCATCCAAAAATAAAACGTCCTTTCCGCTTAAATCTCTCAAGCGAGGCTCAAGGAATATATCCGATCTTTTCCGCATCCAATTGAAAGTTAACGTATGTTCATACCGGATGGCTCAATAATATATTCATAGCCACGAATATCGTCTTCAGTTATACTCTTCAATAGTTTCCTCATATTGAGGGCAAGACTTATAACGGAACAATAATGACGTCATTGACTTACAGATGACGGATTTGAATATTCGAAACTCCTCGGAATTTTTCGCACAGCCCGTAATTGAAGGGGCACAGATTTCTGGGACGAATGAAGCTTTTGTAAACATTCGTATGGATTCTCTTTTGTGTTCATGAAAGGGATTATCGTTCCAATTCAGAAGGCGTATCGAAACAGACTGTGTAATGGAACGCTTCGCAGCGTCGACACATTCCAATTTGGGGAACATTCTTTTTTTTTCAGTAGGATTTGTGTCGTGGCTGTCATAAAAAACAAATCGTTTCCCATATATCCCGATATAAGTAGTCTTTGAAGAAACCTTAGATACTGTCAGAAAAATGTGCCAAGTGCGAAATAGATCAAAAGTTGAACAACCCACAAAAATATTCATTCACCAATACTTTGTACAAAGAAAAACAGTTTCTAATATCTAACAATAGTTAATCTTTACATTTGTTGTCAACAACGTCGGCAATGATCGCGAACATTGAAGTAATCTTAGGTCATCAGCAGATTTATCCAATAGTGAATGATAATGACTCCCACAGTCCCACGGCAGTATCCGTGCGAAATCATTTACTAAGAGCATTAAAAGTTTTATTGACAAGGAAGCCAGGGGTAACGACTAATTAGTTAGATAGCTGTAAACGTGGCTGCAGATCATAAATTCTGAAATGAACCCTATACGAATAATGTGGCCTTCATTATCGTGTATTGGGTCTTATACGAAAACTGTAATATTAAAATCCAGATTTAGGTCAACGTTACTAAGAAGAACTTACAACTTCGGACCTTACAATTTTTTTTTTTTTTTGAATGGGTTTGCTCTTTATCTCGATCTCGCCTGATGGAAAGCGATTGATGAGGTCTATGGCCGCTATCCCACAGGCGTTTTACGAGCGTAGGCGTCTCTCGAACGTCTGCGCAGCTTTAACGGTGCGCAGACGCGACGTTGACGTCGCGTGACAAGTTGCCAACGAAACTCTTCGTCCACCCTTGCCTCTCTCGCCCCTCCGGCCTGCCTGCTGCACCATTATCCAGCGGTCGGCGTCGCCTAGTCGTAGCCGAGTCGACGTATCGTAGCTTCTGATCCGCTTTGGTTACGTACTTACGTTAGGTTGACGGCGGTGCGAAAGGCGATACGGTGCTGATCCCTTTTCGATTTGGTACGCGTGCTATGACCGACAACCATTTGGTTCTCGAATACAAGCATTTCAACCGTTTGCAGATGCCGATGAAGAAAGTCACTGTGGATGTTCCCTATAATGTTAACAATAGGATACTGGGTGCTCGGTGCTGAATCATAAATGAATCCGCTACAGTCTTATCCCTCTCGAGATCATGTAAAACAGTTATTTTAAAGCAGTCTTTGTTCTATGCGGCCACGATAACATCATTGATTTATTGGGACCGAACTACCGTAAAATTACCGTAACGTGTTATGGATTAGAAACTGGTCCAGTACCGATGCCCGGATGTTAAGGTCGAGGTACTTTACAAGTACCTGTAGTAATCTATTAGAACTTTGTTGCTTTGTTCGAACGAGTAAGTAAGAGATACCTAGCTGATATTGACTAAGGTAATGGACATATTTACAGGTTTACACAGGTTCGTTAACGTTTTCATGTTGAAATTAAAGGTCATCTTGAAAAATGTCGTTACGAAAGTTTTTGAGTATATGAATGTCGATGGCTCGAGTAGGGGAAGACCAAAGACGAACGTTGGGTGGACTGTGCGAATGATATGGTTAGAAAGGGGGTGACTACCGAGATGACGACTAATAGAGAAGTATGTATCACGTATTGCTTACAATCGTATAACATTTCATTCAAAACCGACAGCTATGAAGGATGACACAAACAAGACATGCTTGGTAGACGGAATATCAGCTCTTATAGGATGACATGAAATATTGTATAGTTTGGAAGCGCATAGTTTAATACATGAAGGGACATTGCTATAATTATAAACAGCAGCTGCAATTTATCCTCCTAGTATTGATTAGCCAGCATTTAAGATGGGAAACGCAATTTAGCCAAGTCTCGTTCTTAACGATTGCAATCACTCTCATGCAATTATCGTTCTTTTGAACATTAGCGTGTTTTATTAGAATATATTCCGATTTTAATGTTGAATGATTAGCTGCAATAAAGGTGAATCTTACATAAACGTATTGGATTACATTATTTACAATCAACTTAATCAGATGCCAAGGAAAATCAAATGTAGCCAGAGCCATCTGTAATTTCCATTCCTCGGCGATGTAAAGGTTAGCTAATCAATTTGTGTGGTCGTCATAATGAATTCGTTTTGAATAAGGGTACTGCTGTAACTTCACTCTGTGAATTCCCAGGATTATTTTTATTCGAACATAAAACCTCAAGGACGGCAAAACCTTCAAACAATATTTTTTCCAATCTTTGAAAGTTGCATTGTCGATAAAATAAGAAACATTATCATTAATATTGTGGATGAGCAAAACAACTTATGAGGTTTTCTGTCTTCAAACAGACAATTTCTCTGCAATGAGACATATTTCAGGATCCAACGTTTATATTATTCATTCACATTTACACATACATGCTTCAATATCTTTTTTACACAAGACAAAAGAAACAGTTTGTGCAAATCTTCAGAATTCTAGATCAGGTCGCTCTTTTCGCGCCCACATTTGCGGTTCGACGTCCTAAGTTCCTAACATTGTTGCTTTGCATATATCATTCACTTTTATTTTCTTGTACAGACTGCAGCACATCAAGCTACTACAATCTGTCAAATTTCTTTAATACATTTTCAACTTTAGGCTGAATCGTAAGGTTCAAAGTTTATTGGGAAAATTTGACAGTTTCGGGTAGCTTGATGTGTTGGCGTTTGTACACTTTGCAGACGGGATAAGTTAGTTTCTAGGGAGTGCACGAGTGGGTAGAAGAAGTAGGTCTTTTTGTACATTCTTAACTGTTTGTAGGGGCTTTCTTTCTATATCAATTAATCCAAATAGCCTATGCCCAGCTATGTTGGGAGCGACTGCCTATCTGACCTCCTTAACCCAGTTGTACTGGTTAATTATCTGACCTCCACAACCCAGTAAGACTGACTGTCAGACTTTTGGGCTTCTGACTTCCCGACGACTGTCAAAGATCTACGAATGACAGCCGGGACAAACGTCTTAATGTACTTTAAAATGGATGGTCACCCGTCCACGAAGCGACCGTGGCAAGTGTAGCTTAACCTTCGACCGACTCGTGCGGCTGTTATCATTCAGCCATAAGCTTTGAGGCTTTCTTTCTAAATGTTGCGTTTCGAATTTTCATTCAGCTTCTTGTGTCCAAACTTTTGCAGCGCAGTAACTGCTATTGCTAGCGCTTTTCCTTCATAGTTTGAGCGCCCATTTTCAATATTCAATTCTTGGAAACTCTCGAATCAAAGGCACAATATTTCACCAAAGGATAGATTATTTCAATCGAAAAACTTAACTTTATCTAACAATCCTACAGTCACCAGAAGAGATGAGTAACATCTCTTCTGGTGACTGTACGTTTGACAAAATATACATGAATACAAATCTATTCCACGTGTACCCAGTTTCCATTCATGTACAAAGTAGCTACGTGCAGCCTCTTACCGCAAGTTCTAGGAAAGCCTACGTTAAGGGGGCTACAGGACCTAAACGCAAGTTTTATACATAATGCCTAAAAGTATATGTTCATTATGGCGGGATTTCAACAAGACAAACAAAGTTACCGGTTTTCAGAGTATATATTGGCTTCTCACACAAAACACAACAACAGAACTAGCTTATAAATTAACACAACAACATACTAGCATGGGACTAACTAAACTTTTGGCGGGAACGCCTCGGCGATTTACACACAGCCGCTCACAGTCGCGGGTCAAGGTACACTGGTTGGGCGTGCGGCGGCCTGCCGCCGCGTCAAACGGCGGAGCGCGCGCGAATTCAAAATGACGTTCTGCGCATGCGTTATTCGAGACTTGTAGTAAAACCACAGAATAAATAGTACAAGTATTAAAACTAACATAATATGTTTATTACCTATAACGAGTTGTCTACATTCCACCCCCTTGTTCCTGAACAAACTCGTCAGTAGGCAACACAATGACCTTTACAACCGGTCTCTTCATATAACCCCTACAGGTTCTAACAGTCACTACTCTAATATGGCCATCGCGACCTGGGTGGACTGCGCTAATCACGCCCCTAGGCCACACATTACGTGGCTGATCCTCTACTAAAATAAGAACCATGTCTCCCACCTTCACGGGCGACACTTCATGTAGCCACTTTTGGCGTTTTTGAAGAGTGGGGACATACTCTTTAAGCCAGCGTCGCCAAAACATGTCCGCCAAAGTCTGAGCCTTTCTACTGGTTAAGTCCGATGCATCAAAGATACCTAACGTGGATGCACCGGTCGCTGTACCTATCAATAAATGATTGGGGGTAAGAGCGATGGGCCCATCGGGGTCCGTACCCACAAAAGCTATTGGCCTACTGTTTAGGGTCATCTCTACCTCAGCCATCAATGTCATTAGCAACTCCTCTTTAGGCGCTCGCGCCGACAAAGTAACTCTAAGTGCAGTCTTTACTAAATCTGGTGCAGCACGTAGGCGTCCTCTGACTCGAAGCAAACCATCATCTTCATACAATAGAGGATCTAAATCGCGAATTTCACTATCGGCAGGCAATGCAGTTTTTGATTTCAGTAGTGACAACTCCTTGGGGTAAGTCTCAACGTGACATTGTTTCAACAAAATAATTTCAGGGTCAAAGATACTCATAATAAATCTCAGAAACTGCCGTTTAGTGGGAATAACTCTGCCATCAACCACGTTAGGTGTGACTTTTTTAAACGACAAGTCGAACGCTAACTCGTCTGACTCCGGCATCCATATCATACCTACAGTTCGTTCACCACTATAAGGAGATTTATCAAAATTTACAGTACCGGGCACGACAGCTGGTAATCCTTTTCGAAGCTCGGGTGAATTGGTCACCCACCCCCTGATAGAGAATCCACCAGCGGAGTGTATCATGGCAACATCTATGATCAGCTGACGTGCATTATTTATTGAATGAACACTACCTAGATAATCATCCATATAATGATTTTCGTGAATTGCCTTGACGGCCTCAGGATACGAATCTCGGAACTCACTAGCATTTTTATTCAATACAATATGTATGGCTGAGGCAGGCGACGACTTGGCACCAAAAATCATGGAGTCCATAACGTACGTGTCAGGGTCGCGCTCCTTGTTCCGGCCTCTCCAAAGAAAAAGCTGCGCGCCCTGATCTTCTTTCCTTATTTTAATCCGCAGAAACATATCAGCTATGTCCGCTGTATAAGCTATTGGGCCAGATCGAAACTTAAACAATACACCTAACAAAGACTTTAACAAGTCCGGCCCTGCTAGCAAATAATCATTTAAACATGCGCCCTTGTATTCGGCCGCGGCATCATAAACCAATATGAACTTATTTGGTTTATTCGGGTTAACGACCCCAAAATGCGGCAAGTGCAATACCGGGCTAACAGACAGCGGAGTATCCAAACGCCTAGCATATTTCTCAGAAATTAACCTATCAATTTGACGACAATACGATTCAGCATAATCGGGATTTTTATCCATCTTACTTTCTATGCCGCGTAAACGTTTGACAGCATAATCGTAATTATCCAGTAAGTGTAGAGCGTCACGTGACCCTAGTAGTCCTACCTCCCAGCCCCCATCGACACGGCGACTAGTGCTATCTAGGATCTTACAGGCGCGTTCAGTCTCAACATTTTCGCGTGACACTTCTGTGATACCGATAGACTCAAGTAATAATTGCTGTTTCCCAAGTTCGTTTAAATCATCTATATTATCAAAGACTAGATTGACCGATTCACTAACAGACTCGCTACAAGTACCTACAGGCCCATGAACAACCCACCCTAACTTCGTAAGCGACGCTACGGGTTGTCCGGATTTACCCTGTCGTATTTCCTGGTTAACTATTAGCTGCCAATTATCTTGCCCGATTAATAGCATTGGTTTTGCGTACGACATCTCACAACAATCTAAGTCTCGTAGATGTTTATTTATAACTAAAACTCTGGCGGGCACACTTTGGGTGGGCAAGTCTAAGTTATCGATAGTACGTAACGCGATATCATGACACAAACCGTTGGGTCCGCGTATTAGTGCAGTCACCCTACAAGAATTCTTATCAGTAACAACATGGCCGTGTGCACTAACAATTTTCAACGGGGATAATGGTCCACTAAAATTACAAACACTTGAATCAATTAACGACACAGTGGCACCATCATCAAGCAATGCATAACAATTATGTTCGACATTATTTACAATAATAGTTACAGGCACAATTTTTAATAATGTTTTTGTGTTTCGATACTGCTCACCCATACTCGTCACTGACTCGGCGTCCGACGGCGATTGTACGGCGGCCGCGCCGGCCACAGCTGGCGCGCTAGCGCCGGCGGCTGCGGCCGCGCCGGCGTCCGGGGGGCTCGACTTCTCGTAGTGGAGAAGTGTGTGATGCGGGGAACGACACTTTTCACACCGTTTTGCGCGACAGCGATAACGAGAATGACTTTGCACTAAACATTTAAAACATAGTTTATTTACCTTTACGAAGTCCCACTTTTCTTGTTCACTTTTATTTACGAACTTATCGCACTCGGGTAGTCGGTGACCCGCACTACTACATAACACGCACACATTCGATGACGACGACGTACACGGCGACCTACTCGATGACGCAGATTCCTCGCTGGTAATATGTACACGGTGAGTATGTTCCCGTTGCTGTCGCCAAGCAGGATCCGCGCGCCCGGCGCGCGAAGTGTTCACGGCGGCTGCGTTAGCAGAGTTGGCAGCAGCGGTGGGCCGGTTACGATAAATATTATTAGGCTCGGTGTTCAGTGGTAGGTAATAAGCTGATGCCCTTGACAAATGACTTAGGAATTCGAGCACAATATTTATGTTCGGCGATACACGAAGATCTTGTTTACTGTCGGTGTTCATTTTCATCACAAACTCGCCGTACTGCGCTCGTTGAACATGAGTTAGTTTACTAAGTATTTCGTGCGTTATTTGGGGGTTATTTATATAACCCTCTGCTTTTATGTTTTCAGAATGTACACGCAATTTCGTATAACGCACGTCATATTTCTTAACTCGACGCCACTGTCGGATACTTGTGGTAAACTTCGAATTCTATGAAGTGCTGTTTCTAACAGTAAATTGGGATGTCCGAACTCCTCTTCTAGGGCATTTATTACGTCCGATGGGTCGGACCCGGTTTGCAGCAGACCTTCAACGGCACACTTTGCTGCGCCACGGAGCGATGCTTGTAGTCGCACGGTGTTCTCGTACAAGCTATACGTGGACGCGGTAGCTTCGTAGGTACGACGATACGCCAACCAGTCTACCGGGCTGCCATCAAACACGGGAAGATCATAATTTTGTCGTGGCCGTTTCGTCATGTTCGTAATGATAACGTCGGCTAGGTGCATGATGTCGGAAGCAGCGACGGTGCCAGTGGTGGTGACTTCGGGCGGGGCAACAGGCGCACATTTCGGGATGGACTGGGAGGACGCCGCCGCGGGCTCGAAAAGCCCGGGAAAACCCGGCGTGGCGTACGGCGCATGCGCGGCGGACCCGCGCGCGCGCTCTCGAGCTAGGCCTTCGGGCGGGCACGCGCCGGCCGGCGCACGGGGCGCTGGCGGTATTTCCGCGTGCTCGTATGGGGCTTGACTTGAGCTTAGCCACTCGTCCACTTTATTACTGCTGCATACACTGTGAGCGTGGGTTTCTGATGCATCGTTCTCAATCTCCGCGATTTCCAACGCTAATTTCTTTTTTAAAAGCTGTTCTTTCAACTTGGCGAGTTCTTCTTCGGCCTTGTACTCGGCACGGAGGCGTAGCGCTTCGCGGCTCACACGGCTTGTTCGCGACCCGGTCGACGTGGCAACAACTTCACTACGCGGGATCGTAGTGACACACGTCGTATTCGCTTCAGGTCGTGGCTCAGCTCCAGCGTGGGCTTTGCTCCTTGTGACGACGCCAGTAACTTTGCTGTCCATTTTACCCGGCTCCGAAGGACCAATGTTCATTATGGCGGGATTTCAACAAGACAAACAAAGTTACCGGTTTTCAGAGTATATATTGGCTTCTCACACAAAACACAACAACAGAACTAGCTTATAAATTAACACAACAACATACTAGCATGGGACTAACTAAACTTTTGGCGGGAACGCCTCGGCGATTTACACACAGCCGCTCACAGTCGCGGGTCAAGGTACACTGGTTGGGCGTGCGGCGGCCTGCCGCCGCGTCAAACGGCGGAGCGCGCGCGAATTCAAAATGACGTTCTGCGCATGCGTTATTCGAGACTTGTAGTAAAACCACAGAATAAATAGTACAAGTATTAAAACTAACATAATATGTTTATTACCTATAACGAGTTGTCTACAGTATATGATCGACTACAGTAAACAAAATGAGAAAAATGTATGATATTCTTAAGGATATATGCTAGATATATCTATAGTGTGTTTAAAACATAATACAACAAATTTGATACGATATCGATAGAACAAAATCACGAAGATGCCTCTAAAAGTTCCTTTTATCGCTAATAAACATGCAGTCATTCAGATTTTTTGTCAGACTATTCTACAAGCAATATATTAACGTACCTAATAGTGTTTTAATTTTTTTGTCTAATCAATAGATTTTTTTGTAAATAGACAAATGCTTCGTATTTTGCAATAAATTACCAGCGCGAGCGTTGTGTCATCGCGCTTCTCTTTCTTTTCGATGCAGTCCAACAGTGACCGCGCTTTAGGTCATGTAGTCCCCTTAATCTGATATAGCTGTACTACCATATATTGATCTAGCATTCACTCTGGTTTGATTACAGCGCGATTGTTAGTTCCTCAGAGCTGCGCCCGACACAAATTGGTATGTCACCGGGTGGAAGGAAGTATGGTCGTCACGTACTATATATAACGACCATTGCTATGCATCATATGCGAGTCACGGCCGAGCCGAGACGCTGATATTTAAATGTTTTTCTTGGAAGGAACTTTTTGGTGACGAACACACATAGACTGGACGTTCTTAAAATTACGAGAAATGTCCCTCTGGTCCTCGTCATTCTTCTGCAGATTTTCATAAATTGTTGTTTTGTTTTGGTTCCACAAACATCATGCCCGTATTCCACGAAGGGTTAAGAGATGTAGGCACCTTAAATACCACATTTTGCTAGATATGTTTATGGGGGAAGCGCTAAGGTATCCCGCGAAATTAAAATTTTCTTACGTTTTTTGCAATTTGCTGGTCAGTATTAAGTTGTACGTTGATTAAAATATGATTCGCGGCCGTAACAAATATGTATTTACAGAATTGTCTATGTTGTTTTTTGAATGCGCAGCACATTAGAAACACAGCCTGCCAATCAAAGACACATTATCGACCAGTTTATTTAGACACGATACCAATTACTTTGTGAAAACGACTCGTATTGTCATTATAGCAGATGTTCCTCGCAAATCATTATAATGTCGTCATTATACTTCTTTTTATGAATAGGTTATTTATTACAGGTGGTTTCGCCATTTGAAGGAAACTAATTACCAGTGTAGAAAAAGATGTATATGAGGATCTGAGCCAGCATAAGCGTATTCAGCCTATAATGTACTACTAGAACACAGGCCTCCTCTATATAAAGGGAGTAAGTAGGCCATAACCCACCAAGCGGACCCTGTGCGGCTTGGTGGATGTCACGTGTCTTCGAATTTTTAGTTCTAAGACATGCCGGTTTCCTCACGATGGTTTCCTTCACCGTTTTGAGAGCCGTGGTGATGAAATTAAATATGCCTCCTGGGTTCGAACTTACGACCCAGCTCAGACACTGCTCTCAGAGCCAGAATATTCCATTACGTATTAAAACGATGTCCCCACTCACTTGACTACAGTTTAATTTAATGGACTTTCCTCTAAAATTACATAGAAATTTATTTAAGTAGGTATACAAAATATTCATATAAAAACTTTTTTTCTTAAAAGGATATATCCTTCTTGGAAAACCTACACCGCCGGCCCCCACGGTTTGGTAACTTTTTACATAATGATATCATTCATATACAATTTCATTCATAATTTGAATGAAATTGTATTTGAATGAATTTCTATTTCTGGCCGATTTTTTTCCCACCCACGCAACCCCGGGTCCTTTTTGTAACGAGTTTTTCGCGGTATAATTTTATTAGCCCCTCTTCACGTTGATATTATTCTGCGGCCTACTCATGTGACGCAATAAATGTCCCATTAAGACACCCACGGATAACAGAGTGGTTTATTCTAAGCCTAAAACTCGGTAATTCTTGACACAAATAACATTTATCTAATTTGGTCTGTTCAGTCTTCTAAGGTCCAATCGTTGACGAAAACCATGTCCATTTAATCCATTTTGCCTGTTGGGAAATTCGGAGTTATTACTTTCGTAGCTAGTAACAGTGCTCCACGAGATCGTCATAAGGGATACCTATCTAACTTCTACTCGATATTTCTCATCATCTTCCTGCCATATCCCAATTAATTTGGTCATCTTTTAGTACATTCGTCTTTTTCTCCCATGTTTGAATTTCACCTCTACCAGCCGTTTTGTCAATTTTCACTTCATTTCAAGCTATATCATCTTGCACACTATCTTTTCTGCCTTGTAAGTATAATAGATTTTGAGGTTTTTTCTTTGGTCAGCGAGCGGCTCATCCCGTTATATAGTTGGGGCTTATGATGAAGATCCATTCGGTCTGCCTGACTGCCTAGCCTTTTGCCAACTATATTGGAGCGTCTACCAGTTCAACCAGATGTAGCTTAATACCAGTATTTTACATCGAGTATCTGCCTATCTGATCTCCATCCTCTATTCTGTATGTATGTCCTAATCCCTTTATCATTTCGTTACTATGAATATTTCATCTACAAAAGTGACCGTAATAAAATTTTCTTAATTACGTTTTCACACTCATATCTCATATTCAGTGTGTGGTTGGTTTCTTCTCGTGCCGCTAACAAGCCAATTATGGTTAATTTATTCATAACCACCTTGTAGGTAACTGCGTAATATAATTAACTAAAGCCGACTGTTGCAAACTTTTTATTATGGCTGCTGCCTTATTTGAATTGAAGGATTTTTTGTTATGAGGTAAGTTAGTTCTGATGGGAGGGAAAAACCATGAGATGTGTATCTTATGTGGTTTTGAGTTGCGAATTCTACCACATCCAATCTTTTACGGATACGTGAGTGTTATGTAATGGAAAACAGAAAAAAAAACCATCATAATATGAAAAGCGAGCTTTTTAAATCGCCTACTGTTGGTTCTTATTTCTATTTAAATAATTTAAGTATGTCTGAAACAACCCGTTGCTAAGATCCGCAAGCGATGAAATCGTCTGCAAACGAACCTGAACAGACTAACTTTTCGTACATAAAAACGAAATAGCAAACATTTCGGAAACATACTCAATTAAATGTAACAACCGAAACAACCGTTTAATTTGTTTAAACATGCGCACTCTGTTTCACTGAACTTAAAAAATGTCACAGGATAATTGACTTCCGGGTGCTATCAAAATGTCAGTAGCATTCCCATTTGCCATAGAGTTTCGATTACACGCATCGCTTCAGTTCCATCGGAGTCAGCCATCTTGTGACGTAATAAACAACGAGACAGCTGAATGGAGCCCTCCCTGCTGGGGTTTATTACGAAGCTAGAAAATAATCAGACTGTAAAAAGTAATAAGCCCAGAAATAATAAGGTCTTGTGTAAATACTTCAGCAATCTAGTTAATGTTTGGAAAGCCAGGCTTGAATCTCTAGAATAAAAGAAAAGAAAGAAAGAAAATACATTTATTTGCGGGAAATATGACAAGGAGAAAAAACACAAAAAAGAACAAGTTCTGGGAAATACGCGTCACATCCACGCAACGGCCATCGTTCAGAATAATGCTACGACCCTGTGCGAGACAGAGACAGTAAATACATTATTATCTTGGCAAAATAGATGAAGTAGATAAACTTATCAAAGGAGCACTCGGTCCATAGAAAGAGGCGGAAAACGAAGTAGCCTATTACCGGCCGGGCAAGCCGGGTCATACCGGTCCGGATGCAAGCTTCCGCTTAGCCTCGTCTGTGGCTAGCTCTTCATGTAGTTTTAAGGTTATAAGTCAATGCCACGCTGCAGATAAGAATTTGTTTATAGAGGGAAAATACTCGGAATGATTAGGCAAAGGTGTAGGTAGGTACCTAATAGTACCTACACTCAGACTTCGCCAGTTAATGTAATAGGGGACGAGCCTAAAGCTATTTAGGGAAAATCTAATCAAAACTCCACTTACATTCGTGAATGTGTGCTAAGATCTACACCAGAAGCTTAGGAATCTTGTTAGAAGATTTCAAGTGCAAAGCGCCGTTTTAATATTATGTCGAATTCCCTGAAGCGAGGTGCTTAGATACTATTGAGTATTGACATTCTTGTTTTACTGTACATTCTACTTGTTAGCTGTTACTTCGAAGTTCGCACCTCGTTTTGCTGTTCATATATCAGAAGGGCAAAGTTGGAATGCCTACAACTGCCACTCATGCGACCCCTTTAAGTTGTGTTGTTGTTTTCATACATCGCCTTGGATGATTCTGTAATGGTGTTATAATTGTGGTTTTAAATTAAATAAATAAATAAATATTTTCGTCGATGATGACAAGTTCAAGCACAAAAAATACTTGATTTACAATGCTATTACATTCCAATATGCTTGTCGACAATAAATCGTGATTTTTTGGACTAAGGTTATTTCCCCAAAGCGTCATTTTATTCAAGGCCTCCGATTTTTGTAATTCAGTACCCCCTTAAATACAACCCCAATTATAAAACCCTCCAAAACCAATTACCGTTGACTTTGTGACTGTAAATATTTGAATACCCTGCTCTTTGGAGTTCTGCGCGCCTGGTACCTTCTACAAAGCGATTAAGCAGTATTTGTACGATTCGTCGCATACTTGTCAACGTTTCAGAGAGGTATTCCACATAAACAAAGAGGCCATGTCTCGATTGAGATGTGTCATCGCATCAACTAAGCTTAGTTTGATTAATTAAATCAAACTAAGCTTAGTTGATGATGGTAGATTACTGGTGACGTTAAGTAAGTGGCATAAATAAATTAATGGAAACCAGATACAGTACCAATACTGTATCCGGTTTCCATTAATTTACTTAGGGCCAACCCTAAGTGAAACACTTGTTCTTTGTCGTGTCGATGGCACGACAGTGTATTGCTTGAACCAAAACTTCGCCACTTCTACGGCATCGTACGTAACGCAAAGGTCGTTACGGCCGCATTTTTTTAGGCACAGAGGGCAGGATAGAAGTTGGGACATAGTTTGCACCACAGCTCTACATTCACACCCTTTTTTATTTTTAACCCCCGACGCAAAAACGACGGGGTGTTATAAGTTTGACGTGTCTGTGTGTGTGTGTGTGTGTGTGTGTGTGTGTGTGTGTATGTGTGTGTGTGTCTGTCTGTGGCATCGTAGCTCCCGAACGGATGAACCGAATTTGATTTAGTTTTTTTTGTTTGAAAGGTGTATTAGTCGGGAGTGTTCTTAGCTATGTTTGATGAAAATCGGTCCAAGATGGCCGCCGCTACAAAATGGCGGATAACATATTTTTTCACAATTCCCTCAATATGGGTATCAAATGAAAGGGCTTCAATAGTAGAATACTATACACTATAACAAATTTCAAATCCAAGATGGCCGCCACAACAAAGTGGCAAATTAAATTTTTTTTTCTCAACTCCCACAATATGGATATCAAATGAAAGGGCTTGACTAGTAGAATACTATACACTATTAAAAATTTCAAATCCAAGATGGCCGCCACCACAAAATGGCGAATTACATTTTTTTTTTCACAACTCCTTCAATATAGGTATCAAATGCAAGGGCTTGACAAGTAGAATAATGTACACTATACTTATTGTAAGGGAATGAGGAATATTAACTACATCGAAATGAAAACTAAAAACTTGAAAAATATAATCAAAAAAAAAAAAATCTGTTTAGTCTTAAAAATTATTCTTCAACTATAAATTACATACTTAATCAATATTTTTTGACGGATCAAAAACCTGATTAAACACCAAATTACCAGAATCTTAAAACGGAAGAAAATAAAAGAAATGAAATACAAAAATTAAGGAGTCCCTACAAAAAGCATGAAATAAAAAATTAAATTAAAAATTTAAAAAACCCCCGACAAAAATAAAATTAAGGAATCCCTACAAAAAGCATGAAATAAAAAAATCTTATGGAAGTCGGGGGACCTCAGAATAGAAGCTGTTCCACATGCAGAACGGTCCCCCGACTTCCATAAGATTTTTTTATTTCATGCTTTTTGTAGGGATTCCTTAATTTTATTTTTGTCGGGGGTTTTTTAAATTTTTACTTTTTTGGTGCGCGGTGGAAATCCTCATGGACTTGCTCCATCGTGGGGGACAAAGGGGCATGCCGGACTCTTACCGGCTAAAACCACCACTACGGTGTTTCACCTCTACCTAAGGCCTGGTGTCCCGCACACACACCTCCCCGTGCGGCCATTCCTATAATGGCCGCACCCACTCTCGAGTGGCGCGCGTGGAACACTGCGGCGCCAACTCGGGCATGTCGGGTCGAACGACTGACGCCCCTAGTCCACCGCCCGCATCATACATCCACACCCTGCTGCCGTGCCATCGAGGTATGATACACTGAAACAAATGGTGAAACTATCAATTTGAAAGATAAAATTACAAAATATGTATTGAAAAGAAATTGCGACAAGCTGACAGCATTTAGAAATTGACCATAATGGCCTTGTCATTTTAATCAACACCGGGAGTAGGGACTGACATTGTCAATATCGACTCTGAATTTGTTATTATTTCATCAATAAGTTTTAATTACTCAACTTGACTACGCTTCGCTTGAGGGACTTCAATCAGCTCGTATTCCAATCGAATATTAAATAAATGTTTAAAATCGATGCGTTTCACATTTGTACGGTTTGACTTGTGGTTTAATTAACTTACCTACGGTAGGTAGCTACGTTAATTATTTTTGTGTGAACTGAATTTATGCTGCAGCCTATTCATATGGCAAGAAAAGAATATTCTGGGAGGATATAATCAACTAAAAAAATCCGGCAAATGTGTATTTTGCTGTTTGTTTGAAATTGCTCTCCTAAGAATGGTCTCTAAGAAATTGACAGCTTTTGTTTTTAAACTAATCATTCTCCTGTCCTTATCCCAATTTATTTGGGGTCGGTGCAACATGTCTTTTTCTTCTATATTTACCTCACTAGTCGTCATCTTGGTAGTTACTCCCTTTCCAGCCTTATCATCTGTCACACAATCTATCCATCATTTCCTTGGTCTTCCCCTACTCATATAGCCAGGAATTTTCATTTGTTGAATGAAAATTCCTGTTTTATAGTAGGTATAGGTACTATTATGAGTTATAAGGACGTTGTCTAAGCCATAAATGGTTCATTGAAAGTATTATGGCAGGATTTCCTTAGCGCATAAACAATTATTGCTTGAAGATGATTAGTATTATAACATGCCATTTTCTAGCTGTCTGTTGTTAACTTTATTTTCTCCTGCAAATAGTTCTGTAGTTAGGTTTTACTGGGTAGTGGATTACTTTCTTTTTCTTTTCTAACTATTAGAACAATAATTTTAAATTCGGAGAATTACAATTTCCACTGTCGAAAATGTGTGAAATGATGAGAGAGGCAATTCTTGTAATTTCAATAACGTTCACAGTCTGATCGGTCTTAATCTGTCAAAAATACCTCTGAAATCCCTACATTTTTGTCAATTTTTTGACATTGATTGTCGCTGAGATGAGATTGCGACTAGATTTTGTACGATTTTGATTACGGGAATTGGCCTTCTGATTCTGGCCACATTGTAAATTATTACACTTTTTTTTTTAAGTTAGCCAAAATTACCTAACAATTCCATTCGATTGATTCTATAACTATGTATGCTATCCAAAGCACAAAAGATTTGTTAAGTAGGTACATCTTTGTAATCATTATCATCATCATTCTCCACCATTTACTAGAACTAGACTATCATGAAAGAATTTCTCCTCAACTCCGTATTTCAGGTCATGGTTATCTTCAGTAACAAATATTTTCTTTTTATTAACTAGCCCATTTCAATACCATGGTCGAGCGATTCCGTGCTCTATTTTCTGTCCTATTTACAACAATAAACGATCGGTTGCGTCACTATCAATAAATCTGCAGTAACTGCTTTGACTGTCTAGTTTCACAGAATACTAACCATTGTTGATGTTATTGAAAACCGTTGTGAAACCGACCAACGCAATTGCTGTCATTGCGTTGACTGTTGCTAAGCTATGTTTTATGGCTTCTGCGTATTTGGTGAAATATTTATCTGTATCAGGAGCGTAGTCATCATTTCTAGTTTATCTGTCAGTTTTAATTTGTTGATGAACAACCGTTTCAGCAGCAGTGGTGCGACGCTGGCCCGCTGGTAACGGCCCCGACTTGAGAGTTGTAGGTCCTGGGTATGAACCCAGGGAGGCGCTTTATTTTATGTAATTTATTTCATCACCACTGCTCTCAAAACGGTGAAGGAAAACGTGAGGAAACCGGCTTGTCCTTAGACCAAACATTCAAAGATATGTGACATCTACCAACCCGCACTTCGCGTGGTAGATTATGTCCCGCTCTCTCCCACTCACCGAGATGAAGCCTGGTGTTCCAGCAGTGACGTTATAGGCCGATTATGATTATGCAATCGTTTCATCAATATCATCATCATCTGGCGAAAAACATCCACTGCTGGGCATAAAGCTCCCATTCGCATCTTATTTTCCTTTACTAAAGAGCGTTTAGGTAATTACGCCGCCGTAAAAAAAAGGGTTTGACAGTTTGTATGAAATGCAGTCATTTCATATAAAACCTTATTTTTCGAAATTAATGAAATGATTTTAATGAAACTTCATACGCATAAGCAGGATACAAAGGTCTAAAAAGTTAGTAGAGAACATTTTCGACCGATTTTACTTCTTTTTTTTTCACCTCAGAAACAGAGATTTCCAGTTATATTTTTTTAAATAAGACATTTCGAAAATTTCTCTACTAACCTTTGTAACCTGCGTATGAAGTTTATGCGTAGTAGAGTACCTAGTGATAACTTTTCCAACTACCCAAGTATAGTATACTTCCTTAAATCGTATTTGAGAGGCACTTGAACCATAAATCTTCAGATCAAATATTTCCGGTTCAAAAGTGAGCAGAGTTATGACTCCCGGAAGGAAACATTATGATGCTAGCTAGAATTTTATTACGAAGCCTAAAATTTTCAATGAATTTGGAGAAATTTCAGCTAGAAAAATAAGTATCAAGAACAAGCAAGAACTTAAACCTGTAGATTAATCTGCAGTTAACCATGCAGCAAACACGAATTATCTAATATTTCGGCCACGTGGTTCGTAACGATCACTCCATGGATCGACTCGTTGTCCTGGGACAAGTGGAGGGCAAACGGTCACGCGGTCGGTCACCTACGCGTTGGGCAGACCTGATCAAAGCATCAACACAAACCTCCATTGTTCAGAGTTTCCGAGACGCTGAAGACCGGAATAAGTGGAGGAGCACCGCGAGGGCTGCTTTGGCCTAAGAAAATGCAGAGTCATCACGACCACTCTGTCAAGAGCGAACGACTAAGGAGGAGGAACCTATGCTAGTTGTGATGTTTCTGGAAGAACTTTTGGCAATTGGAAAGATCCTTATAAAGCAGTTGAAGTTACTTTTTCAAAGACCATTGTTTTTCATAAACTACCTACTAAAGCACCTAAAATGAAAACAACTTACGAAATTATAAATCCCCCTCAAAAAAATTGTGTTAGAGAAATCTGCTCGCCAGCTAAGACGGCCATAATTTTTTACATGAGTTAACCAAAGGTTTTAAATCTGGAACTAATCTGAGCTTGGTGGAACGCTTAATCAGCGATTTCAACACAATGCCGTGACGTTCGCAGTTGCCCGCGAGATTAACTATCATAAAGATTGTTTACTATAATGAGTTGCACAAGAGTTGTTTAAGGGGGAAGCGCTAAGGTAGGTAGCCCACGAAATTCTAATTTTCTTACGTTTTTTGCAATTTGCTGGTCAGTATTAAGTTGTACGTTGATTAAAATATGATTCGCGACCGTAACATATACTTATGTATTTACAGAATTATAATCATTAGGATCAGTAATACAACTTGTTAAGTTAGTATAATTGTAAGTAAAATGTCAAGATTTCATGAAATAGTCATTCAGTGGGATTACTTGGTCTTAGAGAGTTGTGTTGATGACTTTAATGATTATAATTCTGTAAAAAGATCTAACTTTTTTTTAAGTTTTTATTTTTTCACTAAAACAAGTTTTAAATGCTATAACTTAACTTTAAATACTGTCACGATCCCTGTACCGTTGCATGCACCCGTAAGCACAATGTTTTGCGTGCGTTATATTGCGCACTACCGTAAACAGCAAATTAATGTTCACACCAAAAATAGTTTCCAAGCTATTATTTTTGCACAAAGTTACTTAGTTGACCCTTTGGACGCGAGAAGCACAGAACCGGTCGAAGTGGAGGTGCTTGGGGGAGGCCTATGTCCAGCAGTGGACGTCTTTCGGCTGAAATGAGGGAGTGAATGTACTTAGTTTGATGTACAGAATGCGTACCTAGATGACGGATTCGTGATGGGGTTTTACATCCTGTAATAATCCTTTGAATCATGAACCTAAAATTAGAATGTTTAAATAGCATTTTCCTGCTAACTCTCGCAAATTGGCTTAATATTAGCAACGGCTGATAAAGTTATTTTCGGGTTTTAACTGAAAATACCCCCAATACCGGCTGGTATTGGGGGTATTTTCAGTTAATGCGACCCACTCATAAATAACTTTGTTACACTAATAGGCCCGGTTAAATTAGGCTTCTATGTCCGTCACTCCACTCACATACCTCACCGAGACATTTCTACAAGGAGCAGTATATCGGTAGGTATAATAATTCTGCCGTACGTTACTTAAAACACGGTTAAGCCTCAAACTGCCATTTTTTAGTTTCGAATCACACATTACGTTTTGAAAAATTCTCTATCTTTTGTGCTGGGTCCCATTACTGTTACAGTAATGGGACCCAGCACAAAAGATAGAGAAGAGATTTTTATATCTTTATTCGTTTGGAAGAGACATCATTTCGCAGGTTTTTGTCCGATATCTCTGAAACTACTTTATGGGTTTAACCGTATTTTAAACAATGTACGGCAGAATTACAGAACTTACATCGAAAATATGTGTTACCACTACTTTCTCTCTCTCTCTCGGTCTCCTCTCTCCTAAATGAATAAAGTATAATTTATTCTCCCCCTTTCGTCTCTGGAAGCAAAAATATTAATTAGCTGCGCCCCGCGGTTTCACCCGCATAAGTTTCGATCCCGTAGGAATCTCGGGATAAAAGCATGCATATGTGTTAATCCAGGGTGTTAGCTACGTCCATACCAAATTTTATCAAAATTGGTCCAGCCGTTTGTGCGTGAAGAATAAACAAACATGCAAACACACACATAAACTTTCGCCTTTATAATGTTAATATGATTATGCTGCTAGCGACCCGACCATGGCATGCTGCTGCGCAGGGTTTTTACGACTTGACAAAACATCGAGATTGCTGTATTATATCTAAGTTTATTATTAATGTTTTATACACATTAACCATTCGGAATAAATTCTATGAATGATAGTAAAACCCGCATCAAAATCGTTGCGTAGACAAAAAGCGACTTTAATATGTGTAGAAGAAACATATGTAAATATAAACAATTTTAGGGTGTAGGGGTGGGTACAAGTAAATATAAGGTACCCTAAACTTGTTTTTTGGTTATATCCAAAACCTTTTCTTATTGTAAAAGTTGGTCGCCAAGTGTTCGGCTACATCATTTGTCTAGGCAACGTTACTTAATTAAACCCCTTTAATTCTATCGGTAAATATAAAGTACCCTAAACTTGTTTTTTGGTTATATCTATCCAAATGAACCTTTTCTAACTCAACAAATGAATAACGTCTTATTGTAAAAGTTGGTCGCCAAGTGTACGGCTACATCATTTGTCTAGGCAAAGTTACTTAATTAAATTCCTTTAATTCTATCGTCTAGATATTTTGGCGAAAAACTTTTTCTCGCCAAGGCTTACAAATTTTCAATGGTTAAATTCGTCATATAGCTATCCATCAAAAGACTAAGCTTTGTAGGTCACTGTCTTTAACTCAGTATACATAGCTTAAGATAAGTATGTCTTTATTAACACTCGAACTAGGAAAATCACTCTTACTGCTACGACAAAATGGCGCTTGAATATCAAATTGTTACCACTAATGTACGATGACTGTATGCTGATCAAATTAACAAAGTTCTGGGGCAGTATTATGAAACTATTAATGCCATTAGTATTCCAGATATTAAAAGGGATGGTGCTATCGGTCATGTATGGCCATCTCTCTCTTGCACTGGAATCAACGTCATAATACCTGCAATCATAAATACTTTAACCCCTGCAAATTCATAACACGGAAATATTTCAATTTTAGTACACCCCACATATGCTTCAAATTCAATAGCATTTAAATTAGGTATGCGTTGCGTTTCATGCCAAATTCGATCAGGAACACGTTGAATCAAGTTATGCGCAGTATTTGGTGCTTGCTGATTCAATTAATACAACATGTGTTGTGTTTATTATTACATAACCGAACTGCCTTGTTACTTACTCATTTTACATTTGTAAATGGATAAACAGTTTTTGTATTAAGTATTTTGATTTGTTGAATCTGGTTGAGAGTGGATTCCACGTAGATTGGAATTTTTCGGATTGAAGATTAGAATCTTTTGAAATGCTTCCATTTTGGTATGCCAGAAAGATTTGTCAAGTATCATTATTGCTAAGTATAAGTAAAGACTTCAAGCCCTGACAATCACCAAAGTTGAAAAATTGTTCACAATTTCATGGCAAATATTTGTCAAAGAATTATTTGGTGACGTTTCCTATTGAGCCGTTTCAGACTAAACTTTGACAACTGCTGTTGCCTGTATCTATTTCAAAGAGCACAAAACCCTGGAATCTATTTTCCACATCTATAAAAAAATGTTATTTAAACACAGATTCCAAGTTACCCGCAGCTTACATCGCACGCCTTTGACTAGCTAATCGATGAGGCATGATCGGAAGAATCTCGCCTCTTGATTACTGATTAACCACCATTAGTCATGGATTCACCATATTTTTAGAGATTTTTTCCTAAAACAACGTCGATGGGAACCGAGCAAAAAATGTTCTAAACTTCTTATGCTTCTTTATTACCTAACCTTTTCCCAACTGTGTTGGGATCTAATCGGATGCAGCTGGATACCAGTATTTTACATGTAGCGACTGCCTATCTGATCTCCACAACCCAGTTCTGGGTAAGGTTGGCTGTCAGACTTTCGGGTTTCAGACTACCCGTAACGACTGTCAAAGATGTACGAATGACAGACGGGAATGCTTCTTATGCTCTAAGAATGATGATCTACTTAATTAAATTCCGGTGAAATGATCAATCATGAATACATTCGATGATTGATCATTGGCGGTGGAATAGAATTACTTTTATTTGTAGGCACTAGGCACACTTCCCGGTCATTCACAGGTTTAATGCCGTTATTTTTATCATTGTCTTAAGACAGGTTTTTATTACAAATGGTGGTGTAGGTTTCATTAAGGGCGTATTTCACTAATGAAAATTAACGCGATCAGCACATCTAAACCGCGATCAAGAGCTGTCAGTGTCATCATTGTTGTGGAATATTAACACTTGACACTGATGCTCTTGAACGCGGTTTGACCTTAATCGACCAATACCAAGCAAGATCTTTTATACAATTTCATATTTCTGCTAAAACGTAGGTAAGTAGTCCCTGTCCAGCGGCTATCATCGGTTTATACATAACCTCCTCCCTCATCCATTTATTACGTCATAACCAGATGGAACAATGGCGTCATTCAACATGAAAATGTGACCCAGACAGGATATCGGAAAAACGCTTAATTTGCGTAATGGCTTTTTGTATTGTACCTACTTACCAGATTTAAGTGCTAATTTAGACCTTATAACATACCTATAAGTTCTGTCTGAGTAGAGCATATCAAAATTATTTTTTGCGCACATACTTACATTAAAAAAGTAACGATATCATTATTGTTTATCTCTAACACCGTGAGACAATTATTAAGTGAACTTTAGAAATGAATCCTTTTCTGTCACTTTTCTTTAACCAAAACCTTTAGTCAGAAGTCAATTCAAGTTTAAGACCCAATAAAAATCCTTGAGTAAATATCTACTTGTTAAAAAAATCGTTTTTAACCATAATTCAAGATCTTCCGTTAAGTTTTGCTTAAAAAAAGTTTAAAAGACTAACAAATAGAAAGGAAGCGTTCTTCCGTCAAATAAAATAAAAACCTTCGTAAAACAAACGGGTTTTAATAAAAAGAGTCAGTTCGGTTCCACTGAGACGCTACGGCCCAATAAGTTTCACTTAACACAGTCTTCTCTGAAGAATGGAAGATCAAAATGATTGGTCCTCTGGCTTTTATCGACAACTACATCATCATTAAAAGATTCAGTCAAATGCATATCGAGAGATGTAACTTTGAGTCCCGTGAGCGCTTTTTATTAGTGGCTCAATTTCATTCGTCGATAACTCGGTCGATATACAGCATGCGGGGTCTCCCCGCAGGCGGGGTAATGACTAATGACGGTTGGTACACCGTCTACGGATAATCCCCGTAGCGACCAATGAAATTCATCGGTCGGTAAAAAGCGTGCGGGAGACTCACACCCAATGATAATGAGCCTTTAAAGTAACTGCCAAACTAGCGTTGCAGGTTCTCCATATACCGCAATTGTTCCCTATCAACTAATGGAAATGTTTCCCCGAATACGGGCTCTGTAAAACAAACGGGTTTTAGTAAAAAAGATTCAGTTAGTTCCACGGAGACGCTACGGTCCAATAAGTTTCACTTAACATAGTCTTCTCAGAAGAATGGAAGATCAAAATCAATGATCCTCTGGCTTTTATAGAGAACTAAATCATAATTAAAAGATTCCGAACCCAATGAGCAATTTTTTGTTAAAAGACAGATCGCTACTGATGGTAGCCAGTATAATCATAACTACCAGTATAATATAAAAACAAGACGATGTTATTAAAGCGTCTAAAGAGGTTGTTTATCTGTCGAGGTAAACATTGAAAAAAACAATTTTATTTTGGACCAAGTATAAAGCCTTGCAGCATAATTAATTCGTAAGAGGTAGACTCACGATTTTAAACTAACTTGAATTTAGAATTTCCGCAATCGTATTTGTGGAAGATGTTGAGGTTTTTTCAGAAACAGGCTATAAACTCGGTCCAAAAATAAAATTGTTTTTCAATGTTGTTACCTCGACAGATATCTACTCTTTTTACCGACTTCACAAAAAGGAGGAGGTACTATGTTCGGCTGTTTGTATGTTTTTTTTTGTATGTTTGTTCATTACGCATTGATAACATCACTGTCTTGTTATTAATAGGTGACTTGACTTTGCGCGCGTGCCCCGTAATACCGTGTTTACCTAGCTATATGTTGGTTAAATTATCTTGTCAATAGTATGAAATTATTTATTTAATACTTTAAGCACACAAATGTACAGATGCGGAATTAATGCCGTAGGCTTTCTACCAGTCAACCTTTGGGTGATGCAGAGACAAACAGTGGTAGGTGCAATAACGAAAATTAGGAATAAATATTTGTTTAAATATTGTGTTTAAAAATAGTATGATAGCAGTCTGCCAACCAGTCTTACCAAGGTGTATCGTATTACCCAGTAACTGGGTTGTGGGGGTCAGGTAGGCAGTCGCTCCACGTAAAATACTGGTATTCAGCTACATCCGGTTAGACTGGAAGCCGACCCCAAAATATTAGTTGGGAAAAAGGCTAGGCAGATGATGAGTATGATAGCAGTCTTAGTTCATGGAGACATTAATTTCTCATTTTGGTGACTCCTATCTGTAGAGAGTGCTTAATGTTTCTTCTCCACATTGGTTCAATTCTGTTTGAGTATGGTTCTGCTCTGCTACTGGTGCTGGTGCTTATATAAGTGGTTGCCACTGCTGTTTTAAGCCCAAAAATATTTGCGTTGTAACAATTCGCAAACCATTTGCAATTCGAAATTATTCAGCCAAAAAAGTACAATACGAAATACTGATTTATTACCAACTTCGTTATCCGAACACTCTTATTTATTAGCTTAATTAGTTTTAATTAATTCTCAAATTTGTTCATAGATGGCACTAGAACAAAACAGAAAAACCCGAAGCAAGTTCCGTTTGTGCTGTACCTGGTTAATTATCATCGCTCGAATGCACGCGAATTCGTTTTCGATATTGCAATTAAATTGGACTGACAACACGATTAACGCAATTTATTGTCAGTTTCTACAAATTATGACTATGACAGACAGATAAGCGACAATGTATGGTAAAGAAAGAAAAACAAACGTTTCACAGACCCATTTGAAATAACTAGACCCAATTGTGACACCATAATTGGTAATTATTGCACTCAGCTAAATTGCGAATAACACAATGTACGGAATTACATACACAATGGGAACATTTCTGAATAGCACAGTTACAATTTCGCGTACGAGGTCCTATTTACGAATTGATAATCGCATGACCGATTGCGGAAGAATCGAGTTTCACATCGTTAATCGTGAAGTCAATTCATTCGGTTTGTTAGTTTAATGCCCCTACTGTAATACAATTAGATTGATTAGATATGATTCAGCGAAGCCTTGTTTACCGTTTCATTTGAAAATATTTTGAGTTACAACTTGTATGATGTTCTTAGATCGATCTCTCACTGTTGCATCCGTGTTTCAATCAGAGAAATCAAAACAGTTGAATCTTACGACCATGCCGACGATATCACGACCCTGAAAACAAAACGCAGTTCGTTCATTTTTAGTTCATTCATTCACACATCGTGTTATAAATACCCTAATTGAATTGAAGTTAATCTGTTTACCCGTCTCACTCTCTAAAAGCTGAAATGCGATAGTCGAAGCTTTACGTCCGTCGCCTTGACATTGGCTTACTCCACCGGTATAGCTGGAGCCACCCTTTGAACTCTATCGTGTTGTGCACAGAGGTCATGTGGACTGGCGACGAGGTCGTGTTGAATGACTAAAAGTGTTATAGCCGTTTGATGCTCTACCTCAGAATAACTAATAGTATGGCTCTACTTTGTTGTCTTCTCTTTATCTGTGTGTGGTGTCGCGTATCGACAAAGGGTTCAGCTCTTGGTTCATTTGATATTATTGGAGCTCGTACGTGTGGATTGTTTTTGATGTACTGCAGCATCTTTGTTAAGGCTAAAGCCAGTTTCACATATCCAATTATGAGTCTGTTCAACCCCAGTGTAACAAACATTATCGCCACTTTACTCTTTTGCTGATAACAAGACGGACGGAGCCCTAATTCACTATGACCACTCAACGATTCCTTACTCGAAACCACGTCAATTCTTTAGCTCATCCCGCCAATCTCACGTTCATTTCGCCAGGTTTTGTTTTTTGTGTCGTAGAGAATAAGGCCCCGGGTCTAACGCACATATGAGTTTTTTAACTTGTTAACATCATAATTATGCAGACTCTAAGTACCTACCTCCTCGTCTCATTTTCTAAAACAAATCATTAAGAAATCCAACAAAAGTCAAACTTATTTCGAAGAAGTCGAAACCTTTCAAAACACTTCAGACATTATATAGCAACTTTTCCAATCTAACATTGTTTTGAATAATGAGCGGCTACAGTAAAACTTTTTATATAAGACGCAAGCAATATAGGATATCGCTTAGCAATTTGTTTGCGTCTTAGTGCTCAAGTTACAGGAATTTCATGAACAAAATTGCTATCTGGATCTATTCTTCATCCTTTCTGGCTTTTGCAAACCTTACCTTCGTAGATGGCCATCATTGACGCTTTCTTTCAAATTTTATCAATCTCTTTACCAAGTTGTTTCTAGCAGATTTTTCTCGCCCTACCAAGAAATCTGTGTTGTGCGGCAATCAATAAGCAATTTTTCGACACAAATGGAACCTGAAATCCAAGTTACGTTAACTTCATGGCCATCAGTGTCGCCTCATTGACGTTTTCTTTCAAATCTTATTAATCTCTTAATTATTTCTAGCAGATTTTTCTCGCCCTACCAACAAATATGTCTAGGTGTGCGGCAAAAAGCTATTCTTCGAGACAAATGGAACCTAAAATATACGGGAACTGCATAAAGCATTCTCGATCTCTCGATCATGATCCACGCTGCAGCATTGCTGGGCGTGATCCGAACTCGTGAAATCGTGATTTGGTGGCGTGTTTCGCGAAAGCGTGATGATCCTCTTTTGACATTAATCTCTTTGTTATTCATGTTTATTTCATAAATAATCGTTTCGTAATATTATCTGTCCACGGTTTTATGTTTGCATTCGTTTTTGGAGTTTGTTTGTGTTCGTTTCTGAGTTCCCAACAGGCTTGCAAAAAAACATTGCTCACTATTGTGAGCATTGTTTTTTGATTCTATATGTCCCATACTTGTATACTACTTTAAAGGGGTTTTGTATATCAATATACAAAACCCCTTTCGTATACCTATCCAATGACGGTTGAAAAAATGTTTGGTTGGGTATGAAGGCCAATATCGTCTTCGGCTTCCAATTTGTTATAACCGTTCCATTTAATTTTAACTTCTTGTTTTAAAATACTAAAATGTTGGTCCAATAATTCTCTAGAAAGGTCGTACCCCACTATAATTCATAAACTAATGTTTATGTTCCTGTCCCTCTTGAGATTAGCTCTGCCCGCTGCCCGCAAATTGAATTTGAAAAGGATCCCAGCTTAACTCAATCCCTGAACGTAAAAGGCTTAGTAATTAATCCTGCATATTTATGTTAATACTCATACACAGTCCACAGGCATAATACGCCCAAAAATCAAAAAAACTTCGTCGTGGGTATTGTGTGCAACTTTTTAATCTGCTTTATAAGTACACACAACTTTCCCCATAGTTTCTGATTAAGAAGACCCCCGACGGGACGGGACGGGCTAGTGGCCAGATATGTTTAGTTCTAAAAAACCTCACTAGATGGCGTTGTACAATTTGGCGTTTCCTGTTCGTACTTACCTGACGTAAGCGATACAGTGATCGAGGATTAAAGCGGTTCCCCCAGGGCGAGACCTTCCCATTGCACTGCGGTTGGATTGACCCCTGCGATTATCCCTAACGTTGCGCGTTGATGACTCGGACGTGTTATTATTGGTAGTAGGGAATTGCGTACGCGCCTTTCTCCATCAGATCAGAATTCGAATATCCATAGTCCTGTCTGGATTGGGACAATCTGGGGTACGAGATTATCAAATGCTGTAGTTTTTCGACGGTGTTTGTTATTTTCTACATCACTGTTCAATTAGGTATCGAGTAAAGATGAGAGAGCTGTGAAGGAAGTTTCTTAATTATCCATTAATTACTTTTACAACTGACTTTGATAAGCGTCGATAGTCATTATGTTTATCCCGTTCTATCGTTTTGCTCTTACAGCTGACTTGATTTATTATGTTTTCACCCCTTTGTCCGCACAATTTCGTAACAAAGGATATACCGCTTCGTAACGTAGATCTAGTTTGTACATCTCCGGTCATCACCGTATCTACGGGACCGTATAATATTAAACTGATCTACTTATAATATTATTCTCACAACTTTCTGTTTTTTTAATGTTTATTTTAATAATCAAACAATGCACACCTAATTATAATAATTAAGTAATTATGTCTACATTTTGAGGATTTATTTTTACTGATGTATGACTGAATCTGGATTTTCTATTAATGTATATTACTTTCAGACATTTCAAGCTTTCTACACAAATAATAGTTTTCAACTAAAGGAAGCAATCCCATAATATTTTTTTTTACAACCTTTGTAGTCCCACTTCTGGGCAAAGGTCTACCCCACAGCTTTTCACCCTTCCCTGTGTAGGTACTGCCTTCTCCGGCCAATCTCCCATAAAGCATAATCAGTCTATAATATTCCCACTGCTGGGACACAGGCCTCCTGTCGGCGAGACGGAGTATAATCCACCACGCGGGCCCAGTGCAGGTTGGCAGATGTCAATCTCCCATAAACGCGTTTCCTCGTCCTCTCTTCTGTCTGTCTTTGCTAAATTTTAGCGTCCAAATATGCAATTGCAATTTGTTCGTACAAACCGAAGTCTTAATTAATAGACAGTCATTAAAAATCTCCACAGTATTATAATAATGCAAATAGACGGCGAAAGGAGAATGTTCGAACCTAAATCTTGAAACTAGTTATTCAAGTTCGCAAATATTACGGCTATATTACATAATAATATGCCATGTATCTAATTAAGATAAGATAATTGACACTGTAACTAAACTATATGTTGGTATCGGTGCACGAAAGGCTGTTATGTAAAGTTTAGTATCAAATGGAGAATTTGTATGTCAGGTTGATACAGATGATAAAATGGATGTAACAAAGATGTTAGAAATATTTTGTGAATGATATATATACAATATCAATCAGTTTTAAAATTTAAAAGTAGGTTAGCAATTACTAAGAGGAGTATTGCTTACAGACAATTGTTCTTAATCAATGAAGAAGCAGTGCAATGCTGTACGATGTGTGCTTTGAACTACTGATAACAATATTACTGAAATAATAAATGTTTACACCGGATCAACAATGCATATCTACACTACACTGATAAAAATGTTCATCATCATCATCAGTCTCCAGCAGTCCACTGCTTTACAGACCTGGCCTCTTCAATTGCACCCTGCGAAGATCGTCGCTCCACCTAACCTAAGGGCGTCCTACTTGACATTTGTCGGTTCGTGGTCTCCACTCACGAACCTCTCTACCCCAACGGTCATCGGTTTTACGGCTGACATGGCCGGCCTATTGCAACTTTAGCAATCCGGCAATCTTCATCAGGTTCAATTCGACACTAGATCCTTGCCCAAATGCCACAAACTTTTGCCCCAAAATCTACAACAAACTTATAAATACCAATTGTATCTATTTTCAACTGATAGTGATTGCACCAACACCATATTAGGTATGTATCACTGAACTTGTTTTTCTTGTTACAGGTGGAACAATCGCCTGGCATAATAGAGGGTAAGTACTTTTGTTCTATAGTCCTAGTCACTAGTTCAGTGGTCTAAGATCCTTTTGTTCAAACCGGTGCAGAGGATATGGGTGTCTGTGAACTATTTAGCATGAAAGATAAAAGGTCACCCCATATCTTTTCGTGTCTGTCTGAAGTAATGACAAACCACCTTTGTCATGAGAACCCCTTTTTTTCCTTCAACAGCAATCAATGTTGTTTCAAATTTTTTTAAAAGCAAGCCAAACATGTACTCTCCATATCCACGATTTTTTATAGAACCGCTCCTCTTTTTGCTCCAACCAACCCAATACATGACATTCACCTCTTTTGTCCGCATCTCCACCCATCCCGTTTAAAATCACAATAGGATTACGTCACCCTCGTTATAAACACGACACAATATTACAAAGACGACCCAATTCACACCAACGCTTTCCATTTCATCGTTTATTTAGGCGACATCAATTAATAATGCATTAGAAGGAGAAATGTATGCTACGCATGCGTGTTTGATGAAAGTGATAAGGTATATCTAGATGTGATTTACTTTTACTCGGCTCGTTGTAGTAATTAACCCAAATTGAAGGCACGGGCTATTTAATTTGGCTCAGAAAGCTGTTATATTGAAGCTTCGTGCGAAACGTCAGAATTTTGTACTTCATAAAATTGCTCTCAGGAGTTTTACTGAAAGTGGAAGAGTAATTTATTGAAGTGTACCCTTAACGGATTAGAGCGTTGGTCAATTATCTCCTAGCTGTTAAAACACGATCTCGTTTTTATTAATTTTATGTTATGGCTACTAGGGAGCCTATGCTGTAGGTACAGTCACGAGCACTAATATGTCAACACTTGGCAACTTACAATTGCGATTATTTCGTGAAATAACGAATGCAACGTTGAAATACGACACTTTACACATACCTATGGGTTCGAAAATACTTTGTTCGTAATAACATAAAATTTCACTCAAAACTAAAGGAGAAAATCGTCTTTGAATAAAGCCAAGTGTATACATACTTTTGCTCGTGACTGTACAGGTTACTAGGTTTTTGGAAAATCGTTGCTACCACTGATCATTGCAATAGGAACATTAATATACTCTAATATCGTTAAATAACCTTGAACAAAAGCAACATATAGGTACAACTTTCCCCATAATAACAGTTACGAAAACAGATTAATTCATAGAAACGCCATTGTTATTAAACGCTACACAAAAATAACTAATATATGACAGTTATTACCAGCTGCAGTATCGAATACAACTGATATTATGTAAAACGGATGTACCTAAACAGTAAGCCAACCAACGAAAAAAAGAAAAAAACATACGCGGCTTGATACGATACGATGTTGCGTCAGCAATGAGTATTATACACAAACTTTCAGCTATTTCAGTTTGTGTTATAATTGGGCCAATCCTGAAAAATATCGTCCCTTCTTTTAATGGGAAATCTTTACCGTGGAGTTTACGTGACTCTTCTTCTCCTCATTAAATAATATTCTAATAATGTCATTAATTATTCTGGCCGATTAAGTTCGAGGTTTGTATACTTTATTGGTTCTCTGATAAAAAACCAACCTTACATTCACGAAGTCTACGTCAGGAAGATCTATGTATTATTAATAAGAACCTGCATCTCTTTTGAAATAACTGCCGATAAGGGCAAGAGCCCTTATCCTAATTTTTTTCGGGTCGGTTGCATGCGCAGCATGCTTTCTTCTTTCGTACATCTCTACGGTCATCTCAGTTTCACTCCATTTCTGGCCATATCACTCGATGCAGACAGTGCCTGTGCCTGTGCCCCAGCGGCAGTCCGCAGCCTGTAGGTTTGCACTGTGCGCCCAACTAAAGGTTGCGCACCTGGCGTCACCTGGCAGCCCCCAGCCTGACCAGCCCCTATAAGGTACGGCGCTTGATTGCCATAACATAAATCATATCAATTGACCACAATTCGAATACCATAACCGGTTATTTCTAACACCGTATTGACTAAGCGTAACACGGTATTCATACATATTGCAACACGCATTTTCACATATTGTTTCAGTAACGTAACACCACACTACTTGGTAACTGTTACGTACAGAAGTTGACACGTCAAGACAAGTGTCAAACCGGTAACATGACATAGATAGCCGTCACGCCTGAATTACATGAAGGGTGAGGCTGAAGGTGCAATATCGCATAGACTTCATTGGTGACCGTAATAGGGCCTTTATGGATATTACACAGCGTATTCTTATTCTCTATTGCACACATCAACACAAGCACAATGTTGTGTTGTGAGTGTATTGCAGTTTCATCATCATCATAATTTCGGCTTGGAATTACCCAATGCTAGAAAAGCCTCTTTTTTTCTGCCTTACTTCCCAGTTCTATGCGTCCCTTATCCAGGTATTGTTGTTTACTTTATCTAAAAGGTCTTAAGTACTGAAAAGAATGTCAAGATTTATCACGACCAGAACCAGGACCATAAAGACAGTTTTTTTTGCACCTGTCGCCCTTTGACCTTCAGGGCTTGGAAAGGAAATTTAAATTTTCCAACCACAACCTGCCTAAAATTGCCTTGTTCTACGAAATCGTTTACAACTTACAGTAGAACTGAAGATTGCATGAAGGTCCCATCCAAGACATTTTCAAATACATCAAATTTCAGCTGCATGCTTGCTAGAATTGCTAGCACTCTAAATCTGGCAAGTCCTATTGGTCCTTAGTGGTTTGTGACTAACTGTAGTACATGTCGTGTTTAGAGGTTATATTAGTACTCAACAACTAATTTGCGGTAATTTGAATGATTGTGTTAAGTACGTGATGATGGAAGTCGTTCAATGTTTGATTATGTATGTAGCACTTGGGTGTTATTTAGGTGTTTGCTGTGTTATCTTTGCCCTTTTTCCTTGTAACACAGAAATTAAAGACAAAAAAAATGGGTAGCTCTTTTCTAATGGCTTTTGGAGAAGATCAGAGGAGGAGTAATTTTCGTCATTTTAAGAACGTTCTCAGGCTGATCTCAGTCAATCTGTCAAAAATACCTCTAATTTCCCTAAATTTTTGACAAGTTTTTGAGATTGATTGTCGCTGAGATGTGATTGCGACTAGATTATGAACGTTTTTAATTATGGGAATTAGCCTTCAGATCAGACAAGTGGCCAGTATTGCTGAGCACGCAAATCCGTAGTGTGACCTTTTAGGACCGTGTTTTTATCTGTTATGTAAACTTTTGCTAAACAATTCAATAGCTAATACAATAGAATCTTGGAATGGATCCAGATCTTCTTCAGCCATCATTCTAGTTGGCAGTGACCTCCAAAAACGACTTTAAGTAAAAGTAAAGTAAAATTTATTTGCATATACTATTATATTGTAGGTAAGTACTTACAATATACATATAAGATGTCACAGTATAAAATCGATTAAAGTAACAGTAAGGTGGATTGTAGGATAAGGATCACCTCCTTTGTATACATGAAAACCAACATTACAGAGTATCCAATGTGTTTTCGCAATGTTAATTAAAACTGCAACAAAAGAAACAGTTAATAGCGCTGCAGGCAGTTGAAATTAACTCATAACAAAACATTTCGTTCTCGGATGTAGGCGACGGACGTAGAAAGCATACGGACACACATATGTACCTGTCATAAACATACATGCGGACACAGATAATAAATACGTATGCATATAATTATGGTCGCATGTGTAATATTTCAGTAGAAGAAGTATAAATAAAGTTTTTAATGAGATGGGATTTCTTATAAGGATCGCTTCTGATAGTAAGCGTCCTTGAAAGATAGATATTAGTTACATAATTTATTGAATTTTAGTGCAGTTTTCTCCTAGCGGTAGGCGTAGGTACTAACGATGCCTGTACCCCTCACTTACAACGTAACCTTCGTTATGATAAGTGGTATTTTGCTGTTTCTAGTTCTTCTACTATTTGCTATTTTGTATCTGTTTCCTTTCTCCGAATCCGTCGATATCCAGAAGAAAGGCTTCATAAAGAAAACTCCAACTTAATCTTCTTGGCTTTACTTCGCATTTACCGTTTACGGAAACCACATACATTTAATTTTAATAGCGTTTACAAACTGTGCTCTGATTGTTTCGTACTACAAATAACACGCCTCTTTCACTTTCATAATGTCCGTTTTATTTTCTGTTGCCGCGTTGATGCGCTAAACGCCAGAATTTATTATTGAAAGTAGGTACAATGAAAAGGGAAACTGTCGGAGTTTCTTGTAGCGTGCACACAGTGGCCGGTAATGTCGCAATGGATATTAATAGATAGGTAGATTACTGTTAGTCTGCATCAACCCACTGCTGGGCAAAGGACTCTCTTCATGATTTTCAGCTCTTTCAGTCCAGTGTTAGGTCGTTTCTTTTCTCCAGCTCGTCCCGCCATCTTCTACAGCGTCTGCCTTCTAGCTGTTAGGGCTCCACGTAGTGGTTATTTTGGCCCACAGCTCATTAGGCAGACGTGATCAGCCCAGTCCCACTTCAGCTTAACGGCTTTTTGAGCAACTGAGATAGGTAGATAAACCGACTATTATGTATTAATGACCGTGTTAAGAAGGAGTAATAAAGGTAATACATTGCTAGAATGAATTCTAGAACGCGTTTGTGCATGTACAGAATAATTTGATGTATTCCGGTCTGATCCCCTGAACCCCCCTTCCCCTCCTCTATCCCCCTCCTAGTTCGTTTCCTCAAGAAATATTTCAAAGGAAATTCAATCTGAAAAACAAACCATTAACTACTTTTATCTCTTTGTAATCGTTTGGAATTTACACTACTTTAATGAGACCCATTAGTTGCACGGGAACAGCTATGAGAATTAAATCATGTAAAAAGTTGAATTGCTAACAAGACAATGAATGTTTAGTCACCTACTGCCTTTACCGATAAGCAATCGATGTTTATCGATACTTTTTGCTCGAGTTCTTACTCGTATTGCATACAATGCAACACACATAAGATCGAACAAATGAGCTAACATTACCGAGTTGTGCATTAGAGCTAAACACGTAATTATCGATGTCGGTAGACGATTGTTACGATTGATGGCTACTGCTTACGTTTAGTGGACGCGACGGTGTATGAAGCCGTTGCCTTTTCGAGCAAACAAACTATTATGAGCTACGAGCAGCGCCCCGCGGTTTTACTAAATTTCATCTAAATCGGTACAGCGGTTTAAGCGTGAACAGGTAACAGACAGACACACTTTCGCATTTATAATATTAGTATGGATTTTGATGATTAATTTAAGTAGTTAGTTAAGTGGTAACAAAGTAAACCAGTGTAAACTATTATGAACTATTTTGATGATTGATCGATTTATTCCGGTCTGATCCCCTGAACCCCCTCCACCGAATTTTCCCCATGTTTTAATAATTAGGAACCCTCACGGGCGTCCTCAGAACACCCTACCAAAGTTTCACAATCTGACCAATGGTTTTGAAACGCATAGAGGACAAACATATAAACATTGATATTTATTAGAAATTTTGATGTTCTATCAAGTTGTAAAAACTGTGCGTAGCAGGGGCGGGTCGCTATTATAACATTACTGACGAAATGTGGGTGAACTGTGGTCTACACTTCAGCCTACTTACTCTTTTAGAGATTTATTTCAAGTACTTGATTATTTGTTAAATACCAGTTCTATTTAAAATATCTACTGTTGCCAAGTATGATTGAAAACCGTCTGTCAATACTCGATTGATTCCGATGGTATAGATTCTTCACTAATGTTCTTGGCACAAAGCCAAAATATCGATCACCCGATCGATATTTTATTAACTGAACTATTTTGATATGCTAGCCGATTTTTGAGCGTGTTCATGCGTAGGCAAACTGCCAATGAATCAGTTTCAGTTTTTTGTCCGAATTTTTGTTCTAGATTAATTTTGGAAACTTGTCTTACCAAACGTACTTACGAACGAACCAGAAAAAAAGTGTAAACCAGAGTTTTTTTCTAAACATCTGAGGGCGCAGCAAGTGGCGATGCCTAATTTTGTTACGAAGTAACTCAGAACCACCGAAGAGGTCGAATAAGAGTGACACTGGCTGATTACTGTCACTCCAGCGGAGCGTGTCATTGATGGTTGCATGGCGGCTGTCTTCTGATGACAGCTGACGTCAGGGGTGCTGCTATCGTAAGACGTCCACGACGAACTGCTATATTCCGGCACTCCTGATGATATTGGAGCTGCAGAACCACCACTTCTGGTAAAGGCTATCCTGCTTACTTCGATAAAACTGGTAATCAGCTAGTATGAGCTTGTGCCTTTACTAGAACTGTGAAACACGTGTCTGTCGGTATTCGATACCTCTGATCGATATCTCCACTCGTGTTCAAGGCACGTGAAATGCTCCGATGTAATCGATTTCATGCTTTTACATTTGCGTGAAACAAATCGGAACACGTCGCATCTTTCTCTTGCAGATTTTACACGCTTTATTTATTAAGTTTTTGCCTACTTATAGAAGAAAAGTTTGCTCTTATTGTGCATTTTTCAACTTCATAATAAAGAGGAGACGTTTTTAAAGGCATGAACGTGTACATTAATTCGTTATAGAGAAGCATACTAGTTTATTTAATTGTTTCTCGGTATTTTCGATACAAAACCACAGGTGCAATTCTATTAAAAGAGACAGCTGATGAGCTTATAGAAACTAGTTCTTAAGGACGATATCGACGGGCAAAGTCAATAAATATGTTACCACTTTTTTATTTTAGGGTCCCCGCACACGGGCCACCGGCCACAGCCACAAACGCCGCCACAACAAGCTAAAAGCTTTGTAGAAGAAGAAGAAGATTTGTAGCGTGTGGCGGCCACCGGCGTCAACCGTGTGCGGCGAGTCTATAGAAAATGTATGAAAACTACAGGAAATATGCCGGTGGCGTCGTTTTGTGATTGTGGCCGGTGGCCCGTGTGCGGGGACCCTTTTTTTTTTTTTTTTTTTGCGGATGGGAAATCATCAAACGACCCCTCCCGCTCTGGGTGGAGCGGAAGGGAGTGTCAGACTCTTACTGACTAAAACCCACCCGTGTTCCTTCCTTAGCCCTTTATGTTCCGGGCCAGCGGTAACCCTTTCGGACAATCCCGCTGACCCGGCAGACTTCGGCCCTATGGGGCCCCTCCTCGATGCTGACATCTCTTTGAGGCGCGCGTGGAACACGTACGCGCCGTCCGGCACGGGCCTGGTCCTGATCGGACGGTGAGCTACCCATTACTCTCCGCCCGCAGGCCCGCGCCTACGGTGGCCGGGAGTCGTCGCGCGGCTCCCGACGCCCGGAGCGTCTCCCGCGGCGGCTGGGACGGGAGGCTCTCTCCCTGAGCCGTCCCGCCACCTCCTTCGCTAGCATGACTGCTTCGCAGAAGGAGGTGACTGCCTCCCACTCCCTCTCGCCCCGGACCATGGCTTGCACCAGGGCCGGGCGCGAGAGGTCGCCGCCGCTGCCGATCGCCTCTACGAGAACACGGCGGTGCTCCGCCCAAGCGGGGCAGACCTCCACCGTGTGCTCCACCGTGTCCTCTGGGCGATCCTGGCAATGGTGACACCCGGGCGTTTCCTCCCGCCTGATGATGTGCAGGAACCTCCCGAAACTTCCGTGTCCGGTGAGGACCTGCGTCAGGCGGTAGGTGAGGGCGCCGTGGCGCCTCTCTAGCCACTCCTCAAAGAGGGGTCTTATCGCCGCTATCGCGGCGTGCCCTGCGCTGGGTTGCGACAGTCGTTCCTTCCATGTCGCCATGAGATCGCGCCGGAGCTCCGTCCGCTCCGCAGCGATTTGCCGCGGAAGCGGAACTTCTCCCCGGCGTAGTGCCTCCGCGCGCCACTCATATACGCGCGCGAGGACTATCGCCTCCAGATCCCATGGCGGCAGTCCGGCAATGAGGCTTGCCGCCTCGCCAGAGATCGTGCGGTAGCCCCGGATAAGCCTTATGGCTACCACCTTCTGGGGCGCGTTCAGGTAGTGGGCGGCTCGCCGCCGCAGTGAACGCGCCCACACGTGCTAGTTTGCCAATCAATAAACTCCACACATTGTCACATCCTTGCGCGTCCATAAAACGCACTATCTGTCTTTCCGTCCGTCCATTTGTGCGCTTTCAAAACCACCTACCCAGAACTAGAATCCAGGTGTGTCTCTGGTAAGTCTTTAGAATATAATCATAATTGTATACTCGTCGTGCCATCTGGGACTTTTCAGTAGCAGCCAGGAGCCTGGACTTGTACCCGGTTGATGGCAATCAGCTCGCATCCGATTATACATGATGGGACTTAAACATTCCTGGCGAAATGTGGGGTGTATTAAAAGGTAAAGTCAAAGCATTTATTTCAAACTAGCTGGCCCGGAGAACTTCGTACCGCCTCAGAATCAATAAATGTTTTGTTAACTTATTAGCTGAATTAAATTCACTTTTTAGGGTTCCGTACCTAAAAAAGGTAAAACGGAACCCTTATAATTATAAGATCACTTCGTTGTCCGTCTGTCTGTCTGTCAAGACCCTTCTTCTCAAGAACGCGTGGAGTTATCAAGTTGAAATTAATATCAAATACTCAGAGCTGCAATCCCTTGAAGCAGTGAAAATATCAAACTTCTAAATCAACACAATCAAAAGATACGGGCGTTTATGTTCCGTTTATGCCACATATTGGCATATAAAAGGCACTTTCGAACGTCGAAATTTACAAAAAAGAATTTTCCAAATCGGTTTATAAATGACGGCGTACTGAGGTAACAAACATAAAAAAAAATAAAAAAAACAACCGAATTGAGAACCTCCTCCTTTTTTTGAAGCCGGTTAATAAAATAGAATTGATTCTAATCGCCCCCTTCCAAAAGGTAGTTTCGAATGGAGAAGAATGGGTAAGAAGCTCCACCGTTAGTACTCAACCACCCACACCTCCTCACCACCACCACCTCTCCCAATCCTTCAGGGTATACAAGCGTTATGTTGTATGTCCTTGTGTACTCGTTGTTTACGCAAAACTCTAAAGGAGCCGTAGCCAAAGCTAGTTATGTATCTCCAGCGGCCTAGCGCAGTTTGAACCCAGCAAGCTGGAAAAACAACAAAAATAAATGCAATATCCTTAAAACAGCACATTCGGGAAGAATTCTATAAAACGTACTGCACGTGGATGTCAGTGAGAACTAGGTCGTTTCCGCAGTGTCGCAGTAGCAACTGTGTCAGGGTTCCATCCGCGGGGGACTGGGGTCTGTATAATTTAGTTGCTAATAGACATTAACTGTTGTTAACAGGTGGGAAAGGAAGTGCTAAAACATGTGGTTGATATGATTTTATGAAGCCTGTTGTCAAGTGGTAATTAGGAAGCGAACAATGCTTTTCAAGTGTGTCATCATCATCTGCCTAGCATTTTCCCAACTATGTTAAGGTCGGCTTCCAGTCTAACCGGATGCAGCAGAATACCAGTATTTTACATGGAGCGACTGCCTATCTGACCTTCACAATCCAGTTAATACGATACCCCTTGGTAAGACTTTGTTCTCAGACTTTTGGGCTCCTGACTACCTACCCGTAACGACTGTCAAAGATCCACGAATGACAGCCGGGACCAACGGCTTAACGTGCTTTCCGAGGCACGGAGGGGTCTCGGTGTGTAAAGATGGTCACCCCCATCCACAGACCAACCGCGGTAAGCGTAGCTTAACCTGATCGATGTACCTGTTCGGCAGTTCTTATTTAGCCACGGTTCCCTCTTTGCTTTTCACGAGTGTAATGGTGTTAAAGGGCTCAACGTGCAAGAAAATAGCAGATTTATAACGTTTTCGAATACATAACATATTTTACTAGCTGTTCCCCGCGGTGTCACACGCTGCGCGGCTCCTAAGGGTCGTAGCGTGATGTTATATAGCCTATAGCCTTCCTCGATAAATGGACTACCCAACACTAAAAGAATCATTCAAATCGGACCAGTAGTTCCAGAGATTAGCGCGTTCAAACAAACAAACAAACAAACAAACAAACTCCGCAGCTTTATAATATTAGTATAGATTAGCAAATAAAACAGAAGGCCAATTCTCGTTATTTAAAACGTTCAAAATCTAGTCGCAGTCTCATCTCGGTGACAAAGAAATTAGAGGTATTTTTGACAGACTGAGATCAGACTGAACGTTCTTAAAATTACGAAAATTGCTCTCTGAAAAGTTCAAAATGTACAGACGCCAGCACATCAATCTACCCGAAACTGTCAAATTTTCCCAATCAACTTTGAATCTTGTACCTTAGCGATAAAGTTGACAATCTATTAAAGAAATTTGACAGATTGTAGTAGCTTGATGTGCTGGCGTCTGTACAATCCTTTTTATCGACGATGACAGACAACATTAAACAAATGCACATCAATTTGACGGCTAAAAGAAAACAAAAAGTATTTGACCTTTTACAAAAAAGTCTATAGCAACAAAGTACCTACTTTGGCGAGTTATGTCGCTTACAACGAGATTCGCAGGATGTTTTTAAACAAAGATGGTGTATGATCAATCGGCTTGTCATGCACCAACCAAAGTAGAGGATGTTTTAGTTGAAGTCGATTACAACATCAACCAATGATTTCGTTCGTGTAATAACATTTCAATGTTTGCTTTGAATCTAAAAGCAAAATAATGCTGCAATAAAAACAAATTCTAAAATAAACATCCCACTATAAAATTCAGCTGAATTTTTCAAAGCAAAAATAAGTTCCTTTTTCATTTTTACAGTCGGAAGCCAGGAGCAGTTTTCACTGGACTGACGACATAAAATATTCATGTATGCAAAACGTTTGATCAACACGTACGGCCGATTTTATGCATCGCTGACGATACCGGTTTTATATGGAGACTAAAATTTTAGCTGTTTACCTTAGAAATAGTTTCAAGGTCATTTTATATGTGCAGAAGACGTTGTTATGGTTCATTTTTGTACAGTTTTTTAAGAGGACAATGGAGCAAAAGAGTTTAACTTTGCAGACTGGTACGCATTTTAGCAAAGTTGACGTTAAAGTTTGGCTATGTTGTCATCACTTTCCTATTGTATCAATTGTCTGTAATTATAATCATAGTCATAGTAATTTATTCATTAATAATAATTTATTTCTCAATTTATATAAAATAAATTACATTACACACAGAACAAAAACGGACAACATTGATTTAACATAAATCCCACCAACCCGCACTGGGCCCGCATGGTGGATTACGGCCCACTCCCTCTCACAGAGAGGAGGTCCTAGCAGTGGGAACATTATAGGCTGATGATGATACAATAATCTCTCTGAGGCTCTCTGAGGATGTTATGTCTGCACAACAAATCATCATCAATAAGCCTGCATATCTGCTGTTTTACCGTTTCATCTTGTCGTACCTTATAACTCTTATAAGCAAGAAAATAATTATTATTGTGTAAGTTTCTAACAAGATTTAAAGGAATCATTATCATTGACTCCAAAGTACTGCCTTCCTATCGTCGGAAATTAAAACGTTTGACTAACTAAATATTCCCTTTCCTGTATCACGTAATCGTATCCTAGTCAACTACGGGATATCTGAAATATCGGTGGTTTTTATAAGCCTTTTAACTATTCGAATATCTTTGTTGTCTTGTCTTCAAATTAACTATGAATTGAAGAATAAGAAATATCAAGTCTTCGGAAGTATGTGCTAAATTTAGGTACTGTTAATTCACAAGCATCCGATCACGCCCGCTGGTACCAGGAAGGCATAAAAACAAGACAGGCATAACTTTCGCCCGCTCCGATAAACAAACGGTTTCAGGAGTCCGTTGGAGCGTCGCCGAATGCTTAATTAATCGTAGTGGAAGACTAGAAGTTAGCGATCTATGAGGACCACTTGAGCGGAACGAAGATAAAAACAATGTAACTTCATTGTTTAGATTGCTTTGACTTTTATTTGAAGTTCTAATTAGAGCAAAGGAGTTCTTTGTTGAAAATGTACAGGGTGACGCTTTCAGAGAAGATTTCGGGCGTCATATGTTTTAACGTGAAAATACTGGGAAAATACAGTTTCAAAACAAAACTGGCAAGTAACTTTTAGAAATTACACATTCCCTTCTAAACAGTTGAGCACTAAGGTCTCATAAAATTACTAGAGCTATGTCATGCTGGAGACGAAGCTGATGAGGGTACTAAACTTTTCCCTCTTTGCAATTACCTACTCTAATGAAGTTGCAAACTCGAAACCGCCTGAAAGTCGTGTACCTAATATACTATGCACTCAAATTGATAAAAGCGCTAACCGAGAATCAGGTGTTTAGTCTACCATGAGGTTGCGAGAAATGGATTAAGTACTGAATGAAGTACCTACAGACCACCAATGTATAGTTGAAAACAATGTCTATGAAAATTGTGTCAACTCCCAGAATTTCGGTTGTCTTCGAGGAAAACCGCAATGTCAAACATACATTTAGAATAGATTTGTGGAATAGTTATTACAATGTTAGAACGCTTCGAATGTAAACTCAAACTGGTAAATAATTGGCATAACTCGTAAATCAGAAACGAAGAACATGCAAAGCTCTAACCATGCAGCCATACATGAGCTTGCCTGTCTTTTTATTTTGTCCACTATAACAATACGGGACAAACACAGTAAATGGAAGTGCACAGGCAATGCCCGTAGCCACAACGTTGGATAAGCGGGTAAGTAACCGCAGGGCAAGTCCTACCGCACCGTTGCGGTATGGGCTTACTGCCAGTCATCGTCCCCGAGAGCTCACTCTGTCAGGTATTCCTGCAAAGTTGCATTGTGTGGAACCAGGCAGGCATGCGATGACATAGCTAGATTTACGAGCAAATCCACAAACTTTACCATCAGGTTGAAACACAGATCTCTCAGTATCAGCATTGAATAATCGCTTCTCTTGTGATTAAATCATCGGCTTTAGTATTTGACAGCGGGCGAACGGATTACGACGATTAGGTGCCTTTGACGTCATCCCGAAATCTATAGATAACGTTACATAGTCGGTTACATGTTCATCCATTACATGAATCATGTCAAATATTTGTGGTTCGTCGTGGAGGAGAAAAGCTCTCACGGAACGAACGAATCCATTTCTGTCAACTACAATTTATTGGAAAATAATAGATTCATTGTGATTTCCTTCTGCTCTGGCTCTGATGAAATTACTGTTCTTTGTCTAAATTATTATTGTAGCCGTAGCAGACTGTTATGATCATCGCCTTCATCATTGTGGGACTATCTTTATGGAAAAGGAAAATTATAGCCTTCTTACATATTGTTCTCATTTCTCATAATAATTGGCTACCCCATGCGGTATGCCTTATTCATAATATCATTCAGGTTCAGTCCGCATAGTGAAGTACTAGGCGCACATAAACGAAGGCTCTACAACCGGGTCAGGGACACCGCATAGAGTTAGCGCCAAAACACTTTTACTCTAGTGTTCGAACGCGATACGGTTCTTACAGAAATACAGAGAACCACGCAATGTGATATTTTATTTCTATTGCAGTTTTAAGTTTCTAATGACCGTACAATTTCGTTTTGGGCTGAAATGACATTGTGTAAACTATAGTCGAACGCATGCCCAGTTTTCGTATTCACCGAGATTCTTGTTAAGTATGGGAAATCCTTACTAATTATTTTTTCTTAACTATTCATTCGTGCCGAGATCTAAGCTTTAATAAATGAATACGCTATTGTTAAAAGATTTTCTAAGATGGAAGTCATTAACGGACTTGCCCCATTGTTCCATGGAAATTATTATGTCATCTAGATAAAACGATAATTTAAAGGCACCGTGAAACTAGTACTTCCTCATTGTCATTAAAGTGTTAACTAATCGGCAGACCCATACATTTTTTGTTCTGTGCATTAAATAAATTAACGACTTAATTTAATACATAATACATTACCGTTTCCGTAAAGCGCATTGGAGTTACTGCATATAATAAATGAGCAACGCATGCGGATTATCATAATCTATGGTAAATAGACGCGGTTCATTGGTGAAGGCACGAGGCTTGTCGCCGGCGGACCGGCTGGGCACACAGCCTGCCAGTCAGCCAGTCGCGGTTTGGCGCGCAAACCGAACGGACGTGTGATTAGTGCCATTGTATTTCGTTTCGCTACGCGGTATTAGAAAATATGGATTGAATTTTGTGTTGTGTGAATGATTACAATATTAGTGAATTGGATTTTACTGAATCGCGTGTCGATATAATTGGCTTTTCACGTAAAAGTTGAAAGGTAATTTTTATTGCTGTATTTTTTATTGTAGCGACTGTGTTTTAGGTAGAACCAATTGTGGTTTTGTTTTTTTTTATTAGAATCTAATAACGATAGTGTTGATTTCAAAAATATTTTATGACAATGCTACTAGATGGTATAACCCCAATGCTTATGGCCAGCATTCAAAGAACACAGGACTAAATACCACAAACCGTATCCGCGAAACCCACATACCATTGAAGGCCAACCATCATCCAAAATGTCTAGATATTTTTTTTTATATTAAATTCCTGTTTTTATTAGACCTCTATTCCGGCCTCCGCCTCCAGAGATATTAAAACACGGACAATAAAACGTGAGACTATTCGTTCGTCGACCTTACCGAAAGGGATGTTAACGAAAGGGAAGGCAGTGAAAAAACTTGAATAACTTCTTAGCAGTCAAGTCAAACCCTTCTCTAGCTAAGGGCACGCTATCTTGTCGTGGTGAATGTGAACTTTGCGTCCCTAAAGATACCTGTGTTTACGACTTTCTAAATAAGAAGTTAGAGCGGAAGAATTTGTATTATATTGTGGAAGGAACGCTGTCATAATTATTGAGCACGTAGATTATTGTGAGGCGTAATTTGTTTATATCTTATGTCATTATTATCACGTACACGTACAGTAATTTAGATGGCCATGTGCTTGTAGGTAATATCCAATTAGTCGATAGCGTCCTTTTATTTTACCATGTCTTTAATTTTAAATTTTATTTGTGCTAACTGGAGTCCCTCAAGGGACTTGCATAAATATTTCCAAATGAATCACTGTTTTCTCGGGCTTTTCCTTAACGTATGTGCTCATCTTTATCTGCGTCACGACCTGTTGTTTCTTTCACGACGTTCCTTACGTTTTCTGAAATCAAACGTGACCTGATCCCTAAAATCCTGTTATGTAAGGAAAAAACTTGGCGCAACAAATAAATGCTCGAAATTGTTAAACCAAAATGAAGGTATCGCCGAATACAGTGGAAGAAAACAATCCCAATCTTCACGCCCGACCATCAGAGGCAATTTTTTTTAGTTTTGTATATTAAGAACCTCTCTCCGTTCACTTACATTCTAATCGATAAGGATTTTTTACACTTAAAGATCGTTCCACTACGTAAATATGATAATCTCAAAGAAATTATCTTTTCATATTGTTTTAACTTCTAAATGTACTCTTTGTTTTAATTATTTAAAACAGACCTTGATTTTATGTACCCGTATTTGCTTTGTGATTAACTGATTATCCTTTTCGAGAGTCCGCCAATAAAACGGAGGTTTTTGAAAGAGCTTTTTTTATAATTTTGCTGGTTCCGAAAGCTTTTTTAATACTCCGAATTCCGAATGGCCAACATTACCCTAGCATTAGCATAGCCTTTGGCAAACGAGAGAAACAGTATCCACGCAATCCACGTTCCGTTATCGAAGTCAAAAATGTTCCAGACAATAAACATCGGTAGACGTCAAATACATGATCTAGGTATTACTGGACACCTGTTTAGTAGCAACCTTGCAACACGATTTGATCTAGTTCAACAAATATCAGTAGTCTGGCTGCTTATTCTTGAAACATAACATCACATCACGCCTGAAATTCCTGAAAGGTTAGGCAAAAAGTACTACAGTACACCCATGTTATGTTTAAGTCCCACGTAATATGGGGCGAGTTTAGGCGCTTTGCAAATGGAGCAACTATTGAGGCAACTGGAAACTTTTAAAGGAAAATTTAAAAAAGTTAATAGTTGCCTCAACTAAAGGTGCTCCATCTGCAAAGCGCCTTATTGCCATCAACCGGGTACAAATCCAGGCTCCGGGCTGTTACTTACAAATTCCTAATGGATAAACCCAACACCCCTTTGCCCGACCTGGGAATCGAACCCAGGATCTCGTGCTCAGCAATAGCGCTTGCTAAAACTAGACCAACGTGGCATTTGAATATATAGTCGGCATCCAAACACCCTGTTTTACTCTTGAAACGGCAATGTATACTCTTATGTACTGACACTTCTCTAGTAATTGTATTTACGGTACTATTGACTGAACCTTTCGATTTATATACTTCGTAGTGGATGTTTTACTAATGAATTATGAGAATGGTTACATATAGTGCGTGGGAAGGATTAACTTCTCATACACGTGACCTAAACTATGCTTGTAGTGGTTAGTGGTTACGGTACAACGGAAACACACGTTTTGAATTAATTAGGGACATGCGGTTTTCCTTACAGAGACGGATAATAGCCAATTATAAATTGATGGATACATTAAGTATAATAAATTGTTGTATGTATATGAAACGGAAGCGTACTACATGCCAGAATTTAACACTGCGAGCTCTTGATGGTTCCTCAGCTCTTGAGAAAAGACCCTTATACCGTTTTGAACATTAATGTATCCATATCAAAAGAAAATCGCTTCTGTATACAAGAAATACGATCCAAAGTTCGGAGACGCACAGAGCGTGACATTACGTGAGTGTTGCCGGAAAACCCTAAATTATACATTTAATAGGACCTCCAAATGTAGCGGTATTTTCAAGGACCCCGTCCAAATATACGGTACTTCTTCATTATCAAAATTTTGTTGTTGGCTTATTAAGAGGTATCCTAAAGGTTTTAAGATTACCTACTGTACTGCTGCGGTGAAAAATTGTCTCGTCCGAGAGGAGAGCAATTTCGTAACATCTCATTTCTTTCTTATAAAAGGTGTCCTTCAAATTACCATGGAAATAAGAATTTGAGGACGCAAGACCTACATCTTTTTGATACGCAATTGCCAATTACCAACATAGGACCTTTGTACAAAATCGTAGGCGTCAGGACTGGACGTAGGCCGTAAATGGTAATTTGATTTACAGTAGCAGAATAGCTTTCGTGTATCGATTTTATACACGTTTCCGTTCGTATAACATTATTGACGCCATTGTCTTGATTTAAACTAGGATAAAGACATGAATTGGATGTACCATCGAGTCAAGTTCGTTGCTGTCTTTATTATCTTCATCACCTGTTGTATAATGCAGTTGTAGTTTTTTTTTGCGTCGTTAAAAATTGGATCAAGCTTTAAGAGATTGCTCACTTCGCAAGAAGATTATGATTGGAAATCGAATGTGAAGATAAGAAATGGGTATGGAATCGATACTTGAAATTATAGCATCCTGGCAACCATACATTAAACCAATATTTCCCCAATAAGTAGCTCAGTATAATATTATGGCTTCATCCGTCCGTCTGTGTGTTACACGTCCGTTACTGTTCCTTACGTCTGCACCATTAAATACCTGTATAACCAAGCTTGACAAAATCTAGAAATAAAGGTAAGCAAATGTTTTAAAATGTTGAATAGTTATCGGGTACTTGAAATGCCTCAAATTATATGAATCAGGAGTTCAGAACCGTCTCGGAGCATTGACCTCACAAGATAATACATTCCCGGCAACACATCACGTCTCCCGCGACCTTTCTAGTGTAAAAGAAAGAGCTGTGACAATCGTGTTAGCCTAGTATTCAGACTGTGTCATTGCCAACAATACAGACATACATACAGATGTACACGATGCGCTTGAACTTTTTGTTGCTATTCACGTACATGGCAGTTCGAAAGAACGATCATAAACGTGCACTATGGGAGTTAGTCATATTTTTCTCCTAATCTTTTCCTAATTCAGGAACTTCATGGTTAATCTCAATTTTCGTTTCTATTACTCTCTCTTTCACTTCTAAAATTTACGTCGATAGCTTATTCTGCCCTTACGTTTTCATTAAGAGAGATATTATCTCTTGCATCTACTCCCACGGTACCTAGGTAACAAAAACATTGAACTACTTTGTCTAAGAGCACACTCAGGGGGTCTACTCCGAAGCGGTTAACGACTGTATCGGCCGAATGTTCGGTCATTGTCTACTACCATTAATTTCCTATATTGACTATTTGTCCCGACCAAACTGTGCCAATCCGAACCTTTTTAGAACCCTTAACCCTTTTTTTTACCTTTTTTTTTTAAATTCGTAGTAGGACAACAATATTCGAATCAGAAAATCACCGAACATTCGGCCGATACAGTGGTTAACCGCTTCGGAGTAGACCCCCTGGTACTTTCGCGGTTTCCTAATATTTCTGCATCTATAGTATCGTCTTCTACAATATAAGTTCGACTTGTAAACCACTAACTTACTGATGCTACTTTAAAGGTATCCTAAAGAAGTTTGTTAACCACTTTAAGTCGCTACTTAAAAGTAATGAAGTTGGTTAGTTGGGGAACTTGATGGAGTTTTAATATTACTTATCTGGTAAACTTTCATGTCCAAGCGAGGAAGGTTATTGAAACATTTTCAATAGAAGGTTTTCAAGCAAAATGTGAAAGAAAGACTCGGTAGTGGTTCTTGTTCCTCGTTAAGATATAGGCTTGATTGTCGTTATATTGATAAATAAGAAACTGCTCATATTAATTACTGTCATTTATGTCATCGACAAAGGGATATACGAGTATATGTATGAATCATATAAGTACCTACGATTCAAAATATTTTAGTACAATCGGTTCCCTTTGTAATTTTAACTTGCCTTCTTTCATTTCCAATAAATATTTTTCTCGTCTTTCATCAACTTCAAATACTGTCTCGTCAATTGATTTATGATTACATGTCTTGTGATTGTGATCAATGAGATGGCCTGAATTGATTTATTCATTAATTATAGCACTTTTTTCGGCAAAATTGCTTTTATTATCAATTATATCTATGTTGGTTTGTTATTTGATTTATTGGGTAGAGCCCATATAATTATGTACATTTTTAATCTTGTTATGTTTGAACTGGATGATACTGAAATTGGTTTGGCAAAAGAGGATTATATGCGGCGTTTTGTTTGGTTTCATTCCAAACTGTTTGTTATTGAAACAAGTAGGAACAAATTGGTTGTTTTGTAACTTGCATTGTATTCATAACATAATAGTAGGTACCTAGTATAAATAATACTGTTATTGAATTATTGTTTTTTTCTCAAACGCAATAGTTTCATGTCATTAATTTTTATGAATGGATTGTGTATAATAATCGATCTAGGTGTGTTTTCTATGACCTTCATCCTTCATAAGAAAATGCGCAGTTTAAATGTAGGAGTTTTGTATGTGTTGAGTCTAAATTAAAACTAGCGTGAAACTCTTGAACTAAAATATATGCATTCTGCTATGTAGATTATATTTAGTATACACTGTGTGCACCAGATGTATGAATTAATTAAGTGTTTCGTGACTTGTGTGTAATAAAACTGATTGTTTGTTAGCCAACTTGTGCACGCCCAGAACCTACACACCTACATAGATAAATTTATGTACCTGTTAAGGTGGATGCAACTGCCAATCCAATTTAGGACCTCTTCTTCTTTTGAAATCACACTAGGAGAGAATGTAAAAATTACACAAATCGTAGACTTAACTAACGCAGTTACAAATAAACGAACTGTAAACCATCCTCATATATTATATGCGAAACATACGAGTATATACCTACGCGCTGATTATACATCTACAACCCTATCGGGTGCTTCAAGCACTTCTGAATGATTATTGTCCTTTAAATTCTATGCAAGCTTACCGATTTTCGTCCCATACTTCATTGCTAACAATACAAAGATTAAATGGATTAACTGCCTTTATCCTTAATTATACGTTGGAACAATGCCTCCTATATTATACTGATTATGCTATAGACAATTTTGTAAAGCTTATAAAGCGTAAAGCGCTTCGCTTTTGTAGTTAGGTTTATCGCTGAAAGCGTATTAGTTAAGTTAATGTCATTGCGTTGATTGAAAACGACTGCTTACCTTCTGAGTCAATAATATACTTAGTTGATTGTGGTTTTTAATTTTAGGGAATTATATCAAATTTTCTGCCTCATACTGTGTTTTTTTTCTGTTCTATTCTCCTCGTGAACACCTAATAATTTACTCCTCCCCACACTGTATCTGTCTTTCTTTTCTGTGGTCTCTCAAAGTATAGAATTCCAAGCAGTTTGGCTGCTTAATCATCAAAATAAAGAATTACTGAGATGGCGATGACCTCGAGTTGAGTACTCATTGTGCTGTAATTTTTTTCATTTTATTTTAAATTGACATTCTCCACAAGACCTTTACCACAAAGTGACGCATTCGATACTAAAATAAAATGCGCAGTATCAACAAGCGCCATGTTAGTATGTTAACATTTGTATTCTTTCTCAAAACAGGTTTCTCCGACGTGGCTTGTATGGTAACTAAGCTAATCGTGTAAATAGTGCAAAGTGCCACAAAGTGGAACATTGCCCGCATCGACTACTAAATTGACACTATTTCCTACTATGAACAAACAAGCATTGACATAAACGTACCAATTTAAATAAGGAACTAATTATCCTAACCATAACAAATCCAAGCACACGATCATTTCGTATCGACTCCTACGCACCCAGTTCAACGCACTGCTCATTCATTTCGCGGAGTCAATGACATTAATAGCGCTCATTGAATAAATCGTCCAAAACGATGATATTGTACAAATCTTCTCATTTGGAAACGTTTTAGAAATATAAATACAAAAAGAATGTCAAATTGGTTGCTCCACTAACCCTAAACGGTTTCTGTTCTTAAATTGATATGTTAATGTTGAGCGTTTACCGTTTTATTCTTTTTTTGGATTATTTAAAAATTCTTTTGTTGGAAACTTTTGGTGCATGTTTCTGCCGTCGTCACTATATCTGCGTTAAACTGACACACTCCTGAGTGTTACCTTAAGAGGGAACAGGGCGTGCGCTTCTCCATACAAATGTATTCCCCTTTTTTCTTCCTGAATAAATGCCTCTAGAGCAATTTTTTTTTATATAATCAGGATCTGTTGTAAACAGTACGTCCCTGTTATTTTCTTTTTTTTTCAACAACTAATTAGTAAAGAAAATATGACCCTCTAAAAATTACAAAAAATGTCCTATTTTTACCGCCGTGATTAGAGGACTAACAGACAAATTAGAAAAAAAATTAACATAAAAAAAATGATAGGAACCTAAACATACTCTTTCTTAAAATGTTAATGTCAAAAATAATTGAATCGGCTCCGTTTTTTGAGAAGAAAAAAGGGGAATACGAAACGTCAATCTCGTCAAAATTTTTGTGATAATTTCGGTCTGGGCTGCAGCTGTCCCTATCACACACTACGGGGGCATACTTGAGGTAAGGCGACGCCAATAGTTTCTTCAAATACCTATTTTTCAAATTCCTCGCAAGCCCCGTCCCGTCCCCTCTTAAGTTTGTGATCTCTGATCATAGTATCTCCTCTTCGTCTTTAGTCGTCTCCAAATCGGAGACATGCCTAAAGTCATCGCACTTGGCAACTAGATCAATGAGCATAGAAACATTAGACACAGTGCCAATGATCGCGTCGCTGACCACAGTATAACATTACCTATCCTTTTCCAACTAGGTCACACACAACTTCTAATTCTTAGAAATAAGACCGGCTGACACACAGATTAAATAACACCCAGTCTTCCGACACGTATTACACAATTGTTTTGTCGAATAATACCTTAAAATTCAAGGGTGGGACTAACGATTTCCTTCGATAACGTCTGTTCTTGTGACTCAATGTCAACTATTGTTATCTGGACAGGTAAAAGTTAAGTTACCTTGTACTTGTTTGCAGTTTTTGGTTAAAATCTACTTGTTTGTTTTTTTGTGCGTTGTCGGACAGACTGTTCCTTGGCTATACCTGATTATGTATTAGTCACCATACGAATGTTTGGTTCCTAACTTCCTACTATAAGCTTTAAATTACCATATCTGTCGTTTGAACGTAGGTGCTTGAGGTTTCACAAGTTACATTTTGGTTGGACGATTAATCATAAAAACATTAATGACTTTCGTTTAGATTGTGACACACACCAGTTATAGCCATTTATGTTGCAACCTATAGAAAATAAAAGTCACCAAGATTTGACTTGACTGACACACAGTAATTAGGGTCAGATAGTGTCAGGCTCTATTATGATTTACAGTCTTCTAGTTGTCCCTTTCCCCTAGAAGACTAGAAAGTTTTTAATACATATATCGATTATGGGGAACCTAAATAGGTTCAAAAGTTACTTAAGAACATTTTCGAAATGTCTCATTTAAAAAAAAGTAATAATTTAAAAAAATTAAACCGACTTCAAAAAGAAATTAACTCAAAATTATGAAATAACTTTAATTTCGGAAGTCGGTGTCTTGGGATCTGTATTTTAGTTTTATGCCACCGACTTCCGAAATTAAAGTTATTTCATAATTTTGAGTTAATTTCTTTTTGAAGTCGGTTTAATTTTTTTAAATTACTTTTTATTTCGTAATTTTTAGTTTTTGCACTAGTATTTGACCAAGGTTTTGAGATGTTTTCCCTTTGACACTACACCCGTAGCTCTTATCAATAAGCCAGGCCGTCACCGCTGGCCCGGAACATAAAGGGCTAAGGAAGGAACACGGGTGGGTTTTAGTCAGTAAGAGTCTGACACTCCCTTCCGCTCCAACCAGAGCGGGAGGGGTCATTTGATGATTTCCCATCCGAAAAAAAAAAAAAAAAAAAAAAAAAAAAAAAAAAAAAAAAAAAGACCGTCACACTTACACGTATTAGTCCATATCTTGAAAATTACTGAATCGATCTTGATGAAACTTACAGTGCAAGTTTCATCAAGATCGATTCAGTAATTTGAAGAAAGTTGAAGAAAATGTAAGCCAATAAAAAAAAATTGTCACGATCCGATTAATAGTTCCGGAGATATGCGTGGACAAACATACATACATACATACATACGTCTATGAAATTTTGTATATTTGTTTGGAAGCCCTAATAGATCATCATATGTGAATATAATGCAATTCCAATAATATTACATACATACGTATCGAATTGATAACCTCCTTTTTTTTTGAAGTCGGTAAAAAAGATAACTGGAAATTTCTGTTTCTATGGAAAATTTAAAATCGGTCTAATTTGGCTGTAACACTATTTTTCGAAAATGTTCTTAAGTAACTTTTTAGACCTTTGTATCCTGCCTCAGCGTATGAAGTTTCATTAAAATCGGTTCATTAATTTCGAAAAACAAGGGTTTCAAAGTTTTTATGAAATGTGCGGCGTAAACGCTCTTATCTGTGAAGTTTTACAATAAGTATAGCTGCCGACCAGGCTAAAACAACGTCCATGACATTTACAAGTAACGATTATGTACCTACTTCAGGGTATTTACGAATGCCTGGCAGTTCCCTGACTTTAATGAATGCATAATCAAACCCAAAAGTTGTGACTGTTTCCACCGCCAAACAGTATTTATGGATTGAAGTTTACGTATTAGTGCGCCTACTCTTTGCGTAACTCGTGAATTTTAGGACCTCGCTCAAATGTCAGTCCGTTATTGGTAGCATGTTGTATTATCACTTAAACTTGGGGAAGTAAGTAAGGTACGTATAAGCTATAATCCGTGCGAGAGAGATCTTCAATTATGATCCAACGGAAGTACGTAATAATGTTAACGACAAAAATATTAAACTGGGATTCAAAAGTGGGATCCAACGAAAATAAATCAGGTATAATTTAAGCTTCTGGCTCCTTCGTCCTGCGACCTAATTGCGTAACACGCTATCAATGTCAGTCTGAGTCATTTTGAAAGATATTGCTATTCCATTGCTTCATATGTCGAAAAATTTGTCTACTCAATAACGTAAATAACGCAATGAATGTTGTTGAACTGTCAAAATGAAAGCCATTGCTACTGATAGTTTGTTACGCAATCACCCCGATGTTTCAAGTTGTTGCTATGATATTCCTCAAATTGCTATTGTTGCTATCCCAAGGCACCCTATTAGTGCCTTCTCGAGCAATCGCCACATTCCCCTGTCGTGTTCCTTTTTTCATTAGTCCCATTTAGTGTAAAGTTGACACCGCTATTCTGACACTAATCAACAAATAACGAAACCGGGTCTTTTTTCCGAACTCAAGACTTCATGCAATGAAATCAAACAGTACCTACATATATCTACACCAATAATGCATAGGTAGGTAGCTATTGTCGTAATTAGCACCCATTACATGAATACCCCTAATTGTATTAGGTAAGTGCTAGTGAAGTATTGAAAATTCAATAGAACGAATTACATATGTGCGATAAACTTAATCATGTTAGATTCATAGATAAGATACACTATTATTTAATCATTAACCAATTATTATAAATCAATCTATTTAATTAAAGGTATACGCGTTGCATTTTGTATCAGATCTATACTATTTCCAGCCTATACGGACTTTAAAATTTAAAGCGGAGAATGTTCAATTCGATTGCCTTTTTCAAAGCCTGCTTTCAAACGAAAATAGCCTCTACAATAAACAACTTTGCATGTCAATAAGAGCTATACTCCATTGCTATTCAAATCAGTCTTCAAGAAAGTTTTCAAGGAGCTTGTGTAAAATATTTTCGCTTCAATCGGTCCTCGGGGACTCTTGCTACTGGGTAACATTCAAGACAGGTCGTTCGAAGAATCTGTCTTTTGATTCGCTTTGCAATGGTTAGGTTATATAAAACTTCTCGTTGCTAAGTCCCTTGTGTGACCTTTGAATAGCATTGATCCCGCGGTCAAATAAATTGTACGGTGTAGAAATCCGACTTGCGAAACAGGATCCCGGGTTTGTTTTGCTTGTTTTCGGTAACCATGCAAATAGCTTCGATTTTTATAAAATTGTGCTTGTATTTTAGGACCATTTAACATGGCTGACTATAATTGAATCAGTCTTCCTAATAATAGAAACGGTTTGTCTTTAATTTAATTCACCTTTAAATTACCTCTTAAAAGGCTTACTGCCTCGAGAAATTTCGAACGAGTATCGCGAACTTAATTAAAACTAACCGACGATGCATCAATTCACTTATCGCCTCACTATGTCGTCTTAACGACTCTCCTTGAGGATTAGCAATGCAAATTAACTTTAAACGATAGTTCACGAGTTTTTATTAAACGTTAAATATTAACTTAGCACCTCCGTTCGGCTTGTTGGGACACCTGTGAATGTATGTTTGTTTAAAAACTTCTGCTGCCTAAAGGCGCGTACGCACGAACGAACCAAACATGGTGAACACTAACATAATGGATCGCCACGAACATTTTTGACATACACAGTGTTATGTTCGTTAGTGGTACGCACGTGCGAACAAAGTGTTCGATGTTCGTGTTCACCATGTTTTTGTTCGTACGTGCGTACGCGCCTTAAGGATCTATGTCCGAACAAATTATTGAAGAAATGTGAAGGTTTTGTGGTTTAATTCTTAAGGGGACTCTGATATAAAGACGAGATAATTATGAGGAATTTCAAATTTCTATAGAAAACTTATTTTTCTCATAACTCGTCTTTAAATCAGTGTCCATTCAAAATATATATTTGGGAACCTAGACATTCTGTAATCCAATCGGAATAAAAACACACTACATTAAGAATATGTTTGATTTACAAATTATTTAGGTATTACGTTTGTATGAACTACGCATGCTCCACCGGCCCCTTAAGCAACAGCAAAGTTTGTAAAAATAAATAGTAATAAAACGTTTGTAATAATTATAGTATAATAAAATGATTAAATAGTTTTTCTTAACTTATACTGTCCCACAGCTGGGCAAAGGTCTCCCCCAAGTCCATCCAGGAACTCTTTTCCTGCTCCACCTAAAACCAGCCTTCACGGTACGCGTCCACGTCATCTCGCCACCTCTTTCTGCGCCAGCCTCGCGCCTTACATCTTCATCAACAAAAACTTAACAATTCAAATTCTATTTTGACTGGTAAAATTATTATTAAGCTTCAAAATTTAGCGTTTTATTTTGTTCTAATGTCAATATCTGTATTGCTGTCAAAACTACGGTGCGCTCACACGACCGTTTTATAATTGACAACACTGACAACGTTGCGTGTTCGCAACGCGTTTAAAGCGATATTGTGTTACGTACGCCAGTGTCACATATTGTTCTAGGGGAACACGCGAAAAATGGCTTAGGACAATGTGTAATAAAAGCGGTGCTAGATACAACTACATAAGATGGCGATATCAATCAGGTGAGGTTGCTGTGAAATTGGCTTCACCTAATAGCCAGGTGGGTGGACGACCTACAGAAGATCGTGGGAAGACGTGGATGAGATTCGCACATAACAGGGAAGCAAAGCGCAAAAGGGAGGAGGCCTATGAGCAGTGGGTGGTAAAAGGCTGTCAATGATAATGACGATGAATCTGAGACTTTCTAGAGAACAGGTAACCAATAGTCACCGAATTGTGCAAAGCCTCTCTTCACAATAATATTAAAGACCCAACCTTAAAAGAAAGAAGTCAGAAAATCTAAGTGTCTTACTAAAACTGGGTGCTCTAAATAACGTTACTTCACCTTTCAAGTCGAGTAAGAACCTTACGAGAAAAATGAAGTGGCGCTTTTGAGTCCTCTGAAAATTCCTCCCTATACAAAATAAAAACACAAGTCATCCGTTGTAAAAAACCGAGCACATGAAACTATTGATCATGTAAATATTAAAGATTCCATAGAAATAGAACACGAAGCATCATCCCGAGCAGATTCCACAGAGGACCCTAAGGAAACCAGTTATTACGAGACGAAACAAGCATTGCTTCTAACCATGGTTGTTATATTTTATTCATCCAGTCCTGTTACCTGTTTGTGATAACAAGCAATATCACGGATACGATTCTTTTGTTCCGTTACTTATAAATATTAATATATTTGTCGTGATTGGTTATTTCGTGATTCTCGAAAGATTCTCGTGAAAATATATGAACGTTACTGTCGTTCATTCCGCAACAGGTATCCACTTCAAAAATGGCTGTTTCAATCCATTTAAAGATACAAAAGCATACGAGCATAAACTCAAAATCAAAGCATATGTTTCATTACAACCATCTCATTTCATTCCTTTGAATTGTCAAGGACTCTGTCAGGCTAACAGAGGAAGCTAGTTGGTCGAGATGATGGGCCAAGAATACGCTAATAATGCTACTGATATTGTAATAGTTGAAGTTATAAAATACGCGAACACGATGTTAGAAAAGATACACCTCCTGCTTATCTTTAAAATTAAAAAGTTCATTATGATAGAAGCAAAATACTTAAAAAAGCAGGAGCCTGACCATGCCATGTAATGGTAGACTAACAAAAGTTTGAATGATTTAACTGCGACCACCTTTGTTTATACAGACTGACCTTTAACTAGGTTGAGTTTTAAGTAACAGCGAGTAGAAACCTTGACTGAGGTCAGGAGTAATCCCCTATGAATTACTTATTTATTTTTAGACACGAGAATACATTGGCCTTGAACGTTATCAACATAACAAATCAACTGAGTTTTAGGCGCTGTTAGTTCGAACTTCGAACACAGCTGTTTTCTGAAATGAATGAGCTGAAATAGCAAGTAAGGAAACATTAATGCTGAGTTAGCTTGGTTGGTTTTATTTATGTAATACGCTTCATGAAACATACACAAACAAACAAGGGAGGAAGGGAGGAGAAAGAGGTGGTTGTACAAAGGAGGTTGATGCTTTTCTCTAAGGATAACATAGCACCTTTGGTGCCGACGTTTTCCGATAAACAACTACAATCTGATAAAAGTATAATATATTCATTATCATGCTTTTAGTCGACTTTACAAGAACCTTCACCGTATGAAATAGCTATATTGCAGTGTTATAAAAAACTCATCGTCACTCAGTTTACTAGAACATAAATAAAATTTAGATTTAGTGTTAGAAATACCTGAAAAATCTTTACCGAGACACTATTTCTTAATTAACAGTGTTACGTTAGCAGGTGATCAATCAAATTAGTGTTTGGCAGTCCAGAAATATTACTTCTATTAACTTTGAAGTTGAATTAGTAAAGAAACTTGCGGTGATTAATTTTGATTTAAGATTGCGTTTAGCAGAACTAGTAATTACAAAAGATTACACATTAAGTTAGTTTTTTGTGAGTTTTCTTTTTAATTCGTTTTCATGTTGGATTTAATTTGGTTTTGTGATTTAATATTTGGAAATGTGTTTCGGATTCGTGTAAGGCCTTTGACATCTATGAGCGATGAGGTCTGGCATAACAGTGATGAATATTTTGTATTGTAGCTGCATATTTATGCAAACCAATTCTGAAGCATAAGTTTGACCAGGTCGGGAAGATGTAGAAAAGTGTATTTTGTATTCTATTGCGTACATTCACACCAACTTTGAAAATTATACATAAACTAAAACCGTCACCAAATAGTTTGACACAAAGCTACAATTAAATGTTTCCGCTACTCAAACTGTATCCTCCCTGATATGGCTTCCTGTTAAATGTACTTCAAAATTAAACCATTGACATTAAGCCAAGGTCCATGGAAAGGATTTGACGCATTAAGGTCAACCTTTCAGGAGTACCTATATGTAAAGCAATTTTCACGAGGCTTGGCAAAGAATACCGAGTTTAATTAATGGCAGACCTGAAAAAATGTAGCCTTAATTACTTTACATTCTCCAGGATTGAGGGTATGTAGGAGCCACATAACACAAAAAACCACAGTGTAACTACTAAGCAACGGTTTCAGTAGTCCAACGCAGAGATTTCGCAAAAACGTGAGCGATAACAACGTACTGTCAGATGACATCTCTAAACTTCTGCGTGAAGTAGCAAGTGATTCATGTGAAAGCCTGAGGCCCATCGTCTACAACACTACTCATTGGGGATTTGAGTTTGTAACAAGTTTTTGTTATTATTTTTTTAGTGCTAAATGGGTCTGCTCTTGACCGCGATCACGCCTGATGGAAAGCGATGGTTGAGGTCTATGATGGAACGAGCGTGCCTAGAAAATGCCTGTTCCCTCTTGCTACTCTTGTTACTTCTAGCGTCGTGGACACACGTTTTTTCGCCGTGAAAAAGTGCGATTGATTCGCCGTGTGTAGGCACGGTCGTCAGTGTTGTATGGATCACTATGGAAGCTTGTTGACAGACACGGCGGCACTAACGGCATGGTGCCGTCACCATATGCGTCTTCTGGTGGTTTTCCGTGTCATATGCAAGCTCACACGATCTTCTGCAATGCTACTAACGCGCCGTACCGTGATGAATCCGTGCCGTGTACAACAGGCCTTAAGCAAGATCTCGGAAACACTGATTAAAGTTAAGACACTGATTCAATATTAACACTAACTAAGTATAAGGACTCGAGCAAAACTCCGGACGAAACCACCTTCATTTATTTCACTTCAATTTTAATTGCTTTTGGCTCAAGAACCTTCATTCACACTTGCCTGGATTCAAATAGCCTTTGAAGAACCAAAATCTAGGTCACACATTTAATAAGAGGGTAAGCTGAGGACTCTGCGCTAGGTAAAATAACTTCGCTCGTTGACACAGCTTCAATTAATGTAAGCTCAGAAAAAAAATGATGTCTTAATTACTTCGTGCTCTCAAAATTAGGAGGAGGAAAATGATGGACCTGAAATATTAAGTTCGCCCTGCTAAACGATATTAATGAGGGTTTATAAAGATTATATTTCTAGGTAATTGGAAGGTGGGCTCGTGTAACTAGGAAAATATATAAACGCTTGTGTCCAAACGTGCTTGGCCAGCGTATGCCTTGCTCCTTCAATATTTATGATCTTGTAGCATTCACCACTTTTTGACATCCGTTGATATCTGTCGATAATGCTTATCTGCGGTTTATACACATTGTATAAAATATGACCTTCACATGGAGGCAAAAAAATATAGGTAAGTACACCACTTTCCATTTGTACAAGGATGCAGAAACTGTATCTCCGTGAAACGGAATTGCATACAGAGTCGACGCCTACTTATTGCGTAGGCATCGAGTCTATATGCAATTCCTACAACACCTTCTGATAATTATTCACGTCAATTTAAAATCAACTTTGGCAATACGATAACTGCTGTACATTTACCAATAATTCTTATTACATACAAGTGCAACATATGTATTTGTGTATGTTGGTCCCGCAAATAAATCAAAGCTTCCTATGTTTCAACTTAATGTAACCAAAGGGGTGACTGGATGTCGTAGTATAAATGGCGCACATACTACACTCACCGTTCCCGTACGATCAGGGTCGATAGCACGTACGGTTGTCTCCACACTACTTTATATTTCTGTGCACGCGATTCGTATCAATTGGTAGCGAGCACGCGAACTATCTTACTATATCGTTCGTTGTTACTCCACTTTGACGTAAAAGGAGGGTAATGTGTTTCGTGTTGAAGTACCGAAAGCAAGGTGTAAGTGTTGCTTTCATTGAAAGCAAATAAAGTTTGCCAAAATTTTAGCGATATCTAAATGGCAATGGTAATGTGTTTGGTACGGAACTCCATTAAATGTTTTGCTCAGCGTATTGTATCTGGTCTGTCAGGATGATAAATCTATTTTGTTTTTGCATTCAATCTACCAAAATATTCCGCCTCTACATCGGTTCCTCCGACTCATACACATCCTAGAATAAAACCCTAATGAGTTTCTTTAGCCCAATGTCACTGACAGCAAAGACGGTGACACAGCTTCATGTATTCTTAGAACCTCACCCCATGCAGAAATAAAGCTAGCTACTTCGTGACTCACAAGTACAAGAAAAGAACAGATCACGGCACATTCTAACACCGGTCACGATCAAACACGTCTTGAATGCAGAATTTTGCGCAAAAAAAACTCGCCGATGTGAAAAGTAATTTAGTCATAACAGTAAACTTAGTGACGTGACCGACAATCCGACAAGTTATATCATTGTGTGTCATCGAAACACACCCGTGGGCGTTTCGATGACAACAACGAGGCTTATTTTAGTTTTTTGTTTACATGATAAAGGAGTAGAAGAAAGAATTGTAAATGGAAAAGATGAAAATGAAGTCATCATAGCAACAGCAACAGTGAACAGATAATTTAACAAAAGCATTGATTCAAATTCATGATTGAAGATAGATAATATTACCCATCGGTCAAGCAAATACGTAAACTGTTGGAAAGGATTTTATAAAGTAAATATACTAAAAAGACTTTTCTAATTGGCATACTAACTGAATAAACTACAACGAAAACTCTATTCTATGAAAACTAAATGTATGTCATGTCAGTCACATTTCCGAAAACAAAGACAGGGTTTTGATTCGAGTTCACAAAAATGAAAACCTTAGTAACAGTACTTTTGTGACAATAGATCTATTGTTTTAACAGTTCGTACTAACCGTAATAATTGTACCAGAAAAAATGTTAATGCACAAAATCGTTTTGGAAATCAATCATGACCAGAACGGTTCCGCATAATCTTGATATACCATAGAAGCACTGCTTGCAAATTCTATCTTTGTTTCGCTACATGCCAAATTTCACTAGACGCGGTATATGTTACGGCCTATATTATACTTTGCGTCTACCTATATACATTAGTGATCATGTCAAAACTAACCGGCCATTATTATGTTTAACACAATGGAATGTTCTTGAAGCTGTCATAGACACCGCTCTCTTAACTGCTACAGAGGAACTTCTCTCGCCAATTTACGTTTACACACAGAGTTAATCCTATAAACCCTTGCAGGAAACAAGATAGAGTCGAAAATTCTATGGCTAGTTGTTTGAGAGGTAAAAGAAAAGTTGGTTGTTCTCGTCAAGCCAGTTATTGTAGTTGTGCCGTCATGCGGTAGCTGGTTGCAACAGGAGCAGTCGTGACCACACATTGTGGAGTCAAAACTAACTGTAACGATGCAATTGCAATATTAAAACAAAATGTTCGTTTCAGATCAAGGTCACTATGTTGAAGGCATCCGATGAAAAGGCTTAAGTAGCCCAAAGTATTGAGAAGTACATTGCGGTCTGCAATTAAACGCATAACTTCACTTTCTTCGTATGAAACGGTCCAAAGAATGAGAGAAAGTAAAAGATGACTTCATAAGATTGACATAAAATCATGCCTTGCCTGGTAGGTGATTCAAAAGTGCACGTTTCCAAAATACTCAAGCTATACTGTAGATAATACAAGAAACTTAGGTAGAATAAAAACTTATGCTCTTAGATAATGATGCCAAAAAAGGCAGCAATTTATGAGAAATAAAATACTAAAGAAACGGAAACGTTTATCGAAAATACGATTACTTCAAATCTCTCTATTGGAGAAGCCGGAAAACCATTACGCAGTAAGGAGAGGCCCTTTGTGGACAAAAAAAGGAATTCTCTTTCATAAAGAAAATCCATTCACTTGAAAATATCAAACAAACGCGCGTTTGATTTAATAACAAGTACCAAATTTGGATGTAGGTTAATATCGTTTGATATTAAAATGGAATATGCTATTGTGAGGAAGATAATTGGATCGGGGAAACCTCATTTTCTCTCGTACCGAAATTAATTGAAAATTAAAATAACGTATAACTAACATAACATTGTGTAGATTGTATCGTTATACTGTCACTTTATGAATATTCTAGTCCTACCAGGGTTAAGCCGTTGCAGATAATTTATGTTTTTCAACCTCCGCTGTACAAACCAGATTGTCGGCAAGCATCCTGTCTGAGCTTGATGTTTCCTGTATCCTGTCTGTCCTGGACTTATCTAGATTCTATCTTTTTCTAAATCTATATCTAGAGCCGGATTTACGCAATCTTTTTTCCAACGTCTATACCTATTGTACTGCGATTCCCTCGTCATCAAAGTACATCGTTTCCAGTTTCTAACAATATCGTCAATCTCCTGTCGTTATACCAATTTATTTGGGGTCGACGCAACATGTCTTTTTCTTCCATAAATCTCTATTAGTCGTCATCTCGGTAGTCACCCCTTTAGTATCTAATAATATTCGATAAAAAAAAACGTGAGGTAGCAAGTACGTAGGTTGATCACAACGTGCGTAAATTCTTATTTCTTTGACGTATTCAGATCTAGAAAGGCAAGAGCTTGTCGACTGTTAAAAGCTTTTCACGTGGCTTCGATGTCAGTAAGACAAGTAATGTATTAGTCTAACATTATCTTCATCATCATTTTCCTGAGCTGTCATCAAAAAGATACAGCCAAAATGTATAAATTACCCTTTGACCGCCACGTCAAAAAAACAAAAACTTACCTACAAAAGTCTGTCATGTAAACGTGAGTTTGAACGTAGCGTGCTGGGCACATTTTGGCTTGTCATCTACATGACTGTGGCGGTCAAAAGGTTAATAAATATATCAGAATATTATTTCTGCTTCTGAACATAACATCACGCCTGTAATACCCGAAGGGTTAGGCATAGGTGTACCTACCTATAGTACACCCACATTTCGCTAATTATATTTAAGCCCCATGTAATATGGAGAGAGCCTATTGCCATCAACCGGAGAAATTGACACAGACAGACTTCGGGCTGCTATGAGAAATTCCCGTTGGAAACACCCAATCTGATCTGAGGGGCAATTCTCGTAATCTTAAGAACGTTTGCAGTCTGATCTCAGTCTCAATCTGTCCAAAATACCTCTAATTTCCCTACATTTTGACAAGTTTTTGACATTCGATTTTGAACGTCATAAATTACGAGAATTGGCCTTCAGATCTGAGTTATTGCGGATTCCTGATCCGGAAACCCGGAATTATGCGCTTAAATAAGATAAAAGTAAGTCAGGTATGCGAATCCAGAGATTGAGGACCCCTACTCTACAAAATTATATAGGTACCTATCACTCTATACTGTGAAAAACTTGCGAGGTAATCCTCGAAGGCGTTCATATAAAATTCAAATATATTTTTACGGCTCGTTGCTCTCATGAAAGAGAGATAAGGCTGTGAAAGTTCCAATACTTATGTAATCTTTTGAGAAAATATTCCTTTTCTGTTAGTATTTGGATTTTCCATGAACTGTTTGCTTCTAGACAAACGGCATTATATCCAAGAGATTATCTTACTTACCAAACTTATTACTTTTAAATATTTATGCCTTGAAATAATAATTATTTTAAAATTATCGGCACGCAAACTATAATTTAATTAATCTTCAATTAGATGACGCTTAATTAAGTAATTACTCTTAATAATCTCTGCCATTTATGTACTTATCTTACCTACTTGCCAGCAGATTTAGAATAATTGCAAGACCTTTGGTATTTCAAAAGCAATTTCGCAGGCAATTATAGTATTAATTTTGAATGTTACCAGGGGGCCTAAAAAGGCCACTTTTGCAGAATCATAAAAGGAATTCATCAAATCATTATAAATCATAATAGACAGTTAACTGTTAAGTTAATCGTATCAAATCCCATTGGTGAAAGATTTTTCAGTTATTTTTTTTTGTCTGTGCTTAAATACCAATCCAAATCCAATCCCAATCTCTTGCAACGAAAAAAAGCAAAATACGTTTATGATTCTGCCAAAGTGGCCTTTTTAGGCCCCCAGATATGGTAAGAAACAAAACACGTTTAATCATAGACCTGCCTATGCCTAGTAGGTAATAAGTCAGTTCAAATGTAGCCTGCAGTCGAATGTCAGGTAGCCATAACTTACAAATTGAACGAAGGCCGGTACTTTCTGTTTTACGGTCCATTGGAACTGTATCTTAGAGGATTTAGGTCCAGAAAATATCTCAGATATCAGATGGAGTCCGAAAATTTAAAACTATGGAAGGGAGTGGTTTTCTCGTATCTAATTGATATTTGTCTTGGTAGTTGAAACACCTTGTCGATCTTCAGTCCTAATATTGTGTCTTTAAAACAACTTACTCTCATTTTCTTTAATGGCACTTATATTCCAATTTCCCCTTGAAGAATTATTTGGACTGAATAAATATCTAGGAATCTGTCCAAAGCCTCTGAGTTAATTAATAATGGACAAGTACTATACTCGTATACATATGTATAGCCACCACCATAATTTTCTAAGAAACGATCAGGGTGTCCATTGTATCATAACCAAAGAATTTCCGTAAGTATTTCTATGAAATTAGTGTACATTGCGTGTCTGAATACTGAACTAACAAATACTAATGTTTCGCTGACGTTGCGTGGAAAATCCGTGTGGTGACTGTCGCACGTTGCGACAGAGTCACCTCAGTTGCACGTCTTCGTTGCACCTTAGGGTCAGTTCACACCGAGACGCGACGCGACGCGCAGTTTTCAAGATAGAAATACAATTACAGACCTTATCTACTACACTAAAAGGTACACAATTCAGTGTCTACCTACTACGTCGAGCTACGCAGCGCGGCGCCGCCGCCGCGCGGCGTAGCTCACTGAATCGTGTACCTTTTTGTGTAGTAGATAAGGTCTGTAATTGTATTTCTATCTTGAAAACTGCGCGTCGCGTCGCGTCTCGGTGTGAACTGACCCTTAGTTGTGTTTTATTTATTCAAGATAGACTTACTTACTTCCAGAAAGAAAGAAAAAGTATTTATTGCGACTCGTACAGGAAGCTGTCAGAGGTAAACTAACTGTAGAAGGACTAATAACACACGAGACATGTTCCACACTGTCCGGTTTAGTCTATATCAAACGCTTCAGTTTTCGTTCATTTTTTTTTTTATCTTTCTCTCGAAGTGAAACGTCTGAATATAAAATGAATAAAAAAAAACGGCCACGAAGGGTTCCGTACCACAAGGCGTAAAACGACGAAAACAACGTTTCTTTTATACCCCTTTAAATTTTAACTTTATTTTATTTTTATTATTTTTTTGTTATAGCAGCAACAGAATTAAATCATCTGTAAAAATTTCAACTGTCTAGCTATCACGGTTCATGAGATACAGCCTGGTGACAGACAGACAGACAGACGGACGGTGGAGTCTTAGTAATAGGGTACCGTTTTTACCCTTTGGGTACGGAACCCTAAAGATGAAGTCATTAGTGAACCGATCCAACGATATTGGATTTCTGCGGTCGGCATCCTACTTGCCTACAGAATAATCGAAAAATGAAATTAAAGGAGCGGATGAACCGTTCAATCCTAACTAATATTATAAATGCGAAAGTACCTAAATTTGTTTGTTACCTTTTCACGCCTAAACCAATGAACCTGAATTTTTGCATATACGTTGTCAGGTGTACAGAAACGGACATTTCATCCCGAAAAAAAGTGCTGTTCCCGAGGTAAACAATAGTATTATTATTATAATAGATGCACCACGTGTCGTTCGAATCAACAACAGGACAACGTCTACTGTCAGCTAGTCATAAATATAATTTTGTCGTGTAAACGTGGAACGAAAAACAAAAATAAACCATCACTTGAGTGAAGTGTCTGATTTCGGCGTTAGTCACATTTTACCAAATAAATTACAACCTTCCCTGTGGCTATGATAGACACGCCTTCCTTTGATATTATATGATCGGATGAAACGCTGGTATTTTGTTCATTTGAGGTCGAAAAGGTCCAGTCCAATCTTTGTTAATAGGTAGGTAATCGTTTTATCAAACACAATGAAAATGGAAAATGATCAAAATTGTTCTTTTGATATTGAAAACAGATGACGGACCTAAGTATACCTTTGTTTTTCGACCTTGTAACTAGATAATTACGTGAGTAATGAATGATAATTTACACTGGATAATTATTATGAGTGGAATTTTCTGCTGAAACCTTCAATTCTCCTTTGAGACAAAACTTTTAGTAGGTACCTTTTTATATTTTAGAGAGAAACTAACAAAAAAGTCCCTCTATGATCAACAGACGAACGTGTCGTCATGCGCAGTTGCTCATAGTAATTTAATCGTACGGGAATTTATTTATAAACGATGATTAGAGTGAAGTGCAAACGTCAAAAATGTATGGTTAAACAGTCGCTAATCACTACTTAACTTTAAGCAACCTTCACGAATAAAGGGGATGATCCGATGATGTATAGGTAGTTGAAATGTCGTAAAGGCAAGCCCATCTACACTAAAATTATAAAGAGGTAATTATTGTAAGTTGCCTAGCCTTTTCCCAGCTACATATTGTGTTGGGGTCGGCTTCCAGTCTAACCGGATGCATCTGAGTACCAGTGTTTTACATGGAGCGACTGCCTATCTGACCTCCACAACCCAGTTACTGGGTAATACGAAACCCCTTGGTAAGAGTTCTTAGACTTGCGGGCTTCTGACGACCCGTAACGACTGTCAAAGATCCACGAATGACAGCCGGGACCAACGGCTTAACGTGCTATCCAAGGCACGGAGGGGTATGGGGTATGGGGGTATGTAAAGATGGTCACCCATCCACGGACCAACCGCGAAAAGCGTAGCTTAACCTAATCGATCGACCTGTGTGGCTGTTATTGCTTGTAAGAGGTAATCTCTGGAAGTACTGATCCGAATTGTAAAATTATTTCTTAAGGGTACCTACTTGTTTGTTTTTGTTTTTTTGTTTGTTTTTTAATAAAACGTTGCCCCACACTAGGAATTTCTCCTGTACCGTGGGTGCTTTTACAAACATTTAAACTCACATACACAAGCAACTTACTCTATGGCCGAGTGCCACATGGTATGTTTTATAGTAAAGTTGACTACAACGCGAGAGAAGTCGCGGACAGAAGTTAGTTTTAAAATACAGAAGAGTTGCTGTATAACAGGAAATTGCAACACGCCTCTTGTCGGGAGTAACGGGTCTAACTTCGCTTGCAGCAGTATTTTACAAGTCTTTAACTTGTGTTAAATGATTTGAGAATTATATTCTTTCACACAATTCTGTCTTACTACACATTAATGTTTTTCTAGAATCCCCAGGCATGATCCGGCTATTTTGCCGACACAAAGGCCAATAGTATCTATTCTTTATCTGCCTAACTAGAGTAAACTAGACAACAATGAAAAGAAAAGCCTATCTTTTTGAAAAATAATTAGTATAATGTAATACATAAAAGAACAGGTCTGAAAAAACATTTGCTTACAAAATTCGACATCGAAATAAAATTAGAATAAAATTATAGACGAAGCTAATATTATAGGTACAAGAAAATAAATTGTTCGTAATATAGATTTATGCGTACCTACGGACAGAAATAAATAGATATATTGGGATTTGTTCAAGGAACCATTCTTTGCCTTCTGCAATTTTATCGGAAGTGTCTCATCGATTTAAAATAAGCAATTGCAGTTTCAACAACGCCATTCACAGCTGTATGGTATGTAACTGAGAATGTTAAGTGTAATCGGTTAGCTATACAGTAAAAAGAATTACCCAGTGCGCAAACTAACCAGCTGTTTCATAGAAAAGTGTAATAGGTATTACACTTTTCGCGCGGCACGCGGTCAAAATGTATGGAACAACAAATTTTTTTTTTTGGTAACCGACGAAAGATTTCTTCCTGTATAAACAGCATCGCTTAGCACCCTATACATAACTGCCACGAACAAACGGAGAGATAAGAAAAATTGCCTCACAAAACATCCGCTTCAAACCTGGATACATATTCACTCAGATGTATTGTGACGCCTCCAAGAATCTTGGTGTCATTACCTTTTACCCGTATTCTATGCAGAAAAACATATCTTCACATTTCTTAACGACCTCCTTTTGGGGGAAGCGTCAAGGTAGCCCGCGAAATTCAAACTTTCTTCGTATTTTGCTATTTGCAGGTCAGTGTCAAAATGTATGTTGAACAAAATTAGGATTTGCGAGCGTAAAAAGTTTGACTTTACAGAATTATCATCAATACAACCCTCTAAGTTCAACTTAATAATGACTATAATTCTGTAAAGACAAACTTTTTACGCTCGCGAATCATTTATGTAGTTTGTTCAACATACATTTTGACACTGACCTGCAAATAGCAAAAAACGTAAGAAAATTTGAATTTCGCGGCCTACATAGCGTATCCCCCTGAAACACAATTTTACGTTCCTTACATTTAGCTAATTTATTTATTTACTCAAAACAAAGGATTGTAGTACACGTTAAAAATACAGTTTTACAAAATAAGTACTATTTCTACAAACGTGTGGAGCACTGCTCTCCTAGCCAGGTTATGGAAACCTGTGTTATGGAGAAGCAGTCCGCAATTAAGCTACTATTTTCTTTTCCTACACCGAATGCTCGAAGGATTCCCGTGGGATAGTAAATAATTAAGTTTCTCGCCGACTAGCCCCGGGCAGTTAACTTTATATACGTACCTACGGTTAGCAACAAAAGGCGATTAACACACACACACACACACACTTCAGTTTTTTTTATCTCAGTTATTGAGCAAAATATTTGTTCAAAACTGTAATTAAAAAAGCTGAAGTGTTAATATTTTGCCCAATAACTGAGATTAAAAAAACTGAAGTGTTAATATTTTGCTCAATAACTGAGATTAAAACAAGTTTCAACAGTGTAGTTCTTATAGTTTCGGAAAAAGTGGCTGTGACATACGGATGGACAGACAGACAGACATGACGAATCCATAAGGGTTCCGTTTTTGCCATTTGGCTACGGAACCCTAAAAACTGAAGTGTTAATCGACTTTTGTTGCTGACTGTACACAGTAATCGCTTGATCAAATACCGGTGTTTCTGCACGTTTGTCTTGCTTACGTGGGCAGGCTAGACGCGGTCCTTTGCTTCATTACTCACTACAATGATGGTCATCTTAATGAGTGTCGTAATACTTATTGTCCTTTTCGGGCAGCCAACACTATAAGTTTATAACTTATGTTCCTCGAGAATTATGCTTGTAATCTAATACAAATAAATAAAATGGAAGTAACTGTTTGTAAAGTCATCATCATCATCATTTCAGCCGAAAGACGTCCACTGCTGGACATAGGCCTCCCCCAAGCAGTTCCACTTCGACCGGTTCTGTGCTTCTCGCATCCAATGGGTTCCTTGTAAAGTCAAAATAACATATTTTTATTAAATGCATTTATGAAAGTGTATACGGTAAGTATAACAAAAAAACTATTTTTAATTTTGTCTGTCTATTTGTTCCGTCTAAACTTTAAAACAGCTGGACCGATTTTTTTAAATTTGGTATGGGGACACTTTGAACCCTGGAGAAAGAAATAGGCTACTTATTATCGATATACCACGCGGGCGAAGCCGCAAGCGGAAGTATTATTAAATAAGACATACATCTGATACCTGTAATTCTGTACATGTAATAGCATTACCAACAGCTTCTTCTTCTTCATGTCGCTGGCACAACAGTTATTCAAATTTTGCTGCCCCAAAACTTCGGAACAGCTTTTGACCACTGGATAGGTATCCATTTCGCGAAGGTCAGCTGAACAACAATTTATGAGATCCTTTCAGACTGTTTTTTGGCAACATACATTCAAACGCTACCTGGGCAATTTTACAATTTTCCCCTCCAACCTAAGCCAAATCCACGTTTTGATTCTACAATTTGGCACATGCAGCTTGTTTCAAAGTCCAGTACCTATTTGTCTATTGGATAAGGTAATAATATACTAAAATTGCTCACAAGTAGGTAATCCTTGATACTTGAAATTGAATTCAAATCCGAGTGACACATTGGCGGTGCGGTGATTCACTGCTCTCTGAGGAGATTAATTTCGCAGAGGTCCGGGGCCGTGACGTCACTTATAACACAACATTGTCTTGGGACTTCCAAATCAGCTGTGTCATCACGTTCATACACGACGTAGTACTTACAGTCCACGATGGTAACACTGACCACTCGCTGACCTAGCGTAGTACGGAGTTTCAATAGAATAACAGGTCAACTAATGCTGGATTTGTTATCAATGACATGCGACAAGGAAACTGTGATAGACAGGCCATCATGTTCGTGAACGGGCGCCGTCAGTAGGGACTGGTCATCTCTTTGTTGCCATGGCTTTAATATTTGAAAGGCCATTTTAATTTAATAATTGAATTGTTTTTTTTTCACCTTTTCATTACGGACGCTTTTAAAGTTCTGCATCGTTCTCACATGTATAATTACAATTACATAACACTATGACCATTCAATGATTCCTTACTTCGAAACAACGTCAATTCCTTAGCTATTCGCGCCAATCTCGCGTTCATTTCGCGCGGTTTCGTTCATTGTGTCATACAGAATACGGTGCCTATTTGTGTGAAAAAAATGTTTGTGTTTATTTAAGTATCTGTATTTTGCTACTAAACTATGTGCTATAGATAATAATAAAAATTAATTTTAATTGAATTCCAACGTTGTTAACACAATAATGTTTACGTCGATAATGATAATGTCATGAACTTGAGTGGTAATGGTTTACACATTATTGTTCTGTTTACATCGTCGTGAATTCTATTATATTCCCACTTAAGACATACTTCGTCGATCGATAGCACGACAGTGTAATAAATTTGCTTGGCCCAAAACTTTGCCACTTACTTACACGTCATCGTCGGTGGCAGCAGAAGTCGCTATGGCTGCCTTTTTGGGACACAGAGGGCAGGATAGGAGGTGGGACATATAATTATGTAGTTTTTACCACAGTTCTAAATCCGCACCCTGCTGCCATACTAAAAATACAGTCCTTATTTTGCCTATGATTTTATTCTACAGTGATCTTTATTCTTCTTGCAATAAGGTTCCTGTCAGAGGTAAAATACTTGTTAAAGGACTCATCATCTTCCTGTCCTTGTCCCGAGTTACTTGGGGTCGGCGCAACACGTTTTCTTCTTGCATTCTCCCCGGTCAACCGTCATGACTCATGCTATCACTCACTCCCTTCTTTATCATATTACTAGCAGCGCCCCGCGGTTTCACCCGCATAAGTTTCGATCCCGAGGGAATATCGGGACAAAAGCCATCCTATGTCCTTCCCCGGGATGCAATCTATATCTGTGCCAAATTTTATGGTGTGTTTAGTGGTTTAGGCGTGAAAAGGTAACATATAGACAGAGTTACTTTCGAATTTATAATATTAGTATGGATATGGATTCCACACTCAATCCATCATCTTTTCTTTGGCCTTCCTCTCCCTCTCCATCCATTGTGACTGTTAAAGGACTGTAGTGCCATTATTCCACAGAGTAAAAATACATAATGAGACGTGATACGAACTCTTCCTTTTGTACCATCTTCATTATTACACACTTGAGTGCCGGACACGAGTGCGTACTTCATAGTGTACGCACCTGACTTTTTGAAGGACTTCACCAATATGGTCAGAGTTTAATTTGTAAGGGGTCTTCGACCGGTAATTCTTTTGGTTCGTCGCCTTTTTAATCATTCTCAACATGAACGGACCATAGGATTCATAATCAGAAAGTTATTACTTCTTATTATACATCTTCAAGGGTTTATTACTTCATTTAATTTGGGTTGACAGTTCATGTAGGCTGCCAGACATAATGTCAAATTGTTTTAACAGGTGGTCCTAGTTTACAACCTCGAACTCACAACCCAAATACATTTGTATCTGCTTACATCTAAACTCATTTTATGAATAGTAGTTTTCCTCAATAAATTATATAAGTAACATCCATCATCTGACTAGTAGAGTCATTCATTACAAAACAAAAGATTATCTACAAAAAACAATATAGCTCATAATAAACGATCACTGCCTTACCCCGGCAGGTAATTGGGTTTGTATGTACATAGAACAAATACTGATATATTGTACGAGAATTGCTCGCTGTACATCAATATTTACTTTAGGCACACTACCTACGCAATGACGCCATTGCAGTACAACTCGTACTTGTGACCTTTATATTGACGACTTTAGTCTAGCAGCTGAAATAAAATAGAAAACTCTAACCATTATGGTAGCTGCTTGTCCAGAGATCAGAACCGAGATAGGCAGTGTTTCCAGAATGGCTGTGAAACGAAGAAAAGCTAGGATCTAGGCTCTGTCGCATATAGGGTCTCATCATTTTGCTGAGCAATGGTCGTTTTGTGTGGATGCGACGCATATTTTCCCCCAAATTTGTTCTTTTTTGTGATTTTTCTTTGCGTCATGTCTTCCCGCAAATAAACGTATTTTATTTCTTAGAATAGAATATTCTTTATTATGTACAGTCACGAGCACTAATATGTCAACACTTGGCAACTTTCAATTGCGATTTTTTCGTGAAATAACGAATGCAACGTTGAAATACGACACTTTACACAAACCTATGGGTTCCAAAACACGTTGTTCGTAATAACATAAAATTTCATTCAAAACTGAAGGAGAAAATCGTCTTTGAATAAAGCCAAATGTATACATACTTATGCTCGTGACAGTACACCATAAATATATACATAATTGTATATTCTTTCTTTCTTTCTAATAATAACACGCACTAAAAAGACTCAAAGCTAAATAGTGAGTGGGTTAAAGCATATAATGGTTATGACATGTTAGATCGTGTGTTTGTAAATATGAGATCATAGTGACCACATGAATGAATCATACAGTAATATTTCAATGATTGTGCAAGGTGTAATGTAAGCGCGATGTAAAAGTAGCGCAAGAATATGAGCCTCATTTGTAACGAACCATGGAAAAAGGACCAGACAAATTATAAAGAACTAGCTGTGCTCGCGACTTCATTCGCGTGCATGTCGGAAAACAAATTGGATTTCATGGGTTTTATGCACGAAACCCTAATTAGCCTATGGCCTAACTTACTCCTTATAACATCAGCTATCTGCCAGTGAAAGTCCCGTCAAAATAGGTCCAGCCGTTTCGGAGATTAGCCGGAACAAACAGAGGCAGATTTTTTTTTTTAAAATGTTATATTTTTTTTCTTTGTACCGTAAATACTTTCATACGCATTTACTAAAAAGTTGTTATTTTGACATTACAACAGACACTTCAATTTTATTTATTTGCATGTATACAGTTTGTATTATTTGTATGTACAGAAGATGAGAGATCGTTATCCCTCAAATCTAGAAGCGCTATAACATTGCCATGCCTCTAACACACCTAATAATTATGTACTTCCACAAAGTACGTACACTAAAAGACTAAGGGAAAGTAATCGAGTGGACTCACAGGTTTATAATAGAAGTTTCCTTAACCACAAGTAAACAGTCGGCGATTGTACACTTGTACAGGATTGGAACCAAAACCCGTGTGTGGATTGCCTTGCCCGCCTGGCGGTCAAACAACGGTGTTTGAAGAGCTCTCCTTGTGTTTCTTTGTTGGATCACTGAACAGGGAAGTCAGAAAGCCTGCTGGTAACAAAAGTCGTACACGTTACGATCAAGGAGCAATTGGCGAAATGACGAAAATAACTCGTTTTTCAAATGTAGCGACCGATCCCTCATATTATATAGGCGTCATATTCGTCCCGCCATCTACGTCAGGGTCTTCCGCGATGCCATTTGACGTTTTCAGACACCCATGCTTTACGGATCGTATCCCTTGCGCGAGTGCGATGAACAATAAGATGATGCAAAAAAAAAACAGTAGCACTCCGGGAGTGCAGACAGAAGTGAAAACAAAACACAAACAGAATACTTTGCCATCACTCACTGACATATCGGATAAACATTAAAACCGAGTGCATCCCGAGGACAGCCGAACACATCCGAAGCGGGTATTTTTTAATCGTCTTTTAAACAAAACACGCGCGGTGTAGCTTACGGTAACAGTGGCGCGAGTTTAATGCTTTTTCGAAGGTTTTTTCCCATCTCAAAAAATGCCCAACGCGCCTATAAAGAAGTTTTCACTTCAAAAACGTTCTTCGATGCTTAAAAATCATACTTCAGTGCAACCTTTTTTGGCAGTAATCCTTCTGAAGCTCTTTCCTGTGGTCATACCCTAGGCATTATACATACAAATGGTCCGTTGTTCAGTATGTATTGGTAATAAAATTGTATTTGTAGATCGACCGCAGCTCCCCGGAGAACGGTCTTCGTTAAAACCGTTTTTGTTGCCTCATTTTTTTTTCTGGACGTAAACCTTTGTTACTGCGACACTTTATGAAAACAAAACTGTTTGATATTTGGATTCGTTGAAATTAATTAAAGTTTCTCGAGTGCCTCGTTGGTCTAGTGCTCGCGCTTCTGCTGAGCTTTAGGTCCTGGGTTCGATTCCCCGGACGGGCAAAGTATTATTGGGTTTTTCAATATGAAATTTTTCAGTAGTAGCCTGGAGTCCGGATTTATGCCCGATTGGTAGCAATAGGCTCGACCCCTATTACATAAGACTTAAACATAACAGAAGACCAATTCTGGTATTTAAAACCGTTCAAAATCTAGTCGCAGTCTCATCTCGGCGACAAACAAAATCTAAACAATCTATTGGTAAATTAACGTTATTTTCCTTTAAAATAAGTCGCAAATACAAAAATATATTTGAATGACCAAGATATTAACTTTTTTCTTCTTCCTGTAAAATCGTGAAAACGTAGATACGCGGTATTTACCAACTGCTCTTCCGCGGTCTTGCACGCTCAGCGACGAAATGTCAAAAAAGTAGGGGGAAATTAGAGGTATTTTTGACAGATTGAGACTGAGATCAGAGGGGCAATGCACGTAATTTTAAAAACATTCACAGTCTGATCTCAGTCTCAATATGTTAAAAATATCTCTAATTTCCCTGCATTTTTTTGACATTTGTTTGTCGCCGAGGTGAGATTGCGACTACATTTCGAACGTTTTTAATTATGGGAATTGGCCTTCTGGCTGTGAACGTTCATGAAATTATGAGAATTGTCCCTCTCTGGTGAAATGTTGGTGTAGGTGCTATACATATAGAGACACCTCTGTCGAACCCTTCGAGGATAAATGGCGTGGTGTGTATGTATTTAAAGTTTAGAAAGAACGATTTCTAGGAGAAAAGACAGTCAGTGTGACTTTGAGTTTTCCTTATATTTCCGTATTTATTCTTCAGTTACAAATATTAATGAGCTTGTTATACGCTTCAGTGACTCCTGAAAAGATGGCCATTTTGTTTGTAACGGGGCTGACGTCACCAAAATATATTACTTTGATGGCCACTTTTTGTTTGCACCGTATAAAATATTACCTCTCTCTTTTGTTATCTGAACATAATTTTAACTTTAGCACATTTCTCACTGCTCCTTAACACAGTATTTTGAAGAGGCAATTTAAAACTTTTCATGTGTTAATTAACCATGTGCATACTAAGTAAGTTTTTTTTTTCGTTTAACTTCAGGTATTGGACTAGAGTTGACTAGACTCTTCTACTAATTTATAAGTTACAATGTGAATAAATGAAAACACTGGCAAATGCTAATGCATAAAGTATTTTGGAGCTAAAAAAAATCCTAGTTAGTAAAAAAGCGATTTTTCAAACAAACTAACTAGTAGGGATGGCCCGACAATGGATTTATCCAATCAACCAACTAGCTTTAGTGACTAAACTGTTCAATATATCCATACTAATATTATAAATTCGAAAGTAACTGTCTGTCTGTCTGCTTTTCACGCCTAAACCACTGAACGGGTTTCGATAAAATTTGGTAGAGTGATAGATTGCATCCCGGGGAAGGACATAGGATAGGTTTTTATCCCGATATTCCCACGGGATCGACACTTATGCGGGTGAAACCGCGGGGCGATGCTAGTTTCAATATATAATTGGATTTTTGTACGCAGACTGGAAACGTCATTAAATAATGCATAATCAGCCTATAACGTTCCAAATTCAAATTATTTGTTGCATTCATGTGTACATTTGGTTGTTACAATATAACAACCACTGCTGGGGAACGGGCCGTAATCCACCACGCGGGCCCAGTGCGGGTTGGTAGCATGTCACATGTCTTCGAATTTTTGGTCCTAGGACATGCCGGTTTCCTCACGATGTTTTTCTTCACCGTTTACGCGAGCAATCGTGATGAATAAATTACACAAAGTAAAGCGACTGGGTTCGAACCCACGACCTACAACTCGGTAAGTCGGGGCCGTTACCACTGGGCCGCTATTGCTACATTAGATATTATGCAGTTTAATTTAGGGCGTATACCACCAAACTTTTATACCTAGAATAAGTCATAACTTAAGAATAAATTTTGAATTTTTGACAGTTCTTCCATACTGAAACTGTCAAACTTCAATTTTATTCCACGGGAAAAATATATCCGACTTTGGTAAAATCAGTCCTTAGTGTTTTATTATCGTCTCCACGAATACAATTTGTATTATACAAAGTTTTTTTCAATGCTAAATCATTATACAAGATCTACAAATCAAGCGTAACCAACTTATAAAGTTATAACAAAGCGGAAACCCAAAACCTCAAATTGAAATCAATTTAGTAACGAGATTTTCTAATCTGCCACAAGTAACTTAGTTAGCAGTTGCTAAACCCAATTATTTATTGTTTCGTGTTGTCAGTTTCTGTTACTGTAATTTATAATTGAATCGTGACGTCTCGATCAAGGACGGGGCATGGATAGCCAATCAGGTGAAGCGAGGCTTGTGATACATATTTTGTAAAAGTGGCCAGTATTGTTGGAATGTTTTGTAATTTGTCTCTGGTCCTTCGATTTTTTTGTTGAATTATTTACATACTAGGCGTTATCTTCTTTAAAACAATTGTTTAATAGATTTTTTCTTTTTTATTTAATTATATCCGATTATAATGCAGAAGTCTAGGTATAAGTACCTAGGTACAGTCACCAAAAGAGATTAGTAACCAGTGTCGTCGGATATAGATGAAGTTTAGTAAGAAACCGATGGGTGTTTTCGAAAGAAATTTAGGTAATTTGATAAATTAACTGTTTATTTTCTATTAAAAACGTCCATCGGTTTCTGATTATTAACTCGCACAGTTTTAAGAAAAATGTCTACATTTACAATATTTGTAAATAGAAATACCTATATGAGCACCATGTAGATATTTAGGTATCACATAATTAATTTATCTGTCATTGTTTCATTTTTTATTATTTGTACCTATTGTAGTAGGTATAGTCATTTTATTCTAGGCGTATACGGCGTCTCCACATATAATTATTTAAATAATGTTTACAAAATTTGTAAAACATTTTCATGTACTACCTACATAAAGAGTTTCTTGCCCATTCTTCTCCATAGGAAGCTTCCATTTGGACTAGAATCAAAGCTATTTTCTTGTAAATTATGACGTTGTAAAGTGTTTTTTAATGGCCTACTTTAAATAAATGACTTGACTTTAACTTTTGTTGAAATATTTACATCTAAGACTATGACTACATATTATATCGAAAGTAACCATCGAAATCACTTCGGCTGAAAATAAGTCTATGGACGAGTAAGTACCTATGTAGTACTTACACCACATAGTCATCATAATGTAGCGTATTAAAGTAACAGTTTTCTTATCAAATATTTTAGTGTGAATATTGTCTATTGAGGGCTGATTTTTCCAACGCCAGATAATATTATCCGAGGAATAATTTTCAATTTTTGACAGTTCTTCCATACAAAATCTGTCAGACGTCAATTTTATTCTATGAATAAAAATTATCTGTCGATTGAAAAATCAGCCCTAAATGCTATTAATAAATATGTCAGCATAGCAATTTATTCCAACAATAGATTTAGCAATGACATGACCTACCATAATACTCATAAAAGTTTAACGATGATTCGAAGCCATAAAGCCCTTTCAATAATGTCAAACATTTATGATTAATGGCCCGTTTCGTTCAACATTTCATTACAAGTACCTATGTACATCATAAAGATTTGCCACCCTCAAAATGGCGATAGCAGTCACGAACTCACGAAAACCTTCGTTTTTAATTACAAAGCCGTTGATTAACTTATTCATGAAATTAATAACAAAATAAACACATTGTTTAAGTAAACACACTTTACAAGGTTATTGTATGTTGAGTCGTTGACCTTTTAACAGAACTGTTGGCAAAAATAAACATATCATAACTTCACGCCTCTATTACCCGAAAGGTTAGACAGAGGTGAACCTATAGTACACCCACGTTCCACCAGCTAAGTATAAGTCCCATGCAATATTAGCGGGATTGTCCGAAAGGAATACCGCTGGCCCGGAACATAAAGGGCTAAGGAAGGAGCACGGGTGGGTTTTAGTCAGTAAGAGTCTGACACTCCCTTCCGCTCCACCCAGAGCGGGAGGGATCATTTGAAGACTTCCCACACTCAAAAAAAAAAAGTCCCATGTAATACACACGCCTATTGCCATCAACCCGGCACAAATCCAGACTCCGGGCTACTATTGAGAAATTCCAGATAAAAAATCCCAATGACACTCGGAAAAACAATTCTCAGCATAATCTTTACGTAACTAACACAGCAGTAAAGCTCTCAATAAATTACAAAGTTAAATTTACTTTACTTTGATTAGCAACTCATTCTTACCGATTCAGCATTATTCTTGGTCGCGTATTCCATTACTGAAAGTCGTGTCCCTGAACGGCCTTCGTGGCTTTACGTAATTGATGTTTTTCTTTCATCGTTGCATTGTTTTTTTTACATCGTTCGGTTGTCGGCTTCTCTCAGGGCGGTCGTAACAGACTCCAGTGACGGCGGTTACAATACGACCGACGTAACTTGGCAGGCCTGAACTTCGCGCAGAAGGCTGCGCACGAACGTTTTTTAGGAACCAAATGGTGGCATGAGGCGAGTGTAAGTGAGAGAACATGCGCGAAAGTTCACAAAGGCTATACTCAGGCCCGACAAGTTACGTCGGTCGTATTGTACTTGGTCAATGATATTATAAGTGTAAAATTTACACTTATAATATCATTGACTTTACCCGTCACCACCAATTTTTCAAGATTTAATCTGATTCCCGACGAGCAATGTGACCAAAAGTAACCGAGAATCCTTTGGTAACAGATCGTGGATAGTCTATTTCTTATGCGTACTTAGTCGTTTGAGCATAGATTTGTTAGATCTCTTGACGGTCCATAGTATGCGGAGCATTTTTTACCAACACCACATCTCAAAAGCTTCTATTTTACATTTGTTCACCGATTTATTTAACTGACTGTACAATACAAGTACATCAGACTTGCCCACTAAACAAACTTACTGCTTTTACTTTGTTTGTTTGTTACTCGTTTCTACTTCAGCGAAACAGAAGCCTATGTTATTCTGTACAGTACAAGTGCTTCAGGGAAATAATATGTACGTTATGTTGTTCAATTAGGGTAGGTTGTTAAGAAGTACCGTCATGTATATAGTAGAGGTTTAAGGTACTATTTGGAACCGAGCTGCCAACTGCAACTGCCGACAGCACTGCACTACACGAGGCTCTGCACGAGCTAGACACGAGCGAGGCATGAACCGCTGCACGTGCTGTCGGCAGTTGCAGTTGGCAGCTCGGTTCCAAATAGTACCTTAATAAGCCATGAAGCGGAGAAAAGCAATATTATCAGTTTATCACATATCTATGTATACACGTGAAAATATATAAATAATAATTGTAAAACTATAAGCAGTGCGCCTCATGAGATTTCCTATCGGCAAAAATGACGAATTTCCATACAAACTTTTATCCTGATGAATTTACACAAATCCTTCCTGAGTTCCATGGTTGGAACCATGAAACTTGGCCCAGCGGCTAAGGTTGCGCGTTGTGTCAGTGAATGAATTTAAGATTTTTATTAAGTGCGAGTAAGAAGATTAAGAATCATACTTAATTCCACTAAATAAAAGCCTAACAATTTCGTATATTTTGCGAATAATTCCAGGATTATTATACCTTTTGATACATAATTTATGAGCTGGTCCTTCCACTACTAAAGCCATCTCCATAACATCCTAGTAAGACGCCATTCAATACTAAATCTTAGAAACATCGCGTGAAGCTCGACTTCTAAAGCCATCTCCATAACATACGAGCTAGCAAGACGCCATTCAAAACTGAATCTTACAAACATCTCTAAACATCGCGTGAAGCACGTCCACCTTCTCATCACGCAACGAGCAGATCTTAAGGACCACTTTACATATTAATGAGCTGCGCTCTTTGTTCTAGGTGTGCACATCCCGGTACAACTGTATGATCGTGCGGTGAGGGAGCTCGGCCGGTCGTAGTCGGTAAGTACTTATATCTTCATAATAGGGTTCTTTATTTAGTGCGTAGTTTCCTGAAAAGAACCAAAAATATCTGACAAAGGTAATATTAGAAGCATAAAGTCCCATTTATATGATGCAATTTCTTGTCTATGGCGTACAATAAAATTTAATTACAACATAATGACTTAAATCGCTTAAATACAGTTTAGACGGTGCAACTTTTATTGTTGCTTCAATGGTGCAATTATGGTATGCCACATTTAACTTCATCGCACCGTGTAAACCAGGCTAAGTAATAAACTTAAATATCTACAAATAATCGTTTACAACATTAAAGTTTTAACTCAATAACTATGTATTAACTCAAATAAGTCTTAGACCCGTATTACAGAACCTCACTCAAGACTCAAGCATAACTTAAAACTAGTTTAGTGCCATTTGATTAGTTGAAACTAGTTTTAAGTATTGCTTGAGCATTGACCGAGGTTCTGTACCACGGGACTTAGTCAATAAATCTCGGAAATCACACTAATATTATAAAGGCGAAAGTTTGTGAGTGGGTGTGGTGGGGGTGTGTTTATATGTTTGTTACTTCTTCACGCTCAAACGGCTAGACCAATTTTGATAAAATTTTGTTTGGATGTAACTGACACCCTGGATTAACATATAGGCTACTTTTTATCCCGATATTCCCACGGGATCGACATTTACGCGGGTGAAACGGCGGGGCGCAGCTAGTATTTTATAAATAACAGAAATCAGAAATCTTAAAACCTACGAAAGCTTTCAGAATACTGTAACTGACTACTTAACACGTCATGTCTTCATATCTTATTCTACTAGATAAATACCTGTCAGCAAATAGTATAAAGATATTGTACACAGTTGGAAATCTACTCCCGAACACTCACACTCCACCGATGACAGGTTTAGGTCCAAAATGATAAGGGGCTCCCAAAGTGAATACATTTCAATTTTCAGACAGTTGGTAGCTGAAAATATCTACTACATTATTTCGAACCCTACTCCTCTAAGTAAACCTACAATCTGTAGTCATGTTTTTGATAAATAAAATAAAGAAAAATCACGTTTATTTGAGGAAATCATGGCGCAGAGAATACAAACACAAAAAGTCCAAGTTGGGTGAAAATATGCGTCACATCCTCGCAAAACGGCCATCGCTCAGCATAATGCTACGACCCTATGTGAAACATAGCTCCAGCGCTGGTTTTTAGCGACAGCCGGTGTTGTCATGATGACGTCAACCGGTGCAGCATACGATAAGATAAAAATAAGAAATAAAATAATTACACACTTACCTACCTAGTTCCAAATGTTTATAAAAACATAATATTTATAAAATGGTAACATTCCAGGCAACGATTTTTTTTTATTCGCTTTGACTTGTATTTGCGGATGTAAGCCCGTCTTACCAATACCAATATGTGTTTTATTTAAGTAAAATAATGTATTATACGCATAAGCCTTCCGGGAAAATCCATTATGAAGTTTAGAAGGACCAAGCGGTCACACAGTTCAGCAGTGGACGTGGACGTCTTTCGGCTGAAATGATGATGAATGCGGCCACGTGTACAGAACGAAAAGTGACCTTTTTATGCTATATGGGTATAAAAGTACATGCCTGTTCTAAAAGCTTTCATATAATCCAGTTATAGCAGTTCGTTGCACTGGACTCTTGGACATGTTCCAGAAATTGTGATTTAATTCGGATCGGTTAGCGATTAACATGTTACTGACACACCTTTAATCGCTGATGATAAATGGTTCCCAGAAATATATCGAGAAGTCTTGGAATATTCATTAATTATTATTGCAATGATAATGTTTCTTAGTAGGAATCGCCTATAGTAATTCTAGGCATCGCTCCAATAGGGACCAATAATACACATCGTCGCACAAACTTATACCATGAATTCAGTACATGATTCTAGAGACACACCAGCGCAGAAATGTAATAATCTCACAGACAAAAAAAAATTTCACTGTCATACGTCACAGCCGAATAAATAACCGACGAAAAATTTAATCTCGGGGTTCAAGAATCATGTTCATGGTAAAAGTTAGTTCGTCAATGTCCGTTACATCCTGTTTACAGAAGAACTTAATCTACCTAAATTAAATAGAGCTTTAGCAGACCGTAACAAACTAATTAAATACTAGTCTTTACCAGTAACTAGGAAGATGGAAAATACCGGGATTATTTACACTAGTACTCCACAAGGGACCGTCCCTATTTGACGGACGCGCCAATGACATAAGAGCTGAGAGGATTATCGATCTACCCTCCAGTTTCTTATAATTGCGGTGATGTAATCCTACCTAACCGTCAGTAACGGAGGAAATATATTTTCAGGGCGGTTTACGGATTAGGACGCAATCCCTTTTCTCATTTGTGAGACCCTTTCGCCGTTTGGATAAGTGGAACTTAACATGGTTGAGGTTTAGGTCCTAACACTCGAAGGAGTCAAGGCTAAGGAGCAAGCTAGCAGAAATAAGCAAGGAATAAGAAATTCCTTACTTAAAATTCAATCTGCAGCACATTTTACTATGCAGCCTGCGAAGCGAAACCCAGTATAATATAGGATTAGTGTGTCCTATTGACTTTTCTAGGCAAGAATACAGTTTTGACGAAGACCAGGACTCGATTTTTAATAATAACAGAGAAATAGTGCTGAATCTATAATTTAATTACTATTCCATGAAATATCAATCAATAGTATTAAGTGAACTTAGAGGGTTGTTTTGATGGTTTTAAAGATTATAATTATATAAATACATAAGTACTTGTTACGGTTGTGAATCATATTTTGATCTGTTCAATATACAACCTGACACTGACCTGCAAATTGCAAAAAACGTAAATAAATTTGAATTTCGCGGACTATCCTGGAGCTGCCCCCTTAAAACTAAAACCTGATCGCTTAAAACAAAACAAGCCAAGTACATACTGCCAGAAGTATACTTCACTCCCTAGCCACATGTATATAAAGAAAGACTGCACACAACAGTACACTCTCTTCGTGAACTTATATTAGGCACGTCTTCAGAGTCGGAGCGTTATCATAGCGCGCCGACAGCCGCAGAAACTACTTGGACAAACAAAAGACGTCCCCTACTGTGGGACGAATTCACTGGAACGAGATGAACTGCCGGACTGATGAACTGCGGTGACGTGAGCTGTCATTTCACCTGCTGGGTATTGACACTATTGACAGCTCGGTTCAACCTCACTTCACCTAAGTCTTTACGGTGAGATTTTTACAGAATCCATCGCTGTAGATTTTATTATTTATTGTGGAATAAATATTTTAAATATAAAGATACGCATAAACCATGATGATGATGCATGATTTTGTCAAATTTCATAAAGTGTTAGACCTAAATGAGACTTGCGAAGACCAGGGAATCATGGCTGAAACGGAAGAGGCCACAAGCATCATTGGGTGGAAATAACGAGGCTGCCAATAATGATGACGAAGATAAAGGTTTTACAAGGGTGTCAAAATATACTGCACCTCTGTTGGCAATAGCTCGCCTTTGTTCAGACTGTTGCAAATTACTACGTGGAGAGACAAAATATTGCATCCAAGGCAAGGTTATGAATGCATTGATTTGCAGTAGGTAATTGAGCAAGACGCATTTCAAAAGGCCGACGATTGCATATTGGCGCAACTTAGGAGATATAATATCATGGTTTATGTGTGTTAATATGAATATACATATGTATACTTTAATATTAAACTTATAATAAAGAAATCTCAAGTCATAAAAACTGTGCGAATCTGGGGCGGCTCGTTAGTATATGTGTATTATGATAAAAACTAATGCTGCTACGTTGCAATTTGCAATGCCTTCTCCATATATTTTAACGCGCGCACACAACAACCTACCATAGTTTCTTTCATCACAATCGGTCGAGCCATTTTCGAGTTTTTGCGAGGCTAACGAACGGCAATTGATTTTTATATATAACATATCCCGAAGTATTTCTTTAAATAATCTGAACTGTTTGACTAAATAATAGTTTTCTAACGAGAAAGCTCAATAACTCCACCCTCCATAAGTATAACCTCATAAACAGCACAATACCTAATTTAGGGAATATTCCTTCTTCGAGTTACAGTAGTAGTAAGAATACTTCTATTTAGAGTCATATACACCCGCATGGCTTCAAAGACAAGATTGAGGGCCTCGCTCCCACTGCATTTGCTAGCCTCACAGTCTGGTGGAGAGGGCCTATTTCTGTAGCTTTTATCTTCATGAGTATACGGTACTGGTAGAATTTCTTCACGAAGAGAAACAAAGGCTAGAGACATGTCAACTTTTTGTGAACCTAACTATTATGTAGACCTTTTTATGTGCGAAAATCCTCTAGGTAACTTTGTTCGGTGCGGGATTCTCCTTCCATTATTTGTAAATCCTGGTATAGTAATTTGGAAATATTAGGGATAGGATTTATGATAATTACAATAGCACCCCACTGCTTATAATTCCGGCTACGTTGTATATAATATTAAACTTGGAACAATTATTCCTGGTAAGTTATAGCTACGAACGCAATTAGAGCATATATTAGTAAGTAGTAAATAATAAGAACGTGGTTATGAACAGTATTGAGGGGTCCAATTTTGGTAACATTTACCACAATTCGGTGTTGTTGGACAAAAAGATATACGAACCGGGACCAGCGGCTTAACATACTTTCTGAGTCACGAAGGGGTTTCCATATGTAACGGATGGTCACCCATCCACGAACCGACGGCGGCTTGCTTAACCTTCGATCGACCTGTGCGGCTGTTATTATTTAGTCAAAAGCTCCTCGGTGTTGGAATGAATGTGCCTATTATTATTTTGATAATGGTTACTAAGATCTAAATAAAAGCTAGAATATAAAGTAAAAAGAAAGAAAATAACAGTTACAGAAAAACCCAACAATTCGGAGAAAAAAACAGCACCTTATAGGTCGAAATCAATCCATTCTTCAAACAAGTCTATTCTAACTTTTTTACTAGATAATTGGCGTCTAGACCGGGGCTAGTTAGGCCGACTCTCTTGGGCCAGGTCATGCGTATCGAGGCATATCAAAAGCAAATTGGGAACTTGAATTACCTACCTACATCTATCATGTGGATACTGTTTCGTATATTGAAGGTCATTATTTGACTCCTATTCGACAAAGTCAAGACTTTATATAGTTTTGTTTTGGGTCCATGCAATAAGGCTTTTTCCTCCATGTCTGCCTGTCATCATCATGGAAAGACGTCCACTGCGGGACATAGGCCTCCCCCAAACATCGTCACTTGGACCGGTTTGTGCTTCTCGCATCTAGCTGATTTCTGCGGTCGTTACCAAGTCATCGCTCCACCTTGTTCTTGGCCTTCCAAGGCTACGTCTTCCGGTACGCGGTACCACTCCAGGCCCCATCGGCCATGTTCTGTGAGTAATATGCCCTGCCTACTACCACTTAAGTTTGGCAATTCTTCGGGCTATGCCGTTTACCTTAGTTCTCCTGCATCCCTCTTTATTTCTCATCATCTGCATGTCATGTACGTATAAACCTTCTAATTCTAACCATATCATATTTGTATTACTACCGTATACCACCTACCTCGTACGACTACGTGCCACCACCATCACCACCACCTCGTACCACGCACCTTCTTTGTGTTGACTTTACTTGTTGCCTTACCTTTATTATCATACTATTTAGCATCTTGATTCTATACTGCTGTTAGGTTAGGCATCTCTCAGGCCAGGTCATGCGTATCGAGCCATGTCGTACGAGTAGGTACACCCAAAAAGATAATCACTTCACGGTCTGTACTCTCAGACAAATGCGCTGTAATATGTGGACTCGATTTGTGTTTGATTGTTATACAGTGGTATAAGACGTGTGTGCATTATTGTGAGTGTTTGGGCTTATGGATGTTTTTGTTTTTATGTACAGACGCCAGCATAACAAGCTACTACAATCTGTCAAATTTCTTTATTAGATTTTCAACTTTATCGCCAAAGCATAAGGTTCAAAGTTGATTGGGAAAATTTGACAGTTTCGAGTAGCTTGATGTGCTGGCGTCTGTATGTTTGCGTTGATTGCCTTCATCTTACTGCGTCTTCTTCGTCCTGTCGATAGCACGACATTGTATTAAAGTTGGCCCAAAAACTCGCCACGTTCACGGCATCGTTGATGGTAACGCAGTGGTCGCTATGGCGGAATTTTTGGGGCACAGAACAGGAAAGGAGGTGGGACATAGTTTGCGCCAGTATCCTACTGCATGAGACTATTTAGAAAGCTTCTTGAGCTCAGAATATCAGTATATGTTTAATTTGCATTACCTTTATACCCTGGCCCATTTCTAATGATCCTCTGGGATATAATATGTGTAATAAAAATTTATAAACCTACTGTTGACCTTATTACGTGGATATCGGATATTATCCCACAGCAACGTGCTACTGAGACAAAAACTATCCTATGTCCTTCCCCAGGATGCCATCTATCTCTTTGCCAAATTTTATCGAAATCCGTTCAGTGGTTTAGGCGTGAAAACGTAACATACGGCTGTCTGTATGTTGCCTTTTCACGCCTAAACCACTTCTACTTCTTCTACTTTCGAATTTATAATATTAAATATGGATTGCCAAATGAGACGATGATGACAGTAAGATGGAATAATAATGTGATCTAATGACTTTCTATGTGCCTCTTAAATAATACAATCACCGTTACGCCACCTAGAATCTAGAGCGTTTTAATAAAGCTTTTATTTTTAGCTACGATCTCAAAATCTTCATAGAAAAGAAAAAAGCGCGATGACACAACGCTGGTAATTTATTGTAAAATGTGAAGCAATTATCTATTTACAAAAAATCTATTGTTTGGACTAAAAAATTAAAACGCTAAGGCTTTAGTATGTTGCTTGTAGAATAATATTCTGACAAAAAATCTGAATGCTTGTATGTATATTAGTTTGGTTTTTATTGTGAAAAGAAAGTTTTTAGATGTATCTTCATAATTTTTTTCTGTAGTATGAAATTAGTTGTATTATGTTTTCTACTAGCATATATCCTGAAGAATATCATATATTTTTCTGATTTGGTTTACTGTAATGGATCATATACTTTTAGGCATTATAAAACTTGCGTTTTGGTCCTTTTAGTCCCCTTAAGTTTACAGTTTGTACCTGTCTCAGTTAATTTCGCTACATCAAAACAGCTTTTAAGATAATTTCTCCATTGTCTACTCAACAGGTATTACACTAGACTTTCAATTACCTTAGCTCTATAAAGACCACCGTTTTATAAAAATTTCTTCTAAAGTGCCTTGAATGGAAAATGTTCTGAAGAATCGGTTAACGTTAAAAGAGCAAAAAAAGCGTCCTATTCATAGTGACTTCATACAATTTTATCTCAATGAAATCATCGGGGAGTATGAAGACAAAATGAATGGCCGGTTTTATTTAAATGTTGATAGTTTAAAATAATGAATGGCATTGGTAGGTACTGTGTTGTAGCTTGTAGGGCCACCTGCTGCGCTCGAGCCGATGTTTCGATTCACACAGCTGGACAATTAATATTTTATGGTCAGCACGGGATGTATATTATATTGATTCAAATCGGGATGTTCATAGACCACTGGAGTCTATATTTCTTGCGTTATGTCGTGGTTGTAGATTATTGTCTGTTTCATTCCTTTACGTTTAGCATCGATGACTTCGGCATAATATACTGAGTGGCGTCGGACTTTTTAACCGGACAAACTCAAAGCATTCATTTCAATTAAACCATTTACAGGTCAGTTAGTCATAAAGTTGAACATTCCAAAACGTAGATCTCTATGGAGGAGAACGGGCATGAAACTCCACGGACACTTTATTAAACCAAGAATTCAACATTGCAAAGTTGCGCTATGATTATTTAATCAATATTAATTTTCTAATTACGATTAATTACTAAAGTAAACACGCGTCCACATTAATAAAATCCTCACAAAAGAATTAACCGCGGGCGCGCATGCTGACTCAGCCACCCACGATGACGTCACTAAAACGCACCTTTATCCACGAAATCCCATGACCCATACACAACTCAGTTGTACCTACCCACTCAGACCCAACCGTGTATAAAGGGTGATTCACGTTCATCCTGGTCGAATCCGCCTGGTAAATTTACCGGAGCCTTTTATACGCGTTCATAGTACCATAGGACTGGTATTTATTCTTGTGTAAATGTTGGAAGGACGAGCGAGCTGTATCCGGTTACCGGTTACGTGCGAACAGGCGCGAATAATCCTGAAGGGGGAAGCAGGGATGCAGGGTAGCCTGCGGAATTCTTTTCTTACGTTTTTTGCAATTTGCAGGTCAGCATCAGGTTGTACTTATGTTGAACGAAATATGATTCGCGACCGTAACAATTAATGTATTTAGGTACAGAATTAAAATCATTAATACAACCCTCTCTAAGTTTATATATCTCTATAGAATGACTATTTCATGTAATCAATAAGGGAAAATTTGAATTTCGCGGGCGACTCTGGTGTTTCCCTCTTAAATGCTGGTCGTAGATATTCCTATCGGTATCATACTTTAGCGTTTGTGTCAGTCTCTGTTGGGAGAAGCGCTATCAAAGAACAAAAGGAAATTAAATTATTCTGCCTATGTAAACCCTCGTTGTAATGCAATAAGATTTATTCAGTAGTGCGAATGTCTTTACAGAGACCGAACTTGTGAGTACAAACACCACTGAAGCAGCTTAGTCATCATTGATTATACAAATTCTGTGACAAAAAGATTTTTTTTTTTAAACGATGCCCCACACTAGGAGTTTCTCCTATATTGTGGGTGCGTTTACAAACATTTAAACTCACATACACAAACAGCCAGACCCGGAACAACTACTTGTAGGTCATACGAATATTTGTTCCCTGCGGGAATCGAGCCCGAACACGCAGCGCAGCAGTCAATCGCTTAACCACTGCGCCAACCGTGCCGTCTAAATTACAGCTTCATTGACAAAGCCAATAGGCGAATAATAATATTTTAATTAATAAAAACGTTTACAAAAAGCAATCAAAAGCAAGCATTTAACTAACATTAGTAAATTTCCCATACCATACAAATAGTGCCTAAGACTAAACAAAAACTAAAATATTTTTATTACAGACGCAAGTAGTGATGGTTCGGAATTACAATGTTACTCGTAGGCAGCAACCGGCCGGTCTAGGTTTATTCAAACCTGTGTTTCAGGCCATCACTTACATTTCAATTAAATTGGGGCATTAAAATTTTAAATAAAACAAAAATAACATGGCAAAAAAATAATTACATTTGAAGAAGCACAACTTTATAATAAAATACCCTCACGAATAGGAAATTTGCACTCATTCAATGCATTTAGAACACAGCTCAGCCAGTATGTTAGACTTCTGGAGAAATAAATGCGTTGGGTGGGTCGGGTTTCGAATATGTTGATTGGTCTGTAACTGGTGATGTCGAACTTTTGTAAATTTTAATTAGTATCTATTGTTCTCAAGTAAGTGACATGTTATGTTTTCATTGAGAATAAAGTTTCTTTAAACCTTACCTAACAACTATGAGAAAAAGCATATTAGTACATTAATACCTAAAACTAAGCTTATGTAAATATACAAAAGTAAACTCACGAGGCACAGTGGTCCGGATTTGAAAAATGATGGACTTAGGAACAAAAGTCATTATTTTGATTTGAAAAAAATTGTATTCGATAGGAAATCTGATTTACATTAACAAACGTCATATTCAATTTTTCGATATATTGACTCTAACATGCTGAAAAAAAATTATTACGAAAAAAATGTATGGGGCAAGATTGATTTTATTTTTTTTCTCGGTGTGTTCAAAACTGTTAGCTGTGAAACCTTTTATATATTGTTGTGTTCATGTTGTACTTTACCCCTATAATTAAATTATTCGCAAATACTTGCAATCTTTGAGTGAAATCGCTGTTGAAATTCCAAAATTTTAACTTTATTTTTCTAAGGCTGTGAACGTTTTTAGTTGCATTTGTAAACATCAGTGTTGTGGTTTCTCAATACTTTTTTAATATATTGCGCCCACAAATGATGATTTTAGCTCTAGGAGTGTATTCCGTGAATTAATGAAATATTAAATAAAATGTCAAAAAAGCATTACGAAAGCTATATCGAGGATGCCTCTTATTAGTATTGGGTTTATGTTATTGGTGAATCTTCTGTCAACTGTACTTAGCTTTAAACTTACCCTTGCATCTCTACTTTAAACTAAAATCAAAGTTCATAATTCGACGGGTGAAAGCCGTCACCCGTCAATATTAGTGTGCTTATTTTTAATTACTAGCGTACTTAATCTCTTTCTCTCAGAAACTTGAAACATATGTTAGCCCTGAAAAGGGCTGTTGTGTTGCTCTAAAAGAGCGTGTAGTTAAGACAGTCCCAAAAGAACTTGAGTGTGACCAAAGCTATCACTCCAAAGGATCTGGCACGTTTTCTGAAGCTTCAAAGTGGCCACGATTATCACAGAGACACCATCTGCAGCTACCTGCTATGTATGTCTCGCTAAGCCAAGTGAGATGAATGACCTGCCACAAATGTTTTCAAGACCTGTTCGATATGATGTCTACCAGTATGGACTTTCGACTCTTCACATGTGGATTAGAAGCATGGAGTGTCTGCTGCACATCTCTTACAACTTGGATTTCAAGATGTGGTGTGCACGAGGCGAGAACAAGAATCTTAAACAGGCAAGGAAAGACATGACCCAGCGTGAGTTCAAGGAACAATATGGGGCTGTTGATAGACATCGTCAAGCAGGGTTTTGGTACTGCCAACGAAGGAAACACGGCAAGAAAATTCTTCAGGAATTACGAAAAAACTGCAGGAATCACGAAGATAGATGCAGATTTGATAAAACACTTTGCAGTTATCTTGCAGGTTTTATCTTCTGGAAGTCATATCAACATCGAAGGATTCCGGGCATACTGCAGGGAGACAGCTGAGCTTTTTGTGCATCACTATCCCTGGTACCACATGCCAGCCAGTGTGCATAAGATGTTGATTCATGGTGCTGATATTTGCAAGCACTTCTCTTGCCTTCCTATCGGGATTTTATCCGAAGAGGCAGCTGAAGCAAGGAACAAGGACTTCCGAAATACAAGAGAGCATCACACAAGGAAGATGGGGAGGACACTTACGAATGAAGATATTTTACATAATTTTCTAATTATTTCAGATCCTTACATATCGCACATCAAGTCGAAGTTGGATAAATACAAGAAATTGAGTTTTTTTCCCGAAGCTTTGCAGCTCTTAGCAGCCGAAGAGATTGAAGAAGAAGAAATGGACGTCTTGGAAGCTTCAGAAAACGTGCCAGATCCTTTGGAGTGATAGCTTTGGTCACACTCAAGTTCTTTTGGGACTGTCTTAACTACACGCTCTTTTAGAGCAACACAACAGCCCTTTTCAGGGCTAACATATGTTTCAAGTTTCTGAGAGAAAGAGATTAAGTACGCTAGTAATTAAAAATAAGCACACTAATATTGACGGGTGACGGCTTTCACCCGTCGAATTATGAACTTTGATTTTAGTTTAAAGTAGAGATGCAAGGGTAAGTTTAAAGCTTAAGTACAATTGACAGAAGATTCACCAATAACATAAACCCAATACTAATAAGAGGCATTATCGATATAGCTTTCGTAATGCTTTTTTGACATTTTATTTAATATTTCATTAATTCACGGAATACACTCCTAGAGCTAAAATCATCATTTGTGGGCACAATATATTAAAAAAGTATTGAGAAACCACAACACTGATGTTTACAAATGCAACTAAAAACGTTCACAGCCTTAGAAAAATAAAGTTAAAATTTTGGAATTTCAACAGCGATTTCACTCCAAGATTGCAAGTATTTGCGAATAATTTAATTATAGGGGTAAAGTACAAAATGAATACTACAATATATAAAAGGTTTCACAGCTAACACTTTTGAACACACCGAGAAAAAAAATAAAATCAATGTTGCCCCATACATTTTTTTCGTAATATTTTTTTTTCAACATGTTAGAGTCAATATATCGAAAAATTGAATATGACGTTTGTTAATGTAAATCAGGTTTCCTATCGAATACAATTTTTTTCAAATCAAAATAATGACTTTTGTTCCTAAGTCCACCATTTTTCAAATCCGGACCACTGTGCGAGGGATTGAATTGAATGCAAGATTTGTATCTTCATTTATGCTCAATCGATGTATAAATGTAAACGAGGTAAAAAGATAATTTAAGGATCGTAGCAGCATTCTGTAGTTTCTGTCGAACACCCATGGGAAAAGGCGTGAGTTTATTAAAGGGTATAATAGCCAATATACCCAGTACTTGTCTTACAATATAAGCATTATACCTACTTACACGTTTATCTATAGCTAGCTTCTGCCCGCGACTTCGGCCGCGTGAAATTTCACCCTCCCCCCATTCACCCTCTTAGGGGTGGAATGGAAAGGCCCGGAACATAAAGGGCTAAGGAAGGAACACAGGTGGGTTTTAGTCAGTAAGAGTCTGACACTGCCTTCCGCTCCACCCAGAGCGGGAGGGGTCATTTGATGATTTCCAATCCGCAAAAAAAAAAAAAGGGGTGGAATTTCGAAAAACCCTTTCTAATTAGATACCTACTCTTCACAAAGAACACACCCTCCAAACATGTCTCTAAGGACCAGCGGTTTAGGCTGTGCTTTGATATATCAGTCAGTCAGGACTTTGAATTTTATATTTAACTATAATGGGAGCAGTGGTGGCCAAGTGGTAACGGCCGCGACTTACGAGTTGTAGGTCGTAAGTTCGAACCCAGACAGGCGCTTTACTTTGTGTAAATTATTTCATCACCACTGCTCTCAAAACGGTGAAGGAAAACATCGTGAGGAAACCGGCATGTCCTAGAACCAAAAATTCGAAGACATGTGACATCCACCAATCCGCACTGGGCCCGCGTGGTGGATTACGGCCCACTCCCCCTCACAGAGAGGAGGCCTGTGTCCCAGCAGTGGGAACATTATAGGCTGATTATGTTATGTTATGTATAATATTTACCTATTTTCTTTCCGATACACTGCACAAGGACAAAATAAAACTAACCGCTACAGCTTAGTTCCCAGTTCCACGTGTAGAGGGGCGATAAGAAGCTTACGGCATAGCACTCAATGTTTATCTATTATTTAGGGAGCGGCGTGGGAGCACATACACAGATACAGTTTGTCTTCGTGTTTCAAATGGTTCAGCGTTGGTTCTAAGCTCTGGTCCTTAGAATATATTTTGTCGATGGTTTTACGTATATATGTAGTGCAAGAATCTTTTGGCACTTAAATTACATTAACAGGGGGGCGTTGTTGGTAAACATTTAGTGAAATTGTATTGAAAAAACCGCCCAAGCGTGAGGCTGACTCGCCCACGAAGGGTTCAAGTCCGACAATATTTTAGACTACGTGTTTTTTTTTAAACCTTTACGGTTCTACTTGTTTGGCGCCATCACTAGCGACCATCAGTTCCTGTAAAGTGCAGCTGTCAGGAGTCAGGACACGTAAGACATGAAATTAAGTGTCCCATCGTTTGTGGAACAGCACCACATTAACACACCAAGGCGAAGTCGTCTATGAAAATATGGTTAATCGGTATGGTTAAAAATGTTTTAACTCTTTATACTGCATACGATGTAGTTAAGTTAACTGCTGTTCTGTCTACCATTAAGATCTTTAAAGACGCCACGAAACATCACTACAGGGACTTGATGATTTCTTTACTGAAACTTGCGTCAAAAAGTTACAGTGTTTATTAATGTTAACTTTATATAAACGTTTCGTTAATCAACCAATCTAGAAAGAATCTTCAAAGATCTTTCACGAATAATTGAACTAATTATAATTATCTTCAAAGACTAGACATTTATTATTTCTTGTGTTCTTTCTTTTAATGAGGCACTTTTTCTGTAAGCAAATAGCGATGGGGCGTGAGTAGGAGTATTCTTAATACACAATACCATTTATCATCGTCGACGATAAAGTTGTATTCCTCTCTTGTTTGTTATCAGCTCACTTAGGACGCCTACGCTTCGTTACTTAACGTACACTTGAAGTTAATGGAGAGAGACTTAAGTTTATTTATATATATTTTACTTCTAATAACATTAAACTCTTTATCTAAGAAATGTACCTATAATTTCGTACGCCTAATGTGCTTAGATCTAGCAAGCATATGTAGGTATGTATATTACATGAAAGCGTTGTGTAATGATGTCATATGTCTTTGAATTTTGGTTCTAGGACATGCCGGTTTTCTCACGATGTTTTCCTTCTCCGTTTTGAGAGCAGCGTTACATAGGAAAGTATAATTAGGAGAGGTCGTACATTAAAACAAATATAATATACAATAATAATAAAATAAAAGAACCTCCTCCTTTTTTCGTCGGTTAAAAACGGTGACTGGATTGGTAGGAACAAGGAAATAGGAAATCAACGCTCCAATAGACATTAAGGAAAAGGCTAAAGATGATAACGACATACTAAATCAAAGGCTTATCTTTTGGGAATGCCATAAAAGTTAACTGAGGACGACATTTTACGGATACTCTAGAATCTTTATAGACAATCTGTTTCTCGTTTTTGATGTACGTAACTTCGAAAAAAATAAAATGCAAAGGTAGTAGACAGCAACTCTCATCATCACCATTCATCAAACCCTGGGTTTACATAACATAATCAGCCTATAATGTTCCCACTGCTGGGACACAGGCCTCCTCTCTGTGAGAGGGAGTGGGCCGTAATCTACCACGCGAGCCCAGTGCGGGTTGGCAGATGCCACATGTCTTCGAATGTTTGGTTCTAGGACATGCTGGTTTCCTTACGATGTTTTCTTTCACCGTTTGGCACTATGTTTGAATCTATATAATTATCTATACATAGTTAAAAAAACAAAGTGGCTTTTCGTATCTGACCAACCGTATCTGATTTCGTGACCTCATTGTTCTTTTAAGCACTCTATGAATTTATAATGCGGTTTTCACCATTATTTAGAGAACTCATTCCTGTAGGTTGGTGTGGCTAGTGAAAGTGCCCAGGTGCGGTTCGTCCAAGTGCGGTTCAAATCAGTGCTCTGAGTGGAATACCTCTACAATAATAATACGCTTATATTAAGCTTAGAAACAATACAGAAATCTCGATGATTTGACACGTCGCCACATTAGTAGATAGTTAGCAGTAGCGGTGTATATGAACTGAATACATCGCCACATCGACTTGTACTGTGGCGATGCTTGGTCCTTTTCCAGCAGGAAGCAGTGGGTGTCTTCAGGCTAAATGATGATGATGATATGAACTTGTATATTGTTCTTCTTGCTCCTATATCACTACTATTTGTTTTAGTAAAACTGTGTTCCTCAAATGAAGCCTCCCCAGTGGATAGAGTTTCCCCCTACAACTTTTAACTGCAGGAAAAAACTTCATTGAAACAAAAAACTGTCGTTAACCGTTTAAAAGTTAGGAGTTCTTGCAACCCGCAGTTTGAAAGTGTGCAAAAATGCTGAACGTTAAATAAAATGCCTCGTGAGGCTTTTTATTTAACGTTCATAATTTTTTATATTAGATTAGGAACCTACAAAATGTGTACAGTAAATATAGATGGGTAGTTTATATTATAGGAAATTGCGGTCTTACCTCTAGTCAAGTTGTTCTTCGATTTTCTGGGACTATCAAGTATGATTTTGAAAACTACTGGGCAAACTCAAAATAAACAATTTTGACAACATTCTTACTTTGACTACTCGTGACTTTATTAAATGATACCATCAGATCATCATCAGCCTACAGCAGTCCACTGCTGGACATAGGCCTCTCCTATTGCACGCCATTCAACCCTATTTTCGGCAAATCATTTACCATCATAAAGGTAAGTACGTTGATATTATAAACAAAAAAAAACAAACAAGAAAAAAAAATAACAACAAATAATAATTAAAACACACACAATAAATAATAATTAAAACAACAAAATACAAAACAATAACAAAACAAAAAAAAAATGGTACAATTGGTTAGTATTGGTTTGGTTGGTTTGTTGGTTGGTTTTTTTTTTATTTATATAATTAATTGGTACACTAGTCTATAAGTCTATTGGATGTATCTCATATCTTTGTGTCAGTGTATTCAATTGTTGGTGAGCCAAATAAATAAAATAAATAATAATATCCAACGTACGAACAGGACCGAAGGAAAAATACGAGTAAAACACGAAACATTTTCCTCGTTCCAAAGGTCACCCCTGCCTTACCTCTAACAAACCTAATCTTCGTACAATAGCAACAAAGTGCACCTCGCCTACGATGCCTTTTCTCCTTTCAACACATGCGGAGACTATGGGAGGAAAATGAAAACATAATACTATGTATATTTTTCCCGTATCTTCACAAAAAACCATTCAAGTACACCTCACTGTAAATTTATTGTCTCCCATCTCATAGGCGCCTGTGTTTACTTTGTGTAAATTGTTTCATCATCACTGCTCTCAAAACGGTGAAGAAAAACATCGTGAGGAAACCGGCATGTCCTAGTACCAAAAATTCGAAGACATGTGACATCTGCCAACCCGCACTGGGCCCGCGTGGTGGATTACGGCCCACTCCCTCTCACCTAGAGGAGGCCTGTGTCCCAGCAGTGGGAACATTATAGGCTGATTATGTATGTGTATGTATCTCATAGGGCTCAGCTGTGTTCTCGTCGCCGACACTTACTGGTTCTGACTTTTACCAGATTTACAAGGCTACAATTATCATTGAAAGACTTTAAAACATAAGATCTTTTTCCCCGTACCAAAGGTCACTTTGCCAGTCCCCTAATAAACCTAATCTTTGTACAAAAGCGTCGAACTGCACAACACTATAACATAACATCACTACCATCTCTGTAATTTTCCGGCGTCTCCCCTCAAATTACTTTCAGAGGGAGTATTCACGAGCTGTTGCTGCAAATGGGGGGTAACGAAGCTTGCTATGACTATAGCATTATGCTCTGCTAACGATCGTTTGTCACGATAAGCTGACGAAAGGAAATTGTGGTAGCTAGTAATGACTTGGGAGATTTTGCAGTCAGTCGCTTTGGTTAAGTTTTAAAGATCGAAGAACTGGTTGAAATTGGAAATGTATGTTGAGCTGGCTAAAAGAAATACTGCTGATAAAGAAATAACATCAAAAGTTTGACTAACTTCGCATATGAAAATTAAAAGGCGGAAAGTTTATAACAGAACTAGCTGTTCCCCGCGGTGTCACACGCTGCACGGCTCCTAAGGGTCGTAGCGTGTGCATGTTATATAGCCTATAGCCTGCCTCGATAAATGGACTACCCAACACTAAAAGAATCATTCAAATCGGACCAGTAGTTCCAGAGATTAGCGCGTTCAAACAAACAAACAAACTCTGCAGCTTTATAATATTAGTATAGATTGTGTAACCTTTCCCAAAAAAAAGAGCGAACGATTTCATAAAAAATACAAAGAGGCGAAAGACGTATTCCATTACTCACTTTTTAAACCTCCACAAAAAGAATAACAGAAAAAGTTTCGTCAATATTAACTTTGATAATATTTTAATTAAATCCCTAGAAAGTTACCGTGGCAATGCCGTATCTCTTTCTCTAATGAACGGAAATTTACGAGCAGAAACTCAGGTAATATGAATTTCTCAGTTCTGTGCAAATCCCCTTCTGTGAGTTACGAGTACAAGCGACGGGGTATTAAACATTCGGTGTAGTTTCAAAATAGTAGCTAAATCCGTTTTGCTGCGTAACAATTTTTTTGTTCACCTCAAGGTTGCAATAAAATCTTGAGATTAAGGAGACTGTTTTTGCTGAACATGAAGCAATTTGTAATCATTACTAAGATAATGAATGACTTGTAACAATTGTTACAAAAACTAGTGAAACTTGCATGACTAATATTTACAAGCCGTACATTTTGACCAACATGTAAGGCTTGTAGAGTTAAGCCTTGAGGAGTCTGGGGCTTGGCTCTACATTAAACCTGCGGGGTAATTGCGTAACACACTAACAGTAGCAATGGCTTTCATTTTGACAGTTCAACAACATTCATTGCGTTATTTACGTTTTGAGCAGGCAAATTTTTCAAACATATGAAGCAATGGATTACCAATATCCTTCAAAGTGATTCAGATTTTGATGGATAGTGTGTTACGCAGTTAGGGTGATGATAATTTGTTAACAGTGAAAGCGTTGTAGGTTGTATGTAAGTCTTGGCGACATACTTCACATGAAATGTTTTTGGTGGGTTACATATTCTTCGTACGGAACGCTCTCCATGCGAGTTCAGTTATCCGGTTTTCTTTTTATAAAGTTATTCACGTTACTCAAGTGAATCAATACGCATCGAGGACAGATTTTAAACCAATCTCAACTCAGATCTTGTTATAAATCGACATTAAAGAGATATTCGCGCATCATTGTTCTGAAACCAAGGCCTGAAATTCTACCACTCACAACTTAACACATTGCTTTAATGAATGAGACTAAATTCACGGAAACGCGGGGATAGCTAATCCCCTTTGTTATTGCCGCCATCCTCATATACATTCCATACCTATCCACATACACTCTATATCACACTAATATTATAAAGGCGAAAGTTTGTGAGTGGGGGTGTGTTTATATGTTTATTAATTCTTCACGCTCAAACGGTTGGACCAATTTTGATAAAATTTTGTATGGAGGTAGCTGACACCCTGGATTAACATATACGCTTCTTTTTATCCCAATATTCCCACGGGATCGACACTTATACGGGTGAAACCGTGGGGCGCAGTATAATCATAATTATAAGTACCAGTTCCGCGAACGCTTCACTGAAATCCGCGGTTTCAGTTGCGAACACCAAATGAGGAATTAATATGGATTTTGTATTCTGCTTTTAGGGATGGTTAACTGCGTACAGTGTGTTTGATGTTTTTATTAATTGGTTTAAAATGTATATTTTGGTATTAATGAAAATTAGGAAAATTATTAATGAAAATAGGAAGGAGGGAAATTTGGTGTTCGGGCGTTGTTTTAGGCAAACGGGATATTTCCTGAGATATACTGAGGTGACTGGTGATTAATTAAAATCCACATAGTTAACGATAATGTTGTCATTAATTAGGAGAATAATATTTTTGGTCCTTTGAGTCAAGATCTAATGTACTAATGGGATAGGATTAGGTACTTAAGAGTAACGTCTTTTCTTACTTTGGAATGCAAATATTAATATGCATGTTGTCTTTATTTCAGGTCGGAAAAGTCAGAGAGTCGTCTCAAGCTGTCGTCATGACATTACACTGGTGGATGCATTGGTTCTGGGTGACGACGCTGCTCATCATCCACGGTAAGCTAATAATACCTATAAACTGATGTATTATAAAAACCTTAAATTCATTGACAGAGAACGCACATCCTAAACTACTGGATCTAGAAGCATGAAATGTTGTACAAGAGGTCCACAACCCTCTTACTAATAAACATATTACATCAGATAAATAGTTACACACCGATTTCTCTCTTTCAGTCGTCAGTAATTTGACTTTCGAAAGAAGAAGACAAAGCGTTCTGTAACTATACAGACGCTATACAAAGTTTATTAGTAAGGGTAAATGTATAACGAAGGTGTAAAAATGTTTAGGAGTAAAAGAAAGGCAAAAAAATACGTTTATTTGCAGTAAACATGACGCATAAAAAGAACACAAACACACAAAAAAATACAAGTGTAAAAAGGATTTTTGAAAAGGCATCCTCCATAGAGGTTAGTTAGGGGATGAAAGTTAGTATGGAAGTTCGACATACTTGCCGATGGGAAATCCCATTGGGCACATGGCATTCATGCTTTTCTTCATCTAGCTATAAGCATAACTCAATTCTCTTAACATACGCATTTTAGAATTAAGCGGGAAGCTGTAAGGTAGCCCGCGAAATTCAATGTTTTTTTACGTGTTTTGCGACTTTCAAGTCACGAGTCAGGTTGTATGTCGATCAAAATATGATTAACGACGGTAACAAATTTGCATTTCCAGAGTTAAATCAACTCCCTAAATTAGAATTGACATTTATGACAAATGTCATTATTTCACGAAATAGTCATTCTATGGGGTAATTTGGCTGGTACGAATATAAATTCCTCAATGTTATTAGATTTAGCACATGTTTTACTTGCTATAAAAAATAGAACACACAATTCTTGCGAATAATGTAACATTCTCGAAGAATAGACTACATAATAAAAAAGTGCCTCTACTGAATAAAGCACCTCTTTTCATTATATTCCATCGCTAAGCTTTTTCTAAGCCTCTACCTCTTCAATCAGCCGATCCGAAGAAGGGTACTTCATACTCTTCATAATTGGTTTGTGCGCAAAGTTCAAGGTTCGCACGCTTCCACGTAGCCTCTTCAAATATAACGGAGTCATCATCCCAGGCCAGTAGGTCAAGTTTTTACATGAAAGTTATTCGTGAAGTTTATCGTAATTGTTTTTGAAAAAGTTTGATTAGGCTTTAAGGCTGAATAGCGCGTAATATTTTTTGTAGACTACCGCTTTGGGAAAGGTTCATGCTTAGCTATTGACAGCAATATTTTAAGAAGCAATATCTTCCACGCTCAGACCAATAAAAAAGTATATTGGTCTGAGCTTCCACGTTTATATACCCAGAGAGTTGTTATTTCAATCAGAATTATGTTCAGTTATAACAAAACTGTGACTTATTAGACTCGAAATCTGTACTTCTTCTACGACTGGAACTGCGCTTTCCAATTTTTCTTTAACTGTTTGTATTTCAACTATAGATTTAATATCGGCTTGTTTCCTTAGCTCGTAATATACTTGAGGCAAACAAAACTTCCGCTTACTTCATGTTGTTTCCGCTTTATTTTCCTTAAAATTCTGGAACAAAATATTTAATAAAGAGCCAGCTTTTCTTGACATAACTTTGAAGTATGTATTATTACCTTCTTGCTATTTAATAATATGACGCAGTTAAGAAAGTCCTTGTTTAAGAATTTGAAATGTCGTTGCTATGGATATATTCATAGATTCATTTTAAACAGCAATCAACTATAGCACTAGACCTTTTACCTACTAGATTTAGTCTGAAGAAAAACGCTGTTTTATTTTAAAATATACCACCCTTTTCCATATAACTTAAGCTCATCAGCATAAGTGCTAAAGCGGTCTCGCTGAAGGATTGATGTCTGCAAAAGTTCAAGGTTCCAATAAACTTCACTTACAAGTATCTGTTGGCAATATAGCCAAGTCACTGGAGCCATTTCATTTAATTTGTCGAATCAGGGAATTTTCGATCGGGGCAAATTGCCAAAAGATGACGACAGGTAGGATCTTCAAACTCTTATTATAGAAACAAGTAAAATATAAGATGTTGAAAATGGTTTAGCTTTCAGAATGTACATAACGTGGAATTGGCTAAGGAAGAGTTATACGAAGTATCTAATACTGCAAGTGTCAAAAATCTTTCTGCTGCGCAAAGAAACAAGTAAGAAGTATATACCCACCAAAAAAAAGTAAAGTATGTTCTACCCACGTGGGTAGAACATACTTTATGGTACATATACTTTTTTGTAAGTACTGCTTAGCGGAACTTTCAAGCAGAAAAATTCAAACATTATTGACTGAAGTTTCGTACAAAAAAATTACTCGTCGAGTAACAATCTTTTACGTCGTAAAAAATGGACGGGTGCAATCTCTTGTCCGGCCACTGCCGCACTGAGAATTGATACAAAATGGCCCTTTTTTATTGAATACAAGAACGTCCTGTAATCAATAAAAAAGGGCCATTTTGTTGTATGTTGGTTACTTGTATGGTCGTGGATCGTGTAGGTACCCATTACGTCTTTCCCATCCATTGTGAACCTTCGACTCTACTCGACAATACCACAATCATTTCAAACATTTTGAAACCGCATTTCAGCGAAAGTAGATCTTCTCATCACAAGAATTTACTTAGAAAGCTTGAATTATAAAGAAAAGTTGGCAAGAGCTGTTCCTATTTTGCAAAAGTTTTAAAACTTGGAGAGCAGAACATGACCTCTAAAAACATAACGTGTACGGAAATGTGTACACGGTATGGAATGGGGTCCTTTTGAGATGACTCTATAAAGATGACCCTTCCACCTATAACCCTGCCTTCAAAGCCAAAGAGAACAGGCATCTTCTGAGCACGCTCGTTCCATCATAGACCTCATCCATCGCTTTCCCATTTCAACACAGGGCGTAAACGAGGTCGTCAACAGTGGGCCCATTCAGCAATAAAATAAAAAATACGACTTTGTTTTAAAATTCTTTGCCATCATTGCAATTAAAATTGTCAACATGTTTGTTTTGCTGCTGTTTTGGTCCTGAGTTCGATCTCCAGTTTGGGTAAAGTAGGGTTCTGGGTTTTCTGGTAGGAATTTCTAAGTAGCAGACCGGAGTCTGTGCCCGGTTGATGACAATAGGTTCGCCTCCTATTACATGGGACTACATAAATATAAATCTGAGTGTAATATACACCTCTGTCTACAATATCTATCACAAAATAAACCAGTTCCAGCTATTCAGAAACCCATAAAACTCCCAGCTCAAGCAGCCATATGCCAAACATTACCAAACCCTTAAACTGAACTGCTAACAAAGACCAGCCGTTTCGAAGCAATTGGGTCATGGCTCACCGATGCCAATAATACGCAAATTATTCATTATGTTCGTGAACAATAAGGAAACTTCAAACATTACTGGTTTGGACGTGCAATTTTAGATGTCTGTTGCCATTCAACAGAGCTGAGGTATTGTTTAACTCATCTCTAAGTATTTGACCATTATCTATGCAAGATGGATCTTTGGTGTTAAATGGTGTTGGTTTTGGCCCATGTTCAGCATGCAAGGATTGATTTAGATCAATAGTTCTGTACTTACGTGTAATGGCTATACCAGTAGCTCTGTGTGTAGCATCTTGGCTAGCAACAAACCGCGTGTATTCGGGGTTCATTGGTCATCGTATTGATTTTTACCTATACAGGGCAAAGTCTCAAGGGTTCGGCCAGGTTCGGCCGACGAGACTGCGTTCTTTTTACCTGACAGTTTCATACAAACGAATACGTGTTTTACGAATTTGATCTTTATTAGCCTCTAGAATTGTCGCACTAACAGATGCTCGAAACGCATTCTCTCGACGCACCGGCCGGACTCTAAGTGTCAATTTGCTTTAAAGCTTTACCAATAGTTTAGTCCTCCTTTTCGTTCAAAAGTTATTTTTCATTCGACACAACTCAATTATAAGTTCTCCAGAACAACTATTCCTTTGAAACCGTAGAACAGTTTGATACAATAAGCTCCCGTCCGCTTTCCAAATAGTTTTCTTTTAGCCCAACGCTAAATTGTTTCTTTTATAAAATTTACCTATGACATCCTTATCCTGGCTTATCAATATCTTTGCAAATTACAGAGGGACTATCTTTTCTTTGTGAGAATAGTGAAGTAGATGGGAAACCTACGCTTTCTTTTTATAAGTTAATACTTTTCTGTGAAAGAGAACACCAACGCAATTTGTATGAAAGTGATCCTTTGAAACAAAAAAGAAATGAAGTTAAACACATAAACACCCACTCAGTTGATGCCATTCGTAATATTTTCCTTTGAAAAATGTAACTATTTGAAGTAACAAATCTCACCATTACAGCAACATTCACTAGACACCAAGCAACGGCTCGTAACGAGACCTTTGAATTACATTTTTACATAACATGACATCACGCCTGTAATCCCAGATGGGTTAGTTATAGGTGTTTCGCCAGTTATGTTTAAGTCCCATGTAATAGAGGGGCTCAATCGCCTTTAGAGAAGCCAGTATTCGTCAAGCTGGTCGAAGTTGACGTTCATCCATATGTACCTCACCCGTAAGCGCGGTAAATTGGTAATGTGAAGTGTATAGCGTCAGCATGCACGGATCAAGTAATATAAGAGCAAGGGTAACTTTGGGGCACAACGTGTAGGCAAATGCAGAATCCGGGCTGCTGAGAAATTCCTGATAGAAAATATTGGTTGACATTTTTAATATTCTTCATTTAATCTATCAAATGCCTACATCTGAACAGACATCCCAAGATATATATACTAAACATAATACACCACTCAACAGCTTATAGCCCTTACATCCACGTACACAAAGAACCATTAGCCCCTCTGACACCCTCTGTCCCTCTAGTACTTGCGTTAAAAGCCGTACTCCAAAGTCTTTCACAGCCGTGTCGCTATCTGAAAAAGGTCCTTTATTGTTGAATAATTAATGGCGGTCTTGTTTATGAATTCCTCACTGAAAATAACACGCATTTTCTTCTTGAAAATATTACCGTTTTTAATTTCCACTCCCAAGGTGAACGCAAGGATATTAAGAAGATGTCATTAATGTATTTAGTTGGCACTCAGATAGTATATTGATCTCCGAATACTGGAAAAAACGCATATACTTTATCTACCTGTATTTATAAGAAGCAGTTTCGTGATTACCTGTATGCTGTATGGCAGAGAACGCACAGCCGTGCGTAATGAGAAAAATGGCAGGAAATTATTTGCATTTCGTACCAGCCGTACTTAACTCTGTTAATGTAAACGAGACCTCAAAGTGCAAACTTATCCTAAACCCACAGTATAATGAAATTAAACTTCCCAACACCACCGTTACCGTTAGCCGTGCCACAGCCTAAGTGCTAAGTTGAGTCACCAAACAAACTCGTGTCTCTGGAAACTGTGTCTAGTGATGCATATGCTTGTTTATGTCTATCTCTTGAGATGTAAAACCACATACATATTAATAAGGAATCAGGAGCATTCGTTGTCGTTGGACAGACAAACTATGATTAAAGGCTTCTAGGTAAGCCAGCAAGGGAAGGAAAGTTCTGTGAGGTATGACGAAGGTGCTATATATAATTATATGCAATATATGGAAATCCCAACGCAATAGGGAATAAAGCCCACCACAATTTCAATGACGTGCATCCTTGCGGGATAACACACGACGCCATATTGTTTTCCTCGACGTTCCATGTTCTAACGTCTATGAATATATTCGATTTTCAAATACATACAGCCAGGCTGTATTCACGCATGAGTATATCCCAAGTCCCACACATATTGTAAAAGGTTCGATTAGTGCATGTTGTAACTTTGTAAGCTCCATAGATTCACTTACCTACACAATTAATCGTGAGTCGTGACTAAGTTAAAGTCGTTCTTTATGTATGTAGCGGATGAGAACTTGCATCTTAAACAAACATTTATTCGAATGGATTAATTTGGCTTCTCTAGGATAGTGTCTTTGTCCTTGTCCGTTGGACAAATGGAACCCATGTTTATGTCAAAAATCCTTATCCTATTGTAAGGCATTCCAGGCAGACAATATAATATTAATGTATGGTGAGGATACATTCTCGATTTAATGCCCCTGTAGAAACGCAGTCTAAACATTCTGAACAACTCATGATAAAAGAACGGCAATCATAGGAATAGATCCAATTACAGTATCATTTCAAGACATTGCTGAGCGGTCATGCATTGACATTAATGTGGGAACGGCTTGCGAAACACGAATGATTAATGTTACCAATAACGTTGCTGTATCCACTCCAATGATTCAATATAGAGAGATATTAGCAATGTATGTAGAACATTATAGAGACAAAGCTAAGGCGTCATGTTGGCAAACAAGTTAGCAAGTACTTGAATATGCTGCTTTTGGAATAGTTCCAAAGTTTTGTGAAGCACAATGTGAAATTAAGAATCAAGGCAAATGAAGTCAAGAATCTCAAAATCTAAATATTTTATTTCACATAAACCTACATGGGCACTTATGAAACGTCAGAAACTAGGCACGGTTCCCATTAGTTTTTTCCTATGGAGAAGAGCCGGCAAGAAACTCCGCGGTTACTCTTTTGAAAATAATTGGCTTTTGCAATGTTTTCAAATTACAGTGTTAATAGGTATAGGAGGACAGTGTAGGCCTATCAACAAGTACCAGGTACTTAATAAAATAGAAAATGGTCTACAAATCTACAATCTACAAGGCCTACAACGTTGTCACATTCACAAAATATAATAGAATAGAATCTATCAAAGACTACTTATTGAAGGCATGGCAGTAAATGAATAATTGAAAACTTTGAATCTAGCCGGTATGACGTAGGCAAAAGCAATTCCAAGCTTGTGAAACAAGAACCCTTTTTTAACAACAACAATAAAATCAATTATAGAACTAACGTTAACACCCAAACAAATCAACGACCTCAATTACCGGACGATTAAACAGCAACTAAACGAACACCAACACTGATCGATACCTATTACCACTCGCTGTACATTGATACCGGTAAAAAAAAGAAAAAACTACCTGTACCCTATATTTTAGCTAACAGCTTCGACCTTGGTACCTGGAATTGGCACGTGTTACTGTGAAATAATGTTACTGTGGACGGTGTCCGTTTTATGTGTCTAATGTATTGGTATATTACCAAAGCCAGATTGCATTTTAAGAGCCTTTAAATTTGATGGTTCTAAACTTAGAGTATATAATTACAGTAGTGTAATTATATACTCTAAGGTTCTAAAGTATGACCTACGCATTCGGGAACAGTCCTGAGTCCTGTATGCGCATCAGCATCAGGTATTCAGGTGCATGTCTTGAGGAGGAATGGCCAAGGTAGCCCGCAAAATTCAAATATCGCTTCCCCCTTATAGTCTACAATCTAAGGCATTTATGTCAGGTCACCTCAGGTAAACTGAAGCCTGACAGTGGAATCGGTCTCATCTTACAATATTCGTATGATCATAACTGGTTTAAAAAGTTGCCATCTACCACATTTTGGGGGAAATGTCAAGCTGCTGATGCACAAAATAGGTTAAAATACGAAATTAGCGGCGTATTGATTGGCAGTATTGTCGAAAAAATCAGCTGCAGTCTCGAACTTTCATAACCAGTTCCAATAAACCAATCGATATATGCAGTAACATGAGGATCGATTCCGATATAATAATATACATAATTAACTGTCATACTCTATGACCTGACCTTGGCTCGCTAGGAGTCACCTGTCTATACCTACGTAACTTGTGAGTCAGCGTAATGATAGATTAGTCTGAAAGGCTTCGCTCGTGGCTTCGCGCGTCGACTGATAAGGGCACTTCAGACGGGTAATAAGTAGCGATTATCATACACGTATTAAAGATTAGAATATGTTTTTTTTAGCAGTAACCCTGCTAAGAAGCTTTCTTTACACCGATAGATAACTCTATGTCCTAATTTTATGAACAACCTCATATCTACCATTTTAATAATTATTTTTGCTTTTGCATCGGTATTAACAATGTGTCATGGTCATGACTTCATAAGATAAATAAATAGTACTTAATATCAAAGCAGCCAGGTTATTATAATGCCCCCTTAAGAACTTAGTAAATCACCAAGTCAATGCTCGAGAATGAATTACTGCGTAAACAATGCGCATGCGTCGGTCTCACTTCAAGCTCTACAAAGCATGACCTCAAGACCTGGCCTTTAAAACTAAAAGGCATCATTGTTCTATACTGATTCCTTCATTACCTTGCAATGAAGTCGCTATGATTGTCTTTTATCCTTTATATAATACAAAAAAAAAAGTTTAAATGTGACTTGTAGTTTGAATCACCAAAAACGTTTTTCAAATTATTATAGTCGCGAAACTCAACTCTTGATGAATAGACACAAAACACAAAAGAACTTGACAAAAAAATGCACCGTTTTTGTCACATTTTCAGCAACTTTATTATGTCTTTATTCCATTCAGTGGGTGTCTATTAACTCCGTGCTAGTTTACTGCTAAGATAATTTTGTGCAGTGTCTCGTGCAGGTCAATGCTCTTCTCATTGCTTGCTCACGACTGCTCTAAGTCACTTGTTTAATGTTTATTTATAAACTACTAGACTTGTGCAGTGTCCACTTAGAGCTGAGAATTAAAGTGAGATATGACATTGTGGAGTAAACAAAGATAAGTGACTAAAACCACTTTTTAACATCAGTCTAGCCTTTTCCAAACGCTCTCATCACACTAGGACACCATGGTGGCGCAACCATGGACGTACTTACTACAAAAAAAATGTATGGTTGGTTATGCAACCGACCCATTAGACGTCTGGTGAGACACCCACCATAAATATGTGCATTATGTTGGCAGCGCGACCATGGTTGTGCCGCCAAACAGTGTGTGGTGTCCTAGTGAGATATGAGCTTAAGAGCTCAACTGCCACTAATGAATGAGACATGATTACTTTTTCTATTGTTACCGAACTTAAAAAGACTGCCTAACAGAGAGGGGTTAAATAACCGTCTAAACTTGATTCGACTGGACTACTTGTGGTGAGGCAAAGATTAGGAATTTGATATGGAAAACTCAACTTTGTGGTCAGTGGTTCAGGATTACGGGTAGCCATATCAATGACTGTCATGTATATTGGTGGGTTTGGTTTGGTGCAAAACCAGAATATTTTGAAGCTCAAAAACACAAAAGCATCACTATATGGATCATTGTCACCATCATTCTTCATTCATACAGATACATATACAGAAAGACGCGACGACGATGATCTCTGCCGAAAGACGTCTTTAAAACTAGAAGGGATCGCATAGATGACATAGACTTCTGGACTCAGGCCATCCCCAAACATCACCACAACAACCGATTCTGCGGTGCCTTCATTCCGGATTCCCACACGATTCATATTCTGGTCATGTCCCATCTCTATGCTATATATAATCTGTGATAACCACATTCAAGCGATAATTTCTCTTAAGAACAACAGGTGCTTCTACACTACCTCTACATGCAATCTGTCAATAAATTAATCATTAACATCAGCTAAGAGTTGATCAATCTGTGGAGAACGTTGATCTTGCAGCCATTGAGGCGTGTCGACGGACGCGTCATGTTTCATCCTTGCAACGACCGATGCAACGCAATAAGCAATTGTCAGCGATTCAATGTAGGCAATTTGTTATGACATGATATTGATCTTGAATAATGCTTATCTTGTTCAGATTGTGAGGATATTGTTGGTAATAGTAGCAGATACTAATAGTAGCTTAATATTGGATGTTTCAAACTGAATTTTTATCAGCTTTATCTGGACGAAAAGTGTTTGATCATGCCATAATGAGGCTCAGGAAGAGTGATATATGAAAGGTAGGATAATGTTACCAGTAGGTTAAGGTAAGGACAAAATGAAACTGTATCCCGAAGGTAAAACGTCCAATTATAAAAATAGATACGTTGTCAAAATGATGGTATTATCCATATACAGGGTCAGAGCCATTCGCTAACGTCATTGCTGCCCCTTAGGTACTTAATTAATCTGCCTAGCCTTTTCCCAAGTATGTTGGGGTCGGCTTCCACTCTAACCGGATGCAACTGATTACCAGTATTTTACGTGGAGCTAGTGCCTCTCTGACTTCCACCCTGGGTAACACAATAGTACATATATAATAATACTTTTTTTTATGTGCGTTTTGTTTTTGCAGAATAAACAATTTTTCTTCTTCTTTTCTTAAGTACTTTTTTTATGTATAATCTGTATAATCGCTGCGACTTCGCATCGATCTGAAAGATCTTTAACGTTTGCACCAACTATAAGCCTGCATTGACGTCAATGTAAGGTATCACCATAAAAATAACATGGAGCTGTATCACTGCATCTATCAGCGATTATTTACTTTAAAGGCTTAGTCTGCGTCATTGGGTGATTTATGAGTCTGTGTGATATCGTTCTGTTTTCACATAACATAAACATCACGCCTTTAATCCCCAAAGGGTTAGACAGAGGTGTGCCTCGGTGTCGAAAATAAGGCTAAAGCAAATACGTCCGTCAAAAACAGTGCAAAGAAAAACAAAAGAATAACGTGTCTTTCGCCGATAGAGAAGAAATTCCACTTGAAGACAATTCCAATGACGATGACGCTCCGCTTGAGGTTTCATATCGCAGTGAGGAAAACAGGACCTAGTACACGCATATTTTGCCAGTTGTGTTTAAGTATAGAGGGCTGGGGCATTTATAATGTTTTCTTCGTAATAATGTACCTTCTATCTGTGTATTTTGCATATACACAAAGGGTTCAAAAGTAATAGGTAAAATCGGAATTTTTCAGTAGGTATGTGATTCGAAAGCGTTTCTAGTTTCGATATTCTAATTGAACAATTGTAAACAAAAAAAATATTTTAAAACTAGCAGCGCCCCGCAATTTCACCCGCATAAGTATTGATCCTGTGGGAAAATGACGATAAAAACTATCCTATGTCCTTCCCCGGGATGCAATCTATCTCTCTGCCAAATTTTATCGAAATCCGTTCAGTGGTTTAGGCGTGAAAATGTTACATACAGACAGAATTACTTTTGAATGTATAATATTAGTATGGATGAATAGACTCTCTGTGATACTTATACAAAATGGTACAAAGGCTGACATTGCTGCGCAGTTGCCCATTGAACCAGTAAAAGCAATTAACAGCTTGCTGAAAAACACTCATTTCCACAGCATAAACCTTTAAAACAAATTAAAAGTGACGAGTATTTTAATCTATATGTTAACAAGACCATCACGTTCAACACTGATTAACGTCCCTGGCAGAATCATGGCTGTGGAATTGTGGCCATCCTTTCTGATAACCGGTTCAAGTCTTTCATCGGTAAATTTGTTGACTGACGTACAAATTTTTACCGCTTGTGATTGGGTGTGTGACTTAAGTACGGATTCATTAAAAAAAACGTTATCGCTTCTAAACCGATTTTAATTAAATGTAGAAATATTACTTGGGACTCACATAAGTAGGTATCTTGTTACTTTGAGTCGCATTGTCGGTTTTCATTCCCAAAAGAACTCGCAAGTGAGGCCACGGCTTACCAACCTCCGGAGTACCTTCTATTTAATTTCCAAAATAGTAACTACCACCTACCACTACTCATCATCCATTTAACTTTGTATTGCCATAAACAATTAAGCGCCAAGCGGCATTTTCCTCTCAGGAATCATGTAACCCTCCTGATTGCTGGTTAGGCCCAGTGATCAGGCCAGTCACCTTTGCACTGATAGGTGTAATGGTCCGCCGAGCCCCGGTGGCCATTAAGGATTAAACGAGTTTACCTTTGCCTAATAGGTATATTGGGCGACTTAATGACGTTTGCTGAAAGGCAGGTAAATTGATGTACATTGGAGCGGGCTTTGTGTGTAAATTAGTCTGTTTCTACGGCTTTATAGTGTTAAAAAGCGTAGGTGTTTTGTAAACCTCTAGCGTCTACCCGCGATTTCGTCCGCGTGAAATTTCACCCTGTTAGAGGTGGAATTTTGAAAAACTCTTAGTGGATACCTACTCTTCACAAAGAACACACCCTCCAAATTCCATGTCTCTAGGACCAGCAGCTGTTGTGGCTGTACGTTGATATATCAGTCAGTCAGGACTTTGAATTTTATATATTAGGTTTAAATCATTTATTCTCATAAAGACAAAGCTCCACTCACATGAGAACAGACAAGATACATTCGGTAAACTTATTTTAGGTAACCGTCACCAAAGTATATGTATAGTATTATAATTACATAATTATTTTATATACTCACTCAGCAGTTCAACCCTCAGCCATTTAAGAACATTAGAGGTTTCTAAAAGAACATTCAATTTAGTCAAGGCAGTTTTCAATTATGTGTTTGGATAGCCGAGACCTAAAACTGCTGAGAGAGCTGAAATTTTTTATATAAGTGGGTAGATTATTAAATAGTTATATTTATAAATAGATTAGGCTAATTAGCTCTTTTAAAAAGGTAAGTAGGTAGGGTACCTTTTAAGCCTCTGCCTAGGCGTAAAACAAATTTTATGTTTCCCACTTCTTGGCAAGAGGCGAAGCGCTTCCTCCTTTCAAAATTCTTTAGTTTGTGCGATTACTGTCCACGTCAAATTTCAATTAAAAAACAATATATTTTAATCTTGCAATCATGAAGGTTCCAGTTCTTAGTCGGAGTGATGCCTGAGCCTAAACCTTTGGGAAACCTTAAAGCAAATCTGACTAAAATGTTTGATCGATCCACCCTACTTTGCGGTTTTAACTTTGTCATTTTATGTTCCGATCTCGTCTTTTCGAATGGAAATTCAATGTTGTGTCATATTTTGATGATCATTCAATTTATTTTGCATCTTTTACGTCCCGAATAAGGACATTTTGTACTCTCTTTCATGTGCCATGTAAATGTATCATCTAAGAACTGGGGAATGACTCGTAGGTATACATATTTATGCCTTACGAAATTATTCACCCATTTCCATCTAAAGTATCGTGCCATCACGTCTGAGAGCTACACGATAACTGACAACTGACACTGACTGGACAGAATACTCAAATCTGTGTCGTTCTTTTCTTAAAAGACCATTTCAGACACTAATCTACTTGGTACTCACATAATCTGACCAAGATTATATCTGAACTTTAAGGGACTTTGGCCCATGAGTTTTTTTCGCCATTTTTTTCAATACAATTCAATCTTTACATCCTTAATGTACACATACTTACAGGTGGTAAGTATAAAACAATAGAATCAATTATGGACCCTGTCGGACACAGCAAGATTTTTTCAGGGGTAGTCCGATAGGAAATGTCGACTCCATCTACCTTATTTTTAGGGTTTCGTACCCAAAGGGTAAAAACGGGACCCTATTACTAAGACTTCGCTGTCTGTCCGTCCGTCTGTCTGTCACCAGGCTGTATCTGAAGAACCGCGATAGCTAGACAGTTGAAATTTTCACAAATTATGTATTTCTGTTGCCGCTATAACAACAAATACTAAAAACAAAATAAAATAAATATTTGCTTCCTTAAATATTTATTTTATTTTGTCCCATACAACAAACGTGTTTTTTTTTTCGGTGTTTTTGCCTTGTGGTACGGAACCCATCGTGTGCGAGTCTGACTCGCTCTAGCCCGGTTTTTTCATAATTATGACGACATGTAAAAGTAAATCACTTTTATATATATATCCCCTTTACAGTACAAACAATTTCATTTCACGTTATTTCCCCGGAATGGATGGGCAGTCTTACTCTTAATCGTATGTCAGTTACATACAATGCTTTGCCGGTAGTGTGAGAGGAACAGATAGAAAAGTCAACCCGTGTGAAATGAGGTTTACAAAAAGTAATTTAAAAAAATTAAACCGACTTCAAAAAGAAATTAACTCAAAATTATGAAATAACTTTAATTTTGGAAGTCGGTGTCTTGGGATCTGTATTTTAGTTTTATGCCACCGACTTCCGAAATTAAAGTTATTTCATAATTTTGAGTTAATTTCTTTTTGAAGTCGGTTTAATTTTTTTAAATTACTTTTTATTTCGTAATTTTTAGTATTTGCACTAGTATTTGACCAAGGTTTTGAGATGTTTTCCCTTTGACACTACACCCGTAGCTCTTATCAATAAGCCAGGCCGTCACACTTACACGTATTAGTCCATATCTTGAAAATTACTGAATCGATCTTGATGAAACTTGCACTGTTCCCTAAGTTGAAGAAAATGTAAGCCAATAAAAAAAAAATGGTCACGATCCGATTAATAGTTCCGGAGATATGCGTGGACAAACATACATACATACATACATACATACATACATGCATACATACATACATACATACGTCTATGAAATTTTGTATATTTGTTTGGAAGCCCTAATAGATCATCATATGTGAATATAATGCAATTCCAATAATATTACATACATACATATCGAATTGATAACCTCCTTTTTTTTGAAGTCGGTAAAAATAGCTCTTGCTAAGATTATAATCGCATGGAGCACCGTGGTGCTATACAGTATGGAAACTACTTAAACGTATGCAATCAATTATTATATCACATACTTGTTATTTATTGCCTTTTCTGACGATAAATAAAAAAATGAACGAAATCGGTCGCGAAAAGAAATCAGCTGATCCCTACATTATTATAACTCTTCAAAATGTAGGGAACAGCTGTTTTTTTTTGCGTGATCTATTGCTTATATGTAGGCATGTGTTTTCCTTATGTTCTGAACAATGACAACGTTTTCATGTCATAGCTTAGGCACCTTTCTTACCGCCGGCGAGAGTGGAGCTAGCAATTAAAACCGAGTTGGCGAGCAGCGAGTAGGCGACAGCGATTACTCGCTGGTATGCGTACGATGCGTATGTCTTTGGGGCCGTCTTCACGAGCGAGAGAATCGCGGCGACATTATCGTCGCTCGTGCAACGTATTTCTATACACTCTCTTAGAACGTGTCTCCACACGGCGATATCATCGCCGCGAAAATTTGATGGCACGGAGAGACTATCGCCGCGATTCTCTCGCTCGTGGAGGCGGCCCCTTACAGCTAGTGTTCTGCCTGTCATGCGAGAGTCGCTGAGCGAGTACTTTCTGTGATAGCTCTTGTCGCTGAGACAAACGAGTTCTCGCCCGGAGGTGTGAACAGTCAGCGATCAACTATCAATATATTTATCTCTTTTACTTACACGTAACTTACAATCTTTTGTGCCTACGTTTCTTCAGCGAGAAAATCGTTGATCGTTTCCTCGTCGGCGGTCCTTAGGATAAAGCTATTTACCATTAAGTGCTAAACAAACATATTGCCAAACGCAGTAGTAATTTATCGCACCCAACGCCTCGTGTAACATCAATTCATTCTGGGTTAATCACTCCGTCCCAGTACTGAAATAAAAGTACTTGTGAACCAAACTATAGGGGCATGACTAACAGTAGTATTCATCCAAAACGTGTTGCGACATAGCAATGTTAGTGACAGTAGCTCCAATTTAACGACCGATAAACGTTTAAACAAACAACAGTGTCCGTTTTTATGGTTCCTTACCCAAAGGGTAAAAACGGGACCCTATTACTAAGGCTCCAGTGTCCGTCTGTCACCAGGCTGTATCTCATGAAGCGTGATAGCTAGACAGTTGAAATTTTCACAGATGATGTATTTCTGTTGCCGCTATAACAACAAATACTAAAACTGGCTTGTAGTTTGTATTTGTTGTTATAGCGGCAACAGAAATACATCATCTGTGAAAATTTCAACTGTCTAGCTACCGCGGTTCTTGAGATACAGCCTGGTGACAGACAGACGGACGGACGGACGGAGAGCGAAGTCTTAGTAATAGGGTTCCGTTTTTACCCTTTTGGGTACAGAACCCTTAAAACAGAATAAAATAAATATATAAGGGGGCTCCCATACAACAAACGGCACCCCTTCGTGTGCGAGTCCGACGCCCACTTGGGCAGTTTTTTATTTCATTTATTTTGTAACTTTCGTTAGCTGATACAGATAAATACGGACCTGTATTAAATAATAAAGTTATTTGACATAGAAAGCAAACAGCTACAAGGTGACACATTTGAGCGTGCAAATAATAAATGATTAGTGACCCCCATGCTAGGAAAAGCGTTGGATGCGAGAAGCACAGAACCGGTCGAAGTGGAGGTCCTTGGGGGAGGCCTATGTCCAGCAGTGGACGTCTTTCGGCTGAAATGATGATGCTAAGAAAAACCTGTGTTACAGGGGTTATCCATCCGTCGATTATGTGATAATAGTAAAGTACTTACAAGTAGTACGTATGTGCATTTTTGTAAAAAATAAATTAAGACTAAGGGCTGATTTTTCAATCGACCGATAAATTTTATTCGTGGAATAAAATAACGTCTGACAGTTTTTATATGGAAGAACTGTCAAAAATTCAAAATTATTCCTCCGATAAAGTCATCTGGCGTTGGAAAAATCAGCCCTTAGTAGTTACAATTAATTTTGAAGATAATAAAAGGGAAGAAATTAAAAGGCGTTTGAATGAATTAATAACAATATAATTATAAATACACCTTTCTCGCCATATTATACTGTTTCTTTTTTTTTCGGATCATTCGTTTTTACTAGGTAACCCAACCCTATTCTCAATATTGTCAGGCGTTAGATATCTGATAGAATATGACGTTTAAGGACGGTAGAACTCACTCTCCGCCTACGTCATTCGACCTGTTTCCACAAGTGTCAGAAGATATTTACGTCACTTCTACTGAAAACTTCTTATTTCCGCTGACCAAGTGTAGGTATTAGTAGGTACTATACCTAATATTTTAAGTAGGTATGAGTCTGACTGACAACTACAACACCATGCCATGCCAAGCCATGTTTTGTTTCTGCATCACCCTAAGGTTGACGGGTAGAAAATGCCTAAATGCCAATGTCAGGCATTTTAAATCCGCATTTGTACAGTATTTTTTTACTGGTGCACAAACTTTCAATAAATAACAGGTCTGACTGAAAGGTTGGAGCAAAGGGATTTTGGCTAAGCAAGAGAATGAGCAGTTAAACAGGTAGGTATGCCCTTTTTCACTAACTCGCAACACCTAAATAAATTGCCAAATAAAAGCGCAGAGACAGTTAATGGTTTGCAATTTCGATACTGAGTACCTAATCAAGCATTTGCGGTCGCAACATGGCTCCTTTACAAACATAAAACTTAATTACGAAATAACATTTTACAATCCGTAATAATATAAACTCGAGCAATTCGTTTCTTTACGTCTCACTAACTTGCAATTTAAAGTGAAAGTGACGATATGACGTCATGTTTTATTAGTTTATTTACCCCCTTTATGATATAACTCGACATTTAAATAGACAAGATTAACGACTCATCTCATATTTAATTAAGTTTACGTGAAACACGTAACGTAATATTTCGTTTTATAAATGAAAATCACGCATTTGTTCGCTGTTAGGTTACCTTCTAATATAGTTCTTTAACTCTTCATCTCAATTTTTTTTTTTTTACTATATTTTCCTTCATGATGCTATTTTCACGGAAAATATTAAACAACCTGCGATATCTCTTGGCTAAATTTACAACCAATAGGTTCCTCTTAATTACAACTGATTCCGCGGCAGGCCCAGACGGCCATGTCGAGATGAGCTGGACTCCTTCAACAACAACTGGTTCTTAGCAGCTTTGAACATAGAGAAGTGGAGAGTAGGGAGGCCTTTGCCCTGCAGTGACACATCACAGACTTTTCAATAATAATAGATATCTCTTACATTTATTTCTTTAATTTTAAACTCATTGTGTGACCAACATCATAAGTAGTATTAGGGTGCGTACACAAACATGCTAAACGGGCTACTCATATTTTTCTTTGCGGGAAAACGCGGTCAGTGCGTTCCAAGTTGTGGACGAACCTTTACAGTAACTAAGAATTCTATTTTTGTGTTCACACACATTTTAATCTTGTTAGTGATCTAGTTCTTGTTAGAATTTATGTGGAAATTGTACACAGGATACACAAATGTGGGCGGGGACGCCATTTTTGTTTTATTTTAAAAGCCTCTGTCATTGTGACAAATACACTGCTGCAAGGATCTTTTGGCGTCTGAATGACGTTGATTTGATAGAAGGGCGCTGTTGGTAAAGATGTGTGCAATTGTTTTTTGAAATGTATTGAAAAACAAGATGGAAGCGTTAGTTCCAATTTTGGCCACGCGCTTTATGAATCATGTAAGTAGGGCTAGAGGATATTTTTCATTACTAGAAACCCCAGGCAAATGTCAATAGCTTTCCAAGCGTTTCTTATTTTTACGACTTTCAACAGGATTGACTTAAGATTTCCGGTAGCTTATTTCAGTCCCATACATTTTTGACGTTTCCTTCATGGTTAACGCTGACAGAATGTCACTTTCTCTAGGCCCTTCCCTTGGGTAATACGGTGACCAAATAAAAACTTATTTTTCTTCAATTATTTATATTTAATTATTTAAATAAAATTCACGACTTTGATTTTGTATGGAAGAACTGTCAAAAATTCTAAATTATTCCTCAGATAAAATTATTTGGCGTTGGAAAAATCTGCCCTAAATCATATTAATTCATCTGAATCATAATAACACCTTCCAGAACCTTCATTACGACTTTTTCTTACAAAACTTTAAGATAACTTAAAAATAATGAATGCCGCAAGAGCCAGTATCGTGGGTAAACAGCTATGCGTTGTTATTGTCTAATATTACATGAGAACACACCGCTATACCTCTGTAATTAAAATTATATCATAATGAGAGTTTTACAGCATATTTAATCAGCATTTGTAATGATAGGCTTATGCTACATTACATGCATATTATGCGCATATCCCTAACAGCAATATATACATAACTATAGACAGTGTAATTAATCTCGTTACTACATAGCTTAGTCTATTAGGTTACGTCAAGCGTTGCGTTTGTTGCATATGCACACACAGACATGTGCCTTCAGCTTTATTTATTAGCTTGGTTCAATGTACAGACGCCATCACATCAAGCTGCTACAATATGTCAATTTTTAATAGATTTTCAACTTTATCGCTGAAGTATAAGGTTCAAAGTTGATTGGGAAAATTTGACAGTTTCGGGTAGCTTGTGATTCTGAACCCTGTATGAAAACTTCATAATTGTGTGATTATACCACAAGTCCACAACCTACTTAACTCGGCGGTCAACACGATCGTTTCACAGAGGAATCGTCACAAACTGTCATAAGTACTACAATTTGGGACAGAAATTAGAATTGTTATTTAAAGGCCCATAGCACAATAATAAAAATTGTATCTTAAGAATTTCATTGAAAAGCAAGCAAAAACAACTTGTTTATACGTTGGAAACGTTGGTTTCGTACGTTGGAAAGGCGTCACCGTTCGTGTTCCTCCCCCGTATGTTTTCACACATGCACTCAAGTGGATTAGGTTTTCTAGCGCGCTTTTTAAATACCACAGCTTTTTGTTGATGACTTCGAAGCGTACATAGTAAAAATAGACTGCAAATACTAGTCTATTATGAAATGAGGTTACCACGAAACACATTTCTTTGAAAGAAATGGATAGCTACAGTACTTGTGTACTGTAGAGGCTATTTAAGTAGCCTTACCTTTTATAATACAGGCTGGTTATAATTGAGGACGTGTTCCATTCGAACGTTCAAGCAGGTGTCAAATATTTTTATAAGGTATTTTTGTTTAGTAGAGTCCACAGAGTACCAAAGACTACAATATAATGCAGAGTACTCACAGACTACAATATAATGATAATACTTTTTGATAGACTGAAAGTACAGTCAGTGCCACAGAGCATGTAACACTTTAGTCAGTGCTAGAAATAACATGGTAATGGTCTTCCTATAAATATAATATACCCTAGTCGAAGCTTATCGCTATTATATTGTGAAGCTCTCGTCTAGGGTTTCACAGTACTTACTCGTACAAACGTAAAGTATAGTGAGATAACAATATTTGGAAGGAAAAGGGTCAGCCTTATTACCCTGAAATGGGATTATACAGCGGAGTAATTGCGTCGTACACAACAGTGGGAATGGCTTTCATTTTGACAGATCAACAACATTCATTGCGTCATTTACGTTGTTGAGCAGACAAATTTTTCGAACATATGAAGCAACGGATTAGCAATATCCTTCAAAATTATTCAGATTGTGATTGATAATGTGTTACGCAATTAGGGTGCAGGTTATCTCTATAGTACTTTGCTTGACCAAAATGTCCAATGAGACACTAGGGACTGCCATAAAAGCCTGAAGATATGTCACTGACAGCCGGTTTTTTTAAAACATCTACTCACTTTACCTCACGTGAAAATCAAACCAAGGCCCGTGCCGGACGGAGCGTAGGTACGTGTTCCACGCGCGCCTCAAAGAGATGTCAGCATCAGAGAAGGGGCCCCTTAGGGCCGAAGCCTGCCGGGTCAGCGGGATTGTCCGAAAGGGTTACCGCTGGCCCGGAACATAAAGGGCTAAGGAAGGAACACGGGTGGGTTTTAGTCAGTAAGAGTCTGGCACTCCCTTCCGCTCCACCCAGAGCGGGTGGTCATTTGATAATTTCAAATACGAAAAAAAAAAAAAGACCTCATATTTAACAACCGCATTGCGTCTATTTCTAAAAGATGGATGGATTGTGTGGGGAATGATATGAAAGAGAAGGGAGTTAATGATAGCGTGACGGTTGACAGGGGAGAATGGAAGAAGAAAACGTGTTGCGCCGACCCCAAGTAACATGGGATAAGGGCAGGAAGATGATGATTGCGTCTATTTCTAATAATATTAGACAGTCTTCTAACTGTAAATACTAGACGCTTATCATATCCAAAAGTTTCGTTAAACCACAGTAATGCCATGTCCACTAAAATAATGAAACGTGCCGGCAAAGCTCATGACGGTCTGTTTAGTTTAAACTTAGTTCTAATTGTGTCCGGAGCAATTAGCGGGAGACCCTGTTGCGCAAACACCGGGAGACTAGAGCTGTATTGTACCTAGATACATTCGTGTTTGTTAAATGTTTATTTAAATCCGTTTTAGTTATTAAAATTGCTTTTTCTGGGTTAAAGGAAAGTACAGTGCTCTCGACGAGAAAATGCGATCTTGACACCTGTCAATTTCATACAAACGAATACGTTTTCTTGAAGGGAAAACTTCTTTAGGCGCGTCGGGCATATTTTGAGATGGGAAAAACCATTGAACTCGCGACGCTGTTACCGTAACCGACACCGCGCGTGTTTTGTTTATAAGACGATTAAAAAAAACACGTAATTGTTCAAGTTTTCACTTTTGTCGGCACTTCCGGAGTGCCACTGTTTTTTTTTGTGATCTTTATTAGCTACTAGAATTACGCAATGACAGATGTCAGAAAAGCATTCTCTCGACGGCTGGACTGTAGTGTATAAGTTAGCTGCACCGATGTGGTCTTGTTGACGAAGACTCATTGATTCAGGTACATAACATAACATCACGCTTGTCTGCCCCGAAAGGGTAAGCAGAGATATACCTATAGTAACCATACCCATGAAATAGGGGATGAGCCTATTGCCATCAACCGGGCACAAATCCAGACGGGCTTCTACTGAGGAATCCTGCTGGGAAAACCCAATAACACTGTCCGACCTGGGAATCGAACCCAGGACCTCATGTTAAGCAATAGCGCTTGACTACTAGGCCAAGTATACTCTTCACAATTTAAAATATTGATTGGATTGGTTAACTGTTCATAATCAGCCTATAATGTTTCCACTGCTGGGACGCAGGCCTCCTCACTGTGAGAGGGATTGGGCCGTAATCCACCACGCGGGCCCATTGCGGGTTGGTAGATGTCACATGTCTTCGAATTTTTGGTTCTAGGACATGCCGGTTTCATCACGATGTTTTCCTTCACCGTTTTGTGATAAGTTTAATACTTATTCGATATTTCGGAAGAAGGTCAACAAGGGCCTCTATTTCTGCTCAACTCGTCAACAACCCGATGCAAAGTAAATAACTTTCATAACACTAACAAACTGGGCAAAAGGTTAAAGATTCAAGAATTTCGCTTGTATTCTGTGAAACAATACAGATAGATAAATAAATTATGTAAGTACCTGTTTTATAAGGAGAACGTAAAATAAAATAAATAAACTGTTCCACAATGAAATATTTATTCATAAATGTAAATATGTATGTGTGTAATGTGTATGAATAAAGGTTCTATATTGTCATACATTTTGTGCAAAACCGTGAAGGAAAACATCGTGTGGAAACCGGCATCGGCATGTCCTAGAACCAAAAATTCGAAGACATTTGACATCTGCCAACCCGCACTGGGCCCGCGTGGTGTAATTATAGCCCACTCCCTCTGACGGTCTGTGTCCCAGCAGTGGGAACATTATAGGCTGACAATGCTTTTCTGTATCCATCCCAAGTTCGCAACTCTCCAAAAAAAGAAAAAGCAATCGTAGTAGCAATAAAAGAAATAAATCACAAACTCGCACATACATTTACCTTTCTGTGAGTTATTGCATTAGAAGTTCTGTTGTGTTTCTCAAAGGATCCTAACAAATCAGAAAGAAAAACCTTAACTATTTGCAACAATAGGACCGGCACTCGGCGAAAAGGAAATCTTCGCAAAACCTGAAGGACATCTCATTTCCTTTTTCCTTTCTCGTTAATCTTATTTCTGAATAGAAGTGTACCTAGTATTTATATAATCGAATCTTTTTTCTGGCTGTCTAAATAAAATAAATCATAGTGTGTTTCTATCAGCGAAAATGAACAAGCAATATTTTCCGAAATGTATTTATTTATTCACAAGGCACCTACAACAGGAAAGAATCACAGTATATCACTAGGTTCACATTACAGGTTTCGACCTGACTATCACCCAAAGCGTAATCGCACAAAATGACATCGCACAACAATAGTAATGATAACAACTACACTAAAAAGTTTAATTCACAAAATTACAGCTACAAGGTCTGTGCGTCTGCCTTCCGACACACGTCTACGTAGGCAGGTAATGTGTAGGAGACCAAACACACGCCAGGCCCTGCAGTCTCGACATAGATAGCAATCGCTTTACGACCGAATTCGGTCGCAAAGTCCTATCGATCCAGATTTAGCGATATTTGGTAGTCTCGACTCTCAAAGTTATCGATTGTCATCGGTATCTTACCGAAGTTTGTCGCAAACTTTACGATTTTCGTAATGTTTACGAATATATTTTGCGAGCATTTTTGACAGATGTAGAGACTTGCGTTTGTCGTAAGGATCGTTAAGGCTAGCGATTATTGTCGGTATTATTTAGGGATCGGTAGTTTGCGACAGCGTCGCTATCTATGTCGAGACTGCAGGCCCAGGGCCCCAACTCACTATGACCACTTAACGATTCCTTATACTTCGAAATCACGTCAATTTCTAAGCAAATCCCGCCATATAATCTCGCGTTGAATTCGCGGTTTCGTTCGTTGTGTCTTCAAGAATAGCCTGCAGGTAAAGTCCATAATTGACACAAAGACACATTATTTAAAGAAAACAGTAAATGTAAATTAAGTAAGCAAAGTGTGCATTAAAGTAAATGTGGGTGGATCTCCAAATTAACGAGACCATCTCCAGATACTGAGTAGAATTATATTGGCTTTATGTAATGTAAATCAAGACATACGTTTATTGATACAATATACGTTTGTTAGTTAGGGTTGACCCCTAACTAACGAACATAATACAATTTGCAGAACTTACAACCTTTCCTAAGTTCCTAATATCGTATCCTAACCAACTTATCAGACAAACGACCCTCGGGATCTAAATAATAGTCCAAAGTCTTCTTTATCACGGAATAAACTGTCTCGCATTACTCTTTTACGGCATAAAAACAAGCTGAATAAATTAAACGGCATCGAATTGACGTTTTTTTGAACATTTTCGATGGAACTCTATGTCCTCGACCTGCTGTGACCCAACCTCGCGGCTGCAAATAAAGGCACGAGGCCTCATTCGTTAGTATTGTTTAACGAACTTTAGTATCGGAATTGATTGGGGTTGGGTTTTATTACAAAGCTTTAAAAGATAGAGTTGCCCTTTTTTACGGTTCCGTACCTAAAGGGTAAAAACGGGACCCTATTACTAAGACTCTACTGTCCGTCTGTCTGTCAGTCACCAGGCTGTATCTCATGAACCGTGATAGCTAGTTTGTGAAAAGGTTTGACGCTAGCCTTTGTCCAATACTATAGCCGCATAACTGTATTTCACACTTTTAAGCTATTAACCATTTATCTCATTATTTAATTTTATGGATTACCAATAGTGTATTATTGGAAGTCACCTTTTAGGACATTATGTCATCATCTTGCGTAACCTTTTCCCCAACTACTTTGGGGTCGGCTTCAAGTCTTTCGGGCTTCTAACGACCCGTAACGACTGTCAAAGAATCCACGAATGTTCCGATGCACGGAGGGCTTTCGTTATGTAAAGATGGTCACCCATCCACGGACCGAACGTTGTTATTGCTTAGCCACTAGCAAATACATAACCTATTTTAAAGGTCACCATTGTACAGTCGACATTAATAGAGGCTTTTATGGCTCAACTGTGAACTGCATTGTCGTTTTGGCCCTAAAATGCCAGTTGCCTTATTGACACAACAAAACACCGTCGTCGGTCGTCGTGAGCTGGCTTCACACGGAAGAGGTAAAGAGGTCGATCGGAGGCTGCCTTGCAAATACTTGACATTTCAGGCCAAATAAATGGCAAGCTCCTTACAAAGGCTAGTCTTCTATCCTTTTCTAGCATCATAGTAATAATATTGTGTCTCATTCTGACTTATACTAATAACCCATTTACGACTCGTTTGGCTGGGGTCTCCGTGTGCTTACCTGGATTTCCAAATGTCAATATTTCACAAATGTTAGAATACTATTGTGAATGTTAAGTTTCTCTAAAAGGGCAATCATTTAAGTCGTTCTTGTGTCACTGACTCTGGCAGAGCCACCATCAGGGATTTTAATTTTGATAACACAAATAATTAGTCGAAATTTGTCGCCAAATATCAGAATTTGTCGGTCACTGGTTCAAAATATATAAGGGTTTATAGGTACCCGATCTGGAGAGAGTCTCCCCAGCAGGGCCACATTTATATCTCAAAAACTAGGACACCTAGCGAAGATCTATTTTCTCTCATATTTTGTCGCCAATTAGTCGGAATCAGTCGCCAAGTCACAGATTTAAGCGGGTCTTAGTTTAGGAGATATAATGAGTTCAATTAGTAAGGTATAGTCCAAGAGCTAGATCGAAGAGTTCACAAAAACTCTTCGATCTAGCTCTTGGAAACTCTCTCCAGATCGGCCACCTGTACACCCTTATATCTTTTGAACCAGTGACCGACAAATTCTGATATTTGGCGACAAATTTCGACTAATTAGCGACTAATTTTTTGTGTTATCAAAATTAAAATCCCTGATGGTGGCTCTGCCAGAGTCAGTGACAGGTCGTTCTTAGTATGAATGCTTCCATAGGATTTTCTTTGTAGCTAAGATATTACTGATAGTTTGGTAACCACGATCTATTGTTAGGTAGGGTGCAGATATAAACTCTGCACACTACCCTCTGCGTGACACACTCAATCTAAAGCTGAATAATTTTGAAGGATGTTGCTAATCCATTGCTTCATAAGTTCGAAAAACTTGCCTGCTCAACAACGTAAATAACAAAATGAATTTTGTTGAACTGTCAAAACGGAAGCCATTGCTACTGATAGTCATTTGCCCAACCTTTTCCCAACTATGTACGACAAATTAATGAGAATAGGATATTAAGCATTTTCTGTCTAGAGAACATCCAATAAACAATTTAAATTAAAATTCAATCACCTACCAATAAAATGAAATAATATCCGCATTGCTATTTAGTTACAAAGTCATCAACTTTTAATTTCCGCCAGTATTTACCTACATCTACGTAGCTCGGAGGCGGCAATCGGCAGACGAATCGTAATCGAATCCGACACTAACTTTGTACAGAGGGAACCGAGATTGGGCTGGGCTATAAAATATACGATGAATATCGATATTTATACACAATGTGAAATCAGCGGCAATTTAGAGCATTTTCGGGAATTGAGGGTCAAAGAGGTTCGTCTAGATCTAGGATTAGGAAATTGTGAAGGTATTGTATTGGAAGCACGTACCTACTTCCTACGTGCTTGTTCAAGTTAATGAAAGCAAAGAAAGTTGTTGAAGACGTAAGTGTGGAAGAATTGACTGGATTTTAGAAATGCTTAAACTATTACATGAATGAGAGGTTTTCTTTTTGAGTATTTAAAATAAAAAATAGTTTCCAAGAACTCTGTAGATGGCGTTGTACTGACTACGTTACTAGATGCCAAAGCCAAAACGCTTGGAAAAAAACCTTGCGTCACGTCACATACGCTCGTTGACTGACACTTTCGTTTGCTTTCGTTTTACGATCTCAAAATTACATCCAAGTGAAATAATCAATACATTATGTGAAGTTCCATTCCTTGCAGTAACTTACCAAGGTCAGCGCCATCTATCCAGCGACTAGTTGAAAAAAAAAAAGGAAAATCCCTCATTGACAGCTAAACTAACTATACCTACCTATAGTACTGCATATTGCAGCACAGTCTACTCTTAAGGTTCACCTTATAACAAACCGAATTCCATTCCGGATGCAGTTGAACTTATGACAACTATGAAAGTATATGAATAACAATATTCTTTATCGTAGTTACCGATTATTTCAATGTCACATCATAGGGTCAGCGCAGACCGAACTGCAAAATGCTCGCGCATGGTCGACTAAAATGTAGAATGCATACTCGAACACGCAGTCGGCTTGCTCGAGCATGGTCGAGCATCAAATTTGGGTGTATTCAATTTTGCGAAGTATGATAATAATCATAAGATATTTTTTTCAATAATCTCAGAAAATGCTCTGCTCTGCTCAGCTCTTGGTGTGCGCTGACCCATAACAGTAGCAAACCTTTGGGAATTTACTGGAAATATTAATATTTCATCCTTTGCTTTTAGCCGGCCACGAAATATTCCATAAAAGCATTCTAGCTGAGTTCAATATTAGATAAGAAGTAAATTAAAAAAACATACTTTATTATAGTTGTAGTTTTTTGTATGATAGCCGCACGGGTCGATCGATCAGGTTAATACAATAAGCTACGCTTGCCGCGGTCGGTCCGTGGATGGGTGACCATCTTTACATAACGAAACCTCTCTGTGTCTAGAAAAGCACGTTAAGCCGTTGGTCCCGGCTGTCATTCATGGGTCTTTGACAGTCGTTACGGGTAGTCAGAAACCCAAAAGTCACATCCAGTCTTACCAAGGGGTATCGTGTTACGCAGCAACTGGGTTGCGGAGCTCAGATAGACAGTCGCTCCATGTAAAATACTGGTATTCAGCTGCATCCGGTTAGAATAGAAGCCGACCGCAACATAGTTGGGAAAAGACTAGGCAAATTGACTGAATGTAATAAAAGGTCACAAAGACTTTGGCTTGCAAGTAAAAGGAACAAAGTTTTTATATTCTTACACTGACATTATACGGTCCATCCAATTATGAAGCATGCAGCCTTTTTAAAATTCTGTGTGTGAAACATTTCAGTTTGTTCAGCACTGTTTACTCTGCCGGCGACTACAGTGTCTACGTTTATGTAAATAGCCACCTTCATTAATTTTTGTTAAAATATTCCGTTTTTACGCTAACGACCATTTGTCTTTGGCGTTTTCTGGTGTACTTTTGAAGGGGGAGAATCTAGAACAAATGCCTTGCCCTTCCCACCAACAATCATAACAAAAGGATCATTCTGAGTGGCAACTGACTCTTTCTAGGTACTTATATCGTATCCTACAGCAATTATATTCATGATCAAATAAATTGCAACTGTTTCATCACTTTTATGATTACTAATTCGTTTGATGATTCACGTAACACAATCATTTGATTTACAAATACAGATACAGGGTATTAACTATTGATTTTATTATCTTTTACCATGTTAATCTCGGCTCACAATAATTGAAGCACTTGACTCAATGACTTGTTATCTTTTCCAGCGAGCAGCGGGCGTAGCTTCGCAGCGCCCCAGTCAGAAGAACTGCAACACATAAACTCCGATACGGAACTGGACAGACGACTCTCTGAACGACAGAGCCGAGCCATGTACTATTCGAAAACACAAGTCACAACTCAAACCTCCAACACGACAGAAAACGAAACAGACAGACCTCTAGAAACAATCCCAGTAACAAACACAACAGAAACAAATCAGACAGAAGAAATAGTACACCCGTCCATACAATGGACGGCAGTCAACATCACAGACATGACAAATACAACTCAAACCCCTAACGTAAACGTGACAGTGGCTCCGTTCACGAATCTGACGGAAACGCAGAACACAACGTTTGTGTCTAAAAAGAGGAATCTGACTAGACCAGACTTTGTTAAAGACGGTGGTGGGAATGTGGCGGAAAGCAGGATAGTGACAGAGAAACCACTGTCATTAGAGACGACTTTCCTGCAGACGCGGATACCACCGAACGTGGAATCTTCTAGAAGGGTGATAGACCAGGGAGATGGAGGAATGGATACTGGAGCAATAGCTGGCATATCGTTTGCTGCGCTGGTGCTCGCGGCCTTGGCGGGCAGCACGGCGTTCGTGCTGTACCGACGGAGGTACCTGAACAAGCCACAGACTCTCAATGACAAATGCTCGAATCCCGATTCGAGCGGATACCTTGATGACAGTACTATTAGAGTGAGTATGACCTCTTTAATGAATAATAGACAAATTCTTTATCTGGTTTTTAAGTGCAGAGGTGATGCTTCTAAAGCAAGAACTCTTTCAATGAACCTCTGCAGTTGGGCATTCGTTTTAGACAGTATTTTATCGTTTAAAACCACTTTATAAAATATTCTATGATTCCTCAGTAATTAATAAGGTTCTACTTTGTTAAGAATTTGGAATCCTCTTAAATTTTCTTTTCTCGTTTCCAGGACAACTCCGAAGAGATGTACAGCTTGGACAACGATTCTTTCCTGAACTCTCTGGAGGCGATGACCATCCAGAACTACTGGACGGACACCGTCAAGCACACCAAACTGTGATCACGTGGCAAATGACGTCACCGACACGCGAGTTGACGACCGAACTGAGCCTATGTACCTTACCTACTGTCAGAACGACTAGGAATTGAAGAAAAATGATTCTGAATGAAATATCGAGCCGTAACATGTCTTGTGACGTCATCAAGACTTGTTGGGCTATCCTAATACTGCTATGTACTGTCAAAGATAGCAAGGAATTGACATGACTTATAATAGATGGATAAACTATGATAAATCTAACATCAGAGGTTTAGATTAGATAAAGATTAATTATTTTGTGAACGATCATACTGTCTGATTGATTTGACATTTTTAAATCATTGAGATGATTCGACATGACATTTCGTTTGATCAAATTAGTCGATATGGGTTTGTTGTATGTTTTACTGTGATTGTTTCAAAAATGTTAATGATTTTTTATAAAAAAAAAAAAATGCAGATTTTAATGAAAATGTATTATGGAAGACAAAACTCTACAATAATAATAACATGACAAAATTATACATAATCTAGAGTTGACTAAAATTATTTTGATCAAAGAATTACTAAAATATACGATGAAGACTTCTGTAGAAATTACAGATTTAGTGAAAACAATTTCGCCAAACCCTCAAATAGGCCTAGAAATGAAGAAAACAGGACTTGAAAGATAACCCCGACTTAATTGTGACACATACTGAATTTTCTCTGACCTTCTTTGAAGTGCAGTGCATAGTCATGTCAAAACATCAACTTGGTTTCATAAGAATGCGGTGCACGGTCACTCGACCGGCTGTCAAAATACAGAGCATTTTGTAACAACTGTCAAATACTGGTGAAAATGACAGATTTGCATGACGGCCATTATATTTTGACGTCCACCGCTCTACTAGGAAATCATAGCTTTAATCCTATGATTGTCAAGACTTGCTTTAACTTTAAAAGAAGGTTCATTTTCATCAACAGTTTATAACGAATTTATTTCTAAGAACGATTTTGGTTTATTATTTTTGGATCCTTGACGTAAAACGACCCAAATTGTAACCCATTTTGTAAGAGTTTATGAGAGAGAAAAAAAATCAGCAACGACAACAACTGAACAAACAACAACACAACAAACAACAACAACACACAAACAACAGATTTTTTTTTCGCGATTTCAGGTTTGGTCCCATAGTAAAAGTTGTTCATAATAATGAGTAGAATGACCCCTTGTAGTTGTTGGTGTTATTCCAATAACCCCGTATATATGTATAAATAAATAATAAATAACGCCACCTGCCACGATCCTTACATACTCCTTTTACTTCGTTCGCAAGTATTTCTGTATATTTTTTAAATATTTATTAATCAATATTTTGAATACTTAAACATTTATAAGCTGTTGATTGAAGTGAAATGACAAAGTAAAGGTGCAACATGTACTAAATTGAGAAGTGACAAGAATCCTACGACTTTTCTATATTTGATTGAGTCTAAATTTTAACTAGTAACATACGATGCAAACTTAAGTAAGATAAAGTAATTAATATTTTTAATAAATACATACTTACGTGTAGTTTTTAATTTATACTAGATTTTAATCTATGTTTTTGTCATAAACGTGTAAATACATTATAATTGTTGTGATAATTTTCGTTAGAATGTTATTTTTTAGATTAAATGCAGTTGTTTTTAGCATTTGCTCGGTCAATGGTACCTTTTGTGGTTTTGAAACATTTATTACTGAATTTGCTTGTCACCAATCCTATGATGATATAATTATTCTTCATTGGAAAGAAATTCTTGCCGTAAAAATAACAAAAACACGGTACATTTTAAAGAGCAAACGTTAAAATCCACAGCATAAAGTTACGTTTAGACGTTACGATAAAAATGTCGCAGTGAATATTGTACTATTCTTAGTGCGTCGTTTAAATCGCAATGTCTGGACACGGTAGTACATCTTGTCCCAGTAGATTAAATATGTATGTGTAAATTTGATATTTTTGTAATATTCCCTTTGTGTGAAGTTTATGCAAAACACTGTATTAAGTCTTTTAAAAACAATGATAATTATGATAACCTAAAAGATAAACAGTAAAATTATTTTACTGGTTAATTTTTTGGGTATTGTGGTAATTTTGAAGTAAGTTCCCTAATACAGTGCTATGTACAAAACTTGTAGATCGTAAGATTGAAGATTACTATTCTTTAACATTTTTCCAAATAAATTCCGCAATCAATATTCATGTAACATAGTTCATAAGCCCCATTCACGTTAAGACAGTCAAAAAACGTATGTACTCATGCATATTTACTGATAAATATCACGAGACATTAGGGCGATTTGACTTAGCGTGAATGGGTCGCTTTAGACATAAGGATGTGATCTCAATATATCATTTTAAATAAGCGTGGAATGTCTTTGTGTGTGATAGCTTTAAGGGTTCCGTTGTACTTTCATGTTTATGAACTATAAGCGTACATTTCAAGCATACGGATCGCGTTTGTGCGAGTTTCCTTTTCACTGTTTTATCATCTGTGATTAATAATAACGTATTTCTTCATTTTAAAATTCCATGGATTCCAAGATTTTTTTGCTATACCTAATATTGATGGCATTTTATCATGCTATGTTAATACTGTTTATTTAATTTAATGCATAATATTACGTTGACATGTTTTAAACTTTTCATTCTCTGTTTTTATTATTTTATGAATTATTTAATTGTGATTCTATGTCCGTCCATTGATTGAGATTTGTTTGGTTTTACATTTTTTTATTGGCAATGTTTTGAACACCCAGTGTTATCAGACATAATATACGAAAAACTAACTTAGCGATGTATTCATTTCTCATCGTCAGTCATATCAAATATTGTCTGTAAATAAATATTGCTGATAAGTGTGTAATAAATAATAAATGTTGTGTGAAATATTCAAGGAGTCATAACATATTTAACATTATTTAGGCTGGCAGTTCCGATACCTTAGAAATATTTCGTTGTTTAGACAGAGGCGGCTGTCGGTGGCGGGGCAGTTTTAATGTAGGTACCTAAGTACTATCTGATTCAGATTTTTTCTACAAACACACGCGGTACACGTACCCACGTATGTGTACCGTACCATTGTCCGTCACTGCGCCCGCCACGGCCACCTCTGTCTGAACAAAGCATTATATTTGAATTATTAAGAATTTGAGATAATTTTCAAGTTATGGAACAACAAACTGAATGTCATACTTAACAAAGTCCAAATTCCATTGCAACCAAAAACTTACTAAGACCTGTTTGTTACAAATGGTCACTCAAAAAACAACTTAGGATACATTTCACTAAAGTAGATAACTGGTTAGGTGGCGATGGAATGTAAATTATCCGAGATTAACAACACTGTTACACATAAAGTTTTGCAATTAATTGGTGGGCTTCGAAAATGTAATTGTAAAAAAATTAGATTTTCATATGGATTGACATTGCCATAAGAAAATCACATGTTTTTTATGCCATGAGATTCCGGTAGGCCTATAAATACCTAGAATGAAGTATTAAAAGTTCAGCAGGCAACAGTCGACATGTACTTGATTGAAAGTTAAGCGCATAGATATAGATACACCTAGATAACGCAAGAGCAACTACTTCGCGTGCCAAAAATCGCACCAGTTTACGATAAAAAATCATAAGCCGCCACTTTCGCGCTCAGTCCTGTGTACTGCTGGCTGGGTAAGCGTGAGCGAGAGCGCGAGCTTTTGACGTCATAGTATGTAGTCAAAAAATGGCACGCTTGGTTTTCATACAGTTCGTGATACTTGCGTTATCTAGGTCTATCTATATCTGTGGTTAAGCGTAAATAATGTAGGCATTGGAATTGCCAGAACCATTTTCCTTGTAAGAAAAATATGAATGTACTTTAATTTTTAAATAATACTGATGTGTTGTGAGATACATATTTTAATAGTTTTTGAAACTACCCATAGAAACCTGTACTTATAATAGATGCCATAGATAAATGATTTGTTTTAATTGTGAAAATTAATTTAAAGGTCAGTCTGAAAGGAACGCAGAGCAGAGGAGTTTCTATCACATCACAAAATACACCTTATAAACAGTGTCATGGACTCCTAAAGAACGTTTTGATGAATGCGTCAATGTTCGTTCATTTTACACTTTAAGCGCTGATAATAAGGTTTATTCTTTAATGTGGTCAGAAAATCCTTTGCTCTGCGCTGGCCTTCAGTGTTAAAAGTTCCCAGTACAAGGTGCTAGGAGATTTTTATGTCAGTAGAACGAAACGTAAGAACCCCCAATTTATGTAGATCACAGTAATGTGTAATTGGTTTATAAGCCAAAATATAGTAATACTTTAGTATCATTAAATATATTTTTACTTGGAACACTGTTTTTTTTTATTTCACAGACTGCTTGCTAGTGTAGGTAACCTAAAAGTAATACTGTGTCTCTGCATCACCCAAAGGTTGACTGGTAGAAAATGCCTATGGCATTAAGTCCGCCTCTGTACATTTATGTGCTTGAAGTATTAAATAAATAAATAATAAATACTGAAATACAAATAGGATAAAAAAGACATCTAAGAAAAAACGAGTTACAAATAATTTAAAAAAATTAAACCGACTTCAAAAAGAAATTAACTCAAAATTATGAAATAACTTTAATTTCGGAAGTCGGTGTGGGATCTGTATTTTAGTTTTACGCCACCGACTTCCGAAATTAAAGTTATTTCATAATTTTGAGTTAATTTCTTTTTGAAGTCGGTTTAATTTTTTTAAATTACTTTTTATTTCGTAATTTTTAGTTTTTGCACTAGTATTTGACCAAGATTTTGTGATGTTTTCCCTTTGACACTACACCCGTAGCTCTTATCAATAAGCCAGGCCGTCACACTTACACGTATTAGTCCATATCTTGAAAATTACTGAATCGATCTTGATGAAACTTGCATTGTTCCCTAAGTTGAAGAAAATGTAAGCCAATAAAAAAAAATGGTCACGATCCGATTAATAGTTCCGGAGATATGCGTGGACAAACATACATACATACGTCTATGAAATTTTGTATAATTGTTTGGAAGCCCTAATAGATCATCATATGTGAATATAATGCAATTCCAATAATATTACATACATACGTATCGAATTGATAACCTCCTTTTTTTGAAGTCGGTAAAAAAAAAGAAAGAAAATACGTTTATTTTCACCACTACTACAAATATTAAACACACCCGCATCCATACACCCATCACACTTCTCGCCATAGGTCAAAGAGAATATATTAAGGCGAAAGCGCCAGGGTAGCCCGCGAAATTCAATTTTTTTTAGGTTTTTTGCAATTTGCTGGTCAGTATTATCTATGTTGTACGTTGATTAAAATATGATTCGCGGTCGTAACAAATATGTATTTACAGAATTATAATCATTAAAGTCATCAACACAACTCTCTTTGACCATGTAATCCCCAAGAATGGCTATTTCATGAAATCTTGATATTTGGGGATTACACTAAGTTCACAAGTTGTATTACTGATTGTAATGATTATAATTCTGTAAATACATATTTGTTACGACCGCGAATTATATTTTAATCAACGTACGGACGCCAGCACATCAAGTTACTACAATCTGTCAGATTTCTTTCATAGATTTTCGACTTTATTGCTAAAGCATAAGGTTCAAGGTTGATTGGGAAAATCTGACAGTTTCGGGTAGGTTGACCTGCTGGCGTCTGTACAACTTAATACTGACCAGCAAATTGCAAAAAACGTAAGAAAATTTGAATTTCGCGGGCTACCTTTGAGCTTCCCCCTTAATGAGCGTATAGGCAGATTTCTTCGAAGCACACGACCACAGAACACATATACCCTACGGGCACATGACTCACTACCGCGGGCCGGGGGACGAGCATGAACGCGCGGCTGCAATTGGTCAGTCTGTAACTTGGCGACTGAACTGATTCCGACTAATTGGCGACAAAATATGGGAGAAAACAGATCTTCGCTAGGACCGACAAATTCTGATATTTGGCGACGAATTTCGACTAATTTTTGTGTTATCAAAATTAAAATCCCTGAGTCAGTGACACGAGGTCAGTGGCTCAATACAAGGAAGCAATAAACATAAAAGTAATCGCGACTGTGTGAGGTATTGCATTCATTACGAGGTTCCATGCATTACAAACTTGGTCTGACTACCTGGTACATACAAAATCACCATGAATTCTGTGATCGAATCGCCGTAATGCAGTCTCTGTAAGACACGCATTGGAATAATTATAAGATTCAAATTGTGAATGCTTCGCCTACCCCGCCCGTACCCCTTCACGAAATACAGACTTGCAAACGAAACGTAATGTAAAATAACGCATCCGTCAAGTATACGTCAATCACAAATCAATTGACATTGACAGTTTGCAGTTGTCAAATACCAGCCAACGGAGATCTTCTTGCTTTATTTATTTAACAATATACAATTAAAATAACATTCAAACATGGTTCAAGCGTGGTTTATGGATGAAGAGAAAACCGATCAGCGTTTGGAACACCATAGGAACCCACCGGAATACGTTTCTCTCGAAGATTTGTTCAAGAAAACTGGCGTAGAATATTTCAAAGTGAGTACAAGTTTTTGCGTACCGCTTGAACTTTAATAGCTTTGTTATCAGTAGTTTTTATTTAATTTACTGAAGACAATTTATAGATAACACTGATAATATTTCCTAAATGCTCTAAGTGGGCGATAATGGTCCTCTAAAAGTTGCAAATCATACGTAGTATTTCAAAGTCCCATTGTATTAACTCCTACATACCTACATCAAATAGGTTACGATGCTAAACATTGTGTAAAGGCATTACACAACAGGTTTTATAAACATTGGTTAGTGTAAGTGTATGATTAAAACATGTAAGTATGACTGTTTGTCTGGTTTATATTAAGTCGTTACCTGTTAACCATTCACCTGTCCTTTGAAGTAATTGGGTTGTGGAGGTCAGATAGTAAATCCGCCCCTAAGACGACACACTGACCATCGCTCCATGTAAAATACTGGTATTCAGCTGCATCTGGTTAGACTGGAAGCCGACCCCAACATGTTTGGGAAAAGGCTAGGCAGAAAAAAAAGTTTATAGCTTCCATACTAACGCAATAAAGGTAAATATATGATAAACTTTGATTGACTTGCAAAACATTGGACATAATGTCAATTAGTGTCAACAATTTGTTTGTGTTATAACTTGTCTTTTACTTATCAAACCTATTAAGAGCGTTTACGCCGAACGTCATTTCATACAAACTTTCAAGCCCTTGTTTTCCGAAATGAACGAACCGATTTTAACGAAACTTCATACGCATAAGCAGGATACAACGATCTAAAAAGTTAGTTGAGAACATTTTCGAAAAATTGTGTTACAGCCAAATTACACCGATTTTAAACTTTTCATAGAAACAGAGATTTCCAGTTATCTTTTTTTAAATAAGACATTTCGAAAATGTTCTCTACTAACTTTTGAGACCTTTGTATCCTGCTTATGCGTATGAAGTTTCATTAAAATCGGTTCATTCATTTCGGAAAACAAGGGCTTGAAAGTTTGTATGAAATGCCGTTCGGCATAAACGCTCTTAAAACTTAATCAAATCAAACAAATTAATCAAAATCATAAAATGAATCAAAATTATAAATGTAGGTAGTTGGCATTCCATAATCTCCTTTCAGGTTTTTTTGGTAATTTACCAGTTGTCCACTATTGTGGCATTTTTTAGATTGCTTAATATTATATTGTGGGGATATTTTCAATAATAATCATCTGGCAATCAACTAACAAATGCCACACAAACAACAATATTCCTAAGTTCTTTAAATTCTTTAATAAACACTCATACAAACAAACAACTATATTTCCAGCTCAACATAGACACATACACAACAGACGGGGTACTGGACAAGCTGAAGAAGGAGCGAGGATACACATATGAGGATGAGATGACCTGCTCCAAGGAGTGCCTGCCAAACTACGAGGAGAAAATCAAGTCGTTCTTCACTGAACATCTGCACACTGATGAGGAGATAAGGTATACTATACAAAATTAAAAGTCATTTATCGTGGCTAAATAATAACAGCCGCACAGGTCGATCGATCAGGTTAAGCTACGCTTGCCGCGGTTGGTCTGTGGATGGGTGACCATCTTTACTTACCGTGACCCCTCCGTGCCTCGGAAAGCACGTTAAGCCATTGGTCCCGGCTGGCATTCGTGGATCTTTGACAGTCGTTACGGGTAGTCAGAAGCCCGAAAGTCTGACAATCAGTCTTACCAAGGGGTATCGTATTACCCAGTAACTGGGTTGTGGAGGTCAGATAGGCAGTCGCTCCATGTAAAATACTGGTATTCAGCTGCATCCTGTTAGACCGGAAGCCGACCCCAACATAGTTGTGAAAAGGCTAGGTAGATGATGACTACTTAACTAGATAGTATGCGAGAAGCACAAAACTGTTTTGTTTTTTGCTTCTTGGGGGAGGCCTATGTCCAGCAGTGGACATCTTTCTGCTGAAATGATGAATCCGCCTATAATGTTCCCATAGCTGGGACACAGGCCTCCTTACTATGAGAGGGAGTGGGCCGTAATCAACCACGACCCGTGCGGGTTGCTAGATATGTTTATAGACATATTAAAGTGGAAAAAGTTCTAAAAATATTTACTTATTGTTCCAGGTTCGTGCTGGCTGGTTCGGGGTACTTCGACGTGCGCGACGCCGAGGACCAGTGGATCCGCATCGCTGTCAGCGCTGGAGACATGATCGTCATCCCCAGCGGCATCTACCATCGGTTCACGCTTGACACTAATGTTAGTATCACTACGTATTGATGTTTGCACAGGACACGAAGACGCCTCGATGGCCGCTGCTAGAGTCGGCATTGACCACATTTTCCACAAAAATCAAGCGTGTTTGTGTTTATGCTACAACTTCAAACATTTTTATAACTTTGTCAATAGTGCTAGCCACTCTGAAATCAACTTAATTATCATTGAAATAAAGTTGATATTTGTTTAACTTGAAATATGGTAGGGGTGTGCAGCACTGCGCACTTTTTATGTATTTAAGGTGAGCAGTTAGGAAGGATTTTGACAATTTAAAGGGCTTAAATAGGGGATGAAAAGTTTGTAACTGTTCATCGTCATAATCAGCCTATAATTTTCCCACTGCTGGGACACAGGCCTCCTTTCTGTGAGAGGGAGTGGGCCATAATCCACCACACGGGCCCAGTGCGGGTTGGTAGATGTCACATGTCTTCGAATTTTTGGTTCTAGGATATGTCCGTTTCCTCACGATGTTTTCCTACACCATTTTGAGAGCAGTGGTGATGAAATAATTTACACAAAGTAAAGCGCCTGTCTGAGTTCGAACCTACGACCTACAACTCATAAGTTGCGGCCGATACCACTGGGCCACCACTGCTCTCTTGTAACTGTTGCCAATGAGAAATCCGCACACAGCTTGTAGACATTAATCACATCACGTTCCCTTTAATTTCAGAACTTCATAAAGGCGAAGCGTTTCTTCATCGGTGAGCCGGTATGGTTGCCGTACAACCGGCCGGCAGACGACATGGATGCTCGCAAAGAATACGTGGAGAAACTCGAAAAAGGTTTCATTGTCACCGCCTGTTAAAAATAAATACGGAGTAGATAGCAAATGGAGTATGAAGAATGCGGGGTTTGTATGAGGTACTGTTTAGTTATAAGTACAGTCAGGAGCAAAAGTATGTATACACTTGGCTTTATTTAAAGGCGATTTTCTCCTTTATATTTGAATGAAATTTTATATTAGTAGGAACATAGTATTTTCGAACCCATAGGTTTATGTTAATTGTCGTATTTCAACGTTGCATTTGTTATTTCGTGAAAAAAAAACGCAATTTAAAGTTGCCAAGTGTTGACATATTAGTGCTCGTGACTGTACATAAGATGTACAGTCGAGGAATGGAAATGTTAAGCATTCTAAGATTAGTTTGTCCGTGGTGTCAACTTTTTGAATGTTAATTACACTTTGAAAAAGTGACTGGCGCCTGCTGTGTGGGAAAGGAATTTGTTCGCAAATTGCTCACAATTTTCAGCGCTTTCTATTAATGCTAGTAGACTATTTGAAGTTTTCAAAAGGTCCTTTTGTGACCATACTGAGTCAAAAGATTTATTTTAAACTGTAGTGTCAGAACTGCGTTGTGACAAAGCCAACCCTCTTTTTACTGTAAGTAGTTAGTCAAAGAAAAAATAGCCCTCCATTTGTTTTCTACTCGGTGCATCTAAAATACCATACCCGAAAATTTCCATAGTTTTTTCAATACAATATCCTTATTACATTTTAATTAATCACGCAGCCCATGTATGCCTTTTATATACAATAAATATTGAAGCTTTTTAGACAGACTCAAATCATGGAATGAACACAGTTAATATGGTTTTAAAGCATCTCATACAACAATAGTGAGTTCACGGAAACAATTTATTTGGTTGATTTGAATTTCACATCAAATAGAAATATGTGTAAGAAATATAATGTGATATAATTAAAAATTCCAATTTAATATGCATAAAATGTAGGGTAAAGATATGAAGCCTACCACCATCAGAGGACACAAAATAATGATTTATCTACTTAATGCATAAATTCATTGCTGTTTGCTGCCAATGTTTAATTTGAGAGTAGCAACATTTTTTAAACTCGAATATTTATCAATGGGCCTGCATTCCATAGTCCTACTAATATTATTAACTAGCTTCTGCCCGCGACCAGACCCGCCCCGTCGCATCGCATCGCATCGCCTGCCCGTGCTATTATCTACTTTGTTTTCGCCACAGCAATATGTTCTAACATAGGATACGTTTCACCCCGGTCGGTAGTACGTTCTCGTTTATTATGAAACCTCACGCGGGCGAAGCTGCCGGCTAAAGCTAGTAAGAAATGTGTGTTTAAATACTTCATATTTTGCTATCCGATCCGAGGCTTTGGAATGTCGGTAGCTCTTATGTATAAGTTAACAAAAGTAACACACTTGAAAAACGTAAAGTTTGCTCAAACAAACGTATAATGAAAACTTGACGCAAGTGAAAAGGTTATATAACATAGTTTTATTCCATTTCTTGTAAAGTGATATTATATTTTGTAATTTTGTACATATCCGTTATATACCTGCATATATGTATTAGTAATAGGTATTTTATAAAATTGTGTTTTATCTACTTGTGTTAAAATAAAATATTGTTATAAACTGTTTGTTTTTTCTAGTCCCGGACTCACCACTGTTATCACTGTCATCAACCTCGTAATTCCTTTATCAGTTTTGACAACAATTCCCGAACTTAAAATGTAACAGCTGTACCGAATAACAATAGTGAACAAGCAACTTGTGGGCGTGCTCGTTCTATCATAGACCTCATCCATCGCTTTCCATCAGGCTTGATCGAGGTCACTCTTGACCTCGGTCCATCGAGCAATAAAAATAATTGTCCTTGTCGTTTAAGATTACACGTAAGTACCACAACGACAGTACGTACGACAAGCGCTAATTGGTATGAAAATTATATATTTTTTTTTTTACGGACTACAGTTAACCGCTAAAATCTACCGTGTGGGCGATACCGACCATATTAACGCTACTTCGCAGCCACAACGCAACCACCAGCGAGACTGTGCACTAGCAGCCGGCCACATCGCAAACAACGTTGCGTAGACCATTTCATTTGATTTTATAGTTACCCAACGCAACTGCATGAAGCTGCAGCGACACTGTTCACAAATTTGTCGCTGCGATGTGTTGTGATTGTGGAACGTGTTATCGGGTCCTTATGACATGTAATGTAACTCGTGCAAGTGACAGCCTTAGGGTGATAAAGCTATTACGAGGTCAACTATACCTACAATTACAATATCAGAAAATATCTATTATCGTATTAATGATGTCGCAAACCATGCTCCACCTCCTATCCGCCCTCTGTGTCTCAAAACTTGCAATCAAAGTGACCTCTGCGCTGCCGCCCGCGCCGACGACGACGCCGTGGAAGTGGCAAAGTTTTGGGCCAACAAGATCTGAGAAAACTCGTGCCAGCGACACGAAGGAACACAATGATGGCGTCATGTGTTGGACTAATTTCAGTTTAAATACACTAGTTTGTACTGAGTCGACGACTGATAATTCGAGCTTCAGTAGTATTTATTTCAAGTAGGTACACCTATCCACGCGTACCATCGTAACTTTTATACGAATGCAGTCTCCGTACATAGCCTAATAGATTTCTTTTCAATAGTTATGTCATACATGACCATATTATTTCAATTCATCGGTACGATAAGTAAGTCACTATTTTTTATTATATTTTTGCTTTGCCAAATTACCGATGCAATGAACGGCTTAAACAAACAGCTCGTGGTGCGTCGGATGTGCAGCGTTTCATGGTAGGTACCCCCTTGAGAGATCCTTTATCCCTAGTAGTTACTGACTGTTACTGTTAGCCAGCGTCATCCCACTGCTGGACAAAGGTCTCTCCCCATGACTTCCAACTCTCGATCCAGGGCTAAAGTGGACCACTGGTCGTTTGTTTTCTCCATTCCACCATCTCCTACGGGGTCAGCCGCGAGGCTTCTGGCTGTGTCAGGGCTCCACGTAATGGTTATTTTGGCCCACGTTTAGCACGAAAAAATACGTCACGACCGCCATAGTTGCTCACAAGCATTGCTCATCACGAGTCTCGTGCCGAACACCGCATTTGCTTTGCGTGTACGCTTATGTATGTGCCTGCGCTGCGACTAAAAGTGTCGTACGACTCGACTGGCCGCAATCGTTAACAAAACTGGTCGGACCGACCGTGTGGCTTATCTTCCTTCTTGTTCGGACCTGCGGCCAAGATAGCAGGCTGACGTGCGACAAGTCGTGCCCGCGTAGTGTGATAATGTATGAGATCTCTGAGGGTACGAAAGCTTCCAGTGAGCACCCAGTACAATTCGAGCTCGAATGCAAAAATCTAGTTAGAGATACGTGCAAGAAAAAAGCATGCGCGAGTTCTCGACTCACGCAACGCACTGTAGCTTAACCATAGTCTAGAATACACTTATAGAGGTATGAGGAAAAGGGTGAAAAGTTCACTTATCCTCCATAGAAAAGGGAGGATCCTCCGACCAGACGGGTGTCGTGTCTAGCAGGCAACAGCCCGATGATTCATGTCGGGCCGTGTTGTTATCTATGCTATGCAGGATTTTTGTGTGACGTCGTAAGATATGACGAGTTGTTCACATGTGGCGTTGTAAGATACCGCTACACACTAAAGTAAAAACTCATTGAGTAGCATAAAACTCCATAGGCTCGCCTTGCCGATTTTATAAAACTAATAAAAAAAACAACAATCAAAAAGCGTCAAAAAGCTGTCAAAAACTTAAAAAAAATAACAACATTTTTTCAAGATTTTCAGTATCTTAAACAGACTACAAGTAAGACCCATAAGGTATGACGAAACCGTGAAACATTCAATTATCAACCCCAATGAATATCAAACCAGTCCCAGTTTTGACGAGAAAAACTTACAAGTGCAGGTAATGATTTGTTGAACAGCATAGTCAGCCACAGTTACTTACTGGCTGGAGATTCCATGCAGGGCTTCAATATATAAGTTAATGACTGGCTTGCTGTCATCCTGAAACCAGTCGAAATAATTTTCTCAGTTCAAAGCCCCGGACGGTGCTTCTGCCCAACACTTGACACATTTGAAAACATCCCGCCTTCTCAGTACTATTAACAGTCAAACTCGTCAAACTACTTCTCTTACAGAATAAAAATAATATATACGTAAATAACAACTAATACCTAATTAATTAATAAAAATAATCCATACTAATATAAATACGAAAGGTGTTTGTCTGTCTGTCTTCACGTACGCTTAAACCGCTGAACCGATTTAGATGAAATTTGGTATAAAAGATAGTTTGAGTCCCGGGAAAGGACATAGGATATTAATGATTATAATTCTTTAAATACGTTCTATTTGTTACGGTCGCGAATCATATTTTAATCAACGTACAACTTAATACTGATCAGCAAATTGCAAAAAACGTAAGAAAATTTGAATTTCGCGGGCTACCTTACCGCTTCCCTAAGAGTAAACTAGTCGCGAGCTCGAACTCACTGGTGGTCATGGCCAAAAAGCACGCTGTCTCACCTGGCTTCGTGTCTGACAGAGCTAGTATCAGTAATGAGCAGTTTTCTGTTGCCGCTATAACAACAAATACTAAAAAAATTAAATAAATATTATAAATAATATATATTATTATTAAATATTAAGGGGGCTCCCATACAACAAACGCGATTTTTTTTGCCCTTTTTTGCTCGATATCAATAATGGCAACAGGTAGGCACTTGAAATATTCACAAAATACTTAGTTGTATTTTTACTTTAATAATAAAATTAAAATAAATATTTAAGGGGGGCTCCCATACAACAAACGTGTTTTTTTCGGCGTTTTTGCCTTGTGGTACGGAACCCTTCATGTGCGAGTCCGACTCGCACTTGGCCAGTGTTTATTTTATTATTCTGTTTCCGTACAGACAATATTAATAAAAAGTCAAAACGGTATCTTTGGATGCACAATGTCAAACAGTGGAGTAATTCTCTCCCGAAATTTGTATGGAAAAAATATCGACTAGTGGCACCTTAACTAAAACTATTCACAAATTAAAATATAGAATCAAAAAATTCATCCGCGTCGCTGTCGACTGGTAATCTACCCCAGAGACTGGCGGCATTACCACGCATTATCTGAATAAAATATTGAACCCACACTTATTTACGTAGGTAATAAAGCTTCTCTTATATCTGTATTGTCACACTGCAGGGTAAAGGCCTATCTCCAGTCTCCTTGTTTGTCGCATGTCAGATGACAAACTGGCTAGGCTAAGAGGACGCCTATATTGGGATTGGGACCCCCTACACTCACGAAGACATCGCGGCAGGCCCATTAATATTTAGAGTAAGTATAAAAAATATCTTACTAACTAATTTAAAAACATGTTACAGACGTGCCTTCCGCGCCCTAGAAGACGACGAAGAATACGAAACTACCCAAAAATAATAATTTACCAGTCCAAGATCCAATATCAGAACCTATACTTATACCAGACCCTATACCAAAAGAAGTGACAAACACTACCTATTAAAAACAGTGGTGGAGTCTTTCAAAGAAGCTATAACAGCAACGTTAGAAATACCTCTGACTCAAAGACTGGAACCAGTTAGAGCAGCAGTGGTTTTAGTGCCCAACCTGGTGGCAACGCTTTTGGTAGCGTAAGCGGTTGCCGGTGGCATTAGCAGTGCTTTATCACGAGCGGTTTCACCAGTGCAGTGGCATCTTTTCAGTCAATCAGTTTCTTCGGTATCAACTCTGGTGGCATTAGAAGTTTCTCGTGTAGCGTCCGTGTCTCCGTTGGCAAAAACATTACCACTATTTACCCGTACCTCCTCTAGTTTATCTGCAAAAGAAAAAGGGAAAAAATAAAGAGTATTATAGAGTAAAAAAAAAAAGAGTATTAGTAAAAAAGAGTAGTAGTAGTTAATAGAGAGATTCTATTCCGCTAACAGCAGGTGGGCAGGTGGCATTAGCAGATTAACCGCTGGCACACTTCTCTGTTGATGACATCCCTGGTAGCATAAGTATTGTTCTTGGTGGCACTGTTAGTGGCATTCTTGCTGGTGGAATCGCAAGTGGCATTGAAACTGTTGCCGGCAGCATCGCAAGTGGCATTGCCAGAGGCATCGGAGCATTTGCCGGTGGGATCGTTATTGGCACTAGCACCTACTTCAGTTTAAACAGATACCATGGCGAAAGGCGAAGAGACAGCGTCAGAAGGAGGAGCAGGCATAATTGTCTTCACACTGTGGTACATTTTTATCGCCGTCAACTATTTCTTGTGAGTATTTAAAAAAGTACTTTTTAAATTTTATATCTAAGAACTTTTATTGAGTAGACTATATATATATAGGGTGACTGGTAATTAGTGACCGATACTTAAACACGTGATTTTACTCATCATTATGAACAACTTTTACTATGGGACCAAACCTGAAATCGCGAAAAAAAAATCAGCTGTTCCCTACATTTATGTTCGTCTAACTCGTCAAAATGTAGAGAACAGATGTTTTTTTTTTCACTATATCAGGTTTGGTCCCATAGTAAAAATTGTTCATAATGATGAGTAAAATCACGTGTTTAAGTATCGGTCACTAATTACCAGTCACCCTATATACACAATGACATAATATCTAATTTTAACAACAAACGGTTTATGATACGACGATTTGAAAAATATTAACAGTATCGTACTCTTTAACGTGGATCCACGCGACACACATTTGTTTCTGTACCAACCGGTTAAGAGACTCATTAGGTAATCGAATAAGTTTGTGTCATCAGTCAATTCATTATTCACCTCAAATCTATCATCATTCGATTAGCAGCACTGTGTTTAAAACTTTAAAGCGATGCACGATGGCAAAAAATACTAATATTTTACCAGCTACATACCGATACTTACCTATTTTTTTTTATTTCTACGTTAATTCATTGAAATAATCATTTCTATAATGTGCTTTAAACGTATCAAAATATACCGAATCTATTTAAAATCTGAAAAAGGGAAAAATCACTAGCAAAAAAATAATTTTGCGTTACAATATAATTATCTTATTTTTTTAGGTAATTAAACGGGCGACTAGAATCAATTCTATTTTTTGTAATTTTTGACGATCAATAGTGCCTCTAATGTGCCTATTTGAAATAAATGATTTGACTTTGACTTTGAAAGAATATTGACCTAGTGGAAACAGCCCATAATGTAATTTGCTTACAAACATACTTAACTCCTGAAGAATTCAACTGCTTCCAACTTCCCAGCTGCCCCGTCCATGTAGGTCACGTTATGTAAGGGAGTTCCCCCACACCCCGGTGCGGGTTGGGGGCTTGGGAACTCGACCTTTCAACACTGCGGGTTTTAAGCGCCCAACGAATGAAAATGTGTATATTACGTGGTAAGGGTAACTTTTTAATTAATCAAGGCCATCATACCTTTGCCAGGTCGGGTCTAATCAATTTTGGAAACGTTTATACTTTATTTAGAGCAGTGGTGGCCCAGTAGCAACGGCCCCGACTTAAGAGTTGAGGTCATGGGTTCGAACCCAAGCAGGGGCATTACTTTGTGTAAATTATTTCATCACCACTGCTCTCAAAACGGTGAAGGAAAACATCGTGCGGAAACCGGCATGTCCTAGAAACAAAAATTCGAAGACATGTGACATCTACCAACCCGCACTGGGCCCGCCGCGTGGTAGGTGGTAGATTATAGCCCACTCCCTCTCCGTTTAAAGATGATCAGCTCTTTTCTAGTTGACGAATGGATGTGAGCTTCTTCCACAGTTCTGATCGAGGCGATTCTTAAAATTTTAGAGGTTATTTTAAGGTTTTGCGATTCAACGTGTAGATAGTTATGCGCGTTTATATGGTCTATAAATTCTAGAATACAAGTTTTTGGATTGTGGTCTATAATAATAATAATAAGACCTTTATTTTCAGGCTACTTTGGCCCATAGATAAATACATATATATTATTAACATATATATTATAATAATACAATGTGTGTTAGTGTATAGACTTAAAACTATGTGGTGGTACTATTGTGGTCTATGTTAGTGGTGTCGTGTTATAACTAAAGAATGTGACAAATAATGATTTAAAAGTTAAAATTAGGTAACTGAAATTACTGTGTTAACTGTTTGTATAATGTAGGTAAGTTATAAATTACCTAGTTATGGTTCTTATTTTCTTCAGTTTTCTGAAATTGATTTACTAGGAATAGCTCAGCTGGTATTATGTAGGCCAGACATCTACTAATCGTTTTTTAACTGCATTGGCATTGGAAGAAATAATAATTCAGGTGCCAAAAAGTATTTCCACGCCTTTTACTTCAGTGCCTCTGAAAAAGATATTGATTTTTGTCGTAATAATTGGTGCCAGTCATTTTACTTTAATCCTGCATACTTAGTTACCTCCTTACTATTCTATGGAATAATGAGTACCACGTACCTACATACATAAATTAATCATTAATTTATTGGAAGTAGAGCTTACACGACAAATAAAACAACAGAGACTGGCTTACAAATTCGCGCATCGTGGCATTTATGCTAACAGAATGTGTTCTGAAACACGAAGGGTTCCCAAATGAGCTAACCTTACTGAAATACCAGTTTTTATGACCCTCAATGTTATCCAAGGCCCCCTGGCATTAGGGTTTATATTCTTATCGATTTACCATTTTTGCGTTGCTCTTTTATTTGGCCCATCAGCTGATATTCTAACAATAGGAATGGCTTTCATTTTGACAGCTCAACAACATTCATTGCGTTATTTACGTTGTTGAACATCTTTCGAACATATGAAGCAAGGAGCAATAGATTAGCAATCTTCAAAATTATTCAGATTGTGATTCATAGTGTGTTACGCAATGTTAGGGTGCTGCTGGGCCGCCTGTTTGCTACTCTTTGACATATTATCATTATATAATTTGGTGTCATTATTTATTGGCATTCATCGGTACCTTCTATCAATCAACTGAACCTATCTTACCTATCGCAGTCCGCTGCGGGCAAAGATTACCTATATTCTCTATGGCTGCAGGACATAGTCTTCTCCCAGGCTGCGCCACAACACCCTATCGTCCGCCTTCCACATCCAGTCTGACCCAGGCACCTTTTATACTAGAACTAAAATAAATCATATAATTAAATGACAACTATAGACAACTGTTATACCTAGGCATAGTTGATAGCTCTCCCAAGGTAAAAAAATACTTAGGTTTCGATTCTTCAATAAGATTTCCATACAGATCTAAGGTTAAGGACAAAACCAAGTACGGTCAGTGTACCATATCAAGTAAACTAATTACTTTTGAATTACTGTCAAGAGGTCGGTCAGTCAGAAAGGCGAAGCTTATAGTTGCCCATTCCATAGCGTAGTAGGTTCCTCAGGATAAATGCCCTACTAACAATTGACTTGGTACTGAAACTACGTCATTCAGCCTGCCAACACTCGGCCTGTCCACTCATTGTTCCATAAAATTAACAAAACATTAGCTACGTGTAACAAACTACAACACCATTGTACCAGCATATACTCATTCTAATTTACGTCGTTCCAAAACGTTCATGTATACTATTCCTAAGTCTTGAATGACGATAATTTATAGCTAGCCAATAAACTGGTAGAAAATTTATTACCGCTCGAATTCGAAGCATTTCGAAACCACGAAGAAAGTCTTTGAATTCCATTGATAATTCGGAAATATGTAACATGCAGAGCCCATTGTGAAATACTATGGCAGTTTATGATTTGCTGGTCTTGTGTTCTGTCTGAACTATGAATGTTTTGTAGTTCAGTATCTATATCTGCCGTTTGTATCTTCAGGCGGCTTGCATACTACTACAACTTGCTACATAGCATCACCCAACCACCCACTTTTACATAATGCTTTGAACCCTGACATTTTCGGTCGTTTTTCTGGAGGGTAGGGAGTTGTTTGTGTCATCATTAGCTTGTGCCTGGTACTCCTGAACATTCTCCTGTTGCCAGTAAAGTAGCAGATAGATAACATGCCATACCCCCAACAGTATCTTCCTCAGTGCCTTAAGGATTGGTCAAGTACCTCCTATAGATCAAGCCATACCAACCATACCATAGATCATGTCTATGGTATGGTTGGTAGTCTTCTGTAGATCTAGGGTTGAAAACCACGTCATCATCCTTACCGCTCATTATGTTCAAAGGTCTGCTTAGTTTTGATTCCTGCCTTAGGATTCTGAAGGCCTGTATGGACCTAGGTATCTATTTGTATGTAATGCCTACCCAGTACTTAGGACCGCTATCGGCACTGCGAACGCTGAGTTACGCAAGCTGGATCGATAGCGACCTTCCTCGAGCCTGTACGAACCTAGATTTGGACTGAACCTCTAGTTCCTGGGTCGTTACGAGTTATGCAACCCGCGCCTGCGCGCTCTATGCACAAATCTGGGCCAAATATACAAGTACTAAGTTCAGTTAATGAAACTGAGCTAGGTTTCCATGTTTTTGTGAAGTATTTTCATGTGCTTTTTATGCCTGTTCATTTGCGGCGAAGTTTCCAGGGTTTGGCAAAGGATTTTTTCGTTTTGAACCAAACTGTAAAATAGGCAAAAGGTTTGGAAATAAAAATATATTGTGGAATCTATCGTCTTGCCGCTTATCATTGTGTTTATTCAGGACTTTATAGAGTATTTATATTGGGTTTTATTTTAAATTTTTAGTTTCTAAGCTTTTCTAGCAACGCCTTGAAGTTACTATGTTTACAGAATGATCATGAAATGTGTCAATCATGAGAAGGTCTTGGAAATGTGCCTGGTAAACACGGACGGATAATGACGTAGGCATTCGTTTTATTATTGTTCAGTATACAGCGTTTCAGATGCCAGTGATCATAGTAGATTCGAGTAGTAATGTTTTCATAAATATTTGTAAACGTTATGAAAGAGTTGTTTTCCGCGCATTAATCAAAACTCGAACCTGAAATGAAAAACATGTTTATTTATTTCTAAAACACTTAACCTATTTTACAATTTAACACTAAAATATATTATTATATACACGTTTAAAATAAAAATGGAAAAAAAACAGAAAAAGGCAGGAGCTCATTGTGCATCAAAAAATTCGTCCGCATCGCTGTCAATGGGATAAGTGCCCAAAAGGCTGGCAGCATTACCTGAAAAGTGTTTGCTTCCCACTCAGGCCAGAACTGCTGTTAGAAAGGCATATGTTTCCATTTTTGAAGAAATTGCATTGTCACGAGACACAAATATTGATGTGCAAACATGTTACTACACACCTCAAACTTTGATTCAAACTGTTTTTTACAAAGAAAAAAGATAGGAAGACCGCACAAGAGCTATGCTAGGTAGTCGTCATCTGCCTAGCCTTTTCCCAACTAAGTATGTATGCTGGGGTCGGCTTTCAGCCTAGCCGGATGCAGCTGAATACTTCCTCCACAACCCAGTTACTAGGTAATACGATACCCCTTGGTAAGACGTTGTCAAACTTTCGGGCTTCTGACGAAACTATTATCAAAGATCGACGAATGACAGCCGGGATCAACGGCTGAACGTGCTTTCCGAGGCACGAAGGGGTCTTGGTGTGTAAAGATGATCACCCATCCATGGACAAACCGCGGCAAGCATAGCTTGAGCTGATCGATCGGCCTGTGCGGTTGTTATTATTTAGCCATAAGCCTCCCGAGCTTTGCTAGGTACAGCCAACAAAACAAGCACTACCAGAGTTGGTCTCGTTGCCTATGAACGTTGTAGTCTTGCCGGCTCATCATCTGCCTCATCTGCCTAGCCTTTTCCCAACTATGTTAGGGTCGGCTTTCAGTCTAACCGGATGCAGCCGAATACCTGTATTTTACAAGGAGCGACTGCCTCCACAACCCAGTTACTGGGTAATACGATACCCCTTGGTAAGGTAGTCTTGCCAGATATGCACGTTAATATCTCATCGCTGGCGCTGCTCCAGGGGAGGCAGTGGCGGCATGCCTGCCAGTGTTTACGATAACGGCTAACAGTGAGCTCTAGAATGCGCCCGCGCTCGAATTATTAGCGAATGGATGTGGCACAAGTTGTGGGAGATAGCGGTGACATTTGATTACCTGAAGAAATAAAAATAAATATAAATACAAAAAAAAATAACCGACTTCCAAAAAAAACGTTAAGTAAAAATAAATTTAATTTTGGAAGTCGGTGGCAAAAAACGAAAATACAAAACCTTAAAGGTACTTAACTACCCTTTTAAACACTTACCCCCCTTACTAATAAACGTTGTATAGCGTCTTTATAGTTACATAACGTTTGTCTTCTTCTTTCAAAAGTCAAATTACTTACGACTGAAAGAGGGAAATCGGTGCGTAACTATACATCTTAGTTTTTGCTCTAAGTAGTGAAGTTCAATTACACGTCCAACAACTAACAAGCCGTGTTTATGAGCGCACTTTTCACTTCACAAATACAAAAGTATTTGCAGATAGTCTCCTGCATTGCGATTCTGTAACCATCTCACCGTGAAGACTTAGGTGAAGTGAGCGTGGAGTGAGCTGTCAATAGTCTCAAATCCTAGCAAAAACAAACTCACTTCACCTAAGTTATCACGGTGAAATTTTTACAGAATCGACCGGCAGGACTCATAGAATCTGAATTAATATAAAGGTTATTGCTAATCCATTGCTTCATGTATTAGAAAAATTTGTCTGCTCAACAATGTAAATAGTGCAATGTATGTTGTTGAACTGTCAAATTGAAAGCAATTACCCAATTACCCCACATGTAAAATTTCTTATTACGATAAAGTTACATCTACTGCAATTTTCTTTTAATGTTTCCTAAAAAACCCTTTAGCTCGCCATTTTCTATAAACTTGGTATGCTGCCTATTCTACGAGTAATGGCTACATCAAGTGAAGCCAGTAATTGCTCAATAGAAATTGAGTGAGAATTAATTGAACATAAAAACATGCGATTTTCACAGTGACACACCAATTGCATCTTGACCTCAGACAACACGAAAGTCAATGTAATTTATCGGTTTGTTTACATTGTTATTTCAAATGTTTTCTCTGGACTAAGAAAAAACTGGCCAAGTGCGAGTCGGCCTAGCATTAGAAGGGTTCCGTGCCTACCACAAGACAAGAAACGCCGAAAAACACGTTTCTTGTATGGAGATCCCCTTTAATTTCTAACTTTATTTTATTTTTTGTTATAGCGGCAGTAAAAATACGCTCTGTGAAAATTTCAACTGTCTATTTATTACGGTTCATGAGATATATCCCCCTGACAGAAAGACGAACGGACAGACGGACGGACGGATGGACAGCGGGGCTTAGTAATAGGGTTCCTTGGCACCCTTTGAGTACGATTACCTAACCCTAAAACTTCTATTAATTCGCTATTGGAAAACATTACCTTGACAGGTTTCTGGGATACATTAAATTGTAAAAGTTCCGCTCCACATTTCATTACAAGAATTTGGTCTTGCAATACTAATCCAGGCAACAAAATGTGCAAATACTTATCCAAGCAACATAATAATCATCATCATCATTCTCTTGGCCATATCCCAATTTATTTGGTACTATTAGGTTGGAAAACTAATGAAAAATAGCTTATAAATATAGCTTATATATATATATACCTACTTGCTGTTTGTCAACAATCTGTAAGGAAATCGAGAGTGTTCCACACTATAATATGTCTGGTCTAGACATGAATAACATTCGAGACATATTGGAAGTGTCCGTTAAGAATATATTTTAGAGACGATGCGATCACAAACTATAGATACGTACAGAAGTGCCAATCCTTAAAACTAATGTCAATCAACCTCGGACTGTCGCAGTCCACTGCTGGACATAAGCCTCTCCCAGGCTACGTTATAACACCCTGTCCTCCGCCTTCCGCATCCAGTCTATCCCAGCACCTTCATAAGGTCGTCGGTTCTTCTAGCTGGGCATTTAGCTAAGATAATGTGACGATGCAACGATCATTATTAGGAGCAGTGGTGGAATACAGGCCACTCCCTCTCACAGAGAGGAAGTCGTGCAGTTACCAGCAGCGGGAATATCATAGGCTCATCGCCTCAGCCGAAAGTTGTCCATTGCCGCATATAAGCAAGCCTAAAAGCCAAACATAGCCAGAGCCACAATGGCCGGTCCTGCGCTTCCCGCATCCAGCGGACTCCCGCGATATTGGTCCACCTTATGAGCGACCTTCTGGAGCGCAGTCGCCACTTCAAAATGTTTCGGACCCATCCGTTCATAAATTAATAGTCGATAACAACGCTAAGCAGATTTTCTGTAGTTTCTATTTGGTATCACGATTGACGATCGAATGCCAAGGAGCTCAGTGTGTCTGGCTTCGAGGCTATTTTGTTATAGTTCTCATCAGGATACGTGCCAATATGGGATGCCATTACATTAGATTAACCTGTGTAACAGTTGTTGTTATTATTGTAGACTTTTGTAGATTTTAGTCGTACATTATGCTAGTCCTTATCACTTGTTGTTGTTATCCTTTTCAATATTATTTTGTCTATCTTCCAACTCTTCAACTTCTACGTAAGCTTGGCCGTCTTCTGAAGATAATTGGTCTGTGTACTTTTCTTTATCTTCCTCTTTCTCATCTTCTATTATGTTATTGGCTGTAAAGCTATTGTGTGGAATCAAGACTCGAAGATTCGAAGTACCTATTAATGAGAGAAATTCAATTTCGCTGATGACCTTTTGAACATTTTGTTTGTATTAATCCAGACAGATTTTTGAATCTCCTACGTTGAGTACTAGCTTTTCTTCCTTTTGGAATCTTTTCAAAATATATGCTCATAATGCCACCACACATTTGTTTCTTCGCACTGCTCATACTGCTATACAAAAGCCTATGATGACGACTCATATAACACGAGCAATTTGCATAAAAAACACGCATCCTTGTACGACACGCTGCATTGATTTGTTAATTGTAAATAATGAGTAAGGTTTTGTTCATGTTTTTGCTCGGTAAACTATTGTTAATTGATTAGTTGCCGTCAACTGTGAAGGTGGTTTCTTTTCGTAGTTATATTGTTGTCCCTAAAACGGTGAAGTAAAACATCGTGAGGACACAAACACCGGCATATCCTATAGAACCAAAATTTCGAAGACATGTGACGTCTACCAACCCGCACTGGGCCCGCGTGGTGGATTACGGCCCACTCCCTCTCACAGAAAGGAGGGCTATGTCCTAGCAGTGGGAACATTATGGGCTGATTATGTTATTTAATAGTCTCTCTGATGGGAAGAACAATTTGATGCGCTACAATCAAAACTTGATAATGGATACGGTATGGTACTACTCTAAGTTATCCAGCGCCATCATCCTTGGTATTACTTCTACCTATCTGTTATTATATTTCTTCATCTCTCGCGATTAGTGCAGTATGTTATTTGATTGTTGTTATGTTATCATAATATCACCATATCCATCTGAATTTACACCTTACTGTATTTTTCATCAATCGTATCGTTTTTTTATTTAAAAAAATCGTATATCATTCGCTCTCTCACGAACTGTGTCTCCCTAGAAACCCAGTGAGTGGCCTTTATAATAACAGAATAATTATAAAGACAACACCAGCTGGTGCCAAAAACAACGGATATTTGTTTTATTGGGGAACGTGGTTCCAATGTTGTACGTCAATCTAGCTAGGTACTTTACTACGAGTAACGTCACTATTTCTCCCATGGCCAAACATTCTTGCTCCAGAAGATATAACAAGATTTTAAGAATTGTTAATCTTGGAAAGTTTTCTTTCATTATCGCAGGCAAACCAAGGAGTTTGTCGGCAATAATGAATGAAGACTTATTCGAAAAGAAATGTTGTTAACTAAACATAGTAAACGCTGCTTCGTATCCAGTCGTTTCTCTAAAAATATTACTTTTTTATCTTGTTTTTCTTGGTGGCCAATTTAGCCAATCTTCTCGATCTTTAGTTTTATATCGTGACTGACAGTACAATGGAATCTTACTCCGATGTTTACAGTGGCCAGAAGTTTGGACGGTAAGCCGTACACTCAACACAGATTTATATCCGGCGGTCCGGCCACGACTTCATATAACACAGACCTACACACAAACATACCTCACGCTTTGTTTATAAGATAGCTCAGCTCAGATTAGCGATAGAAAATCTCGAGAAAGTACCATAGACAATAAGTTTTTGAGTCACTGATAGTGAGCGTCTACTATCTGATGATTTTCTATTTCGGTAACTGGACTTTGATTTGCGAGTTTGATCTTTCACCATTCATATAATTCAGGTGAACTGGGAGATAATGTGGATAGATCTACCTATGAAAACGGTAATAGGCTGTCAAGATTTTTTCTGACCCTAAAACTTTTGTCCAATCTTCTTTTTCTTAGCGTGTCCATGTCAATGTAAATGAAGTCGGCTGAGAGTTCGACTATTTTCTCAAATTAACTACCAATACTTCAGGAAACCAGTAGGTTGATCTGATCAAAATATCCTACCGATAGGTACTATAGGACGTCTGTTGGTTATAGGAGATTTTCGACGTATCCGAAGTTATCCCAGACCGTTACGCGCAGGAAAAATATATAAATCTGATCTTTATGCGTTTCAATCATCATTAACGTTAGATCATTTTGTGTGTAAATATTTATTTGAGGCCCAGAACGTTACTTTGCTTGTGTTAACCACATCAAAATATTTACGTACATTTACTTTAATTTATTTATTGGAGTAAACACGTTGATCTGGGCTTGTGAGATACTGAGATAGATAATATGTACCGAGTTGTTATCGAGAAGAGATACGGATAAGAAAATTGATAATATTATCAAAGGTTTCTTCTCCCTTCTAATTTCTTTCTCCTCTCTTCTAATGGTTTCTCCCTTGTAATATCTTTCTTCTCCCTTCCAATATCTTCCTTCTCCCTTCTAATATCTTTCTGCTCTCTTCTAATATCTTTCTGCTCTCTTCTAATATCTTTCTGCTCTCTTCTAATATCTTTCTTCTCCCTTCTAATATCTTTCTTCTCCCTTCTAATATCTTTCTTCTCCCTCCCAATATCTTCCTTCTCCCTTCTAATATCTTTCTGCTCCCTTCTAATATCTTTCTTCTCCCATCTAATATCTTTCTGCTCCCTTCTAATATCTTTCTTCTCCCATCTAATATCTTTCTGCTCCCTTCTAATATCTTTCTTCTCCCATCTAATATCTTTCTGCTCTCTTCTTATATCTTTCTTCTCCCTTCTAATATCTTTCTGCTCCCTTCTAATATCTTTCTTCTCCCTTCTAATATCTTTCTCCTCCCTTCTATCTAATATCTTTCTGTGGTTTAACCAGCACCTTTAGAGCGTAACACACTCTCAATCACCATCTGAACTATTTTGAAGGATATATCTATTGCTAATCCATTGCTTCTTATGTTCGAGAAATTTGTTTACTCAAAAACGTGAATAACGCAATGAATGTTGTTGAACTGTCGAAATGAAAGTCATTGCTACTGTTATATAGATTTATAGATTGCTCTTATTTTAACCTAAATTTTAATTAAAGAACCTGATATTGTACCAGACAAGTTCAATGAGAATTATTTCTAAATGGGATGCTCAGATTATAGAATAAAGATCTTTATTCTATAATCTGAGTAACAGTAACAACATCCAAATGCAAACTAAAAAAACAAATAAGTTTTCTGGCTATTCGGTACAATAAATGGCAGTGCTACGAAATCATACTTGTATGCAAGTATGATTTCGTAGCACTATTCGAATCATTCATACGCGACAGTACACGGGGTCAAATTAGATTAGCTAGCGAAACTCCGCAGACAGGATGGCTAAATATGATAAAACAAAAAGAAATTAATATAATGAGTTTTTTTAAATTTATCAACCGCAGGTACTTTGTGTAGTCACTTGAAACATCAGTTTAAAAAAAACAGATATTTTGAGTACTTAAGTTTCACAGTCGTGACTCGTGGTGGGTATAGATAGACTAAGGGGCTTTGACCTAAATCGCGGTCACTGTCAGACTACATAGAAAAAAAGAAAGAGAAGCGCGATGACACAACGCTGGTAATTTATTGCAAAATATGAAGCAATTATTTAATTACAAAAAATCTATTGTTTGGACTATAAAACAAAAACACTAGTATTTTAGTATGTTGCTTGTAGAATAATCTGTCAAAAAAACATAATGATTGTATGTATATTAGTATGGTTTTTATTTTAAAAAGAACGTTTTTAGGGGTATCTTCATGTTTTGTTTCTATCGTATCCAATTAGTAAGTTGTATTATGTTTTCAACACACTATCTAACTAGCATATATCCTGAAGAATATCATATATTTTACCGACTTCAAAAAAAAGGAGGTTATCAATTCGATACGTATGTATGTAATATTATTGGAATTGCATTATATTCACATATGATGATCTATTAGGGCTTCCAAACAAATATACAAAATTTCATAGACGTATGTATGTATGTTTGTCCACGCATATCTCCGGAACTATTAATCGGAACGTGACCATTTTTTTTTATTGGCTTACATTTTCTTCAACTTAGGGAACAGTGCAAGTTTCATCAAGATCGATTCAGTAATTTTCAAGATATGGACTAATACGTGTAAGTGTGACGGCCTGGCTTATTGATAAGAGCTACGGGTGTAGTGTCAAAGGGAAAACATCTCAAAACCTTGGTCAAATACTAGTGCAAAAACTAAAAATTACGAAATAAAAAGTAATTTAAAAAAATTAAACCGACTTCAAAAAGAAATTAACTCAAAATTATGAAATAACTTTAATTTCGGAAGTCGGTGGCAAAAAACTAAAATACACATCCCAAGACACCGACTTCCGAAATTAAAGTTATTTCATAATTTTGAGTTAATTTCTTTTTGAAGTCGGTTTAATTTTTTTAAATTACTTTTTATTCTGATTATGTTTACTGTAGTCGATCATATATTTTTATTGTTTCTAAAACTTGCGTTTTTTGCGTTTAGGTCCTGTAAGCCCCTTAAATAAAACAGATTTTCACTGCTCATACTTCAAGTAACAACACGACTAGCGGTTGTATCAAATATTTTTTTTATTTTTGTGTTGTCATGTTTAGTTATATCGATACTGACCGCGTCTGCGGAGTTTTGCTAGCTGATTTAATTTGTACCTGTATTTATAACTCTGATCATTTGCTGTCAAACACTTATCGACTGCATGCCATCCCGTTGATAAACTCCTCAAACTAAGATTTGATATCGAGACAGGCCGACATTCAGATAACAGAACATTTAGTTCTCCTGTGAGTCACAGCTATGTGAATACCTGCCGACCCCAACCAACATAGTTGGGAAAAGGCTAGGCAGGTGATAATGATGAAGAGACACATATTCCCAACAATAGGTACATTATATTAACGATAGGTACAGTCCCTCATACCACAGACTATTTCGTAACAAGAAATCTTAATCAGATTTGCAACGTCTGTCTCTCGTCACTCGGAGACCCCCAAGACAGGAAGCAAGGCAGGACATGAGTCAGGGCACCGGACGCGTGGTAGACCAATCGAGACAGATGGACAACTGGACCTAACTGGATTACTTACTATTATTATGAGATTGTAGACTACTTGTATATATTGTTGGATGAAAAATATGGCAATAAGTAATGTGAGGAGTTGTTAGAACTGATTTTTTCAAGGTTCAATCATGATTTGCCTAGCCTTTTCCCAACTATGTTGTGGTCGCCTTCCAGTCTAACCGGATGTAGCTGAATAGCAGTTTTTCATGCGGAGCCACTGCCTATCTGACCTTCACAACCCAGTTATTGGGTATTATCAAGCATTGATCCAAAAAATCTTGCTACTTATTCAATAATTCTTTCTCTGTTATTCATTTAATTTCGATAGTAATTGAACGATCGTTGAAGAGCAGTGGTGGCCAAGTGGTAATGGCCGCGACTTACGAGTTGTAGGTCGTAGGTTCTACCCCAGACAAACGCTTTACTTTGTGTAAATTATTTTATCACCACTGCTCTCAAAACGGTGAAGGAAAACATCGTGAGGAAACCGGCATGTCCTAGAACTAAAAAATCGAAGACATGTGAAATCTACCAACCCACACTGGGCACGCATGGTGGATTATAGCCCACGCCCTCTCGAAGAGAGGAGGCCTGTGTCCCAGCAATGGAAACAATATAGGCTGATTATGATGAATTGAAAGATCGTAGACCTTGTCCTATTTGTGTTTGGCTTCATCTAATTTGTCATTAAGCGTCATTAAATGTTAAGTGGTGCCTGAAATGGGATCAGCACCTTTTACTTTTACCTTTTAATATTCGTTAACCTAAATATCTGTGTAAAAACAGATTTCCATCAGACTTAGTGAACTTTGGCAGATCCTATGACGATCATTAATAGGTATATTTATGCAGGTATCGTGTTCGTTATGCCCCTTATTAATGACCACTCTGTCTGACTTTCAACATCCCTAAACTGTCCAATTGGGAAAGATTACCATTAAAAGCTTACACGAAATGCCCATTTGAAGAATGGGTCAGTCCATAATTATCTCTTCATGCGAATTTAAATGTCCGAGTCTGTAGGTCGGTTTATATGTGACTTTGACCTTTTCACTCTCGTGGGGCGCTTTAAATAGACACTAAGTAATCCCTGAAGCCATATATGTAACGGTGTTGTGTAAGGCTTAACTGTATCAATTGCTTTTACATCGGTTCTTACTTTGTTCAAGTGTCGGATAAAATGGAACTGACCGACCATAGCCTACAGTACGACCTTGAAACATTTGAGGTTTTGAATTTACTTCTTTCTTTCGGCTTTTACTATTTTCATACGTCTTTTAGATAGTTTTACCTTATCTCCTTAGTTGACCTTAACTATCTTTGATTCTTAACTGTCATATATCCCTCTAAGGACTAGAATGGTCTCCTCTAGCCTGAATGAGTCATCTTTCGCCGATACCGATACCAACAAGTCAGATACGTATCGTGACAGTCATGTAACAACATTATCACCCGCCATCAGTTGGTATTTCCATATTTCATAACAATATGTGCAGGAGGAACAGTTTCATAACGCCGTCTCTCATCCCAAATCTATCCAACATCAAAACCATGTCTCACCCACAAAATATTCTGATATTGCAAAACATTATTAAGATATTTCGTGTCTGCATCTAACCGAGTGTTTTTCCAGTGTAGCCTTGAACCGAGCTATGCTTTATGAGTCATTGTCATTACAATAACAATCATTGTGCTGTACAGTTTTTGTCGTTCGTCATACACATGTGGCTGCTGGATTTAATTGCACATAGGTATTTGGTAGGTACGTTGCTGTTTTTTCATGAGATTGAAAACAATCAGTCTAATTTGGGACTCTCCCAAAAGGATGTATGCTACATTGCTTTCCTCGTTACAAATTAATAAAATAATTGAAGTGCTTTGCCTAATTATGAGTTCTGGACACAGAAATGTAATTATCGGATACAGAAATGACTGTTAGAGTACTTTGTTCTAAAATAACCAGGTAGACGAGAGTCCTGAAATAATACAATAATCAGTGTGAAACACTAAATCCGAAGCGCATTCAACAGAAACAACGTTATTCTGCCAATTGCCTCGGAACTCGTAAGACTTCATTAAATCCAGTGAAGACTGGCCAAATTGGCACTCGGCTCCTGACCTAGACCGAACCGATCCGTTTGGTAATTGAATTAATATGTGCAAACTAACTAATACCGTCACAACTGAATTAATTGAATTATATTTTGATTAACTGAATGATGAAGCGATGTTAAAAGGGTTTGGGCCGGTCAATTAAATGGATACGGGCTCACTGTTCTTCAATTTAATGGGTATTTTTGAGTGCTATGCGGGAGGAACACGTATTATTTTATTTTATTTAAAAGGATACACCAACGGGTTTTTAATAATCAAACCATTGGAGTCACCTTTTTATTATTCTCAACAAAGGCAATGCAATTATTAGTTTTAAGCCTATAATTTTTATCGTCAGAAAAGTAAATTACCTATGTCATTACATGTTGTGACTGCAGTTGATTCGTATTTATAAAGATATGAGCTGAATGCAGTTATAGAAATCATTTTTTGCATTACATCATTATTGTGACTGCAGTTGATTCGTATATATACATAACTATTGATATGTATGAAGAAACTACAGTCACAGTGCTATCATTTAATTATGAGGCATAGATCTGTGATCATAATGTACATGATGACATCGTAAATAGCGTGCTTAGGCTTTGTAATACGTCATCACTGTTTGTCACTTCTTCGGTCTATTGATCGCTAGTATTAACAGCAAAACAAGCAATCATAACCACTTACAAATCTCTTTTACATTCACATACAATACTTTATTTACATACTTCCACTCCGCACGCGACAAACATATACATATACAATATAATATCCAAACTTCAATATTATAAAGGCGAAAGCAACTCTATCTGTCACGCTCACGCCTCAACGGCTTTCGATAGAGTTTCTCGCCGGCTCTTCTACATAGGAAATGACCAATTGGAACCGTGCATCTGGCTTCTGAAGTTTCATAAGTGCGGTAAGTGCTCATGTAGGTTTATGCAATGTGAAATAAAATAGTTTGATCTTGATGAAATTTGGCACACGGATATAAACTAAAACCTGGGATGACATAGGATACTTTTTATCCCGGCAGTACACTCCTGATCAAACTCCAATTTGTGACCTCCATGCGGGCAAAGCCGCGTGCGAAAGCTAGTACATAATATTATACAATACATTGTTCTCGCAAGCCCATATCGTAGGAAACGTATGACAATGCTTATCATTGTACCCTTGAACAGTAAATACTATGTTACGTACCAAGTTTATCGCATATTGTCCTGCATTTGGTAGCAAGTTCAATGGCAACCGTGTACTATTATTGTACTCGTATTGTTGCCTAGGGCTGGTGATTGGTGAATTAAATGATAAAAAGTAGGTTTTTACAAACAGCTGAAACACTAGATGAGGTCGGCGTTTCATAGCTGACTATTCGGAGAAGATACGCCGAAACAAAATTAGAGATCACAGTCTCTTTTAAAGTCCAGGCATAATTTTGGTCAAATCATGTGAAGGCCATGTAGATTGATGTCTGAAATGGTCTTTTGAGGAAAGAACCACACAGATTGAGTGGACCTGTCCAGTCAGTACACGCATTTGTCAGTCATCATGCAGCTCAAGTCAGAACTTAAGGAGCTCAACGATTCGACGAACAATAACAATGAAAGGACATTTGGATAGGCCGCGCAAATTACTCAAACTATCAGACCACGATTAAAAATAACTGAGAAAAAAAACAATGACCCACATAGTCTTCTAGAAGGAAATATTGACCCTATGAGCCTGAGTAGGGATCAAAAGATACATGGATGGCAATCGGTTAGGTACTATCCCAATTTATTCATATCTTCTTCTCCTTTTTCTCTTGCTTCTCCGTCTTCTAAAAGTTAAAAATATTAGCTTTATCCTCAAATATATTCTTGTAAATCTTCCAATGTTCCGTTTTTATTTGTTTTTCCTATCAGGAAAAGGTTGGTGATCATAGGGTCAGACGCCAGCACATCAAGTTACTACAATCTGTCAAATTTCTTTAATAGATTTTGAACTTTATCGCTAAAGCATAACGTTCAATGTTGATTGGGAAAATTTGACAGTTTCGGGTAGCTTGTTGTGCTGGCGTCTGGACATACTGGATCATAGGCTACATGGTATCCTATGATCATAAACAAAATATTTAGTTTAAGATTCTCTTAAGACATACGTTCCGTCGCGGACAATCCCTAGGTATTTAATTATTGATGTCAATTCCTATTGATGTTAACGTTGATAAATTGCATCTTCGTCATTAAACGTTTATTTCCGTCCAATAGCAACGGTATCAGATTGCAAGCCATGCTCGAAGGTCATTCCATCGTATATTATCTACTATGTATTCTAATTCTTTGCCATCATAATAACTCGCTTAGTGAACCGATTCATCATCATCTTCATCACGTACAGCTTGACTTCATCTATTGGACATAGGCATCTCTGCTTGTGTCCATCTCCACGCTCCTGTGCCAGTCTCATCCAGGTTTAGCCCAAAGTCCATTCACTGAAACTATAAAGAACCATGCAAAATCATAGAATTTATAAAATTTCATGTTCATACCAAATGACATCCCTCACTAAACTGACGTCCTTGATAACGTGGGAAAGATCATGTACCATGACGCAGGGACCTTTGTACGCCCACACTGTCACGTCAATCACGCTTATTAGTTGAAGCCTGAGGAAATTGATCGTGTCACGTCGTGCCTGGTTGGGTCTTTGACGAGGATTCATTTTCAGGACCTTTATACATTGATTTGTGTTTTGAAATATCTCGCGTAAGCTGATACGGTCCCTTATATTAGAAAAGGACATCATTCAAGTATCGAACATTTTATACCCAAATAATAAAATCCGGCCAGAAAAAAAAAAAAATTTCTTATGGGAAATAACAACTTTAGCATTTTTTACTGTTACAGCAAAAGTCTAAAATGAACCCCCCGGCTGCTATTTGAGATTGAAAATGCCAAACATCATATTTTTTTAATTTAACCTCCTGAATATGTTTTTAACTGAAAATTTATGATTTTTGGCATTTTCAATCTTAAATAGCAGCCGCTTTGCTTGAAAGAGAGTTAAATAATTTACATTTAATTGATCTGAGGCTGAGAGTTTTGAAGCCATCAGGTAATTGGTTATACCTAAACAGTAATGGACATGCGGTATACATTATTAGAAAACAATTTAATTCTACGCCGAGGAACATTAAGTATAATTATGCACTTTGCGGCTGGGTCTGGACAAGCCAAATTCATGTGTTTTGGTGTACAAAGATACAAATTTCAAAAATGTAAAATGCTGGTAGTGGCCGTATTTTAAGTTTTTAGGGTTCCGTACCAAAATGGTAAAACGGAACCCTTATAGTGAGACTCAGTCTGTCTGACTGGTCTGTCCGTTTGTCACAGCTGGATATCTCAAGAACTACTAAAGCTATCAACTTGAAATTTGGAATAGTTTTAGATGACTGACGTTTGCCCAACTATTTTGCAAATAAGAAAGATTTTTTTTATGCAACTGGGACTGAAAGGGTCTGAAAATTTTGAAATGGGGCTACTAGGGCATATGGGGTATCATATGAAAGAGCACAGTTTGTTTCTCAAACATTTTTTCTTTTTTTTTTGACCGCTTAGTTTTCGACTGTTGACGAAAAATTAAAAAAAAAATATCGTTCCCCGGACCTTATCTCCGAAGTTTGCAAAGAGAAAAATCTGAAATAAATCTATGTGATAAAAGTTTATGTAAAGATTACAGGCAAATTAAAATGATGTCTCTAAATAGTACACTTTTTCAGAAATCATCAACAAAAGTTACATTAGTTCCACTATCGGTCAAGAGATGGTGCTGACCTAAAACTGCAATACCTATTCTACACCGCACAGTGCGCAGTGTTAAAATTCTCTGACGAATCTATATTCGAGAGAATTTTCATTTTAATTTTTTTTTAAACATTGCTACGATGGTACGGAACCCTCGGTGCGCGAGTCCGACTCGCACTTGACCGGGTTTTTTTAAATAGTGGAGCACAACTGTCCAGTGGATGCGCTCCACAAATTAAGCGTACGCATTTTTCTGAGCTCGAAACATTCTTAGTTCAACCGAATAATTAACCCATATTATAATGCCATAGCGCAAAATTGATGAGACATAGCCATGGTATGCACATAGTGCCGCACTAATACTAGCCACACGTGTTAGTCTATATAAAACGAATACAAATCTATCTTCAATAGATCATCAATATGAGATTTCCAGTTACATTTTTTGTCAATTATTATCCCCAAGAATTTTGCGTAATCGACCTCTTCTTCTTGTATTTTAAGCCGTGGACGCGTACTGTTATATGTCTGGAATTGTATAATTTTTGTTTTCATTGTGTTCAAGCCATGTAATAATTTTATTTAATGTCATGTTTATTTCATTTTGGTACTCAACAATGCCATCATCGTCAGCGTATTGTATATGCAATTGTAGGAAGTTACAGTAGGAAAGTCATTAACATCCAAGAATAAAAGCGGCCCCAGTATGGTCCCTTGGGGAACACTGCTGTTATTTTCACGATACTGAGACCTATATGCGAGCTTTTGATTTCCTGTTTGTCCCGAAATCTGAACACATTGCCGTCGATGTATACGGTGGAATGTTGCAGACCCGTCAAAATGGAAGCCGTTGCTACTGATAGTGTGTCACGCAATTACCCCACAATTCCCAGAATGCATTGTACAGCCATTAGTTAACCTTGCAAGTAATTGAGCTGCAGTGCGTCATAGTACGGAGTAGAGGCTAATCGGTGTCCACCACATGGCTGGGTCGTATGGGACCGCACCATCTGTGCAAAAACTTCTTTGTTTACAGAAATATCGATTGTCCTTGGAAAAATAAATTAGTCTAGTAATCATTTAAATCCCCTGTGGTATGAAAACTCTTCCATGTTTCAATTGAATAATATTATTGAAGGCCACTTAAAGATAACCGTAGAATACCGTAGTTTGTAAAGATATTTGCCATCTGATTAATTTTTTTTTCAAAGTATGTTGTCTTTTTATTAAATTCGTCAAACAACTGAAACAACACAATTCGTTACACCCAGACACTGGCCACCAAGGCTTCAACCGACTACCAAGGAGATCTCTCATGCAAGAGATGGTAAGTTCACGGTCCTCAATACGCTTGAATAGCACCATCACGACTACATACTTTCATTTGTCTACCAAAAAATATATATTCTTGTTTCGCCCGAGCGAAGACATAGCTAAAGCTATTTTCTTCGAACTAATGTCATATCTGAGCGTTGACACGCGCATGGCAACAGCAAATGTTTTGTAGTTAATTTTGAGACGGCGCGGGCACGGTATGTTCTAAATGCGCGCGCCCATCGTGCGCGCCCACCATGTTTAACTTTATTTGCATTGGATGTAGTGCATCAGGGCTGCTGCGTTAGGAATTAGATTAATTTAATATACAGTAAAAAATATTAATATTTCTACAGACGTCATTTAATTCGTAGGTTATGGTTGAGTTTTTTTTTGTGTCCAACTTGTTCTTATTGAATATTGCTGTTCATGCTTTAAACAAAAACTGCTCTTGAAGTAATAATCAATAAGTACTTCAATAGTATAAGTCTAGGGCCATCAATTGATACTCAATAGCAGCTTAGAAGGTACGTTAAAATGTTGCTCATTGTTAGGTCAATCCAATCAGTTACTCTTAATGGAATCCATGAACGCACTACCTCAAAGTCTTGTTAGGCCTAATACTTATCGACCCTCGATCTATACAGGGTGACAGGGACATTGACACGCAATCAGGTCCTCAAGTCTGCTATTACAATAGTGTCAGAATGATCTATTATTGATGTCATAATTGTTGATTTTGACAAGATTGGTAATCTAATAATATAATGGCGTCATTATGACTTTGGTCAACCACTGACACTCCATTGAAAGAAATGGCATAGAATGGTAATCTCGTACTTAATGACACTTAATGACAAATGAATGACTGACTTATGCGGTAATCTGCTAAAATTTTGACAGTGCCTTCGATCAGTGACCTACCATTGTGCGGTCATTGCTTATAATTCGTTACGAGTATCGTATATGTTCTGTGCCATTGACCGACCAATGATCGACCATTATGAATTTAGCAGATTACGAACTTTTAGCAAAATTACAATGAGATCGTGTTGGAATGAGGAATTTATAAAAATAACAGACTAATCATGTATTGAAACCATGTCATCAGGGGCCCACCTGATATCATGTTTTCAATACATGATTCCGACGAAAAATTTCAACGCATGGGGCGCTAAAATTTTTCGTTGGCTAATAAAAACAAAAATTGCTGTTCCATACATTTTAACCGCGTTGGTTTTGCAACGTTTCTATGAAACAGCAGTTTTCTTTTTAATAATCGGCTAAACATTTCTACGTTAAGGGGTCTAGAACCATGAGCTGAATTCAAGGCCCTGTAGATCTAACGTCCTGAGCCAATGTAAATAACTCGAAGATTGGAAGAGCTATACAACCTTGATAATCATCCGTCAGTTGATTCATCGCCCACAAACGCTATACCCTCCAATGAGTTTTACGGGTTGCGGAAATCATGTGTAATGAATGTGGTGATAATGCACGGTGTTTTCAGATGAATATCGCACAAGTACTTGTTGTTAGTTTTATGACTGCCATTCTAGTCGTCGATTCATTGCCTCGGAACACCATAACAACACTCAATAGTCTTTTATGACTGAAATGGGATGGTGCTCGTTATTCTCTGATATTTTTAGATCTGGGAAAAAATTAAGACGCAATCTCTTTTGGTTTTAAATCTACTTACTGTTAGGTAATATTTTCTGGTCTTATCCTGGTTCTGCGCGCATGTCTGTAGAACTTCTCAAGTTTTTATTATCTTGGTGTAGCCTTAGTTTTCTCTTTGTCATCTGCTCTTCTTCGATTTCTCCTTAAACATCTATTCAACCGATGCCCTTATGTTGATCTTTTTTTTTTACCAATATTGACGTTCTCATCATTTTGCTACTCGCATGCTTAATGGAATACTGACTTAACTAAAAAAATACGATTTTTGGTAAATCGCAAAAGAAGATCTTGCTAAGAGGACTTATAAAATTACAACTGATTTGATTTGATTAATATTAATTAATCATGTATGCTTGTATTTTTAACGTATAATTAACTATTGATGAGATCTGAGTAAAAAAAAATTCTGACCTATCTACTAATGGGTCAATGTTCCATTAAGCATGCGTACTATCCCAGCATCTTAATTTCTCTCGTTGCAAGCCCTGTAAGGATGCACCGCCTATTCCGGGACAGGCCGCTTCCCCACCGAGCCCATACATGGCCACACCCGATATAGACTTGGATCTCTTTGTCTCCACCCAGGGACTGGTAATTTTAACATTTCTCAAGTAACGGTACGCTTGCCTAGCTTTTCTGAGTATGATGAACTTTACTATTTTGGAATATCGTTCCATCTGGCATACAATGTCTTTTTGTGTCTCTTTGTGACCATTCGGTAGCTTTGAAGTTTCATTTCCATTTTCTAGATGAAGATGATCTATTAGGGAGGGATCCTCGTTTTAGCCAGTTCAGGCAATATTTATGTGATCTTTGATTGACCGTTTGATTGGATTTCCTGATTTTAATGTTTCAGCTGATCAATCCAAGTGTTACCATAATCATAAGTATTCATAAGTGGTACCTGCCTACCTATATGTATATATTTTAGTTATAATTTTACAGAAATCATTCAGGGTCTTTTCCCAAGAGATGTTATTACCGTTTTCAGGTTGTAACAGACAATTGAGTGAACAATTGATTTATTATGCTCATATACCACATTAGTAACAAACTGATGTATCAAATGGCATCAAGCGTTTATAGGTACCTCTGAAATAGTCCTTACTAGTTACTTACGAAAAGGTAAAGATTACGTTCACGTATTATTGCAACTTGAATTTCCAGAAATCACATTTGGCAGCAAATATTGTTTTGCCATTGTATGTGAAATACAAATATTATCAGCTGTTTCGTTCCGTGACGCTTCCTAACGACAAGACAAGTGTAGTGGTCTCGTGACAAATGACGTCATTATGCGACAATAACTGGCCAGTGAACATCCATTCGTCAGACCGTCTGTCACACTTCAGTAAATGCGCCAAATGTTTCATATTTCTTTTATTTTTTTAACTCGCCAAAGTTGAAAATATTTTCTTACGTCAATCAGCCTAATTGGATTGTTGGTAGACCTTTGGACCCGTTTTACGAAAATAGGCACTATGTTCCGTTATTTTAATAGGAATTCAATGAAATTTTCCATAGGCAAAAGATTCATAAAGAATTCGGAACTGAATAAAAAATTATAGGTACACATGCAAGCAGCATTGCTTGTACGCGGTGGTCGGTCGTACCACCTCGTGGAACCGATTACATCGATTATTCTATTTGTATAGTAACACCGTTGATCGATACTTTCATTGTGCTGTCACGAGGATTAATGTTTTCTAGATAAAATAACTAAAGGTACTACTAACATTTTCATTTCTAACCCCGGTTACACACCTTAGTCCTACTTTAATACATATAATATCTAGATTTACAAGAATTGGAGTTTACAGAGAGAGTAGGTACCTATCCCACGCAATGATATTATAAGATATCATTGATCCCACGTTTCTCTTTCAGTGAACCCCATAATTCTTTTATCTCGTTCGATCGTTTTATCTATATAAAGAATACCTTACTGATTCCTTTGGTTACGTAACTACGTAAATTCCAAGAAGACAATATTCCAAGAACCGATTTAAAATTTCGCTTAGCCGACGCCGACGGGTTAGCTGGATAAACGCTTGACTTCAGCAATGAAGTCGATTTCCTGCGATGTTCCAATCACGTCGACAACTGTAGACTAACATTAACGCTGATGGCTGGCAACCCCGGCCCTACGTTACAATTTCCTGTACATTGGAATTAAGCCGGAGACAGCTAAAGCTGTGGTCAAATTAGCTTGGAGTTGGCGGCCTATCGAATATTGGGATCAAAATTCAGATTTGGAATGGGATTTTGATTTTCCTGAACTGTGGTGTGTATATTTTGGTTAGGGCTGATTTTTCCAACACCTAACTTTATCGGAAGAATAATTTTGAATTTTTGACAGTTCTGGTTCTTCCATACAAAAACTGTCAGACGTCAATTTTATTCCACGAATAAAAATTCAAAAAAATCAGCCCTTAGATATTCAACATAAACATGAAAATTAGGCGTTCCAGATTCAAATCGTTTGTTCTCAATAATCTATTGACTTGATTTCGAACTTGTCCTTCTTATTAAATGCTTAATAAATCCGGAGTGAATAATGTTGTTATTATTCCGCCGAAATGTGGATATCGGTGTTTGTTATGGCTGTGGCTGTGTCCTTAGCTCTCAGTCCCCGTAACGCCCACTACAACTTCGTAAGCTGTCAGTTTGGCGCTATTCTGGATGTAGCTACAACTCGCATTAGCTTTTCTCTGTTGTAGGTGGGAGTTTAGTTTCAAATTCATTTCGAAATAATATATTGGTACAAAGAAAAGTAATGAGACTAGAAGAGTCTCTCTGCAGTATATTTAATTTTATGGATATTCTAGAAATGTGCCCTTCTTCTACTCATCCTGTAATTTTCTTCCTATCCTAAGTGATTTTGCAATTGAAACAATTACCATGGCTTAGAATAATATTGATTTCATCTGTATTCCTGTGGATCGTTACTAATACCTGTTTATTTCCTTCCACCTTCCTAACTAAGGCTAATCTCCTGACTTATAATAATTAGGAGCCTAGGCAGCACTCCCACTAAGCTCTGCCACGTCAGGATCCAATTATTGCGGCTCACGAGGGCGTGCGAGTGGGTACAGCGAATGTATATCATTTGGAAGACGCGACCATCCCGCCGCGACAAATCGCTGCTTCCCGCCTCCTTCATTATTTCTTGCGAATAACCCTGGGCTATTCTTGCGTCTTTGAAGATTTAGCACAATTCCTTACTTTCTGTAAAATACTAATTGTCCTGATATAACACACATTTAACTCTTTCTGATGTTTTCTACCTTCAGCTATCGAAAAGTAATAGTTTCAACGCCGTCTAGACGAGACATATTTCTCAATTTTGATTGTATTTCGTTTCAAATTTATGCAGTAACAAAAATTAGAAACTGTACCTATATGGCCAAAGGAGCAGGTAAACCATGAGAAGACCAATTCCCGTAATCAAAAACATTCAAAATCTAGTCGCAATCTCATCTCAGGGACAATCAATGTGAAAAACTTATCAAAAATGTAGTGAAATTACAGGTATTTCTGACAGATTGAGACTGAGATTAGACTGTCATATGTGAATATATAATTAAAAAGCACAGCAACAATTTAAGAATTGCATTTGCAGCTGCTCAACTACAGACGGTGACAGGCGTAGTTTAATCTTTGAAGATTCAGGACACAACTTATCCACTCAATAAACTATCACAAGTTAACCACCATTAATAACAAGCGTTCCCTTTTAAACCAGAGTCAATAAATCGGAAGCTTTTCAACTAATCCCACAATGGTTGCAGAATGCATCCATCCCGTTGTCTGTGAACTGTGGGCGGATATCGTTACAAATGCGCATAATGTACTCGTTAGACCCGTCCGTTACTGATTTACTACAGAACCCAATCACACTGTGAAGAGGACAGAAGATCCACTCTTAGATTAAGTGCTTTCCAAGGTATGCTAACGTCTTTGAGGAGTGGCTAGAGAGGCGCCACGGCGTCCTTACCTTCCGCCTAACGCAGGTCCTCACCGGGCACGGCTGCTTCGGGAGGTTCCTGTTCAGAATAAGGCGGGAGGAAACGCCTGTATCACCATTGTGTGGATCGCCCGGAGGACACGGTGGAGCATACGGTGGAGATCTGTCCAGCTTGGGCAGAGCACCGCCGTGTCCTCACAGCGGCGATCGGCGGCGGCGATCTCACGCGTCCGGCCCTAGTCCAGGCCATGGTACGGAGCGAGAGTGCATGGGAGGCTGTCGCCTCCTTCTGCGAAGCAGTAATGCTCGCGAAGGAGGAGGCGGAGCGCGTGAGGGAGAGGCAATCTTTGCGCCCTCACGCCCCTAGCCGCCGCAGGAGACGCCCTGGGCGTCGGGAATCGATAGCCGATTCCCGGCCACCGTAGGTGCGGGCTTGCGGACAACGAGCAATGGGCAGCTAGCCGTCCGGTAAGGACCAGGCCCGGGTCGACGGCGCATTGTGTTCCACGCGCGCCTCAAAGAGATGTCAGCACTAACTGACGGGGTCCGCTAGGGCCGATGCCTGGCAGGGTTGCGGGTTGTTCGAAAGAGATACCGTAGCGCCTGGCACAGGCAACTGAAGGAACACGGGTGGGTTTTAGTCATTAAGAGTCTGACACTCCCTTCCGTTCCGCCCAGAGCGGGAGGGGTCATTTGATGATATCCCACCCAAAAAAAAAGGTACCTATGCTAACGTTACTGGGATTCAATGCTTTGATAAAAGACAATGAGCTTCTTGGAATGCCTCGGAAAGCATGTTAGGACCTGATAAGTTTTCAGAAAAGATCACAAAAAAAACTGCCTCTGTCTGAATCAAAATCTAGTAAATTTATTCAAATTAGGCTAAGAATCTACTACTTTTCGAACGTCAAAATTACATAAAACAGTCGCCCAAAACGCCCGTTCTTCACTACTTCCTAGTGCTTTCGCTAGGAAGTATAAGAGCGACAAACTCGCCATCAGCACAGCTGTCTGTTAAGTCAAAAAACTTAATTCTAAACTATACATATAGTAGGTATGCAAAGTAATTAACACCATAACAACAATCTGCCCATTGCTAAGTAGGTATAGTTAAAGTTAGATACTCTTGCAACTTTCTCAAGACATGCCAATTTATTAGGGGTCGGCGCAACATGTCTTCCGTACTTCTCTATTTAGTCGTCGTCTCGGTAGTCACCCCCTTTCTTCATTCATCGTTTTTTGGTCGTACTTTCTACAGTCCCATGATTACCTAAAGCTAATACAATCACACCATTCTTAAAATGTTCTCCATCGATCTTCTTGGTTACTTGCTAACAGCGGGGTAATTGCGTACCACACTATCAGTAGCAATGGCTTTCATTTTGACAGTTCAACAACATTCATTGCGTTATTTACATTGTTGAGCGGACAATTTTTTCGAACAGTGGATTAGCAATATCATTCAAAATTGTTCAGATTGTCGTTGATAGTGTGTTACGCAATTAGGGTGCTGCGGTGCTATTCTTTAAAAATCTCACCGTGAAAACTTAGGTGAAGTGAGCGTGGAGTGAGCTGTCAATAGTGTCAATTCCTAGCAAAAACAAACTCACTTCACCTAAGTTTTCACGGTGATATTTTTACAGAATCGACCGGCTGGACTTATTTCTTTGGGCGATTCATGGTTGTTCCTCCGATTCACTGTTTTCTTTTAAAAACTATATTATGGTAATGCGCATTGATCTTCTGAAAGCACTTCCTTCGCAGCCATACTGATTTACAAAACGCAATCCCGTGGGCGCGCCGATACCGGCTATTTCGTTCGCTGCCTATTATTCCCGAGTACACCGAGTACACTGCAAATTCCAGTAGGCGCAGCTTTGATCCTAATCATTGATGCATGTTGTACGATAAAGCTTCTTTCGCTTTACGATAATTGCACTTTGTGTTAGAGCTGCGCTTTTAAATCGGATTTGTCATTTGTGAGAGGATTCAGGGATTCTTGTCTTGTCGCTTAGAATTTAAATTGAATTTTGTTGGAGGATGTTGGTATGTGGCAATTTTCTCCTTGATGTTTACAGCATTTTCAGTATTTAGCATGAACCACATCAACTGTATATTCTTTTTTATATTTTCATTGGAAATTCTCTTTAGTTACTATTTGAGGATCTTTAAATTTAAATTGTATTTGTGCGCTATCCTTCATAGGATTCTAATATTGGAGATCGTATTTATAAAAAACGTGTTCGCATTCTAATCTTTCAAAAAACAATCTAATATAATATTCAAGAATATCCCTACATATTGTAATTCGGTACTGCTATTCCCTTTTATCTTATTCTTACATTTACTGAGCATGCTAAAATTAATGTGGACAGTGGAAGATTTTTCAGCCTTATTTTCCACGAACCACGCACACAGACCTATATTTTAATTCACATCTAATTAAAATCCATTAGGACTCTTTGCAGACTTGCAGTGATGACTAACACTGATAAAGACGTCAGTGTCCTTGTCAAGGGCATCGTGGAAGCCACATTATCAATACTGTGACTAGATAAACATACAAACAAATAGTCAGCCTCGTTGGTCTAGTAGTCACGAGCGCGAATTCTGAGTCTGGGATCTATCGTGGATCATGGAATCAATTCCAGGTCGGGCAGGGTTAATAAATTTTTTACTATAGGTACTAGCACGTAGTTGGGATCAATGCAACGTTAATAGCAGTGGCTAACAATAATACCATACCAACATATTGGACCTGCTTAGTGGATAACGTCCCAAGCCATCTCAAGGAGAGGAGGCTGGAGTCAATTAGAAAGATGGGTCAACCAGAGGAATAAAAGGGGGGCAGGCCGATAGGATACATAACACGACTGCCGAAATAGTGTTGTTCTATGCACTTGTACATGTCCTAGGCGAGTTGATAGACAGTCAGACTATTATGTATGATCCAGACGTCGACATGTGTAGTGGGATAGGTTAGTGTCGGTGCACTTGTACTAAATGTGTTGCATGTCGGAAGCTGGGAGTGCAGCCAAATGTTCACTACTTTGTAGGACTTTTGACACAATTGAAAGTGAACTTGTTGAGTTTAGAGTGTATACTTTGTTAATTTTTTCTTTTACATTATCATAAGATTACGCCTGTTTATCCTGTATTCCCCGAAGGATTTAAGCAGAGGTGTACCTTACACCCACATTTCTCCAGTAAAGTTGGTCTTAAAATCGAAACGTTTTAAATGGAAATGCGGTCGGAGAGACTTTTGAAAAATCCTAAGTAAAAAACCATATTCGAGGTTTGGCTCTCGCCTATTTCCTCCTCCAATATTGGACCAATTTAAAAGATATTTCATAAACTGAATAGAAAGATACATCCTACTGTGTCCCTATGTTTTTCTTTTTTAATTAATAGTTGTCACATTTAGGCGTCCATTGACAGCGGTTTAAATCGGCATTTTTTGAGGGTTCTAGTGCTTATAAAAATAATGGAAAACAAAGGGACATACAAGTAGTTAATATTTATTATTCCGTAAAAAATCATTGCTTTATGGTCATTAAATTAACCAGAAAGATAACAGGCGAGAGCTTTTCTATGGAGAAAAGACCACCCGCATTTCCTCTTAAAAGCATTTAAAGCATCTCATAATGAGTTCGTGGTTCAAATATCTTCAGATGAGCATTCAAGTTCTGCTTTCAGGTTTCACTTTAGTTATTCTTAATTAAATGTGCATTATGTGCATTGTGCTGTCTGTACTTTATTACGGTATTCCACCAATGCTTATTGGGATCCGCTCTTTTTATTGCTAAACCATTTTGATTGAGTTACTTGAAAAATCTTATGATTTAACTAGATAAAATTCAAGGTCCTGACTGACTGATATATCAACGCACAGCCTAAACCGCTGGTCCTAGAGACATGACATTTAGAGGGCGTGTTCTGTGTGGGTGGGTAGGTATCCACTAGGAAAGGGTTTTTCGACATTCCACCCCCAAGAGGGTGAAATTTCACGCGGACGAAGTCGGGGGCAAAAGCTAGTGGGTCATAATTATGATTCTTCAATAAATAGATTATAAGATTTTTTTTTAAACTAACAAATGGCGTGTTTTGAGGCATACCTTACGATTTTGTTTCATGACGCATGATTTCTTTTAAAAATAGCGTTGTTTTGAACGCAATAGGTACCTACCGCTCCCGTTATAATAATAAATACCTACTTATCTTCCACCAACAACTAAAATAGATTGTCCGAAAGGGTTACCGCTGGCCCGGAACCTAAAGGGCTAAGGAAGGAACATGGGTGGGTTTTAGCCAGTAAGAGTCTGACACTCCCTTCCGCTCCACCCAGAGCGGGAGAGGTCATTTGATGATTTCCCATCCGAAAAAAAAAGGGGGCTCCCATACCACAAACGTTTTTTTTTTCCGGTGTTTTTGCCTTGTGGTACGGAACCCTTCATGTGCGAGTCCGACTAGCACTTGGTCAGTTTTTTATAAATTTTTCACTAGCTAAATAAACGCGTCCCTTCTAGTCCTATGTCAAGCAATACTATTTTGATTCAGATTTTCAAGTCGTCCAATTCTATAGCCAAGTCTAATAGAAATATCTGTCTAACATTTTTCCAACTATGTTGGGGTCAGCTTCCAGTCTAACCGGATGCAACTGATATTAGTATTTTATATGGAGCGACTACCTGTCTATCTGACCTCCACAACCCAGTTGCTGGGTAATACGATACCGCTTGCTAAGACTGGTTGTCAGACTTTCAGGCTTCTGACTACTCGTAACGACTGTCAAAGATCCACGAATGAACCGGACCAACGCACCAATGCACGGACCAACCGCAGTAAGCGTAGTTTAGTTTAGTTAGTGCGGTTGTTATTACTTAGCCAAAAGCCCCTTCTGCTTTCCCTATTTGCTTCCCCTTTTTATTGAATTACCTCTCTTCTGGCAACATTCTTAGATATTGATTAGAATCAGATATTTGATGAAGTTAACAGAGTCTGTCAACGTCCTCGAACAAGTTTTTGCAGATCATATACTTAAAACATGTTCAAATCCTTCCTCCCCTTCAAAAGCCTTGTCCATCGTCAGGAGTCCTAATAAATAATGCAAAAAGAGTAATCATTTTAAATCCCGCTATTCACCGCAAACCTGGTGACTTCAGCCGGGGTTGTTGCACTTGCGTGCCGATCGAGCCGGGTGGCGCACACGCAAATAGACAAGCCGAATAGATGCACGGACGCCATGACACTTCGGGGAGCCCAGTTTAGTTCAGTTCTGCTATAAGCTAGATAAATCTTTCGGTGTTATCTCTTCCTGGATCCTTAGTACGACTATCTACATTAGTAATGGTCTTCGCCATCAATTTGGTTTCAGCAGCCTGTTTGTCACTTCTTGTCATATTGTTTCAATATGAAACTAATTTTTATGTAGCAAGTAGGTACTGTAGAGTAGTGTAGAGCTACCTTGCAGTACCAAGAAGGATGCGGCGCAGGCACTAAATAAGAAACAAACCTAAATAATAACTGATTCTAAATTCGCTTGATTGATCGAATACAACCAGAATAATTTTTCTGCTTATCTACATGATTTAAGGTTTGCAAACAACCTTTACAGAAATTTCTTATATAAATTTTCAACGTTATCGCTACAGCATAAGGTTCAAAGTTGATTGGGAAAATTTGACAGTTTCGGGTAGCTTAATGTGCTGGCGTCTGTACATGGTCACTCTCGTTTACTTCATCTATATCATGGTTCTAAAGAGTGGTGCTGCACACCATCCAGTGCCGATTTTCCTCCACCTAGCAAACATTGTTTTTTGATTGACCAAGAATCCAGGCCATTTAAGTAATGAGGTAAGTATTTGATTAGCATCTCCTCAGATTACCCAGTGGCAGTATGTAATCTGTTACTAATAAGTAGGTACAACATGTAACTTCATGTAAATATCGTTGAATGCGTCTGTGCAGGATAAAAGCAGGAAATGTGGAATCAGGATAGAATTACATTATGCGTATTATTTAATTCCATGTGGAGTATTATCGCATAGATATAAAGTTTCTAGTAACAGCGAGCTTTTGTCGCTAGATGTGACTATCTATAATTCTACATATATACTGTATTCGCGATTTATCCGGTTAGACTGGAAGCCGACCCCAACATAGTTGGGAAAAGGCTAGGCAGATGATGATGATTCGCGATTTATTTGCCAAAAATGTAAACAAATATGAGTTTATAGAAAAATAACTTTAATTCCTACAAAAAGTTCAGTTTACGCTACAACTTCAAACATTTTTATAACTTTTTCAATAGTGCTAGTCACTCTGAAATCAACTTAATTGTCATTAAAATTAAGTTGATAATTGTTTAACTTGAAATAACATCAGTTTGAAGCATTAGTTTGAATAGACTTTAGTAAAGAATGAGCTATATTCTTTTTATACCCTACTTCATCATCATCATCATCATTGACAGCTTTGTTCCACCCATCGCTCAATTTAGACCTCCGAGATATCCTACTTGTTGTGTTTTTATCAAATTCAAGAGTACCTAAAACCTTAGCATAGGAGCAACTTGACAATTACAAAGGTCGGTACCTATCTTTTAAATTAGATTCCCTCGTCGGTGTCCATTTCCCTACCAATGTCTACTAACCATTGCAAGCGAATAAAAACGTGCTAGATATTGACACTGTTGACCTACGTAAAAACAGGCGACATTCCTATTTGCAACAAAAAACATCCGAACAGAAATCTAATCTTCAATTATTAGGTTTCCAGTCGTCTGACATTGTTAGGTTTCCTTTGCCAATTTACCTTTTCTTTGTTTCTTACTGTCCTAAACATAGAAATATCTATGGTCCTCAGCTTCTACAATCCTCATCCTGGCATTTCTTTTTTCAAATAGAATTTGTGGTCTTTTGATTAGAGAGATTAATTATTTTTTTGTTTCGTGTCAACAATAGTTCAACCGTTTTTGAGTAGAAGTTGCCCCTAAACAGCACTTGCAGTTGCCACATTGAAATCGTCCATTTTAAAGGTTTTCAAACACAGTGTATAAACCAGCAAGTGTGACAATGACTGGTATTCGTCCGCGGTCATATTCAGTAGTACCGCACGTACGGCATCTCAAAACAAAAAGGTTTAATCATAGGACCTTGAAGCTAACACTGGCCACTAACAGACAAAATCTACTACCTAATAAAAAAGACATAAAAAAAGAACTCCTCAAACAACAGCTCTTTGTACCATTCGAAACTCAAACCCAATCAGCTGACGCAAGATGGTTGCCCATTCAAATAAATAAAACTATTTTTCTCTTTATGTAACAAACTGCAAGCTAATAAACTGTTTGAAAATATAACACTTGTTTTTAGAGATACGACTTGAATATAGCTCTGACATCAAAGATGCTACGGCGGCGCGGCGGTCAGTACTGGCCAATAGCCAAGACGGGTAGAGGATACTGTGCTTATTGTCTTTGCCACCTTCAATTTTTATTACGTGGATTTCTTGGCCGGCTGCGATTGAGCTGTCGCCTGTTTAGAGAAAAAAATAGGACTTTTTTGTAGGTAAGAAGTTAAATCAACTCATCCCCAAATGATTACATCTCAGTCAGTATTCTCAATCCGGACTACCAGGCGTACTGCAGCGTACCAACCATGTGTCAACCAAGTGTCATTTTAACCAAGTGTAACACTTGGTTGATATTGATATCCCGCCCGACCAATCGTACTCAGCGCTTCTCCTCCACGTTTATTATGCGCACAGCGAAAGTGTGGAAGTGTGCCGCAGCGTTCGTCTGCCTTCAAAGCAACAGTGAACAGGCATCTTCTGGGCACACTCGTTCCATCATAGACCTCATCTATCGCTGTCCATCAGGCGTGATCGAGGTCAAGAGCGGGCCCATTCAGTATTTTTTTTTTTTATAAACCACTCCTCATTAAAATGCAGACGTTACATTTGATTGGCTCACTTCTCAGTAAGAATTTCATCCGTTGAGTATTATTTTTCTGGCTTACAGAAAGTAAGAGGTAGGTACTGACTGACATTGCTGATTTGCCGCTTTTATTTTTGGTTTATCCAAGAAAATCTCTATGATCACATCAAGGGGAAGAGCTACCGTGCCGGTTAATTAGTCAGCAGGAACTCACTGTTCTTCTTCATTGAAGAGTTAGCAACTAGCGCAATATTTCTTGCTCCTTCCTGAAGAATGCTGCGAATTTGCAGTACGCCTCCGTACTCCTATATTGTAACAAATGGCACGGTACGTCACGAATCGTAATGAATCGCCGGCGCACATCCGGTGCCGTACGAATGGGCCCGCTGTGCCACTCCCGCGCACGTTGCGGTAACGCATAAATCTGTTGATCGCTTTAAATTGCGCATGTTGCTGCTACCATATTCATTACACAATTTACAGCTTCCAAAAATGTTTTGTTGACACAGAAATGGAATAAACTGGAACTCTGTCAGTGCGTCTATCGCATAGCATAAAGACTATAGTCATAACATTGAGGTTTAGAAATCAACTGGAGTTTCATAATGAATCATAATAATAATTTCACAATCAATCTGGCAGCCTACGTATTATGTTGGATCGTGGTTGCAAGCGCGACTGCTGAGCGTGGGGTCCTGGGTTCGATTCCCGGGTCGGGCAAAGTGTTATTGAGTTTTTGCGTTAGGAATTTCTAGCCCGGAGTTTGGAAGTCGGCGGTGTGATACCCCCGTGCCTCCGTTGGTCCTGCGCCTGATCTCTCTCCGGTCGTGTCGGATTGCCGTCCCATCGGACTACCTATAAGAGTGGGGGAAGGGGGAGTGCACCTGTGTCTGCGCGCACACTTGTGCACTATAATATCTCCCGCGCCAAAGGCTAGTCTCCGTTGAGATTAGCCGCCGTGGCCGAAATACCGTCTCGAGGACTTTTTAATTTTTATTATTTTGCATGCTGATCGCCACACCACAGGTCTCTACCAAAGTTAATTTATTGTCATCGTAAACAGTTTATTGGCTGTTCAGTCAGCTCGTTGATACTCTCCTGTTCTCGCATTGGTGATACCTACATCTATCTATACTAATAATAACGCTTTATAGTTTATGTGTTTGTTTGTTTGAACGCGCTAATCTCTGGAACTGCCAGTCTGATTAAAAAAAAAATTTTTTTGCATTTGTTAGCCTAATTCTTGAGGAAGGCTATAAGGCTATTTAACATCACGCTAAGACCCTTAGGAACTGAGCAAAAAGAAAGAAGTAAGAAAGGACGCTAAGCGAAAACGAAGTAATAGCGCGTGCAGGCGATGCGAATGATGCGATGCGACGGGGTAGGTAGGAGGAACGAGAAATTTCACGCGGATGAAGTCGCAGGCAGAAGCTAGTCTTTCATATACATACCTTTAAAGAATCACTGTCCAGTTGCAAGCCTGAAGCTATTTATACCAAATTTCAGTAAGCCTGCCAAAGGCGATGATCACTTCTTTATATTTCATTATTGCGAATACTGCGAAAATCTTTAAATACGGCGGGAACAGTGCTCTGGAACCAGTTTTAGTACTTATCGGTACCCATTATCTTTACTTTGTACACAACAGTAAAATCTCGACATTGTAAAGGCTACAAATCTAGATCGCATCTGTTCTGTGGTATGTCAGGCATGCGGGTCTGGCCAATGTTCCCGGTAATAACATTTATCTGCCAAATCGGTACCGTCTAGCCTAGGGCCTTACTGGCTTAGAATTGTAATCTGTACTTGAAAACTGCTAGGCGTTCGATTTCTCATGGTGATAATTATACTGCCTCAGCACTTGCCACGTTTGTAACATAGCAACATAAACAGAGTCATTCATTATTTAAATTTCGTGATTCGACCAGTGCGAAAATGTTGATTCGATTATTTGAAAAGTTTTTTTGAATGTCCTTAAAATGTTTTTGTATTATTTTAAACCAACAAATAAACAACACTATTATTTTTGTTTTTTTTTTTCAATAGCTGTTGTTGACAATGTTTATTCACGGAAGCGGAAATTTTTCCGCGATTAATTCCAACTTCAAATAGGTAGTTAATAATATCAGTGATACCGTGGGAATAATATCATAAAAATTTGGATGCACTCCAAAGTTATTATTAGCTTAAAGCTGATTGTTGCTAACCAAACCGCGGCAGCATTATTGCCTCTACAATGCCAATAATAATCCCATTTGGCATTCAAACCCCTATTATCACTGCACGAAGTAAACAACATTTTCATTCTTGCTTTCAATAAACAGTGGTATTTATTTTTTGTTTTCTCTATCCAAGATATTTTTTAAAGGTATGTTTTTGTTTTTTCCGAATATCGGTGTTTATTTTTTGTTTGTTCTTTTCCAACATTTTATTTAAGTGTCAAAACTTTTTGTATCTAACTTCTTACAGCAAACTCTTTAACTCTCTGTTCACAGAGCTCCAGTTTTCAAACGCGTAGAAGCCAGATACCCAGAACCTCCAGGTATCCCAGATGATCCTCCAGTAATCCCAGATGATCCTCCAGTAATCCCAGATGATCCTCCAGTAATCCCAGATGATCCTCCAGTAATCCCAGATGATCCTCCAGTAATCCCAGATGATCCTCCAGTAATCCCAGATGATCCTCCAGTTTTCCTAGATGATCCTTAATAAAGAACCACTAGTTGTGGATAAAATAGAAAATAAAGATGAGGATTTTGAAGCTAATCCTGATGGATGAGAGAAGGAATAGCCTTGCTTAGAACCACTTTGCAATAGTAACGATATAACTAAACCAGACGACGTTATCAAAATATTTTATGCTATCGACTCGGGGTTTTTATAATGGTTTACATACCATATTTTAATATATTTGGTACTGCAGCAGTATTGCTGGTCGTTATTATGAACCGATTGAATATTTTTAGAGGATCCTACGTTTTTTTTATTAAGTATTTTACAGTTGTTATTAGCAGTTATTAAGTAGGGTTGTTTTGAGTTTTGATTGTACATTATTAAAATCTTTGCTACGGAATGCATCATTTTACTTCTGACCTACATTACGCTGTTCAGTTTTCACAGCAGTTGCAGTTTTCCTGATAACAAACCTAGGAAACTCAATGACGTATCGTGTTGCTTTGGCGATAGAAGCATAAACATATTTCTCTGAGCACGACAACTGAAATCGAACTCTATTGTTATATGTGTAGATATCAGTATTACAATTAAAATATCAACTCATAAGACCTTCTTCTGCATCAGCAGTTGGTTGTAAAATTTATTGTTGCAATTGAAATAGGACTTCATTTCTTAGTTTTTAAAGTTTAATTTTACATGACTGTATCGGTTGTATGTTTCAGCATACCTACTAACAATATTTTGCATTTAGCGCGTTTGTCTGTTCGTTTGTTAGCACCTTGCGCCCAAGGTGTTAATTCAGTTACTAGCCGGTCGCTTATTACTGAAATTACTGGCGCCATTTTGGTTATGACATATTAAATTAATTTGCAGTAAAATTTTGTTCTTCCTCCTTATGAGTGAACCTTCGAGGCCGGATGTTCTTAATTTTATTTTTATTTCCTTTATTTAGGCTACCAACAGCGATTTTATTCTGTATTTTCTTCTATGACTTCCATTTTCTTGGTGAATTCTGACACCTACCAACTACCAATAATAGCATGTTATCAGGAGGCCAATCCTCATAATTTAAAACGTTCAAAATCTAGTCGCAGTCTCATCTCGGCGACAAACAAACGTCAAAAACTTGCCAAAATGTATTGTTAAATTAGAGGTATTTTTGACAGATTAAGACTGAGATCAGACTGTGAACGTTCTTTCAAAGAAAATTAAATCTTATTTCAAGGCAATAAGACTCTTATTTTAAATGCATAAACTAATGCCGGGATCAACACTACATATTTACTGTATAATAATAGTTAGCTTTAAAAAAAATAAGTTTTGGTCATTGTACAATACTCTAATTGGGGTGTATGAGGTCTTGCGTTAATTATGTTACACGTTGTATAAAAGGCGTTATTCTTGGATATTGAAAGAAATTGCTTATTAGGCTAGATTGTAATCAATAAATACAGCTAAAAAACTTGTCTGCTGCAAGTTGTTTGTTTTCTATTATTAAAATTAAATTTTATTCGAGAACAACCATCGGTATCGGGATGTACATCCCGAGGACAGCCGAACACATCCAAAGCGGGTATTTTTTTAATCGTCTTTTATCAAAACACGTGCGGTGTCGCTTTTATTTTAAATTTTCTTAATATGTCATCATAACGCCTCTTTTCGTGGATGTCGTAGAAGGCCGCTGAACGTTTAAAGAGACGGTGGGCAACACTGCAGAATACATAGTTGGCAACACCTCATATTAGAATAGGTACAACTTGCTCATCCTGTACCGTAGACAGAGTAATCTATAGACTCATGGTATCCGTCTCACCGAAAGGGACAAAAAATTCCGGCAATTTTAATCATACTATCATTTTTACAGCTTATTACACTGCACCTTACCATTTTCACAGTTTCGCAACTGTACTGTACTATTATTGAATTATGCACGAAAAAGATCTTATTTTCCGTTTAATCGCGGTGTAGTTTTTATTATTTCATTCATAAACCTTAAACTTGTTGTGCACATTGATGTGCTTAGCCGACACGCAGTAAGGGACAGAAATATTCTTACTCTGTCTCTTTTCTTTGCTAGTGACGTTAAAATATTTCTCTTTTTCTTGTGCGAATGAAAAAGAAGATAAGCAGCAGTCTATAGTTTACTCTGCCTACGTCCTGTACAGATAGTGCCAGGGCGTTTTGGGGGACTGTCTTATGTAATTTTGACGTTCGAAAGTGCTAATTCTCTGCCTTATTTGAACAATGACTTTTGATTTGATTTATTTAGTTTTTTTTTTTATTGTAGAGGTTGGTTACCACTCAGTGAGCCGCTCGCGGAGCCGGGGAAAGAAATTCCAGTGGATCCCAAACCATTGCCTCATCTCCTGCCTGAAACTCGTGTTCGTTAGTATTTGTAAGTGCGGTTTTTCTTTTCAGTAGCTTACAAGGTTCCGTACCTTTGGGAGCACGTGGTATGTACGAGTATCTTATGGGCCCCCGAATCATGGTACCTAGTGGAAGGAACCGGGGTTTTAGTAGAGAGTTCTGCCCAGACGAAGGGTATCCTAAGGGTAAAAAAAAGATTCCGTACCTTTTGAAAATGGTTACTTACTATGTAATAAATGGGTGCCAACGGGACCCTATTGCTAAGCGTAACAGCGCGATTTTTTCCGGCTGTTTTGGAGACGCCCTAAAGTATTTACAAAATCATTGCAATATAACTCTTATCTCATTGTAATAAAGTATAAATTAGAATTATTGCCGTGAGTTTGATAAAACTCTAATTTCTACCTTACCTTACCTTACCAACACACTATTACCTACTCTCAATTTGAATCATTTTGAAGCTTATTGCTAATCCATTGCTATATATATATATATCATTGTAAGATAGGTTCAGTTGATTGATAGAAGGTACCGATGAATGCCAATAAATAATGACACTAAATTATACAAATGATAATATGTCAAAGAGTAGCAAACAGGCGGCCCAGCAGCACCCTAACATTGCGTAACACACTATGAATCACAATCTGAATAATTTTGAAGATTACTAATCTATTGCTCGTTGCTTCATATGTTCGAAAAATGTGTCTGTTCAACAACGTAAATAACGCAATAAATGTTGTTGAACTGTCAAAATGAAACCCATTGCTACTGATAGTGTGTTACGCAATTATCCCGCGAGTCAAAATTTTTCTCCGTTTCCGTCTTATGCTCCAGTACCAATTTCCCGTAAATTTTCATGGAAGAGTCTGGCTATCTTATTCCCATTATCAACCTCTAGTGTCCCACTTTAGGGACAAAAACGTCAATTAATTTTCTTTTCTAAATAAAAATACTCTTTCTATTTGGTCGTGTTACAATTCGGTCAAACCATTTCGGTAGTAAAAGATTTCTTTACACCAAAAAAGGAAGCCTAGAAAACGTTTTAATACCTATTAAAATTGTCTTGTTAACAAAATCTATTTTTGGGCAGCTTGTTTAAAAAAAAATTCTCCATATTATATAACAGAGTGCCAAGTGCTAATTCGGAAGTAAACAACATTGTGATGTTGCGCGCGCACCTCATCGTCATATCGGTAGCCCAGTGACGCAAGCGCACCGGCCTACGGCCAATAGGGGCACGGCTAGACACGTTAAACGTCAACATATCCGATGATTTACTACACAATCGATGTATTGTCGAAATATGGCTCTAAAGTTTTAGTTTATGACTTTTATTCACTTAGGAACATTATCGAAATGATCTAAATCACAGCCTCAGTGTTGCACTATGCAAAACTAATAAAAAATACCTACTGAGCTGAAAAGTTTTATTAAGAACTAAGTAAGTACCTAGCTTGGGCCCGCGACTTCGTATGCGTGGGTGTCGGAAAACAATAACATGTCCCTTTACTAATTATTTTTTCTAAAAAAAAAGTAGCCTAAGTTAAGCAGCCCCTTATAACATTAGCTACGCTAGTGCTCCCGTCAAAACCGGTCCAGCGGTTCCGAAGATTAGCCGGAACAAACAGACAGACAGACAAAATGTTTTTTTTTCTCTGTTTTACGTTCCTAGGTACCGTATAATTTCATATGCATTTAGTAAAAAACTGCTATTTGACATTACAAACAGACATTTCTATTTTATTTATTTGTATTGTATGTACAGATATTTCATATTTAGGAGCACTGAAACCACGTCGGAAAGGGATCGTCACCGTATCGCCTTTCGCACCGCCGCGCCGAGCCGTCAAACAGGCGTCAACCTAACGTAAGCACGTAACCAAACCTCTCGCGCCCGGCCCTGGTGCAAGCCATGGTCCGGGGCGAGAGGGAGTGGAAGGCAGTCACCTCCTTCTGCGAAGCAGTCATGCTAGCGAAGGAGGTGGCGGGACGGCTCAGGGAGAGAGCCTCCCGTCCCAGCCGCCGCGGGAGACGCTCCGGGCGTCGGGAGCCGCGCGACGACTCCCGGCCACCGTAGGCGCGGGCCTGCGGGCGGAGAGTAATGGGTAGCTCACCGTCCGATCAGGACCAGGCCCGTGCCGGACGGCGCGTACGTGTTCCACGCGCGCCTCAAAGAGATGTCAGCATCGAGGAGGGGCCCCATAGGGCCGAAGCCTGCCGGGTCAGCGGGATTGTCCGAAAGGGTTACCGCTGGCCCGGAACATAAAGGGCTAAGGAAGGAACACGGGTGGGTTTTAGTCAGTAAGAGTCTGACACTCCCTTCCGCTCCACCCAGAGCGGGAGGGGTCATTTGATGATTCCCCATCCGCAAAAAAAAAAAAAAAAAAAAAAAGCACGTAACCAAAGCGGATCAGCAGCCCCGATACGTCGACTCGGCTACGGCTACGCGACGCCGCGCTTACGGCTCGCCGAACGCTGGTTGATGGTGCTGTACGCAGGCCATAGGAGGAGTGAGAGGGGCAAGGGTGGACGAAGAGACGTAAGCTTGGGTACGGAGAGACATAAACGCGGGGACGACGAGCCGTAAGCGCCGGAACTGCAAGTTGACCACGCACCGCACGCGCACCGCTGTTCGTGAGCCGTGTCCCGAGGCGAGGCGATTACGTTATGATTCCGATTAGTGTGCGTTGCAGTAGGGAGTTTCATACAAAGAATACTGAATGGGTCGAGTTTATACCCGGGTGACGATCCCTTTCCGTCCGTAACCTTTAAAGTCCCTAATTAAATCATCATCAGCTGCATAGCGTTTTTTCCAATTATGTTGAGGTCGGCTTCCAGTCTTACTGGATGCAGCTGAGAACCAGTATTTTACATGAAGCGAATGCCTGACCTCCACAATCCAGTTTCTGGGTAATAAGATTCCCTTTTGTAAGACTGGTTGTCAGACTTTCGGCCTACTGACGACCCGTAACACCTGTCAAAGATACACGAATGACAGCCGGGACCAACAGCTTAATGTGCTTTCCGAGGCACGGATGGGTCTGGTAAGTAAAGATGGTAACCCATCCACGGACCAAACGAGGCAAGAGTAGCTTAACATCGCTTCGACCCGTGCGGCTGTTATTTGGCCACGAATAATCAAATAAAGATTTAAAAATATAAAATAATTGGGTGAGCCTATTGTGAGGCTGATTAGATAATTTCATTGCCGTTGATAGAACACAATGATTTCTCGTAACTAGTGTTATTAGAAATCGTTTGAAAAATGTAGCGTTCTCGTGAAAGGCTTTCACTTTCACTGAGAGCAATGGCGGCGAAGAGAATGCGGTTTGGGCGGCGTGTGCGCAGCTCCGTTGCTCTTTACTGAAATCGTGAGACATTTAATGCTAACGGTATGAGAATATCTTCAAGCATCTAGGAATGTATGAGTATCCAAATATGGTTATTTCGAATTCGTAGAGCATTTCGGTAAATTATTCCGGAATTTGGAGAGAATTTCTTGGAAGACCATCTAAAGGATTGGGAACTTGCAATAATTTTCATTTGATTTCATGACTGACCTACGCCATCGAAACATATGACATTGTTTTCACAGTGCCCTCCCGTCAATGTTACTCGAAGGCCCAAAGGACCTTGCACAACTATATATTAGTTGTGCAAGGTCCGAACGAGTACTATAATTTAGTCCACGGTTATCGTCCAGCATGACAGTTGTCTTATCTATCAACCAAGCCCCTTTAGGTACTTGTATACACCTAGTTTTACTGATAGATAAGCGTTAAGTGGACAACCTGGCACTATCGCCATCGTTCTTGGAATTTTTCTAATCATTGAGTTGTACTTTACTCAATCATCATCACGGTTGGCGCAGTGGTTAAGCGATTGACTGCTGCGCTGCGTGTCGCGGGTTCGATTCCCGCACGGAACAAATATTTGTATGACCTACAAGTAGTTGTTCCGGGTCTGGCTGTTTGTGTATGTGAGTTTAAATGTTTGTAAACGCACCCACAATACAGGAGAAATTCCTAGTGTGGGGCAACGTTTAAAAAAAAAAAAAAAAAAAATCGTCATCATCTGCCTAGCCGACCCCAACATAGTTGAGAAAAGGCTAGGCAGATGATGATGATGATTGAGTTGTACTTTAGAGCTGTATTACTTTAACGTGATTGTGTGCTTATCATCTACTAGCTTCCGCTTGCGGCTTCGCCCGCGAGGTATGTCGATAAAAACTATCCTATGTCCTTCCCCGGGATGTAATCTATCTCTCTGCCAAATTTTATCGAAATCCGTTCAGTGGTTTAGGCGTGAAACGGTAACATACAGACAGACAGACAGAGTTAGGTATAGTATGGATGTAAGTCAGTCTGAGATCATCATCTACCTACCATCCAAGGGCTATTCCTAAGCTAAGAGTGATGCTTACCATAATCAGCCTACAATGTTCCCACTGCTGGGACACTAGGCCTCCTTTTGATGAGATGGAGTGGGCCAAAATCCACCACGCGGGCCCAGTGCGAGTTGGTAGAAGTCACATGTCTTCGAATTTTTGGTTCTAGGACATGTCGATTTTCTCACGATGTTTTCCTTCACCGTTTTGAGAGCAGTGGTGATGAAATAATTTACACAAAGTAAAGCCGCTTTACTTTGTGTAAATTATTTCATCACCACTGCTCTCAAAACGGCGAAGGAAAACATCGTGAGAAAATCGACATGTCCTAGAACCAAAAATTCGAAGACATGTGACTTCTACCTACCCGCACTGGGCCTGCGTCGTGGATTATGGCCCATTCCATCTCACCGCGTTTTTCATTTCATCGCACACTGAGGACTTGGATGATTAGATGAGACTAAGTCCAAGCATCAGTCTAGTCGTAGAGCAGTGATGGCCCACTGGCCCAGTGGTAACGGCCACGACTTACGAGTTGTAGGTCGTAGGTTCGAACCCAGACAAGCGCTTTACTTTGTGTAAATTATTTCATCACCACTGCTCTCAAAACGGTGAAGGAAAACATCTTGAGGAAACCGGCATGTCCTAGAACCAAAAAAAATTCGAAGACATGTGACATCTGCCAATCCGCACTGGGCCCGCGTGGTGGATTACGGCCTACTCCCTCTCACCGAGAGGAGGCCTGTGTCCCAGTAGTGGGAACAATATATGCTGCATACCTATGTATATGTTATGTACAGACGCCAGCACATCAAGTTACTACAATCTGTCAGATTTCTTTATTAGATTTTCGACTTTATTGCTAAAGCATAAGGTTCAAGGTTGATTGGGAAAATCTGACAGTTTCGGGTAGGTTGACCTGCTGGCGTCTGTACTTCTCTATTATTCGTCATCTTGGTAGTCACTTCCTTTAGAGCCATATCATCTTTCACACCGTCCAGCCATCGTTTCTTTGGCCCCCTACTCTAATAGCCTTCCACATTCATACACAAAACTCTCTTCTCATATACAAGTGAGCCCTTAAAATCGGAAGTATTAAACTTCCGTATATTTTTTGTGCATTGGACACTTGGTTAGTCTTGGTTGCCGGGTGAGTGCAGAGGGGTCAACGGCCGCGTGTCTGTCGGCTGCATTGACATAGAAAAGTATGGACTGGAAATACCTACAAAAAAAGGGTGCATACCTACAACTCGTATTGTCGCATAAAATGGCTGCCATTGCTAGGGATGTGTCAATCAAGGAACATAGGTGTTACTAATATCGAGTATCGATACTAAATATGAGTCTTACTAGTTATCACGTTTGGATCTTAATAACTTACTTAGTTAAAGTCCGTTGAAACTAGGGTTGCCAACTATACTTTATAATAACGTAGGTATCCTACCTACTTTATTTTCGATATTACTTTATAGTTTTGCATAAAAATGAAGTGTGCGAAAATACTTTATTTCTAATCATTTGTGATGCGTAAAACGAAAGACTCATGTTAATTACTGCCGGTCGATTCTGTAAAAATCTCACCGTGAAAACTTAGGTGAAGTGAGTTTGTTTTTGCTAGGAATTGACACCATTGACAGCTCACTCCACGCTCACTTCACCTAAGTTTTCACGGTGAGATTTTTACAGAATCGACCGGCTGAACTATTAATAAGAGGTACACATACAAGTCAAAAAAGAAAATCTTTTATTAAAGTTAGAATTTTCAGAGAAAAATATTATAGTTATGCTTAAGACAAACCAGTTGTGAAGACAAATGGCAATATATACCTATTTACTTATAAATGCATCTGATAACGTAAGTATGTACCAAATGTAAAAACAAAATATTTCTTATTTACTCTCTGTTCCCGTCACTTCGGCTTTCATTGAGTTTTTTCGGTAATGAATCTGCAGTGGCGAGAAGAGAGAAAAAGATAGTCCATAAGTTTAATAAAAAAAACGAGTTATTTATTTATTAAAATCAGCACCAGGTACCTACTTAACAAATTACAAAACATTGTAAAAGCCAATTATTTTTAAAAGAGTAACTGTGGAGTTTCTTGCCAGTTCTTCCCCATAGGAAACAACTAATTGGAACCGTGCACTTAGCTTCTGACGTTTCATAGGTGGCCAATTGGCCATGTAGGTTCAGTAGGTTTATGTGAAATAAAATATTTTGATTTCGGTGCTGTGAACCAGGGGCCCTAGCAAGGTCACTTGGACCGAATAAGACACAGGATTATTTATGTTCACATCGCAGAATATACCGATGACGTTTCAGCGGAGGAACTAGTTTACGGAAATTATTACGGCAACGGTACAACCCTATTCCATTTGAAATATTATTGTAAACAAACGAGTGAATTAACAAAATACACTAAAAAGGTCTGTTATTCGGAAATTAACCTAATCATCAATACTTTAGCCATAAATTCATGATCGCGTTACAATTGTATCATCGAATGTGTATTATTTTAAGTATTATTGCATGAAAACCGGCTACTAACCTGTGCAAAGACAATAGAGGTTGATTTTCATTCTTTCTTGCACCACACTTCACAATACAACACACAGGCATGTTAAATTGCTGTTTTCCAACATTTGCATGCAGTTTTAAAAGGTAAAATCCCTGTAATTTTCTCGCAAATCTCAATAATACAAAAAATAACCATTTGACAGCCAAACTACCACGAAACTTGCCGCATAAGATGGCTGCAACGGCACTTACCTACAACTTTCACTGCGTCACGACAAAATGTTGCCAAAATGAGCAACAACTTAAAATATTATTGTCTCTTTTATCAAATACGATTATATTACTTATTAGAAAAAATGAGACAAAACGATATTTCATAATATGAAATATCGTTTTGTCTCATTTTTTCTTATTCTGAATCATATTTCACTCATATTTGTATAAGCAAATGTATGTATAGAATAACGCGGAGTCTCCATGTTTTTCCTATCTCAATGGTCGGCTGAGTCACTCTCGCGCCTATTACGGTGCAGCGGTCACGTGACCACGTCACGTCGAACAACGAGTTGCTAATGTGGGAAGTGTCAGGCAAACAATCAGTGCGAAATGTTCTCCTGCACAAGTGGAAGATAGATCAATCTTTTCTTTTGCTGTTTCTAAGCTGGCAGTTGTATTTTATTTCCGTTTTTAAGTGCAATTCGTCTAATTTTTTACAAGTTATACTTAAGTAGATACTTCAATTACCTCAAACTCTTTATTGCATTCATAACCTCTCCCAAACGACAATTTTCCAAAGAACCGGTAAAAAGCGAGACTCTCAGTGGGCGAGACGACCGTATCGCTCTTTGTCGATTTTTGGGAACTGTCAGACCTTGGAAACAAGAATATTTTTCCATTTTCAAAGTTCAATTTTCGTTATAGGTATTTGAGACTGCTTTATTTTTCATGTAATGTTTACTAAAATAAAACCATTTATTTCAGATTTTTTGCTTTGGAGACAAGGGAATGGCATTTTTACGGACATTTTGGCACCAAAAGTCAAAAACCAGGTGTCATAAACGAAAATAAAAATGAATGAATGAATTTCGGCTCTCATATTGGAATGAAACGAACTTCTGAAAAGCGAAAAAATAAAATAATCTTTTGCTAATTATTTTAATTGCTAAGGGTCAGTTCACACCGAGACGCGACGCGCAGTTTTCAAGATAGAAATACAATTACAGACCTTATCTACTACACAAAAAGGTACACGATTCAGTGACCTACGCCGCGCGGCGGTGCGGCGTACTAGGCACTAAATTGTGTACCTTTTATTAGTGTAGTAGACAAGGTCTGTACTAACCTAACCGAAGCTTACCATGCGTGCTGCAAACTAAGAGCACCACGTACCAACAGTGAAAGAAATCCTTGGTGGAACGCTGAACTTAGTAAACTCAGAAGCACACTTCGGAATCAATTTAACACAGCCAAAAACACCCGACTCCCGGAAGATTGGGAATTATACAAAGAAACCCAATACACATACAAAAAGCAAATCAGAACCGCCAGAAGGACAGCATGGCGGAAATTCTGTGAATCCATCGAAACAAATAATGAAGCCGCTAGAGTAAGGAAGATCCTATCAACAGATCAGGACCGAACCGTTGGCGCGCTGAAGAAACCCGACAACTCATACACACTGACAGACCATGAAACCAGCAAGGTCCTTCTCGAGACTCACTTCCCAGACTGCAAACTCCTAGAGGACAGGACCTGGGAAGAAGTGCCAGATTGGAACCCAACGGAACAAGACTGGTCCAGTGCCCGCAACCTAGTAACAGAAGACCGAGTAAAGTGGGCCATTAACACCAGGACTAGATGGCATTTTCCCAGCCCTATTACAATGGGGTGTTGACCATATCGCACCACGCCTGGTAGAAATATATCGGGCCTGCATCGCACTCAGATACATACCCCTAGCCTGGCGAGAAGTAAAAGTCATCTTCATACCAAAACCGGGCAAGGCTGACTACACACAACCCAAAGCGTACAGACCCATAAGCCTCACATCCTTTCTACTAAAGACCCTAGAGAGACTCTGTGATCGACACATCCGGGATGGACCTCTTCGGGCAAAGCCTCCACAGGCAAATCAACGGAATCTGCGCTACACAGCGTGGTATCCAAAATTGAATGCGCAGTGGACCACAAATGCTCAGCACTGGCAGCCTTCATTGACATCGAGGGCGCCTTTGACAAAACCACTTTCAACAGCATCAGCACGGACCTAGACAGACACAACATAGACCCGTGTCTGAGCGGCTGGATCACCAACATGCTCAAACGAAAGGCAGTACAAGTGACCGTAAACGACACCACAAGAGCCATAGTGGCGAAGAGGTGGTCGCAAGGGGGCGTCCTGTCGCCGCTTTTGTGGAACCTGGTCGTAGACAGTCTAATAAAAGAACTCAACGACAAAGGCTACTATACCGTAGAATACGCCGACGATATAACCATAATAATTAATGGCACCCACGAAAACACCCTGTGCAATCTAATGCGCCAGGCCCTGAAAATAGTAGAAAACTGGTGTAGTAAACACCAACTATCAGTGAACCCCACATAAACTGAACTGGTTCTCTTCACAAAAAAGAGGAAACTGACGACACTACAACTACCACGTTTCTTTGGTACAACCCTAAGCCAAACCGAAACCAAATACCTGGGCATCTTTTTGGACAAACAGCTGAACTGGGCAAAACACACGAGCTATATTACCACGAAAGCCAGTATATCCCTGTGGCAATGCAAGCGAATGCTTGGCAAGAATTGGGGGATTAGCCCCAGGGTCACTCACTGGCTATACACCACAGTCATCCGACCAATCATTACATACGGCTCACTAGTCTGGTGGCCCAGAACAGACCTGAGCACAGCCCAAAAAGACCTTGAAAAGCTGCAGCGGTTCGCGTGTGTGGTAATCACTGGCTGCATGAGAACCACACCCACTGCTGCCCTACAGGCTATGCTTGGACTGCCGCCTCTACACCTCATAGTGAGGGAGGAGGCGACCCTGGCTGCCTTTAGGCTCTTCAAATCAGGGACCCTGAGCAAAGACTCTAGGGTCAAACACATACGTTTAAAAGAAGATGCGATCAAACGGCAGCCAATGATGGCATCACCCTGCGACAAAGCCCCGAAACAATACTGCTTCCAAAAGCATTACAACATGTGCTTGAAGAGGAGCGGTGCGACCACTCGGGCCCGAAAGAACTGAGAATTTACATTGATGGCTCAAAGACCGACTGCGGAACTGGAGTCGGAGTCTTCTCACACGACCTCAACATAAAATTATCCAAACCGCTGGGAATGCTCAACACGGTCTACCAAGCAGAGTGTGTGGGCATAATGCAAGCGGCTTATGCCATAGCGGCTAGGAGAGTCACGGACACCCATGTCCGCATACTCTCCGATAGCGCCTCAGTCCTCCAATCCCTAGACAAAAAATGTATTACATCGAACCTAATACTAGAATGTCACAATGCGCTCGAGCGGGTAACTGTATCGAACCGCAATACAGTGACACTACAATGGATAAAAGGACACAGTGGATCGCTAGGCAACGGCGCAGCTGATGAGCTGGCCAGAAGGGCTTCCAGTATGTCAGTCTGTGGACCGGAACCTATCGTGCCTATCCCTTTCAACCAACTACGCAGGTGGCTACAGGAGCACACCCACACACAAGCAGAAAGCTGGTGGACGTCGTCACCAGGATGCAGGCAGTCCAAAGAAGCCATGCCGTTATTGGATGGCAGGCTAACCAGGCGCTTACTACGACTGGACAGGAAAGGCTGCGCCTGGTGACGGGGACCATCACGGGACACTGCTCACTAAATAAACATTTTTACACATTAGGCATAACAGACAGTCCCCTGTGCAGGGCTTGCACAGGCGTCACCCAGATAAGGTCAGAAACCCTCGGGACACCCAGATCGTACACAGATGTTCTTAACAGACCAGGAGATTTGATCAGCTTCTGGAGGGAGGTGGGCTGGTTGGAATAACCACCGACGGCCGCCATGGCCCACGCACAATGGTCCACTGAAGGACTAAGTGCGGAAACCAAACCCATAACATAGACATAGAAGGTCTGTAATTGTATTTCTATCTTGAAAACTGCGCGTCGCGTCGCGTCGCGGTGTGACCTGACCCTAAGTGGACAAGCATTATTTATAGCTACTTACTTACTCTACATTTTAAGTTGATTTCTGCAGCAGACAGACGAACAGACTGTCTAAGTCGCACCATAAGGGTTCTTTTTATCATTTTGGTATGGAACCCTAAAAATTATACTTAGTGGATTGTGTTGTACTTCGTAGCACGACCATGAACGCATTCATTATAACTTTTGATGGTAATAAAATCCTTATAATTTGTACTACTTTATACCACTAATTAGAAATTTTATACCTCTCAATTATCTTAGATATACAGGTCGTGCTGGGAAGATTCCTTCCTAGCACGACCACGCTAAAATTCCAGCTGGCATAAAAGTTGATGAAACAGGAGCATGCCTAAAATTTTTTAATCTTTATTCGCTCCTATTTCATTACTGGATTATCTAGGATAATTGAGAGGTATACAATTTCTAATTAGTGATATAAAATAGAATAAATTAAAAGGGTTTTATTACCATCAAAAGTTATAATGAATGCGTTCATGGTCGTGCTACGAAGTACAACACAGTGGATTCTTTCATTTCTGTCCAGCAAACGCTCCCGCGCCCGGAAGCGCCCCGCAAACTTCCAAAAAATAATACAAATTTCGCCCCTCCTAAATATTTCTACTTAATCCCTGGTATGGGATTAAACGACGATAACGAGTCGATCTCGCCAATCGATATCACAATAGAGGTGGGGTGTTGCATGACTGCGCGGGAGTCGCCCCGGCCCTCCCGCCCGCGCCGCTACGCTTACCCCTCGTCCCCGTTCAGCTTGATTGCGAAATCGATCAGGTAATACTTTACCACTTTATAATACAGTAGGTGCACTAGGTTTTGCCGTATTTTGTATTTCATCATGTTTAATACAAATACAGGGATGAAAGTATCTTACCTAGCTCTTTCGCCAACGACCCAATTGCTTAGATAACACAAGAAATGTAAATCAAGCTCAAAAATGACACCACGCAAATGTGTACCGCAGTGGGCGTTGCCGAAAAGGCCACCGCGCACCAGAACCAATCACGGCGCTTGCCGGAATACAACGCTTTACGCGAGCGCAGCTGATTGGCATAATTGCATGTGTGTTCTTTCGTTCGAATACTCGAGGTATTTTGTCAATGTAGTGAAGTTTGGAGCCGAATTTCTCGTTGATTTTGTTCATAGTTAAACTTCCTGACTTTTTATTATTCGTAGGATAACACACTTTCTATCACAATCGGAAGGATTTTAAAAGAAATTCCTAATCAATTGGGTGCTTCGTAAACAAAATGGCAATGCACAGTGAAATCGACGCACAAACTGCACCCATGAACTCACACTCAGCACATGATTTTGAACCCCCCTGAGTAGAAATTTTTCGCAGTGAGGAAACCAGCATGTCAGTGTACTAGCACCAAAAATTCGAAGACATGTGACATCTACTCTACCAACCCTGCACCGGGCCCGCGTGGTAGATTATGGCCCACTCCCTCTCACAAAGAGGAAGCCTGTGTCCTAGCAGTGGGAACACCAGGCGGCCAGGCTGATTATGTTATCTAGGTCACAGTATAATAATACTGTGTCTAGGTGCAGACGCCAGCACATTAAGCTACCCGAAACTGTCAAATTTTCCTAATCAACTTTCAACCTTATGTTTCAGCGATAAAGTTGAAAATCTATTTTAAAACATTTACAAATTGTAGTAGCTTGATGTGCTGTCGTCTGTACATTAAATAGCTGCTATCATCTTGCTGAACAACTCTTTTATTTTGTTTCCAGGAATGGCCAGAACAAGAGGCCTTTATACTGACTGCGGTCGTTGCCGAAGTGGAATACAAACAAACACGCACATTATTCAATTAGCCCTAAATATGAACAGTGACAGATTAAGTTATGTAAAATGAATAAAATGACGGTAATAGATCGTTCTAAGTAACCATCCATTTTATTTATTTAAATCACTCTGAATCAGCGGGAGTAATTGCGTAACACACTATCAATCGGTGGGTTTCATTTTTGACAGTTCAACAAAATTCATTGCGTTATTTACGTTTTGTTGAGCAGATTTTTTTTTCGAACATTTTAATATGAAGCAATGGATTACCAATATCCTTCAAAATAATTCAGATTGAGATTGATAGTGTGTTACGCAATTAGGATCCAGAAGCTGCGCCTACGCATAAGGAATGGGCTTCTAAAAATACTGTTTAATTACCTAAACACTACACCCAAATAAAATTGGAATGTCTGTCTGCACTTATTTATTTTTTAGGGTTCCGTACCCAAAGGGTAAAAACGGAACCCTATTACTAAGACTTCGCTGTCCGTCCGTCAGTCCGTCCGTCCGTCCGTCTGTCTGTCACCAGGCTGTATCTCAAGAACCGCGGTAGCTAGACAGTTGAAATTTTCACAGATGATGTATTTCTGTTGCCGCTATAACAACAAATACTAAAAACAAAATAAAATAAATATTTAAGGGGGGCTCCCATACAACAAACGTGTTTTTTTGGGCGTTTTTGCCATCTGTCTGTCACCAGGCTGTATCTCAAGAACCGCGGTAGCTAGACAGTTGAAATTTTCACAGATGATGTATTTCTGTTGCCGCTATAACAACAAATACTAAAAACAAAATAAAATAAATATTTAAGGGGGGCTCCCATACAACAAACGTGTTTTTTTCGGCGTTTTTGCCTTGTGGTACGGAACCCTTCGTGTGCGAGTCCGACTCACACTTGGCCAGTTTTTTTTGTTACACTAATATATATTGACCCACTGGTGTTTTTTCTGTCTGTACATGATACTCAAAAGAATGTACCGACAGGAAAAAAGAGCGGTTCTCTACAGTCACTATCTTTTTCCTTTGAACTTGATTCATTTAATCTTATCCACCAAAAGCGATAATCAAGTATTTTTCCTTCCAACTCCAAAACCCATAATGTTTCACCACTGAGCCTCAAAATTACTAAACTTCCGCGTAGTGTGTGTGTGACTAGCATCACATAAGTGAATCAAATTGTAATAATGAGTCATCTAGCTCACGCAGTCACGCGCTCCTTTTTGTAACTTATGCAAAGTTTTCCATAGCCAGTATAGCCACGCAATGAAGTTGAGCAAGCATGTATGAGTTAGCATCAGTGGGCCTAAAAAGGCCACTTTATCAGGATCATAAAAGGATAACATTATGAATCATAATTTATAATGGACAGTTAACTGTTAAGTTAATCTTATCAAATCCCATTGGTGAAGAATGTTTCAGTCATTTTTTTTGTCTGTGCTAAAATATCAATCAATCCAATCCAAATCCAATCCCAATCTCTTTGATTATACCTACGTAGTGCAGCTAAAAAAAGAAAAACACTGACTGTCTTCACCACATTATGATTCATAATGTTATCCTATAATGATTCTGCCAAAGTGGCCATTTTAGGCCCTCGGGTAAAAGTATCAGTATCACACTAATGACAGTAGATATTTATCATGCTATTTAGGCGACCAAGGTCTTCACTTGTCTGCGACTGCTTAGGGCCTCTAATTACCAGCAGCTTCAGAATCATCATGGCTGCTGACTATGCCCAATATTATGACTGCCCCGTTGGTCTCGTGGTTGCAAGCGCGACTGCTGAGGCGTGAGGTCCTGGGTTCGATTCTCGGGTCGGGCAAAGTTATTGGGTGTTTCCATTGGGCATGTCTTAGTAACACTATCCGGTCGGAGTGTCGAATTGTCGTCCCATCGGACATGAGAGTGAGGGAAGAGAGTGCACCTAAGCTATGCTGGTCTCCGCTCAGATTAGTTGCCGTGGCCAAAATTTGGTCTGGAGGACTTGTTTACTTGACCAATACTAAGTGTGCAAAGTGTGCTGTGACTCGGCAGCTGTAGGTATATCAGTGGTACCCGAAAGGTTCAAGAAAATGCCGACAGAAAGCAATACCCACAATACGCATGAGACGAATTGGATTCAAATTGACTTTGATGCGAATAAAATAGTGATAAACAATAATGAGAATCGAGATTTGGAACTCTGAAGATATCGAAAGTAAACCTGCAGGATCAGCACCCTAATTGCGAACACACGATCAATCACGCTCACGCAAAATGAAAACCATTGATATTGTTAGCAGGCCTCCGTCACTCCATGTACTTGCGCGCTATAAGTGCCTACCGCCCAGCCGAGCGGTCTCGGTCCGCCGGCGGATCAAATTCAGTGCGGTTTTCGCAAGCGAAGCGCGCGCACGCCGTTCAATTTTAATAGTGCTGTTCGTTCGTACGCGTATTACGATGCCGTGTGGTGCCTTATGTGCTGTAGATGGGTGTAAATCAAGCAAAAGAAGGGATAAACATCTAACATTTTTCCATTTACATGTCAATGAAGATGTCATGTCATGTTTTAGATGTATTGCACAGTCAGCACCAATTTATAAAAAACATATTTTATAAAAGATACCATTTTAAACTACCACCTATAGTCACAACATATTCACAGTTCTCAATAAAATAGACACAAATAGTTATGTTAATTTAATTTTAATGAAGAGGCAGCCCTGCGATTGCTGTGGGATCGCGCGGTGCGAAGCAATCACAACTAGGGAATGCAATCCGGATTATCCGTAATCCGAAAAATCCGGATATCCGCACATTTTTACTAGACTTCCAAATCCGGATTTGAAAATCGAATCCGGATTTTTTGAATAATTAAATTTTTAAGAAATTGTAAGAAAAAAATCGTTTCGGCTCTGGGGGAAGCGAGCAGGGCGCGGGACGCGGGTCGAGAAAGTGTGTGAGGCGTCCTTGATCATTCCGTTCATTCCGCTTACAAGTGTCTTCAGAGTGCATTCCGCCTACAAGCGTCGTATCAGAGCGTGCTCTTTCCACAGCATGAATTATGTGAATTCGCAGCAGGTTAAACGACAGCACTTTAGATGCCTTATTATTTTTGAGGTCATCGAGCATTGTACCGAGGTCCTCCATGGTCTCAGTCACGACTACGATATCGGTGGCAAACCGAAGGTGGGTTATGTACTCGCCATTGATGTTAATGCCAGCCCCTTTTCAGTACAGAACCTTGAAGACATCCTCCAGTGCACTGGTGAACAATTTTGGAGAGATAACGTCTCCCTGTCTCACACCTCGCTGCAGAAGGATAGGTTTCGAGGTCTGATCCTGGAGTCGGACTGACATAGTAGCGTTTTCGTACAGACACTTCAGCACCTCGATGTACCGATAGTCGATCTGGCACCGTTAAAGAAATTGCAGTACAGCCCATGTCTCGATCGAATCAAAGGCTTTCTCGTAGTCCACAAACGCTAAGCAGAGAGGTAGGTTATATTCTTCGGTCTACTGTATAACCAGTCGCAGCGTATATATGTGGTGTAAACCTGCGCGCGAGACGGTTCGTGATGACTCTCAAAAACACCTTGTACAGTCACGAGCAAAAATATGTATACACTTGGCTTTATTCAAAGCCAATTTTCTCCTTTATTTTTTAATGAAATTTTATGTTATTACGAACATAGTATTTTCGAACCCATAGGTTTATGTAAAGTGTCGTATTATTTCAACGTTGCATTTGTTATTTTACGAAAAAATCGCAGTTGAAAGTGGCCAAGTGTTGACATATTATTACTTGTGACTGTACACATGGCTCAGAAGTGAGATGGGCCTATAATTATTAAGAAGGGCATTGTCGCCCTTCTTAAAGAAAAGTATCACCACACGTCTGTTTCATGCCTGTAGTGATTTACCCTCGAGTATGACGGAACCAAACAGCTTCTGAAAGGCCTTAGAAACGGGTTTTCCGCTGGCCTTCACGAACTCGGCCGTAATTCCGTCATCACTTCGCGCCTTGTTGTTTTTGAGCTGCTTCAGAGCCATCCTCATCTCGTACAGGCTGACGTCCGGGATGTCTTCGATGTAGTGTTGGGTAAATCTAGTTCTTGGGTAGTTTGCCAGATTTGTAACAGAGTTACTTGTTGATTTGTATAACTGACCATAGAACCTCTCGATCTCTCTTAACAGCACAGGTTTGGCGGACACGATCCTGTCTTAATCGGTCGTTAGTTTCCTAAGCTGGCTCTGGCCATTAATCTCTAGCAGAGACCTTGGAGCCTTTAATTTTGTATGTGAAAAGCACAGAACCGGTTGAAGTGGAGGTGCTTGGGGGAGGCCTACGTCCAGCAGTGGACGTCTTTCGGCTGAAATGATGATGATGAATTATTTTATCATCGTTACTTAGCACGCAAGACACAGACTAATTATTTTAATAAGAATAAGTACATATTATAGCAATACCATCATAATTATGGTATTTAATGATGATAGTTTGAATAATTCCAAATCAAGAAATTTAAAAAATCGTTTGATGTGATTTTCGTGTGCTTTTATTTTAATCCATTTACACAAATATAAGAAATATCATATTAACCAACTAATATGGGTAGATTTGTTTATTTTCATGAAAAATCCGTAATATCCGGATAATCCGGATTGGACCAAAAATCCGTTCTTAAAAATCCGGATTTTGAAACAGAACGGATTTGCATTCCCTAATCACAACTGTACGCTTGAGCATTTAGGCACATTTTAGCATGCAGCGGTTGCTGACGCGACGGAGTAGGCTATTATAGCTGTAGGTATTGGAAATTTTCTACTGAGTGAAGTATCTGTTACGTAGTAACTATTTAGTAATCTGTGCTGTTAGTGTGTTACACAACTACCTGCGGAACATTTCGCAAAAGTTCAGAAAAAAATCCATTCATATCGTCACATTGATGAAGCATTCCTGTCGCCGTGGATTCATCGCAGGCCGGGCGAGGCCGGATATTGCTCGTATTCATCTTCAATGGCGACTGCGCCCTCTGACGTCCACTTATACACAACAATGTATAACAAGAATTGCATGCGCAGTTGCATACCACAATGAATGCAGGATGGAAGGGAAAATTGCTGTTTTTGTGAAGCGAAGGACGTTCGATACAGCACTAGTGTATTTTCTGTTCGGTTTCCTTTGAAATGGGCTAAAGCAATCATGTTTGAACAATTAAAATTTTTGAAGATCAGGTTTATAATGTTGTTGACATCCAGATGTTATATGTACTCCTAGTTCTAATGACCAGGATGCAGCTTGCGCGGCTGGTCTTGGCAATACATCTGGAGCAAAAAATTACCCACATTGTTATGACACATTATTACACGGAAAGCACAAGTCACTGTGTCCGAGCAGTTGAAACGGACACTTCGCTGGTCCCGGCTATCATTTGAGATCTTGGCCCGAAAGTCTTACAACCAGTAAGTATTACCTAGCCTAGGGGTATGCTATTACCCAGTCACGATTATAGGTTATAGAGGTCTGGAAAGGCAGTCGATACATTCAGCTGCATCCGGTTAGACTGGAAGCTGACCCCAACATATGGGAAAGGCCAGAGATCGTTTAGTAATTAATTAGTTAGACATTGACCTAACGATAATATTATGTCTAACAATTTCATAGTTCAATAAGTTTAGAGATAACGCTAAATGATTCATCAGCCGAGAATTTATTGCTCTCATGCAGTAAGTATTATATTTAAATGTCTGGTCACATGGAAGATGGCTAGATTCTAAACTACGCCTCTCTACTCTACGCCTTTTATGACAGTCATATGAAGAAACCCTCCATCTTATCGAGAGGAGCAGGCTGTGTCCTATGTCCCAGTTGTGGGAACAACATAGGCTAATAATGCTAGGAAGAAACCTAGGCCTGCATCATAGAAATCATAGGTACGACATCCGATGCATAAAGCAAAAGGTGTAAAATATTTAGAATTCTAATTTGTCGGTCAATTTAGAATGTAAAATGTTTTTGCTATACAAAATGATAACCAACATTGCTATCACGTTTACAAGTGGACCGCATCATTGGAATCAATTCGTGCTCAGTCTGGTCAGCGCAAAAACCACAGACAATGACGTACTTTCTCTTGAAGCAATACAATGCCTTTATAAGGCCGGTGTAGACAAAGAACTGGCCTCACAACACTAAGATTGTATTTTAGCACGTAGCATAATAGGCATATTTGAATAGGCAAGACATGACCGTAGGGACACCCTCAGACTAGGTGGACGACAATCTTCGCAGATTAGCTGGTTGGTAGCAGCTGGATGAGTCGAATCGTGCTTGGCGTGTATTGGAGAGGCCTAGCTAACTGCTGGACTGCTTTAACCCTTTGAACGCCATTGTCACATATACGTGACAAGCAAGCGCGTGCCCTGTACGCCAGTCGTGTGTCGCCTATCCTATTACGAGCGACATAAATATGTGACAAAAAATGCGATGCACTTTATCACCAAATAAACAATTAAATCATTACTTTTGTGTGTTTTTAAATGTACCTATACCTTAAATATTTAAAATTGTGGCTTGGCGTGGAGGGCACGCGCGTGCGTTTATGCTCTGGCGTTAGTGGCGTTCAAAAGGTTAAGCTGATAATGATGAAAACTTTTAGTCCGTCGTATGCGTTGATGTAGTCCTGTTGTGTTTTCACGGTCATTTAACTAGTGGGGATTACTGAAAAAAAAAATAACAATCCCACTGTTGGGGATTTGTCGGTGGGGATTTCTGGAATAAATCATTTAAACACAACAACATCTAGTGGGGATTATTACTTATTTTTCCATAAATCCCCACTAGGCTGAGTTTATTTAACTAGTGGGGATTACTGGAAAAAAAAATAACAATCCCCACTGGTGGGGATGTGTCGGTGGGGATTTCTGGAATAAATCTAAGAATTGTGCCTCATCTGCGCTGGGCTTAAATTATTCCTTGAAAACGGTCAAAAAGTTGGTTTTTTAAAGCAGTGTAAGTATCCTGTGTAGATATCTAATAAACCGTAAATAATTTAGACCAAAAAAAATGATATTATCAAGTCTTATTTTAATACAGTGATGGAACTCAAATCATAATTAAACATACATTAATGCATCAAAAAAAATCTTCAAATACATACACCTCTTGATTGTCTTTAAAAGCAGTTTATCCCTTCATTAACTATTTTAATTATATTTAAAAATATGCCATTAAATTACTAATGCCAAACTGCATTCAGTGATGGATTATTTATTATTAAATAGTTTTTGTAAATAGATAATTTCTTCATATTTTACAATAAATTATCAGTTTTGTGTCATCGCGCTTCTCTTTCTTTTCTATGCAGTCCGACAGTGACCGCGCTTTAGGCCATGTAAGTATTCGTCATAGCAATAGGTGTATGTACTATCGTACTACGTGTGCATAATATGTATGTCATCAATATCTTACAAGATTTTAAGGAGCACCTATTTCACAATCTTTGCATGACCTAACATCAAAACTGCGGCCTGCGGAACATGCGGTATGCGGCTTTTGATAAGATTAGGTCTTTCGGAAAAACACCTGTCAATGATTTTGTAAATACTTGAGATGAAACGTCGAGTGGCGAATGAATGGTAGGTACTTTTATGAAACCGCGTGACTGACGGTACCTCGACATTTCTCTTATTTATTAATAATATTTATTTATTTATATATACTTTACACACCAGAAAATACATAACAAAAAAATACGATTAATACAAAACATACAATGGGCGGCCTTATCGCTTTCTGCGATCTCTTCCAGGCAACCTTGGATAAATAATTGGATAATAATACTTGGATTATTAAAGACTGGTTTGTCATATAGGTAGATAATTTATTATGTCGATATCTATCGGTTGGAACGCTCCAAAAAGCTGTATCCGAGGTGCTATGCCATCTCACAGGACATGACAGGGGGAGGAGCAGGATTTGTGTACATACTGGACTAAAAATTACACCGATTTTAAATACCTAATTTATGAATAAGATTAATAAAAATATTGCGTCGAACGCACTTACGTAATTACATGTCAGAAAGTAAGGCAACTCAAACAACCACGCTACAAAAAACACGTCGATAAAATAATATCATAATCCTGATAATGAAAAACTGTCGGCGATAATAATCAGTCGAGTACCAAACCGAACTGACCGATAACTTATCGTTCGCGAAAGTTCCACAATGATATCGTCATGGTTACAAGTTGTGCCCAGAAAATGGTTCAGAGTATTCGCCATTTTGAGTTTGATCTTCTTAATCTTCGTGATTCTTCGAGAGACGGACGGCAGCCTCAGGTGAGTCAACGCTGAATACCTCTGACCGGAAATGTTACAGTTATTTGGCCTTCTTATTGGTTATGGATACGGAAAGGAATGAGTTAAACCTAAAGACGCTGAATGTGTCACGATTTTATGAGTCGCAGGCGCAAAAAGGTGGGCAACAAAATAATGTCGGTAGTTGGATATAATTTTTTTTATAAGATCATGTCAGCTTTATATCTACGTCTACCTTCTTATTTTGCATCCATACATAATTCAACTTGACAAAGCGAGTCTATCAGAAATACAGTCGCTCAACAAAGGTATAAGGTACTTTCTTTGCCATCGATAGTTTAATTCTGTACTGTACCTACCTACCTACTTTCTCTGCCAACAATTTTGATCCGAAATTGGCTATTCCTCACACTAAGTAGGTAGGTACTGGCCTGTTGGTCACGTGGGCGCAAGTGCGACTTCTGAGCGTGGGGTCCTGGGTTCGATTCCCAGGTGGCAGTGGGCAGTGTTATTGGGTCTTTCCATTAGGATTTTTTTAGTAACAGCCCGGAGTTTGGTAGTTGGCGGTGTGATACCCCGCGTGTTTCGGAAAGCCGGTTAAGCCGTTGATCCTGCGCCTGATCTCTGTACTGCGGCCCATTCACGATCAAGTTCACCGTCAAGTTTGCAGCGGACTTGAAGCCGCGTTCAGTAAACTTGACGGTGTATGGCTATGGGTATGCATGATAAGTAGCCATACATCGTCAAGTTTACTGGACGCGGCTTCAAGTCCGCTGCAAACTTGACGGTGAACTTCATCGTGAATGGCTCGCATAAATAAATAAATGGATAAATAAATAAATAAAATAAGGTCATATCGGATTACGGGCCGTCCCACCGGGCTATAAGAGTGAGGTAAGAGTGAGTGCACCTGTGCCTGCGCACAGATTTGTGCACTTTATCATCTCTCGCGCCGAAGGCTATTCTCCGTTAAGATCCATGGACGAAATTTCGTTTTGGAGGACTGTTTTTTGAGGTAGGTTCTTATAGAACACAATAAAACTAAACATTCCTTTATTATTATAGAAAAATATGTGACTTTATGTCAGGTAGGTAACTGCTATATTATTATCTGTTCTAAAATTCAAAACTACCCGCAATAGCCGCAAAAAAATCAATGCGCAGGATTTTAGAAGTTATCTTTGAAATTCAAAACTACCCGCAATAGCCGCAAAAAAATCAATGCGCAGGATTTTAGAAGTTATCTTTGAGTACCTATTGTACAAAATTGACATTTTTTTGCAGTTGTCAAGTCGATTTGGATTATTATCGGTGACATAATGATCGACTGCCCGATGCTAAATTACGATTTGATGTTAATGGAATATTTTTTAAGTGGTTACTGTTGGAAAATTTTAGTTTAAAGGAACGCTTTATTTCAATTTGCCATGAGGAACATGGGACATGGAAGTGTAAACTGAAGTCAGACAATCAGTCTTACCAAGGCTTATCAAGCAGTCGTTTCATGTAAAAAAACTGGTAATCAGCTGCGTCTGGTGAGACTGGATGCCGATCCAAACATAGTTAGGGAAAAGGCTAGGCAGATGATAATGTACTGTGAAGGTCCAGACGGGACCTCCACAAAGAAGTTAGTCCAGCTCAACTTTACAATTCTAGCACTTTTATCTATTCTTTTTTCTGAAATCTCTCTTTGATAGTTAATAGTTTGACATTGAATAATACTCTGACATTAACCTTGATACCTAATATTTAACTGCCATGCCTCATAATGTAGGTAATATTAATTCGTAATTATTTATTCAATAGTATCAATAATAACTAAATATCTTGATTTTTGTGTTTGTAAAATTTTATTTGTGTAGGTACATACCTGATATTTGCGCGCCCCACGTGGCAGAATGTGATGAGACCATTTATTAATTTAAGACCATGTAATGTACCATGTTCGGACAAACAAATAAATGAATTTGAATTTTTGAATTTGAATTCAACCAAAAACACCATAATAAAATATTTGACACTTGCTTGAACGTTCGAATGGAACACACAAACAATTATAACCAGCCTGTATTATCTAAAGCCAGGGCTACACAGCCAGCCTCTACAGTACTTAAGTACCTACGAAAGATTATGCTAGTAATTTAGATAGGTAAGGCTAGTACGAAAGATAATTCGGAGATGACGATTATAGAGATGTATGAAAAAAACAGTCGCGCTGCTTCGATGCCAAATAAATTTGAATGAGGACTCAAAGATGATGAAAATGATGAAGTCATTATCATAAATGCGTTGAAAATAATAATAATAAGTTTAGAGCTCTCCTCTAAAAATATCAGCACAAGACACCAGCAGATGCGTCGGGAGCCGCGTGACGACTCCCGGCCACCGTAGGCGCGAGCCTGCGGGCGGAGAGTGGAGAGAGGAAGCTCACCGTCCGATCAGGACCAGGCCCGTGCCGGACGGCGCGTACGTGTTCCACGCGCGCCTCAAAGAGATGTCATCATCGAGGAGGCCCTTAGGGCCGAAGCCTGCCGGGTCAGCGGGATTGTCCGAAAGGGTTACCGCTGGCGGCGCTGGCCCGGAACATAAAGGGCTAAGGAAGGAACACGGGTGGGTTTTAGTCAGTAAGAGTCTGACACTCCCTTCCACTCCACCCAGAGCGGGAGGGGTCATTTGATGATTTCCCCATACGCAAAAAAAAAAAAGACACCAGGCGATGACAAAATAAAATGAAAAACTCAAGTCGAAGAAAGAGAGGCACCGTCATCAGAACATCAATTTATTTATTTCTACATAAAAGGTAAGTACATGCAACCCTGCTGTAAATAACGATAAAAGAACTAGGTTGAACATAATCGATTTACTATGTCAAGTAAAAGCCACTAAACAAGCGAACGAGTTTACGATCGTTAATTTGCATAATAGTTATGGTTTAGGTACCTACTCATTATCAGCTGTTTGAGTTGAGACAGGCCGTCAGGCGATAATTCGATCGTCTTTGACGAGTTCTTCTCAACGAAATATCTTAAGTTAAATTGTCTAGACTAGAGATTAGCCTTTGTTTTGCTAAGCCTCAATCAATCTACCTAGCCTTTTCGTGCTACCATGGCTGCGCCACCATGGTGTCCTAATCAGATAAGGTGTCCCATCCCAGTGAAGCGATGGGACACTTCAATATACTTTTACAGCCCAGGCGCATTTCCCGTGTATTTAAGAACGTTTACATTCTAATCTGTCTCATTCTTTTCAAAAACTTTTTGACATCGATTGCCATCGAGATGAGATTGCAACTAGATTTTAAACGTTTTTTAAATACTTCTACAGCTTATACTTCTCCTACCTAGCTACATATTACATTAATATCACGTCTTACCTAAAACCTGTTACCACCTCTAAATATCTGGAATTAGCCTGTACACAGAACATCTGACGCTCTGACGTCAGACCTTGAAAAACACGAACCACGAAACGGTAACCGTCAAGGTTCACCCCGGCTTCGACACTGACATTGGCCGACCATGACGGAAATAGGGCAAGGCCAAGCTTTTTAATAATTACGTAATGACGGTATAAGGACCCAAGAGTTATGGAGGAGAAATGTTATGATTATTGAGGGTACGTATCGTTCATTTTGCGTGCGAGGGCGGGTAGGTATAATATGCCTGAAGGTCGTGTGAAAGCTATTCCGGCGACGGAATATTCGGCTTAGAGGTTTCCGCTTCGTTTCACAACAATATTGAAAAGTATTTTCATTATGAGCGATACGTGGGATGACATAAAGGTTATAAGCCGCTTATTTTTGTCAACCTTTACCCTACCTGCTGTTGAGCCAAGGTAAAGAAAAATATGGTCTCATTGTTCTTTGGCTTAGGTTTTCTAGGGTCCCCATAGTCTTTTACTCTAGCTCTCTCTGTCTGTGATTCCGATAGGTAAGTACCTCTGTACGTCTATACTTGCTAATACATCACACAATTTTCTAGTTGAAATTCTAGTCGATATTACCGGTATATGCTGTCGCGAGCTCCTAAACAGAGAGTTGTCGATGAAAACAGACATATTAAAGTCACATGTTCCAAACTATGATGTTACGATCGACAGCACGTGTCTACTCTAAACAAATCGAGTCATAAAACTATCAGCAACGTATTCTTGCGACAAGGGAGACAACCATCAACTTTTGTAGGAAGAAAATTTCCAATAAATTCAATACAGACTGGCAGGCATATCGACGCGCGTCCTGTTACCATGGATTCAGGATTCTGAACCCCCTGCGTTGAAATTTTTCATCAGGGACTGAGGTGTAGAATCAAGTGCTGAATTCAAGGTTACAGTTTTCACGTCGATGTCCTGCGAGGCTGCCACCCTGTATATAGAATATTGTTCAGGAAAATATCAATGACATTGCGGAATAGGCTGCACTTGACATCAATCATAAGTACCTACTTGCCTATAATTACTTGCTTGGTAGGTACAGTTAATTACAATTATCTAATCTGATATGGAGAAAACAATAGGCCTATTAGAACCTACGACAAGCACTCTGGGCAAGTGCCCAGGGCCCCGCGATCTTCGGGGGCCCCGGCCTACTCTCAAAAAATACATTATTTGCAGCCACCGTTTCATTCTACGCATTTAGTACCCGATTCAATGACACGATTCAATGACAAAATCAGTTATTTGCAGTGCGATTTACAATAAGTTTCTAGCCCCGCAATGAAATATTAGTATGTTTCTCTTACTGTCTCTTATCTACACAGGGGCCCCGTGATCCTATGTGCCCAGGGCCTCCAATATGTAAAGACGGCCCTGACGACAAGAATGGCTTATAGAACCTACGACACCATAACACCTTAGATCTAGATAGAATATTCTAAATATTCTAATAATCAGATAAGCTGAACACAGTGTGCTAAAAGTAGCATAACACATTATTTATCAATCACGATTTGAATACGAGTTTTGAAGGATATTGCTAATCCTGAGTAATCCTTGATCCTTGCTTGATAAGTTCGAAAAATTAATTGTCTGCTCAACAACGTAAATAACGCAATGATTTTTGTGAAGTGTCAAAATGAAGGGCATTGCTACTAATAGTAGGTATGTTACGCAATTATCCCCCTCCTCCTACGAGGTGCGACTTTCTGCTACTGACAAAGGGACCACTTCTGAATAAAATATGCTTAGTGCACAAAATACTGTAGCAAGTGGCCCAAAATTTTAAAGATGGTGATAAATCCTTTGGTTTCTTAGAAGGCCTGCTGTCCAATTACCGATAGTTTTCTGATACTTTAATGTCGAATACTGGTGAAAATGGCAGATTTTTGACAGTATTTAACATTAAAGGCACGCTTTCCTAGAAAATGCAAGCTTTGAATAATGTGCTTTCTCTAATGGAACAGCGACATACTAAACTGATTTAAAATGAACCCTATGAATTTCTTAATTGAAAGGTTAGCACAAAAGCTTTCAAAGTTCCTCCTATCACAGAGATAATAAATACAAGATTGTAAGTAAGAAAACAGCTCTGTGGAGCTTTCAGCCCTCCCCTCAGTGGGCTCAAGGCGACACATTTCCAAAGGTTCTAAAGAGTACCTTGAGCTAATTGGCCCTTCTCGCGATACTGAGGGCTTCAGCTGCTAGCTCCCCAAGTACTTAACATTTTGTAAAAAAAAAAGTAGGTCAGGGGTAGTGGTCTGGCGGTCTGCATTTTTAAGCAAAAGATTCTTGTAGCTTTTAATTTGACTTTATTTTTTTTTGTGATAATAAACTTTTTGTATTACGTCACAAAGTGCCACCCTTACCAATATGAAATCGGACAATACTTTTACCTCCGAAATCTGTAATTCGGGATGCCAAAAAACTATAAAAAGATAGTTAAATAGGTATTTAAATAAGCTTCATAATAGACTAGCTAGCTATAAGTATCTAGATATATGTCTTTCATCATCGCATTAATGATCATTACAAAAGATCGCGATGCTGCGTCTGCGTCGCTTTCGTACCTATTTAGATACTCTTGAACCAAAGACAAGGCCGCTCTCCGCAGTCATTGCCAAGGTTTTCTGGAAAGTTCGCAATTTTTTTATTATACTGCCGCGACGATTGACGGAATTCCAAAACTGCCTTGAACCTGTATGTGAGCATTTAGCTTCCCCAAGATTTTCTTTGGGAAGCTAAAAGGTATATAGGTAGGTTATTAACCGACTTCAAAAAAGAAGAGGTTCTCAATTCGTCGGAACCTTTTTTATTTTATTTTTTTAACATCACGGCAAGACCCTTAGGAGCCGAAGAAAAAGAAAAAAGTCATAAAGAACGCTAAGCGAAAACGAAGTAATAGTGCGGGGATGCGAGGCGATGCGACGCAGTGGGTCGGGGAAAAAGAAATTTCACGCGGACGAAGTCCAGACAGAAGCTAGTTATCAAATAAGCCTACGATAAGTTTATTAGTCCGTTCCCTACCTTTTAAATTAATTGTAGTATCTAAGTAGGCTACTCCATTGTTATATTACCTATATTACTAGCTGCGCCCCGCGTAAATGTCGATCCCGTGGGAATATCGGGATAAAAGTAGCCTATATGTTAATCCAGGGTGTCAGCCACCTCCATACAAAATTTTATCAAAATTGGTCCAGCCGTTTGAGCGTGAAGTAATAACATATAAACACACACACACTCACAAACTTTCGCCTTTATAATATTAGTGTGATAGTGGGAATTACTTCTTATCAGTGGCAGTGTGGTGTGAAAGCTAATAAATAAAGAAAATGGTGTTGTTAACTAGCTCTGATAACATTATTGTGCTCATACGATTACCGCTCTTCTCACAAGGGCATAAAATACTGAGATAAGACAGGTAAATATTATTATGTAGGGACTAATTAACTACCTACACTTCTTAATAAGTTATAGGTATTAAGGGGGAAACTCTAAGGTGGCCCGCGAAATTCATTTTTTTTTAGGTTTTTTGCAATTTGCTGGTCAGTATTAAGTTATACGATGATTAAAATATGATTCGCGGTCGTAACAAATATGTATTTACAGAATTATAATCATTAAAGTCATCAATACAACTCTCTAAGACCATGTAATCCCCAAATGTCAAGATTTCATGAAGTAGTCATTCTTGGGGATTACATGGTCTTAGAGAGTTGTGTTGATGATTTTAATGATTATAATTCTGTAAATACATATTTGTTACGGCCGCGAATCATATTTTAATCATCGTATAACTTAATACTGACCAGCAAATTGCAAAAAACCTAAAAAAAAATGAATTTCGCGGGCTACCCTGGCGCTTTCACCTTAAGTACGACCCTATAAAAATCCCTATTATTAGTTCCTACAATTCTTTTTTTACATTTTTGTTTTCATGTTACAGCTTAGGCGACCATAATTTTAACTTGCATTACCTACCTAAATGGATTTTACCTGCCCTAAAAAAAATTTAATATTATTTTTCCGCAAATATTTTCAACATTTGCGGAAAAATAATAAATTAGTCATTCAATGAATTCCAGTCACATATCATTAAATAATTAAAATGGTTCATCCTTCCTTCCTCCTGTTGTTTGGTTGTTTTGTTACACATAAATTTTTCCTTCGTTCAAAATGCATTGTTTTCCTACGACTTATGTCGATGTTTTTTTACCTTGTTGACAAGAATGTTAGTACAAATTAATTTAGAATAGGAATTACCACAAACTACCTTTAAGATTGTATAATTATTTTTTGAATGCACTCAAAATTTTACATTTTAAAAACCGCGGACAGTTTTCGTAAACAAAATTCCATCCAAATTCTAAAACAAACCGGTTATAGACAGTGGTGGATAGAATTATTGTATTTCTAAACGAAAATTAGATACTTAAATTTGTCGTGAGTGACCTACAGATCATTTTTATATAAGTACCTAGGTAAAATCAAACCAAAAAAAATTCGCCAGTGAAAATGAAAAAATTATTTTAAAAAATTAAACCGACTTCAAAAAGAAATGAACTCAAAATTATGAAATAACTTTAATTTCGGAAGTCGGTGTCTTGGGATCTGTTTTAAGTTTTAGTTTTTTGCCACCGACTTCCGAAATTAAAGTTATTTCATAATTTTGAGTTCATTTCTTTTTGAAGTCGGTTTAATTTTTTTAAATTACTTTTTATTTTATTATTTTTAGTTTTAAGTAAAAACTGGGATGTTTGTTTGTAATATTAGTAGGTAATAGTTTTGTGATAAATATTGCGGTAGAATTTGACCAAGGTTTTGAGATGTTTTCCCTTTGACACTACACCCGTAGCTCGTATCAATAAGCCAGACCGTCACACTTACACGTATTAGTCCATATCTTGAAAATTACTGAATCGATTTTGATGAAACTTGCACTGTTCCCTAAGTTGAAGTAAATGTAAGCCAATAAAAAAAGAATGGTCACGATCTGATTAATAGTTACGGAGATATGCGTGGACAACCATACATACCTACATACATCTATAAAATTTTGTATATTTGTTTGGAAGCCCTAATAGATTGTCCTATGTGAATATAATGCAATTTCAATAATATTACATACATACGTGTCGAATTGATAACCTCCTTTTTTTGAAGTCAGTAAAAAAATCTCGTCAAATATATTTATGTAGATACCTACTTAAGTTAGACTAATTATGCCCATCGATCAAACAGTTCGTTGTACTTGACACATTGAGACTTGACATATTGCTTGACATTAATAACTTACCTTGAACCAGGGGAGTTTTATGGTTTCCTTGAATGTAGGTGAACGAATCGACCGCTAGTCCATAGGCTGATTCTTATCTCTGGGCCAAGCTCAAGGACTAAGGACACGGTGAAGGTCGGTTATGAAACAACCCTCGGCTTTTTGTTTTGGGAACGCTTTTATCAAATTCTGAATTCAAGTTTAGTAACCTGCTAAGCATTCAGGTCTTCGTAATCAAAAATAATACCATTTTTTTTTAATAGAGAAATTATACTCTCGATGCCGATGCCGAGTTATGCAATGAAAGTGAAAAATAACAAACTTGACATTGGCATCGTCGAGATAACGTAACGTAACGTTGAAGAAGTGTTTGTTGGACTCGATCCAGACACGAAAAAGAACCAGCAACGTTCTAATTTTAAATTTCCCACCTAATCGTTGATAACTAATAGTGCGTGACGCGAGGTTCACAATTTCACAATCGATCGATTATGATTAGATTCGTTTAATATTAATATTATTTTTTATTGCGAATAAGCCGTTTCTTTAATTTACAAGACTGTCAAAAATCTATTAACAATATTTAGGAATAAAACTGACTGTTTTGACGTGACTTGTGATTTTGACGGTAATTCCCATGTCCCGAATCAAATTCCTTACACGATCTGAACTCAACACACTGAACTGCTGATTTTTTACTATATTGTTCCGGACCTATCCCATTTTATCTAGAATTCCCGTGCCTTAATCATACCTGTCTGTGTTAAGATATCTCGAGCCACAAATTCAGCAATATTTTGAAGAAGCAGGGTAGGTCATAAGTCATTCCAGAATAAAAATCTCGAATTAACCAAGAAGACATTGTATTGGAAGTATACTATCAGAATACTTTTATGAGTGAAGACTTCCTAGAATTTCATCTAGATTTGGCTCTAGTCAAATACAACGCCAATTCATGTTTGCTTATGTATTTACATTCTCGAAAGTACCTGTGTATATGATTGGATAAATCAGAAAGCCAGTCAGACCTATTTGGTAAAAAATACATATTTCTTACATGCATTGTCGTTGCGTTTACCTGGCTCCGAGTTTAATAGATGATAGGCAATTACCCTTGGATTGGGATGAGATTAAATAACTGCTGTAATGATATAGTCCAAATCACGACTTGAAGCTAAACTGGCTCGCGATCTGCCTGCCAGGCAACCATCACCAAGGCCAAGGTTGACAGGGAAGGGGGGGCGCGGGACGCTGCCGCGGGCTTAACGCTCCGCTCGAACCCGCACGGACCATTCTGCACCTCGCAGTCGACTCTGACGGTTGTACAAGCGCAAGGTAAGCGGTGGTCATTTAAATATTTATCTACCGACGTAAAGTTTCGCTTAGACCGCGTCCCATCAACAGTTCAACACACCACCGCCGCTTCTGAACTCGAAAAATGTTCCTAGCTTATTGTGTGATAACTAAATCCTTATTCAAGATGTGCTTCGATAATGTTAAGTGTTCTATTTCGCCGATAAGATTATTATCGCACTCGTTTAAAGAAGTTGGAATTGCATTCAAATATAACCCGCGAAGGTAACCGGTGGCGTAAATAGGGGGAACTTTCCCTCCGAAAAGTTTTGAAGTCGTTCCCGAAGGGCGGGAAGCGTGAATCCGCGTGCGTGCTGCGTGTCGCGCATCGATCGGGCCACCCCTCGCCCTCGCCACTCCCGGCTCCGATACATTCATTTGGACAAAATATCATTCCATCATTGCATTTAATATCCTCCGTTCCTTTTATTTATTTGCAGTAGTTTTAGTGATTTAGTGCATGTTTTAGCCGCTAGTTAATAAATAGTATTTGTGAAAATGGGTGGCTGTGCAACGAAAGAAAACAAGGAAAACAAACCGGCTGACGATGCCGACGGGTGCGTATTAATCCGGCCGGCATTTATCTCCGGTGCCCGCTGCCAAATTTTATAGTTAACCGGTTTTTTGTGTTCAAGTCACTGTTACTTTGCTCTAAATTGCCATTTTAATCGTCTCCATTACCTGAATATTGGTACCAGTACCGTAAAAATGTGTCCCTATACCTACTTGATTCGTATTTGCAATGTTTCCGACGGACATTGAACCTAAACGGGATGTAGAAATTATGGCGTTTCCGGATTGACCGGCCGTCTAATGATCGTAAATTCCTACCGCATAAAGTTATGTCATACCTCTTGGTTTTATAGTTTATTTAATATTAATATGTAAATCGATAGGAAGGCATTGTGTTTAGTCACTAATGGTTGTCGAAATTAAAATTGTAATATGCAAAATCCTCATATATAGAGGTAGGTACTAACTTAAGGAAAATAACAATATTTCTCTGAGCTTAAAGCTGATGTGTGTTAAACTTGATTTACCTACCTATCATGCAAGTTACCCAATGTCTTTTTCGCAAATAGGTAGGTACCTACATGCATTCAATAAACATAAAGGCTCTTACACACCGGCGCGACTTGTCGCGCGACGTGTCGCCTGGCGATTCTGCGATATTATCGCGCCGCAACACCTTTCACACAAGCGCGACGCGAATCGCGGCGCGACACCATACTAAATGAACATTTAGTATGGTGTCGCGGCGATATCGCGTCGATATCGCGGCGATATCGCGGCTACACGGTGTAGCGCTACTCGTCGCGCCGCGACGGTGTCGCGGCGCGACAAGTCGCCCCTGTGTGAAGTGTCGCGCGCGTTTCCATAGAAATTGTTCTATGGATATATATCGCAGAATCGCGTCGCACTGTCGCGTCGCGCCTGTGTGTAAGAGCCTTAATCATATCAACTCATATCCAATATCACGATTGGCGTAATTCATGGAACGATAAGTGGATTCCGTAATCTGACGATGTTTAATTACCTTCTCGAATAGAAATGAATGCAAAGTAACAAGAAACTCACGATAACACGTTCGTTCGTTGGTCGCGAGTGGGAGGTACGGCTGCGCGCGACGAAGAAGAACCGGTGCGCAGTGAGCTGACACATCCGTTCGACTTGCGCGTGTCGGTCAAGGCGACCTCTAGCTAAATTACGTAATTCCACCACAAAACTGAGTGTTTCCCTGGGTGTGTTCGGTCAAAAACAATTCCAAACCCGGTCCAGTCCGCGTAACATCTCCTCCAGTAACAGTAGTTGTTGCACCCAATTTCTATCCGTAACTAGTGGCTTTAGTTAATTCCATCAGTATGAATTATAAACTGAAAGTCACAATTCCTGTGGTGGTTTGCGGTGGCGCCGTTCTCGCGTATTACCTCATCAGGCGGTTCGTAATATTTGTAAAAATAACATTTCGTTGTTTCTTATTCATATTTTTCGCTTTATTAATGTCTTTTAATATTGTAGAATTAATTTAGAAGTGAAATAGGATTAATAATCAAATCTCGACTTAAAACTTTTTGGATGTTGACTTAGGTTTACTCTTCCACCGCTCGATTCCAGAGTCGATGGGTACGTCACTATTATTTTCACTTTTAAAAATATAGCGGTTTATTATTTGGCTACGTGTACGTGCGCGTCGCAAGGATTCTTTAATTTTCGTTGTGTTTTCATTGAAATTATTCAAAATGTGCACTAGGGCGACATGCGCTGCGTTGAAAGCGTTAGAATCGTATTTATACCCTTATCATCAGTATTTAGAAAAGTGAAATTTTAAAATTGATTTTTGATTATGTCGTTACAGAAAAGCCGCAGCAATGGTGGACGCCGCAACCATCGAGAAGTTGGAGGCTGGTTTCAGCAAGCTCCAGGCCTCTGACTCCAAGTCACTGCTGAAGAAGTACCTTACCAAGGAGGTGTTCGATGCTCTTAAGAACAAGAAGACCTCCTTCGGCTCGACTCTGCTGGATTGCATCCAGTCTGGTGAGTAGAAGTAGACTTTGACACGGTTGTTGCTATCTTGTAATCATAGTTATACATAAGTACCTACTAGATAGGCACGTAGGCAGTCCGCATCAATTGATAACTTGATAGCAAATATCTGATTAGACAATATGCAATACCAGCAGTTTTAAGTAGGTACTGAGTTTACCTAGTTACCTAGTCAATAACCTTTCGATGTCTTTAAATAAGTTTTAATTTAATATTTTACGTAAGCCGGTAAATCAAGCTAATGTTATTATGTAATCTTTTCTAGGTGTTGAGAACATGGACTCTGGTGTCGGAATCTACGCCCCTGACGCTGAGGCGTACACAGTGTTCGCTGACCTGTTCGACCCCATCATTGAGGACTACCACAATGGTTTCAAGAAGACCGACAAGCACCCCGCCAAGAACTGGGGTGACGTGGAGACTCTCGGCAACCTGGACCCCGCTGGCGAGTTCGTAGTGTCGACCCGCGTGCGCTGCGGTCGCTCCATGGAGGGCTACCCCTTCAACCCCTGCCTGACCGAGGCCCAGTACAAGGAGATGGAAGACAAGGTCTCCACCACCCTCTCCGGACTTGAGGGTGAACTTAAGGGTACCTTCTACCCCTTGACCGGCATGTCCAAGGAGACCCAGCAGCAGCTGATCGATGACCACTTCCTGTTCAAGGAGGGTGACCGTTTCCTGCAGGCCGCCAACGCTTGCCGCTTCTGGCCCTCCGGCCGTGGTATCTACCACAACGAGAACAAGACCTTCTTGGTGTGGTGCAATGAGGAGGACCACCTCCGTCTCATCTCCATGCAGATGGGTGGTGACCTGAAGCAGGTTTACAAGAGGCTGGTGACCGCTGTCAATGACATTGAGAAGCGCGTTCCCTTCTCCCATGATGACAGGCTCGGTTTCCTGACTTTCTGCCCCACCAACCTGGGCACAACTGTGCGTGCGTCCGTACACATCAAGCTGCCCAAGCTGGCGGCCGACAAGGCGAAGTTGGAGGAGATCGCTTCCAAGTACCACTTGCAGGTGCGCGGCACCCGCGGTGAGCACACCGAGGCTGAGGGTGGCGTCTACGACATCTCCAACAAGAGGCGTATGGGACTTACAGAGTACGACGCCGTCAAGGAGATGTACGACGGCATCGCTGAACTGATCAAAATTGAGAAGTCCCTGTAAATCGGTTAACGATCTCGCGTTATCAGTATTTTTTGTATTATTTATCGTTTTCATGTAAGAATTGATTGGACGTCGGATTGGTTGGGCCGGCAGACGGCACTAGTCAGCGCCCCGCGAGTGTGGCCGGCCACGCAAGCGGCCCTATAAACTGTTTTTCGTAAAAGTATTTTCTATAAGGAAATGGAAAATAAAGACAGCTAGCGTTAAGACCATTATTGTCTATTCTTTCTACCCCTACCCATATATTATCACACAAGACACTGTTTCATCTATTCAAATAACTAAACAGATTGAAAGATTAAATTCAGATGATTATTTTGATTATGAATAACTGTATGACTTCAGCTAAAGGACAGACAGATCATACACTAAACAAAATATAAACAAACAAAAAAATATATACATAAACTGAGACAGATCCCTACGGGCTACAACCCTTCCGTTCCTACCCCTATATATATTTTTTTTTTTCTTTTTATACATCCTACTCCTATTTTCTGAAATGTTACCAGTATAATACTTCGATTACTTCGTAAGTTGCCTCTTTATTCGTAAATACAACGCTCACTAAGCTACGCTAGAACATTGATAGCCATTGCCCAATAATATTAAGGAAGTAGCCCATGAAAGTAATTTAGATATTTCTTGCGAAAATGTTTTTTTTTTGAAAATTGGCAAAATTCTAATTGATTTAGTTCAGAATGGGGTGAAATTTTACACCCAAATGGCAACACTGAATAAATGTCACCACCGTCCACCACTGTTAATGTCAGTAAAAAAAAATCGGAACTTTATTAGACATTAAAGTTCTTAAATCTCTTTGGTTAAAGTTTATAATTTCAATGAAAGAAGCAACAATGGCTACTCCAAAAAGTGAGAAGGAGCTGCATTTACCATTATCTAGAGTAAAAACTATAATGAAAAGTTCGCCGGACGTCGAAGCGGTTGGCGCTGAACCTCTGTATTTAGTTACGAAAGTTACCGTGAGTATGTGATGTTTTGCCGATTTTATAACCTATTGTCTCCAAACAATAGCGTTGTTTGCTATAACAACTGGTTAAAACAGATTTGTTCTCATGAAATAAGGCCTCACTCATACTGAGTCATAATAAAAACAATACTTTTCATACATTGCAGGAGTTATTTGTCACAGACTTGGCCAAAAGAGCATTCAAAACCAGCAAGAACACCTTATTAGAATATAAACACATCGCGGAAGTCGTCCAAGAGGATGATACGTTAGACTTTCTACGGGAGATCATGCCTAGGAAGATCACTGTTAAGCAGTACAAAGAAATGATGGCTAAAAAGGCGGCGAAAGGTGTTAGATCTGATGATTCGAGTGAGGAATCCAGTGAGGAGGAAAGTAGTGAAGAAAGCTCTGAAAATAATGAACAAGACTGACATATAGTGAAACTGAGTTATGTGTACGATATTTTAAGTATTATTACTTTTATTTTTCAACTCTTATCGGCTTACACTAATACTTTTCGATGATGTTATTCAAACATGTTTCATGTATGGTACCGGGATGATGTATCCCTTACTTGAATACTGAACTAATATGGTAGTCGTCAAAGATTCTTAAGTGCTGTGTACTTTAGCTGATATTGTTACGATGATAATTATGGTAGAATGAATAATTAAATTGATAAAATTAATGTATGTAGATGGATTGCTTCTGTTTTCAAAAGCACAGTAACATGGATATGTAAAGTTGATCAAATTTTAGGACAGATCTTTTAAAATTCATAATTTGGTTAAATCATGTTTACACTGAAGTTTTCGCTAATATTAATTGATTATAATTTTAATTATCTAAATTGAATCTATCATCTGAATTTAATCTTTTAATCTGTTTTTACTAAATTAAATTTATTGTTCTTAGTAAATTAGTATAATTTTATTCTCAAAGTTTTTAATGTTCCTTGATTAAGGGCCAAAATATATTGTAACTCTTAACCAATCCTAACTTCATTGGGACGAGCTGGTACACATGAGTAACAGAAGCGGTAAAAATTTGCACCGCCTTGTCCCTGAGAGGACTTCTGGCATTCAATAGCAGCCTAATTTTATCTAATTAAATAATTAAGACACGTCTGTTTAATGTGCTAATTATTCGCATGTTATTCTTATTTTTAATAAATTGTCTCAATCTCGCAAACAATACATTTTATTTGCCAAATTCCTTGAAACGTGTGAAAGTGACCTCTAGCGATGGTACCGTGAAACTTTGATACATCCTAAACTATCACAGAAGGCGCTTTGTTATATTTGTGGGCTGTTGTATTTTTTTCCAAAAGATGGCAGCACAGGTTGGGACTGCAACTTAAGAGTATACAGTGTGAGTCTTCATAATGTGCACATAACGAAATGAGGGAAACATAGCTTAATTTTATCGACGGAAAAAATATTTGAAAAAATAAAAAAATATTTAATAGTATCTTTACCTGCTAAAGTATGGTGATTGCAAGGCCTTTCTTTAACAGTTGATAGGAAATGTTGTGATTGAGTTATAAACATGGTATTTTTACGTTTAGAAATCTGATACGATGGAGAATAATTTAAAGTAATAAAAACTGGCCAAGTGCGAGTCGGACTCGCACACGAAGGGTTCCGTACCACAAGGCAAAAACGCCGAAAAAAACACGTTTGTTGTATGGGAGCCCCCCTTAAATATTTATTTTATTTTGTTTTTAGTATTTGTTGTTATAGCGGCAACCGAAATACATTTGTGAAAATTTCAACTGTCTAACTATCACGGTTCATGAGTTATAGCCTGGTGACAGACAGACGGACGGACAGCTAAGTCTTGGTAATAGGGTTCCGTTTTTACCCTTTGGGTACGGAACCCTAAAAAGGGTAAGTAATCGGGGCTTTTATTGAGTAATTTTACAATTATTGTAAAAATTGATGAAAAAATATCAGATTTTTGCTAAAAAAAAAACCATAATTCTCAATTGAGGGCGATTGTTTACACAGGGGTGACCACAGCAGCACAAGAATTTTAAAAATGCTACAATAAAATTTTTTTTTTAGATTTTTTTTAATATTTTTTCCGTCGATAAAATTAAGCTTAGTTTCCCTCATTTCGATATGTGCACATTATGAAGACTCACATTGTATAATTACAGTAGTTATATACTATAAGGACTGCAACCAATAAAATATGTTAGCAACGTAACTTGTCGAGCCTTGCATTATGAACTTTCGCGCATGTTCTCTCACTCGCACTCGCCTCATGTCACCATTTGGTTCCTCTGAAGGATTAGTATTTGATTTAGGTTGTAAGTAGGTATAGGTAGGAGGGTCAGCGGGATTGTCCGAAAGGGTTACCGCTGGCCCGGAACATAAAGGGCTAAGGAAGGAACATGGGTGGGTTTTAGTCAGTAAGAGTCTGACACTCTCTTCCGTTCCACCCAGAGCGGGATCATTTGATGATTTCACATCCGAAAAAAATGCTAATATGATTCATGCAAAGGTCTGTTTACAGTTCTCACTTCGATTTCGGGCTTGTTGTACACTTACAACAACGTTTCAAAGTTCATAAGGCGCGTGGTCAAAATCGGAACTAACGCCGCCATCTTGTTTTGTCAATACAATTTCTGTGACAGTTTCACAGTGTTTATCAACAACGCCCCGCCTGTCTAAGTCATTCAGGCGCCAAAAAATCCTTGTAGCACTCTACAAGTGAAGCGCGCGTGCGATGTGCGCAAGATTTCATAATAGTAGGAGCAATTCTAACACCTTTACACTGACAGCCTCAATACCACATCCGGTGAATCAAATGCATTTCCGCCGCTTACAATCTAATTATTTTAAATGTTTTTACATTTTACATAATCCTTGTAGATGAGGAAGCGAAGAAGCATTCTTTGTTTTAATCACTTAATGTAGATTTTAAGTAAACCAGTAAAATATAAATTTAAGTTATGTCTGAACCAAAGTTACTTGGTGTCATCATCATCATCCTCCTGCACTTACAACTTACATAACATAACATTATAGAGCCTATAACTTTCCCACTGCTGGGACACAGCACAGGCGTCCTCTTGGTGAGAGGCAATCCACCACGCGGGCCCAGTGCGAGTTGATAGATGTCACGTCATATAACCGGCTGTCTTCGAATGTTTGGTTCTAGGACATGCCGGTTTCCCGATGTTTTCTTCCACCGTTTTGAGAGCAGTGGTGATTAAATTATTTACACAAAGTAGAGTGCCTGTCTGGGTTCGAATCTACGATCTACAACTCGTAATCAATATACTTGGGGTCGGCGCAGCATGTATTCTTCCCTATTTCATTTGTCTCTAAAATAGTAAAATTATTAAAACTTGCCGAGATAATTGCTTTTCATGAGACTACATTAAGAACGTAAACTGTAATTGTTGATCGTATCAGTGACGTGGCCATGACGCAACACTTAAGTGTTAAATCTTATTTACCCTGAAGCATTTAAGTTGTTACTGAGACCTAAATCTAGATTTTTGCAACAAAAGTTAAATTTTATATTGACCTCGTGTTTTTATTTTGCGTTGGTATAGCTGCTGCTAAGCTTCCTTTATCTTCATGATGTCGGTTAGGCTGTGTATAGGTACCTGCGTAATACACTATCGATCACAATCTAAATCATTTTGAAGGATATTGCTATCGAAATCTTTGTCTGCTCAACAACGTATGTTAACTATGTATTACTATGTAACGGCTGTTTTTGTACGTGAGTTTCAATGTTTGTAAACGCACCCACAATACAGGAGAAATTCCTAGCGTAGGGCTAAAAAAAAAAAAAAAACAACTAACGCAATGAATGTTGTTGAACTGAAAAATAAAGCCATTTTTATTGTTATTATGTTACGCAAGTACCCCGCTGTTCACGGAGTAGGATTTACAACCCGCAACAACAAATAAGCAAAATTCAAATAAAAGTTTCGTGATTTCGCCGCGTTTTTTTCATCATCATCATCATCAGCCTATAGCATTCCACTGCTGGACATAGGCCTCCCCTAATGAGCGCCATAGCGCCCTGTCTTGACGCATCCAGCATCTGCCTGCAGTCTTTCGCAGATCGTCATCCCACCTGGCCGGAGGGCGTCCCACACTACGTTTGCCGAGTCGTGGTCTCCACTCAAGAACTCGTTTACCCCAGCGGTTGTCGGTTCTTCGCGAGATATGGCCGGCCCACTGCCACTTTCGGATGCATTCGTTACGGATCCTATCCTTCAGAGAGACTCCGAGCATAGCTCTTTCCATAGCTCGCTGAGCGACTTTGAACTGGTGGACCAGCTGTATCGTGAGTGTCCACGTTTCAGCCCCGTAGGTCATGACGGGTAGGACGCACTGATTAAAAACTTTCGTTTTCAAGCATTGCGGTATAGATGACGCGTTTTTTTATAAGTCCCAAAATAGGTCAAATTCTCAAATTGTTTAGTGAAATCCTTAGTGTACAATTACAAGTGGTAAATAAAAAAAATATATAGAAACAATTATGGACCCATTCTCAACTCTAATTTAAATAAAAAAAAGTAACACATAGCAGCCTGTTTTACAATTCAACGCGTTTCGGCGGCGGCGATGGTGGTATCACGGGATCCCAGTAGTATTTCTGGTAGATGCCATCCCAGAAGCGAGTGCGTTTTTCCAAGAGCACCCCACGAAGTTCCAGCTTCTCATCGATGGACATGTGTGGTGACCCGTCTGCACCTACTGCCGGCCACTCGGGCAGGGATGACCCTTCAGGCACTGGCTTCCTGAAATGGCCAAAATTTTACTTCTAAATTATAAATAAAGCACTCTTATCTCGTCTCGTTCGAGTCGCAAAAGTTCCGCCTTGGAGTTTGCCAAAGAGCGATAGAACGCTGCATACTGCCTCCCACTCCCTCTCGGCCCGGACCATGGCTTGCACCAGGGCCGGACGCGAGAGGTCGCCGCCGCTGCCGATCGCCTCTACGAGGACACGGCGCGGCGGTGCTCCGCCCAAGCGGGGCAGACCTCCACCGTGTGCTCCACAGTGTCCTCTGGGCGATCCTGGCAATGGTGACACCCGGGCGTTTCCTCCCGCCTGATGATGTGCAGGAACCTCCCGAAACTTCCGTGTCCGGTGAGGACCTGCGTCAGGCGGTAGGTGAGGGCACCGTGGCGCCTCTCTAGCCACTCCTCAAAGAGGGGTCTTATCGCCGCTATGGCGGCGTGCCCTAGGCTACCAGGCTCAAATGGGATTGGGCAGGTCACATCAGCCGCATGCAGGATGACCGCTGAGCAAAAGTCTCCACATAATGGCTGCCTGAAGATGCGATACCGTGAGGGCTGCTTCGAGGTGGCACGGGAAATTTGTCTAACAGTGGGAAAGAATAGGGTAAACCGTTTAGGCTGGTTTTATCGTCACGCCGCCGCTAGACGCGCCGCTACGCAGCGCGCTGTTAACAGCACGCGCTTGAACAGCGGTGCACCGTAAAACGAGGTTAGTACCGCGCGTTCCGCTGCTGTGGGCCAGTCGTGTAGGTATAATATGCAGGTTAATATGGTTTGAGTACTGGCCTACCTACAATACGGCGCGTACTCATCGGCGTCACACTAAAACGCATACTGGCCGTAGAAGCGAATGAGCGGCGCGCGCTTTGGCAGCGCCGGCGAACATCGCGCGTTTATTGAACGGCGTTGCTCAAGCGCGTGACTTTGAAACGCAACTACTACCCCCTACCATACGTCGTTGCCCCTACCCCATACATCTACGAACGCGCGCGCTCCAACGGCGCTGCCGAAACGCGTGACGATTAAACCAGCCTTAGGGGCTCCTTTTGATTGAAATACAGTTAGTATGGAGTAGGGACGCCAACACAAAAACACTTACCCAGTTTTGATAAAGTTATGCCAAAGTTCACGGACAGTTTTCTTCATTTTTTTATTCTTTTGAGACATGTTGCTTTCCTCTTTTTCCATAAAGTTACCATCCATGACTGCTGTCGTTTGCGCACAGTGGGTGGCACCTCTCCTGTTAGTGTGTGGTACCACTGGAGTGTCATCGTCAACAAACGAAAATTCATATAAATATACTTGGTTGTTACCAGCCTTCGCGTGCAACTTTGCAGCCGAAAGTATAGAATAAGTAAAGAGGACATCTGAAAAGAAGTCGACGTATGCCAAAACATTGTCGTTGCCAACAGGTTTGTCGCCAAAATAAAATTCCTTAACCTTCTTGGCTACTTCTTCTTTCTCTTCGTCAGATTCAAACTTTAAGTTAGCAGGCAAGAAATCAGAAAACTTTTCATTCATCTTTTGCTTCCAAAATTCAAAGAAATCAATTCGCATCAGTCCTTCCATTTCGGAGAAACCATATAACATAGGCAACTTTCTGTAGTTGCCTTTCTTTAGTATACTCAGAGGAGATTCTGTCAGGAATGCTCCGTCTCCTGTGTCACGTTCCACACAAGGTGAGAACAAGAAAGTGGAATCAGTCCTATCCAAAAATGGATCTGCAGTTAGCAATTGCATTGGAGCTGTCTTGTAGAACTTTTCTAATGCATAAATATCGTCCACATTCGTGAAGTTCAGTCTTCTGGCATGAGTTTTGGCATTTGCTACAGGATCCCTCTGAACCGCAAATGCGCCAAGGTTTCCACCGCTTTCAGGTATGATTCGGTGGAATAAACCCTCGGCTGATTTGGAGAGCATTAATAGGTCGGCTGCGGCAGAACCTGAACTGCCACCTGCAAGTGTCACGTCATCAGGGTTACCGCCGTAGCCAGCGATGTTCTCTTGCACCCAGCGTAGTAGCGCCACCTGGTCCTTCATGCCGGCATTGCCTTGGACGTCTTCGGTGCCGAGGCAGAGGAACCCGTGAATGCCGAGTCGGTAATTGAAAGTGACAACGATTAAATCTTTCTTCTCCATTAAGTGTAGTGCTCTCATCATCTCACCATAACCTATGATAAATCCTCCTCCGTGAATGTATATTAGGACTGAGAGGTGTTTCTTGTCTGTGTCGGGAACGTACACATTGGCGACGAGACATTGTTCATGCTGCACCAGATGTGCAGGCATTATTTCACCCATTTCGAGCTTAAACTGAGGACATACGACATGCTCGGTGACGGCTTCATATGGATCCGACCATGTTGGTGCTGGAAGAGGTGCCTGAAAAAGAAAGTTTTATCTACAGTTAATCAATCTGCCTGGCCTTTTCCCAAGTAAGTAATATGTTGTATAAAACGCACACTATGCAGCCAGGCATATTATAAATTGGGGGACTATATCGCCGATGAAAGTGCTTGGCTAAACGCTGGTCCTGCTCCATAAGGACGCACAAATAATTTGATTAGCATTGGAAAATACTGTTGAAGCTGCTGAAGATTTTAAAATACACTTTTTGCATTATATAAATTCAATCTCCTAGTATTGTATAATTGCATAGCACATGTGTGAGTACTATGTACATACTATAAAGCTTCCATTTACTGGGTACGCCGTTCATTGACTTGAATGTGCCCTGGCGGCTGAGAGTATGTCATGCTCACTCAAATGTCTCGCTGATGGTGGCGCGTGTGTTGGATCATTTAGCTCCCTATAAAATGGTTGAGCTGAATGGTGCTAATACATGCGTCATGTTCGTGAACGGGCGCCGTCAGTAGGGACTGGTCATCTCTTTGCTGCCATGGCTTATTTTAATTTAATTTAATATTTGAATTGTTTTTTTCATTACGGACGCTTTTAACGTTCTGCATCGTTCTCACATGCATAATTTTTTACATGAATGATGTAAACAAGACTTTGTAACCATATTATTTTGATTTAAAAGAGTGTCCATGGAGTTTCTTGTCCGTTCTTCTCCATAGGTACCTACGCTTTGGAATGGGCAACTAGCTTCACCTTTCTGACTGACCGACCCCTTGACAATTCAAAAGTGCCTGTAATTGGTTTAATTGAAATATATGCTTTGAGTTTGAGTTTTGAGTTTGAGTTGGGTTCGGCTTCCAGTCTGACCGAATGCAGCTGAATACCAGTATTTTACATGAAGCGACTGCATATCTGACCTCCACATCCCAGTTACTGGCAAAGACTACAATATGATGCTGGTTACTGGGTAACACGATACCCCTTGGTAAGACTGGTTGTCAGGGTTTTAAGCTTCTGACTACACAACGACTGTCAAAGATCTACGAATGACAGCTGCCTAGCCGAATCAAGTTTCCGAGGTACGGATGGGTCTCGTTATGGATGATCACCTAATGATGGATAGGTATCATTAAAAAAACTACGAGAAAATCGAGAAAATTTGCACATTGGTTGGTAATTACACAGATAAGAAAACTACTGTTTCGGTTACACACTGGAGTCATTTTTGAAGACGTCGTCGTAAAAATATTATTTGGTACCTATTTATATCTTAGTCTATAATTCATCAGCAGTTTTGTATTGTACCTATATCAATCATTAATCTTTGATCACGAAACATAGCGCAACTTCTAATAGAAAACTCTACAATTCAAACCTTGAATCTATTCTCGCCCAAGGGCGGTGTGGCGTAGGGTATGTTGTAGAACACGTACACTTCTCCGTCAGGGTGCTTGCGCCCGCGTACCGGCCCCTGCGGAGTTTTCACTTCCCGCCATTCGTTGTCTGCCAAAACAATTGAAAAACAAAAAAATAGCACACACACCGTCCACATATCTACCTAGCTCTGCTGTTTTCGGCTAACTATGGATTAAACAGATAAAATACAAATAACTCATAACCGGATAGTATCTACACTAGGCCACAATAAGTGAATTGTATGAATTATCTTATCTAATAAAGACTTATAGCTACTTTAGTTTGACACAATTAATTAGGGATGGGCCGAATATATTCGATTTTTATTCGGGATTCGGCACAGACAGGCATCACAGATGGGTAACCTTGCAAAACCATGTAAATTACGCATAACACATTATAAATCGGCACGTAGGAGGTAGCTAGTGTAATTTGTCACGGCTCTGCAACTCGGATGAGGTTCTATAGGCAGTAATTATGGGGACTGTGCCTAAGCGATTGTCGGTGGTTCATCGACTCACGCTCATTGTTCCCACTCTATTGTTTTTTTTTTCTTGTAAAAGTTGTTTCTTTCAGTCCCATTTCATGTCATGACAACAAACAACAAACAGGCTGTTAGATAGCAGGACGGGACCTCCTGGACTATCTTTTTTGAAATTGAATTTATAGTTGAAACGATGACATTTCCATAATGTTTGATTTGTGAATACTTGTAAATGGCAATTGTAACCGCTAATTGTTAATTATTTACCAACATATTACATACAATGATATTAGACTGTAAACTTTCCAAAAAATAAATACTTACCTAAAAGAAAAGTATTAAAATACATAACTACAACGCCTATGTTGCAAAAAATAAGCCCCAATTCATTATATATTGCCGTACGCACACACAATCTCATTACATGGAGGATTTAACCGCACAATTTAATTCACAAGTAGGTACTGTACACACCGGATGGCTGAAAGAAGAGTGACGATATTCGCCTTCACAATATAAAAGTGCATGTCCTAAATGGGGTCAGCGCACGCAGACCGAACTGCAAAATGCTCGCGCATGGTCGACCAAAATGTAGAATGCATATTCGAACACGCAGTCGGCTTGCTCGAGCATGGTCGAGCATCTTTGGGTGTATTCAATTTTGCGAAGTATGATAATAATCATAAGATATTTTTTTCAATAATCTCAGTAAATGCTCTGCTCTGCTCTGCTCTTGGTGTGCGCTGACCCATGGGAGTGCCCCTGGAGACGGAGTAGGATAAGAGCAGGGGCCATAAAACCCCGCTTGAGTATCTCCAAAAGTACTTGGCCGTTATTCGACTAACCTTTAAATAACATATTGAATGGGTAAGTACATCGTTCGTAATTCCACAACGGGGTAAAGCCAATTTTATTCTGGCTTTTAGTCTCTACAATCTAGTCTATCAGTAGCCTATAAGTTAGTTGTTAGTTGTTGTTTAGTTAGTTGTGTCTACTGTGTTAAGATAACCTAATGCCTACTGTCAAAAAGAGTTTTTAATGTCGGCCGAAAACTGAAAAATAAATCCTAATTACTGTGTGACCCAGTGGTAACGGCCACGATTTACAAATTGTAGGTCGTGGGTTTGAACCCAGGCAGGCGTTTTAGTTTGTATTCGTAATTTCATTACCACTGCTCTCAAAACAGTGAAGGAAAACATCGTCAGGAAACCGACCGGCATGTCCTAGAACCAAAAATTCGAAGACGTGATATCTACCAACCCCGCACTGGGCTGGCCGCGTGGTAGATTATAGCCCACTCCCTCTCAAAGAGATGAAACCTGTGTCCCATCAGTGGGAACATTATAGGCTGATTATGCTATAAGTACTAAGTACAAGTAGGTACTTTATAAACGATAAATGCCAGGATTCGGAAAAGATGGAACATAGCAGTTGCCATTTTTTTTTTGCGGATGGGAAGTCAACAAATGACCCCCTCCCGCTCTGGGTGGAGGAAGGGAGTGTCAGACTCTTACTGACTAAAACCCACCCGTGTTCCTTCCTTAGCCCTTTATGTTCCGGGCCAGCGGTAACCCTTTCGGACAATCCCGCTGACCCGGCAGGCTTCGGCCCTAAGGGGGCCTCTCCTCGATGCTGACATCTCTTTGCTCCGCGTGGAACACGTACGCGCCGTCCGGCACGGGCCTGGGTCCTGATCGGACGGTGAGCCACCCATTACTCTCCGCCCGCAGGCCCTAGCAGTTGCTATCTCCTATCATTTCTACGATCTTCGTCAAGGCAGTCTAAGCTGAGAGATCCTGCGGTTGACTAGCAGTATCATCAATCACCTCGGAATAATGCTCTACGGATTGCGTACAAACATAATCATCTATAGACTTCTCAGCTCCCCACATTGCCATTATTATAAACATTGTTTGACAGTTAATTTTGTCGAGGACATAATATTGTAGGACATATTGGCTTTGTTTGTTTCCAATTATAGCTCAAAAGGCCAGTTCCCGTAATTAAAAACGTTCAAAATCTAGTCGCAATCTCATCTCAGCGACAATCAATGTCAAAAACTTGTCAAAAATGTAGAGAAATTAGAGGTGTTTTTGACAGATTGAGACAGATCTGAGGGGGAATACTCGTAATTTTTAAAACGTTCACACTCAATCAATGTGTACAATAACTATTCATATAAAAAATTCAAGGTTTACACAAGATACAGAATTAATATCATAATGTTGAGAACAAAAGCTTTTATTTAGACTTGGTAATAACAATTTTATTTAATGCCAATACCTAATTAATTTAAATATGACGTAGGTATTGATTTTATTCAACATGGCATTGAGTCGGTGCAGCAACCCTGAAAAATAATAAAAAACCCATACTTATAATATTATAAATGCGAAAGTACCTGTCTGTCTGTCTGTCTGTATGTTACCTCTTCACGCTTAAACCGCTGAACCGGTGTAGATGAAATACGGTATAGAGATAGTTTGATTCCCGGGAAAGGACATAGGATAGTTTTTATCCCTATATTCCCACGATATCGAAACTTACGCGGGTGAAACCGCGGGGCGCTGTTAGTAGTAAAAAATCATAAAAATAGTTTAAAGATACACCAATTAATAAGATAAAGACTAGGTACCTAGTTGGTCTATTTTAGTGCTCAAGTGTGCTCGCAGACACAGCGGTGCACTCTCTCTACCCTCACTGTCATAGTCCGGTGAAACGGCAATCCAACACGACCGGAGAGAGATCAGGCGCAGGACCAACGACTTAACGTGCTTTCCGAGACACGGGGGTATCACACCGCCAACTTTCAAACTCAATAACACTTTGCCTAATCCGGGAATCGAACCCAGGAATCCACGCTCAGCAGTCGCGCTTGCTACCACGAGACCAACGGAGCAGTTATGGCGAAATATGCGTAGTAGGCGTGATGTTGATATTGTTAGGGAGAGTTATGTTATGACATTGAACTAGACCAACTCTGTGCATCGCCAGTTATGTTTTAACCTACATATTATGAGTATGTAATCAAAGGAGAGTACAGTGAGTGTGAGTGCGGGAGGGTGGTGAGTGTTGGTATGCATGAAGAAGCCTCCTCGTGTAGCGCAGTTTGTTCCGCCAACTGCGCATCCTGGACAGTCACACCCAACACCTTATGTGACTGGCCAATTCTTCCCTTGCGGTGGTAGGGCTAACGCCCGCCTGGTTTGCGACCACCCTCCCACCGGAGTCCGGCGTCAAGCAGCCTGCTGTATTTCGTCGTGGGAGTTCCAGTGCCTTAGGCATCTTCTGGGCACGCTCGTTCCGTCATAGACCTCATCCGTCGCTTTCCATCAGGCGTGATCGAGGTCAAGAGCGGGCGCATTCATCAACTCATTGGTCTAGTGGTCGCAAGTGCTACTCTTGAGCATGAGGTCCACTAGGTTCGATTTCCCAGGTCGGGTATAGTATATTATTGGGTTTTTCTATCAGGGAATTCTCAGTATCAGCCCAGACACTGGATTTGTGCCCGGTTGATGGCAATCGGCTCGCCTACTACATGGAACTAAATCATCATCTGCCTAGCCTTTTCCCAACTATGTTGAGATCGGCTTCCAGTCTAACCGGATGCAGCTGAATAGGTACCAGTATTTTACATGGAGAGACTGTCTATCTGACCTCCACAACCCAGGTACTGGGTACTACGATACCCCTTGATAAGACTGGTTGTCAGACTTTCGGGCTTCTGACTACCCGTAATGACTGTCAAAGATCCACGAATGACAGCCGGGGTAACGGTACGTGAAACTGTGAAATGTGGATGAAGGGATGGCGTTCGTCGGTTTGTCTATACAAAAAGAGAGCAAAGTATGGAACGACGCGCGACGGACGTAGATACGCATCCTTTCGCATCGACGACGACGACGCGACGACTGCGCTCGCGGCGGACTGACACAAAAACCGCATAATGCGTACTAGGTGCTCTTTTTCAATCGGCAAAGTGTGAAAGGCCGTCGATCAATGTGCCCGGACCCTAAAGGTACATTTCTGACTAACCCTTCCAAATAACAGGCGTGATGTTAAAAATGTTTCATAACAAAAGTTTAATATAGGTATTATTCATATTACACCTTACCTAAGTGAGCATACATGACTTTTTCTTAATTGCTTAACTTTTTAAACAAATTATATAAGACAAAGTGCAAACTTGGCCCCAATTAGTAATAAGTGCAAATATAATAAAATAAGTACGAGGCGCTGAGTTTATTTTAAGATTGCAAAGTCCTTGTTTAACCGTTTTAAAGTAAACTATTACCAACAACACTAATAATTTATAAGTAATGTTAATATGTATTTTATTATTTATTACATGCAATTATAAATAATTCACTATTTTACAATTTAACTCTAAAATATACATATTATATAGTTTATACAAGTATATTAAAAAAAGAAGGGAAAAGAAAAAGAGAGGAGCTCATTGGGCATCAAAAAATTCGTCCGCATCGCTGTCAATGGCATAAGTGCCCAAAAGGCTGGCAGCATTACCACGTTGGATGGCAATGCTTATTCTTTGGGCTAAAAATAGGCCAGCCCTCTGGTCACGTGATGAGTCAACCCACGGAATAGATATTATCTATTCCGTGAGTCAACCAACCGCTTGGCGATGTCCCGAAATATTTGATGAGCACTCGGACCCCAAGGCCCTAGTGTTTCAACCCCAAACGGCTCAAACATATAGCTCCCAATAAGGTTGTTATATTTGCGCCGTTTGTGGTTTTCTGCTCCTGCAGCAGCCGCCCCAGCACAGCCCACCGTGCTAGGAAGATGGGATGGCGCGAGGGTGTCGACACAGGTAGCATCCCACACCAAAGGCCTACCCAACTTCCAAGGCATTATGGTCATTCCATCATGTTAATATTACATATAAAGAGAAAAGGTTTTAGGTATTTTTTTTTGTCTGCTTGCACGATACAGGATTTTGCGTGACGTAATTCAGTAAGATGCGTAGTTCGCATGTGGTTTGGCGATGTGGGCCTGTGCACTGCACACCACGTTTTTTAAACTCGCCGTTGACGCGCGTTTGTAGCGATACAGACGCGAGTCAGACGCAGCCTGTAGACCTTCTGTAGGGTAAAACGCGCCGTCGACACGTTTCTAAAACGCGCGTCAACGGCGCGTTTAAAAAACGTGGTGTGCACAGGCCCTTAGGGTTCCGTACCCAAAGGGTAAAAACGGAACCCTATTACTAAGACTTCGCTGTCTGTCCGTCCGTCCGTCTGTCTGTCCGTCTGTCTGTCACCAGGCTGTATCTCAATAACCGTGGTAGCTAGACAGTTGAAATTTTCACAAATTATATATTTCTGTTGCCGCTATAACAACAAAGTACTAAAAACAAAATAAAATAAATATTTAAGGGGGGCTCCCATACAACAAACGCGATTTTTTTGCCCTTTTTTGCTCGATATCAATAATGGCAACAGGTAGGCACTTGAAATATTCACAAAATACTCAGTTGTATTTTTACTTTAATAATAAATAATAAAATTAAAATAAAATAAATATTTAAGGGGTACAACAAACGTGTTTTTTTTCGACGTTTTTGCCTTGTGATGCGGAACACTTCGTGTGCGAGTCCGGCTCGCACTTGGTCAGTTTTTTATACATAACCAACTGAACTACGAATATAAAACATTATAGCTTCTGACCGCGACTTCGCACGCGTGTAATTTCTTGTTCCTCCGACACACCCCATCGCATTTTTTTTCACTTTGTTTTCGCTAAGCGATCTTTCTGATATTTTTTTTCTCTTATGGGTCATAGCATGATGTTAAATAGCCTTCCTCAAGAATTGGGCTATCAAATGCAAAAATATTTTTTCAAATCCGACCGGAGCGGCGGGAAGTTCCGTTCAAACAAACTCTTCAAGTTTATTATTAACTAGCTGCGCCACGCGGTTTCACCCGCGTAAATGTCGATCCCGTAGGAAAATCGTTATAAAAAGTATTGTTAATCCAGAGTGTCGGCTACCTCCATACAAAATGTTATCAAAATTGGTCCAGCCGTTTGAGCGTGAAGAAGTAACAAACATACAAACAGGTATATTATAAACACAAACACACACCCCACACACACACACTCACAAACTTTCGCCTTTATAATAGGTATTACTTAGTGTGATTCTGTGATTAGTAGTATAGATAAAGATATAGGTACCTACCTAATATCTAAACAAAACTATCGACCACTGATTAACTCGCTAATTATAACAAAATTAAACGTAGCTCTTCATCCTTCTTCTAATTATTTGCTCCAGTAGACCTGCGGGGTAATTGCGTAACACACTATCTGTAGCAATGGGTTTCATTTTGACAAGGCCACTTTGGCAGAATCATAAAAGGATAACATTATGAATCAGAATGGACAGTTAACTGTTAAGTTATTCGTATCAAATCAAATTGGTGAAGGATTATTCAGTTTTTTTTTTTTGTCTGTGCTAAAATACCAATCAATCCAATCCAAATCCAATCACAATCTCTTTGATTATACCTACGTAGTGCAGCAATAAAAAAAAACCCGTACCCTAATTGCGTAACATACGATTACGCTCAATTTGAATCATTTTGAAGCATATTGCTAATCATTGCTCCATATGTTCGAAAAATGTGTCTGCTCGACAACTTAAATATTAACGCAATGAATGTTGTTGAACTGTCAAAATGAAACCCATTGCTACTGATAGTGTGTTACGCAATTACCCTGCCGGACTGTCTTCGCCATATAATGTTACCCTTTTATGATTCTGCCAAAGTGGCCTTTTAAGGCCCCCACAACATTCATTGCGTTATTTACGTTGTTGAGCAGACACAGTTTTCGAACATATGTAGCAATGGATTAGCAATATCCTTCAAAAATTTGTTACGCAATTAGGGTGCTGTTCCAATGGTAAATCTCAAGATCTCAACCACAGTTTAACCTTAAATCATGGCTAAGCTAACTTCTTTGATGAAGACCTCACGACCGCGACGACGTCCGTCTGTAATGAGGACGGCCACAGAGTACACTATAATAGAGGACGGCCTACTCGAATGCTCCAAATACCTACTTGAGACCACGTGTCCGAGGTTTCAAAGACCATCTGTTTGTCTGACGTTCGTCTACTGAAAATTTTAGAAGAAAAGACATCACCCATTTTGGTCTTTATTTCATTAAGTCCGCCTCTATACATTTATGTGCTTGAAGTATTAAATAAATAAATAAATAATAATAATTGTTGGTGGCGTGAATTTACCTTACAAAAAAGTTACATAATTTATACTGATTCAAAATAGGAAACTATAGCTTAGATAGCCATTTTTTTGTTGCTCCATTTTTGCACTTCACAGACGCGTGTCTCAAGCGGATGGCACCCGCGCTCGCACTACTCCCAACCCGTCCGAGACGTGTCCGTGAGCGGTGTCTATGTGTGCGTTGCTCGAGCGCATTTTGTATGTAGATTGCCTTCTGTACTGTCTGTATTTTGTGCTTTGACGCCGTAGTAAAAAATAATGCGTTCTATGTCGTGTGAACTTTAAAAATATGTAATTATTATTGATGGCCGCCAAAAATATTATTATGATGATGAACTCCTTTATTGATTTGGCACATTCAATTTCGCAACAATCTTGAGTTCTTCCGGTCCCTTTTTCCTCTAAATAGGTAGCTCCCCGTCACGCCCTATACAGCATGTCATTGCCAATAAGATCCTTGTCCACTTTTGGACAAAAAAAATCCTGAGTAACGTCACATCTCATGGCTGTGAATACAGTAACACGATTAGGGTTAGGTACAGACGCCAGCATATCAAGTTACTACAATCTGTCAGATTTCTTTAATAGATTTTCGACTTTATTTCTAAAGCATAAGGTTGATTGGGAAAATCTGACAGTTTCGGGTAGGTTGACCTGCTGGCGTCTGTACCTACATAGAATTATTTCAGCCGATCGATTCTGTAAAAATGTCACCGTGAAAACTTAATTGAAGTGAGCTGTCAATAGTGTCAATCCTTAGCATCAAGAGGAATGACAGTTCACTTCAAGCTTTCACGGTGACATTTATTATAGCAGAGTACGCCCCGCTTTCTAGACGTTTATTTCAGGTGTCAAAATGTATGATGAGTATGACGTGTTCCGTGTTTTCCAAAGTAAATAATTTCCATTATTACGCCAAAAATTATTAAAAGTTCTGGCAGGAATATAATTTTGAATTCAAACGTCGCGGTCGGCGTCGCGGTCGCGCGCAGACGGCGGCGGCGGGCGGCGGCGGCGGCGGCGGCGGCGGCGCAGAATTATCTTGCGCGCACTCTACAGAGTCGATCGGCTAGCATAGGTACTCTGAAACGGATTTCAACCGGAAACCCCACAGATTTTAAAGAAACGAGGGATTTTGAAGGCCATTAAAATAAACACAGGATGCATTGCTTTCGTCGGAATTTTTAGACACGCGGGCAGGTCGTGAAAGGCTTATAAAAGACTATAAGTACCTAATTATTACATCGTATCGATTGGATTCCAATGTTATATTAGATAAATAATAGGTTAAATCTAAATATAGAGGTACCTCGACATTTAGATTTAGACAACAAGTGTGGCCTTTGTACGCGACCTCCTTAATTAGAACAGTACATAGCTGTAGGTACTAGACTAACTGTTCTAATTTAATAAAATTTAATGTGTTTCAAACATATTATCAAAACATTATCTGAGTTGTGTAACTGTGACCGTGAATGTGACAAGTTTCAGTAGTTATTTGGGACCCAAATATACTAGTTGTCTTTGTGGTTAAAAATAGAGGCCAAGTTCAAACGCGACGATAATTTATGACCTCAGGTATGAGTGACACTGTTTGCCACTGTGTTTGATGTTGTCTTTAGCAAACAGATATTGTTAAGTATTGTCACTTTGATCTGATATGTCATGTAAGAGTACAGATACAAATTGATGAAAAAAGAAACGTTTTTCTCTTTTTTAGGGTTCCGTACCCAATGGGTAAAAACGGGACCCTATTACTAAGACTTCGCTGTCTGTCCGTCCGTCCGTCTGTCTGTCACCAGGCTGTATCTCAAGAACCGCGATAGCTATTTATGTTACCGCTATAACAAAAAATAATAAAAACAAAATAAAATAAATGTTTAAGGGGGGCTACCATACAACAAACGTGTTTTATTCGGCGTTTTTGCCTTGTGGTACGGAACCCTTCGTGTGCGAGTCCGACTCGCACTTGGCCAGTTTTTTAATTAACTTGTGGATTGGTCCTTTTTTTAATTAACTTGTGGTTTTTAATTTACTTTCAGGATGTTATTCCACTAGTAAAAAAACATGCGCGGTCGCGTTCTAAAAAGTAGGTTAATAAAATTAACATATCAGTAGTATTTACTCTGTAGTTGGTACCTCTATGTATATTTAGAATACTTTAAGTTTGTTTTACACGGAAGTTAGTTGACATTGCCCTTAAATAAATGTAAACCTGCTATGGAGATTCAGTCTTATTTGACTGGCAATGAAAACCAATTTTTTTTTTACCGACTTCAAAAAAAAGGAGGTTATCAATTCGATACGTATCATGTATGTAATATTATTGGAATTGCATTATATTCACATATGATGATCTATTAAGGCTTCCAAACAAATATACAAAATTTCATAGACGTATGTATGTATGTATGTATGTATGTATGTATGTATGTATGTTTGTCCACGCATATCTCCGGAAGTATTAATCGGATCGTGACCATTTTTTTTTATTGGCTTACATTTTCTTCAACTTAGGGAACAGTGCAAGTTTCATCAAGATCGATTCAGTAATTTTCAAGATATGGACTAATACGTGTAAGTGTGACGGCCTGGCTTATTGATAAGAGCTACGCGTGTAGTGTCAAAGGGAAAACATCTCAAAACCTTGGTCAAATACTAGTGCAAAAACTAAAAATTACGAAATAAAAAGTAATTTAAAAAAATTAAACCGACTTCAAAAAGAAATTAACTCAAAATTATGAAATAACTTTAATTTCGGAAGTCGGTGGCTTAAAACTAAAATACAGATCCCAAGACACCGACTTCCGAAATTAAAGTTATTTCATAATTTTGAGTTAATTTCTTTTTGAAGTCGGTTTAATTTTTTTGAATTACTTTTTATTTCGACTGGGAAATCATCAAATGACCTACCAAATACCTACTTCGAATTTCATTCGTCTTCTAAAAGAAGCAACTCCAAGCTGACAATCCTATTATAAGTACCTACTCAACTACATTCATGGAGAAACATTTAGGTATCAACTATCTAAAATTCTAAACGCGGTGGCTGTGAAACGATAATTACGCACAAATTAGCGACGAGCACCAACAATGGTGGATGCACTTTATAATTGACGCAGTAATTCACGACAACACGTTACACGAAACAGTTCAAGAAACAAAATGTACGGTCACCAAAGGAGATTCTATAAGTAACCAGGGTCGTGGGATATACTTAGTTGAAGTTTAGTAAGAAACCGATGGATGTTTTCGAATAAAATGTAATTAAATTAATAGAAAACAAACAGCTAATTTTCATTCGAAAACATCCATCAGTTTGTTACTACTTCCATAATAACATTATACTTAAATTCGAAAGTAACTCTGTCTGTTTGTCTGTCTGTATGTTACCTTTTCACGCCTAAACCACTGAACGGATTTCGATAAATTTTGGGCATATCATTTCGATAAATTTTCATATATCCGCTTTGCGAAGAGTGGTGGACATTAACCAAAATAGTTTTAATCTAAAGGGAATAATATGACCTTTCATTGCATTTAATTATTTTATTAAAAATCGATGGAGAAAAATGTACAGGATCGTTTAAAAAAAATAAAAAACAAACAGTTTCAGAGGATTTTTTTTTCATCTTATAAAGGCACAAAAAGATTTTCGATACCAAACAGCATTTTTCACGGATGAGCCAATGTTCAGCTTCAGAGGCGCACGCTGTCTCTTTCGCACATTAGACAAGTAGAACAAGTTTCGTTGCGCTCGCGCACTGACTCACCGCCCCCCGCGCATAATAAGATATTTATCAGAGGGCGAATCCAGTCCAATAGTACTATACATTATATTTTGTTAAACCCAACACAACACGGAAGACAAAGAATAGAAGAATACTACTGCTCATGTATATGTCACGGCTAATAGCCGAAGTGAGGCTACACCTAGTTTTATCTGTCTTGGGCCAGACATCAGGAAGCAACAGACGCACCCGCTGCCTTTTTAAATGGTCTGAGTCTGATGCTTGATTTGGATCAAATTGAATAAAAAATACATGAATGAATTAGCGTTTTATTCATCTTCCCTATATCAGTTTATAACACTTGAATTTTTCGAGATTCCCGTGGCTCACATTAATGTGACTAATGCCATAGTAAATCAGAGCCATATATCAATACACTCTGCTATATTTCGTTTTTGTCCGCCATGGGTAGGTATGGTTTCCATACTAAGGTGCCCAATGATCTTTATGTCCTTACATAGGATAGTTTTTATCCCGATATTCCCACGCGCCACGGGATCGACACTTATGCGGGTGAAACCGCGGGGCGCTGGTGTATCTTATAAGTTTGAAGCATAGATATAGATACACCTAGATAACGCAAGAGCAACTACTTCGCGTGCCAAAAATCGCACCAGCTTACGATAAAAAATCATAAGCCGCCACTTTTGCGCTCAGTCCTGTGTACTGCTGGCTGGGTAAGCGTGAGCGAGAGCGCGAGCTTTTGACGTCATAGTAGGTAGTCAAAAAATGGCACGCTTGGTTTTCATACAGTTCGTTCGTGATACTTGCGTTATCTAGGTCTATCTATATCTGTGGTTTGAAGTTACTTCGGGTTTCTTTGAAGGTTATTTATAACTTTTGGTGACTGTACATATAAGAGCAGCAGTAATAAACGTTCCTACTAAGTGTAATTAAGATTTATAATTACTTATTAAACCTATAAGGATCAGTAACAATTTTGTCGTTGTGGGGATGTGCAGCATGTGAGCTGTTGAAATGAAATTAAAAGGTATATTTAACTGTTGTAGTACCTAATTGTAACAGAAATTACAGTTTTACAATAATAATTAAACGAATTGTATCTAACTGTCGTTATTACGTATGTTTTTACGTATAGAATTATTGTTAATTAGCAACCAATTAAAAAATTACCGTTAGGAATTTGCGTAACACTGAAATTAGAAATTTGCGAACAAACTACAGGTGACTGTTGACCTCGAATGACCCTTTAACAATAACAAGTTTTTGTAAGGTCGTGGTGTAAAAAAAATGTATGGGGAGGTGTGTTATTTTTATTGATTAATGTGAAATAATGTATACTTACGTAATTAAAATAATAATATTTTGAAATAATGGTAAATTTTTTTAATTATAACGACTATTGTACAATAAACTGGAAAAAAGTCGCTCCTATTGGATTCCAATTAGATTCTATCTAGAATGAATAATACATTACACTGTGTTATATTTTTTAATATTAGCTTGTTTTATAACGATTCCAACGACATAATTTTTATATACAGCTCCCATACAAAACTTCAGAGATATCGTCGTTTTAATCAGCCGCGGCGTATTCGCGCGGGAAAGCGCGGAAGTGCGCACAGACAAAAAAAATGCGCAAAAATGGCGCCACATAAGAGGGGTGGTGTCTTTTAAAGCCATCAAATATCAGTTTTTGTTCATAAATTTCATAGAAACATATACAAGGTTAAATTTAAGTCGTTCTGGACCTCTTAAGGGGTCATTGTACTCATCATTATGAACAACTTTTACTATGGGACCAAATCTGAAATCGCGAAAAAAAAATCAGCTGCTCCCTACATTTTGACGAGATAGGCGAACATAAATGTAGGGAACAATTGATTTTTTTTTTCGCGAAAAAAATCATCTGCTCCCTACATTTTGACGAGATATGCGAACATAAATGTACAATAACAGCTGATTTTTTTTTCGCGATTTCAGGTTTTGTCCCATAGTAAAAGTTGTTCATAATGATGAGTACAATGACCCCTGAAGAGGTCCAGAACGACTTAAATTTAAACGTGTATATCATCATGCCTGTATTCATCAGACACAATACCCGTCTGGTTTTTTATCTGTTGTGCAACGTTGCCGAACATCTTGAGCATAGAAATGTGATCTTGAGTGTCACGTGTTGCGCGTCAATTGTTGCCTAGTGGATACGAGCACTGCTGGGACACAGGCCTCCTCTCTGTGAGAGGAAATGGGCCCCAATCCACCACGCGAGCCCAGTGCGGGTTGGTAGGGGGGAGAAGAAGAAGAGATTGTAGTTCAATTTGAATGATAAAAAATTGATTTATTTCTTATATTAATTAGTTTATTTATTAGTTGGGAAACGTAGCGATTGCAATTCTTGCATGACTGCCCATGCAGTAGTGCGTGCGATGACGAAGTACGGCACGATGTCGATAAGCCCAGAACCAAATACAAGTAGGTAGTAGACCTATTCCCATCAACAAAAACAGTACAGTTCGGCCGTGTCGAGACCGAGAGAATGCATTCCAGCCGATCGATTCTGCAAAAATCTCACCGTGAAAACTTAGGTGAAGTGAGCTGTCAATAGTGGTTATCCATTGGTTAGTTATCCATGTTAAAAGTGTGACAACCCTTTACTTGTCAAAATCTATGGTGTCTATAGATGTTTCCTGTTCCCTGTTCGCTCTCTGGTCTTCGCCCTCGCTGCCTGATTTTAATGATAACTCAAGTATTTTCAATTTACCGTTTATTATAATAATAGCATCACAATTCCATGATAGTAGTAAGTGCAGTGACCTCAATAAATGATTATTTACTGGATATCCGAAGTTTATATTTGTAGCCGACGCCGCTGACTAACCTCATTAGGTAATCCCTAGCATCCCAGGTGGAATGACAGAAAAAAAATTAGCTGTTCCCTACATTTATGTTCGTATAACTCGTCAAAATGTTGGGAACAGCAGATTTTTTTTTTTTCGCGATTTCAGGTTTGGTCCCATAGTAAAAGTTGTTCATAATGATGAGTACAATGACCTCTTAAGAGGTTTTTAATGTTTTACCAATAACCCTGTATATTTATAAAGTTACAGAGGTTGAAAATATTTTTCGAGAACGTACTTACAAGAAACCCGGTTTCCGTATTTAGAAAAAACAATCGGAACTGGTTTTTATGGTTTAATGAACTTTGAGCCTGTAGCAGGGTTCGCGGCCACGAGCAAAACCAAACATAAAAAAACACAAAGTTACATAATATAGGCACATATAGGTAAGTTGGTGATATACAGGGTGGAAAAAATCAATGGGCCCTGAAGGGAATCCACTTTAAATCTTTAAGATAGATTATTATAAACAATCCTTTATTTTTAATAAGAAACAAAACTGCGTTTACTGATTTTTCGACAAGCTTACCCAACCCGGAAATCGAACCAGCTAAAAATTCAAAAACTAAACACTCGCTATTTTATTACACTAGTAGTCGATTTCTCCAAGAAACATTAGGTCTTACACTCGTCTGTCGTACAAGACATCCATGAAATCTAATAGTTAGTACACAAGGTCTTTACTATAATCAACATTACCATAATATGTTACTTGACCTATTCACTTTCAACAAGTTAAAGACACGTTATAATTTTCTTATTAACTCTAACTTCATAGAATGTCTTTTGAAAGACATTCTATGAAGTACAAGCTTGCTAATTTATCTTTAAGAACTTTGTTGAAGACATAGATAAGAAAATCGTTTCATTGGTGACAATAATTCTATGCACATTTCCTTCTTAGCCAAGTCATTGTGACGAAAAGTTTAAAAATTGTTTGCGGCGCGGAACTGAATATTCGATTTATTAGAAGCTTACTTTTCAATTCAAACAACAATAATTGCAATTTAGCTCTACAGTGGTATTGGTAGAGACCCGAGGGTTTTTGAGCAAGCATATTCAGGGCGAAAAGTTGATAGTTGAGTAGGTGTAGCTTGAGAAGAGAACGACGAAAATATATTTAAAAATATTCTGATAGGAGCCCCTTGCTCAGGAGACCACTTTCAGATTTCAAAAAAGGGCCAAAAATAAAGTGATCTTCAGAGGCGTTGATTGGTGTGGCCTAACCCATAATGACCCATAATGACATAACAAATCTGATGAAGAAATTGTGGGCTTTCCCTAAATCTGACGACTTTGAAAACTCAGATTTGGACCATTTTTAAAAGGATATTCAGGGCGAATAAAAGTTATTCGGTTCAATATATAAATATCTGACAGATTGATGGAGCGTTTTGGCAAATATGAGGAAATTTCATTAATTCAATCAATTGGTGGTAGTGGTGGTATTCATCTCTCTCCTATCCTAGATTAGTAGAATAAAATAGCGAGTGTTTATTTTTTTAATTTAGCTGGTTTGATTCCGGTTTAGGTAAGCTTGTCGAGAAATCTGTGATTGCAGTTTTGTTCCTTATTAAAAATAAAGGAATGTTTCCTTTAAGTAAAATAATTAAAGTAGTTTCCCTTCAGGGCCCATTGTTTTTTTCCACCCTGTATAAGGTTGAAAGGGGCATTGTGGCTAAGTAATAACAGCTGCACGGGTCGCAATCAGGTTAAGCTATGCTTGCCACAGTTGGTCCGTGGATGGGTGACCATCTTTACATACCCCTCCGTGCCAGATCCGGATCTTTGACAGTCGTTACGGGTAGTCAGAAGCCCGAAAGCCTGACAACCAGTCTTACCAAGGGGTATCGTATTACCCAGTACCTGTGTTGTGAAGGTCAGATACACAGTCACTCCATGTAAAATACTGGTATTCAGCTGCATCCGGTTAGACTGGAAGCCAACCTCAACATATAGTTGGGAAAAGGCTAGGCAGATGATGATGGTTATAGGTAAATTTTTTATATAAATTCGTGATCTTTGATACACATAAATATTTTATTTTTGTAAAAAGGTAGAATTATGAAGGTAACTATAGGTACTTCTTCAATCTAATGTTTAAACTGCATCCTATATAGTGCCCTAAAACACAATACACTCAATACTATGATGTATTTTTACATAGGAAACACACAAGTTTAAGACAATTTCGAGCTAATTGTAAGAATTTCCGCTTATTTGTGCAATGTTGCGTTTTGTAACCGATCGAAACGCAACGCGCACCACTCTCTTAGCAGACGCGGGGTGGCCACGTCGGCGTCGGTCGTAAGTGGTGACCAAAGTACTCTGTGGTGGTGACACTTCGATCTTGAGTTGGCCCAGTATAGTGGGGAGTTTCCCTAGAATAGCAGGGTAGCTTCAAAAGCACTTCCTCTCTCCTTAAACATCATCATCATAATTTCTTTGCTCCTGTTTCATGTTTATTATTATATGTATATCTTTATTTAGATTAGTATAATATACGTTATGTATGTTTTATTGTATTATGTAATAGGTACACCACAGACTACCTACAGTATTTGTCTGTCCTTCCCCTTTTTAATCCATCCAAAGGTTGTCTTTAAAAGATCGCTTTTAGCGATAAGACCGCCCATTGTGTCACCCTATGTACAGTTTCTATTTTTATGTCTGTAATTTATTTGGTGTACATAATAAAGAGTATTTCTATTCTATTCTAGCTTATACAGCGGGGTAATTGCGTAACACACTATCAGTAGCAATGGGTTTCATTTTGACAGTTCAACAACATTCATTGCGTTATTTACGTTGGTAAGCAGACAAATTTTTCGAACATAAGAACTAATGGATTAGCAATATACTTCAAAATCATTCAGATTGGGATTGATAGTGTGGTAAGTATGGAATTATGGTACTGGTTATTGTTACCAGTGACGTGATGGCTAACTGTGCAGTACAGGTTCAAATTAAATTAGCTAACGAAACTGTATCGATATCTAATCTACACAAACTCTACAGGGTTATTGGTAAAACATTAACAACCTTTTATGAGGTCATTGTACCTACTCATCATTATGAGCAACTTTTACTAACCTGAAATCGCGAAAAGAAATCAGCTGTCCCCTGCATTTTAACGAGTTATACGAACATAATTATGTAGGGAACAGCTGATTTTTTTTCACGATTTCAGGTTTGGTCCCATAATACAAGTTGTTCATAATCAAACTCAAACTCAAAGCATAAAATTTATTTCAATTAAACCATTTACAGGCACTTTTGTATTGTCAAGAAGTCGGTCAGTCAGAAAAATATGAAGCTAGTTGCCCATTCCAAAGCGTAGGTACCATGAGAAGAACAGGCAAGAAACTCCATGGACACTCTTTTAAATTAAATTTTTACAAAAATATTAGTTAAGTACATCATTATTGTTGAATTTATAATTTTAAGTGAGAATTATTTGTCCATCTGCATATTGGATCTACATGAATGTGATGTAAGTAATTATAGGTTGGATTACATGTAATTATATCAGAGCACTAAATTATAACCATAGATTTATAAGAACCAGATGGAGTGTACCGTACAAAACGCAACGTTCAAATTGAATGCATTTTGTAATGCGCGTGTGCGTGCGGACCGCCCACCACAAGTGTATTATTATCGTTTCTGCGTTTGTGTGCGTGACATTTTCTAATACCAGCGCAAAATGATTACCCCAAAATATGGGAAAATTCGGGTAGTTTTCTTATTCATATTGACATAGGTAATTATGTAGTTAATATATGTGTACAAAATGAAACCCGCCTTTTACATTCATACAGAGTGCCTATTATGATAGTTTTTGGAGATTGTTATAATTTTATTTTATAACATGGTTTTCGTAAACATGTGTGAATGAACAAAAAACTTTTAATATCATACTAACATTATAAAGAACTAGAACTATGCTATCTTAAATCTATTGTTCCTAATATACTATATTAGACTCAAAAACACCAATCAGCTACATAAAACATACACCGATAACGTAAATAAAATATCTTTCAAAATAGTTAACAAACAAATTTACATTTTCGCTAAAATAAATTCGCAATTTCTTATTAATTCTTATTGGAATCTTATTAGTTACTTATCCTATTTTGAACCTTCTGAATAATAAAACTATTTATCAAATGTTTCATTTAATTTGTTTTCACCTATTGTGACAACCCTACCAAAATAGGTAACAATATTACACGTTCTTAGTAAGCTTTCCCTCTGTACGGTTTATCTACTCATGTGGCCGGGACTTCGATTGAAACACGAAAATCGGTTACTGCGCATTCAAAGTCGACCGTCATGATGGTTCAACTTATTTGCCGCGTACTGTACTGCTTTGAGAGTTATCACTACACAAACATACGTACGTTAACGTAACAAACATTCTAACTAGCCTGTACTGTCCCACTGCAGGGCAAAGGCCTCCCTCTCCCTTTTCCACACAATTCTGTCTCTTGCTAGTGCCGGCCAGTCCCTACGGTAGGAGTCAAGCTCGTCCCGCCATCTTCGTCTTGGCCTGCCGCGATGTCGTCGTGCGTTTAGTGGGACCCAATCGGTGGTTCTCTTAGCCCAATTGTCATCTGACATGCGGCAAACATGTCAAACAAACATACCTGAAATATTGTTTTACTCCAAATCCGTTTGTTGACTCAATAATATCGCAATATTTTAAGAGATGGTAAAAGTATTTCATACCCTTGGCAACCATTGATATCATTTTTTTTTTTTTTTGTTTATAATAATGTTGATTTCGTAACATTTTACAATATTAAAATATCGCAGCACAAAAAAGGGGTAAAAATATTTCACACTGTACCTTGGCAATACTCAAATATTATGGAGTCGTGTTGTGTATTTATTTAGTTTTCGTAATATTTTCAAAGAAATTCATCATAAAATTGCAAACTTACCTGTGAAAAGTAATGTTCGTATCCTTGTCTTTTTTTGGAGTGTAGTTTTTACACGATTTCACCGCACAAACAGTCATTTTTTCAATTATATTTAACAGCGTAGACGCGCTTTGAACGTCTGTCGCGTAATGGCGGCCTGTGGGCGGGGCTAACGAACGAAGACGCTATTTTGGTGTCTTTGAATTGGAAGCATTTGGACAGCGCGTACTAGGCATCTGGATGTTCTTATATCTATGATTATAACATTTATAATTATTGCTTAGTGTGTTAAAGTATTTCGTACGATGATTATTCGGTAAGTAATTAATTAGTTATCGCGTTAGAAAGGAGGTAGGTGTAACAGTAATAAATTATTAAGATCTAGATCTTAATGCCACAATGCGTTGCATTTTAATTTTTTGATCCTAGTTTTAATCCTAGTTTCATTTATGGTAATTTCATATCTATGGGGAGACTGGTGATTAGTGACCGATACTTAAACGCGTGATTTTACTCATCATTATGAACAACTTTTACTATGAAGAAAAAAAACAGCTGTTCTCTACATTTTGACGAGTTAGACGAACATAAATGTAGGGAACAGCTGTTTTTTTTTTTTCGCGATTTCAGGTTTGGTCCCATAGTAAAAGTTGTTCATAATGATGAGTAAAAGTATCGGTCACTAATTACCAGTCACGCTATATACTTGCCGATGTTAATAATTTTTATGAATTTAGATAATGTTAATAAAATAATAATTTATGAATGCTTTTACTTAATTTCTTATTAATTTTATTCATGTTATACTTAATGTGAGTGAGAACCTTTACCAATTTATAAGTTTTTAATCAGAATTTCCTAAATTTAAATTGCATGACAATAACATTTTTACCGATGCGATTTTACCAATTTATCAATATTAGCGCTTATTACTAAGTAAGTTAATTTATTCTCTGATTCATTGTTTTAGGCATGTTGTGTTTACCTATAACTCCTATAAGTAATTGTTGCACTGTTATTTTACTTTTAAAACTAATCAATGATGGAGAGCCCATTAAAAAAAAAAAAAACAGCCTATTATAATGTACCCACTGCTGGGACACACGCCTCCTCTCTACATGAGGAAGAGGGCTGTAAGCTGTAATCCACCACGCGGGCCCAATGCGAGTTGGTAGATGTCACATGTCTTCAATTTTTTTTGTTCTAGGACATGCCGGTTTCCTCACGATGTTTTCCTAACCGTTTCGATTCTTTTCTAACCTCTGCCGCTTAGTAAATCTTGGTTGTTATTCAAACAAAGTGGCGGGCTACACTACAGGTTGAAATATCACAGAACAGAAATCTCAAGCAAGTACAGACGCCAGCACATCAAGCTACCCGAAACTGTCAAATAGCCCAATCAACTTTGAACCTTAAGCTTTAGCGATAAAGTTGAAAATCTATTAAAGTAATTTGACAGATTGTAGCAGCTTGATGTGCTGGCGTCTATACAAAACCAGTTTACTTCTATTCCAGTTTATTTACGTGTTAGAAACAGATAAATACTCGCTTATTATACAAGGCTTTCTCAACACCCTGTAGATAGCTGGGATACTTACGTAAGGCGTGTAATAGCAATTCCTGCTTCGATTAGGTAGGTACACGTAATACATAGTTCAGTTACCGGCCCCGTTTGGTATGGTAGGTACATATACCTAAGTATTTTATGACAGCCTAGCGTAACTTCGTGTGGAAATGAACGAGTAACTATGAGATAAAACAACTGATTATTACATAGTTGAACGCGAGGTTTCACTGCATCCTGGAAACTTTTTTGTAGTAACCTTCTTGGTTATTCACACACATCAGCAAGAATTCATTTAATTGTCATAAATCTTTGCTCTTTAATATGTTATTTGTACTTAATTGTTCTTAGATTAGATTTTATTTGTTATTTTTTCTTCTTATTTTTATTTTAACGTGTTTTTATGTGTACCTACCTACTATGGATCAATGGTCTGAAAATAAAGATTTATTATTATTATATTAATTGTAGCTACAGTCATATTTGATACAGTAATAAGGAACACTAATAATTGTAGACAATCTAAGGAATTCTTGTCGACGTATACAATATTTTTGAGGCTGACTGTACCTACTTAAAAGGTTTTAAGCAGAAGATGATGAATTTTCTTGTAGTAAAGGTATAATAAAGTTCTTAGCTGCAGCAAAGCGTTGCTTTTAGACTAACTACTTATAAAAAAAACAGCGGCACTCCGGGAGTGCCAACAGGAGTGAAAATTTGAGCAATTACGTGTGTATTTTTTTAATCGTCATATAAACAGGCGCGGTGTCGTTTACGGTAACAGTGTCGCGAGTTCAATGGTTTTTTCCCATCTCAAAAAATGCCCAATGCGCCTAAGGCCCGGCGCCCACTATCGGCATCGGCACGGCTGAGGATTTTTATGCGACAAATAGAAATATAACTTAATAGTATGACAATAAAATTTAAAAGTGCCGATGCCGATAGTAGGCGCCGGGCCTAAAGAAGTTTTTACTACAGTGGAAATACGACTTGGTTCCTATAAAATGCGATGAAAAATGTCATTTGCTAAACAGTAGGCAATACTTACAACTGAAGGCTGATTTTACCAAAGTCTTTTTTTATCTGTTAACCGTGAAATAAAATTGACGTTTAACTGTACTATGAAAAAACTAGAAAAAATCTCAGGATAAGACTTATTCTGGGTAGGTATCAATGTTTGGTGAAATTCGCCCTGAGTAGAATAAGATGCAATAGGTACATAATGTTCTCTTAAATCTATAACTACTTATTTCTAGCTCGCGTTTTCAATAGGTCATAAAAAACCAGCATTTTTTGCGTTAGATATTACAACGCTGTAACAAAATGCAATAATTTTAAATCTTTGTGCTCATTTCCTTCATTGACTTTTTGACTTTGACATTGATTGAGATTAGCCCTGATTTAAACAAAGAAACCAATGATATTAGATATAAGTGTAACCTTTTTACACTTATAATATCATTGAAAGAAACGAACAAGTTTTCTTTTAGCTTATTATTCCTGCACCTACAATTTCTGACCTAGCTACAGAAAAGTCTTGTAACTGAAGTCTAATAGATATCATATCCACTATTCATTGCGCTAAGGTAACAAAAACCTGTTATAAAACTGTAATTTGATAAGTGAAATTACACCTTATGTCCTAAATACATCTGCGTTCAGGAAAATCAAGGTGAGTGGCTGTACGACTCGCGCCTTCGTCGAAGGAAAATGTTGCCTGCATTCGTTAATCGAACGCGAAACGGAACGCACTGGCCGGCAGAAAAAAATTAAAGGTTCGAACAAATAAAAACTTTGACTTTGAATTTCGAAACCGTGTTTTGTTTTTGGTTACCTGTGCGTGAAAATCAGTGGCGGGAAAATTTATTGTTATTGAAAAATGACGATCTACAGTAAAATTGTTCAAATTATTTTAGTTAGTGTGTGATGTGGTTCGGAGAAGATATCAGGATTGAAGGTTTGTTATGAATTTATTTGTTTTACAATAAAAATATAGGGTCATTCGCCATTACTAAGGATAAGGACACCGTCTATATTTAGGATTTGTTTAGGATAGGTATCCATAAACCAGTAAAGGTACCTAAACTTTTTCATTGCCTAGCTAAGTAAAATCTATTTTTTTTTTTATACTTGACTCTGAAATAACTTTTTTATTTGACTATGGGCTGATTTTTCAATCGACAGATAATTTTTATTCTTGGAATAAAATTTTTGTATGGAAGAACTGTCAAAAATTCAAAATTATTCCTCTGATAAAATTATCTGGCCTTGGAAAAATCAGCCCTAAGTACATAATGGGTCTTATGGTTTCCGATTTTTACCGACTTTACAAAAAGGAGGAGGTACTATGTTCGGGTGTTTGTATGTTTTTTTTTTTTTTTTTTTTTTTTTTGTATGTTTGTTCATCGAATACTCCGCCAATTGTCGACGGATTTTCAAAATTCTTTTTTTGTTCGAAAGTAGATAGTTCTGAGGTGGTCCCATTTAGGATCTGATGATGGGATCTTAGAGAAATCGAGGGCAACCCTCAAATTTTATAGGCTCACTTATTGTTTTTCGCATATTTTATGAAGTATCTTGTGTATTTGTGTATGGTTGTCACCATCTCAGGTAGCTGGGCTGATGATGGAAGGTACAACTCCTTAACAGTAAGAAGTTACTCGAACAGGCAAGGACTGTTTTAGTAAATTGTTTTGATGTTTGATAGGGCATTTGCCACATTTGGTCTCATGATCATCAAGTCATGACCTGATGCTACCTAACTCCTCGACAACTAACAGCAGATATATCGTGTTTAGGCTCATTGAAAAGGGCTCGATGTGTGGATAAACGTACTGTTACTGAGGAACACCGAAGACCTGATGCTGAAGCCAGGAGCATCAGAAAAAGTTCGAACCTTGAAATTACAGCACCGTAGTCGTGTTTGGGCTCATTTTAAACAGGACTAATTTTAAGTTCAATGCAATGTTGACATAAGTCTGGCCTGATGCTGCAGCCAGGAATATCAGCATCTAATCTAAAAACTAATAAAAGGAGAACTCCTCAACAATTAACGTCCCTGCATCGAGAAAAGGAATATTTTATAAAAAGGCGATGGGCAAGTTGACATTAGGCTATTGTAACTTAGATAAATTATAAACAGACCCACTAAAAAGCGAGAAATAAAAACTTTTTAACAAAAAAAAAAACCGACTTCCAAAAAAAACACTACAAACTGAAAAATAACTTTAATTTCGGAAGTCGGTGGCAAAAACTAAAATACTGATCCCTAAGACACCGACTTCCGAAATTAAAGTTATTTTTCAGTTTGTAGTGTTTTTTTTGGAAGTCGGTTTTTTTTTTTGTTAAAAAGTTTTTTCTTGAGACAGCCACATGATCTTACCACTTACGAGATACCTACATAATTTCAGTCCACAGAAGGCTCATTAAATTCATGAACTGCCAAGGTAGGTAACTGTTATCCACTTTATGTTCCTCGTATACTAATAAATCTAGTCATATACCAAACCATTTTCTACTAACAATATTTATAAGCAGTTTTTCTTACACGAAAACGAAACGAAAACCTACACTAAAAAATTAGCCAGCATATTTCCTAAAAACATAAATTAAATTATTGGCAACTTAATTACACTGCATTAGGAATTAGGCACACTACTTAGGTACATCATCCGTTTTAAAATGTCCATTCAATAATAACTGTTCATCAATAGGAAAAAAACTTAAAGTAGTAAGTAAGTACGAATAAATTGCGGATACATAATAATATAATAGAGGTGCACCTAGGTACTTGATCTGCATCATCATCTGTCGAGCCTTTTCTCAGCTATGTTGGGTTTGCCGTGGCTTCAAATCTAAAACACTTGTATCATCTTTAAGTTCAAATTTAGGCGTATCGTATCGAGCATTCGTATCCTAAGTGTGGACGCCCATTTCGTCCATATCGTAACTCTCACCGTGACGCGGACGTGCCAAAGTCATGCCAAAAAAAAACACGTCCACACTTACGATACTGTGTCTTGTCAGCGTGTCACCAACGTCTCTCTCGTATCTACTTGAAGTCTAAATTAAAGCTTCCAATCTATATGGTTAATTTAGATTTTAAAAGCCATCTTTCATTCGCCGTACCTGCAGTGAACGGTTCTTCTGCACTATTCACAATAATCTAATATTCGGTGCTCGTTACTACATCTTCGCTGAATATTAATTATTGGTCCCGTTACCATAAACGGTAAAAATAATATGCTTAGAGAAATGACGACGAGTCGATGACGTAAATCTACTGGCATTTGTTTAGGGGGCTGCCAGTCATTGGATCCGAGCCTACAATACTCGTACAAGATCGGCCAGTGTGCAGAGGATCAAGTTTATCCGGTTATAAGAATTTACGGTGAAGAACAGACCACGTTCCGAGATACAAATGGATCTTAATATCAAAATTACCGCGATAATAGGTCGCTGCTGGTTGATTGATTGATCCTATCAATAGTCGTAGCAGCATAGTCGGCAAAAATGACGAACTTCCCTACAAACATTCATCCCCTATTTAACCCATTTGGGGGGTGTATTTTCAAAAATCCTTTCTTAATTCTCACCGTCGCTTTTTTTACGAACCCTTACGTATTTTCCTTCACTGTGTTTACTTTTAACTGAACGTGAATTTTTGCATTGGTGATGAACCATGGGGTAGGTACTGGAAGTTGATTTCAGAATTGAGTTTGTAGTCGTTGCACAATGTTGATGTTTAGATCCGAGGCACTACCCCATAGCTGTATCCTGTACAAGTAAAAAGCCAATGTTGGCTTTATCACTAGAACAAGTTAGGTACTGCTTTGTAAACCAGTAACTTGTTCTCAGGTGAGAGATTAGACTTTCTTCCCAGCAACTACAGGTAGGTACTGAAAGAAATCTAGGCTTCATTTCTGAGAATAAAAAAGTGCATTCAGTCGATATTATTGCCATAAACACAAACCACAAAAAATACCAATAACCTAAAAACGGCTTCATTAATTCGGGGTTTTTCCTTCCAAAAATAAGTTATAACGACAGCCGTTACTTTAAAATTCCCGAACCTTTTACATACCTGACGTATCTACGTCAATCGATAAAAACAACTTATCATCTAATGAATAATATCCTCATTGGACCCACTAATGTCGATTTAATTTTATTAAGAAATCAGCTTGAACTATAATTACAGTTTAGTAATCTATAATACATATTAGAAAGCTTTCCGTGTCCGTTTGGAGTGTGGAACCTAAGATAGAAACACGCTTGTACGATACGACTACATACAGAAAGCAAAGCTCCTAAAAATCTCTATTCCTAGACAGCACGTTTCGCCGAAAACTTTGTTGATAGAAAACATTGTTTGTAGATATCTCGGTCCTAGGAAGCACTGTTGACAGAGATCTCTGTTCATAGATAGCACTTCTTGCCGTAAACTTTTTTCATAGAAACCATTGTTTCCAGATATTTTGTTTCACAGAAACCAATTAGATAATTTTTTATTTTATTATTTTATTCCCATTCGCTCGGTCTTGCATCCTATGTCGATGGAGCCCCGCCGTGCGGGGCTCCTATTTCTGTATAAAGGGTTTAAAGTAACCTAACCAAACCAAACCTCGGGGTGCCCTTCACTCGCTCTTGCATCCTACGTTGCGCTTTCTGTGAACCAAGGTATCTGGAAACAGTGGTTTCTATGAACAAAGTTTACGGCAAGAAGTGTCGAAATCTATGAACATAGATCTCTGTCAACAGTGCTTCCAATGGACCGAGATATCTACGAACAATGTTTTCTATCAACAAAGTTTTCGGCGAAACGTGCTATCTAAGAATAGAGAATTCTATGAGCTTTGCTTTCTGTATGTACAAGCGTGTTTTTATCTTAGGTTCCACACCGGCCCCTTTGTGTGTCTGCTTAGATCTTCTAAACTTCACAACAGTTTTTGATGCGGTATTAACCATCATTTAGTTAGAGCATTTATTCTGCAAGAAGAGATTATGTGTATATGTATATATGCAAATCAGGGGCGGGTCACTAGTTAACTTACCTTTACCTATAAACCTTTATGCGAATATTTGATTGTACAACGACCTTTCTGACCCTAGCTTGGACGACTCTATCATTACGTACTCATTAATCATACAGTGGAGGTAATATATTTACTATTTACACTGTATCCCGAAAATTGATTATTAATCCCAGATTCTTGGAATAGGTTACTCCAGCTGTCTGTTTTCGGCTGATACTGATAGATGACTTCAACAAATCGCCTTTCGCGTTGTTTCTTTTTTAACTTATTGGATTTGGGTTCTCAGGAACCTCTACAATAATGTTATATTCTTTATTTTAGTATGTATTGTTTTTCATTCGATGTTCTCGTTTTCCCGGCCTGTTGATTTGACCTTTGTAGGTGACGCGGATGTTTAAGAATACTAAACATAAATGACTTTTTCTATCTGACGTATAAGAGGGGCCCGTGGATAAATAATAACAGCTGCACTGGTCGATCGATCAGGTTAAGCTACGCTTGCCACGTATGGTGTGTGGATGGGTGACCAATTGACCATATCTTTACATACCGTGACCCCTCCGTGCCTCGAAAAGCACGTTAAGCCGTTGGCCCTGGCTGTCATTCGTGGACCTTTGACAGTCGTTTACGGGTAGTCAGAAGCCCGAAAGTCTGACAACCAGTCTTACCAAGGGGTATCGTATTACCCAGTAACTGGGTTGTGGAGGTCAGATAGGCAGTTGCTCCATGTAAAGTAAGTACTGGTATTCAGCTGCATCTGGTTAGACTGGAAGCCGACTCTAACATAGTTGGGAGAAGGCTAGGCAGAGATGATCTGACGTATAAGGGCGATAAAAAACAGCCAGTCTTATAAGTTGTTAACCTTGTATGTAACATACTTACTCATACATGGTCCATACATAGTCTCGGATGTTTGGCGCTCGACATATTTCTACTTCCTCCATGTGACATGCGGTTTTTCTAAGTATTTGCAACTTAACTAAAGACAGATACACACATATTATGACGCACAGCAAATATTACCTTTAAAGCTTACATGACCACAAAACATTTAACAATAATGAATCCATGTCTTATTCATATTTATTTTTGCGACATAGTAATACCCGCCTGAGGTTTTGTTACACAATATTAGAGAAATTATACATTGTTCTATGTAATGAAATCCAAGGAAAATGTATGTTTTAATAAGTAGCTCCTTGACACAGGTTTAGGAACACTTGGAAAACACTCCCTAACAATGACGTTTGATCATTTTCAGTGGCCTAAGTATTAGGAAATACTTAGTCAATTTTGTGTTATTTAAAGTAACCGAAAATTTTCCATGAAAATTTTATTTTTTCTTTATTTTAACTAAGCACATTATGCACATTGTACAGTCAACCGCACAACAATGGTAACACTTGCTCTACTAAAATGACCCTTACAGCTACTATGACATATGGTTGTCAGTCAATGTCAAATCGTTATCATTGATGTGCTGAAAACTGGGTAATTACATGCCTCGCGATCGCGATTTAGCTCGATACTTCGATGTCACCTTCATGTAGGTAAATCAAATAATAATAGCTAATAGACACGCACGCACGAGGCATTTATAGCGGGCTGCTCTTCCCCCTTATTGCATTACTTTATTAGAATGAAACAACGTAATTGAAAGTAGAAAGTAGATTTAGCAATAACAATTTTAGAATGTATAAAGACCTCAAACAAAACGTATTACAGTGGGAAGTATAGGTACCTACCCTAATTGACATGTAGATTAATAAGAGCTGCTTTGCATATTGCAACTGCAAATTATTACAAGCTGCACAGTCATAAGGTCGACAACTGTTTGGCGTAATTATTCTTACGTTTCAATACAACTTCCTACATTAGAAATAATTAAGTAGGTAATCATAATTATTGCCCCTTTGACTATGCTACCTGTCTGTACTCGGCCTTCCGCATCTAGCACTTGTCACTACATACAGTCCGGCCGTTGAGAGAGAGTTCCTGACACCTGTCAGTGCGACAAGTCTACCTAGCTATTAAAGATCAAATTCGCAAAACACGTAAGTATTCGTTTGTATGAAAGTGACAGGTGTCAAGAACGCATTCTCTCGTCGGCAGCACTGCACTGCCATGTAAACTGTCGATCGATTCTGTAAAAATCTCACCCTGAAAACTTAGGTGAAGTGTTTGTTTTTGCTAGGAATTGACACTATTGACAGACCACTCCACGCTCACTTCACCTAAATTTTCACGGTGAGATTTTTACAGAATAGCACCGCTGATATGTCTTGTATTTATTACTCGTAGTTACAGTAAGCGCGACAAATGCCTATAGTGCTGCAAGGATCTTTTGACTTTTGAATGATATTTACAGGGGGCGTCGTTGGTAAAAATTTGAGAAATTAAATTGAAAAATCCAGATGGCGGCATTCGTTCTGATTTTATTCACACACCAAAAGATCCAACAATGTGTGTGTTTCTACATGTAGGTATATCTGTAGGTAATATTTATGGTGTACGCAATATTTCTATTCTATTCTACGTGATAATTTTATCATAGGGGCCGGCGGCGTAGCATGCGTAGTTCATACAGTACGTAATACGAAAATAATTTGTAAATCAAACATATTCATAAAGTAGTGTGTATTTATTCTGGGCCGGCGGAGCATGCGTAGTTCATACAAACGTACTCGTAATACCAAAATAATTTGTAAATCAAACATATATTCTTTAGTGTGTATTTATTCCGATTGGATTACAGACTGATTTAAAGACGAGTTATGAGAAAAATTAGTTTATTTATTAGGCTTTTCAACAATGAGTACCTACACTATATCTCGTCTTTATATCAGTGTCCTTTCAAAATATATATTATTTGGAAACCTAGATATTCTCTAATCCAATCGCACTGCCAGTCTCGCCAAGCACTAAGAGTCGCATCTAGCGAATTTTCGATTTTTTTCACAATTCCAGTTTTCCGAATTTGTAGCTTTTTATTCATAATCTGAATCTCCTGTAGTTTTCCTACAATACTTATTAGTTTTCCTACAGTCCTACAGCTGTTGCTTGCTGACCGAACGAATTATTTATTAACGAAGGAAGATTATAGGTGCGGTTTTAAATGGAAACATTTATGAGAAAAATATCGTTTCTTGTTTATAATGATTGGAAAATTACGCGTAGAAGCTACGCAAGATGTTTAAACATTTAAAAAAATATTGTATCTTTTATTGTTTGTTTATTACTTATAACTACGTTTTTATTAAAGATAGGAAAATATTCACTTTTTTTGCCATTTTGACCAAACAACTCCATAAATTTTATTAAAGGAGAGACTAATCAAGATTCCTCAACCTAAAAATGTTGAATCTAAATTTGAAACACATTCTTATACGACAAATATTTGGCAAAGACAAAAACATCACCCGAAATAACCGGAAAATTGCAATTAACATCGGAAAATAGCGAATTTATGTGCATAACCAGCGACCTTATTAGGTGCACGTGCATTTGACTCTCACTTTTCAAGGCAAAGGGTTCAGTAACCGTGCGAACTCGATATTAAACGTTAATTAAACATACTTACATATTGATGTTATTTATGATTATTTGTACTGTTTAGTTTGTTAATGATTTTGAAATTAATAACGATTTGTCTTGTACCGGGTACGAATTGGTGAAGTGTAACATTAAATTAAATGTAGCACCAATCAGCCCTACAAATACATGCAATGCAACGTGAAATGTAGCACTTAACAGCCGTACAAATACATGCAATGCAACGTGAAATGTAGCACCAATCAGCCGTACAAATACATGCAATGCAACGTGAAATGTAGCACTTAACAGCCGTACAAATACATGCAATGCAACGTGAAATGTAGCACCAATCAGCCGTACAAATACATGCAATGCAACGTGAAATGTAGCACTTAACAGCCGTACAAATACATGCAATGCAACGTGAAATGTAGCACCAATCAGCCGTACAAATACATGCAATGCAACGTGAAATGTAGCACTTAACAGCCGTACAAATACATGCAATGCAACGTGAAATGTAGCACCAATCAGCCGTACAAATACATGCAATGCAACGTTAAATGTAGCACCAATCAGCCGTACAAATACATGCAATGCAACGTGAAATGTAGCACCAATCACCCGTACAAATACATGCAATACAACGTGAAATGTAGCACCAATCAGCCGTACAAATACATGCAATGCAACGTGAAATGTAGCACCAATCAGCCGTACAAATACATGCATGTTACATTTCATGTTACTTTGCACCAGACCTTTGTCAGACCGGAATAAATCGTAATAATCTAGGTGCCTTTTCGTGCATGGTTACGTATAAACATAGTTTAGTGGAACAAGTAAACATATTTTCTATTGGAGAACTTACTACCGGGATAAATGTATCCTATGTCCTAACCCAGGTCATGGGTCTACACGTGTACTAAAAAAAAAACAACCGACTTCCAAAAAACACTATAAAGTGAAAAATAACTTTAATTTCGGAAGTCGGTGTCTTTGGATTTGTATTTTTGTTTTTTGCCACCGACTTCCGAAATTAAAGTTATTTTTCACTTTATAGTGTTTTTTGGAAGTCGGTTGTTTTTTTTGTAAAAAAGTTTTTATTTTTTACTTTTTAGTGGGTCAGTTTGTAATTTATCTAAGTTACAATAGCTTAATGTCAACTGCTGATCACCTTTTACAAAATATTGCTTTTCCCGATGCAGGGACGTTGATTGTTGAGGAGTTCTCCTAGTAATCCACTCTCCTAGCTAATAATCCTGGCTGCAGTATAAGGCCAGACTTATGTCAACATTGCATTGAACTTAAAATTTAGTCCTGTTTAAAATGAGCCCAAACACGACTACGGTGCTGTAATTTCAAGGTTTGTACTTTTTCTGATGCTCCTGGCTTCAGCATCAGGTCTTCGGTGTTCCTCAGTAACAGTACGTTTATCCACACATCGAGCCCTTTTCAATGAGCCTAAACACGATATATCTGCTGTTAGTTGTCGAGGAGTTAGGTACTCTGCAGACTATCCTGACTGCAGCATCAGGTCATGACTTGATGATCATGAGACCAAATGTGGCAAATGCCCTATCAAACATCAAAACAATTTACTAAAACACACTCGAACAGGCAAGGACGTCTGTTCGAGTAACTTCTTAATGTTAAGGAGTTGTACCTTCCATCATCAGCCCAGCTACCTGAGATGGTGACAACCATACACAAATACACAAGATACTTCATAAAATATGCGAAAAACAATAAGTGAGCCTATAAAATTTGAGGGTTGCCCTCGATTTCTCTAAGATCCCATCATCAGATCCTAACTTGGTGACAATGGGACCACCTCAGAACTATCTACTTTCGAACAAAAAAAGAATTTTGAAAATCCGTCGACAATTGGCGGAGTATTCGATGAACAAACATACAAAAAAAAAAAAAAAGAAGTCGGTAAAAAACCAAATCCGTGCAGCTGAAGGTAACGGACAGACAGACAGACAGAATTACTTTAGCATTTATAATATTAGTGTAGATTTTCTACGTGACAAGAAAACGTGCAGACTATCTACGAGTAAGTTAATTTTCTTGTTTAGTTCTGTGAATCACTTGGTTACCGTGGTAAGTAAGAAGAGCCGCTTTTTCCACTATGCCTCGAGAAATACACCTTCGTGTTTTGCCTCCATTAAGTACACACAATCTCGAAGCCTTTTTATAGTGTATCATTATGTTAAAGTGACGTGTCTGTCGTGCATCACACAAGAGACAAGGTTCAAGGTTATTACGTGGGTTAAGCGTGTTTGGCTCGGATCAAATGATCACTACCTACTCGAGAAATGGCTATGGTATTTTATGCTTATAGGGCGTGCGATTATCCATACAAATGCATTCCCCCTTTTTCTTTCTGAATAATGCCTTTAGAGCAATATTTTTAAAATCAAGGTCTGCTGTAAACATGTCCCCCATTTCGTTTTTTTCAGCAACTAATTAGTAAAGAAAATATGACCCTCTGAAAATTACAAAAAATGCCCTATTTTTATTACCGCCGTACCAGACAAATTAGAAAAAATTTAATCTTAAAAAAAAGTTAGGAACCTAAACATACTTCTTAAAATGTTAATGAAAAAAATAATTGATTCGGCTCAGTTTTCGAAGAGAAAAAATCGTCCCCTCTGCGTCACACGTTCCCGTAGAGCTCAGACACATTTTTGTTACTGTTTGAGTATCAGACTAATATAATAAGTCCGGCTCACAACCAAAAGACTGACAGAAACAGGCGATGTTTTAAATTCGTTTAGCGCTAAAAGTATTTAGTGATTTGTAGTGCACGCGGGCCTAAGTATTATAGAACGTAATTTTTGTCGTGTTTTTTTTTTCATCCATTTTTATTACTCATTCTCAAAATCTAATTGTCCCACGCTTACCCATTCAAAAAAGGTAGATTTATATTAAACGCTATGTAAATTTGTGATTAAGCGCACGTAATATTTAATTTACTGATCAAATAATTGACCATCTTCACACTAGTAAATTTCTTAATACCTACTTAAACATTTCCATGAATCTACTTAAATAAAAATCAATTGAAAAAGAAAGAAATATATGAAATATCACTTGGGAACGGCTCAACCGATTTGGCTGTTTTTTTTTCGTTATTGTTAGGACAACGTTTGTATGAAGTTTTTTTTTTTAAATCTACCAGGAAAGTCGAAAATTTTCCGGGCGACGACGCCAGGCACGAACAGCTAGTAGAATATAAATGAAGAGGTAGGTGACTATAGCAATGTCCTTGATACTAAAGAAAAACTTGCTTAGTGGAAAATTTTAGTGCCACAATATTGTAACACATATAAAACGTAAACAACAACAGAGCATTAAACAGGTATAGGTATGACAGGTCACGGCAGGTGTAGGTACGTGAGTGAATAAAAAAATCTCGGGAAATCCACATCATGTCATAACTACTTGTTATTAGTTTTTATGAATACCGTGATGAATCCATCCGTCCAGCCTTTTTGTAGATACCGCTGATCCAATAGAACAATGACGTAATTACGTTCTAGCTATTTTTCAGGAGAACGTTTTATAAGTTTGAAATTGAAAATATGATAATTATATTTCCAATGATTATGATAAAATCTTTTAATATTTTATGTATATTACTTTACTAACAATAATAATTTGTAATAACTTCATGAAAACTCAGGAAAACTTAAAAAATTCCAATTTTTCGACATTTTCGTAATTACGTCGTTGTTCTATTGGATGAGCGATACGCTAAGGTAGACCGCGAAATTCAAATATTCTTACGTTTTTTAGCAATTTGCAGGTCAGTGTCAGGTCGTATGTTGATTAATATACGGGGAGTGACGGAACAAATGCCGTTAATTTTTTTTTTTTTTTTCGATTCTCAAAGTTGAAATACGCTTCAAAAAGCAGTAATTCGTACTGAAAGAAATCGTTAAAAGTCGATGGTTTGATCAAAATCAAACAAATACATCAGGTTGAAACACTGCTATAAGGTTTTTATCAATTTCTGAAAAAAAATACAAAATGGATTTAACGGTTTCTGATTAGTTACTCCTCTCATACAGGTATCTACTTACACAAATAAATTCCCTTGCTTCCCATAAATCGATAAACAAAATAAAGTAGGCATCGTTCCAGCACTTTCATAGCAAAGGGAATGGCTATAATGGCTTGTCGGCATTTTAATACCATACCTAACTAGCGTACTACCTACTTATCGATTAGATTTGCTATTACCTAATGTACCACTGAGCTTTATAATAGGACCCATTATACAGAGAATTAAAGCCCTACGATGCAAGGTGGACTTTTTGATACTATCTCAAACGTTGAGGTAAAATACGTGGTTATAAGGCAGGTGCGGGAATGTACCTATATTATAGTTTTAGTTCAATTAAACCGGTACCCTATTCAAAAGGTCAAGCGGATGTGGAACTTTGGACTTGTTGTTTTTGCAGGGTTTTTTTTTATCGACATTCAAAGTGTATAACTAGTTTTGTTTTAGAACACTTACGTTATAAATAAAATCGATCCCGTGTGGCTTTATAGCGATTGGTCCTTAGATTGCAAATCTGTTTTTATTGGAAACTTAAGTTTTTTTGTTTTTTATTTAAAACTTTGCTAAATTATATTGTCATAATCTCTTAACTAACTATTTGCACTAGGTATGAAATTAAAAGACTATAAACTATACTCTAAACTAACTATGTATAAATAAAATTAGGCGTCGAAGTATCGCATCGCTATCATCCGGAAACGTGCCCAGAAGACTGGCAACATTGCCACGTTTAATGGCAATGCTAATTCTTTGGTTAAAGAACGACCCAGCCCTCGTCACGTGTGGTGTCGCCGGAGAAAAAAGGAGACGCGCACTCGAGCCCCATGCATGCATGACCCGAGCGTTTCGAGTTTATTTCGATTTAATCCGACATCAGACGTAATTTCTTGTCTGTTTTCAAACAGTTACCTACTCAGCAAAATAACATAATTGACGAGGAAGTTACGCTAAGGCGCAAAAAGTTACATAGGATTACTTATTATTATTAAAGCAAGACCTCTAAATTGTCGGTTTGTATGTACAAACAGTTCGCACTATGGAGTTGGTAATGAAAAAAGATAATTTAATCTTCATGTTCGTTGTTCAGTCATGTAACCTAAGGCAACTGAGGCTTAAGTGTGAGTTTTTTCACTCACGTTCGATTACAAGCGTGTTAGAATTTTATATGGGAAAAAGTTGTAGCGCCACCTGGTGGTCACTAGGAGAAACCTAATTTCCCATATAAAATTCTAACGCACTCGCAATCGAACATGAGTCGAAAAAACTCACACTAAGGTCACAGTATACGTTTAATATGTATACATATATAGGCCTCTATATCTGGTATCAATTTAATACGCAATTAATTATTATTATTGTTGTTTGTCAAATGGCAAAAACGTTATGTGATGTGGGAAAATGTTGTGTGATCGTATGGAATATGTAATATCAAGAATACTAGCATAGGTCCGCGACTTCGTCCGTGTGGAGTTTTTGCTTAGCGTTCTTTATGGCTTTTTATTCTTTTTGCTCGGCATTTATCGTAACGATGTGATGTTAATAGGGTAAAACTTTCGGCAAAAATTGGGCTAGGAAATGCAAAAATATTTTTGTAAATCCGACCGATGTTTCCAGAGATTAAACTCTTTAGCTTTACTGTTAGTATAGACAGATAGTGCTAAAAGTACTAAGTGGCAGGGGCAAATTCCAGAACAGATAACCGATGGGGCAGAAAGGTTCTGGGAGCCACGACCGCGTACCGGAATACATAGTGTTGGAAGGCCTCCCACAAGGTGGACCGATGATCTGGTGAAGGTCGCAGGAATCCGCTGGATGAAAGAAGCACAGAACTGGTCGAAATGGCAATGCTTGTGGTAGGTCTATGTCCAGCAGTGGACGTCTTTCGACTCAAATAATGATGATGACGAATGCTAATTTGCTCAAAGAAACCACTATGAAATCCATTCCATCATAGGCACAGCTTGGAAATGTTAATTTGCAAGGCAGGACAAACATACCCAACAGTTAGGAAACTTAAAAAATAAAGCTAAAAAAATAAAAGGCAGCCTTGCACAGTGATGACCTAGTCGACACTGTTGACTGGACAAAAATGTACTTATATTTCACAATTTGCAGTATAAGTAGTTAAAGAAATGAAAACCCGATGTCCCCGAGATAAATGCAGTGGTGATACTTGAACAATGATGAAACAAGCCTAAAAAGATAATGTTTTTGTTATCATGTAGAGGAAGTCCTTTTGTCTCTACAATAATGGTTTATTTCATAAGTCAACCACAGACACGGATCAGCAGCAGAGTTAGGCCCCTAATTCACTATAACCACTTAACGATTGGGAGGTATTTGGATAGGATTGGGAGGTAGGTGGAGACCGCATATCGCCCCCCAGCTAGATGGACGGACGACCTAAAGAAGGTGGCTGGGGTAGACTGGATGCGGAAGGCGGAGGACAGGGTGCTGTGGCGCAGTCTGGGAGAGGCCTATGTCCAGCAGTGGACTGCGATAGGCTGAGTTGATTGACTTAACGATTCCTTACTTCGAAACCACGTCAATTCCTGCTAATCCTGACAATCTCGCGTTAATTTCGCGCGGTTTCGTTCATTATGTCATACAGAATTACGGCCCAGGTATCATCATCTGCCTAGCCTTTTCCCAACTATGTTGGGGTCGGCTTCCAATCTAAACGGATGCAACTGAATACCAGTATTTTACATGGAGCGACTGCCTATCTGACCTCCACAACCCAGTTACTGGGTAATACGTTAACCCTTTGCGTCAGCACGTATATTCTGTAAAAATCACAGATGAGCTTGAATGAGCTGTCAAAGGTATCAAATCCCTAGCATTAGGTAGAATAACAGCTCATTTCACATCACATTTTTACAGAATAGATTGACAGATTACAGGCGTGATGTTATTGATGTCAACTAAATACATGCTCGTGTAATCTAGATCTTTGCTAAGTAAATGTACATAATCCTGAGCACACGAATTTTTAAGCTTTTTTAAATAACATTTGCGGGCTCTGTTATTCATGGTGGTTTATTTCTTTGATATATTTCTTAACGCAAAGATGGCAAATATTTCATTATAGGTAGTAAATAGTAGCAAATAGGTATTAAACAGTGCAAATGGTCTCATGTACAGTCAACAAAAGAGATAAGTATGCAGGATCGTCGGATATAGTTGAAGTTTAGTAAGAAACAGATGGATGTTGTTGAGTGAAATTTAATTTGATAAATGAGCCGTTTGTTTTCTATTAATAAAATTAAATTTTATTCGAGTACATCCATCGGTTTCTTACTAAACTTCTACTATATCCGGCGATCCTGCATACTTACCTCTTTTGTTGACTGCACATAATTATCTCGTTTGGTCCAGCCAGCCATCCTGACGGTAACGGTGATCTGCTATGTATACAGTTATTCCTAGTGCAGAGACCAGACTATCACAAACTAGTTTCTAAGCTTGTCTAAATTTATAATGATGTGAAGAGAAAATAAATTATTTTAATTAAATTATTTGTGAAGAGAAAATAAATTATTTTAATTTGAATTCAAAGCACTAAGATTTTAGATTAGGATAAACAATACATAATAAAGGCATTATTTCAAAAACTAGTATTTTTTACATGTATTCTCATCATAATAAAGTAGGCAGTGGTACCTACGGATATGGTTAGCTACACAAAGTTAGCTAATTCAAAGGAAAAGGAGCGTAACTGACAAGCATTGTCCCCATATTATGTAACCTGAGTTTATACGCGTTTCCTTGAATTAAACTTAGCATAGAACAATATGGAAATGTCGTTTGCCATGTGAAATTGTCATTATAATGCCGCATTCATGAAAACAATAGTTGAGAATTGCCTGAATTGTCCATTCAATGAGTTTTTATTCAACAAATTACAAGCCGCAGTTATGTAGTCTTTTTATTTTAGTATCTACTCAAAAATGAATTTAGCCAGTGAATCTTAGTTTGATTTTATTTTAATTTAATTTAAATCCCCAAATAAATCTATATTCACAATTAATTAATTCTGAATATAGTAGGACGTTCATAAAAAAGGCGATCTGTTTTCGTAATCTATTTTCTGGAGTTCAAAAGTGAATATCATCATCATCATCAACACCATCATCACTAGTAACCTTGCTCCACCCATTTTGTGTCATGCGTACCTGCACCACCCTAATAGCGTAACACACTATTACTCTCAATTTGAATCATTTTGAAGCATATTGCTAATCCATTGCTACATACTTCGATCAATAATAGTACTAGATGCCCGATAAGCGCTTCAAAAACGGCCCGAAAAATACGAGCACGAATACTTTTGTGCTATTATTTCAAATTAGTATGGTCCAATCATAGCCAATGTTAAAACGTCAAAATGGCTCAGTGCGCGTTCAAAAGTTGTGTAAATAACCACCGTAACACCAAGATTTTGGAAGGAATATCTTTTTTTCGGTAAGTCTTTATCATTAAATGTTTTTCATAAAATAGTAACACAGTTAAATAGTAAATATAAATCAATTAGCAAATATTATGATTGTTGGCCAATGTTTGCGACAACGCGCCAACTATTCTAACAAACATTGAAGCATTGAAATGTGATTCCAAGAACTACGTCTAATTCCAAATTCGAGTAAGTACGAAATTGTCAACAAAATGTTTTTAACCGTATTGCTTAGACGTTAAGTTTCATTTTAGAATAAATATTTTTGTACTTATTATAAAAATGACTTTTTATTTTCAAGTGACATTTTAAATTTATTGCTTCGATGACAGAAGGACTTAAATATGAATCATTTGCAATCGTAATTAAACTTTATGTTAGAGTGTTAAGGTTTATAATAGTCTGAAGTTGTTAATATTATTAAACTTTTTTCGTAGTAAGAAGTATAAATGTTTATCTGTGTGCAAACGTGGCCACTTTAGCGACTTATTTTTGTTCCTAATCATTCATCTAGTACTATTATTGATCGAAGGCTACATATGTTGGAAAACTGTGTCTGCTCAACAACGTAAATCACGCAATGAATGTTGTTGAACTGTCAAAATGAAACCAATTGCTACTGATAGTGTGTTACGCAATTACCCTGCTGGTCCGCGCGATTCTCATCCAGTTCTTCTTCTTCAAAAGTGGACAAGTCCATAATTATTTGCATAACATGCAGTAGTATTATACATATGTCATCAACTAGCAGTGCCCCACCGTTTCACCCGCATAAGTTTCGATCCCGTAGGAATATCGGAATGAAAAGTATCCTAGGTGTTAATCCTGGTTATAAAATAAATCCGTTCAGTAGTTTTTGCGTGAAAGAGTAACAAACATTCATCCATCCATCCATCCTCACAAACTTTCGCGTTTATAATATTAATAAAGTAGGAAGTAGGATTTCGACATGCAGTGATCACATAGGTTAAGGTTGCTGTACCTGTAATTAAATAAAAACATTAATATAAAGGCGAAAGTTTCTGAGTGTGTGTGTGTTTGTTACTTCTTCACGCCCAAACGGCTAAACCAATTTTCATAAAATTTTGCATGGAGGTAGCTGACACCCTGGACTAACATATAGGCTACTTTTTATCTCGATATTCCAACGGGATCGAAACTTATGCGGGTGAAACCGCGGGGCGCAGCTAGTTATTAAATAAAAACAAAACAAGAACCGCCCGAAAGATTGCAAACGAACATTAATCTTAATAAAATGTTAAGAAATGCTTCTCCCAAATTGCATCTGTATGGTAGGTGAGCTGTTACTTTCACGTTTTAATAACAAGTCTAATTTCATAACATAATCTTACTACAACTGTAGCTGCAGTAACCAACACAGATTTTTTTTTTGTGTTCGCGACGCAATCTGCTTTAGGATTTTTTTTAATTTTATTTTTGTGCCAAAACAACCTGTTGTAATCATCCAGTTCGTGCAGCAATACCCGCAATCACTCTGCAAAGGTGCTGTTTAACATAGCCTCCGTTCTTGTGATTATTTTTTGTGGGACGTCAGACTTTTTACTTGTGTAAATCTCTTTTAGATAAAATAATGGGAGGCTGTGGAAATGGTAATGAAATGCTTAAAAACAGGTTTCAAGATTGGACGACAATAATGGCATTCAGCTTTAAATCTCTGTTTCGTGCTATTTATATTGCCAACAAATTAGTTTGTTTCACAAATATTTCGGGATAAATTAAAACTCAAACGACACAGTCTAGTTGTCTAGCACATTACGTCCTTAGGGTCAGTTCACACCGAGACGCGCAGTTTTCTAGATAGAAATACAATTACAGACCTTATCTACTACACTAAAAGGTACACAATTCAGTGTCTACTTACTACGTCGAGCTACGCAGCTTGGCTAAGTAAGCAGGTGCAAACAGAGACTTTGAAAGATCTATATACCAAATAGGTACCCCTACGAAGAAGTTTCTCTTCAATTCATTAATTAGCAACACCAACACGTCTCTCAAACTAAGTGAAGACATACTTGAAACTTACTGTACCGATTAATTTCGTCACAAAACACAACGGGCACAATAAAAGTAACACTGTTGCCTCCGGACGTTTTTTTTTATCTTTTACACATTATCTTGACAGTAGTGTAGTAGCGCAATTACACGTGATGACAAAGTAAAGTGGCCACTGTGGGGATTACAAAAGTTTGGACACGTCCCATTTTATTGCCCTAAAGATATCGCTCATAGTGCTCTGACTGACGTAATAGGGTTATTATTTCGTCCAGAAGTGAATGGCGCTTTCTGTAAATACACTCTATTTATTAGAAATAATTGTATTGCAGTTACACATTCGGCCCGCAGCAGTTAGCTCTCCAACTAAGAAAGAAGCAATTTCTATAAATAAAAGCTAACTGTAGATATTTTCGTAAAATCATATTAATTTTAGATATATCAATATCGCTTTATTTTTCAGCATTCAAGCATAATAAATTGCTTAATTATATTTTTTGAATTTGTGTTATACGGATGGATAAGATCCGTAGTACCGTGTACATTCAAGCTCTATTTACTAAAAGGGTGAGCAAAACAAAAGAAGGGCCCATTGTATTTATTTCATGGTAAAAACATTTCGTTGCCAATTAGATAATTATCATATTTGTTGAGCTAATAATTTAATCGTACATCACTACATGACATATTATGTAACTACGTCTCCCACCGCGTCCGTCTGTCGTCTGCCGACGCGATAAACTCAAAAACTACCGAGCGGATATTCATACGGTTTTCACCAATGGACGGAGTGATTCATGAGGAAGAAGGTTTTTGGCTGAAACATGACGACAATTGTTGAAGATGTCAGAAAAAGCCATGCCGGCGGGAGCTTTGCTGACGTTCGACGCACAACCAATAGAGTTAATATGAAAGAAATGGGAATATTTTCCGAGATCCAGCACGCACCGTCCAGCAGTTCATGAAACGCCTTTTTTTTTTCTTTGATACTGCTATGAAGCACCCCAAACCCCTGATTGCAGCGGCCACCCGATACACTCCCTCCCGCATAAATAGGATTCGCCGACCGAGGCATACCCTTACCATCCCCTACGACGCCACGACCCTCCTACAGGAGTGGTAAGGCCACCAGTACGCTCAGAAAGTAAAAGTCCCGACAGCCGTCGTTCCGTCCTCGCTGTCGAGGCCCCATACCATACCATGTCCGCCCCGACCCTTGCTCGAGCCAGCCCGCGCCGCTGAGCCTGTAGTTTTAAATTCATCCCTAAATAATTCCGATCTAGCCTGTCCCTTGGTGCCCTCTCCCAGCGACGCTCTAAGCCGAGGTACCCACAGGGATCAGTGCCCTTAGCGGGTAGATGCTTAGTTTTTAAGTTTTTTAAGCCCTGACTTTTTAAGTGAGTTTTTTAAGGCCTTAATTTATTGAGGCATCCACAAGCAAGCCCGGTTAAGCAACAACAACGACGACAACTTCATAGGTTGAACTGCGTGAAGCCATTTAAAAATATTGAAAAAAAAAAAATTGCACTCCGGAAGTGCCGACAGAATTGAAAACAAAACGCAAAAATACTTTGGTTACTTGTATTTTATTACGATCATGATACTTTGCCATCAATCACTGACATATCGGATATACATTAAAACCGAGTCTATAGCAATAACAAAATAATTACGAAAATACATGAATGAGTTGATCTTATCTTCTGATCTAAGATTACTGTCTAAACCGAACTATTTTATTGTAAGTTTTATGTTAAACTAATTACCAAGTAGGAAATGAATGTGAACGTTATAAATAGATTTTACATTAGTTTTGAGTGTTAAAATATGATAACATCTGTATATTTTCCTCTGTTTATTTACATTTATCTGTAAAAATACATTATAAACCGAGTACATCCCGAGGACAGCCGAACACATTATCCGAAGCAGGTATTTTTTTAATCGACTCATAAACAAAACACGCGCGGTGTCGCTTACGGTAACAGTGGCGCGAGTTCAATGGTTTTTTCCCATCTCAAAAAATGCCCAACGCGCCTAAAGAAGTGTTCACTTCAAAAAACCGAGAGCCATGTGGGCAAAGCTAGTGTATCCAATAATTTATCTAAAGTAATCGAGTAAGTAAAGATGCGAATGAAATAATCAAGTAGAGGTTTCACCGACAGGTCACAACGTGTGAAGGCTGGGTTAGTACTTATACCCAGACATCCTTGAAGGCAATCCTTGCTAACCAGTTACTGTCCAACCGGTACCAACTACTTCAACTTACTTACTAAACCTTGATCTACTTGAAAACCACTCAATTTAACCGCTCTGGAAATAAAATAATAAAATACACACTTTTCAACAAAACAAAATGCATGCGTTTAGTCAATACCTACGTACGTTACGGTAACATAAATTATTTGTTTTCACTGTTCACGTTATAATTATAACCCTGCCCTAGATTTTATGTAATATTTATTTTATTATTCATTATTTTTTAAGTAATCTTCCACAACAGTGTGTAACACTATCTAAAATTACTTAAAAGGAACAGTAACTATATTAAATGCATTATATTTATTTAATACGTTGCTTACGTTGTTATGTACCTACTTACGTTGTAAGTCACATTCTGATAGCCTTATGTGGTTGTCATTGGTTACCATTTCATTCATTAAGAGGAAATGCGGGTGGTCTTTTCTCCATAGGAACGCTCTCGCCTGTTTTCGTTCTGGTTAATGACCATAAAGCAATCATTTTTTACAGAATAATAAATATTACTACTTCTATGTCCCTATGTTTTCCTTTTTGATGATACATTATTTTTATAAGCACTAGAAATGCCGATTTAAACCGCTATCAACAGCGGCCTAGTGTACAAATTTGACAACTAGGACACAGTATATATCCTTCTTATTCAGTTTATGAAATATCTTTAAAATTGGTCCAATATTGGAGGAGGAAATAGGCGAGAGCCAACCCTCGAATTATGACTTTTTACTTAGGCTTTTACAAAAGTCTCTCCGACCACATTTCCTCGTCTCACTGTAGGGTGTAGGCCACTACTTATACTGAAAAGGCCCGAGCATCTACCACCACGCTTGCTCATAATAGGTTGGTGCTTTCAGACATATTAACTACAAGTCCAGGTTTCCTCACGATGTTTTCCTTTATCGATGGATTTAATACGAGAGAGTACACCTGTATCTGTTTACACCATTTACACACTTGTGCACTATTAATATCTCCATTTAGATTAGCCGCCATGGCCGAAATACGGTCTGGAAGACTAATTTGCAGAAAGGACAATTCCTAAAAAGATATTACTCATGTTAAGGCCCTGAGGTGTGAGTAGGTACAAGTACAGTCCATTAAAAGTACACAACTATAGAACAACCAAACATACAAACACAACACAACACACAAACCTTAAGTATTCAATGCCAAAAAGCATCGTCAAGCATATAAACATTACAAGATACGCAAATATCCTTCCATAGTAAATATTGAGCGGTCCACTCATTCACGATTAACCATATATTTAAATAAATACATAAAAAACCCTTTTAAAATATTAGGCAACGAAATTTTACAAGGCCAAAGGCCAATGCTCTATAATTGAAGGTATTTGGCTAAACCTAGGAAATATGGAAAACATTTTAATTATATTTTTTAACTTTTGGCCCTTATAAAGACATCAACGCGCGGTACATTTTCTTTGGGACGAATGACCTTCAAACATATTTATTATTACCTACTATACTTTTAAGATTATACAAATAGATATTTGTATACAATCTTATCATAAAGTGCATGATATTAATTTATGATACGACTTCGACTGTGCAGTTGTATGTAACTTAGCATGGTTAATGCTCAAACCTAGAGCTAAATCTTTACGGCATGTATTTAATCGAACCTCTAATAGTTCCTATTTTGGAGGCTTAAAAATACTAAATAGCCAAGTAAGGCGATTAACACACGGCACCGCGCACCACCGCGGTAGGCGGTGAAGCGGATCTCATGTCGCATTGGTCTCTATTAAATCCGTAGATGCCTAAAACACGTACACCGCCTGGCCGCGCAGTCGAGCGGTGCTTTCACCGCCACCGCCCCTCCGCGCTGCCGTCCGCGCGGTGAAGCGGCGCCTCACACACGGGGCGCCGCATAACCGCGCGGATCATCCATAGACTAATACTAAACCTGAAATCGTGAAAAAAAAAACAGCTGTTCTCTACATTTTGACGAGTTAGACGGACATAAATGTAGGGAACAGCTGATTTTTTTTTCGCGATTTCAGGTTTGGTCCCATAGTAAAAGTTGTTCATAATGATGAGTAAAATCACGTGTTTAAGTATCGGTCACTAATTACCAGTCACCCTATATATAAATGGGATCATCGTGGGTGCAGGACATTTTGCAATTTAAAAATGATGAAAAAGTGACCAAACTGGTCAAAACCGTGTTAAATACATCCGCGCGGACAGGCGCGTAAACCGCCTCACCGCACGGGGCACCGCTACGAAATCCGCTTTACCGCCACCGCCCTCCGCGGCGGTGCGCGGTGCCGTGTGTTAATCGCCTAAATGCGACCAGCTTGGATGTAGTGCTCGCTGGCCACTGTCGTTACACCGCTCGCTTCGCTCGCTCTCTCCGTGCGCGGTTGGTCACGGTTCTAACCTAACCCATTTGGTCGGGGTCCCTAGCTTAGTTACTGCGACCAATCGGGATCGCGCGTGTTTGGTCACAGTTCCAACCCAACCCGTTTGGTCGGGGTACCCTAGCTTATTTACTGCGCGTGCGACCAACTGCGAGAAATGGCCAGAAAAAACCGGTCAAGTGCGAGTCGGATTCGCGCACCGGGGGCTCCGTACAATACATAGTTTAAAATGTTTTTTTTTGTAATGTAACTACGAATTTACGTTTTTCGGATTTTTCTCTTTACTTGTGCTATGACATTGCTTCTTGCCAAATTTCATGATTCTAGGTCAACGGGAAGTACCCTATAAGTTTTGATTTAGGAACACATGCGCCCGTATCTCTTGATTGCATTGACTTAGAAGTTTGATTTTTTCACTGCTTCAAGGGGTTGCAGCTTTGAGTATTTGATAGTAATTTCAACTTGATAACTCCGCGCGTTCTTGAGAAGAAGGGTTGATTGACCGACAGACAGACGGACAATGAAGTGATAAGGGTTCCATTTCTCCTTTTAAGGTACGGAACCCTAAAAAGAGTAAAAAAGAGGCTTACTTATTTAAAAAAGTGTCCATTATTAGAAGCACAAATTTTTTTTGAGGATCTGCTAAATATTTCGCATTCTTTATTATAAAAGATTACATTCCGAATGTAGGTCTGTGCTATTCACTAATAGTATAAAACGATACAATACTAACCTAATGAAACGTAGTAAATTAATACAAACAGGGAAAACTACGAGTTAAAGATAATGATAGAGCAATTTCATATCTGTTTGGCTATAGTAGTTGGGCTAAGGACGCACGCGAACGTGTAATTACTACCATCAGTTGACGGATTAAAATCTACCAAAAGACTATAGGACTCTATGTACAGAACGCCAGCACATCAAGCTACTACAATCTGTAAAATTTCTTTAATAGATTTTCAACTTTATCGCTAAAACATAAGGTTCAAAGTTGATTGGGATATTGCTAATGCATTGCTTCATATGTTCAAAACATTTGTCTGCTTAACAACGTAAATAACGCAATGAATGTTGATGAACTGTCAAAATGAAAGTTATTCCTACTGTTAGTGTGTTATGCATTACCCCGCAGGGTCGATAGACTGATTATTGGTCGATGAGTGTAAAGCGTTTACATCTGTTGTACTTAGTTTTTCGCTAGACATTAATTCGACAAAAGGAAGGTGATATTTTTGTCACCAACACCAAAAATCACGTACTACATGATACAGCTGGAGTGCAGCCTAGCTAAACCATTTTAGCAATTATCCTGTCTGGACCATAAATCATTCGATTGCTTCACTGATTTATAGTCTGTCAGTGCGCACCTTTGAAGTGTCATCAATTAATTGTTAGATCGAATATCCAGTTTATATACCCGTGCTAGTAAATTCTGTACTTTCCTATACAATTACATTAAATTTATTTAGTGATGTTGGTGTAGCTAAAGATTTATTGGCTGCGTGTATCCTTGTTTCTATGTTTATGCTCAAGCCCATTTTCATTTACATTCGTCTTGTACCCATTTAACAATTTATCATAATATTGGGCGTAACTCCTTAGCGAACGAATTTATATTCTGTTGCAACACTTGCAACTCATTTTCCTGGGGTTTTAGAGACTAATTGACAAGTGGTCTGTAGTAGGTAGGTATCTCCAGAAACAAGATGTTTAAATTTTTAACTCACAACCATATTTAGACCATTTAAAATGTTCTTGATGGATACCTGCTGTGAAATTCTCCACAAGCTTCACGGTACCGGGAGGAATAAAATCAAAGTCAAAGCATTTATTTCAAACTAGCTTCCCCACAATACCCTAGTAGCCCCACTTCGAATTGTTCAGGGACTGAAGGGGTTCAGTCCCTGTTGCAAAAAATATACATGTATTTTTATTTCTTTCTTATTTGCAAAATAGTTGGGCAAACGTCATCTAAAACTATTCCAAATTTCAAGTTGATAGCATTAGCAGTTCTTGAGATATCCAGCTGTGACGGACAGACAGACAGACTAGTCTCACTATAAGGGTTCCGTTTTTACCATTTTGGTACGGAACCCTAAAAACGGAGAATCTCGTCACAATTTTACATAAGAAACTACCAAGGTTCTCCTCCCCATTATTATCAAAGATATTACCGAATTCACACAGCCACAAGGAAATAATATGTACATACGTCAGTAAGTAAATACACGAACAAAGTATCAAAATTGGTTGTTATGTAATAAAAAACTTGCTCGCGGTTGACTCAGGGTCACATTGTATACGATTGAACTTGACGTTGGGTTTACTGACTCGAGAGGTTCCAAGAATCAAGTTTATGTCCGTATGTCTACTAATAAACTTGTTGCTTAATTTAATTATGAAACTGTTTTACTGGACAAATCTTAATCTTTAAATTTATTTAATATTATTTATTTTAAGATGACACGTTGGTATATAAGTGAATTATTTTGAGAAAAACGGAACTCCGGGGTAATAACGTTAGGTACCTACGTAAAACACTATGTTCGAGAAAGTCTGCTCAACAACGTAAATAACGCAATGAATGTTGTTGAACTGTCAAAATGCAATGCATTCCTACTGTTAGCGTGTTATATTACCCCGCAGGGCTAGGGCTCCAGCCCCTATTTAATAACGTGAATTGAATACATTTTACGTAGCCGAAATAAATAATTATAATAGGTATAAAAATATTATTTTTATATTGAAATAAATTTAACACGAAACCCGAGTTTCCGTCGCCTCAATGAAATTATTTCCTAGAATATCTAACGTCTAATGAGAGATCATGGCAACATGTATGATCTTAAATAAACTGTAACCTAATAGTTCCTTAATTGAGTAATTAACTTAGAATTTTACTACTGCTATCTGCTCTGCTAGTAGGTACCTACTGCATTACCTAACGCATTCCTCAACTGACTATTATATTACCTGCAGCGCTCACGTGCATAAGCAAGGATGTCTAAGAAGCTTAAATTTTTTCTTTTCATTTTAATTTCATCCCAACTGTGTTGGAATCGATTTCAGTCTTGAAGTTTTAACAGATGCAACTGAATTTCAGTGTTGCCGCATATACAGCATCTGCCTCCCAAACACACCAAAAAGTGGGTCACGCTTTATAATATATTATATTCGATTCCACATCCGAGTCTGTCAATCCCTCCAATCATCATCAATCCTTCTCTTTCAGCATCCATGGCTTACGGCAAGACGCTGTCATCATCATCCACCTACCATTTTCCCAGCTATGTTACGGCCGGCTTCCAATCTAACCGCATGCAGCTGAATAACAGAATTTTACATGGAGCAACTGCCTATCTGACCTCTAAAACCCATTTCTGGGTAACACGATACCACTTGGCAAGTCTGGTTGTTAGGGCAAGCTGATGTATGATGACGTCATTCTCATGATACTCATCAATTCAAACTTACTAATTTTCAGAGGGCATGACAGAGGCGGTGGAAGGGGGCGCAGCGATAGCGTGGCGGTTGCTCGCGACGCTTGAGGGTGGTTCGTTGCTCCTCGCCACCTCTGCACTCTTGGCCTACACCGTGCGGAAGAAGATTGCTGGACCGCATCGGACGGGGAGGCATATACGACGCGTTTTGGTAAATAATATAACCATTGGTGCAGACTATTCTAATGAACCTCGCTTCATCGTTAGTCTGAATAAGACGTACTTTATGTATATAGCCCTCAAATATTCGAAAATTTAATGCAGGCTTGCAGATAAATAGACCTCATAGTCCTCCAGCCCAAGCAGCCCAACATAATGTCTCAGGTTTAACTTAAATTTACATACCATGATCCCATCACCTCTGCCATATTCAAGATATCCTGCATACCTAGGTACTGAAGTGCAATGACCAACATAAAATTTGTGCTTAGGTATTTTTATATGGTTTCTTGGAAATAGGTAACTATTTCGCTTTAAACACTGCAATGTACCTGTCATAATTACGATTTCTTGTAAACGATAACCATCGTGAACAAATACAAATAAAGATGTCATGATAATAGAAATAATTTACTCACGACTTCATTGTTTTCTGAACACGGAATTTTCAGGTGCAAAATGGCAAGGTCACTGTAAGATAAATAAATATATATGTATCTGAGATGCGTCTTCGCAGAATTTCGTCATTAACGTCATTGATGTGTGAGTTCATCCGGTAGGCAGTTTATTATTAGCAAAGATCATTACAGGTAACAAACACGACTAACTTATTAGGAAGAGAACTGAGGAAGCGACTGGAGGAGCGCGGCTGTGAGGTGGACACCATAAACGAAGCCGCGAGCCGAGCGAGCAACGGGGCAGTAAGCGGAGCGGATAACGGAGCGCTAAACCGAACTAAATTCGACGCGATTGTGATCGTAGGCGCAGAACCCAAAGCAGATGGCTTAGACGGCATGGCCATACTCGTCACTGAAGACGTTTACGATAACTTAAAGGTATAAAGTAATTACGAATAAACGTATGCTGAGATTAATATTAGGTACGAAGAAGTATATGAAGGGTGAAGGAATGTCGAGGTAATGGTTTGAATGTTTGTTAGTTAAATTGTCTATAGCTTAGTGTGGGTCGAGTAAGTTACTAATGGGAGTGCGTTAAGGTAATCACACTAATCTAATATTATAAAGGCGAAAGTTGGTGAGTGTGTGTGTGTGTGTGTGTGTGTGTGGGGTGTGTTTATATGTTTGTTACTTCTTCACGCTTAAACGGCTGGACCAATTTTGCTAAAATTTGGTATGGAGGTAGCTGACACCCTGGATTAACATATAGGCTACTTTTTATCCCGATAATCCCACGGGATCGACATTTACGCGGGTAAAACCGCGGGGCGCAGCTAGTTGATTAATAAATTAAACAAGTCACTAACTTATTTACAGTAAGTAGGTACCTACGTATTTTGACACAGGGATTTTGAAAGAAAGTGGAAATGGTAGGTATAGTTTGTAAAAGTTCCTTCTTCCTTCCAATTTACAAACTTAAACACAAAAAAACTTGGTTACCAGGCAGTGATTCCCTGATATAATACTTATACAAAACTTATTACACACCATAGGTACCTACACTTCGATTTAATTAGCAATCAATTTGTATGGTGTAGAATAATAAGCTTAACAGAAACATAACCTTTTCGAGTACCTACTACAGTTGAACTTTGTAGTTTTATAAATTCAGACACAAATCCAAAACAATTTATTCTCTGTTTCAGCTCCTAGAATCGTTATCGCCCCGTGTCCGTCCCGGCGGGAGCATTGCGTGGGCGTGCGCGGGCGACGCGGGAAGGGGAGCGGGGGCCTTCAGTGACGCCGGCGCGGCCTTCGACACCGTGCTGCGTACCAGTCTGCAGCATGTCGCTAAACTGTAATAAACATTTCAGAATTTATACTTTCTTGGTATTGCATGTCTACCAGGGAAAAGATGGGAGCTTTTTTATTACGGACAATGCCTCGGAAAGCACGTTAAGCCGTTGGTCCCGGCTGTCATTCGTGGATCTTTGACAGTCGTTACGGGTAGTCAGAAGCTCGAAAGTCTGACAACCAGTCATACCAAGGGGTATCGTATTATCCAGTAACTGGGTTGTGGAGGTCAGATAGGCAGTCGCTCCATGTAAAATACTGGTACTTATTCACCTCACCTGCATCCGGTTAGACTGGAAGCCGACCCCAACGTAGTTGGGAAAAGGCTAGGCAGATGATGACACACGTAAAGTAGGTATTTTAGCTGACATTTTAAACCTAATTTCATGCTTTATGCACAGCTTATGGTTTAAATTAGGTAGGTAACTAGATACTTAGAGAGTTTAAAAAGAAAACAAAATGATCATTTAATATAAAGAAATGTTTATTTTTAATCAAAGTTTATAAATACCTTCAAACAGGAAACGCAGGCAGTTGCCTCAGCATGTTTGAACATATTGACTCAACAATAGAATTAGGTTTATGTAGGTATAAAGAGAATAACGATAAAATTATCCAAGCCGTGCATAGTCAATATCTGAATTTAACATTTTTGAAAGAAGCGTTCTTGCCTTACATCTCTGCCACGGTTTTGTTCTCTTCTCTTTTCTTCTCATTACGTATTCAACGGTCAAACAAGTTATCTCTCATTAATTAGGGTTGAACCGGTTTTCTCGAAGTTTTTAACCCAATCCTTTATCATATCTACAGTTGGACACTGTTTGATGTCAGTTATTTGGTAATGCTCTCTATACATGTTCAGAGCAATCGTGTAAGAACGGTTACTTTTGTAAAAGTATTTCACACATAACGCACGTTCTTTTCCCGTAAAACGTTCCATTGTTACTATAAAAATAAAATCAAACAAGCAACTTCAAGCAAGAGCAACTAGCAAGTAGTGTTGCTCAACTGACAACTATCGATCGACTCGATATCATATCGATATATTTTTTTTTTATTAAAAAAAACGTTGCCCCACACTAGGAATTTCTCCTGTATTGTGGGTGCGTTTACAAACATTTAAATTCACATACACAAACAGCCAGACCCGGAACAACTAGGTACCTACTTGTATTTCAATACTATCGTGAGCTCGAAAACTAGTAACAATATCGTTAGTATTGGAACTTTATAATACTATCGATACTTGCGATAGTATCAATCTTCAGACTTGAGACTACTTAATGATGAAGAGCAATAGTATTGAGTTGTGATAAAATTGATAATATCGCTAAAAAAAGTTGCAGTTAGCAAATAAATGATTTTTTTTGAATTTTAAAAGTGTGTTTTACAGCAATTACTAGCGATACTATCGATAGTATTAGAACTATCGATATTTAACGATTAAATATCGATGGAGTAAAAATATCGATAGACCTTTATTATACAAGCGTAGGGTATAATACAGGTCAATGTCTTCAACCCAAAAAACGAGCTAGAGAGGTACCGCTATCAACTAACTTTTGTAAAGAATTTGAATTTGTTTGAACACTTCTCCCAATAATGCAAAAATGTAATCTTTGTTTTCTGTTTTTATAGTTTTAAGGTGTATTTATTTAGCTGTAATGCCATTAAACGCATTTTTCTTTCTTTCTTATTCGATATCTTATCCGATGAGTTATCACTTCTGTCTGAAGTAGTCGGACGGAACCTACTGTTTTATTTATTTTATGTGCTTATTGGTTGTATGTTTCAGTTCTCACTGTGAACCTATCTGGGTAGGTCGGTGTGAGGGAGCGGAGCAAGCGGCCGAGCGAGTGGTCGGCGCGCTACTCACTAATGAAGATGCGCCACAAGCTTCTAGGTTTTCTGTCAGGTGACCAAATCTATACTTTTTACATCGTATTCAGTTTCAAATTGAAAGAAAGTTCAATGACGTACCTACTGGCATCCTGGCTAATTTTCGAAATGTCCCGATTTGTTTCGAACTAATATCAAATTGATACAATTGAACATTAGATTCCTATTCGATAAATAATATAGTATCCTGCTTTACAAGAGGCCTAAATACTATATTTTAAAAATATCTAACTTAAGTGAAACTTCTATGTATTCATTTCAATACAAAATGTCGAGATGTGTAAAATATTTTTAGTAATGAGACATTATAAAAAATAAAAACCCGATCAAAGTAGCAAAAATATGCATTTAAACATTAAAATATTTTTTTTAACATTTTTCCTTCATCTAAATTAGACTACTATGTTTTTACAGGCAATAGCTTCGAATGTAATTGATATAGAAACAATTGGCAACCCCAGATGGAAACCCACTGATTGAAATTACTCAACATTGTGGGACACATCCGAAATTCTACTTCTAACATAAAATTATTATTTTTAAGAGTACGTAATCCTCCTTTTTTACAGAAACGCCGCTCACCGAGTGGGAGAATGCCTGTGCAGGTGGCTGAAAATAGTTTCGTGATACTTCTACCTCTCCACCTTGTATGATGAGATGAACTCTCTGTAAAGCTTTATTGTAAGGTTGAATGTTAATAAAATAGTACGATAATTACTGTATTTTGTAAAATAAATAAATTATATAATACTTAAATAGTAAGCTGTTGTTTTATTAAGCATACCAATATTAAACAGGTGAAAGTTGGTGTGTTTGTTACTTCACGCACAAACGGCTGATCGAATTTGGATGAAATTTAGCACAGAATAACCAGGGATTAACTAATAGGATACTTTTTATCCCGATATTCCCACGGGATCGACACTTATGCGGGTGAAACCGCGGGGCGCAGCTAGTCCGAGTTATAGAAGAGCTAAGCAGCAACAAGGCTGCAAGTCAGTGATAACAAAACTACTTTGATCAAACTAGTATAAACTGGCCCCGCATTCCATTGAAAATCTGTACTTTGATAAGAGCTACCACTGACGTGCGGCGTACTGTACCTACTATGTGGTCAGTGATCTCCGTAGATGTGAAATATCACCCTTTGTGCCACATCTGACTAGTTGATAAAATATTGACATCTCAAAGGTGAGCACTATAAAAATTTGTTTTATTTATTGACATTGGAACGAATTGATAGACACAAGAATTGACAGATTGAACGTTAGTCGAATACTTATTAGTAGCTTTGAACATCTCTATCCTTTGTGCTGCAAAACCTAAAAACGTTGGACTCCATGCTTCTTTTTTTTTTAATTATTATCTGCGGCAACCCTGAATGAATCTGTCACCTTTCGCAATGGAGTGTTGGACGTGTCCGTAACAACAAAATTTCCTTTTTATTTACTTGTAATGCTGTCACCACTTTAACAGTTATTCCAAATACCATTTACGATTATGTTAAGTTCGTGCGGAGCTTTGTTTATTTCAAATTCGCTGCTGAAACATGGAAGAGGTGAGTTGTTAGGTTACCAATGTTACCATATTTTTGTTGTGTCACAATACAGTGAAGATATTGTGTGGTTATTTTTACAATTATTGTTTTTTTAGGAACTTAACGAGCATGATTTGGAAGAACGGTTGTATGCTATGCTACATCATGTGGACGAGACAGAGGGTAACTTAGCATCAAACCACAGCGATGGGTTGAACATAGCGGAGAACGCGCCCAGGAGCACGGTGCGTCGATACTGGCGTACCAGCGAGCCCACTACTCCGTATCAAAAGGTGAACGTTCAGAAAGACCCTGCTGCACCATCAAACAACAACAAATCAGGTTATGTGAACCAAACTAACCAAACACCAAAGCCCAAAGAAGAAAAACGTGACTCAACCCCTAAACCTCCTGCTGTCGATTTGTCTATATTCCAGTCTCCTGTACCACACAACTTTAAAAGAACCATTGAAATTATTGAACAGGATGATGTAAGAGCTGTAGTGCTTGAATCTAGTGATGAAGATGAGGTGATTGAAGTGGCATTACCTCCTAAGCCAACCATTACTATTGAAAGCTCAGATGAAGATGAACTCCACATTATCAACCCGATCTCCCCAACCAAAATCCAAGTTAATGTGGACAAGACAAATACAAGTGGAGAAAGAGAAGTTTCAGCGAGTCCCGCTCCTTCAGCGGTCTCGTCTGTATCTGATGAATTCATCCGTGGTGATTGTATAGCATTGAACATCTCCTCCCGACATCTGGACAATCCCAGCTTTGATTTCAGTCTCCATGGATCAGATCTACTTGGACAAAGTACTCCATCAAAAAAAAAGAAAAAGAAGAAAACTAAGGAAACAGTAACATCTACTCCAGTTGTGGCAGTGACACCAAACAAGGCTACCCCTAATGATGAATGTTTTGCCACACCAAAAAGTAAAGCCAAGAATAAAAGGCAGAAAACCAAATTGTATGCTGTAACAGAAAAAAGTATTCCGAATCCTGATGTGTATGATTCTGACAGCAACCAGTCAATGGGCACAAATAAAAACAGAAACTCGTACATAGTTACTGAGAAAAGTCTACCCTGCACTGATGTGTATGAATCTGATTCTAACTTGTCTGAATGTGCTAAAGAGATTCCAGAGCAAATACAGAGCAATGGTGTAAAAAGTTCAGATGGAAGCACATCTGTTCATAAACCGAGTGAGCAACCTTCAAAAACATCGAAAAAGAATGAATCCATTATCTCTAATGACACTACCATTTCAATTGACTTGACAGACAATGAGAATTTGGTGAATCTTGATGAGTCGGTTATTCAAGAAAGCATCATTATGGGAAATGTGTCTGGATTCACAGAATATGAAGACTACGGAGATGTAAACCTGTCCGATGACATTTCCCAATTTGGCTCTACAAAAATACCTTCGATTTTGAACGAGAACCTTGATTTTGACAATTTGAAAGGCAAAGACAAGACTTGCAAAAGACGAAGATACTCTCTGACAACTCTTCGTGCTGAAATGGAGAAATTCTATAATGAGAGCTGGGGCGGAGAGAATTTCAACCACAGGGAGATACAGAAAAGCATGTCACGTAAGTGTTACCTTTTGCTATTTCACAATTTTATTTATTTTCTTCGATACTAAAAGTTTGTTTTATCACTTTCCAATTTATTATTATAAGCTTGTGTTGTCCCACTGCAGGGCAAAGGCCTCCCTTTCCTCTTTCCACTTTTCATTGTGGGCCAATCCTTTAAGAAGTCCAGCTAATCCCGACATCTCTTTCTGGGTGTAGTTGTTTCCTGCTATTTAGGGTCCACTGAGTGCTGGTTCTTGTGTATTGCTACTCCTACATGCAATATTTTCCAATGGCTGTACCAAAAATAAATATTTATTAGTGTAGGGTAACTGGGAACCTAACAGCACATGTAGTAATTTATTAATCATCATCATCATCATAATCAGCCTATAATGTTCCCACTGCTGGGACACAGGCCTCCTCTCGGTGAGAGGGAGTGGGCCGTAATCTACCGCGCGGGCCCAGTGCGGATTGGCAGATGTCACATATCTTCGAATTTTTGGTTCTAGGACATGCCGGTTTCCTCACGATGTTTTCTATCACCGTTTTGAGAGCAGTGGTGATGAAATAATTTACACAAATTAAAGCGCCTGACTGGGTTCGAACCTACGACCTACAACTCGTAAGTCGCGGCCGTTACCACTTGGCCACCACTGCTCTCGGCCACCACTGCTTAATATAATGTTATAAACACTAAAATCTTCGCCCACAATAAGGCTGTGTTTCCACCAGAGATGAGCGAGGATGCATAGCGAAGAATGTCTGTAAAACTAACCAATAACAACGCTAACTTAGTTCAAACTATGAAAATGAAGCTATGTTATTGGTTTGTTTCACACACATCCCTCGTTATGCATCGTCGCACATCCCAGCTGAAAACGCAGCCTTATAGTATATTTACATTACATAAATAAATAATAATAATAAGTTCTTTAATTCTATAAACATAACAGCATGCCTGTTTTTCCCAAGGTTCTCAACATGGGCGTTGATACTTCAGGGGGGCAGTAGAAGAACCCGAGAAAGTTATATATCCTATCTTACAACTTATAATATTACATGTTTAAATATGTGGCAATAGCTGTTCAGATTCGCGATTGATGATAAATAAAATAAAAATAGAAAAAAAAATCTCAAAGCAGGCAAAATAAGGTTGAGAACCTATGGATTAGGCAGGGGTGTATCTATAGTAAACTCGCATTTCACTTTTTTTTTTGTAGTCTAATTACTCATTCTTAAAACACATTAAAATATGATTAACAAAGCTGGTCATTGCATCATTAAACACAATAATTATTAAATGAGATAATTACATTATAATTGATCATAATTACTTACTTTTCAGGTGATAAGAGTTTGTGGGTGATTGATCCTAAAGACAGGGTACCATCACTGGCTAAAAGGAAAGTCACGTAAGTAAATTGTTTATCAAATAATTTGATACCTATATTTCTTGACTTGTGGCTAAGTAATAACAGCCGCACGGTCGATCGGTCAGGTTAAGCTATGCTTCCCGCGGTTGGTCCGTGGATGGGTGACCATCTTTACATACCAAGACCCCTCCGTGGCTCGCCACGTATAGCCGTTGGTCCCGGCTGTCATTCGTTCACACATCTTTGACAGTCATTACGGTTCGTCAGAAGTTCGAAAATCTGACAACCAGTCTTACCAAGGGGTTTTGTATTACCCAGTAACTGGGTTGTGGAGGTCAGATAGGCAGGCGCTCCATATAAAATCATCATTTCAGCCGAAAGACGTCCACTGCTGGGCATAGGCCTCCCCCAAGCACCTCCACTTCGACCGGTTCTGCGCTTCTCGCATCCAACGGGTTCCTGTGGCCTTCACTAGGTCGTCGGACCACCTTGTGGGAGGCCTTCCAACGCTACGTCTTCCGGTACGCGGTCGCCACTCCAGAACCTTTCGGCCCAATCAGCCATGTAAAATACTGGTATTCAACTGCATCCGGTTAGACTGGAAGCCGACCCCAACATAGTTAGGCTAGGCAGATGATTTCTTATGTATCCTTAGGTAGTTCCTTGAGAGCTTCTTGCTGACCTCCTAGATAGTGTGAACTGCTGATAATTTCACAGAACCTAAATCATTAAGTATTTGATTTCAATTATATAAATTTTCAATGTAATCTCACTTAGAAACAACTAATAATAATCAAGTTCTCATTCATGGTTATAAAAACGTCCACCATCCAGAATCTGCACTTATATTAAGTAACATGCTTGTTACATTACATGCTATGTGTCACATTACAGCTGCAACTACTGCAACCGCGCCGGCCACCGCGACGACACGTGTCGCCTGAAGCCGCCCGTGTGCTACATGTGCGGTTCTACGGGACACTTCGAACCGAGGTGCCCTAGGAAGATCTGTGTTAATGTGAGTAGTATGATATTTAATTTAAACAATACAACTTGTGATGCTATCGCAATATACAATGTGGAGACAATAGGCGAGAAAGAATCGCTCAGTAGCGTGGACGGACGCAGTGCTGTGCCGGCCGGAGCGCGCGCGCACGCCCAGCGCCCCCACCGCGAGCGCAGCTCCCCCGCCTGCGGTCGCCCGGCGCGGAATGATATTCTCGACAATGGGTTTTGCCAATCTTTTACTAGCTATTATATAGCGACTAAACTGTTGGATATATTTGAGTGAATTTTAGTATGCAGACCGGGAACGTCATTAGATATACGCGGTTTAATTTATTGTCGTATTGTCGTCTCCACCTTGTACCAAAAAACTAAAACCTGATAAAATATTCCTGAAATTATAGCCTCATAGGCGTATGCCGCCGTAATAAAATTTATTTTTTATCAGATCTATTCAAAAAGAGCTAGTGTATCTTTCGTAAACAGGGACTGAAATAGCTCTTTAATCCCTAGGGACTAAAAATTATTTGAATTTGTGGATATTGTTAATAAAAGTTCCAATCACCGAAGAGATCAATCACGAACAGTAACAGGCTGTATGGATAAAGGAAAAGGCGCGCGAGCCAAATTAAAAAAAAGTTTCTGAAAAAATAAAAACCGCGCAAAAAGCATTTTGCCTTCGTTCGTAATTGTTTACTCAAAATTGTATATAAATAAATAAACGTACAATTCTTATTCATAAGTCGCACTTACTTATTTTGTCATAGAGGGCGGTAAAAAATAGAGTGTCCTTCTCGGGAGCAACACTATTTTAAGCTCGAGTGACGTATTTAACATGTCAAATTTCATAATCTCTTAATTCTTCCGTAGACAGTCATCAATATTTCCTTCGCGGATATGGGCGCGATTTTATGCTATTGAAAGGTTTTTGGGGCATCCGCGAGGCACACACTGTTTTTTTAAATCATGTTACTTTTGTATTGTTATTTTGTACTAGCTATACCGGCGACTAGGTTCGCGAACATGTAGGAAAACATATTGGATTCATGGGTTTTATTTTTTTTGCGCGATACCCTAATAAAATTATTTTTCTAAAATAAAACTACGTAGTCTAAGATACTTCTTATAACATCAGCTATCTGCCAGTGAAAGTCCCGTCAAAATCGGTTCAGCCATTTCGGAGATTAGCCAACGAACAGTCAGACATATAGGCAAATAAAAATGTGTTTAAATGTCGCCAAATAAATGTTATTATTCCTTTCTATGTAATTGAACTCTCTATCTATCTGTTTACAGTGCGGCTCCCCGAACCAGATGTACACTCACATGTGCCGCAACTGTTGCAACTGGGGCGCGCTGCGGTGCGCCGAGTGCGGACAGAACGGCCACCCGGCCAGCCACTGTCCCGACACGTGGCGCAGATACCATAATACTGTAAGTGTTTGTGTGTATTACTAATACACAGAAGGCCAATTCCCGTATTTAAAAACGTTCAAAATCTAGTCGCAATCCCATCTCAGCGCGGTTTGAGTTTTTTTTTTTTTTTTATCAGATTGCGACTGAGTTTAGAATACAACTTGAATGCAACCGTTCTTAAAAATGCAGGATTTGTCCCTCCAAGAAAAAGAAGAACGTCTCCAAGTAAAAGTGTGCGCTTCGGAAATCATCTTCGGAAATACGATCGCGTGATGATAAATCATAATTTAAAGTTGTTACACAAATGTCACTCAAAAGTTTTGGAAACTCTTATTGGAATTGCATAATAATTGTTAATCTACAATTTTGTAATCATGGTAATACAAAATAGGCAAGCTGTTCTATTGTTGTAAGTTACAAAAATGGAATTGCTTCAAAAATGTTGAGTGATATTTCACGATCTGCGACCGGACTAGGTATCCCGACAAAGAGAAAACTTCTTAGAAACGCGCAATGATGGATACACTTCTAGAAAGCGTGTCAAGACAAAAGTTACAAGTCTTATTTCTGCGCGTTCGGACCAGCCATGATTAATCGGTCGTATTGTAGTCTTCTTTTGCTGGTGATGACAATAGGCTTAAATCAAAACTTTCTAACAAAGACATTATATCCCCAACAGATTGACAACAACTCTCCTTTGGAGCGCTGCAACCAAAACAAGAGGCACCACCAGCTGTACTGCAGCGGCTGCACGCGCCGAGGCCACCTCGTGCACACCTGTCGCGTGACCCTGCCCTTCTCGGGCCTGCCCATCAACTCGCCCTACGTATGTCTCTACCGGCCCCTGCACCAACCGACCCCCAACCAGGCCATCGCCCCCGCACCCGCCACGGCACGCAACAAGCGACAGTCCAATTCACCCACCACACATGAAACACATGTCAACAAGAAGAGGAATCTGTCAGCTGGTGACGAGAATGAACGACGCAACACTAAAAGCCCCGCGCCGCAAAGAAAGACTTCCGTTAGCAAAGATGCTGTGGAGGAAACCAACAAAACGGAAGCTAAGAAAAATGATCTGAATGATAATAAGAATCAAGGTGCCACAGAAAAAGCACCCAACTTCATTCCAATCACCTCCGCTAACCATGACAAGAAAGGCAACATGATTCAAGACAATGAAATCTCATCAGACACAAATGAAATTGTTACTTCCGCCAGGATTTACATCACCAACGAAATTATTGATAAACTCAAATCTGAAGAAGGCAAGGCCTGGTTGAAGGCAACCACGGACAAATATTGCGTAGAAGTAGAGAGCGCAGAAATAAACTCTTTTTTAAGTATTAAGGGCAAGCTTGAAGACCAAGAAGCCTTTCAAGCAGTGCTTCGGGACTGGTTCAAGCCTAACGCGACTGACGACAGGCCCAAACCTAGCAGTGTGGGCGACACACAACACGAACACACTAACGAGCAGAATGCCTGGAGCATCCTGCCTAAGAACAGAAACAATCTGTTGCGACAACTCGGCAACGCGCTCAACTCATTGAAGGAGGATATAGGAGACCCCAGCGCGCTATACAAAGAGCTGACATTCCTTCAGAACCGTCACCAACAACTTCTGAGACAGAAAGTCATCAGCCCCAAACAGTTGAACAACAACCGCGGCAACATTAACCAAATGCTCAAGAAGCTGAACATGGTACTGATTGGACAGGCTGGCCTCGCTGACGGCACCGCACACGTCACTGAACTGTACTCATTTCAAGAGAAACTCATGAATTCAAGGCAGAAGACCATACCTAACGACCTGCGGAAAGAGATCGCAAAGCATTACGCGCTTATATTTACCGCGCTTCCCAGGAACGACTACTTAGATTTACTGAAAATGTACCACATGTCGAAACAATCGACTATGATGAAGAGGAAGAAGAAGAAGGCGTTGAAACTCAATCCTAAAATTAACAGATTGAAGATAAAAGTAAACAGCATTCCAACACAACCTATACAGAACGGTACCAAGGAGAAGAGGGAGGAACCGACGGGTCCTTGCAGCAACCCGCACGTGTTGCAGAAGCTAGCCTTCTTCCACAAGCGGCTCATGAGCTCGCGCCCGGCCGCCGCTGCGCTCAAGAAGACGCGCGGCGACCTCGTCAGGAGACTGCACTCATCCATCGCCTCGCTATTCAGGAAAGAGAAAATGTCTTCAAAAAACATGAAGAAGGTCAAAAAGCTGCAAGAACAGGCGCAGCTGTTCTTGTCTAATGTATAAAATATAATTAGGAGATAAAGATTTTATGTTGGCGCCAATCAGAGGCGTGCTCGGCATAAGACGAGCCGGCATGTACTACGTGTGCTCCCCGATTGGGAACACTTATGTTCGTCTTGACTTGCCGGTTTGGTGTAATGGCACTTTATCGTGCGTGTGAATTAATAAACTTCTTAGTGTAAAGCATTCCTTTGTTTACTTTTTAAACACCCTTACAAATTAACGATTAAGGGCCGGTTGTTTCAAACGATACGTTTGTCAAATAATAACGATTACGTAACCGTTATTATTCGACGTAACGTAACTCAAAGCCATAATTTAGTGAAACAACCCTTTTTTTTGTTTGACGACAGTTAACGCCAGTTGTTTTGACGTACTTATACTCGTTCGTGCGTCTAGTAGACGTATTCATTCAGGATACGCTTTAGCATAGGTCAGTTTTAACCATGCCGGGTAGTAATCAATTTTACTGCAGCTAACTCAAGTCTTATCAAAGTACTCTGTGCTCAACCCTCACTGGCGATGCTGCCATCACTCAGATGCAAGCAAAAAGAAGATCTATGTAATGAACCGAATGGCCCCCATTCAATAATGATCAGATCATTAGGTAATTCATTACTAATGTTTACTACCCATCCAATCCCACTCTGATGGGTTAACCTGACCTAGAACTTTTCCTAGATCTAGAACGCAGTGACCTCTCATAGATTTTCCTATCCTCTTGTATGCATCAGATTATTCAATTGACTTCTACAAGTTGTATTGAAGGAACATCATTTGCATCTATTGAATTCTCAATTGACACTTACAATACAACGTAACCCAGCACGAGGCCATTTCGCTTCATTATCTATAATTTTCATTCTAAATCATACACAGTCAGACTCAGGGCGTAACATATAATTTTATTAAAATACGAAACAGATTACAGTAAATTTTAAAAATAGGTAGTGATTTAGTAAGTTTCAAAGGTAGTAAGGCACATCACTAGAGTAGAATATACGTCTAGTCTACGTCATCAAACAAAACCATACCGCGGCCGTACGTCATTCGTGATAATTGATAAGCTGGGTACTTGTTGATTTGATAAAATCATTTTGATCAATAGCAAAACAAAACTTTTAGTTAGTGCTTACAAAATTGATAATGAAGTCGTGTATGTTTAGTGTTCTACCAAAATTCCAGTTAATTGTATTATTATGCATCATAAATTCGATTTGCGGACGAATGGTAAGGAATCGGCAATATTTATTAAATGTTCGTGATTAGAAGGTAATTAAAACGGGCTTTTTATTGCGTGCAGTTTGGTGAAGAAGGATACTATCCAGCCGGCTACTACGATAGTCAACAAGCTCAATACGAAAAAATAAAAACTGCGCTCACCAAATTGGAACACGGTATGTATATTTTCAAATCTAGCGCAGCGATTAAACTAATCAAAGCAATTATTATTCACACGATATCTACATAATTTGCTGCTATTCTATCGTGAAAAAACAGAATTAATAAAGATCCAGAAAATTGATTAATATCTCTTAAAAAAGGCTACTACTACTGTAGTGCAAGTGATTTCCCCTGGGTATTCCCCGAACAGCAAATAAAACAATTGATTGCTTAAAAGCTTCATTTGTTTTTATATTACATCATGATCATAAACCAAATGAAACTCAACAGTTTTTTTGGTGCTTGGTAGAGCTTATAACACAATAAACCTACTTAAAACAAAAACCATAGTTAATTAATTTATACTTAAATAGGTGTCTTTAATGCAGTACAATCATAGATCTGAAAATGTCAAATTTAAACCAAATTTTGGTCTCTAGCCCCACAATGGGTGAACGACTGGCCAGATCCGTCCATCAGAATGGGCCAGGTATCGGGAGTGGCCATCGACAACTCCGGCCAAGTGCTAGTGTTCCACCGATCCCACAACCAGTGGGATGCCACCACATTTAACAACAGAGATGTGTACCAGGGTATCGGGGAGGATCCTATACCAGAACCCACAATACTAGTGTTAAATGATACAGGGGAGCTGGTTGACAGTTGGGGACAGAACCTGTGAGTAATTTTAATAATTATATATATCTTGTTTAGCATAACAAACAAACAATGTTAAAGACCGGGCTGGCCTGTTTTTCTTCTTACCATATCTTTATTGTTCAATAACTCTTAGAACTATATTACATGCTGCAAAGATTACTAAGGCATATTTCTAAAAGATTTATATAAAAAATCTCAATTCCATGTGACTATTAGAATCCTTGCTTGAATTTAAGCTAGAAGATAATTACTGTACTCATTAGCAGTGGATCCTCATAATAAAATGCTTAAAATATAATAAAATTATTAATAGTTGTCGAAGTTAAACTAAGATATTAATTAAAACAAATTCTCCTAGGTTCTACATCCCACATGGCATAACAGTGGATTATGAAGGCAATGTGTGGGTGACAGATGTGGCCCTGCATCAGGTCTTTAAGTTTACTCCTCATGACAAACTGAAGCCAAACATCACTTTGGGAGAGAAGTAAGTTTTTTTTGTTTCTTCCCTATTTAATAGGAAACACACTATCAAAAATTAACCCACTATGTAATATAATGTAACCAAAGCAGTTTCAAAATTCAATAAGGCTTTTGACAGAGTATTTAACAAAAGTTTGCAGTATTTTAGTTTTCTATTGTTTTTTTCATCAAATATTTATAATTTAACGCAATCAGCGACGGACACGCTTTATTGCAAATTGGACTAAATCCATTATTACTGCCACTCTTTCAGGAGTGCCACAGGGTTCCGAACTGGGACATGTACTAATTAATAAATTCACAATGCATTGACAGGTATTTTATATTTTTTTAAATAATTTGTAAAGCAGCTAAAGGAATTAGGTAGTATTGGATAGAGTAGGATGGAAATTCGAAGAAATGCCCACACTCAAGTTTTGGTAAGATGGATAGTGCTCATACAAAACATTTCCTCCTGAGGCTATGAGCTCATTTCCTATTACATAACTTTGATTTTGTTTCTGTTACTGTTTGTCATGTTTATCTTCAGATGATAAATACAAAAGAACATGGTATTCTTACATCTCAAGTGTGTATTTATTGTTATTGAAGTGGTTCAATAACAATAAATAAACAATGATGTTGCAACACTTGAGATGTGGATTAAATGTGGATGTAAACAAGTAAATAAAGGATATTATATTGAGATGAATTGGTTTATAATTGAAACATCCACACAGATGTGTTCATGCCATAAGAAGCTTTATTCATAGATATGCAAATGTAAATTGATAGTTATTTACTATTCATGAATTCATGACAGTTCCACCCAATCAGCTTAACATCAACCTTTACTCCGCGTTTATTAATAAGGGTTTTTCAATCATAGGTTTATACCCGGCAATGATGACAAGCACTTCTGCAAGCCGAGTGCGGTGGCTGTCCTGACCAACGGCGACTTCTTCGTAGCAGACGGCTACTGCAACCATAGGATCGTCAAGTTTTCAGCAGACGGGACCATCATACTCCAGTGGGGGATCAGTGAGTACCTGCACTTCCACTTCGGCCTAGTGCATTACTCGTGAAGTTTCTTTAGTACATGTTAGGATTGACTGTTTAACCTTTGAAGTTGATCTGAAGGCCAATTCTCGTAATTTAAAACGTTCAAAATGCGACTGCGACAAACAAATGTCAAAAACTTGTCACAAATATAGGAGTACTAGCAGCGCCCCGCGGTTTCACCCGCATAGGTGTCGATCCCGTGGGAATATCGGGATGAAAATTATCCTATGTCCTTTCCCGGGTCTCAAACTATCTCTATACCAAATTTCATCTAAATCGGTTCAGCGGTTTAACCGTGAAGAGGTAACATACAGACACACTTTCGCATTTATAATATTAGTTTGGATTTTTGATAGATTGACGACTGACTGTGATTGTTCTTAAAATTACGAGAAGAAATGCCTCTCAGATCATTATCATCCTCTTGACCTTATCCCAATATTATTTGAGGTCGTCGCGGCATCGTGCATGTCTTCTTCCATAAATCTCTTTCTAGTCATATCTTATTATAGTTAACCAGTGGGGTAATTGCGTAAAGGCGCGCAAAATTAGTCTGCTCAACAACATAAATAACGTAATGAACTGTCAAAATGAAAGCCATTGCTACTGTTAGTATATAAAGCCGCGTCCCCACTACGGGCCGCGAGGCACGGCTTTTGCTATTGTTTGCAATACGTCCCCATTAGAAGTAATCGCGAAGCTCGGCCTCACGGAAACGCGCGGCCCTAGTGGGAACGCGGCTTTATACACTAACAGTAGCAATGGCTTTCATTTTGACAGTTCATTACGTTATTTACGTTCTTGAGCAGACAAATTTTTCAAACCTATGAATCCATGGATTAGCAAGATATATATCCTTCAAAACTCTCTCAAAATTGTGATCGAAAGTGAGTTTTGCAATTAGGATGTTGTTTACGACGCTACGGTACTTATTTTATCGGTAATTATAATGAGGTTCCCAGTTTTAGACAGCGTGATTAATCTCACTGGGCAAAATTAAACCATTATTCTGTTATGAATTGCACATATTTACTGGCTGCGACCACCATAACATATCAATTGATCATACAGGTCACGGCAACTCTCCATTCGCGTTCAACGTGCCCCACGCGCTCACTCTAGCCGAGGACCGCGGGTTGGTCTGTGTGGCGGACCGGGAGAGGGGACGCGTGGCCTGCTTCCGACACGACAACGGAACCTATGAGGGAAGCTTCAGCAGCTGGCTTATGGGCGGCAGGCTGTTCAGTGTGGCTTATGCTCCTGTACATGGTGAGTTTAAGTTTCTACTATCTTAATATCACTTAAGGTGCCACTTGTCGCCATTTTTTCCATACAAATTTCGGGAGAGTATTACTCCACTGTTTGACATTGTGCATCCAAAGTTAAACATGATATCGTTTTCACTTATTATTAATTTTGTCTGTACGGAAACAGAATAGTAAAATAAAAAGCCATTGAAAAGTTATGAGCCAACAAAGATTAGTTTTTCTTGTTATTTTTAACGTAACTTTGGGTGTAAATAAGTAATATGACAGACATGTTAGCTAGCCCCGTGGTGAGCAAATACTACCAATTAGCAGCGATAACCGCTTTCCATCTTTCAAGCTGTCGACCGTTTGCCTTCACAGAATAACTTCTTATCACGGCCATCTTTCCCAACACCCATAACAGGCGTAATTATTTCACAAAAATAGGCAGATTCGCTAACAAGAACTTAATCCACAGGCGGGCGCCTCTACGTAGTAAACGGACCCGACAGCCCCTTACCAAACCCGGTTCCAGTCCGTGGCTTCGTTATCGACTTCGCGACCGGCCGACTTATTCAGACCTTCGCTCCCGAAGAAGGTCTACAGAACCCCCACGACATTGTCACATCAGCTGACGGCTCCAAGGTGTATGTCGCTGAACTGAACCCGTTCCGGGTGTATAAGTTCGTTGATGAGGCGCTCAGGAATGAAAGCCGGTTGGAGAAGAATGTGACGTCACACGTGAAACCTACCGCGACTGTCGGTGAGTAGGTTTGTGTCTGTTCGTTGTGTTTTGCTTTTATTTCTTTTATGCGCATGAGTGACATGTTCAGTCGCGGAATGGAAACGTTCATGTAAGTTATTATTTACCCGACAACTGCTAACTTTAGTAATGCTAATTACAATTTGAACTGGTAATATGTTCGGGAAATAAATGTATTTGAAAATTGCCTTACCTTTACGTTCCGTGGTTGTACATAATATGATGCTTTCTGGTCGCGCGCCTTTTTTTCTACTCTGAAAGAAATAAGGGTCAAAATCAATCATGACTGTAATGTTCAGTTTGTAAGTTGCAACTTTATGTAGTGATGTGTATTGTTTTATGTTTTCTTACTTATGTTTAATTACTCGTAATATAGTAGTAATAATTGTATTGCATATTCCATAGGAAATTATTTGACTTCCAGAAGGTATGTGACTTTCACATTTTTTTATTCAACTATTGGGAGTAATGTATTAACTACTACTGTTGTAACTACTTCAAATGTTATTAATTGAACTCATGCTCATGCATTTTACCAAACTTTCTATTATTTTTTTTCATTAAATGCCGTAGTTACAGAAACAATTAAAAGGCCATTGTTGCTCGCGTGGATCCATGTTCCTAAATACAAAGAGATAAACTAACGCACACTACTGGCGGACCGCATCGTTCTATTTTGTATGAAAATGCGTTGCGCTGCGACCCGTTGCGACTGTAAAGAGCGCTTCGCTTTGTAATTATAAGCTACCGATCCAAACAGATTTTATAGGACTAAAACCTCATTTCAGAAGTGGTAGGCAGCCCCGCCGTGCTGGGCGCGGGCGGCGCGTGGCAGTGGTGGAGCGGCGCGCTGGGGGGCGCGGGCGGGGCCGCCGCCGCCGCGCTGCTGGCGCTGGCCGCGCTGGCACTGCTGCGCGCGCGCAACACCGGTAAGGGGTACGAGGCCGAGCCGCTCGTGCACTGACACACCACATATACACACACGTATACTGAACTCTAAAGCTGCGTCCACATTTTTGATATTCCCCCAAATTAAACAAAGTTACAAATATGTTTATAGTCTGTTCCAAAAGTATCTGACGTAATTGTAAACAAACCATGTTTAGGTAAAATTCTTACGCAATCACACACTCAAAGGCTGGCATAGTAACATATGCCTCTGTATTTAGAAGGTTTCGACTTTATATCTCACCAAAATGTTCCGGCCCTTGAGTGTGTGATTGCGTAAGAATTTAACCTAAACATGGTTTGTTTACATTTTCATCACACACATTCTTGTTCCTACAATCCTTCTTTGACTAACCTTATTAAATTGCTATTTATCTAAATTCTTATACAGTTAACCACAATTGTCAAATAAAAACAACGTTTACGGTAATTTAAGATTAGCATTATGGGTTTACATAAACAAATCAAAGCAATCAATTTGTAAATGACTACAAATTATTAGCATCCACAGGAACATTTTTTTATCCTTATGTTTACATATTCGTCAAGTAATTTTGAAAAAAATTATAGCATGGACTCTTGTTCCATTCCGAAGCCCCATGAGGTAATGGACACACACTATGTCAAAACCACGACCTCCGTTGTGACAGTGTATTGTCTGTTGAAATATCACAAGTGCAATGTGGACGCAGCTTAACAAGATTTATTTTTAAACAAAACGACTAAAATAACATTAGTGTACTAAAAATCTAGCCTAAATTTCAAGTTTCTTTTTAGTTATTCTTTGATACATTAGGTGGTACTGTGCACGTTAAAAATAAATCATTTCTTCAAACAGTAGTTAGCAATCATGCCGAGATTCTTTAAATTCTGTTTGCTAGTAAATAGTTAGTATAAGCTTGATACTTATCATCTTCACATAAGTCTCCAGTGAAACCCAAAAATACCCTAAGATTTCGAAGGTTGTAAGATATTAAAAAAAATAAACCGTCTACGACACTTACACAGATTAAACGTTATCTCAAAGACTCAAACATAGCTCAATTTATACATTCCAATAAATATTAAAAATGAAAAAAGCTCAGTTTTTATTAAAATATTTAAATAAAAACTAATTAAATTGTGGATAACCCCAACCAACAGAAAGAATAACAAAGTATTTTAAAATACATAAAAAATATATAAATAGATTTATGTAAAGATAATAAAGAATACAAATTTTATTATTTCAACTGTTTATGAATGGTTGTTTTCTGTGATGAATGTAACGACAGTAAAAAAGGCTTTTTTTGGAAAATAATCCTAAAGGATAATAATTATAAATAGCCAAAATATCTCTTATTTGCGATCTGATGTTTCTTTTTTAAATGCTTACTAATATTAATTATAAGTAGATAAAACTATTTAAGATGAAATTAATTTTATCAATGACTAAAGTGATCTCGAATCACAATGATCTAATATTCGATCAACAATAGCACTGGATTAAGTATTAGGAACAAAAACACATGGCTCAAATGGCCACGATTGCATACAACTTAATTATAAACCTTACCCTTCCAACATAAGGTTTATTATCGTTTGCAATATATTTATTACTTTGCAAAGTAAACGTATTTTTAAAATATTTATAGAAAAATAAAACATAATTTCTACGCAGTAAGGTTGACAAAACTATGTTGCAAGTGACTCTGGCAGAGCACACAAAAAATTAGTCGAAATTTGTCGCCAAATATCAGAATTTGTCGGTCACTGGTTCAAAAGATATAAGGGTTTATAGCTGGCCGATCTGGAGAGAGTCTCCCCAGCAGGGCCACATTTATATCTCAAAAACTAGGGCGCCTAGCGAAGATCTGTTTTCTCCCATATTTTTTCTCCAATTAGTCGGAATCTGTCGCCAAGTCACAGATTTAATCGGATCTTAGTTTAGGAGATATAATGAGTTCAATTAGTAAGGTATAGTCCAAGAGCTAGTCGAAGAGTTTTTTCGTGAACTCTTCGATCTAGCTCTAATTAGCGACTAATTTTTTGTGTTATCAAAATTAAATCCCTGATGGTGGCTCTGCCAGAGTCAGTGACACATATTGCAAAATAAGACCACAAGATTGTTTGTGGTCTTATTTTTCCGGCCGTTTTTGATGCGCTCATGGGAAGTCTACTACTATTGTTGATCGAAGGATATAATGTTGTTATTTTACTTGTTATTTATTTTCCTCGTAGCTCGAATACGATAGTAATGTTTATTTATTTCTGTATATTTTGTTCTGTATTAGTTTTATGTTCGCTACCTTCAAGAGATTTTATGATGTAGTTGCAAATTGGTGTAAAATAGTTCCTTAAAACTTGCCAAGTTCTTATTTTATTTTAAGAGTGTAAAGTTGTGTGTTTTAAGAGTGTAGATAAACTGGGTTGTGGGTAGGCAGTCGCTCCATGGAGCATAATGTTCCCACTGCTGGGACACAGGCCTCCTCTCAGTGAGAGGGATTTGGCCGTAATCTACCACGCGGGCCCAGTGCGGGTTGGTCGCTCCATGTAAAATACTGGTATTCAGCTACATCTGGTTAGACTGGAAGCTGACCCCAACATAGTTGGGAAAAGGCTAGGCAGCTGATGAGTGTAACTACTTATCATAATTAAAATAGACTATTTTACATCAAACCACTATCTCAAGGGTTTTTAGTAGTTATATTTTTGCCGCCATCCAAGTGAAATATTAATCAAGCAATCTGAGCATTGGAAATGATCACTATTTGTAAATTGTTTTTTTTAAATCATGTACAACTATTTGGTTGGCGGTGATAATAATAAGGCAGTGGTTGCACTGGTGAAGCGAATGCGATGCGACAAAACAAATTCTTATAAACATGGCAATTTGTGGCATTATACCATAAGCGACATTATAAAACTGATTTGGTGTCGTCGACGCGTGTCGCTCGTGTTTATGCACACTACCAGTGGGTCCTCGGCCTAACTGGTTACACCAGCTATAGTCTATTTGTCTCACATTTCCGTTACTGTTATTACTTTTTATTACACAGATTCACTTTTAATATTATTTTGCGCTTTCAAATATTGTGATTGTGAAGAGTTGTGATGTGCAATTATATCGTTAAATTGTAAAAATATATTTATTGGAAGCAGCTTCTTGTATTTTTATTTACGCACCAATGCATGCTACACCTTTTTAGTTCTGCTTTCAGGACAAGATTCACAGTTTCGGGGAAATTAGCGTTTCATATGAATATGAACCTAGTCAGTAAGCAAATAAGGTTCATATTCGTATGACTCTTGTTCACATTCGAATATGAACATTATACACTTAGAAATAAGGTTGATATTCGTATGAAACGCTAACTTTACTTAGAAAAGTAAATACAAAGTGCGATCTGGGAATCTGGCCCTCAGTATTATGGTTACTTTTCGTAGTAAAGCACAAGACAGTATACCTACGCTAATTTCATATCATTTCATTGATGTAGTTTTCATAACATGGAAGTATGTTGGTTAGATTTTTTTACCTTTTGTATAATTCAATAAGGTGTTCTGAAAATTTGTAATCGCGCGTACAACACGTGCATTTTGGCGGAACGCATTGGCTACAGTCCTTCCACAATTTAATTTTTTTATTTTTATTCAAGAGGAACAACAAACAGCTACAATATAAAACATAGAAACAAAAATTACACAAAACAATAATATAAACAATATTGAAGCCCACAACGCTGTTCACAGATTAACAATAGGATACAATACAGATAAAATAATCCCTAGGGTTACAACTTACAAGATTTACGAGAATACTCCCGTCCTTGTCGCGCGGTACGGACAATGGGCGATAGTATGAAGTTACATAGCCGTGTGACGTCACGTTTCTGTCTAGCAGTTATTTTAAAACGTTTATAACTTGGCAATTATTTAAATTTTAAGACAAATATCATTTGCACACAAATATTTTTAAAGTTTAAAATAGAAACAATAACTTCATCCCTATTACCTCAGTCAGTAAGTAAGCTAACACATTGCTAGGTCGCAAGGGTGTGACCCGTCGCCGCTGGGAGTACGGACATGGCGAGTTCAAGCTACGCCGGCTGCTGGAGCGGCGTCGGTTTACACGCGTGCACTCTGACGACTCGGATGAAGAGCCGGCGCCCATGCTACCGCAGACCGTCTCCGCTAACGCATGATGCTCATGCGAATGCCACGCCAGTCAATGTTATATGTGAACAGAGCGAGAACGCTGGACCCCGACGCGGATTTCTCATTCCGTTTTCCATTAAAAACCAACTGTACATTGAAACCTTCATGAACTTGGTGTCTCTGATGTAACACGGAAAGGAAAATACGCGAACCTGACCCTTAACAAAACGTGGTTTAAAAGTTAACCTTGGTTTTAGACTATTGTATACCTCGGGTAGGTAGGTATTATTTCATCACAAATTTATTTTATGCTCTCAAAACGGTGAAGGGTTTTCCTTCACCGTTTTGAGAGCATAAAATAAATTTGTCTTGAGGAAACCGGTATGTCCTAGAACCAAATATTGGAAGACATGTGACATCTACTTATATGACACATGTCCTTTGACCAGTGATTTGATTGGTTGGTGTGATTTAATTTGGATCTACCAATCACAGCTGCATGCAGCTGATTGAGATTTGACAGCGTTAATTAATTTTGGTGTTGATCCGGGGTAATTACGTAACACACTAACAGTAGGAGTGGCTTGTGTCACTGACTCTGACAGAGCCATTTATATCTTAAAAAACTACTAGGGCACCTAGCTAAGATCTGTTTTCTTCCATATTTTGTCGTCAATTAGTCGGAATCAGTCGCCAAGTTACAGATTTAATCGGGTCTTAGTTTAGGAGATATAATGAGTTCAATTAGTAAGGTATAGTCCAAGAGCTAGTCGAAGAGTTTTTTCGTGAAATCTTCGATCTAGTTTTTGAGATATAAATGTGGCCCTGCTGGGGAGACTCTCTCCAGATCGGCCACCTATAAACCCTTATATTTTTTGAACCAGTGACCGACAAATTCTGATATTTGGAGACAAACGACAAATTTTTTGTGTTATCAAAATTAAAATGGTGGCTCTGCCAGAGTCAGTGACACGAATGGCTTTTATGTGACAGTTCAACAACATTCATTGCGTTATTTACGTTGTTGAGCAGACAATGTTCGTACATACGTATAAAGCAATGAATTAGCAAGATTCTCTGAAAATAATTCAGATTGTGGTTGGTAGTGTGTTACGCAATTACGGTTAGGTATAACCTTTCAGAACCCGGGTGTTATCCTTATCACAGATAATAGATCAAAACTCGTTAAACCACAATTTGCTATCAGGGGAAATGTTTGTGGACGTCTGAATTTGTATCGTCTTTTTTAATTTTCTTGTTACAGTGATTTTTGTGAATAATTTTGTTGCATTGATGAGTTCAGCAAAAGTAATGTATGAATAATACATATTAATTATTAGTACCCATTCATTCATTATCATATTGAGATTTGTGCACGGTTGATGGAAATGTATCCTCCTATTTCCCTATTTGGCCCCTTATTTCTGGGACCTGGCGAAATGAGGTTGTAAGTAATATAGATAGGTACACCTCTGCCCAATCCTTCGGGGAAACAAAGCGTGATGTTATAGGTAATTATTATTAAGTATATTATAATTTATTCACAAGAAACTTTTTTTATTAGAGTTATCGAAAACATTTTCGACGTCCATAAACATCACTTTATCAGACAAATATCCCTTCCAGTTTCTGCACAAATATTTAATATTTTTATTTGAAAAAATATTTCGCTCACACCTGTCCGTTTGTGCAATTGTAAATTAAAATAATTATAAAGAATGTTAATAGCACGGTCGTACAATTATCACTAGTCTAATAAATACGAGCTTTGAGAGAATGAATTGGAAATTTTATAGGTATATCTTAAATTAGCAGAAATAACACAACACAACAACATGGGACTTAAATATAACTGGGGAAATCTGGGTGTAAATGCTAAGGCACACCTCTGCCTGGGTCATTCCACAAATCTCCTATGGTCCCCTGCACAGCATCGTAAATCGTAAAAAGGCAATGAGAACTTAGGATGCAAGAGCGAGCGAAGCGAGCTCGGGACTTGGGGCACCCGGACTCGGTCAGGGGGCTCAAGTGAGCGAGCAGAGAGCGAACGAGCCCCCGTCAACTTCTTCGTGTTAGATTCCATTAAACCCTGCAGACGGAAATATTCCGCCATGGGCCGTGAAGCGGGGCTCCGTCGACTACGCCTTATTATTATTGCTTGGTAACCAATTTAGACCCGCCACGATACCTTTCTCTTGCATCCTAAGTTCTCATTTGCTTTTTATGATGCTGAGTAGGGAAGGGGATTTGTGGTATAAGCCCTCTGTCTAACCCTTCAGAGAATTCGCCTCAGGCGTGATGTTATATCATGTTATCATATTATATAATTTATTATACTTATTCCTATGTTAATATGTAGAATTTGATTGACCATCCTGTTATACAGGTACGCTATGTATTTAATATCTATTATTATTTATTGAAACTGTGAATGTGTGCATTTTACAAAATATTGTTGCTCTTGGTATTGTATAATGTAAATAAAGGCAAATAACTTAAGAAAATAGGTAAAAAATCGACCATTATGACCCTTAAGACTTGAACAGGCTAGCCTGATGATTCAAAGTACCTTATCGATTATTTTTCAACATAAGTATATACCTACATCGTCCTGTCCTGCCCCCCGTCCTATTTAAGGGGGAAGCTCTAAGGTGGCCCGCGAAATTCAAATTTTCTTACGTTTTTTGCAATTTGCTGGTCAGTATTAAGTTGTACGTTGATTAAAATATGATTCGCGGTCGTAACAAATATGTATTTACAGAATTATAATCATTAAAGTCATCAACACAACTCTCTAAGACCATGTAATCCCCAAATGTCAAGATTTCATGAAATAGTCATTCTTGGGGATTACATGGTCTTAGAGAGCTGTGTTGATGACTTTAATGATTATAATTCATATTTTAATCAACGTACAACTTAATACTGACCGGCAAATTGCAAAAAACCTAAAAAAAATTGAATTTCGCGGGCTACTCTGGCGCTTTCGCCTTAAAAGCGATTGTCGCGCGAACACGCGATATCATTGTTACTTTTTGTTCGGTAAACCGGAAAGCGCCCTCTGTCGGTGCGACCACGCGTTCAGATTCACCGACGCCGACGCGCAGTAAGAAGCAAATGTTAAGGTAATTGACAGTAGTGCATCGTGGGAACAAATAAGGTTCAAAACAGCGATCCATTTGATGTTAGTTGAATCAAATGACAACCAAAATAAAAGTAAGTTTTGCAGTTTTCATTAAATTAAAAAATAAATGCACGGCTCAGTGGAATCATTTATAGGTATTTCTTTAGTAGATTGAATTCCCTTTATTATCATGACATAAAATATGATAGTTTACGCTCAAAATTTTGGGAATTATGCGTGATATTGTGTTCTCAGTTTTACGATTGTTTTATCATTTTATTTGTATAAAATATTTTTGAATAACTTTGAAAATTTTAAAATACACTCACATTTTTCTGGCTTGTAATATTTACCAATACGCCTAACTGTGCGACAAAAAACAGCGCTTTACGGTGTCCAACGTTTGGACCGCGCCTAAGGACGCAACCTACGTGTAAGATTGCGCCCTATTTAAGGCACTGCCCTGTTGAAGAAAAAAAACTCGTCGAAAAATAGGACCTTTAGCCATATTTATTTGATATAACAGTCCTTAAATAACATGATAAGCACCTACATAAACATCTATAGTAGGTATTCACTAAATTAACAATAACAATAATATTTAAGTGTAAGTACTCAATTTCAAAATGATTATAGTCTTTTCGCTATTATAATATGATTCCTGGGTGACAATTTTGGGTCGAACACTGGTCGAATCTCACACGACAGGCCTGTAACAAAACAGTATGTTTATTAACACAAAATTAGTTTTTGCGTCTAAACTATTAGGCGCGAAAAAGAACCAGCTGTTCCCTACATTTTGACGCGTATACGAACATACATGTAGGGAACAGCTGATTTTTTATTTCGCGATTTCAGGTTTGGTCCCAAAGTAAAAGTTGTTCATAATGATGAGTACAATGACCTCTTAAGAGGTTGTTAATGTTTTACCAATAACCCTGTTAAGCGCCTTAGGGTTCATACGCACTATGCGGTTACCCGCAATGCGGCTAGCCGTCCGGCTGACCGCAGGAAGCGGTTGCGAATGCGGCCAGCCGGATCGCGGGCAGCCGCATTCGCAACCGCAACGTGCGGTTGAAGAACCGTTGCGATTTGCGGTCATATCGATTCATTTCAAATGCTTTTTGTTTTAATATTCTATCAGAATACTCTGGTAATTTGGTGTTCCAAATTGCTGGCCGACTCTGGATTTCGATGATAAATTTTTCGGTATCGAATTCCATTTTACCAGACGTACCACGTGCACACATCACTCAATGGCGGGCAGCCGCAGACTGAGCCGCACAGTGCGTATAGCAACCGTCCGAGTGGCCGTCACTCGCACAGAACACTATTACTCATAGGTCACTCGGCCCGCAGCCCTCCGAGCGACCGGAGCGGTCTGCGGGTAGCCGCATCGCAGTGCGCATAGAAATGAATATTACGTACATAATTGTGCTTGCGGTCAGCCGGACGGCTAGCCGCATTGCGGGTAACCGCATAGTGCGTATGAACCCTTAAGGTTGTTGAAAAAGTGTGTAAACATTTATGAATACAACTCCACAGGTTTTCCACTTGGAATTCTATCGGTTAATGTTTTCCTAGCTCTGCACTTCTCCGCTTTATCCGCGTCACAATGGACAGACACCCTAACTCTTTAACATTTTCTTGACGTACCTACTTATGTTACATTATGTACAGTATAGATCAAAAGTCCTTAAGCAAAATCGCAAAGTTATAGTTTGAAGTTTAGTTAGTGACTTACGACCTTCTTTTAATGAGTAATTTGACACACACACCCGCATATTACTCGAATAATCATGCTATTGAATATAGTTCCGTGTCATGTTCGTCTTGTTCACATAATTCGTAAAACTTTATGATTATACCCACAGAAATCTTAATAAATAAATTATAAGGTGGACAGATGCACCATTCACCGCGAAAGAATGTTGTGGTTCTTTGTTGGTTGATAATAATTTGATATTGTGGGTTAGTGAAGTGTGTTTAATCTATTAGAGGTGTTGTTCATTTTGAAACGCAAGCAAATTTAAATATTGAGATGAAAGCGGATATTATCGCGCTGCGTAAAAGTGGACTTAATATTATACCACAAATATTTGATGAAACCGGACTGACTGTGAGTATTATGATTTAATTCTTTTATCGAACATTTATTTAATTAATGTATAACTGCTGATCCTTGTAGTTATTTTATTAAACGTTTTATATTTACCATAGGGTCTAAATAGAAGAAAAAATATATATTTCCAAGAGTTTATTTATTTACTTTTGGAATGATGAATATAGCATTAAGTATAAATTATAATCTTATCATTTTGTAACATTTGAACTATTTTCAAAATATTTTTTTTTCAAAATGGTAGTTAATAATATTTTATTATTTTGCTAGTAGCCTTACAATATTCCTTTTTTGTTTTAGAGAAATTACCTACCTACTGTGAGTAGGAAGGTCAAAAGGTCAGAGGGTCCTTGCCAGTCGAACGCGATCGACAGTGGAAGGCCCCAGCTGGTCAGTGAATAAGAAACAAGTGGTTTTAACCAACCAGTTACCAGATGAAGTTGCATTGCAAGGAAATATGCAGAAATATGTTTAAATATTATAGGATCCATACGCCAGCGTTTACTTGATAGCATGGATAATAATGGGGGTTATACAACGTATTAAGTTATAAATTACAAATTGATTTTAGTAATATTAAAATAATATTGTGTCTTAACCGTATTAAGGATTATTTTGAGGTTTATAGTTTCAATCTTCTTTTCATAATGAAAATGAATACTTAAGCTATAACCGCAATTATAGAACAATATTATTTTATTAAAGATACTTACAATATTTTAAGTCTAATGGTCGTAGTTCACATGCTTTACTTCAATAAATTGTTTTTTATGAGAAAATAAACTGTTTTAAAAGTTTATTTATAAAATTATAACGAATAAAATTTTGGAAATCACTTAAAAATCTTCTTTTTTTTTTAATCCCGTATTTCAATAACAATATAATAATACAAATAAAATAAATATTACATTATTATTCTCGTGTATTAATTAATCGAATAATAATAAAAAAGATAAGAATATTGTTGAAAAGATAAATTAAAGTTTCATCTCGAGATTCGAACCTAGGCCAACTTGTTTAATAATCCAATACGCAACGCTATCCGCTAGCGGTACTTCTTATGAAGATGTGAATTTTAGCAATCGTATGAACCCACCAAGGTCATACGTAATTACGCCGCGCGTGTGAAAAAGCGACGGTATCATTATTTTTGTTTCGTTCGACGTTAGCCAGTGTACACACACAGATGTAGGTACGGGCCTGCGGCGCGGGCGTGGGGATGGTGTGCGCCATCGTTCACAGAAATTTCAACTTTATTGTGCGTAAGCAAATTTGTTGCAGACCGTACATACATTGATAAAATGTATTAATTAAACACAAAGAGTACTAGACATAGGACTTCAACATAATATCTAGCGAAATGTAGGTGTACATACAGACGCGAGCACAAGCTACCCGAATCTCAAATTTTCCCTAATAACTTTGAACCTTATGCTTTGGCGATAAAGTTGAAAATCTATTAAAGAAATTTGACAGATTGTAGTAGCTTGATGTGCTGGTGTCTGTAACTGCTATAGGTACACTTCTGTCTAACTCTTCAGGCAATAGACGTGATGTTATGTAGTTATAATGAAGAAGGTACGCTCATAGGAAATAAGTCGCAAATATAATTGGTTCCCTATCCTACCACTCACCATAAAGACAAAAATGTATGTTAATGTTATCAAAATCCATACTAATATTATAAATTCGAAAGTAATTCTTCTTATCACGCCTAAACCACTGAAAGGATTGCGATAAAATTTGGCAGAGATAGATTGCATCCAGGGGAAGGATATAGGATAGTTTTTATCCCGATATTCCCACGGGATCGACACTTATGCGGGTGAAACCGCGGGGCGCTGCTAGTAATATCATAAGATAGGACATACCTACATAGTTTAATTACGCACAATGGGAACCACGGTCGTAAAGAGACAACCAGAATTAAATTAACATTACCAAATTGGTATTGTATTGACGTTACTCGCTTCTAAAATAGCCCTATCCCGAATAATTCACAGGTTTAGATTTTTTTTAGGATGGGTAGCCCCATCCTAAAAAAAATCTAAACCTGTGAATTTTTCGAACGAACGTTTCGTTCGTAGCAAAAAAAAAAACGATTCTTGAATCGTCTTTTCATGAAATCATGCATTCGTTGAAATCCAGCTCATCAATGAAAATTTTCGTTATGCATCATAGGGCAAGTTTCTCGACCGAAAATTATCGCATTTATATCATTTGGTTTTTAGTTTTGACTGTGTTTAGTTTAGTTTGTGATCATCCTGTACGAGTCGCAATAAATACTTTTTCTTTCTTTCTTTATTTTCAAAATGTCAAAGGTCACGCGCGTTGTCTGCTGCGAATTTCTGTTGATAAAACATTAATTCACCTAATCACGCGTGCTTGACAATTTGTCACATTCATTTTGCGATAATTTCCGTTCGAGAAACTGGCCCTTACTTCCTTAGTCCACTTTCGCACGGACGTAAAAACATCGCGGCGGGATTTCATCGCGCACTGGATTTTCTGAATTCTCGGTGTTGAGCCGAGCATTGAGAATCCAACAGAGCGCATCTCAACGCGTCAAAAAACACACTGTTGGATTTCCAACTCTCGGCGCAAAAAAATCTAAAGCGTTGAAAATCCAGTGCGCGAAAAAAAATCGCCGCGTGAAAATCACGCTCGTGCGTACGTGGGCTTAGAGACGCATGGGTTTTCCCATCACCAGCATCGACTATCACCACTCATTTGTCTTATTTAGGCTTTGGTAATAAAATGATGAGTAGGTATATAGGACTACCTGACCGTGGCTCCTAGAGTGCAGTTTACCCCAACAAACGCCATGTTTATAATCTTGTGATTCGACATTCCTTGCACGTCCTTGTACAAATATTCCTAGTTATAAAGTGCCAAAGATCAAATCTAGTCTTCAAATTTATTTGTCGCTTTTTTCAATCATGTAAGTATTTCTATGAAGCGATGTCTGTATATAGAAATTGTATGATGTGTAAAGTAATTCAATGTCAAATAAGTGTATTTTTGTCTCCACAATTAAATTAATTTAGTTAAGAGAACTTTTGTTTTATTCATCAACACTAGAGCTTTGACGAGCTTTGTTTTTTTTTTAGCGGCAACAGAAATAAATCATCTGTGAAAATGTCAACTGTCTATCTATCACGGTTCATGAGATACAGCCTGGTGACAGACGGACAGCGGAGTCTTAATATTAGGGTCCCGTACTCAAAGGGTTACCCTAAAAAATTTATAATTTTTAATAATTTGCTACATCGGTCTCTTGTCGCGAGATGAAGAAGTCTTAGTGTCAAAGTGACTTTTTCGAGTTTACTCGAGCATAACGGTCATGTAAAGCATGACGTCAGAATCGTAGACTCCCTATCACAGAGAGGAGGCCAGTGTCCTTGCAGTGGGAACATTATAGGCTGATTATGAAGAATCGTAGACAAATCGAGAAAGAGATCGCGATATCGCTCTTGTCATGACTGTAAGCCGTGGTAGACTCGAATAGGAATAACTCTAAAGAAACCTTTTTGGGCCCTTACCTCGCTCCAATACATACAGCACTCTATCTAACAGCACCACAGTCTCTACGAGCGGCGCCAGCGCCAGCCGCAGTGTGTACACCACGACCACGCGCCGCCACTGCGCCAGGTCGGCGTGGCCGCGCGACCACACCGCGCCCGAGGTCGGTAGGGGGAGGTGCACGCGCTCTATGGCTTGGGAGCAGTACCTGTATTGAACAAAAAAAAAATTAAAGCTGAAGCGTTTGTTTGTTTGAACGCGGTAATCTCCGGAACTTCCTGTCGGATTTGTGAAAACATCTTTTTGTCATTTGATAGCCCATTTCTTGGGGAAGGTTAGGCTATTTAACGGCGCTCTTTTTGCCTTGAGAAAGCAGCACTGACTTTGCATTGCGTAAAAAAAAACGCCTTGTGCTTGGGCCCTAAGTGATCACTAATGTACGGACGCCAGCACATCAAGTTACTACAATCTGTCAGATTTCTTTAATAGATTTTCGACTTTATTGCTAAAGCATAAGGTTCAAGGTTGATTGGGAAAATCTGACAGTTTCGGGTAGGTTGACCTGCTGGCGTCTGTACGAAAACATTTTATAATTATTCGGTATCATGCAACTGAAGATACTGCTGTTCAGAGACACACGGGATGGAAACTTAGGCGGGTTAAACCGCGGAGCGCTGCTAGATTGAAATAAGTAACTTACTTTTCAAATGTCATGGTATCTGAATGTTTGATGCTCCTAACTGGCGCATGTCGTAATTTTGGGTCATGCTCCACTAATATCCTCTCTAACGCTGCCCTATATGCATGTATCTGTAAATTAAAGATAAACTCATAATATTAAAAACTTTTCTTTTTATTAGCCATTAATGTCCCACTGCTGGGCAAAGGCCTCCCTACTCTCTTTCCAGAGCTGCCAAGGACCAATCTTTAATAAAGGAGTCCAGCTCATAAAACTTACAAATTCATATTAATTCTTTTCACTTGCTCACCTTCAGATCTCCATAATTTCCTTTACGCAGCCTCTCACAGTACACCTCAATGGCATGGCAAGATATTTCCCTACTCGGGAAGGACAGCTTACTATCCAAACTCTTAACAAAGCTACTCATAGGGTATCCTCGGTCTGGACCGTCACAGGTCAATTTCATAAAGCAACAGCCGACCACACATATAAACTTTATGTTAGGACATTCAACAAAGTGCTTCAGTAATAAAGGTCCCAAGTCTCCGCAAGGATGGAGGCCTATTAATCCATAGTCCTGCATACAATCAGGTAGGGGGAGTGACAGTAGCTGTTGGTGGCTTGATAAGGTCACATTGAAGTGTAAAGGGCATCTCAGTTTGGCTGCAGCTTCAGGAGAGAGATATTTTTTGACTGTGTATTCTAATTCCAAGTCAAGTTTCCTGAAAAATATGATTTATACATTGTTAATAAAAATAATACCTATAACTATTACTATACTTACAAGTATTTATTTATTTATCACATGAAATGTTTCCTTTGCCATTACAGATAAATCTATCATGTATTATTTACTAACAGTTTTTTTTTTTTTGGCAATGGAGCCCTGTTGACTAACAATGTAACAACTAATAATATATGGAATGTTATAACAGCCGCACAGGTCGATCGATCAGGTTAAGCTGCGCTTGCCGCGGTTGGTCTTTGGATGGATAACCATCTTTACATACCGAAGACGCGTGCCTCAGAAAGCACGTTATGTTGTTGATCCTGGCTGTCATTCGTGGATCTTTGACAGTTGTTACGGGTAGTCAGAAGCCCGAAAATCTGACAACCAGTCTTACCTAGAGGTATCGTATTACTCAGTACCTCAAGTCTCGATTGTTTGTCATTGCAAGAAAGAACTTGTAAAATTATTTTACTAGTTTCACTTAATATACCATTTCACTTATACATACCAAGGGTACAGACCTAGCCTCCTCAGTCAGTTGTGCCTGGCACTCAATGCCTGCTGCGTACATGTCATCCCTGTAACCCAGCACTCGCACTAAGTGTCCTAGACCTGAACCAAAGTCTATCACAGAGTTACAACCACTTTGCAGGGCAGTATGTACCACCACATCAGCCATCAGGCTTATCTCATGTCTCTTCTTTAACTTTACATGTTTTAGAAACAAATTCTTTAACTTTGGATGATATTTACATGTATCCAAGTTAGTAAATTCGTTTTTATTATTTTCTTTTTTATACTCCCTTTCTCTTGGTAAGGTGAGTGCATCTACAGTCTTTATTAAAGCTAAGAATGATAGTGGTAGTAACTGGTTCGATGGTCTGTTTGAGAGAATGTTTCCTAAATGCTGGGGGTCCATATGTTCGAAAGTATGACGCCATGTATCCGGCAGTTTATTCCAATGATCGTCGACGAAGAAGTCCTGAAAAGGAAAAGTAATTTAGTGCAATAGGATGACGCAAAATAATAATTGGCAGTTTATGTTGGATCCTAAAGCTAAAGATAGTAGAAATTATGATTTCACTTCGACTGGTTCTGTTCTTCCAGCATCCAGCGGATTCTTGCAGCCTTCTCAAAGTAATCGGTCCACCTTGTGACGGCCTTCCAACGCTACGTCTTCTGGTACGCGGTCACCACTCGATTACGATTTCATGGAGATGTATAAGAGAAATTAATGAATAATGTTTCTAAAATTAATCTTACCAGAACATATAAGTCCAACAGCCAGTCGTACATTCGTATAACTTTAAAAGACATCGCTAGAATAGATTCCACACAGTCTTGTTGAGAAGACATTCCAAATTATTAATTAATTATTAAAGCAAATTACAAACATTCAACAACAGACCCACGTTCCTAAAAAAAAGTTTGTTATGACAGCAAATGTCAAGTCAAGTGCACAGAACACTATTAGTCAAGTGTCAACATGGACGTAATATATAGAAGTAATATATTACGTCCATGAGTGTCAAACCCAAAAGTAAAAAAACCTATGACAGGCTCTGCCGGTCGATTCTGTAAAAATCTCACCGTGATAACTTAGGTGAAGTGAATTTGTTTTTGCTAGGAATTGACACTATTGACAGCTCACTTCACGCTCACTTCACCTAAGTTTTCACGGTGAGGTGGTTACAGAATAGCACCGCTGTTCCAAGTTTTTAAATCCCTAGTGATGTAAAACTATGTGGACTATTAGCTGGCCTTCAAAAATTGTAAAGCGGCCATCAGTTTTAGAAGACCACCGTTCTATACTAACAATTAATGATAACGTTGCAGTTGTTATTAACAACGATTTTGAAACCTACTCTCGAGATCTTGATTGATCGGTGGACTGTGGAGTTGTTAGTTCAATGGAGTCGCTACTCGGCTTTTATCCATTTGAGAAAAATAATAATAATACCACCCAGGCCTTACAAATACAAATGCAGTGGCAAGTTGGTCGCGACTCGCGCTATAGCCAGTGGCATTAGGGGCAAAATGCCACGGGTCCCCAGCCGGAGGAGGGCCCCAGGCCCGAGAGGGCCATGAGCACAGGAGGATCATAACATAAGTATAGAAATGCAAACTTTATTGATAGATAATGTGCAAAAAAGGACATCATGAACAAGTGAAGAAGTCGATGTCGTTGGGTTCGCATTTTCGCTGTTTGCCAACGACTTCCTAAATTTAAGTTATTTTTAACTTTGCAGTCTTTTTTGGAAGTCCGTTTTTTCTAAAGAATATTATTTTTTATAGAAGATGATGTAACATTACACCCTGTTCCTCCCACCTCTATACTTAATACCTACCGCTTAGAAACTGTGATTCGTGACAGAAGTTTTGCGCTCAACGCAATTTCGGTGCCACGAATTTTATTAGTACTGCCGGCCGTCTTTAGACACTGCCGTCGCGACGTTTACATAGGTACTCATTTCCAATTAGTTGGATTATCTTAGCGGGTTCAATAAACTACTGCATCGTGATGAATGAAGTCTCTAGCTTAATTAACAATTGACCTTTGATCATCGTATTACTGGCACCAGACGTGTCTTTTGTCTTTGCCGCCCCGCAGCCATCAAGGACTGCAACATAAGTAGACGTAACATGCGATTGCTTGAACTTCTTTAGCACGGTTTGCAATAGAAGTAAACAGATAGAAATCGTCACATAACGAAAAAGCGTTATGCCCCCTCCATGCGACTTTCAGACAGAGAGAGAGATTCTTTTCGAAATTTCGAGGGCGCAGCCAACAAAAAAAAGTCTTCTGTGATAGTGAGGTCAAAATGAAAATCCAAGATGGCGACTACTATTTGAGATCTTCTAAAAACTTAATACTAGATGGCTCTGTATTAAAAATGCGATTTAATTTCACACTTTCTCTCTCTTTCTATTATACACGAGCGTGTGTGCGTGCGAGTATCGCGTAATTGCGTAAATAATTTAAATAAAGACTCGCGTAAAGAACTTCGTTCCTGACGGGGGTCCCATGACCGCACATGTTTTCTTACCCGTGGCGGCTTATTATGGTCTACGAAAGAAACCCAAGACCATTCCATAGTTCAAGTATTATCACATCACTGACCAGTGGTTGACCATACCGTGTCAGGTGATGCGGCCCAGAATTTTCAGACTAGGTACATCGTTAACCCCAATCCTGGATGAGTTTACTACGTTACCCGAAGAAAGAAAAATTACAGCATTTAATAACAAAGATGTCTTTATTGGTAATCACTAACACACTAAAACCTATATTTTTACATAGCAACAAGCAGTCCATTTATGTAAATATTACAACATAGATCGTCGTTCGAGATTCGCAAAATGCATTGTGAATTTATAAAAATATAATAAGTTTTCATGTGCATCTGAAGAATGTTGTAAGAATATTACATAAATATAATTTAATTTCACACTTTTGACCATAACACATAAATGCAATTTTTAAATACAATTAAGCGAGTGATGTAAGTAAAACAAATTAGTGTCAAGCTAGCGAATTGCGAAGATTATTTCTTACAACCCATATACACTCGTCGAGCAACATTTAACTTTATTGCAGGTACATAGGGTCGTCTATAAAACCATTAAGTACTTGAAGAATCCGTACTACTGTCTTTAAAGCCAAAGGTAGGTAGGTATATAATGCATTGTTTCTTTAGCTGCCAACTATTTAAAATGTTCGAACAATAGATGCAATGCAACATACAATATTTCATTAGTATTCAGATTTCAGCATAATTAAACAAATCTTGTGGAATCTTATCTCAAAGAATGAGAACTAAGTACTTTAAAAAAAAAAAAAGAGTTTTGTCCACCAAAAGTGGATCCAAAATTTTACTAATATTTATTATTATATAAATTACAAAAAAACCTTGTATGCCAAATGTAAATACAAATGATTTAAGTAGTAATGGATGTTGTAAGTTAGTAAACTTAAAATAAAATGTGTACAATAAAAAAAAATTGAGCAAACAATTAAATAAAACTTAAGTAAGTAAATAAATCAATGTACATGTATATAATACCAGTACCCGTGCTGGAATAAAAGTCTCAATTGTAGAAGGTGATTTGGCTATGTTAAACCCCCCCCCCCCTCCCCCGTTTTTACCCCGCGAGTGAGGTGCTGTCCCACCATCGCGATCGACATCGATGGTATGATCAACATCGATCGATAACCCAACTTAAAGACCAACGCAATCGACGCTAATCAAGGAATTGATTCTATAGAACTTACTTAGATGTAAAAAATAACACTCAACGTCATCCAAAAATCTTTTTTCATGAATAGCTTTACCAACATGCAGTAAAAAAAACACTGTTTTCTTATAATCCTCTAAAAATGCATAGTCTTATCCTAAGCAAAATAACATTGTTTGTACATTAATAACGCTGGGTTTTCTGATGGCAACATAGAGCAGGTGCGCACTATGAGTTATTAACCTTTTGAACGCCAGAGCTTACACGCACGCGCGTGCCCTCCACGCCAAGCCACAATTTTAAATATTTAAAGTATACATTTAAAAACACACAAAAGTAATGATTTAATTGTTTAATTCGTGATAAAGTGCACTGCATTTTTTGTCACATATTTATGTCGCTCGTAATAGGATAGGCGACACACGACTGGCGTACAGGGCACGCGCTTGCTTGTCACGTATATGTGACAATGGCGTTCAAAAGGTTAAAGCAGTTCCGTCAAAATGAGGCGGTTCAATATCTGATTTGAAACCCAAAACAATAAAAACTAGGCATAGTCCCAATTATTTTCACTGTGGGTTGTGATCGAGGTCCAAATTCAGAAATACCTATCATAAACCTCATTTATTAAAATGAATATAGATTCTACCGTTAAAAAATACGCAGGATAACACATAAATGTTAAAATGTCTTTAATGATAAACTTAAATTGAGCACAATTTTTAAATAATTATCATTAGGCGGCGTGTACACGACTTTAATTAATTCCCTAATACGTACTTAGATATTGCTTATTGGAATTGTAAAATTGACTTAAATAACTTATATTCGATATTTCGTATTCGGTTTAACCCTATAAATCCTAAGACAAAACTTTTTCAAGAAACATGAGATTCTTTGTAACATATTTAGATCTACTGCGCGAGATTCGTTCGTTCGTGCCATCGAGGTATTTTCGAGACAAAATTGGTCACGACGCGAGGGGAATTTTGGGAATGCTTCCGTACAAAAATGAGGGTAGTAGGTAAACTCTTCGATTAGTTCAAAGTAGTGATACTTTGCAGCTGCGGACCGAATTTCTTGATCCAAAGAGCAAGGGGACGCAATATAGAACCTGTATTGCTTTTTGTAATCATGCAGTAACATCTCAGCGTTAGTCAAGACGTCGTCGACCTTCACAAATAAATGCTGCATTGGCATTGATCCATATTTATGTAAAAATGTGGTGGGAGCTAGTCTATATTTATGTCCAGTCTTCTTATCTTTATACACTTTGGTGGTGCTCTCTAACTGAAGCAAAAACGTTGGTATACTGTAACTGTGGGTCGTTATAACGTGGGTGTGGACTCCATAGTTGTTCTTGATCTCATGATACAGGCTATTGGCGAAAGGGTATATGCCTCCTTGGTGGATGAACCCGAAAAATATTGTAAGTAAAGCGTTTAGCGCGTACCAAGTATACCGAAGCGTTGTTTTAAATCTTCTGGTTTTCGGTCCATCGCTCTCGTTGGTGTGGAGATGGTTTCCGAACAGGTATATCAGGGGAATAAGTACTGGGATGATAAACCGCGCCTCTTGGTGTGGAAAGAGTGACAGCACAGCGATCGGGATAACTAGAGAGAATAGCATAAGGCCGGTGATGCTCTGGATTCGCGGCAACTTGCTGTACTGGCCGCGGACGAACCTGAAACAATTTCATGTTATTTATATCCATTTAATTTTACAGAAGAATAGTATTCAGAAATGTTTCATGCAATATTATGAAAACGTTAACAATGTCATAGAAATATCTATATTATTTGTTTAAAACCCGAGGTTTTGCTAGCGGATAATGAGCTATTGTGGAGCCATTGCGAAACATAGAAATGAAAATATTAAGGGGCTGTCACCCGAAATTGAGTTCCGATGTTTCGGTATTTTTAGCCACGCCCACTATTTCTCCGATATCCTAGCGCCATTCTTAAAGGGCGGTGATACAGTGAACTACCGAGTCAGGCACGGTGACGCGGTTAATAATAATTACCAATGAACCAATAGATGGCGCTCTTATATATTATTATTCATCTCATGGAAGTAGTAAAGTAAGTAATTTTTATAATGTAATATTGACGAAACAGGTACACGAACAGAAATAATGAAACTCTAAACAAATAGTTCCTTATAGGCTATTTTGTACAACGCATAGCGTAAATTCATCGCTTTTAACAAGGCTTGGTTGGTCTAATGGTTTTTGCATAGATTCTGAATAGCGAGTTATCGAGTTCGAAACCAAGTTGAGTCATAACAGGGAATTTTAATTGTTTTTTTTTGTTATAGGATATTATCATTGTTTTTTTAATTTATTTTGTATATATTTAGAATATTTTCATTGCTTTTTTTTTCATTATTTTGTATATTTTTAGAATACATATTTATTAATGTTCTTTACAATAAAAAGACACGTTTGGCGAACAGTTCAGAAACGGATCTGGGACACCTGCGCAAAAGACATTTCCGCGAATGGACTTTTGCGCGAATAGACTTTTGCGCAAATGGATTTTTGCGCGAATGGTCGTTTGCGCGAAATATTCTTGCGCGAAAGACACTTGCGCGAAGGACACTTGCGCGAATCCACTTGCGCGAAAGACACTTGCACGAATCCGCTTGCGCGAAAGACACTTGCACGAATCCGCTTGTGCAACGAGACAGTTATGCGACAAAGTTGAGGAAATGAGATTTTTCCATAACATCACGCGTGTATTCTTTCAAAGGGTTGGGCAGGAGTGTATAGTACACCCACAATTCACCAATGCTTCATCATAGATATCGTTTATGGTTTTCGAAAGTTTTAAAGCCGATAGAAAGGTCGAAATGAAAATCCAAGATGGCGGCTGAAAAGATTTTCAAATTTGTCATCATGGGTGTCGTTTTCATGGTTTTCTAGGGTGCTGAAGCCGATAGTGAGGTCAAAATGAAAATCCAATATGGCGGACGTGAAAAGTTTCAAATTTTTCATCATGGGTGTCGTTTTCACGGTTTTCGAGGGTGCTGAAGCCGATAATGAGGTCAAAATGAAAATCCAATATGGCGGACGCAAAAATGTGCAAATTTTTTATCATGGGTGTCATTCATCAAAAGACAATTGCGCGTAAGACATATTAGCGTAAGACACTTGCGCAAAAGATACTTGTGTAAAAAGCACTAAAGTGCGAAAGACTATTTATTTATTTATTTAATCAGTAGTACACATACATTTTATACATTTAAGTTGGTGCCAACATAAACTCATTAGAGTTTTACCGTGCACCAAAATCATCGACTACATAATTTAGATAATAATAACCACTTAAGTAGGTACTTAGACAAAGAGTAACAACAAAAATAATAATTTTATCGGGTATAAGCGAACTATTAGCTAAAACTAACCAGTGCACATCGGTGACCAATCCGGCCGTCCATCGTTAGAACAAAAAGTGGTGGAGAGTTTTTGAATTGATACAGGTTGTTCCTAAGAGTACTTATAATGTTTTTAGTTAAAGTTAATTTTAAGTTTTATTTTTGTTATGATATTATTGTTAGGTATTATTTTTGCTTTGATATTGTTTTAAACTATTTATCTATATTGAATTAGATAATATATTTTTATTAATGTGTGTGTGTGTGTTGTGTTTGTTTTTTATGTGTTGAGTGTTGTGTATGTGTGTTTTGTTTTTGTTGTGTGTGTGTGTGTTGTTTGTTTGAGTGTGTGTGTGTTTGTTGTATGTATGTTGTGTATATATATTAGGTATTTAATTTTTGTAGAAAATGTTGCTTTAATTTGTATTTTATGTTTTCCTGAGTAATTTCGTCCCTCAATGATATAGGTAGTTGATTAATAAGGTAAGGTATTATATACTTTAACGATCTCTTGCCGTGTAGATTCGTGTACTTTGGAAGTAGTAGCTGAGCATTGATGACGCTACGAGTCCTAATTTCATTACAAAACTAGAGTGAAAGTAGCGCGAACAAAACGGCTATGTCTGCATTGTGCTATGTCTTTTGTTGTGGCAAAGCTGCTGGCTAAATGAAATAAAAACAGCAATAGCATAACCTGGGAGTACCTCCAAGCGGTGAAGGTGGTAACAGTATGAGGCCCGCTTGCACCACAAATCACTAAATACATTTGACGCTAAACGAATTTAAAACATCCTGCAATTTTATTCAGTTTCTTTAAGTTGACAGAGACTGAATAATGTTATTTATGGTGCAAGCGAAGCGGACCTATGTCTGGCTAAAACTCCCATCAAATTCACGCCTGCGGGCTTATGGTGTTGCTGTCATTATTAATATATTTGTGTATGGCAAGGTAGCCTACCCGGTAACGCAGGGGAACAGCCACATATCAATATGAGTTCCAACGAAGATACTTTTTGTTCTAATCTACCCTCTCCTATTTTAATTAACTTCCATCAACGTGCCCACTTATTACTACCATCATCCTTCTCGTCAACTACTCCTGTCATCTGCATCACCATCAGCTTCTCGTCAATTTCTACTGTCATCTCCACCACCATCAGTTTCTCATCAACCGTTCGGCGCGGAGATTGGATAACCTACTTAGTGTCGCTTGGTGTCCAACTTTTAACCTTTTTAGGGTTCCGTACCCAAAGGGTAAAAACGGAACCCTATTACTACTTCGCCTATTAGACTTCGCTGTCCGTCCGTCCGTCTGTCTGTCTGTCACCAGGCTGTATCTCAAGAACCGCGGTAGCTAGACAGTTGAAATTTTCACAGATGATGTATTTCTGTTGCCGCTATAACAACAAATACTAAAAACAAAATAAAATAAATATTTAAGGGGGGCTCCCATACAAAAAAAACGCAAAAAAACGTGTTTTTTTCGGCGTTTTTGCCGTCTGTCTGTCGCCAGGCTGTATCTCAAGAACCGCGGTAGCTAGACAGTTGAAATTTTCACAGATGATGTATTTCTGTTGCCGCTATAACAAAAAATACTAAAAACAAAATAAAATAAATATTTAAGGGGGGCTCCCATACAAAAAAAACGCAAAAAAACGTGTTTTTTTCCGCGTTTTTGCCGTCTGTCTGTCGCCAGGCTGTATCTCAAGAACTGCGGTAGCTAGACAGTTGAAATTTTCACAGATGATGTATTTCTGTTGCCGCTATAACAACAAATACTAAAGCAAAATAAAATTAATATTTAAGGGGGGCTCCCATGCAAAAAAACGTGTTTTTTTCGGCGTTTTTGCCGTCTGTCTGTCGCCAGGCTGTATCTCCAGAACCGCGGTAGCTAGACAGTTGAAATTTTCACAGATGATGTATTTCTGTTGCCGCTATAACAACAAATACTAAAAACAAAATAAAATAAATATTTAAGGGGGGCTCCCATACAACAAACGTGTTTTTTTCGGCGTTTCTGCCTTGTGGTACGGAACCCGTCGTGTGCGAGTTCGACTCGCACTTGGCCAGTTTTTTCTATATTTTTAAGAAAAATATAACATTGGGTAAAAATTATTGGAATCGATTCAGTTACTTATTCTGAACAAACTATAATTATTCAGGTTTCACATACTTATACTAAAAACAAAGTTGTATAAATATAGTTTTGATAAAAATAATTATGAAAACACATATTGGAGATGCATTGACGATATAGGCGGCATGATAAAGGTGACAAGTGTCGGGGTCGATGCCACTTGTCTGGTGATTCAGTAACATTAAAATGCCAGCACAATCATGTTCCCAGTCGGGCAACGATTGAAAAAAGGGATATTATAATGCAACATGAAAAATCAGGCAATCCGAACGCAATCTGCACCTCAGCAGCTAATTGCAGATCATACCATTAGCACTGCATCAATTGAGTCAGCCGGAAAATTGCCTACAGTAACGTACTTGAAAAAGTGCATACAGGAATCGCAATGCAAATATTTCAGCCCCAGCGAACCCCTTTTCGCTTCTAACCCTCGAAATTCCTGATACTAACAGCAAAACCAGTCGTTTTTTTTTCTTTTTTAAAGTAGCACAGTTGGTGATACTTTATTTACATTACAATCTAGCCTATTAGCTAATAAGTAATATAAATACCTATAACTTAAACTGATAATTAACTATAAAATCCCACTAAAAACATTTTCATGTAAAATGTTGCCAATCGACCCGGCGACACGCAGCGCAGCAGTCAATCGGTTAACCACTGCGCCAACCGTGCCGACAATGGAAGTTTTTAGACGGATTACGTCAGCAGCAAAGCCTAACGGAGCTAAAAATTTATCAAATTTTGTCAAGTGGCTCAAAACACAAATAGCCGTCCAAGATATGGGCAAGCTTCAATAAGATTAAAAGACTTGGTTGAGTCTATCAGGGAAAGACACCTATGATGAAAAATTTGAAATTTTTCACGTCCGCCATCTTGGATTTTTATTTTGACCCCACTATCGACTTCAGCGCCCTCGAAAACCACGAAAACGACACCGATCACGCAAACTTTGAACATTTTCGCGTTCGCCATCTTGAATTTTCATTTTGACATCACTATCGGCTTCAGCACCCTCGAAAACCATGAAAACGACACCCATGATGAAAAATTTGAAACTTTTCACGTCCGCCATCTTTGATTTTCATTTTGACCTCACTATCGGCTTCAGCACCCTCGAAAACCATGAAAACGACACCCATGATGAAAAATTTGAAACTTTTCACGTCCGCCATCTTGGATTTTCAATTTGGCCTCACTATCTGCTTCAGCACCCTTGACAACCATGAAAACGACACCCATGATGACAAATTTGAAAAATCTTTTCAGCCGCCATCTTGGATTTTAATTTCGACTTTTCTATCGGCTTTACAACTTTCGAAAATCATAAACGATATCCATGATGAAGCATTGGTGAATTGTGGGTGTACTATACACTCCTGCCCAACCCTTTGAAAGAATACATGCGTGATGTTATGGAGAAATCTCATTTTCCTCAACTTTGTCGCGCAACTGTCTCGTCGCGCAAGCGGATTCGCGCGTCTGCTTCGCTTCTGAACTGTTCGCCAAACGTCTCTTTTTACTGTAAAGAACTTTAATAATTATTCTAAAAATATACAAAATAAATAAAAAAAAAAAACAATAAAAATATCCTAAGACTAAAAAAAAAACAATGATAATATCATAAAACTTAAAAACCAATACGAATTCCCTGATAAGACTCAACTTGGTTTCGAACCCGATAACTCGCTATTCAGAATCTGTGCAAAAACCACTCGACCAAGCGAGCCTTGTTATAAACGATGAATTTACGCAATGCGTTGTACAAAATAGCCTAGTAACTATTTGTTTAGAGTTTCATTTTTTCTGTTCGTGTACCTGATCGGCTTTACAACTTTCGAAAATCATAAACGATATCCATGATGAAGCATTGGTGAATTGTGGGTGTACTATACACTCCTGCCCAACCCTTTGAAAGAATTCATGCGTGATGTTATGGAGAAATCTCATTTTCCTCAACTTTGTCGCGCAACTGTCTCGTCGCGCAAGCGGATTCGCGCGTCTGCTTCGCTTCTGAACTGTTCGCCAAACGTCTCTTTTTACTGTAAAGAACTTTAATAATTATTCTAAAAATATACAAAATAAAAAAAAAAACAATAAAAATATCCTAAGACTAAAAAAAAAACAATGATAATATCATAAAACTAAAAAACCAATACGAATTCCCTGATAAGACTCAACTTGGTTTCGAACCCGATAACTCGCTATTCAGAATCTATGCAAAAACCACTCGACCAAGCGAGCCTTGCTATAAGCGATGAATTTACGCAATACGTTGTACAAAATAGCCTAGTAACTATTTGTTTAGAGTTTCATTTTTTCTGTTCGTGTACCTGTTTTGTCAATATAAAAATTACTTATATTACTACTTCCATGGGACGTATTGATTTGTTAGTATAGAAGTGATTTTTTGCTGGCCTCCGACATTTTTGTTTGATGATAATATGAAATGAACGGGTTGCGAGGCAAAGCGACATACGTCCGTCTAGCAGCGCGCCTAAGCGATCACTGTCGGATTGCGTACATAAGAAAGAGAAGCGCGATTTCGCGACCCTCGTACATTTTTACAAACCACAAAATAATTAATTACTTAAAAATAAGTTGAGTTGTCAAAAATATTAGACAACCAAGTTTTGTATTTTGTTATGATACGTTATTGTTATAAATTTTACCAACGTACGTTGGTAAATAATTCAGATTTTTTTGTTGGAAGATCAGTTTAGGAGGTTAGTTTACCATTTTTTTGTATCGAGAAAACTTTTCGAAAACGTGTTTTGAAAACAACGAAGTTTTAGGAAATATGTTCAAGATTAACATATATTTTTTCCGCTGTCTCAAACTGTACAGATTTGGCTAAAAAATTGTTGGAGACAAGCCTATTTGAGTCTATTCAGCGCCTTAAGTATTATTGTTATATTGACGTTCTTGTCTCACGAAGTCGTGCATGGGACAAGAACAAAAAATAAATTACACTAGGTCTTTCTCGGCGAGAGAGCTAGTGTAATTTATTTATAAAAACAATATGTCTGATAAACGACTGTACAAAGTTCAAAAAGATTTAGTTTGATCTACGTGATCTTGATTTTTGTTGCTATCTAAATTCGTGGATTCGATTCTTATTCTTTATGAGTTAAAACTTCTGTGAGTTCGTCAACATTAGGTAGAGGATAGACGTCATAATGTTTTATCTCACCTGTACGTGTTCACTGCTAGCGTCACGACGGCGAGGACCCCCAGCACGTTGAACAGCAGCGGCACGTTGACGGCGAGGTGCAGCCAGCGCGGGTGCAGTCCGTGCTGCGTCAGGTTGCGCATGTCAGAGTTGTAGCGCAAGAAGTTCAGCGGCGTCACCACCCAGCTGTCCCACGATACCTTTAGCGATTCTATGTCCGCCATCGTAAGGTACCCGTAATACCCAGAGTCCACCAAAATCAGCAGCAACGCCGTCGGAATCCCACACATTATAAACGTAAATATGCGATAGTGGAAGTCCTTAAACCCCACCACTTTAGATCCTAACCCTCTGTGTAACCAAAAGAAAACGGGTGGAAACGCGAAACCTACGAACGTAGGACGATTGAATATCCCTATGACTACAATTGTAGATAAAATCATAACTTTGTTCAAGGTATGATTTGGCAAATGTGTGGATAATTTAAAGATCTTCACTTTTTCGACAGTCGATGCTGCTTGCTCATACTTCTCTTTGAGAAATTCATTGTGATAAATCACTTTGTCTGATTTCAGCATGCATTCGGCGACTATGAGTAAAAGCGTAGAGAAGAATATCATTTCAAATGTGTTCGAAAAACTTCTGCAGCAGTAGACGAAGACTACGTAAGAGCTTGCGAAGATCGTTAGTCTGTTTCTAAAGTTTTGTCCGTATAAAACACAAATTCTGTACAAGCAATAGTCATTTATGAGCGACAGCAAACATATAAAAAGTCGCGGAATGACCAGTAGGTAGAATGGGGTCTTCAGATCCACATGGAGATAGTATTTGGCATAGGGGTTGATCAAGCGTATGAAGTGGAGGGGTGGACCAAGTATCATTTTGGGTATGAAGATGTTTCTGATTGGAAATTTTGGGTTGAACTCCCACGTTTTTGCGATGTCGATCGCAAACATGTCACCTGAAATAATTAATGAAATGTTAAATTATTTATTAAAGGTGACCACTTTTTGGAGTTTCTTGCTAGTTTTTTGTAACTTTTGAACCATAAAAAATTCACCAAAATTCTCAGGGTTAAAAATTAAGAAATGACCTTGCCTATGGACCTATTCGATTTGATCCATACTTCCAGGGACACCCTCCTCCTAGGGCATCCTCTTCCTGGCATTTCTAGTCACATCTCTTTATGATTTAATAGTTCACTAACTAATACATGAGGCTTTCGTTGAACTTTAAGTGAGACATTTCACACTGGGTCGTAAGTTTGGGCCATTGATTGTTTGACACGCAGCAGATGTGTCCAGCCCAATTCCATTGTCATAGTGAATTATAATTCAAACCATCATTCAGAATAACTAACAGGCTTGTTGTTAAAGATGAGTCATAACAGTAGCAGCAAATATGAATGTATAAATACATATTAAAGTATATTGATGATAGTGGAACAAGGCCAACAGTTATCTACAATGCTTATCTGCACAAAATAAATAACTAATAACTTATAAAAAATATTATTTAAATACTTAAAAGTTTGGTTGGCCAATGTTTTTTTTTAGGCCTTAATGTCCCACTGCTGGACAAAAGCTTCCCTACTCTCTTTCCACCTCTATTTCACATTATGATTTTAGGACGAATTTATTTTTTGTATTGTTTTTTTTTTTAATGATTTTTAGTAGGGTGAAAAACAATATTTTCTTGAATGTAGTGAGAAATTATCAACATTATTATTTTTAATTAAGTAATTTATACTAATATATTTTTCCATTACTGTACTAAGAGATAATTGAGTTGAGTTGTTTTAAACGATCTCCCGAAATTACAGAAAGCAGTTGTATCGCCGCCGGTAACTAAATGACATAGGTACTTATGTATTTTTAAATGACTAAAGCAGAAAATAATTTATAACATTTAGATAAATACGAAAACCTCACCTGCAATGACCTCAACATTTTGAAAAAACTCGTCTGGGTGTATATATCCGTGTTGCGGCAGGACCGTCAGCGCAAATCTAAGAAATACCAACACCCAGTACGAAAAAGGTAATTTTACAGGATTTCTAAATGAAATCGTTTTAAGTATTTCGGTTTTTATAAACATGTTAATCTTGCACCAATTTAAGTAACTTCGTTAAGTATTTGTCGTTAATTATTATTAATGTAAAAAAAACATTTTTGGGACGGACAGGCACCTCTTCCTTCTGTTGATGTATTTTTGACACTGACAGGTACATTTTTTTATTTCTCCTTACAGATCCGATGTCAAAAGGGATGTCCATTTGAATCGACATAATAACAACTAATTAAAAAATACCTTCGCTGGCGACTGAAACAGGTGTTTTAAGTATTTCACCTGTTTTTCTTGAAGCATTTGCATAAACCTTTTTAGTCCACTTATCCCTATTAAAAAATTTACAAAATAATGATTGATAGGGCAAATCAACAGATTCAACACATCAGCACCCTAATTGCGTAATACACTATCAATCGGAATCTGAATCATTTTGAAGCAAATTGCTAATCCATTGCTTCATAAGTTTGATTTTTTTTTCTGCTCAACACGTAAATAACGCAATGAATGTTGTTGAACTGTCACAATGAAACCGATTTCGATTGATAATCAGACTTCAAAAAGAAGGTTCCTATCGTAGACAGCGTAATCTATAGACTCATGGTATCCGTAAAAATTCCGGCAATCTTCATCATACTATCATTTTTACAGCTTATTACACCGCACCTTACCATTTTCACAGTTGCGCAAATGTATGTACATACTATTATTGAATTATGCGGGAATCGGGATACGGAAAAGGAGCAAACTCAAGCCAACGCACATTACTGGGCTGCACCGCAATTTTGTATAAAAATGTGTTGCGCTGCGGGCACTTGCGGCTACAATATTGAATATAACGTGCGTTGCTCGCTTGAAGTGTGTATGAAAGTGATGAAGGAGTATGTTTGCAATGCGTTGTGTTGAGGGCGGCCCGCCCCAATCTGTGCTAGCTTTAAGCCAATCTGTTTCACGAAAGAAGTCTCGCAGACGCGGTGCCATAAGCATGCGACGGAGACATAAATCTTCATTTGTTTGTCTCAACATCATACTATAGGCACTGGTTAATAAAATGCACAATCTTTAATAAAGAGTTGCTATATTTTTTTATTTTTAAAAACGTTGCCCCACACTAGGAATTTCTCCTGTATTGTCGGTGCTTTTACAAACATTTAAACTCACATACACAAACAGCCAGACCCGGAACAACTACTTGTAGGTCAAAAAAATATTTGTTCAGTGAAGGAATCGAACCCGCGAACCGCAGCGCAGCTGTCAATCGCATAACCACTGCGCCGACCGTGCCGTCTAATATAATAATACTAACTTCTACCCGCGACTTCGTTCTCATGAAATTTCTTGTTCCTGACCCACTCTCCCACCCCGTCGCATGGCATCGCCTATCCGGGCTATTAGTGACTTTTTTTGTTTTTGGACGGCTCCTTAGCGCTCTTACGCACTAGCGGTTAACCGCAGGGGCGGCTAACCGCGCGGCTAGGCACTTTTCCAGTTTAATATGCAACCGCTTATGATTGTACGGCGGTTTAGTTGGCATGCCAGTACATGCAGTGTGGGCAAGAAAACGAATATGAGCAATATTATAAGATTTTATTATTGTTTTGTTAATACATCGTTGGTTTTAGTTATGAGCAACTTTTTTGGCACGCCAAACTGCCAATAATTAAGAATGATAAAATTAATAAACGTCTGAGACTTAAAATTAAATTTTAATATCCGTAAACTAAAATAATAGATTAGGTATTTGGTAATTTTTGATTAAGAGCCATACCTCACTGTGGGACGCCATAGAGGCGCAGCCAGTTCGCGTCGACAATAAAAAATATGGTTGGCTACGTAACCAAGCGGATACCGGGTGAATCACCCATCATATAAAGCTGTATACATTTAGTTGGCAGCGCGACCGTCGACGTCGCCATGGCGCGGGCGTCCCAGTGAGGTATGGGTCTTAGGAAAAAAAATCGGATTCAGAGAATACAATTTTATTATTATGTTATAGTTTGAAAAAATCTTAAGGGTTAGAAACTTTTTGTTTTCTTTCTTGTTTTGATTAGTTTTACTACACTGATCGTGATGACCATACCAAAACTCAAGTTTATTTGCTATATGATTGAACTATATCTATGGCAACATTTAAATTTTAACTAGTGTGCATTATTATTTTATTTGTGCATTGTCAAAAAAACCATTCAAATATAATGGCAGATTAATATCAAATCGAGTTCAGAAATGACTTAAAAGTTTTACTGTTGAATACAGACATTAAAAACACTGATTCAACTGCAAGAATGTTAGTAACTATTGACAAACCTATAATAAAAACTGGCCGATTAGTCTATGGTACATAAAACATAAAAATGTATAGAAGTATAAATATAGTTATTTACATAAATATACAAGGGTGCTGCACGCACGGTGCTATAATGGCCATATTGTACAGACACTAGCACATCAAGCTAATACAATAGATTTTCAACTTGATCGCTAAAGCCTATTGTTTCATAGTTGAATGGGAAAATTTTAAAAGTTGAATGGGAAGGGTTTCGGGTAGCTTGATGTGCTGGCGACTGTACTTTACTGGGATGTGGTTACACTCTAAAGTCGTTAAGTAGGCGAGATATGCATTGATACTGCTTTCATGTCCAACATTTCAGAAAACGAGACTTTCAGTAAAAAAGCAAAATTACACTCAAAAATCGAAATCGTTTTAGCCGAGTGGAATGTATAAAATCAACACTATTACTAATTTTAGGTCTAATAATAGTTAAATTAATTACAAGTACATTAGTATGTTAACGGTGATTAGAATAAATAAGACTATTAAAATATAAAATTCTTACAATATTGTAAGTTTGAAAAACATCAATCTTGTTCAACTGCCCTTTTTGAATGCAATGGCTATTTCTATTAAGTATGATAAAAGAGTGTTAAAAGGACTTGGGATATCAGTATGGATATTATGGAGATCTATGCTATCGAGACGAAACTATAGAAAAAATAGACAAGATTCCTACATACTACGAACTTGAATGTTATCATGATAATTTTGCATGTTTGCTGTACCCTTTACACCCTCTTAATCTTATATTCTTTCCTACTCCTGTAAATAACATTATTGCATTTGTAAATCAGTCTTATAACACCAGGGCATGTCTTCTCCGAACTTGCATCTGTGTGCGTTATTCTTAGCGTCGTAGAGTAGCGAGTTGTCGACGTAAGCATCGCAGACGTTACACCACACCGACAAATCGACTAAGGACAACACTAGTGCGTGGCCCGTGGCTCTGAAGTGCGCTTGCATGTGCCCGTTGACGCTGCGAGCGCATGCAGTCTGAAAAGAAATAAGATTTAAATTTTAGAACACTCAAAGTGATCGTGTAGATACATTTACCTTGGAATTTTATAATATTTATTTCATACTAGCTTCTGCCCGCGACTTCGTCCGCGTGAAATTTCACCCTCTTAAGGGTGGAATTTCGAAAAACCCTTTCTTAGTGGATACCTACTCTTCACAAAGAACACACCCTCCAAATTTCATGTCCCTAGGACCAGCGGTTTGGGCTGTGCGTTGATATATCAACAATCAGTCAGTCAGTCAGTTTACCATTTTATATATATAGATTATAGAATCTAAATTATTGTTTTAAATATTGTCATAATGTATTAATCTCGTGTAAAACTATAGTTAGTCTTCATCAACTTTCGTGAATGAATGCTTTGTTTTTTGACAAAAAACAATCATTCGACCGAAGAGTTTGTAAGCCTATTATTACTCACCTCATAACAATGCAAGCACACCCAGTTCTCGTCAGTAGAATCACAGTCCACGCACTTGACTCCCTGCTCGAACCTCACTTCATCTGGTAACGTGAACAGCGAATCCAAATGAGGACACCACTGCAAAGGTATCACCGCGAACATATCACCATCGACTATCGATTGCATATTCTCTGTCAAATATTCGACTAAAGTGGCCTTTTTCCCCGCAATAGCTTGGCCGCAAGTTGGCGCGTCCTTTTTAGAACTCGTTGGTTCATCACTACTACTGCCACCGGCAATGGCTTCTTTACTTTTGGAGCATTTTGGTTTCTCATCTTGTCCGTCATTTTCGTCATCTGTTCCGCAATGAATGCCGTCGGAGCATGTTGTTTCTATTTTGAGGTTTCCCATGCTTGCTTCAAGCGATGTTTCGAAGTTACTCGCGCTGGATTTAGCTGATACATTATGAGGTTCGTTGTCTTCACTGCAGGCTGATATTTCTAGATCATTTTGATCGACAATAAGTCCTCTGGATGGTAAGGGTGGTTCTAGTACGTTGTCTGTCGGTAAAGCGACTTGGAATTTGAGACATTTCCAGTATTGCTTGTGTGTGTTGATGACGTTTTGTATAGAGTCGTTCGCAGGCCATGAGCAGGGGGCTTTAGGGTCGTAGTGGTGGTTTATGGGGTCTCCGAGGAGTGCCTTAGTGCACATGGTCATGGAGTATGCGATGCTGGTGATGTTGTAGCCCCCTTCGAGACACAGGATGACCCGCCCGCCCGCTAGGCCGCGCAGCAAGTGAGTCATCCTACCGTAGCATTCTGGTGTTACTTTGCAGCCTAGAATAGAAGAGGGCTGTTTTAAAGCTGATGATAATATGATGTCGATTGTTTTATTTACAACTAAACAGTAGAACAGTTTTATTAATAGGTAATGTTTGAAATAAAACAGACTTTCGAAGGAGTTAATAAAAAAAAAAGTGTCAGTGTCATTTTGATTAGCCCATAGCAAAAGTTGTTCACCCACTGAAAGTATGCATATCAATTTTGGAATGATATACAGGTAAACGGAAGTTATGGTCTTTGGTAATGTTCATGTTTTCGAATTACCACGAACATTTCGTCACAAAGTAACCCTCACAGACTTTTTTTTAATGGCATCAAGGTCAGCCTTGGAGGTTGTCCGGCTGCTAAACCGGGCTGCCGGGCGTGCCTGTTGTTGTCTCAATAAATAAGGGCCTCCAGCCAGGACTAAAAAGCTAAGCGAAGAGGGTAGTAAGGGACAGGCTGAACCCCCATAGACGCAATTCTTGTAAGTTTTATACTATTTGCGCTTTCGTAGTTCCGAAGATAGAGGATGATTCCCGAAGCGCATACTTTTCTTAGTAAAACTTTACGTATAAAAATAAATGTTATGGTACCTCCGAGCGGGTCTCCTACGCAGGCGTCGAACCCAGCGGACACGATGACGAGTTGCGGATTGTATGCGTACGCGATCGGAAGTATCACCTTTGTGAACGCCGTCAAATATTCCGGGTCGCCTACGCCGCGCTGTAAATAACACAAATAATGGAGTAAAGGATAAAATTGGGCTTTAGTGAAACCCAAAATGAAAATAGACCAAAATATATATTTAAAAATCAATTGTCGTACGTTAGTCTCACAAAATCTCGAAAATGGCTCGACCAATTGTGATGAAACTTTGGTAAGTTGAGGTGTGCGCGCCGGAAAAGATTTCTAACAAAAAAATAAAAAGGCACTGCAACGCCGGGCCTTAGCTAATATGGAATAACATTAAAATGAATCAATAATGTACTGTTGCTAAATAGCGTATGTATTTTTACTTGAATGCCACTATATTCGGTAAGCCTTCTCAAAACATATAATATATAATTCCATAAAAATGAATAAATCTGCGATTTCGTAATTTTAACGAAGGCCAGAGAAGCGCAGTGCCAGATTTTTTACGACATAGAATAATGAACTTTATTTCTAGTACTTCAAAGTGCAAACGAGACCACGCGAGCGCGTTTATGGTCATGTGTCATATATGTTCACGATGTCCATACAACTTAGCACTTTCTGACAATGACCATAAAGTTTGTAATTCAATGTAACAACATCTGATACATACCGAGTTCCATGGCACGTTGACATTGTACCCCTCCCCCTTCCCCTCGCCGACCGCGGTGTGGTCCGCGTCCTTCGAGTTTGGGAAGAACAGGCCGTGGTCGTAGCGGTGGATCGACATGTATAGGATCTGAGGGGAAACGTAAATAGAATTCAATTATAATAATAAATAAATAATAAACTAAAAATATAAAATAATATCATGTTTTATTTGTAATTTTCTTACTTCTATTTTTATTTAATGGTTGGCTGGCACTATGATTGTTACATTGTAAGAGAGAGACAGAGATAGAGCTATTGGACACAGCACCGTTCTTTTTTCTCAACGTAACTGTGATGGCATTGACATTTTTAATACTATTCTTGTAGGTACCACACGTCAACGGCCTCCGAGGAGGATTATATTATAGTTATTTATGCAACTGATGGGGTAATGAAACACGAATGTGGGTTTATCACACGAGACTAAGCCGAGTTATAATAACCTCAAAAATGATGGCCTAAAGTGCCTGATATACGATTGAGTAAGAATTAAGAAGGTGCATTCTGGTGCAAAACAGCGAAATGTTTGACAGCTATTTGCGACGTTGACTTAATTATATTTATAATTGTTTGAAATTATTGCTCCTTGAACGTATCTGCCCGTGCGTCAATCAGCCACTTAAACTTGCTGAAATATCTAACCGATTTGACATTCGATCAACAATAGTACCAGATTTCCGATGATCGCATCAAAAACGGCCGGAAAAATAAGACCACATATAATTTTGTGGTCTTATTTTGAACCAGTTTTTTCAACCTTATTGATTAGAAATTACGTTTTATTTTTCCATCAATATTTTAGTTCTTATTTTAATAAAAATAGTAAATATATTGCAAACTATAATAAACTTTATGATTGAGTGTTAAGGTTTATAATCATATTATATGCAATCGCGGCCACTTGAGCGATTTTTTTTGTTCCTAATCCTTGATCTAGTGCTATTGTTGATCAAAGGTTGTAACTCGTGATTGTAATAAGGTGTAAATTGGAATGAAGGACACACATATGGGAAATGTAACATCTATACAAGGTGTTATTGAATTAACCCAAAACCTCTCAAGAGGTCATTGTACTCATCATTATGAACAACTTTTACTATGGGGCCAAACCTGAAATCGCGAAAAAAAATCAGCTGTTCCCTACATTTTGACGAGTTATGCGAACATAAATGTAGGGAACAGCTGATTTTTTTGCGATTTCAGGTTTGTTCTCATAGTAAAAGTTGTTCATAATGATGAGTACAATGACTTTTTAAGAGGTTTTGGGTTAATTCAATAACACCCTGTATAACTCACTCTATTGTCATCGTAAGTGATTCTCTGCGTGCCATTGCCGTGGTGTACGTCCCAGTCGAGTATGACGACTCTGCTGAGTCCGTGCTTGTGTATGGCGTACTTTGCAGCCGCTGCAGCGTTGTTCAGCAGACAGAAGCCGCTTGGTATCTCTTCGTCAGCGTGGTGACCGGGTGGTCGGATCACACAGACTCCGCTGCCAACCTCGTTTGAGAGAACTGAGTCTACCATCTGTTGAAATAAGATTGATTTTTAAATGATATGAAGACGAAGATGTGAGTTTTATGGTACTACCAGCGGCCCCGCGGTTTCACCCGCATAAGTAACGATCCCGTGAGAATATCGGGATAAAAAATATCATGTGTTATTCTGATGTATAAGCTGTATTACTGTAGTTTCATCAAAATCCGTTCAGTGGTTTTTGCGTGAAAGAGTAACAAACATCCGTCCATCCATCCTAACAAACTTTCGCGGTTATAATATTACTAGCTGCGCCCCGCGGTTTCACCTGCATCTTTTTCGATCCCGTGGGAATATCGGGATAAAAAGTAGCCTATATGTTAATCCAGGGTGTCAGCTACCTCCATACCAAATTTTATCAAAATTGGTCCAGCCGTTTGAGCGTGAAGAAGTAACAAACATATAAATACACACACACACCCTCACACACACAAACTTTCGCCTTTGTAATATTAGTGTGATTAGTAGGATGACATAATGACCTATTTATGACAAAATATACCCATCCGAAAACCTTTAAAAGTACTGAATTACAGGCGTGATGTTATGTCAAACTGATGCAATAGTCCAAATGTTGCATTAATAAAGACACAAAAACAGTGTAATATTCTTAAAAAAAAAACGTATAAATCTTCTTCTTAGCTTGATATTTACAACACTTTAAAAAATATTACTTCGGAAATGGTATAAGAAAATTTATGTGGGTTCGTACATTTTGGCATAACTGGGTAAAATTATGAAAGAAATAGTCACGTTAAATGTTACCTGTAACACGCAGCCGGTGGCCACGGAAGCACTCTCCAGTGAGTCCGGGTGGAAATACACGGAGTCGTATGCGTTTTTCTGAATGTGCAGGCTTCTTAGGTTCGTTGAGGCCAGCTCTTTTAGCCTGTGCAGGAAGAAAACGTGATTTCGAGGAATAAAATTGACGTTTGACAGTTTTCGTATGAAATAACTGTCAAAATTTCAAAATTATACCTCGAATAAAGTTATCAGATGATTGAAAAAACAGCTCTAAAACGAATAGCCACCAAATAAGTGTTTTTTCTTTTTATTTTTAATTCATATTTGGTTACATGTTTGAAAACTTTTATAGCAGTTTACTGCGAACGAAGTTTAGATACAGTAGAATAATCTAACCTGTTCAAATGTTTCTCAGTATGTACCGCTAATATCTCTTGATCGGTGGCAGTCCTCGCAGTCAGTTGATGCACTCTGTCCAACAGACCAAAGTCGCGGTGTCGCTCATGTATGCGCAGGATTCGCTCCGGGCACTCCACGTGGCCGCTGCAATTTGTGCTCTAATGTAATGTGCGTAAGGTTCAATTTATAACACCCGTTTTCTGAAAGGCTAATCAACACAAACATGAGCTAACTGACGCGACTGTCAAATTCAAATCGTCGAAAATACGAACGCGCGATGTTGAGACCTACTTAATATTGAGCAGGGATGTCCAAAACACGGCCCGCGATATAATAAGTTTACTTAACCTATAAAAAGTTTTGTTAATCGATGTTTTTTGTCTATTATGGTTGATGCATCATTGTCATTTTAATGGAAGTGCTTTGATTTAGACGTTCTATAGAAATTCGGGGAACGGGAATCGAAGAACTCTTGAAAGGTCACAATGCTTCGGAGATTAAATTTACCCCTGTAAAAAGATATCTGAATTCCATTTTTTAAATTAAGTTGATGAAAGGTTGAATACAATGGGTGACAGAGAAAACCAATAAAAGTCAATGGCTTTAGTCCACTCCTTCCTAAAGATTATTCTTGTCAAATACCGAAAAAAGGACCTTGTCAACTTCACAGATACTTCAATTCAATTCATTTGGACTTCAATAGATTGGCCCAGGATAGTATCTAGTTTGGACAGCCCTGGATCAATATGGTGATTAAAAATTATAAATTAACAACCCAAAAAATTTAGTAAGTAAATCCGACTTCAGTTTCATAAATCGATTGTGCCTGATGTCGATAAATATCCATTCTTTGATCGAATTTGTACTCTATTGAAAATTAGGGTATATATTTTATAGTGTCCGACCGAAGGTGCAATTCTGGCCGAAGCCGAAGCCGAAGCCGATTAATCGGTATTCACCAAAACCTTCGGCCGAAGCCGAAGCCGAAGCCGAAGGTGTCATTGACCTTGAGAAATACGATAGTTACTTTGATCTCAGAATATACTAGATACATATTGTGAGAGCTTTAGAGATTTAGCCCAATAACGAGCCGAGTGACCAACATATACAAGTAGGTAATAAAATATTGTCTAAAATAAAAGTTTCAAATATGAAATATTTAAAAACAAAACACTTATTAGAATTTTAAGACGCGCTCTCAAACTTGTTTTGACTCGTTTAGTTTACTAACTGCGATTCGTTTGGTCCGGTGCGGCGGCGCGGCGAAACTCTGCTGCTCTGCACACTCTCCGTCTCGCTCTAGCATCGTTCAGTAAATTTCAAATTTTGACAACTAGCAAACCTTCGGCTTCGGCCAAACCTTCGGCAAATTTTTGGCCGAAGCCGAAGATTTGGCCGAAGGTGCTTTTTTGGCCGAAGGTGGCCGAAGCCGAAGCCGAAGCCGAAGCTTCGGTCGGACACTAATATTTTATAACCCAAAAAATTTGGGTAAAAACGCTATTCATAATAAATAATATAATAAAATAGCGGATGCTTCAATTTGTATTTTAACGCTAAAGAATAAGGTTGCATATTTTGTATTTTTATACTTACGGTTCGCATATGTTCTTGTGCTTCAACATCGCTTGATCGTAGATGTAGCCCACTGCATGCTGCGGTAACGACAGATCCGTCACTGTAACAATATGTTTATGGCCCTGAAAAATATAAGACCCCTTTTCTTGTGCATTTGTAGCGTATTGAAATTTGATACCATATTTTTATTCATAGTAGAAAAAAGAAGAAAAAAAAACATATAAAGTCGAACATATAACCTCCTCCTTTTTGGAAGTCGGTTAAAAAGAAAAGAAAACACGTTTATTTGCGGTAAACATGACGCAGAGAAGCAAAAAACACAAAAAAGCAGCATATTTGTATTGCAAAAGTTTGCATTATTAATGGTTGTTTATGAAGGCTAGATCTGCATTGGAGTCTACAACGAAATCCCTCGCTAAAACCCAAGCGAAATTAGTAATTAATTGTACATAAAATAAATTAATACAATTTTATTTATGAACCAAACTTTGCCTTGATTCCATTTTTTTGGACTAACTAGGTCTTTTTATAACTATAGAAAAAGATATGAGTACATAAGAGGAAGTCTGAAAATGGCACCGGTAACTGAAAAGTTGTGTCGAAATCGGTTGTCATGTGATACGGAGGAATTAGGAAATATCGTGAAGTAGTTTTGAGTATGAATGTCTATGGCAATAAGAGTAGGGGAAGACCAAAGAAACGATGCATCATGGATGGACCGTGTGAATGATGATATCGTTAGAAAGGGAGTGGCTACCGAGATGGCGCTTAATAGAAGTATGGAAGAAAAAGACGTTGCGCCAACCCCAAATAAGAATGATGAGGTCTTCTTTAACTATTTTATTGTACACTCACGTAATCTAAGATGGTTCAATCTCTCGGCAATCCTCGTCTTCGTATCACTATCCTGCAGCGGGTAACAGTCCCTTGTTTCGAAGGTGTCAGGCCTAGTCTCGTCTCCCTCCCACTTCACTATGACCGTATGCTTCTCTTTCTGTTCATCGCAAACATTCGGCGGCCCGCTAGTCGAGTACGTAGGATGGAAGTTGTAGCAGTTCCAATAGGGCTTCTGTGCGTATATACAGTTAAGGATTGTGTCTCTTATTCTGTGGAGAATAGAATTCAGTTTTCAATGTCAAAGCCTTCACTTTGGGGGTACAAGACGAGGCATAATATAAGTTTAACTATCAATCCAGTTAGCATAGACATTTGTACACATCCTTATCTCTACTCAATGTCCAATCTACTAACTACTACTACAGTATGTTTATCTCCCGAAACAACGCGGGCATTACTTGTGGTAACTAAGTGTACAAACACGCTGTGCGTGCGTGAAGACTAGTATCATCAGCACATAACACAATTACTAAAATAAAACGTCCGAAAGTGCGCCTGGACATTCTATGGTTTAGTTTCGATGTCCATTTTGGGCGGCTGGTCATTTTAGGATTTTCGTTCGATGTCTATTTTCGGCAATGTTCGACATAACACACACACACTTCCGACTTCGCTATTGTCTCGGACGGTACCGAGAGCCCCTGCGCTTACACACTTTCATAGCGTATTTTTACCGACTTCAAAAAAAAGGAGGTTATCAATTCGATACGTATGTATGTAATATTATTGGAATTGCATTATATTCACATATGACAATCTATTAGGGCTTCCAAACAAATATACAAAATTTTATAGACGTATGTATGTATGTATGTATGTATGTATGTATGTATGTATGTTTGTCCACGCATATCTCCGTAACTATTTATCGGATCGTGACCATTCTTTTTTTATTGGCTTACATTTACTTCAACTTAGGGAACAGTGCAAGTTTCATCAAAATCGATTCAGTAATTTTCAAGATATGGACTAAGACGTGAAAGTGTGACGGCCTGGCTTATTGATACGAGCTACGGGTGTAGTGTCAAAGGGAAAACATCTCAAAACCTTGGTCAAATTCTAGTGCAACAACTAAAAATTACCAAATAAAAAGTAATTTAAAAAAATTAAACCGACTTCAAAAAGAAATTAACTCAAAATTATGAAATAACTTTAATTTCGGAAGTCGGTGGCAAAAAACTAAAATATAGATCCCAAGACACCGACTTCCGAAATTAAAGTTATTTCATAATTTTGAGTTAATTTCTTTTTGAAGTCGGTTTAATTTTTTTAAATTACTTTTTTTACACTTGCTAACAACCACAAATAAAGCCCGCGTCGCTTTGTGAGATAAAAATACTATAATCTTCTAATACATAGTACCACAACTATTGCATTAACATGTCTCAACTTAACCCTGTAATGTAATCGGAACAGATTCTAAGGCATTCTAAACAAAAATTCACACCAAATTTAACAGGTCCCAGTGGACTTTTTTTTCGGACTTCAAAAAGCAATACTAACTCGTCACTGGGTTCCGCTACTTCCTCGAGCACAGGCGGTGGATGTCCCAGCAATGTCCTGAGCGTGATGGCGGCGCCCTCTGCCAGCGAGGCGAGGCAGTACCCGCCCTCCAGCACCACGCACACGCGCGGGCACACGGACATCAGTGCGTTGGTGAGGTGAGCGTACACTGCTGGGGTTAGCTCCATTTCGCCCTACAACCATTACATAACATAATCAACCTATAATGTTCCCACTGCTGGAACACAGGCCTCCTCTCTGTGAGAGGAAGTGGGCCATAATCCACCACGCGGGCCCAGTGCGGCTTGGTAGATGACACATGTCTTTGAATTTTTGGTTTTAGGACATGCCGGTTTCCTCACGATGTTTTCCTTCACCGTTTTGAGAGCAGTGGTGATGATAAAAATACACAAAGTAAAGCGCCGGTCTGGGTTTGAACCTACGACCTACAACTCGTAAGTCGCGGCCGTCACCACTTGGCCACCACTGCTCTACCATTACAAAATTTTATTTGGGTTAGTGTAATGTAAAAGGTGTAGAAACAATAGTGACACTGGCACACATAGACATACACATGAACAAAGTGGTATATTATTATAATATATCAGACTCTAAAAATCGTTTCATTTTATTTATTAGTTTCAAGTTTGTAAACATCGGACTCATCGGGGTCATTAGTACACATTTTTTTTTGTTCTACCGTCATATGCAGTTCCAATAATATTACATGCATACGTGTCGGATTGATAACCTTCTTTTTTTTTTGAAGTCGGTAAAAATGTATGAGAATTATCATATTTTTTTTTTTTCCCACGTTTTAGTAGTAGAAATTCTGCTATTCGGGGTGGAGACAAATCAAACATTATAAAAATCGGTCCAGACTCCAGCCGTTCAAGTGGTGTAACTAATCCGACTTTGTTTTATCCATACTATAATATTATACCTAAATGCGAAAGTTGTCTGTCTGTCTGTTACGCTAAACCGCTGAACTGATTTAGATGAAATTCGGTATAGAGATAGTCCGAGTCCCGGGAAAGGACATAGGCTAGTTTTTATCCCGATATTCCCACGGGATTCACACTTATGCGGGTGAAACCCCGGGGCGCTGCTAGTTTATATATAGATTGTTAGTATAGATGAGGGAAACAAGCAGGCGCACCAGCAGGTTTGTTTTGAAATAATGATGAATGGAGGTACCATTCATCATTATTTCACAGCGGACAGAACTGCAGAAGCATATCGCAGATGTTGTCAATGCTGGGTACAAAAAAAAAAAACAAGACATCTTTTTTGCTGGAGCTTATATTCTTAAAAAAGCACCGACAAAATAAACATCCCAGTTTCTTTTTATTGAACGATGAAGCTACATTGAACATACAAACATTCACAATATTTCTGATCAGTTCATTTCCAACCTTTTCATCTCCCAAGGCCGAGTCGAACCCAGCCGACACGATAACGAGTTCGGGGGCGAACTGAAAGAGACAGAGAGATAGAAAACAGTAATGTTAGAAAGTGACGGGTGTATGTACCTCAGGACAGCCGTACGCCGCGTCGTAGCCGGCCGATATTATGATGAGCTCCGGTTGGTACTGTTGTAACAAAAATCATTTATGAGGGATATATTTTATAGGAGTTTACGTACCAATGCAATGTACAATCAACAACAAATTTGCATAAGCACAATAAAGTTGAAATTTCTGTGAACGATGGCGCACACCATCCCCACGCCCGCGCCGCAGGCCCGTACCTACATCTGTGTGTGTACACTGGCTAACGTCGAACGAAACAAAAATAATGATACCGTCGCTTTTTCACACGCGCGGCGTAATTACGTATGACCTTGGTGGGTTCATACGATTGCTAAAATTCACATCTTCATAAGAAGTACCGCTAGCGGATAGCGTTGCGTATTGGATTGTTAAACAAGTTGGCCTAGGTTCGAATCTCGAGATGAAACTTTAATTTATCTTTTCAACAATATTCTTATATTTTTTATTATTATTCGATTAATTAATACACGAGAATAATAATGTAATATTTATTTTATTTGTATTATTATATTGTTATTGAAATACGGGATTAAAAAAAAAAGAAGATTTTTAAGTGATTTCCAAAATTTTATTCGTTATAATTTTATAAATAAACTTTTAAAACAGTTTATTTTCTCATAAAAAACAATTTATTGAAGTAAAGCATGTGAACTACGACCATTAGACTTAAAATATTGTAAGTATCTTTAATAAAATAATATTGTTCTATAATTGCGGTTATAGCTTAAGTATTCATTTTCATTATGAAAAGAAGATTGAAACTATAAACCTCAAAATAATCCTTAATACGGTTAAGACACAATATTATTTTAATATTACTAAAATCAATTTGTAATTTATAACTTAATACGTTGTATAACCCCCATTATTATCCATGCTATCAAGTAAACGCTGGCGTATGGATCCTATAATATTTAAACATATTTCTGCATATTTCCTTGCAATGCAACTTCATCTGGTAACTGGTTGGTTAAAACCACTTGTTTCTTATTCACTGACCAGCTGGGGCCTTCCACTGTCGATCGCGTTCGACTGGCAAGGACCCTCTGACCTTTTGACCTTCCTACTCACAGTAGGTAGGTAATTTCTCTAAAACAAAAAAGGAATATTGTAAGGCTACTAGCAAAATAATAAAATATTATTAACTACCATTTTGAAAAAAAAATATTTTGAAAATAGTTCAAATGTTACAAAATGATAAGATTATAATTTATACTTAATGCTATATTCATCATTCCAAAAGTAAATAAATAAACTCTTGGAAATATATATTTTTTCTTCTATTTAGACCCTATGGTAAATATAAAACGTTTAATAAAATAACTACAAGGATCAGCAGTTATACATTAATTAAATAAATGTTCGATAAAAGAATTAAATCATAATACTCACAGTCAGTCCGGTTTCATCAAATATTTGTGGTATAATATTAAGTCCACTTTTACGCAGCGCGATAATATCCGCTTTCATCTCAATATTTAAATTTGCTTGCGTTTCAAAATGAACAACACCTCTAATAGATTAAACACACTTCACTAACCCACAATATCAAATTATTATCAACCAACAAAGAACCACAACATTCTTTCGCGGTGAATGGTGCATCTGTCCACCTTATAATTTATTTATTAAGATTTCTGTGGGTATAATCATAAAGTTTTACGAACTATGTGAACAAGACGAACATGACACGGAACTATATTCAATAGCGTGATTATTCGAGTAATATGCGGGTGTGTGTGTCAAATTACTCATTAAAAGAAGGTCGTAAGTCACTAACTAAACTTCAAACTATAACTTTGCGATTCTGCTTAAGGACTTTTGGTCTATACTGTACATTGGCTTAAAGAATAGCAAAAAAAAAAGAGTAAAGGTCAGAGCACACGTATCAAATCGGAAAGGGTTCGGCACCGTATCGCCTTTCGCCTCGCCGTCAAACAGGCGTCAACCTAACGTAAGCACGTAACGTACCCAAAGCGGATCAGAAGCTCCGATACGTCGACTCGGCTACGGCTAGGCGACGCCGCGCTTACGGCTCGCCGACCGCTGGTTGATAGTGCAGCAGGCAGGCCGGAGGGGTGAGAGCGGCAAGGGGGGACGAAGAGACGTAAGCTCGGGTAGGGAGAGACGTAAGCTCGGGCACGACGAGCGGTAACGCACCGCACCGCGGTTCGTGAGCTTGTCCCGAGGCGAGGCGACTACGTTACGATTCCGATTAGTGTACGTTGCAGTAGGGAGTTTCATACAAAGAATACTGAACGGTTCGAGTTGATACGGTGCGATCCCTTTCCGGTTTGATACGTGTGCCTGACCTTTAGATGACAAACACTTGTATGAGTTGAGCTGCACGATTACTGACAAATGGGTGACTGGACTAGTCCACTCAATCAAAGTGGTTCTGTCCTCAAATACCACTTCAACAATAACACCAATCAACATGGTATTTACATTTTGAAACAGAATAAAGCTTAAATTAGATAAGATTAGTAGATGGGGATAGGATTAGGGTTTTTGAGGGTTGCGATTAGGTTTTTGGATTTTGCCGTTTTTTTTTTATGAATACTTTCTAATCCAGCAACATACAAAAACCTAATTGCAATCCCTAAAAATCCTAATCCTATCCTAATCTTCTCTTTTTTCTGTTTTTGTTATTATTTATTTATTAAAACTTTATGCACAGTTAAAAATATACTGTACAAAGACTGACTTAATGCCTGAGCATTTTCTGTGAGTCAGCCTTAGGGTGATGCAGAGACAAAAAATGGCAGGTGCGCCATAAAAATAGGTAGCACGAAAATAATTAAAAAACAAAACAAGATAAATTCAAATTTATTTTTCTTAGGGATGATTTTTCAGTAGTCCGATAAATTATATATAATATAAAGAATAAATATGACAGTTTCATACAAGTAACTTATATACAAAACTGTCAAACTGCAATATTTATTCCTCAGATAAAAAATATCTGACTTAGGGCTGATTTTTCCAAAGCCAGATAATTTTATCGGCGGAATAATTTTGAATTTTTGACAGTTCTTCCATACAAAATCTGTCAGACGTCAAATTATCTGTCGTTTGAGAAATCAGTCTTTATTCTAATTTGCACTTACTTCCAAAGCCATTGGCAGCAGCAACTGGTGCCATATAGCCAAATAATCTCCGTCCGTCATCCCAGTTTTGTTAAGAGGCACATTGAAGTTATATCCTTTGCCCCGGCCAGCGCCCACGTAGTGGAAGTTGGACTGGCGCAGGTTGGGCCAGAACGCGCCATGCTCGTAGCGGTGTATTGAAAAGTATACTACCCTAGAATTTGTGTACTAAAGTTGTAAATATAGATACTTTGGTTGTTGGATGGTCTTCTCATGAATTCGTCTTTAGGCATAAGCATAATCAGCCTATAATGTTCCCACTGCTGGGACACAGGCCTCCTCTCGGTGAGAGGGAGTGGGCTGTTATCCACCACGCGGGCCCAGTGCGGGTTGGTAGACATGTCTTCGATTTTTTTGTTCTAGAACATGCAATAGAATTCGTCTTTAGTTTAAGTTAATAACAACAGTACTTATGTTTAGTGCAAACCTGTTATTAACAATTTATGGATCTTTTAGTTGTCCGAAATAAAATTATTTTATTTATTTAACTAGCTTCTGCCCGCGACTTCGTCCGCGTGAAATTTCTTGTTCGCATCTCATCGCCTGCCCGCGCTATTACTTCGTTTTTTCTTAGCGGTCTTTTCGACTTTTTTTCTTTTTACTCGGCTCCTAAGGGCCATAGCGTGATGTTAAATAGCCTATAGCTTTCCTCAAGAATTGGGCTATCAAATACAAAAATATTTTTTCAAATCCGACTGGTAGTTTCAGAGATTACCCCCTACATACAAACTTTACCTCTATAATATTAGTATAGATTATTGCACATTCATTGACTGACAGACAATGCACTTCAACCTAAACCGCTGGGTCTAGACCCAGCAATAGGCTATTTGGTAATGTAAAAAATAAGGTCATAATTATTGACACTCGTATAGATTATCGCTTTTAAAATGGTTTGCATTAATTTTACTACAAAACAATGTATTATTTATAAAAAAAATCCCGAAAAAACTTCATCTTTTTAAATCTGGCGCCACGTAATCGAAAACGGTCTGGATTGGCTGAACTTAAGATGACGTCATGATTTAGTAAATTTCTGTCTATCGTTGACAGAACAGATGACTTTTGTCTAGTATCTCGACCGTTTCAACGTTTGTTTACGTGAATCGTGACGTCACGACGCCATATTGTTAAAGATCGTTTCGATCGGTCGTTTTGGCGGCTTATTTAAACAGTACATTTTTATTTACTATTTTTTAAAAGAAATACATTATGCAATTTGAAGTAATAGGTTTTTGTGGGCTCGTTAGACACCATTAAATAATCTGAGATGTTTATCAGAAACCAGTCAAATAGCCTATTCAGCAGTGCACAAGACTTCCTTATTTAACGAAAGTAAGCACCAATGAAGAATTTTAAGACTCTAAGTACAGTCACGAGCACTAATATGTCAACACTTGGCAACTTTAAATTGCGATTTTTTCACGAAATAACGAATGCAACGTTGAAATACGACACTTTACATAAACCTATGGGTTCGAAAATACTATGTTCGTAATAATATAAAATTTCATTCAAAAATAAAGAAGAAAATCGCCTTTGAATAAAGCCAAGTGTATACATATTTATGCTCGTGACTGTACACAATACATTTTTAAGAGGTTTTCTCCATAATTTACAGAATTCATTCCGTACGGTATTCAACTTGGGGCTGATTTTTCAAACGCCAGATAGTTTTATCCGAGGAATAATTTTGAATTTTTGACAGTTCTTCCATACAAAAACTGTCAGACGTCAATTTTATTCCACGAATAAAAATTATCGGTCGATTGAAAAATCAGCCTTTAATAGATATATAACAAAAATCTCCACGTTTGACATGTCGCCACATCAGTACATTGTACCCGTGAGAAGCAAGGTCGGGTTGCTCAAAATGTATGGGACACCAGGTTTTTTTTTTCGTTTTCCACCGAATTTACTCCAGATGTAACGTTGAGACAGTGTTTTAGTTAAACAGTAACTTACCTAGGGTCATTGTAGAACATTTGTTGCGTGGCTTGTCCGTGATGCACATCCCAGTCCACTATTAGTATCCTGCAAATATTTATCACATATAAAGGCTTTCATCGAGGAATAAACCATACATACGGTGCTCAATTTAATGGGTACGATAGTACGATCCGGAAAAAAAGTTCTGTTCGTCCAGTGTTGACGAACGGAACTTTTTTTTCCCGATCGTCAACAGTGTTGTCGACAAGGTGTGACTGATCGGGAATATTCGATCCACACAAGACACAATTTAATTGTTTGTGACTGTAATTACGGCATTTAACCGTTTAAAAGACTCTTCTGGACCAACTGAGGTTCTTCTTCTTCTTCGTGTCGCTGGCACGACTGATTTTAAATTTTGTTTTACCAAAACTTTGCCACTTCCACGGCGTTGTCGGTGGTTAGGGTCTTTTAACTGAGGTTAAAATCCTTGAATAAAGGCTCTGAATGTCCCGGACACTATAATACCTACCAGTAGAGGGACCCTTACCTCTTCACACCTCGCTGGTCGATGGCATGTCTAGCAGCTACCGCGACGTTGTTATAGAAGCAGTAGCCGCAGGGCTCCGCCGTCATGGCGTGGTGTCCGGGCGGACGCACGAGCGCCGCGCCGTTCTGAACGTCTCCGGACACTATGCGGTCGACTAGGTCTATGGTTGAGCCAGCTGCTAAAAGGGCTAGTTCGTGGGTCGTCTGGTGAAAAAAAATATACTAGGTATACTAGCTGTGCCCCGTGGTTTCACCTGCATAAATCTCGATCCCATGATTTCTAATAAAATTCAATCATGATTCGAAAGACACGTGGCACCATCTATTATCATAATAACGTTATTGTTGTTTTCCTCGGGAACAGCACTTTTTTTCGGGATGAAAGGTACCCTATGTCCGTTTCTGTACACCTGACAACGTATATGCAACATTTCAGGAGGATCGGTTTAGTAGTTTAGGCGTAAAAAAGTAACAAACCAACTTACTTAAGCATTTATAATAGAAAGTTAGGATAAAAGGATATACTTTATTTAACACCAAAATTGTTTATTCTGCACAAATTATGTTGCTCAGTTGTTTTACAATATTTGTAATTCGATGAGTAGTTAGTGGTGTACTGCTATTAAATACATCTAAGTACTTAAAAATAATACATATAAAATTATACACTTTGATACTATGTTAAAAATAATGGTGTAGAGGAGGTCAAAGCTTGATAGTTAGTTGTGGCCTACAACTATCCAGCTTTGATCTCTTCTACACCACTACTAACTGACTACACTCTCACACACACACACACACCCACACGCACCCTACACACACCTTCACACGCACCCTACACACACCCCCACACGCACCCCACACACACACACCCACATGCAACCCACACACCCACACGCACCCCACACACAAACAAACACGCACTCCACACACAGAGAAACACGCACCCCATACACACACCCACACGCACCCCACACAAACACCCACATGCAACTCACACACACCCCACACTCACACCCACTCGCACCCCCCACACTCACACCCACTCGCACCCCACACACATCTACACTCTGCTCTACTCTAGGTGACTAGTTAATATTTATTTCGGATTTTTTTGTGGCTATACGAGCAAATGAAAACGACGGATTTTTCTGCCTAACCTTTCGGAGATTACTGGCGTGAAGTTAAGTGTTATGTAAATATTTCCTACTCACGGGATGTATGTAGACCGCATCGTATTTAGCAGAGATTTCCTCCAAATACTCCAGATTATTGTTCTGATGCGTCTTCTCCATCATGTCGTAAACGGACGGACAGTGTAAAACACACAACTCCTCTTTAGTCGCCGCTCTAGGTGGGTATAGTTTGCATTGCTCTATTAGATTTAATTCATGGCACCTGAAATGAAACAGGTTAAAAATAAGACTAGCAAAACGACATGTGGACTATTGCCGGGCGTGAGGCATTTACAGCTCTCGACCTTAAATATGGCAGATCGATGTGACGGTCTCTTTCCAATTCTTCATCAACATAATCAGCCTATAATGTTCCCACTGCTGGGACACAGGCCTCCTCTCGGTGAGAGGAAGTGGCCCATAATCCACCACGCGGGCCCAGTGCGGGTTGGTAGTTGTCACATGTCTTCCAATTTTTGGTTCTAGGACATGCCGGTTTCCTCACGATGTCTTCCTTCACCGTTTTGAGAGCAGTGGTGATGAAATAATTTACACAAAGTAAAGCGCCTGTCCGGCGCTTTTCTGTCCATTAAGACTTTTGTACATTTTGACACTAGGACTATGTTGCCCATTGATTTTTTGTCTTTGTAACATTTAGTATCCGGTGTCATTACCTGACACTGACCTGAAAATTGCAAAAAACGTAAGAAAATTTGAATTTTGCGGGCTACCCTAACAGATGTGTAGTTCACCTCTCTATAACGCTAGACAGTCGCTCCGGACACTCGGGGTACTGGTCGTCCCACAGACACCGGTGCTCCGCCATGCGCGGCTCTGTCACCAGCCCTGTCTCTCCCTTCACCTTTGTTTTAGAATCCATGGCCTAAAAAAATTGAATAACACGATGAACGATGTTATAAATTAATTCTAGTAGTGCAGTAATATGGGGCCCGTGGCTAAATAAAATAATAACAGCCACACAGGTCGATGGGTCAGTGGGTGACCATCTTTACATACCGTGACCCCTCCGTGCCTCGGAAAGAACGTTAAGCCGTTGGTCCCGGCTGTCATTCGTGGATCTTTGACAGTCGTTACGGGTAGTCAGAAGCCCGAAAGTATGACAACCAGTCTTACCAAGGGGTATCGTATTACCCAGTAATTGGATTGTGGAGGTCTGATAGACAGGCGCTCCATGTATAATACTGGTATTCAGCTGCATCCGGTTAGACTGGAAGCCGACCCCAACATGGTTGGGAAAAGGCTAGGCATATGATGCAGATGATGCACTCAGTAATATATCAAAATCATCTGTCTTTCTGTTCGTCTGGTATGTAATTTTGTCTGTCTGTATGCAAGTCTTCGTGTTTGCATGTCTGTTGGTATGCTTAAAATTCGAGTACTACTTTTATCTAAGTAATTTTTGTGTTCATTCGTCTTCGGCTAGGTTAAGAGTCTATTCTAGCCAAGCGAGTGGAACCGGATCCAGTTAGGTATTAATAATTAAAATAAGGCAAAAATGAGAATTATTTTATAGCAAAGGTAACAAAATACAATCTCCAAAATGGGTACCTTTCACCGTTTCTTTGAGTTATTTAGCATCTTAAGACCATAAAAGCAATTAAATTATAATCTAAATTACATAGTCAAGCAAGCTAAGCGTACAATGTACAACCTAGTAAAAAGTGCGCAGTGTGGCACAACCCCACCCTATTTCAAGTTAAATAAATATCAACTTTATTTCAATGACAATTAAGTTGATTTCAGAGTGACTAGCACTATCGAAAAAGTTATAAAATTGTTTGTAGTTGTAGCGTAAACTGAACTTTATTGTGTAGGAATTAAAGTTATTTTCTATTAATTCATATTTGTTTACATTTTTGGCAAATAAATCGCGAACGCAGTATTACATTGTCTATGTTAATAATAGTTAGGTACCGTTGTAATTATGCCCCATTAATGCGTTGCGTTGCGTCGTTGCAACGGATCAACGCATTGTATGCCACACCTGCGTTGTGTCATTATGAATATAATAATGACTTAGTGTAGCGACGACGCTGCGTCGATACAACGCACTAATGGGGCCTCGCTCTTACATGTGGTAATCGAGTGTACATCACGCTGTGAATGTGTGTGTGAAGACAAGTAGCGTCAGCAGATAAGGCACACATAAACACTTCCGACTTGGCTACTGGCGCCGATTCTGTTCTTCACAAACTAAACTAAATTTAAGTTCATACATCTCTTTCTTTCTTTTTCATTAAGAAAAGGACAGAAGATAAATATTAGTTTAGTCCTGTCAAATTAAGATACTCCATAGACAACTTTAGACGAGATTAAAAAAATGGCTATTAAAAATACGTCAATTTACGTCAGGCGCTGATTAATTTGACAGGACTAAACTAATATTTATCTTCTGTCCTTTTTTTAATGAAATAGAAAGAAAAAGATGCCTGAACATAAAATTTAGTTTAGTTTGTGTACAACAGAATCGGCACCATTTTCTCGGTCCTCCTCCTCTAGCTCCTGCGTTTCACAGCGTTCACATCGTGTTTGTAAAATCAAGTCATTTATTCAAATCAGGCCGAGAGTCAGCACTTTTCGAACGTCAAAATTACATAAGACAGTTCCCAAAACGCCCGCCCTTCACCTGTACACTTGATAACCACAAGTAAAGTGCGCGTCGCTTCGTGAAAGAAAAACACTGTACTTAATATTATACAATGGGCCTGCCACGAACGTGCAGTAGTAAACGTTACGTAAATTGGAACGATTTTAAAATTGAAAATACTAATTTCGCACATAATAATAATATGTATACGACTTTAGCGACCTAACTGTACACTAGCGCCTCTAGCGACAAATGCAAGCGCGATACCCCTCATTAAGGCAAAAACACACTTGTAACACCCGACGCCATCCCACGCTTACTCATTGGCCACATCTTCATCTCAATGAGCTATTTTCGTCATTTGGCCAATAAGTAAGCGTGGGATGGCGTCGCGTTTTAATAATGTGTTTCCGCCTTTAACGTTACGTTTATGTCGGTCCACCGTGCTAGGGCCTCTGTCCTTCGAAACTCAAGTTTAATTAGTGATAAGACAATCTATTACATAACCAGCCAGTAGTTGTAAAAGCATCTCTTTGAATAAGTAATTACTCTAGCTCTGTAGACGATTTCAGGCTAATAAGTCGAGGCCAGGAGTATAATTATGTTTATGTATCTAGCAATCTTTTACCTTTAGATGGAAGGAGAAATTATATTAAATTTAGTCCATGGTGTACTATTTAAAAAGTCATAACAAGCTCCTTCACAAAGAGCTCTAATTATTTATAATGATTTTAAAATATGTGACTTTGGAGTTTCTTGCGGACAATTCTACAACCATATGGAACCGTGACTAGCTGACGTTTCATAAGTGCCCCAAGGTACCCATGTAGGTTTTTGTGAAATAAAATATTTTGAATTGAATTTGTTCCTACTACTAAATATAATTGTTTGTTACTTACAATTTGATAATGATCCCTTAGTTCTGTACGGATGTCGTGCTTCTTCTTCTGCTGTGCTTTCCGCTTAGCAGCAACTACTAATGCAGATGGCTGCAACACACATATATTACACTGAAACATGATGCATCAATTACTGATCAATGTAGCATATAAAATAAATCTTTTCTTCCAAGTAATAAAGTAAGTATTTCAGTATAGTTCATAGAAAATAAAATATTAGTTAGTTTCAAAGTTAAATCATAAACATATCAGAAGTCATAGATAAACTGACAGAGGCACAAAAAAAACTCAGTAGAAGACCATAAACACGAAACATAAAAACTATATCATCAACCAGCTTAAAATACCAAAAAGGTTGCAACAACTCAATGAATACCTTAATGACAAACTTTGATAAGATGATTTTGTACAATTTAATTTAATTTTGACAATTCAAATCTTAGTGACTTTTTATTTTACATAACTCGGGACCATGCGGTCCCGTCTTTTGGAAGGCGTACGAGGGGCCGAAGCCAACTCGCAGAGGCCCCTTACGAAATTTTAATGAAATGCGGCACCAACCGATGATTATCCCTGTATGCACTATTCAAGTGCACCCAAGGATAACCCCCGGTTGGTGTAGGACTATTGCAGCATAAGGAAAAATAAAAAGTTGGACTATTGGTTTGGGTGGCTAAAGTGGACCGGTTTCCAGGAACTATATTTACTTGTTGTGAATGTGTAGACATTATCACTGTTTTGTGGCCACTATTTTGTGGTATGGTTTACACAGGATGAAATTGACAAGTGTGCCAAACAAAAATATCAAATTCAAAGTGTTATAAATTTAGAGCATGCAGGATGTATTGGAGGAAGGAAGGCGGCCGAGAAAAAGGAAAGGGATGCACATACATGCAAGTAATCAAGCGATTTGGCAACATCGTTGTGCACCCTTGTTTTAGTAGGAAGGGTCTAAATTAAATAATGAAAGCTAGCTCAATGCGTTGCCAAGTTGACAACTCTAATTTGATAATTTTGTTTTGATAGTTTTTTTTACTGGATGCCCAATAATTTGTGTCTACTTGAAGGCAATAACTTAGTTTGCACTATCTGTGACAATAATTACACAATTTTTTTCAAGAGTTTATATTTGGGAATTGACAATTTTATTTATAATGATTATATTGTAACAGTTACTGCATCTGTAATTTTGATTTGGTGCAAGGTTTCAATTTCATCCTGTATAAATTTAAATTGTTAACAAAGTAGTTATCAATAGTTTAATAATAAACGAAATATAGAGGCAGATATCATATCACTAGGTTTTATTAGTTTTTTATTTTATCCTTTTGATAGATTCTTATTTTGTAAATGTGAGGACTTTGTAGGCCTTGTAGACTTTAGATCTGTAGACCATTTTTTATCTTATCAAGTACCTGATACTTGTTGACAGGCCTACGCTATCCTCCCATACCTACTGTAATTTGAAAATATTGTTTTTTTTTTAAGTATCTATTTACTTAAATAATGACATGTACATTTACTGTATAAAGTATTATATGATTTTAATTATTGTGAATGTGAGGACTATGTGGGTAATTTTTTGTTTTTTCTCTCTTCGTTTTAATCATGATCTGGCAGTTTGAGTAGTTTATGCGGCCTACCCAAATGTCCTGTCTTTGGTATTGTTCGTCGAATCGTTGAGCTCCTTAAGTTCTGAGTTGAGCTGCACGGTTACTGACAAATGCGTGCACTGACTGGACAGGTCCGCTCAATCTGTGTGGTTCTTTCCTCAAAAGACCATTTCAGACACTAATCTACATGGTCCTCAAAGATTATGTCCGGATTTTTTATATACACATTGACATTGATGAATTTTATTTAGACAATGACATGAATATTTACTTTGTAAGTAATTTTTATTATTTTTTTTTATTTAATTATTGTGAATGTGAGGACTATGTGGGTCATTTCTTCTTTATTTTTCCTTCTTAGTTTTAATCATGATCTGGCAGTTTGAGTAGTTTATGCGGCCTACCCAAATGTCCTGTCTTTGGTACTGTTCGTCGAATCGTTGAGCTCCTCAAGTTCTGAGTTGAGCTGCACGATTTTTGACAAATGCGTGCACTGATTGGACAGGTCCGCTCAATCTGTGTGGTTCTTTCCTCAAAAGACCATTTCAGACACCAATCTACATGGTCTTCACACGATCTGACCAAGATTTTGTCTGGACTTTAAAAGAGACTGTGACTTCTGAGTTTGTTTCGACCTTTCTTCTCAGAATAGTCAGTTAGGAAACGCCGACCTCATCTAGTTTAAAAAAAAAAAATATGATTGACGTGTAAAAGTGTTTGTACAAACCTACTTACAGAAATAAATATCATTTATCATTTATCATCATTTATCATTTATGTAAAAGCCAATTATTTTTAAAAAGAGTAACCGTGGAGTTTCTTGCCGGTTCTTCTCCATAGGAAACGACCAATTGGAACCGTGCACCTAGCTTCTGACGTTTCATAAGTGCCCATGTAGGCTTATGTGAAATAAAATATTTTGATTTTTGATACTCACATATTTAGGTCACTTAAATATAATAAAAAAACTGAATTAATTTTTGAATATTCAACTAACTTTCATAAATTGTTACTAGATTGCATGCTATGTTCTTAATGATATAAACAGAAGGCAATTAAGTACAATTATAAGATAATGTAAACTTGTATTGCAATAAAGATAAGACTGGTATCTTCATAACTGAAGGCATATTTAAATATGTTTTACATTATCTTCTGTATAAATGTTGAGATTTAAACAAGCGCTGATAGTTCTGCGGTTTAAATGCAGTGTTCCAGGTTCAATATCTGTTCCATTGTTGTTATAATATTAGCAAAAATTCAGTTAACTTCCTTTGTATGAACATATTTTTATTTTTCTTTGATATAATTTATTGCAGACGAAAATTAAACTTTTGTACACATAGAGGAAGAGTACCAGGGCAAAAGCTTGTGTATTATTACAAAACATACAATCTATCTTTGTTTAAACACAACCTATTGAATAGCCATAAAGAACTCAGAACCAATCAATAAGGCTATCTGTAGGCTGTTTTAATATGTGTAGTTATGCTATAAAATGACATGTCACGGCCGGCCCTGTGTGTAGGCGGCGCCGCACTACATAGCTACTTTATTACCTTAGCCCCAGCAGACATTGCGCGAGTCTGGATCTTGGCCTTGCGAGCACCATTTCTGGTCACAATGCTAGAAGCAGGTGGCGTCACCTTTTTACTCTCTCCAGACGAACGGCGCGGTTGCGGCGGCGGTGGGGTTGACTAAAACATATCACATGAATACCATATAACAAACTTCCACACGTTCAATAGCGCGCCAAGTCTAAATATACACAAAAGTAAGATTTTAACCTCACCATTATGACAAGAGAACAAGTTACTGATACGTGATTGTTCACGAAAAATTTCAGTCACTGAAAATATCCGCAAATTATGTAGTCATTGTTAATCGCGGTAAGTAACAATCAAAACAATACTCATTGTTTTGCAATCGGTTGATAGAAAAATCGCGGTACCAGCCAGTGCGACTTGAATTTGCATATGATTTTGACAGTTCGCACCACAGATCACATATACTCCGTTCGCACTCCGCTAGGAGTAATAGTGTTCTGTGGTTCGCACAGATGTCACAAAGATTTATGTAGGGCAGTCCGTTCTAATTATAGATACGATATAAAATCGACTAAAACCAATTTTTTGTTGATTTAACTGTTTTCCCATGCCATTTTTTCTCCGACTATGGCGAGGCCTAAAGGAAGGGTTATGTTTTTAGCAGTGTATGTATGTAAAAACAAACCAGTACATTCTACCAACAAACAGAATGTTCCACCGTACCTAAACTGCTCATCCGATTTTGATGATGTTATTGATGATTTGAGGGGTCAATCTATTCTTTATTAAGGTCCGGGTGACATAAACCACACGCATACTTAAGTGCATTACATTTTTTTAAGTATCAGCCTTAAGTTTTTATTTTGGTTTGGAAAATTATCACTAATGAATGAAACGAAGAACGTCAAGTGGTCTCACTTGCGGTAACAAAGAAGTTGCTCAATTTGTAAATTTCTTTACCATAATTATAGTATCCCACTCAAAACAACTGAAACCTTATATTCCTCGCCCTCGCTCGCTTTTGATTTTGTATGGGCAAACGTTTCAGCCTGCCCGATTGCATTTAACTTGCATATTAAGAGCGTTTACGCCGTATGGCATTTCATACAAACTTTCAAGCCATTATTTTTCGAAATGAATGAACCGATTTTTTTTTAAACTTCTTACGCCTAAGCAGGATACAAAGGTCTAAAGTGTTAGTAGAAAACATTTTCGAAAAATTGTGTTACAGCCAAATTAGACCGATTTTAAATTTTCCATAGAAACAGAGATTTCCAGTTATCTTTTTTAACAAATATTTGTATGACCTACAAGTAGTTGTTCCGGGTCTGGCTGTTTGTGTATGTGAGTTTAAATGTTTGTAAACGCACCCACAATACAGGAGAAATTCTTAGGGTGGGGCAACGTTTTTTAAAAAGAAAAAAAAAATGAACGCAAGACGGCGCGGCGCGGGTAAGCATGTTTTTGTGCGGAAAAACAGGTAACTTAACAAGCTTATAACTTTGTGATTTTTCATGATACAGTTTTGAAATTAGATTCTTTACATATAAATACTAGACACGTGTTTCGGGTTTCGCATATAATATACTAAAAATAATGTTGTATAATTATAAATTCAACAGTAATGATGTAGGTAACTAATATTTTTGTAAAAATATAATTTAAAAGAGTGTCCACGGAGTTTCTTACCCGTTCTTCTCCATAGACTTTGGAATGGGCAACTGGCTTCATATTTTCTGACTGACCAACTTCTTGACCGTTCAAAAGTGCCTGTAAATGGTTTATTTGAAATAAACGCTTTGAGTTTTATTCATCTCGTTTATATGTATGGAGGGAGCCCCCATAATTGTTTTTTTTTTCGTAATTTCACAAGGAGAATATTTTATGAGTTTCTCAACACCATTGTTTAGCAGTGGGCAGAATACATGGGTTTAAAGATTCTTTATTTATTCTAAAAGAACATACATTGTTCACGCAAATAAAATAATAGCTAATAGTTTTGTTTTTTTTTTTATGTAGGTAGGTGTGATGTCGCATTTTGTGTGTACGACTACATTAGACATACATACACACTACACTACATTTTTTTGTAGCGTAGTTTTGTGTTATTAGTGATGTACTGCTTGAGTTTCGATTTTATTATGTTATCATATTCTTTCAATGTTTTATCAATGTAGTGCTAATAGTCTCCGTCTGAGTAAAATGGCTGGGTAAAATTCGGACGGACGGACAGACAGCTTACGTGACGAAATTAGAAGGGTTTTTGCATTTTGCTACGAACCCTAATAAATGACAGTCCTTTCTCTCTTGGGTTTATTTATAAACGAAGATTAAAGTTAAGTGACGTCCAAACGTCAAAAATGTATGATTAAACAATCACTAATCATTGCAACATTAATATTGTTTTATGAATAAAGGGGTTTATGTTTACATTGTATAAAATCGACTAATTCCAAATTAGTGTATAAAACAGACTTCCACAAGATAAAGATCTGAAGATCGTATATATTCTCTAGTATTGTAATAGTAGTCTATGGTATATATTATATTGTAGTCTGTGGACTGTGGTCCACAGATAAAAATAAATGAAAAAATTGAAACAATTTCGAAAGGTGATTCTTCCTTCAGGAATAAAATGTTAATTTTGAGATAAAAGGTGTTTATTTTTGTGTATTTTTCTATGTTGTTTATATTGTTTTACACGAGATTACAAAATTTTACTTGTTCGAGGACCTAGTCTACATTATTTGGTATGTTATGAACTACAACCTAAATTTTTTAGATTTAAAAGAAAAACAAGAAATCATTATCGTAAACATATAAGACCTTACCAAAATATTCCGTTGTTGCATTGATTCCTTTCATGAAAACAATGTAATAATTATAGTACTATCGCGGAGAAAATATCAAGTAGTACCGTTAACTTTGTTGCCCTTTCTAATTTAGCCTTTACGTGTACGCAATACAACGTATTATTGCATGTGAAAGTTGTAAACGAATGCATGTCATTAATAAACCCTGTGGATATCGGAAGTCAATTCACTCTGTTTATGGAATGTTTTCTGATTAAAATTTATTGCTTACGATAGGCTAGACTTCCTGTTACATTATCAATCAAAGCTGTATAAATTAATCAAGACTTGTTCAATGGTTGAATTACCTGGTATTTAATTTTATTTATAATTTAAAGCCAATCAAATCATTCATTGGCAAATCTAGACCTCGCTGGGGATAGGCAAGGCTTGCAAGCTAAGCTTTCCATCTGCTGGACAATGCCTAAACTGACCATTTATTTTTTAACTCAAAACGGGACATGGGTTTATAAACAACAGGCAGGTTATATGAAAATAAACACAACATTTTAATTTTCTTTATTTAGAAAAATTGTAACTTAATACAATAAGTGTTCTTTACTAAACTATAATTCAGATTAATTACAATTATTTTTATTCTAACAAATAGCCATTCAGCATGAAAATTTAAAATAAATAGTTAAGGTTTCATTACAATTAGAAATCTTTTAAATAAATTCGAACAAATGATTGTGAAAAATAAAAATCTATCTTCAGTTCACCATTCTTATTAAAACAAATTTCCTCTGACCTATGTTTCTAAAACGGGACTAATTTGCGTCCCGAAGCTTTGTTTGGGGACAAAGGGACATATAACTGAGGAAAGGGACGGTCCCGTTCAAAACGGGACATATGGTCAGTTTCAATGCCCCATCTGGCAAGCCACAAGCGGTCAGATTTACTGCAAGTCTTAAAATTTAAACATGTTTAGTTTCAGACACAATCTAAATCAAAATGAAGTTCTTGAGACACACTTTGCACTTACGGTATGGGCATAGGAAGAAGGCGAGCCGCTGTGTTAGCACATGGTCTCCATTGGCCACTGCATTCAACACGCGGCCAACATCAAGACCAATGTTTGACTCAATGAGGGAAAGGACTGTAAGTATTACACAGATAATTAATAATATTCCACAACTATCACACAACGCCATCTAGTCTCAAGCTAAGCAGAGCTTGTGTTATGAGTACTAGACAACTGATAAACATACTTATATATTTCTAAATACATACATATATAGATAAATTACACCCAGACACAGAACAAATGATCATGCTCATCACACAAACATTTGTCCTGGGTGGGAATCGAACCCACGACCTCCGGCATAGCAGTCATAGTCACTGACCACTAGACCAACAGGCCAGCCTCAATACCAGCAGGGCTAGCATGGCCGGAGACATTTTATCCACGGGGAGAGGACAAAATACTATTCCCCTCTGTCAATTTTGTCCACCCTCCGAGCATGGCGACATGGGTGGATAAACTATCACGGTGGACAAACCAGGGGAAACGCTTGTCCCCGAAATTATTGCCATTATGAGAAAACTTTTTATTCAATTACAAAATAGTCGAGAATATCGTCGTAAACCAAAGTACTTTCTTCGTTTTATTACATCTGTGCTGGATATTTATTTTGTTTTGTTGTCAATGTCTCCGAGTACCTATAGTAGGTATAACGTCAAACAAAAAAAAAAAAAAATTAAAAATCCGGCGGATTTCTGTGTCGGGTAATTCAAAGGGATTAGGAATCGCGAATTGAACGCCGGTGTATTTTTCGCTCGATTTTCTCCCTTTCCGACGACAACACTATAAGCACGAGACATTTTTATATTACAATTAATTATATTTTCTCCAAGAGATATACTTAAACCCACCATCTAAAGACGAGGACAAATTTCTCCCTTTGTTATGTCAAAATATCTGTAATTTTTCTCTTCCACTAGTCGCCATGCTCTATGTGGGGGGTGAGTATCGTATACGTCTAATGTCAAAAAGTGATATAATTCTCTTTCCCCCTGTTGCCGTGCTTTGGCAGGTGGATAAAATAATTTTATCCCTTGTCAGTGGAAATAACCGGTGGACAAAAGTTTTATCCCCAGCTAGGGATGCCAGATGTCCGGTTTTCGACCGGACAATCCGGTTTTCTTTATGCTTGTCCGGTCACAAAATTCTTGGTAAACCGGACAATAGATTGTTCGGTAATAAAATAACACGGTAATAAAATAAAATAACGGGACACTATTGAGTTGTGGTCAATAATAATATCTCCATGGAAGCAGCAGACTCCTCCTGAAAGCATTTACGAAGAGCTAGCTGCACTCCAAAGTGTGTTCTCTTTACTTGAAGGGAATTCGCTTAATATAAATATGTGATGCAAATTTTTTAACAACGAAGCAGCGCCAAATTTATTTAAAATCGTACAGTATGTGTGTAGTATTCCCATATTTAATGCTTTTGTGGAACGAATCTTCAGCGTCATGGGAAATGTATGGACCGATGAAAGAAATCGTCTCGCCGCGCCGTACAAACTGTAAGCCGTACAAACTGTTCAGCTTACCATGGCTATGTGTCATCTATCCTAAGCTATGGACTTATCATGTGGGGTAATTCGACCGATATCGACCGAGTTTTCAAGCTCCAGAAACGTTGCATCCGGGTCATAAACAAGGCATGGTTTTTAGATAGCTGTAAACCTCTCTTCAAAAAGAATAAAATTCTTCCACTGCCCTGTATGTACATACGAGACATCTGCATCTTTGCAAAGAAACATATGCATTACTTTAGGCAACATAGCGAAGTTGTGCCAAGACAAAAAAGGGCTAAGTTTCGAAACTTATTATATCATCCATCTGGTCATAAAGATATTTACAAGAAAAATGTGTATAATATGTGTATATTGATTTATAATAACATACCAATAGAATTAAAATTATTGCAGGGTAATGTTTTTAAAATCAAATTGACAGAGTGGCTACAAAATAGTTGCTTCTATAGTCTTAAGGAATTTATAGAACATATACATAGTCGTTAAATAATATAATTAATTAATTGATAATTACGAGTAATTGGACAGATAATTTTATTGTAGGTATATAATAGTAATTTTCATTAAATAATATTTGTTTTATTTAATTTATTGACATTTTTAATTATAGATATTGACATTTAAATTTATTTCAATGACATTAGATTTTAAGTATTGACATTAATTTTATTGATTGACATTTTTTATTTTAATTATTAACATTTAAATTTACTGTATTGACATTTATACTTTATTTTTTGTTAATTTTTATAATCGGACAATTTAAAGTATTGAAATGCATGAATGTTATTTTGGTTTGGTCTGTTTTTTTTTTTTTTTTTTTTTTTATATATTTTATTTATTTTAATGTTGCGTTTGCATTTTGGGTACGATGTGAAAATTAATGACTATATTGAATGAAATTTGCACGCTTGCTTGCAGGCAGAATACAATAACTTTTAGGCTTTAAGATCTTCCCCAAATGAACAATGTATTTTATGGCAAATAAATATTTGAATTTGAATTTGAATTTGAATTTAAAAAGTGAATTGTGCGTTTTCTTGCACTGAATTTAAATATGCCATCTCAGGCAATAAGACTTTATTAAAAGCAGTCGGTTCGAGTTCCAAATATATAAAAAAGTAGAATGGCTGTAGTTTAGTAAGTAAGTTTCCAGTACACAAAGTAGGTACATTTATCTATTAAGAAATAAAAAAAAATAAAAAATTGTCCGGTTTTTTCTTTGAACACATCTGGCATCCCTATCCCCAGCCCATGCTAGCCCTGCAGGTTGGTTGTTATTTTTGTGAGGGGACAAAGGAATACAATCGTTACAATATATTTAAGTTATTACTCCATAAAAAATATGTCACAGGATTCAAATAAGTTTTCTGTTAAATAATATGAAAAAAAAACTTAGATCTCTTGTGGTGTGTAACTTCTTGGTGTTGTAACTTCTTTGTTAATTTAAAATACTGGCAAAATAAGCTCTGCTTTCTCCTCCTACCTGTAGCACAAAGTAATAAATAGCCCTTACCTTAATTATTTTTATTTTATTTATTTAATGAACTAAACTGGAACATGGCACACCCTGCATCAGCCGTGCCTTCTGCTTTTCCTCATCATTAACCTCTTTCCAGGGACTCTTCAATAAGCCAGAACTGATTAGTTTTGAAGGATTCTCAAACTTGAAGGAACAGGCCATTGCAACAACAGACCAGTTGATAAAGGAAGCTACTTCCAACCCCACCAGGCCTATGGTGGAGATCTTTGACGAGTTGTCAGACACCCTGTGCAAGGTTGCTGACTTGGCAGAGTTTGTCAGGATTGCTCATCCACAGTCACACTTCGCGAGCGCTGCTGAAGATGCCTGTATCAGTGTTAGCAGGGTTGTTGAGAAGTAAGTGGCTATTATCAGGTAGATTAGTATGTGACAGACTTCAATCCATATTAATATTATAAATTCGAAAGTAACTCTGTCTGTATGTTAACTTTTTACGCCTAAATCACTGAACGGATTTCGATGAATTGATTTATTGATTTTGGTTTTGGATTGATTTAATTTGGCAGAGAGATAGATTGCATCCCGGGGAAGGACATAGGATAGTTTTTATAGCCGTACCTCGCGGGCGAAGCCGCGGGCGGTAGCTAGTAATGTATATTTTCTTGTGTCATCAATTCTCAATCTAGTTCAAATTCACAGGTTGGAAATACCATTGATTCACTTACTTACCTTTCTTACATTTTTTTTCAAAATAATTATCGGAATTCAGTTTGTCCTTCTGTTATCCAGATTAAACACACACAAGGGTCTCTATGAAGCATTACGGGACTCCGTAAAGCGTGGCACATCAGGAGACCAGCACTTAGCGGAGTTGTTCCTGTTTGACTTTGAACAGAGCGGCATACAGTTGGCAGAGGAACGCAGGCGAAGGGTGGTCGGTCTCAATGACCTCATCTTGCAGACTGGGCAGAGGTTCATGGCAGGGGCAGCGAAGCCCAGGAGGGTACCACGGTCTGCTGTGCCTGCTAACGTCAGACAGTTGTAAGTAGATTAAATATTGCTTATATTTTCAGAGAATACTGAGTCGGTATGCCATTCGAGATCTCGCCCGGCAAACAGATCTCGTTTTCGAGATTGCGAGATTTTTGAGATCGTGATTACGCCCACATAATGTGTTTTTTAATATTAAAAATTGTTAAACATTATTAAAATGAAAACTACACCTACTGGTGTTACATCTTTCTAATAAAAAATATTATGTAATTGTATCTCGAAACAAAAAAAAATTGTTTATTTAAGTAATATCATGTGCGCAACGCAACGAATCAGCACATACTATAAATCAATCAATTATAATATTGAAAATGGCTCTGCAAGAACATAGTGTTATAAAACACGCAAAATCTCGTTCGACCGTATTGGCCGAAATCTCGAATGAGTGATTGTCTTCCCACGAGATTAAATCTCTAAAAAAACGAAATGGCATTCCCTAGACGTGATGATTAAATATGTAAATTTTGGTCATCAGCTTCAGTAGCGAAGGTGACGACATAATAGTGAGCGGTGTGTACGCGGAGTGCGGCGAGGCGGCGGCGCGCGAGGCGGCCTACCGCCTGTACCTGGCGCCCGACCAGGCGCAGCACGAGCTGCTGTCCGTCACGCTCGAGGCGCGCCATGAGATGGCGTCCATATGCGGCTTCCAGAGCTACGCAGATCGGTAAGCCAAAAATGACCAAAAATCACTGCTTTCTTTCGGTCCAGCCAAAGGTTGTCTGTAAGAGATCGCTTTGTGCGATAATACCGCTTTTAAATGTTTGTACTTTTGTCTTTTGTGGTGTACAAAAAGTTAAGTGTTTAATAAACAAATGAAGCTGTTGGGCAAATCATGTCAAAATAAATAACCTATGCAGATCAAGCCAAAAAAAAAATTGGTTTTAACAAATGTAATAACAAAATAAATACCATGGGCAGGTATTGCCAATCAATAATTAAAAAGAAGTTGGTTTTAACAAATATTATAATAAAATAAATAAATCTATAAGCAATTACCACATATTATAGATAATGCGATTCACGAGTGCGCATGATGTAACTCTTAAGTCATTGCAATAAGGTATACATTGAAATAATTGATTCACGTTCGTGAAATGCAATATCTGTACTTTATTTACACACCATGATAGTAAAATGTTATGCACATGCAGAAGGTGCGATAATTACAATGCATATGTTTGTGGGCGAGTGGAGCGGTGCTGCATTCTGCATCCAAGCGTGAATCTAGTTTTTAGTTAATAATAACTATTTTAGTATTTTTGCATATCATTTTCTTGCTGTTCATTACTTCACAGAGCGATAAAAGCAAGTACAATGGAGACATCAGCAAATGTGCGACAATTCCTCGACATACTCTCAGATAATCTCTATGACCGAGCCAATTTAGACTTTGATGCTATGCTCAAGATGAAGAAGCAAGAAACCCCTTTCCAGGACAAACTGATGTGCTGGGACACTCCCTATTTCACACATAAGGCGAAGACGCAACTGCTCAATGTTGCTAACTCAGATTTTAGTCCTTACTTCTCATTGGGCGGGTGTATGGAAGGTCTTAACATGCTCTGTGAGGAGCTGTATGGAATTAGTTTGAAGGCTGAAGAGATGTTGCCAGGTAAGTCCTATTTTTTTTTTTTTTTAATTAATTACGTTGCCCCCCACACTAGGAATTTCTCCTGTATTGTGGGTGCGTTTACAAACATTTAAACTCACATACACATACACATATACTATGTTTGTATATTATTCTTTGCTATGAGCATCGATCGATCAATGCTCTGGTCTTTATATAAAGAAATTAATAGATATATATATTTGTGTTAATCCCAGGGGAGTCGTGGTCCCCGGACGTGTACAAACTCGGCGTGGTGCACGAGACCGAAGGCCTACTGGGCTACATCTACTGCGACCTGTACGAGCGGCCCGGCAAGCCGCACCAGGACTGCCACTTCACCATACAGGGCGGCAAGCTGCTGCCGGATGGCAGTTATCAGGTGCGTGGAGACTTGGTGGTGTTTTTGTATTGAAACTCCAAAAATAATTTGGGAAATCCAAAAGTATACGACTCATAATGCTCATTTGATCGTATAAACAAGTGCGAGCCGGACTCGCACACGAAGGGTTCAATCTATCAAATGTATTAAAAAAAATATTGATTCAATTGATTTTTTCACAAGCTACAATGTTTTCAGGTTTCACACTTGATAGACGGGAATGTTTTCAGAAATATTTTGATGATTTTTTCGTTTCTACTGCATTAAATCAATTTTTCGAAAAGTAGAGTGAAAGTAAAAAGTACAGTATCTACATTAAATTATAAAAGTAGGTTCTGTGTACTAGCAGGAGTATAACATTACAAACAGTTGCAGAAAGAAGGCAAAAGGCACTCTAAAGGTCTACGCTAGCCGCGCCGAGCACGAGCGGAGCACAAATTCGTGTAGTGTGGACTGACTTACGAGCCATGAACGAGCGCGCTTCGAGCATTTGGTTCGTGCTCGACTGTGCTCCGCCAATTTTCGGGTTTTTGACGAACACAAAGGGATTTATTTCGTTCGAGGACAGTGATCGTTGTAGGTTCGTTGTACGTCCACACTTGACGCTGCGAACACGATGCTCGGCTCGTGTTCCGCTCGTGCTCGACTCGTCTAGCGTAGACCCACCTTAATGCTTCGCATTTTCGCACGACTCATTCGTGCAATATTTTTTTACCCGCGTTTTCGCCCGTGAGGTACGTCGATGAAATTTATCTTATATCCTTCCCTAGGATGCAATAATTAATATCTCTCTGCCAAAATCGAAATCCGTTCAGTGGTTTAGGTGTGAAAAGGTAACATACAGACAGACAGAGTTACTTTCGAATTTATAATATTAATAGTATATATAAACCTCATTGTGATTTTGGGTGTGAGCGTTATTTCGACAAGTTCGTTGTCCAAAAACGTTGGCCCCTTGTAAAAAAGGTGTAGTCTGCCTCGTAGTTCCTTTACCACTAGATAAAAACTCCCACCCAGTAAATTAAAGCTTCACTAAAGTTGAAACTATCTGACATATTGGTCTTTAAGCATAAATAGACCTTGACGTTTTATGACGTGCAAGTGACATTTAACCTTAGGGTGGTAATTCAATAACGTGGTCGAGTATACTTTTCTTCGCCACAGATATGGTTTGTGTTTTGATTGTCCATCTGTTTTCGAATCGTAATCCTTACTGAATTCTCACGCAAGGCATTGATTAAACTTCCACAACATGCTTTTGTACGAATGTTATTTAAAAACACGCTGTGTTGTCTAGAATCCAATCGTGGTAGTGATGCTATCACTGAGCGGCGGGCACCGCTCCGGGCCCGCGCTGCTGTCGGCGGGCGGCGTGGACAACCTGTTCCACGAGCTGGGCCATGCGCTGCACTCCATGCTGGGCCGCGCCGCGCACCAGCATGTGTCGGGCACGCGGTGTGCTACCGACCTGGCCGAGGTGCCCTCCGTGCTCATGGAGTACTTCGCCAGTAGCCCGCAGGTAACTGTTCCACGAGCTGGGCCATGCGCTGCACTCCATGCTGGGCCGCGCCGCGCACCAGCATGTGTCGGGCACGCGGTGTGCTACCGACCTGGCCGAGGTGCCCTCCGTGCTCATGGAGTACTTCGCCAGTAGCCCGCAGGTAACTGTTCCACGAGCTGGGCCATGCGCTGCACTCCATGCTGGGCCGCGCCGCGCACCAGCATGTGTCGGGCACGCGGTGTGCTACCGACCTGGCCGAGGTGCCCTCCGTGCTCATGGAGTACTTCGCCAGTAGCCCGCAGGTAACTGGGAAAGAAAGAACAGAAAGAAAATAATTATATTAATTTGGAACATTGTATAAGGCCACACAGTATTAAATAATTTTTTTATAAAAAATAAGTTAAACGAAATCCTAAACCATCATTAGTAGTGATCCAAGTAACTTCTTTTACTGATTTGGAACGTCGAACCCAGACGAAAATGACGAGACGGAGCGAACACCTTCAAACATACAAGACAAAGACACCCTTTTCTTTTGTAAAAAGTTTATTCTCACGGAGTTATCGGTGTCATACAGACACCAGCACATCAAGCTACCCGAAACTGTCAAATTTTTCCAATCAACTTTGAACCTAATGCTTTAGCGATAAAATTGAAAATCTGTTAAAGAAATTTAACAGATTGTAGTAGCTTAATGTGCTAGCGTCTGTACATACATAAGAAAAGTCGCCGAATGCCTAACCAAGGAGGCTTTCTTTTTATAAGTCGGTTACGATCATGGGAAAAGGTGAGCCTTTTTATTTTTACCTGCAGCAGGACAGACAACACAGGGTGAAAACTTCTCGACAAACGTTAATGACGCAGGCACTTTTATTTACAGTTTTAATGACCTTGCAGGTTATCCGTCGCTTCGCCCGTCACTTCCAGACGCGCGAGCCGATGCCTGACGACATGCTGCACCGACTCTGCGCATCAAAGCACCTGTTCGGAGCCAGCGAGATGCAACTACAGGTATAATAGTAAAATCAGCCATAAGTGTACCCTTTTGTTATGCTCAAAAAATTTTCTGACGACCTTGAAAACTGTTAAATCAGTGTCTTTGAGAGACTGCTCAAAATCGTGCAGTGTGGAGGTCCAGACGGGAGCTCCACAATATAATTAAAAAGCTTTGACTTTAATCACACTAATATTATAAAGGCTTGTGTTAAAAAGTTTGTGATTGTGTGTGTGTTTATATGTTTGTTATTTCTTCACGCTCAAACGGCTAGACCAATTTTGATAAAATTTGGTATGGAGGTAGCTGACACCCTGGATTAACATATAGGCTACTTTTTATCCCGATATTCTTACGGGATCGAAACTTATGCGGGTGAAACCGCGGGGCGCAGCTAGTAAAATATATTCACGATTTTACATTATCATGTTATATCTAGCACTGCTTCTACCTAAACAAAAATACCATATTAGAATATTTGACAATTGCTTGAACGTTCGAATGGAACACACCGGCAATGAGAGGTTTTCTTTTTGAGTATTAAAAAAAAAATAGTTTCCAAGAACTCTGTAGATGGCGTTGTACTGACTACGTTACTACTAGGTGCCAAAGCCAAAACGCTTGGAAAAAAAACGTTGGGTCACGTCATATACGCTCGCTGACTGACACTTCGTTTGCTTTCGTTTTACGATCTCAAAATTACATCCAAGTGAAATAATCAAAAAATTATGTGAAGTTCCGTTCCTTGCAGTAACTTACCAAGGTCAGCGACATCTATCCAACGACTAGGAAAGGGTTGAAAAAAAAAAAGGAAAATCCCTCATTATAACCAGTCTGTACTGCTAAAGGTAGGGCTACACAGCCTCTACAGTACAGATTGATGTTTGCATTACCTGCGTCTTTGCACTTAATGATATTTCAATAAAGCGTACCAATGTCAACAGCAAATTTCATACTCAGCGCTTGTTCAACGCATAGCTTACTAACTTAATCTTCAAAGGGAAGTAACGAGTTTCGGAAAAAAGCAAAATTGTTTTTTCTGACACCTCAATTAGCTTAAAAAAACTTTATGAGTAGTTTCTGCCGTGTTCAGGTGTTCTACTCAGCATTAGACCAGCACTACCACGGGCCGGACGCGTCGCAACGCGGCAGCACCACGGAAGTTCTGCAGCGGGTGCAGAAACAGTACTATGGGCTGCCCTACGTTGAAAATACTGTGAGTTTTCTCTAGCACTACGCGACACCTAAAAGAACCTTCTATTATTATTAATAGTAGATTGTTTGCCAAGGGAGCAAACAACTATTTTGAAGGCGAGCGTGTTTCTTTGAATCCAGAGCGGAGCGAGGGATTCAAAGTACATCACTCGAGCTTAAAATAGTGTTGCTCCCGAGGTGGATACTCTACTTTTTATCACCCTCTATGAAAAAATAAGTATGTGCAACTTATGAATAAGAATAGTATGTTTATTTATTTACATGCAATTTTAACTATGTATTTTTGAGTAAACAATTAAAGAAAGTAAGAAAGAATAAAATTTATTCTAAAATGATACGTTCGTTATGCAGGCGTGGCAGCACCGCTTCAGCCACCTGATCGGCTACGGCGCGAAGTACTACTCGTACCTGATCTCGCGCGGCATCGCCTGGTCTGTGTGGCACAAGTACTTCCAGGACCAGCCATTGTGTCGCTCCGCTGGAGACAACCTTAGACAAGGACTGCTGAAGCATGGAGGAGCTGTGCCGCCTCAGGTAGGCAAACTATTCGTCCACAACACGCCAAGACAATGTCGGGAATCCCAACTATGTTGGGGTCGGTTCCCAGTCTTACCAGATACAGCTGAACACCATTATTTTACATGGAGCAATTTCCTATCTGACCTCCACAATCCAGCTACCCACCCTGCCAGTACCCTGATTCAGTATTCTTTATTTTACAACTAGCTTCTGCCCGCGACTTCGTCCGCGTGAAATTTCTTGTACCCCCACCCCGTCGGAACACTTCGTATTCGCTTAGCTTTCATTCTGACTTTTTTCTTTTTGCTCGGCTCCTAAGGGTCATAGCGTGATATTAAATAGCCTATAGCCTTCCTCAAAAATTGGGCTATCAAATGCAAAAAGATTTTTTCAAATCTGACCGGTAGTTCCAGAGATTATCGCGTTCAAACACTCTTCAGCTTTATTATTAGTATATAGAGTATATAGATATATAGATTACAAAAAAGTAATTCGCCTATTTTTATACACTCGGTTAGCACATGTTAAGTGCGCGTCGTGATAAAAAAAATACTGTAACAGTTACTAAACATCTTTTCGAATAACATTTAATTTTAATGTTACCAGAAACAATGTTTATTGCCAGTGCAGTGCCATCAGCACTGCAACACAGCGTATTCCGCAACATGTTCCAACTTCACAGAATTGCGTTACTTATACGAGATATTATATTTACCATTTGTTTCCACAGAACTTACTCCGCGATTATCTGCAAGAGGAGGTAACGCCGACATCACTCGCAAACGCGCTCGCCGAAGAATTGGATCACCACAAAGATCACCTGGACACTGTGTTCAAAATACTTCACAAATGATCTACACACGCGTCACAAACTATTGGCAACTACTTTACTTTCACATGAGACCGGAAAGACGGCACATCGAGTTTTCCAAACAGTTCGGCTTTGTATTGTTGTCTCTGTCTTTCTTTGACAGTCTCTTGCTCGGTGTGTCAAATTTTCTTTCTACTAAAGTTCGGTTTAAGGAGTGTCTTAAGGTGCTTACATAAAAAAACGGGTTTTCGGGCCCGACAAACAAAATACAGATCGCTGTAGGTTGATCTTTGGTAAGAAACGGTTCATTTTTTACCTGTTTTCTATGTGTGAGCGCATAACTTATTATTATTATTATTTATTTATTTCAGATTGTCTTCATTTTTGGGACTTAACACGGGACTATTTCACCCGCACCGATCGGTACCGACTTGTTTTTACCGGGTATCCGCTTTTTTATGCAAGCACCCTTAGGCACTGGGGAAGGTTTTAATGTAAATCACAACTCTAGGTCAGTACCTAGAGTAGTTAAATTTAACAGGCGTCAGTACGCCTGTTAAATTTAACCTCTTGTTAAATCTCTTAACAAGCTATTTGATTGGATGTCGTTATTTCGGACTGCCAATCACAGCAACTAATATCAACGTGACATTTAAAATTAGAATTGATCTGAGACTTGATCGGCCTTACGTGAGATCGTTGTGTAAAACGTACTTGAAAACTAGTGGAATTGTGGTGCATTTAATATAGAGAACATCATCAAATGCTTCCATCATTTATCAACTATTGACTGATATCTGAAGGTGAAAATTCCCGTAATAAAAATGATCAAAATCTAGTCGCAATCTCATCTCGGCTACAATAAATGTCAAAAATGTAAGGAAGTTCGAGGTATTTTTGACAGATTGGGACTGAGATCAGACGTGAACCTTTTTAAAATTACGAGAATTGCCCCTCTGATTTGTTATTTTGCAATTACTTTGACCGGCCAGCAGTTTTAGGGTAGGCTCTGCCAGAGTCTGACACCAAATATTGATAATATTTGGTGTCAGACTCTGGCAGAGCCACCATCAGGGATTTTAATTTTGATAACACAAAAAATTAGATAGTCGCCAAATATCAGAATTTGTCGGTCACTGGTTCAAAAGATATAAGGGTTTATAGGTGACCGATCTGGAGTCTCCCCAGCAGGGCCACATTTATATCTCAAAAACTAGGGCACCTAGCGAATGACAGAAATAGATGTTTTTTTTTTTAGGGATTTTTGATGCAAGCGTGCGTTTTTAAGTACCTACACGGCACAGTAGTAAGGATTTCGTATTCGTAGTACAACGTCTCCCTAATTGAAATTGTTAGACCAATTTTATTATGTAATGATTGTACAGATTATAAATGTAAAAATAAATTATTTTTTGTATATTTCGTTAGTAAGAATTTCTCTTCAGTATTATGTGGCGAAATTACTACTTGTAACTTACTGCAATATTAAATTAATAGACTATACTCCAAGTAGCAAAGTTTTGCCAGTCCATAAACTGAATTTTAACTGAAAATTAATGTACTACCTACTAAGGGTTGATTTTACCCAAATCATCTGCCAAAAATTCAAAACTTATTCTCGAAATAAGACTTATTCTAGGTATAAAAGTTTGGTGAAATTCGTCCTTAAAAAGTTGACTGCGATTTAGAAAATAACTAATTTTATTTCTGTTAGTATTTATGCGTCACTGATAATTCTTGCCCACTGTACAAACACGAGAAAGAGAAATAAAACAATGACGGAAAATTATAAATAGTTTAATTAGTGATCCCTCCTGAAACTGACAGAAAACAACCCAGATATCACGACAAACACAAAGCTAACAGGTATTCATGAAAAACGATATATTATGAGTTTGTCAACTTCGTTGTACCGTTGCACCACCATACACCACCCAGGTGAACGCGCGCAGCATGTCAAAGTTTTCTTGTCGCATCATTTCGCGGCGATACGAGACAAAATTAGTTTACGTATGGTCCTGTCTCGCTTCGACGCGTGATAATGCGAGGAAAAAACCTTGTCGCGTGACCCGGCTAGTCACTTCACTTCCTTATGCTATTAAGTTCACATCTAAATACACCTAACGTATTATAATATAAATTAATTCATGCATATTTACCAAGGTAGTACAGCGAAGCTGACAAATTATCAATATTAAAATGAGATTGAAACGAAATAATGGACATCAATATTCAATTGACAATTTTTATAATCAGAACAAAATATGTGCTGCTATAATCATAGAAAGTAAACTCATATTGTATTATTATCAGCAATCTTGCAACATTTATATTTAAAATGATGAAAATAACTAAATGTTTTTGTTATTCCGTGTAATCATAACTAGTCTGTTTCAAGCGGAGGGTAGTCGATTCTCTAATATCACACTTTATATTTCTAAGGTGTAATTATTTTATATTTATATATATGCGCTGGAGTCGGACGCTGAGGGATACCTCTTGTCTACCGTTCGACCGTCAGCTCAGAAAGAAACAGGTTTTCTACTCTCAAAGTTGAATATTGTATTATAATTTTAGAATTACTTTGGTGTATTCCGATATTTAAACATTCATTCCTCCGTATAGTACTTTTATCTCACAAAGCGACGCGCGTTTTACTTGTGGTCATTAAGTGTACAAACACGCTGCGAATGTTTGCGTGATAACGAGTACCGTCAGCACATGACACACACACACACTTCCGACTTCGCCATTGTCTCGTACGGTACCGAGAGCTCCTGCGCTTACACACACTTTTACAGCGTGTAATACACTTGCTAACCGCAATTAAAGCGCGTGTCGCTTCGTGAAATAAAAATATTGAAAAAGATAAGCCCTTTATTTGTTAGTATCTTTGAGCGCAGAAAATCTCGTCGTTAACAGCGATTTACTTACGAGCTATGAAATAAACTATCAGCCATTCTGGAAGTGAAACTGCAAGTAACGCGTCCTATTCAGGGATATAAATTTTTGAGTCACCGCCCTCATGTTACTCATGAGAACTATCTAAGGATAAAATGTAATGAATCTGTCATTTGCTTCAATAAGGGCCTGTGCACCACGTTTTTTAAACGCGCCGATGACGCGCGTTTGTAGCGATACAGACGCGATACGCACGCGAGTCAGATACTTTGCAGGCAGGCATTGCTCTGTAGGATAAAAGAGCGCCGTCGACGCACGTTTCTAAAACGCGCGTCAGCGGCTCGTTTAAAAAACGTGGCGTGTACAGGCCCTAAGATACACTGTTAATGGAGTACTCTGTAGAATAAACTGGATGCGCAGGTTAAATCATAGAAATAATAAATCATGTATTTTTTTATTAAATTAAACACTTAACTTCGTTCTATCTGTCCGTTATCGACCTGTATCGTGGTCAGAACCCTCAAAATAAAAAAAAATCGTTCCTTGACATTTTCAAGTCACTTTATTGGCCATCTGCAACACAAATTCGACTCAAAGTGAAGCATTGACTTGTTGAGTTGTTATCAAAATTTTAAATTGTTAGATGTGCCTCACCGTACTTAGGTCGCGTTAGTGTTCCACAGAGAAGATCGAGCTCACACCTCCCGCATGGAACGATGGATACGATTTTCAGTATGAGTGATCGAGACAATACATGTAATGTCAACGAAACAATAATATGACCATTTTTTGACGCGGGCGAATCTAACAATTTAAATCTTTGGCTGTTGAACGGTTTTTATTAAATAACCCGCGCTTTTAAACTTACTGTAATCTATGCGAATCTTATCGGCAGTGTTTGTGTAACCTGCTCGATCTACGTACGTTGCCGGGGTCTGTCTTATGTACAGCGGCTAGGTCGAGGCGGCGCGCATTGACACTACGACACGGCATTCGGCTACGCTACATGACTAATTGGCCACCCCACTAGCCGACCAAGTTATCTACACAAGTTACGTCGTACGTGACGTCATCGCAGATATTGAACGGTGAGTCTAACAACCGGTTTTTGAATTGAGAATGTGAAGTAGAGGACTTCTTAAGCTCGCGCGTCACGAAATTGAATCGTTGCGGAAAATAATAGTCAATCTATTCAATACCAACGTACTAGAGTCCGCGCAATGCGGTAAATAATCGCTTGAAATATTATATTAGCGTTCGCGATTTTATTTCGCATGAACATTGTGATTAAAAAAATCGCATCGAAGTGCGCGGTTAGCCTAAAGATGATTCCCTCGATGTAGCCATCGAAATTTAAAAATTTCTTACTTTTCATGAGAATTTCGCGGGCTACATAGAAAGAGGAATAAGGACATTAATTTCAGCCCAAGACGAATGCCCAAGGCACTAAGGCTCAACTCACACCAAAAGAGCGTCGAAGCGCAGCGAAGCGGAGAGCAGTTTCAGTGTCATATGAATTTTAACTTTATTTTCATTACTATAATACTTATTATCGCAACCACTCGGTAGAGAAGGCTATTCGCCGGAATTACCGCGGCGCCGCGGGCATCCGCGCGATTCGTTCGAATTTCTCATGCGATAATAAGTAATACTTATTATCGCATGAGAAATTCGAACGAATCGCGTAATGAAAAAAGTTAAAATTCATATGACACTAAAACTGCCCTCCGCTTCGCTGCGCTTCGACGCTCTTTTGGTGTGAGTTGAACCTAAGAGGTCGGGTGGGCTGCATTCCAACCATATTTATAATATTCTTGGTCGGCTAGTACTCAGTTTTCAAGCTAGATCCGGCTGCTAGTCTAACCTCATGCGGCTCCATCAGAATTCTTTGCGGAGCCAGTCTGACCTCCGACATACCTAAAGGACTGCCTTAGGACGGGAACAGACAACTGTCTTACCAGTCGACTGCACGTCAAATACATTTGTCATAGAAAATATTACATTGACTTACAGACCGCTCGGGCAGTCACACTATACGCTTCCTGCCATACGCGGTATTTGTCGACTGTTAAAATAGACTGTCTATTCCTACACTTAGGGCCTGTTTCACTGTCCAAATACCTAATACTTATCAAATAAGTGGAACAAAATTTGTATGAAATTATCTGCCAAGTAATTTAACAGGAACTTACTTGGAGGTGGTGAAACAGGCCCTTTAGACAGTTTATACCCTTCACAGAGCACGGAGTCGGCCCGGAGGCCGCTGCGAGGGCCGGCATTGTCAACCCCTGCGGCATAAACCAAGCGTGTCACCCTTTATTACGACACAAATGACGTAAAACTGACAGCTTTGACTGACGCCCGTGACAATAGTAATGCCCTCAACGCAATTCAATTTTATTAGTACTTCGGTCTCTAGACGGAGATTCCGTGCTCTGTGATTCCGCCATTTCTCTTCCCTAGATGTAAGCTGTCATGTACTACAGTACACTATAGCATGAGGTCCACATGATAGGCTCGCTATCGTTCAAACATCGTATCTTCATGAGACATTTATAGTGAACAGTGGTGTCGTAGTGTGAACGCGGTCGGACGAGCATGGCCGCGAATGGGCCACGAGCATGGCCGCGAGTGGGCCACTATTACGCGACGTAGTTGTACTGGTTCGGGTTGTCTTTGTCGCGCTCCATGTAGTCGCGGTCGATGAGGGATTCGATGCGCTTCTTCAGGTCTGCCGGCTGGAAATGAACAAATATAGCATTATTCTTGTATTCTCCGAAGGAGTAAGTAAGTAGAGTAGGGTTTGTTTAACGGATTCGAGCGTGTGAGCTGCAGCTGAAAATCATGGTTAGGTGGCAGCAGAACCTAGTGTTGCCATCTGACAGTATGCGAAGCTGCTATTTAAAAAAAAATAGATTTAAGGTGTTTTTTTTTTGTTTAATTGCTTGTGCCAATATACAAATTTTCTTTAATATTCCACCGAATGTTTTACAAGTCCAATGTAATAGAGGGCGAGCCAATTGCCAAAAACAGGGCTGCTACTAAAAAAAATAACGATTTTAGCAGGGTAGTTTGGCAGAGAGTTGCCGCAAATCGATATGAATGGTGTGCGATTGGAGAGGCCTATGTCCAGCAGTGAACTGCTGTGGGCTGGTGGTGATGATGATGATGACTGTATACTACGTACCTTGACGGGAAACTTGAGCTGGTTGTACAGTTCAGATATGAGCAGATTGTGTGAGAGCGCCTTGCGCATCTTCATGACCCTGACTATGGCCGCGTCGATCTGGTACTGTCTGTCTTGGAATACTCGCTCTTCCGTCGCTTTCTGTTCCTCGCTCTGAAATACAAATTCATATTTTGCTACTAATATTATAAAGGCGAATGTTTGTGAGTGTGTTTGCATGTTTATTACTTCTTCACGCAGAAACGGCTGAAGGGATTCGGATGAAATGGAGAGATGACGGCTGACATGATGCTGCGCCGATCCCAAATAAATTGAGTTACGGGCAGTGAGATGAAGAATTTGGGGCTTTGCATAAACGCTAAGAAAATCCGACTATGCACGAATTCGACGAATAGCAGCTAAGTTTATTCTTTCGTAGCGCTGGCGCAGTCATCATCATCTGCCTAGCCTTTCCCAACTATGTTGGGGTTGGCTTCCAGTCTAACCGGATGCAGCTGAATACCAGTATTTTACATGGAGCGACTGCCTATCTGACCTCCACAACCCAGTTACTGGGAAATAGCGCTGGCGCAGTGTAGTTAAGAATAATAATTAGTTCGAATAAATAGTTCTTAGAACAGCTACAAGACACGTTGGATGAGTGTCCATGGAGTTTCTGCCCATTCTTCTCCATAGAAACCTGCTACGCTTTGGAATAGGCAATTAGCTTCATCTTTTTGACTGATCAACTCCTTTGACAATTCAAAAGTGCCTGTAATTGGTTTAATAGAAATAAATGCTTTGAATTTGAGTTATATCTAAGGGAGAGCGGCCACAAGGAACTTTTGTCTCCGCAACTAATTTGTCTCGCGCGTGTTGCGCGCATGTAGTGACGCGATAGCTGGGAGACTTTTATGTTCGCGGGTTTGGACGCAGCTGTTGCCCGTGCAAATGAGCGCACGGCGACAAAAACTTGCTGGCTAGCCAGTTGCCGCTCAACCGAAAATTTAACAAAAAAAAGTGCGTTGCGGTCGCTCCCAAGTCCGTATCTTCCAATACTCGGCCGAAAAGACAGCGACAGAGACAAAAAAATTGTTGGGCAACTAAGTTGTTCATGGGCGCCCTTCCCTAAGATTATAATTGATACAACTCGAGCGACATAAGTTCTAGACGTAAAGCTAGTTAGTACTGACCGTCTCCTTCATCTGTATCTGGTTGATCTTGATGCGGAACAGCTTGTTGGTGAAGTCTCCGTTGAAGGCGAAGTGGTCGGCGTCGTCCACCTCCCGGCCGCGCGGCGACTTGCTGAGCACGCGCGCCTTGCCGCACGCCAGCGACTGCAGCGTGCGGCGCAGCTCGCCTTCCTGGGAATTAACACAAATTAAATATGGAAATTAATCCATTTTGCTATTTTTTATTTAGCTGAAACTTCAACACTTCTTATTTTGTATCACTAACGAACGAGATTGAGTCGTTCAAGATATCTTCCAGGATGTCCTGCTACAATTAGATGCAGAATTTCATGACATTGTTTTTGCACGTAAATATGGACAACAATAAATTGAATGAACATCGCGTACGGCGCGTAAAAAGAAACAATGGGATTTCACGATACGAGTGTATATAACTCACTTCTATACATAAAACAAAATAGTAACAAAGACATTGAACATTTTTGAAAAAAGAAATTTCTACGAGGTGTGGGACGAGTCAGACGCCGAAAATATAATTTTTGTCCGTTTGTCTGGAAGTATGTTCCGGATTGGCGCAAAAACGGCTGAACGGATTTGGATTTATAACCTGGATTAACACATAGGGTACTTTTGATTCCGGTAGTACGTTCCCGTGGGATATTTTCCGACACCCACGCGGGCGAACCCACTGGAAAAGGTAGTTTAATATAAATTAAGTTATATAAAATTAAGGGTCACTTTCTAAAAAATATTGATCTTCCCGTCAAGAAGTCAGTGCATATAGTCTGTTCCAAAAGTGTTTGATGAAAGTGTTAACAAACCAAGTGTAGGCAAAATTCTTACACAATCACTCATATCACATTGCATCTGTATTTAGTAAGGTTTCAAACTATATGCAGGATGAAATTGAATAGGTGCGCCAAATTAAAATATCTACATCAACGTGCTATAAAGAAAATTCAGAGCACGTTAATAAAGAAAGGGATGCACATAGGTGCGCGTAGGCAAGTGATTTGTCAACGTCTTCGCGGTCAAATTTAGGTATACAAGGTGTTGATTTGCATCCTAGTCAAATTCAAGGACGTAATTATGCTAATGATTCTCGACCCAAATCAACAATAAAATGGGTAGGTTTTTTTCTTATTTACGGAAATCCGTAAGTGTGAACCAGCCGTATTTAAACGCGGCCCGTCTGTTACTAGCCCTATAACCGCGCTTTCACACACAAACAAACGCCTTTTACTTTACTAAGTACTAAAGTACTAAAATGTCTTTTATGACAACCTCCTGAAATTTGACGAGGATGCAAATCCACACCTTGTATTATCGCTAGTTCAACGCGTTGCCAACTTGCTTCAGTTGTGAACTCTGCGATGAATGGATTGCTTATTAGGCGCGCGCTAATTGATACTTTAATTTTCTTATTTGTATTGATTAGATTATGATATTATTATTTAAAAACCGTTCATTCGTGTCTACTTAAAGGCAATAACTTAGTTTGCACTATCTAAGAAGATAATTATACGATTTTCTTCAAGAATTTAGATTTGGGATAGGACAATTTTATAATGATTTTATGGTTACTTGAACCTCTTGTTTCGAGTTGGTGCATGTATTCAATTTTATCCTGTATATATCTTTCGAGCATTAAGCAGGTTTTTATGTATTAAAATAATCAAATTAAAGCACTTGTGCACTACAAATTGGCATCCACAGGTACATTTTCTGATTTATTTGTTTACATTTTTAGTAGATACTATTGGAACAGACTATACAACTGAAAGCGTTAGATAATTTTGTTCTTACCTCAATATTAGTTGCAGTCTTAATTTCTTCGAAAGAGAGATTATCTCCATCGTTGAAGAGCAGCAGACACAGCGCTTGAAACAGCGACACCTGGAGCTCCTTGTTACCCTGGAAAGTTACAAATTATTTTTTAAATGATTGCCATTTAGGGTAGTAGAAAAACCTAGGAGAAATTGCTCATTAAATTATTCTAAACTGGTAAAGTTTTTTGCATATTTATAAAAGGTAATTTCTGGAAATACTGATCCAATTACAAAAAAATATTTTATTGATAGAAAACTGCACTGTTCCCGGACAATGGCGCCGATTCTGTTGTTCACAAACTAAACCAAATTTAAGTTCAGGCATCTTTTTCTTTCTATTACATTAAGAAAAGGACAGAAGATAAATATTAGTTTAGTCCTGTCAAATTAGTCAGCGCCTGACATAAATTGACGTATTTTTAATAGCCAATTTTTTAATCTCATCTAAAGTTGTCTATGGAGTATCTTAATTTGACAGGAGTAAACTAATATTTATCTTCTGTCCTTTTCTTAATGCCATATAAAGAAAAAGATGCATGAACTTAAATTTAGTTTAGTTTGTGAACAAACAGAATCGGCGCCAATGATACATTTTGTACCAGAAAAATGCATGGTTCTTGTAGGAATCATCATGAGGATAAAACCGGGGGATGCAGTTAGCGGGTAATAAAATACCAGTGAATGGTTACCTGTGTAAATATATAAAGTGGTAAAATTATTTGTATGTTTGTAAATGGATCTGATCTACTAAATCAGATCAGATTTCAAGAAATCTGTCAATAGTGGAAATCTGCACTATTTCCGCGTGAAATGACACATTTTTTACCAGAAAATTGCAAGATTTCTGTCAGAATATCCATATATATAGTTAGTGGGTTTTAAAATCAGACAATAATAACCTGTGTAAAGTGCGCGCGCAGCACACAATGTCCCAGCGTGGCCTGCCACTGCAGCTTGCGGCCCGAGTGCTTGGCGAGGTAGAACTTGGTGAAGTGGTCCTGGTGCCGCGTGAGCTCGGCCGGCAGCCGCACCTCGACGGGCGGGTAGGTCGGCCAGAAGCCCATCGTCAGGATGTACACGCTGAGCTCCAAGCCTCCGCCCTCCTGCGACGCCGCTAAGTGCTAAATACAAACATTTATTATGTCGCACAAAACACGGTTATGGGGGGAAATATTTTCCGGCTGGCGCTGTGGTTCGTTCCGTGAGATTTTCAGCCCGTCTCTTGTGAAAAATCTCTGAAAACATCTGAACATGCAAAAAAAAAATATTAGAAAATCCTGAAACACCAGGGCTGCCAGATTGTAACACTGGATACAAAATTTTCGAATGTAAAGTTAACTATACGTTTTAACCGGTTGAATTACAGAAACAATTAAAAACCATTGTCTCGCGTGGATCTACGTTCCCGGCATACTAAGGGTTAAACCTGCTGTTTAACGGTATTAGCCGCAGATTTTTCAAAAAACCCGTAGTTTACCGTTATTTTACAACTACACCGTGACGTCTGTGGTAGGTACAAAAGATGTATAAAATCACTTGTTACTAATTCTACAAGATATCACAAGCTAAAAGTTTTTTGTACGTCTTTCTTTTGCCATTTTATTTCTTTAGTTCAACAAATTGTTTTGTATCTTTGATTTTGTATAATTTCTGGGACTAGTTAACATAATTTGGCTCTACTGGCAGCCCTGTTTAAACAGCCACAACTTACGTGATTCGTACATACTTGCTTATACGTAATATTAATATCCTTAGAGAGTTCCATGTCCTTGAACATGCCCTCCAGTTTGCAAGTGAATCCTCCGCCGCACTCCTGCTTCAGTTTACTTAACATCGACTTCTCTGCATCAACTGATGCCGACTTGCCGACTAGCAGCCTTTTGGCGAGGTCCTGGAAAGAAAGAAATAAATTTGAAAAGGAGTCCTAGTAATACTATGCTATAAGGGGCAGGGTGTTCCACGCGCGCCACAAAGAGATGTCAGCATCGAGGAGGGGCCCCCTTAGGGCCGAAGCCTGGTCAGCGGGATAGTCCGAAAGGGTTACCACTGGCCCAGAACATAAAGGGCTAAGGAAGGAACACGGGTGGGTTTTAGTCAGTAAGAGTTTGACACTCCCTTCCGCTCCGCCCAGAGCGGGAGTCATTTGATGATATCCCATCCGCAAAAAAAAAAAAAAAACTGGGCAGTAGAACCGCTTATATCTGGGCTAATCGTTGTCGTATGTCATCTAGATAATATGAAATGATTGAAAATTTTATTGCTTAGAAAAATATGCTTAAAGTCAAGACTAAATATTATTTAATTTTCTTTGAACTGTAAGATTATGTAGACACTGAGCGTAAATTCGTAGGCGTTGACAATGTGTACACTTCGCTAGCGACTTATACGCGATTTCATTGGAAATATGTCGCGTTCGTGTAAACATTTAATGAGCGCCAACGCTCGACAAAAGACATTAGTAATAAGTTCATTATACCTTCTTGTAAAAAGCCTCAAACACGTCCTTGCCGTGTATAAACCGGAACAAGACCATGATCTTGTCCAGCAGACGTTCTAACTCCTCTTCCGTGGCCTCCTTGTTGCCCGCGCGGAGTTTCACGTCCACGAATTTGGCTGAAAAATTATTGAATGTTTAAGTATCTAATGAGACAAGATGAACTTTACGCCTACAGACAGGCCAAACTGAATAGGGTATAGTGTGGACGAATGTCTTAAAATATATCAAAACACAAATTTCTAAGAAAAAAAGAATCTTTTAGAAAAAAATTAATGTTTTGGTATATTTTACAGAATATATTATGATTAAGAGTAGTCAAATGTTGTTTACGTTTTGTCCCAAGCCAAACTGGATAGGGTATAGCTCAAGACAGAGGGGAGTGAAAAGGAGAAAGTGAGGCCTTTGCCCTGCAGAGGGACAATATAGACTAAAAATAATAAAAAGGGATTTATTTATAAACGATGACTAAAGTTAAGTGATGTTTAAACGTCAAAAATGTATGATTAAACAGTCGCTAATAATTACTTAACTTTAAGCAACGTTTAAATAAACTTTTAAATAAACCCCCAAGTATCTAAGGAGTTTCTTGCCCATTCTTCTCCATACGAAGCTACCTTTTTGAAGAGACAACTTCAATCCAAATACTATAACATATTATTGCAAAATAATGTTGATGTTCAAGTTTTTTTTTTTTAATTATTTGACATTTGACTTTGACACCCCAAGTAGACTCACCAATAAGTTCGGCTGGCTTGTTCTGTCTCTGGTTGATGAAGTACTCAAAGGCCTCCCTCATGGAGTAGAGGAACTTGTCGTTTCTCTGGAAGCAGGTGTTGACCACGTGGTCCAGCTGCTCCTTGAACTCCAGCAGTTCACCCACCATCGTCTTGTCGCGCTCCGGCTCTATCACTATCGTACGACCTTTTTTCTGTAACAATATAACATACATTATGTCACCAAAGGCGTTTTTTCTGTAACAATATAACATATTATGTCACCAAAGGCGTTCGCATAGGTGTTTTGTACAGTCATGTTTCGGCAACCACATACTGGTTAGTCCATTACTGGTGAAATTTATTTTCACGCTCACACCACATAATGTGCCGTAATATACCGAGGCCCGTGACTAAATAATAACAGCCGCACAGGTCGATAGATCAGGTTAAGCTACGCTTGCCGCGGTTGGTCTGTGGATGGGTGACCATCTTTACATACCGTGACCCCTCCGTGCCTCGGAAAGCACGTTAAGCCGTTGGTCCCGGCTGTTATTCGTGGATCTTTGACAGTTGTTACGGGTAACCAGAAGCCCGAAAGTCTGACAACCAGTCTTATCAAGGGGTACCGTATTACCCAGTAAATGGGTTTTGGAGGTCAGATATTCAGTCGCTCCATGTAAAATACTGGTATTCAGCTGCATCCGGTTAGACTGGTTGGGAAAAGGCTAGGCAGATGATGACCACATAATATACCCCATATTATGTGGTGTGAGTGTGAAAATAAATAACAGCAAGAGCATTGAATTGGTATGGGTAAAATAAAAAGTTATGCATGGTCATACAAAAAAAAATATATACGCGTCGACTTGAGAACATCCTCCGTTTTTTCGTCGGTTAACAAGGTCAATAGGTTGATTTTAAATGTTTTTTTTGCTTGAGTTTAGCTTCTATACGAAGGTTTTTTTTTATGGTTGCGTCACTTTTTCCCTTGTCCAAATACTAGCATGCGAAAAATCAGAATAATTTTGCCGACTTTTAAAAACTCATATTGGCGCCGATTCTGTTGTTCACAAACTAAACTAAATTTAAGTTCATGCATCTTTTTCTTTCTATTTCATTAAGAAAAGGACAGAAGATAAATATTAGTTTAGTCCTGTCAAATTAGTCAGCGCCTGACATAAATTGACGTATTTTTAATAAGCAATTATTTAATCTCGTCTAAATTGTCTATGGAGTATCTTAATTTGACAGTACTAAACTAATATTTATCTTCTGTCCTTTTCTTAATGAAATAGAAAGAAAAAGATGCCTGAACTTAAATTTAGTTTAGTTTGTGAAAAACAGAATCGGCGCCATTGTGTTAATACTGGTATTCAGCTGCATCCGGTTAGACTGGAAGCCGAACCCCAACCTAGTTGGGAAAAGGCTAGACAGAAGATATTATGTTGTGCGATAATACTGCCACTGTACATGTAATTAATATTATGCTATGGTTAATGAAACCTATAATATATTTTATCCAAGAGTGGATGCCTACTTTGAGCATTACTGACCTTAATATAAGCATTGAAGTGGTTACAAAGTTCGCTGAGCCCGTCCTTCACGCGGCTGAAGAGCGCGTACAGCGTGGTGAGGTCTGCGAGCCGCGGCCCGTCCATCAGAGCCTCCAGGCCTTTGCCCAGGATGCCCGTCAGGTGCTCGCTCAGGAGTTGGCGCTCTATCGTGTGGATTAACTGCCATCTGGATAAGGAAAATATAGGCTAAGCACAGTCAACAAGAGATAAGTATGCAGGATCGTCTGATATAGTTGAAGTTTAGTAAGAAACCGATGGATGTTGTCAACTGAAATTTAATTTGATAAATCAGCTGTTTGTTTTCTATTAATAAAATATTTTTTTAGGTTGACTGGTAGAAAATGCCTCAGGCATTAAGTCCGCCTTTGTACAGTATTTCTTTTACTTGTGCATAAAGTGTTAATAAATAAATAAAATCCATCGGGTCACGCCTGGACCGATCCTTCACGGGACTTTCACCGGTAGATAGCTGAGGCTTACCAACATCCACGCGGGTGAAGCCACGGGCAGAAGCTAGTATGTATTTAAGACTTCGGCAGATATCTGAAATCTATTTTTTTTTTTTTATTACTAAATGGGCCCGCTCTTGACCCCGATCACGCCTGATGGTAAGCGATAGATGAGGTTTGTGATGGAACGAGCGTGCCCAGAAGATGCCTGTTCACTCTTGCTTTGAAGGCATCTATCTATCTCTATTACTAGTGCTGCGAATATGATTAACTAAATGTGATTGACCGTGAAGCAATGGATTATGATTGTGAGTGATAATGATAATATGTTAATTTGCCAAAAACAGTGCTACAATAACTTTGTACATACTTAGTGGATGGGTCTAGATAATGCAGCAATCTCTCATTCTCCTCCTTTAGCCTCTTCTCGACGTGTGCGAGGTACTGCGGCACGGCTAGTTCGCGCATCAGGCGCTGCCCCTCCGCCGCGTAGAGGCGCTCCGTCGCTTGGAGGAACCTGCGAATTAAATATTTTAATAACAATCTTGTAGCGCCATCTACATCGCCACATACGAACTACGCATCACACTGACGTCACGCAATAACCTGCATCGCGCAACCAGTTTACTGCGCGATAGCATATATACGACAAGAACGGCTGAACAGATTTGGATGAAATTCGGTACATAGATAGTTTATAACCTAGATTAACACATAGAGTACTTTTCATCCCGGTAGGACGTACCGTAAGCGGGTAAAAGCTGGTACTTACTCAATAATTTCAAAGGTTACTATTTAAACAATTACTTACTTGTGTTCAAAAGCATCCTGATATATCTGCAGATCGGAGAGCATCCTGAGCAGGGACTTGAGCAGCGAGATGTCGACAGCGTCCCCGCCGCGCTCCCGCTCGATCAGCGTCAGTAGGCCATCCACGGTGCGCGTCTGAACTAGTGTGTTCATTGCTATGTGGTGCCGGAACAAGTCTAGACCCATTTCCCTGAAATAATGCTTACAACATTAATACAACATTGACGGCTAAATACTCCGAAAGATCCACCCTTTCGGAGCAATGTGAATCCACTGTATACAATTTGTAAGTAAATTAATGCACATTATGAAAGTTGTTTGTTTAGAATCGTTTACTGAATCAATTTTTGTAATTTTTAATATATAAAAAAAAAGTTTAACAGCTAAAACCCGACTACTGAAAAGAAAGTACCTTCCCGTGCTAATGCCGCTAACATACATGTATAAGCTATGGTAATTGGTTTATAAAATTTTGTTACGGAATAAATAATTATGACAAAAATTAAAATTGAATATGAAAATCACTTTCCACCAGGCGTGATCGAGGTCAAGAGCCATTCAGCAATAGAAAAAATACTTAAAAATATTACGACGACATTTGTGGCGTAATTTTTTATACCCAGCAGATAGGCGCCACGCCAATTGATGAAATTTTATAGAAATTGATCTACTAGAGTCTAGTAGAACAATTTCTATAAAATTTCATGAAAATAGTTCTACCAGAATCGCTTCACACCGTCGCGTCACGCACGTCTGTCGCCTATTTACATGCGAAAGTCTGTACATTTCTCAGAGTTTTGTGCTATCTATGTCATAAAACTGTCGTCTGAAATAAGCTTACAGGTAACAAAAAATAAAAAGTCTCACCATATAGAATGTATGCTAGGATTCTGCAGTACGTAGGTGCGGTCAAGGTAGAGAAAGATGCTGCGGATCATGATCATCTGGCGGCAGTGCGCGCGCCAGCAGTCGTCCATCCTCTTCAGGAACACCTGTCGGTCCATACTCTCCGACAGGAACTGCTCGATATTGGCCTTCACGTGGGCCTCGACTAAGTTTGTGAGGTTCACGTACAGCTGTGATGCCATCTGGATGAAGCAAGTTAATTTTTAGAGCAAGTTTTTAGTGTTGTAATCATAGGGGCAATTCTCGTAATTTTAAGAACATTCACAGTCTGATCTGTTTCAATCTGTCAAAAACACCTTTAATTTCCCTACACTTTTGACATTGATTGTCGCTGAAATGAGATTGCGACTAGATTTTGAACATTTTTAATTACAGGAATTGGCCTTCAGGCCTTGAAATAGCGGTATTTTTGGGAACCGGTACCATTGACCTTGATGTGATACTGGTACCAGAGTAGTACCTGTACTCTTGGTACCGGTACCAGACATAGTACCTGTACTATTGGTATTTCTAATCAGTATCAGTACTGTACAGTCACGAGCACCAATATGTCAACACTTGGCAACTTTAAATTGCGATTTTTTCACGAAATAACGAATGCAACGTTGAAATACGACACTTTACATATACCTATGGGTTCGAAAATACTATGTTCCTACTAATATAAGATTTCATTCAAAAATAAAGGAGAAAATCGCCTTTGAATAAAGTCAAGTGTATACATACTTTTGCTCGTGACTGTACTTGTACCAGTGTACCAATACTAAACAAATATTTCTGTAAGGTAGAGTGAGAAAACAGATATAGGAAGTAAAAATATATACTTAATAGGCAATATAGGCATAAGAAAAATAACTTAAAGGTTGCCAACCATGAGGTTCCTCATACAAATATGACATTTGTGGCACACGCTGGGTACCTAAATTTGGTAAGGGTACTTGTTAGGTGTAGTACCGGTACGCAGATACCAAAATGGCAAGAACCTCTAAGTACTGGTATAGAACCTGTACTATTGGTACCAGTTCCAAGTCCTGGTTGTAATTCAAACATCATATACATTTATCTTATAATAGTTGTTTAAAGTTAAGAGATGTTTTAACGCCAAAAAAATGGATGAGCAGCTTCGATCAATAATAGTACTAGATGCCCGATAAGCGCTTCAAAAACGGCCCGAAAAATACTAGCACGAATACTTTTGTGCTATTATTTCAAATTAGTATGGTCCAATCATAGCCAATGTTAAAACGTCAAAATGGCTCAGTGCGCGTTCAAAAGTTGTGTAAATAACCACCGTAACACCAAGATTTTGGAAGGAATATCTTTTTTTCGGTAAGTCTTTATCATTAAATGTTTTTCATAAAATAGTAACACAGTTAAATAGTAAATATAAATCAATTAGCAAATATTATGATTGTTGGCCAATGTTTGCGACAACGCGCCAACTATTCTAACAAACATTGAAGCATTGAAATGTGATTCCAAGAACTACGTCTAATTCCAAATTCGAGTAAGTACGAAATTGTCAACAAAATGTTTTTAACCGTATTGCTTAGACGTTAAGTTTCATTTTAGAATAAATATTTTTGTACTTATTATAAAAATGACTTTTTATTTTCAAGTGACATTTTAAATTTATTGCTTCGATGACAGAAGGACTTAAATATGAATCATTTGCAATCGTAATTAAACTTTATGTTAGAGTGTTAAGGTTTATAATAGTCTGAAGTTGTTAATATTATTAAACTTTTTTCTATAGTTCGTAGTAAGAAGTATAAATGTTTATCTGTGTGCAAACGTGGCCACTTTAGCGACTTATTTTTGTTCCTAATCATTCATCTAGTACTATTATTGATCGAAGATGAGCAGACATTAATCATAAAAATAAAGGCGATACTAAATAGTAAATTCACAGCATGAACACTCCATGCTCTGTGAGTCTACAAATAATATGTATAATAATAATAATTTATTCATAAGTTCACATAAGTATAAATTACAAAGAAGTTACATCATTACAATGTTACATATTAATAATGAGGAAAATATTAAATTATGCCTAAAATAAATCTAGTGTATAACTTATATATTGGTTAAAAGCCTACTGAATTCAATAGCGACCTGCCTGATAAGAAAGTCGCCTGTCTGTCTATTTGCTCAGTTCTTATAAACTACACAATGGTTTTTCTTTTCATTTAGAGAATTTATTCCGGGAGGTATGTCTATAATATACAAGGTTATTGGTAAAACATTAACAACTATTACTATGGGACCAAACCTGATATCGTGTAAAAAAAAACCAGCTGTTCCCTACATTTAACTTTTTTTTTTCATTGCTGCAAGGTTTCGGCTGGGCCTGTCACCATGCAGCAGTGATGTCACAATCGGTTTTTTGTGTTTGGTATTGTTTTTGTCCTTGTATGTGTATTACTAACATAGTTTGTAAGTATATTGTTACTAACACTATGAGTCTTGTTGCTCGAAATAAAAATATTATTATTATGTCCTTTATTATAAATGTAGGGAACAGCTGATTTTTTTTTCGCGATTTCAGGTTTGTTCCCATAGTAAAAGTTGTTCATAATGATGAGTACAATGACCTCTTAAGAGGTTGTTAATGTTTTACCAATAACCCTGTAAATACACAGTGTGTAATATCAGTGTATTGAGTGTATCAAAGCTGCTGTGGCCCTAGTTTTCAACATCATGCAGTTGTACACATGGGTACATATCAAGCTATACAGCTATATACTAGTATATTTCCAGTATAAGCTGACCTCGCATTGGTTTGGGGTGCCATACAATAAGAGGTCAGCTTGTACTGGAAATGTATAGCTTGATATGTAGCTGTGTGTACTTGGTGAATGGTTCATTCATATTAGTACTGATGTATCACTGGGTTTATAAATAGCCTTTATGAAACTAGAAGAAGAGACATGAAAACAATTCACAATGGAATTTCGGTTGGTATCTGAATCAGAAAAAGATGTGAGACTTTCCCAATCTTTTTTATTGTAATTAATATTGAGATGTATTGAGTTACATGTAATTAGGCAAATATGGTGATAATTGTTGTAGTAAAGAAATTAAAAGTTAAAATATTATGAGACAAAACCTTAAACCTCGCAGTTTTTCTGGACATCGCTTTTACAAGCTATTTGAAGTACCTATCACGCTCACACATGCATGCTGCTGTGTCTGCGCACACACTTGTGCACTATAATATCCCCAGCGTAGATGGCTAGTCTCCGTTGATATTGGCTGCCATAGCCGAAATTCAGTCTGGAGGACAATAGTCCTCCAGACTGAATTTCAAATCTTCATATATTTATTAATAAATAAATATATGAAGATTAAATATTCAAATAATGTTTCTATCATCCATAGCTATTGAGTAAACATCCAAACTTAGCCTAATAGTCACTGGATTATCACTTTAAGAAAGGCTATTACATATTTTATTATTGTCATCACCATGTTTGATAGGTAGGTTTGGCAATGTGCCTGGATTTACATAACATTATTTGTTACCTTGCGTTCATAGGACAGTGTTATATGGTGAAAGGGGAATGCTGCAGCTGCTCATCCATCGTCTTGATGTAAGAGTAGGATAGCTTAAGATTGAACTTATGGAGAGAGGTGGGCTGGCTGGAATAACCACCAATGGCTGCTAGGGCCCACACACAAATTGTCCACCTGAAGGACTTAGTATGGAAACCAAATCCTCTAACATAGAACTTATAAGAGTAAGATTGCTTGATTGTGTTCATTTTCTTGACATATTTGACATTATATTTTACCATTATATGATTGCTTATATGCTTCAACATATCGAAGGTGATGATGTGTGTGTGTCAAATGTGTTGTGTTATTTGAATGGCAAACATTAGACCTGGTAGTTTTTCTAGAAATCACTTTTACAGGCTAGTCTAATAAAGGGGTATTGTGTAACTGGGTTGTGGGGGTCAGATAGGCAGTTGCTACATGTAAAATACTGGTATTCAGGCTGTAGCTGAATACCAGTATTTTAGTATCCAGCTTCTTGAACCACAGCTGTGCTGGATATGTGAACGCTTGTATATGCAGCCCTTTCACATGATACAACACCCACAGGTGATTAGGACCTGGTCATTACTATGCCGAGAAAGTAAAGGTCAAGAATCCATGACAAACATCTTATTTGACTAGTTATTTTTGGATAAGCAAATGTTTTACAAAACATAACTTCTTTGAGTCAAGTACCATCCATAGAGATTTGATTATCAAACAGCAGTTTGATGATTTTGTGGCTGGTGTTCTATATCATCATACCCATGAACATATAAAATATTCATAGAATTGGGTGCAATATGTGTTAACCCAGATTTTATTGAATCTATTTTTTCCAGGAAAGCGAGGAAAAAGTGGCCTTTTAAGGTTGTCTTAATATAGGCATGTCTTGTATGCATGTCGTATGTATGCGTTTTTGGCTCTTTTAAAAGGCCCGTCGTAGTATGTGGGTCGAAACTGACTTTAGATACAGTACAGTCTTGTTTTGATATGATGTTGACATTGTAAATTATAACAAAAAAAAATGCCTAATTGCCTAAATAAGGTGATGTTGTCATCTAACATGAACACAGATGGTTGGCCAATCATCATCTCACTAGTAGGGTTTCCAGCATGTTTGCGAACTTCACCTTGTGACTGCACATGTTCTCCACCGCCTGGTACAGCTCCTCCAGCGAGTAAGCGATCGCCTTCGACGTCTGGATGGCGATCACCGCCTCCCGCAACTTGCTCCATGTTGTCTCCTGATAGTTCTCTGGAAGGTTCGGCTTACCTAAAAACAATACCCAGCCATTACCTTTGCAGATGTCAAATAGGTTATAATCATGACGACTATGATAATAGCGTAAACACACTTTTAAAATTCTTTATAACCAATTTCTTCGTCGTTGCACCAGGCTTGCTCATAGATGACGACGTCAACTTTACCGTCCCATTGGTGTTGGGAGTCAGCAAGGAAAAGTTTGATTTCTTCTCATTATCACTCATTTCGTCGGATTTTGTTCTTTTATTATTGCACTGTTCGCTGATGGTGTGAAGAGAGCGTTTTCTACTTTGATTCTTTCCACCCTCCTCGGCCAAAACTGGCGTTTTAGCTATGCCCGACATAAGAAAGCATCCTATGGCCTCAGCCACAGCACTAAATATTACGATTAATGCTAACTAATTAGAAAATACAATTATAAATAGAACTTAGAAGCAATCAGTCGGTAGTTTACTAGTCACCACCATTACGATGAGTTTTACAATTTTATTGATAGGGGGCGCACATGTAAACAAAACGTCAAATGGATCGCTACGTCAAAAAAAAAAAATTAAATGGTGCGTTCGGTTGTTAAAAAAAAGATGTGTTCGTTTCTTAGACCATTACGTAAATGGTTTATGGTGGTATAGGTTCGTTAACACATTTTTTACGGATGTTGGCATAAACATCGTCGCCATGAGGTTTATTTCAAAGCCAAAATGATGTAATGAACTCTATTTGGTTGGACTATAAAATATGTTGTTAGTTGATCATGTTATCATGTATCTATTTTTTATTACTAGCAACACTAACAAAGAAAAACTTAGTAAAGCGACATCTAGCGCGGATTACAGGTTTCACAACATAACTGATGCAATAATAGATGGCGCTCAAAGGATATAAACACCGATTTCTCTCTTTCGGTCGCCAGCAATTGTAATAGTAGTCTATGGTCGCCAGTAATTTGACTTTCGAAAGAAGAAGACAAAGGTCTGTATTCAACTGTATTGTTGAAAACGAAGTAACAGCAGGCGATGCGATGTGACGGGGGTACAAGAAATTTCATGCGAATGAAGTCCAAGAAGTCCCAGAAATCGATCAGGGGGCCTAAAAAGGCAACTTTGGCAGAATCATAAAAGGATAACATTATGAATTATAATGTAGCGTAGACAGTCCATGTTTTTACCAACTTAAAAAAAAAGGAGGTTATCAATTCGACGTGTATGTATGTAATATTATTGGAATTTAATTATATTCACATAATATGACAATCTATTAGGCTATACGCGCACTCGATTTAGTTATAAAATCGCAAACACGAAAATTTTTCAAGCGAATTCTCATGCGATTTTTTTCCGCAGTGCGCGGACTCTAGTACCTATATTAGTATTGTCTACAGATTGACGATTTTTCTTCGCAACGATTTATTTTCGTAGTGCGCGCATACCCTTAGGGCTTCCAAACAAATATAGGTACAGTAAACAGCAAAAGTAGATGATCAAAATCAGAAATTCAATACTAATTCATTAGTATTGAATTTCTGATTTTGATCATCTTCGGAGTTCGCGTCAGAACTGTGTGGCGTCGAAGTACTACTACTTAGAATACTTAACTAAGTACGTAGAATACTTTTGAATCACTTCGACGCCACACAGTTCTGACACAGCGCGAACTCCGTTCATTAGTAGGTATTGAATTTCTGATTTTCATCATCTACTTTTGCTGTTGACTGTACAAAATTTTATATAGACGTACCTATGTATGTCTGTCTGTTATGTAGGTATGTATATATGTTTGTCCACGCATTTCTCCCCAACTATTAATCGGATCGTGGCCATTTTTTTTATTGGCTTACATTTACTTCAACTTAGGGAACAGTGCAAGTTTCATTCAGCAATTTTCAAGATAATGGACTAATACGTGTAAGTGTCACGGCCTGGTTTATTGGTACGCACTACGCGTGTAGTGTCAAAGGGAAAACATCTCAAAACCTTGGTCAAATTCTAGTGCGAAAACTAAAAATTACGGAATAAAAACGTAATTTAAAAAAAAATTACTTAACTCAAAATTATGAAATAGGTACCTAACTTTAATTTCGGAAGTAGGTGGCAAAAAACTAAAAATATTAAATACAGATCCCAAAGACACCGACTTCCGAAAGTTATTTCATAATTTTGAGTTAATTTCTTTTTGAAGTCGGTTTAATTTTTTTTAGATTACTTTTTTTCGCTGCACTACGTAGGTATAATCACAGAGATTGGGATTGGATTTGGATTGGATTGATTGGTATTTATTTTTATTTATTTTTTATTGGTAGTAGCACAGACAAAAAATAATAACTGTAAAATCGTTCACCAATGCGATTTAGGACAGTTAACATAACAGTTAACTGTCCATTATGATTCATAATGTTATCCTGTTAAGTTTCTGCCAAAGTGGCCTTTTTAGGCCCCAGAATTTGGTTTCAGTTAATCTGGCCTAACAGAATCTTGAGAGACAGAGATCCGCGGGCTAATTGCGTATCACATTATCAATAGCAATGCGTTTCATTTTGACAGTTCAACAACATGCATTGCGTTTTTATGTTGTTGAGCAGTAGTCGAACTTATGAAGCAATGGATTAGCAATATTCTTTAAAGTGATTCAGATAGATAGACAGATTGATTGAGGTAGATAGCAAAGAAAGAGTATAATAATAATACGGGAGGTAGATAGTGTGTTACGCGGTTAGGATGCAGGACACTTTTAGTCTAGACCGAATCTATTCATACTACATACCTACTTCCCAATGTTTTTTTTCATAATTCTTGGCACGACGCCCAAGTGTAGTAGTAACACCGAAACGATTCATACAAAGGCACATAGTTCCCAACGCGTACCTACCTGTAGAATATAGACGTACCTAGGTACTTTACTAAATAGTTTATTTTGTACCTACTAGCTCCCGCTCGCGAAGCGAAAAAGCCTGTCCTTCCCCAGGGTTCAAACGCAAGGTGGTTATAAACTTTAACCCCCTTAATATTAGACGTATTGTACTTAAATGATGAATAGTTACACACCGATTTCTCTCTTTCAGTCGCTAGTAATTTGACTTTCGAAAGAAGAAGACAAAGCGTTGTGTAACTATACAGACGCTATACAACGTTTATTAGTAAGGGCTGATTTTTCCATCGCCAGATAACTTCTAGGTTCGAGGAATAAAATTGACGTTTGACCACGTTTGACAGTTTTTGTATGAAATAACTGTCAAAATTTCAAAATTTATTCCACGAATATAGATATCAGAGGGGCATTTCTCGTAATTACCTACCAAATTTCATCAAAATCGGTCCAGCCGTTCCGGAGTTTAGCCGGAACAAAGTTAAAAATTATTTTTTTTAAAGTAAGTACCGCTTATACTTTCATAATACGCATTTAGTAAAAAGCTGTTATTGCACGACTCATATGCGAAGCAATTTATGAGTCGGCCGTTTCCTTACTACAAGAACTATTGTTTAAGAGAAAAGTAATGAACAGTGAATAAATTATTCACCTTACGCCCATGTGATGGTAGCGAAACGGCCAAGCCACATATTTTGACTAAGGTGTAGAGTTTGTGAAGTTAGGGCGTGTAGAGTTAGAAGAAGCTTGGCTCTACATGAGATCTGATAACTTTTTGGCAGTGCGAGCCATATGTGGTCTCGTCTTGGCAACATTTTACATGAAAATGTTTTTGGTGGGATTTCAAATCTTTTTGAAAGTTGCTTATGAAATATAAAAATATTTTTTTAAAGAAAGAACAAGTTAGACCCGTAGTTTCTTACTTAAACGAACTAATTTACTACTTTAGTAGGTAGGTATAGTATATCTATCATAATCTAGTAGGAGACTTTACTAGTTAAACGATTACTTTCAAGACCTACTAGTACATTCAGCCCCAAAAAGATGTATACACGGACAAGGTACAATTTTAATGTAAACAGCCTTTGTTCCGTAACATTGTAACCACGGTATTGTACTTGTACGAAACATAGTGTTTTGATAATTTTGCATCCGGCCTTTTTGAAGAAAGTTTCGGTACAATTATTATCACCGTTCGGCATTACCTACATTGTAAGTTTGTACCTATACTATGTTTCGTAACTATACCGTGGATACAATGTATGGAACAAAGGTTTTTTTATTGAAATTTACCTTGTTCGTGTAAGTACTTATTCATCTTTTTGAGGCTGATTGTGGTTTCACTGGATTGTACACATACATTCGATGTCACATAAATACTCTCGACCGTACACGGCCAAGACAACATAACGAGAATCGTTAAAGATCGTGTTGCATTGACTTGTCTTCACATGGTGGTAGTTTGTTTATTCACTTCCAGTAAACAAAGGAATCATGTTTGTTACATATTGAGATTATATACATAGATAAGTTAGACTGAGTTTGTCTTATCTTGAGTATACAGGGTTGTCAGGAAAATCGACGCGCAAACTAAATGCGAATAATTTAACACGTTCGAAATCTAGTCGCAGTCTCATCTCGGCGACAAACAAAATGTCAAACTCTTGTCAAAAATATAGGGAAATTAGAGGTGTTTTTGACAGATTGAGACTGAGATCAGACTGTGAACGTTCTTAAAGATATGAGAATTGCCCCTCTGTTACCATGAAATCAAAGTCCATTTATTAAAGCTAAGCTGAGAATCAGCACTTTTTCAAAGTCAAAATTACCTAAGACAGTCCCCAAAACGCCCGAATCCACTTCCTAGAAGAAGTGGCGCTACGAACTCCGCAGCAGCACAACTGTCTGTTCGGTTTAGAAGAACTTGATTATTTATTCTATAAGTAAATAACGTTACGAAACACAAAACATTAAATTAAATTATTTGCCATGTCACCTAGGGGCCTAAAAAGGCCACTTTGGCAGAATCATAAAAGGATAACATTATGAATCATAATGGACAGTTAAGTTAATCGTATCAAATCCCATTATTGAAGGATTTTTCAGTAATTTTTTTTTGTCTGTGCTAAAATACCAATCAATCCAATCCAAATCCAATCCCAATCTCTTTGATTATACCTACGTAATGCAGCGAAAATAAGAAAAACACGGACTGTCTTCGCCATACTATGATCCATAATGTTATCCTTTTATGATTCTGCTAAAGTGGCCTTTTTAGGCCCCCTAGCCAAATATGAATCAGCACAATATGATTGTAAGCCCCCAGAGCAGTAATATTTCAACGCTGGTGGGCAGGCCCCTCTTTTCCATTGGGCACTCTGGGCAAGTGCCCAGGGCCCCGCGATCTTCGGGGGCCCCGGCCTGCTCTCATAAAAAAACATTATAATTATGCAGTCACCGTTTCATTCATCACATTATTAGTACCCGATTCAATGACAAAATAAGTTATTTGCAGTGCGATTTACAGTAAGTTTCTAGCCAATTTCCCCCCAATTATAAAATATTAGTATGTTTCTCTTATTCTCTCTTATCTACACAGGGGCCCACACACATACAGGGGGCTTATGTGCCCAGGGCCTCCATTATGTTAAAGACGGCCCTGCTGGTGGGTTTAGAATCATGTAGGTCCTGAATTCATAGTTACGGTCAGCGTCGATGTCCCTTACACCCTGTATATCCATATACAAACAAAAGACCAATGACTCAGTCCGAATCATCAGTAAGATTTAGTACAAATTAAATGATTAATGGATTTACGAGCATCTCTGACCGATGCGGTCGCCGGACTGATCAAATTGTGATGCGAGGGCTTGCCTGCGCCTGATTGGACACTGACCTCATTTTTGTCAAGGAACTGAGCATCTTGCGCCTAACCATGTTTCAAATGAGTTACCAAAAGACGTGTTTATATTGATCTGTTACATCATCTAGCGCTTGATAACTGTCATAACGAGAATGCTGGACTGGATTGAAAAGTAGGTACCTATTTACCAGCACCCTAATTGGGTAACACACTATTACTCTCAATTTGAATCATTTTGAAGCATATTGCTAATCATTGCTCCATATGTTCGAAAAATGTGTTAGCTCAACAACGTAAATCACGCAATGAATGTTGTTGAACTGTCAAAATGAAACCCATTGCTACTGATAGTGTGTTACGCAATTACCCTGCTGATCGAATATCGATACAATCACTGGATTCCAGCGCTGGATTGAAATACTGGGTCAATGTCTTAACGCATGTAGTAGCACTTTTTCAATTTCACCAACTTCTAACTGGTTTCAGGCATATAATCTTGTTTCCGTCCTTATTCAAATCTTGCAGCCTTAGAGACTTAACAAAGGCGCGGATTAGGATCTTCCCGGATTACATCATTCAAGTCACCCTCGAAGCTCTGTTGCGGAGTATTTACGAGGCTTGTCTCTTGCGCTAACTATCCCGCAACTGAATTGTAATGTAAGCACTTCGCTAGAGGGCCCATTAACTTGTCACACGCATTTATTTCGAGATAAGAGATGTTTAGAGATATAGATAGATACCTATTATTAGGTTTCTAACTACTAAAGTTTTGTTATAGCTTTAACCTCCGGGGCAATTGCGTAACACATTTTCAATCGGAGAAAAAACCCTGTAACTAAATAAGGAATAAAAAAAAAAATATCAATCGGAATCGGTTTCATTTTGACAGTTCAACAACATTCATTGCTTTTGGTTTTAATTTTAATTTTGATTCTGATTTTAATTTTGATTTTAATTGTAATAGTAATTTTTTTAAATTTAATTAATTGAATTCTGAATTTTTCTTTTATTCTTTTGTAATGTGTCTAACATAGTTTATAAGTTGTAAGTACTAACAATATTATGGGCAAAATAATGCCTGAATTAAAAACATTTTTTTTTATTATATTGCTTTATTTACGTGTTGAGCAGATTTTTTTTTTGAACTTATGAAGAAATGGATTAGAAATAGATTCAAAATTATTCAGATTCCGATTGATAGTGTGTTACGCAATTAACCCCGTGCTGGTTTAAATTGGATAAAGTCTTGATTTATATTTTTGAAGTGAATACTTCTTTAGGCGCGTTGGGCCTTTTTTGAGATGAGAAAAAACCATGGAACTTCGCCACTGTTACCGTAAGCGACACCGCGCGTGTTTTGTTTCTAAGACGATTAAAAAAATACCCGCTTCGGATGTGTTCGGCTGTCCTCGGGATGTACTCGGTTTTAGTGTAGATCCGATATGTCAATGAGTAATGGCGAAGTATTCTGTTTGTTTGGTTTTCACTTCTGTCGGCACTCCCGGAGTGCCACTGTTTTTTTTTAAACAAAGGTCGGGTCGTTCTTACTCACTTATCGGTGTTAATGTCATGGCCATAGATATAAATCTATGGTCATGGCTTTACTAACATGAAAACTGGTAAAACTTCAACGAAATATTATATATTATTATTACGGATTCAGTACAAAAGTATCGTGTTAAAATATTGCCCATTAAATTAAATGTAATAAAAAGAGCAGACTTCGGGGGTTAAAAAATCAGATAAGTACAAAAACTTTTATCTAATTATGGGCTATTGTGATAGTGGTGCCAAGTTGGCGATTTGATTACACCCTCGCTGAAAGTGCAGGTCTCGGGGGCGGGGTGTAACAAGTGTCGGCGCCCGGGACATGTGCGGCGCCCCCGCTTGCCATTCACTCGCTGTTCATTCACTGGCTTGCCGGCATTGCGAGACAGACGCCCGAGTCGTTCACGTCGCGCGTCGTCTCTCTAACCGGCCTTTAAACCAAACGCGCCCGTAACTAAATCGCGCGCGAATTCAAAAATGCATAGAGCATAAAGTGTTTTTTTTTTACTTTTTTAAAATGGGGGAACAGGCTTTTAACATATCGGATGAGAACTTAGAACAGCATATTATTACTTTGTTTGAAAAATTGGAGTGTTTACGGAAGGATGGGAACTCAGGTGATGGGGGTTTGTCAGGGAGAGTTCCGGCGCGGGTGGAAGTGCGGACTCTGTCGTTGTGGAAGGCAGTGGTAGCGGAGTGTGCTGCTTCATTTCTGTATGTGTTCATCGTGTGCGGAGCGGCAGGCGGAGCGGGCGTGGGCGCGTCCGCTTCAGCTGTGCTGCTCTCCACCGCGCTCGCTTCCGGCTGTGCCATCGCGACACTGACTCTGTGCTTTGCTAATATATCTGGTAAGATACAGTTTCCGTGAAAAGTATACCCCACAAACTATAAACATACCTATCGATTCCTCTTAATTTTACCTAAATTTAAATATGGTTTCAAATTCAAACTCTCTGCGAGAATCGGTCTGCCTCGGTAAAAATTGATATTTGTAGAGCTGTAAATAAATAAATTTATTTAAACCCGCGCTTTGCTTTGTTCTTTGACACGCCTCGACCTTTGTTGATGTCAGTTTTTTTTTTAATTTCCGTTTTTGTCCTTTTCTTTCCTCTCATAAAGCATGAACCCGAAAGATAATGGATTCTATAAAAGCAAAGTTAGGCATTAAGACTGGCAAAGAAACGAATGGATTTTTATTAAGTTCTCTCTTCATCTGAGCAGCTGTTAAGGGGACTACAGGACCTAAACGCAAGCCATAAAAGTTTAGGATCGACTACAGTAAACAAAATCAGAAAAATATATGATATTCTTCAGGACATAAATGCTAGGTAGATAGTGTGTTGAGAACATAATACAACTAATTTGATACGATAGAAAAAAATCATGAAGATAGGTACCTCTAAAAACTTTCTTTTTCCAATAAAAATTAAAAACCATACTAATAAACAAACAATAATTCAGATTTTTTGTCAAATTATTCTACAAGCAACATACTGTTTTAATTTTTTAGTCCAAACAATAGATTTTTTGTAAATAGATAACTGCTTCATATTTTGCAATAAATTACCAGCGTTGTGTCATCGCGCTTCTCTTTTTTTTTCTATGCAGTCCGACAGTGACCGCGTTTTAGGTCATGTAAGCCAATTAATTTCAAATCGCTCGCGGTGTGGCCATAAAGTTATTGTGGAATGTAACACTTTAGATCTTCGATAGCAAGGACCGCTTAATGCCGCGAATAAAATAGGACAGGTACTAGGTAGTACTAAACTAAACAAGAAAATAAAAAGACACCTCCAATACTGTGAGAACCTGAAGTTACTAGCTACGAGGAATGCGCAACCGTAATTGGCAAGGAAAATAAAAGAGTTAAACGCCCACGTGGGTAACAATGTTATTCCTGCTTAAATAACATTCGATGTAACGTGGGATAGGTCCGGCGGGACAGGGTTGTCCTTCATTTGCATTTTTTTTTTTTTGTAAATGTGCTTTCACGGTAACGAGGTAAAAACTCCTTTGTTTTACTGCAGATGGTACTTTTTCGTCATCTTTCATCCTTTATCAGACACGAAACATACTTTTATTAGGATATGTAGGGACCTCATATACATTATTTACGTGGGACTTATTATGAGCCACAAAATATTTCAGTATGTAAGCCTGGATTTAGTATTGATATATTCCTACATAAGCTACTGTGTAAATCTTTTTCGTACATTCAATATGATCCCGTAACAGCAGCGGGTGTGTTTTTTTTTACGATTCATTTTGTGGGTGAATTTGGAATATGGCGGATAAAACGTAAAAGGCTTTCTTAGTATCGGTATATTTTCTGTATTTTTAGTGCGGTACAACTTAGTCGGGGTTAAGAGGCCCATGTTGTGTAAGGGGTCCAATTAACCCTGCACCGTTTGGTAATTTATACGCGTTTGATAGCGACCGCGTCGCTCGGATGAGTTACCGACCCGCGCGGCCACAGCGTGCAGATGTTCACAATTATCCGCTTTTTTTTTAAAAGGATCGGCGGCTGCGAGGCGAAAGTCTTGAGTTTTTTACTTGTCAAGTAGGTTCTGAACGTTGTTTTTTTTCTTTAAGAAATGTTTGCCGTATCGGTGGTTTTAAAGGTCTACGCTTATTTGGATTTTGCTGTGTAACTAGTAGGTTCATAAAAGGGTGGAAGGCAAAAAGTACTATTTGCTAAAAGGCAAAGAAATTTTTAAATTAGGTACCTATTTAGGTAACTACAAACTCTTTTTAGAAACTAAAACGAACAACAAACAATAAATTAAATTAACCACGGATGCACAAGTTAGACGTCACTTCCCATAAAGCTACACGACCCATAAGCACATTAGGCGGGATTATTATAAGCTAACACGTGCACCCTTCACCCTTTCTCCCCTCGGTATAACTTTATAATGGCGATCACATGACGTGAGGACAATGACATTTTAAATTATATCACAATAACAATAACCCGGAGAAACCTCTCTCGTTCACAATCATGCGACGATTCTTGCATCTACAATGTTCGCGGTAACCGTGATGAATTTTTAGAATACACCCCCGACCGCGATCGCACTAATTTTCACTAATGGCTGGACAAGTGGACCCTGTTTCGAGCACGGACTATTATCAGAGCTTCAAACGAAACGATGCATAAATTATAATGGGATTTAAATAACCAGAGCAGTGGAGGCAGTGCCGGATGAAGACTACTTGATGCCCTAAGCAATCCACGCCTGTCCTATCCACTAGTCGCCTCGTATTTTTCCAAAACATCGACGAGCGATTTGTAAAGATTGGCGTACATCTCTAGAGTGACTTTTGGGTCTTGTAATATCTTGCTGTAAACAGTATTGCCATTCATGTGCTAGCAAATACTGTTTCGGTGCTGTTTCAGCCTTATGGTGCCCCCCGAGACGTGATGCCCTAAGCAATTGTTTTATTTGCATATGGGCTAATCCGGTACTGAGTGGATGCTCAGTAGTATTATTTCATCACCACTGCTCTTAAAACGGTGACGGCCAACATCGCATCGTGAGGAAACCGGCATGTCCTAGAACCATAAATTCCAAGACATGTGACTTTTAACCCGCACTGGCCCGCGTGGTGAATTACGACCCACTCCTTCTCATCGAGAGGAGGCCTGTGTCTCAGCAGTAGGAACATTATGGGCTCATTATGCTTATGCTTAGATATCCACCGGTATTGATTACACAAAGTACACGAGCTGCGTTTTCAACGAATGAACATCAGTGCTGGCATTTAGTAAGGCACTATTGTCAAGACTCCTTTTCAAGTTCTTCCTTGGTATTGCTTGTTTTGTGTGTACTCTTTTTATTTTGGACGCTCGATGCTGTATTCATTTATCAATGCGTACTCAGGAAGTAGACTGCACGAAGTTGTATTGTCAACGGAGCTTCCTTTAAAACTTGTCTGAAGTTTTTAAAGAACGATAAATAATTCGCTTTTATTGTGATGTTATATGACGAGGAAAAGCTGTGTTTTAAATCAGATTTTTGTGAGAAATTACTTCGTATCTCGAGTCTCGACCTCGAGAGAGAACGTTATAAAAGTTCTTTGTCAAAGATATTGTATCTCAGAGAACGTAATAAGTGGTAGCGTAAAGAGACGGAACTTTTATAAAACACTAGCTTCTGCCTGCGACATCGTCTGCGTTAAATTTCTTGTACCCTGTCGCATCGCATCGCCTGCCCACACTATTACTTCGTTTTCGCTTTGCATCCTTTCTGACGGTTTTTCTGTTCCAGTTCCTAAGGCCCCTAGCGTGATGTTAAACAGGCTATAGCCTTTACTCGAGAATTGGGCTATCAAATCCAAAAAGATTTTTTAAATCCGACTGATAGTTCCAGTTCGCGTTCAAATAAACAAACTCTTCACCTTTATTATTAAAAAATATGTTGATCAGATGCATCAACACCTTTGTTCCTTTTGTAGGTCGGATCACGCTTGAGGCTTGTATAAACAGCTGGTAATATTCTCTAGTTCGTTGAAAGGTAGTAACACAATCTGAATAATCGATAGGCGTAGTAGTTCGACTTTGCACTCGACATATCTGCGTCGCGTCGCATTGGTTTCCACCTGTTCCATTTTATTTTTTTGCGTGTCTCTCTCCGTTGGTAGGTAGATAGGTACCATACGTACGTACGTACGTGGGTACATACGCCACTTTGTGAATGTCAGGTTTGTTTGTTAAATGTGCAAATTGATTCTGAATATTGATTAGCCTCATACGGCATACCGTGATCGACGATCGTACCCAGAGATAACACAGTTATGTTCGGGCCTACGTATTGTTCGTTTGAAATTAGTATTGACATTATCACGTACTCCGGCACACTATGGTAACGTTATGATATCACATTTCTCTGCAATACCCAGGGGTGCCACACCTCGAGGCTATCTCCTGTATATTACCTGGAACGCAGGTAAACTTCCGGCCAGTCATTATCTCGTAGCCACTATGGTGATTTCTCCCGACATGGGACCAACGAATATTCGCCGCGAATACTAAGGTGACATGATTTTATCTCGTCGCTGAATTGGTTATTCCGAACGTACGCTTTGGGGATAAGTCAGATTTTATGAAAACAAAATTATATTGTAGAAGGGAATAATCGTAAAGTATTTAGTCAGCCCCGTAACAGCTGGCCATCGGGACCGGAATTAATTACGTATGCTGCCTCTGACTGCACTGTTGATATGCAATAATATGTTTTATCTCGATGACGATATGGTGCTTTTTGCATCAAAAACTCTTAACTGGCCCTCACCTTTTTATTTAAAAGAAGAACAAAGGTCAGAATTACTTTTAACACCAAATCACGTCGGTTTCGAAATTGTCTATGGTAGCTACAGTATAAAAACAAGGGTAGGGCAGGAGGCATAGAGTAGGAGGATAGCACAGGCACGTGGCTCTATTTGCCGATCAAAAATTCACAACGAAATGATCCACTTTGACGATTTGTAAACACCTACCAGCGGGCTTGGCGAACCTTCTGGAATCTGGAGAAAGAAAAATATTTGCGCAGAGAGTTGGGTTAGTTAATTAAAACATTACAACATTAGGCATATGAAACAGTGAAAATAGAACGTTAATTATAAATATGTTTTCAATTTGCGGAAATGATACAGGAACTGAAGTTTAAAATAATTTTCAAATACAAAATAATAGGTAATTATGTCAAGCAAGCACATTTAATTTTAATGATGGCGGTATTTAAAGCTCGGTGTACACAGGATCGATGCCCACTTCTATTTGGATCACATCCACGCGTCGCCGGCCGTGTGCGCCTGATTTGTCTCACTTAGTGTAATGTCCTCCACATTCTAATCCCATCGTAAAGGGTCATTCATTGTATGTTTCAGCATTACTTTTCTAAATAAATGAATCACAATTTGTATAGATATGATTACTTTTCTTTTTTGAACAAAAAGGTTTATTGTTGTTTGGGAGCATTTGTCCCAGATTTCAATAGTGATGACGACGGTTTCAACTTTATCATTTTCTTGATCGTCGGTCTTCAAACAGTTGTTTCAAGAATCAAGAAATTTCAAGAAAAATTGCGTTCATTTCTTGTTTATTGAATTCTCTTGAAGGTATCTCTCAAAAGGTATCCAAGTCTCTAGAATATATTTAATATAATATAATAGTATAGTTAATATTTTATTAACTATACTAATAATAAAGCATAGGCTACTTAACATCACGCTAGGGCCTTTAGAAGTTGAGCAAAAAAAAAATATGCAGAAACAACGCTAAACGAAAACGAAGTACATAGCGCGGCGGGTAGGCGATGCGATGCAACGGGGTGGGCCGGGGGAGCAAGAAATTAGTGACCTATATAGAAAATGTGTTTGATTAAATTGTAGAAGGTAAAACCAATGCAAATTATGGAGAGTATCGATCGCTCGATGTGTGTGTAGGTGTTCATAAGCAAAACAATATTCGTGCTAGCCTGCTACGAATGTTGCTATGCTATATACTTACGTCTTCGTCTTCTACGATGTCCTTCTCATCGTTCTGGCTTCATTCATTCTTCTTTCTTTGTCCAGGCGGTCTTTCTTTGGAATGCGCTCCCTCTGAACATCAGGATGGCAACCAGTCGGTTATATTTTAAAGTGAAGGCACGTGAACATATCCGTCAAAAGTTGGCCGCAGCATCTCAGCGCTGATTTGCTGGTTTAGTTTTTTCCTCTACCGATAATTTTTTCTCCTCACAGTTCATTTTGTTTATATATATGTATCTATCTATGTATTAGTATTTATTCTTGTATTTTATAGTAATTTTCTAGCTATTTATCCCGTATGTTGCACCTGCCATGTTTTGTCTCTGTATCACCCTAAGGTTGACTGGTAGAAAATGCCTCAGGCATTAAGTCCGCCTTTGTACAGTATTTCTTTTACTTGTGCATAAAGTTTTAATAAATAAATAAATAAACGTGGCAATGCTGCCAGCCTTTTGGGCACTGTTCCTGTTGACAGCGATGCGGACGAATTTTTTGATGCCCTATGATCATTTTGCTTATTTTTTTCATATAAATAAATGTACATATTATTATTATTTTAAATAGGTATTAGCATAAATTATGTAAATATTATAGTTACAAAATAAATAACTAGAATTTGTATCATAAATAAATAAATAAATATACTTGACATGTAGACACCTACCTACTTGTTATGATGTAAGGTGCGTTAACGTTATACTATACACAGAGACTGGGTTAACTCTAACTTGTGTAGTTAAGTCTGTAGGAGATCACCATGTGCGTTAACACTAACACCGTATATTGTAGAAGCGTTCCTTCCATCCTCCGAAACCTTCGATCTACCCGTGCGGCTGTTATCCGACAGCCATTTTACGGTTCGTCCTTGATGAGGCGTGTAAGAAGCCAGCCATGTGCAAGGGATTAGGTGTATAGTTGGGAAAAGGCTAGGCTAGGGATGATGATGATGATGAACGCCATGGTCGGGTTTGCCCTTTTTGTTCAGTGTACAATTTACTCCTATAAAAACGTAACGTTACTATGATTAGCGATTGTTTAACCATACATTTTTGACGTTTATACGTGTTTTATCTTTATGCAACGTTTATGAATAAACCCCATTGTGTTTAATGAATAAGTTATTATAAGAAGGGTTTGATTAAACGAGCTACGTCTTAATACAAAATTATACAAAACAACCCTTCTTCTATTGAATATGATTTGTGATAACAACATGTTTTGAATGCTTAGAGAGGTACTAAAGTGAGACACTTGACTTGCTTTTGATGTCTTGTTTATAGCATTTAGTCCGCCTCATGTAACACTATTATTCATAGAAGTAGATATGTTGTTGTAGGTATACTTAACGGTTGTAAAAATACGCATAACGGACCTGAGAATTTAGCACATGATTGTAGAACAAAAAACATCGTCAGTTATAAAAAAAAAGCTGTTTCATAGAAAAGTGCAATACTTAACTACCTACGGGGTCAAATTTTAAGGAACAACTAGGTATTTCTTTTTTTTTGACAACCAATGAAAAATTTCTGAGCTAAAAATCCATCATGAAATTTTTCATCGGTTTTATCCCCAAAGACCGCCCGGCCTAGTGAAGGTTTCCAGCCGAAAAAAAAAAGTTCTCGAATAACGTGCTGAATTCATGGTTTCAGTTTGCGCGTTTGTTTGTTTATTTCCTGTGTCGTTCACATTCAATCGTTTTTTTACTTTTTTCCAGAAAGCTAGTTTTAAATGTTATAATACTAACTCTGGTACCGTTATATGCAACCATAAGCGCAATGTTTTTCGTGCGCACGGCCTTCATCGGCGGTTTGTCACACCAAAAATATAAAAGTCGTTTTCCAGCTATAACATAGTTTCATGTTACAGAATGCGTAGATAAGGCTATGTGATGGGTTTTATTCATCCTGTACACAGAAGTATATAAATAAATGAATGTTACATGTGGCACAGGTGCGCACGTGAACCCGACGGTGTCGGCCGCGCTGTGCGTGCGCAGACGCGTGTCGCCGCTGCGCGCCGCGTTGTACGTCGCCGCGCAGTGCGGCGGGGCCATCGCAGGCGCAGCTGCTATCTATGGGTGAGTCTACTTTTAAGAACGAATTTTTTTCTTAACTTGTGTACCACCGGCTATCTATAATATAACAGCATGCGTAGTATGATCATCGTAGTAACATAAGAAACGGAAGAAAAAATAAAGATTGTAGAAAAATTTATACCGCACGATGTTAAAAATGAATGGATATGCTTCGTAGATTAGAGATATACGTGATACTCGTGCTGGTCGTCATTATTCTGTCTATAGCAGTAACACACAGGAAGAACACCAACCCGCTCTTATGAAGGTATAAACATTCATTAGAGAGGAGAATGTAGATAGAAATAGTCATAGACTGCTACGTGGCGTAGTCGCTACGGCGTAGCAAAGGAAACTGTCACTCGTAGCAGATTTCGAATTAGATATCTATCCGATTTACGCATTTTGGAATTCATTCGACGTAAGGACTGTTTCCTAAATTATATTTGCGAAATTATATAGTCTTCTAGTACTGACTCAGTTTTAGCCTGACCCGATGCTAAAGTAGACACGAATTTGGGAAATAAAATGTCCAGCGAGAGCCAAATGAAAATAACCTTTGAAAAATCAATCAACGAACGCTACGATGAAATTATTCATTATCCAATATCAGGATTTTGTATTTCCTAATGTGATTACGTGGGTTGGTAATTTAAGTAGGTACTTGCCTGTCCGTTCGCGTTGGTGTGTTTCTAACTCGAGAATTATTCCAATGTAGTCAACAAAAGAGATAAGTATGCAGGATCGTCGGATATAGTTGAATTTTAATAAGAAACCGATGGATGTTCTCGAATATATATATTTTTTTAATAGAAATCTAACTGCTCATTTATCAAATTAAATTTCAGTCGACAACATCCATCGGTTTCTTACTAAACTTCAACTATATCCAACGATCCTGCAAACTTATCTCTTTTGTTGACTGTACCTACAGATTTATTTAAAATTCTATGCTCTCTGGCTAGTCGACCTTTTAAGTCACGGCCCAAATCACGCGAATGGTGCCGCGATCACATCTAGTCAATTATAAATCATCTTTAATGAGGTCGGTCAGTGAGTGACAGCAGATTATAATAATTGATGTTGTTAATCAATGTTATTAATTATTTATGTTAATACGCTAGGGCATAACAAAATAAGTAGGTACACGATGAGATTTTTTCAGGAGGGTTACCATACATAATTAGGTAGGTACGTTAAAATATAAGTAGTTTGTAGCTTTCGCCGCTTTCGGGCTTTCCGTAAAGGCGTAATGATGAATACAGATACATATTACATACATAATTAATTCGTTGTCAAACTATTACGTTAATCTTACGTTTAATATTTTTTTGGTAATAAAAGATGTGATATCCGCATAATTATACTTGTGGAAAACTGGAACATGTTTTTAGATTGTTCGTCATATTATTCAGGAAAAGGAGTCGACACTGATGATGTGTGTAACATAAGTAAATATTTTGCTTAAAACAATATCGAACTTTATGCCACAGTCTTTATACAATGCTGTGACTTGTGAGTCGTTTCAGTAGTAAGTAAATAAATACCAATATATTATCCATCAGCTATGCTTGGAGTCTGTCTGAGGGATAGAATCCGGAATGGGGTGATCCGGCAGATAACCAAAGTTGTCGACATAGCGTGGCAATATGGGAGAGCCATATTGCTGATGAGAATCGAGCTAAATGGCGTGCAATTGGAGAGGCCTACGTCCAGTAGTGGACTGCTGTAGGCTGATGATGATGATAATGATGATATTATCCAACACCACCACCACCTCTATGGCATGGTAGAGGTGGTAGGTGGTGGTGGTACACCACCACCTACCACCTCTACCTACCACCACCTACCAGCACCACCTACCTACCACCACCTACCACCACCACCTACCACCTCCACCTACCAGCACCACCTACTTCCTCTACCAACCGCCACCACCTACCACCACCACCCATCTCCTCTACCTACCACCACCACCACCTCTATCTAACCCTTCGGGAAATTCAGGCATGATGTTGTGTTATAATTATGTTACATGTCAATATAAGTAACGTTTAGCCAAATTAATCGATTATTTATTATCAAATGGCTTTCGAGCGTCCAATACTTTAAATATTTCGAACTGTAATTTATTCGGCGTCCTCTGGGATGAATACATGAATTTCTTTGCCTACCCAATACCGTGTTGTATTAATTTGCGGCTTTTTTTTTATCAGATTCATTTATTTAAATCCCAGCCATATATTTCGTGAGCTTAATGTGAACGTGACAAGTTATTATTGGAGTATGAATATTTTATAATGAGGCTTTGTGTAAAACAACGTTGGTATTACTTGATTTTTATAGAGATGCCATTGTCATAATAATTTTTAGCCTTATTCCACCGCTGATCAGCATAGGGCCATAGGCGGTTAAAGGATTTTTCTGCCAGCATCTGTGTTTCCTTCCACATATAACATACTCTTCAAAGCAAGAGTGAACAGGCATCTTCTGAGCACGCTCGCTTCATCCATCGCTTTCCATCAGGCGAGATCGAGGTCTGCGGGTATCCTCTCTAAGCACGAAACCCGTTGTTTCGGCTACAAATAACCAACTTCCCAACTCCGTATCATTACATGATTAGTTCAGGGTCCGAACTAAGAATTAATGACAACACGATTTGACAGCTGCCCTTACTCTTTATGTGTTGGTTCTGGTTTTTTCCCGTCTGAGGGCGCATTCCACGAAACTTTTATACCTAGAATAAGTTATCCTGAGAATGAATTTTGAATGTTTGACAGTTTTTCCATACTAGAACTGTCAGACGTCAATTTTATTCCCCGTTTAAAAGATTTAAATCTGACTTTGGAAAAATCAGGCCTAAAAAAGTTAATTAATCGGGAGTAGAGTTCATTCCGAAATATCGACCTATTTTCGGACGGGCGCGTAGTGTAGACGGACTTGTGAGAATAGGCCCCCATAGCAGGCCCAATTAGCAATAAAAAAAAATTGGCTTCCTCCCTTCTCTTCATGCTTCCCTGGTATGTACGAGTCCCATGCAAGTCTTGGCAGCGGTCTTTTAGAATCTTTAAATCATCCTTCCATCCATGTTGAGTTGCCAGTACTTCTTGGGGAATGAAAGAATAATAAAAGCGTGTTATTCTCTTATCTTCGTTCGGTCTAAGTAGTCGAGAGGGGAAAATAAATGGCTCCGTGCTGTATACGACTACGAGTGCATTGGGTACGATTTTTCCTTTCTTATTAGGTTTGTGTGATTGTTGTTATTTATCCGTTTAGTTGGCTACAATAAGTAGCAGGAGAAGATTAACTAAGTTTAATATTGTAAAACAAATGAAATTAATTAGTAACGAAATTGCCTACCAATTTAAATTATCCGTATATTCAAATCACAACTGTCATTCTTGACAGTTTTAAACAATGTTGATGACACGGTCAATTATCGTAGGGTGTCAACTTGCTTAACGATTGACCTCCCTAACTGTACAGCAAATGATAATTACCTATCAATAACAGTACAATATCAATGGCAAGGCTCAAAACGGTATGCCCAGATAGATGCAACAGTGCACGAGTGCACCATACCGTACACCGTATACCGTACTCCGTACACACGTACCTACCATACAATAATACCATACGATCTCTGACACAAAACTCACAGCTTAATTATATTCCATAAACAGAATGACAGCGTATATTTTAGTTTCATGTTAGTTACACAAACACGCGAGAATGGCTGGCTGGGTTTTGATGAAAGCATGCGACGAGACGACACATATACGGGTCAACGCATAGGATTTTCGCAATGCAATAGAATACTCTACTCCCACAGAGTCAGAGCTAGTTATTGTACCAGAACATGTTTACATTATAATTTTCTTTATTGGTGATGGAAATATAGTTTAATCGGTTATCTTTTAAAGTGAAGGCACGTGAATATATCCGTCAGAAGTTGGCGGAAACATCCCAGCGCTGATTTGCTGAAATCGTTTTCTCCTCTACCGATCGTTATTTCTCCTGATACTTCATTTTGTTTATATATGTATTTGTGTATCTTGTATGTATTGTATTATATATATGTATTTGTGTATCTTGTATGTACTGTATTAGTATTTATTCTTGTATTTTATTGTCATTCCGAGTTATTTATCCCGTTTGTTGTACCTGCCGTGTTTTGTCTTTACATCACCCTAAGGTTGACTGGTAGAAAATGCCTCAGGCATTAAGTTCGCCTTTGTACAGTATTTTTTTACTTGTGCTTAAAGTTTTAGTAAATAAAATAAAAACAGAAATCGGTTGAAAGAACTTATGAAAACAGAATGGGACGTAGGCGATTTCATCCAGACCACTTGGGATGGACAAATCTTTTCCGAGGGAAAAGAGAGTTCATTCGCTGTTCCACAAATATATTATCTTCATATCTTAAACTTGGAAGGTAAACAAATAGATACATACAGCTTTTTAGAAAATGAAACTGTTATCCAGGTAAATCCTCAAATAAGATAAAGTTATAGGACAGTATCATATCGTACGCAGAACTAATACCAACATGGTGACATGTTTGCTTTAAGTTGTTATATTGACACAGTTCACAACTGATACCAGCTCGGAATTGTGTTTACTATCCGTCAGATAGGAATTCCGAATTGGTTGTGAACTGCATATCGCGTAACAATAAACATTTTGACGGGATCCTATTTTATCCTACACAGTTGGGATGTACTTGTCAACCTGTATCAGTTTGTCAAAATATTTTTAGTTGGAAATAAAACTAGATATAACTATACAAGTACATACAAAAACAAAAGGACACTAAAGACGTCGAAAGTACTCGTCTGCATCGCTGTCATTTGGAAACGATCTCAGAAGACTGGCACTCATTACCACGTTGAATGACAATGCTATTTCTTTGGCCAAAAAAGACCCAACCCTCACTCTGGTCACGTGAAGTGTCGACCAGTCGGTAAGAAATTTCCTTAAAAAAGAGACGCACTCGCGGGCCCCATGACCCGAGAGTTTCGACCTCAAACGACTTAAAGCCGTAGTTACCCATAAGGTTACAGTTCTTGGGCCGCTTGAGGGTCTCAGTAGCCGCTGATTTTGTTGGTAACCTACATGGGCACCTATGAAACGTCATTCATAGGTGCACGGTTTCAATTGATCGTTTCATAAGGAGAAGAGCCAGAAGGAAACTACATGGTTACGCTTTTAAAAATAATATATGTTATTTGTTTTAGTATGTTTTGGTGATTTCTGTTGATGTACAAGTTCATATAAAACCAGTAATTTCCTTCAGGGAAACCGGATGCTCTCAATAGGCTAGGAAAGCATGAAATAAAAGAAAATCGCGCCAATTCCCATTCACATAAAGTAAGGGTGAAAGTTTTATGTGAATTATTATTATTGTTACTTTGAACGTGTAAGGAAGAAAGGAACCTTTTTTATTTGCGAACTTTGAGGAACGTGCCTTTTTCACTGGTGAACTTGGTAGCCAGCTGAAATAATGGGATATCAAATAGCCTTTCAAAAGCCTATATACAGGGCGTTTGGTAGAAGGACCGACACAATTTTCTTGGGGATAGGAAGTGTCTTAACCTAGTTTTGACCCATAACACCCGTCTTAAGTGTCACGGTAGGTAATTGAGATAATAATATGTTGTGTTGTATCGTCGCAACTTTTTTATGTGGTTGTAAAAGAGAGGAATTTTTTTTTGTGTTATTCGCAATGTACATTTATGTAAAATTGGTTCTAAAAATTGACTTGGATGTTTCCGAAGTCGTAAATTGTGTTAAGGAACGAAAACTTTCAATTTAAAAATTCATAAAAAAATTAAAAATAAAACAATATTGTGCTAGCAAATTTTGAAATGACATCCCCAAACCCTCAAAAAATCGTGTCGGTCCTTCTACCAAACACTCTGTTTAGTTTAAATTATACAGGGTGGCGGGACATCGACTCGCAAACTGTATCGATGAATTCAGGTCATGAGTCTAGACCCCTTACCCTTACCTTACCTTAGACCCCTATCGCAGACATTTTTCGTCGGTTCTCAAAAAAAAAAATCTGCTGTTTCATAGAAAAGTACGTATCCTACGCGGTCTAAATGTACGAAACTGCTAATTATTTTTAACTAGCAGCGCCCCGCGGTGTCACCCGCATAAATGTCGATCCCGTGGGAATATTGGGATAAAAATTATCCTATGCCCTTCTCCGGGATGTAATCTATCTCTATGCCAAATTTTATCGAAATCCGTTCAGTGGTTTAGGCGTGAAAGGGTAACGTGCAGACAGACAGACAGACAGAGTTACTTTCGAATTTATATTATTAGTATGTATATAACCGACAAAAAAAACTATCTCGGAATCATACAGTATTGAATCCAAGGTTGCGCCTCCTTGCCACCTTGTATTCAACGCTTTGTTTGGATAAACGGTACTTTATTCAGTATATTTTTCACAATTTCTCCTTTGTAGTCCCACAATATGAAATGTGGCAAATAATATTAACCAAAGGCCGAATAAAAATTTATATTTAACAGAAATTAATAATAGCGGTAATATTATAATGAAGTGGTTTATTTTACACCATAACCAAGTGATTAATTTAAAATAAATTTACAATTTTGTATATTGCAACTGTAGCGGTCTCTACAACGCCACATGCGAACAACGCGTCATACTGACGTCACGCAAAATCCTGCACCTCGCAAGCAGAGTTTACGGCGCAACTAGCTTAAATACCAACATGAATCGTGGGGCAGTTGCCCGCCAGACACAACACCCGTCTGGTCGGAGGATCCTCCCTTTTCTATAAAGTATGCGTGAACTGTACACCCTGTTATGTGTGTTGTTGTGAGATCAATTTAAAATAAATTTACAATTTTGCATAGTGCAAACTTGAAAAGGGAGAGATGTCAACCACAACCTTTTTATCACAAAGTCTATACAAGCGGGAAAAAAAACACTACAGAAATAGCTCGTATAGTCCTACATACAATACGAAAGACATATTCTGAGAAAACATCTTTAACAAAGCTGATTGATACCTTCTGTCATACGGACATTTGTCCATAAAACTATTTTGCTGTATATTGTCCCACTCCCACGCAACTAAAATCTTGATTTATATGACGAGAATACGAAATACAACAAAGAAGGTTTATACAATAAGCACTTTGGTTTCCACCCTCGTTTGAAAGAATTCCTTTGTAGTACAGCAACGGATTTTTACCTGCAGCCAATTTGCGCGCTTCAATAATTTTTGATGGAGAAAAAATGGTGGATTCTTTTAAACTGACTTATACATAGGAACTAGAAATGTGAAGTAGTATTGGAGAAGTTATAAAAACTTGATTTCAGCTTTACATTATCATGAATATTATCAACTTGAGGCAGTATATACTTATTTGAGATGTGAGATACAAGAAAAAAAAAAAAGATATACTTGGATTTATCTAAGACTTAGATAAATTCAAGCATTTCTTTTTATTAGGGAATTTGTAAAGATCTAGTGCCTAGCTAAGGCATCTAAGTAATAAAACTAGCTTTTTAATATTATGCCGTGTCTTTGTTGTCTGAATTGAATAATGTTATTGTTTTTTATTAACATGGTCTCATTTTGATGCCAATAACTTATTCCCGGCTCAGTTTTTTTAAACGTTACGATTTAACAACTATGTGATATTGGGGTTGAAACACTAGGGCTTTGGGTTCCGTGTGCTCATCGAATATTTCGGGACATCGCATCGCCAAGCGGTTGGTTGACTCTTCACGTGACCAGAGGGCTGGCCTATTTTTAGCCCAAAGAATAAGCCATCCAACGTGGTAGGTAATGCTGCCAGCCTTTTGGGCACTTATGCCATTGACAGCGATGCGGACGAATTTTTTGATGCCCAATGAGCTCCTCTCTTTTTCTTTTCCTTTTTTTATATACTTGTAGTATACTATATAATTTGTATATTTAAGTGTTAAAATAAAAATAATTCATACTAATTGTGATATTCCAAACAATTTTAAACGCAAATAGTATTTTTATAAAAGTTTCCATTCTTATCGGCGATGCTAAACTTTACCTATGAATTTATCTAAACTTTATATAAAACCTTTTGTACGAGCGTTTCCGTTTCCCATATAAGTTGTTGCGGTTAACGGAATTGTTTCGAGTTGCCTTTCTTTCCTTTAGTTTTATATTTCTTGGTACTTTACTGTTTTCGTTCCGAGATTGATCAAAACAACTTCAGCAATTTGAATAAAAATAAATAGTTGTTTTGTTCTGTGAAGTTCTAACGCGTTTACGTATGCGTTCACAGTTATTTTATCTCTGACTGCACCAACCCAACAGCAACCATATTGTGACGAGAATAAAGATCACAATGATTTTGACAGAGCTGTCAGTGGCAGCAACGCAACAGTAACCTTATTAGAATGAGAATAAAGATCACAATGATTTTGACAGAGCTGTCAGTGGCAGCAACGCAACAGTAACCTTATTAGAATGAGAATAAAGATCACTGATATTTGGACAGTGATACAAATTCAGAGATAAAGTATGCCAGGAATGTTGATTACGTTGTGCCTGTAAAACTTTTTATTAAATCCGAAAAAATTGTCTAGTTTTCTATAGTCTCTATAGCCTAGTATTAGTACTTACTCTCTATCGTCGAGGTCTCTGCTTAAGCCTTTAAGCCTTTTAGACTTAGAGTAGAAACCTCGACGTAGATTAAGGTGATTTTTCCGAGGAGGGGGAGGGGGAGGGTTCCGTACCGAAAGGGTAAAAACGGGACCCTATTACTAAGACTCCACTGTCCGTCTGTCTGTCTGTCACCAGGCTGTATCTTATGAATCGTGATAGCTAGACAGTTGAAATTTTCACAGATGACGTATTTCTGTTGCCGCTTTAACAAAAAATACAGAATAAAATAAATATTTAAGGGAGGCTCCCATACAACAAACCCTTCGCGTGCGAGTACGACTCGCACTTGTTTGATTTTTTATTATATTTGTGAAGATAGAAAGAAAGAAATTAAAGTTTATTTGACCCACAATGTAGAACACAAAAAACATTATTATTAATTGTATTATTTATCGCAGAATCTCCATCGAGTCAACATAAATCTAGACACAGGTCTAGATTTATGTTGACCACCTAGAGAGAGAGAGAGAGGTTGAGATACCTAAATAGCGGGGTTCTATAAATCAGGACTTGTATAAACACCAAAAGGATGAAGTGTCGCACAACCTAGGTACTCTTCAGCATAATCAGCCTATCTATGATATTCCCACTTCTGGGACACAAGCCTCCTCTCTTCAAGAGTAATAAACACTACTTAAAATATTAATAACATGACACAAAAGCTCATCTACAGACCTCAACATCTTGAGATCCTTTAGGGAGCGGTGCAGTGAACTTAACCGGCAGATGCGCAGGCGCACCGTGCACGTGCACCCGCCTGACGTCACCGCACGTGCAGATACCGTTCCACTTACATATCTACATAAGATACACCTTACTGTTTTAACAATAAGGCACTAAATTGATTGGAACAATTTGCAGTTTCACAAACTTGCAAATGCAGCTTTTACTGAGTCTTATGTTGTTAAAAATATGAGCTAAAATTGAATGAATGTAGTTGTAAGTGTAAAGTTTCTCATTGCTTGAAGGAAGCCAGTTGTCAACTACGTGGCGTTGCAGGGTATTAATTAACGGATAGCGGAACATCTGAGTAAATTAAGATTTTTTAAAATTAATATCGAGTAGAGTCAAAATTGAATGGAAATAAATAGTTCAAATTATCTAATTATAATAATTTTAAAAACAATCATTAGATAATAATTATAAAATAATCATTATATTATAATTATTAAGTATTAGTTAAAATTACCTATTTAAGTACTCAGTACTGACGTTCTACCTACCTAACCTTTTCCCAACTGTGTTGGGGTTGGCTTCTAGCCTACCCTAGTATTTTACATTATGGAGCAACTGTCTATCTGACTTCCACAACCCAGTTACTGGGTACCAGGATATCCCAGCACTGGCGTCGTTAATTACCTTTAATTACGTGTTGGCTGAACTGATATAGGTACCTTTTAAATCAAGCAATCATAATATTATGCAGATTAATTGCGGTATTATTTAACGATGAAATATTTTGAATGTTAATTTCATATCATGACAGGTCATAAGTACTTAATTTTTGTATTTACATAAGCTATATGTGTGTTGTTGTTGTGTTTGATGTCGAGGTTGGAGAAGGTTGTAAATGAAGTTCCAATGTCCAATATAAAGTCTATTGACTAATTACCATAAATAATAAGCACAGTGACGCTTCTTACATAAACTATACAGAACACAAGTTACGAAGACGACTGGCCGCTAAACTGAATGCGCTGGAAACATTGCATTTAGCGTTGTTATAGCTATGTTACCTGTAGTTCCTACATCCCAATCGCCTTTATTTTGACGGAGACTTAAACATGGTGAAGATCTCATTTTTCCATTATGAAATAGTCAGTATCAGCCCCGAATCTGGATTTGTGACGTCCGACGACAATAGGCTCACGCCATAATATCACCATCATCACCATCATCAGCCTATAATGTTCCCACTGCTGGGACACAAGCCTCCTCTCAATGAGAGGGAGTGGGCCGTAATCCACCACGCGGGCCCAGTGCGGGTTGGTGAATGTCACATGTCTTCGAATTTTTAGTTCTAGGACATGCCGGTTTCCTCACGATGATGTTTTCCTTCACCGTTTTGAGAGCAGTGGTGATGAAATAACTTACACAAATTTAAGTAAAAAGCCTGTCTGGGTTCGAACCTACGACCTACAACTCGTAAGTCGTGTCCGTGACCACTGGGCCACCACTGCTCTCCCACGCCATAATATATGGGACTTATAACATTATCTCTTGAGGAAAATAATCTCTGCATTTCCATTTGAGGAAACAGGTGCGTTTTTAGGGAAACGTACCCAAAGGTTGCCGGCGGGGAGTCCCCTTGCTAATATTACTAAGCTTCCGCTGTCCATCCGTCCGTCCATCTGTCTGTCAGCGGGCTGTATCTCATGAGCCGTAATAGGTAGACAGTTGAAATTTTCACAGAGTATGTATTTCTGCTATCAAAACGGTGAAGGAAAACATCGTGAGGAAACCGGCATTTCCTAGAACCAAAAATTCGAAGACATTGTGACATCCACTAACCCGCACTGGGCCCTCGTGGTGGATTACGGCCCACTCCCTCTAATTGAGAGGAGGCCTGTGTCCGAGCAGTGGGAACATTATAGGCTAATTATGGTATGGTTATGTATTTCTGTTGCCGCTATAACAACAAATAATGAAAATAAAATAGGGAAAAAATTAAAGGCATAGGTACTATACAAGAACTATTTGATGCGTTTTTGCCTTGAGGTACAAGTCCAACTTTCACTTGGCCGCTTTTTCATGCTAAAACCTCGGAAAATTTAAACAACTCTAGTAGCTGTTACAGTCTACAAAATATCAAAATCTTTGTATTGACGTTGTTCACGTTTCTGAAGATACATAATTGATGGCCATACGCTGTATACTTCACCTCCAATACCTACATGTGATAAGGTAACGTATCGCGCTAGCATCGATACATCTCCGTGATGGATGTAGGCTTGTTCCCATCATTTCCCGACAAGGATTTCTCGCCTCTTTTGTTATTACTCGATTTATTCGTAATGGGTTTTTGTGGAGGTGCTTTGTGAAATATGAAGGGAAATTATCAGTCATGTTTTTTTGTTAGGATTTTTTCAGCAACTCTGAATTTTGTGCACACATCAGCAACAAGGTTTTAAATAAATGTAGGTACACTAATAAACCTCAGCCAACCTCTTTGGGGAATACACGCGTGATGTTTTTTAGGGTTCCGTAGCCAAATGGCAAAAACGGAACCCTTATAGATTCGTCATGTCTGTCTGTCTGTCTGTCCGTCTGTCCGTCCGTATGTCACAGCCACTTTTTTCCGAAACTATAAGAACTACACTGTTGAAACTTAGTAAGTAGATGTATTCTGTGAACCGCATTAAGATTTTCACAAAAAAATAGAAAAAAAACAATAAATTATGGAGGTTCCCCATACCTAGAACTGAAACTAAAAAAATTTTTTTCATCAAACCCACGTTTGAGGTATCTATGGATAGGTCTTCAAAAATGATATTGAATAGTTTGCGCGAGAGACACTTCCAAAGTGGTAAAATGTGTCCCCCCCCCCCCCGTAACTTCTAAAAGAAGAGAATGATAAAACAAAAAAAAACATATGATGTACATTATCATGTAAACTTCCACCGAAAATTGGTTTGAACGAGATCTCGATACAAGTCCGACTCGCTCTTGCCCGGTTTTTTATGGTTAAATAATCAGTCAAAATAATTGGTGTTTTATTAAACTTCTTTTATATAGAGCTCGTGGCTAACTAATAACAGCCGCACGAGTCACTCAGGTTCGTGGATACGTTCGTTTCCGATGCACGGAGGGGTCTTGGTGAAAAATGGTCACCCATCCACGGACCAACCGCCGCATGCGTAACCTGATCGATCGACCCGAGCAGCTGTTTATTAATTAGCCACAAGCCCCTCAAAAAGAGCATAGATTTAACTATTTTGCAAAAAAACATCAACATCAAACAACATTATTCTGTCCAGTTAAGTATGTTTGCTAAATAAAATCATTTTTGTTATTGCTTTCAATGTCTTTTTTAGGGTTCCGTACCCAAAGGGTAAAAACGGGACCCTATTACTAAGACTCCACGTCTATCTGTCTGTCATCAGGCTGTATCTCATGAAACGTGATGGCTAGACAGTTGAAATTTTCACAGATGATGTATTTCTGTTGCCGCTATAACAACAAGTAATAAAGATAAAATAAAGTTAAAATTTAAAGGGGTATAAAAGAAACGTTTTTTTCGGCGTTTTATGCCTTGTGGTACGGAACCCTTCGTGTGCGAGTCCGACTCGCATCTGGCCGGTTTTTTTTCGTATTTTTTCGATAACACCATAACTTGTGGAATGTGGGATATTCTGATAAAATATTACTCATAAAATACAATGTTCCGCCTATGTGATTTGAATGAAATAAAACCCTGGAGACCATTCCCTCCTGTGTTACTATAACTTATTCACTTTACCTTTTCCCCATAGGATTGAAGATGTAGGTATTATTGAGCTGGACTCGGTTGTTTATGAAAAGGATAGCTTAACCAGCGTCAGGGTAGCGCGCGAAATTATTTTTTTTTACGTTTTTTGCAATTTGCTGGTCAATATAAAGTTGTACGTTGATTAAATTATGATTTGCGACCGTAACAAATATGTATTTACAGAATTATAATCATTGAGGTCATCAACACAACTCTCTAAGACCAAGTAATCCTACTGAATGACTATTTCATGAAATCTTGACATTTTAGGATTTTACTAACTTAACAAGTTGTATTACTGATTCTAATGATTATAATTTTGTAAATACATAATATTTTTCGGTCGTGAATCATATTTTAATCAAGGTAAAACTTAATACTGACCAGAAAATTGCAAAAAACGTAAGAGAATTTGAATTTCGCGGGCTACCTTAGCACTTCCCCCTTAAAGTAATTAGAAAGTTAGGTATTGAAGTCTGGAACCGACGTAGGTGTTTGTAGAAAAAGTTAATTCTAGGTCTGGCATACAATGTCTGTGCTTTTAAGTGTTCTAGAATATAACTTAGGAGAGCAGTTCTAATTATGTTGTACTTAAGTTATAAAATATAGCTTTTAAAATATTTAACACAACTAACTATTTACATTAAGTACCGTCAAACGGGGGTGAATAGGCATGCAGGGGTGAATCGGGACGAAACTTTAAAAGCGATTTTATAATTGAAATAATATAGTTTGTTGCCAAAAAGGTGCCTAATGTGTTTGTTGTATTATAATTAACGATTAAGTGTCCTTTTCGGCAACAAACTGTATTATTTCAACGCTAAAATCCATTTTAAAGTTTTGTCCCGATTCACCCCTGCATCCCTGTTTACGCCTGTTTGGTGGTAGGTACTTAATAAAAAACTTTTTAACAAAAAAAAAACCGACTTCCAAAAAAAACACTAGAAACTGAAAAAAATAACACTACAAACTGAAAAATAACTTTAATTTCGGAAGTCGGTGTCTTAGGGATCAGTATTTTAGTTTTTGCCACCGACTTCCGAAATTAAAGTTATTTTTCAGTTTGTAGTGTTATTTTTTTCAGTTTCTAGTGTTTTTTTTGGAAGTCGGTTTTTTTTTTGTTAAAAAGTTTTTATTTCTCGCTTTTTAGTGGGTCTATTTATAATTTATCTAAGTTACAATAGCCTAATGTCAACTTGCCCATCGCCTTTTTATAAAATATTCCTTTTCTCGATGCAGGGACGTTAATTGTTGAGGAGTTCTCCTTTTATTAGTTTTTAGATTAGATGCTGATAATCCTGGCTGCAGCATCAGGCCAGACTTATGTCAACATTGCATTGAACTTAAAATTAGTCCTGTTTAAAATGAGCCCAAACACGACTACGGTGCTGTAATTTAAAGGTTTGTACTTTTTCTGATGCTCCTGGCTTCAGCATCAGGTCTTCGGTGTTCCTCAGTATCAGTACGTTTATCCACACATCGAGCCCTTTTCAATGAGCCTAAACACGATATATCTGCTGTTAGTTGTCGAGGAGTTAGGTACTCTGCAGACTATCCTGACTGCAGCATCAGGTCATGACTTGATGATCATGAGACCAAATGTGGCAAATGCCCTATCAAACATCAAAACAATTTACTATAAAACAGTCCTTGCCTGTTCGAGTAACTTCTTACTGTTAAGGAGTTGTACCTTCCATCATCAGCCCAGCTACCTGAGATGGTGACATCCATACACAAATACACAAGATACTTCATAAAATATGCGAAAAACAATAAGTGAGCCTATAAAATTTGAGGGTTGCCCTCGATTTCTCTAAGATCCCATCGTCAGATCCTAACTTGGTGACAATGGGACCACCTCAGAACTATCTACTTTCGAACAAAAAAAGAATTTTGAAAATCCGTCGACAATTAGCGGCGTATTCGATGAACAAACATACAAAAAAAAAAAAAAAAAAAAAAAAAAAAACATACAAACACCCGAACATAGTACCTCCTCCTTTTTGTAAAGTCGGTAAAAAAATGACACTGAGGCGTCGAAGGACTCGTCCGCATCGCTGTCATCTGGAAACGTGCCAAACATTGCCACGTTGAATGGCAAAGTTAATTCTTTGGTCAAAGAACAACCCAGCCCTCTGGTCACGTGGAGTGTCGACCAGTTAGCTTTGTTGTACTCATATAATGCTAACAGCCCCTCTATTCTGTAATAATCTCATCGTGAAAAGTTATCTGAAGTGAGCTGTCATTCTACCAGGGGGCCTAAAAAGGCCACTATGGCAGAATCATAAAAGGATAACATTATGAATCATAATATGGCGAAGACAGTCCGTTTTTTTCTTTTTTCCGCTGCACTACGTAGGTATACTCAAAGAGATTGGGATTGGATTTGGATTGGATTGATTGGTATTTTAGCACAGATAAAAAAAATAACTGATAGATCCTTCACCAATGGGATTTGAAACGATTAACTAAACAGTTAACTAATCTAATCCATTCTGTTATCCTTTTATTTTGCCAAGTGGCCTTTTTAGGCCCCCTGGCAGAATGACAGCTCACTTCACCTTCACTGTAAGATTTTTACAGAATACACCAGCTCATCGTAGTATAAATGTAAAGTAAATTAAGTAGATACATGAAAAATAAAAGCTTTGCCGGGGGTACAACTTTATTAATGTAGTTTTACATGATCAAAGAGTGTCTTCAGTAGCTTTGATCTTTGACACGGTACTTATTTGAGAAATTATCATTAATTTATTAAGTAGGTACGGTCAAAGCTGAATGGATTACTTTTGACGCTGCTCCGTCGACATGGATTCTTGAAACTGTCCAAGGACTGTAATTAAATATCAATTATTAATGAAACCTTTACGTTTTATTTCTTAAAAGGTATAAATGGGACGTAAAAAAGTGTGAAAAAGACATGTAGAATATATGGAGCTATAAGTGTGAAAGAGAGAGTGCATCACCATGCCGGCTTTGTAGGTCTCTTGTACTTATCAGTGTTTTTTATGAACGTACAAAGTGACACATACATTTTATTACTTTCATTTAGGGAACATTTAATTGTCTATGTACCTAGACCTTTGGGGGGATATTGGGGGTTTGTTTGTGGGGCTAGGTACCTACCTAGCCCCACCCACCACCACTACTAGGTTGCTAGGTATTTTTTACCTTTTTCGACATAACGGCGTAACGCAGGAGTTATTCAATGGAATTTACTGTCATCATTATGAACAACTTTTACTATGGGACCAAACCTGATATCGCGAAAAAAAATCAGCTGTTCCCTACATTTTGACGAGTGAGAGCCAAACCACACGGTGCGGTGCGGCGTCGCACCGCAAAGATTTTGCCGAATCGGCGGGCACACAAGCAACTCGGGTCCTTCATATCAGTGGTGAGTTCAAAACGGTCACTGCTCTCAAAACGGTGAATGGAAAATGTCGCGAGGAAACCGGGATCCTAGAAGTCAAAGTCATTTATTTCGGAACAATATACATTGTGTAGAAATTTAAATAAAAATAAAAACAAAAATTCGAAGACATGTGACGTCTACCAACCCGCACTGGGCCCGCGTGGTGAATTATGGCACACACCCTCTCGCATAGAAGCCTGTGTCCCAGCAGTGGGAACGTTATAGGCTGATTTTGTGTATATATTACTTTTCAGTTAATGTGGCGAATAGTTATCTGGGCCTCAAAGCAAACCTTTGGATAGATTTTCACAGCGCTCTGCTACGGAACATATGGAACTCTTTTCTGGACAGTTTTCGTATGAAGGTCTGTTTCGCAACAAGACAAAAACATTTGACAAACGCTCACAAAGCCAGGATGTTTTGTTACTTTTTGTCTCGTTTCAACACACTTAACAATGTCAATGTGTCCTGTGTATACAGAAATATAATGAGAATAAAAAAATGCGCAGCACTGTACACGTGATAGAGGTAAAACTACACAAAAAATAAGATAGACTTAGAGTGAGAGGTAGAGAGAGAAATCTTTCTTCTCTTTCATGTAACAAAATGTGCCTAACCGTGACGCGTCCTTGAAATTTCACTGTCAATTCTCTTCCAATCAAAAGAGCAGTGGTGGGCCAGTGGTAACGGCCGCGACTTACGAGTTGTAGGTCGTGGGATCGTAATTCGAAGACATGAAACATCAATATGTGGTATCCAATTGCTGCCTAATAAATTTCACTTCAAAAGCTTTTGATTGTAATGATAAACACGCACCAATGACAAAACACTGTAATATGACTCACAAACAACTACAACGAAGAAACACAGATAATCCAATTACATTATTGTTCGCCTATAAACCGTACGTAATATTCTTGTCAAATCCCACTATTGCGGCGCGTTCGCTCCATATAATAACAGCATTCAATAAGCGTTTATACATCGATAATGCCACAGCGTAACAGATTTGGATACTGGCGTACTGTAACTGGATAGACTGGAATTACACAAGACCTCAATTTACTAGTGTATTTAGCTATTCGCAATAAAATTAAATCGTAGCATTCGTAGCATAGTTGCGTAGACAAACCGGAGCGTAGCCGCTGCTACGCGAGCTACGTTGCTACGCCGCTACGCGCCGGTTTCTAGGAATCGTTGTAATTAGTCCATTTTTCTAATACGGCGCGGCGGCGTGTATCAGAAATGTGTCGTCATATTAAACGCCTGCGCAGACGACGGACTTTTGTCCGCGGACTTAAAATACATAGATCGCTTTGTACGTGGTACTTTTAAGCCTCTTTTCGTTACTCGGTACAGTTGTAAGCGATCTATTTTAGCGGACAAAAAAGTCCGCGGAGAAAAGTCCGTCGTCTGCGCAGGCCTTAAGATATATTATTGGAAGGCCTCCCACAATGTGGACCGAAGACCTTGTGAAGGCCGCAGGAATCCGCTGGATGCGGGGAGCATAGAATCAGTCAAAGTGGAGGTGCTTGGGGGAGGCCTATGTCCTGCAGTGGACGTCTTTCGGCTGAAATGATGATGATGATTTAAGGGTGTGGTACACAGATCATAAAACAACTTTCGCTATGCCACCAACATCGTTATCGCGAAAAAATTATCAACTGCCCCATACAAAACTTCAATACCTTCTCGACCCAAATGTATGGGACATCTGTTTATTTCACGTTCTGATTGTAAACGTTCTTCTTTGTCTTTGCTTTCACACCGATTCAGTAAAGGCATATATATAAACCCAGTGCTCTTTATTACGCATTGTTTTGATAAAGTTGTTTTCTACATTAGCGTTTATTAAGATACTAGCGACCCGCCCCTACTTCGCTCGATTTTTACGACTTGACAAATTATCGAGATTTCTTTGTTTGTAAGTTTAATATTAATGTAGTCTAACACAATTATATCATAATATTGGACATTCAACAACTTTAATCTAAGGCAAGATTTTTTATTTCAAATAAACTAATTACAGGTATTTACACTAGATACTAAATAAAATGACTATATTTACAAATAAATACAAAAACAAAGGACGTCAAAGTACTAGTCTAACACATTAGATACACATCCGGGGTTCGAACACACGACCTACAACATGTAAGTCGCGATCGTTGTAATTGGGCCACCACTGCTCTAAAAATACATCATAGGCGCGATACGCGATAAAATCGCGCGTGACACAAAGGCACCGCAAGTCTCCAGAATAAATTTTGATATCAAAATCCGTAAATAAACAACGCGGTCATACGGACATAACCGAAAATTGGCTTTAAATTTTATAAAATGTATAGACTAGATGTTATAATATGAGCCATCAATCATCCAGTAGATTCAGGTGGAAGTTGCTGGCTCATTCAGCTTCTATGCTCGTAATAACTTAATAGAATATAGCAACACCTGCATAACACGATGTGGTACAGACGCCAGCACATCAAGCTACTACAATCTGTCAAATTTCTTTAATAGATTTTCAACTTTATCGCTAAAAGCATAAGGTTCAAAGTAGATTGGGATAATTTGACAGTTTCTGGTAGCTCGATGTGCTCGCGTCTCTACTTATGCGGACTAACCGAGCGCTTTAATACAGTAATCTCGATTGAATATGTCTCCTCTAGTCCTGAGATTAGCAGTTAGCAGCCTGTCGTTAGCAATACACGCTCCTGTAACATTGGGGTGAATTTCACCAATGAGACTGAACGCTATCAGTACAATACGACCGACGGTAACTTGGCGGGCCTGAACTTTGAAGAAGGCTGCGCAGTAAGATTTTTTAGGAACCAAATGGTGACATGAGGTGAGTGCGACTGAGAGAATATGCGCGAAAGTTCTTAGTGCCTATGTTCAGGCCCGCTAAGTTCCGTCGGTCGTATTGTACCTATATGTGAGCCGCGTTTAAGAGCTGTCAGTGTCAATATTCCACAACGAAGATGATACTGACAGCTCTTGAACGATGGTATAAGTTATTTATTTTAAATAGGCACAGGCACTTTTGAATGTCAAAATTTACAATAAAATAGAACTGAGTGATATTTATTTCCTAAATTTTCACAATTGCACCTACCATTCATTGTCTCTACATCACCCAAAGGTTGCCTGGTAGAAAATGCCGAGATAAGTCCTTCTTTGTACGTGTATGCCTAAAGTACTAAAAAAAAAAAATATTCTAAGTAGTAATATTCCAAAGGGAGAAGAATGGGTATGTGCTGATCGTGTTCAGTCTCATTGGTGAAATTCGCCCTTAAACATTAGTGGCGGAATGCAGGTGTACTATATAGTGCACTTATGTCACAGTGTACACATAAATACATTACAGTAGACCCACACATTATAAGTCTATATCAGTTACTAGCTACTCTGTGGCGCAGCGCACGTTGCAAGTTTGTCTTCATTTCTCGCCTCCCCGAAGTCACACTCTGATTTTTATACAAATAAAAGAAAATATGGCGCGGTGTATGAAGAAGTTTATTACTTGGTTGTTTCATGTGTTGGGATTAAATTTTTAAATAAGGAAGCCAGTTTTGATGTAGGTATGCAACTGTAATTTGGCGCGCTGTTTTATTTGCGAGGCAAAGAAAATCTTTACAACCTTTGCAAAAATACAAAATAATTATAGTAATACCAGCCGATAATTGTCCCACTGCAGGGCAAAGACCTCTTCTTATATAGAGAAGGAGAAAAAAACACATATTTTGTTGTAGGTATGGGTGCCACCCCTTAAACATTTATTTTATTTTCTTTTTAGTATTTATTTATTTATTTAGGCAACCAACAGCGATACAAATGATATGTTACAGAGTATGTGTATTACAGTATTGTATGGCTAATAATAGGTTTCCCTGTATAACTAGGATATGTATAAAACATGCGAATTGAATGGATATGTATAAAATGCGAATAAAAAAACGTATTTGTTGTTATAGCGGCAACAGAAACACATAATTTGTAAAATTTCAACTGTCTAGCTATCGCGGTTCTTGAGATACAGCCTGGTGACAGAAGACGGACGGACGGACAGACAGCGAAGTCTTAGTAATTGGGTCCCGTTTTACCCTTTGGGTACGGAACCCCAAAAAAAAAGTATTTATATACATATGTATGTATATACGTACAACTCTGTTCAGCTGTATTGAAGTAACAAACATCGTTTCATCAAACGTTCTCATTATTTGTTGGCATTTGTTAACCACGAAGTCAGTCAAAATACTCCTTGGTGTTGCCACACTGAAAATAAAACAATTGTATGGCAGTTACCCTTCCAACATGTAACTTAGTCAAAGTAATATGCATATTAATAACACAACATTGGGCAATAGTTAACCGGGCTAGCGTTTACCCAGCCATTGAACAATTGAACAAGGGAAGTCAACGCTTTGGCTTTTAGTACAAATTCCAATAGTTCCTAGCAAATAGTTATTGATGGGATTGGACTTAAATATAGGAAGTTTAAGTAATCCTACTTCCTTCTAATATCCTACTAATCACACTAAGATTATAAAGGCGAAAGTTTGTGAGTGTGTGTGTGGGGGTGTGTTTATATGTTTGTTACTTCTTCACGCTCAAACGGCTTTACCAATTTTGATAAAATTTTGTATGGAGGTAGCTGACACCTTGGATTACCATATAGGCTACTTTTTATCCCGATATTCTCACGGGATCGACATTTACGCGGGTGAAACCGCGGGGCGCAGCTAGTAATATTATAAACGTGAAAGTTTGTGAGGATGGATGGATGAATGTTTTTTACTCTTTAACGCAAAAACTACTGTACGGATTTTGATGAAACTTTACAGTAATATAGCTTATACATCAGAATAATACTTAGAATAATTTTTATCCCGATATTCCCACGGGATCGACACTTGTGCGGTTGAAACCGCGGAGCGTAGCTAGTTATTTATATGCACTAAGTCTCGGTAACTAAGCCCAACTAGACGAGAGAACCGATATTATCAAATTGCAAAATGTAGATTAGTTAAGATTATTATTTCCTTTATTATTTGATTATTATTAAATTTCTTTCAAACGTTCTGTTGTATAGTCTACACTTTCCAACAATGATGAGCAAACGCCTCCCCCAAGCGTTTCAGGCACTATTTTCCCGCGCGGCCTCAAACCAGATTCTATCTAGATCTACAAACTTTTTTCAGTATTTTTTAGACTCAAATTAAGAATCAAGACATGTTTTTATATTATAGACCTTAACTTCATAGCATTAAGGTACGAAATACTGAGCTTAAAACTTCTACAAAAGAACAATCATTCTTCTAATATCCATCTAGTTTTACATTACCCTATTTCCCCGAACACTATACGAGTATTATAGCGTCTGTTTTTATATTCAGTTTAAGTTGATAGTGATCAGCAAAACAACCCTTTATCATACGAACATAACCCTATTATATGAACTTAAAGAAAGGGTTCTGTAAATACATACTTGTTACGGTCGCGAATCATGTTTTGTTCAATATACAACCTGACACTGACCTGCAAATTTCAAAAAACGAATTGATATTCGCGGGCTACCCTGGTACTTCCCCTTAAGAGTTGGTACTAAAACGACCACAGACTACACAGTAAATATGTATTGCATTCAGAATGAAGTTGATAGATGAGCGGCTTTTTATTAATGCTCTCTGGTGCCTCAAAGCAAGCTTTTGGATAGATTTTCACAGAGCTACCTATACATCACACGGACAATATGAAACTCTTTACTGACCGATTTTCGGGACGACCAAAAACATTTGACAAACGCTAACAAAGCCAGGGTTGTTTTGTTAGTTTTTGTCTCGTCTCAACAACTCGCTTAGAAATGTGTCCTGGGCTTTCAGAAATACAATGAGCTTTAAGCTAACATAAAAGTACCTATGTAATGTTCAATATAAACAAAAATGAAATTCCTCCAACCCCGTTCAGCGAAATTTTCTCTCGAGTGATTTTTCAACCCGTATCGCTAATTCCGCAAGAAATAGCGTTCGCGAAAATAATAATTTAATTTTTAATTTGCTAGTGGTGAGGCTATAAAGAAGTGGCCGCGTTTCCATGGTAATTCCGGGAGTCTAAATATTCGCAGTCGGGAACGGGTGGGGGGCTTGTGGTGGTTCCAAGTTGCATAGGTTACATACAGGTGGGCGATTCCATTTGCCGCCGTAATGAAACTTTGATCGGGCAAATCAATTGTGTTAGAGGGTCACCTGCGGTGTGGGTCAGCCTGTCATTGGAACTGGTTACGAAGTAGGGTAACTTTATACATAGATACCTAATGAAATCTGCTGCTGATTTGCGGTTTGAAAGCTATGTTAAGCACGAAGTGAAGCACACGTGAAATAAGGTCTTAAATAATATTTTGCGAGCACCAATCCACCTGGCAGGGGCTACCTATACAGCAGTAGCGAATGGTAAATTTTTGTAATAGGTGTAGGAGTAGATATATTTAATATGATTATATTATTTGTCTATAGAATACTGACTGCGCCATTTTTCAAAGGGAAGCCGGTAGGAATCGAGTTGTATGGAATGGAACCTTCGCCACTGCTATACAGTAATATCTACTAAAACAACCATTTGTTAAAGCAAATATAAAACGCAGACATTAAACGAACGTGTATTTCTCAATTTATTACCTGTCCATAAAGATATTGGATGTAGACAGAAGCTTTAACGCTGTTTTGCAGCACGTCAGCGGTTCTTTGTTTTTGCTGTAACAATCACCTTTCGGCGAGGCAGCGCTTTCAAGCGCCTCACTGGAAAACAAATCCTTTCTCCTGAAGGACGTTTTGACAGCCAGCCCGGCGTGGAAACGTTGCGAATAAAGACTCGCAGTATTCACAGTACAATTTTCTGTTAATATTCAACGTTGTTGTTAAAGATTTAATGAAAAAACTGTAATGAAACTGACCTCAACTCACTTTAAAAGCGTTCTTTATTCAACGTTTACCTGGCGCGTCAAATGCCTTAATCTGTGGCGCGTCAGCATTATTTTTATTAAAGCAGAAGAATAATTTTGCAGGTGCTCGCTCGATGTGCAACTAAATACAGTTGCAGGTGGAGGTGGGAGAGCGGATCGATACAGCACGCTGCACGCCCCCTTATGTTCACCAATTGTTCGAATTTCAGTATGCGCTCATTGAAATATTGTGTAACCTGTGGAGCCACTGAGCCAGTGATTTATTCATTAGTCCTATTTATGGCGGTGGTACTCCAATGCCTTGCATCCCGGCTAAATCCTTTGTTCATTGCGCCACAATGGCAAAGAGAATAAATAAACGTGTTTAATGGCCCCGATTAAGAAATCGCGCCGTACGTAGAAGTCAGGTGGGCGTTACCTCCGTCCAGAATATTAACTACCTTTCTAGAACTATTTCTACATTCAATTGTCTCTGCAGAGCCACTTACTACATTAGCTGCTTTTCTTTTAAAAATATACTCAGTTGTGGAACTGAATTGCTTTTTTCGCATTCTAGACATGCCCTCGGGAGTAAGGACGTCGCGTGGACACTGTAAAACACGATTGAAAATCAAGATCGTTTGTTAAGCGTATTTATTTTATGATACCAAATACAATGTTTACAGTAGATATAGAAATATACGGGCCTGCTTTCGTACTCAAACATCCTATTATACATCTGAGGAATATTACTGGACGGCCAGCGGCAATCTGTGCCCCAACAGTGACGACGATATATATCTGTTTGTACGTCACCAACAGTGATAAATGGCTGTCGCACTGTCTTCAGTTTCATGTCTTCAGTTTCCAAAACATTCGGAGTTTCGGAGCAAGCCTTTGTGCTAACTAGCAGGAAACTTGACGAGATCTTTGTTGTAGAAGTTAGCACCCGTGCACCCTGGCGAATCAGGCGTAGTCTAGAGCCTTGAGAAGTCTTATGACTGACACTCAAGATCGACTTTTAACCGTTTGAGTTTCGTCGAGCACATTATACTTACAATTAGTTGAACTTGGTACTTCAAAACTTCTGTTCTGAAACATGAAGGTTGATACTCTCTAAAGCAGAAATACTCTTGTTGTCTAAATCATAATAATATTATGAGATACTTATTAGCCGCCCACGACTTCGTATACCCGTAAACTCCTAGTTACGAGATAATATTGGCTTTGCCCGCCACCGAATCATAAACACGTAGGTACCTAACCCTCATATTTATTTACTTATCCCAAACAAAAACCTTACTTACAATTTTCATGGGTGACTCTTTGTTTATGTATTGGAAAATGTTTCTACGGAAAATGAGATAAACGTATGTTATCGAGGGTATGATCGAACTTATTTTTGCTTTTGCTCATCGAGTTACTCTTTTTATGTATAGTATGTATTCGTTCATTATACATATGCAGCAATGTGGTTCGGCGAAGTAGAGCGAGACAATTAGGTTAATAATTTAAGAAAATAACTTCGCGACAATGCGTTGTTTCTACTCGTATGTACGAGGGTTCATGCAGCGCTCTAATATGAGTTTAAATATGTTTCTGTTTGGGTGTAGCTTGTCGTTTGCACTCTCGCTGCAGCGCTGCAGCGCTTGCATGAGCCCAGTTTAAGCTTAATTTGGATGAAACGTACATTTTCAACTGTAATGAATAACGTTAACGAGGGCCTGCGACTCCTCCCAACTAGCACAAACTGGTTGCTGAAGAGCTTTGGAGCTAATCCGATTATTCCCAAAGGCGCCAAGCTCAAGCGCCAGAGCGTGCACTGCAGACCTTATGCAGCCGCTTTGGAGCCAAAGGGGCACAACTTTTTGCAATCTATAGTTCCATTAGAACTTCATAATAGTGGCATAAAAGCGCTACAGGAGCTGCAACTAATAATTAACACCACACTAAAGCTCTTGTGACTCTTATTGAATGAATGACAGGTATAACTGAAAGAATAAAGGATCACTGATCATTTACCTTGTCTTTCATTTATTAAATACATCTGTTGTTCCTGAGTCAGACATTACTGAATACAAATAAATAATAAGTGAAGTGAAGGTAAGTGTTTTTGAGATATATTTTGTATTATATGCAAGTGGCTACAAACGCAGATCAGTTTATCGTGCATATAGTTGATATTATTGGAGTATTTTTAACGCGCCTCAATAATTACCTCAGAATATCGTAAAATATGTAAAATATTATTATATAAATATTATTATATCACATACTATACGATATTGAAATTACATACTTGACTACATTTGTATTTAGTAAGTTGCTGGTTCTATGTTTAGCTATATTTTACTACAAATTGCGATAAAAACATATAAATTTCTCAAGTAATGATAAATAATTGTCTTGTAAACATGTCGTCTATGAGAAGCAGCTTTAACTTGCAACTTCAACCTTAATACTTCCTCTCTGCGCGTCAAAGCGCTAAGTTTCTCTCTTCTGAAGGTCCAACTAATACCTGTACCACTAATGCAGTTCAAGTCTTTACAATCACTTTTATTTCGTACTTACTGCAGATATCGTACCACACTAATGGTTATTTGTTTAGAGATCCGTAGAACTCGTTGAAAACCCTAAAATACGATGATCATTTGTAGCTGCTTCTATACTTTCGATCTTTCAATTGTTTAACACTTACTATGTCTTACCATGTTTTCAGAATGCCTTTCAAAATAATTCAAAATTATAATGAACAACAAAATAAACAAGAACTTTGCATCTGTCCATCTAAGTGGGAAAAACATGGAGTGTTACACTGGCCGAACAAAAGCACTGATTATATAGAGGTGGTATAACTAATAAGACTGAAATTTATTGCCATACGTAGATTAATTTATATTGCTACTTTAGACTTATCCTAGTTTGACAGGCCTGTTGGCGTAGTTGGTAGTGCGTCTGTGTGTGTGAAATGTCCCGAATATTTATTTTTATTATTAATAAACGTGTTGACTATGTCTATTATGTAAGTAAGGGCCAATTTTCCAAAGAAACATGTTGTTTTTGATTCAAATATTTGGTCTGTTTCGATTCACCATGTCAGACACATGAAGAGAATAAGACAAAAGACACAATGTTGTGCAAATATTGTTTATACTGTTGTTATTTTAGAATTTACCTAGTATAATTATTTTAATAATGTCAATTATGGGCCAATTTGCCAATAAAACAAGTTGATTTTATCTCAAATATTTTTTTTATTTCAATTCACCAATACAATTATACAAGAGGCGAAGTGTTAAGATTTACATGCAAGGTATTCAAATTTAAAATCGATTTTTGTTATTATAACCATTAACTTTAATATCTTTACCATTACATATATTCATTATATTCAGAATAAAGAACAACAGAAACGTACTATATTGTGATAACGGGCTATAACTACGGAACCCTACACTGTGCGTGGCCCGACACGCACTTGGCCGGTTTTAATTTCTGCATATTCTGATAAACTCTCCGTACTTTCTTGCGATATCCACCAGTTCTTTGTTAGAACTTCCATGCTTTCAGATCCATATTTCTCTAAAACTGGCTTAAATATTTTATTAAATGTGATTTCTCCAATAAAAATAGCAGAATGTATTCAAATGAGTAGGCAATGTCCATTACTCTCCTGCTTCTATTGTGAAGCCTTAATGTCGCTATTAGTAAAACAGTCGATCAAATTCCTACTTAAGTCTGCGCAAAAGAACAAATCACTTCTGCAATGAAACTTTCAGTGGCAGAACAGTGATAAATATATCTTATAAACAGTTCCGTTAAAAAGTCTGCAATTAAAGTCTTTATGCAGTTCTGAAGCGTACGGCAGCGGCAATAGAAGCTTTTTAGCAGCTTTAAGCTTTAACGTACATATTTTAACTCTCTTTTAAAGCTATAGACGGCAAATGGGTTGTAAAATGAACTCTTTTAAAACCTAGAGTGGCATTTGGTTCAGTTTCTGCTACCCCTAGTGATATTTACAGCTATGAGCAGTTACGGAAGCAATAGTAGAACTTAAAACCACTTTCTGAACCCCTAAAGCGCTGCTGTACAGGTAAAAGTTGCAAAATAGGCTGCTATTGCCACTAGTGAGCTAGTTGGGCTGCGAGCGCTGGAGCGGTGACGCGCGCCTTCATTAACTATCTAAATTACGTGGCGACCGACTCACGGTCGTACGTAATAATAAGATTGCACGTTATACTTATACGGTTGCGACGATTTCGTCGTCTGCTGCTTCTGCTGCAGTCGTGTAATTTACTGCAGCGTAATGCACGAATCGGTATTGCTGCATTTCTGCATTTTCTGCAATGAAATCGTCCGCCCGACCGCCGATCGTCTTATTTGATTCGATTGCGCGAGTAAGCAATATTTCACGGAGGACTTGCCTTCCGATGCATTTCGAATCTATAAAATGCGAAAAAGTAATTTTAAATGAAAAATCTTGGCTTTTTGCTATTTTCATAGAACTTAATGCTACGATTGTTCACGATTTAGCCGCGAAATAAATTGGTACATAACTTGTATTTATTTTTTGTTTTTCATAAAGCACGTTTCATAGTACCTTGTACCTAGATTAAAGGTTTCGGTTTGTGTAGTCTCGTGGGTTGCCGTGTGAACCATAGACATGTGAAAATAGTAGCAGTGTTGGACTACGTGTGGGAGGCGCGTGGGCATGGGGCATGCATTGACTTGGGAACTCCAAATAAGAATAGCAGCGCAAGCTGAAAATAGTATCACCTGCCCATATAGAATAGAATAGAAATACTCTTTATTATATACACTTGGCTTTATTCAAAGGCATTTTTCTTCTATATCTTTGAATTACATTTTATGTTATTACGAACATAATATTTTCGAACCCATAGGTTTATGTAAAGTGTCGTACTTCAACGCTGCATTCGTCATTTCACGAAAAAATCAATTGAAAGTTGCCAAGTGTTGACATATTATTGCTCGTGACTGTACACCATATAAATTACAGACATAAAAATAGAAACGTCAACCAATTGTTGTGGGAAACTGAAGCACAACAATACAAATAAAAAAAAAACAAATTGTTTATTTGCTTCCAAATTCGATAAATAAGTTTAGATTACATAGATTTTAAATTGGCCCCAAACTAGGCAAACCTGTATCTTGGGCACCAAAAACAAAACCTTTGTAAGAGTAGATCAAAATTTTCAATAGCAACGTTATGAACAGACGATGGTGGTGGCGTGGTGGTGGCAGTTTCTTCCACGGCTAATTATGTGAAATCTTCAAGGGATGGAAGTTCATAATTGTTCTTAATACATTTTCAATGTAAAAGCAACCAAACTTTATCTTTAGCATGAGTTTCGGCGCGGCGGCGTGACGGCTGCTCGGCTGCTCGTCGGGGATCTCGTGACGCCTTCCTCGTTTCCTTTTCGACGAGGGTAGTATGAGTTCTTTTGTCCTTGTTTAGCGATGGTGAGTGATTCACATTTTCACTCGCATTGAAATTTTAATATAAAAAATTACTCCGCCTTCAGCGGCAGAGTCTGAGTGACGTTTAATCTATTTCCACGACAAAAACTTAATTTCAGTACTCCAGGCGGTCTGTAACGTGTACTTTTACAGTACATTTGTCGAGCACCGAAGATTTATTATAATGCTTAGTAAATTTGCATGCTATCTGAAGGAATTTGCGTGTAATTTGTCTTTCTTTACCGCGCCAAATTACAAGGAAGTGAAACGAATTAATGTTGTTTATTACATTGTACTACAAAGACAAACGGATCGAATGAAATAAACGATAAATAAACTCTAAAGGGAAAAGTATTTCTGTTAGGAAAAACAGTTTGTCTAACGTTTTATTGAGAAAACAAGAACGTCTCTATCTCTGCTAATCACACTAATATTATAAAGGCTAAAGTTTGTGTGTGTGTGTGTGTTTATATGTTTATTACTTCTTCACGCTCAAATGGCTGGACCAATTTTGATAAAATTGTGTATGGAGGTAGCTGACACCTTAGATTAACATATACCTAGGTTACTTTTTATCCCGACATTCCCACGACCATAAACCGCGGGGCACAGCTAGTAAAGTCTATAAAAGAGAAAAAAGGCGTAGAAGTATAGAGTACCTACTCCTATTTCTATTGATTTGTTCTCGTATAAAAGTGTAACGATGCAGTGCGCGTTGTTCCCACGGTGTGGACTGTGGAGCGATGTGTGCAGCCGCGAACTTACTCTAAACAAATAATAATAAACTCGGCCATTAGCTCAGCTCGCCTCGGCCCGCCCACTTCAAACACTACGCTAACACAGACGAGACACGACGTGCGACCGTGTTATGTACAGTTAACAAAAGAGTTAGGTATGCAGGATCGTCGGATATAGTTGAAGTTTAGTAAGAAACCGATGGATGTTGTCGAATAAAATTTTATTAATAGAAAACAAACTGCTCATTTATCAAATTAAATTTCAGTCGACAACATCCATCGGTTTATTACTTCAACTATATCCGACGATCCTGCATACTTATCTCTTTTACTGACTGTACCTATGCGATTCTGCTCCTCATTTTCCAGTACGAGCATCGAGGTTTTATAATGTTATTATAATTTCAGTTTTAATTTTACCTAGGTTATCTTTTTAAGTCTTTTTTTCTAAAACTTTATACAAAATTATGGAGATACAAGCTCAATTACAAATTTCTTTAATAAAGTAGGTGGTTATGTAAAGTAGGTGCCTGTCTACGAATAAATTCTAAGGCCCAAAGTTGAGTAACTCGTCTTTTGTTTGTAGGCTTTAATTAAGGAGGTTTTGTTTCAATTAAATTAAGTTTCATTACACGACGGACGCAAGAAAAAGTTCTTAATTGGCAGGAACCAAACACTTTCAGCCGTTGATTGTTTTAAACATGGCTGCGATAGATTGCGTACATAATTGAGGCGTCTAGTTGCAAACCCCGCTAAAACGGTTTTCGGTTGAAAATGAGTTAACAATGAAAAAAAAATTCTATTACAGTTACAAAGCTCATTTTTAGCTAAACCCACTTTATCCTTACGAAAACGAAAATTTAAATGAAATATTCGCAGCAAAACCCGACATAAACACTCGTGTGAACTGCAAAAGCCGATATAATGAAGTCGTCCAATCACAGCACAGCAATTGCGTTATACGAAATGTCAAAACCCGACACAATTTGACAGGTCAATAGCAAAACCACAGACCGACAGTTATTATAATAGAGAGTTTATATCGATAAACCGTCATTTCACTCGCAATACCCGCCAAAATTGAGTGTCACTTGCAAATCCCGCTATAACAGATTTTATTCTGCTTTTATTCCGCTTTATAGACCTCACTGTGCCTATATTATTAATTAAATTACGATCACTTAATTATTCACAATAATACATCTGTTTGTAGGTATACGGTAGGTACCTACTTAATATTTCGACATTATATGTATTTTTGTAGCATTTTGATAGGGACTTCGTTCTGTATCAATAAGAATATTAATGTTTGTAAAGTTAGTATTTTGAATTTGGATCCACGTTCTAACTTCGATGATGGGTGAGGAACGAGGTTACTTATAAATTTATATTACTTCTTTTTGTGTACGTAAATATTTCGACACAAATGTATTTTTGTTATGAAATAAATAACTTGAACTTGTGAATTATAAATTCTTAAAACGTTTTTTTTTTGGTTTGTGAACATTCTGTGAAAACCGTTTTAGCGGGGTTTGCAACTAGGCTCTATTTCCCTAATTTTATTAAGGAAATAGGGATAACTGATAATGGATGGCCTACATGTTTATTACACCCCACTCCTACTAATATTATATACGCAAAAGTTTGTGAGGATGGATGGATGTTTGTTACTCATTCACACAAAAGCTACTGAACGGATTTTGATGAAACTTTAAAGTAATATAGCTTATGCATCAGAATGGTATACCGCCGTTTGCCCGAATTTTATTTGCCCTAATATCGTTTGCCATAATAGTCAACAGCCATAATATTATATGACGTAATATTCATTTGCCCTACTCTTATTTGCTATATTAGTCACGTGCTAGAAGCTTTGTTTCCCATAAAGTCACTTACCATAACAACATTTGTCATAATCATTGTAAGCCCTAATTATCACGTGCCCTAATTATCACATGCCCTAATTATCACATGCCATAATTATCATACATTATCATAATAAATATGGTTTTATTCGTTGATAAAATGTTACATTAGACCAATCGTGATGATTATGTTATTAACTCCCCACAACCATTGATAACACACTCCTTTGGAGATACAGCAACAGCACAGGTTAGGTACAGACGCCAGCACATCAAGCTACTACAATCTGTCAAATTACTTTAATACATTTTCAACTTTATCGCTAAAATAAGAGGTTCAAAGTACATTGGGAAAATTTGAGAGTCTGTATCTGTACTTACCTAATCTGTGCTGCTTGGGAGTTTGTTCCGCCACTTCTTCTTCCCAGTCAGAGTACTATATAGGAAGTGGTGACGGCCGGGCGTTTTGGCGGACTGTCTTATCTAATTTTGACGTTCAAAAACTTCTGATTCTCAACCTAATTTGAATAAATGCCTTTTGAACATACACCAGTAGACTTTTACAGCCTGTTAAGATTGAAAGAATACCAGCAATACGTAAATATTGCTGTGAGAAAACCCATTTTGGGAAGCTGCAATTGTTGCAAAACGTTACTACATTTACATAAATTGTTTTTCCATTGCTGCACGGAGTAATGCTTAGCAGGCAAGGAATTCCATTCCAACCTTTATGTTCGTAATTACTGCAATTAGTAGACAGCCGTATATTTGTGTTTGTACATAAAATAATCATACGTTTGAAGTTGTAACTTAGGTTGGTATGCTGTTTGAATAACCATTTACTGTGCAAGATAAAGTCTTATATTTTTCATTTAGTTAGGTTTATTATTTTTGAAGCAAGCATTGCCTTTTGTGCTGGCAGTGTTGCAGACACTTTTAATGTAATGTTTTAATATTATAAAATAAAAATGAAACACAAAAGAGGGAAAAAGAAGAAGAAGATAAATGATGTTTCTTTCAAATTAAGTTATATTTGATGTGACGAAACTACCTTTTGGCATCTAGAATTAACTTTATTTTCTTGTAAATGTTTACGTTCAAGTGTGCATTTTCTTTTAATGACCTACACCTTCTTCAGTTCTGTGATGGATAGGATTGGGTAGGGATTCATTTCCTGCTATCTGTAATCATTGTTCTTTGACAGTTTGGTAGGAGGATCAAGTTTTTATAGGTTATGAATGATTATGGGCTTACATGAAGTGAGATATGACACCACATAAGTACCACACAACATGAGTTGAGAGTACCTATTATTTTTGAGCGTGTGAATCTCGTAAGTAGTGTAAGGTTCAGTTCACACAGCGACTCGACGCGGCGCGCAGTTTTCAAGATAGCAATACAATTATAGACCTTATATACTACACAAAAAGGTACACAATTCAGTGAGGTGGGCCGCGCGCTACTGGCGTAGCTCGACGTAGTTGACACTGACTTGTGTACCTTGACTCTTACAGCACCGTACTTGGATCTCACATGTCTGATTCCTATTATATAATTCCATTGGGTAGAAAATTATACCAAGGGTATCGTGTTACCCAGTAACTGGGTTGTGAAGCTCAGATTGGCAGGCTCTCCATGTGAAATACTGGTATTCAGTTGCATCCGACCCAAATTTTAAAGCAAAAATTTATTAATTTGTCAACAAAAATTTATATAAAACCGTTATTAAAACGATCCTTTTGTAAACATAGGACCTGCAACTCCTACAAGGCGTGCAAACAGTATCTTGGTTGTGGCAACACAAACACTTTAGTAATTGGTTTACAGAACCTAGAAAGCGGTGTTCACAAACTGGTATAGAATCGAAAGACATACAAAATAAATAAAACGGAACACCGAATAACAAAACCGGGGCAGAATTTCAACTAGCCAACACGAGGCTATATGTAGGTAACGGTTCGACGGAAATATGTTTAAATGAGAACTCCTATTTGTTTTATGTTTCATAAAAAATATTTTTTCATATCCAATGATTCTCGGCGGGATTTTCGAGAAATTCGGCAGTTAGCGTGTTTTATGTGATTGAAAAACATGTGACATATAATATTATGTATGTGTTATAACATGAATCAGTCACAGCCACTGAAAAATTTATGTGCTGTTATTGTGATTCATATTTAAATTGAACAATCCTGGGCATAAGAATAATAAAAAACTTTTTACAAAAAAAAACAACCGACTTCCAAAAAATACACTACAAATTGAAAAATAACTTTAATTTCGGAAGTCGGTGTCTTTGGTTCCGCATTTTCGTTTAAGGACACCGACTTCCGAAATTAAAGTTATTTTTCAATTTGTAGTGTATTTTTTGGAAGTCGGTTGTTTTTTTTTGTAAAAAGTTTTTATTTTTCACTTTTTAGTGGGTCAGTTTGTAATTACAAACTTTTTTTATCTAAGTTATAATAGCCTAATGTCAACTGCTCATCACATGTTACAAAATATTGCTTTTCCCGATGCTGGGACGTTTATTGTTGAGGAGTTCTCCTGGTAAGAGCCAGGAGAACTCCTTAACAACCACTCACCATACGCATTGTAACGAGCATAAATTGCTTAGCAACCATATTGAAGTAATCGAATCGCAACCCGTGTAATATTTGTCATTGAGTAGTTCCGATGGCCATCTGTGGTCTTCATCATCAGCTCCACTTTACCAAATGATGATTTCCGAGAGCAAATGCTCAAGTTACTTTAATTATTGAGTAGGCCACACGACGAAAGAGCATTGTTAGAAATGACGTGATTACTCAACTCAACTCCAAACACAAGGTAGCTACTGTAAACTGTTAACTGTCCTTCGTCTTCATCATCAGACCCCGAATGACAGTCACAACCATGTAGGTGTAAAGTTCACATCAATACAAATTAATCAAGCCCAAACACAAGGGAACTGCTGTAAATCGTTGAGGAGTCCCCTCGACTGTCTTTCGACTCCATCATCAGATCGACTCCAGGCCTTCATGACATTGTAGTGCTTTAAAATACCTAATGAAAAAATTAACAAACGCACTAGTCGCTCCTACGATTTTCGAATGTTCCCCTCGATTTCACTGGGATGCCATCATCAGATCCTGGTTTCCTTATCATGGGACCACCCTTGGCATATCTCCTTTCCAACAAAAAAAGAATAATCAAAATCGGTTCATAAACGACGAAGTTATCCGCGAACACACATAAAAAAAAAAAAAAAAAAAAAATATACGGTCGAATTGAGAAACCTCCTTTTTTGAAGTCGGTTAAAAATGAGTGCTACGCAGGTGCTACGCCGTAGTCCTTTAGTCTACGATTTATAGTTCAACGGATTTTCGGAAAGTTTTATTAATTTTTCGACCTAATAATTTATATTATTGTTTTTAATAATTCATCAGCTACTGCAATCAACCACCTTGGATAAGTTGAAGAAATCGTATAAACCGTAGTGAACTGTGATAGGATTATCACAGTTTGCTAATATTATAAGTCTTACTTGTCTATTGCTAACTTTAGTTGTCTTTGCATTGTTTTCTTATACCTGGCGTCCGAGCTAGGATGAATGCCTAAATACCTATATTAAATCAACTATAACGGATAATTTCTACCTTGACAAGTGCCACCCTAACAACTACAACCGTAGGGAGGTACCTAAGCAAGGACACTGAAGCGCAATAATTTGTCGACATAATTTTTTGATATTGTTTCACTTAGGGGAAATAGTTCATATTAATCCCGACACGTGGCGTGTTGCTGTTGTTTATGTTCAGTGACATGTGCTGAATTTATTATTTATCATTAAAATTTTTGTATCTGATTTGTTTCTTAGGGTTGATTTTTCAATAGTAGATATCTTTTATCCAAATAATAATTGTTACCGTTTGATATTCTCTATACAAAAGTGGTCAAACTGCAATATTTATTCCTCAGATAAAAGTTATAGACTGGCTATTGAAAAATCAGCATTTAGTGAGCAAATTACCTACTTATTTCTTCCCAACTCTATAATATAATAACGATATCTTGTCATCTCCTGTTACTGTTCATTAAAAGACTGCCTACAAGTTTTCCTTTGCCTTAATGAACAGTTTACTCCTCTCGAGAAAGTCCGAACTCACAACGCTGTTTTCAATTAGCTATGATTCAAAAATATCCAGACAGCATTTTTGCTAAGGCTTGTGGCAGCTTATTTCCCGTCGACGTTTTTGATTTGATTGAATCTTATCCGTAACCCAGTAAGATATCTTCATCAGATACCAACAAGCCGCATTACTCGACTCCAATAGCGAATACAGACCTATCTTGAACGGACGTTTTATTTTAGAAAGATACCAGTTTTTTTTCCTTATACGGTGACGGGTGAGGGATATTTCATTCACATTGCTATATATCTTTATTTGCACCTGCCATCTAATCTCTTCACCACCCTTGGTTGACTGGTAGAGAGTAGAGAATACCTAAGGCATTTGTACCTTTTTGTGCGAAAAGTTAAAAAGTTATAAATGGGCAAAACATGTCTGTTTTTTTTTTTTTTTAATCATAATAAATGTTAGTCAATTATCTGTCGAAATAAATGGAAAGTGGAAAGAAAAACAAGGTGTTTAGCAATCGTAAGCCGGTAATAACTCCCGCGGGAACACTGAATCTTTAATGTCGGACAGACGGCGCGGCGCGTTACTCACAACTGTTTGACGACAGGGATGACTGTTATTAATATTAAAGAAACGGATGGGTTTTTATTAAGTGCTTTCTTCATCTGAGCAGCTGTTAAGGGGACTACAGGATTTAAACGCAAAAAAAAAACACAAGTTTTATAATGCCTAAAAGTATATGATCGACTACTAACAGTACTTACATAGTGTGATACAGATACAGACTTAGATAGTGTGTTGAAAACGTAATACGATATGATACGATAGAAAAAAAATCATGAAGATACCTCTAAAAACTTTATTTTCACAATAAAAACCATACTAATATACATACGATTATTCAGATTTTTGTTAGTTTTATTCTACAAGCAACATTAAAGTACTAGAGTTTAAATTTTTTTGTCCAAACAATATATTTTTTTGTAAATAGATAATTGCTTCATATGTTGCAATAAATTACCAGCGTTGTGTCATTCATTGCGCTTCTCTTTGTTTTCTATGCAGTCCGACAGTGACCGCGCTTTAGGTCATGTAGTCCCCTTAAGGAAAAACTTGTTAGGAAAAACGACTGCCTACTTACCTACCATAACGTTTTAACGCGTGAGTTTGCTGTGAAGGATCGCTATAAAACGTTTATTTTCTTCATCCTCTCTCTTATCGTTTATAAACGTCGTATTGTTGTCCCCATATAAATATGGGGACAACAATACGACTGTAAGTGAAAACACTGGAAATATAAGAAGAGCATAGGAGTATTTTTTAATTAAAATCCAAACATCGTTTTTGTTTTCTCTATCAATCTATATAGTAGTGATGGAAAAAAAGGAGGATGTTTGTCGACTGGGAACGTCATAGTTCGATATACGAAGTTTGATTTATATTCTACTAGTTTCTGCCAGCGGCTTCGACTGCGTGATCATTAGAATTAGTTTACCCGGATAAAAAATATCCTATGTGTTGATCCAGGTTATAAACTGTATGTGTGGCAATTTTCATCCAAATCCGGTCAGCCGTTTTTGCGTGATTGATTAGCAAACATCCAAACTTTTACGTGGGGATTCATGGAAGGCTCAGACGTCCAGTGTGTATACTGTCTATCCACAGACAATGGCTCACCTCCCATCTTGCACCGCATGCTCTGTCACCTACACACGTGAGGAAAAACTTGGATATTTTTTCTATTTTTGCTATCGACACGCTAAGAAGAAGAACTTAACTGAGTTACTCGGCAGAGTACTCGGTTCGGTGAACATAATACCGAGCAATACCTGGTATTCGGTTACTCGGTAAAACTTGTACTCGGCGCATCTCTAAATGCATGGTTACTTCGTAATAGCTTTCGGGATTACTTTTGTAATCACTTAGATAAGAAAGTGGCCAGACACGAGCATAATTATCATTTATTAAAAAGAGGACCTAGGGTAAGTGACATCTCACTCATCTTGGTTACTCAAATGTCACTCTCCCAAGGAAAGTGACATTTCAGTAACTAAGTGAGTAACGAAAAAGTTCCTAGAATTTATAGGTACCTAGTTGTTATAAGCCTACAATTTTTTTATTTTTTTATAAGGTGTGGCACTGGAGCATAAATTGAAAATAATACTTGCACATATTAATGCATAAAGTAAAAGTTTATCACAACAATGGACATGCGTATAGCAAATAGCTTTTCATGTTATCGCTTCAAACAATATGAATTATCGTTAAAAATAATGGCGTGCGCTCGTCGATTGTAGTTTGTTGTGACGTCATAAATGTGTTAATTACACTGCGTTGTGTGCAAAGGGGTGAAAGAGGAGGAGGGGAGGGGGCATTCTTGCACCCCAAACAAAAATTGCACGCTGTTATCCTAGAAACGACAGAATACGTTGAAGGCTCTGACAAAAGTGACAACCAACAGTTGGCTTACTTGACTAACTTTGGTCTATAATTCTAGTTACGTGAAAAAGTATTAGTTTTTTATTCGAACGAAGTTCTTTAACGGAGCTTGCGGTAGGAGTAAACTGGTAGAATTCGTCACGTAACGAAAAAGCGTTATGCTTGCCCCCTTCATGTGACTTTCTCTCTCTCACGGTCAGTTTGTTTTCATGGTTTTCGAGGGTGCTGAATCCAATAGTGAGGTCAAAATAAAATACAAGATAGCGGCTGCGAAAACTTTCAAATTTTTCATCATGGGTGTCGTTTTCATGGTTTTCGAAGTAAATAAAGGAATTTGAATATACGAGTGTGTGTGAGTGCGAGTATCGCGTATGAACTTCGTTCCCGTCAGTGGTCCCTCGACTGTACACGTTTTTTTTTAAGATCACCAAACCACTCCAGTTAGATGGTAATAACTTAGGTAGTATTATTGTTTATCACACTTTTGTTACATAATTTCCGTGCCTTTTAGTTTGAGAAATAAACCATGGATGTTTATACAACATTAGCTTCTGCCCGCGAGTTCGTCCGCATTAAATTCCTTTTTTTTACAACATATGTATATGACACTCGGCAATACTGTAGCTTCCCCTTAGTGAAAAAAAATTAGAAATCGGTTCTCTAGTTACGAAGATTATACTTTTACCTCTTTGTAATATTAGTATAGATTATTATCATTCTCGTTTTCTGAAAACCCAATTGTCACCTTTGATAAGTGCATAATATTAACATCGAAAACACACCCAATGTGACCAAATCATAATCGACGACTTGACAGCCCTGCCGGCTCACTCACGTAATAATTCAGCGACACGATGCTGATGAGCACACCTAATTATTTATTTATATCCACACTTTTATAGATAAATCTGTTTTAAAGTGGAAACTCTGAGATTTCTTCCATTTAGTAAATTACTTGGTCGTGTAACAGTCTTTAGGCATTCACTTTATCGCGTCGCCGACGGCCCTTGTAATCTTATAGCGTTCGCCCACTGAAAGGAGCGTCTAGATGTTGTTTAGGGCCGGATGACGTCACCAGGCCTCTGAAGAACCGACAAGGCACATGCTCGTCTTTGTCTTTATTGCTTTTCAAAATTGGAATGGCATTATTTTTCTAAATAAGCGCCGCAACCAAAATGACAGTCGAGCTGCCAATGGTTTCCAATTTCGGTAAGTGTCGTCCAGCGTTTGACATTACTGACAGAAATAATCCGGAGATAACGAGTAGCCTGTACTTTCATCTGAAATCTGCCGTTTCATATTATTTGGTAAAGTTTTTTTTATATTTTCGACCATACTTACCACCGGTATCTATGGTTTTTAATCGTGATAATTTCAAAGTAAACTTTTAAATAATACGGTAGTACAAATCTATTGTCTTTGGTAAAGCACCTCAATTTACAAAGACAATGTCCATTGAAACACGAAGGTTATAAACACACTGTCATAATTATGTAGGTAGGTAGATACTTAAAAACGACAGTGTTTTCTTTATTCAGGATTAATCAAAAAACTTCTTGTAAGAATTCCCACGTGTTGAAGATGGCCGATCATAAACAAGACTGACTGTGATTATTTTTCTCCGTCATGCGCTCCACATGTGCCCGTAACATAAGCCGTTAAACTAACTGCAGACTTCTAGGTACATATTTATTTGTTTATGAACTACAGTTTCAAGTGCGGTGATGCTTTATGTCAACTATGAGGAGCTTGACACCTCGTTGATGGCCTTATTAAATTAACACAATCTTCTAAACCATAGGTTCTGAACTTGGGCGATAACCCTTCGTGGGCGTTTGAGACTTTCACGGCAGTAGAAGACCCAGAGAAAATTTTATTATACAGGGTTATTGGTAAAACATTAACAACCTCTTAAGAGGTCATTGTACTCATCATGGGACCAAACCTGAAATCGCGATAAAAACTACCTACATTCCTACATTTTGACGAGTTATACGAACATAATTTATGTAGGGAACAGCTGATTTTGTTTTCGCGATTTCATATTTGGTCCCATAGTAAGAGTTGTTCATAATGATGAGTACAATGGAGGTTGTCAATGTTTTACCAATAACCCTGTATATCCTATCTTACGACTATATAATATTACACGTTTAAATATAATATGGTGGCAATAGCTGTTTCAGATTCGCGTCGTATGTATGAGTAAAAAAATTGAGGTTCTAAAAAAATTAATTCTCAAAATGGGCGGCAGGCAAAATAAGGTTGAAATCCTATGTTCTAAACCGCTCTTTTGTACGGTAAAACAGAAAACATTTTCCCGTCATAGATGAGAAAGGATTGGTAATATATGTATATGCAGCTAAAACAAAAGACCCTTCAATCGACCCACGTACGATTTCGACAACAGGAAATATTTACAAGAAAAAGAATGCTGGCGCGGTACATGCCTTGTTATTAGTAGAAAAACATAGCAGGATGTGGTCGATGTGGACAGGGAAACTCGCACACCTAATAAAGGGCGATACAATATTCAGTGAACCGTAAACAAAAGACGCTCACGCATGATTACCCTAAATACGAGGATATGTTAGGGTTCCATAACACTTGATCGTTAGCGGCATTGGCGAACGCATCAAATAAATACGGACCACCCGAAATGTCGTTTACATTCGGTCATTAAGTCCTTTCGGTTACTGAATGGGTGCCACTAATGTCTGACCGATTCGAATTTGTTAAATTAGGCAAAGTTCCCAATTTAGTCCTGAATGGCCAAATTACTGTTCTTTCGTATAATAACTGATGATCGAAATAGTCTGAAAGGTTAGAAAAAAGGTTTTCTGCCCACGCTAGTGACTTTAACCTCGGTTCATTTGTGGCAAGCCGGCACAATTTTATAAATTACTCGGCCTTCGAGAATTTGATCCGTGCCCTGCTCCTGCTCAGGTAACCGCATTAATTAGCCGAGGTTCGCCACCTCACTACTACATCAAAGTGAAACTATTTGGTCACTTTCAAAGACGTAGTACAATTCCGACCTTGTTTCATTTAAAAAAGGAGAAGTTTTTATGTTTCTTTGTATGTATTTTTTATGTATTTTCATCGATATTTCGATTTTGAGTATTCTTTTTTAGATGTCATGCTCATGTCCTATCTATAAAAATTCAGTAAGTTTCTGAGCTACCAAAATTCGACGTGTTACAAGATATTGACGAACCCAATGGAGCATGATTTTCTTTGTGAATTTCTCCGAAAGTGGGTAAAAATGTTTTTCATAACATACATTATTGGCTGAGGTTTCCTTATCGAAACTCGTTCGTGGGTATTGTGAAAGAAGAGGAATGAGGAATTGAAACGAATAATAACATGAAAACTTTTCATTATGGCTGCGGTTATGGGAAGGGTGTGGTTTCAAAACGATTGTTTGGGGGTAAACTAGACCGAATACAATGAATAAAAGTTGTGTGAAAATGTGCCGACCGGGGCCTACTGTGCTCGGGGTCCGGGAGCCGAAACCACGCGGTTATCGCCTCACTGCGTCGCAAATTGTTACAGCTTCGCAACACAACATGGGTCGAGAGAAGCACCACTATGTCGTATAAGCTATCACACACAGATAAACGTACTGAAACGAATGTCGACGGAAATGCAATCTCCGTGTCGACCTCGGCAACCTTATTAGCTCCAATTTATTGTAGCAATAATTGTAAATGGTAATCACTCTAATATTATAAAGGCGAAAGTTTGTGTGTGTGTGTTTATACATATGTTTGTTACTTCTTCACGCTTAAACGGCTGGACCAATTTTGATAAAATTTTGTGTGGAGGTAGCTGACACCCTGGATTAACATATAGGCTACTTTTTATCCCGATATCAACACTTATGCGGGTGAAACCGCGGGGCGCAGCTAGTCGAATTATAATTGGACGCTGTCATCGTCACGCAGGACCTTAAACTAGGCCTTCTGTTCTTTTTGTTTTGCATCCACAATTTTAAACCTTTTTTCAGTCAATATGACTATACCTACCAACCTAAACGTTTTTCCAATTCACGTTGCGTTAGTTTTGGCAACGTTATATATTGTACCCGTTGGTTTTTGTTTGCAGCTCGGCTTGTATAACTAGATGGTGAATCGATAGCTGAAAATGGATGAAAGCTTGTCGAGGTAAAAAAAAGTGTTATATTTTGTGATTTTACAGACTTCAAAAAAAAAGAAGGTTATCAATTCGATACGTATGTATGTAATGTTATTGAAATTGATTTATATTCACATATGACAATCTATTAGGGCTTCCAAACAAATATACAAAATTTTATAGACGTATGTATGTATGTATGTTTGTCCACGCATATCTCCGTAACTATTAATCGGATCGTGACCATTCTTTTTTTATTGGCTTACATTTCCTTCAACTTAGGGAACAGTGCCAGTTTCATCAAAATCGATTCAGTAATTTTCAAGATATGGACTAAGACGTGAAAGTGTGACGGCCTGGCTTATTGATACGAGTTATGGGTGTAGTGTCAAAGCGAAAACATCTCAAAACCTTGGTCAAATTCTAGTGCAACAACTAAAAATTACCAAATAAAAAGTAATTTAAAAAAATTAAACCGACTTCAAAAAGAAATGAACTCAAAATTATGAAATAACTTTAATTTCGGAAGTCGGTGGCAAAAAACTAAAACTAAAATACAGATCCCAAGACACCGACTTCCGAAATTAAAGTTATTTCATAATTTTGAGTTCATTTCTTTTTGAAGTAGGTTTAATTTTTTTAAATTACTTTTTTTCTAAACGTTCTTGGAGCATATAGTTACCTAGCGGATGGAGTGAGTGAAAATTGGAAATTTTAATTTTATGTCTTTGAAACGTGTATACTCCTCTCAGCTATAGGCGGATAATCTCGTTAATTAATTATAGTGTGTGTGAACTGCGAACTACTATCAAAACACGTTTGAAGTGAAGACGTTTGTGGTGGCCTGAGTAAACATCTTACGAGAAAAGGGCTCCCTTAATGAACTTTAATGCAGCTCACTATATAACCCTTGGGCAACTGTCACTTTGCAAGTTAGTAGGAGTAGGTATCTAGTCCCTTTTGAGATACTGTGTGGTAAGTAGTTTTAGCATATATGAAATACTAGCTGCGCCCCGCGGTTTCACCCGCGTAAGTGTCGATCCCGTGGGAATATCGGGATCAAAAGTAGCCTATATGTTAATCCAGGGTGTCAGCTACCTCCATACAAAATTTCATCAAAATTGGTCCAGCCGTTTGAGCGTGAAGAAGTAACAAACATATAAACACACACACACACCCCCCCACACACACACACTCACAAACTTTGTTTTTATACAATATTTTGTGTGATATACAACGTTATTTTTAGTATATGCGAAACCTGAATATAGTTTGTTCAGAATAAGTAACTGAATCGATTCCAATAAATTTTACCCCATGTTATATTTTGTCCCAAAAATATTTAAAAAAGGTTAAAAGTTGGACAGCGAGCGACACTAAGTAGGTTATCCAATCTCCGCGCCGAACGGTTAGGTACCTAGGTAAAGTTGTTCAGTTCGATGGTCTAAAGCACCTCTTAAAGTTTTTCAGGTTAATTTTTTAACACCCTATAGAGGGTTAACGTAAACATAGCAATTTTTTGCGGACAAAAATGGTTACGGGGGTCGTTCACTTACGTTACGAAGTAATACTGTTTGACATGTAGTTAATATTACATTTAGTTTCAAAGTTAATTAATTAACGGCGGTTGCAAGCTCGGCAATTAACATAAGACTTGTTATAATTAATAACGAACATCTGTTTTGTGCACGTAGTTCTACAAAAACAAAATACAAAGTAAATATTTACGATTCAAACTCCAATTTGCTGGAAGCTTTTTATGTCATCAGCTAAAACAAAATCCATACTTATAATATAATATATAAATTCGAAAGTAACTCTGTCTGTATGTTACCTTTTCACGCTTAAACCACTCAACGGATTTCGATAAAATTTGGCAGAGAGATAGATTGCATCCCGGGGAAGGACATAGGATACTTTTTATCCCGATATTCCCACGGGATCAACACTTATGTAGGTGAAACCGTGGGGCGCTGCTAGTTATAAACTTAAGTCGCTTGTCGTGTCTGTCTGTGTGACTGCGTTGTTCTTCTAAACTACGCAACGGATTGTGATGCGGTCTTCACCATTATTTAGAGAATTTATTCCGGAAGGATTATGTGTACAGAGGAGTAATTGCGTAACACACTAACAGTAGCAATGACTTTCATTTTGACAGTTCAACAACATTCATTGCGTTACTTACGGTGTTGACCGGACAAATTTTTCGAACATATGAAGTAATGGATTAGCAATATACTTCAAAATTATTCAAATTGTGATTGATAGTGTGTTATGCGCAGGTATATTAATATTAAAATTACGTATAATAAAGAAATCTCTACGTTTTGTGAAGTTGTTAAAACCGTGCGAAGCAGGGGCGGGTGGGTCGCTAGTGAAAAATAAACCGCTTTACATTAACAACCAAAAGAAACATCAAAAAAAGGCTAATAAGATAGATAGAAATAATGAGATACTGAGGTAACATAAGCTACGTTTGCCGCGGTCGGTCCGAGGATGGGTGACCATCCATTACATATCGAGACCTTTCCGTGCCTCGGAAAGCACGTTAAAAGCCGTTCGTTTCGGCTGTCTGATAACCAGTCTTACCAAGGGGTATCGTATTACCCAAGTAACTAACAGGGTTGTCGGAGGTCGAATAGGCATTCGCTGGATGTGAAATTCTGATATTCAGCTGCATCCGGTTAGACTGGAAGCCGACCTCAACATAGTTGGGAAAAGGCTAGGCAGACATCTCTATTGTGCAATATATATCTCAGCCAATGTATTTTATTTAAAAGATCGCACAAAGAACGTTCTTGTGAGTCGCAAACTGTCATACAGTATGCAAGTACCTACCAGCCCGTCAACATCCTGCTGTAGATGTACAGACACCAGCCCATCAAGCTATTACAATCTGTCAAATTTCTTTAATAGATTTTCAACTTTATCGCTACAGCATAAAGTTCAAAGTTGATTGGGAAAATTTGACAGTTTCGGGTAGCTTGATGTGCTGGCGTCTGTACATTATATGCTTAAAGGCACGCAGGGTAGCACGCCAAAGTTTTTTTTTTTTTTTTTGCAATTTGCAGGTCAATGTCATGTTGAATGTCGATTAAAATATGATTCGCGAGCGTAACAAATATGACTTTACAGAATTATAATCAGTATCACTTTACAATACAACCCTCAAAGTTCTTATTAATCCTATTGATCGATATTTCATGAAATTGTTGGTTATATTTTAATGATATTTTGTTCAACACACAAACTGACCTGCAAATTGCACAAAAAAAACGAAAAAAAAAAAATTGCCCAAAATAATAATTTAAAATATAAGGCCAAATTATTTACCCTGGCCTTAGACGCCAGCACATCAAGCTACCCGAAACTGTCAAATTTTCCCAATCAACTTTGAACCTTATATTGTAGCGATAAAGTTAAAAAAATTGATTTTCGGGCTACCTAGCGCTTTCCCGTTAAGAAAAAGTCCTGGCTGGTTCTGCTGAGCTTGTAAAAGGAAACACAATCGCAGGACTCAAAGACCTTTGACAACCAAAGACAGATCGGATTGAACGGATACCGACTTACTTACCTAAAATGCAAGGGAGCGAAGTCGGTGGGATTAACTGTGGCTTAGCTGCGGCTGATCGAGCGATTCTTACGCTCCGCTCGTTACTGTCGGGAGATAGGATCTTCTGTGTACTGTTGTTACCCTGGTACCTTGTAGTGCTACTGAGCTCGAATCTGCTGGAGTATCTGGAAAGGTACATATATACCATAGCTTCTGGCCGCGACTTCGTCCGCGGCCGTCGTCGTTCGGCCTCCGACTCACCGCGTCGCATCCCATTGCCCGCCGCGCTATTACTGTGTAATTTCTGTCTTTTTTAGGGTTCCGTACCCAAAGGGTAAAAGCGGGACCCTATTACTAAGACTTTGCTGTCTGTCCGTCCGTCCGTCTGTCTGTCACCAGGCTGTATCTCAAGAACCGCGATAGCTAGACAGTTGAAATTTTCACAAATTATGTAGGTATTTCTGTTGCCGCTAAGTATAACAACAAATACTAAAAACAAAAAAAAAAAATTAAGGGGAGGTCCTTACAACGAACGTGTTTTTTTTTCGGTGTTTTTGCCTTGTGGTACGGAACCCTTCGTGTGCCAGTCCGACTCGCTCTTGGCCAGTTTTTCTTAATGTTAGATAGCCTTCAAGAATTGGGCTAACAAATGCAAAAATAGTAATTGTCTGTTACCTTTTAGATGAAATTTATGACCTGAGTTATAGGATACTTTTATCCCGATAGTACAGACGCCAGCACATCAAGCTACTACAATTAGTTAAAGGATGTCACCAAAATCTGCTCAAACGAAATACCGTGGTACACCTAAAGTGGCATAAAATTAACTAGATTACCTACACTGAATAATATTGCGTTAATATTTTTTCTTATGGAGACCCGGGGACGAGAATAAAATAATTTTTAACGTAACAAAAAACACGCCATTTTGGCACCCTTTCATCGGCGCAACTACCTTACTTATCAAAAAAAACTGTCAAGTTGACAGCTGTCTGCTGTCGGCTTCAACCTTCAACCAACGAAACAAATGTGAAACGATAAGTTTCACATTTGTTTCGTTTCGAATAAGTATAAATAATTCAATCTGAATTCCATAATAACTTGTACTCCAAAACTCAGAAACGAACGGAATGATATTATTATGTGAATGACATTTACGAACATGTCAGCTCGAGTATCAACCAAATGTGACGCGTAGGTACAACATGTAAAGTTGCCACATATTTTAATTGTGTTACAGGTAATTCAAATAATAATTTATTATGTTGTTTTAAATTATGTAAGGATAAAGATACAATTATTTTCGAATTCCTTTATTTTTTCTCTACGATTTGGTACACTTGTACCTCGAGGTACATGTTTGGGCAAAGTTGTAAGGGCTTTTGTTGACCTCCTTTCTTTAATCGATTTTCGAGTTTATTGCTAAAGCATAAGGTTCAAAGATGATTGGGAAAAATTTTACAGTTTCTGGTAGCTTGATGTGCTAGCGTCTGTACATTACAGTGGAATGGATGTGCTGGCGAATCCGCGGGCAAAGCTAGTAGTATTATGGGACGGTTAATTTTGCTATGAATTTTATTGTTGATACAAAACAGCGAAGAAATCTTGATTTTTGTGAAGTACAACATTGACAGTACAGTCGACAAAAGAGATAAGTATGCAGAATCGTCGGATATAGTTGAAGTTTAGTAAGAAACCGATGGATGTTGTCGACTGAAATTTAATTTGACAATAGAGCTGTTTGTTTTCTATTAATTTAATGAAACTTTATTCGAGAACATCCATCGGTTCGGGATCGGTCATGTTATTAAAAATACATAATTTATCTACCATAACTACTTAGTAATTTCAGATTTTTAAGCGCTTAATACCACTCTTGAACGGATGAACGAGTACCAAATGCCTAGATGTGTTAATTATTCATTCCTAAATTCTTTTAGCGCGGTTATTAAAAGTTCTAAAACAATTTAACAAGAAAGTTAAGACAAACCAGGTTCAACTTTACAACACCATTTACAAACTATTTCTGAAAGTGCAAATAGCAGAACATTTAACAGCTGATACATCCTACGAGTTCGTACTTGCACAAGTAAAAGCTTATAATAACTCTCTAGCGAACTGCTAGCGAACTCTTGAGTAACGCTCCCGAAGGTAATAAAAACAAAGCTTCCCTCTATTTGCACGTTTGAGTAAAGCGGTTATAAAACTGGCCAAGTGCGAGTGGGACTCGCACACGAAGGGTTCCGTACCACAAAGCAAAAACGCCGAAAAAAAACAGACAAACTGACGGACGGACAGACGGACGGACAGACAGCGAAGTCTTAGTAATAGGGTCCCGTTTTTACCCTTTGGGTACAGAACCCTAAAAATGCTCGATAGAATGCTGAGAGCTAACGGTGAAGTGAGCCAGAACAAATTGAGCGAGGGCGACCCTGACCAACTTTTAATTAAATTAGAAATTACTCTAATTAAAAATGTTAATGGCTCTTTTCAATGATTCTGTTTCAATATTCCAGAGTTAAATGTCCACTGCGACTGATTTATTGGACGGCAGTTGAGTAATTCTAATTTCAGTTATACAAAACGTTCGAATATTTTATTATAATTCTTATTGGAAAAGCGCTGTGATGAATTTTCGCCTTCTGCGTTCTCTGCAATGGGTTGTCGGCTTTAAATTAATGATCTTCAAATATTTATTTCAAGTCTGAATGCTGGTACCTATATTTTAATTTTGTATGTATAAAAAATGTACCTATTAGGTGATAGAATTTGGTATTTAATACTTCACCCGAGAAAAATGGTGTCATATTTTATTCATCCTTCAATTTATTTCAGAAACATTCTTTCGCTCATTGATTTTTCCAACGCCAGATAATTTTATCCGAGGAATAATTTAAAAATTTTAACAGTTCTTCCATAAAAAATCTGTCAGACCTCAATTTTATTCCACGAATAAAAATTGTCTGTTGAAAAACAGCCTTTAGTGCAGAAACCATTCAAAATCGAGTCCAAAACATCCTTTCCGCCTCATCATCATAACGGTGTATTCTAATTTTGAATACTTATTTTTTTTTTACTTTTTCCGGCGACTGGCACAAATATATGTCATTCTGGCAGCGCGGCCGAGGAACTAGGATACGTCGGGCTTGTCGCCTTCCTTTCAGCCAGTATTCACGGCGCGCGCTATTCACGAGGCCTCAGGCCACCTCATTTAGGACACATTTTTACTCGTTACGTATTTATATATTTTTTATATTGCTGATTACCTAACGAAATGTTTCGCAACAACAAGAACTTCGCTGACTAATGGTCTGCTTTGAATTAACGACATTTCTCCATTTCCGTCTTTTTACAATGTTTGAATAATTAATTCACTGTTTAAGTAGTTACCAAAGAAAGATGGAGGGACTTGAATCAATGGCTAAGTTTGAAATCCATTATTGTTAATTTGAATTCTAGAAGTTTAGTTTCCGAGTCCAAATTGAACTGATTTCAATAAAACGGCACTTAATTTGAATAACGCCTGTGCGAAGTACCTAATTAGTTTTAATTACGATGTCATAATCATTATCGTTTAACTACTGCAAATTGCCTAAAATATTCGTTCATTTGGATCGCGTCTAATGGTGAGTTTATGCATGTGGCTCGATTAAGAACTCTCATGTCATTTGGTTCAATTGTTGCATGATTATTTTTAAGAAAAAGTGAGTCTGGAATGGTCCCCGTTGATGCAATAGACTTACCCTTTATTACATGGGACTTAAAAATATTAAATGGCGAAATGTGAGTGTACTATACTTAAACTTATTTAACCATTTATGTATACACATAATACATATACTTCTAAACAGACAAGACAAAAAAAAACCAAGAAATAGGTAAAAAGGTGATGCTTGTTTCTAAAGAAATCTCTTCCAGCATCAAAAGTAGGTAAAGAGATGTAGACATCGTGTGTAAAAGTGAAAATTAAATGCATAAAATCAAAAACAATTAACTTAATAAAATAAAACAAATAATATGCGAATATAGGTACTTACATAATATATACATACTTCTAAAATAAATACCACTAGAATGTTAAAAATATAGGTATGGTACCTAATAAATACTGAAAAGATAGTGTTCTTTTTTACTCTTTTAAAAACTGCAACAGTTTGGCAGTCCCAAATGTCAGACGGAAACTTAAAAGCATCTCATAAAAGCTGTTATAATACATTCTAGGATACAGCTCAGTTTATCTTATCTCATGATACCTTGCTCAGCGCAGTCGCAAGAGGGGGCCTAAAAAGTCCACTTTGACAGAATCATAAAACGATAAGATCAAGATAAAATTAAAATCATAATATGGCGCAAAAACAGTCCGTGTTTTTCTTTTTTTCGCTGCACTACGTAGGTATAATCAAAGAGATTGGATTTGAATTGGATTGATTAGTATTTTAGCACACACAAAAAAAAATACTGAAAAATCTTTCACCAATGCGATTTTATACGATTAACTTAACAGTTAACTGTCCATTACGGTAACCAAATAAGTAGTAATTTACTTGGCACTTCGGCTTTTAATTAACATTACTTAATCGTAAGGCAACGTAAATTGAAAGGCGGCTTTCAGCGCAGGCTTTTCGGCAGTGACGAACGCTTGGCACTCGGCACTTGTTATATTTCTCGTCTGTAGCACCTGCCAAGCTACTGCCAAGCTTTTATTTTGACGCCGGAAAAATAAGTGAATAGCGTTTAATATTGACACTTAATTAGTCCGCACTGCGACACTCGGAAGATTTTCTCGTCTTACTGCCTGGTTCATCTGACTATAAAAGATTTCCGTCAAAGATTTGAGAGTCTGAGGATATAGACCCAAAATTAAGTGTTTAAAGTGGAATTTTGCTAAGCATATTATTGCGGCAATGTCCGCTGTAATAATTTGTAACGTGACGATATTACTTATCGTGGACGTCCACGGCATCACTATAACAAAGGGAAGTAAATTGTAAGGGAAGTAAATTGTAAGGGAAGTAAATTGCATGGAAATATATGAAGATGCTTTTTTTAGATTTTACGGACGTGGACCTCCACGATAATATTATTATCACACTTTAAAAAATACCTACGTTAAAGCTATAAAGATACGTTTGACAGAATTCTAAGGTACCTAATAAGTCATCATCTGCCTAGCCTTTTCCCAACTATTTTGGGATCGGCTTCCAGTCTAACCGGATGCAGCTGAATACCCGTATTTTACATGGAGCGACTGCCTATCTGACCTCCACAACCCAGTTATTGGGTAATACGGCACTCCTTGGTAAGACAGGTTATCAGACTTCCGGGCTTCTGACTACCCGTAACGACTGTCAAAGATCCACGAATGACAGCCGGCTTTCCGAGGCACGGAGGGGTCTCGGTATGTAAAGATGGTCACCCATCCACAGACCAACCGCGGCAAGCGTAGCTTAACCTGATCGATCGACCTGTGCGGCTGTTATCTTTAGCCACGAGAATTTTAAGGTAAGTAAATCTCGTAAAATGAAACTTTTTGCTCTAGTTCAAACTGTCAGCATGTTGATCAATATCTTTTGTTTGGCCATATCAAGTCAAAGCTTTTAGAGTCTTCAAAGTAATTAATGATCAGTCAATCAATCCTTTCAAGTTTGTTTACTTTGTTGGTTCATACATCAGGACATACCGGGTGGCAGCACCTTGTACATCTGTACAAAATGTATGAAATTTAAAAGATTACTGCCGGAAATTGTATTGTAGAGTTGTGCCCTAACAAAAAATATGCATGTACATTATTGACATATCTACAGTACCTATAGCATACGAACAGACGCCCGCCCGCACATCAAACTACTACAATCTGTGAAATTTCTTTATAGATTTAAACTTTATCGCCAAAGCCAACTGTCGAACTGTCGAAATTTTCCCAATCAAGTTTAAACCTTATGTTCAAAGTTGATTGGGAAAATTTGACAGTTTCGGGTAGCTTGACGTGCTGTAGTACCTACATAGATAGTTTACCTAATGTAGTAATTAAGGGAAGGCCACTGGTGGGTAGCACTGAAAGTATCGTTTTATCTCAAACTCTGAGATCAAAGTTTTCATCACACGTAATTTATGTGCTCTGAATAAATCTGTGTCACATAGTTTTCGCACATATTTTCTCGAGTTGTTTATATTACCTTCACGTCTGGAATGGAGACAAACTAGGATATTAGGTACGTCCTCGTCCAGACTGTGGGTATCAGAAATAATCGGAGTATCCGTACATTCTTACTCTAGTAAGTAATCCAAGACTTATTATAGGTTTAGTATAATAAGTATTGAAGCAACAAAGACACAATTTCTGACTAGCTGCGCTCTGCGGTTTCACCCGCATAAGTTTCGATCCCATGGGGATATGGAGATAAAAACTATTCTATGTTCTAATCCAGGTTATAGTCTATCTATGTGACAAATTTCAACCAAATCCGTTTTGCCGTTTCGGCGTGAAAGTGTAACAAACAAACATGTAAAAAATCAAATCTTTTCTCTTTATAATATTAGTTTAGATTAGTTTAAGTACTTATATAACAAGAGGTCAGTTAGCTAGTCAAAAGCCACTTCTTTCACACAATAGTCAATAGTCCTTGAAATGTTAGCTTTTAGGCATAATTACTAGAACTATGTATGAGCTATGTATAGGTACAGAGGGTTATTGGTAAAACATTAACAACCTCTTAAGAGGTCATTGTCTTCTTTCATATATCTATGGTAGTAATCATTATGAACCACTTTTAGTACTTACTATGGGACCAAACCGAAATCGCGAAAAAAAATCAGCTGTTCCCTACATTTATGTTCGTATAACTCGTCAAAATCGTATAGTACGAAAACAACCGTGGCCCGTGGCTAAATAATAACAGCCGCACAGATCGATCGATCAGGTTGAGCTACGCTTGCCGCGGTTGGGGTTGCGGATGGGTGACCATCTTTACATACCCGAGACCCCTCCGTGTAGTCCCGGCTGTCATTCGTGGATCTTTGACAGTCGTTACGGGTAGTCAGAAGCCCCAAAGTCTGACAACCAGTCTTACCAAGGGGTATCGTATTACCCAGTAACTGGGTTGCGGAGGTCAGATAGGCAGTCGTTCCATGTAAAATACTGGTATTCAGCTGCATCCGGTTAGACTGCAGCTTCCAGTCTTCAGACCCCAACATAGTTGGGAAAAGGCTAGGCAGATGATAGTACCAAAACATACTTAACATAACGTCTACGGGGAATTCCAAAGAGGGCGCTATACAGTGTCAAATTAAATTAGCTAGCCAAACTGTACGTGACGGGATCGATACCCGCGTCACGTCTATAGAGTTTCGCTATATCAAATCACAAAAATCTTTAAATATTCGATTTCTTTTTAGGGGTCAACGACCGCTCGTAGTGTAACTTTAAGTATGAGATGAGAAAATGTGTTTTATCGTTTTAAGATATCGATACCAATGACGCCTGTGAAGTTTACACAAAAATCCGTTTTTTTACCTGATATTTCAAGTAAAAACACTAAAAGCGGTCGAAGACCCCACAAAAAAAAACATCAAATTAATTTTTTTTAGGATTCCGTACCCAAAGGGTAAAAAAACGGGACCGTATTACAAGACTCCACTGTCTGTCTGTCTGTCACCAGGCTGTATCTCATGAACCGTGATAGCTAGACAGCTGAAATTTCCACAGATGATGTATTTCTGTTGCCGCTATAACAACAAATACTAATAACAGAATAAAATAAATGTTTAAGGGGGCTCCACAACAAACGTGTTTTTTTCGGCGTTTTTGCCTTGTGGTACGGAACCCTTCGTGTGCGAGTCCGACTCGCACTTGGCCAGTTTTTTGTTTGATCGTGTTTAGAAATCGATTCCCATCAGCACCCTAATTGCGTAACAAACGATCACTCTCAATTTGAATCATTTTGAAGCATATTTCTAATCCATTGCTCCATATGTTCGAAAAATGTGTCTGCTCAACAACGCAAATAACGCAATGAATGTTGTTGAACTGTCAAAATGAAACCCATTGCTACTGATAGTGTGTTACGCAATTACCCTGCAGGTATGCAGAGTTTCGCTAGCTAGCGCCCTGTGTTCCTAAACCACATAATAAAATAGTAGAAGCACATGAGTAGACAAACGGAAAGAAGTACCTAAACTCTCAGTACAAAACCGTGAGCTAAAGTAATTCAGTCCCCCATTATTTAATCTGTGGCAAGCCAAGCGCATGGTGCGGGTGCGTCCGTATCAGAGGCGCGATAACCCGCGTGAACCCGCGCCCGCTGTTATATCACCTCTCCTTTATTTTTATCATCGTGTGCGATTAGGGAGACACGACCATGTCACTCACACGCCACTTTCAACAATTTGTCACAGAGGAAAACAATTAGGTACTTTGGAGGGCTTTTTTCTCAGCGTTACTTAATATAGGAAAGTGCTAGGTATATACCTTTTTCTTTTAGGTTTAAATAGTCGATCCCGTGGGAATATCGGGATAAAAACTATCCTATGTCCTTTCCTGGGACTCAAACTATCTCTATACCAAATTTCATCAAAATCGGTACAGCGGTTTAAGCGTGAAAAGGTAACATACAGACAGACAGAGTTACTTTCGAATTTATAATTATTATGTATGGATTAGTATGGATATCTACAGCCAGGTCTTTTCATAGGTGTAGCATGATTAATGTGATCCAGATATGTTTCAAATAAAAGTGTTTTTACAGGTACATAAATATCATTCCAACAATGGTATAGAAAACTTGGGACGTTCTTGCCATTATTTATTTGGGCTATTTACCTACAATATATTATTTTTCCTGTCTTTAAACGAAAGCGTCAGGATAGCCCTCTAAATTCAAATAAGTAGGTAAGATTTTTTTTTTTTTTATTTTTTTCATTAAATAGTCATTAGTCCTATTGATTATAAGAATTTGAGAAGGTTGTATTGATAAATTTTAATGATTATAATTCTGTAAATACATACTTGTTACGGTCGCAAATCTTATTTTGTTTTACATACAACCTGATACTGACCTGCAAATTGCAAAAAACTTAAGAAAATTTTAATTTCGTGGGCTACCCTGGTGCTTCCTCCGTAATAACAGCCATGGCATGGCGAGGCACATGCTTTAGCCACGAGGCGCGGATATTCTCCATAATATCCGCACTTGCACGCAGCTGGTGCCTCTCTATGATACATGGCGGTCCCGTGTGCTGGCGAGCGCTCGCTTGTCAAACGCGGATATTACTAGAATTGGATTTCCTTTATGAAAATAGCATTGAAATATTCACAAAAAGGGGTGGTTAACTCAATCAATCCAAAATAGTTTTAACCGTAGATCGTTCGAAATTTATTTGCCAAACATGTAAACAAATAATGAGTAAAATTTGAAACTTTTCGCACAAAAAGGTACAAAGGCGAACTTTTAATGTCCATACAATAAAGTTCAGTTTACGCTTTTTTAAATAGAGTTAGTCAACTGAAATCAACTTATTTACCATTAAATTAAAGTTTATATTTGTTTAACTTGATATAACAACAATTAGAAACATACATTTGAATAGACCTTATGTTATGTTTCAAACAGTGTTGTATCGTTAAGCTACCTGTTAGGAAGTTACCTGAATGTTACCGCACCCTAATTGCGTAACACACTATCAATCTCAAACTGAATAATAATTATGAAGGATATTGTTAATCCATTGCTTCATAATTATGTTCGAAATATTTGTCTGCACGTACATAACGCAATGAATGTTGCTGATCTGTCAACATGAAAGCCATTGCTACTGTTAGTGTGTTACGCATTACGCAATTACCCTGCAGAGCCCATGTACAGACGCTATCGCCAGCACATCAAGCTACCCAAAACTGTCAAATTTTCCCCAATCAACTTTTAACCTTAGGTTTTAGCAATACAGTTCAAAATCTATTAAAGAAATTTGACAGATTGTAGTAGCTTGATGTGCTGGCGTCTGTACCGATTACGTTATCAAGATCGAAATAAGAATTTAATGAAACGGTTTATTGGCTTTTTTGGAATTTTTATTTGCTCCGGTTTTTTTTTTTTGTGGATGGGAAATCATCAAATGACCCCTCCCGCTCTGGGTGGAGCGGAAGGGAGTGTCAGACTCTTACTGGCTAAAACCCACCCGTGTTCCTTCCTTAGACCTTTATGTTCCGGGCCAGCGGTAACCCTTTCGGACAATCCCGCTGACCCGGCAGGCTTCGGCCCTATGGGGCCCCTCCTCGATGCTGACATCTCTTTGAGGCGCGCGTGGAACACGTACGCGCCGTCCGGCACGGGCCTGGTCCTGATCGGACGGTGAGCTACCCATAACTCTCCGCCCACAGGCCCGCATTTGCTCCGGCTTACCTCTGTCATAAATTCACCCTTCGCCACTGATACACAAGCTGCCATAAAGTAAGGCATACTAAACATGGTATTTATGACAATAAGCCTGGGTTACCTACGATCCTAATCTATAAACAATCATACGGGAGAGGTATGATAAGCCTAACTGTGAACACAATGATTTATGATAATATAGGCAATGTAGAATTGAACAGGAAAAATCAATCTGCCCAGCCTTTATCTTTATCTGACCTCCACAACCTAGTCTCTGAGCAATACGATACCATTGGTAAGACTGGTTGTGCAACTTTCGGGCGTCTGACAACTTGTAGCGAAACGTAAGGTGCTTAACTGCTTAAGTAATATAAGCTTATTTTAATTTAGATGTAATTAGAAATAAGGTCAGCCGTCGGCGTTCCATTTTATTATTTATGGGCATGAAATATAAGCCGTAAATAAGTACTGTAGTTTCCGCCCGTGGGCTGCAAAGCGGCGTACTTATTTCCGCTCAAAATTCCCCAGCTTCAATCAAGTCATATTATCTACGCAGTTTTTGCTCTAAAGCTTTCTAAATTTAACGACATGGAATGTTGGAAAGAGGTCATCAGCTGCTAGCGTCGACAAAAAAATGAAAAAAAATGTAGAGGGTGAGTTCTACCCTTATTAGGGTTTTAGAAGGAAAAAATGTTTTCGGGTGTCGTTTTGAACTGTAATTTGGATGTTTCTGTCGAAAATTCGGTCAAAAATGTAATGTGTATAGTATACCAACACTGCAGGTGGTCATTCTTGTTAATGTTTAGAAGCAGGTGTTATAAAATTACCACATTATTCCCAAAGTTGATAAAGATGATTTTGCTTCGTGCACAAAAATTTACTTACTTCATAATGCTAAATATGTACTTAATGTTGAAATAAACTGGTAATTGGTGGCAAAGGCTGCGAGGCTGAGTTGGGACTGGGTGGGTCACTCTTATAGGATGCATCCAGACACATGGGCCAAAGTCGCCACACAGTGGGTGCCTGAAAACGGGCGTCGTCACCGAGGCAGGCCTAAGAAACGGTGCGGTGGCGTGACGATTTGGACTCGTTCCTAACCGGTTGGACGGAGAAGGCACAGCACGAGGAAAGGTGGAAGAATATGGGTAAGCCTTTGCCCAGCTGTGGGACAATATAGGGTAACGAAAAAAAAAACTGGTAACAAGAAACTTTTCTAATAAAAGCTGGATTATGTTCAGCAGATTCCTTTTAGCCAAATACCAGTGAGCCATAATAAAACTTGCGTAGTAAGCCTTCATAATGTGGTTTCATATAGAGATTTTCAGCATACGCGTTATCTAATGTAAGTACCTAACATGTCAGCGTTTCTCTAAAAGGAGTTTTTGGGAGACAAAGGGAGATTGCGGTGCTTCGGCATAAAATATGCAGAACCCTTAAAAGTTTTCGCGATAAGAGAGTGTCTGTCACCCGAGACACGGAGAGCACGAGATATGCAGTATAAAACTGATTTACATCCGTCACCTCACACATCCTCAGTCCAGTTGAAAACCCGACCAATTGTCATTGTATGTGTGTTACGTAATTTCTCCACAGGACTTTAGTCTTAGCCCACGTGCGCGCGGACGTAAAAATATCGCGGAGGGATTTTGTCGCGCAGTGGATTTTCAACTCTCGGTGTTGAGCCGAGCATTGAGAATCAAACAGAGAGCGTCAAAAAACATACTGTTGGATTTTCAACTCTCGAATCGGCGGCGCTAAGCGTTGAAAAGCCAGTGCGAGAAAATAAAACGCCGCGGGAAAAACGCGCCCGAGTGGACCACTTAGGTACGTCACTCTGTAGTCGACCTTCCTATCGTGCTTCTGTATGTTGTCACCACAAAATATCCTTTTTGCAACCTACCAGTGGCACCTATTTGGAGCCACCTATATAATATATGAACATTACAAATAACACAATTAACTTTAGATGGACATATTCAGTTCAATTAACCCCAAATTACAAGCCATATTTAGGTACGCACCCAAAACACCAATATTAACGTATTCATATTTCATAATAAATTGCTAATATGAGCCTATTGAATTTACGAAAGTCAAACAAACAAGTACTTATAGAAGCGTGGGCCGTATGCAAACTATTTGAATTAATAATGCATACATCTGAACAATAGCAATATGTTGGAAAGTTTTGTTGCCCGTCATAACTAGGGTTGCCTACCCAACTATATAAGTATAAATAGCATAGTATCCGGGCAAGGCTTCTAATATATTCAAAGGCCTAATTAAATAAAAATATAGCAGGCGAAACTACAATTTTTATCATTTCAATACAAAATGGCGAAAAAAGCGCAATTGGGCCAGTTTTAATCTCATAAAAGCTGAACTAATGGAATTTTTTAACCTTAATTTAGTGTAATATTAGTTATGAGTCATTAAAAATAAATAAAAACATGTTATTAAGACTCAAAGAAGCAAAAAATATGCACTTTCACCTCTTATTTTTTTTTTCGCCATATTATTTTTTTACAGGCAATGGCGAAAATACAAAATTTTATATAAAAAAGTTGGCAACCCTAGTCATAACTTTATTAGTTTTCGGGTCTCGGTACTAAATGTACTAACTACAGTAGCTAAAATGGCCCCAATACGTCACTCGGCTCGCAACTTACCGTACAACTAAACTAACGTATGAGCTCTTGCAGATTAGATTAAGATCTCGGCTGCTGTTTGTCGCATTGTTTTGACGTTTTGACTAAGTGATTTGGTTCCAGGAAACTTCTCGGTACGAAACTTAGCAACAACCGAATGGTTTTCAATTGCATAAAGTTCTAAGTCAATCTTGGACAACATTTTGCGGTTTGAAATCAGCAACATGTAGAGAGCCCCTTTTGAACTGTTGCTGATACAGGTTTGTTTATAATTATATCTTGGGCCAAAAGTACCTATTCCTTAGCTATGTTATGTAGGTACTTAGCATAGGAATTGGAGGGGGATCGTACATAATTAAATTACCTTATAATCCTACCCCACGCGAGTCCACTGTTCTAAAACGGTGCAGGAAAACATCTTGAAGCCATGTCTTAGAACCAAAATTTCAAAGAAATGAGAATTCCACCAACTTATAATATACTGGTAGAACATTATGTTCTACTTATAGGCAGTCCATAGGTACAACATAGGTAGGCTGGCTATAAACCGCACAGGCCAATCTATTACGCGGTGTGGAAACGTAACCGCAGTCCAGTCAAGTCCTTGATGAGACCGTCGTTAATGAGCAATCGCCCAAACTTTATTACTTCTTCATGACCCAATAAATCCTAAAATCAATCAATAAATACCTATGGCATTAAGTCCGCGGAGTCCGCCTCTGCACATTTATGTGTTTGAAGTATCACACTAATATCACAGATTACTGAATAGTTACTAATATTATAAAGGCGAAAGTTTGTGAGTGTGTGTGTGTGTGTGTTTATATGTTTGTTACTTCTTCACGCTCAAACGGCTGGACCATTTTGTATAAAATTTAGTATGGATGTAGCTGACACCCTGGATTAACATATAGGCTACTTTTCATCCCGATATTCCCACGGGATCGACATCTACGCGGGTGAAAACGCAGGGCACAGCTAGTTAAATAAATAAATCACTGAAAAAGTTTTATAATGATGCACAGGTTTGATTGGCGCTTGTGCTTAACAATGCAATGCTCCACTTTTAGGTGATGCGACTTTTTTTGGAAAATCTTATAAAACCCATTCTATACGTTGAATACTTACCTATAGACTTATAGGCACACTTCACACACACACACTCACCTCTCACACACAACCAATCCCACATCGCTACATCATCTGCTTGTAGTTACCAATTATATCTACTGAAGAAAACCATGTTACAGAAGCTCCGGTAGGCACCAACTTATTCCAAAAAAAAATAACAAACGAATAAGCAAAGCTATGTTTATTAAAAACAAAATTCGAAAACAACCTTGTACATGTACATAGGTACGTAATAACAAAAGTTTTTAATTAATTCGTGGAAGAAAACTAGAAAGAATACGCTTTGGGCAATTTTGATTCGAACAGAAAATACTCAGAAATTCTTACATGAAATGGATAGGTACCTATCGGTATCAGGTATCTATCTAATGCATTCAATAATAACTAGAAAAAAAAAATCACACTAACTAATATTATAAAGGCAAAAGTTTGTGAGAGGGGGTGTGTGTGTGTGTTTATATGTTTGTTACTTCTTCACGCTCAAACGGCTGTACCAATTTTGATAAAATTTTGTTTGGAGGTAGCTGACACCCTGGATTAACATATAGGCTACTTTTTATCCCAATATTCCCACGGGATCGACACTTACGCGGGTGAAACCGCGGGGCGGTGCTGGTATAAAATATGCGGTGAACATGACACAGAGAAAGAATACAAACACAAAAAATATGCGTCATACGGGTCACAGGCCTGCTCTCTGTAAGAGGGAGTGAGCCGTAATCCACCATGCGCTCGCATGGTGGATTACGACATGGTGACATCATCCTCCAACCCGCACTGGGCTCCCAGAGTGCGGATTAGAGGATGTCACATGTCTTCGTGTTTTTGGTTCTAGCACATGCTGGTTTCTTTATGATGTTTTCCTTCACCGTTTTGAGAGCAATTGAAAAAAAGAAATAATAATTTACACAAAATAAAATCCTTACCTTTTATTAAGTATTAAGGTTCTGCACAGCCAGTCCAACTACAAAGTCTTAAAAAACAATTGTTCGAAACTTCACTTTGTAAACTTTGCTGAATTCATCAAATTGAAGTAGTTAGGTACCAAGAAAGTAGTTGCAAACGTTTCATGTCCATTTAATTCTCTCCATTTTTCAGAACTCAATTTATAAAAGAATATGTAAAAACATCTATATATCTGTGCTATATTGACGTTTGTTAATCTATATAGATATATAAATAAAACAAAGGCGGGTTAGTTACACCAAACTCAAGAACGGCTGAAAAGCTTAATACCAGAATCGCTAAATACCAGATTCGCAAATTATTAGACTCGCAAAACACCGGATTCTCCATAAACCAGATATGCAAAATACCAGAAACGCAAAATAACAGATCTTGTACAGTTGAAAACAAATTATTGTTGGATTTGTCTCCGCCCCGAATAGCAGAATAACTATTAAAACAAGGGAAAATTTCACAAAAAAAAAAAAAAAAACATTCCTCATACATTAATTCTTATTTAACTGATTTTGATGCGGTACGAAATCAGCTAGTTTTTTTAAATTACACATAAAGCTTCCGGAATAAATGCTTTAACTTTAAATTATGTCCGTTGCGAAGTTTAGAAGAACAACGGGATCAGACATACGGGCACGAAAAGCTACTTTATATTATATAATATGCATAGAATAATGAATAGATAACTTCGGAGCTGGACACCGATCTGCCGAAAGTATATAAAGTAGCTCGAAATTGTGCACGATAACACTTTTCAGCCACTTTTATGATAAAATATCTGTGCCCAGCAGTTCTGTCGTAGGTTGACGACGGTCAGGGGATTCTTTGTAGATTGTATTTAACCGCACTTTTGTAAGTACCTATTCGATCCTGTATTTGGCAGAAATTGGCCTAACAAATCATACACACTAGTATTAGATGTTGATACTGGGAGCCCCGGCTGTAAATAGGCAGACCCTACTCATCCGTTGAGCTGGTGTCGTGAATGGCGACTGAACGACTGTCAGGACTCAGGACTTACGAGGGTACCAGTGGCCAATCCTTCTTTGCACCTAACTTCTGTTAACATCAATTCTAACTTAATAATATATCACACTAATCACACTAATATTATAAAGGCGAAAGTTTGTGAGTGTGTGTGTGTGGGGGTGTGTTTATATGTTTGTTACTTCTTCACGCTCAAACGGCTGGACCAATTTTGATGAATTTTTGTATGGAGGTAGCTGACACCCTGGATTAACATATAGGCTACTTTTTATCCCGATATTCCCACGGGATCGACATTTACGCGGGTAAAACCGCGGGGCGCAGCTAGTATGTATTATAATAATAATCAATTTATTGACACACACAAGTTAGGAAACATACAAACAATAACATGATAGTTAAAAGAGTGCATAAGTAGAGCCGTGGGCCCCAAACTAGGCACAGCCTGTATCTTGGTGGCACAATTATGTTAGAAATCACGGGATCGAGATTTATGCGAGTGAAACCGCGGGGCTCAGCTAGTAGTAAATAAATCACACTACAACAAAATAAGTAAACCTGATTTTATGTTAATGCGGAAATGAACTGCTGCACATTATGTAGGCCATACATTACACGCTAACTGTAACCATGGATTACTGTACTTACATGATTCTGAACCTGCTGCGTTAAAATTTTTCGTCGGTTATGTATCAACTTATCACACTTCACACTAATATTACAAAGGCGAAAGTTTGTAAGTGTGTTTGTACACTTGTTACTTCTTCACGCACAAACGGCTGGACCAATTTTCATAAAATTTGGTGTGCAGGTAGCTGACACTTTGGATTAACACATAGGTAGGCTAATTGTTATCCTGATATTACCACGGGATCGACACTTATGCTGGTGAAACCACGGGGCGCTGCTAGTCAAAAATTAAATCGGCTGTTTCATAGAAAAGTGCAATACAAAATGTGTTTAGCATCGAGTTTGCATATTGACGTATTGGGCCACCCTGTATATTCTGGCCCGCTGTCATCAGACCAGGGCACTTTGGCAGAATCATAAAAGGATAACACTATGAATCATAATGGACAGTTAACTGTTAAGTTAATCGTATCAAATCCCATTGGTGAAGGATTTTTCAGGTTTTTTTTTTGTCTGTGCTAAAATACCAATCAATCCAATCCAAATCCAATCCCAATCTCTTTGATTATACCTACGTAGTGCAGCGAAAAAAAAAACACAGACTGTCTTCGCCATATTATGATTCATAATGTTACCTATCCTTTTAAGGGTATCGTATTACCCAGTAACTGGGTTGTGGAGGTGCGACAGACAGTCGCTCCATGTAAAATACTGGCATCCGGTTAGACTGGAAGCCGACCCCAACATAGTTGGGAAAAGGCTAGGCAGATGATTGAATGTTATCCTTTTATGATTCTGCCAAAGTTTCCTTTATAGGCCCCCTTTCCGCTAAATATTGCAAAAAATATATGCATGTGTCCACGATAGTACTTATATTATAGAACCCGCGACCCTGAATAACATAAGTTATCTCCTACATCCTATAAATATTATTATTAAATTCGTTCCATTGAGTTCGTTACAGCTCCTTGCTTTAATATCGGGCATCCGGTCCGTTTCATCTTTATTTTCCCAATCAACCTTGAACCTTATGTTTCAGCAATAAAGTCGAAAATCTATTAAAGAAATCTGACAGATTGTAGTAACTTGATGTGCTGGCGTCTGTACGTAGCCAGATGCTTAGGTATCAACGCACCAACTACTTACAATACGACCGATGTATCTTGGCGAGCCCGAACTTTGCGCAGAAGGCTGCGCAGTAAGATTTTTTAGGAACCAAATGGTGACATGAGGCGAGTGCGAGTGAGAGAACATGCGCGAAAGTTCTTAGTGCCTATGTTCAGGCTCGCCAAGTTACGTCGGTCGTAGGTATTGTATGTGTAATCATTCTATACAAGGTCAAATTAAATTAGCTAGCGTTACTCTGCAGAAGTGTTGAGTATCAATCCATACTATCCATACTAATATTATAAATTCGAAAGTAACTCTGACTGTCTGTCGGTTTGTTTGTTGGTCTGTCTGTTGGTCTGTCTGTCTGTATGTTACCTTTTCACGCCTAAACCACTGAACGGATTGCGATAAAATTTGGCAGAGAGATAGATTGCATCCAGGGGAAGGACATAGGATAGTTTTTATCCCGATATTCCCACGGGATCGGATATCTATGCACGGGATCGACACTTATGCGGGTGAAACCGCGGGGCGTTGCTAGTACCTAAATATGATAAAACAAAAGAAAACAGATTTTCCTAACTCATAACTTCAAGTAACAACCACTTTGAATCACGTCTGTAAAGTTTACACACAAAAAAAACAGAGTTTTTAATTTAAACTGATATTTCAATTGAGACTACACAATGACCCCACAAAAAAAATCTAATTAATTCCTTTTTTGTTTTATCAAGTTTAGTTAGCGATACCCATCACGTCTGTGGAGTTTCCCTAGCTAATTTAATTTGACCGTGTATATGGAACCTTTACGGGAAAATCTTTACTAGGACTTACCGAGTGAAGTTGATGAGACTTCCGTGGGAGCTTATAGGAACGATGAAACTGCTGTCGGGTCAGATGAAGTTCTGCAAACATCGATAGATAGTTACATATACATAGGTATATGGATGGAAAATTCTCAGCTTTCCTATAGATGCCCTGTAAACCTCTCATTCAAACCCGTTGAACTGTACAGTCGCGACTACCTAAGTTAGAAACATACACGTACGTAACATCACCTTTGTATGGTGTACAGTCAGCAAAAGAGATAAGTATGCAGGATCGTCGGATATATTTGAAGTTTAGTAAGAAACCGATGGATATTGACGACTGAAATTTAATTTGATGAATGAGCTGTTTGTTTTATATTAATAAAATAAAATTTTATTCGAGAACATCCATCGGTTTCTTATTAAACTTCAACTATATCCGTCGATCCTGCATACTTATCTCTTTTGTTGTCTGTATACAGGGTTATTTGTAAAACACCAGCAACCTCTTAAGAGGTCATTGTACTCATCATTATGAACAACTTTTACTATGGGACCAAACCTGAAATCGCGAAAAAAAATCAGCTGTTCCCTACATTTTGACGAGTTATACGAACATAAATGTAGGGAACAGCTGATTTTTTTTTCGCGATTTCAGGTTTGGTTTCATAGTAAAAGTTGTTCATAATGATGAGTACAATGACCTCTTAAGAGGTTGCTGGTGTTTTACAAATAACCCTGTATAATATAGATAGAGTATCTATTCTAGTCATATTCTATTCTGTCACCTTAACATCAAGAAAGAGCAAAAGTAATAAAAAGAGCAGTGGTGGCTCAGTGGCTCGAACCCAATCAGGCACTTTCATCATCATCATCAGCCTATAGCAGTCCACTGCTGGACATAGGCCTCTCCTAATGAGCGCCATAGCGCCCTGTCTTCTTCACCAGGCACTTTACTTTGTGTAAATTATTTCATCACCACTACTCTTAAAACGGTGAAGGAAAACATCGTGAGGAATCATGTGATGAAGATGATGTCATGTCTTAGAACCAAAAATTCGAAACGTGACATCTACTACCCCGTGGTGGATTACGGCCCACTTCCTCTCACTGAGAAGAGGCCCGTGTCCCAGCCGTGGGAACAATATAGGCTGATTATGCTAACATTATGCACAGACGTCAAACCATTACCTATTGAGACACAGTAAAATGGCAAAATGTACGTTCGTTAGTAAATTAACAAACACGGTGTCCCGAACAACGCAGTAACTCCATTATTTTCGTGTGCATCACCAGACGTAATCCGGTTTGAACGGAAGCGAATTCGCTTATGCGGTTATATCCGCATTTAACTAGTTATGCACGCACCGGTAAAATCCGGTTGCGCGTTCAGGCAAATATAACTAGATTTTGTTTGAAAGTAGACGAATTTCATCATATCTAATAGATGAAATGGGGCAAATTCAAATTCAAATGTTTATTGCTCAACACAGTACATAATAAATACATTTCTAGATGTCAAGTGAATGCGCAGTCCGCTGTGTTGCACCAATTCAGGCATGCAAAATTATCTTTAAAATTATACTATGTCATAAAACTCATAAATTCCAATTAATAGCATAAAAAAATCATTTAAATTACAATTAGTAGGTACCCTATACAGTGTCATAAATTTAGATCTACATGTTATACTTTTCGGGCTTCATCAACCAACGTTTTTAAGGGGGTTCCGCTAGATAGCCCGCGAAATTAGTTGAAGTAATAAGTTCGTATAATCCTTGTTTGATATTTCATGAAATCATGACATTTGAGGCCAATTCTAACTCAAGAAGTTGTATTGGTGATTTTAATTATTATAATTCTGTAACGTCTTAATTGTTACATATTTTAATCAACATTCAACATGTTACTGACCTGTAAAACCGGTGCTATTCTGTAAAAATCTCACCGTGAAAACTTAGGTGAAGTGAGCGTGGAGTGAACTGTCAATAGTGTCAATGCCTAGCAAAAACAAACTCACTTCACCTAAGTTTTCACGGTGAGATTTTTACAGAATCGACTGGCTGCTTTAAAAAAACGTAAGAAAATTCACCATTCGCGGGCTACCCTGGAGCGGCTGGAGCTTCCCCCATAATGGAATTGGTAGTAAGGTTTATATTTATCTGAAAGATAAAGCCTTTTTTTAATGTTCCTAAAACCGGTGGAATAAGAAATGTGATAAGTATTTAACTTTCACGAGCGACATTTTACTTTGTTTTGTTTCTTTTGAGCACAAAAGATTAATTTAAATACTTCAAACTCCATTTACAATTAAAATTCAAACAAAACATGGCGCTGCAATGTTTCAGCATACACCAGAAAATCTCGGAGCGGATTCGTTCAAATTTTTTTATTTCACAAATTAGGAAGGTGCCTTATATCATAATATATTTGTGCGCGACCCTGGCCTGACTTCAATTACCACGAGTACTGCTGAATTTTTAAAGCAAATTGTCTTAAAAAGGTAGATGCGCACTTTGTTGGTGGCTCCGAGACAAAAGCGGGAAGTTATGTACCGTGATATTTATTCAACGACGCCAGTCCGATGCTGGAAAAACTTCTAAACTTTACAATTTACAGGGAAAAATTCTTTTAAGGCTCATTTATAGTGCAGGAGGGCTGGTGTCTCTTTATACTCGAGATAAATGTAGATACCCAGCCATTCTTGAAGTTTGCGTTATGCTTTTTATGACTTCTTATCAGGGACCTCGTTCTGAAGTTGAGCGCAATTTGTATTTTTAGCTGGCATGATAAGTAATGGCGTCGTTTTTCCTTTCGTAATAATAAGAAATCTTATCTACCTAACTTATTGAGGACATCAACGGGGTAATGGCGCAACACACTAACTGACTAACAGTAGATATATGTCGTTCATCTTGACAGTTCAACAATATTGATTGCGTTGGTTGAGCAGACACAATCTTTTTCTTTTGACTGTACTTACCTGTCAAAAAGAGTAAACCTAGATCATGTGGATAAGACAGAGATTAAAACAGAAGACGAACTTGCAGGGGATCGAGGAGGGGAGGTGAAAGGGGGGTTCAGGGGATCAGACCGGAATAAATCAATTTTTCGAACATAATTTATACGCAATGAGGGTGCTGTTGAACACCCGTTCTCACTGCCGTGAGTCCGTTGGGAGCACCAGAGCATTGAGCTGAGGATAATACGGGTAGGTGCTATGGTATTTTATTTCTATTGCTATAAGGTTCAGATTATTATTTAAAAGTAGCAGCGCCCCGCGGTTTCACCCCCATAAGTTTAAATTCCGTGGGAATATCGGGATAGAAAGTATCCTATGTGTTAATCCTGGTTATAAACTAGATGTGTGCCAAATTTCATCCAAATCCGTTCAGCCGTTTGTGCGTGAAGAAGTAACAAACATACAAACACACTCACAAACAGTCGCCTTTTTAATATTACTAGCTGTGCCCCGCTGTTTCACCCGCATAAGTTTCGATCCCGTGGGAGTATCAGGATAAAAAGTAGCCTATATGTTACTCCACCCTGGATTAACATATAGGCTACTTTTCAGCCGTCAGCTACCTCCATACGAAATGTTATAAAAATTGGTCCAGCCGTTTGAGCGTGAAGAAGTAACAAACATTATAAGCACACATACACACTCACAAACTTTCGCCTTTATAACATTAGTGTGATTGTGATAAAAAAAAAACACACACACACACACAGTCTATACACAAGAGACACAGCAACAAAGCAACATACTTTGTTGACGTATGAGGGCTTGATCTAGTAGAGTACCTATCCGATCTACAATGTGCACCTGCAATTGACTCAATTGCACAATTTGACATAATGAACAGAAATAAAACGAAGAGGTTGGAAGTTTGCTGGATCAAGTGCCAGCTTGTAGGGTTAATGGCTTTTGTCGATAAATATTATGTAACTTAGGAAACTTAAGTGATAAACCAAAATTAATTAAACTATATTCAATCAAATGGCTTGATTATTAGAATAAGAATAATCAGCCTATAGTGTTCCAACTGCTGGGACACAGGCCCTCTTCTCTGTGAGAGGGAGTGGGCCATAATCCCACACGTGGGCCCAGTGCGGGTTGTCGGATGTCAGAATAGATGTCTTTGAATTTTTGTTTCTAGGGCATGCCGGTTTCGGCGGTTTCCTTCACCGTTTTGAGAGCAGTGGTGATGAAATAATTTACAAAAAGTAAAGTGCCTTTTTGGGTTCGAACCCATGACCTAGAACACGTAAGTAGAGGCCGTTGCCACTATGCCATCACTGCTCTTCATGACTATTGATATAGGTACCTAAAATGAAATAAGAATAACAGACACAAAGTACAAATACAATGAATAAGTGTTTAACTAAATAATAAACCATCCTAATAAAAGAAGCAGACCTCGGGCCTGTAATATATGCCTCATACATTTCCACGGTTGGTCTGTGGATGGGTGACCATCTTTACATACCGAGACCCCTCCGTGCCTCGGAAAGCACGTTAAGCCGTTGGTCCCGGCTGTTGAATCAGACCGGAATAAATCATCATTCGTGGATCTTTCACGGTCGTTACGGGTAGTCAGAAGCCCCAAAGTCTGACAACTAGTCTTACCATAGGGTATCGTATTACCCAGTAACTGGGTTGTGGGGGTCGGATAGGCAGTCGCTCCTTGTCAAATACTGGTATTCAGCTGCATCCGGTTAGACTGGAAGCCGATCCCATCAACATAGTTGGGAAAAGGCTAGGCAGATGATGACATTTCCATGGATATCTATACATGTACATTTCCCATTCTGAAGTTGGGCTTCAATATAAGTAATATGTATGAGTGTTACATTAAATTATCTCCAAAACATGTATGACTTTAGCTTAGGTACCTACAATTACATAAAAAAGGTTTTATTGTTCACTTTTTTTAATAATGGTACACACGCCAGCACATCAAACTACTAAAATCTGTCAAATTTCTTTAATAGATTTTCAATTTTATCGCTAAAACATAAGGTTCAAAGTTGATTGGGAAAAATTGACAGCTTGAGGTGCTGGCGTCTGTACCTACCATACAGTTCGTATACTACTTGCTATGTAAGTAACATTGACAGGAAGTTTTAGAACAGCATTAACATATCTACACTAAGTGGTATTAAATATCTACGTATAATTGAACACCAAAGCAAAGTTAACAAAATTTTAATGTGACCATCACGTGAGCTTTCTCTACCAAATGAAAAAAATCATCACAAAAATCGACCATGTAGGCACGGAGTCGAAGAACATAAATAAAAAATACATAAAACCTCCTCCTTTTTATAAAGTCAGTAAAAAAAAATTGTCAGCGACCAACTTCCCTAATCCTCTTTCCAAAACCATAAAAACTAGGGTTCGGCCATCGATATTCCGCCTTCATTTGACGTCTAACAAGCGACCGTAAACGAAAACCGGTAGACGGACAATATGAAATAAATTGGCACAAAGGAACAGCTTTCTATGCAATATATCTACACCTGATTTACGAGAAATATGCGGTTCGTTTACGGACGCTGCTGGAGGAAAGATCCCATAAAGCGCCCTGTACAATGATAAGCCGTTTGTAGGTAACCAGGAAAGACTTGGTTATCCTTTAAGCGCAGGCCACATTGCCAGCTAGCGGGCGGGCGGGCTAGGCGGGCGGGCGGAGCGAACGAAGGAAACTATACAAACTACGCGAAATATTGGCGAGCTAAACTATGGGGTTCACACCGAAAACTACGGATAGACGAGGGACGGGCGGAGCGCGCTGAGCGGGCGAAGCGGGCTAAGCGGGCTTTTCAATGACGAATTTGCACGAAAGCGGAACGAACCGGGCGAGCGGGCTGGCGGGCGAGCTAAGCTAGCGAAGCGCGGGCGCGCCAACGAGGTGAACGAGTAGCTTCGCTGGAATCGTCGGATATTTCGTTAGCTTAGCTCGTTAGGTTAGTCGGTAGCTCGCGGTGTGAACCGAAGTATGTAAAGAGGTGAAACGATGTTCGCCCGCCTAGCCCGCCCGTCCGCTAGCTGGCGGTGTGGCCTGCGCTTTAGGTTAGTCGGTAGCTCGCGGTGTGAACCGAAGTATGTAAAGAGGTGAAACGATGTTCGCCCGCCTAGCCCGCCCGCCCGCTAGCTGGCGGTGTGGCCTGCGCTTTAGGTTAGTCGGTAGCTCGCGGTGTGAACCGAAGTATGTAAAGAGGTGAAACGATGTTCGCCCGCCTAGCCCGCCCGCCCGCTAGCTGGCGGTGTGGCCTGCGCTTTAGGTTAGTCGGTAGCTCGCGGTGTGAACCGAAGTATGTAAAGAGGTGAAACGATGTTCGCCCGCCTAGCCCGCCCGCCCGCTAACTGGCGGTGTGGCCTGCGCTTTAGGTTAGTCGGTAGCTCGCGGTGTGAACCGAAGTATGTAAAGAGGTGAAACGATGTTCGCCCGCCTAGCCCGCTAGCTGGCGGTGTGGCCTGCGCTTTAGGTTAGTCGGTAGCTCGCGGTGTGAACCGAAGTATGTAAAGAGGTGAAACGATGTTCGCCCGCCTAGCCCGCCCGCCCGCTAGCTGGCGGTGTGGCCTGCGCTTTAGGTTAGTCGGTAGCTCGCGGTGTGAACCGAAGTATGTAAAGAGGTGAAACGATGTTCGCCCGCCTAGCCCGCCCGCCCGCTAGCTGGCGGTGTGGCCTGCGCTTTATTGTGTGGTAGCAAGGAGGTTATGGAATGAATGGAAACCTCAACAATGAACGATCGTAACAGAGAACATTGCTGTAACAACCACACATCAAACCTTGGCGATTTCAAACTCAACTTCAAGGGAATGTCTTGTCGCCACAGGGGATAGATTGGGACTCTCTAGAGGCGCATTTAATTGTATTGTATTGTGCCCTTCCTTTTAACGTTACTTACTTAATTATGTTTAAAGTACAGACGCCAGCACATCAAACTACCCGAAACTGTCAAATTTTCCTAATCAGCTTTGAGCTTTAGCGATAAAGTTGAAAATCAATTAAAGAAATTTGACAGATTGTAGTAGCTTGATGTGCTGGCGTCTGTACAATTACAATATAGCATTTTGTGCAGATTTCACCAATGAAACTAAACACGATCTGCATATAAGAGCTGTCCGTACGCAAAATACGCGCATTGACGTGGAGTTGCGGATACCAGCCCGTAGTACCTATTACCTATTAAGAGCTGTCAGTGTCAAACTGTCAATATTGCACATGAAGGGTCCACTGCAATAGTGTTAAATGTCCAAAAACGTTAAAATTGAAACTGAGTACCTAATACCGTCATTCGGTTACTTGATATATGCAGTTTATGATCATGACCAATATCGCTTCCAGTCTCGAGATAATTGAGTTTTTAATATTTGGCTAGACGGTTAGAGCGGTCAACATCACAGGTGTTCACGCAAAGACTAAATATAATACGGCAATAATGTTTTTTATTATTTAAAGTTACATAAGAATGATTATTTCCAAAGAACTATTACTATAATACAACTATTTTTCTATCTCTAACACTGTGTTTTTTTTTTCACAGTTTATATCTTATCTCAGAACGATAAACGAAGGACATTTATCACTGTTGCAGATGACCCTTCACACCAATTTAGAGACTGACAGCTCTTGACAGTCTAGATGTGCTGAACGCGTTTTCATTGGTGAAATTCGCCCCAAAAGACGTTTATGAATATTAAAGTACAATAACAATATAAATTATCTTTTAGACATTCATCAAGTTTAAAGTACAATACAGTATTTAGCATAAGTTGCAATTTGTAGCAACCAGACGTCTTGAAAGTTTTTGACAAATTAAATTGGGAATTACCCATAAATTCTGTATCAATGGGAAACACAGCAACCATGGATTAAAATTTCCAACATCGGTTTAGGTAAGACAATAATTTTCAAGTAATGATTTACGAGAAACCGTAAGGCTGCTTGTAGACTCCCGTTTTCTCCATCGGACACGGCCCGTGTTGTTCATATTTGTATGAGCTGGACACCAGACCGGCGCGGCGGCCGGTGCATGTACAGTCAACAAAAGAGATAAGTATGCAGGATCGTCGGATATAGTTGAAGTTTAGTAAGAAACCGGTGGATGTTCTCGAACAAAATTTTGTTTTATTAATAGAAAACAAACAGCTCACTTATCAAATTAAAATTTAGTCGACAACATCCATCTCTTTATACTTATCTCTTTTGTTGACTGTACATACATAGGTACATATACGCACGGCTACACAATACCTAAGCTGACTTCTGATTGTACGAAAAACTTATACAATGAGAGATTAGCAGGGTAATTGCGTAACACACTATCGGTAGCAATGGGTTTCATTTTGATAGTTCAACAACGTTCATTGCGTGATTTACGTTGTTGAGCAGACATATTTTTCGAACATAAGGAACAATGGATTAGCAATATGCTTCAAAATTATTCAGATTGAGATTGATTGTGTGTTACGCAATTAGGGTGCTGGCAAAACTGGAATGTATAGCGTGATGTGTTGCCGTGGGTATCATCACATCACACCCTTCAATTGCCGCAAGTCCGGTGAAAAAGACGGACGTGTACAAGCCGGCTGAGCATCCCAAACCGGGACACGGTCGGCAGGTTGCTCTCAAAAAAACTCGCCTTTGATATTTTACCGGATAACGAAGTATTAAAATAACGATGTTTCAAAGAATCCGTGATATCGGAAATGATATTCATTGGATATGGACGCTGAAGCTGAAATTTTTCATTCCACTGCGAGAATATTCAGACTTATTGGATTCAAACTCGCAATATTGGATCACCGGTTTGGTGAAACAGTGAATAAAGACCAAGTGCTTGGTTTCAATACATCTTGTATATCTATACAGGGTTATTGGTAAAACATTAACAACCTCTTAAGAGGTCATTGTACTCATCATTATGAACAACTTTTACTATGGGACCAAACCTGAAATCGCGAAAAAAAAATCAGCTGTTCCCTACATTTTGACGAGTTATACGATCATAAATATAGGGAACAGCTGATTTTTTTTCGCGATTTCGTGTTTGGTCCCATAGTAAAAGTTATCTAAATATTTTTACTTACTTTGCTTGTCAAATAAAAACTCATTCTCCCGGCATGACATTTTTATCTAGGTACTATTCTTCCTCGTACTTGGTCATCATCATCTGCCTAGCCTTTTCCCAACTATCTCGTGGTCGGCTTTCAGTCTAGCCGACTCCAGCTGAATACCAGTATTTTACATGAACCGACTGCCTATCAGGGGGCCTAAAAAGGCCACTTTGAAGAATCATATAAGGATAATATTATTAATCGTAATATGGCGAAGACAGTCCGTGTTTTTCTTTTTTTCGCTACACTACGATTGGTATTTTAGCACAGACAAAAAAAAACACTGAAAAATGCTTCATTTGATACGATTAACTTAACGGATTACCTGTCCATTATGTTACCCTTTTATGATTCTGCCAATGTGGCCTTTTTAGGCCCCCTGACCTCCACAACCCAGTTACTGAGTAACACGATACCCATCATTGTAATCAGTCATAATAATCATTTCTGCTTCATTTGAATTTACATGATTCGATATAATAATTTGTAAGCAATGAAACACGTAATCCTTTGGGGATTTAAAACAAACATCATTCAGCTGGCTTGCATTCAGCAAAGTAATGAATGATTTTAAATTAACGTTCATTTGCTTGACCCTTAGAATTAACAGGATATTTCAATTACGAGTAAGCTCCAATATTTCATTGGTCTGTTCCCATGCGGGTTGGAAGCGACTTAAAATAATACGGAGACTGTTATCGCTATAAATTAATTCTGGGTTCACAGACACCAAAGCCCCGCGGTCGAATGTCATTAAAATTCAATAGCTACGATTATCACTGATTTAAAAAATGTATTTAAATTGAAACTTTTTTAAATAGTTCATTCAGAAACTTTATAAAAGACATTTATTTACATAATATATAATCTAACAGACTTCAAATAATATTAATAATAATCAGCCTATAATGTTCCCACTGCTGGGACTCAGGCCATCTCTCGGCGAGAAATGAGCTGTTTATTTTCTATTAATTAAATAAAATTTTATTCGAAAACATCCATCGGTTTCTTACTAAACTTCAACTATATCTGACGATCCTGTATACTTATCTCTTTTGTTGACTGTACATCCTGCTGCACGGTTTTATGTTCCACTAGCAGCACCCCGCGGTTTCACCCGCGTAAGTTTCGATCCCGTGAAAATATCGGAATACAAAGTATCTTATGTTTTAATCCAGGAAATGGTCTATCTATGTGCCAATTTTCATCCAAATCTGTTCAACGGTTTACGCGTGATTGAGTAACAAACATCCAAACATTTTCACAAACTTTGACATTTATAATATTAGTAGGATAGTAGGATTATACTCCTAGCTAGCAGGATGGCGATCGCAGTATAATATCGTTAACTTACTGCACAGGTGGACACTGCTGGTCGTCCGCTCAATATAATCCCTCATTACTCATTTATTAATCACTTCCTATGAAGCACTTACCTTGGCTATGATGATCCAAGGATCCTGGCTGACCATAAGACAAATATGAGATAAAATTAGTGGCGTTACAAACAACCAACATGTGGAACATTTACGATGAGTAGGTTCGTACAACGTATTATGGATCCAGCAGATGCATAAACGAATTGCATAAAAATATTATTTAGTGATGATTCATGAAACTAGATTGTATATGTGTCGCAGATGGATTGTCGAATCCGCTGTTTTACAAAACCGGTAGTAGTTTTACAAAACAGCGCCGCCGCCGTTATTTAAAACAACTGAAAGACGTGACGTTTAGCTTGATTGTCATTGCTTTATACCGACTTTTAGACCTAATGCAGAATGCCTTATTTGCAGCCACAATAAGCGTCTTTCATGAAATTCTGATAACTTTTAATTAACATTGTCCATAAAAACACTGTTTTCATTTGAGTTAGGGTCATTTTTATTTTTATTACTCACATTACCTACTCGTTTTATTCTTTGTTTCGGACGCCATTATTGCTGTTATGGTACACAGAGCCACGAGTAACATCAATTAGAACTAAAATCTACATACAATCTGAAGTTTCATTTTCCGCTGTTTTACATAATCTAATCATTGACCCGCTGCATTGAGGAATGCAAAACTTTTATGCAATTCTGCGTGTTAAAGTTCAGTAATTATGAAAAACCGCAAACGTCGTTCAGTTGTTTTACATAACGGAGCTGTTTTGTAAAACGGCGGATTCGATAATTAATCCATCTGCGACATAAGTAAGATGCATTTTAAAGCAGCACAAGACACTTTCCTACAACCCTCTCAAACGTCATGGCATGGTTTGTAACTTTGTATGAATCTGTACCTAAGAGAAAATTTATTAAGATTATTTTTTTTTTCATGCAGCACACAGACAATCGATCTATAACTTTGGCAGCCGTAAATTGATGTATCACAGTTATTACAACTTTAATGCAGTTTAAAATAGATATATTTACTGACTATTATTTTATAGACAACTAGCTACTGTCCGCGACTTCGTCCGCGTGAAATTTGTTGTTCCATACTTCGTGACATTTAGCAACGATCACATCGTCTATATAAACCAAAGATTCTCTTTGATATAAACCAAACGAACAAAATAACTTGTTTAATAGCAAGCAACTTTTCCAATCTCCTCGCTTTTCAGAAACTTTTAACCCATCATTTAACTTCTTAAACATTGGTAAGCACTTTCCCTCGATACTAAATTTTCATTAATGACACAAGATATCGACTAAGAGGATTTGAATGTACGCTGTATGAGGAGTTACAGTACCTCGCTGGGAACAACTTACACTCCAATAAATCGTGTACGGATATGGTTGTGACAACGCCGAGGCCATTTTGTTTTCACTTCAGGGGTTTATTTTGACTGCAAGTTAGTTTAAATATACATATGCAAGGTCGAATTAAATTGGCTAGCGAAACTTCACAGGCGAGATGAATATAGATAGATGAAATATACATACAGGGTTATTGGTAAAACATTAACAACCTCTTAAGCGGTCATTTTACTTATGACTATGAACAACTTTTACTATGGGACCAAACCTGAAATCGCGAAAAAAAATCAGCTGTACCCTACATTTTGACGAGATATACGAACATAAATGTAGGGAACAGCAGATTTTTTTTTTCACTGTATCTTGATCATCATCTACCAAGCCTTTATCCAACTATGTTGTGTTCCGCTACCTCTAACCGGATCAACAACAACAATCAAACAACAATCCGACAATCAAAGATCCACGAATTACAGCCGGGACCTACAACGGCTTAACGTGCTTTCCGGGTCAAGGAGGGGTCTCGGTATGTAAAAAAAGTAATTTAAAAAAATTAAACCGACTTCAAAAAGAAATTAACTCAAAATTATGAAATAACTTTAATTTCGGAAGTCGGTGTCTTGGGATCTGTATTTTAGTTTTATGCCACCGACTTCCGAAATTAAAGTTATTTCATAATTTTGAGTTAATTTCTTTTTGAAGTCGGTTTAATTTTTTTAAATTACTTTTTATTTCGTAATTTTTAGTTTTTGCACTAGTATTTGACCAAGGTTTTGAGATGTTTTCCCTTTGACACTACACCCGTAGCTCTTATCAATAAGCCAGGCCGTCACACTTACACGTATTAGTCCATATCTTGAAAATTACTGAATCGATCTTGATGAAACTTGCACTGTTCCCTAAGTTGAAGAAAATGTAAGCCAATAAAAAAAAAATGGTCACGATCCGATTAATAGTTCCGGAGATATGCGTGGACAAACATACATACATACATACATACATGCATACATACATACATACATACATACATACATACATACGTCTATGAAATTTTGTATATTTGTTTGGAAGCCCTAATAGATCTTCATATGTGAATATAATGCAATTCCAATAATATTACATACATACGTATCGAATTGATAACCTCCTTTTTTTTGAAGTCGGTAAAAATAGTCACCCATCCACCACCAACCGAGGCAAGCATAACTTAACCTGGTCGTTCGACCCGTGTGGCTGTTATTACTAAGCCACAGACATCTTGATGATTTAATAAAAAAATATGGTACAGCTGTCAATCGTCCGTATTATTGCAAAGGGTAACTCTTATTTTACAAGCTTTTTACGTTTCAGTTTTATTATCTTCTGTCAGTAATAACTCTAGATAAAGCCCTTTCTGCTAGGAATAATACTCGAATATAAAATTTTATTTTGGTGTACAAAAGTTTATAACGCGATTCATATTACTAGCTTATGCCCGCGACTTCGTCCGCGTGAAATTTCTGCCCTCGACCCACGGGATCGCGTCGCATATCCCGCTCGCGCCCTAACCTCGTTTTCGCTTAGCGTTCGTTCCGACTTTCTTTCTTTTTGCTCGGCTCCCGGGGTCATAGCGTGATGTTAAGAAGCCTATAACTTTCCTCAAGAATTGGGCTGTCAAATGCAAAAAGAGTTTTTCAAATCCGACTGGTAGTTTCAGAGATGAGTGCGTTCAAACAACACTCTTCAGCTTTAGTATTAGTAGATATGGTTTAAATAGATCATAGGCTCTCAATGTGGACTTAAAAAAAATTGTAAAATTGAAAATTATCTATCCTATCTTATATCATCTCTTACTTCTATTTACTTCTATCTCTATTTACTTACTATTATTATTATTATTTTGACATTATAACAATATTCATGGACATTACCATTTCAATTATTACATTAAATCTGACATTTTATAACAATCGTATTGGTAACTGTTCATGAAGAAGCCATAGCGATTGATTATTTATTGTAAAAGTTCATAGGTTTGAGGTCAAGCTCGATAGATGGCGTTGGCGTCGAATTAGAAGTCGCTATGGTTTCGTTACCGCGATTAGTATATAAGAAATAGTTTTTTTTTTAAATAAACGAGCTATCACGTGACACGTCAGATCAGTACACAGTGGTTTTATTTTCATCAATTCTCGCTAGTGTACCTTCAGGTCAATCACCCCCAAATACCATCAGGTATTTAACATTGGTCCTACGAACCGGATCGTTTGGACAGTTTTTTTTATACAAGTGGAGCCACCGTAGGCCCGCTTCTCCGTGTACTTGCAGTGGATCGCTGCAGCAAGGTACACGGTTCTCCGCACTAGCGGCGACAGCTTCGCCCAGCATTGGCGGTGAGCTGAGTCAGCTTTGGCGGACTAGTTCAAGGAGTGGCTACAGAGGTCGCCACTTTCAGTTCAACACTTCACTGGATGACAGCAAGGTGACGCAGGCGCAGCCATCACGCAACGTCACAGGTGACGTCACGCGCAGTTCAGATAGACGACCACAGAGGGCGCCACTTGCAGGTTGAAAACAGTGTTTGTGTGAAGTGCAGTTTTGTGAGTACATTTTATATATTTATCTTGGCCACGAATTGAACAAACAGGTCAAGTCAAACGATTTTGAACTCTATTCCAACGAGAAGCTAAACTTAGGAAATAGTGAACAAGGTTCGACTTAGAAAATTATTCCATAATCTCGGACTTGTAAAATTTTAACAACATTTTTTAACTTAGAAAACTTTTGTTAGTATATTACCAATTTGTGTGCATGTTAGAATTAGGACTTAGAATATTTTATAGAAAACGGGGGAACGGGGAACCTATACCCGATTTCCACCAGATTTTGTGTCTCCAAAACACTTGTAAAATTTTAAGTTTATTTTATCAACTTATACATTTGTTGTGTTTATAAAATTTTATCAAGTTAAAATCAATTTAAGCATATTTTATTTATAAGTACATAAATCAGTCATAAAAATGGAAGGATTAATTAACGTTTTAAAAGATCAACAGAATGTTATCACAAAGGGATTGACAAATTTTAAGAAATGTGGTAAAGATAGATTAACGCTAGAATACATAGAAACAAGACAAGAATTATTGGAAAGGGATTGGGCATTGTTTAAAGAAAATAACACTAAATTATATGAACGTTATAAAGCAGAAGATATAGTACAGAAAGTGGTTGATATCTATGATGAGACAGAGGACACTTATATTATTTACAAAACTTTAATGAAAACAGTTCTTAATAAAATCCGGTTAGCTAAGGATTCAGTTCATCAAACCGATAATGCTTCAACTAGTACAAATAAATCAAGTAATTCTTTTGTTAAGTTGCCCAAAATATCCATTCCAACATTCTCAGGAAAATATGATGAATGGACAACATTCCATGATCTTTTTACATCATTAGTACACAAAAATGATACTTTAGATAATGTGCAAAGGCTCCACTATCTAAAAGGTCACCTTTCTGGCGAAGCAGAGCAATTAATACGTCATACTCCTATAACTGATGCCAATTATAGTCAGTGCTGGACTCAGTTACAGAAGCGGTATAGCAATAAAAAATACTTAACAAATTGTATTCTTAGGAGGTTGTTCGGTCAAAAACGTATGCAGGCGGAATCTGCTACAGCTTTGAAAGAGTTGCTTGATACCACGTGCGATTGTCTTAATGCGTTGAGTAATTTGGAGATCAACGTGAGTACATGGGATGTCATTATCATACACATTGTTACCTTTAAATTAGACAACGAAACGCGTAAACAATGGGAGCTTAGTATTTGCAACAATGACTCCAATAATGACTTACCAACTTTCAACCAATTTAAAACTTTTATAGAAAATCGGTTTCGTGCGTTAGAGTGTATAGAGCCTAAAAGGGCACCAGTTCATCAGGGCAACAACAATAATAAAGGTTCATCTCCTCATACTCCAAAGGCAATGTTGGCTACGAGTTCATCAATCAAATGTGAATTCTGCTCAGAAGGACACAAACTTTGTTTTTGCAAGAAATTCTCAAAGCAGACAGTAGAAGTTAGACGTGAATTTGTAGCCAAGCATAAAATTTGCTTTAACTGTTTAGGAGGCAATCACATTGTTTCTGAATGTAAAAAACCTACCACCTGTAAGGTTTGTCAAAAGCGCCATCATTCGCTGTTGCATTTAGGACAGGAGTCGGACAAAAGAGACCAACCTTCGACACCATCGGCTATCGACAGTGCTAGTTCAACTAATACTAGTCCGATTGTTTCGTGCCTGTCGACAGGTAATATTCCCAAGCCCAGACAGGTTTTATTAGCCACAGCGCTAATAAAAGCCGAGTCACGCTCTGGTGTATTTCAGGCTGTCCGAGCCTTGCTCGATCAGGGTTCGCAGGCATGTTTTGTAACAGAGGCCGTAGTTCAGCTACTCAACCTGAAAAAAATCCCTATTCAAGGAACTATTTCAGGCCTTGGTGGTAATAGTTCAACCATGGCAACTTGCATGGTACATTTGAATATCCAATCTCGGATAGATTCAAATTTTAATCTTAAAGTTAATGCTTACGTACTAAGTAAAATTACATCGTACTTGCCTGAGCGTAGAGTCGACACTACCTTAGATTGGTTAAGCGTTAACCCGCTGCAGCTTGCAGATCCAGAGTTCAACACTCCCAATAAAATAGATGTTTTGCTGGGCGCTGATGCTTACAGCTGCATTATTAAGGTAGGCATAGTTAAGAGTCCATCAGGCACTCTGATTGCTCAGAGCACTACCTTAGGGTGGGTCCTGTCCGGTGCAGTTAGTAGAAACACATCTAAAAGTTCACCTAAAATTAATGTGTTGCATGCACAAGTTAATGAAGACGAAATATTAAGAAAATTTTGGGAAATTGAAGAGCAAAATAGTTCAAAGAAAATACTAACACCAGAAGAAAAGAAGTGTGAAGAGTTTTACACTAAAACTACAGTAAGGGATAGAAGTGGAAGGTACGTAGTGAGACTACCTTTCCGCGATGAAAATCCTTCTTGTAAAGGTGGAAGCTCTCGTGCTATCGCTGAAAAAAGATTTAAGTCATTAGAAAAAAGGCTAGAAAGAAATACAGATCTAAAAGAAAAATATAAGCAGGTGATAGAAGAATATTTACAACTAGGACACATGAGGCAGATAGACAAGAATGATAAGAATAAGGAAGTAGCGGTATACTTACCCCACCACGCTGTAATCCGGGAAGACAAAATTACCTCGAAGGTACGCGTTGTCTTCAACGCGTCCGAGAAGAATATCAATGGAGTCTCACTCAATGATACGTTGATGGTGGGACCTACATTGCAGTCTGATTTAAGACACACTGTGTTAAGATGGAGACTTCATCCCATAGCACTGGTAGCGGACATCGTCAAAATGTACCGCCAGGTCAGGATTTCGGAAGAAGACGCAATGTTTCAGCGCATATTATGGCGAGACAGTCCTAACACCGAAATCAAGGACTACGAGCTGGTTACGGTTACCTTTGGTACGGCATCAGCACCATACCAAGCAGTCAGAACCCTACATCAAATCGCTTACGACGAAGGTAAAAATTACAGTCTGGCTGCCGATATGGTTCTGAACTGCTTTTACATGGACGACTTGATGACCGGTTGTAATAACGTAGTAGCAGGCCTAGAAATCTACAGGCAAATGACAGCGTTATTAGGAAATGGTGGATTTACGCTCCAAAAATGGAACAGTAATAACCAAGAAATAGTAGACAGAATACACCAAATAGAAGGTAATACTTTGAAAGGACAAACAGATCAAATTAGGACAAAAAACAACATGAACAAAGACAACACAAATAAGCACAAAATCATACAGGACATAAACCAAGCAATAGAGTACAACAACCTAAAGAAACCAGAACACAAAGAAAGGGAAGTAGAAATAAAATTAGATAGTACCATCAAAATTTTAGGACTTACCTGGAACCGCAACACAGACACCTTTCAGTACACGGTAAATCTCCCACCGCCGACGAACGCACCTGTGACTAAAAGATCCATTATTTCTGTGATAGCACGACTTTTTGATCCATTAGGCTGGTTAGCCCCTAGTGTGGTTCTAGCGAAAGTATTTATCCAGAAATTGTGGCTGGCAGGTGTTGGTTGGGATGAGGAGATAACCAACGACTTAATAAATGAATGGAGATCATATCGTGAGGAATTGTTACTACTTACCAAGATTCGAATTCCTCGTTGGCTTGGCACCAAGTCGAACGACCATCTGGAACTTCACGGTTTTAGTGACGCCTCCAAAATAGCGTACTCAGCTGCGATTTACTTGCGGATTGTAGACGCTGATGGCAATGTTCAAGTGTCGTTACTGGTTGCTAAGACCAGAGTTGCACCAGTAAAGCAGATAAGTATTCCTCGGTTAGAGCTCTGCGGAGCAGTCTTGCTGTCACAGATACTGTCTCAAACATCTGAAGTCTTGAGTATCTCCTCAGACAAGGTCAAGGCGTGGACGGATTCCACGGTGGTGTTGGCCTGGATAAATAGCCACCCGAGTAAATGGAAGACGTTTGTGGCCAATAGGACGTCTGAAATATTGACCTCAATGAAAGCGTCGCAATGGTTTCACGTCCCCACTAAAGAGAATCCAGCAGACTGCGCCTCTAGAGGGATACTTCCCAGTTCCCTGCTAGAAAACGATTTATGGTTTTCTGGACCATCGTTTCTTAAATTAAAAAATGTAATTTACAATAGGCCAAATAATTATTGCAGTACAGATTTAGAAGAGTCAGCAAAGGCACATGTAGCAATCATTCCAAACTGTTCCTTCTTCGATCAATTTTCTAGTCTACGAAAATTAGTTAGAGTAGTTGCGTATTGCCGACGATTTTTAAAGAAGGAGAAATACAATAGTACATATTTGAAGAATCAAGAAATAGAAGCAGCATTGGAAACCTGTATAAAGAAGACACAAACAGAGATATTTACAGCAGAATATACACAGTTAACAGAAAAGGGATATTTAAATATTAAATCGAGTAAACTGAAATCACTTTGCCCGTTTCTTGATAAAAAGGGTATCATGAGAGTTCGAGGACGACTTGCCAAGTCGGAACTGGACGAAGATTCGAAACATCCGATAGTCCTACCACATTCTAGCCATCTGACTCATCTTATAGTCGCAGATGCGCATGAGAAAACACTGCATGGTGGTCCTCAGCTGCTGTCAAACTTCTTAAGGTCAGCCTATTGGATAATAGGTGCTAGATCTCTAATCCAACAATATGTTCGCAAATGTGTAATTTGTGCAAGACAGAGGGCTAGCGTCAGAAATCAACTGATGGGTGATCTTCCATCAGTTCGATGTAGACCAGCAAGACCATTCTTGCATAGTGGAGTGGATTATGCTGGACCCATAAGCATAAGAACGACAAAGGGCCGTGGTCATCGATCATACAAAGGCTATATATGCCTTTTCGTTTGTATGTCCACCCGTGCTCTTCACTTAGAGGTCGCCAGTGATATGAGCACACAGGCATTTTTAGCTGCCTTTCGGCGATTTGTGTCGAGACGAGGTCACTGCGCTAAATTGTGGAGCGATAATGGCACCAACTTCGTAGGTGCCTCCAGAGAGTTACAACATTTGGCCTCTATACAGCCAGCAATAGCAGAACACCTGGAAGCAAACAATACTGAGTGGCATTTTATACCGCCTCATGCTCCCAATTTCGGTGGTCTTTGGGAAGCAGGTGTAAAGTCCACCAAATTTCACCTTAAAAGAGTCATCGGCGACTCTACACTTACGTACGAGGAAATGTCTACACTCCTCAACCAAGTGGAAGCATGCTTAAATTCGCGACCGATAAGCGTTATTAACTTTGCTGATCCTGGTGAGCCGCTGCCACTAACCCCTGGGCATTTTCTGATCGGCGAACCGATAGTTCATGTGCCAGATAGAAATTATGAAAGTTCAAATGTAAATTACTTGACTCGGTGGCAATTAGTTCAACGAATGATGCAGTCTTTTTGGAAACGATGGTCCAAAGAGTATTTGTCAAATCTCATGAACAGATACAAATGGTCTTCCCAAGTTCCGGAGCCCAATATCGGGGACATTGTTTTGATTAAGGAAGATGATTTACCGCCAAGCCGGTGGTTGTTAGGACGGGTTGTGGAGAAACACCCCGGTGATGATAACGTCACCCGTGTGGTCACCTTGCGCACTAAATCCTCTACAATTAAGAGACCTACTTCTAGATTATGTGTTTTACCATTAGCTCAATGAATTGTTTAGTTTTTACCAAGTTTATGTAAAACTTCTGCAGACCAAATCATTGATTATTCGTAAGATCAAATGTCTATTTACAAAGTTTACCATGTTTTATTTTATACATTTTACAGGTTTAGCTTTACGTTGTTTATATCTTTATCGCATATTTTAACTAGATAATAAGTTTTTACAATTGTTTTAGATATTTAGAACTGTTTATTTTTATTGTTTTTTGGAAGTTTTTAGCTTATAAACTGTTTACAAAGTGCAAATTTTAGACTTAAAGATATTTTAAGAAGGACATTCCGTCACTAAATGTCCTTGGTGGGCGGTATGTTCATGAAGAAGCCATAGCGATTGATTATTTATTGTAAAAGTTCATAGGTTTGAGGTCAAGCTCGATAGATGGCGTTGGCGTCGAATTAGAAGTCGCTATGGTTTCGTTACCGCGATTAGTATATAAGAAATAGTTTTTTTTTTAAATAAACGAGCTATCACGTGACACGTCAGATCAGTACACAGTGGTTTTATTTTCATCAATTCTCGCTAGTGTACCTTCAGGTCAATCACCCCCAAATACCATCAGGTATTTAACAGTAACTGATGTAATGTTAAGATATTTTTTATTTATGTAGTGTAGGTATTGTGAGATTGAATATTTGCAATTAATTTATTTAATCAGACATTTTGTAAACTGAAGGATTATTATGACATTTTTAATATTTTAATGTATTCTGGAATTACATATTTGCACACCACATGTAATGGTAGAATGTAAATGGGACACATTTTTAATAACATCATACGATTTTGTACACCTACATTTTGGCAAATAAAGTATTATTATTATTACTTTCTATCTTATATTACAGGCATCTTCTGTGCACGCTCGTCCCATCATAGACCTCATCTATCGCTTTTCATCAGGCGTGATCGAGGTCAAGACCGGGCCCATTTAGTAATAAAAATAAAATATATTTTTAGGTAGAAATAAATATAATCGAGGCAATAGCTGTTTCAGATTCGCGACAAGTTAAGTTAAAAAAAATTTAATACTAGCCAAGTGCGAGTCGGACTCGCACAGGAAGGGTTCCGTACCACAAGGCAAAAACGCCGAAAAAAACACGTTTGTTGTATGGGAGCCCCCCTTAATTATTTATTTTATTCTGTTCTTAGTATTTGTTGTTATAGCGGCAACAGAAATACATCATCTGTGAAAATTTTAACTGTCTAGCTATCACGGGTCATCATGAGATACAGCCTGGTGACAGACAGACAGACGGACAGTGGAGTTTTAGTAATAGGGTCCCGTTATTACCCTTGGCTATGGAACCATAAAAATGGGGGGCTCTAGACAAAAATACATTCTCATAGCGAGGGCAAAATAAGGCTGAGAACCTGTGGTATGTTCTATGTTATGGGTTTGGTTTCCGCACTTAGTCCTTCAGTGGACCGTTGTGCGTGGAACCTGTGGTATATATGTAGTATAGAAGATTATTGGTACGTGAGAGGCATTATTTAGCACATAGATAGTAGATGCCATATTGCCATCACTAATCTACCTGCCAAGCGGAGTGATTACGGCGGCAATTAGTAGGCTGGTAGCTCCGGCAAACTGTCACTGTGATAATTATGCAACTATTTCATGTGCTTTTAGCGAGCCATATTTTTGATCCAGGTTTATGATTTATGTTACATTATTAGTACTTTATCTATCATAACATAACAATAGGTTATTTTTGTTATTTAATTTATGTACGGTCTGTACCTACTTTATTCAGCATTATCTATCTTCTATAGGTACTATAGTCCGCGCGGAACTAGTTGGCCGCGCCTTAGGTGGGGCCGGGGGTGAGGGCGGCGGGGTTGCCTATTGTTCGCAACGCACGTACTGAGTCATGAACTCATGACAAAGCGCCCCTGCCCCTCCGTCCCACCGCTCACATACCTAAGGCGCGGCCAAATAGTTCTTCGCGGACTATAATAATAAAGCTGAAGAGTTTGTATTTCGTTTGAACGCGCTAATCTCTAGAACTGAGAGTCAGATTTGAAACATTATTTTTGCATTTGATAGCCCAATTCTTGAAGAAGGTTCTAGGCTACTTACTCCATGCTATGGCGAGAAAAAATCAAAAAGAACGCTACACGAAAAGGAAGTAATAGCATAGGTGGGCGATGCGATACGACACGGCAACAGGGTGTGTCAGACAAGAAATTTCACGCGGACGAAGTCGCCAGCAGAAGCCAGTGTTTTATCACAGTTAAGGAGTCTTTATAATAATATTATCTTTTCGTTACGTAGAAATGTTAATTTTTGCCGAATGTTTTGTTTGTTTATCAAAACCCGCCACCCGTGTTGTTCTTTTTTTGTTTGTCGGTCGTTTATTTATGTAAGGCTGCGGCTTCGATCAAAAATACCTATGTAGATATATGTAGTTGATTGACACATCACATCGACATAAACAGGAAATTTAACCAGTGCGCAAAATCAGCAGTCGCAGTCGTGGGTCACTGTTGCCGTCTCTCATGGGATGTCACAACGGTGACCAACCGTTATTTCTTGTGTTTTTGTTTAGTCTCTGACGTCTGTGCTTACTAACGTCGTAAGTTTTACTAATAATCTAAGTAGTTTGAAATTATGAGGGGACAGATGAACATATACATACATACCGGTCAAAATCATAACCCTCCTTTTTCCTTCGCCATAGTCGGGCAATTACAGTAAAAATAACTAGTTAAGTATTAGGTACAGCACGAACATTTTGAACATCTGAAAGCATTACTTAAATCTACGAGATATGATGATTTATGTTACATTACATTACATTACATGACAGTCATGCAGCGTACAAATACAGGGTCAAATTAAATTAGCTGGAGAAACTCCACAGACGTTAAGGGTTTCGATATCAAACACAATAGAAAACAGACATTCTCACCTCAAACTTCTACACTACAAATTCAATATCTGAAAACATTCCCTTCATAATATAGTGCCACAAACTTATCTGGCCCGGTGGCAAAAAGAGGAACTAACGACGCCATTTTGAAATGTCAATCTGAAAATTCAATGCGATACCAGCGACTCCCTCACCGGGCCAGATAAGTTTGTGGGACTGTAGGTACCTATGTTCTGAAATTGAAAAAATGTTCATGACCGCTGCTTGGTCCTTTAAGAACATTTAATTTATTAGGTACAAAGCTAAAGCCTCATTTCGAGTTGAATTGTCACTAAGGATAAGGAAGCAGCTTAAGTATATCTAAGTTACCGTTCCGGCACTTATCGGAGCGCGTTCCGGACCGGAGAGCGTTATCGCGACGAACCCTAATTAAAAGTAGGAAATTAAAGGGTTTCGGTACTAAAACCTTTTCCGTAATACCTCAAGATTCGACGTTAGAACGTTAGAAGTAACGATCTATAAAACAGAATGGACACAAAGCTGCACTTGAGTGGAGTTTCAAAAACTTTGTTCCTCTCTACAACAGATGGATTGCTCCACGAAGCTGCGAACATTCCGTTTGGCTGTAAAAGGAACTTTTAATTCAACTCTCCCGCAAGTGCTGTATAGATTCCGTTGTTTCAATACGTGTTCGGATTTCCGGACCTTTTAGAATTCATGGAATTACCTTTGAGTGAGTACGGGAACGGCGAGATTATTTTGAATATCAATTAGCTTTTGCTCACAGCGTCGGCTGCGTGTAAAAGTACCCTAGGGGTTAAATTAGGTTATAAACTAGCTGTGTGCCAAATTTCATCCAAATCCGTTCAGCCGTTTTTGCGCCAATCCGGAAAATATATACCTACATACTTATAGATAAATGACAAACGGCGAAAAATTCTAAAAACTAATTTTCGGCATCAGACACGTTCCCACACCTCGTTGCAATTGGTTTCCTCAAATATTCAATGTACAGTTTTGACTTCGTTACTATTTTATTTTATTATGTAGATACAGATAGTACAAAACAATATCAAGCCCACAGAAATCATAACAGCGCACCATATGCAGGATCCTCGGCTAACAATCCGACTAATGCGCGCGCAGACATTTGCAATAAAAACCCCATTGCGGACACAATACACGTAAAAATACACTCCACATATTTCACCGTTTTCGTACAACGATTATTGTGCCTATTCCGAATGAATACAACGATCTACGCATGAACTTTATTGCTTCGGAATAAGGTTGGAATTGTAATGGCAATTTTTGCACAGCATGAGTTGCTCTTCCTATTGAGTTGATTCGCGGTTTCGCACGACCACTGTGTGACGACATGTGGTGCAAGGGTTAACTTAAGGGTTAAAACACTGTTGTTTTCTTTATGGTTTAGCTAAACAAAGGGCAAAGGGTAACAAGTTCGCGCCCGCCGCCCGCTGAGCTGTTGTGCTTTTTTGGTCAAAAACGGATTATTGTCGGAAAAAGGTTGATGTCTTTATTATTAGTAGATACTGTACTTTCTATTTTTGTTTTGCTGTGATGATACAAAATAAGATTTTTTTGTAATTTTTTTTGAGTATATTTTGTGAAGGTTATTTTCCAACCTTTGTCTGATTTTCGAATTTTATCTACAAAAAAACATTTTTTTTTGTATATTTTTTAAACTCATCTATTCAATGTGAAACTCTTCAATAGTAAATTAAATCGTACTCTCCAAACCGTATAATGCACTCACTTGTTTGGCCGCACATTAAGTTCGACAATCGCTTTATAAATTTACATTTCCACCAACAATAGACACTAAAATGATCCTTATGTAAGCGCAGTAGGGTAACATTTGCAACCATCATACTGATTCGTAAAACTGACAGATTATACAGTATAGGATGACAAGTGGCACTTCGGGACAATTGAATTTTTAGTAACAGTTCGCGATACCCTCTCGAAGTTTATTTTTTAACAAATGTCGCGGTAGATTATCCGGAGTACAAAATGATAGCGGTTTAATGGCGCGGGGGGACCCCGGGGGCCATATTGGGACACTTTAAAAACTCGTCCGTAAATTAAATGTAATTGTTCGCTTGTTAACCACAGCGAAGGGGACTCAATGTGCTTTTTTATATTTATACTATTTCGTTTGTAGTTTGTTATAGATTTTTTGGTAGTAAATGCAGATTGCAGAGATAAATCTAACATAAAAATAATCAAACAAAACCAGCCATACATACCTACCTATTATCTACCGTATATAATGTGGAGACAACCATATAACAATAAGTGAAAAAACACTGACAATACTAATGCATTTTGTATTTTGAAACTAGAAATCAATCCTAGCAGCAAAAATAAAAAAGTGTTTTTTTTTCAAACTAAATATGTAGTATAGTGATCTTTGACTAGATATAGTGACTAACTATTGGATATGTTTGATTGAATTTTCCTATGCGGACTGGGAACCGTCGTCGCCACCTCGTGAAGTTGTGATTAAACAATCACACATCATAACTGAAGAAAGGCTGAAGATAGCAAAGCTCCGAAATAACATAGGTAGGTACTAACTAGGTTAATTTCGGAGCTTTGTCCAGAAAATTTGTAGGTGACTAGCTTCCGCTCGCGGCTTAGTCCGCGTGAAATTTCACCCTCCCCCCATTCACCCTCTTAGGGGTGGAATTTAGAAAAACCCTTTCTTAGTGGATACCTACTCTTCACAAAGAACACACACTCCAAATTTCATGTCTCTAGGACCAGCGGTTTAGGCTGTGCGTTGATATATCAGTCAGGACTTTGAATTTTATATTTATAGATGATTTTCTTTAGATAATAATTCTTTCATTCATCAATTTGCAGCTGTTTTGTTGATAATTTAGGATTCAATGAATCGTAGATTATTATCTGTTTAATGAATCTACGATTGAGACGCTGGAAACTGAAAGAAAATGTCAAACAGGAAATATGTATTTAGTTTAAACTTGTTTAAAAGGAAGTATTAATTTAACATTGTTATTGTAGGTATAATGTTGTACAAAGCATGGCTTTTCTTTACTTAGTAGGTACCTATAAACGTTTGATGATGTTTCTGTTACTCCTCGTAAAAAATACTTTCAATTTTAAATATTGCTGAAAAATATTAACGCTTTCAACGTACCTATACAAACACTTACGAGATTTCGACTTTCGCAGATAAAATTTTATTACTCACTTTATTACACATTGGGTAAATAAATTGATGGTTGATTAAATCAGCGTTTTTACTACCTACAATGTACAAAAATTACGACATTGTAAAAACCGGTCGTTATGCGCAATTTAAAGAGATGCAGTTTTATGCTTAATCATTAACGAAGGTGCTGTAATTAGCAGACGCCGATTACTTCGCCAGCCACGTAATGCCGTCGCCGAGATGTTTGTCTTCTGCATTCTAAATGAGCTTTAACTGCGCCATTCTACCAAAACATTACTGAAACAAAGGAAACTGCAACAGTTGCAACATATTTTATTTACCATTTCCATTAGCGAAATGAAAATATTAATAACGAAACAAAAATGAATGCAGTAAATCTGCAGAACAGAAAAAAAACCATAGATACCATATTTTTCTGTGAAACTAATAAAAAAAGTACACATTCGGTAAGCTAATAAGCCCATTGTCCTTTAGTGATAAGCAAATATTTCCTAGAGTGACAAAAGGAAAAAAAACGCTGGGTCCGGCCGCACCATAAGGTGTGAATGTTCTCCAATTTACTGGCCATTGACAACAAGCATAAAAGATGGCCCCCTATAAACCGCGTGTCCTATTTGAACCACTTGACCCCCTCGGGCGCATAAATTATGCATAATCATCAGCATATCGAGTGCGTTCACTGAATTATGTGGAATTGTGGCCGCCATGGTATCTATCATGGTATCTGTGTGCGATTGAATAAGCGCTCTTTACTTTACAAATAGTTGTGGTTGAAAATTACTAAATTATTAAGAAATATAATTATTATTTTTCTTTTAATGGTATTTTTTTTTACCGAGACATTTTTTTGGTGTCATAGTAAAAGTTACTACACACGATAAGATACAATTACCATTAGTTTCAACTTTGGGCAACATGTTTGAAAAATTTGGGCCAATTTGTTGCATTGTCCTTTAAAGGATACATAATAGCTTCGATAATAGGTACACGTACATATTTACAGCACTTTGTGTATCTTGTTGATGTTATAATTCTTCCAGTCACTGTTGTTTACATAGCAAGTAGTGGTATACCAATTGGTGTGGTGTAGGTAGGTGGGTAGTTCTTCGAAATTTGATTCTTTGACTGATCCATATGGCCAAAATTTAATTTCACTTTCAGCTCTGTAACACATGTTCATATGAAAATAGGTATACTAAATAACATATATTTGAATGAGGGACTCGTTTTTATAAAGTAGTTTTCAAGATATTAATTTTGTGCCCAGATGAATCAGAATGTGTTACATATTAATCAGAAACAGAAATAAAAAGTAATAAATACACCGTTAGTTATGAATGTAAATTCTAAACAATAATTATTAATTCTTAAATAGGATTAAGACATATCAAAAGTATCATATTTAGAACAAGATTATACTCCTGTCATTTTTTATTATTCAAAAGGTTATAGCTAAGTAAATAATAATAAATAAGATTAAAACTACTGACTTGTACACGGTCAAAAATTGGACAAGGAGAATTACGCAACAAAAGCGCTCCTATCGTGCTGGAGAGGGGAAAAACTAATTTATTTTATTATTCATATGGGGTTTTGACCATACGAATCAGGCACAGATGAATCAGGATTTTGCCTACAATCATGCATAACTCATCGTACATACAGACTTCATTATTTTCATTTTTCTACAAGAATCTATAACCCAAAAGCATCACACGAAACACAGATTGTAGTTTTAAAACAATAAAATAAATTTTATAAAGTAGGCATTGTAATCAGGATGCCACCTGAACCAAACACAGATGAATCAGGTATTTTCCTTCGTAACACCGGATCTAAGCCAACCAGCCGCACATCCACCTTCTAGGTCGTCCGTTGCACGACTGGCTTCCCCCCGCGCTGGAAGCCAGACTCTCATTATTATTACCCGACCAAGTACGGTCAAGTGCAGCTTACGCCACATTAATCAGTATTATACGCCGGACACTTCTTTTTTACTTATTTATAAACAGACTAACGTAGTTATAACTAATACACATTTTTTTTGTAAGAGGACAATTCATTTCCTTTCGATATAATTATAATTTATATTGATGTATCAAAGGGAAAATGCGACATCGACCATTTTGTTCCGGAAAATGGCAAACGGACGCGCTATATGAATCAAAAGAACGACCTTCAAATATTTTTATTTTGTACCTAGACAGCAATTATTAAAAAAAATCATTTGTCCTAGTAAGGGATAAAGCTAAACTGTACAAAAAAAAATATTACATGCCGTTTTTTTAGTTGGTTACAGAAATATACCCACAGACATCGAAAATTTTGTCCCTGAAGAATTACCCAGGTACCATAACCAAATTTAAGCAAAAAATTTAAGTTATTTTTCACTCTGTTTTAGTATTATTTTTGGAAGCAGGTTGTTATTTTTTGTAAAAAAGTTTTTTTTTAAATAAATTTATCTGAAATTGCTTAGATATTTAGCTAGTCAGAGAAAGACATGTTTTCTTACTCAAATAAACAAGAATTAAGCCACTATTTACCAGAATAATAACCTCTGCAAAAAAAAAAACCAACGCTTTCTGATCCCGTAAACTGCGTTTCAATCAGATTGTATCTCAATTATTTAGATTAACAAACGGTTAGATAAATAAATACTACAAATTAGAGCTCTCTAAATCGTTTTATCGTCCAAAAAATCTCTAATATTCCCCCAAAAACTTTTTTACGCATATATTCACGGATAAAATGCTGGATAAAAGACATAATCGTGTGACGGGGCATTAGAACGGTAATCGTGTATCGGGCATTAGAATCAGCGTTAGAATTTGTTTACCGATACTATCTAAGCCAGGTGCAGTTTTGCATACATTTGGTAAGCCCTGATTAAATGTTGCAGCACTTTAATGAAACTTTTAAACATCGTTTGAACTGTTTTAAATAACGCGATATTTATAGGGTTAAATTAAAATGTATAAATAGAATTTTGATTGATGATGATGATGAAAATTTTCTTTTTTAATTTTAATTTTTTTTGTTTTTATTTTTTCATTATGGACGCTTTTAACATGCACGTCTTTCTACATCGTTCTCACATGTATAATTTCAACATGAATGATGGATGATGTACCAATATTTTGTAACAATTTAATGATTTAAAAGAGTGTCCGTGGAGTTTCTTGCCCGTTCTTCTCCATAGGTACCTACTACGCTTTGGAATGGGCAACTAGCTTCATATTTCTCACTGACCGACTCCTTGACAATTCAAAAGTTCAGTGTAATTGGTTTATTTGAAATAAATGGTTTGAGTTTCATGTTTTTCCTGTTAGTTTGTCCTGTCAAGGGTGAAAATAGTCAAAATACATCGTGTAGATAAAGGGTGAAGGGGGAAAAAGTACAGAGCATTAAACTGAACACGCTTCTCCGTGAGACCAACATCGTAATCGAGAAAAAATTAAGTATCTGTCGTCCCATACATTTGGGTCGAGTAGGTATTGAAGTTTTGTATGGAACATTTGATATTTTTTCCCATGAAGAAAGTTGAGGGTTTGTACCACACCCCTTTAAATATAAAACTGATTACTGCCCTTTTTATAATCTATACATTGTTTATATAATCTATATTTTAGCTTTTTCACGCTATTAAGGCTATTAACTTTACTGTAATGTACAAAACGGTAATGGATACCTAGAATAGAAACCTCAATACTAAAAAGTTAATGAAAGAATAAAAAGGCTTCTAATTTCCTGAGTTTCGCTCATAAACAACCGGTGGGCGGCGCCGCACTTCTCCTTTTAATTAAAAACCGCTAAATTGTTCCGTCTCGGCTTCTTTTCATTCAATAATGAGTCAACGTTGCGGATAATGAAGCATACACACTATTGGATACTCCTTCATCTAGGTAGATACCTACTGTAGATATTATAGCCTATTAGGTGTACATGCAACCTCCGCGAGTCCGTTAAAAATGTTATTGGCAAGAATTACGAGACAAACATTAATTTAGTCTACGATTAGAAAACAGTAGGCGTCAGATTTGGCTGACAAGCCTAAGGAAGAAGATATAAAAGCATATGCATCATAATCAGCCTATAATCTTACCCCCGCTGGGACTCAGGCCTCCTCTCAGTGAGAGAGCGATCCCAGTGCGAGTTGAAAAAATATTATTAATTTAAAGTTCTTATAACGCTAAGTATATAACATTACGCTATACAGGGTGGGCAAAAAATCGTGGATTAAACGAAACAGGGCAATAGTTGGGGTTATTTGCAGTAATCAAAAATATCTATGTGGCAGAGCCCTAACGTGATCTCCTTAAAAGTTATGACAATTTCAGTGTTTACAGTAAGTTACAAATAATTTTTCGATATTGAAAAAAGTGCCAATACTGATAATCAACCATGATTTGAACCCACTGTCTTAAAAGCGCTTTTGTAGTGATTATATTTTTTTTTCTGCAAACAACCCCCAACTATCTATTTGGCACGTTTCCTGTTGACAGCGATGCGGACGAATTTTTTGATGCCCTTTGATTAATTGTTTCCCCTAATTTTTATTTAATTGTACATAATAATATTAATCATTATTTGAAGACTGTTAGTTTTTTAAATTATGTAAATACTAGCTGACCCGGCGAACTTCGTACCGCCTCAGAATCCATACCTTTATGAGAAAATTAATTATCCTCATTATTTTTTTTGCTGAATTTTTCCCATGTTTTAATAGTAATTCTGCTATTCGGGGCGGAGACAAATTTAACAAATCAAACATCATAGAAATCGGTCCAGCCTTTCTTGAGTTATAAATGTTGTAACTAACCCGACTTTGTTTTATTTAAGACAGATAAAGTTAATAACATCTGGAAAATACAAATAAGGAATTAAAGTAAAAAGTATTAAATAAATATCAATTAATTTCCCTGAACGAGCTCTTCAATTTGGGTTAGCACCATGTGGGGCAACGCGTTGATGTGGTCACTATAATGTGCTATAGCGCAGCGCAACTTTGAAGTGGTGGGCGCCCAACAATGGCTATTGAGTTTCCGGACACTCCGGACAGATAGCACGAGAATAGACCATCTAGATATATTTATGACACTGTTTGTTAACCGACCGATGTCACTAAAAGGAGGTGTTATGTTTACCTAATGTTAAATCTTAGGGCGGGTTGTTTCGCGTCTACTTGACGCACACGTAGGTATATGTATACGTCAAAAATGGCGCTAAACTATCGTCAAACCAAAAAATGCGTTGTTTTACAAAATTTTGGCCTTGGCCTTGCTACGTTAAACAACCGGCCCTTAATCTGATATAACTGAGTTAATTTTGGTAATAAAAGCAACTAGGATTTTTTTATTTTCTAAAGATAAAAATATTTTATTTTCCAAATTACGGTAGGTACAGACGCCGCCGGTACATCAACCTACTACATTCTGTCAAATTTCTTTAGTACATTTTCAACTCTATCGCTAAAGCATATGGTTCAAAATTGATTGGGAAAATTTGAGAGTTTCGAGTAGGTTGATGTGCTGGCATGTGCTGGCTTGATGTGCTGTACATAGTCATATAGGGAAATAGGTTCAGCCATATTTTAGCATTAGCAGTAGGCATGCAAAAAATACAAAAATAAAAACTAATACCAGAGTTCTCTGACGGTACCGAGTAATCCTGCGCTTACACATACACATTCACAGCGTGTTTGTATACTTGGTAACCACAAATAAAACGTGTCGTTTCATGAGATAATACTGTACCTAAACAATACTTTCAGCATGTGCCTGTGCACATGTGTATAAGACAACGCCGTTTATGGCTAAAAAGCCCATTTCTGGAACGGCATGCGGCACTTAGGTACTCGTACGTTTACATCCACAATGCGTGAGTGCAGTCTACAGTAGACGACTTTCAATTGTGCCTTTTAGCTCGTTTTTTAGCAGAACACTGCCAACACCGAAAGAGAGTAAACTTCCGTACATTTGTGGAGTACCTACTTAGGTAACTAATAGTTTATAACAATCAATGAACTTCGCCTGAAATTCAAATGATTTTTACACACATGAAAGCAAAGTTTGATTTTTTTTTTAATGAAACACCAACAACAAACTACTACAACATGATAATTGTGATACCTACTGTGGGAGTACCTACCTAAGTAGAAACGGTCTCTCCTGAATACAGATTACTCAGCGATCTAGTTAGGGGAGCAGTGATTCTCCCTTTTGGTTGTACCAACACCACGGAATTAATAATGCATACCTTTATGTACCTGAATAAATTATACATTATACCAGCTGCGCCCCGCGGTTTCACCCGTATAGGTTTCGATCCCGTGGGAATATCGGGATAAAAAGTAGCCTATATATTAATCCAGGGTATCAGCTACCTCCATACCAAATTTTATCAAAATTGGTCCTGCAGTTTGAGCGTGAAGAAGTAACAAACATATAAACACACACACTCACAAACTTTCGCCCATACAATATTAGTGTGATTAAAACGAAGTCACCAGTGGTCACAACCACAATCGAATACTCTCGACTCTAGGACTCATTTCCTGAACCGTTCCATTAAACTTTTTAAACTCGTACAAAATGTAGCACAAGATATCGCGACTGCTAAAGTTTTAGATCGGACAATAACACCAGATACTGCATACGCCTCGATGTTGCAGTGGCAAGGATCAGTTCGAAAATGTAAATGGTTCGTAGAGACTAGAGATACATTTCACATAGATATTTACTATACAGCGTGAAATTTTAATGGTTGTTTTCCCGAAGCGAAATGATTTTGTCTTGATAGTACAGTCAACAGCAAAAGTAGATGATCAAAATCAGAAACAGCGCAAACGGACGACTGCGCGTGATCGTCCTGCTACCTGCAAAGATGGTAGGTGGCGGGCGGGCGCACGTGAGTTACTATTAATTCTCACGCTTTCGAGTTGAGATTATTTTTATAATTATTTGAAAAAAACAAAAAAAAAAATTACTCCATGAATCGGTAGCACTACTGAGATACAAATCGTTCAGATGTATAGATTCTCAACCTTATTTTGCCCAACGACAACTTTCAGAAAAAAAAAATCTAGAGCTCGAACATTTTTTTTACTCGCGAACCTGAACTAGCTATTGCCACGACTATATATAATATTATTTTCTCTGGGTCTTCTACTGCCCCCCCCCCTAAAGGTCTCAAACGCACGGGTTTCATTCATTGTATCATAGAGAATGCGTTACCTGGTAGAAATACATACCTACATTTACCGTTGTAATAGAGCAGACAAAAACCTTCCTATACCTGGGAAACGTGACTTAGTACGAAGGAAACTTCCTACCATCCTTTACTACTCTTATTACTGTGAATATGAGTTGGCACGTCGTCCATCACAGTACGGCTAAGCGCGCACTGCGATGCGATTTTTTTATCGCATGTTCATGCGTAATAAAATCGCAAACACAAATAATTTTTCAAGCTAATTCTGAAGCGATTTTTACCGCAGTGCGCGGTCTCTAAAATTGTTCATAGATTGGCAATTATTATCCGCAACGATTAAAATTCGTAGTGCGCGCGCGTGCGTGCAGCGCACGGCTTAGCAACACACGTGTCCTTAGCTTTGCTTTGTACGAAAATGTGGGCGAAATCATTCACAGTGACCCGCGGCCACGCTACGCACGAATGCGTGGCTGGCAAACAAATGAACCGCGCAGCTAACATGGCAAACCTCTCCGTGCACATCCTACGTAGCAGTGGACGGTCGACTTTACTCTTAACCCATGTTCTCACAGACGTAAAACTACCGCGGCGCGATATTATCGCGCATTGGATTTTCAATTTCAAGGGAAATCGCGCCTGTGCGTACCTGGGCTTAGAGTGCCGTGCACACTTCACTTGCTGACCTCGTTCGAGCTCGGCTTTATTGGTCACTGTGACTACGGCTTGATTGACCGAAACTTCTGGCTAAAGGTGCTTATGGCTATGTGAACGTTACGTAAGTAGGTAGGCCTGTGCTGTGTGTGTGTGTGGGAGTGCACCTATGTCTGCGCAATGCGCATACACTTGTGCACTATAATATCTCCCGCGCCGAAGGCTAGTCTCCGTTGAGATGGCCGCCGTGGCCGAAATACGGTCTGGAGTCTGGAGGACATTAATACGAATATGAGTTTTACAGGGAAACTGTAAGCCCAGACTGGCACGGGCGATTTTCTTTCGCGCATGAATTGTCAACATATTTCAGTTTGTATTAGTTTTAGTTAGGATATTATATTTTTATTTAAATAGTTTATTTAACACTTTGCGGGACACTGACAGAGACACAATAGAAGTTTTATTGTTATTACGTCGAGAGGCGTTAAGTGTCCCGCAAAGTGTTAATATTAGAAGTTTGTACATCGAATACCTAAATAAATTATTTTACGAATTTGGATTCCGAAAAAAAATAGGCTTCATGTAAGTTCACAATCTTGCAAATGTCGTATTAATCGTCTGCAGGGTCCAGCGAATGGAAGGGATCCGCCGAGTGCGCAGCCTGGTCTAATAATAATTACCTAAAGGCCAAGAGACTTCGATCCCGATAAAAATACATATAAACTGAGGGCATAGACAAGTGGCAATCTTTTTCAAACCGTACCGTATTTCTACAATGACTTTCAACAGCTTCACTAACGGCCAGTTTCTTTATCAACAACTATAAAGTACTTAATCAGTCAAAGTATTGACTTTTACTGGTACTATGGGATGCAGTTTACTCATAAAATAAAAAACAAGATAAAACAAGTCAAAGAAGTATGGAAAGGAGCATGCTGAAGATAAGCAAATTGCAAAAAATACCACACAATCCGTAAAAAGACAGATATTATTGATGCCTTAAGTTACGCACAGAAATTAAAAATGAGATGGGCGGGCCATGTAGCCAGAATGACTGACGATAGATGGACCATACGAACCACGGTGTGGCCAGGACCAGCAGGCTACAGAAAAAGAGGCAGGCCGCAAACACGATGGGCAGATGACATAACACACATAGCCGGCCGGGACTGGATAAGAGTAGCAAGCAACAGGGACACATGGCAATCTCTGGAGGAGGCCTTCACCTAGAAGGGGTTCTTGCACAAAATGTTATAATCTTATCACATAGGTAGAAATTTATTTAATATAACTATGCTAATGCCTAGGGCCTGGGGGTCCGAGTGCTCATCAAATATATCGGGACATCGCCAAGCGGTTGGTTGACTCATCACGTGACCAGAGGGCTGGCCTATTTTTAGCCCAAAGAATAAGCATTGCCATCCAACGTGGTAATGCTGCCAGCCTTTTGGGCACTTATGCCATTGACAGCGATGCGGACGAATTTTTTGATGCCCAATGAGCTCCTCTCTTTTTCTTTTCCCTTCTTTTTTTTATATACTTGTATATACTATATAATATGTATATTTTAGAGTTAAATTGTAAGATAAAGAAAACTATGCTAATTCATTCCATAATCAGCCTATAATGTTCCCACTGCTGGGACACAGGCCTCCTCTCGGTGAGAGGGAGTGGGCCGTAATCCACCACGCGGGCCCAGTGCGGATTGGCAGATGTCACATGTCTTCGAATTTTTGGTTCTAGGACATGCCGGTTTCCTCACGATGTTTTCCTTCACCGTTTTGAGAGCAGTGGTGATGTAAATAATTTACACAAAGTAAAGCGCCTGTCTGGGTTCGAACCTACGACCTACAACTCGTAAGTCGCGGCCGTTACCACTTGGCCACCACTGATCTCATAATTCATTATTAATTGGATAATTTATATAATTCATTCTGAATTAATTTTATTTATTTTAATTTTCTAATTTTATTTTAATTTTATTTTTTATTTTTCAATGTTTTATTTTTCTATCTATTATTCTAAATCATTGGCAAGAAATAAAAGGCTTTTTTATTTTATTTTATTTATTTTATATGGGATGCATGAAGAAGCCTCCTTGTGTAGCGCAATTTGTTCCGCCAGTTATTCAACTGAACCGAGCGCTCGGCGTATCCTGGACAGTCTTTGATTTGGTACCTAGGAGTTGGGAGATATCAACCATTCGTGGCCCCCGCGGGTTTTTTAAATGATGTAATTGTAATTGATGTCCAGGACGAATAATAAATCTTTTTTGTTATAAAGTGAAATACTTACATGTATTATTAATAATCTACCTTAAAACGACTGTCGTTTCCTATGGAGAAGACCCGCAAAAAACTCCACGGTTACTCTTTTAAAAATAATATTGTTGATGAATATGTAATTTTTGTTTCAGTGTAAGCGTGCCAGGGTACGCAGGCGGCCTGTCGGCGTCGCTGCCGGGGGGCGGCGGGGTCACGGGGGCGGCCTGGGAGCGGCTTGGTGCCGAACTGGTGCTGTCGGCGCTGGTGGCGGCTGCGCACTTCGCGGCCATGGAGCGCCGCTGGACGGGGGCTGCGCCGGCGCTCCTCGGCGCCGCTTACTGCGCCGCTAGCTTTGTCTCCGTTAGTATTATTTGGCTACATTTGAAATGCTTACTAAACCTTCTCTTTATTTATTATGTAAGTACTAGCTTCTGCCCACGACTTCGTCCGCGTGAAATTTCTTGTTCTCCCGACCCACCCCGTCGCATCTCATCGCCAGCCCTCGCTAATCCTTCGTTTTTGCTTAGCGTTCTGACTTTTTTTCTTTTTGCTCGGCTCCTAAGAGTCATAGCGTGATGTCAAATATGTATGTTTAAATATGTACGTATTTTTGTTTGAACGCGCTAATCTCTGGAACTACCAGTCAGATTTGAAAAATTATTTTTGCATTTGATAGCCCAATTCCCGAGGAAGGCTTATAGGCTATTAAACATCACGTTAGAACTACTAGAAGCCGAACAAAAAGAAAAAAAGACAGAAATAAAATAACACAGTATTAGCGCGGGCAGACGATGCGATGCGACGGGGTGGGTCGGGGGAACAAGAAATTACACGCGGACGAAGTCGCGGGCAGAAGCTAGTAAAATTATAAAAACGTTTGAGCATTATATCTTCAAAAAATCTGGTGTCAGATACCCGAAAGGCGAGTAGCAAGACGAACTCGTGCATTGTTTGCAGTCCGCGGTATTATGTGGAATGTACTTATTACACAAGCTACCTGCCTTTTGTGCGCAGAATCCTTATGCACAGCTGCTCTAGTAGCGAACCCATCTGTCCGCTCAAAACAAAGTGTGTACGTGAAAAAATAACTACCTACGCAATATACCTTCAATATATCTATTGAAATCTCTTTGCAGAACGGACTACTTACATGTTGTGTTTTTGTGCCCATCAATTCAATTTTTTTCTTTGAAGTTTTATAGCCAACGAGAGCTTAACAATAAAAACTAGGTATTTAACAAAAAAAAAAAATAACCGACTTCCAAAAGAGACTACAAAGTACAAAGTGAAAAATAACTTAAATTTCGGAAGTCGGTGTCGTTGGGTCCGCATTTTCGTTGCTTGCCACCGACTTCCGAAATTAAAGTTATTTTTCACTTTGTAGTTTCTTTTTTGGAAGTCAGTTGTATTTTTTTTGTAAAATAGTTTTTATTATTTTTCATTTTTAGTTGTATCTACTTACCCCACGCATATTCGTATAACGCTACTTGCTAATGTAAATATCAGTGACAGGAAGTCATTATAACATCATCAATACGAAAATACGTCATACGAAGCTAACTCAAAAACTACCCAAGCAAAGTTAATCTTTACATGGGACTACCCTTACTTTGTAAAAGGACCTAAAATAAATTACTGAAAAAAAATAAATTACTAAATTACCCCTGAGCACACACCCAATCCATACAAAAAAAAAACAAACAGGCGAATTGTTAAAAATAGAGCCAACATCTAAAAATGTTGGAACTTTGACATTCAATATCTCCGTAACCAAAGTTTCCCCAGTAGGTACTTACAGAAATAAAATCGTTTATCATTGATTATTTCACAGATGCCATCACTGAACCCTGCGCGGTCCCTGGGCCCATCGTTCGTGCTGTCCCGCTGGGAGAGCCACTGGGTGTGCTGGGTGGGCGGGCTGGGCGGCGGGGTGGCGTCGGCGCTGCTGCACGAGTGGGGGGGGCGGCGGGGCCGAGCGGGCTCGTCCCGCGCCTCCTCCCCGCGCGACCTGGACGAGCTGGACAAGCCGACCTTCCCGTCGCACCACCACTACCGCCACGCGCCCACGTACTGCGCCGCCGCGCCGCGCCCCGACACCGCCGAGCCGCTGTACTCGGGCACCAAGTCGCTGTACTGCCGCTCACCGCCGCCTGCCAGGCACGGCTTGCACAGGTAACTGATTCAATCCATCTGCCTAGCCTTTTCCCCAACTACTAAGAAGGAGTCGGCTTCCAATCTAACGGGATGCAGAATATAGCTGAATATCCAGTATTTTACATGAAGGGATGGCCTATCTGACCTCCACAACCGAATTACTGTGTAATAAGATACCACTTGGAAAGACTGGCTGTCAGACTTTCGGGCTTCTGACGACCCGTATGACCCGACTGTCAAAGATTTTGATGACTGCCGGAACCAACAGCTTAACGTACTTTCCGAGGCACGGAGATGTCTTGGTATGTAAAGATAGTCACTTATCCACGGACCAACCACGACAAGTGTAGTTCGACCCGTACGGCTGTTAATACTTAGCCACAAGTCCCTCTCACAGGCAACTGATTCCTTCTTTTATTTTTAGGGTTCCCTACCCAAAGGGTAAAAACGGAACTCTATTACTAAGACTTCGCTGTCCGTCCGTCCGTCCGTCTGTCTGTCACCAGGCTGTATCTCAAGAACCGCGGTAGCTAGACAGTTGAAATTTTCACAGATGATGTATTTCTGTTGCCGCTATAACAACAAATACTAAAAACAAAATAAAATAAATATTTAAGGGGGGCTCCCATACAACAAACGTGTTTTTTTCGGCGTTTTTGCCGTCTGTCTGTCACCAGGCTGTATCTCAAGAACCGCGGTAGCTAGACAGTTGAAATTTTCACAGATGATGTATTTCTGTTGCCGCTATAACAACAAATACTAAAAACAAAATAAAATAAATATTCAAGGGGGGCTCCCATACAACAAACCTGTTTTTTTCGGCGTTTTTGCCTTGTGGTACGGAACCCTTCGTGTGCGAGTCCGACTCGCACTTGGCCAGTTTTTTACATAAACATAACATCACGCCTGCACGTGCGTATTCCTCGAGGTATTCCCCGGGTTAGGCAGAGGTGAACAAACCGTACGTGGCTGGGGCGAGTTGCTAGTAGGTATCTACTTTAAAAGTGATTATTGCCCTAAGTTCCCTAATCATTTGTTAATTCTCACATTTGCAGGTCTCAGTCGGTATACAGTAAAGGCAGCTCGGCGACGAGTGGCGCGACGAGTGCGACGGCCACGGTGACAGGGGCCGGGGGCCCGCTCGTGACGGCCTCTTCGCTGGTGCTGCGGCCACCTGCGCACGCGCATGCGCACCACGCGCTCGCGCACAACCAGAACGCGCACAACGCGCAGCGAGACCCACCCTATGGCACAGCCAACGGAATTCGACCCGGACCTGCCGGTGAGTTCTAGCTTTCAAGACAGATTATGAAAACTTACGGGAGGACAGAAAACAAGTCAGCAATCCTCTTATCGAAATTTAGTTAGGCTGGGGCAGCATGTCTTCTTCTTTCATATATCTTTTTGAACCATTATATCAGTCAGTTATTTACTCCCTTTCTAGCCATACCATCATAAATCCATCCATCATGTCTTAGGTCTCTTTTTTCCCTCTTATACACCACAACCACATTAATAGATACTTAAAACTATCATCATTGCTCCGCATCACAATCACATGCCTAAACTACAACATGTCAATGATTCTATTATTCGGGTGCGCAGGAGCAGCAATGAACGAGAGACGCGAGTCGGTGTACAGCGGTAGCGTGGGCGGCACAAGCGCGAGCGGCGCTTCTGTCGGCACGGTGGGGGGCGCACGGCGCGACGACCCCTACGGCACGTACGCGCGCGCGCCGCACTACCGCGCCGCGCACGCTGCACACGCCACGCACGCCGCACACGCCGCACACGCCGCGCACTCCACGTCGCCGCACGCGCTGCCCGACCACTACTAGCGACGCGCCGAGCAGCACAACATCGCGCTGCTCTTCGACGTTTGAGATGGCCGGACTTTGTACCGACACTATCGACCAGTGTTGCCTGTGCACGCTCAGCACGCCTGGTGAACTCCCCACATCGCTCGCGCGTCGCGTGAACAGAGCCGCGAGTGACGAAACACTTCATGAGTGTTGAACTTTAGTAGTTACGGATTTAAAATACAGTTTTACTCTAAAATGACATGCATGATCGTGTAAACATAGATCTGTTACATAGATTACTTGAACAATTTGGAGACATAAGTTATTGAAACAATAATTAGTGTGCGTGCTAAAATGTACCTAAACCAATATGTAGAAATATATTGTGAACACACATGAACTATTAAGAAGAGTCATTAAATTATCGTCTTTGTTATGTAAATGATTCAAAATTACAATAATTAACATAACTGTCGTCTTTAAAAACATATTATTTAAGTGCAAGTTTGTAGACGAAACCTGATTTATTTCTTCAGCATCAGGATTTACAACAACCCATGAACTCAAAACTACAATATGGGTTGATCTCCAGAGGCATTTTTTTTCGTGTCGGGCTGGATAAACCCATTTTAAAATCAAAAAACGTTTTCAAAATATTTTTTTATAGACAGTTCGGTGTCTAATCTACGTGATACATGGCTAATATTATGAATAAATTTATTTTAAATATTTAAAAAAAATTCTTAAACCCTAAAATCCTGATCGCTCTGGATTGACCCAACTCCCGATTGAATGAAAAAAATATTCTTTAACCTTTCAATGAGAAGGATCATATGAAACCACTTATTTAGATTACATAACAAATAGTTAATCTTCACAGGAATAAAATATTTTTAGTTATATTAACAATACTTTTGCCACAATTTGAATTTAAAATCGTGACCGGGTATTTTATCTCATCGCTCTGCGTTGAGGTAAAACATCGCGCTCATCCCTAGTTACGCGTTATAGATACTCTATTACCCTCCCGCGGGGCAACGCCAGGAGTGGTCTAACCGCCCAGGAAAATACCTGTGTGCCAAGTTCCCGCGTTCCAACATTACGAAGGTAAGTTTGTGATTGCTCTGGATTTGGTTCTCGAATTTTATGATTGCTATGGCACGTTATTTAAATTCAATAGTAAGCTTATGAATGTGTTTGTTATGTGAATTAAGTGATCGTTATGATGTTTTTTATGAGACGTAATCACAACTTTCTACTGCTTTTAAATTCGGCTAAATTTATGATTTTGTGACTTTTTCTGATCGTTATGGCTCTGATTGCTCTGTCCAAAAAGACCAGAGCGATGATATTTTGCATTAATTGTACGTTATCCCTATTCGATGTTGAACCGACCTGTATGGTCCGGCGTCAAAAAAAACTATTTTAAGTAGCAGTACCGGACTGTAACAATGACAAACGATGAAGCCTTTAATTTATAACTTTTCCTGGGTTTCTTCGGATAACCTAAACCCATAAAGAGATTTTGACGTATTTTAAATTGATGATAGGTACCTTGCATTTATCTACCACAACTGTAACCCTTTCTTCTCTATTCTTGCAGATTGAAATCATGCCTCGAAATAAATTATCTATTGAAGAAAAACATCTTAGGAAGAAATTGGCTGAGGGTCGTAGAATGGCCAAGATAAATAAATTAATAGTTTAAAAAACACTAGAAAAACACGCTTTTATAAATGCACGTAAAAATAAAAAACAAACACGACTATGATACGATATTCTATCATGGAATGCCAGTGCCTATCTTCCGGCTTCATCATCACACCTTGAAACCTAATCGTGGTCAAAGTTCATTACAAGACTTTTCTATGAAATCCAAAACAACTATGATACGATTTTTCATCATGAAGTTCCAGTTCATATCTTCCGGCTCCATCATCAGATCAGTTCGACAGTACCATATTATTGTATTGTCATCAGAACTACATACAGCTGCCAATTTTCATTACGCTACGACCCTTGGAAGATGGTTAAATTAGTTACCTTAGAGTCCATTACATAGTTAGTTACATACAGGTCGACTTATTAAAAGCGTGTTAATAATAAAAATGATCCAGATCTATACGCACAATGGCTTGTAAAGTCAAGGGAGAGTTACCAAAGGAAAAAAGCTCGGGGCACAGTAATAAATGAGTGATTTGACTCCAAGCCAGCAAAAAGTTCGTCGGAAGAAAAGTAGGCAGAGTTCTCGAAGATATTATTTAAAGAAAAAAGTGGATAAGTTACCAGCAACTGATGAGCTTCCAATAAATAACTCCAAAGAAATTAAACTAAGCCAAAAGTTGATTTTTATAATTATGTTAATTAGTTATTTTAGCGATTATTTTATATAAAAGATTCCGTATTTTAAATATGACTGTATGACTGATAGGCCTTGACCTTTTTCTAAAATAATTTCATTTCTCTTACATATAATCTTGTACACGTACAGTACGTACTGTATATGACTGAAATCGGGTAAATAAATAATATTTTATCAATATTTTTTTTTTTTGTTTCACTGATTTCACCATTTATGATCGCTCTGGCACCAATTATAATTGCTCTGGTCGCAAAATTTTTAGAACTTAAATATATCCTTAACTGTTTGTGTAAATTGAAGGCCAATAGTAAAAATATACCATTTGAATATCATTCTTTTTAATGAGATACATAATTACCATTAAATATGAATATCTGAAAAGCACCAGAGCGATCACACGAATACGCCCGGTTTGGAGATTAACCCATATGTAGTATTTGTCACATAATAATAATAATATGTCAGTGCAGTATAGAGCAGTGGTGGCCAAGTGGTAACGGCCGCGACTTACGAGTTTGTAGGTCGTAGGTTCGTACCCGACAGGCGCTTTACTTTGTGTAAATTATTTCATCACCACTGCTCTCAAAACGGTGAAGGAAAACATCGTGAGGAAACCAGCATATCCTAGAACCAAAAATTCGAAGACATGTGTCATCTACCAACCCGCAATTTGCCCGCGTGGTGGATTACGGCCCACTCCCTCTCACCAAGAGGAGGCCTGTGTCCCAGCAGTGGGAACATTATAGGCTGATTATGTGTCACATATTATGTCACCGTTAACAATGTGTGTTCGATAAGAATATATTATTATAGGTAGTTGGTACTTTCTCGGCACTCTGGCGCTAAAAATGTTAGTGTAACTACCGAGCGTATATACCAAACTATTGAATAATACTTAAATAAAGTAGCATAAGTATTTTATCAATTTTTTTAACACGACGAGGTAGCCTCCAATTTTAAGAGCGATTTTTGAAGTAAAAAAATAACTATATGTAGGTAACACTCGTTTGGCTAAGCGGACCAAAACATTGCCAAATATGAGTTAGTTATTTACCAAATCTTTCATTACTATAAATAGGTATAAAGTGCCATATATACTAAAACTTTCCTTCCTTTGCCATATTGTTGTAAAATACAATACCTACTGTCAATGCTAATTACTTCCTAGCTAATGTTAAAAGACTTAATAGTTTAGATAAGTGTCGTATAGATGTAAATATTACCTTATAGATAGATAATTTTCAAATTATATTGCCAAAACGAAGTAACATATTTTATCTGTTATTGAATAAAGTGTAACGGGTCTTACTAATTGTAAAATAACTTCTACTAATGTATCTATGTATTGAACAACATTCTAAAAATGTATAGTCATAAGATGTTTACCTATGTATTTATTCGATTTTGGAAATATCGTAACGCTGATCGCAATTATTGTGCGAACTTGGCTGGCCCACTACCATGCGCCTAGTTATATTTCACTCTATGAAATTACAACTCTCGTAAAATTGATTTTAGATAAAAATTTATAATACACAATACTACAAGTGAAATTCATTGATTGTAATATTACTGTATCTACTGCGTAATACAACCAGAAATTTTGTAAATAATTTAAAAATAAATTCACTTAAATTTATTCACGTTTCAGACTCACTTATATTTTTAATAATTCCTTTTTACTTGTAGAATTACTTGAGGCTCCTGGCTAAATAATAACAGCCGCACGAGTCGATCGAAGGTTAAGCTATACTTGCCGCACTCGGTTCGGGGATGGGTGACCATCGGCTGTCATTTGTAGATCTTTTACAGTCGTTACGGGTAGTCAGGGTCCCAAAAGTCTGACTACCAGTCTTACATACAAAGGGGTACCTACCTATCTTGTTACCCAGTTAATGGATTGCGGAGGTCGCTGAGGTCAGATAGGCAGTACTTCATGTTCTGCTGTATTCAGCTGCATCTGGTTAGACTGGAAGCCGAACCCAACGTAGTTGGGAACGGGCAAGGCAGATTGATTAGCAGAATAAAATACATATTAAGATATTGGAAAATATTTATTTATTTATTTATCACATGACATGTTTTCTTTGCCATCGTTACAGATAGGTAATAATAAATCTAATGCGACAAAGTAACTTAAAATATACTTAACTATACCTTACATGCTACACAGTACGTGGCCCTTGTGAACTCACCCAGAGTACAGGTGAATATATATTATGGCTATGGCATCCGCCACCGTGTTGAGAGTGCGCAGCGCACGAGTCCCCGGTGCGCGCTCCAGCAGGCTGGTGCGCGCACTCGGCAGCACCAGCAGCCGCGCCACGTACCTATCCGGTAAATTAACCCCTATTTCTGATAGTATACCTGAGTTTTGTAGTACCTCTTAAAACTTTGAAAAGATACGTTGCCAGTGCCACTTTACGCCTAATTTCTAATTTATAGTAGCCCACCATACCGAGACAGAATAAGATAGGATACAGTAACTGGTATCCCGGGTATCTCCCATACAGCTTTAAATAAATAAATCTGACGAATTTATTCTGTATCCGTTCGAGCATATTTTTTGTATTTTATTTCCCTCGGGCTCCAGACGGCCGCATTATATTCCAGATAACTTCCTCACAAGAGCCTCATACAAAGCCCTCAATGCATTGATGTTTGTGAAGTCATTTGCCTGACGCAGCACAAATCCCAGATTCCTGTATTTCCTGTACGCTTTTTTACAAACGTGTACCACGTGTTTGCGAAACTGCAGATCACTGGCGAAATGAATGCTTATCCTTAATCTCTATGACAAGCTGCAGCGGCTCCCCGTCGCTGCTGTACAGTCACGAGCACTAATATGTCAACACTTGGCAACTTTCAATTGCGATTTGTTCGTGAAATAACGAATGCAACGTTGAAATACGACACTTTACACAAACCTATGGGTTCGAAAATACTTTGCTCGTAATAACATAAAATTTCATTCAAAACTAAAGGAGAAAATAGTCTTTGAATAAAGTCAAGTGTATACATACTTATGCTCGTGACTGTACAGGTAATATAATATGTACCTAACTAGGTAGATATAACTTATTTCTAAACATGCAATGACTTACATGACAATTTAAAACTAGAGCCCTGATTTTCTAACTTGTCTTCCATATATAAGAACGTGGAAGATCTTTCAAAGTTGTGTTGCACATTATTGGACCCGAAATGACAGTATTGTTGAGGAGGCCTAGGGCAGGACAAACGAAGTACAAGCAAGGAAGATATTGCCTCGAGTCCATTGTGGAATTTGGGTGCAGGTTCTTAGTCATTATAAATGCCCAACTCCCGCAAAAAAGCAAGCACAGGACTCGTGTAGTCCGCATAAGCAGTTTCCAGTTTCTGTGAACAAAACATTTCATTGTAACTGTTGTTTATTTCGTTTTATTGACAAGTTTTTATGCAGATAAAGATTCTTATGAATTTGTTCGTATTATTTTTCTAGGATCTGCACTTTGGAAAGTTTTTTAACGAAATTCAACTGAATTCTGTCGTGTTAACACTCTATAAGACTAGGTTCCATCTCGATGCTTAAGCCAAGATCTTGTTGTAATTAGATTCGAGTATACTGTGGCATCCCCTTTGATTCTGGACTTGAAGATACATTCCTTGGTCGTCTTTGACAACAGTACGCGCACAAGAAGAAATTAAAGATTCTAGATAACAAACCTTCTTAAGATTGTTATAATATGCGTCATCGGGGTATTGTCCACCGCGACGTCTGCTCGTGAACTCACTGATCGCGAGTTGCATAGAGCTCTCGTGGTGCACGGGCAGCAGCGCCAGCAGCTTGACGAAGAAGGGCACCACCAAGAGAGACAGCACTGACGGCCGCGTGTGCTTGTCCATCTTCATCGTGTAAACCGTGAAGGCTTGCTCCACTGCTTGCTCGTTGTTGTACTCGTTAATTGTCTGCAGGTCGAAAAAACGAAATCCAAGGTTCTGGAAAATAAATGGTATGATTAATTATGTGTTGTAGGTGTTCTAATTTGGTGAGTTCAAGGTAGCGCGTTAATGCTTTTATTATTGGCAGGATTCTTTTCAGCATCACTTGGTATGAATTACTAGGTACTTACCTTAACCACCGCTGTCTTGAAATCATCGACTTCACTCTCTGCTCTGTTAGTCATGAACTGTTTGACCGCCACCTCCACACCTTTCTTATGTAAGTCTCGGAGCGCTTGCGGGTGGAAGCAGCACATCTGTGAGCCCCACGCTGACATTATGTAGTTGTTGTAAGCGAACTCCGCCGCCTGCATGGCGATCCTGTTACTATTGATATTCGACTTTACAAAATCCGCATAGATACTGCTGATTTCCTAGAAAAAGAAGTCGTGCTTAGTGTTACAGATAGAGATATCGAAGTAAAAACGACTTAATACGGAACATACTTGAAGCAGTTTGCGGACATAGGGGTCGTCTTCTTGTTCCGACGAGCGGTTCCTCTGTTTGTGCAGGAATGCTTTGGCTTCTTCGACTGCCCGATGGCTTTGTGCTTCCAGGTTATCAGAGCTGACGCCCGCGTAATCCATATCAAGCTTCATTCGCGTCTCGTAACAGTTGCGCGCCTCCAGCACGGCACTCTTGTTGTTCAGCTCGTTCATAACGCACAAGTGATGGTAGTGCTGCTCTAAACTCTGCAATATTCATATTTTATCGTTCAAATATGTATCACAACAGCTTTTTGAATCGCTATTTATAACTTGGGAGATGTAGATGTTCAATTGTAAGTGTAACTACAACGAATTGGTAGGGCTTATTGGTGTGGCATACAAAAGCGTAGCGACGTTGCAAAGCAAAATCGGCGTGTGCCGGCCATAGATATTTATGGTGTCGACACTAAGAGGAAGACCTCACCTGCACCAAAGCTGTTCTTTTGTCATCGTCCTCATCTTCAGGTATATCTCTCGCTGAATTGAAGAGCGTGACCGCCTCCTTAAGGGACTCAGCGTGAAGTTTCACCAGGTCATCAGGATGTAGACAGAGACGTGCGTGATCTCCACACACGTTGCTCACGGCAGTGTCGTATGCTTTCTTGGCGACAGACATCGTTTCTCGAGCCATCGCATCGTTGTTCAATACGTATAGTGACAGACTGGCGTCCAACTCCTGCCAGTGTTAAACATAAAATTTTGCTTTATAAGTATAAATAAGTATGCATTCTCAAAAGTCAAGACGGTTATACCGCTGAAGTCATACCTTGAGAAGTTCTTTGAGCTGAGCGTCAGCATCTTGCTGCGAGCCCAGTTTCTTCTTCTGTGCGAAGCAAAGCTCGGCGTCGGCGCGCGCGGCGGCGTGCGCGGCGGTCAGCGCGCTGCCGCCCATGCTGCGCGCGCGGCCCAGGCGCTCCTCCATGCGCGCCGCGTACAGCGAGTGCGCCGCGCGCTTCGCCGCCAGCAAGCAGGCATCCGCTGTCGCCTGTCAATCGAGTGCTATGATATACCGCACACAAAACGCCTACATGCTCATATACGTCGATTTGTGGCTTAAAATTACGCAGCTGATCTTTTTGCAGAACATCAATCAAGTAAATGGCTTATAGCAGTCTAATAGCGGCTCGCTACTTTATCGTATAACACTAGATCACAAACATGCTAATAACGATCAAGAGTAATGTGGACTTTTCGCAGAACATTCTAACTCGGTGCATGGAACGTTAGCAATTGATCTTACTAATCATACGAAATAGACATAGAGGCACAGGTGCTCTTTCTTTCTCTAGAATAGTTTTATCTGATCTTAATTAATGTACACAATATTCTTCTATTTGGGTATTGATGAGTCATGTTCATAGATATAAGTTTTTAATATAAGCCAGGAGTACCACAAGGGCTCGCACATGTGGCCCTTATTGTTCTTTAATCTTTATCAATGATTTAGCAAGTAAATTAAATCTGAATTTACATTTAACATTTACACCAATGACCGAAAATTTAAAATTGTGCTGAATACCTATTAATATTGTAAACTGCATCCTTTATTGGGTCCTCTAACATAAGCAATATTATTGTAGAATGGTTCCTACAAAGACGTTTATTCAAAGTACATACCTTAAAAATGGTGACAGCTTCAGGCACTTCATCGCTATTGAAGATATCAACGTACTTCTGGAAGTAGTCCAGCAAGTCTTGAGTCCGGACTCGCTCACCGTTGATTAGCTTTGGAGTGAGGTGCTCTGGATCGAACAGTGAGGGTACCAGGTCCAGAAGTGCTAATCTGAATTTTTCTGTCAGGTCTGCAATTTAATAATAGGTAGGTTGTTGTTGTTTTGTTTGTTTGTTTGGTTGTTGTTGTTGATAGCTTTAAGCTGTTGGCTACTGTTATATCAGCTAGCAGTGCTAAAGCTAGCTAAATAATACTGACCACAAACGCATCCGGCAAAGCTTTGATCTTCAACGGCGAGGCCCGGGTGAGGCATCAGGAAGCACTTGATCTGGTCGAAACACGAGCGGACGTGTTCACGAACCTCACGCAACTCTGGCTTCTGGTTCGGATTCGACTGGTAACATAAATGTTGATGATGATGATTCGTAATTATATATTTATATTCTAATACACTAATTACGACCAGTCTCTCTCACAGAGAGGAAGACTGATTATAATAATTTATAATATTACCTGGAGCCTCTTTTTCAGCAGCGCGGCGCCGCCGGTGAAGCCGTGTCCATGCTCGTAGGCACTCGCCCAGTCCCGCACCAGGAACAGGAGCGTCTGGAAAACCTTGCCCTCTGCCTCGCTCGCCAGCTTGCCGTACTCCGTGAATAGCTGCCAGACAACAACAACAGACAATGTTCAGTAAAGCCAAGCGCACATCACAGCCATGTACGAAAATTATGAAGGAAGATTTTTGCTATAGAAACGTTGTGTTACGGTGCGGCGTGGCCCGCACCAATGTGCTTTGGCCTCAAGAAGTCAAACTAAAAGCATTTATTTCAATTCAACCATTTACAGGCACTTTTGAGTTGACATCCTCATAGTTCATCGTTATCGTAGCCTCCCCTATCTGTCAGCTTTGTCACAAACATGGCTCAATAGCAATACTATTATATCGTTCAATCTTACTTCGCCGCACTAGAGCAAGCTACTCTATTTCTTCAGAGAATTTAATAAATCAATCAACATCTAACCTGTAAGTGTTGTAAATCATCCTCCTTAATATTGCCAGACAGGTTGTAGATCTGCACGGACGAGATGAGGGTAGACAGCGCGAAGATGGTGGAGTTCTGTCCGATAGTGCTCTCTGAGTCGAAGGTTCCCTGTGTGTCCATCAGCAGCACGGCCACCTGCAACCACATAGATAAGTACCTGCGACTGAAGACTGGAACAAATGATCATCAGGCTCACGCAGCTAAAACATTGTACATAAGTAGAGTGAGAAATCAAGCGTGCGCAAACGAATGAGCACCGTGTCGTTCCATAGATCCATATGTCCAGGGGTACGGAACCTTATATTATGTATTTCAAGAATTTCCGGTCTGCATTGAACAGTACAGAACTTTGCGACAGTTACCTAAGACCAACCCCTTCGCCTTCGTGAATGAGAAATACCAATTTTAAGCTTATTCTAGAATGATTAATGTGTGCCGTACAGGTGGATCAACGGATAACTTGTTAAGGGTGACTTTAGGTTTCAAGATGTATCAACAACCTTCTCGCCGGTGTCCATAGTGGTGATGATGGGTTCCGGCCACAGGTGGATGCCGGTGGTATCCCGCTCGCCGCCGCCTCTCCAGTGAAACCCTTTCAATTGCTCGTCCTCTTTGCCCAGCCATTCGCCACTCAGCTGACTGGAACGCTAACAAATGACAAAACATCTTTCAGACTTCTTGAAATATTTTCATAAATGATGAGAAAATTATGTCTGTCAAATGATACGAATAATACTTGATCTGTGCTGCTCACTTCACATAACCAATTTACCTCCCTTTCGGAATAGGTTCATCTGAATGAATGCCATTTTAGACCAGCATGGCGATCACTGGCTTCCCTCGAGGCAACTGACCCCCAAAAGGGTCGAATTAACCAGCAGTTGATTATACGGGTATTTAGTCTGAACGGCCCAAAGCGAATGACCGTGGGCCATTCGACCGTAACCAAAAATAGTCTACGTTCCAAAGGACCGGTCACAAAATGAATTCAAAATGAATTTAAAGGGACAGTCGCATACATTGTGATAGTCGCATATTGTACCTAAACCGGAACCGCGCATGTTTACCAATACGCGTATAAATTTCGATCTCTTTTAAAACGGTGAAAGAAAAAAATGGTGAAAGCAGAAAACATCCTCCTCGAAGGTAGTGTGTACCACTTACCAGGTGCGACTTTTCAAAAAAGTTCATAAATAAGTGATGTGATCACAGTACTCACAGGTGCTTTGAGGTATCTAAGGAAGAAGTCGAGGATGAAAGACTTGCCGCCGCGGTAGGCGCCGGCCACGCTGAGCACGACCACGGGCAGGTCGCACACGTCGGGACGCAGCAGCAGGCGCTGCAGTGCCTCGACGTCCAACTCGTAACGCCCCTCGCCCGCGCCCAGCCGTACCACCTGCATGCCCGCGCTCGCCGCGTCACGCTCCGCGCAGCCGCTCATCGTGCCTGTCACTACACACATAGGTAGGACATTCAATTAATTAGTCCTCTCAGTTGTTAATTATATATTTTAAAATTATAAGCACTTTTCTAGCCTGAAACACAGGTTCTACCTAGTTCAGGCAAATGAGCAACTGTGTCCTCTATAATTTTTAAGATAAGTTATTGTTAATCTGCACCATTTTTATAAATAAACTAGCACTTTGCCCGCAACTTCGTCCGCGTGTATTTCGTACTTTCCTATAAACGTAATAGAATTGCTGCTATTTTTTTTGACATGAGCAAAGCATTCGATTTCATATATATATAACACAAAATCTTACTCAACAAATGCCAGCCATATGGAATCCGAGGTAAAGCACTTAATTGGATGAAAAGCTTCCTAAGCAACAGAAATCATGCGTCGATATAAACCAATGAAATGATATAAACTTGTGTCCATTCAGGTCTACTTTTGAACGAAATAATTACGGTTTTCCTCAGGGAAGTGTACTATGCCGAGGCTCTTGTCTTCCTTTAATGATTCCTTAAAAAATCTTTATTGCATTTGATAGCCTCATTCTTCTTAAGAATACTATATTAACATCACGCCACGACACTTAGGAGCCGAGCAAAAATTTTACGCTAAGCGAAAACGAAGTAATAGCGCGGGCTGGCCACGCGATGCGAAGGGGTGGGTCGGGAAATTTCTCGCGGACAGCACAAAGCGGACAGAGTTGCGGGCAGAAGCTATAGTAAATGATTTTCGTCAATTGACATAACAACAATGCATTCTATTTGAGGGCGATACTTCGGTTATACATAGTTCTACAAAATACACATATCAATGTTTTGAGTTATTTAACAAAACCTAAACACACGTAATTCGATATAATAAAAATATATGATGTATTACTTTATTGTTGGTTAACATGACTAAATAGTAATTTATGTACCTAAAATGAGTAGGTACAAATCTACATTCGGCCGCTGACGCAGTATCGGGGAACAACCCGGTATCAGAACATAACAATGTTCGCATAACATACATTTTATGTTGGAGCAGAGATTGTGCATAAAGATTATGATGTGCATAGATTCAATTCTAATGACTATAGTTCTGTAAATACCTACATATATTTATAGGTAGTCGCGAATCATATTTAATCAAGATACAATCATACAACCTGATAAATAATAAGGTTAAATTGTCCGTGGTCCCTTCCGAAACCTGAAAAGACCCTGACTGGCGTTCTATTATTGCGAATTCTCACTGAACGAATTGTATATTTCTCTATGCCAATAGTACATTCTAATTTCATACTAACTAAACTACCTACAATTTGACGTACGACAACACTACGATCAGTCTAAACATTCCCTAGTTTATGTTTATTATATTTTTCTATAGGCTGTTTAGCGGTTTTGTCAGTGCCATAGACTAATATATTTAAAATTGAGAGTCAGTGCTTTTATTTACACCTGCGCGCGCGTCGCTAGTGCTGGCTGGCTAGCACTGGCTAGCACGGCGCGTGGGAAAACAAAACCAGCGCGCCATTTTCCATACAAGTTAATATTTTGACAATACAAGTCTGTTTTTTTTCCTCGCAAGTGTGTTGAAAAACGTCGTATGAAACGCGTGTGCATTAATCAATATAGCACACATGTATCATAATGTACTATTATTGATTTGTGTTTAAAATATGTATATTAATATTATATTGTAATTATAACATTTACACCTGTTGATTTACATAATTTAGAATTATTCTGTTTCTCTATTCGTGTTTCATATTTTTAATGGTAGATACTTAATTTTTTTTTTAGGTAGGTACTTATATTGAATTAACTAGTTTCTTTTTAATATTAATATTACATTTTTGTAATTATTGTAAAATTGACGAAAACTGTGATTTGATTTGTGAATGTAGAATAATTTGATCTGGAATATTTATTAATAATCACTAAGTACTTTTTCTTTGACTGTATGAGCTCGATTAGGTACGTCTGTTTTATCGGGATTTCAAGTTTATTTTAATTTTTCGGGTGGAAATAAGAAGGGGGGCAATCAGTACTAACCCCGTAGTTGTCCTTAAGGGGGAAGCGCTAAGGTGACCCGCGAAATTCAAATTTTCTTACGTTTTTTGCAATTTGCTGGTCAGTATTAAGTTGTACGTTGATTAAAATATGATTCGCGGTTGTAACAAATATGTATTTACAGAATAATAATAATTACAATCAGTAATACAACTTGATAAGTTAGTTTAATTGTAAAATGTCAAGATTTCATAAAATACTCATTCAGTGGGATTACTTGGTCTTAGAGAGTTGTGTTGATGACTTTAATGATTATAATTCTATAAATACATATTTGTTACAGTCGCGAATCATATTCTAATCAATGTACAACTTAATATTGACCAGCAAATAGCAAAAATCGTAAGAAAATTTGAATTTCGCGGTCTACCCTGGCGCTTTCTTTCACAATGGTATGATTTAACATTATTTATGATATGTATTATTATGATGTTGATTACTTTTCAGTTTTTTTGTAATACCAATTAGGTACCTAAGCATTGTATAATTGAGTCAAGTCAATTAAAAACAACAAAATCCATAATGCACTTTGCGGTTTTATAATATATATAGGTATGACTCAATTGTTATTTAACGTAGGTAAGTAGGTACTTGTTCACAAAATAATATTACACACAAAGAAAACAATAATGAATTAATTAAATCTAAACTAATTTACATACATATTTATGAGCCTCTTCTTTGTTTATGACAAAGAGCAGAAGTGCCAACACTGCCAACTAAATATCTATATGTATAAAATGGTAAACTGACTGACTGACTGTTGATATATCAACGCACAGCCGAAACTACTGGGTCTAGGAATGTGGAATTTCGCACATGGCTTCCTTTTATAATCTAATCTAATCGAAATGCTTAGTTATAACCTTCACCCGTAAGAACCTATCAGTCATATTTAACTACTCAATTGCGAATCAGCCTTTATCTCGAACTCATGTCACCAGAGATCTTGGTATTCTTCTGGACAGTAAGCTCACCTTTGAGTGTCATGTCGACCATGTCGCGAAAAAAGCATCCAAAGCCCTGGGATTCATTATCCGTAATAATGCCAATTCGTTTAATAAAATAAAAACATTAAAAATTTTGTATTGTGCTTACGTCCGCAGTCATCTCGAATATGGTAGTCAAATTTGGAATCCAAATTATGCAGCGAAAGAGCCAAAATGGTCTCCGACACACGACCCCCTTGCACGACAACATCCTTGTGCCACAAAGGCTGAAAAGCCGATACAGTTTTTTAAAGTGTGTCGTCCCACTCACTGGTGAACCATCACAAGAAAGACTGAAGCTGTGGCGAGACATTGCTCCAAACCATTTGTTTCACCCGCTGAAGACCTCACACTTGGACATGAGTTGGTCGACGCAAGGAAAACCTCAGGTCGGGTTCAGGTGGAGATTCATAGACGACTCCGCCTTGGAGTGTAAATTTGGTGCTGTTCCACAAACGATGGGACACTTAATATCGTGTCCTGCATATCCTGTCAGCTGCACGTTACAGGTTACTGGTGGACGCTGGTGATGGCGCCAAACAAGTAGCCGAAATCTGGACCGAGTCCATTTAGATTGTTATCGACACGCTAAGACGAAGAGAAGGGGTGGATTTTACTGCTTGCTTCCAATAACTCGAAAATGGGTATCGGTCTTTGAGTCAAGTTATGAACACATCCTAAACGATTTTTCAAAAATCCACCCTTGTGCCCCACAAGGGTGGATTTTTTAAAAAGCGGGGTTACAGTTTATTTGAAAAATCTGATTCCTTTGATCTACAAACTTAAAAATTGGCCCGAATACTTATTTATCTAAATAAATGATAAAGATCATAAACAGGTACATTTTCGAAATTTTTAGAGGAAAATACGAAATACACGCGGACGAAGTCGCGGGTAAAGTTAGTAGTATATTATATGATCCATGTAGAGAAGAGATTGTGCATGTTGGCGACCATAGATATAGGAAAGAAGGAGATATATATATTTGGCTGTAACACTATTTTTGTGTAATGTTCTCTACTAACTTTTTAGACCTTTGTATCCTGCTTATGCGTATGAAGTTCATTTCGAAAAATTAGGGCTTGAAAGTTTGTATGAAATGCCGTACGGCGTAAACGCTCTTCAAAAATATGACGAACTGCTTCGAGAAAAGGTAGGTAGTGTCCTTGCGCTTCGCTTGGCTGGTCTTGGCGGGGGCACTCCCGTGCCCCCAGATTGGAATCGATTCAGTTTCTTATGCTGAACAAATTTTTCAGACTTCGCTTATAATAAAAATAACGTTGTAGGTATATATCTATCTAGTTACTATAGTTTCCATTACCTATATGTACCAAGTGAATTATAAAACAAAAGATATTGCAGGCAGCTATGTTTGTACCTACAAATAATAAAAAAAAAAAAAATCAGGAAACGCGACTGCGGGTTTTAAGTTAAATGTTTTTAAGGCTTAATTCTATTTCAGGATTTGTATTTTTTTGTCTTTTAAACTGTCATCAGTAGGCTAAGTTTAATTGAAGCATTAAATTGCTGATTGCTGTTGTGATTACCAAATAATTAAAACCAAAAAAGAATTATTTATTTTTTTTTTTTTACTTTGCCCCACACTAGGAATTTCTCCTGTATTTGTGGGTGCGTTTACAAACATATAAACTCACATACACAAACAGCCAGACCCGGAACAACTACTTGTAGGTCATACAAATATTTGTTCCGTGCGGGAATCGAACCCGCGACACGCAGCGCAGCAGTCAATCGCTTAACCACTGCGCCAACCGTGCCGTCTAGTAATTAGGTACATGTACCTAATTACTTAAGCAGAGTAAAGTATTGTAGTACATAATATTGACTTTTTTAAAGTTTAAAAAGTTAAGTATTTAAAAAGTATTTTGTTGAATTAAATAAAAGTTTTCGTATTATATTTAACTCCATTGTCTTGTTATAACCCTTGTTTCTGAAAAACACGCAAGGTACACCTATGGAAATTTATAAATAGATGTTTTATTTTTTTATTTCTGTGTCTATATTTTCCCCATTATTGAGGAAAAAAATGAAACACATACTTTGTATGTACACAAAACTCTATTTAGGCCAACTATCTTGGATTTAATGCTATCATGTGAAAGATACCAATGGATAGTACAGTACAGTCAGCAATAAAAGTCGATTAACACTTCAGTTTTTTTAACTTAGTTATTGAGCCAAAAGTATTTGTTCAAAATTGCAGTAGAAGTACAGACATCAAGGTACTACAATCTGTCAAACTAACTTTATCGCTATATCGATTTTGAACTTTATCGCTAAAGCATAAGGTTCAAAGTTGATTGGGAAAAGTTGATAGTTTCGGGTAGCTTGATGTGCTGGCCAAAATTTTTAGAATATAAACTCTTTGCTATTAAGTGAAAAGCTAAAAAGCAGTTTATTGAAAAAAATTGTAGTCATTAACAACACGTAAAAATGACAGTGTTGATGGAGTTTTGTTGCCGACCGTACTTATATTGTAATCTGTACCCTCGTAACACACTTTTAAGCACAATCTGAATAATTTTGAAGGATATTGCTAATCCATTACTCCATTTATTTAAGTTCAAAAGTCTGCTCAACAGCGTAAAAAACGCAATGAATGTTGTTGAACTGTCAAAATGAAAGCCATTGTTACTGTTAGTCTGTTACGCAATTACCGCCTGTTCTAAGACGCACTAACTGATCTTTAAAATAGCGTCAAAAATGAAAATAATTATATGTTTTTATCACATCTATTCAAAAATAGCTAATGTATTCTTCGTAAACAAGGACTATAAAAAGTAATTTAAAAAAATTAAACCGACTTCAAAAAGAAATGAACTCAAAATTATGAAATAACTTTAATTTCGGAAGTCGGTGTCTTGGGATCTGTATTTTAGTTTTAGTTTTTTGCCACCGACTTCCGAAATTAAAGTTATTTCATAATTTTGAGTTCATTTCTTTTTGAAGTCGGTTTAATTTTTTTAAATTACTTTTTATTTAGTAATTTTTAGTTGTTGCACTAGAATTTGACCAAGGTTTTGAGATGTTTTCGCTTTGACACTACACCCGTAGCTCGTATCAATAAGCCAGGCCGTCACACTTTCACGTTTTAGTCCATATCTTGAAAACTACTGAATCGATTTTGATAAAACTTGCACTGTTCCCTAAGTTGAAGTAAATGTAAGCCAATAAAAAAAGAATGGTCACGATCCGATTAATAGTTACGGAGATATACGTGGACAAACATACATACATACATACATACATACATACATACGTCTATGAAATTTTGTATATTTGTTTGGAAGCCCTAATAGATCATCATATGTGAATATAATGCAATTCCAATAATATTACATACATACGTATCGAATTGATAACCTCCTTTTTTTGAAGTCGGTAAAAATAGTTCTTTAATCCCTAGGGACTAAAAGTGAATTTGTAATGTGGATATTGTTATTAAAAGTTCCAATCACCAAAGAGATCAATCACGAACATTGTATAAACAAGTAACAGGCTGTATAATAAAGTAAAACGAGCGAGCCAAATTACAAAGATTGTGAAAAAATAAAAAAAGCGCGAAAAGCATTCTGCCTTCATTCGTAATAATTGTTTTATCTACTCAAATTAGGATTTTATAGTTTTATAAAAAACAACTTACATACGAACAGTGCAAGCTAAATAAAAGCTTGTAATGAGTATAGGCCCGGCGCCCACTATCGGCATCGGCACGGCTGAGGATTTTTATGCGACAAATAAAAATGTAACTTAATTGTATGACAACAAAATTTAAATTTCAATGACACGGTATTATGTCGGTTACCCTATCTTTATTTTTGCACCTACGATGATTATTATCATTGAAATTTCAATTTTATGGGTTACATTTTTATTCGTAGCATAAAAATCCTCAGCCGTGCCGACGCCGATAGTGGACGCCGCCCGGGCCTATGTCTTCCTCAAGTAATTGTATGTAAATAGGTATATAAACGTACTACTTATTCTTATTCACAAGATGCACTTAGGTACCTACTTATTTTTTCACAGAGGGTGTTTAAAAAATTAGAGTGTCCACCTCGGGAGCAACACCATTTTAAGCTCGAGTGACGACCTCGCTGCGCTCAGGATTCTACTTTAGAACCACTCGCAGCGCTCGGGATTCTACTCTAGAATCCTTCGCTCCGCTCTGGATTCAAAGAAACACTCTCGCCTTCAATTTCGGTTTTCGTATAGCCAGAGTCATACATTATGAACAGACGGACATGACGAAACTATAAGGGTTCCTTGTAGGAACTACGGAACCCTAAAAACCGACGGCACGCAGCGCCCGTTCACGAACGACGCGTGGATCAGCACATTCGGCACCATGCGGCTCAACCATCCAGCTCACCAGGGAACCGAATGCGGAATGATCCAATGTTTTTTCTTTGTTTGTGGTTTATGTTTTATATAAATTTTAGATATGTAACCAATCTTTAGTCAGAAAAGCACTTCTTGATAAGATAAGATAAGATTTATTTATTTGTAGGTAGGTAAGTAAGAACTTTAATTTGATACCAAACACAATATCATCATCATCATTTGCCTAACCTTTTCCCAACTTAAGCTTCCAGTCTAACCGGATGCAGCTGAATGTAAAAAAAAAAATAAGATTAATATGTAGGTACTTAAGTATACCAAACCCAATAAGTATTATAACTTTTTTTGTTTTGATAAATCTTGACATCCGTTATTAGCCGCCATGTCGCCATTTTAAGTGAAGTCGCCTCGTTTATCGATACCTAACGAAACCTCATTTGTCAACATACAACGAATAGTTTATGAATGACCCCTTTTATTCATAAACGTTGCTCAAAGCATAGACTATACTCTGCTCAAAGTTAAGTAGTGATTAGGTACCAAACATTTTTGACATTTAAACGTCACTTAACTTTAATTAATAATTAATCACCGTTTATACTGACCAGTGACCTATAATATACAAGAGTGTAGGTATTATTATCCTGGCTTTGTCATAGTCGGGTAAAAATCCCTCTAGTCGTTAGCATGCTTCGAGGGTATAAAGAATCCCCTTTATTGTAGTAGGTATCTATGTATCTTTGTATGTACCTACAAAGATACATAGAATATACCTACTACACACAACAAAGAAACATTCAATTCAACCACACGTGGTTTTGGATAAACATATACAAAACGCATTATGTTCACGATACATTGTTTAATTTAGCCAGTTTCTTGGCGGAAGAATACAGGGTACAGCCGGTCGATTCTGTTAAAATGTCACCGTGAAAACTTAGGTGAAGTACGTTTGTTTTTGCTAGGAATTGACTTGACACTACTGACAGCTCACTCCACGCTCACTTCACCTAAGTTTTCACGATGAGATTTTTACAGAATAGCACCGCAGATACTACTTATTTGAAATCGTGTCCATAATAATGCCTTACTAAGTACCAAATAGACTGTCAATTATTTCATCAGCAACAATTTGACAGTTCCATTTTTTTTAAACATGTGTCACTAGCAACTTTGGTAGGTACTCACCAGAGATATTAAATAAAAGGGGAAATAATACGTAAAAAAATCACTGATTTAGTGCGAGAAAAAACATTGAAACTAAGAACTCTTTCCAAACTGAATCACCGACTGTTACGTAAGCAGACAAGGACCCAACAACTGCAACCATTCCTTGAAAAACTATGTAAATATAGTATGTGATGATTGTAATGATGAGATACATGTGCTTTTCAACCCTCTTAATATTTTCAATCTTTCTTACTAGAACATAGAGTCTAAAATTTATTGCTTACGCTTGCCTCATAAATCGTTTAGCAGTGCGAATTCAATGATAACATATAGAACGAAATGATTTTGCAGTGAGTAATGTTACTAGAATATTGTTTTCTTACCATGACAGTAATATTATAATATTTCTTTAGGAAGCTATGTTGGAAAAAATAGACCATAATAAATGTACAATTTTTGCTCCCTCATTCCACCAAGAGCAGTGGTGGCCAAGTGGTAACAGCCGCGACTTACGAGTTGTAGGTTCGAACCCAGACAGGCGCTTTACTTTGTGTAAATTATTTCATCACCACTGCTCTCAAAACGGTGAAGGAAAACATCGTGAGGAAACCAGCATGTCCTAGAACCAAAAATTCGATGACATGTGACATCTGCCAGTCCGCACTGGGCCCGCGTAGTGGATTACGGCCCACTCCCTCTCATCGAGAGGAGGCCTGTGTCCCAGCAGTGGGAACATTATAGGCTGATTATGTATTCCACCTTGGTTCCTGGTTGCCTGAAGCCGTAGGTAGATATGTTTATAACACTCACATTTCGCCAGTTATGTTTAAGCGAGAAAAACTGCAGACCCCGGATTGCTTCTGAAAATTTCGTAATGGGTGGGACAAACAACCATGACACTGTCCTGCATAACAGTATACCTATATAAGACCTTTATCTAAAAACTAGCCTATGGAAGTACCTAGTTAACAAACTAGCAAGAAAAGGAGAGAAATATTAAAGTCAATTAAAATAATATTTATCAAAATAAAGAGTAGAAATTGAAATGTGTGACTGGCAACACAAATGTTTACGTGATCGGGTTGTCCCCTACAGAGTTCACGAATTTTCTAGAAACGAATCTAGAATGATACATTTATATTATTTATGTACATACTTGGAATGCTCTGAACAATTAGGAGTCCTCAAAAATTTAACAATCGACTGAAAAACGCAGAAAGAATGTTTTGTAGGTATCTGTTCAGTGTGTTTGTACTTATTTATTATGTTTTTGTTGGTTTGGTTGGCCGTAACTCTGACCAATATTTGTTTTTTTTTTGTTCATTTTATACTTTCGAGGTAAGGTAATCTTTGGTAAATTTCTGACGAAGACCTTCGGAGGTGGAACTGATGACGCCCGAGGAGAGCGGTCTGACGTCTTCGTTGACACACAGGAAATGAAGTGACGTGTTCAATGTTATCACAAAATCCGCTTTGGTATCCTTCATAGATATCCGGTATCCTTAGTCCTAATTCCTAAATCGATAGATAAGATTTAATTCCGGATCCGGACGGCGGCCACACCCCGGTACCACGAAATAAAACAACAATGCTTGTTATAAATGTTATAATGTTATCGTTTATGAAGATAATCCGACCAAATTGAAATGCTCACTATAATGTATTGTTTGCCTTGAGCTGCGTCTGTATAGAAATAGGTGTTACTATTTTACTAATGCTAAAAGGTTACATGCTCTGTGACTAATGCGCACTACTTGTGTACTGAGACAAAGAAGGAAAGAGAGACACTGTTGAGAATAAAAGTAAACGAATATAAAATCGGCCCTTATGTGAAAGTTTTAGAGCAGCCTTCACCTGTGATAGCAAACCTACCTTGCGGATTTGTTTCGAAATTAACAATGTAGGTATACCTATTATATGTTATTGGCAACTCTGCAATACTGTTCCGGAACATTGCACGGTCCCCTGTCATCCTACATAGATACAAGTTTTATTACCTGACCCCACCCACACCCTGGTGGCCTATTCCCGTAGACAGAGTCCTATTCCCGTAATTAAAAACGTTCAAAATCTAGTCGCACTCTCATCTCAGCGACAGTAAATGTCAAAAACTTGTCAAAAATTTGAGGTATTTTTGAGAGATTGGGACTGAGTTTAAGAACGTGCACAGTTCTTAAAATTACGGGAAGTGCCCCACTACTTCCAGTATCTATATCTCATACTAGCAGCGACCGCGGTTTCACCCGCATAAGTGTCGATGCCGTTAAAAATGACATCGCCGTCGCGTGACGCCATCTATATCATTATAACGTTATAGTTGTTTTCCTCGGGAACAGCACTTTTTTTCGGGATGAAAGGTACCTACGCTATGTCCGTGTCTGTACACCTGACAACGCATAGGTAGGTACCTATGCAAAATTTAAGAATGATCGGTTCAGTGGTTTAGGCGTGAAAAGGTAACAAAGAAACAAACTTACTTTCGCATTTATAATATTAGTTAGGATTCCAACGTCTCAAGTACTTAGGTTTTCCTGCAACCGGATTTCTTTGAATTTGGTCTATGTTGTCTAAATGATAAAATATATTATTCAAGTAGGTATCTTATCGAACTCATAAGTAGGTATATCTCTCTGTGAAAGTATTCTTTCGGAGAAGTACCTATTCATGCCGTCAAATTAAAAGCCTTGCCATGTCCGGATTTGCGGGTACTGGTGTATTTACAAGCAAATCATCAGAGAGCTCGTGAAAGGAATGGTGTATTTACAAGCAAATCATCAGAGAGCTCGTGAAAGGAATGGTGTATTTACAAGCAAATCATCAGAGAGCTCGTGAAAGGAATGGTGTATTTACAAGCAAATCATCAGAGAGCTCGTGAAAAGAATGGTGTATTTACAAGCAAATCATCAGAGAGCTCGTGAAAGGAATGGTGTATTTACAAGCAAATCATCAGAGAGCTCGTGAAAGGAATGGTGTATTTACAAGCAAATCATCAGAGAGCTCGTGAAAGGAATGGTGTATTTACAAGCAAATCATCAGAGAGCTCGTGAAAGGAATGGTGTATTTACAAGCAAATCATCAGAGAGCTCGTGAAAGGCAGGGCCGTCTTTACCTATTGTGCAGGGTGTGCGTTGCACACGGGCGCAGCGGTCCTAGGGGGCGCCGAGCGCCGCTTGCTACGGAGCCCCCCCCCCCTCGCGTAAAAAGAGCTCCGCTTTGCATACATTTTGTATAGCATCTGGAGCTCTTCTTATATTTGTCGAGTTACACCAAAGCAAGTCGCGCCACGAGCGCGCGAGCGGCTTTTACTTTAACTTTTTTTTCAACATGAAATAAACATTATTAACGATTATATTTGGTGTAGTAGCGAGTGTCGCATCGCTCGGGGGCACCTGTTTCAATGATTAGTTAGAAAACACGCCGACAATCATATTGCGAATAATGCGAATTCAACAGTTTTGGGATAGAAAATAAAGTACTAATTACCATGGACGAACGTCAAGCGCGCGGCATTTCTCAAAAGCGTGAGTAAGCGCCCCAGAAGGTGGTAGCCATAAGGCTCATCCGGGGCTACCGCACGATCTCGGGCGAGGCGGCAAGCCTCATTGCCGGACTGCCGCCATGGGATCTGGAGGCGATAGTCCTCGCGCGCGTATATGAGTGGCGCGCGGAGGCACTACGCCGCCGGGGGGAAGTTCCGCTTCTGCGGCAAATCGCTGCGGAGCGGACTGAGCTCCGGCGCGATCTCATGGCGACATGGAAGGAATGAATGTCGCAAGTCGCAACCCAGCGCAGGGCACGCCGCGATAGCGGCGATAAGACCCCTCTTTGAGGGGTGGCTAGAGAGGCGCCACGGCGCCCTCACATACCGCCTGACGCAGGTCCTCACCGGACACGGAAGTTTCGGGAGGTTCCTGCACATCATCAGGCGGGAGGAAACGCCCGCGTGTGACCATTGCCAGGACCGCCCAGAGGACACGGTGGAGCACACGGTGGAGGTCTGCCCCGCTTGGGCGGAGCACCGCCGTGTCCTCGTAGAGGCGATCGGCAGCGGCGGCGATCTCTCACGCCCGGCCCTGGTGCAAGCCATGGTCCGGGGCGAGAGGGAGTGGGAGGCAGTCACCTCCTTCTGCGAAGCAGTCATGCTAGCGAAGGAGGTGGCGGGACGGATGAGGGAGAGAGCCTCCCGTCCCAGCCGCCGCGGGAGACGCTCCGGGCGTCGTCGGGAGCCACGGGACGACCCGGCCACCGTAGGCGCGGGCCTGCGGGCGGAGATTAATGGGTAACTCACCGTCCGATCAGGACCAGGCCCGTGCCGGACGGCGCGTAGGTGTTCCACGCGCGCCTCAAAAAGATGTCAGCATCGAGGAGGGGCCCCATAGGGCCGAAGCCTGACGGGTCAGCGAGATTGTCCGAAAGGGTTATCGCTGGCCCGGAACGATGATTTCCAATCAGAATAAAAAAAAAAAAAAGCGTGGCGCGTGCCGCACTTTGTGTTCTACCACTCGCTACACGTAATTTTGCGAAATAAGCCTTGGCACAATGGATTAAGTTTTATATTTGAGTAAACATGTAAAATATATGTTTACTTCATATTTGCGGCTTTTCTTTTGATTGAAATTGACCTAATAAGTAAGATTTAATTTTGATATTAGCTGAATTAGTTGCCAGTCTGCCACAAGCACAACTGTTGCGAATTTCGACCGCGTCGGAGCACTCGTCAAAAATTACTACCAAATAAGTCTGAAAACAGAAAACATTAAAAAAAAAACATAAACTTGTGCTTTGTTTTTCTTGTCACTCTTTCCTTCCTAAAAATACTTTTTACCCGTGTACAGTGAGCCTCGCTCGCAATGAGCTTCCCAAATTTGTCAAATGTTCCCAATTGATATTGAACTTTGTTTGATATGAGGTCGTAATTAGAATGAAGAAATTTCAAAATTTGGGTGTAACATAACATCTATAAATAGACATGTTAACATGGTTACGTTTTGGCTTGTTAGGGTAAACACCAGAACACTGTATAATTCTAAATACATTCAACAGCACCAAAACCGACGAATTTCTTCTACATCTCCAAACAATAGAGTTTATTATCCATTGGGGAAATTTGACAGTTTGTGGTAACTTGATGTGCTGTTACTTGTAACCATATACCCATCCATTTTGACCACGCGCTTACTAGGGGGCGCTTGGGTAATGTTTGCACACGGGCGCAACATGGGCTAGAGACGCCTCTGGTGAAAGGAATGGTGTATTTACAAGCAAATCATCAGAGAGCTCGTGAAAGGAATGGTGTATTTACAAGCAAATCATCAGAGAGCTCGTGAAAGAAATGGTGTATTTACAAGCCAATCATCAGAAAACTCGTGAAAGGAATGGTGTATTTACAAGCAAATCATCAGAGAGCTCGTGAAAGGAATGAGAATTAGCCTGGGTTGCTGTCGCCGGACACGGTAACGTGGACTGACTTTATAGGCAAGCTTGGTCTGAGGCAAGCAAATAAAATATTTCAGTGTTTACACTAGGATGACGTAACGTAGTTACTTAAAAATAGGCTGCTGTGACAACGACCTACCCTCAGCTGGTGATCAATAACATATTATTTTGATCATCCAGCAGAAATAAAAACGAAAAAAAGTTAGGTACCGATATAGATAGGTTTTTTGTAACAGTTTAATTCCTACTTGAAAATAATATAATTGTTATTTTGTAGGTGCCTACTGTACTTGCATATTTATTATAGTAATAGTAATTTTATTATATTATTAAGTGTGTATTTTATGCCTTTAACATATTTACAGTATATTTAGGTAGGTACTTACAGTAATTGCTAGTGCATAATATTTTATCCGAGCCTTACTGATGACATCATCGCGAAATAAATAAAAGAACAGTAATATTATTATATTTACTTAGTAATAGGGTCCCGTTTTTATCCTTTGGGTACGGAACCCTAATAAAAGACGAGAGTCCAGAATAACACATCATCGCCCACAGGCCTAACTTCATCTTAATTAAATAAATGCTCTTTGGTAAGAAATTCGGAAATTGGACAGAGGGTCTGTAGGTTCCAAGTATCCAATAAGAAAGAATTTTTGGAAATTACTTATTCCTAAAAATCCGGTGAAAATGTGGTTAAGTTTGTATGGAAGTCCGATTAACGTAAGAATAACTATGGAACCCTCTCGGTGCGCGAGTCCGACTCGCTCTTGCCCGGTTTTTTATATACTTATAGGGTGAAAATTTAGGATTGCATGTTTTTTTATTTTTTGGACAAAATTTTTTATTTAAATTTTTTTATGACATAAAAAAATAAAAATAAAAATTTTGCCCAAAAAATAAAATTTGGGGTGGGTATGAAAAATAGTTTACGTCCTATTCTCAGAACTACTGAATATACACACAAAATTTCATAAGAATCAGTCAAGCCGTTTCGGAGGAGTTTTGTTACAAACACTGTGACACGAGATATTTCTAAGTCCCGAAAGTGTAAAATCTACACGGAGGAAGTCGTTGGCGAAGAGTTAGGTCATTCATTGCTAGCTGCAAAACTTGTAACTTACCTACTTTTAAAAAAACATTATAAGTTTCCTTAGCCCGAACCCCGGGACATTACATTACAGGCAAACAAAACAAAAAATTTAATGTATGAATGAATGACGCATAATAGTACCTACAGCAACTCGTACAGTCATGTTAGTTGCGTAATTTCCGTTGTGTATCAATAAAACAGAATCATTCGATACACATACATCGCTTGCTTGTTTACAATAAATTACAGGGGAAGGCCCGATGATATACATAACGTTATCTCTTGTGCTGCCATAAATTAATTTTAATTTCTACCATTTGTTAAAAGTTCAAAGTTAATACTTTGAGTTTTTGCTTTAAAAATGGCTAATTTAAAAAAAAAATTAAAACAACAAATATATTAGCTATAAGCAAAGTGGCAACTTTGCTTACAGCTAATATATTTGTTGTTTTTATTGCTTTTGCGTTTATATAACTTTCTCTTTTACATTTTTGGAATGAAGTTCTTTAGCGGACCTTGCGGCAGAAGTAAACTTGGAGAAATTATCACGTAATGAAAAGGCGTTATGCCCCCTCCATGCGACATGATTTTTTACACATAATAGAAAGAGAGAGAGTTTTTAAAGTTTTCGAGGGTGCTGATGCGAACAGCGAGGTCAAAAACGAAAATAGAAGCGTTTTACCTGAAATAAAACGCATATTAAAATACTTACCTCACTGGAAGCTTTATATTGAGAGAGCATATCCGTTTCCGTCGATTTCTTATCATTTTTAGTCCTACCCAGTGGCGCCACCTGGCGTTTGCTTGCCATTTTAGTTTCATAAAATGTAACGAGCTACTTTTTGTTCATTGGCTCAATATAACCAGGCAGAAGTAAACTTAAAGCTTCCAGTGAGGTAAGTATTTTAATATGCGTTTTATTTCAGGTAAAACGCTTCTATTAAACTCCTTGACCGTCACTGGAAGCTTTATATTGAGACCTGTTTGTTATCGCCTGGTGTCGCCACTAATATGACAACGCCAATGTGATAGGAACACTGACCTCTATAATACAATGTATTTTAGAGGTCAGTGGAAAGGAATTTTTAATTTAAACTCAGAAAATATATTTATAACACATGTAATAAGGTACATAGGTTTAAATTTATTGAATTAATCTGTTGGTGATCTAATTACAAAAGAAAAAGTACATTATTAAATTATAATGAATATTCAGTTAATTAATTGGATTAAACAATTGTGTAACATTTATATTTGAATCACCACTTCTTACGACTTCTCTTCTGTAGAAATTTTGAAAAGTATTAGCCGATTGCCAATTTCCCCGAGATAGGATTTCGTCAAGAGGATGATTTTCTAGCCAACTTTTAGAGGCTACTGCAGATCGTGTGCTTCCTGGACTTGCTGTGATGCCAGCTTCCTTGAATAGGGTTTTTACCCAGCCTGCGATGACGGTGCGTGAAGCAGGCTTTGGCACACCTCTAACTGTAATAAACAAATTAAATGATTTTGCAGCATTACGTCTTTCATTTAATAATTGTGTAGTTTTTTCTAGCCAAAATATAGGATTTAGGTTACAATTATTGGGATTTACAAGAAGTTTCCAGCCGGACTGTCTGTGATTACTGCGATCTGTTTTCGAACCAAATTGAGGCCATAATATAACACTATCATCTGATCTAATATAATGGTCAGAATCAACTCTAAGCAGCGTTAAGTCATGTATGCGTCTACCTGAGCAAAGCAATAATATAGTTGCAGTATGGCGTGATATTTGAAAGGGATTGTCTACGTCTACAGTGTAATTGCTTAGAAAGGTAACCAATTTACTAACATCCCAAATCGGTGGCCTAGAAGACTTAGGATTTTTTAGAGCAATTGATTTTAAAATATGTTTTACAAGAACATGTGAACTTAATTGACTTGATCTTTCAACATTACACAAAGTGGAAACGACAGATTTATGTAAAAGAATTGTATTATATGATAATTTATGAATTAGATGCAAATCAGCTAAAAATTGGGCTAATTGCGTACCTGTAGGATTATTCGTGTCAATATTTTTAGATATAGACCAGGAAGTCCATCGTTTCCAAGCCACCTCATATGTTTTTAAGGTAGACTCACGCCAGGAATTTTTGAGCAATAACTGTTGTTCAGCGGTCCATGTTTCTATCGCCTTGGACCACCCCCACATTTCCAGACTTCGAGGATGATTTTGTCCACTTGTGGTGGTGGAAGTCCCGTCGATGTGTCGACCAGGTGTATCTGTAAGTTTTTTAGAGTTAGAGGTGGTGCTAGCGCTCGGACTTTGAGGTCTGCACGCCAAAATACCTTCTCCCATCGAGGTACTACTAATAAAAATATTCCCGTTGACTGATTGAGGTGTGTTAGGACTTTTGGGATTAAGAACGGCGGTGGGAATACCCATGCGAGTGGATAGTTCCATGGGACACTGAATGCATCGTGAAATAGTGCCTGTCGATCTGTCAGGTCTCGGGATACATAATTGTAAACTACGTGAGCTGTTGCAGAGGCAAACAAATCTATTACTGGGGTTCCCCACTTTGAAAACACTATTTCCGTACACGCTGGCATTAGGTGCCATTCCGGAGGTTGACGAAAGCGTGACAAGTGATCGGCATGATTGTTGTACTTGCCTGGGAGATGGTGTATGCTGAAGTGAATTTGAAATTGGTCCAGTAAATTCAGAATTTGATATGTTAGTTCTATTAGGGGTAATGATTTCGTACCTCCTTCGTTCCTTAAGTAACTGACAGCCGTCCTGTTGTCGCATTGTATCAGGATCGAGCTGTTGTAGAGCAGGTGAACGTTGTCTCGAAGGGCGCGAAATATTGCTAACATTTCTTTTTGATTGCAGTGCAGTGCCTGTTCCTCTTGTGTCCAACTGCCCGAAACAGCTAGATTGTTCAATTGCGCTCCCCAACCCTGATTTGATGCATCTGTTGTCAGAAAGTTTACTGCAGCAGGGTAATGTAAGGGTGTTGATAACTGACAATTCAGAGTCCACCATTCCAGTTCCTTTCGAACATTTTGTGGTATTGGGTACGATTTCGATACAAGGTCTGGTAGGGAGTTCATGAACATTAATAATTGCCGGTGATTGAGCCGGCCTCGAGGAACAACATAACTGGCAAAGTTCAGGAGTCCTATTATTCTCTGCAATTCCTTTTGAGTTATTATTCCTCGCTCGAGAACTTGACTCACTTTTTTGATTATTGAAGAAGTCTTTTCTTTTGGCAGGGATTTTGAATTGTCCCAGGGACTCCACAATATCCCTAAATATGTAATAGTCCTTTGAGGACAAAGAACAGATTTCTCGAAATTTACTTGCCACCCAAGATTTTGTAACGTGTCCAATGTGAGCTCGACTTGATCTCGAAGAACGTCTACATTTTGATGTGCTATTAAATAATCGTCGAGATAGACGATGATTCGGATGTTCCAGCGTTCTCGTAATATTTGGGCAACCCAATTCGTTAGTATTGAAAAGGTTTTGGGTGCGGTGCTTAGACCGAATGGAAGGCAGGTCATCTCTAACAGTTCTTGGTTGTATACAAGGCGAAGGAAGCGCCTGTGTGGTTTCGCAATTTTTAAGTGGAAATATGCCTGTGATAGATCCACTTTGCACATCCAATCTTGTGGTTGCAGGAAGTCCGGGATGCGATACATGTTCATTAAGTGAAATGGTTGGGTCTTTACAAATTCGTTTAACGCTTTTAGGTTGAATATGGGACGAGCTGTTCCGTCTGGTTTTGGTATCAAAAATAGAGGGGAAATGAAACTCGGTGAGAGTTGAACAACTTTTAGAATGCCTTGAGCTTTCATTTTGTTTATTATTGCAGACATTTCTTTTGAGACAGATGTTTGAAAGGGACCATTGGTTACGTTTGGATATATCAGAGGAGGTTTGTGGGTAAATGGTATGCGATACCCTTGAATTAATTTTAAAACAATTTCTGGCGCCCCCATTTCCTTCCATTTCGAGTGGTAGTGCGTTAACTGACCTGCTCGAAAACGATTCGAGTCATTGTTTGTATCGTTTTTGGTTTGCTCGAGAGCTTTTTGGAGGGTTAACTGAGCGTCCTCGACCTCTGTTACTTCCACGATCGGGCCGCGAGCCTCGGTTGTGAAATGAACCTCTACTGTTGGTATATTGATCAGATTGAAAGGATGGTAAACCTTGACCTTTCTTTGTGTAGTTGGTGCGAAAATGTCCACCCCGCGAGGGTGAGTTGTCATAGCCATGTGTGTGCATCGGTATGCTTGGTTCATGGCAAAAATATTGAGCTTCACGCGATGGAGCTACTGGTTTATGGCCTTGCCCCCGCGAGGGGCGGCGGTTAGATTGGTTAGATCTGGTATGCGAATCAGTTTTTGGAGGCCAAAAAGCTTTTCGTACACCGCCTGCTTTTTCTAATGCTGTCGTAAAAGACTCGGGACTAAATAAATAAGTAGATGATGGGGGGATTCTATTCAACGATGCTTTTACTAATGGATCTCGAATTTGACTAGTAATGGTCTCTCGACGCATTTCTATACTTTCGGCTCGATGGCCACAAACTAATTGTAACAGGTCTGAAGAGATTTTATGCAAATCACCTTTTTGAAATAATTCTTCAACCTTCCCGCTTAAATTATCAAAATTGACTTCTGTATTTTTAGCCCACAAAAGGAGATTACGAATAGCTTCTTGTAATGATTCTTTTTGTTTTAGGATGCAAAAAGTAATTGCTGCATATGATTTATCAGCATGTGCTAAGTGACGTAAAGTATCATACATTTTTATCTCTTCGTTTGTGTCCAAGTCTATGAAACCTGGGGTATGATTGTAGAGCTTTTGAGTATCAGAATACCTTACCTCGGACCAATATGTACTACCTAAGCGCTGGACCTCTAGTAGCATTTTTAAAAAAGTATCAGGTGTTTTCGGAACTGATGGTTCCTTAAGCTTTGTCTCGATATCAAAAGTGAAGTCTAAATTTGAATTTGGACCTTCAACATCAGGGCACTGTTCGTCAATATTATGCTGGTCATATAGTTCCCCACTGACCCCAGAACAAACTGATACCCCATCATGGCAAGCAGTATGCATATTATTTGCAAAAACTTGTTGGCGTAGCTCACTGACTTCCTTTATAAGCTTGTCCAATGTCGGGTTTAAAGTCAGTGCTAAGACTTTTGTGCTTTTATTTGAATATGTGTTCGTATGGACTTAATAGTTTATAGAATAGTAATATAGTAAACTCAGTGTAAAATGTTTGTAAAGGTAAGTTAGCCTAAGAACTGGTTATGTATATGGTTGTACACAATTAGAATAAGATCTTATTGTATGCACTTTGTATTATTATGATAAAATAAAGACTTTTAAAATCAAATCAATGTCGGGTTAGACCGTTGGGCGCGCTTATTCTTCTTGCGGCGTGCGCGGCGCGACCGCTTACCGCGTTTTGGAGAAGACGAGCTTGAAGAGCTGCTGCTCGTAGAGCTGCTGCTAGAGCAGCTAAAGTTCCTTTTGCGAGTCACTCCACTCGGGCCGGCCACAGCTTGTGGCTCGGCAGCCGAAACATTTACGTGGTCATCCATAATCGAAATAAAAGTTACGTTAGATAGACCGTAACAAATATAAGCCCTCTTGAGCTTGCCTCACAATAAAAATCTAAAAACACACATATATTGAAAATAACTGGTAAATAATCAATGTAAGTAGTGATCCGAACAGAAAAAACCGTTCAAAGTAATGATCACTTACTTTTCAAAGTAGGGTACTTACAGTTTTTTCTCCAGAAAAAAATAATTTTATAGCTCACCATAAAACCGCACTATATTTTTAAACTTAAATGAAATATTTAATTTACTTTATCTGGTATTTACAAGATAGTGATCCGAACGGAAGAAACCGTTAAAGGTATGATCACGTACTTTTCTATGAAATATAACATTTGAATTTAGTTTAGTAAAAAATATAGTGTTATTTTTGGCATCGGTTGTGAACCGATGCGCACAAGTTGCTTCGACGGAGGACGAAACGCCAATGAACAAAAAGTAGCTCGTTACATTTTATGAAACTAAAATGGCAAGCAAACGCCAGGTGGCGCCACTGGGTAGGACTAAAAATGATAAGAAATCGACGGAAACGGATATGCTCTCTCAATATAAAGCTTCCAGTGACGGTCAAGTAGTTTAATCTAAAATCATGGTTGTCGTTTTCATGGTTTTCGAGGGTGCTGAAGCCGATAATGAGGTCAAAATGAAAATCCAAGATGGCAGCAGCAAAAAATTTAAAAATATTTGTTATTAAATGGGTGTCGTTTTCACGGTTTTTGAGGGTGCTGAAACCGATAATGAGGTCAAAATAGCCTCTGCTGAGATTTTGGTGATTTCATTTTGTTTTGTGAGATGACCATTAAGTATGTACAGACGCCAGCACATCAAGCTACTACAATCTGTCAAAAATCTTTAATAGATTTTTAACTTTATCGCTCAAGTATAAGGTTCAAAGTTGATTGGGAAAATTTGTCAGTTTCTGGTAGCTTAATGTGCTGGCGTCTGTACACATTTCAAGAAGCTATTTTGACTCATATACAGAGCGGTAACGACTAATGAAATGTCTCCTGCTGCCAGTTTCCCATGCTTAATACGATTAGTAATTTTGTGGTGAGTGTCTGGTGTTGCTATACAAAACAATAATGACGTCACAAGAAAAGAAGGACAGCTTGTAAACATCCATATACCTACATCATACACAAACATGCTTATCAGTAATGAACCATTATTCTGCTGCTCTGCTACGTAAAACAATGATTAACCTACCAAGATGGTAATAATTTTTTTATTTGGTAACATTACTCATTGCAAAATGACCGCTATCATTATTTGTGCTATTTATAACATCAAAATTCGCACTGCTAAACGAGCTATGACGCAAGCGTGAACATTAAAATAAAGACTTTATCTGTTAGAAAATAAGGTTGAAAATTACTAGTCAGTGATGAAACGGACTTAAATGTTTTACAACACTCGCTATAAAATTCGCGATATTTACTTAGGAGTTATCTCAATGACTCAATCGATGTTTCTTTCGATGTTTCTTTCCGTGAAGTTACGAACAGACGGAACGCAGTATTCAGTGGTAATTCAGTGTTGTCAGTAGCCATTGACTCAAGAAGTGCATCTTGTTACTAATAAACACACGGTGATTTATATCTTCCTATAAAATATCTTATTGGGTGAGTACAAATACCTACCACCAATATTTCAAGGAAATTGTACGAAACATAATTATTTTGAATATTTGCATCATTCTAATAATTAGGTACCTACTTACTTTAGGACAAAGCTTTAGGATGATGAAATAAATTGACAGCTTGCTTACTTACATTACTTACATGAATGACTAAAAGAAATAGGGACACAAATAGACTGATCATTATTTCATCACATCTTCAACAATCATCGTCTTATTTCAGCCAATTTACACAAAACCTTAATTAATTATACAGGGCGTCCCACGGCTATGCCACATGGAAGGAAAGTACCTTGAATATTGTAGATGGAACATTTTACTGAAAGAAGACATTATTTTAATTAAAAAAACAATTTAAACTGCATTCATAGATTTTTAAATAGGTAATTACATGGTTGAACCGGGAATCGAACCCGCTACACGAGAAAAAAAATACCCTGTAGCTTTATCATACCGATCGAAAGGATTTGAATTTGAAAATATAATAAAAATGGTATGGGTCCCGCCTGCTTCCAACTTTTATTTAATTTAAAATGGGCTTGTTTTTAGCTTTTCAGTTCTTTTAACTTAATTTTTTTACCGCAGTCGGGTTTTTTATTTTTTTTAATAACTTTTTTTTTATGATTTTAATTATATAAATAAATATTTAGTGTGACCGCGAATCATATTTAGATCAACATATAACCTGAGACAGAAAAATGTATTTCGCGGGCTATATGTCGTTTGCCCCATTTGGGGATCGAACCCTAGGCTGACCCTAGGGTTCGATCCCCAAATGGGGCAAGCGACATATTTATTTTTCCATTACGAATTTCTCAGTAGGACTTGCCATTTATTAAGGGACTGGCGAAGTATGGACAATGGGTAGGTACATATTACATCTGCTTATCCCTTTGGGGAAAACGGGTGTGATGTCATTTTATGTTTAAGTATAATTATGACAAGTCTATTTAAAAATAGAATTTCTTTGTTTACAAAGCTTTTGTCACTGGTGGGTATAGGAAAGCCATTCAAGTGAAGTCGTAGTTATATCATTGGATGTGATGTATTACAAGGATAATACCAATATATGTAGTTACTTAGTCGTCGTCGATTCGATGTTGTAGATAAGATAAACGCGTTTCGGCGTTATATTTCAAAATACGCTAGCCGGCTTCAGTCTGAAAGTGTTGCCAGATGTTTTGTTTTTACCCGACTGCGCCAGAAGGAGGGTTATTCACATTTTTCATTCGTGTTGTAGTTTCGATTCTAGTTTTTGTAGTTGTACCTACACTCTGGCGTTGACGGCGCTATAGGTACACGGCGAACTCGCTGCGGGGATTTTCTCGCGATAAAAAGTCTATACTTAGCTACATTAGCTATACATAATCAGCCTATAATGTTCCCACTGCTGGGACACTGGCCTCCTCTCGGCGAGAGGGAGTGGGCCGTACGTAATCCACCACGCGGGCCCAGTGCGGGTTGGCAGATGTCATATTATGTCTTCGAATTTTTGGTTCTAGGACATGCCGGTTTCCTCACGATGTTTTCCTTCACCGTTTACACAAAGTAAAGCGCCTGTCTGGGTTCGAACCTACGACCTACAAGTACTCGTAAGTCGCGGCCGTTACCACTTGGCCACCACTGCTCTCTAATAAACATTGGATATATTATGTTATTATTGTCCGTTGTTATGTTAGCAATGTTTGTTATTGTACATAGGTACCACTATTTGTGGTAGGAAATATCGTTCACCGTGAGATTTTTATCGAATAGCAAAATCGCGTCGGTGTGTGCACTTGCGCAGTCCCAGACCTCCAGACGTAATGAGCGGAGACGCGGAAGTGGTCCCTGGCGCGATGAGCGCCGGCGCGGGGGGTGGAGCAGGCGTGCAGGTGGTGCGGCTGGGCACGGGTGAGCGGCGCTACGAGCTGGACGACGAGGCGCTGCGGCGCCTGCTGCTGCGACCCGACGTGCGTGACCTGCCCGTGGTCGTGCTCAGCGTGGCCGACGCCTACCGCGGCGGCAAGTCTTTCATCCTCGACTTCTTCCTCAGATACCTCAACGCACCTGTGAGTATTGAGTAGCACGTTCCAGACACGTGAAAAATAAAATTCATTTAATTCAGACTATTATTGCATGTCCATATGAGGTAAAAAAAATCGAGTTTCTTCTGATTAAAACGATCCGACAAATAGCTGTCTCTATGCAAATTGATGAAAAAAGAAAAGAATCCAGTCTAAATATTGTCCAGCATTCCAGTCAGCTGAGTGGCGAATGGCTGGGCAATGAGGACGATCAACTAAAAGGGTTCCACTGGAGAGGCGGCGGCGAGCGGGATACCACCGGCATTCACCTGTGGCCGGAACCCATCATCGCCACCTTGGAGAACGGCGAGAAGGTGGGTGGCATCTTGGAAACTGGAATTACGTCTCTTAACAAATATGCGATGATCGGCCACTTTACAGCAACATGGCACACTACGTTGCTGTAAACGGATGCAATGACGGTGAGAGTCGATCGTTCTGTCTCCAAATATGAGTAGATAGGTACTACCTAAATAGTTAGTTAGAATTATACGTCTTACGCTAAATTCTGTGACCTTCCATGCAGACACCTCAAATCTTGGAACATACCATATTACTTTCTGTTCCCCTGCCACGAACACATGGATTTACGGAACTTCATATTGTGAGGTTCACATTCTGCTTATTCAGACGCGCCAGCTGCGCCTCTCACTTCTCGCTTACTGTCAGTATTATTTGCTCTCCATGAGCCTGATCATCACTTGTTCCAGTCCTCAATAGCAGGTACCTACTTATATTATATATGTGGTTGCAGGTGGCCGTGCTGCTGATGGACACACAGGGAACCTTCGACTCAGAGAGCACTATCGGACAGAACTCCACCATCTTCGCGCTGTCTACCCTCATCTCGTCCGTGCAGATCTACAACCTATCTGGCAATATTAAGGAGGATGATTTACAACACTTACAGGTTAAATCCTTACCTTACTTGGTAATAAAACTGTGTTTAACAATTTTCTTAGCTAAACACAGTTTTGTGGTACCTACTCAGGTTATTGTTTTACACTCTCAAGAAACACGATTGAAGGGAGTTAAGGTACCAGAAACTAAGTGGTCTGATTATAGGTACAGGGTTATTGGTAAAACATTAACCACCTCTGAAGAGGTCATTGTATCATTATGAAAAACTTTTACCATGGGACCGAACCTGAAATCACGAAAAAAAAATCAGCTGTTCCTTACATTTTGAAGAGTTGTACGAACATAAATGTAGGGCACAGCTGATTTTTTTTTCGTGAAATGTTGTTAATGTTTTACCAATAACCTGTATACAGGAAAAAAAGTGTGGAAACTGTGACAATGTATTCTCGTCTAGAATCATTTGCTCAATTCATGGTTACAGTTTGCGCACTGGATATTTTTTTTCCTTTATTTTTTTATTTTTTCATTGTATGTTGTTCGTGTGTGGCAGCTGTTCACGGAGTATGGCAAGCTGGCGTGTGACGCAGAGGGCAAGGCGTTCCAGACGCTCTTGTTCCTGGTGCGCGACTGGCTAAGCCCCTATGAGCATGCGCACGGCTTCGAAGGCGGCTCCGCACTGCTCAACAAGAGGCTCCAGGTAATACTACCACCTGTTTCATTTACGACTTATTATATGACACAAATAAGCCAATTGTCCATATGGAGAGTGCGGTCTTCGCTGCCTTTGCATATCTGCAATACCACATCAGAGGCGTTGCCTTCCCAGAAACAAATGTCTATGTGCCTGAAATTACGCCGGCACCATTCCTACTCTACTTCAAACCACTCCTTCTAAAAAAAAATTCTTGAGATTTTTTTTTTCCTGTCTAAATACAGAAAATTTATTCTGAGTTGGACCCATAGTACAGGTTGTTAATTTTTATGAGTACCTATCTATTACACTCCCTTAAAGTAGGTCCCTCGTTTAACCTAACATCCCATATAATATGATAATGGATTATTTATGTTAACGGTCGAATCCGAACCAGAATGCCGAGTTGCGTGAGGTTCGTGAGCACATTAACTCAAGTTTCGACAAGATCAAGTGCTTCCTGATGCCGCACCCGGGCCTGTGTGTTTCCAACCAAAACTTTGCTGGATGCATTCGTGGTCAGTATAACCTAGCTTGCTTTCACACTTTCAACAATACATTATCTATTGATTCTTCTCGTTATTGCTGGCTATTCTAGGATATTCTAGGTTATCTACATCTTACATAATTAGCTTAAAAACAGCCAAGTGTGTAAACTACCAATATGGAAAAGGTATTGTTCTAACGTGTTATTAATGGCACTTAATATGGACAAATATAGGTGTAGCTACCATAAATCTATGAGGTGTAAATAAAGTCCTCCAGACCGTATTTCGGCCACGGCCAAACAATCTCAACGGATACTAGCCTTCGGCGCGGGAGATATAATAGTGCACAAGTATGCGCGCAGACACAGGTGCACTCCCTCTTCCCTCACTCTCATAGTCCGGTGGGACGGCAATCCGGCACGACCGGAGTGAGATCAGGCGCAGGACCAACGGCTTAACGTGCTTTCCGAGGCACGGGGGTATGACACCGCCAACTTCCAAACTCCGGGCTGTTACAAAGAAATTCCTAATGGAAAAACTCGATAACACTGCCCGACCCGGGAATCGAACCGAGGATCCCACGCTTAACAGTCGCGCTTCGCGACCAAGAGACCAACGGAGCAGTCGAAATGAGGTGTACCTACTATGTAAGTGAACCTCTGCTCTGCCTAACCCATCGGTCGGGGAAATCAAGCGTGATGATATGCTACGTGTAGGTAACTATTTTATTTCAATTTTGTTGCAGACTTGACAGAAGAGTTCAGATTAAAACTTCTGGAGCTAGTGCCTTCACTGTTCGATCCGGAGCACCTCACTCCGAAGCTCATCAACGGTGAGCGAGTCCGGACTCAAGACCTGTTCGATTACTTCCAGAAGTACGTCGACACCTTTAACAGCGATGAAATGCCTGAGGCGGTCACCCTTTTAAAGGTAATTCATACATAAACTTACGCCCTCTTCCAATGGCAAAAGGGTTTTTTTTTTAAGACATGTTCTGCAACCAACTTCTTGAAAATGTTAGTTAGGAAGACTTAATAAGCGACCACTGGACCAATGAGGAAGTAAAAAACAACTGTTATAATTATGTATGTATGTTTGTACGTGTCACAGGCGACAGCGGACGCGTGCTTGCTGGCGGCGACGCGCGCGGCGCGCTCGCTGTACGCGGCGCGCATGGCGGAGCGCGTGCGCGGCGCGCGCTCCCTGCCGGCCGGCGCGCTGGCCGCCGCGCACGCCGCCGCGCGCGCGGACGCCGAGCTCTGCTTCACGCAGAAGAAGATACTGGGCGCTCAGCAAGACGCTGACGCGCGGCTCCTAGAACTCCTCACGGTATGAGTTCAGACGACGACGGAGAGTATAGTCGATTTGACTAGATATTTTATCATTTATATAAACAGTTTAAATCGTTTATTCCCGGTCGTCCCCGCCCCGTGGCGGACTTTTGACTCGCGGTCTATAGCGGAACGAGTGGGAAATAAAAAGTTCCAATCGTCACCACTGGGGCGAAACGAAACTTTTTTTTCCCACTCGGCCCCAGTGGCGACGACCGGGAATAAACGGTTTAAATTTCGTCGTACCGACTTCTGAAAATATGTATTTCTAAATACAAGTAACCCTTCAGGAATACCGATTTTTTTGTAGTGCTATGTTTAACACTGGCAGGAGCTAGACGGGAGTCTGTCACAATACATATTGGAAAACGAAGCGAAGGTTCGTGAAACGATGTCTTTCGCCATGAAAACATACGAGGCCGCTGTGAGCAGCGTGTGTAGTGATCACGCACGTATCTGCCTGCACCCAGACCACCTTGCGAACCTTCACGCCGAGGCCAGCATGGCGGCGCTCGCGCTCTTCGACGCCGCTAGAGATGTGCCGGAAGATGACGAAGACGATCAAAGACCGGAGTTAGAGAAGGTGAGTTTATTTTTCATTTTTATGAGTATATTAGTCAGTCTGACTTGTTGAACACTGGACAGTGTTAAAAATAATAACGTATCCATAAAAATAATATGACCATATTGAAGGAGGGTTTCGTTATTAGAATCTCGTTCTAAATAATTATGTAAAAGATTTGACCTTAATATTTGATCTAGTAAAATAGTTGCTTAGATCAGTTTTGGATACAAGCATTTTTGCCTGTTCTAAGCCCAGTTAGAAGTAAGGGTCATACCTACACTCATAGGTATGACCTTCTTAAAAATCATTAATGTTTTTTTCGTTACATGTGAGCATAAATTATGACCTTGAGTATGTCCATCGCGTGTGTGAACATCAACGAGTCATAGACATGTAATAAGTGCTTAATAAGTTCAGTAACAAAAATAATAAGCAAGAGAAATATGAATATTGCAGAGTTTGAAGCAGAAGTACGAGTACTTGCGCGCCATCAACGATCAGAACAACAAGAGCGCCGTGCTGGAGGCGCGCGAGTTGTACGTGACGAAAATGAAGCGAGAGCTGGAGCAGGCTGGCGTCAGCTCCGATAAGCTGCGAGCGCAGCACCAGGCGGCGCGGGACCACGCGGAAGCATCCCTCGCCCGCCAGAGGAACTGCGCCACGACACACGACGATGACCCCTTCGTGGAGCAACTGTTACAAGTACGTCCCCCTGCACCTGTCCGTCCGCAAGTACGCGTTGAACAAGTGCTTAAAGCTACCGAAAAATCCGTTCGTAAAGAGATCAAGAAGTTTGGACGCAAGCTAAGATTCTGACAGCCATATTTCAGAATTAAGTGAGCTTGTGGATTTTTTGTCGCCTTTAACTCGATTGATTGTATTTCACAGCCGTCCTCTAAAAAACAACCACATTAAACTGATTTAAATTATTTCTGTTTCTTCGTTCATGCAGTCAGTAGACCTCCATAAGACTGGAATAAATAGGACCAGCCGACCGTCACCGGCCTTTCTTAAGGATAGTACTTTCAATTCTATGAGGTATTTGATTTAGTAGAATAGATTTTTTAATCTATGTATACTTTAGTACTAACATATTACTAACACCTATCGTGGACAAGAAATTGTCTTCCTTCTTCATAAATCAAAAAATCCATGAAGCCAGTGTCCTTCGCATTGCCGAGACCCGAGACGAACCTTAATACCAATCACATATAGAATCTGTTCGCTCGTTTCTGCTCTTGAAGCTAGCATTACGCGACGCGCACACCTTGCCCGTCATCGACCGAACTATGCTCGCACGTCATCGACCGAACTATGCTCGCACGGCATCGACCGAACTATGCTCGCACGTCATCGACCGAACTATGCTCGCACGTCATCGACCGAACTTTGCTCGCACGTCATCGACCGAACTTTGCTCGCACGTCATCGACCGAACTATTCTCGCACGTCATCGACCGAACTATGCTCGCACGTCATCGACCGAACTGTGCTCGCACGTCATCGACCGAACTGTGCTCGCACGTCATCGACCGAACTATGCCCACACGTCATCCGAACAACCAAACATCCATACTAATATTATATAAATTCGAAAGTAACTCTGTCTGTCGGTCTGTCTGTAAGTTACCTTTTCAGGCCTAAACCACTGAACGGATTTCGATAAAATTTGGCAGGGAGATAGATTGCATCCCGGGGAAGGACATAGGTTTTTACTGACATTCCACGCGGGCGAAGCCGAGGGTGGAAGCTAGAAAATAAGTGGGGGAGTGCGGGGGTGTGGGGGGTATAAGAAAATAAGTGCATACACCTAGATAACTAGGTGAACACATGATGACGTCCGGTCCGCACGATGTCGGTTGAAGTAATGTACGCACTCATTTTCTTTTACATAATTACAATACGACCGACGCGACGTAACTTGGCGGGCCTGAGTATAGCCTTTGCGAACTTTCGCGCATGTTCTCTCACTCACACTCGCCTCATGCCATGCCACTATTTGGTTCCTAAAGCACGATCTACACGGTTTAAAACGGTGGTTTCAAACCTAAGTTTAAAACAGTGTAGACAGTGGAATGAAACCCGAGCCGTTAGGCTGGATTTAATTAAAGATTAAAAAAACACTTTTCTGATGGATGAGGTTCGCCATGGTCCGGTAAAATCAATAGGTAGGTATTATTTACTAGTGGCCATTGATTTAATGTAATTACCTAATGCTTTGAGGCCCAAAGCATTAGGTAATTACATTAAATCAATGGCCATCAATGTTGTATAAATCGTATTTCTTTCAATGATTTTTTAAATAAATGTTGTTTACACCATTTTTTTTGCGATTTTTTTTTTTACTTTTAACAATTATTTATTTATATACACGTTATTATAAGCACAACAGAAAATACATAACAAAAAAATACATTTAACCCTACAAAACATCATACAATGAGCGGCCTTATGCGTGCCTGCTTGTCTGAAATTACTAAAAGAACTGCAGCTGAAAGTCACTAAGGGCAGGAAATTTCACCAAACTTTTACAACATAGAATAATACTTATCCTGAAAATAAATGTTGAATTTTTGATTTTCTGTCGTAACGTCCTATCTTTTTTCAACAATCACATAAATACAATCAATTTCATGAAAACCAAAGAAATATTTAACTACTGAAAAGAGCTTCACCTAATAGGAAACACATTTTGATAAAAATTTCGTTAACACTATTTTACTAGCCATCATTTCCAAAAAGTTAGCTTGACCTTACAATTTTCAGGAAATTGAAAGTTGCTTTCTGGAATTCAAGAAGGCTAATGAAAACAACAAGGAATTCGCCATGCAGGCGGCTGAGGACAAGTACCTCAACTACATAAGGTCGGCGTGGGGCCCCGAGATGTGCTGCTTCCACCCGCAAGCGCTCCGAGTCTTACATAAGAAAGGTGTGAAGGAGACGCTCGAACACTGTCTTGCTGACAAGGCCGATGATGAGGGCGACGAATACAAAGACGAAGTGATTGAGGCAAGTATTCCCAGCGCTCATCTCGGCTTTGATATCGAACAACCTAATACAACCACTAACGCAGAGTGCTTTACTGCAACGTCGTCGTAGCTAGGGGCGCAACCTTTACCCGAGGGCCACGAAATGCGACGCTCCAAGCGAATTCGCCTTGCGCTGCAAGCGTGAGCGTCGAGCGTCAAAAACAAATGTATAGTCTATTATCTACAAGGCCACAAAGTAGCGCTGCAAGCAGCAGCGAAATTTGCTACGAGCGAATTTGCACGAGCGAATTTGCATGAGCGTTGGATGATCTGACGGGCGTTTTTTATGAGCGTCGAAAACAATTGTATGAGAAAATTCCACAGTGTGCACGAAACAGTCGCTCCACGCGCTCCGATAGGAGCGGTACCCGGCGGTAGCAGTCGCCGGCTGTAGCTGATGCATTCCCCCACCGACGTACACGCTACAGGCGAATATTAGAAGTTCGTGGCCTTGCTTTTGACGCTTAGAAATGACGCTTGTAGCGAATTGACGCCTCAAGCGTGGCGTTATTTTCGTGGCCGAGGCATTAGACGTAGGGACACAAAAGTAAAACAAGATGCTAATCGTAGACAGAGTAATCTATAGACTCGAATCATGGTATCCGTGTCACCGAAAGGGACAAAAAATTCCACTGCACCTTACCATTTTCACAGTTGCGCAAATGTTATTGAATTATGCACGAAAAAAAATCTTATTTTCCGTTTAATCGCGGTGTAGTTTTTATTATTTCATCCATAAACGTCAAAATTGTTGTGCACATTGATGTGCTTAGCCGACATGCAGTAAGAGACAGAAATATTCTTACTCTGTCCCTTTTCTTTGCTAGTGACGTTAATATATTTCTCTTTTTCTATTGCGAACGAAAAAGAAGATATGCAGCAGTCTATAGTTTACTGTCTACGATGCTTATACACATAAACAAACAGCGCCCTTAACTTAACGCCCCAACGATTCAGTATACTAAGCACTGCTTCGTATACCTAGTTGCTTATATGTATTATACAGATAAATGTATATCTTACAGACCCTTGAAACACGTTTCTCGAAACTGGTTACTTTCAATGAAGACAACAACGAACGTGCAGTGCAGGACGCCGTCTTTTTGTACAATAGGAAGATTGGCCAACTTAGACAACCAGCGTCAGGGGGGGGGCTGTTGGGTGCGATTATCAGATTGTTTGGGAGAAAATCGAATTGGAAGCCCAGCCAAAATCAGCACGACGAATGTAAGCGCGAGGCCGTGCAAGTATTCAAGAAAAGGCGTCGCGGTACCGAGTACCCGGATGACAAATATTATAACAATGTTATCACGGTATGTATACTACCATCTTGGTACATTGTAGCTGACTCGTTGGTCTAGTAGTTGCAAGGGCAACTACTGACCATGAGGTCCTGGCTTTGATTCCCAGTCGGGCAAAGTTTTAATGGGTTTTACTGTGAGGGATTTCTCAGTTTAGCAGGCCGGAGTTAGGAAGTTGACTGGGTAACACCGGGGGTCTCGGATGTTAAGCCGTACTTACCTACCTTCCTGCTTTAAAACGGATTTAAAAAAAACCTAACAGTATGTTTCATTATGAATGACTTACCTATATGAATCGGTTACCCATTCAACCCTATCACACCTACATTGTGGAATGTGTCTTTGCACTATACAATTTTATATTATCATCTTTTGTACCTACCACATTTTATGCAAATAAATGATTTTGATTTGGTTTGATTTGATTTGATTTGATTGTGAACGGGTTAGTAAAACCCTTCAAACGGAACAGTTATTGCATAAGATTAACTATTATTCCATGAGCAGGTTAGTAACCGAAATGACAGACCCCTTCAAAGGGTTAGCCGTTCAATGGGTTCCCAGAATATGCCTATGTCCAACAGTGGTGAAGTCGGCCTGTGGATGATGGCGTTGATGACCAAAACTGTCAGGCCTAGAAAGTACCTACAGTATCTTATCCTCTAAAAACTCCATCGTAATACCCACCTATCGATCTTTTGGTTACAGATAATTGACGCGGATTATAAGAACCTATAATTTGCGTTACACTGAAGAAGGGCCTGCAGGCTGCACTCACAACCCACATTGACTTCGTCCAACAGTTACTACTTCTGTGTTGTAAATCATGTAAATGTAATATCTGTAAAAATATTGTCACTTTTTTTAAATAAAGAAATATATTTATTATACCTAGTTATACTTAGTCACTGTCTATAATTGAATACAGAATCTAAGTTAATATTATCAAGTTTTAGAGCAACAAGCGCAATGTCATAGAAGACAAAGTTCGAATTCCATTGCGATTAAAAAAGAAAAGCCTTTTTATCACTCAAAAATCAACTTTGAATACAAGAATGTGGCAACAAAGAAGACTTGCTCTTTTCTAACTACTTGTGTTCGACTGGCGATCGATTCTGTAAAAATGTCACCGTGACAACTTAGGTGGAGTGAGCTTGAAGTGAGCTGTCATTCCTCCTGATGCTAGTCTATTCAAACTTATGTTTCAAATAATTATGTCAAATTTTTAATTTAATGGAAATTAAGTTGATTTCAGAGTGACTAGCACTATTGAAAAAGTTATAAAAATGTGTAAAGTTGTAGCGTTTGTTTACATTTTTGGGAAATAAATTGCGAATGTAGATTAGGGATTTACACTATTTCACTCCACCTCTTCACAGTGAAACTTGCAGAACAGACCGGCTGGACATTTCGAGTGCTGGTCATTAACGATCTCAAAGATAATAAAGTTTCCAATGGTGGGTTGTCTATAATTTAAGTAAAATTAAATTATAGACAAAGTGCCTATGTTCGACGAAGGTAGTGCATGAAGCCAAAGACCCGACTCCCACCTACCCACAGCCAGCAGGCGCGCACGTTCCGCAGTAGTAGCAGACGAGTCAAGTAAATTGTTCTGTACTACTCTGCAGAGCGGCTCATCCCACCGTCTCTGGGAAGATGGATTGTCGGGTGGATCTGTATTTGGGCAAGCGAGTCTCCAGGCATCCATAGCCTCGGTGAAACACGGCACATCAGAAAAGTGTATTAGTTTACTTTTAATATTAAAAATGTCTGTGAAATTCCGTTGATCTAAATTAAAATACCATCTTATCTCCTAAGTTTACAAAGCGAAAAATGTGGAAAAAAGTTTGTTGATCTTGATGGAGGCTTAGGTAATTAATGATTAAACGAACTTACCTGTACGTGAAGTTCTATCATAATTATTTATACGAAATGTTTTCTATTTACTCGTAGATATTGAGAGCAAGTGGAGGAAATATCCATAACTCTAAAAATAATAGACAAGTAATTCAATTATTACTTTTATTAATGACCATAATTAAATCCATAAATAAACCCAATCAATGTTAGGTAACAACATAACAAAAGAAAATTAAACAACTTATTGGATCTAAAGTACATTCTTCATTCTAAAAGTAGATACCTACTTATAATCAGATAATATCTAAGTAATTAGGTGTATTTCTAACTGGATATACTCAATCAAACATATACGTATCTATCGTAATCAACGAGAGCAGATCGTTCGTGCTAAAGCTGTGCTATCTTCCGAATTGAAGACTGGCCTATTGTAAAATTGGAGAAAAATTGGCAAAGGTGGAGGAATTGCCACTCCATCCAGCCGTTTGCCTTATTATATCTAAGCTAACCCCTAGACTATGAGCTTTGGATGTCGCAGCGTGACGAGTGCTATGTGAGGAAAAGACAGAGACGTCAATTCCACTCTCTTTTAACATAGCCTTAACCCATCTACTGAGCGTCTGCGAGGAAACTGATTTGTAAGGCTTGCGAGCACTAATAAACAGGTTGCTAGATTTTCTTAATTCTTTCGTCCTATCTAAATATGATATGAGTGTCTTTGCAGGACAAACCCCAGGTCGGTCTGTAAAGAAAGGCAAATGTAAAGTTGGTTGTTTAGTACCAAATTTTGATGTCTTTATCAAATCTGTAATTTTAATTATTATTTGATTGTCTAGAACCACTATTTGGTCAGTCTTAATTTTAGAAAGCGTCTGTATTCTATGAGCCGTTACAAGAGCCAGCAAAGTTACGCATTTTCCTGATAATCTGTCAAGGGTAAGATTTTCATTGGGATACAATGACTCTAGAAGATTCAGGACTACACTGACGTCCCAAGTAGCGGTATAACGCGGTAGCGGAGGTCGTAACCCTTGCAAAACCTAGATATTCTATCGTCGTCCGATATGTTTCCTACGATTAAGGAAAGTGCGCAGCGATGAGAATTTATCGTACCGTATTGGCCACCATCATTAAAAACATTAGTGAGAAATTCCAAAATTATTGGAATGGATGGCTCGTACATGTTAACGTTATTTCTAATGCAAAACAAATACCATTTTTTGAAGCAAACTTCGTATTGTCTGAGAGTGTTGTCCGAAAAGGAGGCCATCATGATGTCTACTGCCGGAGGCGGGACTAGACGCTGAAGCAACGCCTTCCTGACAAAATCCTGGCCACCAGGGTAGTGTTGGTTTATATGTTGCGGTTGCTGGAATCAGGAATAAAAACATCCTCAGAATTCAGTTCCACAAGGTCAGATGAGAGCAGTTTCATTAAAAGTGGGTACCACGGCTGAGAGGACCAGTGAGGAATAACCATAATACCTCGGGCTTTGTCGGTTATTATTTTACGCAAGGATTTTAGTATTACTGCCACAGGTGGGAAAGCATAAAATAAGTTTTTGGACCAATCCAAAGTAAAAGCATCAATAGCATAAGCCGGGTCCCTATGCCAAGATACGAATGTCTCGCATTTTTTGTTAATACGGTTGGCGAACAAATCTATCTCTGGGGTTAATAAATGTTTTAAAAAATTTTCGAAGCCGCTGTTAGAAAGTTCCCATTCCACATCAGGATGGGTTCGTCTAGATTCTCTGTCTGCAGTGAAATTATCTTGCGATTTTATGTACGAGGCTATTATAACTAGAATCTTTCGTGATTCGCACCACTGCCATATGTCTCTTGTGATCTTGGTCAAATGAGGATATTGAATACCTCCCATACGATTTATGTAACTAACCGCAGTAGTGTTATCAATACGTAGAAGTATTTGACAGTTAAAATAGTCTTTAGCAAAAATTTGAAGAGAAAAAAAGGCCGCAATAAGTTCTAATTGATTTATATGCAAATTTTTTTCAGTATGGGACCACTGACCACTGGCTGTTTGTCCTTTACAAGCAGCTGACCCAGTCGTTGAAGCGTCAGAATATATTTCTAAAATAAATTTATCATTTCGGATTCTATGAACAGAATGATCAATGGCCCCTAACCACCAATTTATGTCCGGTAATAAAGTAGGGGGTAATGTCATGTACTTGTTGTAGTTGTCATTGTCTATTAAGTTTAAGAACTTACAACGTTCTAGTTCCTTTGTGTATAGCAGCCCATATTCTATTGCGGGACATGCGGATACCAATAAACCTATTAATTGTGCAAATTGTCTTATTTTGCAACGTTTAAGTTTTTTTTAATTTTACTAGCTCTTTTTTAATACGAGCTCTTTACAGATTTAGAAGTACTTTACAGATTTTGACGGCATCAAAATGCTTTTTTCATAATTGACAATGAATCCTAATGATTCTAGTAATGTTCGAGTAATCTCTACATTTTATAGGCATTCCTGATAGGTACGAGTATAACCAGTTAGAAAAAAATCATCCAGGTAAATTGATGATAAATAGCCACAAGCTCGTAATAATTTTACGACCGGTTTCATAAGTTTAGTAAATATGAACGGAGATGTACAAAGGCCGAATGGGACCACATTGAACTCAAACAGTCTATCATCAAAGAAAAATCTCAAATATTTCCGTGAATTTGGATGGACTTTAATTAAAAAGTAGGCATCTTTTAAGTCTAAAGTCGCTATATAGCAATCTTTAGATATTAGCTTAAGAGCAGTTCTAATGTCTTCCAACTTAAAATGTTGTGTATCTATGAATTGATTTAATCCTTTTAAATTTAAAATAAATCTCGTCTTCCCATTCGGCTTAGGTACAGTAAACACACGTGACACATATTGGTCAGGGCTAGATTCACATTCGGAAACAGCCCCAATATATATTAAACTATGAACCGCTTCAGCTATGTTCCTTCTTTCAGAATCTGAAAAAACTGAGTTAGGTAAACAGGGCTGATTAACCGGGCGATCAAATCTGATTTGGTAGCCCTTTATCCATGATAAGATGGATTGATCTTCAGTTATGAGTGACCATTGAATATAAATAAGTGCAAGCCTGCCTGCATGCCGTACCTGGTCTACTGGCGGCGGGTCTGCTTGGACCGCTGCGTGTAGCTCTGCGACGAGGTTGTGAGCTGCCGCGCGTTCTGCTGTGCAGGCGGCTGGTAACGTTGTTGCTGCGGGGCCATCGTCTGCCTGCGGGCCGGTGTCCTCGCTTTCCAGTTTAAATTTTTGCTTGAAGAGCCTTTGTTCTGGTTGAAAAATTTAGGTTTCTTAGCTGCTTCTGGCTTCAAGTCGGATGAGGACTTTGAAACCACCTTGGCTGTCTTAAGGGTTTCTGCAAGTTATCTCCGAAAAGAAATTTGTCAATTTTTGTTAGGGCCAACTGATCTTTAAGATCCTTTTTTACGTTGTTAAGCACTAAGTGGCGCCTCGCTTCAGATTCAGAATGTTGGACGTCGCAAAATAGCCGACCTACCTCCATTAAGTCCTTTATTAGGTCGTTGTTTTTATCTTTTTTACCTAGCTGGTCGGAAATTATTTTCGCCAGGAATGAAATGCCGGCTGCTATTTGCTTCTGTCTCGCCTCCATTGCCTTGTCCTTTTTAACCTCGTATTCCGGCAAGACAGCTTTGATTTCTGTATTAAGCTGTGGCGCAGCTACATTTGTGCAGTTGCCAGGGACCAAATGTTTCTTAATAAGTTCTTTACGAACCTCTTTGTCTAACCCAGATGTTGTGAAGTGCGCAAATCTGGATCCCACTTCCTTGTTGATGTCCGGTCCGTAGTCCTGAGAGGCGGAAGGATCATCACCTAGGATCTCTGCGATGTCGGCCGAGGTAGCAGCTTCCTCCAACCCGCTGAGATCGGTTGCCTCACCCGGAGTATCCGGTATGATTATCGTAGGAGTCGTCTCCTGGTCTGGTGACACAGGCGGTTGTGTGGCCACCGCAGTATTCACGACCGGGTTTGATGCATCATCGTGAACTACAACAATAAACCGTAACACTGTATCCTTCTCTGCTCGACATTAATGTTAATCAGAGGGTAGCGCTGAATAAAAGCGCAAATTCCCATGAAATTTTAGCTCATATGCAAAAAACTCGGGTCCCTTAGGACTAGGATTCGGATAAACCCTATGTCCTCCTGGTGTAACAAAAGAAACCATATGGGTAGACACACTAGGTAGTCTTGATGCATTGTGTTAGACCCTAGGTCTAAGTTTCGGATCGACCCTAGGTCATCCTGGTGCAACGAATGCTGGCCATTTGGGGGAGACAGACCCTAGGTCGTCCTGGCGCATCATATTTAGACCCTAGGTCTAAGTTTCGGATCGACCCTGGGTCATCCTTTGTTATTTTTATTAAGGCGGACATGGAGAAGGCCATAAAAAAAAGCCCTCGAAGAGCACGAAGACGAGTCCGACAACACATGGCTCGATCGGCTCGATTGAGAAGAAACACGTGATTCGCGCCGCGAACTTTTAACTTGTTTTTCTCATTTTCGTATTTTACTAATAAGATAGTTAAAATCCTTATCATGGCGGCGCTTCGGCATGATTTTTATTTCTTATTTTTGTGCGAAGTAGTGAACTGAAGTGGATGAGCACTAAAACACGAATGAAAACGAAACTGCTGAGACCTCGCAGGTGCGGGTCGGGTGACATGTGACAGGAAACAGAAAAATGAAATTAAATGGAGTTTGTTGTCGCTTGTGGCGACATCTTTTCTCAACTTTAGTGATGGAGTGGAAGTCAATAACGCGATACTACGAGTAAATAGAAGTACGAATAATCATAATACCGCTAATCTCGAGGGCGAAACATTGAGTATAATTGTTATTGGCAACTCTGCAATACTGTTCCGGAACATTGCACGGTCCCCTGTCATCCTACATAGATACAAGTTTTATCACCTGACCCCCACACCCTGGTGGCCTATTCCCGTAGACAGAGTCCTATTCCCGTAATTAAAAACGTTCAAAATCTAGTCGCACTCTCATCTCATCTTTTTTATTTAAATTTTTTTATGACAAAAAAATAAAAATAAAAATTTTGCCCAAAAAATAAAATTTGGGGTGGGTATGAAAAATAGTTTACGTCCTATTCTCAGAACTACTGAATATACACACAAAATTTCATAAGAATCAGTCAGGCCGTTTCGGAGGAGTTTTGTTACAAACACTGTGACACGAGATATTTCTAAGTCCCGAAAGTGTAAAATCTACACGGAGGAAGTCGTTGGCGAAGAGTTAGGTCATTCATTGCTAGCTGCAAAACTCGTAACTTACCTACTTTAAAAAAAAACATTATAAGTGGCCTTAGCCCGAACCCCGGGACATTACATTACAGGCAAACAAAACAAAAAAATTAATGTATAAATTAATGACGCATAATAGTACCTACAGCAACTCGTACAGTCATGTTTTTCCGTTGTGTACCTATCAATAAAGCAGAATCATTCGATACACATACATCGCTTGCTTGTTTACAATAAATTACAGGGGAAGGCCCGATGATATACATAACGTTATCTCTTGTGTTGCCATAAATTAATTTTAATTTCTACCATTTGTTAAAAATTCAAAGTTAATACTTTGAGTTTTTGCTTTAAAAATGGCTAATTTAAAAAAAAAATTAAAACAACAAATATATTAGCTATATGCAAAGTGGCTACTTTGCTTACAGCTAATATATTTGTTGTTTTTATTGCTTTTGCGTTTATATAACTTTCTCTTTTACATTTTGACGTGACAACGTCTTAAATTAGGTTGCGGCTGGGAGTCACTTATGAAAAAGTGTAACGCTCGGTAACGTTACGATGAGTCACCGAACGAGAGAGAGGCCCGCCGAATGCCTTGCGTCTCTCTCCCACTCAACTATCATTCAATTCCTTGTTCCTATTGTGCAATTTAATTATATTCATATCAATAAATATTCTACCGAGAAAAAGACGTTGTCACGTAAAATCTTCGCCCGTAAAACCGACTTTACAGGCAACCATTTTTTGGAATGAAGTTCTTTAGCGGACCTTGCGGCAGAAGTAAACTTGGAGAAATCATCACGTAATGAAAAGGCGTTATGCCCCCTCCATGCGACATGATTTTTTACACATAATAGAAAGAGAGAGAGTTTTTACAGTTTTCGAGGGTGCTGATGCGAACAGCGAGGTCAAAAACGAAAATCTAAAAATCATGGTTGTCGTTTTCATGGTTTTCGAGGGTGCTGAAGCCGATAATGAGGTCAAAATGAAAATCCAAGATGGCAGCAGCAAAAAATTTAAAAATATTTGTTATTAAATGGGTGTCGTTTTCACGGTTTTTGAGGGTGCTGAAACCGATAACGAGGTCAAAATAGCCTCTGCTGAGATTTTGGTGATTTCATTTTGTTTTGTGAGATGACCATTAAGTATGTACAGACGCCAGCACATCAAGCTACTACAATCTGTCAAAAATCTTTAATAGATTTTTTAACTTTATCGCTCAAGCATAAGGTTCAAAGTTGATTGGGAAAATTTGACAGTTTCGGGTAGCTTAATGTGCTGGCGTCTGTACACATTTCAAGAAGCTATTTTGACTCGTATACAGAGCGGTAACGACTAATGAAATGTCTCCTGCTGCCAGTTTCCCATGCTTAATACGATTAGTAATTTTGTGGTGAGTGTCTGGTGTTGCTATACAAAACAATAATGACGTCACAAGAAAAGAAGGACAGCTTGTAAACATCCATATACCTACATCATACACAAACATGCTTATCAGTAATTAACCATTATTCTGCTGCTCTGCTACGTAAAACAATGATTAACCTACCAAGATGGTAATAATTTTTTTATTTGGTAACATTACTCATTGCAAAATGACCGCTATCATTATTTGTGCTATTTATAACATCAAAATTCGCACTGCTAAACGAGCTATGACGCAAGCGTGAACATTAAAATAAAGACTTTATCTGTTAGAAAATAAGGTTGAAAATGACTAGTCAGTGATGAAACGGACTTAAATGTTTTACAACACTCTCTATAAAATTCGCGATATTTGCTCAGGAGTTATCTCAATGACTCAATCGATGTTTCTTGTCTGTTCCGTCTGTTCGTAACTTCACGGTCAGTATTCAGTGGTAATTCAGTGTTGTCAGTAGCCATTGACTCAAGAAGTGCATCTTGTTACTAATAAACACACGGTGATTTATATCTTCCTATAAAATATCTTATTGGGTGAGTACAAATACCTACCACCAAGGAAATTTTACGAAACATAATTATTTTGAATAATAAGAAATAGGGACACAAATAGACTGATCATTATTTCATCACATCTTCAACAATCATCGTCTTATTTCAGCCAATTTACACAAAACCTTAATTAATTATACAGGGCGTCCCACGGCTATGCCACATGGAGGGAAAGTACCTTGAATATGGAACATTTTACTGAAAGAAGACATTATTTTAATTTAAAAAACAATTTAAACTGCATTCATAGATTTTTAAATAATCACATGGTTGAACCGGGAATCGAACCCGCTACACGAGAAATAAAAATACCCTGTAGCCATACCGATCGAAAGCCTTCATCATAAGGATAATTTTTTGCTAAATAAAATAGTGTCAGAAATAAAAGGAAGACCATGAATTTTAACATTAAAGCAGAAGCTAGTTTATAATATGTTGTCTATGGTCGTTGTATGTTGTAGTGGTGATAGATAGGAACGCAATTCCATAGACTAAGAATTATTTCATCATGATCATCCAAGCCCCCAAGGATCGATTCTTAACGTGAACATACTGTGCCCGGCTGTAAATATAGAGATTTAGATATAGTTCAGCTTTGTTGAGCATCGCCTCTAGCACTCACACCTGCGTGTTAATTGCATAAAACACTATCAGTAGGAAAGGCTTTCATTTTGACAGTTCAACAACATTCGTTGCGTTATTTATGTTGTTGAGCAGGCAAATTTTTCGAACTTATGAAGCAATGGATTACCAATATTCTTTAAAATGATTCAAATTGAGATTAATAGTGTGTTACGCAATTAGGTTGTGACAGTCTTTATAAAATGTGCAATATTCCCGGGTAGAGATAGTTTACCTACTATACAGTGTGAGTCTTCATAATGTGCACATAACGAAATGAGGGAAACATAGCTTAATTTTATCGACGGAAAAAATATTTGAAAAAATAAAAAAATATTTAAAAGGATCTTTACCTGCTAAAGTATGGTGAATGCAAGGCCTTTCTTTAACAGTTGATAGGAAATGTTGTGATTGAGTTATAAACATGGTATTTTTACGTTTAGAAATCTGATACGATGGAGAATAATTCAAAGTAATCAAAAAGGGTAGGTAATTGGGGCTTTAATTGAGTAATTTTACAATTATTGTAAAAATTGATGAAAAAATATCAGATTTTTGTTAAAAAAAAAAACATAATTCTCAATTTAGGGGCGATTGTTTACACAGGGGGTCACAGCAGCGAAAAAGAATTTTAAAAATGCTACAAAAAAAAAATTATTTAAAAAATTTTTTAATACTTTTTCCGTCGATAAAATTAAGCTTAGTTTCCCTCATTTCGATATGTGCACATTATGAAGACTCACACTGTATATAAAACTGCTCGACCAGCTGCACTAAAATTTATAAACAAACATTTGATTAGTGTAGGTATCATACAACAAGCAGTGGAGGGGGATGCGATAAGGTAGCCCACGAAATTAAAATTTTCTTAAAATTTTTGCAATGTGCAGGTCAGTGCCAGGTTGAATGTTGATTAAAATTATTATCCGCGAGAGTAACTAATATGACTTTACATAATTATAATCATTACAATCAGCAATACAAGTCCTTGAGTTAGAATTGGCCTCGAATCGAATGTCATGATATTATGAAACAGACTTAATTAAATAGGGTTATATAAACTCCTCGGAAAGCACGTTAGCCGTTGGTCCCGGCTGCCGTTCGTGGATCTTTGACAGTCGTTACGGGTAGTCAGAAGCCCGAAAGTCTGACAACCAATCTTACCAAGAGGTACCTATTGTATTACCCAGTAACTGGGTTGTGGAGGTCAGATAGGCAGTCGCTCCATGAAAAATACTTAGTATTCAGCTGCATCCGGTTAGATTGGAAGCGACCCCAACATAGTTGAGAAAAGGTTAGGCAGATGATGATGATATAAACTTATAGAGATGTATTGATGATTTTTACCCGACTGCGCAACGCAAAGGAGTGGTAATGTGTTCATCAGCCTATGTATGTATGTATGTTTGTATGTTCCTTTGAAGCACTATACAGACCAAACGCCAGGGCCGATTTTTATGATACACACGTCAATCGATTCCTCTTAGTCTGGCGAGTCTCACTAAAGACATGCCGTTAGTGAAAATTCAATATGGCGACTACTATGTATGTATGTATTCAAAAAAATTTTTTTTTTCAAAACCTGTCGAGTGGGTTATCAAAATAAAGGGCTTTAAAAGACGATTACAAAAATATAAACAACTTATATGGTTAAAAGTAATTCGAAGTGACAAATCGTAAAAAACACGTACCAATTAGAAATAAATTGTCAGCGAAATATTTCACATTTAATTTTGTAAACTAAAAAGCAGGAAATAAAAAAAGTTATTAAAAAAAATAAAAAACCCGACTGCGGTAAAAAAATTAAGTTAAAAGAACTGAAAAGCTAAAAACAAGCCCATTTTAAATTAAATAAAAGTTGGAAGCAGGCGGGACCCATTTGAATTTGAAAATATAATAAAAATGGTATGGGTATATAAATAAATATTTAGTGTGACCGCGAATCATATTTAGATCAACATATAACCTGAGACAGAAAAATGTATTTCGCGGGCTACCCTGACGATCTCTGCAACGGCTAAGCATAGGGCATAAAAAAATATGTCGTTTGCCCCATTTGGGGATCGAACCCTAGGCTGACCCTAGGGTTCGATCCCCAAATGGGGCAAGCGACATATTTATTTTTCCATTACGAATTTCTCAGTAGGACTTGCCTTTTATTAAGGGACTTAATACATAACTGGCGAAGTATGGACAATGGGTAGGTACATATTACATCTGCTTATCCCTTTGGGGAAAACGGGTGTGATGTCATTTTATGTTTAAGTATAATTATGACAAGTCTATATAAAAATAGAATTTCTTTGTTTACAAAGCTTTTGTCACTGGTGGGTATAGGAAAGCCATTCAAGTGAAGTCGTAGTTATATCATTGGATGTGATGTATTACAAGGATAATACCAATATAGTTACTTAGTCGTCGTCGATTCGATGTTGTAGATAAGATAAACGCATTTCGGCGTTATATTTCAAAATACGCTAGCCGGCTTCAGTCTGAAAGTGTTGCCAGATGTTTTGTTTTTACCCGACTGCGCCAGAAGGAGGGTTATTCACATTTTTCATTCGTGTTGTAGTTTCGATTCTAGTTTTTGTAGTTGTACCTACACTCTGGCGTTGACGGCGCTATAGGTACACGGCGAACTCGCTGCGGGGATTTTCTCGCGATAAAAAGTCTATACTTAGCTACATTAGCTATACATAATCAGCCTATAATGTTCCCACTGCTGGGACACTGGCCTCCTCTCGGCGAGAGGGAGTGGGCCGTACGTAATCCACCACGCGGGCCCAGTGCGGGTTGGCAGATGTCATATTATGTCTTCGAATTTTTGGTTCTAGGACATGCCGGTTTCCTCACGATGTTTTCCTTCACCGTTTTGAGAGCAGTGGTGATGAAATAATTTACACAAAGTAAAGCGCCTGTCTGGGTTCAAACCTACGACCTACAAGTACTCGTAAGTCGCGGCCGTTACCACTTGGCCACCACTGCTCTCTAATAAACATTGGATATATTATGTTATTATTGTCCGTTGTTATGTTAGCAATGTTTGTTATTGTACATAGGTACCACTATTTGTGGTAGGAAATATCGTTCACCGTGAGATTTTTATTGAATAGCAAAATCGCGTCGGTGTGTGCACTTGCGCAGTCCCAGACCCCCAGACGTAATGAGCGGAGACGCGGAAGTGGTCCCTGGCGCGATGAGCGCCGGCGCGGGGGGTGGAGCAGGCGTGCAGGTGGTGCGGCTGGGCACGGGTGAGCGGCGCTACGAGCTGGACGACGAGGCGCTGCGGCGCCTGCTGCTGCGACCCGACGTGCGTGACCTGCCCGTGGTCGTGCTCAGCGTGGCCGGCGCCTACCGCGGCGGCAAGTCTTTCATCCTCGACTTCTTCCTCAGATACCTCAACGCACCTGTGAGTATTGAGTAGCACGTTCCAGACACGTAAAAAATAAAATTCATTTAAGTAATTCAGACTATTATTGCATGTCCATATGAGGTAAAAAAAATCGAGTTTCTTCTGATTAGAACGATCCGACAAATAGCTGTCTCTATGCAAATTGATGAAAAGAAAATAATCCAGTCTAAATATTGTCCAGCATTCCAGTCAGCTGAGTGGCGAATGGCTGGGCAATGAGGACGATCAACTAAAAGGGTTCCACTGGAGAGGCGGCGGCGAGCGGGATACCACCGGCATCCACCTGTGGCCGGAACCCATCATCGCCACCTTGGAGAACGGCGAGAAGGTGGGTGGCATCTTGGAAACTGGAATTACGTCTCTTAACAAATATGCGATGATCGGCCAATTTACAGCAACGTGGCACACTATACGTTGCTGTAAACGGGTGCAATGACGGTGAGAGTCGATCGTTCTGTCTCCAAATACGAGTAGACAGGTACTGCCTAAATAGTTAGAATTATACGTCTTACGCTAAATTCTGTGACCTTCCATGCAGACACCTCAAATCTTGGAACATACCATATTACTTTCTGTTCCCCTGCCACGAACACATGGATTTACGGAACTTCATATTGTGAGGTTCACATTCTGCTCATTCAGACGCGCCAGCTGCGCCTCTGACTTCTCGCTTACTGTCAGTATTATTTGCTCTGCATGAGCCTGATCATCACTTGTTCCAGTCCTCAATAGCAGGTACCTACTTATATTATATATGTGGTTGCAGGTGGCCGTGCTGCTGATGGACACACAGGGAACCTTCGACTCAGAGAGCACTATCGGACAGAACTCCACCATCTTCGCGCTGTCTACCCTCATCTCGTCCGTGCAGATCTACAACCTGTCTGGCAATATTAAGGAGGATGATTTACAACACTTACAGGTTAAATCCTTACCTTACTTGGTAATAAAACTGTGTTTAACAATTTTCTTAGCTAAAAACCGTTTTGTGGTACCTACTCAGGTTATTGTTTTACACTCTCAAGAAACACGATTGAAGGGAGTTAAGGTACCAGAAACTAAGTGGTCTGATTATACAGGGTTATTGGTAAAACATTAGCAACCTCTGAAGAGGTCATTGTACTCATCATTATGAACAACTTCTACCATGAGACCGAACCTGAAATCACGAAAAAAAAATCAGCTGTTCCTTATATTTTGACGAGTTGTCTGATTTTTTTTTTCGTGAAATTTTGTTAATGTTTTACCAATAACCTGTATACAGGAAAAAAAGTGTGGAAACTGTGACAATGTATTCTCGTCTAGAATCATTTGCTGAATTCATGGTTACAGTTTGCGCACTGGATATTTTTTTTCCTTTATTTTTTTTTTTTCATTGTATGGTGTTCGTGTGTGGCAGCTGTTCACGGAGTATGGCAAGCTGGCGTGTGACGCAGAGGGCAAGGCGTTCCAGACGCTCTTGTTCCTGGTGCGCGACTGGCTAAGCCCCTATGAGCATGCGCACGGCTTCGAAGGCGGCTCCGCACTGCTCAACAAGAGGCTCCAGGTAATACTACCACCTGTTTCATTTACGACTTATTATATGACACAAATAAGCCAATTGTCCATAAGGAGAGTGCGGTCTTCGCTGCCTTTGCATATCTGCAATACCACATCAGAGGCGTTGCCTTCCCAGAAACAAATGTCTATGTGCCTGAAGTTACGCCGGCACCATTCCTACTCTACTTCAAACCACTCCTTCCAAAAAAAAATTCTTCTCAAGTTTTATATCCCCTGTAATCCTATCTAAATACAGAAAATTTATTCTGAGTTGGACCCATAGTACAGGTTGTTAATTTTTATGAGTACCTACCTATCTACTACACTCCCTTAAAGTAGGTCCCTCGTTTAACCTAACATCCCATATAATATGATAATGGATTATTTATATTAACAGTCGAATCCGAACCAGAATGCCGAGTTGCGTGAGGTTCGTGAGCACATTAACTCAAGTTTCGACAACATCAAGTGCTTCCTGATGCCGCACCCGGGCCTGTGTGTTTCCAACCAAAACTTTGCTGGATGCATTCGTGGTCAGTATAACCTAGCTTGCTTTCACACTTTCAACAATACATTTATCTATTGATTTTTCTCGTTATTGCTGGCGGTAATATTCTAGGTTATCTACATCTTACATAATTAGCTTAAAAACAGCCAAGTGTGTAAACTACCAATATGGAAAAGGTATTGTTCTAACGTGTTATTAAAATGGCACTTATGGCCAAATATAGGTGTAGCTACCATAGATCTATGAGGTGTAAATAAAGTCCTCCAGACCGTATTTCGGCCACGGCCAAACAATCTCAACGGATACTAGCCTTCGGCGCGGGAGATATAATAGTGCACAAGTATGCGCGCAGACACAGGTGCACTCCCTCTTCCCTCACTCTTATAGTCCGGTGGGACGGCAATCCGGCACGACCGGAGTGAGATCAGGCGCAGGACCAACGGCTTAACGTGCTTTCCGAGGCACGGGGGTATCACACCGCCAACTTCCAAACTCCGGGCTGTTACAAAGAAATTCCTAATGGAAAAACTCGATAACACTGCCCGACCCGGGAATCGAACCGAGGATCCCACGCTTAGCAGTCGCGCTTCGCGACCCAGGAGACCAACGGGGCAGTCGAAATGAGGTGTAGGTACCTACTATGTACGTGTATGTAAGTGAACCTCTGCTCTGCCTAACCCATCGGTCGGGGAAATCAAGCGTGATGATATGCTACGTGTAGGTAACTATTTTATTTCAATTTTGTTGCAGACTTGACAGAAGAGTTCAGATTAAAACTTCTGGAGCTGGTGCCTTCACTGTTCGATCCGGAGCACCTCACTCCGAAGCTCATCAACGGTGAGCGAGTCCGGACTCAAGACCTGTTCGATTACTTCCAGAAGTACGTCGACACCTTTAACAGCGATGAAATGCCTGAGGCGGTCACCCTTTATAAGGTAATTCATACATAAACTTACGCCCTCTTCCAATGGCAAAAGGGTTTTTTTTTAAGACATGTTCTGCAACCAACTTCTTGAAACTGTTAGTTAGGAAGGCATTATAATTATGTATGTATGTTTGTACGTGTCACAGGCGACAGCGGACGCGTGCTTGCTGGCGGCGACGCGCGCGGCGCGCTCGCTGTACGCGGCGCGCATGGCGGAGCGCGTGCGCGGCGCGCGCTCCCTGCCGGCCGGCGCGCTGGCCGCCGCGCACGCCGCCGCGCGCGCGGACGCCGAGCTCTGCTTCACGCAGAAGAAGATACTGGGCGCTCAGCAAGACGCTGACGCGCGGCTCCTAGAACTCCTCAAGGTATGAGTTCAGACGACGACGGAGAGTATAGTCGATTGGACTAGATATTTTATCATTTATCTATACAGTTTTAATCGTTTATTCCCGGTCGTCCCCGCCCCGTGGTGGACTTTTGACTCGCGGTCTATAGCGGAACGAGTGGGAAATACTGCCACTGGGGCGGAACGAAACTTTTTTTTACCACTCGGCCCCAGTGGGGACGACGACGGGGCGGGGACGACCGGGAATAAACGGTTTAAATTTCATCGTACCGACTTCTGAAAATATGTATTTCTAAATACAAGTAACCCTTCAGGAATACCGATTTTTTAATAGTGCTATGTTTAACACTGGCAGGAACTGGACGGGAGTCTGTCACAATACATATTGGAAAACGAAGCGAAGGTTCGTGAAACGATGTCTTACGCCATGAAAACATACGAGGCCGCTGTGAGCAGCGTGTGTAGTGATCACGCACGTATCTGCCTGCACCCAGACCACCTTGCGAACCTTCACGCCGAGGCCAGCATGGCGGCGCTCGCGCTCTTCGACGCCGCTAGAGATGTGCCGGAAGATGACGAAGACGATCAAAGACCGGAGTTAGAGAAGGTGAGTTTATTTTTCATTTTTATGAGTATATTAGTCAGTCTGACTTGTTGAACACTGGACCGTGTTAAAAATAATAACGTATCCATAAAAATAATAGGACCATATTGAAGGAGGGTTTCATTATTAGAATCTCGTTCTAAATAATTATGTAAAAAATTTGACCTTAATATTTGATCTAGTAAAATAGTTGCTTAGATCAGTTTTGGATACCTACAAGCATTTTTGCCTGTTCTAAGCCCAGTTAGAAGTAAGGGTCATACACTCATACTCCTTCCTATACCTTCTTTGTTTTTTTCGTAACATGTATGCATAAATTATGACCTTGAGTATGTCCATCGTTAAGTCTACGTCGTACACCAACACACAACGTGTCATAGACATGTAATAAGTACTTAATAAGTTCAGTAACAAAAATAATAAGCATGAGAAATATGAATATTGCAGAGTTTGAAGCAGAAGTATGAGTACTTGCGCGCCATCAACGATCAGAACAACAAGAGCGCCGTGCTGGAGGCGCGCGAGTTGTACGTGACGAAAATGAAGCGAGAGCTGGAGCAGGCTGGCGTCAGCTCCGATAAGCTGCGAGCGCAGCACCAGGCGGCGCGGGACCACGCGGAAGCATCCCTCGCCCGCCAGAGGAACTGCGCCACGACACACGACGATGACCCCTTCGTGGAGCAACTGTTACAAGTACGTCCCCCTGCACCTGTCCGTCCGCAAGTACGCGTTGAACAAGCGCTAAAAGCTACCGAAAAATCCGTACGTAAAGAGATCAAGAGGTTTGGACGCAAGCTAAGATTCTGACAGCCATATTTCAGAATTAAGTGAGCTTGTGGATCAGTATTTTTTGTCGCGGCCTAGGTTGGCCGACGACGTACGAGCAAAGTTCGGCTTCGGCCGATGACGGATTAGGTGTAAGCGAGGCGAGCCGTTAGGCTGGATTTAATTAAAGGTTAAAAAAACACTTTTCTGATGGATGAGGTTCGCCATGGTCCGGTAAAATCAATAGGTAGGTATTATTTACTAGTGGCCATTGATTTAATGTAATTACCTAATGCTTTGGGCCTTGTTGTATAAATCGTATTTCTTTCAATGATTTTTTAAATAAATGTTGTTTACACCATTTTTTTTTGCGATTTTTTTTTTACTTTTAACAATTATTTATTTATATACACGTTATTATAAGCACAACAGAAAATACATAATAAAAAAATACATTTAACCCTACAAAACATATCATACAATGAGCGGCCTTATGCGTGCCTGCTTGTCTGAAATTACTAAAAGAACTGCAGCTGAAAGTCATTAAGGGCAGGAAATTTCACCAAACTTTTACAACATAGAATAATACTTATCCTGAAAATAAATGTTGAATTTTTGATTTTCTGTCGTAACGTCCTATCTTTTTTTCAACAATCACATAAATACAATCAATTTCATGAAAACCAAAGAAATATTTAACTACTGAAACTATAGCTTCACCTAGTAGGAAACACATTTTGATAAAAATTTCGTAAACACTATTTTACTAGCCATCATTTCCAAAAAGTTAGCTTGACCTTACCATTTTCAGGAAATTGAAAGTTGCTTTCTGGAATTCAAGAAGGCTAATGAAAACAACAAGAAATTCGCCATGCAGGCGGCTGAGCACAAGTACAACAACTACATAACGTCGGCGTGGGGCTCCCAGATGTGCTGCTTCCACCCGCAAGCGCTCCGAGACTTACATAAGAAAGGTGTGGAGGAGACGCTCGAACACTGTCTTGCTGACAAGGCCGATGATGAGGGCGACGAATACAAAGACGAAGTGATTGAGGCAAGTATTCCCAGCGCTCATCTCGGCTTTGATATCGAACAACCTACCTACTTAAGCAATACAACCACTAACGCAGAGTGCTTTACTGCAACGTCGTCGTAGCTAGGGGCGCAACCTTTACCCGAGGGCCACGAAATGCGACGCTCCAAGCAAATTCGCCTTGCGCTGCAAGCGTGAGCGTCGAGCGTCAAAAACAAATGTATAGTCTATTATCTACAAGGCCACAAAGTAGCGCTGCAAGCAGCAGCGAAATTTGCTACGAGCGAATTTGCACGAGTGTTGGGGATGATCCGACGGGCGTTTTTTATGAGCGTCGAAAACAATTGTATGAGAAAATTCCACAGTGTGCACGAAACAGTCGCTCCACGCGCTCCGATAGGAGCGGTACCCGGCGGTAGCGGTCGCCGGCTGTAGCTGATGCATTCCCCCACCGACGTACACGCTACAGGCGAATATTAGAAGTTCGTGGCCTTGCTTTTGACGCTTAGAAATGACGCTTGTAGCGAATTCACGCCTCAAGCGTGGCGTTATTTTCGTGGCCGAGGCATTAGACGTAGGGACACAAAATTAAAACAAGATGCTAATCGTAGACAGAGTAATCTATAGACTCGAATCATGGTATCCGTGTCACCGAAAGGGACAAAAAATTCCACTGCACCTTACCATTTTCACAGTTGCGCAAATGTACTAATATTGAATTATGCACGAAAAAAAATCTTATTTTCCGTTTAATCACTGTGTAGTTTTTATTATTTTTCATCCATAAACGTCAAACTTGTTGTGCACATTGACGTGCTTAGCCGACACGCAGTAAAGGACAGAAATATTCTTACTCTGTCCCTTTTATTTGATAGTGACGTTAATATATTTCTCTTTTTCTATTGCGAACGAAAAAGAAGATATGCAGCAGTCTATAGTTTACTGTCTACGATGCTAATACATATAAAATACACTTGCCTTTAAGGCCACAGATAACAAACAGCGCCCTTAACGCCCCAACGATTCAGTATACTACGCACTGCTTCGTATACCTAGCTGCTTATATGTAATAACAGATAAATGTATATCCATAGTTACTTTACTCTTTGTGTATATCTTACAGACCCTTGAAACTCGTTTCTCGGAACTGGTTACTGTCAATGAATACAACAACGAACGTGCAGTGGAGGACGCCGTCTTGTTGTACAACATGAAGATTGGCCAACTTAAAGAACCAGCGCAAGGGGGGGGGCTGTTGGGTGCTATTATCAGTTTGTTTGGGGGGAAATCGAATTGGAAGCCCAGCCAAAATCAGCACGACGAATGTAAGCGCGAAGCTGTGCAAGTATTCAAGAAAAGGCGTCGCGGTACCGAGTACCCGGATGACAAATATTATAACAATGTTATCACGGTATGTATACTACCATCTTGGTACAGACGCAGACTACAATCTGTCATATTTCTTTAATAGATTTTCAACTTTATCGCTAATGAATACCTATATAAGGTTCAAAGTTGATTGGGAAAATTTTACAGTTTCGGGTAGCTTGATGTGCTGGCGTCTGTACATTGTAGCCGACTCGTTGGTCTAGTAGTTGCAAGGGCAACTGCTGTCCATGAGGTCCTGGCTTTGATTCCCAGTCGGGAAAAGTTTTAATGGGTTTTACTGTGAGAGATTTCTCAGTTTAGCAGGCCGGAGTTAGGAAGTTGACTGGGTAACACCGGGAGTCTTACCTTCCTGCTTTTAAAACGGATTTTAAAAAACCCTAACAATATGTGTTTCATTGTGAATGACTTAAATGAATCGGTAACCCAATCATACCTACATTGTGAACGGGTTAGTAAAACCCTTCAAACGGAACAGTTATTGCATAAGATTAACTCTTATTCCATGAGCAGGTTAGTAACCGAAATGACAGACCCCTTCAAAGGGTTAGCCGTTCAATGGGTTCCCAGAATATGGATGATGGCGTTGATGACCAAAACTGTCAGGCCTAGAAAGTACCTACAGTATCTTATCCTCTAAAAACTCCATCGTAATACCCACCTATCGATCTTTTGGTTACAGATAATTGACGCGGATTATAAGAACCTATAATTTGCGTTACACTGAAGAAGGGCCTGCAGGCTGCACTAACAACCCACATTGACTTCGTCCAACAGTTACTACTTCTGTATGTTGTAAATCATGTAAATGTAATATCTATAAAAATATTGTCACTTTTTTAAAATAATGTATTTATTATTATAGTTATAGTCACTGCCCGGAGTTTGGAAGTTGGCGGTGTGATACCCTCCCCGTGCCTCGGAAAGCACGTTAAGCCATTGGTCCTGCGCCTGATCTCTCTCCGGTCGTGTCGGATCGTCGTCCCATCGGACAATGAGAGTGAAGGAAGAGGGAGTGCACCTGTGTCTGCGCGCACACTTGTGCACTATAATGTCTCCCGCGCCGAAGGCTAGTCTCCGTTGAGATTGGCCGCCATGGCCGAAATACGGTCTGGAGGACTTTATTTTATTAATAGTCACTGACTATAAATGCAGAATCTAAGTTAATATTATTGTAGCGGGCGCAATGTCATAGAAGACAAAGTTCGAATTCCATTGCGATTCATAAAGAAAAGCCTTTTTATCACTCAAAAATCAACTTAGAATACAAGAATGTGGCAACAAGGAAGACTTGCTCTTTTCTAACGGGTAGTATTTAAACGAGTGACTGTAAATTAAAGTTTTAAGTGACAAACATAATTAATTTACGATATAATATTACTAAGTGGGCGACTGACTGCGAGTGACGAGAAATCAACAGAACAGCAACTTACAAACATTAATTTGAGTTACTTAAAATACAAAATGAAGAGGTTTAAAGTAACCTAACACAACCGAACCTCGGGGTGCCCTTGGCTCGCTCTTGCATCCTATGTCGACGGAGCCCCGCTTCGCGGGGCCCCTATTTCTGTGTAAAGGGTTTAAAGTAACCTAACACAACCGAACCTCGGGGTGCCCTTCGCTCGCTCTTGCATCCTATGTCGTGTGTGTGTGTGTGTCTTGTATCCTATGTGTATGTTTCTATATCAAACGTGACACACCCCTGTATTTCTAGTCGCTCACTTAGTAATTTAGTCGCACGGCTAGAATTTTAATATCTGAAATGGATTAATTACAACCCACTTTTTGTAAGCTCGTTCTGGATTTTAATATTAATTAATATTCGTCGTTAGTTTAGTTAATTTTTCGCTTACTCAAATTCATACCGCTCAAGTTATTAAAACAGTATCTCATCATCAGTCGCTAAGCTTTTTTTTATTCGATCGTTTTATAATTCCCCTTTTCTAACTACTTGCGTTCGATTCTGTAAAAATGTCACCGTGACAACTTAGGTGGAGTGAGCTTGAAGTAAGCTGTCATTCCTTCTGATGCTAGTCTATTCAAACTTGTTTCAAATTAATATGTCAACTTTTTAATTTAATGGAAATTAAGTTGATTTCAGAATGACTAGCACTATTGAAAAAGTTATAAAAATGTGTAAAGTTGTAGCGTTTGTTTACATTTTTGGGAAATAAATCGCGAATGTAGATTAGGGATTTACACTATTTCACTCCACCTCTTCACAGTGAAACTTGCAGAACAGACCGGCTGGACATTTCGAGTGCTGGTCATTAACGATCTCAAAGATAATATCTAAAGTTTCCAATGGTGGGTTGTTTATAATTTAGGTAAAATTATTATTACAAATATAGGTATGTAAGTTTAGATGCATTTGATAGCATTTTTAATTATTTTTGTTGTTACCTACTGTGATAAGTAGGTACATGTGTGCTTTCATCTTTTTGTGTACCTATTAGTTTACTTTTTAAAAATGTCTGTGAAATTCCGTTGTTCTAAATTAAAATACCATCTTATCTCCTAAGTTTACAAAGCAAAAAATGTGGAAAAAATTGAGTTGATGGAGGCTTATGTAGGTAATACTAGCACTTTGCCCGCGACTTCGTCGTCGTGTATTCCGTACTTTTCTCTAAAAATTTTCAAAATGTATGTTTAAGATCTTTACATTTATTTAGATATCAATAAATATTCGGGACATTATGTTTATAGATCAATGGAATCAGATTTGTTACAATAAAAACAAAGAATAATTTCAGTTTTTATTATAGAAAACACTAGCAAAAACCCTTTACAAACTTACCCCTTAATTCATAAACGTTGCAATGATTAGCGACTGTTAACCTTACTTTTTTGACGTTTGAACGTCACTTAACTTTAATCATCGTTTTTAAATAAACCCCTTATCTGTCATAGACAGTGAAGATATTACTTTGAAAAAATTTTGCCTACTCTAAAGAACGGTTTTACGGAACCCTCGATACAGTATATTTATCTCACGAAGCGACGCGCGCTTTACTTGAGGTTACCAAGTGTACAAACACGTTGTGATTGTGTGTGTGTATAAGGGTCAATTCATATAGCGGAGAGTCGAAGTGCATCGAAGACTTAACATAGCAAATTCACCCTTATCTCCCTCCACAACGTAATGCACATATTTCTTCTGAGATAAAAAGAATTCGCGCGCATTCGCCGGAATTCGCGCGTCTGAGCGCGACCAACGCTGATTGGTGCGCGTGCATTACGTTGTGGAGATAAGGGTGAAATTGCTATGTTAATTTTCTGATTAACGCTTCGATGCGCTTCGACTCTGCGCATATGAATTGACCCTAAGCGCAAAAAGTCTCGGTACCGTCAGAGACTATGGCGAAGTCAGAAGTGTGTGTGCGTTGTGTGCTGACGCTACTCGACACATTCACAACGTCTTTGTACACTTGATGACCACAAGTAAAGTGCGCGTCGCTTCGTAGATAAAAAATACTATACGGAAGTCTAATTCGCGCTTTGCCGGTGTTTTTCTTGATACTTAATCAGACATTTTATCATCATCCTCAATGTTTACACAATTAGTTAACACCGGCAATTATACAGTACTAGCTGCGCCCCGCGGTTTCACACGCATATGTTTCGATCCCGTGGGAGTATCGTGATAAAAAGTAGCCTATATGTTAATCCAGGGTGTCAGCTACCTCCATACCAAATTTTATCAAAATTGGTCCAGCCGTTTGAGCGTGAAGAAGTAACAAACATATTATAAACAACACATACACACACTCACAAACTTTCGCCTTTATAATATTAAATGTGATGAATTAAATTAATTAGGCACACATGTTTGGTAACAAAGTGAAAAGGAAGCAACAATAAATAAAAACAAAATCTTATTGTAATCAAAACGCATTTAATATTTAGAACATCATGCTAATTTAAAGTTTTTTTTTTACAAAACAAAACTTCTTCTAAACGGCAATAAAGCATATTTTAATCCACATTGCAATATCAAGTCTAATAAAAGTACAAATTCTTGTTTTTGGGTAGCTTAAGCCGAAATAACTACTTATGTAAATGTAAAATAGTGTTCATATTACGTTACATTAATGTTATCTATAAATGTTGCTTTATTAAACTGTGAATTAATCTAAAGTATAGCATAATCAGCCTATAATGTTCCCACTGCTGGGACACAGGCCTCCTCTCCTCGAGAGGGAGTTGGACATAATCTACCACGCGGGCCCAGTGCGGGTTGGTAACTTGGTAGATGTCACATGTCTTCGAATTTTGGTTTTAGGACATGCCGGTTTCCTCACGATGTTTTCCTTCTCCGTTTTGAGAGTAGTGGTGATGAAATTATTTATACGAAGTAAAGCGCCTGTCTGGGTTCGAACCCAGGACCTACATCTTGTAGGTCGGGGCAGATACAACTGGGCCACCACTGCTCTCAACTAGAGTAGATACATAAATTAAGTCAGAGGTGAGTAACATTTTGTTAATAGAGAAGTTATTTAGATATAGGTACACATTGCTCGTTGAACCAGCTAAGTACAAACGTCAGCACATCAAGCTACTACAATCTGTCAAATTTCTTTAATAGATTTTCAACTTTATCGCTAAAGCTTTAGGTTCAAAGTTGATTGGGAAAATTTGACAGTTTTGGGTAGCTTGATGTGCTGGCGTCTATATCTAGTTACAGTGAACTTCTGCGCACTCATTTTATTATTCATAAAAACAACTTTATATAAAAATGCATCACAACTAACGTATTAAATATAGCAACATTTATAAATACTAAATACCTGGTAATATGTCGTCCCGACACCTAAACGGAATAAAAATTGAGCTCTAATTTCGGTAAGTCCATATAAACTTAGTGCTATATCCTATATAATAAAACACGCGATGGTGCGGACATCGCGTGTTTTATTCACAAATTCAGATGCCACAGGCAAATGCGTACAAAAAAAATTGTCCCCTCATCCCCTTTTGACAGCTGTCAAATTAATACAACTTATGGCATATAAATGCAAAACCTCAAATATTTTTTTTTTCTTGTTGCAGTGTGTAGTCTTATTGCAAAGTATGTCGCTACTCTTTATAGTAACATTAATTTCAGTTAAGGGCGAAATTGCCTCCATTTGCAGCACGCACGCGTCAACATTTTTTTTGTGTAGATATCTCTATCTCCTTCTGTCACTTAGTGACGTCATTCGATAGAGCGAGAAGTCCATTCACATATATGATAAACGTATTTAATGCGAATGAGTGCGGATGCTTGCGAGCGGACTCTGTAAGTCATAGGAGACTGTGGTACACAAAACTGCTGATCCGTGCGTTTAATGTGATTTTACCATAGACATATTTTTACATAGTCTGAGCGTGAGCCTCACAAACGTGACCACTCTCTAGAAAGAGACAAAGCGACTGTGCGGCCAATACCTGTATCTTTTTTTTTACTGAACGTGAAAAAGAACCTGTCGGCACAGAACGGTACACCTCTGACCGCCAGTGACGTTGGCTAATCAGAATTCTAGAAAGAGACGACTACTGGTCACACATTCGCTTTGTCTCTCTCGTACTTTTGCAGTCTGTATTCACACTGCATACGAAAAGCTCGGTCCATTCTCTATGTCTATGGATTTTATCCTAAACATGGTGTTATTGAATGTGTATTGGATTTCGCCATTTCAACATCAATGATTATCAGGGAATCAAATAGTAAGACTAATCCAGGGCTGATTTTACCATCGTCAGATCAAAGAGGCAATTCCCGTATTTTTAAGAACGTTCACATTCTAATCTCAGTCGCAATCTGTCAAAAATACAATCAATTTACATACCTACATACATTTTTGACAAGTTTTTGACATTTACTGTCGCCGAGATGAAATTGCGACTTGAATTTTAACGTTTTTTATTTAAGTACGCAAGCCTTCAGATATCATAAATCCAAGGACTTAAATTAAAGTTTGTCAGTTTTTGTATGGAATAACTGGCAAAAGGTCAAAATTGATCCTCAAATAATTATCAGACGGTTGAAAAATCAGCCCTTCGGGTGGTCATACATCTGACGGAAGATGCGTCGCATCGCGCCGCCAACGAACGTTTAAGCCCGTCACAGACGCATATTACGACATATTTTATATATAAATTTGCGAGTGACCGCACATGCAGCTATAATATATATTTCTATGACGTCACCAAAATATGTCGAAATATATAATATATCTCGATATATTTTGGCATAGGACGACCGCAGACCAAGTGAGGGTAAAATATATGTATTATGGTATAGCTCCCGTGTGGTAGCTTGCTATACTATAATTTATATTTCGATATATTAATATATATTATAGCTACGTTTGTGACGGGCTTTAGGCAACCGGCAGCGTGGGTCACCCGTCGTGACATCACCGCACGCTGTCGCATGTCGGTAGCATCTGAAGTTTTACGCACGACGCATCTTCCGTCAGATGTGCGACCACCTTTAGGAGTGTAAACATACCTTGCTTAGACTGCTTTTAACATCAGTTTTATTGTAAATTAATAATACAACTATGAACTAACATGCACTGGGAAAATTAGCATTTGACACTAAGGATTTTACAAAGCTAATCACAGTAGTATTTCGACACATCATAATCCCAAGTTTAAACAACTTCTTTACGCTTTTCTGAAGCTTTATTAACAATTAACAGTCACTTTGTATATTCTATGTGCGTGTGCGTGTACGTGTACATTGTATGTATATGTATTACAGTTTTGTCATAATTACAATAGTTTTCAATGAAACTAATAATAATAGAATTGAATTTAAATAAATTAAAACTAAAGACAATACATTCTAGGCGCAGCGTTTTAATTTACATTATAAACCGTGCGAGTTAACTAGGCACCTGGCGCTGTGACGTCACATCACAAACATGCTATCGCTACTGAACGCACAAGACGAACGCGGGTCTATTCAAATTCTTGTTTCCAATTGGTATAATTTCCGCTTATACAAATATCTACATTATTGCCGTACAAATAAAGTAGATTTCAGAACGACTGAAAAAATCATTTAAATATTTGAGTATTAGCGCAAAATGAACTTTATGTGTGAGCGTTAAAGTTCTATTTCCAAAAACACATATTTGTTTACATTTTTGGAAACTATTTCGCGACCGCAGGGTAGGTGTCTAGTTAATTCGCACGGGTTGCAGGTATACCACCCAACGACTGAAGGAAGTATTCAATTACACGCAATGATATTATAAGTAAAAAGAGGTAGATAGGTTATATGCACTCCGCAAGTGGCACGTCAGAACTGAGCTAGGTCTACACACACACAGCTAGGTCGGCACACTCCGGCGTCAACGGAAGCAACATAATATGCTTGTCCCTTTTTCGCTCCGGAACAGTTACAACATGCCATCCTACTTCCACATGTCATCTATTGTTTGACATTACCCCCTTTATTTATAAAAGTTGCTTAAAGTTAAGTCATGATTAGCGTTTGTTTAACCATACATTTTTAACGTTTAAACGTCTCTTAACTTTAAGCAACGTTTATAAATAAAAGGGTCATAATATTACGTTATTTCCGTGTACTGCTTTTAAGATCGAAAATTGTAACCAATCTACTTTATTTACTTATAATAATATTGATTACACGTACATCTATTTGAAAATCACGTGGAAAGGTGTTGACATGTGAATTAAAACGCAACCACGTAAAACATTTCCTTTGCCAAAACATAGACACTAAAAATACTGAAACGTTCACAAGTTGTGCTTAAAAATAATAAACGAGAGAGTCATTATAACATTTTATTATGAAATTCCTTACATATCAAAATTATCAAATGAGTTTCTAAAGTTAAATCTCTGAACCGGAGAACGCCACAGGCACAGTCAGAAAATTTGATTGTAAAGCAGATTGATAAACTACGTCAATTTGGCGTGTTATTTATAGCCATTTCACACGACTGACATAGTGTGAAATGGCTATAAATGTGAGTTTATGGAAAAGTTGATAGTCAATTTGCTTATCAATCAATTTCCGTGACTTTACATAGCCACGGGTCATTCGCTTTGGGACATTCAATACCATCAGATAATGCTGGTAAGTAATTATTTAGTACTTTAAAAATACATTAAAATATTTATAGTGTGCTGTATCGCGCGAAATAAAATAAATACTAATCCGACTTCCAAATGCTCTATTTTCCCCCCAAGGCTTTAAAATATAACAGAAAACATGAAATACTTAGTGCTTAACACAAATACGATAGGTAACATTAATGAATTCAGTAGAAAATTAAACAGTTTCTCGAAATTAAAAATGATAACTTTACAAGTTCATATGGAAGCGTTGTCGTATTGCTGTCTTCACAACAATAGTATTCTCTACAAGCGAGTTATGTGGTATTGCTTTATAATCATTATCTTTAATATCATATAATATAATATTCACTGAGCACCTACGTTCTTTGATGTCTAAATAATTCATCTGGCAGTGAGTGTACGCAATGTATCTTGATTACCTCGATCGTGACGATACGTTAAGTAATAATTAAACACGTTTATTTAAATAAATAAACAAATACAATAAACTATGTACAATACAAATAAAGTTTGACTTGGTGCAATTTTCATAATCTAACCAAAATACTGGAATTCAACTTCATCCGGTTAGGCTGGAAGCCAACCCCAACATACTTGGAAAATGGCTAGGCAGATGGATGATATTATTATCCGCAAGATTTTAATAAGACATTTAGAGAAAACCTTCGATCAAAGAATTACAAACTGGATATCCGCAATCAGACAAAAACTTTAATAGTATTTTACAATATTGTTTTTGTGGGGCTTATAATCTTACAAAAATTGACCCAAGTCTCAAGACTTCAGGGCAGGGTACCAACATAAATTGTATGACGCTCATCATGACGCTTACCTTAATTACCCCGCGTCCTAACCAAAGCGATCGGCCGCGTGGATACGCGATCGTAGCGTTCATATGCCACTCATTTGTTCCGTAAACCGGAAGGCGCCCTCTGTCGACACGACCACGCGTTCGCCGAACAAAATTAACGCAACGGTCGCGTGTTCGCGCGATGATCGCTTTGGTTAGGACGCGGCCTTATGCTTTACATAACGCAGACAGTACGATAGTCCCCAATCCGGGCCTAAACTTATACTGTCAAAGAACATTGACATTTTCGCCACCGGAGCTGGCCCAAGTGAGCTCGAAAATTAAGCCAACTGCAATTTCGACACATTCTTTATATACCATGACCCTCGAACTTCTATCTATCATGACTATCCTTTTGCGTTTTTCTATAGATTGTGATATAAACGAACGCAGTAACAATAATCTACAAAAAGATTGCTAAAGTATTTTTTGATGAAGCAACTTGGTAGACGCACAACATCAAAATCCCAAGTTAATCACAATTTCAGCAAAACGAACAATAAACGTTTTATTCCAGTCTTTCCTCTGCCGATATATTTAATGTTGAAATGTCATAGGAACGTTTTGAAAGAATTAACTAATCATAAAAATTTAATATGAGCCACGACATTTATGTACTACGTAGGCAGTTGAAGCACTGATACGAGCAAAAAGACTTGTTCTACTAACTTGACTTGTAGATCAAGAAACTTAATATCGAATTGTGCTATTAATATTACAATAGTAGACAAGTCTACAAAATTCTTACATAAGGGGAATGCTATAAGTAGACCGCGAAATTAAAATTTTCATTTTTCATAAGCATAATCCTATTGATTGATATTTCATGAAATAGTCATTGAATAGGATTTTAAAGGGTTGTATTGATGATGTTAATGATTATAATTCTGTAAAGTCATATTTGTTACGCTCGCGAATCATATTTTAATCAACATGACTTACCTGTAAATTGCAAAAAACGTAAGAAAATTTGAATTTCGCGTGCTACTCTGGCGCTTCCCTTTACAATTGCGCGCTCAAATCCGTAGTACATGAATGCAGCAGATAAACATTAAAGACACATGCCATTTCTAAACGTTGCGCGTTCCTCAAAACAATTCTCTCATTTTTTTTTATTTAAATAAAAAAATACATACATAAAAATATTTGGATAGAATGTATCGATAGTGTGTGTCTGAAGTATCGATACACGTGCGTGAAGCGGTGCGGGGTGGGGGGCGCGCGCTGCGCTCAGCACACACAGCCGCTCTCGTTGCCTTCCTGCTCCGACCCCATCGGCGACTGCGTCTGCAGGTCCACCGCTGTACCACGAGTCAAGGATATCATCTACTCTCGAACATACTAGAAACTTAGTTTGGTCGCAATGTCTCTCTTTCGATTCATTTTAGAGCTAGGTAACACTCGGGGAAAAATGTACCGGGACACATGTATATAGACAAATCAAATAATCGCGCAACATCGCACGACATAAATTTCGTATTTTTTTATGTTGCCAGGCTCGGTGCAAAGTCGGAAGACGTATCGAGTGGCCTCATCGCCCCAAAGGACAGTGTCGCGGTACATTTTTCGGCTAGTGACCACATGGCTTTAACCTTTCGCGGATATTCATCGAGCGGTGATGTTACTTATCGAGTTTCAAGTTTGAAACCCTGTAAACAACCACTTCCGCGGATTATGAACTCAATAGCGAAAAGTTTGATAACTAGATATAATAGTATGTATGTAGGTAGTTTGGCAAAATGATTCCTTAGAAAATATACTATTAAAATGAATTACCGTACATTTAAAACACAACTCAAATGTCTTTTGACAGTTGTATGCACTGCAGCTATAAAGCGACCAATGGACGTACTGTGTCAATCTGCTCAACAATCAGGTTGATCACACACTATCAGTAGCAATGGGTTTCATTTTGACAGTTCAACAACATTCATTGCGTGATTTACGCTGTTGAGCAGACACATTTTTCGAACTTATGGAGCAATGGATTAGCAATATGCTTGAAAATTATTCAAATTGAGAGTAATAGTGTGTTACGCAATTAAGGTGCAGGTTATGTCCCAACTTTTCTTCTACAAAAATGAAAGCAGTTGGTAGCATCCTCCTGATTGTGTATTCAAAGTCAAAGTCAAAGCATTTATTTCAAATAGGCACATTAAAGGCACTTTTGAACGTCAAAAATTACGATAAATGAAATAGAATTGATTCTAGTCGCCCATTCCAAAGGGTAGTTTTCGTATGGAGAAGAACGGGCAAGAAACTCCACCGTTACTCTTTTTATTTTTAGACTAATATAATTTTTTCGTTGAAAACATCAGCTTTTTTTTAATATTCTACAGTGTTTTCTGAACCTGAATGTTCTATAATATTAGTGGGATGTTTAGTACTGGGACCTATTTTTTTGCTAGTAAATAAAGGCAAGCTTAGTGTTTTAAATATTTTATTCAAAATAAACCAGCGTGTTATGGATATTTACAATTTCAAGACTAATATAACAGTCGTCAGGTGCACTCATTATTTTTTTCTATAAACTTATATAAAAGTAAAAATACACACAAATCTGTGTTTCAGCCGAATCGTTGTTTTTACCCGACTGCTCCAAAAGGAGGTTATGTTATAATTTTTTAAGACATTTTTATTAAAGGTTTTATCTGTGTGACCGGGAAGCATAGTTAAACCTGAAAAAACCTCGGTAAATCGATTGTGATACTCTGACATGTTCGAAAGTATTTAGTTATAGTTGTACGAATTTACAAATTATTGTTAGGGTTCCGTATCTAAAGTGTGCCAACGGGACCCTATTACTAAAGCTCCGCTGTCCGTCAGTCCGTCTGTCACAGGCCTGTATCTTTTTTTTTAGAATACTAATAGCATAGAACTATTACCCCGCGTCCTATTTAAAAGCGATCGTCGCGTGAGTACGCGATCGTCGTCACTTTTTGTTCGGAAAACCAGAAAGCGCCCTCTGTCGGCGCGACCACGCGTTCACGTTCACCGAACAAAAAGTGACATATGAACGTAACGATCGCTTTTAAATGGGATGCGACCTTATTCGAAAGTAATGGCGAAAGTTACTTTGATATACTCATACGTATAAATATTGAGTGCACCAACGACCGTGACATGATGCGGACGCTCCTACGTGTAACACTGAGTATGGTCTAGGTATAGCAAGATAAATTCGACTGTATAAGTACAATAAATATATGCTATTTACGCATTAGGAACTAAAACTTTTGTAAAAAAAAGTTCCAGTATAACCCTTACACATTATCCTAGGTATGATTTATGCCACCCGATTTATGATTAAAACATTATTATACAATATACAGTCGACATATTATCATGTCCTTCATTTAAACAGCTGCATCAGTAAAATAGTACAAAAAATATTGCACCTAAAATAAATTATAAAAATAATTTATAATAATTATAAATAAGCATTAAAGTTATTAAAAATATCCTTTACGAGGCCAAATGTTATACAAAATTATTGTATAATGCTAATATGTATTGATTATATCATTAACAAAGCACATTGGAATGATACATTTAAAAAATAGTGTTAGACTTTTATCTATAAGTTTCTCGATCTCGACACATGTAAGCCAGCTGAAAATCTCACTAAAATTGGTTTAGATATAAGAATCATAAGAATATGCACTTAAGCACTAAGTAAATAAATAATACTAATGTACAGAGACCGCGGGACTCCCAATTCTCTAATAAGAGACAACAAAAAAAAAACTGATTATCTATCATGCATTAAAAAAGTCAAACGATTTTCAACCTTCTAACATCTTCAGCATTGAGATAGATTATAAATTAATAACTTTCCGATCAAAATATTAGGAGCCGCGAGTTTACAGACAAGAGAACTAGGGAAGAGCGGAGTCTCGCCGCCACTCGCTATGTACAAAATACAGAGCAGCTTTTATATCATAAAATTAAATAGAGACGTGTAAACGTAACATGAAAGTTATATGTTTCACCACCAGTGTCATCTTAAACATTTTTGAAGTGAAAAATTCTTCAGACGCGTTGGGCATTTTTTGAAATGGGAAAAACCATTGAACTCGCGCCACTGTTACCGTAAGCAACACCGCGCGTGTTTTGTTAATAAGATTATTAAAAATTACCCGCTTCGGATGTGTTCGGATGTCCTCGGGTAGTACCCGGTTTTAATGTTCTAGAAATCCCTCAGTGGCGGCAAATATAAATAACGTTACGATTACAAACGCCTCCTCCACCAAACGCAATACTTTCCCCCTTAATAATAAACGTTGTATAGCGTCCGTATAGTTACACAACGCTTTGTCTTCTTCTTTCGAAAGTCAAATTACTGACGACTGAAAGAGAGAAATCGGTGTGTAACTATTCATCTGATATAATACGTTTATTAGTAAGGGGTTAAATTCTCTCAGTAACAATATTCTTGTCAGTTCATTCGCATAAGAAGTCCTGCTTACTACCCAAACTAGTTTATAAGCTTCATGGTGACAACAGAGGGCGTGCATGCAGTCTCAGTCTCATACGAACTTAAATATAAAAACTTGCTTAGAATATATTTATATAATTATTTTATCAAAGGGATAATAAAATAATGGGGGGATTTAATTTCCACTTTCTGTGCAACGAATAAAAGAGCCATTGATCATTGTTCTTTTGTGGTTGAATTATAAGCTATAAAGTTGATATTAGAACGCTAGATTGGACCTGCAATGCTATCGAACTTCACCAGTTAGTTTCAGCATTCCACATACTTTTTATCCTACAACGAAGCGCAGGGCGTGAGTAAATAAATTCCCACATAAGTACTCATTTTTCTTAGTGCGGCTAATACATAGTGCTTTTGTGTAAATGCGTAGTCAAAGTAGCACATCGCTGTCTTAAAAAGACCTTTGATTCATAAACATCTCAACTTTGACCAGTCGTCCTGTGTGTGCGGAACCACGGGAGAAGAGAAAAGCAATCAAATTGAATAAACGAAATTGAACTGAACGCCTTTCGTTTGCGACAACGTAAGCTTGTTAAATTTCCGCTTTGCATTCACGTAGGACGATAGGCCAGCGTTTTCTATTGATAACTAAATTGAAGCAATTTTTACAAAGGCGGGTTGCACCATCTTACTTCACAGAAACGTGTACGTTAAATATGGCACTAACGAGCGTCAATGCACAAGAAGCTTTGCTACAACTGCTATCCTTCATTACTTAAACTGTCGCCAACATAATACGATGACCGATGCCGGTGCAACCCGCCCTCCTCATAATTATGGCATTGTCAGATTCAGTCACAACTCTACGAACAAAGGTCTATATAAAACAGTTGGGAGTCACATATAAATATTATGCCTTAATTCGTTATAATTTGAAAACTAGTTGAATGTACATTAAAATCTAATATCACTGTAGACAAACACACAAAAGCACGCTAGCACGTATCAGATCGGTTCAACACTCCGTCGCTTGCCCGCGCGCACCTCGACTAACTGCGGCGTATAGCATCCGACCTATTTATTTACTTTATTGTAGGTATTTGATTTCGCAATTAAATCCATTTACAGTTGATTTGAGTCTTAATTTGATTTTGATCGCTTCAATTTTATTGTCAATAGGCAGACTCCTCGTGTACTTTATACGATTAACCTTTTAAAAATCGAAGCATAGTTGTCTGTGGTCGAATATCGACATAGCACAATTCGAATCGAGCCTTGCGATCAGTAAGACATCGGAGAATATACGCCGCAGTGCGTCGGTCGGCGCGGTAGTCGGGCGACAGTGTGCAGGCAGGTTGTCCGACCGGTCCCGGCGAGTCGGGCGCACTAGCACGCACACCCGCTGTCCGGCTCCTTGTTGTCTCCGGGCGCTTGCCTCAGAATCACCTCATGCACTGTACAATCACATTAAGGAAAATAAAATGGTACTAAGATACAAGTCGAAGGAAGCGAGGTGTCGGCAAACTGGAGAAACCTTACTGTAACTGTACATTTACAGAATTCCCGAATGTGTGTAGGAATGTTACCTAAACATCTGAAAATCTTTGCGAGAGTAATCGAATAATCAAGCTTTCATTTATTTTTAGTCAACTAGCAAATAGGTAGCAAATTTCAAGTCACACTGCCCGAAGAACTATTTATGCACAGCAATCATAACATTCTAGCATCACGCAAGTCTTGCGTCACTCAACATTCACTTTAATAAATAAAAGCGTTTTGGGCATAGGTTGAAAGAGAGGAGGATAGAAAGGGATACCATTTTCAAGGGGATTTTAACGTTGAAAGAATGTGGTCTGGTTGCACTAGATGACTAGACCATAGGTTCTCATTCTTCTCAACCTTATTTTGCCTAAAGCCTCTTTTTTTTTTAATTACCGTCTGTCGCGAATCTGAAACAGCTACTGCCACTATTATATATAAACGTGTAACATACGTGTAATATTATAATTATAGTCGTAAGATAAGATATATAATTTTCTCTGGATCTTCGACTGCCTCCCGAAAATCTCAACGTCCACCGGGGGCGTTATCGCCCACATTGAGAACCTATGCACTACACTATATTAATAATTCAAAGATGACAAATCCTTTACAAGTTTTTTTTATGGATCCCCCCTATCCTTTACCTCAAATTCCGTTGGATACCTATACCTGTTAATGAATCATCATGAAGACATCTTTATTCATTTGTTAGTAGTCTCCCTATGGCATCGCAGTCATACAACGTTACTGTATCTCATAAATCATACGCATTACCGATTATTATCGATACATCATATCGAAATTGTTTCCTTATCGACCTAGTTATCTAGGTAATGCTTTCAAAATTATAGTATCAAAATATCTGATAAGATTTATAAACGATTACTTCTTCTAGAGTGAAACACTTTTAGCCACTGGGGCTGAAAGTATGTTTTTCTCGTGATACATGTTCAATTTTCTTAAAACGCATTCATAGCTTCGGGCAAATTCTAGTTTATATAATTATCGTATCCTTACATAGTATTTAAGTCGCCGAAATGTCTGTACGCGCATAACTTCCGAATGACTGCACCAAATTGGATAATTCTTTAATTGTTGTGTTCGGTATTGCCAGGACAAGGTTTGTATGAAAGAAAATTTCAGAAATTCGAAAAAAAAAATTGTACCTGTGCGAATCTGGGGCGGGCCGGTAGTAGGTTATTTAATAAATGACTCAATTTACTTGTAAGTTTCCCCATGGAGTTTACCAACACCTGTATGCCTATTATATTCCATGAGGACATCGCTTCGTTTTAAAACTTAATAGCAGTAGGCTCAAAAGCCTTCAAACTTCCGAACGCTAAGTGTTAAAACCGAAACAATGGACTTCAAAGCCTACTTGCACCACAAATCGATAAATTCATTTAGCGCTAAACTTAATCGTTCCCTTTCTATCAATCGCTAGAAGTTGACAGAGACAGAATGATGTTGTGTGTGAATGTTGTGTGTGTGTTGTGTGTTGTGGTGTGTGTGTTGTTGTTGTGTGTGTGTATGTGTGTGTTTTTGTTTTGTGTAGCGCTTAACGCATTTAGTGATTGGTTTTGCTAGTGGGCCTTGGAACGAAAATAGGCTTTAACAGAAGATTACAACAGTAAGTTGTTTCACTTAGAAACAATGTCAATGTGAAGTCAGTTCACATTCAGAAAGAAATAATAGTTAGACACCGATATGTCCGGGCCATGCATTCGACATGCGGTTTCTAAGTAAGAAAACTAATGTTTTTTTGTCATTGAGGTAACCCTAGAAAGCGCAAATAATAAAAACATAGCAACAACTGATAAATATTAAGCAGGACATCGTTTGTCATAAATATAAAGCATGTGCAGTCGGCAACTTACTAAATACATATGGTCATATTCAACTATCAAAATGTATGAAGTAAAACCTTTCAAAACGCGCAGTTTAATAATTAACTTCTTTTTTTTTGGCTTTGATCAAGATGTTTTGTTTATTAAATGATTGTATTATAAATGACGACTGATAATGGCGTCTGGAAGCAGTTTTGCTCGCTTTGACTTATCACAAGGCAAACTCTACACAAAGAGTTATACATTATTAATTCTGGCAATTTAATTTTTTAAATCACACAAATGTTGCCGACTAAACATTGTTAGATATCAATACGCATGGATATAAAGCGATGTTAATTTGAATAAATAAATATATTATAATATAAAAGACCTGTTCACGATAAGCTGCTTCTTTATGTTTATACTTTCATGTTAACAGAAACGTATGCAAGTGAACAGACGTGGGCACAGATTACATAATTTACAAATGCTTAACTTATTTTTGGGACACAATCACAACTCTATATTAACACCAACATTCGTAGCAAGCGCGGTCATAAAACGCGGGAGCGAGACGACACGTGACTACAAACACACCGTCCTACTCGCACGTGTTATGACCGCGAGGGCCGCGAGTATTGGCGTTCAGTATAGAAGCAAGACTCCGCGTATAGATAAAAACGAAATATAAAAAGTTAAGTATTTGTAAAGTAAGTAAACTGCGGCGTAACCGAGCGATGGTATAGTATAGACAAGTAGATGGGTACAGGTACATAGACACATAATATTAGTAACGTTAAGTTTACTTACAACACAGACGTTAGACTGTTATAACCACCACCGTAACACGGACTCGTCCGGAACACGTCACTTCGTTTGTGGAACGTCTATAAACGCTGTGTGAAATCAGCTGAGCGTAGTTTTTTTTTTTTCTTCTCTGGTATTCCGCGATCAGTTTTCTACTATTAGCGGATGAGTTGGAGGTAAACATTGGCGGGAAGAGCGTGGCTCCAGCGAGCCATCTACTCGTTTTTTTTTATTAATAAACCAAAATTTGTTAAAAAAATCCCATTTATTTTAAGAAAAACCATAATTACTTTTCAACTGGTTGAATGCTGTAATTACAGAAACAACTAAAAAGCCATTGTGTCTCGCGTGGGTCCACGTCCAATACGAAGGGTTAAACCAGTTTTTCAGTTTCAATTTCAAATTGATTGTAAACTTACTCACCGGAATCTGTAAGTTTTTAGAAATAGCGTTTTTCCTATAACGAGCTTTTTCTTTAAAATTATGAATTTAATGATAATGCAATATATTTAGTATATGCAATATTAAGCCCACTATGGGCCATTTTTATAAAATAAAAAATCATATATTTACAGCAAAATTATTGGAAAACAGTTACACTATTGTAATTAAAACATTATTTTCACTTTTTTATTTTGTTACTTATTTATATTTTGTGTTTGACGAACTATGTCCAAATAAACGTTATTCTTTCTTTCTTTCTTTATATTCGAGCTCACTACCTACAAAATAATTCAGTAAAAATAAGTCCAGTATAAAATTATTTTTACATAGGTACACTGAAACGCAGCTGATTCCACACAATATAACAATGAATTCCATTCAAATAATCCGCCAATGTCCTGCCTTATCGAAACAAAAACATATTCTAGCAATTATATGGTTCTTGTACACACTAAATATATTACTTAAATACGTCATATATACGTGCGTGTATGAACGAGCGTGGAGATCTGAGTGAGTTAAAAAACATTAGTTCTTCATTGTTGGCCAAAGGTTGGCCAAACGTTGTTGGGCAGTTGGGTTAACTTCGCAACTCGAATTGGGTAATAAATAATTCGATCAACATTTGTAAACACAAAATTCCGTGAAAAACAATTTTTATACGAAATCTGTGATGACGCTGTTGAACTAGACAGATGTTTTTTTTCTACCACCATCGAGCTACCCAGTTAAGACAACAAAGTAAGTATTATTTTAGGGACGGACCACACACATAATAAACCTCTTTTCACCCCGATGCAAGTCCCAGATATACCGTGCATGCAAAAAATCACCAATGCATGCCGTATGGAATGATCGCTTTTAACACACGGTTCGATCCGTATGTACAATCAGCGACAACATGTAGTGAAAATTTCGAAGAAGAAATCAGTACATTACTATATTTTTAATTAAAGTTTTTGTTTCGGAACTGTGGGTTTTGTCAACCAGCTGTTGTCGCCGAGTGTACTCGGGTCATGTTGGTTCGTATTTGGCAAAGGATACTGTCTTCCGGTGGCTTGTTCTCGGCAGAGTCCATACCGGGAAGCGCGGCCGCCACCCGCCGGAACAACTGAAATATATTATGATCACAAATTATAAACAAGGTCCAAACATATACCTGGACAACGTTCATAGAAATGAAAAACTTTATACTACAAACAACGAAACATGAATAAAAAAATTACGCGTGCAGCACTGCCAGCACCGTACACGCGAGGGAAGTGTAACTTTTAAAAAATATTATAAGTTAAGCTATTGGCTGTTACTTCTAATCTAGAAAAATGCACCGTGCTGGACTATTGTTCAAGTAAAGAAACAAACGTAACTCAAACTTAAAGCATTCATTTAAATGGAAAGGGGTTCGTCCTATTTTTATAAGTATTGAAGAATCTATTATAATAGAAATAAGATTATTTATTTCAATTTTTTTTATAAAAATTATAATTTTCATTTATATAAATAATATATTAGATAATTAATATTAAATTATTTAAGAAATTAAGATTTAGTAATATTATAATTAATAACAAATTTTGTGCCAGCATATGTGCGGTTATACAAAAATTAAATTAATTTTTATTAGTAATTAATTAATAAATAATATTATAATAAAAAATAACAATATACAGGCACTTTTGAATAGTCAAGGAGTCGGTCAGTCAGAAAGATGAAGCTAGTTGCCCATTCCAAAACGCAGGTACCTATGCGAGTGAGGGAACAGGGAGTGCACCTATGTCTATGCACACACTTGTCACTGTCAGGCTCAATGCTCATGCATGACGTGCATAACTGCATACCATAGCTTAGCCGCCATGGCCAAAAAACTGTCTGGAGGTCTATTGTTAGGTACCAATGGAGAACAATTGGCAAGAAACTCCATGGACACTTTTTACTGTTAGGCAAAATATTATTTACATCATTATTGTAACTCTACGTCTCCTTGGACCATCTGTTATCCTCCACAGACAAGGTAAAGGTCGAATTATACGACCTCCATCGATCGGTGACGTCACTAGCCAGACGTGATACACACTCGTTAACAGCTAACCAACCATTCTCACCTTTTTGATTACATTGATTTATGTAATGAGGTTTGACGTGTGTTTGTGGTTTAATTGGGATAAGGGCTAGAAGACTTCGGCCAATTATAATTATTGCCCTAGACAGCTACTTAGTAGGCAATATAATTGGCGAATTTTTTTTAGCCCGCGACTTCGCTTGCGTGCTGAAAAACAAATTGGATTTCATGGGTTTTTAATTTTTTTGCACGGAACCCTCATTCTTTTTCTAGAAAAAAAGTAATTTAAAAAAATTAAACCGACTTCAAAAAGAAATTAACTCAAAATTATGAAATAATTTTAATTTCGGAAGTCGGTGTCTTGGGATCTGTATTTTAGTTTTATGCCACCGACTTCCGAAATTAAAATTATTTCATAATTTTGAGTTAATTTCTTTTTGAAGTCGGTTTAATTTTTTTAAATTACTTTTTATTTCGTAATTTTTAGTTTTTGCACTAGTATTTGACCAAGGTTTTGAGATGTTTTCCCTTTGACACTACACCCGTAGCTCTTATCAATAAGCCAGGCCGTCACACTTACACGTATTAGTCCATATCTTGAAAATTACTGAATCGATCTTGATGAAACTTGCACTGTTCCCTAAGTTGAAGAAAATGTAAGCCAATAAAAAAAAAATGGTCACGATGCGATTAATAGTTCCGAAGATATGCGTGGACAAACATACATACATACATACATACATACATACATACATACATACATACATACATACATACATACGTCTATGAAATTTTGTATATTTGTTTGGAAGCCCTATTAGATCATCATATGTGAATATAATGCAAATCCAATAATATTACATACATACGTATCGAATTGATAACCTCCTTTTTTTGAAGTGGGTAAAAAAGTAGTCAACCACCAGTACTCCTTATAACATCAGCTATCTGCCCATGAAAGTCCCGTCAAAATCGGTCTAGCCGTTTCGGAAATTAGCCGGAACAGACAGAATATTCAAAAATTGATTTTTTTTTTTTGTAAAAAGGTAGGTACTTTTTTATGCATTAAGTTAAAAGCTGATATTTTTATTACATTACAAACAGATACTTCAATTTTATTTATTTGTATAGATTGCTATTATTGCTACAGTATAATAGAGAGAGTGAAAAGGTTATTTCTATCCAATGGTTGTCCGAAAGAAATTGCTTTTACCAATGAGACATTTGAACCGTTCTGATGTGTATGTTTTGTGTCCTAATGCTTTTCCGGTCGGAATCGAGTTGTCGGGTTGAGTTGTCAGGGTTGAGTTGTCAGGGTCGAGTTGTCGGCGTCGAGTTTTCGGGGTCCGTCCATAAATTACGTCTAACAATTTTAATGATTTTTGGACCCCTCCCTTCATACTTGTCACAGGTGGTCATATTTGTGTGACCTCCCCTGATGTATTGGCACATATTTTGCAATTTTAAAGAAAAATCCTAGATCGAGTTGGTGATATTTAAAAAGTGTTTCGTTACTTTTAATACTTTATATTTATACATGTGACGTCAGAAAGATTATGACTCGTCGCCCCTCTTGTCACACGACGCGCTCCCCCCCCCCCCCTGAACGTATGACGTAGTTTACGGGTGGCTGGTAAGGGTAGGGGCTGAAGATAATTACCTGTTTAACATTGTATCCTGCCTTAGCGCTAGTCTCTATGAACATGACGTTGAGCTCCTTCGCCTTCCTGTCCCCATCCTCTGTAGACACCTGGCGCTTGTCCGACAAATCGGTCTTGTTGCCCACCAACATGATAATCACGTCCGACCCACGCTCCGTGCGGACGTCGTCAATCCATTTCGATGTCTGGTGGAATGAGTTTGCATCTGTGGAAGTTATATAAGTAGGAATTAAATGCATGTAAAATCTATCACCATGAGTTACAACTGTAAACATATAATAATATTAATATTATCACGCTTGGTAGACGAATTGCTGATCGACTCATTGCAGTATCCATACTACTATGTATTAAGTATAACTCTCTCTGTCTGCCATTTCGTCACCTTTTACACTCCGTACCTGCTGAACGGATTTCGGTTAAAAGGCTTTGAAGATCCATGGCATACCTAACCTACCTGTCCGCCATATTGTTTTTGTATTTAAAATGGCGGCCACGCGTGAAGCCTATATAAATCGATAGCAGACATCAATGTAAACAGAAAACACAATAAGACCAAACCCTATAAAGTGCCACGTTTCCGAGATAATAACGTTCAACGTGACATACATACATAATTATAGGTACATATTTTTTGAACTTGCTTAGATCTTGTTGCATAGATGATTGATTACTTTAAACTTTCAAAAAATCATTTCAAAAAAAATATTCAAGTCCCTTTCGCACACAAAGACAGGTAGACCTGGATTAGGAGACAGGCTACTTCTAACCCGGAACGTTCCCGTGGAATATTTTTTGACCTCCACGCGGGCGAAGTAGGGGCAAGTGTATATATTATTATTATCCATTTATTTCAGGCATCAAGGCCCATATAAAATACATACAATACAATATGAACATAACTTATAAATACATACAACATTATAAGTACACAAAAAAAAAAACTAACAAACTAAAGCACACGAAGTGAGTCATGACTTCATGAGTGAGTATATGTGAGTCAGGAAGAGGAACAAAGCTGCTGCTCAATCTCTTGACACCATTCCTCCCTCGCCATTAAAGACACCCATTGCTGTTTATAGACAAAGTATTCATTTTGCTGGGAACAACACGCTCAACCACTCATAAAAGTTCAGCATATTAAATCTCATAATACTTCAGTATTATTACGAATTATAACCTACGCTATAGTCACTCCATTCATACGTTTCGAACCCATATATGGATGGTCGTCCAAGACCAACGGCAATAGATTACTGTATTAGCGCATAGCGACCATTTTTGAGTAGTTGTGCCAGCTTGCGCAGGTGTATTTGTATGGCTTTCGAACTAGTATAAGTACTAATGTTATAATCACTAGTTGATTGTGAGGGGGCTCGTGGTTAAATAATAACAGCCGCATGGGTTTCAGGGATTCAGGGATAAGCAGCGCTTGGCGAGGTTGGTCCGTGAATTGGTGACCATCCATATAATACCGAAACCCCTGCGTGCCTCGGGAAGCACGTTAAACAATTGGTCCTAGCTGTCATTTGTAGATCGTTGACGGTCTTTACGGGTAGTCAGAAGCCCGAAAGTCTGACCACCAGTATGGCCAAGGGGTATCGTGTTACCCAGTAACTGGGTTGCTCTATATAAAACACTGGTATCCAGCTGCATCGGGTTAGACTGAAAGCCGACCTCAACTTAGTTGGAAAAGGTTAGGCAAATATAACTGACAATGAATAAAACAAATGTTCATTGATGGCTGCCTAAAGATACAAGAAGTACTTTACACATACACCTTAATTTATTGTGACGACTGACAAGTTGAAAAAATGAGAAAAGGTGATTCACCACATTCATTGATGGCTGCCACAGGTACAAAGAAGTACCAAAAACATGGCCTTTTAAATCGTAAGCCGGACATCAGTAGTCGCATCTAATATGTATGACTCATGAATAGTCATGAACCCATGGTGATGTCATCGATCTATCTTTGCACTGTCACCTTTCTATGTTAAGCCAGTTTCCTAGTAATTATTGGTATCTCGGTTCTCGCGTGCTACGACCGTTTTCCTATATAAATAAACATGCGACTTTGATTTGTGAAATAAGTCAAGCCTCTTCCTTTTGTAAACGCATAGACACTGTGTCGTTACACCCAAGCACACATCGTCACACACACATACCTAACTGTGTCTTCTACACTCAAAACAACAGTATAGTTATTGTCATGCCACTGAACTCTGTCCCACGCTATGGCCTTATTGCTATGTTTATAGGCGAAGGAGTTCGCTAAACATCATTTCATTCTTTATCGTTTCCAACCCAGTAGCTTTATGAGCAATTAGCTGGGTTTATCGCCTTATCTTCAGAATCCTAACACTCGTAAAATTTGTGAAATAATCTCCACAACTCGCTTTGTTTGTCATATGCAAATAGTTAACAAAAACAACTTAAAACTATGCATTTTTGTTATACTCGTGTTTGATACTAAAATATGATTCCGTATCTAATATATATAATGCCGCGACCTTGTATATAAATAAGACAATAAAACGGAATTTATCATTAATATTTACAGGCCGGAGCTACATCCGGAAGTTGGTCGGTAATTATAATAGCCTTGTGTTATGTATTACTATTAAAAAGTTTGTGTCATCACACGTCAGGCATTCCCTTGCGATGTGGAGCTGTCCTCCGGGGACGCGAGCTGTCAGTCGCCCGCTGTGGAGCTGTCCCGGGAGGACGCATTCACATTCGTATGTTTGACGTCTTTTCCCTCATAACTACTTATTCTATCTTGCTCAAACTTGCACAGAGTGTACTAAACAGAACAAGAAAGATATATAATCCTTGTCAAGTACTTCAAACGAATGAACGACGATTCTACAGACGCCTCAGTAGTCCCGCGCCCGCGCGTCCTCACGGACCCATAACGGAAGACGGTAGTGATTTGTGAAAATGTGTTTTGTGAGTGTATAAGTGAGAAAACCAGCAAAAAAACACCATTTCGTCGTGAAGGGGTAAGTACTTTAGAGTTTTTAATGCATAGGCATTGAATTTAAGCAAAAAAATTGTTATTTCACGAACATCGAAAATATTTTTTGCACGCGACGCGCGTCATGGCCGCCGCTTGGCGCGGGTTTTACAATAATAATTAAACGAATTGTATCTAACTGTTGTTATTACGTATGTTTTTACGTATAGAATTATTGTTAATTAGCAACTAATTAAAAAATTACCGTTAGGAATTTGCGTAACACTGAAATTAGAAATTTGCGAACAAACTACAGGTGACTGTTGACCTCGAATGACCCTTTAACAATAACAAGTTTTTGTAAGGTCCTGGTGTAAAAAAAATGTATGGGGAGGTGTGTTATTTTTATTGATTAATGTGAAATAATGTATACTTACGTAATTAAAATAATAATATTTTGAAATAATGGTATTTTTTTTTAATTATAACGACCATTGTACAATAAACTGGAAAAAAGTCGCTCCTATTGGATTCCAATTAGATTCTATCTAGAATGAATAATACATTACACTGTGTTATATTTTTTAATATTAGCTTGTTTTATAACGATTCCAACGACATAACTTTTATATACAGCTCCCATACAAAACTTCAGAGATATCGTCGTTTTAATCAGCCGCGGCGTATTCGCGCGGGAAAGCGCGGAAGTACTCACGCATGCGCAAAATTGCGCAAAAATGGCGCCACCGACAAGGGGCTACATGAAAGTTTTAAGTCTCGACGGAAATGTGAAACCGAAGTGCTGTAGCGGTATCGACCAAGACATTTAATACCGCGCCAAGTTGTAACTTTTTAAACGAGGTAACCTACAACAATTCGAGCTGTTACCGAGCCGAATGATATGATACACCTAGCAACACTCATCTGCCTAACCTTTTCCCAACGATGTTGGGGTCGGCTTCCAGTCTAACCGGATGCAGCTGAATACCTGTATTTTACATGGAGTGACTGCCTATCTGACCTCCACAACCCAACTACTGGATAATACGATACCCCTTGGTACGACTGGTTGTCAAACTTTCGGTCTTCTGACTACTCGTAACGACTGTCAAAGATCCACGAATAACAACCGGGACCAACGGCTTAACGTGCTTTCCAAGGCACGGAGGTGTCTCGGTATGTAAAGACCACTGATCCACTGATCTAACGACCCATGCGGCTGTTATTATTTAACCACGAGCCCCTCCTACACCTAGCAAGACTATCTGATCAATACGCCTAGGGAGTAAGTTAGCAGAAATTCTTTTAGGCAGATGATAATTTATCATTGTTAAGTAGACAGCTTGCTTGCCAAAGGTAGTCTTTAAGGATACATGCAGGCTGGAACAAAATTCTACTCCACAAGTAAAAGCCTTTTAGTACTGGGCCGATTTGTGATACGCCTTTTAGTCCTAAAAGGCTTGTTCGAATTAGGATTCCTAATTAGGATTAAAGAAAATAAAGAGTCATTAGAGTTAGTTCGGTAGAATCGTAACCCTAATCAACCATACAAGATGGGGTCGGGATGGTTCCTGCCTTCCCCACTCACCCAGCTTCCCAATATATACTGGAATTTTTTTTAACCAGTGCGCAAACTATAACTATGAATTCAGTACATGATTCTGAACCGTTGACATTTTTTGTCATTTTACGCTAGGGTGTCTAAAATCATGTGCTGAATTCATGGTTAAGCGCACTGGCTAAAAATGTATCCTGTATAATTACAGAGTAGTATAGTCACACTAATATTATAAAGGCGAAAGTATGTGAGTGTGTTTGCATGTTTGTTACTTCTTCACGGCTGGACCAATTTGAACGAAATTTGGTACATAGATATTTTATAACCAGGATTAACACATAGAATACTTTTTATCCCGATATTCCCACGGGATCGAAACCTATGCGGGTGAAACCGCGGGCGCGGCTAGTAAATAATAAAACCTTTATATCCTCAAACAAAACATTAACAGAAACATGATTCACTCTTTTAAAATTCAAGCACGTTATTAAATCTATCAACAATAACCTTAATTACGGAAATACATACAATTAATGATTATTCTGAAGTCAAACCTTGAACAATATGAAACTAAATTTGTGCCAATCGGCAGCTGTAATTCTGAATCGATACTGAAACGGCTGAACATGCATACTCGTACGAATGTATGTTTATACATCAGGATCGTTATGTTTTCATGAATCTTTGTGAGACTGGTACTGAAGAGATTAACGCATATAATGAATGTGAATTTGATGAAGCTAATGTGTGGAGTGGTTATAACCCAAATACAGTCTCGTTAACGTTCCGTCTAAATGCCATGCAGGTATGACGTGTTTAAAAAAAAACCTATTAGAACTGAAAGGACTAGCTACTCGTCATAATATTACTCCGTAAACGAGTCAGGAACGCTGATGGAAAACGGGCTACAATTACTGCAAGCGCATGATTGCAGGTTTAGAATTAAATACATTTAAAATTGGTCTAGAACCAGAAAACAAAAGAACGTTAGACTAGGCTCACGTACATCATGTACTTACAGTCAGACCCAAGGTTCGTCGTGGGGTGGAACAAGCAAATATTTGTTACAGACGACATACAACCTCCAAACCTAATATTAACCTTCAACCCACAGAATAAAGTCTATATTTGCTCGCACACCACTCGCGCACAATTGACTTAATTAAAGATTTCAAATTGTTTTGTGACCGCTATGAAATCTGAATGATTGTGTTCCTTCATATCATTTAACTAATATGTTCAACGCGAATAAGAGAGCAAACAGCTTATTACATTTTCAAAGTAGGTGCTTACTCATAACGGGTATAACTTTACGGCCGGAGACAGACATAAAAAAGATTAATAATAAACTCGAATTACTTGATAGCGTTTTTCAAATGTCTTAAAGGTATCTCTTGACAAATAAAATGATGAGAAGCACCTAGGTAAGCCCACGACAATAAACCCGATATACGATCGCGCGTAAATTGTAACCTGAGGCGCTGACCGGTGGGCCATTGGCCCACTTTCGGCCTTTCAGAGCCACGCTACGTGCAACACAGCTGTAATCACGTCTTTCATTTCCCGAATTGCTCAAAATATTTTATGAAACACGCTGAAAAAACTCTAGGTAGGTCCAAAGGATGCAACACGTACTGGAACTCAAGGTGTTGTGGTTTGAAATGAACGCCAAATGTCAATGTCAGATGACACATTCTTTGAGAGGATTCGTTTCACACGCTGCCATAATAAGATCACACATGATAATTATGTGGTTCCTTTCAAAGGGCACTGTTTGCAACTATCGTAAAATCTGATGAAGTTGGTATTTATTTCTGGGACATGGGCAACGGCATCCAGCATACTGATGTGACATGGCAGGTCAAACCACGGGTATCAGCGGGGCAATTGCGTAACACATATCAGTCGGAATCGGTTTCATTTTGACAGTTCAACAACATTCATTGCGTTATTTACGTGTTGAGCAGACAATTTTTTCGAACTTATGAAGCAATGGATTAGCAATTTGCTTCAAAATTATTCAGATTCCGACTGATAGTGTGTTACTCAATTAGGGTGCAGGATGCCTACCATGATCTAATTAAAAACGATTCAAAAGCAAGACATTTCAGTTTATGTTCCTAAACTGGATCGCTTCAAAGTCTTACCATGACGTCCAATACACTCATCGGCATTTGGATCGTTAAAAGTGAATGAAAGATCGCAATTTGTGGCTGAACCGCATTTGAAACGTTATTGGTGAAAAAGAGACAACGCTATTATTTTCAAATAAGTTTGTTTCACGCACATTTTAGTGTCCGACACGTTCAGAAGCGAGTAACATTTTATTTGTTCTTAACTCGTATAACATTATTAAAAGTAAAACAGACACTCAACAATTGTTTTTAAGATTCCACGTTAATCTTAGTCAAAGTAGATATTTATTTACCTTTTGCTATTTATTAACCGAAAAAATATTTCTATTTCGACGTAATAAAACAATGTTTCTGTTTCGAACGTACCAGAGTAAAAATAAGTTGTGCGAGTTGTCATGTCACTGTCAGTGTCAGTTTAACTAGATACGTAGTCTGTGGAGTTGTGATCCCCGTATTTAAATTATTGTACTCTGTGGTTGTGATTACGGTGGGAAAATTAAAGTGAAGTGTATAAGTTTAACATTATTTCAAGGAATGTCGTAAGTATTTAACTTCTTCAAAAAACTCAAATCAAAGTAGTTCATCAGACATCCGTAAAGAAAAACAAATGCGGTTAAAAAATGCATGTAAAATAAGTATTTTAGACTTTAAAGGAAAGATTAAAGTACACTTACATTGGTTTTTGTAAAATTCCACTAAAATAGCACAAAAAAACTTAGTTTTCGCCAATAATTCACAAAACGTTTCAGTTTATGTAGAGAAATAGTAACTTTTAGTGAATCGCTTATTTTGACAGTTAGCGTTTCAGTTTGAGCTGCTCTATGGACGTTATGGTACCAAACACAGTACAAAATTAAAAGAATGAACCCAAAACTTGCGACTCAGTTTGGGATATTCGCTGTCAGATGGAGTGACCTAAATTGAATCGTTAAACTGACGTCATGGTACGAATTAGACGAACAGTTCAGTTTAGGTCCTAAAATGGATCGCGTTAAGAGGTTGTGGTAGGCCTCCAGATCCCATAAACTTGAAACGTCGTGGTTGAAAACACGTATCGTCCGGTCGAACCCACGGCCAGTTCCTCAAACAAAATGGATCATGCAAAAGGTCAGATAATCGTTAAGATGAGGACACACCCTTTCTCACCGCATGACAACATACATATCTGTTACTTTGTGTGCCGTCCATAAAATATAATGGAGTTATTTTTTAGCCAGATGCGAGCGAGGCCCGAGGGTTTAAGATATCGTTACCTCGGGATTCAATTCGCGTAACACAGTTGGACGCGAGCAATATTTTATATACTTTAACTTTTTCAAGAACAAACTTGTGTACCCAATTTCTTTTCGTAACTCAAATTGTTTTAAGATTAAATTGAGAAACCAGTTTTTAAACATCTCGTATAGATAATTGCATGTCTGAGAATAACGGAACCAATTGACTATAATATTTAGGTTATCGATTTGGCGAAGATATTCACCATTACAGTTACAGCTCACAATTTAAGAGCATAAGATACGGCCAAGTAATTAAACATACACATAGCTTATCAGCCTACAGCTTTCCAGAATCGATAATGTTCTCCGAACGTAATATTTACGGGAATCCTCGAAGTAGTCAGCACTTCGACAGAAATGCATAACAGCACATTCACGGATCCGATCGATTGCGAAGGCCAACGACGGTAGCCTGTCAATATGTTTCATGGAATATCAAATGTGTCTTTTTCTGGGTGCATTATTGATCGGTCACGTCCTTGAGACACTCATATTACAGTACCTTTTATAAGTTACTAGCGGCCCACCCCAACTTCGCACGGGTGCAATTTTTTTTTCGAATTTCCGAAATTTTCTTGAACAACCTTGTCCTGGCAAAACCGAACACAACAAAAAGAATTATCCAATTTGGTGCAGTCATTCGGAAGTTATGCGCGTACATAAAATATGTTTCGGCGACTTTGTTTTATACTATGTAAGGAAGAATAACACTAAAATGACCTTTGACTTGTAATAGTGTTAAGAAGATTGGCTAGTCAGCTAGAATGATGACGGGATTTACCGCCCAGGATGTAGACGCCGTAGAAACACCCTTCACGAAACTGACTCCTTCTTTTCTGTTAGTTCACACACTTCAATAAGCACTGGTTACTTACTGGTAATATCGTAAACCACAACTGCGACCGTAGAATCCCTGATGTACGAGGGTATGAGGGACCGGAAGCGCTCCTGACCGGCGGTGTCCCAAAGCTGCAGTCGGACAGTGCGGTCTTCTAAGTACATAGTCTTCGACAAGAAGTCGATACCGATCGTTGCCTGCGAAAAACAGATATGTTAAAGGTTTTTCATTTGATGGATGGATGGTGTGATAATAGAAGAAAGAAGTAAGCACTCAGATGACGGATGATAGAGATACGCATGTGGACAAATCATTTGGGAAAATGCCAGATGATATTATTATCTCACTTTCAAGTCTGTCCTAGTGTCCAGTTAAAAATGTAAGAACCCTTCTACTTGTCTAGCCCTGTTTTAAAAGACTTGAATTTAATCTCTTTATTAGTATCAGCCCAATTATATAAATTAGTTGTTCGACCTTTCAGAAACTTGATGGTTAGTTGTTAAGCGCATAAAACTCTTGATGTTGCGATCCCTGTGTCAACAAAATCATAATTCGGATCCAATACAGGTCAAATCTGAATATTGATATAGTTTTGGCAACAAATCTTGAGCCTTGATGTGATCAGGTTTCAAGAAACATAACCCGCTTCGAAATTTAACATACCCTAAAAACTTTATTACCTGTACAAGATCTAGAACAGTGTCATTCCACGATGCCTAATTGGCCGAGACCTATTAAACGCGCTCCCAATTGCACGTATCCCGCTTTAAGAAAATATTGCTGTTTACTAGGCTCCTAATAGAATTCTCCATTGATTCTAAAACGGGTTACAAACTATAAACACTATCCTGTGTGGTAATTGCGTAACACACTTTTAGTAGCTTTCATTCCGACAGTTCAACAACATTCATTGCGTTAGGTATTTACATTGTTGAGCAGACTTTTTCGAACATAATTATTATGAAGCAATGGACTAGCAATATCCTTCAAAATGATTCAGATTGTGATTGAAAGTGTATAACGCAATTAGGAAGCCGGTATATGTCCATTTAAAGAAAAACGCGGAATACATTTTCTGATCTTACGTAGGGTGGTCTAGGACCAGCACCGGACTGCAATAAGCCATGATTGACCTAAGCCTATACACTAGGTAACGCTTTCGATGAAAGCATATCAGCCGTGTATTATCTGAACTATACTGACGCCGGATTCCAGGTTTACCTCATCATCATTTGCCTTATCCGAACTATGTTGGGGTCGGCTTCCAGTCAAACCGGATGCAGCTGTATTCAGCTTGGTCGGTATTCCGACCAGTATTTTACATGAAGCGACCCAATTACTGAGTAATACGATACCCGTTGGTAAGACTGGTTGTCAGACTTTCGGGCTTCTATCTGACGACCCGTAACGACTGTCAAAGATCCACGAATGACAGCCGGGACTAATGTCTTGACATGCTTCCGAGGCAAGGAGAGGTATTGGTATGTAAAGATGGTCACCCATCCTAGAACCGACCTCAGCAAGCGTAGCTTAATCTGATCGATCGTCCCGTGCGACTGTTATTATTTAGCCACAAGCCCCTCCACCAGATTTCAGATTTACCGAATATCGGTATTTTACTCATATCGTCTCTTCAATGAGTTAAAAATCCATCTCATTAGTGCTTGGTAGCACATATTATATTTATTTGCCAGTGTAAAATATTATACAAGACACAACAACGTTCATAAAACACAGGCCAAACGTTGTGTCATAATTTTAATTTGGAGTCTACGCAAGCTGAAGTGTATTAAACGCATGGTTGCTTCGAGACAACTTTTACTGATAGTCGTAAAAAGAACCTGTCCAAAAAACAGTTATAAAGGAATATTTGATGCACGAACTGCTGCATATAACACTTTAATACAAATAAATTCAAAAAATTCTAGTTATTACAGAATTTAACAGATAAATTGACAGAACTACAGGCATGTTTGGCGTAAAGTTGCAACTACCTATAACCAGTGAAATCCAGCAAACTTGCTACAACAAAGGATCACTTGCAATTTCATGATTTCAGAAAGAAATAACATCTTCTCGGATATAGTCACGGCTCACGGGTATTACCGATTTGTATACTGTAAGGCTACGTTCACACGGCATTGTACTGCACTCGTTTTTTTTTTCAGTAGCACAGAATAACTAATAGTACTGCCGGTCGATTCTGTAAAAATCTCACCGTGAAAACTTAGGTGAAGTGACTTTGTTTTTGCTAGGAATTGACACTACTGACAGCTCACTCCACGCTCACTTCACCTAAGTTTTCACGGTGAGATTTTTATTACAGAATAGCACCACAGCAGGTAAGTATAGAGCTCAAATCTCGCGGCAATGGGGAAAAGGAAAAACAGTGAAAAACCTGCTGTGAAATTCGGTGTAAGTAAATCTACGTAGCCTTTTCCCAATTTAGTTGGGGTCGCCTTCCAGTCTAACCGCCGATGCAGCTGAATATCTACCAGTAGTTTACATGGATCTACTGCCTATCTGACCTCCACAACCCACGTATTGGGTAATACAATACCCCTTGGTAAGACTGGTTGTCAGAATTTCGGACTTCTGACGACCCGTAACGACTGTCAAAGATCTACAAATGACAGCCGGAGCTAACGGCTTAACGTCCTTTCCGAGGCACGGAGCAATACGTAATGGATGGTCACCCATCCACGAACCGACCGCGGCAAGCACAGCTTAACCTTTGATCGACCGTGCGGCTGTAATCATTCACCTTTCTATGATAGCTGGCATAAACTGAAGAAAAAAACAGTCTGCCGTACAATACCATGTGAACGTAATTTTGGTTAGTATTTTTATTCGTGTTCAATAAATGTGTAGTGGTACCTAGGTTTACTTTCACAGCTGGATGCCCAATTATACGGTCGCGTCGGAAGCTATGACCGACAAGACGTGTTGTTTGTTTTACACACTTATCAAGCGTAGAGAGGCCTTTTTTTATACGTATATTGTTACGAACAGGGCGAGCATTGATCCCCAGTCCCCACGAATGTTAGCTTCAGACCATTTCCTCCCAAGTTCGTTCTCGATGTCTATCTTTACCATTTTAACTGAATGATGATCATCCATCACCTAGAGATGACCTGGCATCTATCTGTCCTCCCTACTAATATTATAAATGCGAAAGAAACTCTGTTTGTCCCTCCGTCCCAGATCATGGACTATCTCCAATACAATCCAACGGATTTGGATGAAATTTGGCACACGGATAGGCCATGATCTGGGTTAGGACATAGGATCCCGAAGTACGTTCGCATGAATTAATTTCCGACATCCACGCGAAGCTTCGGGTTAAAGTTAGTCCACCATAAATGAATAGTGTATTTCTAGATCACGTTAACCACTGTTCCAAAGATTTGCGTTTTACGTTGAGGACCAATTGTCGTGACAAGTTGTGTGCAAGATTAGCAGTGGACATCATACGCATTTGAGCTTCGTCCATTTCAGAGGATCAAAATTAGAGTGGACTCTCTATAAATAAATAAAATACTGACTAAGGAACCTTAAAATATTCTGATTAATAAACGAAGCTTCTTTGTAAGACGACCTTCGGTCAGTTTCCGAGCAGCCTTATTTTATTTTGCTCTAAATTAAATCTTTATTTTAATCTCTAGCTAAGCTTCATGGTCTTCATTATGGCATGGCTGGTTTCTGACTGGTTAGTGTTATCTCAAGTTATTGTTGTTAATCATTCCTTAATGCTTTAGGAGTTCTTCTAACTGAACAGACAGCTGTGCTGCTGGGGAGTTTGTTGCGGCACTTCTTCGTCCCAGCAAAAGCATTAGGAAGTGGTGAAGGGCGGGCATTATGGGGACTGTCTAAGGGTAATTACATGCCGAAGATGCCTCAGTGCGATACCTCGCGGTCGCGGTTTAGCTCGCTACCTCGATGTCACCTCCATGTAAAACAAACATGCCGAAGGATATCTCACTGGTCAGCGGGATTGTCCGAAAGGGTTACCGCTGGCCCGGAACATAAAGGGCTAAGGAAGGAACACGGGTGGGTTTTAGTCTGTAAGAGTGTGACACTCCCTTCCGCTCCACCCAGAGCGGGAGGGGTCATTTGATGATTTCCCATCCGGAAAAAAAAAATATATATATATCTCACTGCGATATATCGTGGGCTGATATGAGGTTTACCTCGATGCATGGCATGCATTTGTTTTACACGGAGGAGGTGACATCTCGAGGTAGCGAGCTAAACCGCGACCGCGAGGTATCGCACTGGCATCTTCGGCATGTCATTACCCTAATGTAATTGTGACGTTTAAAAAATGCTGATTCTCAACCTAGTTTGAATTAATAACTGTTGGTTTGATAAAAGTATGTCATCAATATAGTATGATCTTCAAAAGATACCTGCACCCTGATTGCGTAACATACTATTACGTGCTATTACTCTCAATTTGAACAATTTTGAAGCGTATTTCTAATCCATTGCTCCATATGTTCGAAAAATGTGTCTGCGCAACAACGCAAATAACGCAATGAATGTTGTTGAACTGTCAAAACTTTTTTACAAAAAAAACAACCGACTTCCAAAAAACACTATAAAGTGAAAAATAACTTTAATTTCGGAAGTCGGTGTCTTTGGATTTGTATTTTTGTTTTTTGCCACCGACTTCCGAAATTAAAGTTATTTTTCACTTTATAGTGTTTTTTGGAAGTCGGTTGTTTTTTTTGTAAAAGTTTTTATTTTTTACTTTTTAGTGGGTCAGTTTGTAATTTATCTAAGTTACAATAGCCTAATGTCAACTGTTGATCACCTTTTACAAAATATTGCTTTTCCCGATGCAGGGACGTTGATTGTTGAGGAGTTCTCCTAGTAATCCACTCTCCTAGCTAATAATCCTGGCTGCAGCATAAGGCCAGACTTATGTCAACATTGCATTGAACTTAAAATTTTGTCCTGTTTAAAATGAGCCCAAACACGACTACGGTGCTGTAATTTCAAGGTTTGTACTTTTTCTGATGCTCCTGGCTTCAGCATCAGGTCTTCGGTGTTCCTCAGTAACAGTACGTTTATCCACACATCGAGCCCTTTTCAATGAGCCTAAACACGATATATCTGCTGTTAGTTGTCGAGGAGTTAGGTACTCTGCAGACTATCCTGACTGCAGCATCAGGTCATGACTTGATGATCATGAGACCAAATGTGGCAAATGCCCTATCAAACATCAAAACAATTTACTAAAACACACTCGAACAGGCAAGGACGCCTGTTCGAGTAACTTCTTACTGTTAAGGAGTTGTACCTTCCATCATCAGCCCAGCTACCTGAGATGGTGACAACCATACACAAATACACAAGATACTTCATAAAATATGCGAAAAACAATAAGTGAGCCTATAAAATTTGAGGGTTGCCCTCGATTTCTCTAAGATCGCATCATCAGATCCTAACTTGGTGACAATGGGACCACCTCAGAACTATCTACTTTCGAACAAAAAAAGAATTTTGAAAATCCGTCGACAATTGGCGGAGTATTCGATGAACAAACATACAAAAAAAACATACAAACAGCCGAACATAGTACCTCCTCCTTTTTGTGAAGTCGGTAAAAATGAAACCCATTGCTACTGATAGTGTGTTACGCAATTACCCCGCAGATTCTTTAAACAACGGAAACGTCTTATATTTTGTACTTGGCTTTGTTTCCTAATGGCTTATTACTCGCGTTATGTAGATAACTTCAATTTAATTACACTTATATGTTTTAGATAAAAAATAATATACCTACTTAGATAAAACGTATTATCGTATTTTTCGATCGGACTTGTTTTGCCGGTAATGAATGATAAATGATAACGTAAATAATGTTTTTATTTTACTAACACATCATTATTCTGGGCTTTTCGCCTTTCTTTGCCAGTTTTCGGTAAAATTAATAAAACTGAAAACTGTAGACATCGGGTGGCCTCTTATTCCATTGAATCTCGTGTCTCCATGTTGTAGGTCGTGGGTTCAACTAACCCACTTTACTTTGTGTAAATTATTTCATCACCACTGCTCTCAAAACAGTGAAGGAAAACAACGTGAGGAAACCGGCATATCCTAGAGCCAAAAATCGAAGGCATGTGACGGTCAACCCGCACTGGGCCCTTGTGGTGGATTACGGCCCGCTCCTTCTCAGAGAGGAGGCCTGTGTCCCAGCAGTGGGAACATTATAGGCTGATTATGCTAAACTAGGCCAGCTCAAGGTCACAATTGTTTCCACTGACATGCAGCCTATTGTACATGAAAAATGGAACTGTTCAAAGATAGTCAAGGTTTTACTTGTAATGAGACCTACTTCCTAATCTGCTGTTTTGATTTTTGGTAACAAATCGTAGCAACTAACTAACACCAGAATAGGTGAATTTTAAATAACTCATTTTATGTAGGGTGATGGCAAATAACGAGGTTAAATCCGACTCTTTGGCCTAAGAAAAGTATTTAAAGAACAGTATTACAAAGGCATTTTTGCTTACTTATATTATTACATCAGGCACCATGATTCACAAGAAATCGCATATGCATAAAATGGAACATATTTTTGAAGTGAAAACTTCTTTAGCGGCGTTGTACACTTTTTTTGTAATGGGTAAAAAATTTTAAACTCGCGTCAGGACACGTGACCTGATCGAAAATTCGTAAGACGGTTGGAGAGTGCTACGGCGTAGGTCAAACTGTGCTACGGCGTAGCTCACACTATGCTACGGCGTAGTTCACCATACCAGCATACCAGCGAATATGGCTGTTTTTTGAATAAAATATTTCGTTTGACATTTTGAAGCTTTTTTTAGATTCTATAATTAGACTCAAACTATTTTAAATAGATATTTAGTTAAGAGCGTTTACGCCGTGCGGCATTTTATACAAACTTTCAAGCCCTTATTTTTCGAAATGAATGAACCGATTTTAATGAAACTTCATACGCATAAGCAGGATACAAAGGTCTAAAAATACTAACTTTTTAGACTTTTGTATCCTGCCTAACTCGCGCCACTGTTACCGTAAGCGACACCACGCGTGTTTTGTTTATAAGACGATTTAAAAAAATACCCGCTTCGGATGTGTTCGGCTGTCCTCGGGATGTACTCGGTTTTAATGTATATCCGATATGTCAGTGAGTGATGGCAAAGTATTCTTTTTGTGTTTTGTTTTCACTTCTGTCGGCACTCCCGGAGTGCCACTGTTTTTTTATATAAATGGTCAGTTAATTAATCATGCTATTATGTTTACATTTTTAGTGATTAGGCTATCTTGAAAGTACAGTTATTTTCAAGTATTTATAAAACCATTTCTTTATCACATTAGTTTTATAGGCGCTAATAAATGAGCACTAAATCATGGGATTATAGATCTATAAACTCTAAAGCAAGCTGTTGTCAGCTATAAATTTAATTATCTTTTAAAAGATATACTACTTTTCTTTTGAGCTATATTAAAGTGGTTCTGGTCAGAGGATTTTTAATTTTTTTTTTTTCATGAAAATACAACTTTACAATATTTTTGTTTTCTACTGCCTAACCATCAGTTCTATTCATAGATATAGATACACCTAGATAACGCAAGAGCAACTACTTCGCGTGCCAAAAATCGCACCAGCTTACGATAAAAAATCATAAGCCGCCACTTTCGCGCTCAGTCCTGTGTACTGCTGGCTGGGTAAGCGTGAGCGAGAGCGCGAGCTTTTGACGTCATAGTAGGTAGTCAAAAAATGGCACGCTTGGTTTTCATACAGTTCGTGATACTTGCGTTATCTAGGTCTATCTATATCTGTGGTTCTATTATAATAAACTAGTTGCATCACAATCTAGATTAAGGTCTGCTCATGTGCCAAATTTCATCCAAATCCGTTTAGCCAATTTAGCGTGATACTACAAACTAACATACTTACAAAAAAATCAAATCTTTTCTCATATTATAATATTAGTTTAGATAGAAAAATGACCCGGTATCACACAGGTTTAATCACCTGCATCTCGTTAGACTGGAAGCCTACCCCAACATGGTCAGGAAAAGGCTAGGCAGATGATGAATTTGATAACAAACATAATCATCCTATAATAATAAATAAATAATGTTCCCACTGCTGGGTCAAAGGTAACTGATATAAGTGTAATTTGATTATCTATGATGTAAAATATATAGGATAGATTCCTTTTGTAGATTAACCATGTTATTTGATTGTATGAAGTTGCATAGACAATGATAAACAATAGAAACAAAGGAAACACAAATGACAAGTTTAACAATGGTCCTATTTATTTATTTGTACCTACTACATAAAGTAGCTTTTCTAAGTATTTAGATTTTATGACTTACAGTTATTTATTGTTTTATATATTCGTGGGTCCTTAGTATAATAGTAATAATTGTTTATAAGTCTCCAGTGTTTCAAACTAAGATTATAATGAAGACAATATTATCATGCTTTTGTGTTACTTTAATTCAGGGATCAAGATTTTTTTCTTTATTCTTAGGCTGGTTAAAAAAATAAATGGATGTAGTATAAAACAACAATAGAGAAACTTATGGATATTCCTAAAAGATAATTATGTTTGTTTTCTAAAGGTCAACTTTGACTGATTTAGTATCACTAATGAAATGAAATGATTTGAAATGAAATGATTTTTATTTTGTAAGTAGGTTTGTACAAACACTTTTACACGTCAATCATGTTTTTTTAAAACTAGATGAATGAATAATGGATGTTGCATTACTCTCCTAAAAACAGATGTGGAATTAACAGGACATTAAAGAATAGATTAATAACTGTTATTTATATAATGGTGTGTTGTGTATATTATTCCCATCAAGATATCTAACTGAACATTTCAAAAGTACTTCATGTAAAGGTCATTCAACTAATGACAGGTCATGAAAGGTTGAAGAGTCATCTTTTATGTTATGTTCTAAAATTAAACCAAAACACATTAGTGTACAAAGACTGGGATATAAACAATTTAATACTGAACACCTAATCTTATTAATGTTACAAAACCTTTACCATTATCGCATCAAGAAAAACTTATTTTCTCCACTGTCATACATTTTTGGTGTTATCAGGAAAAAATACTTTCAGTTTTGAACTCAGTCACTTTCATTGCACTTCTCATTTAGAGCAAAAATTATGAGCATTACCTTGTTCAGATGTTATGCAGATACAACATTGTTCTCTACATACATATTCATGAGCTCCAATGACTAACCAGTGATGTAATTTATAACTGGACACACAGACAGATCTCCTGTGAGTTTTCTATTAGAATAGTGACAGTCAGCATTCTAACTGTCATGGGATCTTGATGACTCACCTGATAAGTGTTGTCAAAGCTATCATACATGAACCTAGTGATGAGCGACGTCTTCCCCACTGAAAAAAAAACAAATCTGCGTGTCAGTACATCATCTCATTACCCCGGAACGTTTCTAATCAAATACAGTGATTGATAACGGCAGATACGCGTGAGAACTTACTATAGAAGCGGTTCAACGCTCACAATGTACTTGGAGAGTGTAACCTACATCTCAGCATAACGTAATTCGGCACAGACGCCGCAGACGTTACGGCTACAAAGCAATGACACCTTATCCGTGAACAAAACCCGCAACTTGCGGCTCCCCGGGCCTATGTAGGTCAGTAATTCGATAAAGTCTAGACGAATCTATACTTACTTATCGTAAATTCAAAACTATGTATTAAAAATGTACGACGGAGAGGCGATAATTCGCCCTGTACTCACCGCTCTGTTCCCCTAGGAAAACCAGCTTGAACTTGCGTAAAGGATTACCGAATTCACCCGAGGCGGACATCGTGATTGTGTAAATTAGTTCGCTAAACTATAATTTCACAGTAATTCTTATCACAGAAAACTACATGAACAATGACAGTTCAAGCCACTGAGCCACTCCTGCAGCACACACACGAGCGCAGCGCCGCCACGTTACGGCAGACTGACGGTGCGACGCGCAAGCCAACTCAGCAAAATTAGTTGGAAGTAAAAAATGTTTTGTTTTACAATAAAGCTTTTCTGATCATGTTTTAAGAACTTACAGCAAATACAATTAGTTTTTTATTTTTTACTGTATTTAGATTTACCTAAAAGTAGTCTGTAATGTTGTCAATAATGACAATTTGGTTTCTGAACGTACGTTTGAGTGATGTGATGTTGCTATCGTGGTTTGGCGTTTAGGGGTGCAGACGAATAAAATCGACTAAAGACATTAAACGAATTATTGCCTTGTATATTTTTTCTGATTTTCAGTAACTATATATATATTATAGTTTGTGATAAAAGGAAAACTGTTCACATGACCTTCATTTTAGAAATAATAACCTGCATCTTACGTTTTTTTTAAGTCAGTCCTGTATTATCATTGTAGTATCTAGGGCTTTTTTCCAGGGAGGGCCTGGAAAATAATCTTTTTTTTTTTCGTTGGGAAATTCCATACGTCCATGGGAAATTCTCACGGAAACCCTCCGTCTGGGATGTACGCAGGGTTATGTCGGACTCCTACCGACTAAAACCCCACTGTTCCACGGCTCTCGGGCCCCCGACTTATGGTAGGTAGAAACCTACCATAAGTCGGGGGCCCGAGAGCCCCGAGAGATGCTTGATTCGCCGCACCCTCGCTCGACTGATATCAGCCCGTCATGCCTAGCGGGCCCCATCCCCAAGTGCGGGTGATCCCACAACCGATCCTTTTCTTTTAGCACGTTTTTCATTATTAAACATTCTGCCCATAAAAGAGTTTTGTCAATTTGGAGATACCCTTATACCCCACAAAATGCTTTCCACTTTCGAGATCTAAATTAAAAAATGCATCGATTGAAGCGGCAGCGCGCGTAAAGGCTCCTACAAACAGGCGCGACACGCGATAAAATCGCGCGCGCGACACAAAGGCACAGTAAGTCGCGCAACTAGTGGTGCCTTTGTGTCGCGATAGAGATGGGAACATACCCGGTAAAATCCCAGACTTTGGGTAAATACCTATTTATACCCATTTTTACCTTCCCATTTTCAATTTATACCGGGTAAAAATTACAATCAGTTTAATGTAATTGTTCTATTTTTAATAGATATATTGACTTTCAAAATTTTATAACTGATTTTTATTTGAGACCGTCGTCAGCACAACATATGCGTACATTGTTTTCTCATTAGAACAACAGAAGAGTATAGCACTATAACAGTGCTATGAGGGACGACGAGGAGTGGAGGGTGCATTTCATCAATCGGCTAGAGCTCCGCCCATACCGCCATTTTGATGTGCACGCGCCGCGCCGACGCGCGTCATTTCTGTTTTGGTGTGTCTAATGTTTAAGTTATTTCTTTTTTAATAATAGTTTATTCATTTCCAAGTTTATTTCAACTGAATTGTCTGAAGTTTTATTCATATAATACTATAAAAGAGGGTATAATTAAAAATAATTAATCTAAGTAATTGTTACTCGTTAATTGCGGGAAAAGAGTTCCTGGAAGGATTTGGGGGAGGCCTTTGCCCAGCAGTGGGACAGCATAGGCTAGCAAAAAAAAAAAAAAAAAAAAAAAAAAAAAAAAAAAAAAAAAAAAAAAAAAATTGTTACTCATTGATTTGTTTTGAAATATATTGTATACTTATGCTATCTATATATTCTTAAAAGTAGTGTGCAGCATTTCGTTAACTTTAAAACATGTGCAGTCAGTACAATAGTCTATGTTTGTTTTTATTGTAATCCGTTTATTTTATTTGAAAATTTATGTTGATTAAAGTTTTAAAAGATAAATAACTTCGTTTTCAACACACTTGCTCGTAAAGTGGCTCTTATTGAACCGATTTTAGGTCCATAATGGAGTGTATTACGAACGCGTGCTTTTTCTTTACTTTAATCCACATGTTCTGTAATAACACAGATAACTATTTACTAGTCGGAGACGCGCGCTTTTTTAATCTCATCAAACCCTGCGTTCCGAATTGGGAAATAATCGATGTGTTCCGAATTGGGAAATAACCGAATTAGCGTGAGCGCGATAACGATGTCCCGTGAATCGTCATAGATGACGTCATGACATTCGCCATCTTGCGATAATGCCGACCATGCCCTAGAATAATATCACCGTGAGCGCTGTCAAAAATGACAGTGTGTGTATGAGGTTGTGTCAGTGTGTGTTTTGTTTTGAGTTGCATCATCTTTAAATTAAACTAACGTGGCATTTTTGAAATTGTGCTTCTGGCTGACAGTTGCCACCTAACCAAAGAAGAAGAACTGAAGGAGAAATGTGGTGTTTATACAAAGAAATACTGTAATAATATCTTTTTTACATTGTGTAAGCACTGTCATGTGAACGTTGAACGCGCTCACATGACAGTGCTTACGTTACGAGTGTTCCGAATTGTTGCCAGCTCTCAGCAGTCATAATAGTAATATCTAAATCGGAACGCATGTGAGATGATGCATGGACGTAATATTACGTCCATGGAGATGATGTGAGCGCTGTGATGTGAGCGATTATAGCTAATTCGGAAAGCGCCCAAAGAGACTTCATGCCAAAAGAAAAAATCCGCGGGCTATATTTCAATTTTTTTTTAAATAGTCTGTATTGTCCTTGGTCGCAAAATGAACTCGCAGGGGACCACAGACAATTTAAGGTGAATGCGCAGTGGTAGACCGCGAAATTCTTAGGTTTTTTGCAATTTTCAGGTTTGTGTTTATTATATTTTTTCTATAGGCTGTTTTGCGGTTTTGTCTGTGCCATAGATTACTATATTTAAAATGAGTCAATGTTGCGCGCGCATCGCTAGTGCTGGCTAGCACGGCACGCGGGAAAACAAAACCAGCGCGCTATTTTCCATACAAGTTAATATTTAACAATACAAGTCTGTTTTTTTTTCCTCGCAAGTGTGTTGAAAAACGTCGTATGAAACGCGTGTGCATTAATCAATATACACTCGGCTTTCTTATCGCTCTCGCCTGCGGCTCGCGCGATAATATCGCCTCGTGCATAATGATCAACTTAGCACACATGTATCATAATGTACTATTAATTTCAAATCAATACTTTATCTTCAATGGTCAAGATCAAAATTAACATGGTAGATCGTATTATTGATGAGAAAGTCAATTAAATAATATTATGACAGTATTTATTTCATGACGGAGCCATTTAAGTAATATAAAGACAGTACTTTTTTTTACCCGGTATTTTTTATTAATACCCGGTAAAAAAAGGTATTTATTATATTTTACCTAATTTACCCTTTCCTTCCAATTTTTACCTTCCCATTTTTTACCCACCCGCCCATCTCCGCGCACGATTCTCGTCGTGCATCGCGCCTGTTTGCAGGAGCCTCCTACAAACAGGCGCGACACGCGACGCAAATCGCGCGCGAACCAAAGGCACCGCAAGTCGCGCAACGAGCGGTGCCTTTGTGTTGTGCGCGATTCGCGTCTCGTGTCGCGGCTGTTTGTAGGAGCCTTAACGGCGCGCGGTGTTGCACCGTGCGCCTGCTTGTCACTTTGCATTGTGGCCTGTGGCACGAAATTTAAATGTACGTACTACGTACGCATGTGATAGTGCTACGTATGTACGTGTACGTTGCGTATTAGTAGATTCAATAATTTTTGTTATTTCAAAAGTAATTAAATGGAATGTATTATGTAGGTAAGTAATAATAAGTTTGTGTACACATTTCGACAAAAGTGCTACAAGGATCTTTTGGAGCTCGGATAACATTGAAAGGAGGGCGCTGTTATTATTTTTTCCTTCATAAACGTCAAACTTGTTGTGCACATTAATGTACAGACGCCAGCACATCAAGTTACTACAATCTGTCAGATTTATTTAATAGATTTTCGACTTTATTGCTAAAGCATAAGGTTCAAGGTTGATTGGGAAAATCTGACAGTTTCGGGTAGGTTGACCTGCTGGCGTCTGTACTTAGCCGACACGCAGTAAGGGACAGAAATATTCTTACTGTCTCTTTTCTTTCCTAGTGACGTTAATATATTTCTCTTTTTCTTGTGCGAATTAAAGAAGATATGCAACAGTCTATAGTTTACTCTGTCTACGCACCAAAATATCCTTGTACTGGTGCCGTATAATGACGGGATTCCAGTGTAAGAGAGAAATGGAGCTACACATGACCGATAGCATATTTAATTCTTGTGCTCGGAATGCATTGACGTCAATATTTTTGCAGGCTGGGCCTGGGCTCCTTCACGCCCGCCAAGCCAATCGACGACGTGCAGTATGCGTCGTGCAGTTGTCACTTTAGCCACTAGTGTAGTGGCTCAACAGGATGCGCAATACGATTACCTACCGATATGATTATGTTCACAAACAATTATATTTTCAGGCAAGTCTTACCTAAAATTAAAACGCATAATTGATTTTTACATTTTAATTCAATATTTACAATAGTACACAAAAATAAATATCACAATTTTGTAACTCAGGATTTTAAATCGGTATGGTACTTGTCTTAGCTAATACAAAAAAAGATGATTATTTTTAAAACTCTTATTATTAAAAATAGACCTTGCCGCACAGGCTAGAATACAAACAAGTGTTCTTTGTTTTAGGTCTGCATTAACGTTACCAAATAAGGTTCTTTTGGCGCGTGGCCAAAATCGGAACTAACGACGCCATCTTGTTTTTCAATACATTTCACAAAACATTACACAGAAAATTGGCATTTGACAGATTTTTACACAGAGTACTATGATTTTTGTCATCTTTCTTCACAAGCAGCAAAAATATGTCCTCGTACACATTTAGCCGAGTAGCTAGAGTCTGCTATTTCGGTCAGATTTTCAGCTAAAACATTGTTTGCTAAAAGCCGTGAATTCCTACGACGAATTCGCGGCTTTCTGCAAGTAGTAAATTCCAGCTCAAACCCTATGCGTAGTAACTATTTCCATTGTTCAAACATTAAGTCAAAATAACACCTTTATGTTTGAAAGTAGGTACCTACCTACCTATATATTTGCCGTTTCATACATCATTAATATTTTTGTGCAAAAACACACTGATTATTATAACTTAACAAAACATCAGAAGCTGTTTGGTTCCGTCATACTCGAGGGCAAAACACCACAGGCATGGAACAGAGGCGTGGTGATACTTTTCTTTAAGAAGGGCGACAATGCCCTTCTTAAGAATTATAGGCCCATCTCACTCCTGAGCCATGTCTACAAGCTGTTTTCGAGAGTCATCACGAACCGTCTCGCGCGCAGGTTTGACGACTTCCAGCCTCCCGAACAAGCCGGATTCCGTAAAGGCTTTAGCACCGTAGACCACATACATACGCTGCGACAGGTTATACAGAAGACCGAAGAATACAACCTGCCTCTCTGCTTAGCGTTCGTGGACTACGAGAAAGCCTTTGATTCGATCGAGACATGGGCTGTGCTGCAGTCTCTTCAACGGTGCCAGATCGACTATCGGTACATCGAGGTGCTTTAGTGTTTGTACGAAAACGCCACTATGTCAGTCCGACTCCAGGATCAGACCTCGAAACCTATCCTTCTGCAGCGAGGTGTAAGACAAGGAGACGTTATCTCTCCGAAACTGTTCACCGCTGCACTGGAGGATGTCTTCAAGGTTCTGGACTGGAAAGGGGCTGGCATCAACATCAACGGCGAGTACATAACTCACCTTCGGTTTGCCGACGATATCGTAGTTATGGCTGAGACTATGGAGGACCTCAGTACAATGCTCGATGACCTCAGTAGAGCCTCCGAAAGAGTGGGTCTTAAAATGAACATGGACAAAACGAAGGTCATGTCAAATGCCCATGTAACACCCACTCCCATAAAGATCGGAGACGTTACACTCGAAGTCGTGGACGAGTATGTTTACCTAGGACAAACTGTCCAGTTAGGTAGGTCTAACTTCGAGAAAGAGGTCAATCGTCGAATCCGACTCGGCTGGGCAGCGTTCGGGAAGCTACGCAATATCTTCTCGTCCCACATACCGCATTGTCTCAAGACGAAAGTCTTTGACCAGTGCGTGTTGCCAGTGATGACTTATGGCACTGAAACGTGGTCACTCACAATGGGCCTTATAAGAAGGCTAAAAGTCACCCAAAGGGCAATGGAGAGGGCTATGCTTGGAGTTTCCCTGCGTGATCGAATCAGGAATGAGGAGATCCGCAGGAGAACCAAGGTAACCGACATAGCCCGAAGAATTGCCAAACTTAAGTGGCAGTGGGCAGGGCACATTGCTCGCAGAACAGATGGCCGATGGGGCCGCAAGGTTCTGGAGTGGCGACCACGTACCGGAAGACGTAGCGTTGGAAGGCCTCCCACAAGGTGGACCGACGACCTTGTGAAGGCCGCAGGAACCCGTTGGATGCGAGAAGCACAGAACCGGTCGAAGTGGAAGTGCTTGGGGGAGGCCTATGTCCAGCAGTGGACGTCTTTTGGCTGAAATGATGAATGATGATGAACAAAACATCACGTCTATCTTTAATCTATGGGTTAGGCACAGGTTGTGTGTTTCGCCAGTTTATTTTTTAAGTCCCATGTAATAGGGGGCGAGATACACACTGATTACTATTTATTTATTGGCGTTTCTGTTTACATAAAAAAACGCTTCCAAGAAATACCAAAAAATATGAGTAGGTATCTAATGCGGGCCTTTCACGATCAAGTTCACCGTCAAGTTTGCAGCGGACTTGAAACCGAGTTCAGTAAACTTGACGGTGTATGGCTATGGGTATGCATGACAAGTAGCCATACACCATCAAGTTTACTGGACGCGGCTTCAAGTCCGCTGCAAACTTGACGGTGAACTTGATCGTGAATGGCCCGCATAATGAACATAAAAATCTTACAATAACATACTGTACATTTTAATTATAAATGTAGATTCTAAACATAATAGGAATAACTTTTTATCCGAACACGTAAAAATAAATCTTTATAATCTTACCTAACCCAAATACAATTTGTAAAAATAAAATTACTATTTCTTTACAGCTAGTTACCCTTTTGAAGGTTGGCTTTTTACACTGATACGGCGTGTATTTAAAACGCCAAATGTAATGTCTTGTTTAGAGCAAAATGAAACAAAGCCTAAGGGCACACGATGCTTATGTTCACCGCGGCTAATCTTGTAGAAGCAGCACTAGGTGCATTTGCAGCACGTTTTGTCACGTTATACACGCGCTATGGCGCGTGAAGAAATCGTCGCCGTCAAACTCTCTAATGGCCTGCGCAGACGACGGACTTTTGTCCGCGGACTTTTTTGTCCGCTAAAATAGAACGCTTACAACTGTATCGAGTAACGCAAACGGGGGATTAAAAGTACCGCGTACTAAGCGAACTATTTTAACTCCGCGGACAAAAGTCCGTCGTCTGCGCAGGCCATTAACTTCATTCGGATTCTTTGGTGCTATATTTATCAATAGGACAGTTCAAGCAATAATATATTTAAAATAGGTGTGTAAGTAATATTTATTTTTCAAATAGGTAAAATGTTGCTCATCCTCATAATTTTGCTGAAAATACTATTTTATATTGGAAAACTCTATAATTTATGTTAAAATCTTTAAATACACACAGAGATAAATGATCCCGCAATAATAATAATGGAGTCATTTTGGACCCCAGCTAAAAATACAATACAACACGCTTTACGGTCAGAGAAGTTTACGCAAGAACAAACAATGGAAGTTCTTTTGACAACATGCCATAGAGTAATTATTTATTGGCATTATTAATTTTATCGGAAGATGTATATTTGTCGATGACATATTTTGTATAATAGAAATTGAAAAGTATCTGAGTTGCATTCCTATTACCTATTAGCAAGGCTTTCTGTTAGAATTCTCCCTGTTTGTCGTTGGGATGTTGGTTCTGAATTAGTATCATCGGAACAAATAACTTCTTCTGTACCGAGCATCCCCATATTAAAGAGCATTGCATGGCGCGCAAGTCAGGTAAGGCTGAAGCTGTCGGCATAAAGTAAACCCAGAAAAAAGACATCTCACTGAAAAATCAGGGAGCGAGCTAAATCACCTCATGCTTTGGTCTAGTCTAACGCATGGTCATCATCAACATTACATACATTCTGAACAAATAGGTCACTCACAAATCACGGAGCATGTCTTCTCGGCGGAAACATATTTTCTTCAACAACAATAACTCCGCAAAGTAAGTCATACCCGGTGCGGTTGTGTCGAAAAACAAAGAGGACCACGCATAAAGGAAACAGTAAGGATATGAGGAAGTTCTTCATTAGAGACCTGACTAGAGCCACGGTAAAAGAAAGTGTTCGACCAGGGTATAGCAAGACAGTTTCCCTGGGTCTTCCCTCGACTGGTATGACGGCTGAAGCTGTTACTACGCGGATGCCAAGTAATGCTTTGCCGGGCGTCGCGCCGCCGGTTCGTCCGACGCTGCTGGATAAGCAGAAAGCCTGAAACAATCGTAAAATGACAGTAAGTATTTCTAACCAGTTTCTAGCATGAGTATCATGCGACGTCGAAGTTAATACAAAAAAAAGGCTAGATTAGTTAAAATAGTCTACCACCACATGGACCACATTAAAAAGGTCCAGTCCACCATGTGGACCCAAATAGCACGGAGACGCCTCAGCGCGGCGGTGGCGACCGCTGAGAGACGGAATTGTCAACACTTTCCAAACAATCCAATTGTGTCACATATGTAATAAAAGTCGTTTAGAAACATACTGCCGCCTCTAGACATCGGTGGCGGTTAGGCACTTATGATGTGGAACACATTAAATCATCATCATCTGCCTAGCCCTTCCCAACTACACGGATGCAGCTGAATACCAATATTTTAGATGGTGCGACTGCCTATCTGACCTCCACACCCCAGTGACTGGGTAATACGATACCCCTTAATAAGACTGGTTATCAGACTTTCGGGCTTCTGACTATGTAACGACTGTCAAGGACAAAAACCTGTAAAATCATTTTAGTGTAAGCAAATTTAATTTTGATTTTAATTTAAGTGTTTATTTAAATTTTTATTTAAATTTTAGTGCTGATTTTGATTTTAATTTAAATAATGATTTTGATTTTAAATTTGATTTTGGTTGAATACATAATTTACGTTCGGTGAGCATAAGAACTCACCAAATTTTAAGTAGGCGCTCAATTTCAATTGATAAATAAGTAATGCATGATGTGCATAAGAAATTGGTACACTAGTCTATAAGTCTATTGAATGTACTTATCTCATATCTTTGTGTCAGTGTATTCAATTGTTGGTGAGCCAAATAAATAAAATAAAAATAAAGATCCACGAATGACAACCGAGACCAATGGCTTATTCTTGAGGAAGGTTATAGGCTATATATAGGACTGCCCCGTTGGTCTCGAGGTTGCAAGCGCGACTGCTGAGCGTGGGGTCCTGGGTTCGATTCCCGGGTCGGACAAAATGTTATTGGGTTTTCCATTAGGAATTTCTTAGTAACAGTCCGGAGTTTGGAAGTTGGCGGTTTAATACCCCCCGTGCTTCGGAAAGCACGTAAAGCCGTTGGTCCTGCGCCTGAACTCTCCCCGGTCGTGTCGGATTGCCGTCCCATCGGACTATGAGAGTAAAGGAACAGAGAGTGCACCTGTGTTTGCGCACACACTTGTGTACTATAATATCTCCTGCGTACCTGGCTAATCTCAATTGAGATTGGCCACTGTGACCGAAAACGGTCGGGGAGGCTATTATTATAGGAGCCCAGCAAAACGAAAAAAGTCAGAAAGAATGCTAAGCGAAAACGAAGTAATAACGCGGGCGGAAACTGTTAGTTTAGTATATTGTGGTATCTTACGACTTCCATGTGAACGAAGTCGCGAGCAGAAGTTAGTAAGTATTCCATAAAAAGGCAATAGGAAAAGAAAAAATCCTGACAGTGTAAAATTACAATAAGATTAAATCATGGCCTTGCATGTGTTAGATAAGAGTACATTTCTTACAACACATGCACCACTGAGCAGTAGAGTACATAATTGCATACAATGGTGGCCAATATATCCAGGAAGTTTATGGCAGCATAGCCAAATAGAACAGTAAATTCTTGTGTCTTATTAGCTATTCAACTTGATTGTCGCCGAGATGAAATTACATCTATTATGGATTTTGAACTTTTTAATTATGGGAATTGGCAATAAAAATAAAAGCAATTCTTACCTCAAATATGCAGACGAGTATTCTGTAGATAACTTCTAGGAAAAGAATCTCGGATGTCAGCTCCATCGCATACTTGTAGTCATCATAATGTTCACTGAACTTGTAGAAGTCAAACTTGTCAAGGTCACTGCAATTACAACAATAACTCTGTCTTAAAACAGTGGAATAATCAAGAGTACATCTGGCGAACATGGTTATCATTGTAAAATCATTTGACTTATTTTGATAGACTTATTGTAGTATAATAGGGTAAAAAATAGTTTTTTTTTTTTCAATTCTGATGAAAACCGCTATTGAAACACAATTTATTTTTCCATTGTAATGGGCCTTTATCGTGCCACGCCGGCCTTGATAAGTTAATATACTAAGCTCTTTATAAGAGCAAATTCTTAATTATCTATATATACAGGGTTATTTGTAAAACACCAGCAACCTCTTAAGAGGTCATTGTACTCATCATTATGAACAACTTTTACTATGGGACCAAACCTGAAATCGCGAAAAAAAAATCAGCTGTTCCCTACATTTTGACGAGTTATACGAACATAAATGTAGGGAACAGCTGATTTTTTTTTCGCGATTTCAGGTTTGGTCCCATAGTAAAAGTTGTTCATAATGATGAGTACAATGACCTCTTAAGAGGTTGCTGGTGTTTTACAAATAACCCTGTATAAATATAAGAGAAAATTTTTAATTATCAACATTTAATATACAATATATTAAATGTTGATAATTAAAAATTTTAAGTAAAAAATTTTTGTAATTAAAGAGAAAAAGAAAATATTTATTATCAAAGTAATATAGTCAGCAGTTCAGCAGGTTCACAGTTTAACAGCAAGTTGAGACAACATGAGTTTGCCTATGTCCCCCAAACTAGACAGTTAGTCTGTATCTTGGGGCTTGGGGTACAAATTCCAGAGTGGAGATTAGAGAGATGATTTCAGGTGTGGTATGGTATGTGTAATGTTTGTGTGGTGTGTAGTGTGAAACTTGAGGGGCTTCACATTTAATAAAAGAGTTTATACGTTTTAACTCTATATTGTTTAAATAATCTTACTCAACATTAATATTATAAAAATTACTGCTTTTATATTTAACCGTCATATTATATCTCTCTGACATAACGTCTTTACCTTTTTTATCTACACCCAATAAACAATATTAGTAGCCAGTGCTACTTTGAGGTTGGCATACATAACAAGCCTCTACATCAGCTACATCCCCATTGAATAAAAGTATTAGCATAGCTTCATCACTATGCAAGGCTTTTATTCACAAGATTAAAAAAAATTAGACGTCTTCCTACTTATTACTAGTCCTATAAGGAAAAAACTACCTAACGCCCGAAGTTAACACTGTGAGGTCCAGCTTTTTCTAAAAGCAGGGCTCAAGTCAGGACAAACGAAACATTTAACTAACACTTCCTCAAGTGCCAGGTAAGTCTACATTTAAGAGTGCTAAAATGCATCAATACAAACTAATATTGCCAGCCTTTTAAAAACTTTTCATATACCCGGCGCCTCCACCACATGTGAAACTTGAGGGGCTTCACATTTAATAAAAGAGTTTATACGTTTTAACTCTATATTGTTTAAATAATCTTACTCAACATTAATATTATAAAAATTACTGCTTTTATATTTAACCGTCATATTATATCTCTCTGACATAACGTCTTTACCTTTTTTATCTACACCCAATAAACAATATTAGTAGCCAGTGCTACTTTGAGGTTGGCATACATAACAAGCCTCTACAGTAGCGTGTGTGTGCTTAAATAACCTTGGATCAAGGACATTTTAATATATAAAATGAATACTATTAAAGACTTCTTATCTACGAAGTAGTCAAAGTACTGTACGAATAGCGATACTCACATCAATTCAAACATGTCCACTGCCATGAAGGTGACGATAAGTTTGACGATGAAAAGCAGCATAAAGTCTATAAACTCAGCAACAAGGCGCTTGTGTAGTGGTGGTATGACATACTCATACCCACCATGACGGGCTATCACTGAAAGGTCGAAAGTATAATTAAAGAATAATAATAATAATTTATTTAATCAATTAACAAAATGTTAACATTAAATAGTAGTAATCTGTATACAATAGGGCTAAGCAAACAAATTTATTAATTCTGCTGGATGCAGGAAGCACAGAACCGTTTGAAGTGGCGATGCTTGGCCTTTGTCCAGCAGTGGACATCTTTCGGCTGAAATGTTTGGTCATCATGTGATGATGATGAAATTCAAGAATTATATTTATTATTCTTAATGTTTATTAATGATTATTAATGTTTATTATTATGTTTATTGTGACAATTTTACTATTAAAACTTATAAAATGTGATTTCTGATAGATTCATCATGTGAAACATCTCGATCTGATTTATACAAGTAATTATATTATATAATGTGAACTATATATTTCATATACTCTAAGTAAATGGTGATAAACTATATTATTAAAGCTTATATGGTTACATTTTTGACAAGGTATGTCTATTTATAACAGTGACAGACAGTGATTTCTAAAAGCGACTGCAGCACACAGAAGGCTCATCAACATTCCAATTAGGTACATTAGGAAAGCTTGACTATGAGTCTAGGACTACAAAACTCAATCAATTGATTGGATACCTTCAGCGGGTGTGAGAGTTTCTGCTTGAGGTTGAGTTTCTGCGGGGTTCCGAGGTGCGTTAGGAACCTGAAAGGGCACTTGGAACTGATAGTTGTTATTCAGCAGTGGTACATTCGTAGCGTTATTCTGTAGGCCTTGAAATGTCATCATATAATAAGGAAAACATGTCGATAGGTTTTGATACATCTGTGCTTGCTGGATCCATAATCGAAGAGCTTGGAAATATGCTTCCCGTTCAGACACAGGCACAGTTGGTGGCGCGTCGCCATCGCCTCTTATAACTGCGCCCTCAACAGGCCCTGCCGCATTTTGCACAAGTCTCTCCGACTCCGACATTTTCAATTATTACAAATTAACTAAATTGACTTTTCATTTGTATCAAAATAAAATATTAGTAAAGTACACGTCAGTTTGTTGACTTAATTTGTTTTGACATTTTTGACTTTGATCATTGATCGCTTCCTGGTTTTTTTTTAATTTCGGATACACCTTAATCGGGTTACTGAGGTATCGATGGCTTTGTTTACTTTTAGTCGATTTTCTATTATCACAAACAGACTGGCTAACTTCAGCTGGACCGCGCTCTCAATGTTGTCAGTTTTGAAAAAGTGTGGAAAGTTCAGACTCAAAGGTTTTAACTTTTTATTATTTCAACTTGACATTGAAAGGTGTTTAAGAAATGTTTTATTTAATACATACGTAATAGAATGGTGTCTAAATTTCATTTATAGTGGTTTTTATATTTTACTGAAGTTTTTGCACTATGAAGTAAGTCTTGTGGTGATGGATTACTTTCAGAAGGTATGTCAAAATGTCAACTTTAAACATGAATGTAGTTGTTTTTACATAAAATTATACAGGGTGATTGGAAGATGGGTGCAAAGCTTTAAGGCGATGATAGTACAGGCAATTCAGAACCATTTAAGCCATGGTTGTCTTAGACGAAGTCTTACCACTTTTTTTTTACCAATTTCTTAAGATTTTTTTCGAAAATTCCCAAAGTTTTAACTAAACTACTTATTTATGGCCAAATTGAATGATAAACGAATTCATTTTTATTGTATTTAATTAAAGTAATGTGTAAGCAATCTAGCAAAACATGTTTTAGGCCTCTGTGTCGTTAGACATTTTTTTTACAGATATTTAAAGTTCATAACAAATTTTAAAATTTATAAATACTTTTTGTAAACCTTATTTTAAAAATCACGGAGCGTGCTTTTTTTGTTCAAACCTTTTTGAAAACATGCTTGATAATCGCTCTTTCTTTTGAGGTAACATTTACGCAGATATCTTACAAATTATTGAAATTAGGACCTAAAAACCAATTTAAGGGAGAAATTTTAAATTTTAGGCAGTCTAAATAAAACAACATTTGAATTAAATTTATTTATGTTTCATGGTCAAAATGTTGTCCGTAATTCCTAATACAAGCACGGCTCCGTCTTCTCACTTCTGTTGTTGTTATTTTCAACATCATCTAAAGCTTCATTGTTTCAAACTCTGAATTCATTCTCTCTGTCAGTTCTTCTCTCGTGTTTATTTCAACATTCGTATACACTAGCTCCTTGGCCCGGCCCCACACGAAAAAGTCCAGCAGGGTCAGATCTGGTGAGCGAGCGGGCCAAGGGATGGGTCCATCTCTGCCAATCCAGCTGTCAGGAAAACAATTATTTAAGTGTTCCCTTACATTTAACATCCAATGCGTTGGACAGCCGTCTTGCTGAAAGATGACTGTAATGTCTCTTGCGAATATCGGGACACCGGTTTCCTCTATCAGCTCTGGTAAATCCACTTGTAGAAAGTGCAAATCATTTTCACCATTGAAAGTCTCCGGTAAGAAGTGGGGCCCAATCAACGTCCTGCAAATTACTCCAGCCTCCAGAATTTCCTCTGAAACGACACCTGCTTCTTAAAATGTGGATTGTTGTCTTTGGCGGCCCATTCATGAAGGTTATGAAAGTTTTTAATGCCCTCCCTAGAAAACTTTAATTTGAAATCAATCTTGTGGACGGATGAAAGCAAATTTTCTAGGGAGGGCATTACAAACTTTCATAACCCACACAACACATGGGGAACACTTAAATAATTGCTTTCCTGACAGCTGGATTGGCAGAGATGGACCCATCCCTTGGCCCGCTCGCTTACCAGATCTGACCCTGCTGGACTTTTTCGTGTGGGGCCGGGCCAAGGAGCTGGTGTATACGAATGTTGAAATAAACACGAGAGAAGAACTGACAGAGAGAATGAATTCAGAGTTTGAAACAATGAAGCTGGAGATATGATGTTGAAAATAACAACAATAGAAGTGAGAAGACGGAGCCGTGCTTGTATTAGGAATCACGGACAACATTTTGACCATGAAACATAAATAAATTTAATTCAAATGTTGTTTTATTTAGACGGCCTAAAATTTAAAATTTCTCCCTTAAATTGGTTTTTAGGTCCTAATTTCAATAATTTGTAAGATATCTGCGTAAATGTTACCTCAAAAGAAAGAGCGATTATCAAGCATGTTTTCAAAAAGGTTTGAACAAAAAAAGCACGCTCCGTGATTTTTAAAATAAGGTTTACAAAAAGTATTTATAAATTTTAAAATTTGTTATGAACTTTAAATATCTGTAAAAAAAATGTCTAACGACACAGAGGCCTAAAACATGTTTTGCTAGATTGCTTACACATTACTTTAATTAAATACAATAAAAATAAATTCGTGTATCATTCAATTTGGCCATAAATAAATAGTTTAGTTAAAACTTTAGGTATTTTTGAAAAAAATCTTTAGAAATTGGTAAAAAAAAAGTAGTAAGACTTCGTCTAAGACAACCATGGCTTAAATGGTTCTAAATTGTCTGTACTGTCTTCGCCTTAAAGCTTTGCACCCATCTTCCAATCACCCTGTATAATATAATATTTTTTATTTCGATAATTTTGACGTTAACAAAAGAACCTACGTAAAATATTTTTCGTGATCTGGTAACATTCCTTATGTCAGCCGTCGTTAGCCGAATGGCCGATGTGAACGTCGAATGCGAATGACTTGGTACTGGTACTGCGTGCGCAAATAATGGTGATGTGAATTTGGGTGGTATAGGATCGTAGAGTGAACGTTCATGTTTCAAAGTTGATTTTTATATGACAGTATATATTCCTGTGACGCTGTGCAATATTGTTTTCCAGTGCTGTGTAGTATTTAACGCTGAATAAACGTTGATTTAACGACAGTCAGCTGTGGACAAATCAGTAATTTACAGAATTCTACTGGATACAATACGATGTGTTCCATGTCGGACTAGTGGTAAATAAAGAGAAGTCTACGCACAATTCTTCTCGACCTCGTTGTATGTAAGTATTCGTAGTAAATTCATTAAATAAATTGTTTCCTGAATCGTATTCTCCGGTTTATTTTTATTGATATTTTTTTTTTATGTGGTTATAATAATTTCCTGCCGGACTGAAGAGGGCAATCGTAATGTTATCTTTGCGATTATGAATGTTGATTTTGGTAAAATGCCATAATAAAATGCGTCACGCCTTGCTATCAATGTTAAAGTAGAATTTCTTTTAACATGTAAGGTTATCTCAACAATTTTGGCAGGCTTCATATTGTAGGTTCAGAGCACAAGTAGTTTGTATTAGCTTTGATACATTATTCATGTAGTTTTAGGTAACAGTATGGATTATTCTTTACATCTCAAATAAATTATTAAAAAAAAAGTACAATGTTGGTATACTTTGTAGGTATCTAGTGTAGAAATAAATAAAAAAAATAAAAAGTTCCTACTACTGTGAACTGGCCATTATTTATTTGTGCTGAATAAAGTTAAAGTTTGTGCCAATATTGTTACCTATTTACTACCTACCAAAAAAAAAACTATACCAATCCATAAAATTGAAGACAGCAACAAGTTACAAAAAGGTTTCATTCAACTAATATTTAGCTTTGCTGTTAGCACTAGAACCTAAGTTCAGAATATGCTAAGATCATTGCAATAATTTATTCAAATAAACCCCAACATTGCTTTTGCATAATTATTTCCATTTAAATAATATTGTTCATTGGTTGATTATATTAGCTTACTTTGGCATATTTTTACATCTTTTCTATTTTCAGATACTTCCTCAAACTTTTTTGTACTAAGCAAAAACTAATATTGATTTGAAATGATGAAATGGTTTTATTTTTTGTAAGTAGGTTTGTACAAACACTTTTACACGTCAATCATGTTTTTTTTAAAACTAGATGAAGTCGGCGTTTCCTATCTGACTACTCTGAGAAGAAAGGCCGAAACAAACTCAGAGGTCACAGTCTCTTTTAAAGTCCAGACATAATCTTGGTCAGGTTATATGAAGACCATGTAGATCGATGTCTGAGGTGGTCTTTTGAGGAAAGAACCACACAGATTGTCCAGTCAGTGCACAATTTTGATCACGATATTGATTTATTTATAACAATGACTAACACTACAAGTGTGATTATCAACATAAACTTGTTTGACATTGATGGATTTCCACAATCAGCATTTAATTTGAAAAAAAAAAACTGATTATCATAAAATTATGATAACAGTTGCTTAATATAGATCCGGTATCTTTATCAGAAAAAACATGTTTCATGGATAAGGCCAAAAATTCAAGAGCTGCTACATAATAAAATAATATTAGATTGTACAATTACTAGTGCATCATCATCATCATCTGCCTAGCCTTTTCCCAACTATGTTAGGGTCGGCTTCCAGTCTAACCAGCTGAATACCAGTATTTTACATGGAGCGACTGCCTATCTGACTTCCACAACCCAGTTACTGGGTAATACGATACTGCTTGGTAAGACTGACTGTCAGACTTTCAGGCTTCTGGCAACCCATAACGACTGTCAAAAATCCATGAATTACAGCCGGGACCAACGACTTAACGTGCTTTCCGAAGCACGGAGGGGTCTTGGTATGTGAAGCTGGTCACCCATCCACAGACCAACCGCGGCAAGCGTAGCTTAACCTGATCGATCGACCCGTGCGGCTGTTATTACTTAGCCACAAGCCTCTCACAATTACTATTGCATAAAAGAAGCAATTTTAACCCGAGACGTTTATATCCACCTGCGGCGCAGGCAATGGTGGATAGTTAAGTCAACAGGTAAATGGCCCGAGTTATACACTCTGCATTCACTTTGATTGCGAGACAATGAAACTGACATAAAGTATATTACAGTATTTTTACTGTTCAAAAATGTTGCAAAATTGAAGAAGAGAATAGCTAAGTATGTCCCGGCGAAACTTTTAAAAAGTTTTTTTAATTTTCAACATGTGTCATTCAACTTGGGTCCTTCTCCTTCATACTGCCAAGTGCCAAATCATAAAAACGTTTCTTTGCGTTTTTAAATAATAAATGACAACTATTTTATCTGGTTTTATTAAATTAACTACTTATAGAAAACATGGAACTGGTAAAAACTAAAAAATTAAATAAAATAACAACTTGAATCTGCGACGTTTTATTGTGCGTGTGGCTGTTGGGCCTGATTATCTAAGTCTTAGAAAAAAAATACTTTATGCACTAGAGCATAAATTTTGGTTATTTTGAATATCTGTCTAATTTACCAACTACCTCCTTTTAAAACCATTTCATATAATCCAACGTACATTCCGTTTAAAAAAAAAACCTTGCCATAAATAAAAACATAAATCTGTCTACAGAAATACAGAATAGTAAAATCCATCACACATTTGCTATTGTATGCAAAAATCTGAACATGCCAGACTAAACATCTATCAAACAAACACATGGCCATCACATAATAATATCCAGTTACTAGATGTGTGTTAATGTAGGTAGGTATATATATGGGCCTGCGTTTCCTGAAATAAATAAATAATCTAGTATTAAATACTCGTATTTAACGATTGCGGAAAATTCGCACACGATAAAAAAAAAATTGAAACTCAATTATCACAATATCATTCAAATTATATCCAAAGTAGGTACTCATTACCTACCCACGGAGAGCGAACTACAGTCGTGTCAGCGTTTATTTAATTATAATTGTATGTGTGCTGTTTTATTTTGCACCCGTATGAAGAGCCGGTGCCGAGTGGCGACTATTATAATTAAAATTTACAGCGCATAGAACACGAATGCATTACACTCGTCATCGCTCGACGCCTTTCGTGCCTCGGATCGTGCACGTACTTCTACTACTTACCCCGGCGCGTCATTGCGACCATAATATGGGTTAATTACGATACTTGTCTCTTAGAATACTATGTCTGTTTCTGCCTGTGAGTTTTGTTGTATTCCTCTCCATGTGCTGACGATTTTAGTAATAATTTGATGACTTAGATACTTATGCATGAAGCATGGAAGTAACTTTTGTCCGTCGACGATGTAATGCGCATTTCTAAAGATCTTGCACAACACTCGAAAGCCTTCTTCATTTCGCCTATTTCTCCACATTCTCAAATCTTGTTAATTTACTATACCGTAATGCTTAAACCGCCAGTGCGTGTTGCCAGTGATGACATATGGCACTGAAACGTGGTCGCTCACATGGGCCTTATTAGAAAGCTAAAAGTCACCCAAACGGCAATGGAGAGGACTATGCTTGGAGTTTCCCTGCGTGATCGAATCAGAAACGAGGAGATCCGCAGGAGAATCAAGGTACCCGACATAGCCCGAAGAATTGCCAAACTTAAGTGGCAGTGGGCAGGGCACATTGCTCGCAGAACAGACGGCCGATGGGGCCGAAAGGTTCTGGCGTGGCGACCGCGTACCGGAAGACGTAGCGTTGGAAGGCCTCTCACAAGGTGGACCGACGACCTTGTGAAGGCCACAGGAACCCGTTGGATGCGAGAAGCACAGAACCGGTCCAAGTGGAAGTGCTTGAGGCCTATGTCCAGCAGTGGACGTCTTTCGGCTGATATGATGATGATGAATGCTTAAACCACGTTTTTTTGCCCTTCGTTAACAAGTCGTGATTTCCCCGTAACGCAAGGACTTTCATTCTGTTTGGAACCTCACGAACGTAATCCCATAAAAGAGGTGCTAAAATCCTTATCACACGGAAAATGTTTACGTTGTCCAATAAATTGTACAGAGATACTCTTTCAGCGTAGACAGCAGTCGGTTTTGACAACGATTTATGTGCTCGAAGTCGGTTTAGAATGACTTGGGTATTGAAATATTGTACTATCAAAAAGTGTCCATAAAAGCTTTCGAGCAAGGTTATAGATTCCGTAACAGAGTTTTAGACATGTTTCTTCAACAATACTATAATAATATGAAGTGCACTTTCCGTGCCAAACTATACATTGAAAACACGCAACATTGCTTTAACACTACGTCACAAAATACAGAGCTCACGGGTTACAATTCGGATTACTTCGTTATGTAATGGATGGGTAACAAGTGGGTTAGTTAACATCCTCTCCCGGGTAATTGGATCAGGCTTGGCAGACGTCTGTAATCGGCCCTTCTGCTTTGATCTTATAACCCATCTTTTGAGCGTAGAGGACACAAGCAAAAGTTTATTGCACGACTCATAATGCAGAGAAAAAGCAGAGAGTGCTTTACAATCGAAAATTTTTGTTGCGTCCTTTCTGCAACTGTTTCTATTGTTATACTCCAGCTAGATACTCTTTCATCGTAGAGCAGCCGTCGGTTTTGACAACGATACGTGCTCGAAGTCTTTATAAAATGACTTACACACAGAACCTGCTTAATTTATATACTTTTGTATAGATCATTAAAATTTAATGGAGATTAATTCTGTTTTTCAAAAATTTATTTAATGCAGTAGAAACGAAAAGAAACAAAACTTAAAAAAAAAATCCCGTCAATCAAGTGTGAAACCTGAAAACATTGTAGCTTGCGAAAAAATCTATTAATTGAGTAATTTTTTTTTATTAGATTCATTACACCCATAGGAAGAACCCTATTGAAAATGGGTCTTTTATTCAAAGTTAGATAATAAAAAACCAACTAATATAGTGTCTATAGTTTTTTATACGATCAAATGAGCATTATGAGTCGTGCACTTTTGAATTTTCCAAATTTTTTCTTTATTCCTTTCCATAAAGCGTAAAAGGGTTCCGAGTTTCCGGCCATAGCATATACTAATAATTCAAGACAGTTTTTTTGCGACAATTAATTTAACCAGAACTAAACAGATATTATTATAGGTCCAAAAATCTACTTGAACCCAGACTTTCGTAAGCTTTGTTTGTTTGTCCGAATTTCTGCTAAGTAACATAACGTAACTTCCAAGAAACCCACTGGTTACTCAAGAAGGCACCATTAAAACTCCACTTAAAGTCGTGAATCAGTGTGGTCAGTCCAGGCGGCTATCTGATCTATACTATGACTCACTCACTGGGTCCTGTTTGGTTTTTGGGCGAGATTTCATCGTTAAGTGATTAGTCACAAGCCAGGCTTGTCGGCAGTTCGTACAGGCCTAGGAATGTGTTGAAAATAGATAAAATAATAAACAGTACAGAAACTCCAGCTATTATTTCAGCAGCTTTTAATGGCGAAATAATTCAAAAGTTCACACCTCGAAAAACCTGCGAAACTATATTATGATAATATAGTTTCGCAATTTGCATTGTGAACAGTAAGAGCAGTTTAATGCAGTTTGAAAAAGCCAAGTATTTAAAGTATTCAGTCGTGTGCTGCGTCATCTCATATCGAGCCGGCCATTCCCACGGGCGATACAAACTAATTTATCCCTTTGCTCCAAGGATTAAGGATCTGATTGGGTTGTGATTGCTTTGCGCCGTTCCCTGTACCCCACATCGACGGCGGCGGCCACAATAATTTGTTCCGCTTTATTTGCCAACGTACAACGATCACTATTACAGTTATGGCATTATGAACGATAAAACTCACGAACACCGCCGAACACGTAAACACTTGAGTTAATATTTTGAACGATGACTTCAAGAGTACTTAATCCCATTTAAGGAATTTAATCAATGTAATGTTGGGAATCGAACCCAACACAATATACCTTGCGCGCGGCCTGCACGCGCAGGCAGCGTGATCAGCGCGTCATCGGCAAGCTGAGGCGCGGTGCGGCGACGACACGGCTCGGCCCGATGACCACTCGCTTCCACGGACTCCACCGCGACGGACGATACTCCTCTCTAGCTTAACTTATTGTTTGTCCGGGAAAGTTAATATTGTAAATAAGAACCCTAAATACAGTCCACTCATTTATTGCTTCCCGCGCTAATAGTAATATCTACTTTTATTTTTTGGATAGACCTTTTGCTAAGAATTCTGTTCTAAATGACCTTTGGCGGGCGGTGTCACAACTATTGTGTGCGTCACCTTTGATCTTGCTCCACGACATGGTTGCATTCAAATGTTCAAGTGAGCTGTTAAACGGCGCGGCACTTCCTTTTATTTTTTGTTTACATCCACCTGGCGCCAGTCGGCCGGCGCGGCAGCGTCAGTACGCAGAGTGTACACTGTACAGCACCGACAAACGAGACACCTCAGTGCGTAGGAACAGATGCTTGTCTATCTACCCGTTGTTCCTCCCAGAAACGATTGTTTGAAAGCGCACTTCAAAACCGTCCATGAAGTCTTCAGTTCGGACGGATCCTCTTTTATAAAGCAAAATAGATGCAGAAGGTCTTGGCACGACCGGTCAGCAGAATGCGTTAGCATTAATTTGTGTAGTTACCACGTCTGGACTCATTGTTACGTGTAATTAGCGTGTCATTTATGTTTAGCGAAACAATACAGTCCGGAGATGCAAGACTTCGTGATATAACATTCCACTTCAGGCATCGCTTGATGACGCAGTTCGTAACAGACTAAACTGAGAATGACATAATAGTTACAATTTAACATCGTGTGCAGTAGTCGTTAACCCAATAGTGTTATCTCAGATTTCTTTCGAGCACTTGTTTAATGTTCAAGATAAACTTTTTACTTGAAAGAAAGTTGAAGACTTATAAAAGTGGCCGTCCATCGTGAGAATTCGTGTCACGTATAGCATTCGACACGTCCTGCTTTAGCTGACGAACTTCAAGGGAATAAGGGCAGTTAATGTGTTTTTGTTTAACTTGGATCACGTCCAATGAATATTGAAAAACTTTGGACGATTAAATGGTTGAAAAAAGCTATTGATGGTGGCGTATGAATGTATTTGAAAGGCCGACAATTGGTCCCGGGTGGGAAGCCAAGCCCGAAGTCGCTCGGATGGAGGGGACTCAGGCTCGGGTCATCAAGTATGCATGAGCGACGGTTTCCGCCACGGCCCACGGCGACGTGCACGAATCCAAATTGATAAAAATACCACGCCGTGATGTCTCTCACGTCGAGATATTTCGTTTATGGGCCATTGTTTGGACATTTTTCTGTTATTGCTGTATCTTTCATGCAAAAATAAAAAATAATTGAAGCTATGCTTCACTCATTCATTACACGATTTACGCATATTAATTTATTATTGTTTATGAACATGATCTAAAATTCAAAAATTTCACAAATCGGCCGGAACCAGATTTTGGTCGTTTTTGCGAAAGAAAGTTGAATGATCATTGATCATTGTTTCATTTTGATAATTTCTAATTGTTTTCAATAGCCTTCCGCTTCCATACGCTATAAATACATGATGGGAGTGCTTGCCGCAGGAATGCGACTGAAAACAGATAAAAGCAGTCCGTCGAACACTCCACATGACCGCTGACGTCACTAACTATATTGTACTGATGCTCGTATCCGTAATGCTTGAGAGTACTCTACTTCTGACGTACCACTGGACTTTGATATTATTAGATGTTCTTGAAACGAGTGGAGTGGAGGGCGGTATGTTATGTGACGTAAGGACCAATCTGAAAGCAGTTTCTTAATTAAATCCTCGAAGTAGAGTAGGTAGTGTAGGTACTACCTGTAGACGGGATAGTAATTTCGCTAATGTGATGTGTATTTTACGGGAATGGTCCTTTGGGAGGAAATCGAGAGAGTAATTTGTGTGACGATGATAATATTAAAAAATCAAATATCAAAAATAAAATCGAATTTAATACTTTTTTTTTTTAAACTTAGTATTACTTGTTTTAATTAAATGATTGTGTTATTATCTGCGCATAATCAGTGCATGTTGTGCTTTTCTTTATTTAAGTAATCAGATGAGGCGCTTAGACTCAAGTTTGCAATGTACAAATTATAAAGTAACAATGTACTCATTGTTAATTAAAAAGCCTAATAATAAATAAATAACTACATTGCCACAAAGAATGAATTTTCGAGATTTCCTTGATAATGAAATCTGATTATCAAGTGGGTATTACCCTATGTTAACTTGTTCTAGCAGGTAAAGATTAAATTTCGTGGTAGTCATTAATATGTGTCAACGTGACGTATTCGTGTACATTACGTTATGATGGCGAGCCACGATACGCTAGAACCCGTTTTATTATTCATCCGCCCATCAATCGTTTTGTGTTCGTACCTACAATGCCACGAAGGCAGCCGAGGTATCTCCCTTTCAGTCCTTCATAAAAACGCGAGGTTAAAAAAATGTTGTATTTAATTTTTTGTTGTGGTGAACCTATCTTCTTCACAAGTTCACAACGAAATCTTTGGTGTTTATTAAATGACAAAACACAATTTTTTTTTTCACTCTAAAATTTCGTTATTCGTTACTTCGTGGCGTGTGTACTTTGACAATATCGTTAAAGTAGCAGGAAACACCTGGATGAGGGACGCACGACATAGGGAAGTATGGCAGCAGAAAGAGGAGGCCTATAATACCCAGCCTGCAGTGGGCGATTCCGGGCTGAAATGAGGATGATGTAAGTTGAAAATCTATTAAATCAATTTGACATATTGTAGTAGCTTAGTGTGCTGGTGTCTGTACTAGTATTGTAATAGTGTACGAATTTCATTTCCAAGGTAACATAAAAAAGTTGATTCTATTTTTATTTTCGTACAAAAGGGCAAAATTGAATTCGTTTCTGTAGCAATTGTGAGCCGCCTACGAAAGATACATAGAAGGATTGTCTCTATTGTCATCGTTTATCTCGGATGATATCTAGATCTGTTCACAACATTGTAAGCGACGCGACGCAAAAATATTTTTAGACAGGTTTATTGCGTAGTTCTGTCTTTTTTAGTAACGGTAGAAACTCAAAATATTGGTTCGGGACTTCGTAATTTGTTCGGAGCTTTAAACCATGTATTTCATTATTGCATCCTGCACCGAAGCCCGTTGACCAGAAAAAACAAGCAATGCAGGAAATGAAACTTAATGAAAGTTTGTATTAACTTTTTTAGTTCTGTAGCCGGCTAGCAATAACGGAGCGCTTAACAAATTATTAAATCCTCCAACCTCCGCTTTTCGCAATATCAATACTTTTATATCCTAAGTGCCTTTTTGCTCTACTTGACAATATAGACTACATCCGAGTTTTAGCAGATGAATGATCAGATTATGTAAATAAGTGTCAATTTTATGCGTAGTGCGCACTTTATGAAGTAGTGCAGTAGGACACTAGATGTGCTCCTGGAATGTCTGACTAGATCAGACATACCTACTTGCTATTTATCGAAAAATACTTTTAGTGACTGCGAACATGGAAATGAATAATAATAGGCGGTGAACTGGTGCTTTCAGTTTCAAAAGTTCTAATTTTTAACAGGTTTAAAACAAAAATCTCTCGCTTGGTAGACAGCGTAGTTAATCCTGGCAATTTTTATATCAAGACGAAAAATAATTAACATCCCTTGAAGATATCAGGATATAGGACAACTCTTTTTTCTTATTCACAAATCACAATACTAGCTTTAGGCAGCGGCTTCGCCGAGAAGTCGGATATTGTCCTTCGGGAACGTACTATCTGAATAAAAATTATGCTGTGTTAATTCAGGTTATCCATACTAATATTATAAATTCGAAAGTAACTCTGTCTGTCTGCCTGTCTGTCTGTATGTTTCCTTTTCACGCCTAAACCACTGAACGGATTTCGATAAAATTTGGCTGAGAGTTAGATTGCATCCCGGGGAAGGATAAAGGATAGTTTTTATCGACATACCTCGCGGGCGAAGCCGCAGGCGGAAGCTAGTAAACTATATGTGTGCCAAATTTCATCCAAATCCGTTTAGCGCCGTTTTAGCTTGATTGAGTAACAAACATCCAAACATACAAGCTGTCACATTAATAATATTTAGGATTGCGAAAGATAAAAAAAGTATTTTGTGATGTGGACAATGTCTCGACTACATTGCATGCTCCTGGAATGCTTAGATTAGATAACACAGTACCGCGAGCCCCACAAAATTCGGCGACTGTGCGTCACCCAATGCACGAGAGGCGTTCACTGTATTCTCGGTGTCGCGGTGATTTACTATTGATGTGGGTAATTTGACTAATTAATTACATGTGTGTTGCTTGCTACGTTGTGCAATACTCGACAATATACAATACATGTATGGGAAGGCAATATTTTCTTCATCGTAACCCACTCATAGGGAAGAAGGCTACTCTTCAATCTGGGTTCAGGCCCATACACCGTACTGTTTCCGCCCTAAAGTTAGTGGCGATTAAGGGCAGGACTGGAAGACACCAACCTACTTAATGACATAATCTAAGGGTATAAAGGTAAAATTTCATATAGTTGTGAATCACAACTTGTGATCATTAGTTTGCTAGTTATCCTTAGTCAACAACAACTGGAATGGTTAACGTGACAATGTTGAAGAAAATCGAGCACCGCGCTGTTATTAAATTCCTTACCAAACAAGGAAAAAGTCAAAAACTATTAACGAAAAGATGGTGGCTGTTTACCAAGATTCTGCGCCTACGTTATCTACGATTCAAAAGTGGTCAAGTGAATTTAAAAGGGGCAGAGAGAGTATTGAAGACGATATTTGCTCGGGCTGCCCGGTTACTGTCTCAACAGAATAAAACGAGAAAAAAGTTGAGAAGCTTATACTGGAGAATGCCCAAATGAAGATCAAAATGATAGCAGAGATGACCCACCTCTCTGTTGCTTCCGTGCACACACTATTCTTCATGACTTTCTTAATCTTTCAAAAGTCATTGCAAGATGGGTGCCGCGAATGCTCGCGGCGCGATTCGAGTGCTGTATAGAGATTTTAGAGCTTAGCTCTGGTGGTGATGTTCCATCAAGTATTTTCGATCGAATTGTTACTCAAAGTCGTTCCGTCTGCCGGAAAGATCATGGCCACAGTGTTTTGGGACTCAAAGGGAATTTTGTTGATTGAGTACACAAAAAAAGGTGAAACGATAAACACAGCATCCTACGCATCCATTATACGAAATTTACGGAAAGCAATTAAAGAAAAAAGACGGGGTAAACTGACCATCGATCGGTGTGTTGCTTCTTTACGACAACGCCCCGGTCCACACGGCACGTGTTTCCAAGGCTGCTGTGCGAGATTGTGGTTTCGAAGAAATTAACCACCCACCCTATAACCCGGACCTAGCCCCGAGTGATTGTTATTTGTTCCCTAATTTGAAACAAAAAGACCTTCGGGGAAAACGATTTTCCAACGATGAAGAGCTCAAGGCGGCAATAAATTTTTCATTTTTCAGAGAAAGAGGAAAATTTATTTTTACAGGGTATTGAAAAGTTAATTTCTAGATGTAATACATGCATTGGGGTAATAGGGGATTAAGTACATAGAAAAATAAAAGATATTTTAATTGAATTTACGTCTTTTTTCATGCCGATGCCGAAACTACATTGAACACCCCTCGTAACATTGGGGTGTCACTCACGATTCTCGAAAAATAGAGCAACAACATGGAAAGTTAGTTCCAAAGTTCTATTTATTATGCATGATTAGGTACAGTCAACAAAGGAGTTAAGTATACAGGAGCGTCGGATATAGTTGAAGTTTACTAAGAAACCGAGGGATGTTCTGGACTGAAATTTAATTTAATAAATGAGCTGTTTGTTTTCTATTCATAAACTAAAATTTTATTCGAGAATATCCATCGGTTTCTTAGTAAACTTCAACAATATCCGACGCTCCTGTATACTTAACTCCTTTGTTGACTGTACACAAATCTTCCTCGCCTGAAAATCTGAAGTAAATGTTTGTCGAATCAATCTGAGTACGTCTTACAGTGGCTCATATAACTAGATTAAGATTATAGATCGCACAGAATGATTGATCGTTCCGGGGTCTCGATTCCATTTTAAATGAGTTTCGATCTATCTTAACCTTCAGAAGTTACGTCTTTATAATTATATACCTATCTATCAAATTATATCATGTTGTAATAGCTAATTTTATTAGACTTGAGTCCTATTAATTTTGGACGACTAATTTTCCGGGCGTCGGCATCGCCCAATGCTTTTTTGCTATCGATTTTAGCATTAGGTACTACCCAATCAAACTGTGTTGCTTTAACATCAATGACAGTGGATGAAGTTCTGTAAACGCATAACCCTGTCTTTGCTCTCGCGCAGTCGGGTAAAGAAGTTGCCGGTGCCCTTTCTTTAATAATACTAATACTTTTCGGGAGACTCATTATCTGTTCTAAAATTATTTGCCTAACCTTATCACATGAGGCATATAACTATGCAATACTAATTGAATATTGAAAGCCTCAGATAGCTATGATCCTCCGACGAGATTCTGCATAAATTTAGCACGATTGTCGTACATATCAGAACAGAACTGTAAACGGAGATTGGAAATAACATTTACGACATTATTAAATCAGGGCGTGCTATATGACATGGAGGGAGGAATGAGGAAGATGAATTGTTCGACGAAAGATGCGACATATATACGTCTCTTAATACGATCCAGAGCCACTCACACAGTTGTGGGGACGCGGCGGAGCAAACGAATTGAATTGCTATGAGTGATATGATACAAAGATTAACTGTCGATAGAATTGACCCTTCGCTAATGACTAAAAACAGATTAGGTTGTGTCCTTTTCGACTGTTTTTCTATGGTTCGGGACATAATACTTCTCATGTCGCTTCTTTGCAGTTTTATCTTCTTAAAACTTCCTGTTTCCGACGGTACCTTGGTTCTCGGCTACCGTCATGTAGGGAGCTTTCCAAGTTTGTTTAGGGTGGCAAAGTTTGCGCTTTCTCTGTGGGCGTCAGTGGAGGGCGTGCCTTGGCATGTGTGTTTGCAGTGGGCGCAAAGCTTGGCCCGTCTACATACAGGGTGGCAGAGACATCGAAGCACAAACTGTAACCATGAATTCAGCACATGATTTTGAACCGACGAAAAATTTCAACGCAGGAGACGTTGAAACTTTTCGTCAGTTATTATTAAAAAAATTCGCTTTCCGTGCATTTTGATCGCGTAGGTATTGCACTTCTCTATGAAACCGCATTTTTTGAAGTGATCTTTAGGCGTGTTGACATTTTTTGAGATAGGAAAAAACCTATAACTATGGAAAAAACCATTAAACTCGCGACACTTACCGATACCGCGCTACATTCGGATGTGTTAGGCTGTCCTCGGGATGTACTCGGTTTTAAATCCGATATGTCAGTGAGTGATGGCAAAGTATTCTGTTTTGTTTGGGTTTTGTTTTCACTTCGGTCGGCACTCCCGGAGTGCCACTGTTTTTTTTTTATGAGAATTGACGAAATATTTCAATGCCGTCTAGAATCATGTGCTGAATTCATGGTTACGGTTTGCCCGCCGATTTCCCTGCCACCCTGTAGATCCGCTTTGCTAAATCTATTCTACATGATCCTCGTGACACAGTTTTCACAAATCCGTATTAGTCATGACTGGGCTCAAAAGATCTGTATGATGATGCATCTATTGACGAAGATGCGAAGTTTACTGATTAGGATCGTTCTCTATCTTTTAAACAATTTCTGCTGTCTGCCATACTGCTGCTTCTGCAACTGTGCAAGTTACTGTTATCATCCCACTTCTGGGCAAATGTCTCTTCCCATGACTTCCACATTTATTTATTTAATACTTCAAGCACATAAATGTAGAGAGGCGTGTTGCACATTGACTGTGCAAGTTACATAATAATAATATAAATGAATGGGTTTATAATGCTGCCAATCTTTTCACTTTTGTTGAGTATCAGTTCTTCAAATATTAGTTTCAGATCAAATTATTTGTCATACCTGTCGTATGTTTATCAAAAAATACTGTTAGTTAATGTGAATGAATATCAGCTAGGTGGTGAACTGGTCATTCTTGTGAAGGATGCTGGGAGGGATCGATGCTTTCAATCAAAGTTCTAAATTGTATCAGGCTTAAAACGTTCGCTTGGGTAATGGCGCAGTTAAATATCAGTTCTTCAAATCAAACCAAATTAAACAGACCAAACCAAGTTATCAGGCCAAATTATTTGTGTGTGAAAAATATTCTGCCTGTAATATTTGAACATCCTACAATGCTTTTAAAAACAGTTTAAAAGCTTTCTCCAGTAAAGCTTGCAACAACTTAATTTGCCTAAAGATTTTTATGGACATTCAGTTTTACCCCTTTTTAGGTGTTCTCTATTTTTTATATTTTCCTTTCATCACTAAAGCAGTGGTTTAATACATTATGTTTACTGTAGTGAAATATCATTCAGCTAGACGTAGCGTGCCCCTCCAACTCACTCACTACGTTAAAAGAGTCAGAAAACAGTGTCTTTGCTAATGCAAAGAGCATTAGCAAAGACACTGTTTTCTGACTTCGTTTTTTCACCTTCTCTTCTTTTTTATCTGTGGCCATCAGTCCCAGACTTCCTACGCCTAATTTATGTTCATGTACTCTAGGACTGAATAACGATAAATACGCGTGTTTTTAGTAATTTTTGCTCGTACATAACATTTATCTATAACTTCCTTGATAATGACCAGCAGAGCAGATAAGAGTTATTGTTTCATACACTCACGCGCTGCACCATGTGGACTAATGTGGAGTAGTGATAACGATATTTTAGAGTAGTGTAGGATACATCCGGCTAGGAGATACTCACTTATAGCGAAAAGTGCCACCTAAAATCACCCTACATTTGCAGCTACAGCATAATTTTGAATTCACAATTTACTTGGCCTCTATACCATATTTCCAACATAAAGTTTAACTACTTAGTTTTCAGGATTTCACGAAAGGTTTTCAATTTCACCTAACGGCTGCGATATCAAAACCTCTATATCAATCCATGAAACTGGAACCACGGATTATTAAGAAAATAATATCACGTCATAATCAAATAACATTTTATTATCACTAAAGCCATCAGCTGATTCTGAACGGAGCCGAACCAATCGTTCGTAGTGCGTATAATTTACGGAGCGAGTGAACCGTTAAAAATGCCTATTTCCCCCAAATTCTCATCATAAATTCTTCCAGAAACCGACTTTTATTTGACGTTTACTTAATGAAGTAAAACAATTTACTAACGGTATACAAGAACCCTTCAAAATTCTGATAGTGACCTTTATTTATACTTGGTAATCTTCCGAAACCCGAAGATGTTATTTACTGGCATCCCCTAATAAATTTAATTTTCCTTCACTTGAGTCCATCGTTCACGGTCAAAACAATCTCAAAGCTGTCTCGAAATAGAATTATCTATCTCTTTTTATCTTTAGTAGACATCTGTAGGGATGAAAGTGTCAGAAAAGTTTTTTTTATCACCCTTTCTGTACATAAACCGTCAACATAATGTGTTTTGGCACATTCGATCCCCGTAAATCTTTTGTTGTATTAACGAAGGCAGTTTTGTTTCTTACAGCCTTCGAATAAAGTGTTATAGTGTACTAAGATAATATGAACGAGCATTATATTATTTTGGAGTTATTAAAATAATATTCTGAAAACAAGTGCGAGTCGGACTCGCATACACAATGGGTTCTGTACCACAAGGCAAAAAACGCCGAAAAAATCACGTTTGTTGTATGGGAGCCTCCCTTAAATATTTATTGTATTTCTTTTAGTATTTGTTGTTATAGCGGCAACAAAATACATCATCTGTGGAAATTTCAACTGTCTAGCTGATATGGTTCATGAGATGCCTGGTGACAGACGGACGGTGGAGTCTTAGTAATAGGGGCCCGTTTTTATTTATTTATTAACACTTTATGCACAAGTAAAAGACATACTGTACAAAGCCGGACTTAATGCCTGAGGCATTTTCTACCAGTCAACCTTAGGGTGATGCAGAGACAAAACATGGCAGGTGCAACAAAAGGGATAAATAGCTAGGAAATGACTATAAAATACAAGAATAAATACTAATACATAGATAGATACATACATACATACATATAAACAAAATCTTTGAGGAGAAACAAATTATCGGTAGAGGAGAAAACGAATCCAGCAAATCAGCGCTGAGATGTAACGGCCAACTTTTGACGGATATGTTCACGTGCCTTCACTTTAAAAGATAACCGACTGGTTGCCATCCTGATGTTCAGAGGGAGCGCATTCCAAAGAAAGACCGCTTGGACAAAGAAAGAAGAATGAAGCTTTTACTCTTTGGGAAAACCTTACGGAACCCTAAAAACGTCGACATTGCCCTTTCGTTTTGCTGAAGTTTTTCCTGAATATTTCAGTAACTTTCTAACTTTCAGTCTGCATGAACGTTAAACTTTTTAAAACATTGATGAATCTAAATTGGTCGTCTTCATTCTGTCAAAAAGAACGACAATATTTTCACTTTCTATTACTACCCGGATATATTATAAAAAAAATTGGGAAAGTTCCTTTACGTACTTAGGAGTCGGGAAGCTATACCCACTTACGTATTGATCGCACCTGACCCGACAACACATTACAGCAGTGAGTGGCACATTTGTAATATATACGCACTGAACACCGTTCACGCAATATGTTCTTGTAATGACTGACGTCTTCTTTGTTTTTTCATACGACAGGAAATTGAAATTCCATGACGGAAACAGCCACATTTCTCGTGTCAAAATTCATTTCCTACGTTTTCGCTCTTCTTTTATTCAATCATCTCAGTTGTTCCTGTGGAAGGAAAAGTTACGTGCATCATAAAATTCGGAGCTGTATTATGCAATTACATCTAGAATTTGCCTTAGCTGTTGCGGAAAACCAAAGGAAAGAATTTGTTAAATGTTGCTAGTATACAATTATGAGCGGATTGTCGTTATTATTTTTTTGTAGGTTAAGCACCTACTTTAAATGTGTATCTGATGTTGATCACGTTCACGTGTGTGAAACTATAGCCAAACGTAACTGGGACGGTGCCTTGCTGAATAAACTAAACTACTTCTTTATTCCAGAAAGTTCCGTGATTAATGCTGCTTCATTTACCAGCAAGCACCTTCATTATTTTAAGTTGTCTCGTCTTACAGGGTGCAAGTCAATTTTGTAGAAGCTTTATTTTAATGGTCCTTAAGATAAGGCTTCTAAAATGTTGCTTCTTCAGTAGGATATTGTAGACTGGTCCTTTTTTCCGCAGCGATTTAAGTGCACTTCAAACAATGTTGCTGCTACTGACGTTCTTAGTTTCTCTAACAATGTAGTTGTTGGTGCGACTAGTAACGGATTGCTGCTCTAGTACTGCGTATCCGATTGCTATATCTTCCTGGGTAATGGTAAAGCAAAAACAGAAATCCTCTTTCGCTTTCTGGAAGTTAAAGCCAAAGTTACCTTGGAATGCTATTTTCTAGTTTTAAGGCGCATCATACATTGCTCGCGAAATACATGTAATTTAGTAACAATGCAAAAAGAGCTTATGAGTAAGGAAGGAGTCGGCGAATCGCTCGCGACCCTGTTCCACTCGAATTCGTAGCGAGTGGACTTGTCATACTTGTATATGTGACAAAATAATAAATACGTGCTTACAGCTCAATGAAACGAACTGTTTTGAAACGTACCAAGTTGCAATTTGTCCTCCGCGTTGCACTCTTTATTGTCTCTGTCTAGAATTCGTAGATCGTCAAATTAATTATTGATGTCTTTAAGATTAAAATGCTTGATTTTTGACTGTGTGCAGATGAGATAAATGTCAGATGTTGGTCTTTTTTTTCAAAGCTCAGTGTATCGTTGCCTACGCTCTATTTTCTACAAACTGTAGTTATAGAGTCCTTAGTAACCCCAACACACGCTCACTCGTTCTTTGATTTTCTTTGACGTCGTTCATTATTTTTATTCATAGAGAATTCGTGTCATTACTGATGGAAGTCGTCAGCGCTGTCTCATTCAAAGACTTCCGTTGAGATTCACGCTTTGCAGTTTCTATGTTGATTTTTATGAATAGTTTTTGTTTTTCTTTGTTAGAAAGTTGGTTTGCGTTAAGAATATACTAGGTGTTGCCGGCTGCGTCTCTGAAATATCATAAAAGGTACTGTCCCATAAGAAGCTTAGCCTTGGCCTTAAAATCATGCTTGTGTTATGTAAACGTCTTAACCACCAATTAACAAGTATCATATGTCAGTGTTGGTATGTGGACGCTATTTACAATTATAATTATTACGAATAACAACAGAGCGACTAATTGAGTCAAATAAGCGTTCATAAAACATCTATGGGAACAACCTTGACCATAAAAAGATGAGCCTTGACACAACTGGCGCGCGCGCACCTGCCCATTTAGCGCCATCTGTCGACGCTATTTTTATCTGACTACGCTATTTATTCTTGAACTTCATCGTGTCCTGTGGTGGCTTTTTCTAAAAATACATTTATGGCTATTTTTGATTTAAGGAAGGTATCAAGGAGTCAATGCTCTGGGCTTGCGGTTTTGCGAGTGAGTCAGAGTCGGAAGTACTTAATAAAAATAGATTTTGTTTATATTAGAGGCCCTAATATTTTCTTCTATATTATATTGGAAACTTTTACAGTTGCATGGCACCTGCTTTTAAAAGCTAACTTGATGTAGATTTAAATAATGAAAATGAACAGGATGTTGTAAAAGGGGTGGTCACTGGTCTAAATCCAAGCGAACCATATGCGAGACGGCGGAATATTGTACAATGGACTTTTAAACCAAAACGCTGAGCATGTTACAACGAAACTGGCAAATATTGAATCTCTGCATACAGACAAGATAAGCGAAAAAACGAAAAAACATACGGTTAAAAAGGTTGGATTAACCCTCCCTAATGTTAATAGAGAACATATTCATTCCGTACAGTCGGTCGTGCAAACATTGGCTGTGATCATGGATGCCCGGATTATAGTGATCACGTTGGGCGCCGATGGATTATGAAGGTTCCATGATGGTACGCCCAAAATATCAATGTCTCTTGCACTGATTTATAAATATTGGATTTGTGGAACACACATCAGATATTCTTAGGGGTTGTCCTGTGGGTGACATTAATGATGTAACTAATATTTTTGTAAAAATATAATTTAAAAGAGTGTCCATGGAGTTTCTTGCCCGTTCTTCTCCATAGGTACCTACGCTTTGGAATGGACAACTAGCTTCATATTTTCTGACTGACCGACTTCTTGACAATTCAAAAGTGCCTGTAAATGGTTTAATTGAAATATATGCTTTGAGTTTGAGTTTGGTGGAGCATGGTCATATTCGTAATTAGATAAATAAATAACCGCAAAAATAATTTTCATTTTTTCTCGTACAGTCACGAGCAGAAGTATGTATACACTTGGCTTTATTCAAAGACGATTTTCTTCTTTAGTTTTGAATGAAATTTTATGTTATTACAAGCAAAGTATTTTCGAACCCATAGGTTTGTGTAAAGTGTCGTATTTCAACGTTGCATTCGTTATTTCACGAAAAAATCGACATTGAAAGTTGCCAAGTGTTGACATATTAGTGCTCGTGACTGTACAGGACTTTGTTTTTATCTTTGTTTTTATGTCTCTGTGTGCTTGGTATAGTTTTTGATCTTCCTGTGCGAGTCCCAATAAATACTTTTTCTTGATTTATTTAGTGCACACAAAAGAAAAAATATAAAGAATATGCAAAGTTCCATTATAAAAAAAAAACACATTTTAAAGAAAGAAAGTGATGATGACGCCATGACTATGATATACGTATGTATTTTGATTCAATTATAGAACAAGCAAAGTGCGTCCTGCGGGGTAATTGAATTGCGTACAATTGATCGCAATTTCTTTAATTTTTACAGTTTAGTCACGTTCATTGCGTTATTTACGTTGTTGAGCAGATGAATTTATTAACTCTGAACCAATGGACCTGGAATTGTGTTAAGTACGCCATTAGGGTGTAGTTCAGCATGTATTGTGCCAGGTAAATATACTTGACGCTGATGTACATACTTGCAAAATTAAAAGTCATTTATTCAAATTACGCTGAGAATCAACACTTATCGAACGTCAAAATTACATAAGACAGTCCCTTAAAACTGCATTAGAACTTCATGCTTGATTGTTTTTGGAAACAGCATTTTGACCTCTGCACTACGTCACTTAAATTTTCGCAGAAATCTTCTAATTTTAAATTGGCATTCCTATCGGTATCGAAAAATAACATCGCTTGGTTATTATTGTTTTCGTTGGAATGGAACCATCGTCGAAATTATTAGAAATTCGATTGACCTTCAGTGTCGTTTGACCGCTAAACTAAAGGCTAATTTGATATCTACTTTTTGATTGCATTTCTTTATTTCAACTGGCTAACTATCGTGGTGACATGAACACTTTAATACAGGGTGGCAGGGACATCAACTGTTACCTGTTACCATGGATTCATTACATTATTCTGACATTACATTACATTATTTATTATAAGTACAGGGTTATTGGTAAAACATTAACAACCTCTTAAGAGGTCATTGTACTCATCATAATGAACAACAAATGGGACCAAACCGGAAATCGCGAAAAAAAAATTAGCTGTTCCCTACATTTGGACGAGTTATCCGAACATAAATCAGACACAGCTAATTTTTTTTTCGCGATTTCTAGTTTTGTCCCTTTGTAAAAGTTGTTCAGATGAGTACAATGACCTCTTAAGAGGTTGTTAATGTTTTACCAATAACCGTGTATAATATATTCAATAAATTATACCACATACTTGTTATCGCCTTTCCTTACATTTTGACGAGTTAGGCGAACATAAATGTAGGGAACAGCGGATTTTTTTTCGCGATTGATTTCGTTAATTTTTTGTATATCCTCAGAAAAATCGATAGCAAGTATGTGGTATAATTTATTGCATATGTATATGTGGGTTCCATACTGTATGTATAGCTGTTTTTTTTATAACCGACCAAAAATTTCTACCTTAGGGGGTCTAAACACATGTGCTAATTTCATGGTTACAGTTTGCTTTTTTCACTCTGTATAATTTATCCAGATTGACGTCAAAAAAATATTCAGAAGCACTTTGTTATGCGCAAAAGCATACACCCAAGGTCATACATCAAACACTTTGACATGTAACATGTTTTTGCTCTTTATTCCCGTTTGTTTTCCTCGCCACACCACGACCCACTTCTAAAATAACATTTCTGTCCCTAAACTGTTGAATAACCCAACTGTTTGATGAAAATAACATTTTTGTCCCTAAACTGTTGGATAACCCAACTGTTTGATGATTATGGGAAAATCAATTACCTACTTCAAAATGTTTGAAGCGTAATTCATTAAATGAATCAAATTTCCTCAATTAATGGTTATAAATGGTAGACTGTTACCTATGTGTCTCAGTTTTGTTTCAATTGGAATGGTTTCAGAATGAGTATATGAAGTTTTGAACTGACTGAAACAGTTGCAGTGGTCGAAGATTAGTTATATTAGAACTATATACATACTAGAGAAAAAGTCCCACGATTACAATACATTATCATATATCTGTGTTTCTTAGCGTATGTTCAAGTAGTTCCTATGGTTTATGTTTTGAACTAACAATAGCAGTACCAATAGCATGATCTATTATAATAACTTCCTCTTCCCTACACTTACAAATCAACGACACTTATCGCATCAAACGTCGGCAGGACTAAATCAACAGTGATGCACATTATTATCGGAGGCCGTCCGTACTTACATTATACATTAGCGATACCGCCCGATACCATTGTCCAGATATACGTGTAGTAATTTGTCGTTACCGACGCCACTGATTGCACTGTACATACATAATTCATGTTGAACGGAATCGAACCGTCCTCTGAATTCTCAATACACATTGTCAGCGAATATACATACAATAAAGCGAATCTTTGGCTCTGCTATGTGCGTAACTGCGTAATTAAAAACTTGCCGGATGGTTTTTGGGGCTTCTTTTTGTTTCTGGTGATTAATGATGGGATCGCCCCATATATTCATTCCGATCTGACAATTTCTTTTCTGTGTGAAAGATGATATAGCTAGAGAGATGGTGACTACCGAAAAGACGGCTAATAGAGAAGTATGGTAGAAGAAGACATGTTTCGCCGATCTCAAATAAATTGGGATAATGGCATGAGAATGAAGATGATGAACTTCTGCGGGGTAATTGCGTAACACACTATCAGTAGCAATGGGTTTCATTTTGACAGTTCAACATTCATTGCGTTATTTACGTTGTTGAGCAGAATTTTTTATTCGAACATATGAATCAATGGATAAGCAATATCCTTCAAAATGGTTCAGTTTGAGGTTGATAGTGTGTTACGCAATTAGGCTGCTGGTCGTTTGTTGAGCATGACTGTCAGTAGATCATCGCAAAATTGCAATAAGACCATCCGACAGAATATCACACCTCTTTCTGGGACTAATGTCACTACAAAGTGGTCTTTTGCAAAAACTACGAAAAGTGTGGTGTCTTTTCTAAGAAATAAAAATTGGTTTATTGCCACTGAGACACGTGCTTATAATAAGTTAACTCGAATGAATTACCTAAAACACAAATCTATAATTGCCAGCACAGAACAGAAATTCGTTATGACTGTACAACAAGATGCTTCTATTCAGCATCTATCTCTATTCTATTATTGTGCTACAAGCTGCGCCCTGCGGTTTCACCTGCGTAAATATCGATCCCGTGGGAATATTGGCATAAAAAGTAGCCCTTAAGTTAATCCAGTGTGTCGGCTACCTCCATACAAAATTTTATCAAAATTTTATTGGTCCTGCCGTTTGAGCATGAAGAAGTAACAAACATATAAACACACTCACAAACTTTCGCCTTTATAATATTAGTGTGATGGGAACAGCAAACCGCTGATTTTCAGTGGTCACCCGAAAACGACAACCTGTAATGTTTTTTTTATGTTTTTGCGTAATGTTTTTTCGTAAACGTAATAAACTTTTATCCGAGTTGTATAATGAATGTCTCTCCGCATCCCTATGAGTGCCAAATTGCGGTTGTCTTTGGAAGCTGCCCTAGTGCTATGTTTGACGAAATTTGACTACATAATTAATTTAAGCGACTTCGGATTCTGATGTAGATACTTGCTATGTCCAAGACCTCGTGCTCAGAAACGTTTCAGCAAGAAATTACAATTCATTCTAAGGCCTCGAGGGACAATTCATTCTAAGGCCTCGAGGGACAATTCATTCTAAGGCCTCGAGGGACAATTCTCGTAAATAAATTACTAACCTAATTGTTGTGATGTTATTTACAAAAGATTTCTTCGACACAAGTAAATATCTAAACAAGAATTCTAATCTAAAGAAGTGAACACAGAAACTTTAATAGGTGTCACAGAATTCGTCCTCATTAAGAGCGTTTACGACGTACGGCATTTCATAAAAACTTTCAAGCCCTTGTTTTTCGAATGAATGAACTGATTTTAATGAAACTTCATACGCATAAGCAGGATAGGTCTAAAAAGTTAGTAAAGATCATTTTCTAAATATCTTATTTAAAAAAAGATAACTGGAAATCTCTGTTTCTATCCAGTTATCTTTTTTTAAATAAGATATTTAGATTTTCTATTTCCAGTTATCTTTTTTTAAATAAGATATTTAGAAAATGTTCTTTACTAACTTTTTAGAACTTTGTATCCTGCTTATACGTATGAAATTTCTTTAAAATCTGTTCATTCATTTCGAAAAACAAGCGCTTGAAAGTTTGTATGAAATGCCGTACGTCGTAAACGGTCATAAGGCGACTACATGACCTAAAGCGCGGACTTGTCGGACTGCATAGAAAAGTAAGAGAAGCGCGATGACACAACACTGGTAATTTATTGCAAAATATGAAGCAATTATCTATTTACAGAAAATCTATTGTTTAGACTAAAAAAATAAAACACTAGTGTTACTTGTCTAGTGTTACTCGTGTGTTGCTTGTAGAATAATCTCACAAAAAAACTTTTACAAAAAAAACAACCGACTTCCAAAAAACACTATAAAGTTAAAAATAACTTTAATTTCGGAAGTCGGTGTCTTTGGATTTGTATTTTAGTTTTTTGCCACCGACTTCCGAAATTAAAGTTATTTTTAACTTTATAGTGTTTTTTGGAAGTCGGTTGTTTTTTTTGTAAAAGTTTTTATTTTTCACTTTTTAGTGGGTCAGTTTGTAATTTATTTAAGTTACAATAGCCTAATATCAATGGATCATCACCTTTTACAAAATATTGCTTTTCCCGATGCAGGGACTTAATTGTTGAGGAGTTCTCCTAGTAAGAACCAGGAGAACTGGAGCTGATTGAGAAGTCACCATCAGCTCCACTTCACCATACGCATTGTAACGAGCATAAATTGCTTAGCAACCATATTAAAGTAATCGAATCGCAACCCGTGAAATATTTGTCATTGAGTAGTTCCGATGGCCATCTGTGGTCTTCATCATCAGCTCCACTTTACCAAATGATGATTTCCGAGAGCAAATGCTCAAGTTACTTTAATTATTGAGTAGGCCACACGACGAAAAATGACGCGATTACGCAACTTAAATTCGGTTTCAAATTGACGCATCAGCATGACTAGTAGGTAGTGGTCGTCCTATGTAAAACTACAATCTTAATTAGGTAGGTATTATTTTTGTACGACCTGAACATTTTGGCGTATTGAACCGTATGAAGTAAGCCCAACAAAAGGTAACTGCTGTAAATCGTTGAGGAATTCCCTCGACTGTCTATGGTCTCCATCATCAGACCTGTAATGGCACTTATAACCCATATGGGTGCAAAGTTTTTCCTTTGCCATTACAGTTCTCATAAATATAAATTAATTAATTCCAAACACAAGGTAGCTACTGTAAACTGTTGAGGAGTTCCCTTAACTGTCCTTCGTCTTCATCATCAGACCCCTAATGACAGTCACAACCCATCTAGGTGTAAAGTTCACATCAATACAAATTAATCAAGCCCAAACACAAGGTAACTGCTGTAAATCGTTGAGGAGTCCCCTCGACTGTCTTTCGGCTCCATCATCAGATCGACTCCAGGCCTTCATTAAATTGTAGTGCTTTAAAATACTTAACGAAAAAATTAACAAACGCACTAGTCGCTCCTACGATTTTCGAATGTTCCACTCGGTTTCACTGGGATGCCATCATCAGATCCTGGTTTCCTTATCATGGTACCACCCTTGGCATATCTCCTTTCCAACAAAAAAAGAATAATCAAAATTGGTTCATAAACGACGAAGTTAACCGCGAACACACATAAAAAAAAAAAAAAAAATATACGGTCGAATTGAGAAACCTCCTCCTTTTTTTGAAGTCGGTTAAAAAATCATAATGATTCTATGTTTATTAGTATGATTTTTATTGTAAAAAGAAAGTTTTTAGAGGTATCTTCATGTTTTTTTTTTCTATCGTATCAAATTAGTTATATTATGTTTTTAACGCACTATCTCCCATCAACTATCATATATCCTGAAGAATATCATATATTTTTCTGATTTTGTTTACTCTAGTCGATCATATACTTTTATTGTTTCTAAAACTTGCTGTTTTTGTGTTTATGTCCTGTAAGCCCCTTAAGTGTCCTTTGAAGAATTAATGGTATGGTAAATACAGGTCTACAATCGTACAACACAATGTAGTGGCGCCGGCCGGCCTTCGCTTTTAATTCATTATTCATATTGAATTAAGACCAATGCTCACTGTAACTCCACGGGTATAACTTATTTGGTGCGCTCACCCTACGGGGTTTCATTTCAGTCCGCTGTTTGTTTACCCTTGCGAATTTTATGAACGGAACGCTGTTCGGTAATATTATCCCTTATTGATTTTAGAAATGGTATCATCACAGATATTATCAGTGCGCCGACGTTGAGTTCTCTTGGAAACCCGATTGTTTAAGATAATATTGTACCGGTTTTAAGTGCCTAAGGCTTTGAAATTGGTCCTTTTGTACATTCTATGCCAGTCTGTTTATTCTAATTAGAATTATGAATACCTAATCGATTAATCACAATATGTTTTTTGTCTGTCTGGACTTGTTAAGGCTAATTTCGAAGGTACCTACAGCGTGAATTTTGAAGTGGACAATGTGTTCCAAAATCCACCAAAATTCCACACGATTTCACAGAAATATTAGAGTAAAGGACGAATGGACCACGCACGCGCACGTGAAACCGCTAGCGGGCGCGATTTCTGTAGTAATAGTAAAACAGTATAATTATGGTAAAAGAAGACCTAATAATATCTATCGTAATGCATATTCATAGAGTATTGAGTATCGTTATCTGCGCGATGCAGTGCACACGGCCGGTTGTTGATAAATGCCGGCCGTCTGCGCATGTTGCGCAGTTACGCCGCCAATACGCGCCCACTATGGCTTGATAGCTCTTTGGTTGTTTGGCATTGATACCATATCGATATTTATTTTGCGGACCCGAAGACCAACTTAGGACCTGAGCCAGAATACTACTTCTATTGTAGACCAATCTGATTTGGTAAGTTCGATGACATTATTATTTCATTTACGAATACAAAACGAAGATTACCAAAATGCGAAAAAGTTATTATGAATTTACTAATTCGCATTATTTAATCCTTTTGAGGGACCTCATCTGTCTTTGTACAGTACAATACAAACAAGCCTTACCCACAAATTACTTTCACTCGAAGTATGTTTCTAATCTCCTTTTAATATCCGTTTGATATTTGTTTAAATATCCCAAATTCTGAAACATCAAGTTCTAGAACAATTTATCATCTGTGTAATGAGTATTTGTCGGGAGTTTGGCATTTCAAATTACGGGACAGGGTTGATATACGTTTAATGTACGTAAAGTAGTCTTTTGTAGACCAAAGGAAGTTCTAAAACTTTGTCAAAGGTACCACCACCACCACCTAGGTACCACCACCACCACCTAGGTACCACCTTATTACCTTTGATAATGTAGTAAATGTGGCCAAACGGTTCCCTTACATAACAGAGTATTAATAATTTATTTGCCGAAAATATAGGAGTTACCAGTTGTAAAAGTTGGTGGTTTAATGTAGGTACAGTTCATATTTTGGCTGTCTAGAGCATGCAAATTAATTTTACATTAGTACTACTATACTATTAATAGGTACTTATTTTAACACGCTATATAAAACAAAAACTATGGAAACTTTTTATTTTTTAACGTGGCATTTGGTCGAATTGCAATCGAGATGACTTTGTGAAGTACACAATAGATACTCGTTCTACCTGTTGCGACTTTCTAACTAAGAAAAATGGCGTCCTTTATGTATTCATTCTCATTTGTGCGTCGAGTGCAGTGTGCATACAATTTAAATCATCTACAACTTGTTTGTCACTGATGTTTATCCGTCGAGGTCGTTTTCATGTGTTTGTTGGGCGTGAACTGCGTATAGAAGCGATCGGTCAATACGTGTGAGGTCGAGTTCTTATACCTTTGGCTGGATCGTACACCTTTCAGCCATAATTTCCCTGGGGAAAATAATGACATGCATCAACATTTTCTTTGCATGTTCTAACTACTTACGTTACATAGATACCGCCGACACTTTATACAGCACTTGCTGCGCCCCGCAGTTTCACCCGCATAAGTTTCGATCCCGTGGGAATATCGGGATAAAAAGTAGCCTATATGTTAATCCAGAGTATCAGCTACCTCCATACCAAATTTTATCAAAATTGGTCCAGCTGTTTGAGCGTGAAGAAGTAACAAACATATAAACACACACAAACTTTCGCCTTTATAATATTAGTGTGATGTATTAGAAACGTTTGGTCATATTTAAGGGTGTGGTACAGACCATCAAACTGAACAACTTTCTCCATGGAGCCAACGTCGTAATCGCGAAAAAACTTTTCAACTGTCCAGACCTGGTTTTTTACATTTCTATGGTCCAGACCATCTGATACATACTGTATATATTATTATTTTTATTAAAATTAAGTATGTAGGTATTTTTTGTAACCTTGTAACCGGTTATTCAAATTTCGCATCTTTAATGACGTCAAAGCGTATAGGGAAGTTTCAAATAATGCTGTATTCAGGTTTTCAAGGCAATAACATGACGCCCACATTTTGATTCCGTATTCCGATTCTATTTACCTCAAACACAAACAACTAGGGACATTATTTTGTCTCTAGGGAGAAGAAATAAAGTCCTGTAGTTCGAAGGCATGAATTTATAAGGTAAATGGTCGTGTCTTGAGCAGGGTTGTCGGTTATGTCCCGAAGGACCACGAAGTGACTCGTTTGTAAACTCTGGATCCATTTCGCTAGTGTACAAGTCAATCTTGTTTGAGGCTTATTTATTTTATATGTAGTCCCACTGCAGGGTATAGGCCTCCCTTTTTTCTTTCCACTCCTCTCTGTCTGGATTCCAGACTGGAGCTAGTCTGGAGCATTCCTGTCTGAAGGCGTCATGCTCATCAACTTCTCCTCGCCATCTTCTCTTGGGTCTGCCTCGATGTCGCCGGACGTTTTCTGGGACCCACATGTGGTATATTTGGTCCATGACTCGTTCGATATGCGGAGAGCGTGGCCGGCCCAGTCCCACTTAAACTAGGCTTGAGTGAACTTGAGACTTGAGTATTAAAAAATGTTTTTAATTCTACACAACTTCCATTTTGTTATCTTTCGATTATATTTTCTCTGCTATACTTACTTTAACTGAGACTTAATTACAACTCTTTACAGTCTAGTGAACACCGCTCATACCTAAAAGTTATTTAAACATAATTAAATGGGGCCAGACGCCGTGTTTCTTAGTAAAAGCTAAATTTCATGTACGCGCCAGGGTAGCCCGCAAAATTATTATTTTTTTACGTTTTTTGCAATTTGATGGTCAGTATTACACAACTCTCTAAGACCAAGTAATCCTACTGAATGACTACTTCATGAAATCTTGACATTTTAGGATTATACTAACATAACAAGTTGTATTACTGATTCTAATGATTATAATTCTGTAAATACATATTTTACAACATATTACTGCTGCAGATCAGTGTCAGTTTGTATGTTGAGCAAAATATGATTGGCAACCGTAACAAAAATGACTTTACAGAATTATAAATCATTAATACAACCCTCTAAGTTCATATAAGTAATCCTATTTATTGATATTTTGACGAAATAGTTATTCATTCATTTGTTACGCTCGCCCATCATATTTTGTCCAACATACCACCTGACACTGACCTGCAAATTCCAAAAAAACGTAAGAAAATTTTAATTTCGCGGGCTACTTAGCGCATCCCATAAAATGAACACTTTTCCCAATTTATACGTAAAAACCTATAAAAGTTATTACGCTTCGCACATAATAATGGTCTTCTAGCTTAGTCCCCATAATAATATTATTTATACTGTGCCCAAAACGTGCCGTGCGACATAGTGACATTTATGGCAGCTCTTAACAGAAGGAAGGTCGGTTATTGGTTTTCCCGGTAAAAGCTTCACCCCGTATTGATCTAAAGGAAATCTAATAAATAGTGGGAGGTGACATACTTTATGGGCTTTATACTTATAACAGGTAATTATTACCATCCAGATCGTTCATCGACCTCTGAGATGAACAGCCCAAGGGTAGGCTCACGACCTGTGAATTTTTAATGAAATAATTGTTCAGAACTGCAAAATTAATTACTGCGATACTTCTGAGAAAATAACGGACAACTGGATGTAACCTGAAAACTGGGTCGGCCAACTTATTTAAATATATATTAAAAAAGTAAAAAACACAGTACTGAATTAATGCAATTTTCAAGTCAAATTGTTTTTTGCGCGATCTAAGTTTCTGCTAAAAAATGGTCCATAAACTTGAACTGACTTATACCTAAGCTTTCCCATTTTAGTCGTCTAATTACACTTATTAGCGTCTAACGAGAATTTAAGATTTTTGCCTTTTAGACATTTCTCGGCAAAGTTATGGCGTCCTATTTCGTCATCGTCTATATTTATTTCTCAAAGGTACCTATTTAAATAGCTGAAAACCTGAGAAAGGCTTTGTGTTTAACTATGTGTAATTTATAATAAGAAAATTATGTTGCCCGAATACGCGTGTGTCAACAGCAACAACAGGTTAAATTTTTCACGTAGTCCATTTTATACAACAGAGTCCATTTTGTACAGCTGGCAATCGTTTCGACGACAATGTTTTATAATGTCGCATTTACACAATCGCGCGAACCGCGAGGCGAACCACGAGCCGAATCACGAACCCGCATGTGTAAACAGTGGGCTCGCTATTCGCCTCGTGGCTCGCCTCGCGATTCGCGTGCTCGCGTTGTGGCTCGCGTTGTGAAAATACTTCACACCGCGAATGAGTGAACAGTAGTTCGCGAAGGCCCATGGTTCGTCGAATCGTTCGTCGAGCCACGAGGCGAATAGCGAGCACGATTGTGTAAATGCGGTATAAGAAATACATGTCATTCTCGAAAACTTAGATGTTATTCCACTGTTCTTAATACTCTCTCTCTCTCTTCAATACTCTTGTAAAAATCAATCAATCAATAACATAAAATTTCATTCAAAAATAAAGGAGAAAATCGCCTTTGAATAAAGCCAAGTGTATACATACTTATGCTCGTGACTGTAAAGGGCGTGACTGACGCTAACTTTCGCCCTTTGTTATTTTTCTCAGAAATTTTTTGAGGCCTCCGCAAACCGTGGGACCTTACACAGAATAGTAAATTACTTATTTTATCCATTTTAAGCGAGGATTTTGAAGGCTATCGTTTTAATGTCTAAATCTGCGCACATGTTATGTTGGTCAACAACATCAGCATACTGTGCAAACTCATCGCATTTATTTCAATTAAACATTTACAGGTATTTTTTTGAATTGTCAAACAATCAGTCAGTTGTCAAAAAGTTGTAGCTACTCGCAGGTCACTAGCAACAAGCCCATTGTTGGCATAGGCCTATCCAATTCTAAGCCACTAAAAGGTCTGAATGCGCATATTTTGTACGCAAAATACGCGCATTGACGTGCGGGTTGCGGATACCAGCCCGTAGTACAGTCAACAGCAAAAGTAGATGACCAAAATCAGAAATTCAATAGGTACTAATGAACGGAGTACGCGTCAGAACTCTGCCACACCACCACACAGTCTCTGCACACAGCTCAACAACAGCAACAGCAACAGCTCTGCCACACAGTTCTGATGCGAACTCCGTTAATTAGTATTGAATTTCTGATTTTGATCATCTACTTTTGCTGTTGACTGTACCTATTACCTAATTGCGTAACACACTATCAATCACAATCTGAATCGTTTTGAAGGATATTATTGCTAATCCATTGCTTCATATGTTCGAAAAATTTGTCTTTTCAACAACGTTAATAACGCAATGAATGTTGTTGAACTGTCAAAATCATAGCCATTCCTACTGCTGGTGTGTTGCACAGTTACCCTGCTGCTAAGCTCTGAGCTCGAGTTGAACTCTTTACAATCCAAAATTTTACGTTACTACAACTTATCACTGTAATTATTTTTATCATGAATCATGGTAAACCATCAAGTATGCTAAGGTCGTCCGTGATATTTATCTTTATGAGGCATGCGGGTATGCTAATAGGTAGGTATCACATAAATAGAAAGACATAGAAATATATTAATTTCCACATATTTACATTTAATGGTTTGTTTTGTGCGTCAAAGGAGGTCTATAACTATACATACATATATCGTAAAATTATAAACAGCTTTGTATTGACTGGCCTGTCATAGACGCCGATTATTATGTATTTACTAGCTACGCCCCGTGGTTTCACCCGCATAAGTTTCGATCCCGTGGGAATATCGGGATTAAAGTAGCCTATGTGTTAATCCAGGGTCAGCTACCTCCATACCAAATTTTATCAAAATTGGTCCAGCCGGCCGTCTGTGCGTGAAAAAGTAACAAACATACAAACACACTCACAAACTTTCGCAGGCGAAACGACCCGCCCCTACTTCACACGGTTTTGACGATTTGACAAAGCATCGAGATTTCGTTATTATAATGTAAGTTTAATATTAATGCATTATCGACACAAACCTTCCGGAATAAACTCTCTAAAGATGGTGAAAACCTCATCAAAATGCGTTGCGGAGTTTAACACAGACAGACACGAAAAGCGACTTTACTTTATAAAATGTATAGAAAAGGATAAAACCCATTGCTTTCGCTAGTCGAAAGCTATACGAGAATAGCTCTCTTCCTGATGAAAAGATAAGCCAGTCAGCAAGGTTGATATTGTGGCTGACTGCCCAAGGTACGCCTGACGTACGCACTCTCCAAGAATTTAGCCCGAAGAAACACCTCCATTACGAACTTTAATAACATTAAATTATTGTTTTTGTTCCCAGGTTGATGCACGATCCGCGCACGAGTATCTTGCGCAAAGACCGCGCCGCCTAGCCGCTCCTAAAAACGTAAGTTCACTCTTTTCCTACGGCTTTCCTGAAGAACTGGGCTTGTAGTTCTACTAACAGTGATATTAGTACCTACTGCTGTAGGAAACACTGATGTTGCGAACCGAAAGACCACAATTTAAAATATGGCAACACCTGCAAAAGACTTGCGTAACACACTATCAATCTCAATCTGAATCATTTTAAAGGATATTCCTAATCCGTTGCTTAATATGTTCGAAAAATTGGTCTTCTCAACAACGTGAATAACGCAATGAATGTTGTTGAACTGTCAAAATGAAAGACATTCCTACTGTTAGTGCGTTACGCAATTACCCCGCTGATAAAGTTGTAAAGGCAGCATTCGTTAACCTCTTCGACGTTTCTTGCTTTCGCTTACTGCACTGAAGGCCAATTCTCGTAATTTAAAACGTTCAAAATCTAGTCGCAATCTCATCTCGGCGACAAACAAATGTCAAAAACTTGTCAAAGTGTAGGGAAATTAGAAGTATTTTTGGCAGATTGAGACAGATCAGACTGTGAAAGTTCTTAAAATTACGAGAATTGCCCCTCAGATCTCTTTAGAAACGTTTTGAAAGGGAAATCCTTCCGCCTCATGATGTTTTTGCATAAGACCTGTATGTAGCATCCACGGTACGTAATCCCAATTCAAGGGTGCAGTTGAATGTGTAACGTTATTCATAGAATTGATCGTACTTGTACCTTGTATGTACGTCGATGCGATGTTTACAGTTGAATCGCAGAACATTATCACATGATGTAGTGGTCTGTTATTCTTGCGTGACGACCGTTTACACAACGTGCAAATGTGATTCACACCATGTGTGCCATCTATCAAGCTTCCTTACTGCATAGTACAACGTTAGAGGGTAGTGCAACGTATTGGGAACTATAATGGTATTTAATGCACTGACTGCAACCGTGGCTTTTACCTATTGCGTGTCACGTGTCAGGCATAGTATAGGACGATTTGCTCGGAACATGAGGCGAGTCACTGCGCAGTAACAAATTCATGTGCCAGCGAAGAGGGGTGAGGTACCACGAAGCGAGTAGTGCACTTCAGAGCCGCCATAAAGTTTGAATTGGGCTGTACACATACGTATAACTTCCTCCTTGACCCTGTGAGAGAAGTTTTTGATGCCTAACATACAAAACTACGTCGAAATGCTTCTTTTTCCACTCGATATCTGTTTTGGTAAAGGTTGGCTGATGAAAAACTCATCATAGATAACGGAGTATCAGGCTCCATATTCATGCAAGACGAGCTTTACACAACCAACGTGCAAATGTGATCCAACCCATGTGTGTCATCCATCATGCTACCTGACTGCATAGTACGTCGTTATGAGTAGTAGTGCAACGTGTTTAGAACTTAGATGGTCTTTTAATTCAAAACCTTGAATGCACTGATTGCAATCGTGGCACTGCGTGTCACGTGCAAAGTTCGTATACCTAGCTATAAAATGATCCTTGACATTGTGAGGGAAGTTATTGATGCGAAACATCCAAAACTACCTCAAAATGGTCTTTTACCTGTGGATACCTGTTTCGGTAAAGGTGTGCTCATGAAAAACCCATCCATCTATCCATTTGACGTGTTTTTCATGAGCACACCGCAGTATTCGGCCTCCAATAGCTCAAAAGACCAAATTCTGCTTTGCAAAGCAAAATTTAACTCTTCGATTAATGCTTAGATTGCTTGTTGATCGAATCAGTTTTGTGATGAATCTAACTAACTAGGTAATAATAAATCTAATAATCGACCAAAAAGTTGTTTGTTAAAACATTATTATTGTATAAAAGTGATCCCTGTTACATAATAATAACTTTCCCTGATACCTATTTGTCTACTTATTCATCAAGGTAAAACTTTTATGATTACTTTGCGTTCATAAAATTATTTTTCTGTTGTTGGGAGTTTCGAGACCTTTCTATACGCGGGTTATTACTAGCGCCGCCGCTATTAAACACTTCTATAATATTTGAAGAATATTACTATCGCGCAGTATTTTTAGGGGACAGCGGGGTAATTTCGTAAACACACTAACAGTAGGAATGGATTTCATTTTGACAATGCAACAACATTTATTACGTTATTTACGTTGTTGAGCAGACAAATTTTTAGAACATATGAAGCAAAGATTTAGCAATATCCTTAAAAATGATTTAGATTGTGATGTATAGTGTGTTACGCAAATGCTGGATGGGTAAAAGGTTAGCCAACCAACCTTACAAGAACACAAAATTGGCAATTTAGGCGTTTAAACTTTATTTGTGAATATTTTGTAGAAGAAGACGGAGAAGACGGAAGACGTAGCGTTGGAAGGCCTCCCACAAGGTGGACCGACGACCTTGTGAAGGCCGCAGGAACCCGTTGGATGCGAGAAGCACAGAACCGGTCGAAGTGGAAGTGCTTGGGGGAGGCCTATGTCCAGCAGTGGACGTCTTTTGGCTGAAATGATGATGATGATGATGATGATTTTGTAGATTGTAGGACATTGTTCTACCTAATGTGAATTCTGGCAATTTGCTAAACCATGCCTCATGATCCTTAAAAAATATTTTCGGTACAAGTTTCGAGCGTTCTTTTGCATGAATAGTAGGTAGGTAAATCTGAAATGTTAATCCAGATTCTGAGTCTAGTTGGAACACAACAGATTGTGGTAGAATACTTTTTTGTTTTATAGTAAGCTGCCGTTGAATATTCATTCCGCAGCGAGTTTTGTCTGCACGCCCGAACAACTTCTATCGTTCTATTTAATCCGCTCGTCATGTGCGAGTTCGCGATGTTTTGACCGGCAGCATGCGCATATTGCTCATACATTCCCAACTTTATATTATTATTCTTAGTCAGGTGTTGACGTTTGCCGGCTTATATCACCCGCATTGTCACGACTCAAATTGATTAAAACGGCCTAAACTTTTGAACTTAAAACTTGGTCCTTTTATCCTTTCATTTCCAAACGCTTTAGAGTCGGCTCTTTTAAAATTTTTGCTTGGCTGCGCACACAGGATTATCTTTAAAGCTAAACAGAACGTTGCTAGAGCCCCAAATATTGTTACGTAAATCCAGGCACGCTGCCAATCGAGTAAACGGTTTTATTGAAAGACAGAGCGAGTTGATTTACCGCACATAACTGATTTACCATCAGTACAGGGCTGTTAATGTCTTGCGCATGATAAACTACAGTTTTTAATGTACGCTGTTCTATCGCGTATGTTTCATAGGAATCGATTTACGATTCTGTGTCGAATTGTGTAAACAGAGCTAACATTTAATTGTTATTAACGTTCTGACGTTAGACAGGTTTAAAAACATTCTTTTTAAAGTTCGTGGTGAGGGATTTAGTCTTATATTTATGATGGATGGGTGTACAATTATATCCCGTCTGCCTTCTAATGAAATGTGAACAGGCATCTCCTGGGTACGCTTGTTCCATCATAGACTTCATCCATCGCTTTCCATCAGGTGTGATCGAGCGAGGTCAAGAGCAGGACCAATTAGCAATAAAAAAAATAGTTACCGATATCTCTCTAGTGGAATAAGTATCTAAAATTGGTCCTTTGAACATACCTATTATTCAGTTGCATGACCTGATCTTGAACCCTAACGGATTTGTACCTACTTCATGTTTCAAATATAAAACCTCCATAAATTTTTCCATTACAGTTTGAGAATGTATGTATTTTTATTACCACTATGGTTATATAATGGAAAAGCTTTCAGCGCGCATCATCCGGGGCGCACAATAAGGCTAAGTTTAGATGTCAGGCGGAGTGACAGAAAAGCGTTTATTTGGAATGTGACAACCCTACGTTTGCGAAATGCACCCACAATATTAAATTTCAGCCGGATTTCAGCGACACAAAGTGATGTTCAACAGCATGTATTACAAAGGTGTGGTCAAATTGAAGGGCGTGGTGTGGTATACGCCATACAACTGAACAACTCTCTCCATGGGACCAACATCGTTATCGCGGAAAAATTATCAGCCGGACTGGTCCAGCCGCTCTGTGTGGTTCTTTCTTCAAAAGACCATTTCAGACACCAGTGTCCTGGTCTACATGGTCTTCACACGATCTGACCAAGATTACGTCTGGACTTTAAAAGATACTGTGACCTCTGTGTTGGTTTCGGCCTTTCTTCTCGAGAGTAGTGAGATAGGAAACACCGAACTCATCTGGTTTTTAAAATATGATTGACGTGCAAGTGTTTGTACTCAAGCTACCCGTAACTGTCAAATTTTCCCAATCAACTTTGAACCATAAGCTTTAGCGATAAAGTTGAAAATATTTTAAAGAAACTTGACAGATTGTAGTAACTTGATGTGCTGGCGTCTGTACAGTATTTTTTCTGAACTGCAACCACAACCGCCGGCGATAGCAACCGACGTGCGTGTATGACCGGCGCGGCGGGTTAATTGCGTAACACACTATCCGATACGGCAATGGCTTTCATTTTGACATTTCAACAATATTCATTGCGTTATTATTAACGTTGTTGAGCCGACAAATTTTTCGAACGAAGAAGCAATAGATTAGCAATATCTTTTAAAATGATTCAGATTGTGTGATACGCAACTAGGGTGCTGATATATGTATGAACGTAAACGCGGCAAAAGGAGTATGTAAGGATCGTAGCAGGTGGTTATAGGGATTGTCCGAAAGGGTTACCGCTGTCCCGGAACATACAGGGCTAAGGAAGGAACACGGGTGGGTTTTAGTCAGTAATAGTCTGACACTCCCTTCCGCTCCGCCCAGAGCGGGAGGGGTCATTTGATGATTTACAACCCCAAAAAAAAAAAAAAAGGATCGTAGTAGGTGTCGTCCTGTAGTTTCTGTCTACCGCCATTTGGAAAACGGCGTGAGTTTATGTTTGTATGAATAAGTTTTCATTACTATTATTATATTACCTAACAATACCAAGCGGGGCTTTTTTGGACCACTCAGACAAGGAAAAGCTAGTTTCAGTATTTTGTAATATGTTTATTTTCAACCGGATAGATCTAAAAGAAGTCACAGTTCAACTTTTAGTCTGACATATGACTTTGCCTAGAGCTATGTAAATTGAGGACCTACATAGGTATTATGGGTGGGACTCAAAAGTAATCGATATGACTCGACTAAGTACCGGTTGCTCATAAAATGCGAAATCAGTTATCGATTATCGATAATACCAAGTTGTATTGTTTGTTATGTCATCAACAGTGAAAATTATAAGCCGGCCCAATCAGTATCGAATCAGATCGCCAGTTATTAGTGTTTAATTGAATTTTACTGGCCGAATCAATTAATTAGTTCAGTCTGAGGTCGGCGGCGATTGAATGAATCAGTCGAAACAGCACTAATTATCGATATGGAAATGTGGTTTCTGTTGGTTGCTCTTTTGTGGGTGATAATATTTGATTAAGGGCTGATTTCCAACGCCAAATAACTTTATCCGAGGAATAATTTTGAATTTTTGACAGTTCTTCTATACAGAATCTGAAAGGCTAGGAACTCACGGAGCGATTTTCGCCCGCAACCGCCGCGGTCGTGGATCTGCGGTTTTATTTCAAAACTCACGAGACCGGTTATTCGCGCGGTTACGCGGCCGCCGCCTCCCTACCTCCGTACCGGCCGGCCGGCCGTACCTCCCGCCGCGCCGCCCGCCGGCCCCCGCGGTCGCCCGCCAACCGATCGCAAAGCGCGCGGGCGCCACCCGCCGAGGCTGCGGGTAACCGCGGCCCGCGCGATTCTACTAGTTGCCCGCCGGTACAGCGGGAGCCGCATACAACCGCGAACACCGCGGGCGTAAAACGCGTCGTGAAATGTGCTTTAATTTTTTATATAAATATTTGCATTCTACAGAAGCTGCGGGCCCGCAACCGCAGCGGACGCGGGCGAAAATCGCTCCGTGAGTTCCTAGCCTTAGGCGCCCTAAGTCATCTGATAAATATCTGCTTCTAAACAGACCTGTGTGGAGTAATTACGTAATACTCTATCAAATGCAATGCCTTTCATTTTGACAGTATAACAACATTCATTGCGTTATTTTCGTGGTCGAGTAGACGAATTTTTCAAATATATGAAGCAATGGATTAGCAATTTTCTTTAAAAATCTTTCGGATTGTGTGAAATTTGAGTACGGTGCTTAAATACACGAGCGGCCATTGTCGACGGCTGCAGTTGCCTCTTCCGATGGCGCGTGCCGCTCGTGTGAATGAAGCACTTCCAGAAGGTTTAAAAATAACTTAAAAGTAAGTAAAGAAATTTCGATGGTATTTCAAGTCGTAATAAAAACGATGCGAACCAGTGGCGGGTCGCTAGTTGGCTATAAGTTTATCACATAGATAACAACAAATTCCTGTATGTATAGTGTATACCGACCGCATTATCGTAATGTGTGGGCGTCCTACATATCAGCGTTATCTCTCCAATTAATTAGGAATGTAGGTGTAAAATTATTGACTCACATCGCGCTCCTCACCACCTACATTGTGTAGTTACACGGACACCGCTCCAGATCTCCTTGGGAGATATGGAAACCTGGTACATAATGCGGGACATTCACGATCAAGTTCACCGTCAAGTTTGCAGCGGACTTGAAGCCGCGTCCAGTAAACTTGACGGTGTACGGCTACTTATCATGCATACATCATACACCGTCACCATTCATTGCGTTATTTACGTTGTCGAGCAGACGAATTTTCCAGACATATATGAACCAATGGATTAGGAATTTCTTTCAAAATCATTCGGATTTTGATAAAAAGTGTGTTACGCAATTAGGGTAGGTAGGTACTGTATTAACATAGGATAATGCTGTATTAACATAAGATACTTTTTACCTAAGCATGCATAATATTTTACCCTAGAATTCTAGTGAAAATAGCTGGCAACAGCTAGCTCTTAATAAATAATAAATAGAAGTCGTTTAGATACTTGTGTTCATCGTGTCACCGAACATTGAGTACCAGAGAACACGAACCAAGTCTTCACCGCTTTCAGAGGAAAATACTGAACGAAAACAAACTGATAAGCAATATTTTTAAGTGCGGAAATACGTCATTTATATACGTCAAAACTGTAATTAATATTTCATTACTATTATTTTAAAATAAACTACATTTCCTCGGTTTCAGACTATTTTAATATGATTTCTGTGGAAAATATACATTCAAAAGTCGTAGCTAAATTGCCGAACCATATTATAACTCTCGTGCAGTTTTGAGATTTATTGAGCTAACTCACGAAGCGAGATGGGGTGAATGCTGCTTTGTCTGCTAACTTGCTGAACTTTAACAAACTAATGCGTTATAACATGTGGAACGGATATCAAACTGGGAAGTGGGACGGTTGTTATCATTATTGCATACAAGTGTATGTTGCAAATTATAATAGACTAACTGTTTTTCCTTCGCATCCTAGGGAAACTGCTAAATGTACAGACGCCAGCACATCAACCTACTACATCATCATCATCATCATCATTTCAGCCAAAAGACGTCCACTGCTGGACATAGGCCTCCCCCAAGCACTTCCACTTCGACCGGTTCTGTGCTTCTCGCATCCAACGGGTTCCTGCGGCCTTCACAAGGTCGTCGGTCCACCTTGTGGGAGGCCTTCCAACGCTACGTCTTCCGGTACGTGGTCGCCACTCCAGAACCTTTCGGCCCCATCGGCCATCTGTTCTGCGAGCAATGTGCCGTGCCCACTGCCACTTAAGTTTGACAATTCTGCGGGCTATGTCGGTTACCTTGGTTCTCCTGCGGATCTCCTCATTCCTGATTCGATCACGCAGGGAAACTCCAAGCATAGCCCTCTCCATTGCCCTTTGGGTGACTTTTAGCCTTCTTATAAGGCCCATTGTGAGCGACCACGTTTCAGTGCCATAAGTCATCACTGGCAATACGCACTGGTCAAAGACTTTCGTCTTGAGACACTGCGGTATGTGGGACGAGAAGATATTGCGTAGCTTCCCGAACGCTGCCCAGCCGAGTCGGATTCGACGATTGACCTCTTTCTCGAAGTTAGACCTACCTAACTGGACAGTTTGTCCGAGGTAAACATACTCGTCCACGACTTCGAGTGTAGCGTCTCCGATCTTTATGGGAGTGGGTGTTACATGGGCATACTACAATCTGTCAAATTTCTTTGATAGATTTTCAACGTTTTCGCTAAAGCATAAGGTTCAAAGTGGATTGGGAAAATTTGACAGTTTCGGGTAGCTTGATGTGCTGGCGTTTGTACCTGCGGGGTAATTGCGTAACACAATATCAATAGATACCAATGGGTTTCATTTTGACAGTTCAACAACATTCATTTGATAAGTACTAAATAATTTTTATTGTTAAACAAGATAATATTCACATATAAGCTAACAGTCATAATAATATGTACATTACATGTATATAAAAAAAAAACAAGGGGCAGGTTAGGGCATCAAAAAAGTCGTCCACATCGCTGTCAGCGGGAAAAGTGCCCAAAAGGCTGGCAGCATTGCCACGCGGTATGGCGATGCTGAATAGGCCAGCCCTCTGGTCACGTGAAGAATCGACCAACCGCTTGGCGATGTCTCGAAAAACCAAGTGGCACTCGGACCCCATGACGTTTTAACACCAAACGGCTCGAAACATACTCCCAATAAAGTTGGAATATTTCCGCCGTTTGTGGTTTTGACAACGTTCATTGCGTTATTTACGTTGTTGAGCTGAGACATTTTTCTAACATTTATGAAGCAATGGATTAAGCAATCATCCGCCTAGCCTTTTCCCAACTATGTTGAGGTCGGCTTCCAGTCTAACCAGATGCAGCTGAATACCAGTATTTTACATGGAGCGACTGCCTATCTGACCTCCACAACCCAGTTACTGGGTAATACGATACCCCTTGGTAAGACTGGTTGTCAGACTTTCGGGCTTCTGACTATCCGAACGACTGTCAAAGATCCACGAATGACAGCCGGGACCAACGGCAATAAGCAAGCAATATCCTTCAAAATTATTGAGACTGATAGCGTGTTACGCAGCTAGGGTGCTGGATAAAAGGGATCCTATACATACATCAGATATTAATAATCTACATTGTCCTTATATGGACTGACCAATGTTATGTCTGGACTTTACAAGAGACATTGTCATTATATGGACTGACCAAGATTATGTCTGGACTTTACAAGAGACATTGACCCCTGCGTTAGTTTCGGTCGTTCTTCTCAGAGTAGTCAGAAAAGAAACGCCGAAGTAATTTAGTTTTAAAACATATAATTATTTTTGACGTGTACCTAAAAGTGTGTTCGGGGCCAATTTACAAAAATAAATATCATTATCATATTATTCATGTGCGTCAAATTACCTGATGGCGGACCATCCAAACTTGCGCATTTATTATACGTGTAGGGGGTAGGACAACAAAATTTGCATTTAAGACTCTTAAGACAGGAGTCGAGAGGGATTGCCTCGATTATGAGGCAAAAACGATGCTCCTTGACCTTTTCAACGCTTGGTCATCTAAGTTGGAGATTTATAGGATATTCACGTGACCTAATTACGCCAAAGCTTTTTCGAGAAACACTAAAATTATATTTGATTATAAAAATTTGTACATAAGTGAATAAAATTAAGAATGCCTAAACCCACAATTCGGAACTAACTTCAATGTATTATATCAGACTAGCAGCGCCCCTCGGTTTCTCCCGCATTAGTGTCTATCCCGTGGGAATATCGCTATAAAAACTATCCTATGTCCTTCCGCGGGATGAAATCTATCTCTCTGCCAAATTTTATCGAAATCCGTAGAGTGGTTTAGGCGTGAAAAGGTTACTATACAGACAGACAGAGTTACTTTAGAATTTATAATATTAGTATGGATAGTGTGGATGAAAATTAAAAGTCAAATTACTTACGACTGAAAGAGAGAAATCAGTGTGTAACTAACACACTGATTTCTCTCTTCGAAAGAAGAAAACAAAGCGTTGTGTAACTATACAGAGCAGACGCTATGCAACGTTTATTAGTAAGGGAGTTACTGTCAAAGGACTTTATAAATACGAGGTAATGTCAAGAATACCTCGAATTTGGTACATTTTAAGTCGCATATTTTCGCCGTTTGCCAAAATATAATGGAATCGATAATATTAAATTACATCTACCCTTTGACACAGAAGCTACATTGTTTTTATTCATTTTTACGTTTGTAAGCACAAACATTGCGAATTCACCACCAGTATAATCATTAGCGGGGTAATTGTGTAACTGCACAATAAAATGGCGATCCATCGCAATGCCTTGCATTTTGACATCCATTGCTTCTTAGGTTTGAAAAATTCGTCTGCTCAACAACGTAAATAGCGCAATGAACGTGGCTGAACTGTCAAAATGAAAGGTATAGCAATCGATTGGAATTTTATGTGTGTTACGGAAAATACCTCGCTGGTCACTTATTTTAATTTGTCATTATCAGTTCGGGCATTAGAGGACTGAATTTTCATAAAACAAATTACCTGAAAGACGATTTAGTTTCGCGTAATTAATATGTGCTCGTAATCTAAATGATTTAATCACCACTCTCCCCTTTTAACTAGTACTTAGTTAAATGAGAAAAATGGCCGACGAAATGCCCAGCTTAATTATGCTGAGGTTCAATTAAGATTTATTAATTATAGCTGTAGTCACAGGCGTGAAGGTTTGCCGGATTACGACCTTATTCAGAAGTGTGTAGAATATAAATTAGAGTGTATTAAGTTGAACCTATCGCCTTTATTGAATAAGTTCGTAATGTTATACGGATATATAGGCTATTTATTACACATATTATGAAAATGCTTAGCACATTTTCTGTGATCGAGCTTTTTCTAAGTAAGTATTAAATTGTTTCGAGACTTATCAATCACTTAGGTACATGTGTGCTATAGATGATTTCAGCAGAATATAAGAACCAGATAAATAAAGTTGAGGGCCTGGATTTTTTTAATAAAAGTATTTCTACAGAAAATGTAAAAAAATACCGCCTCCCCCCAACCCTTCTTATTACCGAAGTTTCCGAATAGAAAAATCTGAAATTATTCTATGTGATAGAAGTTTATGTAAAGATTTCAGGAAAAATAAAACCAAGTCTCTAAATAGCACACTCTTTCAGAAATCATCAACATAAGTTACATTAGTTCCACTATCGTTCAAGAAATGGCGCTGACATAAAACTGCAATATGTATAATACTACACCGCAGTGCACAGTGTTAAAATTATCTGACGAATATAGGCCTCGCCGATGAAAAATTAAAAACATGATGGTACGGAACCCTCGGTGCGCGAGTCCGACTCGCTCTTGACCGGTTTTTGTTTTATCGTGTTTAGTTTAGATATACCCACCACGTCTGAGGAGTATCGCTAGCTAATTTTATTTGACCCTGTATGTATACCTACCTCAGTTGCTGTTAAGTACATTATTTTATCACTCATGCGGGTAGATAAAATAACATAAACCTTTTAGCTTTTATCCCCAATCTAACCTAAAAACCGCACTTTAGGTTTCACAAACTATGCAATAAAATTATCAATATGAGTTTTCGAATATTGCTCCCATTTTCAAACATAACTTTACCTAAGTATTAATATTGTCGATCCTCTACTTATCAACACTGAAATAATCTGAAATCTCGTTACACATGGTCGGGTCTTTAATTATCACATCTGTTGTAAGTAGATCAGCTTAATTAAAAAGGAAATATTTTTTTATAGCGAAGTACTTAGTGTCAGACTGTAGGTATAGGGAATACTCACCACACAGTACCTATGTGCTTCGTATTTTATCGCTAGATTATTAAGATTACCAAGGGGGTATCGTGTTACCCAAATTTAACGCTTGGCTTACCGCGGTCGGTTCGTGGATGGGTGACCAATGTGACCATCTATTACATATCGAGACCCCTCCGTGAACGAAATTCAATAAAGTCTGACAACCAGTCTTACAAAGGGGTATCGTGTTAATTGGGTTGTGGAGGTCATAGGCAGTCATTCCATGTAAAATGCTGGTATTCAGCTGCATCTGGTTAGACTGGAAAAGGCTAGGCTAGATACATTTCTTAAAAATACCAACAGTGTAAGAAGAACTATGCAAAACATATAAACAGAGACTGAGGAAGCACAGCAATGTTTTAGCCAAGAACCTTCTAAACACACAAGGGGATATCATCCGCCTAAAGAGATGGCAAATCCTAAACTTGAACCAGAGACAATGAAAATTTAAAATTAATTTAGTAATAAACCACATAATGTGAATGCTCTATGGAACAGCATAAAAATAATCTCACACGAAGACCTCGTCTGATTACGGCTAGAAAGCCTGTCGCAGTCGTCCCAGGAAGAAAAAAAAATTCGTTTCTACGCTAGGGGGTCTAGATTCTTGTGTTGAATGATTTAACACAAGAATCTTTTCAATTTGCGCGTTGACGTTCAGTCCTGCCTCCCTGTGGTTTGTTAACTATTTCAATATTGGGGGTTCGAATTTCTGACCGTATAAGGAACATAATACTGCGCGCCAAAACTAAGATAACCGACGTTACCCAAAAAGCCGCTAAGCTTAAGTGGGACTGGGCCGGACATGTTTGCCGCATGTCAGATGACAATTGGGCTAAGAGAACCACCGATTGGGTCCCACTAAACGCACGACGCCATCGCGGCAGGCCAAGACGAAGATGGCGGGACGAGCTTGACTCCTAGTCCTACCGTAAGGACTGGCCGGCACTAGCAAAATTCTGTCAATTGTGTGGAAAAGGGAGAGGGAGGCCTTTGCCCTGCAGTGGGACAGTTCAGGCTAGTTAGAACTATTTCAAAGAAGGACAAGGAAAAACCAATAGGTAATCTAATTTAATTAGGCCATTTCGGGAAACTAAAATTTTCATGAATATAAATAAAATACTTAATTGTTGCTTACCACCATCGCGCAGCGCGCAGCACTCAATAGGTAAAGGTTACGGTCTACTTAATAATTGTTTATAAAGTAAATATTAACTTTATAATTTTTCCTCGTCCTATTCATGAACAATAGGCGTACGTCAATGAAATGATAATATTACCATACATGTACGAGTGTACGTGATAGAGCTACGACTGCGATGCATTGATTCATGGCTGGACTATTGAGAAACATGCAGTTACGGACTCCACCTTTTTTCTCCACTGCATAGTCTGTGGTTTAAATTTTTTTTAAACAAATACCTTATATCCCCACAGAAGTAGTTGCTCCTTTGAAAGTTTGAATAAAACCTGTCCGGGCATTTGACAGCGCCGCGCGCCGTTATAAAACTCGACTCTAGGTAAGTCTTCCTTTTATTTTCATTTTCTTTCTGTATTACTCCAACCTTTCTATTCATGTGTCAAATACACAATATATACATTCGTTTTAATTTGTCTAAAACGTCCAATATATACGGGTAAGTAATTGGTCGTAACATTTCTCTGTTATAAGGTTAAAAGTAGCACTCGACAAAATGAAACTCCATAAGGATTATTGAATTCGGTGTTTTGTATAATCTACCATTCTAACTAAGGTAGCAGAACGAAGAGCGTGTTATCCTAGGAAGTTTATAGGTAATCAGCCTATAATGTTCTCACTACTGGGGTATAGGCCTTCTCTCTGCGAGAGGAAACGGGCTGTAATACAAGTCAATGGCTGTAATCAACAACGCGGGCCCAGTGCGGGTTGGTAGATCTCTCATGTCTTCGAATTTTTGGTTCTAGGACAATAGACGTGCCGGTGTCCTCATGATGTTTTCGTCTACCGTTTTTGAGAGCAGTGGTGATTAAATAAATTACACAAAGTAAAGCAACTGCCTGGGTTTGAACCAACGACTTACAACTCATAAGTAGGAGCCGTTAACACTATTATAGGCCAACACTGCTCTCACTTAGGAAGTTCAAAAAATAGATTGAAGGATAAACAAATAATACTAGCAGCGCCCCGCGTAATTTCGATCCAATGTGAATATAGGGATAAAAACTATCCTATGTCCTTTCCCGGGATTCAAACTATCTCTATACCAAATTTCATCTAAATCTGTTCAAGGGTTTACGTGTGATTAAGTAACAAACATCTTCACAAAATTTCACATTTATAATAGTAGGATAATTGAATTTATACCTGTTATTCAGCAGGTTGGACTCACTAATTAAAATTGGTCCTTGGCAGCTCTGGACAGAGAGAGATGGAAAGAAAATAGTGAAGCCTTTGCGCAGCAGACAGACATACACACATAACATTAGGATGGGATTTACGTTGGGTGAAGGATTATACGGTATTATTATTACAAAAAATTTTCCGTTTTAAGGATTATAATAAAACTTAAAAACTTCCGTCTGTAATAATAATAACGTATAATCTTTTGGAGCACAACGTAACATGCTTATTTTCTGCATTTTCATTCTAAGATAAAAGAAATAACCAAACAAACTATGAGGGCGCCACTGCGCGGACCGTGTCGTCTTATTGGCTAAAAAAAATAATCCAGTAAGCAGAAAATTATTGTGGAATAACTCATTCCTTAATGATTGTCTGCCCATTGTAGAAAATACACTACATAAACCGCTTGCGGTACCTATCTGTTTTTACTCCACTGATTTTAATGGGCCATTCTGTAAGTATTGATGTGCGCTTGGACGTATAGCGGACAGATTTCTTGGTCCTTCGCCAGCACAGTACCATCAAAGCTTTCAAATAGTATTGACTTACGCTCAAGCGCTAAGCGCCTTTTTGATAAGGGTCTGACTGCTTATCTGAAGTTTGTGAAAAACCTCAGTTTTCAGTTGTGTCAATAAAATATTCTATAGCTGTTTCTGACACGAAGTAGTGGAAATGAGCAGGAGAATACCTACCTTGTAAAATCAATCGCGGTCTAGTAAATATAATAAGCCTATGTAGACACTGGCGCTTTTTTAATGCAACAATTTTTTTCCACTCACTGGATTTTTCAACGCGATGAGATTTGAAAATCCAACAGTGATGCACTTTTCTAACGCGCTGGGGTGCACTCTGTTGAATTCTCAAAGCTCGGCTGAACGGCGAGAGTTGAAAATCCAGTGCACTTTATAAAAACATCGCATTTAAAAAGAGCCACTGCGTACATATATATATTAAAGCCCGTTGTATACGGCACAGTTTCATGGTACGGTGTATAAACCGCGCCGTAGAAAAAACGTGTATGTAAACAAGCTTCCATAGCGATCCATACAGCACTGACGAACCGTGCCTACACACGGCGTAAAAACCGCGCCGTAGAAAAAACGTGTGGAAGTTTCCTTAGTGATCCAAACAACACTGACGAACCGTGTACACACACGGCGAATAAACCGTGCCGTAAAAAAAACGTGTCCGTCAACAAGTTTCCTTAGTGATCCATACAACACTGACGAACCGTGCCTACACATGGCGAATAAACCGTAGATTTTCACGGCAAGAAAAACGTGTGTGTTCTGAGGGCCTAATAGTAGAACTTACACAAAAATAATATTCCGCTTCGTCTAACCAGTATGCTCTCGTTTTGTTTGTTTTTTAGGGTTCCGTACCCAAAGCGTAAAAACGGGACCCTAATAGGGTCCCGTTTTTATAGGGTCACCCTATTACTAAGACTCCGCGCGCTGTCCGTCTGTCAGTCTGTCTGTCACCAGGCTGTATCTCATGAACCGTGATAGCTAGACAGTTGAAATGTTCACAGATGATGTAGGTATTTCTGTTGCCGCTATAACAACAAATATTAAAACAGAATAAAATAAATATTTAACGGGGCCCATACAACAGACGTGTTTTTTTTCGGCGTTTTTGCCTTGTGGTACGGAACCCTTCGTATGCGAGTCCGACTAGCACTTGGCCAGTTTTTTATTTGTATTCGCATAAAATTGCTCTATCCTGGCTTTGTGATTATTTGCTCTTTTACTTGACCTCAGCGTTGTTACTTGGAGCGTTGTAAAACGAGATTTATACAGTTGTTATAATAATTATTATATCTAGTTTTTTTATAATAGTTTGTTAGCCCAATATTTTGTTTGAGAAAAGAAAATACTTTAACAAAAACTTGTTCAGTTAGACGTAATAAATTAACGTTGTTTGGTCTTTTGAAACGCGTTTATTTGTAAAAGTTTTTTAAAACAAAACCTTCGATGTAGGTATCTATTACGTGGAGTAGGTATCCAACAGAGGGCAGATTAGACTTCATACACTACTACACGAACTCGCCAGGATGATTCCCGTTCTCCCAACATCCGCGATAAATGTGTGGGAAAAAACGGGCTGTGCTATTAACTGAAAACACACTGCACGATGCTGGAAACTCAATTAAAATCCTTCGCTGCGGTCACACTACAATTTCTCTGAAACAATACGGAAATATTCCCAAATCCGCTGCAGATACACGTGTAAGTGTCGCTATTTTGCTGAAAGATCAACCTAATAACAGCTAATAATAAATGAATCCATCAACTAACATGAGCTTGTCGTACATATAATAAACTAGCTTCTGCCCGCGACTTCGTCCGCGTGAAATTTCTTTTTCCCCTGACCCACCCCGTCGCATCTCATCGCCTTCCCGCGCTATTACTTCGTTTTTGCTTATTGTTCTTTCTGACTTTTTTTTCTTTTTGCTCGGCTCCTAATGGTCATAGCGTGATGATAAGCTTTCTTAAAATTGTAAAAAAATAAAATAAATAGCCTATAGTCTTCCTCAAGAATTGGGCTATCAAATACAAAAATATTTTTTCAAATCCGACTGGTAGTTCCAGAGATTGCCTCCTACATACAAACTTACAAACTTTACCTTTTTATAATATTAGTATAGATAATATTACACCTCTGATTTACCCTTTGGGGGATTACAAGCGGGATGTTATGTAAATAATGGTCCTTCCTTCCGCTCTGAAAAGTGTTCGAGCTCGTAGCGTAGACCCTCTACGACGCTTCCATAAATACCTCTATAACCTTATATTCTTACACGTACGTATGTTTCAATAATAATGCAATTACTTGGATAGGTAATTTAGTTACAAGAGTAACCTACATTCTGACGTTAACTATCTCGCCTGCTACCCAGCTACGCTACGTTCCGCAGCATACTTAATTACGTAGCGCTACGACCGTAGACGCGTAGCACGGGTATCATTTTGTCGGTTTGCTGGAGCTCTAGTTGATGGCGGACTTAAAAACATGAAAATAAACATCTGTTTTAGTATTTTTAACAGACTCGTTTTTTACGAACTACAAAAAGAGAATGTCTGCCGTCATGCTATAAAAACCATTGTACCTAAAGGCTACCCAGACACAAATACGTGCTATGTATAATTAAAAAACAAAATAAAAACTCAAAGCTTACTTTCCAAGCAGAATTAATACAGAATGCTCGGAGCGCTTTAGAATAAAAACAAGCAATTAGACTAGGGTATTTTAATGTATAAAAAACTGGCCAAGTGCGAGTCGGACTCGCAGACGAAGGGTTCCGTACCACAAGGCAAAAACGCCGAAAAAAACACGTTTGTTGTATCCCGCCCCCTTAAATATTGATTTTATTTTGTTTTTAGTATTTGTTGTTATAGCGGCAACAGAAATACATAATTTATGAAAATTTCAACTGTCTAGCTACCACGGTTCTTGAGATACAGCCTGGTGACAGACAGACGGACGGACGGACGGATAGACAGCGAAGTCTTAGTAATAGGGTTCCGTTTTTACCCTTTTGGTACGGAACCCTAAAAAGCAAGGACTTGGCAACTTGTCCCTGAGACTAAGTACTTATTTTAATAAGCTTTCAGGATTTCTTCTCCCTAGGGCTAACCTCGAACGACCACCCTGTTTTTATTATATTGTCTCATCTACATAATCGCGACCCTCTTTTATAAGCGGTAGTACAAAAAATATCTAACCTAATTACACATAAAAAATAAAAAACTCAAGAAAGTACTCTTTACTTTCTGCACGGCAAACTGAACAAGATTACAATTCACTTCGAGTTGCCGTAGGAACCCATCGCTCGGTGGAATTTCCTTTAATATTCATTCATCTTTGATATATATTTCTGCAAATAGAATCGTTGATAGGCTTCCCGTTTGATTGAATTGAATATGTACAGAAGTTTCGAGGAAATTAATTTTATTTTATCTCTAACTGACACTCCTTTCACATATGCTCAGCGGAGCATAGAAGGCAGCTATATTAATCTTAGTTTTTTGTAAACTGTATATTCTGTGTCTGGATCACGTGATCCGTATCCGGACCTAGGCACGTGCCCAGAGCGAAATCGTTGTCCATTTTGCTAATCCATACTTGTAAATTGGAATATCTGAATATTCACCAAATAAAATAATATTACGAGTAAGTGCTTAGCCGTGTCCTATTTTTGGGGAAATTCAAACTGGGTCTCACCCTTTTTACCGTTGATCCCAGTCTCTCCTTAATTTACGGAACGGCCTTTCGACTTGATTTATTACTTTTGCCAAAAGTCAGACAGTAATTTTACAATAAGAAATATCTACAACACGGTTAATCTACGCTTGCCGCGGTTGGTCTGTGGATGGGTAACCATCTTCACATACCGAGACCCCTCCGTGCCTCGGGAAGCACGTTAAGCCGTTCGTCTCGGCTGTCATTTGTGGCTCTTCGACAGTCGTTACGGGTCGTCAGAAGCCCGAAAGTCTGACAACCAGTCTTACCAAGGAGTATCGTTTTACCCAGTAACTGGGTTGTGGAGGTCAGATGGGCAGTCGCTCCATGAATACTCAGCTGCATCCGGTTAGACTGGAAGGCGACCCATAGTTAAGAAAAGGCTAGGCAGATGTTGAAATATCTACAACACATAAACTTACTTCAATAAATAGTTACCTATCTCATCCATATTTTATAGCTCCCATTAAATTTTTCTACTTTTTAACGCTCGTAAAAATAAATCTTTTCAAACATGTTTACATGTATGTAGGTAACTTGTTGAGGTGCTGACAGACTGAACAGGTGTTCCGATGAGCGGCAGCATTATGGCGCAGTTTCGTGACGCGTGCACGTCAGTCTTAAATGATGGCCTGATTGAAAGATTGCCGATGCGAAACGAGCCTACGATTTATTGGTAGAAAATTGCGTGAGATAGAATCGAAATGTCGGATATAATCGAACTCTTCGATTGAAATATCGTGTTACAATAATTGGTACGTGGATTGTTAAGGCAGGAAACTAGTACTGTTAGTTCTAGTTCAACTAGTATTATCAGCTAGCACAGGGTACCGTAAACATAGACTCATGAGGATAAATCTGTACGTCACGTAGCACCAACCATTGATTGCTAATTAGATGATGATCTTTTCCTAAGAAAAGCCACATGGATTTCCCTATCATTATAGCTCTTTAAGTACTTCTAAACTTGGGTACAGCTAATGGCCCGCCGTCTAACTTAACGAGTTCTAACTTTAGACCTAGGCTAAACCTGAACTTTATTGCTGCGACAGACGTAAACTTCTTAATGCAAACTTGACAACTTAGACTCGGGTTTAACATCAGTTTTCGTAACACCCGGTTCGAAACTGGGTCTAAAGATAAACCTTGTTTTGTAAAAAGGCCGATTATGTTTAAACAATACACGTGTCCTGTTTGAGGCGAGAAGTTATAGCGCCACTGACTGACGCTAACCACAATCGTTTAGCCATAAAGATATTGTAATGTACTAATGATTCATGACGCAAACACATTTATTATTTTACGTACGTACAGTTAAATCACAAGCTATATTTAGGTCAGTCCCGTTTTGTATTGACGCCTCATTATCTGCATGGCAACTAGTTTAGGACAATGACATTTGGGGTTATACTGAATGGCTTTCCTTAAGGAAAAGTTTCTACGTAATGTAATTATATTCTAAAATGGTTTTGCGTCAAATCTGGAACTGACCACGAAATAACGCGTAAATTACCGACTAGGGTGACATAATAGATTAAACACCAAATGACATTTTTGTGTGTCTGTCACTCATTACTCATTAGCATAGATCCGTGCTCATTAGCATAGATCCGTGCTCATTAGTATAATAATGTTCAAGCCTGTGATACCCTCAGGGTTAGTGGCGGCACGCGTCACCGTCAGAGACGTGCAGCCGTCTGCAGTTGCAGGCTGCAGTTGAACACTAAGGCGGGAATAGTATTTGGTCTTTTTTTGAAAATAATAATTACAAATAGTGAACTACAATTCTCTAAAGAGGTCAAATGCAAACTTTGAAAACAGTATCCCTTAATTAATTAACGAAATATTAAGTTTTGCAAGTCAAAGTAGTTTGCCCTAACGATGTTTCAGTGAAGGCACCGTACAAGTTTATCGAAGAAAGTTTAGGGTTTAATTAATTATTTGTTAATATCAATTCACGGAGTTTCACTATAAGCTGCAACCCTTATTACTGGACAAAGTGGTGAGCGTCAAGATGACGGGATCAACTCCCCAATTTAAAATTTATCACAATAAAGTGTTTGTACTACTATGAATGATAGATAAGTTTTAATGTACTTAGGTAATGAATATGAAAATTACACACTTTCATGTACTTAGGACGTACTAAGTTTCTACATTTAATTTTGCACGAGCTCTAACGATTTTCATATGAATTCAGAGATAAAATGAATCATCGAATTGGCGGGGCCAATGTTTTAATCACATAAATTGAATTTGGCACTTACAATTGTATTGAAAATTGAGTATATACCTGTACATATGTAGTACTAAGTCTTCGGGTGTGAATTACCTGCCTCTGAGTAGCGCTTCCAGAAGGTCCGTCAAAGTGGCGGGACCAGGGACGTCTTGACATACTTCCTTTACCTTTAGAGGTACAAATGTTTTGTTTAGGGTACAAATAGTACATATGTAGTACAAACACTTTATTGTGAGAAATTTTTAATTGGGGACTTGATCCTGTCATCTTGACGCTCACGACAAAGTGACAGTAGCATTTGTTTATATTTTGATTATTCAACGATATCGTCGGCGATTAGTCCTGTTTTTTTTTAAACGTCGTTTTTACTGCTGGTTTAGTTTTCAAGGTATATTCTAAACTAGCTTCTGCCCGGGACTTCGTCTGCGTGAAATTTCTTGTTCCCCCGACCCATCCCGTCGCAACGCATTGCTTGTCCGCGTCATTACTCCGTTTTCGCTTAGCGTTCAGTTGCCTTGTTTTTTTTTTTGCTTGGGTCCTGAGGATCTAAGCGTAATGTTAAGTAGCCTTAGCCTTCCCCAAGGATTGGGCTATCAAAAGCTAAAATAATTTTTCAAATCCGCTTTGTAGTTCCAGGGATTGGCGCGTTCAAACTCTTTAGCTTTATTATTAGTATAGATATAGATCATGCATTTTCATTATAAAAGTAACCTTGAAATGTGTACAATTGTGCGAGGAAAATCAACGTTAAAAAGTTTACCGCAGTCTACGCAAGCGCGCGAGGGCCACAATATACGCAAAACGTGAGAACTCCCGTATTGTTTGATTCCAAACAAAACAAACACGTCTTTTATAAACTGACCTCGTTTGCGTTGTCTATACTTAGTGTGTAGAACATATGGCACGCTGTATCAACAGGAACGAAGCGACGTCATTATAAATATGTGCTGCAGTAACGGGTCTCATCGAACATTTTTAAAACTTTTGAGAATCCTCAATCTACCTAGCCGGTTCTCAACTACATAATTATGTTGGATTCGACTGCCAGTCTAACCGAACGCAGCTGAATACCAATATTTTACATGGAGCGACTGCCCATATGATCTCCACAACCCAGTTACTGGGTAAAACGATACCCAGGAAGGTAGGACCTGGTTGTTAGACATTTTTCTACGAATGACAGCCGAGACCAATTTCTATGGCCGGGAACAACAGCTCAACGTGGTTTCCGAGGCACGGAGGAGTCACAATCTGTAATTGATGGTGGTGAATGCGAATGGTCACCCATCCACGAACAGACCGCGGCAAGTGTAGCCTTACCTTCGACCTACCCGTGTGGCTGTTATTATTTAGCCACAAGCCCCTTCCAACTTCTGAGAATTCACACACGGAGACATTTTGAATTTGATGAGTTCCAGGACCACACACATAATACAAAGCGTATTTTGATCTCCTTATTGCACGACTCATAATGCGAAGCATTAGAGTGCTTTGCGATCGAAAAAAAATGTTTGCCTCCTTTCTGCAACTGTTTCTATTGATAAACTTCTGATAGTGCAAAAAAACATCAAAATATTTTTATAAAAATTCCCGTCAATCAAGTGTGAAACCCGAAAACATTGTAGCTTGCGAAACATCTTCAATTGACTCAATTTTTTTTTTAATAGATTCGTTTCACCCATATCAGGAACCTTTTTCAATAAGGCCTTATTGAAAATGGTTCTTTTATTCAAAGTAGTTTAATTATACATAATTAATAAAAACCAACTAATAATATATTATCTATTTCTATGGTTTTTATAGCATCAAATGAGCGTTGAGTCGTACACTTTTGGATTTTCCAAAATTTAAAAAAATTGTTCTTTCTTTTATGTATTCGAACGTTAACAATTAAACAGTTTTCAGTCGTTAGAATCAACAGTCAGATTTAAGAAAAAAAAACATTTTTGATCCGACTTAACAGTCGGAATTGTTTTTTTTTTGTAACTTACTTTCCAGAGCATAGCGCGTTCAAACAAACTAACTCTTCAGCTTTACTGTATTAGTATAGATTTTTGTAGGAGTTTCAGCAAAATAAACTTTAGATTCGCTTTCTGACTGCAACATGCACCGTGCGTCGAATGGATTAATTTACGCTCCTCTGTTTTATGACACTTTGAACATTTTTAATGATCTCTCGCGATACTAAAAGCTTTTATTCATTGCTGATAAATCGCCGAGCTTTTTAATTAAAGTGTTTTAATCAATGTTTATTACCTACTACGACAAACCATTTAAGACTCTAATCTTAATACATTGTAAATGATTTTATGAACTTCATATTTTGGAAAAACCTTTTAATTGCTGTAATGAGATTTATAGATTTTCCTATGTTTTAAGTATCTAGATGATATAAAGAACTGCTTATTTATTATTACCAAAGTATGATCAATATACTAATAATAACGCTGAGGAGTTTGTTTGTTTGAATGTGCTAATCTCTGGAACTAGCAGTCCGATTTGAAAAAATATTTTTGCATTTGATAGCCTAATTTTTGAGGAAAGCTTTATGTAGTATCACGCTACGACCGGAAGGAGTTGAGCAAACAGAAAAAAGATCAGAAATAACGCGAAGCAAAAACGAAGTACAGCGCCGTCCGACGGGGTGGGACGGGGGAACAAGAAATTCTACGCGGACGAAATCGAGGGCAGAAGCTAGTAAATAATAAAAAGAAGATACTAACAACAAATACTTACGCCAGAATACCCCTGCAATTCTTGCAGCACGAAATAAATCAAACACATTATTTTCGTTATTGCGTTTTCATGAAATATGTATTCACTGAACCTTCAGTACAACGAGTTTGCATCGATATTACAAAGAATAGAGATACTTAGAAATTGTTACCTGCTACCGGTACAAATAGCTGAGGGAACGTAGATACAACAAGTAGTGCGGGGCCCATCATCAGTCGTCGGAATGGTCCATTGTACGAGTTCCGGTCGCCGTCAGGCCTTTGACAAATTTTCTTATCCGGCACTAACAACCGAGCATTCTAGTTAGTTTCTATTTCTAGTATTATATACAATTTTCTATTTGAATTCTGTACAGTAAAGGTAATCAGAGTGTGTACTGACAAGGAATGAAAAGGTTAACCTTTTCGGGCCTTAAGAGCCTATACTACCTCAGCTAAAATTCACTCTTTATCTCGCTCGCACGATACTGCTCGCGGACTGTGTGAAAGCGAGACAGAGTGCGGTGCTGGGCGGGAGGCAGCGCCAATAGTTTAGGTATTTGCTTTTTACGGTGAAAATAAAGGTAATTCAAAAAAACTAACTAACATAAGACCTGCTTTATAGTTAGTTCAGTTAGTATGCAAAGTTTCATGATCTAATTTGAAGTATTTTTTGACGTGACAACGTCTTAAATTAGGTTGCGGCTGGGAGTCACTTATGAAAAAGTGTAACGCTCGGTAACGTTACGATGAGTCACCGAACGAGAGAGAGGCCCGCCGAATGCCTTGCGTCTCTCTCCCACTCAACTATTCTACCGAGAAAAAGACGTTGTCACGTAAAATCTTCGCCCGTAAAACCGACTTTACAGGCAACCATTTTTTGACGTGACAACGTCTTAAATTAGGTTGCGGCTGGGAGTCACTTATGAAAAAGTGTAACGCTCGGTAACGTTACGATGAGTCACCGAACGAGAGAGAGAAAGACGTTGTCACGTAAAATCTTCGCCCGTAAAACCGACTTTACAGGCAACCATTTTTTTTAATACCAGCGGTTTATTGTTCGGTTTGGAGGTAACTTTGTAATTTTTTTCTATCGAGAAAATTTTATGGAATCGTGTTTTCGTCTAACATAAGACCTTACATTAATCCTCAACTTTAGCATATATTTATTTCAAAATTAATGCTGCGGAATTTTCGACATAACGGAGGATCATGCTAAGCCATTTGAGGTAGTATAGGCTCTTAACGGGCCTAAGCCCGTCACAGACCATTTTTACGGGCTCACCTCACAGTTGGAAATGGTGACGTTGTGGATGAGCTCGTTAGGCGGAAAGGTCTTGCTTGTAAATTGGTTAATTTTTAGGGTTCTGTACCCAAAGGGTGAATACGGGACCCTATTACTAAGACTCCACTGTCCGTCTGTCACCAGGCCATGTCATGAGCCGTGATAGCTAGACAGTTGAAATTTTCACGGATGATGTATTTGTTGCCGCTATAACAACACATAAGTACTAAAAACAGAATAAAATTAATATTTAAGGGGGGCTCCCATACAACAAACATGTTTTTTTCGGCGTTTTTGCCTTGTGGTACGGAACTTTTCGTGTGCGAGTCCGACTCGCACTTGGCCAGTTTTTCTATCTGCCACAGCACTCTTCTTTTTATTCAATTTTGAACCAATTTCGACCAACCAATGGGGGATTTACACTAGGTCGATTTTCGCCGTGCTGCTGGCTGGTCGCTTACCAAATCGCCTCACAAGTAGAATCGCCACCTCATTTACACAGGTCGATAAAAATCGCAGGTGACTAGTTCATTTAGCATCCAAGTGTCGACCTTCATGCGGCGGGCGATCGCATGCGACTGATCATTTTCACGGTCGATTTTAGTCACCCGCCGCATGCGACCTGTCGCTGCACGACAAAAGTTGAAACCTAGTCTACTTTGGAACTTGCGATTTTACTCACTTGCGGCCTAGCCTTGCCATTTAGACTGTCGAATAGCGTGCGGCTATAGGGCTACCTGTGTAAAGCAACCGCCCTCTAGAATATTGTTTGTTATCAAACTAAGAATACATTTATTACGTTCAGCACGCGCTAATCTTAAAACCAATAGTTACACTAGAATAGTCGAAGCGTGAGCAAATCCCAAACTAATGCAATTCACAAACCACCCATAAATACCTGATATGCCTTATCAGTCATTGTCATTTTCTCTTCAATAAAACGTGACGACAACAGATAAATAACGTTTAACACTCTTAAAACAGTAAAAGATAAATTCCATGTTGCATTTAACATTTCAGTGAATATAGAAAACGAAAAACAAAAATCTAGAGCCGTGTTTTGACGATATAACATGGCGTGACGTGACGCGTTCATTGACGTCAAACGAAGATGCCTGTTGCATGCTAGCAAGATTACAGGTAACATGTACGTTTATTGACGTCCAAAAACCTAGAATTTTGGACTATACCTATTATCAGCATGCCTGATGACTACCCGCCATTTCGCTTTTAAAACATTTCGAAAATACCATCACAGTTTTACACTTCCAAAACACGAATGAAACACGTAACTCCTAAAATACTGCGTAGGTACTGATTACCTCAAAAGTAATAAAAGTATTTAAAGCGTTTTTTTACGATCTCTTCCTCATCTCCTGCGTAAAGTCAGTGTCAGCCTTTTCCCAACTATGTTGGGGTCGGCTTCCAGCCTAACCAGGATTACCAGGAGTACCAGGATTGGATAATAATAATAATTTTGGATAAATTCTAACGTGCGATGAGTGTGCATTTGCCAATTTGAGTAACTACCCTAACAACTTAGCACAGTGGAACAGGTAAACCTTAGCGAACTTTAGACTGAAGAAAATATAACAAGACATTCGCGCAAGTCTATAAATCGATTGTCTGGATAAACTATGGGGTGATTTCTTTATTTATTGAGAGGAACAGCAAACAGTTACCTACATTATAAGGACTTACAACTAGTTTAACAAAGTAACATTTGGTTATAAAGTAACCCACAACCGCTGTCCACAAGTAGGCAAATGATGCATCACTCTTAACGGTTTCCACGCTACCATTGCTCTTTACCAGGAAAAGTCTTATGTTAGATTAGCTTCTGCCCGCGACTTCGTCTGCGTGAAATTTCTTTTACCCCCGACCCACCTCGTCGCATTGTGCATCGCCTTCCCGCGCATTACTTCGTTTTCTCTTAGCGTTCTTACTAACTTATTTTTATTTTGCTTGTCTCCTTAGGGTCCGAGCGTGATGCTAAGTAGCCTATAGCCTACCTTAAGAATTGGGCTATCAAATGCAAAAATAATTTTCAAATCTGACTGGTAGGTAGTTCCAGCGATTAGTGCGTTCAAACAAACAAAAACTTTTCAGCTTTATTATTAGTACTTATAGATAGACATAGATGTAGCTTTTCAATTCAAATTCAATCAAAAAATAAACATTGAAATGGGTTACTTACGCCTCTGTAGTGAAGGCAACTCAAATTCCATTAAATCATTGAGTGGCGATTAAGTATTTCATATTGCTAAATTGCTTGAGTCATCATCTGCCTAGCCTTTTCCCAACTATGTTTGGGGTCGGCTTCCAGTCTAACCGGATGCAACTGAATACCAGTATTTTACATGGAGCGACTGCCTATCTGAACTCCACAACCTAGTTACTGGGTAATACGATACCCCTTGGTAAGACTGGTTGTCAGACATTAGGGCTTCTGACTACCCGTAACAACTGTCAAAGATCCACGAATGACAACCGGGACCAACGGTACTTTCCGAGGTACGGAGGGAGGGGTCTCGGTATGTAAAGATCGTCACCCATCCACAGACCAACCGCGGCAAGCGTAGCTTAACCTGATCGATCGACCTGTGCGGCTTTTATTATTTAGCTACGGGCCCCTCAAAATTGCTAAATTGTTTGAGTGTTTACATAAATTATTATCCTGTCATTGTGTCAACTGAAAAGCGCTTAATAATAACAATATCATGAAATAATTATTATTTATGTCACAGTTTATCGTGGCGTCGTTTAAATTTGGGCGAGCCTGTCACTCGCCCCCAATTTTATCGTCCCACTTTATACCAGATCAATAAGCAATTAAAATCCGTTTAGCAATATATTTCTCAATACAAAGGAAATAAATGGAACCCTTCTTATACGTGCTGATAAACTGGCTTCGGATTATATTGACGATCGTGAGAATTAACTTATCTTGTATCTGTGCGAACTATGCTGTACAATAAGTACAGTACTTATTAGAAAAGCTAATAACATGATAAGATTATTGGTTAATCAGCATCAGCAAGATGGTATGGTGGTTCACGCGTCATGTTCGTGAACGGGCGCCGTCGGTTGAGAGGTTGAGACTGGTCATCTCATAACTGCCAAGGCTTTTTTTTAATCTTATATTTTGAATTGTTTCTTCATTTCTGTCTTTTTTTACATTGTTCTCACATATAGAAGCAACAAGAATAATGAACCCAGGATTTTGTAATATCTTGATTTAAAAAGTGTCCATGGAGTTTCTTGCCCGTTCTTCTCCATAGAGATCTACGTTTTGGAATGGGCAACTAGCTTCAACTTTCTGGCTAACTGACAGACTATTTAATTTTGACAATTCAAAAGTGCTTGTACAAGGTTTAATTGAAATAAATGCTTTGAGTTTGAGTATGGGTAGTGGGTATAGCATCGCCAATAGTTGAAAGCTATTTTAAAGCACCCCAATAAACGTCCGAAAATGATATAGTCCAAGCCGGTTGTGCCACGTTTGTGTTAAAAATCGTTCTATCACTTTCATAAATTGTTTGTGTAGAATCTCCGCGGAGAAACGGGCTCCGCTGTCTTTCTAGAGAAATAAGGCAACAATATTAATGATAGCGTCAGACAAACTTAGTTACAGCTACAGGTTTATTACTGTGTACTACACCACCCGCTACCATTATAATAGCATTAGTTCCCCGATCGAGGAAGGCTCCTATTACACGTAAAATATTTTTTTATCACATCTATTCAAAAAGAGCTAGTGTATTCTTCGTAAATAGGGACTAAAATAGCTCTTTAATCCCTAGGGACTAAAAGTGATTTGAATCTGGTATACGGGTGGATATTCTTACACTGAAAAAAAAAATCGGTAATACCAATCGATTTTTCGGTAATATTCACCGCTTTGGTCAGTAAAAATAGAGCCTATTGTCCAAAGAAGTATAACTAACTGAAAAAAAACAGTTGAGTTATAACAGTAGATTTTACTGTGCATCTGCAACTGTTTTTTGGTCGGCTATTCTTATTGTTTGTAAGACAGTAAATGATAAGACAGTAAGAAAAAACAGTAAAGGAAAATCAGAACAGACAGTAAAGAAAAACAGTAAAGAGTGTCTTCTTTACTGTTTTTTTTTACTGTTTCTAACAGTAGGTTTAACTGAATCATGATAGTACCTATAATCGTCATGCAAACAGTTGATTTTACTGTGTTCACACAGTACATACTACGTAGGACAACATGAATGAGTACTGTGGGATCAACGTAGTAGTAACCATGGAAGGCCAGTTATAAGTACTGTAAGCAACAGTAGCGGGTAATTTGTGCAGGACGTTAGCAGTTACTGTGCGATCCAGTAGAACGAACTGTAAGCGACCAGTTCTGTTCATTGTAAGTATGCATTAGTAGTGACTGTTTCCTCACAGTAACAGGCATGTAAATTCACAGTAAGGTATACTTTGGTTGCTCATTAAAATATACCTTGCTGTCCAGTTGGCAGTACCTTAGATATCAGTTATAATAATTGATAGTACACATTAATAACAACCGTTCCCTCTGTTATTTGTACAGTTGAGATACGTTACTAGTTACTGTGCGAAAACAGTAACTAATACTGACTGTCAGGTATCAGATACTGTGAGAATACTTTAAACGATACTGTGAGGTTTGCTAGTAGGAAATGTGGGCACATTAAGGTATACCGTGATTATCAGTTATAACAACTGTGTCTCCATTAAAAGTAACTGTGCCTTACAGGTTTAGGTACATACTTCCACAGTAACATGCAGTGACCGCGCATTACCTACTACTGTAAGACTCAGTTACCATAACGTATTGTCACAGGAACGGGTACTAAAGAAGCTAAGTTGTAAGTACTGTAAGCGAACTTTATCCGGAACTGTTCATTCGCAGTGACAGGTACCTGTTACATCACAGTAATTACTGGGTACTCAACCCAGTAATTACTACTGTATATCGTAATGTTCAAACATTAAGCTAGACAGTAGTAATTACTGGGTTGAGTAACCAGTAATTACTGTGATGTAACAGGTACCTGTCACTGCGAATGAACAGTTCCGGATAAAGTTCGCTTACAGTACTCATTCGCAGTGACAGGTACTATTCATGACAGTAATTACTGGGTTGGGTACCCAGTAATTACTACCTGTAATTGCGAATGAACAGTTCCCAATGTCGTAATATTTAATATTACGATACAAAGTAGTAATTACTACTGTATATCGATATTATTAAACAATATCCAATGTATAGCATTATTTCAGTAGCAGTGTGGAATTTCAGTAAAAATGCAAAAACTCGTAAGAATCATATTTATTTTTTAAGATTATTATATTAGATTACAATTACCTATATTAAAAAATATGTAGGTAGGTACTATAAAAAAAAAGTATCAAAGCAAAAGAAAGAGGAAGAATGAAGAGAGGTGTGGTGGTGGTGAGGAGGAACACACCACACCTAAAAACCAAAATACTGTTTTTCTCTCTTAATTTGACAGATAATATTATGATATGCTACATGATAATAATATTCATAATTTCAATATTTACCAACTAAATATGTAAGTATGCTTAAAATACATTAGTGCCTTTTGACAAAAAAGTATGAGTATCACATTTTAACTTACTTCCTACTTAAAATGTATTTAAACTTAAATTATACATATATCCACAGCCTTGATAATGTTTGGCATTTCATAAACAATATTGTCGACAATCACATACCTGGCTGAAATTTTTTTCAGAGGGCCTGCAACTATTATGTATGGCTGAATTGTTAATCCTAGATGTAAGTACTTTTCCTGGCGTGCTTACTGCTGTTCTTGAAGCTCTTGCTCTTCTTTAATATGAAGGATGAAGTTCTCGCGCAGTTCTACCGCTGACCTTTTCTTTTTCTTTAAGTTAATAGGTCCGAGCAGATGCGGAATTAGCAGAAGAACCACAAGATTGCTCGTCTCAGAATCTGGGTCTGAAAAATAAAAGAAATCATTTAGTACCTAAAGTAATTAAAAAATATGTTCGAAAAATAGTTTTAAGTATTATTTTGTACTTGATTGACTCTAACTGTGATACGAAAATAGCTGGAGTAATAAAATGTATGTATGGTTACAAATACGAGTAGGCACTTCCAATTTAACAAATCGAAAAAACCCCGCTGAATAGAAAATGAAAGTGACATGATGTATAACCTAAAAGATAAAGGTGTAGTTTTCATATTTGTAATATACAGGTTGTTGGGCTAAACGAGGGACACACTTTGAGGGGAGTTAGTACTCATGAAAATGAGCAACTTTTACTATGGGGCCGAACCTGAAATCGCAAAAAAAAATCAGCTGTTCAGTACATTTTGACGAGCTATGCAAACATAAATGTAGGAAACGGCTGATTTTTTTTTCGCGATTTCATGTTTGTTCCCATATTAAAAGTTGTTCATTTTCATGAGTACTAACTCCCCTCAAAGTATGTCCCTCGTTTGACCTAACGCTCTGTATATTTAATAAATAAATTTTAGACTATTTTAAAACAAATTACATTATACCCGACTGCATTTTAAAATATGTAGTAACTGAAAAGTAATAAACAAGCTGTCAATTCTACAATAGAAAATATGAATGTAAAATGTTTGTGTGTGCATGTATATTTGTAACTTATTGTTATAATATTATATGTAACGAATTTTGATAGAATTTGATATGGACACAATTTAGACCTGTTGGATTGACACAGGCTACTTTTATTCCCAGTAAGCTCGATTAACACCGCGGGGCGCAGGTAGTCTAGTAATAAAATAAAAATTACACAAAAACAACTCACCACGAGAGAGTTGTTTCAACTCTGCCAGGTATGTGTTCTTTCTTGAGATCTTGTCAAATGCCGCAAGCAACTTTACTTTGAGCAGAGGGAATTTGTCATCGAATGCGGTTTCGTTTCCTGGGTACCAAGCATGAAAGTCGGCAATTAGCTGAAACCAAAATACTGTGATAATAGGAACCTATGTTAATATTGTACTAAGTTTTTCAAATTACCTATACTAATGTATAATTTTATGTAGTTCATGGCTATCGGGGATCTTGATTAACTTAATCTTAATTTGTTCGGCCGATTTGGTTTAATGAGTCACCTCATTAACATAAAAACATAAGCAGACACAAACTTTTGCTTTTATAATATTAATTAATATGATAATAATACATACCAAGGTATAGCCCCGAAAGCGTCGAATGCAGGGAAATTCCTGGACGTATGATTCTCTTTCATTTGATAAAATGCGTTTTAGTCGTTCCTTGTTAGTTTTGTCCCATTTTTCTGCACATGAACTGTAATCATGAACATTGTCTTTTAGCCATTCTATCATTTCCTGTATCTCCTGGCTAGTGTCGTCGCCTTTCTTTTAGAAACTGCAGGCCATCAGGAGTCTTTTCAAGCAGCGTTGTGAGACTCTGAAAACAGGGAAGATTGTTAATAGACCGCCTCATTTGCCTAGTGTTTAGTTTAGTGTATTTATTGATCACGCAGCTAGTAATTAAATAAAATTATTAAAATTATATCCCAGTTGGGAGTTATGAGTTTGAAAGGCGTTTGACCTAAAGCTCCGCCCAAACACGAAAAATATTAGGTTGGTACAGGGCCACTATGAATAGTGTTAATTGATAGATAACTTACATCAAGACATAGGGGACATGGATTTGCATGACAACGAGGTGCTTGGTGATGATTATGCCGAACTGATTGGTGAATTTGTAAGTCCACCAACATTCTCTCCGTACACTTCCACAAGGTTCTCAAGATTGTCCTAAATCTGTAAAAAAAACATTTATGTTCACAAAAAATAGATGCCAAGGCGTGACTATATTTTTATATATAAATTATTGTGTGCTTACTTTACTACACCACTCAGTTACATAGGAATTTAGCTTGGAAGCATTCCACTTCAGTAGCGCTCTTTTAAATTTGGCTTGTGGGCCAATAGCTGGTATTAGCTCCCGGATTTGCTCATCATCGAGCAAAGAAAGCGCCTCTAAGTCAACTTCATGTTCTGAAATAACAAAGATTTATAATTATTTAATTAATTACAGTCTTGCATACAGATACAGACAGCAGCACAGACAACATTCTTAACACAGATTTTCATTAGCAAAATTTATTAGTGTACTTTATTTTACGTTACGCACTCGACAGTCTACCTACTGTGCAGTCAGTAGCTCGCAACACATGTAAACAGTTTATGCCAGTCAAGCTACTGACCTGCACGAGTAGGTAGCTATACCTAGGTAGGTACACGATGCAAGCAGTTCTAACACGACTGCGTAGCGTACTTAAATGTAAGTACCTAGGTAAAGTATAAACCATAAAGCCATAGGTACATAACATACATAGCAAACATATTCATGTAATACCGTGTCCACGGGACACACACATCCTATCAATCAAGTAGATCCTACTTCAAACAAAAAGCGTAGGTACCTTGGTACTAGGGTTAATTAAATTATCTGACTAATCCTGCCCCGACACGGCGTAACGTGAATCTTCACAAGGTGAAAAATAACAGAGCATTCCATAGTGTGTAGGTTATTATTATTACCATTAAACTCTCTTAGACGTGAATGGACTCCAACAAGTCATCACTGAAACATAAAATCTTATTCAATTTGGCCCTAAAATTGGTAGGAACGTAGTTTCAAAGTAGGTAGGTACATAAAACTTAGTTACTTACCAATAAATTTGTCGAGATATTTCTCAAAGCCCCACTCCTTTAATAAACGTTCCATATCGTTCATGGAGCACGCACAGACTTGGTAAACTGCGTTGTCACTATTTGTTTGTTTAATATTTTTGTGATTTTTACACGATCATGCGAATCACGGCTACGCTACGCCACACAAGTCACACGACGGAAGCGAACTGATCAACTGACTGTTGGTTTGGTGGCGCGGCAGTCGCCGACGCGCGCGCGTCGCATGACCTTCGCATGTCGCGCTAGGGATGTGTATTTTCTAAACATTATCGATTCTATAATTATAAGAGCAAGGTAAAAATTTGGCGTGTTTTAAAACAACTACATGAATGATATGATTTTATTTCTGTAAGTAGGTTTGTACAAACACTTTTACACGTCAATCATATTTTTTTTTTAAACTAGATGAGGTCGGCGTTTCCAAACTGACTATTCTGAGAAGAAAGGCCGAAACGAACTCAGAAGTCACAGTCTCTTTTAAAGTCCAGACAAAATCTTGGTCAGATCGTGTAACTTACATAAAAACCGAATTCAAATTTCTATTGCACGATATCTAGTTAAAATTCGCGTCTAATTTAGTTTGATCACACATGGTACCTCTTGCTTACGCATGTTGCCACGGAAACCATTAGTTACCACCAGTGATTGTGAAAATTATCATGATTGTGTAGATGATATTTGAGATACGTATTACGGCACACGTATAAATTCCTCAAAATCAACTTTTAGACAACAACAGAAGAATCATCAAAATCTATTGAGAATTGGCGAAGATTTATTATCTATTCATTATTTATAGGTACAATATTGATAGAATTTTCATAATTGGTCTTTAATTGACGGAGAAACCGACGAACATCTATAAAAAATACATACAGCCGAACATAGAACCGCTTTCTTTTTTAAAGTTGGTTAATTAAATAGGACTTAGTACTATGGACTGTTAAATAGATATAACAGTTGTTATTTCAATCACACTAATATGATAAAGCTGTAATCGACATCGAAACTCGTGATGAGGTGAGGTGAGTACCTACATCACTAAATCACGATGCAACGTGCTTCCACGCCCCGCGCCCCGCTCCCTTCCCAATCACGTAGACAGTTATTTTAAATGTTTTGCTATGAATATGATTTAATGCTAATGTTTTAAACATTTAAGGCGAAAGGCCATAAAAATACTTTTCTTTTGTTTAGGTACTTTAATTAGGCAGAGATGCGAAATTGCTATTGTTACATAGGTAGGTATAAGAAAGAGTAGGGTCTGATATCTAAGTAAGTATATAGCCTTTAGAGGCACCTACCTAAAATGCCAAATATGTACTAACCTAGCAGAGTCTGATAAATCTAGAGATGCATCGGGTAGGCAGGTAAGTAATATCAGTGCTCCGCCGTCACTCGCGCTCACTTTTAAGTTAGGTACGAGGTAATACCTATTACATAGGTACCTACTTACATATAGTTAGGTAGGTACATAGTTACGTACAGTTTTCTTACCCCCAATTTGCAAGCTGACAACAGCTACCTACCTAGTGGATTTTTATGCTGCAGTAGGTAGGTACTTAAAAATATAAAAACTATTTACAGCGTATTAGTAACCTAGGTACATGTACCTACCTATGGTAGGCACTTACCTAATGAAAAGGTATATCTGGGGTCTGGGGGCACGGGAGTGCCCCGCCAAGACGATCCAAGCGAAGCGCATGGGCACTACCTACCTTTTCTCGAAGCACTTCGTCGTATTTTTGAACCTTCATAACTTGGGTTTGGATTATACCAGATAAACAAAATTTTCAGGATATGATGTCAGTGGTTGACTTATTAAACCTATAAAGTTTCAGTTGCATAGCTCTTATACTTTAGATTTTATTGATATCTAAAATACCCCGATTTCGTCACTGACTCACTGATTCACTGACTCACTGACTCACTGATGATCATCAATATTCTAAGGGTCTTCCTGAAGTCCTAGAAAGCTAAAATTTGGTATGTAAGCTAGTAATAGCACACAAACAACAAAAAAACTCTGAAACTTGGAACTTTTACCCTCCAAACCCTTACCTATTTTAAGGGATGGAAGTTTGTACGAGATTTCCGCAAATTTTGATGCTAGAGTTCTGAAAACTGATATAGGGACTCCTTGTTATAAATAATAAAATACGTATTTCAGGATTTTCAGTAAATACCTAAAGCCCCCAAAAAAATTTTTTTTTTTCATAAGCAACTTTCAAAAAGATGTGAAATCCAACCAAAAACATTTTCATATACATACATACATATACTTCACAAACTGTACACCTTAGTCAAAATATGTGGCTTGGCCGTTTCGCCTCATATTTTGACTAAGGTGTAGAGTTTGTGAAGTTAGGGCGTGTAGAGTCAGAAGCTTGGCTCTACATGAGATCTTATAACTTTTTGACAGTGCGAGCCTTAAGTGGTCTCGTCTTGGCAACATTTTACATGAAAATGTTTTTGGTGGGATTTCTAATACATAAACAAGAAGTAAGAATATTTTCTTTAATATAATAGGTATGGTTATATTAGGTATTGGTTTTGTAACAATATTTTGATTTAAAAGAGTGTCCATTGAGTTTCTCCTTCTCCATAGAGATCTACGCTAGGGAATGGGCAACCAGGGCAACTACAGTACTTTCTCAAGTTATTATGCCTTGTGTTGTGACTGTGACTGTAGCTTTGTTTTATTGTATTTTTTAACATTCAAAAGTGCCGTAGGTAATGGTCAAATGGAACTAAATACTTTTGAGTTTGAGTTTGATAGTACCTATTAACTGTTTAGCTCCTTACTGTAAGCTATAAAATCTGTTCAGAAGCAGTAAAAATAACTGCTACGATATCAGTTAAGCCAGAAAACGGCAATACTTAAAAGAAACTGCTTGTTTCAGTAACTGTTAAATGATCAAACAATTGATATTAACTGTTTAGCTCCTTACTGTATGCTACAGGAACTGTTCAGACGCAGTAAAAATAACTGCTACAATATCAGTAAAGCTTCAACACGGCAATACTTAAAAGAAACTGCTTGTATCAGTAACAGTTAAATTTTCAAACAGTTGATTTTAACTGTTTAACTCTTTACTGTATGCTACAGGAACTGTTCAGAAGCAGTAAAAATAACTGCTACGATATCAGTAAAGCCTGAACACGGCAATACTTAAAAAAACTGCTTGTATCAGTAACAGTTAAATGTTCAAACAGTTAATTTTAACTGTTTAGCTCCTTACTGTATGCTACAGAAACTGTTCAGAAGCAGTAAAAATAACTGCTACGATATCAGTAAAGCCTGAACACGGCAATACTTAAAAAAACTGCTTGTATCAGTAACAGTTAAATGTTCAAACAGTTAATTTTAACTGTTTAGCTCCTTACTGTATGCTACAGAAACTGTTCAGAAGCAGTAAAAATAACTGCTACGATATCAGTAAAGTCTGAACACGGCAATACTTAAAAAAACTGCTTGTATCAGTAACAGTTAAATGTTCAAACAGTTAATTTTAACTGTTTAGCTCCTTACTGTATGCTACAGGAACTGTTCAGAAGCAGTAAAAATAACTGCTACGATATCAGTAAAGCCTGAACACGGCAATACTTAAAAAAACTGCTTGTATCAGTAACAGTTAAATGTTCAAACAGTTAATTTTAACTGTTTAGCTTCTTACTGTATGCTACAGAAACTGTTCAGAAGCAGTAAATATAACTGCTACGATATCAGTAAAGTCTGAACACGGCAATACTTAAAAGAAACTGCTTGTATCAGTAGACGTTAATGTTGAAACAGTTGATATTAACTGTTTAGCTCCTTACTGTATGCTACAGAAACTGTTCAGAACCAGTAAAAATAACTGCCTACGATATCAGTAAAGCCTGAAAACGGCAATACTTAAAAGAAACTGCTTGTTTTAGTTACCGTTAATGTTTAAACAATTGAAATAACTGTTTAGCTCTTTTACTGTATGCTACAATAACTGTTCCGAAGCAGTAAAAATAACTGCTACGATATCAGTAAAGCTCTGAAAATGGCAATACGTGAAAGGAACTGTTTGTTTCAGTAAACTTTAATGTTCATCCAATTGAAATAACTGTTTAGCTCTTTACTGTTTTTGCCCATTTCAGTGCACGGTCAGTAATCAATTATTTTAACATAAAAATAAGTTTCCTGTACCGTTTTTTTTTTTACTGTACAACAACAGTAAAAAGTCACGTTTTATTTTTTTCAGTGTAGTAAAAGTTCCAATCACCAAAGATATCAATCACGAACATTTAATAGGCTGTTTGATAAAGAAAAACGCGCGCGAGCCAATTTAAAAAAAGAACTTCGTGAAAAAATAAAAAACGCGTGAAAAGCATTCTGCCTTCGTTCGTAATTGTTCACTCAATGTAGGATTTTACTTAGTTTTATAAAAAACTAGCTGCCCGGCGCTACTTCGTTCGCGTGGTGTCCTACCCTACATCTACCCTACTCCTACACTACTCCTACCCTACTCATACCCTACTCCTACACTACTCCTACCCTACTCCTAACCTACTCCTACCCTACCCCTACCCTACTACTACAATACTCCTACCCTACGCCTATCCTACTCCTGCCCTACTCCTACACTACTACTACCCTACTACTACCTGAAAAAAAAAGTATCCTATGTCCATCTCCTGGTTCTAAGCTACCTCGCCACCAATTTTCAGCCAAATCGGTTCAGCCATTCTTGAGTTATAAATAGTGTAACTAACACAACTTTCATTTATATAAGATAGACTAGCTGACCCGGCAAACGTCGTTTTGCCATATACATTATTTATAGCTGCCCGGCTACCCTACCCTACCCCTACCCTACTCCTACCCTACTCCTACCCTACTCCTACCCTACTCTTACCCTACTCCTACCCTACTCCTACCCTACTTCTACCCTACCCCTACCCTACCCTACTCCTACCCTACTCCTACACTACTCCTACCCTACTCCTACACTACTCCTACCCTACTCCTACACTACTCCTACCCTACTCCTACACTACTCCTACACTACTCCTACCCTACTTCTACCCTACTCCTACCCTACTCCTACCCTACTCCTACTATAAAAAAAAAAAAAAAAAAAAGTATCCTATGTCCGTCTCCTGCCCTGCCAGCTACCTCCCCACAAATTTTCAGCCAAATCGGTTCAGCCGTTCTCGAGTTATAAGTGGTGTAACTAACAGACTTTCTTTTATATATATAGATTTGTATGTCTTCCTCAAGTAATTTTAAGTAAATAAATAAATGTACTCGGGATTCAAAGAAACACTCTCGCCTTCAAAATAGTTGTTTGCTCCCTTGGCAAAAAATCTACTATTTTAATTCAATCATCTGTGTACACTTGTGTAGCAAGAACTTGCCTCTCCCTCTCGGTGTTATCACGGTTACTAACGTTTTCATCTTTACCTTCCTGTACCAGCCAGTATCCAGTGTTGACATAATACCGTGTACATTTCAGCGGGACCGCTTTATCATGTATGAAGCTTTTTAAATTCCAAACGTGAAACGATACTGGCGTAAAAACTTTTAAAAATAAACTCCCATCAATCATCATTTTTGTTGTCGGGATACAAAAGTATTTTTTTCAAATAATTTATGAGCAAAGCAAATAAAGCAGAAGTTTGACCTGGTTTATGTTTATATAATAATTCTGTTTTCTAAATCGGAAGGTATTTTATGAGTAAATTGTTTCAGAGGGAAATGGCTCAGGAGATTCGTCCGAACGTAATATCTTAAATCTAAAAATAACATCCGATTCAGAAAGTATGGCTAACAGAAACCAGAAACACATTCGTTATAAAATTCACTCTTGATATTTTCGCACGTTTTATGAGCTTGAGCGCCATAACGTTATTATTGCTTCACAAAGAATTAGATATTAAATCTTGGACCTCAGGGTATGTTACTCTCACTATGCCACTAATTCTGGTTCGCCTGACGCAAGAGTGTCCATAAATCGGGGTTTCAAACGCCCACATGAATCATCCCAATGTTGCGCTTTTGCTAATTAACCTTTTTGTAATAAAATTAAATTAACTGTCGGCCAATTCTGTACGGTAAGAGGTTCTTTGCAGAGGTTCCCTAAAAAGTTAGTAGAAAAATGGGGAGAAGCACTGGCAGTTGTTCGCTTGAAGTCTGAGGAATTTGAGCAGAAACAATTTCTGCCGTGCCCGTGATCTCAAGCCTTTACTAAAACACGCCTCAATGGGTGCTATCTCAAGCGAAAATCCCAACGTTTTAAGTGCTGAATTTTCAGGTTTAGCTAAAATCTAAAAAAAAAAACTGGCCAAGTGCGAGTCGGACTCGCACACGAAGGGTTCGGGACCACAAGGCAAAAACGCCGAAAAAAAAAAACAAGTTTGTTGTATGGGAGCCTCCCTTAAATATTTATTTTATTCTGTTTTTAGTATGTGTTGTTATAGCGGCAACAGAAATACATCATCTGTAAAAATTTCAACTGTCTAGCTGTTACGGTTCATGAGATACAGCCTGGTGACAGAGAGACAGACGGACAGTGGAGTCTTAGTAATAGGGATCCGTTTTTACCCTTTGGGTACGGAACCCTAAAAAAGAAAATAACTGCAGAAGTTTCCGTTGTTACGAAGCAAATTCTCGTAATACTTCGGGATAAAGTCAAATTGATTCACAAAGCTGAAAGCGTCGATCGTTTGAGCGTTGCGCGTCTAGTTGCACCGTAACCTATTTCAGATCCGAGAGTTGGAGTGTTGTGAGAGGTGTCGCTACACTACACCTCGTGACCTCTCCCATATGTACCTACATGCACTCCACGCTACGCCCTACGGAACGTTTAGCTTACGTGGACTGAGTGGTGCGACATGCGACAATAGCCTTGCAAATGTTTGACTATGCCTATAGTAGAATAGACGGAGGCCATTTTTACTGTGCATAATTTTTCTACTTTTACGTAAATATAGATTGTATTTTTTACCGACTTTACAAAAAGGAGGAGGTACTATGTTCGGATGTTTGTGTTTTTTTTTTTTTTTTTTTTTTTCAAAATTCTTTTTTTGTTCGAAAGTAGATAGTTCTGAGGTGGTCCCATTGTCACCAAGTTAGGATCTGATGATGGGATCTTAGAGAAATCGAGGGCAACCCTCAAATTTTATAAGCTCACTTATTGTTTTTCGCATATTTTATGAAGTATCTTGTGTATTTGTGTATGGTTGTCACCATCTCAGGTAGCTGGGCTGATGATGGAAGGTACAACTCCTTAACAGTAAGAAGTTACTCGAACAGGCAAGGACTGTTTTAGTAAATTGTTTTGATGTTTGATAGGGCATTTGCCACATTTGGTCTCATGATCATCAAGTCATGATGCTGCAGTCAGGATAGTCTGCAGAGTACCTAACTCCTCGACAACTAACAGCAGATATATCGTGTTTAGGCTCATTGAAAAGGGCTCGATGTGTGGATAAACGTACTGTTACTGAGGAACACCGAAGACCTGATGCTGACGCCAGGAGCATCAGAAAAAGTACAAACCTTTAAATTACAGCACCGTAGTCGTGTTTGGGCTCATTTTAAACAGGACTAATTTTAAGTTCAATGCAATGTTGACATAAGTCTGGCCTGATGTTGCAGCCAGGATTATCAGCATCTAATCTAAAAACTAATAAAAGGAGAACTCCTCAACAATTAACGTCCCTGCATCGAGAAAAGGAATATTTTAGAAAAAGGCGGTAGGCAAGTTGACTTTAGGCTATTGTAACTTAGATAAATTATAAATAGACCCACTAAAAAGCGAGAAATAAAAACTTTTTAACAAAAAAAAAAACCGACTTCCAAAAAAAACACTACAAACTGAAAAAAAAAACACTACAAACTGAAAAATAACTTTAATTTCGGAAGTCGGTGGCAAAAACTAAAATACTGATCCTAAGACACCGACTTCCGAAATTAAAGTTATTTTTCAGTTTGTAGTGTTTTTTTTTTCAGTTTGTAGTGTTTTTTTAAAAAAAACTTTAGGGTAACATAAATTAATGTCGTTGGGGTTTTCCATCAGTCATTTGAGAGTGTGCACAAGAGAATTAGAGCTTTTATAAAACTTTAATAGCAAAACACATTGTTTACAAATACAATACCAAATCCGACTCAGGCCCTCACACCTACATAGAAATCGAAATCCTACGAAAAAGCAGCGAGTCCCTCCTGACATTTTAGGGAAACGTGACCCTAACAGATTTTCCTCCTTTATTTTAACGTTTTATTGAAACATCAGGGCAATTTTCGTTAAAATGTGAAGGAAACATTTGAATGGAGTTAGACGCCGGTTCTGACTTGTGCACGTGGCTCGGAGTCTCGCAAACGTGCTCGTTATGACGTAGTTCGGACCTGACCCGTATTCAAGCCGCTCTTGACACGTAACTGACACTCGTGACTTGCCCCGCCAACCCCACTATAATGACGGAGATAATGCGATTCGTAACTGATATTTCGATTCATAGTTCAAGAAGGCCAACGTTCCAGGCCTAATAAATAGTAGAATGATTTCGTTTCAATACCGAATTGGAAAAAGGCAAAATCAATATCGGAGTCTACCAGTGCGATACGCGCATTTGAATAAATAAGTAGTTTAATTGTTTGAATTTGTTTGTGAATACCATTTGGTGTTCTGTCGAGTCGTGAGTTGTGTCGTGACGGAGTCAGCTAATTGCGATTGTTTGTTATTTAATTACTAGCAGTGGCATATCGCACTAGCCGAAATATTTGAACGGTGATAACAAATATATATATATGCCAAACGATGGAGCAGGAAATCTAAACACTTTTCCTGTTAAAAACGATTAGCTGTTCTAATATTATTTAAAAGACTCACACAAAATTTACTTCAATGTTTTACGTCATTCGTTGGACTTGGACATGACTTTTCAACCAATCAGATGGTTGATTATTTTTAATTTAAGATTGAAAAACCCAAGGAAATAAAATGAGTAATAAAAAGTAATTTCATAGGAGACAAACGGATTTTGTACAAGTGAACCTGATCTTCATATTATTATGTATTCAGTGGTTGTGCACAACTTTGAGTAGCTAATAAATTTGTTCGTCACTTTCGTCGACATTATTCATACATTATGAACAAGCGAGTTCATCCAGCCACAGGTGACGAAAACCGACGCTAGCTTCTGAAATATACATCTGGTGGTAAGCCTTGGCTGTGTCCGTCAAAATATTAACGAGTTTTTTTAAGTTTGTTTTGGGTTTTTGGCCTTGGAAATTAATTATTAAGACTGCCGTCAGGTTGACTGGTCTACTAGCTGCCAAGTCTGCATTCGGCTGTTGATTGCCACGACTACGACTGTCCTCAAGCATAATATCGTGATGATATACTTACATAGAACAAGTTTCTATTAGTGCGAGCTAGAAATATGCCTGATAAATGTTAGGCACGTTCCCTATCAAATGGCACGTAATAGAGTTATCAGCGGACTGTGGGAGATATAGATAGCTCACACCTTTGACTCTGACCCTCTGACTAATCCTGACGTTCTCGTTGTTTAGGTTTGGTGTTGCGCCGGCGTAAGCTATCTCTACTTTAATGGAGTGATTAAAATTTTGTTTGAAAATTTTGTTTGAAAACTTTGGTTACCCATCAAAATTTCCGTCACTCGCTTTTATACCGCTCATTTCACTGCTACCCAAGCTGCAGCTCTGATGACATTACTTGGGTGCGATGGAAAAGAGGGTGATCTGTCACGTCCCCACTGTGTTTGTAGAGAATATTGACATAATTACCCGTCGATGAGGCTTTGTTTGCATTTGTGGAACGGGAGGAAGTGTTGTATACTGAAAATGAAAAAGGAAGTGTTGTTTATTGAAGGCGTACCCCTACCCGCGGTACCACCCTGGGCGACTCCCTCTCATGCCTGAGACTTGCGCATCTTGTATTAAAATCGCTTCACTGACACAATGAGATGGATGTTCCACCAGCTTCACGCCACCCTGCGGAATTTTTCTCATCAGTTTATGCTAGTCGCTTATAGTCACGGAAACCGACACGGGCGCCGTAATTCGCAACTTACGCGCGTAAACAGTTGTTTAATTAATAGTGTAAATGTTTTTGTCTAATGGGTACTGCGTACGTTCCCCAAATAGTACTATTATTTAGGATTCTTAGAACATATCTACAATAGGTTTAATGTTTTACAACATTTTACGACGCATATTACGGTCTTTTTTCATTAGTAGCATGCACGCGTGAGTAAATATTTGTCATGCTCGAGTTATGTGTTTTCTTTCTGGAACGTAATGAAAAAAATGTCTGGGCATATATTTGATTTTGATCCACATACTGGTTGAAAAACAAACGTAATGATGTACAGATTCTGGAAACTTTCGTGAAGTATGCCAAAAATGTGTCCTGACAGGTGAACGCGACCGTGTCTTTAATATTTATTGTATGAATAATTAATGGAAAGCTTCTGAATCGACAACTGCAGCGAGCTGTTTTAAATTTTTAATACATGTATGAAAACACTGGATCCACGTTTTATTGAATTTATTGGAATCTCATTAATTTGACGTCTAAGTAAATCTTAACAAAGTATCTCCTCATTAAAATGTAGTTGCATTGGGTGTTTTGTTTATCTTATCTATACGCTATCTGTATTCACACTATGGTCACCATTATTATAACAAGTAATATTTATCTTTGGAATGTGTTAATATTTGGCGCAGATGTTGTAAACTTGTACACTGAGTTATCACGGAATTAGTTCTGTAATCCAACCAAATGATTTTTAGCTTCTAATATAAATTTTAGAACACGAGGAGTAGTCAAATCGGGAAAACTCCAATCAACCTAGGATTCTGTGCAATCCGAGGGAATGAGATATAAATGGAAAGTAAACAAGACGGCCAGACCTCCACGGCCAGTCTCGACCCGGCGGCACGGTGACCATAATAGTGGAAAGAAGAGGTGTTAAATTATGTTAAGATATTTAACGTGGAGTGAGCACTTGAGCAGTTCATCAAAACCTTGCCCCTAGTTAAATTATAACAGAACTTTGCCCCTCGCCTTCAGGAAATTTTCTCTGGTAATGCTTTTACCAAGTTTAAATTACCTTATCTTCAAAATCAATCAAGTTGTCAACGGTCAAGGCCGACCCAGTATTCGACTCTAGAAATCCAAATACATAATTGATTTGGGAGTTACCTCTGGCTTCGACTAAAACGCGAATGCGAAAGTTTTAGAAGTCTCGCTTTATCATGTTCGGTGGCGACCCCGGCACTAGGACGGATGGTTGGCAATCCGATTATACGATCCCCCGTCACCGGTTCAATGCCAAATGGAGCCCGGATCTGGGTAATCATGGCAGTGTCAATTCTTATCAAGCACCAATTTCCACACTGAGGTGTACCGCCTAGAAATATACGATTTGCCGACAGTGCTTAGTGAGAAAAGAAAGATGAAATATCGAAATATCAACTGTATTTTATTTTGACATGAAGATAATTGAATGATACAGGCGTGCAACATTAATGTTATTGGTATTATAATTGTATTCCAAAATATTCAAACAGCGCAGCGTGAGCGACAAGATATAACAAGCTTTCGTATGAAATTTTGACAGTCCAAATAATTCAATACAATCGACATTGGAGAATTATAGGTATATTTACCCGTAGTCCAGTGTTCTATTTACTCCGGTATTGTCTGAACATGTTAATGTCTTATAATCATAATAAAACGATACATGTTATTGTTTACGAAATGTTTCTCGGACCGTTAGTTCCGACATATAACGTCCGCTTTAGTCCAACGCCCCTTTATAACGACTGCGTGAATTATATGAGGCGATATCCCCAGAACATAGCTATAATGTACGGCGATAACATAAAAGCAGCTTCAGCGCTGGAAATAAAAGAATACTTGGGAATCTAGCAAGCTTTAACAGCTCTCGTTTTCCTATAACGCATCCTTTAGCGAAGTTTGCTAACGACTTTCGTATTGTGTCATACTGTTCAACACGAGTATCGGTTATTATTGATTGTTTTACCGTTCAATTATTGGTTATGGAAATAATCTGCTTGTTATTTCTACTATTAATATTATTTCTTTGTTATGTTCTAGAAATGGTTATAAATTAAAACAGTCTATTTGTAAAGGCTTATGTCTATCTGTATACTTACGCCTTTTCAGCAGCCGATACAATGACGGTTTCATTATTTGCTCCCTTTTTAGTATTCTACAAAATCAAACTTACGCTAAACAAATCGAAATCAAAATCTTTTTCTTTTCAGGAATTGTTAAGAAAAACTCTTTTGTATCCGACAGCTGAACAGTCTTTTTATATCCATTGGTATGGTACCCAATGAGGGATACATGTAGGTACGTCTGTTCTCAGCATCGGTACATACTGACCGCCCGACGCCCACTCGATTATACACTTGTTGGCGCTCACTCGACCCCAAATAACGATTAAGATTCATCTATGAATGCCCTTCGCATTCATAGACCCTCTTCGGAGGGACCGTGTCCTTACACGAGTCGGTTCAATTAACTTGCATATTGATGGCTGGTAGCAATCCTCCCTTCGATCACCAATTTGCATACCCGAAATTGTCAGTTACATATAGCGGCACCTACCTATACTGGGAGTACTAGATTGGAGAACGTCATAAGGCGTTGTTCTGATTACGTATTGTAAAGCTTTATAAAGCTTGAATTTCGGTCTGTTTAGTCAACTCTGTTGGAATTAATCAATATACATTGTCCGCGATGAAAGACTTGATTGAAAAGAGTTAAAGCAGTTTCATGGGCAGTAACGCGAACCCGGCCTAGTTCCAAGAATTTTACGTTCTTTCTCCCCATCCAATTTATAATTAAAGCTCCAAGGAATTTAATTGGCTTTCGATCTTTTAAAGACCTTAAGACTTTGGAATATAAATGAATAGTACCTTATAATTAAACTAGCATTCGCTTTTGTTCGTGTGGTTACGAATTTTTCCCCCTTCCATCCTTTTTCAGATCAAGTTTCCAAAAATCTTTGGTTTATTAGACCTGTGAACGATTGGACTCAAGTTTTCAGAGCCATAACTTAATATTTAGGTTTTCAGTACACATTTCTTTCAAGCTATAAGGCAGTCTAGCTGTGCCGACATCTTGCACAAAAGCGATATGCTCGGAATGCTCGAGTATTCGCTTATAACGTTACAGAAAGGTATGTCTCGGGCGCGATTCCGGATATCTGACGTCATACTTCATACAACGTCTTGTATATAACATTTTCCATATGTTTGTGGTTTCTCAGAAACGAGGAAGACGGAATGTTTAGATGTGAGTACGGTAAGGACACGTGTATTGTAGGAAATAAAATGTAAGATACGTTTAACTTACATAATTGAAATGGCCAATGAATAGGGCAAGACCAAAGAAACGATAGATGGACTGCGTGAAAGATATGGTTAGAAAGGGGATGACTACCGAGATGTCGACTAATAGAGAAGTATGAAAAAAAAAAAGACATGTTGCGCCGACCCAAATAAATTGGAATAAAGGCAGGAGAATGTTGATGAATTGAAATACCGCGTTAAGCAATTTCACACTGTGTAAAAGCGTGAAACTGAAAGTCTCTTTCTAAAATAAACAAAAGCGTTGTAAAGTCGAATTAGCTCGTTAAATCTGCTCCCTAGATAGTACATCACGACGATTCCTACGTAGATAAGGTCAAGTCAAAAACCGAGGTTTACAGGAGAGCGTAATTTGTGTTCAACACGCCCTAGAAATAATTCTATGACCAATAATAAATATTTTAAAACAAGTAAATAAATAAAAAAAATGCCATTTTCGACATGTCTTTATATACGTAGGGACCGTCGTTCATGTCAGAGGGTTCACCTACAATGACTACAACTACATGTGTTAAATTTCCGAGTGTCAGTAAACGTAAATTGTATGACGTGATATCTCATTATCCTCGTCCGCATCTCCACTGGGAGAACCCGCGAAATTATAAGTGGCTTACCTACCTACCTATACTTATTTAAAACTTTTAGAAGTTGCCTATTACACTAATAGGATGGAATTAACACAATTATTGTGTTTGTGCCTGTTTTGAAGTTTAGACGTTGATAGTCTTTGTAAGTTACGGTTCTATTACGGCAAGGTGTTGAAATTGGCACATTGTCACCTATTTGTTTCATCATTATTATAATTTCAACTGAAAGACGACATAGGCCTCCCCTTATTATTTACGTTACGAGAGACTAATTACAGTGTCGTCTCTTCCAAGTTTTGGCGTCCGTTGACGTTGTTGCTTAATTTTCAGTTTGAATGGACTGTTATTTACGCCTATCTACACCGCTCAGAATATCGGGAAAAACACATTTCGTGTCACTGTGTTCATTGTTGTTCATGTTTTAAATCTATTGGGACGCAAGCATTGTTTTTTTTAATCAAGCTTTTGAAAAATTTGGGAAACATTTTCAATAACAATAGGCTAGGCTATCTCCAATCCGGAATATTTAGAATTATGAGCTTAACTGAAAATGTGTTGTATAGAATGGACCATATATTTTTCAAAATATCAAGGGTGAAATTGCCAGAAACTATGTTTGCGGAGCCTTAATGGGTGATGTTGATTCCATTAGCGACCGCTCGCTCAACAAACTCAACTACTCGTGTGGTAATCAGATTACTATAGCCTACTTTAGAGGTATACTTGTGTTGTAAAGGCTACTACTATAAAGGTATACTTGTGTTGTTGCAGGGCGGCGTGGCAGCGCAGGGTTAGGGTGGAGCGGGAAGGCACACACTGGAGCCGCACTGGGTTCCACGTGAGTAAAACAATTTAGCTAACTTTATTTTGCTTCCACCATACCTATACTATCTACCTTGTTCAGGTTTGAAGGACACGTGTGGCGGTGGATTTACAGGCATAATATGAGACATTTTAGCTTTGTCTTTAGGATGGAAACGTATTTGTAATATTAATTATCTCTGGGAATGCAACGCCTGCGATGCTTCTGGTAATTGCAGACTAGCTGTGCCCCGGGTTTCACCCGCTTAAATGTCGATCCGGTGGGAATATCGGGATAAGAACTATCCTATGTCCTTCCCCGGGATGCAATCTATCTCTCTGCCAAATTTTATCGAAATCCGTTCAGTGGTTTAGGCCTGAAAAGGTAACATAGGTACAACATGCGACATGATTCTTTTCCATACTTCTCTATTAGTCGTCGCGCGTCGTCTCAGAAGAAGGATGCCTGCTTATACAGGGTCCAATTTATTTAGCTATAGCGAAACTCCAAACGTGTACGAATTATTTTCACTATTTTTACCTTCAAGGTCGCGAAAACTAAGATTTTTTTTAAAAATAGAGTTAACAAAATTGGCACCTGGGAGTTCTACTCGTGCATTTTTAGTAAACTAGTGAGTAGAAATTTTCAATAAAAAGTGGATGTCACTTTTTTGGGGCTAAAAAAACACTGTACCACTCGGGCAAAGCCGCGGGCAGAAGTCAGTTTATTTTAAAATTCGTTTAATTTAACACGAACCTTCAGGCAATTTACGTTTGAATTTACAATAGGTACGATCTTGTAATAAATTACCTAATGTACAAAGTCTCTGAAATACGTAGGTAGGTACATATGTACGCTTTTATGTAACGAATTCTATATTACGTGTCGGTACCAAATAATAATATGGTAATAGGTAGGTACCTACTATAATAATTGTACAGGGAATACATTAAAAGGACTATACCTTCGGCTACGTACAGTCACGAGCAAAAGTATGTATACACTTGGCTTTATTCAAAGGCGATTTTCTCCTTTATTTTTTAATGAAATTTTATATTAGTAGGAACATAGTATTTTCGAACCCACAGGATTTTGTAAAGTATCGTATTTCAACGTTGCATTCGTTATTTCGTAAAAAAATCGCAATTGAAAGTTGCCAAGTGTTGACATATTGGTGCTCGTGACTGTACATTCGGGTATTACGATTTGTATTGAAGGTAATAAAGTGATTCAAGGCTGGTAGCGCACTTCCACATTTTATTAGAACGCCATAAGCAATGAACACAATTTATATACGTAAATGAATCCTTTATGGAGGCATTCAATAAATTGACCTTCTTATATAATTCGTTTCTGTTGCTTTTGTCTTCTCCTTCCTATTTTCGTGGCTTAGCGCCAGATTTTATTTTCCGCAAGTAATTGGCCAAAAATGAAAGGTTTTGTCGCATCTGCTTGATAAATCGATAATGTTATTATGTAAAGGGCAAATCATAAACCTTTGAATTCACAGTAGGTACTTATTGCATAATCATAATCAGCCTATAATGTTCCCACTGCTGCACTGCTGGAACACAGGTCTCCTCTCTTCGAGAGGGAAAGTGACACGACATTTATGACAAAACAAACTATTGTACCTACGCTTTCAATTTTCGGGGTTTAGATTCTTGACATGTATGCTTTTTTATCTGCATCTGCGTATCTGTCTCATTATGCCTTGGGAAATCCCGACGGAATCCGCCCCCAGTGACATCTGACACCAGAAAAAACCGAATCTGATAAAAGTTTGTGTTGTTGTGTTTCGACGAAAATGGTAAAAGTATCTATTCTTGTTTATCGGGGTTTTTTTATACTAAAACATTTTCGGACTGTTTCCTTTGGAAGACCAGCGGATTGTGTAACACACTAACAATCGCAAATTCGCAATGCCTTTCAATCTGACATTTCGACAACAGTCATTGCGTTGCTTACGTTGTCGAGCAGAGGCATTTTTCAAACATGTGAAGCAATGGATTAGAAATTACTTTCAAACTCATTCGGATTGTGAAAGAAAGTGTGTTACGCAATTGGGGTGCAACTGTTTCCAAGATCAGACTCCTTAGAAACAGACCCTTCTATCCTTGAACCTCACCAGTAAAGCAAATAACTTTTACTAGAACTGTGGTTAAACTCAAACTCAAATCATTTATTTCAATTAAACCTTGTACAGGCACTTTTGAATTGTCAAAATTAAATAGTCTGTCAGTTAGTCAGAAAGTTGAAGCTAGTTGCCCATTCCAAAGCGTAGATCTCTATGGAGAAGAACGGGCAAGAAACTCCATGGACACTCTTTTAAATCAAGATATTACAAAATCCTGGGTACATTATTCTTGTTGCTTCTATTAAAGTACCTAGGTAAGCATGTGTTCAAGAAGTTTTGATACATGATTCATTCTAGCGTGATTGAGACAACAGACACACTTTCGCAAGCTCTGCAAATTATCATTCTCGAATGAACTTAAAACTTTAATCATTATTAACATTAACTTCGTGTTATGCTTGAGACGTAGTTACCTCTATCTATATAATAAGAACGTATTAGTAGAGCGAACGAAGCTTTTGAAGCTTCGTAACAAGAATAGGATTGTTATATTTCTACCTATATTACGCATTTTCAGTTACATTAACCCGACTGCTGTAAAATCGTTTCACGAATTGTACGAGAAACGCCGGGACGCCCTAGAAGGACAGATAGTGACCTTATTTATTGGTGATGTTCTTCAGAAAGGTCAGGTGCGTAATTGCGCAACACACATGAAATGTCAATCGATTTTTCATTGCGCTGTTTACGTTGCTGAGCAGATGAATTTTACAAACTTCTGAAGCAATGGATGTCAAAATGAAAGACATTGCGATAGATTGTCACTTTGTGTGTAGCACTAGCAGATGTATGAACGTAAACGAACCAAAAGGAGTATGTAAGGATCGTAGCAGGTGGCGTTAGTAGGTTGTTTTGTTTTTAGTGTTCCGTACTCAAAGGGTAAAAACGGGACCCTATTACTAAGACTCCACTGTCCGTCTGTCCGTCTGTCACCAGGCTGTATCTCATGAACCGTGATAGCTAGACAGTTGAAATTTTCACATATGATGTATTTTTGTTGCTGCTATGAACAACAAATACTAAAAACAGAATAAAATAAATATTTAAGGGGGGCTCCCATACAACAAACGTGTTTTTTTTCGGCGTTTTCGCCTTGTGGTACGGAACCCTTCGTGTGCGAGGCCGACTCGCACTTGGCCAGTATTTTTACTTGCGCCTTATTTCCATGGGAATAAGGCGTAAGTTTATGTTTATGAAGAACTAAACCTTTTCGATAAAAGTCTGAAAGTTCAGATGTTAAAGTAGCCCCAAACAATCATGAAAGGAGATGCTGATGTTCCAGAAATAAACTCCAGAAATAAACTGTTAAAGAAGACTCAAGTCATGACAATAGCCAACTATACGACAGTAATTTCTTCTGTCGTAGAAGATTCATCTGTCTAGCCAGTATTATCCAACTGAAATACCATGAAAATGTATCATAGAGGTCCTCCTCTACTAAGAAAATGTATGGAAGAGGCTCTCCTCTACTAAGAAAATGTATGGAAGAGGGCCTCCTCTCCGTTTTTGGTACATTTCGCAGCTAAAGCGAACCAGCCCATTCAGCCAGAACTTTTCATTCCCCAATATCATTAGTTCTATACAACAACCAATACACAAATGGATACAATAATAATAAAGCAGAAATCAGTACACGAAACGCCACTTGCGCTAAGCGTCTGAAACATCGATACTATTCGATACCTCGTTCACAAGCTCATGTTCTCCAATCAAGTGGGGAAGAAACGCTTTCGCGGTTTTGTTCGCTTTGCCACGACACGTGTAACATGACCCTGGGAACAAAACTGATGCTGACACCTGTTCTCAGTACATGATCTAAGTAGTTATCTATGCTGCCCCCGATAGTTAAAAAGACGTACCTATCTAACAAAAAGTAAAAACGGAGAAATAAATGTTTTAATGAATGAAACGGCAAATCGTTTGCTGTCTTCGAGTAAATTAATATTTTACATACTTACTAAAAAGTATGTAAAATATTAATTCGTGTAAATCTGTCTTCGAGTAAATTAATATTTAAGACGGCAAACGATTTCCCGTTTCATTAATTAAAACATTTATTTACTTTTTGTTAGATACGTCTTTTTAACTATCGGGGGCAGTATGTATAGGTCTACCGTCTACCAAAATCGCATGGCATAAAAAAATTGTGATTTTCATATGGACTGACATTGCCATATGAAAATCACAATGTTTTTTTATATAATACATAGAAAAACAAGCCTTTACAATGTAAGTGGAACAAGCTTTGCAGTTTTCAGTTAAATATACCCTTTACCAAAGACTACAATATAATGCTGTGTAACCCTTTACCTCTCATCTGTGATTCGGTAACAATAGAAAAAGTAATTGTCTGTCATTATTGACAAACTGTCAATGTCAGTTGAGCTCTTAAGTAATGGAATTGAAGGACCGATTGAAGAAAACAATTTTCAATTGGTATTCGTCGGAATAAATACATAATTATAATAACAGGAATTATTCGCGTAAGTAAATTGAATTTCATAGAAATTATCGATGTATTCAATGAACCAACATTTTGTAGAACACAAAGCAAGCGATACAATATCTGTATTAGTTTAGAGCTCGTAAGTATTCATTACTAGCAGTCCCCGTGGTTTCACCCGCATAAGTGTCGATCCCGTGGGAATATCGGGATAAAAACTATGTCCTTCCCCGGGATGCAATCTATCTCTCTGCCAAGTTTTATCTAAATGCGTTCAGTGGTTTAGGCGTGAAAAGGTAACATACAGACAGTTACTTTCGAATTTATAATATTAGTATGGATGGATGATCAAGTTATTTTATTTAACCCTTTCCGGAATAGATGGATGAATGATGATGGATGGTTGTGGGTTTATTTGAATTTAGTTTATCGAAATCTACCCTGATACAGAGTATCAGGGACTCTGCTATCCTAATCTAAATGCGAAAGTAAGTTAGTTTGTTTGTTACCTTTTCACGCCTAAACTACTGAAACGATCATCCTGAAATGTTGCATAGGTATACGTTTGTCAGGTGTACAGAAACGGACCTAAGATACCATTCATCCCGAAAAAAAGTGCTGTTCCCGAGGAAAAGAACAATAACGTTATTATGATAATAGATGGCGCCACGTGTCTTTGACACAACACACACTCGACACTTATGCGGTTGAAACCGCGGGGCGCTGCTAGTTTCCTATAAAAGTGCAATAACGCGGTTACAAATGTGTGGAACAGCTTTTTTGTTTTAAATAACCGACGTTAAATTTTACCAGACGTAAGAGGTTGTGCATCGATGTTCCTGCCAGCCTGTATAGTTAAGATATTAACTAACTGTCTAGTTGTGGCGTCACTGGCAAATAATACTTTGTAACTTGGTAGTCCTTGTACCCTTTACTCTTTGTAGGTAATATTTTAAGCTACTTACTTCGTCTCAACTTGGTGTTAACCTGTGAACCTGCTTACTGTATTTGATTTCTGGATGGCCTAGTCACTAGGCTACCATTAGGTAGGTAATGTCGCCGATCTTTACCTACCTATCGTTATCCCTTGTTTAGTTGTATATTCACCGCCAAAATTGTGTGACCTTTTTGAGGTAACCCTAATCCAGCTTAGCTCGACAGCCCTAAATGTGATCCAGAATCTAGGATTCCTGGATCTGTGTCATCCGCCTCCGCTGATCCCAGTTGTTAGAATATGGCAATATCACGTTTTTCACGTAGGTACATTTCCATGTTATCCAAAGTCAATTTTGTCTCCGCGTTATCATTACATAATATCATGTATGTATGGGTGGGACATATTCGCGATATTAAAGATGTCTGCGCTCCACGGCCCCCGCGGGGTTCTGTTGTCATTTCGAGTAATACGCTATCATGCGGATTACGTAGAGGAAATATTCAGGAGAAATTACCAGAATATTATGTACTTCAGAAGTTCAGATGTAACACAGATCCAATGTTTTGCACCACTTATGTGTGTATATGGCGTGTTTTAGATTATGTAGAACAAACTCTTGAAACTAAATGGATTCATTTGAGTTTTAGATTGTGATTTTTTATACTTCTACACTCCTGAAGAAATTTCTTATACCGAAAACAACTCAAGACCAAAAAGTGTTTTAAAATGGCCCCCACAGTCACACCCTTGACCGTTCACTTAAGCAGCCATTAGGAGGCCTATGTTCAGGAGTACCCGTTTATGAGGAGACGGGATGCGGGGTGTTAAAGTCATTTTATTGTAATTTCCAATGTGGGGTGTTGGTATATGTGTCTGATCTCCTACTTACAATATATGCCTTTCCTACATAATTATAGTGTTTCTCTCTGACAATAGCTATTTCCCTAATGATTCTATGATATTCTACGACGGTCTTGACAAAGGAAACTGATACTCTCTTAATGATAACGTTACCTAAAGCTTTAACTACGCAAACGCTAACGCAGTCTCGACTTCTGAAAACAAGGTTTGACGGCACTATGACTAAGTTAGCTGGTACCTACATACTCTAAAACCACCAGTACATATAGAGCGTTCACGAGTGATGATACATCAGTGCGCCCGGTGCACTCGGGCAGTGAGCCTTACAGATCGTCTGCAGCCAAACTTGCTAACTGGCTTACCAAGCTGTTCTCGTATTGCTCAAGAAAACAAACAAGTACCCTCAATCAATCTGTGGCAACTATTTTAGGTCAGTTAGAAAAGTACTCGGTTGGATTGCAAGAAAATTTTCCTTGTCCAACATTTGTTCCCGAGAGGCTAACTTCCACGTTCTTCCGTTTGTCTTTTAAATCTTCGCCGGTCCTTCGTGATAAACTTGTCTAAATCAATTTAACCTTATGCTTGTGTGCGAAAGTTTTTACAACCAATGTTTACCGTACTATTTGATCTTTTCTACCCCAAAGCTTAATACCTTGAAAGTTCTTGATCAAGAACTTTAGTGTTATCTGTTTTATTATTTTCGTAACTTTATATCAGTTTGGGCATGTTATTAATACCGGTATTGAATAAATTGATTGTTTTTCCTTCAAGAATATGCATGTCATTGTCCCATTCATACTCAACTGGTTTGGTGTCGTCAGCTGTAATTATATTTTATCCTTTATTACAACTTCCTGATAAGTCATTGATGAGAAATATACCTACTTTATAAGTAGGTAGGTATAATGCATATTCGCACACTTCGTAGTAAAATGTAATCACAGTAGTGACGCGGATACACGGCGTCACGCTTGGTATGGTAAATATTGGCGATTCATAATATTTACCTTTTGTCTAAAATGGTGCGTAATAGCGCCATATTAGGAAAAGGTAAATATTTTAGGTGGTACTTTTAAATAAGGTTTTATATGACACTTTATTATATGGTTCACTTCAGTTCCGTAGAATATTTGACCAACTGACTTAAAATCTACCAGCAAATTATGGTCGTAGGGATGTATAGAGCAAGATTTGACTAAGGCGTTGTATTTTCTCAGTGTTGAGGAGGGCGCGGCGGCAGAATGGAAGACGCCGGCAGCAACAAGCAGCGACAGGCCACGCGAGTCTTCAAGAAGAGCTCGCCGAATGGCAAGGTATATACTAACGTACTTATTTACACATACAGGGTTATTGGTAAACAACCTTTTAAGAGGTCATTGTACTCATCATTATGAACTACTTTCACTATGGGACTAAATCTGAAATCGCAAAAAAAAAATTATGCTGTTCCCTACATTTTGACGAGTTATACAAACATAACTGCAGGAAACAGCTGTTTTTTTTTCGCGATTTCAGGTTTGTTCCCATTGTAAAAGTTGTTCCTAATGATTAGTACAATGACCTCTTAAGAGGTTGTTAATGTTTTACCAATAACCCTGTTTCTAACGCAATTTTGCGGGGGCTGGCAGGGTGGGTGATTTTGATAAAAGGTTGCCCAGCAAGACGCCTTTGGGCAAACCTTTATTACCCTTTTAGATACCCGAGGCCAGAAATTCTACAAAAGGCTCTGTTGAAACTGTAACATCATCCGGTTCAAAACATTCTAAATTAGTCGAAATGGTAATTAAGGAAAACCAATCTGGCGGATTTTAATCAATCGCTTTCTTCAAATACATTCAAGAAGCACCTGAAATGGTTTCATTAATCTTTTGTTACCTTTCGAGTTGGAGGGCGATTTTTAATCGCAATCGCTAAAAGACAAGAGATGATTAAAAAGCTATGGAGCTTTTTAATCATCTCTGGTCTTTATAGCGTAGCTCCAGCAACCATTTTGAAGATCAAACTAAAATTATTTGTAAAGAATCGCTTGCATCAGCTTCACTTATTGCCTTTTATTTGTCATCTTTCATTCCAACCCCCTTACTAATAAACGTTGTATAGCGTCTGTATAGTTACACATCGGTTTGTCTTCTTTCGAAAGTCAAATTACTGACGACTGAAAGAGAGAAATCGGTGTGTGTAACTATTCATCTCATATAATACGTTTATTAGTAAGGGGGCAAGTGAATACAAAAAGTGCAAAATAAATTCATTTGTGAAACAGCATTTGGATTTCGGCACTCGGTATCTTTCACTCGCCTTAAAATGATCGAAATGTCACCGATTGATCGAAAAATTAAATGATAGGATGTCGTGTGAACGTGCAATGGAACAAAACAAAATGAACATTCACTCGAGTGAAGCGTCTGACATCAGCTTAGACTTACGGAGCAGAAAAGATGGGATAAACATAATCCATCAATTTATTGACGAGTGTCGTGGTAAGCCCAGATTGACATCTTTTCAATAGGAACGGGACAGAACAGAGAATTATGCGTTCCTAATGCGTTATTCGATGCGTTGAATACATACCTAACGGGTGTAATAAGACACTTACCGAAACCGAGAGTCACTTGTTCTCCCCGCCATTGTAATATTTTTTTTGTACCATACCTGGGAGCCCTCTGGTTACGGAGATATTGAAGGTCAAAATTCCAACTTTTACTGACGTTTTTTTTACGAAAACAAGTTGTTAGCGTTATAACACAACTTTAAATACCCTCACAACCCCTGTACCGTTGCATAAGCGCACTACCGCAAACAAAATATTCACACCAAAAAAAAAAAATTGTTTTTATGCAATGTTACTACGTTTGGGCCAGTGGGTCGTCTTAAGACGGAGGTACAGAATGCGTAGTTGACGTCTAGGTGATGGGTCTTTTTATACCCTGTATGTGTTAAATCCTCATCGCGCATTCTCTGCATCCCCACATTGACGTAAGAGCGTTTCATTACAACGAGCCGCGATCTGTGACCGCTATACATTATGTGCCAACTTGCAAACTCTGCCAAATCTTGTGACAACTTCCGAAATATTTCTTCAACTTAATTTGGCTTAGTTTGCCAAACCAAGCGAGACACTTGAAATAATTAGCTCTACATTTTGAGGTCAAAAGAAAGTTATTAGAAGTTTTTTTTGTTTGTTTGCAGATCACAGTATACTTAGGGAAAAGAGACTTCGTAGACCACATCACACATGTAGACCCGATTGGTAAGTACGTTTTCCTTCTATAGAAACACCCAAGTTCTCAGAAATATGTTCAAGATTAACATAAATATATTTTTTCCGCGGGCACAAACTAAATGGATTTCGCTAACTTCTTTTCAGCCTGTTTAGTAAGCTTCTTGTGTCGACATTTGACAAAGACGTCATTATTCCAGTTGATCAAAGTTGCAGAGTATTTGAACACTTAAATCAAGTTGTTTAAAGTGGACCTCGCTCTGGTCGTAAAGGGAGTGCCGATCTTTGTATAATAAATTGCTAATCCCGCCCCCACCTAAGTTCTATTTGTTAGTTCTGCTTGGAAGTTATCTAGCAGTTCACTTAGCTTGCGATTAGATATTGCTTTCAGTTAGTACAAAATGTGGAAATACTGGTCAGTATTGTGTAGTTGGTTGCCAAATGTTTTGCATGCACGCAGTGTGACAGCGAATTAAAGCGTGTCAGCTATCTATTAAACCACACCCTCATACAACACAAGCATATATCACGCTATTTGAATGATAAATACAGGTTTGATCCATGCAATAATTTATCAATGAATCATAATGACGCGCGAATAATTTTCTCAATGGAACGGATCTAGACTCGGTAAGGATTAATTTACTATGAGTAAGTGTTTACTGCTATTTACATTGTCTGCTTTAAGAAATGCGCGTGGAGTTCCACTAATTAGGGTAAACACAAGAATTATAAATACGTCAGTACGTTCCATGGACTTTTCCTGTGTTTTGAGGAGGTTATTTACCTACCTCCAATGACGTTTGATCTTGGCTGCATTACTTCCTGTAAAGTGTCGTATGGTGCACGTGCAACACAAGGTGACATAAAGGGTCCCGCAGATAGAAGCGACGCGACTCTAGTAGGACAATTTCTATGATAATTACATGGAAATTGTTCTACTAGAGTTGCGAGCATCGCGCGTCGCGCCTGTTTGCGTGAGCCCGGAAGGTAATCATATCTTCATGCGATCAACGAGCAGTGGTAGTTCTACACGATTTGGTTACTACAAACCGTGTAATTAGGGTAGTACCGCACTGTATCGAATCGTTAATTGTTATGTTAGCGCCTTAGCACACTTGATAGTTAACGATAGTTCAATGGAAACCTATAATTCATGGAATTATCAGGGCGTGCATATGCATAATATCCGGCTTATTCATCTTACCCTCATTTGGGATATGCTCATACTATAATAATCACCTGAGGCTCTGATGAAAATCAACGCAACGATTTGAGTTGTAAACGTTCGCGAGAATCTATCTTTGAAGGTTGTTGAAAAGGCGCTTCTTCGGACCCTATAGCTCTTTCTAACGCTGTCCTATGTACATTTCCAGACGGAGTAGTCCTAATCGACCCAGAATATGTCAAAGACAGGAAGGTCTTCGGCCACGTGCTGGCCGCGTTCAGGTACGGAAGAGAAGACCTGGACGTACTGGGACTTACCTTCAGGAAGGATCTATACCTTGCCGCTGAACAGGTAACTAACCTTTATGGTAGTACTAGCTTCCGCCCGCGGCTTCGCTCGCGAGGTATGTCGATAAAAACTATCCTTTCTCCTTCCCCGGGATGCAATCTATCTCTCTGCCAAATTATATCGAAATCTGTTCACTGGTTTAGGTGTGAAAACGTAACATACTGACAGACAGAGTTGCTTTTGAATTTATAAGAATAAAATTGACGTCGAACAGTTCTAATATGGAAATCCTGTCAAAAATTCTAAATTCTTAGGATAAGACTTATTCTAGGTATAAAAGTTTGGTGAAATTCGCCCTGATTTATAATAGAACACTACTAGGCAATTCTTTTGCAGTTTTTCTGTGAACGCAGTTTAATGAAGGCTTGAGATCGGTTATAACTCGGTACACATAGCTGAAAAGGTTTTTTAGGAATAGTAGATACTGATACATTTGCAGGTACCTAAGTATCTTTTCGGATGCCTGTAGGACGTAGTGAGGCACTATTGTAGACCAAGACGTTTATATATTCATTGTTCTTATTAATCTAAAATCCTGTTGGTTGAATCCTATTAAAAAACTATGTCAAATCTTCCTATGTCAGTTGGCATTTCTGCCATTAAACCACAGACACATTACTGTATTGTGGCATGTCGTGACGCCTTCTGACGCAGTGTTAGCCAATCAAAACTAGTTTTGATTAGACGTAATAGGAACAGATTCGTTTGATTGGAGTATCCCGAGTCACGACACAACACGACACAGTATTGTGCATGTGGGTTATTCCTGCCGTGCTCAAAAAGTCACCATGTATTGCGAGCTATTTCATTTATCACAGTACGATAAAGTTTGAAATATCGCGTTCATTGGTTTTTCCTCGTTATGCTCGTTAAGCCACAAATCGCGTTTCAAATTAATCACGTTTTGAGAGTAAACAGATTATCGGAGATTCTTCACAGCGTTTTGAATGAGCAATCAACTCTTCAATCAGTACGTATAAATGAACGCCTTGATTTGCGAATCGAAGGGAAATTATTTGTGTTTATATTCAGTATGATTTATGGCATAACATTAAAGAAAAATTTTGTTTTGCTTGGTACTTTTGGTCAAAAAAATATAATTTTATTTATGTACAGACGCCAGCCCATCAAGCTACTACAATCTGTCAAATTTCTTTCATAGATTTTCAACTTTAAACTTTATCGCTAACGCATAAGGTTCAAAGTTGATTGGGTAAATTTGACAGTTTCGGGTAGCTTGATGTGCTGTCGACTGTACACACAGTAAAATGGATACAGATACGACATATTAGTATTTATTACAAAGGTAATAAAGGTAATAAACTCGTTGCGTGGTTTTTATGTGACACGAGAAGCGGATCCACTCCTTTTCTCTAAAGTCGTAAGTCAAGTCTCCGAACGTAAAACGGAGATGGAAAGTGGAAAGCGATTAATGACAAGCTTAGAATATATAATTTTAGTAAAGCCCTGAAACAACTTAGTAATCGCTTGTAATCCGAATGAAACTCGTTTACGATTCAGGAAGTCCTTCCTCTTTTGATATTTCTCGGGAGCCTGGGGTCCCGGACCTTTGGAAGGCGTACGAGGGGCCGAAGCCAACTCGCAGAAGCCCGTTTGACGTTTTTTTAATGAAATGATTAATTTCATCTTACTCAATAAATTACCCATAGATATACCCGGCAATAAACACAACAAAGCGACCTCTAACGCGGCTGCAAGAGAGACTAGTCCGCAAGCTAGGCGCGGCGGCGCACCCGTTCTACTTCGAGCTGCCGCCGCACTGCCCCGCCTCCGTCACGCTGCAGCCCGCGCCCGGCGAGACCGGCAAGCCTTGCGGGGTGGACTACGAGCTGAAGGCCTTCGTCGCTGACTCACAGGATGATAAGCCTCATAAGAGGTAAGTCTCCGAACAGTGGAATACGTGTGAAGGCGATATCAGATAGGCTACAATTTAAACGCTTACTACGTTTAAGCGCTGACCAGACGATGGACAATTTGACGAATGGATAGAACGAATGGAAATCTATGCAATAACGCACACGGAGGACAAATAGACTCCCGGACATTTCTGTCATTTCATTGCGGTTACAGTACATCGTCGACTCAGCCCCTTAAATGTTTACTAAAAAGTTGAATAGGATTTTTTTTTGTTAAGCTTTTTTTTTTCGTTGTAAATTGGGTACATTTTTGGTAAGCGTTTAAATAGCGTCCTGTTAGACAAATCATTGGGGAGACCGGTTATTCGAGTGAATGTTCATTTTAAGGGTTCCGTACCCATAGGGTGAAAACGGGACCCTATTACTAAGACTCCACTGTCCGTCTGTCTGTCTGTCTGTCACCAGGCTGTATATCATGAACCGTGATAGCTAGACAGTTGAAATTTTCACAGATGATATACTTATTTCTGTTGCCGCTATAACAACAAATAATATAAATAAAATAAAGTTAAAATTTAAAGGAGTATAAAAGAAACGTTTTTTTCGGCGTTTTATGCCTTGTGGTACGGAACCCTTCGTGTTCGAGTCCGACTCCCACTTGGCCGGTTTTTCTTTTGTTCGTGTCACGCGGCACAGGCGGTGCCGTAGAAATGAACATTCACTCTTTCTTTCTCGACTAGCACATGCCACAGACGATGAGTCAGAATGACCGAATGAATGGTTTCAAGTTTAATTTTTCTTTTAATCTAGGTACGAGTAAAAAAATCGGTTTGATCGGTACACTATAATCTTCTTGTTTCGTGTACACCGACCGACGAATATGTGACGACCAGCGGTGCTATTCTGTAAAAATCTCACCGCGAAACCTTAGGTGAAGTGAGCGTGGAGTGAGCTGTCAATAGTGTCAATTCCTAGCAAAAACAAACTCGCTTCACCTAAGTTTTCACGGTGAGATTTTTACAGAATCGACCGGTTGGACAACTCTATCGTTTGCCTCTAAGTAATAAATCTTGAAGAATTCGAATGAATGAGGAAAAATTAAACTTTGAATCAATTATCGGATATCGCCTTAAGGTACAATTCCGAGATGGGCTGCAGACTGCAACCGCAAGCGAAAAAGCGGCTAGCGGCAGCGGTTGACCGCAGTTTTCATAGAGATACATAGAAACCAATAGTGTCGCTTGAACCTGCAGCTGCAGTTTGCGGCCTGCGGTCCATCTTGGAATTGCACCTTTAAGATGACGTATTGTTAGTACTTAGAATGCCCCGTCTTTGCCCAACATTTGCTGACACACACCTCTTCTACTTTACGCCGTTAGCACACCAACGCAGCCGGCTGCGACAGCATTGCGGAAGCAGGACAAAATGTTTGAAACTGTATCGCGTTGCGCTACGAAATCGCAGCGGTAAGCGTCATTGTGCTAACGCCTTTAAGCTTTGCTGAATAAGCTGGTCACCTCGTATGGGTGAAGTTAGAGTTTTAAAGGCATGCGCGGCGCTCAAACGAATGTGTGAAAAGCTTGTCTAGAAAACTTCAAACTCTGTGCGTTTACTTGTTTATTTATGGTTTTTGCTTGCTTTGCAGGAATTCAGTGCGGTTAGCTATCAGGAAGATAATGTATGCGCCCAGCAAGCAAGGCGAGCAGCCTTCCGTCGAAGTGTCCAAAGAGTTTATGATGAGCCCCAACAAACTGTATCTTGAAGCCTCCTTAGATAAGGTATGAGTGACAGATACTCCTGTCTCCTACATCCAAACTTTGCAAACTTCTTTCTACACTCGATGTGCCTGTAATTGTAATTATTTCCTTAGTCCGTTGCTTTAGTTTTTAGGCAAGTTGTATATTTGTTTCAATTTCCTGCGAGCGCGCGTCAGTCATTGCAATTTCAACCTTATTTCAATATTCATAAAAGTCACAAGACGCGCGCTTCTGCATTGCAACAACTATATTTTTTGTAGTCTAGAAAAAGATCTAGAAACTTTTCTAATATGACACTATCATATAATATTGTGATAATTTTTCAGGAGTTATACCACCACGGCGAGAACATAGCAGTGAACGTACACATAGCGAACAATTCCAACAGATCAGTCAAACGCATCAAAGTTTCTGTGCGCCAGTTTGCGGACATCTGTCTGTTTTCCACTGCGCAATACAAGTGTACCGTGGCGGAGACCGAGAGCGAGTGAGTTTCGATCTTATTGTTATAGACGTAGAGTTGATTATCTAAAGTGAAAAAAAAAACAGCTAGGTGTCAGAGCATGAAGAGCAAGTAAGATTCAACCTTATTGCTATAAACATAGCGTCTATATCACATGTAATAAAAACAATCATCCGTGCATCAGTAGGCGGAAATCTGTTTATTCTCCAACGTGCAGTATATACATTCACCGTCACAAAGACAGATAGCGAGTGAGTAGCGACCTTATTACTGTACACATACAATACAAAGTCAGAATGCGTGTTAGTTTGCTGACGTATTGCGCCGTTGTCAGGGTTGATATTGAGTAAGTCAAGACATTGTAACAATAGTCATAAAGATCTAAATTAGTATTGTATCAAAACAATGAGATATGGTTATGTTTCACACCGAACTTTTAAAGAACCCGCTGCACTGTAAATTTATCTAAATTCGTTCCATGGTTTGCATAGAAATATATATTTTTTTTTTATTTAGTTGGTAATAAGTAAAACACAAAATAAGTTTCAACTTTATTGCCAGAGACAAGATTGTAAGCTTTGTAAAATACAGTTTCAAACCAGAAGTACGGGTAAACTGTTAATCTCAAATTTAGTAATTGTGATAATACAAAATAGGTAAGTACTTATAGTCATAACAGCTCTATATTAGATCTCATAACCGCGCGTTCGTATTTCCGAAGATCGACGATGATTGCCGAAGCGCAAACTTTAACTGGGAGATCTGTTATCTGTATTTCTCTTTACATTTTCCTACCACGTTCAATGTTTTTCTATCTAAACAGCTGAGTTATGTCCGTTTCTTATTCAGGGAGCCCAAATCGATGTCGGCGAGACTATTTAAATTCCCCTTTATCGGGATATTCACTAAGAAAATATCTATGCAGTCCGCGTAAGTACCGCGTGCTATGCCTGCATGAGATTGATGAATTGTTTACCCCACTCGCTTCCTACAGAATGCCTGGAGTTTGTCACACTTACATTATACATATCACATACAAAATTTCTTGAAAAAATTGATTTTCTACACTTAAGATTGTGTTTTTCTACTGAGGAGGCACGTTCAAAGTGTCTGAAAATGTTTTTGGAGCAAAAATTCCCTATATCCTGATACGGTCCACCTCTCCTTCTAAGTAGCGGTAACATCGTGAATGTGATACACTTCCACATACAAATATTCCTATAATTAATTAAAACATTCCTGAAATTATGTCATTGTCGTATATACTTACTACATTAAAGTAAACGAAAAGAAATTATGACATATTTCTTGACTAGCGGAGGTCGGATATTATCCAACTGGAGCGTACTACCAGTTTGGAAAGTATCCTATGTCCTAACCCCTGGGTGGTCTATCTTTGTGGCAAATCCATTCAGTCGTAAAGACGCGAAAAGAGACAGACAGGGTGAGTTAGTTGCGCATTCATAATAGGTATTAGTCTGGATTACTCGGCGAATCCTACAATCTTAGGCCCGGCGCCCACTATCGGCATCGGCACGGCTGAGGATTTTTATGCGACGAATAAAAATGTAACTTAATTGTATGACGATAAAATTGAAATTTCAATGATAATAATCATCGTAGGTGCAAAAATAAAGACAGGGTATCCGACATAGGTACCGTGTCATTGAAATTTAAATTTTATTGTCATACTATTAAGTCATATTTCGCATTGTCGCATAAAAATCCTCAGCCGTGCCGATGCCGGTAGTGGGCGCCGGGCCTTACACAAATCCACAAATCCTAGAATCTTGCTGCGGCGATTTTGGTTATTTAGCGGGGAATGCCCAGCCCATATTATATCCCAAACTACTTTTACATACATGTTTTCGGAAATGATCAGAGTGATATTAACGGTTGTGGTGAATTGAATCTTACTAACTGCTCTAGATTTTTAATTTTTATGTTTAGTCCAAATCAGTGCCTGATTTTTTACCCCCCTTTAGGGTTATCCCATGAAATCTATAAAGGTAGAGACCGATAGTTTTTAATAAGGAAAATATATCCTCCTTTCAAATGCACGTGGTTTGGGTTTTATATTAATAAGGTATAGGGAAACAAGTGACGACAGCCCACAACGGTTCCAGCGCGCAAGCAAACACTCACACACGCACACTCGCGGAAGCAAAAAGTTAATTTATTCTCAAATTAATCCCTGGCCCATCTTTATTATATATTATAACTCTTTTGTACGTGTGTATGTCATTGAACTCCTCCTATACGGCTAGATCTATTTTGATGATTTTTGAAGTGAAAACTTCTTTAGGTGCTTTGGGCATTTTTTGAGATGGGAAAAAACCATTGAACCCGCGCCACTGTTATCGTAAGCGACACCGCGCGTTTTGTTTATAAGACGATAAAAAAAATACCTGCTTCGGATGCGTTCAGCTGTTCTCGGGATGTACTCGGTTTTAATGTATATCCGATATGTCAGTGAGTGATGGCTAAGTATTTTTTTTATTACTAAATGGGCCCGCTCTTGACCCCGATCACGCCTGATGGTAAGCGATAGTTCTGTTTGTGTTTTGTTTTCACTTCTGTCGGCACTCCCGGAGTGCCACTGTTTTTTTTTTGTGTGTGTTTGAGTGGGTGGGTCCCTGAATGGTTTAGACTCACAGTAGGATCCGGTAGATGGCGCTGTTCGGACAGGACAACGTGTGTCAGGTTCGCTAGTATATAATAATATCAGCCTGTTATAGTCTCGTTACAGGGTAAACCCTAACCTCTTCTCTTTATTCCAAACTGTACTACATTTTGATGATATGTTTTGCGTCCAGGGAGGGTTGTCCAGTGGGTCCCGGGTTCACGCTGAGCAAGGTGTTCACAGTGACGCCCCTGCTGGCCAACAACAAGGACAAGTGGGGGCTTGCGCTCGACGGACAGCTCAAGCACGAGGACACCAACCTCGCCTCCAGCACGCTGTGAGTATGATACATGATAACACGATCACTTTTTTTTTTTAACCCTTAAATTGGCGGAGTGTAGCCGGCTGGACGTTAAAAGTTCCTTCCTTAGCCCTTTATGTTCCGGGCCAGCGGTAACCCTTTCGGACAATCCCGCTGACCCGGATAACTCCATCACTTACAATAAAATATACTTTATCATACAGCCAGAAACAAAGTATGGAAACACATTTCATAATTTTTTTCACTCATAAATCTCAATATAATTGGAGAAAATTGTTGTTGAATTTCGCTAAGTGTAAACATATTTTTGCTCTTAACTATACATTAACACGAAAAAAAAAAGTGTATTCACAGAACAGAAAATGTACACTCGCGAAACGAAAAAGTTTACAAAATGCAAAAAGTTTACAAGTTTCATATAATAGGCACTTCCTTTCGAACCTCATCTGTTCTTATTGTATTTTGTTTGTTCGCTTGCTGTAAATGATCTGTGTTCAGTAGCAAAACGACCATTTTACTTGACTGAAAATGCCTCGTAAACCTTAACCTAAAACCATTTTAAACATGAAGAAATGCGATGGTAATTATAAAACAAAATTGTTTCAGAATCGCGGACCCGTCGCAGCGAGAGAACCTAGGTATCATAGTGCAATACAAGGTCAAAGTGAAGCTGTGTCTCGGTCCACTTGGCGGGTAAGTCAAACTATATCTTTAGTTTAGCACCACTTTATAGTAAAGGAAAAAGTCACTTCTTCAGTTCCGTGTTGCAACAGCACCTTTTGCGTAACACACTTTCAATCACAATCTGACTCATTTTGGAGGATATTGCTAATCCATTGCTTCATATGTTTGAAAAATTTGTCAGCTCATCAACTTAAAAAACGCAATGAACTGTCACAATAAAAGCCATTGCTACTGTTTGTGTGTTACGCAATAATTCCGCTAAAGCGAACGAAGAAATGAAATGATGAAATGAAATGATTTTATTTTTTGTAAGTAGGTTTGTACAAACACTTTTATACGTCAATCATGTTTTTTTTAAAACTAGGTGAAGTCGGAAATTGATGCGAACCGATTTCGTTCGCTTTTGGTTTGAAGACTCGTGGAATTCTCGAATATAATTTTACACGATTACCCTAGAGATCGATGTATTGCAAAATCTTGCATTATTGGTGATCTCGATAGCTTTAAAACTTTGGAAGTACTTATAAAAATGGAGCAAATAAATCGAAAACATCAACGCAAAAAAATTAACTTTTTCTTCTAGCATCTCCAACTCAAACTCAAAGCATTTATTTCAATTAAGCCTTGTACAGGCACTTTTGAATTCAGTTAGTCAGTTAGTTAGAAAGTTGAAGCTAGTTGCCAATTCCAAAACGTAGATCTCTATGGAGAAGCACGGGCAAGAAACTCCATGGACACTCTTTTAAATCGAGATATTACAAAATCTTGGGTATATTATTCTTGTTGCATCTTAGTTTTAATTGAATCGTGTGTTGTCCCACAGCGACCTGAGCGCGGAGCTGCCCTTCATCCTCATGCACCCCAAGCCCGACGAGGAGCCGCGCGCGCCCGGCGACGCCCCGCGCGCGCCCGACCGCGACCTCATCACGCTGGACCCGCACCCGTACGTACACCTGCGCCGGCGACCCACTCCCTACATATTTCGTACTAGCTGCGCCCCGCGGTTTCACCCGCATAAGTGTCGATCCCGTGGGAATATCGGGATAAAAAGTCTAGCCTATATGTTAATCCAGGGTGTCAGCTACCTCCATACAAAATTTTATCAAAATTGGTCCAGCCGTTTGAACGTGAAGAAGCAACAAACATATAAACACACACACTCACAAACTTTGAACTTTATAATATTAGTGTGATTGACGACCTCGTTGGTCCAGCTTTGTCTACCTCTAGTATAAAGGCAGGAAGAATTTGGCACATGAAACAAAAATAAAGTATAAATCACAAAGATAATATTTTTTTTACATATTTGCAACCTGAATCGAATACTGGATCCGTCATTCAAAATGTCCGTAGCTAATTAATAAATCGGCCTTTACACTATACTAGTTTATTATCTCTAGATTTATTTTGTTATTAACAATGATATCACACTAATATTATAAAGGCGAAAGTTTGTGAGTGTGTGTGGGGGTGTGTTTATATGTTTGTTATTTCTTCACGCCCAAACGGCTGGACCAATTTTGATAAAATTTTGTATGGAGGTAGCTGACACCCTGGATTAACATATAGGCTACTTTTTATCCCGATATTCCCACGGGATCGACACTTACGCGGGTGAAACCGCGGACGCAGCTAGATATATCATAAACAGAAGTGTCCTCATAAATAATAATGTTATATTTCACAAAACTTGAGGAATTCTCTGCTTATAAATATAATAAATCTTTCCGGTCGAATTTCGGCCTTGCTGGCCAATCCCAATGGTGATTAGCCAAGTACACAGTAGAAAATATTCTAGCGCACAAGTGGGTGCGCAAACACAGCACTCTCTGATCCTTTACTCTAATATGTCAATACTATCGGTTAATCTATGAATATTGCAGTGACGTCAGACTAACTCTATCTCTTTTCCCCACAGCGACGAGAACGGTCAGGAGCAGGATGACGACATAATATTCGAGGACTTTGCTCGGCTCAGACTGAAAGGTGCCGACGCGGATGCCTGAGGCACAGCTTCACCCGAACTGCGCCCCGCGCGCCCCCTAGCCGCCCATCCCCCGCCCCCCGCCCCCGCCCCCGCTACCCCGGGACACAAGTCCGCCCCGCTGCCCACTGCCCCACAAAGCCGCGCTCCTCGCAAACATTCTCGAGCGCATGCACACGTTCAAACATCCCGACGGAACCTGCAGCCCAATTGCGTAACGCACTTTCTTTCAGAATCAAAAGGATTTTGAAGGAAATTACTGACCCATTGCTTCATCTATTTAAAAAAAAATTGTCTGTTCGACGACGAACATAACGCAACGTTGTTTTCGAATTGTCGAAATGTAAGGCATTGCCATTGTTAGTGTGTTACGCAACTGCCCCGCTGGCCCTCCCGGTGTGTCCCGCGCCGCTTGATGCGCAAACGCTTCGGTAAACACGTCATAGAAAATCATTATTTTGATTTTTTTGAACTTGAACACCTACATCAGATTATGCTTAACCCAAAAAGAAAAGAAAGAAAACCCATGTTCGTCCCGATCCGCGCCATGTTGCCAGCGCGGCGTGGGTGTCAAATAGTTGCATTGACGATACCTAAATACTTTTTACGATCGCGAATCGTATTTTAATTAGCAACTTGCAAATTGCAAAAACGTGAGAAATTTCGAATTTCACGGGCTTCCCTGGCGCCATCACCGTCATGATGTTCTGCCACTTCGCCGTGAATCTATCCATGGCGAAGTGGCATGTTCGCCATGGTGAAACGAAAAATGAATCATCAAACTATGAAGCCGATTATAGCTTGAATTTTGAAATATAGGGTTCATTCAACTAAAAAGGATTTTGAAAAAAAATACCTTATGAACCAAACGTGGGATTAATTCCAGCGAATTAGCTGGTTAATAATACTGAAGTTGGTAGTATCGCACTAATGTCGTCTTAACTCGTGCATGAACGTCTTGTGTCTTGAAAGAAACGAAAGCAAACGCAAATACAATCTGTCCATGAACATAATATTCAATCCCTGTACAGTGTATGTGTATAATCGAGAGGATTTGACTATTCACAATATAGTGCGCGCCTGGCGGATATACAATGACGATCGCTGTCCCACGCACAAGTGACAAGCTACTATAATATCCGAGATATCCGACATTCACGTCCCGTATATCCGACACGCGCCCACGAACAACTAGCGTTATATAATGAAAGAATTTTATATTATATTCGATGTATATTGTATGTGAAAATTTATTTTAATAGATGTCTATTGATCAAATAAGCGAGTACAATGTTTAATTACATTTATTTTTCACTCATTGGCCATTGTTTTTTAGTAGTAGTACAATGTTCGACGAATGCATTTAATAGTGTAAAAGAAGTGTTATACCTCTGTAACGTAATGTTTACTTTTCGACGTAGCGTTGTATGTGTTATTGTTGATGTTGAAGATAATATACTGATTGTGTTGACTTTGTGAAGAATGAGAGACGAGTGCGGACATATGTAGGCGTATAATGTATAAATGTTAATTGTATTCGTGCACTTTTATTATAACCATAAGGTTGATGATGCCTTGTACTATGGTATAATGGTCCTTTAGCCTTTGTAACAGCCTCCTGTAACTGATCGAGCAGTTTCTATATAGCAGTTGTCGGGTGGAAATATATTTATTGTAATTTTGAAACGGTAAAAAGCTCGTCGGTTGCTGTCCCTTTACCCTAGCAACGAATACTCGAAACACATTAGTAATTACCTACCGCCTTCCGTTCTGTCTCTCGCTTTCGTCTACATGTTGACAAATAATCCTGATTTTCTAAAATAGCACGTAACTAAGGGCTAAAACTGTCTGTTATTGCTTGTGTTCACAAAGTCATCGCAGTGTGTGGCTCGCGGTCTGTACCGCATGTGGCCTTCTTATGTAGCGACACTTTGTTATTTATCGTATTTACACTTGTGTGTCATATAAATTAGAGTATGTTTTATATTACTTATTGTGAAAATATGTTATTGTTATTATCCTGCACCATTCACCTCTCAAAACGGTGAAGGAAAACATCGTGAGGAATCAGTATATCCTAGAACATCAAATTCGAAGACATGTAACATCTACCAATCCGCGCTGTGCCCGCGTTGTAGATTATTAGCCAACTCCCTCTCAAAGAGAGGAGGCCTGTGTCCCAGCAGTGGGAACATTTGAGGCTGATTATGTATTCATGACCATACTGTTGGATTTTAAACTGTTTTTACAAATGTGAAATTTCTTTTTTTTTTTTTTGTATTTCCCTTTTACGAAGCGACACATGTGACGACAATCCACACATTGTTTCAAATGAATGTTAGTTAATTTCCAAAAACTCTAATTTGTATCACACACACAAAAAGTATAGCAATACGTAAGTTGCTTGTGCTTACCTATCTTGATCATACCTGCAGCGTCACCGCTAAGCTATACGAACATAACAATGCAATGGAACTATTTTGTAAATAATAATAACTTACCTACGTAAACTTATTTTGGCTGAAAACGCTCTAGACAAGAACTACAAAACCAACAGCCTATCCGGTCACAGCAACTTAGCTGTATTAGCCAATCAGACATGACTACGTCATCTGACAGTTTGTTTGATTGGCTGCCACAGTTCCCATTGTGCGTTTCACACGTCTACAGAATGGAAGCCATCATTGGCCAGAATCCTCCAAAACCTTTGTATGATAACGTTTTATTGCCAATAAGATTTTAATTGCATATCTACTGACTAATAAAATGCAGCTTCGTATACCACCAATGTATAAAAGATAACAAATAAATTATGTAAAAGTATATTTTAGTATATTTATGATAGGTTGATTCCGTCTGTGTAAATGGCGCAGTCGCGACGTCCGTTACAGGCTTTATACTAAAGATACCTTTGTATCGGTGCCGATGTATTTAGAGGCACATGAGACATTTCCGTTTTGTCTCTTGTTTGTAGTGATCATGAAAGTGATGACAGCGACATAGATTTAAATTGTTAGATACCTACCGCGTCAAAAGATACTCGTTTTTCTGTTTCGATTTGACACCTCTGACACACAATGACGCAGTGACTTGATTGTCATGGAAACCCTATTTAAAAATGTGTGAGCTCACTTTTCTCAGTATGGACACTTTCGCGTGAGTAAATCCAGCGATTTAAATCTTTGGGCAACGGGGTTTGACTTAATGTCAAATACTGGTGTAAATGACAGATTTTTATGACGGCCGGTTATCATATGACGGAAACGCTTTCTTAGGAAACCAAACCTTTAGCATAAAGTGCGTCGTCTAGTTTTCCATCAATAAAAAAAAACAAAAGAATATCTCTAGTATGTAATCTGTGATGATGACGTCAGCTAGCGGCGAGTGCACACTAACGTCTTATGATATTCGTTCTATGACTATGTACATTACTGTCGCTGTGTACAGCAATACTTACTTATATCTATAAATTACGTGGCATGTTTCATTGTATAATAAGCTTTATGCTGCACAAAAGTATTCTATTCTTTAACACCCGGACCGGCTATAATACACATAGCCCGCTCTTTTTCTTATGATACGTAAAATTTCCGAGCAATTTTTTTGTTTGGGATATTTTCTACGAGTTTGTGCTTGAACACGTTGACTCGCGGGCGCGGTGGCGGGCGCGGTCACGAAATATCAAACACAGAGCATAGTATGCAAGTGTTCACGTACAAAACACGGGTGCGGCGAACCAAGTCCACTGCGCCCGCATCCGTCACTGCGCCCGCACCCGTCACCGCGCCCGCGCCCGTCACCGCGCCCGCGCCCGCGCCCGTCACCGCTCCCGCGCCCTCACCGCGCCCGCGCCCGTCACCGCGCCCGCGCCCGTCACCGCGCCCGCACCCGTCACCGCGCCCGCACCCGTCACCGCGCCCACGCGTTCCTACGTGAACAAGCACGGTTGTCAGAATCGCGTTCACAGCGGCCTCTGGTGGCTTAGGCTGACTGCTTGTTTTACTGTCAATTTAATTTCACAAAAATAACGTTTCAATGCATTAAATTATTCGGTGTTTCGGTTACTATCAAGTTGTATTATTTATGTATTTTAAATGTAAGTATTAAGTGAACCGATATGTAATATTGATAGTAGGAACAAAATAAAAAAAGACGAAACAGTGGAATTTACAGCCAATAGGTAATTATAGCGTGGCCTATGCTGGCACAATACTCTTAAGTACAATTAGCCATTTTTAATATACATAATTTATACTTATCAGAGGCTAACTTTTTTACTTTCCTTGCACAAATGTAATTTACACTTAAGAAATGGAAACTTTTCTACTTGTATACCACTTGGCTGTAAAGATAACTCTGTATGATAAATCTTTAGCTAGTACTTTATCCAATACCCAATATGTTCGATGTAATTACTAGCCATACTGAAACCCCTGCTTATACAGTTTCAACTTTATGAGTATCTAAATAAAGTACAGTTTAGGTTTCAACTGTGGCTGGTATTACACCGTAGTCCTGTGCAGAATTCATTCACTAATGTCAAATTGCACACGTTCTTTTTTTTAATTTTACATCGAAATGTTTTTGATGTAAGTATACTTTTTTCAATAAATAATATGTAACCAATGAAGTTTTTTTATTTCTTTACATTTTTTTTCCTATTAATCATAATGACTTTAATTGACTGACTTTTGTCTAGCATACGTTGCGTCCTATATAATGGACGGTGGCGGGCAAAACGCTACTGACGCTACTTTATAGACACTCGCAGCGCAACGCATTTTCCATATAATTATCTAGTTTGGCCCGGCCAGACTGTAATAAGCGTTGATTCATAGTAGAAAAAGCTAGCGCAATTTAGGGCGGACCGCAACATTGCAAAAATTCTTCATCATTCATCACCTTGGTAGTTTGGTACATTTTTTATGAACCATCGCATACTACAGGCGGGGCGGGACTGGTGGCACAGAATAAATAGTGCTGGTGGGTCTCTCCTCTCGTCAGGTGTACTTTTGCGGCCGCTGCACGCAAAGACTACAATATAATGCTGTATCTGTTATGCGTTGGGGTGCGGCCCCGGCCCGTCTGTAGTCATGCGATAGTTAATACAAAATGAACAAACGATGATATTTACAATGCGGCGATAAATACAATGTATGACGACGACGACGGCAATAAATACAATGTATGACGATATTTACAATGCGGCGCCGCGCGGTGTCTACTGATGCAGTTCAAATTCAACATTTGAATCTGAGAGTTCTGAGACTACTGCGTTGTTGGGGCCCTACGCGACTCAATTTATAGTATAGAAGGTGCACGAAAGTAAACAAATAAAAGGCCCCATTTTTTAAGTTTTGTTTTACTCGTGCATCAGTTATATTTTGTTATATATAAAAAGTATGTTATCAAGGGAATAAAACTGATCAAAATTGTCAATACATGAACAAAAATGAAAATAAAAAACGAAAATCTATTCTATTTTTATCTATGGCAATGGTGCCGATGTCGACAATTCTGCCAGATGTGCTATGAGAATACGTGCGGAGAGTGGTGAAAAAAAAAACAAATTAATAATAATAAAAAAAACTAAATTTGATAGTTGAATTTAATGTGAAACTTGTAAAAAACGAAAATCGAATTAACTAATAACGAAACGTAAATGTTGTCTGTCTTGTCAAACGTCAAAAAGGAAAAAAAAAATTGTCAAACGTCAAACCGTCATGTCAAGTCAAGCATTTTAGGTTATGTTATTTTATTTACTGTAAAAAACGAATTTCCGAGTTTAATGTTTAAGATTCTCGCACATGTTTATATAATATTGTTGATGTGTTACAAAAATAAAAAGTGGCGTAAAATCTGAACAAATGATGAGCCAAGCGTTCGATTTCATTATTTGACAAATAACAGAACTGTAATGTAACAAGCTTGTTGAAGACTTTCGGCAAAATGAGTTCTCGAGGGCTTTCTAAGAAGGAACTAGAGGAGTTAAAAAAGAAAGAAGAAGAGGAAGCGGCTGCTCATGTAAGTAATATCATTGTGCATCGCTCGATATCAAACTATCAACACACAAAATACGTCAAACATGTAATTGTACATAAATTGGTATAGTAATCAGTAATACAGTACATTAGGAGCACAAGCTTATTTTACGTATTATAATAGAAGTATTTCAATAGCTAATAGCAGAATAGTCTGGACTTAGGCCTCTCAAATTACTATTGCACTCACTCCCTGGCCTCTTCCAGTGTCTACCAGCCAATACAAAGTTCTCTCCGACTAGTTCAATTCAGAGCTAAAAACAAATCTGTGTATCAATTCACTAAGCCAACACTCAGTGTACTGCTGATCATAGACTACTCTTGATTCCTACAAATTTCTAATATTGTTTGATCACTACAGGTCTTCAAGGAGTTTGTGGAGACCTTCCAGGAGGTCCCCAGCACCACAAGCAAGGTCTGGGTCAAAGCTGGCACATATGATGCAGGGGCTAGAAGTAAATAACATTTTTACATTGTCATTTTAACATGTATTTTGCTGGTTTCTATCCGAGGTTCCACTTTCCGCATTTTTTAGAACACTTGCATTCTAATGTCTCAATCTGTTGAAAAATTGCACCTGCGATTTTGACAAGTTTTGGAATAAATTGTTGCTCCGATGAGATTGCGACTTGAGTTTGAATATTTATAAAAATAATTGGCTTTGTGTTCTTTTTTGTCTATTGCCATCTTGTCAAAACGTAAAAAAGGTTTCTGCTGAACCTTCAATACTAATAATATATATAATTTTTAAATGTTTTTATATTTTCTATATTCTAATATTTAAAAATATAATTTATATGTGATATTTAATGAAATAAAGGATATATATAATAATAATATCAATGTCATCCTTTAATCAAATTCTAATGCTATATCAATTTAAAATAATTTTTGGGAACTATCTCATCTTTCTTTTCATTCAAGTAATAATTTATTACTCACATTTTTCAGAGGAAGATACATCAGAGAGAGGCAAACTCTACAAGCCCGTCTCTCGCTTGGACGAGAAGCGGAGCATCATCCCAGAGGTTGAAGTTGTCCGCACTCTTGTACCAAGGTCTGAGCCTCCGGGACGACCACATGCCAAGAAAAAAGGACAGGACAAAAAGAAAAGTAACCTGGAATTGTTCAAAGAAGAATTGAGGCAGTGAGTGTAAATGTTGTTATAGTTAGTTTTATTATCCCAGAGACTAATCTGACATTTAAGTCTTTTGTGTTTGCGTTTTTTTAGTATAGAAGTTTGACATTACACCTGTCAGATTAGTCTCTGGAATTAAAAAACGAACTAACTATAAGAAAGTTCAAAAATCAATTCACAAGGAAAAAGTGCATTCATTTGTGTAGGCATTACTTGTAAGACTAAAATAAGATGGAACAACTATGTTCTAGGTTATAGGTTTGGTTCCTGCACTTTGTCCTTCAAATGGACCATTGTGCGTAATTGGAACAACTATCTTATTATTTTAATATGAAATTTAAGTTAAACTGTATGGGTTGTAGTAGTTAACTCCGTACACCGATTTGTCATGAAAGTTGGTAAGCTCAGTTAGTATAGTTCCACTGAGATGCACTAAGTAGTTAAGTTTATTTAAGTTAATAGTAAGTAACAGTCCTGGAGCGGAAGGCGATTATTTGTCTCAGTTGTTGATAGCTACCCACTTATAAGTTCACTACATTTTAATTTGTTAGTCATGTCATTTTATCATGCTAAACTGTGACGCGCATCTTTGGCCCAAAGTAGGTTACAGAGTAAGCAGAAATATGTACGGCGATGAGACAGTACACCAACTGTCTTATATATTCCAATAACAAAAGTCACAAGTTTTCTTTTCTAGTTACAATTTCAACAAAAGCTTTGTATATGTATTTCATTAAAATTGATACACTGTGGGGCACAACTTGTATCAAGACATTCTTCACTGGCTAGTATGTATTGTTAACTATTATTATGTATTCTATTACAGGATACAAGAAGAAAGATCAGAGCGGCACAAATATAAGAATGTGTTACGTGAGCGAGGCGTGGTGGGTGTGGAACCATCACTCGATATCATACCTGATGTTGGATCATATGATACCGGGGACCCTAATACCACCAACTTGTACCTTGGCAATCTCAACCCTAAGGTATGTTTAGTAACAGTCCTTTTACTCTTGAGTTTATTTGCAAGTCATATGCTAACATTATTCTAATGATTCCACATGTAAATGGCATCATGAAAAGTTTGCTCCATAACAAAAAATACTTATATTCCTAACTCATTTTCCTAACATTGAATGCTTATGGAGAATAACACCCGATTTCTGAAAGGCTATTATTTAACACAAAAACTAACTTACATATCTAAGATGCTGTCAAATCTTTGGTTACCTGCCAATTCTATCACTTCAGATGAGGTTGCCTTTCCCTTCAAAAACAGAAACTGCTCTCTAGGGAATCTTCCCCCTCAGATAACAGAACAGCAGCTAATGGAGATCTTCGGTCGCTACGGACCACTAGCTAGTATCAAGATCATGTGGCCGCGCTCTGATGAGGAAAAGGCGCGCGGTAGAAACTGCGGGTTTGTGGCCTTTATGTCGCGGAAGGACGGCGAGCGGGCGCTAAGGTGTATTAATGGTAAGGATATTAAAGCATGTTTTTAAATACATGACGGAGAAGGTATGTGTGTGTTGTTATCATCAGCCATATTTATAACTACTGTGGGCGTACTATGGGAAGTGTTGGTTATTGCGCAATAGAAAAACCGTTTGCAGTTCAAATCAGATTATAATTTCACGAACAAATTAATCACACCAACGAATCACACATTGTAGGTACACGACACAACCAGACAGAACCAGTGGGACAGTTTCGGAGCACATGTTGTTCGTACGATGTCCAGTGTCCAAGAGCTCCACATCGTTCTGTCGCGCTGTCGTCGACTCCCTACGAACTCGGGCTAGACTCTGCCGGCGCCATCAGATGGTGCTGGCGTTGTCGTCACAGCGCTTCCGCCTCGTTGTCAAGTCAGCTCCCGTACTAATGATTTCTCCGACATACATATTCAGTTGAAAAATATACTGCTATATAAATGAAACAAGACCCATCACCTACGCATTCTTTATACCAAGTAACATTGACCACATAGTTATCAAGTACACATCGTCCCTTTACATCTGACTGACAAATTGCTCTTGCCAGTCACCAACTTGGTAGCGGGGCTGACTATAAACTATGCTTCGAACGTACATTTCAGTATCGTCACCCTTAGCTGTTTGAATGCAGTCGCTACTATACTTAAATATATTTCTCTGCCCATAACCAGGCAAAGAGATAATGAGTTACGAGATGAAGCTGGGCTGGGGCAAGGCGGTGGTGATCCCGCCGGTGCCCATCTACATCCCGCCGGCGCTGCAGCAGCCCAGCAAGCCGCCGCCGCCCTCCGGCCTGCCCTTCAACGCGCAGCCGCCCAAGCATCTCGCTAATAAGGTATATTCTGTTCAAAAAGTATTTGATGAAAGTGTAAACAAACCCTGTTCAGGTTAAATTCTTACGCAATCACTTACTAAAAGGATTTAGTAACTCATTCCACCACTTTTTCCAACAACTAATGTTTCAATAACATTATTAAATCATAATTGACAAGTCATCAACAAAAATTAAGGTTATAAAAGTAATTTTGTATCTTCAATTATCTTTAATAATTTGTTGACAATGACAATCGTGTGCATCTGTGCATTGAAATAATTTATGTTTAATCTGTGTGTCAAATAAATGTCAGTCGCTAGTTGTTACAAAAAGTTTGCCGCGTTTTGTTAATGTTGTCAGCAGTAACATGTTTGTGTTGGCAAAACAAAATTTTGTAGTGTGTGACTGGCTGCTAAAGTCCGCGCGGAACTAGTTGGCCGCGCCATAGGTATGTGAGCGGTGGGACGGAGGGCGGGGGGGGGGCGCTTTGTCATGACTCAGTACGTGCGTTGCGAACACTACGCAACCCCGCCGCCCTCACCCCCGGCCCCACCCAGGGCGCGGCCAACTAGTTCCGCGCGGACTATAGTTAACAGTCTTACGCAGATTTACTGCAAACAGATTCATAGCAGCCTGCTGTGGTACAACATTTATTTTTATTAGACGTACTAGGATTATTTGTAATCATTTCAGATTCCTCGAGTGCGACCCGGAGAGTACCACCCGAGTGACCCAGATGATAGGAAAATATACGAACAGGTAAATAAACCTAGTAGTTTCACCTTTATATTACGCATGTACTGAGCAGAAACATACTTATATATTAAAAAAACAGTGGCACTCCGGGAGTGCCGACAGAAGTGAAACACGAACAGAATACTTTGCCTACACTCACTGACAGATCGGGTTTAAAACCGAGTACATCCCGAGGACAGCCGAACACATCCGAATGTAGCCCGGTGTCGGTAACAGTTTCGCGAGTTCAATGGTTTTTTCCCATCTCAAAAATGCCCGACGCGCCTATAGAAGTTTTCACTTCAATAATACTGACGTTTTCTTTACAGATTTTATCGCAATCTATAGTTAAAGTCGTAGTTCCTACAGAGCGGTAAGTACAATCATTTATTATAATTACAAATACAGCTTCGGTCTAACTGAGAGGAAACAGCGCGGGATGCGGGATAAAATTCACCCGCCGATTGTGTCAACTAACTAGCGTGAAAATTCACGTGACTTTCTTTCTAATCGTTAAAACAATCGACGCGCAGTCGAGTCCCGCACTCGGTTCGCCTAAGTGTCCAAACAGCCGAAGGTACGCGACCGAAGTTTTGCGGCTGATTTTACGTTCCGACGTATTCGGCTGATATGACACACCATAAGTGCCGAACTTACGCGGCAGACACTAAGTGTGGCTAGAGCTTTAATATATCCCACATCAGAAAACCCCCTTACTAATAAACGTTGTATAGCGATAGGTCTGTATAGTTACACAACGCTTTGTCTTCTTCTTTTGAAAGTCAAATAACTGACGACTGAAAGAGAGAAATCGGTGTGTAACTATTCATCTGATATAATACGTTTATTAGTAAGGGGGTTAGTGTCTTGTTCCTTTTAACATAACATAACACCACGACTGTATCCCCCGAAGAGTTAGGTAGAGATGTACAGACGCCAGCACATCAAGCTACCCGAAACTGTAAAATTTTCCCAATCAACTTTGAACCTAATGCGTTAGTGATAAAGTTGAAAATCAATTAAAGAAATTTGACGGATTGTAGTAGCTTGATGTGCTGGCGCCTGTACTTTTAGTACACCCATATAATCGCCAGTCATGTTTTTTTTTATTGCTGCTCTCTTGACCTGTCTTATGTTTAAGTCTCGTGTAATAGGGGGGCAGCCTATTGCTATCAACCCGGCACAACTCCAAACTCTGGACTGCTAATGAGAAATTCCACATGGAAAAACCCAACAACACTTCTGCTTCTTCTTCACTTCTTCTTGGCCTTAAATAATGAAGCATGTAATCTACCAATGCTCCCCAGAAACATCCTTATGCTAATCCATCGCATGGTCGAGTTCGTGATCCGCGAAGGTCCGATGTTCGAGGCTATAATAATGAACAAGGAGATGAACAACCCCTTCTTCCGGTTCCTGTTCGAGAACCAGTCGCCGGCGCACGTCTATTATCGATGGAAGCTCTTCTCTATGCTGCAGGGGGACTCCCCGAAGCAATGGTCGCTTGATGACTTTAGAATGTTTAAAGGTAAGAATATGTGTTTGATATTTGTTTAGAAAATTAATGTTTACGGTATGTTGCCGGTACGAGTCGAGTTGTATGGAACCTTCGCCACTTCTGTACACGCGTGTGCTTTTGATGTCTACATTTTTTGTCGTACTATTTACAGTATTGAAACAGCATCGTTTAAATGAGCCTTTACAGAAGTACTTTTTCTTCCAGGCGGTTCGGTATGGCGGCCTCCCGTAATGAACCTGTACACGGCCGGCATGCCCGACGAGCTGGTGGAGGAAGAAGATGCCAAAGAGAATATCAGAGGAACGCTCTCTAACAAGTCAGTAAATAGGGTCAAATTAAATTAACTGGTGAAACTTCACACACGGGATTGGTCGTGGTAGATAATCAGTTAACAAAAAAAAAAATGTTTGGTTTAATTAGGAGTTGGCCCGGCGCCAACGTGCGTGAGACTACGATCTATGAAATAACAAGTTGGGAACGATCATGATGCGATTGACATCTGAGTACCCGACTAAGAGCGAATTTCACCAATGAAACTGAACGCGACCAGGACATCTAAACCGCGTTCACGAGCTCTCAATGTCATTGTTGTTTATTAACGCGGTTTAGATGTGTTAAATTTGTTTAATTACATTGGTGAAAGTCGCTCTTAGTCGGTATACAAGTTATAATACAATTAGATGTAGTAGAATACGATACCTAGATCTTCCGAACTTGGTACGGTTACCGGACGGGGAGGTTGCATTCCATCCATTTAGTTGACATATTTTTGTTTCCATACCAGCCAACGCGACCGCCTCGAGGAGCTGATCCGTGGCCTCACGCCCGCGCGCTGCAGTGTCGGCGCGGCCATGGCCTGGTGCCTCGAGCATGCGGAGGCGGCGCCGGAGGTACTCGCGACATATTGTTGACGTGACAACGTCTTAAATTAGGTTGCGGCTGGGAGTCACTTATGAAAAAGTGTAACGCTCGGTAACGTTACGATGAGTCACCGAACGAACAAAATATATTTCTATAGTTAAAATTTGTGCAATTCTTATTTTCATTCAATTCCTTGTTCCTATTGTGCAATTTAATTATATTCATATCAATAAATATTCTACCGAGAAAAAGACGTTGTCACGTAAAATCTTCGCCCGTAAAACCGACTTTACAGGCAACCATTTTTTTAATTATAATTTTAATATGATGATTCATTTTAGACCTCATTGGCGGGACATCAGTGTAGATTGAAAGCTGTGGTGGCCCAGTGAGATCCGCCCCGACTAGGACGCAGGTCGTGAGTTAGAACCCAGGCAGGCATTTATTTGTGTAACTAGCTGCGCCCCGCGGTTTCACCCGCATAAGTGTCGATCCCGTGGGAATATCGGGATAAAAAGTATCCTATGTGTTAATTCTTGTTATAAACTATCTGTGTGCCCATGCAAATCCGTTCAGCCGTTTGTGCGTGAAGAAGTAACAATCATACAAACACACTCACAAACTTTCGCCTTTATAATATTAATGTGATTTATTTCATCGCCACTGCTCTCAAAACGGTGGAGAACACCTCATCCTCAACCCGCACTGGGATTGCGTGATGAATTACGGTCCACTCCCTCTCAAACCCCACATTACATGCCGTGTCCCTTAGGTGGCGACGTGCCTGGCGGAGTCCCTGTCGGGCGCGCGCACGCCGGCGCAGCGCCGCGTGTCGCGCCTGTACCTCCTGTCGGACATCCTGCACAACGCGGGCGCCAAGCTCACTAACGCCAGCGCCTACAGGAGCGCGTGAGTGCCTCCTACATATCTAGTACTAACATAGCCTAGGCAGGATCAGCCATAACAATCAACTACTAAACTTCCTGTCTGAAATAAACTTGATTAAGAAAAAGAAGCAAGGAACGTTGATCAAACTGTTGTTTCCATTGTTACTTTCACATCTCAGACTGTTTAAAATTATCTTGTCGACTTATAATTGAATAAACATTCCTGTTAGAATGACTAATAGTAGCAGAGGGTGTATTCTGAACTACCTCGTGTCATTGGGATATAGTATAAATGTCTAAAGGCCATAGCACACGTATCAAATCGAAAAGGGATCGGTACCATATCGCCTTTCGCCTCGCCGTCAAACAGGCGTCAACCAAACGTAAGCACGTAACCAAAGCGGATGAGAAACTCCCATTCGTCGACTCGGCTACGGCTAGGCGACGCCGCGCTTACGATTCCGATTAGTGTGCGTTGCAGTAGGGAGTTTCATACGAAGAATACTGAATGACTCGAGTTGATACGGTGCCGATACCTTTAGTTGTTTAAATAATTTTGAGCCGTCCGTCCGTGCTCATGTTTTTGACGCTGACCGTTCGCATGACTTAGGGACGCCGCATTCGCAACCTGGATAGTAATGATAATTACAATTATTTCTTTTTCTAAGTATCTAATCATCACCCACGTTTTTTTGCTATTCCACCAGTTTCCAGCAGCGCCTAACAGAGATAATGCGCAACTGTCACCTGGCATACTCTCGCATGACGTCACGTATTCAGCAAGAAGGGTTCCGTGCGAGAGTGACCCGCATCCTGCAGGCGTGGGCCGACTGGGCTGTGTACCCTACTGACTTCTTAATGCACATCAACGACGTCTTCTTAGGACATGATAAGGTGGGTCATTACAGTATTCAGTTAGTTTATTGCAGCAGGAAGGGTCCCGCGCGGGAAGATAATCTGAATAGGCCACATGCAAACAAATCTTCCATTTAGTTTCGGTTAGTTTATTTCGAAATGTGCTTTACTATACATAGCTCGAACTATTTTCTGCTGCATACATACTGAATGTCTCTCAAACAATAAATATTTAATTTAATTTTGATGGCGTTCAAATATAACTTGATATATTTTTCGTAGGAGACCGACGTGGTCCCAGGTCTGGTTCCCGCAGAAGCCGAGGAAGGAAATGGATCAGAATCCGGAGCCTCCCCCGCCCACTCATCTGCTTCTGAAGAGTCCTGGGACAACGCAGCAGGCGGCCCGCTAGATGGCGCCGCCCTCAGGAGGCTGGCGGCCGAGCGAGCCAACTTACTCACTGAACAACATACTCCGCACGCGAGGCAGCCGCTCACGCCTAAATTGAGGCCGCACGCGCTACACGACGATATTGATGGCATACCTGGTAAGTGAACCCATAATAAGTTAAACTATGACGATGCAATCCACCCGGGTTTAAACCCGGTGCTTTGATAAACACCCGTAAACATCAAATTTTCTGGGTGTTTATCAAAAGCACTGGGTTTAAACCCGGCTCTAATGTGAAAGCGGCCTATTTTACTTGGAGCGACTGCCTATCTGACCTCCACAACCCAGTTACTGAGTAATACGATACCCCTTAGTATAAGGAATACTTAGATATATTTTTTAATTTAAATCATAAATATCATGTTATATTACAGTGGACGAAGACATAGACGGCATCCCCCTGGACACAGACAGCTCGGCGGGCCGCGCGCGCGCAGGCGGCACCTTCGTGCCGTCGCGCTGGGAGAGCGTCGACACCGACACGCTGGACGAGCCCGGCGTGCCCGGCGTGCCCGGCGTGCCCGGCCTGCCCGGCGTGCCCGGCGTGCCCGGCGTGCCCGGCCTGCCCGGCGTGCCCGGCGTGCCCGCGCGCGCGCATAGTGACGACGACACGCCCGCATCCACGACGCCCATGACGCAGCAGCAACATGACAGGTGACACACTCTCTTTCTCTCTCATCACCTCTTACGTCATCATCACACATGATAAACGACATTGACTGACAAATTTTTTTGTCTATTGTTCCAAATTTTGTCAAGTGAAATCATGTAACTCAGTCCTCATGAATTGTATCTTGGATAAATATGTTGGACGGCCTAAGGAGTTCAAACCGACGAAACACAGACAAATTGCACATACGCAATCTATAAAATTCACTTCAATCACTAACACCCGATTTCTGAAATGTAATTTGCAGAGCAGTGTTAGCCCAGTGGTATGGGCCCCGACTTACGAGGGTCGTGGTTTCGAACCCAATCAGGCGATTTATTTTATGTAATTTCATTACCACTGCTCTCAAAACGGAAGGAAAATTCGACAGCATGTTACATCTACCAACCCGCACGGGGCCCGCTTGTTAGATACGGCCCAATCACTCTCACAGAGAGGAAGCCTGTGTCCCAGCAGTAGAATCATAAAAGTCTGATTATGGAATCAGCTAACTGACTCTCTCTATGATTTGATTATTATCTATGACTTGTTCATTCAGTAAGCCAATCACATCAGTTTGAGGAGTTACTCTACTGTTTCTCTTCATTCTCTAACGTAAATCCCTATTCATTTGGTTACAGTGAGGAGCAAGCTCTAAAGCGTGAAACACTGCGCGACATCGAGGTGCGCGTGTTGAAGTACGCGGATGAACTGGAAGCCGGCGTGCGAGCTAAGCGCACTGGACTGTCAACCACGCAACAGATACACCATTACCGAAGGAAACTTATCAAAAAGGTGCGTATAATTGCGTTTATAGTACTCCGTGACCTAAACCAGCACATAAGTCACGCTTATCTGTGACTTAAGTAGGGCATTTTTAAACAAAAAATCGTGACTTAATAGCGCGTTTAGATCACACGTGTGACGTAGGGCTCTCACACATAAACACGACAGGACGTCGCGTCGTGCTGCGACGTATATGATTGTAGTGACGTATCATTCGAATGACGCAACGTCGTATCGTGTTTATGTGTAAGAGCCCTTAAGTAGTCCATTATTGTAGTCTCGTGTCTGGGAGCATGTACGGTCCAACCGTACATCATATTATTGTTTATGCAAAATAAGCAGTTTAGTACCGCGTGCGCAATTTACTTCAGTTCGCGTTCGGTCATCGCCGCGTGTACTCATTATCATTATATCAATAAAATTATAAATCTATCACACTGTATCATTTAAAGTTGTCCCGTACAACTTAAGTCACACATATTGTAATGTACAGACGCCAGCACGTCAAGCTACCCAAAACTGTCAAATGTTTCCAATCAACTTTGTGCTTTAGCGATAAAGTTGAAAATCTATTAAAGAAATTTGACAGATTGTAGTAGCTTAATGTGCTGGCGTCTGTACTATTTAGTAGCTGTCCGCTGCTGGGCGAGATGAGATTGTCAGATGCGAGATAGATAAACTTTTATTATAAAGAGAAAAGATTAGATTTGTTATATGTTTGTTTTTTATTACGCTTTCACGCTAAAATTGTTGGACCATGATTCCGATATTCTCACGGGATCGAGACGTATGTTGGTGAAAGCGCGGGGCGCAGCTGTTAGGTGCAGGTATTAAATATGATTTGTTTTGTCAGGCGTCCCGAGAAGCTAAAGAGGCTGTAGAAGAAGTGAGAGAATCGCCAGAGCCGAGACGGAGATCACCCGTCGAAGACGACACCTACTCCACGTACGTAAACATTCATTTACTACATAGGCATTAAATTGTATATACACTTCCCGTGAAACTCGAACGAAATGTTCGTTCACACACCAACGATTCTCTGCAAAAGTTAACTTACATTCGTTCACCAACTTAAACAATATTGGCAGTGGTGTACATTTGTACACCAACTACAAGACCCCGGCAGTGTACATTTGTACCCTAATACGGAGGTCTCGAAAGATAGGCGAACTCCGTATGAAAGAGATTATATACTAGACTATAATTAAGAATTTTCTAACAGAAAAACCCAACAAGCTTTGCCCGTGCTGGGGCTCACACCCAGGACCTCAAGATCCTCAGCCGCGCTTGCTTCGGAGAGGTGATATTTGCTTACATAACCAACCGTTAACGTCCACTCATAAATATTGGCCTCTCGTACCTATTACGTTACTAACACATCGCTAGGCTTCTCGTCCTACGTTACATTTTATAGGATACATCGTAAATGGCTTTTATGCTTACTGAACAGTGTACTACTGCTGTGCCAACCATTACAGCAGAAATCTGAACGTCTGCCAGCCGAAATTGGTTTTACAAAATTGGGTAGTAGATGTCAAGAAAAGCCAAAAAAAAACCTTCGTACAAAATTCGTTGAATAGCGGCGAGCCACGTAATTAAATCCTAATTAGTAGAAAATTGTATAAAGTTGTAGTGACCATCGTAAGTTTTAGATAGACAATCATGTAATAACTGCCTAATCACTATTAGGTGGTTGCAACTATTGTAATTTCGTAGTTATAATATCCTTATATAGGAATACTAAGTTACGTGCAAACTTAGAACATCAGCTAATTGAAGGGTTTTTGTTTTGCAGAGTATCATCTAAGAAGTCGAAGAAAGCCTCTCGTGAGCCGTCATTGTCACCACCGCCGAAGCGATCTCGATACAGGTAACAATATTTTAATTTTTATTAGATACGGATTTTCAGCAATTTTGTAGTCCGTAGAACTACATATATGTATACATTATCTTTTTTGTATTAAAATTATGAATATGTTTATATACTCTTTCAGCTTGTCTTTCATTCAAGCAAAAATTGTTATATTTTTCATACTTTTATTCCAGTGATCGCAAGTCAAGATCTCGTTCAAGATCGCGGGAAAGGGAAAGAGAACGCGAACGTTCCCGCGAGAGGGAGCGAGAAAGAGATAGAGAGAGGGACCGAGACCGAGATAGGGAAAGTAGGCGTCGCCCACGGTCGCCAGCCACGCCCCCTACGCATCACCACCGAAAACATAGCAAACATGCCAAGTATAAGTACTGACCGACGAGTGATGTGAAATGTACTGATTAATGTATTTAAGCAAATAAATAATAACTATACTTATATAAAACAACCGTTTCATTTATAAACTTCAAGCTCAAACTGACATGCTTATCCTCATTCTGTTAAGGCAGCGTTTAACTAACTACAAGCAGTTCCGATCTATCGTTTTAGATAAAACTGAAACAAATATTGAACCGTGTTTGTGAAAATACTGAAAGATATTGTGGCTTGGTTATGGCAGTTGCTGCCGGTCGTGTTCGAGTTTTATAGCTTCTATATTGTCGTTGATGTCTATGAAAGTGTTTATTTTTCGGCCTGAGAGAAAAACTTTCACAAGCAAATTAGCCGTAGTAATTATAAAAAAAAGTCCGTTAGTAAGTTTTAGCATTATATTGTAGTCTTTGGTTTCCCCTAAACCGTATAGTATTTTGCTAATACCCGCGGATACCAAGATCGGCAACTGATTGCATTTATGTCTTGCTTTTAGCGCTGTCGTTATAAAATCACTATAGCGGGTACAAGAGGAGAGAAGTTCCCTAAACAATCCTTAGCCAAAGCCTAGCCCTTTGCTTATTTTTTATTAGTTGGGATAGAGAAAGCTTTCACCACCTTTCGGTGGTCACATTCACATCAAGCTAAGCTGCGACTCTTAAGTCACTCCACTCCACTCCACTCTTAAGTGGGCTCGCTTCGCTCGCTCATCTATATTTTTTGGCATTTTTTTCTGATGATTCTCTTTAGGTCCTGGTAGTGCTTTGTCAACTTTTGACAATGACATAATATCACTGTTCTATCTAAATATACCTCTTCCCATAATGTGACCTTAGCCTTCACACTAAACTAGAATGGCACTTTGTCTAGTTCCATTTTCTTTTTCAAAAGCAAAGTGATTGAGAATGAGTTTCTATAATTATGGTAATGTTTTTGCACTATAAGAATTGGAATTTCGACACAGTAAAAAATGGTTCAAAATTGTTATAAATATGACCATCTTTTGAATGCTCAACAATGGTTACTCTAGCACTAAATCTGTCTTAGTTATTAGCGGTTGAAATCTTACATGTTGTTGGACAGAAATAATGAACTTACCACTAGTATACCGAGCGAAAAGACGTTTTCACGTCAAAAGTAAAACAAAAGTCCTTTTATTAGTATTGTATAATTTTATTTAATAAACATTTCATCCGTATCGAAATAAAATTATAATAAAAATCATAAAACACCTAATATCATTGTCTAAACAATATAAAACATTCTGATACCAATTATTTGAGAACACAAATTATAATTTAATTAGAATAATAATAATCTCATATATTTTATTACTCCCTGATGCAATAGTAACAAAAAATATTATAAAAAGTAATATTATAAAAGATGTTCGTACAATGTCAATGAAAGTTGATTTTGTCAATTTGAATTTAGGGGTGTTTGTAAACTGAATTTAGCTTATTATGCTGAATTTAAAGATGACAAAAAACTTTCAATCTGAATTGGTTAGCTAATTTTAATAGTTTTGCTAACTATTAAAATCAACTAATCTAACTCATATCTACTAAAATTTAATATTATTTATTTAAACTTTTCGCACACAGAAAAGGTACCTACAAAGGCAAACTTAATGCCTTAGGCATTCTCTACCAGTCAACCAAGGGTGGTGAAGAGATTATTTATCAGGTGCTTTGGTTAAGAGGTACAATGATAAAAAAACTATTAAAACTATTGAATTATAAATAAAATAGGTACACAAATATATAAATATTATTTTTGTTATTTGAATGATTCAGTTTACAAACACCCAAACATTGACACTACAAATGACGCGTACCCTACATGACTAGCTGCTCTGCTAGGCTCGTAATCAAGCCACCAGAACACAGTACTAACGCAGACTTATCGACTTGGTAACTAAAACGTTTATATGTTCATAGTATTTTCTCTTATAAATAATCTAAAAAATGTTTTACGGTCGGGGCAGAAATGCGCGTAATTTACGCCGTTGAAAATGAGTCGCCAAAATTACGTAGCACAGCTATTTTACGATCTAGTTGGCGAACTAAGACGATCGTAAATTCCTCGGCTCATTTTGAGCGACGAAAAATACGGATTACAGTTTTGGGCGCCACCCTTAAAAGTTAATCTAAATGAGACAGTCGAAAAATGATTTTGTCTGCTTGTACGTGTTCATAGAACGCGGAATATAACTTCACAAGTAATTATTGCAAGGATTCATAAGGCATACTTTATACTATACAGATATATATATAACATAACAATATATCTTTGTTTGTTAATAAAGCTCCTAGCATTTCTGATAGCCTCGCAAGCATTCAACTGCATTTCATACAAATTATATACATAAACACTTTGATTATTTATTTAAATTCATTGATTTGTGATTCTTATTTAATACTACTTAAAACAATTATAAAAGGCGTTCACCTTCAAAAATATAATACTGAAAAACGCATTGGGGAGAGATAACACAAAATAAACCTTCAACTGTTGTAAATAAAACAGATATTTGCTTGAAAATCATAGCCCTTAGTGTACTTAAGATAAAGTTTATAATATTTGGACAGTATACAATGTTAAAAATGTTACTCCTACATAATTTCATGTCGACCTATTTGTCTAATAAATGTGATTACATGGTTACGATTGCTATGTGTACCCGTAGCACAGGAATGTACAAAAATATAATTATTCGAATAATCACAGACTATCATAATTGATGTATCAGTTCTAGTTAGAGTGAGGAGACTAATCTCAGTTTATTATCGCTACAGACTTTAGTTAAAGACTGGTTCCCACAGGTTAAGATCCCAAGCTATGTACTAACGCTTATATAATTTGCGTGTGTCTAATACTATCTCTACGATGTGTTTATGGACGTGTTGAATCAAGTTTATAGCTAGAACAAAACCTGATGGGAACTATAGTCGGACTTTTAATAAGCTGCAGTAAAATGACAGCTTATGTGTTACTTAAATGACTGATATTGGCGTTTTTTTGTTTTTTCGCGGCCATCAACCAAATCTTGTTTTTCTAGTACAGAATAGTGTAACAAACGAAACTTATTTGACATGTATATCTCTGAACTCAGTCCGAAATGAGTTATAAAGAAGTGTCATTTTACTGCAGCTAATTAAAAGTCGGACTATAGCTTTTCACTTAGTGGCGTAAGTCTAATTCTGCAAGTATTTTTCAATGAATATGTAGTTGCAAAGTAATGATTTACTTTTACTCATATGAGAGAAAAGACTTTTTGTACAAAGATTTTGTTCCCCGGTCTAAAAAAAAAGTTTTTTTTTTATTCCAATGGTTATTTAAATTGGTCGAGTGAGAGAAAAATGGAACTAATTCAACATTATAAAATCAAACAGAATTAGACTTCAGCCAACAATGTTGTCGGTAAGTTGGCTAAATTGGGCTGATAAATGTTGGCTTCCATAATAATGGCCCGGGATTGCGCGTACAATTTGGCATGCATTGGCTTTTATATGACAATTGAATCATTTTCTTACATATCTTCGACTACTCGTCAATTTAACTTTCAGACAAGGAACAAGCAGTGAAAAGTTGAATAAATGAAAACTATTTAACCGACTTCCAAAAAGGAGGTGGTTATATGTTCGACTTTAAGTTATTTTTTTCTTCTATCCAGTTTTCATATAAAGGATGTCGTGCATTGTCTTAAAAGTCCTATTAACGAGTAGTTCACACTCATTGGCAAACCGAGGGGATGGCACTACTTTTAACCCGAGATCTGGTCAAGATTTCTACTAAATCCCCATAAAATTACACTAGAAATTATCAATGTGTCTCATCTCCTATTCGAATCCTTCCTACACGCGTGATAACGCTAAATAGTACGCCTTTTAAATGATTTAGAGGAATTTAAGCTAAGTTAAGGCGTTTCCTAATGATTAGGAATAAAATCTCTAAGAGAAGCTGACGTGATGGAACGAGGATTTAATAAGTAAATATCTAAGATATTATAGTTAACCGGGTTGTGGAAGTAGGAAAAATACTGGTATTCGCCTGCATCCGGTTAGACTGGAAGCCGACCCCAACATGGTTGGGAAAAGGCTAGGCAGATGATCATAATATTTAATATTGAAAGACGAAGACAATATATTTCGAAACATACACGAAAAAAAGTAAGAAATCATGTAGAATGAAAATTGTAGAAATACAGTATAAGTTGCAAGAGAGAATATTTCAGAACATTGATATTTTTATCTAAAGCTTTTTGAGTATATTATTTAGGAGTCATAACACGACTAACATCCACAAACGTTTGTATATAAAGTAGGCAAATTAAATCCTCGTGCCATCGTGTAAGCATTGAAATAAATTCGGATACAACAATAACAGTATTATGATAATACATGAAGGCCATCTTTTAGCAGTATACTGACACTATCACACTACTCTCGTATTTATTCATTGGTCTACGGCGCTAGTGAGCCTAAAAATAACCATTTAATACTATTTTGCGACTAATCCTATACTGTCGCCAAGCCGCTTGCGCAAAAGTGAGCCTTAAGTAAGAATCTAGCCAAGACTTATGAAACTACATTTAAGCTAAAATTCAAATATTTAAATAAAAACACGACTTTCTTTGGGCCACTTCTAGGCAAACGGCCTCTTATCCACATTTAGGCTCACTAGCGCCAATTAACACCTACCGACGATTTTCCGAACTAAATAACTTAAAACTTCGTGAAGCTACACAGTAAGTGTCTTTTACTATAAAATCGATTCGAATCGATTTTGATTTTTTTTCGATTGTTTACGTAATACTTCATGATCAATGCATAAGATGAGTGTATTTTTAATATAACTTATTTCTAACTACAGTTATATTTATGTAGTTTACCTACATTATGTTATTTTAGGCCTGTCTGTAGATGTTCATTGAAATTGCTTTTATTAATGTCTTTTGAATTTAATATTCGGAATGTCCATGTTTTCAATTCCAGTCGATTCTCCAAGTTTAAAATAATCCAGGTACAATATTTAGGTCATGATTTGAAATTCGAAAATAATAAAATATTTAAAGTAAATAACGCATAATGATATTCAAGATATGTCTTTACTATAATCATGAAAATAAATCCTTTATTAGTAATCTTTCGTATTCGTGAATAAGTCGTTGTATTTTTTGTTATTAGGGAAAACTTCTAAACTCTTTTTGTTAATTTAAAATTATATACAATTTAGAGATCAAACACGCTAACTCCTACTATCGAGATACAGTTGTCTTTAAAATGTATTTTCATATTTTTTGCTCATTCCCATTGCAGTCGTATAGTATAGGCCAGGCCAAAACCTCCAACAATCTACACACAACTATCTACCCTACAGGACGACAAACAGATTCATGCCTCCTTTTTTCTTCGGCTCTGCTTCATAACTACGCTAAAAATTCAATAATTTTTTTTCTATCACGACCACAACAGTCAATATTTTGACGAACAATCGATTTAACATCACAAGGTTGTATTATTTGACTCGTATTTTCGAAATGCGGATATCTGCATTGTACTATACGCCAGAGTTTGGGACAGTCGCGGTCATAAAAAAATAAGACCGAGACGGCACGAGACTTAAAGAGTTCTCAGAAATCACGTACAATAACGTCCTGCTCGCACGTTTTAAGACCGCAACCACCAGGAGTCTTAGCGTTTAGTGTAGTTTGTTACCCATCCTTTCTATAGTATTATAAATGGTCAAAGACAATTACAATAGACAGCCGTAAAATACCTTAACCGTGTCAGTTTAAATTGTACGTTTGTAATACAATAAAACATATTGTCATCTATAAGCATGGGTCCAGCGGGTATACGAGTATCTATGCCTTGCAAGGTCCCGCAGTCACCTCCAAGCCCTGCGCTGTGGCCGCGCGGGGTACACAGCATGCGAGTGCGCGGTTGGCGTGCTCGGCGCGGGCTGGCCGGGCGAGCACGCGGGTGATGGTCATCTAGTCTTGCGGATGAGCCAGCACCGTATGCGTCCGTCACTGGGGAAGGAATGGGTGTTACAGATGGCGTTTGTGATTGGTTGGTTTTTGTTGTTAGTAAGTATTATAAAGACAGTGGAAGCACAATATGAGCTTAGGTTTTATGTGTGTATATTAGTGCAGATGAAGTCATTACAAAATGTATTGTTGAATCTTTAAAAAAAAAACTGGTATTCAGCTGCATCCGGTTAGACTTGAAGCTGACCCCAACATTGTAGGGAAAATGCTAGGCAGATTGGTTGTTGAATCTTTTGTGTATGAGGCAACGTTAAACGTATTTAAAATAAGATAACCAGACAAGGATAGTGCATTATTGCAATATTGTGCCCCCACCTTTTGCTTTTAGCATATTTAAAAAAGAAAAGAAATTAGTAATAATAATAATCAAGTCAATTGGTAAATATATTTTAACCTTCTTACTGAACTTGGCAAGTTACACCAATAAAATAGGATAGAAAGTTTTTAAATATGATACTTTTTCTATTCAGTAAATAATTCAAATAAATACTTTAAGTGGGTGTTAAATACGAGATGAGAACAGCTAAGAAAACTACACACAACAGTTAAAGCTTAGGTTAGTCAAAAGTATTGTTCAATCAGGGTCATTTATTGTTAAGCAAATGGACACCCTACGTCAATTTGCCCTGTTATTTCAACTGTCAAAGAATTACAGTTGTGATATGAATATACGGGCAATTAAGGTTGGTAGTCAATTTGCTTAACAACTAAATAAATGTCATCAACATCTAAATTGGTTGAAAATAGTTAGTAACTAAAGGAAAACTGTAGAACAATTGAATAAAGTTAGAACAGGGTACACTCACAGGGAAAACATCGAATTATAAAATGTATTATTACAGGTACTCTTATTCGCAGTGGCGAAGTTTACACCAGACTCACTTACACTTAAGAGATAATTACTGTCAGTTTTCGGTAAACAAGCTTTCATTACGATTACGGAAAGCTGAAAGTAACTTGCCTCAATATAAGCTGGTGTAAATTATACCGCTGTCAGCACCTTTATAAATGCTCAAAATAACCAGCCAATAATTAACGTTTGATAACTTGAAGAACGTTTTATGAGCCACTACAAAAATAGTGGTTTAATAAAGTCAAGACAGAAACGTCGCCCGCATTCTTCTTTGTTACAAAATTATAAAGGCGATGTTACTGTCTAAAGTCGGGGGTTAATAATTATGATAGACAAATGAAAAAGAACATTTATAAAGACGAAAGAAGATAAGAGTGGAGTCATGAGCGAAGCGCAGTTTTGCCGTGTGAGTGGGGGTGAAGCGGCGGCGCGTGCGCAAGCTGACGGTGACACACCACGACACACTGTGGGTAGTGCGGGTAGTACTCGACTAAATTGTTGAAGTCTGCTTTCAGTCGACGAGTGAGAGCTATCGTTCCTGGCTATTACTCACACAGTTTGGGCATTGAATATGACTGTCAAGGCACCAGTCACACCGCCGACGATTTGCGAAAACGAGTAGAACTGGCAACTGGAAAAGAATTGAAGAGCAACGAGCAGCGCGTGTTCTACTTCTGCTCTCCAAGCGAGCGTCGCTGAGCGAGTTATTTTCTTTGATAGCTCTTGTCGCTGCGACAAACTAGCGGAGACAGAGATGTCGATATGATAACAGTCAGCGATCAAGTATTAATATATCTCTTTTACCGCCGCGGGACCTTCATTTACTTTACGTTTCTTCAGCGAGAAAATAGTCTTTAGCTAGTCGCTTCCTCGTCGACGGTGAGACAGGTTCCTAAAAAGAATACCGAGGTGAACGCAACGCAGAACTATGCTATATTGTCTAAACTCTGATAAAAATATTGATATGTAGACCTACTATTAAACTTACACAGTTGTTGTTGTTGTGATGACGTTTAGCTTCAAAGAAATTATTTTCTTTGTCTAGTACTACCAAATAAAAAATATATTTCCTAGGTCCAAAAGATAGACTCGCAGTTTCAGCTAATTTTAGCACTGATGAATGAAAAACAAAACTACATGAAAAGCTAAGTTTATTAGTTGCCGCTTTGTCCAATAAAGAATAATGAAAAAAATACCGGGCCTTACAGATATATCGATACAAATACGTGAATATGATGTTTTATACATAAATACGTAATATGTAATAAGGTATTACATTCGGGTTTGCTCTGGTTAGTGATACTTTAGCGACATCTAAAGCTATGGTACAAGTAGGTATTGGTTGTAGGTGTGTGGTGTGGGCTGTGGTCAGACTGTGCTTGGAAAACCTACCTTAAGCGTGTGCGTCGGATTTTTTGCAGTCCTTCAAAATATGTATAAAGGCAACACAATATTACACATAATTTAGATTTTTTTTTAATTTATTGTCGACTTTATTTCAATGTAGACAATGTAGATATTTGTTTGGCACTGAAAACAATGATTTGCGAGGTGTGCCGGCCGGCCTTTGACAGGTGTGTAATTGTGAAAGGTACTGTTGCAAAGAGACATGTGCTTATTGTGCTTATAAATTTCATGTATCATTATTGGTAGTTTAAACAAAAATGTATGTTTGTTTGGATGTGTGTCTGTCTGTGTGTATGCACCTGTGGTCGTTCACTGCTCGACGGTGATCCGCCACGCGCGCACTTCGCCGCCGCTGCAACACACTCACAAGTTACCAACATACTAACTTTTACAGTTATGACGACATTGTAAGTATTCGATTTACGAAAGATTTTTAGTTGTTACAAGAATGGCCAGTTAGAATTATACAGGAGTGTAATCTAAAATATGTTGAAAAACAAAATATTATTAAAATGTTATACTTAATTGTCATTTAATATTTTAAAAGACTCGGTGATAATAAACCAATTATGGACCATTAGTGATCTAACTACTTTTACTTAACAGAAACATTAATCCTAGATCTATTATGCCTCATCAAGCTAAAGTATGTGATTGGTTGACGAAATTAAAGACACCCATTAATTTAAGTAAGTTAATATGACACGCCCTGAATCGCTAACTTAAAAGTCAGTTAGTCTCTGTCGCCTCCTCGCATCTCCATATACTCACTTGCCGGCCGTGTAGAGCGCGCGACAGGCGGCGTCGGGGTGCGCGCGCAGTGCGTGCGGCAGGTCGGGCAGCGCGGCGGGCGGCGCGGCGGGCCGCAACGCCGCGCTCCACACCCGCAGCGCGGAGTCGCGCCCGCAACTCGCGACGAGCGCGTTGTGGCCGGTCCCGACCACGCACACGCCTGTGACCCAGCCCTTGTGTGCGTTCATTACGCCCTGGTATAAAGAAACAATTTTACAAAATTTTGTAAACGTCTCATGTAAGTAAAAAAAAAATGCAGCATACAAATACGTTCATTGCGCCATGGTGAAGGCGCCCCGTGTGAAGGTGCACTACACAAGCAAAATTTCGCAAAAAAAAAAAAAAACAGTTAATCCAATTAATCTAATCAAAGTTAACTTCACCGACGTGATGGTGCTCTGCAGACCCTGCAGTGCTGTATCGTCGTGACACAGCGCTAGAGCTTGAACTTTGTCTAGCAGTTAGCGCTTACAACAGTTTTAACTCTAGTACAACTTACGTGTGTAAGCGTATGGTCGGTGAGACTCCATCGCTTGAGGCTGGTATCTCGTGAAGCGCTGTACAGCACTGCATCGTCATGACACAGCGCTAGAGCTTGTACTCCGTCGTAGTGCGGCGGCTCTAGGAGCCAGCGATTACTTGCTTCCCAACTACCTACAATATTTAATCCCTGGTTAAGATTTGTCAGTTGATTAACTATTAAGAACGATCTTAGCCTCATCTAACATTAAGTTGAAGAACATTACACAGAATTCAATTGAGCTTAAACTTGACCGGGACAGATATATTACATTATAAAGGAGTTTAAATAACCATAAAGAACGAAGAAAAGAAATAAAATACATTTATTTAGTATAGACTAAAAGACACAATATAATAGACATCAGGTAAAAACAAATAAAACGTGAAAAGTCCGATGTAAGAAATTAGCATGAAGGCAAAAGGCCCAGTTCAGCAAAAATGCCAGACAACTAGTGCCGAGCTGGTAAACGTTACATCTGGCCGATGAAGTCGCAGATGATAAGAATTGCTTAACTGTACCAAAAAAAACTGTATTGGTAGCAAACACAAGTGTTCTGAATAAGGAGGATGGTATGTACTATCTACTCTTTTTGAGCGATCCTTGTGTCTTTGCCCCTTAACCAGGCCACATACCGTTGTCCTGCGGCAGCATGTCGAGCGCGCGCACGTAGTGGTCCTTGGAGCCCGTCGCCACCAGGTCCCCGCCCGCCGCGCGGCCCACGCTCAGGCACATCACCGCGGCCGCGTGGCCCGTCCACAGCTTGCACACGCACTCCATCCTGACACACACATCTTACGTAACACACCAGAGCAAAAGCAAATTATGATAATTATAAATATGTAGTTCACACACATTGCGAATATGTGTGCAAGCGCAGGAGCTCTCGATACAGTCCGAGACAATGGCGAAGTCTGAAGTGTGTGTGTGTTATGTGCTGACGCACGCACATTCACAGTGTGTTTTGTACTCTTAGTTACCACAAGTAAAGCGCGTGTCGCTTCGTAATTTAAAAATATTGTAACTTGTGTCCATACTAAATAACATTATGTAACTCCAGGAATTGTACCTACTTTTACTATGTGAATGAAATAAAACGTACAAGATTATCACTTACATTCGCAGGTCCCACAATCTCAGCTTGTCTCCTGCAGCGGTGTACAGTCGATGGTTCTGTGTGAGTGCTAGCGCTGTGACAGCTACTTCACCACCCACGCCGCGGTTGGCGGGGCAAGGACCCGTCGCACCTGACGACCTAACGATGACAAATGGTGTTTTTAGAAGTAATGAACAAGGAAATGTAAATAGAATCGTTATAAACCTAAGTCGACGAAAGTTCAGATCTGTTATCTGCCGTTAATATTTGTCAGAAACCCCTCTATATTATATTTGGAAGCAAAGAATCTTTTTTACTAAAGAATATAGGAACGTGACATGGTTTAACCTTTTGACCGCCACAAGTTAAAAAATTAAAAACGCGCCCTCGGCTTCAAAGTCTGTCATGTAGTCGAACCGTGGCGTGCTGGGCACATTTTGGTTTGTCATCTATACATGACTGTGGCTGTCAAAAGGTCTAGAACGGCTCCTTACCACAGCGTAGTGACAGGCGTCCTGGACCTGGTATCGAACATCCTCACAGCGGCCCCCGCGGCCGCCAGCAGCAGACGCGACCCCCTGACGTCGGGCTCGCCGGCCGCCAGCGCGCCCACGCTGCCGCCGCACCAGCCGCGCCACGCCTCGGCGCCTGCTGTGAAGTCCCAGCCGCGGACTGTGCGGTCTGTACGGTACGAAGAGGATAACAACTAGAAGAGTATAGTGAGTTACAGATATCGCAAGAAAAGTATGGTTTCGGGAATCATCGTCTATCTTCAGTTATACGAACGCGCCTTACGAGTATTTCCTTGCAAGACAATCATCTGAACAGGAAACACTCGGAAATCTCGACTGAAGAGAATCTCACTATAGAAGTGTGAGGAACAGGGTGTAAAGTTCACTCATCTTCCATAGAGGAGGAATGATCCTTGGATCAGACGGGTGTTGTGCCCGATGATTCATTCATGTCGGGCCGTTGTATATTATGCTAGTTGCGTGGTAAACGCTGCTTGCGAGATGCAGGATTTTGCGTGACGTCAGTATGACGCGTTGTTCGCATGTGGCGTTTAGATACCGCTACAACCACCATGAGCTATCTTTATACGCCCTCTCTTTTTTTTTGTACTGCTAATAAACGCTTTTTGGACGTCACCAAAACTTAAATAGGACTGGGCCGGACACGTTTGCGGCATGTCGAACGAGTCATGGGCCACCATGTAAGTCCCAGAAAACGTCCGGCGACATCGAGGCAGACCCAGGAGAAGACGGCAGGACGAGCTTGACAGCTACAGACAAGATTGATCCACACTAGCTCAAGGCAGCTTAGAGGAGTGGAAAGGAGAAAGAGAGACTTTTGTCCTAAAGTGGCACAACATAGACAAGAAAAATAAATTAATAATAAACACATTTTTCTTTATTTGTCTATACACTGACCCACTCCGCCGCTGTACAGCATGTCCGTGGTGGCTGCGAGCGCGAGTGCGGCGCCCGCGTGTCCCTCCGCCACGTGCGTGCACTGCAGCCACGCGCCTGTGTTGTTACCGCCACTGCCGCTAACCCGCTAACACAAACATAGACAACTATTTTACAATTTCCCTACTAAATTCATACTAAAATAAGGCGAAAGTGAAAGTAGAGGGCAATACGAAAAGGCCTAGGGTTAGACCAAATAAAAGATAACATTTTAGAAGGATTATGAGAAAGATAATAATTCAATAGCGCAAGAAGTGATTTTAAGGTTCTAGACAGACGGACCGCATTTCAACTGCAACCGCATCCGAACTGCAATTGAACTGCAATCGGACTGCACGTTTGGTTTGCAGTTCTATTGCAGTTATGTCAATACTGCATTAAAACTGCATTCGAACTGCAAATTTACGGTTGCATTGCAGTTGAAATGCGGTCCGTCTGCCCAGAGCCTTAGATGACTACTATAATCACAAATACTTTGGGATAAGGGCAGGAAAGTCAGGACAATATGTTAAAAGTTACATAGCCCACCTTCAGAACTATTTCCTTGACGACTCCTTGCGGTGTATTATCGTGTCCCGCTCCCGCGAGTCGTAGAAACACGTCGTCATCTCTTGCACGTCGAGCCGCGCCCGGCGACGCGGGCGGCGTGCCCACAGTCGCGCTCGCCTCTCTGCGTTAGTGAGCGCGTTAGCAAGCGGGAACACGGGACATAAGGATGGCAAATGAAGAAGCCGTGGCCGGAAAATTATCAAAAATGAATACCCGATATTATCGATTTTGTACAACGGCGGAATTAAAATGTCTAAATGCCTTTTCCGAGCTCGAATGACACTTTAAAACGTGTCAAACTGCTGAAAAGGAACCCTTTTCATTCTGCGAATATACCATGTTTATTTTATAAGACAGAAATATCTGGAATCCACTTAAGTGTGACGTGCAGTTATTTCTGAGTTAAACCGCATAGTTACAGTTGCACGGAAATTGCATAATATTTTGAAAGGTAATAAGAAAGTTATGTTTTTGAAATATCACCTTGCCCTGATATTTTCAGGCTACGGCTTAGTGTGAACATTGTGAAGTAGTTAGTGCCTGTGAGAAGTGCTTATGTACAAGTTAATACATAGGTAATTATCACGTTAGTGCTAAAGTTAACTGGAATGCAAGTCAGGTCAAGTTGGTCATTCGTTGGGTATTATTAAGTTTGTTTTATTGTTTTAATTTTAATAGAAATGACGATGATACTATATTTTTCAGATAAGATAAATGATTCCCTGGATTTATTGGGTGGGATTACAGCGGTGGCCTGCGATAGACGGAGTTTACTTATTTATTATTAAAATGAACACATTTTGATTATTCCTATAAAAAATGAATTTCATCATGGATGTTTCGTTAAGGATTTTCATAAGCTAGGAATTTTAGACTATTAATAGCACATCACAACATTAAATGTAGCAACAAAACGAATGGTTCATTGGGGCACAATGGGGCACAAAGGTAGCCATTAGCCATGCCATGGAGATGGTTTGAAATGATAACATGAACCACAACACAAAACAAAAAATACTTACAATGTCTTTGGGTCGAAGCGGAAAACTATTCTTGATTTAAATTTTCGGTTATGTGCCTTCTAAACCTTGATCGTCTTGTGTTTTTCTACTGGTGTTTTTAAGTTATACTGCTATGATGTTAAATACAACTCCAGTGCTTGTGTATCGTGTGTAAAAGACTCTTTGCATGTGCAATTAAGGGCCGATTTCACCAAAGTCAGACATTTTATACGTGGAATAAAATTGACGTTTGACAGTTCTAGTATGGACAATCTGTCAAAAATTAAAAATTTATTCTCAGGACAAGACTTTATTATCTTATATAAAAGTTTAGTGGAATGCGCCCTAATAAAAACTGGTGCAAAGTCTAAGTTTGTCTAAAATCTCATCTATACAATAATTCAATTTTAATCGTCTGAATATAAGTTAGTTAACAAATTAATAGATAAAAATATATTCATGCTGATTTTTAGCACAAGAAATTGTCGGACGAATCCATAATCAACTGATTAAAATACATGCACATTATTGCACATAAAGTAAATTCCGGATTTCATTGTACTGCGTACTTCTGTACTTCTCTTATTTTTTCCAATAGCTATCTTTTTGCTAATATTTATGCTTTATGGAGTAAAATAGCATAAACAGGGTGGCAGGGTCATCTACGCGCAGACTGTAACCAAGAATTCATCACATGATTCTGAACCAAACAATTTTTTTTTTTTTTTTACGCTGTTCTTTTACAATCATCTGCTGAATTCATGGTAACAATTTGCGCGTAGATGACTCTGCCACCATGTATGTGTCGCAGCCAACCGGTTTAATTAGCCGTTTAGTTAACAGCCGAGCCTTTTAACTAAACGGCGGCCGTTCAACTAACGACCTGAATGATATTCAATTGTAGTTTAGGTCGGAACAGCACCCAAACACGCGCGAGCCAAATTGGTCGCAGTAACTAAGCCATGGCACCCCGACCAAATGGGTTAGGTTAGAACTGTGACCAACCGCGTGTGAGCCGAGAGAGCGAAGCGAGGCGAGCACTACTTCCAAAGGCCAGACGGTTAACTAAACGGCTAATTTAGCCAGTTGGCTGCGACATATGTATGTACAACCTTAACGCTTCTGTATAATTTGATATAATTATATTGAATTTTTCTTCATGCAGTATATATAGCGGGGGTGCGTCATGCCGGTAGCAAACAAAACACAAGCTGTATTGCATCTATTTATTGTGCCTACATAATATACATATTTCGTACATACACTGTACTCACAAACTACAAACTATACGAACACTTGGCTTAATATCTGTCGCTTGGCGCTTCGCTAAGAACGTACAGTCGCAGAATAAAAATGTTTAGCAGTCTAAGGGTTTTTTGTGATTGCACATTTGTTTCATAAGGTCGTTTTCTAAAAAACAATAGGCTAGGCAATTAGTTGAAATGAAAAGTTTTACTGAAAGTGGTGATTTAAAATGAGTAACGTCACAATTAAGCGAAAAACGAGTACTAATATAGGAGTTTATATAATCAAAAAGTTATTTCAGTCAAAAATCTATGATCCATATTTCACAGTTAAAAATAGTAATTCAAAAAAAAAAATTAAATAACATTTTTGGTCCGCGACCATAGCTTATGCGTGTGCTTTCGTAGTATAGTATTACTTATATTAAACATTTGTATAGTTTGTAATAATGTGTTGTAATAACCAACTGCCAAGTTAAAGCTTACGTTACACTTGTGACGATATACTTACAAACTACTTCGATATATTACAGTAAAATGCATGAAGCTAAACAATTCCTTTGGATTAGTAATATTAATTAACATTTTATGCACTTCTTAAATGCAAAAGTTCCCTTAAAACTATACTGAAGCTTGAAAGATATTTTAGTTATACAAAATTAGATCATATGATCATCACAGTAAAGTTCAAATTGCAGCTGCTTTGATAGAAAATGCCAAGCGGTATCAAGCGTCTTTAGACATTTTTGGTTCGATACCCGTATGGTTAGTGCCTAAAATATTGTACTTTTAATTTACATTACAAAGTTTCGAGTCAAACAGTTAATATTTTAGCTTAATCCTAACGTTTATATACATAGTTATATTCTTTCAGCGTAAATATGGAGACGCACGTACGTATAATACGTGCGCGCCCGTAAATTATTGTGTACTTTTTAACCCTATCACGCCGACTTTGTAAATAGTGAATACAACCAGAAATTTGTATGGTTTTAGAAATTATACGTGCTTTATTTGCAAGTATTATTATGGCTCTTGTTATTAATATAAATAATTGACACAAAATTCAAATATAATTTATAAAAAACATCAATTTTTTGTACCTATATTAGAACCTCACTGTACAAGTCTCAAATAATACTTCAAAATACACATACATCTCTAAAATCATCAAAAATAGCGTTTATAAAGAGTTATTAATACGTAGAAGCAGCAATAAATAACGAGATAGCATGCAGAGCGTCGTATGACGTGTGAGAGGGGCGGGGTCTGCGGCGCGGCGGGGGCGGGTCAGTCCTCCACGATGGACAGCTCGGTCAGCAGGCTGCAAGCGACACGAGCGTCAGCGGGACGAGCGCCCGACCCACCCACCGAGCGCCATCACCGTATAACCAGACAGTTATATGTGCAAAGTGGTCTTGAAAATATCCCCGAATGCGCTAATAAAGAGCTACTACAGGCTCTTTTTTGCGCAATCAGGGAATTGTATTTTAAGCCGAGGGTCCAAGGTCCGCTTGCACCATAAACTACTAAATACATTTACCACTAAACCTATTTAAAACGTTCTGTCTCTATCATCTTCTAAGGATTGACCGAAACACAACGATGTTTTAAATTCGTCTAGCGTTAAAGTTTGTTTAGCGATTGGTGGTACAATTGGGCCTTAAAGTTGGTTTTAGATTGACAATATCGATTGTGTTTATGTACGCAAGTTGACCCAAATGGTACAAATGTGTACCAAGGGTAGCTTAAAGTGGCTAACATGTGTAATTTCAATGCGTTTTGATTGTTTATGATTTTGCACATATAACTAGACGGTACAAAGTACTACAGGTTTTCTTGAAGTGGATTTAGAAATTACGGTAAAAACGCCATCGTTCGACGCGTGGTTATCATTTAACCGACCGACCGAGTAAGTGCGTGCGAGATGCAAATATCATTATTTGTGACATAATTTCAGCCTTTTTTAAGTAAACCTGTAGTTAGTAATATTATTTCTATAAACATACATGTCCCAGTTCTAAATACAACTACAGAAATGTCTACCTCACACCAACTAGAGTAGCACATATACCCAAGCAGTGTACCATGCAGAAAGGGACGGCGATATCGCACAAATACCAGAGTGAAAGTGACAGATATATTTCTAACTACTCAAGCTTTTATTTGATAGATAAACAAGTCACTTAGTGCTGATTTTTCATCGTCAATTTTTTTTATCCGAAGAATAAAATTGACGTTTGACAGATTTTTTATAGAAATATTTTTAAATTGTTACAACAATTTAAAAATATTTCTCGAATGAGTTTCAGACGGTTGAAAAAACAGCCATAAAAGAAAAATAAAGAAAATAAAGATTTTACCAATTCCCCATCATAAAAGAATATGTAACTGATTTTATAAAACAACACACAGAATATTGACAACAAACTTGGAACGATTACAATAGACATCTAAATGATAAAGTTAATAGGTCGAAATTTTGAAACATAAGCGAATTTTTTAGTATGTCTAATTGAAAACAGGAAAATTCGAATTTAATACTAGGTACAATACGGCACATATTTGCGCTAACATATATGTATGTACAGTCGCAGAATGAAAAGGTTAAGTACTGCAATTTTACTTGCACATAATTATTATGGCCACGTTCTGCAAACATTAAAAATAACAGAATGAAGAAGTGACACGTAAATTATTTGAAAACAAGCATCATACAAGAAACAACATCTTGTGTGTGTCTGATATGAATTTTCTAAAATCCTAACTTAGTGGTCACTTTCACTATACATATAAGGAATTCATCAGCAAAATCTCGTGCTTCTAGACCTGAGAGGAGAGGTTAAGGCTGTGCGTTGTCTCTCAGTGAATTAATTTATATTTTTTGCACAAGAACATAGTTTAACCTTTTCATTCCGCCCGTGTACAGTCACGAGCACCAATATGTCAACACTTGGCCGCTTTAAATTGCGATTTTTTCACGAAATAACGAATGCAACGTTGTACACAACAAATACGACACTTTACATATACCTATGGGTTCGAAAATACTATGTTCTTACTAATATAAATTTTGATTCAAAAATAAAGGAGAAAATCGACTTTGAATAAAGCCAAGTGTATACATACTTTTGCTCGTGACTGTACATGCTCATTGCCGCCATATCTGTTTCTGTCTATGGTATGTAGAGTGGCGTGTTGTATACGTACAAGGAGCCGGGCTTGGCCAGGTTGTGTCGGCGCGGCGGGCGCGGCGACTCGGGCGGCGCGGGCGGCCGGCGCGGCGCGGGGGCCAGGGGCTGCAGGCCTCTGTGGGGGCCACGTGTACGTGTCACTCATGATTGACAGAAACAGGAGTTGTCTATTGTCATACAATGTTCAATTTTTCAGTTCGCTAATTGAATGCACTTCTTTATTTAAAGCGCTTTTTATGTTAATTTCCTAGCCTCAAGTGAGAGAAAGAGAGTTGTATTGGTAGTTTTAATGATTAAAATTCTGTAACAGTTATTTATGCAACTGTTTTAATACCTAATTATGTACAGTTGCATACAAGACATTATCTATGAATCCTCTTTAACAGGTTCTGAAACCATAGGTTGTTGTACAATTTTGTAAGAGCTATAAGTAAATTCATGGAAAGTTTAATTGCTGAGTATCAAAGCTTGTATCACTCACTTTTGTAATAAAAGAAGTAATACATTTTTGCAACACTAATATCGAACAAAAATGGCGGGATACGACGTGAACTCGAATAACCTATAAGTTTTTTTTTTAATTATGGCGCTGCGGTATTGAAACGCGCGTGCATGACAATGTTCTTTTTTTGAAATTCATAAAGATACCACGAATTGAGTGGTGAGAATGTGGCTGATTGATGATTTAGGAAGGGATCGAAAAAGCAAAAGAGTTTCATAATGATATTTAGTACAATATTATAACACTCGTTTAGATAATATTATGGTTATACTGGCTTAATGTTAGCAATAAGCTACCTATTTCAGAAACTTTTATAGGGGATTTATAGCATGGGTGTAGATAAATACATATTTGTTACGGTCGCCGGTCGCACAAATCATATTTTGATTAACATACTCGTATACCCTGATACTGCCCTGCATATTTAAAAAACCGGCCAAGTGCGAGTCGGACTCGCACACGAAGGGTTCCGTACCACAAGACATAAAACGCCGAAAAAAACGTTTCTTTTATACCCCTTTAAATTTTAACTTTATTTTATTTTTATTATTTGTTGTTATAGCGCCAACAAAAATACATCATCTGTGAATATTTCAACTGTCTAGCTATCACGGTTCATGAGATACAGCTTGGTGACAGACAGACGGACAGTGGAATCTTAGTAGTAGGGTCCCGTTTTTAAACCTAAGAAAATATGTATATCGCGGGCTACCCTGGTGCTTTCGCGTAAAGGACAGGGCCATCACAAGATGTAACAAACCGTGCGTACCTGAGACTGCCGGGCGCGCTGGGCACGCGGCTGAGCGGGATGGGTCTGGGTGACGTGGGCTCCACCATGGACTGCGTCATGGGGTCCTCCTCGCGGCCTATGACGCCCAGGTCGCGCAGGCGCACCGAGCCGCGACGGACACTGGGGAGCAAAAATTTAAATGAATCAAACGTAGATTATTCACTAAGGGGATAAAGCAGTGTCTTGTGTCACGGGCTCTATATTGAATCCCAAGCGTACCCTCGCGGGATTCTAGTGCTCCTGAGCACAGCGGGGGAGTTAAGAATAGAATCCTGAATGCAGCAAGGGATACAAACTCGCTCAAGACGCAGACATCTTTATCCTCTATTTTTGACATCTTCTACGAGGTAATAAAAAGCTATTCGGTTTTCGAACCAATTTTTTGTCACACTGACAAACACAAAAAGCAGCTTTAATTTATAACATATATAATATATGTATACTAACGTGTTCCTCTGGAAGGGCGAGGGCGTGTTGTCGTCCGGCGGCGAGGTGGGCGCGGTGTTGCTCTCGCGCACACCGTTCGGAGGTCGCGACTCAAACTGCGCACTGTGCCAATAACTGATGGTGTAATTAGATTTGTATTATTTCAACGTAATGAGGTTTTATTTATTATTATTACTAGAGACAGAGCTCGAGTGCAATGGCGACACGTGGCAACATCGGGATTTTTGTGTTATGTCTAAGTTAAATATTATACACACAAGAGAGATAATATGGGTGTAAAAAGACTCATAATGAAGCCGTGAGTCACTTATACTCCCCGTCATTCTGTTTTTTTTTTTGGTCCGGGCTATGCCCATGAACCTTCTTGTTACGGAGATATTGAACGCCAAAGTTCCGTTTTTTTAACTCTATTTCATGAAAACTAGTTTTAATTGATAAAACTTAATTCTAAATACCCCACAACTCGTGTACCGTTGCATGCACCCCAAAATTTGTTCAAATTCCCAGCAATATGTTTTGCTCGCGCAGTTAACGACTACGTGATGGATCTTTTTACACCCTACAGAGTAGGTAAATATCGGTGTCGTACACGTGTCCAGCTCCGCCCTGTGGGTTACCTGTCGACGGGCGACACGGAGCGCGTGGACGTGCCGGACGTGTTACCTGTCGACGGGCGACACGGAGCGCGTGGACGTGCCGGACGTGTTACCTGTCGACGGGCGACACGGAGCGCGTGGACGTGCCGGACGTGTTACCTGTCGACGGGCGACACGGAGCGCGTGGACGTGCCGGACGTGTTACCTGTCGACGGGCGACACGGAGCGCGTGGACGTGCCGGACGTGTTACCTGTCGACGGGCGACACGGAGCGCGTGGACGTGCCGGACGTGTTACCTGTCGACGGGCGACACGGAGCGCGTGGACGTGCCGGACGTGTTACCTGTCGACGGGCGACACGGAGCGCGTGGACGTGCCGGACGTGTTACCTGTCGACGGGCGACACGGAGCGCGTGGACGTGCCGGACGTGTTACCTGTCGACGGGCGACACGGAGCGCGTGGACGTGCCGGACGTGTTACCTGTCGACGGGCGACACGGAGCGCGTGGACGTGCCGGACGTGTTACCTGTCGACGGGCGACACGGAGCGCGTGGACGTGCCGGACGTGTTACCTGTCGACGGGCGACACGGAGCGCGTGGACGTGCCGGACGTGTTACCTGTCGACGGGCGACACGGAGCGCGTGGACGTGCCGGACGTGTTACCTGTCGACGGGCGACACGGAGCGCGTGGACGTGCCGGACGTGTTACCTGTCGACGGGCGACACGGAGCGCGTGGACGTGCCGGACGTGTTACCTGTCGACGGGCGACACGGAGCGCGTGGACGTGCCGGACGTGTTACCTGTCGACGGGCGACACGGAGCGCGTGGACGTGCCGGACGTGTTACCTGTCGACGGGCGACACGGAGCGCGTGGACGTGCCGGACGTGTTACCTGTCGACGGGCGACACGGAGCGCGTGGACGTGCCGGACGTGTTACCTGTCGACGGGCGACACGGAGCGCGTGGACGTGCCGGACGTGTTACCTGTCGACGGGCGACACGGAGCGCGTGGACGTGCCGGACGTGTTACCTGTCGACGGGCGACACGGAGCGCGTGGACGTGCCGGACGACACATGCGCCAGCAGCGCGGTCAGGCCCGCGGGCACTCCGCCCCACGGGTTCAGGTTCTGGTCTTCTGTACTCGCTATTCGTAAGGCGCTCGCTGTACGTTCTGTACTTTCTTCCAGCTGATGGTCAGAAAAAAAAAGCAAATTATTATTCCAGGCAGAACCAAACAATGACGTGTGCGTCAAACACCCTCTATCAAAAGTTAAGAAACAGTTGCTGGAAGCCATATTTACCACGATTAAGCCTCGTATTAATTGTGAATTAAAATTGCGTAACATTGTATTCAGGACATTTTTATGTTGCGATTTTCTCAACTTTGAATCCAATAAATATGCGGCATTACGAAGTTTTTTTCCATGTTGCCAGTACCATATTATTTCCCGCAACACAATAAAAGTTGTTGACAAATATGTTGAGCAACTTTTGTTTGTTCAAACATTTACCTCCTTGAGTTGCGCGCGCGTGTCGTGCAACATCTTGAGATGTCTGGCGGCGTCCTGCGCATGCTGCAGCGTGAGCGCGGCGAGGCGCTCCAGCGAGTAGCGCGCCGCCTCGGGGGACTCCATGTGGTCCAGCAGGCGCGGGAGCATGTTCTCGTCGTTCTCTTCCTGGGAACGGAACACGGTAACGGTCATTTTAAAACAATTGTAAAACCCAATAATTTTTTAAGTTTCATGCAAGCTCTTCTTCATAGGAAACACCATGAACCGAGACAAAAACCATGGGTACCGTCAAACGGGGTGAATAGGGATGCAGGGGTGAATCGGGACGAAACTTTAAAAGCGATTTTAACATTGAAATAATATAGTTTGTTGCCAAAAAGGTGTCTAATGTGTTTATTGTATTATAATTAACGATTAAGTGTCCTTTTCGGCAACAAACTGTATTATTTCAACGCTAAAATCTAATTTAAAGTTTTGTCCCGATTCACCCCTGCATCCCTATTCACCCCGTTTGACGGTACTGTAGAAACGTCAGAAGTTAGACAACTATAGATTCTATTCTATTACTTGCTCAACTGTCACTAATGAGACACAATTACATTTTCTATTGTTACCGATCTCTAGGAGATTTCTTGACAGTTAAAGAGATTTAAAAAACTTAAATGATTTAACTTTAACTTTGAAAATCATAGGTCCTTTTGTTTTTTCATGACTTGATATTGATACCCGTCACGTCTGCGAAGTTTCGCCAACTCTTTAGCTGGCAAAACTTCAAAGGATCAAATGTATATTGCGTTACTACAAAGGACGGCACTGCAAAACTTAGAAGCTTTGCCTCTATGGGGGCTAGTCTGAGGCACGACATTCGTGCTAATTCGGGAACACGAAGATTACCGAAGCGCATAGTTTTCTTAGAACATTTGTATTTTACCTCTATCTGCATGATCTGCGCCTGTGTGTCAGCGATGGACTCTCTGAGGTAGCGCAGCAGATGCTTGGCGTCGGGGTCCTGCTCAGTGTTGCGCGCTCGCTCGCGTTGTTGCAGCAACCGCTCCAGCGCCGCCTCGAGCTCCCCGAGCGTGCAGCGTGCTGCGCAGGCGCGCGACACCCAGCACTCGAGGCGGGACCAGGCCTCGCGGTATAATGTGCTCTTGCGGTTCCGTGTGCGATCTGTATATGGAATTTAGTAAAATAATATTCATTTCGTAGGTACAAACTTTTTCTGGGGCAGTTGGATAATAAACAAATAAAAAAAAAAAAACAACCGAATTAATATAATAATAAAGTTTTATTGACATAAGAAAAGGTGTTACATTTTAATTTGAAGCCCTGACTCAGGAGTCAGGGCTTCAAATCCTCACCTAGCTCAGGAGCTAGGTGGTACCTGTGTTACAGGAGTCAGAATTGATAACCTCCTCTTTTTTTCGAAGTCGGTTAAAAATAGATAAATACCGCTCTTCACCATCCCACTACAACTCGCACATTAATGTTCTCAATTTAATTGACGTGACTCAAGCGATGATTCGATACTCTGTGTTTGAGTTGTACACTTCTAAATTATGCCTCGAAACTGTAGGTGTTTATAGTGTATCAGAAAAATTTGGTCAAAGGGTGTGATGGAACTGTGATCGAGAAAAAATTATATTAAAAACTAAAACAAACAAAACTTCAATGTGTACCTACTCGACCCACATGTATGGGATGATTATTTATTCTAGATTATGATGTTGGTCCCATAGAGAAAGTTGTTTAGTTTAATAGTCTGTATCAGTCAGTCTGCCAAGCCTTGTCCCAACTATGTTGGGGTTGGCTTCCAGTCTAACCGGATGCAGCTGAATGCCAGTATTTTACATGGAGCGACTGCCTATCTGACCTCCACAACCCAGTAACTGGGTAACATGATACGTCTTGGTAAGACTGGTTGTCAGACTTTCGGGCTTCTGACGACTCGTGACGACTATCATTGATCATTTAATGGTCTGTACCACAGAGAGAGTAGAATTCACTCGATCCGAGAATTTTACTTTCATAGATTTTTATTTAATAGCATTACCCTCTCACTTACATTGGACAAGATCGCACAAAATAGTTGATATTGTACTCACCATGCAGTCTGCCTGCCGCTCGACTGCTGAGCCTGTCGCGATGTCCTTTCCTTAGCAACGACACTTCTTCTTGTTTTCGCCGCAACACCTACACAAAAATACTATACATCATGACGGTTTATATTCAGATAACTATTCAAACTAATATTATTATGTCTTTGATTAAACTTACCGCTTCTTTCATCTTGGTTTCAGCTTCCAGTGATCTTATTAAGTTGGCGTTCTTACGAGATTCTTTGCGCAGTTGTGCAACCTAAAGGAAATCAATATATTTTTATTAGTACCTAACCTATAATTGTCGATTTTTAAGTGCAGTATAAGTTTGCAATCCTTCGCACAAAACTTATTATAATTTATATTTTTACACAACACTTCATTGAATTGGGTATCATACGTGATCAAATATTATTTATAAAAATATTACAACTATTTAAATATTAACGAATAATGATTTTACAAACCTCTTTAGCTCGAACCGCTTCTGCTTGTGCGTGTCGTTTAGCTTCCTCGCGCATGCGTTGCACTAACTTGACCTGTAAAGAATTTATTTTTTTATCTCCAATAACGTAATAAACAGTATTGAGTGTCGAAAAATCCTTCTGTGAATATGTCAGAAGTTTGAACGCGGTACGATTTTACAAACTTTCTTCCCGGACATTTGATGACGACATTAAGAGGGTGCAATCAGTTTGGCAATGTCGCAAAAAGCAGTCAAATATTTTAATGTTTTGATATTGCGTTTTGTTTTGCGCTCTCTCCAGTGGACTTAAATATTGACGACGTTGCCAACTTTATGATTGCACGCTCTTAATGGACCGTCTACGATATCGCTGCCTCGCGAGGCAAATCACTCGGACGACGCAAATTTTCACCCGAGCGGTTCTCATGACATGGGCGACCGCTCCCGGCTATTGACGGAGGTTTACAGTAATCTAAGGCTAACTGCTTCTAGATTACTAGCAGCGCCCCGCGGTTTCACCCGATCCCGTGGGAATATCAGGATAAAAACTATCCTATGTCATTTCCCGGGACTCAAACTATGTCTATACCAAATTTTATCTAAATCGGTTCAGCGGTTTAAGTGTGAAGAGGTAACATACAGACAGTCACACTTTCGCATTTATAATATCAGTATGGATTATTCTGATACTTTAAGTACTAACAGTACTGTATGGATACTCTGTGGTCTAAAAATAAAGGTTTATAATTTAGATTACCTTGTCCCGCTTCATGTTCTGCAGCTCGGAGCGCAGCGTGTTGATCTGCTGCGCAGTCTGCTGCTGCGAGCGCTGCAGCCGCGTGTGCTCGCGCTGCGCCGCCTGCAGCCGCTTCAGTTCGCGCGACATGCCGGCCACGCGACGCTCGTACTCGTCTTTGACGCGCTTTAGTTTCTCGCTTGGAGGGGATGGTTGGGTTGCTGAAAGGTAAAAGGAGGGAACTTATTACATAATATACAGTGTCATATTGTAAAATACACCATTTCCAGCTAGACGGTTCGGCGTGGCAGTTAGTACTAGTTCAAAAAACTTGAAATTGGATTCAGAAATTATAATTACAGTTCCATCTTGCGTTGAGAATCATCGCCACATTTTCGGGAAACCAGATGACCCATTCTCGTACTTAAATAAGTGCGAGTCGGACTCGCAAACGAAGGGTTCCGTACCACAAGGCAAAAACGCCGAAAAAACACGTTTGTTGTATGGGAAATTTTATTCTGTTTTTCGTATTTGTTGATATAGCGGCAATAGAAGTCTCTGAAAATCTATGAAAATTTCAACTGTCTAGCTTTCACGGATCATGAGAGACAGCCTGGTGACAGACGGACAGTGGAGTCTTAGTAATAGGGTCCCGTTTTTACCAGTTGGGTACGGAACCCTAAAAACGGTAAAATTCAAGTCGCAGTCGCAATTTCATCTCAGCGACAATCAATGTGAAAAATTTGGTAAATATTTTGTATTTTTGACGGATTAAGATTGAATTAGAATGGCGCCAACATTCTTAAAAATATAGAGATGGACACTCCGAATGCATGCATGCTCCGTGTGCATGTCCACTTATTATTTTTAACTTAAAACAATCTCTTTTACTTACCAAGTGACGCCAGCACCTTATCCTTCTCGTCGTTGGTAGCTTTGATCTGGTGGTGCAGCGTATCGAGCCGCTGTTCGTAGTGCGTCTTCAGCGCGGCGAGGCGACGTTGGGATAGTTCTAGCTGTTCTATCAGACGCGCCTTAGTGTCTATGTCTTCGCTTAAAGCTGCTAGTTGTGCTGACAGGACGCGTTGACCTGGGAATATGAAGAAAAAGTAAACTCAATCAGTGTTATTACAAAACGAACTTTAACCCAAGGGTAATTGAGTCGGTTTTGTATTTCGAACTTTATTCCGACTGAGTTAAAGTTTTTAATACAAAACTGATGACTTAGTACCGAATATAGGTATTTTAAAAGTCGTTACATAATTATTGTAAGATGCGCCGATGCCTTTTGTCTACCCATGACTCATATTTTAGCAATAAAGATTCAACATATAATATTTCTATATTTTACATCAGAATTTAATTTTAAACATCAATGAACTTGCCAACGTGTTATTCACTGAGATCTTGTATATTCTTTGAAAGAAAGAGGGAGAGAAAGAAAAAAAAATTTTTTTTTTGGTCTAGCACAGGAAGAACACAAACTAAATATTGGTGCCCAAGATACAGGCCTGCCTAGTTTGGGGTTAATGTAAAACATTTTTAATAATTTTAACAATAAAATTTTACTATTATAATATTACCTTTGGCCTCTGAGTTCTCTTCGTCCGAGTCGCTGGGCTCAACCTCAGCGTCTCCGTCAGAGGGCTCGGAGTCCTCCGCACTCTCTCCCTCGGCGCGTTCCCTCTCTCCGATGTGAGTGTCATCGACTGCACTTGTCATACTTTCACTCATGTTCAGTTTCCGCTGGAATTCGAGCTCGCCCATACTGCGTGCAAGGAGTTCTTTTTCCTGCAAAATAGTTGAAAGTTTATTAAGTGATTGTCATGTTTTAATTTAAGGGGGGTTCCCATACAACAAACGTGTTTTTTTCGGCGTTTTTGCCCTGTGGTACGGAACCCTTCGTGTGCGAGTCCGACTCGCACTTGGCCAGTTTTATTAATTAGTTCAGTTGAATACTGACCGACTGAATGAATAATTTTGAAAGATACCGAAGCGTATACCGGTTATAAATGTTCACAAACACAGGTTGTGAATGGGGTCGACTTTTAAGCTTACTCACAACATCAATGGCTTCTGAATAAAATTTAACTTGATTAATATTTAACTTTCTAATTCGATCCCAATCGAATCAATTTAGATTTGATTCGGTGCTCTAAAGGGACAGTTTCTCGAACAAAATTGATCGCAAAATGAATGTGACGTGTTTGCGCGCGCTTGAACATTTGTCACATTAATTTTGCGATAATTTTCGTTTGAGAAACCGACCCTAAGATGAGGGAATTAAGGCGTCAGAGTAAGAAAACATGCCGTTCTTTGTCTTAGGCAACGTATCGTCAGTATTTTCAACTATGCTGCAATAAGTCATGTAGGTGTTAAATGATTTATTTTCTGTAAGTAGGTTTGTACAAACACTTTTACACGTCAATCATATATTTTTTTAAACTAGATGAGGTCGGCGTTTCCTATATGACTATTCTGAGAAGAAAGGCCGAAACAAACTCAGAAGTCACAGTCTCTTACAAGTCCAGACAAAATCTTGGTCAGATCGTGTGAAGACCATGTAGATTGGTGTCTGAAATGGTCTTTTGAGGAAAGAGCCACACAGATTGAGCGGACCTGTCCAGTCAGTGCACGCATTTGTCAAAAATCGTGCAGCTCAACTCAGAACTTGAGGAGCTCAACGATGACATACCTTATACAACTCCCGTTTAGCATCGTCGATGATCAGTGAAGGATCTTGCACGGAGTCGTGTCGTGTCCTGGCGACAGTCGCCTCGCGCTTGCGACTCGCTTCGTACATCGCGTTAGATTCTAGTAGTTGAGCTCTCAGGTCTTCTATCTCACTGACGTAGCCCTGCGAATAATTAAATTATAGACTTTTTTTTTTTTTTTAAACTTTGCCCCACACTAGGAATTTGCTCCTGTATTGTGGGTGCGTTTACAAACATTTAAACTCACATACACAAACAGCCAACATTTTAAAAGAGGTTCGTTGTTTCGGGTTTCCCAGGCCTGCAGTTTGCGACAAATCTCACATAACATCACGCATATATTACTTGAAGGGTAAGGCAGAGGTGTACTTATAGCACACCGACATTCACAAACAAAATTCTTGTGTTAGACAGCTTATTTAAGGCTGCGCCAACCGCCAAGTGGCGCCCTCATCGTTTGTTTGGTTATTTCTTTTATTTTACAATGAAAATGCAGAAAATAAGCACGTTAAGTTGTGCTCCACAAGATTATACGTTAATATTAAACGGATAAAAGTGGCCAGTATTTTCCGTTTTAGTGATTATAATAAAACTAAACAATCTAAAACTACCGTTTATACTAATATTGACGTATAATCTTGTGGAGCACAACTTAACGTGCTTATTTTCTGCATTTTCATTGTAAAATAAAAGAAATAACCAAACAAGCGATGAGGGCGCCACTTGGCGGTCGGCGCAGCCTTAATCATTCGTCAAATTTCAAGGCGGCAGCGTTCGTGTTTGGTTTTTTATTAATTTAGTTAACCAAACAAAATGGTTATGAGACTTGCCAGATTTTTTTTTTAGAGACAGTATCATGCTTTTAAAATATAACATATGATAGAAAATCAGATTAGTTTATTTACATAGCATAGAAGCACAATCTGTTACTAACTCACTAACAACTTACGGACTGATATGTCTGAAAAAAGGATATTTTATTTATTTATGTGTGATATCTGGACACTAACCTAACAGGGGGTCTAAAAAGGCCACTTTGGCAGAATCATAAAAGGATAACATTATGAATTATAATATGGCGAAGACAGTCCGTGTTCTTTTTTTCGCTGCACTACGTAGGTATATATAATCAAATAGATTGGAATGATTGGTATAGCACAGACAAAAAAAAAAACTGAAAAATCCTTCACCAATGGGACTTGATACGATTAACTTAACAGTTAACTGTCCATTCATCATCTGCTTAGCCTTTTCCCAACTATGTTGGGGTCGGCTTCCAGTCTAACCAGATGCAGCTGAATACCAGTATTTCATAATGTTATCCTTTTATGATTCTGCCAAAGTGGCCTTTTTAGGCCCCCTGGTATCATTGCTTAATATTTATTGATCATGAATAGCATTAAGAACAAAAACACATCGCTCAAGTGGCTGCGATTACACATAACTTGATTATAAACCTTAACTTTCAAACATAAAGTTTATTATCGTTTGCAATATATTTACTACTTTGATTGGAAAGGAAACGTATTTTTAAAATAAGAACAAAAATATTTATGGAAAAATAAAACATAAATTCTAAGCAATAAGGTTGAAAAAACTATGTTGCAGCAGTTTTTGATGCGCTCATCGGAAATCTAGTAATATTGTTGATCGCAGATACTATTACTCTTTACCTGCACAAGTGATGTAAGTGAACATTCATTGGCATCAGGACTGCCATCCTTAGGTCCCCAGTTTCCTAACGCCTTCTCCGCAATGAGCTCGCTGTTCCTCGCAGACAGCTGTTCTATAGTCCCCTGCATGGCTTTAACTCTTCGGCGGAGGGATTCTGCCTCGCCTGTTAAGATGGCGTTCTCTTGGACAACGTCACTCCAGCCCTCTTCGCCATTTTCTGCTATTACGCGTTTGCCCTGGAAGATATAAATATATATTTTTAATATCGTGATGACATAACACTATAAACGTAGAAAACACTTAGCATGATGATATTGTGATATGGGACAAAAGGAAAAGTGTATAATTCAGTTTTATACTAGCATAAATGATTTTAAACTAGAAAAATGCCCACCTTTGTCATTTTATACCAGAATAGTTTAAAAAAAATATCTAGCTTAGCCTCATAGATAACAGTAAAGACAACCTTCAAAAGGTTCACTACTGCTTATCCGGTGTTAGCCACCAATATACCCATTCATCATTTATTCGTTATTTCAGCTGAAAGACACGAATAGCCCCTTAATCATGACTTTATAATCCTAACGCCTTATTCTGGTAATCAAAAAGTTCGTACCTGTTTATACTCAGCAAGTTCCAGCTGCAACCGCGCCACCTCCTGCCTCAACTGATGAATAGTCCTCGACGTCAGATCCTGGTTGACCACGCACCTATTCTTGATATTCCTCGCACGGTTCGCATACTTCAGGGTATTCAGCGTCTCCATGAAGTCCCTATCACTGGGAGACACGCAGGCTATCATGACCGTGTTGCTGTTCCCTCCAAGAGAGTCTTGGAGTAACCTCGTGAGTTTCGAGTCTCGGTACGGAACGTGTAATACTTTGCGGGATCGGTCTCCGAGAGCTGATATCACGTTACCTAAAGCTAGGAGGCCGCAGTTTATTGATATACCTTCTTTTGCGCGTTCGCCGGTTGCACCTGAAGAACGTAAAATGTTGATTGATTGTACGGGTAGTGAGAGTGACTGTTATGGCGAAAGATGAAGATTGGAAAAGCTCAGCAGGTGGCATTAGAAAGAATGATGACAACGGGGAAAACGGGACACATTGATTGCCAAGACGCGAACGCAACGTTCATTGTATGTACAGTTCGCGTCAAATAACTTTGCCGCTCTGAAGCTAGGCTTTTCGCTAGCCGCGCATGCGCGCTGCTGTTTTATTCATAGGATTAACTATTGCGCAGTGATTTGTTGCCTACTTCAGAGCGGCAAAGTTATTTGACGCGAACTGTATAACTATTTTAGAAATTAAATGAAAATGAAATTTATTATTCTGTCTGTGAGTGTTCTGTATCGGAATCACTTTTACACGTCTTATTATTAAAAAAAAAAACAAGCTAGATGAGGTCGGCGTTTCCTGTCTGACTACTCTGAGAAGAAAGACTGAAACCAATTCAGAGATCACAGTCTCTTTTAAAGTCCAGACATAATCTTTGGTCAGATCATGTGAAGACTGAGATCGATGTCTGAAATGGTCTTTTGAGGAAAATACCACACAGATTTGAGTGAACCAATCCAGTCAGTGCATGCACTTGTCAGTAATCGTGTAGCTCAAGTCATATTCTCACCTGTTCGTTTTAAACGCTCCGACCCAGCGAGATCAACAAAATGGAACTTCGCAGTAAGAGTCTCGTATTGTTCAGGTGCTTCTGTATCTGCGTCCCTTTCTATCGTAGCGTCTTGGTCTGGTGCTAGCCTTCTCTGCCGCAGTAATAGAGTGAATACAGCATGTGACCGGGAGGATGATGAGTTCATGTTGGTTGCTGCAGTGGTTCTGGCTAAGGCCCCTGCTCTGAGGGCGCTTAAAGCTTCGTGGGCCCCTCTGACTGCTCGCATTGAAGCTCCTATTATTCTAACGCCACCGCAACCGTCTTCTGTTATCCTGAGGGCGCCCTGAAATGAAATGAGATGAGGTTTTGAATACATAGGCGTAGTCTTCGGAGAAGGTTCTCTTGCAAAAATGTTCATTTTACGTCCTGAACATTTCTGGCATTTTTACAAAGTTTGGATTAAAACTGTAGTAACAGTTTTTTTTTTCGAAAAGAATATTGATTGTTGCAAGATTAAGTAAACCACATCATTAATAGTCATTTAAAATTGAATCTGTCTTTCCGCTTACTACTTATTTATGCTGGATAAACTATCGAACCGATTTCGACGACCACATAAGAAAGGCAGATAACTGAATGCTTGAAGAGGTCACACGTTTCATCCCGGAAAATTAAGCTCTTACACGTGTGTGGAGCAGAGGACATAGTTAGTTTTTATATTCCGTTCTTCCAGTTCTAATACACCATTTCCCGTACTTTCTGTTTCCATAACTACGTAGGCGAGTACCACCACGTGCCCGATAAATGAATATGAAACACATGCGGGCGTGTAAAGATAGCAAGCTTCAGCGCACTTCAGGGAAACGATTAGATTACCGTTATTAGTTCTGCGAGGCACTGATTTATCACACGATGTTTGGTTCAGTGGTTCGGGAGAGCTTTACAAAGTTTATTAGACGTCTTATCCTTCGAATGGATAAAAAAGCGAATGAATATACGGAAAAGGGCAGAAAGGGGGGTCTTCTAGTGTAAAAATACCAATAATAAAACCCTACTCGTGACAGATTAGGTTCGCTTTTTAAAAAAAGAAAGGGATAGTGCTGACCTGTATAATTATGGGAGAAAGTTTTTCGACTGCTTTAGCGAGAACTTGAGACAAGGTCCTTGAAAAGATTAACTCCGTTAGTTCCACTCACAGGTGATAAAATAACAGAGTAAACACAATAAACAGTAATTATTTGCTAATAATAATGACCTTTTATTGCCAATTGCATTCATCATTTCATTGAATTTCGTCAAAACAATGCAAATAATAATTTCCTAATCTTTAATAGCAGCTGTGGAAAGAGCAAATATTTGTACAGCTCACTGTTATCGAGTAAGTGCGAGTAAATAAAGTGTGTCTGTAATTTTTTGCACAAATGTCCAAATGCTTCCGTAACCGAGGTGACACAGCAAGTGTGAAGCCATCGGCTGTCCTGACTTGCAACATTTAGGTAAGTAGTTGTAATTCGGACTTCTTGGTAATAAATCAGAGACCGGTTCACACAATAAATAGTCGTTAATCTTTTTTTAGATTTTATGTGTTTGTTTGTTTAAATGAGCCTTTAGTAAATGATAAACTACCTATTACTTCACTTTTTGCTAAGCTGTAGGTATATTGCCTAAAATCAATGATATTATAAGTATAAAACTTATAATATCATTGCCTAAAATAGTGTCAGAATCTGTCGTCATCAAACGAATGACTGTCGATTTCTCTCTTAAATGTGATTTTGAAACAACAAATCTTTTATGAGGTAAAAGTATAATTTTCAGCCAAATGACGTCAGACTATTGCAATCCTGCAAGACAAATGTATTACGGCTGTTAGCTTTGGCTTAAAACTGTGTGAAATTGTTTTAAAAGAAATGAGAGCAACAAAGTTTAACAGCTAAGACTGACTGACAAAGAGCATCGTGACTGCACGTCTATTCGCACTTTTCTTACATCCTGCTCCTGTGTGAATATATTTCATGCGCAAACTTAGCTAAGTTAGAAAGTACAAACAGAAGCTACTGGCGCCGATTCTGTTGTTCACAAACTAAACTAAATTTAAGTTCATGCATCTTTTTCTTTCTATTTCATTAAGAAAAGGACAGAAAATAAATATTAGTTTAGTTTGTGAATTACAGAATCGGCGCCATTGTTAAAGTAAATGCGTCGGTTATTCAGTGCAGACTGCTTTTTATTATTTAACCACCCTCACATGTAGTACATACATCTATAAGACACAATACTTCACAGTCACACATTCCATAACATAGATGACGCTAGTAGGTACATTTTGATTACAGACCATGCAACCATTCTTTATTAAAAAAATATCAATAAACGTATTGTATTGCGTTCCATATTTATTGAATCTAAGTACAGTCAGCCACATCAATGGTAACACCTTGCACTACGAATATCACCCTTACAACTAAGACATAAAGCGCTGTTAATGACAATTTTACCACCGATATGTGCAAACATATATAGGTAGTTGTAGCGTACAACAATTTTGGTATGGTACTCAGCTCGGTCTTATTTACGCATAGTTTATCAAGTTACATTGAAATCACGACCCAGTTATATTACTTAGCAAGCGAAAACGATAAAAACAAACCTTAGCAAAAGGATCTTTAGCAGGATCGAGCAGATCAACAATATCTTCATTATACAGCTCTATAAACTGCGCTTGTACAGAGAACTCTGGAGGTAGCTGGCCTTGCGCACGCGCCTCATCCGCCCGCAACTCTGCGCCGGCGAACAGGTCGCGGATGGCGCGAGGGATGATGCCGCGCCGTTCTTCGTCGCCATCTCCCTCGCCTTCCCAGCCGCTGCCCATTGTGTAGGTCTTGCCGGAGCCAGTCTAGAAAGAGAGAAAGAATTTGGTAAATTTAATTTTCATACATAGCTTTTGATAGGGTAGAAATACCAAAGTCTTCCGCAGTAATAAAGCAAATGAATGACGTCGTATTCTAGTTTATTTTTGCCTGATGGGTATGCTCTTGACCTCGATCTCGCCTGATGAAAAGCGATGGACGAGGTCCACGATGGAACGAGCTTACCCAGAAGATGCCTGTTCACTCTTGCTTTGAAGGCAGATGGGTTTTATAGTTGTTGACAGTGGGATTGAGATCTACAAATAGATCAGAAGAAAGAGAAGTTTTCCTGCTATAATAATGAGGTATTCAGTTAAGGCAAAAGGGGGTGTAAAGTACCTAATGAATCGGGGGTCAATGAGTAAGTGCTGAATGAACGAATCTGTTTATAGGAGTTATAGTGGTAGTAATATAGGTATATATATCAAATAAAACTAGAGCGTTATCATCAAACAGCGGATTTCGCTATGGCCGGAAACAACCTGACCTCGAACGCTAATAAATCTTTATTAGGCGTTAAAGGCCCATGAACGACACAGCTTTGAGATCATAAATAAATGATACAAATACCTCAATTAGGTATGTGAAAAATACAAGACCATAAATTAGTTGGCGAAACTTCACAGGCGTAGGCGTTATGGATACATTTTTTTGTATATCACTGATAACTTGTTTGGTATACATCGCATATATCGTGGTTAAATGATAACAGCCGTACGGATCGATCAAAGGTTAAACTACGCTTGCCGCGGTCAGTTCGTGGATGGCTGACCCGTTAAGCCGTTGGTCCAGGTAGTCAGAGACCCAAAAGTCTGACAACCAGTGAATCAGTCTTACCAAGAGGTACTTACAGTTTACCTAGTAACTGGGTTGTGAAGGTCAGACAGGCAGATGTAAAATACTGATGTTCAGCTGCATCCAGTTAGGCTGGAAGCCGACCCCAAAATAATTGGGAAATGGTAGATTGATTCATTCATAGGATAAATCAACTGACTTTATAATTGTATGGTCCGAAAAACTGCCACCAAATGCGACTGCAGCTGTCTATTTAAATAGAACCCCGGAAATGTTAAGCGACGGAACCGCTGGGTCCATTAATTACTTAATAAAACGGATGGGCGTAACGATATCAAGTTCCCACGGTCATGCTGTGCGACCACGAAATTCACTTTCTAAACTCTTGGCTTAGAAGCACTCTTGTGAATCTTGTGTTCATAAGGATAGAATGGCTCTGTGGGTGTAACTGGTCAAAGATCTCTTTGCAAAATAATGGACGTACAAGTAATTTCAAAACGATCTGCGACCTCCATGAGAGGTGGCCTGCGGGCGGCGGCCTAGGGGCGTCCGTTGTCCGACCAGACAGGCCCGAGTTGGCGCCGCAGTGTTCCAAGCACGCCACTCGAGAGTGGGTGCGGCCATTATAGAAATTATAGAAATAGCCGCACGGGGAGGTGGGACCCGCTGAGGAACAGCGGGTCGAGGCCTGTTCGGGGGAGCGGTGAATGCTTATGCGAATCCCGCACCCATGGCCATAGGTAAAGGTGGAACACCGGGGTGGTTTTAGCCCGGCATGCCCCTCTGCCGCCCCCACGATGGAGGAAGTCTATGAGGATTTCCACCGCGCACCAAAAAAAAAAGGTAGAGACAGTCGCGGTAACTATCATTCTCCTCCCCTTATCCCAATTAATTTACGGTCGGCGTAACTTATCGAATGAATTTGTCCGTTTTCCAGATTGATCATCCAAATGCTTCATTGTTTTCAGGGATTTTCAATATCGTATTTTCCCGAATTTTACCATAACATAAGGTGTTCGGAAAATAAACAATTGTGTCCCTGGTATACTAGCCTGAATTAATAACTTATTCATTCCATGAATAACGCTGGCAAGTGTACGAGTGTTTGTAAGCAGAAATCGAAAGTATGATTATCGCTGCGATTTGATTATTCATGGAAAGTCGGATAAAGTAAGCTAAGTTTCCGTTCGATAGACACGACAGTCTGTCCGCTACAGTTATTTCCTAGACAGCCGTTATTAAAAATAATCTCGAGAATTTATCTAAAAAGGAAACTGATGACCTGGGTGTTAAGTAAGGCGGATGCGCTACTGAATTAAACAGAGATGCCTATCAAAACATTCAATTACATAATAAGTAAGACATTAATACCCATTGTTACATATGTTTTGCACTTCGCCCGGGGCGACAACATGTCTACCGCGAGTCCGCGACGGATGCGTGACTGCAATACAAATCCGATGCCGTGAGACACTCCATCCATTATAGCTTTACAATTATATAATTTATCGAAAAAATCTCTTGACGTGATACAACATAGTTAGCTCAATCAGATAAATGGAGGTGAGGTGTAACAAAGAGAGAAAGTGCGCGGTGATGCGTCTCTAATCACATATATGCTGATAATTGTGAGATAAAATGTGGAAAATGGACACCGCTTAATTAGAGGGTGGGACGATTTCTTGGGAGGTATTCGGTAAGTGGAAGACAATAGACATGCTAATCCCAGGCGGGTTTACAATTTCCTTTACTACCTTATTGTCTTTGCGATACCGGCTGCCAATTTCTTCCTTGTCATTGCTTTTGTCGGAACCTATGAGAAAGGAAGTTTCCTGTTGAAAACATCTTTTTATTTCTTTTTTAAAACAAGTCTCATAATCCTGCAAATCTCTTGATTGCCCGAAAGTAAAGGCACTCATTACACATTTAATATTAAATGGCGAATGAACTCTAACGCCAGAATTTTAGATCCTTCAAAGAACATGGTCTTTGGATCATAACAATGCATAGGTAGGAACAAAATATGCAAACATTGGTTTGCAGTTAGTCGTATTGTTTTTTGTCTTGGTATAGGTGGATATAGGTCTCCATTGAGTTGCGTCATAACACCAGGTAAGGGTCGAGCATTGTCGTGGCGCAAACCTAAATCGGAACTGTTCTCAAAAAGGTTCGATGAAAAAGGTTTTTCTATTTTGTTCACAGCTTTTTTAGCATTGACCTTTTTGGAAGAATAACTTTGGTTGTACAACGCAAAATATTAAGGTAATGTCCCGAATTCTAAATATCAATCAATGCCGAGTATGAGTTCTTTGGGTCGAAGGCACAAAGGTGACCTTTATTATAACTTTATTCAGAAGGATGGACATCCATTTATGTAGTTGGTATAAGCAACTATGTATCTGCATTAGCAATCATTGGACTGCCAGAGAAATGAGCTTAAAGCGAAATCTATCCACCTTTCCCTTTCACCGGTTCTTTGTAACGATCTGTAGGGAAACTCGATGGAAGTGAAATCTACTAACCTCACAGGTGGAGACTATTTCAAGCACCACAAAAATGAGGTTAGTCTGGTTAAAAATCTAACGATGGGGTCACCTCAAATCGCCAAAATCGATAAAGCGTCAGGACTTCAGGAGACTCTCTAAAGAGAACTTTTAAGGTAGTATCAGGTAGAGTACATCATTTAGCAGGTCTCAAAATAAACAAAAAAAACTATGACACAATGAGAATCTAGTGATCTCAGTCGTAGTAGAAAAGTTTTTGCCAATACTTCGCAGAAACTAACGACACTGTTCATTGCACAGTTAAGTAACTCCATTGTGTCGATATAACGACTTGAGCAAACGGATTCCGTAGATGTTTGCAAAACAATTATCAAATGTATGTCAATATACGTTAAACTAACGTTTACAAGGATGCACGAGAAATTGATACGTTGCTTAAAATCTATACTTACTAATATTATAAAGAGGTAAAATTTGTTTGTTTGTAAGTTTGTATGTAGGGGTGGTAGGGGACTTTTTCTCTTTTTGGGAACTACCAGTCGGATTTGAAAATTCTTTTTGCATTAATTTGATAGGCAAATTCTTGTGGAAGGCTATAGGCTATAATATAACATCACGTTAGGACCCTTAGTCGCCGAGCAAATAGAAAAACTGGCCAAGTGCGAGTCGAACTCGCACACGAAGGGTTCCGTACCACAAGGCAAAAACAACGAAAAAAAAAACACGTTTGTTGTATGGGAGCCCCCCTTAAATATTTATTTTATTTTGTTTTTAGTATTTGTTGTTATAGCGGCCACAGAAATACATAATTTGTGAAAACTTCAACTGTCTAACTATCGCGGTTCTAGAGATACAGCCTGGTGACAGACAGACGGACGGACGGACAGACGGACGGACAGACAGCGAAGTCTTAGTAATAGGGTCCCGTTTTTACCCTTTGGGTACGGAACCCTAAAAAGGTCAGAAAGAACGCTAAGCGAAAATGAAGTACGCGGGCAGGCGATGCGATGCGGGGTGAGTCGGGGAAAAATACATTTCACGCAGACGAAGTTGCGGGCAGAAGCTAGCGTAGGATAAACATAGGTCATGGAGCCAGTGCCGTTTGGAAAACGAGGTGCGGCTGTGTGTAGGCGGAACGTTTGGTTACAGCCATAAATACGCCTTGTAAGTCAAAAGTTGTATTTAGCTTGTAAAATTTCATTTCATTCATTTATTCATAAACAATTTACATTGTGTTGAACATTACATACCTATTAAATAAAATTATCACATGCAGAAACAATACCAAATAAAATGTTAAATAAAATTATCACATGCGGAAAACAATACATCTAAAAGCCTAATTTGAATTGATGTGAATGTGAGATGTATAAGTAGTTCAAGAATTCAAGAGTCATTTCATATAAAATATGTCAACAAACAAATATAAAGTAAAAAAAAAGAGACATTTTCATAGTTATATTTATGAAGCGCCTACATCCCGATATAGGTCAAACAGTTTCTGCATACGACGTTTTTCGGCACTGGGTACTTGAAAGCGTTGTATAAATAAGGCAAATTGATGGCCTGTATTAAACATTGCAATATCATATTCATAAAGAACAATACATATATGATACTCAACAACATTGTAGTTTTATGTAACGAAATTGCCATGCCTAATATTGGCAAATACTCGTAGGTAAAGAGGCCAACCGATATTTTGTCGATGTTCCCAATTTATTTCTGTATGAAGTTTTAACTAATTTGTGACGCAAACCACGTAAATCGTAGGTGCGTATTTAATTCATTGGTTTATCACTTCAAGGTGTAAATCAACATTTTTAATAACCTGTTTCCAGCAAATCCTTTTGAGGCGCTCTTACATAATTTTGTCTATTGTGTAAGTTGCAAGCTTTCAGCAAGTAGAGATTCTCTTCTTTATGGTACGGTACTCATTACTTATTTTCTTTTTAAATAAACAATATAAGTTTTATTTTGACATGATGGGATTAGTATACTCGTAGTATATATAGCCGAAAATCAGCGGGGTCTTCCACGTAGAACAACATAGACATAAATACACTTCCCTTAAGTTTTTGCGGTGAGATTTTAACAGATTACATCGGCGAGGTGTCAAAGAGCTTTCTACGATGATCGAAGTTGTAAATAATTATAATTGTTATGCTCATTAGAAGCCACATTTTCATAGAAATAAACCTGAAGATCGCATCTAGGGAAGCCGAATGCGACATTTGCAGGCATTACATATGCCGCTGGTAATATTATACTACCTAGCATTAGCTGGAGAAAACCAGAAATGGGACACTTAAACCTCTGGACTGACGTAACTGGAACTCATGAAGGAGAGGCCTTTGTCGAGCATGGGATGGCGCAGGCTGACAGCAACCAGTAATGAGCGTAAAACTAAATCGCTTTCGCTTATGTCTTGTCACAAGGGCTTTAATAAATCGAACGGATCGCTCACGACACGACCGTTCTGTTGACTCTGATGTCACCTGCGCAAAACAAGACTGTGTATAGAGCGGAAGCGTGTGTATAATTATACGGAGTAACGCGTCCTTAAATATGCAATTATACGTATTGACTGAACACACTACTTGCAACAATATGGACATAGCGAATGTCCATATAGTTGGAGCTGTTTATTATGACAATTACATTTATGTATATTCTACGACTTTACTTGGGTTTATATCACATAAGTACATATAGTTTGTTATTGTCACGTGTTGTGGTTATGGGTAGATGCTTTGATGAATATATCAGGAATTGAAATGAAAATACCGAGTAATATGCATGAAAAGAATTTGAGTGGGAAAAGTTTTGTGAATCTAATATAAAATCAAGAAAAGAGAACTGTTTGATATAAGATTTGTCTCCTACAAATCTCATAATGTAACGTAGGTCCTTTTCTTGTTTGCGCAGCATTATTCTTGCCAAATTTCTTGGGTCCACTTTGTAGCTACCTTCCCCAATAAATTCCATATTGTGACATACACGGTCAAAACTCAGTCAGAAGGCCTCTCAAATCCGCACCCTAATTGCGTAACACACTATTACTCTCAATTTGAATAATTTTGAAGCATATTGCTAATCTATTGCTCCTTATGTTCGAAAAATGTGTTTACTCAACAATGTAAATAACGCAATGAATGTTGTTCAACTGTCAAAATGAAACCCATTGCTACTGATAGTGCGTTACGCAATTACCCTGCAGCTTTCAAATCATTGAATTCAAGTGTTTCGAGTATGTACTTAGAATGTTCTGCAATCGCCGTATCTGAGTTGCTAAGATTGTATTGATAAGGTAAAATAAGACGATATTCAATCGGCTGCTGTTGAGATTGCATTCAGATGATTTTCTCGATTACAATATGCATACCTATTAAATGTAATGAACCTTGATAAAAGACATAGGTATATGTATGCACTCTGTATTCGCGATATGCAAATGCATTTTGGTAGGTCCTTCTTGATCAAATTCTCAGCAGAATAAACAGAGGAGCAATTCTCGTAATTCTAATAACGTTCGTAGTCTGATCTCAGTCTCAATTTTGACAAAAATACCACTCTCTAATTTCCCACAAGTTTTTGACTTTGATTGTTGCTGAAATGAGATTGCGACTAGATTTTTAAAATTTTTGATTACGGGAATTGGCATACAGATTATATTTAAGTTCCGTGTCCACTTAATTTTGCTACTTTTGCCAACCCTAAAGACCTGAAAGTTTTTTACCAAAAGCCTCATCAAGTAACAAGCGTGAAACCGACAATTAAGCAGTAACATGAAACCCAAGGTTCTGCAGAGCAAATACACTACTACAAGTATTTGGCCAGGTGCAGTCCGAGGGTCCTCCGTTACCGCATCATAACTGGCCATGAATCGTATGGTAATGTGGTTTTTATCACCTTGAGAATTAAAGCTATAGTTGTTATCTTATCTTGCTCTTATCTGGCAGGATAACAGGCTGTGCTGACGAAAATTTGATGTTATCTATTTGGCGCCTACAGTGAGTCATGTACTCATGTTGTTTTGATTATGATTGGTGGACCTAGTCTGTTTGTGTTCGTTAATACTCATGCAAACTGTTATGCTGTCTAGTCCTAAGCTAAGAATAGACGACCTACTCTCCTGCTGGTGACGTAAGAGAGAATTTAATGAACATGTCAGGTGGATGGGACGAACTAGCAGTCAGTTGTCAGTATCAAATGGTACCTGATTTTCTGAAGATCTGGTTACGTTCAACAGAAGAGTATATGTAGAGAGTTATATGAAACGAAATAAATGAAATGAAACGAAATGATTTATTCTGTAAGTAGGAACTTATCGGAATCACTTTTACAAGTCAAATTATAAAAAGAAAAAGCTAGTTGAGGTCGGCGTTTACTATCTGACTACTCTGAGAAGAAAGGCCGAAACAAACTCAGAGGTCACAGACATAATCTTGGTCAAATCATGTGAAGACCAAGTAGATCGATGTCTAAAATGGTATTTTGAGGAAAGTACCACACAGATTTGAGTAGACCAGTCCAGTCAGTGCAAGCATTTGTCAGTAATCGTGTAGCTCAACTTCGAACTTGAGGAGCTCAACGAATCGACGAACAATACCAAATAAAGGGCATTTCGGTAGGCAGCATAAAGTACTAAAACTGCTAGACCAACATTAAAAGTAGAGTTCAGTTTTTATATTTTTGTGCTACTGATTTTATATCCAGACAGTATTGAAGTTATTTTGAGCTGTCACCTGCAGCGCAAATATTTATCAGGGAGATATATTTGATACGGTCTTCCGAGTAATTTATAACCGATAATATCGATTCAGTGGTACGCACTATCTTCATGACACTTTAATAATGAGCGAATAGTAGTTATCGTTTCCTGATTAAGAACGTACATAGATTATTGCAGAAGGCGAAGCTTCGAAACAGAAGCGGTTAGTAGCAAAGATGATAATAATCTTTGAAAGACCACAAATAGAAGACTGCTGCAAGAGCGAACAGACGAAAATGGAAGTAATAATTTTGTTTGTCTAGATTTATATACAGTCAACAGTGGAAAGTAGCCGCAAGCTGTCGTTTATATTTCTCTGACATGCGTGCTTTCATAATTAAATAGATGGGACGACTTGACTCGCGGTGCATCCGTTACGGCGGTAGTAAATGCCCAGCTTGACGAATGGCTCCCACAACCACTCGTCGCCCTTTCAGGACATTTGTACGCGTTCGATTTTAACACACGCATTGTTGTGTCGATTTTAAACGAAGTTCAGATTGGCACCTAAGTTATAGGTATGATCAAATAAGGCACGGTAGTTCATTTTTGAATTCTAATGCTCAATGTACGAGTATATCATTTGAATATGAATGTGTAGATTTCGTCACTAACGTTTTTCTCGGTAGCGCCCACAATAAACATCGCAAGACAATGCCACATTTCTATGCAATAACAGCACACTTCAAGGTCAACATCTCTTTAATCATTACTCAATTTATACTGATTGTGATTAGTGAATAAATTGAGCTATAAGTGGCGTTAACTAGCTCATTATGCTAACGAACGGAGAATTTTATCCCTATTGCGTGCAATACTGGACAAAGAGCACGATACTCTAAAAGGCATGAAATGAGACCACCGCGGCATTTACATATTTAGAGAATGAATCAACATAAACAATAAGGTAGACCACACACGCTGCAGTTAATGTCGTACATAAAGATATACATGAAGAATGAATTATTGTAATGAGTGTAATTTTGCTAAGAAAGACTCTATCAAACGTCTCCCCGCCAATACTGCTGCTGAAGAAGGCCAGCGTGCGGTTTCAGTCGGTAGGAATCCGGCTTTCGGAAACATCGAGAATTTTACACAAGATATGGAAATGGTACACACTGCCGCTCATAACACTATAGACGTACTGAAGACTACAGTAGTGTCAGAGACAGGATAGCCTACCATTGCTTCTCTGTATAGTGAATTGAGGTGATTTAGCGAAAATTGAAGTAAATCACTTTTTGCGTACACAAGCTACACACGCTAAGTAACGGTAGAAGCATCTAGCAGCAAGTGTGTGGTCGTCCTAACGCTTTATATGTAGGAAACGGCGGCGTGGTATGCGCGGACGCACAGATATAGATCACAGGCGCGCGCCGCCCGCCCATTTACGGCACAGGCGCTAATGTCGTCACCCGCTGCCCTTAAACGTTTGATACTGTTTTCAATAGGCTGTGTTTCTAACATCACAAATGGAACACAAATAGGCCCGAGACCGAGTAGCTAGATTTAGAATAGAAAGAACCTACAGTGTAGCTACACTGTAGGTTCTTTCTATTCTAAATCTTCTTACGAAGCTTCGTAAGACGATTTTTCAAGCCCTTAGATGCGGGATGATTCGCTTTGCAGACCAATCAGTGAGGAATTCCTCAGGGACAATTCTTTGCCCCCGACTGAACTATGACAAACTCAGAGGAAGTGGTGATTGATTGCGAATACTATTGTTGATAATAATTGGGAATTTATTTGCAATTAAACCAGTCGTAAAGTTCGAAATATAAATATGTAGCTTCTTTATCATTCTGTATAATTAAATGAGCCATAGGTTATTCTCATAAATCAGAGGCCTAGTGGCTGAATGAGTTGTTTGAACTGTTTCAAAAGTTTTAATAAATCATGCTTTATATCCGTTTAAAGAACAACTTTGAGGCATAAATATTTTTAGACTCCTTCATAATATATACTGCTTATGCATAATAATACTTAAAACTGCGGTAAACTTTACAAACTTGGTTTATGTTCTGAATGTTTAAATCTAATCTGCTCTGCTTATCTGGGTTATCTAGGTTTCCACACTTCTGATTCATGAGAACTCTTTAATCCACTTCCATACTAATATTATAAATTCGAAAGTAACTCTGTCTGTCTGTATGTTGCCTTTTCACGACTAAATCACTGAACAGATTTCTATAAAATTTGGCAGAGAGATAGATTGCATCCCGGGGAAGGACCTAGGATAGTTTTCATCGACATACCTCGCGAGCGAAGCCGCGGTCGGGAGCTAGTAGTTTATAATTTCAACTTCGCCGAGATCTTGGCTACTCTTATTCGTACTGTCTTGTATAATGTTGGGAGAAAATCTAAAACTCTATCTATAAAATTATCGTTATTTCCCTCCCCTTTATGTTTATAGCTTCTTGGAAAGGAACGTCGATTACAAAATACGCGAATAACAGCGCTAAAATATTTGTCAATTTCCTTTTATGTCTACGAATCAAATACATATTACCATTTTCCAAGTGTGTTCACCAAGGCTAATAAACAGCTTTGCGAAACGATGCTTCCTAACCCAAAAATAATCCAAATTCGGAAAGCAGTAGGCGAAAAACCGCAAGCAGCAATCGCAAACGGAAATTGTTTCACCAACACCTGTCTTGGCTCCATTCATATTTCAAGTTACCAAATTGAGAACGCCTTGAAATCGGAATTCTACATTACTCGGTCCATCGATTAGATAATGGCTTGAACTCCGAACTGGTTCGTAATATCTATGGTCGGTTGGAGGCCAGTATCATGTTCGACCTTCCTAGACATATGGCTACAGGTCAATAGCACTACGCATTTTATGGTCCAATAGAAAAAAAAATTAGTGGTCGACGGTTAGTATCGGTTAGTATCGGACGGTTAGTAGTAGTAGTTAGTAGCTATTTCGAATTTAGCGGTTTTGCGCCGTTAAATTCGGGTTTTCCAGATATGTTTACTACCAGAAGGAAGTTATTGATGTGATTAATATTTATTTAAGTAGCAACAGCTACATAAGCTACATATAACATACCGGCGACTTAATGGATCAGGTTATTAGCAGCTAATTATTGGCTACTAATTAAGAAGTTCAACTTATTACGTTTTAAAATTCTTACGAATTCTATTGGCTAGGGTAATTTTATCCTTTGGTTACAGAGCCATATTGTTACCAGCTAAGCCCAGATTTATCTACTGAACTATTATTAAATCTGGGTCACTACCCACAGTTGAATATCATTTCTGCTTTGTGCCACCTCTCTGTCCTGTGTTAGTATCTTCAATAACCGCACTGAATATTGGTATATCTATAACGTTTTCTGATTCAACCCATACCTGCATAAGTAATCGTTCATCACTCAATTATTCATTCATTCATTAACCGATTCAATAGGTTAAACCAACTATTACTTTATTTATGCTTTCACCCAAAAGCTCCTTCATTACTTCTAACCCTTTCATTCATAGATTAGATATTTCATTCAATAGGTAATTTGTGGAAGTGTGTCAGCCCTTTATCAGTACAAAAGGGCTCTGTCAAAGGCCCGGATATCCGCCGATAACAGCTAGACAAAGAAAACAAGGAACCAATGTTCTATTTGAAGAAGCATTCTTCAAACATGTCTGTGGAAAATCGTTTAGTCGTCAGCGTTGTGTGGAATTGTGAAATCATCGCGTGTAGTATTTGTTAAACAATTATCATTAGCAATTTGTGTTTGTTTTTGGGAAGGTACTTCGTTGTAATTGTTGTTGTAATCTTGAGAATAATCACGTTTTTTGTTTCGATGATCTTGACCCAAGATGGTAGGCAATTGGTTTTTTATATGATAGGACTGTTGTCGGGTGTCAAGGAAAGATTTATGATTTCTAATATTGTTGTTTTACGTCTATACAAAATACGGTATCTGATTTTTCGTTAACTTTGCACATAATCATAATTCTACGAAAGTTTATTCCTCGCCTAACTGTACCAAAACGCTTCTAAAAGCCTTCATCACTGCCAATAAATTGAACCAAACAGGTTTATTATACCAATTATAAACAGTTTAACGTCAAGATAAGATAACCTAGTTGTAACATCTCTATCCAAGTTCACGTACAAGGTCGACGCACTCCTCTGCGAAGTAATGGCTAATCCGTTCAATTGAAGCTCAGGCTGACTTCACTAGACGACACCTACATAAATGCCTAAATAAAAGTACGCTATTGGATTTTCAACGCTCAGCTCAGCGTCGAAAGTTGGAAATCCGACAACGGGCTATCATTTAGATGTAGTAAGTGAAAACAGGCATCGGTACGACTTCACTCATGAAGTCATGAGCAACAATCAAGTATCTACGGACTGGTCATGGATATTTCAGGTACAGCTGTGCGAAAATTGTTTCGGAAATGCACGCTTACAGTTCAAGTAGGTTAACTCGTGAGGTGAAGCTGAATCTACTTTGTGTATTTTTCAGGTTATTTCTGGAATAAATGAGATGATTGATCGCGTGATTCTTTAGAAGTTTCCTGTTACTTTCGATTGATCTTTTTGGCTTGATGCTTTTATACGAACGGAACGGCATGAGCAGATTTATAATTAGAAACAATACCTGTTAAAGATGTTGCTGAAAACAGGCTGGTAGGTATAATAAGTACAATCTAGTCTTAGCTATACGACTTCATGGTTTGTCATGAAAATTATCAAGTTTTCGTTTTTGGGCGCCATCTTTCCAATTTGGCGGCGCTAGCGGTAAAGAAACGCGGCAATGTGAATATCGAAAAGACCACGTCGAAATCCATATAATCACCAATTTTCAGTACACCAGAAAAACTGTTTAGGTAAAACCACATGACAGGACTAAATTTTCATCCGAAATTTCAGTGTGGATATTTTTAGACGGAACATCAAAAGATTCAATGGACGTGACAAATCAGGAAGTCGTATAGCTAAGAGTAACACCAACAACATTCTGGGTGGCACTGACAGTGGCGTAGACAAAAACTGTTCTAAACCAGTATAAATATTTGTTCCGTCTGACGTTGAGCACCCCGGAACAAAAGGGGAAGCGTATAAACGACCCTATTGTCTAAACAAACCAATACCAGGACTGATTGGTTTAATGCACTTCAAAGAGAATTAAAACACTTTCCATAATTGTACTGTAGTAGCTTCAGGTAAATAACCGTTTCCACGTGAAAATATCGCGGCAGGATTTTATCCCGCACTGGATTTTCAACTGTAGATGTTGAGCTGAGCGTTGAGAATCCAACAGAGCGCATACCAGCAGCGCGTCAAAAAAACACACTGTGGGATTTTCAACTCTCGGCGCTCAGCAGTGCGTTGACAATCCAATGCGCGAAAAAAATCGCTGCGGGAAAAACGCGCCCGTGCGCACCTGGGCTAATGAAAGTTAAACAGTCGAGTTTAAACAAGACACATTATTGACTCGGCCATTATACAGCGACAAACAACGTCCAATTAATTTTGAACGGAGTGAAAGATATAATCTACACTGTAAATTGGACAATTATGAATTACCTTATTCAGACATTCTTTATCGAATAAGTGCTTAATATAAAGCAATCATGTTGTGCTCAGGCACATAATTAGCGGCGTGGTTCATACCGCAAGGAGGTCGCCGTGGGCGGGCGCAAGCGGCAAGGACCGCCACGCACGCCGCGCCGCCTGCGCAGCTCGGCGTGCAACTTTTATTGTTAACACCGCTTGCAAATCATAAATATGTTCTGTCATTGAGTTTTTGTACAACGTAACCTAATTAGTGACGCACGTGGGCTGTCTGCCGAGTTACTACGGGCCTATATGGTGAGACCACTTTACACGCTAGATAAAGAACACATTGAACGTATAGCAAAACAGATCTATGTTTTGCTAAGTTGTTACGTCATTTGCAAAGAAGCTTGATCTGATTGATTTGCAGATTTATGGCAGGGGGTTTGTGTTTGGGTAAGTGTTTCGGCCATGTCTGTCGAAGGACCGATGGCCGGTGGAGCAGACGAGTCCTGGAGTGGAGACCGCGTATCGGCAAGCGTAGTGTGGGACGCCCCCCAGCTAGATGGACGGACGACATACAGGTGGCTGGGGTAGACTGGATGCGGAAGGCGGAGGACAGGGTGCTGTGGCGCAGTCTGGGAGAGGCCTATGTCCAGCAGTGGACTGCGATAGACTGAGTTGATTGATTGAAGTGTTTTGGAACGAAGTTTCTTAACGCGGCTTTCTGTAAGAGTTCACTGGTAGAAAAAGCGTTATGTTTCATGCGACTTTCTCTCTCTGTATCTTTCTACTCACGGATATCGATTCCTATTATATATATCGCGTAAGGAACTTTGTTCCTCCTTTGCAATGTGGATTATCTATACTTATCTGGAGAAAAATTGGTTATGCGGAGAGTTCTATCAAATACTTGGTTCGATAATCATGCAAGGTTTTGTAAAGAAGGCACAAACCCTGTATGGTATATGCAGGGTCATAGTCACCATGACATTTGCTGCCATTTTGGAAGTGATTCATGGCAAATAACCGATGAATAGATAATTCTCACAAAACGATTTCAGCGACAATATTTCCCAACAGACTCAAGTAATAAATATTAGAAGCCCTTTCCCCTCGGCACTTTTACGCAAACTTCCTGTCAATTTATCCCTATAACTGTTGGCGTTACATATAATATATTGAAAAGGGCGAGCATAATTTATGTGGTCCGAGTGTGGGTGTACAATCGAGCGGTATTAGCATATATGCCGGTTTAACACCGCCAGTGTTTGAACGAAATGGGTCGGAACGAGTACAAATTGACCGTGATGCAGTGGCGATAGGCCTGCTAATTCCATTTGAACTGATGCTGCAAACACTCGGCTATGTAATCTGAATGTTCTGGAGGATTTCTTCCAATTCGTCGACTTCTATTGGTAAGTATAGATTGAGATTCGTATGTTACCGATATGAAAGGAGTCAGCTGAAAATTTCTGTAGAAGACAGTACTACGGAGCAGCATAGCGTAGTAACTTTACCTTCTCATCGGCTACTTGTTGCATCGGTAATTAATTTGGCACAGCATGACGGTTAAATATAAATACTACCAAACAAAGGAAACTCAACACCTACCTACATTGCCTAGTAGGCACGGTAAAAAAATGACGTAACAAAAAGTGCTCTAAAAAGTTTAACTTAAGTTTTTACGGTTCGACGACTTCTGTAGATTGAAACTGTTGAACAATATATAGGATTATAGGCGGTATAGCTTTTGATAGTATTCGTTGGTGGTAGTGAAGAAATAACGCTTTATCAATATCATAAGCAGTTTGGTACGGGCTGTAAAATAAATATAAAAAAGTATCACGAAAACCCGAGTCACGGAACTCACTAACAGTTGATTGGGAATCTCTGATAAAGTTTAAATTTTACAAATACTTTTGTTGCAAACTTTTCGATCCTTGTCACTGTGTAGATGATCCCGTAGATTACTGGCATATTGTATAAGTTTTAATGTGCAATTTGGCTACTGTAGCTCAGCAAATTGGTTCTATACACGCAATATAAGGTGGGTTTTTTGTGATCGTACATATACGGTTTTTCAGGTTAGAATAAAAAACAGTCGATCTAGTGTGGGTTTTATATAAGAATCTTTGCTGTGTTTTCGAGATGCACAAGAAACTGAGGTATTAGCTCAAGAAGACGATAGAGTTTCTTGCCCATTCTTCTCTCTTGAAATAAAGCTTTGACTTTGAAGATGAGCACTAAGCAAGCAGCATCAAAGTTTTATCATCCACCCTAAGAGTATGAAATCGTCTGCGAAACAAAGAAATTATGTGACATTATGGCACTTGTACGAGACTCATATAATTTTAGCGGTATATGGGAAACAGCTCAACAGATGATGTTTTGTAGATAATAATGGAATATTGAATATTACACGAAATTCAGTTCAGACATATTTATTATTGTTTACAATCACGTATTTTCTAATTGACCAGACAGCTGTGCTGCTGTGGAGTTTGTTGCGCCACTTCTTCTCCCCAGCAAAAGCACTAGGAAGTGGTGAAGGACGAGCGTTTTGGGGGACTGTCTTTTGTAATTTTGACGTTCGAAAAGTGCTGATTCTCAGCCTAGTTTGAATAAATTACTTTTGAATTTATATTTACTTTTTAACATAGGAATAATTTCTAATGATTGCCCAATAATGTATGTTTTGTAGTGTTAAATGTTTTTTTTCTGGTGTAACTACACTAAAGTATATATTAAATAAATAAATCTATAGTTTGATGAACAGACTTTACTTGAAGTGAAGAGGTAACAGAAAATACCTGTACATTTCAAACACAATAGAGGAGTGACAGGTTGGCAGGCATTGTCTGCATACTTTGAAGGAAGAAACACATTACAATGTTGTGCATTGCATGGAGTATTGCGAACTAGTATGTTTACTAGGTGTAAAAGCAAATTAATTTTAAATTTGTCGTATTCTTGAGATTTCATCTTCCTCTTTATCCCCAAATACGTTACGACTAACGATACTAAAGTAAATACGTCCATAGCCCTAAAGGGCCAGACAGGACTAGACGCAGTGACATCCTATCATCGATAAAGATGATGAAAAAGTTAAAAAAACCTACGGAAAAGCTTATATCAATCTCGTTGAAGGTCGTGTAGAAATAAGTACATTATTAAGCTTCGCAACAACAGATTTAGTCATGGAATTTTAGGGTATATTGGACACCCCATAACCAATGAGTATTATTATAACTCTCTCTACAATGTGTACAGGCCACGCTGTCCTCAATTTCCACGTAACCTTTCATTAGGTATATGCGTACTTGACCTAATAATCTCTAATTACAATATTAATGATAACCTTACTAGGGCAAATTTTTAAATTATTTTAGGTCAATTGGTTTTACAATGACATAAAGCATAATCAGCCTATAATGTTCCCACTGCTGAAACACAGACCTCTCTGTGAGAGGGAGTGGGCCATAATACACCACGCGGGCTCAGTGCGGGTTGGTAGATGTTACATGTTTTCGAATTCTTGGTTCTAGGACATGCCAGTTTCCTCACCATGTTTTTCTTCACCGTTTTGAGAGCAGTGGTGGCCCAGTGGTATCGTTCCCGACTTACGAATTGTAGGTCTGTGAGCTACAAATAATAAAATCAAGAAATGTAACTCAAGCTCAAAAATGGCACCACGCAAATGTTTACCGCGGTGGGCGTTGCCGAAAAGGCCACCGCGCACCAGAGCCAATCACGGTGCTTGCCGGAATACGCGAGCGCAGCTGATTGGCTTATTTGCATGTGTGTTCTTTCGTTCGAATACTCGAGGTATTTTGTCAATGTAGTGAAGTTTGGAGCCGAATTTCTCGTTGATTTTGTTCATAGTTACGCTTCCTGACTTTTTAATATTCGTAGCTCGTGAGTTATTTTGTATATTTCATATCATCACCACTGACTGATCTCAAAACGGTCAAAACGAACAGATGCAAAAAAAACTATTGAAGTGATATGTTTATTTTCAAATTCACAATGTGCAATATGATAATATTGCACTTTGACCCGGGATTTCCTCAGTTACTTTACACTACAGTTTTTATTTACATAACAAAGGTTCTAAGTCCAACAGCTTACCACTCGATCGCTTCAAATCGGACTTGGTTCGTTCGCATATGGCTTCTTTTCCTGGTTCACCCTAAGTTCAGAGCGGTCATTAAATCCAACTCTATTAAAGTTTATTATCGCCATACAAGTGACTTCACAGATTTCTAGTTTATTATGCCGTTAAATTATAGGTTATAGTGAATGTACGGCTAAGTACTAGAGTCTGTGATACTCAACCTGATTGGCAACCATACACGGATGAGGATCGCACCCCGCAAACTCCTTTAGAAATGAGTGATAAATATCTCCTTAGTTGCTATTAGGAAAAGCACCGAGTTTCTATTTCCAGGAAAGTTCTGAAAACTTCTAAATTATTGGACTGGACTTAATCGAACTTTTCTTTTAAACTACCTATTTTCTAATAGGAACTGGAGAAATGGAGACCCTGAAACATATTATGTTATCCCGAAATTCTTAAAACTAGACCGAGACTAACGGCAATGAAACTGAACGCGATCAGAACATCTAAACCGCGTTTAATAGCTGTCAGTGTCAATTCCCCAAGAATGATGACACTGACAGCTTCGAACACGGTTGAAATTTTCCCTTTTATCCACAAAAAAAAACCTAAAATCCAAGCGAAATCGCAGGACTTCGAATGTGTAGCTATACAGTGATAAGTTACAGCCATAGTGTTCTGTATGTGTGTCAGTAATTAAAAACAGGTGTCGCGGCCTTCACGGTGTTTTAATTGAATTGTGTTAGACTCGTGGTAACTCTATATGGACATGTGCTGGCCGGCTTACCTATCTAGCTAAGAACTACGGAGATGTAGGGATAAGTAACCACAAACGAACAAAGATGTTAATGATATTCATTCTCTGCTATTCCGTTTGTTTACAGCTACTGTTGATGATATAAACTTGCGTAAAATAATAATACCAGCCTATTATTAATAATACCAGCTTATTAATCTTTAGACCGCCACAGTCATGTTTATATGACAAACCAAAATGTGCCCAGCACGCCACGGTTCGACTACATGACAGACTTTGATGCCGAGGGCACGTTTGTGATTTTTTGACGTGTGGCGGTCAAAAGGTTAATAATAATAACAGCTTAACAGCCTATTACTATCCCACTGCAGGGTAACCATGCCTCTTTTCATACACAGAAGGAACTTGCTGACTTCTGAAAAAATCTTCGAGATTTTAAAACGACGGGCAAAGATTGGAACTGCGGCAAATATAATTATTAAAGTAAATGAAGATGGGCTTTAGACAGCAGCAGCGTCAATATTAAAACTGCAGGTAATTCATTCAGTCACAAACAAAAACAGTGGCACTCCGGGAGTGCCGACAGAAGTGAAAACAAAACACAAACAGAATACTTTGCCATCATTCACTGACATATCGGATATACATTAAAACCGAGGACAGCCGAACACATCCGAAGCGGGTATTTTTTTAATCGTTTTATAAATAAAATACGCGTGGTGTTGCTTACGGTAACAGTGGCGCGAGCGCAATGGTTTTTTCCCATCTCAAAAAACGCCCAACGCCCATAAAGAAGTTTACAGTTGTCAAAAATCAAGTGTTACGAGAGCAAGCCTAAACTAGCCATTACCCCTCTATTCGCATCTATCTTCAAAAATATGGCCTACTCCATTGTAACTGTTCCTTATCAACCTCACTATCTACGCCTCCAACTATCGCAGTAGCTGTATCTATTGTCTTCGGACACTCTTTCAACACGTCCGGATCACCAGACCGTGCCCTTACTAGTACCTACTCATTTTTCTACCAACCTTCTGCAGTACAATGCGGTCAAGGAGCGTGACTGCGACTTCCTACGTTTTTCCAAGAAGTGTTTGCATTTGGCGCAGTTGAAAGTATGTTGCAGTGGTCTTAAGATATGTGCCACAGGTCCAATTAGGCGTAGGTACTCTGTATGTGGCCGTTGCAAAAAGTGAGAAACTTAATCCGTGGGTGGATTGGGTAGCATCATAATCTTTATTTCAATACTGCTTGTTGGAAATCAAGCATGGTTATCTTTATCTCCCAAGTTTTCAGACTACTAACTAACCTATAACTAATGTTCCTAAATTATGGCAGATATCCAAATAAAACCCGTGGTTAATTATAGGCTGTTTTGTTGGATATGGACATTGGACAGTTTTTGTAACTAATTGCATTCTACAAATATGTTCCGGCTAATTAATTGTATGTAATGTCAAATGCCTACAGAGCCGTAGACAATATTATTTAGACTCAATTTTAGCCGCGTCGTGGTCGAGTCCTGTCAACTTGCCAAGCCCACAGTCAAGTGATTCATGGGGTTAACCCATGGTATTTTAAATTAGTAGAATTAGTACCGCAGTAGGCTGTGGGCATTTTAATGGGGTTTGACATTTTCCATCGGGGAAACATGGCACCGTAGCGCTGATTAGAAGCGCTTTTGATGGAAGTTTTTTCCTTGGCTTCCTCAGGATGCTTCCACCTTTAATGGCATTCTTACAAGAGCCGAATTTAAAACAGTGTGGTGTGCTAACAACTACATTTAAAAGACTACAGTAACCTTAACCTACCCACTAGACAACACAATGCTCCCCGAGCGAAACGGAACCGACGTAGCGTCACCATGTTCTCGAGATGCAACAATTGCACTACAGACTAGTGTTCTTCGCCATATTTTTAGCTAAACTAGGTCAATAGTAGAACAGTTTCACGAAACAACGAGCTTACAGACTGAAAGTTTGCATGATAAATAAATTTTTTGATGACACGAACAAATTAAATGCTCGAAACGCTAACTTTCTTTTGCGCCAGTTTTCAGGTCGTCGCTCTTTCGGAATTGAATTTTATTTCATTGAACGTTCGCGTTTTACTTATATTGAAAAATATTCCAAAGTTCTTATATCATATTTTAGGTTTCCAGACGATTTATAGAAATCGACAGTTTATTGCTGGCAATGATGTTAGAAGGTTATGCAGAGCAAATTAATTTTAGCGTAGACATTATAAACGTTTATATAAACGATAGACATTGGCGCGATGCCCTTCTATCGAAAGGTTAATGGGTACCATTCGTCGAAGTTGAGACTTTCTCTAGAAATAACCAGAATCTAATAGTTCAAAAGAATTTTACGTGATGACGATGACAAATGAAGCTGAGAGGTAATAGATAACTTCATAGCTGAAGCAGCAAACCTACTGCCAGGTTTCCTAAGAAATGCCAACTTCCAGAAGATTTAGATAGAGATGCACTAACCTGTCCATATGCAAGTACAGTAGCATTATATCCATCCAAGGCCGCTTCCACCAGCTTCCTCACACAGGTGTCATAGACTATCTGCTGGCACGAACACGGTTCGAAGGCGTAGTCGAATGTGAATGCGCGCTCTGACCCCAGGGCGACCCCGCCATCGCCCGCGGGGCCTCCAGCACGTGCGCATATACCGCATCCTTCTACCACCTCTCCTGGTGTCTGCGGACGGATCCTGGAAAGATGTGAAGATAGGTTAGGAAAGGTAGACATAATGCATGAAGATGGTATTTTAATGGCGATCCATGGGGCTAAAGTAAAAAGGCCACATAACATATTGTTAACAGATAATATACCATCTATTACAAAAGGAGACCCTAGAGTCCCTTAGATTTCTAACATGAATCGGTGAAATAGGAAAACGGATGTTATAAATCAATGTCTTTTTAAAATTATATGAGGGCGTCTCACAAATAACTAATGCAGATACAGATAGCCCACACCTCACAAGTGTGAAAGCAAAAACTAGAACCAACAACAACAGTCAATACTGCAAAAATAAACTATTCGGACCGAGTTTAGAAAACAACTATCTTTACGATCGCGTGAGAATCAAATTAGTGGCGCACTTGTTTGGGTTTCGCAGTTGATACTCAAAACGTGATGTTTATTCTACCTAAAGGTAACAAGAGGTTCTTCGAAGGCTGACATTTTAATAAAGGTGAATAAGATAATTTTAAACGGGTTACCCAATAAGTGAGACCTTCAGTAAAGATTTTGATACAGATGCAGTAACCTGTGAAACTTTTTGAACTTCAAAAAATAGAGGTCTAAAGTTAGATAGGCAGTCGCACAGCGGGCCCAGAGCGGGTTAGCGGATGTCATTATGTCTTCAAATTTTTGGTTCTAGGACATGCCGGTTATATCACGAAGTTTTTCTTCACCGTTTTGGGAGCAGTGGTGATGAAATTAATTACACAAAGTAAAGTGCCTGTTTATCAGTTCTGTGGGCAGTCGCTCCATTTCAAATACTGGCTATATTCAGCTATATGCGGCTTGAATAAAAGCTGACCTATACATAGTTGGGTAAAGGCAAGGCAGATCCTGCCGGGTCAGCGGGATAGTCCGAAAGGGTTACCGCTGGCCCGGAACATAATGGGCTAAGAAAGGAACATGAGTGGGTTTAGTCAGTAAGAGTCTGACACTCCCTTCCGCTCCACCCGGAGCGGGAGGGGTCATTTGATGATTTCCCATCCGGAAAAAAAAAGAAAAGGTAAGGCAGATGATACAGATGATGATGACGGTGGAATATTTTTAAAACAATATTATGGGTCATAGAAACCATCGTATATTTCTGTGGCTATTCATTTATCTAGGTGCACGATTGCGTGTGAAATCAAAGTGGCTCTTGTTTTGACACTTGACACTCAGAACGTGCAGTTTGCACTCAATAACGAGACAAGTGGCGCTTCTTATCGAAGGCTTGGCTTTTACAATGATTAACTATTGTTTTACCTTTGCCTTGAAAGCTAATGCACATGTAAACATTTACGGCCATAATACAAAAAAAGGTTTTTCTTTAGACCCAGGTTTCAATCATCGAGCAATTTTTGAATTTCGAACTTCATTTCGACCAAGTTAAAGTTCTAATTACAAAAACTGACGTCAAACCTGAGTTTCAGTTGACAACCTATACGGTTGTGGGTTTGGGCTTAGACTTTAGCTAGAACTCGTTTTGTAATGAGACGGCTTTGACTATTCTTAAAAGGGCAAGGGATTCTTAAGGGCATTTGAACTCGTGGTTAAAAAAACGGTTGACGCCTGAAATTGTTTCTAGGCAAAAGCGTAGCTATCAAAACCGTTTCAATAACTAGTGGACCTTATGCAATAAATTCGCAGTCATAAAACTTCTCGTGTCATGCCCATCAATTCTGAAACCGTCCTCCATCTTAACATATCGGTCACGTACAGTTTATTGCTTTACATCGACAAGTAAACGTGAACAAAGTTACAATCTTTAAATAAGAATTACGTGTGTATCTAGGATTGACTTATTACTAAAAGCGTAGAAGCTAATACCGGACTCAAATCCGTATCCTCCATTTCCACGAATAAAACGTGACATCATGTATAGGCTGAGAAATGCTGTGATGAGGCAACGGTGTGATTTAAAAAATGATATTATAAGTAACAAAAATTTAAAAGGCAGGGGATCGAGGAGGTGGAGGGGGCGTTCAGGGGATCAAAACGGAATAACTCGTTTAAAATATGTTTTGTTTTTTACGTTTTTGTTTTTTGTTTATTTGGTCATGTTGAGAGGATGTATGAAAGGCGACTAATAAAAGGTATTTAGAAGGCAGATGTGAGTGGAAACACAGGGAGGGGACGCCCTAGGAGGACATATAGTGACCTATTTGGTGATGTTCTTCAAAAAGGTCAGGTGCGTAGTACTAGCAACCGGCGTGCGTGTATGATATATGAACGTAATCGGGGCAAAAGGAGTATGTAAGGATCGTAGCTGGTGGCGTTCAAAAACAACACAATGTCTCAAAGGAGTCTCCTAATACATACTTATTTGCTTAAAAAGGGGCTCAAGTCACTGTGTTAAAGTTAACTTGCGTTAACCAACCATGAGCCTCTACAAATAATTATAATCAACCAATCATAAACCAGCCCATGAGATTAAACCAAATCTGCATAGAACCTACATCATAAAATGCTAATTCACAAACGCAACTACATCATGTAAAGGTGCGTCTCATCAAGGCTGTTCATAGTACATAATATATAAGAAATAAACTGGATCTCGTGAAGGTCTAGCGATATCTGTCAAGGTTATCTATGTTTATGCTCCACAGATGACTACTGATCGCTGGTGGAGATCAGGGAGCCTACAAAGGCCACTTTGGCAGAATCATAAAAGGATAACATTATGAATCATAATATGGCGAAGACAGTCCGTGTTTTTCTTTTTTTCGCTCCACTACGTAGGTATAATCAAAGAGATTGGGATTAGATTTGGGTTGGATTGATTGATATTTTAGCACAGAAGAAAAAAAAAATAACTGAAAAATCCTTCACCAATGGGATTTGATACGATTAACTTAACAGGTAACTGTCCATTATTATTCATAATGTAATCCTTTTATGATTCTGACAAAGTGGCCTTTTTAGGCCCCCAGGATGATGTAAGTTCCAAGGTTAATAAAAATTTGAATGAGAGATTGGATTTTGTAACTGGGTTGTGGAAGACAGATAGGCAGTTGCTCCATGAAAAATACTGGTGTTTAGTTGCATCCGGTAAGACTGGAAGCCGACCCCAACATAGGTGGGAAAAGGCTAGGCAATGATGAATGAGTGATTAAATTTTGGATTCTGTAGTAACCATGCAGGATTCTGTAAGTAGCATTCAGTGTGGTATTGACTCATATAGATAGTTTGCCTATTTACGTCTTGTACACGGTTATTTGTGTTAATTAGTAATTCAGCAAGTCGGACCATTCTCTTTAGTAGTGTCCAAGATTTCTGTTTCTACGTGCGATTATGTTGTCAAATCATTTACACACATTGCAATTCCGTAACCATCTCACCGTGAAAAGTTAGGTGAAGTGAGCTGTCAATAGCGTCAATCCCTGGCATCAGGTGGAATGACAGCTTAGTTCACTTAAATTTTCACGATGAGATATAAACAGAATACATCGGCTGGCCTAAGAACTTTGACATATTGTTGATTTGCTCATCCAAAGCAATTAACTATGACTATTTCTTAAAGACAACATTAACTACACATTTTATAGACGTCGTCGCATCATTACTCAGAGTCATAAAGTCCAATGAGCTAACTGCAGTTTCCATTATTTCAGCATGCCCGTAGATAATACAGGCTAATATCGAGTTGTCAGCTTATTATGCCTTGTTATTGCACCGCTGCATTGCAGCTAGACCACCGCAATGTCCGCAATTCAATGAGGGACGGAAGTACCAATTAACAGTTCAAAAGGGAACATTACTGACCGTCGACCGAACGGACATTCAACGCGTGCGCAATGTGACAGTTATACCACAAAATTGGAAGCGTTTTTTTATTCATATTTCGAACATGATTCACTTTATTTTCGTCCCGAGTGTCAGTTGCCAAGACTATTACGATGATGAGACATAATTAGGATCAAGTTGGTCATGCTGCTTCTTTTCATTGTAATTGCCGCCATTTTCTGTCGAATTCGGGACACGAGACATCCTGGGAAGTACTTTCATCTTTGCCTTTGTTCCAAATTCTACTTAATTTAGATTTCGTTTGAAGATTAATAATTTTATGGCATATATGTTTTTCCTCCTTTGTCTTCTAACTTCTATAAGGCTTAGTACACAGAGTAACTTTGTTTCGAAGGTCCATTCTTCAAACACGTACAACGATCACGACGATACTCAAAAGTAAAGATTTAACTCTTTGGTGTAGGTATGCCTGTAGTACTTATGCTCTAAACTTCAATTTACCTTTACCATAGCGTCTAATAACAAACTACCAACGCAACCATTTCAAATGCACTTTCCTATACCGTACCTATACCTTTCAGTGCAAAATTCCATGCACTTATATTGTGTGTGCAGTACACTGGGGCTATTGTACTGACGTTACACAATGGAACACGCGAGCGTCCGACTGGAACACCGACGACGCGGCACGCCATCGCCATCTTCCTAATACTTAGTAGTTAGACTTTCAACACAAACTTCTACGTGCGGTGTATGCCCCTTAATGACCTAGTCCTTAGTCATTACGTGGAGCTGCAGTTTTGTTTATCCTGTTTTGGGTATTGCAGTTGTTATGCAGTGTTTCTTGGGTGTGGCCTGTTTGAAGAACGTTAACAATTTGTTGTAGATTGAAGCGCTTTGCTTTTGTTGCTATTAAGCGTTGGTTGAGTGAATTGTGAATTCTAGCGTGTTTCTGAGAGGTGTAAATACATTGAAGAGAGTAAAACAAATAAGAAGGATGAAGTTAGATGGCTGTGGGACCGTGGACAATCTATAGCTTTGTAACTGAATTAGTCGCTGAAAGAAAACATTCAGACCACTACGAAATACGCCGCAGGCAGTAAACTCTTGACCCAAATACGATGGGCAGTGTAAATCTAAGTAAAAGATTTCATTACTGACAGCATTGCTGTATTTTATCTACTTTCCGGCGAAATACATATAAGATCACTTCTCAATACTTAAGAAGCACTTAAAGTAGAGAAAACTTAAGTGTAAGATGAAAGTACTAAGTGGATAATCAAAGCGTACTAAGCAGAGTGATACATCAACCTCGAACACGCAAATACGCATTGAAAATAGCACAGTCGAGTCGCTAGACGAACAGCAATGAGTCGGATGTTCTAAGAAAACATCGCTATTTACATGCTAGGTAGGTGTAGCTGCATGGAACACTCGGTTTCTGAATTGAGAAATTGAACTTAAGAATCTGTCAAACGTCTACTTTGGCATAGAGCAGCGATGGCGCAGTGGAGAGCATTGGTGTCCCAGTGGCAACGGCCGCGACTTACGAGTTGTAGATCGTAGGTTCGAACCCAAACAGGAGCTTTACTTTGTACTCGTATGAGTTATTTCATTACCACCGTTCTCAAAACGGTGAACGAAAATATCGTGAGGAAACCGGCGTGTCCTAGAACCAAAAATTCGAAGGCATGTGACATCCACTAACCCGCAATGCCTGTGTGGTGGATTACACCCCAATCCCTTTCACAGAGAGGAGGCCTGAGTGAAGTCCAAGCAGTGGGAACATAGCATTACTTGAAGTGGTTCCTTCAAGTAGCCCACAAAATTCAAAATTCCGTACGTTTTTTGCAAAGAATTTTTTAATATCGCGTGCTTTCACCATAAGTAATGCTAGAGCAGAGTTTCACAAGTTCTCAACTTCAAATTCTCAATCCAGAAACCGGGTGTAAGACTTCCATTGTACGTAGCACCTATTATACTTTATGTAGACCCACAATGGCACAACCACTCGCGGTTATTAAACCCCGCTTAGCTTATAAACGGATATCACTACACATTGTGCTATCAGCCTTTTTGTATCGCAATTTGTCGTTTAATTCCTATGAGTCAGCTGGTTTTCCACAATGGCTACAGTTACTGTTATGTTCTACAACGGGAAATGAGTTCAATTAAGACGTTAATTGCATTTCCCACGAGTTCATTGTGTCAGTTTTCGTCAAGGTTTGACGTATGTTTCTTTGTTTTGTGTGATGTTGATTGATGTTGGATGTTCTTGTTCAATTTATTAATTGAAATCAATCAAGACTTGCGTCTACGTCTTTATGTGCTCGGAAAATGAGATCTCGGGTTTACGGAGCAACATATGTATATGTAGAAGATAAAGTAAGGCCCTTTGGTCACGGCACGGTATCTTTACGGTACGGGGCGTATAAACCGCGCTGTAGAAACGTGTCCGTCAACAAGCTTCCATAGTGATCCATACAACACTGATGACCGTGCCTACACACGGCGAATAAACCGTAGTTTTTCATGGTAAGAAAACGTGTGTGTACAAAGGGGCTAAGTTTGTTTCGTCTGACAGTTACCGTTTCACGACTAAACGTCTGAACGGATTTTGATGACGATTGAATTTGAAACACGGAGAAACAATAGCAATAAATTTTATCTCGACTAATTTCCGACCTCTACGCGGCAGGAGCTGTTAGTAAAAGCTAGAATTACTTATGTCATAACGTTGGAGCATACGAAAACAAAACTGTTATGGAATATTATGATATTAAAGCAAGTCGAGAAGACTATGATATAAAACATCTCCATAAAATATTATCTATCTGCGAATATTTGCCAAGTGCTTAAGGCAATGTAGAACAAACGTGGGTTGGTTCTTGGAACCCAAATATTTAGCGAGTGGCGCCCACTTCCCATTGGCGCGATGTGGGTAGATAGAAAACTATAACCTTTGAATACATTAGTAACTTAGTAGGTACTTCATAATGATATGCAATGTGTTGCAATAGTGTTAATGTAACAGGAAGCTGTCGGAATATCTTACTTATTTTATTAGTCTCTTCACTGGCCATAGTTGATCAAGTATTTGTTTGTCGAAAATAATAACATTTGGCGCCATTTAGATAAAATCAGGATGTTGTTTTTTTACAGTTTTTTTTAAGTATTTATAATTTAGGCGTCCGTGCCGTAAGAATACACGATCGAAACAGCAAAACGGTTAGCAAATCCAAACAAAGGTTACAGGGCCGCATTTTTCAAAGATTGGACATAAATGGAAAAATAGAGTAGCAGCCTTTATATCATCATCTGCCTAGCCTATTCCCAACTATGTTGGGGTCGGCTTCCAGTCTAACCGGATGCAGCTGAATACCAGTATTTTACATGGAGCGACTGCCTATCTGACCTCCACAACCCAATTACTAGCTATTACGATAAGTACCCCTTGGTAAGACTGGTTGTCAGACTTTCGGGCTTCTGACGACCCCTAACCGTAACGACTGTCAAAGATTCACGAATGACAGCCGGGACCAAGGAGAGGTCTTGATATGTAAAGATGGTCACCCATGCACGGACCAACCGCGGCAAGCGTAACTTAACCTGATCAATCGACCCGTGCGGCTGTTATTACTTAGCCACAAGACTCTATAGCACTATTATAGCAGCCTTTATAGCACTATTTAAATTAAATGGCTAAAATAGGGCAGTAAGTGAAGTGTCACTGCCAAAATATAAAAGTAAATAATCACGATAAGAACCATTCCGTTATCAAAATCCTTATCTGTATTGTTTTGATGATAAGACTCGTCCGATGAATTTTATGATATGGTTATTACATGGCATATTTTTCGTAAACACAATAATAAATTGTGTATTGTCAATTAACTGGTGATGTATGTACAGACGCCAGCACATCAAGCTATTACAATCTAGCAAATTTCTTTAATAGATTTTCAATTTTATCGCTAGAACACAAGGTTCAAGGTTAATTGGGAAAATTTGATAGTTTCGGGTAGCTTGGTGTGCTGGCGTCTCGTCTGTACCAAGCGTATAAGTTAGACTATCAAATAATTATTTGCCCCGTTGGTCTAGTAGCGCTAATGCTAAGCATGAGGCCCTGGGTTCGACTCCTGGGTCAGATAAGTGTTATTGGGTTTTTCCATCTGGAATTTCTCAGTAGCAGCCTGGCAAATTGTGGGTGTACTATTGGTGCAACTCTGCCTAACCCTTCGAGCAATCCAGCAGTGAAGTTATGTTTTGAAAAAAAAAAAAATTTCACTGTCAGCTGACATTAAACCATAGAGTTCCGTGTCCATTGACATTAACGCGCAATGAAACTAGATTAAACAGAATTTTTACCAAAATTTAAAAATATATGCTATGATTATTGGAAATAATATTTTAATAAACGTAAACGGTCATTAGAGAAGGGTGTATGGTATAAAACCATACAGTGTGAACCTCTTCGTGTGCCCTGGTTCATGAATAGTGATATTAGTAGAAAATTGATTGTTACTGCTCTTAGACTCAGATCTGGACACATTCCATGCAAAAAATTTGCTTTCATGATGAAGAAAATCACTTCACCCAATTGTGACGAATGTGGAGTTGTCGAGGACCTACAACATTTATTGATGGAATGTGTCCAATATGAGTCCAGTAGAAATAATTTAGTAAGGTCCCTGAATTTGAACAGAACTGATGTAGGCATGTTCCATAAAATTCTATCCCAACCAAATGGCGACGATGCGAAGGGTTTGTTCAAATTCATGGCCCACGTCCTGTGAAAGTATAATTGTTTAGGATACGATGGGACTGGCATACGCTATGCGTAAAAGCCCCTTTAAATAAATAAAGAAAAAAAAAATTAACGCGCAAAAAAGTTATAAACAGGTTATATAATTGCACCACATTCTCGTCAGTGCGAGGGTGGCATTCATTTGCACCAATACAATACTGAAAGCGACCAATAGTGTCATATTCAAAATGAGTACCAGCGCAATTATAGCATTATAGGTCGTAGCGCCTCGTAATAAGGACTGGGTCATTTAAATTTAACGGTTTTCAAGTCACAGCACGCACTGCATGCATAATAAACCAAATAACTCACCGGTACCAAATTAAGGTGCGATCGAACGATTCGAATTGAGAATACAAAGAGTTGTAGTTTTTTAGGGTTCCGTACCCAACGGGACCCTATTACTTAGGCTCCGACTGTCCGTTCGTCCGTCTGTAACAGGGCTGTATCTTTTAGAATAGAATAGAATAATTTATTTCAGATTAAAATCCATATCTTGTAAGTATATATTAGCAACAATATTAGCTTACAACTATGTTAGTATTGTTAGTACTTATATTTATGTAGACTACTATTTATATGAAACCATTCACCATTCATTAATTTTTTTTTTCTTTTAAACCGTAATAGGTAGAAACTTGAAATCACAGAGTGTGTAGTTACCTACTACAGTAACAACAAGTAAATGAATATAAAACAAAGTACCTAAGTAAATTTAAGGCCGTACATACCCCATACAAGAAACGTGTTAAAATTGTATGGTACGTGGTACCGAACCCTTCGTGTGCGATTTCTACTCGCACTTAACCGCTTTTTGAATGCAGGAGTATAGTTGTGGGATGCAGGCGGCGCCGGCGGAAAAAACAATAAACATGTCGGTTTTATCGTTTTAACAACACGCTGTATAACAATAGACGGATATACAGGTAGCGCTGTACACACAAATGGACATATTATCGAATATTCTTTAGAATTTGGAGACAAGCTACTGAATAATTTATTGAAAACATTATCTAAGGTTGTATAATGCATTACATAATATTAATAATTTACAACATAAGATTTACATATTTTCTGTAACTTATATCCAAACTTATAGAGTACGTTTATATTACCTATGGTCTTCCTGCCTTCCCGCCCTGTTATTATTACTGGTTACCTTACCACCCATCTGTCTTATGGCTGAATACAATTATCTAAAATAGTCTGGTCGTCTTACTCATACCACCATATAAAAACCTGTCCACGCATCATCACAAAATACAGAATTTATTCCGGAGGTTTTAGGAAACTTGGATATAATACCAGGAGAGTACATAATAAATTATCCTTACACTTGCCCGCATAATGTAGGCGCAGATAAGAGTCATACACATTATTCCTCTTTTTATGGTTCCGTACCCAAAGTGTAAAAACGGAACCCTATTACTAAGACTTTGCTGTCTGTCCGTCAGTACGTCTGTCTGTCACCAGGCTGTATCTCAAGAACCGCGATAGCTAGACAGTTGAAGTTTTCACAGATGATGTATTTCTGTTGCCGATATAACAACAAATACTAAAAACAGAATAAAATAAATATTTCAGGGGGGCTCTCATACAACAAACGTGTTTTTTTCGGCGTTTTTGCCTTGTGGTACGGAACCCTTCGTGTGCGAGTCCGACTCGCACTTGGCCAGTTTTTTTTATAGTTACTTTGCAGTTTAAGTTATATTTAAACTAGCTTCCGCCCGCGGCTTCGCCCGCGAGGTATGTCGATAAAAACTATCCTATGTCCCCGGGATGCAATCGATCTCTCTGCCAAATTTTATCGAAATCCGTTCAGTGGTTTAGGCGTGAAAAGGTAACATACAGACAGAGTTACTTTCGAATTTCTAATATTAGTATGGATTACTTATTAGCTTATAGGCTAGAGTGTAATGTGAATAAAGTACCACCGACTGTGATACTTTATAATCATCATCATCATCTGCCCAGCCTTTTTCAGTGTCGGGTCGGCTTCCAGTCTAACCGGATGCAGCTGAATACCAGTATTTTACATGGAGCGACTGCCTATCTGACCTCCACAACCCAGTTACTGGGTAATACGATACCCCGTTTATTTTTTATTTTATGACTGTGAGTGATACTTTATAATAAAAAAAATATTCTTCAGTGTAACTGCAAACAGTAACATTAATTCTAGTTATTATTAAGACGGCGTTGCAAGAGTTATCTGCTGTGATATTAACTTAAATAAGGAAAGCGATGGAACCAGCTGGCATCTGCAAATGTGGTCGGAAAAGCAATCTCTAGAACACACGCGACCACATCTTTACGAACAGAGCTGAGCAATAAAATTGAATATATATTCGACCTCGTAATTGCTTTTCCACCCCTAAGGTTGAATTTTATTTGCATGGTTTAAAACGTCTATTTTAGCAGTAAGACCAATTTATAATAGAATAAATATTTATTGTTTCCCGTATTAGAGCGCTTTCACATTTAGGCGACTTTAGCAGCGCGACTGACGCGCGACCGTCGCCCAGTCAGAATTTCATATTATAAACAGAAGCGTGCGTGAAGGTTTCTGCTTCTGCCGCGCTACTGTCGCGCTGCTAACGTTCTAAAGTGAAAGCGGCCTGAGAGCTAGTGGTAGGAGTTACGTTCACAAAACTATAATACCGGCGGAAGCAAAAGGATCAAGCATCAGCATTATGCTTAGGTGCCCCGGAGGAGCGTTACTAAGAGCTGGTTCTCACCCTAAACCCTTGTTTACAAAAAAATCTAACATTTTAGCAACAAAGGGTTATGACGATAATATTCATGTTGATTATACATTAATATTTAATTAGGAAACGAGATTTTTAAATATTTATGTAGACACGACTGTTTATCAGTAAAAACGAAATAGAAAGACAAGAAAAGAATGTGGCTGTTAGATGGTTTCAACTTTCAACATTAGTGAAGTTTCAATTTACTGGGAGTTCTTGTCAAAAGTGGTAAAGGAATTAGGAGGTTGACTATACTATATCTAACGGTAACTGTAATGTTTAGTATTTTCTTATATCTCGCTGTGATATAGAAAGGTAATGTCTGGTTGTGTCAGCTCGGCGAGACAATGATGTTTGCAATAGAAAGTAATCTTTATTTTGATGTCAACAACCATTAAAATGTCTACAGCATCATTATAAAATAGGAATTTACCGACGGACATTGGTCTTTTGCAAATGGCGCAATGACTTCTGCCATTCATAATTTTCAAGTCAAGGCGATGTGCAGCGAGCGTCAAACTTTCGTGATTGCTACAAAGAGAGATGAAAGTAGAGTAATTATTACAACTAGTCTGAAATCCAATTAAATATGTAGGTATGATATGGATGGATCCTTTTTTAAATAAGTGCGAGTTGGACTCGCACACGAAGGGTTCCGTACCACCGTACAATATTTAACACTATAATAATTGTATTCAAAATATTGCTAAAATTAAATGTTTCTTGAATATAAGTTTCTATTTTATTGTACCAAGTCTTATCTATACTATAGCAAAAATCTAATAACTTTATTATTTTGTTCATTAGCGATGAGCTTGCTAACGCTACCTGTAGTTACGCAAACAAGTGCGCGTGTCTAGACGCATTACAACTATGTATGAACTATGTATGGCTCACCCGCTTTCGTGAGATAAAACAACTGTACCTACATATTTCTTTAACTCTTCGCACGTCGAGTCATCGAGTGTACACCATGTGTACCGATTGCAATAAAATTTCTATTCTGTCTGCTAATTAGACGCGCGACGGGTTAACTTATAACTTTATTTTATTACTAGCTACCCTGGCGCACTTCGTACCGCCTCAGAATCAATGTATGAGAAAATGAATTAACTTCATAATTTTATTTTTCGCGATTTTTTCTCATGTTTTAATAGTTATTCTGCTATTCGGGACGGAGACAAATCCAACAAATCAAAGATCATAAAAATCGGTCCAGCCGTTCTTGAGTTATAAATGGTGAAACTAACTTGGTACCACCCAGGATTCACCACATAGCACTGTATTTTGAGAGATACAAGTGGTTTTTTTTATTTATTTTTTGTCATGTAGACGTGCCCTAAAACTCCGCTTGTCATTTTATATAGATTTGTGCGGCCATAGTTGTACATGCTTTGTGAAAATGTCAAGTGTCTACCTCTCTACCAAAAGACAGCCTAGTGACAGACGAACGCACAGACGTGACGGACAGCGGATTCTTAGTAATAGGGTCCCATTAGCAGCCTTTGGGTACGGAACCCTAAAAACAGTATAACAGTACCGTACCTGTCGACTGTTATATTATAACTGTCGGGGAATATTAGCATAGAAATTCCTAACACATGAAGAATTCCTGAAACATAATGTAAATCTTTGCGAAATTCTAACGAAGAAAGGAACATAAGCTAGGGTGAATACGCTAGTTATCATCCTACTCCATCAGCCGAAGCAAGTGGGTCAGTGAGGTGCTGGTAAAGGGCCAACAACCTGCTATTAACATGCGCTTTTCGCTACTATCTCTACGGAAAAGCGTGAGCAACACGTAATCGTAAATTTCTGTGCTGAAATGTTAATCGCACATACAAAATTTCGTGTTGAGTGAGGCAATTAATGCACGTAACTTAACTTGAAATCCTTTTAGTTTATGTAAACCTTTTTAGGGCTCCGTACCCAAAGGGTAAAAAACGGGTCCCTATTACTAAGACTCCACTGTCCGTCTGTCTGTCTTGTCTCTCACCAGGCTGTATCTCATGAACCGTGATAGCTAGACAATTGAAATTTTCACAGATGATGTATTTCTGTTACCGCAAAAAAAAATATATATATTTAAAGGGGTATAAAAGAAACGTTTTTTTCGGCATTTTATGCCTTGTGGTACGAAACCCTTCGTGTGCGAGTCCGACTCGCACTTGGTCGGTTTTTTTTAAGAAGGTACGGCAGAATTTTCATTTCCTAAATAAAATTCTGTTACTTAAAGACAGGTAAACGTTTTTTTTTGCGTTTTATACATATAGATAAGTACATACCATAAATTAGATTGCAAGGTTTGTCCAGTTCAAGGCATTTGCGAAATCGTTAATCTGATTCTGCTAACGATGTCATAACAGACGCTCCTTATTAAGCAAAACCGTCATACATAACATACAAAAACTGGAGCAATAATAGATAATTTAGCCATAAAGACCAGTCAAACTTGTGATGTTAAATCGATACGACATATGTTCCAATTGACATTCACCTCCCACGTCTGAACAAACTAATAAAATATTTAAAATAACTGCCTGGACGCAAGTAGGTGTCGCGGCCTTACTAGATCCCGTCATCGATCGTCAAGTAAATAAATAAACACTTTATGATTGTGTTCGTATTGCTGACTAACTGACTACCGAGATGACGACTGCTAGAGAAGTATGGTAGAAAAAGACACGTTGCGCCGACCAGCTTAGCTGTCTGTTCAGTTAGGAAAACTTGATTCTATACAATAATAGATTGCAAATTAATTAACATTACGAGACAGAGAACATTAAATTAAATTATTTGCCATATGTCAGGTAGCCTAGCCTACCAACAGTAACGCCTCTCTTTTTACCCAACTGTCCGACACCAAAGGCAGGGTCAGGTTTTTCCTTAGGGAAAATAATTGAATTGTGTAGACCATGTCTATGGAAAACATTGGCTAGCTCAACTAATGATGCGCACTTTTCACATAGAACAAACATCATTTACTAAAGTGAAATTCGGAGTGAAAACTTGGCAATGAAATATGACGCCATTCGTGGCTTTCGAAACTAACAGCTGATTTTAATTCCATTTTGGCAAAGGGACAACCAAAAATAGACGGAATAAATGGAAGGTATAACACTAAACGTAAGTTATTTGTCGGATGATTAACGTTAATCGGTTGATGGCTGGAATGTTTACCTACAATGTTGATTGATAGTCTGGTCGACCTAGACGAGGAATGACGGCGATGTAGGGCTTAATATGCTCGTCAAAGGATCGTCTCTTTGATATGCATTGCATGACGTAAATCACAACTAATCTAAAGAATCGTGTGCTAAATTCTGAATTTGTTCAGTATTGGTGAAATTATGTGAGGAAAGTTTAGACTAGGGGAGACCAACGAAACAATTGATGGACTGTTCGAAGGATGGTGTAGCTAGAAAGGGGTTGAATTTTGAGTTGAAGGGCGATATATATGTACAGAGATGTATAGAAAAAGCTTGTTGTCCCGACCCCAAATTAATTCAGACAACGGCCAGAGGATGGCAATGGTAGCAGCTGTTGAAGGAATATTTCTTTTAAGCCTTTTCTAAGATCTCAATCAACGAAGGTTTCAGTGTAAGAAAATGTAAATCCTTTGTATAATATAACGATAAATATATTCGACTTGGTCGGAATCTAAAGTAGTCACCGGAACATCTAATTACCGGTTTACAAATTGGGGTCTTGATTGCGGTCAATTTTGAGTGTAACAGCTTGTAGGTTTGGGGCATTTTACTAATGAGAGGTGATTGTTACTAGTAAACTACAAACAAGGGTGAGCGTTAACGGTTTTTAAACAATAGCTAGATCGAAAGTTCTGGAGTTTATAGAAGCGTCACGCGTCGGGCCAAGGAAAGCTGGCCGACATATGCCTCTCCCATGCCGCGCCACAACACCCTGTCGTCCGCCCTCCGCATCCAGTCTGCCCCAGCCACTTTTTTGAGGTCGTCGGTCTCTTTAGCAGGGGTTCGTCCCACACTTAGCCTGAATGACTAGTGGAGTAATTGCATGTAACACACTAACAGCAGGAATGGCTTTCATTTCGACAGTTCAACAACATTCATTGCGTTATTGAGCAGATAAATTTTTCGGACATATGAAGCAATGGTTTAGCAATATCCGTCAAAATGATTCAGATATTGAAAGTGTGTTACGCAATTAGGCTGCCTTTCCACCAGAGACATGTGCGAGGTAGCTGGGTGGTGCGAGGATGCATAGCGAGGCTGTCCAACGGTATGAGTGTTTCCACCAGAAATGTGCTAGCGGTGAACAGTGTGCAAATGTGTGGCGTGAGGATGTGTAGCGGGCTCTTTTCAGGTGCGAGCAGGGTGAGGTGTGGTGGGAGCTGAGCGCGCGCGCCACACATCCCTCGCAACACATCCCTAGCACACATCCTTCCCTTGTTTCGAACGTACAAAAACCTCGCTCCGTCGAGACGTTTCCACTAGAACTGCGCCGAGCGAGGCTAGATAAATGGAGCGAGGCTAGAAAAATGAAATGATTCTATTGGTTCTTAACAAACACATCCCTCGCTACGCATCCTCGCACATCCCTGGTGGAAAACCTAACATTTTGCTAGCTATTAAATACATTTTTCTAGGACTAGATCCAGTTGTTTATACAATAACCCGATTCAGTATCTACAATGAGTCACAGAAGGTAATTGTGACGAGTGTAATTAATATTTGCTTAGCCAAGCGTTACTTCTTTTATCTCAGTGCGTATTGCGGTCAAAGAATGCATCTACATAGTTATCTTATGTAACAGATGTCTTATCGTGGACGATAAAAATCTGTTCAAATGGCTACTGAGTTTGGTAACCGCTGGATTTCATTTAATTGTTTTTCTATTTATTTATTTTTTTGGGCAGAAAACCCCGTTATCTATATACAGGGTTATTGGTAAAAGATTAACCTCTTAAGAGGTCATTGTACTCATCATCTATATTTATAAAAGAAAGTCGTGTTAGTTACACTATTAATAACTCAAGAACGGCTGAACCGATTTGGCTGAAAATTGGTGGGGAGGTAGCTTAGAACCAGGATACGGACATAGGATATCTTTTTATCTTTTTAACTTTATCTTTTTTTATTTTATTTATCTTTTTTTTACTTATAGGAGTAGGAGTAGTGTAGGAGTAGGGTAGAAGTAGGGTAGGAGTAGTGTAGGAGTAGGGTAGGAGTAGTGTAGGAGTAGGGTAGGAGTAGGGTAGGAGTAGTGTAGGAGTAGGGTAGAAGTAGGGTAGGAGTAGGGTAGGAGTAGGGTAGGGTAAGTATAGATGTAGATAGATATGTATTTAGAACAAACGTACGTCTCATTATCTGCCTAACCTTTTCCCAACTATGTTGGGGTCGGCTTCCATCAGTCTAACCGGAAGCAGCTCATCATCATCATCTGCCTAGCCTTTGCCCAACTATGTTGGGGTCGGCTTCCAGTCTAACCGGATGCAGCTGAATACCAGTATTTTACATGGTGCGACCGCCTATCTGACCTCCACAACCCAGTTACTGGGTAATAGGATACACGTTGGTAAGCTCTAAGATGCTTCTAACGCCTTCTATTGTTATGATTGAGAACCTCGGGACACTTCAATGCCATTTATCACACATTTTTTATCATCCCCTGTAAACTAACGTTCATTGCAATCACGAGGTTATGATAAATTATTTATTTTCTGTAAGTAGGTTTGTACAAACACATTTACACGTCAATCATATTTTTTTTAACTAGATGAGGTCGGCGTTTCCTTTCTGACTATTCTGAGATGAAAGGCCGAAACAAACTCAGAGGTCACAGTCTCTTTTAAAGACCAAGTAGATTGGTGTCTGATATGGTTTTTTGAGGAAAGAGCCACACAGATTGAGCGGACCTGTCCAGTCAGTGCACGCATTTGTCAAAAATCGTGCAGCTCAACTCAAAACTTGTGGAGCTCAACGATTCGACGAAATGGTAGAGTACATTTTGGAAGGCCGCGTAAATTACTCAAACTGCCAGATCATGAACGGCGCCGGTAAGTAGGTTATATTATACCTACAATGTTTAGAGGCAGTTTTGGTTACAGGTTGAAACCCTTAAAATAAATGTGACACCGTTGACCTATTGTCCTGGGTAATAATTTAAAAGTAGGCATACGACCTAGTATACAACTCAACCTAGTTAAAATAAAATATTAGGTTGTTGTGAAGGTAAAATAATAAAAGGAATTAGAACTTTTGAAGTAATAAATAATCTACTGGGCTAGACTTCTTTTTGTGGGGTCTTTTGAAGTCACGAGTCTATGTCAACAAGCCCTCAGACTCTTGAAGCCCTCAAAGAGAATATCCGTCAAGAATGGAAAGAAAATGAATGATTTAGGGCCTGTGCACACCACGTTTTTTAAACGCGCCGTTGACGCGCGTTTGTAGCGATACAGACGCGATACGCATGCGAGTCAGACGCAGCCTGTAGACCTTCTGTAGGATAAAAGCGCGCCGTTGACGCACGTTTCTAAAACGCGCGTCAACGGCGCGTTTAAAAAACGTGGTGTGCACAGGCCTTTAATCTCTTTGGTTCCTTTCTAAGTTTAGGAAAAAACAAGCAATCGAGGAGTTCTTCGCAAAAAATGTCTTGGAATGTTAGACCTCGTACGGAAGCGTAAGTCCAGTTCATTAGACTCTTGAAGCCCTCAAAGAGAATATCCGTCAAGAATGGAAAGAAAATGAATGATTTAGGGCCTGTGCACACCACGTTTTTTAAACGCGCCGTTGACGCGCGTTTGTAGCGATACAGACGCGATACGCATGCGAGTCAGACGCAGCTTGTAGACCTTCTGTAGGATAAAAGCGCGCCGTTGACGCACGTTTCTAAAACGCGCGTCAACGGCGCGTTTAAAAAACGTGGTGTGCACAGGCCTTTAATCTCTTTGGTTCCTTTCTAAGTTTAGGAAAAAACAAGCAATCGAGGAGTTCTTCGCAAAAAATGTCTTGGAATGTTAGACCTCGTACGGAAGCGTAAGTCCAGTTCATTGAAATAATTACCTCAGATACGTAGCGTCCATACCAGAACACCGTCCAAGATGACGGTAAAAAATAAATTGATTTGGTAAAAAGTTAGTGGACAGACCAGGCGGGCCCGGTCATAGTGTGCCTTAGTACGACAGGGTACCGTTATGTTCCATACAGAGATACTGGTATGTACTAGTACTATAAATTGTAATGATGCGTCTACACGATGGCCTATGTTGAGGTAACTACTGACGGTTAGCTGCCTGTATCTTTTGTTGGAGCGGTGGGCGTCGACATACGTTTCAAAAATGCGCGTCTACGGCGCATTTAAAAAACGTGGTCAGCACAGGCCCTTATTAGGCCGGCCACTCACGATCAGGTTCACTTGTCAAGTTTGCAGTGGACTTGAAGCCGCGTCCAGTAAACTTGACGGTGTATGGCTACTTATCATGCATACCCATAGCCATACACGTTCAAGTTTACTGGACGCGGCTTTAAGTCCGTTGCAAACTTGACGGTGAACTTGATCGTGAGTGGCCGGCATTAAAATTGTGACGCGCGAGCCGAATTGCTCTCAGTAACTAAGCTAGGGCACCCCGACCAAATGGGTGAGGTTAGGTTAGAACTGTGACCAACCGCTACACCCGAATGGTCGCAGTGACTTGGCTATTTCTACTATAGGAATTATTTAAGGTAACTACACAAAAAGTAGCGCATTCATTATTTATTACAACGTTCAATGATGTTCTTAGGAAAGGAAAATGGGAATTATTTGATGATTTAATACCGATACTGGAGTTGGTAGAAAAAACCCTGTAACCTGTATGAATGCCGCTGATTGCCGCAATTGCTTCAAGAAAAAACAAACACGGAGAAAGAATGAGCCTTTCAGATAATTCCGATTTATAACACGTAATAAAGATCTACATTTACACATAACTAAAGAAGCGAGAATCAGGTCAGCCCACTATACACGACTTGAAAAACAATAGATACAAGATAAAGACTATTACAGTAACAGGCTGTGAGGCGGGAACAATTTAATGACTGTAAACTGATTATCTCTGGCCGCCTGTCACACGGTTGTGTATCCCATCCTCCTAGGTGGGCGAAAGATGAGAATATACCACACTGTATGATCTGTTCAAAAAGTATGTGATAAAAATGTAAACAAATGGATCAGAAAACGTACCCGTGGATGCCAATTTGTCGTGCTACTTACAAATTGAGTGCTTCGATTTGATTTTATTGCATTTAACAATTTTGAGGCTATGCTTGGAGTTACCCTGCGTGATCGAATCAGAAATGAAGAGATACACAGGAGAACTAAGGTAACCGATAGCCCGAAAAATTTCCAAACGGGCAGGGCACATTGCTCGCAGAACAAAATAATGGCCGATGGGGCCGAAAGGTTCTGGAGTGGCGACCGCGTACCGGAAGACGTAGCGTTCGAAGACCTCCCACAAGGTGGACCCACGACACCTTGTGAAGGCCACTGGAACCCGTTGAATGCGAGAAGCACAGAACCTGTCGAAGTGGAGGTGGTTGGGGGAGGCCTATGTCCAGCACTGGACGTCTTTCGGCTGAAATGATGATGACAATAGTTTTGCAAACAATAGGTAATGGTTCGAAAAAGTGGTGAGGTATAGAGTTGAGCCTTCTTAGCCAGATGAATTGTTACTAATTGCCTTTAGTGAGTAATTACGTGAGAATTTAATCTGAATAGGGTTTGTTTACACTTTTATCAGATAGTTTTGGAACAAACTATAGCCGTTCGATTCGAGCTAGGTCTATACCTATATATCTGAACTTTTGTACGCATTGCGACACAGTGCGAAATCTGTTTGGCTTGTTTTTGACACTTGCCCGTTACGTTACGTATTGTTATAAAGGGTCCGCATTTGTCTATGTATCTTTTCGTCTGGCTTGTGTTGCCAAGGACCGTGACCTGCAATTTCTTCGTGAAGTTGTTTGGAAGCTACTTGCAATGTTTATGTAGATTTGTTAGTTAACTATTGGTCGTTTGTATTTGTGGGTATATGATGTCAAAATTTCTTATAGTAAACTAGCTAACCCGACGAACTTCGTACCGCCATCGAAATCAGTCAATTCGTTCTTAAGATATCATCAAAAAAGCCGTTCCATACAAAATGTACGAGAAAATTATTCATCTTATTTCTCCGTGAAATATTCCCAAGTTTTAATACTTAGTTATTCTGCTATTCGGGGCGGAGACAAATCCAACAAATCAAAGATCATAAAAATTGGTCCAGCCGTTCTTGAGTTATAAATTGTGTAACTTAACTAACCCGACTTTGTTTTATTTTTATAGATTAGTATGTATGAGTAGAGATTTGAAACTTACTTATCTATTTTGATGCAGACTTTTTTATCTTTATACCGGTTCAGTAACTGGTACTAAACTGCTCATCACGTTCATAATAAACATAACATCACACGTATATTCCCCGAAAGGTTACGTAGAGGTGTACGAAGTCCAGTCACATTTCGATAATTATTTTTGAGTTCCATGTGATAGAGGACGAGCCTATTGCCAACCATGCCCAAAATAGTCAGAATAAGTCAGTTGACTGTCAATAGTAGTCCACCCTATTTCCATCACATAAACTTTTCAGCGATAATTGACCTGGATTTAGCTAAAATTTACAGTTTAACCTAATTTTGATAGATAACCTTGAAATTAGTAGCCTGAACAAATCAAATATTACAAAACTTTCGGCAACAACATATAAGTCGCGAAGAAAATGCCATAATAAGGTATTTTTGTGCTTTACCGAATTTTCTGCACAGAAGTAAGTAAGTAAAACAGTAAGTACTTACTTACTGTTTGTATAGCATTCTCATGTTAATTTAACTTCACATTGTGTTAACACATTTCATGTAATGTTTGCCGTAGAAAACATTAAGATAATATAGTCAGTAATTAAATTAAATGTACGTTATTATTTTAACCGATTATTTCTGAGTTCTGGTTCTGACTGATTTATGGACATTTTGAACTTGAAAATCTCCATAAATGACAGAATTGAAAAATGTGTACTTTTCGTTTTTATTCTGACATGAACGCCGATTTGTATAGAAAAATAATGTCGGAGGGCTATGTTCCTGGGGTTGTAAAATCGATGTGTTTTTAGCGAGAAGCAGTAATCCACCCTCATGCCTACTACCAACCCTCGCCCTTTCAACAGTTTAATTGCTTGATACTAATGGCTCATAGTTTGGAACTAAGTCCTTTTAGAAACATCACGAAATATTAACATTTGGCTGACGTCTCTGATTGATCAAAATCAGAAATTAATGACCATCATTATTAACGGTCTAAGTTCGGTAAAAGCTTATACTAATTTATCTCAGAAAAGCCGAACGACCTCTTCGGCAAACTTCGCCGACTTCAGGAATTCTGAACATCAGGATGTTTATAAGTTAGTCAGGAATGCTTTTCATATTCCTTACTGAAAATCTCTTTTTATCCTTTCCTAGGTGCATCTTTCAGATTTCTAAGACACCATGACAATACATGACCTGTTGTCTGGTCGTTACTATACAAGATGCAATTAAAAGCGTAGGATGTTATAAACCGACACACGACTCCCAAAGACACGCTTCGGTGTGATAGACATCTCGAATCAAGCCGAGGATAGGTCGTGCCTTGTCCTCAGAACGATTGTCTCAGATTTGACATGGCACAGTTCAAGGAGCCGCTAGCCGGCTAGGTTATTTAGCAACGTTTTATTGTCAGTTACCTCATACGAGGATTAGGAGGTGACTGTGATTTTGACAATGAGGTCAGTACCTACTCAAGTAAACTAAACATATTTGAGATTATTTCAACAAGAAGTTTTTAACCATCTTTTAAGAATCGACGTATGATTCGTTATACTATGTAGGTAAAACTTGTACATATCCAGCAAAGTTCGTTGACAGAATATAATAATTTTGCCTACCTGTGGTAATTTTTTTTAAGTATGGATGGTCGACTATCAATAAAATAATTAGTATAACGACAACCTTTCACCTCTAACATATTTCACGACTAGCGCTGTTTCACAAACCGCTGATTCATTTTATATTGTCTCATTATTTGGAACAGTGACCTAGTTGTATTTTTAATCCCTAATAGTCTTACTATATGCAAAACAACGTTTTAAATAGCAATATAATTAATCTGACACTAATAAGCAACACAGCAGGAGCCCTGTTGAGCATTAAATTAATTGATTATTTTTACCAACTCCAACAAAGTTATCACAAAAAGTATGACGTTAATCACAGGCAGCTCATCAATCACGTCTCTATGGATAAGATCCGGTAGAGTACAAAAAGTACGTAGGTACTTATGTACAGTCAACAAAAGAGATAAGTATGCAGGAACGTCGGATATAGTTGAAGTTTAGTAAGAAACCGATGGATGTTCTCGAATAAAATTTTATTTTCAAACAGCTCAATTATCAAATTAAATTTCAGTCGACAACATCCATCGATTTCTTACTAAACTTCATCTATATCCGACGATCCTGCATACTTATCTCTTTTGTTGACTTTACCTAAGTACCTCCTCACGTTGTTCATTGATGTCGAGGACTCCTATGATTAGTGCTCCGTCAATATTGCAGTTGCAGACATTACGTATAGGTTTGTATTTGTTTTGATTTCGTACGGCATTAATTCGTTTTTGATCGCTACTTGTGGGTACTTGAATTTAGTTTCGTAACTTTTTCGTATATTTGTGACTAGCTGCGCCCCGCGGTTTTACCCGCATAAGTTTCGATCCCGTTGAAATATCGGGATAAAAAGTAGCCTATATCCAGGTTGTCAGCTACCCCCATTACAATTTTTTTCAAAATTGGTTGAGCCGTTTGAGCGTGAAGAAGTAACAAACATAAACACACACACGCAAACATACGCCTTTATAATATTAGTGTGATTGCAGTTTGTGGTTCCTTTCTATTTAAGCAATTTGATACTTTATTGAACAAGTGTCTGTGTTTAGCTTTCTATTAATGAAGCTCTATAAATATCTAATCTGTGGTAGTCACCTGAGTGATTCTTTTCGAAAATAAATTCTCTCTTAAAATAATACCTAGTCCAACGAACTTGCCAGTCATCTCCCAGATTTAGCCAAATAACGCTAGTAACAGGATTTGAGTCTTAATGCGTGATTGTGCGAAGTGTGATGACGACGATATTTTTAAAGCTGGTTGAGGCCGTGATGTCATGGACATAGTTCCATGTCATGTAATAGCTGTAAACATTACCTACACACACTTTAAATATATATCACGAATTTAACATCACGCTGTGCATCTAAGACCGAGAGCATAATTTATCAAAAGATTTGGGTTATGAGAATATTTAATATTCCATCATATTTCGCTGTCATGTCGCTTCCACCCCTAATTTACTTTAATGCAAGGAAGCCCAAAATAAAGCAACATGATTCACATAAACACAGTCTAACGGTGGAAATGAATGAGGGAATTGAGCTTTTTTATGCTCGTTAGGGTAAGGTTCATAAATTAAATTGCGTCGACGCAGCGCAGTTTCGTCCGTATCTTTCTGCGGCACGCAATACTGGTATAAAATAGGCCTGCGTGCAAACCTTTGACAATCAGTTTATGAAAAAACCAGCTGCTGCCCGCGACTTCGTCCGCGTAAAATTTCTTGTTCCCCCGACCCATCCCGTCGCATCGCATCGCCTGCCCATGCTATTACTTCGTTTTCGCGTTTTTTTCTTTTTTGCTCGGCTCCTAAGAGTCCTAGCGTGATGTTAAATAGCCTATAGCCTTTCTCAAGAATTAGGCTATCAAATGCAAAAATAATTTTTCAAATATTTTTCGACTGCTGCATGCTGGTTCCAGAGATTAGCGCGTTCAAACAAACGAACAAACAAACTCTTCAGCTTTATTATTAGTATAGAAATAGATGCGCTAAAAATAAATAGATTGAGGAGCATTTTTAATGCAAAGAACACGAACACCGGCGGCGCAGGCGGCCCTCACGACGATGACAGTGGCCAGTGGCCTGTGATACAGCCACCTTTGTGGACGCAGGAGCGACACAAAGGCACCGCTCGTTGCGCGACTTGCGGTGCCTTTGTGTCGCTCGCGATTCGCGTCGCGTGGCGCGCCTGTTTGTAGGAGCCTTAGGCCCGTAATCCACCAAAGCGGAGAGGAGAGGAGATGTCTCATTTTTGTATAGAATTTCGTGCGAGCAAGCGGGCAAGCGGCACGAAATTCTATAGAAAAATGAGACATCTCCTCTCCTCTCCGCTTTGGTGGATTACGGGCCTTAATGAGGCGCTTTCATTATTTGTATGACACGTTTTGTGCTCAGATCTTTGTATTGCAGCCCGTTTAGTCGTAAATGACCTCTGTGAAGATGAACTGAAGATACATAATCAAATGTATTACGACGTGCTAAGATCATCACGAGCCCGATTTAGTCAGGCATGATGTGAGGAGTGATTTATTATGAACATCTTAATTTTTATGAAAGGCCGTTATTTTTGTTTACGGAGTTATTACCGGTACTTAATCATAAATAATTTAGATGTTTATATTGATGCTTCTTCAAAGCGTTTATTTAGATTTAGGTGTATATGTTGGCGCCGCGGATCACCAATGTGACGCTGTCACTGTCAAACGTCAAAAACTACTCTGTGGACCTGCGAGTGACAGCTTCGCGGACTCGCGCCATTCCGCCAAGAAAACCACAGTGCGTTGTCTGTGTCAATACTTCAGAATGTTATATTAATTTACTCATTGTAAAAATGTGTATAAACACCAACCAAGCAATAAAGGAGTTCGTTATTTCAACTCCCAAACAGTATATTTTATAGAGGAAAGATTCTTTGATCTTCATAAGCCTGTAGTTTTATACTGAACGCTTCGCTACTGCCCTGGTCAAAAACAGTTTGTAACTGGATACCTAATAATGCCAATCTTTGATATGGTTTACTGCATTTTGCTTCTAGAGACAAAAGTTTTGAAAGTTTTGTTTTGTTTTGGTTTTGGGTTTTGGTTCAACCTTCAAAGCAAGAGTCTTTTAAGCTTACTCGTTTCATCATAGACCTCATCAGCTTGCAACAAAAAATAAAAAGAATAAAAAAAGTAAACTTGCCCATTTGATCCTTTCGACCTAGACAGACCTCTGCAAAGGCGATGTAATGTGTGATCCTGCAATCTTTAGCTTGAGAGAAGCATCAGTGGTCTACTAACTTATTTTATGGTCTGATACGCAATGATCTTTCGTTTTGGTATTCACAAAATAACGCTTGCGCACCCACGAGAATCTCTTGACCATGGCAGATGGACCTGAGATACATACATGAAGTAATTTATATGTAACTCAGGTAATGTACTCGTAACACTTTCAAGTAAGTTATCGCAATCATTACAGCATATCAGAGAATTGCGCCAGTAAAACATAATTTTTCCATAGTATTCTGCCGTCATAAAGAAAATGGGCACAACTAACATTCTTTCCAAAATTTTAGTTATATACATACTAGCTGCGCCCCGCGGTTGCACCCGCGTAAATGTCGATCCCGTGGGAATATCGGGATAAAAAGTAGCCTATATGTTAATCCAGGGTGTCAGCTATCTCCATACAAAATTTTATCAAAATTGATCCAGCCGTTTGAGCATGAAGAAGTAACAAACATATAAACACACACACACACAAACTTTCGCCTTTATAATATTAGTGTGATTTGGAATCAGAAAAAGACGGCGCGGCGCATACGTCAGTTTTTTTACTTAATTTTGAAAAATATTAGTTGTGCCCTTTTTCTTTATGACGGCAGTATTGTGCTCTCAGACTTTCACAGCTGCATCCGGTTAGACTGGAAGCAGACCCCGAATATAGTTGGGAAAGGCAGATGATGATAATGATTGTGCTTTTGGACTTCTTCCAAAAAATGCCGATTTGTCGTCGAGACATTTTAGTTTTTGGTAAAGTTTACTCTACTACTTCTTTCGAGGATTGTTTTAGTTATACACGGTTATTGGTAAAACATTAACAACCTCTTAAGAGGTCATTGTACTCATCATTATGAACAACTTTTACTAGGGGACCAAACCTGAAATCGTGAAAAAAAATCAGCTGCTAACTACATTTTGACGAGTTATACGAATATAAATGTAAATAAATAACATAAATGCCCCGACCCTTTCTATATGACTGTCTACCCAAGTTTGAATCGGGCTAAACCCTACCCTACAAAGGTATAAAAGGGCGCACTACATCCTGCCTTAGTTTGGGTAGAGGGTTTGGGTTCCTAGGGCTTTATTAATATTCACATGCGCCCCAGTGCCCACTTGACTCTGTAATCAGCAAGGGACGCTAGTGCTTTAGTACTTGCTACTTGACTTAAGTTAGGGCCGCCTGGGGCTCAAGTTGCGAATATTTTAGCACCCTTACTTAATCTGTGACCTGTACGTTTGAAAACGTCTAATCTATACTAATATTATAAAGCTGAAGAGTTTGGTTGCTTGAACGCGCTAATCTCAGGAACTGCTGGTTCGAATTGAATAACTATTTATGTGTTGGATAGTCCATCTATCGAGGAAGCCTAAAGGCTGTATAACATCACGCTACGAGCCTTAGGAGCCGCGCAGCGTGTGACACCGCGGGGAACAGCTAGTATTATTAGTAGCTAGTATTATTAGTATTATAATTAAATTTCTACGGTAAAAAATCTTGTCTAGTTCTACGGTTCCTTGTTGTTGGCGGCTTGGACAGAATGGATGCGGAAAGCAAAAAAAACCCTGTGCTTTGGCGTAATTTAGGACAGGTCATAGTCCAGCAGTGGCTGCGATTGGCCGAGTTAATTTCTAATCAGAGAATTTATCTAGCTTTCAGTATTCGGGGGCATATCTTAGAAACGAGACAATACAAGGACATAATAGACTACAGTGTCATAATGCCTACACACTAACTAAGTATTACGTAACAAACCAAGTGTCAAAACCAAGTTAGGTTTGAATACAAGTAGCAATCCTATTGTGTACTTATACAATGAAACAATCTGTGTACTAACACATAGGTACTTACGTGGATATTAGTTAATACTTCACACATCAGCTGGCTCTTTGGGTCAAATATTTGCATAAATTATTGTATTTTCAGTCACGTTCAGTTATTGCAGTGATGCCAACAAGGATGCAAGTTTGAGAGCTATTAGCAATAAATACACGATTGAATAATTACAAAATGAGCTTGTGTTGAGTAAAATGTTTTCTGCATGATTTACGATTGTGTAAAAAGTAAGTTATACAAAAAACATTGTTGAAATTCACGGTTGATTTAACTTTTGTATGAACACAATGCCTCAGTCAAAAGAAAAATTTATTTCAATTTGAAGAAGCGATGACTGTCTCTTAGCATAATAGCATAATTATCAGCCTACAATGTTCCCACTGCTGGGACACAGGTCTCCTTTCTGTGAGAGGGAGTAGGCCGTCTCTACTCCTCATTATACAAGGTGAAGATGTCAGTACGACAATCAATTAAACTTCGTTTATCTAATGAGGGGAAGTCTACAATCTACATATAAAAATTCTACCAAATACATATCGTCGATCTTAGGAATAGTGTCGTAACAAAAAAAATCTTTAAAATTAGTTTTATACTTAAACGTAATTTCGGTTTTATGTGTATAAAACTAATTTTAAAGATTTTTTTTGTTACGACGCTATTCCTGGAAGCGAAGATAGCTATATATTTGAGAAAAGGTCTGTGTCCCAGCAGTGGGAATGTTATAGGCTGATTATGTTTAATTGTTTATACTGCTAACCAAATATTCATACTAATATTATAAATTCGAAAGTAACTCTGGTCTGTCTGTCTGTATGTCACCTTTTCACGCCTAAACCACTAAACGGATTTCGATAAAAATTGGCAGAGAGATAGATTGCATCCCGGGGAAGGACATAGGATCGTTTTTATCGACATACCTCGCGGACGAAGCCGTGGGCGGAAGCTAGTATCCAATAGTTTAGTCACTATAGCTAGTCAAAGATTGATAAAAGCTATAATAGTCCGCCCATTACTTTTTAATTTTGAAGTTAGGATTTATTTGATAGTTCTATAATACTCTTGCATTATTGCCAGTGTTTTTATGTATTGTTGTCTCCACATTGTAGCATCCGAGCGATCGAGTAAAAACTTTCCTAGTCGCAAGTTTTGTGGTCGCTCGTTAGTCCTCCAACCACTACACTGAAAGTTGGATGTTTCTGTCGGCAAGCCATACGTGGGCCGTGGTTTCCACATCAACCATTTGAACGAAGTAAAGTTGTATAAGTATAAACTTGGCTAAGCCGTACGATTTTGGAATGTTTACGTCGCCTTGCTGTATCTAGAACCTTCGTCTATTGAGCCATAATAATAGCACACCTGCCGGTTGACGCAGTGGCTGTGGAATTGGCTCCTGCACTAGGGTTGCGGGTTAATTTCCGCATTGGAACAATACTTGTATGGCCTGTATGTCCATACGATACAGGATCAATTAGGCTCTTTGTACAGGTATACGGCACGGTTATTTACGGTACGGCGGCGTATAAACCGCGTCGTAGCAAAAAACGTCTCTATCAAGCATCCATAGTGATCCATGTCGCATCGCAGCCAACTGGTTAAATTAGCCGTTTAGTTAAAAGCCTGGACTTTAGAAGTAGTGCTCGCCTCGCTTCGCTAAATGATAAATGATAAATGATAAATGATATTTATTTCTGTAAGTAGGTTTGTACAAACACTTTTACACGTCAATCATATTTTTTTTTTTTAAACTAGATGAGGTCGGCGTTTCCTAACTGACTATTCTGAGAAGAAAGGCCGAAACAAACTCAGAAGTCACAGTCTCTTTTAAAGTCCAGACAAAATCTTGGTCAGATCGTGTGAAGACCATGTAGATTGGTGTCTGAAATGGTCTTTTGAGGAAAGAACCACACAGATTGAGCGGACCTGTCCAATCAGTGCACGCATTTGTCAAAAATCGTGCAGCTCAACTCAGAACTTGAGGAGCTCAACGATTCGACGAACAATACCAAAGACAGGACATTTGGGTAGGCCGCATAAACTACTCAAACTGCCAGATCATGATTAAAACTAAGAAGGAAAAAAAAAAGAAGAAATGACCCACATAGTCCTCACATTCACAATAATTAAATAAAAAAAAATAATAAAAATTACTTACAAAGTAAATATTCATGTCATTGTCTAAATAAAATTCATCAATGTCAATGTGTATATAAAAAATCCGGACATAATCTTTGAGGACCATGTAGATTAGTGTCTGAAATGGTCTTTTGAGGAAAGAACCACACAGATTGAGCGGACCTGTCCAGTCAGTGCACGCATTTGTCAGTAACCGTGCAGCTCAACTCAGAACTTAAGGAGCTCAACGATTCGACGAACAATACCAAAGACAGGACATTTGGGTAGGCCGCATAAACTACTCAAACTGCCAGATCATGATTAAAACGAAGAGAGAAAAAACAAAAAAATTACCCACATAGTCCTCACATTCACAATAATTAAAATCATATAATACTTTATACAGTAAATGTACACACGCTCTCTAGGCTTGCACGCGGTTGATCACAATTCTAACCTAACCCATTTGGTCGGGGTGCCCTGGGCTCAGTTACTGAGACCAATTCGCGCGTGATTGGTTATACAGTTCCAACCTAAACTATAGTTGAATATCAGTCAGGCCGTTAGTTGAACGGCCGCCATTTAGTTAAAAGGCTAGGCGGTTAACTAAACGGCTAATTAAAGCAGTTGGCTGCGACACATACAATACTGACGACCGCAGACCGCTGACCGACCACTGATAAACCGTAGGTAGTTTTTTACGGCAAGAAAAACTTGTGTAGGTATAAAGAGCCTTGCAGTTTGGGTCCGCAGTCATATTTTTTCGAAATCAAGCAATTGATATGGTTAATTTTAAGATGGCGATGTATTATCGAAGTATTGGATTGGTAACATACCTGACAGCAACTCGCACGCTGGACTCTTCAGACATGGCTGCGCGGTGCACCTGCGCAAAGACAACTTTGTTGGATGTTTGTTTCAAACCAAACCTATATTACTTATTTCTATTATCAACATTGATATTATAGGTATGTTAGATTTCCTGAACCCTAAGGAGTTCATTTGCGTCGCTCTTGGGTAATATTTAACATAGGCATTTCATACATACCTACGTAGATAAAAACAGGCTTTCTTCCCATAGGGGTAAGGTAGAAACTACAGAATACCACCTGCTGCGATCCTAACATGCCTGCTCCTTTTGCCTTGTTTATGTTCATACATCTGGCCATACAGGCATTTTATAATAAAAAATAAGATGTTTTTCAAGGTCATAAAATGGCATCTGAGCTTAGATGGTTTTTCCAGCTACAAATAAGCTTTTTGTCAACAAAATTCCATAGAAAAATATTAAGATTAATCAATTATATGACAACAATGATAGTTGATAGCTTAAGCACATAATTAATCAACATTTTATGACTTTAATTAATTTAAATCAGGTTGCTTATTATGATCCTAACAACACACGATTTTAAATGCATTAATTTAAATTACTTATAGCAGCTAATCTGTAGTTTGGTAGCAAAAATAAGTAGACCTGCCTACTTAGGCAGTAATAAATGAATGCCTTCACACAACAATGTAATGAATCAAATCATTTAAATAATACCAATGAAGTTTTCGTAAACTCAATGTTGTAATGAAGGTGTGCAATAACAAAACTGATTGATTGTCAAACATATAATGGAATTACAAGAATCCTTGTTCATTATGTTTCAATTACTTTTTGTTAGTTACATTATCAAACAAAACAGAGAAGTTGTTTGTGTTCATTTATTTTAAATTAAACTTTGAGAGTATTTTTTTATTGTTGTAGCTACTTATAGTTTATTATTTAGATCTTCTGCCCAACCTTTCAGGAAAATATGGTGCAACGTTTTTTATTTCTTTTTATAATGATATTATATATTTTCACTGATACTTACCTAGTATTTTATTTTTCTTGCTGATAATCTATTTTGTATTTATTATTGTTTTGATGACATTATCTTATCTTTAAATTATTTAACACATCCGCCATGCTTTACTCCAGTAGTAGCTAGTACTTTCAGCTTAGTCTTACAGTGGTTATCTTGATTCTTGACATCAACAAGTTTTTTTTATTTACATACTTTTTCAGACGACCCACTGACCGAATTTACATAGGAACAGGATATATTTACCTTATATGAACTAATTCTACCCGTCATTAAACAGATTGACCTCATTACAAAATCAATAAGGTTCATGAATATTATTCTATAAATGTAGAAGACATTTACATGATTGTTTATATTCAAATTAAGAATAAATTAGTATTTTAAGCATGCACCTGCCCGTACTAGAAATTACTCAAGCAAAGATAACAGACATGACAATTATATAAAATTGTAAGTATAATAACATTAAGACTAGCCTTATCTATGACTTTGTTTAAACTTACAAATCTCAAGAACTATGGAACCAGATTTGATGAAAAAATCGTGTTTCCTGCTTGTTTATAAAATGATAAAAAGCAATGAATGTTCTACTACATTGCAATGTAAACAAGCAAACATTTGCACAGTTATTTACATAATAACAAACACAGTATTAGCATAAGCAGGCTGAATACATCCTGCCTGTGCTTGTGTTGTTAATAAACTTGGCAGATTTTGTATTAGGAACAATAATATTATCACATAGCACACTTTATGAGCTTTATTGAGATTGCTATTATTTATATTTATTACTTGGTTTAAAATACAAGATAACAATTAAGATAATTTAATCACACTTTAGGGATGGCTTTTAGTGAATGTAAGAGTACTTTTAACAATTCAAATAATAGTAATAGATAAAATACGGCCTATACAATACTATTTGAGCATTCAAACCCACCTAGACCCATTCATTGAGTGACTATCTCTCAGAGAAAGGTGATAAGAAAACACGCTTTATCTGCAACGAAAGCAATGTCATAAAAATATTATACCAAGCAATACTTACTGCGGTTTAAAAAATCCTTAATTTCCGTTGCACTAGATCACATTTCATAGAGCGTCGGCATCAAAACGACTAGCTAGATCGACAACGACCGATATTTACGTCCATCTTTCACCATTGTGGATAGATTAAACCGATTTTATTGTTAGGCTCACTTACTTAGTCTTTAGTAGCTATCGAGCGCGGTTTTCATTATTTGCCAGCGCACTATTAATACGCGTGGCTTGTAAATGAGTTATAAACAATCGTATTTTAATTAAAACGGTAATTGGGAAGCAGCGCCGTCTGCCACTCGCGAACGTTCACAAAAATACATTTGACAACTGATTCGAATGCTTGACGACAAAACAAACGAAACGGAACGTATGGCGAAACGTCATTTTGACAAACGAACAGCTTATGTTGCCACAAGCGGTTTCTTTTTTTTCTACTGTAATCATGACAATCACGAACTCGGAAAGTCAAGATAAGCATTATAATTTAGCGTGTGGAGATAGGTATTTACGCATTTCAATTCGTTATAGGGTTTCAGAGGTTTGGAAATAACGACGAGTTCACATAAATTTATGATAGGCACATGTAAAAAAAATTCTTGTCCAAAACTTATACATCTAAGCATAAAATCGTCGCTTAAGTTCTAACACCGCGGAAGTCATTTTTTTGACAAAATACGTATTGTATGTCATTCGATAGAGAATCGCAAGGCGCATCGTTTTAAAATTGGATACGAAATATTGGTTTTTTCTCGCATATTCCAATTATGAGTTATGCCAGAAGCCAGTTGATTTTCAGGATATCACATTACCTACTGCGACTGGACCTCAATCGAGATTTTAGACATTTTGTGATTCTATCATTGTGAGTCATGCACGATGAGTAATGAGGGATTTTCCTTTTTTTTTAACTCTTCCCTAGTCGCTGGATAGATGGCGCTGACGCTAAGTTACTGCAAGGAACGGAACTTCACATCATTTTTTGATTATTTCACTTGGATGTAATTTTGAGATCGTAAAACGAAAGCAAACGAAAGTGTCAGTCAACGAGCGTATGTGACGTGACGCAATGTTTTTTTTTTCTAGCGTTTTGGCTTTGTCACCTAGTAACGTAGTCAGTACAACGCCATCTACAGAGTTCTTGGAAACAATTTTTTTTTTAAATACTCAAAAAGAAAACCTCTCATTAGTAAGGCTAGAAGTAAGATAATCGTAACGTAAGAGAAAAAAATTAACCCATTTAAAAAAAAAAATAGATTAGAACTATAATACTTAACCGTTTTATGCAAGTCGTGGTAATTATTGATTTCATAAATAATTGCATTGCATCTTGTTAAATATCGTTTAAAAAACGAGAGAATTTCGCGGGCTATCGCATTCGAATACTATAGGTAACTTCTCAATCAATCTGTCTCGCTTTTTGCCAGTGTGTTGGGGTCGGTTTCCAGTCTAACCGGATACAGCTGAATACCTGTATTTTACATGAGGTACGTGACTGCCTGTCTGACCTCCACAACCACAGAACATTAATACTCAAGAGCCACCACCCAGTTACTGGACACCTTAGACCCTGGTGACACTGGTTGTCAGATTTTCGGGCCGATGACTACCCGTAACGACTGTCAAAGATATATTACGAATGACAGCTCGGGCCAACAGCTTAACGAGCTTTTCGAGACACGGAGGGGTCACCCATCCATGGATCGACCTCAGCAAGCGTAACCCCGTGCAGCTGTTATTAATTAGCTACGAGCCCTTTAGGGCGAAAGCTAACTTCTATTAAGGTAGATTATTTAAAGTCTGGCAATACGCTAATTTCGCTACCAGCGCCACAATAATCCGGCAAAATCACGTTAGAAATATGAACTAATTCAAACAGTACTTTTGTACGTGGTACTTTCTCTTATTAACAGATGGCGTTTTACTAAATGAACTAAATATGCTTGCAAACTACAGATGGCAGCACATCTGTGTAAGGACTGAGGAACTACAAGTCCAAGACACTGTGTTGCGAAACTGAGTCCGACTGTCTGTCTTGTTATGTTTTTACCGCCTTGTTGATAGAATAGAGCATCCTCAAATTGTCTCTATCCAGCGGTACAGACAAAAATGAAGAATAGAATAGAATACTCTATAATATGTACACCATATATTATAAGCCTCAAGCTTCAGAATTCAGGAAGGACAAAGTCATATAATATTTCTGCGTACTACTTTAGGGGTTGTTCGAAAGGCATCCCTAAGGGATGCAGGGTGTTGAATTTTGTATGGACAAACCTAAAGTCAACGCAAAAAAAAAACGAGGGCAAAGTGCTTGTTTGTAATATTAATTTACAGAAACCAAATTCCTTTTTTTTTATTAATAACTAGTTGACCCGGCAAACGTTGTTTTGCCATATAAATTATTTCTAGCTGCCCGGCGCTATCGTTCGCGTGGTGTCCAACCCCTTACCCTATCCTACTCCTACCCTACTCCTACACTACTCCTACACTACTCCTACCCTACTCCTACACTACTCCTACCCTACTTCTACCCTACTCCTAACCTATTCCTACCCTACTCCTACACTACTCCTACCGAACTCCTACCCTACTCCTACCCTACTCCCACACTACTCCTACCCTACTCCTATAAGTAAATAAAAGTATTAAATACTATGTCCGTCTAAAACCGGATAAAAAGCCGGATCCTATGTCCGTCTCCGGTTCGAAGCTACCTCCCCACCAATTTTCAGCCAAATCGGTTTAGCCGTTCTTGAGTTATAATAAGTGTAACTAACATGACTTTCTTTTATATTTATAGATTATAATTATAATCATTATCATTACTTTTTTAAATAACACAGACATAAGTATCAGAGTTAATAATACACATGATAATGTTTTAAAGATCACAATATGTTTTCTTTAGTACTATATCGTCCCAATAGATGTCGTTACGTGTTTCCACTTATTGCAATAAAAAGTTGATAAAGAATGCTTTAAATTGATTAGGTATATCTTTTGATAGACTGAAGCGATTGCGATGAAACAAAGACTAATCACTACTCCGAGTTCTACACTATATTTGAGTATAAAAATGAGCCATATTGGTTTGGTACTTTTGACGTTGAACCTGTTCAAATGAAAAATCTGTCACATCCAAACAGACAAACAGACAAAAATTCCAAAAATTTATGATATTTTTTTTTATATTTTCAATGTACAGAAACGCCTCGTCTACAGATTTATTATATGTATAGATTTTGTAAAGATATAATTATTAGTAAAACAGCAATAAGTTATGTTTTGTGCCTGTAATATACAAAAAAAAAAGAGACATGCAATTTAAATTATTGTGTGGCAACTAAGAGGTTGCTAATAAAGTGTTACTTACATGCTCTGTGGTTGTTAAGGCCCAGGTGGATGATACGTGACTCATTGATTTGAGAATATACCGCGGCCATGGACGTAATATAATAGAAGTAACTTCTATTATATTACGTCCATGACCGCGGCATGTTCTAATGACAGTGGTCTGTTTATTCTATCTGTATTCTTACTCAGGACTGTATGAAGTCGGTGCCTACATGAGGCCGATACCAAAAATAGTAGATAGAATTAGAAGTAAAGAATCACGAATAGAGAAATGTAGTTGTCCTAACTCAAATAAGCAAAAAATAAAATAGGACTTTTAGTAGTCATACGAGCGACGAAATGACGTCTCAATCTTCTGGACTCTAGTGATGCACAAGTAGGTATTTCTTAGTTTTGGGGCCTCTACATCTGATACAAGATTAGGTTATCAATCCGTCAAATGTCGTATGAACCAGGGATTCTTTTTATGGAAAATAGATTCGAAACGACAATAAAGTACTTAAATATAATCGTGAAAACCGTTGAGCGTTACAAACGGTTTCTATATCATGATCATTCTCCTTATATCCCAATTTATTTGGGATCGGCGCAACATGTCTTCTATAAACTGCTTCTTTATAAATAGTGGGTGACAGTTTCATCTATGATAACACAGTCACACAGTTGTAAGTAGGTACTGTTTAGAATGGCTTCTAGACAGTTCTCCAGCTAAGTACCAAAAGGGTCCCCATGCAGGCAAATCCCCACATCCAATTTTCATTTTTCCTTTGGTAATTGTAGCATACTAGTGTACCTGCACTTCCATTTAATCCCTTCATCGATTTACATTAGTATAATTTACTAAAAGAAAATTCGAAACACAATGATAACATACCGATTTCACTTGCGTCTTGACACTCCTCAAAGTGAATTTTCAGTCTTTCCATAAGTGCCCTCTGAAATGTCGCTTCTAGAAGATAAAATTGTACCAAAACACTCCAAGAACCTTCAGTAAAGCTCATCATATCTTGGGTAAACTATTAGATTGTCAACACTAAGTAGGTACGATTTCATTACGCTAATCGAGAGAGCTCGTTCAAGTTAACGTGGGGAAAAATTAATTTGGAACGACAAACAGGGTCGCTCGCTCTTTTACAGAAAATAAACACTTTTCGTAAATGAGGTGTTGGAAGTGCACGTAGGTGAGTTAATAAACGTTACGCTAAGGAAGTTTCTGTGAAATATTAAATTTTTATTTTGTGTTTTGTTACTTTTTTTGTGGCGATGGATGTATTTTGACGAGTTCATCTGCCTAGCCTTTTCCCAACTATGTTGGGGTCGGCTTCCAGTCTAACCGGATGCAGCTGAATATCAGTATTTTACATGGAGCAACTGCCTATCTGACCTCCACAACCCAGTTACTGGGTAATACGATACCCCTTGGTAAGACTGGTTGTCAGACTTTCGGGCTTCAGACTACCCGTAACGACTGTCAAAGATCCGCGACAGCCGGGACCAACGGCTTAACGTGCTTTCCGAGGCACGGAGGGGTCTCGTTATGTAAAGATGGTCACCCATCCACAGACCAACCGCGGCAAGCGTAGCTTAACCTGATCGATCGACCTGTGCGGCTGTTATTATTTAGCCACAGGCCTCCTGCTGCTGTACACTGTCGCAAATTAGCTAGACAACTGCGCCAGTTGTTGTAACCGACTACGAGCAGTGCCGGATTGAGACTACTTGATGCCCTCCTATCCACTAGTCGCCTCGTATTTTACCAAAACATCGACGAGCGATTTGTAAAGATTGGCGCACATCTCTAGAGAGACTTTTGGGTCTTGTTACATCTTGCTGATAACAGCCTTGCCATTCATGTGCTAGCAAATCTGTATCGGTGCTGTTTCTGCCTTATGGTGCCCCCCCGAGACGTGATGTGCCCCCCCGAGACGTGATGCCCTAAGCAATTGCTTAAATTTCTTATGGGCTAATCCGGCACTGACTACGAGGACAACAAAGAAAAAGAGGGTAATGTGTTTAGCCAGTTAATCGTCAGCCTCACTAAACGTTCCTAAGTGTCTTCTATCATTTACTTGGTGGTAAATGGATCGAGAGGAGAGGAGGAAATTGATTACGTGTCGGGCATGGCTAATCGCGATCAGATGAGCGCCCAATGATTGATTTCGACAGTTTATTGCATTCCTGCGAATGAAGACTTTTTCTGTCTGTGTTTACTTTATCTCCCAATCCACTTTTCATTTGGGCTTATAGGCACTTTGAAGTTTAGAACAGCTGGTACTTTATGTACGTTTTGCAATAAGGATGGATTAAGTAATGAGTCATGAAGTGACCTAGGTATAGGTGCCCGCAGAACTGCTGGGTTTAATTTTTCAGTGTGAACGTTATTTGTGTCGGTAGTTGTGTCGTAAAGTTGCAAGTTTCAATGGACGTTAACCTACTTGAATAGTAAAATAATGAAGGGACTGTTTATAAATATTGTTACAGTACTTTTATCTCATGAACCGTCTCGCGCTTTCGCGATTTCAGGTTTGCTCCCATAACAATAAAATTTGTTTATAAAATATTAAAAGTTGTTTATAATGATGAGTACAATGACCTCTTAGGAGGTTGTTAATGTTTTACCAATAACCCTATATCGTGATATCGTCTGATAGTTATTGTGGATTAGGCATGACAGTGGCTAATGTAGGATTGCCATTAAAAAGCGCTTAGTACTTATGGCTAAGTGTTGCTAAGCTGCCTTAGAGCCTAAATGCTATAAGTAAGCTGCACATCAACAGACAACTTACTAAGTAGGTTGCACTTGCAGCCTATGGGTGTCCTAATGCCGCAAATGGCATTTTGACACCGGAGCTAAAGCCGGATCGCGACGCGTGCTCGAAGATTCTAATACTTAGATAGGAAGTTGTCTATGGTTTATAGGTACCTAGCAGCGCACCGCGGTTTCACCCGCGTATAAGTGTCGATCCCGTTCGAAAGACACGTGGCGCCATCTCTTATCATAATACCTAACGTTATTGTTGTTTTCGTCGGGAACAGCACTTTTTTTCGGGATGAGAGAGAGGTTACCCTGTGTCCGTTTCTGTACACTTGGCTACGCACCTATATGCAAAATTTCAGAATGATCGGTTCAGTGGTTTAGGCGTAAAAAGGTAACAAACACTCGAACAAACTTACTTACGCATTTATAATATTAGTTAGGATGGTGGCGGTTTTGTGGGTTAAATTCTTGCATATTTTAATGTGTTATTTATTGGTTCTTTTGTATTAATTATGAAGCAGCGGTTACAAAAACATTTACGCGTAGCGTTGCTGTTACAATGTTACCTACATTAGCGAAACAAACATATTTAATGTTTAAAGTTATACTTGCTGTCAGCTGTGAAGCTACCTTTTATGAAATAATAAATAAAAGTTTTTTTTATAAAACCTACCTTGTTAGAACGTTAAACATCATTACGTAAACCATTCAAAATCAGGATGAATGGACCGCGTACCGCAGGACCATCTTTTTTCGTGACGTTTATTTGTTTTTTACCGACTTTACAAAAAGGAGGAGGTACTATGTTCGGGTGTTTGTATGTTTTTTTTTTTTTTTTTTTTTGTATGTTTGTTCATCGAATACGCCGCCAATTGTCGACGGATTTTCAAAATTCTTTTTTTGTTCGAAAGTAGATAGTTCTGAGGTGGTCCCATTGTCACCAAGTTAGGATCTGATGATGGGATCTTAGAGAAATCGAGGGCAACCCTCAAATTTTATAGGCTCACTTATTGTTTTTCGCATATTTTATGAAGTATCTTGTGTATTTGTGTATGGTTGTCACCATCTCAGGTAGCTGGGCTGATGATGGAAGGTACAACTCCTTAACAGTAAGAAGTTACTCGAACAGGCAAGGACTGTTTTAGTAAACTGTTTTGATGTTTGATAGGGCATTTGCCACATTTGATCTCATGATCATCAAGTCATGACCTGATGCTGCAGTCAGGATAGTCTGCAGAGTACCTAACTCCTCGACAACTAACAGCAGATATATCGTGTTTAGGCTCATTGAAAAGGGCTCGATGTGTGGATAAACGTACTGTTACTGAGGAACACCGAAGACCTGATGCTGAAGCCAGGAGCATCAGAAAAAGTACAAACCTTTAAATTACAGCACCGTAGTCGTGTTTGGGCTCATTTTAAACAGGACTAATTTTAAGTTCAATGCAATGTTGACATAAGTCTGGCCTGATGCTGCAGCCAGGATTATTAGCATCTAATCTAAAAACGAATAAAAGGAGAACTCCTCAACAATTAACGTCCCTGCATCGAGAAAAGGAATATTTTATAAAAAAAGGCGATGGGCAAGTTGACATTAGGGTATTGTAACTTAGATAAATTATAAATAGACCCACTAAAAAGCGAGAAATAAAAACTTTTTACCAAAAAAAAACCGACTTCCAAAAAAAACACTACAAACTGAAAAATAACTTTAATTTCGGAAGTCGGTGGCAAAAACTAAAATACTGATCCCTAAGACACCGACTTCCGAAATTAAAGTTATTTTTCAGTTTGTAGTGTTTTTTTTGGAAGTCGGTTTTTTTTTAATAAAATTACTCGAGCTCCTCTCTATGCAAAATCATCTCCATAATATTTACCTACAGCTGGTATCGTTTCACACGTCGACGTCGTCGGTCGGTCGGTACAGCTGCATTTCTCACGTACCAATTTCTCCTCTCATTCAATTCCACTTTTAAAGTGCAATAAATACTGCAGCAATATGGAAAACTTCCAATAAAGGTACCAGGAATGTATATTTTCTAAGGTAGAGTTAGTGGAAGTGTTTGAAGCAATTTCTATTGTTAGTTTGGTAGGCGACAAGGCAGCGTCTCGTAACTCGTTGGTCACACGGTGCTCAGCAACGCGTGTCGGGGCGAACGCACCAGCGACAAACATTAAACCTTTTATTATTTCAACTACACTTTGACCTGAGTATAGGCTGTTCTATTTCTGATGGCAATGGAGGTAATATACAAGTTGAGTCTAATGATGTATTCTTTTCTCTGCACTATGGTCTAGGAAGTTCGTACTTACGTTTTATAATACATTATACCTAACAATGTTATTTGGATTTATAAAAAAAAAATTGTTTTAACTGTTCTGCTTTATCACAACTTAAAATGACACATACCTAATATTAATGATTGCATGACTAAATTCATTAGAAGGCCTTATTTATACATCTATAAAAAAAAAAAAACGATTATAACGGAATTTTCTTTGGCAGATAACTGATTTTATAATGAGTAACTTTTATTTTAGAAAATAAATTAGGGTTCCGCGCAAAAAAGCTAAAACTTAAAAGAGAAAAAAGATTCTTATTTTTCAATGAAGCAGTGGTACCTACACATTCTACATAAGCGATACATTATTGTTACCCGAAATCCACGCCAAAAAAGTCAATTTTAATAATAAAATTGTGAAATATAAAAATGAAGTAAGTTTAGAAAAGCTCTACGTTTTAAGATTGCCAATCGAAAACCAAATCATGTTTACCAACTCTGAAAACTTTACAAACGCACATTTCGGAGTAGGTACACACGCGCGCACGTAGGGTACGGTGTGGACAATTTCCGTCTTGTTGCTATGGAAAAATTGTTCAACCGTATACGAAAGTTAGCGAGAACGGGCGTTGATGGGTAATCAAAATTCTGCTCTTGTTTCAGTTTGGATTGGCACGTGAAATGTGGGTTATTGGCTGCCGAGGAAACGGAACAAAATAGGTAAGAGGAAACCTTTGTGTTGTTTTGCAAAAAGTTTCCTGTTGCTGTTAAATGTTTGAGGTGTTGTTGTTACGAACTGTTCGTAAAATAAAAAGAGCAGAGATAAAATAAAATAAAGTGTGTTTCAAAGAATAATACATAGTGCTTTAAAAATGCATTTTATTTCGTTTAGTACCTGGGTTACGTGGCTAAATAATAACAGCCGCACAGGTCGATCGATCAGGTTAAGCTACGCTTGCCGCGGTTGGTCTGTGGATGGGTGACCATCTTTACATACCGAGACCCCTCCGTGCCTCGGAAAGCACGTTAAGCCGTTGGTCCCGGCTGTCATTCGTGGATCTTTGACAGTCGTTACGGGTGGTCAGAAGCCCGAAAATCTGTCAACCAGTCTTACCAAGGGGTATCGTATTACCCAGTAACTGGGTTGTGGAGGTCAGATAGGCAGTCGCTCCATGTAAAATACTGGTATTCAGCTGCATCTGGTTAGACTGGAAGCCGACCCCAACATGGTTGGGAAAAGGCTAGGCAGATGTTGACCTGGGTTACTTTCTAGTAGGTACAATTTGCTTCTTTTATTTTCTTCCTTCTGAAATTCTAGACCGTATTAGCAGATTATTCACAAAGGGGATAAATAAAGCAAAATTAAAAAAAACCCGAAATTTAATTTTAATCCTTGTGTTATATTTTTGGAATAGTCTTTCATAAACTACTACTTAAATCGATAATCGAATTGGTTTTTATTACCTCGCTGTAGGTGTGAGAAGTAGAGTAGGTATTCTCCGCGGGGATAAATATGTCTTTCTTCTTGGGCGAACTTAAATCCCTCGCTGCCGCTGTGCTCAGGATTCAAAGAAACACTCGCCTTCAAAATAGTTGTTTACTCCCTTTGCAAACAATATAAGTACTATTTCTTATATTTTTTGTAATTTGAGGTCAGTGTCAGGACCACGAGCGTAACAAGTACATTAAAACCTTCTAAGTTTATGAACTTAGAAGGTTCATAGTAGGAATAGTCATTCAATAGAATTATATGTAATTCTACTGAATGACTATTTCTGAAATATCAATCAATAGGATTATCTGTAGTATGAACTAACAGGGTTGTATTGATTATAATCCTGTAAATACATAATGTTACGGTTGCGAATCATATTTTAATCAACATACAACCTGACACTGACTTGCAAATTGCAAAAAATGTAAGAAATTTTAATTTCGCGGGTTTCCCTGGCGCTTCCCCGTTATAACTGGCAGTTTCAATCGATAAATCGAATCGAGTTTTAAATCGACGTTCATTGTTCTATTTTCAAAACATTTTCATAGAGCGACCATGTCTAGTTATTTCTAAACTAGACATAACTAGACATGGTATAGTCTGAATTCAATAAAAACGTCCTGACCATAACGGTTTTAATAAGGATTCCAAGGCGTTTTATAGCGACTAGTTATGCGAGTAGATAACTATGAATATAATGTTTGTATTCAGTTAACTGTACGCAATTTGTTTTATAATGAACTAGGACTTATAGCTTTTGCTTCACCTGCTTGGTTTCCTGGGAAAATTAAGTGTTGGAGGCCCTTTATTTATATATAGGTAATCGTTGTTTAAAGTTAAGAGACGTTTTAAACGTCAAAAATGTATGGTTTACTTAACTTTAAGCAACGTTTATAAATAAACCCCTAAATAACTTGCAGTTCTTTGGATGAATTAATGAGGGATCTAATTGGTATGCAAAAACAGTGTTTTCGACCATTTAAAAAAATGGTACGTGCTTCTTACTTGAGCCTTTGATCATGTCTAATTTGAATTGGAAATTAGGTTGGAAAAAAGATTCGGACTGAAGGCATAATATCTGCATAAACCTCTAAGCATGAAAGTGTCACCTAAGCCTTATGCTTTATGAAGACGACTTCGATATTGCCAAAGATACGAGACTGTTTGGTACTAAAGTTCGAATGGGACCCGGGGAACTACGTAATTTAATTCTACAAAATAAAACTGAAAAAAATAAACTAGTACGAATAAGCCCCGCACCATAATTGCGTGACACACTATATTACTATCAATTAGAATAATTTTGAAGCATATTCCTAATCTATTGCTCCATATGTTCGAAAAATGTGTCTGCTCAACAACGTAAATAACGCAATGAATGTTGTTGAACTGTCAAAATGAAACCCATTGTTACTGATGGTGTGTTACGCAGTTACCCTGCTGGTTCGTACGAGCGCGTCTTTCCCGCGGCGATTTTTTTTCACGCACTGGATTTTCAACATACTGCCTATCGCCGAGAGTTGAAAATCCAAGAGGGTTTTTTGTCGCGCTGGGATGCGATCTGTTGGATTTTCAATGCTCGGTTCAACAACAAGAGTTGATAATCCAGTGCGCGATAAAATCCCGCTGCGATATTTTTACGTGCGTACGTGGGCTTAATAATGAAGAAGTCGTTAAGGAAAATTAGTTAACGGAAGACAATGATCAAAGGAAAATTGGACGAAAAGACAACAGACTATGAGTATTTCTACTCCAAATTGCCTAAATACTTCTTAAGACACTAATTGAATACACAAAAACACTTTTAAGCCAATTATTACTCCGGTTCAAATTCATTATGCCAGCTCCAAAAGAAAAACCGTTGGAACAAATTTAAAAACATAAAATTGTCCGCCATCTTTATTTATAAGTTTCAATGAAGCACCCTCGTCAAGATTGTCGCATATTTTTTCTATATTAAATAGGATCACGCAGCACAACTTTTTATGTATAAGTAAGGCTAATTTCGTTTCTTAAATTTAATGTGAAGCGATTATTTTTGCCCGATTGGGCAGCACTTGACACAAAAATGGATGGAAAGCTTTTAGGAAGCTTGTTCTTTTGACGGTGTATTGACATTCTTGAGTGATGTTGGAGGATCGAGGGAGGTTACACAATGGTCCATGCTGGCCTCAGTTCTTTGTAGGAAAATCACCATTCAGGTTTCATTTATTATGACAATGATGGAGCTGTTGATATTACTTTTAGAAAGTGTCATCTTCAACCAATGAAAGTGTATTGTACTAGCTTCTGCCCAGGACTTCGTCCGTGTGAAATTTCTTGTTCCCCCGACCCACCCCGTCGCATCGCATCGCTGCATAGCCCGTCCGCTTTTTATTTCTTTTCGCTTAGCGTTTTTTCTAACCTTTTTCTTTTTGCTCAGCTCCTAATGGTCCTAGCGTGATGTTAAACTAGCCTATAGCTCAAGAAATGGGCTATCAAATAAAGATTTTTTCAAATCCAACGGATAGGTAATTCCAGAGAGAAGCGGCTTGAAACGAACAAACAAACTCTTCAGCTTTATTATTAGTATAGATATACTCGTACAATACAGTGTTTTCATTTATTGTCGTATTGTTGTCTCCACATTGTATAACGTATCTATTTGAGACCGATCTCATTACCGTACCTACAGTTGGTTTCCGGGCAAAGAAACCCCTCTGACTCCCCTGCACGAACATGTGAAGAAAAGCAGTATCCTCCAGTTAGCATGTACTATGTACAAATTATTGCCACCAAGCATTCGCCAAGCCTCGTTATGATAATGGAGAGTATCCTTTGTGATCGTTCATTATGGAGCGGTCATTTGGGAGCCCAGAGCTCATGTAGAGTACCAGTTTACGAGCTGATACGATATGATCGTAATTAGTTACCAATTTACATGTAAGTACCTACTTACTAAAAAGTAGTTTTTATAGCCTTACTAGCTGACCCGGCAAACGTTGTTTTGCCATATAAATTATTTCCAGCTGCCCGGCGCTACTTCGTTCGCGTGGTGTCCTACCCCTTACCCTACCCCTACCCTACTCCTATAAGTAAAAAAAAAATGATAAAAGTATCCTATGTCCGTCTCCGTTCTAAGCTACCTCCCCACAAATTTTCAGCAAAATCGGTTCAGCCATTCTTGAGTTATAAATAGTGTAACTAACACGACTTTCTTTACTATATTATGTTAAATGTTATTATGTATACTTAGGTTAAGGTATGTATCTATGGGTCTTTGTTACCTGAAAATAAATGGTTTATTATGTATATAGATTTCTGTAGTCTATTGTAGGACCAGTAACTCTATGATAGATCTAAGAGGTAAAATATTACTGACAAATGAGTACACTGACTGGATAGTGGGCTAATTGCGTAACACACTATAACTTGCAATGGTTTCCATTTTGACAGCTCAACAACATTCATTGCGATGGAATGAAAAATGGAAGCAATGGATTAGCAATATATTTCCAAATAATTCAGATTGAGATTGATAGTGAGTTACGCAATGAGGGTGCCAGTCCATTCAAATCTGTGTGGTCTTTCCTGAAAAGACCATCTCAGTCAAGCCAGTGACTAATCTATGTGGTCGTTGTATGTCCTGACCTGACCAAGACTATGTCTGCACTTTTGAGAATTGAAAGAGACTGTGACCTCTGAGTTTGTTTTGGTCTTTCTTCTCAGAGTAGTCGGTTAGGAAACACCGAACTCATATTAGTTTTATAATTCATAATTTAAATTTGACGTTTTAAAATGTTTTTATGAACAAATTTCCAGAAATAATATCATTTAAGGGGGAAGCTCAAAGGTAGCCCGCGAAATTCAAATTTTCTTACGTTTTTTGCAATTTGCTGGTTAGTATTAAGTTGTACGTTGATTAAAATATGATTCGCGGTCGTAACAAATATGTATTTACAGAATTATAATCATTACAATCAGTAATACAACTTGTGAACTTAGTGTAATCCCCAAATATCAAGATTTCATGAAATAGTCATTCTTGGGGATTACATGGTCAAAGAGAGTTGTATTGATGACTTTAATGATTATAATTCTGTAAATACATATTCGTTACGGCCGCGAATCATATTTTAATCAACGTACAACTTAATACTGACCAGCAAATTACAAAAAACGTAAAAAAAATTGAATTTCGCGGGCTACCCTGGCGCTTTCGCCTTAAGTGTCCGATTTTAGAAAGGATGAAGACGTCATTGTGTCTCTCGTGGATCCACGAAGGGTTAATAGCTATCCTCCTAAACTTGTCAAAGTGATACATTCGCTGGTCTTTGTGTACGGAACCCAATAGTAATTCATTTTTAGGCGGATATAAAACCGCTCTAGAATAGGTAACGAGTCCTCAAAATCACACTATCACACTAATATTATAAAGGCGAAAGTTTGTGAGTGCGTGTGTGTTTATATGTTTGTTACTTCTTCACGCTCAAACGGCTGGACCAAATTTTATAAAATTTTGTGTGGAGGTAGCTGACACCCTGGATTAACATATAGGCTTTTTATGCCGATATTCCCACGGGATCGACACTTATGCGGGTGAAACCGCGGGACACAGCTAGTAATAAATAAAATAAAATCTTTTTATTGGTTACAGACTTTTTGAAAAATCCTAAAGTTGGTGTTTTATGCTGGAGACCCGCCCGAGTTCCCTGGGGAAGGTACTGCAGTATGTACCGGTGAAATTCGGTTCAATTTGCCCGCATCCGGCTCAATTTTATTATGTGCTCCTTGTCACCTGTTCACATGATACATTAGGCAAAGCTCTTTTCAAAGACTTTTCGCATACGTGAAGGAAGATCGATCGTTATAATATTGAGCTTTAGAAATAGACGACAAAAAGGACGCTCAAGGAAGTCGAACTTTTTTAAAGATGTTATGTTGCCATTTTAACGGCTTGAGAGTGACACTGTATACTTATAGGTGTATCTGTACCTACTAATTAAGCCTGTGTAAATGAATTTTATTCTGTTACTAGCTGCGACCCGCGGTTTCACCCGCGTAAATGTCGATCGCGTGGGAATATCGGGATAAAAAGTAGCCTATATGTTAATTCAGGGTGTCGGCTACCTTCACACAAAATTTTATCAAAATTGGTCCAGCTGTTTGAGAGTGAAGAAGTAACAAACATAAAAACACACACACTCACAAACTTTCGCGTTTATAATATTAGTGTGATTTTGTATTATACTTTTTTTTAAATGTTTTGTTTTTATGTAAGTAGGTAGGTACTTTGCATGCCGAAAGGTAAAATATTATGTAATAATTATGTAAAACACCTTGGGAATTTGAATTTGAAAATTCCGTCCGCAAAACAATTGCCAATATAATTTATATATTTTTTCTTAGGTTCCATAAAAATGTCTACAGATTAGATAGGAGCCTACAGATAAGAGCTTTCAACAACATGAGTAATTAACGTTTGAATACCGAAATCAAAAACACTTAAAATTCGCGTCTTCAAAGCTATCGATCCAAGTTACAATCAGTCTGTAATGGAATGCCGTCTTCTCGGTACGACGCGACGTTATCCAAGCCAATTGACGCCTTAATCGGTTGAATTGCGTCTAACAGTGTTAAACTCATGTTTGAGCGATTAACTCATCATTCTCACATAACACAAGCACGACTCCACATTCTCAGGAGAATTATTCGCTTATATTAAGTAGGTACCTACATCACTAATGTTCAAGCTTGTTGTAAAACAGGCCATTAGATCACAGATTAGCGTTTTAAATTAATATTCTTATTCCGCTATTGTATAAATAGATAGCTTATTGAGAATTTAAATGAGCACAAAAAGTATGATTGTGCTCGGAGGCGGCGAGATGTATTATACCTTTGCCAATTACAATAGAACACGAGTGTAGGATGTTGGTTACAGACAAAAGTGCATGATGCGGTTTGCTCGACGACCCACCCGTAGCCGTAGACCTGCTACGTCTATAATAAAATAAATATATTGTAGCGGTAAACGTTTTATAGGCCCGGGGGTGCGCGGGGCGGGGCGGGCCGCGCGGAGAGGGGGTGCGTTGACCTCGGGCCAGGTTTACGAGTGCATTTGCACAGTGACACCCCCCCGCGAGCCGCGCGCCGCCCCCGCCATCACCATGCGTGCACGCAGCACTGCGATTCTCGAAATCGCAAAAAGCGGCCAATTATGATTGATACGGTCAAGATTCGACGACGTCGTCGCGCCGAAAGGTAAAAACGAGTCAATCGCTCCCCGCTTCATTAGCCTCGTCTAGACTTGATAACAATCGAGCTCTTTTATTTAGACTGATGGTTTTCTAATATCGATTCGATATTATCTGGTGTTCGAGCGGATTTTCTTTTCAATAGATGTCACGCTGCACCGGCACACGCGCGCTCTTCGGCATTGTGCTCCGGGAATGTCGTGTTACTTCCTGACAGATACGGCCGTACAATGCCGTGACGCGACAGTACACCTATCATAATAAAGGCTCTTCAGCGCACCCCTGCTACTTACATAATGTAGTTACAGACTGTTCTCGTAGTGCTTTGTGTTGCCTGATTTACATCACAATGTAGAATCACATTTCAGACAATTTCATAGTCTAATAATGCTTAGAATAGGACAGCAACTTCCAATGAAACGGAGCGATAGAATTTGTTCTTAGAAAATATTCCTAATGTCATGCAGAGTCTGGCGTTGGCAGCCTCTACAATTTCCTTTTATGTCGCAGAAATTTTCCTGAACGCATTTATAACAAAGAAATAATTAGTTCATTGACATCGCAAATAGAGTTCCTGTTTGTATTATGAGCACCAGGGTCATTAATGGGGACGACTTAAAAGCCCCCTGGAACATTTGTTCAACCGCCCATCTAGGTAAGTGTGAAGTGTGGCCACACACCTCGCTGTTTCGCCTGTGGATCGGTCGTTATAGTGGCGACAGGCCTTTAGTCGCGTGATACACCGGGAATCAAGAATTCATGACTGGATGAAAGGAGTGAGCCGATTTTCTCGATTTTGTGTCTTTTTAGGGCAGGCCCCGGACCTTGGGCACACAAGAATTTAGAGCCCCTTTGGAAAGTAAAAAAAAGTGATCACAATAAACATTTTTCTGTTAAGATTTTATATTTACAAAAAAAAAATGCGCTTTTGACTGCAAGCGCTGTATCGGCCTTTCGGGGCCCTCGTGAATTTGGGGACCCTGAACACGGGCCCTGTATAATATGTATTTATATTTATGGTAAAGACGGTACTGCTTTTCAGTTTTCAGTCAAGCTTCTGAACATGTTGAAAGGCTTGCAAAGCTTTGGAAATGTTTTTGGTTTGTCGCGATTCAAAAGTTTTGATGTGTTGACAAAGTTTGAACACCTTTTAACGAGTAGAAAGAGAAAATATCAGGTTTAAGCCGAAGTGACAAGTACCTACCTAAGTGGAACCAAAGAAAGTAACCCAGTAGGACCTATCTATCTTGCTGTAGATAATGGAAAGCTAAGTAATGGCTTCTGAGGAGATAACTCGTAAAAAGCTAGATTTATATTTATCCTGACACATTTTACATTTATTATTCCCTTTGCTGTAATGCTGAATTTGAAAAAGTGCTGAAGCATTGTCCTGACAGTTGAGAGCTTTCTACAACTTTTATAAATAAAGGTAAACCTTTAAGAGTTTATAGAATTGTACTGTTTCAAGTAGGTATGTCTAAACAACGAAGCTTTAGGTAAGTGGGTGTATTTTTTACATTGTTAAAGCTTTGAACTGATCTGCAAAGATTGTTTGGAGTTTATAATTTTTTTATGTTTGTAAGGGGTTATCTCTAGAAATACCTATTGAACCATTTCCAGAATTCTTTCACAGGTTACGCTCACTATTTCCTAGCGACATACGCTATTTTTATGCCAAAAAATACATGTTTCTTTATGGAAATCTCTATGTAAAAGAGCGGGCTATAGTTACAAATAGACTAAAATCCAGATCACCACCCGTGTAACACGGGGCTTTAAAGTAGGTAAAAAAGTGAAGTAGTATGTGAAACAGCTTCTTGTGGCGGTGTTTGAGCAGGGAGCGAGCGCGGCGGGTTTGTCGAGCAAACACGAGCGGGACGCGTGACGCTGTGTCGCGACCTCCCGACTCCCGCCATTGTTGTCTCCGGTGCGCCTGCGCATGCAAGGACGCGGACATGGTGGAGGAGAGAAGCGGGAGCGGGGAAATACTTTTTGGCGGAGGGATTTGGAGAAACACTAAGGGTCTACAGATGGACTGCATTTGAACTGCATGCCAGCTGCATAATCGCAGTTTGGATGCAGTTGACATAACTAGGTTTCGAAGCAGTTATGTCAACTGCATCTAATATTCCAAACTGCAATGTTGCAGCTGAAATACAGTCCGTCTGTTTAGACCCTAACAAACAGGAACTCACGCCCTGTTTCCTATGGGGGTAATAGGTTTTGTAATAGGGTTTGTAATAGGTTTTGTTAGGTATGTATTTTATGGTGTACAATAAAGTATATATAAATAAATAATAAACAGAACGCCACTTGCTACGATACTTACCTACCTACTCATTATGCTTCATTTACATTCATACATGTGGTCAGACACGAACGCCAGTTGCGCGTACCTACTACGTATCTAACCTTTGGAGAAACTGTCTCATTGATGTTTTCTTTTCATGGTCGGATTGATCCGTAAATCAATCGCCTCTGATCCGCATGCTCATTGTTTGTAACAAAATAATGAGGTTTATTGCGGCATAGAACGTTGTTACCTCCAGATATGGCTCAAAGGAACTTCCGGGTTGAAATATTCTTTACGATCACCATTACCTGAACCTGTAGCTCAAATTGTGTAACATTTAGCAACGTCTCTGGATTTCAATTTAACAATATTTTACAATATTCATTGTTTTAATCTAGATGCCGAGACAATAGATGGTTAATCTAACAAAATGGAATATTTATTGCGACAGTAAATTGCGACCGCATACAGCAGCAGCAGACGACGCCGACGACGACGACGACGACGACGACAGTTTCTCTCTTTCAGTCGTCAGTAATTTGACTTTCGAAAGAAGAAGACAAAGCGTTGTGTAAAAGACGGTATACAACGTTTAGAAAATGGTTACAGTTTAGTAGGTAAATAATGTAACATTCCAGCATTAGGAAAGTTCATTATTCCGTCCCCCTAGTAAGGTAGAATACACCTTATCGTTTTGCCCTGCCTTCAAAATCTCAGTTGGGCCCCTAAACGACTATTTACAACTTTGTTGAGCGTAAACAGCCTTCTTGCTTCAAAATTTGAGCCATATTTTTTCTTAATGTGTATAAACTTGGTTATTTATTTAGTTATTTAAAGTATTAAATAACTAAATAAATGAAGCACATAAACGTACTGCTACCAGTCAACTAAAGTGTTACATGCTCTGTGCTCTGTGCTCTGTGCAGTCAACCTTTGGGTGATGCAGAGACAAACAGTGGTAGGTGCAATCATGAACATTGAGCAATGAATATTTTAACTATAAAGATACGCATAAACCTATTAAAACTATGATATAATTTATACCTAATTACATATAAATATAGCACAAATAAATATACTTAGATACATGAATATACTTACCTAAAATAACTAAAATAACTAAAGCCTGCCGAGCTAGGCAGCCTGTGGTAAAAAAGGTAACATTTTAGTCATGCAGACTTGATAGGATTTAAAAGACATAATTATTTGAGTGAAAATGTAATTTTCCTACAACCATCGAATTTGGTATAGCGATTGATAGGCAAGTATAGAGGGTGTTCCCACAACCGAAGTACACTCACTGACTAGTTTTATCATCTCTCATCTACAGGTCAAATAAAATTGGCTAGCAGAACTCTGCAGACATGATGGGTAATCGATATAGATAGATCTAAAGTTAGATGATAAACGAAAACAAAAATGATTTAATGTTTTTGAAGTGAAAACTTCTTTAGCGGCGTTGTACACTTTTTTTGTAATGGGTAAAAAATGTTAAACTCGCGTCAGGACACGTGACCTGATCGAAAATTCGTAAGACGGATGGAGAGTGCTACGGCGTAGGTCAAACTGTGCTACGGCGTAGCTCACACTATGCTACGGCGTAGTTCACCATACCAGCATACCAGCGAATATGGCTGTTTTTTGAATAAAATATTTCGTTTGACATTTTGAAGCTTTTTTTAGATTCTATAATTAGACTCAAACTATTTTAAATAGATATTTAGTTAAGAGCGTTTACGCCGTGCGGCATTTTATACAAACTTTCAAGCCCTTATTTTTCGAAATGAATGAACCGATTTTAATGAAACTTCATACGCATAAGCAGGATACAAAGGTCTAAAAATACTAACTTTTTAGACTTTTGTATCCTGCCTAACTCGCGCCACTGTTACCGTAAGCGACACCACGCGTGTTTTGTTCATAAGACGATTAAAAAAAATACCCGCTTCGGATGTGTTCGGCTGTCCTCGGGATGTACTCGGTTTTAATGTATATCTGATATGTCAGTGAGTGATGGCAAAGTATTCTTTTTGTGTTTTGTTTTCACTTCTGTCGGCACTCCCAGAGTGCCACTGTTTTTTTTTATGGTCGCAGCTGATGTAGTTATTTGAAATATGAGTTTTATTTTAATTTAATTTAAGTATTTGGTTCACCGACAATTATTTGCACTAACATCTTGATAAAAATAACGTTTTTAAAAACTTTGAACAGTGTAACAATTACTTAAAGGTAAACACCACATGAACTAAAATTATGTTAATTTGTAAGCCTAGGTACATGTACAGTTCACAAGCCAAAAAAAAAAAATGTAGCCTATGTATAAATAAAGACTTAGTTTAGAATCTGATTGCTAAAGTTATGTAAGTAACAAAATAATGAATGCTTTATAACACCACTGGTAAACAACTCAAGATTTTAGATTTCTGCTAAGTCAGAGAATCAAAGTGGAAATCGATTAAGTCGCTGCAACTATTCAAAACCCTTTTATCGTGTTCAGATATCTATTGATCAGATATGTTTTGCTAGCTAATTTTATTGAACCCTGTATAAAGCCGCTTCTACTGCTTCACCCGCTTCAACCGTCACCATGGCATAACCCTACCGCATTCGTTCGCTGCACTTGTCACACACGTGCATAATAAAACATCTTCATGTGGCATGTACAGACGCCAGCACATCAAGCTACCCGAAACTGTCAAATTTTCCCAATCAACTTTGAACCTAACGCTTTAGCGATAAAGTTGAAAATCTAGTAAAGAAATTTGACAGATTGTAGTAGCTTGATGTGCGGTCTGTACCTCGCGCCGCGGCGATTGTCAAGTTTTCTACTCAAATTCAATTAGTTGAGATTGCAACATTAACGTAAACTGAAACGTAAAGCTCGGCGTTGGCTGTATGGACCTCGCCTGGCTGTTTGCAGGCTCGCCTTTGCCACTACAACTGACAACGGCTTTAGTAATTACGTTTCCTAGTTTAGTTTTACAATTTATGGTTGTGTTTCCTTGACTTTGTGTGAAGTTTTACGTGTAGTCTGAACTTTGATTCTACAGGTTAGTTGCAAAGTGCAACTAGTGGTCCTGTGGGAGGTAGTTCAGAATACTAATGTTATTCAGTAGAATAGTCAGTATTTGTGTGTTTGTTAAGTTAAGTTAAGCTATGCTTGCCGCGGTTGGACCGTGGATGGGTTACCATCTTCACATACCAAGAGGGGTCTTGGTATGTGCCTCCGCCGGAAAGCATGCGCCCGGCTGTCATTTGTGGATCTTTGACAGTCGTTACGGGTCGTCAGTAGCCCGAAAGTTTGACAACCAGTCTTACCAAGGGGTGTCGTATTACCCAGTAACTGGGTTGTGGAGATCAGATAGGCAGTCGCTCCATGTAAAATACTGGATCCAGCTGCATCCGGTTAGGCTGGAAGCCGACCCCAACATAGTTGGGAAAAGGCTAGGCAGATGATGATGAGGCTGTATACTTCTTAATTTGGTTAGTGTGTTCTCATTTAAGATGCGATTTTTTAAATTCTGCAGTAGGTACCTACTACTCCATTATGAAAATAACAAGGCTCTTTGTCTTTCAAACATAGGTACGTAAAACTGCAGATTCGACAATCCATCTGCGACATATCAATGATATACATAATGATCCCAAAAAATATAATTATTTTTAGTTTTTAATTAATCTAAATGTAAGTAGGTATGTAATTTTTTGCAGCTTGTTTCGTGGTCTTCTTGTCACCACAGAAATATGTGGAAAACTTTATCAATTTACATTCTACTTACAAGGAAAATTAAATTCAGCTAGTAGGTACCTACATTTAATAGCAACTTAGTCAGTTCGTACTAGAATTGCATTACACTCAAAAAGTTTCACACTTGGAATTAATGTCCATTGCGCCATTCCAGCAGTAAACGAGCAAGTTTAACTAAAACTTACACATACCTAACATAAATCACGCAATGAAACCCGCAAAGGGTTAAAACAGTTCCAGATAGAAAGGTATTTTCTTAGTATATCGAAAGGATTACGTTAAGTAATCCACGTGTCAGAGTTACTCGAGGACCGCTGTCACACAAAATGTGGAAAAAATGTACAAAGGTTGGCTAGGTCAGGTGCGCACCGGCGCGCGGCGCGAGCTAAGATGGATGACTCAATAAATACACCATGTGTATTACTAAGCCGAACATACCTCCTCCTTGCTATTTCCTTTTTGCTCCATCTTATGTTTTATGTGAATTGCTGAGTGTATTAGGTCCTTTATCACTTAGAGAATTTTCCTCACCGTTTTTCCAAGATTCTTTTCTAACTTCATTTTAATTCAATAATTCCGGTTTCAGATGCTTTTCTTAAGAGCTGATCTTTTCCTTTGATCTTAACCTTTTGTTGTTCGATGTTTATCTGTCTTCTTGTTAATGTTTGTCTTGTCTGGAATACCGAATCAATTTTCATTGAATAAGTTTTCGTTCGAATAATTCTTTTGTGTTTCTGTTTTCGTAGTCGCTGAAAAGGACAGCGATTGTTTATTCACAGCGGCAATTATTGCTTAATTACATTATTCTGTTTGTTTACGAACGCGATAAATACAGGTATTTATTTAAATCAAGCTTATAGGCTATCCAGTTGCAACTCTATGAACTCTACTTACACCATAATATTATGACAGAATGCTTGAGCAAAACACCCATTCAGTATAACGAGCTAACATCTATATTTAGTCCCCGCCATTCCATTAACATCTCCCAATATCATACACACTCCTTTCGCCGTAATATCACGTTCACGATAAGCTAATCTATGGCCTTGTTAACAGCGAAACGCGAAGTAAAAACGTCTATATGAGGCCCGGGATCATTGGAAATGGCGGGCCGTCAGCAATGCACAACAGCATTTAGAGAACCATGTCGCGGTTAGATAAAATCATTTAGCGTAGCTGGCATTTATGTAAATACCATGAATACACACGGCAAAACGATCAGACATGTATTGGACTCGTGTACTCAGGCCGTTATAGGTAATTGGCTTTGATAATCTGTGGTGCAAATTATTGGTGGGAAAAAGATTGACAATTAAAATATAGACAGTTTTCTTTTTTTTTACCTTTGAGGCTCTTGTAATGGCCGTACTGAATATTACAGCTTAACGAATGTGTTACAAAATAGAGCTTTTGATTTATTATTCCATTGTCGCACCTGTAAAGGAGGAAGTTAAAACTTTTCTATTGTAACACTGTTATTACAATACAAAGTTTTCAACTGGGACAATGAAAAACTAGCCTATTGTTTTACTTAATGAAATGTAGATTTATTGTTAGTTACGACACTTTAGAGGCATTTTCATAATTATATACCGGAGAGAATTAGTACCAAAGAATTTTAGTTAGTGAGATAATAAAATACATCATAATCCGACTAATATTATTATAATTATAAAAGGTTGTATATCTATTTTTTGTTTGGTTTGTTACTCAATCATGCAAAAACGGCTGAACGGATTTGGATGAAATTTGGCACACAGATAGTTTAGTTTAGTTGTTTACCTCGATTAACACATGATACTTCTGGACCAGTACGCAGGAACCCGTTGGATGCAAGAAGCACAGAACCGGTCGAAGTGCAGGTGCTTGGAGGAGGCCTATATCCAGCAGTGGACGTCTTCTGGCTGGAATGATGATGATGATGATGACTTCTGGACCACAGATATAAATGGACCTGGTCTATCTATGTATATCTGTGTTCTGCCGGTCGATTCTGTAAAAATCTCACCGTGAAAACGTAGGTGAAGTGAGTTTGTTTTTGCTAGGAATTGACACTAAGTATTGACAGCTCACTCCACGCTCACTTCACCTACGTTTTCACAGTGAGATTTTTTTTCAGAATAGCACTACTGGACCCAATTGTGTAGTCCAAGCAGACGAAGTCGCGGGCAGAAGCTAGTGGTAAAATAAGTTTACCTAATTGACCATAATGACCATATTCGTTACATGAGGAGGACGAAACACACGCATTTTAGTTTTAATCGACGAATGACATCAGACTTAAAACGTTTTCGTTCAAATTACTATCAATCAGCAATTAAAAAATGTAAGGTTCTCACGAAGAATTTTATTAGTTTAGTCACGGTTTGTCGATACATAATAAATACGTTGTTACGCTTAAATAATAAATTAATGTTGTTGGACAGTTAGAAACTATTAAAACGAATGTAATATTGGGGCCTGACGCGAATCTGGCCGAATGGTCCATAATCGGTTTCTTGACTTATTCAAATGTATTAGTTTTAAACGTTCGAGTGCAATTTGATTTAGGAACGACAAAGGCCGCACACACACGCGCTGTGGTCTGTGTGTAGCACATAACAGGTTTGGCATGAAAGTGTGGACGTCGCCTCAGCGAAGTGTGCCGCGCGGCGCATGAGTCCCGAGAAACTGCACTTCGCAATTTAGATCCTCGTTTTTTTTTTGTTTTTTTTTCCGATTTTGTTTATAACAAACATGACGCATAACTGGTTAGGTTTTCGTTTTACTTCATTTGTGTAAATAATGCACGTGAATAAAGATTCAAAAGATAAAGCTCAGGGTACCTAAAACATGCTTTGCAACGATTAATTTGAGCTATCTCTCTTGGTTTAGAAGTTTTATTAAAATGACTTTAACACTAGCCTTTATTTCAACTTCTGGACACGAACCCCTTTATTCTTAAACGTTGCTCAAAGTTAAGTCATTAGAGACTGTTTATCCATACATTTTTGACGTTTTAACATCACTTAACTTTAATCATCGTTTATATTTCTAAACCCCTAGAGAAGCCCTATCTTAGGAAAGTCAGTCTCGAGGTCATTTTCGATTTAGTTATAGTAAGTCAGAAGAACGTACGCAGCCTCAACAAGTTTCTACAAGTCTAGACTTATTGGTACTCGAACACACGTTTAGTGACGGAGGCTGTTTGTAAGTTAGCTAAGCCGCTTTGCAGATAGAGCAACCATTGCAGCAACTGGCAACTAGCTGCTTACAGACATCTCGGGCTATTTGGTTGTAGCAACTGGCCACTTTTAAAGGAAAAATTAAAACATTTGATAGTTGCCTCAACTAAAGTGGCTCCATCTGCAAAGGCTTGAATTTCTATGGTGCAATTCTCGCAACGTATGGTACGTAGAAAAATCTAAGCAAAATTACGCAGAAAACTTACCTAATTTAAAAGCTCTAATATTTAAAAAAAATATTTATGAATGTTATGATAATATTACAACAATACAACCTCTAAGATTTCAAAATAACATTACAGGGTCCCATTAAAATAGATGGACAGATTTTAACACAGCGCTCAGTACGTCTAACTAAAGATTGCCAAGCAAAAAAAACCGATTATTTTGACCTTAAATAATAAATTGCCGGCACATTAGTGTATTTTCGTTAGCTGATTTATTTTTCTTGTAAGTATCTATGCGTTTTTCTTATATATTTTTTTACCATCGTCCTTATTTTGGTGGTCTGAATGATTTCTAAAAGTTTGTCCATCTATTTTAATGGGACCATATACAGGGTTATTGGTAAAACACCAGCAACCTCCCCGTCGCATGTCTAATTAGCAGACACAATAGAAATTCTATTGTTATCTGTACATACCCTGTACACGCGACATGCGAAGGAGGTCATTGTACTCATCATTATGAACAACTTTTACTATGGGACCAAATCTGAAATCGCGAAAAAAACATCAGCTGTTCCCTACATTTTAAAGAGTTAAATACGAACATAAATGTAGGGAACAGCTGATTTTTTTTTCGCGATTTCAGGTTTGGTCCCATAGTAAAAGTTGTTCATAATGATGAGTACAATGACCTCTTAAGAGGTTGCTGGTGTTTTACCAATAACCCTGTATATCGTGAAGTATAAATAAATCCTTATCTATCTAAAATAGTTAAAAAGAGCGACGTAGAGCCTAAACCACTGAAGGTGGCTACACACATGACATTTTGAGGGTACATTTTCTCACGTAGGTACAGGTCCTTTTATGACGTAGGCATCTACTAAGAATGGAATCTTTTTGTATTTAAATAAAATCTCAAATATCTTTAAAAAAAATAAGAAGTGTCTATGAAAAACAAAACTTACTTGGGGTTACGGTTACGGAGAAATATGGAACACGTTTCAGGATTTTTGAAAAGCGTTCTTCTAAGAGTATAAAAGTTTGTATGGCAACGTCTAAAAGTTCGGATAAAATCTCTGGAAAAGTGCTTTATGACATGTCATTCTTGGGTTTTCTGCTATTAAATTATTCTCGATTCATGTATTTGGCTTAAAGACTATTACAAAATCTCCAATAAATTAAAGTGATGTAACAGTAATAACCTGAATTATCGCCAAAACTCTAAAAAATCTGTCTCAACTACAGTCAACAAACCAAGCGACACCTAATTATAAACACCAAATAAAGCAAGAAAAACCGACCCACAGCTCATTATTTAAACCCGTGTTGTACTGGTTATATCAAACGCGCAGTTTGTCTGACGTTTCATCCCATTTGGCTTGCCTCCAGCCGCCAGGCGCTACACTGAACTAATCAGTCCTTTTAAAAGGCTGCTGAGCGCATTCAACATGGTTGAAGAGGCTTCAAATATAGGCATCACCTAGGTAAAGCGTTTAGGTAATATGTTACGAGTACATGCTCGTTTTTATAAAGGGGTTTGTGTAAAATGTAAATGGATGTTTTATTGCCAGCATTTACAGCGTTTATATTTTGTGTAAAAAACGGTTGTTTTCAAGTTTTTTCTAGATTAAATAAATTGCGATTTCTGCAGAGCTTTAGCGCAATATAATGTCTGTTTCTGAGAATATAATAATTTAACAATATTCCCCGATTAAAGCGCAAGTTCCAATGAATAAGTCCCGAAACAGGACTGGAGTGGAATACTTAAGATTCGGGTGCGGACACTGCGGACTACCTGTCGGGCCGCTCGGGTAGTTAGTCGGGTAGTTGCAAAAACAGCGCCCGCGCACCGCTCCCACGCTCGCCGAACAGGGTCGTTGACCTCGCCGCCTTGCATTGATGCTAATTTGACGAATATTGACTAAAGTGTGATAACGACGCCGACTCTACGCGAATTCCGATCGACCGCTAAACGATACCGGCTATGCATATTATGTGATCTGTGGATTTTTGTTTGGAGTTGCTATGAATGATTTTTGTTTGGAGTTGCTATGAATGATTTTTGTTTGGAGTGGCTATGAATGATTTTTGTTTGGAGTTGCTATGAATGATTTTTGTTTGGAGTTGCTATGAATGATTTTGAATGATGTAATTAATCGATTGATTAATTTATTGCAAAAGCTTATATTATGGTGATTAAACCCTTATTCATTACTCTCCCATACACTTAATTAAACAATATCTGTCTACATGTATTAGACTAAAGGTTTTACGATTTTTTTTTAAATATTGTAAGTATTCAAAATTAAAATAATAAGAACATAAAACACAATTTACTCTCTAGAGGAGGAGGAGGCTCTCTCCCTCATCCATCCCGCCACCTCCTTCGCTAACATGACTGCTTCGCAGAAGGAGGCGACTGCCTCCCACTCCCTCCCGCTCCGGACCATGGCTTGCACCAGGGCCGGATGCGAGAGGTCGCCGCTGCTGCCAATCGCCTCTACGAGGACACGGCGGAGCTCCGCCCAAGCGGCCCAGACCTCCACCGAGTGCTATGGACGATCCCAGCAATGGTTGTCGTCCATAGGACAAGGGACCAGGCGTTTCCTCCCGCCTGATGATGTGCAGGAACCTCCCGAAACATCCGTGTCCGGTGAGGACCTGGGTCAGGCGGTAGGTGAGGGCGCCGTGACGCCTCTATAGCCACTCCTCAAAGAGGGGTCTTATCGCCACTATCGTGGCGTGCCCTGCGTTGCGTGCGACAGTCGCTCTTTCCAAGCCGCCATGAGATCGCGCCGGAGGTCCGTCCGCTCCGCCGCGATTTGCCGCGGAAGCGGAGTTTTCCCCCGGCGGAGTGCCTCCACGCGCCACTCACACAGGCGCGCGAGGACTATCGCCTACAGATCCCATGGCGGCAGTCCGGCAAGGAGGCTTGCCGCCTCGCCCGAGATCATTCGGTAGCCCCGGATAAGCCTTACAGCTACCACCTTCTGGGGCCCGCAATGAACGCGCCCTCACCGGGGCCCCCTAAAGGGCCATGGACCGCCGGATTGATGTCCGCCGGATTATCGGATATACTTAGTTGAAGTTTAGTAAGAAACCGATGGATGTTCTCGACTGAAATTTAATTTGTTACATGAGCTGTTTGTTTTTTATTAATAAAATAAAATATTCGAGAACATCCACCGGTTTCTTACTAAACTTCAACTATATCCGACGATCCTGCATACTTATAAATCTCTTTTGTTGACTGTACCTACTTATCTGTTTTGATTTAGTCTGACTGAGCTGGAATTCAAATTATTTCGAGAAGCGAAATTCTAAGTAAAGTAGGATACAGAAAAACTAGTTCATTTTATTCATGTGTTGGTCTGTTTTTTATCTCTCTTCATCTGTTTATAGATCTAATAGAATAGATACATAGCCTGTGTTTTAGTTTTTTGATAACGATACTGCGCGGTAACGTTATTTACAAATTTGCAACGCCTTTTTTATTTATAATGTCTGTGAGTAATTCTAAAATGGGCGGAAAAAGCCTGTTTCTATATTAAAATATTCCGGCGCTACGTCATCTTTTGAAGGTTAATTATGAAATGATAATCTGAATTGTCTTTCTACCGTATTAATCATGAAATAATAATATTGTTATTTCCGTCGCTATTTCCCTTCCTAACGCGACGCGCGACCGTCAAAATTTCACGAAGAATTTTCTTTTATTTTTTCATTTTTCCGGCTTGGCAGTAAAGTGTGTAGGTACCGAAGAACAGTTCCTTGCATAATAATTTATGACCAATTAAAGCTTCGGTACAAAAACGTTGCATGATCTCATCTTTCACAAAAACAAACCTAATTGGCTCTCACATCATTGTAAGCCATGTAGAAGAAACAATGTTTCAGTCAAATTACGGAAACATCCCGTCCGTCAGTTTTTTAGAATTCTAGCCCTGTGGGGGTGAAAAGACGAATCTTATTCCTTTGGTTAATAAACTTGAAACTTTAGTAACATAAAAAGTCTTTTACAAAAAAAAAAAAAACATCCGACTTCGAAAAAAGAAACATAACTTTAATTTCGGAAGTCGGTGGCAAACAACTTGTTGTAGGTAGGTTGTGTAGTATAATACTACTTGCTATGTTAATATAAGTGAAATTATTATAACATCATCAATATAAACTAAGTGGCAAAAATACGTACCTATTATTGAACTCAAAAACTACCCAAGCAAAGTTAATAAAATTTGTATGGGACCACCACTCATTTAAGATACTACTATTAAAGATTTTTTGAAATCCATGTCATGTACAGTCAACAAAGGAGTTAAGTATACAGGAGCGTCGGATATAGTTGAAGTTTACTAAGAAACCAATGGATGTTCTGGGCTGAAATTTAATTTAATAAATGAGCTGTTTGTTTTCTATTAATAAACTAAAATTTTATTCGAGAATATCCATCGGTTTCTTAGTAAACTTCAACAATATCCGACGCTCCTGTATACTTAACTCCTTTGTTGACTGTACCATTGACGGAGATATCGCGTAAAATATATATTTTAAATACAGTCGAATTGATAACCTCCTCCTTTTTGAAGTCGGTTAATTATTTATAGATGCGGCACTTACAGCCACAATGTATCTATCCCTTGAAAATTCCACTGAAAAGTGATAGGAAAGCAAACGACACAATTTCATTTACTTGATTTTTTACCAATAGTTTTGGTTTAAAAATAATTGATGAAATTTCTATAGGACCAATCTGAAAGTATATCCTTTCAAATAAAATAAAAAAATCCAAATTTATAAATAACGTAGTTCTGAGGTAGGTACCTAAAATATAAAAAAAAAAATATATTCAACCGAATCGACAACCCCCTCCTTTTTTTGAAGTCGGATAAAAATTGTTATAAGCAGCCCCCTAATTGTGTAACACACTATTAATCACTGATTTCTGATTTTGCTAATCCATTGCTTGATAAATCATAATGTTCGAAAAAAAAATCTGCTCAACAGCGTAAATAACGCAATGAATGTTCTTGAACTGTCAAAATGAAAGCGATTTAGCTGTTAGTGTGTTACGCAATTACTCCATTGTTTATGGATGCGTAAGCAGGTAGCTGCCATTATAAAATCATCACTCTAAAGTCTAAAATTACATAAAAGTTTCAAGCAATAAATGTGTCACACTATGTATTTGGCTATTAGGTACGTAATGGTCCTAGGTAGATTTAATGAACTTTGCAGACAATATACTAGAGAACGTAATAAGGTAGTTTGGGCTTAAGTTAATAATTGTATATAATAAAGGAAAATACGTAAACAGTAGTCATGTATAATAAAATAATATTGTCAAAGCTAAAAATTACTTTACTAAATTACCCTGTATAATTATGTAGGTACTAATAATAAACCAAAAGAGTTTGTGTGAACGCGCTAATCTCTGGTCGGATTTGAAAAAAAAACTTTTTGTATTTGATAACCCAATTTTTGAGAAAGGGGTGACGGGGTGGGTCGCGGGAACAAGAAATTTCACGCGGGCGAAGTCGCGAGCAGGAGCTAGTTGCATATTTTTGATTGATTTTTTTTATGCAGACTGAGAACGTCATCCGTCGATACGAAGCTTAATTTAGTGTCGTATTGGCAATACCTCCTTATTGTATAAAAATCTGTCAAATTCACGTGTAGAGTGCTAAGGACCTGAATGACATTGTCACGGGGGCGTTGTTGGTGAAATTGTTACAGACATAATTGTACTGACAAAACAAGATGGCGTCGCCAGTTTCGATTTTGGCCATCACGCGCCAAAGTAACCATAAAGCGTTGTAAAAACTACAATTCCATCAAACTTAAAAAAAAATAAAAAACATATAGGTAGTTAAAACCTCCAAGCTAGGCTGAATGGCGACCAATCAGTTGCCTGCCTAGCACATAACGTGCGACAGCCATGTCAAATCTTGTTCACCACACGGTTATCATGACACCGCACCGCTTACACGCGGCGCCCCGCACCGTTACGCTTACCTACACTGCTCAACAACTTTATAAGCCGCCTTACAATAACTTCATATGCTAGCTTAGGGTGAGATACAGAGACGAAACTTTGCGTAAACTTACGCTCTTCGATCTGTCAAAATCACGCCATGGCTTTGACAGATCGAAGATTAAGTTTTACGCTGAGTTTCGTCTCTGTATTTTATCCTATAGAAACTTTAAACAATGGACACGCAGAAGTAGCCTCATTGGTTACCAAGACGCTTTGAACCGTTTTGTAGGTTCTTGCCCGTTCGTCTCCATGGAGATCTACGTTTTGGAATGGACATCTTTAACTTTCTGACTAACTGATCGACTCCTAGACAATTCAAAAGTGCCTGTAAATGGTTTAATTGAGATAAATGTTTCGAGTTTGAGTTTCGAAATGAAAAGTTCATTGTGAAGAAATGCCTTGTTGGAGACTAGTTAAAACTTCGCGTGACCGGACAACTAGCTCTTTCTTTGGGCGAAGAACTACCTATAATAGCATTGTCATTCAAGATGGCGAATCTGACAATGTTGTCAGTCTTTTGAGCACGTTTCTAGAATCAGGTGACTAAAGTGTCCTTATACAGACTAGTTGCGTAATTAAGTAGGTATACACTTTCAATCACATTACGTTGAAAGATATTGCTAATCCATTGCTTCAATAAGTTCGAAAAATTTGCCTGCTCAACAATGTAAATAACGCAATGAATGTTGTTGAACTGTCAAAATTGCTACTGATAGTCATTATCATCATCTGCAGTCTAACCGGATGCAGCTGAATACCAGTATTTTACATGGAGCGACTGCCTGTCTGACCTCCACAACCCAATTACTGGGTAATACGATACCCCTTGGTTAGACTGGTTGTCAGCATTTCGGGCTTCTAACGACCCGTAACGACTGTCAAAGATCCACGAATGACAGCCGGGACCAACGGCTTTACGTGCTTTCCGAGGCACGGAGGGGTTTTGGTATGTAAAGATGGTCACCCATCCACGGACCAATCGTGGCAAGCGTAGCTTAACCTGATCAATCGACCCGTGCGGCTGTACTTAGCCACAAGCCCCTCAAAATTGCTACTGGTAGTGTAACCCGCCTACTTTAATGCTCAATTTTGTCATTTTAAACTTGAGTTTTGTGTCTTTATAGATACTTAAGTTTACTTAACTACTTTAGCAGTTCGATAAGTGTTACGGTAGTAAAATCCTTATTTAATGTAAAATTCTAAAACTAGAGACGTTTGAAAGTTGCCGTTTCATTAAAGTAATGCCAGCAGTAGCCGATACTGGCAGGAGCTTGGTGTTTCGAAACCACGTTTTAGATAGATTTTTTCTTTACATTTTCATTTATTTGTAAGGGGCTGTCCATTAACCCGTAGTATGTCGGAACGTAGATCCACGCGAGACACAATGGCTTTTTAATTGTTTCTGTAATTACGACATTCAACCGGTTAATCACGTGAGGCTCGAAAGGGGGGGAGAGGGGTCCATGAAAAATCACAAAATATCACAAGGGAGGGGGTGTAGTAATATATCACGTGTATTTATTTTTTCGTCAAACGCGCTTGTAGTGTGACTTTGATTCGCCGTTGCCATGTATTAAAAAAAAAATCAAGATTCTTTGTAGGTACTAAAAAATACACGTGTTATGGGGGGGGGGGTAGTCTTAATCCTCACCATGTATCACCAAGGGGGAGGGGGGGTTAAAAATGCCAAAAAAAAACATTACGTGATTAATGGACGGCCCTAACACGGGTGCCTCGCCCCGTATCAACTGTCAACGACCTTCGAGTATACCAATAGTCCATATTCGATCGAAGGTACCCTTCGAGGGTCTCCCTAGGGAATTAAAAGGTATGACGATTATCTTTTATTCAAAACCTTGATACAAATAAGTAGGTACAGCAGTTGAACACGCTTACGAAAACAGAATAATAACTTCACCTTTTTGAAGTTCAACTGTCAAAGTGACGATTGAAGCAATAAACGGTTGTCGGCTTTAGCCCACAATCACAGAATAAATAGTTGCCACAATAATGTAGGTACAGTCACCAAAAGAGATACCTAAGTAACCAAGGTCGTCGGTTAAAGTTGAAGTTTAGTAAGAAACCGATGAATGTTTTCGAATACAATTAAATTTGATAAATGAACTCTTTGTTTTAGCTATTAAATTAAATTTTATTCGAACACATCCATCGGTTTCTTACTAAACTTCAAGTATATCCGACGACCCTGGTTACTTATCTCCTTTGGTGAGCGTACACGCAAGTGAAGCCGTCGCGTTTTCACTTTTATTTACTTAGGCGCCTAAATGTTTTCATTCCGACCTTTTAAGCCAGTCGGCCGGGCGGAAAGCAAACTCGTTCGGTGCACGCCAGTAGGTAAGTCAAACGTAACTGTTACCGTCTGAACTCGGGCTTACGCACTAACTATTGTTAACTCACCAAGTTTTACGTAAATACTAATTATTAGCTAAAGTATGAGGTCGCGAAAAAAAAATCAGCTGTTCCCTACATTTTGACGAGTTATGCGAACATAAATGTTGGGAACAGCTGTTTTTTTTTTTTTTGCGATTTCATGTTTGTTCCCATGGTAAAAGTTGTTCTTAATGATGAGTACAATGACCTCTTAAGAGGTTTTGGGTGAATTCAATAACACCTGTATAAAGCGTTTTATATCAAACTAGCTTCTGCCCGCGACTTCGTCCGCGTAAAATTTCTTGTTCCCCGACCCCGTCGCATCGCATCGCCTGCCCGCTGTTAGTTCGGTTTCGCGATCTCACTTTTTTTCTTTTTGCTCGGCTCCTAAGAGCTCTAGCGGGATGGTAAACAGCCTATAGCCTTCCTCAAGAATTGGGCTATCAAATGCAAAAAAGAATTTTCAAATCCGACTGGTAGTTCCAGAGATTAGCGCGTTCAAACAAACAAACTCTTCAGCTTTATTATTAGTATAGATATAGATACTCTTCAAAGATCTTATACTTACAATCATCAACAAATATATTTCGAAAAAGATTATTACAGGATTTTATGTTGATAAAAAACTCTATGGCCCATAACTCCTTAATAGGTACCAACTCTTAACATCTTACACACGTGATAACTTTTAAACGAAATATCCGATTGAGATGAAACAAAAAGTATTTTACTTCTTCATAAATACTCTTGATAACATAATGCTTAATTTCGATAAAGATTAATATTACGATACATATTTAACGTAGTTATTTTTTCTTCAGACGATTTAATAATTATTTTGAACACAAAATCGGTTATTGTGATTAAACCATGATAGCTAGATATATGTTCTCGCGGACTTTTTTGTAGGTCTTAATGGGCTCTACAAACCCGTAGTACATCATTTTGTTCTATTGTCAATAGTTTTTGCAGCGCACGCAAAAATAGTTTTTCGATTTTACACCTTGTGTTACAAAATAGCAATTTTATTACGGATCCCTAATTTTGAAAAAAAAAAAATAGCCTATAGCCTTCCTCGATAAATGGACTACCCAACACTAAAATAATCATTCAAATCGGACCAGTAGTTCCAGAGATTAGCGCGTTCAAACAAACAAACAAACAAACAAACTCTGCAGCTTTATAATATTAGTATAGATAAAATAAAATTCGGAGGCCCATAATTCGTAAATGGTGCGTCGTAGGGTCATACTTCTCAGAACCTAAATAGTTTCTATGGTCAAGGTTAACCCGAAACTGCAATAAAATTGTCAGATTTCCGAAAAAAAATCCCAATAAAATTGAAATTGAGTGCGTTACCCCTACCTGCTGACCAAGTTTCGTCTTAGTTCTGAACCGAAGCTAGCAAGTCTATTAATTGCATACATACACTTCCTACCTAATTACAGAGTGACAGGAAAATAGATTTGTTACCATGGATTCAGTACATGATCCTGAACCTTATTACTTAGAACTGCCGTTCCATACATTTTGACCGCGAGGCACAGATTAGATGAAACAGCGGCGTCGATCTGCCACCTGTATTTGTTTGGATTGGTACAACTAAGAATGCGTTCCGAGTTGCGCTGTAGGTAATCGATTTGAGCGAACTAATTTATTCCCGTTCCGAAATTCCGAATTTTAAACTAACGTGACATTTTCGAAATTGTGCTTCTGGCTGACAGTCATCACCTTACCAAAGAAGAAGAAGAAATATGGTGTATACACAAAGAAATACTGTAATCCAACAATGAGTATTCATGTGAATATAGTTTTGACATTGAGCGAGCAATGTGAGCGCGTTCATGAGCATTCCGAATTGTTGACAGCTCTCAGCTGTCATAATTGTGATAATAATATCTAAATCGGAACGCAAATTATTGACGTGAGCGTTGTGAGCGATTATGGCATAATTCGGAATGCAGCCTAACTTCCCAGCATTTGGGAGTGAACACACCGTTATTTTTGTAAAGATAAATGGAAGGCTAGCAAGGGATCAATCACTTAGTCCAGTACATTCATATTTTATGTATTTTGGGATGTAATATTGATAAAGTATCCATAACACGTTGCCCCGGTCGAAATATCTCGAGGAGAATACGCACATCAATTTCGAAATATTTTTTGTGCCACAGCCTAAAAATAAAAATGTCATTAAAACCATAATCACATCAACCGCGAAACTAAAACGAAAACAAAATGCGCGGCAAAAGCAAAGCTCTGAAAAAAAAACAGCAACCTGGCGAAAAGTTTTTGAGCTAAAATTCCATCATACGAGTTCTTGATGTATTGCCTGTTGTCTGATGAAACAATTTTTTTCGCCTCCAAAAATGCAGTTACTGTGTAACGGATAAAAAGTGGTAATTGTGCCAAAGATGGTCGTTGCAATTTTCGGTCGGGGCCCGTTTTTGCGACGGGAGCGGGATGCGGCGGGATGTCGCGGTAATTGCGTCGCTCCTGACATGACAAACCACTTTGAGACTACCCGTCTTTGAATGTTGTACCTTTGGGATATTTATGTGATACCTATAATGTTCGATGTAGTAATACTAACAACTGTACTGTTTACCTCATCATCTGCCTAGCCTTTTCCTAACTATATGGTTGTCGGCTTCCAGTCTAACCGCATGCAGCTGAATACCAGTATTTTACATGATGCGTCTGCCTATCTGACCTTTACAACCCAGTTACTGGGTCATACGATACCCCTTGACCTAAGACTGGTTGTCAGACTTTCGGGCTTCTGACTACCGTAACGACCACGAATGACAGACGGGACTTAACGTACTTTCCGATGCACGAAGGGGTCTCGATATGTAAAGATGGTCACCCACCATCCACGGATCAACCACGGCAAGCGTAGCTTAACCTGATCGGTCGACCCGCGCGGCTGTTATTACTTAGCCACAAGTGCCTCAGTTCCGTACTGTTTACCTATGTTCTACAAATAAAAATATTATAGGTTAGTAAAAAAGTTAGGCGGTAGGTACCTACACAAGACCATTTCTCGTATAGATCTGAGATAGGGATGAAAATCGATGTAGTTTTGATCCAAATTAAAGTTTCTAGTGGATATGGTGCTGATCTATATGCGTCATGTTCGTGAACGGGCGCCGTCAGTTGAGGCTGGTCATCACTTAGCTGCCTCGGATTATTTTTTTTTAATTTTTTTTTGGATTGTTGTTTTCTTACTATTTGCTGTACTCTGGACGCTTTTAACGCGGTACGTCTTTTTTACATCGTTCTCACATAAAATTATAAATTCAACATTAATGATGTACCTAAGTAATATATTTGTAAAAATATAATGTAAATGAGTGTCCATGGAGTTTCTTGCCCGTTCTTCTCCATCGGTACCTACGCTTTAGAATGGGCAAGTTAGCTTCATATTTTCTGACTGACCGACTTCTTGACAATTCAAAAGTGCCTGTAAATGGCTAAATTAAAATAAATGCTTTGAGTTTGAGTTTGAGTTTGAGAAATACCAACTGTATTGAGTGGTAGTAATTTAATACGAGATTTAGCCTTCGCAGCTCTATTACTGCTAAAAGGATTATTTTCATCGATACCATTAAAAGTTCAAAGTTTCAGCGATAAAGCTGTAAAATTACGATGAACAGTAAAATAAAAGACTTTAAACCGAACTATAAAATAAATCTGAATAGGTACTTAAAATAAGTAAATCCGTGAGTAATTTACTATTTTTACTAACGCCTGCGCAGTTGATCTAAAAGCCTGACGAAAATGAAAAAAACCACAACATGAAAAATTTAGGTTTAATTGGGTTTAATGAGGTACCTTTATGTACACTGGCGCCGATTACCTTGTTCACAAACTAAACTAAATTTAAGTTTAGTGCATCTTTTTCTTTCTATTTCATTAAGAAAAGGACAGAAGATAAATAGGTATTAGTTTAGACTTGTCAAATTAAGATACTCCATAGACAAATTTAGACGAGATTAAAAAATTGGCCAAAAAATACGTTAATTTACGTCAGGCGCTGACTAATTTGACAGGACTCAACTAATATTTTTTATCTTCTCTCCTTTTCTTAATGAAATAGAAAGAAAAAGATGCACTGAACTTAAATTAAATTTAGTTTAGTTTGTGAACAAGGGAATCGGCGCCATTATCTGCCAAACTCTCCGAGGAATACAGATGTGACGATAAGATACAGACGCGGACGCCCGCACATCAAGCTGCCCGAAACTGTCAAATTTCCCCAATTAACCTTGAACCTAATGCTAATAGCGGTAAAGTTGAAAATGTAATTAAAAAATTCTAGTAGATTGGTGTGCATGAAAATTTTACGGGGGGCTATCCGAATTTACCTGTTTTTTAATCAATTTTAAATGATCAAATTAGTGTAGGTTCTGAAAAAATGTATGCCATAGATACTTACATCCTTGTTTTACAGAAATTAACGGTCCAAAGCACGATAAATTGTAATTTTCTCGATGAAAAATAAAACCGAAACAGGGTGGGTCCATTTCAAAACCATTTTTCGTTTCATTTCCTAATTACAGCACAAAATAATATGAAAATAGTATGTAGATATTATAAGGTAATCGTATTTTAGAGGGAATTACACGATAACTCGAATCATTTCAGCGTAATCAATCACCAATACCACCATACCCCACCATCCCATTCCGCTTAGTGATACAACAAATTCCACTTTAAAAGTACGCGATATTCTCAATCCCAAGCTAACAAATCGCATGCGATTAATCTCAATAGGGACATTATAACGTCTATTATCCTTTCAGAAAACTGGAACAACGAGAACTGCGAGAACAGCGGGAACTTGTCTTTTCTCATGCAAATGCGGACACGGGAAGTAGAAATCTGTTTCTATTTCAAGAGCTGGACCCGCGTCGTGGTTGCAAGCTATGCAATATAACGGAGCCGGGATTTAGGGTTCCGTACTTTGAGTACGGACGATGGGACCCTACTAATCCTTATAGGATCACTTTGTTGTCCGACCGTCTGCCATGTCTGTCTGTCAAGGCCCTTTTTCTCAGGAACGCAAGGAGTTGATTAATATGAAATACGTAAGGTCAGACCTTTGTATTTTTTTAGAATTCCAAGGGACCGTATACTTAGTAAGTCCCTTTTTGGAGTTCTAAAAAAATCAAGCTTCTAAGCACAGACTACAAGTCTGTGCTTCTAAGTCAACGAAATAAAAAAGTACGGCCATTTATGCGATTACTCGCAAATAAATCGAAACCTATAGGGTACTTCTCGCTGATCACGCTGATGAATCATGAAATTTGGCAAGAAGCAAGGTAGCACAATTAAAGGAAAATGTCCGAAAAACGTAAATTTCTAGTTTTATCACTTAAAAAAATATTTTTGCGATAGCAAATTTACATTTTGCAGTTGGAGAATTCCGTCTCGTTTACATATTTCAATATCGATGAATGGGAGAATTTTTTTAAACTACAAAGTTTAGTTTGATCTAGGCATAGATTCATCCCAACTACGGAGCCCTTCGTGTGCGAGTCCGACTCGCACTTGACTGCTTTTTAAACAAACGTTTATTTTATATTGCTTCGTTCACTTACTGTTATTTACTTGAATGTATTTTTGGTTTATTTTAGTTCTGTAGGCACCACTATTTAATTTAATACAAGACCACTAAGACTGACTAAGCGACATGTTGATGAAGTTTCATTCATGCAATTACTGTTATTTATTCTAATGCTTCGTGCACTTACTGTTATTTATTTTAATGTATGTTTGGTTTATTTTACTTCTGTACCACTATTTAATTTAATACAAGACCACTAAGACTGACTAAGTAAGCGACATGTTGATGAAGTTTCGTTCATGCACTTATTGTTATTTATTCTAATGCTTCGTGCACTTACTGTTATTTATTTTAATGTTATTTTGGTTTATTTTACTTCTGTACCACTATTTAATTTAATACAAAACCACTAAGACTGACTAAGCGCCTTGTTGATGAAGTTTCATTAATTTTCGAACTTGCTTTTGTTTAGTTTGGTAGATTGACCTTAGTTAGGGGTAGAAAAATCTGACTACTAGTCGTACCAAGGGGTATCGTGTTACCCAGTAACTGGGTTGTGGAGGTCAAATAAGCAGTCCCCATGTAAAATACTGGTATTCAGCTAAGTACATCCGGTTAGACTGAAAATCGACCCCAACATAGTTGGGAAAAGGCTAGGCTGATTGATTGAGTTTTCGACTTTATTTTGTACTTATTAAATAGGTACTAGCTGCGCCCCGCGGTTTCACCCGCATAAATCTCGATACCGTGATTTCTAATATGTATAATTCAATCATGATTCGAAAGACACGTGGCGCCATCTTTTATCATAATAACGTTATTGTAATTTTCCTCTGGAACAGCACTTTTTTTCGGGATTAAATACCTTTAATCCCGAAAAAAGTGCTGTTCCAGAGGGAAAACATAGTACACGTGAATCATAGTACACTTGTCTGCCAGTGAACGAATTCATTTTTAGATTTTTAACACGTTAGCTGCGGCAAAAAAATCATAAACTTTCATCTGGTGCGGTGGCGGTCGAAATGGACATCCATCAGGGACCGTGTATTATTCACCGTCAGTGCGATGATGGTCGAAAAGGGCCCGCCACGATGTTTTAATGCCAAATACCTACATTTGTAACTACGAGCCGAAATCTATATTTGTTTCTGTCGAACTCCTACAAATACCGAAGATAATCGTTCCCCACCAGCGAGAAAGATATAGTTTTGACCGTGCGCACCAGCGCTAAGCTCCGCGTCGGGCCGATTTTGTGTGATCCGCAGTGAACTTGTTAACAAGTTGATAGGTCATAATCACGTTATGACAGGCCACAGGTGTCAATTCCACCTATAGGAGTCGCTCATTGATCGGCACAACGAGCCCGTTTGAGAGTAATGCGGTAATCACATCAGTAATGAAATCACTCATTTGTGCGCCATGTGGGTGGATCCTGCTCACTCACTTTTTATTACTCCTAATCACATCATAATACCCGCATGTGATGTCGTGTGTGAACTTTACCTTATTCATGATAATTTACTGTCTAACTTGAAATATTATGTCTACACTCTTCGATTTACGGCGAATTCCACCAATGAACCTCGTTCAAGAGCCGTATTCCACATTGGGCACCCGCTTAAATGGCACCTGACTGAATACTGACACACAGCGGCACATTCACTCAGGTGCCATTTAAGCGGGTGCTCAATGTGGAATACGTTATTCAAGAGGTGTCAGTGTGAATATTCCACAGCAATGATGACACTGACAGCTCCTGAATGCGGTTTAGATGTGTTGGTCGCGTTCGGTTTCATTAGTGTTTGCCCTAAGATAAGCAGCTGTTGAATACCACTAGACGTGTTAAGTCTGGTGTTACACTGCATCTTCGGTTACTTTAGTTATATACCTTCTGCAACTGCCCCGTTGCTGCGCTGCTGCTGCTGAGCGTGGGGTCCTGGGTTCGATTCCCGGATCGGGCAAAGTGTTAGAGTTTTTCCATCAGGAATTTCTCAGTAACAGCCCGGAGTTCGTAAGTTGGCGGTGTGATACCCCCGTGCCTCGGAAAGATCGTTAAGTCGTTGGTCCTGCGCCTTATCTCTCTCCGGTCGTGTCGGATTGCCGTCCCATCGGACTATGAGAGTGAGGGAAGAGGGAGTGCACCTGTGTCTGTGCGCACACTTGTGCACTATAATATCTTCCGCGCCGAAGGCTAGTCTCCGTTGAGATTGGCAGCCGTGGCCGAAATTCGGTCTGGAGGACTTTATTTTATTTATACCTTCTGCAAGCGATTAGGTAGTTCTTACACCTACTGCAGACCACAATACTATACCTACTCGTTGTATTCCATATTTTCATGTATTACTGCTGATTTTATTCAGTAACCGATGTTATTTTACATAAGAATTGCCCATTCCACAAAAAAAGCTCTAAACCCTCCATAATTTATCAATTGTATCTAATTCTGGCTACGTTACACCGTATCTTATCTTCATGCATTACCTACCTACTGCTGAATTTTTGGTAAGACTAAAAGCCGACCCCAACATAGTTGGGAAAAGGCTGGCAGATGATGATACTGCTGATTTTGTTCAGTGACTGTGTTTTACATAAATGACGATCTAAGGATCTATTTGACGAGGATACGGTGGAGCACACGGTGGAGCACACGGTGGAGCACACGGTGGAGGTCTGCCCCGCTTGGGCGGAGCACCGCCGTGTCCTCGTAGAGGCGATCGGCAGCGGCGGCGACCTCTCGCGTCCGGCCCTTGTGCAAGCCATGGTCCGGGGCGAGAGGGAGTGGGAGGCAGTCACCTCCTTCTGCGAAGCAGTCATGCTAGCGAAGGAGGTGGCGGGACGGCTCAGGGAGAGAGCCTCCCGTCCCGGCCGCCGCGGGAGACGCTCCGGGCATCGGGAGCCGCGCGACGACTCCCGGCCACCGTAGGCGCGGGCCTGCGGGCGTAGAGTAATGGGTAGCTCACCGTCCGATCAGGACCAGGCCCGTGCCGGACGGCGCGTACGTGTTCCACGCGCGCCTCAAAGAGATGTCAGCATCGAGGAGGGGCCCCATAGGGCCGAAGCCTGCCGGGTCAGCGGGATTGTCCGAAAGGGTTACCGCTGGCCCGGAACATAAAGGGCTAAGGAAGGAACACGAGTGGGTTTTAGTCAGTAAGAGTCTGACACTCCCTTCCGCTCCACCTAGAGCGGGAGGGGTCATTTGATGATTTCCCATCCGCAAAAAAAAAAAAAAGGGTCTATTTGACCATTCCACAAACAAAGCTCTAAATTCTCCATAATTTATCCATTGCATCGACTTTGGGCTATGCTATAATACACACTAACTTCGATTACTACATACATGAGTGCTGATTTTGCTCAACGACGGGATATTACTTAAACGACGCCATTTACCGAAGGATCATTGGACCATCCCTCAAATAAAAAGCTATAAAACCTCCATAATTTGTCCATTGAATCGGAGAAAACTGACGACGACGACGCGACGCTTGGACTGACGATAGCCGGATCTACTCCGTTTTATATTTACCTATTCATAACCCGATCTGTCGGTCGATTCTGTAAAAATCTCACCGTGAAAACTTAGGTGAAGTGAATTTGTTTTAGCTTAGGACCATCCACAGACCAACCGCGGAAAGCGTAGATTAACCTGATCGTTCGACCTGGATACTGGATACAGCCTATAATGTTCCCACTGCTGGGACACAGGCCTCCTCTCGGTGAGAGGGAGTGAGCCGTAATCCACCACGCGGGCCCAGTGCGGATTGGTAGATGTCACATGTCTTCGAATTTTTGGTTCTAGGACCGTTCATCGTTCGACCTGTGCGGCTGTTATTATTTAGCCACGGGCCCCTTCATTATTTAGCTCCGGAAGCCAGGCTAGGCAGATGATGGTGTGACCGGCAAATCTTCATCTCGTTCCTAGAAGGGAAACAGTAATCCTGCACGTCTGTACCTACTTAGACATACAGGTGTTATCACTGTAGTCCCAGATACTAATTAAGATTAAAAGCTTAATTAAATCACTGGCGCCAACTAATTAGATATGGATCAAGTCTGTTATATACATATATATATATAAATATATATATAACTAGATACGGAGATTAATGAGTGCGATAGGATGAATACGTACAGTCAACAAAGGAGTTAAGTATACAGGAGCGTCGGATATTGTTGAAGTTTACTAAGAAACCGATGGATATTCTCGAATAAAATTTTAGTTTATTAATAGAAAACAAACAGCTCATTTATTAAATTAAATTTCAGTCCAGAACATCCATCGGTTTCTTAGTAAACTTCAACTATATCCGACGCTCCTGTATACTTAACTCCTTTGTTGACTGTACCTACATTTAATTTTCACTATGGGTTTTTAAACCGCAATCGGATTTAAATGGATTGGGTTTCAAATGAGTTAAGTATATTTTATTGGGTGGACTTTTGCAGAATTCAATCGTTATCGGGAACAATATCGCTCGGTTAAGTAAAAATAAAAGATTTTGATAATAAAAAGGATTGAGATTTTAGAATTTCAAAACCATAGGTAATTACGTAACTAGGTAGTTCAGTTTCAGTTGTCTTCAAATTCGAGTTCATGAATCTTCAACCAACCAATTATAATCTACTAGCTGCGCCCCACGGTTTTACCCGCGTAAATGTCGATCCCGTGGGAATATCGGGATAAAAAGTAGCCTATATGTTAATCCAGGGTGTCAGCTACCTCCATACAAAATTTCATCAAAATTGGTCCAGCCGTTTGAGCGTGAACAAGTAACAAACATATAAACACACCCCCACACACACACACTCACAAACTTTCGCCTTTATAATATTAGTGTGATTCCTGATTCGACCTTAAAAAGCTATCCCAAAACAGATGCTTACTGCGGTGCTATTCTGTAAAAATCTCACCGTGAAAACTTAGGTGAAGTGAGCGTGGAGTGAGCTGTCAATAGTGTCAATTCCTAGGAAAAACAAACTCACTTCACCTAAGTTTTCACGGTGAGATTTTTACAGAATCGACCGGCTGATCTGCGTAAGGGCGCGTTCACATCGCTTCCTCAAAAGAAAAGCATTTAAGAGTAAACTAGTCGTGAGCTCAAACTCACTGGTAGTCATGGCCAAAAAGCACGCTGTCTGACCTGGCTTCGTGTCCGACAGAGCTAGTATCAGTGCTGAGCAGTTAGACGCTATTCTAAACAAACAGCGTCTAGTTCTCACGCACAGAAACACCTTTCCGAACTGATAGGCGCGTCAAAAAATTCTAAAAGTGCTTCGGAAAATCGAGCGTTTATGCAAAAACCACTGCATAAATCAATTACAAATAAAGTTTATTGAACTCTTCGATAACTGAGATTTGTCGGTACGGACTCGGTTTTGAAGATTATACAGTTCTTTTATTACTTATTTACACCCAAAATTACGTTTAAAATACCAATAAATACGAATCTTTGTTGGCTCATAACTTTTTAATGACTTAATATTTTACTATTCTGTTGTTCGTGTATTTTAAATCAAAACGATATCATGTTTAACTTTGGACGCACGATGTCAAACAGTGGAGTAATACCTACTCTCCCGAAATTTGTATGGAAAAAGTATCGAGTAGCCGACCATAGTTGGGAAAAGGCAGGCAGATGATGCGTGTGTTCCGCAATTAGGATGCTGCCTAGAGTTTTCCCAACCATGTTGGGAGCGATTTCCAGTCTTACCAGATGCAGCTGAATATCAGTATTCTATATGGAGCAACTGCCTATATCTGACCTCACTATTACTAAACATTTAAAATTTTATTTTACCTATATAAAATTAAAAACATAAAAAAATATTCATTTCGAAAATCGAGCTCATAAATCCTGCAATCTCTCTACTCTATTTCTCATACTTAGTCCGTTTTTATTAGGTCTCATACTAGGTCAGTTTGTCTGTCAGTTCTCTAACCACGAGCAACTTTTGTCTCAGCAACTAATTTGTCTAATTTTACGCGATTTGTATCCAATATTAATCAAATTACATACGTAAACATTTAACCGCATTCCTAACCTTTACTGGACCTGGGGACCTTTACTGTGCGTGGTTCTACACGCACTTGCCGTATCGATATGTTGGTAATGTCCTGAACAAAGAATACATGCGTCCCATCACTACATACTGTACGCAAGTGCCGTTCGGGGACTGAAACAATAACGATAAATTGTTCCACCGAATCGCACGTTACAACATTTTGTTTCAGTGCGGTTAGTGGAAGTGCTCAGGTGCGGTTCAAATCAGTGCTCTGAGTAGAATACCTCGGATCTCGACCCGAAAATCTCATCACAAGAATTCGTTTTCGATATAAAATGAAGTACCTAGGTATGTTTATATTATGCATGCGTTTAGTAAAGTAGTAGTTAATGTATTTATTTACGAGCAGCTCCCAGTTTAACCTAGATGAAGTTAGCTGTAACTAGGTTAAACAGTAAACTGGAAGTTGACCATTACGTAAAACGAATGGCTGGAAGTGTTTTAAATTAAAAGAAGTACTTTATTCAGAATTAAAATGAAATAAAACAAACAAAAAATCTCTATCCTTCGCTCTCCCACTCCTGGGCAAAGGCCTCCCTCCACTCCTTCCATGTTACGCGAACTGCACCCTTATTGCGTAACACACCACTGTTAATCAAAATCTGAATCATTTTGAAGGATATTGCTAATCCATTGCTTCATATGTTCGAAAAATTTGCCTGCTCAACAACGTAAATAGCGCAATGAATGTTGTTGAACTGTCAATATGAAAGTCATTCCTACCTACTGATAGTGTGTTACGCGATTAGCCCGCTGGATAGGTTTCGACAAAACTGGAAGAAGTACGCGCGGGCTTGCGAAACATGGAAATAACAACTTATACCTAATCACATTAATATTATAAAGGCAAAAGTTTGTGAGTGTGTGTGTTTATACGTTTCTTACTTCTTCACGCTAAAACGGCTGGATCAATTTTGATAAAATTTTGTATGTAGGTAGCTTTTTATCCCGATATTCCCACGGGATCGACATTTACGCGGGTGAAACCGCAGGGCGCAGCTAGGTAATGAATAAAAATGTATTACTTATGTATGTGTTATTGTCTCTCCTTCTTCCTTTAATCCATCCAAAAGTTTGTAAGTATGTAAAGGTCGATTTTAGCGATAAGACCGTCCATTGTGTCACTCTATATGTAAAATATCAACATTTTCATCTATAATATTTATGGTTTACATCTTCTTTCATGTATCCACCAGCACCCGCTTAAATGGCACCCGAGTGAATGCACCTGACACACAGCGGCACATTCACTCAGGTGCCATTTAAGCGGGTGCCCAATGTGGAATACGTCACAAAAACAGTAGGTATCTGTAATTTGTCTTACAGTATCTGTAATGGTCTTATTCCAGAATATTCCTCAATATAAGCCTGCTGACACATAAAACCTAACACCCCCCACATCTTAGTTCAGTAATTCTATTCTTACGGCGCCATTTCCGACATAACAGCTTCACATGACTTACTAAGAAAAATATACGAGATATCAGCTACCTATCTCACTTTATCTTTCCGCGGAAGTAGTAAAAGTCTCGTGAAAATAATGTATGGCATGTAAGAGGATAAGAAGCAGCTTAGAATGCGGGCGGCGCCGCGGCTCGAACATAGTGCACTACGTTACGACGGGAACTGATAACAGACACTGAACTGATAGCTCTGAAAGCTTGCATAAGGGGTGTGTTACAAGAAGACTGGTGTTAAGTTAACGCCATGAATATATCTACGAGATGACAAGCCAGAAATGTTGTTAGTACAGTCAGTCTCAAGAAGATGACATCGACAAGAATTTATTTAATTGTCTACATTATTTGTTCCATATTCCAATCAAATGTTGAGCTTCTCAAGTTCTGAGTTGAGCTGCACGATTTTTGACACAATGCGTGCACTGACTGGACAGGTCCGCTCAATCTGTGTAGTTCTTTCCTCAAAAGACCACTTCAGACACCAATCTACATGGTTTTCACATGATCTGACCAAGATTTTGTCTGGACTTTAAAAGAGACTGTGACCTCTGACTCAGGGGCACAGTCTCTTTTAAAGTCCAGTCGCGGCCGTACAGACTGGATGCGAAAGGCGAAGGACAAGGTGTTGTGGCTCAGCCTGGGAGAGGCCTATGTCCAGCAGTGGACTGCGCGTCCTTGGTGCAACGTACAATCCTGCGATCGAACATATTGCTCCTCACTTGCAGCGCCCTTCGCTGCCCTGACTCTAGTAGAATAATTACTATGAATAGGTAATTCATGGAAATTGTTCTACCAGAATCGCGTCGCGCCTGTCTACGGGAGCCTTTAGTCTATAACATTTTTTAATAATCTTGTCCTACTAAAAACCGTTTGTGACGCCAATAAAAGGCATGGAACAAGAAAAAAGACCTTGACTTATAAGTGGGTGTGTGTGTGTTTGTTCTCAGAGGTCATCTGATAGAAACCATAGACCTCGTCTAGACATGAGCCGAATAGAATTGTTACAAATTGTTTATGATATAAGAGATCGTGTATCCGCCGTTTTTTTTTAACTTTCTGTGAAGGAATCCTGTCTTTATTCGTTAATTAATTTACTTTACAGAACATGAAAATATAATTAGCAACCTGCGCAGTTTTGCTGCCTTCGAATCCATACTAATATTATAAATTCGAAAGTAATTCTGTCTGTCTGTCTGTATGTTACCTTTTCACGCCTATAAAACCACTAAACGCAGTTGTATAACATTTGGCAAAGATTTAATAGGGCATCATGGAGAAGGACATAGTATTAGGTTACTTTTTGTCCCGGTAGCACATTCCCGTGGGATACTTTCCGACATCCAGCGGCGGGCAAAATCTAGTAATATTTAACCTTTTGACCGCCACACGTCAAAAAATCAAAAACGGGCCCTCAGCGTAAAAGTCTGTCATGTAGTCGAACCGTGGCGTGCTGGGCACATTTTGGTTTGTCGTCTATACATGACTGGTGGTGAAAAGGTTAAAAAAGGTAGTTTAAGAAATGACGTTCTAAGAGTTTAACAAAACTATGCCATCTGTTTCTCTGCTCATCCACAAAGGTAGGTGTGATAATTTTCATACCATTATCATTAGTCGCAAGGTTGTGCACCGCGTGTCAGTTACCCTTAGGGAAGATGTTAATCTGCTTCCCCCTAACACCCCCTATTTTGATGCGTAGGGTAACGATCTTCCTTTGTTTGATATTAAATTTTGGAAACGCCGCCATGACTGTGCGAACGTGAAAGAAAGCCGACAGCAGTGAAATTGGTGACAATTATGTTCATCATCAACTTAAAGCAGTGGTTCTCAACCTTTTTTCAACGAACAACTATGGATTCTTCATTCTCAACTCGAAAAACGACAAGTCATTTCTATGCCATCCCTTGCCTTTCAAAATGCGAGTACCTACTATCGTTCGTAGATACTACTACTACGAGTTAACTTTTTTAAAACTCCTTTTGAAAATCGCCTATTCAAGGCGAGAAACAGTCATCGAGAGTTGTGTCCGCAGTTTATAATTGACGTGAACGTGAACCGCCGCGTTTGAGGACAGTATGCGTGGCTGGCGATACTGACTAGGTATTGCGCAGCCAGTTATAAGTATGTGGGTGGATAGATAGGTATTGAATATGACGCCAATTAGTTGGGCTGTAATTCAGTGAAATCATTAGTAATAGTAACATTGGTATTATGTCGTGATATCTGATATTTATAGTATATTAGTAGACGTATTCACGCCTCAGTGTTATTCTGTAATACTTAGTCTATTGACTGGGAATGTCCTAGTTTACCTAATGACTCTCTCCGAGGTTGTAGAGGGATGTTTGCATATAGGTAATCAGTGTAATCACCCTGCTTACCAAACGAATTAGTGAGTGCAGTTACATAATTATGTAAGTATTACGTTTTTAATTACACTCAGTGCCTGATTAAGACTAAGTACTTGATGCCGCAAACGCCTGTATTTTGTCGCCCCTATCTACTAGTCGCCTCGACTCTTCATAATTTTAATTTACAAAATGCATTTTTTTTTTATAGATTATACTATTGATTTAAAAATAAAAAAAGCAATGCTAGGAGTTTTAAGTTTTCACGTCTGTCGGTAGTCCCCACGACTGCCTCGTGGTTTTTGTGTTTGCCCATGGATCTCCGTAGCTCAAGTACAGTTAGTAAGACAAACAAGTAAATCATTCAGGCTCTCGACAGCTTGAATGATTTTGGAAGGGGAGTCATGACCCCCATGACCCCCCTGGGACTGCGCCTGGTTTATGGTTATGCCCTAAGCAATTGCTTAATTTGCTTATGGGCTAATCCGGAACTGCTTACATTCCAAATGTCTCCAGTTATCTCAGTCATCATCGCTAAGGTTTGGCTTATTTTATAACAAAAGATCACGCCTATATTCCTTGAAAGGTTAAGCAGATGTGTACCTACAGTACACACACATTTCGCCAGTTATGTTCCCGTTGTGTATGCACCATTGCATGGACATGCACCATCAATGGTGCAGATGAGACTAATTAGTTTCGTTTGTACCATTAATGGTGCAAATGAAACTGCATTGATAGTATGGTCTCATCTGCAGCATTGAGAATGGTGCAAACGAAACCGCATTGATACTATGGTCTCATCTGCACCGGTGGCGCTTGGCAAGCCTATTGCCATCAACCAACACAAATCCAAATTCCGCGGCTGCCATTGACAAAGCGTTTGCAACCACCAGATCAACGGAGCATATTTTATACAGATAAGCTTTTTTTAAGGAGGCTTCTTTCTAAGACGTAATTACTGAGCAATACGCCAAGATATTCGATATTTTTGTAATTCTACGAGGAGCCCGTTTGCAAAGTAACTGAATATTATTGTTAGATGAAAATCAATAGATTTCCCACGGAAATTACATTGTGTTACAAACGTGAACATCATGTCATTATCTACAGGCTATTGTCACTTTTGAGAGCAGTTTTTGGTTGGATTTACATTTATAATTTTATACTAGGTGAGGGCTCGTGCCTAAAGTAGGTAATAACAGTCGCACGGGTTGATCTATTTAAGCTTGCCGCGGTCAGCCCGTGGATGGGTGCCCATCTTTACATACCTAGTCCCCTCCGTGCCTCGGAAAGCACGTTTTAAGCCGTTGGTCCCGGCTATAGAAATGTAGGTAACTTTCATATAATATCTATGGTCCCGGCTGTCATTCTTAGATCTTTGACAGTTTTTACGGGTCGTCAAAAGCCAAAAAGTCTGACGACCAGTCTTACCACGATGTATCGTCTTTCCCAGTAACTGGGTAGTGGAGGTCAGATAAAAAAGTTCTGATATTCAGCTGTATCTGGTTAGAATGGAAGCCAAAAATAGTTGGGAAAAGGCTAGAGGCAGATGATGATTTTATACTAGGTAAGTACCTACTGTATTCCATAATTAGAAGTTTATTTTTAATATGAGCTGAAATTAATCATGAGTTTGTAATTAAATTAATTCATAGAATAATGTTACAGCCGTAATGATTCTAGGAATTAATTTCGTTATAATTTTATGATGAGCATTTCATTTCGAGCTGCTAAATATAGGTTGGTTAATGTCATCAGAAATTGGAAAGTTTACTCAAAATAAGCCATGAAAACTAATTTCAGCAATCGAAAACAAGGATACACTTTTGAACTGTATACGAACTTCTCATCGATCTAAGTAAGTTCTGCTAACTTAGAAGATAACTTAGCGATAATTTAACGTGAACTTCAGAACAATATTAATATTAGGAGTCATGTTTCACTGGCATACTTACCATGTTATCAACATAATTAACGAGCCACATTAACTTTACATTAAGGAGACAGCACAATCTGTGGACAAAAGCATTAAATTATGGTGAAAACAATCATATTTCTTTCATATTCGTCATAGCATAATCAGCCTGTAATGTTCCCACTGCTGGGACACAGGCCCTCTCGCGGGTCCAGTGCGGGTTGGTAGATGTCACATGTCTTCGAATTCTTGGTTCTATGACATACCGGTTTCCTCACCATGATTCTCTTCACCGTTTTGAGAGCAGTGGTGATGAAAATATTTGAATTACACAAAGTACAGACGCCAGCACATTAAGCTACCCAAAACTGTCAAATTTTCACAATCAATCTTGAACCTTATGCTGTGGCGATAAAGTTGAAAATCTATTAAAGAAATTTGACAGATTGTAGTAACTTGATGTGCTGGCGTCTGTACCTAATGCGCCCCCGCCTGGGTTCGAACCCACGACCGTAAGTCGGAGCCGCGACCGTTACCACTGAGCCACCATTGCTGACCTCACATTAATCGTTATACGTATACTTATACTTACTTGGCAACCTTCACAAATCCGCAAAGAACACCACTTACTTCAAGGAAATCAAGTCATTAAATTAAAATACATGCACAAAACATTCACACCGCATCGAAGCTTTTAAAAACATTATCTTACACTGGTGCATCCATATCGTAAGATAATATTCCGTGTGCGGTGCGGTGTGTGTGATCAGGTGGTGTCCGGAGAACGTCGCACGCGCAGCGGCTAAATATTGACATGACCTGTCCCGGACACGAGGTGGGAAAGTGCAGAAGGACCACAAAAAAACAAAAATATCACAGGACAAAGGGTTCTTCTCTTTCAGAGAAAAATGGACACTGGTTACCTAACTTTTATCACCACGCAAAGCTATATACATTTCCAGTTTCAGCTGACCTCGCATTGCATAGGCTTTCCGTACAATGAGAAGTCAGCTTATACTGGAAATATTTAGCTTGATATGTCGTCGCAAGAATTACATAATCACGTCCCATTAAATCAGTGCGAATTTCAGAATAGTGACATAAGTCCAGAGTTCAGGCAAGCAAAACATACATACATATGCTTAGGCAGTCATCAACCAAATTTTAAATGGACGCGGAACACTAGTCGTAAATGGCACGTTAAGTTTAACAGAAAAATACTCCTTTGTGGCATCCTCCGTATGTATTTACCTATCTAGAATGCTAAGGCAAGCAAATATGATTAGCGGTGCTTAATCTGTAATCGCGTCGAGTCTTCACCGAGAAAGCTTAGTTCGTAATCTAGACGAGCTTGCAAACAAACGTCTTGCTTCAAGTGAACCTTCTGAGGAAGTATATTTTCTATCCTCCCCCTCCGCCGCTCCTCCACGCACCTTCTTGTTGAGCCTCTTGTTTTCTTAAAGCTTGAAGTTGGGAGTTATTGTTGGATTACATGTCATTTACCTAAAAGGTTCCGGTACCAATACCTGGCGCACGATCATGTGTGAACGCTGTTGTGGTGATTGGCTCAAGTGTCGATAAAGTATGGAGTATTTGGAAAACATGGCGGCATTTCTGACAAGGAAATGTGCATGTTAAGAAAAGTAATACGTTACCGTTTATTATTAAAATAGCTACTGCCCGCGAGATCGTTCGCGTGAAAGTCGTAGGAAACCACAATATACGCCCGCGCTATTACTTCATTTTCGCTTAGCGTTCATTCTGATTTTTTTTCACTTTGATCGGTTCCTAAGGGCCTAGCCTTAAAGCCTATATTCCTCGAGAATTTTTCTATCAAATGCAAAAATATTTATTCCAATCCGACCGGTAGTTCAGAGATTAGAGCGTTCAAACAAACTCTTCAGCTTTATTATTAGTAAGATAACATATTTTTTGTGCAATTGTTACTAGAAAGAAAAAAAAGAAAGAAAAATAAGTTTATACAAAAAGATAAGCTAACTTGAATAATAAAGAAAAGAAAAATAAACTAAATATAGAAGATCACAGAACAGAAATAGTCGGCAGCTGCACGTCGTGACTGTGGCAAGAAGTGGCAGCGAAAGTGAAGGTGTGGCGTAGTAGGTAGCTAATAAACGTCCATTCTTCAATATAGACTTGATTAAGACGATCTTATTAATATACATAGGTACCTACTTACGCCAGAAATATAGGTAGGTACTCTGAAAGCAAAATTATTGATTTACAGAATATTTCATAGGACACTGCATCAAGTTTCAAGACTACAACATAAAACCGTCGCCAAAAGTAGATTCTAAACTAAATAATAAAGCAAATCCACTGAAGTTTCAGTTCAGAGAGTTGAATGACTGCAAAACTATGAGTACTACGTAGTCTAAAAGTCTTCGTGAATTCCTACGCCCCAGAGAGCCACCATCACACTGACGCGTCCTTTCATAAATACTAGATTCTAATTAGCAATTTAAAAAGATAATAACAACTTCAACTTTAAACAACCTGTATATTCATCTGACATGCCAAATAACTTCTCAACTTTAATATAACCATAGTAATGGACAATAAACCACCATTTTATTAGACTAATGCAATGTAATTATATTTTGCAAATTAAAACTCTTTGGAGATAAAAATCGCAGTCGTATAGAAACTTTTAATTAGGCAACTCTTTTAAGAGGTGATTAAAAGTTGTTTTTTTTCTTTTTTAGGGTTCCGTAGCCAAATGGCAAAAACGGAACCCTTATGGATTCGCCATGTCTGTCTGTCCGTCTGTCCGTCCGTATGTCACAGCCACTTTTTTTCGAAACTATAAGAACTACACTGTTGAAACTTGGTAAGTTGATGTATTCTGTGAACCGCATTAAGATTTTCACAAAAAAAAAAAATAGAAAAAAGACAATCAATTATTATTATTATACTTAAAACTGAAACTCAAAATTTTTTTTTTCATCAAACCCATACGCGTGGGCGGGTATCTATGGATAGGTCTTCAAAAATGATATTGAGGTTTCTAATATCATTTTTTTCTAAACTGAATAGTTTGCGCGAGAGACACTTCCAAAGTGGTAAAATGTGTGTCCCCCCCCCCTGTAACTTCTAAAATAAGAAAAAGATAAAACTAAAAAAAATATATGATGTAGGTACCTACATTATCATGTAAACTTCCACCGAAAATTGGTTTGAACGAGATCTAGAAAGTAGCTCGCCGGTGAAAATTTAAAAACATATGATGGTACGGAACCCTCGGTGCGCGAGTCCGACTAGCTCTTGCCCGGTTTTTTTTTTCATTGTGCTAATGCTACAGGGTTCGTTATGAGATACTTAAAAATAAGGGGCGGTCTTATTAAGACTTCTTAGTAAGTTGGCTGGGAAGGGCAGTTAGCAGTTACCGACTGGTAGTAATCAAGAAAATATATGTAGCGTGAGGTTATTATAGAAGCTAGTCCTAAGTACAGTCGTTGAGTCAAACGAGTTAGTAAGTTGTTACTTTGTTGCAGTGGTAAGTAGGCAGTGTTTGTCATCATCATGTTAACCCATTAGTGCTGAGTGGTGGCACTGCTGAACATTAACAATAAGTACATATGGCTGCAGCCATAAGTATCTAACGGTTGTCTAACCTTAGGTAATGCAATAATCACCTGATGAAATCCTTGAAATGGGACATATAGACATGTAACGCAGTATCTGACAAATATCTACTTAAAGCTGGACACTGATCTTTTGGCGCGTGGCCAAAATCGGAACTAAAGCCGCCATCTTGTTTTTTCAACACATTTCACAAAACAATAGGCTATTTGACAATGTAAAAAATAAGGTCATAATTATTGACACTCGTATAGATTATCGCTTTTAAAATCGATTTGCATTAATTTTACTACAAAACAATGTATTATTTATAAAAAAAATCCCGAAAAACTTCATCTTTTTAAATCTGGCGCCACGTAATCGAAAACGGTCTGGATTGACTGAACTTAAGATGACGTCATGATTTTTTTTTTATAACCGACTTTTTTTTTAATAACTGACGAAAATTTTCTACGCAGAGGCGTTCAGAATCATGTCCTGAATCCATGGAAACAGGTTGCGACTGATGTCCTGCCAGCCTGTTTAATTATGTAGATTACTTGAATACGTTGTTGAGATCGTCTAATTAAAAATTGCACGCCCCTCGACTTCGTGTTGCATACACTTTTCAAATGTTTGTATAAATAAATATAATAAATTAAAAAAAAATTACTTTGGTTTCCAAAACAAGCATCTATATTATTATTTCAGTTGTACTAAAATGAATTGGTCCGCCGGCCATCTTCAGTCCGCCATATTGGATTTAAAATAATGTGACTTAGCTAACCGTGTATTGTCATCCAAACTGAAAGTATATGCAAAATTTCAACTCAATCGGTAGGGGATAACAGTTACAAAATTCAGTTGCAAGATTTCACCCATACATGTACTATTTAACTAAAGGGCAAGTTAAAAAAAACATGAAAAATGTAGTGGAAGGGCGTGCAGTTTTAAATGAGACGTTCTCTACCCAAGTATAGGTACCTGTAGGCTACCTACCTTCCCTTTAAAGCCTTCAACATGTTGCAGTTCTGCTAAAACCAAGGTAAGGCTTCAGTTACAGTTTCAGAGTTAATGGACGTCGCTCCATTAACCTGTGTGCTCGTAATTAATTCGCTAACTAAAATGTATGCAGCCCTGCGCGTGAAACTTGGGGGTTAAATCTAGCGATGTATAAGGTTACAGCAGTTGAAGGTTACCTACTGCAGTATAATATTATGCACAGGTGTTCAAATTAAAAACTTGGTTCGTGTTCTAAACTTACAGTTTACGTGTTAAACCATTTTCGAGAATTGTTTTCCTATTAACTGATTTATTTTAGTTTTTTATTAATAAAAATAGCGTCTTGTTTACAAACTGGAAAAACTCTTTTTTTTATATTGAATAATATTAATGTATGTACAATCATCAAATATGTCATTTGGTAAGTATATAAATCGGTTGCTAAATGTACCTCATATTTTTTTGTAAACAAGATTCAAGAGTTTAAGCTGGAAACCAGCGCTTAGTAACACGTTAGGGACCAGAAGGCCAATTCTCGTATTTTAAAACGTTCAAAATCTAGTCGCAGTCTCATCTCGGCGACAAACAAATGTCAAAAACTTGTCAAAAAGGGGGAAATTAGAGGTATTTTTTACAGATTGAGACAGATCAGACTGTTAACGTTCTTAAAATTACGAGAATTGCCCTTCTGAGCATAATGCTAACGCTTAAACCTTTTGCTTCCGGAATTATAGTTTTGTGTAGGTATAGGTATGTACAGACGCCAACACATCAAGCTACCCGAAACTGTCAAATTTTCCCAATCAACTTTGACCCTTATGATTTAGCGATAAAGTGGAAAATCTATTAAAGAAATTTGACAGATTGTAGTAGGTAGGTAGCTTGATTTGCTGGCGTCTATAGCTGTAATACTGGAGACCATTGATATACATACACTAGATTAGCAATTACCGCGCCAAGGCGTTGCCACTGGGATGAAGACCACAGTCTCAATCGTAGCTAATGTCAGTTCAGTGCTCTGTATGACGCCAACCGAAGTTAGCCGAGTGAAAATTACCGCCAAAATGGGAAAATGCGTAGTGAAAGAGTGCGATTCGAGGTCACAAAAACACAATAAATTAACCGGAATTACTTTCCACGCGTAAGTTTATTGTTTCTGTGTTTATATCAACGTAAAAACGCAATAAAAATAAATAAAATGTAGAATTTTGTAAATTAGGTTCAATGTTGCCACTAAAAACTTAGTTTTAGTTTCCCACATTTTGTGGGAGTTTTTAATTTATAGAGTATGCGATTTAAAATATTTTATAAAACTAAATGTGTGACAATGTGTAACAAAAAAATAACATTGTAACATAAAAATAATTGTTTTTAAATATTTAAATACATAATTCAAAAATAACGTTCATAACGTGTAATGTTTTTTTTTTGCGTTTTTTATGGCTTAAAAAGTTGGGTAAAATTTCGCATGGCTAGGCAACACCCTCCCGCCATTGCATGTTTATATTGCGGTCTTTGTCTAATCTAAGCGACGGTATTATTCTTGCGACTTGTGTAAGTGAGACAGATATATGTTTACTTTTAAATAGTAGTGGTTTCAAAGCTACGTCGTCGCGTTTAAATAGTGGTTACATTTTTTTGACACATTTTAATGAGGTTTGCTTCTCTAGTTATTTAGCTCAATGCTGGAGACAGTAAAAAAATAGGTTACCTATAAAAACACTTTTAGACGTCAAAAATTGATTTTAAGTTTTAAAACTAGATCAGTAAGTATTGGAAAAGCATTCTTACCCACTTACTAACAAAAATAGAAAGCTGCCAAATGTTTCATCAACGGTTTGATTCTACAGGATACATTTTTAAGGCGAAAGCGCCAGGGTAGCCCGCGAAATTCAATTCTTTTTACGTTTTTTGCAATTTGCTGGTCAGTATTAAAATGTACGTTGATTAAAATATGATCCGCGGCCGTAACAGATATGTATATACAGAATTATAATTTTTTTTTTTTTTTTTTAAATAAGAATCTTTATTCACTTCAATTGTACAAAAACACTTATCTAAAACACTATGCAGCGTTACAACTAAGGGAATAGTGATTTCGATGAACTCTGGCACCCAAAGTAAGATTTAACTTGTGTTTAGGGTGCCAGCGTCCTCGCCTATAATTGAACATAATTATTAGTAGTTGTAGGACGAGCACAGTATATTATTATTGAGATAACTACTTTCTAATAAATGTGATGTGATGTGTGTGTGTGTGTGTGATGTGATGTATAGTGTATGTAATCCTGTATAAATATATGACTTTATAAACTACATTAGGCGATTGGCACACTGCCACGCACCACGCTGCATGTTGCGTGACTGCGTGTTGTAACGTTACTTGTAAGTATCTCCGTTTGTATAGAAAACACGCACAGTCCAACACACTGAAAACGCAACCACGCGCGTTCATGCGGATCACGCGCATACACGCGGAGAAACATGCACCCCCGCGCGTAGGTGCGGGGCGAGACGCAAGGTATGGCACACCGAATCCCGCAGTGCCGCGCGTGATTTTGACCACGACGACGACCACCACAGATAAATGAGAGCCGCCGTGCGTGAATCTACAAGACGCACCTACGCGCGTGAGTGCGCAAAAAACCCGCACGATGATGCAGATCTGCACTCCCGCAGGAACGCGCGTAGGTTTTTTTTTTTTTTTTTTTTTTTTTTTTTTTCCCTTATCTGCGATCAGTCCCAAGACTATGAGCAGATTTGTTGTGGGTGGTGGGCGTTTGGCGGGTTCCTTCCAGCGGCAGAACCCCCATCATATTTTTACCATCGCGCCTCCAAGTCTTGGATATTGTGGCGCTTAAGTCGTCTGGGATAGGTAATTTGTGTAAGTACAGAAGCAAGTTCATTTGGGTGGTTTTCAAGTCGGGTTCTGTAGTTGGAGGCAGCCAATGCCACCTCTTCCTTTACTGTTCTAATGTTCAGTTTCTCGTGCAGTTCAGCATTAGTTACAAACCATGGTACGTTTGAAATTGTTCGCAGTATGCCATTTTGTAGCCTTTGAACAATTGATATGCTTGTGTTACATGCGCTTCCCCACAATTGAATGCCATATGTCCATATTGGTTTCAGAATGGTTTTGTAGATGAGGAGCTTGTTGTCAAGTGAGAGTTTGGAGTTACGTTTCATCAGCCAGTGCATATTCCTGTACCGAATGTTCAGTTCGTCTCGTTTGGTTTTGATGTGTTTCTTCCAAGTCAATCTCCTATCCAGGTGCAGTCCAAGATACCGGATTGTGTCATTGTGGGGGAGGGTATTATCTCCTAATTTTACTGGGGGACAGTTTCCTTTCCTGAGAGTGAAGGTAATGTGCACAGACTTGGAGGCGCTTGCTTTAATACGCCATTTTCGGAGCCATTCATCTACCTCGCACAGGCGCGCGTAGGTGCGTCGACACGCAATATGCAGCATGATGCGGGGCAGTGTGAAAACCGCCTTAGATTAAGCAATTGATACTTGTAGTAAATCTTCAGTTCTATCGTAACTCAGTGTCAATAGCCACTTTAAGACCTTGGTCTTACACTCATTTAGGCACATGGGAGCAATGGTGCATAGTTTATTAATTTTATTGTATAAATGGTCAGATAGAACACCATAATGACGCTGAGCAAGGGCCGTTCTACATCCGCGAGTTGAGCATACTTCGTAGTATCTACGCTTTTTAGTAGCATTCGGCTTGTATACCACAGAGGGATGTTTGCGCAAGATAGTGCCAAGAACAAAGAGCTGTCTCACAGTGAGGACCTGACATTCGGTGTAGAGAGCCGAGGTTGGATGTCTAAACGGCTTCGAGGTCATCACCTTGAGGACAGCTCTCTGTGCTCGTTCCAGCGGCATTAGGGTTGTCTTGGGAGCCCCACCCCACACTGTGATGCAGTAGTTTACTATGCTCTGACAGAGAGCATAATAAACAGTTTTAATAGTATGAAAGTCCGCGGAGTGCCTTAGTTTTTTAAAAATAAATATACATTTGCGGACTCGCGATATGAGACTGCTAAGGTGAGGTTTCCAGATCAAAGAACTATCTACATAAACTCCGAGATACTTAACAGACTCACACCTTGTGAGTTGCGGACAGTCGCAGTGTGGAGAGGATAGACCGAATGTACAGGTATGAGCTCTAAGCGCCATTGAATCCGGTGGAGGGAGATTGGTGGATAGTAAGGAGAAAGGTAAGTATACTGTTTTCTTAAGATTTAAAGTTAGGATATTATTTGATAGCCATTTCATCACTGAGTTTAAAGCAAGTTCCGCGTATTTTACTGTTTCAGGCCAGTCGCTACCGTGAAGAAGCAAAGCCGTATCATCAGCGTAAGTATAAATTGAACAGTTCATTAGAGACATTTTGCATAAGTTATTGATATAAATAAGAAACAGGGTAGGACCCAAAATTGAGCCCTGAGGAACGCCGAAACTCAATGATTTAGTGTCACTAATAACGTCATTTATTTTGACGCATTGGCTTCTATCACACAGGTAATCCTGAAAAATTTTTAGGGTATGTCCGCGAATGCCAGTAGCTTCCAGCTTGGATAGAAGGTGGGGAACAGACACAGTGTCGAATGCCTTGGAAAGATCGAGGAAAATAGCCAAGCATTTCATTTTGCTATCTAGTTTAGATACTACGTGATCTACCAAGGCAGCAATAGCATTTTCAGTTGACCTGCCACCTCTAAAACCATACTGGTTGTCACTTAATAAATTATAAGACTCCAGATAGTCTACCAACCGTTTATTGAGTATCTTTTCCAATATTTTAGAGATGGCAGGCAAGACTGAGATCGGTCTATAATTATCTACACTGTGTCTGTCCCCACTCTTGAAGATTGGATGAACGACAGCCCTTTTAAATACCCCAGGAAAGCAACCCGTGGAAATAGAGCGATTGCAGATATGAGTGATAGCTGGGACAATCGCGGGCAGACAGGATTTTAAGAGTTTCGATGAGATGCCGTCCCAACCCACCGCAGCATCTGCTCGTAACCCAATAATGAGATTTGAGACCTCTACTTCATCAGTGGGAAGAAGTACCAGCGAGTTAGAAGGCAGCGCATCGAGAGAATACTCCGGGGTATACGAGGTGGATGAGAATTTGTCAGCCAAGTTCTTGCCAACATTGGCAAAAAACTCGTTAACTTTGTTGACCGAAGACTTTTCATCCGAAGACATCCTTAGTAGCTCGTTAGGGGATTTCGCATTGAGGTTAGCTCCGGTGATATTTTTAATGATCTTCCAAGTCGCTTTAGGGTTGTTCTTCGCCATTTGGAACTCCTTCCCTTCATATGCATGTTTTAAATTTTTGAGAAGCTTGTTACAAAAATTACGGTATCGCTTATATGTGACCATGAGGATGTAATTTTCAGGATCCGCCTGAAGGGTTTGAGCCATGCTATCTCTATTTCGGATACAACGTAGCAGACCATTTGTAATCCAAGGTTTCAGGAGTCTACGTTTCGAAGACATGTACACCGATTGGGAGTGATTAGCGATGACAGAGCTAATAGTGGAAACCAGAGACTCGGCGGCTTTGTTTGCGTCTTGAATACTCAATATTCCACTAAAATCCATTGATAAGATGTCATTAGTTGCAGCTGTATAATTAACGACTATGCGATTGCCTTTGGAGGTAGGGAGTGGCTTTACATTTTGAATACTTATAAACGTAGGTCTATGATCAGTAATGTAAGTATCAAACACTAGAGTCGTATTTTTAAGATCAGATCTTAACATTACGTGATCAATACAAGAGTTAATACGTGTTGGAAATAGATGTGTAGGGAGGAGGCCATGTGAAGCAATAAGGTTAAGGTACTGAGTTGCTTGTTGGGAGATATTATTTGGAGTGATGTCAATGTTGATGTCACCCATTATCACTAAGTTTTTTTGGACTGCCGACTGAGTAAGCACAGTGTCTAAATTATCAATAAAATTATCAAGATTTCGTGTGGACGGAGAGCGATAAAGCGCTAAAAGTGATATATTATGGGATTTTACATTACAGATCAAACAGCTAGCACCAGATATAGAAGGTTCGGTAACGATATGAGGTAATTCCGATTTTACATATATTATAACACCATCGTTCTGGTTCATAGGATTAGTCGTGTGATAAGAAACGTACCCATCTAGTGGTGGAACCGTTGACACCATCAACCAGCACTCTGATAAAATCAAAACATCACATGAAATTTTTATCCTAGCCAGGAGCACAAGAAAACTATCAAAGTTACAATTTACACTGCGTATATTTAGGTGCATTATATTAATCGCCTTACTGTTGTTGTTGATGAAACGTCCACATGACTCCGGTACACAGATATGTGAATCACCCATACCAAAAGAGTCAATATCATTTAAAATGTCAGAATCGAATATTGATGTTTGATGTTAAGTGCATATTGATTGCAATCATAGATATGACGTAGGTTATGTGTAATTTGATTTTGTCAACATTTAATAATTCAGTTTTGTAGGTTGCAGGTATAATACATAGAAGTAAAATAGGAGATAGGATATACATAAACGCAGGTATGATATGAGTTGTGAGTGTGTGAAAACAAATTTTCAAATAATTATAATTTTTACAAGGTCTAAAATGGTACGATGAGTAATACAGAGGCTGATTTATACAGTATACATTATATATAGTTGATAATCTCAATATTATTTTTATAAAAAGGTAACAAGTTGTATTTAGAAAGTAGTAAAAAAGAGGTTTGTACGAGGCTAGTAGTGCTCGAGAATGTAAATAAAATTGTAAGTTACTAGAATATTTAAAAAGCATGCAATAATAATGAAAAAGGGATGCCTTGCATTCTTCATGCAGGGGTGAGCAGTTTTTTAAAACAAGAGGTTGAGTTGATAACAACTGAGTCCATTCCTTCCTGTTCGCGAAGAAAAATCTTTCCGTTTTGCGACCAACAAAATTTATATTTGTTTGTTTTAGCAAAAGAACGAGCCTCGAAGAATAGTTGTCGCTGGGTGCGGGGCAGGTGATCGGCGATATAGACTGGCTTGACTTCACCGGGAACACCAATGTGTCCCGTGTTTAGTTTCTCAGTTGATGGCAGACCCTTATTGAACGTACGGCAGGCGTCCAGTACTTGATTCTTTGAGGGGACAGTCAGGAACTCTGCCACTATCGGTCTGTTTAAGCCCTTTTTTCCCGGCAGACGATATACGTCACGTAGTTGAGGAGGGTTAACCGCCGGCTGGAGTGTCTCACAGGTTTTTAATACAATCGAGGTTAAGTCTTTAGTTGTTTCCTTCTCAATTGCAGGTACGTTCCTAATCTCGAGACATGATGATCGCGAGCTCAGCTGTATATCTTCTACTTTTTTTTCCAGATCCAGTATATATTTGCGCTGTTCACTATTTTCTTTTTCTAATTTCTGCATTGATTTCTTAATAGAATCGTAGTCTTGGCTCAGAAATTCTATAGTTTTTAGGGTTTCAGCATTCGTTTTTTGAATCTCCGCATTTTGCAGTTTAATTTCCCTCAGCTCCGACGTTAGTTTGCCAAGCAGCTGAAGCAGCAATTACTACAACTATTTTTGGAGTCGGCTTCCAGTCTAACCGGATGCAGCTGAATACCAGTATTTTATGTGGAGCGACTGCCTATCCGACCTCCACAATCCAGTTACCTAATGGGGCTAATGGGAAATAATATCGGTATCTACAACGCCACATGCGAACAACGCGTCATACTGACGTCACGCAAAATCCTGCATCTCGCAAGCAGAGTTTACCGCGCAACTAGCATACTAGCATAGATACAACGGTCCGACATGAATCATCGGGCAGTTGCCCGCCAGACACAATACCCGTCTGGTCAGAGGATCTTCCCCTTTTCTATAGAATATGAGTGAACTTTACTCCCAGTTCCTCATACCTCTATGGGTGTACCTACAGTCACGAGCACTAATATGTCAACACTTGGTAACTTTTAATTGTGTTTTTTTCACGAAATAACGAATGCAAAGTTGAAATACGACACTTTACATAAACCTATAGGTTCGAAAATACTATGTTCGTAATAACATTAAATTTCATTCAAAAATAAAGGAGAAAATCGCCAATGAATAAAGCCAAGAGTATACATACTTATGCTCGTGACTGTACAATAGGTAGATACACATCTGCTTAACCTTTCGGGAAATACCTACAGGCGTGATGTTTTGTTATGTTATAAAATAAGCCACACCTTAGCGCTAATGACGTCACTGGCGACATTTGGGGTGTACATACTACATAGGCATCAATATTTGCAATAATTAACACCGTTTACTGCAATCACTAATCCGTTTGATAAGCAGGGTGATTACCTATAAGCAAACATCCCTCTACAACCTCGGAGAGAGTCATTAGGTAAACTAGGACATTCCCAGTCAATAGACTAAGTTTACAGAATAACACTGCGGCCTGAATACGTCTATGACTATAAATATATACTTACATCACGACACAGATCACACATCAATATACATATATCACGACATAATACCAATGTTACTAATTATTACATAGAATACAGCCCAACTAATTGGCGTCATATTCAATGCCTATCTATCCACCCACATATAATTGGCTGCACAATACCTAGTCAGTATCGCCAGCCACGCATACTGTCCTCAAACGCGGCGGTTCACGTTCACGTCAATTATAACTGCGGACATAAGGCTCATTCACACGAGGACTGTTTCTCACTTCAAATAGGCGATTTTTGAAAGAAGATTTAAAAAATACGACTCGTGTTTATTAGGATCTACGGACGATACTCGCATTTTGAAAGGCAAGAGCTGGCATAGGAATGTATTGTTAACAAAAGATCGTATTTCGAGTTGAAAATCACAGTTCAAGAAAATCGCCCGATATGACGTGTCTTGTCTTGTCACATAAACATAATATTATAGGCGAGTTTTGGTTTTTCGCTTGAATTTGAGTGTCACATTAGTGTGATAACAACCGCACGGGTCGATCGAAGGTTAAGCTATGCTTGCCGCGGTCGGTTTGTGGATGGGTGACCATCCAATACATATCGAAACCCCGCAGCGCCTCGGAAAGCATGTTAAGCCGTTGTTCCTGTCATTCGTAGGTATTTTAGTCGTTAGGTAGTCAGAAGCCCGAAAGTCTGACAACCGGGCTTGCCAAGTTATCGTGTTACCCAGTAACTGGGTTGTGGAGGTCAGCTAGGCAGTCGCTCTATGACCCTGGTATTTAGCTGCATCCGGTTAGGGGTTTGACGATTGATATATGAGTGTGATAATTACCTATGAGACGCATGGATAGGTATCCTCGCCTCTCGACGGGCGAGAAACTCTTTTCATATAGACGAGCCCTTACGTGACGCGCGTCCCGACGCCTCCATTAGCGGCCTTATAAGCATTACGTATTAGATCAGATACATGAAACAATAACCCACATGTATGGGCGACACGTTCACGCAATCATAGCGTGTGTTCCCAAATGCCGAACAAAGGGACAATACCCGCGACCATTAATTAATTTGAGATGGAAATATGACATGGCTTCTCGAATGTTGACATAACGCGAAGCAGCACCCTAACTGCGTAACACACTATCAATCGGAATCTGATTCATTTTGAAGCAAATTGCTACTCCATTGCTTCATAAGTTCGAAAAATTTGTCTGCTCAACACGTAAATAACGCAATGAATGTTGTTGAGCTGTCAAAATGAAACGAAATCCGATCGATTATGTGTTACGCAATCGCCCCGCATATTTTGACATCGATGGTATTACGTTTGGAGGTACGGTTAGCGACAAAATTCGATTACCACTTGTTTTTGAAATCTTAATTTTTGAGTAAATTTAAAATTCATTTTAAATCTAGACCAGACTGATATATTTACAGAGATTCTTAGCTGTTTGACAGTCGTTACGGGTAGTCAGAAGCCCGAAAATCTGACAACCAGTCTTACCAAGGTGTACCGTATTACCTATTCAGTAACTGCGGGTTGTGGAGGTCACATAGGCAGTCGCTCCATGTAAAATACTGGTACTCAGCGCTGCATCCGGCAGCTAAACCTGATTGATCGACCTGTGCGGCTGATAATATTTAGCCACGGGCCCCTCTCGGCGCTGATCATGTGTTAAAAAAGTGTGCGATAAAAATCGCCGCGTTAAAAAATCGCCTGTGGCTACGACAGGTAACGGTCATTAAACGACTTTTGTCGTTGAATGTACAATGATCATAACAGTTTTGTAGTCTGAAATATGGTCTTGAAAGCTCATGTAAACATCTATTTATATACATATAAGGGTCTATTTACAGCAATGAGCTACAAAAACATTGTGTGGGTGTCAATCCAGCTTCAGTATGTGTGACACGTTCACAATACAATACTTAGTTCATAGCGATCCTGAAAATCTATGTATTAGTATTTATTCTTGTATTTTATAGTAATTTCCTAGCTATTTATCCCTTTTGTTGCACCTGCCATGTTTTGTCTCTGCATCACCCTAAGGTTGACTGGTAGAAAATGCCTCAGGCATTAAGTCCGGCTTTGTACAGTATTTCTTTTACTTGTGCATAAAGTGTTAATAAAAATGTCGAATAAAAGGTGATCCTCAGCCTTCGGTACCTAAAGGTATTTATTTACGGACGGAAAGACTAAAAGAGCTAAGCTATCTTCAAGTAGCAGCATATACACATACAGGGTTATTAGTAGGTCATTGTAATCATCATTATGAACTCATTATGGCTCACACACTTGTTAAAATTCTAGAAAAATCAACTACTTTTGCATTTTTTTTTTTAATAATTTGTAAATATGTGAGCACCATGTATCTATAACTTATTTGATTTACCTGTCATTGCTTAATTTTTAATTCTTATTACCTTTTGTGGTAGACTAATTTTATTATGGGTGCATCGTGTTCACATATAATTATATTATGTATACAAGACCTTGTAAAACATTTTAAAAGAGTAACGGTGGAGTTTCTTGCCCATTCTTCTCCATACGAAAACTACCTTTTGGAATGGGCGACTAGAATCATTTCTATTTAGTTTTTTTTTGACGTTCAAAAGTGCCTTTAATGTGCCTATTTGAAATAAATGATTTGACTTTGACTTTGAACATCTTTTACTATGGGACCAAACCTGAAATCGCAAAAAAAAAACAGCTGTTCCCTACATTTATCGTTGTCGTCGTTATTACCTCGTCAAAATGTAGGGAACAGCTGATTTTTTTTTAGTCGTTACTGGTAGTCAGAAGCCCGAAAGTCTGACAACCAGTCTTATCAAGGGGTATCGTATCACCCAGTAACTGGGTTGTAGAGGTCAGATAGGCAGTCGCTCCATGTAAAATACTGGTATTCAGCAGCATCCGGTTAGACTGGAAGCTGACCCCAACATAGTTGGAAAAAGGCTATGACATAAATTAATTTAAATACATTGAGTACCGCTAAATTAGATCAGATAGCCGTGACACCAAAGTAATAACAGCGTTCATGTTTGTGTCACGATGTCCGCTTTGTCATAACTCGATAAGTATCTATTGCCGAAGTTTCGAACAACGGGCGAATTTTGAATGCGTAGAAACCGCATAAGGCCCTTTATACACGGTACAGTTTATTTACAGTACGGCGTAAAAACGTGCCCGTCAACAAGCTTCCATAGTGATCTATCTATACAGGCTGAATTTTCCAAGCGGGCGTGGATGGCCCAATCCGAAACTATGAGTCTAACTATGTCATTATTTCCCAGAATTTGATCCTTATTAGAGACACTATCGAGTAGTGTAATAATACAGTGTGTGTTTTTTTTTATCAAAATCTACGGGTTCGACTCCTGGCTAGAAAGAAATATTGATTTTTCATAAATACAATGATGTAGTTTTAGTTTTTATCAAAATCGAGCCCGCGACTCCTTTGGGTACTTTTCGCTATAGTTTAAAATTCACCCTGTACCTATACAAAACTTACGACCGTGCCTACTCGGGGCGAATAAATCGTAGTTTTTCACGACAAGAAAAACGTGTGTGTACCAAGGGCCTAACACTTATTTTTTCTTCATAGTTACAGAATCTGACTACAGTATTTTTTTTTCTCACGAAGCGTCGCTTTACTTGAGCGCGTGAGAGTCAGTAAGAGTCTGACACTCCCTTCCGCTCCACCCAGAGCGGGAGGGGTCATTAGATGATTTCCAATACGCAAAAAAAAAAAAAAAAAAAAAAGCGTTGCTTTACTTGTGGATACCAAATGTAAAAACACGCTGCGGATAGCGTGTTAGCGCAACCTACCACTTGGGTCCAAGAAAATGACTACAACGAGTTGTCGACATCAAGGAACACCCAGTAGAATATAGCGATTTGAGGTTGATGCCTACAGACAGGTCCACACTAGTTCAAGGCAGAGAGGAGTGGAAAGGAGAAAGAGGCTTTGGGGCCGAGCAAGAACCCAACAGAGCGCATCCCAGCGCGTTAAAAAAACACACTGTTGGATTTTCAACTCTTGGCGCTAAACAGTGCGTTGATAATCCAGTGAGCGATACAAATCGCCGCAGAAAAATAAAAAAGACCTTGACCTATAATAAGTGAGTATTTGTGTGTGTTGGATACCGTCCGAGACAATGGCGAAGTTAAAAGTGTGTGAGTGTACGTGTGTGAATTATGTGCTGACACGATTCGTCTTCACGCTGTACAGCGTGTTTGTGCACTTGGTCATCACAAGTAAAGCGCGCGTCGCTTCGTCAGACACAAATACTATATACCAACATAATTATGACTGAATGTCCAAGGTCTAAATTGAAACCTACTTGGGCCAAAGGTAAGGGAAAGGGAAAAGGGGGAGGGGTAAGGGATAAAAGTCTGAGTAGTAACTAGTAGCTGTTCGAATCCTAATCCATTTGGTCAGCATGGCAACAGCGGAATTGAGTGTTTCTGTTGTGTAAGGCCTGTCTAATCAATCAGGCCCATATTGATTGATACGAGTATCTCGCAGGCCGATAGGTACATCCATTGATACTTATTTATCTACTTCTATATTATCTACTTCTCCTTCTTCTTAGCGTGTCGATAGCAACAATAACACAAAAATATATCTATAGTTTTTAGGGTTCCGTACCAAAATGGTATAAAACGGAACCCTCATGGTGAGACTCAGTCTGTCTGTCTGTCACAGCTGGATAACTCGAGAACTACTAATGATATCAACTTGAAATTTTTAATAGTTTTAGACATATATCCGTGATTACAAGGGACTTAAACTGTAAACATAGAGAGGGGCTTATGGCTAAGTAATAACAGCCACACAGGTCGATTGATCAGGTTAAGCTACGCTTACCGCGATCCGTGGATGGGTGACCATCTTTACATACCAAGACCTCTCCATGCTTAGGAAAGATCCCAGTTTTCATTTGAGGATCTTTGACAGTCGTTACGGGTCGTCAGAAGCCCGAAAGACTGATAACCAGTCTTACAAAGAGGTTTCGTATTACCCGATAACTGGGTCGCGGAGGTCAGATAGGCAGTCGCTCCATGTAAAATACAGGTACCTACTCAGCTGCATCCGGTTAGACTGAAAGCCGACCCCAACATAGTTGGGAAAAGGCTAGGCAGATGATGATGACACAGGACTTTTAACATAACTAGGTGCATATCACACTAATATTATAAAGGTGAAAGTTTGTGAGTGTTTGTGTGCCCCCACACACACACTGTGTGTTTAAATATGTTTGTTATTTCTTCACGCTCAAACGGCTGGCCCAATTTTGATAAAATTTTGTATGAAGGTAGCTGACACCCTGGATTAACATATAGGCTACTTTTTTATCCCGATATTCCCACGGGACCGACATTTACGCGGGTGAAACCGCGGTGCGCAGCCTAGTTAGGTATAAGTATAATATAGTAGTAATATAAGGTAATTTTCTATGGGCCAAAGTAGCCTGAAAATAAAGGTTTTATTATTATTATAGGTACACCCACATTTTACCGGTACACCTTTGCCTAACCCTTCAGGGAAACAGGCGTTATGATTATGTAACATGAGTTAGGTAAATAGCCCGGATGTGTTGCACGTGGCGGCATTCATCACGCCTCTCGGTTCCCGGATGCTCTGAACAAAGGGACGTCATTTACCTGCCGCAGCTAACTAACAATATCGCAGTGTAATAGTTGGAATTAGAACTTATCTAGCCGCATTTTGTTAAATTACTCTTGGTTGTACAGTCAACAGCAAAAGTAGATGATCAAAATCAGAAATTCATTAGGACTCAAGTCAAAACTGATCACGAATATATGGCAGCTGTACTAGTAGTAAATGTTTGGTATAATTTACAATCACATACTTTTGAATCACTTCGACTCCACACAGTTCTGACGCGAACTCCGTTCATTAGTATTGAATTTCTGATTTTGATCATCTACTTTTGCTGTTGACTGTACTATCGTATTACCCAGTAACTGGGTTGTGAAAGGTCAGATAGGCAGTCGCTACATGTAAAATACTGGTATTCAGCTGCATCCAGTTAGACTGGAAGCCGACCCCAACTTAGTTGGGAAAAGGCTAGGCAGATGATGATGATGACTCTTGGTTGTATACTATAACTACACTATTGTATTAGGTACCTAAGCCTGTGATGATGGCCTGCGGGCGGAGAGTAATGGGTAGCTCACCGTCCGATCAGGACCAGGCCCGTGCCGGACGGCGCGTACGTGTTCCACGCGCGCCTCAAAGAGATGTCAGCATCGAGGAGGGGCCCCATAGGGCCGAAGCCTGCCGGGTCAGCGGGATTGTCCGAAAGGGTTACCGCTGGCCCGGAACATAAAGGGCTAAGGAAGGAACACGGGTGGGTTTTAGTCAGTAAGAGTCTGACACTCCCTTCCGCTCCACCCAGAGCGGCCATTTGATGATTTCCCATCCGAAAAAAAAAAAAAAAAAAAAAAAGCCTGTGATGATGGTTTAGATAGTAGTGTTTTTTTTTTATTAAAATAAAATCTAAATCAATTAATTTCTGGCCGATAAATCTTGAAGCGTGTGAACAGCTTATCTACAGGTTATAGGTATGCGCTAGCAAAGCTCATCCTGAGCTTGTCTCGCAATTGTCAGACAAACAAGATGAATTAAATTAAAATATTTTCCTTTGTAACTCGCTGCAACATTGTAATGTATGCATTACTACGTCAACACGGAGATTTATTATAAACCCTGAATTCAGTGCAGTTACGTGCACAGCAAAGTGTAGCAGATGTTTTGACTGTTTTTACATATCAGTCGTGTTTAACGTGGATGTTGAAAAATTGTGGTTACAACATTTATATAAAAATGTAGCGGAATTTTCCAGCGACTTGATAGAACATAGTTTATATAAGAGTACGAACTAGGTCACTGGGGATTAAGCTAAACCCTACTTTATCATTCAAACAGTGACAACACGGCAGATTTCTACCTCACAATGACGCAACACCGATCAAATTAAACTAGAATTACCGATTACCGATTGTGAATCAAATTCACGTAATTGTATGGAATAATTGATGAATGCGTTCATGCATCTAAAACGATTACGGATTAATTGCTCGATGCGATGTGGCGCGGTCCAATCGTAATAGCGATAGCGCACGTGCATCGCTCAAAGTTTTACCAGCAATGTTTTAATAATGATTGTATTATGTGCGCGAATATGGCACGAATTAACAACAGCTTTTGGTGAAGTAAGTATTGCTGAAATACTCGCACAAAATACACACGTTTACTGTAGTAATTATTTGTGGTCTTAGAAAATTGTGATGTGAAATTCCGAACTTCCAGGACGTTGACAAGTGTTGACAATGTACAGCTGCTTGTGACGGCGCTACTCAGTTCAAAAGGCATAAGTACCTAGTAAGTAAATTGTTACAGCAGTCGTATTCGTGTAGTACAGGTTCTCTGAAACTTTTGCTTGTTATTTTCAGCGTTTTCCCAGACAGCGGAAAGTCAGATAAAATGAGGTAGGTACAAGAGATGACGAGTGTATGAGGTTATTGTAGGAAATAAAACACGTACATCTTAGACTATATACCTATACTTAAATAACAAAAGTGTGAGTGTGGCGAGGACGCATGTGGCGGCGCGCGATGAGATCACTGTTGCTGCTGCGGCGGCGCCAACCGCGCGGCTAGGTGCAGGATGTCGCGCTTCTCCTTAGGGAAGCGGAGTTCCCGCGCGGCCAGGCGAGCGGCGCGCAGCTCGCGCTCGGCTCGGGCGAGCTCGGCCCGGAGGACCCCGCCGCCCGTTGCCGCCGCGTCGCGCTCCCTCGCGGCCCATTCCCTCGCCATCTGCTCGCGCATCGCGTCATCAAGCGCGCGCGCAGAGTAATGCGCGACCACCTCTTGCCGCGAGCACTGCCGCTCGCGCATCGCTCGTAGCGATCCGTTCCAGTGCAGCAACTGGAACACTGTCATCAGTTCCTGGAACTCCAGCATTGTGCGGCCTTTGTTTGCTTCCAGCATGAACCTGGCAAAAATAATTATGTTGATTCTGATGTTCGGTCACAATGAGAAGAATCTAGTTCATATCATACACATACAGACTATAATCCTAACAATGAAAAGAAAGCTCGCCACGGTTCCTTTGTCTTGAAAGTTGGACGGAACTCGGACAGGCAGATAAAAGAATAATCCTTCTTTCAATCCGACTTTAATCATTCAGTCGCGTTGTATAATAATAGATCAGGAAACAATGTCATTTCGCATAGACTAGGTATTAATGAGAGTTGGTTTAAACTTCATTGTAACCTGACCGCTTTGTTAGTTCAATGATCAATCGAAATGGGGTTCATTTAAAGTTTCCATGAATAACTTAATGTAGGTACGACTGGCGCTCCCAGGCAGTCAACACCGCTACCTTGCTATTTTTACCAAGGCATGAACTTTCCTATAGTATGAACAGATTTATCCACCTATACGGACGAGTTTTGCTTCTCGCCTTCTTTGATTTTGCAATAGGTTTACAACCAGAATCTTAAGATTCAAACTCACCTGAAGGCCGCAATCCCAGCGCTGGGGTCCTGATGATGGGCGGCGGCATCCCCTGCGAAGGAGGCACGTGCCTCCGCCACCGCTTTCTCTATGAAGTGCTCCGAGATGCGCCGCGACTCATGCTCGTTGAACACGCTGTTCATCAGCGCAATCTTCGCTGCACTTCGGCGGGCTTCGGCTTTTGTCGGACAATTCTGGACAAGGGAAGATGCACCCTAGTAATGATATAAACATTCATCATTCACTCTCCCAAAACGGTGGGGGAAAACATTGTTGGGAAAGCCGACATGTCTAAGAACCAAAGATGTCACATGTTCGAAGATAATACATCCAGTCTGGATACCACCCATTCCCTTTCACAAAGAAGAGGTTTGAGTCCCAACAGTGGGAACGTTAAAGGTTGGCTGGTAATGTTTGTTATGTATAGGTAATGAAATCCAATCCAAAATGCCAACATAAAATACTGGGATACATCTGCCATTGTTGACTTTGGCCGTGCCTTTTCTGCCACGCAGAATCAACACTTTTAAAGCGTGTGGTTTGTTTTGTGTGTAATTAAATGTGTTTTTACGAAAATGCTTTGTAGCACCGTATAGTATGCATTTAAAATATCCCTAGTCCTTACCCACATATACATTACAAAGATTTTACATTACAGTATATGCAACTATGGCCTTAGTGTGAGTTTTTTCGACTCACGTTCGATTGCGAGCGCGGATGGGAAATTAGGTTTCTCCTAGTGACCACCAGGTGGTGCTAGAACTTTTTCCATATAAAATTCTAACACGCTCGCAATCGTGAGTGAAAAAACTCACACTAAGGCCACTGTTGCAGCCCTGAGCTTTCACTGCATCCGATAGTGTAGAAAATGTATCATGGCTATTGCATAACTTTTAGTATCAAAATCAAAGCATTTTTTTTCTATCTAACCATCAACCGGTACTTTATAAAGTTTAGATTTCTATAAAGGATAATTGGGCTGGAAATTCGTTTTTTTTTTTTTTTTTTACAGGACTTTTATAATCGTATTACGTATGACGTCCCCATCCATCATACCCTAAATACACACTGCTACGGATTATATTTGGGCCAGGAACCTGAACACACCCTTCGCATCATTGGTAGGTATTTGGATGAGAAAAAAACGATGGAATGCGCCTAAATCAAGTCGGTTCAACCTCAAGACCCCAAACAGATAATTCAATCAGACTCACACCGAACACACATAGGTACAGACGCCAGCATATCAAGCTACCTGAAACTGTAAAATTTTCCCAATCAACTTTGGACCTTATGTTGTAGCGATAAAGTTGAAAATATATTAAAGAAATTTGACAGATTGTAGTAGCTTGATGTGCTGGCGTCTGTACATCACTTTGCAAACGTCAAATCCGCGAGTATTCGCGCAGAATAATGATTGCTTTGGAACACAGTCCATCAATAAGTTATGTACGTCTGGGGGAGTTTGTTGCGCCACTTCTTCTCCCCAGCGAAAGCACTAGGAAGTGGTGAAGGGCGGGCGTTTTGGGGGACTGTCTTTAGTAATTTTGACGTTTGAAAAGTGCTGATTCTCAGCCTAGTTTGAATAAATGACTTTTGATTTTGATTTCGATTTTTACAACAACTCCACACTCCAAGAAATTCCTTGTTTCCTGAAGCTACAAGTTACCTGAAAGCTCCCAAAGCACGCTCCTCCGGGCAGCGTGACGTAGCACACGTAGGGCGGATGCGCGGCTGGCACAGACTCGTAGATGACGAGGGCGCCGCCCCCGCTCCCCGCACCTCCGCCCCGCGCCGCCTTCACCTGCCAGAACTCTTGCAGAGCTTCCACCACGTTCACTGTTGATAGAACTCCGTCAGCTGGTGGAAAGAAGAAAACAAATTGATGATGTGCGCAAAGTTCCCAAAGAATGTCTTAGTTTCGCAGTCACACTTAACATTACAGCTTAGTGTATTGTCAAAGGGTCAAACTCCAGCTCAGCATATGTCGAGGATAGGAAGGAAATTATGCACTAACTCAAAGCATTTATATCAATAAACCATTTACAGGCACTTTTGAATTGTCAAGAAGTCGGTCAGTCAGAAAATATTAAGCTAGTTGCCAATTCCAAAGCGTAGTAGGTACCTATTTAGAAGAACGCTAAGAAGCTGGAACAGAGAAGTCATCACGAATGGATAGGAAATCGGGCAACGAAAAGGTAAACTTTAATATAAAACCTTTTATAGACTCCTAATTCGGGAAGGTGACCCTTAATCAGTCTATTTTTGCAAACTGTTCAACAGGGCCTAAAGTTGTTGACAAGGGAATTAGGGAAAATGACCCACATTCCCTGTCGAACTGTACCTACTGCAAACATTTCGCAATTTGGCAACTTCCAAAGTTCAATTGTATATGCCAAAAGACAATTCTGGATCAAACACAAGCGCATGAAGTACAAGGGGCCTAAAAATTCCACTTTGGCAGATTCACAAAAGGACAACATTATGAATCCATAATACGGCGAAGACAGTCCGTGTTATTCTTTTTTTCTCTGCACTACGTAGGTATAATCAAAGAGATTGGGATTGGATTTGAATTGGATTGATTGGTATTTTAGCACAGAGCAAAAAAAAATACTGAAATCTGCATCATCCATAATTCACTTTCAATCACAATCTGAATCATTTTGAAGGATATTGCAAGCATGTCCAAAAATTGTGTCTGTTTAACAACGTAATTAACGCAATGAATGTTGTTGAACTGTCAAAATGCTATTGCCAATCCAATGTGTGTTACGCAACAACCTCGCTGTACACTTAACTTTCATTTGAGTAAAAATCGTTTGCGTCTGAGCCCCTAATCACAAAATACAGAGAGTACAGAAGGCAATCTACATACAAAGTGCGCTCGAGTAACGCACACATAGACACCGCTCACGGACATGTTATCTCGGACTGGTTGGGACTAGTACCAGCGCGAGTGCCATCCGCTTGAGACACGCGTCTGTGAAGTGCAAAAATGGCTATCTAAGCTCGATTTATATGATAGTTTCTTTTGAATCGGTATAAACGAAGTAACTTTTTTGTAAGGTAAATTCACGCCACCAACTATACGAGTATCACGTAAGTTGAGAACATGATTTTTTGTTTGTGTATTTTTTTTTTTTTTTACAATATTAGAAGTTTATTGTTAATTAAAACGGTAACACCAATTACATTAATTAACATAAAATAAAATAAAAAAAAACAGGTATGGTAGATATAAAATTTCAACTACTAACATATAATAGAGGACACCCTAGCATACTTCTTCTCACAAAACATCAGACATACCCGCATAATTCTACTCCATTCCAGTACTCCAGTATTGTGTTGTTTTTAGTGTCATTTGATAGGTTTAGGTCTAAAACGGATAGGGCAAAATAAATTGTGTAAGTAATAGGATAATCCGTTTTGAAATAATTAGGGATTTTCGATACGTTAGTAAAAATTGTCAAAAGTAAAATTTTATATGTTTTGGTTCTGTAAACATTTTGTATTGTAATACTATGTTTATTATTTTGTTTTATTAACTAGATACGAATGCCACTACCACAATAGTTGTGGTAGTGTTTTGTGCATATATGCCAAAGTTGACAACCATAGCGCGACCGCCGAGCGTAGGTATGAAAAGTGGAGTACATGACATGTGATTGCCTTCTGTACTCTCTGTATTTTGTGCCCTAATGTCAAAGCATCAAGCACTTCCCGTTTTAAATAAGACATCCAATTTGTCTCGCCATTTTCCCCACAATCAGTGCAAGCAATTTATTTGTAAAAGCCTCAGCTTTATTCATATTTCCGTTGGGTTCTCTGTAATGGTTATGGCTTTAATAACGCCAGGATAAGGTGAAAACACAACTTTTCCTACGCCTTTAGACTATCATATCATCATATAGTCAAATTAGTCTTCATTTAAACTGGTTTTGTTAATAAGGATACTAGTTGTTTCATGTGACTGGCATCCTTATTGACTCTAGCTTTTATTATTAGATTGCCTTCACTAAAAAGGATTCCTGTTATAGGAAATCCACTTTTAATATCCCTCATCATCATCATCTGCCTAGCCTTTTTCCTAACTATGTTGGGGTCGGCTTCCAGTCTAACCGGATGCAGCTGAATACCAGTATTTTACATGGAGCGACTGCCTATCTGACCTCCACAATCCAGTTACTGGGTATTACTCCTTGGTAAGACTAATTGTCAGACTTTCGGGCTTCTGACGACCAGTAACAACTGTCAAAGATCCACAAATGACAACCGGGACCTTTCCTAAGCATGGAGAGGTCTTGGTATGTAAAGATGGTCACCCATCCACGGACTAACAGCGGCAAGCGCAGCTTAAAAGATCGATCGATCGATTGTCTATAAAAAATCGCTTTTAGCGATAAGACCGCCCATTGTGTCACCCTATGTACACTTGTACAGTTTCTATTTTTATGTCTGTAATTTATATGGTGTAGGTACATAATAAAGAGTATTTCTATTCTATTGATCGGCTCGTGCGGTTGTTATTAGGTACTCAGCCACAAGCCCCCCTACTTTTATTATTAGATTGCCTTCATTAAAAAGGATTCCTGTTACAGGTAATTCACTTTTAATACCTTATTCGGCTGGCATAGTATCGTATAATATTGAGGTGTTGTTGTTGTTATTAACTGCACCTATGCAAAGCAAATTATGTTCGTTATCACTAATCCGCTTGAGCCGCGTATCCCGCAAGGCGATTATAGCTTTATCCTCCATGATTGTCCATTAGTGGTCTGCGGGGGATACAGCTTAAAGCGCAGGTATAGTAAACAAGCGGTATTGTAGAAGAGATAAACTCATAAAACGGTTCTAGACTGCCAATATTGTAATCTTCTCAGTTATGGCCTGCATTAAGAATGAGAATTGCGTAAAGGCGCCATGGGGACGTGCACTCTAATTAACTAATAGTTTATGAATGACTAGCTTCCGCCCGCGGCTTCTCCCGCGAGGCATGTCGATAAAAACTACCCTATATCCTTCCCCGGGATGCAATCTATCTCTCTGCTAAATTATATCGCAATCCGTTCAGTGGTTTAGGCGTGAGAAGATAACATACAGACAGAGAGACAACCGTGACCTGTTACTTTCGAATTTATAATAATTATGGGTAACGCCACAATTTCTGCCAACGGTGGTGATCATATAAACGTCATTGGGAGGCTTATGGTCAGCAGCACGGAATAGATAAATTATTTATCTATTCCGTGGTCAGCAGGTACTTATAGAGTTAAGGGAATTTAGAATAATAATAATAAAGATAGATTTTAGACTAAGGGTTTCTAGATCTTCAATTTGATATAATAATCTTTTAGCAGTAACGCCACTACAAACGGATAAATATTATTCTACAATCAAGGGTCAGTATTGTTACATAAATGAATGAGTTCTGATTTCGACTCGCTTTGTGACGAAGAAAATATGCAAATCTCAGACGAGTTTAATTTATGAATCGCTCGTATATAATTCATCACTTTGCAAACGTCAAATCCGCGAGTATTCACCCAGAATAATGATTGCTTTTGAACGAGCATTACAGAAGTTTTTAATACTCGTAGCAAGCGGCTTCTGGACTGTAGTGGAAAAATGTTGGGGGCAAAGTATAATGAGGGATTTTCCTTTTTTTTTTTAACTCTTCCCTAGTCGCTGGATAGATGGCGCTGACCTTGGTAAGTTACTGCAAGGAACGGAACTTCACATTTTTTTTTTATTATTTCACTTGGATGTAATTTTGAGATCGAAAAACGAAAGCAAACGAAAGTGTCAGTCAACGAGCGTATGTGACGTGACGCAATGATTTTTTTCTAAGCGTTTTGGCTTTGTCACCTAGTAACGTAGTCAGTACAACGCCATCTACAGAGTTCTAGGAAACTATTTTTTTTTAATACTCAAAAAGAAAACCTCTCATTGGGTTTTTCAGTTTCAGCTTAGGATAGCCCCGGGTTAATATTCTTCTCGGAAAATTACCGTACCTAAGCTTATTTTCAATGAAAAACTTTAGTTTGTAAATGTCAAGCACTAGCTGCGCCCGGTGGTCTCGATCCTGTGGAAACATCGGGATAAAAAGTATGCTTTGTCCTAATCCAGGTTATGGTTTACCTATGTGCCAAATTTCATCTAAATCCGTTCATCCGTTTTAGCGTGAAAGTGTAACAAATAAACATACAAAAAATCTAATCTCTTTTATATAACTACCACCTTCCGCCCGCGGCTTCGCCCGCGAGTTATGTCGATAAAAACTATCCTATGTCCTTCCCCGGGATGCAATCTATCTCTCTGCCAAATTTTATCGAAATCCGTTCAGTGGTTTAGGCGTGAAAAGGTAACATACAAACAGACAGACAGACAGAGTTACTTTCGAATTTATAATATTAGATTGAATTAGTTTCGACAGTTGTTACTAAACTTGTTTTTTTTTTATTTGAAATGGGTTTGCACTTGACTCTAGTCAAGGTCAGAGGTGACAGAGACAAAGTCGACGTTGGAGTGAGCTTACCCAGAAGTAGCCTGTTCACTCAACTATTTTACTGTTTTTAGGGTTCCGTAGGTACCCAAAAGGTGAAAACGGGACCCTATTACTAAGACTCCACTGTCCGTCTGTCACCAGGCTAAATCTCATGAACCGTGATAGCTAGACAGTTGAAATTTTCACAGATGATGTATTTGTGTTGCCGCTATAACAATAAATACTTAAGGGGGGCTCCCATACAACAAACGTGTTTTTTTCGGCGTTTTTGCCTTGTAGTACGGAACCCTTCGTGTGCGAGTCCGACTCGCACTTGGCCAGTTTTTTTTTCATAAACATCAATGTCTGTCACTACTAAACAATTCCTCACCGACAAAAACAATACTACAAAATACTACAAACGTTCTCTATTTCCGTATCACAACTAGCTCAGTAGAGCACCCTCTTATCTCAACTAATGAGAGTACAAACAGAAGTAAAAATTAAATCACTCTGCGGTTCGCTTCTTCGGCTTTGCCCCGTAGACACTATTATCTCACAATGAGTCGACTGTTTCTGAAAAGCGACTGTAGCGAGGGCTCCCTGCCAGCTTCCCCTGTTGTACCCCCATCCGTTACGATTTCACAGGATTTTTCCCCTTTGAACGGCTGCGAAATTTCCGGGGAAGGCAATTTTAAAGACATTTTCAAGACACAGACGAATTCTGAGTTTCATTATTAAAGAGTGGCGTAAAAAATGACTCAAATATTGCGAACGTTACTTTGTGTTACTGTTCTGTGACCTAGAAGGGCTGTTGTTTTTGGTCTTGTATTTATGAGAGCTTGTCTCATGAAGACAATTAATACGCCCTCATTATTTAACGCCAAACGTACAGTCCCGAGCAAAAGTATGTATACACTTGGCTCTAATCAAAGTCGATTTTCTCCTTTATTTTTTAATTAAATTTTATATTAGTAGGAACATAGTATTTTCGAACCCATATGTATGTAAAGTATTTCAACGTTGACGTAACAAAACGCAATTTAAAGTTGCCAAGTGTTGATATATTGGTGCTCGTGACTGTACACACGGCTACACATCAAGTTATTCATTTCCAGTTTTAGCTGACCTAGCATTGTATAGGTGTTTCGTTCAATCAGAAGTCAGTTTATACTAGTTATTTGTAGCTTGATATGTAGCCATGCGTACCAAATGTTATATTGGATAATGTTAGATTGAACTCACTATAATAATTTCACAAAGTTAACAATTAACTCAACCTCAACGGGTAGGTAGGTAAGGTAGGTACTTAAGTACTCTCTAACCAGCGGCAGCGTCGCAAAGAAAACTAAGAACTCAACTTTCCCATCGTAAAAACAACATAAACATACATAAGCACAATATCCCGGTTATTGATTTACTGATGGTTACCTACATTTCAGTACGGAACTAGTACCTGCTTATATTCGTGTCATGTAACGTCACACTTTAGGGGCGGTTAGAGTAATTAGGGACAATAACAAAAACATTTACTGATAAGTTATGTGCTGTTTCGTGGTGCATTTTTGCGTGTTTTATTTTTCGAAGCTTTTTTTTTTTTTTATTGCTGAATGGGCCCACACTTGACCTCGATCACGCCTGATGGAAAGCGATGGATGAGGTCTATGATGGAACGAGCGTGCCCAGATGATGTCTAATGTACTGGAACTCCCACATAGACGAAACACAGCAGGCTGCTTGACGCCGGACTCGGGAGGGAGGGTGGTCGCAAACCAGGCGGGCGTTAGCCCTACCACCGCAAGGGAAGAATTGGCCAGTCAAATAAGGTGTTGGGTGTGACTGTCCAGGATGCGCCGAGCGCTCGGTTCAGTTGAGTAACTGGCGGAACAAACTGCGCTACACGAGGAGGCTTCTTCATGCATCCCAAGCTCTACGCAAATTGCTTTATTGTCTTTAATCTTCGCTATTATTGGATGTTATCAATTGCAAAGAGTTTCCCATATTATTCCAAAGTACCAAGGAAATTACCTCTACAAGCAAATTACCTCTACAATCTAACGAGAAAATGTTATTACCAAAAACTACACAGAGATTGGACTTTTATGTTCTGAACTCGCAACTTGAAATTGATAACTTTATTATAGCTGTATTCATAAAAAAACCAAACGTTTTGCAGAAATCTTTCTAACACAAATATGTATTAAGGTCAAAGAGATTCAACAAAAAAAGAAGTGAAACTGACGTTCACCGACTTTCAAGGGAAATAAAGTGCGAAGTACTCTTGAATGCTTCCCACACAAAAGAAACTTCCTTCCTTTACCGTACTTTTTACCTTTTTCTACCATTGTAGTTACAGTTTTTATCATAGCTCTTACAAACACTTTTATGTTCCCAAGAAAAATATTTAAAGCAAAATGATCCTGTAGTTTTACTGTAGCTAAAGAAAAATGTGCAGTGGAAAATCAAACTCCATGTGTCGAATACAACACAAAACCGTCGAAAGAGTAACAAAAAAAAAACACTACTTCACTATAAAATACAGGATACAGGGGAAAATGTATCGCATTTAAAAAGAGAAAAACATTGAACGTTACCGCACGTCAGAACGCTAAACGAGGGTTGTTTTTCCCGTGGTTACTGTGTTGCATCTGCCAGGGGAAACTGGGGGAACAAAACATTCATTCACAGGCGCACTGCATCCATTCAGACAGGCAGGGGAGATTGCTGCAATAGTCGTACGTATTTATTTAGCTTCATTTTATATGAGGTTGAGCGACCGAATGTTTATTGTGCCAATATCGATGTCATTTGAAGGAAAATTGTTCGCTTAATAGAGATCGTTTGAGCTCTGGTATTGAAGTCGTTTTTATTTATTTTATTGGAGTTTTTGATCGGAATGTGAATGTGAACTTTCGCGTGATTTCAAAGTTATAGGTAGTTAAGTAAGTAGTAGGTAATGTTTGTAGCTTAAGTAACTATGAACCTGCCGAGTTCCAGACTCTGCAGATGCCAGCACCTTAATTGCGCAGACACACTATCAATCATAATCTGAATCATTTTGAAGGATATTGCTAATCCATTGCTTCATATGTTCGAACAATTTGTCTACTCAACAACGTAAATAACGCAATAAATGTTGTTGAAAGCCATTGCTACTGATAGTGTGTTACTCTATTAGCCCGCAGGCTACCAAGCTGCAGCTGCACTAATACAGAATCGACGTATTCCACATTGGGCACCCGCTTAAATGGCACCTGAGTGAATGTGATGCTGTGTGTCAGGTGCATTCAGTGAGGTACCATTTAAGCGGGTGCCCAATGTGGAATACGTCCAGAATCAAGATTTTTCGAATCCCTAAAGGAGTGCAACTACGCGTTGAATTTTTAAAAGGATAAAATTTATTCCCTGTTTCCGAAATCCAAGCGAACGAAATTAAGGGCAAGAACTAGTTTTCATTAGAACAAGCGCTAGCCTGTTGAAGTTCTATTTTAGGTAAGTACCCAGATGCGGCTGAACAGCCGTGTAAATTGAATTGAACTTCCGAATGACCTTCAAATATCAACAGTTCCGAAAGATTGCAACTTTGCCCGTGACAGCTGTTATACATATTCGCGGGCACGACTTGATGTGCTCGTCGAAGAAGATAAGGGTTTAATGAGTAAACAAGACACACCCATCGAGACAGAGATAACCTAAATACAGATAGGTACCTAATTGTGACACGGTGGCTGACCTACTCGTATTAATCAACCAGCCCTTTAGCGATGAGCCCACAGCAACGGTACCGCTAGTTTCATAGTGTGCAATAGTATTGATTCTGAAGCCGTCATTAACGGCCTGGACCAATCAATCAGCCGAGTGCGTCCGTAGACGAGTAGGTAAGTAAATGGCGAACCGACCGTAATTGACGAACGTTTCATACCACACAACAATTACTGAGAATCGAGCATGATACTGTTCACACGAGAACGTTGTGAGGTTATGACAATTTATTCCAAACATTCTAGAAAGTTCGTGAGAAATTAATGAAGAAGACTTCAACAATGTGTTGAAAGCTACGTATGGGATTCTGACACGTTTTTATCATTATGATTCACCGTATTTTTTTGCAAGTCATTTTGATAACGTGCAGATTAAAACTGTGCACCGATGAATCTGCTAGTTTGTCAGACGTTGTGGGTCGCGCCATTGATTATTTTACAGAAAGGTCAAGTCGTTAATTTATAAGCGTGACAGTTGGTAAACAAACTTTTCACCTTAGCTTTGATCCAAACCAAAATATTTCGGTAGATTCTATATCCCATTACCAACTACGCCAAAATCTTTAGTACTACATAACATTCTATGCCCTGTATGTTAATGATATGCATTTGAATACCTTACAAACCTACCTATCTCTAGTACCTACATGTGTTGTCAAAGCAACAATTGAGTTGGAATCTTCAGGGAATACAGACGTCGACAGGCCCGTAAATTGTCGATTGAGTTGGTTCAGCGACGCAGTGACGAAGCAGTATACAAATGAAACCATGACCTACATAGATATTGTGACGAGTAATAATAAATACCTACCTAAGTATTTAAGTTTTTAAGTTGATATTTGGATGGCTAACAGTTTGATAGCCCATTTGTCGATTTATTCTGTAAAAATGACACTGTGTAAACTAAGTGAGTTGTCATTCAACGTAATTCTTCTTGTTGTTCCGTAATTAATGGATAACCTTGATTAAAGGGTCAGTACTCATCATTATGAACAACTTTTACTACGGGAGCAAACATGAAATCACGAAAAAAATTCAGCTGTTCCCTACATTTATGTTCGCATAACTCGTCAAAATGTAGGAAACAGCTGATTCTTTTCGCGATTTCAGGTTTTTCCCATAGTAATAGTCTCTTGTTCATAATGATGAGTACTGACCCCTTAATCTAGGTTATCCATTAATTACGGAATGTTCGGTATAGTAGGTATAGGTAATAGCGAGGGAGGGGCGGACGATAGGAAGCAAAACTGTTTTATTTTTGTTATTGTGACCGGGCCTAATTATTATAATATTTTTCGTAATTAATTTGAATGTAACTAACATTTTGTGATGTATAACGAAAATAAACCAAAATACAATTATCTCATTTTCTCAGCATTCGCCCTTATGTATGAGAAAAAAAAAAACTTCAGTGAAGTGGGTATAGTATGTAAACAACTTATATTTTTGTCCGCGACTTTTCGAAAGGCGGGTCAGAAAGTTCCCAATGTCCTTTGGTAGACGTTTATTAAGTTCAATTGCGTGAAAGATTGTCCGGTCGAATCTTCTAAATAATAGTAACTTCCCTTCGAGTTCACATCCAAGAACAAGATAATGATAATTTATGTCCCTTTGCCCTTTACCCAAATCTTCTATTATGCTTGTCAGAATACCTAACGTTTTTTAATGACGTCCTTTGCCTCAGAAACATCCTGCGAGATAATTGCGGGATAGGATCAAAGCCCCAACTTACATCGCGGATAGGGTAGTATTTCGTATAGAGTAAGTGCGCCATATATGGACCGGTTCTATAATATGGACCACCAGCGTTTCTCAATGAATATTCGTTGTACTGACACAACTGTCAGCCCATACTAGGCTTACCCCCTCCGCATCTTGTCAGTCGCTTGCAGTGAGGCGGCGTCCGCGCATGTATTCACGGGAGCCATTTTGAGTTTTTGTCAACTCGCTATGTAATTTTTTAGCTAATTGCGTAAGTTCATCACGTCAACAAATAATATTCGATTTGAGAGTGAATTAAGCTAAATGAAAGGTGAGTTATTTAACTACTATTCTTATTAGATTGTAATATCCTAAAGTTTTTATAATTTTATGTGCAAGAAAAATAACCTTGAATTGTATGTGTGTTATAATATGGACCATCGACCTGTTTCGAATATGGACCAGTAGTCCATATTACAAACAGCTACTTTTGTTTATTTTTTATGTTTCAGAATGGCATCTCCAACACAAGACCAAACTGCTGCAACCATGGATGATTCAATGCCTGGTCCTTCCACATCATCTAGACGTATTTGTCACAAAAAGTGTTACAGCCCATGAAAATTCTGATAAGAGTGATTATTCAGTCAATGATAGTACAGATGAAAGTCCTGATCATTCCCAAAATGAAAATGGGAATGATCCTTAAAATGCTTGTATTGCGATGGGCTTTTTTCTGAAGATGTTCATGGAGAGACATGGATCCAATGTGTATCTTGCAGGCGCTGGGCTCATGAAGAGTATGTTGGAATAGAAGATATGACTGACTTCTATGTGTGCGAGTATTGTACTAATGATTACTTTAATTTTGATTTAAGTGACTGATTTAATTTTACGTATTTAATACTATTTTTTATTGTTATTTTGAACCAAATAAAACATGGTCCATATTTGAAACCATGTGGTCCATAATATGTTCACTTTTTGTGAGTTCTTAAAAATGTCTTATTTTAGAAAATGTTGATTATTTCTAAGATGTTGCTGTTATTGAAGAATTTAATCATTTCTTTTTGTTCCCAATTAAGTGTCAAACTGTTTAAAATAAATAAGACTGATTAAACATTAAAATTCGGAGTTTTATTTGAGAAAATCCTTATGGTAGTCCATATATGGCGCACTTACTCTAATTATAGTATTTTAATTACTAGGTACAAGAATAGCATGATGGATTACTTTTATTAGGTAAATCAGCTCTCAGCCCTACTACGGTAATTGCGGTTATGCAAACACCGTGATTATTCCTTTGTTTACCGATGTTCAACATGGAGAACAAAGGCCTCGATATCTCTACATACTTACTTATAATTTTATGCCCTCCATCGTTCCCCTTCGCATGTAACACGCAGGCAAGTCATCATAATTCCCATATCACAACGTCATATGTCAAAAAGGGATTCCCAATAAAGGAGAAATGAAAACTTAAGGGATCTTGAACCTAAAGGTCGGGTGTCGGAGCCGTGGAAACTTAAGGTCAAGCAAGGAAATCTCTATTTGTCTAATAAGATTGACCAATGACCCAGATAGAAAAGTTTAAGGGTCGAAATTCAAACTGGAGAGCGCTTTTACAAAGGACAAACTTTTAGCTGATATTCTAAAGAAAATTGGACGTTTGATAAATATTTTAGCAGAAAAGAATATTTAGAATCGAATAGGGGTGGTATACCTAAAGATATTTTAAATGGGAAATATTGTAGGTACTTGTAAGATCATTCTGGAAAAAAATATCGCCAAAGTGTTAAATATTGAGTAGTTCAAAAAACCATTTCAAAATACATAGTTTGTGGCTCGTTTCCATATTATTTACAAATAGACACAATTTGAAAAAGTCAATGGTTCCTATAAATTTTGTTATAAACACAAAACACATTATTGGAACCATAAATCGATATTTTCATTAGATTTCGCTTACATTAAAAGAATCAAAACTAGTTTATGGTAGGCACCATATAGGGTCGACATAAAATCGAATATTTAAATAGCTTCCGACCTAATAAATACCTAAAACGAATAGTCGAAATGTTATTTTAAACGTTATAGTTCATTTTAAATGTAATTTGCATCGATAAATAGAAGAAATAGAATAGACCAATATATCTTGGCATTTTGGTCGCGCAATATTTGTCAAAGGTTAATGTCAAAAAAGTAGGTACATACATTTGAATTTAGTTGAATTTTTTGCCGCGGGTCAGGTTACGCTGGGTGACGCTAGTCGCCCACAAACGAAACTAGTTAGCAATTCTGTCTGTTTAATAAAATAGAATTCGTGATAGCATAATTAATGCTAACAACTAAAAGTTCTTTTGACCATGTGTTTTAGTTACAGAAATTGTTACAGTACCTATTCTTTATAATTAATCATCATCATCATTTCAGCCGAAAGACGTCCACTGCTGGACATAGGCCTCCTCCAAGCACCTCCACTATAATTAATAAGACAACTTAATTTTTTCTTACTAAAGCGGTATCGTATTACCCAGTAACTGGGTTGTGGAGGTCAGATAGGCAGTCGCTCCATGTAAAATACTGGTATTCAGCTGCATCCGGTTAGACTGGAAGCCAACCTTAACATAGTTGGGAAAAGGCTGGGCAGATGATGAAGACAGCTTAATTTAGGAATGTTTAGAGCAATAAAAATGACCCAAAATTGGGTTTCATGAGGAGGTTATCCACAACGCGGGCCCAGTCTGTGTAAGCATCGATGTCAGATGTCGAATTAGTGGTTAGGTAATATGCACGCTGCGCTGGTTTCAACAAGATGTTGTACTGTTTTTATTTAGAGCACATAGAGAAAAGAACAGATCAAGTGCGAGTAGGACTCCCGCACCGATTCTAGGTCAACGGGAAGTACCTTTAGGTTTTGATTTTGGAACATAAACACCCGTATCTTGTGATTGCGTTGACTTAGAAGTTTGTTTCTTTCACTGCTTCAAGGGATTGTAACCCTGAATATTTGATTTTAATTTCAACTTGATAACTCCACGCGTTCCTGAGAAAAAGGGTCTTGACTGACGGACAGGCAGACGTACAAGGAAGTGATCTTATAAGGGTTCCGTATTTCCTCTTGAGGTACGGAACCCTAAAAAATGCATTATAAATTACACACCTTGTAAATCGGGGCCATCACTACCCCCCACCCTATTCTTTTATCTTTGTTTTCTGTTTTTATAGTTTTAAAATGTATTTATTTTGCTGTAATGCCAATAAACGCATTTTTCTTTCTTTCTTTATCAAAGTTTTTAAAAGCAAATACCATACCAGTATTAAAGGCTGATTTCACTAATTCAATTACGCAAAACATAATAGTTTCATGACTAAATCAATTAGTCTAATACCAATTCAATTAATGAAACCAAATTAATTATTTAAAAGCCATACCAGCGCGCAGCATTGCGGTTGGGGGTATTAGCGAAAGCCACCACAAACCTACTAGAATATATATTGTTGTATTGACAATGTAATTGTTAAGGGGCCGGCGGCGTAGCATGCGTAGTTCATACAAACGTAATACCAAAATAATTTGTAAATAAATATTTTGAAAGGACACTGATTTAAAGACGAGTTAAGAGAAAAATAAGTTTTCTATAGAAATTTGAAATTCCTCATATCTCGTCTTCTATCAGTGTCCTTTCAAAATATATATTTGGGTACCTAGATATTCTGTAATCGAATCGGAATAAATACACACTGGTCTTTTAACCCCTATGTGCTGATGGTGATCACCGGGGTGATTTTAGTGAGGTAAAAATCCCACACTCCCCGACCTCCCTCCCCGGAGGTCGGGTGCCTTTTGAAGGTTACCCCCGAAAACAAAAAAAAAAGGTTCCTTAACAATAGTATGTGTGATCTACAAATTATTTTGGTAGGTATTACGTTTGTATCAACTACGCATGCTCCGCCGTATACAGGGTAGCAGGGACATCTACGCGCCAACTGAAACCATGAATTCAGCACATGATTTTAATCACCGTTCGCGATTTATTTGCCAAACATGTAAACAAAAATGAGTATTTGGAAAAATAACTTTAATGCGTGGACAATAAAGTTCAGTTTACACTACAACTTCAAACATTTTTATAACTTTATAAATAGTGCTATTCACTCTGAAATCAACTTGATTGCCTCTCAAATAAAGTTGAAGACGCGACGCAAACAGAAACAGCGAGTGCCAAAAATAAGTAAAATGAAAATGTGACAGAGCCATGAAAACGGCAACAGATGGCGCCACTGTCATGTCGGATGTGAAACCGGGACGTCCTCCGTCCGTCGCTCGCAGAATAAAGACACATCGTGTGAACAGAAGCGTGAAGTGGACATTGGACACAACTGGGCAGTGGACAGTTGGACACATCTCGTGCCAAATGTACATTTCAAAGTAACGCTTCCGTGTGTGTTTTGATGCGACATTACCTTCAGTTTTTATTTATTCGCCAGATGCTCCTTGTAAATACTTCGTTCAATTTTTCCAAGTCCTTATGTTTGATGTGTAGTTTTATCTTTTATTATTTAATACTAAAAGTGAGTACAGTCAGTTATAGCAATAATCTGACCCACCTTTGCATAAATGGTTGAGATTTTTGGGGTTCCGTACCTCAAGAGGAAAAACGGAACCCACTTCGTTGTCCGTCTGTCTGTCCGCCAGTCAAGACCCTTTTTCTCAGGAACGCGTGGAGTTATCAATTTGAAATTAGTATCAAATACTCTGAGCTGCAATCCCATGAAGCAGTGAAAAAATCAAACTTCTAAGTCAACGCTATCAAAAGATACGGGCGTTTATGTTCCGAAATCAAAACCTATAGGGTACTTCCCGTTGACCTAGAATCATAAAATTTGGCAAGAAGCAATGTCACGTAGCACAAGTAAAGTAAAAAATGCGAAAACCGTAAATTTGTTGTTAAGTAGAAGTACTACAAAAAAAAAAAATAGAAATAACATACCTACTTTGTTCGTAGCCCTCGGTGCGCGAGTCCGACTCGCACTTGACCGGTTTTTTTAGATTATTTTATATTTTATTTATTTGAGCAACGTAAACAAAATATCAAGTTTGTATGACGACTAGATCGAGACATTAGGAACCATAGATATCCGATTAGGAACATTTGATAGTACACAAGCTACCTACCAACTTACAAGGTTTTCCTGTGAGTGCTGCCATAACCACAGAGCGTGTAACACTTCAAGGTGAACTTTGCATTTTCTTTCGTTGTGTTGTGCTACTGTCTACTCCGATCTTTTTGATTTGGCAGCTTCGCCGTTGGTCCCAACCCGGCCGATCCCGGCTGTCATTCGTAGATCTTTGACTGTTCGGAAAGTCAAGTGTCTAAATTCGAACCAAATTATGAATTGATTGCAAAAATTGAATGAAGTCTTTTTCATCGACTAGCAAAATGGTAAAATAAAAGGTCAACCACCTACAAAGGATTCTCAATTTAAATTCGTCTATGACTCACAAGCATCCATACTAATATTATAAATTCGAAAGTAACTCTGTCTGTATGTTACCTTTTCACGCCTAAACCACTGAACGGATTTCGATAAAATTTGGCAAAGAGACAGATTGCATCCCGGAGAAGGACATAGGACAGTTTTTATCGATATACCTCGCGGGCGAAGCCGCGGGCGGAAGTTAGTACTTTATATAACTATAAATTCATAATCCTACATCACCTCAACGTTCCAAAAATAACAACACTGGCCGAAACTGATTCATATTACAAAAACCAGTTGTTCACGAGGAAACAAAACTCAATCCAATCATTTTAAAGAATTAGTCGACCGTTAATTATGTACGTTTAACTTTGTATTGATCACTTTACGACATCAATAAATAATTATATTCATCCAATCATGCGCCGACATCGCGGTTTTTATTATTTAACTGGACTTACTGACGGCGTGATATTATTTCTTTATGTTGGTAAAAAATATAGTCGTGTAGATGAACTGTAACGCTGAGGATTTGAAAGGAAATCGAATTATTGAGTGCAAGTTTTTTTTTATCAAATTTATAGTTTTTTTCCGGTTATATTTTAAATTGGCAGTGTCTACTGTTAGTGTCTAAACACACTATGCCGAAGGTACGCGACCGAAGTTCGGCATGATTACGCCTGCAACCAACGTAATTTCGGCATATGCGTCACTGTCAGTAACTCAAATAGCATTGCAGGCGTAGGGTAATCATGCCGAACTTCGGTCGCGTACCTTCGGCATAGTGTGTTTAGACAATAATATTTTAGAACGAAAGCAGAAGAAAATGCTTGTAGCTTAGGTACCTATCTAATCTGCGTTCGCAATTTATTTACCAAACATGTAAACAAATATGAGTTATTGGATAAATAACTTTAAAACCTGCACAATAAAGTTCAGTTTACGCTTCAACATCAAACATTTTTGTAACTTTTTCAATACTATCTACTGCAGGTCACTCAGAAATCCACTTAATTTTCAATATAATAATGTTGATATTTGTAACATCAATTTGAAACATGAATTTGAATAGACCTTACTCAATTTTGAAAGAAAAGGTTGCAATTCGCAAAAGAACATTTGGATGTGTTACGTTCCAGTAAAGTTCTATATTGTTTTTAATATTACCTAGTAATTAAAGTGTCCTACTAAATAAATAGATACCTATATCAATCAACCTAACAGCTGTTAAGAAATTGAAACTTAATGACCCCATCAGAACCTCGCCTTATAGTTTACAACATCCTCCACGTCTGAATGTCAGACATTAATTTAGATTACCCCTATATCGTACCGCTATCAAATTTGCTGTGACATATTATGACTGTGATATATTCTAGACGCTCCTCATAAATGCTTCACAATTTGTGTCAAAACTCATTTGTCGTGGTCTACATAGCAGCCCCGGACTGACTTGAGGGAAATCAGCTGATGCGCCCTACTCATTAATAAATGGGCTTTAGGAGGGTGCACGCGGAAGGTTGGCAACGTTGCAAATGGCTGTCAAATATTTACCTATTTCTTTTGATTAATTTTCATTTAGCTCAATGTTAATTTGTCAATATTAAATACTAATTCTAATTATGAAATATCGCTCTGCAGTGAACTAAAATAGGTAGTTAGATATTGTTTCATGAATTGCAATAATGAATATCGTAGTATTGACAAATTAATCAAAAAGCGAAATAATGCGAATGCACCCTTTAATGCACCATAATATTTTATAGATACAGAATGACACACGCATGTTTTTTTGTTATTGCTAACGAAGTAAACTGTAAAAGTCAATGAAATGTCAAAATTTGACATTTCTGGAGCACGTATTACGAACGAGTGTAGATCAATATTGGTTAAGTTTTCCGGGATAAAGGATTCATTAAAGACACTCCAATTTATGAATTAAATCAATATCGGATGATAACTGAACAATAAATGTTATAATTATAAGTTACGAAACAAAATGAAGCGATAGGAGTATTCGTAAGCATAAATACCTAGTACGTAAAGATCGTAGCTCGTAGCATTCTATGTTTATGTCTATGGGAAAAGGGCGTGAGTTTAGGTATACTTACCTATGTTATTTCTATGTAGATCCTATGAAACAGTAAAATCAGGGAAATACTAATTTACCTTACCGTAATTTCATTTTTTTTCCATTTTGTTGTGCCGCTGTTCGTTTTGTTCTATTAATTTTAATTTTACTGTTTCTTTTAATCAGAGATTCCATTACGTAATATGTTAATTTAAACTTGTTAATTTTAAATTCTAGTAAGTAATTATTTAGTTTACTAAAATACAGCCTAGGTAACATCAGTAAGTAAGTAAGTTATTAATTCAATAAGGGATGGGTATGGCTATATACATTTGAGAAGACCCCTGCCCTTCAAAATAGGAAAATCCTGTATCTTGTACAGGACAGTAAAAATGTTAGTTATTTTTAGTTAATTAGACAATAATTTCAAAGTACAACAACAAACAACAAAGTGCTTGTGGCACACCTAATATGTTTAAGGGGCATGCGGTGCTAACCTGTAAGAAATTGTTACACTAACCCTAGAATAATGGTATAGTTACTTTATATATTTGCAGTGTAAACAATTGTTGGTTGACCAATAAAGGAATATAAAATAAATAAAACAGTACCTACCTATTTCTGTTAGGCAGGGACTTTGAGTTCAAGAAAAAATAAAACCGCCCCAGTTTTACGAGGTTTTTGTGATAACGTAACCAGCAAATTCAAAAGCACCAACAACAGCAAATTACTTGATGCAGTGAATTCAAGAGACGTTATAAACCGTACAAGTGCGTGTAAGATAGGTACTTCTATAGAGGTATGAGGAACAGGGTGTAAGTTCACTCATACTCTATGGAAAAGGGAGGATCCTCCGACCAGACGGGTGTTGTGTCTGGCGGGCAACTGCCCGCTGATTCATGTCGGGCCGTTGTATCTATGCTAGTTGCGCGGTAAACTCTGCTTGCGCGATGCAGGATTTTGCGTGACGTCAGTACGACTCGTTGTTCGCATGTGGCGTTGTAGATACCGCTACACTTCTCTGTAAACTCCTAGGCCTTGACGTGACCTTATCAGTATCGACCCCCGCAATCCACAATTCTCGTCTAATCAATTACCCGAATGACAGCTGTGGTTACACTGACCATGAGGAAAGTAAATGACGCGTAGGTAAACATATAAATTGTCAAAATTGTGTGACGCGTGACACATTTCTTATTATTCCAATATTAAAGTGAGTAGATATTTTGGGCATGTTTTTTTGTTAAAGATAACCCTAACCAAAGCAAAGAGGTCACTGTCAGCTGTGCAAACCGTTTCAGAACGGCAGATTTGAATTTAGGGAACCGAGTTTTAAAAAAATACACCTAACCTACAGTCCGGCCGTCGGCAGACACCTGTCACCTGTCCTGACACCTGTCAGTGCGACAATTCTATTAGCTAATAAAGAACAAATTCGCAGAACACGTTTCCTTTGTATGAAACTGACAGGTTTCAAGAAGGCATTCTCTAAAATTCATTCGGCCGTACTGTAGGTGTAAGTTTTTAAGCTGGCACTTGAAAACTACCTGTATGAATCTCTATAATTTCAAATCTTTCTCCATCTAGTTAACATGTGGGATATAGGTAGCTGTAAATGCTATCGTAGTGATCCCTTTTCACAAACTCATCTTTTCAACTATACCTAAGTAAAGGCTCCTTCAAACAGGCGCGACACGCGATAAAATCGCGCACGACACAAAGGCACCGTCGCGCGCGATTATATCGCGTGTCGCGCCTGTTTGTCGGAACCTTAAGATGACTATTTTTGATCGGTTATTCATAGTAACACCAGCTACTTAAAAAACGTTCAAATTCAAGTCACAATCTCATCTTAGTGACAATCAATGTCAAAAATGAAGGTATGTATTTAAATTGATTGTATTTATGACAGATTGCGACTGAGACAGATAGCAAACGTTCTTAAAAATACGGGAACCTCTGAATGTAATGTTCTTTTGTTTCCAGCACAGTTAGTTACACAATTAATGGACTATCAATCCAAACATACATAAATATGTGTAAACCCAAGCTTTGCGGAGCTTAAAGCCTAGTTTATGGCTACAATATACGGGCATACAAAACCAACGATGCAACTAGTTCTAATATCACTTGAAAGCTTGATCACTCCATCGGTAAACCAAAGCAAATAGACTCTTAAATGCAGAGTAATAAAGTTCTAAATTGACTAAATGGTAGCTAACAAAGTGCCAATAATATTGCCGGCTCACGTGCCTCTATGGATATAATTATACCTAAGTATAATCATCGATGTAGGCTCCTTGATATAGGTATAATGATGTAGAACATAGGTACAGTTATAAGCAGTTTAAATACGCGTTCATAACTACGAACAGTTTTGAACGAGTTTTCCTCAACTTATGTCCAAGTTATCTAATGAATCAATTCCTTAATCTCGATCTTACTAGCATTTTCCCAACTAAGTTTAGGTCGGCTTTTAGTTTAATCGGATGCAGCGATTTTACAAGGAGCGACCTATCTGACCTCTACAACCCAGTTACTGGGTAACAAGATACCCGTTGTTAATCTGGTTGTCAGACTTTTGGGCTTCTACACCCTAATTGCGTAAGACATTATCAATCATATTCTGAATCATTTTGAAGGATATTGCTAATCCATTGCATCCTAAGTTCAAAAAAATTGTCTGCTCACCAACGTAAATAAAGGCTCCAACAAACAGGCGCGACACGCGATATAATCGCGCGCGACACAAAGGCACCGCTCGTTGAGCGACTTGCGGCGGTGCCTCTGTGTCGCGCGCGATTTTATCGCGTGTCGCCTGTTTGAAGGAGCCTTAACGCAATGTTTCTAATGTTGTTGAACTGTTAAAATTAACGCCATATTGCTACTGTTAGTGTGTTACGCAATTACCCCACTGACTACCCGTAACGACTGTCTTTATCTACGAATGGAAGCCGGGACCAAATGGTTTAACGTTATGTAATACATCAAGCTGCCAAATAGGGGGATTGGAGTATAGTGAATAGGAACACAGAAAAACAAATGAAAATACAAAATTCACCTTGTTATGGCGTCAGCATCAGAGGAAAACCCTGTAGGTAAGTAGGTGCTACCAAATGGCTCGATTTCGATCTAAACGTCATAAGAACTTCAACTCATCGTTAGTATTAGGTACATCAAAACATTTGGACTTTGAATTGCGTGGCTCGCGAAGCGGTCTGGCACTCATAGGAAACAAAAAACGTATGAGAATAACTACATGGAAAATTAAACAAGAGCGAGTCGGACTCGCGCACCGAGGGTTCCGTACCATCATGTTTTTAATTTTTCATCGGCAAGGTTTTTCAGACCCCCTTTCAGTCCCTGTTGCAAAAAAATTTAATTAAAAATTTAAAAAACCCCCGACAAAAATAAAATTAAGGAATCCCTACAAAAAGCATGAAATAAATTTGAAAAAATCTTATGGAAGTCGGGGGACCGCTCTGTGGAACACCTTCTATTCTGAGGTCCCCCGACTTCCATAAGATTTTTTCAAATTTATTTCATGCTTTTTGTAGGGATTCCTTAATTTTATTTTTGTCGGGGGTTTTTTAAATTTTTAATTAAATTTTTTATTTCATGCTTTTTGTAGGGACACCTTAATTTTTGTATTTCATTTCTTTTATTTTCTTCTGTTTTAAGATTCTGGTAATTTGGTGTTTAATCAGGTTTTTTATCCGTCAAAAAATATTGATTAATTTATAGTTGAAGAATAATTTTTAAGACTAAACAGATTTTTTTGTTTTATTATATTTTTCAAGTTTTTAGTTTTCATTTCGTTAGGTAGTTAATATTCCTCATTCCCTTTCAATATAGTGTAAATTATTCTACTTGTCAAGCCCTTGCATTTGATACCTATATTGAAGGAGTTGTGATAAAAAATGTAATTCGCCATTTTGTGGTGGCGGCCATCTTGGATTTGAAATTTTTAATAGTGCATAGTATTCTACTAGTCAAGCCCTTTCATTTGATACCCATATTGAGGGAGTTGAGAAAAAAAAAATTAATTCGCCACTTTGTTGTGGCGGCCATCTTGGATTTGAAATTTGTTGTAGTGTATAGTATTCTACTATTGAAGCCCTTTCATTTGATACCCATATTGAGGGTATTGTGAAAAAATATGTTATCCGCTATTTTGTAGCGGCGGCCATCTTGGACCGATTTTCATCAAACATAGCTAAGAACACTCCCGACTAATACACCTTTCAAACCAAAAAAAACTAAATCAAAATCGGTTCATCCGTTCGGGAGCTACGATGCCACAGACAGACACACACACACACACACACAGACACGTCAAACTTATAACACCCCGTCGTTTTTGCGTCGGGGGTTAAAAATATACTTACACATATTTTTATTTCTTTCTTATTTGCAAAATAGTTGGGCAAACGTCACCAAAAACTATTCCAAATTCAAGTTGATAGCATTAGCACTGCTTGAAATATCCAGCTGTGACAGACAGACAGACTTAGTCTCACCATAAGGGTTCCGTTTAACCATTTTGGTACGGAACCCTAAAAAAAAAAGTGTCATGGCGGTCTAAATGTTATCTAAGTACATGTTATATGTTATGTTCGGTCTAGCTCTCATTCGCCAAGTGTGCAGAGTATAATTTGCGATATGGAACTTCGTTCCAAAAGTGATATTCCTCACACTTCAGGTCCAGTTGAATACCAGCGTTAGGCATTAGTTGTCTGGCATTTTTGCTGAACTGGACCCTTTTGACGCAGCCGCGAGGCAGACTTTCCTGCTAATTTCTTACATCGCACTTTACACTTTTTTTTTCCATCTGATGTATATTATATACTAGCTGCGCCCCGCGGTTTCACCCGCGTAAATGTCAATCCCGTGGGAATATCGGGATAAAAAGCCTATATGTTAATCCAGGGTGTCAGCTACCTCTATACAAAATTTTATCAAAATCGGTCCAGCCATTTGAGCGTGAAGAAGTAACAAACATATAAACACACTCACACACCCCCCCACACACTCACAAACATTCGCCTTTATAATATTAGTGTGATTGTGTGCCGTTTAGTCTGTGCTAAATAATTGTATTTTCTTTCTGTTCTTACTTTATATAAAGAGGCTAGAAGTTAGTCCTCATATATTTTACGTTGTACTTGAACCTTGTATAACTACCACTAACTAACGTGATAACGACTTGTATGTACATACATAGTTACCGGCCGGTATACCTCCCTGAGGAACGGCCTTTACCCATAGATTACACTACCAACGATCCATGAGAGGCATTAAACAATTCTATGTTCAGACGCCAGCACACCAAGCTAACCGAAACTGTCGAATTTTCCCAATCAACTTTGAACCTTATACTTTAGCGGTAAAGTGGAAAATCTATTACAGAAATTTGACAGATTGTAGTAGCTTGATGTGCTGGCGTCTGTACGTACACAGGTAAATTGGTGATAGCAGTTTGATGGTAGTCGTGAAGTTTTATTGTTAAGCAAAATGTAGTAGTTCGTGTTTTGTTTTTAGGGTTACGGAACCTACTAGTAGTGCAGCGAAAAAAAGAAAAACACGGACTGTCTTCGCCATATTACGATTCATAATGTTATCCTTTTATGATTCTCCAATGTGGCCTTTTGAGGCCCCCAGATGTGCATATTTCAAGAAAACATTGAAAAGAGAGAGAATAATTTCATGATGATGCAGAAATATAATATTATCATACTAGCGCCGCGCCCCTGCTTCGCACGAATTTCACGACTTGACAAAACAACGAGATTTCTTTATTTCATGTAAGTAGTATATTCATGTTTTATACACATAAACCTTCCGGTATAAATTCTCTATATGATAGTAGAATTCGCATCAAAATCCGTTGCGAAGTTTAGAATACAAACACGAAAAACGACTTTAATATAATTATAAGAAGTAAGTATTATAGATATAAGATGTAATCCTAATGCCATGTTAACTTCGAGTTCAAACGAGTCAGGTTGGCTTAATGTTACCTATCCTTACTCTAAAACTGTAACGCCTGAAACGGCTTATTCATATTCATATTCGTACTCCAAAACTTGACACTACAACACCTCATACATCTCCATATTAAGGCTTAATCCTTGAAGGAAGTCGAGGTCGTACGTGCGTAGCATACCCTAACGCTAGGTTACTAGTATTTATTAACACCCAAAATAAACCCTGAATTATTATGCGAAATAATCGTATGACGCGCGGATGGAATAATGAAGTAGCTGTGGAAGGTGTGTGTACGGATGCGACTTGGTCGTGCGATTTTGTGTTACAGAGTCGTGTTCGAAAGATGAAGGTGGTGACTTTCGAGATCAGGACTAGTAAAGAAGTATGGAAGAAAAACACATGTTGCGCCGACCCTAAATTAAGTGGGATTAGACTTAGAGGAATTAGGACGATGTTGAGTCATGTTCGAAGCTTCGACCTTATGGCCACTTAAATACATTTATGTGTGGATAAAGTGTACAAAATGATAAACCGCAAATTAATAGTGTTATGACACTTAACAAGCGGATAGAAAATATTTCATATTGGTTAAGGGTTCATTTTTTGGGACGCATTGATTAATGCACAAAATATTGCGAATCACAGTATACAAGCAGAATCAGTCTCCTGCCAAGATTCTGTGCCCATCTCAATCGCAAAAAGTGTTCTACCCTATTTTTGGCTACAGATATCCATCGCATCATTCGCATTTCATCTCCTAAATCCTACCTACATGCGTGCAAAAGTGCCGCGACTTGCGACCGAATCGCACTAAACCCACCTTCGCAAAATCGCAAGTATGTGTTAGTACTATCGATATTCATCGATTACTAGTGGTGTGCTAGTGGGCGGTAGATCTGTGGTACTGTGGCACACTCTGTATGCCCGTGGCGTAGGAATTCGTAATATGTGAGTCAGCGTATCATGTCGCGGATATATATCCTAAGATAGTTTATCGCGAAACTCAATTTATGGGCTCGGTTCCACTGTTTTATTGTTTTCCTGACTCCGCAATGTATCTATTTTCTGTTTACTATTTAGTTGTATTGAAAAGGGTTCTTTTGGGGGAGTTGGAGTGGAAAGATAGTGGTTGTATGGATAACGGTCATTCTAATTTCCAAAAACTTTCACGGACAATCTAAAGTACATAATCATCTACTGAATTACGTAATGTTACTCTAGTTTTCGTATTTTAAAAACTTATTATTTAAATTTACTAAAGACGGGTCTCGATTCTAAAATCTAAGCAAACAAGAGAACGTGCTCAAAAAGGACATCCTTTTTTGTGATGTTAACTATTCTCGTCTTATTAATAGCCTCTTTTCAAAAACTAATAATTCGAAAAGAATTATTTTAAGCATTTAGTAATATAAAATAACGTTAACTTCTGAATCATTAGCTCAAGAGATCGATATTATTTAGAGGAGCGTGATTTATTAATGCAGAAATATATAAATAAATCTTCAAATAATTACAACGGTACAAGGTTTTAAACCTTAAAGCTACGCTTGCCGCGGTTGGTCTGTGGATGGGTGACCATATTTACATACCGAGACCCCTCTGTGCCTTGGAAAGCACGTTAAGCCGTTGGTCCCGGCTGTTATTCGTGGATCTTTGACAGTCGTTACGGATAGTCAGAAGCCCGAAAGTCTGACAACCAGTCTTACCAAAGAGTACCCAGTAACTGGGTTGTGGAGGTCAGATAGGCAGTCGCTCCATGTAAAATACTGGTATTCAGCTGCATCCGGTTAGACCGGAAGCCGACCCCAACATAGTTGGGAAAGGCTAGGCAGATGATGACAAGGTTTTAAAGCGTGTCTCTCATATTCTAATCTTTTTGAAGTGAAAACTTCTTTAGGCGCGTTGGGCATTTTTTGAGATGGGAAAAAACCACTGAACTCGCGACACTGTTACCGTAAGCGACACCGCGCGTGTTTCGTTTATGAGACGTTTAAAATAATACCCGCTTCGGATTTGTTCGGCTGTCCTCGGGATGTACTCGGTTTTAATGTATATCCGAGTGATGGCGAAGTATTCTGTTTGTGTTTTGTTTTCACTTCTGTCGGCACTCCCGGAGTGCCACTGTTTTTTTTTACAATACAATTTCTGTGACAATTTCGCAAATATTTACCAACAATGTCCCCTTGTTAATGTCATTCAGATGCCGAAAGAGGACTATGTATTCTGTGTTAGCACTCTAGTTAAGTGTTTATCGAACCAACCTATCTTATAAATAAACAAAAGAGAGCCTACCACAGCCCTACATAGAGATCATAAGTTCGTAACAGTTGGATGGACAGTTAGTAGCGTCTCTTTACGATAGTCACCTGCCGAGTAGCAATTATGTCATTATCAGGGTCCCTTTGTGCCCCACTGAGCCCCTGAGACCCTCTGTGGGGGCCGAGACGAATTCATTGAACAGTGGAGCACTATAGACTGTTGGGGAGATCAAAACAGATGGGGGATAGTAAATAGAGCTAATTTATTCAAACTTTTACTTATAAAAGGAAGAAAGATTATCATTTATTTGGCAACAGTTCATGAAACCCGAAAGGATAAATAAGTATGTAAATGTAATTTCTGAATTCTTAGAAAACCTGGTATAATGACTTGGAGACGATAATGGAAAATTGAAAACCCAGAGAAAAAATAAATGAAAAAACCTCTGCTCTTGGCAGCCAATATTATCAGACTATCGTATCAAAAAGCGATGCTGTATTTATTTAACGGAAATCAAATAATTACAATTAATATCAGAACTTGCCAAAAACGTATGAAATTGTGGAGTTCATTAGCAACGCTCGTAATTACGTAAGTACATTCATGTTATTTGGACATTCTCGTTAACATGCGATAATTATTTCACGTTGATTGACGTGTTACAAATTGTTAATTTGTTCGACAAATTATACCAAACGTAATTGAGTACCTAATATTTGACGATTTCATTACAGTGCCAGTTATTATTTTCTAAACAGCCGGTCGATTCTGTAAAAATCTCACCGTGAAAACTTAGGTGAAGCGAGTTTGTTTTTGCTAGGAATTGACACTATTGACAGCTCACTTCACGCTCACTTCACCTAAGTTTTCAGGCGAGATTTTTACAGAATACCACCACTTGACAACTGAACAATCACTCCGAAATTGCAAAAACAAAAGTAAGCTTAAAGCTCGTTGTTGTACAGTCACGAGCATAAGTATGTATATACTTGGCTTTATTCAAAGACGATTTTCTCCAAAGAGTATTTTCGAACCCATAGGTTTGTGTAGTGTTCTTTTGAGTTTTGGCCAAGTGTTGACATATTTGTGCTCGTGACTTTACACACACGTTTTTCTTGCCGTGAAAAATTACGGTTTTGCCGTGTAAAACTACGGCACGTGTAATTCGCCGTGTGTAGGCACGGTCGTCAATGTTGTATGGTTCACTACGGAAGCTTGTTGACAGACACGGCGGCACTACGGCACGGCGCTGTCGCTGTATGTATGCGTCGTCCGATGACTCCGGTGGTTTGCCGTGTCATATACAAGCTCACACGAAGTTCAACGATGCGGCTAGTGCTGTGTGTACAACGAGCCTTATAGTGAAAATAGCCAAACTGTACCAAAAATAGCTGACTCAAAACAAAACAATACTCTCAGAAACAACAAAACCGAATTAATTACAACCAAAATGAATACAAGTTAAACAAATTAGGGTAAACGGCGCAATAACTGGCATCATAACTCAGAATCCTATTGACCGAGCGCACAAAGCTGATAATAAAGACGTTTACCTTAAACAGTGTTTGTACGGCAAGTGTTATCTTACTATTTATCTTAATAAGGTGCGAAACAATCGCTTTCTCAGTAAAACTGATAAGCTTTGTGAAAACTTTTGCGTCGAGGAGATTCTATCTTATGTGATCATGTGTGCATAAGGTCAATGGTTAACGTTAACAATATTATCTTGAAAACAGCTCAGTAAGATGTCATCATAATCATCTGCCTAGCCTTTTCCCATCTATGTTGGGGTCAGCTTCCAGTCTCATTGGATGCAGCTGAATACCAGTATTTTATATAGAGCGACTGCCTGTCTGACCTCCACAACCCAGCTCAGTAAGATGATGAGATGTATCAAACAAAAAATGTCCGGTTCAACTATTTAGTAGTTTTGCAGTCTGCGAAAATCTCTGCGAATTTGGTAATTCATTTATTTGAATGGCAAGCAAAAATGAATTTGGCACTTTGATATCATCGAAACCAATTCTTAAATCAACTGGCTTAAATCGAAGAGGAAAAAGGTAAAAAAAAGTTTTCAAAGACGAATGGATCCTATTGAGTGTAGAAAATGGAAAAGATTAAGGCTGGCAGCAGACGAGCGACATCCGAAATAATCCTTAAGAGAGAAGGGTGACGTCACTGAAGTATTTCAGAGTAAACCCTCCACAATTTGGATCACAGTATTACCTACAAACAGTTTGGTAAAAGTATTTTGTACAAAATTCTTGTTTTCGAAACGTAATTATTTATAACTTAAATTATGTCTTCACGGCTACTATTATGTTGAGGAAACAGTAAGAACTTGGAGTGGCCCATGTAGTATAGGAAACTATATTAAACGACACATATGAAACGAATAAAATACTGAGGGATTCATCTCATCAACCATCTTCATGTATAAAGAAGGTCTCTAAAATAATGTGCTTTTGGTTAATCAACCCAAAAAAATGTTTGAAATTATTTTAAGAAGGTTTAACATACGCGCGAAAATCTACTAAAATAAAGTGACCAGCCGGTCGATTCTGTAAAAATCTCACCGTGAATATTTAGGTGAAGTGAGTTTGGTTTTGCTAGGAATTGACACTATTGACAGCTCACTCCACGCTCACTTCACCTAAGTTTTCACGGTGAGATTTTTACAGAATAGCACCGCAGCTAAGTAATCGGATAATATTCATATAATATATACATAATATAAAATAATAGAGAGGCACTACTATCCGTTTTCACTACAGATCATTAAAAAGACACGTCTTTCCTCAATAAAAATAATAGATTCAAGCTAAAACAACTCGAAGATGGATTGTTATTCTTTCCTCCAATAGCCTTTAACTTTAACAAGAGAATATTTTTCCAATACAACGTTTCAAACTAAATGTAAACTTTGGATTGTTCAATAGAGAATTGAGTGAACCAATTGAACAAAGGAATGAAGTTAACCGCACGAGTAGATTCAGAAACCTCATTCGATCCGATAAATAAGATCAAATGTTGTTATTAACACTTTCTCCCTTCTAAAGTATCCAGGTATACAATTCTATTTCTATTTTCCATTTCCATGGTGTTAAATTCTGAATCTAGTTCACTCTCAAAGCTTTCTACGGCAACTTTCAGACGACTTCTTATCGAAGTTTTAAAGGAACTTAGAAAATCCTACCGCTTTTCTCTATTATTTTGGCAATATGGAAAACTTAGCTCTATTAGTTTGTCGCAAGAATTAACTATCCCGAAAAGTATGAATTGTCACTTTTAAAAATGATATTATTTTTTCTATAGGCGACTCGCAAGAATTGGCACATTTTGAATATTATGCAATGAAGTTAGGAAAAAGTACACGTTTTATAATATTTGACTCAAGCTTATCACTTCTGTGCGCTAGTGTACTTTTTATAAACTTTATTCCATAACATTCAAAATGTGCCAAATCGTGCCAATGGACTTTAAGCGTTAGAGCGGTTTCGCACTACATCCGATCCGAATCCGAATTAAAAATCCGACTTCAATCCGAATTGAGAATGTTCTAAATTCGGAGGGATATAGTTGGGATCTAGTGCGCAACCCCTCATACAAATAGGACTATGGGCACTTCTCGGATTCGGATCGGATGTAGTTAGTGCAGAACCGCTCCTAGTTTGCAACAAATAAATAAAATTGAAGTCTCTGTTTGTAATGACAACGAAACAGCTTTTCACTAAATGCATATAAAAGTATATACAGCACTTAAAACAAAAAAAAAACTATTTTCTAAATTTTTATCTGCCTGTCTGTCTGTTGTTCCGGTATATCTCCGACACGGCTGGACCGATTTTGACGGGACTTTCAATGGCAGATATAAGGAGTAAAATAAAAGTAAGTCTAAGCTTACTGTTATTTTGAAAGAGTAGGGTTCCGCGTAAAAAAATAAAACCCATAAAATCCAATTTGTTTTCGATATGCACGCGAACGAAGTCGCGGGCACAGCTAGTAGTTCAATAAATTTCAAAAATGAATTTGAAAAAAAAAACGGTTGCATTTTTGAGGACCTAATAAATTAGTGAACTTTAACGCATTGAATTATGTCATTAACAAAATGTTAACATATTTTAAAACTCACATAACCGGATATCCGAGAAGTAATATGCTTGCTCCATGAATCAGGATAATCTCAAGACAGCTTGCAAACAGCTTAAAGTGCTGTTAAACTTGAGGCACAGTTTCTAGAATAATAGCGATTGCATCTGAGACTGTCCTATGCATGTTGCACCGTGTGGGGAGCCCCACATGCGCAGGCGCTGCTAACGGTCGCAGCATCTCGGAATGAACCGTGCCTTAGAGAGTCACCAGCGAAATTCCTTTACACATGAATGTTCTTTTTGTATACTTTATAGCTCTTGGAAAATATTCGAATTTTTGAAAGCCTAAGTTGATTTGCCAAATTCAGTAGCTTTAATGTAAAACGTGAAAACCTTAAAGTCCTCATCGGACATTATATATGTTTGCAGTGTTAAACTTTCTTTTACCCTGGTCCATTAGCATTAGCAATTGTAAATGTAAGGGACAAATTCCGTCACCCTGGGATTAATTATGTAAATCACAGTATTTCGGAGAAGTTCCAGAAATATTATATCCAATTTACATTTTGTCCAAATTAGACATTCACACAATGAGCTGGAAAAACTGTTTTTTTTTTAAGAACAAACTTACCTATTATTGTAACATAAATAAAAATATAGATTAATCTTAAAATAATCTAAGCGCAAAAAAATTTAATCAAATCAACATAAAAATATTTGCCAAAAATTCTCTAACGTAACGAAACGACTACAAAAAGGAAAATTTATTCACAAAATTCTAAAGAAGCCCATAAACACGCAACTAACAGCTACGTCGCTAATCACACGGGACCATCGAATTATACAAATTGACGACCAATTAAAACTAATAATTGACATAAAAACCACCAAGCCACACATGCGATAAAAGATCGTGAAATCGCGAGGTATCTCGATGTATAACACGCAATCGAGATGTAGGCCGATTGGAAAGTCGCAGGTCATTTAATAACTCATACCTTACTTTACAGGCCTTCTTGCAACTCGCATCTCGCAGCATACCCGACCACTCAGCATAGAAACTTTATAGACGATCGTAAACCAGATACCTACTATAAAATCACAATTTAAATTTCCTTAAGACAGTTCAATTTTCAAGGTTTGATTGAGCTTTAAAGTACCGACTTGCGCTGTAGGTCCCAATTATCAATAAAACAACCGTTCAACACGACCTGACAACGTCGAAACATTATGAACATTATACTACGCTTTGTATGGAATTACAGTAATGTCATTATAAAATGAGCCAATACGAGGTAGGAAGCAGGTGGAGGATACGCTCGCGAATTCTATTGTCGAAACATACAATAAGGGCGGGATTGAGAATACTCTCCGTTGTGTTACTTGCTTAATTATCAACACAAACAGATTTTATAGATCATTGTTCACATGTCTCTGCTATTAATGGTAATGAGAATGGTGATTTATAATTTGATCGGGCTGCCGAAGCTTTACTAGATCCAAACAAAGAAAATGTTTGCAAAACATTCTTATTAGGAAACTCACGTGCATGGAATAAACTTCTCGGCAAACAAAAGGATTTTGTAGGAGGATGTTTGCTCAAAGTTGAGCTTTAATCAGGTAATTGTATGACTTCATCATGTAATATCGTAAAAAGCCTTTCGGAATTTCGTCCTCCTCTATGAATATTTTAGTAGATAAAGTGGATATGTTATTATTCCTGATACAACAGCTTACTGAACTGGATTTAAAGTATTTAACACTCCCTTCACTGTGAACACTGCGGCGAATATGAAATAACCATTACAATTATGAGCTGGCTCTATTGAAATGTAAATATAATGGTTAAGTAACAGATGTCTGCCGACTGAGTCATCAGCAACCAGTCTCAACGAGTGTGAATTTTTAAACAAGCACAACAGAACAAAGAAATATATTTTGAAGCTGAAATTATGAAAAGTTGAATCGCGCTAAAAGCAGAATCTGATTAGGGTAAAATAAAAAAGGAGAACGAATAAAGGAGTCGTTACGCACTGGTTTTGAATGTTAAATGTTAACAACTTAATAATTATATCCACGCGTAAGGGTCGTTTAATGGCTGTGCCGAAGCCAAGTGGCACAAGATCAGGTTGCCTAAGAGACACAGGTTACACACAAAGAAGATTCGCATAGCGGAGCTGGAGGTTGCATTACATTTCGTCCTAAGACAGTTAAATCAATTCCCTCAGCGTTTATCATTGGTGATCCCAGATTTAGGCTTTCAGCATCTTCTAGAAAAAGTGACTTCTAACAATAGCTAACGAATAGAAACTTCAATTAAGAGAATGGAGTTGACAATGAGAGTGACGTACCTTTCCGAAAGCTTATGTCAATTCCAAACATTTCGTTGATGTTTCTTTACGTTAAATTGCTCAATGCTAAGTCTGATTTATCCGATGATAATGAGTCTCCCGGTATTCGTTTGCAACATTTGATCGCGGGACAATAAGCTTCGTACCAGACAGTTATCATCTGGTAAATCAGTCTGACCCTGGCAAAAGCCGGGATTAATGACGCCAGGCTGAGATGAAGAAATCAGCCTGTTGGAGCACTTTACGATTGCAGAAAGTCACTTTGTCTGGTAGTCACAGCGGGAATGTGTTAAAAATAGGTGAGGTTGCAAATATCAGCTGACCTCTGTAGACGTCATCGTAGAGGGGGGCGAGCGCGGCGTCTGGCGCGCCCCAGCGGGACGCCTCGGGGTACACCATGGGGGCGCGCCTAGCGCGACATGGCACTCGGCAGCGGCGCGTGCGTCTGCGTCGGCCGTCGCGCGCGGACTGAATACACTCGCAAACACCTACACGCTGACACACACGCAGAACCTCAAGAGACACAGAGTAGAATAACCAGTGTGTTTAAGGAATTAAATATCTATACCTATATGGGGATTAACAGACACCCCTTTTCTCAGAGTAGCCCTGCCTGATTGCTTAGACCACCTACTTCAAATTTGATACTTTGGAGTACAAACTATTGAAAAACACGACAAATTAGTGTCGTCAAATGGACAAAAAGATAATGAAAAAAAAAATGTTTTTTTCCTGAAGTTAAAATTCTATTCGATATAATTATATTTTTGAACAAAGCTATTCAGAGAAGCATACAGTTACATAAATGACAAAGAAAAACATAATCTGTATGAAAATTATCCAAAAAACGCAACGACAGCTTACCGGGAGCTTAAGGCAACTTTCCTGATCGCACTGTAGTTCCTACTCTGTGTGCGTGTGCAGACGGAGACTTCCTCCCCTCCCGCACGCCCCCCACGTGCTTCACTTTCGCACGGTCCGCGAACCCCGTCGCGACACTAGTTTAATTGCAACCCGTCCGCTGCAGCAGAACCGGATTTATTGTCTCCCGGTCGATATCACCTCGACGTTGATGGGAAACCAGAGAAATCGACCAGGGTGCCGTAAACGGACCGTAACCGGTTATCCTAGGCTTGGCTTGATTAGCTGTTGAAAGACTGCAACTGCTATTGACAGCCCTAAGTGTCGGGGTATGGCTGGAATTGCGACCTGCGCCGGAGTGACATACGTAGGCGTCGACGCACTTGTAAAAGACATCAACGCGCGCACAGTAATACGAGACCCTTTATATGAAGACATTGGACGCTCACACAACTATTTAACTGTGTTTAAAGGGAGAAAATTGTTTCATTATCGTTGCTTACTTCAATATTACATTCATTTTATGTTAACATACGTTTGTACTGACTTCGAGAAAATTTCCTTTATAAATTGTGAATGTATTTCTTATCGGGAGATAGCATTTATGTACTTCGCTACGACATGTACAAATTGGCTCATTTGTATAATTAAATATTAACAAGTAATTTCTGCTATTACCAGTCTCCTATTGCAAAATTAATAGATTTGCTACATTGCTACCTGTAGATTAAATCTTACATAAGTTAACATTTAAGATGAAAAGATTAACTGTGTATATCCGGTGACATCTGAATGGATTCAAATGATAAGATTCAGGATCTGTAATCATTTAACGGTATTTGTGGATAACATTATCATTACCGCTATTGCTGGACAAGGCTTCGCATTTTTACTTAAAAATGCGAAGCCTTGTCCAGAAATAGCGTGGTTGGGTTCCTACCCAACCACCACACTGGGTGGGCTACACAAGCCAATGGATAATTACTAAGCCTCAGTTCTCGGATAAAAACTCAATCAGAAATTACAACACAAAGCTAAATAAGGATTGCGAGTAAACTAAAGGTCTAACAATAGGTGTTAACTCGTGATTAGTGCAGTGTTGAGTATCGATGCGCAGGCGCAGAGCGGTGAACTATGCAGAGTTGCAGGCTGCAGGCCGTAGGGCGCGGGCGGAGGCTGCGGCGCGGGCGCTACCGCTAAAGGCAAGGGTAAAAGGCTTACTAGTATTATAAAATGCCGAATTAAAAAGTATAAGGAACAATGAGACTTAAAACATAAAGCGAAATGTGAATGTACTGTAGGTATACGTCTGCCTTACCCTTCAGGGATTACAGGCGTGATGTTATGTTATACTAGTAGCGCCCCGCGGTTTCACCCACATAAGTCTCGATCCCGTGGGAATATCGGAATAAAAAGTATCCTATGTGTTAATCCAGGGTGTCACCTACCTCTATACCAAATTTTATGAAAATTGGTACAGCCGTTTGTGCGTGAAGAAGTAACAAATATACAAACACACTCACAAACTTTCGCCTTTATAATATTAGTGTGATGAACCACTACGGTAACAACCCTAAAACTATTTCAAACAATTTGTAACCTTTCTTTGTTTATGTTTTCTGTAACATAATTATGTAATTGAAGGTTGTAAGAATAAATGAAATGCAAAATTGAAAGAACTTAGCATTTTCTTTCTAACGAGGGTAGCAAAAGCAGCTTCACTACTACAATGTAATCGAAAGCAATAGGTATACTAACACAAAAGAACATACTTACATTGAAAGTATTGCGAACTTGGGATGATCGGATCAAATTATTTTCCTCAAAGGAACAAACGACTTAGCCTTTGAAAGCTTTGCGGAACAGAATGTTTTCTTTGAATATACTCCTTAACTACATACTAAGCTTCTACGGCTTGTACCACTGTGCATTGAGTCGGATTTGTTATTAGAATTTGTTGAAATCCAACCTTCTGTTCTCCTACTCCGTATAGCTACCGCAACCAGTTTATGTTTTAAATTCGCGATAAAAAAATATCTGCAGCGGCGCGTGTCATTAGCCGCGATGTCCCCCCTCCTCGCCCCCTACCGCCCCCGCCTGCATTTATTAATCTTATTCGGAGAAATCGACGCATCACAAGACTGCCCCGTTCCCCACCACCTCGCCGCGAGGATACCAAAAGTTCAGAAGGATATTGGCAGGAGATTAGGCGAAATTGGTCTTTGATAATGTTAACGTTCGGAGGTACAGTTTTTTTCTAAGAGCTAAAGAACTCGGGGCTTGTATGCTGACATAAGTGCCTAATTTGATAGGTATTTAGAATCAGAGGTCAACCACTTTTTACTGGCTTAGAAATTCACGGATGAATGTCTGTTCGGTTTAGTAGACACGCATTTTAAGATATTATAACTTTGTAAAGTAACATTTAAAATCGTACTTATAGAAATAAATAAACCCTTTAGGCGGGGGATTTACCACTTTACCGCTATATTAGGTATTGTATCTCCGTTAACAAAGCTAACAAAATGAGTTTCATAATTTCTAACGTCAAACCGTAATAACTTTAATAACGTCTGAAACAAGGACCAAATCCTGATAACCGGACACCGACCGTCCGATTTCATGGACACCACAGTGTCCGGTACGCCCGTTCACTCACCGTGCGACATCGCCTTGAATTGATACATATGTATTTATTTATAGGCACCTATATATAATCGATTTCTGGTCTTATATACACCACTTATTTTTACACCAAACCGACTTTTGAACGCGCCAAACTGAAGAAGGATTTCTTCGAATTCGTTTGCAATGATAACGTTAATGTTTTAGTTATAAGGTAATTAGTGCTTTTGTAATTGATTTATACTTATATCTGCAACCAAGGTAAAGATAGATCTGGTTCCGATAAATTAATGAGAATTTATAGGAATGATCTTATTTCGTCTTTGCATTAACGCGATAACTACGCAGTCTGTTTGTGTGTGCTGCTAATGCAGTGACTCATTTTTGGACAGGCCCAGATATGGGCAGACACACCTGTGGATGCCTAAGCCAATGGCGACAAAACAGAAAGAAACAGCCAGCTTATCTCTGGACCTAGAATGTCTATAAACGAACCTTTTATGAAGTTAGTCAAAAAATATTGAAGATTTTTTTTTCTAGTTTTACGTCATATACGTGTTAATAATTGTTTGCTTACACACAAAAGTTATGGTGGTAGAGATACTGCGCTGGGCATCTACCAAATATGGGCTTGAGTAGACTGATGAATGTTGTACTTTTTCTAATTAGGCTAGAAGTAGGTACCAACAAATTATCTTACTCACTTTTATCTTTTCCTAGCTTGTCCCACCCGGTGTGGTCAGCTTTCGTCGTTTATTCTATCAAGTTCACCCTGTTATTTGTTTGATGTCTTCCTTAACTAAGAAGGGTACAGGATAGTCGGTCGTTTCCAAATCTTGCTTAGGTAGAGAACTTTCAAGGTCGTCAGGCTACTGACGTGCCAGCACTTCCGTTATCGACTAGTTACCTACAATCGTAATTAATAATAATAAATCATTTATTTTCGACCAAACACTTGTAGACGTTTCATTAACCTGTCAAACTACGTGACAGTTTGGGTCAGCGCAGACCGAACTGCAAAATGCTCGCGCATGGTCGACCAAAATGTAGAATGCATACTCGAACACGCAGTCGGCTTGCTCGAGCATGATCGAGCATCAAATTTGGATGTATTCAATTTTGCGAAGTATGATAATAATCATAAGATATTTTTTTTAATAATCTCAGAAAATGCTCTGCTCTGCTCTGCTCTTGGTGTGCGCTGACCCTTTGTAGGCAGGATTAGCGCTCGTCAAAAAACATTTGGATTACCGGATGTGGGCATGTGTTAGTATTCATTTGGTTTTGAAATACGATCCATGATATTAAACTAGGTTGTAAGTTTGGTTGCCGAGTGCCTACCAGTTCTTGCTTCAGATGCCCAATTTCCTGGTTGACCATCGTTATAGTGTTTGGGGTTCCTCAAATAGACTTTAATGGTCTAAGAACTCGCCAGGAGTTTTCGAGAAATTGTGGGTGTGTACCGTGTATAAATTCTTCCTGCACCTAATTTAAAGTTTACCTACCTATAAATATTTATTTAAAAAAAACTCATTCGTTCGACTTATGAAATCGGACAACCATTAATTTTAAAGATCATAGTTTTATGTTAACATAATATGTAAATTGTACCTAAAAGGCTCCATTTGCGTAGGTAGCTAGCTTTTCGTTTTCACACGAAAATGACGAAAACAATATCTAGGTAATCGAGGTATTTCCAAAAACTTGCTAATTATATCCTATTAATGTTTGTTTCCAAGAGCCATTAACTTCGGTATGGTAGCGTTTAATTTTAGAACCTTTACAAAAGCCATGTCGACAAAGTATTGAATACTAGCAGCGCCCCGCGGTTTCACCCGCATAAGTGTCGATCCCGTGGTAATATCGGGATAAAAACTATACTGTGCCCTTTCCCGGGACTCAAACTATCTCTATATCAAATTTTATCTAAATCGGTTCAGCGGTTTAAGCGTGCGAAAAGGTAATAGACTAGAAACAGACAGATACACTTTCGCATTTATAATATTACTAGCTGCGCCCTGCCGTTTCACCCGCATAAGTGTCGATCCCGTGGGAATATCGCGATAAAAACTATCCTATGTCCTTCCCCGGGATGCAATCTATCTCTCTGACAAATTTTATCGAAATCCGTTCAGTGCTTTAGGCCTGAAAAGATAACATACAGACATACAGGGAGAGTTACTTTCGAATTTATAATATTGGATACTTGGATAGTATGGATTGCACAATTTATTTCTATACAACGTCGTAATGACTCATGAAATCTACCCACGCAGTTACTGTCACACCTTTATTATTATTATTACAAAAAAAAGAAAAACAATCTATTAATGTCTCACTGCTGGGCAAACACCTCTTCACATACAGTGAAGGCACGAAGGCACGAAACCATAGACTCGCGCCACTGTTACCGTAAGCTACACCGCGCGTGTTTTGTTTATAGTGCTTCGGATGTGTTCGGCTGTCCTCGGGATGTACTCGGTTTTAATGTATCAGCATCATATTGTAGTCTTTGTGTATATCCGATATGTGAGTGGGTGATGGCAAAGTATTCTGTTTGTGTGTTGTTTTCACTCCTGTCGGCACTCCCGGAGTGCCACTGTTATTTTTTTTAAACTAGTTGCGCCCCTCGGTTTCACCCGCATAAGTCTCGATCCTGAGGGAATATCGGGATAACAAGTATTCCATGTTCTAATCCATGTCATGGTCTACCCATGTGCCAAATTTCATACAAATCCGTTTGGCCGTTTTCGCGTGAAAACGTAACAAACAAACATACAAAAAATTTAATCTTTTCTCAAGAGAGACAAGTTTATTTGGTTAGGTATCATTTCATATTAATATCTTTAGTTTATTCATTATATACCTTTTTAAGAAATGTCATCGCAATAAATTAAAAAATATATAAAAATTAAGCATCTAAATTATGTTATATTTCAAGAGAAGTGTAAAAACTTTGCGTCCAGATAACATAATCGAGTTCTTGAATTATTAATAAGGCAAAAAACCATTTAGCTTTAAATTTTAACTACCTACTGGTTTGTTAATAAAGCAACAATAATGCATTTTCAATATCAATATTCAATTAACATAAAGCCATAAAATGCTACAGAAACTGGTATCATAAAACCAGGCTTGTGAATAAACTTTTCAACAGTCATTTAGCAAAGATGATAAAAAAGCGTTCTTTTTGTAATCTCTTTGAATTATTTTTTAATTATTTTCTATGCCTGCTTCATTCGCGTATCGGCAAGCGTAGCGTGTGACGCCCCCCAGCTAGATGAACCGAGGACTTTATGAAAGAAGCTGGGACAGACTGGATGCGGAAGGCGGAGGACAGGGTGTTGTGGCGCAGCCTGGTAGAGACATTGGACCGTAATAGGCTGCGTTGATCGATGCTTCATTCACACACACATAACACAATATTGTGAATTAGGCATAAATATTTTATTTTCGTACCACTTGCTCAAAAAAGTGACATTCATGCCACAAAAAGCGAACATAACAATAGTCATTTTTAATCTGTTAAAAACAGGGAAGAAAATTGTACTGAATTTCATTCATCCTCTAGGGGGAATGTGATTTAAATTTGGAATACTTACCGAAATTTATACTGAACTACATCTGTGTTTACACCATTGAGTTTGTATATAAAGCATTATACATCTTTTTGAAAAAGGAATACGCATTTATTATGCAGTTATGATTATTAAATAAAATTACAAAACCGACGAGGCCGTATGAGGTTGGCCTTTGCTTTTCCAACAAAAAAATAATAGTCTAGGAATTTGCCGCGTTTTTGTTTTCTTCAAATACATAAACGTTAAGTTTATTTTAATTTATTTTTATAAATAAGTTAATGTTCTAAAAAATACTTTAAACTTTTAATTGTCATTATTTTTAATAAAGGCTTATCTCATATTATTATTGTGTTAATTTTTTCGCAAATGGTAGGAAAAGTAGAGTATTTTAATCAGTGATAAAGCTGTCTTAGTCTTGGCTGAAGACACTGCTTTATCCCCTTGGTTAATAATCTACTATTTAATTGGTTGAAGAACACTGAATGAAACAATAAGAAATCATAGAAGTTTTTTGTTATTATGTCCCCTGCATTAAGTGTGTTCATTTGTTTATTAACCTTTTGAACGCCAATGTCGGCTATAGCCGACATGAGCAAGCGTGCCCTGTGCGCCAACGACGGCTATACTCGACAAAAAACAGGTCGCAGAAAAATACAAAATAAACCTATTAAATCATTACTTTTATGTATTATTTTTTTGTAGGTATTTAATTAAGATTTTCGGGCTTGGCGTACAGGGCATAGGAATACCGATATGGCGTGGCGGTGAAAAGGTTAATGGTGGCTTACCACAAATACTTTTTTGGATTACTTAGATCTTTTTTTGAGGTACAGCCTTTTAATTATATGAAAATCCTTCAGTATGTAGGACTTCTTCGTGCATCGTGGTTAAAGGTTTAGTCACATAGACCCTGCGTTAACGAGTGCTAGGTGTCCAGGGTGCGCCAGGACATGTGACATTGGGTACTGACGACGCTGTAGAATTATCTAAGTTTTGGGCCCATAATATCTAAAATACAGTTGTGCCAGCAACACGAAGAACAAGTATTTATGTATTGATTTTAAGTTCCAAAATATATTATGTTCAAAGTATCCAATCTGTGACTGAACTAGACAAAGCCTGTATTTTGGGTATTGCTAACATGTCAACTAACACAACAACCCGTTAGAAATAATTATTTATTCTTTCATTATCATAGTAAAAGGAGATGTAATTATAAAGAAAAGAAAACAATAAATAAAATAATATAATTTATTTTAAAACTAAGTTTTTCTTACTTATATTTAACAAGTTTATATTACAAGACACATTGAAACTAAGAGTACTACTCTTAGTTTCAATGTGTCTTGATAGTGGAAAGGATAGTTAACACTTTTACAAAAGGTGAGATATATTTTTGTTTATCATACAAAGATTTTCAAAAATATTTTAATTATGATACTGCTATTCATGTTACAATTAGGTAGGTATATCTTACATCTTAGCAGTTGATTTGAAATTCCATTTTGCTTTTCTTAGAATTAATTAGTTGGTAATCGTGGGCCGCATTACCTTATGGCCATTTTGTTAGCTGACAGACAAAAGAAACAGTAATAAAAACATTAAACAAAACCTAACACAGATTAGGGATTTATTTGTTGAACAAATATTTTCAATAGAAATAGGTTTGCAATCAAATCGATTTTTAATAGGTTTTATTCTAAATCAGTATACATCAACAAACTTTTAGTCTGAATACTAGAATAACATAGTGTAAAATGATCAATACATGCATAGACATTTTACACAATGTCAGATATTAATATTCTTGTAGAATGTGATCTCAAATAGCACTAATGAATGGTCAACAGGACGCGAACGCCTTCATTTATACTAATTTAAAGTATGGTTACTTGGCAGGGGTTGGTGCCGTGGGGGCCGCAGCAACACGCTGCTGTGCTGCAGACAGCTGCGGTGTGGTGGTGGCCAGTGCTCGCAACTGCTGCTCAGCTGCAGCATTCACCATCTTTGTAACATTTGTCTTCATCTTATTCCGTTCCGCGGAACTCTTGCTCTTCACTGGCGCGTTCGGACGCTTAGCCACCGCTTTGCCTGCTTTTTTACCCTTGTTTTTCTTTGATTTTGCGCCAGCAGGCAACTTACTTTTTACTTTTAGTTTGCCTTGAGCCATTTCTACGTTCTATTAATTTATGTTTGCACAAATACAAAACACAAAAACGTGGTTTTGACGTCGTAGTATGACATTGACATTTTGACATAACATTTCTGACAGCAGACGCTTGAGCGTTCCGTACACAGAATAGTTTTGTATTATAGCATAATGTGCCCGAAGACCCATGTCTGTTTGAGAGTCGCGAATGCGAGTAAAGAAGTAAGTGTTTTGTATTCATGCTCCAAATAATATTTTAATTATTTTTTTGGTTCTGACTAAAGCGTTCCTTTTTACGTATACATTGAACATTATTTAAGTTTTTATCAAAAATGTATAATGATGTGAGGGATAATGAATAAAGATACAAATAAAGAGACAAAATTGGTATTTATTTTACGGACTTTTTTTATTCATAAATCGACTGTTGCAGTATATGAATTCGAGTTTCAAGTTAAGAAATATACATATTATATAATATCTTCTAAATATATTTTATGTACAGACAAATAGAAAAGTAGTCGAGTATAATTATCGGCTATCGATAGAATCGAGCGGCGAGAGTGCAGGCGACCGGCGGAAAGCGGTGCGGACGAGGGCGCACCTCGCCATAAAACGTCTAGAAAAATAGATAAATCGCTCAAAAACGTCAGAATCAGTCGAAAAGATAGAAGAGTAGAGAACGGGCGACGTCAAAGGTGACGACGAGGGTAGGTCCTCAGGCCCTTCTCACGCGTACTCCGTGTCGGTGGAGAGCGAGCGCTCCGCGGGCGAGCGCCGCCCGCTCGCTTCCGCCACCGCCGGCTCGCCCGCCTGTGCCTGCGCGTAAGCAAGGCTCTTCTGGTAGCTGAACAGTTGCCTCTCCAGTGAATAGTTCTCCGCCTGAAGAACAGCAATCTCGCGCCTGAAAATATTATCCATGTCATTATGTGAAAAACATTCACAAATAAGTTGCACCAGCAGCAATCATACATACCTCATCTGATGCGCGTGTAGCCGACAAAGGTCATCATAGACATGATAAGTAGCTTGAAAGAGTAGGTAAGTATCGCCCCACTCGAGGCGTACTCGAAGTTCACCACCCGGGTGCAAGAAGGCGCTGCCGGGCCGCGACATGTCCTCGACGCGCAGGGCCGTCTCCATCATGAGCCCCTCATCGGCACTGTCCTGCGCGTAGTAGTGCTCAAAGGGTGCGCCGGGCAGCTCCTCGGCGTCAGGCTCACCGGCCGGGACCCCCGTGCGCACCAGCCACGCCGACCAGCTCACGTAGCGCAGGTGGTTGCGCGGCACGTGGTGCACGTCGCGGTACAGCATGTGCAGCCGCACCATCTCCGAGTGCATGTCACAGCGCACCGCCCACGCCTGCTTGTCGCGGTCGTAGCACGTGGCCGCGCGCCCCGCCGCCGGCACCGCCAGCTCGGCCAGCGCACGCGCCCACACCAGTTCTACTGTCAGTCGGACTCCTTTAGTTAGTAGCCGCGACGGTGGTCGCGGATTCCAAGGCGGTGTGCGACCATCTGCGTCACATACGCACTCTAGTGGCCCCGAGTGTAGTCTTCTCTCGCCCTCGCCGAGCGCAAGAGCATAACGAACACGGCAACGCTGTCCTTCCCCTGATAATCTCATTAGCCTTAATGTCAGCGGCTCCTTACCACCGCCACCGGTAGCTGACACCTGCCAGTCGAAGCCGGCAAATGCTATGGGTGGTGTATCAAGGCGAGGCGCGCGCAGTTCACAGGAGTATAGCGTGCGCACGCGTGACATGCTTAACTCCAGCTGAAACTCGCCGCGCGCATCCGCGTATTTGGTGTTGAGTTCTGCGATGGACACACAGCGGCCGCGCCCCTGCGCTGCGCAGCCTGCGCTAAAGCGCACCTGTTTTCCGGAAAAGCCCTCGTTTGCCGTGAAATGATCACGACTGAGAAGCGTGAATGTGAAGTCAACGTACACTCGCATGCCTTCGCACGCGCCGCGCCAGACCAAGTATACACCTGCAACAATATTAGCAAAATTCTAACTAAGTATGGTCAAGTTTAAGCTTTTATGTTTCAGACATTTTAGACACGCTTCATTGCTGGAGGTGTCATAAGACTAGTGAACTGACCGAGCGACGCGTCTGTACGGCTGAAGGCGACGGCCCAGCGTTGATGCGCGCAGCAGAAGTCTTTGGAGGTGACATCGCGGTCCGGCTCGCGCGTGGCTGAGCGCGTCACCACGAAGGTGAACACGTGGGTGTCTGCGCGGTCCTTCAGCCGCGTCGCGCGGTATAGCAGCGCCATGCGCCCGCGCCGCGCGCACCGCCCCCCGGGGCCCCGCCTGCGCAAGCGCCTGCCGACAACCACTCATTATATTTGTGTATATAAAAACAAGCAGCTTTAGACTGGTGGACACCATAGGTACCTACAGCAACTGATGTACACAGAGAGATGTGAACAGAGAGGAAGATTTTTCCATCAGAAGAGCTAATCCAATCAAACTGTCTTAATAGACTCTACAGAGTCAGCAACTGACATTTCAGCTGCGCCTATGCAAATTATCAAAACCACCCTGACAGCACAATTTCAAAATTACTTATTGATTTTTAAGCATTACAAACCACGTTAATCCTTACTGCAGTGCTATTCTGTAAAAATCTCACCGTGAAAACTTAGGTGAAGTGAGCGTGGAGTGAGCTGTCAATAGTGTCAATTCCTAGCAAAAACAAACTCACTTCACCTAAGTTTTCACGGTGAGATTTTTACAGAATCGAACGGCTGATCTTTCATAAAGTTTAACCTACTGAAAGTTTCTAAAATTCAAAATCTTCAATCACTTAAACCAACGAAAGCATTTCGGGGAACTCCTACCTCGGAATATGTCTTTAACAAAGTTGTTCCCTGCTTCGCATCGGAAAATTAGACTTCCTATAACTTCCGGACCTGAATTATAGAGGTAGCTAAATTGAAGCGCATCCGGCGGCAGGGGAAGCGTGTGTCACTAGTCAACCGAGGTTTGGGACTGAAGGTGCATTACCGAGTAATCACTTAACAATACGCCAACATCATGACTAAGCGACATCATCATCATGGTTATTTATCATGACTTGAGCCTTGAAAGGTAAATTTTACTAAGCGACAAGCGACATCGGGCTAACTTTACAGTAGAACAGTTTAAAGTTTAACTTTACAGAAATCTATACTAATATTATAAAGCTGCAGTTTGTTTGTTTGTTTGAACGCGCTAATCTCTGGAACTACTGGTCCGATTTGAATGATTCTTTTAGTGTTGGGTAGTCCATTTATCGAGGAAGGCTATAGGCTATATAACATCACGCTACGACCCTTAGGAGCCGCGCAGCGTGTGACACCGCGGGGAACAGCTAGTAAATCATATACATTTTTGTAATCGTTCTACAGGTGTAATTCTTACTGTTTTGGAAATCTTATTTTATCATCTGAATCAGAATATAAATGATTTTCTTTTATTTTAAAATGACTCATCATCTGCCTAGCCTTTTCCCAACTGTGTTAGGGGCGACTTCCAGTCTAACAGAATGCAGCTGAATACCAATATTTTACATGGAGCGACTGCTTCTGACAACCCGACCTAAACTGGGTTGTGGAGGTCAAGCAGTCGCTTGGTAAGACTGGTTGTCAGACTTTCGGGCTTCTGACTACCCGTAACGACTGTCAAAGATCCACGAATGACAGCGGGGACCAACGGCTTAACGTGCTTTCTGAGGCACGGGGGTCTCGGTATGTAAAGATGGTCACCCATCCACGGACCAACCGCGGCAAGCGTAGCTTAATCTGATCGATCGACCCGTGCGACTTATTTTGACCACAAGCCACTCAGCTCTCAGCCAAAAGTTAACTTTTAAACTCTTCTCCTGTAAAGTTAGCTCTATGTCGCTTAGCCAATTTTGCCTTTGAAGTGTCGAATATAAGATTCTAGTTCCACTTATACTTAGTTCTCCACAGCCTAATAAAATTTGTACAAAACTATTCAATTACACTAAGGGATATGTCCAAGTAATTTCAGGCTCACTCTATCAGTTTCGTCGGACGGGGCGGTTGTTTCAAGGTATATTTTGTCTACGTGACTGATTGGATTTGCAGGAACTGCGTAATTCTATGTGAGTGGAAGTGGATTATAACACCGCCCGGCGGCTTTCTAGATAAATTTTCATTAAGTTACGTCTGTTCGTCACGGCTGAAGTTTTCATACTAAGTAAAAATGATTCGTAAAAGTATTTCAGTGGACATAAATCTGCACAGTTTCGCGCTGAAAAAGTTAAAAGGTGCCTATAATGTTCCCACTGCTGGGACACAATCCTCCTCTCTGAGAGAGGGAGTGGGCCGTAATCCACCACGCGGACTCAGTGCGGGTTGGTGGATGTCGCATGTCATCGAATTTTTGGTTCCTTCACAGTTTTGAGAGCAGTGGTGATTAAATTAAAAACACAAAGTAGTTGCCTTCCTGGATTTGAACCCACGCCACGACCTAACTCAACCAACCAACCAAAAGGTTTTAAAAAAGTAGAATATATAGTAAAAAATCAAAGTAGAGTAGGTACTGATGTTTATAAAGAAAATACCAGCTTGGCAGAACTGGAATGCAATCTATCTAATGAATCGTGGATCGGTCGGATAAATATAGAAAGGAAACTATAGTTGTACTTAGTTGATACAAGTCTTGTTTTCGTATGATTGATTTGACATCGGAACAAAACCTTGGAAGGCAAATACCCTCGCACCCTACGTATTGGACTGAAAAGCGTGATGGGATCATCTAATAAGTACCTAGCCTTTTCCCAACTATGTTGGGGTCGGCTTCCCGTCTAACCGTATGCAGCCGAATACCAGTATTTTACATGGAGCTACTGCCTATCAGACCTCCACAACCCAGTTACTGGGTAATACGATACCCCTTGGTATGACTGGTTGTCAGACTTTCAGGCTTCTAAAAAACCGTAAAGACTGTCAATGATCCAAGAATGACAGCCGGGGCCTACGGCTTAACGTGCTATCCGAGGCACGGAGGGGACTCGGTATGTAAAGATGGTCACCCGTCCACGGACCGACCGTGGCAAGTGTAGCACCGGATCGATCGTCCCGTGCGGCTGATTACTCAGCCACAAGCCCCTCCAAATTGAAAAGCGTGAATATATCAAATTTAATTGAGCAAGTTTTATAAGCTTTACTGTGACGCTCGCACATAACTCCTCGGCAGAGCATTACCTATAATTACACGCCTCTGCTAATTAACCATTTAAGATTGCAATCTATAGCTCCAAATGTAGGCAGAAACCATACATGCATAATTTGTAACATCGTGTGGAATCGATATATGCGTACGTAGATATATAACATAGATATCCGAATATATAACAACATATGGCAACAAGTTAACAAGGCCGTGGGCTGTTTAGGCTTGCTAATTGGTAATTGGCTGTGAGCTATTTATTGTTATACTATGTTTTCCGAACACAAAGAGCTGCGGTGCTATTCTGTAAAAATCTCACCGTGAAAACTTAGGTGAAGTGAGCGTGGAGTGAGCTGTCAATAGTGTCAATTCCTAGCAAAAACAAACTCACTTCAACTAAGTTTTCACGGTGAGATTTTTACAGAATCGGCTGGCTGCTCCATAAACGAGCACATGAAATTGATAGGATCCTTACTGTAGCCCACAAAACAGTCTACTGCAATACTAGAATCTGTTGCACGTACACAGTTGTTACGGTAACACGGTTCGACATGAAACTTTCAAGATAGGAAGCTGTTTACGACATAAATACAAACAAAATCTGAAAGGTAATACGGCTTCGGTCAGCTAGATTTTATCTCCCTGTCGACAAATGTTGCATCCTTATTCGTTCGGAATGTAGCACGTATTAAAAATGCAAAGACGTTTGCGGAAACGTGTTGAATATTTGCGTCGATACTTCACTAGCTTGGGAACCGCATCTGCTGGCAAGTCGGGAAGAGCGCTAGCACTCAATTGCCAAACATCTGCTTTAATTGCGGAATTCGGAGCTCCGAATATTCCCGAGCTCTACGTGGTAACGGAGAAATACGGACCTATATTATCTATGTACGTATTTATAAGTAGTTAATAGCAAGAACAATGTCAGGCGAAGCCAAGGTTGAATCGGACGATAGGAATTTATTCGACATGTTTCGAACATAACTCATTGTATCCTGTAGCTAAGTGTATCGTTTCGTACTAAGTCAACATCCCATTTGAATAGAAGGTGACTTTGGTAGGTATGTAAAATTATTCAAAATGTGATCCATTTCAATCTCTTTTTGATGTGACGCCCAAAAATATTAAGGCGACGACATAACCTAAAGCGCGGTCATTGTCGGACTGCATAGAAAAGAAAGAGAAGCGCGATGACACAACCCTGGTAATTTATTGCAAAATATGAAGGAATTATCTATTTACAAAAAATCTATTGTTTGGACTAAAAAAATAAAACACTAAGTAGTTAGTATGTTGCTTGTAGAATAATTTGACAAAAATCTAATGATTGTATGTATATTAGTATGGTTTTTATTGTAAAAAGAAAGTTTTTAGAGGTATCTTCATGATTTTTTTCTATCTTTTCAAATTAGTTGTACATTATGTTTTCAACACACTATCTACCTAGACATATATCCTGAAGATAATCACATATTTTTCTGATTTTGTTTACTGTAGTCGATCATATACTTTTATTGTATCTAAAACTTGCGTTTTTTTTGTGTTTAGGTCCTGTAAGCCCCTTAATACCCGGGTCAGCGGGATTGCCCGGGTCAGCGGAATTGTCCGAAAGGGTTACCGCTGGCCCGGAACTTAAAGGGCTAAGGAAGGAACACGGGTGGGTTTGAGTCAGTATAAGAGTCTGACACTCCCTTCCGCTCCACCCAGAGCGGGAGGCGGGCGGGTCATTTGATGACTTCGCATCCGCAAAAAAAAAAAAGTAAATAAGCCCCTTAATACATTTAAATATTTTGAGAAGGTATATCTACGTAAAGTAACCACCTCGGTTGATTACGTTGGGCTCACAGGGCGGAATCGCATTAAGTATTCGGGCAATAAAGATGTTTTCACATCCAAAAAAATAGGTATTATATTCTAAATACAAGTATTGTTTTTTTATGTAACGGAGGCGTTACATAAAAAAACCAGGCAAGAGCGAGTCGGACTCGCGCACCGAGGGGTTCCGTACCACAAAGCAAAAACACCGAAAAAACACACGTTTGTTTTATGGGATAAAAATAAATATTTATTTTATGTTCTTGAAATACAGCCTGGTGACGGACAGACGGACGGACAGACAGCGAAGTCTTAGTAATAAGGTCCCGTTTTTACCCTTTGGGTACGGAACCCTAAAAAAACAATACTTGGATTTAGAATATTTTATGTTCCGTGAAAGGAATAATGATAACATTAAGTTTCATTATTGTTTTTGTTTTACAAAGATAAAAGTTTCGGTGAAGGATGTGGGAATCAGACCGGAATAAATCAATATAACAAGTACCTGACTGTAGTCTATTATTTTCTTCAGACGTAGTAAAAGTTCTCTTTTCTATCTAGGGACTTGATTTCACTGAATGAAAAGAAGATACATAACATAGCGGTGATATTCCGAGACGTACCTAAGTCTATTTCGAGATCGACTAACAAAACTTCTACGAACTGTAAAAATGTATTCTGTAAAAATCTCACCGTGAAAACCCAAGTGAAGTGAGCTAATAGTGAGCTGTCAATAGTGTCAATACCTAGCATCAGATGGAATGACAGCTCACTTTAAGCTCACTTCACCTAAGTTATCACGGTGATCTTTTTACAGAATAGCACCGCTGACTAGCTATGATTGATAGGTATCTATAGCAACTAATCACCACTCTGGGAAAGAACTTGTTGATCGCAAGAATTTATCTTCTTCATAAAATCTTACTTCACTCATACAAAACACCGGCAGGGTAGACAAATGTGATGTGTAGGGTACACGTAACACTGCAAGGGACCTAATTACAATTAATAAAATCTATACTAATATTAGAAAGCTGAAGAGTTTGTTTGTTTGGTTGAACGCGCTAATCTCAGGAACTACTAGTTCGAATAGAAAAGTTTTTATTGAGGAAGGCTATAGGCTATATAACAAAACGCTACAACTAATAGGAGCGGAGCATCAATGAAAAATATTGCAAAAACAGGAAAAGATATTCCTTTTGAGAGCTTCCGTTGCGTACGCTGCGTAAACGGTTAAAGTTACGCAAAAATCATTATTATAAATTGATAATTGTTCCCTTTTATAAGTTAAAAAAAAAAAAATCCGCAACAGCATTTATGTCTATCTTTTAAGGTTGAATCACTATAACCTTTCATTTAGTACCTAATCAAATTTGTTCTAAAATAATGCATTATTTGCGAAGGTGTTTTTATAAACATGAAATTAATCCTTATCCAAATAAATACGTTATTCATCACAAGTATTTTATTTTGAACAAAATTTCCCTTGACATCATTTGATTTCAATGAATATCTTAGGAGATATCATATTTTTAAAATATTCCGCAAGGTCATGAATAAGTAATAATCTTAAGGTAATGGAAGATATTTTAGTAGGTTTTTTCCTCAAATTAACGCGGGTAAAACCGCGGGGCACAGCTAGTACTTTATAATTAGCTACATAACACCTGAATAGAGATATTTCAGGACCGAGGCGCGCCAAATTAAGCTTTGTTTTGTAATTAAAATTTTGTTCGTAAACAGTTTCCAGTGTGCACCTACCTATTTGATATTGAATGAGAATGTCTGTTAATATTTGTGTGGTTAAGCCTGTAGTTATAATAGGAGGTAGTAAAATGGATTCAATACATTAATTTTCCCAAAAGGCTTTAGATAATAATATAGTTTTTTTTTTTTTTTTTGCTTTTGATATGGTTTTGGCTTTAGGGATCGCAGAAAGCGATAAGGCTGCCCATTGTATGTTTTTCCTTATGTATTTTCTGGTGTACAATAAAGTATATAACTACAATAAATAAATAAATATGCAAGCTCGCTCACAAAAAATCTAGTAAACAAACAAAGAGAACATTCACTAAAATAAAAAAAAGTTATTAAAAAAAATAAAAAACCCGACTGCGGTAAAAAACAAGTTAAGGGTAATTCTTCAGGGACAAAATTTTCGATGTCTGTGGGTATATTTCTGTAACCAACTAACAAAACGGCATGTAATATTTTTTTTTGTACAGTTTAGCTTTATCCCTTACTGGGACAAATGATTTTTTTTTTTAATAATTGCTGGCTAGGTACAAAATAAAAATATTTGAAGGTCGTTCTTCTGATTCATATAGCGCGTCCGTTTGCCATTTTGCGGAACAAAATGGTCGATGTCGCATTTTCCCTTTGATACATCAATATAAATTATAATTATATCGAAAGGAAATGAATTGTCCTCTTACAAAAAAAATGTGTATTAGTTATAACTACGTTAGTCTTTTTAATAACTTTTTTTATTTCCAGCTTTTTAGTTCACAAAATTAAATATGAAATATTTCGCTGACGATTTAGTTCTTGGTACGTGTTTTTTACGATTTGTCACTTCGAATTACTTTTAACCATATAAGTTGTTTATATTTTTGTAATCGTCTTTTAAAGCCCTTTATTTTGATACCCCACCCGATAGGTTTCGAAAAATATTTTTTTTTTTGAAGACATTTTCATATATACCTACATAGTAGTCGCCATATTGAATTTTCACTGACGTCATATCTTTAGTGACACTCGCCGGACTAAGAGGAATCGATTGACGTGTGAATCATAAAAATCGGCCCAGGCGTTAGGTCTGTATAGTGCTTCAAAGGAACATACAAACATACATACATAGGCTGATGAACACATTACCACTCCTTTGCGTTGCGCAGTCGGGTAAAAACCGTCGACACTTCACTGTGTTAGGTACTGCTTATATTCCATTCCGTACATAATAAAAATTGGGTATGTAAACGAAAACAAAAAGTCCAGATAAACGAGGCGTCCGGGAGACCTAATATTCATCTGTGGAATTTATTGTCCTATGAAATATGCATGGCACTCTTTTTAAGGTTCCGTACCCAAAGGGTAAAAACGGAACCCTAATACTAAGACTTCGCTGTCTGTCCGTCCGTCCGTCTGTCTGTCACCAGGCTGTATCTCAAGAACCGCGATTTGAAATTTTCACAAATATGTATTTCTGTTGCCGCTATAACAACAAATACTAAAAACAGAATAAAATAAATATTTAAGTGGGGATACAACAAACGAGTTTTTTTTTTGCGTTTTTGCCTTGTGGTACGGAACCCTTCGTGTGCGAGTCCGACTCGCACTTGGTCAGTTTATTTTTGTTTTTACAGCCTTACTTACAGGTACAATTTGCTGATTGTTACCTAAAGGAAAAATAGATGTTGATTATAAGTAGAGGTAATATTTTCTATACTTAGGTACTTCTGAAAAGAAACGTAAATAACCTACTGTCTATTTTCAAGTTAAATGAATAACAACTTTTTTTTAATGGTGATTAAGTTGATTTCAGATTGAATATAGCACTATTAAAAAAGTTATAAAAATGTTTGAAGTTGTAGCGTAAACTGAACTTTATGGTGTAGGATTCAAAGTTATTTTTCCATAAACTCATACCTATTTGTTTACATTTTGTGAAAATAAATAGCGAATGCAGTTTAAGAACTTATTTCTTTCTTTAGGTTTTTGTTTCTTTTATTCTTAACTGTTGACCCTCCAGACGTTGTCCTGTCCAAAATTTAATAGTTCTTAAAAAGATAGTTTTTCTTTTCGAATTAAAAAAAAAAACAATATTTTAAAACAAAAAAAAATACCAAGTCGGGCCAACCCTTCTTAAGTGATGCGCTTACCAATGAACAGCATTTAATTTGTGTTCAAATAGATAAGTATTTTTTTCTATATTTTATTTATTAAATTTTATAACAAATTCTTTTATCTCCCATCATATTTAAAAAAAAACTGTAAAAAGTCTATCATTACCACCCTCAAACCTATTACTAAACTAACAAAAGCATCTAATTAGTGCATGACCATATCCGCCACTTTGATTACGGTATCATTTCCCCACTAAAATGTCCAAACATTCCGCCATTATACGTCAGAATGCGCCCAATTTTGTGTAGGTACTAGAGCCTGAAAATTCATGGAGCGTAAAAAGGGGCAACCGCGGGACATGCGGTGCATTCTGCTAGTGAACGATGGGGCGCCGCCGGCGACCCACAAATAGTTATAGTGAGATACATTGTTAATGAATAGTCAATGTTTGTGGAATTACGAAATAACAAAAGACGGTTGACTTTACTTTTGATAAAGGCATTTCAGTCGTTTACGCATGTTGTAGGTAATAGAAACGAATTCAACAAGAAAGAGTATTTCTTTATCAGATGGTAGCCAATCATACCTACCTAAGTAAATTAAAAAGTCGTTTTAATTGTCCGTCTGTGTGCCCGCGTTGTTCTTCTAAACTACGCAACGTATTTTGATGCGGTGTCCGCCATCATTAATCAGAGAATTTATTCTGGAAGGTTTGTGTGCATGATACATTAATATATGTATTAAACTTACAAGAAAACCACGTGAAGCAGGGGCGGGTCGCTAGTATTGAAAAGTGTCCACATAGATTCTGTGTTTACATGTTTGTGGATATTTGAGCGGACAGCATAACAGCGGGGCTTACATAGCTGCAAATGCGGGAACGTTTTTACAATAAATGTTGCATACATTTCAAAGGTATGCAACATAAACGTTACGGCCCCTGGCTAAATAATAACAGCCGCACAGGTCGACCGATCAGGTTAAGCTACGTTTGCCGCGGTTGGTCTGTGGATGGGCGACCATCTTTACATACCGTGACCCCTCCGTGCCTCGGAAAGCAGGTTAAGCCGTTGGTTCCGGCTGTCATTCGTGGATCTTTGACAGTTGTTACGGGTCGTCAGAAGCCCGAAATTCGAACAACGAGTCTTACCAAAGGGTATCGTATTACCCAGTACCTAATTGGGTTGTGGAGGTCAGATAGGCAGTCGCTCCATGTAAAATACTGGTATTCAGCTGCATCCGGTTAGACTGGAAGCCGACCCCAACATAGTTGGGAAAAGGCTAGGCAGATGAGATGACTATCAATCACAATCCTGAATCATTTTGAAGGATAGAGCTAATCCATTGCTTCATATTTCGAAAAATCAATCTGCTCAACAACGACGCAATGAATGTGGTTGAACTGTCAAAATTACTAAAGACTAGAAGGAAAACCACTGTTTGTCTTGAAAAACTCATCAATCACCTTTTAGTGTGTAAACAAACCACCGGACAAAATCGCCTGAACATCTGTTTACATAATAGTGGTAATATCACGTTCATCAACACATCACATACATAAACACATCACATCACATCACACGGTACATCTAGCTCTCAGAGAGCTATCGAAGTGTGAAATGGTTGCAACCATGATAGAATATTCTGAAAGGAGAAACAAAGTAACGTGCTCACTAATGGATACCGAACGGGACTGAACGAATACTATTCAAATGTAGTTCCGAAAAACGAAGCAAAGACGTCAAATAGAGCTGTAGCCTGTGTCTATGCTATCCTATCCGTACTAGGTATAGACTGAATTCAGTGACAAATAGAAGCAAGTATACGCAACAAGTCAAGTATGAAACTCAATTTGATACAAGATTTTAGTAAAGACCGGACAGACGTTGTCCTGGGCCTCAAGTCTGCTATTACAATAGTGTCAGAATGGTCTATCATTGATTTCATAATTGTTGATTTTGACAAGTTTGGTAATCTACTAATATAATGGCGTCATTATGACTTTCCAATGGTCAACCACTGACACTCCATTGAAAGAAATGGCATAGAATGGTAATCTCGTACATAATGACAAATGAATTACTGTCTTTTTTTTTTTTTTTGCGGATGGGAAATCATCAAATGACCCCTCCCGCTCTGGGTGGAGCGGAAGGGACTGTCAGACTCTTACTGACTAAAACCCACCAGTGTTCCTTCCTTAGCCCTTTATGTTCCGGGCCAGCGGTAACCCTTTCGGACAATCCCGCTGACCCGGCAGGCTTCGGCCCTATGGGGCCCCTCCTCGTCATCATCTCTTTGAGGCGCGCGTGGAACACGTACGCGCCGTCCGGCACGGGCCTGGTCCTGATCGGACGGTGAGCTACCCATTACTCTCCGCCCGCAGGCCCGCGCCTACGGGGTGGCCGGAATTACTGTCTTAGGGGGAAATCTGCTATTTTGACAGTTCCTTTGATCAGTGACCTACCATTATAACGTCATTGTGCATTCATTGCTTTTAATTCGTTACGAGTATATATGTTCTGTGCCATTGACCGACCAATGATCGACCATTATGAATTTAGCAGATTACGAACTTTTAGCAAAATGACAATGGGATCGTGTTGGAATGACGAATTTATAAAAATAGCAGACTTAGGCCCCTGTTAGAATTTCAATAGATATTTAAAAATCTCATAGAAAAAAGTCGTTAAGTTTTTCCCGAATTCTCCAATTTTCTGGGATACATTTCGTAATTGACTTTCCAGAAAAACATAAGGCTGCTGTTACGTATTTTTTAGCAGACGAAAAAAAAGGCAGGAGGTCTCAAGTCGATACATTTTTGTGAAAACTTCTAAGCGCGTTGGGCATTTTTTGAGATGGGGAAAAAGCTATTGAACTTGCGGCACTGTTACCGTAAGCGATACCGCGCGTATTTCGTTTATAAGACGATTAAAAAAATTGCCTCTTCGGGTGTGTTCGGCTGTCCTCGGGATGTACTCAGTTTTAAGCACGAGTACGAGTCGAGTATATCCGATATGTCAGTGAGTGATGACCAAGTATTCTGTTTGTGTTTTGTTTTCACCTCTGTTGGCACTATCGGAGTGCCACTGTTTTTTTTTTGTTTATGTATATCTTTTTACAGCGTGGGCCAATTTTGAAGATTTAAAAAAAAACTAAATATAGCCAAATCGGTCCTACTATTATCAAGTGACGCACTCATCAACAAGCAGCATTTAATTTTTATTAATATTATAGATAGGTAGGTACTTATAGTAGAATTTATTACTTATATATTTAATAAGTTAATTAATTACTTATGTAATTATTAAGTAGTAACTAAGTAACTATACAAATAAATAAATAAACAAAAGATGAATAAAGATATAAATAAAGAGGTTAGATTATATAAATGTAAGGTTCGTTTAGCATCTAGTGCATCGTTTTAGGATCAAAATGTAAGCTTCTTTAATTAGATACCTACCTAATGTAGTGCTGAAACTGGAACATTTTTTAATAATGTCCAGTCATTGATCAAAATGAAAGCTCCAGCTTCTATTTACCTAATATAATTCCCAGATACATTAGGCAAAATGATCGCAGTCCCGGTGAACTCACCTAGGAAATTAGAGGTGCCAATCATGCCGCTGATTGCTATCTGGCACATATACATCGTCATTTGTCGATCATGTAGGGGAAATTATACGGTTATCTCACATCAATCTCACTATCAATCGACATGTAGCGTGCATTACGTTCTGCTATTTCAAACCCTAGTGTTCCGAATTTTAACATAGGTCTTCGAATAACCTAGCAGTATTTTGAAAAGGTATGTCAGGGAACTGACTTCTGTAGTAATATTCTGTAAAAAAAAAAACTCCCCGTGAAGTGAGCTGTCATTTCTCCAAATTTTAGGGTTTGACACTGTTGACAGCTCACTTCACCTAAGTTTTCACGGTGAGATGTTTACAGCATAGATAGGATGGAATTGTAGTCTAAATCTGGTAAATATAGTAAAAATCGGTTATTACAGCTTTGTGTTTTGGGCTGTTATTTAATAATGTAACGTTGTTTCAGCCAACCAATAACATCGGCACAAGATAGTACATACTAATTCCATACATCAACATGATATTTGACAGCCGATTCTCTGAACAGACTTGATCAGATTATCAGAGACTATCAGTAACCGGGTGAAATCTACAGGTGAGGAGGGGGTGGTAAAACTTTCCTAGAAACTACCGGGAACTATATTGTTAGGTACATTCTTGCCAGACTGAATAATTCTTAGGATACGGTGTTGATAATTGAATCAAATTCCAAGAATACCATGTTTACTAGTATTTCTTCTGCTAGCTTATTTCGTAACCCACAATTCCTTTTATTACCTAGATACTAATGAAAATAAGTTTAAAATGGGAGCCACAAAATATGCTGTAAAACCGCTTTTAATTAGTTTTCCCGGTAGTACAAGCTTTTTGTTTCAGGTCAACTAAAGCCCTATAATTTAAATGAAAGTTCAAAAAGGGTGGTAGGTACCTAATAGCCTGTTTGGCAAACTGGTACATCTATTTAACTTGCACTAACGCTGTATTTTTTTATGCGACTTTGACAGTGACTAAGGTCCTTAGCTGTATTTTTATGCAAGGAGGTTTTATATCTGTTTAGATAAAATATTTGTAAAGCAAACAGCTTCTTATAATGTCTAGGAGATTATTTATGGAGGGTTTGACAGTAACCACCCACGCATACAAAGGAATCTAAGGCGCGTCTTAAGAAATTTCCCTTCTCATTATAATACGCAAATCTTGTTATTGGTAAAATACCCCACAAAAGATATCTTAGGTATTATGTTTTCTTGGGAAACCAGCTGCTTAGTCGAATGTAAAGAATTTATCACTTAACTAAGTAATACCATAACCATACCATAATCAGCCTATAATGTTCGCACTGGCGGGACACAGGCCTCCTCTCTGTGAGAGGGAGTGGGCCGTAATCCACCACGCGGGCCCAGTGCGGATTGGCAGATGTCACATGTCTTCGAATTTTTTGTTCTAGGACATGCCGGTTTCCTCACGATGTTTTCCTTCACCGTTTTGAGAGCAGTGGTGATGAAATAATTTACACAAAGTAAAGCGCCTGTCTGGGTTCGAACCTACAACTCGTAAGTCGCGGCCGTTACCACTTGCTATGCTTGGCTTGTTATGTTTTTAAGTTCGGTATACATATTTGTATACCGAACTTAAAAACATTGTGTGGAAACCGGCATTTCCTATAGTCCGACTTTTAATTAGCTGCAGTAAAATGACACTTTAATATGTAACTCATTTCAGACTGAGTTTAGAGATACCTATGCATGTCAAATAAGTTTCGTTTGTTACACTATTCTATACTAGAAAAACAAGATTTGGTTGATGGCCGCGAAAAAACAAAAAGACGCCAATTTCAGTCATTTAAGCTGTCATTTTACTGCAGCTAATTAAAAGTCCGACTATAGAATCAAAAACTCAAAGACATGTGACACCTACCATCCCGCACTGAGCCCGCGTGGTACGATTACGGTTACGGCCCACTCCCTCTCACTGAGAAAAAACCTGTGACCCAGCAGTGGGAACAATATAGGTTCGTTATGATTACGTTATACCGAATTTAAAAAATCTTTTGATAAAACCTCAATAATCCTAAGAAAAATTTAATATTAGCTCCATTTTAAAGTGGATTAAACATGAAATATTACCTCGTCTACAGAGAACATTGTATGCTTTTAAATCCTGAATGATATAAGGAAAGTAAACTAGACAGAATATCAAAAAATATCGTACTTACTGAAAGTATGTAATTTGTTACCAGCTGTTACAAAATTCACGAAACTGAGATACTTATTGCTCCCATTATTTAACGATTAGCTAAGTAATAAAGTTTGGTTTAAAAAAATTAATTGCTAATAAAAACGTACGTAAAAAAAGGTAGGTAATTGGGCATATTTTGTATGAACACGTGTAGGTAAAGTTAAAAGGGACGAAGATATTAAAATTTAATTAAAGCTACGACCGACTGGCCAGATGGCGGGATGTTATTTAAATATTTAAACATAGAACAGATGAAAATAAAAGAGAGTAATTTTATTTTATTTGTTACATTACAGCCACGGACCTCTAAATACAGGATAATTATGCATTCATAAATCGTTCTCGCGCTGTATTGTCGCCAACCAGTATCATAGTTTGTAATTCATTACAAAAGAGGTTTTGTTTCGATACAGAGCTTTAGGTGAATTTAAAAAATGTTTCTTGCGGACAATGATATTATAAATGTAAAAAGCTTGCGGAAGTGAAATGTATTAAATTATTTTCTGTTATTCTATAGCACCTATACGCTCGCATAATTATTTTAATTCTATACGATGGAATAAGTAGACATTGATCGATGGTTGTAGGTAAGTATACAATGGAAGCGATGGAAGTGAGTCAGAATGAACCAAAGAGGGCCATTCTGTAGAGTTTGCAAAATACTTATTTAAAATTGAAAACGTATTTTCCGCCTACGATTTGTGAATGGCTTATATTAAAAACAAATACCGCCATAATCTGATTTTATGCGCATTTTTTAATCAAGTTAATCTGCGCTCAAGTTGCTTTTTTATATTAAAAATAAAAAGCTTTTGTGAATTATCTAAAAAATGTGTCAGATATTTTACAGGCGCTGTGTTTGCTTTTTACCTCACACCACGTCATTAAAAAGTTAGCAGGCGGTTAATTAACTCTAGTTTCTGAATAGCCCTTGTCACGAAGTCAACATTGCAACATTTTACAATTAAAAATATAAAATGAGAGTTACGTAGCACAATAAAATTAAAGTGCCACAGAATTAACTTTGTGAGTTGAGTTTAACTTTTCTGCATTTTTCGTAGTAGGTACTTAAGTACTTACCTACTTACTTAAAACTCTCAATTGCAGAACAAAGTAAGTAGATACATACAAGTTCTTTTATGTTTGTACAAATATTGTATTTTAGGTTTATTACTGCTACGGTACGAAAGCAAAAGAACTCACTCTGTCATACATAATATATTATTTTGTCGCTAGCTTTGCGGTGGAATTTTCCTCAATTCGTTCACGATTTTTACTGATGTTATTTTTACAAAGTAAATCCTCGAGGGGATGCTGCAGACGAACTTACCCGCGGGATCTGTAAGCTCAGGTACGCACGGGCGCGTTTTCCCGCCGCGATTTTTTTCGCACCCTGGAATTTCGACGTAGGTACCTACTGCTTAGCGCCGAAAGTTGAGTGTGTTTTTTTATGTTCTCTGTTTGATTCTACATGCTCTGCTGAAAACCGAGAGTTGAAAATCCAGTGCCAGCTAAAATCGCGCCGCGAAATTTTGACTTCTGTGCGTACGTGGCCTTATATAGCCAATAAGTCAAATCGCTGATTAGCAAAACTTCTGTCAGATCTCTTATTTTTAACCGACTTCAAAAAAGGAGGAGGATCTCAATTCGACTGTAGGTACGTTTTTGAGTTAGCTTCAATAGGTACCTAATACGTATTTTTTCCACATAATTATTTAAATTTTTTTTTTTCTTTTTTATAAATTATATTGATGAGAGCAGTAGTGGCCAAGGTAACGGCCGCGACTTACGAGTTGTAGGTCGTAGGTTCGAACCCAGACAGGCGCTTTACTTTGTGTAAATTATTTCATCACCACTGCTCTCAAAACGGTGAAGGAAAACATCGTGAGGAAACCGGCATGTCCTAGAACCAAAAATTCGAAGACATGTGACATCTGCCAATCCGCACTGGGCCTGCGTGGTAGATTACGGCCCTCTCACCGAGAGGAGGCCTGTGTCCCAGCAACATTATAGGCTGATTATGGTATGGTGTGTTTTTTGGAAGTCTATTGTTTTTTTTTTTTTGTAAAAAAGTTTTACTTACAGGAATCCTGATTGATAATAAAATTTTCTATTTTCAATCAAAATTTAAAGAAAATTCTTTATTCAAATAGTGGAAATTAACTAAAAAGAATCAATAACGATCCAAAAAAGTTAAAATAATAATCCTCAAATGCGACGATAATCTAAAACGTAGGTACCTACTTGATCCCTAGACACTTTTGATGTGTATATCAATCATTCAAAAGAGATAAGCTTACACGACATGAATACATCCAAAAGGCAATAACTTTCCTCCTTCACGTGCAACTCTCCGACCACAACAAATACTTTCAGTTCACACCATATTAATTTCCACTCGGTAATAAACATTAATCATTATTTTGTTTTCTTGCAATTGACTCTAAATATAATTTCGAAGTCGACAAACTTTCTTAATAACGTCCGACTGTTGCGAAACTGTTCAGAGTACTTCCGATTCGTCGATAAAAAGCAATATTACTGTCTCTATCTCAATAAATTGTTATTTACTAGCTTCCGCCCGCGACTTACCCTAACCCTATGTGCAGTTTCTATTTTTTATGTCTGTAATTTATATGGGTCATATTCAAAATAATTGTAAGTTACGGATAGGAAACAGATATGAATATTATTTGATTGTAACAGAAAAATAACAGAAAGGAATTATTAGGGCAAGTTTAAATAGCACACGTTTATAACAGGCTACGAGTGCGAAGTCGGTGTGGGTCGCTAGGTGGGTACATAATGAAATAACATTTTGGTGATCGTATTTTAGTTGGTATAATTGCCATAAATTCATCATCATCATTGCCATAATGCCTTATCTCCGAAACTACCGAGCCTAAAATTTTGATATTAATATTAAGGCAAAAGGATTCTAATGATTAGAATTATGTATAGCCATATTTGTTACGGTCGTGAATCATATTTTAATCAACATACAACTTTACACTGACCTGTAAATTGCAAAAAACCTGAGTCAATTTGAATTTCGCGGGCTACCTTGGCGCATCCCCCTTAACTGATACTGAGACGGCCGACGAGAGGCTGGGTACGCCTCGGCGAGGCTGCGCGGTTAGTATAAAAGGCTCAAGCAGTGAGGACTGAGGATACGCAGTAAAACATGCACACACAGACAATACATGGCACAGCAATGCAATACATGGCACAATATACGCAAACTTTACATACTTCAAATAAATTTAAGTAAGTAAAAAAAAATGTTTTGGCTAACCTGCGGTGCACTAAGTACCTATTAATATTTTATTTTCATTAATTCATACATGAGACAATGTGAATAACGCCTAATCATTCATATCTGTTACGTAACGGAAAAAAGTGACAGATAAAATAACGTATATGAATTAATTGCACGTGTCTATCCTACAAATCTATTTATTTCCACACCAATTCACATGATTATACGAATATTTTATAGTTATAACAAATATCACAATACAGCCCTTTCCTAGTATGAGTAATAAAACAGTAAGTACTTACCGCTACTGTAAACGACTCACATTGAATATTTACTTTTAAAAGTCTAATTTTCTTCGACCACGAAACGAGCTGAAAAACTATATTGAACAAAATGGCAAAGCGTTTATTCTTACGCGTCGTGTAGTAACAGCTAGTGAACTAATTTTGCCAGTATTTCAAATTTCTTTATTGCCATGGAAATAATGTTAAAATAGCATAACAGAGAAGAATAACAGATATGTGCAAAATCAGGACACTCATTAATAAATTAAATTTGGAGTACACTAAATAGTATTTTATATTTTGTTTAGTAAAGTGTTGAAAGTTTAAACAATATTCTCTGAATATATTTTTTTTTTTTACTTTTGTTGAATGGTTAATAATTAAATTATTTTTTTTAGTTTACCGTTAAAGACGTGAACATAGAATACTTGTATGAAACGGATCCTACGCAATGTCTGGTTTAATTTTTTTAAATGAATTGTTTAGGTTTACCAAATGTTTCGTTGTTTTTTATTAAGCTCAAATAAATATTTTATCTGTTTGTTTATGAAATTCTAGTCAGTTGCATCTCGTTATGAAAATAATTGGGTTGGACATTAAGACAGTAGTAAATATACAATTATTTTGAATATGACCCATATGGTGTACATAATAAAGAGTATTTCTATTCTATTCTATTCGATTCTACTTCGTCCGCGTGAAATTTCAGCCCCCGACCCACCACGTCGCGTCGCATCTGCCGCCCCCGCTATTATGTACAGTCAACAAAATAGATAAGTATGCAGGATCGTCGGATATAGTTTAACTTTAGTAAGAAACCGACGGATGTAGTCGACTGAAATTTAATTTGCTATATGAGCTGTTTGTTTTCAATTCGAGAACATCCATCGGTTTCTTACTAAACTTGAACTATATCCGACGATCCTGCATACTTATCTGTTTTGTTTACTGTACTTCAATTTCGCATAGTCCTTTCTGACTTTTTTTCTCTATGCTCGACTCTTAAAAGTCATGATGTTAAATCTTATAAACTTCCTCAAGAATTGAGCTATCAAATGCAAAAAGATTTTTCTAATTCGACGTAGTTCGTGATTAGCGCGTTCATAATAACAAACACTTCAGTTATATCTACTATTAGTATATAGATATAATGTTCTCTTTGTTTGTTTACAAGATTTTTTATGAGCCAGCCCGACGGATAATTCTAGAGCTAAGCGCGTTCAAACACAAAAACAAACTCTTCAGCTTTATTATATTGTTTTAGGGCTGATTTTTCATCGCCAGACAACTTTTATTCGACGAATAAAATTGACGTTTGACAGTTGTTGTATAAAACAACTGTCAAAATTTTGTATAAAACAACTTTCAAAATTATTCCTCGAATACAGATGATTGAAAAATCAACCCTTAGGGAAATAAACAGTGAGTAGTCTAATAATATTCACATCGACCTATAGACGAAAATGCATGCTTCAAGTGAGTTTATGTCCATATGTCCATTTCACTTTATTATTCGGTCAGATTCAGATTGACGTCTTTAAAAAGAAAACTGTTTGACATCATATTTAAACCTGTTTGACATTGTATCTAAAACTGTTTGACATTATATCTAAATCTGTTTGACATAATAATTATTTAAAACAGTTTGGCAGTTTTGAATTTCACTTGGATTGTTATTAATCATTCATAGTTCTTTGTATTTGTATTTAAGCTGTGTGTGATATTATATTCAACACAATGTAAATTGTTTCATAAATGAATGAATGTGTTTTGTTTTTTAAATGAAATGAAATTAGTCTTGAAAGTATTTTGTTAACGATTTCCGTGGAAAATGTTTAGGGGACGTAGCTTTTCTTTGTAAATAGAAACTGTTTGACATTATATTTAAAACTGTTTGACATTATAATTATTTAAAACAGTTTGGCACTTTTGCATTTCACTTGGATACAATTAATCATTTATAGTTCTTTGTATTTGTATTTAAGTTGCATGTGTATGTATATTATATTCAACACAATGTGAATTGTTTTATGAATAAATGAAATGAAACTAGTCTTGAAAGTATTTTGTTAACGATTTCCGTGGAATATGTTTAGGGCACGTAGCTTTTCTTTGTAAATAGTTACCTAATGTGTGCTACATGTTACTTGTCCGCGCAATTTGTAAGGGTGACTGTTGTCGTTTGTCAGTTTACTGTCCGGCTCTGGCGGTTAGCAAGAAATCTTCTACATATTAATGTAGGTATTACGAATTCACAATGTAGTAAATCCCATTGTATCTTTTGTAGTGACGATTGTATTTTTTGTTATGTATATTCTGGTGTACAATAAATTATATACCTATATATAGGGTGACTGGTAATTAGTGACCGATACTTAAACACGTGATTTTACTCATCATTATGAACAACTTTTACTATGGGACCAAACCTGAAATCGCGAAAAAAAAATCAGCTGTTCCCTACATTTATGTTCGTCTAACTCGTCAAAATGTAGAGAACAGCTGTTTTTTTTTTCACGATTTCAAGTTTGGTCCCGTAGTAAAAGTTGTTCATAATGATGAGTAAAATCACGTGTTTAAGTATCGGTCACTAATTACCAGTCACCCTATATAAATAAATCGATTACTGATGACTGATTCTATTTAGGTACTAAAAAATAAATCGATTAATGATGACTGATTCTATTTAGGTACTAAAAAATAATTCTCCCGTCGATTCTTTATGAAGTTGGTAAAAAGAGAGAGGTTTTAGAGATCCTTAAAATTAATTAAAAATGATGATGTGGAGTTTTCAACCAAGTAGGTACTTAGTTTTCAAATTACTGTGATACAAAACATTTTAAAACTGCTTTCTCAAAACAGCGATGCGTACGTAAGTATAGCAATTAAAATTAGCAACACAACGAAATACAGACTCCCTTGAGGAAAAACAGTTCCGACCAAACAGTGTTGGATCAAAGTAATTGCCCTTCCATTTGTTACACAAACACTAGTATCTCCTTATCCGTCTGAAGGAACCACCACAGCTATAATTCTAAGTCCTTGATCTACAGAGCCCTCAGTATAATTGGAATATCTGTCACAAACATTTTCAATTATGGCCGGGAATTGGAATTGTGGCCGATAAATGGCAGTAGCCTCGACGTGTCACGTGGGAACTAGGAATGTCATTGTCAAACTGTGAATGTACAACTGTCTTTATAAAATGACTGAAATTAAAGGTTTTCAAAGAAGTTGGGAAACCGCTTTCTTGTAAAACTTTCAAGACATTTTATTGCGCTTCTTCTTCTTTTTGAGTCGATGGCAAAGGTAAAAATATTGTATTATGTTAGATGAGTTGGGCCCAGTAGCCGGCCACGCCAATGGCCGCTACAGTATCGTTTTTAGGGTTCCGTACCCAAAGGGTAAAAACGGGACCCTATTACTAAGACTTCGCTGTCTGTCCGTCCGTCCGTCTGTCTGTCACCAGGCTGTATCTCAAGAACCGCGATAGCTAGACAGTTGAAATTTTCACAAATTATGTATTTCTGTTGCCGCTATAACAACAAATACTAAAAACAAAATAATATAAATATTTAAGGGGGGCTCCCATACAACAAACGTGTTTTTTTCGGTGTTTTTGCCTTGTGGTACGGAATCCTTCGTGTGCGAGTCCGACTCGCACTTGGTCAGTTTTTTTACGTCCTCAGAAGTGCAGGTGTATGGACACTGGACACTCCAAAATATGGGACTTGGTTTGGTCACGAGCACCGCATACGCACTGGGTGTCGGTTAGGTCAATAATTCCCCATTCAAATTGGGTATATTTATTATTTAGAATTATATTTTAACTAACATTGTGCGTTAAAAAAAATATTGATGACCGAAACGTACTGTTTCTATTGAACGAGCATTCTTGACAGCTGTCATTTGATACTAAATAAAGTCATGTTGACAAAAAAAAATTTCGATCGAAGCTCTCATTCTAGTCTAACATATTAAAAATCAGAGACAATATTAGGCAGTCTTGGTAGGAACCCAATTTATCTTGTATGATAAGTAGCAAAAGTTAAATTGTACAAATAATTTTAAAACAAAATGTGTTCATTTTCGAATTTATAACTTCGAATCGAAGCGAAGGTTGCATTACACAGAATTGTACTTACTACATGACTGTTAAACCAGGCGTTTAAATGTGTTCAGTTTATGAGCTCAACTACTTCGACTTAATTGTTATGTTACATTAGAACATTAATACTATGCCAAGCAAAACTTACGACACGGACACGTTAAAAGATTGTAATTTTCCTTAGAAAGAGCCGTTTGAGTAATTACTTTAAAGAGTTCACCTTGGTTCGAAACTCTTATTTTATAAAAATAACGAACAAATCACAGCTATTAATCTAAGCACCAAGCTACGTTGGACATAAATGTGTTCCTACTTGAGTAGGTATAAACTTCAGACTTTTTAGGGTTCCGTACCCAAAGGGTAAAACAGGACCCTATTACTAAGACTCCACTGTCTGTCTGTCACCAGAACCGTGATAGCTAAACAGTTGAAATTTTCACCAGATGATGAATTTCTGTTGCCGCTATAACAACAAAGACTAAAAATAAAATAAAAATAAAATGAAAAGGGGTATAAAAGAAACGTTTTTTTCTGTGTTTTATGCCTTGTGGTACGGAACCCTTTGTGTGCGAGTCTGACTCACACTTGGCCGGGTTTTTTCGTAGATGTCCCCAAGATTTTATAACTAGGTAGGTACCTACTTTAACTTGGTTCGAAACTCTTGTATTAAGTATAACCAACAAATCACAGATATCAATCTAACATAGTACTTAAGACAAAAAATGTGTACCAACTTGAGGGTCAGGGTCTTTCACAAAGGTCTCCCAACCTCAAAAGTAAGTACCACATTATCAGCAATTTACTAGCATAATATATGTAGTACCTTGCTCTATGGAGGGGCCCGTGAATAAATAATAACAGCCGCACAGGTCGATCGATCAGGTTAAGCTACGTTTGCCGCGGTTGGTCTGAGGATGGGTGACCATCTTTACATACCGTGACCCCTCCGTGCCTCGGAAAGCACGTTAAGCCGTTGGTCCCGGTCATTCGTAGATCTTTGACCGTCGTTACGGGTAGTCAAAAGCCCGAAAGCCTGACAACCAGTCTTACCAAGGGGTATCATAGTATTGCCCAGTAACTGGGTTGTGGAGGTCAGATAGGCAGTCGCTCCATGTAAAATACTGGTATTCAGCTGCATCCGGTTAGACTGGAAGCCGACCCCAAGACCCCAACATAGTCCCTCCCTCTATAAAGGGATTATTATCCCACAAACAACACATAACAAGTAGTTATCATGAGCACTTCCTTCCACAAAGGAACTGCTCGCCCTCCCTAATATACAATGTAAACGCACGCCCCTCCAAAATTGGTTTACTTAAATTTTCGACAAAAATACACAATGTCCTACTTCTCCCATCACTTTCAACAAGGATATAAAACTGCTACTATATCGTTATATTCGAGATTGAACTCAACCATTGTGTATATTCTGTCACAGGTTGAAAATAAAAATATCGAATTTATTCATTACTAGCAGCGCCCCGCGGTTTCACCCGCATAAGTGTCAATCCCGCGGGAATATCTGGATAAAAACTATCCTATGTCCTTCCCCGGGATGTAATCTATCTCTTTGCCAAATTTTATCGAAATCCGTTCAATGGTTTAGGCGTGGAAAGGTAACATACAAACAGACAGACAGAGTTACTTTCGAATTTATAATATTAAAGTATGGATTATTACAAGCCCGGCTTAGTTTGGGTATCTGAAGTAAAAAAAAAAAACTGTATAAAATGTGTCCCAAAATTCAACAAAAGTGCACCAGAGTGTGGAACTGCTCATGACCACTCGAGAAAAGATAATGAAAAAAAAAATCAAATTTTTTTTCGTAATTCCATTTCCATCCATTTCTTTTACAGTCGGTCCCATAATAAAAATTTATTATTTTCGAGCTCCTGAATGATTGCCAATTAATTCAAACCAAAATTTTCCTATTAAATTCCGACAAGCCGCAATCAAGAAAATATTCCCTCTCCAAAGAGCATTCATTACGTCTTATATCTGAATCATTTGCGTATAGATTACTGCAGAACGTACCTACTTCCGTCTATGGTCGACACGCTTCATTTTATTCAGCGAGGAATTTTCTAGGAAATGCCAAAGAGGGAACAGTCTCGCCTTTATGCTTCACAATGTTGAGTTAACGAAAAACTTCAAGAAAGACTTGTGCCAAGCGACGTGACAATAATAGGCTGATTCTTTCTTTTAACTATCGACCGTTATAGATGTATATGAGCTAGGTGTCTATGGGTCAATTTATCTTTTTAATCTTTGTTTTTTTTTTTTTCACCTTTTTTGATGTTTTTTATATAATACCTGTATTGTGTCTTTTGTTGCACTGAATAAACGTTTTATCTAGCTATCACTCACTACACTTGAACTCTGACACCTCTAAAATTGAATTGTCGCTTAGAAATTATTTTTCGACTTACGATAAACGTTTATAATAAAGCTTTCATGTTGTTGCTCTGAAAGCTTTTCCAACTAAACATTATTACGAAGAGACATTGTCACAAATAGTGGATTAAAAATGATCATAAATAAATTAAGGCTGAAAATAATTAAAAAGACATCAACCGCTCCCAGAAAGTATTAAAATATTCATAAACTTGTCACAAATTGACGTCAATTATTATTTATAACAAACATCGATCGAGGTTGATTTATTACTGATTGTGTCTATTGTTGCGTCAACAAACAAATCCAATTTGTTACAACTGAATTTATTTTGATCGAAAAGTTCCAAACGTCTTGTTTTTGTTTCCCTTCCAAATTCTATTATCAAATTCAGGCTGTGCAGAAAGAAAAAAATATTTGTAAAGGAAATACAGTTCTTTTTCCGAATATTGGATTGTTTTCCTTACCGCCTCTCAACTCGTACGTCAAGAAAATAGGCGGGAAACTGAGACACGCACCCTATCTATTTAATAATTATATCCTCACAGCAGGCTCCTTGTTTTCGAACACAAAGCGTGCGTAGGCAAGAAATAGCCAATTATTTATCGGTACAGAAGGTGTTCTGGAGCGAATAATAACCTACCTATACATTATTATTTTACCTAGTGTAAATCTACAAGTTTCGAGAAGCGAATCGATCCAGGTAAGTTGAAAGTGCGAGAGCAAATAAACCTATCGATATGGCTATGTAAAATTTTAAGAGAAGTTCAGCGGAAGATAGAAAGAAGACACGGTGCGATCCCGCCAAATTAGCCGAGTGTAGATTAAGAAAGATCGGAAGGTGCATTTAGGTAAACATTGTAGTGCAGTGCGCAACAGGGTGGCGCGTCATGCATGCGAGCGTACCTGAGGCGGGCGCCGGGTGCGGGGAGGACCGAGGCTCCCTAAACTGGCGAGCCAAGCCAGCGCGCCGCTTCACGCGGACTAACGCACCCGCGCGCCGCCAACATCGCTCCTCGACGTAAGCCGGGGTTGCCAAGCTAAACACCCATTACCCTGTAACTGACTGAAATATGACATTTTGAAGGAAAGTCTGTTAGTGTTCTCTGGGAAACAGGTGGAAAATCGTACTTCGAATGATCTCTTCTTCTTTTTGTATATTTTGGCCACTTTTAATACTGTTCGGTAGCCGGAAAATCGTTTCAAATTACTTCAAATTCCAGATAATTTGAACTTTGGTTTGAACACTGTAGGACAGGAGCAGTATATAATGGGAATGTTTTCTTTAAAATTTTTGGAGACTACCTACAAACCTGGGACATAATGCGAAACAGTAAGTTGGCAACATCGTGCCCGCCCGCACCCCTCCGACCCGGGCCGGGCGCCGAATAATGAAGCAGGGGGAAAAGAGATTGTGAGCGGGGAAATGCCGGAAGATACCGGCCCGTACCGGATGGACGGGCCATGCTGCCGGATCCGACGCCCTGACTTGCACCCTTTCACAACTTCCCAAACACAGCCATGTGCAAACGATGCGAACAATGGCCGCAAAGAAACAGAATTTCACGCGGTTTTATTGAAGCGGACCATAATTTTATGTTTTATAGCATTTCTTTATGGAACATGAGGGAGGGAGGTGCCTCTCCAGCTCGGCAGTCGCGCCGCTTATAGTTTGTTTTACGGCTCCATGTTATTAGCATAAATGTTAGCAGGGCTTTTTATTTTTTTTCTCGACGTATACTCCCTACATACGGCACTTGAGATCGTTATTGCTGCATAAGTAATGCACGATCGTAACATATTCGAATATTTTACACGTACGAGATGTTATTGGAAAATGCTCTGAAATCTATTTTCACAGGACCCTGCGCTCTGGGAGCCGCAAGCCAATTTTAAGTTGTATCATCGGCAAATGTGGTATCAATACGCAATCCAAATAGTTAGCGAATTCTCTGCGGCTTAGCAACAGATTTAGGGAGTTAAACGAAGTTTTACGACTATGACAAAATAGTAGGAGCGCTTCTGAAACGAGGTCAGACAGTTTTTTGTCCGTTTCATTACCCTATAGGACCCCTATAGATATCAATTTTCTACTCAATTACTAACAAACATGAACAAATGGGTCCCCTACATATATTTCAAGGCATACAAGTGAAAATAAATTTAAAAAAAAACTGGCTAAGTGCTAGTCGAGGGTTCCGTACCACCAGGCAAAAATGCCGAAAAAAACACGTTTGTTGTATGGGAGCCCCCCTTAAATATTTATTTTATTCTGTTTGTAGTATTTGTTGTTATAGCGCCCCAGAAATACATCGTCTGTGAAAATTTCAACTGTCTAGCTATCACGGTTCATGAGATACAGCCTGGTGACAGACGGACAGACAGACAGTGGAGTCTTAGTAATAGGGTCCCGTGTTTACCCTTTGGGTACGAAACACTAACTAGTTATAAATATATATGAAATTAAACCTTAACTTCTGAAAACTTGAAGATATTCAGTGTGGAACTTTTCAAATTTTCATTGTGTCGGCTGTGTGTGCCGTCGAAGAAGGGTGCTTGACGGTGCGCACTTTATTGTTTTAAGCATGGCTACAATCCGACATGAAAATACAAACCAACTTTTATTATCTTTAACAATGTTACAAGTAGATAAAGGGGGAGAAGTCCATAATCTCGAACAGCGTATTTTTAAATTTTTTTCCTTGTTCTACACTACTTTACTTTTCCCGGAAAACAATAAATTACATTGTCAAGAAGTTTTTTAGTTTGGTATCTAACTCACATGATGAAAGTTCATTTGTTCACAATGTAAATGTCTTCTAAACGGTTATAATTTATTTATAGACAACTATTGTTGTTGGTACGTCAGCTTCTTAATTAAATGTTAGTCTACGGAGCTGATTTAATTTTGCTAATTACAAATTCTCCAAGCAGGGATGGTCCGTAAAACGAGGCTCCCGCTTAACAGATAATACAATTGTGTTACAAAGCATAGCATAGACTACGTGCCGTGTTTCTGTTTGTTTTTTAAATCAAGTTAATGAGGAGTCAATTGGGTAGAAACCTTCCTTGGAGATTTTATCAAAAAAACCGTTTATATTGTACGTTGATAAATTGACCTGGTAATTAGGGGCATTCATTTTTAAACAACAAAAATTTCCATACATTACTTAGGCAACGTGAACGATCTAATTCTAACAATAAATCGAGACCTCTTTTTTCGATACCGTTCTCTTGAATGAACGCTAATGAATCCTATGAATAGAGTCATCTAAGTGAAGGAAATACTACATTTGTCGTGCCGGTCGCGTCGCTAATCTGCCACCGGTAGTTCTACCAGTTGGTGCGGAGACCAGCCGGCAGACGCTTTGTGGAAAATATTGGTTCTATTCTAAAAGTCTCTACACTTACAGGGTGTTTTTTTTACCGGTTCCAAATTTTTACAGGGAGTTCTACCCATGAATATGAACAACTTTCACTGTGGGACCAACTCTGAAATCACGAAAAAAATCATCTGTTTCATACAAAAGTTCAATACCTAAGTACTTACTTGACCAAAATGTATGAAACAGCTGTTTTTTTTTTTTTATTTCAGAGTTGGTCCCATAGTGAAAGTTGTTCATATTCATGGGTAAAACACCCTGTACAAGTTTGGAACCGAAAAAAAATCATCTGTACACAGGATAGACTTTAAATCTCTATCTATACTTCATTCTGTATAAAGGATACACTTTTAATTTATATCTATACTAATCTTTAATATCAATCTATACCCACTAATAATAAAGCTGAAGGTATTTTTTTTTGTTTTGTTTGAACGCGCTTACTCTCTGGAAAAACCAGTCGGATTTGAAATGTTCTTTTTGCATTTGATAACCCAATTCTTGAGGAAGGTTAGAGGCTATTTAACATCACGCTACGACCCTTAGGAGCAGAGAAAATGACAGAATGAACGTTAAGCGAAAATGAAGGAATCGTGCTAGCGGGCGAAGGAGTTCTATAACAATGTGGCTGTTGTTTACTGTTTAGTATATCGTGTATCATACGACTTTTTCAGACCAGAGTGGTGCCCAAGTGGTGACGGCCGCGACTTACGAGTTGTAGGTCGTAGGTTCGAACCCAGACAGGCGCTTTACTTTGTGTAAATTGTATCATCACCACTGCTCTCAAAACGGTGAAGGAAAACATCGTGAGGAAACCGGCATGTCCTAGAACCAAAAATTCGAAGACATGTGACATCTACCAACCCGCACTGGGCCCGCGTGTTGGATTACGGCCCACTCCCTCTCACAGAGAGGAGGCCTGTGTCCCAACAGTGGGAACATTATAGGCTGATTATATTTAAGTATGTACTACTTTTACGCGAACGAAGTCGTGGGCATAAGCTAATGGAGTTATAAGACTGAGAACTGGCTCCACCTTCGTAAACCTCCCGTTAAATGTCAATTCTGATCCATTTTAGTAGGTTTTAGCTATTTGGATATTCTGAAACGGCCCTGATAGTCAATTCTAAGATCGTTACTCGGAAAAGGCTAGGGAGGTGTATTGAGATAAATACGCTTGAAGGAAATCTGTGCTTGCTTTCAGTTGAGCAGAAAAAGCCCCAGGCTGCATGCACTCTGCAGTGTCTCCCCGAAAAGAGCAAAAAATAAAATGGGTGTTACGTGCTCGGGTGTCGGGCTTCCAGGATGTAAGTACGTTGAGTGTGAGCGTTCTAACTTATGTATCTACATTGTAAATCTAAATCCGACGTAATAGGGGGTACTTCCAAAATAATTAATAATTCTCATAATTTTAATTATGAACATTAAAATTATGAGAATTATTAATTATTTTGGAAGTACCCCCTATTACGCCAGCACGTCAAGCTACTACAATCTGTCGAATTTCTTTAATAGATTTTCAACTTTATCGCTAAACCATAAGGTTCAAAGTTGATTGGGAAAATTTGACAGTTTCGGGTAGCTTGATGTGCTGGGGTCTGTACATTCCACTGCGCTCAAAGAATTTTTAGCAATAAAATCTATATATATAATTATATAAAATTCAAAGTCCTGACTGACTGACTGATATATCAACGCACAGCCTAAACCGCTGGTCCTAGAGACATGAAATTTGGAGGGTGTGTTCTTTGTGAAGAGTAGGTAGGTATCCACTAAGAAAGGGTTTTTCGAAATTCCACTCCTAAGAGGGTGACTTTGGGGAGGGTGAAATTTCACGCGGACGAAGTCGCGGGCGAAAGCTAGTACCTATTTCAATATTTTAGTTCCACCGTGCATCGCGCTCCAAGAAATTTTGAGTAGAGTTAGCAAAAAATAAATTTAAATATCATAAAAATGCATGTCAAATAATGTTTATTCAGTCAGAATCACAACGTCACAATTACAAATATTTTATTCTTAAAAACAAAGTAAAAACAACACATTACAAGGTAAATCTGTATTAAGTTGTACATATTCGGTTAGATTATTTTATTACAATTCCAACGACATAAGTTTTATGCGTAGCCTTCATACAAAATTTTAGATGTATCGTCATTTTAATGACCCCGGGCGGCGCGGCGGCGGCGCGCGCGATTTCGCGCGTTATCATGCAACATCATACGCCACGAGGGCCATAAAGTGCGAAATGGCCTTAGCATTTTTGACACACGAGATGAATCCACGGCAAAAAAATACTACTGATATTTCTGTTTGTGTACTACAAACAACTTATGGTTTGCCTTTTATGCTGACTCTACTTATTTCATTTTGGACCGCTGTGGTACCATTTTGGTAATTATCATTTTTGAAATAAAAACTTTAACTTTAACTTTTTTTAAACTTGGAGCGCAGTGCAACTACCCGTAATAGGTACAGTCAACTGCACCTCCATGGTATACACTTTGACAGCGCCTCTATTTCGTAGCTGTAATGGCAGTTTCTGTAGTTCAATCAAGTGTTACTTACACGTGCCATTAACTGTACTTACTGTCAGTATTTTGATCATCACAAAAATGCTAATTTTATATCTAAACATACATATTATTTAAAGTCGCTTTTCGTGTCAGACCGACCGTGTTGTTCTTGTGAACGACCGCGACGCGACGGATTTTGATCGATTTTCACCATAATTTGGAGAATTTGTTCCGGAAGGTTTATGTGTATAAAAAAGTTGATATCTGTTAAACTTACATGACATAAAGAAATCTCGATGTTTAGCCAAATCATAAAAACCGTGTGAAGCAGGTGCTAGCGATAGCGTTACGAAAATAAATATTTTTTACTGTAAGTAGTAAAATCTCTTATATTTTCAGGCACCAGCTGAAAATCAATTTAAGTACCTACACTCAACGAATACTGACCTGAATCCTTAGCTGCACATGTATACCTAATTTAAGTTTTTAATCCTGCTTGCAACATAATGAACTATTTGTAATAAAGTACTTACTAAATCCATGGTATATTACAACTTACTAAACAAAAGACTGACGCTAGAATGGAAAGAACGAATTCTAAAACTGAATAATTTTCAAATCCAGTGCAACAGCACATAGCACATGAGTAGACAAGTGGCAACAGTGCGACTCTAAAGTATCTCATGTCGTTCATTCTGCATATACAAACCAGAGCGTACGGATATAATTGGGTTAGCCGTCGCACTTTTCAGCCAGCAAAAGAATGACAAATCGCTAGAACGAAGAACTACACAAACTGAAAAAGGACTTAGCGAAGTGCAACGTTGCTACGGACGGATGTGGTTCAAAAGTCCCGCACGTTGTGAAAGTTAACCCTACACTAAGCGGTTCACGGAAATGTCAAATTGGATTAGTCGTCGCACTTCTTGGAAACAAAAGACATACGAATCGCTGAAAGCTATATAAATACTAAATGAAATGCTGTTGGTTGGTAAGCGCATCACTTGATTCGGCGGACGGATTAGGCTAGTTCCTAAATATTCCAAATTAAGTTTTTATGGAAAAAAAATTGGAAAATTTTCAAATAAGGGAAAAGCCAAACGTCCTAAGGTCTTCTATGTTTTTTTTTTAAATGAACGATTGAACTTCGGACAAGACAACGTCTGTCGGGTCTGCTAGTGTAAAACATTGTAACTTCGAGCATTTTTTTTGTTTTATGTAAAAACTGAATGACTGTAACAATCAAGACTTACATCAGACAAATCGCCTGTAGCTGGCGTTTGAGGCACTGCTTTTTTTTAACTTAATTGAATAGTATTAGTAGGTATATTTTAGGTCATAGAAATAAAACTAAAAGTTTCGACTTTACTCCGTGACTGTACTAATGATGAAATTGGGCAGTGGGTCCAGTCGACGTATTCAAAATGTGATTACGTCAACTGGAACCACGGGTCCAGTTCGAGTAGGTCCAGTTGACCAAAGACTCAAAATTCCAAAGCCCGATGCAACACAATCCTAGAGTTTGGATCAAAAGTCCCTCGTCGTACAACTTAACCCTACGTCCGGAGTACGGGTATAATTGGTTTATCCGTACTTCGGCCGTCCCGACGTTTATCGCCACATTCAGTGCGTAATTACTGGAAAATGAACAACAGCATTACTTATGTGAAATGTCATATTGTATGGTCTATAAGTGGTGCTGACTGGCCAGTGGCGTTTGACGGATGACGCAGAAAGTTATTGCGTAGGTATTCTGACAGCTGAACAGCTCGGTGAAAATTAAACAACCTATAAAGTTAATTAATCATGTGCTCTTACATTGTTTTTAAAGCCCTGTTTTGCTTTAAACAATGTACAGACGCCAGCTTATCAAGCTACTACAATCTGTAATTTCTTTAATAGATTTTCAAATTTATCGCTAAAACATAAGGTTCAAAGTGGATTGGGAAAACTTGACAGTTTCGGGTATCTTGATGTGCTGGCGTTTGTAATTATAACTTTTATGACTAGTTAGAAAAACCCCTAATAAACACGTGAGTAGGCCCTGATCCTGCAACTATGTGTAGGTATGACTAGATTTTAAATTACACAAGTCTATAATATTACTTTACATTATCTATGGTCAATAAACGCTTTTTTTTTTTTCGGATGGTTTATCATCAAATGACCCCTCCCGCTCTGGGTGGAGCGGAAGGGAGTCTCAGACTCTTACTGACTAAAACCCACCCGTGTTCCTTCCTTAGCCTTTTATGTTCCGGGACAGCGGTAACCCTTTCGGACAATACCGCTGACCCGGCAGGCTTCGGCCCTAAGGGGGCCCAATAGACCACTCACGTGACATTTAACGTAATATTTCAGCCCCGAGTTGTATAACTGAGATACTCGTATTTCTCATAAAATCTCAACTTCTCTTTTGCTTGAACTAGAATTTAATCTCAAGTCTCAAGATAAAACAGAAAAATGTATGTAAACGCAGAACGAACTGCGAGTTCTAGCGTTATTAACAAAATTAAAAATGTAAATGCATCATACCAAAGTTATCACCAACGAACATTTAGTTAAGCTCAGTTTGTTTACGAATAAACTTTGTGTACTTTACAGTAACTAAGTATTAAAAATGGCTGACGCTACTTAGTCGTCTGGGATACTGAGATAAATCTCCGTGAGATACTCTTTATGAATGGAGCGCAGCTGGCTATACGGTGGGCGATGGTGGACACACTTTAATTGGAGCTGAAAGAGAACTATACTCCATTTGAAATAACATTAGACATTTAAATAAACCTTTTTTACAGTCCATTCAACCGATTTTGAATTCTATTGCTTTGCTTGCATGATATATGGCAGCCGCAGTAAACAGTTGGTATTTTTTTAACCACTTTTTTGCTTTTAATACCATCCATAAGCCTACGGTATAGAAGTCAAAATCGGTTGAACCGACTGTAAAAAAGGTTTATTTAAATATCTAATCATATTCCAAATGGATTATAGCTTACTTTAATTGTTCACTATCAGAGAATGGCGATAGATTGCGGTAACTACTCTCTTGTGGTTCCCGGCGAAGTTGGAAAGAAAGAATTGTTTATTTCAAACTGGGTCCCATTGTTGGGATCTTGATGAGTGGACTGTATTTTCTGATTATGGTTTTTGTTGGCGTAGGTGGCAGGGTGTGTGGTGACTGTAAATCCAAACTCGTGAACTTTTTAAAATAATATAATTGTAGGACAAACAACTCGCGTGCGTTAATTTTACGAATCTCGCTTGACAACTGCTCGACAATGTTGCGAGTATATAAAAATAATAAAACTTTGTTGGTGTTGCCAACATGCTGCGCAACCACACAAGAAAACAATTAGTAGCTGATTAGAAACTAAACTAAAACAACTCTGTTTACATGGCAATATCTTATACTAGCTTTATTATGCAATGTTTAAAATTGAGGAAATTTAAATAAAATCAAAACCCTTTCTTCAGGAAACTTAAATAAAACAAATTCTATGTGTATTGAAAATAGCTATTACACTTAAACATTATTATCCCTTGTGGGCAAAACTCATATTGACAAAGAGCAAGTATAAATGAAAAAGAACTAAACCAACTCTGGTTACATAAGAATATCCTATACAAGTTATCAAAAACAATGCTTAAAATTATTTGAGGCAAAGTAAACTAAATCTAACACCTTATAAACTCAGGTTACAAGAGAATATCCAATGCAAGTTATCATAACCAATGCTTAAAATTATATGACAAAATGTAAATTAAATCTAACACCTTATAAACTCAGGTTACAAGGAGAATATCTTAAGCAAGTTATCATAAACAATACTTTATATTATATGAGGAAATGTAAATGAAATCAAGAACCTTATAAACTAATACTATGTCTAAGACATTGGATAAACACACTGTTACACTTGAACATTGTTATCCTTTATGGGCAAAACACATATACTGGACAAAGAGCGAGTATAGACTTTTCCATTGGGAACTTTTACCTTTATGACTCTGACTTTGCTGTCCTTACCAGGAAAGATCTGTACTACCCTTGCCATTGGCCAAAACAAACGAGGCGCGTTTGGATCTCTTAAAATAACTAACATACCTTCAGTTACATTAGGCAAATCATCTCGCCACTTTGGTCTACATTGTAAGGTATTTAAATAATATTTGTGCCATACATTCCAAAATTGTTGTGTTAATTTATTGCACACTTGCCAATACTTAAGTCCAATAATAGAAGTATCAGTAACATTGGGTTCCGGATAGGCAACTAGAGAATTTCCTATCAAAAAATGACCAGGAGTGAGATAACTAAAGTCTGCACTATCAGAAGACATAGACATTAAAGGCCTAGAGTTTAATACTGCTTCAATTTGTGTTAAAACAGTGTTTAATTGTTCGTATGTTAATAACGCCTTTAAAACAATTCTTTTTAAATGAAATTTCATGCTTTTCACGGCTGCCTCTGCGAGCCCAGCAAACACTGGTGAGTAACTCGGCACAAAATGAAATTGTATGCCTTGTTGAGCCGCATAGTTTTGCACCAATGTTTGATGACTCGAAGAGGCATTCAGCTTGTACAATTCAGCTAACTGGTTACTTGCCCCTCTAAAACACCCGCCGTTGTCGCAAAAGACTTCACTGGGCAACCCGCGGCGTGAGATAAATCTTTTAAAGCAAGCTAAAAATGTGTCAGTTGTCAAATCTGATGTAAGCTCTAAATGAATGGCTTTTGTAACAAAACAAACAAAAACACAAACATAGCCTTTTGAAACTATGGTTCGTCTTAATCTTGAATTTTTTACATCTACGGGGCCAGCGAAGTCTATGCCAATCTTTGCAAAGGGTCGGGCGGCAGTTATTCTTTGTTGGGGCAAGGAACCCATCAACTGCTTTGCGGTGCTGGCCTTCAACCTGAAACATGTTATACATTTATGTGTTATCTTTTTGATTTCTCTTACACCATTTACAATCCAATATTGTTGATTTAAATGAGCCAGCATCAATCGAGGTGCTGCATGTAATAGTCTTAAGTGTTCATGTTTAATTATGAGTTCCGTTATGTAAGACCTTTTAGGTAATATAATGGGATGCTTTTGAGCGTAAGAAAAATCTGTATTTTGAAGTCGACCCCCTACTCTAACTAAACCCTGGTTATCTAGAAAGGGATTTAACGGTTTTAAAGGGCCATTGACCTTTGTACTACATTGTAATGCTTTTATTTCCTCTTTGAAGTGAATAGTTTGCTCATTTTTAATTATTAACATTAATGCTTGTGTTAACTCAAAACTATATAAGAACGAACCTTTAACTTTATCGTTGCTTGGTCTGACATTGCGTATGAACCTTAGTACGTACGCCATTATCCTAATAATTTTGTTAAGATTAGAATTTTTGCTTAGAGCTTGGAAACAATCATGCTCTCTTTGAATGCTCAAAGAAACCGCTGCCTCAGAGGGAGCTAAGCTCGCCCTCAGCTCAGGTAAGTCATCAGGCAATGTAACATTTGCATCAGGCGCGAATGTGTACCTACTGGAATGTAAAAATGATGGCCCGTTCCACCATAAGGAACACGAAGACAGCTCGCGTGCATCTATACCTTTGCTAATTAAATCGGCAGGGTTTTCCAGTGACTTGACGTACTGCCAATTCCAATTTAATGTTTTTTCTTTGACTATCTTTACTCTGTTCGCAACATATGGTAACAATCTAGTAAATTCAGTTTTAAGCCAAGCTAAAACTATTTTCGAATCTGAATATAATATAACATTATCAATTTTGATTTTCACCTTTAATGTATTAAAAACTCTATCTATTAATAAGGAAAGTAAAAGCGCCGCGTTTAGTTCTAGACGCGGTACAGTGTTTTTTTTACTTATAGGATTGATACGAGACTTTGAGCAGATTAAGGAAACTGTTACCTTACCCACTTCATCAACCACGCGTAGGTATATACAACACCCATAGCCGACGGTACTGGAGGCATCAGCGAAACCAATCAGCTGTACTGCAACAGCAGACCCAGGAACTGGAATGTTTCTAGCCAATTCAATTGGATGCATTTTCGACAAGCCTTCAAGGAATTTAAGCCAATCAATCTTTATGCTTTCAGGTGCAGCGTCATGCCATCCTACCTTTTTTGACCAAAGCTGTTGCATAATTGCCTTAGCCTTAATTATAATAGGACTGATAAAACCCATGGGATCATAGAAACTCGCTATGTAACTTAAAATATCCCTTTTAGTTGGACAATCATTACTAGAGAATTTAGGACATTTAATTATGAAGCAATCTTTTTCCATATTAATTGTTAACCCTAAAGCCTTCATGCTACGCTCTTGATTTTGTAATTCAAGCTCATCAAATTGCCTTTGAGACTCTGGAATACCGTTCAATATTACAGGAGAATTTGATGCCCATTTATGCGTTGTAAAGTTTCCAAAACTAAGCAATTGTTGAAGCTGCTTTCTTGCACTTAATATATTTTGTAAGCTAGAATCTGCATATAATACATCATCAACATAACAGTTATTATCTAATATAACAGCTCCTAGAGGAAACATGGTACCAAATTGCTGAGTAAGCTCATTCAGGCAACGAGTAGCTAGATAAGCCGAACTTTTCAAACCATATGTGACAGTTTTTAAGCGTAAGCATTTTATTTCTTCATTTGGGTCATTGCGGAAAAGAATATTTTGAAGCGGTGTGAATTGTGGGTTAACCCTTATACATCTATACATTTTTTGCAAATCAGTTGAAAATGTGTAATCACCAAAACGAAATAAAAGAGCGACATCAAAAAGTTCCTTTTGAACAGGAGGACCATTCAACATCAAATCGTTAAGTGAAATTTTATTTTTTGTTTTCATAGATGCATCAAATACTGCTCGAACCTTGGTGGTTTTACTATTTTCATTAATTACCGCATGATGTGGCAAAAAGTACACTGAATCCTTATTTAAATTGTAAGATTTGACATCTACATATTCAGCATGATCTAGTGTTATAAACTCATTAATAAATCTGATATACTCACCTTGTAATTTAGGATTTTTTAGTAACTTTTTTTCCAAATTAAGAAATCTATGATATGCTGAATCAAAGGAGTTACCAAGGGTATTATTTACTTCCTCTATTGGCACCTTTAATGGTATATCAACATAAAATGTATTGTTTACAAGTTTAACTGAATCACGAAAAATAGTTTCAGCGAGCTCATGCTCAGTTAATTTTTCATTAAATGTCTCTGGGACTTGTTCAGCTTTCCAAAATCGTGTTAATGTTTCATTAACATTAGAATTACATGTTAAGCAAAGCAAAGAGGTAACCTTATTTTTGGCTGCAGGCTGCGTAGGCAATGTCCCCGCTATAATGTGCCCGAACCTTGTATTTACTATATGTGGTTGATAGCTGCTAGGCTCCTCAGGCGGCAGCAGGATCTGAAAGAATACATCCGCACCAATCAATACATCTATTTCAGATGGCGTATGGTACTGCTCATCTGCCAACACCATGTTTGGTGGTATTTTTATATTAGATGTATCCACCCTAGTATGAGGGAGTTTACATGTTATCTGTTCAACAACCTGACAATTTATTGACGTTTTATAATTTGATGTCAATGAATGAACATCTACAGGAAGCGAGAAACTGGAAAAATGTTTAGAATTCGTGACCCCTATGATACTCAAATTATTTTGCACAGGTGCCAATTTTAATCGTTTAACAACCTTAGTTGTGATCATGGAGGTCTGTGATGCTGAATCCAGAATAGCCTTCACATGAACTTCAAGGTTGTCCTTACCCACAAGTTTGACCCTTGCTGTGGGAAGTAAAACTTCATTTAAATTGTTGCCGGACATCAAAGTCACCGGCGATGGTAATGGCTCATAGTGAATGAGCGAGTTATGCTGTTTATTGCACTCCTTACACTTGAAATGATATCGACATTTCTTTTCATGTTGATTTAAACATATTGAACATAATTTCTTTTCCTGAACAAACTCATAACGTTCTTTAGCTGGCAAACATTTAAAAGTTTTACAATTAAAAATCTTATGATCATTTGCCTTGCAATAAATACATGACTTGTTACCTGTCTACGGGGCCAGCGAAATATTTATATATATATTTTTTTAACCACTTTTTTGCTTTTAATACCATCCATAAGCCTACGGTATAGAAGTCAAAATCGGTTGAACCGACTGTAAAAAAGGTTTATTTAAATATCTAATCATATTCCAAATGGATTATAGCTTACTTTAATTGTTCACTATCAGAGAATGGCGATAGATTGCGGTAACTACTCTCTTGTGGTTCCCGGCGAAGTTGGAAAGAAAGAATTGTTTATTTCAAACTGGGTCCCATGACACTAACTTTTTTCATTAGGTACAGACGCCAGCACATCAAGTTACTACAATCTGTCAGATTTCTTTAATAGATTTTCGACTTTATTGCTAAAGCATAAGGTTCAAGGTTGATTGGGAAAATCTGACAGTTTCGGGTAGGTTGACCTGCTGGCGTCTGTACTGTTTTTTGGTACTAAACGTTATAAATGTTATAATTAATTATTTCTGACTGCCTCGTTGGTGCAGTGGTCGCAAGCGCTACTCTTGAACATGAAGTCCTCGGTTCTTCGATTCCCCGGTCGGACAAAATATTTCTGGGTTTTTCCACCAGATATTTCTCAGTAACTGCCCCGATGCCGAATTTGTGCCCAGTCGATTTGGCTTTCATTGTACATTCATTGCGTTATTTACGTTGTTAAGGTAACAAATTTTTGCAGCAATGGATTAGCAGTATTCTTCTAAATGATTCAGATTGTCGTTGAAAATGTGTGACGCAATTAAGGTGCAGACTAGGGGTAGGTAGGGAAATAAAGACTACCCTTGAGGAATGCCCTGCTTGGGCAGTGCAGCGCCGTGACCTTGTCGCGGCGGTTGGTGCTGCGAATACTCTCTCGCTTCCGGACGTGGTCCAGTTCATGGTCGGAAGTGAGAGTGTGTGGGACGCTGTCGCCTCCTTCTGCGAGGAAGTGATGGTCGCGAAGGAGGCGGCGGAAAGGGAGAGGGAGAATACAACCTCTCTTCAAATTCGTAGCAGACGCACCGGGCGCCGGAGGACGCGAAATGATCTCCGGTCGCCTTAGGGTGAGGCCTGCAGGCAACAGACTTGGGAAGTTTGTTGCCTGAACAGTGAAAGGTCAAAATATCCATGAGGATTTCCACAAGATATAAAAAAGGGAAATAAAGAATAAGTAAAATATTTTCGCCTGTCAGCTAGGCACAGTCTCAAAGGATGACACTTCCTCTTTTTGAGAGTGTCCCAAAGGCGATAAAAGGATTATGACAAGAACATGACTCGGTATCTTTCCAAGCTGATATTTAAAAAGTATTCCGTGGTCACCAATCTGTTAGCAGTCACTTTAGCGGCCTTTTGAAATGACGTCACATTCTATACACAAATCCTACTATCCTACCTACTTTTTATGTTCGGATGTTTGTTACTCAATCACGCAAAAACAGCTGAACGAATTTTGATGAATTTTGTCACACGGATAGCCTGGATTAACACATAGGATACGTCTTATCCTTGAGCAGTGGTGGCCCAGCGGTAACGGCCCCCGACTTACGAGTTGCAGGTCGTGGGTTCGAACCCAGGTAGGCGCATGACTTTGTATAAATAATTTCATGAAGCACCAAAAAAAATGCATGAAAATCAAAAGCATCGTGAGGAAACCAACATGTCCTAGACTAAAAAAATCGAAGACATATGACATCTACCAACCCCCAATGAGCCCGCGTGGTGGATTACGGCCCACTCCCTCTCAACCACAGGAGACCTGTGTCCCAGCAGAGAACATACCTGATTATGCTATACTTATGCCAGCAGTAAATTCTCGTGGGATAATTTCCAACCACCACCCGGGCAAAGCCACGAGCTGAAGTTGGTAGAGAGATAAATCTCAAAACGTTTTGCATCTCAGATGGGCAAAGTCATATAAATTATCCTGTTCACTATGCATATCCGTCGTTATACCGCCCGAAACTCCGAGAAGCACTAACTGCATTCTAAAACAGCGCATACAATTCACTTTGCACTGTGCCCAATTCGCTGTCGACTAATATTTTCTGGATTCCGTACATAAACGGTGCCAACGTGGCATTTACTAAGGATCCACTGTCCGTCCGTTTGTCATAGGGCGCGCTTGAAATTTTGGTACACAGAATTTATGCCACTTTGGCCGCTATAACAACAAATAATAAAAATAAAATAAAGTTAAACATCAAAGAGAGTCCCCATACAAGAAACGTGTATTTTTCGAAAACATGTAGTGTTCAATATTGTACAATGGTACAGAACCACGGATATCTATGTACAGAACCCTTCGTGTGCGAGTCCTATAGTCGTACCTGGGCCGCTTTTTAAATATAATCTTCAGCGGTGCTATTCTGTAAAAATCTCACCGTGAAAACTTAGGTGAAGTGAGTTTGTTTTTGCTAGGAATTGACACTAAGTATTGACAGCTCACTCCACGCTCACGACGGGCTGAACAGGAGAGACGCAAGGATCCAGGGACAAGAATCACTCTACCAAATAAAACGTTTGAAAATAAAACAAAATGTTTCCTATAGAACATTTTACGTAGTCGGAGGGTAAAGCGAGGTGAAAAGGCTGCAGCTGACGTCACGTAAATTGACCGTGAAATATCAACAAAGCATTTTCATGGTGCGTACTTTCGTGGAACATTAAAAGTTGAAAAGTGGAAAATAAACAGCCATTTTTGTGCCATGCTTTCGGAAGATAAACGGCTCAGGATAGCTATTCACACTCGATACATTAATCAATGTTATCGTAGGAGTCCTCTTAACGCAATTTACAAGTCCAAAACCCGAAAATTTTGTCAGTTTTAAATCAAATAGACAACCGTTATTCTTCCGACAGCTGTTTGCTATCGGGGGCAAGGCAAATCAGGTAATTGAAATGTGTCATTTTCGATACGTGTATGTATGTATGTACTGTCGGATGGTTGTGAATAACTATGCTGATCTCAAGGCATATGCAGCCCCTCCCCAGAGACAATAACCCACCTTGCATCCTGCGTGCGCCGCATGGCTGTCAGCTGTCACCCGTGCACTTGATGATCTTATCTTTTGACAGCGTCATTGAGCGGAGTTTCCACAGCTGAATTTTGGACCAAAGAGGTTTAAACGATACGCTAAAGAAGATGAAAGAAGATAAAAGTGACTGAATCTCTATAAAGCAATACGCTTTGTTACAAAGCTTTTATTCTGTGGATGTAGAGAGGAAAGTAATTATTATTTCTAGGGGAGCTGTTAAATTTATTTACAGTTATAATGTATAAGTAGGTAAAGTACTAGCTTCTGCCTGCGACTTCGTTCGCGTGAAATTTCTTTCCTCCCCCGACCCACCCCGCCGCATCGCATCGCCTCACAGCGCTATAACTTTGTGTTCGCTTGTCGTTCTATCTGACTTTATTTCTTTTTGCTCGACTCCTAAGGGTCCTAGCGTGATGTTAAATAGCCTATTGCCTGTCACACAGGGTTATTGGAAAAACACCAACCTCTTAAGAGGTCATTGTACTCATCATTATGAACAACTTTTACTATGGGACCAAACCTGAAATCGCGAAAAATAAATCAGCTGTTCCCTACATTTATCTATGTTCGTATAACTCGTCAAAATGTAGGTAACAGCTGATTTTTTTTTTCGCGATTTCAGGTATAGCCTTCCTCAAGAATTCTCCTAACAAAACCAAAACTATTTTATCAAATCCGACCGGTAGTTTCGAAGATTGGCGAGTTCAAACAAACAAAAACTCTTCAGCTTTATTATTCGTATATATTATATAGAGAGATACATACATAGATAAACTGCAAAGTAAATAAAAGAAAACGAATTAAGGTATGTAGGTACCTACTTGATACTCTTGACCGCTTACGTTTTCTTAAGATGCCCAAGTTCCGTCGATGAACAACTTTACTGAAAAAGTAAGTAGTAGTTTTTCAGTAAAGTTGTTCGATAGAAGAAGTTGATAGCTGAGCTGTTGATAGTTAACATTTCGAGTAAAAGATTAACTTTGAAGTTAACTTCAAAAATTGTTAACGGACTCATTAACTTTCGTTAAATTTTCATAGGTCCGTTAATCGTTAATTAAGTACGGTCTACTCTTTGCCAAAAGGACTCCGTGAGGACCGCGCCGCGCCGCGAAAGACACGTTCTGAAAAAGGGTGAATCATTAGAGTCTGTACACTCTTCTTTTATTAATTTTTCATGTCTTGCCTAAACTTTCATAGTCAAATCCAACATTTTTTTTTTAATAAGTTAATCACTAACGCAACGACATTAAAATGCTATTTCGTTCTTCTAATTGAACAGGCAGCTGTACGGGGGAGGCGGGCGTTTTGGGGGACTGTCTTTATGTCATTTTGACGTTCAAAATTGCTGATTTTCAGCCTAGTTTGAATAAATTACTTTTAATTTGATTTCTTTGATAAGTAATGGATTAGCGAATCATCATCTGCCTAGCCTTTGCCCAACTATGTTGGGGTCGGTTTCCAGTCTAACCGGATGCAGCTGAATACCAGTATTTTACATGGAGCGACTGCCTATCTGACCTCCACAACCCAGTTACATGGGTAATACGATACCCCTTGGTAAGACTGGTTGTCGGACTTTCGAGCTTCTGACTACCCGACTAACGACTGTCAAAGATCCACGAATGACAGCCGGGACCAACGGCTTAACGTGCTTTCCGAGGCACGGAGGGGTCTCGGAATGTAAAGATGGTCACCCATCCACGGACCAACCGCGGCAAGCGTAGTTTTACCTGATCTATCGACCTGTGCGGCTGTTATTATTTAGCCACGGGCCCCTCTAATGGATTAGCGAATAACGAAGAAGCGAAGTTGAGTAAATATGCTTCTATCATCCTAAATTATCTTAACGACATGCTGTATGTTAAATTAAACTCCCAAAATGCAATCTCTGGTCCATTCAGAGCGGTAATAGCCGACATTGCCGCTAACAAACTCGTGAGAGCCCTCCGACTCCTAATAAATCATCTTGCCTAACCGAAATTCTGAGAGCTAAGCTATATGACAGAAGGCTTTGTGGCCTTGTCTAGGCCGTGTCATCTTAACGACCTAGAATGATAGGCATGCCGAATTAATTTAGGTATTAAATTCTAATAGCCTGCCAGTATTTTAGAAATTCTAGACTCGGATAAAATTTGGAATATTTTTAAGGCTCACGGCCTACAGTGCAACGCGACTCTAGTAGAACGATTTCTATGAAAACTCCATGGAAATCGTTCTACCAGAATCGCGTCGCACCTGTCTGCTGAGCCTTTAGTACCTAACACAGTTAGGCGTCGAAACTGATATAGACAGACTCACTTTTTCTCTAAGTAATACATTATTAACTTACACGAGTATACGTGGATTTTCTTCTAAAAACAAGTTGAAGTCAGGTTTCTTAAAATAGCCACCCGAGAGATGCGTAGGAAGGTCGTTCTATTTTTGGGAATCCCTAAAAATTTGTAAGTATCACTCAACAATTAGTGAAGGTTCGCTACCCGCGAGTGGGGCCACTTAACATCAGGGGGCCCCATTGCAAACCTTTCTTAATTTTGAGTGGAAATTTTATAATCTTTGATAAAGTCCCCACCGCACACTCTGTGTGATGGCGTAACGGATAATTTTGGATCCCGACTCGAACCTTGTAAAGTCATTTGGTATTTTCAGCGATATCTGCATATTGAGAATACACGTTATAATATAGCTTCTGCTCGTGATTTCGTCCGCGTGAAATTTCACCCTCCCCCCCCATTCACCCTCTTAGGTGTGGAATATTGAAAAACCCTTTCTTATTGGATACCTACTCTTCACAAAGAACACACCCTCCAAATTTCATGTCTCTAGGACCAGCGGTTTAGGCTGTGCGTTGATATATCAGTCAGTCGGGACTTTGAATTTTATATATACTTATAGATTTTTCTAAATAGTGAACGTATAACCTTCCGCTCCTGTGCCACACAAATATTTCCAAGTTGGTAAGTACTTACCTGTCAAGGAAGTTTTGTTAAATCGCCTATAACAGATGCCTGTAACGTCGCAAATCGTATAAGTCAACGAAAGGAAAAGCTTGCGGGATTTATCCTAAGGATAGGGAATAGGTGAAGTACCTACAATACTGTTCTACTTTACCTGAAAACCGTACCAATTATAGTAAAACCGTTTCAGTTGGTTCCTAATAGATGTAGGCAGTAAATCTACTTCAATTCAGTGCATTATATTGAGCTCAGATATCCGAACAACCTCGCTGAACATGTCGGAATGTAAAACGTCTTCGTTGGAATCCTCGCCGCTTTATCACATTTAATTTCACTCTACCTCAATCCGCTACTGAGCTCTGAGCTTTAAATCATCTCTTTCCGAATTTCCGATAGAATCAGCGTAATGTCCATGTAATCTGTTCCAAACTTTCTGTTTTTCGTCCGTAATTTCGGCAATCACAATCATTCATTCATGTTCCAATTTCCTCGATTATATAATATTAATAGGTATATGTTATTCTTTTGTGTGAATCCGACCCGTTCCGTCCGTTACAGAGGGTCCGTAGATAAACAAGGATCCACTTTTGTTTTAATGTTTCGTGGCACGAAGCATTTTGTTACTCAAACATGAGTCCTGTCAACAGTGCAAACATGAGTCCTGTCAACAGTGCAAACATGAGTCCTGTCCAATACGTCCAGCAAACGATTTTATATTCAAACATCAACATGGAAATTGAAAAACTGGCCAAGTGCGAGCCGGATTCGCACGCGAAGGGTTCCGTACCACAAGCCAAAAATGCCGAAAAAAACACGTTTGTTGTATGGGAGCCCTCCTTAAATACTTATTTTATTATTTAATACCTATTAAAGTAAAAATATAACTGAGTATTTTGTGAATAGGTATTTCAAGTGCCTACCTGTTGCCATTATTGATATCGAGCAAAAAAGGGCAAAAAAATCGCGTCTGTTGTATGGGAGCCCCCTTAAATATTTATTTTATTTTTTTTTTAGTTTTTTTTGTTATAGCGGCAACAAAAATACATAATTTGTGAAAATTTCAACTGTCTAGCTATCACGGTTCTTGAGATACAGCCTGGTGACAGACAGACGGATGGACAGACAGCTAAGTCTTAGTAATAGGGTCCCGTTTTTACCCTTTGGGTAGGTATGGAACCCTAAAAATTATCGGAGAATTCATGATGAAGGACTTTGAAACAAAAGGAATCTAATTTTTGCTCTTTCGCCTATATGTCAAACTGCTACGAGTTCTGAAAATTGAACTCGGAAATTAAAAAATATGCTAAGCATACTATCGGGTGTCATTAGACTAATTTACTGAATCTGGTTAATTCCCTGGTCGTTCAGCACCCTTATTGTGTCTCGCACCTCTCTATCAATCTCAATTTGAATCATTATGAAGGATATTGCTGTACCTATTAAGTTCGAAAAATTTGTCTGCTCAACAACGTAAATAACGCAGTGTATATTGTTGAACTGTCAAAATTAATTACCCCGCAGCACGCGAACACGTATAGATTTCAAATTTAGAATGCACGAAGTAAAAACGTGGTAAAAGAAAAAAGAAGCGTAACAACAAGGCATCGAATTATACAGCCGTTTGGTACGGAAGTTCTGATTGAGTTTCGCACGTGTTATAATATTAATTTCCCGGAAACGTACAGAAAGGTCGGTTACGGAAAATTACACTCAGCCTCTGAGGGCTGTACAAGCGTACATTATGTCCGACTCACCCAAACGCTTCAATTAGTTTAATCGTACTTACAATTTGTTGCGCCATAACTTACTTTAGGTTGTGATCTCCCAGGTTTCATGTTTCATTTGTTGTTTACATGGCATGAAGAAAACCTTTTGTTTGGAAAATTCGCGGAGTGACTTTATTACGATTTTATGACAAACTGTACCTAAATGAGCGGTCTGCGATCTCATACGTATTCTAATAAGCAGTTTGGCCATTTACCATCAATATGTGTTCCTCGTTCTGTGTCTTCTAAACTACCCACGTTGAATAACTTAGGAAAATGTTAGGTACAAGAAAGCTCAAACACTCCGAGTGTAGGATCAAATAATCTATCTTATTTGAAATAATCCTTATAAGTTTACTAACACCAAAAAGGCCTTAAGGCCTTCTTTCATAAGAACTAACGAGAAGCAAACAAAATCCCTTTTATTAGCAAACACAAAGGATAAAGTAAGCTAACTGCCTAGATCCGGTTTTTGCAGTCCACCGGCTCCCCGCCGCCTTCAGCGAACTGAAACAGTAAACTACCAACACTTAATAGTATGATAACGATCATATCACGACAAAAATAACTAAACATTAAACTTGCGTGTTTATGGTAACACAATATAATATACCCTCGCATTAAACCTCTTTGTTTTGTGTGACCCGACCGACCCGCATTGTTACAAAAAAAAGCATTTGACACCACACTGACCTTTGTGAAAATATAGCTACTACTTAGGTGCTTGTTTTTTCTTAGAAAACATAAGTTATTCATATTGGCTTTCAGCCGCAATATTAGTGGAACTGCCGTGGGCCGGCAAGGCTATAAAGGGCCACGCAATTTTTCCACGTGAGAGGTTACGGCCGCCGTAATATGTACGCATAGACAAGATAGATCACACTCTACATCAATTTCGCTATGCAGGTTATTATGGCTGGAGGTCAGATGGCAGGCACTCTGTGAAATTCTAATATATTCAGCGTCTGGTTAGACTGAAAGCTGAGGCTTGAGAAACGGCTAGAGTTATGGTGATTGTATTTCTGACTTAACAAAATGTTGACTATCCATGCTTTCGTGAGGGATTCGTATATTTTTGCACAAATTTTGTTAACAGTAGGTGCAAGCAAGCAAGTACTCGACCAATTCGAGTAAGGAAAAAAAAAAATATTATTTCGAATTTGGAGTAGGTACCGCCAGGAGATCCCCATTATGCCAAGAAACAAATGAATTATGTTTAATTAGCATTGTGCTGGAGAAGCGAGCAATAATCTTGATTTACTTAAGTACAAAACATTCTTATAGATCCATATAGATCTCTGTCAGTGTATTCAGAAATTGGTACCTACCTGCTCTTACGGTCCATATTATGAAAACTTAATTGTCCGGCACTTGAATGTAATAGTGGCGTCTAAGTGTGGCTAGTGCGACCACCCGAGTGGTCCTTTCAAAGTCGTTAGTAATCCGTTAATGGATTTCAGAATGCGTCAACATGAAACATTGTTTACTAGAGCCATTCGGATTAAATCATGGAAAGACCAGCAAATGTGATTAATAAAATCCATCATATTTATCATATCTTTGAGGATAACCCTCGTCAGCTCAAACAAATATTTCCCTCAATTGAGTGCGGTTTTCACAAATACTTGAGAAATCTTTCGGTTTAAAACGGATTCGCGAAGATAACCCTCTCGGTCCCGAGGGGCCATAAAACATACCTTTGCGCGGGGGGTTGTGCACAAATTAATTTCTTTCCGGCCGATCGAACCCACGATAAATAACGTCGAATATACAATATACAGTCTCACGGCGTATTAAAAATAAATTGAAAGATCAAAAGCCTGCCATAGGAATTCTCTATTGTTCAATGTCATACTTCTTTAATCTACGTAAAAATCCGGAGCAGCACCTTGTCATTACCATTGGATGGGCCTCCATAAAGACCACTGGGGCATGTAATTCGACTTTATAGCTTTACTCATGAATTTCAAGCCAGTTTTTTGTTTTAGATCGCGTGCCAGTATTTTGATTAATTAAACATTACCTTATTATTTATTATACCCAGCCGGGATAAACCTACACGCGAGCCCAAGGAGCGCCTTGACTTAGGAAAATAAACGTGTGAGGTCGGGGTGCCCCCGTCAGGAACGAAGTTCTTACACAATACTCGCTCGCTTGGTCGTCTCTGAGGATTTGGTATTGGGGCTTTATGGCCCCTTGCCTGAGGCATTAGTCTATCGTGCTCCAAAATTGGGGACCCGTCTTTGGGTTACTCCTCCCCTTCCCGCAGGAGGGGGCGGGAGTGCATTAATGCACACCTAGTTGCTGGGGGGCTTACCTCCCCCCGGCCTTCTGAAGTATGTCACTATAGGAGCGCCCGAAGTGCTTCACGACGTCCGTGTGACCAGGCCCCTGCTGGGTGAGATCGCTAGTTCCCAAGGGAAGGCCCGGTAAGAGCCGATCCAGCAACGAGAGCGTCGGTTTTGGTTGGCTCATCTACAGTGGAAGCAGTTCCCGCCCCCCAACGACGTAACCATATCTAGCCGGTAGCGTTGTTGTGTGGGTATCGAGCGACTTGAGGTTTTTCTTGTGTTTTTCAGCGAGTGTGGAGTAGTGAGTGTATGGGCCGCGCACGTGGCGCCTGATATCAACTTAAAACGACTTGCGCGCGGTGGGCGTCGTGTGGTGAGTATGGAGTTCTTTTGTTTGAGTAGGCCGCGTGTAAATTAAAGGCGACCTAGGCGTCAGTCCGGTAGTTGTTGCGCGACGTCTGCAATGAGATCGCGCGGGAACCGTTTGTAGTCGGGAGGAAGCGCGTGCCATGGTGCAGCGACCCTGATGTGATGGTGCTCAGAGACATCGGCACGCGCGAACATCCTCTTCGTCAGGCGGTTGCTGAAGCTGTCGATGCTCTCGACATGCAGATCCCTGTGGATCACAGAGTTCCTAACGAACCGAGGGGCTTTGACGATTTGACGCAGCACGTAGGTCTGCTGCGTCTGGAGCTTCTTTTTGTGTGTCTCAGCAGATAGGGCGAGCCAACAGCTCCCATGCGGCACGCCCGCGGTGACGGGGCGCGCGCTGGAAAGCTCGTTCTTCACCGAGACCTTGACAGACCTATCCTGTAAGAAGGAGGAGACCACCTGTATCAAACAACGGGGTGCTGTGGAGAGTGACCATTTGTACAGTAGGCCGGCCAGACCCGGTCGAATACCTTTTCCATGTCGAGGAATACTGCAGCGGCGTATTCTCCTATATGAGAATGTGCAGTACTCTCGACAGCTGGATCGTCGTGCTGTGTTGTCGTACGGCCCGAAACCCGAACAGTTCCGGGCGCGGCATCAGGTGTGGCGCCAGATGCCGCAACAGGAGCGTTTCGAACACCTTGGACGTGGTGGGTAGTATCGTAATGGGCCGGTAGTATCGTAATGGGCCGGTAGTATTCCGGCTTTAGTATATTCTTCCCGGGCTTGGGCAACATGATGAACTTCCCCTGCTTCCAGTACGAGGGAAAGGCGCCGGTGCGGAGTATGCCGTTACATAGGCGACCTATTGCCGTCGCCGTTCTAGGTGGCAGGTGACGGAGTGCGGCGTTCGAGATCCCGTCCTCACCGCTACTAGTACAGTACTTGCCTTTGCTTACTTGCCCTTGGCCGGGGATACAAAGACAATACTCGCACGCACACATACACTCTTATATAAGTAATAGAGAGACAGAGAGAGTGAGAAAGTCGAATGGAGGGGGTAAATCGCGTTTTCCTTATGTGACGAATTCTACCAGTCGACTCCTACCGCAGTCCACAATCCCTGATAAGGAACTTCGTTCCAAAAAATAGAAAATCTGCTGTCGTTTGGAGGCAGTTATAAAAGCTAAGTGAAGTGAGTGGGTTGTTGTGATGCTTGCAGACAATGGTCCATAATGGCGCGCTGCTGCTACTTATCTACGCGAAATTCTTGTTCGCCTTTTTCCGGCGTATTGTCGGTCTTTTCTCCCTACTAACTCTTTCGTAGGCTCATTAGCTAGCGTTTGCGGTACGACGTATTTCCATCTGAAGAACTTCTACTAGGTACAGTTTTACTGTTTGTAAAACAGTATTCACACTTAAAAAAAAAATCAGGATCAGTTGATACTATGTTTGACAACCGACTTCCAAAAAAAAACTACAAATTGAAAAATGAGAAGAAAAGAATGAAGAGAAAAGAGGTCTGTTTGTATGTAGGGGGTAATCTCCGGAAGAACTCCTCAACAACAAACGTCCCAGCATCGGGAAAAGCAATATTTTGGAACATGCGGAACCAAAGACACAAACTTCCGAAATTAAATTTATTTTTCAATTTGTAGTTTTTTTTTTTTGGAAGTCGGTTGTTTTTTTTTGTAAAAAGTTTTTATTTTTCACTTTTTAGTGGGTCAGTTTGTAATTTATCTAAGTTACAATAGCCTAATGTCAACTGCTCATCACATGTTCCAAAATATTGCATGCTGGGACGTTTATTGTTGAGGAGTTCTTCCGGAGATTACCCCCTACATACAAACAAACAGACTACCTCTTTATAATATTTGTTTATCTAGAGGTGGAGATAACAAAACAAGATAGATTTGGTAGCACAGGCCGGAATAACTCATCTAAATGGTGTCTGTCAGATAACGGCCTCTTAGCTCACATTTTCGAATATTATGATGTTTTTATAGACGGATCCAATTAACCACCATCCGTAGCTGTTAGTAAGGCTATCTCATTCGGTTCGATCTCGCGGCTCAGTTCGGTCAGGAAAGGAGCAATTGGCTTTTCGGATAGAAAATTCCCAGCCGCAGCTTAGGATTGGATTGTAACCGATAAATTGCGTTTGGCTTGTCCTATATATCCGTAGAAATACAGTCAATAGACGGCTGTAGTTGGACGGCAAAGTAACACGTAGTTAAAAATGACTATAATATTAAACCGGGCAATTTTGGTAGGTAGGTACAGATATTCCCTGTGGGTTAGCTGTATAGTCAAACTTTCACGAAATTGGGCGGCCGTGGTTAGAATATTATGTAGATTGTTAGTAGATTGTTAGGTGCTAACTATGTATACTATGCTATTGGTGGTTACACTAGCTATGTACTTGGGTAGGTAATAAATAAGTTTCCATTTCCAATTGTATTTTTACGTTTGTTCATGCTTGAGTTTAGTTGTCAATGCTATTTAGTTGGGAACTTGGTATAAAATATTGCACTCTGGTGTGTGCTAACTGACACGAGGTTTTGTTTTTCTATTTGTTTTTTCATTTCAATGATTTTTCATACAAAGTATTGATTAGAACCAAGGCAACAAACACTGCAGCAAATGTGTGAATTTGTTACGCCACTTCTTCCCAACTCAAACACTAGGAAGTGGTGAAGGGCGGGTGTTTCGGGTGACTGTCTTTTGTTATGTTAACGTTCTAAATTCTCAGCTCGGCCTAATTAAATCTACTTGTTCTTCATAACACTCTTGTCAGAGCGGTCGTAGTCCTCATGTAGTTTCTTGTCTAAGGGCATGTGATTAGCCTCACGATTTCTCGCCACCTACTCCGATTTTTGGTATTCTTAATGCGCTCATAATGATTGCCCCCTGGGGAAAATTGTGATTTTCAAAATAGTTCGCTAATTTTAACATCGTAGTGTTTACCTATAAATAGATAGGTAGGACTCTAGAACGCTAAGACTCTCGGTTTAGGCTTTACCTACACAAACAGTTTCTTGAAACTATTCGGTCTGGTCCGGAACTCCGAAAGATTGTCGGCATTTAAACCTTTGTGAGGATAAAAGAGACGAAGCCCAAAACGGTGGTTGGATCAAACATTCGAGCAACTGGTCGTAATAGATGGAGCTTTATTATCACTCTATGGTACCTATAGACTATACCTAGATATGCATCTTCTGTGGATACCTTAGTTTTACGAGGCCCGAGGTAACAAACTTATTCGTGACCTACATGATACTTGTTCGCCTAAAATTGTTTATTTTAAGAGATCTTCAATCGTTTAATTGCTCTGTTATTTACGCTATATTTTTTTAGGTTATTAAAAAAGATTGTTTCGTATCTGTCACTGATGTGTCTGATCCATTAAAATATACTTATATTACTCTTTTGAAATCATTGGTCTGATCAGTGACGATCCGTTCCTATCACTCGGCCATTACTGACAATAATATGATACCTTTATATACGACGTCATCTTATTTTTTTTTTTAAATATGATTGACGTGTAAAGGTGTAGGATGTATGAACCTACTTACAGAAATAAAATCTTTTATCATACAAAACGGCAATCGGCCACTAAAAATCATGAATGGGTTAAATTGTCGGGTAGACCGGTGAGCAGAAAATAAATTCTATTTTTTTTTTTGGAATTAAGAATTTGAGATCATTTTCATGTTATGGAAAAACAAACTGAATTTCATACTTAACAAAGTTCAAATTCCATTGAAACCAAAAACTTATTAGGACCTACTCAAAAAGCAATTTAGAATACATTTCACTAAAAGATAACTGATTAATGGCGATGCGATGGAATGAAAATTATCTGAGATTAGCTTCTGCCCGCGACTTCGTCCGCGTGAAATCTTGTACCCCGTCGCAACACTTCGTATTCGCTTAGCGTTCTTTTTTTTTCTTTTTAAAATTTCATTCTGACTTTTTTCTTTTTGCTCGGCTCCTAAGGGTCATAGCGTGATATTAAATAGCCTATAGCCTTCCTCAAGAATTAGGCTACCAAATGCAAAAAGATTTTTTCAAATCTGACCGGTAGTTCCAGAGATTATCGCGTTCAAACAAACAAACTCTTCAGCTTTATTATTAGTAGTATAGATAGATTATGAACTGCTATAGATACTTACTCTGAATTAAATATCTATCTACCTACTAATGCGCAATAAAATATGCACGTCAAAACTTTCAATCTGAAGATTTATCATTTAAACTAAAAGAGAACCTATCAAAGATTGTACGAGTTTGACAAAAGTTTGATAAATCGCTACATTCATCTATTTTAATAAAAAGTTCGTCTTCAAACAATTCGAAGCTCCTTAAGCTCACTTTTTTTCCAATTCATTTGAAATCTTGGAATCAAAGAACTACTTGAATTCTATGATTAATTCGATTAGAAAGTTTGCTTTAAGGGCTATGTAACCATAATAATATGTTATCAGTTAACGGGTCTTATTTTAGTAAAGGTAGAAAAGTCAACATGTTTCTATCACCTTAAACACCAAAAAATGAATTTGAATTTATCACAAATTAAATAAAGGCGTGTATTTAATCGAACCTCAAATAATTACCATTTTGATTTCCTAAAAATATTTATTTATAATTGTGCTTTTTTGTGTACCTCAAATATTTTTTTTTTTTTATACTTCTAGCGATTACACTTTTTTTTTTCTCTTTTACACTATTTTGTCTACTTGTGGACAGCGTTGTGGGTTATTACTAAAATTGTTTTTGTTAAATTAGTTGTAAGTTCTTATAATGTAACTGTTTGCTGTTCCTTTAAATAAAAAATAAAATAAAAAAATACTAAATAGCCAAGTTACTGCGACCAACTTGGATGTAGCGCTTGCCGGCCGCTCCTATGGCACCGCTCGCTTTGCTCGCTCGGCTCACGCACCTTTGGTCACAGTTCCAACCTAACCCGATTGGTGGAGGTACCGTAGCTTAGGCCCGTATTAATAAACGTCACTCAGCCCAAGAGCTCCCACTTGATATCGATCTTGAGTACGTCTTTGAGGAACGTTTATTAATACGGGCCTTAGTTACTGCGACGAAAGTTAAAAGAAGTTCAATTTTTTTTTAAAGTGTCCATATTTAGAAGGTCGATAAGTTTTTAGAAATTCAGTTATAATTTCCATGAGTAAGCAGTATGTAACTGACTAGCATAATCTCAACTAACCAATCATTCTAACGTAACTGCGACCTGCATACCACAAATACATGACATAGACAAAATATTTTCAGAATACCTATTCAAAAAGTAAGTATCACATGCTTAGTACACCGCGGGCAAAATACAGTGGTAATAAAAATCATTCCCTTGAAGCGCGCACGCTACATACACAGCTTTAAACATCTAGATGGACACTTAAATCTAGAGACAAGATAATATAATTCTGTAGGTACTGGGTGTCTCTTGTAATAAAATCCTCCTCAGTCATCACAGCGCAGAGTTGCCAGAAATTACATTTTATTTAAATTGCTAGCCTTCTAAATCCTCTGCTTCACACCTATGTCAAGACTTATTTACATGTAAATTACTTCGTCTTCTAGTAGGTACATTACATATACCTATAATAAAAAAATAAGTTATAAAATATGTACTACATGACCTTTAGTCGTATGAAAACAATCCTGCGGTGCTATTCTGTAAAAATCTCACCGTGAAACCTTAGGTGAAGTGAGCGTGGAGTGAGCTGTCAATAGTGTCAATTCCTAGCAAAAACAAACTCACTTCACCTAAGTTTTCACGGTGAGATTTTTACAGAATATAGAATACCACCGCTGCATCCTAATCCGCAACACATTTCTAATTACAATGAATCATTTTGAAAGATATTGCTAATCCATTGGTTCATATGTTCGAAAAAATTGCCTGCTCAACAACTTAAATAACGCAGTGAATGTTGTTGAACTTCGTTTACCCAGTCAAAGGAAATAGGGAGAAAGGAAATTTGACAATTCCTTCAAATGTATGAGGTTGTGTATGGAAAATTTGTAATATATTGGGGGAATACATGTGTCAAAATGAAAGCCATTCCTACTGCTAACAGTAGGAATTGCTTTCATTTTGACAGGTCATTCAATTCGTTCAGTCAGCGGGGTACATGGGTATTTGTGTGACACACTAATGTGTCACGCAGTTACCCCGCTGACTGTAAAAACCGGACCGTTATGTGAAATTGGTTTCTTTACATACATTACTATGAATACACGCATCATCTTTCATGTCAACTTGGACATCGCTAATTGTTTAAACTTATAACATCACGCATGTATTCCCCAAAGGGTTGGGTAGAAGTGTATAGTAACACCCACATGTATGCCACCAACATAGTAAAAAATTTCCATACACAACCTCATACATTTGAAGGAATTGTTAGATTTCCTTTCTCCCTATTTCCTTTTACTGGGTAAATGAAGTTACAGGCATGATAAAGGGTGTCGGTGTCCTTTTAAGCCAGATGAAGTACACACGATGAAGGATGGCTCCCATGCATAAGTAAACAGTCCCTTGACAGATACTGCTGTTACTGTACTAGGTAGTTACGCATCTCCGGTACGGCCACGCTCGGAGCACCCCTACGTAACCCTATTTGTTTTGGGGTTAAATATTAATAATATGTATGTGTGTCGCGATCGGGCAAGGTAACTCATTGTTTTTTAGGGTTCCGTAGCCAAAGGGTAAAAACGGGACCCTATTACTAAGACTTCGCTGTCTGTCCGTCCGTCTGTCTGTCCGTCCGTCTGTCTGTCACCAGGCTGTATCTCAAGAACCGCGATAGCTAGACAGTTGAAATGTTCATAAATTATGTATTTCTGTTGCCGCTATAACAACAAGTAAGTACTAAAAACAAAATAAAATAAGTAAATATTTAAGGGGGGCTCCCATACAACATACGTGTTTTTTTTGTCGTTTTGCCTTGTGGTACGGAACCCTTCGTGTGCGAGTCCCATTCGCACTTGGCCAGTTTTTTTTTGTTGCTAAGGCTGATAAACAGAATATTATTAAAAGTGCAAAAATCATGCTGTAAAAATGAAAATGCCCTGAAAATTACGGAACTTTGTTGCACAGGAAATTCGTTACCTCGTTCATATCCTAATCAGCAGACTTAGAAGGTTGGTAGAGGTCTTCTAATATAAAATTCCACGAAATGTTTTTATACTCAGAAATTTTAGTGGAGGGGCCACTAAAATTTCTGAGTATAAAAACATTTGAAACTAGCTTCTGCCCGCGACTTCGTTCGCGTGGAAGTCGTAAGACTAAAACTGCAATAAAACTACTACTACTATACTAAAATTACAGCACCATTTTCGTAAATCTTCCCTTATCTTCTTCTACGTTTGTAGTTATGGTCTCAGCAGCCAAAATCAAAATCAGCAACCAAAGTCAAAAAAAAAGAGAGTCGACTGGTGAAGCCGCTCGTCCCCACATGGACCCACATCTTTTCGTAAGAAATGTATGGGAAGTTTTTTTGCGACTTCTCTAGTTCTCAAACCTCAGTTGGTCCGGTAGAGTTTTTGATCCGTATAATAAACAGGACCGATTGACATCAAATAAAGTTTTTGTGAAAATTGCCCATTTTCTTGCTGACTGTATTTTTTTTATCTGTGAATACTGGTCAAAAAATTTAAGAAAACCGTGTTCTTGAAGCGACAACGATTAAGATAGTTAAGATTTTGAATTTGAGATGGGACAATAATGATGATGGGCTAACAGTCTTAAGATAATAATAGATAATAATATGTACAAGTACCTATTTATAGGAAAATAATCAAAAGGCATCAGAAAATTCGTCCTCATCGCTCTCAATAGGACAAGTGCCCAAAAGGCTGGCAGCATTGCCACGTTGTTTGGCAATTTATTTTGCGTCTAGTATATTCTTCATTAAGTTAATAAGTATAAAGTTAACGAAATTAATCAGAGAGTTCCACTATTCTATCCACCTCCTGGCTCCATCATCAGACCCTCGACACCAAGTGCAATATATTGAACTCATCAAAACGAATCATATGAGCCCAAACTAGTAGCCACTGAAGAGTTCCACTACCACATCCTGTCGCCATCATCAGACCAGCTCCAAGACGCCAAATTATAGTTTTGTCATCCGAACTACATATACCTACAAAATTTCATTTCGATACGACAATTAGAAGTAGATTAAAATTTACTTCTAAGATTTTATCAGAGAGTTCCACTATTCTATCCACCTCCTGGCTCCATCATCAGACCCTCGACACCAAGTGCAATATATTGGACTCATCAAAACGAATCATATGAGCCCAAACTCGAGGGGTTCACTAGTAGCCACTGAAGAGTTCCACTACCACATCCTGTCGCCATCATCAGACCAGCTCCAAGACGCCAAATTATAGTTTTGTCATCCGAACTACATATACCTACAAAATTTCATTTCGATACGACAATTAGAAGTAGATTAAAATTTACTTCTAAGATTTTATTACATTATTTGTTAGTTACAAGTGAAGCTAATAAAAGCATGTTAAAAAGATGCTCTGAAATCAGTTAAAAAATGCTTTTAAAAGACTGAAAACACTTTAAATCATAATACATTCACATTTCATTCATTAATCAAAAAGCATTTTTAGAAAACCATTCTCATCTAAAAATATATCCAATTCTCTTTGAACAAAAGCCCACTTTGTTATTTATTAGGTTAAAACAAATTGATTGATCACCAGAGGGCTTATCAACTTGCACTATTAATATTGATACAGCGTTCGGGAGACAAACAACTAATGAAAAAGTCAGACTGAGCGAATAAATACCTATTATAAATATGTGTATGGTATGTCAATGTACCCTAGAGAATTAAAAGAAATTGCATTTTTCATAGTCTAAAAAAACAGATCTATACTTATGTAGCCTGTTCTTAGTCGTAAAAATGTTATAAAATTCAATTAACTCACTTAAAGTATTCATTAAATTAGTCATGTTCTCGACAACGGTTACTTTTATTACTCGAAGAGAGTTTTCAGACTATAATTTACTTTTATTTAATTAAATCCGCGAGCGCTAGTAAACCAGGTTTAACTTGCAAAACAAAAAGAATGGAGAGTATCTTTTAATAAGCGTCAATGAAATAAATATTACGCCACTTATCTCCGCTGAGGGCGACGCTTCAATAAAATAAAGTGCGGGGAAATGGGACCAGTTTGTCATTCCGTATTTAAAAAATACTGCAAATATAAAATCAGAGATTACTTTCTGAATATTACATTCTGGCGTGGCTGCGAGTCTGCCGGACGTTTCAATTCAATATTTCGTTCCGTAATTTGGTTGGGGCGGCGCGCCGAGATGACTGCCATTTACTGTCGGAAGCCCGAAAAAAATATAATTAAGCTATTATTCTGGTCTTCTGGAATTATTGTGGTTTCATTAAAATGACGGTAGTAAGCATATCAAGCGCCCCTCGGAGTAATTTTAGGGTGGTGCCCTCCAGATTTGTCGGGCAGGCCGCGTCCAAAGTTTAGAATTTATTATAGCGTGCCGGGTCAACGGAGACGGCTCGTATTTACTTAGGGGTCGCAGCTTTCGGTTACTTGACAGAACTCTAAGTTTCACACAGTCGCGTGTCGATCCATTACCGATACCCGTACTACCCCACAACACCCGAAGTCGACGACACCCGTCAATCTATTCAGATATTACCCAACCCTAGAATCGTCAATAATTCAGCGGGACACGCTTTAGAATTTGAAAGACGGTGGGGTTAGACCCCTATATCCAGTGCCGGATTAGCCCCTAAGCAAATTAAGCAACTGCTTAGGGCATCACGTCTTGAGGGGCACCATAAGGCAGAAACAGCACCGAAACAGTATTTGCTAGCACATGAAAGGCAAGGCTGTTTATCAGCAAGATATTACAAGACCCAAAAGTCACTCTAGCTAGAGATGTGCGCCAATCTTTACAAATCCCTCGTCGATGTTTTGGAAAAATACGAGGCGACTAGTGGATAGGATACAGGCGTGAATTGGCATCAAGTAGTCTTAATCCGACACTGCCTATACCACAACACAACAACACGTCAAACAGTAAAGGCTGCATCGCAAAAAGAAAATGATGCCTCTTTGACTACTGAATTCTAGCTTAGGAAAATACAAGGCAGATTGAATCAGAAAACCAATTTCAAGAATTTAATTTCGTGACAGATTAAGCAGGAGGATTCACAAAAACCAGCTTTCGTAATTTCGTGCATATATTTTAAGCAATGCGATTTTATACAATAATTTTCAACAAAAAAATAATTTCGGGCCTTCTAATTACTGTTTGAGTTGTGACCCAATAATGGGTTTAAGTCATGTACCGCTATATCCGGGTCAGGAAGTCATTTAAGTGGGGTCGAGACTTCGATATATCTAGAGACCACACCGCGGTTGAAAGTGAATTCAGAGTCAAAATCATTCAGAGTATGATTGAAAGGAAGTATGTATGTTACCCAATGGATGCTGTTGTTAATTGTAGATGTCACAATAGTAATTTAGCAATAAACTGTCAGAAACTCATTGGATTTATAAAATACAGCGTTGTTATGCGCATCGAGTTATGCCAAAACCCTTAAGTACGACTGCAGATATCGAAAATATCAGAATAGGAATAAGACCCAACAAATTCATTTGCCACCACTAAGAAGCGCCATTCAAGCCGTGTAACGAAAAGCTTTTCATATTAAGAAAAAAAAAATAGAAAATGTCATACAAGAAAAGCGCGCGTTCCACGAAGGAGAAAATAACACAGCATGTTACGAGCTATCCAAGAAATAAACGTCTATCTAGAATACAAAGAACTTCCTTTTATATGCCACTCAAGCTCTAGTTTACAGACTTTACTCGTATCCTGTCAAGATAACGACTGTTGCAAAAAGTTTTGATTGTATTACACGCCAGATTGGAATCCAAATTTCGCGCGACGAGACAAAACTGCTATGCAGTTTGAAACTTTGGAATTTGCGGCGAAAAGCATGTTAAAATGCGAGAATATTGGACACAACTTGAAAAGCCAGTTCCTTTTTATTTCCCTTAAGTTTTGAACTTCCCCTGCAAGTTGGCGAGGTCGTGACTTTGTTTCGCTACTGAAAAACGCCTCTAAAATATCTTCAATTTGACCAGTTCGCTCTTCGGCTATAAATAACTGTTAGATGTAAAGAAAACTGAAGTTCTAACTCCTTCACGTAGTTCATTGTAGAGGAACGTGATATTGCTACGTCAATACTTCGATCCATGCTGCAGCAATACGTTTTTCATTTAAGAAGTAGACAAGAACATCTCGAAGGAGTCCCACGTAAATACAAATAACGGATGTACACCTATATTGCCCTAAGGACATGTGTATCATTTCATTGTCACTTTGCGCATACCTACACTATCGGTGCGACGCAAATAAATTGAGTCCCAAACACCTCTAAATATTTGAGCCTTCAAAATGAATAAACCTATACATTAACGAGGGTGTTTCTTACCTCTTGTAACTAACGTCTTGAGCAAAACGTACCTATTCATTCATCGTAACCCATTAATTTTGGTTAATGTGGACCAGGCTGTCTAGGTCCCATAAATTGTGGACATTCATTGTCTCTGGACGTCTGACTTGACTAGTGGCCGGCCCGAGACGTCCTTTCGACCCAGACGTCGTCGTTGCACCTACGAGTACCTACTGTTTCGACCTCCACCAATTAGGATGGCCCACAAAGCACAAACAACGTGAATTTAAATCGCTACCAACTAATGACGCTTCGCACCTGATTTAGAGAACGCAATTTAGACAATTTCCATTTGGTTATTTGGGATTTAGGCGCGGTGATTAAGCAATTTTGCAATCCGCTTTTCTTGTGGTAAATCTAATTAATATTGAACTACTTAGTCGATTTTGCTGTGTTCTTAGAATTTTTTCACTAAGAAATGACGACTTTTCTAAATTCCCGGGTTCTCTTTTGGTTACGACAACGAGGCTAATTGCCTTGACTTAATTATTTGAGCCGGCAGTGAATCTGTCTTGTCATATTGTACGAATCCTTCCGCTCGGCACGTGAACCCTTCCTAATTGCCTCATCTCTTGCCCCCTTGCAGTGCCCTGAGGTCCCTTGTATCCCTTTTTTGTCTAGATTGAATGTCTTAAGTACCCTCTTCCGTAACTTGAACGAGGTTATTTGGAACACTGAACAGTGCGGTCAACAGTGCTTCGGGAAAACGGTGTACGAACAAAATGTGAGTAGACGTTTTGTTTACGAGATCTTTTAGGAAACATCAGCTTATGAGCATAATAAATATGCTTTAAATGCTCGTAAAGCAGATCCTTCAGGAAATTTGAGATTACTGCGAATGTAAAGTATAAGGATGAGCTCGTTTGAAATGACTTCACGTAGATTCTATTTGACGGTCGTAAAACACACAGGCGTTATTACATTAGAATAAAAAAGAAAATTCATGTTCGGAACCATTTTCTCCGACACAATGATGAATTTGGGGACGAAATATAATAAAATACGTCGAGACCACATTTAAGTAGCCACGTGTTACTTTTATAGCATTTTGTCGTAAGCGGAAAAGTGGCAGAAATAAATCAGAGATTCAGAGCTCTTTGTAGTGCCACCGTAACGTGTGTAGGACGACACATTCATTGCCATTGGTTAACGAAGTATAAATATGTATGAACGAACATTCATTTATCAGGATCCATGTTGGGAATTAATAGGAACATGGAGCTACAGACAAGATGGTTCTCGATACAAGTGATACGGTCCATTAGTAAATATTTATCAGTATTGTTTCGCGCCATTTTCCTGCGCGCCGGCCAAGCGGCCTATTAGTGAGGGTCTCCCTGCACCTCTAGTTGGATTATGCCCGATACAATATGCAGTTTACTTTCTCTTATTCTAAATGCAATTAGCTTAGTCTCTATATAGCAGAGTGGAAATCCAGTTACGCTGAAAATGTTTTTAACATTGTTCCTCCTTGGTTCTCGGTGAATTTTCAATTAGGTTATATTCAAATTACAATATACAACAATAGCAGTTTCATGTTGTATAATATCACCTAATAAGTTTGTTTAAAGTATAAGACGACAAAGAATACACAAAGAAAAAATAGCACAGCGGGAATGACCGATTTTCTCTATCACCCCATTATCGAGCACTGAAATTTTCATATAAATCGGTTCCTAAGTGAGGCTTACTGTTGATGTTGTACATAACAGTAAATAAGCTTAAATAAGATTCCGTAAATCTCCGAAACAATGTTTATTGGTACCTATTACAATGGGTATATTGTGTCTGTTATATCCACAACGTTACTTCAAAGAGTTTCCTCCATCGCGGCTTCGCTCCGAAAGTTGCGCGTGAAAACAGACGCGGGATACCTACCTTTACCTCATGAATATTATCATAGAATAACCTCCTCCTTTTTGGAAATCGGTTAAAAATACAAACGCGGGAAAGTCTGATGAGTATTGTTTGCCAAAACATACAAACAATAATTGTGACAATATACACGTGATTCGGGTGACAATTGGATTCCCACGCATTTCAGCGGAATAAGAAAATGGAACTGTATAAATAATAAGTTGTACGAAGCTAAATTAATTAGGCATGTTATTATTTATCAACAAACACTGAACGAAACCGCACATTTGGCTCGGCGATTATCCCCAATAAACTATTGATGTAACAGCTCATCAAACCCTTGTTTACTCACCGACAATTACTCTTTAGGGCTGTTACACTGTATTAATAACGTAATATCGGAACCAAAGGGAATCGTTAATTAGCCAAGCCACCTTTCCCACCAAAAGCATTATATCCGAATATCTCTTTGTTTCAGCCACTCATGTATATTTAATCTGATTTTTCGTACCTAAATCAAAATTCGTTTCGGCGTTCAAATATTTGTTTCAAAATATGATGATGAGCAATCTATTTCTACCCTTATTCCGCACATGTCAGTTTGATTACACACGTCGGGCCTATCGAGGGGGCAGGTCAGTGGGGGGTGGGGGGATCAGGTCGAGCAACAGGCGCCGGCTGATCAATGAGCATCTCCCGCGCCCCGCACCCCTCACCACCACCTGCGCCGCACTTGTTGCGCGCACGATTCAAACAAATGCAAGTCCACCCGAACACCATTACCACCCTTATTCCTTCCCCAATTAGTTCTATAATAGCTGCGCATAATAACGTTGCACTGTTTCCTGAAGTGTGCTCAACATTTATTAGGTAATATCTGGCTGTGTGTCTCCGAAGTGCGGGTGCGATCAGGCGCGCTAGTGCCAGCATCCCATAAACGTAGCAGCGATAAAGATACGATGATGACCGTGCCATTATGCACCCTTTTGTTCGCTCCTCTACCTTTTAGCGTTACCGATATCTTTGGCACATAACTGTAACAAAGGATATGTGTATATACATAACTATATGTGTCGTCAAGCGACAATCTTCAAGGACGCTGTTCAACTTTCCCATTGTTGAGAATAGATTGCGTCTCGCAGTTGATCTTGTAATTAGATATCCGTGTGGTCTAGAACTCTCGTCTGGCGGCTAAGAATAGACCTCTACACTTGTCGAGGTTGTCGTTTGAGAGTAATAGTGGACTATTAGGGCTGATTTAAGCCGACAGAAGGATCCGGTTGGGTTGGGCAGCATTTGGAAAACTCCGTCAAGTCTTCTCGTCGCCTATCCCGCAGTGTTTGAGGACTAAGGTCTTCAAGTGCGTCTTGCCCGTCATGACATACGGTGATTGACGGTCGGGCTGGTCCACAAATTCAAGGTCGCTCAGCGCGCTATGGAGCGAGCTATGCTCGGAGTCTCTTTAACGGATAAAATCAGGAATGAAATTATCCGGAAAAGAACCTGAGTTACCGACTTAGCTTGCAGAGTAAGCAAACTGAAGTGGTAGTGGGCTGGCCATGTCCGTCGAAGGACCGATGGCCGGTGGAGCAGACGAGTCCTGGAGTGGAGACCGCGTATCGGCAAGCGTAGTGTGGGACGCCCCCCAGTTAGATGGACGGACGACCTAAAGAAGGTGGCTTGGGTAGACTGGATGCGGAAGGCGGAGGACAGAGTGCTGTGGCACAGTCTGGGAGAGGCCTATGTCCAGCAGTGGACTGCGATAGGCTGAGTTGATTGATTGGGTAATTACAGAGTGCGAGTTGTGGCCCTCCTTTAAGATCTTGGCCAGTGGCATCTTACTACCTAGAACAATGAGCTTCTTTTATCCGGTTTAGTCATTTAAAGTGGAGTGATGGGTCTTTGTTCAAAAATGACTGTGTAAGGCTGGGTGGAATATTTGATCCAGGCTCTTATTATGTCTTAATAATGTAGGTACTTATCTATTTTATCCATTATAGGTATATACTTACAGTTTAAAATCGTATAATTTCATAACAAAACTCTCTTTCTAGCCACAATTACCAGGAAAAACCAAAAACTATTTTATTTCCAAAGTCCTCCCCTTCCCTCCCTGCCCTCCCTGATCGACCACATTCTCGTTTGAAAATTAATCAACAACTTGTAAATACAAATAGTTGAAGCTAGTCAAAGGAATATTTTCCGATCCGCACAGACTTTATGGAAAATGGGACAAAGGCACCAAAAGGCTTTAAGAAAAATATGAGCAAGCAAATACTCCATTGTGAAATCATGCGAAAATAAATTCAGGCTTGTTCCACAGTATGTTTTCTTTTGCCATAGCATCGGAATCACTGACCTCTTATAATACATTTGTATTATAGAGGTCAGTGATCGGAATCAATTAAAAATGTTTACGGAGCGAATGAAAAGTATTTCAAATGCTTTTTCAATTTAGAACTGAGGCTAAGTTCTCGTGGATATGAAAATAGTTTCGTTGTATTATTTGCAGATGAGGTTGCCGGTCATAAAAATAGTTCACATACCTACAATCATTTATGTGCCTTTTTAAAAAATCAACAAGTAAAAAAAACTAGTTTGATTCAAATGTTTCATGAAATGGTAATTGGATGATCCAGTTCAAGACCTCTCATCTATTCCTCTGTATTGGAATTCGCGTCTCGTCTCGCACTTATCACAGACCTAATGATGTCATCAGAGGACCGGTGGTTCCTTACATAGATGTTATGTTTGAAGCTTCTTTACATTTATAGAGAGGTTCATGAGATTTTTGTGAGTGACTTTTAGGGCTATATTCCACTGGAACACTATGGTTCTAGAGCTGTAGGTATAATTTTGTTGGCATGGCAACCTTAGTTGCGCCGGTTTGGCGGAAATAATACCTACTTGTGATCGAAATGCATTTCAGTTTTTCATGCATTTAACACCGAATGTCTTCATAAACGAGCTACCATATTAAAATAATGGAATAAAATTTACTCTGCGTGCCGACGATTTATTTTCCTTTAGTTCCCCATAAATCATTTTAAAATGAAGTCGAATGAAAGTGCATTTTAAATGTAAGTCGTACTGTTATGAAAATTATTTTTCTAGTAAAGGGATGATTGATTATGACCCATCATTATGACTCGGTGAATTATTGCCCTAACCTTTCAGAAAAGAAGTGAGAATGATATAGAATCTACTACCAATTCAGCATTCACCACACTGACTTTGTACTAGTAAAGCATTACAATGTACCATAAATCCAGATTACCTAACTCACGAAATTTTTTCGTGAGAAAAATTAAAATATGAATCTTGTAATCTACAACTTAGGGCAGGACCATAAATCACCAGGCTAGCCCTAGCCAATGTAATTTTTTTTTTCTTCTTTATTTTTTAATCCTCAATCGTTTTTTACCCGACTGCCCCAGAAGGAGGGTTGTTTTTACCCGACTGCGCCAGAAGGAGGGTTATGTTTTTTTCGAGTGTATGTATGTATGTATTTCTTTGGCACGCTCTGTAGCCTAAACGGCTTGATCTATTTCAGCTTGAGATGTGCCGTTAGATTCGTCTTAATTGTGAGAGTGACACTGGGTACCTATATCAAAATTGAGAAAAAAATAAAATGGCCGATTTTTGGCGCAATATTATGTCTTAAATTATTATTTTTTTCTGAAAACCTATCGAGTGGGGGACCAGGGTTTTAAAAGGTGATTACAAAAGTATACAACTTATATGGTTAATTATTAATTCGAAGTGACAAATCGTAAAAACACGTAAGTAGGTAGGTACCAAGACCTAAATCGTCTGCGAAATCTTTCACATTTGTAAACTAAAATTCTGAAAAACAAATACCATTTTTATTATATTTTCAAATTCAAATGGGTAGCATGCTTCCAACTTTTATTTAATTTAAAATGGGCTTGTTTTTAGCTTTTCAGTTTTACCGCAGTCGGGTACGTTTTTTTTTAATTACTTTTTTATATTGTTTTAAGTATTTTTACTGACCAAACTTTCCAGTTTAATGGCGAGAAGCGCTCGTTTAGTACCTATACACCGTTAACCTTATTTACTACCTTGCAGTCGCAATATCTTGCGACATGCTTGGATCAGGAAAAACATTTAAGGCTGCACCGACTGCACAGTGGCGCCCTCATCGTTTGGTTATTTCTTTTATTTTAGAATGAAAATGCAGAAAATAATCACGTTAAGTCGTGCTCCACCAGATTATACGTTAATATTATTATAAACGGTAGTTTGAAATTTTTTAGTTTTATTATAATCACTAAAACGGAAAGTAGTGGCCACTATTATCTGTTTTAGTGATTATAATAAAATTAAACAATATAAAACTGCTGTTTATAATAGTATTAACGTATAATCTTGTGGAACACAACTTAACGTGCTTATTTTCTGCATTTTCATTCTAAAATAAAAGAAATAACCAAACAAACGATGAGGGCGCCACTGTGCGGTCGGCGCAGCCTTAAGTACCTACCTCACTATGCATTTGCACCAAAAAACATATGTTAAGCATAAATGTTTCGAAACTTGTCTCGTGAAACTTTCACAGCTTATTTTGTTGTACGATTGCACTCCACAAAAGATGCGTGAGTTTTATGACAGAAGGTTTTTTTTTTTTTCGATTTGTCACTGTTTATTACGAAACTGTTGTTCTACGATCTTTGTCAAGTCAAAGAAGCAATACTCACGCGTCTTAGGTCCCAAGCTAGACCCCACAGTACTCTAATTGGATCTTCCTATTTGCAAATTGTCAATTATAGACCGTGATTGGAATTCAGCGCTCGCTTGGCCGCCAACTGTAACATTGGGAACCCAATACTGAACACTGATTGATGAACGGACATGGCCGACATAACATGGTTTGACATTCGTAATGAAGGGACGGTGAACAAATAGGTAAAGTGGGTTAGAGCCCAGTCAAAGTCAAATCATGAAAATACATATTTTCTGTTTTTATGTAGGCCGTTAAAAGTGCGCACGATAAAATTAATATTATGAAAATAAAATTAATTCTAGGCATCCAATTACAAGAGCAACGGGAGCCGCAACGAGCCGCAGCGCAACGCATTTTTAGCCGACTTCAAAAAGAAGGAGGTTCTCATTTCGACTGTATGTTGTTTTTGTATGTTTGTTACGCGATATCTCCGGCAATTGTGAATCTAAATTTTATTAATTTTGCTTGGGTAGTTTTTGAGTTAGCTTCAATTGCCACTATTGATGATCTTATAATGACTTCCTGTCACTGATATTTACAATAGCGAGTAGTGTTATACGAATTTGTTTGGGGTAAGTACAACTTAAAAGTGAAAAATAAAAACTGCTTTAGTTTTTTTTTTTTTTGTAAAAATGTTTTCATACAAGAAAGTGCGATGCGGCCCGCCTGTAGTGTCAGTTGGTTCATAGAAAATGTGTGACGCGGCCCGCCCCAATCCTTTACATTTCAGATTTTGACAATCATTACTCTCCTTACTACTCAATATTATAGGTACTGAGAACCAGAGTATCGAGTATTTTGGGTCAATTTAGTATTAAGTATGTCAACGTACCAGTGAGTGTTAACCGACTTGCGATGTTGACCGTTTACACTACCAGCATTATCAGTGGCGTATTTACCCTAGGGCAAAAAGGGTCATGGCCCGGGGCGGCAGCCTGCGAGGGGCGGTGCAAGCCACACCTCGCGGTCAGCTTTGTGCACCTTTATTTTTGACTTAGGTACTAGGCATGAAAAAAAAACCATACTTGAAAGATTATGACAGTGTCATTGATGAGTTTGCTAACCAATCTGTTCATCGGAAAAAATGTAAATATATTTTTTTAAATGCTGTTTATTTCTATGTATGGACTTTTTAGTTTTTTTATTAATTGTAATCATTCTCAGCCCACATCGACACACTGCTGGATTTTATTTTATATCTCATAAAAAGTTTTTGCTTTTTTCCGTTAATTTATGGCGCGGCAAACCTTACAGGCCCAGGCGCTGAATCTTAAAATACGCCAATACGCCACTGAGCATTATTGATCTATGAAGACTTCATGCATGAATTATTCATGGCATTACATGTACATACGAATATTATGCGAAAGTAACTCTATCTGTGTGTCTGTTAAAATGCTCACGCCCTAACGGATTCATCGCACACGGATAGACCATGCACGCCCTGGTTTAGGACATGGATTTTCATCTCGGCTGGGATAATTTGTAACCTCCAAAGTAGCAAAGCTGCGGGCAAAAGCTAAAAACCTACTATATGTTTTCCTAGTAAGTAACACTCGTTTCACACAACACAAAGTTGTTAAAAAGATTTCTTAAAACAAAGTTAAGTAAGCGCTGTTGTTGTTCGTAAAGACTTTACCCTTAAAAGATAAGCTACAGATAAGCCCTCGTATGAGGCATATACGAGTAGCTATCGAGTGTAGTCTTCAACGCATATCATATGGACCACCGCCGGGCGATTAACGAGAAGCGAGTAGAGCTAGTAGAGCCTCCGAAAGAGTGGGTCTTAAAATGAACATGATCAAAACGAAGGTCATGTCAATTGCCCATGTAACACCCACTCTCATAAAGATCGGAGACACTACACTAGAAGTCGTGGACGAGTATGTTTGCCTAGGGCAAACTGTCCAGTTAGCTAGGTCTAACTTCGAAAAAGAGGTCAATCGTCGAATCCGACTCGACTGGGCAGCGTTCAGGAAGCTACGCAATATCTTCTCCTCCCACATACCGCAGTGTCTCAAGACGAAAGTCTTTGACCAGTGCGTGTTGCCAGTGATGAAATATGGAACTGAAACGTGGTCGCTCACAATGGGCCTTATAAGAAGGCTAAAAGTCACCCAAAGGGCAATGGAGAGGGCTATGCTTGGAGTTTTCCTGCGTGATCGAATCAGAAATGAAGAGATCCGCAGGAGAACCAAGATAACCAACATAGCCCGAAGAATTGCCAAACTTAAGTGGCAGTGGGCAGGGCACATTGCTCGCAGAACAGAGGGCCGATAGGGCCGAAAGTGGCGACCGCGTACCGGAAGACGTTGCGCTGGAAGGCCTCCCACAAGGTGGTCCGATGACCTTGTGAAGGCCGCAGGAACCCGTTGGATGCGAGAAGCACAGAACCGGTCGAAGTGGAGGTGCTTGGGGGAGGCCTATGTCCAGCAGTGGACGTTTTTCGGCTGAAATGTTAAGTAGAGCTAGCAATTGAGCAGTGGTGGCCCAGTGGTGACGAGAAGCGATTAGAGCTAGCAGTTGAGCAGTGGTGGCCCAGTGGTGACGAGAAGCGAGTAGAGCTAGCAGCTGAGCAGTGGTGGGCGAGTGGTGACGAGAAGCGAGTAGAGCTAGCAGCTGAGCAGTGGTGGCCCAGTGGTGACGAGAAGCGAGTAGAACTAGCAGCTGAGCAGTGGTGGCCCAGTGGTGACGAGAAGCGAGTAGAGCTAGCAGCTGAGCAGTGGTGGCCCAGTGGTGACGAGAAGCGAGTAGAGCTAGCAGCTGAACAGTGGTGGGCCAGTGGTCACGGATCCGACTTACTAGTTGTTTGTCGTTGGTGGATCAGAAAGGCGCTTTACTTTGATTAATTTATTTCATCACCACTGCTCTGCAAAACGGTGAAGGAAAACATCGTGAGGAAACCGGCATGAAACAATAAATCGAAGACATGTGGAATCTACGAACCCTCAATGGGCCCGCACCGCGTGGTGGCCCACTACCTCTCACTAAGAGGAGGCCTGTGTCCCAGCAGTGGGAACGTTATAGACTGATTATGAGTAGAGCTAGCAACTAAAAACGAGTTGGCGAGAGCGAGAAACGAGCATCGAGTGAGCAACGGCGACAAGCGATTAGGTACTCGTTGGGATAATATGTTACCAAGCATGAGCGACTGTTCTGGGCCTCAAGTCTGCTATTACAATAGTGTCAGAATGGTCTATCATTGATTTCATAATTGTTGATTTTGACAAGTTTGGTAATCTACTAATATATAATGGCGTCATTATGACTTTCCAATGGTCAACCACTGACACTCCATTGAAAGAAATGGAATAGAATGGTAATCTCGTTCATAAAATGACTAATGAATGACTGACTTATGCGGTAATCTGCTAAAATTTTGACAGTTCTTTGATCAGTGACCTACCATTAGAACGTCATTGCTTTTAATTCGTTACGAGTATCGTATATGTTCTGTGACATTGACCGACCAATGATCGACCATTATGAATTTAGCAGATTACGAACTTTTAGCAAAATGACAATGGGATCGTGTTGGAATGACGAATTTATAAAAATAGCAGACTAGGGCCCGCACGCTAAGTGAGGGTCGCTGAGCGGGTACCTATAATCTTTTGTACGTTTCCTGAGCGAAAAAAAATCGTTCATACCTATAGCTAGTCGCTTCCTCGTCAACGGTGGAAGAGGTGCCTAAAAGATCACAAGATTACGAATAAGGACCCTCCGCACGTAACCAACCGTGTGCATTGATTGATTCTGACACTTTAGCGAGGATAAAATCTGCAAAGCTGTCATAATGTAGAGTTTTTTGCGTTATTCACTGGTTTTTAGAGAAAACTGATGTGGATGTTTGTTTACTATCGCATATTTTTATTTTAGAACAAAGCAGGGGATGAGTTCAGTTACCAAAAAACAATGGTCCAACAAACTTTTACCTATAAAAGTCTGAGTACTACCAACTTTCCGGTTCGGACGGACTTCCATACGAACTTTTATTCCCTATTGGACCCCCGGATTTCCGAATGAATTTTCGGAAATCCTTCCCTAAGGCTTACTTTCGCTCAGCGCGTTGTCTGCCAGTGAGTGAATGAATTTAAGATTTCTAAATTCAAAAACATCACATTTAGCTCAGTGGTTGAGCGTCTAGCTGGTACAAAATTAAAATCCCTGATGGTGGCCCTGCCAGAGTCAGTGACACATTCAATGACACGTTTTGCTTAAAAAAAAATGTTTGTATTTTTCACCTTATAGTTGTACCTACCTAACCCACCCAAATTCACACTACTTGCTATGTGAATATCAGCGACAGGAAGCTATTGAACACATCTGCTTACTATGTGTCTTGTGTTCTATCCCGCACAGAACAAATATTTGTGCCTACGCAAACTAGTCACTGTTCAGCAAGAGCGCCTAAAGAAGTATCCAAAATGTTGCAGTAATTAAAGGCCCAGGGTCAGATATAATACCGACCTGTATATACTTGATATGATTGTAGCCCATTCTCATAATTGCTGTAGTCCCTTAGTCGGCTTTTACGACACCTAAGGGCGGGATGAGGAAGGCTATATTACAGGAAAACACACGAAACACTGCACACGTGTAGGGATCCCTTGAGTAAATTAAAATGGCCAAACTTTTCACAATTTTTTTAAAAGAAACCCCTTTTATTATTTTAAAAGCAAAACCTATTTTATCTCTGCTTTAAGCCGACAGCTAGCAGACTTTCCGTTTAAAACTTTTCAGGCTTCTTTTAAATTTCCTTTTCAATTTTATTCAGTTTAATGTAGGTAAGTAGAAAATGCATTTTCCTATGAACAAGAGCGCTATAAAATGTTAAAAAGCTTCGTATGATAAGTAATTAGGTATATTTATTTATTTGTACTTTCGGATTTTGTCTTGGACTTTACTGACATCAGTGAAGGAAAAACATCGTTAGCAAACCTCTCTAAGCCCGCCAACGAAAATACTGGCCAATACTGGCCTGTCAGACAGTAGTTCGATAGGTACTTCGAATAGAACCCTACTCCTGATTAATTAAAAACCTTCTCGGAAGAGTAAAAGAAATTACATCGGGAGTAAGGACAACTGTCAAATCGTAGTTAGTTCGGCCCCGAACTAATCTTATGTCCGTAGTTTCTACGGAGTAGGAAACGCTCGTAATTTAAGGCGAAACTACGGATTTCATAGGTAGAGAAAAGACCCTCAGGGCCCCAATTCTGTATTATTCCCCGCGAAATATTACCACGTACAAACCACGTCAATATCGTGTCTTGTTAACGGCCAGGAATCGAAATGTCAACCGTACGGAGAACATGTATTTTTGACAGTTCCAACCACGCCATTACCACACAGACCACGTCAATTCCTTAGTTGACACAACTAAGGAATTGACGTGGTCTCGAAGTAAGTGGTCATAGTGAATTATTATTTAATACGCTTATATAGTGCTGCGCCACGCGGTTTCACCAGTATAAGTCTCGATCCCGGGTAAATATCGGGATACAAAATATCCTATGTCCTAATCCAGGTCATGGTCTACCCATGTGCCAAATTTCATCCAAATCCGTTCAGCAAGTCTGAAATCGCCAATCTGTCTTGAGCAACTGTGTTGATCAATGCTCGTGCCTTCCCTGAATGAGAAGAGGCATTTGTCCTGCAGTGGGAAGTTATAGTCTGGTATTAATACCTATCAACACGCCGTAGTTATGGTTTTTACACGAGTTCCACATAAAAGGTCAATTTACATAAAGTAGGGCACGGCCCACGGTGTATTGGAAAATAATATTCGTTGGTTATGAGAAAAAGTAAAAGCTATGTTGTTAGGTAACCTACATAACATTTAAGTACCTAAAGGTAGTATAGCTACCGTAGACAGAGTAATCTATAGACTCATGGTATCCGTGTCACCGAAAGGGACAAAAAAATCCGGCAATCTTCATCATAGGTACTTAATTAATATCATTTTTACACTGCACCTTTACCATATTCACAGTTACGCAAATGTACTATTATTGAATTATGCACGAAAAAGATCTTATTTTCTGTTTAATCGCGGTGTAGTTTTTATTATTTCATTCATAAACGTCAAACATTTTGTGCACATTGATGTGCTTAGCCGACACGCAGTAAGGGACTGAAATATTCTTACTCTGTCTCTTTTCTTTGCTAGTGACGTTAATATATTTCTCTTTTTTTTGTGCGAATGAAAAAGAAGATATGCAGCAGTCTATAGTTTACTCTGTCGAGAAAAGCTCCAACTTTTGAGTTCTTCGCTAATATCTTTAAAACGGTGCGTCGTAGAGAAAAATATATTTTACGTAATGAAAGCTAATACAATTTTCTACAACTTTTATCTTATACACTTTTTCGAATTCTTACCCATTTTCTAACTACCTACACGTTCCGGAAAAGTGTAAATTTTCGAAAAAACTACTTTTATCATACACTACCTGTTGCCTGCTACTTCTGCGTTATTTCGGGATAAAAAGTATATGTTAATCCAAGCCCTAATCTATCTACCTACCAAATTTCATCAAAATCCGTTCACTAGCCGTTGAGTTAACGACACTTTTATCTATGTACTAGCAGCACCCCGCGGTTTCATCCGCATAAGGACTCCATTTTAGGACCTCTTTTATTCATCATATTTATTAATGACATCAATACATGCTTTCAGAATTCAAAATCTATATATTATTACATATAATAAATTTGTAGAAAAGTGGTGTCTGTACAATGGAAATATATAAAAAAAAAGTAGCAGGGGTTGTTATTATATCGATGCCGAACCCGAAATTGTAATTAATTTTTTTTTTGTCTGTTTGTCGGTTTGTCTGTTTGTTTGTGCACGCTAATATCAGAAACGGCTTATTCGATTTAGATGCGGTTTTCACTAATATATTGTAGTAGGCTTCACTTAACATTTAGTGTTTATTTCATGTCAATCGGTTCATAAATAAAAAAGTTATATCAATTTAAAGAATCACGGCGAACATTTGTTAAGGTATTCTATCAGAGTACGTACACGCCTCGGGCCTGCGCGTCCGATCTTCGGAACTACTGGACGGATTTGAATGATTTTTTTTTTTGTTGTATAGTTATTATGGCTGGACAACATTCAGGCTATAATGTTTCTTGGAAACTTGAACACCTGATGCAGAACCGAAACAGACCAGCTTAACTATAAGAGATACAAAAATGGTACCATAGCAAAAATTGTTCCACGTGATGAGGATTTTCTGCTGAGAGAATAAATTTGAAGATCTGGAACACCTGATGGGGAACTCCAAGAGCCCAGCTACATCATAACACATATAGGAATGACGTCTTAGTAAAAGTTATTCGGTCTGATGGGCATTTCCTGTTGACTTATAAAAATCGAAGATCAGAAACATCTGATGTGGAAATCTAAGCTATCACTAATTTCACCTCCACGCGGTGAAGGCGGTAACAGTTTAGGACTGATTTTCGATGACGATGGTATATCATTGAAAATTTGACTCTACTGGCCAAAACTCCCATTTTTTTTTTTAACGTGAAGAAATGCTCATGCATTCTGCACTACCACGGGGAGATAGTGCAGTTATGTGGGACTCTAACCCACTAAAACTCCACTGTGTCCTCCTCTGCCGCTTATGGCGGGAACATGGGCACGCGTTAGCACTCATCCGTGAACCCGCCGCGGCTGTCCGTCACCGGACCCTCCGCTGGGGAGTACTCCCCATCACCGGCGCACCAGAACACAGCACGCCGTGACCACCCCAGGGACCAAACCAGCACATGGGCCAGATGATCCCGTGTCTGGGCACCCTTGGTAGGGGAGCAGTCACTTAGATTTTAATTGATCAGGTATCTTCATAATAAAACTATAACCATGCCTAGAAAGAGGTCAAATCTTTCCCAATGTTCCAAAGGAGCTAAAAGATTGAGGATCATAAGATCCCAAGAATCTACCGAAGAGCGTCAGGAGAGACTTGATGCTGTTTGAGAACATCAGGCTGCAACTCGCTCCGTGGAAACCTCTTCGGATCGCGAAGCACGCCTGCGTTCTCAGCGTATTTACGCATCTACATCCAGATCTCTAGAGACCAGTGAAGAATATGATGCGCGACTGACCGCTGATACGGTGAGATTATCATACATTGTTCCGAACACGCACACAACAAAATATTCATAATCAGAAAGTGAGAAAGAAAGAATTGCTGGAGTACGGCATGAAGAGACAGATTAAGAAGAGCGCAACGAACGTTTGAATTCTGATCGACTTCGACATTCTCTGAACAGAATGTCGATATCATCTGAAGAATCGGATGTGTCTCAAGATATATAGCCGTAGGGCATGGCGACCTTCCTTGGGTTGATAAGGAACGGAGTGCATTTACGTATACTCCTATGATTGACTACGCCACATATTCCGCCATCGGAGGTATGGTTAAAAATTTTACTTTTTGTGAAGCTGTTAAATAGCAAAAAGAAACAAACGGTAAGTATGTGTTGCTCAGGTGGGAAAGTACATATTGAAATATTACAAAATCCTCCAGAAATATTAAGATCACTGCTAATCGGTGACCATCACAGTCAAAACATTTCTTGGACAACATACGTTCGTACAATAATGCCTTTCAAATGACATCTTTTGTTGCGAAACAGATTTCAGAAGGCCCATTTATGCTAACATTCAAAGTGCAAGGCCAAGTTTACCACCCTATTGGTTCATTATTGCCTGAAAATGACGTCTCGAATCGTCTCGCGCATCCCGTTGTTATCCAGTCCCCGGGTTCTTAGAATTCGACATCAGACGTTTCAGATCTTCGATTTTGACTACCCCGTTGTCGTTGGCATAACCAACAGGATCCGCGTACGAAGTCGCGGGCAGAAGCTAGTTATTACTATACGCAGACGATCTAAAAAATTTTAGGCCTTTTAAAAGTTTGCACGATTGTCTATTCTTACAGGAAGACCTAGATAGGTTCTCTTCATACTGTTCAATTAATAAACTACAACTTAGCATATCTAAATGTTGCTGTATAAGTTTTACTAAAAACAAAAATATTATCGCACATCCTTACTCTTTAAATAATGTGATTTTAACAAGAGAAACACTAGTGCGCGATCTTGGAGTTCTATTGGATGACAAATTACATCTTGACATTCATATTGGTAAAATTATAAATAATGCTTTCCGTATGTACGGTTTTGTGATGAGATCAGCCACAGAGTTTGTCCGCCCATATACATATTTATATCTTTACAAATCGTTAATCAGGTCCCAGTTAGAATACGCTGTTGCGGTATGGAATCCCTTCTATAATAAATACTTAGATGCGATTGAAAAAGTTCAAAGTAAGTTTTTGAAAGCCATGCATTTCCGTTGTTATCGTACTTATGCATCTTATGGTGATCTTTTGAATATGTATAAGTTACATAACCTTAAGGCCAGACGTATTATTTTGGACACAATGTTTTTATTCGGTCTATGTAATAACGCCTGTGATTGTATGGATATCACTAATAGGATTAGCTACGTGGTACCTAGAACAACCATAAGCCGTGGGGTGCGCGCACGACCCCTATTTGCAATACCTTCTAGTCGTACGAATGCAGGCTTACGAGCACCCCTACGTCGTCTTACTGGTCAATATAATAATCTATTTAAAAATATTGACATCTTTGCTCTTCCAACCAATAAATTCAGAGGCCTTGTTCGTGACACTGTTTTGGATATTGTTCCATAATAGTGACTCTTAGACTGTTTTATAACTTCTTGTAAATCTTTTTTTTTCTTTGCATGCCTGTTTATTGTTTAGTTTTATCATTAGCACTGTAATTTTATTGTAACTATCTCATTGTAAGCGTACATCGCATTAGTTTTATAACTTTTCTTTATAATATGTGGAAAATGTCGTGGGTTATACATTTACTCACTCTGTAGCTCATATTTTATGTAATACTGTAATGTGTAACCGTTTATTTTCCCAAATAAATAAAAATAAAATAAGTTTCCCGTGGGAATATCTTGATAAAAACTATCCTACGTCCTTTCCCGAGACTCAAAGTGAGTAATCGCTAACTTCATTCACAGATTTTGTAAAAAATGATAGTCAGCTAGAAAAATTAAAATTCTAAGTTTTACTTTTACGATAAGTACCAATCGACACAGAAAATTTTCGTCCTTGAAAATTTTGTAAATTATAAAAGCATATTTTTCTCAAATTTGCCGGGTTAGATTTTGATATCCCTTGGTATAGATGAAGTATCCCTACAAAAATATCAAAACACTGTCGCTATTGCTCCATATATAGACCACTTCCCATACAAATTCCCCCAGTCTCCTCATTTATCTACTTCTTAGAAATCAGTACCCATGAGTTCATTTTGATTTCCACCATACGCCTCTCCTCTAGACCCTTACACAGTTTTCAGTCGTGAGCATGTGGCACCCGCTGTCGATCTCAGGTCATCCTTCTAGCGGCCTTCTCTTTTCCTTCCTTTTCTTTCGGGCACAGAACACTATTACTCATAGCTTTCGGGTACCAATCCGAGACCAATCACCGAATCCACAGAAGACATCACTGAACGGTTTCAGTGAGTCAATGACGTCTTTGGACCATTTCTCTATTTTGCTTCTGATAGTGGGTATACTGTGTCATACTATCAGAAATCAGGCACCTAACAACCTAGCTATGAATATCAAATTTACTGGAATAGATAGGTATACACTAGTGAGTGTTACGATAATGTCGAACAAGATATTGCACCTGTGCAGCTGTGTGCTAATGGACCCAGTAACAATGTGTGTACCTATAACAGACTAGCTTCTGCCTGCAACTTTGTCCGCGTGAAATTTCTTTTTCCCCCGACCCAACCACCGCATTGGATCGCCTGCCCGCGCTATTACTTCGTTTTCGCTTTCGTTCCGACTTTTTTCTTTTTTCTCGGCTCGTAATGTTATTATTAGCCTATTATAGCATTGCCTTCCAAAAATGCAAAAATATTTTTTGAAACAAACAAGCTCTTCAGCTTTACATTAGTAAGTAGGTATATAATTAGATAGCTAGCAAAACACTGGTCTAAAGCGGCTACCCTAGAATTTTTATAAGATGCGCCCACGGAATAGAAAAAACTCGTTTTTTCTATTCCGTGTGTTGCGCCCCTGTCAAACTGATTTGCAAATCAGCACAAGCTTTTTCCATTATGGACATTTCCGCGCCACCCGCTTCGTTTGTGCGCCCAAATGTTCGTCGCGACTCGGTCGATACTCCGCGTCCGCGCTATAAAGTAGTAACTATCATCGGTTGACTGGTGCCTGGTGATCGCATTTCGGTTGATTTCAGCGCCCCCCCCCCCCATTGACGGCGCCCGGTGCCGCACCGGCACCGCTCACACCGCTCTAGGGCCGCTACTCTTCAGAAAACATAAATGAAGTTCCTTCGGCGATACTCACACGCAGACAAACACTCGTTTATAATAGAAAGAAACAGAGAAAGATAAAGTCGCATGGAGCCCACGCTTTTTCTTTACGTGACGATTTAAAGGACTTCTTTCTAAATGAAGTCGGTTAAAAAATAGTACTTATCACTTTTTTAATAAAAGAATTGAAAAAAAAAACTGTTTTAATTAGTGTTAAAAGACTCGTGTTTAATTTTCACAAAAAAAAATAAAACGTTACATGCTCTGTGGCAGTAGTGATGTCCACATTCTCGATTTTACTTGTTGGTTACCCAGAATGGTTATGCGAAATTATTTTTTGTAAAAATGCCAGTTTTCAAACTAAACAAAAGTAAACATTACTCTGTTGTTCTATTTGTACTGGTATTTATTTGTGCTTATATGACTTTAAATGCTTCACACAAGTTATTGAATTCTTAATCACTATTTTTGAGTCCATCGATTTCTGTTACAACACTACTACGGGCTGACACAGAAAAAAAATGTGAGTGCAGTGAATGTCAATTTTGTGCTATTTTTGTATTTATAATTCCATTTTGTGCTGTCGCAAAACAATTTATCACCAACGATAAGACACACAAACTTGATTAACACTCATACAGTTCCTCGTAACGTAGAACGCGTAAGTCGACCTTGTATTTTAAACCCTGTTACTTGCTGTTTGTCGCTGTTAAAAATCAGTCATGAAAAATATTATTGGAAAAAGTTGGCGTGACTCTGCTTCGTTAATAGTGCTCACCAAGCGGAATAGCGAGTTGTTATCGCGCGTTAAGGATTGTGGCGGTGTTAATTACGACATATTGTTGCAGACTCGGACGCGCAGTGCTTCGTTTGCCAACAGCGTGGTGTTTCCCGGCGGAGTCAGCGAGTCCGCGGACGGGAGCCCCCGCTGGCTGGAGCTCCTCAAATCTTTCGGCTACTCGAAACAAGATTTGGAAACATTTCACCGCCCTGATAGTGTTATCAACCAGATTTTCCAAAATAATCCAATACAAAGGTAATTATTTGTGGACCTTGACATCTCGGCTGACGTTTTCATCAGTCACACACTAAATGATAACGACAGTAAACACTAATGCTTGTACACTTGTCTAACACTATAAATTTAACACCAAGTGAAGTGCATATTGCAATCATTTTTATATGTTGTGTACTAACAACAGCTAACTTGTATATTTATGTTTTGTAATGATACTTAGTTACTGTGCTTGTCTTCATATTATAATTATCTTGATGAATACTTTCTAACATATTTTGTGTTTATAATAGCAGAAGCGTGAGTGTTTTCCTTATAACTTTTTACATACATTAATAGTAGCTGGTTATGTAAAACAAACATAAATGCCAGAGCATTAATTATAACCATATTTGGTATGTTAATGGTTGGCTATAATTTAACAATCTTTTGCGTTAAAGTGAGTGCTTGCATGTGAAACTACCAAATGTATTGTCATTGTATATTCTACATTGAATTGATATTATTTAGGATATGTTTGCCTACTTCTTAGTAAGATTTTTCTGTTTTTGTTGTAGCAAACTGTCCATCGTATTGATTTTTGTGCCAACCAAAACCACAAAGAGAACAAAACCACAACTAAATCAAGACATTTGATTCTTAATTGAGCCAACAGCGATCAATGCAATCATATAAAATATCTCTCATAATTATGCTCACTAAATATATTGGCCTCCAACAATGCCTCATAATGTGTTCAATTATAGCTCCAATATACCAATGTTGGTCCAATTTTGGCATTCATTGTCAGATAACACCTACTTAGATAAAACAATTGTGTACAAAACAAGTAAGTAATGGGCTTAATTGTGTGGCCAACATTTGCCATTGTGTATGTATGCTTTTCAATTGTGCTCATGAATAATATTTGTGTTTATAGACATTTGCAACTGAGGATAACAGCAATCAGAGAGAGTTTTGAAGAGTTGGGCCTGTTGATCTGCAGTCGGAAGAGGAAGGAGCAGAGGACTGGGCTATGGGCAGACATTATAGAGGATATTGATGTTAACTACTGGCAAAGTCGAGTGAGTATATTATCTATGCTTTGGGTTGTACGGCTTACAGTTGTGTCAATATTTTGTTGTAGGTGTATTTAAACATGTGTCAATAAGAAGCAAGAGCTCAAATGCAATTTGCGTAAAACATATATGGGTGAAGTTTTTAGGTATTGCAGAACTGAAGATAGTTGCTATTTCAAGTGTTGTTTTTTTAAATTAAAGATTGGCTTACTAATCAGTTACTTAGCAAAATTACACAGTTTCAATAATTGTACTTTACTAATCAAAAGGTGTTTATTGTGCTAAATATCTTTTGGCCTGTTTCACCAGCACTGGATGATTTCCAGTCAACTGACACACAAACAAACATAAACTCACACCTTGTTCCTATGGCGGTAACTATAGAATGTCACCTGCAATCTTACATACTCCTTTTGCATTGTTTAAGTTCATACATCTGGTCTTACAAGCTCGCCGGTTGCGAGTACTATGCACCTGATCTTTATGAAGAACATCACTGATAAGGTCACTGTTATGTCTTTCTAGGGTGTTCCTAGCATTTCTACTTACATCTGCCTTGTCACAAATACTTTTTGTTAGTCGCCTTTCATTCCAGTTATCTGATTTGACAGATAATTTTATAAAAAAATATCTGGTAGATTCTACCAGATAAGTAGTATTATCTGGGCATTATGAAACAACCTGTAGGACTTAGAAAAACAAGTCATTGAAAAAACATAATTTCTAGAAAATTGTACATGAGTAAGTAAGTAATATGCAAATGACATCCTTTTGAATGAATCATGTTGGCACCAAAATCAACAGTATAAATTAGTGGAATCGGGTAATATTCCAACTTCTTGTAAAGTCATTATTTTGTTACAACTACAGCCTTATAATGGACAGGCTCAGAGTAGTAAATGTAACTTATTCGCCAATATTTATGTGAAGTTTACCATTTTTTCAGGTAAACAAAGACCCCGTGGACTGGTTTACCTTGTGTGAGGAGCATCAGTGTTATCCTGACATCTGGTCCTTGCACTATTGGAGCAATTGGCTGTCTCCTGTCAAGTTCCCAAAGAGGTTCAACACCGCTTTCTTCGTGACTGCTTTAGAAAATAGGCCAAAGAGCCTTCGAAGCAGCTGTGAAGTCGCTGAAGTTCAGGTAATAGTTTTCACAATTATTTTTGCCAGTGGAAAAGAAATAACATAGATTTTTGCAACTTTTTATAAGCAATCATTGCATATTTCCAAAATGGTGTTGGAATTGGCATTATAAACCAACATATTTTTTGTACCTTGCTGATACTTTTCAGATAATATATTAATTTCAGTCTTGTGTTGAAGAAAAACTCAGTCCCAATAAACCATTCTCTTTTCGGTAGTGGCAAAATTTTTAATTTTTAATTTAGGATCATTTAACTAACAAATAGTTGATATATCAAATGTTTGTAATTTAAGTTTCATGGTTGGTTAATGGTTTTTCATTTTTATATTTCAGTGGTTGAGCCCGACTGAAGTTTTACACAGTGACAAAAAGCTACAAGTACCTCAGCTATACGAGCTTAACCGATTGACCCAAGTGAAGGACTTACAAGAGCTCCTCAAATTCGCCCGAGACAGGAGTGGACATGGTGCTGACTTAACATATCCATTCATAATCAAAGTAAAAGATGGCTTCGTATTTCTGCTACCTGGTAATTATTTTGTGATTGTTTTCTTGCTTTCTTTATTTTTTCAAATGAAATTTAAATAGTACTGATAACTTTATTTTGTTCTCAGGTGATGAATTATACCCTTCAAGTGTAGACTACAACGACAATACAACTAACTATATAGACCAAACTATATTAGAGTTAAGAGAAGCTTCTAAAACGATTCATAGACTTGAATCAGATAAGGAGACAAAGCACTTAGTAATTCAGAATTACAAACCTAAACATCACATCAACATGGAAGATAAATCCTACCCAGGTTTTTCTGCACTTTAAAATACAGTTTGTAGTTCAGTTAATGCCTTAAAGTTTGGCCTTATTAGCAGTACATATAAGGACAAGTAGTAGCTGTAGAGCTAATACAGGTGTAAGAACATTAGGTGGTGGTAAAAATGGCGGGTTCCGGGCACACGTGGCCCAACAGCCAGGACGACTACGAGCTGCTGGACGTCATCGGCTGCGGCGCCACGGCCGTCGTGCACGCCGCCTTCTGCCGGCCGCGCGGCGAGAAGTGCGCCATCAAGCGCATCAACCTGGAGAAGTGGAACACCTCCATGGACGAGCTGCTCAAGGAGATCCAGGCCATGTCCAGCTGTAACCACGAGAACGTCGTCACTTACTACACCAGTTTCGTGGTCAAAGAGGAACTGTGGCTCGTGCTCCGGCTGCTCGAGGGCGGCAGCTTGCTCGATATCATCAAACACAAAATGAGGATATCCAACTGCAAGCACGGCGTGTTCGACGAGGCGACGATCGCCACAGTATTGAAAGAGGTGCTTAAGGGCCTTGAGTATTTTCACCAGAACGGTCAGATACACAGAGACATTAAGGCCGGTAATATCCTACTCGGAGATGACGGAATCGTTCAGATCGCCGACTTCGGCGTGTCGGCGTGGCTGGCCACGGGACGCGACATCTCGCGGCAGAAGGTGCGCCACACGTTCGTTGGCACCCCGTGCTGGATGGCCCCCGAAGTCATGGAGCAAAACCACGGGTACGATTTCAAAGCCGATATTTGGTCATTTGGAATTACAGCCATCGAGATGGCGACCGGCACTGCGCCGTACCACAAGTATCCTCCGATGAAGGTGCTCATGCTCACGCTACAGAACGACCCGCCGACGCTCGACACCGGCGCCGAGGAGAAGGACCAGTACAAGGCATACGGCAAGACGTTCAGGAAAATGATATTCGAATGTCTGCAGAAGGATCCGGCGAAGCGACCGACGGCCACCGAGCTACTAAAGCACTCGTTCTTCAAGAAGGCGCGCGACCGCAAGTACTTGGTGTCCACGCTGGTGACCATTGGGCCCAGCATGGAGACGCGCGTGCACAAGGCCAGCCGACGCCAGCCCGGCGCGTCTGGCCGCCTGCACCGCATGGAGACGGGCGAGTGGGTGTGGGAGAGCGAGGAGGACGACGACGACGACGAGGACGACGCCGAGCGCGACCGGCCCATGAACACGCTGGAGCGCGCCGACAGCTCCGACAGCGACGACGATCGCGCCGGCTTCACCATCGGCTCGCTGGGAGCCGGCAGCGACGCGCCGCAGCTCAACCTCGTGCTGCGCATGCGCAACGCGAACAACGAGCTCAACGACATCCGCTTCGAGTTCGCGCCTGGCAAGGACTCGGCCGACGGCATCGCCACGGAGCTGGTGGGCGCGGGGCTGCTGGACGCGCGCGACGCTGACGTCACGGCGCGCCAGCTGCAGCGCCTCGTGGACGACGCACTGTTCCCGGGCGCGGCGGCGCCGGCCCCGCGCTCGCTCACGTTCCGCCTGCGCTCGGCGCCGCCCGAGCCCGAGGACGAGAACAGTCTGCTCGGCTTCGCGCAGCTGTCCATCGTGGACTGACCGCAGAGTCCGGCCCGCACGCTGTCTATGCTTAGGTATCTCCTACGTATTTTATGGGTGGATATGGAATTATATTAGTTGTATACCGTTTATGCGGTGGTGATTTTTGTGGACCGATGGCGCGGGCGGTGTCTTGTAGCCCCCCCGCCCCGCCTGTCCTCTGCGTGTGCGCATCGAGTCGTCTGTATACGAAAACTATCGCCGCGTAGCTCAAATGAATGTATATTTTACATTATGATTATAAGGGTGAATCTGAATTTATAAGAGTATTTTTTGTGATCGTACCGTGTCAATTTTGCTGCTTCCCAACACTGTAATCGATTAGGACTACATTCGCAAATTTCGCAATGCTATACTATAATAATGGCAATAGTTTGCGCAGGCGTATTGAAGAAATCCAACTTGTAAGATAGCACTTTTTTAGCGTATTATACCTTGTTTGTAATAAAAAGCTACCTATATTTGTAATTCGTATTACTTCTTAACAACTTCCAAGTGCCATATTTTTAAAATATGAATGGATAAAAAAATGTATAAGTACTGTAAGTTTGACAGTGATAAAATTGCATATAATAATAAATCATTACAGTGTTAATTTTAAATAGCAGGTCTATATAGCACCATAGAATGTTCTTTTTACATTGTTATTTGTTTGTTGCTTATTTTGGAAGTATTTTAATAATAAAAGATGAAATCGATCTCGGCAGGATGTTTTATTAAAACCTCTATGATTTTTCAAAAATGTTAACTAAAAGCTATGTTTGTTCTTAGACTACAATTACATTATTTTATAACAAGTTCACGAGGATGGTAGGGTACTGGCATTCTGCTTTCTATTGCGAGTGATCCGATCACAAGGAGCCACTGCCGACCGTATGGCACAGCCACACAGCAGACTGCACAGTGAGTGAAACAATACGTATCTGTAAAAACTCAGTTTGGCATCTAAACATTGTCGAAATAAACCATCTATAACAATCCAAACATTACCAACTTTCATTCCTGTTCATAACATTATAAAGAGATTCTTAATTCTAAGCGTAATAAGAGTTGAAAAAGCAATAACGGTATAAAAATAAGTTTTTAGGTACATACAAACTTAACTCCATAGCATGTTGGTCCACAAATAAAAATTAAAAGTTCTATTTTATTGGCTACGAGACTACCACAACGAAGGTTTTCTGTCATTTTTACAAGTTATTCTAGTTAAATGCGATGCAGTCCATTCTTGTTTACTTTTTGACAGTTTATTTAGTAATTTTAATTGACAATTTCAATAAATTATGATCAAGCGACGTGATGTCTAGGTAAGCAGAGTTGTTACTTCAGTACGAAATAGCTACAGATTAGTTTTTATCAAATATTTTATTCAATTCACGGTACTTGTGCTGGCCCCAACATCAATAGTCTTGCAATTTACAAAATAGTTACATAGCCTCTTTAATTATGAGAACGTACTTATTTCCCGTAATTTAGAACGTATTGTAACAAAATAAGATCTTTTAAGAATGTTCTGTTAAGAGTAAACTGGTCGCGAGCTCGAACTCACTGGTGGTCATGGCCAAAAAGCACACTGTCTCACCTGACTTCGTGTTCGACAGAGCTCGTATCAATGATGAGCAGTTAGACGCTAGTCTACACGAACAACGTCTAATTCTCACGCACAGAAACACTGTTCCGAATTGACAGGCGCGTAAAAAGATTCGAAAAGGGCTTCGGAAAATCGAGTTTTATGAAAAAACCATTGCAAAAATCAATTACAAATAAAATTTATTGAACTCTTCTGTTTTGAAGATTTTACAGTTCTTTTATTACTTATTTTTTTGGTGGCTCATAACTTTTTAATGGCTTTTTATTTTACTATTCTGTTTCCGTACAGACAAAATTAATAATAAGTCAAAACGATATCATGTTTAACTTTGGATGCACACTGTCAAACAGTGAAGTAATACTCTCCCGAAATTTGTATGGAAAAAATATCGACTAGTGGCACCTTAACTACCAAATCATTTCTAAATTACTGGAAACAAGAACTTACTTTTTAGCTTTTACTAGAAGCTAAGCTGCTGTGGCCATCACACAGTTTTTTAAAGTCCCGGCCATCGAGAGAATGCGGTCCTGCCACCTGTCAATGCGACTATTCTTGTAGCTAATAAAGATCAAATTCGCAATACACGTATTGTCGGTATGAAACTGACAGGTGTTCAGAATGCATTCTCTCATCGGCCGCACTAAGTAAGTACAGTCACGAGCAAAAGTATGTATACACTTGTCTTTATTCAAAGTCGATTTTATCCTTTATTTTTGAATGAAATTTTATATTAGTAGGAACATAGTATTTTCGAACCCATAGGTATATGTAAAGTGTCGTATTTCAACGTTGCATTCGTTATTTCGTGAAAAAATCGCAATTTAAAGTTGCCAAGTGTTGACATATTGGTGCTCGTGACGTGGCTAATTTCGTGTAAAAATTCAAATCGCCATGATTTACAATTGTCATGTAACTTACAACTAGTGCTAATATGTTAAGGTTTGAGAATCATTTACATACGTAGTGACTAGGCAAAATGAAGCGTCCAATTAAGTACTTAAGTCTAACACACTCACTCTAGTAAGGCATTAACAACATTGAATTGTGTCTTAATAAATAAATAATTTAATCAATGTGTTCCTAATAAAAATATTATAAATAACACTTAGACAACATATTATTCATAAACTTATACAATAATTGTGCAGAAAGTATAGAACCAGCTGTTTATGACTAGGTTTAAAATATCAAGTTATGGCACTTCTACAAAAATAAATTATTAAATACTTTGTGCGCGAATACTTAATCATTCATTAAATTGTACTATAAAAATAATCATTTAAAACACTAGAAACAATACTTTTGGAAGACTAAATTATTAAGTGGAATGTTACGTGAAAATTGTAGTATAAAATTATGAGATTCACAATATCGCAGTTTGTAAGCAGAACATTATAAATTTATATTAACAGACCTAATGTTTTGTAAGTATGGACGTCGTCCGTCGGAGTAACGTTCGGCAGGCCGATCTAAGCTGTAGGCCCATGTAAGAAAAACAATTAGGAACGTAGAAACCCCACAAATCCTTGTGCCGTGCGAGACAAGTAGTGATAGCTTACAAATTAATTGTACTATAAGAAAGCGTATAGCGGTGACTTACTTCTAAGTACGCGAAGAGTTTGTACAAATAAGACTCGTTGAAACGTCCTCGCCGGAAATACGTAAACACAGCCTGTAGTAGCAGGACAGAACAAGAGTTTCAGAAAATAGAAAAGGAAATATTTTGTAGAATTAGCACAGTACTGAAAGCGTAATTTTCAGTAAAGTATAGACAGAAGTTTGGGCTGAAGCTGAGTTGACGTCTGTCCAGCGAGGTCAATCACTTTACTCTTAAAAACTTAACGGTACGCGCCGGAAAAATTTGACACTCGGGAAGTGGACGAGCGACGGCCGCCGCGGCCGGGATGCGAATCAGAACAGTTCAACGACCTTGCGTTTCAGGTAGTCTTTGAGGGGCGTGTAGTAGTGGCGTCGCAGGGCCACGAGCTCGGGCTTGCGCTTGAGCTCGCGCAGGGGCGCCCAGTCCGTCTCGAACAGCAGCAGCGCCAGCAGGGCCAGGCACAGCCACACCACGACGAACGACGGCACGAAGGCGCGCAGTAGGCTGAAGGGGCGCGGCGCGGGGCCCAGCGCCGCGCCCGGGGCCCAGTCGTCGCCGGCCGGGGCCAGCTGGGCGAGGGTGGCTGACGTCACGCCAGAGTCGGATGACGAGTGCTCGAACGAATCGCGGAGACTGTATTCTGTTGGGATCGCTGCAATATTTTGAACAGTCATAGTAAGGACGTACCATATTTTATGGATTAAGTAATAAGATTTATTACTATTTTTTACTTTCTTATTTATTTTAATATTTGACTACCGTGCGATTTCCAACCTTAAATATTACAAAGTTGGGATAATGGCATAATGGGTTACAGAAAAAACGAGAAACCCTGACTCCAGCGCTAGTCTAAAGAGGTACCTGTATTTCAGGAGCCGATGACATCTTCCAGTGAGGTTACAATTTAGCAAGTGATACACATCAAAGGTAATAAAAAGGATTTTGATATATTCAACTTAATTTTAAGTGATATTATTTTTTTCCATCGCCAGATAATTTTTATTCGTGGAATAAAATTGACGTCCGACAGTTTTTGTATGGAAGAACTGTCAAAAATTCAAAATTGTTCCTCGGATAAAATTATCTGGTGTTGGAAAAATCAGCCTTTAGTTGAATAGCAAAAAATACAATATTAAAATCAGCCTTTACTTGAATAGCAAAAAATACAATATTAAAATCAAGTTTAAAATAAAGTCAAAGTCAACTCATTTATTTCAAATAGGCACATTAAAGGCACTTTTGAACGTCAAAAAAAAACTAAATAGAAATGATTCTAGTCGCCCGTTCCAAAAGGTAGTTTTCGTACGGAGAAGAATGGGCAAGAAACTCCACCGTTTATAATAAAATTTGATGTAATAACACCAGCGGTGCTATTCTGTAAAAATCTCACCGTGAAAACTTAGATGAAGTGAGCGTGGAGTGAGCTGTCAATAGTGTCAATTCCTAGCAAAAACAAACTCACTTCACCTAAGTTTTTACGGTGAGATTTTTACAGAATCGACCGGCTGTACAACATACCGGGTGGCTTGGCCTCCTCCTGCACAGTCCTCAGATGGTCGGTGCAGGCCAGCGCGATGTCCACGGCCGGCCCGCTCAGCAAGCACGCGCCGTTACAACTATCGTCACCGCCACTTTCCTCTAGAGGCGCGCTGTGTGTTGACCGGGGAAGGCTGCTGTAACCTGTACATGGGGGGCGATTTTTACAAAAATATTCAGTTTTGACCCTACACTAGTGCGGAGCAATAAGGTGGGTAAAAGGTAATGTGTAACTTTCTTTAAGTAACTTATTTGGTAAACAAATATTTATTTATTTATATAAATAAACTTGACTCACCTTTCCTGCAACACTTTATGCGAATACTGGTGAGGCAAGAATAATGTTAAGCTTTTATTATTTTATTCTTTGTGTGTTTTACTAACATAGTTTATAAGTGTTTTTGTAACTAACCCATGGACCTCTGATGTCTAATAAATGAATTATATTATTATTATATTAAAAAAACAGCTGTTCCCTACATTTTGACGAGTTACACGAACACAAATATCGGGAAACAGCTGATTTTTTTTCGGGTTTCAGGTATGGTCCCATAGTAAAAGTTGATCGTAATGATGAGTACCTCTGTTTTTCCAATAACCCTGTATAGTTTAAATGTGCCTCTTTTATAAATATACGGTTTTTATTATTACTTCCAGCTTTAGGAAGAGACTTGCACACAAGTGAGACACGCTCAACAAAAGCAAACATTCTTTAAAACGCGTTATGACATTTTAACAGCCTATGCTATCCCCTTTATTCATAAACGATGCTTAAAGTTAAATAGTGATTAGCGACTGTTTAACCATACATTTTTGACGTTTGAATGTTACTTAACTTTAATCATAACGTCATCATCATCATCATAATCAGCCTATAATATTCCCACTGCTGGGACACAGGCCTCCTCTCTGTGAGAGGGAGTGGGCCGTAATCCACCACGCGGGCCCAGTGCGGGTTGTTAGATGTCACATCAACATCATGTGATTTTTTATCATAACGTCACTTAACTTTAATCGTCGTTTATAAATAAACCCCAGAATGTGTAGTAGATAGTTCGAGAAAATGAATGCGGAAATTCGAAGCAATTATTTATGTAATTCATATAGTATGTGATTCTATCTATACTAATATTATAAAGCTGCAGAGTTTGTTTGTTTGTTTGTTTGTTTGAACGCGCTAATCTCTGGAACTACTGGTCCGATTTGAATGATTCTTTTAGTGTTGGGTAGTCCATTTATCGAGGAAGGAAAATTAGGGATCCGTAATAAAATTGCTATTTTGTAACACAAGGTGTAAAATCGAAAACCTATTTTTGCGTGCGCTGCAAAAACTATTGACAATAGAACAAAATGATGTACTACGGGTTTGTAGAGCCCATTAAGACCTACAAAAAAGTCCGCGAGAACATATATCTAGCTATCATGGTTTAATCACAATAACCGATTTTGTGTTCAAAATAATTATTAAATCGTCTGAAGAAAAAAAAACTACGTTATATATGTATCGTAATATTAATCTTTATCGAAATTAAGCATTATGTTATCAAGAGTATTTATGAAGAAGTAAAATACTTTTTGTTTCATCTCAATCGGATATTTCGTTTAAGTTATCACGTGTGTAAGATGTTAAGAGTTGGTACCTATTAAGGAGTTATGGGCCATAGAGTTTTTTATCAACATAAAATCCTGTAATAATCTTTTTCGAAATATATTTGTTGATGATTGTAAGTATAAGATCTTTGAAGAGTATAATAAATACATCTATATACTAATAATAAAGCTGAAGAGTTTGTTTGAACGCGATAATCTCTGGAACTACCGGTCAGATTTGAAAAATATTTTTGAATTTGATAGCCCAATTCTTGAGGAAGGCTATAGGCTATTTAATATCACGCTATGACCCTTAGGAGCCGAGAAAAATAAAAAAAGTCAGAATGAACGCTAAGCGAATACGAAGTGTTGCGACGGGGTGGGGGTACAAGAAATTTCACGCGGACGAAGTCGCGGGCAGAAGCTAGTCATATCATAAATACCTAAACTTTTGTATGACTGATGTGAAACCCGTTATTTTTGTACCGTGTCTGTTTACCAAATAAGAGGAGTAAAGAAAAATACGCAGTAGGGTGGTTCCCTAAGGTATAGAAGTGTAATAAAATAGATATGTACGATAAATACCGAAGTCTCCGGTCATGGGGGTGGAGGGGGTGGCCGGCACACTGGACGCTTTCCTTTTACCACCTGTGCTCGAACCTTCCTTCTGAAATAAAAAAAAGGATATTTAATTATGGTATAGCTTCTAAGTATAAAAATGCTTTAGAAGTCTGAGGCATAACCGCATAACTACCTGTCCGCCATTTTGTTTTTTTTTTTTTTCAAAGCAAGTGACTCAACCGTCAACTTTGAACGTTAATATCTCGGAAACGTGACACTGCGGGGTTTGGTTTGCATTTGTTACTTCTTCACGCACAAACGGCTGGACCAATTTTGATAGAATTTAGTATGAAGGTAGCTGACACCCTGGATTAACACATAGAATACTTTTTATCCCGATATTCCCACGGGATCGACATTTACGCGGGTGAAACCGCGAAGCGCAGCTAGTCTATATTTCATAAAAAGAGTTTTATATTTTTGGATGGTGACTCCATCTTTTTAATCAGATTAGTTTTTTTAATCTAGAAAGATCAGGTTTCAAATATCATGAATTATGAGCTAATGTGAGTTCAAGAGCTAAACCTTGTAAGGCCGATTATGCTCACTTGAGAACAAAATCATTTATGGAGCCGATCCAACACAACACAATATTGCCATCTAATATCTATGTGTGATCAACTGATACCATTAATGGAATTGATTTTTGCTCACCATTTTGAAAATACCCACTTTGTTATTAGGCGTCAATGCTAGGGCTATTTCAAGTGATTTTTTATACATAGCAAGGACACTATTCAATAAAAATTTAACTGACAAACGAGACTGGAAGGAGCTTGAAACGACACCACACTTCGCTTCCCTTTTTGACATACATTTTTTTGTAAGACAAGTCCTTGGGCAAAATAGGGGCCTTATACCATCCCTAAAGAACATCAAATTAGTGTGTATCGTACCTGAGAGTCCCTGGGCGCCAGTAGACCGTCCCTCTCCAGTATCTCCCGCTCCGTGCGGCCCACGTACTTGAACTTGGTGCCCCACGAGAACAGCCCGCCGCTCGAGTACACGCACGCGTCCGACGACGACGGTAACCTGACACAACACGTATTATTAACTCTAAGACCATCCTTTTATTCATATCGGTCTGTAGACAATTTTTTTTTTTGCGTCCCACTGCTGGGCAAATGCCTCCCCTTTTTCCTTCCAAACCTCCCTGTCTTGTGCGATCTCTGGCCATGTTGGCCCTGCGAATGTTATTAGATCGTCACGCCACCTTCGCCTTGGTCTGCCTCGACGGCGATGTCCTGCCTCAGGCGTCCAGTGAATGACGATCTTTGGCCAAATATTATTAACAGTTTAGGTATTCTTTATAATAATGAATATCGCCGATTTAACACATGCAATCATGCACACACATGCATTATCATCATCATTTCAGCCGAAAGACGTCCACTGCTGGACATAGGCCTCCCCAAAGCACCGCCAAATCGACCGCTTCTGTGCTCCTCGCATCCAGCGGATTTCTGCAGCCACAATACATTTCCAGCCGGTCGATTCTGTAAAAATGTCACCGTGAAAACTTAGGTAAAGCGAGTTTGTTTTTGCTAGGAATTGACACTATTGACAGCTCATTCCGCGCTCACTTCACCTAAGTTTTCACGGTGAAATTTTTACAGAATAGCACCGCTGTATTGCCCCTCGACCAAATAAACAAGAGACTTGAAATTTGGCCCCCCATAAAACTTACAGAAATGTAGACTATAAGTTCATCAATGTTTTTGACCGACACATTAATTCAAAAGCAATAAAACTGCAATAAGTTGAGGTCAAGTCCGAGCATTGACTCATACAACTACATATTATTATAATGATAAAAACGGTTAGTAAAAAACATACAGGTATGAAAAAGTGTACTCACGTAAAAAACAGCATCTGTTCAATAGCACAGCACCACACGTGGCGGCACGCGGGGCCGTTTGGACATTTAAAACCCACCGTATGTTTCTTCTGAAATCCATCATAATTACAAGTAAGTAAATTAAACTTTCAAAGTTATATGTGTACAATATGAAGACAGTATCATAGAATAAGTAGAAAACACAAAATTCTTGGAAATAAATAATGGAACAAAACTGTAACTGGACGTCACACATCAAAGAAAGAAGGAATTTTTTCGGGACAAGCACAGAAAATACAAACAGTAAAAAAGGAGTATTTAAAACTATAAAATACTATCATTAACATATTTTACCCGCTATGATCTTAGTGCACGGCTAAATTCGCAAGCACACAAGGCGGGTAGAAGCTAAAAACATTCAGTTTAGTGGTTCTTTAATTTTGCAACAAAAATTAATTAGGCTTGCATCCCAAAGGGTCATGTGAGTATCCCGTTCATACATATTAATTGCCAAACTTTCACAAAAAAACACAAGCGATTCGCTCCTGCCGATCGATTCTGTAAAAATCTCACCGTGAAAACTTAGGTGAAGTGAGTTTGTTTTTGCTAGGAATTGACACTATTGACAGCTCACTCCACGCTCACTTCACCTAAGTTTTCACGGTGAGATTTTTACAGAATAGCACCCTTCGCACAGGTCCAATGGCAACATGTCGAAACATCGACAATTCTGTGCTTTAATAATTATTAATGTATTATACACATAAACCTTGGGGAAGGAGAAGAAGGAAGAGGGGCCCGTGGCTAAATAATAACAGCCGCACAGGTCGATCGATCAGGTTAAGCTACGCTTGCCGCGGTTGGTCTGTGGATGGGTGACCATCTTTATATACCGTGACCCCTCCGTGCCTCGGAAAGCACGTTAAGCCGTTGGTCCCGGCTGTCATTCGTGGATCTTTTACAGTCGTTACGGCAACGGCGACAACCAGTCTTACCAAGGGGTATCGTATTACTGGGTTGTGGAGGTCAGATAGGCAGTCGCATGTAAAATGCTGGTGTTCAGCTGCATCCGGGTAGACTGGAAGCCGACCCCAACATAGTTGGGAAAAGGCTAGGCAGATGATGATGACATATAAATCTTCCGGAATAAATGCTCTAAATTATGGTGAAATCCACATCAAAATCCATTGTGTAGTTTAGAAAATCTAAGCGGTCACAGACACGAAATGCGACCTTTCAGGGTCCCGTAGTAAAAGCAAGGAACCCTTATTTATACTATGTATAGATTCACCAGTGAATATAAACAAAATGCTGTAATGACAACGTCGGAGCATCCGTGTACTGTTCACAGATTCGCATATAGTTGCAAAACCAGCAAATATTGATTGAACTTGATCATTTCAATTTAAACAGCACGACACACACCACGAGTTAATTAAAACTGACTATACACTATGGATCCGTTCAATTACCCATAAAATTGCAACTATTTAGTACATTTTTGCTTTGAAATTATTATAGGCATGTAAAGCGGGTTTCCTAAGTCACGCAAGTCTGGCGCCCATTCCGAAGCTACATTTATTTTAATTTGGTAGTAAAGCAGCAGTAAATGGCTAGCTAACAAATGAGGTAATTGGTCAAAAAAATTCCGCTTCAAAAATTCTTTAGGTACCTATACCGCGTGAGATCACAATCTACGCCTTTCACTCACGATACAAAGAATTGTACTGGTTTTTACTTTCACAAAAGAGTAAAAGTAAGCATAATGGTTATTCAAAATGACCATTATTTGCAACACAATATCCTTTGACCTTTGAGTGACTTATCTTAAGCATTGAAAGGGGTCAAGTACTATTCATTTTGGAAATCCTGTATTGAATTACTGGTAGACACGTGTTTTCTTAACAAAGAAACTGTGCGCTAAGTACTTACCATTCCTTTCAAAACCAGTTCTATATTATTCATGCCCCTGAATCCCTTAGTGAGATTAGAATCCAAGGTTATGGAGCAGATGTACTTCTTTGAATTGACCCCTGTGTGTTACGCAGTATAATTTATTTGAATTCAATTCCTGGGATATTGTTACATGAGTATTCAATTATTCAAATTATAATGCTAAAGGAGAAATTCAGCGGGATTGTCCGGTTACCGCTGGCCCGGAACATAAAGGGCTAAGGAAGGAACACGGGTGGGTTTTAGTCAGTAAGAGTCTGACACTCCCTTCCGTTCCACAGAGCTAGAGGGGTCATTTGATGACTTCCGATTAAAAAAAAAAGGAGAATATAGGTATATGCGAAGGGTTATAAATGTAGGTGAGAGCTTCTTTTCTAAACTAATATTATAAAGAGAAAATATTTGATTTTTTTTTGTTGTAATTTTGTTTGTTACGTTTTCACGCTAAACCTCTGAACGGATTTGGATGAAATTTGGCACATGGGTTGACCATAACCTGGGGTTAGGACATAGGATACTTTTTATCCCGATATTCCCATGGGATCGCGACTTATGCGGGTGAATCCGCGGAGCGTTAATAAGTTACTGAATGAAGGGAGGTCAAGATCGCATAATTATTTGCATGAATTTTTTTTTACAATTTTAAGAAAGCTTACAGACTAATACACGTAAATGGTAACGAAATAGTAAACAACTGACAGTTTCTAATTACAAGCTTCCACATATAAATTACAATGTTAATAGAAGAAGATTAAAGAAAATAAAAGAGAAAAAAGCCAGTAACAATTTTGAATTTCCATCTGCTTGTTACAAGATACATAGCGAGAAAAGACGGCAATAACCTTGAACAACTAATGGTTACTGGCAAGGTGGACGGTAAACGACCAAGAGGACGCAGCCCTTTGCGATGGTCCGATCAGATAAGCTCTTCGCTTGACACGAAATTTCACGATGCGTTGCACCTGGCTAAGGATAGACAGAGATGGCGAAACATCGTTAGGAAAAAGATGTTTTCAAGGGAGGATCACGACCCTCAGTAATGAGGAGCACGACTTGAGGAGGTGTTACAAGATACCAAAATATAGTTTATTTAACTAACTAAAGTCAACAGGTTGTCGTTATTATCAAACTATTTCCTCATTTTGTAATTGATAAGTGTGGTAAGCCCCTTATATAAATTATACATATTTTTTTAAGTAATAGCAGACTTAAGTATAATTATGTCATCATCATCTGTCTAGCCTTTTCCCGACTATGTTGGGGTCGGCTTCCAGTCTAACCGGATGCAGCTGAGTACCGTGTGTACTGTACTTTAGTATTATTATGTACATAAGAGTGTTCTTGCATAAAATCTAAATAATCTGTTTTGGGTGTAAAGTATTAATAATTTTAGAATGTAGCTATGAAAACATTTTTTTTTTATTATTGTAACTGGTGATCTGACCACGTCCTAACATTATGCCAAAATTCAAATTCTTATGTTGCTTAGTTCTCGAGAAAAACCTTTGTGACAGACGGACAGGACAAAAAAGTCATCATAAATAGGTTCCGATATTCGTTTAAAACTGAACCCTTAAAAGTCAAGATAGAGAGACTTGCGCATGCGCATTGTTATATCAGTGTGAAAATCTCACCTCTGGATAATTTAGGTGTACAATAAACATGCGTCCCTCAAAGTTGATCTTCTGCACTTCCGACCACTTGAAGTGATGCGTCTTCCGACTGCCCTGGAACGTTAGGATGCCGCTGTGATTGATGCCCAGGTACAACTGGTTGCCTCTGTGGTCCTGGATTATAGAAATGTATTGTTATGTGAGGCGTTCTGGGGTCGTAGAGGAAATATGAAGGTTTTGTTAAAGTAGGGCAGATGATGGAAAATAATATTCAGGGATGGATAAAGTATACGTGTGTTGTACAGACGCCGGCCGGCACTTCAAGTCAAAGTCAAAATCTAGGAAAAATAGGCTCATTAAAGGCACTTTTGAACGTCAAAAATTACAACAAAACAAAATAGAATTGATTCTAGTCGCCCATTCCAAAAGGTAGTTTAAGCTACTACAATCTCACAAGTTTCAAGCTACTACAATCTGTCAAATTTCTTTAATAGATTTTCAAGTCTAATGCTAAAGCATAAGGTTCAAAGTTGATTGGGAAAATTTTACAGTTTCGGGTAGCTACGCGTCTGTACAAGGAAAGCTCACGATTGAAAACTGTGTAAGGGTCTAGAAGAGAGGCCCCTATAGTGGAAATTAAAATGAACTCATTAGGTACTGATTTCTAAGAAGTAGATAAATAAGGAGACTGGAGGAATTTGTATGGGAAAGACATGGTAGATTTTTTATTGTGAGTGGTTGTTTTTTTGTGGTAGTGGGCGCTAAACTTATCTAAAACATCATTCTGTCTCTATTAACTTCAAACGATTGACTGAGACAGAAAGATCTTTTAAATAGGTTTAGCGATAAATTACGCCACAAATAACAAAATGGATGTAAGGCTACGTATTTTAAAAAATTGTTCCGTTTCTAGCAACCGTTTAAAGATGACAGAGACAACGATGTTTTAAATTCGATTAGTGTTAAACGTATTTAGTGATGTATGGTGCAAAATGGTCTAAAAGCTTAAGTAGATATAAATACCCAATAAAGGAAGGCAACACATATACCCAAACCTTGACAGGATGGGGGTCCACCCCATAGGTGTCGAGCTGGCAGGCGATCTTCACGAATGTTCGCTCGGCTTCCTGCGTCGACATGCCTTTCACGCCGCCACTGCCGCCCGGAGTACCTTCTACTGGCTCCCTATGTAATTCCTGAACAACACCACGAATTAGGGTTGGATTTTTTTATTTTATTTATATGCAACTTCAAATAAAAAAAGAATATATCAAAATCGGACTACTCTGTAAAAAGTTATGCGTGGTCATACATAAAAAAAAAATACGCGTCGACTTGAGAACCTCCTCCGTTTTTACGTCGGTTAAAAATGATTTTAATAATGTGGTTGAGTGGTTAACAAATAAAGTTGGAAATTAAAAAAGTATATGTAATTAAATAAAAAGAACATTCTAACATGGATATACAGAACAGAACAAGAACTATTCTAAGAAATACAAGGAAAGATGGATGAATTACATTATCAACCATTTCCCTCCTGAGTTAAGCCTCTAAAGACTTCAAACCCAGGTTGGTCGAAGCAGGGAAAACCAGCACCCTGCTTGCGTAACACATTATCTCAATCTGAATAATTTTGAAGAATATTGGTGGCCATTGCTTCATATGTTCGAAACATGTTTCTGCTCAACAACGTAAATAACGCAATGAATGTTGTTGAACTGTCAAAATGAAACCCATTGCTACTGATAGTGTGTTACGCAATTACCCCGCTGCTTCTATCAACCTGGTCGAAAATTTGGTGCTGTTCCGCAAACGATGGGACACTTGATATCATGTCCTCATACCTTCACGTTACAGGAACTAATGGATAACTTTGATGGGCACGGTAAGAAGAAGAATATCATCATTCATGTGTAAAGTATGTAGTACATTATAAACATATTTCATTCGGTAATAGGTACACGCGTTGATCGGGTAAAACGAGTTCAACTATCTAAACTGCGTTAACTTTGCCCCCTTGTGCTGTGAACTCTTAACACTGAAAACGTTACAAGTTCATTTGATAACGTCATTTATGGTAACGCTATCACTTTCTATATTATTTATTCAACTTTGTCCACAATTTTATAAAGATACAGCAGTGCGATTCTGTAAACATCTCACCGTGAAAACTTAGGTGAAGTGAGCGTGGAGTGAGCTGTCAATAGTGTCAATTCCTAGCAAAAACAAACTCACTTCACCTAAGTTTTCACGATGAGATTTTTACAGAATCGATCGGCAGTACAGCATAATCCGCCTATAATGTTCCCACTGCTGGGGCACAAGCCTCCTCTTGGTGAGAGGGTGTGGGCCATAATCCACCACGCGGGCCCAGAGCGGGATGGTAGATGTCACATGTCTTAGAATTTTTGGTTCTAGGACACCCCGGTTTCCTCACGATGTTTTCCTTCACCGTTTTGAGAGCAGTGGTGATGAAATAATTTACACAAAGTAAAGCGCCTGTCTGGGTTCGAACCTACGACCTACAACTCGTAAGTTGCGGTCGTTACCACTAGGCCACCACTGCTCACACACAATAAAGGTACAAAGGCGGATTATTTATTTGTGCTTACTTCATTATTCACAGTTAAAAAGACTTTCAACTCCAACATTCCGTAATTCCTATTGCATAATGTATAGTCGGTTCTAAGAATGATTGAGGTGTGTCAATATTTTATTGTATAACCAATACTATGCCCGGCCCATGTGGTACATAGCCCTTGACCTTGTGAACACAAGTCCATCGATAAAGTTCATACAATAAGTATGCAAGCAATTTTTTTACCGGACAGACGCTGAATGATATGTGTGGATAAGACCTAAGAGCCATTTTCCTGTTACGCGAGTTTGCGCACGCGTGCGTGCCTCACTCGCATCCGTGAGTTTAGCGCGTGTAGCTTGCATGACAGGAACGATAGGAAGGGCGGCCTTGCATACGGGCTGGACACATATGTGACACAAATCCGCATGTTAGGAAGCTCCTTAAGGGGACTACATGACCTAAAGCGCTGTCACTGTCGGACTGCATAGAAAAGAAAGAGAAGCGCGATGACATGGTAATTTATTGCAAAATATGAAGCAATTATCTATTTACAAAAAATCTTTTGTTTGGACTAAAAAATTAAAACACTAGTGCTTTACTATGTTGCTTGTAGAATAATCTGCCAAAAAAACAGAATGATCGTATGCATATTAGTATGGTTTTTATTGTGAAAAGCAAGTTTTTAGAGGTATCTTCATGATATTTTCTATCGTTTCAAATTGGTTGTATTGTTTTCAACAGACTATCTAACTAGCATTATCCTGCAGAATATCATAATATTTTTCTGATTTTATTACTGTAGTCAATCATATACATTTAGGCATTATTAAACATGCGTTTAGGTCCTGTAATCCCAAAGACTATAATATAACCACTTGACTGCGCCATACAGTGCCCGAAGCTCAAAAATTATTAGTATTTTGTCGCCTATGTACCTATAGGCTACGGTACTAGTAACCATTTTAGTCATGTCCAAGTGTTAGACCTGTGTGCACGCCAAATATATTAAAAAATATATATATATATGCAATTATAACGCATCAAAATGCCTGCACCGCAGGGGTCTATTTAAAATGGTGGTTGGGTAAACGAGTACACTTTTGAGTCACGCGTTGATATCTTTTGGAAAGGTCTCGTTCTTTTGTTTGACAATTCAAATGCTTCTATCCCTTTCTTTCCCACGGCATGTTTATCGTAACAAATAGTGCTGTTACTTTTAATACCTAGCTGATTGTTGATATCGAAAATAATAAAATTAAAATTAATAAAAATTTTATTCAATTCACTTACTGAAATAAAATACCTACCTATCGTTAACCGACTTCAAAAAAAGGAGGAGATTTTCAGTTCGTCGCTATTTTTTTAAATAGAATCAACAAAGCATTTAATTGAATTAGCAAGATGCATAATTCAAAAATATGTAGACGCTCGTTTATCATTTTTTACAAAGAACAACCAGGACCCTAAAACTTTAATTCGTAAAACATATACCAAATTAATTTCCCTTAAAGAAGTAGAGCAGCCCTAACGATAGGCATACCGACGAGAACTGAGCAATTGCAGCCGCGCGTACTTCCTCGACACGACTCACTACCGCGGGCCGCGGTAGTGAGTCGTGTGCTTCGAAGAAATCGGCCTATACGCTTTCTAGTGGTTATATTCTCTTTGTGTAATCCCCATAATCTGATAATGCAGGTCATAGTCACCTGTATCCGGGCTTCAATGGTGTCCGTTTGTCTTAGTAGTAGCCTCATCTCCGTAACATAGTTGCCAACGTGAATGTTCGGGTCGTAGTCACCTAGCTCGACTGAGAAAAAAAGATTTTTTTAAACAAATGTCAACCCAGAGCAATGGAAAATTAAGTACCTTATGGACAAGAAGCTCTTAAAACTACTTAGATATCTCTTGAATGAATTCTATAACTTAATATTACATTATTTTGTGTTTGTTTCGTTTTTGTTTTTGGCTCAGGCAACAGGCAACAGGCCACATATGAGGTCTTAAAGAAGTCATTATCTCATCATCTACCCAGCCTTTTCTCAACTATGATGGGGTTGGCTACAAGTCTAACCGGATGCACCTGAATACCAGTATGTTACATGAAGCGACTTGTAATGATCGATAATTTAGTTCTTGAGTCCAATACTAGATGGCGTTACTAGGTCCATCGCAATAATTTTAAAGACATAATAATTGGACAACGGACAAGTGACGGTAGCGGTAAAATAAGAAAACCGGAGTGATGTCAATGTTGAAGGATAGAAATCCAACGGTCGCTCCGTAGTTATTTGCATAATTTCTGTAAAGTCACCATTATTCGGATATTACTATCTACAGAATAGACATACGCATAATAGTTGGTGCAATATTGTTGTGAATTTGTGTGCGAGTAACGGAAGTAACGGGGTAAGTGTTTGCGTCTATCTAACGAAGTGTAACTTGAGTAATTGGAGGTTTTGCAAGGCTGACTATTCTCATCTTGTCCTCAGCTTGCAGAAACGCCCCTTACCATTCAGGCACAAGTTCTTAGGCTTCGACTGATAAAGCTACAAAAAACTTGACCCTTCGCGAATTAGGATTGACATATTCGCCACGGTTTACAAGAAACCAATTGGTCTCGAGGCATAGTACCAGGTTTGAAGTCACTCGTCGTGGGTTCGATCCCACCCTAAAGATTTTCTTCTGTTTTCAAGATATTTTTGTTTTATTTTTATTTTGTTTTTTTTGTTACTTTGTTTTATGTTTTTTTTTAATTATTTATTGTTTTTTATTGTTTTCCTTTGTTTATGATTAAGGTGCTTTAGTAATTAGTTTGCGAAGAAACTTAAAGTCGTTAGTTGAGTAAATTTGTTTATGTTACCTATGTTTTTCTTTCTATAATCAGTTTACTTGGAACCCCGGTCATCACATTGGCGCCCACGGGTTAACTGAATGAAAGATAAACAAGGTGCATAACGGTTATGGTCATTCAGTGTAATTAAGGATATAATCTGGACAATCGTTGGTAACTAACATACCTTGTTAAAGTGATTTCGTAAGTTCTACAAGCCTAGTTGCATATCTGTGATTCGGAATAGAAACCTATCTAACGTGTTGTTTTAAAATTGCTATTGTTTATTGAAATTGTATTACTGTGTCTGATCATGGATGTTAATGCGCTGCATAAAGATGAACTTGAGTTTGAATTGGCTTGTCGAGGGATCTCGGACTGTAAGACCGTGGCGACTATGCGGAAATTTTTACGGGAAATTTTAGTTCGAGAGCAGTCGGGCGAGTCGACTATTTCCTTTCAGGTTCCTAAATCCTGCATTGATAACCCGAATAACGAAATATTGATTTGTGAAAAAAAATTATCGGCAATAACTTCACTTGTAACAGAATTATCGCACACTCCAGAACATTCGTTTTTTAGACGTATACACTCTCGTTTGACACACTTATCGAACCGTGCTAAACTTATTATGCCTTCTGAGTCTAGTGACATTGAGAAACACTTGACATTGCTGAAGAACATTCAGGATACCTTGTCGTCACTAAGGCAGCTTGAGCAAGAAGAAGGGGAGGAAGAAGATGTAATTTCCGAACATGATAAAGACATCTTACAGAAGTCGCTGGGCGAAGAGGCGATGCATATAATGGAACAATTGGAAAAGTGCCGAAACTCAGAAAAAACTTCCTTACCAAAGGGTGGTAACACGGAAATTCACCTGAATCGTGCCACAACTTCCGCTGTTACCAACGCTGACATACCACGAACAACCTTAGAGAGACCTAGTCTATCCTCACGGCATCCAGGCTTACAAAGGTCTTCCACATTTGATAATGGCTTCCACAAACGGAAGTTGGTTCCAGTTAAAGATTGGGGTGTCAAATTTAGTGGTAAGGGTACCGTAAGTGTGAACGCGTTCTTGGAAAGAATTGAGGAACTTAAAGAGGCGCGGAATGCTGCCGATGAAGACTTATTTCGGTATGCCATAGACTTCTTCGAAGAAGAGGCATTAATATGGTTTAGGGCCAATAAAGGTGCAGTAGCAAATTGGGGTCAATTAGTGAGGCTACTGTTGGACACGTTTCAGCAACCGTATTACCAAGAGGAGCTATTGGAGGAGATTAAACGGAGAACCCAAAGCAACCAGGAAAGCATTTTGATTTATATAGCTATCATGCAGAATATGTTTAATCGACTACCCACTCCCATTCCTGAAACACAAAAATTGATAATACTTAGAAGGAATTTACAACCGTATTTTCAGAAAGCCATATGCCGAGACACTTTCGATTCAGTGAGCGAATTAACATCAGTTCTAAGGATTATTGAACGCACTAAGTTAAGCTGTGATAATTTCAAGGAACCTACTCAAAGTGATCAATCTCTGGAAAGAGATTTAGCATATAAGGGAAGTACTTCGAATATATCACGAAATGAAAACACGACTGAAGTGGCAGCCATAGATAATAAAGAAGTACTTCTAACAAAATGCTGGAACTGCAGAACTCCAGGACATCGTTTCAGGGATTGTAAATTGCCAAAACAAAGACTCTTCTGCTACAGATGTGGACGTTTCGGGAAAACGACAAATAAATGTTCATGCAATGCTTCCGATAAGGGAAACGACAATTCGGAGTCGATGCCAGCCGATCGAACCCCGAAAAACTAAGTCATTCTACCTCGGATGACTGGCAACAATGGCTACATACAGTTTCGAGTTTTTTTAAAACAGGAAAGATCTGTAATATTAATAAGCACAGTCAAGACAATCGGTATTATGCTGAAATAAAAATTTTAAATCAGTCGTTTGTGGGATTATTGGATTCGGGAGCTACTGTCTCAGTGATTTCGCAGCGATTTGCAATGAAAATTATGAAATTGGGGTTCTCAGAACATAAAGTCGACAAAGAAATGATCTCAACGGCTGATGGCACCTACCATACAATGGATTCCATTGTTCATTTACCTATTGAGTTTACGGGAAAATACAATGTGGTAGATTTTTATATTATGGACTGCTTAAAACATGATATTATATTAGGTATGAATTTTTTTGAGTCATTTAATTTAGTAATAGGAGCAGGGAAACTGATTACTGACATTACGGAAATTAACGTCGCGCAACCAGTGATTTCGAGGGATGAACTTTCTGTTCAACAGAAAGAGCGCCTGGACAAATTGTTAGAGGAAATGGCAGCAGAGATTGGTAAAGGTTTAGGAAGAACATCGTTGATCAAGCATAGAATTGACACCGGGGACAGCTTGCCCATCAAACACAGACAGTACCCCTTAGCTCCTCCAATTATGGCAGAACTTGAAAAGGAAATCCAGGATATGCTGGACAATGATGTTATAGAACCCTCATTCAGTTCATGGCGTTCTCCTGTATTACTGGTGAAGAAATCATCAGGTAAGAATCGATTGTGTCTCGACAGTCGTCAGTTAAATAAGGTTACAGTAAAAGACTCTTATCCTTTGCCTAGGGTTACCACCATATTAGACAGTCTAAAAAATGCTCGGTTCCTGTCAACTATTGATCTACGATCAGCCTTCTGGCAAATTCCACTCGAAGAAACAAGCAAGGAAAAGACTGCTTTCGGACTCGCTGGAAAAGGACTTTATCGGTCTTATTACAAAAAAACGCTCCGGTACTGGTTTAAACCAAGACTAAAAGGTCTAGGTTTGTGACGGTATTAAAGTTAGTACCAGTATCAAAGTGTGTTCCGATTACAAAACGAAGACTATCCGAGGATCTTTTAGTACCAAAGAAGATCCATGGTTCAAATAATATCCACAGATAAGAAACAAAAATGGCATTCTTTCATTCGTTCGTACAGGCTTTATTTGAAGCAACGTTCCGTTTCTATAAATATTTATATTATAATATCACTTGAAATGATTAAATAATTATTTATCATTACAAAAATATGTCATAAATTGTTCTTTATTTAGGTTACAATATAATGAACAAGCACAACTTGTACTTTTGACGCGCTTTTTATAATCAAGTGGCCATATTTTTAAACACCTCTAGTGTGAAATGAAGTGAATTACATTCGGCGACAGCCCGCGTCATTTAAAGTAAATGTTTGCGTCCTTTTGAATATATAAATGCACTTCTTATTTATTAATATTATTCTTAGTAAGTATTTCTGTTACTAACAGTATGTTAGTTGGTTTGTTCGTGAATTGTTGTGTGTGATAAATCGTCGGCTAGTTAAAAAATGGAACAACAAAAGAAAAAAAGGGGTGAAAACTGGAGTACTGAAGAAAAAGTTAGTAAAATATAATTTTTAAATTATTATTACGTAAACAATGCCTTGTTTCATCTTATTTCGACTACCTAATGCGGATGTTCTTATTATTATAGGAAATATTACGTGAGCTTATTGCTGAATCAGCACATATTATCGAAGATAAGTCCACGAAAACCTCAGTAAACATGCAGAAAACTAAAGAGTGGAAGAATATACGGATTAGGTAAGTACTTATTGCTTGTATTATGTGTACAAGTTCGTTATTTACGTGATATTAATCGGTATTTATTATTTTTAGATTTAATGAGATATCGGGTAAATGTCGATCTGATGGAGAATTAAAGTTGGCTTGGAAAAGAATGAAGTTGTCCGCTAAATCCAACTTATCTACCCATAGGAGGGACCTATCAAAGACAGGCGGTGGCGACAAACCACCATCACCTTCTCCCGAGGACTTAAAAATAATGGCGATTGCTCCTCACGACTTTGTCATTGAAGTTAATGACTACGATAGTGATGCATTGGTAAGTAAAACTTCATAAACATAATCATTTCACATAGCATTTAATTAAAATTTATTGATTTTACATTATTTATGTAGGATGTGCTCTGATAAGTGCTTTTAGAGCATGAAATTTACAATCAAACATGATGTCCTACGGTTATACATGATAGGTAATAATTTCGTTAATAATAACATAGGACACAAAACACTGGACTACTATAGAATAACAAAATTATAAAATGACTATATAGAAGTAATGTACATGACATTACTTCTGTAAAGTCATTTTATAATTTTCCATGATTCATAACAAACCTATCTGTCTATTTTCAAAGTGCAAAATACCTAATTCAATTGTAGACAAAATACAGCAGTCGGTGTGAAAACATGTAAATTTATTTCTTTTAGAATCCAGTTCCCGTGCCTACAACTGCAGAAACAATGTTCACTGACCCTAACCCTGCTCCCAGTTTTGAAGAAACTGGACAATATGATGCAATACACGAGGAAAATCCAGAACACCCTTTTGAGAAAGTGCAAGGTAAATAATAGTTATTTAAGTCCAGCTAGTCACGCCGTAACGGCTACACGAATTTGGATGGAACTTAAAATGGACTTTATCCCAGCAGTATGTACCTGTAGGATAATTTTAACGTTCTTTTCGCGGGCAAAAGCCAGTATAATATAATTACAATCCAATATGTAGGTACACAAGTTCGTTTTAATATCTTGCATATTTAATTTGCTAAAACCTGTGGATTGTTATATATTTTATTTTGTTTTAGCGATACTCAACGATCCAACTACAGAGACAGAAAGTACCAGAATGTTGATAATAACGAACAATGATACTGTTAACTCAAGAAGCACTACAAAAAAAAGGAAAAAAAAGAGCTTGCAAATTGGGTATGTATATAGACATAATTACCTACTACAATAATTAATACTCTCCGTGGGGGACAAGTAAACAATACAATTTCCCTGCGTCGTATATATATACTTATATATTACACACACATAAATATACTTATATATTACGACTAAATATAATTGTAAAAATATTTGCTTCAAGTGTAGTCACTAAAAGAGACCCATGGATGTTTTGGAACGAAAGTAATTTGATAAATGTACTGTTTATTTTCTATTTTACATTAAATTACATTAAATTGCATTCATAAACATTCATCGGTTTCTTCCTAAACTTCAACTAGGTTTATACGACGACCATGGTTACTTATCTCCTTTGGTGACCGTATTGCAATACCATATACATGTTGGTGTTGCAATACCATATACATTTTATGAAACAATCTTAGATATAACATAATTTACAATCACTATCAAAATTAGGCAGAAAACCTAAAGCCTTGATAGGTCAACTGGAAGAGCATTTCCCTGGATACAACATATTTATTACTCTAATATTACTGGTACATGTTAAAAATAAAATTACTAATTATTCTATTTGATTTTACAGAAGTGAAGAAACGCGGCAGTCAATTGTACAAAGCAATACAGATTTTAAAAGAAAACAGTTAGAAATGATGGAAGTGGAACACAAATTTAACATTAAAATTGCTAACTTAAAAATAAAAAAATTGGAACTAGAAATAGCTGTATTGGAAAGTAAGAAATACACCAACACTGAAGAATAAAACAGACATCGTCATCCTGTAAACAGAATTGAGTGAGGAAGATTTTAAATAGGTTCACAAATCGTTTGCAGAAAATTAGTGGACGTTTTACGTGAGGATTTATCCCACATAACAGTTACAGACATGAGACAGTTCCCTGACACGGCGCCCTTCACCAGTGTTCAGCTTTAGATTATAATTATTAACGTATTTGTAAATATCCTGTTATGTGAAATTATTATTTTCAGATACTTATTTACTGCAAATATGTACTTACTAATAGATTATTAATTAAATTAAAATACAAGTTATTAAATAGTTTAAAAAAAATCACAAAAAATGTGTTTCAATAAACTGCCTTCTCCTAATATTTCCTCTTACAGAAGGTGGAATATACCTTTCTACTACAGGTTCCCTTGATGAAGATTGCCGTATGTTATCTTCCTCACCAGGAAACAGGTCTTCCCTCATGTCGATGGCAATATTGTGGAGGACAGCACATGCAACAATTGTTTTTTTTGCTGTTTCAATATCCCCAAACATGCCTCGTAATAGGCAACGAAACCGTTGCTTCATTAAACCAAAACACCTTTCCACCGTGTTCCGGGTACGAATATGGCTGCTGTTATACCTCTCCTCTTGTGGTGTGGTGGGGTTACGCAATGGTGTAAATAAATATGGAGTGCAAGGATAGCCACTGTCACCCAATAATATTCCAGAGAAAGCGCCAGCCTCAAACCTCTGTTTTAATCGACATTCTCGGAATATTCTGGAGTCATGTACACTTCCACGCCATCTGGTAACAATGTCCATGATTTTCAGGTCAGCATCACAAACCACCTGAAAAGTGACAGCATATTTGAACTTTACACTCCTCTCTGTTATTTTAATATGACGTTGGAAATAATTAAAATAATCAAATAAATTATTCACTATTGTATCAAGTTAACAACTATTAGATCAAACTAAAAGGTCATATAAAGACAATCACAACATAAAATATTTGTTTAAAAATTACCTGTACATTGATTGAAGAAAATCCTTTTCTATTAATATATAACTGACCTCCATCAGCATTTACTTTCTTTACTCTTATGTGAGTACAGTCTATTGCCCCAATAACTGTAGGAAAATTTGCAATACTGCGGAATTTCCTTATGGTTTTCTCCTGTTCACTTAAAGTAGTAGGCATTTTTATGAATCTTGGGGACATCCTTGACAAAATGTCCGCTACCTTTTTACAAGTTTTGCTGATAACTGGTTGAGACACACCATGTAAATCAGCTGTATCGTCTTGAATCTACAAATAAAACAATAATATCAGTATATCATTTGGATTTTGTCTAATGTTATGTTAGCATTGGCCAAGGGTGGGGTACTTACTTCATGGCGAGCCCAGTTGCGTAATGCGCAAACCACTTGCAATTCAGGACTCAGTGGGCATCCTCGAGGGTCGTGGGATAAATCCTGACGTAAAACATCCACTATTTTTTCCCCAAAACGTTTTGTGAACCTATATTTATACTTAAAATCTTCGTCACTTAAATCAAAAGGATTTACGCGATGACGATGTCTGTAAGATCGCCGAGACGTTTCCAGTATATCCAAATCTTCCAAATCCATCAAGTCAATCATATTAATATCCATTTTTTTACGATTTGCAAATAAAAAGACACACTAATAATCAACGCTAACCTCAAAAATAAATTAGTACCGATGTCAAACCACGGTTAAACTAGGGGTCTCGGCGGACTAACTTTAGTACCATAGATAGTTCATGAACTAGTGATAAACTTCATTTTGTAATAGCGTTTTATTTAGTCATGGTTTAAACCTAGTGATAATCCCAGTACTAAATTTAGATCGCGTTTTGGAATAAGACAGTATCAGTTCAAAGTCATGCCATTTGGACTAAGTAATGCATCTCAAACACAACAACGTTTGATGGATCGCCTGTTCACGCCGGAATTTGAAAGTAGAGTGTTCACTTACTTGGATGATATCGTCATATGTGACGACAGCTTTGACGGTCATTTATCGTCATTATCACATGTAAAAAATCAGCTTAAGGAAGCAGGACTAACGATCAATCTGGAGAAATGTGTATTTGCGAGATCATCTTTAAAATACTTAGGCTATATTGTAGACAAGGAAGGGTTACGTACAGACCCGGATAAAGTGAAAGCTATACTCGACTATCCCAGGCCAGCGACTTACACGGAGCTAAAGCGTTTTATTGGTCTGGCTAGTTGGTACAGGCGGTTTGTGGAAAATTTTGCAATTGTCGCAGCTCCACTACATGAATTAACTAAGGGAGGCAAGAAGACAAAACGCATAGTATGGAATAAAGAGGCTGAAGATTCTTTCTTAAATCTAAAGACTGCCCTGACTTCGACGCCAGTATTAAGAGTGCCAGACTTCACAAAACCTTTTTCTATTCAATGTGACGCTTCTAATAGGGGGACTGGGGGAGTTTTGTTTCAAATAGCCGATGGCCTGGAGGCTCCCATTGCTTACACGAGCAGAAAACTGTCGGAAAGAGAATGCAAGTACTCAGCGTCTGAGCGAGAACTATTAAGTGTTCTGCATGCTGTAGAACAGTTTCGCCCATATGTTGAAGGGAATCATTTTAAGGTCATTACGGACCATAGTGCCCTTCAGTGGCTACACCGTAATAAGGACCCTCATGGGCGTTTGGCAAGGTGGGCTATGCGCTTGCAACAATTTGATTACGAAATAGTCCATCGCAAAGGTAAATATAACACGGTGCCGGATGCTTTATCTAGAGCGATTGAAGAAGAAATTAACCTAATAGAGATAAAACCAGAAGATAAAGATGAGTGGTATAAATCAAAGGAGGACTTGGTGCTGTCTGGGAAGAATGATTCGGATTGGGAAGTCAGTCAAGGACAACTGTGGAAATACATGAAATTAAAACAATTTCCCCATGAAAATGACAGTTGGAAACTTGTGATTCCAGAAAAGCTTCGTCAAGGAATCCTAAAGGAATGTCATGATGACCCCACAGCCGGTCACTTTGGTGTTAAAAAATCGGTCAACCGCGCGAGACAGCAATATTTTTGGCCGACATTGATCCAGGATATGAAGAACTACGTACGGAAATGTGAAGTGTGTGCAAAATACAAGCACTCACAAAGTAGGCCATCTGGTTTAATGGGAAAGCAACGAGAGGTAACAGAACCCTTTCAAATAATATCTATGGACCTAATGGGACCTTTCCCAAAATCTAAGCATGGCAATACTATGCTGCTAGTCATAACATGCTGGTTTAGCAAATTCTGTTTTCTATATCCACTCAGAAATGGAAAGTCATCAACTATAACTCAAATACTGGAGGAACAGATATTTTTAATGTTTGGAACCCCTAGTGTAATAGTTTGTGACAATGGAAAGCAATTTGTATCCAACCAGTTTAAGGATCTAGTTTCAGGGTACGGTGTAAAATTGTGGTATACCCCTTACTACCATCCTCAGGCCAATCCTACTGAGCGGGTAAACAAAGTCATTGGCTCGGCTATAGCCTCTTACGTTGAAGATAATCACAAAGAATGGGACAAATATATACCACACATAGGACATGCAATCAGAACATCGGTTCATGAAGTGACGGAAAAAACACCATCCTATTTGTTTTTTGGACGCGAGACGATGGTCCAGGGCATGAAACCCTATAGCTTTGAACCAGAGGAACCGATTACCTTCGACAAAGGGAAATTTGAAAGAAATATAGCCTTCAGGAGTAAGATTTATGACGAGGTTAGTGAAAGGATACGGCAGTCACATGAGACCAACAGCAAACAGTACAACAAGAGACGGCGCATATGTAACTATAAAGTCGGTGACCTGGTTTGGAAACGCACGAAACTCCTATCAAATGCTGATAAGGCTTTTATGTCAAAACTGGCCCCTAAGTTTGAAAAAGCAGTCATAGCAGAAAAGATATCAGGCGACGTTTACAGATTAAAGAGTTTCAGAGGCAAAGATTTAGGAAAATGGCATTCTTGTGACCTTAAACGTTTGGGTTGAATCCGGTTGGATTCTTTAGAGGAGAGGGGATATTGTAATGATCGATAATTTAGTTCTTGAGTCCAATACTAGATGGCGTTACTAGGTCCATCGCAATAATTTTAAAGACATAATAATTGGACAACGGACAAGTGACGGTAGCGGTAAAATAAGAAAACCGGAGTGATGTCAATGTTGAAGGATAGAAATCCAACGGTCGCTCCGTAGTTATTTGCATAATTTCTGTAAAGTCACCATTATTCGGATATTACTATCTACAGAATAGACATACGCATAATAGTTGGTGCAATATTGTTGTGAATTTGTGTGCGAGTAACGGAAGTAACGGGGTAAGTGTTTGCGTCTATCTAACGAAGTGTAACTTGAGTAATTGGAGGTTTTGCAAGGCTGACTATTCTCATCTTGTCCTCAGCTTGCAGAAACGCCCCTTACCATTCAGGCACAAGTTCTTAAGGCTTCGACTGATAAAGCTACAAAAAACTTGACCCTTCGCGAATTAGGATTGACATATTCGCCACGGTTTACAAGAAACCAATTGGTCTCGAGGCATAGTACCAGGTTTGAAGTCACTCGTCGTGGGTTCGATCCCACCCTAAAGATTTTCTTCTGTTTTCAAGATATTTTTGTTTTATTTTTATTTTGTTTTTTTTGTTACTTTGTTTTATGTTTTTTTTTAATTATTTATTGTTTTTTATTGTTTTCCTTTGTTTATGATTAAGGTGCTTTAGTAATTAGTTTGCGAAGAAACTTAAAGTCGTTAGTTGAGTAAATTTGTTTATGTTACCTATGTTTTTCTTTCTATAATCAGTTTACTTGGAACCCCGGTCATCACAGACTGCTTATCTGACCTCCACAACCCAGTTACTGGGTAAAACTATAATACCAGGGGGTATTAGGCCCGTAATCCACCAAAGCGGAGAGGAGAGGAGAAGTCTCATTTTTGTATAGAATTTCGTGCGAGCAAGCGGGCAAGCGGAATTCTATAGAAAAATGAGACATCTCTCCACTCCGCTTTGGTGGATTACGGGCCTTATAGTTTTACCCAGTAACTGGGTAAGACTAGTTGTCAGACTTTCGGGCTTCTGACGACCCGGCCCGTAACGACTGCCAAAGATGACAGCCGGGACTAACAGCTTAATGTGGTATCCGAGACACGGAGGGGTATTGATATGTAAAGATGGTCACCCATCCACGGCCCAACCGCGGTAAGCGTAGCTTTACCTGATTTATCGACCCGTGCGACTAGTATCACTTAGCCACAAGCCCCCCAAAAAGACGAACCACCCCCCCCCAAAGCCCCAGCCCTAACCCCTTAGAGAAGTCGGATACTAATTATTTATAACTGGCAGCTTTCATAAAATACTCTTGGAATGTATCAATAGTCGATAATTTGCCAACACAAGCATGAAGCAATCAATTCATACATTTTGTACAGTAGATTTGCTGCAAGCAAGTTGATAATCATTTTCAATTAGATTTCAATGTGTGCAATATCAATAGCTCACAATTACCGATATAGGCAACAGTACAATGTCCACTTATGTATAAAACTGCTCTATGTAATAAATAGAAGCATGGCGATGCAAGCTGTTGTGCGCAAAATCAGTCACTTCCAGGAGGCCTTATCAGTTTGCCCTTGCAATGATGTAAGCATTGTAGACACGAAACACAATGTTACCTCAAAAACTATAAAAAATCCCATAACCCTTATCAGTGACGAAGTGTGATAGATAATTATGGTGATACCTCTTACTGAACACGAGTTGGTGTTAATAAGTACTCGGCAAATTATTTCAATTTCAAGATCATTCAATTTGTATGGATTTGATCTGAAGTGTAGGTAAACATGCTCCTGTTTTTTGTATTGCCGCCTTGTGCATAGATAATATTAAAACTATAAATGATTAGGATAGGCAAACCTTATCCCAGTTATTTTATGAGTATTACAAGTAGTAAGATTTTAATGGAACAATTTTCCACCATAGATTTTCTCGTTGGTCTAGTGGTTACAAGTGCTACTACTGAACATGAGGTCTTGGGTCCGATTCCCATGTCGGGTAAAGTGTTATTTGGTTTGCCATTTGGATTTGTGCCCGGTTGATGGCAACAGTCTCGGCCCTTTTGCATATACACCACATTTCCCCAGTTGTGTTTAGGAGGTGTACCTGTGTAGTCACGAGCATAAGTATGTATACACTTGGCTTTATTCAAAGGCGATTTTCTCCTTTATTTTTCAATAAAATTTTATGTTATTACGAACATAGTATTTTCGAACCCATAGGTTTATGTAAAGTGTCGTATTTCAACTTTGCATTCGTTATTTCGTGAAAAAATCGCAATTGAAAGTTGTCAAGTGTTGACATATTAGTGCTCGTGACTTCGTGACACCTTCGAAGAATTTATAGACATAACTATGGTACTTTTAAAAAAGGCATCATAATCTTACTTTGTATAATAAGCGCTCCTAACATAGCTGCTTCATTGGATGTACAGTATAGTCTCCCATGCAGGAGATCTCTCTTCAGCTGCAAATATATCTGGAACCTTGTCACATCTTCCTTTAAGAGTAGAGGATTTGGCGGGTAGAACTTCACTCGGAAACTAAACAGTATGGGTGATGCATCTGCAAAGAAAATTGGGGGTGTAATAGAGCTTTAGTACATTCTGTGTTAATTGTTTATTATTATGATCAGTAGTAGAAAATAGTTCATGTTAATTAAATTAAAAAAAAACCGGGCAAGAGCGAGTCGGACTCGCGCACCGAGGGTTCCGTACTTTGTAGGTATGTAAATAGTTTTAATTTTTTTTTTTTGTAATGTAAATTTACGTTTTTCAGATTTTTTTTTTCCTTTACCTGTGCTACATGATTCTTGCCCAATTTCATGATTCTAGGTCAACGGGAAGTACCCTATAGGTTTTGATTCCGGAATATAAACGCCCGTATCCTTTGATTGCGTCGACGTACTTAAGTATTTGATATTAATTTCAACTTGATAACTCCACGCGATTTTTTGTCAGATTATTCTACAAGCAACATACTAAAACACTAGTATTTTAATTTTTCAGTCCAAACAATAGATTTTTTGTAATAAAATAATTGCTTCATATTTTGCAATAAATTACCAGCGCGGCGTTGTGTTATCGCGCTTCTCTTTCTTTTCTATGCAGTCCGACAGTGACCGCGCTTTAGGTCATGTAAGCCCCTTAATATTATTTAATATCTGGCTGACCCAGCAAACTTCATACCTCCTCAGAATCAATAAATACAAAATGTATGAGATAATGAATTATCTTAATTTTTTTTTCATGAATATTTCCCATGTTTTTAGAGATAATAAATAGATAAATAAGTTTTAACAAATTATGTGGCCAACAGTCTCATTCATCTAAATTGTAATAATGAATGTGTAGGAGTTATAAACAAATGCTATCAATTGAAACAGTGTACTCAATCTAGTATCTTCATGTAGTCAATTATGAATGATAGACAAAACAACAGATGTGGGTGGTAAACATACCTTTGACTTGTTTCAGTATTAACTTTGCCATATGCAGCCAATGCTGAAAACAAAATAAACAATGTCACTGATTGTTTAATGAACACTGAAAATAAACAATTTTCGGCTTCATGATGAGATATTTAGAGCTTAGGATATGAAGACAGGTCTATGTAACTGGGATTATATGGAAGACAGGTCTCTATGTACTGGGAAATAAGCGTTTTATTTTTTCTTTTAAATTCTTATAAGAAAAAATAAAACGCTTATTTGCAGTAAACATGACGCAGAGAAAAACACACTGCACTTAGTGCTTCAGACTATTGTATGTGGTATACAGAGACGTAGCATTGGAAGGCCTCCCACAAGGTGGTCCGACGACCTTGTGAAGTCCGCAGGTACTTGTTGGATGCGAGAAGCACAGAACCGGTCAAAGTGGAGGTGCGTCCACTGCTGGCCGTGGACGTCTTTCGGCTGAAATGATGATGATGATGCAGAGCTTTGCAGGTATCTGAAAAAAAACCCATACAGACCTATCCTTGGCTGAGATCAATCCGTGGGGTAGGTAGTGTTCATAGGTTTTCCGTTCAGAACTTTTCAGAAGCAGCATTGCTGGATATTGCCTAATTAATAGGCTGACCCACTATGACATAGGACTTAAACATAACTGGCTAATATGACTCTAAGGTCTCTACTGACTTCAGGCCAGGTGTCACATTATTTTTCTTAGTTTGGAAGTATTGTGAATTTCAGGCTTTCAATTACTACCGTCGTCAATGAAAGAAATTAAATGCCTTTTGGTATTGGCTTTTTGGTGGGGTGGGGTTTACATTATGAAATTAGTTGTGACGCAGTAGCATTACATTTCTGTTTGTTGCTTTTCTGATGTTAGTTGAATTTATATGCTTTTAGCCGCACAGGTCGATCGATCAGGTTAAGCTACGCTTGCCGCGATTGTCTGTGGATGGGTGACCATCTTTACATACCGAGACCCCTCCGTGCCTCGGAAAGCATGTTAAGCCTTTGGTCCCGGCTGTTATTTGTGGATCTTTGACAGTCGTTACGGGTAGTCAGAAGCCCGAAAATCTGACCAAACAACCAGACTTACCAAGGGGTATCGTATTACTCAGTAACTGGGTTGTGGAGGTCAGATAGGCAGTCGCTCCATGTAAAATACTGGTATTCAGTTGCATCCGGTTAGACTGGAAGCCGACCCCAACATAGTTGGGAAAAGGCTAGGCAGATGATGAGTTGAATTTATCTGCTTTTCAATAAACCGAGAGTTAGTTAGCTATAACCCGAAACAGAATAGTCAAGCTACTGGTTCATAATGTAAACCCCATTATGAATACTTCACCCCTGTTATCAATCAAATGAAAGCTTCAGTTGGACATACTCCAACTGAATTTTTGATGAACTGGCTAATTTTGTAATTCTCTTGAATATTGAATGGTGGTAAAATTATACACCTTAAGAAGCGTGTTTAATTTAAATAAACTGTTTTTTGGAAGGTTTAATCTGCAGTGCAATTTCAAGATCACTAGTTATCAGTTGGATTGACAAATATCTACTGAGGTTCAGAGGGTCATCTTAATCTTTGAAATGTATGATTACAAGATGGCAATAACATTTTAATACTATTTTTTTTTTCTATCTTGATATATAGTCTTGGGAGATGCTGCTAATATAGCCAATTAAAAGGAAAGAGGTTTCTTAACTTTTGTTTTTAATGGCACTGAATTAACAACAATAGCACAGGCATAATAAAAACACTACATTATTTTTAAAAGTTAGGTTTGAATCAAACATTCAGTGAGAAAACTCTTCAGAGTATTCTTGGCAAATATTCAAGCACTTCCTCAATTGATTTTACTGTTTCTTTGACTGATTTATTTAGACAGACTGCCATAAACAACCTAAACATGTTAGAGATCTCCTAGAACATAATATTTGTAAAAATCCACTGACAATTTCAGATCTCATTCTTCATAGGTACTACTATCATATAGTCATAGTGACCCTGAAACAGACCAGGGTCACTATGACTTATTGTACTTGTAATAAAGCTACAGAATATTAGCTCACCCTTTGGCCACCGGCGTCCACATACCGAAGTCCGAAATAATCAGTCTCAGTAAGATTCAACTGTTGACACACATGCTCCAATAGAAACTTGCCCTTGTAACTTGGCTGAAAACAAACGTCATTTAATAAAGATTCATAGGAAAAAGAACCATTAATTATTTACAAAAATACTCACGTGAAATTCACATTCTAATATTTCTGTATCTTCTAAAAGTCGCACTGTACATTTATAAACAATATCTCCGCGACTTTTGAACATGCTGCCAACTATTTATGTACCACAATATCACGTTAAATATTCCTAACAATGAAACATTTTAATTAATTAACGCATTGCTAACTTAATTTTGATTCCATTTAAGAGTTCATTCAAATTTTCATTTGTTTCGTTTCGATTTCGACAAGAACCTGAATGGGGTGCGGACAGTGCGGTGCGGGGGTGAGAAAATTTGACATTTCCTATTCCTACGTTCAGTATTTTCATAGCATAGAAAAAAAACTTGAGACTAATGTTTTGTGCATCGCAATTTTTTTATTGTTTATTAGAATTTAAAATTATTGAACCCATTCCAATGTAGTGCTTGTTTAGACATGTATATGAACAAGAACAAGTCAAGACACCGTTAATTTAGTTGAAGGTTGTATCGAACTCCAAAAAAATATTTTAATTTTAGAATGTAGTCCATGTCCACATTTTTTAACACATTATTTAACCAGACTACTTAGTAAAAGGTATTGTTTGGTTTCCAAAAAATCTTTTTATACCAGCACGTGTTGTGTTGTCACAAATTAAAATTCATTCATTCTTATTTCTGAACGAATTTGCAAATGACCCCCTCATATCCGTTTTATGTCTGATGTTGCCAGACTTAACAAAATTTCCCCAAAGTACTGGTATATCATTTTCATTTTATTCTTCTTAACAAAAAAACAGAAATATTGTCAGAATGCCTTTTTCATAAATTTTCTTAGTTATTATATGATCCGTCTTCTTCTTTGGGAATAAACATTCTTATAAATACTTTAAAAAATCTACAATAACTTCTTATTTTAGGTTTTTTATATCACCTACCGAGCATGACTATGTCAGCAAAATGGTGCTAACGCGAACGCTGCTAAATTCTGGGCCACACAAAAAATAACATCACAACTATTTTTGCCATCGACACGCCAAGAAGAACTTCTTAGACCTGAATTTTAAATTGTTATTCCATCATTCCGTCCTTGCCATAAAGGGATCCTTCTCTCATTCTGACACTGTTACAATAAATGCATCTTATTACTTCCAACAGTTCCAACCAAACCCAGGACCCTATGGTCCTTGACCCACGGCCACCAGAACACCTTACCTTTCCGAGGTAGGATGGTAAAGTTTTCGAGCTCGCTCTTGTCTTGCATTCTCAACTTTTTTTAATGAGTTTGCTAAGTAACGACTACACCACAAGTGCCAGTAGGCAATGAAAACAAAATTAGTTCGCCCGTATTTCTCCTAATAAGTCTTCAGGTTCAATAAAGATAGCACATAGTCACGACGAAATAATATAGGGTTTCCATTTTTTTCTTCGGAGAGCTTACTCCCACAGTTTTCGTCTTTTAGCATATTTGGGAAATACCCCATACATGTCCCAAAGAGGTATATTTTCTCCGTATTTTTCAAAATCTTGGACTAGTGATAGTAGTGACATCTGAAGCGAGCAAGTGGCAGTTTTTATCCCCATACAACCATTCCTTTCTCTTTAGAATTACCAGCGTTAATTTTAAAAAAATAGTACATTTTAAATAAAGCGTTGCCACACCGAGCGCCGGAAGTGACTCTTCCTATTCCAGCCAGCTGAAAGAGCAACCATTTCTCGTCCATTCTGTTGGAGTCTATCTCGGATATTACACGTGGATTGTAATCCGTGGTGAGTGTCAGAAGAAATTGTTTAGTGCAGTGTTAAAAAGTGATATTAGTTTTCCGTAAGCATAAACGATTGTGTTTTTCAATAATATTGGCAAGAATTTACGTCGACTTTGTATTAGCTAACTCGATTCATAATGTGGTGTAATTCTAAACCTACAAATAACACGTTTTACATCCAACGTATGGTTACGTTAACTTGTGAAAAAATTATATACTTCATTTGTTCTTTGTTATATTCAAATGTCGAATTAGACATAGTTCTCGTTTGCTTACGCGTCACACTTGTTCACCTACCGGCTCGCCACAGTCGCCACCACGTGGTTGATGCACACTTGTTTTCTCTTTTCCCTAATTGTTGTTACTTTGTCTGCTCAAATATAAGTAGCTCCTAAGTTAATGGAATATAAGTAATGGCAATAAATCGTTAATTTTCATACATTCGCCGTAATGGCTGACATCCATTGTGAAATGTCAAGATAGGGCGAGGCGGCCATGCGGCCGCCATATTGCCGGCCGAGCGATACATGAGGTTGCGACCTTGCAGATGCCGGCTCGCATCACTCTACCCCTTGCACTTTTCTTATCAATAACAGTTTTTTAACTAGCTTCTTTTTTTTTGTTCTAGACTAACCAAAAATGGGCAAGGAAAAGATTCACATTAACATTGTCGTCATTGGACACGTCGACTCCGGCAAGTCCACAACCACTGGTCACTTGATCTACAAATGCGGTGGTATCGACAAACGTACCATCGAGAAGTTCGAGAAGGAGGCCCAGGAAATGGGCAAGGGTTCCTTCAAATACGCCTGGGTGTTGGACAAACTGAAGGCTGAGCGTGAACGTGGTATCACCATCGATATTGCTCTGTGGAAGTTCGAAACCGCTAGATACTATGTCACCATCATCGACGCTCCTGGACACAGAGATTTCATCAAGAACATGATCACTGGAACCTCCCAGGCTGACTGCGCCGTGCTCATCGTCGCCGCCGGTACCGGTGAGTTTGAGGCTGGTATCTCTAAGAACGGACAGACTCGTGAACACGCTCTGCTCGCTTTCACACTCGGTGTCAAGCAGCTGATTGTGGGCGTCAACAAAATGGACTCCACTGAGCCCCCATACAGCGAACCCCGTTTCGAGGAAATCAAGAAGGAAGTCTCCTCTTACATCAAGAAGATCGGTTACAACCCACTTGCTGTCGCTTTCGTACCCATTTCTGGCTGGCACGGAGACAACATGTTGGAGCCCTCAACCAAAATGCCCTGGTTCAAGGGATGGAACGTTGAACGCAAGGAAGGCAAGGCTGAAGGCAAATGCCTCATTGAGGCCCTCGACGCCATCCTGCCCCCAGCTCGCCCCACAGACAAGGCCCTGCGTCTTCCCCTCCAGGACGTATACAAAATCGGTGGTATCGGAACGGTGCCCGTAGGCAGAGTCGAAACTGGTATCCTAAAGCCTGGTACCATCGTCGTCTTCGCCCCTGCCAACATCACCACTGAAGTCAAGTCCGTGGAGATGCACCACGAAGCCCTCCAAGAGGCTGTCCCCGGTGACAACGTTGGTTTCAACGTAAAGAACGTGTCCGTCAAGGAGTTGCGTCGTGGATACGTCGCTGGCGACTCCAAGAACAACCCACCCAAGGGCGCCGCCGATTTCACAGCACAGGTCATCGTGCTCAACCACCCTGGTCAAATTTCAAACGGATACACGCCTGTGCTGGATTGCCACACAGCTCACATTGCCTGCAAATTCGCCGAAATCAAAGAGAAAGTGGACCGTCGTACGGGTAAATCCACTGAAGACAACCCCAAGTCTATCAAATCTGGAGATGCTGCCATCGTCAACCTGGTACCCTCCAAGCCTCTGTGTGTTGAGTCCTTCCAGGAATTCCCTCCCCTCGGTCGTTTCGCCGTGCGTGACATGAGGCAGACGGTCGCTGTAGGTGTCATCAAGGCAGTCAACTTCAAGGAAATCGGTGGTGGTAAGGTGACCAAAGCCGCCGAGAAGGCCACCAAGGGCAAGAAGTAGCTAGCGCTGTTAACAGCACAATTTTTCATTCAACTGCGATACTTCATTCACCGCAAGGTGTTCCGAAGGAAAGAAGGGCTACAAACTCATTCCTTTTCTATATTTTTTACAAGGCTTATACTGTAACATTATTTTATAATTTATATAAGGTTATATCTGAACTATTTTGTTATAACTGCAAACTAATGTGTAAATTCATAGAAGATTAAAGGTAGCCTCCAGTAAAAATTACTCTGAATTTTCATTTTACCTGAAAGCCAATACACAATCAATTCCGATACAATAAGTGCCAATCGTTACAAAACGAAGGTACACACACCTAGATAAGTACTTTAAGTACATACACACACATTAAAACCACTTAACCTTTTTATTTCTATTATCCAAACAAAGGAAAATGGAAATTCTGCTGACCTGTCAATTTTGGCGAAGATCACTTACGTTACGCAGTGAAAAATCTGCCAAGCGCCACTAGGTACGTACCTATGTTTCAAAATGAAAAGGCGAATGAACTCTGAAACTATTTCTGAAAGCAGGAAATAGGTGGACATAAGATTGCTCTAAATTGATTTACATTCCTACAAAAGAGTGGAATGGTAGTGCTTTGGCACCTACATACATAGGTTTTGAATTATTATTAGGTGTAATTTTAATATTCTGGCTTGAGCTAGGCCACTTTCGAACAGTACCTACCTACTTATATTATTACATAAGTAAGTTATTCTTACCTTTCAAGTATGTTTATTATCTACCATTCTCTCAAGTAAGCTTCAATAATATTGGTCTCGTCATTATTAGTAACGTCGAAAATGCAGATTCGCTCGACGTGAGTCGTGTACAGATTTAATTATGTGATAAATTGATAACAGATCGTGTGGCTGATAAGGATATTTTTTTTTCGTGCTACACTATTTTAGGTTTTCAGGATAATTAACTACCTACTTAAGTATAAAGTTCATCTTGACCTAAACTAAACCTATACTTTTTATGTAGTGCACCGTGTGTTTATGGTGACTCACTAAAGTATTCAGTTTCGAGAATTATTTTTTAAACTTTTTATCTATTAATTATCTATCATCATCAATTAACCTATACTTTTTATCCATTCTCACTTTTATACCATTTCAGATAAATGTAAATAGGTACTTTTCAATAACCCATTTACCTTTTTACTACAAACGTACCGTACCGCACCTACACAATTTTTCTTAGAAGACAGATTTTAATTTGGATTGAATAAAAATGTATGAGAAAGATAATATGGCCCGTTTATAGAAATACATTTAGTACCTAGGTAGGTACTTGTATTAAAATGGACCCATTCTAATTTCTGACTAGATTCAGCTGAGGTGAATCACCTCAAAGTCAATACCTACATAACGTCACAGGCATGTCTAAGAAGTCAGTCATATTTACAAGAATTAAATATGACTATTACTAATTTCGTTTTTGACGTGACAACGTCTTAAATTAGGTTGCGGCTGGGAGTCACATATGAAAAAGTGTAACGCTCGGTAACGTTACGATGAGTCACCGAACGAGAGAGAGGCCCGCCGAATGCCTTGCGTCTCTCTCCCACTCAACTATTCTACCGAGAAAAAGACGTTGTCACGTAAAATCTTCGCCCGTAAAACCGACTTTACAGGCAACCATTTTTTTTTTCTGGATGTGTTGTTTGTAATTGTATACCTATTTAATCATGATAAGAATATGGATTATTGTGCAATTGTTATTTCGAGTACCTACTTATTTCAAAATATTTCAATATTCTCGCAATCGTATTACATGACGAGTCAACGTCATGAACACGTGTCATTGAAGTCTTGCTCTTGTGGTCTCACGTGGCGCAACGTTGCTTTCATCGTGCCTACTAATAAAGTTATAGCAAAAGTTAAATCCGGCGAAATGAAACTATCATTCCACTGTCCGCAGTGAGACCATGGTACCAAAGTTCGGAAAATGATTTGATTGATGATTAGGTATTAATTATTGTGCAATCAGAAAACCCGTGGACCTAATTCATTATTAGTCACAGGTCACAACCTGTAGGTGCCTACTGATCAAATTATGCATAATATGGTGAAATCCATAGATTTGTTCTTATAAATCTATGGTGAAATCAATGTAGATTTTCAACCAACCTGTTATGTATGTACTGCAATGCTAGGTAGACAGAATTTCATAATGTGTCTCCTGATGTATTTAATTCTATAATTTTTATCTAGACTTGTCTAGATTAAAATAAAAGATCTAAATATTGTAGGCGGTATTTTGCGTCATGAACTTGCGGAGTTGGAAAGGTCACGGGTTACGACCCACGCACCCACGTCCTAATTTGTCCCGAACGCGTAGGATTCGGAATTTCAGATGCGACAAAGGGATAATTTTTTCGAAGAGTATGAATACTTGAATAGGTAGGTACCTAAGTACTTATAAAGATGTTTGTTGCCTAGCTATTGTGCTAATAACCTCACGTTTGATTGATGTCCTCTCAAGTTTGATGACACTTGGTACAGAGGAACCATCCGTCCTGAGGCGACCATTCAAGGCGTAGACTAATGTTGTTTCTTTTGCTTTGTTGCAGGTACACGTATTTTCCACCCAAAAACACATACATAGGTACCTACTACGGCTACAAGAATGCGAAACCTTGAGCAATATTTATTTAGCAAGCGATAGTCAGAGCAGAGAGCCAAGTTTTGAAACTTATTATCTTTTGGTAGGTTGTTACATTTGTATTCATGTATTGATCCTATTCCCAAGTTACCGTTAAAATCTTTAGGCTGGGTCATTGCCCCTTTCACGTAGAATCTTTGGCGACTGTAAATGTGCGATAGCAGGTAGATGACCGCGACCTTCAAGAATTATGAGGCGCCAAACGTTATGTATTTATGTAAATCATTTTTGAAGCTACGCGAAAATTACCATGACCTTTTTAGGGTTCCGTTGCAAAATGATAAAAAGGAAACCTTATGGTGCGACTCAGTCTGTCCGTTTGTTTATTCCAAAGAGAATATAACCGGCGTTGCTTGTGATCAATGCTCATGGTGGAGAAGAGGCGTCTGCCCTGCAGTGGGACCAGAATACGATGGCATTATTATTTACGCACGCTCAGGAAAACCACGCGCGGTTCAGTTCCGGATTACGAGTTTATTACACAAATTTATAGTGCAGTTTTTGTAAATTTCGGTGGCGCCGCGCCAGGACACATTTGGTTCCCAATCCCAGAATACCAGCAACGGGTAGCAAGACATCTAAAAAAATACATTCTCTTGTCCTTATTCAAATTATTTCGGGTCGGCACAACATGTACCTTTGTCTTTTTGTTCCATACTTCTCTATTAGTCGTCATCTAGTTATATTAAATAAAAGCAAATAAATAAATTAGCCCGAACAAGGAAAAATCCCTAAGCTACAGCTTTGGCCCTCTAACAGCCGACAAACTCCGCATGTTCAGAATGTGATTGGCCAATTACTTCTGAGCAAAGACATTTAATTATGTACCTACCTACCTACATCTTAAATCTCTTTATTTAAACTTTTCGCACAAAAAAGTACCTACAAAGAGGCATTCTCTACCAAGGGTGGTGAAGAGATGAAATGGTAGGTGCTTTGGTTGACTGCTTGAGAGGAACAAAGAAACTCTTTGCTTCTGACGTAGATTCCACAGTCCACAATAATTATCATGTGAAAGGACTCTACTTTCCCTCATCACTGTCGGACTGCATAGAAAAGAAAGAGAAGTGCGATGACACAACGCTGGTAATTTATTGCAAAATATGAAGCAATAAAATTATCTATTTACAAAAAATCTATTGTTTGGACTAAAATATTAAAACACTAGTGCTTTAGTATGTTGTTTGTAGAATATAGTCTGACAGAAAATCAGAATGATTGTATGTATACCTAGTATGTTTTTTAATGTAAAACTAGGACTAGTGTTTTTTTTTTTTTTTTTAGAAAATTTGAATTCGCTAGCTACGTAGGTACGGTCAGCAACAAAAGTCGATTAACACTTCAGTTCTTTTAATCATCTCAGTTCTTGAGCAAAATATTTGTTTAAATTGCAGCAGAAATATAATGCAATTTTGAACAAATATTTTGCTTAACAACTGCGGTTAATAAAACTGAAGTGTTAATCGACTTTTGTTGCTGACTGTACCTAAGTGAGAACACGAGTTGCTATTGATAAGGGAGGTGACGATAAAGAGACTATAAACCCTTACTATTGTACTCATCACTGAACAATGACCGACAAACCTGAAATCGTAAAAAAAAATCTGTTGATCCATACAAATTATGTCGAGATTTTTAAGCGAACATAAATCACATGTTTCATGATCAGCTGTTTTCAAAAAGATCGAAATGTAGGTACCTATAGTTTATCTACGCTACGAACTATATAAAAGGTGGCAGGTGGGAATACTTTTGGCCCACCTTGTAATATAGCTTAATAATTTATCTATTGGTCTTATAATACGTCCGCTGAAGTTTCTTTCGACGACGGCGACGCGACGTCACGTCTACAGTAATTATTTTAGTCTTCAAGTAATGTGCGATTGACCGAAGTATGTACCTACATTCTGTTCATTACTACCGTAGATACTTACCTAAGGCGTGTTAGCAACTTAGCATACGCTAGAGGTGGTTGGTCAGTCAGTCGACGACGGAATCTGGTTACATGCTCTGTGCTGTGCTTAATAACACTAGTTTTATGAATGAAAACTCGCCAATAATTGGCGGGTTTTTTAATTTATTACAAGCAAGAAGTTCCGAAATGTTGTCTTTTTTCGCTGACTGTAGATATTCAGCCTACTTATAATGTGTTTTGCTTTATGATGCTTGTGGCTAAGTAATAACAGCCGCACGGGTCGATTGATCAGGTTATAAGCTACCCTTGCCGCAGTTGGTCCGTTAATGGGTGACCATCTCTATATACCCAAGACCCCTCCGTGCTTTGGATTCCCGGCCGCCATTCGTAGATTTTCGAGTCGTTACGGGTCATCAGAAGCCCGAAAGTCTGACAACCAGTCTTACCAAGGAGTATCGTTTTACCTAGTAACTGGGTTGTGGAGGTCAAAACGTCAGATAGAGTCGTTCCATGTAAAATACTGGTATTCAGCTGCATCCGGTTAGACTGGAAACCCGACTCCAACATAGTTGGGTAAAGGTTAGGCAGATGATGCATCTTGTCTGGGACAAAGGGAATAGTAGATTGGAATTTGGTTCAAAGAAATCTAGCCTTTATAGGACTTTGTATCTCATTATTATTGTGTAGGTGGAGCAAATAAAATGTTATTGGCTTTGTATTAATTTAATTGTTTTTACCTACTATATACATTTTTAACTAGGTACTAATACGAGATATTGTTAGTGCCGCCTTCTCCAGACTCTTCTTGCTCTATTATCATGTTGGCCCACTCCTCGGCCTGCCTGTACCTTTGCCGCTTTACATACGGAGCGTACACATTTCTATGAAAAACTACTGCTGCTGAAGTTAGAGAAACAGCCATCAACATCTTCACCAGCGGGCTGGAGGTTCTTATCCATGTTTTAAGATGCTCCATTATTTAGCTTCACTGGCTACCTCAATCTTTGCAACTTTAGGTTTTCTGAAATAATCGTCAAATAGCGGCCGCCAAATATATATTCCGCTGAAAACACCTAGTACTGTCACTAAAACAACCTGTCCTCTTGTAATTCCTTTTGGTCTATAAATGCGCATTATATTTTAGTAAAAAAAACAGATATGCTAGGTAAGTAAACAAGATTTCATTTTAGTTTTCTTCACTTTTCTCTTGAAAATTTTAAGGTTAAAATAATGTTATGTCATAACAGTCATAATGTCATATCGCGTTCCGAATCTACTTGCGGGCTTCAAAGTTGCATTTTTTACTTTTTTAGCTTTATGAGGAAAACTAGAGGTGGACTTGATTTAATTGTAGTCTAGATTTCAACACAAACACACTTTATCTCAAGCTTTGTGTTTCTATGAATATTCTATTATTATTATTTATTCTTTGTGTTTCTAGTTTATACTGTTTATATGACTTGCCCCGCCCGTGTCGGTCAGGCCGTCAGGCGTGCCCGCGTGCTCAATCTTTGTCCACTTTTAAAATTATGATAAAGAAGCACTTCCTCCAATATTTTCTTTGCTCCTGTTTCATGTTTATTATTATATGTATATATTTATTTTGATTAGTATAATTTATGTTATGTATGTATTTATTGCATGGACGTAATATATAGAAGTAACTAGTATGTAAATGGTACACCACAGACTACATACAGTATTTGTCTTGTCTGTCCTTCCCCTTTTTTTGACGTGACAACGTCTTAAATTAGGTTGCGGCTGGGAGTCACTTATGAAAAAGTGTAACGCTCGGTAACGTTACGATGAGTCACCGAACGAGAGAGAGGCCCGCCGAATGCCTTGCGTCTCTCTCCCACTCAACTATCATTCAATTCCTTGTTCCTATTGTGCAATTTAATTATATTCATATCAATAAATATTCTACCGAGAAAAAGACGTTGTCACGTAAAATCTTCGCCCGTAAAACCGACTTTACAGGCAACCATTTTTTGTTTTCTTTGGCTTCGCTCGGTTTGTGCATTTAGCCAATGTCACGTTTTGTTTTTTATTACGAAGGAAATAAAGGTAGGGAAACAAAAAAATATTATTCCAATTAATTATATCGGGATATATGGATAATAAATAAGTCCTTCCCCTTTTTAATCCATTAAATAGGTTGTCTTTAAAAGATCGCTTTCAGCGATAAGACCGCCCATTGTGTAACCATAAGTACAGTTTCTATTTTTATGACTGTAATTTATATGGTGTAAGTATGTAATAATAAAGAGATTTTCTATTCTATTCTTTATCTACGTGTAAGAGTAATACCGCATTTACACAATCGTGCTCGCTATTCGCCTCGTGGCTCGACGATCGATTCGACGAACCATGGGCCTTCGCGAACTACTGTTCACACATTCGCGGGGTGAAGTATTTTCACAACGCGAGCACGCGAATCGCGAGGCGAGCCACGAGGCGAATAGCGAGCCCACTGTTTACACATGCGGGTTCGTGATTCGGCTCGTGGTTCGCCTCGCGGTTCGCGCGATTGTGTAAATGCGGCATAAGAATTTATTTATTTGCTTTAAAACATGGTACATACATATATTTCGATCATATAATTACATGTTCGTTTTGATTTACTTTCGAAGTCCCAAGTTATCCATAATAACACAATAGAACGAATAATTAAGTCCCAGGAAAAATCTCGACAAAGATTGAAAATCGACTAATGTGTAAGAGTGGCATTACCAGTTTGCTGCCCGACACTGCCTGTGAAAGTGACATTTGTTTGGTAAATAATTGAATTGTGAAAAAACTCAAAACACGGGTTAACCTACACGTTAATTAACTGCAAATAAATAGTTGATCAAACAATCAAGTCAAAATGGCTAACACCAAAAGAATGGTGCCTAATATACTCGTAACAGGTAAGCTATACAGATCTAAGCGTATGTTTTGTTGACATTGACCCACGTGTGAAACACTTCCTAAGAATTAGCTTAATCAGCATAAAGTGTTCCAGAGTATAATAATAATACGGGAGGTGTTCCCACTGCTAGGAAACAGGCTGCCTCTCTGTGAGAGGGAATGGGCCGTAGTTCAACACGGGCCCAGTGCGGGTAGATGTCACATGTCTTCGAATATTTGGTTCTAGGACATGCCGGTTTCCTTACGATGTTTACTTTCACGATTTTGAGAGTAGTGGTGAACTGGTAATGAATTAAATTACAAAAAGTAAAGCGCCTGCTTGGGTTTAACCTTCGGCGTACAATTCGTAAGTGGGGGCCGTTAACATCGGGCCACAACTGCTCATAACGCTTACTGCAAGAGTTAAAGCATGTAGAATATTTCTACTTCTAGGTACACCAGGTGTTGGCAAATCTACTCTTTCTCGTCTTCTCGCTGACAGGACAAAGTTTACTTGGCGAGAAGTATCAAAGTTAGCCGAGGAATATAGCTGTTTGGACGAGTATGACCCCGAGTATCAGTGCCCATTTTTGAATGAAGATAAGGTAATTTTAATACTAGCGTACACGCTTATATATTTAAGGTCTAATGCAACAGCATTTTTATGGCTAGAATTGTTTTCAATGTTTATTGATAGCCAGTCTAGGCTTTTTCCTTAATAAGAACAGATTATAAAGGTTTTTATAGATCATAAATTAATTATTGAACCAATCCCCTAAGATAATATTAATTTTCACTCTAGAATTTTTAACCTAATATTATTCACCATGTGATTTCAGTTACTAGACATTATGGAAGGTATGATGGCTAAAGGTGGCAACATAGTGGACTACCATGGCTGCGACTTCTTTCCTGAGAGGTGGTTTGATGGTGTGTTTGTTGTCAGGACCAACAACACAACGCTGTTTGATAGACTTACAGCCAGGTGAGTTTCAGTTGAGCCTCCTTTTTTTATTCCATGGATATAGTTTCTTTATGTAGGTATATTTTGGGGAGTTTGTTGCAACACTTCGTCTTTCCAGCTAAAGGAAGTGGTGAAGGGAAGGGTTGGCGTTTTGTAGGAGAATCTTATTTATTTAATTTTGATATTCAAAAAGTGCTGATTCTCAGCCTACAGCGGTTATCACACTTCACCAGACACTGCTCTGGTGTGCGGTGTTGCAATACTGGTATTCAGCGGCATCTGGTTAGACTGGAAGTCATCCCCACCATAGTTGAGGGCAAGGCAGATGAATACCAGTATTTTACAATCATTCTGCTATCACCAGAATTATTAGTAAACTATTTTTATGAATATTTTGCTCAATCATTTTATTTTGATTTATAGAACTGAAATGATAATAAATTTGTGTTGCTGATTGTCCCTAATGATTTTTTGATGATATAAACAGATTGATTGATGGATATTGATTCAGCTATCACATGAAATGCACAATTTTTCGAGTAGTTTTGTATTTAGATGACTAGCTTCTGTCTGCCCGCGACTTCGTCCGCGTATTTCTTGTTTTAACTTATACTAGATCCTCCTGTGATACTTTGCTATACTGTAGCTTCTCATTAGTGAAAGAAATTTCGGAATTGGATCAGTAGTTCCAAAGATTACACCCTATGTACAAACTCACACATTTGGCCTCTTCATAATATAGATAATTATGTAAAATTTACAGTTTTAGTAAATCAACAGTATAGTACCTGAGGTTAGGAGCCAGAACTAATAATTTTTTAAATACTCCACATAATTGATCTTCTAAAGTTATGCTATTACCTTTCCAGGGGCTACACAGGCAAGAAACTAGAGGATAATGTCCAATGTGAGATATTTGAGACATTGCTAGAAGAGGCACAGTCTTCATACAAGCCAGAGATAGTGATGGAGCTACAGAACAACTCAGAGGATCAGTTGCAGAGCAATGTTGAGATCATTGCACAGTGGATAGAGAGGTGGAAGGAAGAGAATATATAGTTTATTTAACATTTTGCTTTATTTCTTCTTATACAGAAATTACTATACAGTACATTACGATATGTGTGGCATCAACTACTTAAGGCACACGTATCGTATACTATTTTATAGCTCGTGTGACTTAAACCCGCACTTCAATCACGCTTTTCTGTGTAAAAATTGACTTAAGTCACAGAAAATCGTGACTTAAGTGCAGGTTTAGGACAGTGCAGTGCTAGAAAAAATGTTCTGCTTTGGTTATTTTAATGTCAAATTAGACATGTAGGTACATAATTGAACACTTACAAATAAACTAGGTAAGTGGGTGACCAGATATTATCATCAACTAGATTTTTATCTCATGTGATATTTCTGGCGATAAAAAAATAAAACAACAAAATTATAAATACAACCTAATTTATTTGTTATTCCACCGACGCTATATAAAGAAATGCATTCAAAATTACTGTATTTAGATCAATCTAAAATAGATTTATAAAACCAACACGTCACTGGGCGTCAATTGGATGGATTATGAACGGCACGCTGACATGTCAGTGGTTCTAGCTGTACGAGGATCTTTTGGCCCCAAAATCGGAACTAAAACCGCCATATTTGTTTTTCAAATCGTTCCACAAATAATATTGCGCAAATTTTGTTAATGGCAAAAGGGCGCCAAAACATCCTCGTAGCAGTGTATAACACGGTCACTCACACTCGCACACTCTGCCACGCACACACAGATCTTTCATGGAAAGTTTTACATCACAACTCTTTAGAGCTCTTCCTTCTTGGCTGTGCCCTTTCTGTCCCAGCCCTTGAGCTCGCTGGAGGCCTGTTCGGCTACGTACTTCACGAAGTCTTCGAGAGCGCGGCCACCCTGAAATATATTGTGATTTATTAGATGAGAGGTATGGTAATGCTACATTTGATATTTATGCCAATTTGATGACAATAATATCATTACAATAGGCATTGACTTATTAAGTGTGTATTGGTTGCACGGTTGTAAGCTTTTATATTTGTAAAAAAAATATAAAAAATTTGGTCTAAGCAGGTTGAACTAGGTTGTGTAATTCTCGTAAGGTTTTTTATATGTTGCGAAAAATTTTAATTCTGACATCTACATCTAGGAATAAATACAAGTGTGCTTATTCCTGAATTACTGTTTGACTGTCGAACTGTGTCAAAAAAACATTGTTATTCTTTCTATTCTTTAAATAATAATTTACAGACGCCAGCACATTAAGCTACCCGAAACTGTCAAATTATCCCAATCAACTTTGAACCTTATAATTTAGCGATAAAGTTGAAAATCTATTAAAGAAATTTGACAGATTGTAGTACCTTGATGTGCTTGCGTCTGTACTTAAGTCATAAAAAAGGACGCTATGTCAGTCGAAACTTACGTTGTATCTGACAGGCTTCTGGGTCTTATCAGCAGGCTTCCAGTAGATGGTGGGGAATCCAGACACGTCGAACTGCGACTTGGGCCAGTCGTTGGCGGTCGCGTCGATCTTCACGATGTCTACAGCTTCGTCCTTCAGCTATTAATACAATAGAATGATTTCTTTAGTTTACATTTATATTAAGCTAGCGGCCCGCCCCAGCTTCGCACGGGTGCAATTTTTTTTTCGAGTCCTGGCAATACCGAACACAACAAAAAAGAATTATAGAGGTATGAGGAACAGGGCGTAAAGTTCACTCATACTCTATAGAAAAGGGAGGATCCTCCGACCAGACGGGTGTTGTATCTGGCGGGCAACTGCCCGATGATTCATGTCGGGTCGTTGTATCTATGCTAGTTGCGCGGTAAACTCTGCTTGCGCGATGCAAGATTTTGCGTGACGTCAGTATGACGCGTTGTTCGCATGTGGCATGGCATTGTAGATACTAAAAAAAAAATGTTGCTAGTGGCTTTTATGTTGCTATCTTGGAAGCTCATTTACTTTTTCAAATCAACTAAATGTGGGCTAGTGTCGTGAGGAAAGTTTTGGGTATGCATGCGATGGCAATAAGAGTAGGGGAAGACCAAAGAAACGATGGATCGACAGACTAATAGAGAAGTATGGAAGACGTACATGCTGCTTCGACCTCAAATAAATTACGGGTGTCAATGATTTTTATTTCTGGCGGCAACCATAGTAATATTACCTTGTCACCAAGTTCCTCCCAGATGGGAGAGAGTTTCTGGCAGTGTCCGCACCATGGAGCGTAGAACTCAATGAGGGCATCACGTCCGCTGTCAGTGACCAGTTCCTGGAAGTTCTTGCCCACAGCAACCTTGACTGGGCCGTCGTTGTTCTCAGGAATGGCTTCAGACTTGACGAAGGGCTCTAGTTTGCCGTCAATCATCTCTTTTGTGAAGGTCAACAGGTTTTCGGTGCTGTAAAGAGTGAAAAAAAAAAACGTGTTAAACAAAGTACGCATTTTAAAGGGTTTGTTTGCATGGGTATATAAATAGACAAGTGATAATAAAACGATTTCTACTCGTCAATCAATTTTTCACCTGAACTTTGAGAAATACCTTTGATTTTTTTTTCGGCTTTATTTATTTCTCAAGCGTTTATGTGGCGTCATTTACGTTCATAAATTTGTAATAAGATTACACAAATTAGATTAGATGACACAAGTATAATTGGTCCCGTCACGTAAAATGAACGCTGGCGTTTACCTGCGCACTGAGCGATTTAGCGATCAAATTGGTGATATGAAGAGAGCGCGACGCCAGTAAAGTAACTATTATGATTCTACAAAAAACATTACCCTTATATATATAAAACAATAGCCTAGTACAATACGACCGACGTAACTTAGCGGGCCTGAACATAGGCACTAAGAAATTTCGCGCATGTTCTCTCACTCGCACTGCCCCATTTGGTTCCTAAAAAATCTTACTGCGCAGCCTTCTGCGCAAAGTTCGGGCCCGTCAAGTTATGTCGGTCGTATTGTACTTTAGGACGACTGTACGGACTGTACCCATGCGCAGACGCACCCCCTCCACTGTCGCTTAGCGTTATTTTTACATGACGACAGCTGTAGGTATCGTAAATAGGTAACTTTGTACTCACAAAGGTGCGACAAATTCACAAAACACTTTTCCAAACCAGTTAAGATAAAAAGCGTACATAATTTATACATTTCAGACGGAATTTAATGAATTTCTTGCTACCATTGTATTTAAATAACATCGAAAGCCAATAACGAGTATAAAAGGAGTTCAGTTTCATCGCCTGCTTATCATTACTGGGAGGTAATGCTTTAAACAAAGTTAACGGGGCGTACAACAATCGCAAGAAACAACGCCACACGATAACATGACCATAAAAATATTCAGTTCCAAAAACAATGGAATTACATCTTTGTTTCAAGTGTTTATGCAGAATGGGTAGGCAGAGGGGGTTGAGGGAGGTGTACAGTGGTTTACTTACACTAACATTTTATCAGTTCTGTTTAAGTCCTAAGCGGGACTCGAATTAAGACTTCGGGTTGCTACTCTCTTTAGTCGGTCCCTCATGTCTGAGGATCCGCTCCAGATGCAGCTCCGAAGCTGACCACGATGGTCAGCTTCGGAGCTGCATCTGGAGCGGATGATCCGTCTCCACCGGTTTCTGTCCAGCGCATCCCTTACCACCGTGTAAAATTTCGTGGACGATGATTCCTTCACCTGATCGGTCCATCGTGTTGGTGAACGACCGCGCGATCGTTTGCCTTGGGTGTTCCCAACCACAATTAGTTTTTCCAAACTTTCATCGCCTCTGCTACTAAGTAATCCTAACTAATATTATAAATGCGAAAGTAAGAATAGAATAGAATAGATATACTCTTAGTTCTCTCTTAGTTTCTTTGTTACCTTTTCACGCCAAAACCACTGAACCGATCATCCTGAAATTATGCATATTATACGTTGTCAGGTGTACAGAAACGGACATAGGGTACCTTTTATCCCGAAAAAAAAAAACTGCTTTTCCCGAGGAAAACAACAATTCCGGTATTATGATAATAGATGGCGCCACGTGTCTCTTGTCGTTTGTTCATAATAGAATACACTATTTTATTTTACCAAACCCTTGGGATCGAACCTAGGCCCTCACGCTCAAAGCCCCAGAAGCCTTACTTTCGACCACTAGACTAAGGGCGGATTCACCAATGAAACAGAACGCGATTAGCAAGCACATTTTACCCCGTTCGAGACCTGTATAGTCAGCCTATAATGTCCCCACTTCTGGGACACAGTCTTCGGGAGGGAGTGGGCTGTAATCTACCACGCGGGCCCAGTGCGGGTTAGTAGAGGCCACACGTCTTCGAATTGATTTTAGAACATGCCGGTTTCCTCATGATGTTTTACTTCACCGTTTTGATACCAGTACTGATGAAATTATTTACACAAAGTAAAGCGTCTGGGTTCGAACCTACGACCTACAACTCGTAAATCGGGGACGACACGACTGGGCCACCACTGCTCCTTCAAGACCAAGTTCAATACTTTATTGTGTCATTATTGTTGTGGAATACTGACAGTAGACATTGACAGCTCTTGAACGCAATTTAGATGCGATCGCGTTCATTTCCATTGGTGGAATTGGCACTAACAAGGTAGTCAACATTTTTACGCACTTTACGTGGAATGAGTTTTATAATACTTACAACTGTGTTTATTTTGGAGTGTTGGCGTGAGTCCAAGCTACTGCTAATTAATTAAGGATTCCTGGTTAGGTGTTTGAAAACATTTTTTATGCTTTTGATTGTACGCATTCTCATGCATATGAGGTGTTAGTTTATTTTGAATTAGATAAAGCATCGATAGCCTATATGCCGAACTAAAGTTCACTCATACATTTACTTCAAAAAAATTTGCTACTGTTTATATTAATTTTTACATTAAAAATTTATACTGGAATTGAAGAATGGCTTATACTGGAAATGTATTGCTTGATGTGGCGCCGTGTGTACTCCCGGAAATCGAGTCATTGTGATGAATTAACGGTAAATGAATAACGGTTTTATAAAATCAATGACTCTGATTTTGGATGATTGGATTTTTTTGTTAACTGCTTATTTAGACGGTTCTATATGTATTATTTATTTTGGGACACTTTCATCAAAATCATAGTTCATCAGACTTTTCATATATTTTAAAGATACAATAAAGTATCCAGTGTGGAAGCTCTGCCTCTGTGGAGGGAGGGGGGGGGGGGGGAAGCTTCTTAGTTTTCTATTGCCGCACTTTGTACGCTTTCTCTACTGGGTTACGTACTTTGGTCGCAAGGTGCGACCAAAGTAGTCATAGTGTCACTGTCATAATGTCACTAAAGTTCGGACAAGTTAAAGTTGTCTATTGTATTTACCTGAACTCAGTAGTCATGATGAACTTGTTGCCATCGGCATCACGGCCAGCGACGACGGGCTTGTCACCCTTGGCGTAGTCAATGCCGTACTCATTCAGCTCGTGGGTGAAATCATCCTTGTCGCTCACTGCGAAGTTAACCTCGGACATCTCCTTGGCAACCTGGGTAGAAAGCATTAAGGTTCTTAGGTAGGTACAAATAAGACACAAACTTCCCATACAATGACGAACTTTACATTTAACCCCTTCAGGGGATGAATTGCCAAATATCCTTAGTTAGTGCTCACGTTTGGTGTTTAAGGCGAAAGCGCTAAGGTAGCCCGCGAAATTAAAATTTTCTTAGGTTTTTGCAATTGCTGGTCAGTATAAAGTTGTACGTTGATTAAAATATGATTCGCGACGTAACACGTATTATTTTTATTAGTATTTACAGAATTATAATCATTAAAGTCATCAACACAAGACACAACTCTCTAAGACCAAGTAATCCCACTGAATGACTATTTCATGAAATCTTGACATTTTGGGATTATACTAACTTAACAAGTTGTATTACTGATTCTAATGTACATATAATAAATTTAAATTTATTGCTTTTAACCTTTCTCCGATGACAGAAGGACTTAAATATTAATCATTTGCAATCGTAATTAAACTTTATGTTAGAGTGTTAAGGTTTATAATAATCTGAAGTTGTTAATATTATTAAACTTCTTTTCTATAGTTTGTAGTAAGAAATAATAAATGTTTATGTGTTTGCAAACGTGGCCACTTTAGCGACTTATTTTTGTTCCTAATCATTAATCTAGTACCTACTTTATTGATCGAACATGTCGAAGAATGTAGGTAATTTAAAAACATACAATTTCTTGGTTTGTTTTAAGAAATGTTACCTTACATCTTACATAAAACTTTCTTATGCATTTTTTTCTAGTTATTTACAGCATATTCCAAGATAACGTTATACAAGCATCCTACTGTTTACTGTACCGAAGTTGTTAGTTTTTACAAACTGGAAAATTTACCATGAAATTGCTAATTATGATACTGTAATGAAGTTAATTTTATTAATAATTTGTTCTCAGACATTGTTTAAAAATATGTAACATTGATAGTATTTTTCTACTTCTACCCGATAGGTACTTAAAAACAATAGGACGATTACCGTCATATTTATTGTAAAATACCCTCGACCGAGAAATAATATTTATCGTCGCGACGAAAGATAAAATCTATCCTTGCAGGTCTACCCTGTTTATAAAAGTATAAAAATAGTGGTGAATGGGGACACTATCAAAAACTATCGATTTAAACAGTAAAGTCGTCTAAAAACATTGTAATGTTTTTAGTTATGGGGTCCAACAAACACGCTTAAATGTGCATTGAATTTTTAGTTTCATCAGTATCAGGTAGGTATGGCGAGTGCCACCCGTGACAATTTTTTATTTCACTACATCACAATTTAGCGGTACACAGGAAACAACTTCAATTTTTTTTATCGATAAGTATACACAGTCTCCCGAGTAAAATGCCTGAGAAAAATTCTGACGGACGGACAGGTAAAATTATGAGGTTTCGTTTCTGGCTACGGAACTCTAAAAAACGACGTACCTTAAGCACACGGTTCCTCCAGTAGTTGGTGCCCTTGGGGTTCTTGACGTAGTCCACATCGTAGTAGGCAACGACCAGGGGGTCGACGAAGTCGCGAATGTTGTCCTTCTGGCGGATGCCGACCAGGCCGTGGCTGGGAAATAATACCTCTGTTAGATATTGACTTTCACCTTTCGGAGAGGTTCTTGAATATAGCGCTACTAGGATCTTTTGGCGCGCGGTCAATATCGGAACTAACGCCGCCATTTTGTTATTTTGCATACATTTTAAGTGAAATATTTACCAACAACGCCGACCTATTATCGTCATCCGAGCGCCAAAAGATCCTTGTAGTACGTAATTTTATCCCTGACTAGACGAAAGTTTTGTTAGTATAAAATTATACCCATTGCTATATTCTAGAGTGAATATTCCCTAAAGCATTGACCGAAGTTATAAGATTATTATATACGTGGAAGACAATCTCGGGCTATAATCTGTCTAATTTACTGCTATTATACTACGAAAGAATGGGTTCCTGTTTACAGCAGTTGCTTCGCTAAAAAAACATAATAAGTATACCTGTTTTGTCTAGAAATATAGATACTAAAAACTAACTTTATAATTATTATACTACTATGCAGGTGTATACGTTTCGCCTGCAGGCGATCACAAGGTGCGCTCGGAAGTAGTTCGGAACTGCATCGGTAATGTTATGAGAACTCAATAATGGCCTGCGCAGACGACGGACTTTTGTCCGCGGACTTTTTTGTCCGCTAAAATAGAACGCTTACAACTGTATCGAGTAACGCAAACGAGGGATTAAAAGTACCGCGTACTAAGCGAACTATTTAAACTCCGCGGACAAAATAATGTCCGCAGACAAAAGTCCGTCGTCTGCGCAGGCCATAATGTTTACTGTAATTAGGCCGGTCTATGAACAGCTGGAAATTGTATGTTAGTTCTTTTACTAGAAAAACGTTCAGTTTTAATCTATGAAATTATGAAGTTTTTTTATGTTAATGATTGGCAAACAGGCTAAAGGTTCTTTTGATGGAAAGTAACGCCTGCTGTACTTGTTTCATGTACACTTCAACTTACTACGTAGAATACTTTTGAATCACTTCGACGCCACAGTTCTGACGCGAACTCCGTTCATTAGTATTTGAATTTCTGATTTTCATCATCTACTTTTGCTGTTGACTGTACCTTTAAGCTTTCTAAGTGGAATTCAGCAATGGATGCTGCCTCACGGCAGAAATTCTTAATCCATTGAAGATGGTGAAATGTGTAAGATAAATAAAAACTTTTTAACAAAATATCAAATCGACGAAAAAAGAAACTGAAAAACGAAAAATCGTTTTTAGTCTAACAAACCCCCAAAATTAGTAAGTAACTAATTACAAAGCGCGGCGAAAAATAGTAACGAAGGTCAATCAAGCTGCAATTATTATAAACTCTACGTAATTAAAGTGCTTGTTTGGCACCGCATCAAAATTAAGATAAGAACCTTTTTTCGTCGAAACCATGACAAAACATTATCATACTCAACCAAAATATTGCTGATAAAATCCTACAAAGTAGTACATTAAATAAACTTACAAGTTCTCCTTGATGAAAGCCTGGAGTGAGTACGTCTCGGGTTCTCCCTTGTACGCGACGGACGAGTCTTCGAACTTGTTCTGCAGGCGCTTGGGACGGAACAATACCACGTCGTTCCTGTTGACAATACAATACTTTACTTTAATGTATATTGTATATGCACTGGTCTTGTTTCGAATAAGATTAAGGTATAGTAACTTGAAAGTTAGGTTTGTAGTTTCGAAAAAGATTAGGAGTTGTCTACGACCTAGGTGTACCGAAGCATGCATTTTTTAAAGAAAATTCTATAAATAGGAAGAATTTTGGGAAAACCTAATAATAGTCCTCCAGACCGTATTTCGGCCACGGCGGTCACATTATTAGTGCACAAATGTGCGCATAGGCACAGGTGCACTCCCTCTTCCCTCACTCTAGTCCGATGGGACGACAATCCGACAGGACCGGAGAGAGATCAGGCGCAGGACCAACATTTTAATACTTGTATGGTGTTAACAAGTTTAGTGAGAGACGGTGTTAATCTAAAAAATGTGAATTGATAGTGTCCAATGACTTTATGACGACAGTTTTTTCTTCTTCTATTAAGGTCTTTTATTAGTATTATCATCTGCCTAGCCATTTCCCAACTATGTTGGGGTCGACTTCTTGTCTAACCGGATGCAGCTGAGTACCAGTATTTTACAAGGAGCGACTGCCAATCTGACCTCCACAAGCCAGTTACTGGGTAATACGAAACTCCTTGTTAAGACTGGTTGTCAGACTTTCGGGCTTCTGACGACCCGTAACGACTGTCAAAAGATCCACGAATGACAGCCGGACGAACGACTTAACGTGCTTTCCGAGGTCCGGAGGGGTCTTGGTATGTAAAGATGGTCACCCATCCACGGACCAACCGCGGCAAGCGTAGCTTAACCTGATCGATGGACCCGTGTGGCTGTTATTACTTAGCCACAAGCCCCAAGTTTATTGTATCATAATGCGTTTTCGACGTTAATTCGGTACTTAATACACACTTTCCGCCTCAATTATTCTATACTAAACTTTTTACACACTTCGGCATTAATAAAACTTATTATGGCCTATTACATAAGCCTTTAGGCTGATAGGCTGATGATTAACACTGTTAGAACAGCTGGCTAGGAGCAAATAGCACCTGACATTATGACATTGTACAAGTGCTTTGACACCTGTACATGCAGTCGGTGCATAACAATGTGTAAGGTCATATAGGTTGCTTGTTACCGCTTCCAAATTAACGTGAAATGTGGAAAATCGATTAAAACGCGTCACAGTTATTGAGTTTTCAGAGAAACTGTAAATACTAAACAGGAGTAGGTTGGTGACTTACTTCTGCATACTTGCCTAGCCTATATACTATTATAACTGGGTAAATAACATAAATATCGCGCCTGTTCGCGACGGGGTAGGCAGTGGTATAGAATACTCTTATTTTGCCGGTTATGTTAGAGGGCGACTCTCAGGCCTGTCATAGCATAAAAGCATAACCAGCCTATAAAGTTCTCACTGCTGGGGAGGACACAGGCCCCGACACAAATCCAGATTCTGGGCTGCTACTGTGAAATTCCTGTTCAAAAGACGCCGATAATGGTTTGCCAGACCTGATAATCGAAACTCAGGACCCCACGTTCTGCACTCATACTTGAGACTAGTCCAGCCCAACGATGCAACAAAAATCTGGGCAAAGCTTAGTAGAAAATAATATTCTGAATTCGACGAATTAAAGAAATATTCGTGTGCTAAGTTTTCAACTGGTGTTAATTATTCAGCTACATAAACAAGATAGGTATTGACTACGACATCTTAGAATTTATGTAAATTATGTCGTGCGTGTAAACCTGTATGTTGAAACCAGTCCGGATGGGACACGTGGTTTTAAATAATGAGCGGTAAAAGTATGAAAGATATCTTTATAGCATCGCACATGAAGTTTCATTTGTTTTTTTTTCAGGGCTTGGAAGCTTCCTTTTAATTATATACCGACTCTACGTCGGCTACAACATTGATCCTTGCTAAGAATCGCGAAGCATTTCCATGCAATGATGTCTTCCGTCAGTTTCTTAATTGTAATGTTATTCATAATCAACCTATAATGTTCTCACTGCTGGGACGACTGAATGGTAAGAGTGGGCTATATCCACCACGCGAGCCCAGTGCGGGTTGGTAGATGTCACATGACTTCGAATTTTTGGTTTTAAAACGTGCCGGTTACCTCACAATGTTTTCCTTCACCGTTTTGAGACCAGTGGTGATAAACTAATTTACACAAAGTAAAGCGCCTGTCTGGGTTCGAACCTACGACCCACAAAGTCGAGGCCGTTACCACTGGGTCACCACGGTCCATGTGTAATGTTTTTATTATAAAATTAGAAATCTTACGTATTTATTTATCTATTTTCCGTAGTGTGGGAACGCTCGGTACATACTATTTCCAACAGCCTTCTAACAACTCCATTATTATGACTGGAGAGTACCATGCGCATGCCACGATCGTATCAATACGATGACGTGTCAAGTCACGGATGAGGATCATTTACTGCCGTTTCACCGTTGATGCAATTTTCCGCAGTTTCACACTTATTAATATAATTAGGTACTATAGAAAGGATGTATTGTGTCCGATTTGGCAACTCCTTGTGTTTTTATTAATGGATCATGTTTATTGTATTACTTGTGTATTTCGTCGGTTTCCGGTTCTTTATTAATTGTTACCGGGTATTAATTGGCATTGTTAGTAAGCCTTCTAATTTTATTTATAAGGTGAGGCTATATGTGGATAGGGATATTATCAAAACCTATGGCATTAGTACCTTTTATACTGTTTATCTGTGTTATGGAGGTCAGATAGGCAGTCTCTAAAATACTGGTCAGTTGCATCCGGTTAGACCGGACGCCGACCCCAATATAGTTGGGAAAAAGCTAGGCCGATGATGTTAAAATTATCTTGATGCTATTTCATCTTAGTAATTGTGTTAGGGGAAGCCAAGCCATACCAATAAAAATTGGGCTGCAACTATTAAATAGATTTCAATTTATATTTCCTGTAGTAAACTAGGGCTCTATTCGTCCCAAAACGACATTTAAACTATACAGTAAAGTATTCCTAAAGCATTTGAAATATTACCTTCTTTTATGTCACCGTTGATAACAAATAACATCAATGTTCTTGTTATCAATAAGAAATGTCATATGAATTCCTTAAAATACTTCAAAGGTTAAAAAATAAGTTCGATACGTAACATTTGTGTTTCACATAGGTACAATGTGTGTTTGTTTAATTATTACATACGAGTGACATTCAATTGTGGACAGCTGTTCAAATAGTTACTTAGTCATAATGGATATATGTTAATTTCTTTTGAATATTAATTAGAATTCAATACTATTGAGAGGCAAATTTAATTAGTTTATTCATGTTATTTTCAATTTTTTGTACCTAGATCGCATTTTTGTAGCAAGAGACCAGTTTCTTTTATGAATTGTTTTTTAATTGGCTTCAAAATTATAAGAATGATGTGTGCAATTATACATTTTGAATTTATAGTTTTAACATTAAATAATATTCGTATTTAAAGTAGGTATTCTGTCACGGAAACGCAGTATAATTACTGGTTATAACATCATTCCATGCTAGATATCAGTAGATACCACAAATAACGGGGTAGACCATAGAGAATGCTATAATTACCATAGATAAAAGTGCAGTTAAAGTAAGGACACAGTAAAAAAAAGTAATTGTTGCTGTACAATAATGCCAAATGAATAAGTGACTTATGGTTATGACTTATCAAGTTATCATTGATGATGATACCTAATGTACCTACTTTTATCCTTTTCGGGACTAAGGTAAACGAAGTTAGGGCCGAATTTTCAAACTTTTATCTTGGGTTTGACAGCCTTTGTATAAAAAATATTATGAAAAATTGCTTATTTTTATTAAGACAAAAGTTATCTGGCGATTGGAAAACCGGCTCTACTTCAATTTAATTTTCGTCTACTTAAACAATACAAAGGTAGGATTTAAATTCATAGAATTGTCTGTAAGTTGGGTAGGATCATGCATAGCAACAACTTAAAATATAAAAAAAAAAAACATAAGTACCAAAAAGTTTACTTACTTGTATCCAGCCTTTGCAAGGACCTCCTTAGCCGTAGTGTGTCCAAAGGTGACCTCTTCACGCATCTTGTCGGCAGACTTAACAAAGTCTTCTTTGAGGACAGTCTCCTTCTCGAAGAAGCCGATGACAACCACCTCATCCTTGGCAATGAATGCTTCGTATTCGGCAACAGTCTTGAGTTCCCTAGAGCTGGGGCCAACTTGGGCACGCATGTACTTGACAATGCCATCTGTGGGGGAGAAAGTTTGGTTAGTTCTTTAGGAAAAATGTTTCTGGTTGTAGGATATGGACTGAGTGCTTTTTGAACTGGTGATGAAGAATTTACTGGTAGTTTTGTTTTGAAATATAAACCTTGCTGAAGGGTATTGTTTTCTTTAAAAATCAAATATGTTTAACATAAAATATCACCAGCAGGGCTAGCATGGCCGGAGACATTTTATCCACGGGGAGAGGACAAAATACTATTCCCCTCTGTCAATTTTGTCCACCCTCCGAGCATGGCGACATGGGTGGATAAACTATCACGGTGGACAAACCAGGGGAAACGCTTGTCCCCGAAATTATTGCCATTATAAGAAAACTTTTATTCAATTACAAAATAGTCGAGAATATCGTCGTAAACCAAAGTACTTTCTTCGTTTTATTACATCTGTGCTGGATATTTATTTTGTTTTGTTGTCAATGTCTCCGAGTACCTATACAAACTCAAACCAAAAAAAAAAAAAAAAACTGAAAAATCCGGCGGAATTCTGTGTCGGGTAATTCGAAGGGATTAGGAATCGCGAATTGAACGCCGGTGTATTTTTCGCTCGATTTTATCTCTTTCCGACGACAACACTATAAGGTCGAGACATTTTTATATTACAATTAATTATATTTTCTCCAAGAGATATATTAAACCCACCATCTAAAGACGAGGACAAATTTCTCCCTTTGTTATGTCAAAATATCTGTAATTTTTCTCTTCCACTAGTCGCCGTGCTCTATGCGGGGGGTGAGTATCCACGTCTAATGTCAAAAAGTGATATAATTTTCTTTCCCCCTGTTGCCGTGCTTTGGCAGGTGGATAAAATAATTTTATCCCTTGTCAGTGGAAATAACCGGTGGACAAAAGTTTTATCCCCAGCCCATGCTAGCCCTGCAGGTGATATAAGCAAAATACATGCTTGGAAATGGAGTTGCGGACTCCAGCCCATTCATACAATATCTGCTTGTTAGTGTTCTTTAAATATGAACATACTCTGCTTATTTTACCTTACTAGCAACTTATAATCATTTGTTTCCTTTTTTTTTTTTTTTAATTTCTGTTTTAACTAAACCATAAACAAGTACTTTTAATAAATGAGAAGTAGTTAAATAAGGTTTGAAAATCTCCCAGCACAGAGAAAATAATATATTGGTAACACCAAATACTGAGTTTTGAATCTTCTTTTAATTATGTGAAAGTTTATTTTTTACCAGATTTCCTGTCAAAAAAGATACTTAGTGCTAAGTCATGATCTGATGTAATATGGACACATCATTTTACTTATTTCTATTAATACTATCCCTAATCAGTGGAACTTATCAATATGGCAGGAAATTAAAACAACAATGGCCTTTATCAGTGCTGACAACATAACAATTAATTTGTTTTTTTTTATTGTTTCGCACTTTCCTGCTAAGAGAGGAATAGAGTGTTCATTTAATAAAATCCATGACGGCATGCTGGACCAAAATTTAAAATGGAAACCTATTGATAGCTACACATTCTGGAACTGTATCAGTCATGAACTGATATTTATATGATAACTAGCTTCCGGCCGCGACTTCGCCCGCGAGCTGTCGATAAAAAGTATCCCATGTCCTTCCCCAGGATGCAATCTATCTCTATGCCAAATTTTGTCAAAATCAGTGGTTTAGGCGTGAAAAGATAATATACAAAGTTACTTTCGAATTTGTAATATTAGTATGGATTTTTTTTGTTCTATGGATGAAGTGTGTAGTTACTGTAGTTAGTGCAGAAAGTCTTTTTCTGAATTCAGAAAGCCTTGCTGCACCAACCTCATAAGTAATTAATAGAAACATTATAGGTAATTTAATTAAGTTAGACGATTCTATTGAGTTAGGTTAAATGATTCAATTGTATAAAGAATATTAAGTTCTATTGAATAGATTGCTTGTCCAACATATAGGTAATAATTTATCTTTTGTTCTTTTTATCTGGCCCCACACAAAGATCATGAATGAGGGTCAAGTTTAAAGTTGTTTTACTAAAAACCTTTTGATCCCATAAGATTTCCAGTTACTGCAGTTGCTAGTGAAAACAGTGCCTAATAATGTTTCAGTTATAATAATAACAGCTTATTTGAAATACTTGCAATTATTATACATAAATAGGTTTAGTTTCTATTCAAGAATCAGAGAAAGTTTCTGTTTAGATTTTCAAAACTGTGCATTTTGTGTAGGTACTTGGTGTTCTTTAATCTATGAATTTACCTTCAAACACAAAGTTAATTCATATAGATTATTATTCCATGTCAAAAAAAAATCGAATAATTTTCTAGAACTTACTTGCTTCCCTGGGGCCATTGTACTCCTGAGAGACCTCTCCCTTTCTAAAGATCTTCAGTGTGGGGTAACCTGACACAGAGAACTGCTCGCAAGTGCTCTTGCCGCCCTCGGTACAGTCCACCTTCACCATCGCGACAGGAGGGTCATCGGTCTTTAGCACGCCGGCCGCAACCGCGTATTCAGGCTTCAATCTCTTACAATGACCGCACCTAACAAACAATTACACACGCAAATCAAACAACCAGCTCATTTAACGCCATTCATAAGTTTATAGTTACGATAATTCCTTAATTACTCACCATGGTGCGTAAAACATGACCAGGGCAGTATCATGTTGGCTTAACACCGACGAAAAGTCAGAATCTGTAAGGTCCAACACATCTTCTTCGGCAGCTCTACATAAATAAATTACACCTAACAATAATACAATTTTCAGTGATCCCAACATCTTTAAATTTTTATCGCCACTTGTAAAACCGTGCGCGATTCTTCGCCGTCCAAGTCGAGCTGAGGAAAGTATGCAGAGCCAAGAGAGGACAAGGACCGGAAAAATACACGTATGATGCCGATGATGACACTTGCCGGCACAGCGTTGGCTGATTCTGATTGGTCTATTTTCGATGCGTTCTGAAATGAGCATCAGTTTGAACTTTGAAATATTTTGCAATAGAAAATAAAACAATAAATTCAAATTAAATACAATAAAGATAGGATTACGAGTAGTTATTTTTCATTAAAAATAAGTCCTTTACTTTAACAACCTTCCTTTATTGGAAAACTACTATGCGCCTAATTTCTACTAAATGGGGATGCCAGCTTATGGTTTTGTTTTGACTCGCACCACACCGCAACAAATGAATTTATAAAATAAATGACGACATGGAGTTTATTTGATTTGAGGTGTCTAATATTAGCACAGTATGGTTCACAGTAAATAAGTATACCGAAACTTTTGCATTTGCCCAGTCAACTCTCAAATTAATGACACTATGATGAAAAATTTCTGGAATGATGAAAGATTCTGATGTTTCACAAAATATTCAGCAGCTGAATTCAGCAGTATACCGTGATAAGCACACTAGCATTCTCTTTTAGGGTTCCGTACCCAAAGGGTAAGACGGCATCCTATTACTAAGCTGTCCGTCACCAGGCTGTATCTCATGAACCGTGATAGTTAGACAGTTGAAATTTTCACAGATGATGTATTTCTGTTGTCGCTATAACAAAAAATACTAAAAACAGGATAAAATAAATATTTAAGGGGGCTCCCATAGAACAAACGTGTTTTTTTCGGCGTTTTTGTCTTGTGGTACGGAACCCTTCGTGTGCGAGTCCGATTCGCACTTGGCCATTTTTTTTTTTGGATAGTGGACCATTCTATACGTTTCAGTAATAATCACCATGATTTTTTTTTATAATATTAATAGGTACCTACTAGAAATGGATAATAATCTCTGTCCACTAGGCAGATGGAACTAGTGATTGCAGCACCGTTTTACAACAAATTTTAATAATTTTACTTTAATTTGTATGTAGTATCAATTATAATTTTTTTGCTATCGAATAAAAAATGGTGCGGTTTCTAAAACAATATAAATAAACAGCTTTGTATATTTTATTTCAATTTTGCAGGTTATATAGCGGAAATCAGCGTAAAAATAAAGTACGCACTAGTTTTCCGTATCAATTGTGTTGTAGCGTACTGTTTACACATTTACTACATAATTTTTTATTCATCCAAGTGATTAACTCTTGGTTGGTTTGGTAGTTTATAATATTCATCAGTAGTTATACAGCATCATATTGTAGTCTTTGGTAGTATTTCACTTTTACCTGTGGTAACACCAATTTCTTGGCTTTTTGTCAGTTGGCTTCGCTGTCAAACGGAAAATGGCAGCGACGAGTGTTGTCGTTCTCGACAGAGGCAACAATACAACTTGTACCGTAAATCTTTTCGGTAAGTAATGATTTAAATAATTTTCTAAGTTAACTACGATGTAATATCATCAAATTTCTGTGATTTCGCAAATTATCAGAGCATTACAAGTCGGCGGCCGCATAACCCTAACTTCTTTATTTATTTTTGAAATTGAACGCGCGTAACTTGAAAAAATAATGTATTTATAATAATAATATATTAATATTCATAAAATATATATCATTGCATTATTGAGAGTTTGAAGTACACGGAAAGTGTTTGTGTAAAAAGTACGTAGTGTAGTCGGTGGTGTTTAGTTGATAGGTAACTAGTTTTTTCACATTGAATAGAATAAGTTGTCTGCGGCGGCTCTGACCTTGGCTATTGGATTGTAGGAAGTAAACTGTAGATACTTGCTTTTAAATTGTAGGTTGGTATTTGATGTACTCACAAAAAAGAATCATAAGTCATACTGTAGCAATAATTTGACTAATACATTAGGAAATGAGGAAGATCATCAATATGAGATTAGCTCTAAAATTAGATTTGATGTTTATTTAATTGTTCATTTATACATAGTCTAAAGCTTAATAAATATAATTACTTATACTAAAAATATAATTACCTACACTAATAACAATATAATTGTTTTTGTTGGTAATCAACATTGGATATTGTTTCATATTTGACATAGAAACAGTTAATGCAGTTATAAAAAAAAAACTATCATACTTTTATCTTGTTTTAGGTGCAACGGTAGTATCATGGAGAGTGAACAATCAAGAACAGTTATTTGTTAGGTAAGTTAAAACGCAGTTGTCTTTTGTAATTACTTACAAAGATACCCGCTTAGTAATTATTTAATTATTAGCCAAATATTATGACAACAAAAAAAAATCATCTTCAACCAAGCTTCAGCCAAAGTTTTTGTGCCATCTTGAATTTTTTAACAAATAGGTATTTGCTTAATCATTTATAGGATAACACACTACATAACTTAGTTGTAAAATAGAACCCTGAACAGTATACAATTCCCTACTAGGAAATATTAAGAACTAAGTATTAAAAATCACAGTTCTAAAAGCTATGCATCATATCAAAATAACAATTAAAATAACAAATATCACATTCAACATTTCCAGCAATGTAATTTATAATTGCCATTGACTGATTAATTCATTTTTGACACCGTGTAATTAGTCTTTCTGCTAGTAATTTAATTTGCATTAATTACATATGCCATTTGTATTTGCATGAATTAATGATTATGCTTTGGGATACTGACAAAGTTCTCATAATTCACAACGTAAATGCTTCCTGATAATTAATTTTATTCCACCAAGGATATTGCGAAACAAAAATATTTGTTTAGTATTTCTAATTCTATAACTCACAAAATGAACTTTTAGGGAAGCTGATAATGTTTTATTTTTAGGAGTTTAATTATATAAATAAATTAAGTATTAATTATACTTATAAATTATAATATGTATTCAAATGTCATTTGAATGGGCAAGGCAATTTAATTGATGTTGGCCTGTTTAATTTAATTAAACTTCGTGAAAAGTGCGCGCGTTTCCGGCCAAAAGACCAAAAATTTACAAAATATTGGTCTTTTTGACTTGCTTGGTCATTTTGCCCTAAACTTTATTAGATAATTCTTCTTACACTACTTCTAATACTTATAACTAAACGCGGGAGGTGCATCGGCGCGTTTCACGGTAACCTACCCGCTAAAGAACGATCACGTAATCTATCATGTCTGATGACATTAAAACAAGTTAGTAAATACCTTGAATACCCAGCTGTCAACGCATCCTGCAATTTTGGTTTGTGTTGTCTAATTCCGAGACATAAAATTTATTGCAGGGCCAAGAACAAACCCTTTAGGAACCCCTATCATTTACAGAATAATCATGCTCTTTTAAGGTGTAGCCATTTTCAATCGAAAGACATCAATCGTGCAAGTCAAGAATGACTACAATTTGTTTATTGGCCATCTTCATCATTATCTTGTATGCGAACAATGAGGCGTTATCATTCGTCACCAGTCGAAAGCATATTGAGGTTTGAAAACGATTCCTTCCTGTGCATATTATAAGATCATAGATTACGTTTTTAAACTTTCTGCACATTATCTAAACTTTGATCGAATAACTTATGAACCGTGGCCATCCATTATAAACGTTTAAAAAGCTAGATCTAAGAAACAAACCACCCTAAAAATGAAGAATTACATAATAAGAATTGCATAATAGAGAAAAAGGAGTACCTTTACGTCTAGTATTACTTTTCGGGTAAGCTGTTAACCTAGCAAACATTTCTATGAATCTGCTTTGAGTCTCTAGACAGGTATTTAAATCCTAGATACATAAACAAAGAGCGACTTTCGGAATGAGTAAGGTTAGATCGTAGACAATAGTTCGCCCATGAAGATGTCTGTTCAGTCTGTTCAATGGTTCAATGACGACCAGAGAATGGACGGAATGAGGTCCGAATGTGTATGTATAAATCTGCCATTCAGATGTACGTCTCTGCGGAATTTGCTAAGGTACAGGTGAGGTAAAAATAAACGGGGATATGGACGTATAACTCAAGAATTTGTTTCGGAATGAGACTTAGAAAAGAGGGACGACTGTGTAGCAAATAAAATAGATACCGAGATGACGATTTTTTAGGCTTGTTACCTTTTGAAGTATGGATGAAAAAGACATGGCGCCGAGCCCAAATAAATTGAAATAAGGGCAAGAGAATGATTATGGTGAAAAATGACCGAGTTGCGATATGTATGCCAAAAATTACCCTATAGTTTCCTACTTAAGTAGCTGTAAAACAGCTACAATACACGCGCGTAGCTGATGCCGCTGCACAGCCGTTGCTTAGGGGTCATTTTTAATGAAAATACAATGAACCAAATTGGTATAGGTAATAGGAGCCTCCCAAAATACAAAGGCGACTAATAGAATTCACTCTGCTTTGCGGATAAGCGAGAGATTTTAAAATGTGCTTACATTTGACAACATCCTAAAAAACTAAAATCTCCCTGAAATCCCGAATTCTATCTAATCAAGATTTCGACTCTACTTCCTTAATCCGTATCTTCAAGTTTTACCAACGGCTACATACTATAATTATAATACATTTGTATCTACTAAAAGTAGATATTAATCCAAACCTTGATTTTGCAATTATACAGCATCAATTTACACACAAATCTAATAGCTGCATATAACGACTGAAATGTAACAGCCTAACAATTAAACGCTTCCCAAGTTAGGGAGAACATTAAAAACACACTCCATAAGTGTATCCGCGTTGAACAAGCGTCTTCCGCTAATGACCCTTGCTCGATTAGTAGGGATTTGGGCAGACCCCGGATAGTTTACTGCAGGAAAATGGAACCTGAATTTTGGTTAATACCGTCTGACTCATGTAATACTTTGAAAACGTCTGCTACATTAGATTCTTTCTAATATTTCATGAGTTATGACAGTCAAAAATGGAAAACATTTATTTCAAACGGAAATTCTCGCTCAAACCCATTTATCGGACTATTGAAATCGTGAGGTCCAGTGTGGATGTTTCTTGCTTAATAGTAAGCGATTTCTAATTATTTATTCGGAGCACATAACTCTACTGTTAATTATATTTTCGCCATATTTTTGGGGCCTTCCACTTTTGCCATCGATCGTACAATCTATGCGCTGAAAAAAATTTTTATTTGAAGCCCTTGAATCTGTGAACAAAACCATCGCTACAGCTTGAAAAGTAACACAATAAAGAATACAGTTTCAAACCAAGGTTTCTTTTATTCAACCTAATGACTATGAAATGGCTCATTGAAGTCAAAAAGCTCTCAGAACCGCGATGATTACAGCAATCGGAAATTCATTAAATCATTATTAATATCGATGTATCGATGAAGACAATGCGATTCAGTGTTCTTCCATATCCGTTAGTTAATTGAATACAATGGAAGTGCTTGCTTATCTCTTCATATTACGAATGTACATACATACATTGATTATGGATATTGCTAGTTGGTAACTGCAGCTTCACTCAACTAGTTAACGCTGCTTATTATCATACTACTGAGTTACTTCATGCTATAATATTTTCTTGTGCCTCCGCCCTCCACATTAATAAGACTCGTTTCATCTCGAAAAAGAAATTCTTCTCCAATTCTAGATGCATTTATTGTGCTTCCTGTACTACCATTTGAGGCCGTGGGTGCATCAGTAATAGAGCTTCCTAATTATACGATTTTATGGGAAATATTAATGTAGCAGACGGTAATTGAAAGTACTTCAAAACATTAGCGGATATTTAATGTCCTTGCCTAGACATTTAAAACGGCTTACACATATTCTTGTTATGCTGCAGAACATTTGATAATATTTCCGACTTCAGTCCTTGAATTTAAAATGATTACATTTAAAAAACTAAATTAGCCTTTAATACAGCTTCATTCGTACAACATTTGTCTAAACCTACGCGTAGAATAATCTTCATTTTTGTATTATTATTTCCAATTCTATAGAAGTTAAGATCATTAATAAAATCCTAATTCATGACTGTTGTACAAGTCACACCATCTCTTATGTTACAGCAATTAATTCCAAATCAATTTACTGACAACGTATTGTGCGGATGCAATTTGGCGTTGAGACAAAAACCCGTCTCCGGGCCGCGAATGGCTCTAACAAACGACCGACTGCCACTAATGATTCTATGTACAATATAAATATACTACATATAGCTAGCCAGTAGCCAATGTGGTTATACATTTGATGCCAGTATCATTACCTACAAATTGATTCGTTGTATTAATTTTCACTAGTTCAGAGCTAAGATCATTAACATTAAAGATAATTTAGTTTAGTTACAACTAGAGTATGAGTTTCAGCGATTATAGACTGTTTAATGACAACCGGTGGTCCTAGGATATTAATTACTTTTTGATTAGGTGTGTGAAGTGTAGAGATAGTATTATTATTATGAGCAGTTCTTAGAGTTTGTATAGAAGTTGGGTTTTCCGCCAAATCTCCACCGTTTTCAACGCATACAAATGTCTGAAGTTCGATTAATCGATCATCATCAATCAATACATGTAAAAAGCTTGTGCCGGATTTCTATCTAACTAGATTTCATTTCTTTCGTGCTTCATTAATTCTTTATCACACTCATAAGGCTTTTCGCATGTCGCCTGTTATAATGGCCCGTTTTGTGCATTGGATTAAAAACCATTTTAATCTCGTTCGCGCGGAATTTAGTAAATTAAATAAGCGTTGTCCAAGGGATCCCTGGTCGCCAACAAAAACTTGTCGGCACGCGCCTTCTGTTCTAATATCCAATATAGTTTGTACTCTTGGTGTTTTTGCGCCTCCGCTGAGCCGACGTGACGCAACCGCTTGACCCTTTTATGACTGCGGGATTTTTCGAGGGCTCCAAGTTTTGGAACTGACTACTATACCGTATGGATGGAAGCGACAGCTTTGGCTAAGGAATTTTCGCCAGTTTAAAGGACCATCCGGTTTTTGTATCTGGAGTGGCACACGTAAGGGAGGTGTGGTTATAGAACCAAAAAATAATTAAGAAATAGCAAGTTTTACTAATAAAACTTGCTATTTCTTAATTATTTTTCTTAATTCTAAAATTCGTAAAAATATTACGACGCCAAAGTTTTAATTGAACTTACAATTAAACTGAATCATTTAAAACATTAGTGATGCTCGTTACCACCTTCTAAGTTTACGTTTCCTACAATTATAAAATTGTATGTCTCTTGAGCCCCATTTACGTCATATTTTGGTCCTAATTACGATTAGTGGTGATGGTGCTGTCGTAATATAGCATGTGTTTTTTAGCGAAAACTTAGTTGAAGAACATAAGTAACCACTACGCGAACATTTTCAGACGGAATACTACACGTAGTGTAAATACTAAATACTAAACGTGGTGTAGCTGAGTAACTTTAAAGTTGTAGTTGGGTCATAATTCAAAGTTAGCTGTGTCCAAACAGCATGTTGTACATAGAGAATCGTGACACGGCGCGGCACATCCCTGCGGGTGGCAGTGGCAGCGCGGTGGCTGCGAGTCCCGCCCCTGCTCTCCGCGTCTTGTTTTTGTGGTCGCGTCTGCAGCCGCCCCGAGTCGCCGCCACTTTCTTCCCGCCCCCTCCCGCGCCCCCCCACTCCCCTGCACACCGCCGATGACAAATGGTCCCCGGACACCCCGCTCGCTCCCCGGCCCGCTAATGCCCAGATAATTTTATGCCGCTCCCGATGCACAGACAAAGCCGGGATGGGATGACCGCGAGATTAGTCATCGATCGTCGTCGACGCGCGTCAATGAGTGCAAGCTTTATTTTATGCTCAGCTTCACGGATCAACGATGGCTGAGACGGGTTTATCGCTCCATTAGGTGGAAATTGATGATGCTCGCAATTATTTTCTCCGGTTGCACGTTTCCTACGCAAAATACAATGGCGCTGTTAAGTTTTACTACAGCGAGATCGACTTAGATATCTGACAACATTTTCTAATCGGTAGCACCGGTAGCTACTGGCGACGCTACGTGCTTAACAACTGAATGGTCTAATATTTCAAAAAAACAAAATGAAATGAGACGTGGGTAAAGAATGTCAGCGTCACCCAACGGCCAGCGCCCGGCAACCTCTCTACCGCCGTCGTCGGTCACACGCCATTGACTCCGCTGAATAGTCAGGCCCGCTCCGCTACCGTCACATTATCTCCTGCCTTCGGCTCACTTGATAAATCTTGATTTGAACGCTCGGGGTGTCGACTAACGCTAATTATACCTAACCCCAACGAGATAGAGTCCACCAGAAGCTGGAACTTTTCGGAATCAACTTTTTTCTTATTTGGATCCTCCGAAATAAAGTTCTAGTCGTTTCGCCATGTTATCATTAATAAAGTAGAAGCGTCACGAAGTCTCTCCACTGCACGTGCTTGCTCCATTACTGTCGACAGTGTACACATGTTGCGCTTTTTTTTTGGCGTTTCCAATGAAACCCAAGACAAAGATTGTTCCACTCGTTATACAGCTGCGATGAAATATTAGAGGATCGAACCGCTCTAGTCATTTTCACCGTGGCAGATTTAGCCGACCGATATGTAATTTAGTAATCCAAGCAACACCCACCTACAATATTCATTGTCTGATTGCTTAGTCGGTGATTTAGTACAATTATCCTGCAGGTTTGCTAACTCGGACATGATTTATCTCCCACTGTGACTGTATCTAGTCGGAGTTGTAATTAACGGTTACGAAGATGATTTATCACAATTAAGACATCTTTACATTTTGACGTGAATTCTTATAGTAATAAACTTGACCTTTGAATTGTTCAAAGCTACATATGAGTTGGGATTTCCAAAGATTTAATATTATAAAGGAATATCAACGTCAAGAGATCCGAAGTCCGAACCGATCTTGGCTAGAACGGTAAATCCAAATCGCGTTAAGATCATGGTATTAAAGAAATTACTTTGTGTGGTTGGCTGTGTGTATATCATTAGTTATCTTATTATCGTCCTACGCTTGCATTGCATGGTGATCACAATTTTCGTCTGTTCATCATGGCTCTGCCTGATTTTGTAGACGTGTAATTATGTAAGTTGGGTAAGAGTGTGGTGCACGCTACTTGGACAACGCTCAAAGCATGTATTACATTACAATGGAACAAGAAACAATTTTATATCAATTCATTACCACTTTAAAATCTTTACTAAGGTTACACGAAGAAAATATTTAACCCTCCAGCCGTTCCAGATGTTAAAATAACTCATTTGAATAAAGTACGCGCAGTTTTGCAACTTGCTCTCAATTGTCGACAAGTTGCTATGCGAATTGAAAGTTCCCAACTTTTGAAGTCTGTTTCAAAGTTGGCTCAAAAGAAACTGGAGTGAGTTTTATGAAGCAACCACTTTGTTACTACACTTTGGGAAACCGTTTAATATCGTTTGAATGTAGTACTTGCCAGCATGACTCTTTGGGATGCTAATTCGTGTCATTTGTTCGAAATTTGTCAATGGTTTCAGTACTTACTTTGTGATGCTTATCTAGCTGGGGAAGGGTTAGATCTTGTTATTGATTTGTCCTTGTGTTTTTTTTTATAAAGAATCCAGTGATTCAAAGTGGTCTGCAGCAAACATTGCTTGGAAACAAATACCGCTTCAATTTTTTTAACCGAGTAGTTGTTCGTCATGGGTACCGGGCGTTAGTTGGTGTCTGAGCGAAGCGCATGACATCATCAGATTATGTCTCGTGCCGCCTTACATGGTCGCATCGCGTATGATCTATTGACTACACTTGTAACAGCTGATAATGATCGTGACGCGATATTTAGTTCGGGATCCGGCTAAATATGGCCACATTGATTCGACGCGTGCTGTCAAATAATTTTTTTTGCTCCCTAGTGTGTCAGCACTGCACCTTGTATGTTTTTACATGAATTAAGATTAGGCGACGATAAGCCTGCTAATTTGTGTTTCATAATACTATGCATTGTAGCATTTATCTTTAGTCAGTTTGCAAGATGCTGCTATGCGAGCACATAATTTATGTCAATGTGTCCTGGACGTTACGTTTTTATTTTTCGCGCCATATTTGATGTTATATTCATTTATCTATAGTAAATCAACCTTTAAAAGTTGAGTTTAACTTAGCAAGTACATAAATTGTATATGGCAGTAGGTATGTCGTGTATTATTGACATTCAGGGCTTTTGTCGGCAATGTGGAGTTTGTGTTACTAGCAAAATTATCATTTGTAGCCTAAAAAAGGGGTAATCATCATTATCTTGTCCCAATCTATTTAGGGTCAACGTCTCTAATGTAATTCAAAAAATAATTTGTTAGCGTTATGGAAGCCAAGACATTAAGCTATTTGTAAAACATCAGCCCATTTATCGATTGCATCTCTCTGATTATACTTGTTAATGTTTTCAAGCTCAGCAGCCAGGCATACATTAAGCTGTTAAGGTCAACCATGCCTGGTGACATATACAAGATTATACAGTGCAGTAATCTCGACCACAGCGCGAATAGATACCAGCATAACATAAACATGCGAGCGTTTATCAGTGCCACTGTCCACAATTAGCATAGCCACAAAATCTCCGCCGTAAGCACGTCTGTTTGTCTCCCAGATTCGGGTAATCGGCTTATCTGGTAGGGTGGTGTTTGTTAAATTGGCGCTGTTAAGTCGCCACCGCAGCCCCAGGGCGGAGTCCCCGTCTTATTAATCGGCTGTCCGGACCATCTGCTGGCGCTATTTACAGCGCTGACCCCTGTCGGCAAAAGGAGTTTTGTTGCAAGACCACTTAGTTCTTGTATATGTAACGTTTGTCTCTGTCCCGTTTTCAAACAACACGTTACATTAATTAAGTAAGGCCCGTAAATCTTATGAGGGAATAGATACAAATATGGACAGAAGGACCAAATTATGCTGTGTGGATACAGGTCAACCAAACGGACCTTTAAAAGAACTTGCACGCACCGCCGTCAGTGCATTCGTTTGTATATGACCTTTTTCTTTGGATTAATTGCTTCACGGCATCACGGATAGCCCTCAATCTTAATTAAAAGGTGTGTAAACAATTCGCGACTAATTAGTTTCAACTTTCAATTGCCAATACCCTACAGGATTCACGTGTCCTTATAAACGCGTTGCTAATGAAACTAGTCCTTCTGCAAACTTTTATGAATTGGTCCTTATGGTATCTTCTAAAGCAGACAGACTATTAATTTAATGTGAGAACAAATGTACCATGAAAATCGTACCCTCAATGATTACGTAATGTAACAGGTACTAATGGTAGTTTTATGGTACATTTCATGTTTAATTTTATTGATTCTGTTCCGGTAGCTGTAATGATGGATAGCTATAAAATGTAAATTAATTAAACTTGAGTCACTTATCTCTATTTATGGCATAGTTTATTTAGCTTGATGTTCTGTAACTTGTAGGGTAAAATTAGCTTTGTTCAAAGTAAAGTTTTAGAGGTGCACTTTATCGCCACTTTATGGCCTGAAAGACCTACGGGGTAATTGCGTAACACACTATCAGTGGTAATGGCTTTTATTTTGACAGTTCAACAAGATTCATTGCGTTATTTACGTTTTTGAGCAGACACATTTTCCGAAAATATGAAATATTTATTTTCGTAAAAAAAACAACAGACTTCCAAAGAAAATACTTACTACAAAGTGAAAAATAACTTTAATTTCGGAAGTCGGTGTCAAAAAACGAAAATGCGGAATCAACGACACCGACTTCCGAAATTAAAGTTATTTTTCATTTTGTAGTGTTTTTTTTTGGTAAAAAAGTTTTTTTTAAGTCGGTTAAAAATGGATTAGCAATATCCTTCAAAACGATTTAGACTGTGATTGAAAGTATGTTACAATTAGGGTACGGTAACATATTTTCAATGCTGGTCATGGTCGTCAATACAAAATACAGCGTTCTATGCTATTTTTTAAGAATAGAATCGTTACTATTTTGAAAGTTTGACAGTTTTTCTGTAAAAAGCCAGTAGTTAGCAGTCTAAACTAGTTGGGATTCCGCTTCACTGGCTAAATTACAAAATGGCTCTGCGTATACTAGGCCACGGTTTAAAACTTAAGCTTTAAATAAACTAGTAAGCATAGCTGTCTCTGTGTAAGAGGGGAGAATATCCAATCTTTTATTTGGTACAAAAAGTCTTTAGAAACAACTGTTAGGATGATAATGGCGCATGCAATGTTGTTGACGGCTCCTCAACATTTTAGAGCTTTCTCGAGAACACTAATTCAAAATCATTTATTTAGGTTACACAAAGCTCTTAAATACAAGTAGCATGGTATTAAAGTTCTCACTAACAGAAGACATAGACATATTAGGCATCAGCACCCTAATTCTATCACACACTATCTACCACAATCTGAATCACTTTGAAGAATATTGCTAATCCACTGCTTCATTCGTTCGAAAACATTATCTGGTCAACAACGTAAAAAACGCAATGTTCGTGGTTGAACCGTAAAAATGGAAGCGATTGCTACTGATAGTGTGATACGCAATTACCCCGCCTGGTCCCATACTAGGCACAGCCTGTATCTTGGTCACTTTGGGTGACCAAGATACACAAAGTTAATAATTTAATGTGTTCTGTTAGCGCAAGATTGTCATTCATAAGTTCATTGCAAAATTTAGAAAAATTTGAATAGAAAAGCTAATAAGACAGATTATACATACAAAATAGTTAAGGTGAGTAAGTATGAGTGAAGCTGAAGGTATGACGTATTCTACCAGAGAGTGACTTGGAATTATTACGAATTTAGATAACAATAAGCAGTCAACTCTACCTAATTTACTAAGTTCCGTTTCCCAAATGCAGACACATAGAATAATTAATTTTAACTTAAGGTCATATAACTCGTTTACATAATTGATTGTAATCACAACTTAAATCATGTATTAACAAATTACACGTTACTGCTTCGCTTTTGTACAAAAAGTTATATGTAATTAGATTTTATTCGTGTAACTGTACTAATAGGGTACAAGGAAGTTACTCACGCTATCAATCAGCGTTCGCCAATGAAAAATTTACCAAATATAATGAGCTTATAAACGTAATTAATATATAATTCGTTGCTTTATTTAGGAGGATATTGGCGAGGCTTTTTGTTTTTGTAGTAAAGTTGGACAGGTTCGACTTTGTTAAATTAGACTAGAGAAGAAGCGCAAAAACTATTTCATAGTTGGAAATCTGACTCGCAGGACCAAAGGGGTAACCCGAAGGACTATATAATATTTAGACGCGTAACAGTTTTATCGACTACCATTAATTCATAGGCAGTAGAACCTTTTATCTATGACACTACCTAAGCTGGTATTTTATTTAGGCCTATCTTTGAAATTATATTGTTACTCAACTTTCAACCAACATATAATTTTGTTTAAATTAAAAGCTCCTGCTGCTGCATTATCTTGACACGAGTTGATCGTACTGAGCATTATTTAGATCTGTATTTTTCTTTTTCAAACTTGTTACGTAGACATCTCCCTCTTAGTTCATTATTCCCTAAAGAACCCAGAAGTGGTTATCAATAGCCAGTAAGTACTTGTAGCACGTGCTCAGTACCTCCGAGGCAGCCTCCGGCGCCCACGCGTGTTCCGGCAGCGTGCACTTTCATTGGACGGCCCTGGTCTGCGACTGCACAAGGTTATATCACCTCTAAGTTGTCGTGGCACACGGTGTGCGTTGATGTAACGAAGGGATTTTTAGTTTTTGGTCGAATAATGCAGAAAATGCTAATTCATTGCTTCATTTTTTCTAAAAAAATGTATCAGCTCAATAACGTAAATAACGCAGTGAATGTTATTGAAATGTCAAATTGAAAGCCATTGCTACTGTGTTGAAAAAAATCATTGATGCAACTTATTGACATCTGCAAGCTTTGTGGAACCTACCCTTGTCGATGGGCTTCTAGTTCGAAGCTTCTCTATGTGTAAGACAAACACATGCATACACTTCTAATTCTAAAGCTAATAGTAATTCTTGTAGTCCTATTAGTTATAGGTAGGTATATCAATGTTGAAAATCCTACGTAGTTAACGTACGATTTTCCCATCCTCTTTTAATATGATTTTCATTAGAAATGAATGTGTATCATGCTGCCAAGGCTTGTTTAACCTAGACTTAACTGAATTATTGCGTTCACTATCAATATTTAAATCTAAACATTTTACTGCAGTGTAGATAATTCACTGATATGGAGGTTATCATAGTTAAACACCTCATTTACTTTATTATACCACATCAATGACATACTGCAAAGGGCACCTATGATTAATTACCATAATTTTAAGAACCGCAATTGATCAATAGTGAGCCCATATTATCTTAAATTGATAAGTGACCCTTTCCCTCGTCGTCGCATGAGATTAATTGATCATATTTGAAGATTTTCAATTTCCTTCGCGTTCAGCTTGGAAGTCAATCTTACTCAATATGCATGGAAATTTCGATGTTTAAAATCTATATGTTTTGAAAGCCTTTAGCCGTGTTGACGTAATCTGACCCCAGTTAACATTAATCCAGATGTCTAAGTTTCAAGCGAGAATAAACGCGGCGCTTTATGTTCTATCATGAAACGCTAAGGTAGAAGGTCCACTTCTAAAGGGCTTATGATAAAAGCAATATAGGATAGGAGGGTTATATTGCTATATTCCTCAACTTATGCATGGATTAACACAACGCATCATGCCTGCTATACCATATCAGGCCAGACATCATCACTATCATTCAGGAGAAAGACTTTCATCACTAGACATAGGTCACCCCCAAACATCGTCACAAGGACCGGTCCTGTACTTCCCACATCCCGCAAATTCCCGCCGTTAAGTATTGTCTTGACGTAATCCCCTTTAACAAGAGCTACGGGAAACAGACCCCTACTCCCCTTGGCTTTTCCGTCGCTTAGTTTTTCCGGTAATCACAAAGTCACTCGATGGGCTTCTCTCATATTAACAATCGGTTATGTTAAATTGGAACAATCTAGATAACTGCCATCTTAGTCAATTTTAAGTTTTGGGTCCTATTCTTGAATTTGGTCCTTTTGTACGCGTCTATTTGTTGGTGCCTATGTTCGGTCGAAGCGTTGGCGATGTAACGCAATGTTACGATACTTCCATCTCGGAAACTATTGTGAGGTGGACACATAAAACACAATCAATTGAAACACCAAGCCCCAGTACCTAATATAAAATTGATTTATTTAACGTCTTCTCGTACCAGATTCTCCTATGCTATATTTTGACTTGAGGACTTCGTTGTGTTTCCTCAGACCAATTTCATTTCAATGGTGGGTATATTTAAGCGTGAACTGGAAACTATAACCATAGTTTCCAGTTCACGCTTAAATATACCTGTCCACATTTTCTGCATCATCCAACGCGGATGATGGACATTGACCATATATGATATCCATCCATGCTGAAGTATTTTCAGTGCCATCCAATTAATTTGTAAACATTATCGTGAACAATTTTAATGTCGTACGTGTACATAAGCCAATATCTATAACAGTTACTTAGTTCGTAGTTAATTAAAGAACCAATTTATTATTATTGCTCTTCAAGTTGTGCACATAAAAATATCTCACAATAATGAGCATATATGACAATAATTTATCTTAAATCGTGTTTAATTCTAGTAGAGTCGGTGCGGCGGCGGATTAAATACTAGTCATTACACAGTAGCGAGCTGATCCACTCGCAAAATGAAGTGCGCTTTAATGTCATATTGCTTTTAAGAGTTTTTTATTGCAGCTACCGGTTATTTGCAGTAGATAATGATATACCCAGCCGGCCAGCGGCTGCGGGATCGTTGCGCTCCTAAAAAGATCTAATTGCGTCCTATAGTGTCGCATCGTTTATGCGACCTTTAATTTGTTGATGCACAGGAGCCCCTGCCTTTATCCACAGTTTTTCTCCAAACCAGTTTACTGTCTTCTCTTAATATGTCAAAGTAACACGCTCCGAGTCATTAACTTGGTAGCGCTTCAAATAGGTTTTTCTACGCTTTTTGTGATAGCAACGCCACTTTTTTCACCAGCTCGCTAGTTAAAATAATTAGAGGATTCATTAACTATGAGGAAGGGTGTCCATTGGAACATGTCTGCGACTAACTTTGCAACTACTTTGTTGCTTATCTTACCTATATTTTTTCTGCTTTAAGTTCATCGTTAATATTGTTGATTTTTTCTTCTCGTCTGGGGCTGGTAATGAAAACCAGTTCATTTTGCATTTTTATTGTAGCTTGCTTTGTTTTTCAAATTACCTTAATAATTTCTCGTCCTCAGCACCCTCTGCTGCAAATGTGATATGAATAGACGTGCGCGTTGAGGCAATATTAATGAAATTCCATTCATGGACATAACTGGTTGATGCGGCACATAAAAATGCTCGTCTAGTTAATTATAATAATTATTATCATGTGGGGTGCGTGTGTCGCCCCCGGCGGCGGCAGGGTGCGCTCGCCCATCTCACGAGAACTCCACAACAATGTTGAGAAACCTGACGAGCTTATGTGATCAATAGTTTACTTGAAAGTCGAGAACAATGACTATGAGAGCTAGTCGCGAGAAACTATCGCGGGTCATAACGTTTTTGCACAATATTGTGATCTCCGCGGCCGCTTGAGCGCCCCAATAAAATGCTGATTAACATTTTTCTTGGGAGCAAAAACTTAATCAATTATAAATGTCACGTTAATTTAGGTATTGAAGCTTTTTATCTGGATTGACTGAGAACAGGCCGTGGCGGCATCATTAGCTTGTTATCAAACAATAGTTATCCCAGGCCTTTGTTGCTGACATTACCTCGTCTGGTAACAAGCGAGATGCGCCTTTTTGACCCTATACATTCATAATGATATCCTCATAAAACATCCCTTTATAAAAAATAGACAAAAGAGATTTGGCTCATTTCGTTATATTGTGTGTAAGAGGACCAAAAATATTTACTTCATTACGGGGATGGTGGATTTATGGGAGTCGTTACAAATACAGAGCCATTAATTGGTTCAAAAATCACACGATTTGGGAATTTTTATTGTAACAGTTATATAGAGAAAGCAATTGGCTCCAATGGTATATTTATTGTCGCTATTTATCTGGTCGGAGAATGGCGGGATGGAACGAGTTTGCGTGGTGGTAAAAACTCGGCTGGTGCCGAAGCGGGAATGTATCGGCTCCCTGCGACTCATGGAGGAATTTCATCCGGAATCTCTAATTAAAACTTTATCTAGTCCGTCTCCCGATTCGTGGAAAACGTACTATTGAATTGCCATTTCGAACTGAGCTTACTAGTTATTAAAATATTTTAAATTAAAGGCGTCATTGGTATTCTGTTCGCCTGTCCACTCCAGCTCTGTTACATTTTATTCTGTTTGATTGGTTCCAGTTTAATCAACAGAGTCGTTTACCGCTGGGTATTATCAATGTCAAAATGCAATTATCGTTAAGACATTGTACGGTAATAAACGGTTCGTATCTTAGCCGGATGAGTGTTAACGGTGCACTGCACCGGTCTGTATCATCTGTAAGGGTTAAAACTCTATATATGGTGGACAGTAAAAAGGTGGCTGACATTACGCTGAAGACGTTTATTAATATTTGTGTGTCAATTAACATTTTTCACAGCAGTTAATTTGCGGATAACTAGAGTACCTACTATAAAAGGGTTTTAGACAAACCCCCAAACAATGTTTGACATTTTGTATACGTATTCATAGAATTCGTTTATACTTGCCGTACTGTTTGTTCAACTGTAGATAATCCGTGTGAAATACATGCACCCAGTTCGCTGGTAACGTGGGAGTTATGATTTATGTATTTAATTTCTAGAACCGATTTCTAGATCGATAGATAATTTCCGTTTTAATTTAGCTAATTTGTTTGAATGACGTAATTCAAATATTTACGAATCTTTTGCTCTGATTACTTGATAAATCCAATATTTGCCATTCCTCGATCGTTCCCTTATATTTCTATCTATATTAGCAATCTAATCAGATGAGAGGCAAATAGGGCAAATAAGTGATAATTTTGAACGATTTCTACTGGATTGCATAAAAAGCCGACCTCCTACTTCGGGAATGTTACGTGAACATTTGGCGATAGCTTGGTGACTCAAAGTGCAAATTCCCGGCGCGACGCGTTTCGATGACGAGCCCGTCGCTTCGTGGTCATCATTCGCGACCACTCGTTTCACAAACTCCGAAATGCTAAAAATGGCATAAATAATTTATACGTGGCTTGCTCGAGCTCCGTTTTTGTCGCGGCCGACCTGTCCACTGATGCATTTATAATATAAGGGTGCTTTTTGCATCGTCCCCCGGCGGCGCTGGAATGCAACCGCTAAAATTGATCATGTTTCAAACGTGAGCTGAAGGAATAATGCTGCTGCTTGCTCAGTGCGGTCAGGATAAACTGTTGCGGTTCAGCCTAATGCATGCGAGTAATATGTATGTATTGTAACAGTCGATCTGACTCGTGAAACGTGCATGCGGCATTAGTTATGCCTGCCATTAGGTAGGTACCACATACCTATTTGGATGTAAAGCATGACTTTACATTGAATACATTAGTACGCTCATGACTGGCCAATATTGCTTGTCTACTAAATATGATTATGCTAAAATCATGGTCTGTTGTCGAAGATTGTTTTTAGACCAAAATGAGCGACTCGTAATGGATGAAAAACCGGCCAAGTGCGAGTCGGACTCGCATACGAAGGGTTCCGTACTACAAGGCATAAAACGCCAAACTTAACAATTTTAACTTTATTTTTATTATTTGTTGTTATAGCGGCAACAGAAATACATTATCTGTGAAAATTTCAACTGTCTAGCTATCACGGTTCATGAGATTCAGCCTGGTGACAGACAGACGGACAGTAGAGTCTTAATAATAGGGTCCCGTTTTTACCCTTTGGGTACGGAAACCTAAAAACAATTAAAGGTACTCTTTGAATATTTCGGAACAATATTTTAAAATAAATATTTTCATTATAAATTATATATAACTTGGGATTTTTCCGTCGGAACCTTCGTATCTAGCTATTTTTCCATTCTCAGATTTTGAACAGTGATTGTTTTTTGTGGTAAAACTTTTACTGTAAGATAACCTTTGACCAACTGTAGTTTTAGTATGAAACTTTATTTTGACACAGACCACAACCTCGACCGACATTCAAATTAATTATTACTTAATCTCTTCTACCTTAAATATCTGTTTGTGCTTTCCCTTAAATAACTTGAATCGTCCAAGAATTTTATCCTATTGATAAAATCTATAGTTAATTGCAATTTTGTATGATAACTTTATAAGTAACGAAGTTATTATAAAGTTATAACATCTGCGTTCGAAAAACGTTTTGCATTGAACTTTTAAACTGTCAAAGAAATAAAACGTTCGTCATTTGTCTTGTGTTGTGTTAATTGAATTAAACGCATAAAACCATAACTATAGCGTTCATAATAGGTGCTGCTAGCTTGACATTACTATTTAGTAATTATTTGACTTTTTTATCGATTCCTTTAAAAGTTACCTACGAATCGAATTAATATTCTAGGTATGTTATCGATTTGATGACAACTTTGTCGTTGCAATTTGTTTGCCATTTATAACAATTTCTTTTTCTGTTTTTTCGCAGTAAACAAGCAGTATTTGATGGCAAGAGGGCGATAAGAGGAGGGATACCGTTTGTTTTCCGTAAGTTTATTATTAATTGAAGTTGTTATTTTTATTGATGCTTCATTATATAAATAACTAGCTGGAAGCTGGAAGCCTACACCAGCTTTCTTCAGAAGTTCGTATCTATTGTGAGAAATATGAGTTAGTGAGTTCTTGTTCTTTTGCACATTCGTAAACTGTGGGGTAATCGCGTAACACACTAACACTAACAGTAGCAATGGCTTTCATTTTGACACTTCAACAACATTCATTGCGTTATTTACGTTGTTGAGTAGACAAATTTTACGAACGTATGAAGCAATGGAGTATATCTTTGATGGCACACGTGAAAGATGATTGTTCGGTAACCATATCGGGCATTTTTGGGCCTGGAACTTTTCGAAATTTAACATATTCTAAAATCTCTTCTATGTTTCTAAACAAAATATTGTATTAGCATTGCCCCGCGGTTTCACCCGCATAAGTGTCGATCCTGTGGGAATATCGGGATAAAAAATATCCTATGTCCTTCTCCGGGATGCAATCTATCTCTCTGCCAAATTTTATTGAAATCCGCCGCGTTCAGTGGTTTAGGCGTGAAAAGGTAACATACAGACAGACGGAGTTACTTTTGAATTTATAATATTAGTATGGATGTTATAGATGAGTTGGACCCAGTAAGTGGACAAGCCAATCACAGATCAGTGGCGGTTTTTAGCTGCCTGAGGGCCCTAATTCACTATGACCACATAATGATTGCTTACTTCGAAACCACGTAATTTATTAGCTAATCACGACATATGCTAATAACGTATTCTCTATGACACAAATGAACGAAACTGCCCGAAATTAATGCGAAGTTGGCGTGGTTTGAACTGTCAAAATACCACGCTTGACGACCGTACGTGATTTGCACGTGGTAATATTACGCGCGGAATAATAATTTCAATACAGAATTGGGGCCTTTGGACACTCCAACATATAGACATGGTTTGGTCAGGAGCACCCCATTCGCACTGGGTGTCCGATGGGTCTACAGGGTTATTGGTAAAACATTAACAACCTCTTAAGAGGTCATTGTACTCATCATTATGAACTACTTTTACTATGGGACCAAACCTGAAATCGCGAAAAAAAATCAGCTGTTCCATACATTTGTGTTCACTTAAATCGACAAAATGTATGGAACAGCTATTTTTTTTTTTCGCGATTGTCCCCTTTTCGGGTTTAGTATAAACAAAAAACTAATGTTGTATATGCCTAAGGGCCTGTGCACACCACGACACCACGTTTTTTAAACGCGCCGTTGACGCGCGTTTTAGAAACGTGTGTCGACGGCGCGCTTTTATCCTACAGAGCAGTGCCTGCTAGTATCTGACTCGCGTGCGTATCGCGTCTGTATCGCTACAAACGCGCGTCAACGGCGCGTTTAAAAAACGTGGTGTGCACAGGCCCTAACTCTTCGGCTAAACAGGCTTGATGTTTTGTTATGTAATATGTTACTGTTTTCCTAAAGTGGATGATCATTTCAGCTCAATTCGGACAATGGGCCTTCGGTCCGCAGCACGGCTTCGCGCGGATAGCTCGCTGGCACGTCGAGAAGATGCCGGAGCGCCTCCCCAGCGGCGATGTGGAGGCCGTCTTCAGCCTCATGGATGACGACTTCACCAGGTCCATGTGGCATTTCCAGTTAGTATTTTACGTTTATGACTATCTTTTTTTCACTATCTTTTTTAAAATTGGTTACTTCGGGGGAGAATATAAGAAGAAATCGTTGCGCCGACTCCAAGTGACATGGGATAAAGGCAGGAAGATGATTGCCTAAAGAACACGAAACCATAAAAAAATATAAACATCCGATTGAAAACCTCCTCCTTTTTTGAAGTTGGTTAAAAACGTTACGTCACATTTAACGTTTCCTGTTTAAAAATAACGTTTTCACTGTTCGCATAGCAGATACAATAGTTAAAGAATCGCCTTGAACCCATTTTAATGGCAGGGTCTCGACTCTCGATGTTAACTGCCTTAAGATGCAGGAAAGTGTGCTTATTTTAAACTAGCTTATGCCCGCGACTTCTTCCGCGTGAAATTTCACCCATTCTTATTGGATACCTACTCTTCACAAAGAACACACCCTCCAAATTTTATGTCTCTAGGACCAGCGGTTTAGGCTGTGCGTTGATATATCAATCAGTCAGGACTTTGAATTTCATATAATAATATAGATAAGTAGTATAACCATTTCTAGAGTTCCATTATCAAATTACGGGTCAAAGAAAACCCGTCCGAACACGAGTTTTATCTGTGAAAATTCTAGTGTGATTTTTAGACTACCTAACGCCTGAACTCATAATAAGAAGTCATGTTTCAAGTTTTCAGTGTTTGCCTAACCATCAGGGAAATTAATCCTAATATTAATCCCATTTCTTCCTTCACCCAGGTTCAGACTGACGTACAGGCTGATCCTACGCGAGAAGGAGCTGCACTTCAACATCGGCGTCTACAACCCGAGCAAGGAACTCACGTTCAGTTGCCAGCTGCTACTGCACACGTACTTCAAAGTACCCGACGTGCGCCGCTGCCAGATCACCGGCATGCATGGATGCATGTTCATTGATAAGGTGAGCTTACTCATCAGCCCCCTAATAAAATTGCGTAACACACTATTACTCTCAATTAGAATAATTTTGAAGCATATTTGCTAATCCATTGCTCCATAAGTTCGAAAAATGTGTCTGCTCAACAACGCAACGAATGTTGTTGAACTGTCAAAATGAAAGCAATTCCTAATTTCCTACTGTTAGTGTGTTACCTACGCAATTAATTACCCCACAGGACCTGTTCAGTAAAAAAAGGATGCGGCGCGGTAATAAGCTGTATATAATTAAAATTAAAAAAGAATGCCCCCACTGACATTGACCCCTGAAACTGTCATTTGTGATTGCTTAAACAATACCTATCTGCCGTATATCATTATTGACAGTAGACAGGGGCCTATACTACACCCACATTTCGCCAGTTAAAGTTTATTTACCTAAACCTGTACATAAATTATAAATTAAAGTCATTCTTTTCTGTCTGAGTCACCCTCACAGATATAGATAGACCTAGATAACGCAAGTATCACGAACTGTATGAAAACCAAGCGTGCCATTTTTTGACTACCTACTATGACGTCAAAAGCTCGCGCTCTCGCTCACGCTTACCCAGCCAGCAGTACACAGGACTGAGCGCGAAAGTGGCGGCTTATGATTTTCTATCGTAAGCTGGTGCGATTTTTGGCACGCGAAGTAGTTGCTCTTGCGTTATCTAGGTGTATCTATATCTATGGTCAGTATGGTCACCCTGTTGTTCTACTAAACTGTACAACTGATTTTGATGCGGTTTTCACCATCATTATTTCAGGGAATTTATTCCGGAAGGTTTTTGTGTAATATAAAAATACATTAAAATTTAACTGAGATATATGAAGAAATCTCGATGTTTTATCAAGTCGTAAAACCTTACGAAACATGGAGGGATCGCTGGTTATTTATAAAAATAAATGTTCTCATTGTAGACGCGAGAGGGCGCCGTGTACCAGGAGACCAGGGAGGTAGTGACGATCAACGAGTGGACCGACAGGATCTACCAGAACACCATGCAGGAGCACATCATCACCAACGTCGTCAGCGGGCGCAAGATGAGGATACAGAAGTACAACTTCCCTGATACCGGTATGATTGATACTTTGTTACAATTTATGATGACGTAACTTCAGTGCGATTAAAAAAAGAGGTTTTAATGTACAATCAGCACGAACATTTAGCATAATATAAGTGTTTTATTGCGTCGTAGAATGTGCACGAAGACGCACGTCAGCTGAGTCCCTTTGTCTGGCTGCGTGTGTCTAAACTACTGCACAAGTTGAGTAGTGATATTGTGACCCACAGCTATGCACCAGTGCAAGATCATGCTTCTCCCACCCCAGTAATGATAAGAAGCCACTTCCGCATAATATTTAGCTATGCATATGCAGCATGGCTCAAAATTGTACCTTACTGGGCGAAATGTGTGACTAAAGCCGAGAATACACTTGAGAACAAAATGTCCCGTGCCCCGCAACATCTTGAGACGCATATACAATACGCCCGACGTAACTTGGTGGGCCTGAGCGGGCCGGGCCTTTGTGAACTTTCGCGCATGTTCTCTCACTCACACTCGCCTCATGCCACCATTTGGTTCCTAAAAAACGTTCGTGCGCAGCCTTCTGCGCGAAGTTCAGGCCTGCCAAGTTACGTCGCGTCGGTCGTATTGTACGTGACGTGGAACATGTGTTGCGTGTCAGTGTCGCGCTACATCGCGCTATTTCTCGCCGAGTGTAGTCGTGTGCGCAACGTGCCCCTCATGTCTAGTATGGGGAAACGGCACTGTGTTTTCGCTTGTCGAGCTAGCGACATTTCTATAAACACTGACTACTGTGGCGTGCAAAATGTTCCGCGACATCCTCGGGACACACCGCAACATGTCGGTCCATTTGTCATATTCGAGGCTTTAGACGCTTGCACCAGAAATCACAAAATACATTTAGAGCAAAGCTTGTTTAAAACATCGTTCTGTTTTTGTGAATCCTTTGAAGATCACAGAATGATGACTAAACGCATGTTGTGATTTGTGGTGTAAGCGGACCTGAATCTTATTGATTCTGAACAAAAATGTTCTCCACAGTGATCTGGAACCCCTGGGCGGAGTACGCCAAAGAGATCCCGGACTTCGGCGACGACGAGTTCCCGAACATGGTGTGTGTGGAGGCGGGACGTGTCGCCGCGCCCATCGTGCTGCTTCCCGGCACTGCCTTCGAGGCCAGCCAGATACTGCAGGTTGGTTGAATATGAGTTTGTTGCGCCGCTTCTGCCCAGCTAAAGCACTAGGGAGTGGTGAAGGGCGAATAGTTTGGGGGACTGCCTTATGTAATTTTCAAGTTCAATAGTGCTGATTCTCAACCTAATTTGAATTAGTAAATGACTTTTCATTTTATGATGGTGGAAATAATAGGCTGGGCAAACCCTGTAGGTGCTGACGGAACTGTCTTTTGTTATTCCTTTCAGCTTTAAATCTACAGTCCGTTCATAGTTATTTTACCTCTAATTTTGCATCACTGTCCAAATCACAGTGATCTTTATTCTCATTTTTATAAGGTTGCTGCCATTGACAAGTCTGTGAAAATCATTCTGATCTTTATTCTCGTCGTAATAAGGTTGATGTTAGTTTACTGCTGTCAGAGGTAAAATAACTGTAAACGGATTGTAGCTACATTGCTACAAAGATCTTTTGGCGCTCGAATGACGTTGACAGGGGGGCGCAATGTGCTTTAAAAAACAAGATGGCGGCATTTTAGCCACGCCGCCAAAGAAACCTTGTAGAGCTATTGACTTGATAAACTATGTTATCGTATAAGATTAAAAACTAAACGGTTTTTATTTTTTCAATTTTGCCATTTAGGACCTTAGAAATTCCAGATGTATTTACGTTTATTTTAGTTGAGCACTTTTACTAAATATTGTGCTATTTTCAAATGTTTCAAAGCCCTTTTTTATCTCAGTGATAGAAATCATATCAAAGAAACCTCACTGAACTGTTTCTTTGATCAGAGTCTTCATACTAGCATCTGTTTCGGTGACTACATGTCCAACCAATCGTTCGTTTTGCGTTCATGTGACGCATATTCTCCAACTCGTTTTTTAGGGTTCCGTACCCAAAGGGTAAAAACGGGACCCTATTACTAAGACTTCGCTGTCTGTCCGTCCGTCCGTCTTTCTGTCACCAGGCAGTATCTCAAGAACCTCGATAGCTAGACAGTTGAAATTTTCACAAATTATGTGTTTCTGTTGCCGCTATAACAACAAATAAATAAAATAAATATTTAAAGGGGGCTCCCATACAACAAACGTGGTTTTTTTCGGTGTTTTTGCCTTGTGGTACGGAACCCTTCGTGTGCGAGTCTGACTTGCACTTGACCAGTTTTATTTTGTGTATGTGTGCTTTATGCGTCACGTTTAGTGTTTAGTTTTTTTCCAATCACAGTAGACACACAGCTGTTTGTTAACGACTGGATTTTAATTTGTTCTAATTAACTAAATTTATAAAAAAAAAAACTTCGTTCCAGGTGATGTAAGAGTTCGGGCGACCACACACAACGCAGCCGTCCACAAAGCCAAGTCAATTGAGGTGTCCGCGTCATTTCACATAGCAGACAGTACGTAGCCGGGGGCTCTACGATGTAACTGTATACTGTACCCATACCTACTCCTGTACACAATGGACGATAGTGGCCCAACTTCTAAGTAATATGATAGCTTTTCTCCGCCAAACACCAATCCTGAGATACCTTGTGTATCATATGGTATTGGGTTTGAGATAACTTTATTCTCAAGAATACAAAAATTAATTTCCATGAGACTATTAAAAGTATAACATAAGTCGATATTGTTGAGAGTTTTACAAAAACTAGACGTTCATTGTATAATAATTATTTTCTGGGTAGATAAAAAAAATCTATAAACAATTCAATATTCACAATATTGCTAGAATATTTCCAGACGCGGCCTCATCATCTCAGCCGACAGACGGACATAAGTCTCCCTCAAACATTACAAAACGGCCGAATTAAAACTAATTTCAAGTCTTTCTCTAATATTTTTTAAACGAAATGGAACGCCGAAATATGGCATTATGTCGCCCATTGTGTACAGGATCCTTTACATAATAAACCAGTAATCATTAGTATCCCAGTAATTTTGTACTTTTGGAAATAATGTAGTTTCAATATTCATAAATCCTCATTGTTAGTATAGGTGTAATGATACCAAGACATCACCCGTAGATAATCGTTCGAATGTCAATTTTATAACGTAACGTATCGTAGGTTTTAGAAACCTTACGAAGTACTTTTTTATTTTTTACATTATAATTTTCAGTACAATATGAAGCATTTTTTGCCAAAAATGTTGGTTACATTCGTATTTCGTAACTATAATTAAGTACAAAAAAGTTTGGTAATGTTAAAAATTTAATTTTGCCGCTAAGCCCCCTTTTTATGTTAAACTAAATCATTCCGAATGTACAATTATTTTGTAGTTTCTCTTAGTGCAGCTTTAGTTTTACGACATGTTCACAACCGACACTTAGTTTAGTTCAAAAAGTAATTTCGAACTCCATTTTCGTGATTGACACGTTTCCTGACATAATTTTTATACTTAGTTAAGTTTTTTTTAACTATACACGCTGTCTTAAACGGCGGCGAAACAAGAACGTGCAAGCATATTAATTCAGTTCCATATTTCCTCTATTATTTGGCACGATTTATATCCATTTACTAATAAAAGCACACTTGTAAGCTCAACTTGTACGAAATGAGACGACAATCGAAACGAAAAAAAAAAGACATTAGAAACATTACAACTATTGTTTATTAAGTGGAGGTTAAGTTTCTATTGTGTATTTAATTGCAGCTTTTTATAATTGTTTTAATCTTGCCAAATGGTGTCTAACTTGTTCTTCTTTCCGTTTATTTTTAGCAACCTTTAGAGGATATTTATGTTTTCTTCGAGATGGGATTTTATGTTTATAGCGCTATGTTCACGACAGACTAATTTCACGTTGAACAGACTTCCAAGACCTACGTACCATTTGTGTGTGAAGCAAAAAATACCACTCAAACTGGGCCCCAATTCCGTATGGTAATCTTACCACGTGCAAACCACGTACGGTTGTCAAATGTGGTATGTTAACAATTTAAATCACGTCAAGTGCACGCCAACTTCGCGTTCATTTCCCGCGGTTTCGTTAATTGTGGCATAGAGAATACGTTATTAGCAGATGTCGTGATTAGCTAAGGAACTGGTTTTGAAGTAAAAAATCATTTAAGTGGTCAAGCCTATTCTAGAATATTCTAGGTATGTCGGGCGAGGTGCTAAATGCTAATGGTTCGGTACAATCGATGAAATGAATCCTCGACTATAAAATTAAATGTTTGCGAATAATTTGTTAGTGTCCATGTGGACCAGATTAGCTTTCTTCTGTCTTCCGCTGTTTTCTACACTTGTTGTCATTTGTTCTGTTTGTTTTTCTTAGTATTTAGCGCAGGTAAGGTACCGCAGTTTTGCTTTAACACTCTCCTAAATTGTGCACAAACTACTTTTATGTTAGCCAGTTTTTAATGTAATGTCTTTTGATGGCAGGTCTTTCAAATAGATTATAAACATTTTTACTTGTTCGGGAGGTGCTAAAAACAAGTGAATATTGTACTGCTGACGTTCCATTTTCCGTATATTTAGCTATTCGGATGTAATATTTCAATGATAACTAATTTAGTATACGATTTATAATGTAAACTGTCACATTGATATGTCAATATTGCAGGCCGCATACATCTCAACTTAACACGATATTCTTTTTCAGTTTTTAAGGGACGAAATATATTTTCGGTCTTGGGGGTCTACTCTCTAAGTCCGTCCGAAAATAGTTTATTTTAAACAGACTTTGGACCCAGGTTGGCCGAAGCAAGGAAAACCTGTTCAGGTGGAGATTCATAGACGACTCCGCCTTTGAGTGTAAATGTGGTGCTGTTCCACAAACGATGGGACAATTAATACCGTGTCCTGTCAGCTGCACGTTACAAGAGATGCTGGTGAAGGCACCAAACAAGTAGCCGAATTCTGGGCAGAGTCCATTTAGATTGCTATCGACACGCTAAGAAGAAGTAGTTGATCCGTCAAAACGAGTTGCCTACAATTTTTCAATCGTGTTGTCATTCATTCACAGACTAAAATATAATGCAGCATTCATTCTTAGTTCGGGCCCCGATCTAATCCTATGTCCGTAAGTGAGACGGAGTAGGAAACGATCGTAACTTCGCATATCGTGCTTAGGGAGTAGACGCCCTGTTTTTACTTTTGAATCTATTAATATTTGTCTTTCGGATGTATGCGACCAGCTCAACTTTCCTCTTTAGTAATACTCAGGCCACTCTAGTAACTTATTGTTGTAACGATTAAGTAAACAGGTTAATTATTTAGTGTAATACTAACATATCACACGGAGGCAAATAGTGTTCTCCTGTATCACTAACCATATACAGCTCATTCACAGTTATTTTACATCTATTGCATCACTGTCAAATTCAAAGTGTTAATTGTTGTCGTTGCAATAAGGTTGCTGCCACTATAGCCCGCGCGGAACTAGTTGTCCGCGCCTTAGGTATGTGAGCGGTGGGACGGAGGGGCGGGTGGGGGGGGGGGGCGCTTTGTCAAGACTCAGTACGTGCGTTGCGAACACTACGCAACTCCGCCGCCCTCACCCCCGGCCCCACCCAGGGCGCGGCCAACTAGTTCCGCGCCTACTATAACAAGCCTGTCAATATCACAGTGATCTTTATTCTCGTTATAATAAGGTTGCTGTTGGCTTGCTGTCAGAGGTAAAATAACTGAACGGACTGTACAGACGCCAGCACATCAAGCTACTACAATCTGTCAATTTTTTAAAATAGATTTTCAACTTTATCGCTAAAGCATAAGGTTCAAAGTTGATTGGTAAAATTTGACAGTTTCGGGTAGCTTGATGTGCTGGCGTCTGTACATTAGAATTTACAAAATCAGTTTGGTTTTCTCTTCAAACTTCAAAAACAATTCCATTCCTTCTGTAATACTTAGTTTCTGAATTTACAGCATTGACTAATAAATTATATTACGTCAAAAACACAGTGTGCACGCACATATTGTACAAAATTATGTGATTTTTTTAAAGTACATTTATTTTGTACATTTTGTTTTTTTTCTCTCTAAATATTGGAACGTTTTTGGAGGCTTTTAAAGTATACGAAGATTAACGTAAGAATATGTACTTAGATATATCGAGTTCCTTGTTTTTAAATACAAACGATTGGGTAGGTTTTTGTACTAAAGTAACTTTGTATCGTATCGTTATCGATATGATGTTGTAAAGGTAATTGTTATTATGTATATTATACATTTTGTAGTGTCCTGATGCTCTCTCGACGTAGAGGTAGACTTAAGATTTAAAAAAACATCCATTCTTTAAAGTATTTGATCCATAGATTTAAGTCAATTTTGACTTTTTGATGTCCATTATTATGCCAAGTGAGTCTTAGGACTTGCGTAATAATAATGTTTGTAAACTAACTTGATGGTTGCTATCAAATTCAATAGTGACCAAAAACAACGAAATATGCAACGAAGTGTACTTCCTTAGGTGCAATAAAGTGAAGTAAAATGAAGAATGTGTTTTTATTTTTGTAATAGCCTGTCCTGCCAGAGGGGTCCGTGGCTAAATAATAACAGCCGCACAGGTCGATCGATGAGGTTAAGCTACGCTTGCCGTGGTTGGTCTGTGGATGGGTGACCATACTGACCATCTTACATACCGAGACCCCTCCGTGCCTCGAAAAGCACGTTAAGCCGTTGGTCCCGGCTGTCATTCGTGGATCTTTGACAGTCGTTACGGGTATTCAGAAGCCCGAAAGTGACAACCAGTCTTACCAAGGGGTATCGTTTTACCCAGTAACTGGGTTGTGGAGGTCAGATAGGCAGTCGCTCCATGTAGAATACTGGTATTCAGCTGCATCCGGTTAGACTGGAAGCCGATCCCAACATAGTTGGGAAAAGGCTAGGCAGATGAATAGCCTAGCCCTATCCTGTCATAATTTAGTTTGATCAAAATATCATTAACTTAATTAGTGATCCATATTGGGGCGCTGCTCTACTGCTGAGCATGAGGTCCTGGGTTCGATTCCCAGGTCGAAGCAGTGTTATTGGGTTTTTCCATCGAGAATTTCTCAATAGCACCCCGGAGTCTTAGGTTTCTGTCCAGTTGATGGTAATAGGCTCGTCTTCTAATACGTGGGACTTAAACCTAACTTTACTGAGGTCAAATAAAAATCAATAGTAACTGTAACACTAATTATATTTCATACTTGCGTATTTCCCTCTCCGTGTTCAATTCAATCCGCCGGTTGTGTAAAATTACCTTTGTAGGTGTCACTGACTCTGGCAGACACCATCAGGGATTTTATTTTGATAACACAAAAAAATAGTCGCTAATTAGTCGAAATTTGTCGCCAAATATCAAAATTTGTCGGTCACTGGTTCAAAAGATATTAGGGTTTATAGGTGGCCGATCTGTAGAGTCTCCCCAGCAGGGCCACATTTATATCTCAAAAATTAGGGCACCTAGCGAAGATCTGTTTTCTTCCATATTTTGTCGCCAATTCGTCGTAATCAGTCGCCAAATATCAGAATTTGTCGGTCATTGGTTCAAAAGATATAAGGGTTTAAGTAAAATTCTGTTTAATATAATTGACTAACCTTGTTTTGAATTTCAGTTTACAGTTTGTCTACAGAGAAACAGTTTACAGTTTGTCTACAGATTTATAGATGGAGAATGTAGGATTACCCATCTACATTCTCCACCTAAAAATCTGTTTAACTTTCAACCCGTTCAGCATGAGTCGACCAGAATAAAGAAAGAAAGAAAGAAAACTCCTCAAACTCCTCTTTCTGTATGAATTTTTGAAAGAATAAACCTAGCAGAGGCGGGGTGATAAAAAATCACGCAACTGGTGTTTCGAATTGAACACGAAAAGGGAAATACGATTCATACATAAATAACTACAAATTAACTCTGCGTCGCCTTGGCACTGGCTGCTTGGTATTCCCAGACACCAACCTCTGTGAGTAAATCCTTCTTCGACTCAAAATACTCCTTATACCACAAGATATGATCTTTCTTTTCCTTTGCCGTGTAGAATGCGTTTTTGGACAAACCTACGCATACAAGCTCCATGAAATGTCTGATGGGGCCCTTCTTGGGGCACCAGCCTTCGAGGTGGGAATCCAGGAATATGTGTTCTGAGAAATGGACATTCTGTTCTTCTTCTATGCCTGGAATTAAAGATTTACGTTACTAACTTCATTACTGCTGACATGTTAGCAAGACTCAGTTGGGGAAATTAATTGTTTAGCAGATTACACACTACGTCAATTTTGGCATATTATAGCCGTTTCTTACAAATGTCAAGGAATTGATTTATAAGATAAAGAAATAATGATAGACAATTTGATTCGTATTTACGGACAACTTAGGTTGATATTGAATTTGCAATAATTTTCCCAGACTACGTAAGGTTTCTATCGACAACATTTTCACATCATAGGTACAGTCACGAGCATAAGTATGTATACACTTGGCTTTATTCAAAGACGATTTTCTCCTTTAGTTTTGAATGACATTTTATGTTATTACGAACATAGTATTTTCGAACTCATAGGTCTGTGTAAAGTGTCGTATTTCAACGTTGCATTCGTTATTTCAAGAAAAAATCGCAATTGAAAGTTGCGAAGTGTTGACATAATTAGTGCTCGTGACTGTACAGCATGTACTGTTGGAGTAGTTTTAGGTGAGCATAAAGGGTGGCGTATATTTGGGCGGGCTGAACCGCAACGTAAAAATCCTCCTACATCACTTGCTTACCTTTTGTATGAACGATCGTACACTACAGGCAGGCCGCACATTTATGTATTAACCTTTTGAACGCCAATGTCGGCTATAGCCGACATGAGCAAGCGTGCCCTGTGCGCCAACGACGGCTATACTCGACAAAAAACAGGTCGCAGAAAAATACAAAATAAACCTATTAAATCATTACTTTTATGTATTATTTTTTTGTAGGTATTTAATTAAGATTTTCGGGCTTGGCGTACAGGGCATAGGAATACCGATATGGCGTGGCGGTGAAAAGGTTAAAATACGTTGCGCTTGACTTGACAGAGCATTATTAAGCGAGTTGAAGCCCAAAGGGGCAATTCTCGTAATTTTAAGAACGTTCACAGACTGATCTCAGTCTCTATCTGTCAAAAATACCTCTAATTTCCCTACATTTTGACAATTTTTTGACATGTTTGTCGCTGCGATGAGACTGCGACTAGATTTTTAACGTTTTTAATTACGGGAATTGGCCTTCGGATTAACTAAAATAAAAGACTAAGATCCAAACTGTCTTACAAAACGAGTTTTTACTTCACTGCAAGTTCAAGCCTTCGCGCCATTTATTGTATTTCAACGTAATTCTGACAAACGTAAAGTTCCTTTGAACTTTAACTTTGTCGGAACACAAAAATGGCTCGATAGCTTAAACCTCTAAAGATAAACCTTGTTTTGTAATAAAGCCGAAAAAGTTACATCAATCTTACCTTGTTCATTATTAATAGGGAACTTCCAGATTTTCCCCTGTTCAGTCCACAACACCATCTTCTGGAAGTAGTTGACAGGCGGCTGTGACGTCGCCAGGGTCAGTTCACGTTGTTGCAGGTTCTCCCACACACCCAGTTTCGTACCATAGTTGGATTCTTTGGCTTTGAAAATGCCTAGAGGTTCACCACTGAAGATGTTCACTGTTGTTACTGAGGGTTGTAATTGAGAGGGTCTGTAAGAGAAATAATAATGTATCAGAAATTTAAGGTAGTCTCATAGCATATCCAGCCTATAATGTTCCCACTGCTGGGACACAGACCTCTCTCTGAGAGGGAGTGGACTGTTATCCACCACGAAGGCCCAGTGCGGGTTGGTAAATGTCACATGTCTTCGAATTTTTGGTTCTAGTTCATGCCGGTTTCCTCACGATGTTGTCCTTCACTGTTTTGAGAGCAGTGGTGATGAAATTATATACACAAAGTAAAGTGCCTACCTGGGTTTGAACTCACGACCTACAGCTCGTAAGTCGGGGCCAATACCAAGGGGCCACCACTGCTCTCACACCATACAACAACCAGTAAAGTAAGTTAGCAGGTAAAAGTGGGCAGTGCTGCACAGTGCACACCCCTACCCTATTTAAAGTTAAACAAATATCAACTTTATTTCAATGATAATTAAGTTGATTTATTTATTTAATTATGACGATCTGCGAAAGACTGCAGGCAGATGCTGGATGCGTCAAGCTGAAAACAGGGCGCTATGGCGCTCATTAGGGGAGGCCTATGTCCAGCAGTGGACTGCTATAGGCTGATGATGATGATGATTTATTTAATACTTCAAGCACATAAATGTACAGAGGCGGACTTAATGCCATAGGCATTTTCTACCAGTCAACCTTTGGGTGATGCAGAGACAAACAGTGGTAGGTGCAATTTCAGAGAAGACTAGCAAACTAACTATTGAAACAGTTATAAAAACGTTTGAAGTGGTAGCGTAAACAGAACTTTATTGTGTAGGAATTAAAGTAATGTTTCCATTAATTCATATTTGTTTACATTTTTGGCAAATAAATCGCGAACGCAGATTATACTTATTTTAACAACTCAAGCTTCTGACAACTAATTACTAAACAGATGTTTCGGTTCATTCTATTGTTTTCTTTAGATTCTTAAAGCTACATCAGTAACCCGTTTTCTGAATTGAGTTAACTAACCCTGCGTTCCGAGTTGGGAAATAATCGATGTGAGCGTGCTTAAACCCGTACCGAATTGGCGTGAGCGCGATAACGACGTTCCGTGAATCGTCATAGATGACGTCATGACATGCGCCATCTTGCGATAACGCCGACCATGCCCTAGAATAATATCACCGTGAGCGCTGTCAAAAATGACAGTGTGTGTGTGAGGATGTGTCAGTGTGTGTTTTGTTTTGATTTGCATCTTATCATAAAATTAAACTAACGTGGCATTTTCGAAATTGTGCTTCTGGCTGATAGTCGCCACCTAACCAAAGAAGAAGAAATGTGGTGTTTATACAAAGAAATACTGTAATAATATCGTTTTTACATTGAGTAAGCACTGTGAGCGCGCTCACGGGCGTTCCGAATTGTTGACTGCTCTCAGCTGTCATAATCGTGATATCTAAATCGGAACGCCATGTGAGATGATGTGAGCGCTGTGAGCGATTATAGCTAATTCGGAAAGCGCCCTAAGTTGAGAACTTGTTAAACTAGCATTACAGCCCGTCGATTCTGTAAAAATCTCACCGTGAAAACTTAGGTGTAGTGAGTTTGTTTTTGCTAGGAATTGACACTATTGACAGTTCACTCGCATGCTCACTTCACCTAAGTGTTCATGGTGATATTTTTACAGAATAGCACCGCTGAAGGCCGAAATGTAAGTTTAGTATTTCAATTTTATTTATCTATTTAAAGCCTTTTTTCAGAGTGATAGTTGTAGTACAAAATATTTGATATCAGTTCTGAGTCTCTGTGTGCCCTTTGGCAAAAGCCTCCTCTAACCCCTTCCAATTCTCCCTGTCCCTTGGGCCTTGCCTGTCTATAGTTGGGCCATTTTGAACTGAGTCGTCAGGTCATAAACTTCAGTAACAAAACAATCGCTACATCACTAACGCGCTCCGTAAGCCAAATTCGTGCGAGCGAGAAAGATGACAAAAAACATTTATGGGCCGACAATTCAGTTCAAAATGGCCTAACTATAGTCCATGTCATTCCAGCCTGTCTTTTAGTATTTCTATACTAGGTTTAAAAAGAAGACTTTTTCTTACGCCCTCCTCCTTCCCTCCTTTCCGTCACCACCGTGCTCCCCGCCTGCCGGTCTGGCTTTCCTCTGGGAGTATCTGGTCTGCTCTGTTCCCGCCCTAGTCTTGTCGACAATGCGCTTTACATGCTGACCTCTAGTCTCTGGTTGTTTCCTTTCTTCAGGTTCTTTTGTGCGGTCTATCTTCATGCCAACTAGGAGGTCACTGGAAAGTCAGTTATAATTTGGTTATTTATTTAACAGCAGCTGAAACAAGGTTTTCATGAAATAAATTGTAAGTTAAATTTGATGGGCCACTTGCACCAGAAATCATTAAATGTGTTTAACGCTAAATATATTTAAAACATTTTTCGGTTTCTGTCAATCCAATCATTAGAAGACGGAATGATGTTTTAACATCATCGTCATAAATTAATACAGGCTGTTTAATTAAACCATGGTAGGTACTCTTGATCTCGAACTTTTTTCATTACACCATTTAATGAAAATCCTGCTCAAAGTTCATGGAAACAAATGATGAAGTTGTTCCATTGTGTGATTGTGACTAACTTTACTAATTTATTTATTTTTTAATGTCTGCCTATTACTGTCCCACTGCAGGGCAAAGACCTCTTCTCATAGAGAGAAGGCATGAGCATTGATCACCACGCTTGTTAAAGACAGGTTGATGATTTCAGACTTCTATAAGTCCAGGTTTCCTCACAATTTTTTCCTTCAGCAATGTTAGTAATTTCCAAGAGAAATTATTTATTTATTTACTTAACATTTCATTGTACACCACATAAAATAAAAAAAGGATAAACATATTTAAAACTATGTATATAGTACAATGGGTGCTTATCACACAAGACAATGTCTTACTGACAATATTTTAATCTATGCTGACAACTTTCAGATAGCCAACATAGCAAGGAGTGACATTTTGGGTTGTGTGTACAAAAATAATATAAAATATAATCTATATAAATAAAAGAAAGTTGGGTTAGTTACACCATTTCCTGTCTTTTGTAATTTTGACGTTCGAAAAGTGCTGATTCTCAGCCTAGTTTGAATATTAATGACTTTTGTTTTATTTATAACTCAAGAACCGATTATAGAGAGAGACTGGACCGATTTATAAGTTCTTTGATTTGTTGGATTTGTCTCCGCCCCGAATAGCAGAATAACAATGAAAACATGGGAACAATTCACAAAAAAAAAAAAAAAAATGAAGATAAATAATTTTTTCATACATTCGTTCTTATTCTGAGGGGGTACGAAGTTCGCCGGGTCAGCTAGTACTACTTATTTGTTAGTCTACCTGAGAGTTGTTGATGACTGGTTAATCTTGCCCAGAACCCTGGAGAGCAGTTCAGATTCAGTCTTCTTCACATCACCACCAAGAGCCTGTGCCACGTCCCCTGCTGCTTTAGTGATACTTTCCTCTGAAAATATGAATATAATTTATTAGTTTTATTCTATGAATGTTGCAAGAGTGTCTTTATCAGAAGGTGACGTACTACCAAATATCTTTCTGGTTTTATTTATTTATTTAAACTTTATTGTACACCACAAAAATATTTCTTTTTCCCCTTATGTTATTGTATGTTATGTAAATAATCTAACACAACAAAATATACAATGGGTGGGCCTTATTGCTTTTTGCAATCTCTTCCAGAGGACCTTGGAATGGGCAGTGATTTTCCTGGACATAAAAAAAGAGGTTGTTGTCGGTGCAAATATTATGTACACAATACACTAAAATAGATACACAGTTAGATACATATCCAAAATAATAGATAAATACATAGGAACATGCTAAATATATAAGCAACGAAAATAAATGAAGACTGTATTTATAATTGCTATTACGAGAACAAGATCACAACGACAATTAATGTTCCTTTACAAGTCTTTTAAACACAGGAACCGACTGGGACTGTGTAACAAAAACAGTATGCAAAGACAAACCAATTTTCTCTGTTTTGACTTCAATTACATCTCTCTTCTTTTTCCTTTGTATCACTGGTGCAGTGGCGAACTTATCCTTGTATTCACTCTCCTTTATTTTGGGCTCAGCCATCATCAATTTCAGGAGATCCTGGATCTTTTCTGTGGCATTGTCTGAGGACTTCTGTTGTTCTGCAGCTTTGGGCTTGGATTCAGGTACTTTTCCATCACCATCTGAGGGTTTGTCTGATAAACATCTGACTATAACCCGAAAGTCTCGTCTGAATCGGAGCCTGAAATAAAATGAAACGGATTAACGAAATGTATGAATGATAGGTGATGTTAGATACCAACTAGAAGATCAGTAAATTAACTAATACTATGGTACCTGGTCAGCATCTTATTCAAGTTAACAATAAATAAAATAATTATCAACACTAGATTGAAGTGATCGCAGATTTTTTGAGGTTATAAAATAGTTGCGTTTCGTTTCATATAAAATGACACTTTTTAACGTCAAGTTTGAAACGGATAATTTAGGGACTTTTTACTTGGAACGAAACGTTTGTCAAAATAACTGTAAAGCCTAATTTCTGTTTCTAGGTACAATACAGACGCCAGCACATCAAGCTACCCGAAACTGTCAAATTTTCCCAATCAACCTTGAACCTTCTTATGCCTTAGCGCTAAAAATCTATTAAAGTTTGACAGATTGTAGTAGCTTGATGTGTTTTGGCGTCTGTACATGCGAGTAGCGGCCGGAAAATCCATACTTAGCTGTTTCCCAACTTAGAAGGTACTTTTTGACAACCAGAAACCAGTGTCAAGGCAGATGCATACCTATGGTTTATAAGGACATACATAGGTACTGCTTCTTCACCATAGGATAACTAAGAACTTGATGTTACAGATATAATTCAGAAGCAACGAGAATACAACTACCTTCCGAGTTAGAACACGAAGTGAGTTCGTCAACAGTATAGTACAGTTTGGTGTTATTCACGAAATCAAGTGGTGTTTATCTCCATCCAAGATAGATAGGTACAGCTAGGATCGATGGCCGTTGAAGCTGACGAGTTCTTGGTCTCCAACCCAAGAAGCGGTAAGCGCAGCGTGGCATGCTCCTCAGTGATGTATGTAATGAGCTCAGACAGGTAGCCAAGACAGACTGGTATTGGTGAATCATGTCAAAAGCCTTTATGGTATTGGGGAATCATATCAAAAGCCTTTATGGTATTGGTGAATCATGTCAAAAGCCTTTATACAGCAATGGACTGTGATAGGCGGCGTTGAGCGAGATATTATGGCTATTGTAAATGCCTTATGGAATGAGTGATCATACCTATTTATCAGGTCTAACGTAGCATTGCGTGTTAATAAATACTACAAAAAACAAATTATGGTCGACCATCGACTTGTTGGTCCAAGGCTTGCCTCAAAACGAGTAGAATAGGTATAATCCTCAATAGATAAAGAAGCAGTTGCTCTGCATTACATGTCGCAAAAAGTCAATGTGTTGAAAACAATATTACCATTGCTACCTACTGTAATCGGCCGTTGTACCTAGTCAAATGAGTACCTAAACCTTACTTCTCTAAGGGGCCGAATTTTTATTTTCCCTTTTTTCTTACTTTTAAAATTTGGTTAGTTTACGATAGGGAAATAAGCATTTCATAAATAAAACACATTTACTTTATGTTTAGCGATTAATGGGCCTACAGCGGTTTGCATTGGCTAAGTGTGCATACACACGAGCGACATACGTCAACGGCAACTTCAGCCGTAGACGCATCGGCGGCTGTCGTCGACAACGTGCCGCTCGTGTATTTGGTTACGATCACAATCTTACAGAAGGTACGTTGCTCAAATACACGAGCGGCGTATGTTGTCGAGTGCAGTTGGCGTGGCGTGTGACGGTCGCTCGTGTGTATGAGCCCTAAGATGCAAATGGTGAGAGGGATTGAGCACTTGATTCGATGTTACCAATAACCAGTTATGAGGTAGTTAATATTACGTGGACGAAATTGATCAGCGCTTTCAGTTTTTTTCAACTCCAGTCAAGAGTTGTCTGGATGAAACAAAATCTATCAACTCGTGTTAATAGAGATATAGTAGGTACCTACGTGTTTAGGTGGTTTCGTTCTAAATTGACTTGACTCAGATAAGCAATTACAAGCAATACAACATTAGTCCCGAATTGTTAAGTGAATTTCGGTCTTGCGATCTCTGTCGAGTGGCAGTTTTTTTGGGAATAGAAATTAGCAGTACACAAATGTTATTCCAGTCAAAAGGGATTCCGGGTTGCGGCGGGCGGTTGGAAGATGGTGACTGGCTGGCACACAAAAATAAAAAGAGAACAGATTTCACTTGTAAGGCACATTTATTTGTGGACGGGAGTCATCTCCAAAAATATTATACAAAGAAATACTTAACACGTATTCCAAATAATTCTAAGTAGACAATGAATATAAACATTCATTCTTAATATCACGAAATCATACAAATTAAATTTTATTACTAAGATATAACAGTTTTCGATATAAATGACTTATAATTAAATAACTACTCAATGTAACATGAAATGTGTATTTTTATCAATTAAACACATATTTATTGCTAAATAAAACTTACTTTTATTTTTTACGTTACGTTCGACTCATTTGTGAATATTCCTATAAATTAGGGTTTGAGCTGACTAACGATCAAAGCAACAACTTCCTTGACTAATTCTTTAATCGTCAACGTAGGTAAAAAATATACGAGACATGACATGTTCGTGTACACATCTCGTACATTTTGGACCTAAGAATTTAAAGATTTTGAAAAGTCACTGGTCATAGTACAAACTTGTGTTTCTATGGAAGCTCTGTATGTTAAGAGCCATACCTCACCGGGACGCCATGGCGGCGCAGGCAGGTCGCGTCGCCAACAAAATGTATGGTTGGCTGCGTAACCAAGCGGACGCCAGGTGAGCCACCCACATTGCTGTATACATTTAGTTGGCAGCGCCACCTGGCGACGGCGACGACGCAATGGCGTCCCGGTGACGAATGGCTCTAATAGTCAAACTATTGATCTTATTTTTATTTGAGAAGACGTCGATCGTGTGCCTGAATCCCTATTTACAGCGCTACTACAAGGTGTGGCCAAAATCGGAACTAACGCCGCCATCTTGTTTTGTCAAATACAATTTCTGTGAAAGGGCTTTGAAAACCCGTAGCATACCTACTGTCGGGCCATTTTCCGAGATACGTTCAAAGTTGATAAAGAATCATCAACTTTGAACGTTCATATTCAGGAACGTGACAGTACCTACGGGTTATATTTTCAGTTTGCATTGATGTCAGCTATCGATTTAGGTCTCATGCGCGGCCGCCATTTTCAAAATAGCGCGACAGTACTGCCGTACGTTACTTAAAACACGGTTAAGCCTCAAACTGCCATTTTTTAGTTTTGAATCACACATTACGTTTTGAAAAATTCTCTATCTTTATTCGTTTGGAAGAGACATCATTTCGCAGGTTTTTGTCCGATATCTCTGAAACTACTTTATGGGTTTAACCGTATTTTAAACAATGTACGGCAGAGTAGTCGTGGCTCTATATAAAAATCGTCAAACCCCTTTCACAAATGTTTAGCAACAACGCCCCCCTGACACGCTAAAAGATCCCTTTAGCTCTATAACTAAGGTTTAATATAAATGCGTCAAGTTTCCATTAAAAAAACTACGCTGGAAATATAATTGCATACTGACTGGGTTTCAACAACAAGCTGAGTCTACACGAGCGGACGCAAACCTCGAACTCGCCTTTTCATGGATATTTAAACTTCGACGCGGTTCGCATGTTTTCAATAGTTATAAAATTCTATATAATACACAGTTTGAGAGTATTTTTATTCGCTCTCGTGGATCTGGCTTAATACTAGACAATCGAACACGTATTCTACATAGCACAGCTTATGTTTTCTGTCAAACTACCAATAGGTAGGTTTTTCTATCTTCCTAACAAAACAAATATTTATGAAATACTACCACTACATGGATAAGGCACAATAAATAGCAGATAGTTTTAACTGACTGTATACATGTACTAAACATAAGACTAACGTGGTTTTACTATATGTCAATCTATCTAGCCTTTTCCCACCTAGGTTGGGGTCGGTCTCCAGTCTAAAGTCAGCTGAATTCCCAGTATTTTACATGGAGCGACTGCCTATCTGACTTCTGCAACCCAGTTACTGGGTAACACGATAGCCGTTGGTAAAACCACGTTTTGTTATAAAAGAATTAATAACTAAATTGAGCACCTATTGAAAAGTTATGGACACGATAAATGCCATTTATAGCAAATTCTTGTAGTACCTACATACAAATATTTACGCCATTCTTTGTGGCAAGTCAGAGAAACTAATTGTTAAGCAAACTGGCTATGTACTAACTTAAATGTTGGCCATTTATTCAAATGACAACTGTCATTCTTTGTTATGTCAGATTTATGAAATGGCTATAACTCGGCAATTTGCTTAACAATTAATTTTATTGGTTGGACAAACAGTAAACATCTAGGTACACCCTAGTTGCGCAACACACTATCAATCATAATCTGAATAATTTTGTATATGAAAATTCTCAACAACGCATAGTTAAAATAAAAACGAATAGTAGCAGTTACTAAATCCATTATTTCATATATTCGTCAGGCCAACAACGTAAATAACGCAAGCATTGACTTATAAATTACTATACTTTTGAAATCATTGAACGCAAGGAATGTTGTTGGACTAACAAAATAAAAGCCATTGCTACTGATAGTGTGTTACGCAATTACCCCGCTAAATGAAGGCTACTACTGTCTTCATTAAAACTATTGTGCATATCTTTTAGTAAACAATTTCTAAAAGAATAATACCTACGTAACTTACTAATACACAATGATGCGTAATTGTATGTTGCCGGCATTCTATCTTAGTCCAAAACCATCTTACTAACTAACACTACAAGGTAAATACCAAATAATGGTAACATACAAACTAACCTATAGTCGGACTTTTAATTAGCTGCAGTAAAATGACACTTCATAATAACTCATTTCGGACTGAGTTTAGAGATAAGCATGTCAAATAAGTTTCGTTTGTCACACTATTCTGTACTAGAAGAACAAGATTTGGTTGATGGTCGCGAAAAAACAAATAGACGAATATTACAGTCATATAAGTAACACATAAGCTGTCACTTTACTGCAGCTTATCAAAAGTTCGACTATAGTACTCAGCATAGTGCATTAATCATTATAACCGAGAAAATAAACATTTGTCATTTTTAACACAAAAATTTGGTACAAAAAGTGGGATTATTCTTACCAATTAGGAGATCAAAGAACTGGTAATTCTCAATACGTAGCACCCGTACTGAATGGAAGCTATTGAAATACGAATCTTTAATGGCTTACACTTCAATATTATAAATTAAAAGTACAATACACGCGATGTGTTTTTAATTCATTATATACATTATGGCACGCGCTATCACCTAAATATTTAATCAAACATACGTTCAATTGCCTTGAGCTCGCATTTCTTTAGCAAACCTTTCGTTGTTGTTACCTTGTGTAACAAGGACATTCTTAAAACGTTTGTAGCACCAATCCTTTCACTGGCAGTGATACATTATCACACCCCATTAACTACGCGAAATTGTGCAAACAGTGAAAAAACGAGAGTTTACACAAAGGTCAAAAGTTACCTATGTTATGCCAACCTATTCTGATAGTGAAGAAGAGTTTGTTTGGACACGCTAATCTCCGAAACTACCTGTCGGATTTGTTTTTTTTTTTTGTATTAGATAGCCCACTTCTTGAGGAAGGCTATAGGCTATTAACATCACGCTACGACTCTTAGGAGCCAAGCAAAAAGAAAAAAAGTCAGAAAGAATGCTAAGCGAAAACGAAGTAATAGCGCGGGCAGGCGATGCGATGCGACGGGGTGGGTCTGGGGAACAAGAAATTTCACGCGGGCGAAGCTAGTAGATAATATAATATGGATAATTTTCCCTTTCAAAATATTCTTATTTTTTCTTCAGATACCAGCACATAATAATTACAACAAAAATGAACAACGAATGCTCTAATAATGGCACTGACAATTAGGTACTGTTGGATCAATTACACTCGTAAAATCACATATTATGATAATTATTAAATCGAATTGCACTTTACCGGACTGTAACAAAACGACTATAGGGTGTAATAGTCCTATAAACTGCGCCCAAATGCGATTCTATAGCCATTTATACAGACTAAAAATAAGTTTACAGGACCAAATTTTGCTACTTGGGCATTGGTTTATAGTAGGTCTAAATTTTAGAACTGCTAATGTGAATCTTTTCCTTTAACTAATTTATAGTTAAATGTAGATTAAATCAAAGACAAATGAAAAAATTGTATACTGAGCTCTGGATGAACAATTTGTTGCCCTACATCATTTCAGCAGTTAACTTGGTTCGCATAAATAACGGAGATTTTCTCTCTTCTGTCCAACAAACTTGTTTATTCCCTTGCGGAATAACAAACATGACTTCTTACTTCTGACCTTGTTAAGAAAAGAAAAATCCCTCACCACATTGATGAGGTTTTTCACTGTTTGCATAATATTCGCTTCTGACTCACAGTTGAATGCTCGGGGCATCATTCAAAAATTCAAAACTTCAATTTACCTTAACATCCTTAATTCATTCACAGCCGTTTAGGAACTAAGTTTTACGAAGCCGAAGTAACTGTATCCTGGTCGGAGCCATACCGTTCTGTTGGGTTCCCTTTGAGCGATGTTCACGGTGTCTCCTTTGTGCAGTCTGGCGACGGTTTGAACGGAGCATGACATCTGGGACTTGTTCAGTGGCCGCTTGCTCGAGTCGTCGCCTGTTGCGCAAGTGGATAGTAAACGAGGCTCCTGGCCGGTTTGTCGTGCCCATATGAAGTAGCAGTTCGGCGACTGGGTTAGGTACACCACCTGGGGAGAATATGAAGTATGGATAAGTTGAATGGTACTTGTTGCGAGGATTGGCGTTACATAACATACATAATCAGCCTATAATGTGCCCACTACTGGGACACAGGCCTCCCCTTAGTGACAGGGAGTGGGCTGTAATCTACCACGCGGGCCCAAGGAGGGTTGGTAGATGTCTTCGAATTTTTGGTCCTAGGCCATGTCGGGTTCCTCACGATGTTTTCCTTTTTGAGAGCAGTGGTGATGAAATAATTTACACAAAGTAAAGCGCCTGCTTGGGTTCGAACCTAGGACATTATAACACATAAGGAGGAGACATTGCTTGCTAACAATGGTGGTGGTGGTTCTTATGGTGGTGATGACGGATTTTATACTATTACCTGTCATCACCACACACTCTTAGGCTGCCTTTCCACCAGAGATGAGCGAGAATGCGTAGCGAGGGATGTGTGTCTAACTAATACCAACGATAACTTAGTTCAAGCTATAAAAATGAAGCGATGTTATTGGTTGGTTTCACACACATCCCTCGCTACGCATCCTCGCTCATCTCTGGTGCAAAGGCAGCCTTGGGTGCTCGTTTGTGTTTATGCTAACCGAATCAATCTTCTTCCTCTTTTATGTGGATTCCCTCTATTGATATTTAAAGCTAATTCTTACTCTACACAAACATAATGGTATTGTTTTTTTTTGTTTCCACTCAGTTGAGACTCTTTTGGCCCTGCTTTTACCATATACTACTCGTAAATCTATGGCTTTTACAGCATTCAAAAGTTGTCAATCGTTACGGAACCAGAGGTAGAAGACAAAAAACCGGTCAAGTCCGAGTCGGAATCGCGCACCGAGGATTCCGTACAAATTTGTAGGTATGTAAATAGTTTATCACGGTTTTGTTTTTATGTAACTACTTCACGGTTTTCGGATTTTTTTCTTTACTTGTGCTACATGACATTGTTTCTTGCCAAATTTCATGAGTCTAGGTCAACGGGAAGTACCCTATAGGTTTTGATTCCGGAACATAAATGCCCGTATCTTTTTATTGCGTTGACTTAGAAGTTGATTTTTTCACTGCTTCAAAGCTGAGTATTTCATTTAAATTCCAACTTGATATCTCAACGCATTCCTGAGAAATAGGGTGTCGACCGACGGACAGACAGACGAACAACTAAGTGATCTTATAAAGGTTCCGTTTTTCCTTTTGAGGTGCGGAACCCTAAAAATAAGTCTAAGTTGTTGGTCAAGGAGGTCGTGGTAGGAGGGGGGAAGGAGAGCACTGCCCTCATTAATTAAATACGTATTTTTCAAGAATGACGTACATAACCACTGGGTATTACGTCGGACTAGTTATATTCGCTGAAATCCCTTCATTTTGCGGTCGAAGGAGCCTACTTTTCACTGTCAATGTTCGATTATTCGAATATTTTGCTTGCGAATAAGGAATATTAACATACATAGGTATAATTATGTATATTTAATATAGTAAGTAACGTAAACCGCAAATTGTTACGTTTGCAATAAGTGAGTCATAATAAAATAAATACCAAGACTGTAATGAACCCCTTTATAGTGGCATTGCATTTCCTTTGATAAATTATGATCTGGGGGCCTAAAAAGGCCACTTTTGCAGAATCATAAAAGGAATTCATCAAATCATTATAAATCATAATAGACAGTTAACTGTTAAGTTAATCGTATCAAATCCCATTGGTGAAGGATTTTTCAGTTATTTTTTTTTGTCTGTGCTTAAATACCAATCCAAATCCAATCCCAATCTCTTGCAACGAAAAAAGCAAAATACGTTTATGATTCTGCCAAAGTGGCCTTTTTAGGCCCCCTGTATATCGTATGTTTATTATTTACTCATTTGTTTATATTAACTACATAATATAGTTGTCATAACTATCAAGCTTTATGAACAGTCAAAGAGCAAATTGTTATAATTACCACGATTAGCCTACTGCTCGGTGATAGGGACTTTAACCACAGAATAACTAATACTTAGTATTAACTGACCTGGCGAAATATGGGTGTAATATAGGTACCTATAGTGCACAAACATTTATTTGCCTAACCTTTCGAGGAATACACCCGTGATGTTATGTTGGTGATTGCCTATCCTTTTGAACAAATTCCTTATATGCCTGTCCCGAGTGACGTCTCATAACTCATACTCATAATCAGCCTATAATGTTCCCACTGCTGGGACACAGGCCTCCTCTCGGCGAGAGGGAGTGGGCCGTAATCCACCACGCGGGCCCAGTGCGGGTTGGTAGATGTCACATGTCTTCGAATTTATGGTTCTAGGACATGCCAGTTTCCTCACGAATGTTTTCCTTCACCGTTTTGAGAGCAGTGGCAGAGAGTCACATCTAAGGGAGGATCATCAAAGGATGGCCTGTTTGTTTTCGTAACAAGAAGAATTGAATGAATAATATTTAATTTGTCAGTGGCAGTCCGGAGTCTGGATTTGTGCTCGGTTCATGGCTCGCCCCTTATGACACGGGACTTAAGCATAACTGGCGAAATGCGGGAGTACTATAGGTACAACTGCCTACCCCTTCGGAGAAAACAGGTGTTATGTTATGTCACTTGATAAGATAACAAGATAAGTCATATCAAAAGTAGGTACTCTCAGAAAAAACTGGTCAAGTGCGAGTCGGACTCGCACACGAAGGGTTCCTTACCACAAGGCAAAAACGCAGAAAAAAACACGTTTGTTGTATGGGAGTCCCCCTTACATATTTATTTTATTTTTAGTATTTGTTGTTATAGCGGCAACAGAAATACATAATTTGTGAAAATTTCAACTGTCTATACTCCATTTACAATAGCATTAGACAGAAGTAAAAAAAGACTCTTTTAGGGGCACACTTTGTAATAAAAGTACAACAAACATTATTACAGTCAAGATTGATGTGGAGTTAAATATAATAAATTTAAGTAACAGCTGTCACACTTATTTGTACTTATTTAACCTATCTACCTTCTGAAATTACAAGGCTTTCATTTAATATTATTTAGTTTTTACATAAAATATTGTCGTGTCAAGGTTTAAAATCTAAAAGAAGCAGGGAGGACAGGACCCGGAACGTTTTTCATGTCACTATAACTCTACCAAATCTAAAATGTTACATATTCCCTTCTAAGTGGTGGCAGCACGTGTTTTTTTATTTTGTCGGTTTATGATATCATCCGTCCATACGTCAAATTGCGTAAATAATCTGCAGTTGTCAAATTGTCATTCACTCACTTGTGGATACTTGTTATTGCTGAATTTTCGTGGTTTAGTTGTTATTTGTTACTGTTTTTCTGTTGTTATTGTTTTGTTATCGTTATTAGTGTTCGTTTTGTGTTGTTCGTACAAAGCGGTACGTTTTGTTGAACTATGGACACGGACGATCCCGGTGTAGGCCCGAGTGGCTTGCAAGCGCAACATGTGCGCTCTGGAACTGCTAGTAGCGCTGATCAGTGTCAGCAGCGAAAAAAACGAGGCCCCAAAGTAGATCACGATGTTAAAATATTGTCTCCTAAGAAAAATAGAATAAAGCAAACACCGCTTCGTTCTACAGAAAAAAGAATAGTGATAAATATTTATGAAGATGTTAAGGGGGCCCGAAGGTACTCCTGTTTATAGAACGCAGTTAATTAACAAAACTGCAGAAATTGGGGGTAAGGATCATAAAATGATTACCTTAAAAAATAAATGTATTTGAAAGTAACATGCATTGTAAGGTAATAACATACATTACTAATCTTAATTTATAGGCATATCTCGTGCAACAGTCTATAATGTACTCAAAGAGTACAATACAGAAGGTCGCCTGCAATCGCCACCTCCTCGCCAACGGAAATACTCAAAATCTGATGATTATGATGATATTACGTTAAGTGGAATACCAAGAAAAAATCATTCTTTTTTCTTTGATAATGAGTTACCAACGTTGGACAAGATTCTGCAAGCTAACTGGAAAAGGAAGGCGGTTTATCATTGGCCATATTGGTAAAACTTGATTTATATGTATTTTTTTTTTAATTACTTTACCATTGTTACTCAAATCATGAATAAAATAATCTCTCCGTTGTCACTGAAATTAAGTCTTAATTTAATGCCTCCCCTCGGAGAAAGATGTTTATGGGTAGATTATGGGTTTATGGTAGTAGATTTACCTGTTCAAGGACAGTAATGATGCAGTCAATTTCGGTTGCTATTTAAAGGTTGAGATCTATTTCCAGCAGTCAAGTAATCTATGCCACCGGTGCACAATTATTGATTTGCTTTTATTTCATTTCACAGGCTCTACAGAAGGGTTTTTAATGGATGGTGAATTAATATTTGAAGCCAAAAAGGGTGATGGAGAGTACCATTCTGAAATGGATGCACACAATTTTGAAAAGTGGTTCAAATTAATATTGTCAAAAATTGAGAATGGTGCTGTTATTGTTATGGATAATGCGCCATATCATTCGAAGAAAGTGGAGAAGCTGCCAACTACAGCCACACGAAAGGCAGATATTCAAGAGTAGCTAAAAAACAAAAATATTCCTTTTGAGGAAAAAGACTTTGGGGCCACTTTATTAGAAAAAGTGAAACAAATAAAACATTTGTACCAAAAGTTTGCTGTAGATGAGATGGCTAAAAAAAATATATATTAGTATTGCGCCTCCCCCCTTACCACTGCGAGCTCAACCCAATAGAATTAGTTTGGGCTCAAATGAAGGGGTATGTAGCCCAAAACAATAAAAGTTTTAAATTAGAAGAAGTTAAGCGGCAAGCACTCATAAACATAACTGCAGAGAAATGGCAATCTTGCATTGCTCATACAATTAAAGAAGAGGAAAGGTTTTGGATAATGTTGTAGAAAGATTTATTATTAACGTTGGTGAAACTTCTTTATCATCATCATCAGAGGATGATGAATAATTGGGAATGGAACATCTATCATCTCCATTATATCATTAAGGTGGCAAAACTTTTTCTCTTCTTTAATAGCAATAAATCTCATCTCACACTTCTATGTCTCTGGAAAATGTTTTTATAGTTGGTATTTAGCTTGCGAAAGTGTATTTTTGTTAATCCTCTGGCATTCTAAATTATTATAGTTAAAATTATGACTTGTCACCATCAGTCAAGTAGCGTTTTGTGTCGTATTTATTTGGTTTGTTAAAAACATAATAAGGACGTGCCATTGTGATAAAGTTGTTTTTAATAAACTGATTGTTACTAAAAATTGTTTCATTTTATGTACCTATCCAAGCATTGTGACGAGTAGATGGATGGAATATGCTTTATTGTATGCCATACATTGTTACTTACAAAAAAGCACATACATTATTTATTAAAATCGTTTGAACTTAACTTGAAAATAAAAGGTTTCGTACTCCTGCTTCTGCGAGCCTCTTTTTTCTAATGCTATTATAAATGGAGTATAGCTATCGCGGTTCTTGAGATACAGCCTGGTGACAGACAGACGGACGGACGGACAGCGAAGTCTTAGTAATATAATAGGGTCCCGTTTTTACCCTTTGGGTACGGAACCCTAAAAATCGCATAGAATTTCATACTCTATGGTTTAAAAAATCCGTTTTAAAATAAAACAGTAATAGGTATTATTATAACTTATCAGTCGTTTACAGTGCCTATAGCGTCCGATAAATAACGATAAGCTTATTATCATGTGGAACGTAAACAATCATCGGCGTACCATAATAATGTGTATACGATAGACGATACTACGACTGTCTGTGTGTCTGTCCCTTTTAAGATATTCCCTTGGAGAGCTGACTGTGTTTTGAACTTTGAATGAAGATTCGCCAAGGAGGTAGAAATAACAAGTATGATTAATCAATAGTAGGCCTTGTAGACTGTATATTTTTAGACCATTTTCTATTTTATTAAGTACTTGAAACTTACCTATTAAACCTATTTTGAAAACATTGTAAAAGTCATCTATTTTAAAAAGGGTAACCGTGGAGTTTCTTGCCGGCTCTTCTCCATAGGAAACGACCAATTGGAACCGTGCACCTACTTTCTAACGTTTCATATTTATGTGAAATAAAATATTTTGATTTTGAATGTGAGATTCTCACATCATCAGAACCTTGCAGTAAGAGTTTCTTGTTTACTAACCCAGTAGTGTCGGCAACTCGGCAAGCTTCGCCCGAGCATAATATTGAGCTTTTAAGGTCGGGTCGCTGAGAGAATTCAACATGATTGTATCCGGAAGCCGAAAAATGGTGATAAGGTCGACCCTGTTACACGATACCGCGAATATAACCCTATCGTATAACAGAATAGAATGACAGGCATTCATTACCAACGACAACGAACTGGCGCCAAAGGCGGTATAGTTCTACCTATACTATAGTACAGTCAACAGCAAAAGTAGATGATCAAAATCAGAAATTCAATACTAATTAACGGAGTTCGCGTCAGAACTGTATGGCAGAGCTGTTGCTGTTGTTGAGCTGTGTGGCAGAGTTCTGACGCGAACTCCGTTCATTAGTATTGAATTTCTGATTTTGATCATCTACTTTTGCTGTTGACTGTACCACAGTCTACTCATTTAAGTAGGTACAGTTTAAATATAAAAACTCAAGCAAAGATCATTTCATTTCTCGTACAGATGTTGCATTGCATTTCACGAACCCGCGTCAATCATTCCAATTTATACCTTATTACAATGATTTATGAGCCACATAGTACTAATGACGATGAGTACAGGATCGGTCGATGTGGCAACGCTTGGGGAGGCCTATATCCAGCTGTGGACGTCTTACCGCTGAAATGGTAAATATATGCGAGAAGCACAGGACCGGTAGATGTGGCGTCGCTTGGGGAGGCCTATGCCCAGCTGTGGACGTCTTACTGCTGAAATGGTAAATAGATGCGAGAAGCACAGGACCGGTCGATGTGGCGTCGCTTGGGGAGGCCTATGCCCAGCTGTGGACGTCTTACTGCTGAAATGGTAAATAGATGCGAGAAGCACAGGACCGGTCGATGTGGCGTCGCTTGGGGAGGCCCATGTCCAGCTGTGGACGTCTTTCGATGATGATGATGATAAATAGATACATACCTGAGCATATATTAAGTAGAGACCGCCTTCTTTGATGGTGACGTAGTTGCTGTTCAGCTCGATTTTGTCTTTGCTGTCCTTCGAGGAGACTTCCTCGTCGCGTACCCAGGGACCCATTATGGCTGAGGACAAGAAATGGAAAGATAAGTTAAATTTTTTAGAAGTTAGATTTTTTTTTAAAGTTTATTTGCAAAGCTGGGTCATTTTAAAATTGTAGGGATTGGATACATTCTTCACATTAGTTACCATTTGAATAGAGAAAAGAGACAATGACCATTTGAATAGACCATTTGAATAGAGAAAAGAGACAATACATGTTGAATTTACAATAACATATTTTTGGAGTAGCGCCGCGCGCCGTGTTATGCGAAATGGTATGCAATAAAAATATTTGTCCAGCACGCGTAGCATGACCGTAGAAACGGGTTTTGTCGACGGAAGAATAGACAAAATGACAGATTGTAGAAATATTTGTACGCATTTTAAGCGTCTAAGCATGGCAATGTGTCATTTTGTCTATTCTTCCGTCGACAAAACGTCATCATGCTACGCGTGCAAGTCCTAATGATGTCTCCATTCCAACGTCGTGACCCTGAAACACTAGCTCCCTAATAAGACCATAGTAATCTACAGCGGAGCGTCTATTTATTTGGGTTATGGATGTAACACTTTCCTTGTATAGTCAACCTTGTTATTGCTTTACCACTTTTAACAATAATTAGCAGTCTCATCTCACGAAAGAAGCATTACGGAAATAAGTGTAAGTAATGATTATTGTATAGTTAAAACATTCCTCCTACCTCAGACACCTTTCTCTCTTGTTTATTGTTAAGCCAGTGTCTGTAATACATATTATAATGTTGAGATAAATAAAGATTTGTTTCCGTCGCGTGCTCGTAGCGCTGCGCCTGTGAGACTTCTTTCGTGAGACGGACTTTAAATTGAAACTTCACTAAGGTTGAACCTATCCTAACACAGACATTGGCCCTAATTCACTATGATCACTTGACGATTCCTTACCGAAACCACGTCAATTCCTTAAGCTTATCCCGCCAATCTCGCGTGGATTTCACGCGGTTTCGTTCATTTTGTCATAGTCTGTCATAGAATTACAGCCCTTGTCGCCATGCAGTCTGGTCGTTTTATAACATACAAGTGACATTCAACCTTAGGGTGATAAATCATTTATGAGGGCGACTATACTTTCTTTTGCTTATCAACAATCCAAAATTGTATGTTATCATTTCACGTAATAAAAAAATATTTTTAGAAATATCGCGGTTACGATAGTAACGATAATAAACAGTGACAAAGCTATAGCCTACTGACATAGTTCTTGATCTTTAAAACGTGCGCAGACGCAGATTGATAAGCTAATATTTTGGTATACCTATTTGTTATTTAAAAAATATACGCATAATTATAATGGAATGCAAATATTCAGGTTAATTCGATGTTTTAGCCTAAGTCTAGGTGCTGAACAAAAGCAAAAAAAAGTGGTGGCGTAGGTTTTTTTTTCGATTGCAACTCACCGTTTGTGTTCAAAAACCGTTTTTAGTTTTGTGGCATTTCAATAATTTAATAATTCATTCCCCAGACTAGGATCATTTAACGTCTAGTTAACATATTTTGTTAAAATAAAATATCCTTCGAATGTTAAAAATTAACTTAGGGCTGATTTTTCAATAGCCAGGTAACTTTTATCTGAAGAATAAAATATGACAGTTTGACATATTTTCCATACAAATCAATGATATTATAAAGGAAAGATACGCTACGTTCATACTGAGCTAATATTTACTTTAGGACCGACTTTAGGATATTCTTAAAGTAGGCAGCAGTGGTGCTGAGTGAAACTAAGTCTAGGTACCTAATATTTGTCTTATGAAAACAGCACCGCCATTAAAGGTATTTGGAGATAAGTTTAAAATTTTAAGGATAATATTTTAGTAAGTCAAATTCACTTTAGGGAGTCATAGGTAATGACTGTTTAATATTTTCAGGAAAGTTTTACCTACCTAGTATATATTTACTACAACGATAAACCAGAACCAGTGCCTACATAGTTGATGACCTAATTCATTTTCGGTATTTTCCATTTAAATTAATAAACGATTTATAAATCAAGAATATATTATACTTATGTAGTAACATAACATTAACAATAGAACAGAATATTATGTTAATGATAACCACAATATACGTTATATGTAAGTAGGTAATTTGTGGATCTCTAATGCTCTCAGTAAAACTCTTAAGGCCCGGCGCCCATTGGCGGCACGGCATGTCAAGTTATTTTTAGACGACGAATAAAAATATAACTTTATGGTATGGTAATAAAGTTGAAATTTCAATGTTAACGGTCGTAAGTACAAAAACAATACCGCGGTATGCTTAGGCAAGCCGTGTCGGCAGCCTTCGGAACGCTTCGGCATCACTCGGAACGCTTTGGCAGTCTTCGGGATACCCGCAGCAAGACAGCGCCCGCCCGAACTCCGCGGAGCTTCATTAGCTTAGCGTCGTTCATGCCGAAACGTCTTTGTCGTACGCGCATAAACCGCGCGTTAAGACAGCTCTGAAGATGAGATATGACTATTGTGAAAAATTCTAGGCGTGAGCACGGTGTCTAAGGACGCCTCGGCATGCCTAAGGACGCTTCGGTATGCTTAAGGAGTTCACGGCATAGTTACCGCCAGTGTTCGCTTACACGTAGGGATACCGAAGGATCCCCTGCCGTGTCGGGCCGCCAATGTGCGCCGGGCCTAAGAAAACAACTCATAACTGAGTAATGTTACATGGACATGTAGGTAGGTCTATGTCAGGTACATAGACCTACCTACATGTCTCTGGGACAAAGTGACAAAAGAGAGGCCATCCTCATCCATGCTACGATTAGCATCTTTCAATCACATCACTATCGTCCCACCACAGTTGAGCAGCCGGTCGATTCTGTAAAAATCTCACCGTGAAAACTTAGGTGAAGCGAGTACGTTTTTGCTAGAAATTGACACTATTGACAGCTCACTCCACGCTCACTTCAAGTTTTCACGGTGAGATTTTTACAGAATAGCACCGCTGTAGTGGCCCAGTGGCAACGGCCCCGACCTACGAGTACAGGCGGTTTACTTTGTGTAAATACTTTCATCACCACTGCTTTTAAAACGGTGAAGGAAAACACCGCGAGGAAACCGAAATTCGAAGACATGTTTTTTTCACATTCACATCTACCATCTTGCACTGGGCCCGCGTGGTACATTATAGCCCACTCCCATTTCGAAAAGAGGAAGCCCGTGTTCCAGCAGTTGGAGCATTATAGGCTGGTTATACTATCGTTCCACCTATCTGGACTAGAGTGGCCCAACTGTCGTATAATATCAGAACTAAGTGAAAAAAGGCAAGCTATGTCGATATGCCTTGATTACAAGCTTGAAGCCTGTGACTGCGGCTCCTGTGGTTACAAACAATACAAATGCAGTTACAACCAGTTAAAAGTTTGAAACTCTATGTAACCCCCGAGAGGAATAGTCTACCAAGTTTAACTTATAAGCAAACTAGCTGCAGCCTGCGGTTTCAGTCGCAGCACTCGCAGCGTAGGAACTACTCTATATAGGGTGACTGGTAATTAGTGACTGATACTTAAACACGTGATTTTACTCATCATTATGAACAACTTTTACTATGGGACCAAACCTGAAATCGTGAAAAAAAAAACAGCTGTTCTCTACATTTTGACGAGTTAGACGAACATAAATGTAGGGAACAGCTGATTTTTTTTTCGCGATTTCAGGTTTGGTCCCATAGTAAAAGTTGTTCACGTGTTTAAGTATCGGTCACTAATTACCAGTCACCCTATATACAATAATGAACAGTATCCTATGTGTATAGGGGTTGTGTTTAAGCGCTGTGCCAATATTCGTTGAAATCGGTTCAGTAGTTGCGGCACGGCATGAGTAAGTAACTTGCAGAGACACTAGATTTGGATTTATAATAATATGTACTGACGCCAGCACATCAAGCTACCCGAATCTGTAAAATTTTCCCAATTAGCTTTGAACCTTATGCTTTAGCGATAAAGTTGAAAATCTAATAAAGAAATATGACAGATTGTAGTAGCTTGATGTGCTGGTGTCTGTACTTGAAAATAGATACTTTGCTTTGAAGTAGTGATGTAAGCCACTAAGACACAATATGTGTCACTTTGTCAAAAGCACTAGATTAGTTATCAATTCTCGATTGTAATTACTGTGTTATCTCGAAAATCGTTAATTGCACATCATTAATATCACACTTAAGGCAATTGCGTTTTAACAATTACTCCGAAGTTGGTGACTTTAGTGTAACTTATACAGTATTGCATGGATCAAAATATAATTCTTGTTTTTAGTTACTGGCAACATTGAAAATAATTTTTGTTTTGGCGGGAATACTGGACTATAAGTTTGGTTACATAAGCTGATAGTGATAAGTTGATAACCCAGTCAAATAAATAAAATGATTATAGTATGTTATGTCTAATAATCTTACAGGGGAGTCCCCTTTATATAAACAGTAGCCATGACATTTACATGTGGCATTTATGTGTGTAGGTGGCTATTCCTATTTAAAAATTTGCTAAAGAACATGGTCACCAGCACACTAAACCATAAATAAAGCATATTATTTTCATTAAACTCTTACTTAGATTAAATAGAAAGTTTACGCTTTTACGTGGACGCTTTTAACGTGCAAGTCTTTCTACACCATTCTCACATGCATAATATCAAGACTGTACAGAGTGTCCATGGAATTTCTTGCCCGTTCTTCTCCATAGGTACCTACTACGCTTTGGTATGGGCAACTAGCTTCATTTGACCAACCCCTTGACAAGTTAAAAGTGCCTGTAATTCGTTTATTTGTAAATGCTTTGAGTCTAAGTTTACACATAGGTACAGTCACCAAAAGAGATAAGTAACCAGGGTCGTCGGATATACTTGAAGTTTAGTTAGTAAGCAACTGGTGGATGTCTTCAAATAAAATTTAATTAATAGAAAACATACATAACAGTTCATTTATCAAATTAAATTTCATTCGAAAACCTCCATTGGTTTCTTACTAAACTTCAACTAGATCCGACGACCCCGGTTACTTATTTTTTTTGGTGACTGTATTTACTCTATTTTGTTTAATTGAATGGGGTCAAATAGTTTCGCGGAGAGAAGTTTCAGTGAAAGAATATGGTACAAGTTGACCTACGAATCAATAGACTCAAGTTGTTCTATTTACTAAACAAATAGTAGGTGCCTACATCAACCCTCCATACGTGCATTTAGATATTTGTAGTGGTCAAGACGAGACGCTTATAAAACCGTTAGAACGTCGGCGTTCAAATCTAAGTCCATAAATAACTATTAATTAACAGCTAGCTATAAAATGGTAGCCACAATTAATGAATGCAGATGATACAAAAGGAATTATGTAACATTGTCTGGAAGCTTAATTATTATGAGCAGATTAATTACGACACCACATCCATCCCATATAAGTTGTGAGCCAAGTTTCTTTACACAAAGTAACTATGTCATACTGGTAACTTTTCTGTACTTAGGATTATCAACCTTATTACTTCCGTTTAAGCATGAATATAGTGTGTAATTGTAGTGTACACAATGCAAATATCTAGGCGTATCCTGTCTGTGTCACCTACACATAAATTATCATTTTAATCACATATTTGTTGTAGTATTAGATCTACAATAGTATAAAAATCTTATTGTTCTTTTGTTTACATAAAGTTGCCAGAGTGAGCCTATAAAATTCAATTCTTAAAATAGGTAGGAAGTTATTTGAAATAAAGAGGTCCGGAATCATCATAACTACCTACCTTAAAATTGTTTTTCTTCTAAAAACTTTATAAAACACTGGAATAAGAAATGCTGTGGTAGCATTATATAGGTAATTTATTGATTAGCATTAAACCAGTAAATACAGTTTGATTCAGTAAAGAGTATCTATCTGTGATTAATGTGGTCTATGGCAGTTATACAGAGTTTCCTTTATCTCTCCGTTACCCAGTGAACATGTGTCATGAATTATCAAACCAATACCAAGCTTGACACCTTGCAATAAGAACTAGTTTTAGTTGATATTAACTCAATAATCAAGAATTTATCTGCTTATTTATAATTGTTGTTATGTAACAAACTATGTAGCTACATAAATTATTATTTCTTAGTCATGGACAATATCAGCAGCTGTTTTATTATTGCATTTTAATTATTATATTTTCTTGTTTAAGTTATATTTTTACTAACAACTTTTTATGCTGGGAGATCATTATCTGACCTTACTTACTTACAGACAGAATTTATAAAAATATTTTTAATACTCACATTGTGTTCCCAAATTGAATTCTCGAAGAGCACCATTGAATTGAGCTACCACCAACTCTGTAATTAATAATAAACAAACATTATTGTGGTGAATATGACACACAATTTAAATATAACTTAGAATAAATGTTGAAGGTTTATAATAACCTTTTTGTAGCACTGTTAAGTCATAAATAGGAGCATTTTCTTGGCTTCCATTTTTTTTCTTGGCATCTACCAGCAACATGTCTTCGCCCAGGTCCTCAACATAGAATTTCTTGGCATTCTGTTGGACTTCGTCGTTGTTGAAGGACCTCGTTCGTGGCTCGCGCACCTCGTTTACGTCCGGCGTCCTTGGGCGCGCCACCAGGGCACTCTGTACCCCTCTGTCCTGGTTCACATTGTGGAACATTAAGTGGTCGTTTATCGCGTCGAGCTGTCTCCTCATCGATATCATCTCGTTCCAGTAGTAGAACGCTATCGAGCAACTTAATATCATACATAACACGCTCAACAAAAAATTCAACACGAACAAAAGCTTTATTTTCTTGGAAGACGCTATTGAGAACGTCGTATTTATATGCACGCCGAGGTCTGACGGTTTCTCTGCAATCAATAAAATACCACGTTACTAACTTAGTTCCTGTCTTAAAATATATTTCATTCTTTAAATTAACTAAGTCACCTGTATTGAGATGAATGACGGTCCCTTCAGGTGAATTAACCTTTGTATTTTTACCAGTATTCAGAAAAATGTTAGCCGCACCCGGTGAGTTCAAGGGGACACCCTCGCTCATGTGGATTTTCCTTTCCCCGTCCATTATAAATACTACGGTTTCTTGTTTATAGTACGAGGTACTACTACTATTCGGGTGTAAGCGTACGCGTCGCCAGTGAAACCTAAACAAAGGATGTAAAGCTCAATCAAAAAGTTCGCACTGACCGCACATGATAACTGGTAGTTGATAAATAAACACAACACAATTTACATACCATGTATGTATCCGTTGGCACTGTATTTGCTATTATTAATTTAATATAATTTCTCACTAAGGCTTACACTGATAGACTAAAATATTTCTATAAAAAAGGAAACCAGTTCGATGACTTCCAACAAAAAGTAAGCAACAAACAAAAGTTTTCGCAGTTCGCTCCCTCACTTCGTTTTGATTCGATAAAACTTCCTTGGGCAAAGGCGCGCTCGTCGCTGGCTGCCTGACCGGTACCGGTTGCGCGCCAAATTCGAACTGAGTGAGCGTGCGAACTCGTGAACAGCGATGCGATGCTAGCGAGTGAATGCGGAATGACCGCGATTAGCAGGCTGGGATATATTCACCGGTGGACAGTGTGGACGACGCGTAAATTTTACAAATGGTACAGGCGTGCATGCTTATATCGGTTTTATTCGAAGAATATACTGAATTTGAACCAATTCAGCAAACTTGATGCTGACAAATTAAATATTGCGAAGATTCTACCAACGTCTAATAATGCCAAAAATAGATGAAACATTATATTTTTGTACTAGCGGTTTCACTCGGACAAGTGTCGACCCTTGGGAATATCGGGATAAAAACTATCCTGTCCTTTTCCGGGATTAAATCGGTTCAGCGGTTTAAGCGTGAAGAGGTAACAGACAGACAGACACACTTTCGCATTTTATAATATTAGTATTGATTCTGGAAACATCAAAAATCGTTACATAAATAATAATAAAAATTTGCTTTTTAAAATTACGAGTACCATTTTTGAACTTCGAGGATTTCCTGAACCTAATATTGATACGGCTCGTAATGTTTAAATTAAAATTGATAAAAATCAGGTCATGTTCATGAAATGATAATCAATCAAAAATGAAATGGTAATATAGTTTTTTTTTGTTACCCTGTACTGTCCCACTGTTGAGCAAAGGCCTTCCCCAAATCCTTCCATGAACTCTTTCCCCTCGCGAACCAGCCCTCGCGGTGTAGGTACCTACCTTATATTATTATGTGTACATGTCGGGACGATTTTTGGGAAATCGTAGGTAAAAGAAGATCTTGCTATGAGGAATTGTCTTACTTGCTGACGCATAAAATTAAAACAGATTTGATTATTAATTAATCATGAATGATGACGATGATGATCGACGAGATCTGAGTAAAAAAAAAAATTCTGACCTATCTAATAATGGGTAAGCAAAGCATGCGATGTGTGTGTATCCTGCACGTCCTAACCTACGGTGCTCAGACCAGAGAGACCATTCTCTTAAATTTAAGAACGTATCTACATATCTGTCTCAATCTTTCAAAAATACCTCTAATTTCCCTACATTTTTGTAAATTTTTCGTTTTTTTTTTTTAAATTACGGGAATTGGTCTTCTAGTTGCTCACCGAGTCGCAAAAGTTAAAATTCCGCCTTGAAGTTTGCTAAAGAGCGATGGAATGTAGCAGACAGGAGAATGTTTTAACTATCAGTTTCAAAATAAAACCAACAGATCCGGCGCACAGGAATTTTTATGTAGCTTTCATGTGCACGGGGCACATGAAAGCTCAAGCTTTTAAAAATTCCTGGGAGCGTCCTTTACCTGAATTGAACCTTTGTTAAAGGTAATCTTGTTTCTCGAAACCCTTATCTCACCAGGTAATTACCGGAACGGTAGTAAAGTATAATCCAAACGTGCTTGGTTCTCTAAACAAATGCGGCGTTTGGGAAGCTGTCGTCTGTCGTATAGTAGGTATTGCACATTGAGAAACATTGTCGCGATTCCGCGCTGGTATGCGGGACCAGCTGCTCGCGTCTCAGACTTAGTTATCTCGGCTGGGACGGATATAGTCTGTTTTAGGGATGTTGCGTCCGTTTTAGATCTTATCTTGTGACTGTGTGGCTGTGTAATGGTATACATATATGCATATGTAGAAATTTTATTGATGCTCTTTCTGAGCTTTCCTTTTTTGCATGGATTTCCATTTCGGGACACCTTAAATGTGTGTGTGCGTGTGGCGAAATGTGGGTGTATTGTAAGTAAACCTCTGCCTAAACAGCGCCCTAATTGCGTAACACGCTAGCAATTTCTATCTGAATAATTTTGAAGAATATTGCTAGTACATTGCTTCATATGTTCGAAAAATTTGTCTGCTCAACAACGTAAATAACGCAGTGAATGTTATTGAACTGTCAAAATGAAAGCCATCAAGTGACCCCTCCCGCTCTGTGTGGAGCGAGAGTGGCAGACTCTTACTGACTAAAACCCACCCCACCCGTGTTCCTTCCCTAGCTATCCCTATAAGTTCCGGGCCAGCGGTAGCCCTTTCGGACAATCCCGCTGAATTATTCGAAGGGTTAGGCGAACCCTTCGGGGACTACCAGGCGTGGTGATAAGTTATCATAAATCGGCGTCTAATAAGTGGTGAAGTCATTCTACTCATGTTGAATAGCCAACCAGTAAGAGTTTAATAGTAAGTACCCACTATTGATACGTAGGTAATAGAAAATTAAGTATGATGTCCGGTGAGTACTAACGTATTATTACCTATATTATTGGTAAAAAAATCATCGCAGACACAACTGCATTGGGTCACGTGGAGGATGTGGTGGGTGGCGTTTATAAAAAAAAATAAACATGGCCCAAAGGTTTGTGTGCGCAAAATAATTATGATGGAGAGATGATTAAAATCAAAGGGAGAATAGAATGAGAGAATAAAAACTTTTTTACCAAAAAAAAAAAACAACTGACTTCCAAAAAATATAGGTACTACGAAGTGAATTTTGAAAGTCGGTGTCGTTGGGTTCACGTTTTCGTTGTTTGCCACCGACTTCCGAAATTAAAGTTATTTTTCACTTTGTAGTGTCTTCTTTGGAAGTCGGTTGTTTTATTTTTTGCAGAATTTTATATTTTTCAATTTTAAGTTGTAGGTACTTACCCCACACAAATTCGTATTTAACACTACCTGCTATGTAAATATCAGTGACAGGAAGTCAATATCATCGTCATCCGCCCAGCCTTTTCCCAACTATGTTGGGGTCGGCGTCCAGTCTAACCGGATGCAGCTGAATACCAGGAAGTCAATATAACACCATCAATAGATATAAACATTATAAACTAAGTGGCAAAAATACGCATAAGCTAACTCAAAAACTACCCAAGCAAAGTTAATAAAATTTATATGGGACCACTCCCTGAGGGGGTGCCCTATCCATTAAAAACAGAATTTTTGAAATCGATTTACAATTTCCGGAGATATGGCGTAACAAACATACAAAAAAAAACATTCAGTCGAATTGAGAACCTCCTCCTTTTTGAAGTCGGTTAAAAATAGAATGCTAGGCTACAACAGAGACTTTTATAAAATGCTGCTTCAAAAGATTCTTATGATGTCTTTAGCTAACCACAGGGGTACCTAATTGCGTAACACACTATCAGTAGCAATGGCTTTCATTTTGACAGTTCAACAACATTCATTGCGTTGTGGTTATTTACGTTGTTGAGTAGACAAATTTTTCGTACTTATGAAGCAATGGATTAAGTGTGTTACGCAATGGTGCTGGAAAATAAAAGCAAAACCCAGACAGTCATGTTAATTAGCGAAGCTTTAACAGCTTTCAGGGGTCACAACCTGCATCAAACTACGATCGATGTACAGACGCCAGCACATCAAGCTACCCAAAACTGTCAAATTTTCCCAATCAACTTTGAACCTTATATTTTAGCGATAAAGTTGAAAATCTATTAAAGAAATTTGACAGATTGTAGTAGCTTGATGTGCTGGCGTCTGTACAAGGAATAAGAACTGCTACGCAACTGTTCGTCATGAATGTGATACTAATGATACTATTAGCACTTACTTAGTACCTAAGTAGAAGAAATCTGAGGACAAAGTGTTATGTCCCAATTTGAGAGCCTGTAGCTTTAGCTTACGAAGGGTTGATTTGATTTATGAATCCAGATCCGCACCATAGTTAGGAGAACTGCATAACTAATCACAACCATTCTACAAGCTGTCATGTCGAAAATCACACATTTTCGATTACTTGATTTGGTTGGTCCCGGAGTCAAATACTTAGCTGCCGGAAGAATTTTTTTTTTTTTTTTGAACTAAAACTGTTCTTTAGTTTCCCGTATGTTATTACTTCGCAGAATTTGATCCTTATTGGGGACACTATCGAGTGGTGTAATAATACAGTGTTTTTTTTTTCAATATCAACGGGTTCGATTCCTGGCAAAAAAAATGATTTTTCAAAAATCCAATGATGCAGTTTTAGTTTCCATCAAAATCGAGCCCGCGACTCCTTTGAGTACTTTTCGCTATTCCTCATAGTTTCGGATTTGGCCATCCACGCCCATTTGAAAAATTCATTCTGTATAAAGCTTTGCTGGCCGGGAAAGTGTCAGGATGAAAAAGGGCCAAACCAAAGCCTGCATCCCAAGTTTTACTTGCATTCAATAAAGTGTAATGTACATACCAATGTACCTATATAATAATAATTAATCTGTAATAGTAGCTACACCGTGTTAGTTCCAGCCCTGCAGGCCCGTTCTATTTCTGCACGAGCCAAACTCCACACCATAAGATTTCGCAGAGTTATGTACATACCGGCCATGTTGTTACTAGCTATGGCGAGAATAGATTCAGATTTCACTGGATTTGCTGGTAAGAGGGTTCACACAGAGGTCGAGCTTAAATGGATGTTCGTATTTCACTTATGTGGTAACATATTTGTTAAGAAATATGATTGTTAGTGTCCGTTTTTAGGGTTCCGGAAACGGAACCCTTTGGTGAGACTAAGTCTGTTTGTCTGTCACAGCTGGATATCTCAAGAACTACTAATGCTATCAACTTGAAATTTGGAACAGTTATAGATGACGTTTGCCCAACTATTTTGCAAATAAGAAAGAAATAAAAATGTATACAGTGTATTTTTTGCAACAGGGACTGAAAGGGGGTCTGAAAAATTCCAAGTGGGGTCTACTAGGGCATGTGGGGTATCATTATGAAAGACCGCAGTTTGCACAATCTCAAAATTTTTTTCTTTTTTTTAGGCCGCAGAGTTTTCGACTTTTAATGAAAAATGTAAAAAAAAATACCGTTCCCTCCCTTACCTCCGAAGTTTGCAGAGAGAAAAATCTGAAATAATTCTACGTGATAGATACGTGTTTATGTAAATATTACAGGAAAAATAAAACAAAGTCTCTAATGTTAAATTTCTTTGACGAATATAGGCCTCGCCGATGAAAAAAAATAATTAAAGACATCATGGTACGGAACCCTCGGTGCGGAAGTCCGACTCGCTCTTGACCGGTTTTTTGGAATATGAAATGAAATATTTATTTCTGTAAGTACCTAGATCTTAAGAAACTTTTACACGTCAATATTTTCTTGGACAATATCTTAAAACAAGATGGCGCCGGCATTTCCTAACTGACTGATCCCTGAGAAGAAACGCCAAAACATTAAAACACATATTAGGATTTTATGCGAGTCTAACAACGCAGGACCATGTCTAAGTAAGAGCCATTGCAGCTTTGATTTGACCTTTTTTTTTTTTTTTTTTTTTTACGTGGAGAAATGCTCATGCATTCTGCACTACCACGGGGAGATAGTGCAGTTATGTGGGACTCTAACCCACTAAAACTCCACGGTGTCCTCCTCTGCCGCTTATGGCGGGAACACGGGCACGCGTTAGCACTCATCCGTGAACCCGCCGCGGCTGTCCGTCACCGGACCCTCCTCCGGGGAGTACTCCCCATCACCGGCGCACCAGAACACATAGCACGCCGTGACCACCCCAGGGACCAAACCAGCACATGGGCGCCAGACGACCCCGTCTCTGCCACTCTTGGTCCCCCTGCGACGGGTCAGGTCATTGGCCCCGCCGCCTGCCAATTTTCGGCCGCAGAGGATAGGGAGAGTGGCCAACGTCATACCAACACTCCTCTTCCCCTGCGGCCCCACCGCGTCCGCCATCGAACGGTGGCGACCCCGTCAAGGCCGCGGAAGGTAGGGAGAGCGGCGCACCGTAATACCGGCACTCCTCTCCCGCCGCGGCCTCCAACCCTCAGCCGCGATGCCTCCGGTACGACATCGCGGCCCGCCTCAGTTGCGATGTCGCCCAAGCGGCACCGCAACCTACATGTTGGCCGCTACGTCGTCGGCTTGTCGGCAAAAGCCCTGACGAGCGGCCCCTCCTCGGGTTCCTCTTCGCTTCACCGTGGGTGTCCAAGCCACGGCTACTGAGCCCCCCCGCCTCGACAATGCGGGAACCCACCGGGGGGGAGCTTTGAGTTGACCTGTCCCAACCTCCCAACAGACGGCATGCATGCATCAGTCATCGTGTAGCTCAACCCTATTTTAGGGAGCTCAACAACCCGCCACACGACGCTACCAGGTCTGCAGGACATTTGCGTAGGCCACATATAAAATATTCAAAATTGCCAGGACCCATTATCGCATGTCGCATGGATTCCAATCGATTCCAATAGAGAATCGTGCGGGACACAATTCTTTTCAGGCTTCCTTTCTGAATTTGTTTCTGAATAAGTAAGGCAATTTTATTATTTGTGTCTTTGATGTTGGTGCACCTTTTTGGCAACCTTTTGGAAAATGACTTTTTTTTAACCAAGTAATTCAGCGTTGCCATTGCTACGGCAATTGCCGTGTTCTACGGTAATTTGACATACTTAATTAGAAAAGGAAATCTACGGCCTACGGCGGCCAATCTATTACCGTAGCAAAATCTACGGCAATTTTGAAAGGTCGTATTTTGGATAAGTTCCAAGCCCGAAAATGCAAAAAAAAAACAATGCGTATCTTTTACACGGAAATCCCCGTTTATTGTTTCATGACTAGGTACAAATTTAGCGTGGCGCTTATCATGTTATTTGTATTGAAGTTCCTTTTTTCTCCGCTGCTTTTTAATTGCGTTTTGTATTTGTTTAGTGCTCGTTTGACTTCTTTCTTTGGTGATAAATATAAACATGGACTCTGAAACATATTTTTTTATTTGCTACGGCAGCCGAAGATAGCTTTTCCTTGAAAACACGGCAATTTTCCTCATCAAACACGGCAGTAAAAAAATTGTCGCTGGCAACATTGCCAAGTATACATATATACCGATTAGTTTTTGTACAGAAAAAGCTGCACATTATCCCTCCCTCAATTAAATAGGTACCTTAGAAAAGGGGGATAGCATTAACATTTCCATATCCATACTTAGCTTCCATGCGAACGCTTGCTATGCCATGATGTTTCGTACCTTGTACCTTATAAGTGTATAGTCTATGCCTTGTACGGTAAGTATTTAACACGAATTATTTACAACATTATCAGTCATTAACATATCGTCGACCGTAGGTTCAATTGAGGTAAGGGACATAATACGATTTTTCAGGAGAGGCCGACAAAGTTTTTTTTCGGACTAAATCGCCTATAACTTTTTTTGTTATTAACCTTTTTCGGATCTGATTTCACACATAATCTTGTATTTTAGTGCTCTATCTATCTGTGTAACATTTATTTAAATAAGTTAGCTATTTAAGAAAATAGACGTCCCTTACACCAACGTATTTTGTTAGTAATGTCCCTTACATTAAATTGATCTCTACGTTGGATCCAATCTATAATGAAAAAATAGTGTAAAGGTCTTGTTGAAAAAATGTGTGAAGAATAATTCGTTGATTGGGAAGACCCTTACCTTATTTGAAGTGGATTGGCGGCGGTAATTACACCATTTCAAGTTGCTATATTGCATAGTTTTTCAGATACATTGTTATTATGGGGCTGATTCGAAATTCGAATCCAAAAATCAGTAGGGTAAGGGACATTTTTTTTAAGCTAGAATTTTTTCATATACACCATTAGAAAGAGCGCAAAATTCTGAACAAAACTGTATACTCAACTCATTTTGGGTATTTTGTCCCTTACCTTAATTGAACCTACGGTCGACGATATGCGGAATTTCTAAAAAGTTGAGTTCAATTTTAAGTTTATATTTTAGGTTTTTAGATAAATTCTGAATTTATCTGTGATTTTGTCACAGATAAATTCATTAAGAACGAAAGTAAGTACTTAGTCGTTAGTAAATTAAGTAATAAAGATGAAGCGTCAGCTAATCAACAAACGATCACGCTCGTTTTATAAATTACCTAGAATAATTAATGAGTGTATGTTTTGGTGAAGAAATTAGAGCTTGCATGCGTGAGTCACAGGGGGGACTGTCTGCTTTGACTCACGCATCCAATGCACTATGCTTACAGTCATTATTCCAATAAAGAAGTTTCGCCTGCTTTGTTATACCTACTGACCTCTTTTGTTTTCGATAATGACAACAAAAAAGTCTTGGAAATGTCTCCACTGCACTGCCGTGAACTATCTTGTTTATGATCTCATTCGAACCCACAGGGTATTTCGAACCGATTCGAACTTATTCTAGAATTTTGACAAAATAATAATGATATGAGCAGGGAATTTTGATAGTGCATTCAGTACCTACCTAACAAAGAAGTGGACGGTAAATATTTTGATGATAGGAACTCAAGATTGATAGTTCTTGCCAAATCTAACCACATAGGTTCAATGTCAAAACTAATGTAGGCCGCTGTGCACTAGCAGAAATTACCAGCCTTTTAAATTCGCAAATGAAAAAAATATCCTAGCTAAGCTATTAAAAAACGCTTGCGTGTGATATTTCAACCATCAGCTGTTTTAAAAATAGTTGCTTTCCGATGTAGGTTCTGTAACTACACATAACAGTGCTAAGTCATCACTTTCGATTATCGAAAATTCACAGTTTAAAATAACGGTAACAGCAGATGTAACTTTCTTTATCAATGTTGCAATATTCAAAATCAGAATTCGGCAGCATCTGCGGACTGGCCAGTTTCCTGGCTGGCAGTTGTTTTAGTTCCGATGTCCGTCTGCCATTGGCCTACATTCCTGTTACGGCAATGTTGACATCGCATTCCTATAGAGAGATAATTATTTACGCTCACCTACTTAGATTAATTTACTGATAAAGAGTTCATTTGATCCTAAAATATTTGACGTTAGGTATTAGACATGAGAGTAGAGTTCTGTTTAATTTTCTAAACCAGGTTTCACTTTGATGTGATTAAATTTTCAGTGCTGATTTAAAAATATACTTATCCGAGACCGATTAGATAGGTATCGATTGGTTAATCGTTATATTGCAGTTTGTGTCCTGATCAAGTTTTTTTTATTGTTTTAGATTGACCTAATTCTGAGCTCGAGTAGTGTGAGCTTTTAATTTTTGTTACGTGTGCTTTGAAAGATAGTCTTGTGTTTTGTATTATTAAATACCTTGGTCCTTTAAAGTACCTACTGTAGAGGTTTTGGCCTGCATGACTTTACCATGACCTTTTTTCCGAATACCTAATTAAAATTCAATTTTTTTTAATCTTCTAAAATTGAAAAATTAAATTGAGAAGATTAAAAAGAAATTAGAGGATCAGCTTGGAGAGCTGGAACTAGACCTAAGCCTTACTTACCAAAAAGGTTTACATATTTAGGGAAAACTAATTTTTATGCCTGAAATAAAGGTCTCACACTTGAATTAACAATTTTTGGTCGCACGGTGCCTATGTGACATCCGCTGCGTAACGCCCAAAGGAAACGCATTTCAGCAAATTCCTTCAGCTAGATTCATGCGATATAGTAACAAACAAAGTTACTCATTACGAAATAGCAGCCATCACAAGTTTGCATAGTGGGTGAGTGAGTCAGATAATGAGAAAAAAGAAGTTGAATGAACGAATGATGACCGAGGAGTTTTGTGGAAAATAAACGGTATCTTAGTCATGTAGGCCTTTGTCCTACGTGATAATTAGGTGTGATAGAATGTCAATAGGTTGGCTACTGCATGGCCAATGTTGGCGTATTATCGATGAAGAATGGAAACCGACATGAAGCTGCCTGCACCCATGGCTGCACAAACTAGCGAAATACGGAAAGATCTTTCCGGGTTCCGTGCCTCAAAAGGAAAAAACGGAACCCATATAGGATCACTCGTGTGTCTGTCCGTCCGTCTGTCACAGCCAATTTTCTCCGAATCTAATTGACCGATTAAGTTGAAATTTGAACGAATATACGAATCTTTGTGACCCAAACACACGTGTTTGGGGGCAAATAGAAAATTAAAAAAAAGATTCGCAATCTTTACCGTGTGACAGTACATAAATCAAATGAAAGAGAGTGGGACTGTGAGGATCTCAAATATGTTTTTTTCATAATTTTATTAAAGTTAGTTAAGTTAATTTAAGAAAACAGACGAAAATTGATCATTCCCCCCCCTTATCTCTGAAACTACTGAGCCTAAAATTTAGAAAAAAAAAACCTGGCAAGGGCGAGTCGGAGTCGCGCACCGTACCATCATAATTATGATGTTACGGTTTTTTTTTGATGTCCATCATAATTTCAGGGTGTGGAATGGCTGCCATGTGGTGTGGTCACCAACACGTATGCTCAGTGCAAGCGGCTTTTCCATTCATTTCTTTCTCGGATACAACCCTTGCTTTCGTAAGGAGTATCTTATTGATGCCATAGATCTTATAAATAAATGGTGGTCTTTGTACGCTAAACAACTACCCGAAACAGTAAATTTTTCCCAATCAACTTTGAACTTCATGTTTCAGCGATAAAGTTGAAAATCTATTGAAGAAATTTGACAGATTGTAGTAACTTGATGTGCTGGCGTCTGTACATCACCATAGTACAATTTTACTATTTATTCAGGAACGTTTTACTTACATAATGTCATCTCGGCTATGTCAACCTGGATTGCTCAGATCATCATAATTTCCTCAGATAAAGTATTATCTATGAAGTAGTATTTTTTATCTTAGTTAGCAAACATTCTTGTTACTCAAATTACAGTATAAATATGTGCCTAGGTGACTATGTACTTGACCCACATAAGCCACATATCGTCATACCTGTGATGCAACGGCAGAAGTCTCGAATACGCACTGAGTTGGCTTATTTCTGTAGTCTTATAAAATGTCTCTAATAGGATTAAATCAGGACAATACAGCCTTTTATAAGACCTTGTAACCCATGTTTAATAGCAGACGTGCCTAATAAATACATAGTACGATTAGGGGAGCGGTGAAACAAAAATAATCATCCACTTCTGAAAAGTTGCAGCTTCTTAGGATGCATAATCAGCCTAATATGTTCCCACTGCTGGTACAACTACCCCGGAAAATAAAGGCCTAAGGAAGGAACACGGGTGGGTTTTAGTCAGTAAGAGTCCGACACTCCCTTCCGCTCCACTCAGAGCGGGAAGGGTCATTTGATGATTTCACATCACCCTAAAAAAAAAAAGGCCTCCTCTCTTCGAGGGGGAGTGGGCTGTAATCTACCACGCGGGCCCAGTGCGGGTTGGTAACAATGATGATGTTTCCTAACGATGTTTTCCTTTACCGTTTTGAGAGCAGTGTGCAGTGATGATGAAATTATTTGCAAGAAGTAAAGTGCCTGCCTGGGTTCGTCGAACCCACGAGGGGCCATTGCCACTGGGCCACAACTGCTCATCATCGCTTCTTTGGTTAATCATTTAAAATGATATCCCCAAACGCTGCCTAATTACTACTGTTTTTTGGGAACGAAAACCATACCTACCTACATAACAAGCGATTTTCTAGCCGAAGCTAGACGAAACTTTGTCGTCTAGCGGGGTAATTGCGTAACACACTACTTATCAGTACCTAGCCTTAGCTTTCATTCTGACAGTTCAATACCATTCATTGCGTTATTATGTTGTTGAGCAGACAAATTTTTCGAACATTTGAAGCAATGGATTAGCAATATCCTTCAAAATCATTCAGAATTGTGATTGATCTTGTGTTACGCAATTATGGTTCTGGTTTCAATGTAAACATTCTTTAGCCAACCATATCTGACCCTTTACGACAACGGACAAACATGAGACGCAAAGAGCTTGTTATTTGTGTTAGGAGTTTAGGACTGTCGGAAGTCGTAGTGCTAGCTAGCATTTCCTGTCACTGCCTGTAAACAATTTGAATTAAGTTCCTCTCATGCTACCCATCATAGAGTTTGTCCCGCATTGTCTGGCTGTAGGTAAAGGAGCCCAAAGGTACTAGGTCCTGTATATTATAGTAAGTAAGTAAGTACGTACTGATTCAGTATATCAGGGGGTTGAAAATGATCCAAGCATACAAAGCTACTGCTTAGCGGTATTTTTTAGTTTTTGCCTTTTGAAATAACAAGCCTGCTATTTGATGATGTCTTTATAGAATAGAATAGAATAGAATACTCTTTATTATGTACACCATATAAATTACAGACATAAAAATAGAAACAATACAAAGGGTGACACAATGGGCGGTCTTATCGCTAAAAGCGATCTTTTAAAGACAACCTTTGGATGGATTAAAAAGGGGAAGGACAGTCAAATACTGTAGGTAGTTTGTGGTGTTCCATTTACATAATACAATAAATACATACATAAAGTATATTATACTAATCTAAATAAATATATACATACAATAATAAACATGAAACAGGAGCAAAGAAAATATAATGATGATGTTTAAGGAGAGAGGAAGTGCTTTCTAACCATAATTTTAAAAATGGACAAAGATTGAGCACGCCTTACCGACACGGGCAAGTCATTCCATAACCGTACTGCTTGAACAGTAAAAGATTTGTCATAGAAACTGGTGGAATGCATATCTAGTCTCAGGTTTAACCCCATAATTCTAGATCCCGTGGCAATAGATATTGGTATAAAAAGGATTCTATGTCCTAATCCAGGTCACGGTCTACCCATGTGTCAAATTGCATCCATATCCACGAAACAGGTGGTTCAGTGGTACAGTCTTTTCTATATCTTCAAAATATAATTTCTGTTCCTCAAGGAATAAAAAATAATTATATCCGTTCAGCCGTTTTAGCGTGAAAGCGTAACAAACAAACAAACATACAAAAATCTATTTTTTTTCTCTATTTTTAGTTTAGATGAATATAATTTTCAATGTACAATAATTATGACAATGTTAACATCGCAGGTGTAGACCTCACTGAAGCTGCTTCTCACTACCTCACTGAACATGACAGGCTGTAAGAATTTATTTCAGTGCCCGTATAGAAAATACGCACCTTTTTTCTAACAAAAAAATACCAATATTTATGGTAACTGACCGAATGGCTTTGTCGTGGTAAAACATTATTTTACTGGTTGGGAAATATCGAATAATACCTTTGTAATTGTAGGCAATTTAAGTAAGTATTACCTACTTAATGATTAATATTGGCTACAAAGAGAAAACAGGAAAATGATTAAAGTCGTCATTTAATGTTTGTCGATATTATGTACCTAATACGTAAGTAGAGGTTGTTAACTAGGTAGGTACCTAAAAGTGGTTTAAATCCAATCGATTTATTAGGTAAGTACTACAAGTACCTACTATAATATCATACCTTTATAGAATAACTAGCTTCCACCCGCGGCTTCGCCCGCGAGGTATGTCAATAAAAAACTATCCTATGTCCTTCCCCGGGATGCAATCTATCTCTCTGCCAAATTTTATCGAAATCCGTTCAGTGGTTTAGGCGTGAAAAGGTAACATACAGATACACAGACAGAGCTGCTTTCGAATTTATAATATTAGTATGGATGGTGGAATACAATCATGCAAGGACCAACGGTAAATGAATTTCGTAGGTAGCTCATTTACACCGTGCAGATTCTTTTAACTGTGATCCTTGTGTAAGTAGGTCGGACCGTTAGGCTCACAGTCACATCTCCTTTGCTTCGGTGAAAGCCAGTTCGAGAACAAAAAATTGAAAAAAATCGCGGTCACTTAACTCTAGCTCAAAAATAATGTCGCGGAATCGGGGTCAGCAGACTTGTTAATTTAAAATGAGGTTCGTGGCGCCTATGGAATAACGGAAGACCTTATATTACCGATCGATTTATCTTAGGAGGCTGAAAACACAAATTGCAGACGTGGGCAACACAGCCGCCAAACTGAAGTGGAATTGGGCAGGCCACCTCTGCCGCATGTCGCAACAGAATTGGGCAAAAGTAGCCACTGACTGGATTCCGAATAACAGGAATCGGCGACGCGGTAGGCCCAGAAAGAGATGGCGTGACGAATTGGACGCCTACCTAAGGGATTGGCCAGATTTGGCTAGAGACAGGAAAAAATGGAAAGACGGAAGGGAGGCCTTTGCCCTGCAGTGGGACATAACAGGCTCATAATAATAATAATAATAATAATAATTTGGTGGTGTGCCTACCGGATGATGACGCCATGTGCTCGTTCTGGCGAAACATCTGGTCGGTGCCTGTCAGTCACACCGAGGGTGATTGGACTGGGAAGATTGAGCGAGCGTGCGATCTAATACCAGAAATGGGGGTACTTACCATCAGCCCCCAAGATGTTGCTCGTGCAGTCCGACCGTTGCCTAACTGGAAATCTCCAGGGCCGGACGGGCTGCACAACTTTTGGATAAAATGGTTCCAAGGGTCGCACGCCTGCTTGGCATCCCAGTTCCAGTCAGCCTTAGAGTCAGGGTCGCTGCCCCAGTTCCTAACGACAGGAATAACCCACCTGCTCCATAAATCAGGTAGTACCGCGGATCCCAAAAATTATAGACCGATCACTTGTTTACCGACGGTCTATAAAGTTCTTACATCCATTTTGAGAACTAAAATTAACAAACATATAGACACCAACTCCATCATGTCTGTCTCTCAAAATGGATGTAAGAACGGGTCCCGGGGTACTAAGGAGCTACTCCTCATTGATATGGCCATTAGCCAACAGGTTCGTCGTTCCCGAAAGGATCTGTCGACATGCTGGATAGATTATAAGAAGGCCTATGACTCGGTGCCACATACATGGCTCATGAGGGTGTTGGAGTTGTACAAAGTAGATGCAACTCTGCGCACCTTCCTGATGTCGTGTATGGGGCAATGGAGGACGGTCCTTAGATATCCAGGATGTCGAAATATTCAGAGGAATAGCGAACCGATAAGGATCGAGCGAGGCATATTTCAGGGTGATAGTTTGAGTCCGCTTTGGTTCTGCTTAGCCTTGAATCCTCTAAGCACGCTGCTGGAGGATTCAGGTCTAGGCTATCGGCTGAGGAGAGGTGGTCAGGTTATATCGCACCTCCTCTACATGGATGACCTAAAACTCTTTGCCCCCAACAATTTGCAACTGATGGAGCTACTGAAAGTAACTCAAACTTTCAGTAGCGCCATCAGGATGGAATTTGGTGTGGACAAATGTGCGGTCATGCATGTAAAGCGAGGGGAGATTGTTGAATCCGTGGGAACCCAACTCTCGGATTCCACAAACCTTAGAACCCTCTCCGCATCCGAAACCTATAAGTATTTGGGTATGTCGGAAGCGTTAGGCATCAATGTTACTGACATGAAGCAATCGTTGAAGGAGCGCTTCTTTGGCCGCCTGAAAAAAGTACTTAATAGTCTTCTATCAGGCGGAAACAAGGTGCGCGCCTTCAACGGTTGGGTCATGCCGGTTTTGATGTACTCTTTTGGCATACTCAAATGGACTCAGACCGAACTCGACGCCCTGGATAGGAGGGTCCGTACGTTGCTGACTGCAAATCGAATGCATCACCCACGGTCATCGGTAATGAGGCTGTATATCCCGCGAAAGTGTGGAGGTCGAGGGTTTTTAAACGCTAAGACCCTCCACAATCGCGAGATATGCAGTCTCAGGGAATATTTTCTAGAAACCGACGTGGGGATGCATCGAGATGTAGTCGCCGTGGACAAGGGCCTCACCCCGCTCTCCTTGGCTAAAGAGAACTGGCGCAAGCCAGTAGTGCTTGACACTAATGATCGCATGGAGGTATGGCAGAGTAAGGAGCTTCACGGACGCTTTTTCCGGGCCCTACATGGACCCGATGTTGATCTACTAGCGTCCGTAGCCTGGCTGCGTTTCGGTGACCTCTTTGGGGAAACCGAAGGTTTTGTCTGTGCAATTATGGACGAAGTTATGATGACGAACAATTACCGGAGATTTATTGTGAAAGACGGCACGGTTGACATCTGTCGGGCATGCCACCGGCCGGGAGAATCAATCAGGCATATTATCTCCGGGTGTTCTCGTCTAGCTAACGAAGAGTACTTGCATATACACAACCTTGTAGCCAGGATAATCCATCAGCAACTTGCTCTGAAATACAACCTTGTGGAATCGGAGGTGCCGTACTACAGGTATGTGCCCGACCCAGTTCTCGAAAATGGTAATATCACATTATATTGGGATCGATCCATCATCACTGACAGGACTATTGTTGCCAATAAGCCTGATATAGTGGTGGTGGATCGATCAGAGCGGCGCGCAATGATTGTTGACATAACCGTCCCGCATGATGGGAACCTCGTGAAAGCCGAGAAAGATAAACAAATCAAGTATCTTGACTTGGCTCACGAGGTTGTCGACATGTGGGATGTGGACTCAGCGATCATTGTGCCGATAGTCGTGACAGCCAATGGTCTAATAGCCAAGAGCCTCGACCAACACCTGAGGAGGCTCTCGTTGGGCAGCTGGATCAAGGGCTTGATCCAGAAAGCGGTACTTCTGGACACGGCCCGAATAGTTAGGAGGTTCCTCTCTCTGGAGCCCTGACCGCCGGTAGCTTGGACCCTGTTCCCGATACCGGTGGGCTACTATTTTTTATATTTTTAAATGTTTTTATATTTCTTTATACTAATATTTAAAAATATAATTTATAAGAATTTATTTGAATAAAGGAGATAATAATTTTACATAAACCTATATGGGCACATGATGAAACTTCAGATGCTAGGTGCACGGTTCAAATTGGTCGTTTCACAATGGAGAAGAGCCGGCAAGAAACTTCACGGTACCAAACTCTTTTAAAAATAATTTGGCTTTTAGGTACAATGTAAAACCGGTCAAGAGCGAGTCTGACTCGCGCACCGAGCGCGAGGGTTCCGTACCATCATGTTTTTTAATTTTTTTTTCATTGGCGACGCCTATATTCGTCAGAGAATTTTAACACTGCACGCTGCGGTGTAGAATATTGCAGTTTTATGTGAGCGCCATCTCTTGACCGATAGTGGAATTAATGTAAATTTTGTTAATGATTTCTGAAAAAGTGTGCTATTTAGAGACTTCGTTTTATTTTTACTGTAATCTTTACATACACTTCTATCACATAGATTCATTTTACATTTTTCATCAAAAGTCGAAAACTATGCGGCCTAAAAAAAAAGAATAAATGATTAAAAATGTGCAAACTGCGCTCTTTATTATGATACCCCACATGTCCTAGTAGCCCCACTTCGAATTTTTCAGACCCCCTTTCAGCCAGTCCCTGTTGCAAAAAATATACATATATTTTTATTTCTTTCTTATTTGCAAAATAGTTGGGCAAGCGTCATCTAAAACTATTCCAAATTTCAAGTTGATAGCATTAGTAGTTCATCATAAGGGTTCCTTTTGGTACGGAACCCTAAAAGAGAACTTCGTTTGAATAAAACATTAAAAGAAAACAGTTATTTGTTTGGAAAAAGGTTTTAACCTAAGAGGTAACGTTTTACCAGCAGCTAGGTACTGCGGGTAGGGTGGCTGTACGATGTAGGTCTGTATGATTAGGTAGGTACCGTTGGTGGTGTCGTATGTGGGTGGGTTTGACCCAGTCCATGGGTCATACTCAGCTTTCTAATAAATATTTGAACATTAGTCATAGAGCCTTTATTCTCTAATGTTTTTAATTTACGAGTATCAATGTTATTTGAAAAAGGGCCTGAGGCCCGTGGCTAAATAATAACAGCCGCACAGGTCGATCGATCACGTTAAGCTACGCTTGCCGCGGTTCGTCTGTGAATGGGTGACCATATTTACCCCTCCGTGCCTCGGAAAGCACGTTAAGCCTTTGGTCCCGGCTGTCATTCGCGGATCTTTGACAGTCGTTACGGGTAGCCAGAAGCTCAAAAGTCTGACAACCAAAAGTCTTACCAAGGGTATCGTATTACCCAGTAAATGGGTTGTGGCGGTAAGGTGGCAGTCGCTCCATATAAAATACTGGTATTCAGCTGCACCCGGTTAGACTGGAAGCCGACCCCAACATGGTTGGGAAAAGGCTAGGCAGAAATGAGTTAGGTATTTGAATAAGAAACGCGACTCCGTCAGCTCGTGGGAAAATTGTACATTACAATGTTTTTTTTTGTCCAGCCTTGTTTATGACATACATTTTGTTTGTTTTGATCTACCTCAATGTATCAATGATGTAATAAATGATACGATGCATTTCTATCGCGACCTTCTATTTCTTGTACCTAGGTAAATATTTACCTAAGAGAAATCGCTGATTTGGTTTGTTCTAAGTAGCTATGGATGCTGACTATTGTAATCAAACACAACATTTCATAATACTATTGTCTTATTACGTAGAAATTACATAGTAAGAAAAATAGAACATTTCCGCGCCAAAATTGTACACAAGATTATGTTATAGCTAGGGTTACCATGCCAATTTATCAAATTCCCCAATTTGGGCAGAAAAATCTGCTGATTCCCAACAAAATCCCCTCAAAATTATTATAAGAAATGAAGCAAGTTCTACTAAGTATTTTAATAATATTTATTTTTTATCTTTATCTAACGGACACTTTTCCATGTTTTTGTTGCAAGGATTTTGCACGATGGGTTTTTTCCGGGCCGCCCAGTTTTTTAATCCCTACTTTTGTCCTTTTGTTGCCATTATAGATACTACAATATCTACAGGATCTGTATTTAGTCCATTGCAGCCTTGCAGGGATAATAATCTATGCATTGCAGTTTTCGGTTTTGAAATTTTTAAGAACACATTATTACAAAATGTCAGTATCAGCAATACGGACATCACAATTTTTATGTTTGGGTTTTTATTGATTTGGTAAAACATGCACAACACAGACGCATAATCAAGTTATTGCCCAGTTAAATATGTACTTAGTTCATATGTTTTTAAACACTAATCATGAAATTAGCGAAGTATGAATTATCGATATTATTTAACGGTGAGATGTCAAAATCCCGCATGCTGCCAATCCCCAATACATCCCCAATCAACATGAGATTCACCGCAGTTTGGGGAATTAATTCCCCACACATTGGCAACGCCGCGCCGCGCCGCCGCCGGTGACAGCCGAGTTGGCCATTTTGACGTGTTCATCGATATTATTGGAAATATTGATTGATCTATGAAATCAGAGCCGATCGAGACATTGTTTACTATAATGACCATTGAATTTATCCACCTTCTGGCGTAATTGTATTTTCTATGATTTTTTTAAGATATCGAGGGCATGTTGTCGTAAGCTAATAAAATTGATATCCCGTTCGTACTTTGTAGCTGCGTTTGCGCATTTTGTGGTGTTTATTTTAGAGTACATAAACAAGGTTATCATGGATAGGTACATTGTTTACCTATTCTATTATAGAAGTCGGTGAACATTTTTTGGTTCATTAAAATATGCACAGAGTAGCAAAATCAATCGCAAATCATTTTTATTTTTATGCTTAATCGGAAAAAATGCGGAAATCCTTCCTGTTCATACTGGACTGTGTCTGATAATTAAAAGGAAGATAGTAAAACCTAAAAATTAGAAATCAATTAGCCAAAGACAAAAGGAAACTACAATTGTTTGTTTCTTGGGCGAGTTGGGCCGGGGCGGGTAAGGTTTTTGCTATTCTGCTCACTGAAATTAATCCTTTCAGTTTCCAAAAAACTGCCACGTACTTGCCTACTTTATTTCTTCTATTAGGCACCTAATCATGAAGCTCTTGCCGCTTCAGCATTCTATCTGCAATCAGAGGAGAGCAATTCTCTAAATTTTAAGATTAAGAACGTTTACAGTCTGAGCTTAGTCTCAATCTGTCAAAAATATCTGTAATTTCCCTAAATTTGTGATAAGTTTTTGACATTAATTGTCGCTGAGATTCGAGATTGCGACTAGATTTTGAATGTTTTATCTACGGGAATTGGCCTTCTGGCATTCCACATTTAGTAGTGGATTGTTTAAGAAAATTTTCCTTGCCGTCCTTGCTTGCTGCGGTTGGTCCGCGGATGGTTGACTATCTTCACATACCAAGACCCCTCCGTGCCTCGGAAAGCTCGTTAAGCCGTTGGTCTCTTTGACAGTCGTTACGGGTTGTCAGTAGCCCGAAAGTCTCACAACCAGTCTTACCAATGGGTATCGTATTACTCAGTAACTAGGTTGTGGAGGTCAGATAGGCAGTCGCTCCATGTAAAATACTGGTATTCAGCTGCATCTGGTTAGACTGGAAGCCAACCCATAGTTGGGAAAAGGCTAGGCAGATATTTAAGAAAATTTTCCACATTTACATCATGCACCAAGCGAAAGCCAGCTAGGTACGTGAATCAAGTCACGAACTCACGATTCACACCTCCTTACAAGCATTAAATAAAATCATAACAGGCCATATTATCCCAGAAATCAAGCACTTGTTGTGCATTTATGACTGTCATACGAACCGATTGCGTACAATGCAATATTACGCATTTAATGACTTTTTTCAGGAGCAGTAGATAATGTTGAAGTCCACGTGCTGGTCATTACCATTACCAATGGCTAGTTATAGGAATCCGTCACTCGATACTCCACTATGAGTCATGCACGCACGCAAGGAACCGTGAGTTCATTCACCATTTCCGTGTTCAGTCGATTTAAAAAAGAAAATGAAAATCACGCGCCATTTTTAACTCTATGGTTTCAGAATAGGGATGTAACGAAGTCGGCAAACTGTTGTGTTAACTTTGTTGAGTTATTGCGCATCTCTTTCTGAAGAATTGATTATTTACAAAACAAAGCTGAATGATCTGGGAATCGATTTATATGTTTCTGATGAATGGTAAACTGTGATGCGGTGCCGTGCTGTCTGGAAGTAGGCTCCGAGAAAAGTTTCTGTTACAGTTTTCATTCCACCATCATCCTATAGAGACGTTGTCAGTAATTTATTCATCAAAGCCATACAGAACAGTTTAAAGTGGTCAATCTGCCTAGCTTTTTCTCAACTATGTTGGGTTCGGCTTCCAGTCTAACCGGATGCAGCTGAATACCAATATTTTACATGGAGCGACTGCCTATCTGACCTCCACAACCCAGTTTCTGGGTGACACGATACCCCTTGGTAAGATTGGTTGTCCGACTTTCAGGCTTCTGACAACCCTTAACGACTGTCAAATATCTAAGAATGATAGAATATAATAATTTAGAATAGAATAGAGTAATTTTTATTCATAAGTTCACATAAGTATAAATTACATAGAAATTACATCATTACAAAGTTACATATTAATATTATGAGGAAAATATTAAACTATGCCTAAAATAAATATACATAGGATCCATCGAAGCCTACTGAATTCAATAGCGACATCAAACTGATGTAGGTTTATTCAAACCTGTGTTTCAGGCCATCACCTAACAACGCTGAGTGCTGTAGTGGACTATTATGTTACTGAACATAGAGCTAACATTAATACATAATAAATATATTTTAAAATAAAAATTGACTTATCATTAATAAATACTTCTAGCAATTTTTCAGTGTCTGAGTAATTAAATGTCGCTAAGTATTCACTCAACATTTCACTACATTTTTTACAATTTACACTATATATGCGTAGAGACTTATTGATTTTATTATATAAGAACGGACCTAAAAATACATACAATTTATTTATAAAAGTATGTCTAGTTTGAGGCTTTATGCAAACTAAGTCCTTTCTTCTCTTATCTAATAGGTATGAATGGTATTGATGAATGATGCTATGCGTACTCTCCGATTCCGAGACACGGAGGGTCTCGGTATGTATGTAAAAAAAAAAACAGCTGTTCTATACATTTTGACGAGTTAGACGAACATAAATGTAGGGAACAGCTGATTCTTTTTTCGCGATTTCTGGGGGTCTACTCCGAAGTGGTTGATTGTCGTGTCGGCCGAATGTTCGGTCATTTTCTGATTCGAATATTGTTGTCCTACTACGAATTTAAATAAAAAAAAGGTAAAAAAAGGGTAAGGGTGGGTCTTCGATCAATAATAGTACTAGATGCCCGATAAGCGCTTAAAAACGGCCCGAAAAATACGAGCACGAATACTTTTGTGCTCTTATTTCAAATTGGTATGGTCCAACCATAGCCAATGTTAAGACGTCAAAATGCCTCAGTGCGCGTTCAAAAGTTGTGTAAATAACCACCGTAACACCCAGATTTTGGAAGGAATATCGTTTTTTCGGTAAGTTTTTATCATTAAATGTTTTTCATAAAATAGTAACACAATTAAATAGTAAAAAATCAATTAGCAAATATTATGATTGTTTGGCCAATGTTTGCGACAACGCGGCCGCCAACTATTCTAACAAACATTGAAGCATTGAAATGTAATTCCAAGAACTACGTCTAGTTCCAAATTCGAGTAAGTACGAAATTGTCAACAAAATGTTTTTAACCTTATTGCTTAGATATTAAGTTTCATTTTAGAATAAATATTTTTGTACTTATTATAAAAATGACTTTTTATTTTCAAGTGACATTTTAAATTTATTGCTTCGATGACAGAAGGACTTAAATATCAATCATTTGCAATCGTAATTAAACTTTATGATAGTGTGTTAAGGTTTATAATAATCTGAAGTTGTTAATATTATTTAACTTTTTTCTATAGTTCGTAGAAAGAAATATAAATGTTTATGTGTGTGCAAACGTGGCCACTTTAGCGACTTATTTTTGTTCCTAATCATTCATCTAGTACTATTATTGATCGAAGGTAAGGGTTCTAAAACAGTTTCGGATTGGCACAGTTTGGTCGGGACCTATAGTCAATATAGGAAATGAAAGGTAGTAGAAAATGACCGAACATTCGGCCGATACGGTGGTTAACCGCTTCGGAGTAGACCCCCAGGTTTGGTCCCATAGTAAAAGTTGTTCATAATGATGAGTAAAATCACTTGTTTAAGTATCGGTCACTAATTACCAGTCACCCTATATAGAGAACAGTTTAAAAATATTATTTTAAAAGCTAAAAACAATCATAATTTATTTTCTATTTTTAACTGTTTTTTAGGCTTTCAAGAACTAATTTTGTAATTTAGGTATGTTTGGGTACTTACCTACCTACCTATTCGTGCTACCTGTAGTTGTATGGTTCGAATGAAACCTATGAAAGAATTCAATTGGATATTGTTATTGTTGGTTGAAACTTTAGGGCCACGGGGCCCGAGTGGGCCCACTTAGTATTTCGAGAATCGAGACATCGCCAAGCGGTTGGTCGACTCTTCACGTGACCAGAGGGCTGGCCTATTTTTTGCCCAAAGAATCAGCATTGCCATACAACTTGCCAATGCTGCCAGTCTTTTGGGCACGTTTCCTGTTGACAGCGATGCGGATGAATTTTTTGATGCCCTTTGATTATTTCTCCTCCTTTTTTATACTTGTACATATTATTATTTTAATACTGTTAGCTTATTAAATCTTGTTCATGTTATTATAACCTAATGGATTTTTAGGTACCTTTATATAAATTAATAAAATTTTAGAGAGATAGCATGAAAATAAATTAAAAAATGCCATGTTGAATAAAAAAAAATAAACAGCTCGATTTGAAAACACCACAGACAAGCAAGTCCATTTTTTATCTTTTTTTATTATTTTTTATTTGAAATGGGTTTGCTCTTGACTCTAGGTTAGAGGTGACAGAGACAATGTCGACGATGGAGTGAGCTTACCCAGAAGAAGCCTGTTCACTCTTACTTTGAAGAGATTCGGGTTGTATGCGCTCGGAAACACAGACGCAGGTAAAAAGTTCCACTCTTTTGCTGTGCGCATTATAAAGGACATTTGAAAACGCTTTGAAAAACCTGGTGCAAATTGGTGGAATAGCAAATAAGCAGGGACGGTTACCTGCAGTGCGTCTGGATGTCCGAGGGTAGAAGGAGGCCGGTGGAATGAGATCGTGGAGTTCTTGGGCACACTCACCGAAGTATAATCTGTAGAAGACCGACAAGCAGGCAACCTTGTGGCGATGAGCCAAGCTGTGAAGCTTGGCATCCACCAGCTCTACGTCGCTAATGAGCCTCTTAGCTCTGCGTTCCACCGAGTCAAGCGCGGCAAGTTGGTATTTCGCTGAGCCATGGCTGCAATACTCCATGCAGGATCGGACTTGCGCTTTGTCTATACAAAGGGTTAAAAGCTGTCCAGGCGTAAAGTATCGCTTCACCCTATTTAGGATGCCCAGCTTCTTGGCCGCAGTTTGGGCTTTGTACTCGATGGTAGTGCCGAAGTTGAGACTAGTTGTCAACTCCATGGAGCTCGAGCCGATCTGTTGCAGGAACAGAAGTACCCCGAAAAGTAGGAGTCTGGTCAAAACGACTCCTTTTGGCGGTAAAAAGACACGCCTGTGTTTTGGTGGCGTTAAAAGAGACCAAATTGTCATCACCCCACAGGGAGACAAAATCTGTCCGCTCTACCATGGCCTCTTTCAAGAAACGAACTTCGGCACCGCTGGCTTATCTTAAAAAAAAAATTGGTAAATTACTTACATTTTCATGTCAAGCCATATGGAAGTAAATTCTATCCGGTATAGATATCTACATGTTTCAAGGAATTGAAAACACGGTGTTAGTGGACATTGTAATGGTGAAAACAACAAGAGCATAATTATTATGACCATCGCGCCACGTGTTATCCGACCCATGGCACGATGATATCATGTTTAGATACTCATGACCGCTTTATTAGGATATAGTTCAAGGCTGTTGCAATTCAGATCAAGGCTGGAAGCAAAACATATCTCCATTTTAGCACTACTCTATATTTGTCTTTGGCGCCTAATTAGGAACTCTTTTTGCTGTAAAAAAAATTGGAAATTGTCTATGGTCTTTTCCACAGTTAAAGGTGTATCTTTATGGTCTTTTCATATTACCATAATATTACTGTACGAGGAAGAATCTAATTCAGGTAGATACTTCTGTAATCCTGAGAAAAAAAGTCAACTTGAGGCTTCTAAGGGTCTAATCAAAGGGTAAAAATTGCTTTATTATCTGAAAAGTTGGAGTTTCAGTGAGCATTCCTCGAACACTGCGGTTAATGGTTTCTGCAATCAGGCGGCCATTGTAAGAATAAGCTTCGATATTCCAAAATGACTTTGGTTTGGCAGGCGAACTAACGATTTCATTTTCGAGGTAGGTATTGTCTTTGTAATGGTTGCTCATTAATTAATTTGACTAAACCTATCAGTCACATAGGTAAATTACTCTAGGTATATTAATAATTTCGTCTTGATTATAATATGCAAAGATTCAGTGGTTGTCATCATTCACAGCTTTTTGTCTTATAGATCGCTAACACACTGGGACACCATGGCGACGTCGTCGCTGGCTACGTAGCCTTGGCAGTTGGCTACATCACCTACCGCAGCCAAATGAGATTGCCAAAAAATTAGTAGTCAGTGGCTATAGACTCAATCCTGGCGATCATTTGGCCACTGAGTGAGGGAGGCGTAACTTACTTGTTACATACAAAATATTGGCGACTTGGCTACGCGTCGCCAGGTCGCCATGCAGAGTACCCAGTCTCCACGTAGGAGTGCTGCGCTTCCAAATTGGCGACATCGCCAGACGGTAGCCAAGTGGGTTAACTAAAAATAGAAAATATTTATTGTCCAGGTAATACAGTAAGCAGGTTCACAGGTTAACAGCAAGTTAAGACGACATGAGTGGCTTAAAATATTACCTACAGCTAGGTTACAATTTAGTGAGCCCCAAACTAGACAGTTAGTCTGTATCTTGGGGCTCGGTTAAGTGAATGAATGGATGAATGAACATATGTGAATGAATGAATATATGTGAATGAGTGAATATGAACTGTCATACATTTCTATACGAATTGCTTGGATACGTAGCCCTAGCCGGCGATGTCGCTATGGCGTCCCAGTGTGTTAGCGCTCTTAATCTTGGCCTTCAGGCTTTAAGTAGTTAGGCCTTTTGACACAATCTTCCTTGTGTATGGTCGGCAAGAGATAAGCCAATAACGCCAATACACCTATTAGAAATCAGGGATAGGCGCTAAAAATAATTGTTACGAAATGATGTATATCTATCGTTGGCTTATTGCAAGAACTCATTAACTGCAACAGGTCACTGGGTGCGTTTTTATCTATAGTGGAAGTACACTCTAGATAAAAACGTATTTAGTGATTTTTTGCAGCTAATGAGTTCTTGCAAATCACTTGCAAATTACTAAATACGTTTTTATCTATAGTGGAAGTACATTATAGATAAAAACGTATTTAATGCAGTTAATGATTTCTTGCAAATCACTAAATACGTTTTTATCTATAGTGAAAGTCCACTATAGATTATATATTTAGTGATTTTTTGCATTTAACGAGTTCTTGCAATAAGCCGACGATATCTTCAAATGTTTGCTAGTTAAAGTCCATAATGACCTGATAGCTTTTACGACTGTGGAGCGTAATTAAATATTGAGTAAGTCATCATTTCAGCCGAAAGTCGTCCATTGCCAAAGGCCGCTCCCAAGCGCCGCCACGTCGAAAGGTCCTATGGTTCTCGCATCCAGCGGATTTCCGCGGCCTTCACAAGGTTATTGGTTTTCAACGCTACCCCTTCCGGTACGCAATCACCACTCCCGCGAGAAGCTTTCGGTCCCACCGACCATCCGTTCTGCGAGCAATGTAAAACCACCAACTGCCACTTGCGTTAGGCAATACTTCTAGCTATGTCGGTTACCTTGGTTCTCCTGTAAATCCCTTCATTTCTGATTCATGAAGGGAAACTTCCAGCAAAGCTTTGCCCTTTAGGTGACTTTCAGCCTTCTAATGGGGACCCGTTGTGGGTTTCTTATGGGGCCCAAGTAGGCAAGTATTATGTATTGAATGCGTATTGAAATGCGTCGATATATGTACAATCTCTAATTTCTATTGATTGCTAATTCATCACATTCCTCCCAATAATAACAATAATATGTTATTGTTTCTATAATTAATAAAGATGATTAAATAATAGCTATTATGTGATTGTTTTGTAATGCTGCAGAATTCTTTATTTTGTTAAAGTAGGGAGGTATAGGTACCTATCTAATGTTTTCTTAAGGAATAGGTGCATCAGTGCATGCATTGTTTAATGCTATGCTCCTAAAACATCTAGGATGCAGGTACTTGTTTGGCATACCTACCTCTTTACAGGTTCAATTAAAATCAGGTAGGTATTGTAAAAGTGTTCCATGAATAAACAACCTTATCCCAAAATTTCTTTTCAAAGTTTGCATGCCTAATTTAAGGTTTAATGTACAGGAATCACAAAGTTTTGTAAACACCTTTATTTTATGTTACATGTACTTACCTACTTTCTAAGCAAATAAACGGTTATGATTTACTTGATTTTTATAACCATACCTTTTGTTTTTTTCTGAAATAAAATTTATTTTTATTTATTTAAGTATTTGATTTAGGTATTTATTGAATAAATGTTTATTTAAATATGTATTAGGCTTGGGTTTTAACTTTAATCGAAATAAAAACTGGCCAAGTGCGAGTCGGACTCGCACACGAAGGATTCCGTACCACAAGGCAAAAAAGGGCAAAAAATCGCGTTTGTTGTATGGGAGCCCCCTTAAATATTTATTTTGTTTTTAGTATTTGTTGTTATAAGCGGCAACAGAAATACATAATTTGTGAAAATTTCAACTGTCTAGCTACCGCGGTTCTTGAGATACAGCCTGGTGACAGACAGACGGACGGACGGACGGACGGACGGACATACAGCGAAGTCTTAGTAATAGGGTTCCGTTTTTACCCTTTGGGTACGGAACCCTAAAAAGCAAGTCTATTCTATTAAGCATCTGATTGCTCAGTATTAATATGTAGGCGTACGATATCTACGTAATGCTATGTTCATAAAAATATAGAATCAGTAGGTATGTATAATACTTTATTGGCTATTTTACATACAAGCATGCAACGGTACTTCTTACTTTATTTCAACAACGGACTTTTATTAAGTAATTTATAATGATCGTAACATTTCGAAGCAATGTTAGATTAGAAAGATCTGCAGTAAAAGTAATATTAATTTTTTTAGGTTCCATAGATCCCGGAAAACTTAAAACTACAGCAAGAGATATGAGCACAAAAATTAGTTTAATTTTTTTATTGAAACCCTATCGTACTAATATGACGCAGACGGTAGTTTTGCGGTTGCAATACTATCAGGCGCACGCGCAGTACACAACGCGTCTAGATTACGATACCTCATTATAACGGAATTCTCGAAGGTGCTTCAGATAAGTAATTGTTTTATAAACACTTGGGAATTGGAAAAATACATAGTAAAACGGATGTCTCATACATAAGATACGAGGAGAGTGGAAGGGATACTTCACTGTACCTGTTGACTGTAATTCACTTATATTGTAGAAGGGCATAGTTATTGTCATCGCTATTTTTAACAGTAACCTATTGAAGTGTGAACCATGTACATACCTAGGTACTACAAGACTGAACGACTAGACTGTACTTAACATTCTCCAGCTCCTGTAGGTAATTTCCATCATTTTGATGTTCCTGAGATTCATCGTAATTTCAATCCATGGCGGCCAAAAGTCCTCAAAGTCAACATTCTTCTTCTACATAAAATAATAATAAAAAACAACTAATACCTAATTTAATAAAAAAAAACAAAATTAAAGCTATAGATAGGTAGGTACACAAACTAAAATATAGCGTCGAAAAATTCGTCCGCATCGCTGTGGACTGGTAACGTACCCAAGAGACTGTATGGCAATGCTTAGCCTCTGGCCAAGGTAAGCCAGCCCTTGGGTCACGCAAAGTGTCAACCAGCCGTTTCGAAATTTCATTAAAAAGACTATGAGCACTCGGACTCCACGGCCCGAGGGTTTCAACCCCAAACGGCTCGAAAATATAATTTCCGATAAGGTTATTATGTTTTCGCCGCTTGAGGTTTTCCGCAGCCGCAGCAGCAGCGCGAACACAGCATGCAGAACCAGAAAGATGGAATGGCACAAGAGTATCACACGTTGCATCCCACACTAAAGGCCTACCCACCTTCCATGGAATTAAAGACATACCGTCCGGTCTCTTGCCATTGTCGCGTGCAGAGCTATTGGGTTCTAATACAGCTGGAACGCCGATGGTGACAAGAGCTCGTCGGATGATTTCATTAATGTTCGCGTGCTAAGCGTGCTGAGCGACCTGCACTGCGGCTGCAAAACAGGCCGTGGTGTCCGAGGCTGTTGACATCTTCGCCACAGGGCAAAGAGTGCCTAGTCGCAGGGAAGCAGCGAGGCGGAAAGTAGTGTCGTCGAACAAAGTGCCTATGTTCGACGAAGGTAGTGCATGAATAATAATTATGATCAAAGTTTCGAATCGTAATTAAGAGTGTGTAATTTTTTATTGAATAGGGATTGCTAAATTCTTCTTTAAAATGTATTAGAAAAACAAACGATTAACTGTAGATAACATACTATAGCCTCATTTAGATGATGCAAGTATCTTGCCTGTGACATACAATAAAATTGAAGCAACAAATGACTTGCATTTAGACAGTGTTTAGGCGTTGCAACTTTTATTGTTGTTTCAACATATGGTATACCGTATACTACATGGAATCAATTCTCACTGTGTAAATCTGGCTTTACAGAACCGACCATAAGTCCTTAATGCTCAGACAAGTGCGACGCGACTCTGGTGGAACAATTTCTGGTGGAACAGTCGCGTCGCGCCTTCTGGGGAGCCTTGATTTAGAAGAAAGAAAGAAAGAAAGAAAATACATTTAATTAACACAGACTAAAAGACACACAATAGGTACTACATATATCAGATAAAAACAAAAAATAAAGATCAAATAAAAATTTAGCAAGACGACAAGATTGCAATTACTTAGAAAGCATGCAGTATCAGTAGGTAGTAGAGATCAAGCTCTAGCTCTTATCCTAGGTATCCTGTTTGGATCAGAATGCAAAATAGCTGGGCTAGAATACTCGTACCTAGTCTACAAATAGAGATTAGTTGTGTTTCTTTTTGTTCGGCTTACATGAATCTATTAGCAGTGCGGAATGTAGACTGAATGCAGCTGCCTATTTAAAACATCTTTAGTGTTAGCTTGTGAATGTACCTATTGGCTTAAATATACTACTGCTAAGAGCGTTTACGCCGTACGGCATTTCATACAAACTTTCAAGCCAACAAGCAGATACAAAGGTCTAAAAAGTTACTTAAGAACATTTTCGAATAGGTAGTGTTACAACCAAAGACCGATTTTAAATTTTCCATAGAAACAGAGATTTCCAGTTATTTAGATTTCGAAAAGGTTCTAAGTCACTTTTTAGACCTTTGTATCCTGCTTATGCGTATGTAGTTTCATTAAAATCGGTTCATTCATTTCGAAAAACCAGGGCTTGAAAGTTTGTATGAAATGCCGTACGGCGTAAACGCTCTTAAGTATTGTAATGTGGGTTGAATTTGACGTTAGCTATACTCTAATTTGTTTTTTTTTTCGGGTTTAGCACCCTCGAAAACCATAAAAACGACACCCATGATGAAATATTTAAAAATTTTCGCGTCCACGTAACTATTCGTCCCAATTTAGTCCTACCGGAAGTCGCGTTAGAAAACTGCGTTCCGAAAACCAAAAATTGGAAAATTAGGTACATATTAGACAATGTCTAATATGTACCTAATTTTCCAATTTTTGGTTTTCGGATAGACTTTTTTATACGTCTATTAGATGCTATTCGATTTTTTATTCTTTTAAACGGAACTTGGGGACCAAGGTTGATTAAATATGTTTTTTTATGTCATGATTTAATATAATATCGATCATCACTAAATTCAGTACAAAATAAACACAAAATTTCAGTTTACACAAAAGTATGGAATTAGTTTACAGTTTAGTGGAATTATGGTAGGTACTTACACTACTTATCTACAGAAAAAAAAAAGTTGATAAAATGTCAAAGCGGTCGTCTAATCCTATTTATAGAAAGGTTACCTACCTAATTAAGTGTATACCTACACTACGTACCTATCTACCTACCAACCTAATTAAAATAATTATGTTCTCGAGTGAAATCGCTAAGTACCTACCCTTGTTCCCAAAGGCTTGTTGTTTGTGTACCGAATTAATCTTTTTGTTGTCTTTCACGTTGGGCTGAACGTAATTTAGATTTTTTTGTAAATTTGTTCGTAAAATTACTAGACTTGTTTCATATTCCGCCGAGGGACTTAAAGGCTACGTTAGATAAATTCTTAATGTTGTTTTAATATTTTAAAGCCCAAATTCTGTTATAGGCCGACCGCTTAACTGAGACGTTGCCTGAGGTAGCTGCGCGGTGCGGGAGGGGTGATAGTTGTCACAAGTTGACGAATCACTGCACTGAGATCTCGCATCACGTCACCACACTTGCTTACAGCACAAGAATGCAACTTTCTACAGTGCTGTGTTTTAGTTTTGTCAATACCTACACACTAATTATTATTAGTGGGTAATTAATGTAATTAGTGTATCGAAAAAACTAAAACAATAGCGGAATTAACTAGCGATAACCAAGAAGAGTGCACTATCTGTAAGCGGTCGGGCCTATAGACATTGTAATAATTCGTTGATTTTTATGTAAATACCATGTTTATATTATTAGATTGACTAGCCAAATGGTAAAAACGGTTCCCTCTTAATTTCGGTCTGTCTGTCCGTCCGTATGTTATAGCTATTGGCAGTATGATTAGCACTCTAATTGCGTAACACACTATCAATCTGAATCTGAATCATTTTGGGATATTGCTAATCCATTGTTTCATATGTTCGAAAAATGTGTCTGCTCAACAACGTAAATAACGCAATGAATGTTGTTGAACTGTCAAAATGAAACCCATTGCTACTGATAGTGTGCGTACGCAATTACCCCGCAGTATTCTATGAAACGGTAGACAATGGTGTAGGGTAGATAATATTAAGTTTATTAAGTGTATGGGGGGGGGGGTGTATCATGTAGCTGCGGGATGATCAAAATAGCGTCTGGGGTGGATATTAATGGATTCCATAAGTGTTTGTAACGGGTAGGGCTTTGCAGGTAGGCGCAGGCCTCTAACTAATAGGTTAAAAGGAGAAACACTTAAGTAAGGATCATAATAAGAGAGGTCAAAAAAAAATCATGTCAAGGTGGGTACTTGCCGCCCTTGTCTTTTCCCCACTAACATCCTGTATAAGAGGCTAAATAATAACAGCTGTACAGGTCGATCGATCAGGCTTGCCGTGGTTGGTCTGTAGATGGACCATCTTTCGATACCGTGACCCCTCCGTGCCTCGGAAAGCACGTTATGCCGTTGGTCCCGGCTGTCATTCGTGGATCTTTGACAGTCGTTAAGTACGGGTAGTCAGAAGCCCGAAAATAGCTTCTGCAAGCTAAGCAAGCAGTGGATGTTCGAATGGCCGAGTGTTCTTAGTTAATTAGTGTTGTTCCATGGTTTTAGTGATGTGCTTAGCAACCCTGACAACGCTACATACATAATCAACCTATAATGTTCCCACTGCTGGGACACAGGCCTCCTCTCGATGAGAGGGAGTGGGCCGTAATCCACCACGCGGGCCCAGTGCGGATTGGCAGATGTCACATGTCTTCGAATTTTTGGTTCTAGGACATGCCGGTTTCCTCACGATGTTTTCCTTTACCGTTTTGAGAGCAGTAGTGATGAAATAATTTACACACAGCAAAGCGCCTGTCTGGGTTCGAACCTACGACCTATAACTCGTAAGTCGCGGCCGTTACCAGTTGGCTACCACTGCTCTCGCTACATAATTTAAAAGATTATGATGTTTCTAAGTGACTTTTATTTCAGTCAAAAGTTCGCGAGCTTTCACCGAAAATTGTTTTGAAAAAGACAGGCCCGTCGTGTAGGTACCTTGTTTTTGAGATATGAGATATTTTCGGTTGCAACCTCGGAAGTAACGTTGTTTTTCAATTTCTTTGAAGAATACTTTGGAATACTTACCTACAAACTTATAAATGATTTTTTTTTTAGTTCGATACAAAATTTGATTTAAAATAAAGTAAGTGTTTAATTCGTATGTGTGATGTGTAGCTTTTCGACCCACTGAGGTAGGTATGCCAGTTATAATAGGAAACTACTGAAACGAAAATGAAGACTTTTGCACTAAAAAGTTTTCATTGAATTAAAAAAACAACTACGGCAAAGAAAGTTGGCATCGTGATGCCTCCTGTCATGCATCACGGAACGTTTTTGGCGCATTTGAAAATAGAACGTTAAAAATATAGCTGTTACACGATTCTGTCAGAGACTAAAGTTTTTATGAGCACACGTGAAAAGAATTCAAACACCTATGTCACAAGGTACGATAAAAATACATATTGCCAACATTTGCCTTTGTGGAAGAGAAATAAATGTTTATTTATTAGTAGCAGTGCCCGGCGGTTTCACGCGCATAAGTGTCGATCCCGTTGTAATATCGGGATAAAAAGTATCCTATGTGTTAATCTTGGCTATAAACTATTTGTGTGTCAAATTTCATCCAAATCCGTTCAGCCGTTTGTGCGTGAAGAAGTAACAAACTGGGCTCGGAAACCGGTTGAAATTCTTAACCGGTTACGGTCATTGACCCCAAACCGAAATCGATTTAGGTTAAGGTTTGCACTTTACCGGTTTATGCGGGAATTAACCGGTTAATTTGGGTGTCAAAACCGTTTGTGCTTAAGTAACCGGTAACCTTTATCATTTGCGTTTCATAAGAAAAGTTCACTTGTTTAACCGGTTAATGAAGGAACGATATATTTAAATATATCGTTCCTTCATTAACCGGTTAAAAACCGGTTAAAAGAGCGGTTAATTTCGATCAAGTACCGGTAATTACCGGTACTTAATCGAAATTAACCGCTCTTTTTAAACCGGTTCAGAGCCCTGCTGGTAACAAACATACAAACACACTCACAAACTTTCGCCTTTATAATATTAGTGTGACGATTGGACGATAGTGTGATTTATTATTACTGATCACACTTGAGAGCAGTGGTGATGAAATAATTTACACAAAGTAAAGCGCCTGTCTGGGTTCGAACCTACGACCTACAACTCGTAAGTCGTGTCCGTGACCACTGGGCCACCACTGCTCAAAACGGTGAAGGAAAACATCGTGAGGAAACCGGCATGTCCTAGAACCAAAAATTCGAAGACCTGTGACATCCACCAACCCGCACTGGGCCCGCGTGGTGGATTACAGCCCACTCCCTCTCATTGAGAGGAGGCCTGTGTCCCAGCAGTGGGAACATTATAGGCTGATTATGATGATTACACTTATATTATAAAGGCGAAAGTTTGTGAGTGTGTTTGTATGTTTGTTTCTTCTTCACGCATAAACGGCTGAACGGATTTGGATGAAATTTGGCACACAAAGTTTATAAAAAATATAACCAGGATTATAACACATAGGATACTTTTTATCCCGATATTCCCACGGGATCGACACTTATGCGGGTGAAACCGCGGGGCGCTTTAAAAAAAGAAAAGTTTTGATTTTTGCATGTTTGTTTGTTACGCTTACACGCTAAAACGGCTGAACGGATTTGTATAAAATTTGGCACATGCGTAGATCGTGACTTGGATTAGGTCATGGGATACTTTTGATCCCAATATTCCACGGGACCCAGACTTATGCGGGTGAAACCGCGGAGCTTTATATAATATTTTGCCATTGTCCCCTTTTCGCGGGTTTTTGGCCGCTACAAAGTATCATAGCGGTATTTTTCCCAGATCTAGGGTATTTTACTTTGCTAGTTCAATGCATAATAAAATTGTTTAACGTTCTAGACGTGCTTTTGTTAACGTAATACTGTTTGGCCGGCGAAACTGTTTACTTTATAAAATTAATAAGTACTTACGAGTATTACTAGGTGGTGTGGAAAATTCAATTTTCATAAAACAATTTTTGCAAGTTTTAAACTGGCTTTGGAAATAAAAAAAATAAATGAATATGATAAGTTGACAGCTGACATTTTCCACAGACAACGGCAATAGAAAATGAAATACTTATCTAGTGCACTTTTTCGAGAATGTAATGTGTGCAGGACTTTAATTCATTAATTTATGTGTGCAACTCCTGGCAGCTCAACGCACCAAATGTTGCCAACTTATTCCCATAGTCATTGATAGATTATCAATTATATGAAGATAGTATGCGGGCGCGTCTCTGTTACACAATTGACATAAGAAGCGGTGCGCTCGGCGTACGCGCATCCGTGCTAGAAATCAAATGGACCGATCTCTGCTCGGAATGTTTGCGTCATCGGTTTTAATATAATAGAGCAACTATTGATTATAGTTAATTTAATTGAATGTAGTTTGGCTGACACCCTGGTAGAGTTTTGCCGACAAAATGGTTCAAACCAACGAAGTATGTAGCCATTTATGAATCCTAACTATCAACGACGATATTCTCTTTGCTAACTATCCATAGTACTAATATTATAAATTCGAACCTGTTACCTTTTCACGCCTAAACCACTGAACGGATTTCGATAAAATTTGGCGGAGAGATAGATTGCATCCCGGGGAAGGACATATGATAGTTTTTATCGACATACCTCGCGGGCGAAGCCGCGGGCGGAAGCTAGTAATATTATAAATGCAAAAGTAAGTTTGTTTGTTACGTTTTCACGCCTAAACCACTGAACCGATCATCCTGAAATTTTGCTTAAACGTTGTCAGGTGTATAGAAACGGACATAGGGTACCTTTCATCCCGACAAAAAGTACTGTTCCCGAGGAAAACAACAATAACGTTATTATGTTTTTCGAACGGGATCGACAATTATATGCGGGTGAAAGAAAAGTTTTAATAAATGAGGTAAGCCATCAAGCTGGTGATTCAAAAATATGTTACTGACCACGTATACGTAGGTATGTGTAATAATTATGACAGTATATCCATAGGTATATCCCTGCCTAACTGCAAAGTACCTAAGTAATGCCTAAGCCGTCAAATCCTATACAAATAAATAAAATTGAATTGTCTGTTTGTAATGTCAAAATCACAGCTTTTTACTAAATACATATAAAAGTATATGAGGGGCTCGATTGTTTAGGTTAAGCTACGCTTGCCGCGGTTGGTCCGTGGATGGGTGACCATCTTTAGATATCAAGACGTACCTTTCCGTGCCTCGGAAAGCACGGGCTGACATTCGTGGATCTTTGACTGTCGTTACGGGTCGTCAGAAGCCCGAAAGTCTGACAACCAGTCTTACCAAGGGGTATCGTATTACCTAGTAATTGGGTTGTGGAGGTCAAATAGGCAGACGCTCCATGTAAAATACTGGTATTCAACTGCATTCGGTTAGACTGGAAGCCGACCGCAACATAGTTCGGAAAAGGCTAGGCAGATGATGACATATAGGTAAAAGTATTAAATACGGTATTTATACAACGTGTAACTGAATTAATGCACATTATGAAACTAGTTCGTTCAAAATCGTTTACTGAATCGATTTCTGTCATTTTTAATAAAGGTAAGTAATTTTTTATACCAAAAATAATGAAATCTACGTAAATTACAATCACACTTTCGCTGTATAGTCATAACAAACCAAAATGGACGAAGTAAAGACGCCAGTACATCAAGCTACTACAATCAGTCAAATTTCTTTAATAGATTATCAACTTTATCGCTATAGCATAAGGTTCAAAATTGATTGGGAATATTCGACAGTTTCGGGTAGCTTGATGTGCTGGCGTCTGTACCTACTACGACCCTTACACATACGTGTGTGGCTGTGTGCGTGCGTAGATTAGTAAGGGGCTGTTCATTGAATAGGTAAGACGATATGAGGGGGGAGGGGGTCCAAGCAAGTCTTATTTTTGGGGGGGAGGGGGGGTCAGAAAGTGGTCAAAATTGTCTTACGTAATTAATGAACAGGGGGAATGTGACCACAATTGTCTTCCATAATCAGTATAAATACTTAAATGTAAGTAATAGTAGAAATTCAGCGTAGGTATGTAGGTATTATGATTATAACATAATATTCTAATGGGATGTTTGGTTGTATAAACATGTATTATTTAATTTTTTGTCTGCCGTCCGACTTTATTCCGACTAATCTCCGAAACGGGAGGACCGATTTTGATGAAAATTGGTAGGTACCTATATACTTTGAACCCTGGGAAAAGACATACATAGTCTAATTTTTATCGACATATCACGGGCGAAGCTGCGGGCGAAAACTAGTCTTGCAATATAATAACTGAAAATACATTGTCATTACTAATTAACCGAGATTAGCTTTATAGGTACCTATACCTAGGCGTTGTTAGATGAGTCAATTCAAGGAAAAAACACTTGAGTTAAGCTTATATTCCTATTTGTTAAATATTACTTACCTAATAAATAAATTTCTTGCATGTATTAAAATTGTCAGACAAATGCTATCCATGTCAAGTAGAAGATGGCGGGTTGAGCTGGATGGGTTCCGTCAAAATTTAAACGAGGACGCGCGGGCTCGCGAAATATGGAAAGAGTGGAGGGAGGCCTTAGCCCAGGAGTGGGACAGCGTAGGCTAGTATAAAAAAAATAAAAATGCCATACATGGAAATCAAAGGACAAGGTTTTTGGTAGTGTTCATTAATTCCTCTCTATTGTAGCCATCGATCGGTTGCAATACGGAAGTGAGCTGTCATTCCACCCGATGCTAGAGGGATTGACACTACTGACAGCTCACTTCAAGGTCACTTCACAGTGGAATTTTTGCAAATTAGCTCGGCAGATGTAGGCAAAATGGAAGATGGACCACGGACACCGTACATGGTCACTATGCTTGCATGGTTTGGACAAAGCTTGGGTCTACAATGCCTTTGCCTCAAAATAGGAACAAATCCATTCTACCGTTTCTTTGACGACTCATCATCATCATCGTCTTCCTGTCCTTATCCCATGTTACTTGGGGTCGGTGCAACACGTTTTCTTCTTCCTTTCTCCCCTGTCACCCGTCACGCTATCATTCACTCCCTTCTCTTTCATATCATTCCTCACCCAATCCATCCATCTTTTCTTTGGCCTTCCTCTCCCACTCCATCCATCAACATTTACATTCATCACTGGCTGTGCCCGCGAATTCGTTCGCGTGGCCGTGCATACTGGATTTCATGGGTTTTATTTTTTTTGCAGATACGAGAGCAGTGGTAGCCAAGTGGTAACGGTCCCAACTTACGAGTCGTAGGTCGTAGGTTCGAACCCAGGCAGGCGCTTTATTACTTTGTGAAATTAATTTCATCACCTCTGCTCTCAAAACGGTGAAGGAAAACATCGTGAAGAAACCGGCATGTCCTAGAACCAAAAATTCGAAAACGTGTGACATCTACCAACCCGCACTGGGCCCGCGTGGTAGATTACTGCCCATTCCCTCTCGAAAAGAGGAGGCCTGTGTCCCAGCAGTGCGAAAATTTATAGGCTGTTTATGAAATTTTTTTGCAGCGAAATCTGTATAGTTAAATAAAAGTAGCTTAAGTTACTCCTTATAACAGAGATCAGATTAACCGTAACAAACAGACAGGCAGACCAAATAAAAAAAAAAGTTATAAGTACCGTATAATTAGTTAAACTTTCCTAACATTTAGTACAAAGCTGTTATATCGTTTCGACATTTCAAACAGACACTTCAATTTCATTTATTTGTTTGTATGTATAGAGTAGGGTAGCGTAGCCACTGACGTCAATATATTATTATTATAAGGATGGTCTTCGTGGACTTTACCCGTAAATCTCATGAAAAACACCGTATTGTTCGCTGAAGATACAGTTCCTAGTAGCTGACCTACTTTTCGTTTATATGCGGCTTTTGCGGTTATTTTGGTGACGTTTTTAGCACTTTTAGGTGCATTCCTTTTTGCCGAGTGGCAATTTTTAGATTCGGTGTATGACTTTACCGGTTTTTTGCTGTAACGTATAGTAGGTACACGTATGAACAGTACTGCAGAAACAGGTTTGGTGGTGGGACTTCCCAGGATGAGCCGAACAATTTATACACTATAAAAATTTACCAGTTTTATATTATACCTAATGAATGAAGATTTCATGTAAAGTTTTTGGTTGGTTAAATAACACAGGTTGCCGAAAGACCACCACTATTACAAGGTGATCTAGAGTAGGCCTGAGGGCCTAGACAAAGTGATATTCTATTAGCGATGACGGAACAGTCAAAAATGTATGAGACTGACAAAAGCATCAAGAGTCTTATGTCAAGTTGAAAGTCGTTCGGGAGCCGTGCGACGACTCCCGGTCACCGAAGGCGCGGGCCTGCGGGCGGAGAGTAATGGGTAGCTCACCGTCCGATCAGGACCAGGCCCGTGCCGGACGGCGCGTACATGTTCCACGCGCGCCTCAAAGAGATGTCAGCATCGAGGAGGGGCCCCATAGGGCCGAAGCCTGCCGGGTCAGCGGGATTGTCCGAAAGGGTTACCGCTCTGGCCCGGAACATAAAGGGCTAAGGGAGGAACACGGGTGGGTTTTAGTCAGTAAGAGTCTGACACTCCCTTCCGCTCCACCCAGAGCGGGAGGGCTCATTTGATGATTTCCCATCCGCAAAAAAAAAAAAAAAAAAAGTTAAAGTCGTTGTGGAAATACGAAACGCTTTGAAAGCGATTGCTACTTGCTTAGGCCCTCTGGATTATTGTAGCGTCTATGGGAATTCGATCTTTGATGAGTGATATGTGCCAAGTATACACCTTGTTTTGCACGGCCGCACTACCGACGAGACGGCTCTGCACTGAGCATTGGCTAACTTAATAAAATTGATTGATAAGCCTTTTACGTCATTTATGGCTCATATAATTTAGTGATGATCATGCTAACCTAGTTATAGGTAACCTAAATATTACTTACGTCCAGTTATTGAATCTCTTGACAGAAGTGTTGTTTTGTTATCAAGAAGTTACAAGTTCGATGTGGTATTTTGGATTCTGGTACTAATAGCATCATCATCATGACGGCAATAAGCATGGACCATGTATGTGTTCGTCGTCTATAGGGAGTTACATTAACGAGGTACGGTGACTGCTATTTTTATTTATTTATTATGTGAAAAGCTAAGGTCCCAAAATGCTGCCTTGCGTTATACCCAAGGGGAAACATCTTGTGAAGTATTGACAAAGTCTAATTATCACTTTCATGCCCGGAGAGGTCTATATCAAATCTCTCTATCGAACCAATATGCATTATTTTATATGAAATACGACGACGAGTTCCCTTACGTAAACGGATTGCCACAGTATCAAATACCTAACATAATTATTATAAGGAAAATCCCTGGTGATGATGCTATTCCAGAAAACGAAGTTTAGGTACAAGGTGTAAGGTAGTTGAAATAAATGAAAATATAACTACATATATATATAAATTGGGATAACGCTAAGATAATGATGACGATGAAATATAAAACGTAAATCAGCTATTAATCCATACTAATATTATAAATGCGAAAGTGTGTCTGTCTGTATGTTGCTCTTCACGCTTAAACCGCTGAACTGATTTAGATGCAATTTGGTACAGAAATAGTTTTAGTCCCGGGAAAGGACAACGGATATATTTTATCCCGATATTATCCGAGATTTGCAGGTGAAACCGCGGGGCGCTGCTAGTAAAATATAAATCAGTTACAAAACGTGCTTCTTAAAAATTTCCAGCTCGGCGACGGAGGCGAGCGTAAAAAACCACAAATCACAATGTATTCAGTTTCTTTTTCTACTAAAATACTTTTCTTGGTCCATCGTTATACATAGATAATTATGAGCTAATGAATAATATGCATATTAATTCAGTCTGGTTTGGAAACCTTGCGTTCATTAATGTTGTTTAATGAATATGATGCTCTTATCACTGGAGTAACCGCACTCACTATGACGTACCTACCTACACATTTATTGAGTAAACAGTATGTTGGTATGTATTTATGTATATGTTATCTGTAATTCTGAGTGCGTCGGCAAGTCTAGGCTGTTCATAGATTTGTCTAGAATTGTAAAAGGGTCTTTGTCTGATTCGCATAAGGGGTTTGTTAAAATTATGGTTATTTCTTAGGTACCTACATAAAATTTCTCATTTATAAAGATTGTGTTTCATTGATATAATTCTGGTTAAGTGCTGTTATAAAAGTTTGTTATCTTTCGTGAATGGTTAAGATTTGAAAACGTCGCAAGTTTGACTTTTATAACGTTTTTAGTATAGGTAATGTTAGAACAAAATAAACTACAAAGAATATATTTTCTGCATTCATGTTTGAATCGCGATTCATCTTGTTTTTTTTGTCGATCTCAAAAGCGGGTTACCTCATTTCCATAATGGTGTTAAAATTTTATCTTTCTCGAGCGGTCAATGAAGGTTATTATTTATGATGCATGCGCCGTATTCACCGATATGCGGGATCATCCCGGTCCCCCAACATAGAATAGTATAGACCGAAGGTTCTGTCCTTCGTCATTCGATAAAGGAACTTCTTATGTTGGAGTCCCGAGTCCCTATAGCAGGTAACATAGCTAGAACATTCTCTAATCGCGGGTATAATGTGAAACTATAGTCTTACATTATAAGCGCACTTTTGGAATGTTTGCTGTCAACGTGTGCGTTGACAAAAAATCAATATAATAGGTGTGGAGTTAAACTTCTGGTTCCACAAACTTTGAGGTGGATCGGTCCGAGCGATGCGCGCGCGCCGGTTGCCGTGTTTCTGATTCCGCGTCCAGTCGTCCGCCGCGCGCGCACCCATCTACATACCGCCGCTCCGCACTCACTTCTGATCAGTCTCGTTGTGCACGCGCGTTACCGTCCCGCGAACTACGGGCACGTGCACCGACTTACTCGATCTCTTTCACGGGCCCCTCGACCCAGCCTTCTACGAACCTCAATAATGGGCCGATAAAGGCTAATTACTCGCTTAGTTTGCCACTTAGGGATCGAGTGACGGGTGACGGTTCGCGAGTGCAGTGTCAGGGCTGTGATGGCTGAGAATCACGCACTTATACCCGAAGCCAACTCGATGTATACTCAGACGAACATGAAGGAGTCGCAAGACATATCGAAGAATTTGATGAGCGGTGATTTTGAAAGACAATTTAGGGGTGTGATGGTTGAGAAGACGGATAGGCGATGGCAGACGTGGCTGATCACGCTGGCCGTGGTGGTTGGTGCGCTGGTGGCGTGGCTGCTGGTGTTCACGATAGTGCGGGAGGTGCAGATCCGGCAGCTGCGCCATGAGGTCGACGAGCTGACGGCAAACATGATCGCCATGTCCGCCAACGTCAAGTCTCTCAGCCAGAAGATCGAGAAGAACAAGCTGTTTAACGAGTTCAAGGACTTGCAGGACACGGTGAGTCCATACTCCATATTATTATCATTTTATAGCACGTTTGTTTACTCGTAGATTATGACTGATTAGGTACAAAACCAGGTGTCAACATTACAACGACTTTGAACTAAAAACGTGGAGAGGACACAACACAAAAATAAATGTAGATAATATTAAAATAGTAGATGTATGCACATTTTTATTTTGTTTTAGCTTACTGATAGCTACGCAGTTCGTTTTTAACGGATGTTTATTTAATCCCTAACAACAACACAGCGTTGTCAGGTAAAAATAATACAAAGGATCAATCCCATTTGGCCTTTGGGCAAACCCAGAACAGTACTAGGCCAGACTTTATTTACAATGGAAACTGGTAAACAACAACATTTTACCTAATAGATAATCAGATTCTAGGTAAAGCGAAGCGAAGGCTCGGGACGTGTGGAGAATGTCTTATGTAATTAACGTAGTATTATGATGTTGTAAATAACTCGCCTCTTCACTCGTCTCTCGGTACCTCAGAAGCTCGGTAGTTAGTGGCCAAGGTCTACAATATAAACACTCCACACTATTATAGTCAATTGACTGAGCAATGATATGATCGTTTGGCATGGCAGCAATTTAATAGACGACGTTCAAACGGTTTGTATCCTCATACACACGTCTATTTCGCGAACTGTTCAGAATGAGAAGTTGTTGAACATATATTTTTTTTAAGGCTCTTTTGTTAGTTTTAGTCGCAAAACTTGGAGGATATTGGGAGAACTTCGGCGTGGGTCTAGCGAGCAGAAAACTGGTTTTGTTAACACTACAACCAGTTACGAATGTAAACAAAAACGTGCCGGCGGGCGGCGCAGGCGCCGATCTTGCGCAACACATATCATTTGTGGCATAGTCGCATTAATTGGACGACAATTAAATCTTTTCATTAAGGTCTTCATTCTTGCTGTAACATCCATCTATCTGTACTTTGGAGTTTATTAAGACGTGTATGGTTCTGATTACTTTAATTAAACTTTAGTGTTATTAGCAAATGGAAACATTTCATCTTAGATTTTATCAATTTCATTCAGTCTTACTGTAGAGATTACTGATTTGTTGACTAAAGAGATAAACAAAAGTTGAAACTATTGCCATGCAAAACAAGTTAACCATTCGGTTTCTGAGATCGTCTTTAATGTTTTAGTTGTTCAAAGATGCCTCGAGGTTCACTTGGCTACTATTCAAAGTGCCACTAACCAGTTTACTAAGATTTATTGTTGTTAGAATAGGACTATTTATCGGCTGTAGTTTTTTGGAGAAATGATAAATGATAAATGATTTTATTTCTGTAAGTAGGTTTGTACAAACACTTTTACACGTCAATCATATTTTTTTTTAAACTAGATGAGGTCGGCGTTTCCTAACTGACTATTCTGAGAAGAAAGGCCGAAACAAACTCAGAAGTCACAGTCTCTTTTAAAGTCCAGACAAAATCTTGGTCAGATCGTGTGAAGACCATGTAGATTGGTGTCTGAAATGGTCTTTTGAGGAAAGAACCACACAGATTGAGCGGACCTGTCCAATCAGTGCACGCATTTGTCAAAAATCGTGCAGCTCAACTCAGAACTTGAGGAGCTCAACGATTCGACGAACAATACCAAAGACAGGACATTTGGGTAGGCCGCATAAACTACTCAAACTGCCAGATCATAATTAAAACTAAGAAGGGAAAAAGAAATGACCCACATAGTCCTCACATTCACAATAATTAAATAAAAAAAAATAATAAAAATTACTTACAAAGTAAATATTCATGTCAATGTCTAAATAAAATTCATCAATGTCAATGTGTATATAAAAATCCGGACATAATCTTTGAGGACCATGTAGATTAGTGTCTGAAATGGTCTTTTGAGGAAAGAACCACACAGATTGAGCGGACCTGTCCAGTCAGTGCACGCATTTGTCAGTAACCGTGCAGCTCAACTCAGAACTTAAGGAGCTCAACGATTCGACGAACAATACCAAAGACAGGACATTTGGGTAGGCCGCATAAACTACTCAAACTGCCAGATCATGATTAAAACGAAGAGAAAAAACAAAAAATTACCCACATAGTCCTCACATTTACAATAATTAAAATCATATAATACTTTATACAGTAAATGTACATGTCATTATTTAAGTAAATAGATACTTAAAAAAAAAATTATTAAAGTGTAAAATAGCAAAAATAAAAACAACAATCTAAACCTATTGGAGCAGCTCAATCCCAAGCCTTTTTGTCCTCAATATAGTCTTTTACAGTATAATAGGCTTTCTGACATAGTTTTCGCTTTATAAAAGATTTGAATTTATTAAGGCTTAGTTCTTGAATGTGGCTAGGAAGTTTATTATAAAAACGTATACATTGGCATCTAAACGAGCCACCTATTTTTTTGAGCCTTGTTGTAGGAACAACAAATTTGTGTTTGTTCCTAGTATTTATGTTATGGATATCACTGTATTTTTTAAACAGATTAATATTTTTATGTGCATACAAAAGATTATCATAAATGTACTGAGAAGGCACAGTCATTATATTAATCTCTTTAAATTTGTCTCTGAGGGAGTGTCTGGGACTTAATTTATAAATGGAACGAATTGCCCTTTTTTGTAAAATAAAAATTGTCTGAATATCGGCGGCATTTCCCCACAACAGAATACCGTACGACATCACACTATGAAAATAACTAAAGTATACTAAACGGGCTGTCTCTAAATCAGTTAAATCACGAATTTTCCTAACGGCGTATGCTGCAGAGCTAAGCTTTTTTGACAATTTATCTATATGGGGGCCCCATTGAAGCTTGGCATCCAACGTTATGCCTAGGAATACTGTGGTATCTTCAGGTTTCAACTCTTCATCCTTAATGAGAACACTAGTTTCTACTTGTCTAACATGGGGTATGGTAAACTTAATACATTTAGTTTTTTTTCCGTTAAGAAGTAGGTTATTGACATTAAACCAGTTAACTACTTTTGCAAGGGCGTTATTTACATTGTCAGTAACCAGCTGCTGACGTTTGAGTTTAAATAAAAGTGAAGTGTCATCTGCAAACAACACTATATCATGTTCATCCCTTATGAGGTAAGGCAAGTCATTTATATAAATAATAAATAAAAATGGGCCGAGAATTGAGCCCTGGGGGACCCCCATTCTTACTACAGATCCGGGTGACCTTTTTCCGTTAACATCAACTCTCTGAATCCTATCACTCAAGTAAGAAGTAAGAAGATCCAGAGAGGCGTTCCGGATTCCGTAGTGGTGCAGTTTCCTGATTAATGTTTCATGAAGAACACAATCGAATGCCTTGGACAAATCGCAAAAGATGCCCAAAGCATCGCACTTGTCCTCCCATGCATTATAAATATGTCCTAAAAGTTCAACTCCTGCATCGGTAGTCGAACGACCCCTTGTAAATCCGAACTGTTTGTTATGTAGTAATTTATTATTATTAAAAAATCTTTGCAATTGATTTAAAATAAGTTTTTCAAAAACAAACTTTCAAAACTTTTCAAAACAAAAGTTGGTAGCAGACATTAAATATCAAATACAGACAACAGTGACACCTTCATATTGTGAATATTACGAGTATCTCATCATATCAAATGCAAAAAGAATTACAAAAAAAACCCACAGCTACCAAAAATTCCCATTAATAACTCAAGATTAGACGTAAATACAATTAACGTTAATGAGCTCGTCAACATAAATAGCAACAAAGCACTCGACACCGTGAGAAATTAAACAGAACATAAAAATGTATCTGTGTTTAACTTTTAATGGTCTGCCTCACACCACTCGAACGTTTAACGAGATATTAAACAAATATTATTAGATTATAAGAGCTACCTTACGTAGACTGTAAATACTTAGAACTATGTATATATAATAATTATTTTGTTATTACGTTACGTGAAGAGGCTGATGATCGATCACTTAACATGAATTGCTGTGATGAAGAGAATATCAACTACGCAGTGTAAAACATCCCACCATTACAGTTTATAGATGATCAACCTGAAAAGGGTAGAGTAAATGTTCATAGAATAGCAGGCAGGATTGTCCAAAAAAAAAACATATTACAGATTCAGGAACGAATCCACGTAATCATGCATGAAGGTACAAGTCGTAAAATTGCTAATGAATGAACCGCCAGTTTTGATAAGCAAATTAGTAAACGTATAGGTGACGAAACTAAAAAAGTTGTAACTGCCACAGAAATCAACCGTCGTTCTGTTACAGACTTTTATTTCTGTTAAATAGAACCTCTTTAAGAGGCTTACCGAGTCTTTGAGTGGTTGAAGTTACAATGGCTAAAGCTTTTTACACAAGGGGTCCCTCAGGGTACTATACTAGGTAGCATTCGACTCATAAATCTTTCAAGCATTCTGATCAAATTCTTTACATAGTACCACAGAATAACTAATCTATACAAATAAATACGATTTAAGTGTCTGTCATGTCAAAATAACCGGTGTTTACTAAATGCATACTTACTACACTTACACTACACACACTACACACACACACTACACTACACTTACACTTACTTACATATATCAAAACAACAATTTTTAAAATTTTGTCTATCCGTTTGTTCCGGCTAATCTGCGAAACGACTGGACTGATTTCGGTGTGACTTTCCCTGGCAGATAACTGATGTTATAAGGAGTAACCACGAGTAACTGAGGCTACTTTTATTTTAGAAATAGAATTAGGATTCTGTGCATAAAACTTAAAACCGTAAACTAGTTCACATTTGATCAGCTACCTACTTATAAATAAATTAGCCCGTCACAGTTGACCATTAAATCTATATTACATACCTAATAGTAATAATCTATGAATAAATTGGCATCACTATACAGTGCGTCTTCATAATGTGCACATATCGAAAAGAGGGAAACTAAGCTTAATTTTATCGCCGGAAAAAAACTTAACTAAAAAAGAATGAAAAAGTTATAGCCTTTTTAAAATTCTTGTTCGCTGCTGTGATCCCTGTGTCAACAAATCGGTATTAACTTTTATAAACTAAACGATCTGTCACGATGAAAGAAACTCTGTAATGACTGGAAATAACAGGGCGTCCTCATAAAATAAAAACTAAAGAAAAAAAAAATCGCCCTCAATTGAGAATTAAGGTGTTTTTTTTAACAAAAATCAGATATTTTTCATAAATTTTTACAATAATAGTAAAATTTCTCAATAAAAGCTCTGATTACTTACCCTTTGTTATTCGACATCTAAAAGTAATAAAAATACTATGTTTATTATAACTCACAACATTTCCTATTATCTGTTAAAGAAAGCCCTTACACTCGGCTACGCACAATACTTTAGCAGGTAGACCCTTTTAACTTTTTTTTTTTGATTTTTTAAGGGACCTACCACGGGTAAAAATGATTTTATCCGTCGGTCGTTAAAATTAAGCTTAGATTCCCTCATTTCGATATGTGCACTTTATGAAGACTCACTTTGTAAATAAAGGGAATTATGTAAAATATATCGCTGTGTACAAAACAAGGAAAAGTAATTAGAATCATCACACCGCGCACCGGTTAGTTAGCATGTTTCTTTAGAAGCCAGTACATCATTTAAATGGTTTAGTGATTTAATAAAATAGTGATTGTCAATAGTGTGTTGATTTGATTGTTTGATCTTAGTTGTATTATGTATTCATAATGGTACTTATGGGATTGAGAGGATTACTGAAGCTGTGTTTGTGTTACCTACGTTATGATCATAGGTACTTTATGATTTTCTAGATGGTAACTTCACAATATACGGCTGTTACAGGTGTATTTTGAAAATTTTGTTGGCTTTCCTAATTAGAATGTTTCTTGTTTTGTTCTTTTTCATACGATGGCACGTATTTAAACGTGGCTTTATGTGAATCGCATATAAGGAGAAAGTGAGCTTTGGAAAATTATAAAAAATACCACTTCAGGTGATGCTTGATGAACATAATACAGCAGTGGAAGACAATTTAAGACAGGATTTTGCAGAAAGTTACGATCATCAGTTGTGTGAAGTGATAAAACGTTTATGAGGAGGCCTGTTTATTACAGCGGTGAACGGATATAGAGGGATCAAACTTTAGACACAACACTACTACTGTTACATACAAATTATACCATAGACAAACTGCTCATGTAAAAATATTATTAATTCATACTATGGAGCCTACTAGCATTTCGCTCAGATCGCTACCAACCTATTGGCATATTTTGTAACAGAAAACATTATGCGAGGCCGTTCGACCGCACATAAAATTCTCCGAATAAATATAGAAGCGTTTAGGATGAAAGTTTACAAACACACAGGTTGGATTGGCGCCAATTTTTGACAGACCGTATAGCGGACCCAGGTCGAACGTTGACGACATTCTGAAGCGTAATATGGGGCTACAAAGTAAATGGCATGCTACGAAAGATTTATTGTTAGTTCCTCGAATTAGATTTTATTGGGTCGTATTTTGAACGGAATAGTTGCTAATAATATTTACAAAAACAGTGTTTTGTAGCAGAGAACGAGAAAAAAGTTTGGTTTCTTTGCCAAACACTGATCAATATTGTGTATTCGTGAGCGTTTTGATAATATGTAACTCGAAGAAAGTACCAAGTTTCAATACATAGTTGTAGTTTAGGTTTAATTAAGTCATAAAGACTGTGACCTGTGACACGAGTTACGATATAATTAGAAGTTACACAATAAACCTAATCGCTATAATGTACTTAACATGTATAATATAACGCAATAGACAAAACAAATGAAGAAAATACAGCACTTAGTAGAACGTAGAATATAATAGAATATATTTATTTGCTTTAAAACATGGTAAGGTCTTGTAAATAAAGTTATAATTTCGCCATGGACTGGCATACAAATATTTAAAAATGTTAAATGTAGCAGATTAATTTGTTAAAATTAAATTTCAAACATTTTTAATGGCATTGGTTAATAGGGTTTCGTATCTATTTGTTTTTTCGTATCTATTTTATTTCTTTGCATTACATCCTTTGAAAGCGGGCTGTAAAAGTAAAATTTCATGCCATCATCGCAGTTCGAACAATAGCTTTTATAAAAGAAACTTGCTAAGATAATATGGCCCAAGGTTTGAGACTAGGTAGTAAAAAAGTTGAACTTGTATTTTTAAATTGCAGATAATTTTTAAAGGGCATTTTGTCGATGGTCGAGTTTGTAGCTTGTCATTAAGCAGGTCTACGCTGTCGCAGTCGATCTTCTTTAATGATGACTTTAAGATTTGAATACCGGATTACTTACTGATTTTTCAATCGCCTTTCTGTTGATTGAAAAACTCATATCTGAAGTAAAAATATTGAGATTTGACATAATTCGGATTACCTATATTAAAGCTGTCAAAGCGTCATATTTATTTCTCAGTTATAAATTATATGACGATTGAAAAATTTGCCCTAATAGTTATAGATTTAATGATTCTCTCGCGTACCTTTCTCGAAATCCAAAAGCGTAATCTAGGGGCCTAAAAAGGCCACTTTGGAGAATCATAAAAGGATAACATTATGAATCGTAATATGGCGAAGACAGTCCGTGTTTTTTTTTTTCGCTGCACTATGTAGGTATAATCAAAGAGATTGGATCGGATTGATTGGTATTTTAGCACAGACAAAGAAACAATGAAAAATGCTTCACCAATGGGATTTGATACGATTAACTTAACGGTTAACTGTCCATTATGTTATCCTTTTATGATTCTGCCAAAGTGGCCTTTTTATAATTAGCAAAAGGCGAATTGGCAAAAGGTGCCTTTCAAATCTATTCGAGGGAGTCAGAAATGTTGAATTATATTGAGAAAAACGATCCGTATTAATTATGTTTTATTTATAATGAACTGGGTAGGATGATTCACGTCCAAAAAAAGTATCTTTAAATTAATTGAATCTCTGGCTAATGCATTGCTGTTGTTTTTAACATTTTGCAGGAGATATCTTACTTAAAAGCTGATATAAAGACGGCGAAATCTGATTTCAGTGGGTAGGAATGTTGGCGAAACAAATTTAGTTTCTCATCGCTATAAGCGACAAGTAAATAATCAGAACGTCTTTTTGCTTTTCGTGTGAACAATCGTAGAACTGATCAGATTGGGATTACAACATATTTTATATGAGAGCACCTATGCTGCTACTCACCGAAATAAGATTCACGATAATTTTAAAGTTATAATGACGGTATGTTTTTGTCGTGACAACGAAACTTTCATGACAAACTAAACATTGGAGTATGACCGTGTGAATATCCTCGTAAAATATGCCATAATAGTCAATAAATTATTTAATTATTCAGCAATAATATTTGGTGTTAATGTCTATTGGCAAAGTTTAGGAAATAAAACGTAGTTTATATGGCATAACCTTGCGCTTACTCAAATATGACACGGTTATACACGATTTTGAGTATGACGGAAACCAAATATTTTGTTTATGATATTCCTTTGTTACTTCGCGTATTAGGCGATGAAGCTGATGTTTTGTCAGTTAAAATAAGCATAATGTTGTTTGTAATTACTACAGTCATGATCCAAAAATATGTTAGGTTGTCCTATTTCATCTGGCGTTTACGATTTTGGCATAGAAAACTGTTCTATTTTTTTTGTTTGTGAATTTAAATGAGTCTAATATCGATGTAGTCCAAGGTCCATATTTTATTGCAGTTTAGTTATATCTAACTACATCATAGGTGCTGTGATTGGCCTAGTCTCGTGAATGTTGTCTGTTCCCAATTGCTCTATTGATCGACATGGAATATTGATCGATGCGTTATTAACCCGCCAAAAAACGTTACACTGTGTCAAATCATCTATCGACACCAGAATCCATTTTATTTTATCTATTCTAAATTCAAACTGCTTAAAAATAGCGCAGCCAATCTGTAATACATTTTGCCGCGATGAAGTTTCCAGCCAGTAGCTATATAAAAATACTCGCCCAAATCACAAATTATGGTATTGTTCAGCAGAAACTTGATTTGTAAACCGGTTATACCGGACTGGGACGACCAAATTCGGAGAAACCCTGCTATTGTCGGAAGGATATGAGCTATTAGCCGTTTACCTAGTTGCGATATTAATGATGCGGTCCGAATCGAACTGAACTGAATAGTTTAGTTAGGAGTTGGACTAAATTTGTATGGATTCATTGTCTGTGATACTGTTGCAAGTATAACTCCGTGTATTATTTCGTAGTAAATCCTTTCGTATGCAATTGGATTTTAAATTAATAATATTTTTCACATCTTTTAAAACGATTTCCGTTTCTGCCGTCTTTTCTCTGGATATTTTTGCAATAGTATTCTCGTAACTCGTGTTTTGCATACAACACCACTTTTCCCCCTAAAACAAAATCTAATCAGTCTCAACTCTCAGTCAACTGTTAGTAATCTGGTAACAGGAAAAATAAAGGGAACCTCTACCTACTTGTTATCTACATAGCTGTGTAGTTGTTAATGAAATAATAACGAAACTCGAGCCAGCCCTGACGAAGCTTGATTGCTATTCCAGGCATTACGTTCAGTTGAATCATGGGCGATGCTAACAGGGATTAACAATTAAAGTGGCCGCTGACCTGCGCCCACGTGCTTCTGTCACAAGCTTCACCTAACAAGACTCGATGTTACATGTCGAATAATATAAAGGAATACAGGACAATATAGGAAAAATACGTGGAAAACTAATATTGTTTGTATTATCTCTGGCTAAATATACGGTTCTTGGGAAAATAAACCTAAGAGAAAATTTTATTTATTTGGATGAACCATTTTGTATAGTATGTACAATATAAGCAATTTTATATTCGATTTACTTCTGAATTGGAAGACTTCTTGCATAATGCATATCCGTCGACCGTTTATCCGTCGCTTTTTGACAGACAACCAGCTCATCAGTTATTTATTTCCTGAAAGATATGCGTTGTAGATACCGCTCTACAACGCCACATGCGAACAACGCGTCATACTTATGTCACGCAAAATCCTGCATCGCGCAAGCAGAGTTTACCGCGCAACTAGCATCGATACAACGGCCCGACATGAATCATCGGGCAGTTGCCCGCCAGACACAACACCCGTCTGGTCGGAGGATCGTCCCTTTTCTATGGAGGTTGAGTGAACTTTACAGCCTGTTCCTCATACCTCTATAGATATGTCAACTGCACAAACTCCAACATGAAACAGACGAAGGAAAATGTAGATTTGATTCATATATAGATAGAGTCTATTGAGTAGATACCGAAGCTGTTTCTTTCAAAGATACATTTTAAACTGGAGATATTATTATGACGTGAAAGATAGAATAAAATCAACTTTAGATGAATAAAGCAATCGTTTGCTATTTGAAATAGTTCATAGAATTGCAAATGGTCGGTATGCTACTTAAAGTGCTGTTCATTATCATCGATAATATCGTGTCTAGTACTGCCCATCTTGGCATCGTCGTAGGTCCCTCATTGAAATCGGATTTAGGCGTATTAAATTAGTTTTGTTACCTACCTAAAATTAGAAGAAGTGATTATTGATAGATCATCTTCCTGCTCAATAATTTTTTTTTGGAGTTGATGCAGCGCATTTTCTTCTACATCGCATCTCTGATCTTTCGCATCGCATCTCTGATCTTCCGCAACTCTTTCAAATTGATACTCAATGCAGTTAAGGAAAAAAAATGGAGGAGCTCATTGGGCATCAAAAAATATATACTTATACTTTTACATAATATTTATACATGTTAGGGCTTTTCGGTAGAGTCATGAAAAGGTGGGGTCACTTTATCGGATTCTAATTTCGCACCTGCAGCCATAAGTTCGGTGACCATCTCATCAATATATATTTTAGTGTTAGCTTGGTTATCGTAAAACGTTTGTCAAAACAAAATATTACTTATGTTAAAAAAAGATACAGATATAAACTTAGGTATACCAATGTGAATTTCTAGGTTTGAGGTCTTTAAGTCAGTCATCATTTCCTTGGAAAACAAAAAGAACATTATAAATTCTAGGTATCTAAATGATAAGAATTACTAATAGAAGTAACCTATTGTAAAGTACAAGCAATCGGTGATAAAATACAACTCTATTAAGATATACCCATTGATATGAACAATAAATATATTCAATGAGTTGAAATGAATGAATTTGACCTTTGTTAATTGATAGAGACCGCTATCGATGAGTTAGTCATAAAATATATTATATCAGAAGAATATGTCTATGTAGGCATTGTAGTGTCTGCTTATTGTGCACGTGTCAAGTTTGAAGTAGATAGTTAATTTGTACTGATTACGAAGTAGGTATATAAATGTCATGTTTCCAAATGTTGTTAAAAGTTCTTAAGTTTTTAATTACTTACAATATACAAGCTAACACTAAAATTTATGCATATATATCATGTACAATTATTATGTACCTATATAATAAAAAATAAAAGGAAGGAGGAGCTCATTGACATCAAAAAATTCGTCCGCATCGCTGTCAATAGGATACGTGACACGTGCCCAAAAGACTGGCAGCACACCCGAACACGCATTACCACTTTGGATGGCAATGCTGATTGCTGATAATGGCTAAATAGGCCAGCCCTCTGGTCACGTGAAGAGTCGACCAACCGCTGGGCGATGTCCCGAAATCCTCGATAAGCACTCGGACCCCCAAGGCCCTAGTGATTACTGATTCAACCCCAAACGGTTCAGAATACCTATATAGCTCTCAATAAGGCTGTCATATTATCGCCTTTTGAGGTTTTCTCAATTTCTTGTTATTAAATGCTAAAATACAAATCATATTCGTATATTATTTGAATGATTATGCCGAATTCGGAATCAGAGGTTAAAGACATATTGAAATGATCGAAGTTTGTTTTGGCTTGTCAACCTTAAGCCGGGGATACACATGCCAGTAAATCGGGAAAGAAGCTGGCAAGCAAGTGTGCAAGCTATTGTCATATGTATTCCCCGGCTTTATAGGTACCGTTTACTGAGTGTTTATGGATTAATTACGTGTGGGCTGAAGATAAATGACATTAATTTAAAGTTGGGTTTCAGTAATTGTTCTGTTTGTTACTACTAATTGTTCTGTGACAGCAGTTGGCTTGAATGACACTCCATTTAGCTCGATTTCACCACAATTCCCAACTTAAATTTCATAAAATTCTCAACGTAAACAATCTTCTCCTTAAGAACGTTCCTGTCTAAATGACTTCCATACGAAATACCTATTCATAAAGTAAATCTAAAAATAACAAAATTAAGAAATAATAACTTAACTAAAACTATACAGAATCTAAAAAATAGCGTCGAAAAATTCATCCGCATCGCTGTCGACTGGTAATGTACCCGAGAGACTGGCGGCATTACCACGTTGTATGGTGATGCTTAGCCTCTGGCCAAGGTAAAAGCCAGTCCTTTGGTCAATAAATAAATAAACAACATAACATAATATCACGCCTGTAGCCACGTACGCCCACATTTCGCCAGTTATGTATAAGTCCCATGTAATAAGGACGAGCGTATTGCCATTGACCGGGCACATATGGAGGCGTCGGCCTGCTACTAAGAAATTCCAGATGGAAAAACTCAATAATACTTTGCCCGACCCGGGAACCGAACTGCTCATGCTCTGCAGTAGCGATTGCTACCACAAGACCGACGAGACGGGCAATAAATTCAAACGATAAACCTGACACACTACACTCATTAATTTAATTTACATTCTTTCATTCCATATCTACATCAGAAACACTCTGCTAAATCAGTATCTCAACTTTGACATATTCATTATTTTAATGGCAATCATAAAAGCAATAGATACTGCGTTCCAGTTAGTTCCTATTGCACTTCGCACTAAAAATAGAGAATTTAGATCACGGAGCGTTTGTCATAATTGCTGAATGCACTCCACTAATCAGTGGGAATTAAAGCAGTTAGCAGCAGTTCCTAGGAAGTGATGACGGCACAATGGATCCTATTAGTGATGATGTTGATGTGTGCTCTTAATTGGCGGAGCAGATCTGACATAATGTACGGGTTGTTTCTTAGAAAATAATAGGGAAAACTGCACGATTTTTCTCGAAAACGAACGAAGTAATGTTCGGCAGGGGTAGTTGCGTAATACACTAACTGTAGGAATGACTTCCATTTTGGCAGTTCAACAACATTCATTGCGTTATTTACGTTGTTGAGCACACAATTTTTTCGAACCTGAGAATCCCTTCTCAGGTTCGAAAAATTTGTGTGTTTAACAGTACCTATCCTTCAAAATAATTCAAATTGTGATTGTTATTGTGTTACGCAATTAGGGTGCGGGTATGAACATATTGCTTTTAGTATCAGAATCTGAGAATCCGCATTTCTTTTAACTAACACTAATTGTATAACGACTTGTTGAGGATAATAGTGAGACTTAACAATAGAGTTCTTTGTTTTCGTGTCCTTGTGAACTGATAACGATTTTAGTGACGTCACTAATTCTGACAACAATAGGTAAATCTATAGCCAAAGTAGGCACACACGTCGGCACATCAAGCTATACTTTTCCATTTTTAGCTGACCTCGTATTGTATACAGGGTTATTGGAAAAACACCAATAACCTCTAAAGAGGTCATTGTATTCATCATTATGGATAACTTTTACTATGGGACCAAACCTGAAATCGTGAAAAAAAATCAGTTGTCGCGGATTCACCCGCGTAAGTTTCGATCCCATGGGAATATCGGGATAAAAACTATCCTATGTCCTTCCCCGGGATGCAATCTATCTCTCCGCCAAATTTTATCGAAATCCGTTCAGTGGTTTAGGCGTGAAAAGGTAACATACAGAAAGACAGAGTTACTTTCGAATTTATAATTTTAGTATGGATAGTATGGATTATGTCGTCATGCGACAAGCCACTTTCGGATTAGCAAAACCTCTTCTTTCAATACAATTCATTACATTAACATAATTATGATCACGCCTGTAACCTAGGACGTCATGATAAGCAGTACCGCTTGCGATCACTAGACCAATTGCTTCCTGTAATGTTTATTAGGGGAGAACAGGGTAATTGGAGCCTACTAAGGGAAAAATTTCATAACAACCACATTTGTTAACATTCTTATGATGTTTATTTAGGAACTCTTACATTCATTATTAGAGTATATTTTAAACACAGTTATAATCAATTACAGTGTTGTATTAAGGTACAATAACGATTTTACAAAAAAAAACTGTCGCTCCCATTACCCGACACATGCGGGTAATGAGAGCCAGCTTAACGCCCATATGGGAAATGGGAGCCATAATTTACTCTTTCCCGAAAATTGAACTAAACATACTTTAAAATATGTGATCTTAGTAATTAATACAAAGAACTATTTGTAAGACAAATAAAAAAAACAACTTAGTAAAGAAAAAAAGATTAATATAATATAAATATGCTAGGCTACCATTATCCGCCGACTACCATTTCGAAAAGTAATAACATAAATATGTAATTCTACTTTCAATCTCAATTTAACCAATTGGGCTTGTTAGTGCATCAATCTGGGGATATAATAAGCATAAACATAATAAAATAAGAACATAACTTCATGCTTATCTCGGCGCTGGCAATCAGCAATTTTTTATAAGCGTGGAGCGAAAAACACATAATCGTCCCTCGTGACTTAATGCATGGCACTAACGCGATAACGGCTCGTGTTCGTCTGGCGAAGTTTTTCGATTGTTGACAAAAGCGGCCGAGTGTGTACGATCGCGTAAATGTACCTACTTTCCGTTCAATCACCATGGCTCCCACTACCCGTTGGCTCTCATTACACTGTTCTCCCCTACATTTTATCATAAGCTGCTATCTCAATATGTGTTCCCGGGTAATCCATGGATTATTTTAATGTTCACTAAATTCGTATCGTTATTGATGAAGGCATTACCGGTACCGCTACATCGATAGATATCTCCGAGAAAGAGGTGTCAAACCGTTTCGTTCCGATGTAATCCGATGAAAGTCTCGGTACCGACATTATTTACAATTCGAGAAATATGAACTCGATTCGGAAGAAGAGGGAAATACAGAACATATTTTCTTTAAAAGAAAATATAAAATGTATTTTGAATTCATCTGCGTTTTCCGTTTAATAATGTTTATTGAAGTCTATGTTAAATATTTATTCACAACGACAACACTACTAACAAAAAGCTTTAATTACAATTTACAAGCTAACAATAAAATATATATAATACGTACAAGTATAATTATAATAAAAAATAAAAGAAAAATGGAGCTGGAATGGATCAAAAAATTCACCCGCATCGTCATCGTCTTCAATATCATTGCGCTAGATATATGAAAATAAAATGGAATGTTGATTTCAAAAGCTAGATTTATTTTTATTGAGTACCTATCTTCTATAACATCATAGAGATAGAAATATCGGAATAAACTCAATACCGTAATACCGTTATGCATTGAAATTGAAAAGGAATGATGGATGTCGACATAAAGACTATTTTGAATGTCGTTTCCAATACAGATGGCTCCCACGCCGCCGACGGTATAATCGCACAAAGAAGACTTTGGACTATCAAATACGGGTATATATTGAAAATATCTAGGGTTACTGACAGCATTATTAGATATCTGAGTAGGCAGTTTTTGGGCATTGAAAATAACTGGTAGTAAAACGATTTCGAGCTTTCGTTCTACCAACATAATTTTCTTTTTTAAACGTGTTCTTTTAACGTAGCTGGACCATTGATATACATACACTAGATTAGCAATTACCGCGCCAAGGCGTTGCCACTGGGATGAAGACCACAGTCTCAATCGTAGCTAATGTCAGTTCAGTGCTCTGTATGACGCCAACCGAAGTTAGCCGAGTGAAAATTACCGCCAAAATGGGAAAATGCGTAGTGAAAGAGTGCGATTCGAGGTCACAAAAACACAATAAATTAACCGGAATTACTTTCCACGCGTAAGTTTATTGTTTCTGTGTTTATATCAACGTAAAAACGCAATAAAAATAAATAAAATGTAGAATTTTGTAAATTAGGTTCAATGTTGCCACTAAAAACTTAGTTTTAGTTTCCCACATTATGTGGGAGTTTTTAATTTATAGAGTATGCGATTTAAAATATTTTATAAAACTAAATGTGTGACAATGTGTAACAAAAAAATAACATTGTAACATAAAAATAATTGTTTTTAAATATTTAAATACATAATTCAAAAATAACGTTCATAACGTGTAATGTTTTTTTTTTGCGTTTTTTATGGCTTAAAAAGTTGGGTAAAATTTCGCACGGCTAGGCAACACCCTCCCGCCATTGCATGTTTATATTGCGGTCTTTGTCTAATCTAAGCGACGGTATTATTCTTGCGACTTGTGTAAGTGAGACAGATATATGTTTACTTTTAAATAGTAGTGGTTTCAAAGCTACGTCGTCGCGTTTAAATAGTGGTTACATTTTTTTGACACATTTTAATGAGGTTTGCTTCTCTAGTTATTTAGCTCAATGAGCTGGACTTTTGAAATTCGAATAGAAAAACTGCTGATGTCGATGTCCCAAAAACTGACAATAATGAAGGATGAAAAACGAATTAAATTAAACTAGGAAGATAACCCTATCCTGTCCTCCGTGTCCCAAAATTTGCAATCAAAGTGACCTCTGCGCTGCCACAGACGCGGCGACGACGCCGTGGAAGTGGCAAAGTTTTGGGCCAACAAGACCTAAAATACCTACAGTCGCGCCCGCGACACGAAGAAGAAGAAGGCAGTTATAGAAGCTTGGAAAAATAAAGCGCTTATTACACTATCCAATTTTTAGGAAATCTAATTAGGAAATCGGCAGATGTAATCGCAGTTAGAATAGATTGGATCCGATTTAGTGTAAATTGGAAGTATTATTAAAAACGACAAAAACATTTTAATAGATCATTACGCGATGAAGGCTTTGAGGTCTTGTATTGGAAATTTACAAAAATTATGACAAAAACGCGATTAAAGACGTACTTCAAAGACGAACACTACCTATGACAAAAATTAAAATTATGACAAAAAAACAGAAAATTCGAAACGTGCAACCCAGTGCGATCTTTCTTCACGAATGCGTCCTCTGTCCGATTTAGTCTTAGTAGATCTAATTTAGTGTAGTGTGATCAATAGCTTCCGACTTCCTAGTTAGTCTTCCTAGTTGGATTTCCTAAAAATTGGTTAGCGCTTTATGTTTGATTGTAAGTAGGTAGGAATAAAATGACGTAACAACATTAGATATTACTCTAAAGATAAAGGAGGATAACTCAACGGGGTCAAAGTGGACGAGGGTGGTCATGAGACGTGTAAAAGTGTTGCCAGAACATACAATAGAATTTCGACACAAACAAGTATTGTTCGCTAATGTTGCTAGTATCACGTTACAGTTTCTATTAGACACCCCGATTACCTTTATTATCTTTGTTTCATGGTATCTTATGTTTAGTTTTCATTTTGCTTTGCTTCCATTAGTGTTACATCGTTCTTTTGTAGTTATTGTAGCAGTTAATGGGATTTTAACATATGGTGCTGCCAGGTTTTCAGATGTTTTGTCATGTTGAAGAAATGGAAGGTCATGTTTTCAAAATTCGAAACTAGGTCAATGAAAATATTCATTTCATTTTTACGTTGTCAGTCTGTTAGGATTTTGTCCAGCAGTGGACTGCTAATGCGATAGAATCGGGTAGGTTCTATTTTATTATATACTTATTTCAAATGGCCAGTTCGAAAATCAGAGACATAAAATGATTATCAAACTGTATCGTTTGCCGTTTATGCCGAATTTTGTGCGAGTATAGGTTTAAGTTCAGAATAAACGTAGAAACTTGGAAAGAGCGTGTTTTCCAAGGAATTTTATCCACTTCCTTTTAACATTTTCTCTTGACACTTCGTGAGTAAATTTTACCAACATTCCTTTCTACGTGTGGAACGTAAGGCATTTTTAAATATGAATAAAATATACGTACAAGTACTTATTCCTACTTTTACGGAGAAAATATACTGCGCATGTAACATTAATTGTCTTTGCCTTTTTAACCGACTTTAAAAAAGGAGATCCTGTATTCGACCCCTATGTATGTATGTTTGTATGTCCGTAATTTTCTCAAAAACTAATGAACCAATTTTGATGTTTCTTTCATTACCGTGATCTACAATTAGGTTATTAATTAATTATTCGTGTGCGAGTCCGACTCGCACTTGGCCAGTTTTTTTTCTTGTACAGATACTTCTGTACAATACATGCACAGATACTTCTGTACATGTATTGTACCTTACATAATATATTATTTTCCTAAATATGCATGGTATTATTTTCAAAGTTACATAAAACCCGCGTTATCCCATTTCCAGTGACGAAAAACCTGTACACGAAATACAAATCGAATACAAATAAGTAATTTCCGTGAAAAAGCTGATCCACATCGTGCTATAATTAAACTTTAATAAATTCTCTATATCAAATCAACACGCGCCCGTCCGTGCGTTGAATACCAAATAGGAATGGTTCCCTCGCGAATGCACTGGGTTATTTCAGGCTCAAATCTAGGTTAACGTAATTCTGCATGTTTCATGTGCGCAAATGACGTCACTCATACAAGGTTTAGAGCACCTGCACTTAGAGATCAAACGAAAAGTATCGATACCTGAGTAGTTTATCGATAAGACGGAAATTTCACTAAAATCTCAAACGGAACGGACGGAACAGACAGCTGTGCTGCTGGGGAGTTAGTTGCGCCACTTTTTCTTCCCAGCTAAAGAACTAGGAAGTGGTGAAGGGCGGGCGTTTGTGGGGACTGTCGCAATTTTGACGTTCGAAAAGTGGTGATTCTCAGCCTAGTTTGAATAAATGAGTTTTGATTTTGCTTTTAAGATGTTCGTAAAATTGATCTGTCTATACTAATCTCACTTTAAAATGACAGAAAAAGTAGCGTTTGAAACTACGGCCGTTGTTTTTTGACTTTTTAAGGGTACTTACTCAAAAGGTATCAATTGGAAATATTTCCGACTTTCCACCGATACTGGACGTCCCTGGAATATGAAAGATTTATTATGAAAGATTTAGTCTTATGAAAGATTTATTCTTATAGAATAGAATACTCTTTATTATTTACGTACACCATATACATTTAATTGCAGACATTAGAATTTTAACAAAGGGTGACACAATGGGCGGTCTTATCGCTAAGAGCGATCTTTTAAGGACAACCTTCGGGAAGGAGAGACAAATACTGTAGGTAGTCTGTAGTGTACAATTAATTTCATAATACAATAAATACATACATCACAACTTGAAACAGGAGCATAGAAAATATGTTTAATGATGATTTCTTATTCGCGATTCGACTTTGACATTCATGGGATTGATGATTGAATGACTTAGGATTGGTCTTCCAAGTACCTACTTATAATTCTAATGAGTATTTCATCGATATTTCCGACTTGATAGTACTACATCCCTACTAGGATTTCGGTATTACGCATCAAAATCTTTAAATAGACGTGTTTATAAGGTATGAAGCTGTTTACCAAATCCAACGACCATGGTCGTTGACCAAATCGCTGTGTGTAGTCTTAAAAGTGTTATGTGGCTACATAATAATTATGTTAGCAATTGTGAAGGGGCCTGTGGCTAAGTAATAACAGCCGCACGGGGCGATCGATCGGGTTAAGCTAAGCTTGCCGTGGTCGGTACCTGGATGGGTGACCATCTTTAAATACCTAGACCCCTCCGTGCCTCGGAATGCACGTAAAGCCGTTGGTCCCGGCTATTATTCGTAGATGTTTGACAGTCGTTACTGGTTGTTAGAAGCTCGAAAATATATCCGAGAATCAGTCCTACCAAGGGGTATAGTACTACCCGGTAACTGGGTTGTGGAGGTCAGATAGGCAGTCGCTCCATGTTATTTAACTGGTATTTCTGGTGCATCCGGTTAGACTGGAAGCCGACCAGATGATGATTAAGTATGCTGTTTCCCAAATCGCTGTTTAGAGTTAGGCTTAGGCTCTTTGTACACACAGGTTTTTCTTGCCGTGAAAAACTACAGTTTTTCGCCGTGTGTAGGCACGGTCGTCAGTGTTGGATCACTATGGAAGCTTGTTGATAGACACGTTTTCTACGGCGCGGTTTAAGGCTCCTACAAACAGGTGCGACACGCGACGCGAATCGCGCGCGACACAAAGGCACCCCTCGTAGCGCGACTTGCGATGCCATTGTGTCGCGCGCAATTCGCGTCGCGTGTCGCGCCTGTTTGTAGGAGCCTTTATACGCCGTATCGTAAAAAAACCGTGCCGTGTACAATGGCCTTAAAGTGTTACGTACTACATAATATGATAAGATTAGCAATTGTTTGGGTACGTAATACACTCGTAGAAGTAACAAAGGAATGTTGTAAATTCAGAATTGTAAACAGTGTGTCGATGCCTAAAAACGATTTGTTTTGAAAAAATCGCGCGATAGGGACTTTTTTGTATAAACAAAAATTTAGAATACATGATTTGTGGCCGTACAGACATGTATTGACCTATTAATCATTTTATATCAGTGAGTTCAAAAATGACTAAAATTCGATAACATTTTGTTTTTTTTTTCAAAGCAAATTGTTAAAAAATAATTTTACGATGATGATTCACTGCTTCACGCTTCTGTGGATTTTATAAAAAAATATTTAGGTAATTTAACATTAAAGTATCTACTTCCAAAAGTTAGGTGCTAAGTAGGCATCTACGAAATAAGGTCGTTGTTTGTTTTTTCGCGTCCAAGAATGAAAGCGCTTTCCTTTATGTTACACCATAGACAAGATCTATGGACATACAATATGAAAAGCCAAGTAAGTAATAAGCAATCCAATTATTAAGGGCGAGCAATTTCCATCTGTGAGCTCATAACTGTGAAATTAAAGAGACTTGTAAAGAGAGTTTCCACAAATTATTTGGTCCTTTGGGGAAATAAGTTATGTATATTACATTCGTGTCTGATTCCAAGCTGCGTGTATATTACGAGCTTCTGTTCGCGATTTCGTCCGCATACTTATTGAATGATTCTTGTTTTGACATTATGTTACTTATTATAACTTTTAAACACGCGGTAATAATGTAGCTTTCAACGTCAAAGTCAAATCATTTATTTCAAATAGGCACATTAAAGGCACTTTTGAACGTCAAAAAAAAAACTAAATAGAAATGATTCTAGTCGCCCTTTCTATCAGTGAAAGAATTTTTGAAATCGAATTAACATCCTTATCGTCTAACACACGATCAATCACAATCTGATTAGTTATGAAGGATATTTCTAAGTAGAAAAAAAAATATCCTGTTCCTGTTAGAAATATCCTTCATCAAAAAAAAAAAATATTAAAAAAAAAACCTTCATAAAAAATTTTGAACATACGAGTATTTAAAAAAAAAACTGGTCACAACAGCTTAAATAACGCAATGAATATTATATTTAACTATCAAAATTAAAGCCATTACTGGTAGTGTGTTACGCAATTACCCCGCAGAGGTACCTACATACTTCCAGAGGTTTGGATTGAATTAGAAGTAGCCTTAGAGCAACTCAAATTGAGACATTCCTGCGCCTTGCAGCTTTCCTTAGGACTTCCAGCCTTAGGTACTGTCTAAGCCTACAGCCTAGGCATCTTCGAGTCGAGCAGCCTTAGTTGGTTGGTGTGGTTGCAACATTATCTACTTTTAAATTTTCCTTAGCAGTTACCTACATCCAGGGAAAATAATTATTTAACAAATTGTCACACCTACGTCACTTTAGCGTGTTATAGCCATTTCATGTTGCCTACGGTTAGTCAGTTTGATAAATGATTTCATATACCTACATTAAAATAAATGCTTGTAAAGGTACATTAAAATATGTATAACACAAGTAATTATTTACACGAGGTACTAAATTAAATGACTAACTGTACTTAGGTACAAAAGATTATAAAAACAAAAGTACATTTAGGCGTCGAAATACCCGTCCACATCTGTCATGCGCTGTCAAACGTGCCCCATACCGCCCGCCCGTGCATTGGCAAGTTAAAGTTATTCATATCCCTGGCTTTATATTGCTGCAAGTGTGTCCTTTTGTACCAAGTAATTAAATACATAACACAGGTTCTATGTCAATGTAGCCTACCTCATGATTCACACTTGTTTATCACAACTATTGTTGTTCATTTTGCGGTAAAACCATTTTATTTCAAAATTGAATTAAATGTACTAAAACTTATTGACTTCTAGTTATTAGAGCTATTTCTATTGTGTCTACATTGTGACTAATTTCCACTTACTCATTAGTAAAATAATATATTAACTGTAACTTGTCGTAAACAAGGAAGGTGTAGGGTGACAAATACATAGATACTTCGGTACAACCCATTATATGCTTTGTTTACGTACATAATATTTTGATGGGTATTGTATGGAAAATTCAAAACGTCATTTAGGTCATCTGGCCTAAACAATCCATTGCACAGTAGTTTTTAAAATCCGTATCGAGTAATCGGTTTTGTTGAACTGTCAAAATAAATGTAAATATCAGTGTGTTAATTATGTTTTCACACCACCTGCTCGAAAATGTCAAATTATATGTCAAGCAACCTTAACCTAAAGTGAGTCATTAGTGGCCGGGGGCACAGCCGGTCAATAATGTTGTACTGGATTTCATTATGACCCGCTGGTCAATAATGTGATTTGAATTTGGAATCTCACATGCTCAGCTAAATTGGCAGTATAGTACTAACAAACACCCTTTGGTGCCAGAAAGAGGAAAGCTATTCTCGATACCCTTACTACGCGTGGATGATATTCTCGATTTCCTACAAAATCATAACGACTGCTTCTTCATATCGTTGCCATATTTTCGAAGACATAATATTGTAAGAATAATTAGATAACTACGAACCATTTTTTAAAAGGAATGGATTATCATTAAAACTGGCATTAATAATAACAAATACCGTACCGCGCCGTAATACCGTAATAGTAATTGGCTGTAACATTAGTTAATTTATTTTAAGTAAACTGCGCAAAGATTGCTGTGGATTTTGTGAATAAATAAATAAATAATAAAACCTATCTATACTACAGTCAATTTATCACATTTTATCAAAAATACACTATTTTCATTTCACGAGCGTCTCCAATGACGTTCTAAATTCAAAATGCATACAGCCAATCATCCAAAACCATTCTACCAGCCCTGTATAAAGCTTAGTTTACACAAACGCCACTTCCATGAGAGTGATATCAATAGACACACACGACAAAACCGTAGAAGAGACTTTTTTTTTTTTTTAATCGAATTGATCGTGTCTTGGCTACTTATTGGTAGACGCAATAAAGGCGCGAACTTTTGGCATTTAAACTTTAAATTTATCAACAAATATGTTATTTTTACTGTTTGTTTATTTAATAAATACTTTGTTTTTCGTACTATGGCTATTATTTTCTCACAGTAGGTGTAAAAAGTAGAGTATCCTCCTCTGGGCTAAAGGTGTCTTTGCCTTGGGCTAGCTTGAATCCCTCGCTGCATTCAGGATTCTTGTATTAACTCCCTCGCTTCGCTCGTGAGTTAAATTCCGAATCCTTCATTGCGCTCGGGATTCAATATGACGCCCGTGACATAAGACACAACTTTAGCCCCTCGTTGCATAATCTACTATTCTCGATAGGGTATAGGTAGATTGAATTTCGTGCGGAAAGTTATAAGTAAGTATGAAGTTAATGGCTATTACAGTAGGGAAAGACGTAAGAAACTATGGATAAACTGTGTGAAAGATGATATGGATGGAAGGGAGGTGACTACCGAAATGACGACTAGAGAAGTATGGAAGAAACAGACACGTGTCGACGGCCCCATAGTAAATTGGGATAAGGACAGGAGAATGATGATATTATGGTATAATTTCAAAGTAGATACAGTCCCACAAACTTATCTTGCCCTAAGGGAGTCGTATTTGGTATCGCATTTGGTTGGCATTTCAGCAGGTAGGCAGATTGACATTTCAAAATGGCATCGTTAGTTCCTCTTTTTGCCACCGGGCCAGATAAGTTTGTGGCACTATATGTGTTTTGCAGACACATAAACACATGCGTAACATCAATCATACTTAATAGAGTGAATTTCGCAAATTGCTCTATTAAATTAATTATTATTTACTTCAGAAATAATTATTTTACCTACATAACGATCACAATTCAAATATTCATAAATAAACGCCCAGGGGGTCTACTCCGAAGCGGTTAACCACTGTATCGGCCGAATGTTCGGCCATTAATTTCCTTTATTGACTATTGGTCCCGACCAAACTGTGCCAATCCGAACCTTTTTAGAACCCTTAACCCTTTTTTGACCTTTTTTTTTTCATTCGTAGTAGGACAACAATATTTGAATCAGAAAATGACCGAACATTCGGCCGATACAGTGGTTAACCGCTTCGGAGTAGAGTAGACCCCCAGGATTATTATGAGGCAAATGATAGTGAACGTATTTATTTGTTCAATTAAAATTAGAATGACAAAACTTCTTCAATTTCCTAACGACCGGGTCCTGTTACTATACTAATGGATTTCTATTTTTAAAAACGTTTTGTGATGAAGTTTCTAAATAGAAACATTCAGAGAAATGTCAAGGGTAATAGGAACATTTTATTTTTACCCGACTGCTGGTAATTTTTAAATAATAAAACATTTATTGTTTGGACTAAAAAATTAAAACACTAGTGTTTTAGTATGTTGCTTGTAGAATAATCTGACAAAAAATCAGAATGATTGTATGTATTTAGGATTGTAAAAATAAAGTTTTTAGAGGTATCTTCATACTTTTTTTCTATCGTATCAAATTAGTTGTATTATGTTTTCAACACACTGTCTACCTAGCACATATCCTGAAGAATATCATATATTTTTCTGATTTTGTTTACTGTAGTCGATCATATTGTTTCTAAAACTTGCGTTTTTTGCGTCCTGTAATCACCTTAATGGAGGAACGAAATGTGTTCAAAGCTTCTATTTTCCCACTGGCTCCAATCACGCCCACTTACTACAGCCACCATAGTCAATTCACTTTACTATTCACAGTATTCACGTTACAAACTGCTCCAGTTGCGGCCACATCCAAATTACTCGACATTAAAGCAGTCTGTTTGTAATCGGTCGACTGTGAACGTTCATGTCGGCTCGTTAGGAGACCCGAGAATACGTGTCTCATGTGAAGCAAGGAGCTTTTACTCTGTCAATAGATAATCAAATGTGTTTTTTATGGTGCCTTTGCATTGGCTGTTGGTCCAGAGTATGCGCTAACGTCTTGCTGACAAGTCGTAGACACAGCTTAGGCGCTTCATAGACTTGACGTAGGCGTTTCGTGGACTCGGCGTAGGCTCTTTTAGTCATGGCGTAGGCGCCTCGTAGAATCGGCGTAGGCACCTCGTAGAGTCAGCGAAGGCGTTTCGTAGACTCAGTGTATGTGCCTTTGTACAGACTCGGCGTAGGCACCTCGCAGACTCAGCGTATGTGCTTGGTAGACTCCGCGTAGACACTTATAGAATCTAAGCTACAAATGCTTAGAGGCAGTGCGAAAATACCTTTAGTTTATGAAACATGTTGAGAATTGAGATGACCGGTGGAGACTTTAATATAATCCTTCATGTTAATTTGGTTTCAGTCGAGCAGAAAACCCTTTTGAAGTCGACATAAAATGTAAATGTAGATTAATACAGGGTGACGCAAAAGTAATGTCATAATTTGAATTGGCTTCTGTTTTCATGAAAAGTTTACTTGAAAGTGTAAAATTCATGACATTAATTGGTAAAAATGATATCGCTCAAATGGCCACCTCTCGAGTTTATGCAACATTGTGCTCGTTTTACATTGTACATCGTTTTACGGCATTTCGAATTGTTGTTCGCAAAAGATCCAAATTAGCCATTTCTTGCTAGATCTGTAGTGGTAGTAGCACAAGGCGCTCGGCCAAACGCTTAATTGTTCGAGCACATGGAACCATAGACTAATATTATATAAACTGAGACATGGAACACGACGACGAAATTCACGCTACAAACAGATGGAAAATTTGTCAAATAGGCAGTAAGTAACAATAATTCGCTGTATCGTTGTATCGCTCCATGGCTAGTCGAAAACTAGCTCCATGGCTAATTCTCTATATGTCTACAACATGTATGTCAAAGCGCAGTGACATTTGGCGCCATCTGCAAAAATTAAGGCACATTCACACTAGGACATTACTTTTGCGCCACCCGTTAGTATAGGAAACACTAAATTAGAAAACTTGTTGTGTGCTCTGTGAGTTTGTGGGGTCAACACAATCAGTAACAAGCGTCCACCGCTGAAGGCGCTGAATGGGGATGAACTGTAACAAAAAGGGTCCTAAATAGAATTAAAATACGTCCTCGACATCGGATTTGTTGTTTTTGTTCATGAACTTATCGCTAAGGTAGTCCGTGAAATTCAAATTTTCTTACGTTTTTGCAATTTGCTAGTCAGTAATGAGTCGTACGTTGATGAAAATATGATTCGCGACCGTAAGAAATATGTATATTTACAGAATCATAATCATTAGAATCAGTAATACAACTTGTTAAGTTAGTATAATCCTAAAATGTCAAGATTTCATGAAATAGTCATTCAGTAGGATTACTTGGTCATAAAGAATTGCGTTGATGACTTTAATGATTAACGCGTGACACAATGGCTTTTTAATTGGTTCAATAATTATTTAAGCGGTTAAGAAAACACATTTACAAATTCTTTATCAACCGTCAGCTGTTCAATTTACGCAGGATAAGCTTTGATAAAATATACTCGTCTGAAAATGTTACCTATCCCTGCTATAACTCCATTTTTACAGGGCTTACGGCTGGAGTGTTTGAGTTCACTTAACAAAGTATTTTCAGGTGCTCCCAACCCTTGGAACGACCACATTGAGCTATATCGGGAAAATTGCCTTCTGAGAAATTCGTTACTTTATTATCAAGTAGGTATAAGCTTACGCAGTTGATAAACAAGTGAATATTGATAAGTAGTTTAATTTATTAAATGTGTTTTGGACGCAAATAATGTCAATGTAATGTAATGTGTTTTAGGCATTCTCTAACAGTCAACCAAGGGCTGTAAGACATTAGTTAGAGGGTGCTTTGGTTGAGAGGAACAATGATAAAATAACCGGTCAAGTGCGAGTCGGGGTCGCGCACCGAGGGTTCCGTACAAATTTGTAGGTATGTAAATAGTTTATCACGGGTTTTTTTTTTGTAATGTAACTAAAAATTACACATGCGAACAACGCGTCATACTGACGTCACGCAAAATCCTGCATCTCACAAGCAGAGTTTACCGTGCAACTTGCTTATATACAACGGCCCGAGATAAATTATCGGGTAGTTGCCCGTCAGACACATTAACACCTGTCTGGTCGGAGGATCCTCCCTTTTCTATGGAGTATGAGTGAACTTTACACCCTGTGCCTCACACCTCTATACTTGCAACTTGTTTAATAAAGAAATCACGATCAACGATGTTTTGTTTAGTCGTAAAAACCGTGCGAAGGTCGCTAGTTTTTATATATAAAATTAGATCTACTTAAAAGGTAGAATTTGAGTGCGTTCAACGTTATTAATAGCAGCTTTGATAAGCAGCTTTTCTTAGGAGTCGTCAAAGACGTACCGTACCTATTGTAATCGTCTTGTCACCAACGCAACGCTTTTGCGCCAACGATTTCAATTATTAAAATCCTTTGTACAACATGACACGTTTTCTTTACTTACCTATAAACCGTGCCGTAGCAAAAATGTGTCTGTCAACAAGCGACAAGCGTCCATAGTGATCCATACAACACTGACGACCGTGCCTACACACTGCGAATAACCCGTGCCGTAGGAAAAATGTGTCTATCAACAAGCGTCCATAATGATCCATACAACACTGACAATCGTGCCTACACACTGCGAATAAACCGTGCCGTAGAAAAAATGTGTCTGTCAACAAGCGTCCATAGTGATCCATACAACACTGACGATATCGTGCCTACACACTGCGAATAAATTGTGCCGTAGAAAAAATGTGCCTGTCAACAAGCTTACATAGTGATCCATACAACACTGACGATCGTGCCTACACACTGCGAATAAACCGTGCCGTAGAAAAAATTAAGTATCTAAGAAATCAAAGCAATTATTTTATTTAAGCTACATATTTATAGCCCCTTGGGATACAAATAGTCGGGGGAGTAAAAAGTTATGCGTGGTCATACATAAAAAAAAATATACGCGTTTGTATGTGATATAATTAAATGCAAGAACGTAGGTATACAGGGTGGTATCACATCAACGCGCAAACTGTAACCATGAATTTAGCGTATGATTCTAAACTTCAGAAAGATACCTACAAATATCAAAAATTAAAAATCATTGAGGTTTCAGAATTATGTACGGAATCCATGGTAATGGGTTTATGCGTCAATGTCCCTAATCAATCCAGTTGGATGTTAAGCTAGAGACTACGCGGAAAAAAAAATATACTTCTTTAAAGAACACCAAACTTCTTTATCTTAACGACAGAAATCCTGAATAAATAAAAACTTATCTGATATTCAAGTTGTATCGGATTTAAGTTTCGTAGGCGGTATCTACTTGAAGACGTCTATGTGTGTGTACACAGGTGACACAAGTTTCTGATATGATAGATAGAGGCGTTTTTTTATACAACTGTCGGTAGGTAACCGGGACCAACCCTATGTGCTGATGGTGATCACCGGGGTGGTTTTAGTGAGGTAAAAATCCCACACTTCCCTCCCCGGAGGTCGGGTGCCTTTTGAAGGTTTCACCCCGACAAAAAAAAAAGGTATCTTTGTAAAAGATGTTCTATTGTTGGTGCAAGAAATAACGCATTAGGCTCAGAAGGGTCATTGCGTAACACACTAACAAACAGTAGCGATGGTTTTCTTTTTGACAGTTCAACAACATTCATTGCGTTATTAAGCGGACACATTTTTCGATATATTAAAATATGAAGCAATGAATTAGCAATATTCTTAAAAAGGAATCAGATTGTTATTGATAGTGTGTTACGCAATTAGGTTGCACAGCGAGCACGTGACGATATAGATACGTTGCCCGTGGCAACATGAATGCAAGGTAATTACCGCACAACTATTTAGTCGCGTACCAACCAGTGCCGCGGCTGTACGTGACAATAAATTAACTAATTGTGAGAATAACTTCCCTAAATACAAAAAAAGGTTTTTAGGAAATGTAAAAATTATACTGCAACTGTTCATGCATGACGCGTCTATTTATATCACTTCATCAATAGTAACAGCCAAAGTAATGTCACAAAAGTCAAAGTAACGGTTGTTTCTTCACTATTTTAGCTGTCACTTGAATGAAGAAACACATTTGCCACAATAAAGGTCAAGTAAACATCAATACTTTGATTGATTACTTTAGTTGTTGATGAAGAAACTGGCCGTAAGAAGTCAAATTAGTTGACAAAATTGGCGCGATCGAATTTGGTCCCGCACTCACATAACGCGTGGGACCCGCTTCAGTTTGGTCAGAGCTTTAGTCTTATTAATTGGTATTACAGATGTTAGGTGTATTACAAAACACAAATAGCGGACGCTGGCCGCACAGCTGCTGGACTAAAGTGGAACTGGGCTGGCCATATCTGTCGCATGTCGGAGTAGCAATATGCAAAAGCCACCACTCAGTGGATCCCCAATGGTAGGAAACGACTGCGCGGCAGGCCCAGAAAGAGATGGCGGGATGAGCTGGACTCCTTCTTAAAGATTTGGCCCACAATCGCAGTAGACCGGGAAAAGTGGAAAGTGGGAAGGGAGGTCTTTGATCTGCAGTGGGACGACACAGGCTCATAATAATGTGTTACGACAATAGTTTATTTGGATGACTTGGTTAAATTATGGGCCAATCACTATAGCCAGCCAATTCATAGCGGGGCTGACGACTGTTCAGTGTACCGGGCTTACATTGAAGTGCTCGGAGGATATGCAAATACTAAAATACGTTCTTAAACACTACGTAGTATCCACCGATAAGTTTCATACAAAGTAGAGGCTCTTAGCAGTAAATACAGCTAAAGGACGATCACAACCCACCTTTTACATGTACCAATAGCTTTATGGCCCGACTGTCGACATAAAGAAGCTAAATCCACAGTCGGTGGACATTAGGACGTAAATCCAGATGACACTATTGAGTAGCGTCCTATTATAAAGTAAAATGAACATTAGACATAAACACATCGGATTTCGTTGTCATACGAGAATAGAATCTATGATGGTCGATACCTACAGGCACACGAGAGCGTGAAAGTCAAACTAAGGAGACGCGTATAAATAACTCCTTTATATTAAACGCTTAGAAACCAACTTAAAACGGTCCTTATAAGTATTAGCTAATTAATTTGATTCACTGCCTTTTTATTAATCTCTTTTGTTTGGCCTTAGAGTCTAAATGCTCATCGACAGCCGTCGACGACTGAGGCAAATACACCCGTCGACCACATGTCGCCCGTGTGTATGAGCATTTAGACTCCACAAAAGCCATATTGCACCACAAATCTCAAACACACATTTAACACTAATCGCATATAAAACAGTGTTCTATTTCTGTCAATCATTTGAAGATGACAGAGACGGCATCATCACAGATTGATGTTTTGAATAAACGTCACGTTTTAGCGTTTAATGCATTTAATGATTTGTGGTGCAACATGGCTTTGGTATATACTAAAATCATCCTTGTTATTACAAGGATGATTTTAGTATTCTAATTAAACGGAACGGTTAAAGTGCGACTTTTGAGAAAAAAAGATACCAAAGCCAGAAAAGTGGTCAAACCAAAAAAGCTAGAGAAAACTTTAAGATTTAGACAAAAGGTTTGTAAACCTGAACTTTACAAAATAACATTTTATGCTTTCTCCCGATTTCTCTGACATCCTTCGGGATTGCTGCAATATTTGTTGCACTGTTGTTTGATTGGGTCTGCTCTGGTACTGCGGAACTGAGGACCACAAGTGTTTGTGTTACAATGTTATTTGTTACGCTTTCTCCAATTATTGCAATGTACCTATTGTATTGTCAAGCTTTGATTTTCTAGGAAAGCGGTTCCGTCATATTATAACGCCCGTCATGAATCGGTCATTTTCACCAGTTTTCACAGTAATTTATTCATCAACAACATTGATTTTAAAAAAACAAAAACAAACAACATTGATTTTACAAAATTAATTTCACCAGTATTTGACATTAAGTGTGCATACACACGAGCGAAACGCGTTGACCACAGAGGCAAATGCATATGTATAAATAAAAACTTGAAGCATCCATTGCAGGATATAGTGTCGACTGTCCAGCTCATCCCACCATACCTAATAGTTGAAATTTGAAATGTTTGCGTTTGATATAATCTTTTTGAACCCGTATTAAGCTGAATATTTCACTGCCTTGGCTCATTACCACACCAAGCCTCTCGTGCAGGCACGCTTCACTTTCAACTGTTTCCCGCCATTCGTGGTGAACTGACAGCTGACATTAAATTAGTGACAGCTACCTCACTACCATACCGATATGCATGACATAGTGTTTACATTTATCTATTAATTATAAACACTTCAGATATATTTTTATGTGAGCGTAGGTAGTCGTGTTTACAGATTTCATATTTATAAACTTCTACTTCGGAGGTAAATCATATTATTTTCGTAAACTCGTAGGCGTAGATATGTTTGGAGTTCTTACTAAATCCAATATACTTCAAAGTTTGGTAACTGTTTGTTATTTTTGTTTGATAGTTGATATTTTTACCTTACCTCTTGTGATTTATTTAGATTTTTTTCTAAACAGCCGATAAATCTGAGTTAATAATGTAAATACGTAACAAGACACGACTTATTTTTTATTTAAGTTATGAACAAGTACCTATATGCACACGAGTTGAGCTTATACGTAGACACTGAGGGCACAGGTAGACCAGTGTAATAATCACCTAAGTGTGCATACTAACGAACGATACGTGACAACTACAGAGACAACGCGGCTGCCGTCGACGCTCGTCGACGGCTGCAGTTGCCTCTGTAGTTGACCACTAAAGGATGATTTCCACCAAAGGATGATTTCTCGCATCGCATCGGATCGGAAAGGATACGAACGGATGCGGCGACAGCCGATCGCGTCCGGCAGCATGTCGACGCATACGATCGCTTACATACCGTCGCTTGCGAACGTATCCGATTCTGCGCCCAGTCAAATAGTTTAATTCCTACCAGTGCAACGACTCTTCTATATATTCCGCTTTGAATTTCCCCTCTCAAAAGTCTTTACAACGATCCTCTAGAAGTCTAGAGTATATCTTAGAACAAACATAATTATTATTAGGTACTACGGTTATTCAATTTTCCGCCTTCAACAATATTTGTAAGATTTCACGTGTTTGGCTATTTCCACGTTTGACGTCAACAAACCCCGAAATAGGAACATTTTCAATAATTCTAGAACGTACTTGGGCACGTTCTTACGTAATGGTACCTATGTAATATACGGTTTAATATGAGCTTGTTATGTACTGGTGCGGAGAGAAGGATGTCAGCTGCGGTTGACGAGCGAATCGTGTACAATGTCGGAAAACTCTCTTAATCGTACGTTGTTATTGTTTCATTTCAAGATAAATGGTGTTCTCGGAGTTGTGAACTATTTCTTGCTTTTGTATCTAAGGACCAATTTCAGTCGCTGACGTCTGTATTATTATTGTGAAGAAAACTACTTACTTGGATATTATGTAGTTCAATTGTATGTAAAGCAATATCTAGTAGAAAGCTATCTTGAAATAGTGATATTAACTTTCCCGTGTGAGTTATACACGGTGTATCAGAAAGGCGTGGTCAAATTTAAGGGTGTGGTACAAACTAAAAACTTTCTCCATAGAACCAAAAATAAAATATAGAAACAACATCAACTACATAGCTACCTAGCTAGGAGAACAGTAGTTCACCCCTACAAATATTTGTTAGGTTATATTCTACGCTGCCATGATAACTTTAATATGTATGTAACACAAATACCCTTTAATGCAATAAATATTATTATTATTATTAAAAAAAAAAAAAAAATCGCGAAAAAGTTATCAACTGTTCCATACGAAACTACAACACCTACTTGACTCAATACTAAACGGCTGATTATTACCTATACAATCGCAAAACTAAAAAGAAACTCAAGTACCTAGGTTGATGAAATTAAAATACTGTAGGCGGGCGGGCGTATCGCGTGTTTACGTACCGCGCGGCTGTAGGTAATTAGTTCTAGAACAGGGCCGAGTCACAATACTGTATAGATAATATTACAGTCATTGATTACCGTGCCTTTTCTAACCATATCACCATTCACAATACTTATCATAGTCTATATACACATGCTAAACTCAGAACCGTCTGAAAGCTGCACAGATGCTATCATACCAACCAGTAAGTAAAAGCTGAACGGTTTATATTCATAGAAAACGACGTGCAAAACTGGCCTTGGATGGTCGCCCGTGAACCTCCTTTGACGTTTAAATCCTCCATTATCTGTTTACAGATACACTGACAGTAATTCAATGTCTGAATTAAGCGTCAATAATTTACGATGGATATCTTTCCTCTTGACGCGCACGGTGGATTCGCGCGTCAGTACATCGTATGTGCAAAGCATTACAGTTCTTTATTGTTGTTATTTTTATGTGAAGAGATACAGATGGTATTGGGATTCTTATGTTTACATATGGTACGGGTTGTCTATTTTCCCCCAACTTGTTCTTTTGAGGATTCCGTGCCAAAAAAATTAAAAAGGAACCCTTATGGTGCGACTCAGTCTGTCTGTCTGTCACAGCTGGATATCTCAAGAACTACTAATGCTGTCAACTTGAAATTTAGAACAGTTTTAGATGACGTTTGCCCAACTATTTTGCAAATAAGAAAGAAATAAAAATAGATATATATTTTTTGCAACAGATATATATTTTTTTTACATTTTTCATCAAAAGTCGAAAACAATGCGGCAAAAAAAAAGTTTAAGAATGTGCAAACTGCGCTTTTTCATATGGTACCCCACATGCCCTAGTAGCCCCCCACTTCGAATTATTCAGAACCCCTTTCAGTCCCTGTTACAAAAAATATACATGTATTTTTATTTCTTTCTTATTTGTAAAATAGTTGGGCAAACGTCATCTAAAACAATTCCAAATTTCAAGTTGATAGCATTAGTAGTTCTTGAGATATCTAGCTGTGACAGACAGACAGACAGACTTAGTCTCACCATAAGGGTTCCGTTTTTACCATTTTGGCACGGAAACCTAAGAACGCTATGGACGTGGCTGAACGGTCAAAATGATGCCCACTGCGATCAATTGTCATTTTATTGTATGTTACGCAATTACCTCGCTGCTTTAGACACCTACTGTCTAAAGCGCAGACCTGCACAGGTGCCTCCACAGTTATGCATGCCTAGTCACTATTAGCCAAGATGTGCTAGTTTCCGATGAAAACACGCAGCAATGACGCTAGTCGCCGAAAGCTATGCGATCAAAACAAAATCAAAACGATGGGAAATAGCGAAACAATCGCTGGCACCGCTCCATTTCCTGTGAGAAACATTATTAGAGAACAGTAGATACACCGCTAAAATGGTCCCGTGACGCTTATTATACACGAGAGTAACGATTTACATACGCCGCGCCGTGGTGAATTCAAATTAATCATGTCAAAATGTGTCGCATGAATCAGAGGAGCTTTTTGTTTGACATCATGTCGTATTAAATATTACATAATTATAGTTATTATGCATATTTTATATTCTTTTCAACGTGATATTATATGCTTAGTTCGGTTGGGAGAAGCTAAGAGTATACGACTAGATTTCTGTGATTACAGCAAGCCTTAAAATGAGATCAGAATAAGAATCAGAATATTTTGCATGAAAAAAATACTGGTCCTTTTAGTCTGTTGCCAAAAATGTACTAATGTCTTATAAAAAAATCTCTGAGTATTTAATTGCCAGTTTTTGCATGTACAAAAAGCGTTTAATTTATCTAACTAGTTGCCTATATTAGTCTTAGGTAGACTAATACTGGGACATCCCTGACACATTATCCATTTCCACAATACTTGTAAATAAATGCAAAAGTGAGTTTGTTTGTTACGCTTTCACGCCAAAACGGCTGAACTAAATTGGATGAAATTTGACACACGGAGAGACCATGACCTGGGTAACGATATATGCTACTTTTCATCCTAGATCATAGACGAAGTCGCGGGCAAGAGCTAATAATTTAAGTCCATAATTTTAAAGTAAGTAGTTAATTTATTTACTCAGCAATGGCAGTTTATTCTGTTTGTAAGTTTAAAATTCTAAGGCATATCATAAATAGCTACACGCGTGCTTAGAATTCTAGTGCATGCGTCATTCGCTTAGAATAACAAGTGCAGGAATAGACTTCGGACATTAGGACCAAAAAATAGATCGCGGCGAAATGGTGATGATAGAGACATTGTTCTAAGAATACAGGGTGGGTACTATAGAGACTCTAGAAGAGAGCTCCTCAATGTAATTATACAGCGATAGGGTTTCATCAGAATATTATATTGATAGAAAGATTTTAGGTACGTTAACCCGTTAAAACTAGCCTGACTCTACTAAACAAAATTACTTTTTTTTTCGGATTGTAAATCATCAAATGAAGGAACACGGGTGGGTTTTAGTCAGTAAGAGTCTGACACTCCCTTCCGTGATTTACCATCCGCAAAAAAAAAAAAAAAAAAAAAAAAAAAAAAAAAAAAAAAAAAAACCCCGCTCTGTGTGGAGCGGAAGGGAGTGTCAGACTCTTACTGACTAAAGCCCACCCATATTCCTCATATCCTTAGCCCTTTATGTTCCGGGCCAGCGATAACCCTTTCGGACAATCCCGCGATTAAACAACATGATGGGCTTAGTTTCAGTAACAAATCCAATAAACTGAAATATCTTACACGTGTAGGGAAAGGAAAATCGTTTCAGGAATTCTCTTGAAGAATCCGAGTCGAAATTCCAAGCAGAGGAACTAGGGAAATGTGTGTTCAGCAAGCTAGAAGTGCAAAGGTGATGCAAGGGAAACAGTTTCATTACTTAGAAGTCTGTCTAAGTAATCAAACTGTTTCCCTTGCCACACAAAACATAGGTACGTATGATAAAGACAAAAAATACGTAGACACAAAAGTAAATGTTCCAATTTAAACAGTCGTTAAAAAACAACACCCTGTGCAGGAAACTGCACAGGGTGTTGTTTTTTACCAGTTCGAGAAATAGTTCGTTAATTAAAAGGGAGATAGAAAAGGGATGTGTAGAACGATCGAGATACGATCACTGGCTTTTCTTAGTCCAGGTTTTCTTAGTAATAGGGTTCCGTTATTATCCTTCGGGTACGGAATCCTATTACTAAGACTCCACTGTCCGTCTGTCTGTCGGTCACCAGGTTGTATCTCATGAATCGTGATAGCTAGACAGTTGAAATTTTCACAGATGGTGTAGGTATTTCTGTTGCCGCTATAACAACAAATACTAAAAACAGAATAAAATAAATATTGAAAGGGGGCTCCCATACAACAAACGTGTTTTTTTCGGCGTTTTTGCCTTGTGCTACGGAAACCTTCGTGTGCGAGTCCGACTCGAACTTGGCCAGTTTTTTTCTGACGATCTCTTCTTCAACCTGTTATAATCATCTGCCTAGCCTTTTCCCAACTATGTATGTATGTTGGGGTCGGCTTCCAGTTTAACCGGATGCAGCTGAACAGTATTTTATATGGATCGATTGCCTATCTGACCTCCACAACCCAGTTACACACGACTACTTATCTACCTAATTACTTCTTCAAGCTGTGTCCACAGAATAATGACTGTAGTGTACCTAGTAGATTCATGCCAGTATTTCAGGACAAAAAAAATAAACTAAAAATTTAAGATTTTCTATGAAGCGCTTTCCACTTTTGACCGGTCTACCCAAATATTTAATTATAAATTTCTTCACAATTATATGCTAATATATATTATAATAATTATATAATAATAATAGCAAACCTTAAACAAAGTCTAAGAATACGCGGGCTATTTGTCTTTTGTTTTATTTTAAATGAGTTGCATCGCTGAATGATACGAGTTCATTGATCCGAAGCCATGTGTATTTTTTGAACGAGAATGTCATAACAACAGCTTTGTTTTGTATTTCGCATTATCTTCATTAGGCACGTGTTACATTTCACCATATTGAATAAACAATGCAATCATGCATAAGTACCTAGGTACTACTGACAACCAAAGAACAAAGTGGTATCTAAACCACTGTCCCCTAAGTAGGTACTAACATTTTTATATTTATTTCTGGTTTAATTTAAAAAGCCAGATACTGTCCTCGGTTTACGACATAGGATGGCCCAATAGAAATGTTCAACCGAAAACAGTAGCTTTTAGGCTGAAGTCGTTTCTCTATCTAATCATCTACACAGGTTGATATATGTATTACTTCCCACCTAGACTTACGGCCTATGTCTAAGGCCTTTTACAATCAAACACTAAAGTTTTCCACCATACGTGACCAACTGGTCTTCAACTGTCCAATTTTATTGTAAGTATTACTAGCTGTCCCGACAGACATTGTCTAGACACGTGGCGTCATCTATTATAATAACGTTATAGTTGTTTTCCTCGGGAACAGCACTTTTTTTCGGGATGAAAGGTACCCTATGTCCGTTTCTGTACACCTGACAAAGTATATGCAAAATTTCAGGATGATCGGTTCAGTGGTTTAGGCGTGAAAAGGTAACAAACAAACTTACTTTCGCATTTATAAATATTAGGATGATTTATTTCAAAAGAACACACCCTAAATTATAGATATTCATCGAAAATTTTATTCCGCGAGGGACATTTTCGGCGGGTCAGCCAAAACATGTCAGTCATTCCGTACATTGGATCGAGGAGGATGCGTATCCATCGTTTGAAGCACGGAAATACTCGTAAATCGTTTCTGGACCACCCAGAAATGCCTGAAACTGAGACTTTATTGTTTTATAGCGGAAATATATTACGGAGATGTGAAATGGAAGAGTGTTTCTCGGTTTTGGTTTTTAGAAAATTGTGTCAATGTGTCAGACAGAACGAAAATATAAACTATATAAAATTTACATTAGGCAATTGAAAAAGTTTTCAAGTTAACAGCGACTTTGAACCAAGTATTCTGAAAATAATAGTTTAAAAAAATATTCTTACTAGTTTTCCATAACTTCAACTTCAATTCAAATGCCTACGCCATTCTTACATAATTTAACCTTGTCAACTGAGCAGGTAACATACCAAACAAACAACATACTTTACAAAACTTCTCCACTTCTCTAGTATTAAAATAGTTAGGCGGCCATTTTCTAACATTCCCGGCAGCCATTTTGCATTAACGGGTCACCAGGGATGCCGGGAAAATGGAAAATGGAACCAATCCACTTACCCACTTAATTTAGTCGCAGATTTAGACGCAGCAAATAGGTGACACCATAAAACGGCTTAGATTATCTTTTGAGAAAACAGGTCACTCATAATGTAAGGGAATACTGACTATATTCCCGAAAATGTATGCGTTTCTGTAAGCCGGTAGGTAGGTCAAAGACCCCGGACCGGGTGCCCCGAAAAACAATATTGCGGACAAAATTCGCGTATTTTATCTGCTCACTGATCTCTTGGCAAGCATTACACGAGATAAACATCGATCCTGTAGAGATTTTGGGATTATCGAATTATATACAACGTACTTAAAATTCTGTTTACCATATAAGAACGGGATCCATTGAGAAATGTTCTGTACACCTATAACTTTTGTCTTTATCTTATCTGTGGGCTTCAATGGCGTGTAGTCTTGACTCACGAAATGCTTGCATCAGTGTTCAATGCATTTAACATGACTTTTTTATGGGTTTACACCCAACATGTTGATCATTCATTATTTAATTTAACTGTTATGTTTTACTGATAAAAATGTTTCCTGCCGAGTTCGTTTCTCGTAAAACCAGAAACATTCCACTTTAGATCTGGAACTGGTTGGTTTTATCAATGCGGAACCTCGTAATGCAATGGAAAAACAGCGATACTAACAAAAAACAAGACATTCTCTCATAGAATGCTCCTCATTTAGTTACTGGTGAAGTTACAGCAAGGCTTTTAAACTTACTTTACTGCCAGCAAAACAAGTTAAAAAGTAATTTGCTTCAAATGCAACGTTGTGTCACCTCTCCGTCTGCGCGGAAACCGCTGTCAAATATTTTCTCATTTTACTTGACCTCAGCAAATTGTAAACGAAGAGTTATGAGTTCAGCGGTGACGGTAAATGCCTGTGTTTAATTTGTGTCCTCTGTATTTAATAAAACACGGTAGCTAATGGCTCTAGGTGTATATTATTATTATTATGAGCTTTAAGTGCGTGTCATCAATTAATTATCATTAACTGCAATTATTTACAATCAACACTAATTAATTTTGATTGCACAATAGCCAGGTTTGATTGATAAATGCAATTAAACGAAACGTGAAACAATAAATTATTCATGAAACAAGCTATTGTTTTGTTGTATAATGAATTGTTAATACAGGCCAATAGTTAACAATGGCCCAGCTGACCTATATACGGAATTTCAGTCTGTCATTTTAAAATGTTTCAGTTTTCATCGAAGCTGAAGTTATTAAATTTTGTACCCTTTCAACCGTGCTGAAATCAATTTTAGCGCTCGAAGAGATATTTCAACAATATTTTGTTGAAAAATCTCTTCATAAAATTATAATTTGTGACGTAGTTTGCGGGGTCCATTATCAAAGAACTTTATGGCTGAAAAACGAACGAAATGGATAAGACAATGTATTTAGTTCGTAAGACTGATAGAGTGACAGTTTGCGTATGAAAGATCGCAATGAAACTAAGATTTTAAAATATTTAAAGACTTTGAAGGTAAAGCTTTTAAAATAGAATTAATTATCAATTCATCAAAAGCTGAATGAGTTGTTAGACGTATGGAACATTCATGGGTAATTCTTCAGGGACCAAATTTTCGATGTCTGTGGATATATTTCTGTAACCAACTAAAAAAACGGCATGTAATATTTTTTTTTGTACAGTTTAGCTTTATCCCTTACTAGGACAAATTATTTTTTTTTAATAATTGCTGTCTAGGTACAAAATAAAAATATTTGAAGGTCGTTCTTCTGATTCATATAGCGCGTCCGTTTGCCATTTTCCGGAACAAAATGGTCGATGTCGCATTTTCCCTTTGATACATCAATATAAATTATAATTATATCGAAAGGAAATGAATTGTCCTCTTACAAAAAAAATGTGTATTAGTTATAACTACGTTAGTCTGTTTATAAATAAGTAAAAAAGAAGTGTCCGGCGTTTAATACTGATTAATGTGGCGTAAGCTGCACTTGACCGTACTTGGTCGGGTAATAATAATGAGAGTCTGGCTTCCAGCGCGGGGGGAAGCCAGTCGTGCAACGGACGACCTAGAAGGTGGATGTGCGGCTGGTTGGCTTAGATCCGGTGTTACGAAGGAAAATACCTGATTCATCTGTGTTTGGTTCAGGTGGTATCCTGATTACAATGCCTACTTTATAAAATTTATTTTATTGTTTCAAAACTTCAATCTGTGTTTCGTATGATGCTTTTGGGTTATAGATTCTTGTAGAAAAATGAAAATAATGAAGTCTGTATGTACGATGAGTTATGCATGATTGTAGGCAAAATCCTGATTCATCTGTGCCTGATTCGTATGGTCAAAACCCCATATGAATAATAAAATAAATTAGTTTTTCCCCTCTCCAGCACGATAGGAGCGCTTTTGTTGCGTAATTCTCCTTGTCCAATTTTTGACCGTGTACAAGTCAGTAGTTTTAATCTTATTTATTATTATTTACTTAGCCATAACCTTTTGAATAATAAAAAATGACAGGAGTATAATCTTGTTCTAAATATGATACTTTTGATATGTCTTAGTCCTATTTAAGAATTAATAATTATTGTTTAGAATTTACATTCATAACTAACGGTGTATTTATTACTTTTTATTTCTGTTTCTGATTAATATGTAACACATTCTGATTCATCTGGGCACAAAATTAATATCTTGAAAACTACTTTATAAAAACGAGTCCCTCACTCAAATATATGTTATTTAGTATACCTATTTTCATATGAACATGTGTTACAGAGCTGAAAGTGAAATTAAATTTTGGCCATATGGATCAGTCAAAGAATCAAATTTCGAAGAACTACCCTCATATTACCGAACCGTTTAAATTCTACTTGAACATGTTGTATAGATCAATCGAGCGAGCACGCAGACTGAATAGGTATGATTATATTGTGGAAACACGCGTCGCTGAGCTTTGTGGAATTGTGAATTTGAAGCCTTTAATGCTATCAAATAATATACAGGGCTATTGGTGAAACATTAACAACCTTTTAAGAGGTCATTGTTCTCATCATTATGAACAACTTTTACCATGGGACCAAACCTGAAAAACCGAAAAAAAAAATCAGCTGTTCCCTACATTTTGTTTGACGAGCTATACGAACATAAATGTAGGGAACAGCTGTTTTTTTTTCGCGATTTCAGGTTTGGTGCCATAGTAAAAGTTGTTCTTTTTGCCAGCCTTTATAGTATGCCGAGGATAAGATTAATCTGGCCACAATAGCTTTCTTTTTCAGCACATGCAAAGTTGAAGAAGCAGGTACGATGGTTTAAGAGCGCAGGCGCTACACCTGATGCAATATTCACTGAAATAGCTACAGAAGCTTTCATGAACATCTAACGATATTTGCATAATTATAGAGACAGGAAGTTTCTACCTTGTTCCGAGGCAGGGAGTCTACTCCCTAAGAATGTTGTCTGTAGTTACGGGCGTTTCCTTCTCCGTATCACTTAAGTACGGACATAAGATTAGTTCGGGCACCAAACTAACAATGATAGTAGATAGCAGGGTAATTGCGTAACACACTATCAGTAGCAATGGATTTCATTTTGACAGTTCAACAGCATTCATTGCGTTATTTGCATTGTTGAGCAGACACATTTTTCGAACATAAGGAGCAATGGATTAGCAATATGCTTCAAAATGATTCAAATTGAGCGTAATCGTGTGTTACGCAATTAGGGTGCCGATCTGCATTGGCGTAGTTAGGGATTTTCTATTGGGGGCAGACGTACAGCTGAACTAATCACAGTCATCGAGAGATCAAAAATCTTCGTAATAAATAATCCCAACAAAAACATTTCATGTAAAGTAGGTTGCCAAGACTTCAATAAAGCTTTCACTATTAAAAAAATATCAGATCTAATGTGTACGAGCCAAGCCCGTAACTCTACAAACCTGACATCTTGGTCAAAATGTACGGCTCTAATAAAAACCCTAATATAAAGCGTAAAGTAAGTAAGTAATGTCTGTGTGATGCCGGACTTAAAGAATAGCACCACACCATACTTCCCGTGGGTGTCGTAAAAGGCGACTAAGGGTCGTACCGGAGAAGGGCAGCAACGTTCTTTGTGCATTCCACCACCATACCATACTGCGATCGGCAACCCGCCTGCCAAGCGTGGCGATTATGGCAAACCCCTCCCAAAAAATGACAAGCACAAAAAACACTTGTTTTTTTTATTTTGGGTGAGGCCTATGTCCAGCAGTGGACGTCTTTCGGCTGAAATGATGATGATGATGAAGTAAGTAATTCTTCAATACTGTCAATTTTTCTGGGGTGGGCAAAGAAGTTTCTAGGGTAGGCATTGCCCACCCTTGCCCCCCTAGCTACGCCCATGCCGATGATGTGTTTTGCCTGTCCATAAAGTTTAATATGACACTTGTTTTGACTGATCACTGATCAGTTACTTTTGGATGAGCCCGAATCTTCGTTGACTTAGAAAGTACACCCCCAACAACAGCACTGTAGAAACAAATTCGAATATGACACAAACAATTAGACGCAAGCATAACCGGGAGACAAATACTTGCTTAACATGACAACATAATTAAACACCTAACCAGTAACCACGTGGTCGTTAATGGCTGCCCGCGGCTGTCAGGACCAATTTAGACGCGAATTGATTGCACACATAAACTCATGCGCCTTTTATTCACTTTGCGTCTTTGTGATAAAAATAAGCGCGTAATTACGCAGCGTTCTGTTTGGCGGTAAAATGTTCTTATGCAAGGATTTAATTTGTATTTTTAAAGCTTAAAAATCAAAGGCCTTTTATTTTTGCGCCTGGACCGCCAAATTACTCGTTTTACATTTAGCCGTGGGCCCGTGGCTTATAATTTACGAGAAGATAAAACGATACTTACACGGAAAACCATGAGAAAGGATTCGTTGTATAGGTACCTACACGGACCACTAATTTTAAAGGAATGCCAAAAACAGGTAATTTACTAAAAATACTTTTATTAGAAGGTGCCCTAACTTCCAGGGCTTACTTTACCTTATGTAAAACTAGCCGTGCCTCGCACATTAGTCTCGACCCTGTGTGAATATCGGTATAAAAAGTATCCGATGTCCTAATCCAGGTCATGGTCTACTTTGGCGCCAAATTTTATCCAAATCCGTTCAGCCGTTTTAGCGTGAAAGGTAACAAACAAACATTAAAAACTCAAATCTTTTCTAGATTTTTGTAACAAATAAACATATTAAAAACTCAAATCTTTTCTCATTATTATGAGTATAAAATAATATTCATAAGTATGTAAGTGTATTTAGTATATATTCTCATAATATTTGTTTTATTTTATTAAGTGAATTGTTTTTGGATTTTGTGTAATTTTTTTTCTCTTTTACTCTTACACACGCTGCGCGCTGTCTACATTTCTTTATCTACTTTGAGCCTGAAAGAGATTTCTTTAGAAATAAGCATCATCTTTGTACCTATTTTTCTGTCTTTTTATATATGTAGGACATAAATGGTTAAATAAATATATAAAATATATTAGACATTTTTAGACATTTTATCAATCTTACTTAATAAAAAGTTACCATCTACCTATATGTACATACATAACAAAGCTGAAACCAGAACCCACTCAGTCATTATTCACTTCACTGGCTACATTTTCATCTGATATATTTTAAGATTCTAAATTAATTCTTCATCTCATTAATCATGTGTGACGTTCGGATTTATTACTGTCTAATTTATATAAACACCTTGATTCAGAGCACTGCGCATAAGAGTTGAAAATACTACTATTATAAAGGCGAAAGTTTGTGAGGGTGTGTGTGTGTATGTTTATATGTTTGTTACTTCTTCACGCTCAAACGTCTGGACCAATTTGGATAAAATTTTGTATGGAGGTAGCTGACACCCTGAATTAACACATAAGATACTTTTTATCCCGATATTTAAGCGGGTAAAACCGCGGGGCGCTACTAGTGAAAATTTAAAAATGTTTATGAGTTGAGAATATGACTGTGTCTTATAAATAACTAGCTGTTGCCTGTGTCTTCGTCTGTGATCTAGGACGAAAGTAGCCTTTGTCCTTCTCCTGGTCCCAGGCTATACCTTTCTCTCAAATTTCATACAAATCGGTTCAGTGGTTTAAGCGTGCAAAAGTTCACAGACAGACAGAGTTTCTTTCGCATTTATATTTATATAATTATATAGCAAAATGAAAGTAGAAATGTGTTAATGTCGATGATTCTTAGAAGGTTGACAGAAAGTAAGAATGTGTTTATTTAAAACGAACAACAAGTTAATCTGAGAGTTACGGACTTGATAAACCGTATCAATCGCCATACATAACATTTTTAAGTTACATAGCCACAACCAGCAACTGTCACACTACTTGAAGGTGACCCCAACCTTACAAATTCTCGCAATGAACATCTGGTTAAACATGTGCGCTGGTCTGTTAATACGACACTGACCTAACCGAAGAGCCCGACCTTTCCTTTCTCTTCAATTTCAATTACTTCTGCAATAAAAGAGACATAGAACACTAACAGGGAGTGTAATATAGTTTAGCGGAAGTCAACAACGAGCCGTGTTTTGTTCAAAACAACCGCTTACAAATGTCACACGCAAATAATAGAGATTTCTCCGAAGTCTATTATAGATCGACTATTGTGGGACATATATCTTCCTACATACTGAGCCGAAGAGGCGCCACAATTGCCGGTCATTCACCTCTCAACCACACGTTTCCGCGTGCATTAACATCATCAATTGGCGAACAATATTAAATGTCTATTAAAGCCGAACACGTATACCGTAACTTAACAAACTCGGCGCTTGTTCGTTTCGTATACAGAAGATTCACAAACTCCACCCCATACTTGACAAGTTGCGTCTTAATTGGAAAACTTTGGTCCTTCGAATCTCTAGGAAAGACGAGTATCTATATCGGAAATTGTAATATTCTAATTGGCTTCGTGGAACCGTATTTCCGTTAGTCAGAACGAGCTAATATTTTATTAACTGTGTTAATGTTTAAAGAATCTGTCTTTTTGTTTTATATTTTTCGTTGTCTTCTCTATTACTAGTAATTTTCATTGTTCTTGGAAACATATCGTCTTTATTTCTCACTAGCTTCCGCCCACGACTTCGTTCGCGTGGAAGTCTAGCACCACCATATACTAAGAAGAAGAAGCCACGTTTCCCGCTCGCACTATTACTTCGTTTTCGCTTAGCGTTTTTTCTGAGTTTTTTTTTCTTTTTGCTTTGTAAAAAAATTGGACTACCTATGTAAATACAAATTTTCAAATCCGATTGATAATTCCAGAGATTAGTGCGTTTCATACAAACAAACTCTTCAGCTTTATTATTAGTAGTAGTTATATATTTAGTGGCTAAGACCAATAACTACTAAATTCTTAAATTTAGTTTACTGATCATATTATTCGGTCGGCTGGTTCCGAGAAAGGTGTGACGAGTCGTTCAAACGCCTGTTGCATTATAAAATCTATATCGAGAGTAGATGATGATCATCCATCCATCCATGATCCATCGCATGGTAACCTTTTGTTACGGATGGTTGGTCCTTCGACCTATGTCTTAACTACTCGTTGTCGCGTGACGATTAAATTGATATGTCAGGTACAGCTTGAGAGCCATGTTTCTTACACATTATGTATTTACAAAGAGACGTTATTAGCTGTCGTTAACGTTCTTACCAAGCTTTTATTTAGTTTCACCTATTGAGTTATGTCGTCGATAATTGAAGAGAGACCTAAGACAGTACATTGAGGTACTTGTGATATATGTCATATGTGTTTATATTTTCATCTTTAGCTAACTAGATTACTATCACGCTTGTATTAATTCGTTTTGTTAATTAGTTGGTACTGTCTCTCTACAACTATCCATTAGATATCGATTAGCGAGTTATGTATGGGTGACCTTTATAATCCATTATCGTTTATGGCTTTTTCTTAGGTAAGTATTACAAACAACATAACATCTATACAAATAGACAGAATTAATATCTGTTTGTACTGTCAATATAACAGTGTTTTTACTAAATGCATATGAAAGTAGATACGGTAAGTACTTGGAACAAAAAATAAATTTTATTTTTTTGGTCGTGCTGTCTGTTTGTTCCGCTTAATCTCCGAAACGGCTGGACCGATTTTGATAGAGATACTCGACACTTTTATCGACATACCACGCGGTCGGAACCTAGTAAGAAAATACAGCAAAGCAGTCCTCACACGTAAATCAGAACTCAATAATGTGAAAGGCAAAGATGGAATGTATAAAGATTAGGTAAGTACGTAAACATACAAAAATGCTCCCACATCATTATCGCAATATATAATTACAACGCGTTACAAATATTTGTACTTTGCCCTTGTTGTTCGTGGGAGAGTGGACGTGTATATAAGTGTTTATATACTACGCTGTATGTACTGTGTTTATGTCTGTTTGGCGTATGTCGCTAACGCTAACGTTCTCGGGCTAAATGGGACGTGTTAAATACATAATGAAATGACTTACGACTAACCCTATCAAGGTTAGTGACGGGTTGCTCTCTAACTATTTGGTGTGCAAATATAATATAATATTTACATTATAAGAGTATAATAATACGTAGATGACGTCAGAAGATTTTGTGATTTTCTTGAACACATGATCTAAATATATAAAACTCAAAGGTGACTGACTGACATAGTGATCTATCAACGCACAGCCCAAACCACTGGAGGGATCGGGCTGAAATTTGGCATGCAGGTAGATGTTATGACGTAGGCATCCGCTAAGAAAGGATTATTTTTTCGAAATTCCACCCCTAAGAGGGTGAATGGGGGGAGGGTGAAATTTCACGCGGACGAAGTCGCGGGCGGAAGCTAGTCAGCCTATAATGTTATGCTGGGCACAGGTCTCCTCTCTTCGAAAGGGAGTGGGCGGTAATCCACCACGCGGGCCCAGTGCGGGTTGGTAGATGTCACATGTCTTCGAATTTTTGGTTATAAGACATGCCGGTTTCCTCACGATGATTTCCTTCACCGTTTTGAAAGGGGATTGAAGATTTTTATATATGTAGAGCCTGGCATACCGTACTGTTTCGCCATTTTGTTTTTTTTTTCTTATCTCGGAAACGTGACGCTTTACGGGCTTTGGTCCTATTGTATTTTCCGTTTCCATTGATGTCAGCTATCGATTTATATATGTTTCATGAGTGGCTGCCATTTTGAAAAAATATCAAAATGGCGGAAAGGCAGGTATGCCACGAATCTTCAAAACCCTTAGGTACTTACCTACCTGAAGATTTTCTTCAAAATACTAACTTACCTTGTGTTAAAACGAACCATCAGCTTTTGGTCCTTAGATCCGCAGTGTCAATTCTCGCAAAGGATCAACACTTGTGTGGTCTCAAAGTTAATTACGTGCTGATGGGTATCAGCTGTTGGAGCGTTATGTTTATTATTTTATTAGCATGGACGGCTGCCATTATTTCTGCACCTACATTATTGCATCTGATAAAACAACACGCGCATTAAATCTCCGGCTCGCCCGGCTTGCGATCAAACACCGTGATAACCGATTTATTTTTGTAGCGAAGCGTCTAATGCGATGCTGAGCTTTCAACTAAACATACCTCGTCTCTTTTACTCGTATGGTTCTGGACGAAGTGTGACTGAGATGGATGTGTTGTTCGAAGGCTGCTGATGAAGACATGCGATACTGTACGGCTCACGTTTCGCGATTCAAAGGATTAGTTAATGAAGTCGTCCGTGTGGGATTCTCAATCAATGCTACATGTGGCAACAGTTTTGATTGATTTACGTTTATTTGATTTCTGCGTCTACATGCATTTAATTAATCCAACTGATTGATATTTCATTAAATAGTATTATGATTTTAATTACCATAACCATAATCAGCCTATAATGTTCCCACTGCTGGGACACTGGCCTCCTCTCAGTGAGAGGGAGTGGCATCTGCCAATCCGCACTGGGCCCGCGTGGTGGATTACGTCCACCACGCGGGCCCAGTGCGGGTTGGCAGATGTCACATGTCTTCGAATTTTTTGTTCTAGGACATGCCGGTTTCCTCACGATGTTTTCCTTCACCGTTTTGAGAGCAGTGGTGATGAAATAATTATGTAAAGTTATATTTGTTATGCTTGCGAATCAATATTCAACCTGCCAGTGAACTATAAATTGCAAAAACCCTAAGAAAATTTGAATTTGCTGGTGCTTCTTCCTATAACACAACCCTGGTAATTTATTGCAAAATATGAAGCAATTATTGAATTACAAAAAAAAACTATTGTTTGGACTAAAAAATTAAAACACTACTAATTTAGTATGTTGCTTGTAGAATAATCTAAACAAAAAATCAGAATGATTGTATGATTTTCATTGTAAAAAGAAAGTTTTTAGAAGTATCTTCATGATTTTTTTCTATCGTATCAAATTGGTTGTATTATGTTTTCAACACACTATCTACCTAGCATAAATCCTGAAGAATATCATGTGTCGGATTGGCCCAGACATCAGAAGTAAAACACAAGTTTATTCAATTGAACAATCAGTTATCTTAAATCTAGAAAATACAGAAATGAAATACTAAAACTAATAACGGCAAAAGGCGGTCACATAGGGCAGTACTGACTGTCAGGGACAGTGGTCCATGCACCCACCGCAATAAGGATAGTACTAATTGTCAGAGACAGCGTCCCACATCCAATAATCGGGCAGTACTGACTGTCGAGAGACAGTGGTCCGTGCACCACGACGCAACCGGTGGAAATGCGTACCGATCAAACAGCGCAGCTCCTTATAAAGGCGATCGCTAGTGGGGGGGAAACCGTTACAATATTTTACTGGATTGGATACCAAGTCCTTTAGGCCAAATGATCGATAGAGTGAATGATTTGCGTCTGGTGCACGCCGTCTCTCACAGCTGCTAATCAATGTGTCTGCCGACACATATATTTTTCTGATTTTGTTTACTGTAGTCGATCACTTTTATTGTTTCTAAAACTTTTTTTTTTTTTTTGCGTTTTTGTGTTTAGGTCCTGTAAGCCTCTTAAGTGAGACCTTCAGATTGCGCCTTAATTATCAATTTTGTACGGAAGCCTATTAAAAATCGTTTCATAAAAGCATCTTTTGGGATTTTTCCTGAAATTCCAAGCAGTTTCAATTTTACATTACGTAAAAGCAAAAAAAATTACAGAAAATTCTCTGGAGAATTATTAAATAATACCTTTTGTAGCAAATAAGCTTTTAATAACACAGACATTTTTGTAATAACCCTGTACCCAAAAAAATAATGAACCAGTTCCATATTATACAATTTCCAAGAAAATATATTAACAATTCTGTAAGAGAGATATCCTGAAGGAATATTTTAAGGGCCGTCGTATTACGATCGTACAATCATTTATTATGATTGATAGCCCGTGGCAACAGAAAATAGAAATATATAGAAGGTTCACTGGAAACAAAAGCTTGCTTGTGAAAAAGCGACTCTAGTGCAATGTGCTTGTCAAGAGAAAAGACAGTCGCATTCGCTTGACACCTGTGCACTTATTACAATAACAATCGACCTATTCTGTAGTAGTCTTACCGTGGTGAAGGTGGGGCTCCAACTTAGGTGAAGTGAGCTCAAAGTGAGCCGTCAATAGTGTCAATCCCTGGGATGGACTGATAGCTCACTTCACCTTAGTTATTACGGAGAGATTTTTACAGACTAGACCAGCAGGATCCAATGGTCAGATAACTTCTATCTAAAGAACAAATCTAGCGGCTTGACATATTTTATATCCTATAACAAATATTTGCGAAAGTATGTTTGTTACCTTTTCACGCCTAAACCACTGAACCGATCATCCTGAAATTTTGCATATACGTGTCAGGTGTACAGAAACGGACATAGAGTACCTTTCATCCCGAAAAAAAGTGCTGTTCCCAAGGAAAACCACCGTGTCTTTCGAATCAAAAACAGGACAACGTCTGTCGGGTCAGCTAGTAGAATATATAGCAGTAGACAGACAGATAGAATATTATTTATTATGTACTTCCTAAACATTACAGATATAAATGTAGACATGTAATAATGTAGGAAAATTCGATTATGAGCGTATCAGATGATTTCAAGAGCTTTCATCTCGTAAACTAAGTCCTTCAAAATCAAAGGTCTTTCATTCAAACTAGGCTGAAAATTACTACTTTTTGAACGTCAAAAATTAAATAATCCACCAAAAAGCCCTTCCGTCACCGCTTCCTATTCCTTTAGCTGGGAAAAAGTGGCCTAACAAAGTCCATTAGCACACCGCTCTCTGTTAAGTTAGTCTTCTGACAATTTATCTACACTGTGGTGATATAGCTACGTCACATATCTTTCACATCCATTACATAGAGCATTGTAGGAACATGTGGCTGATGTGGCTCACTTGACATGACAAATTGCTTTAATTACGTATAGGGCTCTGCATTGTGAAATTCTACTTATAAACTTGAAGAGGTTTTGTATTTCGGAGGGATGTTTTTGGCAAGAGATAACTAAGGTAGTTTTACTATTAGCTTGTATCATCACACTGTTGCAAAGGCCTCTCCTAATGACTTGATGAGAGCTCTTTCGATCCAGGGCTACCTAATGTAGATCACTAATTGATTGTTCTCTCTAGCTCATCCCGCGATAGTTTTTTGAATTACTAGCAGCACCCCGCGTTTTCACCCGCATAAGTCTCGATATCGTGGGAATATCGGGATAAAAAGTATCCTATGTCCTACTCCAGGTCATGGTCTACCTATGTGCCAAAGGACCATGCGTCATTTTGGGCCCACTTTTTCAACATTGTTCAACAGTGATAAATTATATGTCATATGAAAGCTCATAAAGTGTACTTTATTTCATTCTATGGCAGCTAAGTTCAAATCCAGCGCGAAAACGGTTTTTTTATGCGTTTTTTAAAAATGTTCAACATTGTGCAACAGTGATGAAACCTATGTCGTATGAAAGCTCTTAAAGTGTACTTTATTTCATTCTATGGCAGCTAAGTTCAAATCCAGCGCGAAAACGGTTTTATATGCGTTTTTTAAATGCGTCATTTTGGGTTCATTTTTTCAACATTGTTCAACAGTGAGGAGTTATATGTCATATGAAAGCTCTTAAAGTGTACTTTATTTCATTCTATGGCAGCTAAGTTCAAATCCAGCGCGAAAACGGTTTTTTTATGCATTTTTAAAAAATGTTCAACATTGTGCAACAGTGATGAAACCTATGTCATCTGAAAACTCTTAAAGTGTACTTTATTTCATTCTATGGCAGCTAAGTTCAAATCCAGCGCGAAAACGGTTTAATATGCGTTTTTTAAATGCGTCATTTTGGGTTCATTTTTTCAACATTGTTCAACAGTGATGAGTTATATGTCATATGAAAGCTCTTAAAGTGTACTTTATTTCATTCTATTGCAGTTAAGTTCAAATCCAGCGCGAAAACGGTTTTTTTATGCGATTTTTAAAAATGTTCAACCTTGTGCAACAGTGATGAAACCTATGTCTTATGAAAGCTCTTAAAATGTACTTTATTTCATTCTATGGCAGCTAAGTTCAAATCCAGCGCGAAAACGGTTTTTTTATGCGATTTTTAAAAATGTTCAACCTTGTGCAACAGTGATGAAACCTATGTCTTATGAAAGCTCTTAAAGTGTACTTGATTTCATTCTATGGCAGCTAAGTTCAAATCCAGCGCGAAAACTGTTTTTTATTGCACAAGGTTAAACATTTTTAAAAATCGCATAAAAAAACCGTTTTCGCGCTGGATTTGAACTTAGCTGCAATAGAATGAAATAAAGTACACTTTAAGAGCTTTCATATGACATATAACTCATCACTGTTGAACAATGTTGAAAAAATGAACTCAAAATGACGCATTTAAAAAACGCATATAAAACCGTTTTCGCGCTGGTTTTGAACTTAGCTGCCATAGAATGAAATAAAGTACACTTTAAGAGCTTTCATATGATATAGGTTTCATCACTGTTGAACAATGTCGAACATTAAAAAAAAAGAATTTTTGCGCTCGATTTGAACTTAGCTGCCATAGAACGAAATAAAGTACACTTTAAGAGCTTTCATATGACATATAATTCATCACTGTTGAACAATGTTGAACATTTTTAAAAAACGCAAAAAAAAAAACATTTTCGCGCTGGATTTGAACTTAGCTGCCATAGAATGAAATAAAGTACACTTTAAGAGCTTTCATACGACATAGGTTTCATCACTGTTGCACAATGTTGAACATTTTTAAAAAACGCATAAAAAAACCGTTTTCGCGCTGGATTTGAACTTAGCTGCCGTAGAATGAAATAAAGTACACTTTAAGAGCTTTCATATGACATAGGTTTCATCACTGTTGCACAATGTTGAACATTTTTAAAAAACGCATAAAAAAACAGTTTTCGCGCTGGATTTGAACTTAGCTGCCATAGAATGAAATGAAGTACACGCCAAGAGCTGTCATATGACATAGGTTTCATCACTGTTGCACAACTTTGAAAAGTGGGCCCAGTGTTCATTCAAAAGTGCCCATGGTCCTTTCGTCCAAATCAGTTCCGCCGTTTTAGCGTGAAAGCGTAACAAACAAACATCCAAAAAAAAAACAAATCTTTTCTTTTTAATAATATTGGTTTAAAAAATTAATAGAATATGTCGGCAGACACATTGATTAGCAGCTGTGAGAGACGGCGACTAGATGGCGCTAGTGGAACGTGCACCAGACGCAAATCATTCACTCTATCGATCATTTGGCCTAAAGGACTTGGTATCCAATCCAGTAAAATATCGTAACGGTTTCCCCCCCACTAGCGATCGCCTTTATAAGGAGCTGCGCTGTTTGATCGGTACGCATTTCCAACGGTTGCGTCGTGGTGCACGGACCACTGTCTCTCGACAGTCAGTACTGCCCGATTATTGGATGTGGAACGCTGTCTCTGACAATTAGTACTATCCTTATTGCGGTGGGTGCATGGACCACTGTCCCTGACAGTCAGTACTGCCCTATGTGACCGCCTTTTGCCGTTATTAGTTTTAGTATTTCATTTCTGTATTTTCTAGATTTAAGATAACTGATTGTTCAATTGAATAAACTTGTGTTTTACTTCTGATGTCTGGGCCAATCCGACAAATACTTATAAAAGTTGTTTCAGTTGAAATGTCAGTTAAGTTCAAGCAGCGATACTAAGCAATGCAACAGATAAGTGGACTGAGCTCTTTTGATCACGACTACCTAAAAGTTCTCAACTTGGCCGAAAACTTAACTAGTTTTCTGTCCCGAACGTGACTCTGCTAGTAATGGCTCAGAGTAGCCATAAAAATAATACAGCGTTAGCAGTCTATGGCATGAAATAGAGCTAGTTATACTCGTTTATGGCATTTTTAGGCGCCTAATTTTGAGTCTAGCAGGTTTATTTTATATCCAGCCTAACTTTGAGTTGCTTTACCATCTTTAGGGGTGGAAAAAATAATATCTTTTTTATTATACAGGGGGGTCAAAAAGTCGTGGATAAAATGAAATAGGGAGATAAAGGAGGTCATTTCTTTTCTTTTAAAGTGAGAAATAATTTTTTATAACGCTTCAAAATTTTTGGAAAAAATTATTTGCTTTTGAAATTTGGTACCCAGAGCCGCAATATGACTTTTTTAGTGCTGATACCTACATTATCTAGTAACATAATAATACAACACCATTTGTTTTATTATTATTTTTTTAAATTAGTCTAAGTGTAAAAGAACTCGTTAAACAAAAATAGGTATTCATAACTTTTAGGGCAATTGAATTATGGCCAAGCTGTAGAAAGATTTATTGTTGGAAATGACCTACTATAACTCCCTATTTCGTTTGATCCACGACTTTTTGACCACCCTGTATATTTATTTATTGCCGTGAACACGCTAAGAAGAAGGGTGGAAGGGTACTCATGAATATAAACAATTTTACTATCTGAGATCAACTTTGAAAAGTGCTGGAAAAGCATCTGTGTATCATATTATTTTAATTGATACCTCACTCCTCAGAATTGGTTCCATAGAAAAAAAATGTTAATATTCTTAAGTACTTTTATTTCGTTTAAAGTTTTTCAAAGAATTGAAAGTCACTATGTATTCTCAAAAACACAAAATCGATTCCACAATTCCCCAGTTTCTCGTGCTCAAACAAACCCTCTGATTGTTTGTTCAATGTTTTGTTGTTGTAAAAGAAAACCGGAACGTATTCCTACTGCAATACAAGTCCTCGTGTATCGTACTAATGGAGAGCAATGGGTTGTTCAAGTTGTTTTACTGTTTCAACACACTGGGTCTACATTTTGTTGCCACTAAATTTTGATTACCATTGAAACGGCTTTATTTTGTTTTGTCTTATGGCGACTACATGACCTAAAGCGCGGTCTTTGTCGGACTGCATGGAAAAGAAAGAGAAGCGCGATGACACAACCCTGGTAATTTATTGCAAAATATGAAGCAATTATTTAATTACAAAAAATCTATCGTTTGGACCTTCGATCAATATTGATCGAAGGTTTGGACAATAAAATTAAAACACTAGTGCTTTAGTACGTTGCTTGTAGAATAAATCTGACAAAAAATCAGAATGATTGTAGGTACCTTATGTATGTATATTAGTATAGTTTTTATTGTAAAAATAAAGTTTTTAGAGGTTATATTCATGTTTTTTTTCTATCGTATCAAATTAGTTGTATTATGTTTTCAATACATTATCTACCCTAGCATATATCCTGAAGAATACCATATATTTTTCTGATTTGGTTTACTGTACCTACTTAGTCGATCATATAGATACTTTTATTGTTTCTAAAACTTGCGTTTTTTTGTGTTTAGGTCCTGTAAGCGCCTTAAGAGTAGAATTCTAATAAATATTTATTTTACAATAATCGACATCCTCAGAATGCCTGGAGACAGTCTAGGTCATGATCTAGGCTAGACCGTATTGATTTTCATTTCACGAGATGACTTATGCCCAACATTACAGTACCTACGTAGATATGGTGATTCATTAATTTAGGTTTAAAGATATTTTATTTCTCGTAAGAACTTAAATAACACAAATGAGACACAAAGTGATAAAGATACAAACTAAATAATACTTTCATATTTGCCTCTATGGCGTTGCCGAATTTAAGAGTCTTTGATAAACTGGACCCACTCGAAATGGACCCATCAACCCAATAACATTTTGATAGGTCGACTGGACCCACTGCCCAATTTCATCATTAGTACAGTCACGGAGTAAAGCCGAATCATTTAGTTTTATTTCTATGACTTAAAAAATACCAGACGGTCTACATTCATTCATAATCATTACATCACGCTTGCAATGAAGTGCAATTGTTTATTCTGTAAATAAGGATATAGGAATCACTTTTACAAGTCATATAAAATAAATAAGCTAGATGGATTCGACATTTCTATCCCTGACAAGGAATGGCGAAATAAACTCAGGGGACAAAGTCTCGTTTGGGACATTTAACTTGGTAAACATGTTTTTCCCGAGGGCTTTAGGCAGGTAGAGGTTACGTAAACCTACATTTCTCGAGTCCGGCGCGGTAAACGAGACACAATAGAAGTTTTATTGTTATTACGGCTATAACCGTATGAAAGTGCCCTTGAAAGTGTTAAGTTCATGTAATAGGGGGCGAGCCTATTGCCATCGACCGCACATTCCAGACTCCAGGCTGCTATTGAGAAATTTCTGATGGAAGAAGCCATCAAAACTGACCGGCCTGGAAATCGAACCCTCATGCTCAGTAGTTGCGACCACTAGACCAACGACAACGTCTGCCTAGCCTTTTCCCAACTATGTTGAGGTCGGCTTCCAGTCTAACCGGATGCCGCTGAATACCAGTATTTTACATGGAGCGACTGCTTATCTGACCTCCACAACCCAATTACTAGGTAATACGATACCCCTTGGTAAGACTGGTTGTCAGACTTTCGGGCTTCTGACGACCCGTAACGACTGTCAAAGACAGCCGACTGTGAATGACAGCCGGGACCAACGGCTTAACGTGCTTTCCGAGGCACGGAGAGGTCTTGATATATGTAAAGATGGTCACCCATCCACGGACCAACCGCGGCAAGCGTAGCTTAACACAAGCCTCTCGACCACTAGACCAACGACCACGTATTTTAAAGACTCCTGCAAAATTGAAATTCCGTATTCTTAAACATACTTTATCATTGTCCCCAGATCTACGCAGATGACGACATCAGCAGCATAGTGGATGGTAAAGAAGATGTGAAGGATCGTGTGTACGACTCCTTGGAGAAGCTGCATGGTCTGACCGTGCTCGAAGATGACAACCTTGGAGACGATGAGGATCTGCTGGATACTGGCGAGGATGCCGAGAGCGGTGACTGGTACCCTGACTATGATAAGAGGGCTCAACATGTAAGTACTTTTTATCTGAGTATACCACAGATATAGATAGACGTAAATAACGCAAGTATCACGATCTGAATATATGAAAACCAAGCCTGCCATTTTTTGACTACCTACTATAGCGTTACAAGCACTATGTAGTGACGGGAAAACCAAATGGATTCAAAGACGTGCCCCCGAGGCCTAGCGTCAGCGCTCACGCTCACCCAGCCAGCAGTGTACACAAGACTGAGCGCGAAAGTGGCGGCTTACGATTTTTGTACGTAAGCTGGTGCGAGTTTTGGCAAGCGAAGTAGTTGCTCTTGCGTTATTTAGGTGGATCTATTCTATGGAGTATACCATGTGTGTGGGGCTACAATACATGATTTCCTTTTTGGCGCTGGCGTTGGCAATACTAGTAGGAGTATTTTAAAATAATCTTCCAGTCCTTGTCCCATATTACGTGGGGTATATATTCTTCCCTGTATACTGTCATATATCGAAATTAATCAAAACAATATACAAGATGGCATCGGTGCGCAACCTACCGTTACCATGAATTCAGTACATGTTTCTGAACCAAAATTTTTTGTTGGTTACAGTACCTCAAGTCAAGTGGTGGCCCGGCTATGGGTTTTGCTCGACCGACTATAGCTATAGTGATTATTTATATTTGATATTTTGTATTTGATAGAATTTTTGTGCTTAGACTGGTAACATCAGTTAGGTATCGTGTTGACGTCCCCACCCTATATTTATTATGTTTTATCGATGCGATGATCGATCGAGGTATTTTAAAAATAGCGTAAAATCTAGAAAATTATTTACTGTTAAGTATATTGAGCGGTGATGTAGTGGTCAGGGGTCAAGGGGAGTCTTTACATGCGTCACCTCGTTTCGCGTCAGTTGACATTCCTCGATGGAACGACTTTTTTTATTCGTGACAATCGACTGCTTCTCCTTATGCCTTTTGTGACGTACCTCGGACTCTGACCTCGGGCTCTATTTACACTAGGTACTAAATTAAAAGACTAATTAACTAGGTAACTATATAAATAAATACAAAAGGATATTTAGGCGTCGAAGTAGGTACCTACTCGTCCGCATCGCTGTCATCCGGAAATGTGCCCAGAAGACTGGCAGCATTGCCACGTTGAATGGCAATGCTAATTCTTTAGCCAAAGAACGACCCAGCCAGAGGGCTGGGTCGTTCTCGCCGGCTTCCGGGAGTTTCCATAAAAAGGAAACGCGCACTCGGGCCCCATGACCCGGGCGTTTCGTCCCAAACGGCTCAAAGCTGTAGTTCCCCATACGGTTACAGTATTTGCGCCAGTTGAGGGTCTCATCAGCCGCAGCAGCGTCGCCAGCACAGCCTGCCGTGCTAGGAACATGAGATGGCGCAAGGGTACCGACACAGGTTGCGACCCACACCAGAGACCTACCCACCTTCCAAGGCAACAACATCATGCCGTCTGGTCTCTTCCCACGTCCCGTACCAAACCGTTTGGTTCTAATACCGCTGGTACAAGGGCTCGACGAATAATTTCGAACCCAGACAGGCGCTTTACTTTGTGTAGGTAAATCATTTACCGACTTCACAAAAAGGAGGAGGTACTATGTTCGGATGTTTGTATTTTTTTTTGTATGTTTGTTCATCGAATACTCCGCCAATTGTCGACGGATTTTCAAAATTCTTTTTTTGTTCAAAGTCAAAGTCAAATCATTTATTTCAAATAGACACATTAAAGGCACTTTTGAACGTCAAAAAAAAAAAAAACTAAATAGAAATGATTCTAGTCGCCCATTCGAAAAGGTAGTTTTCGTATGGAGAAGAATGGGCAAGAAACTCCACCGTTACTCTTTTAAAAATGTTTTACAAGGTCTTGTATACATAATAAAAATTATATGTGAACACGATGCACCCATAATAAAATTAGTCTACCACAAAAGGTAAAAAGAATTAAAAATTAAGCAATGACAGGTAAATCAAATAAGTGATAGATACATGGTGCTCACATATTTACAAGTTATTTAAAAAAAAAAAATGCAAAAGTAGTTGAACTTTAACAAGTGTGTGAGCCACTGTAGTCGCAGATTGTAAAAATGAATTAGAATAAGATGTCATAATTAAAAATATATATATAAATTAAATTAGGAACAAGTTTGATTTTGTCTAAACTTTTAGATTGTCCTATGGAGCAGGACCAGCATGTTTCCAAACATTCTTATCTTGGATATAATCCTCTAATTTGTAATATCCTTGTTTACAAAGTGTACTTTTAATATGAGTTTTAAATTTTCTTTCATTTAATTGCAATATGTCACAAGGTATTTTGTTGTAGCATTTAACACAGTACCCCATAAAAGATGTATGTACTTTAGATAATCTAAAAAAAGGTTGATCTAATTTATCTTTATTTCTAGTATTAAAATTATGCCTATCACTTATTTTATTAAAAAGATGTTGATTTTTTCTTACATACATAATATTTTCATAAATGAATTGGCAAGGTACCGTCATGATATTAACCTTTTTAAATAGTTCCCTAAGAGATTCGCGACGACGTAGATTGTAAATGGCTCTGACAGCTCTCTTTTGTAAAATAAAAATGGATTCAATGTCAGCAGCCCGACCCCATAGTAAAATGCCATATGACATAATACTGTGGAAGTAACTAAAATAGACCAAACGCGCGGTTTCTACATCTGTTAACTGTCTTATCTTTCTAACAGCATAAGCGGCGGAGCTTAGCCGCCCCGCAATAGATGTTATATGAGGTCCCCATTGTAATTTCTCGTCTAGCGTGATTCCTAGGAAAACTGTCTGATCAATAAATTCTAGTTTTTGGCCATTCAATATGATTTCACATTCGCTACTTCTAACATTCGGTAATTTAAATCTAATGCATTTGGTTTTTTTTTCATTAAGTACTAAATTATTTACCGTAAACCAATCTTGGACCTGAAGAATAGAGTTATTCACGTCGTCAAGATTTTGTGACCGTCGGTCTATTTTAAAGATTAACGATGTGTCATCTGCAAATAACACCATCTTCGGTTGATTTTGAAGTAATTGGGGTAAATCATTAATGTAAACTAAAAAGAGGAATGGACCCAATATCGAACCTTGAGGAACACCCATTGTCATTTCAGACCCTAATGAGTTTACGCCGTTTACTTGAACTTTAACCTTTCTATCTTTCAGGTATGATCTTAGCAAGTCAAGTGCTGCTTTTCTAATTCCATAGTGCTCCAGTTTCATCAGAAGTGTCTCGTGGTTTACGCAATCGAACGCCTTAGAGAGGTCGCAAAAGATTCCAATGGCATCTTGTGCTTCTTCCCAGGCGTTAAAAATGTTCTTTATTAGGGTAACACCGGCGTCAGTAGTGCAACGCCCTTTGGTGAAACCGTACTGGTGTTCATGAAAGATGGAATTTTTATTAAAGTGACGTAACATTTGATTGAGCATCAACTTTTCAAACACCTTACTGAGAACTGGTAGAATTGACACAGGTCTATAATTGTTAGGATCTTTACTATCACCGGATTTGAACAATGGTACTACTTTACTATGTTTCATAAGATCCGGAAAGACTCCTTGGTCAACACTGGTGTTAAATATGAAAGCTAAATAGGGCGCAATAGTTTCGATAAAAGATCTACATACTTTTACAGACATTCCCCAGAGATCTTCTGTTGATTTAATGTTAAGATCTCTAAAAGCTTTTATAACAGCCTGGGGGCTTGTATGCTGAAAACTAAACTCCAAAGGGCATGCCTTTACATTCTTTTTAAGTAAGGCAGCAGAAAGCGTGGGGGATGAATTTAAAGCTTCAGTAGTTTTAAGGGGAATATTAGAAAAAAAGTTTTCAAATTCCTGAGCTATTTCTACATCTGAGTTGATGGGGCCATGTGCAGTCTCTAAATTAAATTCAGTGTTAGGCTGTTTTTTCCTACCTGTTTCATTATTTATTATTTGCCAGGTAGTTTTTATTTTATCATCAGCTGATTTTATTTTATTGCTAATATAAAGAGCTTTAGCTTTTTGGCACACACTTTTAAAAGTTTTTGAATATTTTGCAACATACTGATGAAAGTTTGTATTATTCATATGTTGCTTTAAGCCATAGAGTTCAAAAAGTTTTTCCCTGCTTTTACGAATACCTGGAGTCGCCCAGTCACTAAATAAAAACTTTGTGTGAATATTTTTAGTTTTTAGTGGAAAAGTGTCATTAAACTGCGCGTTTAATATTGAAAAGAACTCGGCGTAGAATTCATTTGGGTCACCTATATTATTAAAATTCTGATCACATAACTTACTGGCCAAAGAATTATTTAATTTCTCTAACTTTTTACATGTAATTGTCCTAAACCTTATTTGAATTTTTTGTAAAGGCATGTAGGAGCTAAATGTTATTTTTTGTCCACTGTGATCAGATGGCAACTTATTTACAATTTCTTTGTGTAAGTAATCACAATTACAAAAAACATTATCAATACAAGTGGCAGAAGAAGCTGTCACTCGGGTTGGTTCAATAAAAACATTTGACAAATCAAATGACCTAAAAAGACTTAACAATCTGACAGTATTCGAGTTATTTTCCAATAAATTAATATTAAAATCTCCACATACTATTATTGACTTACTACTAGTACTAAGTTTCTTTAACACATCTTCCATTACAGAATCAAACACCGATAGATTCTGGTAACTTGGAGGTCTGTATACACATACTATAACATGCTTATCAAGCTCAACACAGGACAATTCAATGGTGTGTTCAACAGACAGTCCGATTATGTCTTTTCGTTCTTTTGATTTAATAGAATTTTTAATTAATATTAATGATCCGCCATGTATCATACGTTTTCGGCTGAAATGGCTAACTACACAATAATTTTCATAATTAATTGACTTTACTTGATGATCTTTCAACCAATGCTCTGTTAAACAAATGACATCAAACTTGGTGTTTTCCAAAAACAATTCTATTTCCAATAATTTGGAAGCGCAACCTTGGATATTCTGATTAAATAATTTTAAAATATGTTGCACTCCCTTTGGTTTTTTATTATTATTAATTATATTGCCAGAAGATACCTTTTTATTATTCTGTAATAATAATTTGGTATTTGAAGGGGTAACTTCTGTTGTCTCACTGACTAGTTTAAATAGTTATCCGGAGTGACCTCCACAACTACAACTGGAGAGTCTGGATTGCCCGAGTATGTTCCAGCGGGAGGAGAATATCCTATCTGACTGGTAGTAGTCTCCAAGGATGTTGGTATTATAGGTGGTGGTGGTGGTGGTGGTGGTGGTGGATCCTCCTTCGTACAACATGACGATCCATAATTAATCACCATGTTGTTAGTATAACTAGGCAACACGGACTCGTCACTAATACTAGAACTCGTTATATTAGCTATAACCTCGTTAATATTATATGCTATCAACATAGCAATCATATGTCTACATTCCCCAGACAGAGATATAGTTCTCTGAGTTAACTTAATACCACTAACAAACTTGTTAGTGTCAAAAAACAATAATTTGTCTCTATGACAACATGTCAGATTGTGAATAGTATTATTCAACTTATAAATATAATTATTTTCATTGTATGATAAAGTATCTGAGTAAGGAAAAGCACACAACATTAGCTTACCTATGTTTAACTTTAATAAGGTGTTTACACCATCCACTATGTCCTTTCTGGTAATACCAGTGCTATTACCTAATAGCAAAACCATAGTACAATAATTATCAAGGTTTGCATTGGCAATTCTTTTTATCATTTGTTTAAAACTTATGTTATGGTAACTATGATTGGTAAAACTATGGCTTAGGTAATTGAGTAGAATTTTTCCAAAGCCAGAACCTAACTCGTCACAAAAAAATATTGATTTGTTTATCTGTGTGGTCTCTGCTGGAAGAGCTAACACCGGAAGGGGTAAGTCAGACTGAGGTTGAAGAGGTGGTGGTTGGTTGGCACTGCTGCATGAAAGATCATTTGTCAGAGACTCATACCTCTCAGCTAGGGAATGCAATCCGGATTATCCGTAATCCGAAAAATCCGGATATCCGCACATTTTTACTAGACTTCCAAATCCGGATTTGAAAATCGAATCCGGATTTTTTGAATAATTAAATTTTTAAGAAATAGTAACAAAAAAATCGTTTCGGCTCTGGGGGAAGCGAGCAGGGCGCGGGACGCGGGCCGAGAAAGTATGTGAGGCGTCCTTGATCATTCCGTTCATTCCGCTTACAAGTGTCTTCAGAGTGCATTCCGCCTACAAGCGTCGTATCAGAGCGTGCTTTTTCCGCAGCATGAATTATGTGAATTCGCAGCAGGTTAAACGACAGCACTTTAGATGCCTTATTATTTTTGAGGTCATATAGCATTGTACCGAGGTCCTCCATGGTCTCAGTCACGACTACGATATCGGTGGCAAACCGAAGGTGGGTTATGTACTCGCCATTGATGTTAATGCCAGCCCCTTTTCAGTACAGAACCTTGAAGACATCCTCTAGTGCACTGGTGAACAATTTCGGAGAGATAACGTCTCCCTGTCTCACACCTCGCTGCAGAAGGATAGGTTTCGAGGTCTGATCCTGGAGTCGGACTGACATAGTAGCGTTTTCGTACAGACACTTCAGCACCTCGATGTACCGATAGTCGAACTGGCACCGTTGAAGAAATTGCAGTACAGCCCATGTCTCGATCGAATCAAAGGCTTTCTCGTAGTCCACAAACGCTAAGCAGGGAGGTAGGTTATATTCTTCGGTCTACTGTATAACCAGTCGCAGCGTATATATGTGGTGTAAACCTGCGCGCGAGACGGTTCGTGATGACTCTCAAAAACACCTTGTACAGTCACGAGCAAAAATATGTATACACTTGGCTTTATTCAAAGCCAATTTTCTCCTTTATTTTTTAATGAAATTTTATGTTATTACGAACATAGTATTTTCGAACCCATAGGTTTATGTAAAGTGTCGTATTTCAACGTTGCATTTGTTATTTTACGAAAAAATCGCAGTTGAAAGTGGCCAAGTGTTGACATATTATTACTTGTGACTGTACACATGGCTCAGAAGTGAGATGGGCCTATAATTATTAAGAAGGGCATTGTCGCCCTTCTTAAAGAAAAGTATCACCACACCTCTGTTTCATGCCTGTAGTGATTTACCCACGAGTATGACAGAACCAAACAGCTTCTGAAAGGCCTTAGAAACGGGTTTTCCGCTGGCCTTCACGAACTCGGCCGTAATTACGTCATCACTTCGCGCCTTGTTGTTTTTGAGCTGCTTCAGAGCCATCCTCATCTCGTACAGGCTGACGTCCGGGATGTCTTCGGTGTAGTGTTGGGTAAATCTCGTTCTTGGGTAGTTTGCCAGATTTGTAACAGGGTTACTTGTTGATTTGTATAACTGACCATAGAACCTCTCGATCTCTCTTAACAGCACAGGTTTGGCGGACACGATCCTGTCATAATCGGTCGTTAGTTTCCTAAGCTGGCTCTGGCCATTAATCTCTAGCAGAGACCTTGGAGCCTTTAATTTTGTATGTGAAAAGCACAGAACCGGTTGAAGTGGAGGTGCTTGGGGGAGGCCTATGTCCAGCAATGGACGTCTTTCGGCTGAAATGATGATGATGAATTGATTGATTGATGTGCTAAGTACGCGAGACACAGACTAATTATTTTAATAAGAATTAGTACATATTATAGCAATACCATCATAATTATGGTATTTAATGATGATAGTTTGAATAATTCCAAATCAAGAAATTTAAAAAATCGTTTGATGTGATTTTCGTGTGCTTTTATTTTAATCCATTTACACAAATATAAGAAATATCATATTAACCAACTAATATGGGTAATTTGTTTATTTTCATGAAAAATCCGTAATATCCGGATAATCCGGATTGGACCAAAAATCCGTTCTTAAAAATCCGGATTTTGAAACAGAACGGATTTGCATTCCCTACTCTCAGCATTGTACTTCACCAAATCCAGGAGTTCTCCAGCCTCAAACAAGCGGTCACTTAGTTGTCGTTGTGAACTTTCATATTTTTCAAAAATATCCTTCAGCAAATGCTCCTTGTGTAGTATATCATTATAGAGGAGCTGGATATCAGTGTCATACTTTTCCCTACATTTATCTAACTCAATAGTACAAGTATTTAAACTTTTCGATAAGACAACACGTTCCTTTCTAAGCGAAAGATTTAATTTTAAGAGTTTTTGTTTTTTTATTACTCTCTGTGACCGTTTAATTAATTTATTGATTTTAATATATTTCTTTAATTTGTTGTGACTCATAACAATAGGACACAATGGTATGGTATCATCACCAGTCAAATCTATAGTTTCAGCTGGCTCACACACTGATTTTGGTTTACTACCTTACCTACCAACTCATCAAAAAGATTACTAGTGCGAACAACCTGGTTATTGACCTTGATACACTCGGAGATGGATAGTGCTTCTTGGGCTTCAGACAATCTCTGTTCAAGCTCTGTGATACGATTCAGTGCCAATTCGTGGGTATCACTGCACTCTTGAAATGTTGACACTGCGTGTTGTAATTGACTGTGCTGGTCAGTTAAGTCCATGTGTTGGATGTGTAGCTGAGACAGTTCATTCTTGAGGGAGGTGTTCTTTAAAATAATGTTTTCCACTTCTACTTCGCTGTCTTCCCTTTCGCGGAGCAGTTGTTTACACATCGCTTCAGAATTCTGTAGCTCCTTCAAGGTGGCTCTTAGTTTAGCTTCCATCTCCTTGATTGTAGCACTGCGGGTCATCATTTTCTTTGAAGTATCAGTCACCTGGAATGTGTGAAGTTATGCAGCTAAATAACAGTGTGAGAAAAAAGATGTTCCAATATTTAGATTAGTAGGAGGTAGAAGGGAAAAATAAAATAAAATTAAGTTAAAAATAAGTAATTAAATGTTAACAAATAGATTTTAAAGTTAGGTCAAGTTATTAAGAAATTAGATGGGAATGTTAAATAGAAGTGAAGTTACAAGGAATACTGCTATTATTGTAAAAAACAAAAAGAAACTTGATTGACAATAACAAGTTTATAACACATGACAGGTTTTATATTAAGTATGAATCATTTAATCAATAGGGTACATAAAAAGAGCCTATTTTTGTGTAGTAAATTATGTAGTGTTTATTGTCTGGGCGAATGTTTTCGTCGTCGATTGCTTCCTGGGAGTTATTGCGGATAGGCTGGACTGCTGTATTGTAAGTCGTTGCTCCAGTATCTCAGCTGGACTGCGGAAGCAATGATTGTTTTGGTGTGTTTGTGTAATTGTTGTTGTAATTGTATCACTAACATAGTTGTAAGTTTATTTTATTGTTACTAACACTGTATGAGTCTCATAGTTACTTGTAATAAAGAATTTATTATTATTATTATAAACCGTGCCAGTGTGTGATGGACGTAGCTCAGAGACCTGAGCAGTACTCTGTGATGTTCTGTGTTCTGTAAATATTAACTACAAGCACATAAATAAAACAAAATACTCCCCGGGATCGATGATAATTTGAAATCCGTCACCGTTGGTACGTTGAGTTGACAGCCGGTTTTGAATCCTTTGTTTTTACGAAGTTTTCGCGACAGAAAACACTTTGTAATCACTGTTTAGAATACTTAATATCTAGGTTTGACTATATTACACTAATTTAATACATTTAAAACACTTTTATTAATTTATTTAAAATAATTAACCTAGAGATCAGTTTTTGACGACCGGCTACCAGTGTTGCCAGCGCAAAAAAAAAAGTAGATAGTTCTGAGGTGGTCCCACTGTCACCAAGTTAGGATCTGATGATGGGATCTTAGAGAAATCGAGGGCAACCCTCAAATTTTATAGGCGCACTTATTGTTTTTCGAATATTTTATGATGTATCTTGTGTATTTGTGTATGGTTGTCACCATCTCAGGTAGCTGGGCTGATGATGGAAGGTACAACTCCTTAACAGTAAGAAGTTACTCGAACAGGCAAGGACTGTTTTAGTAAATTGTTTTGATGTTTGATAGGGCATTTGCCACATTTGGTCTCATGATCATCAAGTCATGACCTGATGCTGCAGTCAGGATAGTCTGCAGAGTACCTAACTCCTCGACAACTAACAGCAGATATATCGTGTTTAGGCTCATTGAAAAGGGCTCGATGTGTGGATAAACGTACTGTTACTGAGGAACACCGAAGACCTGATGCTGAAGCCAGGAGCATCAGAAAAAGTACAAACCTTGAAATTACAGCACCGTAGTCGTGTTTGGGCTCATTTTAAACAGGACTAATTTTAAGTTCAATGCAATGTTGACATAAGTCTGGCCTAATGCTGCAGCCAGGATTATCAGCATCTAATCTAAAAACTAATAAAAGGAGAACTCCTCAACAATTAACGTTCCTGCATCGAGAAAAGGAATATTTTATAAAAAGGCGGTGGGCAAGTTGACATTAGGTTATTGTAACTTAGATAAATTATAAATAGACTAAAAAGCGAGAAATAAAAACTTTTTAACAAAAAAAAAACCGACTTCCAAAAAAAACACTACAAACTGAAAAATAACTTTAATTTCGGAAGTCGGTGGCAAAAACTAAAATACTGATCCCTAAGACACCGACTTCCGAAATTAAAGTTATTTTTCAGTTTGTAGTGTTTTTTTTGGAAGTCGGTTTTTTTTTATCACCACTGCTCTCAAAACGGTGAAATAAAATATCGCGAGGAAACCGGCACGTTCTAGAACCTAAAATTCGAAGACATGTTCCATCCACCAACCAGTACTGGGCCCACGTGTTACAGCCCACTTCCTCTCACCGAGAGGCCTGTGTGTGTCCCAGCAGTGCGAACATTACCTATAGGTTGATTATAAGCTTATAATGCTAATTATAATTAAATAAAATAGGTGGATAATTCGTGAAATCGTTCTAAAAGTAGACAAAACGTATCAAGCTTAATAAGAAATTTAGGACTTTGGGTACAAGTAGAAAAACAACTTCAATTATTTCTGACATATTTTTGCGTCGCTTTAGCTTTAACTTTCTGTTAGATCATTTCTGTATTTTGAATCTCCATAAATTTTCATGAATTACGAACTTTTCCGTTAATTGATCAGATACTGACGTCCGGACATTTTAACGTAAGTAATTGACAACAAAGAACAACAGAATTAAGTTAAGGGAAAACAAAGAGATATTTTGGTAATTACCCTGAAACACGCCGAAAATATGTTTAGAATTTTGTGGAAATGGCGATCCCTTTTGTAAAAGATCTGAAAGGTTTTAAATTCGAGTGAAATTGTTGTCTGACGGATTGTTTAAGTGATAAGTAGGTATTTAGGTAATGAACGCATTTACAATGTAGGTACCTAATGCTGATAAAGGCCTATTTTTTTACTTTGTCGTTAAAGTAGCATAATCAGCCTATAATATTCCCACTGCTGGGACACAGGCCTCATCTCAATGAGAGGGACTTGGCCGTAATCCACCACGCGGGCCCAGTGCTGGTTGGTAACTTGGTAGACGTCACACGTCTTCGAATTTTTGGTTCTAGGACATGCCGGTTTCCTTACGATGTTTTCCTTCAGTCGTTAGTGTGTAACTTGAATATCTGAATATATGACATATGTCAGATATTTAAGTTACACACTTTAATGGCCATAAAACCCAAAAGTAGGAGTAGGTAGGTATTCATTATACTTTGCCAACATGACCTTTTGAATAAGCCCTGTGAAACTGTGGAAGTCGTAAAAAAAACTCAATTTGTACATAAATACCTAGGTATATAAAGTAGCTCTTAGAAATACCTGGAGTTATTCCAAATTATGTAAAATACCGTTTAAATTATAAAGCATCTCATGAATTCTCATGTAATATTCAAGCATTATTTTAAAGATGTCTCATGTCTCAAGTTCTGTACACAATTTATTTTGCTTCAACCATATTTATTATTATGATGTCAGCAGAATATTATTTTACTCAGTTATATTTTATAATATTATTATACGTACCTATTAGGTAAAATGAAAACATTGGGGTGAGGATTTATTTAAGAAGATAAAAATATGTAAGTAGTTACACTGGTTAAACTAATCACACTAATATTATAAAGGCGAAAGTTTGTGAGTGTGTGTGTGGGGGTGTGTTTATATGTTTGTTACTTCTTCACGCTCAAACGGCTGGTACAATGTTGATAAAATTTTGTGTGGAGGTCGCTGACACCCTGGATTAACATATAGGCTACTTTTTATCCCGATATTCCCACGGGATCGACACTTACGCGGGTGAAACCGCGGGGCGCAGCTAGTACTAAGTAAACTAAAAACTATTAAAATAAAAATACGGCTCAGATTGTTAATTGGACAGGTGTAAAACTGCATAAAACGTTCTACGTATTTTTTAAATAGATACTCTTATAAAACTACCAAAGGTATCTTCCAGATATCTACCTGAGACTTTTAAGTAGGTATAATTTAAATGCATTGATAACATCTTGCACGTTGTGCAAATTTTATTTTAAAAAGTGCACATTTTACGAGCTGTTTGAGTCAGACGAAACGAAGAAGCAAGCTTAAACATGATCCTGAATTATTTTTATCTTATAGTAGGATAGCACGATTTTTTACTCATAATGTAGGTACTGTACCTACAGACTTACAGAAAGTATATTTGGTGCTTAAAATCTCGATGAATATTTTGAAAAATAGATATCAGAAATACTTACCGAGACAAACATTGATTTTATAAAAAAGAATCGAAAAAGTAGGCGTAAGAGTTGGCTGACAAGTCAAGTGACAAGGATAAAAATGTAAAAAACGATTCCTTAGTAATTATAAATTTCACCTGCACCCTAATTTCGTAACACACTATCGATGTCAATCTGAATAATTTTGAAGGATATTGCTAATCCATTGCTTCATATGTTCGAAAAATGTGTCTGCTCAACAACGTACATAACGCAATGAATGTTGTTGAACTGTCAAAATAAAACCCATTGCTACTGATAGTGCGTTACGCAATTACCCCGCTGAAATATTGTTTGATTGATGTATTTCTGCTACATATGGTGAAGGTGGAGGCGCCGGGGTACTGATCCTGGTAGCTCTCGCACACCAAGGTGTAAATTAAATGGTACAGACGGGCGCACATCAAGCTACTACAATCTGTCAAATTTATTTATTAGATTTTCAACTTTATCGCTAAAGCTTAAGGTTCAAAGTTGATTGAGAAAATTTGACAGTTTCGGGTAGCTTGATGTGTTGGCGTCTGTACCGTGGGTAACTCATTCTTATGAACCACTTTTACTATGGGGGGAGCATTTTCTTTTCTTGTTTTTGAATTGGTCTCACTCCCTTTAAGCATAATTATCCCTCGTTTAACCTAACACTTTGAATAGCAACAGACAACTGTATATTTTATAGGTATAAAAAGTATTTGTTAAAAGGTTCACGATAAATGCTTTCACATCAGACTGACATAGGTAGAATCAATTTTATTGGCAGCCCCAATCAACCGTGTCACTCTTCAGGCAAAACACTTCGGATAATGCTCATGCAAGTTTTTTTCAGGTCTGGAATATTTTTGATTGGAATGTTTAGAGTTCCTCTTACATAGAATTGTAAATTTAGAAAAAGAAAAATATACAAAAAGTAAATTGAGTTGAATAATAAAGAACACACTTTACCTATTTTACAATTTAACACTAAAATATACATATTATATACTAGTATATATTAAAAAAAGGAAAAGAAAAAGACAGGGCATCAAAAAATTCGTCCGCATCGCTGTCAATGGCATACGGATAAGTGCCCAAAAGGCTGGCAGCATTACCACGTTGGATGGCAATGCTTATTCTTTGGGCTAAAAATAGAGGAATGCAAAAAAATGAAATGCTTTATATAAACAAAATAGATCTAGAATCACGAGCACAAAACAGAAATAGATAGTCAAAAGCTGCATGTCATGACTGTGACAGGAAGGATTCCACTCAGCATGATGCATGTAAACATTGTTTGCAATGTTTATGCCGAGGATTTCTTAGAGATGATTGAAAACGACTTGAAAACATATCTAGGCAGGCAGATGGGATTGAACTTCACGAAACTATCATTGTCATAAGATCTAGAGACAGAAATGTCACGTGTTTAAAAAACAAAACAAAATCAAAATATTTTTTTTCTCAACATGGGCACATAAGAAACGTCAGAAAATAGGTGCACGGTTCCAATTGGTCGTTTCCTATATAGAAGAGCTGCCGGCTCTTCTCCACGTTACTTTTATAAACAAAACATAAAACGCAAAATCTTTTGCCGTGTGTCGTTAAATCTAAAGACATTCCTAATTCAGATGATACGATCCCATTACTTCTGTGTTCTCACAAAATTAGTATTCAGCTTCGTTATCAAGGAGTTTATGAAAATCGATACGCATTAAATACACGATTAGGTTTGGAGCATGGAGCAAAGATGGCCGAAGCTCGTCCGCAACGACCGCGACGCTTAGGGCACAAAATACAGAGAGTACAGAAGGCAATCACATGCATGAATCCTTCACTTTTCATACCTACGCTCGGCGGTCGCGCTAGGGTTGTCAACATTGGCTGATGCATAAAAAACTATCGTGGTAGTGGCATTCGTATCTAGTTGTTTGATTTATTGTTGAGCTTATTCTACAATATAAAAACAAAACAATAAACACAGTATTACAATACAAAAAGTTTACAGAACAAATACATATGTATAAAATTTTACATTTTTACACAATTTAATTTGCTCTATCCGTTTTAGACCTAAACCTATCAAATGTCACTAAAAACAACACAATATCTACACAAACAAAAAATCATGTTTTCAACTTACGTAATAATTGGTGGCGTGAATTTACCTTACGTAAAAGTTACTTCGTTTAGACTGATTCAAAATAGGAAATTATTATATAGATCGAGCTTAATATAGCCATTTTTTTATTGCTCCATTTTTGCACTTCACAGACGCGTGTCTCAAGTGGATGGCACTCGCGGTCGCACTAGTCCCAACCCGTCCGAGATAACGTGTCCGTGAGAGGTGTCTATGTGTGCGTTGCTCGAGCGCACTTTGTAATATGTAGATTGCCTTCTGTACTATCTGTATTTTGTGCTTAGGGGCCGCCTCCACGAGCGAGAGAATCGCGGCGATAGTCTCGCCGTGCCATCACAAATTTTCGCCGCGATGATATCGCCCTGAGGAGAGACGTTCTAAGAGAGTGTATAGAAATAAGTGGCACGACGAAAATATCGCCGCGATTCTCTCGCTCGTGGAGGCGGCCCCTTCCTTAGGGATTAGGAATTTACCTCTGTTATTTGTGTTAAGGGTGAACAGACCTTGCCTACATCGTTCATAATATTTAGTTTCACGTTGTATTTGAACACGTGTATGTATAATCTGCGGTTTCATGAATATTTCATTAATATTGTTCCTTAGTTTGGTGGGGCTTGTGGCTAAGTAATAACAGCCACACGGGTCGATCGATGATCAGGTTAAGCTACGCTTGCCGTGGTTGTTCCGTGGAAGGGTGACCATCTTTACATACGAAGACCCCTCCGTGCCTCAGAAAGCGTTAAGCCGTTGGTCCCGGTTGTCATTCGTAGATCTTTGAAAGTCTATATGGGTATTCAGAAGCCCAAAAGTCTGTCAACCAGTCTTACCTTGGGGTATCCAGTAACTGGGTTGTGGAGGTCAGATAGGCAGTCGATCCATGTAAAATACTGGTATTCAGCTGCATCTTGCTATCTGCAATGGGCATCTTGTGTACACACCATAGAAATATAATAAAAAGTAATTTAAAAAAATTAAACCGACTTCAAAAAGAAATTAACTCAAAATTATGAAATAACTTTAATTTCGGAAGTCGGTGTCTTGGGATCTGTATTTTAGTTTTATGCCACCGACTTCCTAAATTAAAGATATTTCATAATTTTGAGTTAATTTCTTTTTGAAGTCGGTTTAATTTTTTTAAATTACTTTTTATTTCGTAATTTTTAGTTTTTGCACTAGTATTTGACCAAGGTTTTGAGATGTTTTCCCTTTGACACTACACCCGTAGCTCTTATCAATAAGCCAGGCCGTCACACTTACACGTATTAGTCCATATCTTGAAAATTACTGAATCGATCTTGATGAAACTTGCACTGTTCCCTAAGTTGAAGAAAATGTAAGCCAATAAAAAAAAATGGTCACGATCCGATTAATAGTTCCGGAGATATGCGTGGACAAACATACATACATACATACATACATACATACATACATACATACATACATACGTCTATGAAATTTTGTATATTTGTTTGGAAGCCCTAATAGATCATCATATGTGAATATAATGCAATTCCAATAATATTACATACATACGTATCGAATTGATAACCTCCTTTTTTTTGAAGTCGGTAAAAAAGAACTTCTTTCTTATATCTAGGGTAGGTACACACCCAGGCATCATAGGTATTGTCACTGATTTGTTTCTTCTTCTTGAACTTTCAAAATTCAATCCTGAACTTCATTCGGCCATTCCAAGTATCTCAGTGTCAGTAATTGATCTAAATACCTACGGCGGATAGTACCTACACACGATGACATAATTATCAAGTTATAATTTCCAGTTGCTAGGTGACCTCGCATTATACAGGCTTTTTGTATAATGACAAGTCAGCTTATACTGGAAATGTATAGCTTGATATGCCGTCGTTAGTACTTAGGCTGGGCGCAAACGGACCACCGACCACAGCCACTGGTGGCTAGCGACAGCGACATAACATACTTTTTCATATATTTTGTATAGACGCACCGCACACGTGTAGCCGGTGGCGGCCACTCGCTACAGCAGTGTCCGCGACTCGCCACTTGTGGTCGCTACGGGCCACACAAGACGCCGACACCCGCCACTGTCGCACTGCTTCACCCCCGCGCTAGTTAAAATTGGATGTACCCAATATAGGCGGCGACGGCGTTGTCTACGTCGTCTGCGTGTTAACAATAGCGCGAGCAAACTGTCCGTGTCGGAGTCCATCGTAAGACTGCGCAGCAGAGAGCGGGTTATAAAATGTGGCGGCTTCCGAACACCGGTGGCTGTCGCTCGCTTCTGACACTGTTACAAATGTGGCGGTTGCGCGCGACAGCCATCGATGGCTGTGGTCGGTGGCCCGTTTGTGCCGAGCCTTAAAACTGGCGCAAGTGTCTCGAGTGGTACTTCTCTGTCCATAGCACCCATCTCCGAGACGCCTTGAAGTGTCTCTTTCGACAATCGCTTATTTTGAGTGCTTTTTGAAGAACACTTTGTATTTACTTTGTTTATTTGCCAAGAGGATTTGGTCAATGATTGATATGTATTGATATATATTATGATTGACTAACTTCTGCTCGCATCTTCGTTCGCGTGAAATCCTATGACACTCGGCAATTAGGTACTCATCATCTACCTAGCCTTTTTCCAACTATGTTGGGGTCGGCTTCCAGTCTAACCGGATGCAGCTGAATACCTGTATTTTATATGAAGCTACCGCCTATCTGACGTGCACAACCCAGTTATTGGGAAATACGATACCCCTTGGTAAGACTGGTTGTCAGACTTTCATGCTTCTGACTACCAGTAACGACTGTCAAAGATCTACGAATGACAGCCGGGACCAACGACTTAACGTGCTTTCCGAGGCACGGAGGGGTCTCCGTATCCATAGATGGTCATCCATCCACAGACCAACCGCGGCAAGCGTAGCTTAACCTGATCGATCGACCTGTGCGGCTGTTATTATTTAGCCACGGGCCCCTCGGCAATACTGTAGCTTCCAATTAGTGAAAGAATTTTCGGAATAGGATCAGTAGTTCCGAAGATTACTCCCTACAAAGAAACTCACCTTGACATCTTTAATTAGTAGCCTGTATAGGTATGGTGGTTTAGACTGGCAATTTATTGGGAAATGCACGAACTATGTATTAGATTTAGGAGTTTTAAGCTCTATGCCTGAAAACAACGTAATAAAAAACAAAAATCATTTATTCTTAGGCTGAGAATCAGCACTTTTTTAACGTCAAAATTACATAAGACAGTCATCCAAAACGCCCGCCCTTCAGCACTTCCTAGTAGTGTCTTAGCTGGAAAGAAGAAGTGACGCAACAAACTCCCCAGCATCACATCTGCCGGTCGATTCTTTAAAAATCTCACCGTGAAAACTTAGGTGAAGTGAGTTTATTTTTGCTAGGAATTGACACTATTGACAGCTCACTCCACGCTCACTTCACCTAAGTTTTCACGGTGAGATTTTTACAGAATAGCACCGCAGTCTGTTATTTCACCGTGAAAGAAGAAGAAGTGAGCTCGTAATGAGCTGTCAATAGTGTCAATCCCTAGAACCAGGTAGAATGAGATTCTTACTGAATAGACTAACTGTTATGTAAGAAGAACATTGACTCTGTACCAGTGGCGAAGGTTCCATAAAACTCGATTCCTACCGGCTTCCCTATGAAAAATGGCACAGTCAGTATACAAATAATATAATCATAAAAGATATCTACTTCGGCTTACCTCTTACAAAAATTAACCCTTCGCTATTATTCTATACTGTTCGTCGAATTCGGAGACGATCGTTCATTTAAAGTCAAGTTCATTTTCTTCTTAATCTAGTAACTTTCACAATCTAGAGTGATCCTGAGATTAGTAGACAAAGATTAGTTTTAGCGATCCCGACTCTCTAGTTACAAACGAGTCAGTTTCATTGAACTATTTTTTAACTAGCTTTTGCCGCAGCTTCGCCTGCGTTGAGGCCGGAAGTTATCCCACGGGAACCTACTACCGGGATAAAAGTATCGTTTGTTTTATCGAAATCCGTTTAGCCATTAAGGCGTTAAATGGTGACAGATATACAGACAGGGTTTCTTTCTCATTTATAATACTTATTAGTAATTAAGTATGGATTATCCTTGTTGAGGAGCAGCTTTGTTTTTTGGTGTAAAGGTGCTATTAAGTAGTTATTGAGAACTGAGGAAGACTTTATGAATTCACCTCTCAGAAACAAAAGAAAGTTATTACTTAACTTAATTTGAAAACAGGAAAAAAAAGAACAATATTTTTTAATCTGTATAGCTCCAAACATTATTTCAGCAGACTCCGAGCAGTGGCGGACTAAGCCTATTTCTGGGGCCCGGGGCGGTAAAACAAAACGAGGCCCCCCTGGTCTTCTCAGTTTATACTTGTTTGTGCTTACTATTTCTAGAAACATTTTGCAAAAAAAATATTATTGCCTAAAAAAAGGAAGTAGGTATAATGTGCGTAATAATTATACTGTACCTATTACATGGGCCTCGCAAGCAGCAGGATATTTTTTTTCAAGGAGGTGCATATTAAAAAGTACTTCTTAAGATTTGGGGCTCGCACTGGACCAGGGGCCCGGGGCGGGCCGCCCCTGCCGCATCCGCCCCGACCGCCAGTGACTCCGAGCTTAGTCCGCCAGTGACTCCCGAGTTCATATTTATCGTTCAGTTCTCCGACACGGTCTGTTTGTACTTTTACTGCTATCATCGCGAGCACTTATCTGCCGGCTTTCCACCTACTGAGTCATAATTAAAAAACAAAGAGCAACAGACGGGGAACATCTTAAAACGGGTAGAAAGATACCTACCCATTTTTTCGTTCAGTGACATTCATGTAATACAAAGAAGGATGCCGCTCATGTATTTTAACAAAGTTTTAGAAGTATCTTTTTTACTGCAAACTTTTAGTTACATACCAACTTTAACTGGGAAAAAACTAATAAACGTACTTCGTCTAAAACATGTATGGCTCAAAATGCTCTAAATGGTGTCAACTACCCCCTAAAGGCTTTGTATCCAGCTTCTAAACATCCTATATAAGGTCCCCCAAAACACCCGCTCTTCACACTTCTTAGTGCTTTAGCTGGGAAGAAGAACTGGTGCAACGAAGTCCCCAGTAGCACAACTGCACACCGGAGTGTACCAGTGGTGTTGTTGGGGACCCTCGGAAGGTTGCGAACAGAAATGCGTTGAACATTCTAGCACACCGGAGTGTGCCAGTTGTGCTGCTAGGGAACCTCAGAAGGTTGCGAACAGAAATGCGTTGAACATTCAAAAGTTGTCCTTCTTTACAGTCTTTGTTTGGTATTTCTTGTAAGAGTTCCTAATTGTTTCCTTTTTCTTATTATTATTTATTATGGACGAGTTACATAAGCTTTATTTCTGTAGAACCATTCACGTTTTGTTTAAGTTTGAAACAATGGGAAAATTGCTTTCTTTAATCTAAAGTAATTATTTCAAAAGCCTTTTTGTTTTTTTTTCGTTTTGTTTTGGTTTCGAACACAAGTTATATAATATTAAATATCAAATCTATGCATATTAAAAATGAAATTCGATTTTCGTATCTGTATGAAAATACGCAACGCATTTTGATGCGGGTTTCACGGTCATCTAGAGGATTTATTCCGGAAGGTTTATATTATGTGTATAAATTAAGTTCTCGATGTTTTTTTCAAGTCGTGCAAAGCGTGTAAATAAATTAATTAATATTCATTTATTTGACATTTGGTATTTAGCGTAACTTACGCTGCGTAAGTATTCTTGAATGTTTAAATAAACATTCTGATTCACATTGAATTAATCTTATTTAATTAATCTCATTCAAAAATAAACTTATCAATGAAGTTATATATAAACTATTTTCTTTGGTTTTTTAACATAAATTCTGCAATAATTAGGTGAAATCGTCTTGCATAGTACACGAGTCACATTCCGTTATACATAATTAAATGAGTTATTATAATTATTTTTGATACCTACTATTTGAGTTATTTTTTCGGGTTGGTCCTAACAGAATAGACCTTTTTTTTATTTTTTATTGCTGAATGGGCCCGCTCTTGACCTCGATCACGGCTGATGGAAAGCGATCTTACTGCTGTTCTACCACTATCGTCATCTGCCTAGCCTTTACATCCTATATTGCTGTGGGTTTCCAGTCTAACCGGATGCAGCTGAATACCAGCATAATACATGAAGCGACTGCCTATCTGACGTCCACAATCCACTTACTGGGTGATACGCTTTGGTAAGACTGACCATCAGTCTCTCTCGGGTTTCTGAGTACCCCTAATGACCCAGTCTCAGTGAATATTTTCTTCTTCAGATCGGCTCAACGAACATGGTGCACCTTCGACCTGAAGACTTCGTGGACAGCGAAGTCACCTTCGGAGACAAGTCTGTGATGTCCAACATAAGGGAGATTAAGCGAAGACTGAATGAGAATCCAGAAGACCCTGACTTGCTTGGTAAGAATATTTTCTAAACTACGAGATAATTGAAAGTCCGATTACAGTAGCCACTAAGGGCCTGTGTGCACTGGCGGCACGGTAGGGCAAGGGATTTTAATGCGACGAATAGGAATATAACTTAATAGTATGACCTTAGTATGACAATAAAATTTAAATTTCAATGACTGTCATCGTAGGTATAAAAACTAGAATAGAATAGAATAGAAATACTCTTTATTATGTACACCAAATAAATTACAGACATAAAAAAGAAACTGTACATAGGGTGACACAAGCAACTACATAGCATAGCATAGGGTGAACTAAGCTGTTGTATATGCTTAGACATGCCGTGTCATTGAAAACCTATCCTAATTGTACCACTGCCACACCATGACGGACAGGCCCGTATTACAGAACGTCACTCAACACTCAAACATTACTTAAAACTAGTTTCAACCAATCAAATGGCTTTAATCTAGTTTTAAGTAATGCTTGATTCTTTCTAAGTTAGATTTGTTCCATAAGCACTTTTCCATAAGAGATTTTTGTTCTTATGGTACAAATATAACTTAGGAAAATGTAGTAATGATTCTAATGACTATAATTCTGTACATACATACCTATCTAGTATAGTCGCGGATCATATTTTGATTAAGATACAACCTGACACTGACCTGAATTTAAAAAAACGTAAGCAAAATTGAATTTTGCGGGCTACAACTGCGCTGAAATTTAAGTGAAACGAGAGATATAAAAGTTCTCGATAGTTGAGAAAAGAACTAGATGAAATAGATAAAGCAATAACAAGCCTTCGAAGTATCAAGAAAATCTTCAGTACTTTCTTGCAAAAGCAGAAAGTTGTGTAGAATTTCTTGAGAGAAGTTGCTATGACAGTTGAGCTGCCATATTGTGTTACCTAAGTTGTCTATACCGTTGTCGTGACAGTTATTTCTTTAGCGTAGTTGTTTCTTTGAAGTTATTTAATGTTTATTTTTAGAGAACGATTAAAATCTATACCTACTTACCAATTTATTAAAGCTGAAGAGTTTGTTTTTTTGTTTGAACGCGCTAATATCTGGATTTGCATTTGATCTAGTTCTTGAGGAAGGTTAAAGGTTATTTAACATTGCGCTAAGACTCTTAGGGTCCGAGTGAAAAGAAAAAAAGGTAGAAGTGAAAACGAAGGAATAGTGGGGCGGGCGACGCGACGCGGTGTGTCGGGGGCCCGAAATTTCACGCGGATGAAGCCGCGGGTCGAAGCTAGTTAAGTAATAAACTTAAACTGCATTCGCGATTTATTTGTCGAAAATGTAAACAAATATGAGTTTAAGGTAAAATAACTTTAAATCCCACACAATAAAGTTCAGTTTACGCTACAACTTCAAACATTTTTATAAGTTTTTCAGTCTGAAATTAACTTAATTAACCATTAAAATAAAGTTGTATTTGTTTAACTTGAAATAATATTAATTTGAAACAAGTTTGAATATACTTTTAGAAAAGTCAACATCATTCTCTTGCCCCATCCTAATTTATTCGGGGTCGGGCAAAATGTAGTTTTCTTCCATACTGACCATACTTATATGTATGGAAATTAATGTCATTATGTAAATTCTTAGATTATCTGAGGGGCTTGTGGCTAAGTAGTAATAAGAGCCTCACGGGTCGATCGATCAGGTTAAGTTACGCTTGCCGCGGTTGGTCCGTGGATGGGTGACCACCATCACATACCAAGAACCCTCCGTGCCTGAGAAAGCACGTTAAACCGTTGGTCCCGGCTGTCATATGTGGATCTTTGACCGTCGTTACGGGAAGTCAGAAGCTCGAAAGTGATAACCAGTCTTACATGGGGTATCGTATTACCCAGTAACTGGGTTGTGGAGGTCAGATAGGCAGTCGCTCCATGTAAAATACTGGTATTCAGCTGCATCCGGTTAGACTGGAAGCCGACCCCAACATAGTTGGGATAAGGCTAGGCAGATGATATACATTATCTAAGATTTCACCAAAATTGGTCCCAAGTTTCGTACCTCAGACGGTAAAACTACCACGAAACTACGCTTCGGTTCGTATCTGAAATCGTTCCACTTTAAGCGATTACTTTGGAGTAGATAGAAAGCCGTTAAACAATTCCAAACTTCGCCGCCGTTTCCAAGAAACTTAAAGATTTGTCAGACTTGAAAGTTTTCAAGTTTAGGCTTTTGTTGAGAAATTATTGGTTGAAAGAATTAGCGTGCCGACACTATCTGGAGTACCTATCTACTTATTGTTAGAAATATAATTTTAATATAGTAGCACCCGTTGGATGCGAGAAGCACAGAACCGGTCGAAGTGGAAGTGCTTGGGGGAGGCCTATGTCCAGCAGTGGACGTCTTTCGGCTGAAATGATGATGATGATGATAGTAGCAACCCGGACTCTGAATTCGTGCCCGGTTGATGTCAATAAGCTCGCCCCCTGATACATAGAACCTAAATATTAACTGGCGAAATGTGAATTAAGCATGGAACCTAAATATTAACTGGCGAAATGTGAATTAAGCATGGAACCTAAATATTAACTGGCGAATGGGAATGAGGCAGGGAACCTAAATATTAACTTGCGAAATGTGAATGAAGCATGGAACCTAAATAATAACTGGCGAAATGTGAATGAAGCCTGTAACCTAAATATTAACTGGCGAATGGGAATGAGGCAGGGAACCTAAATATTAACTTGCGAAATGTGAATGAAGCATGGAACCTAAATAATAACTGGCGAAATGTGAATGAAGCCTGTAACCTAAATATTAACTGGCGAAATGTGAATGAAGCCTGTAACCTAAATATTAACTGGCGAATGGGAATGAGGTATGGAACCTAAATATTAACTTGTGTTTCGACTCAGGGTTCGATGAATGATAAATCTGACTCCAACTTTAAATGCGTTTAATAAACTTTTCCTTTTTTACAAGAGATGTGGTTCACAAGCTAATGCTACGGTAGACGATAGATGATTAATGACCGAGTGAATAATAAAAGAACGTATGGACGAATGAATGGTCGCGGTGTGGGTTCGCTTGCTTGTCGCTCCAAGACATCTCAATCAGTGCGGTGCACGAACATCCTCCGGGGCCTTGGAAGCTCCTGACTCCAATGAAGCATCCTCTGTAGCATCCAGCAGGGGACATAGGTACTTCACACCTCTTCGGTAAGTGCCGGAAGTTGTCTTGATTTCGGCAACTCGAGCTACTCCGTCCTTTCCTGGGAACAGAGATTGAATACGACCTAATTTCCAAGACATGGGTGGAGTATTTTCTTCCTTCAGCAATACCAAATCGCCAGCTTGTAGCGGTCGAGTGGGAACTCTCCACTTCTGCCTCTGTTGCAGCTCAGCTAAATACTCTAGCTGCCAGCGTTTCCAAAAACCTTGACGCAGCTGTTCCAGTCGCTGAAAACGGTCCAATCTGTTGAAATTTAAGTTGTCTAGATTAGGAGACGGCATCGAAGTTAGCGGTCGTCCGATCAGGAAGTGACCCGGAGATAAGGACTGAAGATCATCTGGACAGGAGGATAAGGGATATAAAGGGCGGCTGTTGAGGATAGCCTCTATTTGGCTGAACAAAGTGGCTAACTCCTCAAATGTTAAATGTGCATTACCTAAAACCCGTTTCAAGTGAAACTTGGCAGATTTCACGCCAGCTTCCCATAAGCCTCCGAAATGGGGCGCATACGCTGGTTGAAATTTAAACTTGATACCCTCACCCGAAGCAAAGCCTGCAACATAATCAGCATGACTTGAGATCAAGTCCCTAAGTTCCCTGTCCGCAGCAACGAAATTGCGGCCATTGTCGCAGAATATTTCTGTAGGTTTTCCTCTGCGAGCGATAAAACGTCGCAACGAAAGTACAAAGGCATCTTTCGAAAGCTCACTCACAGCTTCGAGATGTACGCATTTAAGTCGCAGACAGACAAAAATGCAAAGATAGCATTTTGTAATTTTACATCCTCTCCCCTTCCTATCTGTTATCAAAAACGGGCCTGCGAAGTCGACACCAGCGCTAGCAAATGGGAAGTCGGGATTTACACGCTGTTCAGGTAAGGAACCCATCATGGGAGTAAACGCTTTCCCGCTAGCCTTCCTACAAACAATGCACTGCCTCGCAGTGGTCCGCGCGAGATCTCTGCCAGCAAGTGGCCAGACGAATTCACGAATGGATGCAAGAAGTAGCTGTGGACCAGCATGGAGAAGACGTAAATGCTCATGCTGAAACAATAATTTCACAAGTTTATGCTTAGCATGTAACAACATTGGATGACGCTTCTCAAATGAGTAAGAGGAATATTTTAGACGGCCTCCAACTCTCATAATATTTTTACTATCTAAGAAAGGACTTAAAGCTAACAATGGATTTTTAGGACTTAGTGTCTTTTGAGAACGAAGCAGTTTCAATTCTGAACTATAAAGTTCCTCTTGAACAAGACGCACTAGCCCTTCTAACGAAGCTTTGAGTTCATCAGGCTGTAAAACACCCGTAATTTTATCATTCAATTGTTTGCAATTATGTATGAATCGAAGTACATAAGCAAAAGAACGTTGTAATCTAGAAAACTTAGAATAGTTATCGAAGATAATTAATTTATTTGTTTCATTCTCATTATTTGTACATACATTTGATTTTATCTCAGGTAAGTCACTAATATTGTTTATCATTTTATTATTTGCAGGCCAAAACGTATCCGACATAAGTAAATACGAAGGACCGTTCCACCATAAGCCTAAGTTATTAGTTTTACTTGCATCTACTCCCCTTGATGCCAAATCTGCCGGGTTGAGCGTGGTAGGCACATGACGCCATACCGAGCCAGCGGTAAGCTCTAATATACTGCACACTCTGTTAGCAACAAAGGTTTTTAATTTGTCGTACCTGGCCCCTAACCATGCTAGCGCGATGGATGAGTCAGTCCAAAATACCTTTCGAGAGATAACACATCGCAGTGCGCGACATGCGGCCGCGGCGAGCTGAGCTCCCAGCAAGCACGCACACAACTCAAGCCTGGGCACCGTAGTCGGCTTCACCGACGCAACACGAGCCTTAGCACACAACAATCGCACTGTGACGTCACCTGCACTATTTGTTGATCTCAAATAAACACATGCGGCATAGGCGGTCGTAGACGCATCACAAAAACAATGCATTTCTATAAAAACCGGCTCGTTACATAACACATGACGGGGAATGAATAGATTGCGAATATTAGACATATTATTTATGAAGGATTGCCATGATTTAAGTATATCGTTAGGCACTGGTTCATCCCAGTTTATTTTTTGTACCCATAACTGTTGAATTAATATTTTAGGTTTGATAGTGAACAAACTTAATAGACCGAGAGGATCGAAAACTTTACATGAATCAGATAATATGGATCTTTTAGTAGGCTTGTCACTTCTATTTTCATAATTTGTGGGAAAATGAATGTAATCCTCATTAGGGTTCCACCCCACTCCTAACGTGTGTGATGATGAGCTGATTATCAGATTGCGTTGTACATTTTGGGATTCTGAAATTAAGGAGCGTGAATTCGACCTATATTTACGCAATGCAAAACAACCAGCTGACAAAGCCTTTTCTATTGCGTCCCTAATTTTAATCAATTCAGCTTCACTATCGCAACCTGTCAACAAATCATCCACAAGAAAATCATTTTGTATTTTGGCCCTTATTTCAGGGTCACTACATTCCTCGCCTAATTGCCATAAACAACGAGTACTTAAAAAACTGGAACTAGTGTATCCATACGTAACCGTGTTTAATCTGAGTGATTTCAATCGCTCAGTGTCACAATTACGCCATAAAATTATTTGCAAATCACGATGGTCTTCGTGAATTAGTACCTGCCTGTACATTTTTTCTACATCGCCTGATAAAACATAGGCGTATTGGCGAAATCTAAGCAAAATATTTAACAATGAATCTTGTATATTTGGACCGGTTAACTGCAGATCATTAATGGAATATCCTGACGTTGTAGGTGCACTACCATTGAATACCACACGTAATTTTGTGGACTCGCTAGTCGGTTTGAACACTGCATGATGCGGAATAAAGTAAGACTGTTGTGGAATTAAAACACTAGATTCCGATAAATGCCCTAGGTCAGAATATTCCTGAATAAATTTGGAATACATGTCCTTCAGTTCCGGGTTTTTATTAAAACGTTTTTCTAACGCGATAAATTGCCTTTTAGCCATTATGAATGAATTGCCTAGACAGTTGGGTTCCGTATGAAGGGGCAACTTAACCATAAACCTGCCTTCATTATTTCGGGTGGTGTTGGTAACAAAGTGATTCTCACATGCTATCTCCTCCTCAGTCTCAAAATTGTTTGAGTGAGGAATTTGTTCCAACTCCCAGAACTTGGTTAACCTTTTGTCTAATAATTCATTTGACACACAATTATCTGTACTATCAATGGCAACATGATTACAATTAATAGATTTATTTCGCGACTTACTAATATCTCGAACATACAGTGGGCCTGCCAAAATCCAACCTAACTTCGACCTACGCATGATAGGTTGGTTGGGACCAAGAGATATTTGTTCACCCTCTATAACCGACCAAAACAAATCGACGCCTATCAACATATCAACCTTAGCACATTGGTTGAATGTGGGATCGGCTAATTTAATATTAGGGGGTAAGTTGATTTGCGAAATATCAAATGTTTTCTTAGGTAAATTACCTGTTAACTGAGGCAATACCAAACATGACACATTTACTTTAAAATCATTGTGTTTTGATTTAATTTGCACTACACATCTCTGTAGTGATTGAGAAGTAGATATGTTACCTATTCCTACAATATCGACCTGGATTGGCTGAGGAGTCAACTGAAGTTTATGTCTCAAACTATCAGTGATTAAAGAAGACTGACTCCCGCTGTCTAGCAGAGCTCGAATTGTTGTGTATTGATTCGTCACTGGATTAAAAACATTTACCAGAGCAGTTGACAGCAACACGCTATGGTCGGCTTTGACCGACATGCTAACTACGTCATCAGTAGCAACACTTGAAGCTTGCTCGACTGGAGATTCAGTCGAGGATGCAGACGTGTGAACGTTTGATGTGCTCGCAGGCTCAGTCGTTTCCCTATGCAACAAGGTGTTGTGTCTTCTATTACAAGTAGAACATGGACCTAACCTGCATTGGCGTGATGAGTGTCCCTTACGCAAGCAATTTAAGCACAGCTTCAATCTCATCACCTCCGAGGCTCGATCTGCTGGTGACTTGGCCAAAAAAGACGCACAATCGTACAAACGATGACTACCCTTGCACAGGATGCACGCGTCAGAGGACGCATCAGCATCAGCTGAAATGGCAAAAGACTTAGTATGAGACTTAGCACCTTTATGAGAAGGAGAAGAATTTGTTTCACCCTTCAAATTAGATTTATTACTTTGAACAGCCTCTAAAATATTAGCTCGATTCTTGAGAAATTGAAAGAATTCCTGTAATGTAGGAGAATTTTCTATTGTGTTTGTATATTCCTCCCACTTGAACATAGTACTGCTATCAAGCTTCGCCGAGGCCAAATGGACAACTAGATCTTTAGGAATATTATTAAGTGCAATTAAGCTTTGAACTGGCAATTTGCGCATGCGCACGTGGCTGTGAAATCAATGAGCTGCACGGCTTGCGACTTATAAATGATTTTTAGGTATTATTTTAATGATGAATGAGCTATTTAGCTTGACACTTGTATAAAAGTTGAATAATGAAGAAAATCAGCACAATTTTCAAGCAAATAGAGGACAGGAAATTTATATGGAAAAATAACAGAGGAAATAAAGGATGGATCACTTCCCTGGCTGGCTTCCCTGGCTGCGGTGCTCCTAATTCACAATATAGCTGACCGGCTGGGCTACAAGCTGTCTCTGGAATGATCTCCTGACGATTAATTTTAGCTCCAATCGTATTTCCTTGGCAGTAATATGGACTGTCCACAATATCGAGATTATCTAGTGGTTTCTCCTCAGGTTATAGAAACCAATCTCTTTTTCTTCACCGAGGTTCAAATTGAAGATGAAATTCAACGGCTGGGCAACGTATTTCTAATCAGTGTCCGTCAAGTACAAAGTCCGCTTTCGGTAATGACGATGCAATTTGAAATATGCCAATAGCTGCGCAGAATCTTCTTGATTTTGGTTTAATCACGTCGTGGTCACCATGTTTCGACTCAGGGTTCGATGAATGATAAATCTGACTCCAACTTTAAATGCGTTTAATAAACTTTTCCTTTTTTACAAGAGATGTGGTTCACAAGCTAATGCTACGGTAGACGATAGATGATTAATGACCGAGTGAATAATAAAAGAACGTATGGACGAATGAATGGTCGCGGTGTGGGTTCGCTTGCTTGTCGCTCCAAGACATCTCAATCAGTGCGGTGCACGAACAACTTGCGAAATGTGAATGAAGCATGGAACCTAAATATTAACTGGCGAAATGTGAATGAAGTATATCACGTGTGGTATACCTGTGTGTAACCCTTCGGAAAACCGGCGTGAGGTTATGCTATTATACCAAGGTAGTTTTTTCTCCTGAACGATTCAGGGTCATAAGAAAGCAAGTAGTGAATCCTCGCCATTTTGCAACCGCAGCTGTAATATTTGGATAGTCAAACCTTTGTGACTTCCTTTTGCAACTTTGCCAAATTGTTTCGCAATAAATTCTATGTTGATGTTAGGTATCCTGTCTGACATAATATCGTTAGTACTCATCATCTCCTGCCCTTATACCAATTTACTTGGGGTTGGTGCAACATGTCTTTTTCTTCCATACTTCTCTATTATTATCTCAATAGTCACCCCCTTTCTAACCACATCATCATTCACACATTCCACCCATTGTTTATTTCTTCTTCTTACCGTGTCGATAGCAATTTAAATGGACTCGGCCCAGAATTCCGCTACTTGTTGAGCGCCATCACCAGCGTCCATCAGTACCTGTAGCGTGCAGCTGACAGGACACGCAAAAACGATATATCTAAAGTGCCCCATCGTTTGTGGAACAGCACCACATTTACACTCTAAAGTGGAGTCGTCTATGAATCTCCACCTCAACAGGTTTTTCTTGCTTCGGCCAACCTGGAGACTTGTTTCTTTGGTCTTCCCCTACTCTTATAGCCATGGACATTCGTACTCTACTCTATGATATCGTTCTACCTACTACTATCGAGTACTATTATATTGAAAGCACTCGCTCTGACGAGAAGGATGTGACTCCCATAGGAGTAACTGTGCAATAAATGTTTACAGTTTGGTCCTAGGGAAACGAATGACAGCTGCAATGAAATTCAGCACCCAAATTGCGTAACACACTATTACTCTCAATTTGAATCATTTTGAAGCATATTTCTAATCCATTGCTCCATATGTTCGAAAAAGGTGTGTGCTCAACAACGCAAATAACGCAATGAATGTTGTTAAACTGTCAAAATGAAACCCATTGCTACTGATAGTGTGTTACGCAATTACCCTGCTGGTCAGTCACGGATGATTAAATGGATGTTTTTCTTTTACTTTTTTTTATATTTTTAATTCAGAAATATTTGGAAAACACTATGTTTTTGAGACACTCCATTATTTAATAAAACATTTCTGAATTTAAAAAAATAGTGATATCGCAGACCCATTTTTTTTTAAATCTTTAATAAGGAGCTTGGTCAACATGACTTAAGTCGCTCCGTAAGGCTATCTTATAATATTATTTAAACATCATTTTATATAAACATAGCACAGTCCTTGAAATGTGAATAACTATCTGCTACGAATACCAGTCCGCACAAGTTTATACAATAGCCTGACTGTTTCTGACAAAGGGAACGCTAAAATATTATTGCATCTTCCCACCTCTCTCACATCAACACCAATGTGTATTACTAACGTACTAGGAAGCGTGGTGACCAATGCACGTGCCTTCTCTGTATCAGAAGAGGCCTTTGCCCTGCAGTTGGGAAATAATAGGCTGGTATGATGAGGACAACATTATTTTGTCCTTCAGTTTAAGATTTTGTACATTTCTTAGTTCCCTGACCTTATTTAATTTTTGCAACCTCTTCCAGAACTGCAACCTGCATTACCAGTAGCAGTCCATCCGACCAAGCCTACAGAGGAAGAAGGATCGAGGGCCAAGCGCAGCGTCTTCCCTGACTCATCAGCTGACTCCGTCGATGAGTACGCAGCGCCCAGGATGATGGCTAAGACTGATGACAGGTACATTGAGCATGATTTTTTTTATGCTGATGTTGAAGTAAACAAAACACTACTTAAAACCTTCTTGATAGAGTTTACATTGTTTCTAAATATATACAGAGTGAGTGACAGTGACATCGACGCGCAACTGTAACCATGAATTTACATACATCATCATTCTAGTGTAGAAATTTTTCGTCGGTTTTAAATTCTACAATATCAGTATATAAAATACTCAAGAGATAAATGAATGGTCAGTAAAAATGTTGGAATGGGCAGTCAGGTAAATAGTTCGGCAGTTCATAGGTTAGGTTAGAAATGTGAAAAAGTCGAGCTAATAAAGGCTAATTAAGCTAGTTGGCTGCGACATGTATAATAAAAACTGCAGAAATCGATTCAGAAACGATTCTGAACAAACTACTTTCATATTTACATTGTAGAGCCACGATGTTCGAACTAGCAGATCCACAATATTATGTAGAACTACTTGCTCAACAACAAACTCTCTCACACTAAACTTAACTCTATCTTCGAAACCGTCAAACTACTTGAAGATCTAGTCCTAAACGTTATGCTGACCGCAAATTCCAGTATAGATAGCAGGAGCAAGTATGTATATAGGAGACTGTGACGGTCGGCGTGGCTCGGCGCGAAGCAATCAGGAATGCGACCGCAGCGCTCTCGGGTTACATCATGAGAAATATTCATGGATTATAATGTTTATTGCTATTTTTATTGCGCCATCTTCGTACCGCTCTGATTGATCTAAGGTGGATCTCGCAAATATTGTGATCTAATCGTATTTGTTGGGAGCATTACTTACAGAGAGCTTTCGATTGATGTTATTTTTATCCGATATCTTTAATTAAGAGTAGAACTTAAGACGTTAAAATAAGTTCTGAACTTCTGATCATCCATGGGCAAAACTGTATAGTGTTGTAGTATGTTTAAATGTGTGCTGAACTTATTTATACCCATATGCCCATCAACTTTGTACCGACCGTACATATCCGACGAATAAATGTCTTTTCTTCACATAGTAGGTACGTCTAAATATAATAGTCAGGCAGGTAATCAATATTTTTAGGCTGAACCGACATGGCGCGTCACTAAATATTTAAAGTCTAAAATTCATATAATTTATTTTTTTTCTTCACAAAAAATGGCATTGCATTAATTTAGACAAGCTTAAAAACTATGTGTCACTAGTATGTGAGAGCCTGGTGTCTAGGAATACGTGTAAAACAGATCACTAGAAACCATATAAAGAAAGAGATTACAAAAACAATCGCACATTACCAAAAAACAAAGACATAAAATACACACTTACAAAGTAGCCAAAAGCTATCAAAACAAAAGAAAAACCAACTTGATCAAACAACAACCGATGATCAATCGTAACCCAATAGCCACCTAGAATATTTTCGAACCTAATATTTCGTCAGCCACGCCTTTGAAGCGAGGTGTCAGATGAACTAGTAACACAATTACTGTGGAGCACTCTGCTCCGGACACATCACAAATATTTGCCACTCCAGAACGTAATTCATGTGTACCAAACCGTATGTCGATACGTCAGTGGATAATCGGGTAGTTCGGCCATAAGCACTTGATGCTGTTGTGAGCTGATCAATATTTTTGTTTCCACTTGATGCCCACATTAGGACTATTATTATTGTACCTTCGGAAGGAAAGCTTGCCAATACAAGGGCAGTTTATTCTTAAGTTTTCATCATTAGGCTTTTTTTTGTTTTTAAGGCTGCTTTGTAATGCATTTTCTGATTTTCAAATCTGTAGTCTACGACTCGAAGGAGTAAAGCTTAAGTTGACTTAAGCGAGGATTCTAAATAAAGGTTCATGTGCAGCGTAGTTATACAGTGTTTAAACATCGTTAAGCTGAGTTTTCATCAAAAATTTCAGCGGAATGCTTCATACTTAATCTATATAATATAAAAGAAAGTCTGTTAGTTACACCACTTATAACTCGAGAACGGCTGAACCGATTTGGCTGAAAATTGGTGGGGAGGTAGCTTAGGACCAGGAGACGGACATAGGATACTTTTTTTTTTTTTTTTTTTATAGTAGGAGTTGGGTAGGAGTAGGGTAGGAGTAGGGTAGAAGTAGGGTAGGAGTAGTGTAGGAGTAGTGTAGGAGTAGGGTAGGAGTAGTGTAGGAGTAGGGTAGGAGTAGTGTAGGAGTAGGGTAGGAGTAGGGTAGGGGTAGGGTAGAAGTAGGGTAGGAGTAGTGTAGGAGTAGTGTAGGAGTAGGGTAGGAGTAGTGTAGGAGTAGGGTAGGAGTAGTGTAGGAGTAGGGTAGGAGTAGGGTAGGAGTAGGGTAGAAGTAGGGTAGGAGTAGTGTAGGAGTAGGGTAGGAGTAGTGTGGGAGTAGGGTAGGAGTTGGGTAGGAGTAGTGTAGGAGCAAAACAACGTTTGCCGGGCCAGCTAGTATTATTATAAATTCGAAGTAACTCTGTCTGTGTGTTACCTTTTCACGCCTAACCCACTGAACGGATTTCGATAAAATTTGGCAAGGAGATAGATGGCATCCTGTCGAAGAACATCACACTAATATTATAAAGGAGAAAGTTTGTGAGTGTGTGTGTGTGTGTGTTTATATGTTTGTTACTTCTTCACGCTCAAACGGCTGGACCAATTCTGATATAATTTTGTATGGAGGTAGCTGACACCCTAGATTAACATATAGGCTATTTTTTATCCCGATATTCCCACGGGATCGACATTTACGCGGGTGAAACCGCGGGGCGCAGCTAGTATGTTTATAAATGCGGAAGTAACAGTTTGACAGATAGGGACCCTGGGACCTTTAAAAGGACATAGACTACTTTTTATCCTGGATATTTGTATTAAAAACATATGAAATACAAAATAAACGCAGCCGAAGTCGCGGGCAACAGCTAATGTAACATAACAGCCAGTAAGTAGTTAGGTAATCGATAGCTTAGTCCACTCGCAACCCATACACATTATCAAATGCACAAAGTAACGTGACTCAACTCAAGGCGATACAACTGCAAACATTGTTGGTAAACTTGTTAGAGCGTTGTATTACCGACACGTGCCGCCTCGCCAGGTTCACAGTAGTTACTGCTACAGAAGGAAATTATGCATGGAAGCCTTGCTCATGCCTTTTGTAGGAGCTTCTAGGAAGTTTATTAGTAGTTTATAAATACGAGTAGGAGCTTTTGTCATTAAACTCGGTCATTAGTTATCGCCAGGTTACGTAAGGGTAGCTAAGGGTCGGTACGGTCTTTGCATAAGGGAGGATTATGAAGATCACATAGCAAAAGTAGGTATACTAAGTTACATATTAGAAAATTTTAGTCTCGGTTACACGGTGATTAATTTTGTTTAAATTCATTAATTTAGCTTAGAAACAAATATTGGTGTATCTTTAAATTTTCTCTAAATTAATTCTGGTGAACCACTAGTTTTGACGCATTCTAGCAGATAGTATATTTCTGCTAGAAAGTGCCAACATAATTTTGGAAAGCTAATCTGACACAGACAAAAGTTACTAAGACAAGGAAAAGCCGAGTTTACTCAAACATATTTCTTGTTGGAAAACAGACGCAAATAAACATTCATTTTTATTCAACAAAGCGTTGACAGAAAGGGATCATAGTGTTGGGTCTATTTCCCGGGATTAAATCCAACAAAAAGGGACTCCTAGTCTACAAATGTAATTTTCGCGTCTTCGTGCGAGTGACAAGTCACATCAAAGTTTCAAGTCACTGTCCTCTTCAGCATTGTTCTTGAACTGAATAATAATAATTTTATTAAGTATAATTTCTAATTAGAACACGTTGGGGTGTTGCTTAGATAGTCCAAATTATATTTTGAGACAAACTTGTTTAATTTAGGAGATATTAAAATGCCACAAAGACGGGTAAGGCAAGTTTTTAGCATAATTAGGTATATGTAGGAACATTTATAACTATGTTTATACCTACAAATTATAAATTAAAATCGCTTTTCACGTCAGTTTGTCTGACCGCGTTGTTCTTTTAAACTACGCAACGGATTTTGATGCGGTTTTCATCATTATTCAGAGAATTTATTCCGTAAGTCTTATCTTTATTACATACATAAATAAATCTCCATGTTTTGGCAATCCGTAAAAAGCATGCGAAGCAAAGGCGACTCGCTAGTTAAAACAACTAGCTGCGCCCCGCGGGTAGACCTAAATAAGTCTCTTTTCGAGTATCGGGATAAAAAGTATTCTATGTCCTAATCCAGGTCATGGTCTATCCACGTGCCAAATTTCATCAAAATCCGATAAGCCGTTTTAGCGTAAAAATGTAACAAACATACAAAAATTAAATCTTTTCTCTTTATAATATAAAATAATTAGTAAGTATATTAGTTTAGATGTATATTTTCTGCACAAGCTTTGCAAAGCTGAAGAGAAGCTCTATACGCTATAGCAAAAGTAATTAAAATGAAGTTTTTTAGTTTCGCGATTTTAATTAAAGGACGTTGATGAGGGAAAGTTGGCGTAACTCATGCTTGGCCGGTTAATGAGGGCGGTAAGTTGTGATGCTAACAGGTGGAGCAGAGAGCTGAGGCGAAGTTGTAGTCTGAAGTTTGTGATAATGTAGAGACGAAGAAGGAAAAGTAGCAAGATGAAACATGGTTGGACAAGTTTTATATGATTATTAGAGATTCATGATTTTCGTTTGAGATGGAACATAAAACAGAATGAGATGTCTGGTAAGTAAAGTAATTAAAGTAAAAGATTGGCTTAAAATTTTGGGGGAACAGCGTAGACAAGGAAAGAGCATTCAAGGCTCAAAAGCTTTGTATCAGGTCTATGTTTAATCTGCATCAGACCGATTCTTGTCAGCCATTTTTCAAAAACCTTAGAATACTACCATTACCATGTTTGTACTTAGTCGAATGCGTGGTATTTGTAAAGAGCAATATTCACATTTGAATACCGTAGCCGAATACGCCATCGGGATAAATTGTGCACAATCACGAGCAAGACACGTTTTCTGCAGCAAAGTGTATTGTGGGTTGCTCCAACAATATTTAATAAAATTCCAAAACATATAAGAAGCATCTCGGAAATTAAATTATTTAAAAAGAAACTTGGTGACCTGTTAGTCGATAAATGCTATTACTGTTTAAAAGACTTGATAAATGATAAATGATTTTTATTTCTGTAAGTAGGTTTGTACAAACACTTTTACACGTCAATCATATTTTTTTTTTAAACTAGATGAGGTCGGCGTTTCCTAACTGACTATTCTGAGAAGAAAGGCCGAAACAAACTCAGAAGTCACAATCTCTTTTAAAGTCCAGACAAAATCTTGGTCAGATCGTGTGAAGACCATGTAGATTGGTGTCTGAAATGGTCTTTTGAGGAAAGAACCACACAGATTGAGCGGACCTGTCCAATCAGTGCACGCATTTGTCAAAAATCGTGCAGCTCAACTCAGAACTTGAGGAGCTCAACGATTCGACGAACAATACCAAAGACAGGACATTTGGGTAGGCTGCATAAACTACTCAAACTGCCAGATCATGATTAAAACTAAGAAGGAAAAAAAGAAATGACCCACATAGTCCTCACATTCACAATAATTAAATAAACAAAAATAAAAAAAATTACTTACAAAGTAAATATTCATGTCATTGTCTAAATAAAATTCATCAATGTCAATGTGTATATAAAAAATCCGGATATAATCTTTGAGGACCATGTAGATTAGTGTCTGAAATGGTGTTTTGAGGAAAGAACCACACAGATTGAGCGGACCTGTCCAGTCAGTGCACGCATTTGTCAGTAACCGTGCAGCTCAACTCAGAACTTAAGGAGCTCAACGATTCGACGAACAATACCAAAGACAGGACATTTGGGTAGGCCGCATAAACTACTCAAACTGCCAGATCATGATTAAAACGAAGAGAGAAAAAATTACCCACATAGTCCTCACATTCATAATAATTAAAATCATATAATACTTTATACAGTAAATGTACATGTCATTATTTAAGTAAATATATACTTAAAAAAAAAGAAAATTATTAAAGTGTAAAATAGCAAAATAAAAACAACATTCTAAACCTATTGGAGCAGCTCAATCCCAAGCCTTTTTGTCCTTCCGCTCCCTTTCTGTCAGACAAGTCCCTTTAAATTATATTTTGACCAAGACCATGGTGCAGTCAGTGCTGCTTACTATTAATTTTAAGATCTTTAACTGACCTATATTGTGTTTATTTTTTGTTGTAATATTAGATTGTAACTACTCACCTATTCTGCGCCTTTGAGCTTTCGATACGGGAAAATTAATTTTCCTCAGCAAAATGAAACTTCTTGGATTCTAAGATTAATCTGCTTCAGTATACACTGAAGTTGTGCTAGGAACGACTAAGTTTATAAACCTAAGTTAGAAGTTATTTTTTCTACCTTTTATGTAGCTTTAGCTTCATTGGAGCTATGCCTGATTTCACTAGACGGCACCTAAATGAATGCCTATATGTATATAAACGTGCTATTGGATTTTTTACATTCACCGCTGAGTCGAGCTTTAAAAATCCAACAGCGCACTTTTATTTACGTGTTTCTTAGTTGTAGTGAATAATGCGTTTTCCAGTATTAACGTAACAAGTAACTTCTAAGTGGAGGAAAGTTTTTCAACTAGTGATATTGTTTCAGACGCAAGACTAAGAAGTTCTCTCCGAACTTGGACTACGCTCCCTCAGCCAAGATGGCGATGCACACCGTGACCAGAACTGTCAGGAACAGTGATTTTGAGGTACTTATACATTTATATCTAATGTTATTTTATTGGAACGAAGTCCTTTATCGCGGCTTGCTGTGTAGGAGCAAACTGGTAGAAATCATCTTGAAACAAAGAAGCGTTTTGACCCCTCCATGCAACTTGCTTTCTCTCTCTCACACACATATTTTTAATAAGAGCGCCATTCTCATGTTAAAAAAAAATCGTCGTGTAAGGTGTGCTTACATACCAAATTTCAGCTTTGAGCTATCAGAGGACACGGTGGAGCACACGGTGGAGGTCTGCTCCGCTTGGGCGGAGCACCGCCGTGTCCTCGTAGAGGCGATCGGCAGCGGCGGCGACCTCTCGCGCCCGGCCCTGGTGCAAGCCATGGTCCGGGGCGAGAGGGAGTGGGAGGCAGTCACCTCCTTCTGCGAAGCAGTCATGCTAGCGAAGGAGGTGGCGGGACGGCTCAGGGAGAGAGCCTCCCGTCCCAGCCGCCGCGGGAGACGCTCCGGGCGTCGGGAGCCGCGCGACGACTCCCGGCCACCGTAGGCGCGGGCCTGCGGGCGGAGAGTAATGGGTAGCTCACCGTCCGATCAGGATCAGGCCCGTGCCGGACGGCGCGTACGTGTTCCACGCGCGCCTCAAAGAGATGTCAGCATCGAGGAGGGGTCCCATAGGGCCGAAGCCTGCCGGGTCAGCGGGATTGTCCGAAAGGGTTACCGCTGGCCCGGAACATAAAGGGCTAAGGAAGGAACACGGGTGGGTTTTAGTCAGTAAGAGTCTGACACTCCCTTCCGCTCCACCCAGAGCGGGAGGGGTCATTTGATGATTTCCCATCCGCAAAAAAAAAAAAAAAAAAGTGTATAATTATGTTGTACTTATTAACAACTAGGTTCCTATCTATTGAGTTTTTTTTACAATTTAAATTTTGTTTTGCAAAGTTTTGTTCATTTTGCCACTGTGACAGTTGATTGTAACATGTAAATTAACTTAACTACCCGTCCATAATATAAAAATAATAAGTACTTTGTTGTTCTGTACCCACGCTCATTAGTAGCTATGTTAATATGCGAAAACTACATTCTGGAAGTGGCGAATAGAATCAATTCTATTTTAATGTAATTTTTGACGTTCAAAAGTGATTTTTAAGTGCCTATTTGAAATAAATGCTTTGACTTTGTTTAATCGTTATAATAACATTTATGTTTCTCATGGAAGTGTAGGTATAGGTACCTATTGTGAATCCTTAACCAGTATGTATTGTATGTAGATAAAATACTGGTGTTTGGCTGGGAACCGAACGAAACATGGGTACCTACCTATTTACTAATGCTCGGTTCCTATAAACAACAAAAACGAATCGTTTTGCTTACCTGTGGTAGCATTTATTATTCCAAAGCTGGCCATTTATACAGATTCGTAAGCTAATTTTACCTGGGATAGCTTCTTCCATAAGGGAGGATCTAAGTATTATGCAGAGTTATAAGGTCTTTACCTAGTTATATTATCGGCCATTAGTTGGGTTTAGAAAAGACGAGGCAGGTAAAGGTCTAATGTTATTTTGAGGTAGAATAAACGTAATTAGATCTAGACTATTCAGTTTTGTACTCAGTCTGAGTATCTACTTTACATTATTTAAGATTAAATTATGGTCGTTTTAAAATGTGCCATTTCGGGAACAGAAAACCTCAACGTTTTATAATGTACTAGGTTTTGCCCGCGACTTCGTCTGCGTACAATTTCTTGTTCCCCGACCGCTGCAAAGCTCATCAACCATCAGCCACATTGCGGATTACCTATTTACGTAGTCATGATCCAGGTGTAATCAGTAGATCCCCCAAAACATGTAATAACATGTAACTGAACCGTTTCAGGAGGGCGCGCGGAGGCCTTTCATAGCGGCTCACTTCCACGGCAACACATCACATCTGAGCCCCGAGATACACGAACATTACAAAGGTAATATATTTACTGACGGCATACATTTCATTCTAACATGAAAACAAGGTACAATACCCATACCTACTTGTCATAACCGTCTGCACAAAAACTTTCTGTGCCATAGGTTCCTACTCCGTTCACCTTTTATACCCTGTTTTTGTCCAGACGGTAAAAATGGGGTGTGGCTGTGTCATGGACACGGCCGTGCACGTGAATACGTTTACGAAACGGGGTTGATCCGCTCGGCCGCATTCATTCTTTTACGTTCTCGGCACTGCTTGACTCGGACATATGGTGTTTTATTGGTACTATTTGATTGCTCTTGAGAAGCCCTTTCCAACCGTATATGATCTCTGTATTTAGATTGGGTTTTTGACGCTTATTGGCCGACATTATACATTTTTGAAATTGTTTTATTTTTATTTTAACGCATTATATTCACTGTCACTATTTAACACTAATGTTTTGTATACAATCGATAGATTTTGACGAGAGCTACTGACGATTGAAACGTAAACGAACTTCGCAGCTTTTCCGAGTCAAAAGTTATACTAAGTGTAAATTACGATACGCAGCAAAATGAATTGAAATGGCGGCGCTTCCCCCTCAACCGCGCGCGATGCGTCACAGTCCTCACTTGGCGTAATAAATTATTTGAAGCTTTTAGCTATCCAATGGTGTAATTGAATTTAGGTTGGAGATGATAGTTAAGAAGCTGCAACATCAAACTGTATCCCCCGATTTTGTTATCATTGGTTTTTTGACTTGACTCCCACTATGGAAGCGATTTCAAAGACGTATTTACGTCAAAACGTCAGTCGGTATAACGTGGTGAAGCTATAATTTACTAGGAAACTCTTCCTCTTTCCTCCACACCCCAGGTATTGGGTAAATGGCAACAAATAAAAGATTTTAAATAAAGACATTGTGAACAAAAAAACGGATCATCCATTCATAGTTAATCTTTATTCCATTCATGGTCCACAAATAAAGGCACACTTTGACCTTACATATTTATGAATCATTTATGAATAATAATAACTAATATTACATATTTATCAAGAACGCGTTTGTCGAATATTTTATTTATTCATAAGATACGCAAAATGTCACATATTTCAGACGTAGACAGTAATGACATCATAATACATATCTCAGCAGAATATAAAACCAACACAGACAGGCCACGATTAAAAAGCTTTTAATAAAGATGGATATGCGTCCAGAATATCAATAGGAATAAGTTACTCAAGACTACGAGAAAATAGGATATCGATAAACTGGGTAGCAGGGACATCAACGCACAGCCTGTTATCATAGATTTAGTATTTATGGTTCTGAATCCCACCGCGATGAAATTTATCGACAATTAAGTTGCTCCATTGATTTTGACGTTTCCTGTTAACCGACAAACATTTTCTACGCTAGATTAGAATCATGTGCTGAATTCATGGGCACAATTGCGTCGGTAACCCGAAAGTCTGACAACTAGTCTTACCAAGGAGTATCGTATTACCCACTGGGTTGTGGCGGTTGCTCCATGAAAAATACTGGTGTTCAGTTGTATCCGGTTAGAGTGGAAGCCGACCCCAACATAGTTGGGAAAAGGCTAGGCAGATGATGAGTTTGTGCGTCGGTGTTGGCCCCAGTGTAATATAGAAGGTCTAATCAGGGGGATCTGTTTTTGTTGAAAGAATAAGTTTGTATTGAATTTTATTTATTTGAACCGAACTGCTTTTGTATAAAAAAAATAACAAAGTAACAACAACAGAGTAAAGAGTACAAACCATAACTTTTTGTACATAAGTACAAACCTAAATAAGTATGAATATACAACAGTTTTCTTGATGTCGGACTTGGTAGAATATCTAGATTTACCTTAAATTTGTTGTTTATTGAGTAACTCTTCGTAAATCTCACAATAACTGAAGATTCTTTACCATTAAATTGAGGATAACAGTGCAGATGTCTCAAACTCCAATTAAAAAAATAAATAAAAAAGGCAACACACTGCATACACCTTTGGTTCTAGAAACATATTTTTGCAATTTCAAGCTCAAGATTTCCGTTTGTAATGAAGGAAAATTCATCCCCTACAGAGGTAAATAGGAAATGAAAGTTTGTATATAAGTTCGTCATTATCGCCAACGGGTAATCCCCTCGAGGGTACATATTGACATAAATTCTGTAACTTCCCTTCCCGTACGGTAAATATTTACCTTCATTATTTACTATCCACTCGTATCCACTTTATTTACTTCGTTGAGTTTTCCTCTGAAAATAAGGCATCCCCTCTCTCTAGAGGGGATTCATTTAATAGAATACCTATTCCTAAAATATTTTAGTGGTGATTAATAGCGTCAATGCAAACTTAACTGAATTAAAATCTCATCAAGTCGAGTTGAAAGCCGTATTCAAAGAGACGGTTCAGCTACCTAACTTCAATGGCTTCTGTAAGCTCCTACGCTGAAAGAATGAAACAAAATAATTAGCTGTAAGAACTTTAGAAAAATGTATAAAAAATACCGTCCTTATGATTGGAAATGGGGTCAGTTTCGCTGTATTTGTTCTGTCAGTTCAGAGTGATAAAAATAATATATTTTTTAAATAATTATGTGGCCTGTAAATATATAATCAGCCTATAATGTTCCCACTGCTGGGACAAAGGCCGTAATCCACCACACGGGCCCAGTGCGGGTTGGTAGATGTCACATGCCTTCGAATTTATGGTTCTAAAGTCCGAGCAGAACTAGTTGGCCGGGCCTTAGGTATGTGAGCGGAAGGACGGAGGGGCGGGGCGCACTCAGTACGTGCGTTGCAACCCGCCTCGCCCCTGTCCCCACCTCAGCGGTCAACTAGTTCCGCGCGAACCATAAGACATGCCGGTTTCCTCACGATGTTTTCCTTCACCGTTTTGAGAGTAGCGGACCCCTTTAGGGGGCGAATATTCAATTTTTTTTCCTAAATGCTAATTTTCGTTATTTTGGGAACTATTGTGCAAAAGTTCATAGTTCTAGACGCAGCAATGAATGAAGTTAAGATCTTAATTTGGTAGAAGACCATTCAGCGTATTCAAGCGCTTTATTATAAACCAAGCTACAACTGAAGTTTGCTTCAGCTCTATTGAAGAGAGCTAGTATTCAATTGGACTAGGTACTCATGTTTCAAGGCACAGCAAAGCTGACTCAATTTGTCAATTGCTAGGACGGTAATTCAACGTTCAACATGTTTATGTTTGCGCAAACTTCTTGCTCTCAACGAATTGAGTTTGAAATTGAATCGTCAGATACTTTACCCCCGGTTCCCTTAAGCCTATTCCATCGTCTCATGTCAAGCCTTGATTTGATTGGCTGCTGTTTTTCCGCTAACCGATCACATGCATTTAGAAAGTTTAACAACGCAAATAGGTGTCGATTATTTAGCGGTTTTGATTAATTATTCAATATTTGGTACGGAGCCCAAGGTTTTAGAACACATATTTCATATTTTCGGTGTTCTCACAATATGTTGCACCTACTCAGTTATCAATACAATAAGCATAGGTATGCTTGTTCAATAACCCTCTGGCACCTCTGGGCTCTTCCATTACCTACTAAATTATCTATAATACCTACAATATTATCTACCTACAAAATTATCTGTCATACTGTAGTTCTGTAATAAAATATTTTTTATGAATTGCATTATCTATTATTTTGTGAATATTTCGTTTTGGATGGAGAAAAAGCACTTGGAAACTTTGCGAATAAAAAACACCTAACACTGTTACAACTAACCGCGTACCTACCTAACACACGATCAATCACAATCAGAATTATTTAAAAGGATATTGCTATTCCCTTGCTTCATATTATCGAAAAATTTGTCTGCTTAACAACGTAAATAACGCAATGAATGTGGTTGAATTGTAGAAAAAGCCATTGCTACTGTTAGTGTATCCGCGGGAGTACGTAAGGATCAATCAACTCAGTCTATTGCAGCAATGCGATGGACATAGGCCTTATTTAATTGCGCCACGACATCAACACCCGGTTCCATGTAAAACTCAACTCAATAATGATCATTAATTTAAAATGTCTTCTTCACAGGTAATGGTCTAGTCCGTGTGTCTCACGGCGCGGCTCACGACGTGTGGTACCCGGCGCCCTGGACGGTGGTGTCTCCGCACCCTCGCCCCACGCTCACTCGCAACGGCCACGTACACGTCCACCACACTGGCGTGTACCTCGTCTATGTGCAGGTAATAAGCCGCAGTTACAACGCAACAAAGTTCTTTTGGCGCGTGATCAAAATTGGAACTAACGCCGCCATTTTGTTTTGTCAATACAATTTCTGTGACAATTGCATAAATGTTTTCCATCAACGCACCCCTGATAATGTCATTCAGGCGCCAAAAGATCTTTCTATCCATTTAAGTACAGAGATACATAATTACATATATGGATACTGTGGAACCCACAGGTGATACGTGGATGATGTGGCACAAAGCCAATGAATACGAAAAGTAGACGGCAGAAAGGTCTGTGAAGGTCCTGTAAAGTCCTCTTCAATAATAAGCCGCTGAGTCCGATCCTCGGCCACATTACCAGACACGATGCAGAGATAGTCAATCTCCTAGCCTATCTTACTTCACTTCGCTTTTGATTTTACTTCGGGGTAACTTTCTGCCTTGAGGCCATTTGAAGGAGGGCAGAAAAAAACCCATTTATAAAATAATAATTGATATATATTTTCTTAAGCAAAAAACCTGTCCATATCTTAATGAAAACATTAGTAAAGGTTATATTGCCTTTTTATAGTTTATTATACAACAAAAATAAATACCAAAAAGAGATTTCGATGAATTGAAAACCTCCGCATTTTTTAGCCAACAAAAAAAAGTAGGAGGTTTTCAAGTCGACACGTTTATTTGTTTTTATGAAGACACTTTAATATTATCTTGTTTTTCCTCAGATCTACTATCTGGACAGTCACGACATAATCTCCTGGGTTCTTCACCGTACGAATGCCGAAATCGAGGGTCGGGAGACTCTCCTCCAGTGTGCTCAGTCTACCCACTCCACAGAACAAATCGACAAGCCCAACTCCTGCTTCTCAGCAGCCGCACTATTCCTCAAAGCTGGTGACAGGCTAGCAGTCAGGAACACTGGGGGTGACAGACACTCCTTGATGCAGCCGGAGAAGAGCTTCATAGGCCTCGTCAAGCTGGCTGATGCTGAGGACCCCGTTCAGGAGTTGTAGACCTCCATGTGGCGTTAGTCTTAAGCAACTTTGTCTGAAAGTTGTAAAAAGTTAATAGAAGAATGGTGGAAAAATTTGGTATTTAAGGACATTTTCTAGTACAGGAGTGGTTAATAATCGAGTACATTAGGTACAGGAAAGTATGGAGTAAGTAATCTAAAGAAAATATTGCCATTACAGTAAACTTTCCTCTCTGGTGAGACTTAGCTTGTTCAAAGATTCTGATAAGTCACTATAAAACTTGGAACATTTTCTCCTAACTTGATGTTAGTATAGATTTTTGTCTGAATATATTTGTAATAGATCTTTACAAATGTATTGGAAAGTGATAATATTGTTAAAATAGTCAAGAAAGTGCCATTGTTATGGGTTTACGAAGCGGTAATTATAGGAACAAATTAATTAATTAGTCTAGTATTGGCATGTTCTTGGCGTAATCGCTGTTGAAACAGATACTTCATGGAAACGACCTCGCCAATTTTACATTTTTTTTTGTATTTTTTGTCCTAGTAACATTTTGTATGTGTTGCCATTTAAATTTGGTAAAAGAACGACAATGCAAACTTTTTGGTAAGTTTTGATAAGTATTGTAAAAGTTTTAAAATTAATATTTTTGTGTTTTTTTATTGTTTTGAAATATATGTTTACGTGTATTTTAGTAATATATCGAGGAATCAATCGAAAGATCTGTTATACCATTGATATTATAAGTACCTACTAACGTTAAAACTTAAAATAATTTATTGTACGTACTTAGGTATTCATATTTAATACATAAAGAAGTTGAAAATGCAACGATGCGTTTTTGATATTCATGTTTTGTAAGTGAAAAAAATAAATTGTATGAAAAATAATAATTTGTGTTTTATGTGCTAGCATTACCTTGCTCTATTGGGTTTCGTTCAAGAAATACTTATTATCAAGAGAGAAAAAAATATTACCTTAAAATACAGATACAGCACCCTAATTGCGTAACACACTATTACTCCTAATTTGAATCATTTTGAAGCATATTGCTAATCCGTTGCTCCACATGTTCGAAAAATGTTTCTGCTCAACAACGTAAATCACGCAATGAATGTTGTTGAACTGTCAAATTGAAACCCATTGCTACTGATAGTGTATTGCGCAATTACCCTGCTAAACATGATTCTGAAACGTGGCTAAATAACAGCGGCACAGGTCGATCGATCAGGTTAACCTACGCTTGCCGCGGTTGGTCCATGGATGGGTGACCATCTTTACCTACCGAGACCCCTCCGTGCCTCGGAAAGCACGTTAATACGTTGGTCCCGGCTGTCATTCGTGGAACATTGACAGTCGTTACGGGTAATCACAAGCCCGAAATTCTGACAACCACAAGGGGTACCGTATTAGTATTACCCAGAAACCGAGTTGTAGAGGTCAGATGGGCAGGTATTCAGCTGCATCCGGTAAGACTGGAAGCCGACCCCAACATAGGCAGATGATGATTCTGAACCTGCGTTGAAATTTCTCGTCGGTTAATTAAAAAAAAAATGCTTTTCCTTATATTTTCCTTATATTTTAAACGCGTAGGTAGGTACTGCACTTTTTATGAAACAGCTGATTTTGTTTTTGATAACCGACGAAAACTTTCTACGCTAAGGGGTCTGGAATCATGCCACCGGTAGGCGCGGGCTTGCGGACAGCGAGCAATGGGCAGCTCGCCATCCTAAAGGACCAGGCCCGGGTCGTCGGCGCGTTCCACGCGCGCCTCAAAGAGATGTCAGCACTAACTGACGGGGTCCGCTAGGGCCGATGCCTGCCAGGGTCGTGGGTTGTTCTAAAGAGATATCGTGGCCCCTGGCACAGGCAACTGAAGGAACACGGGTGGGTTTTAATCAGTAAGAGTCTGACAATCCCTTCCGCTCCGCCCAGAGCGGGAGGGGTCATTTGATGATTTCCTAACCAAAAAAAAAAGGGGTCTGGAATCATGTACTGAATGCATGGTTATAGTTTGCGCGTCCATGTCCCGCCACCCTGTATAAGGTAAAATAATGAATCACCACCCTTGTGAGCCTAATCTAAAAAAGGCTTAAGTCGATAACGAGTAAGCTTTATCAATTACTTGCTTTATCAATTAGACCACTTATCAGTCAAAGCTTCCAAATATCTATTAGGAAGTATCGACACAAAATCTACTGCCTCATAATACTTAATACTGCAACATCACGTGTAAAAAACACGTTGTATTAAAAGCAGCTGATAAAAAAAGCTGGCCAAGTGCGAGTCGGACTCGCACACGAAGGGTTCCGTACCACAAGACAAAACGCCGAAAAAACACGTTTGTTGTATGGTTAAATATTTTGTTTTTTTTTGTTTTTAGTATTTGTCGTTACAGCGGCAACAGAAATACGTCATCTGTGAAAATTTCAACTGTCTAGACATCACGGTTCATGAGATATACAGCCTGGTGTCAGACAGTGGAGTCATAGTATCTAATAGGGTCCCGTTTTTACCCTTTGGGTACGGAGCCCTAAAAAGGAATTCAAATTCTGTGGCTGGCGAAATAAAGTAAGCTCAATTTTCATCAGAAGCACAGGTTGATGCTACGAGCCGACCCTCGACAACACAAGACAATGACGAATTCTCTGAACTTTACCATTTCACTTCGATCTACCTGACGGATACGCCTACGTAATGTATGCAGAATAGGGTTGAATTCTGTATCCAATGTACAGACGCCAGCACATCAAGCTACTACAATCTGTCAAATTTCTTTAATTGATTTTCAACTTTATCGCTAAAGCATAAGTTTCAAAGTTGATTGGGAAAATTTGACCGTTTCGGGTAGCTTGATGTGCTGCCGTCTGTACCTCCAATTTATAACTTTTATGAAACAAGATATTTTACCGACATAACCAGGATAAAAGGGTAACCGAGACTTTTATTATTCGTAGGTTTCCATTGTCAAAAGTTTATTGGAGAAAATAATATCGGTGGCAAAGTGGCAACACAGGTTATGATCTAATTTGTTTCACGAGGACGTTTGACAGGATATTACGTGGTGTCCTGGGAAATATAGCTCATACAGGTAGATCCGTGGGTAGCATGCGAATCCCGAAAGATCGAAGAAGGTAATAATCTAATTTGATAGTCTTAGAGGTCGATGTTAGGAGATTCAATAAAAATAAATGGATGCACATAAATATTCTGTTGTTTTGTCCAAACAAACATTTATTTTTACTTTGCTTAGTCAGCTAACGACTTTTGTAAAAGAAACCGTTGTCATATGGGCAAAGATACATTTATTCAGGGAAATCGTTTTTCTATCACCTGCTTATGTTTGGGAGAAATTATATCTTTGTACAGACGCCAGCACATCAAGCTACTACAATCTGTCAAATTTCTTTAATAGATTTTCAACTTTATCGCTAGAACATAAGGTTCAAAGTTGATTGGGAAAATTTGACAGTTTCGGGTAGCTTTATGTGCTGGCGTCTGTACATTAAAAAACGATTTCCTTCACAAAATTCATCAGCTTAAGCAAAGTGAAAATAAATGTTTATATTTTACGAACGGATCTTGGCGTCTTTGAGCAAAGTTGTTTAGAGAAACAGCCGATCTATTCCTATTAATATCACACTACTTATAATATAATATACAGGGTTATTGGTAAAACATTAACAACCTCTTCAGAGGTCATTGTACTCATCATTATGAACAACTTTTACTGTGGGACCAAACCTGAAATCGCGAAAAAAAATCAGCTGTTCCCTATATTTTGACGAGTTATACGAGCATAGGTAAATGTAGAAACAGTTTATTTTTTTTCGCGATTAACTACCCTCAATTTCCTCTTAAGTGGCAACACGAAGCTACGATCCGGAGCGCTACCCACAGCGTTCCTTAGGTAGCAACCTTCTCTTGCTTGCCAACCGTCACGGGACACGGACTAAATTTAGGTAATTACTTTATTTTGTCCCTACTAGTTTTAATTAGTTATATGTGCTAAATAGTGTACCTTACGTGTGTTGCAATTACAATATTATTAACTACAAGTTGCAGTTGCACTTCCGCTCTTCAATCACAACTTCATCTCCAATACGCGTAAAAGGAGGCAGGTAGAATACCTTCCAAGTTCCACCTGTCTCCAAAATGTGTTACGCAATTATGGTGCAGGACCATAAGGCCCGGTATCCACCAAAGCGGAGAGGAGAGGAATTTCTATAGAATTTCGTGCCGCTTGCCCGCTTGCTTGCACGAAATTCTATAGAAAAATGAGACATCTCCTCTCCTCTCCGCTTTAGTGGATACCGGGCCTGAGTGCGTCTGGAAATCGCCTCTTAGGTACTAACAACTAAAGCACCTTTTCGAAGGAACTATCTCATATCTAAGGTTTACTTTACATTATCTACAGTGTCTTCTTTTCCTTGTTAAAGTAAAGTGCCTTGATCTAATTAATTAATTCAAGCTAATTAGCTAATTAGCATATTTAGCATATTTCTTGATTAATATCAGATTGCTAATGCTGAAATATGATAAGCATCTACGGCCCCTACATACATATACAACCTTTAATATTCCCACTTTGCTAGGTCTCAGGTCTCCTCTTTGTGAGATAGAGTGGAATGGTGTTCACCACGCGGGTCCAATGGATGTCACCATGTCCTGACCATCTTTGAATTTTAGGTTCTACAACACTGGTCTTGATGTTTTTCTTTACCTTTATTGGAACGAAGTTCTTAAACGCGGGTTGCGGTAAGAGTAAACTGGTAGAAATTGTCACGTAACGAAAAAGCGTTATGGCCACTCCATGCGGCTCTCTGTCTGAAGAGAATTTGGTCAAAATGAAAATCGATGATGGCTGCTGCGAAAATTTTAAAAGTTTTCGTCATGGGTGTCGTTGTCATTGTTTTCGAGTTTCAAAATTAAAATCCAAGATGGCTCTGTATTAAACGCGTGTTAAATTCACACATTCTCTCTCTCTGTCTCGAGCGTGTGTGTGTGCGAGTATCGCGTAAGGAACTTCGTTTCTGACGGGGTTCCCCGACCGCAGACGTTATTTTTAGAACAGTGGAGAAGGAGAAAATTTGTCTCATAACGAGTGCGCGCCTTTTGGGTTCGGACCAATTTCCCATAACCTCTGAGCCATCACCCCTCTTCTACATAAGGTAATATCCTATCCTGTAGTCAAGTCACCCCCACTCAATCCATCCATCCATCCATAATCGTTGTGCCGAAACGTTGACAGCTGGTTCAAGCACCTGAAACAGAGAGAGCATCCGAACACGGTACGCGGTCAGATTGTTTCCCCCCTCTGTAGCCCCATAGTATGAGCGCATGACATTTTCATTGATGGATCGTGTCCATCTCATGCGCTGCACACTTCCGCCGGGAGCTGGGACCCTATCAGAGGCCGGTGGGCCTCGAGGTCCTAAGCCGTCCGGCGGCCGGCGTCCTCCCCGTCGACGAGCAGGTGGTGGCTTAGCTTCAGTCTAATCTAGACTTTATACCAGTCACAACACATCCAATTAATATCGCCGATCAATACTAAAACGATTAGTCTCATACATAATATTGTTCGATTACTGATTCCATTACCCTCCATTAACTTCTTTAAACATCAAAGCAACTCTAGCAGCTGACAGTTTGTTTATTACTAGCTTTTGTACGCGGCTTTGGCCGCGTTGAGGTCAGAAATTATCCCACGGGAACTTAATAAGGGGATAAAAAGTATACTTTGGCCTTACCCAGGACATGGTACCTATGTCAAAATCCGTTCAGGCTTTAAGGCTTGAAAAGTACTGAAAAGGTAACAGACAGACACAGTTACTTTCGTATTTTTATAATATTAGTATGTATTTGGTATTAGTATGAGTGATTATTGTGGAAAGTTTTGTAGCATAACATTAGCTTAAGTATAATTAAGTTTAACTTTGAATTCAATTAAAGGAGAGAGCGCTGAAAGGTATGATTATTGATTATTATGAGTTAGTTTGCTATAGTTGGTTTCTGGAGTTTTATAGGAATTACATAGACATATTCAATCTGACTTACTTGGGCTAGAGGGCCATACTGAAAATGTACTGAAAAACGTACGTCTATAAATCTGATCATGTAAAAAAAAATCAACACATCAGACTACGTCTACTCTACGAAGACTTTCGTTTCTATAGAATCTTCATTTTTTATATCCCGCCGTAGAAATATTTCTGCAATAATTTTTAGGGTTTCGTACCCTATGAGTTGCCGTGGAAGGACGTGGGAGCCCACCACGATGTATTTCCCAAGAAAATCCCCCATGGAAAGTACAACAGATAGAGCGAGTTCGTTGGACGATCCGGCTAACACCCGGCGCCAGTCAGTTCCCGGGCTGACTGGTGTGAAATTGGCTACCGAAGCCTCTACCAAGACGCATCACCAGGTCTTGAGTAGCGGTCATGCTACTGGTGATTCACGCAACAGCAAGATCTCGTTGCAGGAACACAGACGTATTGCAACCTGGAACGTACGTGGATTACTGGCACCAGGAAAGCTCGAAATCGTGGAAAAGGAAGCAGAAGGTCATAATCTTACCTTGCTGGGAATTACCGAAACTCACATGCGTGGTCAAGGTCATCAAAAGACGCCTGCTGGGAACACCCTTTATTTCTCAGGCCCTACAAACTCCAGCAGTAACGGAGTCGCTATTTGGCTGTCCAAGCACTTGAATAAATTTGTGCTTGGTTATAACCCTGTTTCTGACCGAATACTAACACTGAAACTAAGCACTAGGCCTTGTACCCTGAATATCATTGTGGTGTATGCCCCTACAGCTTGTGCTAAGGACGACATTATTGAGGGATTCTATTCCGAGCTTGAAACAACCCTGTCCAAAATACCAAATCGAGAGATAACTCTTGTCATCGGTGATTGGAACGCAAAAATAGGAGAAACGACGGAAGATGGTCATATAAGAGGCACAGTCGGAAAGTATGGACTAGGGGTTCGTAATGACAGAGGAACCAAACTTCTTGAGTTCTGCATTGGAAGGAAGCTCACAATTATGAACACCTGCTTTCAACACCATCAACGCCGGCTTTACACATGGATCTCTCCTGGCGATCGATTTCGGAATCAAATTGACTATGTCATAATAAATAATCGCTGGAGAACTTCAGTCACCAATGTCAAGACTTACCCGGGTGCGGACTGCGGTTCTGATCACTGTCTTTTGGTGGCAAACTTTGCTCTTCGTTTAAAATCAGTAAAAAAACGACCACCACAAAGAACACGGATTCTATCACCAGCAGAGAGTACCCAATTACAGGGTGTGTTAGAATCTGTCATGGCGGAACATCCAGAACCTAATAACTTTAGTGCAGAGGAACAGTGGGAGCATTTTAAAAACGGGATATGGAAGGCAATTGACTCCATCCCCATCAACCATATACCTAACATCTGCAAGCAGTCGTGGATCTCGGCGGATACCTGGCAAATTATTAAGGACAGGAAAGACCTTAAAGCGCAGGGTTTGTTAAGCCAAGAGGAAAGAGACAAATACTCGGAGCTCAGCCGCCTCATTCAGTTAAAATGTCGTCGCGACAAGAACAACTTCGTGGACCGCATTTGCCAGGAAATTGAAGCACACGCGCACAAAATTCAAAGTGCTGACCTTTTTAAGAAAGTACGACTTCTCACCAACCATTTCAAACCCAAAACATGGGTAATCGAAGACGAAGATGGCTCTCCACTCCAAGATCTGCACGCAATCTCAGAAAGATGGCGGAAATACTGTGAAGAGCTATACAGTAATCCGAATGTGGCAGGCGATGCACAAATCAATGATTGGGATAGGACTTCACAAGAACCATATATTATGTATTCGGAAATTAAAGCTGCCATAGCCTCATTTAAGACCAAAAAAGCACCGGGGCCGGATCAGATTACAGCGGAGATATTAAAAGCTTCTGGGTCGGCGGGCATAGATGCCCTACACAAAATTTGTAATGAGGTATGGCGTACTGGTGAGTGGCCAAGCGATTGGACTAAATCAATCATCCTGCCATTGCATAAGAAAGGCTCCACTTCGAAATGTGATAACTATCGAACCCTGGCTCTAATATCTCATGCCAGCAAGGTACTGCTACATATTATAAATAACAGAATCCGTCACTTTCTGGATTGGCAGATCCCTCAGGAACAGGCTGGTTTTGTAAAGGGCAAGGGAACTCGCGAGCAGATCCTCAACGTCCGCCACCTGATAGAGAAGTCATACGAGTTTAACACACCTCTCATTATGTGCTTCATAGACTACAGTAAAGCCTTCGATTGCGTAGTCTGGCAAAGTCTGTGGAAGGTACTTCTGGAGCTTGGAGTACCGCATCATCTGGTATCCCTAATTCAAGCCCTATACTCTAAAAATAAAGGCATCGTGAAGGTCGACCAAACCAACTCTAACCCCTTCAGTTTCGGAAAAGGTGTAAGGCAAGGCTGCATTTTATCTCCCATCCTTTTTAACGCATATGGAGAATATATTATCAGACGTGCCTGTGAAAACTGGGAAGGTGGTGTGACGATTGGCGGAACCAAGCTAACAAATCTCCGCTACGCTGATGACACTACTCTCCTAGCAGCCTCAGAGTCTGAAATGGTGGAACTCCTTAGTAGGATGGAACGTATCAGCATGGAACTGGGCCTACAAATCAACCACGCAAAGACCAAATTAATGGTGGTGGACCGAGCACATAAGTTAGAGCTTACTGGCGCTCTTAATCTCGAAACGGTCGATGACTTCATTTACCTGGGCTCTAACATATCTAACACAGGGTCTTGCGAAAAAGAAATCCGTAGACGTATAGGCATGGCCAAGAATGCTATGTCTCAGCTTCAAAAAATATGGAAAGATCGCAACATTTCGCGAAATACCAAAGTGAAATTGGTCAACACGCTGGTCTTTTCAATTTTTGGATACGGAGCAGAAACTTGGACCTTGAGAAAGGCCGACAGAGCTCGTATAGACGCCTTCGAGATGTGGTGTTGGAGGAGGTTGCTTCAGATTCCATGGACTGCATTCCGCACCAACGAGTCTATCCTACGCGAGCTCGGAATAAAGACCAGACTCTCTACGACCTGTCTCCGCAGAGTGTTGGAATTTTTCGGCCACATAGCGAGAAAAGACGGCAATAACCTTGAACAACTAATGGTTACTGGCAAGGTGGACGGTAAACGACCAAGAGGGCGCAGCCCTTTGCGATGGTCCGATCAGATAAGCTCTTCGCTTGACACGAAATTTCATAATGCGTTGCACCTGGCTAAGGATAGACAGAGATGGCGAAACATCGTTAGGAAGAAGGTGTTTTCAAGGGAGGATCACGACCCTCAGTAATGAGGAGTGCGACTTGAGGAGGAGGACCCTATGAGTAAGGGTAGCGGGACCCTATTACTAAGGCTCCGCTGTCCGTCCGTCCGTCTGTCACAGGGCTGTATCTTTTAAACCGTAATAGGTAGACACTTAACATTTTCCCAGAATGTGTACCTACCTACTACTATGGCAGCTATAACAACAAATAAGAAAAACGAAATCAAGGTAGAAATTAAAGGGATAGGTACAAGGAATACAAGAAACGTGTAAAAAAATATTGTTCGGTGGCATGGATACGCACTCGAAAGGTCGATTGCGTATCCGACTCGCACTTCGCCGCTTTTTTCTTTTGTTTCTTCGGTAGTCATGCTACACTGTTACAATCATTTCAAAGTAGGTATCTCATCACTCTCACAGACCACATTTTAGCGCACTCTCCTTTAACCGTGCTTTTGAAATGTAATTTGGAAACGTTTTCCTAGCATTCTTTCCTCAAAGATTCGATTATATGATTCAATATTCGCCTAACACTGGATCAATGAAGGGGAATGAGGTCTTGGATCGTCATTCTGTCGGTGTGGTGTTCCTGTAATGTCAACCGCTGAAGGGTATCAGGGTCGCGCCTACTCGTGCCGACAATTTCATTAGATTGAGACGCGCCGCCATTCCTGAGACAGGAATCTTGTGTACAACCGCAATCAACACTGTTAGGAAACAGCTTTTAAATTTAATGTCTTTTGCTGTGTTCTTCGTTTAAATATTTTTACCCGACTGCGCGACAGCAGAGACAGGATTATGTCTTTCACGCTTATATAATACTAGCTGTGCCCGCGACTTCATTCGCGTGGATGTCGGAACACAATAATGTGTCGCTTAGGAAAGGTGTAAAAGGAAGAATCTTCCGATCTTGTCTGGTAACGCTTCCCTTGCCTGGGGTTCTCAACTCTCAACCATAGCCCTTTCGACTGTACAGCAGTCACTGCGTCTTCAGGGTTCATAATGACAATGCGACGAAGTGTCACTTTGATTTTTGAGGATAAATAAAAATGAAAGCGCCTGCTCGAGGCTGATTGTCTGACCAAATAGCCATATTATGTCCATTTTATTTTGCATTTGTTTTAGAATACTAAGTTAGACCGGAATAAATCGTAAAATCATACCACCATTTTATCTAAAGTATATCTGAGATTAGTAGGTGAAGTTTGAAGTTAGTTTTTATAAGTCTTGTCTTCTTCTCTGCCGCTCTGCGATAAATTTAGAAATTCTTAACTTGGTATTGTAGATATCTTACATACCAATATTAAGACTTTATCATAGCGTCGAGATATCTAGAAGATAAAAAGAAGAATACATCAATGGTGTTACTCTTAAATCGTACCTACTGAAGTTTATCTGAAAAGTACTCGTAGTTTGAAGTCTTTCTTAACTTATTCTGTAAACCTGTGCCCACATTTGCTAACTCTCTCTTGGTGGATAGCCTTAAGATACCTTGAGGGTCGATATGGTGCATTTCCGACGTTTGGCCCCCAAACTGGAACGGGCCGGGGCCGCCATGGGATCTGGAGGCGATAATCCTCGCGCGCCTATGTATGAGTGGCGCGCGGAGGCACTATACCGCGCGCCGGGGGGAAGATTCGTTTCCGCGGCAAATCGGTGCGGAGCGGACAGATCTCCGGCGCGATCTCATGGCGGCATGGAAAGAGCGACTGTCGCTACCCAGCGCAGGGCACGCCGCGACAGCGTCGATAAGACCCCTCTTTAAGGAGTGGCTAGAGAGGCGCCACGGCGCTCTCACCTACCGCCTGACGCAGGTCCTCACCGGACACGGAAGTTTCGGGAGGTTCCTGCACATCATCAGGCGGGAGGAAACGCCCGGGTGTCACCATTGCTAGGATCGCCCAGAGGACACGGTGGAGCACACGGTGGAGGTCTGCCCCGCTTGTGCGGAGCACCGCCGTGTCCTCGTAGAGGCGATCGGCAGCGGCGGCGACCTCTCGCGTCCGGCCCTGGTGCGAGCCATGGTCCGGGGCGAGAGGGAGTGGAAGGCAGTCACCTCCTTTTGCGAAGCAGTCATGCTAGCAAAGGAGGTGGCGGGATGGCTCAGGGAGAGAGCCTCCCGTCCCAGCCACCGTGGGAAACGCTCTGATTTCCCATCCGAAAAAAAAAAGGGTCGATATGATTTTAACCAAGACAATGGCTAAAAATTTAGTTAATGTCTCGAAGATATAATTTACAATACCTTTTTACGACATGGCAGTGCTACTTGTATTGGGTGTGCACCTTGACGTATCGCTGCCGGCCGTAGTCGAGTCGACGGCAGCGAAGAGTCCTGGGACGCGGTGGTTTCCTTCTGCGAAACGGTCGTCTCGCAGAAGGAGGCTGTGGAAAGGGAGAGGGAGATCTCATCCACTCACCCGGCCCGCAGTAGGCGCATCGGGCGTCGGCGGAGGGCGGACAACGCCCTCTTCCAGCCCACTAAACGGGTCCAGGGGCGACGAATTCGGGGACGTCTGTCACCGCCAACACATCAGGACTTGAGCTGGCGGCGCGTGGTGTTCCACGCGCGCCCCTCTTTGCCGTCACCAGTCGGGGGTTGCGGAAGGATCGTACGGTCCCGCAACCCCCGGCGTAGGTGTGAGACGGAACACTGGGGTGATTTTTAGTCAGTAAGAGCCTGACAGACCTCGCCGCCCGCCCCAGGGCGGCGAACATCCATGAAGATTTTCCTCCCCGGAAACAAAAAAAAAGGGTGTGCATCTGCCGAACCTATACTCAATAAATCAACAGCCCGTGTGGAGGTGTGCGTTGAAGCATTATCATGGTAAAGAAATTTTAAAAAATTCGAGAAAAAAGGCAAAAACTATGAAAGTATGATATGATCTTAAAACCTTATGTCACTAAGAAATGCTTCTCTGTTAACAATGTTAGAAAGGTTGCTTGCCCCTCGAAAGAGCTCCTACATAAAGTTGCCCGTGTGTGTGTTTGTTTCGGCCTTTCTTCTCAGAGTAGTCAGATAGGAAACGCCGACTGCATCTAGTTTAAAAAAAAAACATGATTGACGTGTAAAAGTGTTTGTACAAACCTACTTACAAAAATAAAATCATTTATCATTGCAATCTTTATCACTCAGAACACCACATCACATAATATTATCTTACATTATCCTCACTTTTTATTTGAAATTCTTTTAGCGCCACTAATCAACATCATTATGTAATCATTATCATTACTTTTTCAAATAACATAGGCAGAAGTGACTGTGATAGTCATCTTATAGGTAAGCCTGCATGACGTGATTATTCACATAATAATGTTATAAACACAATAATTATGTTTTCGTTAGTACTATAAAGCGCCAATAGATGTCATTACGTGTATCCAACTTACGTAATGAAAGTTGTTGTAGAATACTTTAAATTGATTATATCTTTTGATACAGTGAACCGATTGCGATGAAACCTAAACTAAACACTACTCCGAGTTCTACACTATATTTGAGTATAAAAATTAACCATATTGGTTTGGTACTTTTTACGTTGAACGTGTTCAAATCAAATTTTGTCACATCCAAACAGACAAACAGACAAACCGACAAACAGACAAAAATTCTAAAAATTGATGAAATAGCATCTGTTGGTTATCCTATAACACTCCAACAATTTTTTTTTTTATATTTTCAATGTACAGAAACGCCTCGTCTACAGATTTATTATATGTATAGATAATCCCTGTCTTAGTATGTTTAATTCTTTATATCCTCGAATCATCCTAGGCACAGCTGGATAGATTTCAATATATGAGGTATAGATCTATCCACTCGTCTAGATTGCGCGATGGTTTGGTTTTTATAAAATCAAAATGGCGGATTGTAGACATCAAAAGCGGTTTCCTACAATAACAACGCGGTCAAATTGTGTGCAGCAGCCGATTTTTAGGGTTCCGTACCCAAAGAGTAAAAACGGGACCCTATTACTACTACTACCTGTCCATCTGTCTGTCTGTCTATCACCAGGCTGTATCTCATGAACCGTGATAGCTAGACAGTTGAAATTTTCACAGATGATGTATTTCTGTTGCCACTATAACAACAAATAATAAAAATACCTAAGATCAAGTTAAAATTTAATAGGGGTATAAAAGAAACGTTATTTTCGGCGTTTTATGCCTTGTGATACGGAACCCTTCGTGTGCGTGTCCGACTCGCACTTGGCCGGTTTTTTTTTTAAATAGCTGACGAAATATTTCAACGCTGTGGGGTCCAGAATCATGTACTGAATCCGTAAACCAAACTGTATGATAACCATCCGTGATGATAACCCTAATAATGGAACAATATCACGACTTTCATGTTACGCTACCATCATGAACGTAATTGAGTAATAAAAGTATTATGGTTCGTCTGTTTTATATAGGTAAGTATTCGTTCCATGTATTCTTAATTAAGTTATTGTAATAAAATGTAATATTTACTTTCGCTGAACCGTTGTCATTGACCCTGTGAAGGTCGCGGGAATCCACTACATAAAGTATAGGTAGTAAGCATGGCGACTTGCGACATTTACAGTCGGATATGAAGAAAAGTATTATCCTTACTATACTAAAATAATAATAATCCTTAATATTATAAATACGAAAGTAAGTTTGTTTGTTACCTTTTCACGCCTAAACCACTGAACCGATCATCCTGTAATTTTGCATATACGTTGTCAGGTGTACAGAAACGGACATAGGGTACCTTTCATCCCGAAAAAAAGTGCTGTTCGCGAGGATACACAACAATAACGTTATTATGATAATAGATGGCGCCACGTTTCTTTCGAATGGGATCGACACTTATGCGGGTGAAACCGCGGGGCGCTGCTAGTCTACTATACAGGGTAGCAGATAGCGATAGTTTCTCTTTCACAGAAATAAGAAGAAAAACCTTCTGTCTGTGTTCTCTTTAAACCAAATAGAATGTTGCTTTAAACTAAACTTGGAATATTTCGAGGCCAATTAAATTTTTAAACATAACATTCATAATATTTATCTTTAATATCTACGTAGCTACCTACGTTAAATATATGGGTCACAATCCTACATGTTATCACTTTTGCACACTTTGCTTCAGGCAGTGTTTTCACATCGTCCGCCATTTATATTATTTTCAGATCGACAAAATGTCTACTACTACTACTAGAGATGGGCGTCCGGTAAATACCCAAAGGGAAAATATCCAGGTAGATTCTCGTTTGGGAATCTCGTATCATCTGGTATTTACCCGTGTAAATATAGTGGGATAGTTTTGTGTTTAGTAAAGTGACTAAAATGCGGATCTACTTAATAGAAATCCTAAATTCTATGCTATGTTATAATATTGCTATTGCTATGCTCGTTATGCTTGCTATGCTCGATTTGCTTGATGTGCTCACTATTCTTGATATGCTCGAAATGCTTGCTATGCTCGCTATGATTACTATGCTCGCTATTCTTGATATGCTCACTGTGCTTGCTATGCTCGCTGTGCTTGCTATGCTCGCTGTGCTTGCTATGCTCGCTATTCTTGCTATGCTCGCTATGCTTGCATAGAATTTTTAGTTTACCCGGGCCTTTACCGGGTAGAACGCCATCTCTAGCTAGTACCAACTTGTATGCCTGCCGCTATTTCCTTTCTTAGATTACCTATTGTTTTCATCTAAAGCTCAAGCTTCAAATAACTTTAATTTACGAAGTTGAAACAATAGATTCTCATTTTACCAAAACTTTGGAAACAGTATTCTTGTTTTTGATGTTTCTTAGTTACTATTATTTATTTACTAGCAGCACCCCGCGGTTTCACCCGCGTAAGTTTTGATCCCGTGGGAATATCGGGATAAAAAGTATCCTATTTGTTAATCCAGGAAATGGTCTATCTATGTACGTGCCAATTTTCATCCAAATCCGTTCAACGATTTACGCGTGATTGAGTAACAAACATCCAAATATCTTCACAAACTTTCACATTTATAATATTAGTAGGATATAATACTTTAAGCACAGAAATGTACATAGGCGGACTTTATACCATATGCATGGTCTGGTCAACCTTTGGGTGATGCAGAGACAAACAGTTGTAGGTGCAATTGCGAAAAAATTTAGGAAGAATTTTTATTTAATATAAAGATACAGATATTATGCCTATTATAAACTATAAATATAATAGATATACCCAATTATTTATAAATATAGGTATATACACGAATATACTAGAACGAACAAACAATGGGAAAAAATTAACGTTGTGATGATACTGCCAGCTGTTATAACTTCTGCTGTTATAATTTCTTTGTTCTTGAATTTTGTTGTCGTCTGTACAGTATTGTAGAATACCTAACAATATGATGATATTGATTCCCGAGTCTTGTGTATGTCATTAGTGGCACAAACTTTGTACGAGGAATTCGAAGGAGGCGTTCAGAATATTTCAGAAAGACATTAATTTAGTCATTGACATACTTAGATCTTGTGCCTTGCTTGTATCTACCTAGTTGTATTTCACTACAGACGTATTAGTTGGTGTGTTTGTAACAGCTGTATATAATAATATATGTGTCGCAGCAAGATGGTTAAAACCGTGAACCGTGGTAAATCGTGGTATATCACTAGGGATATACCTAGATATATACCGTAATATAGGTTTATGAAAGCGATTCTTATCTATCTTACTTGGAATATAACTATGATACGAGCAGGATCTAGTAATACTTATAAAGTTATAACTATCTTACTAGATCGTGTTCGTATTAAAGTTATTTCCTAGTAAGGCATAGTATATGTCTATATTCCTAGGGATAAAACACGGTTTCAACTATCTTACTGCGACCTAAACATAAAGATTCTAGGATTTACATACAAGTATAGGATATACTAGTATCTCGAAGTACGTTGTCTATTCAGGTATCATGTTAGAATTTGAAGTTGTGATCTTTCATAGAAAGATACTACATGGTGACAGGGACTGACAGGACATCGATGCGGAAACTATAACCATAAAACCAGAACATGAAAACCACGTATCGAAAGAATCGCAACAACAAAATCTACTTTGAAGCAGGAAATAGCAAAAATGACAATGAATGGAAAGATACAAAGCAAGCGAAGACGCATCAAACCACACTTCTTCAACAATAGCGGACACTTTTCTGCTCTGGTATAAAAGCGAGCTGAAATCTCACAACAATGGACAGGACTGAATGGGTGGACAGTGGAGCTGGGATTTCTTCGCTCGATGTCGATGCCTGGTTCAATATGGACGCCGATAAGGGCTGTCTGCCTGTCAGTCATGATACAAGTATTACTTTATATTCGACTAGCTTTTTGAACGTGGATATGAAGTTTGAAATGTGAATCGGAAATTGGAAATTGTTGGAGTCGTTTCTCCAGAGCGGTAGATTTTTTTTATCAATTTTAAGAAACAGGTTTTAAAAAAAAAATGGTGACTTGGATTTATGTTTCGAGCAACCCTAATTGCGTAACACACTATCAATGAAGCTGTTTTTTAGATCATACAATTTCCACGTCAAGCATCTAGTGAATATTTTCTATCGTTTTCAGTCCACTCGTGCTGAGGGCCTCCCACGCGAATGCCGATGGTAATCACGTCTCGACTCAGTGAAGTGATTACATCAGCGTTTCGTACCTCCTTAGGTTTGTCAAAGAAAGCGAACCCATGTTCGCTTTCTTTGATAATGAGAAACATCTATGAAGGGCGTGGGCTTGGGACGTAGGAATCGGCCTTTATTACTTCTTCATGCAAAAATTACTGAACGGATTTGGATGAAATTTGGCACACAGATAGCTTAATAACTAGGATTAACACATAGAATACTTTTTATCCCGATATTCCCAAGGGATCGAAACCTATGCGGGTGAAATCGCGGAGTGCTGCTAGTAAATAATATAATGAAAAAGTCTATATATGAGGATTAAAGAAGAGGCTTCATAACTTTAACCAAATGTGTCCATAAAAAGATACGCATAGTCCATGCTATATTTTTAGATAAATGACATACATACCAACATACATAAACTCACGCCTTCTTCTCATGGGGGTGGGCAGCTACTACAGAACGCCACCTGCTACGATACTTACATACTCTTTTTGCCTGGTTTACGTTCATACCTACATCTAGTGAGAGTACACGCACCTGACCTTTCTAAAGAACATCACCAAATAGGTCACTATATGTCCTCCTAGGGCGTCCCCTCCCGATGTTTCCACTTACATATGTATGCCTTGTAAATACCTTTTGTTAGTCGCCTTTCATGCCTCCTCTCAACATGACCAAATTATCTATGAATAATCTTTTCAATCTACATCTTCATTTATATTGTCCCTGTTTTTATTAAAAATCATCAATACAAAGATTGTTCAATAATATTTCAGCACTCAAATAAAATCATTTATCGAAGTGGACTTTATAAAATGGATCACTTTTCCCCCTCCAGAACGTCAACCTCACACTGCCGCGTGGCGGTGCATGCAACGTTGCGATAAGGCTCTGCGGTCATCAATTTGCTCCCATCATAGCGAGTAATAGCGACTACGTGGTTACGGGCTTACTTCATTTTCGAGGAAAACTGACGCGAATCTGGTAGTGCATTAGGACCATTATAGCTCGTACAGACGCCAGCACATCAGACTACCCGAAACCCAATCACCTTTGAACCTTATGCTTTAGTGATAAAGTTGAAAATCTATTAAAGAAATTTGACAGATTGTAGTTTTGCGGCTCAATCCATACTCTATACTATCCATACTTAATATTATAAATGCGAAAGTGTGTCTGTCTGTCTGTATATCTGTTCCCTCTTCACGCTTAAACCGCTGAACCGATTTAGATGAAATTTGGTATAGAGATAGTTTGATTCCCGGGGAAGGGCATAGGATAGTTTTTATCTCGATATTCCCACGGGATCGAAACTTATGCGGGTGAAACCGCGGGGCCCAGTTAGTAATATTATAAATACGAAAGTGTGTCTGTCTGTACCTCTTCACGCTTAAACCGCTGAACCGATTCAGATGAAATTTGGTATAGAGATAGTTTGAGTCCCGGGAAAGGAAATAGAATACTTTTGTCCCACGGGATCGAAAGTTACGCAGGTGAAACTGTGGTCGCTGCTAGTCTTACATAAACATCATTACTTATACTTAATCAAAATTGCTAGACTTCATACAACGTTGTCCCCTACGCTAGATTTCTCATGACGCATGTGGCTGGAGGCTTTGATATATAATCACAGCCTCGCGAGACATGCCAGTCTGACAACCCACGGGCTTAACGCGAGAGTAATTATGAAACAATACGTAACCGTCGCTAAGGACAGATGACGCAAATGCTGACTAATGAGAATTATACCTATCTAGATATAGCTTAATCAGCCTATAATTTGCCCACTGCTGGGACACAGGCCTGCTCTCTATGAGAAGGTACGAGCTGTAATCTACTACGTGGATTAATCAATTAAACATTATTTCTATGCTTTACCGGAAGACGTAGCGTTGGAAGGCCTCCCACAAGGTGGACCGACGACCTTGTGAAGGCCGCAGGAACCCGTTGGATGCGAGAAGCACAGAACCGGTCGAAGTGGAATGGAAGGCCTATGTCCAGCAGTGGACGTCTTTCGGCTGAAATGATGATGATGATGATGTTTTTTAGCAAAATGAATCATGAAAATGAGAAGTCACGTCGAGTTATGAATAGTGTATTGACAAACTGCAGCTAAAATGCTTTATACATAATAAAGTTACACTGAAAAAAGTCCAAACCATTGACATATATATTACTAGCGTAAGGACCGGGCTAACGGCGCGACTAAATAGCACCAACGCGCTGGCCCTAAAATGACGGTTTTAGGGCCAACGCGACTCAGTTTCAGTTGACAGTGGTGCGCGCGAACTTCGAACGAAGAACTTCTATGTAAAATGTTCAGACGGGCGTATCCTTACTTTTGAAATCATTGGTCCAAACATTTTATTTCTTTTCTTTAGATCCGACTTTACACGACAGGTAGAACTAGTCAAGTTTTTTTGAAGTGAAAACTTCTGCGCGTAGGGCATTTTTTGAGATGGGAAAAAACCATTGAACTCACGCCAGTGTTACCGTAAGCGACACCGCGCGTGTTTTGTTTATGAGACGATTAAAAAAATACCCGCTTCGGATGTGTTCGGCTGTCCTCGGGATGTACTCGGTTTTAATGTATATATCCGATATGTCAGTGGGTGATGGCAAAATATTCTGTTTGTGTTTTGTTTTCACTTCTATCAGCACTCCCGGAGCGCCAATGATTTTTATTTCAAATAATATAACATTTTCTTGTTTCTGTAATAATATAGAAGATGGCGGAAAAAAATTGTACCTAGACATGATAAAAATAAGTTGAATGAATATTTTTGCTACATGCTTAGTTTATTACACTCTAATTATTAAGATTACAATATTTTACTATTAATCCAGATTTGATTTGATGGCCCTATTGCGATCATAACGCTATTTTGTACAGAAATGAAAATATAATATAAAAAAAAAAAAATAGGCGAAAGCCTATTTTTTTTTTTTTTAAATAGAATATAGCAGAATACTATATTAAATGTATAGTAGAGATGGCAACCCTAGCTAGAACTATCATTATTCTCGTCCACAATTACCTAAGAAGCCTAAAGGGGAGGTCCCCTTACGCCACATTACCCAAATTATCTAATACGGTCTGCCCCAAAATCGTGCTAAATGCCAAATGAACTCTGTTCCTTAGGTAATACGGGCTGGTGTCCGCAACCTCACGTCAATGCGCGTATTTTTCGTACAACTCTGGTCCTTAGGGAATTCAAAAAATCTACCCTAATTTCACAGACATGATTATGGTAATATTGCTTGAACCAAAATTACCTTACATACTAATTAACTTGGCGAATACCGACGAGTTTATTAATGGTGTTGCCAAATTAACTTGTACGGAATTAACTTATTTACAATGTGTTCCCCAATTTTAGATGAGAGTTTTTCACCATTCGTCGACGAAAAAATATAACAACCTTACGGAGAGCTATATTATGTTTGAGCCGTTTGGGGTTCAAACACTAAGGCCTTGGGGTCCGAGTGCTCATCGAACAGACATCGCCAAGCGGTTGGTTGACTCTTCACATGACCAGAGGGCTGGCCTATCTTTAGCCCAAAGAATCAGCATTGCCATCCAACGTGGTAATACTGCCAGCCTTTTGGGCACTTATCCCACTGACAGCGACGCGGACGAATTTTTTGATGCACAATGAGCTCCTGCCTTTTTCTTTAACTGTTTATTATATACTTGTATATAATAATTATATACTTATATATTTTAGTGTTAGCTTGTGAATTGTAATTGTTATCTTTGTGAATAAATATTACTTAAATTACTTAATTATTAAGTAAAGCTCAATTTAATCTAGCTAATATTGCCGAAATACGTCTAAGTTTTGAATAGTTTGAAATTGCAAAGGAGTATTTATAAAGTACCTACTAATTGTTAGTTAGAAAATAATGAGATGACTCCAGATATACAGAATATAACTGTGTAGATAGTTACGAAAAGTAAATTGATAAAATAAAGAATCCTCTAACTAAACTATGAAAATGACAACAGCCGCGCATGTCGATCGAAGGGTTAAGCTACGCTTGCCGCGGTCGGTTCGTGGATGGGTGACCATTCATTACATATCGAAACCCCTCAGTGCTGCGGAAAGCCTGTTAAGTCGTTGGTCCCAGCTGTCTTATGTAGACCCTTGACAGACGTACCGGGTAGTCAGAAACTGAAAAGTCTGGATAGGTTGTCAGAGTTTTGAACTTCTGACTACCCGCTACGCACCACACCCGCGATACCCGGCGCCAAGACCTGCCTATCGTGTTACCCAGTAACTGGATAATGGAGGTCGCTCCATGTAAAATACTGTTACTTAGCTGCATCCGGTTAAACTGGAAGCCAATCACATACCATTACCACCACCATAGTTGGGAATAGGCTCGGCAGATTGATTGGACGAAGATGAATACCGAAATCACACTAATATTATAAAGGCGAAAGTTCGTGAGTGTGTGTGTTTATATGTTTGTTACTTTTTCACGCTCAAACGGCTGGACCAATTTTGATAAAATTTGGTATGGAGGTAGCTTACACCCTGGATTAACATATAGGCTACTTTTTATCCCGAAAATTAATAAATAAGCAGGAGGTACAGCTAACGATTAGCCAGTGCAGTAGCTCCCACTTGTTTGATGAAAACATCAAACTAAGCACAATTTGTGGTTCTTTTCTATGCAATACATACAGGTTCCATAATATTTGATACATGAGGATACGAATAAAGGAACATTTAATGGCAACATTCGTGCTTACTAAAAACTTTTGACCCAGAAAGGCTGGCAAGCAAACATAGGTACCTATGTTTGCTTGTTTGTTTGCATCATTTTCCATTATTTCGAGTCAACATTAATTATCTAACAAACACGTAAAATAAATCAAGCACATTTAATTGTTTCATTAACGCGCTCCCATTAGGCGCAATAACACAATATATTAAAACGCTCTGTCATCATGTCACCGTCAACCTCGTTTCATAAATTGAAAAGAGTATTGCTTTTGCTGTGAAAACATAATTAAAAATCTCTCGACATTCCACAAAGATCGAAAATAATGATTTGAGTAATGTTTGGTCCTTCGATCCGGATTGAGAAAAACCGAACATTGTTCAGTATCATTGTTGTTTTAATGGCATGTCAAATAATTCCCATTTTGCTTTTAAAAATAAAAATATTTGTTGAACACTCAAATATAATGACCGCGCCTCTTTTTGTGAACCTCAAATATAATGACGGCGCCTCTTTTTGTGAACCTCAAATATATTGACCGCGCCTCTTTTTGTGAACCTCAAATATAATGACCGCGCCTCTTTTTGTGAACCTCAAATATAATGACCGCGCCTCTTTCTGTGAACCTTAAATAATTCCTATTTTGGGATTAATTCAAATTCAAATTTATTTATTTGTACACATAGGTGTAATGTAGTGGTTCCAACATGATGGTATAAAATAAAAAAAAAATGTTGTGTTACTATAATATATTGTGCTGCTTTGCAAGGCGTACAAATATTGCTTACACATTAGGTAATGGGTGTACAGTCACGAGCACCAATATGTCAACACTTGGCAACTTTAAATTGCGATTTTTTGCAACGTTGAAATACGACACTTTACATATTACGAGTACCTATGGGTTCGAAAATACTATGTTCCTACTAATATAAAATTTCATTCAAAAATAAAGGAGAAAACGCCTTTGAATAAAGCCAAGTGTATACATACTTTTGCTCGTGACTGTACAGGAAGACCTATATAATTATAAAAATACTGCCAAGTAACAGTCTTATATCTTTAGCAATAACATAAACAAATAAAATAATACAAAATTATGGTAACAAATATTATTCAATAAACTAAACTTATGAACTATAGTAAGAAATTTGGTAATTAATAGACCTGAGAAAATGGTATTACGGATTTTATATTTCTTGTAATTAGAATATGCTTTCTGTACCTATCAGGAACCTTAGAGCGTTTACGCCGTACGGCATTTCATACAAACTTTCAAGCCCTTATTTTTCGAAATGAATGAACTGATTTTAATGAAACTTCATAAGCAGAATACAAAGGTCTAAAAAGTTAGTATAGAACATTTTCGAAAAATAGTGTTACAGCCAAATTAGACAGATTTTAATTTTTCCATAGAAACAGAGATTTCCAGTTATCTTTTTTTAAATAGGACATTTCGAAAATGTTCTCTACTACTAACTTTTTAGACCTTTGTATCCTTCTTATGCGTAGGAAGTTTCATTAACATCGGTTCATTCATTTCGAAAAATAAGGTCTAGAAAGATGTATGAAATGCTTGTTCGGCGTAAACGCTCTCGCGCGTGCTTAGACACAGTTCTTAACTCTAACCTAACACGTTTGGTCGGGGTACCCTTGCTTAGTTACTGCGACTTACTGTGAGAAAACGCCAAAAAGTTAAAAAGAGACTCATTTATAAAAAAAGTACGCATCATTAGAATATAGTGGTCAATAAGTTTTTAGAGCATCAGTTAAATATTTCAGCCAAATTAAGTTTAGATTTAACATAATATAACAGAGTCCAGACACCATTGTGTTAGATATTTTAGAGATGGAGTATTATCATATCATACAGCTGCTCGAGGGTTGGATGAAGGCCAAGGACAAAGGGGTGTCTTTCGCTTTCTACTCGTTACACTTACAAATGTTATCTAATTTACAATCCACAGGACCAGTACATCTATACTATTAGATAGATACATCTATCGTTTATGTGGTGCACAAAAATGACATAGTACAAGTAAGTAGGTATAAAAAAGCATGATTTATTTAAGAAAATAATACAAAGTGCCAATGTATGTACAATAAAAAGACACTAAGCTTCAGTATGTCACCCAGAGGATTCACCCATCTATATATATAAAATGGTAAACTGACTGACTGACTGATTGTTGATATATCAACGCACAGTCTAAACCGCTGCTCCTAGAGACATGAAATTTGGAGGGAGTGTTCTTTGTGAAGAGTAGGTATCCACTATGAAAGGGTTTTTCGAAATTCCACCCCTAAGAGGGTGAAATTTCACGCGGACGAAGTCGCGGGCAGAAGCTAGTCCATTATAATTATATCGAGATACCTTCGTGCCTCAGCGGGCATCATGATACCCAGTAACTGTGTTGTGGAGGTCAGATAGGCAGTCGCTCCATGTAAAATATTGGTATTCAGCTGCATCCGGTTAGACTGAAAGACAACCCCAAAATAGTTGGAGAAAGGCTAGGCACATTGGTTGATGTCACCCAGAGGATTCGAGGGTCAAAAGCTTCATCATCATAAAATGCACCATAAGCAAGGCAAGTAAAATTCTCGTTTAAATTCAAGCGTTTGTTTTCAAATATTTATTTTGCATGCTTGTTGTATTATGGCGGAATCTGTCCTGCATTAAAAATATCAGTAACATCCTTTTACTTGTCTTAATACATTTTATATGTAAATAAAGATACTCTTTCATACAAGCGAGAACAACAATCGGATGTTGACATCCCATTTTCTCTTTCATTTAGCTGTTGCACGTATGTATAAAACTTCATTTGGACTGACAGGTACAAGTTTAAATTAATTTTAATTGCATGAAACGGCTCGTTTGCTGGCACCTCGTATTTAATGGTCAGCCAAAAGAATGGAAGCCATTATCGCCTACTGTTAGACCCCGTCCATAAAGAAAGGTCCGTTTTGTTTTTGACAGAGGAAGTACGGTGGGTACTTTCGGTACCTATATCAAAGGGTAATGGAATGGAAGATGATTTCTGACGGCTATGCTGCCATGGTATTTTTTAGGGCGTCAATTTGGCGTTTCAAAACGGTAAATTGATGCTCTGAACTGAAGCCCTCATTTGGACTCAAAGTCGCACGTATAATTTAATGATATTATGTTGAATAGTAACAAATTTTCATGAAACGATGGATGGAATGTGTGAGTGATGATATGGTTAGAAAGGGGGTAACTACCGAGATGTCGACTAATAGAGAAGTATGGAAGAAAAAGACATGCGCCGACCCCAAATCAGGAGAGTGATGAATAACAAATTGTTATAAAACTGAAGCCAGAAACGTACAGAGCTTTTCAAATAAAGCTTTTCCGACCATTTTCCCGCCTATTGAATAAAACATCCAACTACACGTTTGCAAGTGCAACAACTAACAAAGCGTGTCATTTAAAACTGATGGGTGTAACAAACGCCGCGCCGCAATAAAACAAAGAGTATTACCCGCCGATGTATAGTTCCCCGATAAAAAGGAAAAATGGTTGTGCTCGCGCCCTACGCTCGCGCCCGCCCCCGTTATCGATCGAGCGCGTTATATAAACCTTCCCCGCGCGTCCCCGCCGCGCCCCGACCAACACAAGATACCTTTCGCAGGCTATATCATTTATAAGTCAGGTTCCGCAGTTGGCGGTCCGCGTTCGCTCCTTCCCGAAGCCTCAACCCTCTCACTGCGCATCCTGTGCTGCGCAAGTTGCCCAACACTGACTCTCAGTTGTTTTCTTAACCCCAGAGTGTACGAACGCTTTGCACAACTTTCAGCAGTGTTTTGTTGTGGACAATCGCGATAAATGTTCTAAGGTAAGTGTCTAATTTTAATACATTATCAATTTGTTTTTCAGCCACTTCTCTGGAATTACTTGTGTACACCATCATGAATGTTGTGTCCCGACGGGTCGTTCTATGAGCTCGTTTTATGGGGCAATAAAAAAGTAATTAATCAGGTCGTGTCAAAATGCGACGCCAGGGTAATTGTTTGTTAAATCAACTGATATATGATTAATTTGTTACAATTGCTATGTATCATGGAAATGGACAAATTATAATTGAAATCCTAATGAATGCTGTTAACATCACCGTTAACGTCATTAGTGCCCTCGTGCAGGGCAGGGTTGATTTTTGGAATTAAGGTATTGTGTTGCCTCATTTGTATTAATCATGATTGCGCATTTAAGTATATCAATAATTTCCAATGTTTAGCCAGCGGTTTTCCTGATGCGTCGCGTCATTTACACTTTCCGGAGCGTCTACCGTTTTTCAGCGCCGTCGCTGACGATCTAAATATTTAGAAAGATGCCAATAACAGATATTTCGGCAACGTTTATTTGTTTCACGTAAAATATAATATGAACGCGATTTTCTTCTAAAATTTAAACAATATACACACAATTTGTTTTTGTAAACGGGATACCTAGATGTCAATCACGTCTTTCAATAAAGTGATTGTTCAAATAGGTATCTACTTGAATGCATCGGAAGTTGGACATACATAAATTGTTTTCAATAGCGTGCAATAATCTCCTTGACTTTTAATAAGGGGCCATCATCTCTAAAACGAAACTTTTATTTATTTATTTGAAACTTCACGTACAGTAGTGGCTCGTACATAGGCGAACTTAATGCAACAAGGCATTCTCTACCAGACGTTTGCATGTCTGGGATTCATTATCAGTTCAACTATGCAGCAGATGGGAAAAACCGTCAATATTTTATACACATTGGAAACGTTTTATGCTTCCCCCTTCCATGCATAAATATTTAATACCGAGGCAAGTAGGATCTCTTGTAAGTAACTTCATAAAGTCTACAGGATAATAAAATAATAATGGTCTTTACAAACCAGCCAAGCTTAATAGAGTAAAATGAAAAACACAACCATATTGTTTATAGTTTGGTACCTATTTGCATTTTAAACGAGCTGCAAGTTGTTCGACTACTTATTCGACATATTTACGTTCATTAGTTATTTATTTATTTAATTTGCATCGAAGCTTTTCTATAGCCTTATAGTGCCCGAGCATAAACAATGTTATTTTTTTTTAATTCTTTAATTCAAACTTCTCTTTATACTTTTTGGTCTTTTGTCCCGCGGAATAAAAAAGACTTCGTACAAGTATGTTTGTAGGCCTTTCAACCTTGAAGAAGTTGAAAGGCATTTCGAAGTTATTTCATCTAAGTAATCTGAGCACACTGTTACGCCGTCTACCAAATCAAATGGGATAGCTTCAGAGGATTATGACGGTCCTCACGGCTTTGTATGGGCCTTCTCTTAATCTCTGACTGCAGCGACTGAAACATTAGGGAAAAATTGACACTCTACGAAATAGATTATTTCAAGGGTCACCAACGTAACCAGGGTCGACGGATATAGTTGAAGTTTAGTAAGAAACTGATGGATGTTTTCGGATGAAATTTAATTTGATAAATTAACTGTTTGTTTTCTGTTAATTCAATACAATTTTATTCGGAAACATCTCCGTCGGTTTCTTTCTTCAACTATATCCGACAACCCTGGTTTGGACCCTTTGGTGACCGTACCTACTTTGCCTCGTGTTGGTCCTTTGCGTCGGTTGGAGTTGGGTTTGCGTCGGGTGTCATTACTTCCCAGAATTCGATCCTTATCAGCGACACTATCGAATGGTGTAATAATACAGTGTGTTTTTTTAATCAAAATCAACGGGTTCGATTCCTGACTAGAAATATTGATTTTTCAAAAGTCCAATGATACCGTTTTAGTTTTCATCAAAATCGAGCCCGCGACTCCTTTCCATCATATTTTATTGTTCCTATCTTCTTGTCTGGGTACATAAATGGGTAATAAATAAATATGGGTACATAAATGGTTTAATAAATCTATACCTAAGTACTAATAAAAAGTTCTGTTTGTAAAATCATTATAACAGCTTTTTACTAAATGCGTATAAAAGTACATATAATATATACGGTACTTATAACAAAAACACATTTTTTTTAATGTTTGTCTCTGTTTGTTTGTTCCGGGTAATCTCCGAAACGGCTGATCCGATTTTGATGGGACTTTCACTGAAAGATAGATCATGTTATGAGGAGTATGTTAGGCTACATTTTATTTTAGAAAACGTTTAGGGTACCGCGCATCAATATTAAAACCCATGAAATCCAAGTTGTTCTCCGGCATGCATAGGAACGAAACGACGCCGTCGCGGGCACAGCTAGTAAATAAATAAGTTTACCTTTTTAGGGTTCCGTACCCAAAGGGTAAAAATGGAACCCTATTACTAAGACTTCGCTGTCTGTCCGTCCGTCTGTCTGTCACCAGGCTGTATCTCTAGAACCGTGGTAGCTAGACAGTTGAAATTTTCACAAATTATGTATTTCTGTTGCTGCTATTACAACAAATACAAAAAAAAATATTTAAGGGGGCTCCCATACAACAAACGCGATTTTTTTGCCCTTTTTTGCTCGATATCAATAATGGCAATAGGTAGGCACTTGAAATATTCACAAAATACTCAGTTGTATTTTTACTTTAATAATTAATAGTAAAATTAAAATAAAATAAATATTTAAGGGGGGCTCCCATACAACAAACGTGGTTTTTTCGGTGTTTTTGCCTTGTGGTACGGAACCCTTCGTGTGCGAGTCCGACTCGCACTTGGCCAGTTTTTCTTATTTTCTATTGCTAAAATGAAAGTAGTTTTTAATCCACAAAAAAAGTGTCTTATCCAACTCTAAAAGCCACAGAAAGGATGGTCCTAAGAACTAATTAAATAAACGTAGCACAACTTACAAAGACAAAGTACCTCCGCCCTTCCTTTTAATTAAAGTAATGGACTCAAACATTCTACCTACTTCGTCTGCTTCCAGATTAAAGGGAATAGAGATCCGACTGCGTGACTGTGTAACACATAATTACCTACATAAATTAGACTTGTAATTATTATACAAAGATATCACTATTTGTATAAGACTTTGATCATTTTCGCTTTCATGTTCTAAAGGCAACAAGGGTCGATCAAAGCTTAAGCAATGCTAGCCGAGGTCGGTGTATAGATGGGTGACCCAACTATGTTGGGGTCGGCTTCCAGTCTAACCGGATGCTGAATACCAGTATTTGACATGGAGCGACTGCCTATCTGACCTCCACAACCCAGTTACTCATGCTGACCGCTATCCGTTTTGCGTGGATGTGAATGTGACGCATATTTTCCGCCTACTTGTTATTTTTTGTGTTTGTGATTTTTCTTTCCGACATGATTGTCTTCACGCAAATAGAAATATTTTCTTTTTATTCTTTTGACAAGTTAAGTAATTGTTAAATTCGTTTAAAGACAAATAACCCAACACACTGTTCGTTTTAATTAGAACCAGCTAAAAATTTGAATATAATCTCAATTAAGCTCGTAACAAGAATATTGTAGGTAACAAAGAAGAAAAAACGAAAATGTAACCTTTTTGTGAGCAAAGCGAACCATTTTATAAAAGGGTAAAAGGATTCCTAATCCCGAATTATCCGGGCCAATTGGCTGGAAAATTCTTAGGAACAATGAAATAAAACTCATTTAACATAAGTTTGGGATCGAGTTTTTGTGAGACCTTCATACTTACAGATGCTTAGGTACTTAGTGTACCTGTCAGGTGAGAATAGGGTTTAAGGGTGTATTATTTAATACTTCAAGCACATAAATGTACAGAGGCGGACTTAATGCCATAGGCATTTTCTACCAGTCAACCTTTGGGTGATGCAGAGACAAACAGTGGTAGATGCAATCATGAATATTGAGGAACAAATATTTTAAATATAAAGATACGCATGTACCTATTAAAACTGAATATAATATATACCTAATTACATATAAATATAGCACAAATAAATATACATGAATATACTTACTAAGAAGAAATAAGACATACAATGAGAAAATATTACCGTTGTGATGACACTGCCAGCTTCTTGCGAATGTGCTCGCGGTATCTTCGGCTCGGATGTCAGTTTATATTTAGATTTTCGGCACCTTTTGCACCTTCTAGTCCTCGGTAAAACTTGTAAGCCAATAAGGCTTTGTTCTGAACCAACCATCAACGTTCTGTTGTTTTTTTCTCAACCACTTTATAGGACAAAACTCTATTGTTGCATGAAAAGAAAAACAACGTCAAAGCCAATCAATAATAAAACAATAATAAAATCAGAAAACAACAGCGCGCTAAAAATTCCGGGAAGCCACTCTGCTGAAAATTCAATCGGAAAATTATAACTGAAAGCTGAATAAAGGTGTATATTTTCCGGTCTTTACCCGTACCTTTTTACTCCAGTAACCAATATTTAAGCAGAGTGCTAACCGCCGCGACTTACGAGTTGCAGGTTCGAACCCAGACAGGCGCTTTTTTTTTTTGTTTGCCTATGCTGTCCCGCTGCTGGGCAAAGGCCTCCCCCAAATCCTTCCAGGAACTCTTTTCCCGCGCCTCCTCGAACCAGCCCTCGCGGTACGGGTCCAGGTCATCTCGCCATCTCTTTTTTCTGGGCCGGCCTCGGCGGCGCCGTCCATCTTCAGGCACCCATTGTGTAGAGATTTTTGCCCAGCGGTCATCGTGCATACGGCTGATGTAACCAGCCCAATCCCATTTGAGCCTGGCAGCCTTCTTTATGCCCGTTAGTATGCCCGTTTTGAAACGCAGCGTGGTGTTCCGAATTTTGTATTCACCACCACTGCTCTCAAAACGGTGAAGGAAAACATTGTCCTAGAGGAAAAAGACATGTGACATCTACCAACCCGCACTGGGCCCGCGTGGAGGGAGGATTACGGCCCTCTTCCTCTCACCGAGAGGAGGCCTGTGATCCAGCAGTGCGAACAATATAGACTGAATATGCAATCAATATTTTTAAGAAGGCTTACCAATTAAAACACAAACACAACATTAACCCAGTTTGTGTCTGTATATTACAGGAAAGCACGGTACTATTAATTAGCGTACTTGTAAATTATATCGTAAACATAATTAGAGATAGGAAGTAAGGATGAGATTAGATCATTACACAATACACATAGACTAGGTATTAGTGATTTTAGCCCGGAAACATCAAATGCTGAACGTGGGCTTCGGAAAATACGAATGTTATTTAACGGCTAAACTACAGGAAGACATTATTCTGAAATACACAGTTGGTTGGCGGTTCTCATTAGCAGACATTAGACAGATTCTGCTATCAATAGAACTCAGATTAGGCGGGTACTGCTGCATTTCTTTCATCATCGACTTCCTACCCTTGTCCCATGTCTTGGGGTCGGCGCAAAAAGTTTTCTTCTTCCATTCTCCCCTGTCAACCGTCACGCTATCATTCACTCGCTTCTCTTTCATATCATTCCTCACACGATTCATCCATCTTTTCTTTGGCCTTCCTCTCCCTCTCCATCCATCAACATATTTATATTCATCACTCTTTTAGACACATGCGTTTCCTCCCTCCTCATCATAAGCTCGTACCAAACCAACTGATCGTTTTTAGGGGCTTTTAAAAGTTCACATATAGCAAGTTGTTTAAAATTTTGCCATATTTCGATATTAGCACCACAATCTAGCTTAGCAAACAGAATACTTCAGTCTTAATTGACTTAATTCTCAATGGCTGTGTATATTTTTGTAACAAAACGGTCCTTCATGCCAGTATTTTGTACGTACTGCGTTCATAAATTTTGTACGTACTGCGTTCATACATTTTGTACGTAGGTACTGCGTTCACAAATTTGGTCCTTCGGGAGTAAAACATGGAAGAGGCGGTTTTATGTTACGTTACGGCCGTAAAGTAAGCGCACGATCTGGAGATAGCATTTTACTACATTACGTGAAAATGTATTAATTTTGGATTTCTCAGCATTTATTTATCTTATTTACTTTCAAACGAAGGGAGATTTGTGAAAACAACTTTAATGATATTGAGAGCACATTGATGATTCATACAAATTCTTATCACAATTATATAAAAGGTCAGGGGTCCGTGGCTAAATAAATCGAATATGGTTTCTATAGAATATGATGTTTTGAGAATAACATTTTTTGAGAATATGATGATTTTACGAATATAATGTTCTGCTATTATGATGTATAGAGAATATCATATACTGCGACGGAGCGATAGATCGATCGATCAGGTTAAGCTACGCTTGCCGCGGTTGGTCTGTGGATGGGTGACCATCTTTACCCCTCCGTGACTCGGAAAACACGTTAAGCCGTTGGTCCCGGCTGTCATTCGTGGATCTTTGACAGTCGTTACGGGTAGTCAGAAGCCCGAAAGTCTGACCACCAGTCTTACCAAGGGGTATCGTATTACCCAGTAGGTAACTGGATTGTGGAGGTCAGATAGGCAGTCGCTCCATATTAAATACTGGCATTCGGTTAGACTGGAAGCCAACCAAAACATAGTTGGGAAAGGCTAGGTAGATGATGAATTATATAAAAGGTAACGTAAATACAGTTTTATGTCGGTATTTTCTGTGAAAATCTCAACTCAAAATGTCAAAACTTTGGTGAAATGAACTGTCATTCCGTCTGATGCCAGAATAGCAGAACATGATTTTTATACAGAACCGTTATAAAGTAAACGCCATTAAAAATGAAAAAAAGAAAGGTCAACCACGTGCAAAACAGCCCTATTCTTATAAAATAGTCTTTAAAAGGTAAAAGATACACAAAAGAAACGTGACTTAAAATTAAACAAAAGGAAAACAGTTCGTGTTCACGAAAACCGTTTGATATTTTTAAATTCAGACACGAAGCCTAACAAAATGAGGAAAGAAAAAAGAAGGAAATAATAACCATTTCCTTTTCGTGTTTCAGTTCGTTATTTTAAGAGTGTTTCGGTATAAAGAAGCTTTACTTACTTAATAAGGACAAGAAAAATCTGTTATGCTATTTATTTGTAAGGCTTTTCATATTTGATTTCAGGCTTTCAACTCCCTAACGAAAGATTGACTCTTGTGAAATATTGGTATTGAGCTGCATCCAGTTAGACTGGAAGCCGACCCCAGCATACTTGGGAAAAGGCTAGGCAGATGATGATGACTCTTTTAAAATTATTTTTATATTTTTTTTTTTGGGGCTTTATTAAAATCTAATTCAATTAACAATTAATATATTATTAAAATATTATCAACTAATTAGTGTCGTAATTTCTGATTTGTATTTGGGGCAAGACAGCTTTGCTTTTGGTGATCACCGGGGTGGTTTTAGTGAGGTTAAAATCCCACATTCCCCGGTGGTCGGGTGTCTTTTGAAGGATTCCCCCCGAAAACAAAAAAAAAGGTAAGTCTACATCAGGCACCTGCTGTTTATATTTCCTAAGTTTTGTGACCTGCGAAACATATTTCGTCGACAACAATGGGTTTGCTCCCGCACGGCACACAATACACATGTAATAACACGGTACCGTGAAACCTGACTATGACAGCTTCGTATGAAAGCCGTCAAGAAATTCCTGTTTCCCTTTTATTATTTGAAAACATTTTCACTTTATCTAAAACAGAAATGTGTTTGAGTAATATCCAGAAAGATAAAAGTGAGTCTTTATTTGAATAAGTTTATGTTTAAAAATGTACATACATGGTTTTAAGCTATATAAACAAGTTTAATAAGTAATTTAGGTACAAGTTAGGTTAGGTTTGGCCAAAGATTGGCATTGCCATTCAATGTGGCAATGTTGCCGTTCTTTAGCACCCTAATTCCGTAACACATTAATACCTAAGTACTCTCAATTTGAATCATTTAGAAGCATATTTCTAATCCATTGCTCATTATGTTCGAAAAATGTGTCTGCTCAACAACGCAAATAGTGCAATGAATGTTGTTGAACTGTCAAAATGAAACCCATTGCTACTGATAGTGTGTTACGTACCCTGCTGCTGGGCACGTTTTTGGATGACATCGATGCGGGCGAATACTTCGACGCCAAAATGTCCTTTGTTTTTGTATTTATTCGTACACTTAGTTAGTCTTTAATTTGGTACAAGTTAAATAAAAGCTAAGCTAAATAAAATCAAGATGTTTTTCCACCAAAATTATGTCATAATAAATCACAAAAGAAATTAATCATACACTTAATTCGCAGCCAACTGGTTAAATTTGCCGTTTAGTTAAGCCTTAAACGCCTGGCCTTTGGAAGTAGTGCTCGCTTCGCTCTCTCGGCTCACACGCGGTTGATCACATTTCTAACCTAACCTAACCCATTTGGTCGGGGTGCCCTGGCTTAGTTACTGCGACCAATTCGGCTATCGCGTAAACTCACGGTCCCAACCTAAACCACAATTGAATATCATTCAGGCCGTTAGTTGAAGTGCGCCATTTAGTTAAAAGGCTAGGCGGTTAACTAAATGGCTAATTAAACCAGTTGGCTGTGACACATCATATGCTCACACCTTCTTCCCATGGGGATAGGCAGAGACTACAGAACGCCACCTACTACGATCCTTACATACTCCTTTAAAGAAATTAATAAGGTCAAAATGTATTACAATTATATTATCAGTAAGTCTAAGCAAATCAAGTATACTCAATCTAGATATTTTTCCATCAAAAATATTTCTTATTAAATAAAGCTTAAAGAGAATTATAATAATTTTCGTTTGATAATGAATTGCTGTAGGTAAGCCGTTGATCTAGGCTGTCATTCGTAGATCTTTGACAGTCGTAGTCTGAAGCTGAAAAGTCTGACAGCCAGTCTAACCAAGGAATACCTTGTTACGCAGTAACTGGGCTGTGGAGGTCCGATATTCAGCTTCATCCGATTAGGCAGGAAGCCGACCCCAACATAGTCGGGAAAAGGCCAGGCAGATAGATTGATTGTTTTAAAAGACCTCTTTCACAAAATATAAAACAATGTTATACTCGTATTATGTAAAATAAAAAGATAACATTAATTGGAGCTTGTAAAAAGGGCTGAATACCCCCAGTAGGTACTAATATTCCCTTTGTTGAAAAGATAGATTAACGTTGTATAGGTACATACGTACTATGTAGTTAATCATTGTCCCTATATAGCAACATGATGGATGATACTGCGAGACAACTCACATTATTTATAATGGAAGCTCGAGATTTACACACACACACACACATACACAACATATAAGCACATGAGCACTACGTCAAGTGTCTGGGCTTTATATTCAGGTTACTTTGGGTAGGTTTATTATTTCAGCAAGGTTAGAAGTAGGTACTTAGTGACCTCTCTAGAAAAAGGACAGCATTTTGATCATATCAAAATATACTTGAAATTCACAGGATGTTGCTTCAACTGCCGAGAACTGAATCTGCTGAATTTTGATATTATAAATTCGAAGAGTTACCTACTTTCGAATTTATGCATATATAGGTAGGTATAGCTTACTGCCGGTCTGCCGGTCGGTTCTGTAAAAATCTCACCGTGAAAACTTAGGTGAAGTGAGTTTGTTTTTGCTAGGAATTGACACTATTGACAGCTCACGCTCACTTCACCTACGTTTTCACGGTGAGATTTTTACAGAATAGCACCGCTGTTCTGTACAAATCTCACGGTAAAAACTTACATACGTGAAGTGAGCTGTCATTCCGCTTTAAAGTCATAGCACACGTATAAAACCGGAAAGGGATCGGCACCGTATCAACTCGAGCCGTTCAGTTTTCTTTGTATGAAACTCCCTACTGCAACGCACACTAATCGGAATCGTAACGTAATCGCCTCGCCTCGGGAAAAGCTCACGAACCGCGGTGCGGTGCGTGGCGTTACGGCTCGTCGTCCCCGCGCTTACGTCTCTCCGTACCCGAGCTTACGTCTCTTCGTCCACACTTGCCCCTCTCACCCCTCCGGCCTGCCTGCTGCACCATCCACCAGCGGTCGGCGAGCCGTAAGCGCGGCGTCGGCGTCGCCTAGCCGTAGCCGAGTCGTCGTATCGGAGCTTTTGATCCGCTTTGGTTACGTGCTTACGTTAGGTTGGCGCCTGTTTGATGGCGAGGCGAAAGGCGATACGAAGCCGATCCCTTTCCGATTTGATACGTGTGCTTGATACCTTTATCAATGTATCAACTCAGCCTGTCGCAGTTCACTGCGGGACATACGTCTCTCCCGGGCTGCGCCACAACTCCCTGTCGTCCGCGTTCCGCATCCAGTCCCACCTTTTTAAGCTCATCATTCCATTAATTATTCCGTTCATGGACATTATTTTCAGCTCACTTCACCTAAGTAATAAAAAAAATAAACTATTTTTTTATTTTATTGCTAAATGGGCCCGCTCTTGACTCCGATCACGACTGATGGAAAGCGATAGATGAGGTACAAACTTTCTTTTACAATAATAAAAATAATACTAAATACATACAATCATTTTGGTTTTTTGTCAGATTATTCTACAAGCAACATACTAAAATAAAATGTTTTGGTTGTTATTGTTAAAAAGAAAGTTTTTAGAGGTATCTTCATGATTTTTTTCTATCGTATCAAATTAATTGTATTATGTTTTCAACACAAAAGTACCTAGCATATATCCTGAAGAATATCATATACTATTTTTCTGATTTTGTTTACTGTAGTCGATCATAATATATACTTTTATTGTTGCTACAACTTGCGTTTTTTGTGTGCAGGTCCTGTAAGCCCCTTAAGCTTGCTTGTTATAATTCATTCTTACATGAAGATGTAAGCATGACTTGAAGATAGCTTGAAGTAGAAACTAATTATAATTATTCAAAGACTATTATGAAAATTAAATTCATCTGTCATCCAATCCTAGCCAGTTATTCGACTCCGAGGAACGTGAGGAATGTCCTTTATATTAAGGCCAGCGTGCCTAAGTCCTCGACGAGGAGATATGAAGCGAAGGCTCATGAATATTTCATGGGGGACGTGATGTATTGCGTCTTACTGCCGAACTCCTACGGTTCTATTCGTGACGTCATTGACTTTAAGTAATGTTGTATAGTCATAAAGTTGTTTTTACCGACTTCAAAAAAAAAGGAGGTTATCAATTCGATACGTATGTATGTAATATTATTGGAATTGCATTATATTCACATATGATGATCTATTAGGGCTTCCAAACAAATATACAAAATTTCATAGACGTATGTATGTATGTATGTATGTATGTATGTTTGTCCACGCATATCTCCGGAACTATTAATCGGATCGTGACCATTTTTTTTTATTGGCTTACATTTTCTTCAACTTAGGGAACAGTGCAAGTTTCATCAAGATCGATTCAGTAATTTTCAAGATATGGACTAATACATGTAAGTGTGACGGCCTGGCTTATTGATAAGAGCTACGGGTGTAGTGTCAAAGGGAAAACATCTCAAAACCTTGGTCAAATACTAGTGCAAAAACTAAAAATTACGAAATAAAAAGTAATTTAAAAAAATTAAACCGACTTCAAAAAGAAATTAACTCAAAATTATGAAATAACTTTAATTTCGGAAGTCGGTGGCATAAAACTAAAATACAGATCCCAAGACACCGACTTCCGAAATTAAAGTTATTTCATAATTTTGAGTTAATTTCTTTTTGAAGTCGGTTTAATTTTTTTAAATTACTTTTTTGGTGCTTGTAATTGGTTTAGTTAAGCTTTGGGTACTTACCCATTACGTAACCTAAGTATAAATAGCTGTTTGGCTATGCCAGCCACTATTTGCTTAACACACTATCAATCAGAATCTGAATCATTTTGAACGATATCGCTAATCCATTGCTTCATATGTTCGAAAAATTTGTCTACCCAACAACACGCAACATAAATAACGCAATGAATGTTGTTGAACTGTCAAAATGAAAGCTATTCCTACTGTTAGTGTATTACGCAATTACCCAGCAGATCTTTAAAACAATAGCAGCGGACCACAAAGTTTTTTTTTCTTGAGGAACTTATTTTACTCCGCCTTAAACCAGACCTCAACGAACATTCAATATTAGAACCATAGATAAACCTATATCCATGATTGGAACCTTATTTAAATAATACCGGCATTCGCCCGCAGCTACGTGTCCAGGCTAGGCCAGGATATTGCAGACATTAAGCATTTATGGAAGTGCGACGCATTCCGGTGTAACAGGAGGAATTTAGATTAGATTCTGGTCTTAGGTTACTTATATTTTAATTTGTTACATATTTTCCTCTAAAGTACAGACGCCAGCACATCAAGCTACCCGAAACTGTAAAATTATAGAAATATTATAGAAATTTGACAGATTGTAGTAGCTTGATGTGCTGGCGTCTGTACACTCGAGGAATAAAAAGGTCTGTTTAAAAAAAAACCGGGCAAGAGCGAGCCGGACTCGCGCACCGAGTGTTCCGTAACATCATGTTTTTAAATTTTCATCGGCGAGGCCTACATTTGTCAGAGAATTTTAACACTGTGCATTGTAGTATAGAATATTGCAGTTTTATGTCAGCGCCAACTGCAACTGGAACTAATGTATCTTTTGTTGATGATTTCTGAAAAAGTGTGCTATTTAGAGTCTTCGTTTTATTTTTCCTGTAATCTTTACATACACTTCTATCACATAGAATTATTTCAGATTTTTCTCTTTGCAAACTTCGGAGATAAACCCCACATTCCCTAGTAGACCCACTTAGAATTTTTCAGACCCCCTTTCAGTCCCTGTTGCAAAAAATAAACATACATTTTACTGAAAAAAAATAAACATAAGTATATATTTCACTACGACACCAATGGCGGCGCAACCATGGTCGCACTGCCAAAAATGTATGGTTGGTTGCGCAACCGATTGGACGCCTGGTGAGATACCCACCTTAAAGCTGTATATATTTTTCTGGCAGGGCAACCATGGTTACGCCACCATGGTGTCCCAGTGAGATATAAGCCTTAATATGCACAGAATAACATACAGACACCTCCATCAGTGACATTGACAGATAAAACTTGTTTACAGAAACGTCAATTTTCCTTAGGGGAGGTGATGGGGGCATGGACGTAATATATAGAGACGAGTTACTTCTATATATTACGTCCTTGGATGGGGGCGAGAAAAGTTTTGCCAACCTTATAGTGCCACAAACTTATCTGGCCCGGTGGCAAAAAGAGGAACTAACAACGCCATTTTGAAATGTCAATCTGCATGTCTGCTGAAATGCCAACCAAATGCGATATCAGCGCCTCCCTCACCGGGCCAGATAAGTTTGTGGGACTGTAACACATTCGAGTCCACCCACTTTTTATAGAGCTCATATGCCATGCCACCTTACTAATGCTAGTGGACCCTCCAGGAGGCTTTTCGTGTCTGCCTAATATAAACTATGTGACGGATTTTGGTGCGGTTTTCACCATAATTTCGAGACTTTATTTCGGACGGTTTATGTGTATTATATTGATATTACATCTACACATAATAAAGAAATCTCGATGTTTTGTTCAGTCGAAAACACTATTATACTAAGTCGATACGAATACATAAATGAACAAAAAAAAAGTTTGTAAAAATTACTTCAACTAGTCTTACCAAATGGTACCTAATCTAATTTCTTTAACACATTTTCCAGAAACCCCATTGTCAACAATGGGCCTAACATGGCTACTTTTGGTGGCGTGCGCGCTGTCATGCGCGAGCGCCGACCGTGGTGGCTCATCACTACGAAGTGCGCTTGAGGCACTGCAGCGTCGGCAGCGCGGACGAATGCACGGACCTATCCTACCACAACCGGACTACGAATCGCTTTATGAATTCGTACCACCGCAAGGATACCCCGGTATGTACACAATGAACATCACCTTTCATCATCGTTTCAAGAGTACTCGTACAGGGTGTAAAAATACCCATCACATAGCCGTTATCCTGTACAATACGACCGACGTAACTTGGCGGGCCTGAACATAGTCACTAAGAACTTTCGCGCTTGTTGAATCATATCACTAGGTTTAATTAGGTTTTTATTTTTTATTTATCCTTTTGATAGATTCTTATTTTGTAAATGTGAGGACTTTGTAGGCCTTGTAGACTTTAGATCTGTAGACCATTTTTTATTTTATCAAGTACCTGATACTTGTTGATAGGCCTACGCTATCCTCCCATACCTACTGTAATTTGAAAATATTGTAAAAGCCAATTATTTTTAAAAAGAGTAACCGTGGAGTTTCTTGCCGGTTCTTCTCCATAGGAAACGACCAATTGGAACCGTGCACCTAGCTTCTGACGTTTCATAAGTGCCCATGTAGGCTTATGTGAAATAAAATATTTTGATTTTGATTTTCTCTCACTCGCACTCGCCTCATGCCTAATTTGGTTCCTAAAAAATCTTACTGCGCAGCCTTCTGCGCAAAGTTCAGGCCCGCCAACTTAAATTATAGCATTCGTTGTCAATTTCAATTTAGCTAATAAAGATTACAAAATGGAACGCTTACTATGAAATCGTTATAATTTTTTCAAAACCTTTCTTATTTCAGAACCCGATTACGCTGTTGATGTTGAAGACATTGAAGATGAACCAAATCAGAAATACATTGTGAAGTTACTTGATAACGATGAAAGGCCACCTGAAGCATACGAGTATAAACTAATCAAGAAAAAGAATACCGCTAATTCAGCGTCTAAGAAAGAATCTGCTTTCCGTGAGAGGAGCCACCATTCTGACAACGACAGGCTACGAGAATTGTTTATGGATAAAAACGAAGCTGAGGAGAAGAAGGAACTTGAAGATGGACCCGATAATGACGCTGAATACGCGCTGCTTCTAGGACAACTTTGGTCAAAGTACAAATACAACAAAGAACACGCCAACAATGTCGAGACTGCCCCTCAAGGCGTTGTTAAACTTTACAAGGAGAAAATCGTTAAGAAACGGTTCCCTGATAATTGGGGTCCTATTGCTTTTAAAAGGAAACGAAGTTCCGACTCCGATTCTGATCGACCAATTTTGTTCGATTACGAGAACAGGAAGAGTCAAATCCCAGGCCCAGTAGACCCCAATAATTACAATACTTATGATGTTTCCGATGATGATAAAGATGATCTTCGTGAAGAATATGCCATCGCTTTCCAACCACTAGATGATGATAGCTTGTCTGATATGGCGGATGAAGATCAATACACTTACGATGCAGTTGAAAAGCGTTTTCCTGTCACCAAACGAAGTAGTGGCACTTATAGCCTCAATACCCAACAGAAAAGGTTTGCCCCAAATCAAAACAAACGGGATACAACGAAATCATTCCGAAGCAGTGCCGGTACCGATCCAAAGCTAATAAAAGATCTTTCAAAAATATTTGGCAATTCTGAAATTGAAATTATCAAAAACCCAGTAAAACGAAATACGGATCATGAAGAGCACGAGCATGAAGTAAAGCCCCCAATGCTAACACTAGCACACAATCTCACCCATGAACACAACACTTCATCTGTGCACGATGATGATAGCCACGAACTCCACGGTCATAACATTCATCATCCAGGCTTATCCGGAAAAGAAGAAGCACACGTACATGAGCATGCTCATGCCAGCCCTTCACACGATCATGATCATCATGATCTTAAACACCACCATGACAATGTCCACGCGCAAGATCACAGTCACAGCGATAAAGACAAGCCAATTATTGTCAGAAAGAAGTCGATTGATTGGACTGATTACTTCGGTATTAACAAACGTACTAACAAGCCGGTTTCATTTGTTAACGGTTTAACTCAAGACAGACTGAGGAAACAATACTTCGACACCTTTAACAAAGAAGTGATCTATCCTTTAAATTCATTCCGCAAACACAGCAATGTAAAAAGGAACTATGTTGAGACGAAGCAGCCCAACGAAGAAACTGAAATTCAAATAGACAGAGCTCATCTTGCAGTTCAGAATGAAGACAAGAGGAGTACAGCTACTGACAACGACTCAAAACTGGACAATATTGACAAGAAACTAAGAAACATGGAAGGGCTAATTGTTGATGAGGCACTGCATTATTCAAACGTAGGAGAAGACCTTGATTCCAAAGAGGAGCAGGAAATGAAAGAAAAGCTTTTGTCTCGCCTAGCAGCCGCTTACAGCTTGGAAAAAATGAGGAAGGCTTTGAAAGAGTTTAAACAAAGTTTGCAAATCCAAAAGACGAAACCGAACACGCAACCTGGGCCGATACCCACTGATGAGTCTAAAGCCAAACGTGTAGCCGTAAAGAAGGAGAAAGTGGAAATTATGACCAATGACATTCCAGGATTTGAAAAGGGAGATGAAAGGAACAATGACTTCGAAGATGAGCAAGGAGCTGGTCACTACTTAAATGGAAAAACTGAAGAGCAATACTCTGAAGGTTACATGGGTGGCAGCGGTAGACATCGCATTCCCGCAATGGCTACAGGTAATTATTACAAAATAAAAGAACATCGTCGATCATCGTTGACAAAGACAATATTTACCAAATTACATTTTATAGTAGGTGCGTCAGGCGCGTGCCCGGTTCTCGCGAAGATTGTGCAGCGCTGCCGAGGAGTAGACTTGCTGGCTGGCGACCGCGGACAGCTGTTCCTACCGCTTTGTAGCTTGCATCAGATCTGCTATCTTTGCGTAAGAAGTTCTGTTCATTCATCGGGTACTATTCATCAGAAGATTTTTTCTTGAGATCTAATATTTGTCTTTCTTTATAGGGAGAGGCCCCACCAACGACCTGCGACCTGGTATTCCTTTCTGAAGCTGATACAACTTGTGAAGGAGATATGAGTTGTCAACGAGCGGCTCGTTCTGCACTGATGGCCCTTCGAGAACTTCACGACAACCTGGCTGACGAGCTCGACGGAGAATGTGAGGCCAGCCCCTGTCTGCCTGCAACCCTCAAGCTCAACCTGGGCTGGCAGCGAGCGTTCCAGCGATAGACTATCAACACACGCATGCAAACATTACTCAAGGCGAGAATCACTTCAGCCACGTCACATTTAATGGACTAAGGCTTTCTCTACATGTCTCTCGGCGAACTGTACTCGTGACCGATGGTATTAATCTACTTTCTTTTAAATCGTCACATAAAGGTATATCATTTCACCATTAGTATTATCTAGTTAAAACTTTGTTATGGTATTCGTACGAGTCTAACCAGCCATAGACCCGTAGGGATATAGCGTTAAGGTTCACACAAAGTTGATCTCAATAGTTACGTCAGCTAGCTGTTATTTATGCGATAATTCTACGCTTTCATTGTTAAATGTAATTTGAAATTATTATTATTATATTATATTGAACGTTGTATGGACTTTTGCTAGATATGTTTTTGCGATTGTATTTCAAGTGTAGACTCATCTAATATAATGAGAACTCGGGGCAGGATTAGATGTGAAGTTTTCAGAAAATCGATGTGTTTATTAATGTATTGAGATGGTAACTTTATTATTGTTAAGTATTTACTTACGTATATTTGTATTTAAGTGTGTCCACGTAAGTATTGAAATTAATCAAAATACTAAATATATAATAAATGTAATTCCAAAATATGAGACTATTATAAAAGGAAGTATATTCCAATGTATTGACAAAATGAGAAATATCATATAGGTACATTTTAACTAGATGTGTACCTTTATTTATATCTATATTTTCTATTCGTTTAATTAAAATGATATTTAGGAATAAAGAATTGGAAAAGTGAGTCAAAAACAGTATTGCTTTGTCAGATCGCCCCACAGTCAAACATCTGGCCTGAGATTGAAAGCGCACTTGCATTAGTCGCGGCACTTTAGACTTTACTAGGACAATAAATCGTTTCGTTAACACGCGTGACGTCGGCTCTGGTCTGACGTTACCAAGTGTCTTTAAGAGAGTGGATATTGCACTCGGCCTCTAAGTCTTCCGATCAAAATTTAGCTTCAAACGTGTCCTTTGTACCGAATCTGACCGCGTCGTTTACAACTCCCTATGCGAAATTTACAATGTTTTATCTCGACATTTACAATGAATGTTAGTCGGAGTGATGAGAATTAGATAGAATATATGAATGTAATTTATTAAATACTGTACGGTATGTACCGGTCATTTTAACGACTTGAATGTTATCACTTTATTCAAGTAATTATTACTAACACCCGAATATAAATGGTTTTCAATAAAAATTGTTTCAATCACATCTTAATTATTCTATACCTGTACCTTTATAAATTGTTCCTCCTGAAATAACAGCTTAGAAAGTCCGGGTAGGAAAGTATTAGGTAGGTAAGACAGATTATTAAATATCTAAAATAACGCTGTTTCTAAGGAAAATGCACACAAACACATGTTCGTACACACATGATGTTGTTAATGTTGATGTAATTAATGTGGCAATCGCAGTACCTACAACACGTCGATGTCTACTCGATAATAACGCTGAGATATCTTATATTGATAATCCGATAACGACGAGTAAAAACTGCTGATAACACAGTTTGACCACGCATTGACAACAAATAACATATACCTACCTGTATAAAGTGAATCGAATGTGAAAAATTGAGCAAAAACAGAAGTTATTTCGAAAATGGCTGATAGTGGGGAAACAGAACTAAGAACAGAAGTTCGAGGGATTGATAACAGTGGCGCAACTGAAGGTAATAATGTTAATTATGGTGTAAATTATCGAATAGATAAGGAGTCTAACACAAAATGTTTGTTGAAACAAAAGACTGGGAAAATAAATGTACTTAATTAAGATAATTTGCTACATGAAATTCATTAACTTTGAGGTATTTGTTGTTAGTTTACGTAAACTGAGAATGGGTTTTCCAAGCAAAACGTATATATAGAGTTATCCTGAATGGAGTATTGCTGTAATTTTTCCTGTATACATATAGTGCTGATATCAAACTCTTCACCCGAGTGTATGTGCAAGGTGCCCGATGGAGTTTCTTGCCCGTTCTTATCCATAGGTACCTACTACGCTTTGGTATGGGCACCTTGCTTCATCTTTCTGACTGACCGACCCCTTGACAATTCAAAAGTGCCTGTAATTGGAAACTTTGAAATAAATGCTTTGAGTTTTTTTTTAGTTTTGATGCCGAAAGCCGAGATCCAACATTGTTGAACCGGTTTACAATGAATTATTTTTTACTTTTAACTCATTTTGTGGTCAGATGTTTCACTTTGAGTAAAATATAGGAGAAAAGAAAAAGAAAAAAATAACTATAAGCATCTGAAGGCCAATTTCCGTTCAAAATCTAATCGTAAACTCAGCGACAAAAACTTGTCAAAAATGTAGGTATTTTAGCTGTGGATTTTAGAAAGTTTGGCAGACAAATCAGACTGTGAACTTTCTTAAAATTACGAGAAGACCCCCAATAAGTGTAAAAGAAGACCCCTCTGATGTCTGCTTCTATATTATATTGTAGTATGTGGTCTGACGCAGAGCTGGCTTATAGCCATATACCCAGAGTACTTTTTGATAGACTGAAACATATACCCTAATTCTAGATACACAGGACTTAAAACTAAATACAGCGTCACTTTTACTTCATCCTTGAACTTGAACTGGTAGACTCCGATTGATTCGTTGATAATAATCTTTCCACAGATGATGGAACACCGGTGAAACCAGATTTAGTTATAAGTGTGCAACCTACGAACGGTAAGTCAGAAAGACATTTCTTAAAGATTTATGAACAAGTTGATGATAGAGTTAATGAAAAGATTAACACAGATGAAGCTACTCCATATGTACAGACGACGCCAGCACATCAAGCTACCCAAAACTGTCAAATTTTCCCAATCAACTTTGAACCTTATGCTTTAGCAATAAAGTTGAAAATCTATTAAATAAATTTGACAGATTGTAGTAGCTTGATGAGCTGGCCTCTGTACCATTTGATGTCTTCGAATGAAGAGACGTGTCACTTGACTATACAATGTGAATTGGCTGGGAGCCTATTCTTCACCGATATTATCATAGCTCATCCAATAGAAGAAGATGACTTTTGATATGCCAGCTACAGATACACGACTTGACAAAGAGCATTCTGTGGAATGCTCTGTGTCAAGTTGTGAAGATATGCATGAACAGAAATATCATTCATATTAATATCTTTCTACCGCTGTGAAAAACTTCAGAGAAAACAGATTTAAATAAAAGCATTTGTTACTGAAAGAATGGACATAGATAATAGTTTGTTGTCCTGGTAATACAGTAAGCAGGTCATATTATTTAGGGACCGATCGTGCCCAGCTGCCCGTGTCCACACTGGACTGGCGCTCAAACACTCGAGGCCAGTTCATTCCGGTGCATGGGCTGGACTTCCTCATAGGTGTCTCAAGCCTGCTGATCCAGCAAACCGTGGAACTGACTGATCGTAAGTATAGTCAATTAGTTATACAGTTAAATACTAGCATTTTACTATAATAAAATACTTAGTAGACTGAAACAAAGGTTGATAGCATGAAAAATATTTAGCACTATTTTCCTACTTGATAAGGGATTCGCCAAAAGAAGAACACAAAGATTTCTCTGTTCACATTCTATAGTAAAACAATTAAATAACCAAACCAATAATAAGGCCTGTTTGGTGGCATTTTTCTGCGTATGAGAATTGAGCGCAAACCACTGATATTTGCTTACGTGGCGCGTTTAGGGAGTGATATTTATTCGACTTTGACTTTGGCAGAATTTCGTTTATCTTGAAGAATTTACAAACACGATTAGATCATCAAACTGTTGCTCATTGCAAATGTCGTCTATTTTATTTGCGTCAGATGACCAACTCTTCAACAGATATTGAAGAGTTGGTTTGTTTGAACGCGATAATCTCTGGAACTACCGGTCAGATTTGAAAAAATCTTTTTACATTTGATAGCCCAATTCTTGAGGAAGGCTATAGGCTATTTAATATCACGCTATGACCCTTAGGAGCCGAGCAAAAAGAAAAAATGCCAGAATGAAATTTTAAAAAGAAAAAAGAACGCTAAGCTAATACGAAGTGTTGCGACGGGGTGGGGTACAAGAAATTTCACGCGGACGAAGTCGCGGGCAGAAGCTAGTACAATAATAATAATAGCCCCATCGCCGATTTTCTACGTTGACGTCCGCGTCGTGGTGGGGCTTGCGCGCTCCGAACTCTAGGCCTAATAGTGTACCTTATCGGAACAGGTCTAGGGTGAGAAGCCAGACCAAGAGAGATACAGTAACCCGCAGGGCAGCATGTGGCGAGCTGTTAGGCAATAACGACCCCATGGACCCCATAGTTCTTGGTAAACAATCCACTTTAGCCACCTAAGTCCAACTTTTTATTTTTCCATACCCCGCAATAGTCCTACACAAACCGGGGGTTATCCTTGGGTGCACTTGCATAGTGCATACTGGGATAATAGTTGATTGGTGCCACATTTCATTAAAAATTCCTAAGGGGCCTCTGCGAGTTGGCTTCGGCCCCTCGTACGCCATCCAAAGGACCGGGACTCTATGGTCCCGAGTTATGTAAAAACATAAAAATAGTTTATTAGGTATAATAATAATGATAATATACAGGTTGGCAGGGACGTCGACTCGCAACCTGTTACCAAGGATTCGGTACATGATCCTGAACGCCCGCCCCCACTGCGGCGAAAATTTCGAAAGTTATAAAAAAAAATATTTGCTGTTTCATACATTTTGACCGCGTTGGTATTGCATTTTTCTGTGAAACAGCGATTTTTTTTTTTGTATAACCGACGTAAAATTTCTATGATAAGGGGGGGAACTAGAATCATGTGCCGAATTCATAGCTTTAAATCATTTTTAAATCACTAACTTTCAGTGACATCTAGAATCGAGTCGGAAAACCGATACATCATAAGGATACCTAACGGCGAAGATCTGTACATTGCGAGCGAGATATCGAGTTCTACCCAGCGATGCCTGTGTGGAACAGGACGAGCCTTCACCCTGCACCTCCATGATAACACCAGACAAGAAGCCATGGTGTTCACCAGAAGACTTGCGGCTGCCTCTTGCTGCTTCCCTTGCAGATTGCAGGTCAGTGTTTCTTATGGAGCGATTTTAATAAGCATTAGTTTACATGTCGTATCACAAAAGCCTTCAAAATAACTGTGTATTTTTAGCTTGCACGGAAAAGGCAATAGTGCCCAAACTATGTTGGTAAGCCTGGAGCTGAAACACTGTAATAACAACACAATAGTGAAACCACAATAAACCAAAACCATAAAGCCAACTCTAGATGTAACCGAGTCCTGTACAGTCACGAGCACTACTAATATGTCAACACTTGGCAACTTTCAACTGCGACTTTTTCGTGAAATAACGAATGCAACGTTGAAATATGGCAACTTTACACAAACCTATGGGTTCGAAACTACTTTGTTCGTAATAACATAAAATTTCATCCAAAACTAAAGGAGAAAATAGTACTACATCATGATTTCATAAACATTTTGACGAGCGAGAGAAAGAAATATCCTCAATAAAGCCTGTTTCTTTTTATAGGAAATACAAGTAATAACTCCCCCTGGTGACTACGTGGGTCGAGTGCAGCAGCAGTGCACATGGATGGTGCCCTTCTTCCTGGTCCGGGATACCAATGATCAGGTGTTGTTCGTGGTGGAAGGACCTGCTGTAATGCAGAGGAGTGCCCTGCTGCTCGCTGAGTTTAAGGTAGGATGTTGATGGGTTAGAGCTAGTTCTAGCAGTATGCTGTGTAGGCCGCAACTATACTTAATCCGGCCGAGAAGACTATGGGCCTATCTCATGATAGGGTTCTCGGTATTGTCAGGATCATTTGGAGCACTATTGTGCTAAGGATAATTTCATTAGAAACTCCCAGTTAGTGCTTTTAAACAAAAGCGGCACGTTGCCAACGCCAAAGACAACTGCAGCCGACGACACTAGTCGGCGACAGTCGTAGACGCGTCAACGGCTGCAGCCATCAACAACGTGCCAGTCGTATATTTGAGTACCTACTGTACTGTACATGATGATGACTCAAATGCGGTCGCGAGCCGCTCGTGTGGAACACTTAGTTCCAAGATCTTTTCCTTTTTTACATGTCACATTTTTTTTTTTCTTGTGAAAGGTTTATTTTGGAAAATGCATCAATGCATAATTTGAACGATGATATTATGCTTTTCAGATAATGACAGGCGACTCCCTTCGCGAGGTGGGTAAGATAGCCCACGGCTGGGACAGAGACCTCAACAGCTTCGCCACCACAGTGCAGATTCCTGCTCCCGCCGTGCAGCCGAAACACAAAGCTCTCATATTGGCTGCTGCCTTCCTATTGGTAAGACTTTTACATTTACCCCCTTACTAATAAACGTATTATATCACATGAATAATTACACACCGATTTCTCACTTTCAGTCGTCAGTAATTTGACTTTCAAAAGAAGATGACAAAGTGTTGTGTAACTATACAGACGCTATACAACGTTTATTAGTAAGGGGGGTAAGCATTCGAGCCAAATCCGGTTTTGGGTTCAAATCCGGGCAAGTACCAATGTGACTTTTTCAATTATTATGCACTTTCTGAGTTTATCTTGGACTTTATTGATCTCGGTTAAGGAAAAACATCGCGAGGTATCCAAGTCTGAATTCGCCAAGCCGTCTTGAGGGGTCCGTGGCTAAATAATAACAGCCGCACAGGTCGATCGATCAGGTTAAGCTGCGCTTGCCGTGGTTGCTTGCCCGGCTGTCATTCGTTTATCTTTGACAGTCGGTCGTTACGGGTAGTCAGAAGCCCGAAAGTCTGACAACCAGTCTTACCAAGGGTATTACCCAGTAGCTGGGTTGTGGAGGTCAGATAGGCAGTCGCTCCATGTAAAAAAATACTGGTATTCAGCTGTATCCGGTTAGACTGGAAGCCGACCCCAATATAGTTGGGAAAAGGCTAGGCAGATGAGGCAGATGATGATTTTAACCAATTTGACTTATTTACATTTGTAAGTATACATGTAGGTACCGTTCTATTATTTCAGGAATACACTTACTTCGAAAGGACAAAATCAAGTTGTTGCAGATGTTGTTAAGAATAACTTATCATTATGCCTGTATTCTATAAAAGGGTGGACAGAGAGAGATGTGCCCGGAGCCCCATGCAGTGATAAAGGGCAAGCCTATGTAGTTAAATTGTACCGCCCGCCAGTAAATCTGTTTTATTAACTTGAATAACGATGTACTGTTACAAGATTATTCTATACCTAATAAATAATATAAGCTTATGAAGTTATGACTTTATTCATACTGTATATTTTAATAAATAAAATAAATGGTTTTAATATTTATGGAGTCTAATTTTCAAAACGTGCCTTCGCAAAACTCTACTGCACCCATAGGTAAAGGCACATCATATTGTAGTCTTTGGGTAAAGGTAAAATAATAAATCCGCACCTAAAATATGTATCTAGTTTTTATTTGTGACACCAGTCTTATCAAAGTACTCTGTGGTGACACCAATACAGAAGTGAAGTATAGAAAAAGACACGTCATGTTCCCAACAACATATTTAAACATCCGTCATCTTCCATACCAGCCAGTCTGAGTAACGCTTGCAAACTTCTTCCTAACAACCTACTGCATCATACCTACTGAATTTTGGCAAATATTTATATTATATTTAACAAACATTCAACAACAATAAAAATAAGGTTCTCATCAATATCGATTCTAAGATGTCCTCCTTCTCATAGATTTTATTATCTACTAGCTTCTGCCCGCCACTTTTTCCGCGTGAAACTTGTTTTAACATTAAATATATCCTACAACATTCTACGACAATAGAAGCTTCCTATTAGTGAAAGAATTTTCGTAATCGGATGAGTAGTACTCTCAAACTCACAAAATAAACCTCTTTATAATATTATTATCTATGGATTTGCTGTCCAAATTGACATTAGGGCTGTCAAAACTATTATTGTCAACAGTCACAACATTTCGAATAATTTACACGAAACTGGTATCATTTTTGTTAAATAACGTGATCTAATCATTGACTTATAAATATTTGTCTAACGTGTTGACCTCCATGCCTTGCAATCCGCCGAAGACCAATGCTGACACCAGGTGGCCTTATAAGGAATACTACCTCGGGGAGAGAGATGAGGAGAATAGAAAGAACGGGAAGGGAACACATCACTGGAGTGGCGCTGAGGCACTGTATTATATTAACACTAATTGAAAAACCAAATAGCACTTTGTGCGACCTGGGAATCGAATCCAGTACCACACGCAGCAGCGTTCTTAATAACATCCCGGAGTTTGGAAGTTGGCGGTGTACTTTCCGAGGCACGGGGTGTGCCGCGGAAAGCACGTTAAGCCGCTCGCTGGCCTTGCGCCTTGATCTCCCTCCGGTCGTGTCGAATTGCCGTCCCATCGGACAATGAGAGTGTCTGCGCACACACTTGTGGCCTGTGTTATATCTCGCGCCGAAGGCTGGGCTCCGCTAATACTGGTCGCCATGGCCGAAATTCGGTCTGGAGGACTTTATTTATCTTTATATACCTACGTCATGTCGTTGAACATTTTTCCATTTTCCATCTCTTTTCAATATTACAGTCTCTAGACTGGTACAATGGCCACATGCTCCGCGACACGATGCATGGTGACGGCGACTACCGCTGGCGGTACCTGGGACCCGACCACTTAGCCACCACCTACGAGGGCCGGTTCTACAACAACGCCTTGCACGGCTACGGCCTCATGTCCTATCCTGATGGACGCGTATTTAATGTTAGTATCCTTGGCAGCGAAAATTATTCCTGACCTGCAATAAAATTGTTGCTGAAGTAATAGTAAAGGTCTTGCTAGCGGCAAGAATTTTATAAGTATTCGAATTAAAATTATTGTAACTTGAACGGGAATTGTAACTTTCTATCCTGGCACCGCCCGCCCGCGCCCCGGCGCGGTGGCGTTCCACTACACGTAGGCGACAATCAGAGACGAGTGAATACATGTGCAATGTACATGCATGTCCAACGGCCAGGCGGATCTGCTATTGGTCAATTCAGAATACGACTGCAACATTACTCAAAATTCGAATTTCGAATGCTAAACGAGTAGTGAGCAACAAATGCAACATTCTAAGGTCGAATACAGTTGATGCGCATCTTGTGCGGGATGCGCATCAACTGTATTCGTATGTCTATGTGTAGATATATATAAAAGAAAAAAGTTAAAAGTAAGAAGGTCTGGTGTGACTACGAGTCAGTCATGATATTTTTAAACACCGAATTTATAGTATCTATATCCGAGGGAGATCCGAGGAATCATTAGATTTTTGTTTTTTTCTAAAAAATAACTGTCAGACGTCAATTTTATTTAACGGAAGAGATATCTGTCGTTGGAAAAATCAGCCTTTATTCTTTCTAATCATCCTCTTTCCTTATTCGACTCAGGGTCTATTTCATAAAAACATCCGCTGGGGTCCCGGCGTGGAAACCCATGCATGTCTTCGAGAGGACGTAGGACTCTGGCATGGGTACCAACTCATCCGACTGGCGTGGCGGCCCGCAGTGCCCAGCGTAGCCATCGACCTGGCGACGACCCCCGTTGGGGCTAACACGATCACGCCGCATCGGGTACTGCTGACGGAGAATCTTAAGATTGTTAGTAAACTATTCTAATACAATACCAATACCTATGGGCAATACCTACAGACTAAAAATCTCTCAAGCACCCCACGAGACAGGCTCGACCTAGTGTGGAGTCCACAAGTTAAAATATTATGAATAAATTTCCCTTGCAACAATAATTTTAGGAATAGTTTATTTGTACCTACTGCAACTAAAAAAAAATCAGCTGTTCCCTACATTTATGTTCGTATAACTCGTCAAAATGTAGGGAACAGCTGATTTTTTTTTTCGCGATTTCGCGTTTGGTCCCATAGACTTACTGTGAATCCATGATATAACAGGTTACGCGTATTCAGTCTCATTATAATAAACTGGCAAAATTCCAACAATCGTTGAAGTACCCACATTAATTAACAGTAGTTTTTACACGTTAATCAACAATAGAAGATCATATCATTATCATATAAGATCATATAAGTATATGACTAGCTGCGCCCCGCGGTTTCACCCGCATAAGTTTCGATCCCGTGGGAATATTGGGATAAAAACTATCCTATGTCCTTTCCCGGGTTTCAAACTATCTCTATACCAAATTTCATCTTCAGCGGTTTAAGCGTGAAGAGATAACAGACAGACACATTTTCGCATTTTTTTTTACAATATTAGTATGGATTTGATTCACCTTTTTACAGATCGGCGAAGTAAACTCAGCATTAGAACTGCTAAAACAATCTGGTTGTAAGCCACTAGTGGCTGCAGACAAGTGGTCGCAGCTGTACGCAAAGAACTGCACAGACCTGTCCAGCCAACTGTGCCAGGTCGAAGCGTTTGACAGGGCTTACTATGTCAACGGAATCAGTACGCTCAATGAGATTACAGCTGCTGAACCTGATAAGGTATTTCTTTGAGCCATTACTAGAAATCATGTGCTGATCATCATCCTTCTACAGTCTGTTAGCAATTTGGTCCTTTCAGAAACTGTGTGTGACCATATTTTATTTATTAATCTACTGCGCACATTCAAGCAAACTAATTTACGGGTAATGGGCCTAATTTACGGGTAATTTTTTTTTTTTTTTTCGAAAATTATGTTAAGTGAAAATTTGCAACAAGGTATCACCATAAGTAATCCTAGAGTTTGACAAGTTCTCAACTTCAAAGTGTCAATTCAGAAACCGGGTATTAGGGTTTAAATATCAGGCCCATCGGTCATTCACGGCATCGCTACGAAAGAGACGTGAACCATTCTCCGACGCCAGCAAATCGACAGTAAATAAATAAGAGCAATAAACACTTGCACACTTCTCATCCAGGATAGCAGCCAAAGCAGCACTGGAATTAATGACCCCGATAAAACGACTTATTACGCGTGGAACAATAACAAAATAATCATTCACATTATGAAGCATTGCTTTACACACGAAGAGCAGAGGAAAAAGCATCGGCTCAGCCTCGGGAATATCCTCTCTGGGCCTAGGTCCGCTTTTAAACGTGCTGGCAAGCATGAAATGGATTGTAGGTTTGTAAACAATTAGCCTAATGCTTCTTCTATAGGGTCTTAAGAACTTGCCAGTTGCCACTAGTAGATTTTGGTTTTGAAGGGCATGCCCCTCTTTTCCATTGGGCACTCTGGGCCCAGGCCCCCGCGATCTTCGGGGGCCCCGGCCTGCTCTCATAAAAAACATTTTTTGCAGCCGCCGCCTCCGTTCCATTCTACGCATTATTAGTGCCCGATTAAATGAAAAAGTAAGAGATTTGTAGTGTAATTTATAATAAATCTCTAGCCAGTTATGAAATATTAACTAATATGTTTCTCTTATTGTCTCTTATCTACACAGGGGCCCCGTGATCCTTATGTGCCCAGGGCCTCCAATAGGTCAAAGACGACCCTGGGCATACCGACAATGCCTCCATGATTTTCGAACTTTCAAGTTAGTGCGGTAGTGCCAAGCCAACCCGCACTAGGCCCACGTGGCGGACCACTCCCTCTTATAGAGACGAAGCCTGTGTACCTATGTGTCCCAACGGTATTGTTGATATAAGGTCCTAACACTGGAAACAAGCTGATAAATACTGATAATGCATATGGATTTAATGTTCCTCGTATTTTCAGGACTTTATTAATGGCAGGCTATTTGGGGTACATGACGAATGTTGCCACGCTTGTAAATGCATGTGACGTCATACCCGACGTCACTGATGTACAAGGAAACTCGGTTATAATGTACGCAGCAGTAAGTATGACTCACAAAATTAACTAAAGTCCCCGTCACGAGAAGCTATAAATTTTGTAAATAAAAAACTTCTACTAAGTTATGTTGCGACAATTCAATCAACAACAAATAATCCCAAATTAATTAACTCAAAGTAACATACGTGTATTATGAAACTAACGAGCACTTTCACTTGGTCGGGTTATATTTTAGCGATAGGTATAAAGCGCTGTCGTCCTAGGGTCAGCGCACAACAAGAGCAGAGCAGAGTATTTTCCGAGATTATTGAAAAAAAATTCTTATGATTATTATCATACTTCGCAAAATTGAATACACCCAAATTAGATACTCGACCTCGAATGTTGTCGAAATCTCATCTCAGCGACAATCAATGTCAAAAACTTGTCGGAAAAGTCGGGAAATTAGAAGTATTTTTAACAGATTGAGACTGAAATCAGACTGTGAAAGTTCTTAAAATTACGACAATTGCCCCTCAGATAACGGAAGTTTTGATTGACAGCAGATTAGGTACTAATCTAAGATCTACAGCATATAGGAACTAGCGGTTAGGAACTACAGCGTAAGAGATCTTAAATGCTAATTCAGGAAGGATGCGTAACTTCAATCAAAGCGAACGGCGCGTGACTTGATATAAATATAAACACACACAAACACTTTTGTAAGTTACAATATAAACTCAAACCATTTATTTCAATTGTCGAAGGAGACGGTCATTCAGAAACTACTACTAGTTTAATCTTTATTGACAGTGTGGGGATCAACCTGAAACGATACATTTCCTGGTGGAAGCCGGCGCTGATATTGACGCCTACAATGATGCATGCTGTACACCTCTGGGCATCACCTTGTTAAGATACGCGCTGGAGAAGCAGGGTGTGGCATACAATGCAATGCTCCAGGCTCTGCTACCACCTCCTGCTGTAGGGCCACGTATGTATAAAATACGTATTGAAACAAAAAAGCAAGGTAGTAGCCGAATCAAGTATGGTCAGTAGAAGGGCTTTGAGAGCCAGATGAGAAGTACTACGGTACCACACATTACATTGTGACTACGGCGGATCGCACACTACAACGCGCCACGCGACGCGCGACGGGGCGCTGGAAATGTAGCCAAATTCCCCGTTTAGAAGCGCGTTCTTATTGAATTTGTATGTAATTATGCATGGTCATGCATACAAAAAATATATATACACGCGTCGTCTTTAGAACCTCCTCCGTTTTTTCGTCGGTTAAAAAATCACGCGTGGGGGCGCGTTTTCTGCGCCCCGTTACGTGGCGCGTTGTACGAGTAGCGTGTGATCCGCCTAAGTCGTAATGTTTTTTTTTTAATGTTATTCAGGTACGAGTTAAGTAACACTTTAAAAAAACAATTAGGTTTACTCATCAGATTACTATATTTAGATGAGGATTTTCAAGAATATTGGTCAAATTCTAGCACCGCCAGATGAAAGTATACTTGAATGGAAAATTAGCCGAGAAAACAGAGATATGCCGCCAGCAACCAACGGATTAAACACAGGCAAATCAAATAACAAACATAATATAGCGAGTAAAAAGGGTTCTGCAAAAGAACTGTCTGTTAGAAGGAAAACTGAGATATTATCACAACAGGACTTGGAAAAATCTATTGATAAATCGAAGGAGGAAGCGAGTGATGCGTTCGCTAAAGATAAGCTAATGTATGATAATATTAATAATGAATATTTGATAAGAGTAGCCGAAGCGTACTCAGTACTCAGTGAGGCTAATCCTATAACATACATTTTTGAAGTAAACGACATGTGTAATGACGTAGAATTATTGAATGAAGAGGAAACAAAAAAAAACGCAGATAGTAAGACTATCAAGAAAACTGCATCCAGAGTAATTAAAGAATTGCCGACGAAGCCTAGCAGAGACACTATGTTTCAGGATAAGGAGGATACCATAATAAATACTATAGAACAAAGGAAACAAGAAAAGTGAGTACAAATGTTCCATCCATACTCATCATCATCATTTCAGCCGAAAGACGTCCACTGCTGGACATAGGCCTCTCCCAAGCACCTCCACTTCGACCGGGTCTGTGCTTCTTGCATCCAACGGGTTCCTGCGGCCTTCACAAGGTCGTCGTCGTCGGTCCACCTTGTGGGAGGCCTTCCAACGCTCCGTCTTCCGGTACGCGGTCGCCACTCCAGAACCTTTCGGCCCCATCGGCCATCTGTTCTGCGAGCAATGTGACCTGCCCACTGCCACTTAAGTTTGGCAATTCTTCGGACTATGTCGGTTACCTTAGTTCTCCTGCGGATCTCCTCATTCCTGATTCGATCACGCAGGGAAACTCCAAGCTCTCCATTGCCCTTTGGGTGACTTTTAGCCGCAGCGTATTTAAGTGGTCTACGGTGCTAAAGCCTTTACGGAATCCGGCTTGTTCGGGAGGCTGGAAGTCGTCAAACCTACGCGTGAGACGGTTCGTGATGACTCTCGAAAACAGCTTTTAAACATGGCTCAGGAGTGAGATGGGCTTATAATTCTTAAGAAGGGCATTGTCGCCCTTCTTAAAGAAAAGTATCACCACATTCACCACACCTCTGTTCCATGCCTGTGGTGTTTTGCCCTCGAGTATGACGGAACCAAACAGCTTCTGAAGGGCCTTAAGAACGGGTTTTCCGCCAGCCTTCAGCAACTCGGTCGTAATTCTGTCATCACCCGGCGCCTTGTTGTTTTTGAGCTGCTTCAGAGCCATCCTAATCACCAAGATGACGTCCGGGATGTCTTCGGTATAGTGCCAGGTCAATCTAGCTCTTGGGTCGTTTGCCAGATTCATAACGGGGTTACTTGTTGACGTGTATAGCTGTCCATAGAACCTCTCGATCTCTCTCAACAGCTCAGGTTTGGCGGATACGATCCTGCCATCATCGGTCTTCAGTTTCATAAGCTGGCTCTGCCCAATAGAAAGATCTCTAGCAAAGACCTTGGAGCCTTTATTTCGCTCTATCGCGTCCTTAATACGGTCTGTATTAAAGCGGCGAAGATCGCTTTTCAAGGACTTAGAGATCCGTCTATTGAGTTGCCGGTAATTTTGCGCATCATCCGAAGACTGCAGGATCATCTCGCGCCTCTCCTTCATGAGCCGCAAAGTAGGATCAGAGAGCAATTTTTTTTTATTCGTACGACGGGTCTTGAAGATCTTAGACCCGACCGTATGGACAGTTTCCACGAACCCATCGTTATAATCGTCCACGGAGTTCCCTAGGCATTCGAAACGATTCTGGAGTACGAGCTGAAAGCTCTCGGGGTTTTGGACCTGGATCGGAGCGTAGACTTCACCAGTCGAGATCTTTCCAGCTTGATATTTGAGTTCAGTGTGCCTTTTACCATGCGGTGATCACTTCCGGTTTTCACCGCGTTGATCACAGAGACATCATTGAATACTTGCTTCTTCGTCGACATAATGAAGTCAATCTCATTTTTATTTGCACCATCCGGGCTCTGCCAGGTCCACTTTCTGTGCTCACGTTTTCTGAAGAAGGAATTCATCATAAAGAGGCCTTCCTTCTCCATAAAACTGACCAGTAGGTGGCCCGGTGGTTCCGGTGTCCAACTCCAAATTGCCCCACTCGCAGCTCATCATCGTTTCGTTTACCCAGTTTCGCGTTAAAGTCCCCCACGACAACGGTAAAGTGAGTTTTAGTGCCATGCATGGCTCTGGAAATATCCTCATACATGGTCTTTAGATACCTCATCGTCGGGGTGTGACGAGGTCGGGGCGTAAACCTGTACGATCTTCAGCGAATACCTTTCGGATATTCTGAATTTAAGGTACGCCATCCTGGTCGACACACTCTCGATCTTCTCCACGTTGCTCACAAGGGACTTATGGACGATAAACCCGTCATTTTCGAAGTTTGCCGGGTCAGCTAGTGACATAATAATCCATTCTATTGTAGTACCTACTTATAACTTTTACCGTAAGCTATGTCAACATTTTCGCATATTTCAGGATGGCTCGGATAATGTTGACGATCCTACAGCTGCTGTCCGATGGCGCGGACCCTCTTAAAGTCCGGTGTCCTCAACCGCCGCTGTTCATTGCTGCCGTGTCCGGCTGTGCAGAACTAATAGAACACTTATTCATGAATGGCGCTGATATTAATGAAGTTTACCCACAAGTAACTAATGAATTCTTAATTTTGATTTCCGTCTGAAACCTTTTTTGTGAAGAAGTTTCGGACCCATGGCCTCTGATTGAATGTTCTTCGCTCTCAATATTAAAGCCCTGGTACAGTCAACAGCAAAAGTAGATGATCAAAATCAGAAATTCAATACTAATTAACGGAGTTCGCGTTAGAACTGTATGGCAGAGCTGTTGCTGTTGTTGTTCTTGTTGTTGAGCTGTGTGCAGAGACTGTGTGGCTGTGTAACAGAGTTCTGACGCGAACTCCGTTCATTAGTATTGAATTTCTGATTTTGATCATCTACTTTTGCTGTTGACTATACATGAACCATAACTATGTTGGGGTCGGCTTCCAGTCCAACCGGATGCAGCTGAATACGAGAATATTACATGAAATGACTGCCTCTACAACCTAGTTACTGGGTAATACGTCCGTCAACCAGTCACATAAGTCTGACAACTGATTGGTTGTCAGACCTCTGTCAGCCAGTCTCTGTCTGTGTATGTTATCGGAGCTCTATCTCTCTGACTGGCTGTCTGGTGTCTGGGCTTCTGACGACCCGTAAAGACTGCCAAAGATCCACGAATGACAGACGGGACCAACGGCCTTGGTATGTAAAGATGGTAGTTACCATCTTTACATACCAAGACCAAAAGGGTCAACTGCGCCAAGCGTAGCTTATACTGATCGATTGACCCATACGGCTGTCACGGGACAAGAGTGGAGTTAATAGTGTTCGATTGAAGTAAAGTAACCATACTTTTCTAATTCACAATGACTTCCGCAGGTGCATGGATACACAACTTTAGACATCGCAGTGAGCGGACCGCTGACAAATGACAACTTGGAAGTCATTCGTGCATTACTCGAGTGTGGAGCATACCCAAACCACAGGCTAAAGGTCCCAACTGCACCAACCGCTGCTCAAACTCCAGATATTATGACTGAGGTCGAGGGCCCAAATTTGTTGCATGCGGTGCTTGCAAGAAAAATAGATTCCGAAGCAGATAATTACCAGATAGTTGACGTAAGTAAATATGAAATAATCGGTCATTCCCATCTTGGCCACTGCGACGCGCGACTGACGGCCCGACAATGGATGGAGCTTTTTTTGAAGTTGAATAAGTTGATAATAGTTTCCTCATTTCTACTAAATAGAAGGGTATTCAAGAAAACTAAGTATTTAAATTACGGTTATTACAATCCCGTGTTATAGTTTGCACCACCTCTTGGCTATCAATTGTAACATTGACACGAAGAAGAAGACAGGGTTGCTTTCATTCAATTTATCAGATTTTTTGTAGGTAAGTTACGAATTTAGAATGAGATTTTATAGTTAAGAATCGTTTTTTCAGCTTCGTAACCGACTCCTGGAGTTGCTTCTTCAATATGGCTGCGATCCGATTGCCCAATACAAAGGACGTTCAGCGGTGGATGTGGCTATGAACAAAAGTTTGGATTTATTTGATATCTTCTTAAAAAGCCCGAAGACTGATCTCAATGCCGTCATCAACGATGCTAATCAGACTATATTGGTGAAAATGTTCTATTTGCCCTTTTGCAAAACTATCCCTCTCTCGGAAAAAATACAAACGGTAGGTACCTACTTACCTAGTTATTATTTACAATCCCGTTGATTTGTTTTTTTTTTTGTATCTTTTGCATTCAATAAAATCCTTAAACATCATTATCAACATCTTCCTGTCCTTATCCCATGATACTTGGGGTCGGTGCAACACGTTTTCTCCTTCCATTCTCCCCTGTCAACCGTCACGCTATCATTCACTCCCTTCTCTTTCCTAATTATCATTCCTCATACAATCCATACATCTTTTCTTTGGCCTTCCTCGCGCTCTCCATCCATCATTAATAAATTATTATGTTCATCACTCTTTAAGTCACATGCGTTTCCTTCCTCCTAAATAAAATCTATGAACCACCTAACCTATATTTTTTTTTACTTTTTTAAATTTTGACCATAATGGCCAATTCTCGTAATTTAAAACGTTCAAAATTTAGTCGCAGTCTCATCTCAGCGACAAACAAATGTCAAAAACTTGTCAAAATGTAGGAAAATTAGAGGTATTTTTGACAGATTGAGACGGAGATCAGACTGTGAACGTTGCTAAAATTACGAGAATTGTCCCTCTTCTTTATAAATAATATTTTCAGCTGACGAGTCTGCTGCTGTTTGGCGCAGACCCTTTGATAAATTGTCAGAATGGAAATGAAGAATATGGAAACCTGTTCGTTTTTTTAAAAAGCGTTTTAGATGATATGGATACATTACAGGCCACAGCTAAGGTTCCAATTCCAAATCAAACAGGATCAAGTACATATTTAATAATAAATTAATTAATTAAATTGGTTAAGGTGAATGGGTAGTTGAGACCGCGAAATTCAAATTTTCTTACGTTTTTTGCAATTTGCAGGTCAGTGTCAGGTTGTATCTTGATCAAAATATGATTCGCGACAATAACAGGTACATATTTAGAGCATTAGAATCATTAATATCTACATCGTTTATAAGTTAGATTTCTACCATTAACACTTTTCCATAAGACGTTACATTGGTGGTTGGTGGTAGAAATCTCGCGGTCTACCATCCATTCACGTTAATTATTATCTATTATTTATGGAATACTTACATATAGACTTTTATAGCCTGTTTCACCACTCAATACCTTATTAGCAACAAAAGTATCTCCCAGAAAACTTCCTAGATACAAATTAGGTGTCCACAGTCTCCATCATGTTTATTAACATAAAATGTTGTAGAAGTGACCTGCCCAGGATCGTGCTAAGTATAGTATAGTTAGACTGGAAGTTGACGCCAATATAATTTGGAAAAGGCTAGGCAGTTTTTTTTTTTTGCAGTTGACTCCTGTCCTTGTGAAACAGGCCTTTTATACCTTATTATCCATAATAATGTGGTTTTGGTCTTCTGACATATTAAACCTTAGTGTAGGCGACCACGTAATTTCTTTACCACCCATAAGTCGAATGTCACTTGCAACATAGTAACACAAGGTCTATTTGTCTATGTCAGTTAAATAGTTTCAACCTTAGTGAAGTTTTAACTCACTGGAGATTGTTGTCAAAAGTACTTATTAGATCAATTCAACCTATACAGGGTGGCAGACACATCGACATGCAAACTGTTACCATGAATTCAGCACATGATTCTAGATGTAGCATAGAAAATGTATGGAATCTACGCGGTCAAAATGTATGGAACAGCTAATTTTTTCATGGTTACCGTATAAAGCACGTCGAGTCGTCGATGTCCCTGCTATCCTGTACTTTATACTTATCCAATGCAAAGAAATTGTAACTATGGACTAATAACATAAAAATGTTCGCCCTTTTCGGATTAAAGAGGCTCCAAAAAATGTTAAGAACGAAGAAAAGCCGAACAAATCTAAGCTTGCATTAGCAAAGACTACAGGGACAAAGTCTGCAGCAAAGTCAACGGGGAAAATAGTCGATGATAGCGGCGATTACAGGCAGGCTGTCGACCTAGTTGTGGAGTGCGCAAGGCTGCTGTACATTAGATGGCTGCAGGCCAAATTGATGATGGAGCTCATTGAAGTTGTTCACAAGTATGTATTGTTGAAGCGTTGTTTAATCTCTTTTGCAATCCTAAGTCCCTATTAATAAATGATGATCTTGTAGTGCCTGCCTCCGTTAAAATAAACCCTCAATCTGAATCATTTTAAAGGATATTGCTAATCCATTGCTTCATATTTCGAAAAATTTGTCTGCTCAACAACGTAATGAATCTTGTTGAACTGTCAAAATGTAAGCCATTACTACATAGTGTGTTACGCAATTACCCCCGCCCGGCGTTCTTTGTTTGTAAATCATGTCATGTAGGAATTTATGACGTGATATTGAATATTGAATGCTTCCATTCCAACCCAACCGTTTAGCCACCTGGACAGACGATCGTACTATGCCTGGAAGTGAAGACTGTAAACAACGTTTGTTTCTTTAGGTACAAACATCGCCATTGGAGCATGATTTTAAAAGAACATAAAAATAAGAAGTCTGTAAACCTCTGGTTGACGGCGGTTCGCGGCCTGGAAATATGGGATGTCCTAAAAACGACAAAGAAAAAAATATACAAGGATGAAAAGATTTTAAAACAAGTGCTATGTATAATTCACTTTTATTTTTTGAGGACGCACTACCTACGATGTACCTCTATCACAAAAGTTTGGCGACGTCCCGCTATCATATTTCAAGAGAAAGAATACATAGAAAATCAAATAGCGAGCTTTACGCGTGAACATAGATTGGCCAGTATGTCAACTCCAGACATGGTGCCAGCAATACGACCGTACGTTACTCCCGAGCTTATGGTCAAAGAGGTACGTATAAGTCTACCAGATTCTCATGAGAAAAAAATATTCATTTTCCTTTATTGGATTGACATTGCCCTAAGTATGAAAATCACAATGTTTTCTTTTTGCCGTGAGATTCTGGTAGACCTAATACTAATATATTATTTTATCACAAAGGTCAAATGAATTAAATAGGTTAGGGCTAAAAACTACAAAATTGCACAAATTCATATCAAATGGTTAGTAGGAATAGTTAGGAAACATAAAAAACTAAAAAATATGTTTTTGAACTTGAAGTATTCATAACTTTTTAAGTTAATAAAAATACGTAAGTAGGTACCTAATAGGTTATATGCACGTATCTTGGTCTCCAGTTAATATAAATAATAAGTAAGTACCTACTTACTAAGTAAAATAAGTATAATTATTTATTAATAGCTCATAGCTAATTAAGCTACGTGACCACTTGTGTATCGCCTATTATTTCGAAGCCACTAACATAAACGTCCGTGTTCACTGCACTTATAAGTTTTTTCATTGTAAAGATGACATTCCAATCAAAGTTTATGTGATCCAAAGCGAACTGTAATCTTGCCCTTTTTTGGTTTTCCGTGAGCAAGGGTTTCACAGCATACCTTCGATAATGCAGCCCTTCACTATAAAACTTCGCGTACTCTTTTTGGTAAAATAAGTAATTCACCTGATTAAAAATAAAAACTGGACAAAAGGCACTCGAACGAGGTACCTAATTGAAATGAACTTAGCGAAATATCAATTGAGCTTAGTCATAAGTCATAATGTTCATAACTCGAATCTAAGTAATATTTACAGGTACTACCTATCAATTATTTATACACGTAAATCCATATTCAACCTACCCTCTCAAGTTTGAAAACTAAAACTTAGAAAATCAGATACCTACCTACTAATAAATTGACATTCAATTATAACCTAATAGGTTGATAGAAACAATTTTCTTTAAAAGAAACTATTATAAATTGTTTGAATGTTTGAAGAGACAAAAATAAACTACAAAAATATTTTGTCATATATAGCAAAGCAACGCCATCTAGTAACAGCATAATTAAAATTTGTTAGTCATTAACTGGTTTTACGCTAGATGGCGTCATTTCTCGCTTCAAAAGATTTTATTTCGTAACTATCCATGCATTTTCGCAGCATATACCTACTCTATCCATGCATTTTCGCAGCCCATTGTACATACATACATGTACCTAGTATCTTTACACAGAGATTCGTTTCCCTGTCGATTAAATAGACGTATTTTAATGTTATAATTCATATGTTTTCAGGAAGAAAAGTTCAACGTGTGCTTCGAATGTATAATGCCACTAGGAGATATAAAGATCCCGTGCGACTCATGCAATCTGATCGGTTTTTGCTCGTTTGAATGCATGAAAACGAACATTGATAGAATGAACTGTCATCCATGTAGTAACTATCTAATGGAAAAATACTTCCCAACTCCCGAAGAGACTGCAACTAATTCTGAAGATAGTATACCTATTTAATTACGACAAAATGAATAAAAAATGGTTGCCTGTAAAGTCGGTTTTACGGGCGAAGATTTTACGTGACAACGTCTTTTTCTCGGTAGAATAGTTGAGTGGGAGAGAGACGCAAGGCATTCGGCGGGCCTCTCTCTCGTTCGGTGACTCATCGTAACGTTACCGAGCGTTACACTTTTTCATAAGTGACTCCCAGCCGCAACCTAATTTAAGACGTTGTCACGTCAATAAATTGTCTTGCTTGTCGGTAAATCTGTTTTATGTTTTTCTACTCGTGCATGCTATTATGTGCAGTGATCAATGTAGAACGTTTGTACTCAGTGTGCAGTGTTGAACGTTTGTACTCAGGTACATACATAAGAACATGTTCACGTTCTTAGTAGTTCACACTTTCACAGCTGCATTCTCCTCATAATAAAAAAAAAATTGCACAAAAAAATTATGAGAATGCAATATTTTTGCGCGAAATGAAACGTCAAAGTTAACACCATACTGTCATTGTCATTTGGCTGTCATTTTTATATTTTTCTGTTTAAATTCTGCTGACTTTGTTAATGCGAGTTTGTGGGTTTCTTCAAAATAAAGATTTTAACAAAACTACTTATGTGAAAAACTATATATGAGATTTCCCTTCTTAACATCACAAACTACTGCAATACAAATGGCATCTGCAGCGAAAAAGCTCAAGCTTTCAACAGGAGTTTCAGTGGCAAGCAAGAGCAATGGAATTACTTCAAATTCAAATGTTGAAGAATTAATGAAGAAGCTGCAAGCTAAACGTGAAGATACGGCTAAGTCAATTTTAGAGTATAAGTTCAATAAAAAACGCGTTAGAATTGTGTCTCAGGAGCAGATGGTCCCTGATAAGTGCGAGGGGGTGGTGTACTGGATGTCGCGGGACAGCCGGGTTCAGGACAATTGGGCCTTTTTGTTCGCGCAGAAACTCGCGCTCAAAAACGAAGTACCTCTCCACGTGTGCTTTTGTTTAATAGCCAAGTATTTAGATGCCTCTGTAAGACAGTTTGATTTTCTTGTAAAAGGTAAATATCCATTGTCACTTAATTACAATTTATTCAAAGAAATAAAAATATTTAGAAGTAGAAATTAATCTATAAACTTACATGTTTTTTAGGCTGTCTCATCATATTTTCAGGTTTAGAGAAGGTGGCAGCAGACTGCAAGAAGCTCAACATATCATTTCACCTGCTAGAAGGGAGCGGGGCAGAGGTACTGCCTCAGTGGGTTGTGAAACATAACATAGGCGCTGTAGTCTGTGACTTCAATCCATTGAGAGTGCCACTGGGTTGGCTGGAAGGTTGTAAGAAGAAATTGAAGAAAGATGTTCCACTTATACAGGTAAAAAGAAGTTGATGACCTTGTTTAAAACAATACCACATGATTTTCCCTATAGCGGGATAAGCTGCACTCCTTTAATAAAGATTAGTCCTTGGCAGCTCAGACAAAGAGAGAGGTGGAAAAAGATTAGGGCGGCCTTTGCCCAGCTGTGGGAAATTAATGGCTAATAATAATAATAACATGATTTTACTTGAATTACTGTTGTAAATTATCACTTCAAGATGAAATTATAAAATTGGGCTATAGAGCAATCTATGCTTTTCCTTGTCCGGGTACTGTTCAAATCAGCTGTAAATCGGTACTTATTGATGGTCAAAAGTAAAACAAACTGCCTCCAAAACAACCACCAGTCAATTTCCTAGTGTTCCAGCAAAGAAGATGAAGTGATGCAACAAGCAACCCAGTAATAAAAATCTCTCTGCGTAAGAGTCCTGCCTGCATCACTATCTCTAATATCAATAATACTTTATAATCTTCCAGGTAGACGCCCACAACATAGTACCTTGCTGGGTAGCCTCAGAAAAACAGGAGTACTCAGCAAGAACAATCAGAAACAAAATAAACTCTAAGCTTAGTGAATACCTGACGGAGTTCCCTCCAGTAATCAAACATCCTTACACTGCCAAGTTTGAGCCAGAGGTATGTTCTAATTCTAACAATGTGTAGATTAGATTTTTTTTTGCCAGCCACTAAAATATCTGGACCATGAATAAGTAAAATATGAGTTATGCTTGTTTTTAATTATACCTTTGAAAGAGAATGTAATGCCTTTATTAGAACTTTTTCATGGCTTGAAAATTTTGATGAAATGAAAATGATGAAAATTTAAAATAACTTATGAACTAAAGCTGTAGGTACCTACTAATTGTACTAAACACTGCCTACCCCTGGGGTGGATACAGACAAGATTTAATGTTATATTATGATTTTCTTCAGTGTTTTGGTTCTGGGCTTTGGGTTTCACCACAATCAGATAATAAAAAAAAATATAGTGTTCAAAATACTGATTTGTTGAAGTAGTTGTCTAAACTACTTATTTTTCAAAGGATAAAGTTGTATTCTACAGTGCCAACGAGAAAATGCATTCTTGACGTCTGTCACTTTCATACAAACAAATACGTGTTTTGCGAATTTGATCTTTATTAGCTACTAGAATTGTCGCACTGACTGGTGTCAGCAACGGACTCTCGCGACTGCCGGCTTATTGTTTTTTTTATAAAATTCCAGCCCATAGACTGGGAAGAAGCAATAGTATCTAGGGAGGCAGACAAAAACGTTGGCCCTGTAGAATGGGCCCGGCCAGGCTATGATAATGCCCTGAAAATGTTGAAGAGCTTCCTGGACCAAAGGCTGAATGTGTTTGCTACTAAAAGGAATGATCCTACGAAAGACGCGCTGAGTAATTTATCACCATGGTTTCATTTTGGTAAGTAATTCAAGTATTTGATAGAAAATAAATAAGGCTGTAGGTCAACAACTGACATTACCAGAGATTGGTACATCTACTTCAATGATTGATTGTACAGACACCAGCACATCAAGCTACCCGAAACTGTCAAATTTTCCCAATCAACTTTGAACATTATACTGTAGCGATAAAGTTGAAAATCTGCTACTTAAGTAAATTTGGCAGATTGTAGTAGCTTGATGTGCTGGCGTCTGTACATGAGTGGAGTAATATTTTAATCAATATAGAACCTGACACTGGTGCCGATTCCCTTGTTCACAAACTAAACTAGATTTAAGTTCAGTGCATCTTTTTCTTTCTATTTCAGAAAAGTACAGCGCCTGACACTACACCATACAAATTTAGACGTGATTAAAAACTAGCCTACTAAAATTACGTCAATTTGCGTTAGGCGCTGATTAAAGCACGAAATACACGGTTTAAAACGGTGGTTTCAAACCTAAGTTGAAAACGGTGGTTTCAAACCTAAGTTTAAAACGGTGGTTTCAAACCTAAGTTTAAAACAGTGTAGACAGTGGTTTGAAACCAATTTCGTATGACCTTTAAACGTCCTTGGTAGAAAGGCTTGAGTTGCAAACCAGTGGCAGAAGAAAATGTTGGTTTTAAACCGTGTAGCAGGCATCTCACAACAACTTCAAAGTCGCCTTGGTTTGTAGACTGGTTTCAAACCGTGTATATCGTGTTTTATTTGACAGGACTAAACTAAAAATCTTATGTCCTTTTCTTAATGAAATAGAAAGAAAAAGATGCACTGAACTTAAAAGTTTAGTTTGTGAACAACAGAATCGGCACCACTGACCTGCAAACAACAAAAAACGCAAGTAAATTTGAATTTCGGCGCATTCCCCTTAATAACGATAATGTTATTAATAATGATCATTATAGGTACCTACTTTGCTCATTTTTACCCCACATTTACAGGTCAAATATCTGTTCAGAGAGTGGCCCTATGTGTCCAAGAACACAAAGCAAAGAGCACAGAATCAGTGAATGCATATTTGGAGGAAGCCATCGTACGTCGCGAGCTGGCAGATAACTTCTGTTTCTACTGCGAACATTATGACAGCATCAAGGGCGCAAGTAACTGGGCGCAAAAGACTCTGGATGATCACAGGTATAGAATGGTATTCAAAACCATATAAAGCTTTTCTTATACCATTGAATTATAGACTTTATAATCTACATTCTAAAGTGTAAATGAACACTCGTGACCGTCCTTTAGGACGTCCGTGGAGCTGTAAGAAGTCTGCGTTGGTTCTAGTACAATTTTGCACTTTATGACTCTCAAAACAAAGTTTATTATGCAATTAAATCAGAAATTCCTATACATCTTTATGATATAATTTGTTAAGAACCTGAAAAGTAATATGGTCGACAAATTCATGCTTTTCTAGGCTCTAACATTGCGCAAAATACTTTAGCGTTCATTTAGGTGTCTGCGAGCTTAAGTGTTAGTCAAAACAGGCACAAAAGGCTTTTGTTTTTCTACTTAATCATTTTTTTCTGACCTACAGGAAAGACAAAAGATCACACATCTACACACTAGAGCAACTAGCTAACTCCGAGACACACGACGACCTCTGGAACTCTGCACAGATCCAGCTGGTGAAGGAAGGCAAGATGCACGGCTTCCTGCGCATGTACTGGGCCAAGAAGATCCTGGAGTGGACGCCGTCGCCCGAAGACGCGCTGAAGTATGCGATATACTTGAATGACCACTTCAGCATTGATGGAAGGGACCCTAGTGGATATGTTGGTAAGTCAAGGTTATTACAAATTCAGATCTCACATTTTTAGAATTCTTTGCCCTTCCAACTCTGTTTTATATTTTTTCTATCACCTTTAATTGAATTGGAAAAAAAATCAATAGGTCTTGAGGTTTAGTACTGTATTGTATTCAAGAGAATTGAGCACAGCCACACAGGCCATTACAATCGAAAGACCATGGCTGTGGGGAAGGAAGTGATGTTAGCCGGCAGGGAGATACCTAGTTGTCATGACCTGTCAGAATATAGCCATGTCGCCATAGCAAATAAAATATGACGTTTGGCAACATCATATATTCATTACTAGCCAGATCAGGAATCTGGATCGAGATCGGGAATCGAACCTGCGTTACGGAGCATAGCAGCCAATCCCTCGACCACTGCACCGACATTCGTCGCTTAGGTTCTGATGAGATAATTAAAAGGGAAACTTACCTTTTATATGATTTTCCGGTAAATGGAGTCCTTTCATTTGAAAATCCAGTGCAGGGTAGGTTGAATTCAGTTTCTGAGGTTAGGTTGAATTCAGTTTCTGTACTTAGGCAACATTATAAATATCAGGATCAACATTTCTATGGCCTAGATATAAGCCGTGCCAAACTATTATCTTTCACATATTTCTCATGTATTTTTCAGGCTGCATGTGGTCGGTTTGCGGTATACACGACCAAGGCTGGGCGGAGCGTGCTGTGTTCGGCAAGATACGGTTCATGAACTACGATGGCTGCAAGCGCAAGTTCGATATCAAAGCCTTCATAGCCAGGTACGGCGGGAAAATACACAAGTATGTACCAAAGAAATAAGAATATTATCTGAAGGATCTGCTACAAAAAGGATCTGAATGTTAGAAGTAAGTTTTATTGTTTTTAGTATTACCATAATTAAATTTTTAATTTGTTAATTATTATTGCTATTGGTAAGTTTTTACTTAGTGATTGCACTATTATTTTAGTTTTTTATCGGTTATGTTTATTGCCAAAAATATATTGGCACTTTTATTAAAGCCGTGTCACTGACTGGCAGGGCCACCATCAGGGATTTTAATTTTGATACTTAACAAAAAAATTGTCGAAATTTGTCGGTCACTGGTTCAAAAGATATAAGGGTTTATAGGTGGCCGATCTGGCGAGTCTCCTCAGCAGGGCCACATTTATATCTCAACAACTAGGACACCTAGCGAAGATCTGTTTTCTCCTATGTTTTGTCGCAAATTAGTCGGAATCAGTCGCCAAATATCAGAATTGGTCGGTCACTGGTTCAAAAGATATAAGGGTTTGTAGGTGGCTGATCTGGAGTCTCCCCAGCAGGGACACATTTGTCTCAAAAACTAGGGCACCTAACGAAGATGTGTTTTCTCCCATAATTTGTCGCCAATTTTTCGCCATACTAATAAGTTACGCATTACGATTTTGCAAATATCGTTATGGTAAAACGACTGGACCTAACTTCGGTTTATTTTCGTATGAATTATTTATATTTACTCAGTAATTAGAATTAAATAATTTTCATAAAATAGATCTAGAAAATTTACTAATTTTGTAATAAACGCCCTCTATGGTTGAGTAGCTTTACTACTGCCGCGCAGAGATGTGATGTGATGTTGTTTATCGATTTTGTTATCGGCAATATTTATTACTAGCTGTGCCCCGCGGTTTCACCCGCGTTAATTTAAGTAAAAAACCTACTAAAATAATTTATATTCCATTACTGTAAAAGTACATAATTATGATACTTATCTCATGACCAGCTGCCTTGCGGAGTTATTATAAAACTATGATATCTCCTAAGATATTCATCTTTCTCCTAACATAATTATTCATTGAATATAAACCAATCAAAACGACAATTATTAAACAAATAATTATGTTTCAAGGACAATCAATATTTTTAATTTACTACTAAACGATTTATTTAGCCATTTTACCTTTTATACAAATCGGACTTCGGTTCATTACATAATAAAAGATTTTAATTATTACATTGTACAAATATCGACATTAAATTATCGAAATCTTGTCCACATCTCTAGCTGGTAGAAAAATGGATAACAGGTGCATACGAATATGACATCTATTTCAATGATGTTAGCGTGCTAAATAGTAAATTGGTTACAGCGCTCTCTAGCGTTGAGTAGCTGAACTCGTTATGGATTGCTCGAATTTGATTGTTAGATGGAAAAATGGTCTTTATTGATTTTGACATGTAAAATGAAAACAACTTTCAAGAATTGTAATAGACTTAATTTTAAACAACAGTAAATAAACTTTTCGCCAAAGTTGCATTTATAATTTGTAGATAATTTTCTATTCCGTGATTATGCCGCTCTAATTTTGTTATACTAAGCCAGATGACGTCACTGAGACATGGGATCACAGTTTTTCTAAGACATTTCTTTGCATAGCCCCTCTATTGTACCTATCTTAAATCTCTTTGTTTTGAACCAGTGACCGACAAATTCTGATATTTGGCGACAAATTTGTGTCACTGACTCTGGCAGAGCCACCATAAGGGATTTTAATTTTGATAGCACAAAAAATTTGTCGCTAATTAGTCGAAATTTGTCGCCAAATATCAGAATTTGTCGGTCACTGGTTCAAAAGTTATAAGGGTTTATAGGTGGCCGATCTGGAGAGTTTCCCCAGCAGGGCCACATTTATATCTCAAAAACTAGGGCACCTAGCGAAGATCTGTTTTCTCCCATATTTAGTCGCCAATTAGTCGGAATTAGTCGCCAAATATCAGAATTTGTCGGTCACTGGTTCAAAAGATATTAGGGTTTATATGTGTAGGTATAGTCCAAGAGCTAGATCGAATAGTTCACGAAAAAACTTCGACTAGCTCTTGGACTATACCTTACTAATTGAATTCATTATATCTCCTAAACTAAGACCCGATTAAATCTGTGACTTGGCGACTGATCCCGACTAATTGGCGACTAAATATGGGAGAAAACAGATCTTCGCTGGGTGCCCTAGTTTTTGAGATATAAATGTGGCCCTGCTGGGGAAACTCTCTCCAGATCGGCCACCTATAAACCCTTATAACTTTTGAACCAGTAACCGACAAATTCTGATATTTGGCGACAAATTTCGACTAATGAGCGACTAATTTTTTGTGCTATCAAAATTAAAATCCCTGATGGTGGCTCTGCCAGAGTCAGTGACACGACAAATTTCGATAATTTTTTTTGTGTTATCTAAATTAAAATCCCTGATGGTGGCCCTGCCAGAGTCAGTGACACATTAAAGCCAACCTCAGTACTTAATATTGTAAGTAATTGTAATCCAAAGTGCTAATTAAAGTAAACAAAGAGTACAAATGAGCATACAATTTTAAAACCTAATATTGTTTATTGATTGTTGTTAGTATCCGTACTTTTATTAGAGTATTGTCGTTGATAACACGAATAATTTCGAATATTATTCATATTAATTATGTGTCTTCATATTATGGCATAATATTTGTAATATCGAATTATTGTTTGATTTTAAAACTGATTTTATTATGCTATGAGGAATGTTAATTAAACATGTTATGTATGATATTCTGTATGTATAATATTGTGAACATAACACCTCCACATACTACCTCACTTATTTCTTATGTTAAGTTTTGCCTCATAAGCTGAACACTTTTGTAAACTAAAATAAAACATCCATTTTGCTTATAAATATTTTTATTTAAGAATGTGAGTTCTTGTAGTTACACTTTTCTCATATATTTCGATAATAATCTTCATAAAATTAGAAATAGAAAAATAATATCAAAGAGCTATTTTCTTCATTGGAACTTTTCGGTGAGTCAGGTTATGTTGCATTTCATCATGTTTGGGCAACTAGTCAAAGGCTGAATGCTTGTGACAACCCAAGCTAAGAGGAAAGCATTCAAATTAACATTGTATCTCTCACAGTATCTTATAAAAGCAAAATTTATTGAGTTTCATGTCAAATTGTCCTAAGAAACGCAAAACCATAACGATTTCTATTATGTCTCAAATTATTATTATTATATAGGTAAATATAAGTCTCTACAAAGGAAAATAATAGGAAAACATGATTTCACCACACAACGACATATTATTAACATAAACAGAAAGAAATCTAAGTGACATTGACTGATTCTTATTATTATGGATATTGAAATTTATTAAGATTCAATATAGGCATATGAATACCCAAGTTAACTGTTTCAACTATGAACACAAATCGTGGCTCGCTTCTATTAACATATTCCACTAATACACATTACAGCACAAGGGTTATTACACCTTTACTTTCAACATACAAACATTAGCTTACAATAAGGCTCTCAATTAAATTTCATAGAAAACCCGAGATAAACATGTCGTAACGGGCAATAAAGTACCGAGATCATAACCAAATTCTCAGTCGTGTTAGGTTAACTCAAAAGGAATGTGGTAATTCCAAGCTCTTGCAGGTTAAGGCAGAATTCGGTTACAACCCCCCAACGAAACGAGAAATAAAGAAAATAGTCGTCAAAAAGAGGCGACACTAGGATAAAAACTAATTGATTGTTGTCTATGCTCCTCTGTGTCAGTGTGTGTGTGAAAGCAGAGCTACATTCGCTGTTACGGGCGCAGGACGGTTTCCCACGGACGCTTACTGCACGCAGCAGTTGGGCCCCTTGTGCCCGTTCTTCTTCAGCCGCGACTTCGGGCGATACTTCTCCAAGTACGACAGTTGCTTCGCGTTGATGGCACCGCGGCGTTGACTGGAATTAAATAATGTTTATTTCTGTAAGTACGTTAGTAGTTAAGGCACTTTAAACACGTAAACTTTTCGGTCAATATTTTAAAACTACATGGGGCCGTGATTTCTTAGCTGACTGATCCCCGAGAAGAAATGCCGAAACAACCACAGAGGTTATGATCTAGAGTACTCTAGAGACTGCTACATGATGATTGGTGCATGCATTGCATCAGTCTTGGTGTCGCTCGACCCTATTTTAAGGTGCTCATCGACTCGTCACACGACGCTACCAGAGCTGCCAGGCGTTTGCGTAGGCCATATAAGAAACCGCTAGACAGTTTTAAAGTCATGTGCAACGCAGTTTACCTGCATAAACATAGCCATATAAGGTAAGGCAACTCCTATTTCCACACCTCGATCTAAACATGTGCATAAATATACACTTTAACGCGTTACTCGATCAATTATCATTTGATTGTCATGTGCGTCACGATCCTTAGCATCCTGTGTGCAGTGTATAAGGCGTTATAACGTGCAAGCACTTTTATATGCTGAGATGTTATTGGACTTCGGCGAAGAATCGTGAAGCTTTGATTAGCATGGCGAAAATATTTATCCAAGAAAAATTGCGTCGAATTGAATAGGATTTTTCTCGTAGATCGATTTGCGTCTTAAAGAATGAATGCATCTTCCCAAAAAGGAAGGTCAAAGACAGTGATAAAATAGTTCTCACACTTCAATTTCTTGAGTAAGCCGAACAGGCGAATCTACATCAGTTTGATATGATCGGATTCTTGCACATACACGAAACAACCTTATCAGTATTATCGATATGATGCAGCAAATAAGTATTCGCGCCGGCAACCGTTTGCACAAAGACATTGAGGCACATTTGATACTAGAATTACAACATGAGGTAGAACTGGGAGAAGTTTCAAAGTCATAAAGGTCCTCTTCCGAAGGCGACCGCCCAATCGCAACGACAGACTTCAGCGACTCGACCTGCCGCTGCGGTTTTATTTCCGAACGCGGCGTCACAACTTCGACGGCAGCGGCATTTCTCTTTTTCAGTTTCGCGATAGTCATTTGTCTAACAAAAAAAATATGTCTTGTCGTTCTGTTACTGACAGCCAGTGACGGCACTACTGATTTGCGATCTGTGTAGCTATATCTCTATTCACACTGAAGTAAGATTTAAATAATACTGCTCTATGAGCTCAACTGTTAATAAGACACAGCGGTGTTCATAACATTCCATCGCCACTAAGGGCGAATTCCACCAAACTTTTATATCAATAAGTTATATCCTGAGAATAAATTTTGAATTTTTGAGAGGTGTTCCATGCTAGAACTGTCAGACGTCAAGTGAAATGTATTGTGTTGATTTTTGAGTGACCATTTGTAATGAAAAGGTCCCTATAAGTTTTTAGTTGCAATGGAATTTGAACTTTGTAAAGTATGATTCAGTTTGTTGTTCCATAACTTGAAATTTATCTCAAATTTCTGGCTCTAATCTAAACAATACTCACTCTCGAATAGTCTCGACGGCTTCCTCGTACTTCATGCCGAGCTCGATGAGTGCGATGGCTACCATGACGGGCGCGCGGCCCAGTCCTGCCACGCAATGCACCGCCACCGCCGCCTCAGGTTTGTTCTGCGCTCTATGGAATTAACGAGGATAAATTTAGTATTTGTATGATTTTGTTAGAACTTTTTCTGAAGAATATTAGTTCATGCATTTATTAGCAAGAACCGAGCTAGTCTAACCCTAAAGGAGGTGAGGTAGGCGGGTACTCTTCTCCAGATCCTCTTCCTGTGTTGTGACAGGGGCCAAAATTACCATATCTATGTTAAAATCTGTAAACCTAAGTTTACATTGTGGAATGCAATAAATATATTGAGTACAGATGTGTGGGAAGAAGCAAGTACCAACGGTTCTTAAAACATTGCCAACCATGGCCATTGTAACCCATCATTTGTGCCCTAAAATTAGTGTGCTCTTCGAGGAAAGTGAATGTTGTGATAATTATACCCTGTCCATTAGATAAATCCTTTTTTTACTGATGGAAGTAGTGATTGCAGCAACGTAACATTTCGATTATTTACACTTTAATTTGTTTGTAGTATCGATTATCTCTATTTTTGCAGTCGAATAAGAAATGTTTTTATGTCTGTAAGTATTTATTATTATTAAATACGAAACAATGTAAATTAGTCGCTTTGTTTACTTTAGTTTAAATTTTGCAGGTTTTATAGCAGAAATAAGCGTAAAATTAAAATATCTACTGGTTTGCCATATATTAAATTGTGTTGTAGTGTATACACATAAATATGTATGCAAGGTTTTTCTATACTGATTTACCTATTACATAAAATTATTATTTTCGATATATTCATTTGAAGCGATTACATTTGATCCCATCACTTAGTACGATAGAATGTAATTTAATACGCATAACAGTTTTTTTTTTTTTGTCAAAACATAGACGTACGGTATTGTCTGTAAGAAGTCATAAATAAGATAAGGCATTTTATATATTTATTTTATTACGCATTTTAAAGTTAACTTTTACGTAATCTGGAATAGTTACGTTCTAAGGCAGCTGTCAAAAAACGGTTAACCTACTGGACAGGGTACTTATAGTAAATATTTTAACGTTGTGTATTCAGCTAATAGCTAAACAAACAAGAAGAATGTTTGTTAATGTGGTCAGAACGTCAAACAAAACACAATTTACATAAGCTACAATAACACGACGCAATATACCAATTAATAGATATTAAATGAACCGGCGAATCCGAACTACATCGTACCCGTACCTACATGTGTCGATCATAATCAGTGCGTCACACCGCAGTTACGTAACAATAACTTTGAATATGCGTCACACAATAATAAATAGAATTTACTATAATAATTGAACAATGTTACTTCGTGAGGCTCGAATATTATTACAGCAGAGTTTCAATATTTGCATCAGAATATCAATGTGAAGAATGAAATATTGACGTCTGAAAAATACTATAATAGAACTAGGGAATGTATGGAAAGGCAGGCAATAGCCTGTTAAAATGATAATTTGTTAAACATAAATTCCCCCAATTACACGTACCAACCGCAGTTTATCGCAAGTTTTACACAAGCTACTGCAGCGCTACTCATCTCAGTCTACCTCACCTCTGTCTAACGACACCACCATTTTAATAATCTGAGGGATATCAGACATTTTTTGCACCCAGGTAAAAAGGGCCCTCAGGACGGCGAGCCATTTCTTCCGGACCATAAGAAAAACAACAACACCAAAATCCCAGTTCCTATAAAAAGGATTGTAAGAATGGCAAGAGATACTCACTTTTCGCGCAGAATCTCAAACCAGTCGTCGACGACGTTGGCAGGCGGGAAGGTTCCGTCGTCGTAAGCCAGGTCACGCACCTCGATGGTCTCGGCTTTCAGTGGGCCCACGTCGTAGCTGGGCTCGCACACGCGTACCACCGTGCACACATTGTGCTTCCTCAGTTCCTGTACCAAAAAGAAACACGTATAACATCTTGAAACATCTGGACATTCACTGAAGTGACTTATTTCTGATTCTCATCCGAGAAGGTTGGACACTGCAGGAACAACGTGGCCTTATGGGACATTGGCATTTCAAGCAGAGTGCGAACGAATCTCCTGCTTATGTCATGGTATACGATGTTTTCTATATCCAAAGCAGAAGGATGTCTTCAACATGGCAGTCGACATCGTAATATCTAAGAAAAATTTCACAGAAAGAGGACCATAATATCACAGGGAGATCCAGTTCGCATCAAGTTCCAAGTGTAATCAATGAACATCATAATAGAAGAAAGGAATCATATTGAAATAGGCTTCAGGGCCACAGTGTAGGATTAAGTACTCAATGAACGGTTATCGAACACTATTTTCCTCATTATAATACCTATTGCTTAGCCTCTCTCCAGGTATCGGATTCCAGGCTAACTAGCTGAAGCTGGGTATCATTATTTTAAGTTGTATACAGAATTACACAGCTCCGCAACTGGTGAGACCGGTATTGCTGGCAAAGGCATTATCGTTTATTGACTTTTCAACGTAAATTCCAACTGTTATCTCCTTTGCGAGTAATAAGGCTTTTTCTTTATGTTATTCGCGGATTAGCAATCGCGCAGCAAGACAATCTCTTTTAATGTACATTTTTGCGGTTAAAAGTGACAGTTTCCTCAATAACCTTTGTTAGTAACATTCCCAGGCGCACCTTATTTATTTAAATCTAGTATGTTACCACAATCATAATTTATTATGACACTAAGTTAACTGGTCATTGACAACATTGACCTCGCTAATTAGCTATAAGTTAATGAAGAGTTAATATTAATTCGATATTTTTTTCGTCACTGATGCTTGAAAAATTCCTCAAAGGGAACTAACCTAGCCGCGGATTTCAAATTTTAAACAAGTCATTCATTACATATTCAAAGACTTTTATTATTCGACATTTTAAATCTTGAATAGTCTATGAAAAGATTTTGAATCTTTAATTTTATGCTTCATAACCTATTGACAAAGTTTTAGCCAGTTAAGCTGGGTTTAACCTTTTAAGGATTATTTCAAAAGTAAACATTCCAGAATTTTGAAGGGTTGGAACTTTAGTTGGTTCACATTTTCCAAGCGTCCATTCATTCGTTCATTTTTTCCAAGTCCTAGCACAAGCAAATTATGCCTTTGACTCATTAGTTCCCAAATGACTCCTACATGTTATTGCCTACTAAATATTTAGTTCAAAATAAACTATAATAAGAATAATTATAATATAAGACCTGACTGACCCTGTTCCCGATACCGGTGGGCTACTATTTTTTATATTTTTAAATGTTTTTATATTTCTTTATACTAATATTTAAAAATATAATTTATAAGAATTTATTTGAATAAAGGAGATTATAATATTGTTATTATCTTAAGCATTAATATGTCATTTACACTAATGAAGATAAATAGTACAAATAAAGTATATTTACCTGAAGATAGGACTGAATGGTGACGTCGGACGGGCGGTCGGTGATGAGGAACCGCATGTTCTTGTACTCGATTAGCGAGGGTGCCGGCCTGATGTCCTTCTGTTTCATCGTGATCGATTCGCTGCTCTCCGGTCACACAAGATAACGCACCCGGCTGGTACTTACGTCACACGCGTCAGAGAAAGATGTCACGGTCCGTCACAGTCTAACAGACAAACTGTCACTCTATTTCCACACAACACACGACAGTTTCGTTACTTTTCTTTAGAAAGGGTCCAATTATATAATGAGAACCATCCGCATGGATCTCGCTTTCAACCACTTGATCGCATTCGGAGACGAACAAACAAAAGTTCAGAATGTGGAATGGAACTAAAAGAAATTATGCGAAAAACATAAGTTTTGTTATCACACGAACTTCGGCAACTGAATGATATGCTCCAATTTTCTGTGGCTTCCGAATTTAAGGTAACTGAAACAAAAATAATAGTTTCGTTAATGTCAGCGATCCAGCCGGCACCGCGCTGTGATTTACGACGAATATCATTTTTAAAGCGTATTTGCGTCAAAGCTCGAGCAACGTCTGAATTGGAATAAAAAATGGCTTCTAAAAATAGTGTTCGGGATACAGCGAAGTTTCGGTCATGTGGATGTGCGATGTTCTGAACACCTATGTCTGTCCATTGACATCGGTATTTCCGAGCTGATCCAGAGCCAACATCGCGTCAATTGTGGACGTGCCTGACACACCTCAGCACTCTTTTAAACAACACAACACTTTGATAACACAATATGTAAACACTACGCCATCGCCATCTGAACAACATTGCTGTTATATTATTTCGATAAATACCTGCTCAAAAAGTGCATTTATATTATTATAGTGATGTAACGCGTTAGGTAAACGGATTCAGTTATAGTATTATCACCGGTATCGCGTTCTTGTCTTGGTCAGGAGCAGATAACAACTGATAGTTCTGCCGTGTGACGCCGGCTTCGGCTCACCCCACTCTGATTTCAATATGGCGGTTGACTGTTGAGCGTAGTTAGCTTCTGGTTACCTGTGGGTGTGTGTACGTGGTACAGCGCTTGGGGTGCGTAGAGTCGCGCGCTCCCGGCAGCATGGGTCCAGCGGTGGCACGCTCCGCTCCCTCGTCGCACGAAATGCCCTGCAGTTTATTTGTGTTGGGCCTGGCAGTACTCCGCGCTGTCCAAGTGGAACTCCATCAATGTCGCCACAGAAGGGATCTCCAGCTACGACAAACAAATAACATCAATTAACAAAATGCCGCAGTCTTATTTGTGACTCAGTGCTGTTGTTTACACTGTGCACAACGATAATGGGGTTCTTGGAAGTCATATATTAATAGCTGCAATGAACAATGTAAAACTATGTACTTATATATTATAAAGATTCCAGTTAAATATGTTGTCGATGGCAAAGCCAGCCTGCAAGATAAATAAAACAATTTGTTCAATATTTGTCTTGGATATCAACAATACCTATCGGTCCTTCGTGATAGACGAATGGCATTCACACTTCAACGAATAAAGATTATTCACGTATAGCTATGGAACACATGCTATATTTAACTTCTATAGTTCACACACTTATTAACACATTCCTAAACAACTGGAGATCACGAAATTTATTTAACAAATGCGGTAAAACAGAGAAAAGCGCTGTTAGCACAATATAAATGATATCGTTTGCCCCCAAAATATCTGGCATCTTACGCGTGACTCTCTCGGGTTCTTACTAAACACTTCAATGTGAAAATACAATTTTTGTCACAATTAGCACAAAACAATAAAGACGACGGATTACAGGAGGCGCGGGCACGACTCTGAAACAGCGGCGTACGAGATGTTGGCAGCCACGACACCGGCGTGGGATTTTCATATACACGTCATATGTTTACATTTAAATTTACAGTCGTGTATGTATAATCTTGATGCAAAACATTGGCCGCAATTGAATTTACTCCTCCCCCACTCAATGCCTAGCTGCGCGAAAATCTTCACGAATATTTTGAAGTGTTTTGCTTTATTTTCCTTCAGATTTTATCAAGGAGACGGCACAGACTTGGGTTCAGGCCAAAAGGAACAGTGGCTCGTGCCGACGCGAACAAACATATTTCACTTTGGGAATTTAATTTTCCTTGAGCGCAAATAGATGCCTGATCCTACACAATGAACTCTCATCTTCATAACAGATACGATTCAATTTGCGTGGTTTTATTAGTAGCAACAAAGTCATTACGCTGCACGAGATAATTGCCCACTCAATCTATTCTAGAAGGAACGGTCAACCGTAGATAAAAATAAGAGTAACGATGTCACCGAAATAGCACGTTATCTGCTTCCACACACTACTGATTATGAAATGGCGAAGTTCTCCGCAGTTTTTCTTTTTCTATAATAGTTTACCTAAATTGGATACTATGTAAAAACACGTGAAGTAAATAACAAAAACAAGTTAATGAGTTCATATTAACGAGGTTACTTTGTTAAAATTGTTTTATCTTATGTTCCAGGTCGCTCACAACTCCGTAAATGTTGTTTTTGAACTTGTGAACATCCATAAAGTTAGGTAGGTGGCATGAATCGTATGGAAGTACACAAAAAGAGAGCAATAAAACACTTGTGAGACAAAGGGAAAATTCTGCAGTCCCAGCTGAAGGGAAGATTGTCTGAACTAGACACTACGGTCGATAAACCCAAGCCAGACTGCACACATGTGCAACAATGCAGACGGTTCAAACCAACATCTGTAATGTCTGAACCCTGGAGAACGTCTAGCCGAGATAGCCGGGACCACGAAATGATACAGTTGGTACTTGAAAATCTATAAGCAAACTCAGCTGGAGGGTAGCAACAATTTATTGGTAGAGACCGGAACTGAAACATCTGCTCATAGATAGTTGCACGTAGGCAATGCGAAGAATTTGTGGGAAATATAAATAACATTATCACGTATGTATCTTACATTTTATTATCACTTTGGATAAGGTTCAGCGTCTGACAAACCACTGACTCTGATCCACAAATCAACATTTGTAAATTCCAAGCAATTAATCTAATGCTATGTGTCCAATTCCATCACTATTCTGGTCATTATTGTACTCTTAACAATACATGAATGTATTTGATTGTTCCGTCGCGAATAAATTCGATGTGAACAGTATTTTTGACACAATGCACGATTCATGGGTGCAAGGGCACGAGGATACGGATGTTATTGGTCTATCAATAGCACTGGCAGTCTAGCTATGGAATTTAATGGACGAAGACTAGCAAAACATAGCATGCATTTATAGTCGACACGTGGCAAACACCATGGCGGTGTTTTTTTTTGAGCTTGTAACATAGTACTTGAGCAACCGCAAACAATCATTGGAAACAATGTACTTCATTGTGTTGGTCAAAGTCACGCACAAGTATTAACTATTGTTAAGTTTTACGTTTAAAGTGGATAATGATATTTAACAAGAGTACTGTCAGTCCGTTGAAACATGTAAATTGTTGAGGGAATTTGTTCTTGGAACGAATGACTCCCCAATTTATAACTGCTGTATGTTCATTAGGTATTTATAATTGAACTTCCACCTAATGACTCAAATGAGTCACGGTTCACTAAGCAACTAAAACTACTACATACCAGACAGAAAAAAGTGCATTCCCCGAAGGGTAGATTTTCCAGTGCATCAAGTATCGTCGTCGTAATGGCGGAAATAGGGCGAGGTCGTCGCCCGACAATATCTATGCAACTAGTTACACATTTAGCTTCATTGCTGGTAATTCCAGGAAGTGGTCGTTACAAACCTTGATGTTGTTTACCCCAAGTCAAATTAAAACGCAATTTCTTCCACAACAACTTTTTGCGGTTAAAGTTTTTCAGTTTCCCGTTGTGTAATAAAATCCAATTTCCTTTCATTACAACAACGCAGGTGTTTGTGAAACTTTTATACAATAATACAACAGGGCAATAAGTTCTGCAGTTAAATTAAATCTATTGAGTGGTCCTCGGATGTCGTAACAGACAATTGAGGGATTATAATATTAATATCATACAACATCTTTCATGTAGCTGCGGAAAATAGTTAAGATAAGCTCCACGTTAAACCAACTCCTCGATGTGAAACCGTCTGGGCGTGCTTGCCAATCAGTGCACAACCGACTCTTTCAAGAAAAGCTGGTTCTTGACAATAAGTCCGGACAACGGTAAGATGGACTGCAGGGGACGTATACTTGTAATTCAACAAGTTATTGTTGGACCACAAAGAACAATACGCTTATCCAGAGAAGAGAATAAAAAAAAAAAGAAAAAAAAAAGAGAAAAAGAGAGAGAAAGAGAATGCGCAGCTACTAACTTTTATAATTGGCACCCTTTCGGGTTTCAACAGGCTGAGCAATTTTGCTAATATAGAGTTTTCAACTGCAATAGCAGTATTAGATTTACAGCACCTATCACACTGAGTTCTCATTCATGGTAATGGAAAACAGATCAATCTGATACCGATATCCACATACCTTGCGGGATTATTATGAACTGATGGAACAATAGCGATAGCTTATGATTTAGTCACGAAGCAACGCCACAGCTGAAGGCCTTTGCAGATAAACAAAATACCTATGTATGTGCTATCAATGGATAGCACATACATAGGTATTTTGTGTATCTAATGGCGCATTATCGTTGGTAGTTTCGTACCTCACAAAGCACACATGTTGCCCCGCGAAACGTGAATTTTTAACAACTATAGATGGGCAATCCACCGGGTTTAAACCAGCACCCTAATTGTGTAACACACTATCAGTCGGAATCTGAATCATTTTGAAGCAGATTGCTAATCCATTGCTTCATAAGTTCGAAAATTTTATCTGCTCAACACGTAAATAACGCAATGAATATTGTGTAACTGTCAAAATGAAACCGATTCCTATTGATAATGTGTTACGCAATTGCCCCGCCGGTGCCCGATACACACCCGTAAACACCCAGAAAATTGAGTGTTTACGGGTGTTTATCAAAGCACCGGGTTTAAACCCGGGTGGATTGCTCATCTATACCTACAACAAACGGTTTGGCCTGTTAATATTGTTAAATAAACCATTTTGGGGTTACCGTGCTTACAGATTGGTCATTGCATATTACATCGTCCTCCTAAAACTATTTGGTACCAACCTGGACCAAGCAGTACTCGTCTTATACCTACCCATGTAAATGACGATACCTACAGCATAATGGCAACATGCACATTGAAAACGATTTGACTTTGAATTGCTCCAACTCCAACGCACCTCGTTTGCTACTATTAGAGTGCGGCTCATACTTACATACATGACCTCATGCCTGTAAATTGTGATCCCAAATGGGGGTAACTAGATTAACCATTAGAAAGAATTATACTTGGTACAAGGAACTTAGTTTAACGATGATTTAACTAAAGCTAGAGCTAGATAGGACCAGCCTAGGGCACTAGGAGGATAAGTTCATTTGTCCTTGTCAGTATAAGGAGCCTATAAAAACTGCTACTAATAATTCATGGGCGCGGAACGTTTCGTAGGTGACTCATTCTATTTTTCATTTTCATTAGCTACCAGGTCATCGTATTGCGACTCATTTCACAAGAAAAATAAAGCGTAAAATAAATTTCCCAATAAAAACCAAACTGCGTCAACACTTCCATCAGCTCGTTCTGAAATGTCACCTAGGTTAAGAGTGGATTACAAATGAAACTGAAAGCATGCAAATATTTACGAAAATAGGTATATCAGCAAGAATGTTATCAGTATTTGTCTCGAGCGTTATAAGTTTAGTAATTTATGTGTAATCATCCGAATGAAGTCATATCCGCTGCCACTATCTCGATATAGGAACAAACTCAAGAAACATCATAAAGATAAAGTAATTAGCCAGTACAGTGAGAGCAGTTCATTACCATTTGAAATATATTTGATACTAGCTTTTGTCCGCGGCTTCGCCCGCGTGGATGTCGAAAATTAATCTACGGGCTACCGAGACAGGAACAGACTGACAAAAAAAAAATGTTTTTTTTTTTAAAGTAGGTACCGTATACTGTATAGTCTATACAGTATACATATAATATTTCATAAGCATTAAGTAAAAAGCTGTTATTTTGACTTTACAAACTCACTTCAATTTTATTCAGTTGTATAGAAAACCCATACGCTTAGTCCAGAACTCCAGATTCCCCTAACTTATATCCCAAAGAAGAACGTAAAAGGTTAAAACAACATGAACAAAAAAACATAATAATATGTCGTATTCCAGAAAACTTTCATACCCCAAATTATTTTGCTTTTGCCTATGGGTTTTTTTCTTATTGCAAGGGGGGATTTGGCCCTTTACGACGGAGCGACGTTTACCTGTGACCTCGAAGACTAGGAAGGTCTTGAAATAAAGATAAAAAAAGGTAACATTAATGGTTTACGTGGATCCTGAGTCGAATATAGGTAGACGATTTCACATTGTATTCAAAAGATATTGTTAACACCACATCTTAAAAGCAGGTAATTATGATGTACTGACGCCAGCAGGTCAACCTACCCGAAACTGTCAGATTTTCGCAATCAACCTTGAACCTTATGCTTTAGCAATAAAGTCGAAAATCTATTAAAGAAATCTGACAGATTGTAGTAGCTTGATGTGCTGGCGTCTGTACCTATATATTTATGTAGAACTGATGAATATTCAGGAAGGTACTCAACATCAATATACGGAGCAAAACCATGAACACATTAACAATAAATAACTATTACAAATTCCTAATCAATTACTGCTAGTTATTTGATAGTAAAACATCAGGGCACAAATTTTGTTATTAAACATAGGAATTTAGATGACTCAGTTGACTGAGATTGACACTTCAATGAATGTAAATGTACAGTAATTATGTACATAATTAGCTTAATGAACAATAACAGAAGAACTGAACGCATTTAAGGTAAACAGATAAGCAAAATTTAGTCAAGCAAGACCATTAGTGAAGTGGACGATAAACAACAGCGACTAGCAATAAACGTTTTCTTAAAAAAAAAAAAACAAAAAAAACGATAAACAACACCCACTAGCAATAAACGTTTTCTTAAAAAAAAAAACAAAAAAAAAACAAGAAACAAAAACAAAACAAAGGAGATGCTATGCTAATGCCACTAGCAATAAACAAAGGAGATGCTATGCTAGATGTTATACATATAGTAATTGACCGTGACATTGATAGCCCACGTACACGTACTGTGGTCGAAGAAATCCGATATAATGAGGAAACATGTAAATAATAATAGCAACTGAAGATTTGTTCAAGGTACAGGAAATAACGCAATAAACGCTATAATACTAGTTGAATTATCTGTCAAATAGGAGTGGATAGTTCCTATTAAAGTCATATAAATAGCCGCAACCGCGGAGAACGCAAAAACAACAAAAACATAGGTCATTAATCAAACCTATTTCCTTTTCCATAACACATCCAGCTACAATTTTGGTCATTGTTGCAAAGGGCAGGTTTTATCACAATCTGATATTTGTTGCCTTCAAACTCTAATTAATTTGATTCATTAGTCTTTCGTGACCCAAATTCAGGGCTGACTTTATAATTTTTTTCAAGCTTACCTAATAAAGCAACAAAATTAATTGTGATGAAGACAACATTCTTTAGCGCTTTTTTACCCAGAATTTATGAGTTTAAGCATGGGTTCCAGTAAGTATAAAGTAAGAGCTCACGTCGACATCACCAGTTTTTACCACATTAAGTATAAAAACGTACTTTCTTCATAATTGTGATTACCGTAAAGAACTTGATCATCTAAAAACAATATGAGAGTGGAACTACTGTTTTTTACGCTAGTTCTAAGTGCGAGGCGTGAGCGTGACCGAGCTTTTGAATTGAACACCTGTTGATTCAAAAGTGAGTATAATTTTAAAATGCAAACGCTAGAAATGATTGCAAGTTTATTCTAATGCATCACTACAAAAGAAAACATTGTGCAATTTAAAAAAAATTACCTGGTCACCTATTTTGACCATATTCAACCGACCAGGATCGAATAGCGTACTGTGTTCCCCAGACTGTCTTACTTTGGTCACGCTCGCACGAGTTTTGACGATTCGTTCAAAACGCGTCAGTAAAGCGGGACACCGACGTTAATCAGATGACACAAAAACTTCACTTACATGAATCCGGCGCGGCGGATGAGAAAACAGTTATTTTAACACAAAAATTAAGTTAATAGTACGATGAGGAAATTAACTGAAACTATCGTGCACACGCAACTGAGGCTGTCGTTGTAGACAGATTAGAAGGTTAGGCGTTTACATCGCAACGGTTCGACACTGTCGGTGCCGCGGTTGTGCAGAGACTGGCGCGCCGCCCCAGTGTCGGCCGCGAGCGACGTCACAAAGTGCGGCGCGCCGGCGGAGCAGGCGGGGGCGTTGGCGTCACTTGCCAGAGCCAGACGAACTCTGCTGTCCACATCGCATACACGCACACCGTCTGCCCACTCGTTTTGCAGAAGTTTTCTTTTCACAAGTTATGATCCATCATATGAATGAAACAATGATTGTTTGATAGATCTCATTTTCGAACAGTCAGAAGTTATGAATATGAATCATGTTGCAAATTTGATACTCATTAAAAGACGCAAGACTAAACAGTACCAGTGGAGGTGTTAATGAGTCAAACAAACACTTCAATAGGCGATCAGCAGTTTTATTTAATTGTTACTGATTGATCTCTGGTTTTTCCCAACAGTTCCTAATAGGTGAGATAAAAAAATTAATCAAGAGCGATAAAACTGAACCAATTGCATTTCAAACGACGCATTCTCTGACCGAGATTCGATTAGTAACCGCGAAGCCGCCGCGCCGCCCGTCGGTCAAATTCTATTAATAGCGAGAAAAACGAGAAAGAATTCGTATTAAGGAACTCCCACGCGTGGCTATCTGTACACACGCCCAATAAAAAGTGATTTAAGGGAGTCCTTGTATTCATAGATTCGCTTGAATTTATAAAAGACAATAATCCTCAAGCCGCTTCTCGATTCATCCGTAAAATAACAGTTCTCTCCGTAGCACCCGAGAATGATTTAACGTGTGAGCTACAACGTTTCAATCCTGAAAATGTGGAATTAAGGTTATCGCTAAAGCGACCTCGTTCGCTCTCACCGGATCGGCATGTAGGTCTCAAGTCTTTCAACTGACATTTTAGCGAATTTAGAATATTATCACTACGTGGACGTGCACTGAGGTGTTCGCATCCTTCTACGTCTAAATGGAAGAACAGGCTTTGCGACACAGCTGCCGTTATTGTCGAAGCCTGCCCACTACAACTCGCCTCGGATAAATTTAGCTCCACCCACCGCACGGCGAGAGGAAATTTTCTAGTCCATTGAGAATTTATGGTAACTATTTATTATAGATATAGTGTATAGGTATAGATTGAGCAAAATGAGTGTTTATCATAATGTAGGTAAGTTTATGTTAGGCGGAATAAACTGTATGTTGACTTAATCTAAAAACAATGATACATCATCCATAAATATTTATTGACAGCCCATCGGTAGTAACGTAGATTTATAAGTTCAATAACTGGATACGCAATATGCCGTTGATGTTCACTATGGACTATCAATGCCAAGATTTCTGATTAGAAAGTAAAGCGTTCCTAAGCTAAGTATTTAATATTTGAGATTGATGAGCAGAAGATAGCTTGCACACAAGGCTTGCTTGAAGGTTCACTTCACGACTTGTACGTTACAAAATTCATGGGATAGTAATGATTTTCGGTCAATTATAAATATCGAAACCTTTTCTAGCAAATGGAATATGATGGAATATTAGGAAATGATAAACATGGCTATAAGATTAGCGAGAAAGCTGATATGGCTAGAAAGGCGATGACTACTGAGATAACGGCTAATAGAGAAGTACTTATGAAAGAAGTAATACAGCGCCGACCCCAATTAAATTGGAACAAGGACAGGGAAGGAGGATGACAATGATTAGAGAATGACGAAAATTAGCTTCTTGGAAGATTAGAATCGCGAAAAGGCAATAGATGCAGTTAGTAAACATTTTCCGAGGTTCATTTACGTTGCTCTTTTCAAAAATTGGTTAGGTAATTAATTAAATGGCATTCGGCCATAAAGCTGCGTGCGTAGGTTTGTGTAATGGTTCCACGAAGCCTTCAACGTCTTTAAAGACTTCCAGTAAACGAGGCGTCAATAAATCGAAAATGAAATAGGGTTTGCTCCAACTTGTTCATGTACCTTCCACGTGACTCCACGCACGTGGCAACAGCCCCAACGTGCGTTTGTAGGATAAACAAATTGGGGCTATTGTTGGTTGTACCATATTATTTATATTACTCTTTGTTTAGACCTTAACAAACTCCTACTGCAAACGTGACTAGTATCAACAAACTTAAATAACCGTGTGCAGATATCTAATCAATTTTACCCATTTAACCAAATTGAAATGTCGTCAATAACGTCATGAATATACGTGGGCTGTTCCGAAAATTGTTAGCTATAGAATAAATAAAATCTCTTTTTTTCTAGAAACTATTTTGAATTGACGGCTAATTTCAATACAAATCTCTTTGCTGAAAATCATTGGCCACCTATGTGTAGTTCTTTTTTTTATATTAAAAAAAAAGTAAATCTGTCACTCTTTTGTTTATAACAATGGCCGTCTCGCGGGAAGCTTTTCGTGCTCTGTGCTATGATTATAATTTATAAACGAGGCGAGGGTTAACCTTCAAGGAATCTCAAGAAAATTTACAAGCTGCATTTGGGGTCTGCTCCTGCGTTAGCAACAATTTCTTATTGGTTTCGTGGATTTAAACGTCGAGAGAACCTAAACGATGACCTCAGACCCGGCCGACCTACAACTGCAGTAACTAATGAAAATGTCATCAGGGTAGAGTGGCTATTTCGGGAGAATGGACACATTACACATCGAGAGATTCAGGCTGAACTGAAGATTGGATCACAGGCAGTTTCCACCATCCTGCATGAACACCTTAAAGTTAGGAAGCTTGCTTCGCGATGGATACCTCATTCGCTCACACAGCTGCTAGAACCATGGACTATTTGAATACTTCGGGGGTAAAAGTATTACCTCCGTACAGCCCAGATTTAGCTCCATGCGATTATTTTTTATTGCCTATGGTAAAAAAATGCGAAAATTTAACACTGCAGAACAGGCCATCGAAGAATTTCGGCGGTTATTTTTTAATATTTATCTTGAGCAAGATACATTTTTAAATTATTATTATAAGTCTATACGTGAGGATTTGTAATTGGCTTTCGGGTGACTATGGTTTCCTTTTGTGTTTGTTTTTATTAGCTGCAAGTCCTCCATGTACTAAAATAAAATAAATGTTTTGAAAGCTGGCTCACCCGAATGCATAAGTGCATTGGGGTTGGAGGGGAATATTTCGAAAAGCTTTAAATAAACTTTTTTCATCATTCCAGCTACATATTTATGTATTTTTCATTTCACAAAAAAAGTTTGGAACAGTCTATGTACTACTGAGTATAATCCTTGCAGATTAAAATCAGTTCACACTAACTCTGTTCATATCGCAGTAATTATAGATTTGATAACTGTTTATCAGATAAAATATATGTTTAAAATGTACCTAGTTATCTTAATGAAACGCTTCAGTATTTGCCGCAGTGACATCATTAACAACACAACAGGTAGGTTAGGTACGCGTCTACGAGTACTGGCATGATACATGAATAACCCTATATTACCTATTGCAGCTGTAATGCGAGACTAATTTGTAAAGGTGTATCTCATCGCCGTAAAGCAAAAATTTGGGAAGATCCACAGACTTCTATTATTTCTATCTGTATCTATTATAAAGAAAAACGTCTGCACTCTATGGCGCCAAAATCTTCGTGATGTAATATAAAGCAGTCCGAAGGTCAAATCCATTCGAGTTGACACGGCAACGGCGTAGACGTAGTAGATTATTTTGAGATAACATTGACTGACTATTGTCACAAAAATTGATTTCTAGAATCACCGATGACGGCTTTAGGATAATACGAGTAAGCGATTTAGATAAAATAACACCAGAATGATATAAATGTCGCCCAGAATTTTCTTATTCTGAAACGAACAAGATTGTGAATGGGGCCAACACGCATAAGGAAAACTCCGTTCTATTTTGGGATGTTTATTCTGCTTTACGATGCTGAACGTTTCGTGAAATCTCGCAAATGTAGTACCTTGCACACTTCCTTGATATATGAGTAGGTCTTCTAACAAAGACACTCATTCCAGTAGTGAACAGTAAACGCTCCATACACCTATAAGCAGCATGGAGGGGAATACGCGGTGCAAATCAACTTTCACAACACCGATACTTACTTACCCAAGGAATGGACCAATCACAACGATTTACCGCCTCGACGTAGGTGCCTTCAGCAGTTTATTCACACAATCGAACCCGGCTGAGGAAAGCATTCCATCGATACCCGACCTCATTATCTGACATGAATTATTCAGACTTTCTCTTTATAGCAGAATTTCCATTTAAAACCAACTTACAGACAGGTTATAGGGTAAAAAAGAGGATACAGGTGACGATATTTCGCAGCCACCAGGAGAGGTTTCCAGCTCGGTGTTTACTGAAGAATTAACGAAAATTTTGCAGGATAGCTGGGCAATAACTCCGTACCGGTTACCGCAAAACACGGAATTGACGTGACTGACATTTAGCAAGTCGGGTACTAAACGTCCGAAGGCCACGCAGTACATCGCCCGTCCTGTGCAACGCTCATGAAATGAACGTGTACTGAACGTGAAATATAAATATTTGTCTTTCATGTCAGTAAATACCTACATAGTTATAATATGGTGTTTTAATTTTAACTCAACAAAATAGTTATTACTATCAAAGTCTATAAATAGAACGTAAAGTTTATACGGAACCGAATCACGGCAACGTAGGCCGAATCAATAAGTCAGAAATTGGAAGAACTGAAAGGATTCTACAGTTTTCCTTTTTACCAGTAGAGCGTAGACATAAACAAGTTTTGAAGCGTGCCATAATCCAAACAAAACTATATCAACAATTCAACATACTAGGAACGCTGTCTGGTTCATAAGTAATTGAAGGAAAAGGAGAAAATATCACAGGCATCATCCTGTATACAGCTATCTAGAACACGTCCACGTGTACGCGAAGCGCCGCCCTATTCGCTTGAACCTAATGCAATATTGTATCGAAATGACCGTTGCATCGCTCCCCTTGGGTGTATTGCAACGGAAAACGGGTCGCGACCCACTTCGTCGGGATCAATACTCGGTCATCGACTCCGCCCGCGCCTAGCCCTCTCATGTCTGTTAGAGACAGACATGGATTTGAACTTATGTTATGCCTAGGAACATCCGCAGCTTGACCATTGAGAATTGCATTTAGAAAAGTGTGGAAGACCATTCAGAAATAGTCGCTGTCTCGGTGGAGTTCATGCTCACAATTTTCTTTATTCTGGACGGATATATTGCACATTAGACAATTTTGTTTTAGATGCTTGTGAGTTGTGCGTGATATTTTTAAAGCATGAATTTTGGTAATGCATAAACATTTCGAATGATTGTGGAAGGGGAGGGTCATAAAGTTGTGACGTTTTATTGAGTTATCAACGTGCAGATGTTCGGTTGATGAACGGCATGTTATCGTCGTGTGACTGGCAGGATGATAACTGGTGAACTCTATTACGATGAACTTTGCATCAGACGTCGTACACTATAATACGTACAAGGTCACCACCCTACACTGTAAACAAGATCTGTCACAAATTATCAGGTGATTTTTGTACAATATTCCATTCAGTGTTTTTCGGTCATCTCAGTAGATCACTGCTGGGCGTTGTTGCTTCCAATTTTCAAATACAGGGAGTATGTGTCCACCAACTTCCACATCAAGTCTTCCATCTACAACAGTCTGGCCAGGTTGTGTCTACGATTTGTACCCATGAAGATTTTTAGCTCTTTAAGGATTCTCCAGCGGCCAGATATTAGGTTGAATGAGAATTTTTACTCATTTCTGGTTCTTTGGGGAACATGTTCTGATTTTTTGGTCTAGCGTCCATCTTCCACCAGCAGACTTGTGCTTCGAGAACTTCTGAGAAATTAAATTTGATACAATAATCTCCTGCAGTTTTGCCATCTATAGCATACTGACAACAACTAAGAATTACTGCAACATAGCCAACGGAAATCTGTAGTAAATTAGTGACTCAAAACTACAATAACCATTAATAAGATTAATGAAGGGATTGAAAACTAGAACGACAGGTTTAACATACCAAGAGGTATGTCAAGGTCTCAAGATTATGATGTTAAAAGCCGTTTATCTAATAGATAAGTACTTTTAGTACATTGCGATAATTTCGGTATTTTTCTAACTTGGTAATTTTGGTTTTGCCTAATTATGAAAGCCAAATCAGAATCCAATTATTATCTAACTGTGTGATGATAATAATATATGATCGTAAAGGTAGGAACAAATACGAACAGAATGTACTAGATGGTAAGAGTTGGGGCGTGACGTATTAACTGTGACGTACTGCGCATGACGTCACGCGCAGTGGCCGATGGACTACATTTAGGGCATTAGTTTTTCCCAGAATTCAGTCTGCTATCAGTCTATATCAACTTTAATAGCCTCCCTGGAACAGTGCAAAGATCATTTTAGTCATTCAGTTACGGTAAAATGTTGCGTGATTTTAGGTCACCTCTAAAATCTGTTTTTGTCCCGAAAGCATATAAAAAGAGTATCTACAAAAACAAATCTGCTAACCGGTTATCAATTCAGAAAACAGTTGCCTGACAATTTTACTTTTGTGGGAGGATTTGGGTTAAATTAGAAATTGCCTATAGTTTAGTGATAATGACAACAGATGTAAACGATTCTGGGATTATGATACAGCAAAAAGTTAAAGTTAGACTTGTAAGTACTTGAAGTGGATTCTATTTTTAACCAGGCAACAGGAGTCGTCCTGACCGCGACCTGGCTCAGTGACCCGGTTCCGCCCGCGCGGACTGCGCCGCGTCTCTGACCCCTTTTACCTGCACTTACACGATCATGAATAGACCCATGTCTAAACATAGAGCGCGCAATGCAGCTTTAATTACAAATTCTGACGTTAGTTACAAAACCAAGGTTGGCTCGAATATATACAAACGATTTGGCAAACATTTGCGGAGGAAAAAGGGCGTTTTGAAATAGAAAAAGGAAAGAGCTTCGTATAAAAATCTCGGAAAGCAGCAGAGAATTTTCTCTATTTCATATTTTAGTATTTCATAGCCTGTTTCATGATTCAGTAGATGAATACGAAGAGACAGCGCATGACATTGAGTAACACTCTGAAGATGTTGCACATTCTTTTTGTAACCAAGCTTCAGAAGTGTTCAGCAAATGTTTTATTTTTATGTCAGTGTATTACAAAAGCCACAAAATTAATAAACACATGCTTGCCGCTTCGTTCACGCTGTCTCGTTATCTAGAAATGTATTTTTGTTCATGACCTAGAATATTGTCGTTGGAACCTTTGAACTCCCAAAACTAATCAAATTAATACAGGTTTCTGTTAAAAACCGATCAATCATACTAATAATGTGCGTGTTGTGTCAAAAGGACGAGGTTGGGTGCGTCGCCCTGCGGTTCGAAAGCCCGTCTATGCAAGGAGCTCGGAGCAACGACCTTAGCCCTTGCTGAATAGCAGCCAGTTTTTCTATATACGTAGTACGTAGCTATCGCTTGTCAAGCGGCCCTCTTCTCCCCCGAGGCGGGCGGTGCTTAATGGCCACGCCATTTAACAGCTTTAAGTCGAGTCTGAGTGGCGCTTTCCGGAAATTCCATAAATGTTTGGATGTTTGCATGTTTGCGGTACTTCCATGATATAAATACATCGATAGTTCAAAATTTAAATTATAACAGCTAAATTCCCCGATGTTATAATCAATTCAATTACTATTTGCTGACGTATGTTGGACGCAGAAGCGTCAGTCTAATAATTTGTTTGTTTAGGTCGATAAGAGGAAATGAGGTCGGAGAGACTTTTGAAAAAGCTTAAGTAAAAAGTCATAATTCGAGGTTTATTGTTCTCGCCTATTTCCTCCTCCAATATTGGACCAATATAAAAGACATTTCATAAACAGAATAAGAAGGATATATTATACTGTGTCCCTATGTTTTTCTTTTTTCATGAATAGTTGTGAAAGTACACTAGGCAGAGGCCTAGTGTCGCCGATTTAAACCGCTGTCAACCTCTGTTGAAATCGGCAATTTTGAGCATTTTTTGAGGGTTCTAGTGCTTATAAAAAGAATGTATCATCAAAAAGGAAAACATAGGGACATACAAGTAGTTAATATTTATTATTCTGTAAAAAATCATTGCTTTATGGTCATTAACCAGAAAGAAAACAGGCGAGAGCATTTCTATGGAGAAAAGACCACCCGCATTTCCTCTTAACGTCGCTTGACAGATATTATTGAACGGTACGGTAATTACAGTCACTAACTAATCACGCTATTAACAAGTACTTAGATAGGTACTCTGGTATAAGGATAGTCTCTGAGAAAAATAGCGAATAGAAACAAGACTGATAATATTAGTTACCGAGAAATAGTACGTGTTTATACGCAAAAAGCTAATTTATGGTTGAAACGTTTGTATGAACCATGAAAAGGGGGAAAACAAGACGTGGGTACTCGTTGAAGAATGTAAGGAACCAACTAACGAATACCTACATCATCTACCTATTAAAAGAATACTTTAAAGTTCTAAACAATCGCGTTCTATCGCCGAGTGGTGACGTCAATAAAACCATCATTGTCAGCTAAAAACGGCGTTGGATGAAACGGTGTGGCCTCACTCGCATTCTGCGAGTAGTCAGGCGGGATCGTGAGTGGTCGGGGTAACGGACCAACGCTTGCGCAGGGTCAACACACGCTAGCCAAGGTCGGGTCGACGCACTATCCAGGGAGTCCTGACATTTTACGCCGGTGCATTAAACTCTCATTAATGTACAGTTCCCAGTAATGTTGAGCAGTTTCTTAGATACTCTGTGTGCGGTCTCCAAAGGGATCACGTTGCGTTTGAATGCAAGGTCTTAAACCGCATAAGGACATACACATCGTCGATCTCGCCATATGTAAACGTTTGGGCAGCCGTGCGCACAGCGTGGAATAACCATCCAGTAGGCTTAGTCTTACGTAACATGCAGATTTGTAGACTCTACACGTGCATGAAATCCTGTGTTAAACAATGAGTCTACGGCAGCTCATATTTCACAAGCTATCGATAAACCGTGCAATTCTGACGTAATAAATTACCTCCTAACGTTGCAGTTTGGTTTGCAGTCTAGGAAACTTGTGGACAAACAGTCGTAGATTTACGTAGGTAGGTATGGTAGTGACGTCAACGCTGCTCGATAATTGAAATAAAAATGAGCCGTGTTTTCTATCTAGAAAGATCCTTTCTAGATAAGTACTAAAAGTAACAAATACAATATTTCATGACGTTTCCTATCTTATATTCGTGTGTCGTAATTCTTAATGGAGTTATAAATATTTAATACACACATTAAACACTATAATTACTTAGGTGCAAAAATCTAATAAAATTATAAAATCATTCTAGAACTGCATGAAACTCACATAAAAAGTTATTCCATTCATTTACATTGACAACAATCAGAGAACCAGAAGGTCAGGTAACATTTCTGAACAAGAACACTATAAAAAAAGCAACAAAACATTCCATTCATTCATTATGGATCAGGTAAAATTCCTACCTACAGGAAGGGAACTTTTGTTTGTAAAGAAGTTTTTGTCAGCCACCATTTTGTAAAAGTAGAAGTTGTGGATGTAAATTAAGTATACAGTATTTGAAGTATTTGTAAGTTTTATACTTTCACAAATAATTGATTAGGCATTTCAATGGTTTTACAAAAAAACAAGTAGGTAGTTTGGTATAATACAGATTTAGAAATTCATTACATATTGACTGAATATTGTAGGAGTACAACTTCCTAATAATAACATTCTGGGCAAGACAATAAACAAAAGAGCCTTGTCCGGATAATCACAAACTTCCTGCACATTAGCGCAGACATTCTGAATCAATCATGCCAAAAGTGCATACAAATCACTTATGGGTGCAACGAACACTCCTGTCAACTTAGCATGGACAAAGCAAATCAAAGACAATGGACCTTTTAAATGGAAACAATCATACAGTCGCAGCTTGGTTTATAAATGAGGCTGCAACAACCAAACTCTTTATAAACATTTAAGTATGAATTAAATAATTTATATTTCATGATCAATCAATTATTAAATATAAAAGGTGTAGTGATGCCATATGAATTTAATATTGAGTGTAAAAACCTTAAATATCAGATTTGACATGTTTATCATGCATTGCATAAAATTACAGGTCATGGTGTAATTTAAACATGCAATATTATAAAGGTGATAATAAGTAGGTACCTAATTAAGATTATTTTCTATCGGTTTACAGAGAATTTAGTTAATTGTATGTATGTTAAATACTTAATTAATTCAAATTCCAACAGTTTACACCCAACTGACCTAATATTTCAACAAGTTATACAGCTAAAATATAAACTGTGCAGCAAGCTGCAAATGATTCATTAACAACACCACTGTTTTGTTGTGACTTGAAAGTTTCAACAACATTACACTAACTTCACTTTCCAATTACATACATAGCTAGAGTACCTACAACAATTACCTACATAATAATAGCTAGGTGGCAAATGTGCTGTTCAGCAACATCATAACTTTTTATGTCTACATTACTGCGTGACTCATTCGACAATACGACATCGGTATATCGACCGGCGATTTGGTCGGCAAAATTAGGATTCGAACAATGAAAAGACCACGCGTAAGACAAGAACGGTGGCGGGGTGGCGGATACTAAAACTCCACCACGGGGCGGGGACCACATAAATTGTGATTACTATATCATAACTACCTAAAGCGAGATACGTGGATAATGATACAGAAGTTAGTAACAACAGGATAATGCAAATTGTATTATAGTTTAAATAGTTTCATGACGCCTGCTGACGTTTGTCGCCCAGCGAGGGCACGACCTTTAAAGTGATTTTGTTACAAATTGATGACTATAAGCATACTGACGTACTCAAACAATGAAACTCACCTTCACAGCCATACACATTGAATAGAAATTGAACGGTTGCAGCCGTGAGCAGCCAAGGAAATTCACTACACACGCGGGAAACGTGTGCACCGCACAAATAACTTGCTAAACTAAAAGTGTGGTGTTGCCATCCGCGACAAGTCAATTTTACAATTACGTGTTGCAGTCATATAAATCCAAATTCTACTATAGGACCGCGCCCACATGGAAAGCCTAAAAAAATAAACTTGCTTAACAATAATGTCACTTTGAAACAATAAACGACGGATTAATGAATTTCAAAAAACCCAAAAACCATCACAAATTTATAATGTTCCTGAGTCCAATCCATGTTTTTTCAGCTGCTGGCAGACAAGCATTCTCTCATTATTTTCTTATTAAATTGTTGTGACAAATAGAGACTACTTCAACAATTGGTCGTGATGCGTCTATTGATGCAAATTAATAGGGCTGGCTATATGCTGATCAATAGGCACCCCTAAAGCGTATCACAATATAAATATTAAAGATTTTGTTTTCAACTTCATAACATAAAAATATAATAACCTAATTTAGCTAAAACTATTCATCATCATCTGCCTAGCCTTTTCCCAACCACGTTGAGGTCGGCTTCCAGTCTAACCAGATACAGCTGAATACCAGTATTTTACATGGAGCGACTGCCTATCTGACCTCCACCACCCAATTATTAGGTAATACGATAATTACAATACCACTAAGACAACCAGTCTTACCAACTTCATTCGTCAGACTTTTGGGCTTCTGACGACCCGTAACGACTGCCAAAGATCCACGAATGACAGTCGGGACCAACGGCTTAACGTGCTTTCCGAGGCATGGAGAGATATGTCCTAAAGATGGTCACTCATCCACGGACCAAACGCGGCAAGCGTAGCTTAACCTGATCAATCGACCCGTGCGGCTGTTGTTACTTGGCCACAAGCAAGCCTCTCTCTATACCTAACTAAAACTATTAAAAAACTAAAATATTGCGTCGAAATATTCCTCCGCATCGCTGTCGTCTGGTAATGTACCCAAGACACTCGCTAGTCTCTTGGCGCAATGCTGCTGCATTGCCACGATCTATGGCAATGCTTAGCCTCTGGCCAAGGTAAAAGCCAGCCCTTGGGTCACGGGAAGTGTCAACCGTTTAGAGATTTCATTGAACAAGCAATGAGCACTCGAACACCATGGCCCGAGGGTTTCAACCTCAAACGGCTCGAAAATATAATTTCCGATAAGGAATTATACTTTCGCCGCTTGAGGTTTTCCGCAGCCGCAGCAGCAGCGCCAGCACAGCACGCTGACCCAGGAAGGTGGCATGGTGCTAGAGTATCAAACTATCGACACACGTTGCGTCCCACACTAAAGGCTTACCCACCTTGCTTCCATAGAAATAAAGACATGCCGTCCGGTCTCTTGCCATCGTCGAGTACTAAACAATTGGGTTCTAATACAACTGGAACGCCGACGGTGACAAGAGCTCGTTGGATGACGTCAATAATGTTCGCATGCCGTGCTAAGCGACCCGCACTTCGGCTGCAAGACAGGCCGTGGTATCTGTGTGGTCGCGGTGGCTGTTGACATCTTCGCTACAGTGACAGCAATGAGAAGAACAGCAAGGAGTTCCTAGTCGCAAGGAAGCAGCGAGGCGGAAAGTAAATAATCTAAATAATCATATATGTTAAAAAAAATATACAAATCCTAATGCTATTTATCTCGTGTAATCCTAGTGAACTTTGTAAATCTCGAGGATGCAGCGACGAAGTGTAATTATAGATTAGACAAACTTCAATAAAGTACTAATGAAAGACCATAATTACTTGAGTTGCTGCATGCAAAACATTTACAAACACACATAACTCTGCTTTTGCAAGCAATCCCGTTGTCAGAATAGGCTATTTGACAATGTAAAAAATAAGGTCATAATTATTGACACTCTTATAGATTATCGCTTTTAAAATCGATTTGCATTAATTTTACTACAAAACAATGTATTATTTATAAAAAAAATCGCGAAAAAAACTTCATCTTTTTAAATCTGGCGCCACGTAATCGAAAACGGTCTGGATTGGCTGAACTTAAGATGACGTCATGATTTAGTAAATTTCTGTCTATCGTTGACAGAACAGATGACTTTTGTCTAGTATCTCGACCGTTTCAACGTTTGTTTACGTGAATCGTGACGTCACGACGCCATATTGTTAAAGATAGCGTTTTGGCTTCTTATTTAAACAGTATATTTTTATTTACTATTTTTTTAAAGAAATACATTATGTAATTTTAAGTAATAGGTTTTTGTGGGCTCGTTAGACACCATTAAATAATCTGAGATGTTTATCAGAAACCAGTCAAATAGCCTATTATTATAGTTTGGTATGGTATAGTTTTAAATGAATGACAAGCGAGCGAGCGGGCGTAACAGGCCGGTGCCCCACAACCAATCTATGGAATTTCTTTTTATTAAACGTGACTCTAAGAATGTGTTGTTTGTTTAACCTTTAATGTTATAAACGTTTATTTTTGACTAAAACGACCGAAAGATCAACTACTATTCATAAATTACTACCAAGTAGTGGTAGTTATTTTTAGCCTGTGTCGTGGCAGTGTCATTCGACCTTGGCGCGAATATTCAAGTTTCAAGTCAAAATTTAACACAATTTGGAAGTGAACTTTTGGTGTACATAGATACTTCGTATGGGTACTTTATATTTATGTAGGTATAACGAAATCAATATTTCTTCGTCTGTTTATTAATATACTAAAACTGACGTGAACTTTATTGTATCATAGCCACTGTTACTATTCGGAGAGAAAATAACCCTTTTGGCTTTGCCCGTCGGGTAAAAAAGACACCCGTAAAACGATTCAGCAAAACAATGAAAATGAAATAATAATTGATCCTGTAATTTTTCATAACAACAAGCTGTAAGTAAATTAATTTATTGTTGGTTTGGTAGGTCAATGACTAACAAGAATAACCTGGAATTAATCCACATTAGATCTTAAATACGCCCGGTAACATAACATCAAGTCTCTATTCCTCTGGACATGCAGAGGCGAGGCGTACCAATAGTAGGTACACCCCATATTTCTCACAGTTATCAGTCAGTCTTATGTAAAAGGGGATTTAGGAAGCCTATTACCACGGAATAGATAAATAAGGTACCTTATTTATCTATTCCGTGCCTATTACCATCAACCGGATACCTACAAATCCAGACTCCGAGCTGATACGTAGAAATTCGTGTTGGAAAAACGCAATAACACTCTGCCCGGCCTGGGAATCGAACACTGGACCTCACCCTGAGACCAGAGGCATAGAAAAAGTAGGTATTACCTATGTCATATTATTATTATACGGTGCAAATTTGGCTGTCGTCTAAACTTGTAATACCTACTCGTAAATTTATAGTCGTTATAAAATACTCACTGGCTGGTAAGACCAAAGTACTTACAAAATGATAAAAAGAACAAGCTATTTTACAAAAAAAAGAACAAGTATTTCCAAATTAACTTTATTCATATTATTGATGTGGACAAAAGTAAGGACAGTTTATTATTACGGTGGCTACATGAACATGTTGTCATTGAAGCCAGGGGGCGGCAGGTGGTCCGCATCCGGCGGCGCTGGCCGGCGACCCGGCATGGGCCCACCGGGAGGGCCGAACGGGTCGAAACGAGCTCCAGGCGGCACTGCTCCTCTGTAAAACCGAAGTTTATTTTTAAACGTTATTAAATTAAGATTTTTACAGAATATACTGGCTGAACTCAGTGTTGCGCCGGCGTCCTACCTCCACTTGTCATATAATTATTAAGTTATTATATAGTTCGCGTCAAATAACTTTGCCGCTCTGAAGTAAGCAACAAATCACTGCGCAGTAGTTAATCCTATGAATACAACAGCAGCACCCATGGCGCGGATTGGCGCGGCTAGGAAAGAGCCTAGCTTCAGAGCGGCAAAGTTATTTGACGCGAACTGTACGTGTGCGATGGTGTGCCATGTTTAAAGATCGAATGTTGGGTAGGTTATCAGCCTCTTTTTAATATCATTGGAGTTCACTGGAACGAAGCTTAGCGGTATAAATAGATACGACGATTCAAGGTCGTACTTTTCTAAAAAAGGTCTCAGTACAAGGCAAGTATTATTTCAGACTAGGCTTTGACCTAAAAAAATAGCTTACGGTTTATGATTACCAAGACTAATAAGGCTTATAAGCGCCAATATTTGACAGCTTTCGCCATTTTTTTGTACCCAATCTGCGAGTTTTTTATCTAACCCATAGCCAAAAAAGAAGGGAGTTATTATTTTGAAGCCTTATGTGTTTATGCATCTTGGAAACGGCCAAGATAAGACCGGAGACAGTTGACAAAACCTCGGTAATCCTCCAGGTATGCCAAGGCCAGGGTTCTCAAGATCCCTGCGAGGGTCGAATGGGTTAAACAGCATACCGCCGCCGCCGGGTGCGAACGGGTCCAGGTCGGAACTGCCAATGTTCGGCAGACGGGGTGGTGGCATTCCCCTGAAAAAAGAAAAACATTCAGCCTGTTTAAACCCGCGTGGATTGAGTCACGTGGAACTTTTTGCGGAAACGTTATAGTTCCGTCTAAAATTATTTCAAACTCAAACTAAAGGGATCATCGCTCATAAAGTTACTAGTGAATCAGCATAACTTTCTTTTCTGGCTCCAACTAAAAACTGTTAAGACTTCAACTCTTATTTTGCCACAATCGTCACTCTTTGGTATAATTTTCTTCCATAAAAATCCAATAGCGAGATTCTACTTTTACGTGATTGTTCTTATAATAAGTACTAGCTGTTGCCCGGACTTCGTTTGTGTGTATTATTTCTAAAATACAAATATCCTATGTAGCTTAAATCCTTCTCTAGGTTCCTGGCTACTTGTTAATTGAATTTCATAACAATTGGTTGTTATTTAGGCATGAAAATGTAACAACCAGACAGACAGAATTTACTTTCGCATTTAAAATATAAGTAGGTATGGATAGTACGATATAAGCTACATAAGCCACATGCGAGCTCACCAACGGCAGCTATTGCGGAGTTGAAGCAATCGCCCTGGCCGAAATCGGTCAGATTGCATCATCATCATCATGGATAGTAGGGGCTGAACATAGTCACTAAGAACTTTCACGCATGTTCTCTCACTCGCACTCGCCTCATGTCACCATTTGGTTCCTAAAAAATCTTACTGCGCAGCCTTCTGCGCAAAGTTCAGGCCCGCCAAGTTACGTCGGTCGTATTGTATGGCAGTGTGTAATACAGTTTAGATAAAACAAAGTAGCCAATGATAACGGGCTTTACTTAAAGGTACCATAGGTCTGGGGTGTCGGGGTTCACTCCCGGCAGTGGTCGGGGCGGTACCCTCAGGGGATCCTCTGGAGGCCTCCTTGTAGTCGACTCGCCTGAAACAATTCATGGTAACACATTTTAGGAGGGCTGCCTAGCAATATCTGAGCTTTTCAGTCTTTTGCTGCACTGAACTAAGGTTTCATCACATCTACCTATTTCAGTACCTATAACAGCTGATTTAGATCTTTCTTTAATTAGTACCTAACGCAGTTTTGTAAATTTTGTTTGAGTTACTGCTAGTATTAGCAATGTCGCCTAGAAATTGTGTAATTTAAGATTTTTAAAGATTTAACTAGTAACACACATTGACACCAAAGGACTGCTTTGAATTTTTACATAATAGTGTCAAACAAATTACAAACTGAACTAGAACAACATGGCGACCTGACAATGTTTTAGTTTAACAAACATAACATTTGTTGTTTTCAAAAACAATGGACTCAAGGTGAAACATTTGTTCTCTTACCTCTGACACTTAGAGTAAACAGTACCCCAAGTGTAACTAAAACTAACACATCACTCAGAGACAACATCCTTTCAAGTTTAAGGTCACAACTAAGCAAAAATCTTAATAGATTGCAATGTTGTATTATTTATGAGCAATCCAATAACCTGTTTTCCTTAGTTGACTTGAATAACAAACGAGAAGAACCTGATACCGCTGTGTGTTCAAATGACTGATATGTTTCTGTTATTTTCCATTGAGAAATTGACCTCCAGATAAGCAGATATAATTAATTAGAAAAGGTGATAGTTATCAAAACATATCACTTGCTTGTTATTATTTATCTTTCAAGCCACATAAATTTATATTCATGTATAGAGCAACAAGTTATCTAGAACTACCTACAATAAAAAAAATTGTTGAAAGTAATTGTTTATTAAATAATATTGCAATTAATGTCATCAAAACCTATATAAACAACAATGTTTCTACAGTTTGGTATTATTGGGAGCAGTGGTGGCACTGGTGGCCCAGTGGTATCGGCCCTGACATACAATTTGTGAGTTTGAATCCACCCAGGCACTTTACTTTGTGTATTTCATTTCATCATCACTGCTCTCAAAAACGGTAAAGGAAAACATTGTGAGGAAATCTACATGTCCTAGAACCAAAAAATTTGAAGACATGTGAGATCCACCAAACCACACTGGGCCCGCATGTTGGATTATGGCTTACTCCCTCACAAAGAGGAGACCTGTGTCCCAGCAGTGGAACATTATAGGCTGTTATGTTAGTATAATTAAAACTAAACAATGAATCAACCTTGTGCTATAAACAAAAGTATTAGCACTGCAATGTTAATTAACCCTACGCAATCATTTCATTATAGGTATCTTACTTGACACACTATAAATTAAGATGTAGGTATTTTTATTTCTGAGAAATTTCATTATTATACTGCCATAACATTTTGTTTTTGTTGTAACTATGTAATTCTTACTTAATTTACCCTTGCCACTTGGAAGATTCATGATATGTAACTGTCCTTACACACAAGCAACATGCATGAACGGGAAAGGCAACTGCAGCCATCGACAACATGCCGTTTGTGTATTTGAGTCTGGTGCTCATACACAAGCGGCTACAGTTGCCTCTACCGTTGAAGCGTGCTGTTTGTATGAACACTTAAGACAGTTTTAAAACCTACATGTATGAATACTGATGCGCAACAAGTTAAACATATCTTTACACATTTCTTTTTGGTCCATTTCAGCTGTAAATAACAGCTATAATTATAAGGTAATTAATTAAATTATATAAAAATTCATCATACTTCTCGACGTCTGTGTCTCAGTAGTAACTGTGGGTCTATCCGTGACTGTGTCAATTAGGTCCCGTTTCACATTGTATATCAACTCCCTATGATTGGGCATCATCTTATCAATTGGTCCCGATAAGTATTTCACTGTATCATCTATCTTCACTGCTATGTTGGACACCGCCAAGTCTTCTGATCTCTGAAATGGATTCATGATGAGTAGGACATGTACAGAACTAGGTTCTTACTTTATACTGTCATGTCATGATGGTAATATTATAAAGTAATGTTAATAAAGAAATGTTTTCATTTTTCAGGACATGTTTACATTTTGAACAATCACAATGACAGTGTCCGATGCTCCACAGATAACAAAAATGTGGTTTGTCAGAAACCAACAAAGGAGATCAAAAACAGTTTAAAAACTATTTTTATTTAGCAATTATTTTTTAGCAACCCAAAATTCAATCATGGATATTTATAATACAAAATATATGATCAAGTTAATAGCACAAAACAGTGTTTATCAGTTGTTTAGGCTAAACACCTTTTAAACGCGACATGATTCTAAGGACTTTGACATTACACTGTTGAACAAGTGTTTAAGTTTTTATGGTAAGACCCAGGTGTTTAGACTGGGTGGTTAAACTAATCACAATAATAATTACCATGAGATTAACAATGAGATTGCCATCAGTATTCAGTCCATGTAGAATGAACAGTTTGTTATCAAGGACATATCGCAGGGCATAGTTCTCTTTATCATTCCAGCCTGTAGGCAACAGCTCAGTTTTTTCTTCATCTCCAGACAAAGTCCTCTGAAAAAGGAAAAGTATTGTTTTCAATATTTTGATTATGGATGTGACTGATATTTCTATTAAAAATGCAGTCCCTAAGCAATAGTTTGTAATAGGTATCCGCCCATTTCAGATTATGTGTCATGATATCAACCTTCATAATGTAACAAGAAATTTTTTTCAGTAGGTCAACTCAATGATTTCAAAAGTAAGGATACGCCCGTCTGAACATTTTACATAGAAGTTCTTCGTTCGAAATTCGAAGTTCGCGCGCACCACTGTCAACTGAGTCGCGTTGGCCCTAAAACCGTCATTTTAGGGCCAGCGCGCTGGTGCCATTTCGTCGCGCCGTTAGCCCGGTCCTTACGCTAGTAATATATATGTCAATGAGGTCAACTATTTTATTTTATAGACTAAAAGTTCCTTACACCTTAACAAGGCACACAATTAGACCTATGCGGCTATTGAAGCTATTATATCGATTTTTCCCAGGATTGCCCTAGCATTGTATGTTTTTGTGTGGTTTTAATAGAGATTACCGATAACAGCAAAATTTATGAATGCTAAAACATTCACTCAGCTTCGAATTACGTGTTAACATTTTCTTTGCAAGCATAATAGGGTAGTGCACGTTTAAAGAGTGGGTTTTTAGTTATTATGTAAGTGTCTCACCTCATCTCCTATTCCAATACTCCTAAAACCCCTCTTCGATAGGTTCCAATGGATAAATGCAATAATAACATCAGATTTCCGCTTGATGTCTTTCTCCACGGTTTTAAAAGTTAAATCCCAGCCAAATAGTGCATCGGCCGCCATATCGATGTGAGCGTGTAATATTTTGCTCTGAGACAAATATCTTACGAAATTCTAGGTAATCTCTCTTCAGATTTTTGTATACAAAATTTCTTGTTTTATAAATTCCTGAGAAGTTGAAAAAGACTCGTCATGTTTTGCTTCGGCTGTCAAATTGACAATTTATAATTTGACATTAGGAGCCGGCTTGCTTGATCAAGGATGTCACAACTCACAAAATGTTACGTTTCTTTATGCACCGCGGTGTACTAACTCGATACTAGTTTTTTAATTAATTGGCATTATTTTATTAATTTAAATGCGACGAAAAAAACTTAGCTTCACATTTTTTAACCGAAGATTTTCAATTAAAAAAAACCAAAGAAATATTTTGATATGATAACATTGCAGAAAATGGCCGCTAGTGTTGTTTGTGCTGCCATTGAACTGTATCGAGTAGAAATTACGAATTATTAAATAAGATTATCAAATAGCCAGGATTCACAGTGACAGCTGATGAGATGAAGGCCAATTATTCCCGTAATTAAAAACGTTCAAATTCTAGTCGCAATCTCGTCTCAGCGACAATTAATGTCAAAACTTGTCATAAATATAGGGAAACTAGATGTATTAAGACAGATCAGACTGAACGTTCTTAAAATTACGAGAATTGCCCTTGATATCTCTGGATAAAATTACTTAACATCTCCCGCGAGACTTGAAAGTAATATTGATAAAGTTCAATTTAGCCTATCACGTATTTGCTTATTTATTTATGTAAATAGGTTTGATGTAAAACTTATTTCTCTTTTTATATTGGGTAATTTGTTACATCGTGGATACAATCGATTATCTCTTTTAGTGAATTGAAATCGATTGAATGTTTGATATCGTTAACGTCTGCACAAGAAGACACGTCAAGCACTACACTATCGAACGTAGTAAAAACAACATGGCGGACAGTGTCAATCCGGGAACGTCGTGATCGTAACGTGAAATAATGAATTATGTTTTTTTAGAATATGGGTGAATATGTGCAATAGTTTACTAAACAATTGTGTGCAAAGTGTTGTGTTTTAATTGTATTTGTGTAATTTGAGTGTGAAAATGGCCACGGATAAGATTAAAGTAGCCGTTCGGGTTCGTCCTTTTAACAGGCGAGGTAAGCTGGTTTTCATTTTGCTAATAAATAAAGAAATCGCTATCGCTCAGGTGACTACGTTGTTTCAGTTTATCTGTGTACTTTTTGCATAAAATATACAAGATAACATGACTGATAGTTGTACGTAATTCTGTACAATCTAACTAAATACAATTTAATTCTTTTGTGGAAATAATTATTTTCAATTCTAGCACATAAGATGAATTCAGAATCGCTTTTTATCGTAAATCGAATTGTATTTTTGATTTCTAGATAACATTATATCTACGGATACTATGAAATGGAGAAATTTCATTTAGAACTCACAACTATTGTTTATTTACAACTGCCTAAAAGAGCCTTTGTTCGTAATATCTAACTACACATTGCATGGCTTGATAAGATTACAGAGTTGCATATATATTTCTGCTTTTGATGTACTTGGCTTATCTTTGAACACATCCTGGTATCCCTGTTATTAAAAATATCCAAATATATTTTTTCATAAATGACTAGATGAAAGCTTAGTCTTGAAAATGACTGTTTATTGGTACAATAATATCTTCCATGTTTTAATAATAAATTAATAAGTAACCTAGCCTAACTTTTTGTTGGTAATTCAATCCATCTTACAAAATCCGTAGGCCCCTCCTGCAAACACCAAGTTTTTGTGATAATCATATTGAAGTCTTAAGGAAGAGGAGAAAATATATATTTTACTGTTAACAGAACATTGGTTATGTTTTGTAGGTATAAGACCAGCCATTGAACTGTTCAAAATACTTCGCAATAGAAATGAAAAAGTATAAGAACCATGGACAAAGATAAAATTCAACTCTATCTAGGTATATAGCTCTACAGATAGGATTCCTAATAAACATTACATAATTGTGTACTATCAAGAATTACTTACCTAATCTAATTGACTAGTCATATTCTTTGAATTATTATTTTCAATCTACAAGTTACTCATGTTTCAAAATAAGTTTAGCCTTGCCAGTGTTTAAATGAATCACTCTTACATTTTTGCTGTTGCCTCATTTTAGTATTAGTGTGTTAATTAAGTAAAAATGAATTCTTTGTTGAGGTAACATCTCAAGTTTCATCATTATTGGCGGCCAGTGGTTCACTTACAATATTCAGAGCAGGTTTCCTGCATCCTACGTAACTCCTTTTATATTTCATAACACTTGCCCTAAAGATAGTATAGTCTTCAAAATTGTGTATTTATTATGTAGCATAATCTTCCCACTGCTGGGACACAGGCCTCCTCTCTGTGAGAGGGAGTGGGCTGTAATCCACCACACCCAGTGTGGGTTGGTAGATGTCAGATGTCTTTGAATTGATTGGTTCTAGCACATACCGTTTTCCTTCACCCTTTTCAGAGCAGTGGTGATGAAATAATTTACACAAATGAAAGCACCTGTTAGGGTTCGAACCGACAACCTCTACAAACAGTATGTTGTGGTTGTTACCACTGGGCCACCACTGCTCTCACAAATGGTGACAATGGGTGACCTTATAGCTAAAAGCAATCTTTTGACAACCTTTGGATGCACTTAAAGGTAGAAAGAGAGACAATACTGCAGGTAGTCTGTGAAAGATTTCTACTGATGTTCTTACAGCTAGATACATTAATTTGCATGTAGGTATTTGATTCTTATTTCAATGTCTTGTTATTATTATAAGCAGTTCTTTAAATGTGAATAAATTCTTGAATTTTTAATGAAATTTGAGAGCATAAATACATCATTAATTCATTATTAAGCATAGTGTTTTCCTCTGTAAGTATTAAAGATAAAACAGGACATTAATAGACCTAAACATGTTTGTACTTCTCATTGAATATAATAACACAACCTTGTACCAAATTAGTGGTTAGTTACTTTAATTGTGAATGGTTTTGTTTTGAAATTAATCTGCTAGATTTTATAATTTATCACTTAGCAACTTTTTTGCGATATACTGTCGTTGAATTTAAATAAGCGTCCTTTATTTGTGAATTTCTGTTAAAAGAATATAAATTTTTCTATAGCCAAGGAGTAATTTAAAATTATTAGGAAGTATTTAAAGAATGTAAATAATTAAGGCGTTGAAAGACAGTTTATTCACTTGTTTATCAACGTCGAAAATTTGACGAACCATGTCCGATAATGATATGCAAATTGCAATCTCATTCACGAAGTACCTTTATCCCTTGTGACCCAGATAAATAAATTAATACATTTTCCGATAAAGCTGCATTTGTCACGAGGTCCGGTATCGAAAAACGGATTGTCTGAAAGAGAATTTATTCTGACTACACTTTTCGGCTGCACAATGGAAACAGATATAGACTAGATCACCATAATGACGCTGTGAAACGACAGCTGGCTGACCTACATATATCTATGTATAATGAGCCCTATTGTGAATTCCATCGGTATTTATAATACTCGACTCCAGATAGCACCGTGTATGGAGAACAATGCTGAGGAAAACACGCGATTTTTCTAGAAATCTTTGAATTTTTCATAAACCTTTGAAGGTAATAGAAGGTTGTTTATTAATAGATAATCATGGGAGGATTATTCTAACAAGTTTATGAAGATAATCTATAAAGCTTTTAGGGCTTCTTTTTGTAATTTGAATTTCTAATTCACTTACCAGACTCAGTGAACCTCGATTTACCTTACTAGTAGGTAAGTAGGTAACTGACTTATTTGAAATCGAAATCAATAACACACAATTTTTTTATCGATGTTCACAACACTAAAGAGTAAAGATTAGTGAAGACGTAAATATCAATTCAAGTAGGTAATTTAACCTTGACAAAGACGTCGGACTGAATGACTTTGTTAGTAAATAGGTAGTTGTGTAAACTCCGAGATCATTTTAGTACAAGAATGCACGCTCACTTGCATTCGTCATGGTAAATAAACTCGGTGGAAATACTCGGTGTGATTGCCGCTGCTCTACTTTCAGCGAAACGTCTTTACGTAATTTGTCAAATCGATTCTAAACTGGACTGTTCGTTGCGACACGTAGCGCCTCGATGAGCACTATTTCCTTTTTTACCACAGGAATTCTGTATCTTCTAGTGTCTCACGACGACGGAAGAAATATTGCTTACTCGCGTCGGCATTACCAGAAATTGCAAGCCGAGAAGTATTATTGTGAAAATTGTTGTTTCTCTTCCGATCATATTGACATTAGATAATCGAATAAATACATAAGCAAGATTAGCTATAGGTATTTGGCTCATGCATGATCTCATGTTATGCCTTTTCATTCACTATTCGTTCTAATTTGGTACCTAAGGCTTATATTAAGTTACTGAACTGTTTTAAAAACATGGAAAGAGAAAAGAGAAAGAATTTGTTCATTTTTTTGAACGGGCTAATATCTAGAAGTACCGGTGGGATTTGAGAAATTTGTTTTGCATTTGTTAGCCCAATTCTTGAGGAAGGCTATAGGCTATTTAAGATCATGCTAGGACTCTTAGGGGCCGAGCATAAAGTAAAAACGTAAGAAAGCGAAGTTATAGCGCGGGCAGGCGATGCGATGTGACAGGGTGTGTCGGGGGAACAAAAAAAATCACGCGGACGAAGTCGTCGGCAGAAGCTAATATTTGTTTCTATTATTGAACCACATTCGTTTGAAGTGTAAACTCTTCATACAGAAGTCTGTTCCGACGTCTAGCCAAGTTAATACCGTTTGCTTTACATAAGCCTAGCCTACCTACATGAAATGGTCTAGTAAAACCGGATTTGAAAGAGCATCGCCACGGACATACGGCCCGACCTCGGCTTGACTCACCGCTTGCGTAGGTACTATTTAAATTAGTATTAAGTATATAATATACCAACATATTGCCTGTATAATGTATTATGTTGGAAGTTTTCTCCACATGTACGAATAATAAGTTATAACAAACGCTTCTACACCTAATCGAATCACGATCTAACCTGTAGCTAGTCCCATCTTAGTGTTGGAACTGTTTGTGACAGACACATGTTCAAAAGAACTTCGACCAATTCCTTGAAGTGAAATCTGAACCGATCCGTCCACAGCGATCTCATGGGAGGCAAAAAAACCTCAACCCATGTTGTAGGTGGCACCATCCATAGAAACCAAGCTAACAGGCAAACAATAAAAAAAAAAAAAAAAAAACAAAAGATGGAATGCCATTCGATGTTCAATTAAAAATTCTGATATGTTAGGTATTTGGTAATAAAGCGAAGGTCGTGCAGACTAGACAGACACTGCTTCGCGTCATTGAAAAATACAGCAAAGGTTGAATATAATATGGCATTTCAAAACAATTCGGGTACAAAGTACTTAACTAGTGACAACAACTAGTAAAAATTAAAAATAATAACCTTTTAAAATACTCCACGTAATATTTGGATTCGCAAAGAAAATGAACAGAAAATAATACAGAAGTAATAACTATTTACACAAATATCACTCAAGCAATACAATATAATAATAATAGTCTCGTATTTTCCTGTTACATATTTCTATGTCGTCTAAACAACGAGTACAAAACTTACATAACATACATAAATCAGCCTAGAATGTTCCCACTGCTGGGACACAGGCCTCTCTGTGAGTGGGAGTGGGCCGTAATCCACCACGCGGGCCCAGTGCGGGTTGGTAGATGTCACATGTCTTCGAATTTTTGGTTCTAGGACATGACGGTCAAAACTTGCTTATCGGCAATGATATTATATTAAAGAGATAGACATGGCACTAGCGCGCGCAAATTGTTGCAACAAATTCAGACAATTGTTGTAGTTTCATTTAGTCTTTTAATAGCAACGAGCAACACACTACACATAGCTATCTCTTTCTGTGTCATACGTTCCGTATTATCTATCGCAGTAAGTACTTTGTAATAACAACGCAACAACGTTAACGTCACGCGCGGTAACGCGAACGTCGTCGCTCAGTATGAACGTAGCCTATCTTTCCTTTATAATATCATTGCTTATCGGCAAACCACTATAAAACTGTATTACTAATCTAACACATACACAAATAACCATTGATTAGCGAATGGGCTGAATACTAAATAGTTTGTTATTAGTCTAAGGTCGTACCCTTACACGAAATAATTAAATGTGATTACTGATTAGCATTCCTGTAGGCGGTTGTTCCCGTTCTGTACTGGCATTAAATTCGCCGGTTCGCTTACATTCTGTTATCTCGTCGTGGCTTTGTGTTAGGTGCGCCTTTGATGACAGAGGTTAGGAGAATGAATCTACTGATAGTGTTTTTGTTTCCCATAGATAAAATATAAGTTTATAATCATGATCATCATCATCTACAACTGACAACAGTCCACTTCTGTACCATCTAAGGCCTCATAATTCACACGCCATCTAAATCGATCCTTGGCCAATTTCATCCAGCTTTGTTTTAAAGCTGGTTTTATCATCAAATATCCTGTCCAAAATACAAAAAGTATAAATACTTATATAATATGAAAATAAAAAGTATGTTCAGCTTTTCCAATTTTTCTTTCTGTAAGAACCTGATTCGGACTATTACGAACATTTTAAAACAAATTTAAAATCTGTTCATCCGTTCTGATGTGATGCGCTTACCGACAAACAGCATTTCATTTTTATTATACAGGGTGTTATAAAACTACCCGTAAAGCCGAAAGGAGGTTAATTGGGGCCTTATAACGAGTCCATTCACAATATTTAAGAACCGTAGTAACGCTTTTAAACATAACCCAAAAAAATAAAAAAATATTATTTTCACTGATGTGCAAACCCTATTTCAGGAAAATTAAAGAGTAAACTACGCAAAATGTACCTACATTTCTGCCTAATTCGCGGAACGACAAAATTCAAAACAGTTGTAGGATATCGATTAGAAGATATTTTGAAATTGACAACATAATATTTTTTTTTCCAACTTAACATTTTTTGAAGCCAGTACTTGCCTTGTATTGAGGTAGCAAACATTTATGAATGAAAAATAGAAAAACTATTAAAGTAGACAGTTATTAGGTAAAATATGTACGTAGGCCTTTCTGTTAAATAACCTGGTTCCCTGACATGACAGCTTACTAGGGTTGACAAAATTTTTGACTTTGATAATTATTATTAACTAGCTTCTGCCCGCGACTTCGTCCGCGTGAAATTCCACCCTCTCCCCATTCACCCCCTTAGGGGTTGAATTTCGAAAAATCCTTCCTTATTCCTTGTCTACATTATAAAGGGAACGTCTGTGCAAAATTTCAGCTTTCTAGGTCCAAGGGTTTGGGCTGGGCGTTGATGAGTCAGTAAATCAGTCAGTCAGGACTTTTCTTTTTATTTATATAGATTATTATATTTTTTACGGGGTATTTTGTAACACGTTGTATAATACATAATTATAGACTATAGTGTTAGACTGTTTATTTTCAATGCTCCTACTTTATTAAGTGTCCGAGTTCCGGCACATGTTTTGCGTCTCCAAGCCGTACACGGTGCAGCGGTGTCATAGTTTCTTCTTACAAAATAAGTTCTTGTTAGTTGTCCTTTATTTTTAGGCGTCGAATGAGTCACAGATGTGTGTTGGTCATATAGGGTTTCGTGCAGGAACTAAAAAATAACTGCCTAAAATCAATAACCTACGTAGGCCTTTGCTCATTAGGCCAAAATGTTATAGGACTGACGTAAGTCGTGGTACGTCGTAGTGTGATTACTAGCATCGTTCGTCAACCTTTGTCATCATCATTCATTATAGTGATAATCAATATTGGGTGCGTCACCTAGTAATTGTTCAAACTTGTTTTTTTTTTCCAGAACTCGAACTGGGCACACAATGTGTAGTGGAAATGGAGAGTATGCAGACGATACTGCAGATTCCTCAATCGGCGCACGAAAAAGAAAGGTACGGTTAGCAAATAATTTGTGAAAAGTTTTATTGTATTCTGCTCATTACCATAACAGATATAATTTGCATAAAATACAAATTACTCCTATTAATTGTTAGGATTCTTTATTAGTGCGTTAAAATCTTCTCTCATTAAAAAAGCTCTGTCGAAAATGTTTTTGTGCTGCAAAAGATGTAAATTTGCTCTTAATTATGTAGTTTACCTTTAAAGGCTTTGCAACTTCCAAATACAAAGGAAGATGAATTAGCTGACCTAGATCTTCATTAGTTTTTGGAGCGCTAATCATTTATCAGATTTGCCTGATTGGAAATATTTCAGCATCAAGATTCAATATAGAAACCATTGTTTGAAGTGGTTTAACATAGTGGCTTCGTGTTGTAAAATGTATTTCCGTATCGACATCACAAATCATCCTTGCCCTACATGAATAGCGGCGAACACTAGCTAGCGAATAGGAAGTCTGAAGTAAGGCCGAATGCGCTCTTCAATCAAGTTTCTTAAAGCTATTCTTGTTGTTATCAATATTATCTAAGTTGTGCGATTAAGATTAAATCTTGATGGTTAAGTGGAAATAGTACAGTCTCATTATATCATCAGCAAGACCGACAAATCTGGCCAATTTCTGGGCAGAGTCCATTTCGATGCCACCGACACGCTAAGAAGAATGCCAGCAAGACTGTTTCTTGAATTCCATCTTTTTTCGACATACGTAGAATTTTAGTTGATTATTTCCTCCAAAATCCAAAATTACTGTAATTGTAACAGAATTGCGTTGCCAAATTTGTGGTAACATTAAGTACATACCTACCTGGCGAATCGAGATGCTCTGATTGGCGCGTTACTGCCGCAGGTTGCGTTACGCAAGTGGCGCTTGCGCATAAAAACAAGCAAATGTGAACATTGACGGAAACGTCATTTGTAAAAGTAGTAATGATTTGTAATTGCTCAAGACATTTAATAGCGACATTGTCCTTTTTTTGACCATTGACTCCAAAGATATGGGAACTAATGAAGCATTTTACCTCTTCTGGAAAATAATAATTAGACTTAATTATTTTCAAACGGAAGACGTTTTTATAACGTTAAAAAACTGTCTACGAATTTTCATGAAAATAATAAAATTACTTGTTGGAAATTTTCCTGAAACAGCCCAAGGGCTGCCCAGTTTAGCAGTGTAATTAATTACGAAAAATGTTTGAAGCGAAAATAAAATTTGAAGTAAACAAAAGCGTTGGCGGTTGAAGCCTGAAGCTTATCGCGGTTTTGTTGCCCCACAGTTAATTACTAGCGCCTGTCTAAAACCCTGAGAGTTGGGCTTTCTTGATATAAACTGAATTTATTTTGGAACTTGAATTATGGTTCATATTTTTGTTTCCTCTTTTCTTAATGGCATTGAAAAGGTCGAATTTTTATTCCTCGATTATTTTTCTTGCATGTCTGTAAACTTACTTGTACTTCCTTTGTGAGCATAATGTTCTATGTAAGGCGTGTGTCCCATATAAAGTTCTATGCAGGTCTATACAAATTAAGTAATAAAATTAAGTGTCTGATTCTAGTGTCAAAATAACAGCTTTTTACTAAATGCATATGAAAGTATATTACGGTACTTATAACATCAAAACAATTTTTTAAATGTTGTCAGTCTGTTCCGGCTAATCTTCAAAATGGCTGGACCGATTTTGATGGGACTTTCACTTGCAGATAGCTGATTGTATGAGGAGTAATTTAGGCTATTACTTTAGAAAAAGAATTAGGGTCACGCGTAAAAACTTAAAACCCATGAAATCCAATTTGTTTTCCGACATACATGCGAAGTCCCGCGACTTCACACAGCTAGTAGTAAAACGAGATCACTTTTTCTCAGCATTGCAATAAATATTGCTTAGCTAGTATTAAATCAGACACCTTTTGTTGTTTCTAGGTCATGATTTATATTATACCTACTTCAATGTTAACCTACAGAAGACGCAATGTAAAGAATTAAATCCTCCACTGAATTCACCTCTGAAAGCGTAAAGATTTTAATCAAAACTTGTTTTGTGAAGGAAATAAAGTAATTTAATTATAATAATGAATGATTTAAAGTTGGTATCTTTAACACAACACAATAAATGCTTATGAGGCCGCTTCATTTATATCTGGAAAGCGGAAATATGTATATTGTATACGATGGTACCGAATAGGAGGACGTATGATTTATGAATTATGATTCATGAATTTTGATTGTTAATGAATAAATGACTAGGAAATGTTGAGTCATTGATATGACAAGAACCCGGTGAGCACTATCTCTATCACTGTGGCGTGGAAAGAACTAGTAAATACTAGCTTCCGCCCGCGACTTCGCCCGCGAGGTATGTCGATAAAAACTATCCTATTTCCTTCCCCGGGGTGCAATCTCTCTGCCAAATTTTATCGAAATCCGTTCAGTGGTTTAGGCGTGAAAAGGTAACAGACAGACAGAGTTACTTTCGAATTTATAATATTAGTATGGATTATGGAAAATCTTCCCCTTTTTCATAATTTGGCCTTTGCCCTGCAATGGGACAATAATATGCTCGTATTATTATTTTGTTCTAAAACGTCTCATACATTTTATAATGAACACAGAATAAATACGGAATAGTATGACTATTTACATAATTGACAAAATGTGGGTTTACTCTAAGAAGGCATAACCTTTCAGGGATTACAAACAGTCGTGATGCTGTGTTATGTGGTATTACTATTTCACCTTTTCGCAGAGTTTCGGTACCAAAAGAATAAAATACCTAAGCTAGACTTTCGTAAAATGCCCGGTTATACATAAATCAATGCGGGGTTTTTGAAATTTAAATTTTCACTAACGCCTTGTTTTAAATCCGCCCACGCGGCCACGGTTGCCCGGGAACGGTTCTGAAAGGTCAGCTTTCCATTCCATTTCACACGATTATTGTGTGAAACTCTTTTGCGCTTGAAAATACTATTTTATTATACCAATAAAACCGCCACTAGGTTTCACAATGGGTATAGGATCATAAAAGAACAGCAGTGCGATTCTGTAACCATCTCACCGTGAAAACTTAGGTGAAGTGAGCGTGGAGTGAGCTGTCAATAGTGTCAATTCCTAGCAAAACCAAACTCACATCACCTAAGTTTTCACGGTGAGATTTTTACAAAATCGACCGGCAGATCTTAGGCGAAAACTGACACAGTGGTGCCGATTCTGTTGTTCACAAACTAAACTAAATTTAAGTTAAGTGCATCTTTTTCTTTGTATTACAGAAGATAAATTTTAGTTTATTCCTGACGTAAATTGACGTAATTTTAGTAGGCCAGTTTTTAATCACGTCTAAACTTGTATGGACTTATGGAGTAGGTAGTGTCAGGCGCTGATTAATTTGACAGGACTAAACTCTAATGAAATAGAAAGAAAAATATGCACTGTACTTAAATTTAGTTTAGTTTGTGAACAAGGGAATCGGCACCAGTGACTTTACTTATACCTACACAAGTTATTTTTCAGTACAGCCTTGAAATTACCCTTTAATTATATTAATGCCATTGTAACGTGTTCTTTTTTGGACTAAAATATCAACAACCGAATGAATGTTCTGACTATTCTGAAGCTACCAAATTACTTTAGTAATAGATACTTCCCACAACCACTCTCCAGTTTATCGACAAGCCTGAGAAAAGGTGCAATTCCTACAATTTACAACGAGGCCATAGAAATTCTCACTCTAGTTTCATTCGAAAAATAAATGTGCATACCTTGAAACTACACCGCAACTAAAATTTTCAGTGGCACTGCCCGTATGACGTGTATCACCTATTTCCCAGATGGCGCTCGTTGCTACAATAGCAGGGTGTTAGTCCGGAAAACTGGGATCCCCTGTGAGTTCCCACAATACAGCGTGTCCCATTTCAAACTCCGCAAGTCTGAGATAGTTTTGTGCTCAATTCTTTTGAAAGCCGTTTTACTTCTCCCTCGTATATTTTGCACGACTATTTTTGGACCCCGCGCTTTCAATTTCATTCTACGTTTGCGTGGAGCCGTGTTTTACATGACATTTGAATTTAAATTAAATTGCTGTTATTTACATATTGCGTATTACCATTTACTGCACCTTATAGATACATCGTCTATCTCTGCCACAAAGTATTTATGCAAAATATTTCTTCATGCTCATCCTCTTTCCTGACATGTTAATTAGAATGTGTTTCTCTCATCTCTAATGTCTGGTGGAGCGTAATCTAACTAGCCGGCTCATTACCATGATTAAACCGCTTATAATTTTTTATTTTTGCTAAATGTATAAAAATATTCACTACATGACCTCATATTTTTTTCTCGCGCTGCAAAAGCACAGGTGCTACTTAATGTTACTTAGTGAACTTTTTCCAACTCACATTGTAGCTCATGAATTATATTGTCCATGCATTTTATCCACTAAATAAAACATGAAATGGGAGCTATAAAACGCAATCCACCTGCATTATGCAAATCGCTGAAGGCGAGTATTTGCGGCAAAATTAGTTCCTTACGTCAGTTACTTTAAAACTATACCACTAACTGTGTTTTGTGGTTTAAAAATGACGTAAAGTGCACAGTAGTTATATAAAACGAATAATAAATCTAATTCTAGTCGTAATTGGGTCTCGGTCTTCTCTTGCTCGGTTGAATTTTTGTAAAGAATCTAGACATTAGTACCGTTACTCCGGTATTAATGTAAGTTCTTATTTAGCAACCTGAATCGGAGGTTCGTGACCGCGGCTTTCTTGTTTGTTTGATAATTCAGAAATGAATTGTCTGCATTTATCTCATTCACAACACAGATTACTTATCTGCTCTTTTCTGAAGTATAACAACATTGTGCGAGGCGAGGAATCTCAGGTCATTGATCTATTTGCGAAGCTGTGGAGCCAAAAGTTTTTTATTACATCTCTCAATTTTGTTACTCCATGAAATGGTTTTGTGGCCACTAGTAGTTTCTGTTGCGGAATATATTTTAAGTTATTATGAAAGTGTTTGTTTTGAACGTAAGCTGAAAACAGGAGGTGTTCATGGCCGTGAGAGCGACGTCCTCTAAACTCTAGACTGCAGTAATATAATTGTTAGTGTTCTACAAAGTTCCATGATCAAAACAAGTTATCAAATATTAATCTTGTTTGACCTTGTGATTTTTTATAACACATCTTGCGCTTGGTTCATCATGCAAATGTATTTATAGGATATAAAATAAAAAATGTATTTGTTGCGTTGTTCGGTAGTATTCCGTGGCGTAAAGTCAATTCAAATGCTTGTTTCCAATTGATGTTATTTCCACTTAAATAAATATTAACTTTACGTAACTCTAAATTAAGTTTATTTTAGAATTACTTGTACTATTGAAAAACTCATAAAATTGGCTGAAGTTGTAGCCTAAACTGAATCTTACGTGTAGGTTTATTAATAAAAAACTAAATACACATAATAACTTATTGTTTACGTTTTTGGAAACTAAATTGCGAACGTAGAGTAGGTACATTTTTCTTACTAAAAGTGGTGGGGTGGCCGGTAGTTTTCTTCCTTCCGAAGTAGCTCCTCAGCCTTGTATAATAGACAGTCATCGATTCAATAATGAATAGTTTAAGCGGAGGTGCGTGCCATGCGATCCGACACGCGACTAGTCGTTTGTCGTATCGATTGACCCAAATGTACTTATGCCCGTTTTCACTAACTAAACGACACCTGACTGAATGACTGCCTAAATAAAAATGCGCTGATGAATTTACAACACTCGACTCAACGCCGAAAGTTTAAAATCGTTGTTACTGAAAACAGTAATTATTGTCGTGCCTTAGCGTGTTCTTATTGGCAAGTAGACATCCAATAACCACTAATAATATGATTTAAATAAAGCTTCTTTAGCGTCTAAGTTTCCGAGAATTTGCAATGGCCATAAATTAAGATTGTGCATGTTGACATTGCGAAGTCTCACGGACGCTTTTGCTGTGTAGTTTAATTAGCATTAAATAATGGCATTAGGTATACTCGAAATATTATAATTTTGGTAAACAATGTTGTATATTCGCTTATATTCTCATTCTGAGTTTTTTATCATCATCGGCCTTTAGCAGTTCTTGCTGGACATAGGACTCTCCAATCGCATGCCATTCAACTCGATCCTCGAACGGTAGATGAAATGAAGTGAGCTGTCATGAAATGAGCTGTCATTCCACCCGACGCTAAGGATTGACACTATTGACAGCTTACTTAGCGAAGTAGGTATTCCCGATGAGATTTTTGAAGTGAAAACTTCTTTAGGCGCGCATTTTTGAGATGGGAAAAACCATTGAACTCGCGCCACTATTACCGTAAGCGACACCGCGCCGCGCCGTGTTTTGTTTATAAGACGATTAAAAAAATACCCGCTTCGGATGTGTTCGGCTGTCCTCGGGATGTACCTACGTGAGTGATGGCAAAGTATTCTGTTTGTGTTTTGTTTTCACTTCTGTCGAGTGCCACTGTTTTATTTTTCAGAATAGATCGACAGGACCATTTGGCAATTTAAAAAAAAATCCTCGTCATCTCTCATCCAGCTGCTACCAGCCTGCTGAGCTCAGATAGCTACCATACACCTAGTAATTGGTAACAAACTGAGACTACTATGGTAATTGCCAATTACCAAATTGTACCGATCAAATATTCGTCGTCGAAAGGTTTCATAGAGTTAATAACACTCGCATAATTAATGATCGCAAAAACAATTATTGTTTGGTAATACATTATTTATTATGATCGATATTTCAGTAAATGATCAATGAGCATTCTGCATATTATTTACTAGACAATATTCTAATTCAAACTTAGCCCAAATTAATGCGTCATCATAACCGTCATTGCTTTAAAACTCGCCACTTGTCACTTGTGCCAATAAAATATGCAAGATTGCTCGATTTTATTTATTATGTATTAGTAAAAAATACTCAACATATGAGTACGTATCATTTATGAAAACATTCAAACATGATACCGCATCACTTTCATAGCTTGAAATATTTAAAGCAATCTGTTTTTAAGCCTCTTACGGGCGGGCACCTCAGGGGTTGTATATGGAACGCTCCCATCCCTGGTTCTTACATAAAAGGATATTAATTAAAGGGAAACAATGACCCTTTACCTAATCTCTTAAATTTCCAAGGTCCTGAAATGCTACATTAAGTTTCGCCATTACATATTATGGCTCGCTTGGAACATTTGAAAATTAGCTTCGTGACGTGACCCATTATATATATTTTTAACGCAACAGTTTTCCGCATACGTAAAAATAAGTTAAGTTAATAATTCTGATTAAGTATTAAAGACTTCAACCAGGAAATTCCTCGGCGAATTTCATTTTCAAGTCTTGGGAGAAAGAAAATTTTACAGCTTTTGGACGACCAATTTAGGCATAAATATCGACTCAGTTTTCTACATTGCCCTTTTTGTACAGTTTTACAACAAGCTTATTATTTCCTTTATTTAATTAAATACCTACATATAAATTATATTTTTAAATATTAGTATAAAAACATTTAAAAATATAAAAAATAGTAGCCCACCGGTATTGGGAACAGGGTCCAAGCTACCGGCAGTCAGGAAGACAGAGGAACCTCCTAACAATGCGGGCCGTGTCCAGAAGTACCGCTTTCTGGATCAAGCCCTTGATCCAGCTGCCCAGCGAGAGCCTCCTCAGGTGTTGGTCGAGGCTCTTGGCTATTAGTCCATTGGCTGTCACGACTATCGCCACAATGATCGCTGAGTCCACATCCCACATGTCGACAACCTCGCGAGCCAAGTCAAGATACTCAACAAGCTTTATTATTAATGTTATAATAAATATGCCTAGCCTTTGTTAGGTTATCTGGGTTATGTAGGAACATAAACCAGATTAACAAAGGATACGCTTTTTTCACGTCTCTTATCCGAAACCTTTTGCGTAGGCGGAACGAAGGCCACGTTCTTTTTATTCCAGCTTTTCATTTCAGTGCAAAGCAAAATATTTCTATGTCATCATCATCTGCCTAGCCTTTATCCCAACTATGTCGGGGTTGGCTTCCAGTCTACCGAATGCAGCTGAATACCACAATTTCAAAAATATTTCTATGTAACTTTAAAAATTTTAAAAGAGTTGTTTGGCAGGTATGCCTTGAATATCCAAACTAGTGGCACACCTTAACAAATAGTTGTTTGGCTGTCCCTTCCCTACCGCAGCAATCTCGCGTTTTTCCTCCAAGAGCTCGGCTTAGGCGCGCCATGCTGTTCGTGATTTCCCGAGGACCCCTAACAATCTCTTTGTGCACGACCTCATTTTGTGTTGAATGCTCGCTTTTAATAGAGCCACCAAGTCGCTGTCGGATAAACATCTACACGTACAGATGATACCTATGTTTGCCTTTGAGTATTTTTAGTCGTTTTGCAATTTTTGACTTTGCAAGACTGGGCGTCATTTTGAGACTATTCAGGACTAAAACGAATACTTTTAAGATGTATGCTTGTCTTTGGTACGTTTTTAATCTGGCTGAGAGACTTGAGCCATGATTATCTTAAAAAAAAAAATTTTTTTTTACTTTCTTCAGCAAGAACTGCCTTTATTAAATTCCAAGTGCTCGTTAGTTATACGATCCACCTTTCAAAGGACAAGAAGGTTAGTAAGTAGAATTAGTGCCGAAGTCGAAGTCGCGAAAATTCTTATAAAAAATTCAAAAGGAATTCTTTCAATTTGAAGTTCCTCTGGAGAGAGATAGACTAATTAATTATATTACGTGAAGTAGCAAACTGTGACAATTTACTGTCTTTACTCTAAGTACTTACTTAAAAAACTTGTTCTGAAAACAAACGAGATTCGTACTCCATTTAGGCGCAATTTTCCATTTAACTTTTTGGGGCTTCAAGAATATTGAGCCTGTTTTAATGGTAGGACTATTAGAACAGGCCCAGAATTCTTAAAGCCTGTAATTTTTTCGGTTTTCTTCACAATGTGCGAAAATCAGTATATTCTATGCTCGAAGTTGAGTCCTACCCTGCCCTAAATGCAAATGTCAGATATATTTCTAGTAAGGGTCGTTTTCTACTGCTTTTGCAATAATAGTCTTGTGTTGCTTCGTCCCATCAGATATTTACTCAGCTCCCATGGAATTCAAACCGGGTAAAACTACACAAATAAATTCAGTCTATGTTCCAGGCGCCCTAACTGCTGCTCTTGAAATTAATTACTTCGAAGATAGTAAAGAGTACGTGCGCGCAATTTGGCAGCACCTTCAGCTCCAGTTAGTTGTCACGATAACGTCAAATGGACTGTTTGGTGAACTGATAGATGGAACACGATAAAATAAAATAGACTCTAAATTGTAATGCTGCTCACATTGCGATTTAGAGTTAAATGAATTATTTTGTACACCTATTGTGTAAGAGTTCTGTTTATTCGTGCACAAATTACAGTGACCATTTTCAGTGGCATGAACTGTAAAAATATGTCAATGTTTGCACAAAAATAATCCATCAGTTGAACATGACCGATATTTTTGTTTAAATACAGTTACTCCAAACCTTTTTGTTTTTGTTATGAATATTTGAAATGGTCGAGTGCAGTGATTAATCAATTCAGTGCCCTGCTCGGTATACATAGGTACGCACTATTCTATAAGCTATGAAAGAACATGCTCTATACAAAGGCCTTTTCTAGAATACTTAGCTAAGTTATCAATATTTATGACAATCCCCTTAAAATAATGCCGCGTGAAATATGGCCTCGGATTAGTTGTTCTCGCTCAAGGGTCTAAATTATAATTTATCCTATCGATAGAATAACTACGCAGTTTTGCTTTGATACCTGGCAATAAATCGCTTTATACAGCAAGCCCATTAAATAGCAAACTCATTTCAAACGATTAGAGAGACTTGCGAAACGCCGAAATGGTACTGGTGGTGGATACTTCGGCTGCAAATCTCGATTACCGAACAATAAATCGAATATACTGTATGTAATGTTAATCACCGTTATCCTCTTAAGGGGTCATTGTACTCATCATTTTGAAAAAAACTTACTATGGGACCAAACCTGAAATTGCGAAAAAAAAACAGCTGATCCCTAAATTTTGACGAGTTATGCGAACATAACATAATATGTAAGGAACAGCTGATTTTTTTAACCTATAAAATTACACCCTCTATAATGTCATTAATACTAGGCCCTGGTTCATTTCCATAGATCTATCTCGTTCTCGAAGGTTCCGGAGTCAAGGCGACAATCCTGCGGGGTGTGGTTGAAACAAATATAACTTGATTTCCTTTGATGTCATGTGGGGTCTACATGTTGGGTCATTAATGTCCTCCATTTATATTTGTAAAGTTGTAAGGTTGGTAATTTTGAGGTTTTAGGCAGCCTTAGACTTTTAAGCATCCTTACCTTTCTTAATAGAAATCTTTTTCTCTTTCTCTTGAGTCTAAGCAAAATATAATTAACTGTTTTGTCTAAAAAGGAACTGGGTTCATTAAGCGCCCTGTTGAGTAAAGTAAGTAGATCTTGTCAAACTTGACCTTATATTAGAACTCCTTAAATAAAATGTCATCTTTAGACTTATTAAAAGTATTCAGACTATACCAAACCCAATCGTCAATACGTGCTTTAAAAAAATTGGACTGGATTCCATTCTTTCGAGATTTTTTCTTCGGATTACTTCTTCCAATATCGTTTTCGCTTAATACGTCGCTCAGCGTATTTTGCAACAAGGCTGGTTCAGGCCATTATTGTAAAATTGCCGTTAGCTTTGTATTCGAAGTCCCTTTCGGCAAGAAAATAGACATAATTGTATTACTTGAGCCTTGGGGCTGAGTGTATCGTGTCGAGGATTTAGGGATATATCGAACTGTAGTGATGTCGTGTTGGCTGGTAGTATTCGCGTAGGGAAATAAAATATATCGGTGGTATTTCTTGATGGATTGGGGAGTGACTTACGGAGGCTTCTCGTGTGAGTGACTTGCGATTTTATGTTTAAGACGTGAGCAGTATAGCTACCGATATTACAGCTGTCGTAAATCCGATAATTCTTTGAAAGCTTTGGCGAGGTCTGCTATGATTATCTGCCCTAATTTCGTTCCTTATTGGACTGCAGTGCCATAAATTGGGGTCGTCTTCCTTTTTATATTTAACGCTTTTCTGGAACAAACATAAAAATAAAAGCAACGGCCTTTCCTTTCGCAAAAATCTACGTGATCTAGAATCCGAACACAAAAATCTCAGTTCTTTTCAAGCTGCATCCGAGTATCGGACATAGGTTGGCAACTTTGATTTATGTTGCGGTATCAGCTGTAGGTACAACCCACGCTTGTTACAATATTTAACGAGGGAACCGGGTTACTTTGAGGTGGTCGTAGGTGGTCAGCAAACCTGCCATTATTTATGCACATTGTAAACGTCAAACGGTCAAACCTAATCAGTATTGGGTGGCTCATTGTATCATTGGATATCCGTATCGATTGCAACTCTACGTGTGTTCGATTTACCTAATGACCTTTGGTCCACGTTTTGGTAGGTACCTTTTATTGCTTCAGTACGAGACTTTTGGCTACTTTGTTTGTGTATATTTTATGTTTTTTTTTTTTTGTAATGTGCCTTTTGTTAGTGCAGAATAAACAATTTTTCTATATTTTTTAAATGAAAAAATTACACCATTTCGACTACTTAGAGGACAGACTTCTTCGTGAGGAGTCACGATCAGACGTTTTGGGCAGGTTATCGGAAACATTTTCTGGTTGAGCAATTATAGGGTCCCTTGCCGTATTAATTACGCTAAACAAATACATAAAATCAGAACGGAAGATGTATCGTTTTAGGTAAATGTAGCTAATTCAAATAAAGCTGAGCTTAAACTATTCATTAGGTCGCTTCGGCCCATGCGGTCCAGCGGAATTATTTATAAGGAGACCGGATAGTGTGCCCAGTATTCTTTTCCGCTATACAACTTTAATTTCATTTTACTAAGTGAATATAGATCACCGGGGAGCTGTGTAGATTATATACGTTACAAATTAGTAAGTTTTGCGCATAAATCAAAATTAATCATGTATGGCTATTTATGGGATCCTAAATTATACATGCTTGAACCGGTTCTTAACATGACATAATTTGGTACTAAGTATGTATCTCGCTACTTTTTTTGCGGCTCCAATTACAATGAACATACCATTGATCTACTTGTAGGTACTTAATCTTTATATCATTAGTACAAAAGTACAAAGTATCGTCGGCAACTTCATGCGTTATAGTAAACACGACTCATGTAGGTACTGTAAAAAATATGGGCTATCAGGTAACACAGCACAGTTAAACTCCTGCAATAAACCTAAAACAAATAAATTCCGTTCAGAGGAACAATTCTGGTAACACCGGGTTATTTCTCCTCATCAGTCTGAGTGCTGAGCTTTAGGCGCGTCCCAATGCGTGGTCGTGGTTATGCGACTCCGCCATTACTGTTTATGACGTCTGTGAAAATTTACGCCTACCCGACCAAGTGTAACATCCTAATATCCTTTTATATCGACTACCCACAAAATGATTGCGGCCGACAGATTTCGCGTAATTTTTATGAGGTTGTATTTTTTGGGGCTGTGGATTCGAGAGCTTAATGTTTGGGAAATGTGTGGTAGAAAAGGCTTTTGGTACTTATGAAATAAATGGAGATCGGAAGTGTGGAAAAAGGGTAGGCCTATGATTGCCTTGCCTTGGCCTAAGATTGGAGAGAGTATTTCATTGTCATTGCGGTAGTTTAATGCATTGACTGCCTGCGCGGTCACCGGTGACCGCGAATAGATTTTCTATTGTGTCTGTGGTCTGGCAGTCAACGTGTTAATGAGTCTATGTATTCTACAGTACTTATTTGTATACGCCTACATAATTTTATTTCATTAGCTGCGTCTAACTTCAGACGTGCAAAGCCAAAGCTGCCGTCCAGACAGGCGCGTGCCTTTGAACCTGTTATGCTGGTCTCGTCCCGACACGGTAATTTACTATTCCTGTTTAGAATTACAAATTAAATTGGCATGTCCTCATACTATCTTGGTCCATCATATCACCCTGGAACTGAATACTGATGACCATTGCCTATTACAAAGAACAGCCGAACTTTGCCATTGAAACCGTGCTTCAGGTGGTGCCGAACCGCACTTACCAAAATTTACTTTAACCTTTAGTGGAAGAGCTCAGGTGCGATTCCGTCAAGTGCCGTTAAAATTAGTGCTCTGAGTGGAATACCTCGTTTTTAGTCACTTTTGAGTACGTTTCATTTTTAGGGTTCGGCACCCAAAGGGTAAAACGGGACCCTATTACTAAGACTCCACTGTCCGTCCGTCTGTCTGGCATCAGGCTCTATCTCATGAACCGTGATTGCTAGACAGTTGAAATTTTCACAGATGATGTATTTCTGTTGCCGATATAACAACAAATACTAATAACAGGATAAAATAAATATTTAAGGGGGCTCCCACGCAAAAACAGCTAGGCCTACCTGAACCAATAGCAGGGTATCAGCGCATTTCTTGCGTGACTGCCCGTTAGTTGCACCCAGACGAACAGTAGACTTAACGACGTGATTACACACTGCTGGCTGTTAATAGCAGACGGTAGCTTACTGCCGGTTTTAGTGTTATATCGAGTGCAATAAACGTAAAAGTTTAACAGTTCTTAGTGTTTGTTAGAAACCATTATATAGACATGCTCCAATCTAAGGCAGTGAGCAATCTAAGGCAGTGAGAGTCAGTAAGAAGTAAGGCAGTGAGAGTCAGTAAGAATAATTTACAAAAAAAAAAAAAAAAAAATCATTTGATGATTTCCCACCCAAAAAAAAGGCAGTGACTATTACATCTGATTATGAATACTATCTGACCAGTTCCATTATTATGTAATCAGAGTATTGTTCAAAGTGTGCACGTATTTGCATTAACAATACATTTCCTGAAAGCTACACATGTATTGTTCCAATTTACTACTGTCATCAGCAAGAGTTTCGTCACGTTCTTTCCTTATACGTTTTATTCAAGTGACATAAAGATGTGCTGATACGCCACGAGGTCAATTGGTGCAAGACCTTATTACCCACTGTTGTATGTTCGAACAGTGACAGATTGGAGGACTGTTGCATGTACAACACGGTGACCCATTTACGCGGAATCCCTGATTGATGAGCGGGACATTCTGATATTTTGACGTTTGATTTACCGGAATGATGCGGTGGAACATTGTTGGGAGTGTATTTTCGGAAATGTATATACTACCAAGAATTATTGATTCAAATAATTGGTTCATCGTTCAGGAGTACAAGTGAAAAATAATTAAGTTCATTTTGAAATGATTTCTCTTAATGCAATAGTGATTTACAATATCAGATCAAGTGAACTCCGGAGTTTTATTATGAATGTTTTGCCTCTGTCTGTCTCAAGGTTAACTCCTTACTAAAAGCAAGGCATTAAGGTGTCTGTTAGACTTGCATCTTCTTCCAAAAGGTATCAAACCTTCCTGTTAATATCCTTGATCAGGTTCTCTGACTATACCTTCCAGATTTCACCTTATATCTTGTTAGCTAGCACTGTGTCCAAGTCTGACTTGTTAGTGCCGTACGGTTAACTTTGATGCATCCGTACAATGCCTGTTCATTCACGTTGATTCTGCCGTGAGACCGGTTTCGATTGCACTGCTATTAATAGACGAACACATCAATGAAGCTAGATAATTACATTTCAGTTGACTTTAAATGATGGGTGAGTGAATGAAAATCGAGAAACGTGTTCAATCTGATAAAAGATCTAGTGAGAAGTCAAGATCTTCAGTAGTGAACAAAGAAGTTTATGACCGACTGATGGTTTCGCACAAACTATTAGAATTTGTAGTCGCGACTCGTTTTGTCTAGCAAGAATAAGTTGAGAATAATAAGAAGTACTTTTAGAAAGCAATTAGCTTACTTACAAAGGACGAGTCTACAAACAAAAAGTCGCGAAGTATAGAAGCAAAAAAGTCTATGATTAATAAGTTTACGATCATTAGGTTTCATTGTTGGGATTAAAACGGCGAAGTGTAGATAGTGAAGGAGTAATAAACTATACTCGAAGCGCAGTATGTAAACAAACATGTATGTCACATGTTAGGGCTGACGTTTTTAAATTTTTCCTGAATATGACTGAGCCACTGAGGCAGGTCCAAAAAGAGGTGGCGTGATGACGTGTATATATGCGTATTGCAAGGGTTGATTCAAGATGGCTCAGAAAAAGATGATGCTGGCCTGGAAGAATTGGAGAGCCCTTTACCCAGATGGAAAAATATGTACAGGCAAACAAAAAGTCTCGTTGTATTGTCTGAAATAATGATGCCACGTGTATAATATAATATTTATGTGGTTTGTAGTAAGCAAGATGTAGTACGTTTGAGTTTGTGTCTGATAACACGTAACGTAGATAAAACTACATGGTTATCTTCTATTGACTGGAATTCTACGGCGCACCTGTAGGTAGATACAGTTTGCACTGAACTTGACACATTGATCGGAGAGACATCGATTCATATTTTGTTGTCTTCAACGAATACTCTTTCAATAATAATGCCAGCCTATTATTGTCCCACTACAGGACAAAGTCCCCGTCTCACACAGGAGAGGCATAGGCATACCTATCACTTGCTCAAGACGGGTTGGCAAATTCTGAGTCCAGGTTTCCTTACTTTGTTTTCCTTCACCGATGTAAGTTATATCCAAGACAAAGTTAGAAAGTAGTGTAGCGGTATCTACAACGCCACATGCGAAGAACGCGTCATACTGACGTCACGCAAAATCCTGCATCGCGCAAGCAGAGTTTACCGCGCAACTAGCACAGATACAACGGCCCGACATGAATCATCGGGCAGTTGCCCGCCAGACACAACTTCCGTCTGGTCGGAGGATCCTCCCTTTTCTATGGAGAATGAGTGAACTTTACACCCTGTTCCTCATCCTCTATAGTAGTAATAAACAAATATTATATTGAGTGGTTCTCTGTCAACCCTAAATTAAAGATAACAGTACGCTAGATAGATGTAAGTGCCACATAGTTGATAGACGTACTACATATACCTAGTCTTGTTTACACAACGGTGCACGACGTATCGACGTTTACTCAGTCAGTCGAACGATCGTTAAGCCGAGATGTTTTATTGAGACAGGCGCTCTTTGATGCAGGTGCAGCTTTGAACGGAGCTAGTGGATTATCTGATTTAGGCTTTATAGAGTGAAATTATGAGTTAAGTTAAATGGTTCTTCGAGACAGTTAAGGGGAATAACCAGTCTGATTTAAAAAAATCTTTTTGTATTTGATAGCACAATCCTTAACCGTTTGAATGCCGTAATTACAGAAACAATTAAAAAGCCATTGTGTCTCGCGTGGATCTACGTTCCCTCATACTAAGGGTTAAGGAAGGGCTATTTAATATCACGGTACGGCGGATAAAAAAAGTCAGAAAGCGGGCGGGCGATGCGTTGCGACGGGGTGGGACGGGGGAGCAAGAAATTTCACGCGGACGAATTCGCGGGCAGAAGTTACCTACATGATTCTTTAGACGTAAAATCTGGGATTGGGCTTAGGGGTTAAAAAGAAAGTTTCAATGTTCTCTTAAATGTATTTGTGGATTTTTACCAGTCCTGTATTTTCAACATCAGAATTTATATCGAAATAAAATAACCATTCTTGTACAATACGACCGACGTAACTTGGCGGGCCTAAACTTCGCGCAGAAGGCTGCGCACGAACGTTTTTTAGGAACCAAACGGTGGCATGAGGCGAGTGTGAGTGAGAGAACATGCGCGAAGTTACGTCGGTCGTAATGTACATAGTAAGAGTGAGACCAATAATTGGACGCGCCAGTGATCCGATTTATCAATTTGGTTTATTTATTTGCCTTTGGGACGGCGTCAAAAAGTTTCGTTACCCCCAAGGCTCGCCTACGACCTTGAATCCCAGTAGATGGCAAGCAGAAAAATAAGCACATCCCGAGCGAATACAACTAAATTTTCTTAGGAGCTACAATCACAACTTGTTCAAACAAGTAGAAGACTAATTAAAATTACTGAAGCTTGTTAATATTTCTGATTTTCCTTTTGAAGATTTGTTTCTCGCTTGACTAAACAAAGTAGCAAGCCAACGTTTTCGTAGAACTTGAAAGCGAAAATATTTTGCTATTCCTTCAATTAATTTTTAACATTTGTACAGACGCCAGCACATCAAGCTACTACATTCTGTCAAGTTTCTTTAAGGGGGAAGCTCTAAGGTGGCCCGCGAAATTCAAATTTACTTACGTTTTTTGCAATTTGCTGGTCAGTATTAAGTTGTACGTTGATTAAAATATGATTCGCGGTCGTAACAAATATGTATTTACAGAATTGTAATCATTAAACTCATCAACACAACTCTCTAAGACCATGTAATCCCCAAGAATGACTATTTCATGAAATCTTGACATTTGGGGATTACATGGTCTTAGAGAGTTGTGTTGATGAGTTTAATGATTATAATTCTGTAAATACATATTTGTTACGACCGCGAATCATATTTTAATCAACGTACAACTTAATACTGACCAGCAAATTGCAAAAAACCTAAAAAAAATTGAATTTCGCGGGCTACCCTGGCGCTTTCGCCTTAATGGATTTTCAACTTTATCGCTAAACTATAAGGTTCAAAGTTGATTGGGATAATTGGCCATTGCAATAAATGTGCGGGTCGTTGGTTTCGACGGAAATTCAAAAGCTCTCGTGCGCTCGTTATTTACTTTCCTAACGATTTATCAGAATTTACGAACGTCATTCACCGAATTTGATTCGTACATCATATTCACGTTCGATGTGAAAAAGTCTAGTTAGTGTGTGTATGAATTTGATTAATTTCATTCTATTACTAATTTCGTCCGGTACAAGTTTTATAACCAACAATGATACGAGTCAAACCTCCAATATTCTATATAGATCTCCCTTATATTAGATTCCTTATTTCTATGTTGTGTAAGTTACATTTGTTTTGCCAGAAAAAAAAAACAATAACTCAAGTTCAAGAAGCAATGTATTGCTAGTACACACGGCGACACATCAAGCTATACATTTCCAGTTTTACCTGACCTCGCATTTTATAGGTTTTCCGCATAATCAGAAGTCAGCTTAATACTTATTTATTCCAAAAGCATTATCGGTTAATAGTATTGCTTCCTTCAGTGACTGGGCCACCATTGGTATACATAAAAGTAGAAAACGACTTTATGAATTATATGAAGAACGGATTTGTATAAACACTGCTGAATTTAATTTATATGTTAAGAATTATTCTAAAATATTTAAAAAAGTTTGTAGCATTGCCAAGTCACGTTATTTGAGTTCAAAAATTAAAAATAGTAGTAACATTATTAAAACGACTTGGAATGTCATTAATAGCGAAACGGGAAGGTCATGCACCCGAAGTAGTGACTACAGCCTTGTTATTGATGACAATATAATTAAATCAGATTGTCAAGTCGCCGCGGCCTTTGAAAATTTCTTTGCAGAGATTCCCGTATCAACTACTAAATCTCTTAACTCATCACCCATTGCTGCAGAGTCTTTACTTAAAGAAAACGTTCCAGTTTGCGATTCTGAATTTCACTTCCAATATGTAACCTGTAAAGATATAATTAAAACTTTTCACACGTTAAATGTTAAAAAGACCGCAGATCTATGGGGTAATTCTGTGGATGTTGCTAAGTCGATTATAGACATTGTAGCACCTACTTTAGCTGTTATATTTAATAATTGTATTGACCGTGGTGAGTTTCCTGATCTTATGAAAAACAGTAAAATAATACCGTTGTTTAAATCGGGTAGTACATCAGACCCTACTAATTATAGACCTATTTCAGTACTACCTACCTTTAGTAAAATTTTTGAAAAACTTATTTTAAATCAATTGCAAAGATTTTTTAATAATAATAAATTACTACATAACAAACAGTTCGGATTTACAAGGGGTCGTTCGACTACCGATGCAGGAGTTGAACTTTTAGGACATATTTATAATGCATGGGAGGACAAATGCGATGCTTTGGGCATCTTTTGCGATTTGTCCAAGGCATTCGATTGTGTTCTTCATGAAACATTAATCAGGAAACTGCACCACTACGGAATCCGGAACGCCTCTCTGGATCTTCTTACTTCTTACTTGAGTGATAGGATTCAGAGAGTTGATGTTAACGGAAAAAGGTCACCCGGATCTGTAGTAAGAATGGGGGTCCCCCAGGGCTCAATTCTCGGCCCATTTTTATTTATTATTTATATAAATGACTTGCCTTACCTCATAAGGGATGAACATGATATAGTGTTGTTTGCAGATGACACTTCACTTTTATTTAAACTCAAACGTCAGCAGCTGGTTACTGACAATGTAAATAACGCCCTTGCAAAAGTAGTTAACTGGTTTAATGTCAATAACCTACTTCTTAACGGAAAAAAAACTAAATGTATTAAGTTTACCATACCCCACGTTAGACAAGTAGAAACTAGTGTTCTCATTAAGGATGAAGAGTTGAAACCTGAAGATACCACAGTATTCCTAGGCATAACGTTGGATGCCAAGCTTCAATGGGGCCCCCATATAGATAAATTGTCAAAAAAGCTTAGCTCTGCAGCATACGCCGTTAGGAAAATTCGTGATTTAACTGATTTAGAGACAGCCCGTTTAGTATACTTTAGTTATTTTCATAGTGTGATGTCGTACGGTATTCTGTTGTGGGGAAATGCCGCCGATATTCAGACAATTTTTATTTTACAAAAAAGGGCAATTCGTTCCATTTATAAATTAAGTCCCAGACACTCCCTCAGAGACAAATTTAAAGAGATTAATATAATGACTGTGCCTTCTCAGTACATTTATGATAATCTTTTGTATGCACATAAAAATATAAATATTAATCTGTTTAAAAAATACAGTGATATCCATAACATAAATACTAGGAACAAACACAAATTTGTTGTTCCTACAACAAGGCTCAAAAAAATAGGTGGCTCGTTTAGATGCCAATGTATACGTTTTTATAATAAACTTCCTAGCCACATTCAAGAACTAAGCCTTAATAAATTCAAATCTTTTATAAAGCGAAAACTATGTCAGAAAGCCTATTATACTGTAAAAGACTATATTGAGGACAAAAAGGCTTGGGATTGAGCTGCTCCAATAGGTTTAGATTGTTGTTTTTATTTTTGCTATTTTACACTTTAATAATTTTCTTTTTTTTTTTTAAGTATCTCTTTACTTAAATAATGACATGTACATTTACTGTATAAAGTATTATATGATTTTAATTATTGTGAATGTGAGGACTATGTGGGTAATTTTTTTGTTTTTTCTCTCTTCGTTTTAATCATGATCTGGCAGTTTGAGTAGTTTATGCGGCCTACCCAAATGTCCTGTCTTTGGTATTGTTCGTCGAATCGTTGAGCTCCTTAAGTTCTGAGTTGAGCTGCACGGTTACTGACAAATGCGTGCACTGACTGGACAGGTCCGCTCAATCTGTGTGGTTCTTTCCTCAAAAGACCATTTCAGACACTAATCTACATGGTCCTCAAAGATTATGTCCGGATTTTTTTTTTATATACACATTGACATTGATGAATTTTATTTAGACAATGACATGAATATTTACTTTGTAAGTAATTTTTATTATTATTTTTTTTTAATTAATTATTGTGAATGTGAGGACTATGTGGGTCATTTCTTTTTTCCTTCTTAGTTTTAATCATGATCTGGCAGTTTGAGTAGTTTATGCGGCCTACCCAAATGTCCTGTCTTTGGTATTGTTCGTCGAATCGTTGAGCTCCTCAAGTTCTGAGTTGAGCTGCACGATTTTTGACAAATGCGTGCACTGATTGGACAGGTCCGCTCAATCTGTGTGGTTCTTTCCTCAAAAGACCATTTCAGACACCAATCTACATGGTCTTCACACGATCTGACCAAGATTTTGTCTGGACTTTAAAAGAGACTGTGACTTCTGAGTTTGTTTCGGCCTTTCTTCTCAGAATAGTCAGTTAGGAAACGCCGACCTCATCTAGTTTAAAAAAAAATATGATTGACGTGTAAAAGTGTTTGTACAAACCTACTTACAGAAATAAAATCATTTATCATTTATCATTTATCATTATCATTTACTGGTTAACTATAGCTTGATGTGAAGGCCGCAGCCGCCGCAGGAACCCGTTGGATGCGAGAAGCGCAGAACCGGTCGAAGTGGAAGTGCTTGGGGGAGGCCTATGTCCAGCAGTGGACGTCTTTTGGCTAAAATGATGATGATGATGATGATGATAGCTTGATATGTAGCTGTGCGTGCTAAATTGTTTTCAGTGCAGGTTAACAGGCATCTTCTGATCATGCTCGTTCCATCATAGACCTCATCCATCGCTTTCCATCAGGCGTGATCGAGGTCAAGAGCAGGCCCAATCAGTAATAAAAAAAAATAAAAAAACAGTGGCACTCCGGGAATGCCGACAGAAGTGAAAACAAAACACAAAAATAATACTTTGCCATCACTCACTGACATATCGGATATACATTAAAACCGAGTACATCCCGAGGACAGCCGAACACATCCGAAGCGGGTATTTTTTTTAATCGTCTTATAAACAAAACACGCGTGGTGTCGCTTACGGTAACAGTGGCGCGTGTTAGGCAGGATACAAAAGTCTAAAAAGTTAGTATTTTTAGACTTTTGTATCCTGCTTATGCGTATGAAGTTTCATTAAAATCGGTTCATTCATTTCGAAAAATAAGGGCTTGAAAGTTTGTATAAAATGCCGCACGGCGTAAACGCTCTTAACTAAATATCTATTTAAAATAGTTTGAGTCTAATTATAGAATCAAAACGAAATATTTTATTCAAAAAACAGCCATATTCGCTGGTGTGCTGGTATGGTGAACTACGCCGTAGCATAGTGTGAGCTACGCCGTAGCACAGTTTGACCTACGCCGTAGCACTCTCCATCCGTCTTACGAATTTTCGATCAGGTCACGTGTCCTGACGCGAGTTTAACATTTTTTACCCATTACAAAAAAAGTGTACAACGCCGCTAAAGAAGTTTTCACTTCAAAAAGATTCAAAAGCTTTGAAGTCCTTACTTATATAACTATATAATATATAATTCAAACACAAAAGGTTGCAGTTGGTTATAAAAACTAGATAAAGACGCGTGATGTAACTCAATAACATAATTCCTAGTTGCGGTCAAGTTCTAGGACACAATGTTACAAGATAGACTCATCATGCTGAATAATACATTTCCCATAAATATAGTTGGCGAGAACAACTTTATTTATAACCTCCATTGCTCTATATTGACAATCATTTGTCTCTATAGCAAAGGTTAAACCGGAGCTGTACTTGATGAATTCCTCATTTGTACCAGTTGGTGTCTTAGTTTTTATGTAACCTCGTAACCCAATTTATTTGGGGGTCAAGTCTTCCTCACTTTTTTGTCCATCCATGTGTTTAGGTCTTATTACTATGTTTATCGAATGAAGAATTGGAATGATTACCTACTTCACAATAGTTTTCTAATCAGCTTCACTCAAAAGTATGTTATGATTTGTGCAGCTAAGTTTGATTTCATAAGAGGTCTGTGTCTGAGGAATCATTTGGAGATCCCCGTAGCATTCATCGTGATTATCTCTGCACAAAACTCTTTGATCTAGTTTGAGAAGCTGTTCCTTTACTATTGTAATTTGAAACAGATTACGCACAGTCACGGTCTCACAAATCCCTGTCGCATATAATTATCCGTTGAGACTACCAGTATCAATAAGTCAGGAGCAAGTGAATAAATTACCATGGTCGCTTACCGTTCCCATAGGATTGAGCTGTATGTCCCGTGATTTAGTACTGATGTGCACGAGATAAATGTGTTGTGGGATGTGAGTGGATGAAAGTGGTGGTAAGCAGGAGCTTGAATGATGATATTATGTTATCGTTTGGGTAAAACTAGTGGTTATTTATTCATCGGAAGAGGGATGGGTGACGGATTTTAAAGCAGGGGTGGTTCGACATGTTAGTAGGAGAGTTTTATCTAGCATGCGATTAGAATTTTTAAACTCAACCGGCTTTGGAAGTATGCCAAGAAAGGCTTTCGTTTTATGAAGAGTTTAGGATTATAGTCACTTGGGGGAGTTAAGTTTTCAGCTCAATCTATCGCAGTCGACTGCATGACATGGTCTTATAAAAGTTGCATTATAAAACTCGGTTCTCCGCCTCCGTCAGAAGGGCATAGTTTCTCCCAGTTTTAAGACGAGAACAAGTATTGCCTTTACATTTATACCAAGTAAACTTAAAAGCGAACGTGTTTTCCAATCATTCCACTTCAAGATTCTTTAAAGCAATTTATTTCTCGTAGCAGACCAGCATAGTTTTAAAACGAAACATCATTGCTCGGTCCTTAATTGAATCCACGACCTTTGCTCCTATGCCAGGCATTCGAACAATTAGATCGAAGAACGTAGATAAAGATCTAGATGATCTGGAACAGAATTACTTTTGTTTCGTAACCTGGGTGACTTACCTGAATTTGAAGGTCGAAAGCGGTGTGAGTGTTTCAATTCTGTCTTTGTCAAAGAAGTTATTATTATTAATATAGCCTCTTTATTTCCATAATGAATGACTTAAAAATATATATATATATATATCATAAGATTACTATTACATAAATGTGCATTATTGTGCATGCATAAAATAACAAAATTAATACAATTCATATCATAATTATAAAGTTACAATCGCATAACAAATAGTTTCTAAATTAATAAAATCATTACTTTCCTTTCATATAGATTTCTAAAATATTGTATAAATTTAATTTTCAAAATAATTTACAATTTCATTTACATATTTCAATATGAACCCTTCAAACGGGTGGAGGCCTCCTCCATTTTGCTCCACGTTTGTCTGTCCTTTTGCCTTTGTGATCCAATATTCACCGGCTTTTCGTATTATTTCATCGAGTTATTCAACCCATTTTTCATAATCAAAGAAGAATGATTAGTTATAATTAGATTCTCGTCTTTTCGAATAAGTGAATACTTATTCGAAAATACTTATTTATTTATTTTATAATTATTGGAAGACTTATTTATTTATTTTATAATTATTGGAAAACTGATAGCTAGGCCATATACAATAGTGTGCTTTATGGTTTCTGTAATATATTCCCTAGAACTGCCATGTTCATGCTAATATTATGAATGTGAAAGTGTGTCGTTCTGTTACCTCTTCACGCTTACACCACTGAACCGATTTAGATGAAATTTGTTATAGAGATAGTTTGAGTCCCGGGAAAGGACATAGGATAGTTTGTATCCCGATATTCCCACGGGGTCGACACTATGCGGGTGAAACCGCAGGGCGCTGCTAGTCATTAATATCAAACTCATTTCGAAGTCATCATTATGATCGTTTCAATACCTAATCGCTAAAATACACACCCCTAAGCCATAATGAGTATATGTCGGTACGTAAATAAATACAACTGCCGAACATATAATATAATTTATGGAAATGAAAATACAAGTGGTTTATGAAAAGGTCATTGCATATAGGAAACACATGCGCACACAAACACCATTTAAACCGAGAAGCAATTTATGCATACCACCAATGTCGAGGTAAAAATTAACAATGTTTTACACCGAGCTGGAAAGCATGAGTCATCCATTAACATGTTTGTAAGGTTATGTACTTGTTTGTAATGTGACATTGTATTTCGTTTGACATCTGTATTATTGGCTTAGACCTAACAGGCTTGAAATTAGTTGAAATGTGATGGAAGTTTTGCATGCTAATGTCTGTCTGATTAATTTTGAAGGATATTGCTAATACATTGCTTCATAAGATCGAAAAATATGTCTGCTCAACAATGTAAATAACGCAATGAATGTTGTTGAACCGTCAAAATTAAACCCATTGCTACTGATAGTGTGTTACTCAATTACCCCGCTGGACCCTCTTGGTGTCGTGAATTTGATGGTTTTCTAATGCACATTTCCCTCATCAAAAACATAAAGGGTTACGTGTGAAGAGAGATCTGGTACAATATTATAGTAAACATGCCATTTGCATCAACCAAGGCTGCGGTAGGTTCCGCTCTGATAATGCCCGAGGCCCAGATGATATTGTATATTTGCGTTTCAACTCAATTCTACGCACAGTACGCGAGGTGGGAAACTAACTTATCAGAACGGGTTACTGTAATATTCCCAAGAGGTGCCTGCTTCTCCAATTTGGGTTGTTTGGCAACTTGTAATTTCGCAAACCCGTTTCCTTATTACAGACAGCGGACCTTCTTGCCGTTTAGGGTGTCCTTCGGAATTGTTCTTTGCATAACAGCGGGAAGTAAGGACGGACTAAGCAACTTATGTTTGAACAATACAGAATTATCGTTCACCGCGAAGGCTTCATTGTTCGTAGTCATTGTTCGATCTCACTGTTGATCCTGGCTTACGGGGATTTGTGGCTAAATTGTGCTGGGCTTGTTTCTAGTTACTTACCTATTGATATTTTATCGGGTTTTTATCTTGGTCTTAACTAGGCATTACATTTTAATCAAATTTTATCATAGCGTTAAAATATTTTAAAATATTAGCCTACAATGACTTGAAAATATTAGCTTGTATAAAACGCAAATGTATGAATATCAATACATAATAGAGGAAACGCATAATATGAGCTCATTGAATAGCGATAACGTTAGTATGATCATTTCCTTAACATAACTTTGAAACAATTAATTTATAATTTTATGTCGATTTTCTGTTTCATATGTTGTTATTCTTCTGTTATTGTACTGACGTCATAAGTTTAAATTGATGACGACTTATTTGGATTCGAAATTAGCAATACGGCAAGTCAGTTATTTATTAATTATTATTCGATTTTCCTTATACCATGCACATAACTCTCATTCTAAATACGCCAACAGCAAAAATGTCATCGAGATAGATGGAAACGTAACCATATTTTAAATAATTCTGTTGTAGTGTTTAAATATAACCTCAAGACAAGACGTCACAAACCGACTTGTTCTACGCGACCTCAAAAATAGGTATTAACATTTGTTTACACGCCACGTCGACGGCTGATTCAATGTATAAATATACCAACTGGATGTTATGGTTTTAACTGTATTATTCCATCAAGCTTTAAGGATTTACACAGTGACATTGACATCTTAAAATCTTGTAGAGCCTTTACCAAAATGATTTACTCACGTAAACTACTGGACCTAGGTAACACGGAAAAGGCAAAAGCAATGAAAGTCAAGTACCAGTCAGGTGAAAGCAAGGGTTTGAACAATACTGAATGTAAATGCACTAAAGAATCATCATCTGCCTAGGCAGATGATTCTTTGGTGCATTTACATAGACTGGAAGCCGACCCCAACATCGGCTCAGGCTCGGGGTCGGCTTTCAGTCTGACCAGAAGCAGCTGAATACCAGCATTTTACATGGAGCGACTGACCACAACCCAGTTATTGGCTAATACGATACCCCTTATTAAGACTGGTTGTCAGACTTTCGGGCTTCTGACGACCCGTAAGGACTGTCAAAGATCCATAAATTACAGCCGGGACCAACGGCTTAACGTGCTTTCCGAGACACGGAGGGGTCTTGGTATGTAAAGATAGTCACCCAACCACGGACCAACCGCGGCTATCAAACCGTGCGGCTGTTATTTCTTAGCCACAAGATGCACTAAAGAATAAAATTAAAAATAACACAAATAAAAGTTGCAAAAAAAAGCTGTCCAGTAAAACTATAATGACCAATGAACACCATTCACCAAACAACTCTATCAGATAAGCTTAGATACTGGAAATACTACTGCTTCCGGGATCTAAACTAGATTAATAATTCAATATATTTCATGCTACAACGCAAAATCTGCCAGGAGCTCGCTCGTTTCCAGTTTTTGAACAAACGATTTTGAACAATGACCAGTAGCATACAAAGTTGTATTTGTTCCGGGTTATCAGACGTGCAATATTCCCCCGTAGACTATGTTCCATTCAAACAGCGATTTTCATTTAAACCAGCTAGAAGTCAAACGTTTGGCGAAATACGAATTTTCATTACGCAATATCGTAGACTGAATGGCAGAGAAAAGAATATGAACATCGGGTCCCATACAATTCGAGCGCGACCGTAGACGTTGTGATTGGCATTTTCAATACTGTTCCGTGGTGGATTTTCATTTCGTCCCTGGCACTTGATCCCTGACATCAAAGTGGCCGCGTGTGTATCTGAAAATATTTTTACTTCTTTTGTATAAGCCTTAGAGTTTTGTAAAGGTTTTCTCCAGTTTCCTTCCGTTTCCGTGTTACTAGCCTGAGTTCAATTGATATACATATACACATGTATAATTGTCTATATCTTCAGTGTTAGAGGGTACACTCACGTTCATCCCTTTCTTCGCAAATGTTGGCTGTTTTCAATTTGAAATCGCGATAAAATGCATCAGGTAGTACAAAGATGTGTTTTAAATATCTATCGAAGAGAATTGCCGTTGCCATCGTCTAACTCGCAACAGAACACACTAAAGAGTTAGCATCGTCTTAACGGGGAATAGTTACCTAATAAAACAGGCGTAAACTACCAAAGTTCACTGTTTTACTGAGTTCTTAAGCTAACCAACAATACAACGGATGAGCTGTTAAGTTGCTTCTGTATTTTTAAGTTGGAGAGAGATGATTTTGTTGGGTTACTTATGGATCGCAAATATTTTAGATTTAATCAATAAAATATTAAACATGTTATACAGGTACATTATTTTTATACCTACACCTTTTTTGATAACAGATTTCCCCAATGTCAAACAGCAACAAACAGAATCTCAAAGAAGAGCAAACATCTTTGATCATAATTATAAAAATCCTTAACACCACCAGACGTTTTCTGCAACAGATATTAAAAACATAACTGTCGTATGATCCACCATACTCACAATAATGACGTCGATTATTTCCGAGCATCCAATCATCAGGTGCCGTCACGCCGGATCGCTCGCTGTATCAATGGCTAATAAATATGTAACACCCATTTATACTGTGCACACAGCTGCATATTTTGTATCACTTATCTTCAATGAGAGTAGCTTTTTGTGGGTTTTATTCTTCGCTAGTTTTGCAGACTTGTTACTTATTTGTCCATTTTGTGTTGTTGCTGTTCTTATGAATCTTTCATTGTCCGTGTGAATTCCCAGTTTTGGAAAGGAAACTATGTTTGTTCTAGACGGTGACAAAACTTGTTTGCAACAGCTACCACCGGATTAACTCTTGTTTTCATTTCGCCTTCTCCCATTAATGTTTATTCCAAACTTTTACATTTTCGAAGTAAAATCATGATGAAGTTAGTTGGGTTTGCCTTCCACTCCGTGATTTGGGACTGCACTGTTTGCGGTCCTGAATCCCAAGGCAGTATTATGTAGTAGCTTTGTGTAGGGTTTCTCTGCCAGACTGAAATCCAAAGAGAAACATTCGTTGTGGTTAGAATTTAGAATAACTGAGAGAATTGTAAATAAGGAAATTAGAATACATTTTACATATTATTTTAGAGTCTCCTTCAAAATTAAATACTTGGTTTTTGCATCGTTTTAAAAATATTCATACAAACAAACCTTGATAATTTTAAACCCGTTGCTATGCACATGCAAGGTCCTCCATAATTGTGCTCATACTAAACTGAGTGTGAATACAAACATAATTTGTGTAAAATATAAAGGCGGGTGTAGCTCGTGATTCACGAGTTTCAACCAGCCTGTCTCCCGCCACGTGGGAGGCCTCGAGATACTTGCACAAGTGTAACTGGTAGTCATAATGGCGAAACTACCTTCGACACGTGATTTACCGTCTGCGCCTGTCGGGACTTAGAAATGTTTGTAAACAGGATGTAGCAAACGATGAGTGGGAATTTAACTTGAAAGGTTCGAAACTGTTATGTAAAAACACTCAGTAATTTGTTAATGCTTCCAGACAATTACTAGACCTAATTTCGGCCATGGCGATCAATTTTGTTGGAGACCAGCCTTCGGCGCGAGAGATATTAGGTATAATGCACAAGTGTGTGCGCAGACACAGGTGCACTCTCTTCTCTCACTCTCATAGTCTGATAGGGCAGCAATTCGACACGACCAGAGACAGATCCGGGGGGCCAACGGCTTAACGTGCTTTCCGAGGCACGGGTATCACACCGCCAACTTCCAAAATCCGGACTGTTATTAAGAAATTCCTAATGGAAACTATTACACTTTGACATCAAACCCAGAACCACAGCAGGAATCGAGCTCAGCAGTCAGTCAGTCACGCTAGCGACCACGAGACCAACGGGGCAGTTTAGCCTGATAAGCTGTTATCGAAGTACAAGCAAAGTAAACTACTACATAATGCAACTAAAGAGATGACATCGTTTCAAACCAAGATTCGACGCGCCAATCCCCGCAGCTTTACTCTAAGTCGATTTGCTTCGTTCTCACTTCGCCCACACGTGCACGTAAAGGATACGCGAACGAATAGACCTGATTTCGCCTCCGCAAATCTTGGTCCATATTATAGTTGACAAGTTAACGATGTTGACCGAGCACGGGCGCTAATTCCATTTATATTGGATTTGCACGACCGCACGTGTGAAGAATAGAGTTCAAGTTCGCATTAAATGTGACCATAAACGCTGCAATGTCGTGATACATACTCGTGTCCAATTCAGCTCTCGATGAAATGCCAACGGAGATTTTCAAGATATATGGTACTTATGTTGGGATTTAAAGTTCAACAATACATTGGTCTCGGTCTTGCTGAAACAAGTGGATTTCTGAGGTGAAAACACAAGTTTTCCCGACATTTTATACCGTTCTTATCTCCTTTCTTGGTTTAAAACCTTATTTGTGGCTAGTGTTTCAAACGAATAGTCATTCATTGCCTTGAAATTGCTGTTTGCTTTCCCTGCAGTTCGCTTAGCGGTTAAACATTGCAACCATTTCATTACCATACCGTATAAGAACGTTTTCTGCAGTATTTCTACGTTACTGCATTTATAGAATGGTGCGCATAGCAAGTCTGCCTACGCAAACGTGGCTGAGTCAACGATCCCCTACTTAGATATTACCGGCCCACGATTCTTGTGCGACACCCTGCGTGTCTTTTATAAGTATAATTTTTACATAATTTCTATCGGATTATTTTTTATTTGTATAGCTGTTTTTATGCTTCTAAGAGTTGGTATGATACTAATATGCTTGGTACCAATCAAAAGTTCCTTCTACTCGGTAACTGGCATCCCATCCCGCATAATATTTGACTTGTTAAGTATTTCTTAACCACATTTTAAATTGCCTACGAGCATGTATTGTGCTCATAATATAATCATTCTATTGCGCTTATGGAAGTAAAGTAGCTGAATAAAGCCCACTTCCAAGAAATTGTGCTTAGAACGTTAGCATAATGTAATCTCTTTTTGTAGTCGTCGACCTTGTTGTGAGTAAACACGGTGGATCTCTATGCGGTGTACTATATGTATAATAGAGTGACGCACGTGCTTGCCAATTTACACGCTACGTGTCGCAACAAAGCCGACCAACCTTATTGTTCTCACGGGAGCACTCCAGTGCTGACATCTGCAACTGAGATTCCTTTTCTTAAGGTTGTGCCATTGTACCATCTCGATATGATTCTTACTTGCTCAGCAACAACTGACCCATTGTTCTACGCAATACAAGGTCGTGTCAAACGAGAACAGTGTAAGCTCTGTAAGGGCTTCGCAATTGAGATACATATTCGGATACGTAATTCACCCAAGGCCGAGGTCACGGATCCACGACCGTGTGTCGAATTGATACTGTTTGTGAGATTGAATCCCATATTGGAACTTTTCTATTTACCCAGTGTAGCGTGATGGTAGCGGTCCTAATTTCAATTCCGTAGCAACGAGCTGGGGTATTGTTACGAACGTTCGTCTGAATAAGTTTGAAAGAGTTTCTATCTAAATCGCGGACCCTCTAAAAAAGGGGCGCATTTCGACGCGGCATCACGTACAGCTTCCAAATGAAATTTCCAAGTGCTAAGAGAGTAACGTTCTCTTGCGCGAAGTCCCCTGAGACCTCAGCTAGCTCGTGAATGGCTGTTGCTATTTGCCTGCACATTCACCAACCCGCTTCATTCCCGCAAAGGATTCTTAACCAGAGGAACAGTATGGATTGGAAACTGTTTCTCTTCCTTTGGCGCGCTCCGCTATATTTATATATGGAATTAATTCTGTCAACGCATTTGTCTAAAAATATTATGTTTTATAATTATGCATTGTACTTTTAAATTGTACTTTATAAATGGAACCTTACTCAACATTTCAAAAACAAAGCTTTATCATCGAAAATCTATTTAAAGCTACCACGTGTGTAAATTTAAAAGTATGTACCTTTACCACGTAGTGTATGTTGTGCTGGCTTCACCTGTCCGTCCAGTTCTATTTATAAACAGAGTGAATTTGGGGTGTGCACAGTTTTAGCCATACCTGTTAGTACTCTTAATTGCCCAGGCTTTTTTTTTTGCGGATGGGAAATCATCAAATTACCCCTCCCGCTCTGGGTGGAGCGGAAGGAAAAACCCACCCGTGTTTCTTCCTTAGCCCTTTATGTTCCGGGCCAGCGGTAACCCTTTCGGACAATCCCGCTGACCCGGCAGGCTTCGGCCCTAAGGGGCCCGTGCTGGTGTCTGTACTATTTGCGTTATTGCAAAAACCACAATAGTTTTTTTTACTGGTTTTATTTTAATTGTCCAGGTTCATTTTATTACTTTGTGCTATAAAAGGCAATGGCATGAATCATAACAGGATCTTTTAATTATTCAGAAATTCGAGGGACGTTTGTGGTAAAACACGCCGGTCGGTTGCGGGGTGGTATTTTTAGAGCGGCCACAGATGGCGAAGGTCGTTCCCGTACAGAATGCTGCTTATTTATTTAACGCCGCGCCGCCGACAAAACGCGTCTGCCTGTCTCTCCCTTTTGCAATGAGATAAAAAAGAATACCATAACTGCCGTTACTAGGGTGGGCGTGGGACTCGATGACATTTTTTAGTATATTTTTTTCCGGTTGCGGTAAAACGCTCTCGATTCATTGTGTTCCGAGGTTCCGACACACATGTGAATTGGCCTGGAATGGAAGTTTGTCCAAAAACATTTTTATGTACGATGTAAACGTATAGCGTTGAACATTGAGCACATTGCTGTTGTTATATGTAAGTAAATAAAATAGAAGAAGGGTCTTACAGGATTTGATGGTATCGACCGTGGAAATTATGTTCACATTTTTTTGCTTTGAGAAATACAAGAGTTACGACTCAGTTGTTCAGTGCTGGAATCGGGAATTTTATATTCATGCTAGCACCGGTTGGAACTTAGGCATCGAGTTGGGTTGGGACGCTAATGCGTTTCGGCTAGGTGAGGAGAGGATTAAAATAAACGAGTTCACTAAAAAATTCAATGAATCCACGTTTTGTGTGGAGTAAATTTAATTTAGATCTACTAAAAGATGTAGGAATCTAGACTAGACTACTAGAGGGGTGAAGTAGAGACAGCATTTGTTACAACAATTTCGTATCTTATCAGAGTAAATATTTCAATCAACAGATATCATTAAATTTCTATTTTGAAGTGTAGACATAGACAAAGGAATTTTCCAAGAATCACCATCAAAGAAAATCAACAACATTACGAACGAAATGTCAGACATTGCCCACTAATAGAAGAATAATATCTTCAGTAGTAAGAAGAAAACAAACATTCCTGTCACATACAATAACTTCATAGTACGGCTGTCACAAGTAGTAAGCTATGTTATTGTAATTAACAATATTCGGGTGCGTGCAGGGCGGAGGCTCGCGTGTTTGGCTTTCATTAGGCTGTCGCCCGCACCCACCAAATATACTCCTGTCATATCGTTCGTGTATTTGCTATCTATATCGGGCCATTGGGCCAGTTATTATGTCTTGGTTATGATTACTGTTATCTTACAGCTTTTGGCTACTATGTTTGTTTATGAGATCCGCATTGGGGTCCCAAAGCAGTGGTGGTGAAACAGTTGTAGTGGCTTTATAGCGTAGCATTTAGAAGCTTGTTTTGAGAATGTCCTATGTATATAAAATTTAGTACAAGTTGTTCAATGAGATACTCCTGTCATAACATTTGGTGTATGTGCTATCTATGTATATCGGGCCATTGGGCCAGTTATTATGCCTTGGTTATGATTATTTTGATTGAGATATTTATGAGATTCGCATTGTGGTCCCAAAGCAGTTGTGGAAACAGTTGTAGTGACTTGATAGTGTGTCATTACCATTTAGGGTAATTAAGAAGGATCCCCGACATACATAGTGGCACTCGTTTATCTATCGGTTCGTCCAAGAGAATCTACATTAGGTAATATCCAAGTAGTAACGTAGCGAACACGTCCGAGTTTTTTTTGTTTATTTTTGCTTTTGTATTTAATACTTAAATACATGGCGTGAAAAACTGTTACTGGAATCCCGCCAATTTTACTTTCATTTATTCAATGAACGCATGTTCTCAGTTTCAATGTTAAATTTATATTGTGATTGAATAATTATTTTTCCGATACAATTAATACGCTAAATGATTGCTTTGGAACCGTTCTGTGGAATCGGAATCAATGTATTTGTACCATACCTACATTATTATTATAACATTATTATTTGTTTCGACACGCAAGCTACAAACAAATCTTGCAAAGACGTCCTTACTTTGAGAAATACGTAGTAACGAAGACAGAAACGATCGCGTTTACCAAAAATAAGTACAAAATAAATTCAAAGGAGAAATGGACTCCATAACTTACAATTTGCTTTGCAGTGACTGTGTCGTGACTCCAAGTTAGCATTTTGTAGACACGCCGCACCCTACAAAATGCCGCCCCTATTTGGAGGGAAAGCTTATGAAATTATACTTTTATTCCCACTAGTCATTTACTTGGGGAAGAAAACTTTTAGGGAATTTCCCCAACCGCCCTGTTATTATTAAATTCACCACGAGACAGTTTTATTTTTTTGATAAGACTGACGAATTCGTTTTACTGTTAGTAATTAATTTGTTAGTAATTGTGTAAATGTTTCGGTCAATCAGTGTCAGGTAAAACATTTAGAGTAACTTTACTCTTGAGGAAAAAGATGTCCGTCTGAAACTAACGATATATCTTCATGACTTGTCAGGAACAAGTGAGGGTAAAAGCAGGTAGAAACTAAAGGCAATTAACAAATTGCTGAGTTAATTACATTATCATAATGGTTTGCGTGAATGAGCTGTTGTGCTATTCTCAAATTCAGTGCGGTATTGCGGTAATTTTACCAAATACGATTGCGGTTGTACCAGAAAAATACTATTACTTTGATTACCTTTACACTTTCTTACATATAATCTTGAAGTGTTTCGACCACTCGACCACACCTCGTAGGCTCGTAGCCCGTGGAATTCTGTAGCGGTATCTACAACAACGCCACATGCGACCAACGCGTCATACTGACGTCACGCAAAATCCTGCATCTCGCAAGCTGAGTTTACCGCGCAACTAGCATAATTTATATACAACGGCCCGACATAAATCATCGGGCAGTTGCCCGCCAGACACAATACCCGTCTGGTCGGAGTTTCCTCCCTTTCTATGGAGGATGAGTGAACTTTACACCCTGTTCTCCATACCTCTATAAATCAATACCTACCGAATCTTTCTTCACGTAAGAATTTGATTCACCATCGCCATCCACAGCCCGACCACCCAGTGCTGAGCATAAGCCTCTCTTTACATGTGCCAATTCCCACGCTCCTGTGGCAACCTCATCCATGTTCTACCCGCAATGGTAACAATCTCGTCCGCCCATCTCGCGGCATTTGAATTTGATTACTTATCAGTAAACTTTGAAGGTTGCCAGGAAATCTCAATTTTGGCGGTTTCCTTTTCAAAACAAGTGTCGAAAATGAACCGAACTTTATTGGAAATTTTCACCCTTCCGCCATTTCTATCGATTTGTTGTGTAGGAATGTAGGATTTAATTGGGGAATTAGTTTAGGGTCTGCTGCTCAGGTAAGGCACGTGCGCTCCTCTGGGAAGGGAAGGTCCAATGTTTTATTTTGCTTTCAATGTTTGACGTTTTCGTGGTGTCTTTGTGTTTGTTCAAAAGTGGTGTTATTAAGTAAACAAGAAGTTCCTTCTACTAAATCACACCACTTAGAAAAGCGGTTATATAGCCATTGATTCGTCAGCGGTTAGAATGATTGCCACTTTATATTAAGACTTTTCGCATAACGGTGGCAGTCCGTAACAATTTTTCTCTGTGAATCTGTTCATTTAGACCTAGATCAGCTCTCAAAACTGCCATTTAAGTGGGAAATAGATCTAAATTGAATCCATCTATTACACTAGCTAGTCCTGAATTGAATGGCTACGTGGTCCACGTGTTCGACAATGACCTCGACACGGCCTCTCAATAAATTCATTCATATTGTATAGACTAACGGCCTTCGCTTGAATTTAGGCAATTCAGCATAATATCTACTATTTGAATGTTTATTTTTATTTTTGATGATATGTTATTTATCTTAAAAACAATTTGACGGCACGGTTGGCGCAGTGGTTAAGCGATTGACTGCTGCGCTGCGTGTCGCGGGTTCGATTCCCGCACGGAACAAATATTTGTAAACTCAAACTCAAACTCAAACTCAAAGCATTTATTTCAATTAAACCAATTACAGGCACTTTTGAATTGTCAAGGGGTCGGTCAGTCAGAAAGGTGAAGCTAGTTGCCCATTCCAAAGCGTAGGTACCTATGGAGAAGAACGGACAAGAAACTCCATGGACACTCTTTTAAATCAAAATAATATGTTTACAAAGTCTTGTTTACATCATTCATGTTAAAAATTATGCATGTGAGAACGATGCAGAACGTTAAAAGCGTCCGTAATGAAAAAAACAATTCAAATATTAGATTAAATTAAAATAAGCCATGGCAGCAAAGAGATGACCAGTCCCTACTGACGGCGCCCGTTCACGAACATGACGCATGTATTAGCACCATTCAGCTCAACCATTTTATAGGGAGCTAAATGATCCAACACACGCGCCACCATCAGCGAGACATTTGAGTGAGCATGACATACTCTCAGCCGCCAGGGCACATTCAAGTCAATGAAAGGCGTACCCAGTAAATGGAAGCTTTATAGTATGTACATAGTACTCACACATGTGCTATGCAATTATACAATACTAGGAGATTGAATTTATATAATGCAAAAAGTGTATTTTAAAATCTTCAGCAGCTTCAACAGTATTTTCCAATGCTAATCAATTTATTTGTGCGTCCTTATGGAGCAGGACCAGCGTTTAGCCAAGCACTTTCATCGGCGATATAGTCCCCCAATTTATAATATGCCTGGCTGCATAGTGTGCGTTTTATACAAGATTTAAATTTCGTTTCATTCAGTTGAAGTATGTCGACAGGTATTTTATTGTAACATTTTAAACAGTAGCCCATGAAAGACGAGTCTACTTTAGCCAGCCTGAAACCTGGTTGAACTAATTGGTCCCTATTTCTAGTGATATAATTGTGTCTTTCACCTCTTTTACTAAAAAGATGTAGATTTTTCCTTACGTACATGATATTTTCATAGATATATTGACAAGGTACCGTCATGATGTTAATATCTTTAAACAGTTCCCTTAGAGAGTCACGCCTGCGGAGGTTGTAAATGGCTCTGATAGCTCTTTTCTGCAGAATAAAAATAGACTCGATGTCTGCAGCCCGTCCCCATAGTAAAATACCGTACGACATGATACTATGAAAGTAACTAAAATAGACCAGTCTCGCGGTATCAACATCAGTAAATTGACGGATTTTTCTCACAGCATATGCTGCTGAACTTAGCCGTCCTGCAAGGGATGTTAAATGAGGACCCCATTGAAGCCTTGAGTCGAGCGTGATCCCCAGGAAAACAGTTTTATCGACGAATTCTAGTTTCTCTTGATTCAATACTATTTCACAATTACTACTTTTGACATTTGGTAAAGAAAATCTTATGCACTTCGTTTTTTTCCCATTTAATACTAAATTATTAGCAGTGAACCAATTTTGGATCTGCAGTAGGGCGTTATTTACGTCGTCAAGATTTGATGCACGTCTATTAATTTTAAAAATCAAGGAGGTATCGTCAGCAAATAACACCATTTGTGGTTGGGTTTTTAACAAGTGGGGTAGATCATTAATATATACTAAAAAGAGGAAAGGACCTAATATCGAGCCTTGTGGTACACCCATTTTTACTTTTAAACCGAGTGAATTGACACCATTTATTTGAACCTGCTGTTGTCTATCATTTAAATAAGATTTTACTAAACTGAGCGCAAGTTTACCCAGTCCGTAATGCTCAAGTTTTAAAAGTAAGGTTTCGTGTTCGACGCAATCAAAAGCTTTGGAGAGGTCACAAAAAATCCCTATGGCGTCTTGGGACTCTTCCCAGGCCGTAAATATGTGTTTTAATAAGGTGACACCGGCATCAGTCGTACAACGTCCCTTGGTGAAACCGTATTGTTGGTCGTGTAATATTTTATTGGTGTTAAAATGATTGAGCATTTGGTTCAGCATCACCTTTTCAAATACCTTGCTGAAAACTGGTAACACGGATACGGGTCTATAATTATTGGTATCTTTACTGTCCCCCGATTTGAAAAGTGGTATTACCTTACTGTATTTCATTAGATCAGGGAAGACTCCTTGATCCACACACAAATTAAATATTAATGCTAAGTACGGCGCTATAGTCTCAATAATGGAGGTACATACTTTGATAGACATTCCCCATATATCTTCGGTTAATTTGATCTTGATTTGCTTGAAAGCTTTTATTACTATTTCAGGGTTTATATGCTTGAACTTAAATTCAATCTGGCAGGATGGAACGTTTGCTTTTAATAAATCAATAGAACGTAAAGGCGAGGAATTTAAGATTTCAGTAGTTTTATGTGGGATACTGGTAAAGAAATTTACAAATTCTTGAGCAACATCTTTGTTAGTGCTTATGAGACCACGCGAAGTCTCTAGTGCGAAATCACTATTATGTCTTTTATTTCGGTTAGTTTCATCATTTATAATTTTCCAGACCGTATTTATTTTATTATCGGCTGATTTAATCTTTTTGCTAATATGCAAGGCTTTAGCTACCTTGCAGGTATTTCTAAAAGTTTTAGAGTAGGTAGCAACGTATTTATTAAAAGTTTCGGAGTTAATATAAGGCTTAAGGCCATACAGCTCAAACAATTTCTCTCTACTTTTCCTAATACCCTTAGTTGCCCAGTCACTAAACAAAAAATTTGGGCAAATAGTTTTAGTTTTCATCTTTAAAGTGTTATTGAACTCGGTGCGCACTATCGAAAAGAACTCCTCATATAATTCATTCACATTGTTTTTAATATGGCCTGGTACACCTAACTTACTAATTAAGTTATTATTAAATCTATTTAGATTGCTTGGTGTTATTTGTCTAGTTTTTGTCTGAATTTTTTGTAACAGTGTATTGGACTTGAACACAACGGTTTGACCGCTGTGATCAGAAGGGAGATAGTTTACAATGGCTTTATCTAAGTAGTCGCAGCAACAAAAAACATTATCGATACATGTAGCAGAATTTATAGTTATGCGAGTTGGTTCTGAAAACACATTTGACAAATTAAATGATTTAAAGAGACTTAATAATCGACTGCTATTTGAACTATTCTCTAAGATATTAATATTGAAGTCACCACAGATAATTAGCGATTTTTTACCAGTTCCAAGTTTTGCTAGAACATCTTCCATTACTGACTCAAATATGGAGTAGTTTTGATAATTAGGGGGTCTGTAAACGCACACTATAATATGCTTATCTAGCTCAACACAGGACAGTTCAATGTTATGTTCAACCGAAAGATCAACTATATCTTTACGAGTCTTAGATTTAATAGAATTTTTTACTAAGATTAATGAACCCCCACGCAGCATAGATTTTCGGTTAAAACAACTGCCCACACTATAATTTTCATAATTAATTAGCATTTCATAATCTTTCAACCAATGTTCAGTTAAACAAATAATTTCAAACATGGTTTTTTCTAAAAATAGTTCAATTTCTAATTGTTTGGATGAAAAACCTTGAATATTTTGATGAAATAATTTCAAGGAATTCTGCTTAGACCCTTTTTTACACTTTACTATTTGAGAGCAAGAAGGCACCTTGTTGTTGGTAGGAATAACAATATTGTTACTGGTATCTTCTGTTGTCTTACTAACTAGTTTAAATCAACATCCAGAGTGAGCCCCGAGACTCCCATGTCATCACCAGGCAATGATAACCCAATCCCACTACTTGTGGACCCCACATTAGAACTAGAATTTGCCAAAGTGACACATGGATCCTCCTTCGTACATTTATTGTAAATAGTTATAGCATTAGTGCTACAGTTATTTCGGGTGACCACCTGTACATTAGAATTATTACTAATAATTGCGGTGTTAATTATAGTACATGACTTCGACATACTACTTATGTCTGAGTTTATATAAGCTAATAGCCTCGCTATTTTGTGTCTAAACCTAATGGGCAGATACACTGTATTCCTTGTCGATTTCAACTTATCAACAAAACTGTTGGTGTCAAAAAATATAAGTTTGTCACTGTAGTGACTTACTAAGAAATGCATGTGCTTATTAAGCATATGTATATAATTGTTTTTTCTATTTGATAACCTCTCAAAATATGGAATGTATGACCTACAAGTAGATGTTCCGGGTCTGGTTGTTTGTGTACGTGAATTTAAATGTTTGTAAACGCACCCTCAATACAGGAGCAATTCCTAGTGTGGGGCAACGTTTTTATTAAAAAAAAAAAAAAAAAAAAATTGCAGCTGGGGGTTTCTCTGTTCTCTCTTTTCTGTATTATGTATTGTGATGTTAAATGGGAGTCAAAGATTTCATCTATCTAAATCCCGTACCAAATTGGCCTTGAATAACGTTTGATCCCAAGATTTAGAAATACCTCTCTAGGCTTTTATTTCTTTATTGGATTCTGAACGAAAATCTGTAAAGGGCTTATTGAAAAAATCGAGTAACTGCTGTTGGAATCGCGTAAGCCCGAATCTTCAAAGCCAAAACAACACCGACTGAAAATACGTGGAATAACGTAAACGCAAACCCAACACTCGGTCTAAATCGATCCGAGTTATCTGGGTCCGAGGATAACACTTCTGCAGTATCGATAAGATAACGTAACATTCTTTAATGGGCAAGTAACTGTATCAGTATCAACACGGTGACGTCTCCGAGGTCGCTGCTCGGTCGAATCGATACGCGCGGACGTGGCTGGCACGTCACTAATGTTTACGTTCCGTTTCTAATTTGACCGATTCGATTCGTTACTGATGCGAGTTTACATTTGAACAGACAAATGTTTATCGATAGGTTGGCGAATAATCGGTATCGCTTCTTCAACCCTTTGATCTCCTGTTTTATATTTTGAAATGTCCTAGACATTGCAAACGATCAATTCACTGCCAATGTTATATCAATTCATGAATCTGTGTTTAATAATCATAACATCAGACGTGCGGTTATTGTCTTGAATGGCAATTTACTTTTATTACTATCGTAGATTGGTTGTTATTTATTCTGTCACGATAAATCCAATACAAAATTAGTATTGGGCCCGAAGAAGAACAAAGTAAATCGTTTAGCGCAAAAACTTCGTTTCTCGAATCTGATTATCTCCGAGCCTGACAACGTTTTGTTGCTCCTCGTAGTCGTAACATATAGGAGAAACTACTACGTTTAAGTAGGTTTACTTTGAAAATTATCCGGGCTTTGGCTTTCTTTGTGGGCGCAGCACTTCCTCTGTGCAGCTCGTATTGTGAACCGAGACGTTCAATGGTCGTGTAAGCCGCTTTTGTTCTTTTATTGAATTCAGTGAATTGAGAGTCGCTCAGCAGAATTCCAATTCAAGTGGATTTAAAGTTTTATGACGTATCAGTAAAGTTCTGGGTTTAGACATTCCCATAAAGTTTCGTTGGACATAAAACTTTTAAATGTCCCATTGGAGTGTTTATGGAAGAAGTTGGTTTTATTTTTTAGAGGTTACTTTTGAAAACTTTTTACATCGATGTTTTTGCTGAAATTTTTCAACGAACCAACCGACTAATAAACCAATTATTTGTTTCAGGTACATAATTTCGCTTTTTGGAACGGAGATCGGATTTCGATGCAATTTATGGGTAACCGTATACACCAATTAGGGCAATTAGTAAAATATCAAACGAAACCTTTTGAAATAAAACTTCATCGTAGCGCAAATTGGGACAGGTTTTTTTAAATCACAGTAGTGTTTTTTTTAGAAACTCTCATGAAATATTTAAAAGTACATATTATATTTGAAGACCAAATTAATAGAGCTGAAGTCAATTTTAGTTATCTCAATGTAAGGAAAATGTTTTCCTTAATATAAAGCGAAAATATTCTTGAATAGGTACGCAATATTTTCATTGTCGATGAATACAAAAAGGATAAAACTGTTCGCTCCACGAGCAACGTACAGAACAGTGACACTACGTAGTTTGGATCAATATGTAGTAGCAGAGCTTTAGATAAATAAGACTTATATTACTGTTTATTTACCTACGCCTTTCCAACAAGAGAATCTGCTGGATCTGCGTTAAGTAGCGTTGCGACATCCACAAAGCTTACCGTCTCGGGAAAAAATGTAGGGGTGAACGCTAAAGACGTATTATTTCACGAAAACACGCATTCTCGGCCCAATTTTTTTTTGACGGTGTCATTTCATAAACATAAGAATATGCTGTTTCCATGTACCGTTCTTATCTTTGAAGATATTTTATGCGACGCCTATATAGGGGAGCGTGTAGAATTAGTATTCACTCTGCGTATCCACTGAGGGGCGAGGTGTCAAGTTCGAACGAAAAAACTCCCTCAGGGATGGCAGTAAGGCATTATAATGTCATCTGTTGCTTGTCTTGAATTAATTTTGCACATATTAAAGTTAAATTATTTTTGATAGGTTTTTTCTGAGAAAATGTTTTGGAACATTGTAACAGAAACGTCTTGTAGGTAACTAAGGACCAAACCCTTCAGGGGATGCATATTATCCTTGTCTTACGTAATGAAGTTTTTCAAGATGTCTTCTATTTTAAGACGCTGAGTTTCACGGGACATTGTCTTTTGTGGGACGTTGCTTTTTGCGGGAAGATGCCGTTTGCCAAAGGTCCATTAGAGAAACTTTTCACAAAGCTTTCTTTGAAGCTGGCTGGTAAAGTTTTGTTTGATACTGAGTTCTTCTTAATTATTGGTCTCCAATTTTGACCTTTACCGACGTTATTTAATTTAACTTTTTTTTTTATTTCTCGAAAACTAGACGAAGGGCACGAGCCTCTCGAAACCAGGAAAATTCTGAAAATCTGATTTTGTCATTAGATCCATTATGTGATTCAATTTGAACGATAACGAAGTTTTGCTTCTTGTTTATGTAGATCGGTTCAGTGTAAGGATCTCTCTTTTTCGAGAGAAAAATATTAGGTTGTTTGCCAAGGGAGCAAATAACTATTTTGAAGGCGAAAGGGATTCAAAGTACGTCACTCGAGCTACGTCTACTTTAATCACCCTCTATGATAAAATAAGTAAGTGAAACTTATGAATAAGAACAGTACGCTTATTTATTTACATACAATTTTGAGTAAACAATTACGAACGACGTCAAAATGCTTTTCGCGCGTTTTTTTTATTTTTTTCACAAACTTTTACTAACAATATCCACATTCCAAATTCAAATCACTTTTAGTCCCTAGGGATTAAAGAGCTATTTTAGTCCCTCTTTACGAAGAATACACTAATTCTTTAAGAAAGATGTGATAAAAAATATATTTATCGTCGCTAATTCGTTTATAGGTAGCACAATCGGTTTCTAGACTTCGTGACCATGGTTACAGATACACAGCTGAAACTCGATTATAACTAAGTTTTCATCCACTTCCCTCTGTGATTTGGCACTTACATGAAACTACGAAACAGCGTCTAAACGCTGTTGTTGTGAGTTGTTTTGATTACAATGATGAATATCACTATTATATTGCGTAAACACACCTATTAACAGCACAATATTCTAATAACGTTAATAGACAGAGCATTCATTATGTAAGTAGTAATTACGTTTGTAAATGTCAAATTAAAATAATAAAGACGTATTGCGGGTTGTTACGTCGCAACTTAGCTAATTACTTACACTGTGTGTGCTTTATTATTTACTGTAGGTACTAGTGTTTTACAGTGTAGCAGAATTTTTTGACTATTTTCGTATTGTAAATAGTAATATGTACTTACTAATTACTGTGAGCGCCTCCACCAGACCACCACTATGTGCAGCTGCAAGACTTCTAGGTTCCCTTTGACAGGTAACCTCCACAGTACTCTAATTAATATGTATACTTGTGCTACAAATATGAAAAGTAAAACACAAGAACAAAAATGACAGTTTGATATATTTTCTATACACAAGAACTGTCAAACGTCAATCATTATTTCTCAGATAAAAGTTACCGAGACTATTGAAAAATCGGCCCTAAGACTACTAATACCTACTCCATGCTGTGCTTTGATCAGTTTTGACTCAATTTATGTTTATGTTCACTAACGCAACAGCAAACCAACATTCTGTTTTACAGTGTTCTGACAGGATTCATGCACAAAAACCTAAAATTAAATCTATGTAAAATGTGTAATGTGCACGAGAACGCATAAGGACAACACATAAGAACGAAGCAAGTTAATATAAAGATTGTAAAAAGTGGTTAATCTGAGAGTAATCTATGAAATTGCCATGTTATTGTATGATATGTAACCTTCCCACTTGATGCATGATTTCATTCAGTTTCAGTCAGGTATCCTGTCAGTAAGATAAAGTATCAAACTCTCCTAATTTATGGAGATGCTCTGTTCACATCAACATGAGAAGTAAATACACGTGTTGAATTCACAAGCATTCACACGCGTTACTACTTTGTATCTCAAATAGCAAGAACTTGTTAAATTTTCGCTTCACTTTCAGCGGAAGATTACTCACAGAGGAATTTCCCCGAACTCATTTATCAGAAGTATTTAATAAATAACATACATAGATATTATCGGACTGCTCCCAAAACTGTGAAGGAAAACATCGTGAGGAAACCGGCATGTCCGGAACTAAAAATTTGAAGACATGTGACATCTACCAACCTGCACTGGGCCCGCTTGGTAGATTATAGCCCACTCTCTCTCACAAAGAGGAGGCCTGTGTCCCAGCAGTGGGAACATTATAGGCTGATAATGTTATATATATATCTTTGTAAAATAAAGACCCGTATATGGAAAGGGAAGATTCTAGAATATCAACAGGATGGAAAATTATCCTAGTGGGCTGAAGCGAGAGCTACAATGCATTGCAAAATTCTAAATAAACTTCAACACATTACAGTTAATAAACGTATCGCCATTTTTAATATCATTCAGCACGTGACGGTTATCGCATTGTGTGCTAACGTTTGATAAGCCAATATTAATCATGTTCCAGTTGTTATAATGATGTTTTTTGAGTGCTCTATTGAATGTAAATTTTCATGGAAAAGTAGGTTAAGCCCAAGGACGTGGTTCAAGGTTGGAGCTTCAAGGTTTCCGAAGGACGTGAGAGGGAATTGAAAGCAATAAGTCGATTTTAGCCACTTCAGACTTCAAGTATTATTTCTTGTAGGTATGTTCTGAGACATTTTCTGTAGGTACCGACGGTTTTATAAACAGAATTTGCTACCATAATCAAATGAAAGTCAGCAAAAATAATAAAATTAAACTAGTTTTCCTTTTTGTGAAATAAAAATCCAAGTTTCCTATAAAATTAAAACGGAACGAATTTAATCAGCCATTTTCAGTTTTTCCGCAGAATTCAGTGTTTCTAAAAACTAGTTATCGGTACCGGAGTATCCAGAGGTAGAATAATTGAAACTATTTGGAACACTGAATGTTATGCCATTTCCATAAAGGTTTTCTCGGTAGCGTTTGTGCAATAGGTACCTACCCACGCTTTCGTGGAAATTCGCCGAATTACTGGGCGGTATGCTCTATTTGTTTTAGTTTCTGCGAAGGATTTTCCGGGAGTTTGGTTTTTTTGAACAAGTAAAAACTGTTTACAGTATATTGGAAGTAGGTATTGTAAAGTAATTAAAACATTTTTTTTAAGGCTGATATACCTAAAAGAAAATACAGGAAAATGTGTAATGACTGTTTCAATTCCAAGAAGCCATATGAATCGCATTTGTTTATGGAAAATGTATGGGTCGATCGAAGGTTAAGCTACGCTTGCCGAGGTCGGCCCGTGGATGGGTGACCATCCATACGTATCGAAACCCCTGCGTGCCACAGAAGCCTGAAAGTCTTGCCATGGCCCATCGTATGACCTGTGGTATGACCCAGAAACTAAGTTGTGAAGGCCAGTTATGCAGTCCCTCCAAATAAAACTGGTATTCAGCTTCATCCGGTTGGACTGGAAGCCGACCCCAACATAGTTGGGAAAAAGCACATGATGTTCCTGGAAAATAAGTTAAATTAAATCTGCCTTGTAGCATTTCATGTCGAGACAGTGAACTTCATTTCCCGACTATTTGGTATAATGTCTAAACAAGCCTGAAATTAAAGAAACATCAAGCCACATTAACATGTACGACGTAGCGATTTTTCACACTGATAACTATTCCCTGCCGCCATTTTACGTTTTGTTTCGCTTTCCCGCCATTATGAGACATGAACATTACAGAGGCGTTTAGGCGATATGGCACATTTTATGGAAAGCTAACAGTACATTAGGTAGTTAGAACTGTTCCTAACACTGTTCTAAACACTTTATTATACTGTAGAAGCAATACAGATGAAGATTAGTTTTTCACTCATGTTCCTAAGTTAGGATTATTTTAGTTAGGAATCCTAACTAAAATAATTTCAGCTGTCTTGAAATTGTGTCTTAAACAAGACTAGCATGAAAGGCTTGTTGCAAGGATAATACTTATCATCAAATTCAATTAAGTAATCTAAGCACCCTAATTCAGTAAGATTATACGATTGTGGTTACTAATTCATTAATCTTCACAAAGTTATTGTTTAATTAATCCATTATTGCTTAGTTAAATTAATTGGAGTTAACTTTGCCTAGTATTTGGTTTAACTCCGATTGAATAAGTTACAGTCGAATCAAATTTTCCTCAAGTTAGCTTTTATGTTGCCATTGTAAAAGCGACCTTTAAATTTTTATTTCCCTAACTTTGGCAGAAAACGGGAAAGTGTGTATACAGCATTATCTAACTTATATTACTGTTGGGAATTTTAAAATAACTTGCGTAAGTAAGATCTTAAGTTAGAATCCTTTGAATAAGCAAGAGAGGGGAGGGGGTAATGTGACATTTTCTTCTTCGTATTTATTATTTACATTCGCTTGGGAAAAGGCCAATCGAAACTAAAAGAGTAGGTTCCAAATAAAGTCTGGCAATAATGAACTAAGTTCTACTACTTATATACTGTTACAAAATCAAAGTTTGCTTCGATATATCGTTCATTCTTTTTCTCAAACGAAAGGCAGATCTCATACTACCCACGCGGATCGGAACTTCTCTACGCCGTAGATGTCTCAAAAGGGCGTGGCTTGAACAGTGAATCTATGTATATCTATTTCTATACATTTCAATAAATAAAATTGTGTGTCTGTTTATTATGTCAAAATAACAGCTTATTAAAAAAAAACAATTTTAAAAACGTATATTTGCCTGCCTGAATGTTCCGGATAATCTCAAAAGCGGCTGGACCGATTTGACGGGACTTTCCCTAGCAGATAGCTGATGTTTTATAATAATAATTATTATTTTTCTAAAATAAAAGTAGCCTCCATGAGGAAGCTACTTTTACTTTAGAAAAAGAATTAGTAAAGAGACACTATTGTTTTTCGACATCTTATCGAACGAAGTCGCAGGCACAGCTAGTCGACCTTAAATTAAATTCACAGTCCTAACTTTATTTACCTGATTTTTAACATCATTCATCACAAAATTGCCATCAAGCAAACACATTACGGAAGTCTAGAGGTCTTAAATCTCTTAAATGTGACCTATTTTCTCCAAAATGCGTCGCGAATTCCCCTCATATGCTCAACCCACATACTGCACCGGTGGCTCGACTATGTTTTTCAAGCGTCTTAGAATTTTCATATCATTACCGCGGTTCTCAGCGTTGGCGACGAACTGGAAAATTAACGCAAATTCCCCATCACGAGCTATTTATCCCTTTGAGTGGCGAGCTTCTCACTACCCTCTCCTGTGATAAATTGCGGCATTATCTGATAGTAATTAGTGTTGTCTTTCTTGTTTGCAGCGTTATGACGTAAGGATGTCGTTTATCATTCTATTGTTCCTCTTCTCAGTAAAAGGGTAGGGTTTTGTCTAAAATTATGTTTCTTGTGATGAACTCTGTGCACTATCTTTTGTTGAGATTGCACTTACTCCTTAGTTTTTAAACCTATTCATTCAATATTCGATTAAGGGCTGATTTTACCAAAGTCGGATATCTTTTATCCGTGGAATAAAATGGACGTCTGACAGTTCTAGTAGGTATGGAAAATCTGTCAAAAATTCAAAATTAATTCATTAATTAATAAAAAAAATAAGAATGAGAATTCTTAGTCTAAGACTTAATGTATAAAAGTTTGGTGGAATGCGCCCTAAATGTGTGGTAAATCTCAACGTTTATGATAGTTTTTTGTTATAATTATTTATTTATCACTGAGAAGAGTGAACAGTAAGTATCACACAGAAGAGATTTCACCCTAGATTTTCTGACTTAATCAAGTTTTCTGAATTAGTATTAGTTTCCGTTTCTAGGTGTTCAACGATTTCTCTTATTATTTTGTCAGAGCCTGAATTGTAGCCCCATTTTTATGCCTTAATTACAATGAATGAGTTGGTCTTTTTCACCTGTGGTCGGTTTTCATTGAATTTCTTGTTCATAATGTTATTTCTCGCACAGTTTCTATACAATTTTCGACAACTTCGCTTCACACTTGACAACGTTTAATAACGACACGATGTAAATTAGTCAAGTTGTCAATTTGCCCGTAATAAAGCGGGTTTGATTGAGTAACAGGCACTTACGATGCTTCCTCTTTAATTAATTATTAAGTGTAGATGTTTTAGCGATAATAACGTTTCCAGTCGTTCCACTGCTGGGCCCGGTTTATTGATTATATATTCAAATTTTAATATCAATTACCGTAACGTAATGTGTCTGTTTCACTTAGTTATTTAAACGTCGCGTCGTTTCATTTGCGTATTGCCTTACAGACTATTAAAATGCCCTACTTAGCCCTAAAGGGGTTTCCTGGTTTAAAGCCGCGGCACGCTTCACTGAAAAGAATTAAGTCGTGGCTTCATTAGTAAGAGAAACTCTACAATTGAAATGGGTCGGTATTATGGGGTTTAAGCCCTTTATAACTCAGTCGACTTTTGATAAATATTCTAGCTTAATGAGATTCATTTCGTATGTTGTAGCGTCTAAAGTAAAATCCTAAGAATAAATATTACATTATTATTAGGATTATAGCTTTTAGGCCGTTTGATTTTAAGTCGTAAGCCAACTTAAAAGGAGAAAAGAGGTCACAGCTTCTCAAAGCCTAACTGAATAAGGACAAAGAGACCTCGTGTGGTCACAACTACTTGGCTTCTGTTTGTAAACTTCAATTTTTTTTTAGTGTGTGTTATGTAGGTAGTATGGAGAGGATTTGATTCATGATTTCCAAAAAAATGCATACATGGCGTTGTTTTAGGCGTTACCGGAGGACACAAAATGTATCAGAACGAAGCGTGAAATAAATTATAATTTTTATGATCGGTTTTAAAACAACACGTATTTAGCTCCTTTGTATCCGGAACCACCCCTTGTTTGCCTTGGTTTATTATGTGATGCGCTGGTGCGCGAAGGCTCTGGTTCTGCATTACGCATAGGTGAATAACCTTTTATACCTGGGGAAATCTTCATGGGGACTAACCGCCAAGCGCCGAGGGAATGAGAAGGGTTACGTCGGACATTCATCCATTGAAACCACGAGGTTATAACTCCAACCATCACCCTTACAACTTTAGATTGGCCACATACATCACCCTTACAAATTTAGATTGGCCACATACATCAGTAAATAGAGATAAGTGGAAGGAGGGAAAGCCTTTGCCCTGGACTGGAGCACAAGCGGCTGATAACAATAACAACACTTGGAACAGGGTGCGGGAGTCGCTCACAAATTCATGACTGAATAAATCCACTGCATCTTCCAAAGAAGTATTTTAATTTTAACCTTGGCCGTGACCGTACTGACCAAAATATTATCTTTGTAAAAAAATGACGTGCGTCATTCTACGTATGCTTGCATTGATCGTAAATATAAAGCAGGAAAATTCTACCAGAAATATCGTCTACATCTCGCATCTTTAATCTCTTGTGTGTCATACATGATTTGTTGTCTGTCATGAGATGACAGACGCAAACAAAACTGTTTAGCGACAAAGTTATTATCCAATCAGCCATGAGTTGAAGCAAATTGTTTTATACTCAGTTACTCAAAATGTTTTCGTGTCGCGATAAATTGAGCTGGTTATCAATGATGTCAGCTTTTGTGTATAGTTTTATCGTGTTTATGATGATGAGTCATCCGACGTTTTTTTTTCTATGTAGGGGAAGTAGTGTAATTGTAGTAGATTTTTTAATTTTGTTGTATTTGTGTGTGTGCATGTTCCGGTTATGTTTCTGTAAATCATTTGACCTTATTCTATGTTTTGAATGAATGCGACTGCAAAAGCCTTCATATTAGCATGTTCTCCAACCGCACGAATAAAATTCATGAATGCATGTATTTATTTTCAATGTACTCAACTTTATTGCTTTTGGCAGATGCAAATTCGCGCCATATTCACATGTCACCGTCTCATCGGCGGCGTTTCAACGCGAGCTCAGTTGGAACACGCCGAGCCACGGGGGCGCCGCCCCGTGACGTCATCGCCTCGCCCGTAGCCCATTCGGCCCTTAATATAGGGTAAACACGACCCTCGTGTCATGTTTGCCATGCTCGTAGCCTGACGTGTGCCACTATTTGACGCCTACCGTTGATTTCAGAACCTGTTCTAACTTCATTTTCCGCGGACGGCGAGGCCATGATGTCACTACGTGGATTGACGAATATTAAATTCAGATTTGGATAGACGCAGCTGAGGAAGGCTACCCACAAGCCTGCTAGCCTTTGCGATGACTCGCCTACACTGCTTCTAATGTTATTTAAGGACTGGTCATTAACTTGGATGGTCATTAATTTTGCCAGGTGGGTGGGTCGACGTGGTAACAGAAAATGAGATCCATCCATAACTCGTGCATGTTGTTTGAGTTTAATATAAACGTAGAACTGCTTATTTCGAAAACGTATCTTTTCATGAATTTCCTTTGTAAAATACGCAAATTGTGTTTTAAGTAGACTTGAAACGCTATTTCATGTTATACATACTGTGGTTTGCAAACGCCCGGTCTGCATATTGTTGGAAAAATATACTTAGAAAACACAAAAAGCTAAGTAAAATTGTGCACTCACAAGTTTTATGTGTGAAAGCAAACTTCTACTTTCCGGAATTTCTTTACACGTGTTTTCTATGCTCGGCAATTGGGTGAATTTTGTAAGTAACTTTTAATAAAGAACTGTACAACGTCTCCGTAATAAAAGATCACAAAGTTTTCCAGTTAAAAAGGCTCGTCTCCAAGGGATATCTTTTTCTTTTTGTCACGGGCATACAAACATTTGTATGCGGATCTTTTACAGAAAACTTATCTCATTACAAGTTTCGTAAGTTTTGTCCGAGTAATTATCATAATCATTGTCACTGTGTTCTTCACTATCACGTTTCTCTCCGAAGATATTTTGAAGAAACTCTTTAAAACATGAACCCTTTTAATCTGTTTTGACTCTCATATTGACGGCTAAATCATTGATAACGGGTAGATAAGTTAAATTTGCTAACTTTGAATTTGAGATTTAAAATTATAAGTCCTTTGATTTTAAACAGTCGCGTCTAAATAAAATACGTATTTCGAAGAAATCAAGATGCCAATTTGTAAAGAAAACTTATTAGAAACATGATTTCGTATTAAAATGACTTTGAGGGAATTTGTTAATACTGCGTTTGACGTATTTAGTAGACGAGAAAATTATTTTGTCTTTGTTCTTTGCTTATATTTAACTTCACAAATACTTCGTTTATGGAAGACTTACTCTTGTCTACCACTTCGTGCGCATAATTAGACGAGTAGGATCAATATGGTAAGTACTGTAGTGTCTGTAGACCTACCTTTAGCAGCAGATGCAGGCTGGTCATAATTGTTTGGATGTTCTATTCGAACGTTCAAGCAAGTGTCAAATATTTTAATATGATGTTTTTGGTTTAAGACAAAAAGTGCTAGAAATAACGTGAACCTGTAAAGTCTTCTTAATAAATATATTATTAAACTGTGGAGGTCCCGTCTGGACCTTCACACCATACCATAAAGACACCCTAAAGAATAACACACGGAAGACACAGAGATTAACTTACCTACTAGAAATACCCTATTAGAAACCACTGTTTACGCGTGTCTGAATCTGAGCAATAAAAAATATGTGTCGCAAAATATAATAAATGTAGTTTCTTCTCCAAAGGCGCTTTCTGTGAAACAAGGTACATATTATCTGGAAACAGTCGTTTCTATGAACGAAGTTTACGGCAAGAAGTGCTATCTATGAACAGAGATCTCTGTCAACAGTGCTTCCTATGGACAGAGATATCAACAAACATTGTTTTCTATCAACAAAGTTTTCAGCGAAACGTGCTGTCTAGGAATAGAGATTTCTATTAGCTTTGCTTTCTGTATGTAGTCGTATCGTACAGACGTGTTTCTATCTTAGGTTCCACACAGGTTATAGGTAACCAGTCCACATTAGCCACCCAAACTCATAATCCAATATCTTTGCTTGCATACCCTGTAAATTGGCCTACACCAACTGTAGGTTGTCCTTGGATGCAGTTGCATAGTGCGAACAGGGAGAGTCGTCGATTGGTGCCTCATTTCACTAACGGGCTTCTGCGAATTGGCTTCGGCCCCTCGTACGTTCCAAAGGTCCGGGGTCCCAGGGTCTAACGTCAAGAGACGTAAAAAAATAAAATAATTCAATCCTGTTTTAAGTAATTATATAAATGCTATTATTCAAAAAATTTGTAAGCCGTAAGGTAAAATATTTTATAGGTATCTGTACTATTATCATGAAAAACCCATCTTATTTTTATACCTACATTTAAAGCAAACACATTATTTCTATATCAAAGGATCTGTATAGTCGCTACTTGTTATCAGTTTAAAAGAAAACGAGTAACGACATTTTTAACTGAACGTCATGGTTGTCGCTTGCGCAAGCCACGGGTCATGATCATTAGAAAGTGGCCTTTTATACTTTTTGTGTTCTATTGTCTCTTACTTAACGCAACTAAAACGTTTTTTATTGTGATTTCTATTTCTACAAAAGGATGGCTTATCGTTTGCGCAGATGATGATAATATCTTCTGACGTGGCCATTGTGGTTATGGACTTATATGAACGTACAAAGTCCAGCGTTAATAACGTTGAGATTGTATTGTATAAAAATATTTGCTTTATTGCTAGCCATGATTTTACGAAACTTATAGCCTTTGCATAATCAGCCTGTGCACCTGTGCGGAGCAGTGGTGGCCCAGTGGTATCGGCGGACAGGCGCTTTACTTTGTGTAAACTATTTCATCACCACTGCTCTCAAAACGGTGAAGGAAAACATCGTGAGGAAACCGGCATGCCCTAGAACCAAAAATTCGAAGAAATGCGACATCTACCAACCCGCACTGGGCCAGGGTGGTGGATTACCTACGGGCCCCACTCCCACACCGAGAGGAGGCGTGTGTCCCAAGCAGAGGGGACATTATCATAATTCATAATCAGCATATATAATGTTCCCACTGCTGGGACACCGGCCTCCTCTCGGTGCGGGTTGGTAGGTGTCACATTTCTTCGAATTTTTGGTTCTAGGACATGCTGGTTTCCTCAAGATGTTTTCCTTCACCGTTTTGAGAGCAGTGGTGATGAAATAATTTACACTAAGTAAAGCGCATGTCTGGGTTTGTTCGAACCTACGAACCGTAAGTCGCGGCCGTTACCACTGCTCTCACGAAACTATAATATCTATCGGAAAATGCATCCCAACAAATGCTCTAGACTTACCTTGAAGAATATTGAACTAAAATCTTCCCTCACAGAGATTACTGGAAGCCTTTCCGAGTACAAAGCACGATATATGTGAGAAGAATGGCTGTTGTTTGTCTTTTGATCCGAAACATCACTCGTGAAATAAGAATCTTAAAACTTTTTAATACTTTCCAGCAACGTAACAAAACTGAAATCCAACAAAGATTTCTTAACACAAAAATGGATGGCATCCAAACATTGCAGGTATGCGGTGTCCCAAATGGATGAAAGTTTTTAAAAGCATCATAGAGAACTTTGAGGAAGTGAAACAACTTTTACTTACGGAGTATTAAATTCATTCCTTTTCATTCTTATAAGTTTTGAAAACTGGTGCTCTTGGTCACGGTCAACGGAGTTTTATTTCAAAATATGAAAAAAGAAGCGTTTACTTCTTGCGAACACAACAATGAAATGTCATCTTTATACTATCTTAATGAATTATCTCATAACATCTTCCTTTGCACAGAATTTATTTATTTATTTTTAAGGGGCTTACATGACCTAAAGCGCGGTCACTGTCGGACTGCATAGAAAAGAAAGAGAAACGCGATGACACAACGCTGGTAATTTATTGCAAAATATAAAGCAATTATTTAATTACAAAAAATCTATTGTTTGGACTAAAAAATTGAAACAGTAGTGTTTTGTATGTTGCTTGTAGAATAATCTGACAAAAAATCTTGATTGTATGTATATTAGTAGGGTTTTTATTGTAAAAAGAAAGTTTTTCGAGGTATCTTCGTGATTTTTTTCTATCGTATCAGATTAGTTGTATTATGTTTTCAACACAGTATCTACCTAGCATATTATACCCTGAAGAATATCATATATTTTTCTGATTTTGTTTACTGTAGTCGATCATATACTTTTGTTGTTTCAAAAACTTGCGTTTTTTGCGTTAAGGTCCTGTGAGCCCCTTAAGCCTATGTTGTCCCACTGCAGGGAAAAGCCCTCCCTTTCTCCTTTTCTCTCCTCTTTGTCTTGATCTAGTGTGGCCTAATCCTGTCTGTAGGCATCAAAGCTCGTCAAAATTTAGTTCAGCAAAATCTTTGGTCTACACAAAATCGGGATTTCAATGTTATCTTCAAAAACCTTCACTACATCATTCGCCTGCCTATTTACCCACTTGCTATTAAGTACCTCCAACGTGCCAGACATGATAATCTTCAGGGGGAGCAATATCGCCCGTATTATCGCTGTGTAACTTTACAGAAGCGATAGATTAACACTTGATGGGGAGACCATATTACTCTTTCCCAATATTTTCGACTACCCGCGAATTGGATACACCCTCTTTTTTCTACATCAGCTTTTGCAAAATGGGTGCAATATTTTCACCCTCGTTGGGTGCTGTATTTTTAATTTAATCAATCTTGCCAGTGAAAGATTTTCGCTGGCAAGATTGATTAGATAGGTATCTGGCTTTTCTTTAAGTACTTTAGAATATGGTTGGGTTTAATGTGAATTGTAAAGAATTAAAATACATTACTTGTGAGTTTGAATTATGGACTCTTGTAACGAAAAAGGGACAATTGTATTTCGTCCATGTGGTTGGACCCTATCCCAAAAAGCCATACATGTAGATTTTAACTAAATTCAATTTGTTCCCTCGTACACGTTTGTTCTGTTTTTATTTTCCCTATGTCTGCGTTTTCATCTTCTTACTCTTTAAATCTAATTTCAAACGTTTTCGTGCCTAATTTAGTTGTTAATCATGTTATTTTACGGTGCAGACTTTCTTGTATTCTCAAGAGTAAATCAACAACACACGAACATGGTATTGTATATCGGTTTCAATTTAGATGAAACACAGAGTGTCATCGACTTTCTGTCGGATTAAAATGTCGCTACTGTTTCTAGCACTATACATATCACGCTGTTTAATTGAATAAATGTAGCGTGTTCCAATTTTATTGTTTTAAATTCACTGTTCCGTCACGTTTATAGGGATTCTGCTGCCATTCAAACAGTTAATATACAGTTTGATAAGCTTAGCGGTGTCTTTAGTTTTAGACAGTGTTTTACTGTATTTGGCCTGATGAATCTATAGGTATATATTATATATATCCAACACGAATCTCATAGATGTAGACATTTTATGGACCCCATTTTATTGCTTGACTGAATGTGTAATAAAAGTGATATGTAGATTTCTAAAACCGTCGAGCTTGCGACATAATTTAGAGGCTATTCGATTCTATGATGTTGATCATAGATGTAATAGGATCCATGCTGCCTAAACTCAAGTTGATTCTAAAAGGTATACCTTCAGAGGGCCGTAGAAATAAAATGTAATGTTACTACGTACATTATAATTCGCCATTCGACTTATCCTGCTCTGCAAACATTGAGCTTGCTTGAGACATAAAACGGGTTTAATTTCCATGAAATCAGAAGATTATGTTATATGTTACGTGAATAATTACCGGATCGGATTTTCGAGTTCTTACAGAAATAGCTTTGGGTAAATATTTTTCGACGGCTCACTACGGCGTAAAAAAAATAATTCTGCTGAAATTGAAAACCCAGGTTTTCAGGCTGAAAATAAAAATACGTTTCTATAGTTGTTGAGGGCTTTTGGTTACTTTTGGCTGACTTAGATGATAATGTAATATTGCAGAATAAATAACAATACTACCTACTGAATGAAATATAGGGATCCGTCTCAATTTATCTCCTATAATTATGAACGTACGTAAATATTCTAGCGTTCCATACGTATGTTCAAACTCTATTTAAATTCTGTCTTAAACAATATGGTACTTATATCTAAAGTTCTAAGAATTGCTAATGAAAAAATAACATTCAGCAAATGTTCAGGAAGCTGAGAAAGTGGTTTTTCTTTTCGATTCGTTTTCCTATGGCTATTCCGAGAATTGACAGCCAAAGTTTCTAGAAACGATTATTACCTATGCCGTAGAATACATTATTGTCAACAGATTTCTGCCAATTATTATTAATAATTTTAATTTAAAAATCAAAGCTCCGCAAATTTTCTCTTCTAAGAATTGCTAATAAAGTTAAGTAGGTATTATGTTATGACTTATGATGAATGTTCACACAGCCAAATAAATTATTTGACTACGTCTCCAAAAGGTAATATAGTTTGTAAGTTCGTTTTGTGAGAATGAGTATTATCTTGCCAATCCCACTTACATATTTCTGCCAACAAAATAAGGAATTATTTCTTCGACCCAGACACAGGCAGTTGGACAAAGGTTGGGATGGCTTCCACCTGAGATGTATAGGATCAATAACTTAGAGTTAGTTGCTGGGTGAACAATATCCTCTCTGTCGTGGACAGACTAGCTTTAACAAAATTAGTAATTTTACAAGACATATGCGCCAATGAAAATCTACGTAGAACAATGTCGAAAGACTAACAGACAAGCTTGGGGCTACGATAATTTTACTACTATAAATATATAAATATTTTAGGCCACATACAGCAATACATAGGGATAACTAGAACGAGGGAAGGTTGGCAGGCCTTTACGCAAAAGATTTAAAATAATAATAATTACAGCCTGAGACTGGTGGACATCCATACTAATATTATAAATTCGAAAGTAGAGTTACTTTCGAATTTATAATATTAGTATGTCCGTCTGTATGTTACCTTTTCACGCCTAAACCACTGAACGGATTTCGATAAAATTTGGCAGAGAGATAGATTGAATCCCGGGGAAGGACATAGGATAGTTTTTATCGACATACCTCGCGGGCGAAGCCGCGAGCGGAAGCTAGTACAAAATAATATCTATAGTTCTACTTTATCAAGAGTCAATGGTCCTCGTTCGTAGTCAGTGAACTGGAAACTTACTGTGCTTACGTCTATGCACAGTTGCATTCTCCAAGCTGAATGCATCCCTTGTTCCTTTGAGCTGTGCTAATATGCCTTTAACATTCATTTCGATGATTTTTTTATTCGATTTGTTAGGTATGCTATTGATTTTATCACCACTTTTTGTCTAATTTACCAGTTAACGTATTATAATCAGTATTTTACATGGAGTGTCTGCCTATCTGACCTCCACAACCCAGTTATTTGGTAATACTATAGCCCTTGGTAAGACTGGTTGTCAGACTTTCGGGTCTCTAACTACCCGTAACGACTGTCAAAGATACACTAATGATGACAGCCGGGACCAACGGCTTAACGAAGTTATGATTTGTTTTCTACGTATTAATTAAAGCAGAACGATAAATAACAGTGAAGTTATAAGTTTCATGAATAACCTAAACAAAGTTGAGAAACGTTAGTACGAGGTCAGAAAGGGAATAGAAATCAAAGCTAAATCTGTAGCGATAACAAAGTTACACGTTCAAAAAACCAGTTTTATTTGCTTCACTGTCGATTAAGCTAAGTTATAGCGGTCGTTTATCCGCAAAACACCGATTTTAGCACTATCATAAATATCTTAATGAGCCCACAGTTTGTAGTACTTATTCAGTTCTCGTAGCTCGTTTCAGCTATAACTTCAAAGTTATAGAAGAAGTTATGCTCAAATCGTTCGTGTTGAGCTCAAGCATGTTATTTATAATTTTAATTGTTACCGATGTTGGATCGACTTGGATAATACTTCTAAAGTTAGTTAGTAATGTACTTTACACTTTGTTCTAAAACTGCGCCTTTGCCAAGGTTATTTATTGTTGTGTTAAAAAAATACCCCAACTGCTTTCAAGTTTAACTCTTTGATTGTCGTAATTAGAGACAATAGAAAGACAATTGCTTATGTCGGACTGTGTAACATAAGACATTCGAGAGGTTAACAGACTAAACGAATTTTGTACTGTCTTGTCAAGTGAGCTGTAAGCAAAATGGTAGTAATCTAAATAAAGGTGTCTCACGTGTAAGCTTTACCGCCAACATGAAACGTTTCATTCCCTCAGAACTCTATTTTACGTCTGCACCTAAATTATCCCTATATCCTTGCTAAGCTTATCTGACTCCGTTGAACCAAGTCGTCGTCATAAAACCCTTCAGAAACTGCTTGTGTTGCGAAATTTATCTGAGTTTTTTGACGGGCGCATCCATATTATGAGTAAGCATTTGGATTGTTGCCAGGCAATGTTATTTTATAGCAAACGTTGCAGAGCCTTCCGGCGTCCTGCCGCCGCGGTCTTCCCGTTTCGACATACACTCGCCATTATTGCGCTCGTTGATATGCTCGTGGTTTATTTGACTGCGAGCCAATTCTCAAACGTACCGAAGTGTTTGAAGACATCCCAGGAAATTGCGCGAAAACGAACACTGAGGTATTGACTCTTTTTACCGACTTGAAAATTATGCCTACGTTTTTTACAGATCCGTACCCAAAGGGTGCTAACGGAACCCTAAACTAAACCTCCGCTGTCCGCCCGTCCGTCCGTCCGTCTTACTATCAGCGTGCTGTATCTCATGAATCGTGATAGGTAGTTGACATTTTTAGTGTACATTTCTATTGCCGCTATAATAACAATTAATAAAATAAAGTTTAAATTTAAAGGGGAGAACCCCCTTTTGCCTTGTGGCACGAAACCCTTCGTGTGCGAGTCCGACTTGCACTTGGCCGGTTTTTTTAGAAGTTTTTCGATTAAACTTCTTGTACTTTAAAAGTTTTCTAGTATGTCTTGTTTCTGCCTGAAGTAATTACTTAGATGTCTTGCGGCTCCTGAGTTGCTAGTAAAACAGGCGGGCCAGTCACAGTTGCATGCAAAGTTAGACAGGACTTTGTCCATGGTCCAAGTTTATCTACAAAGTTATAAGCAAAATTGCTGTTAAATTTAATGGAATTGAACTACCATTTCGTGTATGCTCAGTGGTTGTGGATAGCACTTTAGGGGATTGGCATAGACGTAAGGTAGGGCTTCGACCTTAAAACAGACATTAATAGTCTTAAACTGTTGCATATGGTAATACTTGATAATGTATTCGATCCCAGAACAGCTATTGTTCGTTCACGTTAAAGTGAAAAGTTTCACATATACTTTTACATTAACGATATTAGCTCATGAAAGTATGGAGTTGTTTGGAGAAAACCGATAAATCAATCAAAACTTTATAATAATGTGAACGTTCTAAGGAGAAAGTGAAGAAAACTCCGTTATAATTTTACGATCAGATATTTATTACCTTTCTGTTTGAGGGCACACAACAACTTAGCCTACTGACTGAGAATAAACATATTTTCTAATTAAAAGCCCACACAGTCGCAGCTGTGACAAATTGACAAGACTATTATATTCCATGTCTGACTTGCAACAATAGGTATTATTGCCAAAACTGCAAGTTTTCTGTCTGTTCTGCGTTCAGATCGAACGTAGGATCTTCAAAACTATACGACATACATTTTGTCCATGACTTTTCTCACTACATAATTGAATCTATGCTTGTTATTACGGCTGACTTGGTTTTTATTAAACTTTGTTCTTTCGAAGCATATGTCTCTTGAAAGTTTTGTCGTTCAGTTTTATCTCGTGAGAATATGAGAAATGTAATACACGTTGTTGTCTAGTATAATTGTATCAAGACATGTTTGTATCTCTGTTTTTGACAACAGCAATTTTTCTGTACAAAAATCAGTCTTAAATTACACTACACTTTGGTAATAACAATCTTATATTCCAGCATAACTCCTCGAAAGTGTAACTGAACTATTGACTCCTACCTCCCAACAACGGTCCAAAATGTCAAATCCTCACCTGCATCCGAAATCAGAACACCAAGTCCCGGCTGCATACGGAGACTACAACTTTACCCTTCCGGAGACAAAGTTCAGACGACAAACGCCTGACTCCCTTTTATAACTACACACTCACGGTTTGTACGTTACCCGTTCACCTAGAAAGGCGTACCTCATTAGACGTTGTAAACTCGCGTTCATCAAACGCCCGTCAGCTTTCGTCATTAGAACTTAGCCTTATTGCCTTACTTGCAAGCAGCTCGTCGATTTCTATCTTAGTATGGATAGCGATGCTCGTTAGCAACTTTAATCTCAGTGCGATCTGCACAAATTAACTGAAATTATGTTTGTTCCGAATCTGGCAGAGAGTTTTGTTTCATCGTTCCTTTTGGAGTTAATGTTCTGGTTCTGAATGGGTATTTTGTTGGGACATAAATGCTTTTCGGATAAGATAGATCTGTTATCGTGTGTTGTTCGTCTCGTGTTGGTATCATATTTTTTTACCGACTTTACAAAAAGGAGGAGGTACTATGTTCGGATGTTTTTTTATTAAAATTCGGGGATCTCCTGCTAAATCCTCCAGGTGACTTAGTCTCACTAATTACGATTCGCAGTGGTTATGATATTCTATCTACAATAATACAAAAATAGGTCTATTGTTTGTCCTTAGCTGGAGACCATACCAAGTAACAATTTAGTAATCTGTGACCACCATACAGCATTATTTTATCAGCACCTAATGTCACATAAATAAGTATTTGAATTAACATTCATGTTGGACAAACACAAGTCTCAAACACAGACAGTAACAAGCATTTGCACATAGTTATCAGTTGAGATCTATTTATTGCCGTCTTTCGCAATTTTCCCTTTCGCGTAGGTTTCCTTGCCTTGCATAATTTTAATACTGAGCTGAAATTGGCAAAGCATGTCTGGGCGTTGATTACCTACTAACTCGTGCATGCTCGTAGGTGTGACGTAGTAGTCGCTTTGGCAAATTGAATTCTGTCATAACCACCTGCATCGTGCAAGACATGCACACACAACACACAACATACAGCATGTTGTGTGTGTAACCGTAGTGACGTTGGCTTTGATGAATTTTGTTGTGTCTTCTAAGTAAAAAGGTTTCGGTTTCGTGGATCCAAAAAATTTAATTATGGTTAGGATTTTTTTCGTGCTAGATTTGCTTCGTGCATTCTACATACAACAAGTCGAAAAATATGACATGAACACGATATAGCTAGCACTGCGATGAAATTAAAGGTGTTACAGGAAAGTGACTATAATTAGGCGAGTTATACCGTTCTGATCCCCTGAATATTTCACAAAACTTCTCGCCCTTTAACGTACAATTCGGTTTAAACTTACAAACTCAATCGAAAATTTGGAAGAATATCGTCTCTCATCAGAATGGGAACTTAAGAATTCGGCTCTTCGAAACGTGAAAATGGTTTAAATGAAATTCCACGAGGACGAGCACCTGTATGGAAAGGGCAATACACTCTATTGTTGTAGGTACCTAACTCGAATAAAGTTCTAGAAGTCCATAAATACATTCAAGCTCCAGGGTATTGGAAATAAACTCTTTGTTGCTTACTGAACGCGTATTGAGGAATATGTAGGAAGATGAATTATGACGTCACAAAGGTCATTGTCGTTTGAAGACTTGCCAGGAGCAGGAAAATAGCAAGTTACGAGCGTTTCGAACGTTGAGTAAACAGTAGTAAACTATAGCCTATTCCTGCAAAGAGCTGTCCTGTTTAACGTGTTAAACGTCCCACTAACACTCAATAGCGTGGTGGCCGGTGGGTGGACGGGGGTCCTACACTTTAGGGGCCACTGACCGAGGAATGAAGGCACAGCCTTTGCAAATCAGGAATATTTGGTTTAGAAAAAAAAAAGTGGTACTCAAGTGCCGACAGAAGTGAAAACTTGAACAACTACGTGTGTATTTTTTAATTGTCTTATAAAACAAAACACGCGTGGGGTCGCTTACGGTAACAGTGTCGCGAGTTCAATGGTTTTTATCCATCTCAAAAAATGCCCAACGTGACTAAAGAAGTTTTCACTTAAAAAAATAAAATGATGCTAAATTACAGGAAGATGCCTTAGTAATCCTGTTTCATAATGTTGGCCTAAAACATCTCTAATCAACTAAAATTTATAAGCTGTTAGCTCAGAAACGCCAAGCGCCTAATTTTAACTAATAACTTAAGCTACAAGAACACATTAGCATATTAACAACGCTACTAGCATTAGCAAATGCGCCAAAACTGAGTTCACTGAACTATAAAGGTTCCTACAAACAGGCGCCACACGCGATATAATCGCGCGTGACACAAAGGTACCGCTCGTTGCGCTACTTGCGGTGCCTTTGTGTCGCGCGCGATTTTATCGCGTGCCGCGCATGTTTGAAGGAGCCAAGCAAGCAAAACATAGCTTCAGAAGTCAGAATTAATGAGGCGTCCAGATACAAATCTAGTAGGATTAACAGTCACCCTACTTACTACTATCGTTTAGAAACAACAATTAGGTCAATAAATCGAAGTAATAACATTATCTTTTGGCACGCTACCCGTACCCAATCCAAAAGAAAAGTATTGAGGGAATTTATTCCTTTTCTCTCCCTCTCTATATGCGATTGGGTGAACGGGATAGAATATATTGAATCGGAAAAATAAGTTCAGCTTGGAGCTTTAAGTTGGCTGAAAATTTCTGCAGCTCGTATTTAGCTTCGGAGGGGTATAAAGTGATTCAACTTTAGGAAAATATATTATGACAAGGGTATTGGCTCGTGTCATTCTGTGATCGGATTTCATTGCTACTGTTCGCATTTGGAGTTTATTCAGTTTTTATTTTCCTTCGTATCTTCCTTTCTTTCGTTATGTAGACAAGAACGACATTAGCCTTTTCATCATGTCATAATCAGCCTATAATGTTCCCACTGCCGGGACATAGGTCTCGCCTCTGTGAGGGGGAGTGGGCCATAATCCATCAAGAGGGACCAGTGCGGGTTGCTGGATGTCACATGTGTTCGCATTTTTTGTTCTAGGACATGCCTGTTTTCTCACGATGTTTTCCTTTACCGTTTTGTGGGTAAGGGTGAGGAAATTAAATACACAAAGTAAAGTCCTAAACCTACAACTCGTAAGTCGAGGCCCATGCCACTGGGCCACCACTGCTCCCAATTAGCCTTTTAATAACCATAAAGTTATAAAAGGATGTAGAAATGGACGGTTATATAAACATGACTGCGGTTAGAATATTTTCCTCGAAAACCATTTTTTCTCGGTAAAAATAGTACAAAAGCTGCGGTTTTCGGAAAACGAGGTTGCGTGGTTGTCGGAAAACGAGATGTGCATAACATGGTTATGTTTTCAGGTCAAACATAACCATGTTATAATGAAGAATATGCTCCACAAAGTAGGACACTACCAAAGACCAGTTGCCACGACGGCTTAAAAGGGAATTTTATGAAGCTAATCTTGTTATTGTAAATTTTAAGAATAAAGATAACAGACCGTTTCCGGAAATACCAAACACGTATCCAAACTAATAACAGAACCCATAATTATTGAATCCCTTATCAAAAGCGTGTCTAATCTAACTTTCTAACAAATACATTTAAAAGCGTAGTTCACATACAAGGCTTAGTTTCAATGAAATTAAAGTGTTTTAAAAAGAACGTAGGATTCAGTAAAGGTCTGGCTGCTCGGGAAATTAATTTAAAGTTACTGCCATTAGAGTAGTTTGATTAGACGACCCACGTATGTGGGCATTGCTCGTCCATGAGGCGTTTACGCAATCGTTCCGTTTATGTATAGGTTAACCTAGCCTAAAATAGGAAATTGTAGCTGTTTCAAAACTAAAGACGACCTCCGAACTGAATGTGCTCATATTCAGAAAAGTTTTTATTGGAGTTCTGTTGTAATGCCAGTCTTAGGTAGCTTGTGTGAATTGTTTTCTTCCAATGAAAATTTTAAATTGTGTTTAAATCATAACATTTTAGACTCCTCGTGGATGCGATTTATTGCGAGATGTGCTGCACCATCACCACACGCTTATTCATTTTCGTAATCATAAATTAAATCAAGGTATAGTCAAGTCATATAGGAATGTGTCCGATTTTTCAGAAGACTCCTACGAAAAGCAGTTAACTGCAATCTCTTGAATATGACACTAGATGCGCACCGCGGTTTCACCCGCATAAGTCTTGATCCCGTGCGATCATCGATGTAAAAAGTATCTTATGTGCTAATCCAGGTCATGGTCTACCCATGTGCCAGATTTCATCGACATCCGTTCAGTCGTTTTAGCGTGAAAGCGTAACACGCAAGTGTAAACGTACAATTTTTTTTTTCTTTTTGACATAACTAACGAAATCTTTTCTTTTCTTTTCAGAAGACAACCAAAGACATTTGCGTTCGACCATTGTTTCTACTCCCTGGACCCATCCCTGCCTCATTTTGCCTCTCAAAAGACAGTATTCGAATGTCTTGGCAGGGATATACTCGACAATGCTTTCGACGGGTACAATGCTTGTATCTTCGCGTATGGTCAAACAGGTAAGTGATCATGCTATATATTATGTTAAGAAACAATTAAATAAACCGCCTGGAATGTCTCAAAAGCTGCCTTTATATTGTATATTGTGATCTAGGGTCTATTTGTACATATTGATGCTATAGGCTCTCCAGGAACTCAAGTATCCCGTTTGTTTTAGCATAAATGTCACTGAACAGTAGAACATGTTCATTTAACTGCATTCATAACATGAGACAAATCACTTCGCCTGATTTTGTAAGAAGTGCCACTTACAAAAATGTATCAAAACCAAACAGCGAATGCGGAATTGCGAAGTCAATTCTAAAAAAGATGAAATGTTTGCGATCACTCAATTGAACTTTCACCTATAAGCTCACATATAGAAACTATTTACGCATTTCGCTAAGTTCTGAAATTCCTTGTATCGTTAACATATTTCTACCCGACACTATTTCACCGCCCTAGGGTACGAAGCTTATGAGATTCCGGGAACCATGCCCAATATTCTCAGAAATCGTCTAGCAACTAAAAATATTGCCAACTATATTCGACAGACTTCCTATTAAGCTTAGTTTGTTTCATGGAAAAAACACTACGTAATTCTGAACTTCCCAAAATATTAGGGCTTCTTTTTTTATTATCATAATTATGCGAGTGCGCACAGACGGTTGCCAAAGTCGAAGCTTATGACCAATCGTGGGATGTTGGACGGTGAAGATGATAATTATGCTGATGAATTCCGTGGATACTGTTCGTGCTGAAAAATTTTCGATGGTTATTTATTTATTGTAAAAATAAATATGAAAGGAAATGCGAAGAATAATAAATTAAACAACAACAATGCATATCGTACTCAGCAGTTATTGTGAAATACTCTCTCTCTCTTGAGACGAATAAACAAACAATACATTGTGGAATGGAATATATTTTGCTAAATAAAACAGCCTTCAGTCCAGACTTGTCTAGTTAATGTTAATTTATGTCTCAGAGCAATGGCCTGGGAACGGCTAGTGTTTTGCCAGGTAAACTGATGCCCTGAGGGGTTTTAAAGTGCCATGCAGTAATGCCGGCCAAAGAGGGGTTTCCTATGCCAGACAGGGCTTTGACCGAATAGAGTTCAGATTTTATAGACAGGAATAAAAAAATGCTATATAATTATTATTTAAATTAAATGGTAGACTTTCGCTCTTCTTGTTATCAACTTCCTTTTCCTTTCGTTAACTTTAAAAAGGTTTTCGCGTACCTACTTGTGTAGATACTCGTTATTCTACCATATTAGGACGGTCGGTTTACCTAATTCATACGTTCTCCTTACATATAAAGATTTATTCTGGGAACTTTTTTTCTCAAACACCTCTTTATTAAAATGTAATTTTACTAAAAAGGATTTAGAAATGACAGTTTGCTATCCCCGAAGCATGTTCTGGTAGGAGTAGTGGTGGCCCAGTGGTAACGACCGCGACTTACGAGATATAGGTCGTAGGTTCGAACCCTGACAGGCGCTTTACTTTGTGTAAATTATTTCATCATTACTGCTCTCAAAACGGTGAAGGAAAACATCGTAAGGAAACCGGCATGTCCTAGAAGACATGTGACATCTACCAACCCGCCCTAGGCCCGCGTGGTGGATTACGGCCCAATCCCTCTCACAGAGAGGAGGCCTGTGTCCCAGCAGTGGGGACGTTATAAGCTGATTATATGTTTATGTTCTGTTAGATCGAAATTTATTTCCAGCTGTACAAATTCGAAAACAATGTTCGACTTTAATATTTTTGCAACTAAAAGCCTTATAGTATGTGTGTGCTGAGAGAATATTTGAGTATCTATGTAAGATAATGATAATAAACATTAAGCTCGGAGCTGCCAAATAAAATATATTTGGTTATTATTTGTCGAGCAATTTCCCAGCTAAATTCAGAAGCATGTTTCGTAATTATGCTTTGGCCGCGAAGAATTCTTACTTTCATAACAAAATGATAAGGCAATATTTACTGTTCATTCTTAGAGATCATGCTCGTGTTAACGACTGTCTACGGGTATTAACTTTTACGACCGTATGTAAGGGAGAGTACCTAATCTGTAATATATAGCACATGTCCTGTACCTGTAACATACAGCATCTGTCTGCGGCCTTGAACTTCCATTGTCCTCTCAGCTTTATGATACCCATTCCGCAGTATCATTTTCTCTTTCATTAGATATTCATAGCGTAACCTGGTCGCTGTTTCATTGTTTCAAGTGTTTGTGTTTCGTTGTTGACCGTTTTGTTTGTACTATAAACTAACCATTCAACTCCAGCTTTCCTTCCAGATTTATGCCCGAGGCTCGCCCACTTCGCTTCGTGTAATTTTAATCTTGTTTATCGGTCGTGCCCGACGAAAAATATATTATATTCCTTATTTAGTAGGATTATTTCAAAATTTGAGAAATAACGCCCATAATTCTTTTGCTGTGCTTGGATTTCGTTTGTTTTTCTGCTGAAAATGTTGCCTGCTGAATTATTTATGTGAAAATTTTTGTGCCCGCCCGCCGGGATTTTTGGGTTTCTGTCGCCTCTATGAAGGTTTTATTCCCTAGAGATCAAGTTTATGTAGTGTGAAAGAATATCCGAATTCAGTCGAAGATATGGACAATTATTCGGATCATAATTTATAAAGTTCGGAGTGGTGAAGGAAAACTTTTCCTCTCGGAAAAGGTCACATGGTTGTTTGATATTTATGGAGTTCTTTGAAAGCACCGGATATATTACGTGACAAATATTATAATCATAAATGCATTGAAATGTAAAACTCAAATCTAAGTATCTGTTTCAAAATTGACAAATTGAATAAATACATAGGTACATAAATATTTATTCAATAATAAAAAATTATAAAATACATAGTATATAAATCTTAGAAATAATTAGGAATTGATAGTTTTCAATACAGACAGACCCAATCAAATTATTGATGACACGACTCATCTTCGAAATGCCCTTTTTCATAATTCTGCTGATAGGATTATTTACAAGAACTAAAAACTCGTGAGTTTTCTTGTCCTCACCGCTAACAACTTCCGAAGGGCAACTAAGCACTAATAAAAATAGTAAACCATATTAAACGAAAACGCACTGGGCAAAAACGTCCATGCAATTCCGTACGAGCTTCAGCATGATTCACTCACCGGATGGACGGTGTTCCGGTTCTATTAAAAATTCCGACACGTGGACACAAATGGCTCGCGAAGGGTGGGACGTGCGCCGGCGCCTCGGGCCTGGCCGACCGTGAAGGGATTTGTACACGCACCACTCTGTGAGTCCGTGACGTCACGTACGAGACAGTTACACACGTCCAATATGTTGCCACTGTTGAATTTTACATGGTGGTCCTGGTCCTGTTTCTCTTACCTTGTGATAGTTTGCATGTTTTGGAAGCATTTCACGTATTATGAGCTGATCTTCTTTTATACTAGCGACCCGCCCATGCTTCACACGGTTTTTCCAACTTGACAAAACATCGAGGTTTCTTTATTAAGCGTAAGTTAAATATTTTACATAAAAATATTTTCTCCATAGCGAAAACCACATCAAACCCCGTTGCGTAGTTTAGACAGAACATCGCGATCATACAGGCAGACCCGAAAGACGAATTAAATTTAAAAATGTATGTAAGTATAGAAGTTTCGAAGAGCTTTCAGCCACGTCGAACAGGTTAGCATTGGTCTTGCAAAGGTCTATCACAGTGTAGGTGTCGTTACACAGAGAGCATAACACGAGGTGTGTCATTGATGGGCTCATAAAAGTCTATTTCTGAAATTGGATCGCTGAATACCATAGATATGAAAATATGTCTCAATAATTCGGGAGCAAGCAAAAATTTATGCTATAATAATTTCCTAGAGCTTTTTCGTAACTTATATTAAATCTACCTTTTATGAAAGACCTTATTCAGCACATTCCATAGTTGACACAGAAAGTTTAATGATATCCGAACATTTATGCGATGCCTACGTACTTAACTCGCGAGTTGCGTCGTATGAAAGACTCGCGAGTCACAGTTTCCCGTATAAACGTTATTTTTCAGCTCATTACGCTGAACAATGTCTCTGCTCCTCGGTGGGTGTTTGTGGAAAACTCTTGGGAATAATTACCGCCTTTATTTTGTGGGTTTTGTGCCTCTAGTTTTTTATTTTAAATTCACCAAAAAAATTTGGTTGAATGTACGATATTGTTGCTGATTGTACTTTTCATACATTATTTAAAATCAACGTTTTGAGAAGTATTGAGATACAAAAATAAATAATATAGTAATTAATAAGTAAGTACTGTTTATTTCAGCTTACGCAAATATCTTTGAAAATATAGGTTTAATTTCCACATTTTCATAAAATGAAACGTCAAAATCTCCTTCCCTCCTTCTCTTTTCCCCTTTCTTTTTCATTTTCTTCTTTCTTTTTTTTTCTTCCGTTCCTTTCCTTCTTTTTCCCCTTGATAAAAAAAAAAAAATTGTAAAAAACTTTTTTGATTAGCTCACGAAAGTTCTAGAAGAATATTAAACACGTAATAAATTTGAATATTACGAGCTAGTGAGAAATTTTTATACATGCTTAGGGGCAGTCGCCCATGGTTCTTTGTAAAATTAAGTGTGAATTTAAGGCCGGGTCCCACCCAAGTTCATTTAAATTTATCAGTTGCTTAAGCAATGCAAATTATTCGCTAACTTTGTATAACCTACATTCTTAGCGACACTTGAAGAGGCTTTAATTACAGGCTCGCACTTAATTATTCGCCTCGCCCCACGAATGTGTGCTTTAGAAATTGTTCAAGTTGTGGAGAGCAATTTCAGTTTCATACTAGTTTCCTATGTTTACAGTATGTAAGTAGAAAAGGTTAGGATTATTTCAAAACTTCGCCCTGAATATGGCTCAGTGCTTTTTATTGAGGATACAAATTGCTCAAAAGTCAGTTTTATTTGGAGTACAATTGTATTTTCCATGTGGAATGTTTACCATTTTGTGTCTGGAATGTTTTTTGGACAACCCAAAAAACATTCCAGAGATTCAATAAACAACAAACGCTTATAGCGATTTTATAAATTCTAACGTGACGATAATAATGGTGACGTGACGTCCACTTCCATAAAATGTATGGAAAGGAAATCATTCAAGTGTCGAACATTTTATACCTAAAAATTTAATTCATATAGGGAATAATAACATTTTGAGCATTCTATTACAGCGAGCTGCTATTTGAGATTGAAAATACCAAAAATCATATTTTTATAACGTCATCGTGATGCCTTGACGTGGTCGTGGACGTCCACGATAATATAATATAATGATAAAAGCGCACATAGGGTAAAATATGTACTGACAGGAGTTTTGTGGAGATCGTTTGAAATCGATCAGCTGAGCACCATGGCATGGCATCAGCTTACAGTATTAACACATGAGGTGTTTGTAATTTATTCCCATAACAAAACGCAATCCTTTACCCTCAAGCGTTTCATATGCAAACAGCACTGTTTGCATATGAAATCAGTCATTCAAAGAATCATTACTGGAATACTCGCAAAGGTAAAACGAATACGTGCTACTCGACGAGTGAGCAAGGAGTTCGCTGGCAGTTTTAAATTATGCTCCTTATTAAAACTTTATGCTTTGCTGTGAATGTTTATTTGAAGAAGCATATATAGCATGTCACGTCACGTCCAATATAACGCGTACTTTGTGGTTGTAACAGCTTTCGTCTCTGCTTAGATATGCTAACTGCCACCACACTTTAGAAATGTCCATAAAATAAACGTGCTACGTAGTAATTGGCAAGACGGGCCACCCCAGCTCCTCACGGAAGGCCAGCAACGCCTCGTTGTTACAGGCGATCTCACTTAGGGTACCTGGGTTACCGAAGTAGTACTGATTTACAAGCACATGAGCTGCTATCTCGTCTTCCTCTGTGCAGACCCTGAACAGTGGACTGTCAGCGACTCCTATGACAAAGAGGTGTTTATTAAATGACCCGTGGCTACTTATGACTGCTGCAACTCTGCGCAGCTGTTGTTTAGTTATTCGGAGAGCCTGTTTCGTTAGGCGGCCGTCAATCATGGGAAGTGCTAAGTATTTTAATTCCTCTGCTTCTCAATTGCCATATTTATTTAAATTCAACATTAATGATGTAACTAATAAGCATATAATTATGCACAGTATTAAAATAATAATAAGAATATGTACAAGGTGCAAGTATATAAAAAGGAAAGGAAATAATCAAAGGGCATCAAAAAATTCATCCGCATCGCTGTCAACAGGAAACGTGCCCAAAAGAAAAGTGAAAAGTGCTAAGTAGGTAGTAAAAGGTCGGTTCTACGAAACAATTCAATACTTTTATTATATTATGGTGATGAGAATCGATAAATAAATCAATATCAGCTGGCGCCTTTGTCAAGTCATATAACTGGGGTAGGTACTTAGTGCTGTGTTTAATAGGTTTAAGGGATTACAACAGTAAGTACCTACTGTGGTGCCAAGAGTAGTTTCAAATAGATCGTTATCTTATTAGACCTTCGTTTATTCCATAAGTACCAGATCAATTCCACGGAGATACGAGAGTGTCTCTATATTTAGACGTGTGTTTCTTCCGAGGTGACCTCGATGGAGATTACATTACACGTTAATGTTTACAAAATCTATTTTTGAAGGACCGACGGAATCTTAGCGACTTCGATGTCAACAGAAAGATATCGTAGACAATATTCAGGAGTAATATAATTATTGAGATAGTTTTGTTTTTCTTTCACAAAGTACCTACCACCCCACTAGTAGTAGTAGTAGTTAGTATCCCCACTTTGAATTTTTCAGACCCCCTTTCAGTCCCTGTTGCAAAAAATTTACATATCTTTCTTATTTGCAAAATAGTTGGGCAAACGTCATTTAAAACTATTCCAAATTTCAAGTTGATGGCATTAATAGTTCTTGAAATATCCAGCTGTGACAGACAGACAGACTGAGTCTCACCATAAGGGTTCCGTTTTATCATTTTGGTACGGAACCCTAATTAACCTTCAACTGAGACAATGTTTCCACGCGTATTTCATCATCCACCTAGCCTTTTCCCAAGTTGTCAAACTTTCGGGCTTCTTACGACACGTAACGACTGCCAAAGAACGCGAATGACAGCGTGCTTTCCGAGGCATGGAGGGGTTTTGATATATAAAGATGGTCGCCCATTCACGCACCAACCACGGCAAGTGTAGCTTAACCTGATCGATCGACCCCTGCGCCTGTTATTACTTAACCAAAAACCCATCCATGTTCTTATAGTTTCCATATGTACTTACGGTATAAAAACTTTTTTATTCTAGAAATAACTTTCACTCTATCGCTTTTCAGTACTTACAGAAACTTTCAAAGGACACTTTCGTTTAACTTCAAACAAAAAGTATCCAACAGTAAATCGACTACCTAAAGAAATAAATCCTGCGTGAAATCTAAAAGGTTTGAGACAGAACATATTTTGATAGTACAGAATGAAGTCAAAGCTTAGTTCAACATGTTCGAACCTCTGCCATCCATCATTTTCGTCACATTTGAGGGATTATTGGAAATAGACTATGGCTACAGTGAATTCTTCTTTGCTTTACTTTTTTCTTAAACTAATATGGGGTACTGAGATTACATTTTTGGGGAAATGAATATTTATTATGTTAATATGGGAAATTCGACGTCGATTTTCATGTTTTTCTGGAATTCTCATTAGCAGCCCGGAGTCTGGACTGATGGCAATAGGCTCGCCCCCAATTACATGGGACTTAAATATAACTGGCGAAATGTGAGTGTACTATAAGGTACAGTCACGAGCACTAGGTAATATGTCAACACTTGGCAACTTTCAATTGTGATTTTTTCGTGAAATGACGAATGCAACGTTGAAATACGACACTTCACATAAACCTATGGGTTCGAAAATACTATGTTCGTAATAACATAAAATTTCATTAAAAAATAAAGGAGAAAATTGCCTTTGAATAAAGCAAAGGGTATACACACTTATGCTCGTGACTGTACACCTCTGCCTGACCCTTCGGTTAATACCCCTTCGGCAAAATGTTATGTTCATGTAATTCATGATACCGTGGTGTTTCTTACAAAGCTCAACGTTCATATACTTAGTTCAAAGTGTATGAGTGATTTTAAAACTGTGTTTCGTACGCTTTTTATTTATCAAAACTGCCCCGTTGGTCTCGTGGTCGCAAGCGCGACTGCTGAGCGGTGGGGTCCTGGGTTCGATTCCCGGATCGGGCAAAGTGTTATTCAGTTTTTCCATTAGGAATTTCTTAGAGCCCGGAGTTTGGAAGTTGCTGTGTGATACCCCCGTGCCTCGGAAAGCACGTTAAGCCGTTGGTCCTGCGTCTGTTCTCTCTCCGATCGTGTCGGATTGCCGTCCCATCGGACTATGAGAGTGAGGGAAGAGACACAGGTGCACTCCGCACATGTGTCTGCGCGCACACTTGTGCACTATAATATCTCCCGCGCCGAAGGCACTCTCCGTTGAGATTGGCCGCCACCGTCGTGGCCGAAATACGGTCTGGAAGACTTTATTTATCATAATTATCATAAAAGACATGCAAAAAAAAATACTGCCTGTACGAATCCGTCACATCTGGGTCCGAAATCCAGCAGACCAGTCAAACTTATCGGCGATCAATATTTGTTGCCAGGATTCTGCATAATTAACTGCGTTTGTTTATTTGGAGGATCTGAAATAACCGGTTATTGTAAGGTTGTTGGACATACAATTGTTATGGTAATCTCATATTTGGAAGTGACCTGACTTTTATGTTTCCAAAATTGTTGCTTCAAAATGTGAAGTAACTGGCTCTTCCGTATCGACTATTGTGTATCATGATTATGAATAATAGGTACGAGTATAAATAATGAAAAAGACAATTTAATACAGCATTTTGGAATAGAACTCTATTATTGTTACACCACAAACATCAGTCTTATATGAAACGATACAGCCACTCCATAAAGAAAAGCCCATTCATTAAACAGATACATCAAATAAAAGCTGTTCTTATCAACAGTAATACAACCTTCATTCATTCCTTCGCGAACCCACTCAAGCGGAATAACGACTGAATCCCGACTACTATTAACTGTTCATACAGGCTCAGAACATTTTACATTATCTTTCATAAGTAAGGGCTTTTACACTCTGAGGATTTAAGAGAGTCTTTTCAAAGAGCTGTTTTGGTCATCGCGTCGACGTATACGCAGCAGGGTCGTCGCATATGCGTAGCGAGCGCAAGTGGAACTGGAACGAGTGAACACAAAGAGTCAGATAAGCTTTAAATATTGAGCCAACGTGTCGCTGGAAAACCTCTCACATATCGCCTGTGTGATAAGGCCCTAAGTCGCACCTACATTATAATAAGTATTAAAGTATAAAATACATATATTAATGCTGGAACGTCGGCGAAGTAATTTTGAGGTACCAAAATGTGCAATTTACGTCTAATGTATCAAGTCAAATGGCGTAAAAATGTAAGCGAAGTGTGATATTAAATATTTTTTGGGGCCATATCGCGATTCTTTAGGTGTTGAGCTGAAACTTGATACTGTTCTTGGCTCAAGTTTAGGTTCGTTTTTACAGACACACAATACTAGCATCGGTATTTTACGTTCCGCGTCTTCGTAAAATTCTGCATGGCTATGTATTTTTATGTTTATGGTGTAGGTTTTCAAGGGATATATGTCGGTAGGAAAATGTAGTGTACCTAAAACTAATTATTTATCTAGAATCGATCGCTTAAATATCACACAAAAGCTCTATCAAAAACTGTAGATTCTACAGTTCTAATACTTCCAATATGGGACACAATGAAGATCAGGGAAGTAGGTATGCAACATACTAATTCCAACACGTCATCAATATTATAGGTTCGATATCAAGATAACATCCAAGGTTTTTCTTTATAAATTGTTTTGGGCATCCCAAATATGTATTATCGCATGGACGACAGTAATTAATACGATCATCATCATCATCATTTCAGCCAAAAGACGTCCACTGCTAGACATAGGCCTCCCCCAAGCACTTCCACTTCGACCGGTTCTGTGCTTCTCGCATCCAACGGGTCGATACCAACAACAAAACTGCATATAATAATCAATTCGGTTCTGGTCTGCATCGTCGGTCTAACAAGCTCTAATTGGTCTCATGAGGTTGGATTAATTATCTGTGAATGTTGGACACTAATGGTTTGAATTTAGGCAACACGTGTTTTGACGAAACTATCCATATTGCTACAAACGCTTCAGTCAATATTGACTCCTAAAGCTCTACCATGTACCTACTTCATCATCATTTTCCTGCCCGTCCCATGTTGCTTAAGGTCGGCGCAACATGTGTTTTCTTCCATTCTCACCTGTCAACCGTCAGTCACACTATCAAAACGCCTACATTTACATCATCATCATCATCATCATCATTTCAGCCGAAAGACGTTCACTGCTGGGCATAGGCCTCCCCAAAGCACCTCCACTTCGACCGGTTTTGCGCTTCTCGCATACAACGGGTTCCTGCGGTCTTCACAAGGTCGTCGGACCACCTTGTGGGAGGCCTTCAGACGTTACGTCTTCCGGTACGCGGTCGCCACTCCAGAACCTTTCGGCCCCATCGCCCATCTGTTCTGCGAGCCATATGCCCTGCCCACTGCCACTTAAGTTTGGCAATTCTTCGGGCTATGTCGGTTACCTTGGTTCTCGTAATAGAAAAAAATAATCACTTTTCCTAGAAAATTGTTCTGCTTTTTCACTAAAAATGTAATAAGCTAGAGAGCTTCCATAATACAGCCCCAGCTGAGAGCTATCAAGATATAAATTATGATAGTCAACGGAACTTGAATAATAAATCGTTAAGCGATATTGAATCTGGAACCTCCAATAATGGTCCATAATTTAAACTTAAAAGGCTTTATACTTCATTTTTCTAGGCAATTTCTAGCCTATTTCCCTAGAGACAAGATAATGGAGCCTGGAAAATAAAAGGATGAAAACTTTCTTTGTGGAGGTTTTGAAGGAAAAAAAAATATTTGCTTCGAACGAGAATGAGTATGAATGGCTTCAGTCGGACTAAAAAGAATACTAGTATTTTCAGATCTACTTTTTATTTGAACGAAGCATCGCATTATTCCGATTCGTTGGTTAGATGCTCTTTAATCGAGAAAAATAAGGGATTCCATTTATCATGACAACATATTTTACAAACAAACAATAGAAATATTTAATCCGAATGTGTGAGAACTTCCAACTCTCTTGGCTTCCCTCACATATTTATTTCCTCTACTTTTTCAACTTTATACACCACTCGCGGTCACGTCATGTACACGGGGGTCGTAAAAATAAATAATGCAAAGCTTTGAGTAAAAACAGCTTTTATTTTGTGCTCATCTGGTGATGAAAGAAAAGCGTAGCGTACTTTATGTTCTCGCATAATTTACAATTGTATGCCAAAGCGGTTTCTTTAACGACTTTAGCTTTCAAACCTATACATTACAGTTTAAGGACCGTAACCCGATCCCCTCGATTAACTTTTGCAGTAACAGGAATGGTATAACCATTCCTGTTAATATTGTTGACTTGTTTAGTGGAGAAGTCAAAGAAATGGAAACTTGATAGAGTGTGTGTTGAGAAATTCGACTAGCTACTGGACCTCAATCGAATTGAATGTCAGTAATACCTACATATTAATCTGTGTATGTAAGAAGAATACTATAATGTTGCGCCGACCCCAAATGAATAGGGATAAGGCACGGGATAAGGGCAGGAGAATGATGTTGATGATGATGAAGATGATGTAAAATAGAGACTATTTTAGAGTCCTCCTTAGAAGCATCTGGACCCACTTTAAGTGATCTCAACAAAATCACCAAAATGATGACAGAGCACCATTCATGGTTAACAGTGAAGTAGTCTACAAGCACTAAATAACCTAAAGTGCTTGACCAGACTGGCAGCGCGGGGCGGGGAGCGGCGCGGGTGCGGGAACGCCGCGATCTGCCTGTGGAGCGCGGCTTCGTTCTGAGTGTTGTCGTGTGCAGTGTTTGTCAAAATATAATATGGATATGGAAGTTCTTATGTTTGAGTACGCCGCGCCGCGCCCGCGTTTGCACTCTGGCTAGGCACAAAGAATCAATAAGTAACATAGAAATAACTTCCACAGGAAAACGACTACCTATTAATCATCATCATCATAATGTTCCCACTGCTGGGACACAGGCCTCCTCTCTGTGAGAGGGAGCGGGCCGTAATCCACCACGCGAGCCCAGTGTGGATTGGTAGATGTCACATGTCTTCGAATTTTTGGTTCTAGGACATGCCGGTTTCCTCACGATGTTTTCCTTCACCGTTTTGAGAGCAGTGGTGATGAAATAATTTACACAAAGTAAAGCGCCTAAAGGGTTCGAACTTACGACCTACAACTCGTAAGTCGCGGCCGATGCCACTGGGCCACCACTGCTCTCCACCTACATGTATTTATAACTTAGCTTATTACTAAACATATAACTCACGCATCACCTATAAATACCCCAGACATAGTCCCATACTGTTATGACTCAGCATTTGTTTCATACTTTGTTACCCTGACCTTCTTCGGAGGTACCGTTTTACTTAATTTAATCAGTAACAGTACCTACCAGTCTTATTGCGGTTAAGCTTATTAATAAAAAGTCTAATTATTAGTCCGAAATTATACAGAGTGTCATGGTTCGTGACTTGATACGGAATTAAGCTGGTAGTAAAAGTATGAATGTAGTTTTTACCTTTTAGAGTTGAATGGGTTTAGTGTGCTGTTGTTGCGTGTTGGTCCTTCGGCACGTTACTGAAACCAATAAACTGTGTCTATTTACTCAATGGAATAGAATAGAATAGAATACTCTTTATTAAACCCCCCTAATTACTAAGACTTCGCTGTCCGTCCGTCCGTCTGTCTGTCACCAGGCTGTATCTCAAGAACCGCGATAGCTAGACAGTTGAAATTTTCACAAATTATGTATTTCTGTTGCCGCTATAACAACAAATACTAAAAACAAAATAAAATAAATATTTAAGGGGGGCTCCCATACAACAAACGTGTTTTTTTTCTGCGTTTTTGCCTTGTGGTACGGAAACTTCGTGTGCGAGTCCGACTCGCACTTGGCCAGTTTTTTCTCTTTATTCTCTTTTTTTTACTCTTTTTCTCTTTTTTCTCTTTATGGAATATAAGACGTTTCTTTTTCTAAAGCAAAAGTAGCCTGTTACTCCCGTCTCGTCCCGTTTTAAAATAGGTCCAACCGTTTCGGAGATTAGCCGGAACTAACAGACAAAAAAAGGTTGTTATAAGTACCGTATATACTTGCACATTATAAACAGACACTTCAATTTTATTTATTTTTATAGATAAATAGTTGCATTCGCAAAGTTTAAATTGTAACAATATGATATGACCTATGCACATTCAAAAGGGAAATAAACACTCCTGACTGTTTTATTCAAAGCCTTCTTTATCCAAAACTGTAATAAACTCATCATGAAATGCATAAACTAAATTCATACAATATAACCAAAATAACCTGCTACAATGAGACCAAAATACCGTAATTAAACGTCTAAAATGAAGACATTTAGAAACTAAACCGTATGTATCTAACTCACACACTCAGCTGACGTCACTTAAATGCGTCGTTTGTTACCTCCTCAGTAAATTTACTGTCTCTACGTCACATAGTTGTCTCAAATTCGGCTACTGAAATGTCTGCCCTGATAAATATGTTTTCGTTTTCACTTTACAGCTGATAATCTAACTCTAGCGCTGGCTTTTTCCATTATGGCTAATCTATTATTCCATTTTTATGTTTATTGTGGATGTTATAATTTAATTAAGTATTGGTATGTATCTTATGTTCAGAATCATAATAGATTATTTCTATTATGATTCTGAACCTTTTGGAAATAAAGAAAACACGTTTATTTGCGGTAATCAAGACGCAGAGAAACAACACAAACACAAAACATTACAAGTTGGGGGAGCATATGCGTCATATTCACGCAAAACGGCCATCGCTCAGCATATCTAATGCTACGACCATAATTATGCGAGACAGAGCCCCAGCGCTGCACCACAGTAAAGATATGAACAGTACGGAAACTACGTACTAACGTTGGAAGCGGCACACTTACACAGATGCGCGCATCTACGGTACCCCTAAGCGGCACCCGTGACTGAGAGCACCGCGACTATCGCTAGGGGTACCGTAGATGCGCGCGTCTGTGTAAGTGTGACGTTTCGAACGTTAGTACGTAGTTTCCGTACTGTTCATATCTTTACTGTGGCTGTACGCTGGTAGGCTTCTTTTGACCTTCAAATAGACATTCGGTTATATACGTCTCACTTAGGTACTCATGTAATTTACTATTAGTACCTTTCTGCGTTATTCTTGCTTGCACGAAACTTCAACGATAATAGACTAGAAGAAAATAAGCACAGCCGTCAGTTAATAAAATCTCATACCTACTGTCTATAATTTTCAATTGATTTGAGGGTACCTATATTAAGATATAATCCATTAACCTTGTTCAAACTAGTTCTGGTTCCAATAAAGGATTTAAGATCTACAATAAACATAGATAGTCACTTACTGAAATGAATACTTTAATATTTCATATGTATGTTTATGGATCGTTATTAATTTAACAGCCCTATAACCAGACGCGGGTACGTTGACACAATTCTATGATATTTACAATATTGAAACAATATTGGAATAGTGAAATTATTTCTGAGAAAGAACATAACAACGTTACCCCCAGGACATTCCTTTATTGCTATACCCCGCAGCTCCCGTGGGATTCTTTGTGAATTTATGCCTTATGTAGAAAAACGGCAATGGAACATTCCCTTGCGCTCTACGCTAAAGGAAATATCATGAATTGATACGCTGGAAAAAGAAATAAATGAAAAAGCTTCTATTTGTGTTAAAAAACCTAATCAGGTTAATTAATGCAGATGTTCCAGTATTTACGATGGTAAATCTCAGAAGATAAATGAGACTTATATAGCGGCGATGAATTTATGCGCATAGCCACATAGCAGACTTCAATGAAGAAAGTAAACAACAAAAACTGTCCAAGTGCGAGTCGGACTCGCACACGAAGGGTTCCGTACCACAAGGCAAAAACACCGAAAAAAAAAACATGTTTGTTGTACGAGGGGGGCTCCCTTAAATATTTATTTTATTTTTAGTATTGGTTGTTAAAGCGGCAACAGAAATACATAATTTGTGAAAATTTCAACTATCGCGGTTCTTGCGATACAGCCTGGTGACAGACAGACGGACGGACGGACAGAAAGCGAAGTCTTAGTAATAGGGTCCCGTTTTTACCATTTGGGTACGGAACCCTAAAAAGTACTTTGAGATAAAACCTAAGATTTACGAAAACCCACGTAGGTGTGCAGAATTTTACGGTAAATCAAAGAAAGAATAAAAAATCGCACAATTTGACCTGTATTCACCTCTGGCGATCCCGCACATCCTGACTGGGTTTTAACGCCATCGTACAAAGGAATGCAGAAGGTTTGCTTCTAAGAACTCCAAAATGCTCATATTTTACAATGTTGGAACGTTGAAGAACAGGGTTTAACAATGACGTTAGCTCTATATTTTTGATTTCTAGACCATCTAATAGTGAACGAATTTCAGCTACCTATATCTTCTTATCTTATGAAATAAATCTTCTAATTCTGTCTATTTTGTGGTCGAATCCAATGGCCCCCGAAGTGCCGAACATTCGCGCGATGCCAAATGTAGCTGAATAGCGTGAATAAGATTAATTGGGATAGGCTACCATAGGCTGCCGACCGTGAAATTTCCCACTGACGTTTGGGTCAGATGTAGGTATAGATAGAAGTAGGTAAATTGCTGGAGCTATGCTCTGAATTTGGAATTGCGATTTTTTGGGGTATCGGATTCAGATTGATTGATATTGAGATTTGTTCAGCCCGTTATTTTCATCATCACGTTCTGTGATCATAATACATAACAGCACGCCTGTAATCCCCAAAGGGTTAGGTAAAGGTGCTCCTGAAATACACCCACATTTTACCAGTTATGTTTAAGCCCCATGTAATAGGGGGCGACCCTAATCTAATGCCATAAACCGGGCTAAATCCAGAATCCGGGCTCATAGAGAGCTAATGTCAACGGTTCTAGTTTTCGGATACATTTCGAAGATCTGACACTACAAAATATTGGTCACCTATTTGCACATCTAACTGATCCAACATACAATATAGTAATTATATACTTCATTAACAAATTAAATAAATGTCCAGGGGGTCTACTCCGAAGCGGTTAGCCGATGTATCGGCCGAATGTTCGGTCATTTTCTACAGCCATTAATTTCCTATATTGACTATTGGTCCCGACCAAACTGTGCCAAACCGAACCTTTTTGGAACCCTTAACCCTTTTTTTACTTTTTTTTTTTTTTTATTCGTAGTAGGACAACAATATTCGAATCAGAAAATGACCGAACATTCGGCCGATACAGTGGTTAACCGTTTCGGAGTAGACCCCCTGAACACGGCGTGTCAACAAGAACAAGTTTTTATGTCCCATCTTCACGTTTTCAGCGCATAGGTGAACATTGTGTACAAGCGTCGTCTTCACCCTGCTCGTTTAATTGCGAACTCGTGTTTTCGTCTAATGAACTGTTAAATTTATCGTGTAATGAAACCGAATAATTGTGTGTACAATGTTGATACACTAGGTAATTGATTGTATGGGAAAACTTGTTTAAACTCCCTCGTGTGTCCTGAACTCGAATTATTTGGTTGAAACTATTTCCGTCGTGGGTCTTGACTTGTGGTAGCGTTAGTCTAGCACCTGCATGGAGTAATTACTGACTTAGTTGACGCTTTACAAGTTGTGGAGGACGTGATTAAGGTCCACTTGCACCACAAATCACTAAATGATAAATGATTTTATTACTGTAAGTAGGTTTGCACAAACAGTTTTACACGTCAATCATATTTTAAAAACTAGATTAGGTCCGCGTTTCCTATCTGACTACTCTGAGAAGAAAGGCCGAAACATACTCAGAGGTAACTACACTAAATGCATTTAACGCTAAGCGAATTTAAAACATCGTTGTATTTATGTCAATCGTTTCAAGATGAGAGAGACAGAAAAATGCATTTATTTATTTGAACTGCAACTTCTGCAAGTGAGTCTTAGTATTCAAATTTGCCAGATGTCAGGGGATGTCGGCACCACATCAATCACAATCTGAGTTATTTTGAAATATAATGCTTGCCATTGCTTCATTATGTTCGAAAAATGTTACTGCTCAACAACGTAAATGACGCAATAAATGTGGTTGAGCTGTCAAAATGAAAGCCATTGATACAGTTACTGTGTTACGCGATTAGTGAACATGATTTAGACATTTTCAATACCAGTGTTTCTCGGCTTAAGCATTTGTTGGTGAAAAGCTTCTTTACGGATAAGTAATATTGTTAGCGTCTAAGTGCTTTCTAGTTTGTACCTATAAATCGATCGTGTTATTTTATTATGTTAATTTTGTTATTTTGTTTCCTAATTAATGTTAAAGGTATTTTGTACCGACCTTTTTTGTTGTCTTTTTTGTTTCAAGTGTTTATTAGTGGAAACTTGTAAATGGCCTTCAGATGCATATTGTTTAAGAGCATTGTTTAATTTAGCAGTAAGATTCCCGAACAGAATAAAATAAAATAAAATTACTCCGCGGGACAAATAAACGACCAATCCAATGTCTATTGCCGGACAAAATTCCTCTGTGACTACCATAACAGATAAACCAGATTTCTTCCAATAAACAGCACGCTTAGGACACGTAACTTATGATCACATTATGAATTCATTAATACTTAATTTGATCCCTCTCCTCATAAAACTCTATTGTTATTACATATTTCACAGCACCTATGGGAGCCGTAGTGTCTATATTTATGTGATAAATTAACCTGTAGCTTTCATTAGCGTGTAAAAGTATGATAAAAAGCCTTTAACATACATTAAGCCAATTAAAAGTATGAACCACCATCCATCCTGCGAATACCTACTCGGAAAACGTTGAATTACGGTATTAAAGCCGACACGAGGGCTGCGTAACAGGTTATAATAAAAGCAAGTGGTAAACCGCGATGTTTTAAATAAAAACCTTTTTGCATCATATCCATAGGTTCCAATAGGGAAGGGCTCGTGGCTAAGTGATAACAGCTGCACGGGTCGATCGAAGGTTAAGCTACGCTTGCCGCGGTCGGTTCATGGATGGGTGACCATCCATTACCCACCCATCCTTATTCCTTACATATCGAGACCTCTGCAGACCTCTGAAAGCACGTTAATCCGTTGGCCCTGGCTGACATTCGTCAAGCATGACAGTCGTTACGGGTAGTCAGAAGCTCAAAAGTCAGACAATCAGTCTTACCAAGGGGTATCGTTTTACCTAGGTACTAGGTTTTGGAGGTCAGATAGGCTGTCACTCCAAGTAAAATACTGGTATTCAGCTGCATCGGGTTAGATTGAAAGGCGACCCTAAACATAGGAAAGGCTAGACAGGCAGATTGAAATATGTAGGTATGCGAACTATTATGTTAGGACTTCCAAGGTTGTTGGCAGACCCTATATTTTATTTAATTAAGTATTGTAAAATGGTGATACTTTTGGACTCTCAAATTATTATTATTATTAGCCTGTGATGTCCCACTGCAGCAGGGCAAAGGCCTCCCTACTCTCTTTCTGCTATATATTCCTTCAAAGTCATCATCAAACATTTGGCAGAAGGCAGATTTGAGGCTGAGACGGCAGGTGGATACGCTATCTCATTGTTTGGAACATACGGAGCTCATACCTAGGAGTTGGTGTGCTAACTCTGTCTTCGATTGAAAGACTCATCAACAGCTGTGGATGACAGCATTTTCCTTCAGACCTCACTCCAAGAAGCCTGTGCCAAGAGTGTTTGATTTCTACAATCTTATCTCTCTCAAATACCTATCATAAGCAAATTATTAGTGTACTAACATCTGTATCTACCGAATCAGAGAATGCAGTCAAATCATATTAAAATGGTCCACACCCTGGTATAGATTGAATGAAAACCTGGAACGATGTCGTCTTGATAATTTCCTGACGGGAGGTCTGGATTGGAAGCCGTTGGGAAATTGATTTTAAAACATTAATGCTGCAGTGCTGGGCGTTCAATCGGCAAGCAGTGCAAGCGATGAGCGGACGCGATGAGCTGGCAATGATCTAATTAATACATCATTATGGAGGCCGTCACCCGTCTGGATTAAAGGGCTTACAGGACCTCAACACAAAAAACGCAAGTTTTAGAAACAATAAAAGTATATGATCGACTACAGTAAACAAAATCAGAGAAATATATGATACTAGCTGCGCCCCGCGGTTTCACCCGCATAAGTTTCGGTCCCGTGGTAATATCGGGATAAAAAGTAGCCTATATGTTAATCCAGGGTGTCAGCTACCTCCAAACAAAATTTTATCAAAATTGGTCAAGCCGTTTGAGCGTGAAGAAGTAACAAACATATAAACACACCCCCACACACACTCACACACACACCCCCACACACACTCACACACACACCCCCACTCACAAACTTTCGCCTTTATAATATTAGTGTGATTCTTTATGATATATTATGCTAGGTAGATAGTGTGTTGAAAACGTAATACAACTAATTTGATACGATAGAAAAAAATCATGAAGATACCTCTAAAAACTTCTTTTTACAATAAAAACCATACTAATATACATACAATCATTCTGATTTTTTGTCAGATTATTCTACAAGCAACATACTAAAATACTAGTGTTTTAATTTTTTTTGTCAAAACAATAGATTATTTGTAATTAAATAATTGCTTATTTTGCAATAAATTACCAGCGTTGTGTCATCGCGCTTCTCCTTCTTTTCTATGCAGTCCGACAGTGACCGCGCTGCAGGTCATGTAAGCCCCTTAATGCAACTGACCTTCGTGATTGATGAACTGTTCATAGTGATGGAAATATAAAGTAAAACACTTATAAAGAGAGCAGTGATAGCCCATTGGCAACGGCCGCGACTTAAGAGTGTTCATTGGTTCGAACACTGACAGATACTTTGCGTAAATTAATTCATCACTCATCGTGAGAAAATTGGCATGTCCTAGAACTAAACATTCGAAGACATGTGGTGGATCGCGAGCTCCGGGCCCGCGCGTGGTGGATTACGGCCCGCACCTTTTCACAGAGAGGAGGGCTGCGTCCCAGGACATGGAGGCTTTCAATAGACATTGGAAGGTCTCATGCTGAGAACAGATTGAGGAAATGCGGGTAGTCGTTTCTCCATAGAAACGCTCTCGCTTGTTTTCTTTCGGTTTACACCATAAAGCAATGATTTTTTCCAGAATAATAAATATTAACTACATACCTGTATGTCCCTATGTTTTCCTTTTTGATGATACTATTTTTATAAGCACTAGAATCGCCGATTTAAACCGCTGTCAACAGAGAGAGTACAAATTTTACAACTATTAATGAAAAAAAAAAGAAAAACATAGGGGCGCACTATATATCCTTCTTATTCAGTTTATGAAACATCTTTTAAATTGGTGCAATATTGGAGGAGGAAATAGACGAGAGCCAAACTTCGAATTATGACTTTTTACTTCGGCTTTTTCAAAAGTCTCTCGGACCGCGTTTCCTCTTAATAATTCCCGTTACTTATCAGTGATTTGTCTATTTGTGAAGCAAGTCTATATAAATACTCGTGTATTAGTTCGTCTTCGTTTATAAATTGAGCCTACCCCTTTTCGGGTGTTTCAGAGTTAATGACATCGTTTTCCTTTAAAATTGCATTTCGTTACCGAGGCGTTACGTAAAGCTTCGTCTGAATGTATTGCCTTATTAAATATATCTAATTTTGTTGGCGCGTCTTCGTAATTGGATGGTTTATCTTTGAATTACGCTTTATTTTTGCTTCGTTCTGTTTTGTAATAAATTTCGATTCCGTTTTGCTTGGGTCTTCGCTTTTTATGAAGGTATTTCGAAAATGGAGCTAATAAACTTACTCAATGGTGTTATTCAATGCTTTGGCTTAAATTGACTATTTATTTCTGACTTCAAAAGGCTGCTTTGTTTCCTTAGTGCCTTATAAATTCTTCTTTATTGCATTGTGTCACGAGTGACGACCTCGATACAAACTCAAAGCAAATGGAGGAAAACTAATCAACTTATCTCCACTAATAATAAAGCTGAAGAGTTTGTTTGTTTGAACACGCTAATCTCTGGAACTACCAGTCGGATTTGAAAAAATATTTTAGCACTTGATAGCCCAATTCTTGAGAAAGGCTAAAGGCTAAGTTCTTTGCTAGGTAGAAAAAAATGCTAAGCGAAAACGAAATAATAGCGCGGGTGCAGGCGATATGATGCGACGGGGTGTGTCGGGGGAACAAGAAATTTCACGCCGGCGCTGGCGAAGTCGCGCAGTATAGTCATAAAAACTAAACCTTTAAATAGGTATTTCTAGGCTTAACATGCCTTACCTATGCCTTATCTTTGTAACCAGGGTCTTCATCGCAAAGTAATGATTCTGAGCGGGTGCCATGAAACACTAACTGTCTAAAGATTTTAGAGGCTTAATAAAGTTTAAAATATCGCCTGGTCTTATTGTTTCAAATTACATAAACAACAGTATTTTATGCCTCCCAAATATCCTTGTACAGGAGTTTGTGTTGCTTAAAAGCGTCTATATTCGGATATAATGCCTCCATGGAACATTTTCGGGGAAAGCGGGGGCGGGCCAATTAGGAACGTACGTCGTACATGTCAAATACCGCGGGACGCCTTGCTAAACAACGTCGTTTCACGCTGCCATTAATTAATATCCACTCTTTGTTAACGTGTTATTCCGTAATTTTTGACAGGCTGTGGAATGTCTCATTAATATTATTACGTTGTTGGTTATATTTTGTAGGAAAATTTACGTCCGGCATTTTAACGATCTTTACGTCAGATTTCATCGGTTAGTCAAGCCCTTTCAATTAATAATTTATGCCCTATAAAAATTTCCTCATTACAATTTACGTAAACATTGCATAAAATTTACGGAGATAGTTACGTTCCAATTTTCTCGGTATAATTAATTTAACTGAATGTCAACAACAGCAAACTACTTAATCAATACCGATAAGAACTAAGCAGTTTTCATTTACATAACGTTTAAGTAGTACGTAAATCAACTTTATTAGCGGTTATCATAATACATCGGAGTGACGTATACAGTGCGATACTGCGAGTTGCGCAAGTGCATATATATGTTCGCCTTCGTGACGTCACGGATTAGAAACAAATTGTTCTTAGCGTGTTACGTAGAGTTTGTAGAACGAATCCTTATTGGGGGGAATTGCTATGGATTATGTTGATAACTTTTTACTCGGGGTTTAACGCATAAAACTTTGTTAGGCGAACGAACAACACATAACAAATGTGCAGTGTTTTCGTAGTGATCAATGTGCGTTCCTTCTCTCTAAGAACAGAGGTTTTTGCTCTGGAATGAGACAATTCTAGCTGGTTTAATAAGGTAAATGGAAATTGTAAATAAACTCACAAAACTGCCTTCGCCGGCATTTTGATCTCCAAAATGTTTTCTCAACAGCATTCGACCAACGCCAAAAATATTTATGCCATCTCAACATTTCATTACCCAAAATGCCATGCGTTTCGATGCTCCTATGGGAGTACGCACTGAGCGTTTGGCGAATAACTTTGAATATTCATACCCAATAACTGAGCCCAGCTACTAGGGCTGTCACTTCCATTTGACTAGGGTCCGGCTGTGCTGGTCAAATCTCCGGTCTCAACGGCCCGAACGCCTTTCACATAGTTAAGCCGTAATTTACTGGACAAGACCGCAGCTCCTCGAGTTAAGCCCACGATCCTCCCAATTCTGAGGAAACAGTACAGCCCAAGGGAAAACTTGCTCTCTTGATTTAATACCGTGTTACTATTGGAAGTTTTATCAAAGAAGTATTAGCAAAAGTACTGCGGTAAAAGTGACAACCCTATTTACATTGCTAGAATATTCGAGTTTTCATGCAAAAACGGTATTTGTACAGCGGTTTTTGCCCGCAAACTGTTGGTCGCGTCTATGAATTGTATATTTGGTGTTGATGGAATCTTATTTCACTGCGGTATTAATGGTTAATAAACCTGTAAAAGTTGTTCGTTTTATGTTTTTTTTTATATTGTTTATTAATTTTAGTTTTTCATGTTAATTTTACTTCATCTGCAGGCTCTGTCACATAATTATTTTACAATTCACAAAACTCAATTGTTTTTTTTATTTCAAAGTTAATTACTTAATCAAGAACTTATACAGGTTGTAGTTAAGCCCCCATTGTCTTGTCGAACATAATGGAACAGGAGTGTTAAGTAACCTTTTTTTTTTTTTTTTTTTTTTTTTTTTTTTTTTTCCGCTGAGAAATGACGTTACGCATCTCCGCTCGTGGGGAGAAGAGACGGAGTATGTGGGACTCCCTGCCAGGGTGGCAGTATACCCACTAAAACTCAGCGGTGTTCCCTCATCGCCTTGATGGGGAGGTCATGGGAATCCGGCTCAGCCTTTGCATCCACAACCCCCCCGGCGCATGCCCGCCTAGCTGGCGGGCCCCGCATGTCCCCCCGTCTGAGGGGGGGCTACGGGAATGGCCGAGAACACCTGGCCATTCCCGTCCGGCACTGGTGGAAGCCTGTGCAATACAGGCGAGGGTGCCCCCGCACCCGTCGCCTGCTGGCTTCCACCTGGGAGGAGTCGGAGATGACTGTCATACTGACGTCTTCTTCGACCCCTCCTCCGCCTTCGGAGCGGCGCCGCGAGAGGGTCTTCCTCCCGCACGCGCTCCGCCGCCTCCTTCTGGGACATGACGTGTTCGCAGAAGGAGGCGACTGCCGCCCAGGACCCCTCATCCCCTAGCATGGCGTTGACCAAGCCGGGGAGCGAGAGGTCCGTTCCGATCGCCGCGGTGAGACTGCGGCGCGGCTCGGACCACGACGGGCACACCTCGAGAGTGTGCTGCGCCGTGTCCTCCGCCGCGGCACAGTCGTGACACGACGGCGTCTCCTCCCGCCCGATACGGTGCAGGTACGATCCGAAGCAACCGTGTCCGGACAGCACCTGCACCAGACGGAAGGAGAGGAACCCGTGCGACCGCTCGAGCCAGTCTTGCAAGACCGGCCCAATCGCGTCGAGGGTTCGGCGGCCGAAGGCTGCGGCGGCGAGGTCCCGCGTCCAGTGGACGACGATGGCGTCCTTCGCCTCCCGCCGGACGGCCTCCCGCTCTTGCGGGGCTGGGCGTTCTCCTCTCGCCCTCCGCCCCGCCGTCCATTCATACACTCTGGCGAGCACCCACGCCTCGAGCTCCCAAGGCGGGGTGCCGGCCAGAGCGCATGCCGCGGAGAAGCCGACCGTGCGGTAGGCCCTCGCCGCCCGCTGGGCTATGGCCCTTTGGGGGGCCCGCAATGCGGCGGCGTTCTCCCTCCTGTGGAGGGAGTCCTCCCAAATAGGGGCCCCGTAAAGGGCCATACTCCTCAAGATGCCGGCGTAGAGTTGCCGGCATCTCGCGCTGGGCCCCCCCAGATTGGGGAGCAGCCACGAGAGGGCGCCCGCAGTCTTCAGCAGGCGCGTCGACAGCCCGCTAAAATGCGGGCCGAAACGCCACCTGCTGTCGAGTACAAGGCCCAGATATTTCATCTGGGCCTTCACCTCGATTCGGACGCCCTCCACGAAGATGTGGGCGTCTAGAGGTTGGCGCTGCCGAGGCCCGTGGAAGAACACGGCCTCGGTCTTGTGCAGCGCCACCGTCAGTCCTAGGCGGCGGATCCTCCCTGCGACCAAGGATCCGCCTGCCGAGGCCAAGTTGGCCGCCTCCCTGAAACTCTCCCCCCGGGCGGTGAGGAGAGTGTCATCCGCGTAGCAGACGACACTCGTGCCTCGGAGGAGAGTTCCCCGCAAGAGCCAGTCGTAGCCGACGTTCCAGAGGTGAGGTCCCACGACTGACCCCTGTGGAACGCCGGCCTCGACTGCGTACCGCCGGACTTGGCCAGCCCTGTTCACGAGGACGATCGTCCGATCCTCCAGGTAGCTGGCCAGTAGACGCCGCATGTATAGAGGCACTCCGTGGAATCGGAGCGCCTCTAGGATGGTGCTGTGGGGAACAGAGTTGAAGGCGTTGGCTATGTCGAATGACACCGCCAACAATCCGTCCCCCGCCTGCATCGCATCCTTCACCTGGCCCTTAAGGCGGGCCAGCGCGTCCACTGTGGAACGCTCAGCCCGAAAACCGAACTGAGCGTCCGACAAGTCCGGCCCCACATTCCGCAGGTGGCTCTTTAGGCGGGCAGCGATTATCCCCTCGAACATTTTGCCGACCTCATCGAGCAGGACGATGGGTCGGTATGCCGAGGGCGAGTCTGCAGGGCGGCCCTCCTTGCGAAGGAGGCACAACTGCCCCTCCTTCCACGGTTTCGGGAACCTCCCAGACGCAAGGCATGCGTTAAAAATGTCCCGAAACCGCTCCTCCATTTGGGTGGCGGCAATTGCCACCACCCTCGCCGGGACACCGTCGGGGCCCGGAGCCGTCTTCTTGGCGCGGATGTGCACAATCGCCGCGCTAAGTTCCGACTCCGTGACAGGAGGGGCCTCCTCTTCCTCCTCAGCTGGCGGAGCCATCCCCCGCGGAGGGTCCATCACTGGTGGGGTGAAATTGTCCCTGCACGGGAACAGGGACTGAACCACCCCATCCAGGAATGAGGGCTCCAGGGTCTCGGCGACCGGGGGACCAAAGGGGCGCAGCTTGTTGCGCGCCGCCCTGTATGGCCTCCCGTAGGGATCCCTGTCGAGACCCTCCAGCATCTCCGCTCTCGCCGAGTCCCTGGCGTCGGCGATGGCCCGCTCGAGGACCAGTTTTGCCTCTATGTACACCTCATAGAGGTGGTCCTCGTGGGCGTGGTCTCGTCGACGCCGCCGCCGGCTACGCGCGTATGCCCTCCTGGCCCCCACGCACGCCGCTCGAAGCCCCTCCAGCTCCACCGACCACCAGTACACCGCCCGATTGGGCAGCGGTCGGCCTGACCGAGGCATGCTAGAATTGCACACCTCGGTCAGAGACTCCCTTAGGTGTCCCGCCACGGTGTCCACGTCCAGGCCAGCGGAAGGCGGCGAAAGCCAGTCCTGGATAAACGCCGCCTCCGCCGCTGCCTCCCTGTCCAGGCGGGTGAGAGCCCACCGTGGAAACGCTGACCGCCCCGAGGGGGGCCGCGTCTCTCCGGGGCCACCGGTGGAGATGTCGAACCGCACGTAACGGTGGTCCGACATGGTCTCCACCAGGTCCACCCGCCAGTTCAGCACGCGCGCGGCCAACGCAGGGGTGGCAAACGTGACGTCCACTATCGAGCCACCCTGCCGCCGCACGCATGTCTGGACGTTCCCTCTGTTGAGGAGGGAGAGCCCAGAGGAGGCTGCCCACAACTCCACCGCCCGCCCGCGAGGGTCGGTGGCCGGGTTGCCCCAGGTCACCGACTTGGCATTCAGGTCTCCCAATACGGAGACCTGACGCGGCGCCGCCCTGCCGACCACGGCGGCCAGGACTCCGAGATAGTTCTCGAAGTCCTGGAGAGGGCGGTTTGGGGAGAAATAGACGCCCACGAGGGCTACCTCTCCCCACGCGGCGGCCACGTATCCCGGTCCCCTCTCTAATAGCGAGAGGGGAGGGGAGTCTGTGGAGGACCGCGCCGCTAGTGCCACCAAGCCGTCCTCGTCACCCAGCCAACTGCCGGGGATCGAGTAGGGCTCGGCGACCACCGCTACGTTCACCAACCACTCAGCCATGGCCTGGACCAGCAGGTCCTGGGCCGCTCTGCAGTGGTTGGTGTTCGCCTGGAGGATGCGATGACTGGAAACCATTATTCCGACATCGCACCCCCCTCCTCAGCTACTGCCGCTGGAACTGGAGTTACAGCGGCGGCGACAGCGGCGGTGGCGGCGACAGGGCGAACCTGCGCCGGCACTATGCCCTTCCTCACGGGGGGCTTACAACTCCTGCCCGTCATCCTGTGGTCCGCGGGTCGGCCACTAGCGGCACACGCCCTGCAGTGTGGCGTGGTGGCGCGGCAGGTGGCACTCTTGTGTCCCTCTTGCCCGCATTGGTAACACGTGTCTCCCCAGTCGGATTTGGAGGGACACGTGGCTCGGGTGTGGCCGAACGCAAAGCACTTGAAACAGCGCATAGGCTGGTTTTCAAGTGGCCGGACCACAGCCGAGCTTAGTCCCACAAGCAGCCGTCCCTTGGTCGCAGCAAGGGCGGCCGCCGCCGCGGCGACTGGGCACTCGACGCGGATTGCGCGCATGCCGCGGCGACCGGGCCTGATGGCTCCCCCCTTCACCGTGCCAGCGTCGCAGCCTCCCGCAACGGCAACGGCCGCCACCACATCCTCCTTGGTGACCGAATCATCCAGATCGGCCACCTCAAGGACTGCGGTCTTAACAGGCCTGACGATCGTTGCCGTATCCGCAATGACCTCTTGCAACTTGGTTGCGAAGAGGTCCGCACTTGCGCCGCGCTGTTCCCCCGAGAACTCGAAAATTCGAGCCCCAGTTAGGGTTCGGCGGCACGTGATGTTGCCGATCCCCAGCCGGGAGGGATCAGCATTGGTACGAGCCCGTCTTAGGATCGACTCGTACGTCTCGCCCCGCTCCACGGCCTCCGGGGTGATGGTCACCACGACGGCCGCGGTTTTGGGAGGAACTAGGTTCCTCCCGCCGGCTGGGGCCCTTTTGGCTGCAGGGGCAGTCGCCGCGGGCTTGGGGGCCGACTTCTTCCCTCCCTTCCCTTTTCCTCTCTTGACCACTTCCGTCCACGACTGGTTGGCCGGAGTGGTGGAGGGGAGAAGGGCGTCCTCCCCCTGCGAGTTCTGGGGAGCCGCTGGAGTGGCAGACGCTCCCTCCGCGCTTGTGGTGGGGGTTTGAGGGGCCACAGTGCTCCTCTTGCCCTTCCCTTTGCCCTTGGAGGGCTTCGAGGCCTGGGTCTGCGCACCCGATCGCGGGTCTCCCGCAGGCTGCGCAGGCACGGGCACCGGCTCCGTCGGTGGCGGACTCTTATCCGCCGCTAACGGCGGGCGGAGCCGCTTTTCCGGCAAGAGCCGGTCCTCGATGCCCGCGAAGCAGGCTCTGGTGAAGGCCCTCTCCCCCATGACAACCTTTCGGATTATATCCTCAAGGTTGGAAGGGGAAGAGGAGGAGCCTCCTATCACCGGACCTGGGACAGGTTGAGCAGGCCGGGCCGTGGCCTCAGCCAGCTTCTGGTATAGCTGGCTGACCTCAGCCTGCAAGCGATCCACCTTCGCCTGCAGCTGTCGCGTCTCGTCCGTGGTGGTCCGCTTCATCAGCTCCAGGACAATGCCGTGTAGACTGGCTGCCCGGCATTTGAGGGCCTTTTGGAAGGTCCCCTTCAAGTTGGAGGACTTGGAGGCGACCTCCAGTACCTCCTCCTTGTCCTGGAGTGCCATCCGCTCCAGCTCCGCCAGGGAGTGGTCGGCATATAGCACTGTGGACGTGCCATAGCCAGCCCTCGCCCTGGCGGCCCGCGCCTGCTGCTCCCTGGCATCGATCCTCTCCTCCAGGTCTTGCTGGAGTTGCGCCCTTTTCGCCAGGTTTAGCTGGCGCTCGGCGTCTACCAGGCCCACATCGTGGGTAGAAGCCGGGTTTGAAGTCGAGGCCTTTTTGGACCTATTCTTCTTCTTCGCCTTGCTTCCGACGGACTCCGAGGAGCCCTCGGACCCGAGCCTCAGATAGGCCCTCTTCCGCTTGAGGCGGTCGGTTTCGGCCGCCGACGTGTCCATGTTGGAGTCGTCGGAGTCCGACAACTCGTCTGGCCTGCTAAACAAGCTGGCCGCAGATGGAGCGCGGTCAGCATCCGATGCCGAAGCGTCGCCAGCGTTGGATTGGCCCTGAGAAGGGCCTTTGGTTTGGCCCTGAGAAGGGCCTTTTGATTGTTTTTTTAAAAATCGCCCGCAGGCATCCCGCATAGGGCTCGTCATGGTATTTCCGCAGTTTCGTTACGCACAAGACAGTTAAAATAAAATAAAATCGCAACGAAGGCACAGTGCACTTTGGCCGTACCCAGTCTGCCACTCCGTTACGGTGGTCAGAACTGGGCCGTTTCCAGGGGACACGACGTGGACGTAAGCACTGTGGGGTGGTCCCCCGTGTTAAGTAACCTACCCTAACTTAGATTTTATTCTCTCGGGAGCCATAACCTTTCGTTCCGACTATAACGCGGCAATTAACGTTCTAACTGTCCCTAGCCGTTCAGCGGAACGGCTGCCTCACTGACATTGCGGAAAACTATCCAACTGGCATCTTTTTATACATATCAGCTTTTAGGGTTCCGTACCCAAAGGGAAAAACGGGACCCTATTACTAAGACTCCACTGTCCGTCTGTCTGTCACCAGGCTGTATCTCATGAACCTTGATAGCAAGACAGTTGAAATTTTCACAGATGATGTATTTCTGTTGCCGCTATACCAATAAATACTAAAAACAATAAAATAAATATTTAAGGGCTCCCATACAACAAACCTGTTTTTTTCGGCGATTTTGCCTTGTGGCACGGAACCCTTCCTGTGCGAGTCCCACTCGCACTTGGCCAGTTTTTTAAACGCATTTACAAGTTACTTAAGTTTTCCAGTATCATCATTGAAGAGTGAATCATTACATTAGAGAGTACAGTTATATCCTAATTCTAATATGAATAACGTAATGCAAAAGATTATGTTCTGTGTCATTATTATACGATTCTCAAGCTTGTTTACAATTTTCTTCCGTTAGTAAACACCATCGAAACTTAGATACCTTCGAGGAATAGTAACAAGTCTCTTGCGGAAATTAGAAAGTTTGCGGCAGGAAAGCTCTTTAGAAAAATCTTTCAGCCCCGTCCCCAATTTCCCTATACACACTTATCTACCACGCCAGCACCCACATACTTCGTTTATCTTGTAACGCTTTGCGTTCTCGGCGGCATGAGGTACGAACAAAGCCGATGCCGTAGGCCGCTCACCTAGATACGTCACTAACCCTTTGTGTTTCGCGCCATCAATTCACGCGCTGCAATTAATGCCAGTCGAGGTTGCCTCACTTTACATGCTTTTTCAACGGTTAAACTGAGTGTGTGCGTCATTGCAGGTGGATAAAGGAAGTGAACGCATAAATTCAGAGGATAGCTTCACTCCGCTTGGCATTTAAGCCAAAATAAGGTTTTCAAAACTATCCGGCTCCAAGGACCAGCACTTCTTTTGCATTAATTCTAAAATGTACAAAGAAAGTTGAATATCTGTAGAATGACATCATTTTGTAAAGCAAAGTTTAAAATATCACGAAGTTTACCACATCAAAATATCTTTAACAACACAGAAATACAAAACAAACGCATTAAAGTAAACATTACCATAACAAAGCCAGAAACATTATTGCCGAGCACTTTTAGAGCACTTTTATTGAAGTTATTAGCATACTTCAACAGCAGTACTGCGATCGTAAACTGTGTGTGAAACGTATTGGAAACCTCATATTGTTACTCTATGTACAATAATATGTTCCCCGCTGTGACGTGGTTTTCCGACATTTTCCAATAACGATCTGTGTACACTCCGCTTTTGAGTGGTTCCGCTGCATCTGTACTGTTTATTGAGCCATTCTATATCTCTTATTGTTTGCGATATGTCTGAACAATTTAGAGTATCCATGCGGATGTTGTCGATGTTCGATTCGATAATTTGCTGTACATTCAATTTGGAACGTATTGTTATTTATTGTTTGAATGGATTTCAATAGACCTCTATTTTACAAAATTGTAGAGGGACGGCCCTGGTTTATGGTCGTTATTCATGAGCAGAGCTTTATAGCTTATGATCATACATAATAAAGTAGACAAAATACAATTTCAATTTAACAATAATGCCTCCTACTGCGGTTCAGCGAAATATGAGCAGTCCAAAACTTCCTTCATTATAGGCGCTGCAGTATAAAATATAGCGTCTACGAGCAAACAAAATACTATTTGCACGAACTTATATTACAACTGTTGTTACGTTCATAAGTTAATGCCTACGCACACAATTTGGCATGACGCCACGCATAATGGTCTCACTCAACTCCCGAATATTACTTCCTGAGACCTCAGTTATAGGTTCTCGAGGATTTTTTGGACACGTAAGACGCTTCAAATTGACTCACATTGGATATTCTCCAAGTTTTACAACCACGTGCATGCAAGACCGACTCTCGAATGGAATTATGGATTTAACGGTCCGTCAACCATTCATGTTCGTACAATACATGTATTCATGTAGTTTTATTTGACTTGATTACATATTGAAATGTGTTATGTTAATTTCGTTATGTTATTTGGACGTAACAAATACAGTTGCTGGGGTGCTATCTTGCGTAAACTGTAACCGTACATACCGTTTTGTTTGACGTGTCAATGCACAAAAGTTATGTTGCCCTGCAAAATATCGAGGAATTTATGCCACACCAGAGCTCCAGGATTAGTTATATACATTTCTAATAGTCTGTGGTCTACAAATCTATCAAGCACAGCAGTTTAAAATATCCACCTTGGTCCGAAAACAAAACCAAAAAGTCCATTTCTTCTTGCTGCAAAATCAAGCACGGTGCGCACCACACAATCTCCGCCCCTAATGCAACGGCTGATTGCATTTTAAAGTAAAAAAAGGAAAAATCTAGGTCATAGGTCGTGACTCGTGCTATCTCCTCGGATGTTGAGCTGCGGTGTCTGAACGAGCGTCGAGGGGTGACTTATGGCTCGGTACTTACATGATATTGTGGTTTAAGTAACTCACGGCTCCCTTGCCACGTACCCACGCTTAACAATGCTGATATGTGCTTTTTGTACTATATTTTGTGTTTACTGTGGCTTTTGTTGTGTGGATTGCCGCCTTTACTTTATGAAAAGACTATTTTATAGGCACAGAAAATAAGTGCAAAAATGTTGCCTTCATACATGATGTGTTTGAGGATTATCTACGCTCCTGCCCTCTACCGCATTTGGAACGCTGTCTAACAATTTGTGTGTAAACTCCAAAAATAGTTATGCTGATGCAGGAAGCCCGTTTGTTATCATCAATATTTGGTAGCACGAGTTCATCCAATAACAGCAAATGTATATTTAAGCAATAAATCATGTTATTAGTCACGCAGTTGACAAGTTATTTAGCATCCCAAATTAATGAGGATTCCGTGTTTTCATAGCTTTCATGTTGATAATTAATAAGCCTAGCATTCTATCAATATTATTATTAATTAGTTTCATTTGAACACAAAATATTATTAAAATGTGTAGTTTGCTTCGACCTTCATGTACTGCAAATGTGTATGTTTGTTACAAGCAACTACTTTAAAGAAATAAACATCTTCATGAACCATTTCAGGACAGTACTCCAATTATTCAGTCTTTGTACAAATCTCACTTGGATTTTAGTTTTGAAACTATGTTTTATTTGCTCCATTGATTTTCTCTAAAGGACACTATTTATATGCAAATACTGTTTTCAGGGCTATATTTACTTGACCGTGTACCTATCATTTATACTGTCATCACTATGATGGTCCTAAGAGCGAGTTCGTGTTCGTGCCAGTTTTGTTTTAATGCAGTCAGACATATGTACAGTCACGAGCACTAATATGTCAACACTTGGCAACATTCAATTGCGATTTTTTCGTGAAATAACGAATGCAACGTTGAAATACGACACTTTACACAAACCTATGGGTTCAAACATACTTGTTCGTAATAACATAAAATTTCATTCAAAACTAAAGAAGAAAATCGTCTTTGAATAGAGCCAAGTGTACACATACTTATGCTCGTGACTGTACTACCAGTTGTGCTAGTGTTAGAGCATCAAGCATTTGTATTCCACAGTAAAATATATGTCCGTAATTATATTTTGCTTTAATCGCCAGAGACATTAAAAACTTCTCAGTCGGTCTCAAAGACAGATGTCTCAAACGTGCTTGCTTATATTTTCTTATTACCCGTTTTTATTCTCATTCGTTGAAGCCAGTCACGTGTGTGGTCATAAACGCCATTTTACGATAACTTGCGTGTTTACGGTACCCTCGTCAGGCTTTTCTTTTGTCAACATAGGATTCCATCTTCTGTTACATTTCCATATGACGTGTGAAGTTACGTGCTTTCCCTTTTAATGAGGATGTGGGTAGTAGGGGCAATTTTCTTTCCGCTAGGTTTGTCGAGCCCTGACCGACGTATCGTAAGTGAAATTTTTACAAAAATGCGATTTTAATTAGTAAAAATAACATTTTTTTTTAAACGACGACGTTTTTTAAATAGCCGCGATTTATTTTGAAAACGTTTGATGTCTGTTTTCCTGAAAGGAAAGACAATAAATACCACACCTTAATTATCACACTAATATTATAAAGGCGAAAGTTTGTGAGTGTGTGTGGGGGTGTGTTTATATGTTTGTTACTTCTTGACGCTCAAACGGCTGGACCAATTTTGATAAAATTTTGTATGAAGGTAGCTGGCACCCTGGATTAACATATAGGCTACTTTTTATCCCGATATTCCCACGGGATCGACATTTACGCGGGTGAAACCGCGGGGCGCAGCTAGTGTTTAAATAAATACTTTATCAAAATTTTACGTTGAAATACCTTTACCGTGACGTTAATTCGTGGGCTTTGCATAAAAGCTTAGTGTGGCCACAAATAAAATCCCGACGGCAAGAGCATCTGGGCCCGAGCTTAGTCGCAGAGCTTGAACTGAATTGAATTATCGGCAGAATTTTTAATAAAGCCTGTAACTAACAGTGGGAACACATGCTGTAACGGAAATTGCTAAGTTTACGATTCTCGTTTAAAGTTTTAAAACTGTAAATGAAAAAATCAATAAAACAGACTTTACTCTTAAAAAGGTCACCACTATGTTATATAATTTCATGCAAATGTATAACATGGAGAGCAGTGGTGGCCAAGTGGTAACGGCCGCGACTTACGAGTTGTAGGTCGTAGGTTCGAACCCAGACAGGCGCTTTACTTTGTGTAAATTATTTCATCACCACTGCTCTCAAAACGGTGAAGGAAAACATAAATTCGAAGACATGTGACATCTGCTAATCCGCACTGGGCCCGCGTGGTGGATTACGGCCCACTCCCTCTCACCGAGAGGAGGCCTGTGTCCCAGCAGTGGAAACATAATAGGCTGATTATGGTGTTATGGTTATGGTATAACATGACTTCACACCTGTAACCCCCGAAGGGTTAGGCAGCGGTGTACCAGTAGTACCACAAGTCGCAACAAGTTATGTAGTAAGTAATTATTTATTTTACTAACAGACTTAGCCCTCGGTAACAACAGTGTTCTTTCAATAAGGGATGGGTATGGCAATTACATATGAGTAGACCCCTGTCTTTCAAACTAGGAAAATCCTGTATCTTGAAGGACAGTGATACTTTTAAGGGATTGACACGTTTTACAAAATATTCATAACTGCGTGATAACTCTGATGCTAACATACATATTTATTAAAAGCTAATTGTGGGGAGTGTTTGTCTGTGTAACGCTTATTTTATTATTGCTTCGCTCAGTTCACGTATTTACATTCCTAGAAGTGTTTAGCAATGCAATTACAGGCGAGAAGTTAGAACCGTGAATTTGCAAGGGTCCCTGTATTGGCGTGGCACTGAAACTTGGTCGGGCGAGCTCCTTTCAAGCGGGGCTTATTGCTCAACTCTACACATAAATTTTCATCTGGAATTTATGTTGTTCCTTGAAATATTACCTTAATTTTGATTGTAGGTACGATATACATACGTTCGTAGCACGTAATATTTTGTTTCGTAGCCGACCTGCTACGATGTTGCTACGCCGTAGCGAACGTAGCGGTGGTGTAAACGTCGGTATTTCTGAGACTGAAGAATGAGGTATTGCGGTGGTTGCCCATCGCTTGGCAAACGAAAATTTTACAGTTTTATGACTTTTAGCATAAAAATAAAACATGAGCTCAGTCTTGCTTGAGCAAGGCTTATTCATGACGTTGTAAAACTTAGCCTTACGCGTCCATTAACATCATACTCATTTGATCTTGTTTTATTCAGTTCTGCAATCTAAAACAATGATTTGTTCTATGTCTTTGTCCTGAATGTTAGACCGAATTAGTGTATGAAAGCGAGTTTTCTCTAGGTGGAATTTAAACTCCTAGTTGAAATATCAGACGATACTTTCACCTAACCAACAAGACAACGTCACAACAAAAACACTCAACCTTCCATTTATTTTTCTAAGCTTTAAACCAAAGCACTCAGTAATTACTTTACGTGGGACGGAGCACTTATTTGGCTGCACCTACGTAACAAATAGGACAGGAATAAGAACAAAGAGGCTGGGACAGGTGCCGCGTCCGGGTGACCTAAAACTGCAGGTGCCAGCTGCTAGGTGCCAGAGCTGTGTCGCGCTGTCGGGTCCAAACGGTAAACTGACAGCGGTGGTTCGGAAAACGTAGCATAGAGTTTCAGAAATGTGAATGTAGCGTAGTGCATTTTGTTTGAAAGTGTATAAAAGTTTTGGGTAAAAAAATTTTCAGGATTGGTTAGAAAATGCAGGTGGTTTTATGTTCGGTTCCTTTAAACAAAAACGAATCGTTTTGCTCACCAATATGGTACCATTTTTTATTGCCAAACTGGCCATATAAATAGATTCGTAAGCTTATTTTACCTTCTCCCATATGGGAGGGGTCTCCTATGAAAAGCTGTGAGGTCTTTCCTTCATTATTTTTAAACAATTCAACATACATGTCTTAATTTTAACCATTAGTCATTTTGATTACAGAGTTTTGGGTAGAATTAATTAAATTATGAGTCATATAAACTTTCATATCATAATATGGAAGTCTATATAACTCTTAGTTTGAGTCTGGGCTTGGGTTAATCCAAAGATCCTTTTGTCCCTTTGATAGTTTAATCTTTGACATTAAACTTTGACTTATACCAAAAACTTATTACTGGTGGCCTTGTGAAACAGGTAGATTTAACATGTTTTATGGATACATGTGTGTGGGTTTATTTTTGTTAATCCGGCTCGAAGGACCATTGAATGGGGTCAATCGGACTTTGTAATATAAAAGAAGTAGTGGACTGTAATAAAATCGGTGTAAAACCAATGATTAATTAGTGTATAAGAAATTAGTTCAAAAAAATGCCCGTTGTGGCGCGCGTCTGTGAACAGAGTGATGTAGAGTGCGCGCAGCGGCCGCCGTGTATGGGTTCGGTACCTCGACACCCCGCGGTTTTGCCGTCAATCACACGCATTATGTGGTGCGCCAACATTCCTATTTGTACCTACATGTATATTTCGGGTATGCTCATCTCTTTCGGACTCTATTGATTCTTATTCAAGACCTCTTTATAAACCAATATACACATCAATAAAACCGTATTGATCCATATTATGGAGTGGCATTCATGCTTATAGATTCCATAAGCATAAATGTCACTCGTAAAAGTTATTGTATGAGCACATTATGCGTTATAGCTAGGTAATTGAAGAAATTCCCTGCGTCCTTATTTATATTGTTCAAGATTGGATCCATAGCATTTCCCTCGCTTTGGCGTTCGACCAGTAGGAAAGATTCTACTTCACAGATGAAGGAGCATTCCTTAAAGACGTATTTTAGGCATTTGGTGAAATTGTCGTTGGTAACGTTCCAGCAGCTGGTTATCGATATAACATTGTTCTTCGTTCATTGATCTTATGAATATATGATTTGGAAATCATATTTTTATTTTACTGGAGGACTAGGTGTCCCGCGACAGGCGTTGTCCTGTCCATATTTCAATAGTTCATACAAAAATCCCACAGATAAGGCGTTTCATTTTTTATATGCATATTTTGACAGTCCCAAGGGAATCAAAACCTATAGAGTACTTCCCGTTGACCTAGAAACATGAAATTTGGCAAGAAGCAATGTCATGTAGCACAAGTAAAGGAAAAAATCCGAACACCGTAAATTTGTAGTTACATTCCTACGTAAGGAACCCTCGCGTCGGTGCGCGAGTCGGACTCACACTTGACCGGTTTTTTATTTATAACAAGAAATTTTACGCGGACGAATTCGTCGGCAGAAGCTGTATTCTGCCGACGAATTCGTCCGCGTAAAATTTCTTGTTCCCCCGACCTACTCCGTCGCATCGTATCGCCCGTCCGCATTATTAGTTCGATTTCGCGTTCTTTCTTACTTTCTTTCTGTTTGCTCGGCTCCCAAGAGTCGTGATGTTAAATAGCCAATATCCAGCTGGTAGTTCCAGAGATTAGCACGTTAAAAAAAAAAAACAAATACACTCTTCAGCTTTATTATTAGTATAGATAGATAATTATAAAAGCTACATTAGGTACTCAGTTCTCCCTTAAAATTTTAACGCAAAATATGCTAAAAATTTATTGATCATTTTATCAAATTAACGAACGAGCTATGCTTTGCTAGTCTCTTTGAAGGATAAAATCAGGAATGAAATTGTCCGGAAAAGAACCGGAGTTACCGACATAGCTTGCAGAGTATGCAAACTGAAGTGGCAGTGGGCGGCCATGTTTGTCGAAGAACCAATGGCCGGTGGAGCAGACGAGTCCTTGAATGGAGACCGTGTATCGGCAAGCGTAGTGTGGGACGTCCTCCAGCTATAGATCAAAGGCGGAAGGCGGAGTACAGGGTGTTGTGGCGCAGCCTGGAAGAGGCCTATGTCCAGCAGTGATTGATTGAAATTAACGTGCACGCCAAACGTTCCTGTCTTGGGCGTCACACAGGGGCCAAGTTTTAAGTATTCAATGTTTGCGCTCGTTAATTGTTGAGGCGCGGGGCTTAGCCGTCGATCGATATCAGATAAGTACACACCCACGTGAGATTATTCCACATTCTCGAGCTCCGTTAAGTGCAGGAACATCGAGGAAGACTTCTCAAGCACTTTAAGCGCAAATGTAATTTCGCTGTAGTTGAAGGGGCTATGTAAATTCACAAGAACCTAGGTATTTTGAAACTGGTAATTTATACGTTCGAACTAAGCTAAGTATTTTCTGAGAAATTTGGATGCTTAAAATTATTTTCTGGCAGTTCTATTATTGTCTTTTAGAGCAAAGGCTCCTATTTCTCTTTAACAAAGGGGTTTGTGCTGTATTATAAGCATAATAGTACCTACTCACTTTATAAACTCGTCTTTATGTATTCATATTTCACAGTTAGTCAAGAACGGTATTCAAGTAGTTGATGTTATAAGCTGATTGCTGGCACCGCGCGTTGTCCGTCAATTGTGCTTGCATCAGCGACCACGATTGATGTGGGAATAAGGATAAAATTAAATAGAACAGCATGTGGCACGCACATGGAAAATAATCAACACTGTTGTGTGTTGAAACATACGATTTAAAGTATATGTTACACGTGTATAATAAAAGAAAATAGACCAGCAAGATCAGAAATAATTTGGAACGAAATTCGGTTACGACATTTCCAATGCGAGCACACATTTATCTCTTGGATGAACATGCACAGCGACGGTTTTTATGCTTTGATTTTATAGTCTGAACATTCGAGACGAATTTTCTTTACGTCTTATAATTTATAATTACTCAAGTTTTTCCATTATACATAAAATTTTACGTTTGTTAAACTTTTTAATGTCTGAAAAAATTTTTTGAATACAAAAATTATGTATCTTTTAAGAGATATATAGCCAGGCTGCTTGATGAATGGCTCCCCGATGACGCTGACGCATTGCTCTTAAGATTTGGACGATTGCCAGAGTGCTGATCATCCCCTGTGTGCCTACACTAACTATTGAAACTTTGTTACGTCCATTTAACTGGACTTCCGAATTTTAGCCTCGTATGCATCGTGTGATAGGGATTTTGTTTAAACAAATTGGGGTTTTTAAAAGAGATTCTAGGAAATTACTGTTCTTCTAGTCTTTTTTTCTCGTATGGGCAAGAAGATTTCTGATGAAATGACATTTAATGTCGTCACTCCTGGTCCTAGAGTTTTAAAACTGAAGGACCAATGACTACCTAACATAATAAATAACAAGTACGAATCCGTCCGTAGACATCAGGAAACAATGTTTTAGTTTTCATTTGTTTGACCAAGACAGATATTACGTGTAGGTATCGAAAGATGGTTTCTACCTACAGCTTTTAATTCTGGGAGTGGTTGTGATAAATGGCAGTGTTGGGAATGATGCTGACGCGTCATATTCTGGTGTTGGACGACCGCCAGCGGGTTGATCATCCCTTTCCCTATGTTATAGTCACGACTTCAGTTTTGCTTCGGAAAATTACAGATTGCTTTTCAATTTATTATGTTCCAAAAATTTATGGTTCTTGGAAATCTGTTTTAATTATATAATTTTAAACGCGGCTTTGGTATTTGACGTCAAAAAAAGATATCGTAGTTACGGTGGTGACAGGTTCCATAAACGTTTAATTAGTACTTACGTCAATCAATTTATGATCTAAACTGCTAAAGCGTTGACTGCCAACTCAATTAGCGATCGTACAGCGCTCAAAGCTTTGAACCTGAAAATAAATTCATCATAAATTAATTTGATTGATATAATTTCCGAGAAACTTACTATATTGAATCACAAAACAATAAATACATGTTTTGGGTTCTAGGTCAAATAGAACACGTGCCAATTTAATTAATATATCTGTGTATAGGTCAGTCAACATCCAAGTTATAATTCAATTTCAAGCGCCTACCAAATTGGCTACTGACGAATAATACCAAATATTGAATTGAAGCGAACTGATTTGAATAGCGCTGCCGCCGGTGCTATTTGAAAGCCGTATTAATTTCAATTGATTTCTTCGTAGAATTATTAAACCTATTTTTGAACCTTGTTATGAGAAGAACTTCTTACAGGCAACTGGAAACAAAAATATAGCGAAGACCTCAATAAAATCTAATGTATATTAATATGAATGAGTATGGAAGAATATGAAGAACATAAGGCGAAGGAAAATATTATTTTCAGTTGAAAAAATATGAGCTCTAAAAATTCGTCTTTATGTTGTGCATAGGCGACATACAGTCGCTTTTTATGCACTAGTGCCTAAACATTTTTTTTTTAAGCCTAATATAATCAGCTATAACTATAAGGGTGAAATGATTTCTTTTATGCACTAGTTGAACAATCTACTATATTATCTTTATAAGTCAAATAATATGAAGACATGATTGTTCTCCAGATAGAAATGTTGTGCATTAATGCTTGGCCGTTTCGCTACCATCACATGCCAAGGTGAAAAATTAATTCACTGTTCATTACTTTTCTGTTATACAATAGTTCTTGTAGTAACGAATAACGAAACGGCCAAGCCTCATATTTTGACTAAGGTGTAGAGTTTGTGAAGTTAGGGCGTGTAGAGTTAGAAGCTTGGCTCTACATGAGATCTGATAACTTTTTGGCAGTGCGAGCCATATGTGGTCTCGTCTTGGCAACATTTTACATGAAAATGTTTTTGGTGGGTATAGTTTTCACGGAATAATAGTTTCCGTATTGATACGACTAGGCCTATATAACAGAATTATTCCGTAATTGTCTAGGCTTATCATATTAACTATAGTTTGCATCGAGGAATTGTTGAATTTATATCTACGTGTATACTGTGGTGTGTATATTGTGTGTATAATCATAATCATTTATTTATCAGAATATTATGGTACATTATTATGGTCTTAAGATTAGTCATTGGTATAGGGGCCTGGTGTAGAGGCCTTACCTTATGAATAGTCGATCATTCATCAGTTATCGGTAAGGTAATGAGCTAGTCCTCCTCCTTGGCACTCCTTGCAGCCCTAATGCCTTTCGTAATTTATTTTGTCTTTTTTTAAAAGAGAGGTCTCATTAATTTCGTATTCCTTCCTTTTTTTACCATTATAATTTCAAATTTACGGTAGCTAGGTACTTGACCTATATATAAAAAAAAAATAACAGCAATACCAATAAAATCCACCGGCCACCAATATAAATTTTTCCAACAAAATCGTTTCCGAACCGTACAAGTATGTGCTCAAATAAAAGTTGACATTCCCATAGCGAGCGCTCGTAGAGAGTTATGTCGGCACAATGTTTCATGTGCGACCCCGTAATCCATGGTGTTTCGTCCTTTTGTTGGTCTGTGATTTATTTTTTTGAGCTCCCCGTGTGTTGGAGCTGGAAATTGGACCGATTGTGACGTTTTTTTTGTTCGTGGATTCTGGTAAACTGTACTTCAGCTGAGAGATATGGTATGTTAGAATGCTCATTGATCGAAGCTTTCACCTGTAAAACTAAAGTACCTAAGTAATAACTTCACGGAACCTTAAGGTCTAATCACACTAATATTATAAAGGCGAAAGTTTGTGAGTGTGTGTGTGTGTTTATATGTTTGTAACTTCTTCACGCTCAAACGGCGGGACCAATTTTGCTAAAATTTGGTATGGAGGTAGCTGACACCCTGGATTAACATATAGGCTACTTTCTATCCCGATATTCCCACGGGATCGACATTTACGCGGGTAAAACCGCGGGGCGCAGCTAGTTCCAAAATATGTTACATAACAAATCCTTCATATTTCCTCTTCTTTACAAGTGATACATGCGATCTGAATATTCAATCTGTACGTGGGTACTCTGCATGTCGTTCTCTGATTTGTATATAGGCAACCTTCTGCCTACACGAGAAAGGTGTCAGCCCTTTTCCATGTTTTTCGGAAAATATTTATGGTTCGACCTGGATCAAGACATTTCTGTTTAATAAAATGTCACTCCTTTTACTTATGTCTGTTGCTTTTGTTTTTGTTTGTCGGAATCGGGTTTGCTAAATTAAATTGGGGAGGTAACGTTCCGTTTATTGTGTGATATTATCTATGCTAATGGCTTGGATGTAAATTCGAGTCGCCTTCGCCTTTTGCTTTCAGATAGGGTGAAATAATGAGACCCGCACGGGTCGATCTTCAAGGTTAAGCAACGCTTGCCAAGGTCGGTTCGTGAATGGGTGACCATTCATTACATACCGAGACTCCTCCGCGCCTCGGAAAGCACGAACGGCTGTCATTGGTTGATCTTTGACAGTCGATACGCGTACTCAGAAGCCCGAAAGTCTGACAACCAGTCTTGCTAAGGTCTATCGTGCTAACCAGTAACTGGGTTGTGGACGTCAGACATGTAGTCGCTCCTTGTAAAATACTGGTATTCAACTGCATCTGCCGACCCCAACATAGTTGGGAAAAGGCTAGGAAGATAATAAAAATATAAAAACCTTGTAAAGTATGTTCTTGGAATTGTACCAGTGTGGTGTTATGTTATTACGTTACAACTGTGCATTGTAATTACGTAACAGATGTTGATGACGGGGGCCGCACAACGCACAATATTCTGATGTTACCACCACCCTTTGTAGCCAGTGTGATTCAGTTATTCCCTTTGTCATGCAGCACGTCCATCGAGGACTGTAATATTGTACGACCGGAATTTTTGCTCTGTGGTTACCACATTCTGTAGTTAGAATTCCGACATTGTTGACTGTTTTTTTTATCTTTAGTGGAAAAATACCCATAAGGTAATTTTCCCCTTATTTGTTTTTCACCTATGTTGTCCCTCTGTTGGGCAAACGTTTCCCATATTTTTTTTTCACTTATCTTTGTGCTGTACCTCCTCCGTCCAATCGGTTAGGAACAAGTCCAAATCGTCACGCCAGCCTTTCTTAGGCCTGCGTCAGTGACGACGCCCGTCTTCAGACACCCCACTGTATAACGATTCTGGCCCATCTGTCCTGATGCATCCTATAGGTGTGGTCCTCCCAGTCCTAAATAATCCACTAGAGAATAAAAAAAAACTCAAAATTCTCGATTGGAGCGAGAACTTATCGTATCCAAAAAATAACGACTTTCGCGCACACATACTTACCTGTCAATTGATATCAGATACGCCACGAGAAAATTAAACGCGTAGTAATTTCCGACCGAAGCCTGCCATATCTACCTTCCTATTTACCTTTCCCTCACATAAACACATTACACGTTCTGCCAATAAAGTTTTCCTTCACTTTATTATCTGAGTAACGTAAAAGAATTTCGTGAACTTTTTCCTCGAATAACGAATGGCAGTGAAAAACTCGACTTATCTCTACGGGAGCAGAAAATAACAGAGGTTGTAGTCAAGTTTCGTATTACTCTGTCAAAGACTATGAAATATAGAGTGTAGCAGGTTTTCCTGACATTGCGTGTAAATACAGACACGTCGTGTCTCACGAAATGTGACATTGATATGAGTCTTACTTCAGTTTTCTGTCTGTTTCGCTCAAAGAGATATTACAGTCTTTGGTTTCACTAGACTGTTATTAATTTAATGAAGTCGCTTGATTAAGTGCTGAAACATGTTTCAATTTCACTAATTGAAGTCATATCAGTGTTTAGTATCGGCTTCTAAAATATTTTTTACTAGCGGTTGCCCGCGTTTGTCTACGATTTTGAATGGAAATTGAAATTGTTTATTCAAATAATTAATTACAAAATAGAGCCAGGTAGGTAAGAAATAATTGGATTCTACCTGAACTAGGAATAATCTGTATCTCAGGTATTTCACTCAAGTGCATATTCATAAGTATTATCTAAAAGTCCTAAAACAAATAGTAAATAATTTATGTATACTATGAAAAATTAATAGTTTAAAAAAACACTAGAAAAACACGCTCTTATAAATGCACGTAAAAACAAAAAACTAATCGTGGTCAAAGTTCATTACAAGATTTTCTAAGAAATCCAAAACAGCTATGATTCGATTTTCCATCATGAAGTTCCAGTTCATATCTTCCGGCTCCATCATCAGATCAGTTCGACAGTACCATATTATTGTATTGTCATCAGAACTACATACAACTGCCAATTTTCATTACGCTACGACCCTGGGAAGATGGTTAAATTAGTTACCTTAGATTCCATTACATAGTTATTTACATACAGGTCGACCTAATAAAAGCGTGTTAAAAAAAAATAGTCTATGTCCTTACCCAGGTAAGGGTCTATCTATGTGCCAGATGTCATCTAAATCCGTTCAGCCGTACAAACTTTCACATTTATAACATTACGTAGGACCCACGTAGGTAAGATAAACTCTGAAAATACGACTACCTGTGTCTATAGTATAAGTAGGTTCGTGACATGTGACAACCTTGACCGAGAAGCGCGCAACGAAAGGGAAAATGTGTGTTCATAAAAAGGACAAAAGGGATTCTATAGGATCGAATTAAGGCTCCTTCAAACAGGCGCGACACGCGATAAAATTGTGCGCGACTCAAAAGCACCCCAAGTCGCGCAACGAGCGGTGCCTTTGTGTCGCGCGCGATTATATCGCGTTTCGCGCCTGTTTGTAGGAGCCTTTAAATGGAATAAGGTAGGAAATGCCTAAAGTCACCGACATATTACTGTGTCGTGTTGTGTCGCGACGCGGGATACGCCAATCAAACAAATTCGTTCAGGACTACGCAGTTACGTCAACTCACAACGAGTTTTGATTGGCCAACACTGCATCAGAAGGCATCACGACACAAACAGAACACAGTAGTGTGAATCCGGCTTAACTCCATTTTAACAACAAACCTGGCTGTTGATGATATATATACTAGCTTTTGCCAGCGGCTTCGCCCGCGTGGAGGTGGGAAGTCATCCTACGGTAACGTGCTACCGGGATTAAAAGTATACTACCTATGTGTTAATCCAGGAAATGGTCTATCACCATGTGCCAATTTTCATCCAAATCTGTTCAACGGTTTATGCGTGATTGAGTAACAAACATCTTTACAAACTTTCACATATAATAAGTAGGATAGTAGGATTTGTCTCCTGCGCTTATACCAATTTATTTGGGGTCGGTGCAACATGTCTTTTTCTTCCATACTTCTCTATTAGTAGTTATTCTCTCGGTAGCCACTGTAGATGATAATGACAGTTAAAACTTGAGCTATATTCTATTCAATCTAAGATTTACCTTAATCTTGGTTTAGAAGTTGGGAGAAGCATGTCTTCAACGTTCCTGTTGTATCATAAGTCTTTATTTATTGTCAATATGATAAATGTGATATGTTTCTTGGAAGTTTATTACTGTATCGCGAGGGAAAGTTATTTACTTGATATGACGTTTCTTATACTTGTGAGAAAGTCGATCGTAGTTGATATTGATACTGGAGTTTTGATCTTGTCCTGCGAAAATATATTTAGTTTAGCATTACTGGGAAAATATATTATGTAGTATCGCTGCGTATTCCCAAAGTGATATATAATAGAAGAGACTAAAAGCATATTCTCCCTAATCATATCGCAATTTAGGTACTGCTATCAAAGACATTATAAGTTGACTAGCTTCTGCCCGTGTGAAATTTCTTGTTCCCCCGACCCACCTCGTCGCATCGTATCGCCTGCTTCGTTTTCGCATTCTGACTTTCTTTCTTTCTGCTCAGCTCCGACTCGACTCGTAGTTCCTAAAATCTGCGTGTTCAAACAAACAAAAAATAAACAAACTCTTCAGCTTTATTATTAGTATAGATTAATATTTTGGTCGACTAATCACCTTAGCTGACAGAAAATTAAGGTACTGCTATCAACAAATTAATTAAACTTTATAATATATACTTACGGCTTTTTGTCTGCGGCTTTAGTACTAAAACGCGGTCCTCGCCATGAGGGTAAACCAGTTTACCAAGTTACATATTGTGTATCTTATTAAGCGTTAGGCCACAGGAGAACAATTAGCTCCGATACCTACCGCCAAACTTGGAGTAATTCATCCATAGTTTAATTTCGACTTGATTAAATTATATTACCGTTGGCCCCAAACTTTCTTCAAACTTAGTAATTTCGCTGTTTGGTAATCTATAAACATAATGTAGTTGTGAACTAGGTATACCGAACTTTGTATTGTTCTCATTCAGAACTGCTATCTACGGACAACTTAGCACTCCCGAAATTGTTCTGGGCCTATGATAATAAACATTTAGACTTGATTCCCTAACAATCAGTTCTCATTGAATCAGATGAGTAAACAATTTATTTGTTTCAGTTTGTAAGTTAAAATTAATTGTTAGTCCAAATTGTATTGTTCTGTGATTTAACTTAGAAAGTTTGTGACCTAGATTTATGAAAGTTATTGAAAGATAAATAAGTACATAGTGCTTGAGTGTTTAAAAGACTGGTTTTTAATGTTAAATTTTTCATGAGAACGAGAGCTGTTAAACCTAATCGAATCACCCAGAACTTATTTTTAACGACTAATTAAATCTTCAGCAGCGCAATGCTTTGAAATCGTGTTTACACACATAAACGAACCTTAAATTGTTTATTTTAACTCACCTTCAGGTCTATCAACGTATTAAAGCAATTTAGTTCTTACTCCATTGATTTATGATTCAAAATAATTGTTTGTCATGGAACATAAATATCAGTGTAACGTGTAGGTTTGTTTACAAACGGAGCGCTTTCACGTCTAGTGAGGAAAATGTTTCAATTTGTGTTTACTCACCTGGTTTATTCATAGTGGAAAATTGACGTAATTAAATTTTGAAGTAGAGGGTGTCTGTTACCGCTCTGCGACGCTTTATGTAGATTCTGGATCGTCATATAATGTAGCTAGATGAGAGTTGCCGAAAATCGAGTTGAAAGGCGTGCAATAGGAAAGGCCTATGTCCAACAGTGGACTGCTGTAGGCTGATGATGATATAATGTAGCTTGCGTAGCGAAAAAATATATAATTTATATCTTGAAGAAAATTGATGATAACATCTTTTTGGAAGTCGGTTAAAAATTGTAAGATGTAGTCTACCAAGAACACTTTCATAGTTCCCTTGGGCTCGTAAACTAAGATCTAAATAGTAGATTATGCACCGAGGGGCTAAAGTGGTGTCTAATGTCACGGGCGTCATGTTGAATCTCGAGCGCAATGAAGGATTCGGGATTTAACTCACGAGCGAAGCGAGGGAGTTAATACAAGAATCCTGAATGCAGCGAGGGATTCAAGCTAGCCCAAGGCAAAGACACCTTTAGCCCAGAGGAGGATACTCTACTTTTTACACCTACTGTGAGAAAATAATAGCCATAGTACGAAAAACAAAATAGAACTGGTTCCGAAATGGACTTGACGCCTTTCGTACTTTTCCATTTTTGGAAATTGTCGTAGGCTTTTATATAAGTTTCCTTTGACTTTTCCGGCAGTAAATCATTGGAAATATTATTAGCTTCGGTTGTAATGAATTCAGGAGTACAATCACTTTCATCACTCGACATTTTATAATACTTTGTTGATAAATTTAAAGTTTAAATGCCAAAAATTCGCGCCCTCATTGCGTCTACCAATAAGTAGCCAAGACACGAACAATTCGATTTTCAAAAAAAAAGTCTCTTCTACGGTTTTGTCGTGTGTGTCTATTGATATCACTCTCATGGAAGTGGCGTTTGTGTAAACTAAGATTTATACAGGGCTGGTAGAATGGTTTTGGATGATAGGCTGTATGCATTTTGAATTTAGAACGTCATTGGAGACGCTCGTGAAAATAGAGTATTTTTTATAAAATGTGATAAATCGACTGTAGTATAGATAGGTTTTATTATTTATTTATTTATTCACAAAATCCACAGCAATCTTTGCGCAGTTTACTTAAAATAAATTAACTAATGTTACAGCCAATTACTATTACGGTATTACGGCGCGGTACGGTATTTGTTATTAATAATGCCAGTTTTAATGTTATTCCATTCCTTTTAAAAAATGGTTCGTAGTTATCTAATTATTCTTACAATATTATGTCTTCGAAAACATGGCAACGATATGAAGAAGCAGTCGTTATGATTTTGTAGGAAATCGAGAATATCATCCACGCGTAGTAAGGGTATCGAGAATAGCTTTCCTCTTTCTGGCACCAAAGGGTGTTTGTTAGTACTATACTGCCAATTTAGCTGAGCATGTGAGATTCCAAATTCAAATCACATTATTGACCAGCGGGTCATAATGAAATCCAGTACAATATTATTGACCGGCTGTGCCCCCGGCCACTAATGACTCACTTTAGGTTAAGGTTGCTTGATATATAATTTGACATTTTCGAGCAGGTGGTGTGAAAAGATATGATTTACATTTAGTAAAATGAACAACAAAATAATCCAGGAAAAAATTTATTTTTACGAAAGTCTGTGTTCAAATGCTTGTATTATTGTCATCCCGGAAGACACGTAATCGTAGTACCAGCGAGTACGAGTAGTGCTCCGGATACATAAATTCACACGACTCTCCCATGGGTTAGGTATGCAAAACTACGGATTGCCTCGTGCTACAATTCGTATGGTCCGGTTCACACTACTTTGAAAGCACCAACTTTAAGGCCGCTATCCCACTGGCGTTTTACGAGCGTTGACGTCAACGTCGCGTCTGCGCGTGCCAAGCATTAACGTCCGCTGAACGCGACGTTAACGTCGCGCACATGATAGTATTTGAGGTATACAATCAGCGCCCGTATCCACACGGACAGAGCAGGACGGCGTGATTGTACCTGTTGTCAACAAACGCGACGTTAACGTTGCGCAGACGCGACGTTGACGTCGCGTTCAGCGGACGTTAATGCTTGTAACGCGACGACGCGACGTCACGTTCCAGAGACGCCGACACTCGTAAAACGCCAGTGGGATAGCGGCCTAAGATCTGTGCAAGCTACTCAGGCTCCCACTTAAAGGATACATCGCAGAGTTTAAGAAACCCGCAAAAAATATCAGATGACAGCAGTTTTCATGAGACATTCCAGGATATAATTAACTTATTTATTTTTATCAGTTTTTTTAAGCTAGTTCTAACAGATTCTTTTCTTATTGTCCAGGTTCAGGGAAATCATATACGATGATGGGCTCGCCGGGGGCTGATGAAGGTGGCATCATCCCACGGCTATGCGACTCTTTGTTCGAGAGGATCAAAGTACAACAGTCACCACCGGCACTCACTTATAAGGTAAGGTCGTACAGAATCGACCGGCAGATCCTACAAATATACTGCTAATCGTCCTAGTTGGAAGTGTCAACTAACAAAAATGCGTTATTACGACGTTCTCAGGTGATGGGCTAGCAATCTGTCTCCTCACAGGATTAATAGCGACTATAAAACGTAATTGCTATATCAAAGATAGAGCATGGTCCTTGCACGTTATAAGATGTCAGTAGCCTTCGCATTAATCCTGATGAGGTTCTAGTATGATGACCGTATGAACTTTCGCCATAGGATCTGCTTAAACTAGAAACCCCCAAGCCTTTATCTTGTCATTTCTAGGTCATCTAATGAAGAGATTCTGTTTCTGACTTAGTTCTCTCTAGCAAGGTTTGATGCCATCCTTAGTCTTCTCTATTAGCTTGGTCTTAGCCCTCTATAGAACAGGCAGATTCATAAAAGAGACGAATTATATAGGGTGTAAGCATTGACGCGCAAACTGTTTCCATAAATTTAGAACATGATTGGATGTGGAGCTCCTCCTATCTTGCCCTCTGTGTCCCAAAACATATAGTCAAAGCGACCTCTGCACTGCCACCGACGAAGCCGTGGATGTGGCGAAGTTTTGGGCCAACAAGATTTGATATACAGTCGTGCCAGCGACACGATGAAGAAGTACATGATATTAGTTGAGAATTTTCGTCGACTATAAAAAAAAATTACTGTTCCAAACTCAAAATTTTAGTGCTGGTGGGTTTAGAATCATGTGTCCCTTGCACCGTGTATGTATATTCAATGTTATAATATCTTTCTTCCCACCAGGTGGAGGTGTCATACATGGAAATATACAACGAACGAGTGCACGACCTGCTAGATCCCGAGACGACGAGGCGATCACTGCGCGTGCGTGAGCATGCCGTGCTCGGACCTTACGTAGACGGGCTCTCGCAGCTTGCTGTTACTTCCTTTCAGGTATGTTGAAGGGTTACAGGATTTTATTTGATGAGTGCAGAGTTGTAGGAACTGACTAACGAATCCAGATCCATGCGGAAGTACAAGTAACTGTCTACGGGCGCGTTCTCACGGCAGCACGGATTTCGATGAAATGGGCAATTGGCACATAAATAGACCATGACGTGGGTTAGGACATAGGATACTTTTATCCCGATAGTACAGTCAGCAAAAGAGATAGGTATGCAGGATCGTCGGATATAGTTGAACTTTAGTAAGAAACCGATGGATGTTATCGACTGAAATTTAATTTGATAAATGAGCTGTTTGTTTTCTATTAATAAAATAAAATTTTATTCGAGAAGATCCATCGGTTTCTTACTAAACTTCAACTATATCCGACGATTCTGCATACATCTCTTTTGTTGACTGTACGTTCCCTTGGGATAATTTCCAAACTCCCTGCGAGCAAAAGCTAGTTACAATTGGTTTATCTCGATTTCCACATTGGTCGTAAAACCGCCCAGGTTAACAGTTCCCTTGTAATCCCGTTCACTTCAGAGTCAGACAGTACTGCCATTAAATTTTACGGTCACCATTTAACACCTTCATGTAAGCGCAGATTGTTAAAAGGCTTAGAATATTCCGTATTAAATGACACTCTTCGGTTTAACAATACTCATACTCTGCTGAACCCTCACTGAGCGACCATAATATAAATCTGAGTAAGTATCTTGCTGCCGTTACGGTCTCGTCGTATCATCTTACAATGCCACTTTTCATCCTCAATGTAATACTCGCAGCCCACCTGCCTAAGCTCCATATTTCCATATAAGCTTCATATTTCCATATTTCCTCTTATCTCATAAACGATGGAATTATTCCAGAAAAGTTTATTTTCGCAAAATTCTTGACCTTGTCCTTTTTACAAAAGATCTCCTTTCGTTCACGAGATAGATTAGAGAGATTCTGTGTAAAGATAGAACTAAATGTGTACGTTTTCAGTTTCAAAGGATCTAAAAGCATTTTCATTCAGTTTGGGAATTGTTTCAAACAACGCTTTCTGTTAAACTTATGTTTATTACGCAGCGTTCTGAAAATAACGTGAAGTAATAACTTTTAAGATTCTTTAAAGAATGAAGAAGTTTGTGGTTCAATAACGGTAGACACGAGCATTTTATGAATGCGGGAAAGAATTACTACTATTTTTAGATCCTTTTAGATCCACTATTTATATAAAACGTATTTAAGTTATCAGGAAGGGTAGTAGCCAATACATTTTATCGAGTAATACCTAGTTCGTAATAACGACTTATTGGTGCTCCCGGTCGCGCTGACGTCACTGCGAAGACTATAATGCTATTTATTTCCGAACGAAATAGCAAATAGCGGTTCTGGAACATTTATGGAGTTTCATTGAATTGAGTAATAGCCTGTTATAATAAGCTGTACTATAATTTAGTATTGAAATGTTTTACAGTTTATCATCACGCAACCAAACCATTTCGAGCTTTTAATTGGTCATAATACAATACAACTGCTCTCAGTTGTATTGTGACCAATTATAAGCTCATGTACTGAAAATTATTTCGATCCACTGTCTATCTATAAAGCGCTAATGACTGGGTCATTATTCGTCGAAACAGACACCAACACAGTGAGTGCTATAGTGGTATTTTTATTGCTAAATTGTGTACGGGGCGAAAGGTCGGGGCTCGTTTTTACCCGTAATTGCGATCCACTGTCGCTCATTATACCCGCTCTTCCTCTCCCAGATTAAATTTTCATTGCCCCATAAAATACTTTGAAAAGTTCTCGACTGCCGAGTGTTTCACGATCGCTGCAGGCTAATAAGTATTCGAAAGATTGTCGTATTGAATTGAATTAGCATCTTTTACTGTTGAATATATATTTTTTTAATGTTACTGAAATGGAATAATAATTTTATGAACAGTTTTCCAGCTGATTAATTTGATGAAAACTTCAATTTATGAACGCTGCTTGTAATATTGACAGGATAATTTGATTGATCATTTCCAGCTAAGGCAAAGATCGTTTTCCAACTGGACTAGCCTTTTTGACAGGTTCATTAGGATGGCTTTGAACCGCCAGAGGGGGCTGCGTTGCTTTCATTCCCATAGGCGTTCGGTCTCTCGCCGACAATTTTGGTTCAGAAATGATCGGCTAATTTGATTATATTGTAAACATGAAAATGGAGTTTGCCTGTTATTGAATTGTTGGTTGCCCTCATCCGGTATAGGTGCTCATTTAGCCGTAATTCTATTTAAGATACATATTTGGTTTCGATTTTCACTAGTCTTACCAAAGGGTCGTCTTACCCACTAACTGGGTTGTGGCGGTCATATAGGCAATCGCTTCATGTATTCATTTACATGTGGTAAGACTGGAAGCCGACCCAAACATAATTCGGAAAAGGCCAGGTAGATACTGATGATGATGATTTTGTTTCTTCTTAGTCTTTATTTCTAATTCTACAAGACGTGAGTTACCTACAGTTTTTACTTTAAACGCACCATATTTCAACTGCTACAGATCACTTACGGTCTTTAACGTTTCATCGCTGTTACTTCCCATGACATCCTCTATCCATCTTTTGCGATTGGCGCTTTCAATTTCTATCAAAGTCGATGGTGCGCAACTTTGCATGGTTGCCCTAACAACTTTGCAAGTCAGTGTAATTTGAAGTATCGTAAAACTATACTGCTTTTATACATTATACAAGTCGACTCCAATTTTATAGTCCAGTAAAGTTTATTGATCATTTGTCAATCATATGGCTTGGCTTTATTGTGGGAGTCTTTGGACGTATCATTTATTTGGTTTTGGTTCTGGTGAATCAGCTTATTTGATGATTGAATATAATGGATTGCAGAGGGTTAGTTGGTAGCTGATAATTAAGTTGTACGACTTTCTTAGAAATTAGGGGTAGCCTATATAAATTAGGTAGGGTTCTGTATTGTTGATATATAACAATGCTGTTGGTATTTCACCAGCAATTTTTGGGGTAAATAAGTTTTTATTGTGTGTAACTCGTTCGGTGTTCTCGTGCCAGTCTTTTATAACCAAGGATCGGAATAGGTAGATTGATTTTTGGTACTTGTATCATAAATGCCCACAGGAAGAACATGGATAAGCCATTTTCCAATTAAGTATTGTTAATGTTGGTAGTGATTATTAGATATTACTAGGTACTCAATTCAACATTTAAATGAAGGTATCAAAACTAAATTAATTAATTATTTATCTGTTTTCACGTAACGTTTCAATCCCGAAATTCCGGAAGAATGTCCACATTAATTGTATACGTTTCGGATCAATGACCCCAATTCAATCTACCTACTCCGATCTATGTTCATAACTCAAATATTTTGATGCTACTCTCATCTTTATCACTTTTAAAATTATTGGTTAAATCTGAGAAACTGTTATTTAATTCGAAAAGTTTATTCCGAGCACAGTTAGTGTCTCAGCTGTGGGTAACAACGGGACTTTCGAATCAGAAGAGTTGCCTGATTAAATTAAAGTGCTTGGGTGTAAAATATTTTATTATTTGCATCTAGCAATGTCATCTGTGTAAATTTATTGGAATTTATGAATATATTAGACCAATACTGACAGTTCAATACCAAGCAAATATATATTTCTCAGAATTGACAATCCTATCTCGCAGATGGGGACCAGCCAGGCCAGATGACATTTGCAATCAAACCGTTGAGTATCAAAGACTGTTATCTATTCCATTTTCGTGAAAGAAGGTACTGTTCGATCAAACGTTGATGTTTCTCAATATTGCAATATCAAATCTTGGGGTTTCGCAAGTGAATTGATTTACCTACCACAAATAACTCAATTTTGTACCTCCGTTACTTATGTCTAGTTTGGTTTCTAAATGTTTGATTTCGAGTCTTTTAGTTTTACTTTAAGTGCTATAATCTATACACATTATAAAATAAAGTCGCTTTTCATGTATCTCTGTATGATTGAGCTGTTCTTCTAAACTGGAACTTATAATAATAATAATAATAATAATGGCAACACCAACAACGTCAACACGTAGTATTTTGTCATCTCTATATATTTTTCAAATTTTTAATTTTTAGTAGCAGTGTACCACCAGCATTTATAATTTTTGTGTTTAATGAATCTAAATCGAATTAGCAAAACATTTAAAACGTACCTACAATGAATGATTTATATAAAAACCTATTTCAAAAACTACCGAAGCGGACATGACAGATGTCACGTCACCCCCGATATATAAAAACAAGATGACAATATTATGAAAATAAGTATGTTGACGAGATTAGCAGCTCGCCGCGCACGCCTACCACCTCCGGACTCGTCGCTCAGCTCCGCCCCGCAACCGCCGGAACCCAGCCCCATCGAGAGTGCTGTGACACCGGCCGTAGCAGTTGCGTCGAGCTCGAGCGACGAGTATTTCTCTCCGCCGACGTCGCCAACACCTGTACGTCGGCAGGGGAGAGGCCGGCCACCGAGGAGCTTGGGACTTAGGGGCCATCCGGCCCCGAGTCGGGTCCCCGCTACCGGTGGTTGTGTGCAGCGCATGAGATGGACTCAGTCTATGAACGAGAACGTCATGCGCGCATATTACGGGTCTACAGAGGGGGGAATTAACCTCACTGCGTACCGCGATAGGATGCTGTCTCTGTTCCAGGAACTGGAACCAACCGTCAACGTTTCGGCCCAACGACTGTCGGATCAGGTGCGGGTCATCCAACGCAATCACAGGTTGGACGATATCGCACTTGATAGGCTGCGCTCAGAGGTACTGAGCAACCATATCGTCTCGACTTCGACACAAACTGCGGCACAGGCGTCAACTGTTGATGCCATCCCGCCGCGGTCCAATCATGTTGAAGAAGAGCATGATAGGGTTGACACAGTAAGTAGCCAGTGCAACGACCGACTGAGGAGCGCACTGGAGGATGCATTACGCGAGTATAGGTCCACTCCAGCCGAACTTAGACCCCGATTACCACGGTTACCCATGCACAAAAAAAATAGGGCGCTGGTGTGTGCCTTGGACTCGCAGCTCAAGAGTTTCTTCGAGAGCAGCGAGGATCTCGTTGATACACATTCGATCCTGTACTGTGCGGCTGTGGCGGCATGTCGTTTAGCTAACGTCAAATTCCCAAATTGTGACGGAGCTATTCGACCAAAACCAGCCGTACCAGCCTGGCAGCGCAGGATCGAACGTCGTATTGATGGGGCCAGGGTACTCATCGGCAAACTATACTGCTTTAGGGAGGGCAATACACGACCACGTGTGATGCGCTTTGTAAGGCGGGCATTCTCGGGGACTGGAATCAGCCCTCGAGAATACATGTCCCGTGTCACAGAGCGCATCGACTTCCTGAAGCAGAAAGTTTGTGCATGGGCGAGCCGAATTCGGCGGTATAAGCGGCGGGTTGATCGATACACGCAGAATCGCATGTTCCAGAGCGATGAAAGGTGGGTGTATAGAACTTGGGAGCGACCTGAACAAAATGTGACAGATGTATGCCGCCCGGATGATGCCGCCACAAGTGCATTCTGGTGCAGCATCTGGTCGGTGCCCGTCTGTCACACTGAGGCTGATTGGATGCAGGATGTCGAGCGAGTGTGTGAGTCTGTACCAGAAATGGAAACAGTCCTAATTACGCCATCAGACGTTGCCAGAGCGGTCCGTCCGTTACCGAATTGGAAATCACCGGGACCGGACGGACTGCACAATTTTTGGCTGAAATGGCTAATTAGTTCACACACTTGCCTGGCATCTCAGTTCCAGTCATCCTTAGAGTCTGGGTCGCTACCGCAGTTTCTAACAACAGGCGTTACCCACCTGCTCCATAAATCAGGTAGTCCCGCGGAACCCAAGAATTATAGACCGATCACGTGTTTGTCGACGGTTTATAAACTTCTTACATCTATTTTGAGAGCGAAAATTAATACACACATTGAGAGTAACTCGGTTATGTCTGCCTCTCAAAATGGATGTAGGAATGGGTCCCGCGGTACTAAGGAGCTACTCCTCATAGACATGGCCATTAGCCAACAGGTTCGTCGATCCCGCAAGGATCTGTCGACATGTTGGATAGATTACAAGAAGGCCTACGACTCGGTGCCACATACATGGCTCATGAGGGTGCTGGAGTTGTACAAGATAGATGCAACTCTACGCACCTTCCTTGAGTCGTGTATGAGGCAATGGAAGACGGTCCTTCGTTATCCAGGATGTCGACAGATCCAGGGGAATGATGAGCCTGTATGGATTAAACGGGGAATATTTCAGGGCGACAGTTTGAGTCCACTTTGGTTTTGCTTAGCCCTGAATCCTCTAAGTACACTACTGGAGGATTCAGGTCTAGGCTATCGGTTGAAAAGAGGTGGTCAGGTCATATCTCACCTCCTTTACATGGATGATTTAAAACTCTTTGCCCCCAACAAATTGCGTCTGATGGAGCTACTGAAGGTAACTGAAACTTTCAGTTGCGCCATCAGGATGGAATTTGGTGTGGACAAATGTGCAGTCATGCATGTAAAGCGAGGGGAGATTATGGAATCCGAGGGAATTCAACTCTCCGATTCCATAAGCCTCAGATCCCTCTCCTCATCCGAAAGCTATAAGTATTTGGGTATGTCGGAAGCGTTAGGCATCAACGATGCTGACATGAAGCAATCGTTGAAGGAGCGCTTCTTTTGTCGCCTGAAGAAGGTATTAACTAGTCTTCTTTCGGGCGGAAATAAGGTGCGCGCCTTCAATGGTTGGGTCATGCCGGTTTTGATGTACTCTTTCGGCATACTCAAATGGACTCAGACCGAACTCGACGCCCTGGATAGAAGAGTCCGTACACTACTGACCGCAAACCGGATGCATCACCCACGATCATCGGTAATGAGACTGTATATCCCGCGGAAGTGCGGGGGTCGAGGCTTTTTAAATGCGAAAACCCTCCACAACCGCGAGGTATGCAGTCTCAGGGAATATTTTTTAAAAACCGAAGTGGGTATGCACCGTGATGTGGTCGCAGTGGACAAGGGGCTCACCCCGCTATCCATGGCTAAAGAGAACTGGCGCAAACCTGTAGTACTTTCTACTGATGACCGCAAGAAGGTATGGCAAAGCAAGGAGCTTCACGGGCGCTTCTATCGGGCTCTTCATGAGCCCGGTGTAGACTTCTTAGCGTCCGTATCCTGGCTACGTTTTGGTGACCTTTTCGGGGAAACTGAAGGTTTTGTCTGTGCAATTATGGACGAAGTTATCTTAACGAATAACTACCGGAGACATATTATGAAGGACGGGACGGTTGACGTGTGTCGGGCATGCCACCGTCCGGGTGAGTCTATCAGACATATTATCTCTGGTTGTTCTCGTCTGGCTAACGGCGAGTACTTGCACAGGCATAACCAAGTAGCTAGGATTATTCACCAGCAACTTGCTTTGAAATATAAACTTGTGGATTCTGAGGTACCGTATTACAAGTATGTGCCCGACCCAGTTCTTGAAAATGACCATGTCACATTGTACTGGGATCGGTCTATCATTACTGACAGGACTATTGTTGCCAATAAGCCTGATATAGTGGTGATAGACCGATTAGCGCGCCGCACAATGATTGTCGATGTTACCATTCCACATGACGGGAACCTCGTGAAAGCTGAGAAAGAGAAACAAATTAAATATCTCGACTTAGCTCACGAGGTTGTTGACATGTGGAATGTGAGCTCGGCTATCATTGTGCCGATTGTCGTATCGGCCAATGGACTGATAGCCGAAAGCCTCGATCAACATCTATCGAGGCTCTCGTTAGGCGGTTGGATCAAGGGCCTGATTCAGAAGGCAGTACTCCTTGATACGGCTCGCATTGTGAGGAGGTTCCTGTCTCTGGAGCCCTAACCACCGGTAGCTTGGACCCTGCTCCCGACACCGGCGGACAACTATTTTTTTATATTTTTAAATGTTTTTTATACTTACTTTTATTTATTAAGAAATATTTAAAAATACAATAAAATAAGATTTGTAAATGAATAAAGGAGATAATAATAATAATATATTTATTTGCATAAAAACACGGTATAAAAAGATGGTAAAAGTACAATTTAGAACAAAACATGTTTTGCCAATATAATATTAAGCATGCAAATTTTCAGTAACTGACATTAACATTTTTTGTCAATGAAATCCTTAACACTATAAAAACTATTAACATTTAACCATTCGTACATTTTAATTTTAAATAACGTAGTATTTAAATCTTTGAGATCTTTTGGTAACTTATTATATAAACGTACACACATTGCAAGGCAACTTTTATTATATTTAGTTAGCCTTGGAATCTCACTTAGTACGAGCCTGTGGGGGTCTCGTCGGCTTCGGACACTAATATCATCTGCTTTGACAAATAAATTCTGATGCTTTTTAACAAACATACATATCTCGTAAATATAAAGAGACGGCAACGGTAACAAACCAAGTTTTTTAAACACTGGTCGACATGAGTCATCAGGTTGAAGGCCACATATTGCTCTTATGCACTTTTTTTGAGCGACAAATGCTCTAATCAGATCGGTACTATGATGCGGTTTTCATCATCATTTAGAGAATTTATTCCAGAACCTTTATGTGTATAAAACATTAATATTAAACTTATTAAACTTACATATCTGTTTATATACCTAAAAGAAAGTCGGGTTAGTTACACCATTTATAACTCAAGAACGGCTGGACTGATTTTTATACTTAATGTTTGATTTGTTGGATTTTTTTCCACCCCGAATAGCAGAATAACTATTAAAACATTGGAAAAAAAATCACAAAAAAAAAGATAATTAATTTTTAATTTTGGCGGTACGAAGTTCGGGTCAATTAGTAATAAATTTTCGGAAAACTCGTGCGAAGCAGGGGCGGGTCGCTAGTGCTACATAACATTAAGTTACGCTGTGCCTCTAACATGTATAGGAAGTAATCATCATCAGCGACTCTTGAATACGTCCGCTGCTGAGCTCACGGGTCGTTACGTCAAGAACGACGAAATTGCGAAGACCTTGTGAAATATATTCTTTGCCTAAAAAAAAATTCATTTACAAAACTTTAATTAAACATCAATTTTTAATTTCGCTTCTCTGATTTCCTATAAACTAAGTTAGGCAGTAGATACCTATAACTTATTCAATATTGAAGCGATCGATATTCTATTTTGAACTGAATTAAATGAATGCAAAATTTTGCGTTTGCTCTTTGAATGATTTTTTTACAAAGTTTCTTAGACTTAGTATATTCCTTTTTATATTTTACAGTTCAAAAAGAGTATTGTTGTAGACTTTGTTATTCGAAGTAAGGTTATTGTCATTTAAATTTCAATGAATCGTCTGAGTATAGCACAGCGCGCTTTGTGCTCATATTCGTTGATTAAATTACGATTCATATTTAGATGAGAAACATTTTCATTGTTAAGAAGACTTTATTCTAGTACTTACTGTATTTTCGGGCAAGACAAAATGTTTTCTTGAATTTTGAAATATACAGGGTGGCAGGGACATCGACGCGAAACCTGCACCCTAATTGCGTAACACACTATCAATCGGAATCTGAATCATTTTGAAGCAAATTACTAATCCATTGCTTCATAAGTTCGAAAAATTTGTCTGCTCAACACGTAAATAACGCATTGAATGTTGTTGAACTGTCAAAATGAAACCGATTCCGATTGATAATGTGTTACGCAATTGCCTCGCTGTTACCATGGATTCAGCACATGATTCTGAACCTCCAAGCGTTGAAATTTTCGCACTTTTCTATGAAACAGCTGTTTTTTTTATTTACCAACTGAAGTGGCAGTGGGCAGGGCACATTGCTCGCAGAACAGATGGCCGATGGGGCCGAAAGGTTTTGGAGTGGCGACCGCGTACCGGAAGACGTAACGTTGGAAGACAAGGTGGACCGACGACCTTGTGAAGGCCTCAGGAACCCGTTGGATGCAAGAAGCACAGAACCGGTCGAAGTGGAAGTTCTTGGGAGAGGCCTATGTCCAGCAGTGGATGTCTTTCGGCTGAAATGATGATTGTGATGATGAACCGATTAAAAATTTCTTCGCTAGGGGCTCTAGAAGCATGTGCTGAATTCATGGTTTTAGTTTGCGCGTCGATATCCGTGCCACCCTGTATAGATACTTCGGCTAAAATCGTAGGTCTTCTGTTAATAAAACACTTTGTAAAATAAAATATAAAACTGGATGAGTAAGTATTAAAAGGAAAAGATTTACCTAAATTTTGTACAGAAAAACAAAAACAGTGGCACTCCTGGAGTGCCGACAGAAGTGAAAACTTGAACAATTACGTGTGTATTTTTGAATCGTCTTATGAACAAAACAAACAGAATACTTTGCCATTCCTCACTGACATATCGGATATACATTAAAACCAAGGACAGCCGAACACATCCGAATGTAGCGCGGTGTCGGTTACGGTAACAGTGTCGCGAGTTCAATGGTATTTTCCCATCTCAAAGAATGCCCAACACGCCTAAAGAAGTTTTCACTTCAATAAGTACATGTTTATACTTCATAAAATCCAAGAAAGAATGTTATTTGCCATCCAATTTCTAGAAAGTATACACGAGAGAAAAATGCTTTTTATTAATATAACAGAAACATGTTTCTCCGGTGCTGGGATAGTTTTCAAGAATTCCCAGAGAATTAAATCTACGAGAACATCTGTTTCCTTCCATGATATTCCTTCAAGAATATTATTTGATTATTCGTACAAATAGAGATATCCGTAGCTCCTAGTTAAACGAATTACTTCTGGGTTACAAAGATACGATAGGTTCATTGCCATGTCATCAAGAATTAAGATTGATACAATATATCTACTTTAGAGTTTTTAAGTCTATTCATCCATTTCGACACGAAATACAAGTTAATATTATGAAGGGGCTCCAAAATGAGTGTCTTTGAAGTTAAACATTCCTTAGACAATTTCCCTGCTTCCTACAAAATGAATTCAGTTAAGATGGGTGCGCTAAGTGCCCGCGAAATTCATATTTTCTTACGTTTTTTGCCATTTGCAGGTCACTGACATGTTGGATGTTGAACAAAATATCATTCGCCAGCGTAACAAATATGACTTTACAGAATTATATTAAACTAGCTGCGCCCCGCGGTTTTACCCGCGTAAATGTCGATCCCGTGGGAATATCGGGATAAAAAGTAGCCTATATATATTAATCTAGGGTGTCAGCTACCTCCATACAACATTTTTATCAAAATTGGTCCCGCCGTTTGAGCGTGAAGAAGTAACAAACATATAAACACACCCCCACACACTCACAAACTTTCGCCTTTACAATATTAGTGTGATTCATAAATACAACCCTCTTAGTTCATAATTAATTCTATTGATGAATATTTCTTGAAATATAAAGAAAAAAAAGAAAGAAAAAGTTTATTTGGACACAGTTCGTGAAACACAAAATACAAAATTAACAAAATAAAAAAAACTATGTAAAAAAAACAAAAACCAACCAACCAAACCAAAAACTATGTAACTATGTACCTAAAATATCAATCAATTTTTGTACTACCCTGATGCTTCCCCCGTCTCACCAACGCTTTAAATATTCCTGTAACCGGCTGAGTTATTGTTGTTATTGTTTCGTTTTCAATTGACACGGCTCAGTTCAACGCCTACACGTTCTCTGTGAATAAAATATCGCCTCGAAAATTACCTTCAAACGTTTCTCGAGAGTCCCTCTTGACTTGTCTAAAACTTTCATTTGAAAATATTTGTTCCCAGCTTTAAAGGGTTGTATTTGAATTTAATTTAACATAAAGCTTTGTTTGATAATTTTCAAAAGAGATCTGTTTCATTCGTTAATGAGAACACTGGGAGATTCGTTAGCGTACACGCTTTTGGAAATAATTAACGCTGTTAAACAGTATTTGTTTTTAATGAAAACTCGCTTCACAATTGCTTTACTGCCGGGCAATTCTATAAAAATCTCACCAGGAAAACTTGGTTGAGTGAGCTTGAAGTGAGCTGTCATTCCACTTGTCAGGGTCGCGGGTTGTTCGAAAGAGATACCGTGGCCCCTGGCATAGGCAAATGAAGGAACACGGGTAGGTTCTAGTCAGTAAAAGTCTGATGCCCTCCCTCTGCGCGTATAGCGGGAGAAGCTATTTGATAATTTCCCACCCAAAAAAAAAAATTGCTGTCCATTCCACCTGGTGCTAGGGATTTACACCATCGACAACTCGCATCAAGCTCACTTCACGTAAGTTTTTACCGTTTATGTGAGATTTTTACAGAATAGATAGATCTGCAGATTTTTTTTTTTTTAAATTATTGTAGAAACAAAATTATAATTCGGAATATTCCGTACAATATTCTACAGCTATAACTATTCAATCATTTCTCTCCCCTGTTTACTTCGCCGACAGACATGTAGACGAAGCTATACATCATATTGTGAATGGCTACAGGCCAGGTCAAACGCGTGATGGATTACACGCAATGACTCGTTTCACGGCTGATGATGCGTTTATAAGATTCAAGATTCATCGATGCGATTTATATGTTCTCTAGAAATGTTTTCGCCGAATAATTTTTTAAGTCTATCTACGTCCATCGTGGTGTGGACCCAATTACATATATGTTTTATCCAAACCACCTTACTAATAAACGTATTATATCAGATGAATAAGTTACACACCGATTTCTCTCTTTCAGTCGTCAGTAATTTGACTTTCGAAAGAACAAGACAAAGCGTTGTGTAACTATACATACGATATACAACGTTTATTAGTAAGGGGGTTAGTATTTTGTTATTCATATCATAAACCAAAGCAAGCAGAGACAGAATATTATGGATGTTGCGATTTTAAAACGTAAAGATATGAAATACTTTAAGACCGTTGCAATCGGGAGATAGTGCGGTTAATAATAAGCTTATAGCAGCTGCATGGCTTGCCAATTAAGTTTTTCAGATAAGTTTTATAAGTAGAAATAACTGTCCAAAGTCCTACTATCAGTTACTAGCCAGTAGGCAAGCAGTCTGTACGACCTGCATGTTAGTTCTTTTAAATGTTTCCTGCAAATAATTTGTCGAAATGTGGGTGTTACTATAGGTACAGCTCTGCCTAATGTTCTAGCTGTTTCCAAAGGATCTCTGAGATAGCTATTATTTTGACCAAGCCTCTGAATACATTTTTGCCAAAAAAACCGCCGCCGCCCTTTTTCATATTTCTTTATTAACAAAATTTAAAATCTTCCTGAATACAATGGTAATCTTTTCAATCATTTCAACATAAAGCCATCAAAATAAATTTAGCTGGCCATCAAACCCAGTAGGCGCGGTTATTACATTCATTATCATAATCCTGATTAAAAGCGAGAGCTTTTCCGCGGATACAGAATCAGTTTGGTTTGATCGATGGGATGATTGCGTCGCAGCTCAGTGTGTCCAATTATCCATTCAGCTTAATGAGGAATTATGATCGTGTTACGTAATTCTTCGATCTCTGTAATTGTTTGTTTGGTAAACTACAACCATACAAATGATAGGTTTACGTGAGGAAACCGACTTGTCCTAAAACCAAAAATTCGAATACATGTGACAATGGCGCCGATTCTGTTGTTCACAAACTAAACTAAATTTAAGTTCATGCATCTTTTTCTTTCTATTTCATTATGAAAAGGACGGAAGATAAATATAAGTTTAGTCCTGTCAAATTATAATAAAAATAATACGTCAATTTACGTCAGGCGCTGACTAATTTGACAGGACTAAACTAAAATTTATCTTCTGTCCTTTTCTTAATGAAATAGAAAGAAAAAGATGCACTGAACTTAAATTTAGTTTAATTAGTGAACAACAGAATCGGCGCCACTGTCCACCAATCTGCAATTCCCACACTCTCATTCACACTCCCTCTCAAAAGAGGAAGCCTGTGTCCCAGCAGTGGGGACATTTTAGGCTGATTATACAACACATAAGCGGTTGATTATAAAGTTCATTTCCAAGCCTGATTTTGATTACTCCTTAGTGGGAAACAGGACATTTGTTGTAACAATTTCTAAACAATTACTTCAGTCTGTGTAATCCTGCCGCACTTCTTGGAAAACTGGGACAGATAGATCCCATCAAATCTTCCAACGCAAAGATAATTTCTTCGTTCTAATAGAAACACAAGACGGAATGCCAACTTCTATATTTTCTTCTGTTGTTATTACATTAATTGCCATTTGGCGGGTCCCCCCCTATTTATTCTCCAAAACTTGAGCTCAACTGTGACAATGAGGCACAATTACTTTTTCTGTTGTTATAAATCAAATTTTGATTTTCCCACAGCCCAGTGCATCAATATGGAGGATATCTTATTTGAACCATATGTCAATCCCGATCCCTCAGAGGCTAAACATGACACAAGATTATTGTCCTTTGTGGCCACTAAATAAATCTCTCGGTAAAACTATCATAGGTTAATGCTCTTGACAGAATTTTGCCCTCGACGTTACCGTAATCCCGCTCGGGGCGACTTGACGGCTGTTGGAGGGTTTCGGCATAAAGTAGATGAATACAGTGGGCTTACTCTCAGAAAGGGCTTTATTAATATGCACACTACAGGTTCAGGCAATACTGCAAATTGTTGCGGTATCCATAAAGTCTATTATAATTAACTATTTGAAAAGCTGACAATACGTCAGCTTTTCTTCAGCGTCAGATATCTTTGTCGGTACCAGCCGACCTGCGTGCTTAGCGCCCTTGCCAGTTTCCCGGCACGTAAGCTATGAGCACTAAGCAATCCACCTGCAGTGCGGCTTTAGGCTCTGACAGAACCGAACCACTGCAGTTTCAATTGCACGCGATTGTTTTGTTTCTCTTCATGTCTTGAAGTGTGAGGTGAGGTCAATATCGCGTAAGGCGTGAAGTGGTGCTTTTGTCCTTTTGGTTTTAGTGGTCTCGTCAACGTGAGTGGTCACCTTGAACCTGTCAGTCGCGCTGTCAATTAAACTAGTGGAAGTTCAATTATTTAATGGGATTGCCTTATTTTGGGTAAACGGGCATTAAAACATTGGTAGAGTTTGTTATTTATGTATGCGATAGACCGTTCTTATTCAAGTTTTTTTTTAATTGCACCGTTTTTTAAATAAATACTTATTTTGGGCTACGCGATAAAGTTAAATAAATTTGACTTTGGACGTATTATAGACGTTGATGTCCTATGGTACATTAAGATTTGTCATATAAATTATGTGATGGACACAGTAGTGTTGCGTGGTGGAGGACCACCATACTTGATGGGGATACATTATCGCAAGCACTGAAAAGCTTACAAGCGATGAAAGTTTATATTTCTTATCATTGTACCTTCGAGACTTCAGAGATATTTTGCAACCATAAGTACGGCACGGCACTACATAATTATGAATAGGGTATGATCCTCGGAAAAGGAAAGGAAGCCACATGTGGATATAATGTTCGGAAATCACTACAATGGTGGCAGTTTACGACCGAAGCCAATGTATCCGCTGCCGGATGTTAGTCAGTCCGATATGTTATTGACTACAATTGAATAAACTTCGTCTTGTATGTTTATAGATTTGTCTGCTTTAAAACCTTAACCGAATGCACTTTTTGACATCCGTGTTTTGACTTCATCAAATCAATCAGCACCTGCTCAACATCGTAAATAAATCAAAGAAAGTCGTTGAACTGTCAAAATTAAAGGCATCGCCACTGTAGATGTGATATGCAAGTACACAATTTTTTTTTATAAAAATGTTAGTTGGAACCCTTTTTAACCGACTTCAAAAAGGAGGAGGTTCTCTATTCGACGGTATGTTTTTTTTTTTTTTTGTTACGCGATTACTCCGCCAATTGTGGACCGATTTTCAAAATCCTTTTTTTGTTGGAAAGGGTATACTCTCGAGGTGGTCCCATTATCATCAAGTTGGAATCTGATCAGAGGATCCCATGGAAATCGAGGGAAACCCTCAAATCTTATAGGCAAAGCTATAGCGATTTGGGTATTTTTTAAAGTAACTTGAGCATTTATTCTCGGAATTCATCATTTGGTAAAGTGGAGCTGATGATGAAGACCACAGATGGCCATCGGAACTACTCAATGACAAATATTTCACGGGTTGCGATTCGATTACTTTACTATGGTTGCTAAGGTGATGAGCAGTTGACATTAGGCTATTGTAACTTAGATAAATTACAAACTGACCCACTAAAAAGTGAAAAATAAAAACTTTTTTGCAAAAAAAAAACAACCGACTCCCAAAAAACACTATAAAGTGAAAAATAACTTTAATTTCGGAAGTCGGTGGCAAAAAACTAAAATACTAATCCAAAGACACCGACTTCCGAAATTTAAGTTATTTTTCACTTTATAATGTTTTTTGGAAGTCGGTTGTTTTTTTATGCAAAAAAGTTATTTTATTCCAAACGGTCGACATGACATGGAGGACTCTTATAATAAAACATCTATGTACTAAATACCCAATGTTTGCAAACCAATAAATGATTTGATTTGTTTTGATGTGACCCCTCATTACACAAGTACTGTAAATAAAACTACTATATTCCTCAAACTTTCAACTGACTACTGTACTGAAAAGAAGCATAAACGAGGACTCTTCAAGCGTTTAGGAACGCTATTTCCTGCTCCAACAGTGCCAATCCTAAGATCCAATTACAAAGACACAAAGCTAATTGGGTTACACTTTAGCTCCGTTTGCATTCGTTCCACTATTACCCTCTGCAACCCTCAAAAATCAGATGAAGCGGAAAATAAACTCCCGTTTTGTAAAATTGAAGCCCGCTTTGTATTGAAATAGTCCGTCTAGTCTACGCTCCAGCCAAGCCCTGGCTTCGAGTGTTTCACTTGAATATTGAAATATTAAGCCGTGTTCAGATTTACTTGCAGCAGTCGTATGCGTAATTTATCACATGCTGCTGTGATCTGCGAGCCAATATGTTAATACTGTACCTACCAGTGTACGTGGGGAGAGTACTAATGCGTTGTCACATCGGTTGTTGGTCGAACTACAGGCTATTAAGCGAGAACTAGTTGTAGTAGATTTGTAGGACATGATCGACTTAGCTTCTGAAAGCGACCTTCTGCTTCCTAAGCTTGTAAAGTTTTTGGTTGAAAATACGGTTTTTGGATGTTCGAATTTAGTCACTAGAAAAACCGATGTTGTAGGGAGAGGAAGAGATCGCATATCTACCTTTAGGCATGTGAGATCATAATTAACCAATTTGAAAAGACAACGTCATACATTCATAAAGTCTACAGGTTCACGTAATTAATTTCGATCAATTACGCCTAATGTAAAGGAAAACGTCGTGGGGAAACCGGCATGTCCTAGAACAAAAAATTCGAACATATTATGTGACATCTACCAACCCGCACTGGGCCCGCGTGGTATATTACAGCCCACTCCCTCTTAAAGAGAGGAGGCCTGTGTCCCAGCAGTGGGAACATATATAGGCTGATTATGCTTATGCTACGCCTTATATTTCATTCGATGAAGTTGCAAGCACAGAATTACTAATACACAAATGCTACCAGAAATATTGCATGATGAATATTTAACAAATAAGCGTTCTAGATATGGACTGAATGAAAGTACTTGATACCGTTTGCGGTGAATAAAAAGGTCTAATTCCATACATACATATTCCATTTTTTTCAAAGAAGCCAAATGAAAAGAGATGTAGCAAACATTTCCCACCAAATTGAATTTCGATACCGTGCAACCCGCAGGGTTGCCAGGTCGCCCAATAGGTCCCAGGTATAGGAAGCTTTCGCGTTACTATGTTTTTCCTAGTATACTGGGTCGTCAATACGGCACATTTAAATTGGGAAAATGTGTTGGCTTCGTTAGAGCGTTGTCTTTATCTTTATACCCTAGTGACATGACAGGTATTTCTAAAACCCTTATTAATGCCACTGTATACCTGCAAGACTCAATAAGTATTCTGCTCCTGAAACTACAAAGATTTGTTCACCATTCTACCTTTAGCAGCTCTTTCTCATTATTTGTATTATCTCATCCGGTCCATATTTAAACACTCGCTAACCGCAGAGGGTCATCTGGCAGCCCTGCTAACACAATTTGAGTACGAATGTCTTGGTGTGTTTGTTTGTGTTCGGGTTTTATTTTTGGGCGCGGCGCAAACAACCCTCGCTGGAAGGTGATTGGATGCCTGCTCCTCATGTGAATTTGTTTACCTAAAATTAACATTCATTTTTTTACAACTTTTCTTTATATTTATTCGGTTTTCGTTGCGGTATTGTAATTTATGTAAGTATGGTAATTTTGTGAATTTTGCGAGGAGAGTTAATCAACGATATGAATTTTGTAGACAGGTATATAGAAAGTTTATAACTCAAATATTTAGGAAAGATTAAGCTGATGGTATACAGGGTTATTGGTAAAACAGTAACAACCTCTTAAGAGATTATTGTACTCATCATTATGAACAACTTTTACTATGGGACCATACCTGAAATCGCGAAAAAAAAAAAAAATCTGCGGTACGAACATAAATGTAGGGAACAGCTGATTTTTTTTTCGCGATTTCAGGTTTGGTCCCATAGTAAAAGTTGTTTATAATGATGAGTGCAAGTACCTCTAAAGAGGTTGTTAATGTTTTACCAATAACCCTGTTAAAGGGAACTACACACATCAAAAGTGTCTAGGGATCAACATATATTTTTGCAATAACTTTTCTCCTGATTGATATTAATTAAAATTTTCTTTAAGGATTCATCAAATAAAGTGTTTTCGTTTGTCACAGTAACGATAAACCAAGTCACCTTTGCATTAATAAAGAAATTTGCCATTTTCCTAATAAAGGGATTTTTGACATTTGAACCACTAACACAAAAGTTCGAAAAAAAGACTGAAATAACAGTTTTCTTTAAAATTTTATTGGGTAACTTAAACAATTAATAATCCGTGTTTCTACCGCGAACACTAACAACACAAGAACATCGGTTTGGCATACTCAAAATGAGTTCATCCAAATCACGCTGTGGAATGGCCGCCCATGTTCGTTGCAACAACAAAAAAAGGTCTTCTTGCTACTGGATACCCTCCATATTCGGCAGAGCTCTTCTCTGTAGCATATCCCATGCATGCTCAATCGGGTTCAAGTCTGGCGACTGAGCAGGCCAGGGCAGGACATTGATGTTAACTGCGGCGAGAGTCTGTCTTACAACTCTTGCGGTGTGCGGTCGTGCATTATCATGCATTAACTGAAATAAGGGACCGATTTGCACTTGTAGAGGAACGATGACGTCTGATACAATCGTCTCAGCATAAATTTGAGCGTTGAGGTTGCCTCTGATCCAAATCAACTCAGTTCTTCCGCCGATCCAAATACCCGCCCATACCATGATGGTTCCACCACTATAAGGATGGACTTCCTGGCAGGATTTTAATCGCTGTTGGCGTCCAGGGGTTCTCCAGTGTCGTATACGTCTTGTATCCGGTCTCATACCAAAACGAGACTCATCAGAAAAGCACACGAAACGCCATTGTTCTTCTGCCCAATTTCTGTGTTCAAGAGCCCATTGATATCGAATCCTACGATTGTGCATTGCTATAGGTGGTACCCGTAGCGGTCTTCGGGAATGAAGGTTCACTTCATGCAAGCGGTTTCTGACTGTTTGGTCGCTAATTAAGTTCCCTGAAGAGTGATGAAGCCTCACGGCTAACATCATGGCGGTTATTGTTGGAGCTCTTCGAGTTAAGATTTGAATGTATCGGTCTTGTCTCCGTGTGGTGCAGCGATACCGTCCTCCATGGCGCTCAGCCACGGTACCAGTGCTTCGGTAACGTGTCCAAAGTCGACTGATAACACTCTGACTTGTATTCAGAGCTAAAGCCACAGTACGTTGCCGGGAACCAGCTTCTATCATTCCCACGGCTCTGAGCATTTCTTCCCTGCTTAAATGACGTCGCCGCTCCATAATAACGTTGGTTTTAATCAGTAGTAGGGAAACAGTAGCACTAATAATGTCTTCAATGCGTTGTATGTTTTTATAGGGAAAATATTGACAGCTGATTTTCATCTTTTACTCGAATTTGATTCACAGTTCCTGATTCAAATTATGAAATGCACCAAAAAGGATCCATATAAATTTATAAAATCATAAATTTATTACAAAGCCACATCTCAATCTCAAGAAATCCGCATAAAAATGCTTGATCCCTAGACACTTTTGATGTGTGTATATCGCCGTTACTAATGCCTCTTAAAGGGAATCACGAACGAACGAACGACCCGTAAATGTTTCACAACTTAGTTTTAAAACTTAAATTAAACCCAAAACAAAACACTTTCCAATCGCGCGAAAGCGAATTTCCTGACCTTTGAAAGCTTACCTTTCCCCAATAAAAAATGAATCAGCTTACAGTTAATACGTGTGCCGTACAAACGTCGAGCAAGTGTTTATTCATGCGCGCCTCCTGGATTATCCTTGTTGCTTACAATCGTGGACGAATTCCCGGCGCCCTCAGTAGAGGGTAAGGCTGGCAGGTAATTATGGACTGGTTGGGTGAAAACTGAAAACACATTATAATTGGGTCAGGTCTTTTTGGAACTGTAACGGTTTACCAACAGTTGATTGTCCCATGAAACGTTGGTCAACATTATCTTTAAACCATTAACTTTTCATCCAAAGGACTTTTGACCCACGAACGTGTCCCCAACAGAACTCTACGTCAGTGAATGCTTAATCAACAGAATGTTTTGACCAATAACTTTTCAGCCAAAGAACAATTGACCCATGTCAAATAGAACTTAGGATGCAAGAGCGAGCGAAGCGAGCTGCATAAAGTTACTCCATCATTATCATCAGCATCTTTTACTGGACGCTGGACATAGGCCTTCAACATGACCACAATGTCCTATCTGTCTGTACCTGCTTCCAGAAGTTATTTACCGTTACAAAATTCACACAAACCGCCAAAAGTTTAAAATTAGGAATTCTCGGAATTTCGAACTAAAACCCGTTATTTTGTTCCAAAACGTATTTTTGTTTCTGTCAACCCTTCTCACAGAGTAACTTCGTTCAATGAATGAAGTTTAATTTAGACTGAACTTGAATTCTCAAGTATCAGCCGAGGCCGTAACTAAACAACTTCGGGATGATATTAGCGCAAACGTGTTTGAAATAATTTCTCCCTCCGGATTGGTTCAAATGAAGCAATTCATGGGTTGTGGGTTTGCTTTGCTAATTTGCGATTCTATTCTATTGCTGTCTAACCTGTATTCTCTCACTGTAGGATGCCTTACCCTCTGTTTTCCAAATATTCTCCAAAGTCCTTTGTGTAGGAGCCAAGCTCGTCTCGTCAAATTCGTATTGGTTTGACGCAGTGTTGCCTATCGAACTGAAATTCAAACTATTCATTTTTCAATTACACCATTTACAGGTTACCTTTGAATTGTCAAGGAGTCGGTTAGTTATTCAGAAAATTGAAGCTAGTGGAAGTGCCCATTCCAAAACGTAGATCTCTATGGAAAAGAACGGGCAAGAAACTCAGAGGACGCTCTTTTAAAACAAGAAGACGCACTGCAAGTTACCATCCCTACCTAGTTGCTATTCCACCAATTCGCACTAAGCGTTTTCAAATGTCTTTTATAATGCGCACAGCAAAAGAGTGGAACTCTTTACCTGCGTCTGTGTTTCCGAGCTCATACAACCCGAATCTCTTCAAAGTAAGAGTGAACAGGCTTCTTCTGGGTGAGCTCACTCCATCGTCGACTTTGTCTCTGTCAACTATGACCTAGACTAGAGTCAAGAGCAAACCCATTTCAAATAAAAAAAAAAAAAAAAAAAAAGAAGGAAAACATCGTGAGAAAACGCGTGTTCTAGAACCAAAAATTCCAAGACTAGGCCCGCTTGGTGGGTTACAGTCCACTCGCTCTCACAGAAAGGAGGCTTATGTCCCAGCATTTCAAAATCCTGGGTACATTATCCTTGTTGCTTCGTTCCATGGAACTCACATGGTGTTTTAGCACACAGTCAAACGATAGAAGGGATTTATATCTACTTCTAAACATTGTGAGTAAAACAGAAAAACCAGGAAAGTAAAGGATCCTTTGGAGACAAGAGGCCCTTTGTGATTTCAATCAGGATAACAGAATGGATAGCGAGCGTTTCACATCAATCTGATAAGCGTTTTTTTTTATTCCATGAAAACAAACAAAGAATTCTTCTTTCCATCAGTTGATATTGCAGCTGATAGGGTTCCGGGAACAGTCCTGCCGGTCGATTCTGTTAGAATCTCACCGTGAGAAGTTAGGTGAAGTGAGCTGTCATTCCATCTAATGCTAGGGATTGACACTAATGACAGCTCACTTTAGGCTCAGCCGGTCGATTCTGTAAAAATCTCACCGTGAAAACTTAGGTGATGTGAGTTTGTTTTTGCGCACGCTCACTTCACCTAAGTTTTCACGATGAGATGGTTACAAAATCGCACCGCAGTTCACCCGAGTTATCGCGGTGAGATTTTTACAGAATAGCACTACTGTAGTTAATCTAATGAGACACAGTTGAATTTCTGTTGTTATAAATCAAGTTTTGATTTTTCAACTGTTGAGCGGAGAGAGCGAGATATAGAGCTTTGAATTCTATGATTATTTCTAGTTAGTATACCTATGTATGCTCTGATTATATAGAATTCAGTATTCCACTACAGTTTTAATCAAAACATTTCTGTGAACTTTGTTAATTAGTTTATTCTAGCCAGTCGTATATTAGGTCTTTTTGCATAACGAACCTTGTACATATATCAAGAGGATTATCTAGTAGTAAGCCGCAAGCAAAGGCTGGTGCTTATACATAAGCCTTAGACTAACATAGCAGTATGTAATAAGCCCAGCTTAAATATACAGAGCCGGCTATGTGCAATACAGGCCAGACAGGCTACTAACGGCTATAGACACGACTGTGGGTAGCCGCATTTGGCCAGTCTGCACGGAATACAAGTATTGCAGCATTTAGTGATTATTGTAATGTATGTATGTAATGTAGTCTCAATAGAATCGGTAAAGTGCATGAGAAGTACCCCCCAGCCCTCGTAACCGTGAGCAATTATCGATGTTGTAAACTATGATTCTTTTAAGAAACGTTTTTAAAATACATAGTGAGAATGTTAATAGCACATATGAAGTTGAGTTTTGGCATTATTTTTGTTGATAAGCATAAATCACATTCAGTCAGATGTGATTTAAGGCTCCTTCAAACACGCGCGACACGCGATAAAAACGCGCGCTACACAAAGGCACAGCAAGTCGCGCAACGAGCGGTGCTTATCGTAGTCAAAGTTCCGCATTGTCCGAAATTTTTGGAAAAACTTTTGTTCTTCTATTTGACGCGTCCATTCTCTCGATGTAACTGTATTATTCTCGAAACAGCAGACCCCTAGAGCTAAACCGTTTGACATTGCGATGTGCAAACTTTTGTTACCTATCGTAGATGTAAAAGTTTTAACTAGTTTTATATTGCGGAGTCACTCTCCATTTGAATGGTATCCCCGGAGCTTTTGGATTTACAATGGTGTTTGATGTGACTGATAGTTTTACTTAGATACTAATTCTAGGCACATAAACTATTTGACAAAATATCTGAGTGGAATTCCTTGTACATTCTATATTGTTGTAATCGTAGTCGATCATGGAATAGAAATGAACACTGAACATAATTATTTTTTGTCTGGATTTTAGACTGTCGTAAAGCGTGTCCTTACATTAAATTCGAGACGAGTTTTAGATTCTAATACAACTAATTAATTTACTTTATTTCTTGCCAACAGGACATCGACAACCTAATGACCGAAGGCAACAAATCAAGAACAGTTGCTGCGACTAACATGAACAGCGAATCATCACGATCTCACGCAGTCTTCAGCGTAGTACTAACTCAGACCCTAACTGACGCTGCGACAGGCGTCTCCGGCGAGAAAGTCGCACGATTGTCGCTTGTCGATCTGGCAGGGTCTGAAAGGGCAGTGAAGACGGGCGCTGTCGGCGACAGGCTGAAAGAAGGCTCTAATATTAACAAGTAAGTATTGGGGTAAAGAATAGAATTGCCTGTTATTATTAGATGTATGATGTCGCTTCTTTGGCTCTTTGATCTGGCGGGGTCTGAAAAGCAAAGTCTGGTGCTGTCGCCGACCGGCTGAAAGACAACTCTAATATTAACAAGTAAGTAAGTGGTCCTGAAAACAAGCGTGAGAAAGTGAGAAAGTCGCCCGACTGTTGTTTGTCAACCAGGCAGAGTCTGATAGGGCAGTGAAGTCGGGCGCTGTCGGAAGAAGAAGTGTGTAAAAGGGAGTATTGCTTGTGTAACTACTTCATGGACTTCGTAATGGAACACGCTAACACGCTTCATTGTCAAGACGGCAAAGACACGTTTCCTGTTGAACGAGTACGATTCTATAAAATAGGAACGAACCTCTACGAAGGCTTTTAAGAAGCATAAGCGATGTTGTAAGACTCAATTGAAGGCCTAAAATATTAATAACGCTTCATGTCCCTCAGCCTCGGTGTCGTCGTGTGGCTTCGAACCTCACGTGTATCGTCTTTATATTTATCACCTTACAACATTGTTCTACTTACCTATTTCAGACACTGAAAGCAGACGTAATAATGAATACATTATGAAGTGATAGTGAGTTTGTTCCAGTTTCCAACTCGACTGTTGGACTCTCAACTCTCCGTGGTATTGTTCTACCAACTTACATCTACCATTGTACCTGTTATATATTTGTTATATTCTGTGCAATGGCATTTCTACACAATATATTAATAAACTACTTGTGGCTAAGTAATAACAGCTGCACCGGTCTATCGATCAGGTTAAGCTACGCTTGCTGCGGTTGGTCCGTGGATGGGTGACCGACTATCTTTACATACCAAGACCCCTCCGTGCCTCTCAAAGCACGTTAAAAGGTTGGTCCCGGCTATCATTCGTGGATCTTTGACAGTCGTTACGGGTCGTCTGAAGCCCGTAAGTCTGACAACCAGTCTTACCAAGGGGTATCGTATAGCCGACCCCAACATAGTTAGAAAAGGCTGGGCTCATGATATAAATAAACTACGTGTTTCTCACAAATGATTATGGTAGTGACAGGATTTCCCAAGATTTTTTTAAAATGTGGACTCTCGATTGACCACTACCTCACCTGACGCTAAGAGATGCTGCAGGCAGCAACCTGCAGTTGATCCAAAATTGGTTACAGTGGCTACAGCTTCTACATTATTCTATTTTGTTCTAGATCCCTAACAACACTCGGGCTGGTAATATCGAAGCTCGCAGACCAGTCTTCTGGCAGTAAGAACAAGGACAAATTCGTACCATACAGGGACTCCGTACTCACGTGGCTGCTCAAAGACAACCTTGGAGGGAACAGCAAGACTGTTATGGTGAGTACCTACTAAAATGTTATTACATACATACATTAACTCACGCCAGCGGGATGAACTGGATAGGTTCCGACAAAACTGGAAGGACGCAAGGGCTTGCGAAAGATGGAAGGAGTGGAGGAAAGCCTTTGCCCAGGAGAGGAACAACACAGCCTAGAAAAATAATTTAACAAAAAATAATGATAAAAAAAGCTGTGTTCCTCAGTTTATGTATTTTTGTTAGCCTGAAGAACTTTCAGTTGGTGAGGTACAATATTTTTTGTGTAATGCCATGCAGTAAATAGATAATGTTATTATGTCCAGAATAGTGTTCTATGTAACTTCCCGTGTCTTGTGAAAACTTACATGCCAAAGTATCATAATTATGAAAAGTGCTAGGAATAGGAGACACCTGTGTCTAATAACTTTAAGGGTAACTAGCTAATACACACCGCAAGTAGACGCCATTCTGAAGTGGAAACATGTGTCCGTTAGTGTGGACGTTTACCAGTTCTTTATCTATATTAATATTAAAACGGAGAGCGATATGTGTTCGCTGTACATACTCGTATTATGTACTAGGTACTGCCCTTCTTCGTTCGCGTGACATTAATGCTTTTTCTTTTTCTTTCTTTTCTAAGATAAAAGTGAAGTCCCGTCAAAATCGGTTTCGGAATTTAGCCGGTACAACCAGACACACAGAAAATTAAAAAAAATGTTTTTTTTTTTATAAGTAGTACATAAAACAAAACATAGGTTAGGTCAAAATAACAGCTTTTTACTAAATAGTAAAATGCTGTTATTTTGACATTACCACTCTTCAATTTTATATATTTGTATGTACATGTATAGAAGTTGCAAACACGGGTATAATATGTCTACTCCTACTCTCAAAAAATAATCAATACGTGCTTGAGTTACTATTGACATTGGAAAACAAATATAGTGTGCTGTAACATGTCAATGAGGACTTGAAACTGAAGACCAATAGTTCCAAACTATTGTTACGTCGTAAAAGACATTCGAAGGCTGTTTTCAAGTAGGTTGTGTGACGTCTCGGTGAGATCGTGATGTCTCTGTATAAGACGTAGTTTTTGTGATATATTTTAACTTGGCTTTGTTCAGTTACAAACTGTCAAAAACAAAATCTTACTTTTATACAGGGACATCGACGTGCTGACTAAAACAATGAATTCAGCACATGATTCTGGAATTTTATAAGAGTAGCTTGTGGCTAAGTAATAACAGCCGCACGGGTCGATCGATCAGGTTAAGCTACGTTAGCCGTGGTCGGTCCATGGATGGGTGACCATCTTTACATACCGAGACCCCTCCGTACATCGGAAAACAAATTAACCAGTCAGAGGTCAGATAGGCAGTCGATCCATTTAAAATACCGGAATTCAGCTGCTTCCGCTTAGTCTGGAAGCTGACCCCAACATCGTTGGGGAAAATGCTAGGGAGATTCATTGATTCTGAACTTTTATTTATTTTGTTTAATTTTTTTTTTAAAACGCTCTTTCATACATTGTGTTCTATAAAACAGCAGATATTTTTCTAATTTTCAATGCGAGTTGGTTCAGAATCATGTGCTGAATCCATGGTTGCAGGTTGCGCGTCCCTGTCATACTGTATGTTAGTAACGCAAGTTGGCAAAAACTGTTCCAAAGAAACTGTAACACTAACTCAATCAATTTGCACTTAGCAAACCCTTACAAGCGGAAAGATAATGCAAATGGGGTCTCCCCAGACTTGAAATAAATTCAAATTCCGGCCACGGACCGCCGCGCCGCATCCTTTGAGTCACCGCACCCAACACAAAACACTCATGCTTCGTCGTCGCGCATAGAAATGTTCTACGGAACCTCGTCTACATTGAAACGAGTACCTACACTACCTACCATTTGTTTATAAACAGTTTTCTATTGTAAACAAGGATGATTTTAGTCTGATTAGCTTCCATGGGAATATTGGAGTAAAGCGGCATTGTTTATATTTTACATTTCTTTTATGCAATACGGTAATGATAGAAGCTTTTAAAAGCATTATAATAATTAGCATGTTTGCAAAGGTTTGTATCTATGTTATTAATACTACATAATCAGCCTTTAATGTTCCCACTACTGGGACACAGGTCTCCTCTCTGTAAAAGGGTTATGTTATTTTATGGTTAAGGTAAATAAAACCTACATAGTTATTGATTAATGTCTATGGTTGAAGCAATTTCTCATTCCAAGGCTAATTTCCAAGAAAATAGTAGTACTCAAAGAACTTTCAGCCGTGTTCGATACAAACTATACAAACATTTGAAGTTGATTTATGTTTCCAATTTTCTAATTTCTGATGAATATTGATCCTACCTACCTAGATTTTGTGGGCAGTTGTGTTGTTGATTCTCATTTGTTTATAAAAACTGTGTCCCATTCACAGGTGGCCACAATATCACCAGCCGCTGACAACTACGAAGAAACCCTATCGACCCTCCGGTACGCCGACCGAGCGAAACGCATCGTCAACCATGCCGTGGTCAACGAAGACCCGAACGCGCGTATCATTCGCGAGTTGAGGCAGGAAGTCGAGACCCTCAAGGAAATGTTGAAATATGCCACGGTAAGTGGCACGGTAAGTTGTACTCGCATTTTGTGTGGTTTTTTTTAAAGTTGCATGGTTGAAGACTTATAATTATGTGGAATGTTCGGCAAGAACATGTAAGACTGGGTGGATTTTAACCTATGTGATTGTATCCTGTATATATTTTCTTTACTCCGCTCATCCCCGCCTCATAGAAACGGCCCCTTAAAAGTACATAAGAATCTTTTTGGCAAAGCAGTAGGAGAATTTTTTTTTACAGGTCTAACGGAATCTCATGGCATAAAAAAAATATTGTGATTTTCATATGGCAATGTCAATCCATATGAAAATCATAATTTTTTTTTCATGCCATGAGATTCTGGTAGATCTATAATATTTTTGGAGTGGTAGAAAGGTGGGACATAGGTACATATCTTATTTAAAATCTTAGGGTATAGAAAAGAACATATTTGTATAGCCATAAATGTGTTCATGCTTGAATTTGACAAAGCACATTCTCAAAGTGGGGTCAGATGACACATAATAAGTTAAAGCTTTTCTTTCCCTATTCGAGGAACTAAATTTTGAACAAAGCCACATGTCACAGTGTTTGTTATCGAACTCCTCCGAAACGGCTTGACCGATTTTTATGAAATTTCTTGTGTAAGTATATTTGGTAGGTCTAAGAATACTTTTTTTTCCAAAACAACGTTTGCGGGGTCAGATAGTAATTATATAAAATTCAAAGTCCTGACTGACTGGTATATCAACGCACAACCTAAACCGCTGGTCCTAGAGACATGAAATTTGGAGGGTGTGTTCTTTGTGAAGAGTAGGTATCCACTAAGAAAGGGTTTTTCGAAATTCCACCCCTAAAAGGGTGAATCCGGAGGGTGAAATTTCACGCGGACGAAGTCGCGGGCAGAAGCTAGTGCATATATAATGGAAAGAAAACAAGGTCTTACGTTTACGACCAAAGGCGGCTCAACGACCTTAAGGAACACCATGTGCTGTACAAATGTGCATATCACATGCGATCTGCCGCATACGTGGGTAGCTCGAGGGATCGATACGCTCGAGGGAGACCTAAACCGTGTCATGGCGCAGTATTACAATGACTTGATGAATTTCATATTTATTGTTGCTTACAGGAAGCAATATTTTTCAAAGGTTCTGAGGAAATACTACTAACGTATCTAACGACGGTACTGAAGGTGCCAAATTCGTAGCCAAATTCTGGGCCTTACAGGCCTTAAAAAGAGTCTATTTAGATTGCCATCGATACACCAAGAAGAAGGAAACCGATATTTTTTTGTTAAGACCAAACGGTTCTTCTTCTAAGGTCTTAGGATATGTCTGCCAGGGTCGTGGGTTGTTCGAACGAGATACCGTGGCCTCTGGCACAGGCAGCTGAAGGAACACGGCTGGGTAATAGTTAGTAAAAGTCTGACACGCCCTCCCGCTCCGCCCAGAGCGGGAGAAGTTATTTGGTAATTTCCCACCCCAAAAAAAAAAAACGACTTTGTAATAACGACTTTCATATTTAAAGTGGAGCTTTAGTAAAAAATAACGGTTTAGAATGGGCAATCTTTCATACGTTAATAGTCTAATCTACCCTACAGATACTATGCCTCAAACAAGTTCTAAATTCTCTGGCCGAACTTGTCCATTTTCCGATAGCAAGGGGGCGGGCGACGCCGTAATTTACGATCTGTTTTTCTGAAGGATTAGTATTCTTGTTACGGATCCTCGGGGCTTTGCTGGAAATTAATTACCTGAAGGTTTACTGTATACTGGTGTTTGATCAACACTCCGTTGGCAACAGAATTATTAAAGCATAAAAAATGAAGTATGATTCAAATCACATTACTAATGATTAGACAAAACGACTTAGTGAATTTTCACTTTTAAGAAGATGCACAATTTTTAGCAGATATTTATTTTATCTTAAATTGAAATGTTGGAATGTCTTTCCAGGGTTCTCCAGTGGGTGAAGAAGTTCACGAAAAACTGGCGCAAAGCGACCACCTGCTGAAGGAAATGTCACGAACGTGGGAGGAGAAACTCGTTGAAACCGGTATGTTAGTCCTAGTTCATACGTGTGGTAATCAAGTTTACAAACAGGCTGTGAATGTGTGTGTGAAGACGAGTAACGACAGCACGTAATACACACACACACACACACCCACACACACACTTCCGACTTCGCCCGTGTCTCGGATGGTACCGAAAACTCCTGAGCTTACACACACATTCACAGCGTGTTCGTACACTTGTTTACCACAAGTAAAGAGCGCGTCGCTTCGTGAGATAAAAATACACCGAATGCTGTTACCAAAACTAAACTTAAAAGAAAAAGCTGCAATCATAAATAACTATCGTTATTTACAATAACCGGCCAGCACGCAGAAAGGTAGCTAAACATTCATTTGTTTATTTACAGCATAGCTTTAATTAGATACTATTTTTATACTTCTGCAAAAAGAAAGTAAAGGAAACGCCACACTTACAAGAATAGGGTTTTATACTTAGTTAACTTTTTTATGCGCATTATGTTTCACTGTATTGTCGATATAATTCACACGCTATAGACTCGTTAGCTCCCATCAGAAAACGTTTATATGTAACAGTTTGCTCTAGATAATTCATCAGAAATCGAGTACACACGGCTACACATCAAGCTATACATTTCCAGTTTTAGCTGACCTCGCATTGTATAAGTTTTTCGTACAATCAGAAGTCAGCTTATACTGGTTATGTATAGCTTGATGTGTAGCCGTGTGTACCTATAAGGTAGAGGTGAGTGTGATTTTATTCGTTGAATTATGCTTTTTGCAATATGATCTGACCTTCAGTAGCAACCCCTAATGCTTCTTTCACATAATGACTTATGTAAAAGTGGAATAAGGTGCTACAAGCATGAATGTATTGGTTACTTTAAAATATAGTGCTATGTCTGACGTCTTAGGGGCCGTCCATTAATCACGTGTTGTATTTTTTTGGCATTAAGACTACCCCCCCACTCCCTATATCACGTGTATTTTTTAGTACCTACAAAGAATACTTAATTTTTTTTTAAATACATGGCAACGGCGAATCAAAGTCACACTACAAGCCGCTTTCGGTTTTGTACGCGTTTGACGAAAAAATAAATACACATAAAGCCGGTTTTCGGTTGAGTATCGCGCGCTTGCCGAAAAAATAAATACACGTGATATATTATTACCCTGATTTTTCGTGTTTTTTTTTATGGACCCCCTCCCCCCCCCCCCCTTTCGAGCTTCACGTGATTAATGGACAGCCCCTTACGTGATGGACGATTATAGTAAGACCCACACACTACAAAAACTTTAAAAATAAAAATTGTTTTTTGTAGGTCGAATACAAAGCGAGCGTCAGCAGGCGTTAGAAAAGATGGGTATCAGCGTGCAAGCTAGCGGCATCAAAGTGGAGAAGAACAAATACTACCTCGTCAACCTCAATGCGGATCCATCGCTCAACGAACTGCTTGTTTATTATCTCAAGGTAAGTTAATGTTCTTAGGCACCAGCTCCTGAACGTGGAATTTCTTAAAGATGGCAAGATATGACAAAAAAAAAAAAAAAAAATTGATTATTTTCGTTTTGGTCAATCAAACACCAAACTTTACAAAAGCAGGTTTCTAATGCTTTTATAAACTGGAGGTTAGTCACATGTAGGTATAGAGGTAAATGCTGGGCATTTTACCATCCTGATCACCATTTAAAAATATCCCCATTACGTAATCTTAGTCTCTAAATGGGTCTGTCTAAAAATAGCCACCAGAATCAAACTCAAACTAAAAGCATTAATTTCAATTAAACCTTGTACAGGCACTTTTGAATTGTCAAAATTAAATAGTCTGTCAGTTAGTCAGAAAGTTGAAGCTAGTTAGAAATGATGAACCAAACTAATATTTATATTCTTTCAGGACCGCACGCTCGTAGGCGGCTCAAGTGCAGCAGACATCCAACTCTCCGGCCTAGGCATCCAGCCCCAACACTGCCAACTCCTAGTTGAGGGCGGAGGCCTACACATGGAGCCCTTGGGTGCCGCGCGGTGCTTCGTTAACGGCACGCCTGTAGTGTCGAGGGTTAGGCTCGGACATGCCGACAGGATACTGTGGGGAAACCATCACTTCTTCAGGGTTAACTGTCCGAAGGCTGCAGGTAAAGAAATATGCTTTAGAAATCCATGTGTAAGCAATAATCTTTATCATTCACTTGCATAAATGTATTATGGTCTAATTAAGGCAATTTTTTTAACCGACGACGGGAAAATGGAGGAGTTTCTCAAGACGACGCGCAAATTGTTTTTTTTTTTGCAATTCTGTGGCTGTTTTAACTTTTCGTCAACATCTTAAAGTGCGAAAGAAATAAAAATGCGTTTATTGGCATTACAACAAAAAAAAATACATCTTACAACTATAAAAAACAGAAAACAAAGATTATAATGCCAAAAGGGCCTCAGCTCAGCATAATGTCAGATGACAACACAACACATGACAACATCATGTTATTTCTATCCTAAGAAGAAGTTATAACCATGAAAGCAAATTATTGCCTTATCTACATACGTTTTTGTTCTTTCAACAACTAAATAATGTCTTCTACTTATAATTTTGCCTATTCAATTTCTTACTTATTTTGCTATTATTCGCTTTTATTTGAAATCCCATTTTGTTCTACCAACGTCACGTTGTAGAACAAGATTCTGGTTACTCCACAGCGGCGGCGTCCGAGCCACAGACTCCTGCGCAGCCGATTGACTACAATTTCGCGAGAGACGAGATTATGTTGAACGAACTGAGTAATGATCCTATACAGACTGCTATATCCAGGCTTGAGAGACAACATGAGGAGGACAAACAAGGTATGTAATTTACTAAATTCAATTAAATTTTTAATAAGATTTCACGTTGTACGGGATTTGTTAACAATGATTTGGACAAATTGACGTTTAAAATTAATTCAACTAAACATACCTGTAAAGTTCTAAGTACAGTTTGTGACAATTTGAATCCCTGGAAATGAGTTTTGGAAATTTTAATTAAAATAAACTTCTTTCTTTTACAGTGGCGTTAGAGAAACAACGGCAAGAGTACGAGCGTCAATTCCAACAGCTGAGAAATATACTGTCGCCTTCAACGCCATACCCGCCGTATGCGTATGACCCTCTCAAACTAGGTAACTTTCACAGTAATTTAACTCAATCACACTTGTGATAAGACTAAATGTGGGAAATGATTTCATAAGCCATCTAATAAGGTCGCCTCTAGGTTGCGATGTCATCATCCTTTGATATTAACGTATTGCCAGTGCCACGCGAATGTCGCCGTAACGCAACAGCTACGAAAACCTGAAATATGTTTCTACAAATCCTCCATTTTTTCACAAATACAACGAGATAGTGACACGTCCAATACGACTGACGCGACGTAACTTGTCGGGCCTGAACATAGGCACTAAGAACTTTCACGCATGTTCTCTCACTCGCACTTGCCTCATGTCATCAAAGTTCAGGTCCGCCAAGTTACGTCGGTCGTATTGTACGATTGTTTTACTGCAAAAAGTCTTGGTATGTGTTATACGAAGTCAATGTGTTTCAGGCAAAATGACAGCGTGCACACCAACGACAGCGGCCCGCGTAGAACGCTGGGCGGCTGAACGCGACGATACATTCAAACGTTCTCTCGGACGACTCAAAGCAGACATATTGAGAGCCAACGCGCTGGTACAAGAGGCCAACTTCTTAGCCGAAGAGATGAGGAGGAACACACGCTTCAGTGTCACGCTGCAGATACCGCCACAGAACCTTAGTCCGAACAGAAAGGTAATGGTAATGATCTTTCTGACTTACATTATTATTTATTTTAAGATTCCTACAATAAGCGCCATACTAACAAAAAAAAAAAAACTGGTACTCCAGGAGAAGTGAGAACTTGAAAAAGCATAGTAATTTTTTTTCTTTTTTTGTTTGAAGGTTTCTTCCCAAAGAAAATGTACCGCGCGTTGATGTCTTTATAATGGCCAAAACTTAAAACTGAGGTGTCGGTTACGGTAACAGTGTCGCGAGTTCAATGGTTTTTTACCATCTCAAAAAATGCACAATTCGCCCAAAGGAATTTTTACTTCAAAAATGGATTGACTGTGTTCATTTCATAGAGGCGATGAAAAGACGACCTTAGAGAAGTATTCACAAACTGCGATCGTAAATACCTTTCTCTTCGAAGTGTGGTTATTATGAGCTGTTATAAAAACAATTGTTGTTTTTGTGCTTCCTATTTTTTCTTGTCAACAAGAAAATTATTTTTGTTTTCTCTCTTATTTAAGTCTTTACGTGCATCTACAACTTGATACCCATGCTTTATTTATATGATCTATTTTGATTTGATCAGAGGTTTTCACAGTTTTAATAATTATAGTGCCAATTACACCCCCCCGCGTGTCTTGATACTTTGTTTGGATATTTTTTTTTAGATTAAGCTGTTTTCTCTATTCAAATCAGTTCTTGTCACGATGTGTAGGACTTCATGAAAATACTCGTGGCAATAAAAGTGTTAACATTTACACAATTGTATGTTCATTGCAGCGCGGCGCCTTCGTCTCAGAGCCAGCTATAATGGTGCGTCGTCCCGGCCGAAATGGTCAAGTCTGGTCCATGGAGAAGCTGGACAACAAGCTGGTCGACATGCGCGACATGTACGACGACTGGCGCCGGAGGCAGCAACGTGCAGGAGCCGACGACACTGAAGAGGTACGAAAGATTACACTATTTACCAAGCCTCATCAGCCATATTTTAATTACTGTGGGCGTACTATGGGTAGTGTTGGTTATCGCGCAATAGAAACACCGTTTACAGTTCAAATCAAATTATAATTTCACGAACAAATTAATCACACTGTAGGTATACGACACAACTAGATATGGAACGCGAGACATTTTCTGAGCACATGTTGTCCACACGATGTCCAATGGTCAAGAGAGACTGCACCGCTCTGTAGCTCTCGTCGACTCCACGAACCCATGCTAGACTCTGTCAAGCGCCGCCGGGCGGCGCTGGCGTCCCAATCAGTCAGCCGTATTCAAGTTTCGAAATAGGGTATTAAGTTGTATTTATTGTTTACCTTGATGTTATATTTACTACGATGTAGCATTACATGTAGCATTAAGTACAAACCTTAGTGGTTTAAAAATGCTTTCTGCTGAAACAAATGTACTAATTTTTAAATGGTAAATAAATAATAAAAAAAAAATAAAAAAAATCCGACATGTTAAAATTTTACCTCCTTTGCAGACGGAACCTGCAGAGATGGCCTTAGATCCGTTCTACGAGTCACAAGAGAACCACAACCTGATCGGAGTAGCTAACGTGTTCCTAGAGGCTTTGTTCCACGACGTGACTCTGGACTATCACACGCCCATCATCAGTCAGCAGGGCGAAGTGGCTGGCAGGTTACAGGTATGTTCAAGTTTATATGTGTCTTATCCACTACTATTTGTAGAAGGATACAAAAAAAAAAAAAACTTTGAAAAGGAACTACATCAAAGGCCTACAACATATCAGCATTCGTTCAAATACTCACCTGGCTCATTGCTGTTTTGTTAGCCAAATTAGTGTTTGTATCATTCATTATGTGGCTGACAAATATTTAACCGGATTAAATCAGTTATGTTTTTTTTCAGGTTGAGATAAGTCGCGTAGCGGGACAGTTTCCCCAAGACAGAATTTGTGAAGCAGCTTCAGACAGTTCTGGTGATATGAGAGATGATGACGATCCAGTTGATTCTGCCACGCAACAAGTAAGCTATTTTTATTGATTTTGGTCATTTGAAATCAAACTTTGTTTCATGTTGTTACTGGGCCCGCATGGTGGATTACACCCCACTCTCTCTCACAGAAAGGAGGCCTGTGTCCCGGTGTTGGGAACATTATAGACTAATTATGCTTACACTACACGAGGAGATTTACTCGACCGTTGATCACATGTGTGTTATTGTTGTATTTTGTTTGTAGTAATCCATCTAAAATTCTTTTTCGTTTCATTGAATTGGATCAGACATAATGACGAGAATCCCGGTCACAGTACCATATGTGTTTGACAATAATATGTTTATACTTCGTGTGAACGTTGCTTACTACACACATCCTGAGTGCGATAAATCGTTAATTTTACATTCTTGCCTTTCGGCAGTCAATAATCTCTACTATTGTAAATTAGGAATTTATTGCAATTTATTAATCGTTATTTGATCATGCAGCATATTGATTATTGTAAACCCTAATGTTGTGTTCCCAGGTGACTATCCGCGTCGCCATCAAGCAGGCGACGGGCCTGCCGCCGTCGCTGTCGCACTTCGTGTTCTGCCAGTACTCCGTGTTCGGCGGCGCGTGCGCGGGCGAGCCGGTGGTGGTGCCGCCCGTGGTGAGCGCCGACGTGGCCGCGCCGCCCGCCTCGCCGCGCCACCAGTCGCTCGTCACCTTCCGGTTCGACCACAAGAAGGACTTCACTATACCGCTCACGGAAGAGTTTATCGAGCATTGTGCGGGTGAGTGCAATTTTCACAACTGAAACAATCTTTACACAGAATACATCAAACTGCTTCGCATTTATGCTGAACAGAAGTATTGCAGCGACAGATTTTGTGTTACTATTCTGAAACATATTACGACACATACTGCTTGCAGTGTTGCCAGTAACTTCCAATGTTTTTGACAATCTTTCCGTTTTTTTTTGTTGCAAATTTTATTTACCTTGAATACGAGACATGAAACCCAAAACATCAATGTTGCTACAGTTAACAACATCACTAATGTGCATCGTATTTTTTTTTCTGATTTCGAAACTGTATCATTGATAATTTTCTTCAAACACTCACGAGAAACAATTGAATACATACTAATTATACTCTACCTTTCATCTCACCAGAGGGCGCCCTATCAATCGAAGTCTGGGGCCACCGTTCAGCCGGGTTCAGTCGCGCGCGCGGCAACTGGGAAGTGGAACAACAACAACTAGCTAAAGCGCGCTCATTGGCCGACCGGTGGACAGAACTCACGCGCAAGATCGAACTGTGGGTCGAGATACACGAACTCAATGATAATGGCGAATATGCACCTGTTGAAGTAAGTACTGTTCTTATTATTATTTAGTTACAGCTGGAATACATAATCAGTATTAATCCACTGTAGTGTATGCAACTGTCAATCAAGGTTACGAATGTAAGATATTGAATATACTGTCAATATACAGTGAACTACGAAAACTTTTGCGGTTGACTATACCTACTGGCTGGACGGTCGTCAGGTCGTACGGTGCATCTTGAGTAACACTAGAACCTAGAGATGTTACCTATAGGACGTTTTAGGCCAAAAACTGCGCACGCACTGCATTCTATTCATAAATGATTTTGAAATCTTTATTTGGTTTGTGATTAAACCAAGTTAAGACGAACCGGGCGGGAAACTATGATGTTGTGATTTCTAGGTTTTCTGTTTAGAAATAGGGGTGCTCTTTATTTAACTAATCTTTATCTTCCGTTTCTGCAGGTGGTCCAACGCAACGATGTGTGGACAGGCGGCGTGTACCAGGTCCGTCAGGGCCAACAGCGGCGCATCGCGGTGCGAGTCCGGCCGGCTCTCAACTCCGGCACGTTGCCGCTCGTGTGCCAGCAGATACTCAGCGTTGAAGTCGGATCTGTTAGCGTCAGGTATGTACGACATGACACACAGACATACAGTAGAAGTACAGTTCGAGTCAAATAACTTCGCCGCTCTGAAGCTAGGCTTTTCGCTAGCCGCGCATGCGCGCTTCTCTTTTATTCATAGGATTTACTACTGCGCAGAGATTTGTTGCCTACTTCAGAGCGGCAAAGTTATTTGACACGAACTGTATGTATGTCTCTTCAAGGAAAACAAATGGGAAGACACTTTCATATGTTCGTCGGCGGTTTAATAATGACATTTTCACACGCCCGAACGTGTGAAAAAGTTATTATTGAACCGCGATACTTATAGCCGCGGTTTTGTATGACTTTTTTACAAGTTCGGGTCTTGAGTCTTGACACAGTCGGTTTTGTATGACGTACCAAGCGATAGTGCACGAGTTGCGCAAGCGCAGCTCAAGGCAAAATTAGCGCATATCCAAACCATGTGTTTTGTTTGAGCCGTATTATCGAATTTAAATGAACACAATATCTTTCAAGAATGTCAGCTAGGCTCATAACATAGGTATATCAATACATCATTGCTATATCTTAATAATTTATTCTTCATTTAGGTCACGCCTCCAAATGCCACTAGACTCCTATCAAGACGAAGACTTGGCGGTGTTACGGGAAAGGTGGAGCGACGCACTGTTTCGTCGACGACAACATTTACACGCACAGTTACAGGTTAAACTTTACGTTATGACAACACTTACAACATTTACACGCACAGTTACAGGTAAAACTTTACGTTACGACAACACTTTCAACATTTACACGCACAGTTTCAGGTAAAACTTTACGTTATGGCAACACTTACAACATTTCACAGATTTTTTGTATGAACTCGAGAACATATCGAGTTCATACAAAAAAACAGTAGTCAAAATGTTCAGTTTTTCCCGAATTAGATTTTTTTTCGGAAAACTTAAATGGAATGGACAAAATGTAAAATTCAGTGGTAGGGACTGAGCTATAGTCACGCCATCTACAATTACTATACCTACTGCAATTACTCAAAGTGACATAAAAGTGCCTTAGTTAAATAAATGATTTGATAATAGTTCGTCTAGCAAATTCAGGCCTAGAATTAATTTTCTTACTATTTAATAGCAGTTCAAATTAAAAGTAAGCTTTTAGAAATCAAAACGCTTTAATAATTATTGATTGATGATTTTATTGTTATTTTTTTGCACAGAAACTGGTGAACATGTCTCCGGCAATGAAGAATGATCGCGACAACGAACGAGAACAATCCCTCGTTGAACAATGGGTCTCGCTCACTGAGGAGAGAAACGCTGTAAGTAACATGTTTGGCATTTTATAATCACACTAATATTATAAAGGCGAAAGTTTGTGTGGTACTTCGTCTCGGATAGTAAATTGTTGTTCTGACTGGACAGCTCCACTCTAACCTGTGTGGTTCTTTACTCAAAAGAATGCTAATCAATCTGCATGGTCCTCATATGGCCTGACAAGATTATATCTGGACTTTAAAGATACCTAGGAGTTTGTTTTTATCTTTCTTCTCAGAGTTGTCGGTTAGGAAACACTGAACTCATCTAGTTTTAAAACATAATTTATTTTTGACGTGTGTAAAGTGTTTTTTGAGCCAATTTAAAGCAACAAACATAATTTGTCATCATGTACAGTTCGCGTCAAATAACTTTGCCGCTCTGAAGCTAGGCTCTTTCTTAGCCACGCCAATCCGCGCCATGCGCGCTGCTGTTGTATTCACAGGATTAACTACTGCGCAGTGACTTGTTGCCTACTTCAGAGCGGCAAAGTTATTTGACGCGAACTGTATTTCAGTTTCTACACAAAAACATCTCCGCAAGTGAGATGTTTGCAGTATCATCATGATCGTCATGGTTGGTGCAGTTTAACAACCTAGCTATTATTTTACGTTGTCCAGGTTTTGGTCCCCAGTCCGGGCAGTCCTATACCCGGCGCTCCGGCCGCGTGGGTCCCGCCATTGGGAATGGAACAACACATACCTGTGCTGTTTCTAGATCTCAACGGTAAGTTGTCATAACATTGTTTATTAGTGGTGTTTATTAAATAGGGTCTATTATTATGACGGTCTTTTTTTAGTCTGTTTATGAAACGTAAAAAAAAAATTAGGAACGAATTTTTTTTTTGAATTGTTGTATTGAAGTGGTATGCGTTTTAAAGTCTATGCTAAACAGAAACAGCACTGCTGCGATCTGACGTCACAATCACATCACAGAGCCGCCATAGTAACGTCGCGCTTTTCAGTACAATGATCGGTTTACGTGACAGGGATAGAAGAATAATTTCAAAAGCGTGTTCGTTATTTTTAGGGTTCCGTACCCAAAGGGTAAAAAGGGGACCCTATTACTAAGGCTCCACTGTCCGTCTGTCTGTCACCAGGCTGTATCTCATGAACCGTGATAGCTAGACAGTGGACATTTTCACAGTTGATGTATTTCTGTTGTCGCTTTAAGTAACAACAAATGATAAAAATAAAATAAAGTTAAAAAAGGGGTATAAAAGAAACATTTTTTTCGGTGTTTTATGCCATGTGGTACGGAACCCTTCGTGTGCGAGTCCGAATCGCACTTGGCCGGTTTTTTCACAAATTGTTTCTTTTAGCATCTTTAAAATAAGTCCTATTTCATGTATATTGTTGATAGGAGTCAAATACCCTATTGTAGGAATTGCCAGTTTCAAAATTGAGGATTCAATTCAGGTACTCAGACTACTTTAAAATAGCTGTAGGAGTTTCATTCACGTCGATCGTGCCCTTCCAATTCATTGTTTATGGCGCGACTTCCTTGTTCTAACAACTCTATGAACCATCATCTCAGTGTTCATTCCTGACCATAATTGTCTTCTATTAAACAATTCACCCAACTTTTGTTTTGTCTACCTCTTACTGAAGACATCCAGATTCATACTTGGCATGTTTCGCCAAAGATCCTCATTATTTAACTGAAAAACTTGGCTCTTGTTAACAGCGGACGACCTAACAACGCATCCGAGCGGCGAAGAGGTCACAGTAGCGGGTTTACACTCGATCTTACCAAAAGAACACGGCAACAAGTTCTATGAGCTACAGTTACTACATCACCACGATAAGGACGTATCTGCGGTGGCTTCCTGGGACTCGTCTATACACGACTCGCAGTACCTCAACCGGATCACTGAAGGTAAAGATGGCGTCTTTGTTGTGATATGAGTTTGATGAAACTTGTATGAATAAAAGCAACAAAAAATAAAAGATTTCCTTAAATCATATTTTTACGTACACAGCCGATAACGGGCGGTTCGTCGTCGCGTTTTATGTTTGAAATTGTGATTTATCTTTTTTATTTATTTACCCCCTTACTAATAAACGTTGTATAGCGTCCGTATAGTTACACAACGCTTTGTCTTCTTCTTTCGAAAGTCAAATTACTTTGTCATTACTCAGCACGTGCGTTGCGAACACTACGCAACCCCGCCGCCCTCACCCCCGGCCCCACCCAGGGCGCGGCCAACTAGTTTTGCGCGGACTATAATACCCATCTTTAGGCATCTCGGCTTTCTGTTGTAGTTTCACCAACCTTTCTAAAATGCCAAGTATATTATCCCGCCTCTGAGCGAGCCGTAGTCGCTTACCTACGCATACTGGACTCGTAGAGATCGCTAGATACTGTGACATACTGACTGTACGAATAAATAAGTTCCCTGTTCGAATTCTATAAGTTTTTATTCATTGTGTTTCAGCAAACGAACGAGTCTACCTGATACTGAAGACAACCGTGCGTCTCTCGCACCCCGCCCCCATGGATCTCATACTTAGGAAACGATTAGGGCTGAACATTTACAAGCGACAGAGCTTCACCGACAGGATACGGAAAAAGATTGTCAGGTTAGTCGTCTACCAGCTGGTGACTTCCGCTTTCTTTCTGTCTATTATAGTCATGGGTTGGGTGGTAGAATTGAAAAAAGGGGAAATAAAATGGTGCGCGTACGCTTAACTACAAGCTTGAGCGATAAAGGGGGGTTGCACTCGTAACTTATTTGTATACCGGTGGTGGATAAAAATAATGTAGAATTTTAATTAAAATAATTGAAATAAGTACGAAATTAATATTTACTCTTTCCAATTTAATTTGGTATCAGATTTTAAATTCTTTCCGACCTTACCTACCGAGGATCTGGGAGCTTACCATCACCTCTTAAAGCAGGGCAGAAGTCGAACTGCACTACTTTTTTGTATGACGTCTTAATACAAAAAAGTAGTGCAGTTCAACTTCTGCCCTGCTTTAAGAGGTGATGGTAAGCCCCCTGTTCGGAGTTTCATTAGTCTCTAATTGATTTCCTCTAAAGAAGGCGGCTGCTACTAAAGTTTCAAATATTTAACTCTTTCTTCTCCTTCCTACTATACAATATCAATCACCTAAACAAGTTGACATACGTAATATACAAATCTGTTAGTTATTACGTGGACAGGACGGACCAGCTGACGCACACCGGCGTGACGTATGAGGTCGTCTCCAACATACCGAAGGCGTCTGAGGAGTTGGAGGAACGGGAGAGTCTGGCACAGATCGCTGCGACTGGAGAGGAGGCTAGTGCGGCTGATGGTGAAACTTATATTGGTGAGAACTGTTGAAGTGTTAATAGAATACATATAAATGAGGGAGTGAGTAGATAGTAAGGTTGGTTTCACACACATCCCTCGCTACGCATCCTCGCTCATCTCTGGTGGAAAGGCAGCCTCAAGGAGTTCCTATGAACTTCTTTAAAAGTTGCCGTAGCGGGCTGATACTCCAACTTGTACATTTATATTGAAATATGTAGGAATATTCGTTCACACACTTTTGATGCTGAATGTTTAAAATTATTAGAATAAGTAAGAAAATTAAACTTTATTTAAATTGGGTAAAAGCCTTGTCATGACAATTCGCGTGACGTACGTTTGTCGCTCTATTTTAGTATAGATATGGATCACTGCACTGTCATATGTTGCCTACTTCAGAGCTGTATATTAATATGATGAATTACTGCATCACTGTGCTCTTTCTGAAGTACTCCTTCTGTAATTTAGGATATTACCTGCTTAGCTTGATAGACTACTAAATACATACATAATAATATTGCAGAAAAATACACGCGAGGCGTTAGCGCAGTGGAGAGCATATTGACGCTGGACCGCCTCCGTCAGAGCGTCGCCGTCAAAGAGTTGGAGCAAGCGCGCGGGCAACCCATCACCATGCGCAAGACTGCATCCGTGCCTAACTTCTCACAGGTACATGTACAGCTATTTTATGTTGGTTTAGAAATAACGATGGATTTGTACTACGTACTATACAGCTGTGGGCAAGAAAATAAAAATAATAATACCTACTGAAAAGTTAAGACGGATATCTATGACTGCAAATACAAGAAGACGGCTAAATTCTTTGCAAAATGCAGCTTAACACGATGTGCGAAGCCCAAAAAGAGGTTAGGCATACTTTAGCTCTGAAGACCTTATAATCAAAGGTGTTTTGAGTTGAATTTGATTATGATTAGTTTGTTTAAATAAATATTTAATGCATTTCGCAAGGGTTGTAGTTGATTTTGACGTTATTTGTAGCCGTCAACGTCGATGTACGTAGTACAAATATGCCGTCAGAACAGACACAGTTTTAAATAGACACACGTACAGTCGAAGCTAGTTTAAGCACGTAGGTACACGCCAGATAGACTTGAAATTAACGCACAGGAAGTAAAAAAATTGTTAGTTGAACTAGGCCCAATTCGCGATTTCCCGGAGAATTTTTAGGTGTCTTACATTCTACCGATTTCTAATGGTTTTAAAAGTCCAAATAAAATATAATCATTACTGAAGGCAGGTTTAAACTGTGGTTGTAGTTTCGTACTACGGCTTGCCAATTTAAAAGGAAAGCCTGGCGCTTCCCCCTTAAATTAGCAAGACCGCAAAATTCAAATTTTCTTAGATTCTTTGCAATTTTCAAATCAGTGTCATATTGAAAGGCTTATTAAAATATGAATCGCAAGCGTAACAATTATGACTTTACAGAATGATAAAATCCTCTTGAATGACTATTTGATGAACTATCAATAAATACTTACGACACTGACCTGATAATTGCAAAAAACGTAAGAAAATTTGAATTTCGCGGGCTACCTATCGCATGCCCTCTAAGTAATTCCAAGGACACGAAGATAAAGACAATTGTCGATATCATGTACTTAAGTATCATGTAAGTAAGTTTAAAAAAAAAAAAAAAAAAAGTTACGAATTTCCTAGCGCGATTTCTTCTATCTGTAAGTTAATATTAATATAAATGTTGTAAAGCTTTGAAGCTGAATAAACACCAAATTAACAGACACAAGATAAACTTATTTAGTTCAAAAGTCGATGTCGACCCATTAGCACACAAAGTACAGTTATGTAAATCACGATGTAAATAAACATAACACATTAGGAATAGGCATTATAGTATAGAATCGGTTGCTGTTCAGGGGACGTGTAATATGCCATGTAACATATCTATGAAAGAAACAGTGTCGTTAACGGACTATTTATTAAATAATTGAGAGAAGATGCAAAACCTTTTGTTTAAAAAATCTGCCACAAACGAACAAAAAACTCTTTTTAATACAGTTGCTCAAAAAGTGGTGTATTGCAGGGACGTATAGCGTTCGGGAAGAGGGCTATTACATACTAGTGCTTTTTTTTTACCTTCCCCGAACTCGTGCGTGTCTCTTTCCCAACTGTCAAAATAATGTCTATTAAAAAAAAAAAAACATGAAGTTTTTACTAAAGAGTTTTTGTGATTCATACAAATACGTATATTTCTAAAAAGAAGCTACTAATTTATTTCAATATCAGATTTAATGATTTAATTGAATGAGTTAGGTTAGGTTTCATTTCATTTCATTAAATTTCATTTTCATTTCATATCAATAAAAAAAATATACTGAAGACTAAGCTGTATGGATAGTTCCTTTTGCCTACCAAAATCGGTGAAGAAAAAAAAACTCTGCTTATATTCTACGGTTGGCGCCATTTTCCAGAAATTTTCTTTGCGAGTTTACCTAGTTGTTTTTTGCACAAAATGAGTAATTTCGACCCTATTTTTTTTTAATTAACACCACTGGAACTCAGTATAATTGCACAAAATGCTTCGGAGAACATTTTACCGGAAAAGTCAAAAAGTCGTTACATATCCACATACGACTAATTTTTTGCGTGGAGAGAAGAGAAAAAAGCAATATTGTGTTTTTATTATTTTATTAAATTGCTTCATTTTTTCGCAACTGTATTAAAAATAGTCGTTCAGTACACTTGCGGAACCGTCATTGCAACTTGTTCCGACTGTCAACCCTCGCCTTCGGCTGCGCCTCGGCTCGGGTAGACATGTCGGAACTCTTTGCAATGACAGCCTTTCCGCACTTGTAATGAAATATACTATTGGGAAATACCCATACACAATGGATTGCTAAAGCAGGTTTTGTCTCTCTCTACTATATCAAACGTCAATATCGGAAGCAAATGCTGTTATAAAATGTGGGAGCGAGATGACAAGAGACTTATCCCGAGAAAAAATCCCGAGTCAAATATTCATCGTCCTACTCGCACGTTTTTTGACCGCAAGTGCAAATATTGCCTCTAAATAATTGGCCTAATTAATCAAAATGGCGGTCATTTTCATCAATCCTGAACACCAACCGAGTCTCTAGCAGTGTGTACGCTTGCTAACATATGTGTTGTCGCTACGCACCGGCTGCAGCTGTCGCAGGCGCTCGAGAGCGTCGCCAAGAACGGAAACAACGTGAGTCAACAGCATGGCCGAAACACACGCATTTTTTACTTAGTTCCATTCTGTTTCACAAGCCAGTTTTGATCTTATGCTGCACGGTGTAAGGTTCTAATTTAGTAGTTCCATTTTGGTATATACGGTCCTGTTTCAAAAGAAGGTTCAGATTAAGAAGTTCCAATTTTTTTCTATACTCCTGTTTTCATCAAAACCAATTTAGACTTTATGCTGCACGGTATAAGGTTCTAATTTAGTAGTTTCATTTCGTTAGCACCTACTATTATTATGCTTCAGTTTTCACTACTGAATTGAGACTTTACGGTGTAAGGTTATTTTTCGATGGTAAGTTGCACGACGTCTGTTTATATTCAATGTTACATAATTGTAAAGGAGCTAAATTCTGGCTTGTTTTTACAAGCGATTTGTACCTTTATCTTGGTAGTCAACAATTCTTATTAGTGTTGTCGCAAGTTGTAAAATATGTAGTTTAAATTGTATTCGATGCTTCTCTCTCGATAATTTAATCTTATCAAATCTTTGTAATGTAAAAACAAGAAAGTTTGTTGTATATCTGACGTGAAAATATAAAATGTTTTTCTTTTAACTTTCGTTCGAATATCATGGTATTGTAAATGTCTCAATGTTACAACAGGTGTTAAAATATTAATTCCGATATATCCATATTTTTTACTTTTAATTTTTACACTTACCTTTTTAATTTATTCGCCATTGATATTATTTTAAGCTGTTCACCTTATTGTCACGTAGCTAGTTCACGTACGTTTAGTATGTCATAGTAACTGTAAAATTATTTTGTAAACGCACAATGAATTTACATTGCGCGTTTACCATATTCAGTAAATCTGTCAGCATATTTTGTTACTTTACAGCGTGGCATGGACATCGACGCGTAAACTGTAACTTTGTATTCAACACATGAGACCCCTAAGCGTAGAAATTTATCGCCAGTTATAAAAAAAAATCTGCTGTTTCATAGAAAATGCAATACCTAATCTGCATTCGCGATTTATTTGCCAAAATGTAAACAAAGCATATGAGTTTATGGATAAATAACTTTAAATCTTACACAACAAACTTCAGTTTACGCTACAACTTAAAAAAAAATTATAATTTTTTCAATAGTGCTAGTCACTCTGAAATCATCTTAATTACTTACCATTAAAATAAAGTTGATATTTGTTTAACTTAAAATAACATTACTTTGAAACATAAGTTTGAATAGACTTTACCGAGTACTACAGTACTATGGTCAAAACATACAGGGTTATTGGCAAAACAATAACAACCTCTTAAGAGGTCACTATAGTAAAAGTGCTTCATAATGACTCATCATTATGAACAACTATTACTATGGGACCAAACCTGAAATCGCGAAAAAAAAAACAGCTGTTCCGTACATTTTGACGAGTTATACGAACATAAATGTAGGGAACAGCTGATTTTTTTTTCGCGATTTCAGGTTTGATCCCATAGTAAAAGTTGTTCATAATGATGAGTACAATGACCTCTTAAGAGGTTGTTAATGTTTTACCCATAACCCTGTATATGGAACAGTATTTTTTTTTAAATAACTGAAGAAACATTTCAACGCAGGTTCAGAATCATGTACTGAATGCATGGTAACAGGTTGCGCGTCGATGTCCCTGCCAGCATGTATAGTAACTGACAATTTCAAATTTGTTCTGTACCCAATCCAAGATTTTTATATAAGGGGCCGCCTCCACGAGCGAGAGAATCGCGGCGATATTATCGTCGTGCCACGTATTTCTATACACTCTCTTAGAACGTGACTCCACACGGCGATATCGTCGCCGCGAAAATTAGATGGCACGGCGAGACTGTCGCCGCGATTCTCTCGCTCGTGGAGGCGGACCCTAAGCTTTCAATGTTAATAAGCTTAATGTGTGTATCAGGCAAATATTTGTCACCTCTCGTTTGTCTATGCTGCTTTCGAATTACCCCACAAGTTAATAATCTGTGTGTCCGTATGAGGCGTTAATATCACTAAACATTCTCCAGATCATGCGCCTGGATTCGTCGTTCGAGTCACTGGCTGGACTCGCATCAAACCGCGCCGGCAGTATGGCCGACCTAGCAGACGAAACACCGCGTCGCTCCGTGCACCGCCACTCCTACGCAGCCCCGTCACACAACGACCCCGAAATACCCACACCTACCAAACCATTCGGACTCGGTAAGTTACAAAACATAAAAAAAAAACCTGATAAATTCCTCCCATGTTGTGAACTAAAATATATATTTTTTACAGTACAACACACTCCTATTTCCGATACATTCATTCTTTACCACTCATAAACATTGTCATGCTAACAGTTTTTTAAATATAATTTCTAATAAAAAAACGTTATTTGCAGTATCTGCACCATGTGCATACACATAGCGCATCTAACTACGTCATAGGCTTACATCAAGTTGTAAACCGTATTTTAGACAAACGATATAATTTTTAGTGCATTTCAGTAGAATAGGTAACATTAAATTTGATTTAGTATGTACAGATATCGATGCACGATAGACAATCTAGAATAGTGTTATATTTGGAGTTAATAGTTACATTATATAGGAAAGTTATTTAAAAAGATATCAGGCGATTCATGTTCACAAAATTGTCACGACAGAACTAAAACATCCACTCTTCATGATCTCACTATTACATTATTTTATTTTCCAATTGCTTTGTGGCGACGCTATGGCTCAAACAACTTCCCCTTCTGTCTCTACCCCTACTTACTTCTTCCATTGTCAAGTTCTTTAATGTGACTTGTTATAAGTTTATTAATATTTCTTCTATAATCCATCTTTTTCTTTGAGATATTTTTGAATGCGAATGGAGTCGAATACCCCAAGTGTTTGGTAACAGATTTCGATGTTTTCTAAAATATTGAATGCTTTTCTAATATATTTTTTCCTTTTATTATTTCTAAATCTCGATCTAAATTTGCACGTTTTATTGGGCTCCATTACAACATTCTTAAAGAACAAGGTTGAATAGGACCACGAAACTGATTCCCAGACTCTACAACTAACGTTATATTTTCTGTATCTTAACCCCTGCTACCTTCAGGCTCGTTCCTATCAGGTAAACAGAGAAAACAATATGGTATTAAATCGGAATGGCAACTGTATTGCGAAATTATTAGACGAATGCAACCGAACGATTAAAAACTTAATAGATGTGTTGTGATCATTGTTACTCATAAGAAATTTTTGTTTGTATGTTACCCATTGATTGGCTGTAAAATATCATCCGAAACTATTGGCATATCGAAATTGAGTGAGAACAAATACGATGCTGAGTTCATTTTGATAAAATTAGACCCTGTATTGGCTATTAGAGGAAAGCAAGCTTCGAGCATCAGGCTTCTGTCGTTGTGTTGACTGTCTGTTTGTTTGCGTGTCTCTTTCATTTGCATGGACCAGCATGACCTGTGATTTTTCCACTCCTTCCCACTTCCTTGACGTTGATCTATCCGCTGTGGATTCGGAGAACGAACGACGCTTTCAGTTTAGACAACGAATACTGCTTATACGTGTTAGGGTGCTGTAATATCAGCCAAATACTGATGATTGTACATTTGATAAATTGTGCGATGCGTAAAACTTGAAAAGCAGTCCTATCTTTGTATATTTTGTAGTTATGTTTAGTAGTGATAGACCAATGAAGTTGGATGTAGGTTTGTGTGTGTGTTAGGTGAAACTGTGCATGTGTTGTAGACAAATATTTGAAGAAGTATACCACGTGGATAGTGTAAAGTATATCACGTGGATAGTGATATTGTAAAACGCATGTGCTAGACAATAAACATTGTAATGTAGGTTTGTTATTTCGTACCCTTTAATTTAGAAATGATTTAGATACATTTTGTGTAAGTGACTATTTTTCTCTTTAAAGCTGTGTACAGAATCTAGCAATGTTTCTGTTATAAATATTGCATTATAATTAATTTCAAATACAGGAATAGTATTGTAAAGTAGTTTAATAATAGATTTACAATAATAGAAAAAAAAGACCTCAATTTAGCTTCTAAGTTCGGAGCCAAATTGTGTAAATATGGTCCCTAATTGTATGCCAAATATGTTAATTCTTGATTAAAATGTATTAATCCCTTCATTTCCTCTAAGTTTAAGACGAGATATTATGTATTAGATATTAACTTATCTTTTAGTCCTGTAAATTTTACTAAGAATTTAAAACTGTTATTCCGTAAGGTATTTCTAAATGTGTGTGTTGTGTTAAAGGTTTGTATTGACGAAGACATTGATATTTTTATTTCAGCCCGGCCTACGTTCCTAAACTTGAATTTGAACCTGAACTCTCTGCGACTGCAGACGCCAAACAAGTGTATGTCCAGTTATTAAGTCGTAGAATCACTAGTTTCGCTTGTTTTTTGACGGTTTTCTTTAAATGTTTGTATTATTTGTAAAGCTCATTGTATAATCTTTTCAGTGTATTGTTTTGGAACATGATTTACATAGCATGTATTCGAATATTATGAACGAAATTTCACCGCTAACATTTTTCTGAGATCTCGATCGCTAGTCATAAGTCAGTATGCATGAGATCAATCTATTGAAAAAAAGCTAGCATAGTTTCGTCTATGTATATTTACGTGCATTATGTAATTTCTGTATAGCGCATATCTACACTTAGGTAAACAAAAAGGACAACCCTCCAGTCAATTCCTAGAGGAAGACTATCGATGCTAATATTATAAATTCGAAAGTAACTCTGTCTGTGTGTCTGTATGTTACCTTTTCACGCCTAAACTACTGAAAATTTGGCGTAGAGATAGATTGCATCCCGGGGAAGGACAGAGGATAGTTTTTATCCCGATATTCCCACGGGATCGACACTTATGCGGGTGAAACCACGGGGCGCTGCTAGTTCTTTATATATTGAGAGCCCTCCGTGTCTACCGGAGCACATAAAGCCGTTGATTCCGGTTCATAAGAACATATAATTATGTACGAGTAAATTCAATTACTATTGCTACAGACAATAATTATTGAGGGTAGTCAGAAGCTCTAGTGTTTAAGCAAAGAAATCGTTATAGCCCAGTAATTGGGTTGCGGAAGTCAGATGACAACCGTTCTGCGTGAAATAGAGATTCTTGTCTCTCCATTGTCTTAGAGTTGACAATATTGTTGTAAAAAGCGACAGATGATGTTGCAATTATCTACACTGAAAAGAAACTAGGCATCGTTAAGTGTTAAACATAGTTTTAATTTTTATTTATTTGCTACTTCTCATAGTGAGCTAGTTAGTTCGTATAGTGAAAACATTGGCATGACTCAATCATTGTACAATCTCAAGCATGGAAGCGTTCATTTAAACGATGTTATTTATGTTAAACTTAACTCATTCACGGTTTGTTAATCATTTAATTAGTTAAGCTGTTACTTTCTTTAGAATAAGCTAGGCACCTCACTATTTGGTAAACTGCTAAGGGAATTGCACAGTTTGTTGTTAATTGTTTGGCTCTATTTGATAATATTGAAAAGCAAGCTGTATAACTTGATTACACTTTGTTTCTTATTGGCGCCCAGGTGGGGCCAATTTTTTTGTCTTTATACTAACTTATTTCTTGAACACAATCTATTTTACTTGAAGTATTACTATTAAAACCTCTTTACCACTTTACACCGTATCATAATTAAGATTAATTTATTGAAAGAATTATGGATTTGAATTTCACCATCACTTTTGTTATTTCAAGTATTTTTGAACTAAACATGAAAATAACTCAAAAGTTCGACTATAATTTTGTCAGTTTGACAATTTTCTTATTACGAGAAGACAGTTACTTATTATTTCTACTTAGTACATAATAATAAACTGAGTATAATTATTGCAGCGTCTCCGGCAAGTGGCAAGCTTGGGTTACGCATGACTACGCTTCACGAAGAGCCGGGAAGGCGAAACGATGAGGACTCACATTCTGAGCCTGAATCAGCGCCCATTGATGAACTAACTACGCCACGATCACATGTAAGTAAAGTAACTACGACTGGACTAACTTTAACTCTCATTATTTGAGCGATGCATCTGTAGTCTTCTTTCATTGTTACGCAAACAGTTAAAAGTTGATCTTAAAAATAACATGTTTGAAATAACATGGTTTTGTGTTTTAAAATTAACTAAATTAAGATAACGATATTTTGGTAGAAACTTCAGAATGGTTAATAATTCTAACTTCTCCTCACCATTTCAGACGTTAAGCAATTTTTTTCTAACTTGAATATACAAAGCATATACAAATAATATGCATTTTGCATTAACAGCGCACGCGCAGCCGCGCTACTTCCCGTGGTTTCTTGCCGACATCGAAGACGTTAGACTCGCTACATGAGCTGGCGTGCGAACGGGTTCCCAACAAGAACTCTCCCTCAATATCATCCAGCGGTTATGGTAAGTAAAGAAAGGTGTTAACAGTTAGTTAAACTGTAATAGGTTATACTAGGAGAGTATAATAGCGGTTTGACCTGATTTTATAAAAACTGTAAACTTCCGTAGTTCTTCATAGGAAATACCAATTTTGAACCGCGCACCTAACTTTGACGTTTCATAAGCGCCCATGTGAATTTGTATTGGAAAGAAGACATTAACGTTTTTTTTTTGCTATCTCTTGCCAAGTTTCTTTCAACTTATCGGGCCGACAGGGCCTATCCGGACGTGATATAGGCAGTTATTTACTTGTTTAACGAAATCAAAGCTTTCGGATACTTTTGGAAACACAAAATTTTATTGGAATTGTAGCATAACTTGACCAGTTTTATCTTTAACGTTTTTCTTTGTCCGTTACTTTATTGATAAGTCAAGTACCATACAATTATTTCCTCACCCTCCAGGTTCACAAGCTGTATCATCAACAAATCTGACGAACGACGACACCCTGTCAATCCGAAGCATGTCAGTCGACGAGACACCGGACTTCGACAAAACAATGGACTACACCCACCTCAGCAGAACCAAGAACTCTATGGCAGGCCTCCGGAACGAAATCACTGAACTACGGAACGACATAAACGACTTGAAACACGATATCGTCGAATCAAAACATGAACTAGATGATTCGTTGTTTGAGAAAGCAAAAACCCCAGTACTAACTCCCGGTTCAAGAAACCGTATTAATCCTTTCTTAAGGGATTGTGAGGAGTCAGCCAAAGAGGAGGAGTCTAAAGGTCAGATGGTAGATCCGTTGGGAGCGATTCCTGTTAAGAGTGCTGTGTTGACCAGTAGCAAGAGCGTTGAGAATACGCAAGTGAATGGGGATACGACGCACGAGTCAAATAATGATGTGTCACATGACGCGTCGCATGACACGTCGTTCGGTAAGTAGAACGTATTTATATATAGTTCGGACATAAGATTAGTTTAGGGCCTGAACTAGGAATGAATGACACGATTTGGCCGTTGTGCTTATCCCGATGTGCTTTTGCCCGTCGGAAAAAAATAATTAATCAGGAGTAGGGTTCATTCCGAAGTATCGAACTATTTTCTGACGGGACCGTATTTTCGTTGACGAACTTAGTGTAGGTCCCCGACACAGCGGCACTATGGCACGGCGCCGTCGCCGTGTGCGTCGTCCAGTATTTTGTCGTGTCATATAAATCATAGACAAGCTCACACGATTATTCTACAGTGCGGCTAACGCGCCATTTCAAATATATTTTCGGTGTATTCTCTCATTTATCAACTTTTCGCCCCGCATTCTGCTTGTTCAAAAACGTTCGATATCTTCCACTTTTTTCGATATTCTAATGCAACCATGTTTGTAACAGGTGAAGCTGAAGTGGAGTCCGTGAGCTCTGAACAGTCGAGTCACGACGCGGAACGAAGCCGGGAAGCTTCGTCTGTCGGCGAGAGTGACTCCGCTTCGACCGGACCTGACCAGCCTATTGTGAAAACGCAGTTACCTGCTGGCAAGGTAAGTGTTAGATGTGCTGACACGAGCGACACGCGTCGACAACAGAGGCAACTGCATTTGAGCACTTCAGGGGTTTATTAACTTGTCTGATAGCTAACAATTGATCCTTTATTTATAAAACAACGCAAAACATAAGTTTTAATAAACAGTAGCATTTTTGTAATTTTTTAATGACTTTGCAATACTCTGTGAAGAATAGTATATTTCATTACAAGTGCGGAAAGGCTGTCATTGCAAAGAGTTCTGACAAATGTCTACCCGAGCCGAGGCGCAGCCGAAGGCGAGGGTTGACAGTCGGAACAAGTTGCAATGACGGTTCCGCAGGTGTACTGAACGACTATTTTTAATACAGTTGCGAAAAAATGAAGCAATTTAATAAAATAATAAAAACACAATAAACTCAACTAACTAATCATTTTTTCTGGAAAATGGCGCCAACCGTAGAATATAAGCAGAGTTTTTTTTTCTTCACCCATTTTGGTAGGCAAAGGGAACTATCCATACAGCTTAGTCTTCAGTATATTTTTTTAATTGATATGAAATGAAATGAAACCTAACCTAACTCATTCAATTAAATCATTAAATCTGATATTGAAATAAATTAGTAGCTTCTTTTTAGAAATATACGTATTTGTATGAATCACAAAAACTCTTTAGTAAAAACTTCATGGTTGGTTTTTCTTTTTAATAGACATTATTTTGACAGTTGGGAAAGAGACGCACGAGTTCGGGAAAGGTAAAAAAAAGCACTAGTATGTAATAGCCCACATCCCGAACGCTATACGTCCCTGCAATACACCACTTTTTGAGCAACTGTATTAAAAAACATGTTTTTATGTAATTATAGCCGACTTGGAGGTTATGCTTTCGACTTGTTTTTTTTTCTTCTGAAATATAACTTATGATAAGAGTTAGTTGATAATTTCCACGTCTATTAAATCAGTAATTGGCAAAAAGGCATATGTCTTTTCCTTATGTATTTTATTGTGTCTACATAAATAAATAAAGAAAAAATAATGGTCATGGCTTAGCCTTGCAAGAGCGATGAACGCTCATCTTTGAACTACAATAAAGAGTAGGCACGTTGGTATATTTGACACGGTGTGCCCGCAGGTGGTACGCCGGCGCGCGGGCGGCAGCGCGCGCAGTGCGGCGCGGGCGTCACTGTCCGGCGCGCGCCCGCGCTCGGCACACGAACCTGCGTTACACGACACTCCTGCTTCTTCTACCGAACGCATTGGAGATGGTAAGAGACTAACATTTTCTAGTCTTTCTGTTTGTAGTGACCAGTAGGAAGTATTATGATTATTGTAGATATAAAAGTATTGTTATCTGTTACCATGAAATTAGGGAGTTTAGTTTAATAATAGAGTAGGTATGCAGTGTTAGATTTGTTAGTTATTTGGATGAGGTAGGTAGTATGAGTCGTAACTAGAAACCAATTGTTTACTACTAAGTTCACTTATAATGTTTTTTGTCGAAAACCGGATCTCACGATATAGCAAGGTATCCTAGTGTGAAGTTACAATAAATTTAAATCATCGAAAAACGAGACAAACTGCCAGAAAAAATGGCGTAAGTATTTATGGAGATGCAGTTCAGCAAAGATATATGTTTATTCCATTAAAATTTTATGTTGAACCTTTTTATTTTGCATAACCTAACTCTAATATCCACAAAATAGACGATTCATCAGAGTCCCCGATGCTGCAACCGTGGATGACGGTCGGCGAGAGCGTGCAGCTGCGGCTGAGCAGTAGCACCGGCATCATCGCGTACGCCGGGCCCACGCACTTCGCGCACGGCACGTGGATCGGCATCGAACTTGATGCTCCTACTGGTATGTTATATTTTCTTTTATATTACCTTTTAAGAGCCTATACTACCTCAGCTAAAATTCACTCTTTATCTCGCTCGCACGATACTGCTCGCGGACTGTGTGAGAGCGAGACAGAGTGCGGTGCTGGGCGGAAGGCAGTGCCAATAGTTTACGTATTTGTTATGTAACGAAAGCACCAGGGAAGGAATTTTGAAAAAGTATCACCTAAAACATTAAAAGTTTTTATGGGAGTTCCTACAACATGTTTACAACAAAAACCTTGTTTTTTTTTTTCAATATTTATCCACAATACTTTTTTGTTTTTCATCAGGCAAAAACGACGGCTCAGTGGGTGGGCAGCGGTACTTCGAGTGTCGAGCGCGGCACGGGATCTTCGTGCGACCCGACAAGATCGTGCAGGACCGGCGCGGCCGCAGCGCGCGCGCCTTCCGCGAGAACGAGCTCAAGCGTGCGCAGAGCAAGGGTGGGTACACTACTGTAACACTTCTAAACATTACGTCAGATTACCTATTGGCCGATGGATGAAATGAAGCTCTACGAGGTATAAAGTGGCCGATGAGGCCCAAGTGCTTAAAAGCAAACCTAGATCTTGGTGTTATCATAAGAGAACACAAAATTGTATAGTTCAGGTTTTAGAGGGAATTCGCTTTGTTCTAGGAGAAGGCCTACACAACTTACACAGATCGCGGAGTCGCGGCGACAGCATAAACTCCGTCGGCACCAAAACTAGGAATAGCAAATAGACGACACACCAGCGCGCGGCGTACATCGCGCCTCCACCCAGCAACACTGACAGAACGCGGAACACAGCCGGCAATGTATCGGACCGAATTTATACTAACGTCCCACAACTACTTGTATCATAGAATCCGCATTTTTTCGTTGCAGTCATGTAACTTGTATGGTGCTTATATGTATTGTAGATGTTTATTTACTACCCCTGAAGCAATATTGTTCGCCTTCGTTTTTATTATGTCGGGGACAGAAAACGGGGAAACTATTATCTCGATTTTATTGAACATTTCAATAAAATATGAAGATGTCGTGATGTTTCCGGAATGAGCAACTTTCGATGTCCTAAAGGACAAAGTCATCGGGAGTTTTGACCGCCCTGTAAATGTGAGTACAGTTTATTACAGAAGTGATATGTCAGTTTTCAACAAATGTTACACGTTATTGGTAACTTTGTATGAAATGGAAATGTATTTAATATCTTTGCCTCTATACAATTAAGAGGTTCTTCACTTTTTGTCGTGATATTTAATAAAGTTTAATATTAATAAGGAAATGTAGTCAAATATAATAATAATAAGATCCAACTGCATGTAATATTTGGTATTTATTTTGAACAGTATCACTTTTGTAGCCGACTGTACTAGTCGTTTTGTTTTTATTGTATTAATGATTTAAATGAAATTATTTTCAAATATTTGTAAATATAAATATGGAATTATAATGTGATTTAATTTTATCATTTTTTGAGAAATTCCTGTAAATATGTGGATTTGCGTGTGTATTATTATATTTTGTAATGATGATCAGTGATTGAATATCGTTTATTAAGTTATTTGTATAAATTCTTTCTAATGTATAGTTTGTGGTGATAGATGTTACGGTAATGTATACTTATTTATGTATGAGTAGCTCATCGACCACTGTATCTGCTTACCCTCGTGTGACTCGCACAGTTTTATATTCTGCACAGGGAATATAACTTCTGTGATTTTGACGTTTTACTGTTTCTCTTCACTGTTACATTTTATATGACATTTTTAATGTTAGGGTGAAGTGTGCAATTGTTGTCCGCGTTTGCGAGTCGTTAAACTTTATTTAAATTAGAATCGAACGGATTTTCAAAGTAAATAAAGACAATGTTATTTCGGAACTCCGTTCGATACCTCTGAGTGTTTCACGTGCCGATACATAGCGGTAATTGTATGCTTCACCCTTTCACTTATAATATTCTAATCTATACTTCATACTGCTCACGTGCATTTTGTGTTCGACACACGATAGCCAGTTTCGATTGTGATAGTATCTTGCCACCTAACTATTAAATAAAGCCATTATTTTTTTATTTCGACGCCTGCTTTTGCCCCTTTTAGTTAAAGGTGTATCTCAAGTAGTTTATGAAATCGTCCAATATTACATCTTCGTCCTTGTAAAAGACTTTGTACTTAGTACACACAGCCACTGACGGAAAACTCCAGTCCAGACATTGACGCTCCGATGTACGGCGCAAGCGGTGAGAGAACCAACATGCAATCAATACTGCCATTTAAATGCTTGTTATTCGATAAAAAGTACTAGTAATCGTTTCTATTCTAATATTAAATTTTAATTATCGAATAAGCACCCATCGTCATTTTTGTGGCGACGAGGTCCTCTTGCCAAGTAGGTGCTGTCAACTCTGACAGATGTGACGTCATAGATTCACTCATCTCTTGCGCCACACACATTATATCGATTAGGTTGTGTATATTCGAAAATTTATGTAAATGTAGTCTTGAATTGGCATACTGTAAATTAAAGTGTCTGTACTAAAAAAAAATGTCCTCAATTTATTATATCCATCCACATTCGAACAATAAATCAATGAGGTATCTATCTGTAATTAGTGAAACAAAAACCTTAATCATGTTCTCTCCATTATAGTAATATGAAGAGATAAAGTTTAATTTTTTGAATAAAGCCTAAATTGGATAAATTATCAAGATGTATTGTAGCGGCATCGTGCGCGTATAATCGTATTAGGTAATGTCCACATTGTTCGCTCCGTGGTAATACGGAGCAATAGTCTTAGATCACCTAATGTATATTCCATCCTTTTAGTAACGTAATCGTTCGTAAGTACACTAAATGAGTACACAAAATAGAGTAACACGCCTGGTTATCTACTAGTGTTTGTAAGCCCCACTTTCAGCGTTCATTCATAGTCCGCCACTTGCCTCCATTCCTCGAGGGCTATTCTGTGACGTCACATCGTGGAACATTGTAGTTCACGTCACGCGCCGAACGTATCATCGAATGTGTTGTGTGTCGCATACATCGCTGAGTTGCATTCCAACATGTGACGTCAACGAATACCTCTGTAAACATATGTATATTTACATTTTAATGTAAGTTATTAATATAAAATGTTATTCAAAAATATTAAAAAAGCTGTTTCAAAAGTATGCACTCGAGAATTTAATGCCAACTTTTAGTGGGCCGCGATTCCATAGCGAGCCTTCCGTGGCGTGATATTCTTTGCTACGATCACTTTCAACTCGTTTGTATTGTCAACGGTGATGCCATGACGTCACTCGACTCCTCGCCATGGGACTGCGGCTCAAATAATTTGTAAGCATTGACTGACATCATATTTGTCACACATACATAGAGTTATAACGATTTACATTTTATCGAATGCTTATTAGACTGTCGTACTTAAACATTCCATTTTTTCTATACATTTATCGTTCTAGCAAACGTTCAGTAGTATTTATCAGTGATTAGTTAGATTTTGAACTACAGAATGCGACATATATGGCGTATATTTTGCATTTTACGATTTTTAACTTTGAATGTAAAAGTTTACCATTATAATAAATAAATCTGGCCCTAACTAGGACAGCTCAATGTGTAGTCGACGTTAAAAAAAATCTAAAAATGAAATATACGTATTTTCAAATATAGTAGGATGTGTCTTTGAAACTCTTGATGTGCTTATGTCCAGTAGTTTGGTAGAACACGGGCAAAGGACTAGCTGTCAAGCGAAGCAGGTACGACGCCTTGGAGAGGTCAGGTCGGGTCAGGTGTCTCGGAGTGTGCACTAGGGCTCCTAGGTTTAGGCAAATAGTGACCTTAAAAGCAGCGTCTCGTAGGTCCTAATTTAATTTTTAGAAATTAAGCTGACCATGTGCTGTGCTTTTGTTTTAAACAAATAGTTTTTAGGTAATTGAAATAATTTGTTGTTAATTATTATTTCATTTTAGAAAATTGTGTGTATTATTCGCAGTCAATTCAAGATATCACACGCTTTTACGAATGTGAATGTAATTATTATTATTTTATGAAATTGTGACTTGCATGGATTTTATTTTAGCGTAGATACTATTAAGTAAATTAATTTGCCAGAATTGGAAAGTGTAAAATAAATAGGTAAATGACAAAGTAATGTATGTATTTATAATTCTTTTTTGTGATAAATAGGCAGCTACTTTGTAGCATAGATGGTTGCATTTTCATTACTATACACATAATGCATAATAAAGAGATTTTAATATTTAAATACAAAAATAGTTCACTTCTAGTGGAAATATTTTTGCCAAGTAGCAAGTTCGAGTCAACCATCGCTGTCATTATCAATAAATGTATTATAAAATATTATTTTTGTATTTTATTCCTGTAGTTAGTAGATATCCCTAAATAGAGAACCCAGTACACATTTAGATGGTTGTGGCTCACTTCACATTAGCTGTTACAGAATAAATTTTAGGGATGCATGAAGAAGCCTCCTCGTGTAGCGCAGTTTGTTCCAACAGTTACTCAACTGAACCGAGCGCTCGGCGTATCCTGGACAGTCACACCCAACACCTTATTTGATTGGCAAATTCTTCCCTTGCGGTGGTAGGGCTAACGCCCGCCTGGTTTGCGACCACCCTCCCATCGGAGTCTGGCGTTAAGCAGCCTGCTGTGTTTCGTCGATGCGTGGGCGTTCCAGTGCCTTTGGCATCTTCTGGGTGCGCTCGTTCCATCATAGACCTCATCCTTCACTTTCCATCAGGCATGATCGAGGTCAAGAGCGGGGGCCCATTATGCAATAAAAAAAATAAGCCCATAAAAGCCAGGAATATTGTGTCACTGACTCTGGCGGAGCCACCATCAGGGATTTTAATTTTGATAACAAAAAAATTTGTCGAAATTTGTCGCCAAATATCAGAATTTGTTGGTCACTGGTTCAAAATATATAAAGGTTTATAGGTGGCCGATCTGGAGAGTCTCCCCAGCAGGGCCACATTTATATCTCAAAAACTAGGGTACCTAGCGAAGATCTGTTTTCTCCCATATTTTGTCGCCAATTAGTCGGAATCAGTCGCCAAATATCAGAATTTGTCGGTCACTGGTTCAAAAGATATAAGGGTTTATAGGTGTAGGTATAGTCCAAGAGCTAGATCGAAGAGTTCACGAAAAATCTCTTCGACTAGCTCTTGGACTATACCTTACTAATTGAACTCATTATATCTCCTAAACTAAGACCCGATTAAATCTGTGACTGCGACTGATTCCGACTAATTGGCGACAAAATATGTGAGAAAACAGATCTTCGCTAGGTGCCCTAGTTTTTGAGATATAAATGTGGCCCTGCTGGGGAGACTCTCCAGGTCGGCCACCTATAAACCCTTATATCTTTTGAACCAGTGACCGACAAATTCTGATATTTGGCGACAAATTTAGACTAATTAGCGACAATTTTTTTGTGTTATCAAAATTAAAATCCCTTGATGGTGGCTCTGCCAGAATCAGTTACACTGAAATAATAAGTTTTCTCAAAAAACCACTAGTTGATCAGAAAAAAATCCAGCCTAGGCCTCGCATGCTGTTAAAAAAGGGGTGTGATGAAGTAGTAAAGGAATTATTTGTAACACGAATAACCAATATTAATATTATGTCTTGCATAACAAAAGTAAGTTTTCCTAAAATAAATAAAATAAAAAATATATAGTTCCGTACATTCAACATTACCAACAATTTGGTCATTGATATATCTATCTCTAGGAAATTTGTATTGAAGTGTAGATAAATTGAAGTTTCATATAGGTACCTGTACCTACTAACCCCCTTACTGCACACCGATTTCTCTCTTTCAGCCATTGCTTTCAGCCGTCAGTAATTTGACTTTCGAAAGAAGAAGACAAAGCGTTGTGTACCTAACTATGTAACAACGTTTATTAGTAAGGGGGCTAGTAAATAATATAAGCAGAAGGTAGTATTTATTATTAGAGGATAGTATAAGGTAATATTTGAGAAACGCTGTAGAAGTAGAATTCAGAATCAATAAAACTTTTTAGTAAAAAAAAAAAGAAATTGGCTGAATAAACTAAAAAAAAAAAAAAAAAAAATTTGAGCCAAATCAAAAATCGGCGCCAAAAAGTATCGTGAAAAGGAAACTAATCATTAATTGTTACAAAATAATGTAGGAATGTTTAAATAAAAATAAAATATACCTATCACTGAGGGACATGAAGAGAAGAATACATCAAATATCAATCATTAGGTAAATAACTAGATACAAGTAAAAGTACCTAAGGTTGATCCGAGGAATTTAATGAAAGGTAAAATGTCAGTTTAAAACTCAGGTAAAGCTATGATTTTTATGTACCTAACGATTAACCCAGTATGGCTGTTCAGACAGTGAAACAAGCCATAAGCTTACTGCAAGTCATATTTTGTAACGGTGGTTACGGTAGGGTCGGTAGGTATATATCATTAAAGACATAGCCAATGACTGACACTGGTGTACATAAACATAATGTAGGTAGGTAGTACATAAACGGCTCCTAATCTTTTTTCTCTCCTATATAGAGGAAAATCATAAATATGATGTTACACCTGTAAATTGGTTATAACATTAGGATCTATCTTATGGTTGAAACAAACACTATTAGGTACACGTCAACTTTTTTTTTAAGTTAGATGAGGTCAGTGCTTTCGTGTTTCCTATCCGACTACCTACTCTGAAAAGAAATAGGTACAAAAACAAACTCAGAGGTCTCTTTTAAAGTCCAGACATTTTTCTTTTCTAGATATGGGTCGGGTTGGACATGTCAATAAGGTGTATGAGTTTCTAAGGGAAAATTCAGTATATCGGTTATTATCACCCTCTTTTCAACCAAGACTTTTTACAAGTCGCTCCCGCTTATCACTGGCACCACACGAAGGTTGTAACAGCGACAGTTGACCTTATTCTTGGGCGACGTCGCGCGAGTGTCATCTTGCTGGCGGGCGGCGTGGGGCGGCGCGTTGGCTGCCTGGTACGCGCTTCTGCCCACTTAAGTACTGGTGGCAGAAGCAGTTGATGTATTGGGAAATTAATTTACTTTAAGATTGATGATAAAGGTGATCAAGCCAAGACTGACCTACAGAAATTTTGATAAACGAGAAAAGAAAAAGTATTGTTTATTCTGCACAAATAAGACGCACATTATAAAATAAACATAAAATAAAATTTTTGATCACTAAAGGCCAAAGAGGTCATCGAGGAGGCCTTTGTCACCGGCCAGCGCACACTGATGATTTGGGATGCTGCCAGCGGCCATCGGCGCACTACTGGATGCTGCGGCATATGCCACGGTGCGTGCCCGGTGGCTCCGCGTAGTTGCGAAGCAACCTCGATAGCTTAGCGGCTACGCTACGCAGTCGTATAGTTGCTTCTGAACACTGAACGAGTTGGCTGTGATGAAGTGCGTGCGGAAATAAGGAATGCACCCCCGCTTGCACTGCCTGTCACCTTCGTATGCTAGCGGACTTCAGTGCATACCATCGCATAACTTCGGATCCCGCCGCTGTATCTTCCAGCGCGCTCTTCAATACCGCAGAGAGAAAATATCCCTTTGATTTTCCGCCATTGGTCTCCGAGTTTTGACATCTATATTATCTTCTTACCATTAGATAGGTACGTATTAATTTGCGTTGGTAAAGTTAAAATACCCTGCCCCGCCGTCCGCCATGTGCGCTGGCCTTAAATCTGCTAGCTGTAACATATTGATTGGTTGATTAACGTAACATTGACCAATCATTTCACGGCAGACCTGGGATATGACGGCAGATTAACTTGAGAGATAGTTAAGATGCATCTTCAAAATTCGAATTTAGTTCCTAGATAATATGGCTAAACGCTAGGCCTCATACAATGTCAAAGTCAAAGTCATGTTCCCGGTTTAGAATGGAGCAATTTCGATTATGGTCCGTCATTAATTGGTGGTTTATTGAACACATAGAATACGTCGTGTATTACGAATACTAACGCAGCCACAACTCATTATTCCGAAAAAAATATAGGTACACCTTACTTAATACCTGAACATCAGCGTCCTTTTCTGTACACCCTACCCTTAATCTATTTTAGTATAGCGATGCCGATGCTCGTTACAAAGGAGACATCGTTCCTTAATGGCATGCCGTTGGGACTCGCGTGACTTGCCATTTGCCTCTATCTTTCGCAGTTCTTACTTTGTCAAAGACGTTCCAACCGGCGTAGCAGAAGGAACCTCTCAAAATGACTTAGGCACTTTGACTGTCTCCAATCATGGAGCAAGCTGCTCCATCATCATCCAATCAGGACCCTCGCTTTGATTTTATAGGGTCTTACGCAGTCAAGTCTTTAAAATTGAAGCCGGAAAAATGGATGAGGGTGCTGGGTGTGGAAGAACACAGGTCCACATTAAGAGACTTTGTGGACAAACCTTTTCCCATGCTTCTGGTGGTGGTCCTGACGAATGCATTGCAGTTGGTACCGGTCGTATCGTTCCCATGTTACCTGAAGAACAAAGCTGTTTACTATGTCAAGAAAAAGCCCGATGTTATCCCGAAAGAGGACTGTGCGCAGATGGTCATATTTGGTAAGTCTTCTTTAATTTTAGTTCAGTTGTAACTCATATGCAATATTTCAGTGGTCCAAGGAATCTAGTAAGAATGTTTTGTTGGAGTTGGTAATACGCATTTAGTAGTAAACATTGCTCTGGAGACCCCTTTAACTTCTAAGATAATTGTTCTAAGGTTGACTGGTAGAAAATACCTTTGGCCAGAAGTCCACCTTTGTACAGTATTTTACTTGTAATAAAGTAATTGCAATCGCCAAAAAATCGTTTTCATAGTTGATTTTCTTTAGTGCTGTTGGATAAGGGACCTATCAACTTTTATTTTTGCTGTAGGTGACCTGGCACCAAGACTAATAGATGAACTAGCAGCGTTAGTAGATGAAGTTTTCGTTCCTCTGCTATCAAATCCGCTGAACCATGAAGGATGGCCTCTTGTCGTCTCCCAAGATATCCTCAAACAAATACACAATCTCAAGAGCACTGTGTATGAGGTGAGAGAAGAGACTTTAAGTAAATATTTTCTAGCTATGATAAATTACTTTAGAAATATTCTGACTGTGAAGTTGTATTTTTTGGTGGGTATTAATTAGGGAGGAGCTCGTGGATAAATAATAACAGCCGCACGGGTCTATCGAAGGTAGGTCTGTTCGTGGATGGGTGATTATCCATAACGGTGTCGAGACTCCTCCGTGCCTCGGAAAGCACGTTAAGCCGTTGCCGCGTTGGTCTCGGCTGTTATTTGTGCATCTTTGACAGTCGTTACGGGTGGTAGTCAGAAGCCCGAAAGTCTGACGACCAGTCCTACGAAGGGGTATCGTAGTACCCAATAACTGTGTAATAGAGGTCAGACAGGAAGTCGCTTTATGTAAAATACTGGTATTCAGCTGCATCCGGATAGACTGGAAGCCGACTCCAATGTAGTTGGGAAAAGGCTACTATATTGATATTCATTTTGCTGGGTATTTATTTAGATTTTAGCTAAAATCCCTACCCCTTATTTGTGTTCTGCAACTGAGTATCCTCATACGAAATTTTCTAATGCTTAGGTAAAAGGCAAAGTAAACGGCCAAACAGTCCTACCAATGCCAGTGGGTGTAGAATTAGTCCACGATGCCGAGAAGGAACTGCTCCGAGGGAAAGAAGTAGACTTGTACTTGAAGAGTGCTATAGAAGGCGTTGTCATCAAGTGGGCTCAGCAGATCAATGACGTCATGATGGAAGACTCTGGGCAGGCCTTCGATAATGGACAGAATCCGGCGCCGAGTGTGGGTTAGAGATATTTCATGTCTTTGTAGAATTCGAAGTTTGCCGTAACTATATCTTGAGTATCTTTAAAAAAATATATTATTTTGTAATATTATCTACCAGGCAAGTGGGTTGAATTCCCCCTCTCATTGAGAGGAGGCCTGTATCCCAGCAGTGGGAACATTATAGGCTGATTATGGTTATGGTAAGTGGGTTGAATTAAGTAACAGGGAATATCCTCTCTTTTACGCTATTCTTTTTTTTTTTTTTTTATTACTAAATGGGCCCGCTCTTGACCCCGATCACGCCTGATGTTCGGGTTGTTTTAGTCAAAATTAAAGCTTTAGATACACAAAACTAAAATGTTGCGTCTTTTCCTAGAGCTGGCGTTTTGGAAATCAAGACTGCGCAATCTGAACTACATTTACGATCAGCTGCGTACTGAGAGAGTGAGGTGTATGGCAGTTATACTGGAGAAAACTACGTCAGCCTACTATCCTTGTTTCAGCAGACTCTTCAAGAATATTGTCTCAGGTTTGTATCCAAAATTAGTTATAGGATCTTTCTGATTTCGAAGACCAAGACTCACTTTGGATCTTTGAGGCAAAGGAGTTAAAAGTACCAATAGTTCCATGATCTTTTAGCAAATTGAATCCAGGCAGTATCCTGATAAATTAAGAGCGTTTACGCCGTACGACATTTCATACAAACTCTCAAGCCCTGGTTTTTCGAAATTAATGAACCGATTTTAATGAAACTTCATACGTATAAGCAGGTTATTTGTATCCTGTTTATGCGTTTGAAGTTTAAATAGTTACTTAAGAACATTTTCGAAAATGTTCATAATGACATCTGGTTCTTTTCAGTTATACAGCGTGACAGAGACATTGTAACCATGAATTCAGTACATGACACCTGCGTAGGTTATTTAAAACAAAATTACTGTTCCATACATTTTGACCGCGCAGGTATCGCACTTTTCTATGAAACAGCTACGTTTTATTTGCTAACCGACGAAAAATTTCTACGCTAGGTGCGTCTAGAATCAGGAGCTGATGTCCTGCATAACTTATTTACCTACATATTGCCAATGGTTAACATTTTGATCAGAATTAAGTCTCATAACGCTAAAAAATATACAGCCACTGCAATCAGCAAATTAAATTAAAATTACAGCTTTAGCGGAAGCCCGTGAAATAGGCCTATATCTACGAACATTAGAGAAGCATTTCCAGGGTCTAGAAGAGATTGACTTCATGGAATGTCAGCCATTGTTCCGACCCCTGTTCCATGTGATCTGCATGATCTGGAGAGACTCCAAGTACTACTGCAACTCTTCTAAACTCATCGTGTTGTTGAGGCAGATATCCAACTTGCTAATTTATCAGGTGAGATATTCTTTAATAAAATTCTGGGTTGATTATTTTATTATTGGATTGTTTGTAGAGCGAACTTTATTGAAAAATCTGGTGGTAATGAGAAATTAAAGTAAGTTACCGCCCTTAAATCACAAATCTACGTGAAAGGCGACCGGACTATAAGAAAAATACGCCATACTCGTTTCTATTTTTAACCCCCGACGGAAAAAGAAGTAACGTGTGCATCTGTGTGTCTGTCTGCAGCATTGTAGCTCCCAAACGCCTGAAGAGATTTTATGTTTTGTTTGAAAGGTGACTTCATCGAGAGTGTTATTAGCTATCATTCAATGAAACCTGTTCAGTCGTTATTATTAATAACTACTGAGAACACCGAATGCACCCCGTAAATGTGGTCCATATGGTAGCAACTGAACAGTACCAATTACATGTTCAGTGTTCGGTATTAGGTAGGTATGATTTGAAAGTTTCAAATCGTAGAAACTGATTGCCAACTAGTTTTCTAAGTAAATTGCAACGGTATACATATATCTTGTTAGTCGTGAAGAGCGGTGCGATGTGAATAAATGTACTGCCAATCATTCATTGTGCTGGCTGACATCAGTGCAGGTGGTTTAATTCGCATGCGAACTCATATCACGGGGATTACATTTCATAGGGCTTCATACCAAAGTTGGAAACAAGATTTGTAACTTGCATTACGACAATTCGGGCTCATACTATTTTAGGCAGAGTTAATTAAACGGGATCTACGAAATAACTTTTTGCGGTTTAATTAAGTCCATTCAATTTGATCGCCTAAGATATTCAACATTCTTGAATAATTGAACTCATACGTAGGTAAATCTATAAGTATCTTACGCTTACTACAACTTGCTCAATATTTAAATGCCTACATGTATGGACTACATGCGGTTGCTTAGATTGCGTTACTGGCTTAATTCTGTGATATTATATGCCATTTAGCCTCCAAAGATATGTATAGGCCTATACATATCTTTGGAGGCTAAATAGTCGATACTTAGTGCAAATAAACCGGTACCAACTCGCGATATTGTTAAAATAATGTCCCTAGATATTTCATAGGAAAACGTATGAATTATTAATTTCCAATGTTCACGAACAACGAAAATAGACATGGAGTTAATAAATTCACGATTTACGAACTTGCGACTTATCACGAAGGCACAAAACACGCGGGAGCTACTTATATAACAGAGGTCTTTAATATTTTGTGACTACTACTACAGATACTAGGAATGCCGACTTGGGTATAGGTAGAAATAATATGTAATAGTCAGAAGATTAACCTTCTATAATAGGTACCCACCCATCAGCAGATATATGCCTTTTAGTTGAGTTGTTCAGTGACAAAAGAACATTGGTCGTTTGGTTTGAAAACGTGAAAGTGCGTGATTTAATTAAACACTAATTGTAATCTCCATTTTAGGCCAAAAAATGTCTCGACCCATCCACGTTGTTCCACAGCGACATAGACGAAGCGACACAACGTATTCAATGCACGATAGATATCATGAAGAAGTTCAAGAACACTTTCGAGTACTTTAAAGAAAACCTGCCCAAATACTTCGTAGACAGAAGAGTGATCCCCTGGACTTTCCATCCCAACGTTGTTTTTGAGAGACTTAACAGATTTTTGGACAGAATGAATACTATACAATGGTTTTTCAAAACGGTATTGGAATTCCAAAAATTGGAGAAGATTGAGATTGGTGGCATGAAAGGAAGAGTCCTGGGTGGGCAAATAAGAGATATATCAGCTGAATTTGAAGCCTATTTCACTGGATTTGCTTCAAAGTCCTATGATGTCCTAGACCCAGACGACGATACATTTAACGTTGACTTCAAAGACTTCCAAGAGAACATTATCGATTTGGATCTCAAACTTTCAACCGTTTTGGTTGAATCGTTCGATAATTGCACTACATTAGAATCTATTTTCAAGGTAATACGATTGCATGTCTGTATTAGATTATACAATGAAAACTCTATTACACAATTAATCGAGTGATCGCACGATATCAATAATCTTTTTCTATTTCAGCTGATCGATGTTGTAGGTTCGGTCTTGGATCGACCTTTAATTAGAAATGAATTTACAGCAAAGTACGTTGAGATCATTGTAATGCTCGAAGAAGAAATTAATACTTGCGAAGTAAGTCCATCTACTCCCCTAGTCAATACTAGAAAAGATTATTGTAGTTACACGGGGTAACATCGACGGGGAACCTGTTCCCATGGATTCAATACATGACCTAGCGTAGAAATTTATCGTAGGTTATAAAAAATAATCTAAAGTTTCATAGAAAAGTGCGAAGTACCTATGCGATTAAAGGTATGGAACAGCGGTGCTATTCTGTAAAAATCTCACCGTGAAAACTTAGGTCAAGTGAGCGTGGAGTAAGCTGTCAATAGTGTCAATTCCTAGCAAAACAAACTCACTTCACCTAAGTTTTCACGGTGAGATTTTTACAGAATCGACCGGCTGTAATTGTTTTTATTAACAATACAGGGTGGTAGGGATGCCACCATGTATTGTTTCTGTTTCTAAAGATGTATTGGAATATCGATAAAACAGTTTATTGTATTGTGTAGTAGAAGTTGGGTGCAACTAAGACAATCTTTCAGGAACTGTTCGTTGAACAAAGCAACCGTCTGGAGAGGTACGGCATGATGGAAGTGGACGCCTACCTGCCTCCCGTCGCCGGCGGCCTGCTGTTCATGAGCACGCTAGCTGCGAGGATAACCAAGCCTATAGCTAGCTTTCGCAATTTGCCGCACCCGTAAGTCAGCCTGGGTGGGGCAAATTGCGAAAGCTGATTATCTGGCTTACACTCATCCATACTCTTTACAATATTCCATGTTCTAAGGTTTCATGTCTTTGGATTACGTAGATTTAGTGCCGAAACTTCTTCACGGTGTTTTGTCTACGTAGTTATACTTCTTGCATTTTATGAATATCTTGTACATTTATTGCTTATCAAGTCATCATCATCATCAGGGTTTATCAGGCCTTTATCCCATTTATTTGGGGTCGGTGCAACATGTCTTTTTCTTCCATGTCTTCCGTATCTGTTTTAAATAAAACGTGCACATTTGATTATATTTTCTCAAAAATCAGGATAAAGGGTACGGATGAGGCGAAGAAAATCTTCATAAGACATGAGGAATTAATTGAAAAAATCAATGCGTTCAAGAAGAAATATTTCCACGACTGGACGTTAACTGTTTCGAAGATTATTGAAGATACGACTAACAATATGATTCTTGCACGACAAGGTTGCGATCTTGTGTTGAATTTTCATCCAATGGTAAGTTCAAATCTTGTTTACCGATTGAATTTATTGATATACAGATTCATATACTCGTTACTGGCGATAGTTGTAGCTCTACCTACATTAATAAGTTTGGCTGCGATATAATTTAAAGCATTTCAATTTGTAACATTTATAAAGTGATTATACAAATGAAAACTGTATCAACGTTCCTTTGCAGCTCCTCGACATTCTGAAGGAAGTTCATCATTTGCGCTCAAACGAAGAATTTAAAGATTTCCTACCACAAGATGGTTTAAAAATATTCGAGAAAACAGAAACTTACCGACAGTACCGAATTAATTTGGGAATAACTATCGATTGGTATAATCAAATTAGGAAGAACAGTCAGAAAGTGGAGTTCGACTTAGTGGAAGATGAGATAAAGGCGATTGATCAAAGAATTGAAATGGCGCAGAATAAACTTAATTGGAATTCTGATGGTGACTCCTCTTCCATTGCTATTAATGAATTTTCATATTATTATTAGTATATTGTAAAATAGTTTATACATTATAATTTAATTGGTTTATTGACGAAACTAAAAGTTAAAACCTGAAAACTCTTGTTTGCAAATTTAATTGTTTATTTTCAGATCTCTGGAACTACTTGCAAGAACTACATAGATTAGTGGGTAATCTGTTCGAGAGGATGTCGAAAATACAAGACAACTTAGTAGAAATCAAAGATACTATGAAGGATTGGTCAGTGCAACCCTTGTTTGAAAGAAAGGAGGGAAAGAAGGTAGGCAAAAAATTAAAAGATTCCGAAGTATTTATGAAAATTTTTGTCACTCACTTGTGTGCTCTTTTTTCGTAGGATACGCTGATGAATTTAGAGGATCGTCCAGATAAAAAAGCTAAACGTTACAGTGATATAGTGAGTACGGCTAATCGAATCAATGAGTTGTTGAACGAAAACATGCAACTGTTCAACATGCAGGATAACCAAAACAGCGAGATTTGGATGAACTATGTGGGTTTTGTTGACTTGCTGTTGGAGGATGCGCTTTTCAAGACTATTGCGTGCAGGTAATAATAACTTGCGTATATTGATTGTTTGATTTGTCGGTGTACTAATTAGTTCATGTCTAATGACACCCCTTTTCACCTCACAAATAAAATCTATTTAACTTTCGGGAAAATATTTTCATAAGAATTCTGTTCCATTTTTGAATTTTTCCTATGAATGTGAGTGACCATGGTGGGGCCGGACACCATAGTGTAAGAACGATACTATAATAAATATCCATTTTGTAAAAATATAATTGAGCTTACTCTGTTTAATTTATTGTCTTTGCAGTTTGGGTTATATATCAGAGCATATGAATCCCAAAAACAAATTGGCTCCTCTATTTGAAGCTCAAATGGAACTCCTTGACCCAGACATAGTGTTCGCTCCAAGTCTAGAGCCAACCGCTGAAAAGGGATTCACAGCTCTGATAAACGGTCTAATTGACGATGTGATGAATATGGCTACGTTGATTGAACGGATTGATAAACAGAGAGATCACACGTATGAAAAAGATCTCATTGGCAGTGATGATATTATAGAGATGAAAGAAGAAATTTTAAATGGGATTGAAAAGGTAACTTATGATGATGAAGGATGATTCGGTTTTTTATAAATTTCGTTGTTAACTATGAAAACTAAATTCAATAATACCCATTTCTTAACTTTTGAATGATGTAAGTTTTAAAGAAAATTTAATCATAACACAGCAAATTCTCAGACTATGGGCCTTTATTTGTTTCAGGTAATCGAAGATGCCAATGAATTTTGCAAAACTTTCGAGAATTACTCCTACTTGTGGCTTGAAGAAAGAGATGCAGTGATGGAAATATTCCTCACATATGGTAGGATATTAACCCCTGATGAGGTAGACAAGCTCGCTTTAGATGAAAAGGATAGAGTAGAAGGAGAGGGCCCGGTGCCTTGCGAACCTAAAATGGATGGCTTTAGAGAGCAAATTGATCATTATGAGAATTTGTTCATGGAAATAGAAGATATGCAGCCTTACAAAATCTTTAATAATTGGTTTCAGGTAAATCCTAATAATATTATAAATGTGTAAGTTTGTGAAGGTGTTTGGATGTTTGGTACTCAATCACGCGTAAACCGTTAAACAGATGTGAATGAAAATTGGCACAAAGATCATTTCCTGGATTAACACATAGGATAGTTTTTATCCCGATATTCCCACGGGATCGAAACTTACGCGGGTGAAACCGCGGCGCGCTGCTAGTGATAAATAAATTTACTTGTTCACTTTAAGTTTAATGTTTCATTCTCTTGATATAATAACCTTATGTGGCTTTACATATAAACAGATTTTTCTAAAAATGGAACTCTGTCGTTTTACAATAGGTGGATATCCGACCATTCAGGCAAGCTCTACTCAATACAGTTAGGAAATGGGGCAACATGTACAAGGAGCATCTAGTCAACAAAGTTACGTGCAGTCTCAGTGACCTTGGGAATTTCATACGTGATGCAGATGAAGGTAAAGTCTATTCAAACTTATGTCTCAAATTAATATTATTTCAAGTTAAACAAATATTAACTTTATTTTAATGGTAATTAAGTTGATTTCAGAGTGACTACCACCATTGAAAAAGTTATAAAAATGCTTGAAGTTGTAGCGTAAACTGAACTTTATTGTGTGGGATTTAAAGTTATTTTTCCATAAACTCATATTTGCTTATATTTTTGGCAAATAAATCGCAAATGCAGATTAGTTACTACTTTAAATAATCGTCTACGCATTGACTATATGTATATTAATATAATAATCGTTTGTTATTTAGGTTGTCCCAACACTTACCTACATCAACTCCCGGCCTTCCAAATATTTTCAATAGCCCATGATTTCCTACTTCGGGCAACATCTTTCCAAAATATTTTTAGTATCAAAATTCAGCCGTCTCCATAACTCAGGACGAGGCCTTTGTTAACATTTTCTTTTTATTAAAATTATCTTAATGGAAGTAGCAATATTAATTTCACGATTGGAACTTTACTTTTAATGTCGTGTTATGGAGATTCAAAGTGGTAGCAAAAGTAATCAACGAATGTCCTTCAGGCCTCCTTCAACCAGTACCAGAAGGTGACTACGAAGCTCTTGTCAGAATAATGGGATACCTTATGCACGTCAAAGACCGGACAGTAACAACTGATGACATGTTCCAGCCACTGACTGAGACCATTGAACTACTGAAGTTCTATGACATGGATATACCTGAAGAAGTTAATGTGTTGCTGCAGGTAACTGTTATAGAATTGCTGTTTATTGAATAACGGGGGTACTCTGAAATAGGTGGATTTTATTTTGCGGTGAGATCAGTCTAGTAAGATTAAGATAAATTAAAGCTAAAGGCAATTTAATACTTGCTATGATGGAACCCTTACAACTTCTTGTAACTGATTCTTGATTTTTTTCCATCGTCATACTAGCGTGTTGATTCTGACACAGAACTATTCATTGTAACTATTTCTCATCAAACTCCGCCTTAGGTTTTTATTAGCTGATACGAATAAAGATCTTTTTGTATTGCGAGAGCAAAATTCATAAAGGTTAATTTAAATTTTTTCATCAAACACTCTTCTCCTTTAGGAACTGCCAGAACAATGGCAAGCGACAAAGAAGTTGGCATTAACAGTGAAACAGCACGTAGCACCACTGCAAGCGGCTGAAGTGTCCGGCATTAGGAAGAAGATATCTGCTTTTGATAGCCATGTCACTTACTATAGAGAAATTTTTAAGAGATACGAGGTAAGATCATTTATTTTGTTACTTTATGGCTTGAAACAACATATCATCAGAACATTATGATCAGACATATTAAAAGGTTAATTATTTTATAGTTCTTCAAATATAAATGTGAAGATGCTTATGAACTTATGTCTAGAGTAGACCATGAACTGTTGTTCTTGGAAGAAGAGATGAGAGGTATACAGGAGTCAGGGTCATTATTTGAAGTGAACGTACCAGAATTCAAGCTTTTGAAGCAATGCAGAAAGGAATTGAGAATGTTAAAGGTACAGTACGTTTAAATGCAAAATAATATCAAAGAAAAACTACAGCGTAAAGAAAAAGCGTTGGAATTGATGACTTTAAATATAAAATTTTAGCAACTTTGGGATTACGTACACATAGTGAGAACGAGCATAGAAGATTGGAAAACGACACCATGGCGAAAAATAGATGTTGAAAACATGGACATTGAATGTAAAAAGTTCGCTAAAGAGATCAGATTACTTGACAAGGAAATGAGAAGGTAAGTTGAAGGCAGAACAGATAATATAGGCAGAATTGATCATTTAGAAAATAACGCTTTAATGTCATACGGTTCTAGTTGGGATACATACGTCGTCCTGGAAGCAACAGTAAAAAATATGCTAACATCCTTACGAGCAGTGGGTGAGCTACAAAACCCAGCGATCAGAGAAAGGCATTGGGACTCACTCATGAGTACAACAAAGGTGAAATTTGTAACATTCGGGCAAAATAAATAACTAAAATTGTAAATAAATAAATATACTAAAATGTAAATATAACATGAATGTTGTGTTAGCACCTTCGAGATCAGGATTGCGAATCAGCTGATGGGTTTGGAATTTTAACTTATGCATTTTGCATGGTCGTTTAGAGTTACCATTTCATTTGTCCAGGATAATCCTAGAGTTGATTTTATCAAAAGAGTTTATCAAAAGTTTCAGCATATTTTGTTGATAATACTAGTGCAAAAATACGATGAAATTGTTTAAAAGTAAAATGGTAATGGTAACTCTACGTTTGAATGCGGCATGCATTTGCTTTGGATGAAACGTTCACATAACTGTAGGTACAGTTTATTATTGCCTGAGTTTTGTATTATACAATGTCGATGTTTGAAGTATGCATTGAATGAATTGTTATGCGAATGTAAATATGTTTATGATTCACAGAGCTTAGCAGCATTACCCCGTGAGCTCACTGTAAGTATGACAATGCCGCGGTGTGTATAGTGTACATATTATTTTTCGTGTATAATAATTATTTTGGTATCATTTATAATATTATTTTCAATATTTACTTCGTTATCCTCGACATTTTCACTTATATTTTTTTATATTCTAAGACACTGCTTCGTGTTAGCGCGTATGAATATGTGTCGTATGCATATGTATATATTAGTTAGTATTACACAAAAATAAAATATTTAATTATTGTCTCCGAGGAATTCGCACTTACGTAAGTATTTACACGAGTCTAACCATTGACATAAAAAAAATAACTTAAAATTCGTAGCCATAACGTTAGTACTTTATTTATCAAGTTAATGTAAATATCCGTTTATCTAAGTCGTTTAAGATCGTTCTTTAAATATCATTGTAATAATACAGGTAAGAATCGTAATGGATCTAAACACAACGCTAGCTGATTTACTTGCCCTCAATCTACACGAATGCGAGGAAGAAGTGAAGAATATTGTAGACAAAGCGGTAAAAGAGATGTCTATGGAGAAGGTACTAAAAGATCTGCATACTACGTGGAGTCACTTGGAGTTTGAACAAGAGGTACATACAAGGACTCAGTGTACATTATTGAGAGCTAGTGAAGAGCTTATTGAGACTCTAGAAGAAAATCAGGTAACTACACAAAAAAGTGAATAAGTGATTCCATAGCCATAGCATCATGCATGAGTAACTCTTTTATTTAATCTAATATGATGTTTTAGGTCCAACTACAAAATTTGATGACATCAAAATACATAGCATATTTCTTGGAGGAAGTCTCAGGATGGCAACAAAAGTTGTCCATAGCAGATCAAGTGATCACAGTGTGGTTTGAAGTTCAAAGGACTTGGACACATTTGGAGAGCATTTTTATGAGTTCAGAAGATATCAGGAAACAGCTACCTGAGGATTCAGCTAGATTTGATAGAATTGATGCCGAATTCAAGGTAAGCAAAGAGTCTTAACAGATAGAAGCCCATTGAAAATTCTTGTTAGTGGTCAAAATATACTGATTCGTTGATTTTTGTTGCCAGATTTTGTCTACAGAAATGGCCAAAACTCCAAATGTAGTAAAAGGCACCAATAAAGAAGGACTGGTTGAACATTTGGACAGTATACAGAAGGACCTTATCATTTGTGAGAAGGCCTTGGCAGAGTACTTGGAAACAAAGAGATTAGCATTCCCAAGGTTCTACTTTGTGTCCTCTGCTGATCTCTTGGATATTTTGTCAAACGGGAATCAAGCTGATTTGGTTATCAGGTAAGACATTTTGTTTAATTTTTTTTGCATATTAAATAAGATTACTCGTCACTAGAAAGCTAACACATTGATTCATTACACTTTGTTAAAACCTTGCTTGTATATTATATTCAAGTTTATTTCAAGGAAGTTGTGAACATTAATTATAACGTTTTCAGGCATTTAACAAAACTTTTCGATTCGATCGCAAAGCTGAAATTCATAGATGATCAAAAACCAGGAGAGAAAGTGGCTTCTGGGATGATAGCTAAAGATGGAGAACTGGTCCTGTTCCATGGTACTTGCGACTGTACTGGACCTGTGAGTGCAAACAAACACCACACATACACATAATAAAATTCCATTCGCTATCAGGTTAAGTAGAATGTTGTAATTCCATATCATCACATTTCAGGTTGAAATCTGGCTCAACAGACTCCAAGACATGATGAGATCTGCCATCCGACACTATTTTGGAGAATCAATGATATCTTACGAAGAAAAACCGAGAGAACAATGGCTATTCGATTTCATGGCCCAAGTAGCGCTATGCGGCTCCCAAATCTGGTGGACCACAGAAGTCAATATGGCTTTCGCGAGACTAGAAGAGGGATATGACAATTCTTTGAAAGATTATTATAAGAAGCAGTTGTCTCAACTCAGTACGTTGATTTCTTTACTAATTGGGGAGTTGACGAAGCAAGACAGGCAGAAGATCATGACGATTTGTACCATAGATGTGCACTCACGAGACGTTGTGAGTAAGATGATTCAAGCGAAGGTGGAGGCGGGGTCGGCGTTCATGTGGCAGTCTCAGCTTAGACACAGGTGCTGGGATATACATATGTTAAATCATCTGCACTTACTTGTATATCATCAGGTGGAATCACTTTCATTAATTTATATTTAGGCTTCGTTTCACCAAATATTTTGCTGCATTAAATTCAATTAGTACCATATTTGAATTTTCCGAATCATTGTAAATTCGTTATGACCTGAAGAGTTAATTACTTTTCTTTTCTGTAGAATCTCCTGCATGTAATAATTTTCAAATTAACGAGCTATAATCATGTAATGTTTGCTATTCAATTCTTACATACACGGCTAGTTTTAAAACGATGCGCCTCGAAGTGAAAACTATGCAACATTAATCACTATCATTCACCAAATCTAACATTAATTCCAGTTTTATACCAATTAAGAACAAGGTTTTATGCCTATGTGTTATGATCTTAGTTTCATGTAATAGTAGCTATAATAAAATACTGAGGAATATGTTCTGAAGTGTACGATGGCAATTGTTTTTAGATGGGGCGAGAAGGAATACCATTGTTTTGCGAATATCTGCGATGCTCAATTTACGTACAGTTATGAATACTTGGGAAATACTCCAAGGCTGGTCATCACGCCGTTGACTGATCGGTGCTACATCACACTGACTCAAGTGAGAGAGTTTGTTCAAACGCACGAGTTTAAAAAAAATGTTTCCTGGAAAATAAGGGCTTAGTAAAATTCTGTGAAATTTGAGGTCGTTTGTTTTTACACCCTCTTCAAGATACTCTTCTAGGCTTGAAGTTGAAGGCTCTGAAAGGTTTCCAGGCTTGAACTAAGACTTTTTTCTTCACCACTTTATTTTAATCTCTAGAACACCACTAATGAGACACAATTGATTTTCTATTTTAATGGGCCGAAATCGGTCCCCGATGGGCTGGAATGGTTAAGTATATTATTTTCAGTCTTTACATCTTATCATGGGTGGAGGTCCAGCAGGACCGGCTGGTACCGGCAAGACTGAGACCACAAAAGATTTGGGTAGAGCTCTGGGAATCATGGTGTATGTTTTCAACTGTTCTGAGCAAATGGATTATCAGGTACTTATTTAAAGATAAATTAATCTATTCTTAAGGAAAAATAAATTAAATCGCCCTTATTAAAAAACAAGGTTTATCTCTAGATCAGATTTGTACCATTGTATTAAATACAAAATCTGGACAGGACTTTATCTTAGTTAGATAAAGTTAATTTTTTTTTAACTTTATCCTAAGAGAAAGTCCTGTAAATACAAAGACTGGCTCGAAGGTTTAAGTTTGGAAAAGTTAGAAATCGTTTTGTAATGAAACAGACGAAAACTATTTTTGTGTTCTATGAGAAATAACAGGTTCGTTGTGTTGCTAACTTTATGGTTGCAGTTAAAGGTAACATTAAGTTGCTCGTTAACTTTGTCGTTTGTCGGCAATGACGTGATTCGATTCACAATCCTTTTTGATACAATGCTCCAGCTGATTGTATGACTCAAAGTTACAAGATTCCTTACTAAGATACTTAACTTAAACGGATGAAAGTTACACTAAAATTTACCGCCTTTGTCACTAGACAGCCAAACTAGTCTCAATCAGGTCATTTACCGACTGGATAAGGGTAGTTCTTCGAAATTTGATTCTTTGACTGATCCATATGGCCAAAATTTAATTTCACTTTCAGCTCTGTAACACATGTTCATATGAAAATAGCTATACTAAATAACATATATTTGAATGAGGGACTCGTTTTTATAAAGTAGTTTTCAAGATATTAATTTTGTGCCCAGATGAATCAGAATGTGTTACATATTAATCAGAAACAGAAATAAAAAGTAATAAATACACCGTTAGTTATGAATGTAAATTCTAAACAATAATTATTAATTCTTAAATAGGACTAAGACTTATCAAAAGTATCATATTTAGAACAAGATTATACTCCTGTCATTTTTTATTATTCAAAAGGTTATAGCTAAGTAAATAATAATAAATAAGATTAAAACTACTGACTTGTACACGGTCAAAAATTGGACAAGGAGAATTACGCAACAAAAGCGCTCCTATCGTGCTGGAGAGGGGAAAAACTAATTTATTTTATTATTCATATGGGGTTTTGACCATACGAATCAGGCACAGATGAATCAGGATTTTGCCTACAATCATGCATAACTCATCATACATACAGACTTCATTATTTTCATTTTTCTACAAGAATCTATAACCCAAAAGCATCACACGAAACACAGATTGAAGTTTTAAAACAATAAAATAAATTTTATAAAGTAGGCATTGTAATCAGGATGCCACCTGAACCAAACACAGATGAATCAGGTATTTTCCTTCGTAACACCGGATCTAAGCCAACCAGCCGCACATCCACCTTCTAGGACGTCCGTTGCACGACTGGCTTCCCCCCGCGCTGGAAGCCAGACTCTCATTATTATTACCCGACCAAGTACGGTCAAGTGCAGCTTACGCCACATTAATCAGTATTATACGCCGGACACTTCTTTTTTACTTATTTATAAACAGACTAACGTAGTTATAACTAATACACATTTTTTTTGTAAGAGGACAATTCATTTCCTTTCGATATAATTATAATTTATATTGATGTATCAAAGGGAAAATGCGACATCGACCATTTTGTTCCGGAAAATGGCAAACGGACGCGCTATATGAATCAGAAGAACGACCTTCAAATATTTTTATTTCGTACCTAGACAGCAATTATTAAAAAAAAATCATTTGTCCTAGTAAGGGATAAAGCTAAACTGTACAAAAAAAAATATTACATGCCGTTTTTTTAGTTGGTTACAGAAATATACCCACAGACATCGAAAATTTTGTCCCTGAAGAATTACCCATAACTAGTTCTTGTGTATTTTCTATGCCTATAGAAACGGAAGCATTGTTACTACAATACTTAATTGTGCTACTTTGTACAGTCTTGCGGCAACATATACAAAGGACTGGCTCAGACGGGCGCCTGGGGATGTTTTGATGAGTTTAACCGGATCTCAGTGGAGGTGTTGTCTGTCGTCGCTGTGCAAGTGAAGTCTGTTCAAGATGCTATCAGGTAAACAGCAAAAGAAATAAGTAATCCAGTCATTCTCTTATTTAAACTTTTATTTAATACGAGTATCTTAAGTTATAGGTTAAATATTTTCGTGTTCATCATTCTGCCTTTATTCTGATTTATTTGGAGGCGGTCAGCATGTTTTTTTTATTATATACGTATATGTATACATTGCTATCAGTCGTAATCTCATTTTTCACTCCCTTCTTAATCATATTTTCATCTATAAGTAGCGAAAATAAATTAAACTACCTTTCTATCTTCAGAGACAAGAAAGAAAAATTCAACTTCATGGGAGAAATAATATGCCTAACTCCATCTGTGGGTATTTTCATCACTATGAACCCAGGTTACGCAGGTCGTACAGAATTGCCTGAGAATCTAAAGGCTCTATTCAGACCATGTGCTATGGTGGTACCTGATTTTGAACTGATTTGCGAGATCATGTTGGTCGCTGAAGGGTTTCAAGAAGCTAAGATATTAGCTAGGAAGTTTATTACGCTGTATACTTTGTGTAAGGAGTTGCTGTCGAAACAGGATCATTATGATTGGGGGTTGAGAGCTATTAAATCTGTGCTTGTTGTTGCTGGGTCTTTAAAGGTAAGACTGATATGAAAGGGACTTGATTGTAGAACCATGTTAAAATCACTTTAATGTCGAGTCAAATATGATGCCTATCTTTATAAAAATATCTATCTTTAAACGTTTTTGTATGAGTAAAATCATAAAATTAACGGTTGATTATTAGTGATAATTGATTATCTACAAAGCTTGTGATGAAAATGCATCGTCTAATTATATAGAGAGGTGACCCAGGAAGGCCTGAAGAAGAAGTACTCATGAGAACTCTCCGAGATTTCAACATACCAAAGGTAGTGACAGATGACATGCCTGTATTCATGGGACTTATCGGTGATCTATTCCCCGCTCTAGAAGTACCAAGGAAACGTGATCTAGAATTCGAAAGGACTGTCAAACAAGCTGCAATGGATCTGTCTTTACAACCAGAAGATAATTTCATTCTAAAAGTAGTTCAATTAGAGGAATTGTTAGAAGTCCGACATTCAGTCTTCATAGTTGGTAACGCAGGTACTGGAAAGACTCAAGTATGGAAAACACTATTCAAAACATATCAAAATGTTAGGAAGAAACCTATATTTAACGATTTAAACCCCAAAGCAGTGACCAATGACGAATTGTTTGGTATTATAAACCCAGCTACTAGGGAATGGAAAGATGGCTTGCTGTCGGTTATAATGAGGGATCAAGCTAACTTAGCTGGTGATAATCCAAAGTGGATAGTCCTTGATGGTGATATAGATCCGATGTGGATTGAATCTTTGAATACCGTAATGGACGATAATAAGATATTGACGTTGGCTAGTAACGAACGAATAGCTTTAACACCAGTAATGAGGCTGATGTTCGAGATTTCTAACTTGCGTACTGCTACCCCAGCTACGGTTTCTAGGGCTGGTATTTTATATATTAATTCACAGGATTTAGGATGGAATCCGTAAGTGTCTACGTACATTTCTTTTTAGATCTATTCATTTTGTTTAACCCTTAACTCTTCCAGTTTTCTTTTGTTATGGACACAAGTATATCTATATACTTGAGTTTTATCATGTTTTGTGTTGCATCTGTATCGGGCATAATTTAGTTTTACAAGTTGCCTTTTCTGACTTTACAGTAATATTTTTATTTCCAGCTATGTCACAAGCTGGGTAGAAACAAGAAAGATACCAGCAGAAAAGTCCAACCTAGTCGTACTCTTTGACAAATACATTCCATCCTGCTTAGAAACAGTGAGGACTCGTTTCAAAAAGATCACTCCCATAGTAGACATGGCTCATGTTCATATGCTATGTCATCTACTAAACTGTCTGTTTGTACCTGAGAATACACCTGCGGAATGTCCAAAGGAGTGGCATGATATATTCTTTGTGTTTGCTTGTGTTTGGGCCTTTGGATCCGCCATGTTCCATGAGGGTAGCGTTGATTATAGGATTGGTAAGTTTGATTATGATACTAATTTTATTATGTTTGGATGATTGTCTGTAAAATGAAAATTCTTTACTGTTGGCTATAGAAAACTAGACTGAAGTTCTTTTATGCGCTCTTTGTGTTGATCGAGATCAATCTGGTCAAAGAAAAGAAAAATGCGTTTACTGGCATTAAAGCAAAATAAAACTATAAAACAGTAAAACAAAGCTACATCCGTATATTTTGAACTTAAAAGCATAATATTACTTATGTATTGTAGAATTTTCAAAATGGTGGAACAATGAGTTTAAGAACATCAAATTTCCCGCTGGTGGGACTGTGTTTGATTACTATATCGATCACGATACGAAGCAGTTTACTCCGTGGACTGAGAAAATACCAAAGTTTGAGTTGGACTCCGATATGCCGTTACAGGTAACGCTGGAAATAATCGTTGTATAGTCTTTTTAAAGTTAAAAAAAAGAGCAGGTTATATATAAGTCTATCTGTATATAAGTGCTCCATGGAATATAATTATATATGTATATATTTTAAAGGTGTTCATCGATATTTTCGTCAATTGTGGACCGATTTAGAAAATTCATTCAATTTCATTTGGTAGAGGAAGCTTGCGCGGTGGTCCTATATAATCTAATTTTATTATCTTTGCTTGGGTAATTTTGAGTAAGCCTCAATAAAACATGTTTTTTCCACTTAGTACACATAATATATGTTGATGATGTTATAATAACTTTCTGCCACTGATAGCAACTAGTGGTACGAATTTCTGTGGGTTAAGGTACAGACTAGCACATCAAGCTACTACAATATGTCTTTCTTTAATAGATTTTCAACTTTATCGCTAAAGCATAAGGTTCAAAGTTGATTGGGAAGAACAGTTTCGGGTAGCTTCATGTGCTGGCGTCTGTACTACAGTTAAAAAGTGACAAAATGCAAATTGTTATTTTTAGGCTGTGCTTGTACCAACAGCGGAAACGATAAGGATCAGATTCTTCCTCGACCTGTTGATGAAGAACAAGCATCCTGTAATGTTAGTTGGCAGCGCTGGCTCTGGCAAAACTGTTCTAGTTAATGAAAAGTTACAAGGGTAATCAATTATACCTATTTCATCATTTGTGCAATCTTATATAAATGTGTATTGGCAATCAATGTGTGTATTGGTTTGTTTAATTTATTTCATTTCTTTGTTAATTTATTTCAGTTTATCAGAAGCCTACGCCATTCAATCTGTACCGTTCAACTTCTACACTTCATCAGAGATGCTTCAGAAAATCCTAGAAAAACCTTTAGAGAAAAAAGCTGGTCGAAACTATGGACCTCCTGGAAACAAAACCTTAATATACTTCATTGACGACATGAATATGCCAGAAGTAGATGCATACGGGACTGTCCAGCCTCATACAATAATTCGTCAACACATGGACTATGGCCATTGGTACGATCGTACGAAATTATCCTTGAAAGACATTCACAATACACAATATGTGTCTTGTATGAACCCTACTTCAGGCAGTTTTACCATAAACCCGAGATTGCAGAGGCATTTCTGTGTGTTTGCGATCAGTTTTCCTAATACTGAGGCTCTGAACAATATCTATCATTCGATCTTGAGCCAGCATTTGGCTAATCCGGAGTTAAGGATCAACCCCCTTATTGCGAAATTGTCATGTGAGTAAACTGCTTTTTTGTTATTCAGCTCTTACTAGATTTTAATGGTTAACGTAAGATACAAAAAAAAAATATCTTTTTTGTATCAAAGTCAATGAATAATGTCAACATTTTATATGTGGATGATATATTTATTTCAGCTAACGTTGTGATGGCGACAATAACTTTACATAACAAAATATCTCAAGTGTTTTTACCTACTGCGATCAAATTCCACTACATATTTAACTTGAGAGATTTGTCAAACGTTTTTCAGGTAACCTGAATACTTTCAAATTAATTCTTGTATTTATAGAAGAATATTTTCGTAAATAAGAACTCATTCTTTTCAGGGCTTCTTGTTCAGTACAAATGAATGTCTAGAAACAACATCAGATATTCTTCGTTTGTGGCTGCATGAAACAAGTCGAGTGTATTGCGATAAACTCACAGAAGAAAAAGACATCGATGCTTTTTTGAAAGTTCAAGTTGATCTATGCAAAAAGAATTTTGAGGTAATTCTCTTTGTAATTAATTAAGTTAGCTAATGAGGCGTGCTCCGTGTATGTTGACGTATGGGCTGTGTTAAATTATTATCACTTAGGTACCCTACAGTTTTAAATAGTTTCTTGAATATTGTATTTTTGTCAAAACTTACTGTGCGTCAATTACAATGTTTTTTTTTATAATAATTACAAAGTTTTTAGTTATAAATATTAAGGGAAATAAAGACATCTCAAACCTCATGAGGGCTCTAGATACTCGTAGTTTATAAAAGGAGAAAATGAAAAAACTGAAGAAAATAATATCGCATGATTGTCTCTCTAATTTAAAATGAACTTTTGTTTTTAGGATATCGACGAGGGCGTAGTATTTGAGCGGCCCAACATCTACTGTCACTTTGCGGGCGGTATCGGTGAGCCAAAGTACATGCCCATCGAGAACTGGGAACAGTTGAACAAACTGCTCACGGAAGCTATGGCCAGTTACAACGATCTCATCGCTGCCATGAACTTGGTGCTGTTCGAGGATGCTATGATGCATATTTGCAGGTGATTTGCTTAGTTTACTTATTCGTGTGCAAAATCTTCTATTTTTGCGTTTTTATGGTTTCACCGTTATTTTTAAAGAGACAGTTTGCTCCTGTATGTATTTCCTTCGAAGCTGCAGTTACAAAAAAGTAAAAAAGTGAATTAAAAATATTCGCTCCGTAATTTACAAACGAGCCGTCTTAAAAAAGAAGTCATTGAAGCAATTGTTTTTCTAACTGCATTTTGCAGACGCTATTTTAAATTATTTTGTTTGACCAACTATTTACTTGTAGAATCTCTCGCATTCTGGAAAGTCCTAGAGGCAGCGCTTTACTGGTGGGTGTAGGAGGTTCCGGAAAACAGTCACTATCCCGACTAGCCTCTTTCATATCGAGTTTGGAAGTCCTCCAGATACAACTCAAAAAGGGATACGGAGTCTCTGACTTAAAGGTAAATATACCTATAATAATGACGTAGGGTAGTATTAGTTCAAGTTAATTTGTTCGTTAAATATGAAATAAATGGTCCCATGTTGGGCGCCAATTCCTTTTTTGCCGCCCAACATGGGACATGAATTTCCTAAACCGAATTTATTATAGTGTATCATACAACCATTAATTCTTATTTCTAGAATGAGTTATCTCAGTTATACATAAAGACCGGTCTAAAGAACGTCGGCATAATGTTCTTGATGACGGACGCTCAGGTTGCCAATGAACAGTTTCTTGTGCTGATCAACGATTTGCTGGCATCAGGTGAAGTAGCTGACTTGTTCCCTGATGATGAAATGGAGAATATTATTGCTGGTGTGAGGAATGAGGTAAACATTTTTTTCTTATTTTTAATGAAGAAAATTAAGAACAGTCGTTTTCGGCATTAAGAACAGTCAGATTTAGTGAGAATATTAAAATGAGGAAATATAGTTTTAACAAATTAGTTTAGTATTTTTTTACAAAATAAGTAATGATATCTAAACGTGTGAAGTACCTACCGACGACGTATATAATTACCTTGTTTATTTGTTTTGTTTTAAATAATGCTGTCAATAGATTTCTACAAATTCAATACAACTGAATATTATTTTACTTATTGAACTATAATTTAAGGTAAAAGGTGCAGGTCTACCAGACACAAGGGAAACATGCTGGAAATTCTTCATAGACAGAGTTCGTAAGCAGCTCAAAGTGGTTCTCTGCTTCTCTCCCGTCGGTTCCACCCTCAGAGTGAGGTCTAGAAAGTTCCCCGCGCTTATAAATTGTACGTCCATCAACTGGTTCCATGAGTGGCCTCAAGAAGCTTTGGTGTCTGTGGCTATGAGATTCATGGAGGAGCTGCATAATCTACCGGTAAAAATTTATATAAGTATAGTTTGTTAACTTTCGATAGATATTATTCTAATTCGATTTTAGGTTAGATCAGAGGGCTAACACAAGTGGCAATCGCTTTCAAAGCGTTTCATATTTCCATAATTATCGTCATTCAACAGGATTGACATAAGTTTTTCTAATCTTAGCTAATGGCAATCCAATACGTATTTGACTTTTCCATTATCGTTATCGTGGAATTGGGCAGGCCACATCTGCCGCATGTCGCAACAGAATTGGGCAAAAGTAGCCATTGACTGGATTCCGAATAACAGGAATCGGCGACGCGTTAGGCCCAGAAAGAGATGGCGTGACGAATTGGACGCCTATCGGAAGGCTTGGCCAGATGAATCAAGAGACAGGAAAAAGTGGAAAGACGGAAGGGAGGCCTTTGCCCTGCAGTGGGACATAACAGGCTCATAATAATAATAAATTATCGTTATCGATGATACAGTGTCACTTGGCCTTCAGGTTACAGTTTTCGATTTATTGCCTTGACAAGTAAAATTTTTGGCAGTTTGACCGACAAGAAGGAGCTGAGGGGGGTGAAGAATATCAATCTTGATGTTTTTACTTACTTACTTACTTACGTACTTAGATTTTCTCAAATGTGTTAGTCAGTCGACCCTGCTTAGATTTTTCCGAATGTTTAGTCAGTTATTTATAAGAGAGAAATTATTTTTTTTGAAATAAACCTTTATAATTTTGCCTTTTTTCCAGAACACACTCAAAGACTCGATATCTAGATTTATGGCGTACGTCCATACGTCTGTGAACACGATGTCTAAAGCGTACCTAGCCAATGAGAGGCGATACAACTATACGACACCCAAGAGTTACCTGGAACAGATTAGCTTGTACGCCAAGCTGGTCAATAATAAGACTGATGAACTTCGTGCTAAGATTGTAAGGTATGTTGTACATTTCCAAATGTTTATAAAACTTAAATAGTATAAGGGCCAATTTTTCAATCTTCAGATCACCTATATCTGAATAAAATTGCGGTTTGACAGGTTTTGCATAGAAAATAATGTCAAACCGCCATATTTATTCTTCAGATAAAAGTTACACACACTCTCTCTGAGAGTGAGGAGGCTTAAATCCATAATATGACCTCAGTGTGGGTTGATGGATGCCACATATCTTAAAAAAAATCCACATTTTTTTATACTAATGCCGCTTTGTCTATATAGGCTCGAAAATGGTTTAGAAAAGCTTGCTAGCACCTCATGTCAAGTGGACGCATTGAAGGAAAAGTTAGCCGTACAAGAAGTGGAGTTACATCAAAAGAATGAGGCAGCCGACAAACTTATTGAGATGGTCGGCGTTGAGACTGCTAAAGTGCAGAGCGAGAAAGCACTTGGTGAGAATTTGTTGATTTAGTACCTATTAGTATTTTTTGCCCCTTAAGTTTGTACCTACTTAACAGTGCACACAAAAAAACTCAATTTAATTCAGCTTTGTAGATCAAATGTATTTTTGTTATCCCGTACTAGAATTGCATTGTCAACCTATAATGTTCCCTCTGCTCCCTCTGAGAGGGAGTTGGCCGTAATCCACCACGCGGGCACAATGTAGATTGGTGTTCGTATCATAATTGAAAAACAGTGAAATTAAATATCTAGGTATACATATTATATAATAAATGGAAGTCGCTTTTCGGTTTTTGTGTGTGTCTGTAAGACCGCGTTGTTTTTCTAAACTACACAGCGGATTTTGATGCGGTTTTCACCAATTTATTCCGAAAGATGTGTGCACAAAAATTATGATGAAAATGAAATCACTATGTTTCAAAAACCGTGCGAAGCGGGGGCAGGTCGCTAGAATTATTATAATAAAACAATCACAATGACATCATCAACATAATATTCAAAAACTTGATTCTTACCATTTAACTTACAGCCGACGAGGAGGAAGAAAAAGTAGCAGTAATCGCCGAAGAAGTATCCAAGAAACAGAAAGATTGTGCAGAAGACTTGATAAAAGCTGAACCAGCGCTAATAGCTGCTCAAGAAGCGCTGAATACGCTTAATAAAGCGAACCTTACCGAGTTGAAGTCTTTCGGTTCGCCGCCGGGGGCTGTGACCAACGTCACTGCAGCGGTCATGGTGTTGCTAGCACCGGGTGGGAAGATTCCTAAGGATAGGAGCTGGAAAGCCGCCAAGGTTAGCTCTTATAATTAATTATACTTATTACGAATATTTTAAACTTACTTGTATTATTGAATGATAGCTGTTGAATAGTGGTGGCCCAGTCATCGCAACACCTGATCGATTGCATGTGCGTACCCCCCCATGCTTTAGAATGTTGAATTTGGACGTTTGGATGTTTAGATGATTATAGTGTATGAAACTAGGTATTCCCCGATTATTTAACAGTTTCACTAACTACTAATTCGAAAATAGAATGCCTGAAATCCCTCGATGCTCCCTCGCTTCACTCAAGAGGGGATCCTCTCTTCGTTACGTTTGGGATTTAATATGGCGCCCGTGACATAAGACACTGCTTTACACCTTACACCCTTAGTGAATAATTATTAGAAGTATTCCTTTGCTTTAGGTGGTGATGGCCAAAGTGGATGTGTTCCTCGACTGTCTTGTACAGTATGATAAAGAAAATATTCACCCTGACGTCATCAAAGCCATTCAACCTTACTTGAAGGATGCTGAATTTGAACCTGGTCAGTTAAAAACTACGTCACACCATTTGTTTTCAGCTCAAGGTCTCAAGGAATAATCAAAACTATACTTTATTTCTAGAGTTCATAAGATCAAAATCGGGTGCCGCTGCTGGTCTTTGCGCTTGGGTGATCAATATTATAAAATTCTACGAAGTATTCTGTGATGTTGAGCCCAAAAGAAAAGCTTTGCAAGCCGCAAACGCCGAGTTAGCTGCAGCTACTGATAAATTGAGTTCTATCAAAAGCAAAGTAATGGTAAGTCATCCTGAAGTTATGGAGACTTTGAAACAAATGGTCCTGAAGTACCTATAGATTTTAGTACTAAAAATATAAGCTACTTAGTACTAGTTTTCGTGTTTATAAATATTTTAGTGCTAAATGGCGTTATCCTATCTAGCCTCGACCAATGAGACGTCTGTTGTTTCGCGAACCCCGGGGGTCCAATGTATCTTTACTTAAATTAAGTTTTTGGACCAAAAATATAATTCATTATTCATATTAATAATGTTATTCTTTCCATTTATAGTCCCTAGAAGAAAAACTAGCAACGCTAACGGCAGACTTCGAAAAGGCAACATCAGAAAAGATGAAGTGTCAGAAGGAAGCAGATGCCACTAATGCTATTATACAACTTGCTAACAGACTGGTTAATGGACTGGCTAGTGAAAAGATCCGATGGGCTGAAGCTGTTTCTAGGTACTTAGCACTATAGTTTTTATCATCAAAGTAGAAGATCTAATAGGGATCTAAGGGAATTTGGGGGGGGGGGGGTGTCCTTTCCCTTTATTTGTCATAAAAGTTTTAAGAAGAAAACTATTTTGAACTACTAATTTCTTGTTGATTGAGGTGTCCTCAGTCGTCATGTGTGCAATAAAATATAAAAAAAAATACTCGCGATTCTCAATTGTGTGTTCGGTGCACTTTGGGTAGCCAGCAGCAGGTAACTATCTTGTTTAGATATATAATTTATCTGTACGTGTGTATGTCACTGAACTTCTAAACGGCTGGACCGATTTTGAAATTTTTTTTTGTGTTTGAATGGGTTCATGGATGGTTTAGATTCACAATTTGACTACAACAGGACAACTAGTATTCTTACGTAGTTTGAGCCGAGACGAGATGAGAAAAATGATTTTTTTAAATATTCCAGCCTACAACAACAGGGTACAACAATGCCAGGAGACGTACTTCTAGTGTGTGCTTTTATATCTTATGTTGGATGCTTCACTAAACAGTTCAGATTGGACCTGATGCACAAGAACTGGCTTGTCTTCTTGAAGACTTTAGAGGTGTGTAAATGTCAATAATGTTTAGGACACATAACTTTTTTATCCACCACACGGCATTTACTTGTTACTTTTGCCAATTTACAATGAGTTTAAAGAAAATAATATTGATTTTCATGAACAAAATTATTTTTAACCGTCATTTTGAATCCTATAAACTAGAGTTTCAAATACAAACAAAATTATTGATGATTTCTAAGGGCTGAGACATCAAAGCGACGTGATGTCACAACGCAAAAATCACCGATATTATCCGAAACCTTTAGTGTGAACAGTTGTTGCGTTGCCAAGTTGCTTCTCTTTGTCCTAAGTATGACTGACTGCTCTCAAAACGGTGAAGGAAAACATCGTGAGGAAACCGGCATGTCCTAGAGCCAAAAAATTCGAAGAAATGTGAGATCAACTAACCCGCACTGGGCCCGCGTGCTGAATGATGGCCCACTCTTCCTCACAGAGAGGAGGCCTGCGCCCCAGCAGTGGGAACATTATAAGCTGTGTATGCTTATGACTGACTGGCATGACTTTTGATCTTATTTCTAGCCACCTATACCAATAACAGAAGGCTTGGACCCGCTAACGATGCTAACAGATGATACGACGATTGCAATGTGGCAGAACGAAGGCTTACCTTCAGACCGCATGAGTACTGAGAATGCGACCATACTGTCTAACTCTGATCGGTGGCCACTTATGATTGATCCTCAGGTAAGATATAGGTACATTTTGTTTTGAGATCGGGTAGCAAATACGCAATATGCGGCTCGCTTGATGTTACAGTAGTTATCACCGTCTTTGTAACGGACATCTGCCGATGGATTCTGTAAAATCTCAGCGTGAAGACTTAGGTGAATTGAACTGTCAATACCCAGCATTAGGTGGAAAGACAGTTCACTTCAAGCTCATTTAACCTAAGTTTTCTCGGTGAGATTATTACAGAGTAGACCGGCTGCAATTGGCTTCACAAGATGACTCACGTGCTTCTAATCTTACTCTATTATTTCCATATTTTGTGAATATTCAAAGAAGCTTTTAAAAAAAAACAATGTAAATATTTTGATTGTGTAGATACAGTCTTTGTAGCTGTGTAAGCATTGAACCTGATTTTTGGAAATAGTTTATTTTCTGTAACTCCATGTTAATGTAAGATTTTCAAGTTTACGCATGCTTTACAGTTACAAGGTGTAAAATGGATCAAACAAAAGTACTGTGACAAACTGCAAGTGATTAGGTTAGGACAGAGAGGCTATTTGGAAGCCATAGAAAAAGCAATAATAAAGGGAGAAACTGTTCTGTTTGAAAACATTGGTGAAACTGTTGACCCTGTACTAGATCCTTTACTTGGAAGGACTTTGATAAAGAAAGGAAGGTAAGATTTAAAACCCATTTATTTACGACACAATTATGTCTGATACCATGTTGATTATGAAGTAAATAATGAAGATTATTCTGATAAAATTAACATTGATTCCTAAACTTACAGAGCAATCAAAATGGGCGATAAAGAAGTAGAATACAGTCCAAACTTCCGACTAATCCTACATACAAAACTAGCTAACCCACATTACAAACCGGAGATGCAAGCTCAGACAACTCTAGTCAACTTCACAGTAACTCGCGATGGTCTAGAAGACCAACTTTTAGCTGAAGTAGTTAAAGCAGAAAGACCAGATCTAGAAGACTTGAAAGCAGAGTTAACGAAACAGCAGAATCAATTCAAGATTCAATTAAAATCGCTTGAAGATGATTTGCTCTCGCGTTTGTCTTCGGCCGGTGATGATATTCTTGGTGATACGGCTTTGGTAGAGAACTTGGAGACTACCAAAAGGACTGCTGCAGATATTGAGAAGAAGGTGAGATAAAACTTATTTGAATTAGTATGGTAACTTAATAATATAATTTGTTAAAAATAAACTGGCCGATTAATGGATTGAACACGACCATATATATATTTTTTCATTATCATCATTTTATCATTTGTTTACAACGCTTGATGTGCTTTTGTTTTAGGTGGCCGAAGCAAAAATAACTTCAAAAGAGATTGATGTGGCTCGTGAGTTCTACCGGCCGGCTTCAGCCAGAGCGTCTTTATTATACTTTATCCTGAACGATCTGAACACCATCAATCCTATCTACCAGTTCTCTTTGAAGGTAATTTTATTTTTTACATATTTTATTAGGTAACTTTATAAAATATTATTATTTTTCATATTTCTTCTTCTTGTTACCTATCTTGATGATCAGTCATCAAGATTCAAGTTATAATCTGAATTAGAGTTTCTGATCCGTTTCAATAGTGAATAGTCATTGAAAGTGCAGTATTAATTACTCCGTGGGCGTAAGTATCACCAACGAGCGTTAGAATAAGTTCGACTTTGTGTCTACAAAGCTGCCTTCTCTGCTACCCGTACCTATAACCTATGTAACAGCCTTAACAAACAAAACATGATGTTACCAAATTAATATACTCGATTACTTTGTTCTGAAAACTTTGATTTTTGTTCATATCTCAAGACCACTTTCAGGCATTCAGCGTAGTTTTCCAAAAGGCAATTTCTCGCGCGGAGCCTGCAGAGGGACTCGGGCCTCGGATAAAGAACCTCATCGACTGCATCAGCTTCTCCGTGTACCAGTACACTTCTCGCGGACTGTTTGAGTGCGACAAACTTATATTTGCCTCGCAAATGACCTTTCAGGTAAGCGGTGGAGTTGCAAGTAATTGAAATAACAATTGTGCAGCTAGTGCTGAGAAAGGGTAATCGTAACGATTCTGTCTACATACTTTAGACTAATCGCCATAACCTCCATACTACTACATTTAAAGTGATGTAAAGGGTACTTAATAATAAGCTACTTACATACTTGAAAGACAATGAGCTCCTCAGTGACCATCAGTATGATTTCCGCCGTGGTCGATCAACTAGAGATCTTCTTGTGTATGCATTGCTCGCCCGAGGAACACATCGGGTGTTCCTTGATATAACAAAGGCCATTGACAGGGTCTGGCATCCTAGTCTGGCGGGTAAGCTACCCGCATTCGGCATCCCATCTGACTTTTGCGATTGGATTTCTTATATCCTGAGTGAGCGATCGATCAGAGTGTTCATAGATGGCTGCTCATCGGATCATAATGGCTGTTGATGCCGGTGTTCCTCAGGGGTCTGTTTCTACTTAGAACAATATTAACAACTTTATTTTTTTTTTGTGATGGAACAAAAACGAAATAAAAAATTACATGATGTGGAATTAACCTCCTTTTAGGTGCTCCTCATGAGTGAAGAAGTATCATCGGTGGAGTTGGATTTCTTCCTCCGGTTTCCTATCAAGCCTCATGTAACGAGTCCAGTGGACTTCTTATCTAACACGAGCTGGGGCGGTGTCTGTTCTCTGGCTGGTAAAGAAGAGTTCAGGAACTTAGACAGAGATATAGAGACATCGCCTAAAAGATGGAAGAAGATTGTGGAATCTGATTGTCCTGAGAGGGAGAAGTTTCCTCAGGTATGGAGTTTTACCGTTTTAATTGTCTAATGTGAGTTAGGTTGTGGGTTATTTTAACCAGCAATCGGTCAAATGATAATGCTTTAAAGCTAGACAAATCAGTTCTTTCTAAAATATTGTGTCCTTTTTGACATCTACGCAATTTTTAGGAATGGAGCAAAAAAACAGCTCTTCAGAGACTATGTATGATGAGAGCTTTTAGACCAGATAGGATGACGTATGCAGTAGCGTAAGTAGTAAAAAAATATGTATTGGTAATATTCTAACTCAAATTCGAAATTCTCGATGTATATAAAAATACTGTCTTTAGAGCATACATTGAAGAAAAAATGGGCGCCAAATACGTAGAAAACAGAACCGTAGAATTCAGCAAGTCTTTCGAAGAGACCAGTCCCACAACGCCAATATTCTTCATTCTATCTCCTGGAGTCAACCCATTGAAGGACGTGGAGGCCTTGGGCAAGATCATGGGATTCACGGCCGATAATGGGAACTTCCATAATGTGTCGCTGGGTCAAGGACAGGAGATTGTGGCTGAGCAGGCCATGGATGAAGGACTGCAGAATGGGCATTGGGTGGTGTTGCAGGTATATGGAATATAGTATTATAATAATTGATAAATAGATTTAACATCTTCTGAGAGAACATTTTTTTTTCTATTTTGAAAGTTTCCCAAAAAATACTAAGAGTGTTTGAAATTGATTTTTACTAATTCAACTTACCGACCATGTTGCATACTCGAGTATGAAAATATACTTGAAAATGTCAAGATCCCTTATATGTTCGTACTCCTGCTAATTTGGACGTGTTCAGTGCAAACGCAAAAGTGCGAGCACGCGTGCTAAACGATGCATTACAACAATCTAAAAAACAAAATGTAATTGATACTGAATTTAAAGAGATGTTTTCAAATAATTTCGATAAACAAAAAAATCCCTTAGAACAGCTTGTAATATCTTTTCCAGAACATTCACTTAGTAAAGAAATGGCTACCAAGCCTAGAAAAGAAGATGGAGAGCTTCGCAAACGGATGCCATGATAATTTCCGATTGTTCATGTCAGCTGAGCCGGCGGCTACGGCTGCGGCTCATATCATACCGCAGGGCATCCTGGAGTCTAGCATCAAGATTACTAATGAACCTCCTACGGGAATGCAGGTGACTTGTTTTACAGTCTTGAAGAAATCATCTATCGAGTCATTTAATACGTCTAATCAGAAAACCGACACGATATTTTCTTTTATATCTGCAGCTATGCAGCACAATTTTACAATTTTTTTTCTATTTTTATAATGACAATGTGATTCTGTACAAATTTTAACTTGTTGACTGCCACCGCGGTCACATGGTGTCCGCCAAAGAATAAATTGTCTATTGTGTCTGTTGTCTGGCAGTCAACGTGTAGGGTAGAATATTGAAAAAGATTTAAAGAAGTGCTAATCAATTTCATGTAAAAAATAACATCTCATAGAAAAAAACACCAAAGAACACAATATGAGATTTTTTTTTATTGTTTTGAGACTAATTAAAGTTGTGTTTCGAATTTTTTGTCAAAAGATAAAATCCAAGTCAACTTTTGTCTTACCTTCAAACAACAATTTTTACCTTACCTACTACAACTTGCCACTAATATTCTTATTATGCTTTTGTACCAAGGCAAACATACACAAAGCTTTAGACAACTTCAATCAAGAAACGCTTGAGATGTGTGGAAAGGAGGCTGAGTTCAAAGCGATATTATTCGCTCTATGCTACTTCCACGCTGTCGTGGCTGAGAGGCGAAAGTTCGGACCCCAGGGATGGAACAAGATTTATCCGTTTAATGTTGGTGTGTATTTCAGGACTTGCCTTAATATGTTCTCACATTTTCATTACAAAAGTGTCGATGTAGAATGTGTTTATGACCTCCATCATCCACAAATACGTTTTTTCTTTTGTCCTAATAATCTGTGTTTCAAATAATGTGTTGCAGCGAAGAGTGGTAGCATATTTTGTTCGTCACTTTCCTAAATATATCTCATCATGTGCTTCGGACCTTGTGAAGGTAGCAGGAATCCGCTGGATGCGATAGCACAGAATCGGTCGAAGTGTTGGTGTTTGGGGGAGGCCTATGTCAGTGGACTGGTCAGGTCTTTCGGCTGAAGTGATGATGATGATGACGATGATGTGCTTCGTTTCAGGTGATCTAACAATAAGCGTGTTCGTCTTGTACAACTACTTGGAAGCGAATGCTAGAGTGCCTTGGGAGGATCTCAGGTACCTATTCGGAGAGATTATGTACGGAGGGCACATCACTGATGATTGGGACCGGAGGCTATGCAATGCTTACTTGGAAGAGTTGATGCAGCCTGAATTAGTACGTTCATGTTTTTAATATTAGAAACTTGCTTTAAAAATATTAAAAGCAAATATAAGTATACGTATTTGGTTTTAATAATTTTGAAAATGGAAAATCATCTTCATCATTAAAAGATTATAATAAAAATAGGCTGGAACTTCACTTTTATATAGTTTTAACAAATGCAAAGCATTAATGAAATAAATAAATTATGAGGCGTAGGTAAGTTACCATTAGTAAGATTAAACTGTTAGTGATGTCATAATACATGCCAGCTTCCTTTCTGTGTGCCTTCAAGCGGGATTGTAATAACTAATTTAATTTCCATCATTTACCAGGTCGACGGTGAACTCCAACTAGCCCCTGGCTTCCCCGCCCCTCCTAACACAGACTACGTGGGCTACCACCAGTATATAGAAGACGCCATGCCTGCCGAGTCTCCTTACCTTTACGGTTTACATCCTAATGCTGAGATAGGCTTCCTTACTACTACTTCTGAGAATCTATTTAGGACTATATTTGAGATGCAGCCGAGAGATGCTCAGGCATCTGGAGCTACTACTGTGACTAGAGAGGAAAAGGTTAGTCAGATTTTCTGTAAAAACATATAGGGTGGGATTTTTGAGATGTGGCAGTAAGGGCAGGTATCTTATCCGTTGCAGCTACAAGAATACAGTCTAGACTGCCATTAAGTTTCTGAGATATTTTGATCTGCATTCACAGTTTTTTTTTTAAATTGTACAGTCACAAAGAAAATTAAGTAACAATTTTCAAAACCTTTTTTTATACCTATCGATCCTGTTTCATATAACCTAACACTATCGGAACAACTGAGGTTTGAGAACTAGAAAAGTCACAAATCGGAAAAAAACTTGTCAGCTGTTTTTAATATCGCAGCATTATGCTGGAATAGGAACCTTTTTGGCCTCGCACAGGTCTTTATTTTTTGTTTACATGGTTTATTAAAAAAAAAAATTGTTAGGTTTATATACTCCATTCTCGCACAGGAAAGGAGTCCCAAATAATATTTTTCCTTCTTTCTAAACTTTAATCCCACTGACACCTATATTTTATCAGGTAAAACAAATGCTAGACGAGATAATAGAGAAGCTACCTGAAGAGTTTAACATGACAGAAATTATGGGAAAAGTTGAAGAGAGGACGCCGTATGTAATCGTGGCCTTCCAGGAATGTGAGCGAATGAACTATCTGACGGGGGAGATGAAGAGATCCCTCAGGGAACTGGACTTGGGCTTAAAGGTAAATTATTACAGACAAGTTATTGTCCACGATTTTGCCTGAAATCCAGGATGAAAAGTAGCCTATGTCCTTCTCCAGGTCCTGGTCTATCCATGTGCCAAATTTCATCCAAATTCGTTGAACCGCTTTAGCGTGAAAGCTTAACAAACAAACATACAAAAAATCTAATCTTTTCTCTTTATAATATACTAGCTGACCCGGCAAACGTTGTTTTGCTCCTACACTACTCCTACCCAACTCCTACCCTACTCCCACACTACTCCTACCCTACTCCTACACTACTCCTACCCTACTCCTACCCTACTCCTACCCTACTCCTACCCTACTCCTACACTACTCCTACCCTACTCCTACACTACTCCTACCCTACTCCTACACTACTCCTACACTACTCCTACCCTACTTCTACCCTACCCCTACCCTACCCTACTCCTACCCTACTCCTACACTACTCCTACCCTACTCCTACACTACTCCTACCCTACTCCTACACTACTCCTACACTACTCCTACCCTACTTCTACCCTACTCCTACCCTACTCCTACCCTACTACTACTATAAAAAAAATAAAAAAAAAATAAAAAAAAAAAGTATCCTATGTCCGTCTCCTGGCTCTAAGCTACCTCCCCACCAATTTTCAGCCAAATCGGTTCAGCCGTTCTCGAGTTATAAGTGGTGTAACTAACAGACTTTCTTTTATATATATAGATTAGTACATATAGAAGAATACATGAATGAGCTTTGTCTGAAAATTGACAAAAAAGGGTTAAAATAAACGTTAATGTTAATTCCCATATTTCAGGGTGAATTAACAATTACATCAGATATGGAAGAATTGGAAAATGCATTGTTTTTGGATCAGGTAAGTAAGAGTAATATTGTAAAATTCAGTGAATTAAATTCTGTTTTGTCATAGAATTTGACACTATCTTACAATATGGATCATGAGTATGTATGCGGTAGCCATTTCCTATAACTAAACTAATAGTCATTTCTGGTTCTGGACCTTCCTCTCTGTGAGAAGAAGTAGGCCATAATCCACCACACGGGCCCAGTACGGGTTGGTGGATGTCACATGTCTTCTATTTTTACCGACTTTACAAAAAGGAGGAGGTACTATGTTCGGATGTTTGTATGTTTTTTTTTTTTTTTTTTTTTTTTTTTTTTTTTTGTATGTTTGTTCATCGAATACGCCGCCAATTGTCGACGGATTTTCAAAATTCTTTTTTTGTTCGAAAGTAGATAGTTCTGAGGTGGTCCCATTGTCACCAAGTTAGGATCTGATGATGGGATCTTAGAGAAATCGAGGGCAACCCTCAAATTTTGTAGGCTCACTTATGGTTTTTCGCATATTTTATGAAGTATCTTGTGTATTTGTGTATGGTTGTCACCATCTCAGGTAGCTGGGCTGATGATGGAAGGTACAACTCCTTAACAGTAAGAAGTTACTCGAACAGGCAAGGACTGTTTTAGTAAATTGTTTTGATGTTTGATAGGGCATTTGCCACATTTGGTCTCATGATCATCAAGTCATGACCTGATGCTGCAGTCAGGATAGTCTGCAGAGTACCTAACTCCTCGACAACTAACAGCAGATATATCGTGTTTAGGCTCATTGAAAAGGGCTCGATGTGTGGATAAACGTACTGTTACTGAGGAACACCGAAGACCTGATGCTGAAGCCAGGAGCATCAGAAAAAGTACAAACCTTTAAATTACAGCACCGTAGTCGTGTTTGGGCTCATTTTAAACAGGACTAATTTTAAGTTCAATGCAATGTTGACATAAGTCTGGCTTGATGCTGCAGCCAGGATTATCAGCATCTAATCTAAAAACTAATAAAAGGAGAACTCCTCAACAATTACCGTCCCTGCATCGAGAAAAGGAATATTTTATAAAAAGGCGATGGGCAAGTTGACATTAGGCTATTGTAACTTAGATAAATTATAAATAGACCCACTAAAAAGCGAGAAATAAAAACTTTTTAACAAAAAAAAAACCGACTTCCAAAAAAAACACTACAAACTGAAAAAAAAAACACTACAAACTGAAAAATAACTTTAATTTCGGAAGTCGGTGGCAAAAACTAAAATACTGATCCCTAAGACACCGACTTCCGAAATTAAAGTTATTTTTCAGTTTGTAGTGTTTTTTTTTTCAGTTTGTAGTGTTTTTTTTGGAAGTCGGTTTTTTTTTTGTTAAAAAGTTTTTTGGTTCTAGGACATGCCAATTTCCTAACGATGTTTTCCTTCACCGTTTTGAGAGCAGTGGTGATGAAATATTTTACACAAAGTAAAGTGCCTGCTTAGGTTCTTACCCACTACCGGTTCCACTGCTCTCTCTTTTGTTTCTGGATCTTAGTACCAGCCATATTTGTTATAGCTTATCCACTAATATGTCGCTTCAGTATAACTAATTTATTATACAGGTACCTGCGATCTGGTCCAGCCGTGCATACCCATCGTTGTTGGGTCTGTCTGCTTGGTTCCTGGACCTTACACTGAGGTTACGAGAACTTGAAACTTGGGCTACAGACTTTGTCGTAAGAATAAATTCCTTTGTACCTATTCAATCTTTTGGATTTTTTATATATTTTCTCGGTGTTTTCGTTTATGGCAGTGTGTTTTTTTCTTTTCAAGCGATATCTCAATTTTTGTTTTCTTCCTTATGTTTTTACCTTAGGGTTTTTGAGAATACTTTAGACCCGAAAGATAAACATTTTAGCTGTCTGACTTGAGTACTCACTTATATTTTGCATGTTTTAGCTGCCAGCATCAGTATGGCTCGGTGGATTCTTTAACCCTCAAAGTTTACTGACGGCTATCATGCAGAGCACTGCGAGGAGGTATGAACTGCCTCTAGACAAAATGTGCCTACAGTGTGACGTCACTAAGAAGATGAAGGAAGAATTCACGTGAGTACTAGTCGTTAAGCTGTGTTTAAAAACAAAAAATGAATATAAAATTACTTGATAACAAATTTTAGGAATAGCGAGATGTATATAGGAAAATAGGCATTCATCTACAAATTCAAACTGTTTCTTCGGGTTTTAAAAGATTCGAGTACCTATCAATGAACAATTCGGTTTGAAATGAGGAAATAAATCAGGGAAATGAGACACACTTTTGATTTTAAACTGATCTGTGGTTATTTTAATGTTATCAGCATTTCTTCATTGTTTTGTGCTTCTCATAGGTACTGGTGAGTTACGACGCTACATTCATAAAGTTGGGATTCTAAGTATTACATTTAAGTGTGCATACACATGAGTGGCACGCGTCAACGGCAGAGGTAACTGCAGCCATCGACACCCGTCGACGCGTCGGCAGCTGCCGTCGATAACGGCGCCGATTCTGTTGTTCACAAACTAAACTAAATTTTAATTCATGCATCTTTTTCTTTCTATTTCATTAAGAAAAGGACAGAAGATAAAGTTTTAAATTAGTCCTGTCAAATTAAGATACTGCTTAAACAACCTTTTTTTTTTTTTTGCGTATGGGAAATCGTCAAATGACCCCCTCCCGCTCTGGGTGGAGCGGAAGGGAGTGTCAGACTCTTACTGACTAAAACCCACCCGTGTTCCTTCTTTAGCCCTTTATGTTCCGGACCAGCGGTAACCCTTTCGGACAATCCCGCTGACACCATAGACAACTTTAGACGAGATTAAAAAACCTGGCGTAAAATGACGTATTTTTATACGTCATTCGCTGACTAATTTGACAGGACTAAATTAACTAATATTTGTCTTCTGTCCTTGTCTTAATGAAATAGAAAGAAAAAGATGCCTGAACTTAAATTTAGTTTAGTTTGTAAACAACAGAATCGGCGCTATTGTGTCGCTCATGTATTTGAGTAAGGTGCTCAAATACACGAGCGACACGTTGTCGACGGCTTCAGTTGCCTCTACCGTTGATGCGTGTCGCTCGTATGTACGAGCACTTAATCGGTTTAAATGCCTTTGTAGACTTAACAAATAATTGGCTGAAATGACATAAAAATCACAAGCATGACAAATATGAACAGCACACAAGGTATTTACAGGTAGATGGATTCAGAATTTATGCCTTGTAACACTTGTAACATTGATTTTTCCTTGCGAGAGCTTTTAGTAGAATATAAATTGGGGTAGAAATAGATACTTTGAACAAGGTGAAATGTATTTTTTCAGTAGAGAGTACGATTTATCTTCGTTTTAGTCGTTTTCCAGTCTTTTTGGCGGTACCGCTTTGCTTACAAAGAATGTACTATTTGCTTTTTGTACATAAAAGGGCTGCTGTTAAGGTTCTTTGAAACTTTAAAATTTAATTGGATTTCGCTATGTACTTAGCATACAGGGTGGTTTGTAATTCTTTGTATACCTATCTTCCAGTAGTTGATAGTATGACCCTTTTGTAACAATTAAACACCCCATATAGCCGTGGCAAAAATCTATGGGATACGAGAAAATCCACGATTAGTGTTTTTCTAAAAAAATCCCAAAATGCGTTATTAAGTACCAGTTCTCTCCAACTCTCAAATTTAATAGCTATCAATGCTATTTTATTTGGTTGTGAATACGTTAACAAATGTTTCGACGTAACCAAGTGTTTTAAAACATCAAACAGTTCAAAGATACAACAAGAAATTAGTTAGGTAACAATTTTCAAAATCATCTACTTGCATGACCTTGGACACCGTTTATCTCAAAATTGTGTTATGACATTAAGCGTACAAATTACAGGGGAAACATCTTCATTTAATCACCTATCGAACGAGGTACAAATGTATACTTAATGTTAATACCATAGTATACAATTTTGATATAGCTGGTGTCAAAGTTCATGTACGTAGATGATCTTTGACTTTGAATGGCTAATAAACTTCTTCCTTTAACATTCAATTGATAAATGATTTTTTTGTAAGTAGGTTTGTACAAACACTTTTACACGTCAATCATATTGTTTTAAACAATCAAACAAATAACAAACGAGTAACAATCAAACAAAATCAACAATGAAATTGTTTGATGTTTTAGAAAACATTGGTTATATCGAAAGGTTTGTTAAAGTATTAGCTACTAAACAGAATAGTAATGAAGGCAGAATACAATTTAGGAGTTTAGAGAAAAGCGATACTTCCGGAAAATTTTGAACAATACTTAAAAATGGGGTTTTCTCGAATCCCATGAATTTTCGCCTAGGCTTTATGGGGTGATTAATTATTGATGGGTCACACTATCACGTCCTGGAAGAAATACGTCAAATCACAAGTCAAGGTAGGGTAGGAAACATACAAATCACACAATCTCTTAAAAAATCATAAATAAGTGAAACAAAAGGTGAGACCAAGTAGATAAATGGTATGGTAGATGTAAATATAATTATTGTATTTCTGTATAATATCTAGTAAGGCTAAAACGAATGCTGTATTATCTAAACGTACCTATACATCCACCTCATCTTCATTTCTTCTGCCTTTCTTCTCTTAGGCTTAACTCTATCCTATCTGACTTCGTAGGTATTGTAGGTAACCTCCTTTGAACAGAATGGGTTTCAGCATTGTATCATACGCTTTTACTATATACTATGTAAAATCTGTAAATTGGTATTAAGTTAATTAATTAATTAAGGGGTATGCGCTATAATTTCATTTATTCATATCGAATGACTATTTCATGAAATATCAATCAATAGGATTATATGGACTAAGAGGGTAGTATTGATGATTTTAATGGTTATAATTCTGTAGATACATTCATGTTATACTCACGAATTTTGTTCAACATAAAACCTGATCTAAAAAGGCCACATTGCGAGAATCATAAAAGGATAACATAATGGACAGTTAACCGTTAAGTTATTCGTATCAAATCCCGGTGGTGAAGCATTTTCCAGTTTTTTTTTTGTCTGTGCTAAAATACCAATCAATCCGATCCAAATCCAATCCTAATCTCTTTGATTATACCTACGTAGTGGAGCGAAAAAAAGAAAAACACGGACTGTCTTTGCCATATTACGATTCATAATGTTATCCTTTTATGATTCTCCAAAGTGGTCTTTTTAGGCCCCCAGCAAATTGAAAAAGCGTAAGAAAATTAGAATTTCGCGGGCTACGTAGCGCATCCCCCTTAAGTAATATGTAAATACTCATCACCATCGTAATGAACTCTGGTCTTTAGCTTTAATATAACTCGTAATAAAATAGTTTTAGAACAAGAGAGACTTGATTTATTAAAATTAATGATGAAGTCACAGCAATGAGGAAATTACTGAAGGTTCCTATGATAAATTGATAAGATTTTATCAATATTTCATGGCATTTATTTATTTATTTCTTCATAATAACAAGTATGAGAACTATTCTTACTCAGATCGGTAAAGAGCAAGAAAATAGCTAGGGGAAAAGTGTTTGATTTGGTTCCTAATATCCACGATTGATTTTCACGATACTCAGTCAGTATAAATAGGTATCCTAACGGGTCCCCTTCGGCTCCTTGCAGATAGGCGTGACGCGACAGTGCGACGCGATTTTGGTAAAACAACTTCCATAAAGTTTTCATAGAAATTGATCAAATTGATATACTTACTAGAGTTTCGTCGTTCTGTCACGTCTCTCTCTCCTCTTCTTCGTGTTTTTTTTTTTTAATTTGTGTACCTTCCGATTATCAGTTTGCAAAATCCTGTTAGCCAGCAGTTTCAACTGCAGCTAAAGACCAGAGTCCACCATCCATCACCAATTCTTCCCTTCCTTTCTCTAACTCGTCATTTCCTCAGGATCGCAGACACTCGATCAGCACCAAAGGACGGAGCCTTTGTTCATGGTCTGCTGATGGAAGGAGCTCGGTGGGACCAACAAGCTGGCATCATTATGGACTCGAAGCTAAAGGATTTGTTCCCGCCTATGCCCGTGATTAATGTTAGGGTAAGTGGGTGAATTTTGTTTATATTTAAAGAGCATTTACTTGTAACAGAACATCGAGCATTCGCCGTTTTCAAATTTTATCGGACCGCTCTTCGAACACGCCGCCCGATGTTTTGTTACACCCTGATTTTAAAAACCAACGAGTGTATTTGTGTTTCATTTTATCGAGCAAAGGTACGAGCGGTACCTGTAGTCCGACATTTCAAAAATGAACCCAAGGTAGAAAGACATGTTACTGGTAAATGCTCACTTGCCCCGAGCATTACATCGAACGTAGCGTCTAGTTACATTACATGTGCTTTTGCCTGTATTGTACCATTCGTATCTGCACTTACACACTAGAGCATTTTCTTGAGCATTTACATACGAAAACATACCGTTATTTACGAAAACATGTTTCTAGACACAAAGAGCTCATGTTTTTGTAACAGGCAATGGTTAATTTTTAGACCTTTCCGTACATATTTTCTTCCACTTTAGGTAAGTTGGTTGTCGTTTAGACAGAATTATTCTTGAAACCTTGAAACCTTTGACAGTCGTTACGGGTAGTCAGAACCCCGAAAGTCTGACAACCAGTCTTACCAAGGGGTATCGTATTACCCAGTAACTGGGTTGTGGAGATCAGATAGGCAGTCGCTCCATGTAAAATACTGGTATTCAGCTGCATCCGGTTAGACTGGAAGCCGACCCCAACATAGTTGGGAAAAGGCTAGGCAGATGATGAGTTTGCGCGTTGATGTCATGTCACCCTGTTTATTATACCTACCCAAAATTAAAAAAAATACCATCATCATCAGCCTATGGGAGTCTAGGGGTGGATGTAGGCCTCTTCAATCACTCGCAATTAAACTCATTCCTCGGCTACTTGTTCATCCAGCCGCCCTGTGAAGACTGTCGTTCCAAGTAGCCTGAACCGTTTATGTATTTCACAAATTCTATTTCAGGCTATAACGCAAGACAAGCAAGACCTCAGGAACATGTACGAGTGTCCCGTATACAAGACCCGTACCCGAGGACCTACGTACGTGTGGACCTTCAACCTGAAGACCAAGGACAAACCCTCCAAATGGAACCTGGCAGGAGTTGCTTTATTGCTGCAGATATAGTGTTTGTGTGACAAAACGTTCTGCAGTAGTAAAGTATCTCGGCTTATTCTCGACGTCTTAATTTGGCTTCTCTCAAAGAGGAAGGTATATTTTGTCTGTAAAAATTGTGTTTCTGGGTAAACTGGTTTGTTGATATAATAATTTGCTGCATCATTAAGCTGGACATAATTCGCGTTAGCAATAACTTAAACATTAGTTACTTAAACATTTATTGTGTTGATCTAGATGTCGAGAAGTCAGATTTATCGGTCCAACAAACTTGTGTTTCATAAAGTTTCAGTTAATATAAGTTGTAAATGTTTTGTTATTTAGGAATAAGGAGAATAAAATATATTGAATGTTTGTTTCGTTTTTTTTCATATTTTTTCACTAAACCTACCAAACCAAAACCTATACCCTGGTTTAATACCTACAAAAGATTGTTACCTACCTATCTATTTTAAGTTAGATCTAATAACAGCCGCACAGGTCGATCGATCAGGTTAAGCTACGCTTGCCGCGGATGCTCTGTGGATCATCATCATCATTACATACCGAGACCCCTCTGTGTATCAGAAAGCACGTTAAGCCGTTCTTTGTGGATCTTTGACAGTCGTTATGGGTAGTCAGAAGCCCGAAAGTCTGACAACCAGTCTTACCAAGGGCTACAACAAGTACGAGTATTACCCAGTAACTGAGTTGTGGAGGTCAGACAGGCAGTCGCTCCATGTAAAATACTGGTATTCAGCTGCATCCGGATATACTGGAAGCCGACCCCAACATAGTTGGGAAAAGGCTAGGCAAATGATGATCTCATTGTTATCAATTCTCACGCACTTAATTAATGACAGCGCCTCAATTAAAGCGAGTCGCAGACCAGATATTACAGAAAAAACAGATTAATAATGCTACGCTGTAATGAGTCACACAATAACTGAAATCATATCCCAAAACTGAACTGACCTTTTTACTAACTCACACGCCTAATTCCTAAACTGCACAAAAAATGTGCGAACATTTTATTCATGAGGATGACTCATCATTATGAAGAGACTAAGAGCGAAGCCACACGATGCGTTGCCGGCGCGTTGCGATGCCTGAGCGGTGACGTTACGTTGTCCCTCATACAAACCACAGTGACATGCCAAACGGAGTGTTGCGACGACGCAACGCACGTTCAACGGACAAGGGGACTTACAAAGAGACGAAGCGGGAAGAGATATCTTGCGGTGCGACGCCGAGCATTGGAGCGGCACGGCATCGCAGCGGAGTGCAGTGTTATTTGTACTGACACACCCAACACTGACGTTGCGACGTCGTAGTAAGAGCCAAGCCACACGGTGCGGTGCGGCGCCGCACCGCAAAGATTTCGACCAATCGGCGGGCACCCGAGCTGCTTGTGTGCCGGCCGATTCAGCAAAATTTTTGCGGTGCGGCGCCGCACCGCACCGTGTGGCTTGGCTCTCAGTGACGTTGCGTAACGACACCACATTGCGATGCGGACAGCAGTGCGTTGTAATCATAGCGGTGCGACGACGCAACGCACCGGCAACGCTCGTGTGGCGTCACTCTAAAAGACTTAACAAACGGCCGACGGCGACAATTATCTATGATAAACATGACATTTGCCAGTGACCTTCTGACCTTCATTAGACCACGTCATCAATATATTGACCACAATGGATCGAACTTTCGCTGATTACATCATTAAACTATGAATATATATTATTATTTTCTAGTTTATAACTTTCACACTGTTGTATGGTGTTCGATCTCGGTATGCGGATCATATTGTGATATGGACCGTATTGATATGGAAACAAAGGAATAGAAAATGTCTATTCATAGGAACTGCAATACAAAAAAGCTTGCGGTCTTTGTTGGCGCTAAATAACCTACATTTATTAATCGGTTCAGACAAACGAGAAACGGTTAATTCAGGCCTGATGTTATGTTCGATGCGTATATGTATTTCAGTAAAATAGAAAGTTTTTAACAGCAATTTAACCCGTCATGCACCACGCGTATCTTAAGTAATACGATACCTACATAGAAAATCAATTGTGTCTCATTAGGGGTTATATAAATAAAGGATACATTTTTGACCAGTGCGCAAACTGTAACCAAGAATTCAGCATATGATTCTAGACCTAGCTTTAGAAAACAAGTTGTCTAAAGCTAACGACCCCCCCTAGCGTAGATTTTTTTTTTCGGTTATACAACAAAATATTAGTTGTTCCATACATTTTAACCGCGTTGGTTTTGCACCTTTCTGTGAAACAGCTGTTTTTTTATTTGATAAACAACGAAAAATTTCTACGCTAGGCTAGAATCATAATTATCCTGAATTCATGGTTTCAGTTTTCGCATTAGTTCAAAAATTTATCTTGTCTAAACGTTGCATAAAGTTGGTTTAAACATCTTGAATGTTATGCAAACGTTAATCATTTGTTAAATTAAAACAACATAATCATTCTGTAATGTTCCCACTGCTGGGACACAGGCCTCCTCTCTGTGAGTGGGAGCAATGTTTATAAATAAATTCTTTATCCTAATATGCTAGGAATGTGTTAGAAAACTTGTTGTTTTACTCAAAGGACAAAAAGCTTAAAAGCATATTCTCATGATGACCTCTGACTCTGACAGAGGAATGACTAATCAACGTCTCGCAGTTATCACGGGACATTGGTTTATAACATATCGCGGAGTTATGTTATTAATATTTGATGTCATCTGTTAATTTAGCGTTTGCAGCCATTAATTATTAGTATTTCCACCAGGAAATATTTTTTGAAGTTGTTTCTTTGTCACGTGAACCTTTTTTCGAAGGATAGGCATAGAGCTCGATTTAATTCAGTTTTAACTCGACTAAGGTCTGATTTTTCAATAGGCAGATAACTTTTATCTAAAGAATAAATATTGTGGTTTGACAGTTTTTGTATAGAAAATATGTCAAACTGTCATAATTATTCTTCAGATAAAAGTTATCTGACTCTATTGAAAAATCAGCCCTTAAAAAAACCTTGCTATTTAACTTTTTATTTTTTATATCCATTTCAAATAATTTTAAAACCGTAGTTAAATCGTCAGACTCAATTACTCGATTGAAATTCAGCACCGGTTTGAGTCTATTGTATCCATTCTGTAGATAGCAATAAATAGGTGCTTCGGAAGAACCTCAAATTTTAAACCTCACGATTTGCAACCAGTACCTACATCAAAAAAACCCTTATAAAGATATGAATGTGAAAAAAAAACCGAAAGCCTTATAAGAAAAATAAAGCGAGCGGTGCTCGTGTTAACGTTGTCATTTAGTGACGTCATAAGTCCATAAACTAATTAGCTATAAATCCAAGGTTGTGGCAAACATTATGTAAAATATCGATGACCGAACGTCGAACCCAAATCAATTTTTGATCAGGATGTCCGCTGATTTACAACAATATAAAATGTTTCTCATATTATATTGTTAAGAATAAATTAATATATAGTTATATATAGTTTTTTTGCAAATGAGGTAAGTAACCTAATAATAAAATGAGACAGATTGGTGATGGGAAATCCAAATGTCTTTGTTTCGACAATTTTTATAGAAACTGGTTTTGCTTAACTTTTTTCGATAATGGCTCAAGATGAGAGTTGTGTTTCTAGAATATACAGAGTTGCAGAGGCATCGACGCGCAAACTGAAATCATAAATTCAGCACATAATTCTAGACACCCTAGCTTAGAAATTTTTCGTCGGTTATCAAAAACAAATTCTGCTGTTTAATAGAAAAGTGCAATACTTACGCGCTCAAAATGTTTGGAACAGCATATATTTTGTTTATAACCGACGAAAAATTTTAACGCAGTGGTATTCAGATTTATGAAAATTCATAGTAAGGTTCGTCGATGTGTTTCAAAACGGTTCACTTTTGTTTTTATTTCTAAATTTATTGAGTTTTGCTATTCTGTAAACAGCATATTGCAGTCATCAGGTTGGGCGGTGATATTAAATCTTGTATTAAATCGTGCATACCTACTTATTTAGTCTCATCATCATCAGTCTAGCCTTTTCCCAAATATATTGGGGTCGGCTTCCAGTCTAACCGGATGCAGCTGAATACCACAATAATACATTTTACAAGGAGGGACTGCCTATCTGACCTCCACAACCCAGTGGGCTATACGATACCCTTTGGTAAGACTGGTTGTCAGACTTACGGGCTTCTGACTACCAGTAACGACTGTCAAAGATCCACAAATGACAGCCGGGACCAGCGGCTTAACGTGCTTTTCAGTTCGTCATTATTTCTAGCATAGAAAGCCACCGATACGTTAAAAAACAAACCCTAAAAACAGCGTCCTATTCAAATTCAACCACCCCACAGTTTAATCTCGGATTTCCCTTTCACACAATTAGTTTAGCATTTGTTTAGTTATTTCTCTTCCGTGGGCGGATACATTAGCATGCTACACAAGGATAGTTAGTCCGATGTTAGGGACCCTAGTTAATTCTCATGTAGGAGGCGCATTAAGTCGTTGTTCTTTAGACCAAAACACGAAGAAATCGAAAGTTAATGAAATGAATTATTTAGATATTCTAATATTGGATGCGACGCGAATTTGTTAGGGTTATATTTTGTATCTCGAAATGTTGGGTCGGAAGGATTAGATTGTTTTAAAGAATCTGTAAAGTTGAATATTAAGATGAATCTATATCTTCTCTCTAATTCTAAAGATAATATCGAACGACGAAAACTACTGTTACCTAATTACTTATCAAATTATTTTAGGTCGTGAGTCTATGTAGGTCTTGTAGGTATAGAACCAAGACACAATATCCTATTGTGATTTACCTTCATTATAAAATATGTATCAGTTGAGCATTTATTGCTCCTCAACTCATTAACAAAGATCCGCCTATACCAAAATGGACCAGGTGTCATATGTATTTATATATACCTCCCACTACTAATGATGCTACAAAAATCATTTTTTCCTAATCACGAAGCGATAAATCATACAACATTTTTTAATTAGTCATGTCATCTACAATTGTATAATTTAAAACTCTGTTTTGATCGTGAAGTGCGAACAAACGGCTTTTAAGCAATGATTTTCACGTCAGTTTTATAATAAATGAGCAATTTTCGTTTCCTGTTGATGGATCTATTAAAAATCTATAAATATCAATCATGATTACCGGCTTTATATTTATTTTTATGCCTTTAGTAGGCATAACATCTAATTAACATTCATAATTTATAATAACTCCGATATCGGTTTTGTAAACCGGTATTTTTTATTATTCTTTACTTTACGCTGTCTTACATCGCGCTCACGTGTTTATATTGTTTTATTGCTTAATAACTTAGTATACCGTATGCCCATGAGCTGTGGGCCAATGTGATCACTATGTGGAGCCCTGACACATCCAGAAGGCGTCGCGGCAGGCCCCCCCGTAGTAGAAGATGGCGGGCCAAGCAAGAGAAAACAAAAGGCCACAGATCCACAGTTCACCTCGACGACATCACAGGCCGACATGCGTGTGAGTCGTGTGACACACACGTGTGTCGTTTATCTTGGTACGATATAAATGATTTGTTCGCTCTCTCGTCCAAAACCGTTAAATTGCCTTTTTTAGATTTTACTCGAGCTCCGCGGTCGTGTTAGACATTTGGATGACGTCAAAATTGTAAACAAAATCTCGACACAATGTGAAAGAGAGCGTTGTCGCGGTTGTCGTGTTAACTCTGCTGGAGTGGGTTCCAAGAGTTCTTCTAACATTGCTGCCATCGTGTTACAACGCCACAGATAACATACAATAACATTTGTGTAGTTAATTACAATAATTATTATTGTTTTAAGTTAATTCTTTTCAATTATGATAATATACGTAACTGTATTAGATATGTGAAATAAATTAACTGGTTGATGACGTAACATAGGAAACATAATAGATCTGTTAAGCCACCGCGAGAGAGCTCACGACAGGAATTAAAAAAATAGTTTGGGTCGCTGTCGATGTCGCCAGATACGGCGAAGAGGAATAGCGATGTTGTGCTCAGGTTTTTTTAATTCCTTTCTCGATAATAAACCAAGAAAGGGACGGGCATAAATTAGAGTTATCAATTTTAGTTGACCAAAAATAAACCTTTAGGCGAACCCTTAGTGTTTTAATTAAACCTATGTCGTACGAGGCTAAAACTCTTTATAAAATATATTAAAATAATTTGAATATTCAAAATTTGGCTACGATGGAGCGACATAGTCCTTGTTAAAAGCTCCTTTAAGTATAAAAAACTTCCATATATAGTTGATCTTGACAAGGGTCAGGCTAGGTGGAGCGACGAATTTCGCAGGATGAGAGTTGGCGAAAATCGAGTTGAATGGCGTGCAATAGGAGAGACCTATGTCCAGCAGTAGACTGCCGTAGGCTGATGATGATGATGATGATAGTTGATAGATCAGAACGCATATACATTACAAGCTAACATCTCTAACTTCCCGTCACAAGATTTACTTTATGTTCAACTGTATCATCCAAAGTTTTGATCAGTTGCAATATTTTTATAATTTTTTTATTCTTTTTTAAATTTTTATTATGCACACTTGCTTTCCCAAATCACTTTATACATTGGCAGAATGGTTCGATATCGGCTTTGCTTGCCAGTAAATGAAACAGAATAGAACAGACATCTCTAACTTAGCTATGTTCTGACGACCCAACTTTCTGCGAAATATGTATAAATCCCGGATCTGGAAACCCCAGGACGTTCTTAAACCTCGGAAAAGTCTGCGAGTTTTCATAAATTTTCACGAGTTTTTTACAGTTAAGTTACATTTTACAAGTTGCAATTTAGACTAGCTAGAGTTGCTGTACCTACATTTAAAAGAAATGGTCTTTATTTCTGAAAAAGGGTTTATATAATAACAGTTAAGGATGGGTACATCAATTAGTTAACTTGCCAAAGTAAATAGAAATCACTAGTCATCTCACCTTGACACCATAAGTAGGTACCGTACATCTATTATCAAACCCATTGTCTGAGGTCGTGTGGGCAGATGATGAACTGACTTCAATTATAAATACTTATAGAAATTTTTTAATATCTTCAAATTAATTACAGTGTGTTAAAAGGTTAGCTGAGATTTCAAGTATTCGGAGGTTTTTTCTCGTCGACCTTTGCACGGATTATTTGATACAAAAGTGATTTTGAATTCTATTAGAAAGATTATAATTATTGGTTAATGAGCTATCCATTTTAATAGAATTCAGTAGGTTGAGATTATCGATATTTTTGTATGATATTAAGTTTTTTGCCATCCATCAGGAAGGATTAAGTGAAGATGCAGACGCCATACAAAACCTTTTGATGAAATTAATACTTTTGCAGCACAAATTCTTAAATCCTCTTTGATAGGTTTTAATTAACGGAAACTGTTACATTCAAAGGCAAACTGCGGTTTTGATTAAGAGTTAATGAAGCGTTGTGAAGGTGAGTTCGATTACATTATTATTTTTTGTTTAGGTTAGTAACAGTTGTAAGATAAGGTAGGTAGAAGGTTTTTAATCCAAACTTTACGAAAAATCTAAAAATATTTACCGGAAGTAAATTCAGTGGCAGTGAGCAGTGGTGGCCCGCGGCTTACGAGTTGTAGGTCGTAGGTTCCCAGTCAGACACTTTCCTTTGTGTAAATTATATCATCACCACTGCCCTCAAAATGGTCAAGGAAAACATCGTGAGGAAACCGGCATGTCCTAGAACCAAAAACTCAAAGACATGTGACATCTACCAACCCGAACTGGGCCCGCGTGGTGGATTACGGCCCACTCCCTCTCATAGAGAATAAAAAATTACAATATCATCAGTACTCAATTACTCATCTTCACCAAAGCATCGTACTTACTTTTTGTTATGTTGCTAATCGTGGTGGATTAGCAAAATAACCGTTTTTTTACCACGTTGGGACATTTTTACCATCAAAGAAGTAACCAGTGTGACGCAACTGTCTAATAAAAAAAGAAACTATGAAACGTGCACTAAACATAATGGCGGCTATCGCTGTCTCGCTTCAACATCTATTCGACTCTATCATGTTTAGTACATCCCTATCTTGTTATTATGTTGGCAGCTTTACGTCATGTCTGCAGTCGGTGTTATTTTTGTTTTGTTGGTATTCAGTTTTAGTGCACGTTTCATACAAGCGACGTTTTTCAACTTTTTCTATGGGAGTTCCGTCTCTTATATATGTTTACATGTTTACTTACTCTATGGAAGTAACAAACACAAGAACAAAATCATCTTTTGTTATACCTAATAGTTTCATGTGTAACCTTTAACATTCAGATTAAACGTCGAAACTATTTACGTATTCATCGATGGCATCAGATTATAAAACAAAAAACAATACACTCTTTTTGCCCGCCTTGTGTCTAGGTCATGACATTGCAAAGGTCGGCTAAGTCTAAATCCAAATTGGGTCTTTATTCCTTTGAACCTATTTTTTGCAGTCCCAATGTCAGGTAGGAAACCTGTTATAAGGCATACTTAAATAACAAAGTATGTTATTTATAATTTGCACCTTCTAAATGGAATTTCGAAAGATGTTTTTTTCTGTGATGTTGTGTTGAGGTTCTGTTTTGGAATGATAATGGCAATTAAGTTAGGCAATTTATTAGTGTAAAATTGAATGGGAGTAGGAGTTTTATTTTCTATTTAGGGTGCGCAACTTTTTATAGAAACGAATCTTAGATTGGAGTCGGTATATGGGTACGGGAAGGGAAGGCAGATGTAATATTTTTTTTTTATATTATTGATTTTATTCAATACTAGCAGCGCCCCGCGGTTTCACCCGCATAAGTGTCGATCCCGTGGGAATATCGGGATTAAAACTATCCTATGTCCTTCCCGGGATGCAATTTATCTCTCTGCCATTGCCATGCATTTTATCGAAATCCGTTCAGTGGTATAGGCGTGAAATGGTGACATACAGACAGACAGACAGAGTTACTTTCGAATTTATAATATTAGTACTGTAGGATTTGACGGTATGTCAACAAAGGTGATAAAATTTGTAACTGAACTTATAGCACCCGTATTAGCGCATATTATGAACCTTAGCATTGTCGACGGAGTTTATCCTGAAGACTTGAAGAAAGTAATTATTAAACCACTTCATAAAAAAGATAACAAAACCGATATGAAGAACTATAGGCCAATAGCTAAAATTTCTGTATTTTCCAAAATTTTCGAAAAAGTTATTTATAAGGCTCTGTATTGCTATCTCAATAAATTTAACTTATTATGCAAGGAACAAAATGGCTTTAGAAAGAATACCACGATCAACATGGCTATTTTTGATTTTTTACGTAGTATTATGTTAGCAGTAGACCAAAAAGCTCCTATTTGTGCTATCTACACTGATATGACCAAAGCCTTCGATTACGTAAAGCACGACGTCTTATTAGGCAAACTGCGTAGCTATGGTATCAGAGGTAACATTTTAAAACTACTCGAATCCTATCTCTCCAACAGAATGCAATGTACAGAGATTTCAAGAGTATGTGAAAAAACAAAATTTGAAAAGAGTTTTTTATCTCATTCTAGATTAATAAAATTTGGTGTCCCACAGGGTAGCGTCCTTGGGCCACCTCTTTTCTTGATCTATATAAATGATCTGCCAAAGGTGACTTAACATCAAATGGTCATGTTTGCGGACGACAGTACTGTCATAGTGAAATGTATTGATCGCAATATTTATCAAGATGACATAAATAATACACTATCGGACATAATTAATTGGCTTAATAAAAATAATTTAGTTATAAACTTAAAGAAAACCAATATAATGCACTTTCACCAACGAACTGTAGTACCAAAAGTAGATATCAGACATAGTAACTGTGACATTGAAGAAGTTAAAGTAGCAAAATTCTTAGGTTTATTCCTTGATAACCAGCTTAACTGGAAGGCCCACATAGATGACCTAAGTAAGAAAATAAATAAATCAGCATATGCACTTTTCCAAATTGCTAGAAAAATAAATATGGATGCGCTACTAGTTGCATATCACGGCTTAGTAGCCTCAATTTTGAGATATGGTATTATTTTCTGGGGCAATTCTACTGATAAAGATATCATTTTTAAGGCACAAAAAAGATGCATAAGATCAATGTGTGGTCTGAAAATTGACGTTAGCTGTGTACCATTCTTTAAATCGCTGAAAATACTTACCTTACCCTCATTATATATTTTTGAAATTAGTGTTTTCGTCAAAACAAACATGAGGTTGTTCGAAAAAGTGTCAACGTTACGAGATGTTGCGATTCGTAGCCAATACGCAAACTCTCTAAGCAATCAGCGCTGTAAGACTGCCTTAGTGAGAAAGAGCGTTTTAGGTATGGCACCGCGCATTTACAATAAATTACCAGATGTCATAAAAAATTTGAATGTTACACAATTTAAAAAAAAATTAAAAATGTTATTAATTGAAAAATGCTATTATACGACTGATGAATTTCTGAATGATGTATTAATGTAGACTTATTTATTTATTTGACTGGAGAAACAAATTTTAATTGAATATTGTGACTAATTGTAATTTGTGATTATTTATTTATGCATTGACTGTAGAAATTATTCCATATTGTTTTTATTTAGCATGCAACCATATTTGTACGCCTCTTGGCATAACATAGCGAACTATGAACTTTAATTTAAGAACTGTATTCACTACCTATGTTACACAAATAAAAAATGATTATGATTATGATTATGATTATGGATTTTCGAGAGTAATACTAATCAGCAACATTTAGACTAGCAGCACTACTTGTTAGATCTAGCCCTTCAGACTGTATTTCAACAATCCAAACAGATTAGGTAGGCTTCGGCGCGGAAAATATTACAGTGCATAAGTGTGCTCAGACATACGCTACTTATTAATTAGACGTCAAATACATGCATGGATAATTAACAGATGATTTCTAAAAGCTTAATTTCGTTCCTTTCACCTCTATAAGCGAGGTTCAACGGATAACACGGGAGAAGCACTTGACTCTAAAAGCAAGTTTCCATCGTCGGATAAATTGTCATTTTTACACTTTTATCAATATTCTTCCTTGTTTTCCCATTCACCTAATGAACTATCACTTTTTTTCAGGTCAAAAGTGTTGCAGGATACCTTACGTATTTAATCAAATCGTTTTCAGCTCCGTATATAGGTACTTAGGCCATACAAACGTGGGATCCCCGTTGAGTCACAATGTAAGTAGGTAAACAAGACGAAAACAAGTAGGTAGTAGTAATCCCATCTCTTGACTAATGTTGTATGCTAATTGTGATGCACACATCTCGATGTAGGTAGCTAATTAAGATTCATTAACTTTAACTTCCTTTGCAACTAAAAGGGAGCTTGAGAATTTCATGTATTTCTTTCTTATTCGGAATTGGAAACTTGTTGAAAATCTACTATTCTCATCATTATTCTCCAGCCCTTATTCCAATGTATTTGAGGTCGGCGCAACATGATAAACTCCTAATATAGATTAATGTATGAAGTATATCATATTATTGTTTTTAAGGTATTGTGTTAAATTTCCTATTACTTTTTAGAAAATAGTGGTACTTCTTTATATTATTTAAATAAACTAGCTTCCGCCCGCGAGGTATGTCGATAAAAACTATCCTATGTCCTTCTCCGGGATGCAATCTATCTGTCTGCCAAATTTTATAGAAATCCGTTCAGTGGTTTAGGCGTGAAAAGGTAACATACAGACAGACAGACAGAGTTACTTTCGAATTTATAATATTATATTAGTATTGATTTTAAATAATAAGTACCTAAGTTAGTTTAGATTTGTATAATGACCGTACGGTCACATTGGGTATATACACCTGTAATGATAGTTGTAAGCGAGATTTTAATAAATAAAGGTTTTTTTCTTCTATACTGCTCTGTAGGTCGTCATCTCGGTAGTCACCTCCTTTCTAGCCATGTCATATTTCACACAGTCCGTCCATCGTTTCTTTGGCCTACCCCTACTTTTATTACTATTGCAAGTAAATAAAATAAGTAATAATTCAATGAGCATGTTTTGGATTGTCCAACTTAGTACTCAAAGGTCGGAATCTCGTGTGCTCTTTAGTCTTCTAACGAAATCCACAGATGGTCATTCAAGTTTCCATAATTCGTTGATGGATTCTAGCTGTAGGTAAAGGTGCCAGTCCAATTAGAACGAAAAGCCATATGGTCGTGTAGCGTTGCCAATTTTATATTTTTAGATATTAGTGTTATTGGAAAACCACTTGGTTCACAATATTATAAGAAAGACTAGCAGCGCCACGCGGTTTCACCCGCATAAGTGTCGATCCCGTGGGAATATCAGAATAAAAACTATCCTATGTCCTTCCCCGGGATGCAATCTATCTCTCTGCCAAATTTTATCGAAATCCGTTCAGTGGTTTAGGTGTGAAAAGGTAATATACAGACAGACAGACAGAGTTACTTTCGAATTTATAATATTAATATGGAGTAGAGCATAACATGGGTTATCACCAGAGATGATGAATCTTTTTACTATGAGCTAAGAGTAGAGAGTATTACAGGAATAAACGGTTTTAAATTGGATTTAAAATTTATCTGATGAGGCTTGTCGATGGTTCACCAGCTCATGATTGAACCATTATTATTTTTTGACTTTGGGAAGCAGGATTACCAGTGAGTAATGGCAAATTTTTAGGGTCACGTATTCAAAGGGTGCCAACGGCCGGGTTAGCGGGATTGTCCGAAAGGGTTACCGCTGGCCCGGAACATAAAGGGCTAAGGAAGGAACACGGGTGGGTTTTAATCAGTAAGAGTCTGACACTCCCTTCCGCTCCACCCAGAGCGGGAGGAGTCATTTTGTTGATTCCCCATCCGCAAAAAAAAAAATGGTGCCAACGACACCCTATTACTAAGGCTCCGTTGTTTGTACATTCGTTTGTCACAGGGCTGTACCTTTTGAACCTTAATAGGTAGGCACTTGAAATTTTCACAGAGTGTGTAATACTATAGCAGCTGTAAATTTCCATACAGGAAACGCGTTTTTTCGGCATTTTTTGTTTTTAGCGTAGAGTAAAATGAAGGTCAATTATCGTATGGTAGTTTTGTGGTATGGAACCCTTACTGCGCGAGTCTGTCTCGCACTTGGCCGGTTTTGAAGTTGGCTCTGCTAAGCTACAGTATATTTTTCGCTCAGTCCCCGCTTAGCTGTTCATAAACTTATGCCTTATACGGTTGGCCGCTCAACATTATGTAATTGGGTGTCCTTGCACCCTATTTGTATTAACTAGGTACATTGATGAGCTTGTTTTAGTAGACACGCAGTGTCATCAATTAACGCGTTTAGGATGGTCTTGGTTAAAAACACATGTAAATCTGAATGACTGAGGTCAACGAATCTAATTTTATAAGTATTACGATTGATTTAATAATTTGAGTGCAGATGTTTTAATTAACTTTGTAGTTAATTGTTGGCTAATGAAGTGTCTGTAAATAATAAATTAATTGTTAACGGATTTGATTTTATTTGTAATTTTCGTAAATGATGATCGGTTAATTTAATGTAGGCCTTGCGTGATTGGGTTGGTTTTATTGAATAAATATTAACAACGTCCTGCATTTATTTTTTTTGTATGTTTTTTGTAGGTTGATAGAGTTCTTTGTAAAGAAGCTCGTTTAGGAAAATATTGTCAGTATCCCATTTTTTTTAAACCATGCAGCGTAGTTGCATTTCTGTATTGTGAGATCTGGAACGTATCCTTAAGATTACCTTACTCACTCGCTCTTATCTTTTTCTCTCTCTCTATTTTACATTACTATGTCATGTGTACTGATTAATTAATTTAAACGTTTATTTGAGACTGACAGCGCCCCGCGGTTTCACCCGCATAAGTATCGATCCCATGGGAATATCGGGATAAAAACTACCCTATGTCCTTCCCCGGGATGCAATCTATCTTTCTACCAAATTTTATCGAAATCCGTTCCGTGGTTTAGACGTGAAAAGGTTACATACAAACAGACAGACCGAGTTACTTTCGAATTTCATAATTTATACTAAAATTTATTCGTTGTTGGTTTACATTAATTACAATCGAGGAAAATTACATTCTAACTGTAATGTAGACCTGAATTTATAATATTAGTATGGATACAACAAGTATGAAACCTGTAACTCCTTAATCAATAAAACAAAATTAATAATCTAAGAAGGCCGCAGGAATCCGCTGGATGTAGGAAGCACAGAACCGGTCGAAGTGGGGAGTGGTGGTGTGTTGGGGAGTCCTCAGCAGCAACATGTATGTATGCCAGCAGTGGAAGTCTTTCGGCTGAAATAATGATGAGGATTCTGATGAATTACATACAGTGTCTTCATAAAATCTAAAAAAAAAAAAAAATTGTAGCATTTTTAAAATTCTTTTTCGCTGCTGTGACCCCTGTGTAAACAATCGCCCTTAATTGAGAATTATGGTTTTTTTTTAACAAAAATTGATATTTTTTCATACATTTTTGCAATAATTGTAAAATTACTCAATAAAAGCCCCCATTACCTTCCCTTTTTTATTACTTTAAATTATTCTCCATCATATCAGATTTCTAAACGTAAAAATACCATGTTTATAACTCAATCACAACATTTCCTATCAACTGTTAAAGAAAGGCCTTGCAATCACCATACTTTAGCAGGTAAAGATACTTTTATTTATTTTTTTTTTCAAATATTTTTCCGTCGATAAAATTAAGCTATGTTTCCCTCATTTCGTTATGTGCACATTATGAAGACTCACACTGTATAGAATAAATCACGACACGCTAAAAAGTACAAAAAAAACATTTGTTACATTAGTAATTTTTCACACTACTTACTTACCTAGGTATTCTGTTCTTTTTTTTTCAAAGATTATACCTACAGTTCTCCTCAAAGGAAACTATACTTTCCTTCTAAGACATAGACACGAGTTTACTTTGTAAGTTGAAACCAGAAGATTGCGTGACCACACGGCACGATAATGAGTGGTCACTGTGGTCAGTGAAAGTGACCAACTGTTGTAGCGTTTGTATCTCAAACAGATTCCATCTCGTTGATACTATAATAGTGGGTTTGCGAGCAATTGTAGCTCATTTCAGTCAATGGCGTAATGATATCATAAGACTTCAACTAATTGACGATCAGCCTCGTTGTTTGGTTGCCTGTAGTCGCAAACGCTTTTGCTGTGCATGATCCAGGGTTCGACTCCCAGGACAGGCAAAATTTTATTGGGCCTGAATTCGTGCCCGGTTGATGGCAATAGGCTCACCCCCTGTTAGATGAGAGTTATAAATAAACAACTGGCGAAAATGTAGGTGTACATATTAAGATACACCTACCTCTACCTAACCCCCCGGGGAATAACTGGCGTGATTTTATGATCACACTAGCTGCGCCCCGCGGTTTCACCCGCATAAGTGTCGATCCCGTAGGAATATCGGGATAAAAATATTATTCGCACATTGTCATTGGTCTTTTACTCGTTCAGACAAAATTAAAAATACGTACGTCTCACGCGTAATACCATGACGTTCGACCTTCGCAATTTATCACCCTTGCCTACTCAAATAACCAACCGAGTATGAATGTTAAAATCGTAATTTGTAATGCGTTCGTAATTTGTCCGTGCGAAGAAAGAAAGGGATGGATATTAAGGTCACCAATAGTGAGGTCAAAATGAAAATCCAAGATGGCGGCTGTAATTTTTTTTTAATTTTTCATCATGGGTGTCGTTTTCATGGTTTTTAAGGGTGCTGAAGCCAATAGTGAGGTCAAAATAAAAATCCAAGATGGCGGCTGCGAACATTTTCAAATTTATTCGTTATGGTGTCGTTTTCATGGTTTTCGAGGTTGTTGGAGCCGAAAATAAAGTCAAAATGAAAATCCAAGATGGCGGCTGTAAAACTTTATTTTTTGTTGATAGATACTTTTGTTTTATGTTTCTGATTAGTGACTGCGTCTGCCTAGAGTAGAGCCGGCCTATTAGTGCCTACTTACCTATTGTGAAAACCAATGCATGCCACTGGGTCAGCAAGACGACCATCGTCATAAACAGCACCCGTTCACGAGCATAACGCTAAGATCAGCCGCTAGCAGTGACATCTAAGGGAGCATGACGAACTTGCTGCCGGTTGCTCAGGCAAGAATAATAATATGATCTATTGTCGAGGTCGATAACTAACCACATATTGCAATATGCTCTACAATGCTAGAACGCGGCTAAAATTTGGGTCTGTCCTGTCCTCTATACGGTAGTGTCGCATTACTCCGCTGTCCTCAAACCTAGAATGCCCAGATTTACGAGTTTATAAAAATTTTTTGTGCAGTATCCGTCAGTAATAAAATATTGAGCGCGCAGGTCGGCCCACGCGCAGCTACCAACCGTTCACCGGCCCAATAAGGATCTGTTCCCGTTACCAATGTGATGGACGTCCATTCATGGTCTGATATGGTACCTATTTGAATCGATTAGAACTGAAATTGTCTACATGGAAATATGGACATTGGGCGGTATGCACAGAGTAGGTTTTGAAGTAAAGCGCTGCCTGGTCTGGTATTATGGTTTTCTTAGGCGGTTTTGTTAAGTTTTATCGATACTAAATGGCTGTGTTTTTCATATTTTGGGGTCAGATAAAATGTTTATTATGTCAAAAAGCCAGTTTTGAGTTTTCCAACCTTTATTATGCCTAAAGGAAAATGGATCAAGTGGTAGTATTTATAATAGTGTATAATGAATTACCCATAATGTAGGTATTCTAGACAAATATCTAGATAAATAGATAGGTATCTTGAAACTTGGCGCTTTGGGGGGAAACACCTGGAAAAGTATAAATTATGTGACGCCAAAACTCATGCTGCTATTTCCTTTCGCAACGGAACCGATACTTACTTATTTTTCTGTGAGACTAATTCATGTCATACACTTAAAATTTATTTCGGTGTCTAGCCAGCTTACACGTAGGCCGGTATCAAAAGAGACTGTAACAGACAAGTTTTTGCTTGACTTGTGTTTAAAAACTGGACGCAATTTTAATTAACGACTCGGAACAGTGTGTGCAATAGGCATGTAGGTACTACCGACCTGGTATTTGAAGCAGAATAAGATTCGGATCGATTAGTAAACTATTTAGTGTTTGTGGTTTACTGGTAATCTAGTGGTATTTTTTACATCTATCTATATAAAAAAAAAGAAAAGTCCTGACTGACTGACTGATTGACTGACTCATCAACGCCCAGCCCAAACCCTTGGACCTAGAGAACTGAAATTTTGCACAGAGGTTCCCTTTATAATGTAGACAAGGAATAAGGAAGGATTTTTCGAAATTTAACCCCTACGGGGGTGAATGGGGAGAGGGTGAAATTCCACGCGGACGAAGTCGCGGGCAGAAGCTAGTTGAGAATTTAATGTAGTAGTCACTTTTCATTTCATTAGTTAGTCAAGAGATCAGAACATACTAGCATAATCAGCAGTGTTCCCAATGCTGGGACACAGGCCTCCTCTCGGAGAAAGGGATGCATAAACATGCATATGCAGCATCAAATTGTGAACAGAATTTTGGTGTTTTGCCTACTATCTTCTATCAACTGTTTTTTTATGGTTCCTGGCATATTATAATAATCTAGGAATCGTGGATCGCGTAATAAATAAGTACCTATAATATTATATTAAGGGGTTTCAGACAGACAGAGTTACTTTCGAATTTATAATATTAATAAGTACCTACTTATGGATTTCTACGCTAGGTCTAGAATCGGTTACAGTTAGTGCGTTGAAGTCCCTGCCAACCTGTATATTTAGTTTAATTTAGGCGCGGGCCTGCGGACGGAGAGTAATGGGTAGCTCACCGTCCGATCATTACCAGGCCTGTGCCGGACAGCGCGTACGTGTTCCACGCGCGCCTCAAAGAGATGTCAGCACCAGTGAAGGGGCCCGCTAGGGCCGAAGCCTGCCGGGTTAGCGGGATTGTCCGAAAGGGTTACCGCTACCCCGGAACATAAAGGGCTAAGGAAGGAATACGGGTGGGTTTTAGTCAGTAAGAGTCTGACACTCCCTTCCGTTCCACCCAGAGCGGGAGGGGTCATTTGATGATTTCCCATACGCAAAAAAAAAAATGGTGCCAACGACACCCTATTACTAAGGCTCCGTTGTTTGTACATTCGTTTGTCACAGGGCTGTACCTTTTGAACCTTAACAGGTAAGCACTTGAAATTTTCACAGAGTGTGTAATACTATAGCAATCATCAAATGACCCCCCATTTGATGATTTCCCATACGCAAAAAAAAGGGGTTTTGTTACTGTTTGGTGTAGCGGCAAGCTAAGTGTTTACTACAGTCCGGCTGTCGAGAGCAGCCGAACTGGCAGGTGTCAAGAACGCGTTCTCTCGCATACTCTCGTTGGCAGCACTTTAAACAACATACTGTATCAAATTTGGCAAGATTCGTGATTATGAAAATGTTTTGATCGTCTCTTATCAGTTGTTGATGTTATCCCGAGTGGCCAAAAAATAAGTAGGAAAATTCCGGTTCCAAATACAATTTTCAAGAGTCATGAGAAATTCGATTTATGACATTTCCTATATCAAACCACGAGCAATTTATTAACAACTTTACTATTTTACGATCGAAAGTTAAACAGTCGGGCGCTTAACTTTCTAGAAATTATATTACTTAATTAATTAATTCTGGCGGTCAATGTTAGGTAAAGGTGTAGGTGTCTGGGTGTCGGTAGGTGTCGGGTTTCATGTTTATGTTTGTGGTTGTGAGGGGCCCATGGTTAAATATCGTTAAGATACGCTGCTCTGTGGATGGGTGACCATCTTTACATACCGAGACTCCTCCGTGTCTCGGAAAGCACGTTAAGGCCCCGGGCCGCTGCTGTCATTCGTGGATCTTTGACAGTCGTTACGGATAGTCAGAAGCCCGATAATCTGACAACCAGTCTTACCAAGTGGTATCGTATTACCCAGTAACTGGGTTGTGGAGGTCAGATAGTCAATCCCTCCATGTAAAATACTGCTATTCAGCTGCATCCGGTTAGACTGGAAGCCGATTCCAACTTAGTTGGGAAAATGCGAGGCAGATGATAATGTTTGTGGTTTAAATTATGTGTTTCTCTACCTAGAAATTGTTTCGATAAGGTTCTCGAAGATTTTCGAACTCAAGTAATTTAGTAGGTCGTAGCTCTTCTTCTTCTACTTCTTATTGTAACCAAAAGCCTCCAAAATAATGTCAAGTAATAAATGTACCAATAGCAATCATCAACGAATATGAAACGGTTGATAGACGAATAGTATGTAATGACACTTTACATAACACTAGCTGCGCCCCGCGGTTTCACCCGCATAAGTGTCGATCCCGTAGGAATATCGGGATAAAAACTATACTATGTCCTTCCCCGGGATGCAATCTATCTCTCTGCCAAATTTTATCGCAATCCGTTCAGTGGCTTAGGTGTGAAAAGGTAACATACAGACAGACAGAGTTACTTTCGAATTTATAATATTATAGTATGGATCATCACGCAAATATTTTTTGGAACGGAAAGCAGACGCGGAGGTCTTTATCTAACAGGGCCCTATTAATATAACTGACAATGCGACATTTTTGTTAAAAACTGTCATAGTTGTCACATTTTCACGACAGGTGCTGTTTACTAAAGCACAAAGTATGGCAAAAAAACTTAAAAAATTTCAGATTGACAGATTGTCGCCAATCACTCGTAACCTCTCGGTTTTATTTAAACAGGCGACTAGCCATGTCCTATCCAGACTTCGAAATGATAGAATTTCCTTAGGTACTTATAGAAAGTTTGTTGAATTTCTGGAGGAAGGAGGAAAATCAAGCCTTTCTGCGACCGAAACCACGTGAGCTTCTAATGTTTTCATAAGGATCACTAATACAGAACACGTTAATCTATCCAGTGTACATGTGTCTAATTGTACACTGTCGAGCAATTATATCGAAAGTATGCTGGCGTTACCTGCGAGGTGGCCACGGTCAGTACACGACGAAAGTGCTGGGTTCGAAACCAGGTGATTTCTTTTTTATGGGTGATCTATCAAGCTAATTGGGTTGAATGTAACTGGGGTTGGAATGAAAGTTCTCTACTCTTTTAGATTAATGAGTATCCTATGCGAATTCCTCCCTCTAACATAGAGGAGGCCTGTGGCCCAGCAGTGGGAACATTATAGGCGGATTAGGCTATGACACGCGAATTTTTTTTTTTAAAAACGTTGCCCCACGCTAGGAATTTTTCCTGTATTGTGGGTGCGTTTACAAACATTTAAACTCACATACACAAACATCCAGACCCGGAACAACTACTTGTAGGTCATACAAATATTTGTTCCGTGCGGGAATCGAACCCGCGACACGCAGCGCAGCAGTCAATCGCTTAACCACTGCGCCAACCGTGCCGTCAATTTGGAGTTACCTTTCTTCATTTATACCTAAGGTTTAAGATAAGTAGTACTTACATTGAGACACATAATTATCGGTAAAGTCTGTAACTGCCTGAAACACTGCCTGACAGCGTAGGACACCATGGCGGCGCAACCAGTCGCCGCTACCAACAAAATGTATGGTTGGTTGCGCCACCAAACGGACACCAGGTGAGTAACTCTCTATAGAGCTGTATACATTTTGTTGGTGGCGGCGACTGGTTGCGCCGCCATGGTGTCCCGGTGAAATATAGCCCTTAGAGTTATTGAAAACTGTGTTATAAAGTAGGTACCTACCGTAGGCCCTTTGTACAGACGCCAGCACATCAAGCTACTACAATCTGTCAAATTTATTTATTAGATTTTCAACTTTATCGCCAAAGCATAAGGTTCAAGGTTGATTGGGAAAATTTGACAGTTTCGGGTAGCTTTATGTGCTGGCGTCTGTACTTACATGCCACCGTTTCTTTATGGTACGGCGTAGAACTGTGCCGTAGAAAATACGCGACCGTCAAAAAGCTGCCATAGTGATTGGATACAACACTGACGACCGTGCTTACACACGGCAAGTATACCGTAGTTTTTCACGACAAGACAAGTGTATGTACAGATGTCAGCACATCAAGCTACCCGAAACTGTCAAATTTTCTCAATCAACTTTGAACCTTATGTTTCAGCGATAAAGTTGAAAATCTATAAAAGAAATTTGACAGATTGTAGTAGGTTGATGTGCTGGTGTCTGTACAAAGGGCGTTAGTGGATGACATCAAACTACGTACCTACTTACGTAGAAGTAAGGGTGTACCTAATATTTTTTGATGTCATTTTACTATTTTCTTATTATTTCAAAACGGACTGTTTAAAATATCAACTTATTTCATCAGTAACAACTATTATATATCGCAATTTATCAACTACTGAGTACAACGAATCCTCTTACCAAAGCTGGTAGCATTGACTTTGTAAAAGCGCATTACAACTAGTCGTAGGTGTGAGGCCGCCCGGAGGTCACAGAATAAAATAATGTTATACAACTTGCGACTACTTTCTGGTGCTAAATCCCACATGCTGTGGCTCTGTGTTAGAATCACAGGGGTACATTTCTAGATACCTTCATAGGATTTCCTGTTAAACTCTAGTATTATGGAAGGAGTTAGTCGTACCTACTGCCTTTTGTATGACGTAAAAAGTGTATGTAATGAATGATGGGCATTTCTGTTACACTCTTATGAATATTGAGGGCCTGAATAAGAACCAGCCTTGACCTACTTCTGGTGAGCACCAACGATTATAAACTCTTCAACGCCGTTTATCTTAACCTGGCCAAAAAGATGTGAAGATGAGCATAATCTGACAAAAGTGAGTGAAAGTTAAATGCTCATGCGCATAATTAAGGTCTGTTCTGTGCTCGCACACCGGCACAAAGATGTTTACTCTAAGCGTTTTAGGAGTATTTGTATTTAACAACTTTTCCTAAACCAACCAATTATGTTTATTTTAAACCATTGACAGAAAGTTATTTTTCTGCGTGTGTGGTTTCGTATTTCACGGGCAATATTGAGAAAGCGTTTCTTAATTACTTTATATTAATTGCATAATTGGCTTTGCGTTAATTCTGGTTTTGGTTTCAATTAAGTAATTATCTTAATTAGATATTCAATCATTATGTTTCTTATTATTTACGTTAAAAGATATCGCCACAATTACCATTATCGTAACGTAGTAGTAGGTACTAGGCAAAAGAGAAATGGGAAAACTGAAAATTGTCGTGTAATTTTGTGTGTGTGCAGATTCAGTGGACTGTAGGTACCTACCAACTTTCTTAAATTGGTAGTTTTATTTTCGCAAGTGGGACAAATTATTTTGATGTAGGTAAAAACGAAGGCCGCTAATGTTTTATAAGTCATATTTCAGTAGGTAGGTAGGTACCTACTGAATAACCAACACAGACAAAAATGCAATTTACAAGCAAAAACTGGAAAAAATTGAATGCACTGTCGTTTTCTATAATCTCCAAAAAATCATAATCATTTACTGAATTCTATGTCACCCACTTACGGGGCTGTGGGCAAGAACAGGTGCGCGCGCGCAAAATAGTGGCACACACCACGCCGTAAACACGCATCATTCGCGGACATCACTATAAAGCTACGACGAGCGAATATCAACCATAAAGCTTTCGCAACTAAGCTCATTTTACCTCGATTATTTATAGACTTGATTTTGCGATTTTTTTAGTGTTTGAGTGAATTTTACTGAAAGTTTTTCCGAATTTTCTTGTGTGTGTGTGAACAAATAGTGCGGTGAACTTAGTGTTTTTGGGTTTCCTAATTGTTGGACGTATTGAAGTTTATTGGATACTGGATTTTGTTGTAAGTTTTTTTTTGCTTTTTTTCGTTTGGAAATTTTGAATATACTTTTTGGTTTTTTTCTGGTTTGAAACATGAATTTGAGAATTGAATTAAAATTCTATAAATATTATTTTTCTTTTTTGTGTGGTTGTTGAACCAATAATATACCTTTACTTGTTATAATTATTTTATGGCAATTTGTAAAATATTCTAAGGTTCTTACGATTGCTAAATCAATTAGATTTTTTTACCGTAACGTTTTTTTGATACAATCACGAATTAACAAGTCATGAATAGTCCAATCAACGGTGTTCACAAATTAACGTCTAATTAGTCATAAAAACCTCACACGTTTACATAGGAATCATCGATTGTATAAAAAGCTTTGCATTTTCGGCAAAAAGAATTTTATTTTTAGTGTCTGACATAATACCTTTAAACATTTAACATACCTACCAACACTGTATAAATATGGAATAATAATTTGTATAATTTAATTATAGTTACGCATATAATCTAAATGCTTGCACTAATTAGATACTTTGTGAAGGTATGCAAGAAGAGAAAGGTAGCAAAGGTTTTGCTATTCTACAATCTAATTAAATTCTTTAAATTAATTTAGGTACTCAAATCGCAATCGTAAATAAATATAAATATTTTTAACATACCTACCAACACATGCCTACAATATTGCGTTGGAAAGACGATTATCATTTACATTGACAACTTATTAGGTGAAGAAGTACCACAATAATGTAATTAACGTCTAATGCATCTGAATAAAAAGTTAATTTATTCAATAGCTTCATGTTTAGTAACATAATCCGCAAGCGATAATATTAGTACGATAATGTATGCAGGTAATCATCGCCTTTCTTGTTAACATTGTATTGATAAGCAGTTCATCTCTTACTATGTCTATTGCTTTCTTATCCGGGATAGGCTTATCACAGCGTACGGCATTTCATACAAACTTTCAACACCTTGTTTTTCGAAATTAATTAACCGATTTTGATGAAACTTCTAAGAATATTTTCGAAAAATAGTGTTACAGCTAAATTAGACCGATTTTAAATTTTCCATAGAAACAGAGATTTCCAGTTGTCTTTTTTTAAATTAGACATTTCGAAATGTTTTGTCGCCGTTATCGAAATCGATAAGGAGGACTATATGTTCATTAATTTCGACAAAACAAGGGCTTGAAAGTTTGTATGAAATGCCGCGTGCGTTTGTATGAATGCTCATTGTAATGACAAAGACGGAGATGGCGGGATGAGCTGCCGATCCAATTTTGTCAATATTGTCAATCCCTGTCATCAAGCTCACCTTCATCTAAGTTCTCACAGTGACATTTTACAGAACCGGCGGGACAAATTTTATAATGACTGGTCCTTAATAGGCTCTACGAAGATGACATGAGAAGATGTAAGTCGAACCTCGTAAAGTATCACAAACTTACATAATATGCTTCACCTCCTATCCTGCCCTCTGTGTCCCAAAACATGCAGCCAAAGTGACCTCTGCGCTGCTACCGATAACGTCATCGAAGTGGCGAAGATTTGGGCCAGAAATTTTTTATTAACTGTCGTGCCAGCGATACGATGAAGAAGAAAAAGTAGGCTATCACTAACTCTCCTTCCACTTCTCTGTCTAGACAGAAGGAAGTGAAAGCAGAGTTTACAATAAATAATAATAAAGTAAGGATTAGGACACTAGCCAGAAATAATTTAGACCTCTATTTTAAAACCAAAGCGGGGTAATTGCGAAACACACTATACTGGGCTTAATTTTGACAGTTCAACAATATTAATTGCGTAATTTACGTTGTTGAGCAGACACTTTTCGAACATATTGAGCAATGGATTAGCAATCTACATTTATATCTATCCATACTAATATTATAAATTCGAAAGTAACTCTGTTACCTTTTCACGCCTAAACCACTGAACGGATTTCGATAAAATTTGGCAGAGAGATAGATTGCATCCCGGGAAAAGACATAGGATAGTTTTTATCGACATGCCTCGGGGGCGAAGCCGCGGACGGAAGCTAGTATTCTATATCTATATATATAAAATTCAAAGTCCTGATTGACTGACTGATATATCAACGCACAGCCTAAACCGCTGGTCCTAGAGACAAGAAATTTGGAGGGTGTGTTCTTTGTGAAGAGTAGGTATCCAATAAGAAAGAGTTTTTCGAAATTCTACCCCTAAGAGGGTGAATGGGGGGAGGGTGAAATTTCATGCGGACAAAGTCGTGGGCAGAAGCTAGTAATTATATAAAATTCAAAGTCCTGACTGACTGATATAACAACGCACAGCCTAAACCGCTGGTCCCAGAGACATGGAATTTGGAGGGTCCTTTGTGAAGAGTAGGTATCCACTAAGAAAGGGTTTTTTGAAATTCCACCCCTAAGAGGGTGTATGGAAGGAGGGTGAAATTTCACGTGGACGAAGTCGCTCATATCATAAAAATGATTCATATTGAGATTCATAGTGTGTTACGCAATTAGGATGCTGGTTCCAAAAATTCCTACTCAATTAGGAACGGAACAGACAGATGGAGTAAATCTTGTCTGTAATGCAATTGCTACATTCCAATTCGAATCTAGTTTTATTGTGGTTGGTACAGTCTCATAACAACTGGAAACCGCACAAACAGTTTAAATCAGCTTAGGTACAGTCAACAGCAAAAGTAGATGATCAAAATCAGAAACTCAGTACTAATGAACAGAGTTCGCGTCAGAACTGTGTGGCGTCGAAGTACTACTACTTAGAATACTTACTACGTAGAATACTTTTGAATCACTTCGACGCCACACAGTTCTGACGCGAACTCCGTTAATTAGTATTGAATTTCTGACTTTGATCATCTACTTTTGCTGTTGACTGTACCTAAGTTTTTGAGGGAGGTCGGGGAGTGTGGGATTTTTAACTCATAAAACCACCCTGGTGATCACCATCAGCACATAGGGGTGGTCCCGGGGTGGTCTCTAAAAATACCAATTCCGGAACGGCCCCGTGCAACGCCAGTAAGGCATGTCCCTGAGCCGCTTACCTACCTACTGCTAGAAAAATACCTCTCCAAAATCTTTTGAAATAAGTAGGTAACTCTTTTTTACCTTCATCTAATTTAATCCAACTATGTACCTTTTTTATTTAACTTATAAGTTCATCCGCCTTACGGACATTCCACACAACTATTTGTCCATCAAATTCTTTACATATCTAATTATATTAGCTTTACCACTATTTAAATATTTTTCTTAAATGAGTCACTCGTAAAATATACCTAGTTACAGACCGTAACAAGAGGTTACGTCAAATAAAGTATGACCTCAGATAAAATGCCGCTTGATTTTAAGTGAATCGATTATGGTAATCCTAAAAGGTTTTATGCCAAAATTCAAGTTTCCTTATGATTCTTTTGTTAAAGATTTTCATATATGTATATCGGGTGACTGGTAATTAGTGACCGATACTTAAACACGTGATTTTACTCATCATTATGAACAACTTTTACTATGGGACCAAACCTGAAATCGCGAAAAAAAATCAGCAGTTCCCTACATTAATGCTCGTCTAACTCGTCAAAATGTAGAGAACAGCTGTTTTTTTTTCACGATTTCAGGTTTGGTCCCATAGTAAAAGTTGTTCATAATGATGAGTAAAATCACGTGTTTAAGTATCGGTCACTAATTACCAGTCACCCTATATATTGTTTTTCTATAGGTACTTGTAGATGTGATTTGTAATCATTGATGAGTCAGTATTTTGCCTAAATTGTCAAATTATAATGTTACGGAAATAATTTTAAAACAAGTTCTAGACACTTTATCAATAAGGTCAACGAAATATTGCTAAATTTATTGAATATAAAATATTAATGCCACTCCCTATATTTTTGTCAAGTATCACTACACTACATTAAAAACTGTCGTGGGCCACCCGGTTGGAATTAAATTCGTGGTACACCACAGACTATCTACAGTATTTGTCTCTCCATCCCCTTTTTAATCCATCCAAACGTTAAAAGATCGCTATTTGCGATAAGACCGCAAAAAAAAATTGTAAAATTACTATATTTGTCTGTAATTTATATGGTGTAGATAGTAAAGAGTATTCTATTCTATTCTATTCGTGACAGTCAAAATGTTAAATTTTTTAGGGTTCCGTACCCAAAGGGTAAAAACGGGACCCTATTACTAAGACTTCACTGTCCGTCTGTCTGTCACCTGGCAATTTTCACAAATGATGTGTTTCTGTTGCCGCTATAAAAACAAATACTAAAAATAGAATAAAATAAATATTTAAGGGGGCTTCCATACCACAAACGTGTTTTTATCGGCGTTTTTGCCTTGTGGTACGGAACCCTTCGTGTGCGAGTCCGACTCGCACTTGGCCAGTTTTTTCTGTCTAGCTCTATTCGTCAAGTGTGCAGAGTTTAAGGAACTTTGTTCCAATAACAACTAAAATAATGTAATGGTCGTATTGATCCACCACCACAACACACACACATACACACACAGAACAGCCACCACCTAAGTTCACATGTGGGAGCAATAAATATATTGAGTATTGAACAGCAATGGAAACGAGTGTGAAAAAGTATAATTCGTAATATTCTTCTAGAAAATAATGTGTGTGTTAAAAAATAATTTGCATAGTTTTAACACATCGTGACTGACCATGATTTGTAATGTGTTAATAGCTGCAATTTTCGCCATCCGATCTTTGTCAGTTTAAAAAAGTTAAGCACCTCGAAGGAAACAAGCTCGTTTTCCGATTCATCCAATCATATTTTTTTTCATTGAAATAGGCACTTTCTGAAATAGCTACCTTTCCAGCAACTTTTTTTTTGTCTAAAATATTCTAATTACATTACTTACCTTAGGGCTGATTTTTCCAACGCCAGATAATTTTATCCAAGGAATAATTTTGAATTTTTGACAGTTCTTCCATACAAAAACTGTCAGACGTCAATTTTATTCCACGAATAAAAATTATTTCTTGATTGAAAAATCAGCCCTTAGTTATTTATTATTTCCTTTCCATTTCTTTTCGATTTAGGTATAAATATTACCAACTGTGATGGAATAGGATATGTTTAAAGAATATGAATACGATTTACATAAAATTATTTTTACTCTAATGGCCAAAATAACTAAGATAATTAACAAGCAATTTTATTTTAATGACCCTAATATTAATGACCTTTCTTCTAACATCATCATCTGCCTAGCCTTTTCCAAACTATGTTGGGGTCGGCTTCCAGTCTAACCGGATGCAGCTGAATACCAGTATTTTACATGGAGCGACTGCCTATCTGACCTCCACAGCCCAGTTACTGGGTAATACGATACCCCCTTGTTAAGACAATGTCAAACTTTCGGGCTTCTGACTACCCGTAACGACTGTCAAAGATGATGACTGTCAAGAATGAAAGAGAAAGAGCCGGGACCAACGGCTTAACGTACTTTCAGAGGCACGGAGGGGTCTCGGTATGTAAAGATGGTCACCCATCCACATACCAACCGCGGCAAGCGTAGCTTAACCTGATCGATCGACCTGTGCGGCTGTTATTATTTAGCTACGGACCCCTCTTTTAACAGTATCTTTTAAAAATATCACTACAAAACACATGATGGCAGGCTCACCTACTACACGAGACATAACTGGTGAAATGAGGGTGCCCTGTAGAGGTACACCTCTGCCTGACCCTTCGAGTGTGATATTCTGTGTTATGTTTAGAGCACATGATGGCTTAGAGTCATCAACACCATCATAAACTTTCCTTCTCGTTACGTTGTCATGTCGGAAGATATTACACTCCCATTGAGTGCGATCGTTATATAAACAAAATGATTTCATATACGTAAGTAAGTATATAATGTGTATATAACTATATCTATTATGGTAAACGTTACCGTTTTATATTACAATTCCCATGAGGTATGTGAAATAAATGGAGTGTGACGACGTGTGTAGTTTTGTAGAAATTACGATAATTATCGTAATATTAGTCTTTACTAAAATAACGCAGGCGCCGATTCTGTTGTTCACAAACTAAACTAAATTTAAGTTCATTCATCTTTTTCTTTCTATTTCATTAAGAAAAGGACAGAAGATAAATATTAGTTTAGTCCTGTCAAATTAGTCAGCGCCTGACGTAAATTGACGTATTTTTAATAGGAAATTTTTTAATCTCGTCTAAATTGTCTATGGAGTATCTTAATTTGACAGGACTAAACTAATATTTATCTTCTGTCCTTTTCTTAATGAAATAGAAAGAAAAAGATGCATGAACTTAAATTTAGTTTAGTTTGTGAACAACAGAATCGCCGCCAATATCTAGTATTTGGTAAATTTTGTAGTAAAGAAAGCTACTGATAAGGTGTTAGAAAACCTTTTTTTTATTTGCTTCCTACCCCTAGGTTTAACATTAGATTAGAGAGGGAATTTGGAGAAAGTTCTACTAACTTCTCTGACCATTGAAAAATCAGCCCCTAAGTAAAACAGCAGGGCGACACATGGTCAGAGAATCCAAGATATCTGAGGGGCAAATGTTTTAATTTTAAGAACATTCAGTCTGATCTGTCTCAATCTGTCAAAAATACCTCTAAATTCCCGACATTTTTGTCAAGTTTTTGACATTGGTTGTCGCTGAGATGAGATTGCGACTAGATTTTGAATGTTTTTGATTACGGGAATTGGTTTTTGTGCTGTCTATCAAAAATTAAGTAGGTTTCGTAAAAGCGAAAAGGGATTTGGTACTTAATATTTTGTGAAAATATGTGCTAGTTTTTGTAAACATTTGATACTTAATTTTTTTTAAATATTATGTATAAATATAAAATTCAAAGTCCTGACTTTTAAAAGCTAACAGTATTAAAATAATAATAATACTTACAAAATTTTAATTAATTGGCTAATTAAAACATACGTAATAGTAAAGTAAATCATACTAGCGACAGCTTACTAAACTTTTTAAACCACAATCTTCTCAACTTCTAACCTTTTAAATGCCACGCTTTCCTAACCTAATTTAACCAATCATAAGAAGACTAAACGTCACAAATTACATAGTAACACATTACCAAACTGTGCGTAGCTAATTAGCAGGGAATCAATCATGTCATTAGGTAACTGATCATCACTTGTTCGTTGATCGTTGGTTATCTAACTGACGATGCAATGTTTGTCAGTGGCTCAATAACAGAAGAGTGTGAAATAGTTCTACTTTCTATGTTTGTATTGAGTTTTATCAAACATGATCTACATAAACGACGCTATACCTACAGAGTCAAATTAAATTAGCTAGGGAAACTCCGCAGACGCTAACGTAGCGTATCGCTAACTAAACAGTGAAAAACGTGGGTTACCAATATCTAAACACGATAAAAAAAAAGAATTTCAACTCATACTTTAAGTAACTACACTACCAGCGGTCGATGACCCCAAAAAACATCATCAATTCAATTATTTTTAGTTTTGTCATGTTTAGAAATCGATATCCACCTCGTCTACGGAGTTCCGCTAGCTAATTTAATATGACCCTGTAGTCATAAGATCATTATACAAGCCTTGGTTCGAAATATTTTTTTTATTTATTATAAGTTCACAACATGCAAAAAGCTTACAAACTAAGCCCCACAAAAAAGTAGTAATAGTTTGACTGTGGGGTCTGACGAGTCTTTATACAGACTTAAAAATGCATACTTTAAACATAAGTAGCACTTTATAACATTTCTAAATAGTTAAGAGCGTTTACGCCGAACGGCATGTCATACAAACTTTCAAGCCCTTGTTTTCCGAAATGAATGAACCGATTTTAATGAAACTTCATAAGCATAAGCAGGATACAAAGGTGTAAAAAGTTAGTAGAGAACGTTTTCAAAATGTCTTATTTAAAAAGAGATAACTGGAAATCTCTGTTTCTATGTAAAGTTTAAAATCGGTCTAATTTGGCTGTAACACTATTTTTCGAAAATGTTCTCTACTAACTTTTTAGACCTTTGTATCCTGCTTATGCGTATGAAGTTTCATTAAAATCGGTTCATTCATTTCGGAAAACAAGGGCTTGAAAGTTTGTATGAAATGACGTTCGACGTAAACGCTCTTAACATCTTTTTAATTTATTTTTAAATCTGCTTTGCTTTGCATTATAATGGTACAGTCCCTTAACTCAAAATTATACTTGAGCAAATAATCGATCGATCAATCAATCAATAGTCTTTATTTATAAACATAGTTTCCAACAGTGTGCAAGATGTTACAATTGTTATATTAAAGTTTCTCTGTGTTTTGCCATTTGGCGTACAAATATACATTATTGATTGTGTAGTTCATTCCCATGAACTGCATCATCAATGATGTACAGTCACGAGCACCAATATGTCAACACTTGGCAACTTTAAATTGCGATTTTTTCACGAAATAACGAATGCAACGTTGAAATACGACACTTTACATATACCTATGGGTTCGAAAATACTATGTTCCTACTAATTTAAAATTCCTTTAAAAAATAAAGGAGAAAATCGACTTTGAATAAAGCTAAGTGTATACATACTTTTGCTCGTGACTGTACAGACGTCAGCACATCAAGCATCGAAACTGTCAAATTTTCGCAATCAACCTTGAACCTTATGATGTAGCGATAAAGTTGAAAATCTATTAAAGAAATTTGACAGATTGTAATATCTTGATGAGCTGGCGGCGTCTGTACGTTAAAACGATGGTTCAATCTTTCGTAGAAAGAAAGTTGTAGGACCAATATTTATTGCAAAAATTAATAACCAAAAGAAAATATTTGTAGGTAAAGCTACACCATATAGAATCATTAATATTGTTTTACGACATAGTTGTTTAACAATTTACGCACATAGATGAACCAATTACATAACGTTAGAAAATAGTCTTGTTATCAATTAAACTGGAGTAGATAGTGTTATGGTTATGACGCGCGTATATTATCTACAAGTAATCTACCATCGAAAATTGGTAGTTACTAGTTAGTAATTACTTGCTAGTAAGCGTATGACAATATCACTCTGCTTGCGTAAGCGCAGGAAGTTATGTTACAATGTTTGTAGAAATTAATAGACATTAGGCCTTTCTCTCCATTAACGGCCAAACCCAATTACCTATCTATCACCAGTTTTGGTATACTGGAGGTAGAGAACCCTATCATCTCTGGTTTTAACGTCCCAATCCCAATAATCTATATCAGTGAAGATTTGTATGATTATATTATACTGGAAGTTATGATTATACCAGCTACCATCAGTAGCGATCTGTCTTTAACTGAAAATAGGTAATAACCTATTTTCAGTTAAAGACATCGCTACAAATATTAAAAAAAAAAACGCAAAAAAAAAAAAACAAATGAGACTTTAATTCGGTACCTATTTGTAATTGAAATAAGATGCTCTATATTATGTTTCGAAGACCATAAGGAGGTGGCTGGGACCGACTGGATGTGGGAGGCGGGAGGACAGGGTGTTGTGGCACATCCTGCGAGAGGCCTATGTCCAGCAGTGGCCTAAAATAGGATGGGTTGGAAAAAAAAGAGCTAATATAAATGAGCGACTTGAAGACTGTGCAATATGAGTTTAGAATAAAATATTGTGTTGCAATTTTAAACCATAATGTTTAAAATTAAGTTAAGTGTTATACTATACACACATACATACATGTTATATAAACTATGTGGTGTTGTGGCTGTATTAGTCTAACACTTGGTTTTGAAAGTAAGTCTGCCATCTTTTCCTGTAATGCATCTGTTGACATTTAACAGACTCTAACTTAGTTAATCTATAAGGCTGATGATGAAAGAGTTCTTAAGCCAACAGTGTTCGAAATTCTACCAATATCATCTTAGCAGGTACTTACATCAACAACGTTGAAAATCAAAACAAACTTGTGCTCTATTGGAAAATCGTGACCGAATCCGACCCTATTGAACTATTGTGACGAACTCATTGCTAACGTGATTCTAATGAAAAGGTTAGCTCCGGTTCTTAAGACGTGATCATGCGACAATACTTAAGCTTTAACTTAACCATAACTTCAGTGGTAAAGTTCTTTGTACGCAAGGGCTAGCGAAAAGTTAAAGGCATGTCTGTAATGTAATAGGCGTGTTTTTCGTGAAAATCCTCATGATTACCATGGGTGTAACGGTTGGGATTATTTGAAGTTAAAGTAAATGCATGTTTTGAAAATTACGAAAATGTTTTTGAATTGGTTACAGCTATATCAGTTAAACGTTTTTGAGTTGTAGGTCGTGGGTTCGAATACAGGCAGGAGCTTTACTTTGTGTAAATCATTTCATCACCACTGCTCTCAAAACGGTGAAGGAAAACATCGTGAGGAAACCGGCATTTCCTAGAATCAAAAATTCGAAGACATGTGACATCTACCAACCCGCACTGGGCCCGCGTGGTGGATTACAGTTCACTCCCTCTCACAGAGAGGAGGCCTGTGTCCCAGCAGTGGGACCGTTATATGCTGGTTATGCTTATGCTCATAAATACCTACGCTTTGAAGAATAGTTATTTGTGCAACAAGAGAGCAAAGTCGTTTATTGCTGCGAGTGCTGATTTTGAATCCTGAGCAAGCGAAGGATTCAAAGATTGTTCTAAAGTTGAATCCTGAGTGTGGCGAGGGATTTAAAGGCACGAGATGCAAAAAACTTTGCTCTCGTGTAACACACATAACTTTTCACTTGAGCAGCGAGAACACTTTGTAAGGCGTGTTCGGAAATAGCACCCATGATATTTTATTATTCAAAATATATTACTTATCATTATTGAAACTAGAAATAAATATTTACAGGTTAAATATCAGTTTTATTTGCAGTAAATACTTATTTTCGTTTAAATACAACAATAAGTTAAAAATTCAATAAATTAGATTAAAAGACATAATTATCTTTTTGCAAAATTTCTTTAGTTAGTACGAAATTCCGAACGTGTTTGTCTTTGAGGTCGAATTCAAAATCGGAACTTCGAAAGGGCTGCTCTTTGTCTCTCTCTCTTTCTAATGGCGGGAAAGAGATAGAGTGTGAATTTTTTTACTAACCCAAGGCTGAATAAGATATTCGCGTCTTTCAGAAAAAAATAATTAAAAAGTTACTTTGTCTCACTCAGTGAGCAAAATCGCATTTTGCTTACTGATTTCAGGCAGCAAAAACTACATGTTTGAGCTACTGAAGTGAAAAAGATTTTGTCAGACCCCTGGTGAATAAACCCAAAAGGTAGCCGTCATCAGTCATCTAAAATACATAATTGTCTTTGTCAAAGCCCAGCAGTAAAATACAAGAAGCTAAAAACAATACATCATTCTGAATTCACTAAAAAGCACTAACGATGCTTGGTATAATGTGTCAAGCAGCTCATAAGAGTTTACAGTTAAAAGATGAATGTGTGAGCCGGTGTAAGAGTGACCATTACAACATGACCGCGAAACTATGCAAACAGTGTGACCAAGTTACTATGGAACGCATTCCATTGGTAAAAGTGAGTTGTAACTCACTAAAATGTCGTTTGTACTGATTGGGGTGAAAAACTGTCATCGGTGGTAACTGTCATTTTCTTACTAGTCTTACTTATTCATACATTTATTCAAACTAGGCTGAGAATCAGCATTTTTTTAACGTTAAAATTACCTAAGACATTAGTTACCTCAAAACGCTCGCCCTACATACAGTGATCGACATACAAGTCATACACGTTTGGTTATAACGAAAAATGCATTAGAAACAATAACAATAATTCGACGAATAAAAACATAAAATAATGATGACATAGGTTAGTTGAGTTTTTACAGAAAAGCTAGTCACGATTAAAACGTCATATTTTATGATCACTTATCATGAATTCATCAGCAACGCATTCAAGAGCAAACTAATATTTTAATTCAATCAATTCCAAGTTTCACGCTAGAAAATTTTGTAATGTATTGTTTAAATCTGACATCTACCAACTGAACCCATGTGGTAGATTATATCCCACTCCCTCTCACCGAGAGGAGGCCTGTGTCCTAACAGTGGGAAAGTTATAGGCTGATAATCCTATATACTTCCGAAATTAAAGTTATTTTTAACTTTGTAGTGTTTTCTTGGAAGTCGGTTTTTTTTTTGTTAAAAAGTTTTTATTTCTCGCTTTTAAGTGGGTCTGTTTATAATGTGTCTAAGTTACAATAGCCTAATGTCAACTTGCCCAACGCCTTTTACAAAATATTGCTTTTCCCGATGCAGGGACGTTAATTGTTGAGGACTTCTCCTAGTACTCCACCATCAGCTCCATTTCACCATTCGCATTGTGACGAGCATAAATTGCTTAGCAACCATATTAAAGTTATCGAATCGCAACCAGTGAAATACTTATTATTAAGTAGTTACGTTGGCCATCTGTGGTCTTCTTCATCAGTTCCACTTCACCAAGTGGTTTTTATTAGAGCAAATGCATGAGTTACTGTAAAAAATACCCAAATCGCTATAGGTGTCCCTATAATATTTGAGGAGTTCCCTCAATTCCTCGTGGATCCCATCATCAGAACTGGATTTTGATAAAAATGGGACCAATCTGGAAGTATATCCTTTTAAATAAAAAAAGAATTTTCCAAATCGGTTTATAAATGACGGCGTACTGAGGTAACAAACATAAAAAAAATACAACCGAATTGAGAACCTCCTCCTTTTTTTGAAGTCGGTTAAAAAAGTGACTTTTCCTACAATAGTAGCACCATCTTTTCACAGGTATCACCGTATCACTGAATAGCTAACGAATATCGTCGTGTAACTGTTTACCTAACTTGTTGAGATTGCCTCTGTGCAAGTATGGCACTGCCTTTGGCAAATATATGGAAACCAAGGCTGGGTCACTCTGAGTTTTGAAATGTTAAATGAGTCGTGTCTGGGCTTCAAGGAGAATCAAACTCAAAGCATTTATTTCAATTAAACCATTTACAGGCACTTTTGAATTGTCAAGAAGTCGGTCAGTCGGAAAATATGAAGCTAGTTGCCCATTCCAAAGCGTACGTACTTATGGAGAAAAACGGCAAGAAACTCCATGGACACTCTTTTAAATTATATTTTTACATAAATATTAGTTACATCATTAATGTTGAATTAATATGTTAATGTGAGAACGATGTAAAAAAGACGTACGCGTTAAAAGCGTCCAGAGTACAGCAAATAGTAAGAATTTTGCAGAAGCTTAGGTATTATGAGGAGTTTAATGATTTTAAATTTAGCAGGCTTTTTCTGAGAAAATCGTTCTATTTGAGAAATTATCACGTGAAGTTTTGCTTTTTAGATAAAAATTACAAAATGCCGTCTCCTTCTCGTGTCGATTAACCGTCTACTCGAATTTTGTCCGACCAGTAGGTAAGTGGCCTACTTACGTAGGCTCATTATCATCAGACTTTAACAGTCCACAGCTGAACATTCTTCAATTACATACCATTTAGCTCGATTCTCGGCAACTCTCATCCAGCTGCTACCAGCCACCCTGCGAAGATCGTCGCTCCACCTAGCCTGAGGTCATCCTGCCTTACGTTTGCCGATTTGCGGTCTCCACTCAAGAACACGTCTACCCCAACTGTCATCGGTTTTACGGCTAATATGGCCGGCCCATTTTGTAGGCTTTTTTTTTTTTTTTTTGCGGATGGGAAATCATCAAATGACCCCTCCCGCTCTGGGTGGAGCGGAAGGGAGTGTCAGACTCTTACTGACTAAAACCCACCCGTGTTCCTTCCTTAGCCCTTTATGTTCCGGGCCAGCGGTAACCCTTTCGGACAATCCCGCTGACCCGGCAGTCATTCAGGTCCTTACACTCTACAAGTGAATTTGACAGATTTGTATACAAGGAGGTATTGTATAGGCTCTGTTTGCCTCGTTCAAGTCCTGGAAGGTGCAGCTGGTTGCCGTGGTTGTGCATGATGAGCGGGATAAAAGGTGAGTCATTTCTCGTGAAGTGTAAATGTGTTTGGAAAGTGGAAATTCAATATTTTGCTAAAGTAACATGTTGTTTTGTTATTATTATGAAATACAATAATTTAACAAAGCAAACTGTTTTAAAATTGAATCATAATGAACACATTTAATCGACAGACCGTAACAATATGCAAGAACTACAATACAAAACTACTAAAGTAATAAAATATAAATCAATCATACTATGTATGTTCCCATTTAAAGGCTCCTACAAACAGGCGCGACACGCGGCGCGAATCACGCACGACACAAAGGCACCACAAGTCGCGCAACGAGCGGTGCCTTTGTGTCGCGCGCGATTCGTGTCGCGTGTCGCGCCTGTTTGTAGGAGCCTTTAAACTTCAAAACTTCCGAAAACAGTTCTTTTAATACAAACGTAGCAACAAAAACACATACACTTGACATTAAACAATTAACAACTGACATTTAAACAAACAACAGTTGCACATGACGAATTAGAAAATGGTACGAAACGAAAACGTACGGAATGCTCGAACAGATGCGTTTGCGCAAGATGAACATCGAAAGTGACCGACGATGAGCTGCCGTGACGATGTACCGTCTGCACCGGTATAAAATCCATGTTTGTATATGTATAGTCGACCTCGAAATTACGTTACCACTTTTGACAACAATAAAATTATTCGTAGTACCAAGGATATTTTGACACTTGACTGACATTGACAGGCTGTTTAAATTATATTAAAACAAACAGGGTCGCGGCGTTAGTTCCGATTTTGGCCACGCGCAACAAGAACCGTGTAAAATTATAAGTTGAAACTTCACTAAGGTTCAAATTTTATCTATCCGTGACACACAAAAATAGACAATTGTCGTTTCATAACGTGTCATTCAGCCTTAGGATGGTAAAGCATTTACGAAGTCGATTATACGGCTTTATTTTAATTTAGGAATAGCTTTTGAGTTTTTTTGACAGTGATTCATGTTCGTAGAATATTGTGGATAATTGCCATTTTTTGCTGTGTGCAGTCTGCTATTGAATCCGTCAAAATGGAGTCGTTGATTCAAGGATAACTTTGTCGAAGATTCATTCTAGGAATTTAAGATTAGCAACTTTATAGGTATTAGAGCAGGAACAAGATATGTTACAAACATGGTTTCTCGTAAAGGGATGCCCCTTGGATTTAACTTCTTTTTATTTTCCATGCTACCTACGTTAACTACCATACCTAATGTTAAAAATATAAAGCCTTGTGATAGACAGACGGAGAGACGGCCATAGGCTTTGCAGACGATTTACAATAGGTAGGTACTCAATATACATAAGTTTTAGAGTGTTTCAAGTCATAATTCATCGAGTGTTTCTTACTTCTTATGTTTTTCCTCCATCTCCCTTAATACCTTTTCCTTCCATGTCTCTTCCAACATTTAGCTTTGGAAATCAATGCCTACCCAGCGTGATCTTTTTGCGTGATCTTTCAAATCTGGTCTGTCTGCTGATTCTTGAACCTCGTTTCGCATGCTTGTAGCAATACACGGGTGGGGCTGATGCTCAGTAGGTATTACAGGTTCATTAAAGGTTAATTACTTTATTACACGTAACTTTTCTCTGTTAATTAGTTCCTCACGGAACGAAATAGCTAGTTACGAGACAGTTATTGCGATGAACGTTTGATGTATCCATGTCGCTTCGGTATTTCATGCTTGATGAACAAGAGGTGCTGCTTTCATGCATTCTGTGATTAAATGGCTGTCAGCGACTTTGTAGAAGGAGAAATGATAGCTCTATTGATGTCTACACCTTCCTGAAATTATACTTCTGTAAAACGGCCTTCTTTCCCTCTTTTCATTTGTTTTTTCTACTGTCTTCTTAGATGAGTCAGGTTTTAGGTCCAGTTACTGTTCATTTAAAAATAGAAATAATAGGTAGGTTTTATTTTATTTGATAATAAATGGTTGAACGATTTCGTGTTTAGTGCAAATATTTGTAGGACAAAGGAAAGTTTTTTAAAAGCTATCATAATAAAGTGTATTTTTCGCTCAATTTGGGTGTCACTTTCCTCTGCTAGTGATCTAGTTTATGTTAAAAACAAATTTACTGTTTCAACTTTCCACTGCATTATTCCGTATTGCTCATTAACACCACGAAACTAAGGAAACTATGTCTTTTTTCATTCTTTTCACGTGTTCTTTCTTTCATTGTTTATTTTCGAGGGTTTTCGTTCCATTGTAAGCACGTATTCTTGTTCTTCGTGTCGCTGGCACGACAGTATTTTACATCTTGTTGGCCCAAAACTTCGCCACTTCCACAGCGTTTTCGGTGATCGGTGACAGTGCAGAGGTCACTTTGACTGCATGTTTTGGTCAGGTTGCCAGTTGCCTGCAGGTCCTCTTATCCTTCTGGATCTCAACAAAGGCAGTACACTAGGTGCATCGCGGTTTTTGCGACACAGCTCCACATCCACCCACACCCAGCTACCTTTCTGTCTGCTTCTATTTTACCTGCTAGATAGTTTGTAGAGTAAAATATATCACCATTTTTATTTTGTGCCAATTAATTTTGATATTTATTTCGCACTTACTTTCATTGGTTTTATTTAGACTGAGTAGTTGCGTCATTAATTGAATTCGGTTTAGAATCTAAGACACGACATGGTAGCCTAGAATTTTGATTTCCGTTTTCTATTAGAAATTCATAGTAATGGACTATATTTCGAGTAAATTTGAAATTTAAAAATGGTTAACGATTTTATTAATCGAATCGGTTTCAAAATTATCCTTTCAAAAACTTTCGATTATTTCTTTATCTAAAACGTCTTTCGATTTCTTGAACACACAAATAAAGACATTTTTACAAGGAAACAAAGATTGTAGGTATTTTTCAGAAATATATAATATGTCTTACATATTCATAAGGCTAAAGTAACTTTTGCTATGTTAGATTACTACCGTAACTAAGTGGTAAAATCTAAATACTAAAAACACGCGATGATTAAAGTTTTCAACTATAAATAATAACCAAATCATCCAATAAGTGCTCTTAGAGATTGAATTGATTTCTACAATCAATTTAACTAACAAAGCAGTTTTACAATTAAAACTTGTAAAGGTAAATGGTGCCTTATTAAAAGAATTAAATTAAGAGGATAATCAACAGTTATAATTATAGTTATTTATGTATTTTTAATTTTGTACAGACGCCAGCACGTTAAGCTACTGCAATCTGTCAAATTATTATAATATTTTCAACTGTATCGTTAAAGCATAAGGTTTATAGTTGATTGGGAAAATTTTACAGTTTCGGGTAGCTTGATGTGCTGGCGTTTGTACCTATAGGTAATGTGCGGTTTTAACAACGTTAGAAGATAAAATATCATCATTCTCCTTTCCTTATCCCATTCTTTTTAGGGTCAGTGCAACATATCTTTTTCTCCAATAGGTACTTCTCTATTAATAAACTATTTTATTTTTTGCTAGCCAGCCTTAATGTCCTTTACAAAGCCCATCCATCTTTTTTGGTCTTCCCTTATTATTGCCATCCACATTCTTTCTCAAACTTTCCTCACATTTTAGGAATGATTCCTCCTTCAAAGGTGTGTTGGTGTAACAATTTGTCGTGTTTTGTGCTTTAAATCTAGCTCACCTATAACCAAGACCTCACCAAACCCCATAACATACGCCACATAGATCGCGTGTGTACAAATAGTTCTATATATTTCGGCCTACTGAAACTGGTCTGCTCACGCGACTGACGCTGCAATCCGTACGTAACGCTACGAAATCGCCCAGATGACAGCGATTTATTTGCCATATGCACACATTACCTACGAGCAATTTGGTGGAGATGTCGAAAGCGAAAATTTGCGTGTGGTTGTTTAGTTTGTCAGTTTATATGATGATTGTGGTAATCTTGTAATCGTAAGTAGGTTGTTTTATGGTATACTTACGGATAGTTTATTTATGTTTTTTTATTACATTTTGCTACTGTAGCTGTAGTTATAAAAGATTTAATACCGCAGTCACAACTGAGGGGCAATTCTCGTAATTTTAAGAACGTTCAAAGTCTGAACGCTGTCGCAATCTGTCAAAAATAGCGCAAATTTCTCAAAAAAATTGTCAAATTTTTGAGACATTTGTTACGTAGGTTTTGTACGTTTTAAATTACGAGAGTTGTCTACAGGTGGATGATATGACTGAAACATTATTTTGATTATATTTCACTGGCGCTAGTTATTGGTTTATTAACCCTAAGCCTGGGACTTATCCCTTAGTTTTGTTTTATGATAGCCAGAAAAGGAGAAGGTAAGTTGTAGGAACTATTACTTATTTGTCGAAAACCACATAGTAGCAGTAAACTAAGATCGTAATGATGCGCATTCCGCGTTATCAGATATACGCAAATTACCATTATTTCTAGCTCAATGTTAATAGAAACCCTACTCTCACCCATTCTTATAAGTTGCTTAACCCCTTAGGCTCCGTTTATGAGACACAATTGATTTTCTATTGTTTCGTGACCCATCGGTCACGCGCGGAGATTAGCGACTGTGTTATAATACATTTTTGACGTTTAAAAGTCACTTAACTTTGATACATAATCGTTTATAAATAAATCCCTTTTAATCAGGTAGGTACTTAATAATTAGGTATGTATTATTGATAAACGACACTAATTCTTCTTCTTCTTAGCGTGTCGATAGCAATCTAAATATACTCGGCCCAGAATTCGGCCACTTGTTTGGCGCCTCCACCAGCGTCCATCAGCTCCTGCAACGTGCAACTGACAGGACACGCAGGACACGACATTAAGAGTCCCATCGTTTGTGGAACAGCACCACATTTACACTCCAAGGTGGAGTCGTCTATGAATCTCCACCTGAACAGGTTTTCCTTGCTTCGGCCAACCTGGGTCCGGAGTCTGTTTAAAGACTTCCATGTTACCCAAGGTAGCAGTTATTACAAAACACCCGGCAACATCCTTAACTTATAATATGCAAACTTAATTTCCTTCAATCATGATGCAACGACCAACCAACATACCAAGACCTGCAAAAAACACTATTTTACTCCACAAGGCAGGTCAAGGGACACTGGCCCTTAATTATATTCGGATCGTGGTTAGGTAGGATGTGTGCTGAATTATAAAAGCGACATACAAAATTGGCCTCTAGGGATACGTGCAATTATTTGAGGGTTCCCAGTACAAATGACTTCTGTATGTATGTCGTATGTATGTACGTAATAGTATTGTTTTCTAGTTATGCGGTCACTGGCATTAACTTTTTGGTCAATAACACGATGAGTAGGTACATATTATCTGATATTTCGCCCACTCCTGGTGTGTATGATAAATTGATGGTAGGTAACAAATGTTTTGGGTCTTGCTTCAGGTGATAGATTGGGATAAACTGTCAAGCATTAGTCATTTAAATATTATTTTGTTATTGAATCCATCACAGCTGTGTACTTACTTTACCATTAAAAATAATTACCTGTGCCTTAAACTAAGCTCAGACAAAAGTTTATTTTAAATGTGACAAGGTTGTAGGTAGTTAAAAGTTTTTCGTTTAGGACGAAGTCAAAGAGCAAAAATTTTTTACGAAAAGATAATGCATATTTTCTACAGCTTTCAAGCAATAAATAACACTCAATAGTTTTTGGAATTGTTGAAACGCTTTATTTCAATCTCTAAAAAACCGGCCAAGTGCGAGTCGGACTCGCGCACCGAGGGTTCCGTACAAATTTATAGGTTCCTATGTAACTACTTTACGGTTTTCGGATTTTTCCCTTTACTTGTGCTACATGACATTGCTTCTTGCCAAATTTCATGATTCTAGGTCAACGGGAAGAAGGTGCCCTATAGGTTTTGAGTCTCTTGCGGGTTTCAAAATATGCTGCATAAACGGAACATAAACGCCCGTATCTTTTGATTGCGTTGACTTAGAAGTTTGATTTTTTCACTGCTTCAAGGGATTGTAGTTTGAGTATTCGATATTAATTTCAACATGATAACACATGATAACAAAAGGGTCTTGACAGACGGACAGACAGACGGAAAACGAAGTGACCTTATAACGGTTCCGTTTTTCCTTTTGAGGTACGGAACCCTAAAAAGTACTCTTTCTAAAAAAGTTTTGAAGCTAGAAGCTTTGAAAAATTAATAAAAAATGGTAGAGCAATTTGGAGTCTTTGGTCAACTGTAGAAAACTGAATGGTAAATCGGGTATCCCCACGAATATCTATGGGTATCCCAATATGTAGATATGAACTACACTAGTATGCAAATCATATGATCACCAATTTGTGTAGCAATAAAAAACGCACAAACAAATTACTTATCCATAATATTAAAATTATCTTCCGCATACATCACATTATGGGACATTGGCCTTCCATTTAGGCGAGACATCTATAAAAATACTGCCCAATAAAATATCGTAAAAACCGGCAAAACCAGTAGAATGTTGCGCATATCTGAGTACCTAATAATGTTGTCGATATTTTATGATTTCTGTTTCGGTAAGGTCCGGTAAGGTTCGGGCTTGTTCGTGAGTCATGGTGGCCACCGTGGCCACTTTCTTGCAAAACTTTGATTACTCACTGCAGTTACGAAAGGGTTAAAATAGTTGGATGCAATTTTGGTAATTGTGGTGTAAACTGTGGCATGTTAGGGTAACGATATTTGTACATTCTAGGAACAGTAGTTATCTAGCTAGTTGGCAGGCTCCCAAGTCTGTTACATTTTGCAATCTTTGTAAAATTGTCAGTCTGGTCATTGGCTGTCTGGGGCCCAAGTCTGCTATTTTTATAAACTCGTCATTCCAACACGATCCCATTGTCATCTGCTAAATTCATAATGGTCGATCATTGGTCGGTCAATGGCACAGAACATATATACGATTCTCGTAACGAATTAAAAGCAATGACTGCACAATGACGTTCTAACTGTAGGTCACTGATCAAAGGAACTCAAAATTTTAGCAAATTAACGCCTAAGTTAGTCATTCATTTGTTATTATGTACGAGATTACCATTCTATGCCATTTCTTTCAATGGAGTGTCAGTGGTTGACCATTGGAAAGTCATAATGGCGCCATTATATTAGTAGATTACCAAACTTGTAAAAATCAACAATTATATTCATTTCTGTAAATTGATCCAATAAAACACTTTTACACGTCAAAAATAAATAAGTTTTTAAAACTAGACGAGTTCGATTTTTCCTCACCGACTACTTAGGGAAGAAAGACCGAAAAAACTCAGAGGAGGTCACACACCTCAGGCATTAAGTCCGCCTTTGTACAGTATTTCTTTTACTTGTGCATACAGTTTTAATAAATAAATAATGACGCCATTATATTAGTAGATTACCAAACTTGTCAAAATCAACAATTATGAAATCAATGATAGACCATTCTGACACTTGTAATAGCAGACTTGAGGCCCGGTCTGTTGTTGTCTGCTTGTTGTCTCTTTTATCAGTTCTTTCAACATCTATCAATTTCTTCTATGTTATCTTTCCTGGATGATAAATCGTTTATTTAATGCACTCAAAAGAAATAGCTGCACAATACACAATAGTACAATAATAAGATCTCTAGAAGAGAGATTTTCGGAATCTGCATTCGCTGGTCCACTTTGTATGATAAATCGGATACTCTAACTACCTTTTGTCTCTAAACAGCACTGCCGCTGTTTCGTTTAAAAGGATAGCGAAACATTTTTGACGTGACAACGTCTTAAATTAGGTTGCGGCTGGGAGTCACTTATGAAAAAGTGTAACGCTCGGTAACGTTACGATGAGTCACCGAACGAGAGAGAGGCCCGCCGAATGCCTTGCGTCTCTCTCCCACTCAACTATCATTCAATTCCTTGTTCCTATTGTGCAATTTAATTATATTCATATCAATAAATATTCTACCGAGAAAAAGACGTTGTCACGTAAAATCTTCGCCCGTAAAACCGACTTTACAGGCAACCATTTTTTTTTACCCGTCAACGATTCGGGAAGTCTCTTGATGTGCTTAGTAGATTTCGGTAAGTTGGTAGAGAATTGTTTTCTTGCCCTTATCCAGGGTCGGCACAACATTTCTTTTGGGGCCCGTGGCTATATAAATAATAAAAGCCGCAGAGATCGATCGATCAGGTTAAGCTACGCTTGCCACGGTTGGTCTGTGGATGACCATCTTTACATACCGTGACCCCTCCGTGCCTCGGAAAGCACGTTAAGCTGTTGGTCCCGGCTGTCATTCGTGGATCTTTGACAGTTGATACGGGTAGTCAGAAGCCCTTAAGTCTGACAACCAGTCTTACCAAGGGGTATCGTATAACCCAGTAACTGGGTTGTGAAGGTCAGATAGGCAGTCGCTCCATGATAAAAACCCGTAATCAGCTGCATCCGGTTAGACTGAAAGCCGACCCCAACATAGTTGGGAAAAGGCTAGGCAGATGATGACTTTTCTCTAAGTCGTCATTTGGGTAAGCACCCCCTTTCTAGCTCTATCATCTTTCTCAGAGTCCATCCATCGTCAACATTCATACTTAAAATTTTCCTGACGACTTTTATAAAAAAAAATGTTCTTTCATTATCCATCCATCCATACTAATATTATAAATGCGAAAGTGTGTCTGTCTGTCTGTTACCTCTTCACGCTTAAACCGCTAAACCGATTTAAATGAAATTTGGTATAGAGATAGTTTGAGTCCCGGGACAGGACATAGGATAGTTTTTATCCCAATATTCCCACGGCACTTATGCGGGTGAAGCCGCGGAGCGCTGCTAATCCTAACTTCCTAACTAATATTATAAATGCGAAAGTAAGTTTGTTTGTTACCTTTTCACGCCTAAACCACTGAACCGATCATTCTGTTTTGCATATACGTTGTCAGTTGTACAGAAACGGACATAGGGTACCTTTCATCCCGAAAAAAAGTGCTGTTCCCGAAGAAAACAACAATAATGTTATTATGATAATAGATAGCGCCACGTGTCTTTCGAACGGGATCGACACTTACCTATGCGGTTGAAACCGCGGGGCGCTGCTAGTTATCCTATACTTTCCAAGCCTAAAGAGTAATCAGGTACACTTTTGAAGACTGCCACCTTAAACTCGAAGGGTAACAGCACATTGCAAACATTGTTTGGCAACATTGTTTGCCGTATTTTTTCTGCATGATAATCCGATTAATTGGCTAAAAATAGGTGTATAACGGCTAACTGTATCAACACTGATCGATGCGTTACGGTCCGTGAAGTGATTAATGTAATTAACACTACCTTCTACCAATTTACGCAGAATTCGGTGTTGGTTAAAGGACTGAAATGTTTGATGTTTATAGTATTGGTTTCTTGGAAATGAGTTCTTCTTCAGTAGGACCAATATTTAGTAGTTATTCATTAGAGACTGGGGGTTTATTTGTAGACTTTTCTTACAGTTAGGTAGGTTTCTTTTACTCATAATTTTAAGCAATTTTTATAAATTAACCCCTAATCTCGAATGAATTAACTACTAAATATTGATCCTTCTGAAGTAGAAGTTATTTTTTTTTTTTAAACGTTGCCCCACTCTATGAATTTCTCCTGTATTGTGGGTGCGTTTACAAACATTGAAACTCACATACACAAACAGCCAGACCCGGAACAACTACTTGTAGGTCATACAAATATTTGTTCCGTGCGGGAATCGAACCCGCAACACGCAGCGCAGCAGTCAATAGCTTAACCACTGCGCCAATCGTGCCGTCAATTTGGTTAGACACACTAGCAGCTAATTAGCTGATGCGTGTGTTTCGTATAGCTTGGAGATATTTAGTCTGTCCAGTCGATTCTTGAAGCAGTTCAGTGTGGTGTATGATTCATAAATAGTATTTGCAAAATTTAAAAACATGAAGACATTAGCTCCCCTAAAGTTAGTTATTCGAATGTTAGGATTCTCCAAATCAGTAATTTCGTTGAAGTATTTGGAAGTAGGTAAATCCATGGTTCTGGGCCTACGAGCTGTGCAAAGTATGAATAAAATTACTGCTTTGTAGGTACAACAGCATTGTCGTGTGGTTAAAGGGACCTACTAAGACATAAACATGCCACACGTGACCGGTAGTGGTCCCCCGTTCCTGGCATTATGTTCAGAATTTAATGCGAACTTATGAGGAACTTATGTGACGTCAATTGTCTCATCATTAGTATTCTAAACAGATGGGATGATTCTCTTGTAGCATGTAGCTATCGGATAACTGTTGATTTAGATAAGGTAGTGAGAAATGGAATCAAACATTTACAGATTTTTGACATCTAATGAAGTGAATTCATATATTTTTTGATTATTCACATAATAATGTTTTAAAGACCACAATATGTTTTGGTTAGTAGTTAGGTACTAACTATATCGCGCCAATAATGTCGTTACGTGTTTCCACTTATTGTAATAAAAAGTTGTTATAGAATGCTTTAAATTGATTATATCTTTTGATCAACTGAAGCAATTGCGATGAAACAAAGACTAATCACTTCTCTGACTTCTTCGCTTTATTTTTGATTATAAAAATGAACCATATAGGTTTGGTACTTTTTACGTTGAACCTGTTCAAATAGATAATCTCTCACATCCAAACAGACAAAAATTCCAAAAATTTATGAAATGGCATCTGTTGGATGACACTCCAACTGTATTTTTTTTTTCAATGTTCAGAAACGCCTCGACTACAGATTTATAATAAGTATAGAATTGATATAGATATGAACTGAATGAGTCACATTGGCACTTGTCAGTATTTGAACCCACAAACTCGTACCTAGGTACATGAGAGGCGAGCTCTTAGCCACTGACATCACGACGAATTGCCGTATAATTTTAGTTAAAGTTAAAAAGGAAATAGAGGTTCATTTGTTTAAACTCATCTTCAAATAGAGATATACGTTTACAAAACTATTAAAATAAAACCAATAAAGCGTCCTTGATTGGTCATAATCCGATGATGACATTGCATGCATGCGGAGCGAAAGTTCTAACAGTATTCAAATATCAAAGAGTTAAATTGCACGGATATTATATCTAACCATAGTGCTTTAGACTAAAACTAACAAACCGAGCCAAAAGGAACATTGTAATATTTACATACTGTGCTGTGACGACCTCAAATCTGTGTGAAACTTGAAAACTAGAGGTGGGATGATTTGATTCCTGCTTAATGATGGCCGAATATTCGGAGTTAATTGAAACAGTATGATTTTACATCACGTCTGTATTAAGCCAAAATGGCAGAGGTATATGGTAAACCCTCAATTTTCTAGTTATATTTAAATCCCACTGTAATAGAGGGTGAGCCTATTTTGTTCAACTAGACAAAAATCAACAAAAAAAAAAACAATGAAAATTACCAGATAAAAAATCCAATAACACAACGTCACAAAATACAGATAGTAACAACGTGCTCAGTCACGTTTCTAAATTAATTACTTAATAATTTTATTTTATAAATTATTAATTTATGTTATTATTTGGAAGATGATATTTCCGTTCTAAGCTGTTTTTAATTTTATGAAACCACTCACTAAGCTCTTGAATGTTGAAATATCGTAGTATTCTAATTTACTAAATACATATTTTATCTTCAAGACATGAGGCGGAAGTTTTAAGTATGTTTATTACCAATGTCTGTTTATGGTATGATGTATTTCTACATCTCATTAAATTAAAATCTTCTCTCTCTTGCACTCATCAGCATAGTTATCAGATCTTTGGGCTATAGCAGTCTACTGCTGGACATAGGCTGTTCCAATTCTGAATGCACGTCATTGTGGTCGCTCCTCATTTCTTCTAATACATCCTTTACTAGCCATTTATACAAAAACCACACTAAATATTAATCCCCTAACCTATATTTCACATTTTTATTCCTAATATCCGAATATTCATCCAAGCCGAATATTCAGAACGCGCCGAATATTTCAGCCCATCTCTAGCCAAATCCTAAACTTCACGGAAATCAATACCTCAAAGACAAAGCGCAGCTATACGTCACCGGATACCGGTTTGACCATTGAATATGTGACTGACAGTCCGTTACGACATTGAATACCTAGCTTTATAGTAATTATAGGAACGGCTGGAATGTTTGCTAGTTTTGTAACTGCAGTTTTAATTGTTTGAGGATTTCGATTCGGTTCTCTCGGTAACCTAGACTGTTTTGTTGGTACCGTTGATTTTGAGTAAGTAGTTAAAAAGTTTAGAAGCTATCACAACTAAAGTACTTATTCCCCAACCGTTTCCCAACTGTGTTGGGGTCGGCTTCTAGTCTAACCTGATGCAGCTGAAGACCAGCACCACTAAAGTATATGCTGAAATAGTCCAGAATATTTTTAGGAAGACCACAAGAAAGACATAGATTTACAATTTTTTTTTTTTTCATTAGAAGACAAACAATAAAGTGGTATAGTAGTATATGAAAATGGTAAAAGATATCTAATAAAAAACCGGCCAAGTGCGAGTCGGACTCGCACATGAAAGGTTTCCGTGATCCGGACCAGACCCCTGCCGGACGGCGCGTACGTGTTCCACGCGCGCCTGAAAGAGATGTCAGCAACAGAGATGGGGCTCGCTGGGGCCGAAGCCTGCCGGGGCAGCGGGATTGTCCGAAAGGGTTACCGCTAACCCGGAACATAAACGACTAAGGAAGGAACACGGGTGGGTTTTAGTCAGTAAGAGTCTGACACTCCCTTCCGCTCCGCCCAGAGCGGGAGGGGGTCATTTGATGATTTCCCATCCGAAAAAAAAAAAAAAAGTGTTCCGTGCCACAAGGCAAAAAACGCCGAAATCACAGATATAATATAATATAGGTATGCTTTTTTAGGGTACAGAACCCTAAAAAAGCATAAATGTTATATGTTTTGGATCTTCGCACCAGGTTCAAAGTCCTAGAACCGGTGACCTGCTCCCAATGAGTCTCAATATTAGTTTTGTGTGAGGGTCTACAGTTATAGGCATTTTCGTTTATAATCGAAGGTAACCAAGATCCTTCAATACATTCTTGCTCCGATTTCCGAAGCAACCAAAACACAAATAGCAAATTAACTAAAACCAATCGTCTCAAAATTCAGAGCTAACATAGAAACAAGCGGCAACATAACATCATTCTTTCATGAATCTTAATTGAAGAATTATCTCTGTAAGCGATGCTCCAAGAATCTCGCAGATCACCATAGTGAAAACTAATTAGCATACTCTAACTTTTTACTTTTACCTGTTAATAGAGATGTATACGATAAAGTCGCCAGAGTGTAACACACACGTTGCACCCGAGAACGCGTTATTTCTTATTTCATTGATCGCACGCGCCGGTATGTATTCTAAAAAGGACACGATGAATACGGTTAGCAGTTTGACATGCTTAGGTTGTGTGACATGATACACTAGTTCCCTAGCTTTTGTTTTAGTCACATGAGTAGACAATTCAGTTTAATAAACAGTTGCTTCAAGATGGGGGATTATCCAATGATATCATATTAAAGAGGTAGATATGGCACTAGCGCGCGCAAATTGTTGCAGACAAATTCAGACAATTGTTGTAATTTCATTGTTGCTATCTCTTTCTGTGTCACACGTTATCTATCGCAGTTGGAGTTGTAAGTCTTTGTAATAACAACGCAACAACAGAGAACGTCGCTCAGTATGAACGTAGCGTATCTTTCCTTTATAATATAATTGGGATTATTTGATCGAAATTGGAAAACATGAAAAGAAAACGATTGATTTTAAGGTAGGTAGTTCCAATGGAAAAGCTACAGGGCTTAGATAAATCTAGAGAAAACTATCAAAGGTTTTGTCAAGCTACAGTGAGTACGGTGTAGAGTAAAATTATGTATTCTATGTATATATTTTTACTTAGTTTAGGAGGCCTAAAAAGGCCACTTTGGCAGAATCATAAAAAGATAACATAATGGACAGTTAACCGTTAAGTTAATCGTATCAAATCCCATTGGTGAAGCATTTTTTCAGTTTTTTTATGTCTGTTCTAAAATACCAATCAATCCGATCCAAATCCAATCCCAATCTCTTTGCTTATACCTACGTAGTGCAGCGAAAAAAGAAAAACACGGACTGTCTTCGCCATATTATATTTCTTATTGTTATCCTTTTATGATTCTCCAAAGTGGCCTTTTTAGGCCCCTAGGAGCTAGCTGTCCAATCTGTTTTAGTACAATCAACGGTGCAGATTCCCTTGTTCACAAACTAAACTAAATTTAAGTTCAGTGCATCATTTTTTTCTTTCTCATTATGAAAAGGACAGAAGATACATTTTAGTTTAGTTCTGTCAAATTAATCCGCGGCTTGACAGTACTCCATACAAGTTCAGACGTGATTAAAGACTTGCCTACTTAAATTACGTTAATTTACGTCAGGCGTTGATTAATTTAAAAAATAATGAATAATATATTGTTGTTTGTTTGTTGTTGTTGTTTGTTGTTGTTGTATATATTGTTTTTTATTTAATAAGTGATCATGTATGATTGTGTCTTCACTGAATTATGGATCTTGAAAGGATAGGCAACCGTTTTTCTGGTAGCGTTCATTCGCATTTGGCAGAACCATAACATTACAGACCTGCGGGGTAACTGCGTAACACACTATCAGTAGCAATGGGTTTCATTTTGACAGTTCAACAACATTCATTGCGTTATTTACGTTGTTGAGCATCATGACAATGACTTCAAAATTATTCAGATTGAGATTTATAGTTTGTTACGCAATTAGGGTGCTGTTCCAGAATGTCCGAATAACCACTGCTCCTCACCAAAAACACTGAATTTATCCGTAGATAATGGAAAAGGCCCTAAGAGGGATAGGTATTTTATCCTCAAATTTAGGTAAATCATCAGGCCTAGCCTTTTCCCAACTATGTTGGGGTCGGCTTCCAGTTTAATCGGATACAGCTGAATACCAGTATTTTACATGGAGCGACTGCGAATTAAAAATGCACAGAGTAAATAAATTAAGTAAGTAAATAATAAGTCATTCATTACATGAATCAACATAGCATAACGTAACCTAACTATGCCACACAATAATTGTTTCTCTCAGGTGGCTTGAATGAATATTTTATAAGTGAAATGCATTGCAACGGATATGCAATATTACATTATAAACAAACGGTAATGGGACGTGCATGTGTGTGTGAGTGAGACGTGCTTATGTGTGAGCGACGTGTGGGAGTGAGAGGTGTGACGGGAAATTATGAAATCAGGTGCTGGTGACGCGTTGATGGAAGGATATTGAGTTTATGTTTTATGTAGGTGGAAGCTTGTATCCTGAGGTATGACTAATGGATGGGAAGGTTTAGGTTTAATTTCGGTACATTGATTCCATATTTAATTTTTAGGAAAACCATTCTAATGGTCAATTCCTATAATTTAAGGACAGTAATGGTTAAAATTAAGACTACTTTCTTCTACTAATTAAGCAAAGACCTCATAGCTTTGCATAGTACCTACTACACTCCCACATCAGACATGGAAGTATAGCTATCACAAGTAAAATTAGCTTAGGAAACTATTTATATGTCCAGTTCGGCAATAAAAAAAGCAACAACTCACGAAAAAAAAAAACAACTGGTTCCCATGTCTCGCAAATTACCATAAACAATCTAATTAATTTTAAAACCTTGAACGAAAGCAAAAGGCTTTCAACATTAACAAATTAAAGAACACTCGATATGTAAATCGGATGGCATTCGGTTAGTAGGTCAGACGACCGGTTGGGTCGGTAAGACCGCCCTACTAACGCATTCCTATAATAAACGAGTAGTTGTCGATTTTACGATCTTTTTACGTTGATAAGCCTTATCTTTTACGTTTATAGAGCTTGGCTAATGATGGTATACTGAATTGAGAAAGTGGTGAGAAAAGCTCATCACACCTAATACACGATGTATTAGGTGTGATGAGCTTTTCTCACCTTTCAAATACAGTTTCAGCGTGTTGCTTATCTTTGAATGACCTTTTTTTTTGGGTGGGAAGTTATCAAATAACTTTTCTCGCTCTGGGCGGAGAGGGCGTGTCAGACTAATGGGTACTGACTAAAACCCCGTGTTCCTTCAGTTACCAGGGGCCACGGTATCTCTTTCGAACGGTTCACCCTTGTTTGGTATAACAACGTTTTGTCGAAAATCGCTTCGGCTAATTTTAGTTACAATAAAGTCATTTCGTATAATTATTTATTTGACCGAATAATTAATTGGTAGATTTTTATTTAGCATATTTATTTCTTTGAAAAAATGTCATTTGACCGAATTTTCACATGCACTAATTTTATTTAAACTAATGTTTTTCACTAGATTAATAATGATTTAGTCGAAAGATCGTATCAAATATTCAGTTGAGCCCAGGGCACCCCGAGGTTCGGTTTGGTTAGGTTACTTTAAACCCTTTACACAGAAATAGGAGCCCCGCGAAGCGGGGCTACGCCGACATAGGATGCAAGAGCGAGCGAAGGGCACCCCGAGGTTTGGTTTGGTTAGTTTACTTTAAACCCTTTACACAGAAATAGGAGCCCCGCGAAGCGGGGCTACGTCGACATAGGATGCAAGAGCAAAGGAAGGGCACCCCGAGGTTCGGTTTGGTTAGGTTACTTTAAACCCTTTACACAGAAATAGGAGCCCCGCGAAGCGTGTGTGTGTCTGTGGTGTGTGTTCAAGTAACATAACCAAACCGAACCTCGGGGTGCCCTTCCCTTGCTCTTGCATCCTATGTCGACGTAGCCCCGCTTCGCGGGGCTCCTATTTCTGTGTAAAGGGTTTAAAGTAACCTAACCAAACCGAACCTCGGGGTGCCCTTCGCTCGCTCTTGCATCCTATGTCGACGTAGCTCCGCTTCGCGGGGCTCCTATTTCTGTGTAAAGGGTTTAAAGTAACCTAACCAAACCGAACCTCGGGGTGCCCTTCGCTCGCTCATGCATCCTATGTCGACGTAGCTCCGCTTCGCGGGGCTCCTACTTTTGTGTAAAGGGTGTAAAGTAACCTAACCAAACCGAACCTCGGGGTGCCCTTCGCTCGCTCATGCATCCTATGTCGACGTAGCTCCGCTTCGCGGGGCTCCTACTTTTGTGTAAAGGGTGTAAAGTAACCTAACCAAACCGAACCTCGGGGTGCCCTTCGCTCGCTCATGCATCCTATGTCGACGTAGCCCCGCTTCGCGGGGCTCCTATTTACCGACTTCAAAAAAAAGGAGGTTATCAATTCGATACGTATGTATGTAATATTATTGGAATTGCATTATATTCACATATGACAATCTATTAGGGCTTCCAAACAAATATACAAAATTTTATAGACGTATGTATGTATGTATGTTTGTCCACGCATATCTCCGTAACTATTTATCGGATCGTGACCATTCTTTTTTTATTGGCTTACATTTACTTCAACTTAGGGAACAGTGCAAGTTTCATCAAAATCGATTCAGTAATTTTCAAGATATGGACTAAGACGTGAAAGTGTGACGGCCTGGCTTATTGATACGAGCTACGGGTGTAGTGTCAAAGGGAAAACATCTCAAAACCTTGGTCAAATTCTAGTGCAACAACTAAAAATTACCAAATAAAAAGTAATTTAAAAAAATTAAACCGATTTCAAAAAGAAATTAACTCAAAATTATGAAATAACTTTAATTTCGGAAGTCGGTGGCGAAAAACTAAAATACAGATCCCAAGACACCGACTTCCGAAATTAAAGTTATTTCATAATTTTGAGTTAATTTCTTTTTGAAGTCGGCTTAATTTTTTTAAATTACTTTTTTTTTGTGTAAAGGGTTTAAAGTAACCTAACCATTTTTTTTTTTTTTTTTTTACGTGGAGAAATGCTCATGCATTCTGCACTACCACGGGGAGATAGTGCAGTTATGTGGGACTCTAACCCACTAAAACTCCACGGTGTCCTCCTCTGCTGCTTATGGCGGGAACACGGGCACGCGTTAGCACTCATCCGTGAACCCGCCGCGGCTGTCCGTCACCGGACCCTTCTCCGGGGAGTACTCCCCATCACCGGCGCACCAGAACACATAGCACGCCGTGACCACCCCAGGGACCAAACCAGCACATGGACGCCAGACGACCCCGTCTCTGCCACCCTTGGTCCCCTTGCGACGGGTCAGGTCATTGGCCCCGCCGCCTGCCAATTTTCGGCCGCAGAGGATAGGGAGAGTGGCCAACGTCATACCAACACTCCTCTTCCCCTGCGGCCCCACCGCGTCCGCCATCGAATGGTGGCGACCCCGTCAAGGCCGCGGAAGGTAGGGAGAGCGGCGCACCGTAATACCGGCACTCCTCTCCCGCCGCGGCCTGCAACCCTCAGCCGCGATGCCTCCCGTACGACATCGCGGCCCGCCTCAGTTGCGATGTCGCCCAAGCGGCACCGCAACCTACATGTTGGCCGCTACGTCGTCGGCTTGTCGGCAAAAGCCCTGACGAGTGGCCCCTCCTCGGGTTCCTCTTCGCTTCACCGTGGTTGTCCAAGCCACGGCTACTGAGCCCCCCCCGCCTCGACAATGCGGGAACCCACCGGGGGGGAAAGTAACCTAACCAAACCGAACCTCGGGGTGCCCTTCGCTCGCTCATGCATCCTATGTCGACGTAGCCCCGCTTCGCGGGGCTCCTATTTCTGTGTAAAGGGTTTAAAGTAACCTAACCAAACCGAACCTCGGGGTGCCCTTCGTTCGCTCTTGCATCTTATGTCGACGTATTACATTACACCAATTGAATATTCGATAAAATACATGTTATACCACGTGAACATTACATCAAATGAACATTATACCTTTTGATCAATAGCGCAAATGTTGTTGTCGCAAATAAATATTCGATGAAATGAAAATTATGTTAATCGATATTATACAAACTGATTATTTTCTTAAACGTTGTTCGAATTAGTAACATTACATCAAACGTTGTTATACCAAACAAGGGTGAACCCTTTCGAACAACCCGCGACCCTGGCAGGCTTCGTCCCTAGCGGACCCCGTCAGTTAATGCTGACATCTATTTGAGGCGCGCGTGGAACACAACGCGCCGTCGACCCGGGCCTGGTCCTTACCGGACGGCGAGCTGCCCATCGCTTGCCGTCCGCAAGCCCGCGCCTACGGTGGCCGGGAATCGGCTATCGATTTCCGACGCCCAGGGCGTCTCCTGCGGCGACTAGAGGCGTGAGGGCGCAAAGATTGCCTCTCCCTCACGCGCTTCGCCTCCTTCTTCGCGAGTATTACTGCTTCACACAAGGAGGCGATGGCGTCCCATACACTCTCGCTCCGTACCATGGCCTGGACTAGGGCCGGACGCGAGAGATCGCCACCGCCGTGAGCACGCGGGGACGCGGCAGTGCTCTGCCCGAGCTGGGCAGACCTCCACCGTATGCTCCACCGTGTCCTCCGGGCGATCCACACAATGGTGACACCCGGGCGTTTCCTCCCGCCTTATCGGTTGCGATTGCCCTAACCTAACCTAATCATGTTATCATCATCATCAGTAGAGGCCTTAGTACAGCAGTTCACTGCTGGACAAAGGCCTCTACTATTGCACGCCATATAACTCGGTTTTCGGCAACTCTCATCCAGATCCAGCTGTTACTAACAACCCTGTAAATATGGTCACTTCACCTAGCCTGAGGGAGTCCTAACCTTACGTTTGCGTACTCGCGGTCTTCAATGTTATAGAAGATTTAATTTCTAATTAATATACAGGTGTTCCAGTCCTGCAAGGTTGTTAGTGTTTTACCAATAACCCTGTACCTATAGATTACTAAGATACTACAACGTTAAAACATGGGTCAATGTTTGGAGAAAATAAATCTTAGAAACAAAATAACAACTTCAACGTTGTTATAACAAGGTAATATTATGTAAAGATGCATGACGACTTAACTAAAAATAAACATCTTCTATGATTAATGGATGCAAATTCCAACTTTATGGCTGTAAAAATCTATAATACAATAATTGATGATGAACTTTCTTTTTACCATAGAAGCTGCTCAGTAGCTTTCGCGAATATATTGATCCTGACTTTGTATTTTAATTAGTGTCAATAAACTCTGAGGTCAGTCTGAGGGGCTTGCAGCTAAGAAATAACAACCGCACAGGAGGTTAAGCTGCGCTTGCCGCGGTTGGTCCGTGGATGGGTGACCATCTTTACATACCAAGACCCCTCCGTGCCTCGGAAAGCACGTTAAGCCGTTGGTCCCGGCTGTCTTTCGTGGATCTTTGACAGTCGTTACGGGTCGTCATAAGCCCGAAAGTCTGACAACCAGTCTTACCAAGGAGTATCGTATTACCCAATAACTGGATTGTGGAGGTCAGATAGGCAGTCATTCCATGTAAAATACTAGTGTTCAGCTGCATTCGCTTAGACTGGAAGTCGACCCCAGCATAGTTGGGAAAAGGCTAGGCAGATGATGAAACTCAGTAGTCTAGACGAAACGGATTTTCCAAATCGATTCTTACAATTTCGTGCTTGACAGATTGTCTTTTTATGAAGCCACAATAAGAAACTTATTAGTACTGATGATATTGCAAAATTGAGACAGGCTCGTGGCTAAATGATAACAGGTTGATCGAAGGGTAAGCTACGCTTTTCGAGGTCGGTCCGTGGATGGGTTACCAATTCATAAAATTTTAGATACATTTCTTTTGGCTTGGGGCAAGTTGACGGATCTCTTTTACCTACTATCTATCTACTTATTACTTATTAGCTTCTTCCTGCGACTTCGTCCGCGTGAAATTTCTTGTTTCCCCGACCCACCCCGTCGCATCTCATCGCCTGCCCGCGCTATTATTTCGTTTTTGCTTAGCGTTGTTTCTGAGTTTTTTTTTTGCTTTTCAGTTCATTCATTTCGAAAAACAAGGGTTTCAAAAGTTTGTATGAAATGCCGTTCGTCGTGAACGCTCTTAATTTGGTTGAACAGTGTAATGATTGTAGATAGACCAATAAATACCTAAATAAACATTCCCAACTAACTGCTGGATAGTCTATGGACTACGAATGACATAACAACGGCTTTTATGCATATTTTCTAGTAAAGGTACAGGTCTGTTCTGCCTAACCTTTCGGGAAATACAGGCATGAAGTTATGTGTGGAATATACATACATCATTTTATAGATTGCAGAATAATTTCGATTATATGTTCATGTAGCTCCAGCCTAGTATCCATTTCTTGAACAACTCAGAATGTATGTCAATGAGATTATTTTCATTATCCATTAAAATTTCAAACACCAATTAATGTACTCTAAGTACCATTATAGTTAGTATTGGTTTTGTAACTAAACATATAATAGCGTAATAAGCTGCAATTATACAGCTTGCAGCTGTAGATAAGCTATTTTATGGTTGTTATAATCGAACATAAAAATACTGAGGTAACTTTGTTAGGGTTTCGTAAAGCAATATTGCTCGCTGCGCGTGAGTTGTGTGGAAATCTTAAAATTTTTATGAGAGGCCCAACGGATATAGCATACTGGCAAACGAGAGGGCATGGAGTTCGTACCCAACTTTTTGACTTAGGTGTGATCGCAGTCCTTGGTGGAGGGATTATTAGAAAAAGAAGGACCCTTTGGAATGGGCAACTAGCTTCATATTTTCTGACTGACCGACTTCTTGACAATTCAAAAGTGCCTGTAAATGGTTTAATTGAAATAAATGCTTTGAGTTTGAGTTTGAACTATGTGAAACCCGAATTGCTAGTTATCCAAAAAAAACCCAAAGGCTGTTTTGATGTCCATTTTCTCCGTTTCATACACTTACAGGGTTGCAGGGACATCGAAGCAACCTGCTACCATGGATTCAATACAGGGGGTTCAGAATCATGTATTCTGAACCCCCTGCATTGAAAATGGTCGTCGGTTATAAAAAAAAATTGCTGTTCCATACATTTTGACCGCGTAGGTATTGATTGCACTTTTCAATGAAACAGCAATTTTTTTTTGTACTGAAAACTTCTTTAGGCGCATTGGTATTTTTTTGAGATGGGAGAAAACCATAGATAGAGAAAACCATTGAACTCGCGACACTGTAACCGTAACCGTCACCTCTATTTTAAGTTTTGGCCATTATAAAGACATCAACGCGCGGTACATTTTCTTTGGGAAGAATGACCTTCAAAACATATTTTTAAAATTACTATGGTTTTTCAAGTTTTCATTTCTGTCGGCACTCCTGGAGTGCCACTGTTTTTTTGATAACCTACCAAAAATTTCTACGCTAGGGGTCTAAACATGTGCTGAATTCATGGTTTCAGTTTATTTATGTACAGACACCAAGCTACTACACTCTGTCAAATTTTGTTTAATAGATTTTCAACTTTATCGCTATTAGCATTAGGTTGAAGATTGATTGGGTAAATTTTACAGTTTCGGTTAGCTTAATGTGCTGGCGTCTGCACAAGAGTCGGAAAGGGTGTTCATAATTTATCTGCATTCGGTTAAACTGGAAGCCGACCTCAACTGTTTGGGAAAAGGCTAGGCAGATGATTATGATCGGGAACAGTGTTCCTTCCTTCTCTGCGTGACAAAGGGTAAAAACCTGACCCTATTACTAAGACTCCACTGTACGTCTGTCTGTCTGTCACCAGGCTGTATCTCATGAACCGTGATAACTAGGACGGTTGAAATTTTCTCAAATGATGTATTTCTGTTGCCGCTTTATCAATTTATAATAAAAATAACAAAGTTAAAATTTAAAGGGGTTTAGAAGAAACGTTTTTTTCGGCGTTTTATGCCTTGTAGTACGGAACCCTTCGTGTGCGAGTCCCACTCGCACTTGGCCGGTTTTTATTACATATTTTTAACATATTTATTTCTTTTTGTTCCAGATAAACTCCTGTGAAGTGAAAACAACATACGTTAAATGTTAAATAATGTTAATAATAAGTGTTAATAATAGTGCATAATAGTAATTGTGTGGATGTATTATTATAGTGTTTTGTGTAGTGTGAGTGTTATCTGTAATAATTGCTGTCAAGATGATGACCCTGTACAGAACCATCAAGGGGACCAGTACGATGAAGAGGAAGAAACGGGAAAGGTATGCATTTTTTCTCTTTCTTTTGATGTTGCTTTGGTTGTACAGACGCCAGGCACATCAAGCTACTACAATCTGTCAAATTTCTTTAATAGATTTTCAACTTTATTGCTAAGCCATTAAGGTACAAAGTTGATTGGGAAAATTTGACAGTTTCGGGTAGCTTGATTTGCTGGCGTCTGTACACACGACGACATATCAAGCTATACATTTCCAGTTTTAGCTGACCTTGTATTGTATAGGCTTTTCGTACAAAGAGAAGTCAGATGATACTGGAATGTATAGCTTGACATGAATGACGTCGTGCGCACAGTGATCGTAACCTTGGCTATCTAAAATGTGGGCCTGGGTTCAACTCCTAGGTCATGCAGCTTTAGGTATTAGTGTAGTGAACATGGGCGCAAGAACGATCCTTAGTGTGACCAGAGAGCAATCGCTTCCAAAGCGATATTTCTAAAACGACTTTCATCAGGATTGGCATAAACGTTTCGGTAGCCTAAGTGAATCCAATACATTTGTGTCATTTGTAGGGTGGAGTAGGCAGGTATAGTAGAACCCCCCCCCCTTTCTTCAAGATTTCTGCCAGTACCGGAAAAGCCTGTAAAATTTTTCATTTTCAGCAAATGTTTTTTTTTTCTTTCCAGTATTGTACGTATTTTTTTGCATTACACTTCTTCATAGAAAATAACAGTATTAGCAAGCTATACACAGCTGCGCCCGCGCAGCGCTGCGGCGCCGCTACTAAACTAACGGGACCGCTGTGAATCAACTGCAACGTTTCACTTTTACTTTATACTTGATGCTTGACAGATAGTTCGGCCGTCCAACGGTAGATGGCGCTGGTTTATACTAGCTCAACTTACTGTTTTTGGGTAGAGTAAACTTTGTGCGTTAATTTTGTTGGATTTTTTTATCATTTTATTTATTGATATTTGGAAAAATTAACCCAGTTGTCTAAATGAAAACTGAAACTACCCCTCAGATTATGGTTCTACCGTAGAGCCTTATCAGCGCTATCAAAGTGGGAAATTGGATCGATTGGCGATCATAATAGGGAGCTGGTCTTCATAAAAAAAACCTTAAAATAGACTATTCTACCACGATCTTGCGCCTAATTATTGTAAAGATAAACAAACTCGGGTTAGTTACACCGTTTATAACTCAAGAACGGCTGGACCGATTTTTATTGTTAGATTTGTCTCCGAACCGAATAGCAGATTAACTATATTAAAACATGGGAAAAATTCACGAAGAAGATAATAATTAAGATAATTCCCAGGATCGAGACTTGCGTGAAACCGCGGGGGGCAGTTAGGATATACAACAAAAGTATGGTATGTATGTGGCAAAAGTGTACTAAAACACCCATATTTCACCAATTATGTTTAATTCCCATGTAAAAGGGGCGAGTCCATTGCCATTAACCGGCAACAAATCCGACAGACAGCTAGTGAGAATATCAGAATATTTATTTTTTGTGCCTTAAAAAGAAATCATACGCAGAGATCAATACCACACACATTGTCAATATGATGGATTTCTGAGCTAAATTTTTTATGATGATTAGTCAATCGTATCTTTGCCATGTTCAAAAGTTCAATAACACTAAGCTGACCAGCATATCTACCAACATCTTGGCAGTACCTGACAGGCATTATTAGCATCTTAATTATAAAACATACAGAAGATGTAACTCAATTATGTTTTTGCTGGGAATTTAAGTAATTAGTTTTAAGCACAATACGATTGGGGATTAGGCGGAACGTTACTCATGATACTGATGGATTGGGAATCGGATAGTGGTTCAATTTGGTTCAGTGTTTAGCTGATGGTTTTTGTTATACTGTTGGCTACGACAGGAAAAATAATATAGTCTTTATTATGTACACCGAGGGGCTTGTGTCTAAGTAATCACAGCCGGTCGATCGCTGGCCGCGGTTGACCCTTGGACATACCAAGCTGAGCTCTCCTAGCCCCTACCAGCCCTCCATGTCTCGGAAAACACGTCCCGGCTGTCGTTCGTGGATCTTTGACAGGCGTTACGGGTCGTCAGAAGCCCGAAAGACTGACAATCAGTCTTATCAATGGGTATCGGATTACCCAGTAACTGGGTTGTGAAGGTCAAATAAGCAGTCGCTCCATGTAAAGTTCTGGTATTCAACTGCATCTGGTTAGACTGGAAGCCAACCCAAACATAGTTGGGAAAAGGGTAGGCAATTGATGATGAGTCTTTATTATGTATAACCACATGAATTACAAATGCTTAAAAGAGTAGAAATTTTACATAGGGTGACATAATGGGCCGTCTTATCGCTACTTACAAGCGATCTTTTAAACACAACCTGGGCCATTATTACTTGACTGCGGCGAAGCCCAAAAGGAAGGTTATTTTGTCTACCTATCTGCACCGACTGTCTCTTTAGTCTAGTGGTCGCAAGCGCATGTAGTTTTGGGTTCGATTCCGCGGTCGGGCAAAGTGTTATTGGATTTTTCCAACTGGAATTTTTCTCAGTAGCAGCCCGGGGTTTGGATTTGTGCCCGGTTGATGGCAATAGGCTCGCCCTCTATTACATGGGACTTAAACATAACCGGCGAAATGTAGGTGTACTATAGGTACAACTCTGCCTGACCTTTCGGAGAATAATAGTGTGATGTTAAATAATTTAGTTCGTTAAAGGTCACACATATAAACTCGGAAAGGGATCGTCACCGTATCAACTCGAGCCATTCAGTATTCTTTGTATGAAACTCCCTACTGCAACGCACACTAATCGGAATCGTAACGTAATTGCCTCGCCTTGGGATGGGACAAGCTCACGAACTGCGGTGCGGTGCGTGGTCAACTTGTAGTTCCCGCGCTATGTCTCCCCGTACCCGAGCTTCCGTTTAGGTACGTCTCTTCGTCCACCCTTGCCCCTTTCACCCCTCCCGCGGCCTGCCTACAGCACCATCAACCAGCGGTCGGCGAGCCATAAGGGCAGTGTAGCTTAGCCGTAGCCAAGTCGACGTATCGGAGCTGCTAATCCGCTTTGGTTACGTGCTTACGTTAGGTTGACACCTGTTTGACGGCGAGGTGAAAGGCGATACGGTGACGATCCCTTTCCGAGTTGATATGTGTGCTATGAATTTTATTCAGAACTGTTCCTCATTGTTCGTTTGACAGTTTAAGGACGCTATCACATTTTAAACTCGCTCAAGTTTAGGTATTTGAAGCGCCACACAACAACATTACGCGCACGCACACATTGAACCCATTGTCCGCTCGATTTTATACGTAACTATAACTAATCTTGGTACAAGAAGGTATTTTTTTTTTTTTTTACTTGTATTTATTGAGTAAAGTTAGTTGTTAGTTCGCAATTGAATTTGGTAACTGTTATTAGTACTTAGTTACCCACCTACCCCACACAACATCATATAACACTGCTTGCTATGTGAATATCAGTGACGGGAAGTTATTGAACACATCTGCGTACCCCTGAGGGCACAGGCATAATGTTATGATGTGAAATCAGAAATATTTTATTTGTGATACATAGGTAGGTACAGTGTGATTGCGTAAAAAATGCATAGATATGCGATAGCAGCAATCGCGGTTGATTTGCTGGCATTTATTGAAGAGTTCCGTTGGCTGTCTCCGAAACTCATCATCAGATCTTTACGCAATTTCAAAACCACATTTCGGAATAAACCTCTTTCGAACAAAAAAAAAATTATGCAAATCCGTCTCGGAGTTATGCCGAACATACAACCTCCTCCTTTTTAGAAGTAGGTTAAAAATACACTCGCCATCTTGAATAAAAAAAATGGATGTCATATTCGTAATCACCACCCCAAAATCGACTATAGTACGATATCTAAAAAAAAATTGTTTCCGTCAGTTTTATTTGATCATAATTTAATAACATAAATACAATCTTTATCCGTCATCTACATCCATTAAACAAAAACATATAAATAAGTATTTATTTCTAAAACAAATTCCAAAAAACGTATTTAATTTTATTTCGGTTCGAAAAAGTATCAACTTCGTATTGTGGAGTACACAAAACGGAACTCACTTTATAACGTAATATTTTTTTACGAAAAAGCAATACAGACGTGCTTTCACGAGTGCCTCTGAGCGCGGAATGATCAACCGCGAGTGTCTGCGGGTATAAAATGTATGGAGAAATTTGAGAGCGTTTCTTATTTTTCTCATAAATGAAAAAGTTATTTATTTATCTACAAAATATTTAGCTTGTCTATAAAGGACTATATAAGCAACGATATCTTCTTATTTTTAAGTTAAAATATGCAGTGGATTTGGCTATATTGGGCCCTATTCAGACCCCTTCTTATTTATTTTTTTGCGATTATTGTGATGGTAAAAACGTATTTGTGTGAAAATTTTGTATGGGGCTATGTAATGGTTTTGGGGCCAATCTGGAGATGAATATATTATCTTTAATTTGAAACCAAGATATCTTCGCAGTTGTGACTCCAATTCGTTAAAATGGTACCTGAAAAACACTGTTATTCGTGGAAAAATGTGATAGCGTCCTTAATCGAACAATACGGAACAAATTATCTTTAAGCTTAGACATTATTACATTTAGGACCCTGAACCCTGTCATTCAGGGTTCACTAATTACTAGTGTGTAATTAATCAATAATTGTAGTTCATGTTGAGTGGTCATTAGATTTGTTTTGAAAGGTATTGATTATAATTATGTTATTATTTGTTTGACGTTCAGGAAGTTGTGTGATAAACGATATAATTCAGAAATATTTTGCACTCCGGGTATGAAAACCAGTACCTTTTGTATTCATGTCACGGTTTTTGAACAGGACTTAGGAACTGGACACTTCTTGTAGAGGTCGTCTAGTTTAAAATTGAACGCTGCAAAATTTTTGTACAAACATTTGAAATGTGTATGCAAGCAAGCTGTGGAAGGCGTTGGTACAATTTTAAATTAAACGATTTTTACCGTTCTTTACAAAACTTTTTTTTTCTCGTAGCCTTTCCATTTTTTTTAAATTGAATTTTTCTCATAGGTTTTACATTTTTTTAGAGAATTTTTCTCTTATCCTTTACGAATTTTCGAATGCGAAACGCTGATGACGTTGATATCCTCAGCACATGAGATTATTATGTTGCTTCATCCACAAGCATATTTTGGCAAGTACCTACCAAGTGTTTTCTTCTTCACCTAATTGATAGTAATTGTCAAAGTCCCATGTTACTTGGGGTCGGCGCTACACGTTTTCATTTTTAATATTCTCCAGTCAAAGTCACACAATAGTCAAAGTATGTTTTCTTATATAGGTGTAAAAGAACGGTACTTATATCTGATCTATGGGTTTTTTGACAGAACACGCGTTGCCAGTGGGTTTTACGCATAATCCAAAAAAATGTCACACACCAACCAGTTGTCACAAACACAATGTATCACGCTGAGTCACTGAGTACAGCCAAAAATTCCCAATTTTTATTTTCTCGATTAGTATTCACCGAGCAATCGAATCGAGTCATAAAATCAAGATGATCGAGTTAAATTGGGTTGTAGTTTGTGTGCGAGGTGCATCACTTAGTACAATGCAAGTAATATTTTAAGGCAGTACCTTGCAGTGTCAGGCAGCGTATAAATGTCAAGTTAACTTGATCTTTTGGTGGCATTTTGAGGGGCACGTTTTATTATATTATGTTGATGTCTTTTATTGGTGGTTGATGTACAACTTTTTTATCACAACACGTAGAATGCAGACATATTTATCGTAGAGACATATAAAATAACTTTAAATTCGGAAGTCGGTGTCTTGGAATCTTTATTTTAGTTTTTTGTTTAGAGTTTCTGACTTTATTTTACAGGTTCGTCCAATCCGGTCGAAACAGGAATTTCATTATTATCTATTAATTTCTTCACTTTGTAGTATTTTTTTTGAAGTCGGTTGTTTGTTTTCCTCCTTTTTTGATGTCGGTTAAAAATAGGTAAGTAGGCCAATTCATCTTCCCATGTATCAAATAAGTCTAACACCAAAAATTATAATTTTAAATGTAAAACATGTACGTTTATGGCATATAATTAAAAAACATTGAATCACTACTAAGCCAGTCTTCCTATGTGGGAATATTAATGACATCAGAACATCACATAATGAATACACAAAATATTAGAGACGTGATGAGAACATTTTACACTTGATTATGTTTAGATTTTCACGTTAATTTGCGACTGAAGTGACATTAATTAACTGTCGTGTTATGTCATGGTTTATTTGGGACAAATAAAACTTTTCTTACCTCCAATGGCTTTAGCTCCAATGGGTTTTTGCCAAATTTTGCTAAAAGTGTATGTAATGCTTACTCTAGGATGCATATCTGGTAGGCTCTTAAATCCTTACCTTTCCTACGGGCACGTCTTCCCTACCATTACCGCGCCCCCCGGTCTATTCCTTGATATGCAATGGTCGCTGTAGCACCATGAACATGAGGTACAGGAACTAGTGCGAATCTCGGGGTTCATTAGATTAATCGAGTCTAGTTTAACCACGCAGGGATCGGTGCAATTCATTCATTCTTCATTCAATTATGCTAGAAGTGTATGTCAAAGTCAAAGTCAAATCATTTATTTCAAATAGGCACATTAAAGGCACTTTTGAACGTCAAAATGGCCAGATATATGAACGTATAAACGAGACAAAATGATCGTAGCAGGTGGGGTTCTGTAGTTTCTGCCCATCCCCATGGGAAGAAGGCGTGAGTAAAGGAAGGTAGGTACATATGTATGCTAAAAGTTGAAATTCGTGTACAAATTATAAACACCGCGCCGCGTTTGCCTCTTTCAAGGCAGGTTTGCTTCATCAAGAATCATATATTGCATATCACTTACCAGTTATCAAATAGTCCGGAATCGCCTTCGAACACGCCTAAAAACCGGTCAAGTGCGAGTCGCACTCGCGCACCGAGGGCTCCGTACCTACAGGAGGTACCTAAGTATGTAAATAGTTTAATTTTTTTTTAGGTAACTACAAATTGATGCTTTTCGACTTTTTTCCTTTACTTGTCCTAATAACATTGCTTCTTGCCAAATTTCATGATTCTAGGTCAACGGGAAGTACCCTATAGGTTTTGATGTCGGAACATAAACGCTCGTATCTTTTTAATGCGTTCACTTGAAAGTTTTATTTTTTTACTTCTTCAAGGGATTGGAGCCCTGAGTATTTGATATTAATTTCAACTTGATAACTTCACGCGTTCCTGAGAAAAAGGGTCTTGACTGACTGACAGACAGACGGACAACGAAGTGATCTTATAAGGGTTAAATGGTGTCTATTTAAGTTTTTTTAAAGTCTTGTTTAACCAGTTGAATGCCGTAATTACAGAAACAGTGAAAAGTAATTGTGTCTCGCTTGGATCCACGTTCGTGGATACGAAGGGTTAATAATGTTTAGGGATTTACTCATTTATTTATTCCGTCCGAGACGTTATTTTTATTAGTTTATATTTCAGTTTTCTCAAAATCTTTGAGTTATTAAAAAGTAGTCTATAAGTCATCATCATCTGCCTAGCCTTTCCCAACTATGTTGAGGTCGGCTTCCAGTCTAACCGGATGCAGCTGAATACCAGTATTTTACATGGAGCGACTGCCTATCTGACCTCCACAACCCAGTTACTGGGTAATACGATACCTCTTGGTAAGACTGGTTATCAGACTTTCGGGCTTCTGACTACCCGTAACAACTGTCAAAGATCCACGAATGACAGCCGGGCCCAACGGCTTAACGTGCTTTCCGAGGCATGTAGGGGTCTCTGTATGTAAACATGGTCACCCATCCACAGACCAACCGCGCCAAGCGTAGCTTAACCTGATCGATCGACCTGTGCGGCTGTTATTATTTAGCCACGGGCCCCTCAAAGAGTAGTCTATATGAAGACAGAAATATTCTTTTTATACACTCTGCAAGTTGCAACACCAACTGATCTATATTTAGCTACCTTGTCATACCAAAACGACCATGTATTTGACAGTGTTACACTAAACAGCCAATTTATACCACTATGTTAGTATTTTGCATGTTGGCAACACCCACGTTATGACAATGGGGGCTAGTTATGGCTGGAAACACGGTGATGGCTTCATTTATGACCCTCATGTCTCCACTCGCATGTTTTTGGTAAGTGATGTCAATGTATGTCGTGTGTAAGCTGACAGTTGTAATTTGCAAGATGATAAAAATTGGAGGTAGGGGTGGTAACGTTGGGTTTTGTGGACCAAAAATGGGTTCTTTGAAATGTTAAATTCCGAAGACTTCGTTGAAGATGGACCACCCCATGCAGGTTAACTCGTAGATTTCTTTTATGTGCAACGAAATAATACCATCTGTATAAAAAGGCTAGATAGCGTTTTTGTCGATGACATAACCATACGCTCTATATTTTTGGCTTGAAACCGTAGGTCTGATATAGCTGTGTTGGTTTAGGAACCAAACACGTGTAGCGGTATCTACAACGCCACATGCGAACGACGCGTCATACGTCGAGTGACGTCACGCAAATCCTGCATCGCGCAAGCAGAGTTTACATAGATACGGTCCCGACGTGAATCATCGGGCAGTTGCCCGCCAGACACAACACCCGTCTGATCGGAGAATCCTCCCTTTTCTATGGAGGTTAAGTGAACTTTACACCCTGTTCCTCATACCTCTATAAACGTTTCTTCTTAGCTAGAATAATTTTTTGCAACGTAACTTTCGCATACCTACAATTAATCGGACAATATTGCCTACTAGTCTAACGGAAACTGAAACCCTACTTTTCCAACAACCTTCTTGTCACCAGGATTTACTATAAATACCTCAGCAACATGTCCATCTACAGCGAACAACGGCGAAGCAATCGGCTACAGACTTGCAACTGATTGCGCAAGCAGTTAGCGGTTGCGTGGGCGCAGGTACAAGAACTGTTCGATACACTGTTGTTAACGATATCGTACGATTCGAGTGCTGTTGATAATGTTTGGTATTTATTTTTCGAATGGCCTGTATGAGATAAAAAGTGACCAAGTGCGAATCGGACTCGCAAATGAAGGCTTCCGTGCCACAAGGTAAAAAACGCCGTATAAACGTATTACGTTTTCTCTATGGAGAAATTAAAGGGAGTCTCCAATAAATTCTCAACTTAAATGGGACTGGGCAGGACATGTCTGCCGCATGCCGGACAAACTGTGGGCCCAAATAGCGCAGAATTGGTGTCCTGACACAGTGAGGCGGGGTCGTGGCAGACCACGTAGGAGATGGCGGGACGAGCTGGATAGGTTCCACCAAGACTGGAAGGAGGACGCGCGGGCTCGCGAGAGATGGAAGGAGTGGAGGGAGGCCTTTGCCCAGGAGTGGGACAGCGCAGGCTTATTAAAAAAAAAAAAAAATTTGCTATTAAAGCGGCAATCAAGTAGACACTCTGTGAAAATTTCAACTGTATACCTAATACGGTTCATGAGATACAGCCCGCTGACAGACACACGGACGGACAGCGGATGCTTAGTAATATAAGAGCCCGTTGGCACTGGGGTTCGGAACCCTAGAAACAAGCCTTTTTAGGGTTTTTGTAAGATTAAGGGCTGATTTTTCAATCGACAGATAACTTTTAGTCGTGAAATAAAATTGACGTCTGACAGTTTTGTATAGAAGAATTGTCAAAAATTGAAAATTATTCCTCGGATAAAATTATCTGGAGTTGGAAAAATCAGCCCTTATGGTATAATAATTTGTAATGATAGAAATCTATAGGTACTAATATTATAAAGAGGTAAGTTAAAGTTTGTAAGTTTGTATGTAGGGGGTAATCTCTGGAACTACTATTTGAATTTTTTTTTGTATTTGATAGCCCAGTTCTTGAGGAAGGCTATTTAAATTCGACTTCATCTAGTTTAAAAAAAAAACATGATTGATGTGTAAAAGTGTTTGTACAAACCTACTTACAAAATAAATCATTTCATTTCATTTCATAACATCACGCTATGACCATTAGGAGCGAGAAAAGAAAAATGTCGGAAAGAGCGCTAAGCAAAAACGACGTAATAGCGCGGCAGGCGATGAGATGCGACGATCCTGGGTCGGGGAAACAAGAAATTTCACGCGGACGAAGTCGCGGGCAGAAGCTAGTAGCTTTATAATCTTCAAGAATATACTCTTTCTTCAGTTTTGCGTAAAGCCATAGCCAAAGCCATATTAGTTACTAGCTGCGCCCCGCGGTTTCACCCGCATAAGTTTCGATCCCGTGGGAATATCGGGATAAAAAGTAGCCTATATGTTTATCCACGGTGTCAGCTACCTCCATACAAAGTTTTATCAAAATTGGTCCAGGCGTTTGAGCGTGAAGAAGTAACAAACATATAAACACACCCCCACACACACACCCTCACAAACTTTCGCCTTTATAATATTAGTGTGATTCTGTGCCAAAGCCGAGGCTAAGAATAACTGAACTAGCCTTTTAGCCAAGTCTCAATTTGGTTTAGTCATTGACATTTATTAGGTACTTGAAACTTGAAAATCTTGAAATCATTGAGTTAAATAATTTTCTTCGTTAAAAGTTATTTGACGCGAACTGTATGTCGTTGTGTGTATCTTACTTCTAAGTTTTATACAACTTTTTTCAAATACCATAGAGTCCTTAACAAATTGATTGCCTTTAGCACTTTAACTTTGTAACCCACTTAGCATACTCCAAATATTACCGGCGCAATCAAAGAACCAACAATCCTACGCCAAATACCAATACGTTCACAATAAAAACATAGAAAAGAAAAGGCTTAATGAACACTAGGCTTTTAAAACTATCAATAGTTTCACTATCTTTAACTAATTTTTAATTGGCGGTCAGATAACAGCTGATAATTGAACAATAGTCAAGGTAAGATGGTTAAGTGAGAATTTATGTTTTAATACTGCAGTTCTCTTATTTTTGTGACGCGTTTTTGTCAAAGTGCACTCGTTCTTAATTGTGTGTGCTATGTTTTTGTGAAATGGTATTCTGGTTTTGTGATAAGGATTGTATTGTATTAAGTGCCAATTGAGAGTCTTTTGTTTTTTATAGGGAATATGTGCTAGGAATTACTAATAGGCAAATACAGGGTTGATTTTAGCGTTGGGGACTACATGACCTAAACAAGCTGACTGTCGGACTGAATAGAAAAGAAACGGAAGAGCGATGACACAACATTTGTAATTTATAGCAAGATATGAAGCAATTATCTATTTACAAAAAATTAAATAAAATAATTTAAAAAATCAGAATGATTGTATGTATTAAATAAGTATGGTTTTCATTGTAAAATTAAAGTTTTTAGAGGTACTCATGCTAAAGTTTTGGTAAAAAGTTGCTATAACAAGAATTTTATTTTTCCGATTCCGATTAAATATAATTTTTTGCAGACTTGTTAGAATAGGACCTAAGGAAAGCAGAATTTCTGAGACCTTTATAGATGTAGGCAAAAATAAACATAAGATTCAGACAAGCTCAAGTGCATGTGCGACTTGCCGGAATAAAATATCTTTTGCTTGAATAATAAAAAAAAAAAAATCAAGCCATTTAGTTGTTTGCAAACAAGGGTATTAGTATCTACATAAATGTTCTCAATTCTTATTTGGTAAAGAAATTATATAAAAAAATCTGTTAAAATCACGATTTTCCACGCATCATCGAATTATACACATCATGTCAAGATTTGGCGAAATGTTTCAAGAATCGTAATACCGTCGTGGTCATTGACTTTGTTGTTACGTGTGTTACGTAACGTAAGGTAAAGGGTATATAAGGATATTGTTTCAAGGTTTAGGTACTTAATTTTATTACAAAATAATGATCGAATCTTTTCTTGTTGTAACATACTTATCACTTATTAAAAATATTATTTTTTTATTTACCCACGCCGCTTCTTCCTATGTCCTCAACCAACTCATGGAAAAAAAGACACATGTGAATCTATAGATTTCTTACATACCATTCATCAACATCATCTCGGCCGAGAGTGTCACCTGGATAAAGGTCTCCCATACTTACATCGATTTGACGACGTCACCAATAAGTACAAACCAAGTAATCCGACTGCTGGGACACGATACAGTCCTCCTCTCTGTGATAGGAAGTGGGCATCACGTGAGCCCAATGCGGGTTGGTGAATGTTACTTCATTATTACCTAATTCTAATATTTTCCTATCACACTTTTTCAAGTTACATTTGTCGCTGATATCATAGAACCGAAATTCACCAAAAAAAAAAACAAAAGATTTAAGCCAATACTTTATGTCCTCATTCTTCGCATGACATAAGACTCCGTGACGGAATTCCGAAGTGCGTCTGTTTATTTACGAACTCGTCAACTGTATGCAAGCAGAGATTTATGTGCTAAAATTATATAATGTCTGCTTTTTTTGGTGTTACATATACAGGACTGTAAAAATGCTTTGTTTGTTTAAATTATGTTTGATTTTTGAAAGAGTTTTTGCAAGGCAGTGTGGGTTTACGATTCATCGCGTTAGATCTGCTTCAGGGCTAATGACATAGATATCCGAGCTAATAAATATTATTGTCTGCTTTGAGGGGCCTTTTTTATTTTTTATTTTTTTCGGGTGGGAAATCATCAAATGACCGCTCCCGCTCTGGGTGGAGCGGAAGGGAGTGTCAGACTCTTACTGACTAAAACCCACCCATGTTCCTTCCTTAGCCTTTTATGTTCCGGGCCAGCGGTAAACCTTTCGGACAATCCCGCTGACCCGGTAGGATTTGGCCCTAAGGGGCCCCTTCTCTGCTGCTGACATCTCTTTGAGGCGCGCGTGGAACACGTACGTGCCGTCCGACACGGGCCTGGTCCTGATCGGACGGTGAGCTACCCATTACTCTACGCCCGCAGGCCCGCGCCTACGGTGGCCGGGAGTCGTCCCGTGGCTCCTGACGCCCGGAGTGTCTCCCGCGGCGGCTGGGACGGGAGGCTTTCTCCCTCATCTCAAGATTTTTTTGAAAGTTCAAGGCACTTTAGGTTTTTGGCCCGACTTTGTATGAAACGTGCCTGGCCTCCTTTACTCAATGAAACCATCATCTTCCTGCCCTTATCCCATGTTACTTGGGGCGGCGCAACACGTTTTATTCTTCCATTCTCCCCTGTCAACCGTCACGCTATCATTCACTCCCTTCTCTTTCATATCATTCCTCACACAATCCATCCATCTTTTCTTCGGCCTTCCTCTCCCTCTCCATCCATCAACATGTATATTCATTACTCTTTTAGTCACATGCGTTTCGTCCCTTCTCATCACATGCCCATACCAAGATAAACGATTTCCTTTCAACTTTTCTGTCACTGGCGCCACTTTCAAACTTCCTCTTTTAAACTCATTTCTTACTTTATTCATTCTCATCCTTTATTCAATGAAACGATCGAAAGAAATTAACAATTATAATCAATATAGACCCTGAAATACAAATCGAAAGCCAAAATAAATATGTTCAATTATTTAAAGATATAAATAAAGGTGTGACTAATTTCAAATTTCTCTCGCCAACAAAACAAAAACTAAATTCAATTTGCCTGATGACCCGAAGGCTTCATATCAGAGCCTAAAGTTAGCACATTTAACGAATGGGTCAAAGAACCGAAGGGCAACGGTGCAATGTGTTTTTTCTTTTTGACAAAATAATATAAAAAGGTTGGACATATTAAAACCTTTTTAGAAAGTTCTCAATACGACGCGTATTATTTTTTGGAGAATATATCCATGGTCTTCCATGTATCTATCTTGTCTATCCATCCATATTCCATGTCTATCCATGGTCCTCTGTTTTTCCGTCATTGTAATTGAACCAATTTCATTATATCTTCGGTTATACCTACCGTCTAAATTAGGCGTCTATAATTTGGTAATGGCACAAATGTCTTTCGGAGATCGAGAATGAAACTCCTAAATGGATGATACAAGTTTATACCAATGATTAGAAAGTGGTGACCCAGTGGTAATGGTGGCTACCATAGTCGTAGGTCGTAGGTGTGAACCCTGACAGGCGCTTTACTTTGTGTAAATTATTTCATCACCACTGCTATAATTTTATGAATCATCACATATCATAGGCCTCCCCCAAGCACCGCCGCTCCGCCACTTCGACCAGTTCCTCGCATCCAACAAATTCCTGTGGTCTACAATTTAGTGAAGGCAAAAAGGTGTAGATCTGATGAAGTCTTTCGGAGGTCCAGAATGGAACTCATCAATGGGTGACGGCGTAATGTATGATTTGACGATTCTACGGTAACTTATAACTACCTCTCCTTGTAGCGATTACTTGAAACCACACATAAGATTCACCTAGATAACGCAAGAGCAACTACTCTGCGTGCCCAGCTTACGTACAAAAATCGTAAGCCGCTACTTTCTACGAAGACTTTCAGCGTACTGCTGGCTGGGTGAGCGTTCCGAGCGCTGGCGCTACCCTGCCTAGCGCCAGCGCTCACGGTAGGGCGAGACGGGAGCCGCACGCGACCGGCGTCTTTGAATCGATTTGATTTTCCCATCACTAAATAGTGCACGTGACGTGACAGTAGGTAGTCAAAAAATGGCACGCTTGGTTTTCATACAGATCGTGATACTTGCGTTATCTGGGTCTATCTATATCTTGCTTGAAACCTTATGCTCGCTCAGAAATATATCTTTGTGTCTAGAAACTATGGTGGCACTATGTAGGTATTTAGGAAAAGTGGTCGGGTAAATAACAAACCGCGCCTAGTCATTAGCGAAATATTAAAACGTCTAAGAATAAAATTCTGATGACATTATCCTTATTGAGTCATCTCAAGAGAATTTAAAGGATTTGGTAATGTCGATTTTGATAAAAATGGCGGTTCTGTGGTCAAAATATCTCAGGTAGAGGTACCTAGAGATCTTTGTTGTTACCTACAATATGTTACAGGTCTCTGGGGAAAACCAGGTATTTGTGGGTAAATGGTGCTACGAGGTTTAACTTATACGTAACATCACGCCTGGAATCCCCGGAAGGTTAGACATAGCATTATGTTATGTTATGTCTTCATATTCAGTTTATGAAGAAAATAGGTACCTTCAATTCTGCGTGTAGATACTTTAAACGATATAATACATGAGCTAACATGTCAAACAGGTCCTTCAGAGAACCATGCGCCCGTTAGCCGGAAATTCCTAAAACCACAACATAAGGAAAAAGTTTATCAAATAAGTTTGTCACCAAACAAATGATGTCGATAACAAGACCCGTTCGCTTTATAAGAACTTTAGTACCGTTAGATCAGAATCCTGTGATATATTAGGTACTGAATCATCTATTGTATTGGATCATCATTAAACTTTATAGCTTCCAGACCATTGACCTCTTTTAGTACCATTACAAAAAACCAAACATTGACTGGAATTGATGTTTTTGTTAAAACAAGTTACTGTTCAAATATATGTCACTGCTAACCTGCGCAAAAAATTACAAAGCAGCGGTAGGTTTCATAGTATCTAGACAATTTGTATCGTAAATTTAACGTAATGCACGGTTTTCAATTTTGTCCAAAAAACTCTTGAACAATCTTGGTATGGATGTCTATCGTAGTCTTCTGAAGGAGTATGAAGAAAGACACCAATATCATAGGTTACTACAAAATACTGTAGTATTTTGTAAAGAAGGCCAATAAGGGCCTGTCCATATCTCCACGTCACGACGTCGTCAACGTGGGACGGTGCGGTGTCGTGCAAAAAAACTTAGTTTCGTTGAACCCTTTCCAGAAACGCTAAACCAAACTACGCTTTGAAAATCAAACATATCTCTACCGGTGTTACCGACATACTCGTAGATTGAGAGTAAGCAAGCTGAAGTGGCAGTGGGCTGGCCATGTTTGTGGAAGGACCAATGGCCCGTGGAGCAGATGAGTCCTGGATTGGAGACCGCGTATCGGCAAGCGTAGTGTGGGGCGACCCCAAGCTAGACAGACCGACAACGGAAGGCGGATGACAGGTGTTGTAGTGCAGTCTGGGAGAGGCCTATGTCCAGCAGTGGACTGCGATAGGCTGAGTTGCAACCAAATCAGCCAATACCAACATACACAGCGCTGGTCGAAAGGGAGTCTTAAAATCTGGGTTTCCCGGTACACCAAACTGCGGTTTATTTTTAAGTTCTCCATAAAACTATCTCATTCGTCGACGATGTTCAGATCTGCATCATTTCATTTCATTTCATTTATTCATTAACAATTAACAAATTGTGTCTGAATGTTTACAAAAATAATATTTGAAGCTAAAAACAATATTCAATTAATGTTTCAAGGACTCCACACCAAATATAACGGCGAGCAAGAACAAGCTTACAGAGTAACATCTCATTGTTTAAGCATTTTTTGCTGATCTTGTCTCGGGGCGTTGTACATCTGTGCAAACAAAATTTTGCATACACTGACCACTGAACTTGAATCCTGTTTTACAACGATAAGGTTCAAAATTGAGAAGTAAAAGTTTTTGCACATGCAAAATAGGGTTGTCACTTTTCGGGTAGGTGTATCTACAGTTTGTCAGCTGTTAGGACAATCTCATTAATTTATCTCAGAAGATGGAGTGGCTACTTGCTGTTGCTTTAAAGTTTTTTCGTTTGTGGTTATCCACGGCGTGGACCGTTATAAATGGTTTTTGTGTATGTGTCACCAAATGTACCAACTACTGGGCTGCGTGATATTTTTGGTTAATTCTGAGGTTTTTCCTGTCATTGCCAGGACTCTTTTTTTTAGATTTTAGTTCGATGTGTGTTCTAACTAGGTCTTGGGCGCCTTGTTTGTATGTTTTTAAAATTTTGCTTTTTTGTTTAAGGTGAATGCGCAGTTGTAGCCACTTTTCCATAAGAGATTTGTTCATATGGTACAAATCTAACTAGACAGATGTATTGATGAGTATGATTTTTATTGTAAAAAGAAAATGTTTAGAGGTATCTTCATGATTTTTTTCTGTATCAAATTTGTTGTACTTATTATGTTTTCAACACACTATCTACCTAGCATATATCCTGAAGAATATCATATATTTTTTAATGTAGTCGATCATAATATACTTTTATTGTTTCTAAAACTTGCTTTTTTGTGTTTAGGTCCCGTAAGCCCCATAAGTTGGGGAAACTTGGGAGAGCTCTGGACACAACACGCTAATATTATTCCGTTTATCGACTAAATTAGACTCTTTTGGATTTCAAATAACATTTACAAAATATTGCTGTGCAATTTTTATACCTTGCGACACTCTTGGATAAAAAAATACTTAACAAAAAATTCACAGTAAAATAAAAACAACTCCCAACAATAAATAAATGTAAAACAAAATGATCTCAATAAATATGAGGCGGTGTCCTCACTTGCAAACATTACAAATGTTATCACATACAAAAGTAATTTCAGACGACTTCTCCTTTAAAAAGGTTATGGGATTTACTATGGTTAACTCGCCATTAACACACTTTATGGGCAATAAAAGTGATAAACTTCAAAAGTAAAGCGCGAAATATACTTTTTGAAGCGCACTTTTTATTTAAAGGGTTAATACATCAAACCTTCGCACTGGAAATCCAACTTTAATGTCCCACGTTTAGAGCTGAAAATCATTTGTTTAATGTTAACTCTATAATTCTATTGGCACCTTTCTCACTGACAGATATGGTATTTATACTGAAAGACAATAGCGCTGATATTTATGTGTAAAGTAGGTTAAGTGTTGCTAACTTGATAGAAGTCAAATGTTATGTTTTGCACCTTATCCAATCTATCCATACTAATATTAGGTATAAATTCGAAAGTAACTCTGTCTGTGTTACCTTTTGACACCTAAACCACTGGAGAATGATATAGAAAGATTACGTTATGGAAAAGCACCTGAACATTAATTATATTTAAATAGTTCAGATGAAACCAATATTGAAAGTAACGTCATCCGTGACAGCGCAACAGAACAAAAGCAAAACGTCACAATAAAAACGATTAATCGGTCCTCTGTATAACCGACTTATAATGCTAGAAATGTATTTAAAATATTAATTTAAATTAATACAACGCAACGCGTGACCTAAAGATTTTTTGACACACATAAAAATATACCTAATAATATAGTACCTAGGTAAATAGCAAATCGGTAAGTACCTATTTACAAATTATCTTCTTCTTTTAAATGTTTGTTGGCAGTACCTATACTTTTTACGTAGTTGCAACATTCGGAAATGAAGTTCAATGGCAGTGACTAATGAGAAAATTTAAACAAAAGTTTTATTTCTGATGTCCGAAATCCGGGAATCTTTGTCATAACAAAAACGTAAATCTAATTTAATAAATAGGAGTAATTTTATGAACTACATTTGGTTGTGACCCGCTCTCTCGCAAGTTGTTACGGTCCCATGGCATTCTCCTTTGGTAAGGAGATAGATGGCATTCTGGTCTGGAAGCCTGGTCTGGAGGTCTGAAAGCCTATGCCCTTCACATAGGCTTCTTCTTACTTGTCCCGGTAGCACGTTCCCGAAGGATCATTTCCGATATCCGTGCGGGCTAAGCCGCGTGCAGAACCTTGTAAGCTTATAACACAGGCCTACAAAGGCTTAAAATATGGGGTGATAAAAGGAGACTAGAATCTAGATTAATATTACTGTGTGCCTCGTTGACACATAGAAGTCTGATGGGTATACGCTTTCTGATTTAAGGTCAAAATAGTGTTGGTTTATGAGGAGACGTAGGTGGCAATCTTTTCAACACAAGTTTTGCAACTTTATCTTCTTCTTGTAGGTAAAAATCTCGTGCCAGTGTTTGTTGTCGAACTCCTCCGAAACGGCTTGAACGATTTTATTTTTATTTATTTTTAATTTTTTAATAATTTATTTTTAATTTTTTAATAATTTAAGAAGATTTTTAATAATTTATTTTTTATTTATAAAATAGGCTTACAAAGGCATAAAATATGGGGTGATAAAAGGAGACTAGAATCTAGATTAATATTACTGTGTGCCTCGTTGACACATAGAAGTCTGATGGGTATACGCTTTCTGATTTAAGGTCAAAATAGTGTTGGTTTATGAGGAGACGTAGGTGGCAATCTTTTCAACACAAGTTTTGCAACTTTATCTTCTTTTCTTATACAGGGTTATTGGTAAAACATTAACAACCTCTTAAGAGGTCATTGTGCTCATCATTATGAACAACTATTACTATGGGAACAAACCTGAAATCGCGAAAAAAAAATCAGCTGTTACATTTTGACGAGATAAACGAACATAAATGTAGGGAAACAGCTGATCGATTTCAGGTTTGGTCCCATAGTAAAAGTTGTTCATAATGATGAGTACAATGATCTCTTCAGAGGTTATTAAGGTTTTACCAATAACCCTGTAAGTATATTTAAATATGTAATGTTCATACATGCCTTAGGCAGGAGATATACCTAATATGTAGATTCCTTCTTGATGCTTATACCTACACATATATATCTTCATAAGGCTAAATGTACAATGAATGGTCTTTAAGTCACAGATAGAGACTGTGTGAATGTCACCTCCGTGGAATTTGAACTCTGACCCTATTGTTGAGATGTGATACCAATCATACGATGTATTACTGACTAATACACCCTTTTTAGGGACTGAATGCTAAGTGTCCGTAGTTTAGTTTGGAAGTGGCCCATATATAGTAGAAGATTATGCCAGTCTACTGTTCTAATTTGACATTGGATAACGAATTTATGGTGGACTTAAGGCGCCACCTCGAAAATAAATCGTAGCGAATGATCTAAGCGAGCGAAAGTGATGCAATTACTTTTGAAACGCAAAAGAAAAGAGATGGCTATCATGTGCGTACGCTCGGAATAAAACGACGTATGTGCCAAAACAAATTTACTCAAATTGAATGAATTAAAATAACAACTTTGAGTAAACTTTGATATGAAAATTCTCTGTTTTAAAGTAAATTCCATTGAATAACTAAAAATCTTTGCAAAATAAAATAGATATACTTAACTTTGCAATTTTTTTGTATCGAGAAAAAATCATTGAATCGTACAGTATTCCTTTTACATGATACTAGACAAAAGACTCAAAAACATATACCAAAATGTTAAATCCCTATTCCACATACATAACAAGTTACACGAAATAGAAAAAACAAATTTTTTCATATATCACCTTAAGAGCCTATACTACCTCAGCTAAAATTCACTCTTTATCTCGCTCGTACGATACTGCTCGCGGACTGTGTGAAAGCGAGACAGAGTGCGGTGCTGGGCGGGAGGCAGCGCCAATAGTTTAGGTATTTTCTTTTTACGGTGAAAATAAAGGTAATTAAAAAAAAGTAACTAACATAAGACCTGCTTTATAGTTAGTTCAGTTAGTATGCAAAGTTTCATGATCTAATTTGAAGTATTTTTTGAATACCAGCGGTTTATTGTTCAGTTTGGAGGTAACTTTGGATTTTTTTCTATCGAGAAAATTTTATGGAATCGTGTTTTCGTCTAACATAAGACCTTACATTAATCCTCAACTTTAGCATATATTTATTTCAAAATTAATGCTGCGGAATTTTCGACATAACGGAGGATCATGCTAAGCCATTTGAGGTAGTATAGGCTCTAAGGTTGGCATGCAGCGTGAAATCTTTTATCTTTGTTATCTAAAGTACTATTTGGGAGACTACCTAATCTGCATTCACGACTTATTTGCCAAAAATGTAAACAAACAAATATGAGTTAATGGAAAAATAACTTTAATTTTTACACAATAAAGTGCAGTTCACGCGACTACATAAACATTTTTATAACTTTTTCAATAGTGCTAACTTACTTACTTGAAATAACATCAATTTGAAACATAAATTTCAATAGAGTATATACATAGTCTTCTTCTTAGCGTGTCGATGGCAATCAAAATGGAGTTGTCCCAGAATTAGGCTACGGTTTGACGTAGTCAGTAGCGTACATCAGTTCCTATTACGGACGTCAGGACACCCAGGACACGATATTTAGGTAAGTATCCCATCGTTTGTGAAAAAGCACGACATTTACACTACAGGGCAGAGTCATATATCGCACGGTGAGAATAAAAGTGACCTATTTCAAAATTTAAGTAAAATGAGTTAATTATACAAAGTGATTTAAATAAAGTACACTCTTTCACATCTTATAAAACATCTTATTTCTTAAAAAACAAGGCCATTAAATGACCTGTTTTTTAATATAAGATATTTAATATATGATGTTTTTGTTTTTAACCGACTTCAAAAAAGGAGGAGGTTCTCAATTCGACGGTATGTTTTTTTCTTTGTTTTTTTGTTTTTTAAGTACGTATATTTAAATCATTTTACCTAAATTTTGAAATAGGTCACTTTTATTCTCACCGTGCGATATATGAATCTTCACCTTGGTTCGGCCAACCTGGGTTCGGAGTCTGTTTAAAGACTTCCAGGTTAGCCATCGCAACGGCAATAGGTGGTGAGACATTCTGAGTAGTTTTTACAGAATTATCTGGGGCAATGTCGTAAAATGGTGACTGAACAGACATTATGACTTTTATAGTTCATGGCACCCTCCGCAAGGCTAAAGTCGTTTAATAATAGTCCTTTAACGATAGCTATAAAAATAATTAAGTTATAAAGATTGCAAGATCAATAATTATACACACAATCACGACCTATTTAAAGACTAATAAAGAAACATAAGAAGCGATTAAGCTCTAAAGCACTAAAATTAAAATCTATCATGAAAAGAAATAATGAATAATAGTATAAACAGCAGCCATTCAATGTTTTGTAATTCGCAATAATCTATTCAACCAACTCTATATAGGGCAAATAAGTCTTACATATACACGACACTTTAACTTTCAACCTTAAGTTTGAAAATCTAAGGTCTATTTTCATTTGTTTCAGGTAAGCATCGTTTGAGAAAGATCGTGACTTATGGTTTCATTATAGTTCGGCGCGTGCGCCGGCTTTAGCATCTTGCGACATGGATAACACCCCTTAGATAAAGTATGTGCTGAATGTTTTGCAACTCTTTTGAGTTATGAGGTCAAATTCTTGTTATTTTCTTTTGTCTGTGATAATGGTAACAATGGATTTTTAATTATACTTGATAGAATGGTAGTTGTTTGTAAGCAGAGATAATGATTTTTATTATTAATGTCTGTTGTGATCTCTATATGGATAGAGAGATTATATATGGCAAGCTTTTAAGTCAATTCTAAATTAAATTAGGCAGACACATCAGAGACGTCAGAGGGGCTTGTGGCTAAGTAATAACAGCCGCACGGATCGATCGATCAGGTTAAGCTACGCTTGCCGCGGTAGGTCCGTGGATGGGTGACCATCTGCACATACCAAGAACCCTCCGTGCCACGTTAAACCGTTGGTCCCGGCTGTCATTCGAGGGTCTTTAAAAGTCGTTAAGGGTCGTCAGAAGCCCGAAAGTCTGATAACCAGTCTTACCAAGAGGTATCGTATTACCCAGTAACTGGGTTGTAGAGGTCAGATAGGCAGTCGCTCGTTGTAAAATACTGGTATTCAGCTGCATTCGGTTAGACTGGAAGCCGACCCCAACATAGTTGGGAAAAGGCTTGGCAGATGATGAGAGACGTCAGAGACATCTGGAATACTTTATTATGGGAATTCAAAAATAAGGAAAAGTGCACCTAAAGCACTTTGAAAATAAATATACAGGGTGGCAGGGACTTCAGCGCACTAACTGTAACCAAGAATTCGACACATGATTCTAGACCTAGAGTAGAAATCCGTAAATACTATTATTGTCTATATCTATATATATAAAAGAAAGTCGTGTTAGTTACACCACTTATAACTCGAGAACGGCTGAACCGATTTGGCTGAAATTTGGTGGGGAGGTAGCTTAGAGCCAGGAGACGGACATAGGATATACTTTTTTTTTTTTTTTTTTTTTTATAGTAGGAGTAGGGTAGGAGTAGGGTAGTAGGAGTAGGGTAGAAGTAGGGTAGGAGTAGTGTAGGAGTAGTGTAGGAGTAGGGTAGGAGTAGTGTAGGAGTAGGGTAGGAGTAGTGTAGGAGTAGGGTAGGAGTAGGGTAGGGTAGGGGTAGGGTAGAAGTAGGGTAGGAGTAGTGTAGGTGTAGTGTAGGTGTAGTGTAGGAGTAGGGTAGGAGTAGTGTAGGAGTAGGGTAGGAGTAGTGTAGGAGTAGGGTAGGAGTAGGGTAGGAGTAGGGTAGAAGTAGGGTAGGAGTAGTGTAGGAGTAGGGTAGGAGTAGTGTGGGAGTAGGGTAGGAGTTGGGTAGGAGTAGTGTAGGAGCAAAACAACGTTTGTCGGGTCAGCTAGTATATGTATAAAAGAAAGTGGTGTTAGTTACACTATTTATAACTCAAGAACGGCTGAACCGATTTGGCTGAAAATTGGTGGGGAGGTAGCTCAGAACCAGGAGACGGACATAGGATGCTTTTAATCTTTTTTTTTTTACTTATAGGAGTAAAGTAGGATTAGTGTAGGAGTAGGTTACGAGTAGGGTAGGAGTAGGGTAGGAGTAGGGTAGGAGTAGGGTAGGAGTAGGGTAGGAGAAGGGTAGGAGTAGGGTAGGAGTAGGGTAGGGTAAGGGGTAGGACACCACGCGAACGAAGTAGCGCCGGGCAGCTAGAAATAATTTATATGGCAAAACAACATTTGCAGGGTCAGCTAGTAATGTTATAAATTCGAAAGTAACTCTGTCTGTCTGTCTGTATGTTACCTTTTCACGCCTAAACCACTGAACGGATTTCGATAGAGAGATAGATTGCATCCCGGGGAAGGACATAGGATAGTTTTTATCCCGATGTTCCCACGGGATCGACACTTATACCGGGTGAAACCACGGGGCGCTGCTAGTGGGTTATAAAAAAACCGCTGTTTCATAGAAATGTGCAATACCTACGCGGTCAAAATGTATGAAACTAGCAAATTGTTTTTTTTTTTTAATAATCGATGAAAAATTTCAACGCAGGGATAAAATCTATTCAAACTAATTATGTTTCAAATTAATATTATTTCAAGTTAAACAAACGTTGATTTCAGAGTGGCTAGCACTATTGAAAAAGATATAAAAATGTTTGAAGTTGTAGCGTAAACCGAACTTTATGTTGTAGGACTTAAAGTTATTTTTCCATAAACTCAAGGTTGTTTACATTTTTGGCAATTATATCGCGAATGCAGATTAAGTCTTTATGCCAGTTCTTCGTCTCTCTTTTATTTATAGATTTTGTCGTCCGTAAAATAAACTCCTGAGATAAGCTTGTCTCTCTATTCTCTCTTAGTCATAGTATCTCTGCATGCTATCCATCATAGGCATAATAGGCAGGACGACTAAAAGGCCTTCCATTAATTACAGGCCAGGCAAAATGATACTTAAAGACGTACATCTTTCAAGCCTCCTATTAATCTTAGTTGACTCTAAATAACATACGATATAGAAAACAAACACCCATTGTTTCTCCTTTACAAAGCCGAAACCAACAAATCAATTTAATATATTTACATCTCAAGTCATTACACACTGGCACGCCAGTAAACCGCGCCAGTGGACAGGCGAGTGCACTAAATCACTGGCCAGATAGTGTTACTAACGTGCCCATTGGAGTGTAAACTATATGTAACAGTTAGTTATAATCAGGTATCTATCAATGTTAGTAGTTAGGAAGTCGATTATGGTAATTTTTGGTTTGTTCCTGATTGAATTCATTAGTGTTTGGCGTGAAAATAAAGGAAAGAATGTGTCAAAAGTTTGATGTAAGTATGTGTTGAGTGGTAAGTTGTTCGGGCCAATATGGCGGAACGCCTGTCAATTTATTAGGAGGAAGGTGCAATAAGGTGGACCCCAATATCTTTCCACTTACGTAAATCCTTAGTCATGTTATAAATGCGAAAGTGTGTCTGTCTGTCTGTTACGTCACGCTTAAACCGCTGAACCGATTTAAATGAAATTTGGTATAGAAATAGTTTGAGTTCCGGGAAAGGACATAGGATAGCTTTTATCCCGATATTCCCACGGGATCGACACTTATGCGGGGTGAAACCGCGGGGCGCTCCTAGTACTTATATAAACTCACACCTTCTTCACTTGGAGGAAGGTAGAGACAGTTAGAGACTCCAGAACGCTATCTGCTAAAATCCTTACAGATGTATGAACGTAAATAAAGCAAAAGGAGTATGTAAGGATCTTTCTACTTCTTTCCCTTGTATAGGCACAAACTATATTCAAACTAGCTTCCGCCCGCGGCTTCGCCCGCGAGGTATGTCGATAAAAACTATAATATTATGTTCTTCCCCGGGATGCAATCTATCTATCTGGCAAATTTTAGCGAAATCCCTTCAGCGGTTTAGGCGTGAAAAGGTAACATACAGACAGACAGACAGACAGAGTTACTTTCTAATTTATAATATTAGTATGGATAGTCCATTTTACCCGCGGTAAAAATATGTGCTCGCCCAGCTATGTGGTACAGGGGTTCACAAGTGGCAATCGCTTTCAAAGCAATTCGGCTTATTACAACGTCATTCAACAGGATTGACATAAGCTTTTCGGAAGCTTGTGTGTCTCATACATTTTTGACTTCTCTGTCATTATCGCTGATAGAATATCTACAGCCTCCGGCAGCACCAGCCACATTACGCTTTACCACTCATGGAAGCTATTTTTAATGTATTATTATTTATTTTAATTCAGACACAGTGATCCATATTTTTGTTAGTATACTTAAAAATTATGTTAGTAACCAAAGATCAAAAATACATGCCACAATAATACTAATAAAACTAAAAATAAATAACTGAAATATGTAAAATCAAATTGTTAAGATATTAAAAGCAATTTAAATTAAATACAAGAATTTCATTAAAATCATAAAAACAAAACAAAAAATATAAATAGAATAGAAATATAAAATTAATTATACTTAGTTGTGTTAAGCCATCTTTTCAATATTTTCAATTGCAACTTGCTTGCAATTTTATCTACGTATAATCTTGCATTGCCTCTTAAATTCGAAAATAGCTACACATCTTGCCGGACAACCTGCAAATGAAAATAAACCTTTTGAAATTGTTATTGCCTACTTGATTTTATAAGCTACCACTTTCCTTACAAAACTTAACAAAAAGCACTTCCAATATATTTCACCAACAATACAGACTCCTGGGACTTGAATGCCCGCACTTGCTCCTACAGTAGGATATCACATCGCTACATTGTGTCCAAAATAGCTATAAATTAAGTGCACGCTAATAAATTCACTTTATTTATAGTGAGACGACCGTTCCGACTGACAGATTGCGGCAGAATGAACACATCTTGTAATTGTATACGGTGCATGGAGGTCCCCAATTGACAATATAATAGACCGGACTGCGGACTGAAAGAAGCTGACTTAAGAGAAACATGGTTAGGTTTCGCTCTGAGAGGGATGTGACGTTAATTCCATAAAAAATAATCGCTACGCGACCCTCGCACGCACACACGCTCGTATATAAAAAAACGGAGTAAGAGAGAAAGTTTGAATTTAATATGCGTTTTTATCACAGAGTCATCTAATATAAGTTTTAGAAGCTCTCATAAAGTTGTTGCCATCTTCTATTTTCATTTTGGCCGCTCTATTGGCTTCAGCGCTCTCGAAAACCATGAAAACGACACCAAAGACGACAAATAAAAAAAAAAGCAGCCGCCTTTTTCAATTTTTATTTTGACCTCACAATCGGCTTTAGCCCCCTTGAAAACCATTAAAAGTTGTTGCCATCTTCTATTTTCATTTTGGCCGCTCTATTGGCTTCAGCACCCTTGAAAACCATTAAAACGTCACCAATGATCAAAAATTTGAAAATTTACGTAGCCTCCATCTTGGATTTTCATTTTGACCTCGCTATTGGCTTTAGCCTCGTCGAAAACCATGAAAATTATCTTAGAGAATCACATGGATAACGCTTTTACGATATGTGAAGGCTTTTACCAGTTTTCACCTACTGCAAGTCGCGATAAAGAACTTCGTTTCAAAAAGTCGATGTAAAAATTTTTGACATTAGAATTTGACATAAAAACAAACTTAGCTTAATGTCACGGGATGATAACGTTAATGTCATTATTTGATTTTATTTTGTAATTTACAACTAACATGTAAATAATTGGGGTTAGTTCTATGACGTCTTGTTTATTCGTAACATAAGCTGAATATGTTTCGTCTTTATCCATCTATTTATATCTTTTCTAGAGGAGCATTTTCGTAGCGACGCGGTTAATATTTCTAGTGTATAGAATATCTGGCTCGACGACAGTACATTGAGTTTTGTTTTCTGTTTCTTGGGTGGCACGAGCGCTTCAATTTATTTCCGAACTTCAGATAAAAAGTATTTAAAGTAGGTAATGTGGAATAAATTTTTGTTTTTTGTACTTATTCGCTCTCCTTTTATGGCTTAACAATTTTGTTGATCGAAATGCTTGTGAAATTCAATGGTAATGATATTTTCCATATTAGATGGTTGTTGTTTATATTTTGTTTTTGTTCGTTGGTTGACAAATATGTTTTTATTATTTGTTTTACTTGGAATCATATTTAAAAAAATAAAAATCGAATAGTTTCAAATGCCCCTTAGATAATTAAAGGATAAGTGTAGTCGGTGAGAATAATCGATTAAGTGTACAAAAAAGATAAAAAAAAAGAATAAAATAAATTGTGAACAGAATTGAAGGACAGCCGATGATATTTTTATTCTGTAAAACATCTCACCGTGAAAACTTACCAGGTGAAGTGAGTTGTAATATCATAGTTTCAATTCCTGTAGCATCTGGTGGAATGAAAGCTCACTGCAATCTCACTTCATTTAAGTTTTCACGGTAAGATTTTATAGAATAAATCGACTGAATAAATAAATTGTGGCACCATTAATGACAAACTGACCCATATCTTTCAACCCAGCACCCAATAACTCCCATTGAACCATTGTCCATCAGCGACATACATTCAATGAGTGCAAGTGACAACTGGATGCGGCATGCGCCTGCGGCTGTATTGTATGCGATCGTATTGAATCGCCGCGCCTGCGCACTTTGAAGTCCCGTGTTAACACCGCGCGGTTATGCAAAGCGTTAGCTTATTTGTGTGCTTTCAGTTTCGATTGATATAGTTATTGGTTTTGCTGTTGGTTTTATAGGTAGGTAGTATGTTACGAGGTTTTTTTAATTTTCTAGGTTTTGATTACTTGGATCGGTGATGGGACATATAGAATTATGAATGACATGAAAGGAAAAGTTTAAAATTATGCGTTATAATTATTGTTCTTTTTTTTAAATTTCTAGCTATTATTTGCGTTATTTTTGGTGCATTTCTGCAATTAAATTTCTCTTGTTTTATTTAGGAACCTAATTGATTATTTATGCATTTTGGATATAAAAAAAAAAAAAGAAAATGCCTGAACCGACAAGCAGACGGAAAAGAGAACGATAATAGAAAATGGTATGTAAACCTGAAACTTCCTGAACTTTCTCACATATAAATCTAATACTTCCGCATACCGGTGCAAACACCAAGAAATATTCTAACATTCCTCAAATCCTAAAGGGCATTCCCAACCCTTACTATAAGTCCACGTCTACACCCACTCTAGGGTGCCACATGGTAAGTAACATCCATCGGCACCGGCGGCCATGCATCACGGCCTACACGCCGGGACAATACGCGTATGCCCCATAAATATGAGATACGTCATCACATACCCGGGGCGCGTCCAAAACGCGCGCGATCCTCGATATCGTTTATAATGTAATAAATAACGCGATATGTGGACTCGGCACCTACTTACTTACGTGCGACATGCGGATTGATAGTGCTGTGCGGTTGTCTATAAACTTGCACTCGATATGTTCGGATTTGAGTTTGTTTGAGGTATTGGTATTGATGGCGCCTTTTTATTGATTGGAAAAAGTGTACATAGCTTAGGTATGTACTATAAAATGAAGGTAACTTTTTCAGTAAAATACTTTTAAAATGGAAAATAAATAATAGTATGAAAGTCGTAATGAGAGTAGGAACAATAGATCAGAAAAAACAAGTTGACGTTTCACTTGACACACTGATCCAGTATTTTTTTTTTATGTTACTGCAGCTATAATGCCAAAGAGGCCTTAACACTATATTCTTACTAGTGCACCTATATACCTACTAAACCTTATAAACTTCTAAGATGATATCATTCATGATAATAATCATCATTTTGCTAATCATATCAATCGTAATTTTTGTTAAAAAAGCACAACTTCCTAAATTTCCGTTCAAGGCACGCACGAGCAAGGCTCTTAAAAATAGAATTCTGACGAAAAAACTTTTTGTAAAAGAAATAAAAAGCACTGCTCCTTAATGACTCTTCAAGACTTGATCTCGAGCAAGGCTCTCAATAACCTTGCCGTTCGATATTCAAAATATGTTTCGCGTGCCATTTTTAAATGTCAATAAGTATAAGTTCAGATTAGGAAGGCTCACCGAAGCATTTTTGAGAACGATTCCTTTTTTTTTGTCCGTCTTTAAAAACGTTTTATATCAAGCCAGTTAGGATACTTAACAATATTATTTTTTACGTCTGTTTGCTAAAGCTTTTTATGATATTTTCTTTCTGGTTACTTTTGTATATTTTGCCTCACTAAGGTCAGTCACTTGTAACTGATAGTCTTCCAATCAACTTTTTATTTAAAATTCTAAGTCATCAACCTGAAAGTTTATTACTTCAGTTCCAGTTTTTATCAAGATTTCAGCAAAAAGTATTTAGTCATGCTAAAACTGGGACATACCTGACCGTTATCGGTCGATTTTGATTTAAATCCTGGTTACTTTGTTAAATCGGCAACGTAATTACATGCATTATTATGTACTTCCAATTCATCGAAGTCATTTGTCACTTCGTTCTTACAGATACTGGTTAAAAGGAAGAAAATTATATTTAAGTTAACGTTACGTCACCCCAAGCTCAAAACTATTATTCAGTTATAATTGTGTGTTTTGATTTTATTTTTTTGTTATTTTATCAACACTGTGTATTAAATTCAATACATTAAAATGAGTTAAAGTTATGGATACTTTTTGACGTGACAACGTCTTAAATTAGGTTGCGGCTGGGAGTCACTTATGAAAAAGTGTAACGCTCGGTAACGTTACGATGAGTCACCGAACGAGAGAGAGAAAGACGTTGTCACGTAAAATCTTCGCCCGTAAAACCGACTTTACAGGCAACCATTTTTTTTTTTAACATATACATTTACTTTAATTTGCGTATTTATGGTGAAAACGTCAATTTAAAAAAGCTCCCATATTTTTCTTCACAAACATGCAATGTCAAATCTTTAAACATGACATTATAACCTTCCCGTAACATGACATAAGTATGTTTTATTTAAAGTACAGTCCTGTCAAATTAATCAATACTTTTGACAGTGAGCCGGGACCTCAGAGCCACGATGTTAAGGGTGGGTTTATTTATTATTAAACGAAATTAAGACGGTGATAAATATTTAAGGTACCGTAATCTTATTACTGTATCATTGGAGTACGATTACTGGTCACGGGATGTTTTTCTGAATATGGATACACAGTACAGTATTAAGGATGTAGTATCATTTTGTAGGTTTATTTTTCGCGAAGGTGTTTCATTGAGGTCAAGTTGAATTTAAAATTCCAGAACTGTACGGGACGTGTTCAGTTTTTTCTTTATTTATCTGCAGTTAAATCTGCCTTTTCCCAACTATGTTGTTGGGGTTGGCTTCCAGTCTAACCGGTTGCAGCTGAGTACCAGTATTTTACATGGAGGGACCGCCTACCTGACCTCCACAACCCAGTTACTGGGTAACACGAAGCCCCTTGGTAAGACTGGTTGTCATACTTTCAGGCTTCTGGCGACCCGTAACGACTGTCAAAGATCAACGAATGACACCCGGCTTTACGTGCTTTTCGAGGCACGGAGGTCTTGATATGTAAAAATGGTCACCCATCCACGAACCAACCTTAGAATTTATGATGACCGATGGCCGTTTTGTGTGGATGTGACGCATATTTTCCCTAGCTTGTTTTTTTTTATGCGTCATTTTTATCGCAAATAGTCTTATTTTCTTTCTTTCTAAAGCTACTATTTGGAACCGAGCTGCCAACTGCAACTGCCGACAGCACATGCAGCGGCTCATGCCTCGCTCGTGTCTGGCTCGTGCAGTGGCTCATGTCGGCATGCAGTTGCTGCACGTGCTGTCGGCAGTTGCAGTTGGCAGCTCGGTTCCAAATAGTATGTTAATTGGTTTATTTGAAATGCTTTGAATTGAAACGGTCATGATAAGATTCAACCCTCGCAGGATACAGAATTAGGAAAATTTATAAATTTTTTACCCTTAATTTTCCCTAAACTTTAACCTAAAAAAACTTCATTTGACAATGCTACTATAAAATCAACGAACCACCTTGATCTCCCAACAACAAAACAAATACAAACCAGTCCGACTCCGTATTTCGGACTCATTCAGATACTGTTATTACGTTACCGGGAACGGTCGGGATTTACGACTAGTCTCGCGGGATCGTACATCGCGATCCCCGGGTGGTATGGCACAGTTACACTCTGACCAACTCACGGAGTTACGGTACTTAGAGGATAAATATATAAATCTTTCTGATGCTGACCCGTTTTGAGAGGATATGGTTTAATGAGCAGGGGGCCCAAAAAGGCTACTTTGGCAGAATCATAAAAGGATAACATTATGAATCATAATGGACAGTTAACTGTTAAGTTAATGGTATCAAATCCCATTGATGAAGGATTAATCAGTTTTTTTTTTTTTTTGATTACGCTGAAATACTCGTACCAATCGATCCAATCCCAATTTCTTTGATTATACCTACGTAGTGCAGCGAAAAAAAGAAAAACACGGGCTGTCTTCGCCATATTATGATTCATAATGTTATTCTTTTATGATTCTGCCAAAGTGGCATTTTTAGGCCCCCTGATCATATCGACCGTGTATTTGATATGAGTGGTTCAGATTCGCAAGATGGCTAAAAAGAGGGATTTAAGGATGATTAAAGAGGCAAAAGAATCGTTGTGGAGTGTGAGATGATGAGGAGAAGTGGTGGCCCAGTGGTAACGGCCGCGAATTACGAGTCGTAGGTTTGAACCCAAACAGCCACTTAACTTTGTGTAAATTATTTCATCACCACTGCTTTCAGAACGGTGAAGGAAAATATTGTGAGGGAACTGGCATGTCCTAGAACAAAAAATTCGAAGACATGTGACATCTACCAACCCGCACCGGGCGCGCGTGGTGGATTGCGGCACACTCGCTCCTTCTCATTGAGAGGAGGCCTGTGTCCCAGCAGTGGGAAAATAATGCTATGCTATGGAGAAGACCTATAAAAAAGAAATTATATGGAACCTCCGCATAGTAGCACAATAAAGGACGATTAGATATCTAAGGGCGAATTTCACTAATGAAACTGAACACGATAAGTTCATCTAAACCGCGTTCAAGAGCTGTCAGTGTCAAATATTCCACAACAGTGATGACACTGCAAGCTCTTAATTGTAGTTTAGATTCGCTGTGGTAATCCTAACGCTAAAAAGTGAAGTTAAAGTAGCTTGAAGTCAATCTGTAGTTTACCATTTCAAGTTCTGCCCGCGATTTCGACCACTTGAAATTTCTTGTTCCCCCCAACCCACCCCGTCGCATCGCATCGTATTCATTTAGTAGTTACTAACGTATTTGATGATAAAAAGATGAGTAAGGTAGTCAATAGCCCCAATGTTTTGCAAGAATTCAGATAAGATGTAAACAATGCGTGAACATGGTAAACATGGGCGCCAATGAATTTAACCAAGTCTCCCTTAACGCAATATATAATTGTGATTGGTTTCGTCAACACTAGAAGCATCTATGTTCTACGTTATAGGTTTGGTTTCCGCACTTAGTCCTTCAAATGGACCATTGTGCGTGACACCAGAATCATAATGCATAAAAGTTTAAAGTCACGTAACCCGCCTTCCTGAGATAAAACAACTATAAATAATAATTTTGGCATTGCTATTAACAGTTTTAGCATCAACACTAGAATCATAATGTTTTATTATTATATATTATAGTTGTTTTATCTCACGAAGGCGGGTCACGTGACTTTTATGACGTCGAAATAAGAGTAATTTTGTTACGATTCATCCGCCTTTGTGAGATGAAACTATTATACTAGCTTCTGCCCGTGAATTCGCCCGCGTGCATTTTCGGGCCCCGCGCTTTTACTTCGCTTTGGCTTAGCGTTCTTTCTGACTTTTTGCCTTATTGTCTGAGTTGTCCCACAGCACGACAAAGGCCTCCCTTCCCTCTTTCCACTTTTCTTGGTCTACTGCTATTGTGGGCCAATCTTTTAAGAAGGAGTCCAGCTCATCCCGCCATCTCTTCCTGCCACTGGGAATCCACTGAGTGGTGGCTTTTGTATACTGCTGCTCTGACATGCGACAGATATGGCCAGCCCAGTTCCACTTTAGTCCATCAGCTGTACGGCCAGCGTCCGCCATTTGTGTTTTGGAACAAAGTATAGAGTTCTTAATGTGGTCCGTGAGTTTGACACCTAGTATTATACCTCGTTCCATACCTTCCTCAAGAATTGGGTTATCAAATGGAAAAATATTTTTTCAAGCATGTAGTTCCAGAGAAAAGCGCGATTAAACAAACGAATTATTCAGCTTTATTATACTAGTCATCATCATCATCATCATCTCAACCGAGCTTTTCCCAACTGTGTTGGGGTCAGCTTCCAGTCTAACCTGATGCAGTTGAGTACCAGTATTTTTAATGGATCGACTGCCTATCTGACCTCTACAACCTAGTTACTGCCTAAACCATACAAATATCATAAATTCGAAAGTAACTCTGTCTGTCTGTCTCTATGTTACCTTTTCACGCCTAAACCACAAAACGGATTTCGATAAAATTTGTCAAAGAGATATATTGCACCCTGGGGAAGGACATAGGATAGTTTTTATCGACATACCTCGTGGGCGAAGCCGCGGGCGGAAGCTAGTACTATATATACCACTTGTTAAGACTGCACACTTGTCGACTCGTAACGACTGTCAAAGATCCACGAATGATAGCTTTATTATATTAGTTTAGATGGTAATAATAACTATAAGATAAGGTGCAGGAACAATGAAATAAGGTGAAAGAAAGAGAAAACAATTACGTCTCCCTTATTCTAATTTGAATATGAAAGTGTAGATCACCAGATAGCCACCTATCTCCATCTTCCTTCATCTCTTGTGCCGATTAATTTAAACGGTCGTATCTCAGTCATTGGCAACATTAAACGTTGGTTTAAATTTAACCTTCTATAAATAGCCAGTAACTCCCGCAACTTGCCAACCTTCAATAACGGTAACCAGCGAAATAATATCACAAAGACTCACAAAATACCGCGCCTGTAACTGAATACTACATTTCCGTATAAATGAACAAATAAACTTCTCTGCCACATTACTTTTGTTGCCAATATCAATAAATATCAACCTTAACTTAATGATGATAAAGATTGTGTCAACAGCATAGCTAAGATTGTCAAGATTCATCCCAAAAATCCTACCTCCTACGTTACGGAGCCAAAAATTTCTTATTTGTCTGGTACATTACGTTTTTGAACAATAAACCGTTAAGCATACAATAAAATTCCCTGTATTTACTCGCCTAATATGTTTGAGAAGAAAATAAAGACCCTTTTTTACTTGCCTTTGCCCGAAGTCGGCATTTTCACAGAATTTTCGATGTTATTATGTCAGGTGGTTATTATCGTATTGGTAGTAGCAATTTTCGAGATTTTTTTAAATTATTATTTTCATAAATCTGGGCTGTTTTGTGAAAAGGAATGTGAATTAATTAAAGTATGAAAGGAAAGGTTTTCTCGCCACACAATGTTCAAAGACATTCAAAAGGGGAAAAGGAAAGGAAGGGGGGAAGGGAAAGGGGATCAATACAAAGATGACTGCTGATACAGATGTTTGGGAAAAGAAGACATACTACGCTGATAGTAAATCGATAAGCTTTCTCATCATCATCATCATTTCAGCCGAAAGATGTCCACTGCTGGACGTAGGCCTCCCCCAAGCATCGGCACTATAAGCTATCTGTTGAAACTTAACAGTCCAAAATTGCCAGCTAAAAATACCCCCTAATCAAGCTCTGGCAACACTTGCAGTCCCGAATAAATATTCAAATTACTTCGTGTACGAAATATATGATTTACAACGCATTTTAAATATCTTCATTATGCACCAAAACTGCTGTATTAAGAGTCAATAAATTCAGACACGTCATCAATAAATATTTATTTATGATAAATATTATGATAGTAATTAATTACTGCGACTGTAATTTCTTTCGGCTGATATTTGAGGTTCTAAGAACTTGTACGCAATTTGTTTTGCAGTGTAACGAAATGCAAGGTTCTCAGGGTTGGTATCGTTGTGAGAAAATGGTACTTAGTGAAATATGGACGGAGAACATAGAGGTGGTCAAAGTAAATCCATACCAATACGTATTATAAATTCGAAAGTAACCGTCTGTATGTACAGTCAACAAAAGAGATAAGTATGCAGGATCGTCGGATATTGTTGAAGTTTAATAAGAAACCGATGGATGTTGTCGACTGAAAAATTTGCTAAATGAGCTGTTTGATTTCTATTAATAAAATAAAAATTTATTCGAGAACTCCATATACATCGGTTTCTTACTAAACTTCAACTATATCCGACGATCCTGCATACTTATCTCTTTTGTTGACTGTACCTTTTCACGACTAAACCACACTGAACAGATTTCGATAAAAATTTGGCAAGGAGATAAATGGCATCCTGGGGAAGGCCATGGGATACTTTTTGTCCCGGTAGCACGTTCCCGTAGGATAATTTCCGACATCCACGCAGTCATTTGTCACCGGTGCCACTTTTAGAGCATAGAAATCATCAACAAAAGCTACATTAGTTCCACTATCGGTCAAGAGATGGCGCTGACATAAAACTGCAATATTCTACACCGCAGTGCACTGTGTTAAAATTCTGCAAGAACATGCTCTAAAAGTGGCACCGGTGGCTGAATAGTTGTGTGGAAATCGGTTGTCATGAGGTTGGGGGGGTCGATTGTTGGTTGATATGGAATGTGATGTGGAGGAATGAGGAAAATGTCTCGAGGAAGTTTTAAGGGATGTCTATATGAGAAGGAAGGACAAAGAAATGATGGATGGACTGTGTGAAAGAGTATTTGGCTAGGAAGGGGTGACTTATACTGAGATGAAGACTAATAAAGATGTTTGGTAGAAGAAGCCTTGTTTGTGAGTCGACTGCGGAACAAATCCTTTGTATAAATATGCACAAAGTTCAACTTTTTGCTATGCTTTTCTGACCAGATTCATTCACGTAAGGTTGAGTTTTTTTTTCCATTGTTTCCAATTAACTTAAAAGTCTTTTGACTGTATTTTTAAGCGTTCTTTTGTTATTTCTTGTCGGTTATTACATTACATTGGTACCCAAGATACAGGCTTGCCTAGTTTGGGGCCAATGTAAAATCTTTGTAATCTTTTGAGCAATAAAGTTTTATTATTTATTTATTTATTATTTATTTATAAGACCAACCCGATAAAGAAAGAAAAAAATAATTTAGGCGCAGAATGCCTACTTCTCAAAATGGCAACTGAGTCTCTAATGGACTAATTCTCAAAATGGCTAATTCTATAAATGAGTAATTCTCAAAACAGCCACTTCTATAAATACCTAATTCTCAAAAGGACAATTATTGATGTTTTCTTGAACATTTTCATCGGTTTCACAACAAGTGATGTTTCTTGAACATTTTCAACGGTTTCACACCAAGTTAATAATTTCAGTAGGTCCTACGTCAGTTTATTCTGCGTTTGTTTCCACTACCCGTTTCGCCGATTTGATCTAACAATTTTCTTTTAGTCTATAAAGTTAACTATACGCTCATAAATAATCCAGCTCAAAAACCTGGATCAACCCTACCCAATCAGCTCTGGGAGGAAGACAGATGATTTGCGGAAGCATCGGCAGTCGGCTTCGGCTCGCGAAGTGTTTGCTCGCACTAATTTAAATCCTGCGAGCTGTCAGTTTATCGCCCGAAGCCACGCTTTCTTGTAAGGACTGCAATGATCGGAACACCCACACTTTTTGTTTCAGTTAAATTTTACGAAGAAAATAATATGTAGGTACCTATTTATTTTCTTTTAATTGGTTAGTTATTTACCAACATGTGAATTCTTCCATATTTTGCGGCATTACTTTATTATTAAAGTAATGCCAAAAGTTAAAAGCGTTAATATTAACAATTTTTTTTTCGGCGGCTCCTCCCCTGTGGATGACGGAATATATTCGACGAGAACATACTACCGGGATTAAAAATACCCTATATATTAATCCAGGTTATAAACTATGTGGGCGCCGAATTTCATTCAAATCCGTTCAGCCGTTTTTGCGCCAATCTGGAACATACATACAGACAAACGGACAAACATTATCCGTTACTATTTTATTATCTGTATAGATATAATAATTTATTCTACAAGGCGTTCCCCGATCGCATTTCCCATCGACAAAAGTGACGAATTTCCTTACAAACTTTTACCCTTTAGGGGAGGAATTCTTCCTTCTTTCTGCATTTCGCTATGGGGACTACATGACCTAAAGTGCGGTTGTCGGACTGCATAGAAAAGAAAGAGAAGCGCGATGACACAACGCTGGTAATTTATTGCAAAATATGAAGCAATTATCTAAAAAACTATTGGTTGGACAAAAAAAATAAAACACTAGTACTTTAGTATGTTGCTCGTAGAAAGAATAATCTGAGAAAAAATCAGAATGTATGTATATTAGTATGGTTTTGTAAAAAGAAAGTTTTTAGAGGTAATTTCATGATTTTTTTCTATCGTATCAAATTAGTTGTATTATGTTTTCAACACACTATCTACCTAGCATATTATCCTGAAGAATATCATAATATATATTTTTCTGATTTTGTTTACTGTACCTACTCGATCATATACTTTTATTGCTTCTAAAACTTTGCATTTAGGTCCTGTAAGCCCCTTAAAAAAGAAACTCTTCTACAGACGCCAGCACATCAAACTACCCGAAACTGTCAAATTTTCCCAATCAACTTTGAACCTTATGCTTTAGACATAATAAAGTTGAAAATCTATTAAAAAAAATTGACAGATTGTAGTAACTTGATGTCTGTACAAACTTGCATGCTCCTGAACCCAGCGGTTTTTGCTGCACGTTGTCTGTCAGTGAATTTAAATTTTGTAAGATTGACTGATTTTTTATGTGGTTTCCATTTATCTGCCATCTCATTCAATTTGTTTTTTTTTTGTCAATTTATTAAGATATTATTATTGAACAGGAAAACATCAATAAAAATCATTGGTAAAAAGCAGAAAAGTAACAAAATTAAACGCTACAATTTGTTATGTTAACACAAAATAAAAGGAATAACTTTAATAACAAAATATTGCTTCATCGCGATCGATGGAGCTGGTGCGATTTTTATTTGCGATCAAATAATGTTTTGGCATATTAATACTACGTTACATCACGGACTTTACGATGTCCTGAAGGTAACCAGTATAATTATAATAACATTTATCTCAAGGAAAATTCTTATAACTTAAATTTAGTTGCACGACTCATAATGCGAAACATTAGATTTATTAAAGAGTACTTTACGATCGAATTTTTTTTTGCCTCTTTTCTGCAACTGTTTCTATTGATAAACTCCTACTAGTACATATAACCTACTTAATTTATATACTGTTGTATAGATAATTTAATGGACACTAATTCTTTACTTTTCAAAAATTGATTTAATGCACTACAAACGAAAAAACATCAAAAGAATAAAAAAAAACCCACCAATCAAGTGTGAAATCTAATCAATTAATGATTGATTTAATTCCTATGTAAATAGTTAGTTAAATTTTCTCTAAATAAAAATCTAGATAAAAAAAGTAAAAAGAAAAAAAATTATGGAGTAATTTTTTTTAATAGATTCGTTTCACCCTTAGAAGGAATCCTATTGAAAATTACTGTTTTATTCAAAGTAGTTTAATCATAATTAAAAACTAAATAATATAATATCTATTTAAAATCTCTCTCTAATCATGACTTAAATAACTTGACATAGATTTAAGAATAAACTGTATTTAACGTTAGTCCTTATATTTTTTAATAAATTTTATTATTATTATATATATTATTATTATCTGTGGTTGTTTATACGATCAAATGAGCATTTTTAGAGTGCACTTTTAGATTTTCCAATTATATTGGTCTTGCAAAAAAAAAAAAAGAAATGTTTGGAGATTATTACTTGTTGACCCGCGGGGTAATTGCGTAGAAATGGCTTTCATTTTGACAGTTCAACAAAATTCCACTACTATTCTAGCTGACTATCATTTCGAAAGTCAAATTACTTATCAGTGTGTATCTATTCATCTGATATAATACGTTTATTAGTAAGAGGGTTAATGTGTAGATCTGTTGTACTAGGAGGTATAGGCCCTTGCCGAAATGCTGCAGGGAGCATAAGCTAATGATGTATATCCCAAACCCAAATGATTTAATCGATTCCACGTTCTTCTTTTTAAACAAATTGAGGATCCATTTGGAAATCGTGTTAAGAGTAATAGGTTTTTAAATGCGCTCCCGCCGCGGTCATACATCACCGGCAAGTCGATGTACAGTCAACAAAGGAGTTAAGTATACAGGAGCGTCGGATATTGTTGAAGTTTACTAAGAAACCGATGGATATTCTCGAATAAAATTTTAGTTTATTAATAGAAAACAAACAGCTCATTTATTAAATTAAATATCAGTCCAGAACATCCATCGGTTTCTTAGTAAACTTCAACTATATCCGACGCTCCTGTATACTTAACTCCTTTGTTGACTGTACATACTTCGAATGTATTCCAATTTCGAACGGTTCTCATATAAAGTGCGTGCGGACCTTTGAGGTATTTGGCATTTTTAAACGACCGGAAATGCATTTATAAGTTGCTTTGGATAAATAAAAAATCATTGCAATTTATATATAAACTTTGAAAAAATTCAAATTACACTTAACCGGCCTATAGTGTCATAAAAGCCATATAAAAAAATAATTGCAATTTATCTAAAAACTTTGAAAAAAAAAATCATACGAAGGAACAATAAGGACCGCTTGCACTATAACCTTTTTATTCATAAACATTGCTTAACCTTTTGACAGCCACACGTCAAAAAATCAAAAGCGTGCCCTCGGCGTCAAAGTCTGTCATGTAGTCGAACCGTGTCGTGCTGGGCACATTTTGGTTTGTCATCTATACATGACTGTGGCGGTCAAAAGGTTAAAGTTTAAAAGACGTTTAAAAGTAAAAAAAATATGGTTAAACAGTCGCTTATCATTACTTATCTTTAAGCAACGTTTATAAATAAACCCCCAAATCACTAAATACGTTTACCACTCATCATCTGCCTAGCCTTTTACCAACTATTTTGGGGTCGGCTTCCAGTCTAACCGGACACAGCTGAATACCAGTATTTTACATGGAGCGACTGCCTATCTGACCTCCACAACCCAGTTACTGGGTAATACGATACCCCTTGGTAAGACTGGTTGTCAGACTTTCGGGCTTCTGACTACCCGTAACGACTGTCAAAGATCCACGAATGACAGCCGGGCCCAACGGCTTAACGTGCTTTCCGAGGCACGGAGTTGTCTCCAATGACATCGACCTGTGCGGCTGTTATTATTTAGCCACGGGCCCCTCAAATTCGTTTACCACTAATTGACAGAAACAGAGCGATGTTTTTAATATGTTTAGCGCTAAACGTATTTAGCAGTACTACAGGACTGAGCGCGAAAGTGGCGGTTGACGATTTTTGTACGTAAGCTGGGCATGGGAATAAGTTGCTCTTGCGTTATCTAGCTGCATCTATATCTGTGGTATGAACCACAGATGTAGATGTATGAACTAATAATATAGTTATTCATAGTAGCGGAAATAATTACCATCTACTGCAACATTGATCGCAGACCACTTAAACATAGCAAACAACAACACTGCAGACATTAAAATTTATAACAGCCTCTGAATAATGTTTCTAAAGAAAGTTCTAATTGATATTGTGATTTATGTGCGTACGCGCAGCGAATCAAAGCAACGCCTCCTTTGTGATTCGATCGCGGGGCTTCAAGCAAGGGCTAATTTTAAGAGGCTTATCGGCTATTAGCATCTTGTAAAGTTAATTTTGAAGGTACTCCCCTTATAAATACTTTTCGTGGAAAGCTTCAAACTTTACGAGATATCGTACCTCATATTTATTTAATATCAATCTGTAAATGACCAGCGTGTTTGAGATACTAAAACTCATCATTATCTTGCCTTTATCCTAATTTATTTGGGACCAGCGCAAGATGTCTTTTTACCGACTTCAAAAAAAAGGAGGTTATCAATTCGATACGTATGTATGTAATATTATTGGAATTGCATTATATTCACATATGATGATCTATTAGGGCTTCCAAACAAATATACAAAATTTCATAGACGTATGAATGTATGTATGTATGTATGTATGTATGTTTGTCCACGCATATCTCCGGAACTATTAATCGGATCGTGAGCATTTTTTTTATTGGCTTACATTTTCTTCAACTTAGGGAACAGTGCAAGTTTTATCAAGATCGATTCAGTAATTTTCAAGATATGGACTAATACGTGTAAGTGTGACGGCCTGGCTTATTGATAAGAGCTACGGGTGTAGTGTCAAAGGGAAAACATCTCAAAACCTTGGTCAAATACTAGTGCAAAAATTAAAAATTACGAAATAAAAAGTAATTTAAAAAAATTAAACCGACTTCAAAAAGAAATTAACTCAAAATTATGAAATAACTTTAATTTCGGAAGTCGGTGGCATAAAACTAAAATACAGATCCCAAGACACCGACTTCCGAAATTAAAGTTATTTCATAATTTTGAGTTAATTTCTTTTTGAAGTCGGTTTAATTTTTTTAAATTACTTTTTTTCAAGACTTCTCTATAAGTCGTCATCTCGGTAGTCATCTCCTGCCAGCCTCCAGCCATGTCATCCTTCACACAGACCATCCATCGTTTCTTTGGTCCTCCCCTACTCGTTTAATCATCACTACATAGTATAAAACAAAATCGCTTTCCGCTGTCCGTCCCTATGTATGGTTAGATCTTTAAAACTATGCAACGGATTTTGATGCGGTTTTGTTTAATAAATAGAGTGATTCAAGAGGAAGGTTACCCTTAAATATTTATTATTTTATTTTGTTTTTAGTATTTGTTGTTATAGCGGCAACAGAAATACATAATTTGTGAAAATTTCAACTGTCTAGCTATCGCGGTTCTTGAGATACAGCCTGGTGACAGACAGACAGACTCTTCGGAGTCTTAGTAATAGCAAAGGGTTAAAACGGACCCTCGTTTTAACCCTTTGGGTACGGAACCCTAAAAAGGAATTCAAATTCTGCGGCTGGCGAAATAAAGTATGTCAACGTGATCAACGTGATCTCCATAGAAGACACAAACAAGATTGTTCAAATAACAATATTATTTATATGCAATTAATTAATTTAAATACTAAAATGGTGAGATATATTTTTCTAAATAACTATCAAGCATGGACATATCACAATACTGTAGGCCTAACACGAACGCGCAGAGTAAACGTAAAGTAAATATGAACGATTTATAAATTGAAAACTTACTCGTTCTGCACACAATATTTAATTAATCTTAAGACTTTATTCATGTCCATGGGTGACATTTATTGCGCTTGTCGAACAACTATAAACCAAGCTGCAAGGTGGTTTATGGTTTGTATTTTCGATTAAATTATGACCACACGATAAAAGTGAAAACTTAGGATTGGCCTAGTAAACACGATTCAGCTTCACGGACCGACTGGAGCCGAATATACCCGATTCGGCGTCACCGACCAACACCCTAATTGTAGAAGGAAGTATATTGCTAATCCATTGCTTCATATGTTAAAAAAATTGTCTACTCTACAACATAAATAACGCAATGAATGTTGTTGAACTGTCAAAATCAAAGCCATTGCTACTGATAGTGTGTTACGCAATTACCCTGAAGAATGTTACGGTTCATTTTCATTCACTGTTCAGAAAGACAGTAAAGTACACCTAAAGAAAATTTCCCTTCAAAAAAGTCGTTCAAGTTTACGTTATGTTTACGTAGCGCGTTCGTGCTAGGGCAGTCAGTCTTATATCTAGTCTTTACTTGTTTGCTACCGATTTTAAAAGGAAAAACATCTTGTTTCTATGGCAACACGTTTATTTGTTGTTCCATTATTTGCGAGTGTACCAAATAGGTATGCATTAAATAGTGTTGCGCAAATATTTGCGTTATGAATATTCCTACTGCTATTCGATATTAATCATCACATTGAATTGCTAATGTTAGTTTGGCTCCTAAAACAAATCTGGGTGCCTAATGGGAATGCGAAATAGATGGCCTATTAAATACTCGGTAGATTATAGGTTAGTAAATTTGAGCAGAGCTTCGTCAGAGCTTCGTCTCAGACATTAAGTTTTTGAGTTATTTTCAGTTTTCTTTAAAGGTTTTGTTTAGTTTATTGACAAGTTTTTTACATTGGTTCCTAATTGTTTGTTTGCAGAACAATGTGTTTAATACTGTTACGTGACCTCTCAAGCTCCGCTAATGAGACACAATTGATTTTCTATTGTATCGTATTACATAGGATACGCGCGGAGCTTGACGGGTAAATATTGTTTTTGAATGTATTAGTCTTGTCAATTAATGGCCCAAAAGGGGGTGTAGAGTACGTGAGCAGGGACCTCAGCGATTCCTTCAGAAACTTGTTCAGGGTGCTTAGGGAGTGAACATACTAAAAGTCCTGACGTCTAGGAGGTCAGCCGGAGTGAGGGCGGGAGCACAAAGTTCCCACTTTTGGGTTTTTTCGCTAATATCTCAAAAACGGTGTGTCGGAGTGTCAATTATTTCTATTTCTATTCAAATTTCTTAGTTAACCTCATTATTTTCAAGACACATATTACCTTAGTCGATAATCGTCACATCTCTACAAGGGTTCCACAGAATAAGTATGCAAAATCGCATTAAAATTTACGGTTTAAGGACACACCGTGACGTCACTTACTAAAAAAGGTAAACTACGACTAACGGGTCAACGTACTGCCGTAGTCAAGTACCCACATAGTACCATAAAAGGGACCTTAGCTGAGTTGGTACCTTCCAAAATATGTCCGTTCTATGTTGGGGCCAAAGTTGGATATTACTGTGCAAATATTTTTTTAAACTGTGGTATTTAAGTGACGGCGCAGCAAGTGGCGCCGTCTAGTTTTTTATGAAGTTACTAGATTCACCGAAAAGGTCGGATAAGAGTGTCACTGGCTGGTGACTGTCACTCTAGGAGAGTGAGCATCTATGGTTGCGCGACGGCTGTCTTCTGAAGACAAATGATACCAGAGGAGCCGTTTATACAGCATCATATTGTAGTCTTTGGCCGTTGTCGTACCACGTCCACGACGGACTGCTATATTCCGGCCAATCCTTATGAAGCTGCTGAACCACTAATACTAATACTCTTGATTGGCCCAGTGGTAACGGCCCCGGGTTACGAGTTGTAGGTCGTGGCTTCGAACCCAGGCAGACGTTTTACTTTGAGCAAATAATTTCATCACCACTGAAGACAGTGAACGAAAACAGCGTCAGGAAACAAAGAATAAAAAATTCGAAGACATGTGACATCTAGCAACCCGCACTGGGCCAGCGTGGTGGTTTACGGCCCACTCCCTCTCACAGAGAGGAGGCCTGTGCCCCAGCAGTGGGAACATTATAGGCTGATTTATTGAAGCACTAATACCTCTGGTAGAGGCTATCCTGCGCCGTAATGGCAATAGATTTTGGTTAAGAACATAATTATGTACAGACACCAGCACATCAAGCTACCCGAAACTGTCAAATTTCCCCAACCAACTTTGAACCTAATGCTTTAGCGATAAAGTTGAAAATCTATTAAAGAAATTTGACAGATTGTAGTAGCTTTATGTGCTGGCGTCTGTACATGTAGGTGCATTACCATTTCAAAATGAGTTTATTACCATTTACTTGCAGTGTAACGACAGCTCACAGTTAAGTAAGTACCTACCGGAAATATTAAGATTTAAATGTCAAATTGCAGAATGATAAATCTCTGTATAATTTTAGCGGACATCACGTAAAGAGGTTTACGATCGCAAAGATATTGTTAAATACTTATTCAAACATTAATTGGCAAACTTAACGTTCACTTTTATCGCTTAGAATTTAATTTAACTGCTTCCTCACGCAAACTTAATAGCAATTATTATTTGCGTATTACACGAAATACCGCAAAAGTCATTTATTCAAATAAGGCTGAAAATCAGCACTTTTGAACGTCAACATTACTTAAGGCTACGCCGACCGCACAGTGGCGCCCTCATCGTTTGTTTGGTTATTTCTTTTATTTTAAAATGAAAATGCAGAAAATTTGAAATTTAAATTTTCGAGCCAGAAGAGATTGGTTTAAATAAGTGTGGTGCTCTGCATCCTGAAAGAAATAAGTCAATAATAAAAAACAGTGGCAATCCGGGAGTGCTGACAGAAGTGAAAACAAAACACAAACAGAATACTTTGCCATCACTCACTGATATATCGGATATACATTAAAACAGAGTACATCCCGACGTAGACAGAGTAAACTTACTCTGTCTTCGCATCCCGAGGACAGCCGAACACATCTGAAGCGGGTATTTTTTTAATCGTCTTATAAACAAAACACGCGCGGTGTTGCTTACGCTACAGTGAGTGGCACGAGTTCAATGGTTTTTTCCCATCTCAAAAAATTTCCAACGCGCCTAAAGAAGTTTTCACTTCAATAATCAGTCTATGTGCTAGCGACTGTTTTTAGGGGCCCATTACTGAATGTGCAAGTCACACCCTGCCATTTTACCTGTGTAGGTAATTTATATAAAACATTGGTTAGGCAGAGGCTATAGACTTTCCAAAGTCCTAAATAACCAGTTCACTTTAGCCACCCAAACACATGATCCAATATCTTTGCTTGCATATCCTGCAATAGTCCTACACCAACCGGGGGTTGTCCATGGGTGTACTTGCATAGTGCGACCACGACCAGGGATAATTATCGGTTGGTGCCTCACTTCATTAAAAACGGGCCCCTACGAGTTGTCTTCGGCCCCTCGTACGCCTTCCAAAGATCCGGGACCCCAGGGTCCCAAAAAATATCATCAGTCTAGGTATTATAAATTTTCGGTTTCCTACTATTTAAATACTACACGTGGAAACTTGTAAATGGCCTAATTTTGTATAAACTAGTATCTGTTTAGCTGTAAGTTTTCCTAAAATAAATAAAATAACAAATACACATAGACAACGCTGCGAGCAAAGCTAGTTTATAATTTCGTTTTTATTACAAACATCATCATTGACATTCAACTCTCAAACAACTTTTCAATTCGAACACCAAATCAACTTGTCATCTTTTGAATTCCTCATCAGCCCACATTCGATACTTCGGACCCAGCATGAGGACCCAGGTTCGATGCCCAGGTCGGGCAAAGTGTTATTGGGTTTTTCTATCTGGAAATTCTCAGTAGCAGCCTGGAGTCTAGATTTGTACCTGGTTGATGGAAATAGGCTTACCCCCTATTACGAACTGATGAAATGTGGATGATATTATGAGTACACCTTTGCCTAAACCTTAGAAATGCAGGCGTGATGGTAACTCATTTGTTGTTTTTCAGTCGACAACATCCATCGGTTTCATACTAAACTTCAACTATATCCGACAATCCCGCATACTTATCTCTTTAGATGACTGTACATACGTACAACATTATTGACATTCAAATCAAACAACTTCTCAGATCAACTTGTCATCTTTCAATTCCTCATCAGCCTACATTCGATATTTCGAAACCGCATTAGGTACATCTCGCTTATCGATAAAATTACGTCACTAATTAGGTATCGAGAAGTAACGATGGTCTCAATTTCATTAATTCGATTTCAATTGGTGGGTGAATTAAATGACTGGTATGATTACAATTAGGATGGCTCTTTGATTAGAATGGAATGGTAGTTTGATGAATAGAGTGGTATTCTTGAATGGAAATTGTTTGAAAGTTAATCATTTAATTTTTGAAAGAAAATTGGACTGTTTAGGGTGTGGATGTGGACCTGTGGGGTAATTGCGTAACACACTATCAGTAGCAATGGGTTTCATTTTGACAGTTCAACAAAATTCATTGCGTTATTTACGTTGTTGTGCAAACACATTTTTCGAACATATGAAGCAATGAATTAGCAATATCCTTCAGAATTATTCAGATTGAGTGTTACGCAATTAGGCTAATGTGGCGCAAACTATATCCCACATCTTATCCTGCCCTCTATGCCCCAAAATGTGCAAACATAGTGACCTCTACCCTGCCAGTGACAATACCGTGGCAATTAGTTTTGGGGCAACATAACTAATCACTGTCGTGCCATAGACACGTAAAAAAAGAAAGAAAATGATACTAGAAACCGAGCAATGATTTGCACATTGAGTGTTGCATACTTTTCTGAGTGTGTTTCACTAAACGTAAGTTTAAAAAAATATTGCGTAACTTAGATACTGTAAGCACAATAAGAATAACTAAAAAAGACTGAATAGATATTAACTTGAAGTTAAGTGATGTCAAAAAAAAAACCGTATGACAAACCGGTTCCACCAATTTAAACTTATTACCTAATTCACTTTTTATCGGCTATATTCGGATATCCGCGGTACTTCCCCAATACTGGATTTCCATTGAATCCGGGGTCCTGGTAATGTCATCGTTACGATGTAAACAAAATTTCGTGGTCCTAATGTCGAGGCCGACTGGCGGTGCTTGGGGGAGGCCTATGTCCAGCAGTGGACGTATTTTGGCTGATATGATGATGATTAATATTGAGGACTAATTGAGTAGGGGGTTTTTATTTTGATGTAGGCATCCCGGAATTCCGGATACTATCTGTCTGGGAAATGGGAAGGTGTGTATCAGACTTGTTTAGCCAAAGACTCAAGAAAGGGTCTTTATACACACAGTTTTTTACCGTTAAAAGTACGGTTTATTGGATCAATATGGCAGTTTGTCAAGGACACGGCGGCACTACGGCACGGCGCCGTCCGTTTTTGTGGTTAAAGAATCTTTTTTTTACTCAAAAGAAATTTACAACAAATTTCACTTAATGAGAAATATGTATTTTAACTATAAAAATGATGACATTCATGAGCAGAGCTAGTATGGACATGCACAAATATTAAAAGAAGAAAACAATAATTAACTGTACATAACAAGACATTGAAGGTTGCAGCAAAAGATTCAGATACTTATAACGTAAAAAGATTATTGAGGATGATATTCTCATAGCATGTATATCTATCTATTTTCCTTTTTATATTCCTTTACATTAAGTTTCAATTATAGGTACTATTATTTTCTTTGTGTATGCTGTACCAGTACAGCGTCCTAATAATTGTTTGCTGCAGCGGACGACGTCAATTCGTCGGCGCCGGCTGTCGCTGAAAACCAGCGCTGAGGCTCTGTCTTGCATAGGGTCGCAGCATAATGCTGAGCGATAGCGATAGTTTTGCGTGGATGTGACGCATGTTTCCCCCAACCCTTTCTTATTATTATTTTTTGTTTATGTTCTTTATTGCGTCATGTTTACCGCAAATAAACGTGTTTTCATTCTTTCTTCTTTCTTTCTTTCATTCATGCGAAACGAATTTTCTACGGCACGGTTCATATACTGTAAAGAATCCGTGTCGTGTACAAAAGGTCTAAAGCTTAACCCTAGGGTTATAAGGCTAATCGGGCTTTGCTTAACTAATCGAAAATGTTGTCAGCAACTAAATGATGATGGTGACGTTCTGAGAAAAAGTTCAAAGAAAGTCAGTTGCTATCACTCGATGTAAAAAAGTTATTTTCGAGAAACTCCATTTTATACATAACCATTTCTTGAATGAGTGAAATCGTGTCTTACACACAAAAAGAAGCAATTACCTATAGTAATTTAAATTCCGATAGTAGGTACTGGTTTACATATAAAAAAATAGTCTACTGCCGCAAATTGATTTACTCTTACTTTCCAATATATTTTAAACTAGCTGCGCCCCGCGGTTTCACCCGCATAAGTTTCGATCCCGTGAGAATATCGGGATAAAATGTAGTCTATGTTAATCCAGGGTGTCAGCTACCTTCTTACAAAATTTTATCAAAATTGGCCCAGCCATTTGAGCGTGAAGAAGTAACAAACATATAAACACACACACCCTTTTTTTTTTTTTTTTTTTTTTTTTTTTTTGGGTGGGAAATCATCAAATGACCCCTCCCGCTCTGGGCGGAGCGGAAGGGAGTGTCAGACTCTTACTGACTAAAACCCACCCGTGTTCCTTCAGTTGCCTGTGCCAGGGGCCACGGTATCTCTTTCGAACAACCCGCGACCCTGGCGGGCATCGGCCCTAGCGGACCCCGTCAGTTGGTGCTGACATCTCCTTGAGGCGCGCGTGGAACACAACGCGCCGTCGACCCGGGCCTGGTCCTTACCGGGCGGCGAGCTGCCCATTGCTCGCCGCCCGCAAGCCCGCGCCTACGGTGGCCGGGAATCGGCTATCGACTCCCGACGCCCGGGGCGTCTCCTGCGGCGGCTGGGGGCGTGAGAGCGCAAGGATTGCCTCTCCCTCACGCGCTCCGCCTCCTCCTTCGCGAGCATCACTGCTTCGCAGAAGGAGGCGATAGCCTCCCATGCACTCTCGCTCCGAACCATGGCCCGGACTAGGGCCGGACGCGAGAGATCGCCGCCGCCGATCGCCGCCGTGAGGACACGGCGGTGCTCTGCCCAAGCTGGGCAGATCTCCACCGTATGCTCCACCGTGTCCTCCGGGCGATCCACACAATGGTGACACCCGGGCGTTTCCTCCCGCCTTATTCGGAACAGGAACCTCCCGAAGCAGCCGTGTCCGGTGAGGACCTGCGTTAGGCGGAAGGTGAGGACGCCGTGGCGCCTCTCTAGCCACTCCTCAAAGAGGGGACTTATCGCCGCGATTGTGGCGTGCCCAAAAACACACACACCCTTTAGAATATTAGTGTGATTGGCAAACATGATCAAACGGTATAAATCTATAAATAACCATTCAAAGTCTATAGTTACTGACCAATTACGAGATACCTTCTCAATTGTCATTATAAATAAACTATGACTGTACCTAAAGTATCGATTTACAAAGGATTACCCAAGGTCGATCTGTTCCTCCTTATAAAAACATGCGATTATGAACCTTGTACTTCAATTATAAGGTTTATATTGCGATTTGGGTCGTAATGTCCAGTCTTCTGATGGACACGTCACATTTCTTTCTCAATGGGTTTAACCCAGCGTCAGAGGTTCATGACGCAGTGTAGAAATAAGCAGTGGGCATACCCATAAAAAACCAACGCTTTTCATAATGACGCTTAAATACGCGAGAAGGCAGAAGAAAATATTGTAGTCAACAGATTAGCAACAGATATGCAGATTTTTCTTTTATAGCGGCGTCATGCCTGCGCCGCGCCTTCACCTTGCCCCGTCTCTGTGTAATTCGCGCCTTAGGGGGCCCACGAGCAACTTTTGTCTCAGCAACTAATTTGTCTAATTTTACGCGATTTGAATCCAATATTAATCAAATTACATTCGTAAACATTTAACCACATTCATAACCTTTACTGGACCTGGGGACCTTTACTGTGCGTGGTTTTACACGCACTTGCCGTATCGATACGTTGGTAATGTCCTGAACAAAGAATACATACGTCCCATCACTACAAACTGTATGCAAGTGCCGTTCGGGGACTGAAAACAATAACGATAAATTGTTCCACCGAACCGCACGTTACAAAATTTTGTTTCAGTGCGGTTAGTGGATGTGCACAGGTGCGGTTCGTGGATGTGCTCAGGTGCGGTTCAAATCAGTTCTCTAAGTGGAATACCTCGTGCTCTAATAGGTCGCTAAACAATTGACAAATGGCTTTCAAAATTAAACCTTATTTATATTTGAGACTATGTATTTATTTTACAATACCTAGGTACTAGTATGTACAACTGTCAAACTACAAAGTGCAAGATAGCGACTTTGACATATGTCTAAGTTAAAGCACGTTTGTAGATCTCGGCCAAAGGAACTAGTTATTACTACCTTTATACGAACTGGCCTTCTTCTTTATTTCTGTTGCGTGTAATATCGCCTGCGGTGTTTAACTATGGCATACCAATGACGTTAGACTTCGGTTCATGAGGCCCTATAAAAAAATCTGTCATTAATCGAATTTTATATGAGATCATAACCGTGACATCATTATTTACACATTATAGGGTTTGAGAATAGTACAAGACAGTTTCAAGAATGTTCCCATTTCCGGCTAACCAATTTAAACGTCAGATTTTGTGGGACGTCAGAAATCATGAATAAGAATAACGTCTAGCCATCTTTTAGTTAGTAAAGCTTTACAGGGACGGCTGTTTTTTTCGTACTTTTCTTGGATTCTATCACCCCCTAAAGCATAACTAAAATTTTCTTTCAAGCATAAAATCAGAAGCAGGAGCAGTGGTAACTAGTATCGGCCCTGACTTAGGAGCGTTTACGCCGTACGGCATTTCATACAAACTTTCAAGCCCTTATTTTTCGAAGTTAATGAACCGATTTTAATGAAACTTCATACGTTATTTTCGGAATTTCTTATTTAAAAAAATATAACCGGAAATCTCTGTTTCTATGGAAAATTTAAAATCGGTCTAATTTGGCTGTAAGACTATTTTTCGAAAATATTCTTTTAACTTTTTACTTGTGTATTACTTTACCTTGTGTATTAATTTCATCACCACTTCTCAAAACGGTGAAGGAAAACATCGTGACGAAACCGTGTCCATGTCCTATAACCGAAAAATTGTAAGACATGTGACATCCACCAACCCGCACTGGGCCCGCGTGGTGGATTATGGCCCGCTCTCACAAAGAGGAGGCCTATGTGGGAAGATTATAGACTGATTATGCTATGCTTATAACAGCACCAAAGAACGGAAAATCCTCTGGCGCATATTCGATTCAGTACTGGAAAACGAGAATTGCGAACGCGGTACAACCATGAGCTCTACAAGATGAACGAAGAGCCTAATGTTATTAAGACCAATGCAATAGGAGGTCTTCCACGGGCCGGACATGTCGCAAGAATGGACGACACCAGAGCACCCAAACGATATCAAGTAAACATTTGTAAACTAGATGGTCGGTGAAGTCGAGGTCGACTCAAATTCAAATGGTTGGATGGCGCAGAACAAGATTTAAGAACTGAGGCCTTAGTGTGAGTTTTTTCACTCATGTTCGATTGCGAGTGCATTAGAATTTTGTAGGGAAAAAGTTATAGCGCCACCTGGTGGTCACTAGGAGAAACCTAATTTCCCATACAAAATTCTTACGCGCTCGCAATCGAACGTGAGTCAAAAAACCCATACTAAGGCCACTGTACAGACGCCAGCACCTCAAGCTAACTGAAACTGTCAAATTTTCCCAATCAACTTTGAACCTTATACTGTAGCGATAATGTTGAAAATCTATTAAAGAAATTTGACAGATTGTAGTAGCTTGATGTGCTGGCTTTGGTACATACATACACAACCTCACGCCTTGTTTCCATGGACATTGTCAGAAACTACAGAACGCCACCTACTACGATCCTTACATACCTCCTTTAGCCTCTTCTTGATGGAGTGAGAAAGGACATGGCTAAATCGATGTATGGACGAATCACCAGCATTGTATAAACATGGTACCTAGCAATATGTAATGCTGAATAGCTGAATATTAATATTTCATATAAAAAAAGTTACAGGAACTTTTTATATCTTTACAATCCTGAAAATAAAATCGTGTAACTCCTACGTCAAAAGGCATTTAAAAAACTGCAAACAAATGACATTGCTATGAACTTTTACCTAGGCTTTAGGATGTATCTGCGATAATATTGATAATTGTATTTTTGACTAGTGACTGGGATATCTATGCTAGCGACCCACCCCGAATCCCGTTTAGTAAATATGTACAAATGGGTAATTGCACCAAAAAACGTGATACAACAGGTATTCTACAATTCGCGCAAAAATCACTCCCCGCACGCGTGAAACTCTTGTTAATCCTAAACTACTTTCCAAATGAGTTGAAATAAAGACAGTTTTCAGAGACAATAAATAATGTAAATAAGTGGTTGAATAGCTGAACCTAATCTATGGTGCTCAGACCTGATCGCTCACCGAGTCGCAAAAGTTCCGCCTTGGAGTTTGCCAAAGAGCGATGGAACCACACATATAAAGATACACCTAGATATCGCAAGAGCAACTACTTCACGTGCCAAAAATCGCACCATCTTACGTACAAAAATCGTAAGCCGCCACTTTCGCGCTCAGTCCTGTGTACTGCTGGTTGGGTGAGCGTGAGCGCTGGCGCTAGGCCCCGGGGATGGGGGAGACGGGTGCCGCACGCGGCGGCGTCTTTGAATATGTAACGTCATAGTAGGTAGTTAAAAAATGGGCACGATTGGTTTTCATACAGATCGTGATACTTGTTATCTAGGTCTATCTATATCTATGGATGGAACGCAGCATTCTGGGTGTAAAAAGACAGGACAGAGTTCGGAACACCACGCTGCGTTCCAAAACGGGCATACTGGATGTAGGAAAGAAGGCTGCCAGGCTCAAATGGGATTGGGCGGATCACATCAGCCGTATGCACGATGACCGCTGGGCAAAAGCCGCCACACAATGGGTGCCTGAAGATGGACGGCGCCGCCGAGATCGGTCCAGAAATAGATGGCGAGCCGATCTGGATTTAATATCTGAAGAGGAAGATGATCCATGCTACCGAATGGGCATGTAAATGTAAAGAACACACTGTGTTTAAAAATCATTTTATTTAACTGGTGGAAATCTGGATGTGACGTTGGTAAATTCTGCAACATTGAATCGCTTCTTTCCACTGTATGGCGTTGTATACTTCTCACAGAACGGCCAAAAGATATGCACACCATTATATGGCCAAATAAACGAACATCACTAGTTGCTTCTGAATTCAGCAGTTCATAACAAGGATGACAAATGTTGGCATCCCTTGGAACCTGGAACAAACATAATTACCTTAGTACCCACATGAATTAACTGTAACACCTACACATTTGAACATTATGACATCTAAATCAACCAGTCTGTTGTAGTCGTGACGTGTTGTGGTCGTGATGAGACGAGATGAGTCTTTCTGATTCATTGCCATTGAGTTCATTATGTATTTTGAGAAACACTATAAACTACTTGAAGTCACATTTGTGATGTTTATTATATTTATTAGTTCTAGAATGATGCTAACTGTAGATGACTTACCTTGTGACTTACTCAATTGTCAACCATCGTGCTAAGATAGTGAGTAGAACAGCAGACAATGAAGAGGTGATATCCGCCGCAGTCTTTGCGTGGCTACACCCCAGTTTAAGCATCTCATGATGAACTGATTGCAAGTCAAGTTCGTGTCGAGTAGCGAGAGGCTACGTAGTCGCGCGAGCACACAAAATAAGTCCATTATACAAGGATTTTCATGCGGTCAATGAAAATCCAAAATAAAAAATCACAACAAACAAGCAAACGGCAGTGCGTTCAAACGAAACGACGAAATAAACGTCAGATGTCAGACATCTGACGTTTATTTTTTTCAAAGAGATGGGATTGAACGTCGAGTGAAACAGAATCGATAAAATAATCGGATCGATTGAAAGATAAAAATCGAATTAGTTTTTGTCGACCACTATTCAGTTAATATTTTTCGACACAAAACAGGTAGTAAGATATAAGTAAGAGAAATAGGGAGTAAGAGAAATAGGGAGACGAAGAAACACATTCCTATGCTTTCAGTTATTTTTATTTGATTTTGATAGAGTAGAAAAGAGTGGAATTGAGTAGAGTCGATTGTCACTTTAAAAACAACCCGAAAACTCTGATTGCCACTTCTTAGTTTCAGAAAATAAATTGTTTTGATACCTATTATCAAAAATCGATATAGGTACAGTTTCGGTTTGACATTCTGGAAAAGCGATATGACTCCTCCCTAGCTTGCAGTACTGTATTATTTCCCCTTAAACTTGTCATGTTAATCAAAAAAAGCAACTAAGATACTTTTTTTATGTATAATAGTTCACGAAAGTTCTAGGAAATTATTAAACACTAAATAATTCATGAATGAATACTTAAAAATTACGAGTTAATGTGAGATTACTATACATGCTTGAGGTAGTCATTTAGCCATCTCCTTTGAAAGAAAAAGGGGGAAATAGGTCACGTTGGAGAAATATACTTGACCAGGCTAATGTCCTCCCGCGGCAGTAAAACCTCGTAATGATGATGATAACATCACCAACATCAAAAACTACGTTTCATTGATGGACACTTTGATACTTTCAAATAATGAAAGCCCACAGGCACAATTTATTTCCTAATGACTTCATTGATTTAAAGTCCACTCAAAAAGTTTCCATTTGACGTTATTTCAAGTTACCTAAAAGTTTCCATTTGACGTTATTTCAAGTTACAAATATCAACTTTATTTTAATTCTAATTAAGTTGATTTCAGAGTGACTAGCACTATTGAAACAGTTATAAAATGTTTGAAGTTGTAGCGTAAATTGAACTTTATTGAATAGGTATTAAAGTTATTTTTCCATAAACTCAAATTTGTTTACATTTTTGGCAAACAAATGGCGAACGCAGATTAGTTATAACCATGGCATTAATCGATGTTCTTAATACAACTACCACTGAAGCAAATGATCGATTAGTATCTTCCTCTATCGAAGCACAAAACAGTCCTATTTCCAACCTTACACCTGAACATTAAAGTTGCTATTTGCCTAGCGGGCTGTCTGATTAAAATGTCAGCTGTTATCTCGCTAACTGTCCTAATTACACTCATTATTCCCAAACAAAAGATCAAACTTTAATTCAAATTCTAATTAAGAAGATTCAAACCTGCTTCAATAATGTCGAGGGCACAGAGTACCTACAAAATTAAAATATACAAATGACACGATAATTATAGAGGTGTACCTATTCGTTATTCGTCACCGAGTGCTAGTGTTGTAACCGAATATCGATACAGACTGACATGTGGGTCAATGCCGCGGGTGAGCACGTTGATAAACTTAAGATGGTTACAGATGCTTGGTTCGACGATCAATTTTGTTAAGGCTGCGTACACTTGCGTCATCATTTCAGCCGAAAGACGTCCACTGCTGGACATACGCCTCCCCCGAAAATCGCCACTTCCACCGGTTCTGCGCTTCTTGCATGCAGCGGATTCACTTGTGTACTTTAACGTAAGATAGCTGCTTTCAACAATTATTTAAATGTCCATAACATATTTTAATTAGATGATTGTCGCTCGAATAGCTGTGTCTTTGGCATAACTTGTCGAGGACACCATAGGTTTTGACTTAATTGTGAAACTTGCATACTAAAATATGAATGGAAAAAATTTGCTTTCATCTCGGTAATTTCATGCACCAAGAAATCGAGTGACGCGTCCTACGTCACGTACAGATACTATGTTTTGTCATTTGACTTTGGACTTTGAAGCGCAGTGAGAAAGTTCATTTTGAAAAATTCGAATGGAAATTAATGTTAGAAAAAATTATCCCAAGTAGCACGGGTCGAGGAAATGGGTAATACTGCCGTTAACCTTTCATAAATAACTTCGTGTTTGTAATTCGTAATAATCTTGATACGTGACGCGTCCAGACTACGTGCGTTTTGACGCGTCATCAGCACCTATGTTTATAAAAATGATAATATTACGTCAATTTTGTTAAGATCTGGTAATAAGTAAACGTAGTATCAAAAAACAATCCCGATATTTTGCGGTAATAGTTTCATTATACCTATTCAATCGTTTGGAAATAGGTGCGTAAATCAGTCTTTACAATAATTGCATCCTTGGGACCCCAAAGATGCAATTATTGTAAATCTAAACTAATATTATGAAGAGAAAAGATTTTATTTTTTGTGTGTTTGTTTGTAGCACTTCCACGCTAAAACGGCTAAACAGATTTGAATGAAACTTGGCACATGACATGGATTAGGATATAGATTACTTGTAATCCCGATATTCCCACGGGATCGATCACTGCGGTTACCGTAGGCCGCAGTCTTGTCCAAAACTATAGTAAAAAAAAAACATCTGTTAAGGGCTACTAATTAAATGAAGATTTGTAAATTTGTTGTACTTTGAAAAGGAAGTGGCAACTTTGCATTGAGACACTCATATCTCAATGGAAAGTTCCTTTTAGAACGACTCAGATACTTTATAAAACTTTGAAGTGTAGTGTTAGTCTGTAGCGCCTTTAACATTCATCTGAACCGTCCTACACTTTGACACATCACATCGTGTCGAGCAAACGGAGCTGCCTCTAATTGTGCTCACAGTCGCGTGGGATGACATAAGGAGGAGTCTGATGTCAAGGTTTGGATGTTAGGCTCATCAAACATAGTTGTAGGTATTGTGTGAAAGAAAGTATTGTTTCTTTAATACACAATTGAAACAAGACATGTTGCGAGAAATTATCAACAAACCCAAAATATAAATCATCATTAGGTATATTTCAATTAGGCTGAGAATTAGCACTTATTTAGCGTCAAAATTATATAAGAAAGTCCCCTAAAACGCAACAAATACGACAGTTTGTTTCAGGCACCATGTTTGAGTATACTGCAGCGAAGATTCTTCTGTTTATTCGAATATTAAGCGGCCAAAGGGCCAACCCAGGAGATGACTTTAGCAATATAAAAATCTCTTCATCCGATCATTCGTGATCTATAAGGCGTTCTACGCCAAGGACTTTGATCAGAAAATCAATTCTCGTAATTGATGATTGTACTGATGTACGATTATTGTCTAACTATTTGGTGTATTGTGTCTTTTAGTCTGTGCTAAATAAATGTATTTTCTTTCTTTCTTTCTAATTAAAAACGTTCAAAATCTAGTCGCAATCTCATCTCAGCGACAAAATGTCAAATACCTACTTGTCAAAAATGTAGGGAAATTTGACGTATTTTTGACAGATTGAGACATATACGAATGCGAACGTTTTTAAAAATACGAGGATTGCCCCCAGATGTTATTATTGAGTGACTAAAGTAGGTCTTTTATTAACAAGAGTTTTTAAGCTTTACATCACCGATTCCAAAAAGAAAGCGGTCAAGGTTACGAAAGCCTTACTGACACGTCGACTTATGATAAAATTACACCATTTCTTGAAATACTTAATTACAGTATCAAATGATGATTCAACGAACGTTGCAAGAAATTCTTTGAGATTTTGTTTTCGGAAAGAATTAAAAAGTTGAGGAAGAAAAAGTCTAGGTTAGTCGGTCAAGGTTTCGAAAAACGAGGTCAACGTTTTGTTTTGTGATCTCAAATGAATCGTCCGTGCACTTTCGCCGTCTGTTGAATCAGATTCTATGAATCAATTGTGTGGAAATTATTATTTTCAGATGATTTGATTTCAATGATTCATTGGAAGTTTTTTTAAAGACTGGTTTAGATATGGATGGTTTCGTGTTTCGTTAAAACGGACCTTCGTGAAGTTTCCCCGTTTTAACATAAGGATTTTCATTTTGGATACTGCATAGGCAGTGTTGCTTTAGTCGTTACGGGTAGTCAGAAGCCCAAAAGTCTGACAACCAGGCTTAACAAGGGGCATCCTGTTACCCAGTAAATGGGTTGTGGGGGTCAGATAGGTAGTCGCTCCATGTATAATATTGGTATTCAGCTGCATCCGATTAGACTGGAATCTGACCCGAACATGGTTGCTTTTGTAGGCAGCGTTCCCTTAGGGTTATGGCCTATGGCTTACTTCTTGGGATTGACCTTTGAAATATATTCATGACTAGCTGTGCCCCGCGGTTTCACCTGCGTAAATGTCGATCCCGTGGGAATATCGGGAAAACAGTAGCCTATGTGTTAATCCAGGGTGTCAGCTACCTCCATACAAAATTTTATCAAAATTGGTCCAGCTGTTTGAGCGTGAAGAAGTAACAAACATATAAACACACACACCCTCACACACTCACAAACTTTCGCCTTTATAATATTAGTGTGATCTGTTTTAAAAAGACGACTCATTAATTTCGCAAGTATTGAATCTACACGCTGAAAACTTGTAGTACATGATCATCACAAAAAAACAAATTTGCTTATGGGTCAAATCCACTGGGTTTGGGTTTCTTCTATCAAGCATTCCTCAAATATTTAAATAGTCATTGTTCTACTATGAAATAGCTCTGGGAGTTACCCTTGATAATGATATAGATTTGCAAACGTGCACTCACGCGGATTTCAATTAGGATTTCCTGCATCAATGCGTGCATATATTTCTAGGACATAGTCCGTGACATTTGACTCCTTGATCTCTTATTCTATTTGTTTTTGTTATTTTATATTTAAGATACATTGTAACTTATATTGTGGCTATGTACGATTTCTGAAGCCTGGTTTACATGGTGCATTTTAATTGTCAGTGGCATTCCATTAGTTGAAGCAACAACATCATGAGTGAACAGGGGATCTTCTGGGCACGCTCGTTCTATCATAGACCTCATCCATCGCTTTTCATCAGGCGAGATCGGGGTCAAGAGCGGTCCCATTCAGCAGGAAGTAAAGATAGATGCACCAAGGAATACACAATACCAAGAAACTTGCATCGTATTTGCACGATGCTAGTTTCTTATCTGTGGCATACAATAAAAATTAAGCAACAAACGACTTCCATCGTCTAAACACTATTTAGACGGAGCAACTATGTTTTTTTTTTGTCTATTCCGAAATTGCTATTTTTTATTTTTTTTTATTGCTGGTGAGGGGCCCGTGGCTAAATAATAACAGCCGCACAAGTCGATCGATCAGGTTAAGCCACGCTTGCCGCTGTTGGTCTGTGGATGGGTTACTATCTTTACATACCGTGACCCCTCCGTGCCTCGGAAAGCACATTAAGCCGTTGGTCCCAGTTGTCATTCGTGGATCTTTGACAGTCGTTACGGGTAGTCAGAAGCCCGAAAGTCTGACAACCAGTCTTATAGTTACTGGGTATCGTATTATCCAGTAACTGGGTTGTGGAGGTCAGATAGGCAGTCGCTCCATGTAAAATACTGGTATTCAGCTGCATCCGGATAGACTGGAAGCCGACCCCAACATAGTTGGGAAAAGGCTAGGCAGATGATGATACTTGTGCTTTATATTATACTAGCTTCCGTCCACCTATCCTATGTCCTTCCCCGGGATGCAATTTAACTCTCTGCAAAATTTTATCGAAATCCTTTCAGTGGTTTAGGCGTGAAAAGGTAACATACAGACAGGCAGAGTTACTTTCGAATTTATAATATTAGTATGGATTACCTTGCCATATAATCTAGTTCTACTTGAACAATAAATCTGTTTTACTATATTATTAACATGAAAAAACTACATGGTATGCCTGTGGCCTTTTCTGCAAAAACCATCAGGAAACATAAGCTAAAAATAATCGATTTTGTCAAACATGTTGAAATGTGTTGTTTTCAATGTTACAATACACACGACGAAGCTAATCAAGCTGTCATTCTGTCATCAAACGACAGTTTCGCCTTGACATTAACGAAACAGTTTATTGGTTCGGCAAAACAAAAGGCGAACAAAAAATAAATAACGTAACATTACGCTTTATTTCTCCGAAGGGTTAAGCAGAGTTGCACCTATAGGACACCCACATTTCGCCAGTTATGATTAAGCCCCATGTAATAGGGGGCGACCCTATTGCCAGCTACCGGGCACAAATCCAGACTCCGAACTGCTAATATCCTTTTAAATTAAAAAAGATTTTTTCAAATCGGTTCATAAATGACGGCCATACCGACGTAATAAAAACAAAAAAAACCACCGAATTTAGAATTTCCTCCTTTTTTTGAATTCGGTTAAAAATTAAAGTCGTTACTACTGTGTGTGTGTTACGCAATTACCCCGCCATGAATCAACCCTAGAACCTCTTGCGCAGCAGTAGCGCTTCCCACTACTATATCAAAGAAGCATTAGAAAAAAAATCCTTTTAATTTGTCTATCATTTGTCATCTAGGTATGCATTGTCTCTTTTATATACGTTATGCATGTATGAACACCTACGTGTTGCTAAAATTGATCCTTCGTTATATTGAACTCGACCAAGCGTTAACTGTTTTTGTCATTGTCAGTCTGTTAATAATATTGTCGGTTGATAAGATCAGTTTCATTTCGACATTAGAGTGTATCAGAGAGAGAGTCTTGGAGACGCTTGTGGCTAAGTAGTAACAGCTGCACGGGTCGATTAATCGGGTTAAGCGACGTTTGCCGCGGTTGGTCCGTGGATGGGTGAACATCTTTACATATCAAGACCTCTCCGTGCCTCGGAAAGCACGTAAAGCCGTTGGTCCCGGTTGTCATTTGTAGATCTTTGACAGTTTTACGGGTCGTCAGAAGCCCAAAAGTCTGACAACCAGTCTTACCAAGGGGTATCGTATTACCTAGTAACTAGGTTGTCCAGGTCAGATAGGCAGTCGCTCCATGTAAAATACTGGTATTCAGCTGCATCCGGTTAAACTGGAAATCGACCCCAACATAGTTGGGAAAAGGCTAGGCAGATGATGATTACAGTGTATCAGTGTAGTAAACCGATGGTCGGTGGAGTAGACGAGTCTTGAAGTGGAGACCGCGTATCTGTAAGCATATTGAGGGACGTCCCCAGCTAAATGGACCGACGACCTTCAAAAAGTGGCTGGAACAGACGGGATGCGGACGGCAGAGGACAGGGTGTTGTGGCGTAGCCTGGGAGGGGCCTATGTCCAGCCGTGGACTGCGTTATTTTTTAGGGTTCCATACCCAAAGGGTAAAAACGGGACCCTATTACTAAGACTCCACTGTCCGTCTGTCTGTCCGTCTGTCACCAGGCTGTATCTCATGAATCGTGATAGCTAGACAGTTGATATTTTCACAGATGATATATTTCTGTTGCAGCTATACAACAAATACTAAAATCAGAATAAAATAAATATTTAAGGAGGGCTCCCAATATAACAAACGTGTTTTTTTCGGCGTTTTTGCCGTGTGGTACGGAACCCTTCGTGTGCGAGTCCGACTCGCACTTGGCCAGTTTTTTTATTTAAACTATTCGCACACAAAAAAGTTACAAAGGCGCACTTAATGCCCTAGGCATTCTCTACCAGTCAACTAAGGGTGGTGAAGCGATTAGATGGCAGGTGGTTTGATTGAGACAATGATAAAAAAAACTATTAAAATGATTAAATCACACTAATATGATTAAGGCGAAAGTTTGTGAGGTGTTTATATGTTTGTTACTTCTTCACGCTCAAACGGCGGGATCAATTTTGATAAAATTTTGTATGGAGGTAGCTGACACTCTGGATTAACATATAGGCTATAGGCCCGATATTTCCACGTGATCGACATTTACGCGGGTGAAACCGCGGGGCGCAGCTAGTAGGTTATAAACTTATAATACACATACATGCTGAGTTAGTTTGACATAATTTTATAGATTGAGTGTAGTAAATACAAGTCACTGGACTCATAATGGTTATTTAATTGATCATCAGCATTGGACCTGTTTTCATCATTAGTGAAGTGCTGAGTCTAAGTTTTCTATTTAATTATTAATATGGCGTATACCTTAGGGAGAGCACTGGTGACCCAGTGCGTGACTTACGAGTTGTAGGTCATAGGTTCAAACCCAGACATGCTGGCGCTTTACTTTGTGTAAATTATTTCATCACCACTGCTCTCAAAACGGTGAACATGGTGAGAGAAACTGGCGTGTCCTAGAACCAAAAATTCGAAGACCTGTGACATCTACCAACCCGCACTGGGCCCGCGTGGTGGATTACGGCCCACTTCCTCTCATAGAGAGGATGCTGTGTCCCAGCAGTGGGAACGTTACGGACTGATTATGCTAATCTTTAGCAACATTTAACAGTGATTTTAATTTAAACTATCGATTTGGAGTCAGAGAGAAATATAGGATATCTAAAAATCCAATACCAGACTGCCCCATTGGTTTAGTGGTCGCAAAGCGTTACTGCGGCAAAGTTTGATTGGGTTTTCCTATTAGGAATTTCTCAGTATAATTCCGGATTCTGAATTTTTGATGGCAATAGGGTCACCCTCTATTACATGGGACTTGAACGTAACTGGGGAAATATAACGAGGGAAATATAGGTGTTACCTAAACCTATATTTCCTATAGGATCATAACCACAGATATAGATACATCTAGATAACGTAAGAGCAACTACTTAGCGTGCCAAAATTGCACCAGTTTCCGTAAAAAAAATCGTAAGCCGCCACTTTCGCGCTCAGTCCTGTGTACGCAAACTTCCAAACTTCGGACTGTTACTAAGAAATTCCTAATGGAAAACCCAATAACGCTTTGTCCGACCTGGAAATCGAACCCAGGACCCCACGCTCAGCAGTCGTGCTTGCAACCACGAGACCAACGGGGCAGTCAAACACAACTCATAACATAACATAACATAACTGCTGCTGTGAGCATAATAACTCTTCCGGGAATACCAAGCCTGATGATATGTGTCAAAAACCCAAAAAAAAATCGTGTCTCTTTGTTATACATACATTGGTATTTGATACTTATGCAAGGTCACCAAAATATACTCAAGTCCGAATGATGATTAACAGGGAAATCGGTAATCGGTGACCAACACGACATTGGAAACGAGTGTAATAGCGTTTGTGACGTCACAAAATAGTTTCTGTATCCTCGACCTTTGATAGTAAAATTGACACGGAGAATAACCCGTAATGACTAAGTTGTAATGTGATGTAGAAAAATGTTGTAACCCGTCATCTCGTCACTAGTCTTCAATGATCTTTTATCATGTTCACGTGACGTGAGATATGTCGTGTGATCACAATAAGAGGTATGAGGTAAGGGGGTAAGCAGTAAGCACCTCTCACTCACCATTAACCCTTCGTATGCCGGGAACGTGGCTATCCTTCGTTCATTTGACCCTTCGTATGCTATGCATTGCATAGCTATTGTGTCTCACAATGGCTTTTTAAGAGGAAATGCGGGTGGTCTTTTCTCCATAGAAACGCTCTCGGCTGTTTTCTTTCTGCATGACCATAAAGCAATGACTTTGTACAGAATAATAAATAGTAGTCCAATATTGGACGAGGAAATAGGCGAGAGCCAAACCTTGAATTATGACTTTGTACTTAAGCTTTATCAAGTCTCTCCGACAGCATTTCATCGTAATTACGGCATTCAAAAAGGCCACAAGTAGCCGTTGTATCCTAGCTACCTAGAGCAGAAGATCTTAAAGGGATTCTATGGAGGAGACTTTTGTCCAGCAGTGGGCGCCTTTTGTGATGATGATGATGATAATAAACGTGGGTGAATTAAAAATACACGGTAAACAAGCTGCTCTAGTTTACGTAAAATCATTAAGGGCTGATTTTCAATCATCTGATAACTTTATTCAAGGAATAATTTTGAAATTTTGACCGTTATTTCATACAAAAACTGTCAAACGTCAATTATATTCCTCGGAAAAAAAAAGTTATCTGGCTATGGAAAAATCAGCCCTAAGCGATTAAATGGCGTAATGACAGAAACAATTAAAGGGACTACATGACCTAAAGCGCGGTCACTGTCGGACTGCATAGAAAAGAAAGAGAAGCGCGATGATACAACGCTGGTAATTTATTGCATAATATGAAGCAATTATCTATTTACAAAAGTCTATTGTTTGGACAAAAAAAAATTAAAACACTAGTGCTTTAGTATGCTGCTTGTAGAATAATCTGACAAAAAATCAGGGTTTTTAATGCAAAAATAAAGTTTTTAGAGGATCTATACATGATTTTTTTCTATAGTATCAAATTAGTTGTATTATGTTTTCAACACACTATCTAACTAGCATAATATCCTGAAGAATATTATATATTTTTCTGATTTTGTTTACTGCAGTCGATCATATACTTTTAGGCATTACCTATAAAACTTGCGTTTTTTGCGTTAAGGTCCTGTAGCCCCCTTAAAAAGCCATTGTGTCTCGCGTAGATCTACGTTCCGGCCGTATACAAAGGGTTAAAGGGCAAATGTGTAGCTGTTTTAAGAATATAAAATACAATGTCACAGCTGAAATTACAAAATATGACATGCGAAAAAAATGTAGGACGTTATAGATTGCACGCTGCAGTTCAACTTGTGGTTACAAGAAAAAAAAAAATGTGCTACCTGACGGACTGCACGTAAAAAAAGAAAAAAAAAACTCGTCATCAGAAGATCTTCTGTCAAGGTCAACCCCCTAATTCCAGCTAATACTGGTAAATGACGAATACGGCAATGGCATTGGATGCTGGTCATGACGTCACGGTTTCCTATCCCCTCGACGACGTCGGATGGCCAGCCTTTGATGTGTTGTGGTTGTAGAAGAAATGACACGCTGTATCTAGATCCGTCTCACCATATGTGTGGTTTGGTACAAAGGATAGGTGACACAGTTCTAGTGATAGTTTTTTGTTTATTTCGGTGATAGCGATTATTTTTCTATTTATTCTTCGTTCGTCCTGAATTTTTGTCCCACATTCCAAAAAAAACCTTACTTGGTCCCATATCACTATTGAAGTTGTGCTTCGTCCCAAATTACAAGTACTTTAAAGGTACAGTCAACAAAAAAATAATTTACTTTCATCAAAAGCGTTTTTGTCTGTAATTTTGAGTAGGTTTTCAATGTCAAATGATTAAATTTATTGATGATTACTGATAAATACATATTTTTGCGAAGTAGCAATTTTTATTTAATCAAAACAATCAATTTTTATAATAAAAACAAAAAAAAGGTTTACGTTAATTTTTATTACATAAAACTTATATAGTTATATCGCTCTAGGCCGCCCTTCAACTAAAAAATAATGTCAAATAGGACCTTAATTATGTATCCTTAATATTATACTCTTTCAACCAAATCCTAAGGTTTCCACTGAAAAACCCTCTTCACAAGTAAATTTTCCTTCATCTGTCACTCGCTATCTCTTACCACCTGCACCTCAATCACAGTCTCGATAGCAAGGTGATTAGTATTTCGGGCGGCCATGGTGGGAGTTGCGCGCGCAGTCTCTTGCCGCCAGCCGTCTTGAGCGCCCGCGCCGGTCAGCGCACAAACGCGCCAAATTCAAACCCAAGGACCAACGAACTTCAACCCCCATTCCCCCTAAAGTGTGCTTCTATGCCTCCAAAAGTGATTAAATCAGTGTTGTGTGCCAATAAAGTGTTGAACCACCCCCTCTAGTCGCGACCACGGGAGCGACTTTCACTTATAACCAAACAGTTTTTGCAACTGGTAAGTGTTTTTCGCTTATTTTAATCAGACGTCGCGTAATTGTTCGCAGTTCGGTGTATTACACAATGTCTCGTTTCGCGGGGAGACAGTTTCGTAATTTCGTTTCTTTTAGGAACTGCCTTTACAGTCTTAAAAATAAACTAGGCGGAAGAATTCGCAGACGGATTTTCTTTAGTAAAAGTTACGAAGAAAATAATTACAAGCACATTTCGTAGGCGCTCGTTGATATCTTTTGTATGCGAAGCGCGGAGCTACGAAAGTGTAGCGCTTGCGCATAGGTATTACGACTGAGTCGCCGTTCGTTGCGTTTTCTCGATCCCGCACGCAATGCTATCATTCTCTTGTATTAATATTTCTTGCGTGAGATCATGTTAAGATCTTTCCGACATTTTTATTTAATGATTTACAGGCAGATAAATAATAATAATAATCATTTATTTATCCAGATCATAGAATTGTTAGTAATTTACATATAAAATAACCTCCTTTTTTTTGAAGTCGGTAAAAATACAAAAAAAATGGACAAAAGAATTTATTTTAAAGTGAAAAAGAGAAAAAAATAGAAAATTCTACGTAAAGTTTTCTTTTTTCTATCTAGACAAACAGGATTCGTAGAGGTCAGACATAAGCACAATACAAGTTTTATTGCAGGCAATTTAGAATTTTGTCATGTAACCGCTAGTCGTTAAGCATTTAGGTATTTAAGGTTGGACAAGAGGATAAAATGGTTAAATTTAATTGCGGTTTCATTTGGAGAGATCCGTAAAATTCACTATTTTAACGAATTAAATGTTAATTATTGCTCAAGGCTTTTTAGGGCTAACACTTAAAACAACCGAAAGAGACAAAGTTACATGACATACTTTGAAACATACAATTTTAATGGTCGTAAAACTTACAAAGACGTATAATTGCTGTAAAAACAATCAATAAAATTATACAACTCATTATGTATTAATTTATTCGGCTACAAATCGCAAGTTTCCAATGCCTCCACAAGATAGTTTGATCATTTGCACAACATAGAGTAGTGTTGCCTACGCTTGAAAGAAATGTTTTCATCGCTGAACTAAAAAAAAAAATATAAAGTCGGGTAGAATTTCTTCATCTGTATACACACATAACATAACGCCCTTAATCCACGAAGGATTAGGCAGAGTACCCTCAGCACACCGATATTTACAATACATACATCTGTTTACTTTTATTTCCATAGCAAACAGTTTTAAATAAATTAAATACTCTACATGGTATAAAAATAAAGTAGGTAACTCCAAACATAGGAAATAATTATACCTACCTGCTATTTACTTAAATATTCAGATTAACTTCGAGTTCAGGAGTATGCAAATGTATTGTTTAATGTATGCAGTGCGTACGTACTCGTCAAGGTTCCCAAAATGTTACGACAGGTCTTAGGAAACTTGGCTCAAAGATTATGTCATCTTCGCTTTATAGATTCCTTTGATTTGTAATATATTGTGATTGAATTTAATTAATGTGTACAAAAACATGTTTAATTGAATTTTATAGTTTTTATTGAATTAATTAAATGTAGAAAAAAAACTTGCTTTAGGAGTCGTAAAAATATTATCATTGTAAGTTTTATTTTCCAACTTATAGTGCAGTTAAATGGGACATAACTCACTGTCTCGGTTTCACTCTTAATAAAATACTTTATTTTATTAAAATATTTTTTTTTAATTAAAACAATTTATTTTATTATTATTTATTTTACTTTTTATTGAAAATTTAAAACTACTAAAGAACAACCGGTGTATTTTGTTAAATGTATCCGTGAAAACTTTGATGAAGTGAGCTGTCATTTCACCTGATGTTATTTGATTGGATTGACACTATTGACAGCTCACTGTACCGAAGTTTTCAAGGTGATATTTTTATAAAATAAGTACTTTAAATATTTTAAATTCAGTGAAATGATGCAAACTTGCCTTGAAAAGGTGGTAGTTAATTAAGAATAAATTTATTTAGCTAAGTTTACATTTGAGTGGATTGAATTCCTAGACTTCACACCCTACCCGTACCCCCCCCCCCTACTTCCTTCTTCATTCCCTGTGTTGTGAGAGCCAGGTTCGTTCGTTCCGTTAACAATCTTATATAATAAGGTACATTTTTTAAACTTAAAATAGGCATAAAAAGAGTGTATGTTAATTAAAGCAAACAAAAGCCTACATATTAAACTCTTGCGCCGTACAAGAAGCAATCATTTCTGATGCAATATTATGATTGAACACCAACACAGTGCCTGTATTAACTTCGATTTATGATAACCAAACTTGATATTTTGTATAGCATAACATAATTTAAATAATCTAAAAAATATAACATTTAACCTTAGTAGGTAATAAAAATGGTAAATAAATATTAACGTCTAAAAACATGAAAGAAAGCTTAAACACAGTGTTGCAACTTCACAGTTTTTCTGGACAAAAAATATACACGCCACACACGACACGCTTAATGCAAATTTTGTGTCATCGAATAACACAGAGGACAGAATCTGGCCATTCATAAATACACACAGTGGTCCCACGCTACACCCAGTCAAATAAAATTTCGACATATCACTTTTTTTATACAAAAAAATTAACACAATAGTAACTTTAAAGTTCAAGCTACAATTTTATAGCTTACAAAAGAACTAATGGTGCGGTTAACTGCTTTGTTATGGATTACAAATAACGCTACTATTAGGGATGGCGAACGGAGAAATTTTGTAACCGTGTTTGTCATTTTTGGCAGTTATTTTTAAAGTGCGTTTTTATTTTTGGTGGATGTGATTGTGATATTTTGAAAACGTCACAGTTAAGATTTCGTGAAAAATTTCGAAGACCTTTCTTTTTAACACTTATTTAAATCTATTTTTCATTAATTACCATTATTTTACTAGATCAAAAGTCAGGTATTTACCTGAGTGCATAAACATAACGTGAGCTTCTACCGCAGTTGGCACTCCGTGCTCTCTTAATTGATTGACGGGAAGTATTTTGTAAATATAAAAGCAAAACATGTATGCTCTATATTGTAATAATTTTATATACCATGTTTTATGCAAATATTATTTATATTTCTATCGAATAAAATATGATTTTTTCCACCGCAGCTCACATTTTGTAACTATGAACCTATCCGACAAAGTGCAGGAAAACCCATAAACAAACACTAACTGTCAACCCTATCCTTGTGCCATATTGTTGACTCCAACAATGACAAGTCGTCAGGTTGAGTAACACGATCACATGTGTATGAGTGTTTGTGTGTGTGTGTGTTTGCGCTTACACACACAGTAGCCATGTGAAACACTCTTCGGTCGTCATAGATGTCAATGGATTGATTGTTTGTCTATGAATGAATGTTTTTATGATACTAGGCCATTGAAATAATACATTTTGATTTCGATTTTTTTAGTAAAAAAATCTACCATGAACTGCTATGTAACCTTGATGAGTATTACGATAGTTGTTTTGATGTCATCTGAACCTTTGATGACCTTGGCCTTTTATGTTAATTACTAGTATCGCCCCGCGGTTTCACCCGCATAAGTGTCGATCCCATTGGAATATCAAAATAAAAACTATCCTATGTCCTTCCCCGGGATGCAATCTATCTCTCTGCCAAATTTTATCGAAATCCGTTTAGTGGTTTAGGCGTGAAAAGGTAACATACAGACAGATAGACAGAGTTACTTTCGAAGTATGGATTTTAAGCAATCTGTATATTTTGGATATTGCATGAAATAGTTTAAAATACCCTTACATTTGCTCTTAGCGATAAGACCGCCCATTGTGTCACCCTTTGTACAGTTTCTATTTTTATGTCTGTAATTTATATGGTGTACATATTCTATTCTACTTTAAATAATAAAATCAAAGAAAGTAGATGTATGTATTTGATAATAAGATTACTATAAATTACGTTATTAAATATTTTACACATATTTTTGTAATACAAACAATTAACTCCATTATTACGTTACTTAGCAATTTAAACAAATATGTTCGGCATTCATTTTAACAAAATAATACAACAGCTTACTATGTAGGTACTGTCAACCACATAATTCAGCAATAATTTTTGAAGTGAAAACTTCTCGCACGCGTTGGGCATTTTTTGAGATGGGAAAAAACCATTGAACTCGCCACTGTTACCGTAAGCGACACCGCGCGTGTTTTGTTTATAAGACGATTAAAAAAATACCCGCTTCGGATGTGTTCGGCTGTCCTCGGGATGTACTTACTCGGTTTTAATGTATATCCGATACGTCAGTGAGTGATGGCAAAGTATTCTGTTTGTGTTTTGTTTTCACTTCTGTCGGCACTCCCGGAGTGCCACTGTTTTTTTTTCATACCTAATCATAACATCACGCCTGTAATTTCCGAAGGTTCAAGTATAGGTGTGCGTATAGTACGACCACATTTCGCCAGTTATGTATGAGTCCCAAGTAATAGGGGCGAGGTGCAGCCTATTGCCATCAACCAGGCAAAAATCCAGACTCCGGGCTGCTACTGAGAAAATCTTGATGGAAAAACCCCTTTAACACTTTGTACGATCTGGGAATCGAACCCAAAAAATTGAATAGAGATGTAGTGATCAAGTTTTTTATAAAGACATCGAAATGTTGTTCAACGACCTTTGTTGCTGACCGTACTAAGTACCCGAACACGTATTGTTTTGCTCGAACATTTCCGAATACGAGTATTAAGGCCGGCGGAAGAACATTATTTCTGTATATCTTTTCAGCCATTATCTTTTCCGATTCGCTAGAAACGCTCATTCCGGTAGGATATAATGAACAAGATCTTGTGGCAGACAAAATTCAACCTTATCACATTCCATAAAATATTCTAAAATTCTGATAAATCAATGAACTGTGTGTGAAGTTGATTAGGTTGATTTTTCAGTGTTGATGGAAATCGATTATTTTAAAATTAATATTGCCTTTTAAGAAACTTACTGATTAATAGTGTTGCGTGTTGTATATTGTTTTTAACATTAATATTATCTGTTTATTACCTTATCGTTCGAGTTCGAGAATTGACCTTAGTTTGGCTCTACTAGTTAGCAACAATGTAACCGCTGTATTTGCGGTTTAACACACGTATATAAGATGATATGCCAGTTAACATTTTGAAAGGTAACCAAATAAGCAATATTCGTATGAATTGCTCAACTAAAGTTAATTGAAAAACTGTTATATGTGTAAATTTTGCTAGATTTTTACTGTTGCTCTTACAATGATACTGGATACGAAAATAGTTGTAATAAAATGTAATTAATTAACGCTTGTATTCCGGTTTTGTTTCGCAATCTTTTACGATTGTGAGTTACGGTTAGACCGAAAAAATCGGACAAGTGTGAGTTAAACTCGCGTGGTAAGGGTTCCGTACGATAAATATTCTTCTCCCATGATTTGGAGCAAATTGGCTGAGACAGACAGACACACGAGTAATCCTGTAAGGGTTCCGTTTGTCATTCGGACTTACGGTAACTTAATCATTCTTTTTTTTATTCTAATGCATTTTATTTTCTACATTACATGAAACATCCAGTGTAATAATTATGCAAGTGCATAACAGTATTTATATACGATAGTTAAACAAAATCTGAGGGGCCCGTGGTTAAAAAATAACAGCCGCACAGGTCGATCGATCAGGTTAAGCTACGCTTCCAGCGGTTGGTTTGTGGATGGGTGACCATCTTTACATACCGTGACCCCTCCGTGCCTGAAAACACGTTAAGCCGTTAGTCCCGGCTGTCATTTGTGGATCTTTGACAGTCGTTAAGGGTAGTCAGAAGCCTGAAAGTCTGACAACCACAGTCTTACCAAGGGGTATCGTATTACCCAGTAACTGGGTTGTGGAGGTCAGATAGGCAGTAGCTCCATGTAAAATACTGGTATTCAGCTGTATTCGGTTAGACTGGAAGCCGACCCCAACGTAGTTGGGAAAAGGCTCGGCAGATGATAAAATTCTTAACTTACATACAGAAAGCAGCATCTGTAACTTTTCAGATAAACATGTAAGTAGGTTACTGTGAAACCTGTAATTTATATAAGATTAGCGATCGCTTGATGAACATGACACTTTTTGTGCCGTACCGCAGATTTCCGAGATGTAGTCACGAGATGACACAAATACCGTATACATGACACATTTTAGAAAATCAATACTTAATTTGTATACGAACATAAAAACAAGTAACTATTTCAGGAATTTGAAAATATTTTTTTTCCTTGCCATAAAAATACAGGCTGACTAAACCGTACAATGTTAAAAATATATGTGTCAATGAAGGCGTCATTTGACACCTTCTGTATATAAAACTTTAAACAAACACATAAATATTTAAATCCTGACACATATGCACATGCGACCAAAAGTCAACATGTAAAACCATAAAAAAATAAAATAAACACTTAAGCCCTTATAGCTGTCAATTCTCAGTACAATAGATGAAGCCTAGCATCTGTATATAAATGAATAAAACACACAGTAGGCACCTGTTTGCTTTCGCCATTACAATTAGCATCGCGCGCGCCCGCGCCGCTTACGAAACCGAGGACTGACGACATTTGCCGACGACGCCCGAGCGTTGAAAGCGCAACAGTAACGTGTCATATTAAAATATTCGTAGTGTTGTGTAAACATCGGTCTCTTGCATTTTATGTTGCTGATAAAATGTTTTTATGGGGACTTGGAGGCATTTTTAATGTTCACACCCTTTTTTTTCAAAAGAATGGCTGTAACTTGCAAACTTCGTTTTGAACGTAATAGTTTTTTGTTCAATTGTAAAAACAGAGTATAGATTGCATAGAGTATTAAAATGAACGAATGAATGAGTATTTTAACTGAAGACATCATTTTTAAGTCTTTTGGCAAGTTTATTTCAGGTCCGGGTCAGCTAGTTTTAACTAAAATATATTAGCATATTTTAGTTAAAACAACTAAAATATGCTAATATATTTTAGTTAAAACTAGCTGACCCGGCGAACTTCGTACCGCCTCAGAATCAATAAGAACGAATGTATGAGAAAATGAATTATTTAATTACCTATATTTTTTGTGAATTTTTCCCATGTTTTAATAGTTATTCTGCTATTCGGGGCGGAGACAAATCCAACAAATCAAAGATTATAAAAATCGGCCCAGCCGTACTCAAGTTATAATGGTGTAACTAACACGAGTTTGTTTTATTTATATAGATATGCTATACACACACATACATACATAAGTTAATCTACATGGTTCTCACATGATCCGACCAAGATTATGTCTGGACATAAAAAGAGGCTTTGACCTCTGAGTTTGTTTCGTCATTTATTTTCAGGGGTAATCAGATAGGAATCTATTAGCTATTAGTAGCTATTTACAAAATAAACAATTTGATTTAATTATGCTTATACATGGCATCTCGTACACATTGACCAGAAATCGCACAAAATTAAGAGATTTTGAAGGAGACAATAATGCTTTTCTTAACTGGGACACATACTAGTCCATGTCACTGTACATGGTAACAAAAAAAAAAATGAAAGGTAAAATAAACAAAAATACTTCAAGTCAAATAATGTGTAAATGTATGTTTGTTCATCATCAAATTCTAATCAAACGTTTTCGAAAAACACAAGTGCCTTGATTAACTTTGTAACAACAAAAAAGTTTATTGGATAGTTACCGTCATAAAATATATTACAATTGTTAGAAATTAATAGTTCGATAGCTACTCGTGTTGAAATAGCGGGAAGCAATAGTTTTTTAATTAAAATAGCTTTGTAGCCATTATAACTATAAGGCTCTACACCACGTTAGTTAAAGTATTTCGAATTAAAGTTTCGGTTGAAAAGCTGTTAAATCTCTTCGAATTTTTGTGTGTCATCAAATTTTAATTAAAAAATTCTGATGAAAATAATGGAAAACACAAACAGAAAACGTAAGGCCTCGACGCCTCAAGGCTTCACATAATGATTGTTTTGGTTCACAGCACATTAGACATGCGGAATATAATTCTTCACGCACCAATATCAAATATCAATAAAACAACTCTCAAATCTAATATCACTAACATTGAACTGTAACACTTCCGAATAAAACCGTTATTCCAAAATGGCACGTAAATTATTCGATTTAAGAATTAAACTTAAATAAATCGGAAGCTGAAGTGATCTTGAACATTTGGTACCGTGTCGTGTAAGGAAATTGAGCGTCCTTGTGTATTATTTACATAAAGTTGTTTATTTTGTACATACGACAGTGAAGTGTGTGAAATAGATTGCGATTTTTCTGAGTTGATTCGATGACTCATCTTTATGTATATTGCATAGAAGTGTGATTGGGAGTATGTGTGGTTGGTTTTACCGAATAAATTACCTACTGATCAGCTTTTGATGAAACTTTATGCTTTTAATCCCGGAATAACATTGTCCAGCCATAAATTGGTCTTAGAAACGTTACATTTTGACTTGTGAAAAAATAAAAAATACTTAAAGAAAGAAAGAAAAATGCATTTATTGGCATAATATCGACGACTGTAATCCCCAAAGGGTTAAAACAGAGGTATATTATACACATAGGTACATTTTTTATTTATTTTTTAAATCTCTATTAAAAAACACAATATTTTTGTTAAGAATTTGTAAACTGTTACATATTAAAATGACGTAACTGCCAAGAAAACAGTCGCAAATATAAAAAAAAAGTTACTTAAATATTTAGAACACATTAAAGCCTAGGAATAAATTATAACATAATAACATTATATTATAAATCAGATACATAAAGAAGATACTTTTATTTATGATCATCATCACCCGGATCTCGAAACCAGTCCTTGTTTGGACCATCAAACAGCCTTCGATACGATGGCAACATTTTTGGAATATTAATATAGTTTTATGCATAGAAAAGCCCACCAGAATCTTATCTAAGAACATAATTTAGAAACTAAAAATTCTTTACGTAATGTTGAGAAAAATAATTATCATCTGCCTAGCCTGTTCTCAACTATGTTGGGGTTGGCTTCCAGTCCAACCAGATGCAGTTGAATACCAGTATTTTACATGAAGCGACTGCCTAACTGACCTCCACAACCCAGTTACTGGGTAATCGGGGTATAGTATTAATACGATACCCCTTGGTAAGACGTACTGGTTGTCAGACTTTCGGGCTTCTGACTACCCGTAACGACTGTCAAAGATCCATGAATGACAGCCGGGACCAACGGCTTAACGTGCTTTTCGAGGCATGCGGAGGGATCTTGGTACTTGAAGATGGTCACCCATCCTAGGACCAACCGCGGCAAGCGTAGCTTAACCTGATCGATCGACCCGTGTGGCTGTTATTGTTTAGCCACAAGCCCCTCTTAAGTGGCTAGTTAATTACTAAATAAATGGTTTCTGGTTTTAAATAGTATCTTCCGTAGTGCCTCTTTCCCGGCATAGACCTGGGGGCCTAAAAAGGCCACTTTGGAGAATCATAAAAGGATAACATTATATGGCGAAGACAGTCCGTGTTTTTCGCTGCTTTACGTAGGTATAATCAAAGAGATTGGGATTGGATTTGGATTGGATTGATTGGTATTTTAGCACAGCACAACTAAAATATATTAGCATATTTTAGTTAAAACAACTAAAATATGCTAATATATTTTAGTTAAAACTAGCTGACCCGGCGAACTTCGTACCGCCTCAGAATCAATAAGAACGAATGTATGAGAAAATGAATTATTTAATTACCTATATTTTTTGTGAATTTTTCCCATGTTTTAATAGTTATTCTGCTATTCGGGGCGGAGACAAATCCAACAAATCAAAGATTATAAAAATCGGCCCAGCCGTACTCAAGTTATAATGGTGTAACTAACACGAGTTTGTTTTATTTATATAGATATGCTATACACACACATACATACATAAGTTAATCTACATGGTTCTCACATGATCCGACCAAGATTATGTCTGGACATAAAAAGAGGCTTTGACCTCTGAGTTTGTTTCGTCATTTATTTTCAGGGGTAATCAGATAGGAATCTATTAGCTATTAGTAGCTATTTACAAAATAAACAATTTGATTTAATTATGCTTATACATGGCATCTCGTACACATTGACCAGAAATCGCACAAAATTAAGAGATTTTGAAGGAGACAATAATGCTTTTCTTAACTGGGACACATACTAGTCCATGTCACTGTACATGGTAACAAAAAAAAAAATGAAAGGTAAAATAAACAAAAATACTTCAAGTCAAATAATGTGTAAATGTATGTTTGTTCATCATCAAATTCTAATCAAACGTTTTCGAAAAACACAAGTGCCTTGATTAACTTTGTAACAACAAAAAAGTTTATTGGATAGTTACCGTCATAAAATATATTACAATTGTTAGAAATTAATAGTTCGATAGCTACTCGTGTTGAAATAGCGGGAAGCAATAGTTTTTTAATTAAAATAGCTTTGTAGCCATTATAACTATAAGGCTCTACACCACGTTAGTTAAAGTATTTCGAATTAAAGTTTCGGTTGAAAAGCTGTTAAATCTCTTCGAATTTTTGTGTGTCATCAAATTTTAATTAAAAAATTCTGATGAAAATAATGGAAAACACAAACAGAAAACGTAAGGCCTCGACGCCTCAAGGCTTCACATAATGATTGTTTTGGTTCACAGCACATTAGACATGCGGAATATAATTCTTCACGCACCAATATCAAATATCAATAAAACAACTCTCAAATCTAATATCACTAACATTGAACTGTAACACTTCCGAATAAAACCGTTATTCCAAAATGGCACGTAAATTATTCGATTTAAGAATTAAACTTAAATAAATCGGAAGCTGAAGTGATCTTGAACATTTGGTATCGTGTCGTGTAAGGAAATTGAGCGTCCTTGTGTATTATTTACATAAAGTTGTTTATTTTGTACATACGACAGTGAAGTGTGTGAAATAGATTGCGATTTTTCTGAGTTGATTCGATGACTCATCTTTATGTATATTGCATAGAAGTGTGATTGGGAGTATGTGTGGTTGGTTTTACCGAATAAATTACCTACTGATCAGCTTTTGATGAAACTTTATGCTTTTAATCCCGGAATAACATTGTCCAGCCATAAATTGGTCTTAGAAACGTTACATTTTGACTTGTGAAAAAATAAAAAATACTTAAAGAAAGAAAGAAAAATGCATTTATTGGCATAATATCGACGACTGTAATCCCCAAAGGGTTAAAACAGAGGTATATTATACACATAGGTACATTTTTTATTTATTTTTTAAATCTCTATTAAAAAACACAATATTTTTGTTAAGAATTTGTAAACTGTTACATATTAAAATGACGTAACTGCCAAGAAAACAGTCGCAAATATAAAAAAAAAGTTACTTAAATATTTAGAACACATTAAAGCCTAGGAATAAATTATAACATAATAACATTATATTATAAATCAGATACATAAAGAAGATACTTTTATTTATGATCATCATCACCCGGATCTCGAAACCAGTCCTTGTTTGGACCATCAAACAGCCTTCGATACGATGGCAACATTTTTGGAATATTAATATAGTTTTATGCATAGAAAAGCCCACCAGAATCTTATCTAAGAACATAATTTAGAAACTAAAAATTCTTTACGTAATGTTGAGAAAAATAATTATCATCTGCCTAGCCTGTTCTCAACTATGTTGGGGTTGGCTTCCAGTCCAACCAGATGCAGTTGAATACCAGTATTTTACATGAAGCGACTGCCTAACTGACCTCCACAACCCAGTTACTGGGTAATCGGGGTATAGTATTAATACGATACCCCTTGGTAAGACGTACTGGTTGTCAGACTTTCGGGCTTCTGACTACCCGTAACGACTGTCAAAGATCCATGAATGACAGCCGGGACCAACGGCTTAACGTGCTTTTCGAGGCATGCGGAGGGATCTTGGTACTTGAAGATGGTCACCCATCCTAGGACCAACCGCGGCAAGCGTAGCTTAACCTGATCGATCGACCCGTGTGGCTGTTATTGTTTAGCCACAAGCCCCTCTTAAGTGGCTAGTTAATTACTAAATAAATGGTTTCTGGTTTTAAATAGTATCTTCCGTAGTGCCTCTTTCCCGGCATAGACCTGGGGGCCTAAAAAGGCCACTTTGGAGAATCATAAAAGGATAACATTATGTATCATAATATGGCGAAGACAGTCCGTGTTTTTCGCTGCTTTACGTAGGTATAATCAAAGAGATTGGGATTGGATTTGGATTGGATTGATTGGTATTTTAGCACAGACAAAAAAACTGAAAAATCCTTCACCAATGGGATTTGATACGATTAACTTAACAGTTAACTGTCCATTATGTTATCCTATTATGATTCTGCCAAAGTGGCCTTTTTAGGCCCCCTCGTAAGCTAAAGAAATATTAAATAGAATCGTGAGTCATGAGTTCATGACAGAGAGAGTCATGCAGTTTCATTTTCTTTATGTATCTTTTTTTCTATTAGGTATTATAGTTATGAAAAAACTAGGAAAATTATGACGAAAGTGAAAATTTTGAGCAATCGAGACCACGAATTATGTTTTAAAATCTTGGACTCCTTAATTAATTAAATATTGATTCAACAGATGAGACGATTAACGAATCATAAAATCAAAACTTCCGCAATAAATTGAAATTAAATTGATCATCTTAATGACACGTTTCAAGTTTCAACTTTATATCGTTGTCAAAACAAAAGTTTACCCGAAATATATTCAGTTATAGGTACATAGTGATCTCATTGGCATAGGATAAACAGATCGAAATGATTCGAACTTTGGGATAATTAGTTTAACATAAAATCATGCGCTCATTGAAAGGTCTCAAGAATTTGTTCAATACTTTATTGTTTTTTTTAAACATTGTGGCATAATTTTTTAATCTGGTAAGGCCGATATAATATTGATTGCCTAGTTACTAATTCACACCTTTGTACAGCTTAAGTATTATTTATACTTTAATTCTTGCTCCATTTCTCATAATTATGTCGACACGAACTTATCTTCCTTCCATATTTTTTCAATAACATAACAATATATGACCAAAATTCAGTAGGTAAATTAGAAACACTCAAACGTCCTGCATCCCGGGGGTTACGTCATCAATACGACCGCATTGCATCCACCAGTAACTAATATTATCTCCACTTTCATAGCTAACGACACAAATGCAAGTATCAATATCAAAATTCAATTAAAAGTTGATCCCAAAATATCGATACCCACATACATGTCCACTCGATTGTAATTAATCAAATGTATAATTAAAACTCACATTACAAAACCAGTTCTAACCTTATTTATGACGAAAGTGATTGTCAATATATATTTAACTAGCTGCGCCCCGCGATTTCACCTGGATAAGTCTCGATCCGGTAAGATTATCGGGATAAAAAGTAGATTATATGTTACTCCATGGGTCAGCTACCTCCATACAAAATTTTATCAAAATTGGTACAGCCGTTTGAGCGTGAAGAAGTAACAAACATATAAACACACACACACACTCACAAACTTTCCCCTTCACGCCTGTTATCTCTTCACGCTTAACCCGTAGTATGTCGGAACGTAGATCCACGCGAGACACAATGGCTTTTTAATTGTTTCTGTAATTACGACATTCAACCGGTTAAGCCGCTAAACCAATTTAGAAGGGTATAGAGTTAGTTTGAGTCCCGGAAAGGACCTAGGATAGTTTATATCCCGATATTCCCACGGGATCGATAATTATGCAGGTAAATCCGCGGAGCGCTGCTAGTGTAAAATAATTATAACTAGAGACAGAGGTAACAGACAGACACACTTTCGCATTTATAATATGAGTATGGTTATTATAGTGTGATCTATAGATTTTGATTTCAAACCAGTACGCCTTCGGGCTCGAATGAAAAGAATCGTTTTCGTTTTGTAGACAAGAAATTGGATGTGATTAATAATTGGAAATGTATTAATTGTCACAAATAAATGTACAGTGATTAGTAATTTTTGAAGTTCTTTTAATGAATGGAAAGTTACAAGGAAGGTAAGTTTTTAGATTTGTTATCATTATTACTGTGTTATTATAAAAGAAGTTGTATGTTTCTATTGAAACAACATACATGAGAGAAATCTGTGTGCAGCAAGACAGCATTGTATCGTATGCTTAGATCGGAATATTTTTTTTATGACAAATATTCTTCATGTTCTTACTTGTTTATATTATTACTAGCTGCGCCCGGCGGTTTCACCCGCATAAGTTTCTATCCCGTGGGAATATCGGGATAAAAATATCCTACGTCGTTTCCCGGGACTCAAACTATATCTATACCAAATTTCATCTAAATCGGTTCCGTGGTTTAAGCGTGAAACGGTAATAGACAGACACACTTTCGCATTTATAATATTAGTACAGTATAGTATGGATTGTTAATTAATACCTACGATATTGCAAAAGCTTAAAAAACTAATAACAACAGTTTTGAATATGTAATAAATGATTTTATCAAAGTATTGGAGGCTAATTTAAGTATTGTTAACATAAATAATAAAAATAAATTCACGCCATTAAACAATAAGTTGCTTTGAATAATACACAAATAATTCACTAGAGTAATAAAATAAACTGCATTCTCCATAATTAAATGTCAACTGTATACTACAGTCACTCTACATTGTTAGTAAATGTTATAATCAATGATAATATAAACTTCATTGGTTATAATCGTCACAGGCCAATTTAATGGCATAAATATAAAAACTTGACATCAATCCAGTCGTAGGGTAGGTAAAATAAGTATGCCACCTAAACATCCTTGAAAGTAAGAGTGAACAGGCATCCTCTGGGTACGATTGTTCTACTATAGACCTCATCCATCGCTTTCCATCAGGCGTGTTCGAGGCCAAGAGCAGTCCCCTTCAGCAATAAAAAACTATATCTCACATACTAAAAAGTAAAGAAATAGTATAAATGCTTATACGTCAAGCCAACCAATAAGCTAGTTATTAATATAAAAAAGTGCAAGCTAATTAAAAGCTTGTAAAAAGTTCTTAATTCAAAATAAAATTGTTGCTAGGTGTCACACACCGGTACGGTTCACATTATACGATCTGTGTGACATTAAGAACTAGTTATTCTTATTTTGGCAACACCTGACGACCTTTGTCGCGGCCTCCGATCGCCTGTAAAACGGAATGCTACTATCGGATATTTTTAATTAATATATGCTTATATTGGAACCAATGTTGGACCTATTTATTTATTGGCTGCGTGTGAGGTTTTTTGTGTGTTTGTATGCCAACATTTGGCCCAGTATTGGTCTAATAGTCAGCTGGTTTGTAAAAATAAGTCAGTTCCGTCTTTTGTCACGTTTTAGTATCGGCTGTATGCGTGAGCATAACAATTTAATCAATTGTTTATTTAGGAAATAATGATGCAAAAGTCCAAATATATAAAAATAAAAGCCATTCTTGACTATAATTATTTTTATTTAAATATTTAAATTAAATATTCGTGTCTTCGGAATAGCCTTAAGCCATAATTAAACTGAGGTTCATAAATTATATTGTAACTTTTAAAATGTCAATATGTTTTCATAACTATCTATTTCCAGTAACTTTTATAAAGTTAAATACTTCCCTTCCAAAATGTGAAGGAAATATATCAATATAAATGTTTCTAAATTTCGAAAACATAGTGGTTGTTCTTGAAGTAAAAACCAAAATAATGTGTCTTACTTTAAAATGTCCTTTATAGCTGCTAAAGTTTTTAAATAAAACAGTAAATATGACACAAAACTATACGCTATCAAGTCTCATAATATCTCAGTCTCTAAGTATCACACAAATGTCACCAAACAGAAATGTTGCCAATGTGAATAAATAATTGAATCATTTCACAAAATAAAACAATTGAAACCCGAAAAAAATGAATTCTTTATTCCTCACATTCATTTGTTTAAAAGTACTAAAAGACAAAAAACAATTCCAGACTGCACTTTAGATCTATTTGCACGTAAAAGTGATTGCAATATTATGTTACTATATTCAGATGTTCTAGATTCAAAGGTTAGACTGCGGTTACGGTGATGTATGATAGCCGCCTTGACATAGTGCATCTGATGAGTTCAGATTACTAGTTGATGCACTGTGGTCCAATTGGTATTGTGATTGGACTAACATCTTATGGATAATTATTCGCAAAATACAGTCAGTGTGAAAAAGCGATGCCCAAAGTAATGAAAACTATAAATACGAGGACACTAGTATTAATCACAACATTTTATAAGAATGGAGTTTGTGACTTTAGAATACATATTATTGAAAATAAAAGGCTTTTTTGTGCAATTTCTTTAAAAAATTTAGGCTACAGAATTGTATTCTGAGAAGGGCCTAATGCGTTTAATTTTAGGACTTTATTATTTATTATTATTTTAAGCCTGTGTGGTCCCACAGCAGGACCTTTGTCCTGCTGTGGGACCACACAGGCCTTCCCTCTTTCCACTTTTCCCAGTCTACTGCGATTGTGGGCCAATCCTTTAAGAAGGAGTCCAGCTCATCCCGCCATCTCTTTCTGGGCCTGCCACGCAGTTGTTTCCTGCTATTTGGGATCCACTAAATTCAATAAGTTTCTATATAAAATCAATAAACAAGAGGATACTGCCTCCAGTTGTGCAAGTACAAACACAGTCATTACTGAAAAAAATTACTAATTAGTTATTAAACTCAGTTCAATTTTATTTCAAGTAACCATGACTCATTTGTTAGTAAAAAACATCCTAAACAAAACAAATTCCTGTACAATACACAAAGTGGCAGTACCGTCCATTCCATGGCAAATGGCGCAGGATCGATTCACGTACGGACAGTCCAGCCTGTTCGAAATTAGCGACAGGATACTGTTGTTGTTGCCCCACACCCCACGAACCAAGGACGCACAGCGCTTACGCAATTTGGCAAAGAAACAATCCACATGTGCGTCCGCGAACATCCCTGATGCGCTGCAGTAGCGGGGCAGCCTCAACAGCACCCTGAACGCGTTGTTGTATTGCACGCGGAGGGCACTGTACGATTTTTGAGTTTACCTAGCCCACAGGCTGCTCGTGTAAACCGTCGTGCAGTACGCTCTGAAAAGAGTAATTTTAACGCTTACTGTACAACGAGCAAACCTGCGAGCCAGCATGTTCGCTCTAATCGACAAGGCCCTCTGCGCCTACTCAATGTCGTCATCGTCCCTGAGATCAGGGGTAGTGACCAAGATATTTGAACTTGTATACCATCTCTAATGGCATACAATTAAAGTAAACTGGTGGTACATAAACAGGATCCTTACCCCCCAAAGACCGTGACTTCACTTTTTACAATTGTAAATTAAGTCATGTGAGTATATACTCCTCACAAATTGCTACAAGCTCTCTCTCAAGGAGACTGACGCACTCAGCATCACCATGTCGTCTGCGTAGCTGATATTATTAAATCTATACAAGAATTAATTTACACATTAAAACCGCAAATTAAACCACATAAATAAGTTCAGAAGCCGCCGGTGAAATCGCACATAATCATGACATAATATTCGTATAAAAATAATTTGACATAAATATTCATATAGACTTTGTTATGTGAGATGCGCTAACCACGGTTATTCAACTTGGAAAGTAAGAGAAAAGTCGAGAAATTCACGTCGAAATACAAATGTCGTGTTGTATGGGCGCATATACCGTAACGATCATGTACAAATAATTTCAAACCTTAATCACCAAGTTATAGAGTAGAAATTAGATATGAAGTGCCAAGACTGTAAAACAAGAAAGTCTAAAAATATGTAAGCGGTAATTATTATTTTATTGCGAATTTAATTGTCGGTACGTAAATATTTTCTTGGCTTGTTTAACATGCGTATAATGGTACAATGCATCAAAATTACATTAAAAAGTTTATTGAATTGTTAAGAAATGGAAAATATGAAATGAATTTGAAGATTGTGCATTCGTAAAAACTTTTTCTTTAAATTATTAGCACAATTGAATAGAAATTATTCCACTGCACATTGAGACGAATCTTGACCTGATGACCGGCAAAAAATGTCACAAAATGTGACACTTGGTCACGATAAATTCTTTTTTCAAACGGTCTGAAGTTCCCACTGTGCACTGTGTCGACACGACACGCTCGTGTCCAATTGTGTCGACACTTTCATCCTTCTGAAGAAAGCTATTGTGATTTACTTACTGTGAACATTTTGGGATGCACAAAAATGTATTGTTTGGTCTTTTTGTGGAGCTATTTCAGAGTTTTTTCTTTGGATATTCTGGAGACAGTCACATTTACTTAGTATTTTGAGGTTGGAGTCCAAATTTTTTTTTTATGTGAACTAGCTGAACTTCGTACCGCCCCGCCAGCCGCTCTGTCCCCGCTTTTTAAATCTCTGATATCTTCTAAGATATTAATTTTATTGGTATGCTGTAAAGGGCAATTTTAATCTCCATAAAATCCACAACGTATTTAATTGGATATGGAATAATACTGTATTGTTTAAAATAGCTTGGTAAATAACCCATTTTTTTTTGTAATATGTAAAAGATAAAAATGGTTACTGTGGGTTATCCATAGGAGATAAACATATACCATCGCTGACTTTTTTATCGGTATTTTTAAGATATACAATTCCGTAGTACATTAATTTGATTTATCTCGTAAGGTTTAGCCAGCGTTTGCAATGTAAGCGTACAAAAATATGTTTGTTACGACATCACATTACAAATCTTTAAATTTCTCGGCTTTTTTCTGCTATATTAAGCATATATTATACATATAAACCTTCCTCTTGAATCATTTTATTTATTAAATAAAACCGCATCAAATCCGTTGCGTAGTTTTAAACATTTAAGCATACATAAGGACAGACAGACAGCGGGAAGCGACTTTGTTTTATACTATGTAGTACATATATTATTCAATATTTGTATAATCTTCTGAATTCTGCTACCGATAGATAGATCGAAATCTTAATGAATAATTATATATTCAAAGTTAGACTAGATTTTTGCAATTTAAAATTGGTTAGTTTAACATGCTCTGCAATACGCAAGACCCATACACATTTTTAATAGTATAAACAACAAGATAGATCATAGCATAAATATATGCAAAAAGTTCAACATTTCAATAAATATTTCACAAAATCATATCTAACATCAGACCTGAGAGTACCTAACTGTAATAACAGCCGGTACAGTCACGAAGAACTGCATGTACAGGTGAAAGGTGCACCCTTACGCAATCTGCGATTGTACCTAATTATGTCTGTGAATCATTTGTGACATAATATTGACATAAGACTTTATAGTTCTGAGTTAAATACGCTTTTGGCTTATCATTTGTGACGTGCTCTGAAAAGTCACGATGGTCCAAATTTCGATTGTGATAAAAAGATAGCAATTCTGACGTTTTGAGTAAGAATGAATGATGAAAGTGATTTAGCTCTTCTGTTTGATGGGCCAATAGAGGGTAAAATGCACTGGCTATTTTCCAGTTGAAACCACAACTAGAAAGACATCATTCATTCTTAAAATGAAACAGGCATCTATTTTTTTACTATCCAATAGAAATGTATAATCAAAAAGTATATTTGCTTATACAAAATGGTTATTCTATTTTTCTTTTTTTAAAACCAAAAGCGTTCAAAATGATTTATTAATCGGCTTTGAGACGGCGGCCGATTTGTCAGTGAGGGATTAGTTTGTGTGGCCGTCTGTCGGGAGAGTTGCGTCAGTGACATGCGCTGATGTTTTATTAATAATATTAAACTCTAACAATACTGTAAGTACCCAGCGTGAAAGGCAGCATTTTTTTAAAGATATAATAAAACAAAGAATGGTAATTCTTCTTTATATTTTGGTAAGAAAAGCATGTCCTATTGCAATCAACTTCATTCAATACTTTGGATTCCTTGAGACAAGAAGGATCTTGGAAGTGAACGTGTTCTGATTTAGATCACGCCTTGGCGTTTAGTCAAATGCAACTACGGGAAAGAAATTCTTCAGCTTTTAAATGTGTTTATTGTATCTCTACCTTCTGCATCTTTCCCTTCTCTTATGAATCTTGGCATATTATGAATGAAGATAGAAAAGCATAAACACAAATATCACAATGTCGAAGTGTATTTAATCTATACAACATTATTTTTAGTATATATGCGAAACCCGAAACACATGTCTAGTATTTTTATGTAAAAAATCTATGTACATATTATTATTGTTATTGTATAAATTTCAAAACTGTATCATGAAAAATCACAAAGTTATAAGCTTTTTAAGTTACCTGTTTGTCCGTACAAAAACATGCTCACTCGCGCCGCTCGCGCCGCCCCGTCTTGCGCTCATTGATAATAGTACCTAGGTACCTAACCGTTGGGCGCGGAGATTGGACAACTTACTTAGTGTCGCTCGGTGTCCAACTTTTAACCTTTTTTAAATATTTTTGGGACAAAATATAACATGAGGTAAAAATTATTGGAATCGATTCAGTTACTTATTCTGAACAAACCATATTCAGGTTTCGCATATACTAAAAATAACGTTGTATACGAGTAGATGACTTATCAACTGTCTGATTACAAAACTCTAATCACAGTACCATACAATATAGCCATGTAATAATACATTTCTTTATGGCATTTTACCTAATAATTGATGACTCAACAATCAATGGTATATTAAGTAATGTCAATCAATATAGAGGAAGTGGACGCCGGAACCAAACTCGGGTCATGATCGACGTGACTGCGGTGGGAATGATTCGGAACGATGATGCCATTGTTGGAATTGAGGACACAGCTTATGATGAAAGAAAGTATTTTTTTGGGATTGTGATGAATGGTTTCTATGGTGGAGCTCAGAGTATTATCAGAAAAAATGAGCATTGACATGGGAATTTCGTAAAAGGCGTGACAGATGATGAGTGTTGGCATGGTTATTTATAACATAACATAACATCACGCTTGTATTTCTCGAAAGGTTAGACAGGGTTATTTATAATCATGGGGTTTTCCATACATACAAGAAGGTAGTGGCTGTTTCAAGGTAAGTATGTGAGTAAAGCATCAACATAATCATAGTCACAGTAATTTGAAATAACCATAGAGAAATCGAACCAGCTTTCACGGCCCGATTGATCTCACACATCAAACTTATCGAACTATTAAACGAAAATATCTAATCGGAAATGTAACAATTGAATTGAAACCCTATTCTGACAGATACAAAGTGTATAATTGATTAATAAAAACCCTTAATAAATCATTCGATAGCCAGGCGTGACGTGTGATGGACACCATTATGAGAAAAAAAAAATTAACAAGTGGATAGTTTGAGATGATACCTGATTACTGTTTTCGGGTGTACGATAAGCTATTTATCTCAAATTGGCCGGTTTATAGATGAAGCGTCAATTTTGTTGCTGTTACAGACAAGGACTTGGGTGAAGTTAATGTTTTTAAGAGATGTCTTGTTATCTTTGTCTTCATTTGACCAGATATTGATCAGGTAAAAATGCTTTTATTAATTAATTTCTGCTCAAAAACACAATAGAAGCATAATCTAACTATTTATTGTTGCATAAGTTAATCATTATAGATAGTATCTGAAACAGCAAAATGTGCCTCGTTAACTACATTGACGATTTTCATGGTCTCTAGCCCTTTCTCTGCAATGCCATAAACCATGTTCCGAATTACATAAGCATTTTTATAATCGGTTGTCACACACCCCACACCAAATACGTGCCTGTGCTGCGGTGAAAGTATCTTCTGATCGATTCATGAACATAATTTCGTTATGATGCCTCGTTGCATAATAATATACGAAGGATTTACGGCTATCAACTGCGTTCTGTTTTTATTAGCATTTTATAATGATTGATGTATTTGTAGATACGACATTTTGATGATTTATGTTAACATAGAACTTTTAAGTTTTACTTTTTTCTTTTGTTATGATGTCTTTGTCTTTTCATTTTCTGTAGTTGCAGTAGTTTTTGCTACTAAATTGAAAGATTCCCTGATTTTCTTTAGAGCAACCGTTATCAAATCAAGTTACCTACTGCTGTTGCATAACCTACTTTACATCGATGACATACTAGGCTATATAATAAACGTCAATCACTGCAGCTTCGTCAACAAAATACTAATGAACTCTCTTTATTTGTTTCAGGTACGTATCACCTTTTCTTAGAATAATGGTAACAGTAGCTACTAAGGAAGTTCCTGTGGTGTCACAAAAATGGCCGCCAAAGAAAAGAGCCCTTCGATATCGATGCAACGATGCAGTCGGAATAATAAAGTCGTATGTCCAGATAGTTCGGGGAACGGCTTGTGTGTTTGACTGCACTTTGAAGTACAGTCGCGTAGACGAGTGCAACTGCGGTTTTACGAGGGGAATCGAAAATTCTATTGATGATAAAAACAATTGAATCGATTAACGGATGCATGTGAAGAACGAATGAATGTTGATAATTTGGACACCCAATTCGTCAACATTCATCAGTTCTTTGTTCGAAAATAGACTACCGAATTAACACAAAAAAACTCCGATGCATTTATATCAATTAGTGTTAGAATTTTAAATTGAGTTATCAACGTCAAAATTAAAAAAAAAGATTCATTCAATATTTAGCCAACAATCCAAAGGAAAAATAAAACATTGTTGGTCAAGTGTCACTCGTTACAAAATGGAATCTTATCTAACTCTATGTGTGTGTATCGTGACGTTTGATGAGGTGACAAGCATACGCACACACACGAACACACGTGTCAATATGCCTCCTGCATGGCAATCAGGTGAAATTTGTGTTATATATAAAAATGAGGCGATACCTAACAGGATATTGACGACTAGAAGGTTTTTCAACGAACTAGATTTAGTATTTTTTGTAAATGACCCTTTGCACTTCATAACTCAAATAAATCGGTATCTTTCTAAACTAACAAGGTAATTGCATAACACATTAACAATAGCAAAGCATTAAATTTTGACTATTCGACAACATTCACTGCGTTATCGAGCCGACGAATATTTCAAATATACGAAGCCATAGATTTAAAAAAAATCTTTCAGATTGTGTAAGAAAGCGTATAACGCAATTGGGATACTGGTACATCTTTACTAAAAGTCACCTTTCCTCTCAAATACGCTAATTATACAAGGTCCAAGCATAAATTACTTAAAAAAGTTGTGATCTATTTTCTTCCCGATAAAGGTGTTAAAGATTTCTGAAAAAAAAGAATTGTCCTTAACAAAGGACTCCTAGATTTATTAGCAGCAGAAGACCCTCATCAAGATTAATTAGTTGCGTGTATCACAATTGATACAATCATTTAACTAGACGACACGACAGATACGAGTACAACATGTTGTCCTACTAAAAGTACAATCAATGTTTTTTTTATTCGAACTGATCTCACCACGCGATCCGAAATGGCAAGTTAAGAATCTGTAGGCGACAAAGTAGGAGTTAATTCATTGCTGATAAAAATGGAAGTAGGTATGTAGGTACTATTTAAAGGTGCAACTTCATTAGGTAGGTACATGTTGTAGGTACTAAAGATGTAAAAATTAAGTGATTTGAATTAAAACATTATATTGAAGACGTAGTTTTACATATTAATAAGGATACTCATGTTGGTTATGTTATTGTGTAACGCTTTAAAAATTACATTGAAAAGCTTCTCTTCTTTTTCAAACTAACACCTTCATAAACTTGATTGTTAAGGCGATCTTTAGGGCCATTAGCTTCTAGCCTTATAAGAAACATAAGTCGAGAGAAAAAAATCTGTTTTTCGATACTTAATTTATCATTTCAACTTTCATCTTCATCTTCTTTCTAATCAGCGTAAATATCATCAGTACTTGCATTATATATCTTTACAAAAGTTATGCTCCAAGTCAGACTTCCTACAACAATTACATCTTCTTTAACAAAGTCATCGTAGGTAAACCTATAGTTTCTCTTAGAGGAAACATATCTTCCACAAACGTCTATATATGATAAATCATGACTTTATTAATAAGTGTTCCACTTGTAATGCCTATTCTCTCAACAAATCACTGTAACGCTATCTGTGTTATGAGCTCATACATCGGCGACATTCTTTGTTAGGGTTCCCATTGTAAATAGCTCTCAGTAATGTCATCGGTTGAGGTAATACTTAATACTAAGTAATTAGGTACACGTGATCTGCACTCATTCATGCTGTAGGTGGAAAGTACTTTAATCAAGGTCATTGGTAATAAATTGTAGTGTTGGAAAAAATTACTTACCTGCGTATTGGGGAATATTTAAAGCTAGTTTTTAAATTGATGACGTAGTAATTATAGTAGCTTGTGCACTTTTAAAGCGTTGTTGTACTTTTTGGGAAGTCCTGGTTACATTGAAGCCTGTTTTATTTCTGAGCACCTAAAGCCAAGGGTTTTCCAATGCAGTTTTTTTTTTGACGATGTTGATGAAAACCTTTTTATTGCCTTAAATATTACCAGCCTATAATTGCACCAACGCTAAACGAAGCCTATTCTTGTTTGAAGAAGAATTGATCAAGATACCGGTTTGGTTCAACATGTTGATGATTCTAGAATATTCTAGTCTAAGTTTCTTCACTAAGTTTTCCTTTACCGTAAGTCATTGTTCTACTCTACATATTATCCTTTCTCACAAAAATAATATCGAATTCATATTCACAAAAAATTCAGGTATGTTATACGAAGTACAGTTACGTTCAATAGTCACCTATCAATGGTCGGATTACGTATGCAAAACACGCGCGCGATAACGGTGCGGTACTGAATCGTCACGCCAGTTACTGCCCAAGTTTTGTTTGTATGTTACTGTTTCTAATAGTATCGGTAAATAATATGTGTAGGTAGTGCCACAGGTAGTATAGGGAAAATATTAAAATTAAAGTGTCTGGGTGCCATGCCTAGCGACGTTATTACAGAAAAAACTTTGTGTGGGTCAACGAATTAAAGTGAAAAAACTTAAAAGAAATATGGTAATATTATGCAAATGGTCAGTAAACTAAAAAAAACATATTGGTTTTAGTTTTTTTATCTAAAACCACACGTGAATTCTTTGAAAGATCTAGATTCTACCAATATACCTAAAATAATAATATATCTACATAGGCTAATAATACACAAGTCACAACGAGATTTTAGAGTAGAAATCTATATAAAATTAAAAGCTGTTCTGTAAGAACTGCTGGACCGATTTGGCTACATTTTATTTTAAAATATTGGTAATAGTCCGAATAAGGTTTTTATGGAAAAAAAATTTGCACAAATTTAGTCCCGGGAAATTTTCAGATTCGGGGAACTTTTGCAATTTCGTCGCAAAAACTGAACGTCCTTTTTTCTTTGGGATTTTTTCATTTGAACAGGATAACGTCGTTCGGCTCAACTAGTTCATTATAAATATAAAGAATGAAACTGACTATACACAACTATACTAGACTAGGTATGTATAATTTTTGTAGAATGCAGTCACAGCTGTGGAGAAAAAAGAGCCAACTTAAGAACTCTGCTGATGACGATATGTACTCAATCCTTTAAAATACCTATGGGTACTTAACGGATGCATTTTGTTTTTGTTTTTTTTGGCGCCAAAGGAAAAACGTTTGAGAAAAAACTTAACATCTTTACCTACATCACATAGTTGAGATGCCCTTGATAACTGTTGTCAAGGAGAAGTAGGTTCGTACGTATTTATCAACTGGTTGATATTTCGATCTGCATCTTAAATTCAAACATGTTTTAATGCTCTAGACTAGACTAACAAAAACTTTGATTTTATTAAGGGTTCCTATAATTGATTCAGGTGGGAACATCTTGGTAGGTATTTTTTTCAACATTTTAATTTGTTTGAGGCAAAAAAAAGAAATGAAATAAATACCAAATGTATGCACGTAAACAAATCAAAAGGTTATGCAGCAGATGATGGTGATGATGGTGGCGATGTTGGTTATCGTAGTAGTATAATAGTATTACTTATTGGATAGGTACTAAGAAAGGATTTTTCGAAATTCCACCCCTAAGAGGGTGAATGAAATGAGGGGAGGGTAAAATTTCACGCGGAAGAAGTCGCAGGCAGTAGCTAGTTTCATATAAACAGCATTAAAGTTCCACCTTCATCTAGCGAATAAATCATATTACGAATAGGTACACGCAAAAATGACCAAAATACAGTCAGGCACAAAATATTTAAACATTCCTCTATTTTATATTCATTACATAAATAAAAACTCTTTTTCATTACATCAACGTTACCCAAAGTAATTCTTAGTTTACAAAAAAATTTCAATCTACTTGCGTACTGAACTGTAATAAATAGACTTGATTTGTTTTATTTTGAAACTTAGTGAACTGAGGCCGAACTATTAAAGCTGTGCAATAGTTAATTGAATATAGTAAACGTTAATTGCAAAGTCGAAATGGCTATTTATTAGAATTCCATTAAACGTTTCTCTTTTCGATAAAAAACAACCTTTTCAGCCGTGAAACTATGTTGATTTAACTGAAAAATAAAAAAGTAAAAACTATGGCGCGTTTAAAATGCAAGAATGTCTTTATTAGATGTCAAATTGAAAAAAGAAATTTTGGATTTAAATTTCTTTTTTTAAATAAAAACAGGTTATTTTTGCTTTGCTACCAAAGCAAAAATAACCTGTTTTTATTTAAAGTCTTTACATAATTTAAAAAGCTAACAGTCTTAAAAGAATAATAATAAATACAAGTATATAAAAAGGAGGGGAAATAATCAAAGGGCAAAAAATAAAAAATTATAAAAAAAAAGATTTATGTTTTCTCGAAGGTCGTTAAAAATTTACTCTGATCCATGTTGATGAGTCTAGCAGGGGGCTGATAGCAGTCAGAGGTGCGACGAATGTACACAGGTATCCCGGGCCCCCGACTCATGATAGTAGAAGGATCACTAGGGTTTTAGTCTGTAGGAGTCGACATAACCTTCCGTTCTCCGCAGACGGAGGGAGTTCTAGTTCTTCGTAGCACTCTTGTCAGAGCGGTCGTGGTCCTCATGTAGTTTCTTGTCTTACGGGCTAATGTAATTCGCTTCACGATATTTTTTTTTTTGACGGAAGTTTTCCCCACGAAAAAAAGGTGTACAAGCTGTATTTTTCTACGAAATCTAAATCCATGACTTAACTTACAATTCCACAAACCCTTCAAGGAAAAATATCGCGAAAATCTGCCTGGATCATAGTTCGTACGTAGCAACAGTTATTTTTGCGATAACGTTTAGTATTTGCGACGGTAACTGTACCTAGTTGTAGAATATTCTAAACACATGGTTACATTAAACTGCGCGTCACACGGAGCACGGTAAAGCGCTCGCCGACGCGTATCAGTGACGTGGATCGCCAGTTAACTTCTATTTGTTAGGTAAGGGAGAGGTTAGAGTGGGAAAAGCGGAAGAGACAGCGATTTGGTTGTATGTTTTGGTAGTGATTTACATCGAGGGTTTTTCTAACTGGAGTTTCTCAGTAGCAGCCTTTGCCTTGCCTCCTATGCCTCCTATGCCTTGTTGGAGGCAATAGGTGTGGGGTGTAGGGTGGGAGTGAGCCCCACCTTAAACTACCCGAAACTGTAACATTTTTCACAATCAACTTTGAACCTTATTCTTTAGCTGATAAAGTTGAAAATCTATTAAGGAAATTTGACAAATTGTAGTAGCTTGATGTGCTGGAGTCTGTACTTCATATCTTGCACCGTTCCATCTAAATGTTTTGTAGCTCTAATATTTATAACCTTTTAAGACATCCCAATGCGTGTTTAATTTAAAATCTAATCTAGAAATCAAAATTACTGAGCAATTAACCCGTTATTATTATTGCCAAAACCGTCAAATCGGTGCCATAAGATTAATTTGAATGGCAGTAAATTATTAATTTGATTAATCCCGCTGCACTAATGTCACGGCCTAAGATCTCTCGGATCAACTCACGCGCACTTCCTACTTTTCAATTAGGTTGTATCACTGAATAACTTGATACATTTCAAACCAAAAGTGAACTATGCACAGTGGGCAAGACGGCGCGGTCCCTTTGAAAACTGATCTGGCTACTTAGATGTCATTTTACTAAAAATACTAGCTTCTGCCCGCGACTTCGTCCGCGTGAAATTTCTTGTTCCCCCGACCCACTCCGTCGCATCGCATCGCCTGATAGCGCTGCTACAAGCAAAAACTCAAAGCATTTATTTCAATTAAACCAGTATAGGCACTTTTGAATTGTCAAAATTAAACAGTCGGTCAGTTAGTCAGTAAGTTGAAGCTAATTGCCCATTCCAAAACGCAGATCTCTATGGACAAGAACGGGCAAGAAGCTCCATGGACACTCTTTTAAATCAAGATATTACAATATCCTGGGTATTCTTGTTGCTTCTATATGTGAGAACAATGTAAAAAAACACAAATGAAGAAACAATTCAAAATATAAGATTAAAAATAAGCCTTGGCAGTTAACACATGACCAGTCGCAACCGACAGACGGCGCCCGTTCACGAACATGACGCGTGGATCAGCACCATCCAGCTCAACCATTTTGTAGGGAACCGAATGATCCAACGCACGCGCTACCATCAGTGAGACATTTCACAGTCTCAACTGCCATGCTCTTTCAAGGCAACATAAAAAAATCATAATAAACGGTTCTTACATATACAAAATTTAAAAAAATGCTTCTAAATTATACAACACTATAGTTTGCAATTTATTTAAGGGATGAATAAAATTTTACTACCAAACAGGAAGAGGTATTTAACAAATAAAACTTGATTGAATAAAATAAAAATAAACATTAAGTTCATAACGACAAAAATAATGATATATTTTAGTATTTGTCATTGTTTAATTATAAATACCGTGTCGCTTTTATTTTTAGTTTGAAAGAAACAGGTTCCAATGATTTTTTTCGGTGACCTTTGCGAAATTATTTAAAATTTGCATTGCTAATTGTCAGCAATAAACACGTTTAAATAACATTGGCAAATGTTTGTTGAAGCAGTGACACTAAACACTTAAGGGGCTACCTCGAAAATCTAAAATCCTCGAAGCCTACTAAGCGAGCGAAAGTGATGCAATTACTTTGAAACGTAAAAGAAGAGTGATGGCTATAGTGTGCGTGCGCTCGGAATAAAACGACGTATGTGCTAAAACGAATTTACTCCTTTTTTAACTAAATAAATAAATTAAATTTAAAACTACTTTGAGTAAACTTTGATATCATAATTCTCTATGTTTTAAAGTAAAGCCTATTGAATAATTCTTAAGCGCTACGCCGTGATGTCGAAAAAGTAAAAAAAAAAAATATAACCTTGCAATTTTTTTTATATCGAGACAAATTCATTCAATCGTGTATTACTTTTACATGATACTAGACCAAAGAGTCAAAAAACATATACCAAAATGTTAAATACCTATTCCACATACTTAACAAGTTATACGAAATAGAAAAACCCCATTTTTTCAACATATCACCTTAAATTCGGTAGGTATCATTGAAAGATTCCAGCTTTAACTTTATATATTTCAAAATCTTAAACTTATATTTATTATTTATACTTATTAAATATTTCCGGTTAGACTGGAAGCCGACCCCCACATACATAGTTGGGAAAAGGCTAGGCAGATGATGATGTGACTTATTAAATATTTTATTCTTCCGGTTTTCCTTTATCTTCATTGACCTATATTCATGCATGTCTTTCGCGAGATCATTAATAATTAATATAATTATAAATAAATCAATTATTATAAATCCGCAAAACCAAAGATTAGTTACGACTAAAACCCATATTTTAATTAAAAGAAGCATGTGCTTACGACAGCAAAGTTACGACACATCACTGTCTCTTTCCTTCGTTCCAACAGCACTATACCCGTCTCTTTTACTCATATGAATAGCCGACACGCCGGAGTAAGATTTGCCAACAAAGTTCCAATGCAATTCGTTTCTAACGACTTCGTTAAGGCTAAAACCTGAAATTTTATGATAATTAGATTGCAATAGTATGTTCTAATTAATATGCTAGTTGCCAGTGTCAGAGGTCTGTGAGTGGTCGTGTCTATTGTGATTAGTTTTTAATATTTTATTTGGTGAAAATTGGAAATTAAAAAAATGGATTTGAGGAATCTTAAGGTGGTTAAGCAGAAGAAGCGGAATTTGTCGCGATCTTCGTCTGTTTCTACTCCAAGGTTAGTTTGTGTTTCTTAGGACTGATTTTTCCAACGCCAGATAGTCTTATCCAAAGAATAATTTTGAATTTTTGACAGTTCTTCCATACAAAATCTGTCAGACGTCAATTTTATTCCACGAATAAAAATTATCTGTCGATTGAAAAATCAACTCTTAATCCATCCATCTATCCATACATCTTCCTGTCTGTCTGCTACGTTTACACGCTTTAACGGCTGAACTAATTTCCATGAAATTTGGCACACAGGTATAACCTGGCTGGTATGACCTGAGTTAGGTTATGACAGGAATTTTATGTGATTTTATCCCGGTATTAGGTTCGTTCCCCTGGGATGATTTTATGAATGCGAAAGTGACTCTGTATTCTATCTGTTACTTTTTCACACCAACAAAAGCTTCTTTTCATCCTGGATATTTTGTACGTCATATTTTTTTTAGAAAATGTATAAAAAAAAGATGACGTACAAAATACATGTAAACGAAGTCGCGGGCATAATCTAGTGTTTAATAAGTGCTCGTTATATCAATATTAATTAGTATTGTAATGTTGTCTACATGTAAATATGACAATGGCAGTGATGATTGACATGCATTGTGTTGAATGGAAGAGGTGTGTTTATAGAAGTAAGTGTATTTAATCAGTTAATAAAGAAGAATAAAGAATACATTTATTTTACTAAGATTACATTCAAGAGGATAAAGTTACTAGACCTCACACTATGATTTCCTGTTAACTGAGATCTAGACAGAAATTGTGTTAACATTTTTTGTATAAAATAGGTACGTACATTTTTTTTACTTTATGTAGATAATAAAAAGTGTGTATGTCCGATGATATGAGTATTGTGTGTGTGATGCGAACAAGAGCTAAGGGTTTTTTTTTAACAGTTTTTTTTACAGAAAATATGTCAGACTGTCATATTTGTCCCTCAGACAAAGTTATAATAATATGAATATTGAAAAACCGGCCCTTAGAGGCATACTGTGATGACCCGGCTTTCTCTACATTTTACTTAATCAAAAGTAAATAAATTGATCTAAGTGAAATTCCTCATGAGCAAGGGGGTGAAAATAAAAACTTTCATTTTGAAGCCTTTATATATATATATATATATTATATCTATTTGACAACTTGATGAGTTTATAAAACACAGTTTTTTTGCTAGCCTGTGCTGTCCCACTGCTGGGCAAAGGCCTCCCCCAAATAACACACTTAAAAAATCTTTTAGCTATCCTCACAAAATTGAGATCAGACTTTTTAATTGTTATTCTTAAACTACGTGTGCCTCGGTGTTTCACCCGCAGCACCCCGTTACCTACTTTGTTTGCTTAGCGTTCCTTCTGACTTTTCTTTTTACCGACTTTACAAAAAGGAGGAGGTACTATGTTCGGGTGTTTGTATGTTTTTTTTTTTTTTTTTTTTTTTTTTTTTTTTTTTTTTTTTTGTATGTTTGTTCATCGAATACGCCGCCAATTGTCGACGGATTTTCAAAATTCTTTTTTTGTTCGAAAGTAGATAGTTCTGAGGTGGTCCCATTGTCACCAAGTTAGGATCTGATGATGGGATCTTAGAGAAATCGAGGGCAACCCTCAAATTTTATAGGCTCACTTATTGTTTTTCGCATATTTTATGAAGTATCTTGTGTATTTGTGTATGGTTGTCACCATCTCAGGTAGCTGGGCTGATGATGGAAGGTACAACTTCTTAACAGTAAGAATTTACTCGAACAGGCAAGGACTGTTTTAGTAAATTGTTTTGATGTTTGATAGGGCATTTGCCACATTTGATCTCATGATCATCAAGTCATGACCTGATGCTGCAGTCAGGATAGTCTGCAGAGTACCTAACTCCTCGACAACTAACAGCAGATATATCGTGTTTAGGCTCATTGAAAAGGGCTCGATGTGTGGATAAAGGTACTGATACTGAGGAACACCGAAGACCTGATTCTGAAGCCAGGAGCATCAGAAAAAGTACAAACCTTTAAATTACAGCACCGTAGTCGTGTTTGGGCTCATTTTAAACAGGACTAATTTTATGTTCAATGCAATGTTGACATAAGTCTGGCCTGATGCTGCAGCCAGGATTATCAGCATCTAATCTAAAAACTAATAAAAGGAGAACTCCTCAACAATTAACGTCCCTGCATCGAGAAAAGGAATATTTTATAAAAAGGCGATGGGCAAGTTGACATTAGGCTATTGTAACTTAGATAAATTATAAATAGACCCACTAAAAAGCGAGAAATAAAAACTTTTTAACAAAAAAAAAACCGACTTCCAAAAAAAACACTACAAACTGAAAAATAACTTTAATTTCGGAAGTCGGTGGCAAAAACTAAAATACTGATCCCTAAGACACCGACTTCCGAAATTAAAGTTATTTTTCAGTTTGTAGTGTTTTTTTTGGAAGTCGGTTTTTTTTTTTTCACGCTTTGCTCGGCTCCTAAGGGTCGTAGCGAGAGTTAAATAGCCTACAACCTTCCTCATGAATTGGGCTATCAAATGCCAAAAGATTTTTTCACATCCGACGAATAGTTCCAGAGATTGACGCGGTCAACAAATTAACTCTTCAGCTTTATTAATTAAGTATGACATTCATCCACTTTACATGTCACAACCTTAACACTTTTATGACTACTTAATTAATACTGAAGCAAATTTTTTTATATCAGAAAGTTCATGACATTTGGCAACTTAAAAACATGTCGATCATGAACTTGCTTGACTCCTTAGTTCACGACATTTTCGCGTGATTTTTTCACAAATGTGATGACAAAACTAGTTTTACTTAGTAGATACTTAATATTCGATAAAACATTAAGAAAATTTTATTGGAATAAATTCTCTAAAAATCTATAATTGTGTTTTATAATAATTATTTCGATGCAAAATCAGAATGTATTTTTTTTAGACAAGGCTTATGGATACGATCATTTTAAAGATTTCCATTGGACAATCTCATCAAGTGTTTTATTTATCATGTCAGATTTTTTCTTCCCTTTCCGAAAAGCTTACCTTACCTTTAACATTAAATTAAAAATTGACTGTACCTGGGTACAGTCAGCGACAAAATTCGATTAACACTTCAGTTTTATAAATGTTATTCAGCTAAATCACACTAATATTATAAAGGCAAAGTTTGTGAGTGTGTGTGTGTTTATATGTTTATTACTTCTTCACGGTCAAACGGCTGGACCAATTTTGATGAAATTTTGTATGGAGTTAGCCGATACCCTTGATTAACATATAGGCTACTTTTTATCCCGACATTCGCACGGGATCGAAACTTATGCGGGTGAAACTACGGGGCGCAGCTAGTATAACATAAAATCGAAACAGAAACGGGTAAAATTAAAAATATATTAACTCTTAACGGATAAGTAAATGCTGAAATGCAATGTATCGAATTATAATATGTCAATTTAAGTATATGATATGAAAAAATAGCGGTGTTTATCGACATTTGTCGTTGACCGAACCTACTACATTTAAAAATAACCTACGTATCTGATAAACCATTTTAATAAATAGCATAACACCAAAAAAACTAGTTGGTTTACTTTTAACGTTCACGGTAGCGCAACAGTAAGTAGTTGGCTGTTGAGCTGTCAATCATAAAATTAATTTCAATAGGTACAATCTAATTTATTCATTTGATAAAAATAAAATAATAAAATATTGTTACTTATGTTTTTAATTTTGATTTCATATTTTTTCGACTGGTGGGTTGGTAGTATTTATTTTCTAGAGTAGACACTCTAGAAAAAACACTTTTCTGGATTATATGAATATTCCTAATAGACATTAGGAATATTCATATAATCAGATCTGCAAATAATCAGAAATGGTTAGTTTCATCTTCCTTTACCTTATTTTATAATGGCGTTATTTTTTTTTATCTAATAACTTAGTAGGTAAACTACTAACGGTATATATATTGGGAACTATATTTTCTATCACCAAAATTTATATTTGTCATCAAGTTGTATCACCTAATAAATAGATCTATCGCCACGAAATATTTTCGTTCTCAGATAAACAAAAATTGTTCCCAGGTATGAATTATCAAATTAATGTTAATATATGTGTAAAATAAGAGATCGGACATTATCGAGAACCGAATTAGTTACGAGGTTAATTATTTAAAAAAAAAATGCTTAGGTTAGGTTAGGTTAAAACTGTGACCTCCTACGCACGAGCCGAGCGAGCGAAGCGAGCGGTGCCGCGGCAGCGGCCGGCGAGTGCCAGAAACGACTAAATTTTAAAGCAAAAAAATATGGAAAAAGGATACTTGAAGGATATGGAAAAAGGATATTTGAACTTAATGCAATTTTCTAGTAACATAATATGATTTATTGGTGATCTCTTTAAATTAGTTTGCTTAAATACATAGGACACACCTATTATAATACATACAAAAACATTTATTTGGTACTAGACCTTATATCTCAGGATTTTAGGTGATTTATTGTGGAACTGATTTTGCATTGTTTGGTGACTACATTTTGGTGACAGATCTACTATTTGGAGGACAAACCCTATTATTTAAGAAACACAAAACTAATTAAATTGGTGATAGCTTAAATGATACCCATATATATTTACCATTTTTATTTAAATAAATCTATTTAATAGCGTAGGTACCCAAACAAACACCGTCATGTTTATTTATTTAAAGAAATCTCTGCTGAAACATTCCAAAACCAAGTAACACATCGTCTTCACTAATTTAGTTTTAAATCAACGTTTTATATAAGTTGAAGGACATTTTTAAACTAAGATGAAAAATGATCAGATTCTAAAGGTTAAGGCTTAATGTGATTTGCATAAATTCAAATCATTCATTATATAAACTTTAATGTCTATGGGAAAAAAATAATTCAATCTATGTGGGAATGATCTTTAATTTATTTAATTCAGTTCCTTTTGATGATATCTGTGATATCTGGTGTGAGGAAATTGTTTCCTTAATTAGAATTTGAAAAGGTCAGTAGTACCTAATTAAGTTTTCCAAATATAGTGTTCGCTTTTTATTGTTATCTGTTTGACACCTACATGTTTTTTCTTTTAAAGCAAATGTGAAATCCCCAACAGGTTTAATATCTAGGCCTAGATACCGAATAAGCAATTAAAACGCCTAATTAGCGCCAATTTCCTCGATTTTCCGGCAGTAAACTTCGTAATAAAACGTTTTATTTATACATAAACAGACATGCATGATTTAGAACAAATTATCCGTTGATTTTATCACTATTGTGTAAAAAGCACATATCATTCTACTCGTTCATTCATTCGTTCACTCTAGTCGTTGGGCTAGTGGTCGCATGCGCTACTGCTGAGCATGAGGTGTTGAGATCGTTTCCCGAGTCGGGCAGTTTTCTTGGGTTTTTCTATCTGGAATTCCACAATGTCAGCCCCAAGTCTGGATTTGTGCCCGGTTGATGGCAATGCAAGGTAAGCTTGCCCCGATTACTTGGGACTTTAACAAAACTGGCGAAATGTACCCTGTATAGGTAGTGGTGTACCAGTGCCAGTGTACATAACTGTTATGTAAGCTTATGTTAAAACGTTTTCTTTACACAAACAGACATGCGTGATTTAGAACAAATCATCCGCTGATTTTATCACCTGTGTAAAAAGCATGTAATTCTATATCAATCGTAAAAAGTAAATTTGACAAATTACCTTTGCTCTTTTGTATGAATAAAAAAGAATAAACATCGCAAAAGATTGACACTTCAAAGCTAAGCTAATACAAGATGTTTCCTCAATAAAAAATGTTCTCACAAGCATGTTGCAACAATCGCCGCCTCATTTTTACTCAGCCACGTTGTACGTAAGCGCATTGGATTAACAAGCTTTAAACCGTGTATTTGCCCGTAATCATGTTAGTATGTAGAAGAACAAGACAATTAAAAAAATAACAACCAATCCCACTTTTCAAGTTCTTAAAGATAAAGAAAAACTTTTTTCCCTAGAGTTTTATCGCAAAAAAGGCAGGGCGTACAGAAGGCTGACAATTGAATTTCAGCCGAATAGAAAGATTTTTAAGCAGACTAAAAACTGAAAAAAATGAAATAAAATTCATGATAATTTTCCATTCCAAGGGGTACGCAACTTTCGTGTGTTTTTTTTTAATAAATTAAACTTCAAACCATGACCGTGACAACAAACAAACTAACTTTCCCGTTTATTCTATTAGCATGCTTAGATATCTTAATGCTTACAAGTTAGATAATTGTGTAATTGACGTCTGGCAATTACTTACTTAACCGCTTCCACCAGCTGTGATTAATGACTAGGTTTCATTTGTTTTATCTATACAGTGTTAGGATAGAACCTTTGGGGTTTGTTTCTTGAAGATTTTATATAATTTAATGGTGCCGATTCCGTTGTTCGCAAAATAAACTAAATTTAAGGTCAGTGCATAGTTGTCTTTCTATTTTATTAAGAAAAGGACAGAAGATAAAATTAAAGTTTAGTCCAGTCAAATATTACACAATTTCATGAGTTGTAAATGTCAAATACGTTATCAACAGATATTTGTTGACTACCTAAGTATTCCATAGAAGATAAACGAATAAATGGCTTTACTCTTCAAACAAATAATTAGGAATTTCCTCAATTTATTTTTTATGGAAAAGCTATGACTGTAATTTCTATTCTAATATTAGCTGATCACACATCAGAGATTTATTAACCTAAATACATAGTTTTACGCCATTCTATATTTATTAATATCCGTCGAGCAGTAAATTTTAATTACCTAAGTACTTGAAAGTTGCACATTTTCCGTTCATTTGCATTTATTTTGTCATTACCACTTTCTATAAAACCAAGACTTTAAATTGCGTCTAAGAATAGAAATATACAGTTCTGCCCGCGAAATATATCCTATGACACTCAGAAATACTGTCGCTTTTCATTAGTGAAAGAATTTTCGGAATCGGATTAGTCGTTTCGAAGATTGCCCCCGACATACAAACTCACAAATACCTCTTTATAATGTTAGTAAGTATAGATGTACAGACGCCAAGCACATCAAGTTACTACAAGCTGTCAAATTTCTTTAATAGATTTTCAACTTTATCGCTAAATTTTAAGGTTCAAAGTTAATTGGGAAAATTTTACAGTTTTTGGTAGCTTGGCGTCTCTGTACAATAACTATATTTAAACTCCTTTATTTTAACCACCGTCCCATGTTCCCTTCGGTTTTATCTTGTCAGATTTGTCGTCAAAATCTCAGCATCTTCTCTTCCAACCAAATCCACTAATGAACCACCAACATTGATTTAAGACTTAAAATAAACAGCTGAACCTATTCTTAAACAGTTCTCACGAGTCACGACCATGTAAGATAAAAAAATTACAATCTTAGTCGGTAATGTCCATTTTAGGCAGAAGTCGCTTTCGGCCTAGGTATAATTGTAGATTGCGTGAACGGCATGTTCAGTCTAGTCACACAGTCTTGCGCCTTATGTAGAAGTAATGTGATAACATTTAGCGGAAACGGTATGAATTTTTAGGATATTTTTACATTAGTGTGTGTATTAAATGTATGGTTTTATATCCGGTGACTTTTTCTAGTATCTGGAAAGAAAGTTTTTTAAAGTTCACAAACGAGTATCGTAGGTTCTGTACCTACGATACTCGTTTGTGAACTTTAGAACGCCAGCACATTAAGCTACTACAATCTGTCAATTTTCTGTAATAGATTTTCAACTTTATCGCTAAAGCATAAGATTTAAAGTTGATTGGGAAAATTTTACAGTTTCGGGTAGCTTGATGTGCTGGCGTCTGTACGTAGGATGTGACCAATTACCTAAATATTAACTCAGTCGGTCAATGCTCTACCTGACTGTATCTTTAAAATAGCAACATCTGTTAATTGAAACAGTTCAAGACGATACAAGTGTCCAGCATAATGTAATTGTCATCAGCCAGTGCTACCAACCTTGAAAAGAATGGCTAATCTTTTTAACTACGTCCTGCACCCTAATTGCGTAACCCAATAATAATCTAAATCTGAATAATTTTGGAGGATATTTCTAATCCATTGCTTCATATGAACGAACAATTTGTCTGCTCAACGACGTAAATAACGAAATGAAAGTTGTTGAAAGAAGATAGTGTGTTACGCGATCAAACAAAGGTCGCGAAATTTCTAGGAATTTATATAGACAATCAATTAACTTGGAAACCGCAAGCAGAAGAGGTGTGTAGAAAGTTGAGCACTGCAGCCTATGTCCTTTTTAACCTGGCAAAAAAAGTTGACTTAAAAACTGCTTTAGTAGCATACCATGGTTTAGTCGCATCGGTCCTGAGATTTGGAATCATTTTTTGGGGTAACTGCAGCCTAAGAGATAACATATTTAAAGCACAAAAACGTTGTGTTAGAGCTATGTGTAATCTTAAAGCTATAGATAGTTGTAAATCTCTGTTTAAGTCTTTGAAAATTCTTACTTATCCGTCGTTATATATTTTGGAAATGGCAATTTTTGTAAAAAGAAATAAAAAATTGTTTGCTAAGGTCTCGGATTCCAAGAAAGGTCCCGTGAGAAGCCAATACAAAAACCTCTTAATTACCGGTGGCTATAAAACAGCACTACTTAGTAAAAGTGTTTTCTGCATGGGCCCAATAATATTTAACAAACTACCGGACAGCATAAAAAATGACAGCCTTCAGCAATTTAAAAATAAACTTAAGACTTTTTTGATACAGAAATGTTATTATTCGATAAGTGATTTTTTGAATGACCCTATTTGTGACATCTCAATAGTTTAATATTACTTATAGACATTATTAATTTGATACAAAAATATTATTATTTAATTATTATTATTATTATTTCTGGACTTGTTAAAATAATTTATTTGTATCTTAATCATCAATATTTAATTTTCATAATTTTACTAATAAGCTACTTAATATTAATATTGCTATTGACATTATCTATTAATTTTTGCATGCCAAAACTCAGGCAGAATGTACCCGGCTCACTATATTTTTATAACAACTCTATTGTAATACCTACATTCCATGCAAATAAATGATTTGATTTGATTTGATTACGCAATTATCCTACTCGAAAAAAGAAATACTTGATTGTAAAGATCATTGTCTATAATTTACAACTATCTGACACTAAATGCTACTGGTACTTCCTTTGTACTTGCTGACACAGTTCCTTACTTCTTACCTACCGACCGCTTTGTACCCTACTTTTTCTACTAAAGGCAATATGCATAAAGATAAGTCCGAAAGTGTCACAGATCTGGATACTAAATGAAAACATAAACTGTGTCAAGTGTATATTCTAATCTATGTAGAGGTAGTTGAATGGGGTAGAATGATGCTTGGAGGTGATAGCGTAGCCACTTGAGAGTTGTAACAGCTTTTCCAAAGCTAACACGGTTTCAACAGAATTGGATTTCACCTGAGTCTACTATGACTTAATTTAGATCGTTTAGTTTCGATTTTAGGTCCTGTGATTTTGTTTCAACTTAAAGAGTTTGATTTTCTGGTGCCTTTGACGCACTTCTAGAACCAATCCTTGATGGATTTGGTGAAAGTATATACATCTTTATGATCATTTAAATTAATAACTGCAAACTTTTTGAACGACTCTTGATCAACGTCATCAGTGTCTTTGTTTTATTTTCGCTATTCCATCTATGATCCTACTTCTGCCTTCATAATTTTGTCATCACCTTTATCTCCATCAGCATAAAGTTACTTTAATAATTCATGTCCACGAAATATTTCATCTTTACAAAGCCACAAACCCTTCACATTTCCCGTCTTATCACAAACTACAACAAAAGTACTTTAGATAATTGGGCACACTACTTTTGGGGACAGAAACGGATCACGCATAAAAATTTGCAAACCACAGAATGTGATCTGATGTTAACGGCAGATAAAATATGCTGCTTACATACGTAACTAGGTTTGTTTTAGTATCGTATAGCGGTTTGCTGTTACACTCGTTTGTATCACTGATTTTAGTAAAACGGACGGAAACACTGACATCGAATTCTTATATTTTGGGGACAGTTATAACCTCTTTGCTATACAATCTTTTCTTCATCATTTATCTCTGGATCTGTCTTTGTTGCACTAGAGGTCTTCTCCTCCATGTGAGTTTCAACTGTTTCTTTTAAAACATTTTCTATGAAAATAATCTGAAATATCCCATTGGTTTCGCAAGCTGGCTCTGCCCAATAGACCGATCTCTTGCAAAGTCCTTGGAGCCCTTGTTTCGATCTATCGCGTCCTTAATACGGTGATGATGATGATGATCCCAATGGTGCATCCAACATGTGGACAATATCGCCAACCTTTCTTTCACTTTTACGAACACCGTGTGAATGTATGTAAACGTACTCTCCATTTGTATCATTCACACAATTAAATAACAATTACAAAGACATTGATGCTACTACACCATTTTGTTTAACCCATAGGTCATCGCTCCTAGTTCTTTCCCTAGGAAAATCACCACCATTTGCAACCAAATCACGTCCTCAAAATCTTGAAGTAACCGTTCATAGGTCATCATCATCATGACCTTTTAAAGATGGACGGAATCCTTAGTATTCTTAGTAAGATCCAGGAAACGAGCAAAGAATAGTTATACAGAAGGTCGGTTTCATACAATGAGCGAAAATCGGCGCACGACACAGACACGGAGGTCGGCCATCTTAGTCTATGTTGGGGTGGGTTTACCACTAGTCAAATATCCTCGTCCAATGTACTCGTATGTTTATTCAAAGAAATTTGATGATTTCATCAAATTTTGGCGAATATATAACATTCTAAATAAAACATAATCTTCGAAAAATATATTTCTATGTCACCCTCAACCGAAGCTGTATGCGTGCATGCGTTTACGCTCGTTTTATAATCCTTCTGTATCATAATGTGGCTTAGTATTCTGTGTAACATCCAGGACATTAGTCATGCGAAGTAAAGCGATATGACTTGTACGTTGTACCGTTATAAGCGTATGTCGCTTGTTTTATTTTATGACCGTGATATTGCGATTTAATAAGTGATGCGCGGCGAGCGATAAGCGAAATATTTTTTTTAAACTGTCTGTTTTGTCAGGTTGGTTTTTGAGATTGTAATTTTGCTTGTCAGCGAATTAGCGGTTTGTGACTGATTCTTTTCCTTTTAAGTTCTAAGAAAGACAGAAGAGCAGCTTTGGTTTGGGAAACTTTAGATTCGTGCAAAGATACATACATGGGTGAATTATAGTCGTCGACTTGTATGTTTTTCTTGTCATTAGATTCTTGCATTTTTTTATTTCCGTTGCTACAATTCTACCTTTGTGCTAACTCCATAAAATATTATTTAAATTTCTTTTTTTGCGGTTGCAATAGATCTCAAAGCAATAAGGAAGTAAAAAACCGCAGCATTTTTTTATCTTTAGTTTTTTATTTCCCTTTCTATTCTACTTTTCCCGCTTTAAACGTAGCACATATCCAACCAGATTTTAAGAAGTCCGGCAATTATTTCAACTTAGGTTCAAGTAGCCTGATAGACGTGTCTAGACGACATTTCGGCTACGCTTTTATAGATAACATCTGTCAAAGTAGGCCACACCATTGTGTGTTTTATCACCTTTTCATAGAATCGAAAATGGCATGACCTACATAAGTGGGCAATATATTAAAGGCAAGGTTTTGGACAGATATAATCAAATTTCGTGTTTCGGTGCGGTTTTTGTATGAAAGATTCCCTTATTGGTGTTAGCGTAGGTGTTAGTTTGGTTGTCGTTTTTCATGAGGTCAAAATGGTATACATTCATATTTTTGGACATGACCCGTAGAAGTTTCATTATCATCCCCTAAGATGAGATTTAGAGTTACCAAAGAAAAGGAAATTAATTACTCTCCCTTGGTTTAAAGGCGCAAGTGCTGTTGCCGAGACGTTAGGCTCGATTTTAATTGAAGCCAAATTGTCATTATGTCTTTCGCATTAACTAAGAGTGATAGAGAGGTCTTATGACAAAATTATACATACATCTTCATTAGTGTGTAAAACAGTACGGTTAGTTACAAGAATTGCAACAACAAATTGCTAATTACTATTAGCACCGTTGACTTAAAGTCCTATTCTCGAAACATTTTCATGGAAGAAGTAAACGCGTAAGTAATGCCGAAAAGCTATACAAGCTGCAAATTAGTCGCATACGTATTGGACTATGGTTTCAGTCAAATTAAACAATCTGTTAAGACTTGAGAAATTTTGATCGTCAATAGTAACAAAGGAAAGCCCCCAAAAACGAACACCATTCCACTTCTCTCCAGTCACTTCAGCCTTGAAACTACTATGGCTTAATCCTTGATTTCTTTTATCATAAAATATGTTACCTTCCTCACTGAGAAACTCATCAACAGTTGGTTTAATATATATTATATTAACATCTTATCACATGCTGCACCGGTTGAAATCATCACGACATCGCCGGCTGTCGCTGAAAACCAGCGATTAGGCTCCATATCGCATGGGGTCTTATCATTATACTGAGTGATGGCCATTTTGCGTGTGATGTGACCATAGATATTGTTTCCCCCAACTTGTTTTTTTTTTGTGTTGTGATCTTTTTCTGCGTGATGTTTTCCGCTAATAAACGTATTTTCTTTATTTTTTCTTCTTGCAAACACATCAAAAGCGTTGAAATTTCACCTCATTCCATACATTCCCCGACAGTAACAGAGAGTAAAGATACCATATCGTACGATTATCTTGTGAACATTGCAATACAATAATGAACAGCTATTACAACTATTACTAACAACACATTACGGTAACCAACATTATGGTGGTACTCCCACACTTGGACGTAATGACCTTTGCATTACGTAATGCTGTACCCACACGGCTCCCTGCAAAGGTGCTTATTTTAAATACGTCAAAAGGTTAGTTACCTTCATAAATAGATACTTAATGTTAGATCTGTATGATATTCTTGTAATGTTTGTCATACAATTTTATGACAGAGGATTCGTTTTCACCCAGAGTATGGGATATATCACCAATCTCTGCTTGGCTACGTTTGGGTGTCTTCGGAAAAATTGCACCTTTGATACTGGGGCGGGAAATTCTTCATTTTCTGTTCGAGTCGATGGAATATGTACATATTATATTAAATGGTCACGTTAATCTGCAGTGATGTTTTTCAGATCCCCAAAAATGCATATGGTAGGAAATACAGCGATTTTAACCAACTTCTTACTAAATCTCTTCTCAGTCATGCCTTTTTACATTTTTATTAATAAACGAACTGAATCTCTTTATGTAAGAAAATATTGGTACCATACATAACCACTGATGAGAAACATTTTCAAGAAATAAATGAATAGGAAGACTGTGCCACTTTCATCTCACCGCTGACATGCCAGACTTTTACTGAACCGTTAAATATCACAGCCTCATAATAACCATCTTTAAATATGACATATTTGCATACAACAACCAAACGCCGTGTATAAACACGTTGCAAACCACACAAAGTTGTCCATACGTGTGTTTTACATGTTCTGATCGCTGTTCGTAACTCCCAATGTAGACATTGTGACACAGATTGGATAACCGCCCGTAACGTAACATTACCAAGGGTTAAATTGCTCAACACATTATTGGAACTACATATACTCGTAAGTACCTACACTTGTAATGTATTGTCGTGTAATGATAATCGATTAAATGATTTAGTGAGTCTGTTATGCAATTTATTGTGACATGATTTATTATTTTGGTAGGTGCCTAAGGCGTTGACCGAACTTGCAATAAAAATATCGTTAGATTAATGGCTGATTAGGTTTGATTGTGCTTAATATGTCAGCGTCCATGTAACATATGACTTTTAAAAAGGTTACAGTCACAGTTCAGGACTTCTGGCTGTAGAACAGTAAAAAGTTATAAAGTTACATTTAGACACACAAAACTCTTTTTTTTCGGGAAAATTGTTGTCGTTACCTTCCATAAGTAATTTTATTCCATTTGTTTTTATATTTATTTTATAAACACACCCATCTGCCACACTTTTCGGAGAAACAAGGCGTGTTGTGTTTATGTTTATATTCTATATCTATACTCACGAGGCGGCCATCTTTGAATTGATTTGATTTTCCCATCACTAAGTAGTGCTTATGATGTCATAGTAGGTAGTCAAAAATAGCACGCTTGGTTTTCATACAGATCGTAATACTTGCGTAATCTAGGTCTATCTATATCTGTGCATGGGACTTTAACATAACTCGCGAAATGAGGGTGTATTATCTACAGTACCTACACATCTGCCTAACCCATCGGGGATTACAAGGATGATCTGTTATGTTACACTTTGCTCCGACACGAATACTCAAGTAAACAAATCAATCATTGCAATCACACTCATATTAGAAAGGCGAAAGTTTGTGAGTGTGTTTGTTACTTCTTCACGCACAAACGGCGGCACCAATTTTGATAAAATTTGGTATGGAGGTAGCTGACACCCTGGATTAACACACAACCTTTTTATCTCGATATTTTCACGGGATCGAGTCTTATCGCGGGGCGCAGCTAGTAATGAATAATGTCCAGATCCTTTTAGCCAAAATCATCTTCATCAAAATCTTCAAGTTCTGTGAAAGTAGCTTTACCAGAAATTCGCAGTATGATATTTCGCAGTATATTATTATGATCTATATCAACTTATCTATATTCCTAACGATTTGTTTAGCCATGTGGGTGTGGAACTCTTTGTATTCAATCAGAACGACTGCCGTTTCTAACAGGTAGGCGCCCACGCAACTCGATACATAATCGACTATCGAATCGATATGCTTTGACATTGAAATCGAATGGTGTGTGCTCGGTTAGCGGTTTTCTCTTTATGAGTAGAATTTCAATTGGTAATGTGCATGTTATGCATTATTGACGATCAATGGCTTGTTTTTCTGTGGTTTATTTCTAGTTCATTTTAAGATTGGTATTCCAATCTTGGTAGGGTGAATTTTACCATTGAAACTGAACGCGATCAGTAGGTACAGACGCCAGCACATAAAGCTACCCAAAACTGTAAAAATTTCCCAATCAACTTTGAACCTTATGCTTTAGCGATAAAGTTGAAAATCTATTAAAGAAATTTGACAGATTGTAGTAGCTTGATGTGCTGGCATCTGTACATCTAAACCACGTTCAAGAGCTGTAAGTGTCATCATTGCTAAGGCATATTTTCTTTGTTTTTTTTTTTTTTTTGGCAGCAGTGGGAAATTCTCATGGACATCCAGACTGTCCCACTGGTGATGCAGTCTGGGTAGTGCCGGACTCTTACCGGCTAAAACCACACTCCTGCCCATGCTCAGAGACCCTCTGACATGATCAGAGCCATTGTGGACTTTGATTTTCCTATTGACACTCTTTTTTTTTTTTTTTTCAACGCCCTCTATAGAGAACTCGACAGACTAAATAATACCATAATTCTATAAATTAATAATATATCAAAATATATACGTTTCTCTTTTCACTTAATATCCCGCTAAGGCATATCGACCTGGCAGCTCTCTGAGAGTCGATGGTAATTAAAGTAAACTGTCTCAGCATTTTGCAAATTCGGAGGCAAGAAATCATCCTTGTGTCACTTTTTTATAATTGCTTGATTAATTTCCATGATTATTATAAATGCAGCTTTCTCTAAATTATATTAGACTAGCGCCAGTCTCTTGGGTACATTACCAGTCGACAGCGATGCGGATGAGTTTTTCGACGCTATTTTTTAGTTTCTGGACAGTAACATAATTATAAAATACATAATATTTACGGTAATAAATAAAATAAATGAGCTCCTAATCCTAAAACTTCGCGTGAGAGAAAGTTCTGACAATAATCACAAGTTATTTTAATCGAGTACTCGCATTCTCCTAATTAGACCTCGTCTAAATGATCGATTGTCAGCACTCATATGAAATACAAGTTTCTAATCTATCTATACTAAAAACAAGAACGAGTCGGACTTGCGCACCGAGGGTTCCGTACCATCATATGTTTTTAAATTTTCATCGGCGAGGCCTATATTCATCAGAGAATTTTAACACTGCACTGTGGTCTAGAATATTGCAGTTTTATGTCAGCGCCATCTCTTGACCGATAGTGGAACCAATGTAACTATTGTTGATGATTTCTGAAAAAGTGGTTCCGTTTTTACCATTTTGGTACGGATCCCTAATAAAGCTGAAGAGTTTGTTTGTTTGTTTGAACGCGCTAATCTCTGAAACTACCAGTCGGATTTCAAAAATTTGGATTTAATAGCCCAATTCTTGAGAAAGGCTACTTAACATCACGCAAGGGTTTTGAGAAGCCGAGCAACATGAAAAAAAAAGTCTGGATAGGTCGGGGGAATAAGAAATTTCACGTCGACGAAGTCGCGGGGAGAAGCTAGTAATAAATACAGGTTTCTAACAATTAATTTAATTTATACAGTTTAGTGATTGTTGTTAGTGATAGGTCTAGAATTAGTTGTAGGTATATGTGTATATGTGGCTTAGGAAGGCCAGTAGCGTACAGTTGCAGTTACGTAATATTAATTGTTATGTAAACTTCTGTAGTCGTGTCTCTTGGTAACAGGTTGGGAACTAAACCTGGTCCTGTTGGACCTTTCGTCACATGGTGGATTTATTTCTAAAGCCACCATCTGTGTGTGTGTGTGTCATGTGTTAGTTATGGGATCATGTATGTTGGCTTTACTATTATTTGAAACGGGGTTATTCGCAATCTAAATAACTAATGTGTATGACCAGAAGGCCAATTGCCGTAATAAAACGTTCAAAATCTAGTCGCAATCTCATCTCAGCGACAATCAATGTCAAAAATGAAGGGAATTTAGAGGTATTTTTGACAGATTGAGACTGAGATCAGACTGTGAACGTTCTTAAAATTACGAGAATTGCCCCTCCGATGTAGTTTTCGTTCTGTAGTTTCTGCCTGTCCCCGTGGAAAAAAGGCGTGATTTTATTTACAGTCAACAAAAGAGATAATTATGCAGGATCGTCGGATATAGTTGCAGTTTACTAAGAAACCGATGGATGTTCTCGAATAAAATTTAATTTTAATAATAGAAAATAAACAGCTCATTTATCAAATTAAATTTCAGTCGACATCATCCAACTTCAACTATATCCGACGATCCTGCATACTTTTCTCTTTTGTTGACTGTACGTATGTAAATGACAAATTAAGTCATTAACACCAAGATGAGTAGTTTCACAATATCTAATAACCGCTCGACCTGCCAAGAACACACTCACGAAACAGATTGCGAAAAAATGTTGTGTCAAACAAGAACGTGTCTCAAAAATGGAACGCATCAAATCATCAATAGGGGCGAACCTCTTAAAATGTACGGTGACGAAAGGCCAAGTTCAAAGGACCAGAAACCAAACCATTTTCAACACTAACGTTCAGAACATAAGAGTTAATGAAACTGAAGTTGTTCACTTGTTAACTGAGATGTTCGTTTTTGTCTTCAAGCCACATAATAGTAACATGTAATTAGAATCGCGACCACGTTGTCATTTGACTTGGTAAGCAGTTCAGAAGAATGCGAGCTATACAATTTCTACTGAGTTTTTAACAGTACATTTCGTAATGCCTTAGTAACTGTAATATATAGTGCTGTATCTATTACTAAACTATATATATTTTGAGCCAAAACAAAATCAGAATCTGGCCTAAATTTTTTACTAGCTATAAGTTAGCCGTATATAAGTCTAAACTAGAATATATTGCAATGTATTCCAAGTCGCTTTTTCAACATTTGTTAGTTATGGCATCAACATATTTGGTCCTATGTCACGCAATTACTGTTTTCACACCAAACATGGCGACAGCAAATTGGGAGCTAATTTATAATTTAATTTACAATTAAGTTAGTGCGTGTTGTAAAAGTTAATTTTGGTTATATCATCATAATGACAAATTAGCGTAATTTGGGTAATTTGTTTGCCATTCTGAAAATTATGTAGTTCAAAAGTTGTGTACGTATAACTTTTGGGCAGGTAGTTTTTTTTTAATTTTACACAAGAATCTGAAATCTGCTGCTTCAATGCTTTTCATTTTCTTCTTTCCAATCCATAATAATGTGTACTTTATACTGCAAACATAACCTACAAATGAAAACAGCAGTTCTGCTTGGTGTCAAAAATAAAAAAAAAGTTTATTTCATATCATTTTGGCTTACATTGCATGACGAGGAAATAATAGGTATCTATTATGATGGTTGTGCTTTTCTGGACACCAAACTTCCAAGTTCGGACTAATTTGGCATCTCTAACCTCCTTAACATCTGCCTAGCCTTTGCCCAAATTGAGGTCAGATTCCAGTTTAACATGCAGCATGCATGCGGATGCAGCTGAAAACCAGTACTTTACATGGAGTCACCGCCTATCCGACCTCCACAACCGTTACTCTGACTACCTGTAACGACTGTGAAAGATATACGAATGACAGCCAGAACCAACGGCTTAACGTGCTTTCCGAGGGCACGGAGAGGTCTCGATATATAATGGATGGTCACCCATCCACGAACTGACCGCGGCAAGCGTAGCTAAACCTTCGATTGACTCGTGCGACTGTTATTGTTTAGCCTGGGGGTCTACTCCGAAGTGGTTGATTGTCGTGTCGGCCGAATGTTCGGTCATTTTCTGATTCGAATATTGTTGTTCTACTACGAATTAAAAAAAAAAGAAGGTAAAAAAAGGGTAAGGGTTCTAAAAAGGTTCGGATTGGCACAGTTTGGTCGGGACCTATAGTCAATATGGGAAATGAAAGGTAGTAGAAAATGACCGAACATTCGGCCCATACGGTGGTTAACCGCTTCGGAGTAGACCCCCTGGAACACTCATCAAGTTCCACAAATTTTCCTTCACCACAAATTCCTCACTCAAATGCTAGATATTTCATATTCACATCTAAATCTCTTTTAACACGCAGATCAATAACACGGTAAAATAAAGCGAGCTTCACATTTGTCTCATAAACAACAATTACGTTGAACGGTTGCGAGTCAACAAACTATCAAGCGATTACATCATGGCGCGTGCTATCCTGATGTAACGCGTCCAGGGTTGACCCTGAACCTCCTCACTTTGATTTTTATTCAGGTTTCAATATTGAATATTTTTTTAATCTTATTCTTCAGTATTGAAACTGGTATGAAAAACATTAATTTAACGTAAATCTTTATCGTTCTTTTCTTACTTTTTAATCTAAAAATCTGAGAAATAGTGGTCTTAATTTATGCACCCATGAATGGAAAAAGATTTTAATAAAAACTCTCAGAGTACTGATAAGCAGTAAAAATAGCGTCTGGCATGTGGTAGAGCACAGCATAGTTTCCTTTATATGTTACATTTATTCTAATACTCACAAAATTATTTTCAAAATCCTCTCCAGAAACTCAAACAGTGTACAACCCTAAATGTACCGTAGTAATTGCGCCTGCGCGGGGATGCCTTCACGTATGTAAAAAGAAAATAAAAGTGTAAACCCGTTCTACTAAGAGACTCCCGTAATGACTAGCTCTAGCGGTTTAGCGGGAACCTATCGATATCGATAGCGAATATCGATAGGAAAATCGATACTTGAAATTATGCAAACGATTTTTTTCCCATGAACTTTAATCATATTTTTTGTTGGTACAATAACTACTCTAATTTTTAATTTAGGAATGCGGAAACTTAAAAGGTAATCATGTGCCTAGTTTAAATGTAACAAGTTTCTACTTAATCAATTAAACGTCAATATATGTCATCTCAATGTCATTTTTTTACGTACCCCACATTCTAGATAAGTAGGTATTACTTAGCATGTGTGGTAAAAGACCATCAACTTAAAATGCTTACGTGAAATGTCAAAACTTAAAGTTAGAACAAAAATGCACGTGCCAGTTATGACCGCAGTGCAAAGATGTCAAAATCGTACATATTAACTAAGAAGTATTTCTTCATCAGGCTCATCTTCAATACAAATATTAATACCCACTAGATTGGCCCCGTCTTCGATTCATTCGATTAGGTTAAAAAATTGTCCTTTTGGAACTAGGCAAAGCGTTATATATTTTAACGAATAACAAAATAAAGAAACAACTTATTAAATAATACTCAACTATAATGTAATTCGCGAATAATAATTTCATTCGATTCAAAAAAATAATCATTCCAAATCGATAGGTTCCCGATCGCAACACTTGTCTCTCAAGCGTTCACCCCTGGATATGGGTCAGCGTGCTATAAACGGGTCCTGTGACGTCTGCAGGTGCTGCGTTTTATGATCATCCTTTACGATGCATTATGTCAGACGTTTGTACTCGCCTCTTACGTCATATGTTTTTATGGAGTCGTGGGAAAATTTTCCTTTCGTATCGGAAGGACATTTAAGTAAAACGTCCTATGAGCACAACGTCCTAAAAGCAAAAAGACCTGTGAGCAGATCGTCCTATTAGCAACTTGACCTAATAGCAAATGGTCCTAATATCATAAGGACATGAAAGCAACATTTACAGTAGGTACATATACAAAGGCAAGTGAACAGGAATAATTATTTGTGCAACAAGAGAGTAGTCGTTTTTTGCTGCGAGTGCTGATTTTGAATCCTGAGTGTGGCGAGGGATTCAAAGGCACGAGATGCAAAAAACTTTACTCTCGTGTAACACACATTACTTTTCTCTTCAGCAGCGAGAACACTTTGTAAGGCGTGTTCGGAAATAGCACCCATGATATTTTATTATTCAAAATATATTACGTAACAATTGAAACTAGAAATAAATATTTATAGGTTAAATATCAGTTTTATTTGCAGTAAATACTTATTTTCGTTTAAATACAACAATAAGTTAAAAATTCAATAAATTACATTAAAAGACATAATTATCTTTTTGCAAAATTTCTTTAGTTAGTAGGTACGAAATTCCGGACGTGTTTGTCTTTGAGGTCGAATTCAAAATCGGAACTTTGAAAGGGCTGGTCTTTGTCTCTCTCTCTTTCTAATGGCGGGAAAGAGATAGAGTGTGAATGTTTCGAATTGTATGATTAACCCAAGGCTGAATAAGATATTAGCGGCTTTCAGAAAAAAATAATTACAAAGTTATTATTTTATTGCATGCATACTTTCTTCTTTAAAGTACTGGCCACTAAAGAAAATATTATGACATAGACAATTAAAATTTAATTCCGAATATTGGATAGCTAGATCCCGTGGCTTAATCTAATGTTGTACCTAATTTATACAGCATCATATTGTAGTATTTGGTTGTAATTGTTTTTGAATACAAAATGGATATTGGTGTAGGCCCAAGCAATAGCGCATCAAGAAATGATTTAGTGTTCATTAAGTCACAAAAAGGTAAAGACGTTTTGTTGTTTGCTGGTCACCGGTACAATTTTAAAACATTGAATAAAAAAAATGGTTCGACGAACTGGAGGTGTGGAAATAGAGATTTATGTAGTGCTAGTGTTACTTTAGATAAAGAAAAATTAGCAGTTTTGTACTCATCGAAACATACATGTAGATCTAATTTCAATAAAAATCAAGTAGACAACGTTATTGATGAATGCAAGCAACAAGCATGCAAGAAGTTCACCTCTGTTCAAAAAATTTTCGAAAAAGAATTTTCAAAAGACTGTAATAAAGATATTGATATCATACCGGCATATGTTAGCAAAAAAGATACTCTCTATCGCGCACGTAGGAAATTCTTAAAAATGCAAAAAACTGAATTTAAGAACCTCGATGAAGTTGAAGTACCTGGTCTTTTAGCTGATAAATTTTTGGTGTGCGCAGACGGAGAAAATAACGATAAAATTTTGTTGTTTTCAACCCCATTGGGTGAAAAAAAAATGAAAAGCCTTCCTTTGACTGCAAAACTTTTTGGAGATGGCACATTCCATGTACCACCCCCCTTTTACCAGCTTTACACTATACACATTGATGTAGACAGTTGTAGTGAAATGACTAATATTGTACCCATATTGTATGCGCTTTTACCAAATAAGACGCAAAAAACATATACAAGATTGTTCAGTTTAATTAAGGATTGGTTTGGGGCAGAAATTCCTTATTACAAATGTGACTTTGAAGTAGCACAGATGAATGCTTTCAAAACAGTTTTTCCGAAGTCGCACTTGTCTGGATGCTACTATCATATGAACAAGGCTGTATGGCGCAAAGCAGCAAAAATCATAGTTACAAACAATGATAAAAACATGAAGTTAACAGATACTAAGTTTGGTAGAGAAATTGTAAGGCTAAGTGCTAATCTGCCACTCCTCCCGTCTGAATCTATAAACGTTGCCTGGGAGACTATCAAAGAAAAAATACAGAATATTAAGAAATATCTAGGTCCATTAACAGAATTTACTGCTTATTTCGAAAATCAATGGATGAAGATGTCGACAGAAGTATTAAGCTGCGCAATGGAACGTCATCGTACCAACAATGGATTAGAGGGTTGGAATCGACGATTCAACGCAAAAATTAGGCCAAAACCGACACTGATTTCATTTATACACTCTCTCCGTAAAGAAGCCAAATGGCAAGATTTTAGATTACGTAGAGTACTTTTTAAAAGGGAGCCGCGAAGAAAAAATCAACTCCTCTTCGAATCAAAATTTGAAAAAGAAATGCAAAAGTTAAAGGAAAATAATATTTCTCCGATTGATTTTTTGAATAAAGTGACGCATTTAAAAAGAATCATATTCGATGATTACTAGTGTGGTGTTTTTTTTTTTTTAATTCATACTATTGATAGACTAAAGGTTAAATTTATATGTTTGTATGTAGTTGTTGAGTGACATATTATTTTCAATAAACGATTTATTTGTGTTATCGAGTGTACCTGCCTATTTAAGGACGTTTAGCTATCATGTCCTTATGATATTAGGACCATTTGCTATTAGGTCAAGTTGCTAATAGGACGATCTGCTCACAGGTCTTTTTGCTTTTAGGACGTTGTGCTCATAGGACGTTTTACTTAAATGTCCTTCCGATACGAAAGGAAAATTTTGATGTGTAAGTACGGGAAAAAGGTTTTTGGAAAGGCATCTGAGTTGTTACTTAATAAAACTGAGTTGTTACCTATTAAATAGGAACTGATTAAAAAAAAAAAAGAAAGTTATGGCTTTTAGGATTTCATTTACCATTTTGACGATGTTACCCATCATTTGGACGAACTTCAAAATTACTAAATGGTTCTTTCGACGGACTAATTGATTGGCATGGCGAACAGTGAAACGATATTTTTAGGCGGGAGGAATATAAATATGAAATGATTATTATCTGTAGTTCAATAAGAAGACATTCAACCACTGCGAATCGAGCACGCGACACGATCAACGACTGCCCAGGTATGCCAAAGCGCGTGCGTAGCATTCGATACAAGTTAACAGTAAAAAAAAATTAATTAAAAATGTTTAAAAAATAAATAAAACCTGAATAAATCAATGTCCATCAGTGCTAATTTAGTGGAACAATAAAGTTCTGCACTTTTTCCAAACTGACATTACCGGCATAATACAAAATGCTGTCACTGTCAGAAAACTTATTTTATTTGCGCGCGAAATTCTGGCATCATATTTTTTTCAAGTGCGTTCTGTTGGCTTTAAATTCAAAAAGAAAAATAAAATATTAATATTGCAAGCGAAGGTATGTTATAATTTATAATACAGGAGTTACAATATTTATCACCTCGATATCGAAACGTTCTAAATTTCTGTCGATAGGAATCGATAACATGAAATACACCAGTTCTATCTGTTATACCAAGCGGTTGCGTTGTCGTATCTCAGAATCGCTTGAGATACAACAAACGTATCTCGATCGGATTTCGTAACAGGCATTGCGCTACTGATTTAGAGCAACGTAAATCAAGTGTGAAAGTACTGACCCACTGACTGTACGAACTTAAGACTGTTTTTTTTACTTTTACTGATTACGCGGCTCTTTTGTGGTTTTGTTGCAAAGGTCTTAAATGCGTTAAAAGGATAGTTAAATGCAGTAAGTTATGTAAGTTCCTGCAACTAAGTAAAAGTCAACACTTTAGAGGTACTTGGTTTTACTAGGGAATGCTTTTACCAAAAGCAGACCATTTTAAAAACCGCGTATCCTAAAGAAATATTAACAAGATGAATGTACCTGTTTTAAGTTTTAATAAAAAAAACTTTCCAAATTGGATGAACTAAAGAAGACACAATTACTATAATTATGTATTTGTTTGAAAACAAGAGAATGACTTCACAAATAAAGCAACCGAAAGAAATTTAAATCAAATGAAAATATGCGTAAGAGAAATACAAACGAATGAATAAATCCAGCGTCAATAGATAATTCGTCTCCAACCAAGACTTAATAACTTTGGTTTAGAGAAAATCGCGTGAAGAAAACTAAGTACTTTCGACTTTCCAGCAATTGATATTAATGGGTTTAAGAGTTGCTGCGGTCTGTTCAATGGATTTACTGATAGTATACCGTAAAATAAAGAAAGTACTGCATTACACACATACTTAGAAGATTAGAAATAATAGGACCTCAGATCAATATTGGTCGCTAAAGAGCATTTCAAAATTGATTTATAAATAACAACTCTGTACCTGCATACAATATATGTAAGAGTTAACAAAAGAGTGGTAAAATAAGATATAATAACGAATATATAATACAAACCTACTTACAGAAAATAAATAATTAATCATTACAAGTAAACCATCATTGTAATCCTCGTCTAGTAGTCATTAACTGCAATACCGCATTTGTAAAGTATTTTTCTTAAATAGTGTTGATAAAATCTATCGCTAAAGACTTACACCGACAACTTATCATACAAACATAACCATAATCTTAAAGATACAGTAAAAGAAGAAACTAATTGTGAATAATATTTAAAAGACGAATCAAAATCTTAACACTCAAGTAAAACAAACATAGTGAGTATCAAATGAATGGGAGGAACAGACGGAGGCGATCGTTAGACACGCCGTACGAGCCCCAATGTCGAATCCAATGCCACACATTGTTAACTGTCGGAAGGAAGCAAGTGAACCGACGCTTTGTGTACTGTTAAGAGCCCAGAGAAGATGGTAGACTGTGTGGTTGGAGAAATTAGGTGCTGGTATGTTTTTGTGAATTTATTTGATGTAAATAGGTAATTGGAAAAGGATGATAGAAATAATAATGGTAGTTTAGAAGTAGGTGATGAATTTGACATCTTTAAAGTTTTGAAAATGAAACTTAGGTGCTTGTGTGTTTGTTTGAGGTATGTAATTGAAGATGGGATAGATAGAATGATGATGGCCTAGAAGTGAGTGATCAATGAGATGTCATTGAATATTATGATGATGAAGATGTGGTAGAAATGACGACACGCGACGAGGTCAAGATTACAGTTATTGTAAATATGCAAAGCCTTACGTAATGGAGAGCCGTAGGATATTTGAAGTGTAGGAAAAACATACTCAATTATCTAAAATTCATCTTTGAAAACGAAAATACTTCGAACATTACAGACCCTCTCATCTCTTTCTATGAATATAAATGCCGCAGATAAACATAAATAGACATTGAAACAAGGCTTCTATACCCCTAATGTGATGTCGTTAACTATGAATTAACATTAATGAAGAACTAAAAGACATACAAACAAGGCAATATAAGCTTTCGCCGCACCTATTGTTTCATAACACTCTTATGTATAACTTTAATCTTCTATAGAAAGTTCAACAATTCGTATCATTCGTTTTGATATAATCATAATATTGAGTTACGTGTTTTGATAGATGTTATTTTATTGTATTGCAAACGGAATTTGTTCCGGTTGAACCAAATTCCTGAGAATTCAATTTAAATAACTACATTAACTTTTATGTTAACATGTTAACTCTAAATATTTCAGTATCTTAAATGTATTATGACTAGACTGAACCATCCAAAGATACAATATAGAGGCACTCCTATCAATAAATATATTTTTTACTATCTTGATCGAGTAAGGCGTTTTAGACTCAAATATCTCGTAGGTATAGAAAAAAAAATCGCGAAAAAAAAATCAGCTGTTCCCTACAGTTTAACGAGTTATACGAACATAAATGTAGGGAACAGCTGATTTTTTTCTCGCGATTTCAAGTTTGGTCCCATAGTAAAAGTTGTTTATTATTATGAGTACAGTGACCTCTTAAGAGGTTGTTAATGTTTTACCAATAACCCTGTATACCTACAAATATCATAAAGTTGCTTCTCCTTGTTTCAGCCTAGTCCCGTTTGAGACGGCAGTGGGTGGCGAGATGGTGTCTCGACGTCAAATACTAATGCGTTCCCGCGACGATCTGACGCAGGCGTTCGCAGCGCCCGTAGAGGAAGAGGAGGATGTGTGGTATCAAAAAGACAAACTTTATAAGGTAAGTCAATAATAAACTAGACTATTTGATTATGGGAAACAAATAGTGGATAATGCACCATTATCTATGGTCAGACTTGCCACGCAGATCCAAAGTAGGTACTTGGGTCCTAATATTTTACCTTGGAGAACTCCATAGAGTAAATCGACTTTTGAATCCCGCTAATCGAATCTGTTTGTAATTATACTTTAGAAGAATATAGAACGATAGAACTTCACTTACAAGTAAGTTCGTATAATCACTAAATATTTATTGAAATTGTTAATTTTAAGATAGTCATGCAGGTAGGTATCTTTATTTGATAGTTTTTATATAATTTGAGTGCTTGGTAGGGGTCCGTGGCTAAATAATAACAGCCGCACAGGTCGATCAGGTTAAGGTAGGATGGGTGACCATCTTTACATACCGAGACCCCTCCGTGTCTGGGAAGGCACGTTAAGTCGTTGGTCCCGGCTTGTGGATTATGATTCGTGGGTCTTTGACAGTCGTTACGGGTAGTCAGAAGTTCGAAAGTCTGACAACCAGCCTTACCAAGGGGTATCGTATTACCAAGTGACTGGGTTGTGGAGGTCAGATAGGCAGTCGCTCCATGTAAAATACTGGTATTCAGCTGCATCCGGTTAGACTGAAAGCCGACTAAAGTCAAAGTCAAAGCATTTATTTCAAATAGGCACATAAAAGGCACTTTTGAACGTCTTCTAGAATTTATTCTAGTCGCCCATTCCAAAAGGTAGTTTTCGTATGGAGAAGAATGGGCAAGAAACTCCACCGTTACTCTTTTAGAATGTTTTGATATAACTTTAGTGATTGATTGCAATTAGCTTTGGTTGGTTGTTTCAATATTGATTCAAGATTTTTATACTTTCAAGTTGCTTTGATAGCTACAGTGTAAGCATTCATACACCATTCTGAAGATGTTACAAACGTGAGGTTACAACGGCTGTTGAAATGCCTGTTTGTTTCCTCACCGTTGCGATGTGAATTTGAATAATAAAGTGATAGATTGATTATTACAAGACTAAAACTAACTTGAATTAATTAAGGGAACCAACATAATGGGACTCACATTAAAAAAAAGAAAATAAACATATTGATGACAAGCAAATATTTTGTAACTTTTTATATCTTCAAAATTTATTTGGAATACCACATTTCTGAAAATTGATGATTAAGTCATCAATTTTACTATACTATATAAACCTAACAATTCTGTAGGAAAACATATTTTTTCTTAGGTTTCCTAAAAGCGCAACCTCCACTTTACAGGCACTAAACCGTTTCCTGCCATTGTATCAAAGACTAATGAGCAGGCAATCAAATCATAATAGGCGAACGATACCCAAATTGGTATTTAAACTTTCTATGCATCAATCACGAGGTCGTCGAGCCGATGTAAGTAATGTTCACGGCTCAGTTCACACAGTTACTGCTATAATAGCAGCGAATGACAGATCATAGGAGAAACCATTATGACAAATTGTCAAAGTGAAATCTTGGACTTTCCACAAATTAGGACCTATACGTGTGTCGGTGTCTACTTATAGCTCCGCAAGTGATATTGCTTGCGATTGTTTTATAAAGTGTTATGTTCAACATCATGTAGATATTGAATTAACGTTATAAAAAGGTATTTTATCTTCATTTTCGCTGTCGAGGAATTTGTTCATTCGTCTGTACTCCACAATTGTGGTTAGCGATCTCCGTGAAAGCACCTAAATTCCTTAACATAATTTTGTCTTACACAACCACTACAAATTGAAATTAATTAACTCAATTTGCAACTTAAACACTACTGTCTCCCATAGTTGTTCCGCGTGCATATTACGTTTTCCTTTCCTTTGTCTTTGGTTACGTTTTTGTAACCGTTTCCGACTGCTTACAGTTATTAAGGACGTGAGAACACGCCGTACTATATACTGGCTCTGACACTTACCACGTTTCATTTAGCTTCAACATCACAAGCGATAGCATCGCTATTTCGATATCCATCGACATCTGGGAACAGATAACATTCACGCGTGCACTAAATTCAGTAGCATTGTATTGAAATGTCTTTGATTGTCAATTGACGTAACAGCCACACAATAGTGTCTCGATTGACTCTCACAATGCTGTTTGTTCGATGCCTTCTCCATTTATAGTTTTTGTTAAAGCTTTCGCGGATATAATATCTGCGGTTGACAGTGAAAGCCTAGGAGCACGAATGCCACATTCAATCAAAACATTGTTATTGATAGATTTTTCTATTGATTCCTGTGGTTGTGGCTGAAAGTGTATTTTGATTTTCCCTTTTATCTTCGCAGTCACTGTTGTGTCTTTCTCATCCCTTACATCATTACCATCTGTTTGATTATCTGTATGCAAAATCTATGGAACAAATCAACAATAGTTATCTTCAGAGTCTGTGATTTTATCGCAGAATTCCGTTGTTTCTGCAGTTACGCCATGGATAACTAATTATGTAATCCTAAATGGAAACAAACCGCAGACTATCGTAAGGTTTAGGTTGACTCTTAATTTGTTACTTATTTAAATCTTCTTGAAACTTTAATGAAGATGCCAGATTCATTTCTGCATTTCGTAAAACGAATTAGGTACTAAAATGAATCGACCAGAATTGCAGGTTTTCAAGTTATGGTTAACATTTTTCAAGAAACTTCACTTCGCTTGCCAGTTAATGCCAAAGTATTTGCAAAACAAACATTGCTCAACAAAATCCTTTTGCAATGTTTGCTTGTCTGTCAATCGTTAAACGGTTAACTCTGACCCATTGAACGCGATCGTGACCGATGACTAACAATGAACAAGTTACCGCATCGTAAATTGGCCGGAAAACATCTGGTCGCGTACACTTTTGACCTTATAGCTATGCAATGTCAAATTGCAAGTGATATATTGAAGTTTGCAGGCATTACTGTAACGAGGGGTATAGGAATCAACGAAGGAACGGGTCTTTGTGGCACCCAAGTTAAATTAATAAAGACAGTTTTTAATGAATATTGTCTTTAAATTAACGTTTATTAAGAAGTTTACAAATCGCTTAAGATAAAAAATTGCATAACATCATTCTTATATTCTCAACATCAGAATTATGTTCAACTTTAAGTACCTGTTCTTTGGGAGTCAAAAAATAATTAATTCCTTCCTCATCTTTCATTTCAAGTGTGAATATATATACGAGTATATCAACCTCAGTAGGTAATGTCGGATATATCTGAGGGCATTGATCTGACATGACAGTGGGAGGGCCAAATTGACCTTAACTGGTTCAGTTCAGCAAAATGCCTTGATTGGAGTTTTACGGTTCATTCAAATTTTTTGCTTTGTTGTACAAAATTTAATCCTGTAATGATGATGCAGAATGTCAAGTATTTCTTTAGCATTTCGATGGCAGTTTTTATTCTTTTACCTTGCATGTAATTAAAACTGTGTGTAGTTATTGAAACTTTATATAACTATGCATTATCATTTCTTAGAATATTGTCCTTGTATGCTTTGAAATCAACAGGATCCATATAAATTTCCCTTTTAGTAGCAGATCTCGCCTTAACCTTTTTAATCTCAAAATTGTTATCATCCGCCATCATTGGACAGCCTGACTGTACCTTTTGCATAACTCTAACATTTTGCAAGTGCATTACAATATAGTCACGAGTCTTACCTGGCTCTTTTGCTTTTAATATCAAGGCTCCAAAAACCGTACCGAAATTAAGAAACGAATGCAACTTTAAAGTAGTTCAAGGTCACCGCGAATTATGCTTTGAGCGATTCTTTCACAGAAATGTAAAAATGCCGTTAGGATTTCGAAGTTGGAATTGTTCCATTCATCTTGTAAACTTGGTTTGGTTTTGTCATGTCAGCTTTATTGCTTGGTTTTTGAAGAAGTTGTTTTGTTATTTTGTGATCATTTGATGAGCTTAATATTCATCATCGCTATTAGTGTTAACTTATATTTATTTTTTTGTGATTAGATATGATGTTGCTTAATCATTGTCTTTTTTTTGTTTTAGTTGAAGTTAAATTTGGTATTTTGCATTCCAAATCTGGACTTTTTATCTACATCAATAGTGTCTCTAGGTCCTTAATAATAATTTATCTCTACACAAAATTCTTCTAATGGTTTTAGGATTTTCAAACATCGCTTTACAAGAAGGCTCTAATCAGTCGCCGATTGTGCGTGCAATTATACAACAGTGTCCTTATTACGGCCTACAGCAGCCAGCGTTCGCGCAATGTCGCAAGACCTGACACCTGTTATTGGCCTACCCAGCTGTCTGTCTAGTAGTGATTTTACGACAAAAATTATCAACTGCATATTAATATTCGATAGATACGTCTCGCGTTTGATGATTGCACAAGATTTGTAGAAATATTTTTGTTGAATTTTTATTTATGGATTAGTTATTGCGGTTTGTTGTATTTAATTTGTGTTTCATATTAAATTTATTGGTAGAATGATTATCGATTCGTAGATTGATTTTTATAATTTGACCATGGAGTTTCTTACCCGTTATTCTCTACAGAGATATACGCTTTGGAACTTTTTGACTGACCGAGTCCTTACCAATTTAAAAGTGCCTCAATATGATCTGATTGAAATAAATACTTTGACGTTTTACTTTAATTTTAATTTTTTATTATAATTTTGTATTCAACAAAAGTTAATGCTTATTGAAACACAGCTCTACGATTCAATTCAAAACAAAATTCTAGAACCATCTTCTAAGAAATTCATAACCACATTACATTTAACATAACATAACCATCATTTCCCCCATCATCATAATGTGATAGTAATTGTTTTAGACACTTTAATTGTGCTGAGATCACGATCCGCGTGACGTTCAACGATCTTACGAACACGACACACTACATACGTATGTAACGAAAGTGAAAACGTGTAGTTAGAAGGAATATCAACAAAGATATGAGAGGTATCTTCTTTTTCTGCATTTTGTCTTGGGGTTCAATTTCTATTATAATAATTAAGTGCATTTGATTTAGCTGCTTTTTCAGAATTAACTGCTTTAGTGAATTCTTCGTTGTCTAAAACAGATACAACTGTAAGTACCTAGTTCTCTTGTTACGGCTTATTTTTCGTTTGTTCCTAAGTTTGTTTATATGACATCAAAAGTATACCAGGCACAATCGCTTTTGAATTTTTAGTAGAGTTACTTAGTGCCAATGCCATTTCAGTAAGTGCCATAAAAGCGCTATCAATTATTTTCACTTCATCTTGCATTGTTAATTTCGCGTGCAACAAAGTCTTACATGCCAATTTCATAACAACAACGTTATCGAACGATCCATAGCAACAATAACTGTGATACATAACATTTGTTTAACATCATACACATCAATGAAGCTTCATTAATGTTATATTAGTATCGCAATCACTTCCATATATGAAACACGATCAATATTTTTCTATTAACTTCATTACACAGCGACAAGTATTGCAAAATTCAGAAATGCTGCCAAATCAAATGACAATTACTACCTTAATTCAAAAGAACTTTTGGTAGTCTCCGGAATCTTGACGGATAATAAGACGAGTGGCGGAATACGTGTCATGGGTCAATATTTGACATTTAAATAAGGCGTTTAAAAGAGAAATGACGTAACGTCTCTGGTCTTTGGTCTCTGCTAACCAGTCTTACGAAAGTTTACAGTTGTCACTTGTATGCTTGATATTTAGTTGCGTGCAATATAATTGCGCGTTAGAAAAGGTCACTGTGGTAGTAATTGAAGATTAGATTGTCGTGCGTTTGAGAATAATGATGTAGGTATCTTGCTCCATGCTAGGTCTTGCACAGGTTGATAGATTTGCATCGTTACTGCAACACCCATGTTAGCAATTAGGCTTCTCATTTTTATGAACAAGAGTGTTGCAACGTGTTTTACAAGAAAATATTAATTTATAATAAAGTTTTAATCTCATGAAAAAAACAGAAGAAGTTTTAATAGTTGTCTTCATGTCTAAATAAGTTAATCAAGATTTGAATGTTGCCTACAACAATACATCTTGTTCAAATGATGAAGACAATGTAATTAACATGCCTAAATAAAGGAAACCCTAAAAAAACAAAAGACTATTTAAAGCAGTAGAGTCCCCGATGCCCTTTTAACGTGGGAACAGCCGGTATTCGGCTTGTCCTTGAAAATAAAGACTCGAATGCACCCCACATCCGGTAGGCTGATATTATTTATAAATTAGGGAACAGGTAGCTTTACAAAGTAGGCAAGGTGCATGTATAACCCAAAGTTGTATGGAACAATAATTTAAAACGCATTACAATTGTATTTTTCACACACAAAGAACTTATCGTATTTTCTTTTGGTAACCTTATATATCATACAGTAATTGTTCCACTGCAGTGGAAACTTGAATTGAAATTCATTATACACGTATTGCAAGAATCGATTCTTATTTTTAAAACCCTTCACAAAATATCGACCCACAGAATGATAAGCGTTTTTTAAGATCCAATCCTTAAGACATCAAAGTTCTTTCATTCCTCGAACTGTCTGCTTATTTGCAATAATGTCATGATTTATTTCTAAATGCATTGTATCAAATAAGCTGGGTAAGGCCGATACTAAAATAAGATAATGAAAGCCTGATGTGATCATAAAAATTCGTGGCCCTAATAGTAGGTTAATTTTGCGTAACTTGTGCCAATCCTTAGTAAGTTCCATATAAGGGCTTAATCGTGGTTATACGTACACACCTTCAACAATAAAATGCTACTCCTGTTGTAATTCTTAACGCCCACTTTCATTTGCTCTAGCATCGTGACTCAATTTCGGACATGGCCCTGCAAATCGCACTTAATCTCCGAGATTAAAGCAAACAACCTAATTACAACGTTACTCATACTTTGTGTAATTACCAAATGTTTGATTAAGATCAATCTCACGAAAATCTGTATATAGTGCAAACAACACACCATTTGGAACCAATTGACATTTCGTTAACTCTGACCTCTTTGCAAAGTTCAGCCTTCATTTCGATTTTAGTATCGAGATATTGGTAATTACGTTCCATTTTATACCGAATTCGTGGAATATAATGTGAACGATCCGATCTTCAACTGCTAAATCGAATATTAGGTCGTTTGCGTTTCATTTAACAGTTTGTTGATTTTCAAATCGAGGTTCTCGAATTGCATGATGTGCTGTAATTATATCCTTACGTCCTTCCCTTTCCCTCATTACGTTAACTGGACGACCTCCAAACTTCTCGTCAGCAGCTGTTTCATTTTAGTTCATTTTTGCAACTTTAATGTCTGTATTGACAACTTTTTTCTTAAGCATATGTGCTCTACAATCGAGTTTTTCAAGTGGTATACTACTTGCATTATAAACAGCTTGCAAGTTAACTATGAGGATCTCGTTGTCTCCCGATCTCTATCCCTATCTTTGATATACATCAGCTGTCTTTTTAGTCCCGCAATTAATAAAAGTTTCACTCTAAAATGTTTATAAAGGAGCTAAATCGGTCTAGAATAGTTTATGCTACTACTACAAAACTTTCCACAACACATATTAACAATTCTTTATAATTTTTTACGTCATCATTATCACGGTTAGCCAGCATTCCGTTGCCTACGCCGATTCCAGTTTCACTTTTTAGCGTCTGTTCAGTGAAAGTAGTTAATTCGAACTCCCAACTCTTCCTTTCGTATGGCTCGTGCTGTGTCATAAAATTATAAAATCAATCTAAAATGTTTCCTGTATCATGTTGTTTTTATTATGGTTCTTTCTTTAATGGTTTAATTGTTTACGGGAAATTGATTGCTACATTCATCGGGTCTTATTTTTTGTTAATGTTGTTTACTTGTTTCCGATTGACATTACCACGTGTCTCTTAATCTACTTTACTTAAATATTGATAGTATTTACGCTTCCAGAATCAATAAAGCTTAAAGCAATATTCGAATCTGCATCGCTCCAACGATTGCATATTTTCAGACAAAAAACAACAACGTTTCCAATACTTTGTGTTAATAGCCAATAAAACGTCTGTATCGGTTTATTGATCATAATCACATTCACAATACACTGTTAATTCATCACAGCCAGCATTATCAATCACGACTTCACCTATTATAACATCAACAATGCTACTTTTCAATACATTTATATCGTTGATCTTTTACTGCATATTTGTATCGTCCTTGCATATCAAAGTCTAAATAGTTATACCCATACCTGGTTTCAAGTCGAGGCGAACGGGTGAGCAGGAAGAGAACAACTTTCGTTTTCACGCACCTGTCTTGTTCTGCAGCTTTTATATGCAGTTTTTATCTCAATTGATAGTCAACTTAGTTTGTATTATGATAAAGTTGGTTTTTGATCAATTGGAAGTATCGGTTGAATGATGGTCAGTCTGATCTCTTGCGATTCATGTTCTTTTTTCGCTTTATGGGTGTTCCTTATGGTTTTTATAGGTCGGGATTGGGGACTATGAATATTTTCTGTAGGATACCTTGGTACCTATCTTGTAATTTTGAATGTGATCTGCCAGTTCATTTTCATCAAAATTGTTGCCAATATTTTTTATGACTATTTAAATTTAGCACTTAACCTTTATATGGAACTTCGAATAGTGTTAACGCAATTTGGTTTTGTTGTGCTTAGAGATTTACTCATTGAGTACGATTAAAAGTTATGACGACGAATATGACGACACATCCAAACAATCAGTGGCATCCCACGAGTACTATTTTATTTTGACCTTCACACTTATTTACCTTATTGTACCTTGCCAAATATTATTTCTAATTTGGCTAAAGTATAATATATTCAAATTATACGGTTAGCAATGCCTAAATTTTTACGTAATGCCCTCATAGACTTTCGCTCACGACTGTGCGTGTTTGTAATGTGTGTAGAGATTCTCACACGACGACGTTTATTGTTGGAAGATGTTTAAGATAATTTGCAGTAGTGGCGCTATCTTTGAAACTTGTTATATCATTTGGTAAAGTTTATGTTTCATCATAGGCTTTATGAGATAAGTTGATACTGTGTGGTCGCACTTAATAATTCCATTACCAACTGCATATAAGTTTACTTGTTGTACATCTTGAGTTGCATATAATAATACAATTTAGGCTGTAACTGCAGGTTTGAGGTTATTTTGATTCCATATATGAACTTTATCATTTCCAATGGAATTTAGACTATTATTTGTAAACACAAACTAACTTTTTTTTAAGATTTTAAAACTGTAGCTACATGAAAAATATCATGATCCGATTTGATCATACAACCGTACAAGGAACCTTTACCACATTTTTTATATCACTCACGCACTTGAAAAGTAGCGGAAATAGACAGACACTCCCAAACAAGTTCTGTCAGTCATAAGTCATGTGGTTTGGCAAGTACAGCTGGTTTGTCATCTGGCAATTAATCAACTATTGTGGCATTTTTACAAGACAGAAACACTTGTTCTTAAGCCTATTGGAGATAATGGTCAAGCCGTTCTTGGTCCACACAGACGTAGCTAATTATTCAAGAACGCATTTAAATCGGTTGAAGTTTAAAAGTGTGAATGGTTAGTGGTTAAAGCGAAGATTTTTTAAAAGTTTAATAATATGAAAGATACAAAATCTGAAAGTTACTGAAACAACATTTTAAAGTTAGACTTATGGATAATGTCCTAGTTAGCCATACACGATATCTATTACCTACCTAGGAAGCTTGCTATCAAGCTTACAATAATTAAATTACGCAAAAAAACATATTACTTAACAGTTATTTATTAAAACTTCCGTCATTGTGATCATCCTCATCATTGGACTCCTAATCATTAATCATAAACAACCTTATGACACTATTGACTCATTTATTAAAGTTCAAGTGTCTTTTATTGAAAAAGCGTGGCTACATTTTAATATCCCTTCAAATTCAAGAGCTCTTCGTCCATCGACATAAGGTTCAAAATCCAAGAGCAAATTGAAGGTTGTTGGAAAAGGTACAATTGGTGTTAGTGACACGAACAACCTGTTAAGGTCTAAATTTATGAATGGTCTTATGTCATACATCTTAAAATGAGTGATGACGAAATAATGTCACTATTCTTTGAGCAAGACAGTTATGTTGAGTATGCCAAAAGTGTGAAGCTTTAGCCCGTGTTCAGACTTCAGATGTAACTTTGTACCAGGCAGCTTAGCATCCCAGTACTGTTTACAGTAATTTAGAGATAGACAGTGGAGTTACTAACTACCACTACTGATATGGCAAAAATGTTTCGTACGAGGTTATCCTTAGCAGGATTTTTTTATAGATAATAAATAAACGGATTTTCGCAATTGGCAACACCAAATAGATACAAAAGCTATAGAACAAAACATTGCATGAACAACTTACTTAAATTAAAATGACTGCTCATCTTGAAGATTCAATTACTTATGTAAGTATAAAATTGGATCACTTTATTATTGGCCAATCTAATATGTATGGCAATTTAGTTTCAAACAATTGAATTAATTATTACGCAACCTGCCAAGTGCGTGCCAGCTATTAAATGCAACATCTCAGTAAGCACAATTTTTATTTCATTTTGTTAACACTTTTCACGATGTAATGGATGTTAGATTGCTTATCTCCAATTCTTATGTTCCCATTTTTATTTCCTTTTAGTAAATTCTCACTTTAGGAGTCACGGAACTGTAATGAAATTTTATTAAAAAAGAAAAAGTTGTATTGTTTCGATCCGAGTTTTTCTCAGTTGTAGAATTCTTAGATTGTATCGAGACATTTAGTGGCAATTTTAATGAAAGTTATTGTGTTTATCAGTCTAGATCTATGTGGCATTTGTAGCTATTATGTCAATGCTTTATCTACTTTTTCAGCAAATTATTTAGTTCAAGATTTTAAATGACTTTGAACTGAAATATCTACAGAATTTTTGGGATACTCTGACCATTAAACTACATACCTTCAAAACTGATTCAACGGAGAACCGTGGCTGGGCTTTAGGCATATCTCATAAACAAATTAGTCAATACCCAAATTGCTGTATTCTGCATTTATAACTAAGACAAAACTCGTATAACGTTCACTTTCAATGAAATAACGACTCAATCGAAGAATTTATTACATTAGCCGATTCGTGACTCGACGCCGTCAGAGGTCAGAGCACGCCATTATATTATTGCTTTACGTACGGTCTATTAAATCAAATTCAGATTAAAATTAGATTATACAGATTTATATCTATCGTTTGTTTTGAGTTTGTTCTTATACTCTGAAATGTTTGTTGAGTTTGAGTCACTGTTGTAACCTAATACGGTAACTAGATCATTTTGACTACTAAGGTCATCAATGATACAATCGTTTTAACAAGATCGATGCAAAAATAAAACGCAACCAAATCAAAGATAAGTTCAAACATGTTGCCGATGTGTGTATTTGTGTGCTCGCTTATTAAAGGGCTGACCGGCAACGTCAATCACTATTCAAACATGAAAAAAAAAATACAAACGAAAAACGAGACTTAACACAACAGAAACCTTCAAGAAGTCAAACTCATTCACACCGAACAGCTCAACATATAATTTTAATATTTAAAGATCCTAAACCGCAAATGCTAAGCAAACCTTCAACAAAATTTATTAGACAATAATCCAAGCTTGACATTATAATAGCCATACATATTCCCTTCATCACACTAGCATAAAATTAACTGTAAAGCCTACGTTTTCCTAGAAAAGCTCAACAACTCAACGCTGCCGTTCACTATCGTAAACGGTTTGCATTCTATCAAAGGTCGACAAGAGATGACCAAGGCTGCTCTACATAGCTGCAGGTTGGCAGAATAAATCAGCTCAACGCGATTAAGCAGACCACATGTTAGTTGATGTTTTATTTATTTTATCTAGGAAATTAAGTCTTTAGAAGTACTGGTTATAGTTGCTGCAACTTTGTTGATGATGTAATGCTGAATGTGGTACATCATGACTTTAATTTATTGATACAAGCTAATTTGAGTAAAAATGCCGCTCAAAATATCAATACACTGTGCAGTATTTTGTTACCCAAATCTGTGAACCATTTAGGTATTATTAAACTTTCTGCATCTTAAAAGATTGTCGAATATAAAAGTGCTTAGGATTATAAACTACCAAATCAAAAAAAATAATCAAAAAGAAAAGAATAAGAATACAACCTTGGGAAGAACCTTTTTATCTTTAAAAAGTTAAGGTTAATTAATAACCCGAAGAATCACTCCCAAAAAGGGTTAATGGTTCACAACACGACCAAGACGAAATATACAGAAATCAAATTTAACTTCAAAATATAAGTTAAGAAAGATACACATTTCCAAGATACGCATGTCGGACCAAAAGTGAGATTTATCAGCGAAATTATTAATGAAATGGAGTCTTTCAACGTTACTGACTGAGCTTTATTGCAAAAATATACTTTAAATATGAAAAATTAAACCGGGCTGTTAGAAAACATGACAACAAAAGCGAAACATCGAAAATTATTATGACAACTGAATACATACAAATGTGAGAGTTGAGGAATAAATTGCCAAATACAATAAATACATCACTTAGGCAGTTTGCAAATTGACTTTATGTGTTTTTATGTATTTGCATGAATAATGATTATTGAATTTGCTAAAGTAATCATTATTTTTGAGTGTTAAAATATATTTTCGGTTGAAAATGATTCTGAATCGATATTTAAACATGTGTCAGTATTAATATTATTATTTTTAAAGTCACTTACATCGAAATTATTTTCAACGAACCTATTTTTATTATTATCAGCAACTACTTCGACATTTAAAACTCCACTTGTCAGTATTAGGACTAGTATATTCAAGAATGCAGGAAACATGACCCTGCAAGGCCTCTGTACTGTTACTTGCGTATGTAGACTAATGACCGGTGCAATGCAATTGTGAATTTTAATTGTAAGAATTCAAGGGCTAGATTTGAATGACAAACTGTATATTTGAAAGTGCAACATAAAAAGATCTGATATTTATAATGTGGCTTTGTGTGACTTTAGGTCAAAAACAAGTAAGAGCTTAGTACTGTTTTAGTATGAAGACTTGACAATAATAAACCTCAAATGTTTTGAAACTTTCAATAGTCTCTCATCATCATCAGCATTCCAGTGAAAAGACGTCCACTACTAGACATAGGCTTCCCCCAAAAATCACCACACCCTCCTGTACTTGTCTTAATTTTACCTTAGCATAGCATAGCATAATTAGCCTATATTGTTGCTACTGAAGGGGCACAGGCCTCCTGTCTGTGAGAAGGAGTGGGCCGTAATCTACCACGCGAGCCCAGTGCGGGTTAGTAAATGTCACATGTCTTAGAAATGTTGGTTCTAGAACAAGTTTCCTCACGATGTTTTCCTTCACCGTTTTGAGAGCAGTGGTGATGAAATAATTTGCACAAAGTGAAGCACCCGTCTGGTTTTAATTAAATAATTTACTTATAAATAATTAATAATTTTAACTTATTCATTAGTATTTACATCTACGTTGCCACCTTTACCACATTCTCCATTAATTATATTATTTATACCATAGCAAGGGCAAGGAATGCCAACACTAAACCGTAGTGTGAAGAATGTATACTCTTACAATGCTTAGCTTTCGACCTCCACAAGGTGGCAATGTATCGCAATTTATGATTGTTCATACATATATGGTCCAACACACGCATTTTATGCAACTTAGTATTAGAGTTATGTCACAAAAATTACTCAATAACTCGTGATAAGACTGTTCGAGAAGTTGTTTTCATCATCGTTTCAATCAAACATCAAAGTGAACACGACACGGTAGCATTTTAATTGAGTCTTGAAATTATTTTAAATTAGGCTTCACATTGAAATGAAATATACTCATTTCTTGATAAATAATTTCGTAATTTTATATTTTTATTTCAAGTGTTATTTATAGTCAGATTCAGTACCAAGTTTTTTATCAAAAACAATGTTTCCAAAAAAGCTTTTGTTGTTTTTGGTGTATTCTAAACTGCTTAAAATAAAGTTTTTGTTGAGCCTTAAGAGGAAATGCGGTCGGAGAGACTTTTTGAAAAAGCCTAAGTAAATAGTCATAATTCCAGGTGTGGGTCTCGCCTAGTTTCTCCTCCAATATTGGACCAATTTATAAGATATTTCATAAACAAAATAAGAAGGATAATATAATATACTGTGTTCCTATGTTTTTCTTTTTTCATTAATTGTTGTCAAAAGGCCTCTGTTGACAGCGGCAATTTTGAGCATTTTTTGAGGGTTCTAGTGCTTATAAAAATAATGTATCATCAAAAAGGCCTTTTTACTTAGGCTTTTTCAAAATGTATCTCCGACCGCATTTCCTCTTAATTTTTTGGCACTTAATACTGTTTCGGGCCGCTTTTTGGCATCTCGGAATGAATATTAAAGTCTGTCCTCAGCGGGATGCTGTTTCTAATCTCGTCAGTGACCTAACCTCCTTAAAATTTAGAACTTTTGGGACGTTGCTTAAGTTTTTCTTTTAGGTTAGCTTTGATATCTCTCCTCAAAATCACTGCAGTTTTAGTTCTTTTTTTCCTACCACTTTTGTTGTTGACTACTTATTTATCTTTTTCTGTGCAGTTTAACAAAAGTGAATCTCATTTTGTCCATTATTATCTTACTTTGGTTTAATACGAATATTACTGTAGGTACCGATGAAATTTATGTTAGGCTAGGTATCTTACCCTTGCAAGATCAATATCAAAACAAAAACATCCAATATGTTTATGGCATTCTAATTTCAAAATAACATTGTAAAAAGGCGTCTAGACGTACTCTAATTAAGTGAGATTTATAGCACATCATTTTTTTGAACCTTTTAGCAATTTACTTTAGCTGAAAGAGTGTCCTGGTGGGCAATAAAAAGTTTTAGAGGTCATCGTCCCGAAATTTAAGGAAAAAGCCAGTCTCAGGTAGAAACCTCACGTTTTGGTGCTTAAATTAAATAATCTCGAAATTTATTTAGAAATGTTACCGAATGACATCACCGTCCTTTTGATAAAACTGTCCTTTACTGATTTGAAACCAATGGTCATTCACCTGCCCCTTTTAAATATAAGAATGAATGATACCTAACATAAAATTCTCGAAATCGTATGAATGAAAGTGTATCGATCAAAAGGTAGACGTTAGTATACCCAAAGCTTTATTCATATCCTGCAAGAGGACCATCAATAAAGTTTATCAATGGACCGACCTGTAAATATTTACCATTGTGTACAAGCTTAAAAAAAATGTTTCGTCTTGTTCAAAACAAAAAGATTCTATTTTTTGCTGAGAATTTTAAGTAAGTCTGACAATTTGATTGAGATGAATCAGTAATTTCAGATTAATCGTATTAATGCCACTTATGATGTAAATGATGATGTTAGCAGACGTTAAATAAAGCCTATTAATTACATAAATAGTGTTTTGCTCAACTAAACAAGTGAAGCACGCTAAACGATAGCATGCGATCTCGTAACTGTTACGAAATGTACATCGTGATCACAAAAAGTGTTGTGTATTTCTGTGATACTGTGTAGTTCATAACTCAATGGAGATCTTACTTTCATGTTTAATCAGTTAGTATAAACATTGATTGAGCAATGCTTTCAGCGGTTTTCATTTATAGATGTAGAAAGCTGAAAACCGATCCTAGAGCCCCTAAATACAATTAATGGAAACTTTAAAACATAACCTTTTCGCTACTTAATAGGAGTTATTGCAATAATCCAATCCATTAACCACTTGGTTGTTCGTCTAAATAATGATAAATTTACTTCTTCAGCAAACAGCTTCATCCTTGGTTGTCTACAAAAAGATAATAATTGCAACAGCTTAACACATAAAGATAAAACTGCGACAACAATACAATTAGAAAAAGCTAAAAAGCTTGCAACGGAAAACCTCACAATAGAGATAGTGATAAATGTAACAATGCATAGTGATGTTAATTATAACCATTACTAAAAAACGATTTAAATATTGAATCGCCATATTACACTAGAAATGCATAAGTGCATAAGGATATAACACGACATAAATATGATGTTAAGCAAGTAGCTGATGCAGTAGTAACATAAATAGCTTAAGGCGATCGAGGTGTGGCGAACCTTGCATAGTCGACACCGTTGTTCGCACCTTACCATATTTAAAATGTTAAATCAAGTGCAGAGGCTAATATAAACGTTGAGTTTATTGGCGCGCATAGTTTAGAGATTTCTTAGAATGGAATAGATGACGTGCTTGCAAGAAGTAAAATGAACAACAATGTTATATGAAATATTGCTGAGATCAATCCTTCCAACGTTATGGGACAATGTTGACTGCAATTATTCTGACAATGATCCACTGCAGGTTATCTTCCCATACAGGGAAGAAACAAGGATAATCACCACGCTTGCTCCCTGCGTATTTGTGACAGATCATCAATTTGTTTTCGTTCAGTAGCTTTTATACTCATTCTTATCCAATCAATCATTTCATTCAGACAACAAAACAACAAATGAAACAAAACAGCAACTAATATTGGAATTTTCTTGTCATAACTTCTGAAGCTCACCATTACTTTCATTCTATATACCATTTAGTGACTATTGTGGTTCCACAAATGTTAACGTCACGCCATCTAGTGAGCGTTGCTAAAACTTTACAAACCTGCAACAATATGCTATCCTGGGCTATAAATCAGTCGAATGATTAAGCATGACTGACTGTCCATTTGCGAATAAATACAAAATGGCACTAACGAAGGCTATTCAGAGCAAATAACGAACTGAATATGACAATATGAGGCTAGATTATGACAAGGATGACGCCACGAATTGTACATTACAGTACAAAATACATTGTAGAAGCATTTATGGGCTAGGGACTTGAACATAATATCGATAATGGGAGATAATAGAAAATAATTTGATGGAAACGCTCATATCGCTGCTTTTGGAAGAAGGTTAATTGTAAACAAAAAACAAATTAAATCAAAGAAAAATCATAAGTTTATTTTTTCTTTTAGACACTAAATCTAACAAATTCAATGTCTTCAACTTTGGAAACGTGTAATTGGTATTCAGAGCATTTTAGTAAATTATATCCGCGTTCGAGATCGCATTCTTTTTTTAATAATTTTCTGAATTTTGTATAACTAGATACGAATAATTTTATTCCGAAACTACACTAGAAAGTTTATCGACACAACTAATTTCGAGTTTAATATCGATACATCTGATTCGTTACCATACCCCTATATGGCAAAGCATTGCAGATACACTGTGATTGATTCTGATTAGGATTTGATGTAAAGATACGGTAATGAAGAGAAAGCTAGTAGTGATTGCGAATTTGATTTAGTACGCTGAATAAGTCGTTACAGTGAGGCATTATCATATGAAGACGTCCAGTAATTGGATCATTTGGCTGATGGCTTTAGATGGTTTTGAGTTGTTGAATAGCTAAGCGGGACTACACAAAGGTAGGTATGTAAGGAGTTCATTTAGCTTTCTTTTTTATTTTGTCTGGCTGCTTTGGTTATTAAGATGTTGATGGTGTCTCATTAAGGGCTTTAATCAATAGATGGTGTTCAAAAGGGTCTACTAATGCCTTTCATGATATTTTTATGTCAGATTTTTGGCCAAACCACTTTACATCACCCTTGCTTTTTACCGAAGGATTGGGGAAATTGGTTTGGTGGTTTGTGTTGACTACAAGCTTTTATAATACATAATATTAAAACTATAATACATAATATTAAAACAAAAATATATACTTAATCAAAAACTGTTTCCTCCTTTCCACAAGAATAAAATCATTATAAATAGCAAAGAACTTTTCAAATAAAATCGATAGTAAAGACGAATACCGCTATTACAATAAAACAGTTAAAATTGCTATAATCATCGCATTCATATGAAATCGAAAGCTATCCGACTCGCTTCTAATGGTATGCGGAAATAAAAAAAAGTAAAAACTATGATAGTCATTATTATACAAGAAAACAATAGTAAATACGGATATAGCCGTTGTTTATTCAATATTCGTGAATAGAGTTGTCGGTTAGCGGGAAAATCGTAATTTTCCCGAGTTCATCACAAATACGAATTCATAGACTAGAGCATTTTCCCGATATATTTTTGTTACAGTCCGGCCCGTCGAATGCTTTCCTGACACCCGTCAATACGACAATTCTAGACGCTAATAAAGATCGAATTCGCAAAACACATATTCGTTTGTATGAAACTGACAAGTGTCACGCATTCTCTCGTCGGCTAACTACATAGTACAAATTGTTACTTGTCTATTTTCTCGATAGATGATGAAAAACCGACAACTGGTTTTTAATGATTTCTAGATTAATAATAACATTAGACACAGATAAGCGAGCATTTATTTTTAATAAAAGAAACATCATTTTAACTACTAATTGAATAACATAATGTTTTTTTATCAGTTGATCACGATGTTTCAAGACAGATAAAACTAACTCAAAACAAAAACAATATGCAGCAATAAAAACAATCTAATAATGCACCAATTAGCAAGAAAAACTAATAACCTCCCAACCTTAACTAGTGAATGCGGTTGCCAGAATCATTGCAAAACTTTTTTATAAAAGTAACGGTCTATTTAGAGGCAGCTTTTTAGCAGCAAAATTGCCTAGTTATTGTTACATGTGAGCAAAAACAGAGGCACGTTTACACAGGCTGTTGCCCGTTCAAATTGTTAGAGAATCCAACTAAACACTTTATGGGAAATTGATCGTAAAATCACCAACAATAAGGCAGGAAATCCTTTGATTTCCAACAACTTCCCATACTTCTTCTTCCTTGTTATCAATATCTTCGAATGTTTACTATAAATCATCGCAATATTGATTGATTGTATAATGACGTCATCGAAGTCTTTGTGTCGGTTTTTTGCGAAGTCAGTAATTACGAGCATTTTATAAATGCTCATCCGTCATCGTGTTTTGTATTTGAGTCATTCATATCCTCGTGAATATTGTAAAATAATTAAAGCAATTATTATTGTCAGTAGTTTACCACTTACAACTATACGGAATGCTACATAATATACCGATTAACTTTACACATATCTAAGTTATAAAATTTAAATAATTCTTTACATGATTGCTTCTTGATATTGTCTAATTTCACCTAATATCAAATCAAAAATATTTCTTCGACTAACGATTTTCTACTTGTTATCCATCACATTTTCATCTTCTCTTATCATCACACACTACCTAGGTATATCACGTAGTAGACTCAAACCGTATCTATCTTTTAATTATTTGGTTGCTAATCTTATAGCTACTACCTCCAAGGAGGTTTAACAACATTATTTGACACAAAACATCACACAACATGTAAATTTAAACCACACTACAAGTATAACATAGTCGGTTAGTAGAGCGGAACTCAGGTTGCGCCTGCGACGATGTCATATGATTACAACAACATTGCCACATTAGGATTAATATCTAAACTTCAGTAATCATACCTTACAAAAGTAACGCAAAGCAAGGTCATTCTTAAACAGGAATTTTGCAAGACAATATGAATGAAAACGTTTTGGTAAATGCTTATAATGAAACTGCTGTTAAAATTGTGTGTTATGAAACTATGGTCGTGTAAAGTCATGTTTTTTTTTGTAAAAAAAGGAAGGTTGTGGACTCGGGGAAATAGAAAACTGGCAAAGACCTACTTAATTATTTTATGAATGATATTGTTTATGTATTCGTAACATGCTATTGATAAATGTGAGGTTTCTTTTGACATTTTATATTCATGCTGAAGCATGAAGCTGAAATTGTAGCAAATTCAAACTATTATTTAAAGTAACTGAGAGAAAAATCTTGAAAACATAGGTAACTTTATTATCTTTATTTTAAGTTTTTGTAGAAAATAATAAAGAAGATGATAAATGATTTCAGCAGTAAATCTGGTAGTCTAATGGATGATGAAATTATTCTTTACTAAACCCTAATTTCTTGTCAACAGGAACACATACAGGAAGTACTGGACAAATGGACACAGATAGACGACGAGATTTGGGCGAAGGTGATAGTGTTCGAGAGGAACCGACGCGTTGCCAAAGCGTATGCGCGTGCGCCTGTGCTCACCATCAACGGGTCAGATGACGGATTTGACGGCATGAGGTAAGGAAACATTTAACATACCGCATAGCAATTTTAAACCACTTAGGTATTCAGGAATTTTAATACTATCAACAATGTTAGTGAAGAAATTGTTTCCATGTTCTAGGATATAATTAGAAACTACAACAACAACAATACTTTTAATTGACAAAATAAAAATGATGAACATTCTCCTATATCGCTCGGAATAATTTTGAGGAGTGTCTATAACAATACAGGAACTAAATTAGAAGTTACTCTTACTACCATTCTTGGTACTCGAATAACTTCTAAAATTACTCATGAACAAAAAACCTAAATCCAATCGTAATCTTGAACTGGTTCCGATAGAATTTCCAACAATTCCTACACTAACCAATATCTAACGCAGCCGCCCAGATATTTCTCAATCTAGTTTACAAACGCACCTAGTTTTAATTATATATCAACTTGAAACTAATCTAAGCATAATTGCGAAATGTCTGCATTGCTAACTACTTAGCCTTAGCTTGGCCGACTCCATTGTGGCACGTGGGTGCTCTAAATTCTGTACAATTCCGTTTATTAACTGCAAACATATTAATTTCTTGTACCTAACCAATAACTGTCGGGTTAACGTTTCTGATAACAATTTCTTCTACAGTTTTGGGTTTATATTGTAGCACTTCTTAATCAACAGCTGTTGGTTGTAATTTATTTGTCAGTTCATTGTCTTGACTAGCTTGTTTTATTTGATCGTTGAATTCAAATATTATTGCTTTGTACTATTTCAATCTCAAGACCAACCAACAGCCAATTTTCATTGTTGGTATAGTCACTGGGTATATTGTTTAATTAATTACATGCTGTCTCTATTTACCAACACACACAATTATATTTTAAAATAATTGTCCATAACCTTCACTTACCTGTTACATTTCTTCGACCACCCCAACCTCGTTAAGTTAATTACTTTAATTATTTTCTATGTCAATGAGATTAGCTACTTGTATTTTTAATTGTTCACCATTATCGTTATGGTATATCGTTACTCAATATAAGTTACTATTGTGTAACTATTTCTGGTTTAGTTAAAATAGGACCTGTTAGAGTCACGTTGTCGTGATACATAGCGCTTATCGATTAGAATGAGACATTCAGCTCATTATTTTACCAGTGTGAATGCGGCTTTGTAATTCGTTTTCGTCAGTTGTCTTGATGGGTGACCTTATTTGTAAGAGTAGCTTTAATTAGGAAATGGTTGTAGGTAAAACTAATAATATTTGGTCGTAGGTCAAATATCTTGTCAATTTTTTAAATGTTCAATGAGTCTGTTTAATCATATTCTATGGTCAAACGTTTTTACATTTGCCCTTCAAGGTTGATTCCAAACTGTATTCCATTTCCATGGAGGTTTCTCGGATTTAATACGTTAACAATAAAATCTTGTACTACAGCAATTATGAACTTCCTTCCATCATTGTTATAGTTTCTCTTATCGTTTTATTCAATTAAGTTATTATACGACGTAGGTACTTCAATTTAACGCTTATAAACAAAACTCCAATAAATCACATAAATACCAAAAAGCACAAACATGCGTATTTCTAACATAATTAAAAGGCCAATAACGTTAACTTTTTTAAAGCCAATGAATGGTGTGAATTATATATAGATACCGAAGTAACCGCTAACAAAAGACACGAAGTCAACGAAGCGTGGTTTAAGCAAGGTTACGACAACGATACTAACTGTAGTTTCACCTGTTTTAGTAAAGAATAAATTGTTATCAAGATTATAATTCGTGTCAGTTCGCGAGATAGTGAAAGTTTCGGCCTGTGAGTAGGTGTTGAACAAAGATGAGATAAATGGTCATTATGATAAATGGGAGGAGAGATACAAGAACGACTTGAAATAGATGCTAAATATATTCAAATTAATTTAAGTTCGTGTAACAGAAATTTTGTTCAAAAAAACTTAGTATTTATTGTGTCTATGATCTATTTTCTTCTCTGAAAATACTAGATTCTCTATTAATTGGTATGAAACTAACTTTAAATTTAGTGACGTCACAAAACTGACAATAATACCCAAGCAGTAACCAGTCTATCTACCTTACAATCATTGAGAACAAACCCATACTCCTTTCAAGGGCACTGATTGTCCAATTATCCTTAGTATATGAACTTCGCAGTAACAAGCCCCTTGTTCAACCAAATCAGTAATTGTAAACACTTCAATATCCTTACGTATATTATCATAGTCTCGCCTATCCCTTATGGCAGTAAAGCATTAGGCAACCTCGCGTGCGAAAACGTCGATAACGTTTTGATTATGGCAATCAATTGCCCAACAGTGTGGCCAACACATATTGAGGTTACGAGGATTGATACGTTAAACGGCAGGTTTCGACAAGAGCTGTCTATAGCTTAGTTGAGCTTAGATTATCTTATAAAGAAAACGGTATTAAACAAATAATCTTTTTAGCTAAATTATTTTTTAAGGCAGGAACTAATTTTGAAAAATCTAATAAAAACCGTTGTTTAGATACAAAATGACAATTCAATTAGGTCGTCACCAAAGACCATTGTGATATTAAACTATATCTTGGTTTTATTTTTGTTATCATTTAATATCCGCCTATACACAAAGGCAGTATTCCGCAGTAATAGTGCTACCACGCCTAAAGCATAAACAGTCCTAAAATCGCTTTACTTGGTGTGTACAGATAGGTGATCGTGTACCAATTTATACTTATTAATAACAGCAACGCCCTCGCTCATTCCTCGCTAAGTTGTCACTGGACATTACCAACTAAGTGTAAGCGTGATCTACTAACTAATAAATCAAGTAACTACTAATAGTTCCTGATCCCGGCTACTAACGATATAGTAGAAATTCGAGATACGCTATGTTTCCAGAAGTTATGACAGATTGAGCAGTTGAAAAGCAAATGATTGCGGTTTATTTTATGTCGGTTGGAGCCGTTTTAATGGTTGGTAATAAATATATTTGTGTGTGGCAATATTTGTGCGTAATGTTGCCAAATATTGTACGTTCCCATGCTAATTACGCTCGTTCGTATAATTAGTTGCTGTAGTTACTTTTAAGTCATCATTGTCTTTAATATTGTCATGGCTAAAGGCTGTGTAGTTACTATAAAATCTCCTTTCTTCACTGCAGAAACAAGTTCCACATAAATGCTAAGAATTTGCTATGAATTGCATTTCCCTTTTCATTCCCAGGTTGTTAGGAATGTATGTCAATCGTCACGCTCTAGTTCCGACCCATTCCATCTTCCTTCTACATACTTATGTGGCGGATGATTACAGAGAATTTATTTTGATTTTACTCAGTAAAAGTCTGTAAATATTTTCTTCTTCATTTAGAAATCATTAGAAGTCAATTTACCTAAGTTGAACAAAAATCAGATCTCTAAAAAAATATATATTCAAAAACAAATTCCATAATGAGTCCTTTATTCTTTGTCTATTCACTGGATATTGAATAAATACATAAAATTAAGATGATAAGAGTGGTGGCGCGTGCCGATGTGATCAGCGCGCGCGCCGCTGCGGCTCTCCCTCCAACCCGTAATGATACGGAAGTCTGTCGCGTCGTAGATCATCGTGCACTGTCCGCGCTGTGATTTTATACAGTAATATTATACGTTTTGTGTTGAAGTCTACGTTGTTTTGGAATGTTGGGTGTATTTTTGAGTTTTTGGGAGGAATTTGGTCCTCTTGATTCATGTTTATGATAAGCTAGATCAGCTGTTTGATGAAAGTAATCTTGTATTTTTATATATAACAAAGCAATATGTGTGCATTGATCGCTGTTTTCAAATTCGCGACACAAAGGACCAACAATTTGGCATCACTAACAAGTCCTACCAAAATCACTATCCTCACGAATATACATTTCCTTAAGCGTAAATTACCAACCATAATTCTCTTTAAAACATTTACTTCAAAACCCAGCTCTCCGTTTAATCCAGGATTTATTTAAAGCAAGATTTGCGCCTCCAGTTTTTACACCGGCTACAAGTAGGAAGTGTCGCCGTCGGCGCACGCGCTATCAGATCCACACACACGAAAATCGCCATTTTAATGAAACCAGGCTCTTACACTAGCATTTAATTAGTGCAGATCTAATGTAAGTCCGGGCTTACAGGGAACAATAAAGATCGAACATTCCCTCTAATAATTAGGACTTCGGTCCACAGATAGTGAGCCGGCTTCTAATTTTATGTGAATTAATTGGAGCTATCTTGTAGGAAGTGGAGTTTGTGCACTTGCGCTACCGGGCTGGGAGAATAAAAGTAAGGAAGGTAGATATCATTTTTATGTTTCTTTTGAAGACGGGTTAGCTTTGTGATTAACATTTTTGGATTAGACATAATATTTTGAAATTCTTGTTTTCATTGACCTACTTAATCTTCTAAATTATAATTTCGCGTACTTTCACTGACTTATTATTTCTTAACAACTGTAAAATTACTTAGATGATTGACGCGGCGAAAATATGACACAGATATTATAATAAATACATAATCTAATATCTTCCCCGCCCTTAGTTGACTGGTAGAGTATGCCGAAGGCATTAAGTCCGCCTTTGCACCTTTTTGTGCGAAAAGTTTAAATAAATAAATCTCATGAAATATTCTGTCTCTAAAGTCGTTAACTGTTCCATTGGTGTCATTAGATGAAGTAATCGGACTTGTTAACATTTTACTATCAAAAGTAATAAACAATCAAACATAGAACAAGGAATTGCTCGGTTGTCAACAAGTTTACAGAAAACAGGCGATAAATAAAATCAGAGCTGAGTTTAAGGCTAACAATCGGTCTACTTCAATGAAAGAGAATGGCCTCCCTTGTCGCGGTATTTTACGCAAAAATAGAGTTAAATGACTTACGCCACGGTATCTGGGCGTGGAATGAGATGGTGGATATTATCATGATTTAGTATGATAAAGATGTTTATGGTTCTGGTATTCTGTGATGCTGATGATATTTTTTTTAAGGATAGGAAATTACCTACATTACTACCGCACTGTTATAAATAATTTCCATCACTACTAATTTAAAATTGCTGATTTGAAAATTGATGTAATATATAAAATTGCTCGCTATGCAAGCAGCGCAGTCAACTCACAAATTTTGTCCAATACATATTTATTGTAATATTCGCGTACAGTTTTTTTATTAAATTAGTTTCAGTAGTAGCAAACCAAAGTGTTTCAATTAAAAAAGGACCCACGGAGCGCCATCCTAACAGTACGCAAAACACGCGCATTGACGTGGAGTTGCGGATACCAGCCCGTATTACCTATCAGCTACTTACTAAGTCGTAGATGTAGTCTTTTGCATGTACCAAATAAAGTTAAAGTAATTGACATTAATAACGATCTCGGAGAATGAAAATAAAGTACTAACTTTTGAACGGAGTTATAACAACACTAAGATAGAGCCGATGGTAATGATATTCTCATCAGACTAAATAAATGCTGATATACAAATTCCATAGAATCAGCATTTACCACTACCTATAAATAAACAAGTTATCGAAAATGAAATAAAACCAAACGAAAGTAAACACATTCACTCTTACTTTAAGAAGTCAAACCACAGAAATAAACTTATTGGCTCAAACAGTATTGCCAAATGCCGTGACCAACGAACCCACCTGGCACTTCGACCTAGTTACCGACGAGGCCCGTCATCCGTCGGTAGACCGCCCCGTCGATAAACTAGATCGTCAATCTGCCCACACGACCATTACGATCATAATTTGCAACGAGCGGTCGTTCTTCATGTGCCACGATTTGTCGCTTTATACTGATTTGTTTATTTTGATGAACTGTAAACGTTTTGAGCTTATGATCTTTATTTATTCGTTGTTTTTTTTATGATGGTTTATTTGTAATTGATTTTTCATTGCTTTCTCTGAAAACGAATTGTTTTTCGTTAGCATCTACTAGATCTATGATCACATTGATCATTGTTGTTGAACACTGATATTTCAAGAAAGATTAAACATTATTAATAGTTTTTTCACACATAACTCAAACACCAAACATACCATTATATTCAGCTACTCCCAAGAAATTCTGACATAACATCGAAAAAAAGTCGCTTAATCGCAAGTCCGAACAATCCTATACAATCGTTAGTCGCATAACAGTGTTGTAATCGCAATACACGAACGTTATTGTTTATTGTGTTCTTATCGATATGTTCTTTGTACGGAACCAGTGTGTCAGTGCACAATGGGTAGGGAACCTTGGTTTTTGTGGAACCATACTGTGCTTTTGGGTAGGTCATGTTTGTGGATAAGGATCTGGAACCATTTATTCGAAGCTAAATAGTTAAATTAAGTTTTATTTCATGGTTCCCAAGGAACATCATAAGTACCTGCTGGTCTATTCTGTGAAAAGGTAGATGAAATGAAGTAAAGTGAGCTGTCATTCCGCCTGATGTTAGGGATTGACACTTGACAGCTCACTTCACCGAAATGTCCACGGTGATAGTTTTACAGAATAGATCAGATGATCTAGTTTTCTAAAAATGTTTGTTGATTAGGAGTTTAGGACCGATTACTAATCACCGAAAGGACCACTTTTTCGCATAATACAAAAAAAAAACTTCTGACATTTAAAATGGGTTGATTTAAAACCGTTCACGTATAATTGACTAAATTATTAGTTAAAGAGCTGAAGCCATAACAAATGTAATAATTGAACAACATATTTCACGAACAAATGCGCAAATTTGTCCCGAAATATAAAATATGAAATGGTCAATGCCCACGAGTAACATTATGCCCATTTTATAGATCAAAGAGTAGACCAATTTGCAAGAAACTTTTTAAAAGCAACGGTTAACACTTGAAATTGTTTGCACACCAAACAACTGACAATATTCATAAAATAAACGGGTTTTGGGCAATATGTCTACAGAAATAGTGAGTTTTTACCGTTTTTCATTTCGTTCTTGTAGTTTTTAACCTCACAAAGGCGCAATTTGGTTAAAAAAATTGCAGACCTAGTTGGTTAAAAATTTAAAAAAGACCTTTTTCTTTCTTACTAGGTAAGTTTATTTTATGGCTAATGTAACCATTTAGATAGGAATTATTATAATACGATCAGACAGACCCATAGTACTCCACGAAAACCTAATGAGACTCCAGATTGCTTCAGACGGCTGCTTCAGACGGCTGAATAGCAATTTGTCGTCAAATTGTTTCACAATCTTTTAGCCCAGCGCCTTATTGCTGATTGTATGGATATAATAATATGGCAGTAGGTACCTAACTACATATGAATCGGAGTAAAGTAGGTATGGCAAAATCAACCCACAATTAGTGAATCATGCCAGTGATAACTTTAATAAACTTTTTACTATGTTCCATATTCTTTGTGATTATGATTATGAGAAAAAAGACCATTTCAAGTTTTCAATTCCAGTCCGCAGAACTCTGTGAAGCCCTTTGTTACAAACCATAATCAAATAGAATGTTGTAACTTCTGAACCAGTAATTTTATAATGACAGACAAATCTACCACAGTCCACTAGCATTTAGCTCAATTGCCTGTAACCGTAGATCTAGATCAGATCCAACGCCCACCAACTTCAGTTTCGTAATTGTCCTCATAATACCAACTACCAAAACTACATTGTGGCACCGACTGGTCCTTTATCCTGATACTTCAACTCTACGAATCAATCTGAACTCTATTTCGAATCCACCAAGGCCTGCATTACAATATTCAGCACATATGCCATTCCAGAAACATTTTGTACGAACTTAATGTCCTCGATTCTATTGTCTTCGTCGATAGCAACAACTACATTTGCTGCTTTGAAACCACATGGTTCTTCTATTTTGAGCTTTAGTGTGTGAATTTAAGGATGGTTTTGGAGTTAGTGGATAGCAAATGTAACGTGGTATGCTATGTGATATAATTGTTTATTTGTTATATTGTCCACATAATTGTAGCTGTAGATACGTTTGGAAAGTAGGGCGGCATTGAGGTAGGCTTTTGTAAGAGATCGCTTTGGTCAGTGTCAATGAATTTGTTTCAGATATTACGAAAACGCTTGTGCAGTTATGTTTTTACAAATTGAATATCACTTATTAATTGTAAAATCCGTTGCAAAAGTGAAAAGATTAAGAAATTGCGATGCAAATCGAAAGATATTGTAAATATTGAATGGCTTAATGCTGATTTTATTGTTTCTGTTATTGTGTGTAATCTTTACTTATGAAGATTTCAAACTCATTTCAGTATTTGCTTTATTACAACAGTCAAAACAGTGTTTGCATAGAGATTTTAGGGTCTTGGATCAGTGTTTTTTCCAATTGATTTAAACTATTTTAAAAACTACAATTTGTTATTGTTCAAATATTTTCATCTGTTTGATCCTTACACTATTTCTTGAAAATAATCAAGCTACTGCTTCAGGCTAAGCTTGGCAATATATTATAATTCCTACGAAAACACTAAGTAGGCAACCGATTATGTACTGTCTTATACCATAGTTACGTCACCAGACTTTGTCTTATAGTCTAGGTAGACCTACACCCCAGATGTAGTTTTACAGCTTTTGCGTAACATGGTTGTGCTAACTCAACCTATTTTCACCAACCAAGCCTAGTTTGGAATAAGAGAAATCAATATTGGCATCTAGACTTAATAATCCTGACTAGAACTGTCATTGCTTCCTTGAGTTGCTGGATTAGTTGATAGACTTCTGAAATTAAAAGAAAAACTAGACAAAACCGGTTCAATAATATCGTAGCATTAGTAATGAAAAAGTTTATGTGTTTCATCCGTAACAGTACATACAGTACTGTAGACTGTAGGAGAGGTACGTTACATCAATGAAACAACTATTTTATCTTTCAGATAAATTATATAATTAATTATTATGGAATCGTTTCACGGTTTTTACATCTTTTTCCTTCTCACTTGACTTGTCAGCCAAATCTGACGCCTACTGTTTTTTGCCTTCTCAATTCGTATTGACGTTTATCTTGTAATGTTATGCCATTATCTTATAATCATCAAAAAGGTTGCATGCGACAAACCATGCGGAACAAAATCTCTACAGCGAACGTTTAGAGACATTGTTAACAAGAAATCCTTTATCGAACCCATTTTCATTATGGTCCTTTGATACGAGGACAGTCAAATTCAAATGGTGTTATTGAGTTTTTCTATCAGGAATTTCTCAGTAGAATCTAGTTTTGTGCCCGGTTGTGGCAAAAGGCTCGCTTTCTATTGCATAATCAGCCTAAAATATTCCCAAAACTGGGACACAGGCCTCCTCTCTGTGAGAGGGAGCGAGCTTATTACATGGGACTCAAACATAAGTGGCGAAATGTGGGTGTACTTTATGTACGCTTCTGCCTTATACTTCGAAGATTAGAAGCATGATTTTATGTGTCAAACTCAAACAAGCCCTAGGCATCTTGATCAGAGATTGATCACAACAAAACCTTATTATTCATGAGTGACAAATACCAACCCATGGGAAACACTGCTTGGAACTCCATCAGAACCATAAAATATAATTACTGATGAATAAAAACCTAATTGATACCATAAATATATCAGTTAAAGCATTATCTTGCAAAACTAGAGTATCGATAACTGATTAAGATCGCTCTAAAACGATTAATAAAAGAACCCATTGTTCTTGAAAAGGTTTTATAATTTAATTTAATAATTTTATAATTTAATAATATAAAATTAGAACAAGTAAATGAATTTACTCTCCTCGGATTGTCTATTGATACCCACTTAAATTGGAAATCTCATATACAGAAAATAAGAGCAAAACTATCAAAATTTTCATATGCCTTACGCGAAATTAAAAAAACTACCAACCTGCAAACTGCACTTGTCACTTATTATGCATATGCCCAGGCATGGCTCACCTACGGGGTCATGCTGTGGGGTAACAGTACGGATTCACAAACAATATTTATTTTACAAAAGAAGTTAATTCGAATAATAACTAATATAGAACAAACAGATAGCTGCAAACCACACTTCCGAAAACACAAAATACTCACACTTCCCTGTTTATATATCTTAGAATTATGTAAATTTGTCAGAAAACACCCAGATTTTTACACTACTTGCGAAGAAACACAAAAAAGATAACACAAAAAAGATACACTTTTCGACGCAACAAAAACAAAATAAACATACCTCAATCCCGACTCAAAATGCACTCAACCAGCCCTTTAGTTATGTCCATAAAAATTTATAATAAGTTGCCAAATGTCATTAGAGAAGTAACCAAAACAAATGTATTTATCAATAAATTAAAACAATTTCTGGAATCCAAGACATACTACTCAGTAAAGGAGTTTTTAGATGACAAATCGATAGCGAAATAAAATAAATTTTCTAATTTTTCTCTCTTATACACCAAACACTATGAAATAAATATAATATAATATAATACAATATGGAATATCAAATATAGATATGAAAATATGAATACATAAATAATAACATACCTACCTAGTAATAATAATTAAAATAATAGATAATACTACTTTTACACAAACCCAATAATGTAAAAACCTACATAATTATACACCCAATTAAGCACATCTAATCTAATAATAAATAATAATAACAAAGTATTTATTTCACAAAAACACTCACAATTGAATTGCTACTTAGCCCTCTTCCTCTCTCCTAATTTTTGCTGTGCCCGACAGGGTCCATATTGATCATTTACTTTGTAATACCATCTATGTAATACATATGGAATGCAATAAAGAATTGAGTATTGAGTATTGAGTATTGAGTAATTTTATTGCGTGTTTACAAATTGATAATGGATTCAGGAAGTTCTAAGATTCATTGCTGTGATAAAAATCTGATAGAATAATCCTCGTTTTATTTAAAACAATTAGTTTTTATATAATTATGTCTTGGCTCATAAGATAAGTATGTACTAAATTCATTTATACCTATATATTTCATTCCAAAAAAAATATTGGTACTCTTATACAGGATAATTTTTTAATTGATTTTTTAAATAAACTATAACCATGAATTCAGCATATATGATTCTAGACCCCCAAGCATGGAAATCTGCTATTTCATGGAAAAGTGCAATGTCTACGCGGTCAAAATGTATGGAACAACTAATATATTTTTTTATAACCGACGAAAAATTTCTACGCTGGGGGGAATCATATGCCGAGTTCATGGTTACAATTTGAGCACTGGTTGAAAAATCCCTGTATATAGTCCTCCTAAACTATTTCAATAACGAAATTCCCTTTGAAATTTGTATTTGCTACTCTTGCCAAATACCGAAATCTTCAACTCTATAACATCGCCAAGAAACCATGTTAAAATCTCTCTAAATTCACAATTTCTTTAGTACCTACACCTAGTAAGATTAGCTATAGTATGCAGTACCCACCTGCAAGAATTAGCAAACATTCCTATTCCTAAGTCCAGCAGCTTTACAAACTAAACCAGTTCCTTTTACACGAAAAGGCTCACTTTCATTAATCGACCTTTAACAATTTAAATTATCCACTTTACTTACTTAAATCGCACTCGCGTGCTAGATCTAATTTATAAAAATGGCCGCCAAGCAATTCCAATTCTAACAACTCGTAAGAACTCAATTAAGATTTTAAACTTGTTAGAGCTGGCTTCTTGACGCCTAATGCCGATTAACTAAAAATAAAACTGGACAAACAGCATTTCAATGTTAATAGAACTATAGGTAACAACAGTGATACGCATCAAGAATGTGATGGATGAATCTCGCATCACATTGAACCTCACTGTTAAGAGATACTCAATTCCATTATTACAGTAGGCTAAAATTTTATTTAATTTTCCAGGTTTTCCCTAAAGTGAAATCGTTGAGAATAGTAACCGGACTCACCAATATCTAGTCGGACATACATATGCTACTCCTGCTGCGTCTATTCATCAATGTCTCTGGAAAAAGATGCCAGACAACATTCACAATATTTTGATTGACACTGACTTAATTGCCTCTTACGGCTACCAGACATCACGATCCCTTCTAAACTTGGTAGATCTACAATTAAAGTTACAGATGATACAAATTTAGATAAGGCTAATAAAATGTATGTATGTGTTGTTAAAAATCCTAAGTTCATCTTATTGGATGCAGTAGAGGCGTTTCACTAGTTTCCCGATCACATCAAAGATAATCACAAGAAAAATAAAACAATCTTTAGAATTCAATGTGCGAAAAGAATAAAAATAAATTAAAAAGCCTGTACATCGTATAAATTCGAACAACAAATCAGTTTGATGTGTGGACCCGTACATTGACTTTTCTACGCTGATGTAAACTGTCAATATATGCAAATATGGCGCATATCTGATGTTCGGGCGGACGTGGGTTAGTTTAAGTCGCTTCTGTCGTTTAATAAAAAGATTAGTGGTGTTGATTCGGCCCACGGAGGCGCGTTCCGTGTTTCTGTTCCTGTATAAAGGGTGATTCACAAGTTTTAGACTAGAAATTGATACTGTTAGGAAAGGTGCAGAACATAGAACAAGTGAAAATATAAGTATGTAGAAATCAGTGGATTATTTCGGGAATTATAAATACAAAAGATCTCGTAATAAACGCACTAACCTCTTAACTAGACAAGCCCATCCAAATCGGAATACAAAAGAGTCTAGTGAGTATATTCTTAATCAGGATCCCAGCATTGCTCCTCCTGTATTTCTCAAACCAAAATATGTATTATGGAAAACCATTAACGCGATATCCAACATAGAAACAACAATACATTGTGTATTTGCCTCAACATGAACTCGTATTTCTTGTTGCTAGTCGCTTGTTTAGAGATGAATGTCACATGTTTTGTTAGACGTTGCTATTTGATGTGAATTTCGCGCTTTGCGTCCGCCATCATGAATTTGACATGAGCTACAACTGTGACATTTATATTGTTTGTTTGGTGGTGTCTTAGATTTGAATTTAGCTATTTTGATGTTAGGAATAGTTAGAATTGCAAATTCAGGTTTATTGCTTAGGGATTTGAGTTGTTTGTTTTTTTTAGGCAAAAAGAATTCTTTTAATTATAATATAGTAATTATAATATAGTTTGATATTTGCGTACAGCAATTAAATTGCTAGGATTCTCACATAAATTAATGCAACTGAAAGAAATATTCTAAACAAATCTACTCATGCATGACAGCGGTTTCCTTTCCATCTCCTCAATAAACTTTTACAACCATTACAAAACTAACCTTTGATCTAATTCTGCAAATAAAAAAACCCATAGAACTAGGTAATTCCGTGTTACACAGGCAATAAAGATGGTATCAACACGTCTCTACACGTTCAGAGACGGTGTGAAAATGACGGAGTGAAAGTGGGCCCTACGCAGTGACAATGTAATCTGGGGATCTCAGGCGCATCTCGGTGTAAGCGATAAATGCGCATGCGACGCGAAATGCGCGGCTTATTGTGTAATAGTGACTAAGTCTTTATAAATATTGATTTGTGTTTATTGTAATTGGCTGTTTTGATAATCTATGGTAAATTAAAAGATTGGTTTACGTGTTTGCACAGCTAAAATTGTTTCCGTAAAAGGAAGAAGAATGATGAAATATCTAGTCATTGCTTTAAATGCATATTCATACATATAAACACTTTTTTTATTTCAATGTTTGTAGTCAAATATTGAAATAAAAAGGGTCGTCATAAGCCCGAAAGTCTGACAACCAGGCTTACCAAGGGTATCTTATTACCCAGTAACTGGGTTGTGGAGGTCAGGTATGCAGTCGCTCCATGTAAAATACTGGTACTCAGCTGCATCCGGTTAGGCTGGAAGCTGACCCGAACATAGGAAAAGGCTGGGCAGATGATGATGATATTTGTAGTCTAATGTTTGATGTGATTGCATTGTAACGTTACTGTTGCTGTTGTTGAAAGATTTAGTAGGCAAACAGGCACACAGTACAGTCTTCGAATGAAGTAACAGTAGACACAGCTGTAGCCTATTCTTCTAATACAGACAGACTCATTAGAACCATTATTACAATAAACACTATTAATAATTGCATCCAAAACATTCCTGCCTGACCTACATCAATTAGGTAAGATCATCAGCAGACAATTGTTTCTGATAATCGATGCATTGAAACAATATCGATTACCGAACTCGATTATTTTTCGACCTTGTTCTTTGAAGTTAATTGTTTCGGGTTCGCAATCAATCATAGCTTGATTTTTAGGTCATAGTTCGTGTTGTTATAGATTAACGATTTCTTTGAAGCCTAAATCAACTTTGATCATGTCAGTGATAGGTATAAGCTAAAATAAATAATGATTTTTAGATCAGCCTACAACAAAACTTGGAAAAAGCCGAAAATATTACTGATCGTAACTAAAATGCGCTGGTCATAAGCCAGTTTATTTTCACATTCAATAGCGAATTCAAAATCGAAAAGTCACAAGATGTCAAACCTGACAGTAATACTAGAATTTAGAATACAATTAATGTTCCGAAAAAAGATGCTGCACTGTAACGAGTTCGATTCGCAACATACTCCCCGACTGTTTGAAATCTTCAAATGAAAGAACGACTCAAGCTCTCAGATTTACTTAGTTAGAATCATAAGATTTTAACTTACCTACGTTTGCAATAATTTTCGGCACGGTTGGCGCAGTGGTTAAGCTATTGACTGCTGCGCTGCGTGTCGCGGGTTCGATTCCCGCACGGAACAAATATTTGTATGACCTACAAGTAGTTGTTCCGGGTCTGGCTGTTTGTGTATGTGAGTTTCAATGTTTGTAAACGCACCCACAATACAGGAGAAATTCCTAGCGTGGGGCATCGTTTTTTCGAAAAAAAAAAAAAAAAAAAATCTTGAAATCTGAGATGCTCTTCAAACCTTTATGAAAACCTTTGTCAAAATTAAGAAGTAAGAATCTAAAAATCTGCAACATGGCATCTTGAGCCGTAATTTATGAAAACAGTAAAATACCTTACATACTTTTAGTTAATTAAAATCCTAATTCAACATTTATTTGCATTATATGACAGAAAATTATACAAATGACATTTATGCTGTGTCGTAAGTGGCTAGTCTTGCTATTAGTCTAAAGTTAAAGGCAATGTATAAATAGCTGATTTTAATGCTTTTAAAGGCAAGTATTGGTTACTGAATAAATCAAGTACCTAGAGACGTTTATTCTGTTTTGTGTTCTTTTACTAAAAAGGCAGACCAAAATGAGTATCTGATGTGAAATATAGTATATGGATAAATTATTTTATTTCTGTAAGTAGGTTTGTACAAACACTTTTACACGTCTATCATATTTTAAAAACTAGATGAGGTCAATCTGACTACTCTGTGAAGAAAGGCCGAAACAAACTCAGAGGTCACAGTCTCTTTTAGTTTTAGGGGTAGAAAAGAAGAGAGCTCTGAGATGAAGGCTAATAGAGATGTAAGTTTAGAAGAAAAAGGCGTGCTAATCCCAGCCTTAATAAATAGAGATAAGGACAGGAAGGACGAATTCTAGCAAAATATCATTCTCAACCTAGGTTGCAAAACCTCTGTTTGCTCAAGACTGACGTAGCACATAAAAACCAGGCCAAACAAAAAAGATAAACACTGAACCAAAAAATCAAATCTTTTTCATCTCTGCCGGTACAACTTTGATTGACCGTCAGACTAAACGCCAAAAACATATTTCGAAACTCCCGACAATTAGTAAAGTGTTACCATAATGGGTAGGTAATTTACTTTGATGATAAAACGGCTTAGATATTAAAATGCAAGATTATCACGCCATATACAGCCTGCGGCGTGAAGTAATTTTTTCTTATATGAAGGCCTTGAACGACCTTGGGTGCTGATACATTAGAGAGGCGGGGCGAGTAGCGATTTTGAAAGAATGCATTAACATTTTTTATGGGCATTAGATTTTTAATAATATTTTTAAAAATACTGATGCAAAGGAGAAATTGAATTGATATGTTATCTGTGGGAAAGGATATATAATAAGAATATTAGAAGAATTTTCAATTCTAAATGGAACTATGGCACCAGGATACAATAAAGTTAGGATAATAATAAATTTATAAAAAAAAAAACACAAAATATCTGTTTGACGACAGAACCACATCTTTATACTAGTGGTAGCGCAACTCATGACCTAAATTATCAACATTTAATTAAAATTAAATATTAACGACTTCGTAGCTGACATATTAATTAAACCTTTATTGCATTTATAACTTAGTAAAGTTAATTGAAGAACGAAACTAAATTTTTATTTCTTGTGGACCAGTGATTTTAACGATTTAAATTTTATCAATAATGATACAAAATTATTAGATTTGATTTTTATCAAATTTTAATCTAAACATCCTCATCAACAGAAATATTTTACCTGTTCATAGAGTAATAAAAAAATATATTATTGTGCGTTATAATGAAATATTTTTCGATAAGTTAATTCTTATAATTCCATTCCCTTTCGAAATTAAATAACAGTAAGTACTTTATTAAAAAATACATTCTACCACTCACATATCAAAACTGCTATAAGTACCTTATTTAAATTCATTTTAATATTCTCTTCGTCATCGTATATTTATTTTATAAGACGATGCCTGACGTTCTATTTAGGTAATAATCGTGATAGGTCGATGTTAGACTCTGCAGCCCTCCCATTTACTTTTACATTGCATTGTTTTGTTGTTCCAGTTTAATATCTGCCAAATGTTCAAGTGCAACCATTATCTTTCAAATTGAATATTTAGACTTACTTAGAATGTTCCATAACCTTCCATTCATCTTTTGTTATTTTTAATTCATTTTTTCTAACGTATGTTATTCACTTTTTAAAATTATTAGTTTCACTGGTATATACGGCAATAGGTATATGACTAAATTGCCATATAGTTAAGTCCATGTATCAGTATTTATGCGTACATTTTATAGTTATTTCCGTGTTATCAATCCCTTAGGTTGCATCTGCCATGTTTTCTCTCTGCATCACCCTAAGGTGGACCGGTAGAAAATGCCTCCGGCGTTGTACAGTTTTTTTTTTTACTAACTATATCCATCAACATTAAAGTAAAAGCACTGCATCGAAAACTGATGGCTAATTCTCGTAACTTAAAACTTTCAAAATCTAGTCGCACTCTCTCTCATCTGGGCGACAAACAAATGTCAAAAGTGTAGGGAAATTAGAGGTAGATATATTTGACAGATTGAAACTGAGACCAGACTGTGAACGTTCTTAAAATTACGAGAATAAATTGCCCCTCTGATATTGGTAATAAAATGTTCTTGGTAGCTTTTGTTTTTACTTTTGTTGCTACTAAGTAATTACCAACATCTTTTTTTATCATATAGCCTCTAGTCTTATTTATTTTTAACCACTTAAATTACGTTCACTTCACAACATTCAATTTCATTTAAATCATCACGAGATGCGTCGTCGGTGTCGAAACGATATCATGTCGGACCCTCTAAATTGCATACTTGACCTTTTTGCACTAAACATTTTGAGTTCGTTGCCTCTAATGCCTTTAATTCGCCGATTGCGGGATGTTAAAGTCTAAATTAAGAACTAATTTCAGGCCAAATGGTAAATGTTGTTGACTTAGGTAACTTGTGTGTTAGACAAGTAAGTAGTATCCGAGGTTATGCAGATATTTGTGCATACAAATCTGACTGAGGCATTTATGTTAAGGAGTTTGTTAAATATTGCTGTTCTAATAAACCATTTATCAATATGACTTACAATGTCTATGGAAATTGCTAATTGAATGTTTGAATTATATTATTGTCTTTTTGATTTGAGTTATTTTAAATTGTTGCTTACTAGCCATGCTCATAATCTTTTATCTTTCTTTACAGGTAAGAACGTTATCCAGTTATATCAATATATCCGAACCAATGGATCCTTGCAGTCACGTACGTACTTAGCTTACGTCGGGCTTCGGACTGCTGCATCAGTATCAGTAAAGGCTTTAGTGGACTGTCTCGTTGGTCTGCTGCACATGAGGTCGATACCTGGATCGGACAGTGTTTTTAGGTTTTTCTATCTGGGATTTCTCAGTAGCAGCTTGGAGTCCGGATTTGTGCCCGGTGATGGCAATAGGCTCGCCCCCTATTACATTGGACGAAATGTGAGTGTACTATAGGTACAGCTCTGCCTAACCCATCGGGGAATATAGACGTGATGTTCGTATCTAAACCAAACTTGCGAAGCGCTTCTTTCAAACATCAATAATGTTTAAAAGCTTGTAATCTGAGAGAATGCAGACCAATGTCTACTTTTTTTTTAGTAGCCTGCGTTTTCCTCTCCTGGGGCAAAGGCCTCCCTCCACTCCTTCCATCTTTCGCGAGCCGGCGCGTCCTCCTTCCAGTTTTGACGGAACCTATCCAGCTCGTTCCGCCATCTCCTACGTGGTCTGCCGCGACCCCGCCTCACTGTCTCAGGGCACCAATTCAGCGCTATTGGGCCCACAGTTTGTCATACGGCAGACATGTACTGCCCAGGCAACCTTTTGAGCCACGCATTGACGTGGCTTATTCTTTGTTTTGGGCGCAGTATTGTGTTTCGAACACAATCCGTTAATTTAACGCCTAGTATACTGAGCTCCATGTCTACATATAGAAGTGAAATATTTTTAGGGAATTTCAAAGAATATTCATAGTATGACCTATGTATAAAAGAGGAAGAGCTCGTGGCTAAATAATAACAGCCGCACTAGCCGATCGATCAGGTTAAGCTACACTTGCCGCGGTTGGTCCGTGGATGGGTGACCATCTTTACATACCGAGACCCCTCCGAGCCTCGGAAAGCACTTTAAGCCGTTGGTCCCGGCTGTCATTCGTAAATCTTTGACAGTCGTTACAGGTAGTCAGAAGCCCGAAAGTCTGACAACCAATTTTACCATGGAATATGGTATTACCCAGTAACTGGGTTGTGGATGTCAGATAGGCAATCGCTCCATGTAAAATACCGGTATTCTGCTGCATCCGGTTAGAATGGAAGCTGACCCCAATGAAGTTGGGAAAAGGCTAGGCAGATGTTAATTCATAGTATGACCTATAAATCTGTTTCACCCATATTATGTACTTCCTAAATTTATTCCTGATATGACAAAAATTACGTGGCAAAAAGTGGCGTCTCGGTACACAGCAAATGAATGCAAATCCGAGTCGAAAATGTCGTGCAGCCGACATCCTGGTGCCAATGTTTCAGTAGGTGTGACGAAGGTCGACCGGTAAAATCAACGCTTGGTTTCATACACAATGTTGTTGATATAGTGAAATATAATAGTACTACTGTTGGGACAAGGAAAGTTATGTTTGTAAGGAATTTTATATGAGATACCTTTGCCTAACTCGTCGGGGATTACAGCCGGTCGATTCTGGAAAAATCTCACCGTTTAAACTTAGGTGAAGTGAGTTTGTTTTTGTTAGGAGTTTACACTATTGACAGCTCACTCCACGCTCACTTCACCTAAGTTTTCACGGTGAGATTTTTACAGAATAGCAGCGCAGGCGTTATATTATACCTACTATGTTATAGAATTAATTATTACATTAACTAATTATTGTAAGTTAAGAAAAATGAGAATGCCACAATCACTAGGTACGCTTGGCAAACGGTTTGGTGATCGCTGTTTGTTGTGGAATGTAGAAAAGAGGACGCTGCTTTCATCTTGTTTTATCAAATTGTTTTCTCTTGTTTTCACTTTTTATGACATTCTTAGACAAGCTGGTTTGTCTATCTTGTTTTCTCCTGTTTTTAGTCACCATGATATTGTTAGTCAACAAAAATTCTAAAATACATTTAGTTATTTTTAATTTAGCGTCAAAATTGACAATCAAAGCTTTAGGTGTCTTTGTAAAAGTAAAGATTTAAATCACCAATTTTCATGTAACTAAATTTATAGATGACACTGTCGATAGTAAAGCACTTGACAAAATTCACAAGTTAACAATACTAGCAACAAAAAAGTTTGCTAGTAAGATTATACAAATTCATAAAATCTAATTTGCATCTAATTTCGGCACAATGTGCCATCTGTCATCGGCAATCACGGAAGAACGTGTCAAAACATCTTACCTTGTAACTCTCAATCAATTTTTTCTATGACATATATTACTTACATGACATCATACAAAATGAAGATGTCTCAACATTATTTGCAAGTAAAAAATATTCACCGTTCTGCCTCCTTGGTCAAGTAGTCGCAAGTGCTACTGCTGAGCATGAGTTCCTGGGTTCGATTCCCGGGTCTGGCAAAGAGGTATTGGGTTTTTCCACCTGGAACTTCTCAGTAGCAGCCCGGAATCTGGATGTGTACCCGGTTGATAGCAATAGGCTCGCGCCTTACTACATGGGACTCAAACATAACTGGCTAAATGTGGGTGTACTACAGGTACACCTTCAAGGAATACAGGCTTGATGTTACGTTGTTAAAAATATTCAAGACGAGTGGAATGGCCGGAGCAAGGTCTCATGCTGATTAATGGTGACATTTTATTCGTTACCCATGAATAATTGGCGAGAATCCATTGTATCTGGCTTAGAACTTGGCAATGTGTAACAAACATGCTAATACAGACGTGAGACAAGTATCTTACTTTGTTGTTTGGTTCTCAGATTAGAATAGTGAATTCGTCTTCTCATAAGAGGAACCCAAGAGGTCAATATCCAGAGGAATCCTCACTAGCTTTTAGAATTCTAGAACTTTTAAGTTTTAAGAGGGTACTTCCTCTAAGATTGTCCAAAGGTATATATATCGATATGATCACATTTACTTATGTTCTCTCTTTTGGTGGTCAAGCAGTAGGTATCATCACGTATCATAGAGTAGATGAAGAAACTAGCCATTGCTTTACTAATACACATACGCAGAATTCTATATACATACAGATCTACTTCAGGAAAACCAGATCTTAGTAATTCGTCAATAAAACGTTAGGTTAAATAAGATATAGACTACTACTAATATTTATCTTCTAACTAATATTGATGTACAGTCCTTTCAAAGTTATTTTATGTCTAATTTTGCTTTAGTAATATTAATATCACCGTGATATTTATTCTCATTCTTATAATGTTGCTGTTGAGTTGCTGATGTCAAATGTGAAATAACTGTAAAAGAAATGTACTTTTTATTTCACAACTATCATCTATCGATCACCCAAAATCGATACTAGTTCCAGTAAATCATAAATAACTGGGTGCAGTTCCAATAATTTATGCCTGTCCTGAACTTTAGTACTAAATTGTTCGAAATGCTAGATTGCTGCCTGTTTGGTAAGAACAATGAATGATTGAGGCATTACTCATAGAATAATCTTGGTTAATGCCAGACTAGACGATATTGATGAATAAAACTTAGTCTCGAAAGTGAATAAATATCTTAATACGTACTTACTTATTTCATCATTTCGCATCGAAACTCCTAATGTCGGTAAACTCAAAAGAGTACCTACTGTTAGGTAAAAATAAAAATGCTAAACCTAGGAAAACCCTACAACTGACACAATGTGTATTTCCAAAAAAAAACCTTTTTTTATTCGCTTTGGTAAAACCAGTTTAAAGTTTAGGCGCCGTGTCACATTTTTGCATAAATTATAAAAAAAACCTCTTATTTCGGCAAACTTGTTTGACGATAACATACAACAGCGAGATATCAAGAATCTGTGGAGACTTAAACTTCTTAAACTTTCTTACAACAAAATAATCAAGGTCAGATGACAATTCCTTCCTTTTTTTTTACAGTTCTGCCAATTTTATATCAGTAAGTACGACTTCCAAAATGTACCTACTCTATAAAAGTAATTTTAAAAATCGTCTATAATTAGAACCTCTACGCATTCTATCAAAATAAACCTTGATTCGAACTCTTAGAATTAAAAGTATTTCTGTGGCGAACCTTAAACAGGAAAGCTTAGATACTTCGGCCCAAGGTAATTTAGTGATAGCCTATAGCGTGGCACGGTTAGAACACTTAGCTTTGTACTAGATCAGTTAGGTCTTACAAAACGACGAGAAAGCTAGCAGCAATAATGATTACGTTAAGTAATATGAAGGAATGTTAAATGATGTTAATCTTTGATTATTGCGCGAAGATCTGACATAATTTCGTATTAGCAATAATAAACATTCAAATGCCAATGCAATACATATAACCACCTATCTTTCTAGATATTAATGAAAACAGACAATGAAATGGTAAAATTATCAAAACCGTAAAAAAAAAACTACCTAAACCAATAGAAAGATGAAAAACATAACAAAAAGGGACGAAATTAAACGATACTTAAACCAATAAAATGAAAGTAGAAATATTGACATTGCTCTAAATAAGACTACAACATAAAATAAACAGACCGTTGTTAATGCCGCAGATAATGAAACTGATAAAAAGAAAGTGATTCTTCGTGCTGTAATCAATTGATTTTACGCATGACATGTAATCGATTCTCGATACTTGGGATACGGAAAGCTTCACAACGGAAGCGTTTATTGTTAACAATCCTATTATTGACAAACAACATTCAATTTTGTATCTTTTCTTGTTGGTGATAGAGTCTAATTTGAATAGATTTCTTTATCCATTTTCACTGGAAGTAAATAAATAGTAACAAATTGCTACAGCGGCAGCGGTTCGTTTCATTTCATAAATTAGTATGCTTTCTTGTTAAACTAACATGATACATTCGTTTTCGTTGCTAATGCTATTTCATTGAAATTGTATGAGTGTGAGTAGGTTATGTATATAATTATGTTACTTTTATTGTGGGGTTAATCAATTACTCATTCCGATATTATGTAGGTAATGTCTAGCTTAAGATGCTAACGTCAATTCTATTACGAATGTATTAAAATGATATGGAAATTCATATGCATCCAAAGCAACAACAGCATCCACACACACACACATAATCAGCTTATACTGTTCCCACTGCTGGTACACAGACCTCCTCTCTGTGAGAGGGACAACAGCATCCGACACCTAAAACTCAGCTTTACCTACCTTACAGGAAACAATTTTGCATTCTTACATCACGTAAATTACTGTACATACGTACACATGTATTATGAAACATACATTTCCTTTCAACTTAAAGCCAAATGTGAATGTTCATCTAAATATATTCGTGCGCATCTCGATCGCTTCAATTGACCCGATTTCGAAGGCAAGGCGACAGAGCGGTGCGCATCCGATCAACTCGGTCCTTGGCACAGAACGAATACACTTCCATGGATCACATCACAAGCCCTATTGTTGTTCCATAGACAATGTTGACCTACAACGAACATCTTTATGATGCGTAAGAGTGGATTTGTGGAGGGCATTCGATAGAATGGTTCGGAATGCTAATATCGAATTTGCATTGTCTGAGATGGGAATACATGGATCGTTGGTGGTATGTTGGGGAGTGAGTAAACATGCAAAATAATGGGACCTAATAAAAAATATAACATGGGTTTGTATTATTGACTTGCAAACCTTTCCCACATAACTAAATGTGAATTTTAGTTATAAAGAAGCTAATGTATGGCTTCATGTTGATATAGTGTAACTACTTGCTCCTGGGATACTTTATTTATTAACATGTAAAAATAATACTCACACTTTGATCTATACTTAGCTGACACACGAGATGTAGTCGACGACACTGAGAATCCCCATAAAAATTAGTTTCTCTATACCTACCAAAACCTGTTCAATAACAAAATTAATAGCGAAGCTGATTAAGTTGTCACAGCATTAATATTTGGCGTAATAGATCATTTTGATAATTTGCACTTACTACATTAATTTACCAGCAACTGTCATTAGTATCATACTTTCTCCTACTAAATATATCTCAAATAGCTTGTAGACATGGTTAAAAATCTGCTCAGAGATAATAATATGTACGAGTATATTCATTGCTTGGTGACCCTGCGGCCATTTGTTTTATAACTCGCTTAGACTTGTTATGTCGAAGAAAGCTATTGTTAACAGCCAATCTTTTATTATGTAGACAGTTTTGTGTCTTTAGAATTTCTAATAGACTTTCCATCGTCACCTTTTTTAAGACGTCATAAAACAGTATCTTCAGGCTGATTGATGTTGGGAGGAGTTTAATTAATGTTATTTGCCATCACTTCCGATGACACCCACTAAGTTCGGAGGTGACTCCTACAGTACAATAGTTACTGTTGCATTAGTCACTAATAGTTTATAATGGGATGGATAACAGCACCCACTGAGTGCCTACGTAAATCATCTGCAGATCAAGGTGGTTCATCAGTCTCCAAAAAGTTGTGTTTTAAACGTTCAGACCTTTTTGAGCTTTTTGAGAACTTATCATAACTGCTGATGTAACTACAATATTGTCATTATTCATTATTGAAACCTGGAAACCAAAAACTACTTCATTTAGATATAATTGCGTATCAGCCATTGTATTCATTTTACCTAAGAAGTTCTTAGTAACATAAAATTGAACATCATCCTCGTTCAAAGATATTGCATCTAAATCAACGCATATTTTTGCAACAGACACTATGAAAGGGACTTCGTTGTATTCAGCCATTTCTATGGAACGTGAATAAGACAAGCCACAAATAAGGAGTTTACATAAGAATCGAGAATAGCTATTGATATTACCATTCATGGTGAATCGTTTACTTTCCATACATATGTACTAACATGAGATATAGGATTAACGTTCATTTTTGCGTCAAAGTTTAGAAATAAATCGATTTTCATGTAGCAAGCAGTCTGAATGTGCAACTGAGATATTCTTGTCTAGTTTTAAATCATCTTCAAATTGCTAATCCTGTTCCGGGGTAATTGTGTATGACACTTAACAGTAATAATGGCTTTCATTTTGACAGTTCAACACCATTCATTGCGTTATTTACGTAAGTTACGTTAAATTTTTGAACATGGAGCAGTGGATTAGCAATATCCTTCAAAATGACTCAGATTAGGGTGCTGATCTGACTTTATATTTTTACATATTCGACAAATCAAATCCAAAATCAAACAACCATCAAAAATTATCAACATCATTAACGTTCACTTCAAAATCAAACTGTTAAACTCTGACACTCGTCACAAGGTGATAGGTATTCAATTAACACAAATTACATAACCAGTCACAGTTTTATCAATAATGATGGTGATTGATCAATCGTCATTGTTGATAATTTTAGTTAAACAAAGATAATCCCATGATTCAAGTATCACAAAGTGAGTGGAGGTGACCTTTCGTCTGTGTAAACAAAGTTATTAACAGTTAAAGCTTTAGCATTGTTTATGTTGTATTGTAAATGTTAATTAGTAGTTAAAATCAAATTAAATGCCAAGGATTGGGGGACATCGTTTCGGATACATAATTATTTACTTTTTGTTTCGTATGGATAATTTTAAGGATTGATACTTCTGCCACAAGGGTGGAATATTGGGTTATTAATTAAAGCATGCGACTAGAAGAGTGATGAATATAAATTTTGATTGATGTAGAGGGAGAGAAAGGTCAACAGTATGGATGGATTGTGTCAGGAATGATTTGAAAGAGAAGGGAATGAATGATAGCGTGACGGTTGATGTGGAAGAAGAAAACGTTGCACCGACCCCAAGTAACATGACAGGTCAAGGGCTGGAAGATGATTAGGAATCAAATTACTTTGGCTTCTAGTAGTTAGTTTTAAAAACCTGAGAACATGCAGGATATTCAAGAGTTTCCGAATAAAACAACGATAAAGTCATTCAAGTAATAATTTAAGCCAAAAGTTAAAAAGAAAGTGACATCTCCCTAAGGATTAAAACCAGCGATATATCAGCGGCTGATTGAATGTAAACTATGTATAAGTAGGTAAATCCGGTACCCACCAATCAGCTTTTACTTTCAATAAGACTGCGCCTGCGTTGCTTCCGCGAACGAAGTGGTACGATACTGCCGCGGATTTTTTATCGATATCGACAATATGTTTTAACATTTATTTTTCTTGAAAAACTCCATGACTAATTCAATTTGGCAATGAATGTGGAGCAAATCGTGATGGTTTTTATAGTTATTTTATTTCTCCTTTAACTTTCAAAGTCCGATCTAATATAAAATATCCAGTTTTTTGCTTGTCTAGTCAGTTAAGCAAAGGATGTTCATACACTTAGATTGTACCTAATCAAAACGATACTTGAGTAACAAACAATAACACGTTATAGGCTAAAACTAATATTTTATAGTCAACGCGATAAGATAACTATGTTTTTTTTAGACTCCATCTATAGCGCCAAAAACCTTTTCTATAAATAATTGATCACGATATTTTTTTGCAGTAAATCCAATTCAGTTCCGTGTTTAGTAAAACCGTGATAAAAAAGCGTGGTTACTATGTATTTTGCGTAGACTATGACCTAACTTAATGAAGCGTAAATAAAACACTTAAAAACGGTTTTCATAAATATTTTTCTCAGGAATCTCAAGAAGTATTAACTCTGTCATATTTTAATTGAATCCTTAAAAATGATTATTAAACCGAATGATTTCGTCATAACAATATAATTATTAATCGCAGTAAATTAATTGACACAAAAATGTTATGTCCTATACGCGTTCACAAAACATCGATGATAATCACGAACGATTATATATCCGCACCACTAGGAACAGTTTATCATCGGGTATGCTGATCAATGACAGCAAAACTTTCTTCTTCAAACACTTGACGTGTGTTCCACGTACCTATTATATGAAATAAATATCTGCCTGTTCGTATAATTTCACTTTTTTCCTATTTTATCGATGTGAAAACAGGTTTAACGAGGAATTCGATTATGTTTTTGACCAAGGTGCATGTACTGGCGTGATCTTTAACCTCAAACACGTTGTTATACACGTGACTTCGACTGGTATTGATAACCTATCGCTGTTGCATATATACTAATGTGCAATTCAATGCCAAGCATATACAATATTGGCTACTTAGAACATGGGATTCTCATAATGATCATAATTTTAGAAAAAACATGTTAAGTAAATGTTTTAGAATAGAATAGAATAATTTAGAATAGAATAGAATAATTTATTTGTAAAACATAGGTACATAATTTCATACAAAGATCTTAAAAACTGGTACTGCGCTATGCTTTGCCAACATTGACATCCGAATGATTGATGTGATTAAAAGACAATTAAATGAGTGGGTACCTACTATTAAATTACAATGATAAATTTATTACAATATAATATTATATGTATTTCAGTAGGTACCTAATTGTATTAATGCATGCATTTAAATAAAATTTCATTACAGTTCATAGTCAATTTCATTTCATGTCAGAATTTAATGTCAATTCAATTCAAAATATTAGTAATATTGTCAAGTATTAAAATTTATGTCAGCATTTTATATAATTAGAGAGATTCGTCATTAAAAAAATCATCTAGAGTTTGAAAACACCTTTCAAGCAGTAACCCGCTATGTGTTTTTTTAAACTTCTGCAATGGCATACATTTTATTTCATCGGGTATTTTATTGTATACACCAAAGAAGCTTTTCTTCATTAGAGAAGTTTTACATTTCACAAGGCATAATTATTTATGTATTGAGCACGCATCGGTGTTTTCTTTACTGCACAGTTTTTTGAACAAATGCGGATTAATTTTTACAAATAATGCAGTTTCCAGGATGTATAAAGCTGGTAGGGCTAATATTTTTAATTTTTTTTAATGTGGAATGCATCTATCTGTTGTTTTTAAACCACACATTGAACATCTTTTCTGCATCCTGAAAACACGTTCACGATCCGTTGACTGCAAAAAATAACACCATACCGCAGAACTGAGGCGACTAGTAGAATATTTTCTTAATCGTTTTTGTTCTAAAAAATGCCTAAAGGTCAGACTTAGGAACCAATAATTGGTACATCTTGTTTTATTTTGTCTTTTATTGACGTCTGAACACAAAATCGAAACAATATTAACATCGATATTCCTGCTTCTAATGGGGATGTCTTTTTATCACTTTTTGGGTCACGTATTTTACCAGCATCAATAACGACAATCACTGTCGAATGTCAGACAGTGAAAAATTGCATAGAAGATGTCTCTTCAGCCACTATACTCTCCAAAATTAATCCTAGTAGAAAATTACTCAATCGAAACATCTCATTAATTTTTCACTTCGTTAGAATTAACAATGGCTTTCCATCAGATTCGCAGTGCACGTTGAACCTCAGTTCCGTCGCCACACCTTGGGCTATGAACTTGTTGGACATGGTCATTTGGCCACTTTCCCAAAGCCATTGTTCTTAGCAAAAATCTATTTGTTTCTATGAAGGCTTTTCCTGTTACTGTCAGAAAATTGTTTTGTTTTTGTTTATCTGGATGATATGTTATACCGTTATTGTGCTGTAATGGCGAGAAATTTCACTTTCTGATTTTTATCAAAGAGGATGTTAAATACGTTGTTGTAATAATTAGAATATTTGGATGTTTTCCTAACTTGGTATGCTTTTCTGATCAAAAACACATACCACAGAAATTGTACGTGATTAATTTCTTAAAAACAACATTTTATTCTTTCCTTCTGTCCCAAAATTGTCTCAGATTCTGTTTTAATTTTGAAATCCCTTTATTCCATAATGACAAGTACAGTCACGAGCATAAGTATGTATACACTTGGCTTTATACAAAGGCGATTTTCTCCTTAATTTTTTGATGAAATTGTATGTTATTACGAACATAGTACTTTCGAACCCATAGGTTTATGTAAAGTGTCGTATTTCAACTTTGCATTCGTTATTTCGTGAAAAAATCGCAATTGAAAGTTGCCAAGTGTTAACATATTAGTGCTCGTGACTGTACATCCATTGACCGTCTGAATTACTTATCACAAAAACTACATTAAGCGATGCCAATTTTTCACAACCTCTGAATTTGACACGGCTTCACGAAATTATACCTTTTCTGTTTCTTCATCATCATTATCAGCGTTTATTTGTTCAGAAATTATTATTTAAATCAATATTATTTTATCATTTGTGCTTTTTATCTCCGTTTTCGTCAACCTTTGTTTTTGCTTGTAGGAAGTATATTTGTAGCTCAAGACTTTCATTAGACTCTCATTTAGATAAATCTTGAAAGCAAAATCATAGTGTCCTTCACTCATATGCTCTCCAAGTTTTATTTCTACGTCTTTCTTAGTTGTAGTTGATATTAATAATAAGCCTTATGAATATTGATATTATCATCGCATCTATTTTATCCACTGCTACTGCAATACTCCGATCACATACTTACCTACAAAAAATGATACGAATTATGAAATCAACGACAGAGCTATGCGTGCCTCATTATTGACCATATCAACTTGTGTTCCCTAATCAAAGTACACTATAATTAACATAGCATTCCATACTCAACGTCAAGTAACTCGTGACTGAACATAATGACGAAATAATACATAATTGAATTAGATAACGGAACAGTATCAATCGTTACAAGATAGCATTTCATTAAAACAATTGACATAGCCTTGGTTTAAGTCACGAATGTCCTTAATATAGAAAACTTGTGTGTGGGTGTTTTAAGTATTGTTGAGAGATTTAATGGCAGAATTAGTCTTATCTGTGTAATATTGATGCGATGTTTACAGGACAGTTTTATGGCAATAAGCTTTTTGTTAACTTAGAAACTGGAAAAGGGGATAGGTTACATGAGAATAGAGTAAATGTTGAATATTTGGAAAATATTGGCTCAAAATACGGGAGAATGACGTGAAAGGCGTAAAGATTTTGACATTGATTATTAATTGTAAATGAACGAGCTTATTCGGCTCTGATTATTATTTTCTATTAATTCCCCATAATGTAAAAAAAACAGTTAACATGCTTGTGGTATTTTAGTCTGATTCATTCTTTTAAATCAAAGACCTACCCTATTAGCCCATTAAACACCACTATTAACAATACTAAGATGTGCAATAACCGCTAATACAAAACATCAAATCAAAAGTGAGGGCGGTAGCACGCATGCGCGAGAAATGACACAGTAGCCGGTGACGGGGCACGCGCCTGCGCACGCCAAGGTCGCCGCTCACCGCTCAAGCACAGCTCAAGTCCTGCGCAGAGTGGTTCGACGACCGATCTGTTCAATATTGTGGTTTAATTAATTTAACGTTTTATTAGGAGTAATACTAAATGCTGAGGCTGTATATTTTAAAGAAGAGGTTGGATAAAGTCTAGAACATAATAATATTGAAATAAGTGTGACTAAGTTGCAAAAGCTAAAGCTGTTTCAATATACCTACATACTTATTCAAAATCATTCTCAGATTAAGTATACTAACTATACTTAAACATATCTGATGTAGGTTCCTGACTATTCAGCAAGAAGTTGCTAATGGAGTGTTTTAATAATATTTACCACAAATCCATAAAAAATTTGCAACACAAGATTATGTGAAACAACATGGTTTTCTCAATAAAAAAGCTCATGGTCAAATCTTAAGACACATTTGGGCAGAATATGTTAAACTAAAAGACATTGCAATTTTACCTCAAAAATTTCAATTCGACAAGGCACTCCTTGAAATTAAATTTCGCTATAAAAATAATTTGAATATAAAATGTAGCAGACACATTTGTTGAATACATAAACAGGTACATAAAGTTCAGAATTGTTCTGTATGCCTATATAAGGTTTTCAAAAGAATTCTTCCGAAAAAGTTATTTTTACATTCAATGTATGGGCCATCCACTGTTTCATGATAACGTAAATTCACTCGAAGTTATTGAGTATCAATTATGTAGTCTCCATCATTCCTTACAGGCCTTTTTCAATGTTACAAATGTTATATCTCTCAAACATAATAATTAAAAAGAACCTAGCAACATGCTAGTAGATAATATCACCCACAAAGACACTTGACCCACATCTCTTTTCTCAAACACGCTATACAACAAAGGTCAGATGAAAATATACGTTTATTGATAAATAATATGGTGTTGTATCACGTACAGGCGTACCGTGTCATTGTGTTCAAGTGAATTATCACCTTCAATCATAACGTCGTATATGTATGTCAAAGAATAGAAAAAATACTGCTCATAATAATGAAAAAAAGCTATTGTAGCAAATAACTTTAAAAAAAACTAAGATAGAAAACGATAGCCTACTTGACAAAGCTGAAAATAAGGTCTCTCTTATAACATGTAATGATGTCGATAGTATTTTTCACTTAATTTGGTGTGTAGTCAAATTATTTCACACGCTATTAAACGATCTAAATAAATACATTCCTCAACACATACCAAACCATACCGTACCATTTCTATAAACTTAAAAACCATAAAGCGACTCCATTTCACTTTCCACGTCAAATAATGGAATATAAATTCTTGATGCGAAACTACCGTACACGTTTTCTTTAACATCGTTCAAACCACCATCAAACTTAATCGTTTCACCCATTGAATAGAAATCAACTTATACACATTATCCAAAGAATCAAATAGAAATTCCCGATCAGTAAACAATACCAGACCTTGGTAACGAACTTGAATACCAATGAAAAACCACTGTGGACATTCTCAGGGCAATGCCAAGGAACGGTTTTGAGAAAACGATATTCCGATAGTACGTTGACAAAATACAAATTGAGGACAAATTCCTATGTCGTCATTATTCAATTCGACACATGAGAACCGAACATTGGGCTAAGTTTTGTATACGTAACAAAGGAACATGGAAACGATAAAAATTAATGCTCCAAATGAGTATTTATAAAATAGTGTAGTACTTTATGGCGAAACTCTAGAGCATAATGACATCCTCCTTTTAGAAGAAAAATCTACAAAGTAGGGCATAATAAAACAACTCCGAAGTACACTAGCATAAGTATCACTGATAAAAATGCAGTTCTTAGAAACCCACCCACTGTAAAAACCAATATTATGAATTATGGTATAGAAACATGTAAATTATGCTTGCGGTTGCCAATGCCTATAAACAATGCAATGTTCTTTATTAAAATTGCTTTTTTCACATTCAACGTTATTCTAAATTCGCTTGGCAAAGTTCCAGCTATGCAAAAATCATCGCATCAAAAAATATAGACCATGTGTACTGCATACAAATTACTTTATTTTATACTAGCAGCTTTTGTTGCATCTTTTAGATGATGTATCCATCTTTACTATATACCTAATTCTATTTTAAAAATTTGTACACGTTTATAGAAATATATTTTTTTTATAATTTATCTCGTAATCCTGATTATTTTTCATGTATCTTGATATGCCTAACGGTTTTATCTCTTTCTTTCCAGAATCGGTCTATGCGGATTTGACAACCCACACAGAGATCAGAAGTCAGAAGAAGTAAGAAGACACATAGGACAAGTAAGTTATCCACTTATCTATAATATACTACTGTGACCATCCCAGACAGAGCATTGTGGTAAAAAATACACACATGTACCTAAATGGCAAATGGCTCATAGTGTGTATATAAATTCAAGCCAGATAACTATCTTAGATCTCAGATAGGTCAATGTAGAACTAATACTAATGATGTAGCCACGCATGACACTGATACACCGTCAACTGATGAGCGTTGACACCTACACTAAAAACTGTGATGAGTTCACGACCAAATAGGCAATACAGAAACGACTTTACGAAATGAGCTGAACAAATCGGACGTTTTTAGCTAGCGTTCAAATTGATAATGATGATGATTTGATCATGGAATTAATGAAGCTGAGGGTCCTTCCACTAGCCTTCCTGAACAAATTGAAAGTGCCAACTGAAGATGTGACCCCGAGCACAACCAAGGAGAACCCAGTCCGTGAAGCAGAGCGGTCCATAAACGAAACCCGTAATATTAGGAGCGGAATCGGGGTTAACCGAGATTATTCATATCGGAGATATTTTTTCAATTTCAAATATGAAAATAGCTTTATTTTTAGCACTATGATTGATAGCGCCACCTGCCATGTTATACATAAACAATGAATGAACACATCCATAAACGTCACTCAAACATAATTCCCACCACCCACCGCGATGATGATTTTCATTACTAATCAGGATACAAGATGAAACATCAAGACAAAAACGATAACAATACATAGTCAAAATAATAGAAGAAACTGCTGTCAATCAATTAACCTTCCATCGCGTTAACAGTAAAGCAAGAAAAATGATAGACGATCAACAAAGTACTACAAACAGTAACAATAGTTGTTCGCAAGGAAGTGATGTAGAAGAAAAATTTAATAGCCAATTCGACAAGTAGATAAGTACATATAGCTATGGAAAATAAATGTAATGACCGAAACAATAGGAACAAAAATCCTGATATAAATCAGATGCGGCATCGAGCTGTCAAAGCCAAGGTCGATGCAGATAAACAAAAATTGTAATCACGCATATATCTTGACATAATTATGTACTATTGTATTCTTTGGGTTCCTTCCCATTAGTGAAGCAACTATAATGCAAATAAATAGTTTTGTCGTTATTGCTATGAGGCGCGTGTATATTGGTAATTTCGTTAGCTGTTACAAAGTAGAACTATAATCCAATGTCCAAATCGGCCGGGAAGTAATTCAAATTTGCTCAAATAAATCCAATTCTATCGATCACCTTGGTAGCTAATTTGAACCCGATATAATCACCATGATTATTGTAGCCTCGATTGATTACGTAGAACATACAATTGTGATCTTAATAGACTTCAGTAAGGCCGGGAGCTTAATGAGAAAAATGCTCAGCAGCTTTTATTACCCGTATCTAACTCATGATCTTGAAACAAATAAGTTTCTGTGAGGTCAGACTGATCTGTCTGTATCCGGCCTAATATTTAGAATTGAGAAGATTGATTCGATGCGGTATGTCTTGATATTAAAACAGACAAATTATTGTGAGACGAATTATCATATACTGTGCGGCATGGTATGTACCTGTCACTGCTTATGCAAAAATTTGATCTTTAACCTCAGTCATTGTTATTACAGCACATGTTAAAACCACACACCAGACGAATAGTAATGAAACAAAAAAGGTGTCTGAACTAACGGCTAATTCTCTTCAATGTTTTAAAAATCTATTAAAGAGTATATTATATGAATATAGATATGGTTCATGGCAGACAAGTTGAATATAGGAGAATGACGAGGGTCTACCGGATTCTCGTGGCATAAAAAAAATTTGTGATTTTCATATGACAATGTCAATCCAATATGAAAATCACAAAAAAAAAATATGGCATTGGATTCTGGTGGACCTCTAAGTACAAAATTATGCATAAAATAAAATTCAACTAATCTGCTACCTTAACTCCTGCTTATTCCTTCACTAAAATCAGTAACGATATACAAAAACCACTGACTTAGCATGAATTATCAACGGCTCGCTGGCCCTAAGGAATTTGGTTCTACCGCGCGACAATTATATGCGTTTCGTCAAACCACATGCAACTTCCCACTACCGGTTGTGTTAGTAATGAAATGTTAATGTATTCCTTCATTGTATATGTGGATGGAGGAAATGTGTTGGGCTATAAGGAAATGGGAGCGATTCTGAACATACAACTAACTTACGATAAACCCCGATTTGCAAGATGAGACTAAGTACAAGCATAAATTATTGAGCAATTGAAGATGTCAAGAGATGACTCTATCATTTATGTAGAAACTAATTTTGTTTTAAAAAGGAACCAAAATAATGCCAGATGTTACTTAATTAATTTCTCAGGTTTTCAATTACAGACGAGACAATAATCAAGCTTAAAATTAATTACGTTCAAGGTAACTAAAAAAGTGCACTATATTTTAGCAGAAAATCATTTCTGACATCTTTATCTGTCATAAAACAAAACAACAAAAACTAATCAATTTAGGATGACGTCTTCATTATAATCGTAAAGCTTCATAAAAGAACCCAAAACATCCTTTAATAAAAAGAACCCTGCTATCATAGATACAAACAAGGAACCAGATGCACAAAATTCTTTAAAAAAATAACAAGCAGAGTAACAACATTTATAACATAAAACAAAACGTACTAGACAAGGAAGCTTCAGTCTCATTACATATTCTACTAGATTCCTATCAGTACAAACGTAACGCTAGTTCGTGTATTAAACATTCGCTTTCTGTATCTTTCCAAATGACAAGGTCGTGTAAAGGTTACCTGTCATGGGTCAATTATTTTTTATGAAGTCTTTAAAGTATTGCCGACTGCCGTGTATTTTTCAGAATCTGTCAATAAAATTCATGTATATTTCTTGGTCATCTTGTAATGATAATGTTGTTGGTATTTAAGCTGTTTCCGCAGGCATTTGAAAAACACTGATTCTCATGGATTTATTACTGTTTGAGCAATTTGTTAGAATTTTTGAAGTAAAGATATTTTGAGTATTATTGACAATCATTGACCAAAATACCTATGTTTGTATTATGTTTTAGGTCATATTAATAATAATAATACGGAAGCATATTTTTTGGTCACTTTAATATGTGACCTAAAAATAATACCTTATAAGGTTAAACAATAACTGGGACAAATAAATTAGTTTGCTGACAACTATGAAATCTTTAAAGCTACCAACATAGTTTCAATCAAATAATCTTAAACATCAATAAAATTAATCATCATTCGACGCAAACAAGTCATTATTGATATTAAGCATGCATAGAAAGGATAAGAAAAGAACATTATTCCTATTAATCGACCACTAATCATTATTAAGTCTACAAAAACAACAACTGTAATAAATCAATTACAAAGAAAATCTGTTCTCACACGTTTAAACTCTAATTGATTTTGATATATTTTTTACTATCAATCATGACCCATCTTCCGCATGCTGATTAATTCAAACAATACTTTGACATGCACTTATTCACTACAGGCACAGAATAGTACAGAAGGTTGGCTCCATTTGACGAGAGAGAACACACATACCCATAGATACGCTTCACGACTGGCATTTGTTTGAGATCGTCATACGTACGCGTCTGTGTGCAAGTGCGTTTTCGATCGTTGTATCGAGGCATCCTTCTGTATCTTTCTGTACTACGGTGCAGCAGAGGTTATGATGTCATAGGTCATACTGGTACCTATTCTATTGTTAATCACCTTTGTCGTACCATAAATCATAATGAGATGAATGGTAGAAGTTAAAACTATGGCAAAGGCAATGACCTTGTTGATGGCAGATAAGGGCAGGAACTGTGATGTCATAACGTAACAGGCGTTTGTTTTAGAGGTGACTGTCCTTTTCATGGGTTTGTTGATTTGTATTATAAATAAAGGTGATGATGTTAATGAAAGTTATCAAAGTGACACTATTACAGTAATCTTTAATTTTTGAGGACGGTTACTTTGGTAGTATCAGGATGATCAAGCCAGATACTGTAATACAGTTTCGACAGCACAGATAATTTACCATCACTTAGGTACAGTCAACAAAGGAGTTAAGTATACAGGAGCGTCGGATATTGTTGAAGTTTACTAAGAAACCGATGGATATTCTCGAATACAATTTTAGTTTATTAATAGAAAACAAACAGCTCATTTATTAAATTAAATTTCAGTCCAGAACATCCATCGGTTTCTTAGTAAACTTCAACTATATCCGACGCTCCTGTATACTTAACTCCTTTGTTGACTGTACATAAAAGAGACGGTTACTTAAGGTAGTAATTAATTTATTAACATCATCATACAATGCAATAGTTCGCTTATCAACGATCGTCTAACGATCATGACGATATATTTTTAAAGTATTTTCTTTATCGACTTATGAAAGACTATTACAAAGCTTACATAAAACCAAAAATCGCACAGTCCACCAAATTTGTCAGTACTGAGATATTTAACTGGTGCCTATAAAGCCCTGTGCTATTTCCCTTTCACTTTTCATTCATGGTCTGCATTTGACAGTGCTCAATTATGAAGCATCCGACCGATATAATCTTTATATGCCAGTCACAGACACATCTTTGTACTGAGGTCGCGACTGCAGAAAGGGTCATATGTGGCATTCTTCCAAACAACCGATGTAATAGGATTTAATTTCCCAATAACATAACACCTGCACGTGCATAGTCAAAGTCCATTTAGGCTAAGATATTGAATTAAAGTGTAAATTAACGAGATGTGGTCAATATAGGCATGTGGTTAGATTGTAGATGACACTACTTAGAAGATGGAATGATGTTTAGATAAGCTCGATGGTATGGACAATTTTAATGACAAATTTCAATTTGAAATTAAAAGTAAAGTTTAGAAGAAATTTATTATTTATTTATTCGCCTATCTACAATTTGTTACACTATTTATCGTTAATATACAAGCATAGTGTACAAAATATGATGCGATAGACAGCATGCAAAAGAAATAGTGGAATTCCTACAGACAAAAGCCAATTCTTACTGGTTAATTAATATGTCGAAAAACGTACAGAAACCACAAAAGTAAACCAAGCGATTATATGTAATCACCAAACTGAACCTTGATATCATTCTATTAAAAACTCATAAAATTGCGTATGAATGCAATGCAATTTGGCTATGGTACTTTTGATTTGAAATAGAGTTTCACAATATCACACTGAATTAAATATAAATAGAATATAGTACAGCTAAGAGAACGTCACAAACATAGACCTAATGAAATGAAATTTCAAACAAATCTTGCATAACCAGTTTTTCCTTTTTGAGGAAGACACTACATGGTGACAATATGATATTATTTTACCTTTTTAAAATTTATTTTACCGTATAACAAAAAGAAAAGAACAGAAAAGTACGTACAAAGGTGATCCTTATATCTAAAGAAAACTTCCACCATACCTGCGATAGGAAAGTAGAAAAAAGATAACTCTAATTTACCTAAAATTGTTTTTCCTTGTCAACAGGGTGTCAAAATCAAAATGGACGACGCCGGCAACATACTCATCAGACGCTACTCCAAGAGTAATGTATTTGTGAAGAGTACGGCGGCCACCAGCAACGAAGAGACGGCTATAGGGCAGGACATTATCAAGCTACCTGGTTACTCACTGGAACAGGAGAAGATATTTAAGGTAAGAGCTAATGAAGAATTTGGTATAATTAAACATAATGAGGGTGACGCTTCTAACGAGAAGGCTATGGTTCATTATAATGATAGGCTATTGACGATTGATGACTCTTTAAATACTTAGGATACATATAAAGTAAACGTTGTCAAATAAAAGGAATCGATATAACTGTTCCGGCATAAGACAAAATATACCAATTTATTGTTAAACTGATTTTATCACTACCCTAAAGTTTTGGTTGTTATAAATCATAACATAAGATATTAAACAAATATATGTAGGTCAATTAAAGTACTCAGATGTGCTATTAACAAAATTAAGAACAAACAAAAACAAATATAAGTATAAACAACGCTTACTGTATTTAAACAAAAGCCATTTATCAAAGAATGTAAAAAACTTCATAGGCGTAATTATTTTAAGTGTTACAAATAACGCGGTTTAACAATTTATTACAAAAACGTTACCTAACTTCAATGTCAGGTAAAAAAATTTAAGCAATGCTGTTGTTGTTGAAAATATGATAAAATATTGTTCTGCTTGCATTAAACATCGTTAAATTCAATGGACACATTCTTAAACAAGAATATTTAGATATATATGTAAAAAGGTACACAAATACCAGCACAGCTCTATTTAAATAAACAAACCAAATTTCCAATTACCATAGCACCTACTTCATAACCAAATAAAAACCTTGTGCCGTAATTAGTTTTTATGATGCAGAATAAAATAACATCATTAGTGGGTCTTGCTTTGATAAAGTTACAACCGCAATTTGTACCAAGTCCAATAGGTACATGGGTGCATCTAATTACAGTCTGCTAGCTTATCCTTCCTCTTGCACCAACCACCAACTATGTTATTTACAAAAATTATCGTCCAAGGAAATTAAATCAGAATTCTAGTCTTTACTGCTATCGAAATATGAATTTTAAAGTTTAATTTATGGGCAAGCAAGGTAAACTGGTTCGTTGTGAACATACCAAACGGGCGTCAGTAGTTATTTCCGTCAAGATGGATGCGTTTATGAAATAAGATGTCGTAACATTTGCCTATTAATTTCATGGTTGCCCACATAATGATCTAAATTGCTTTATGGATGATCATCGAGCCGGTCTTCACTGGAAATTACTTGTTTGGTAACTCAAACATTGTTTTTTTTTTCTCTCTTTTTGTAAGCATAAAAGTTCTATCTACCGATTAAAAATTTTCACTCACATCTTTTTGAACGCGGTCACACACAATAGGCAGCTATTGTTCGTCTGTTACTTCATCTTTCGCTGCTTCTGGCTCCATAATTTCCTTATGTTCATCGTTATTAAAGACAATAATCATCGTAGAAAAAAAATTAAGAGGGCAAGGCATTACTCTAATGCGCGTTGCGTTAGTGCATCAGTCATTTGTGGTGCATCACGACTGCACACTGCACAGATTGTGTCCGAGCACGATTCTCTCCAGTGACCATGACATTGCCACGTAATTTCACTTTATCAACATTTTAATGTTACGAAATATTTTGTACTTTGAAGATGGGTTATTGTTAGGACATAAAACCAGTGTGAACTCACTCAAAATTTCGTAAAAAGGCGGTCACTCTTATTCGTATAATTCATTTGAAATACACACTTATATGATTATTTCACTAAAGTATATTCTAAGACGATAATAGTGGAGTTGTAGATTGTTTGCAACAAGAATACCATTCAACTCGTACGGGCCATGACATTTGTAAATACGGTACCTACTAATGACAAAGCGAACGCAAATATGAATTTAATAACTAACTTCGATCACAAATTAGACGACTCAACTGCTGTACAAGTACTTTCGTCGTAAGTAACTGACACTGTAGGTACAAGACAATGGAAAATTCACTTCCTATAGCATCCGAAAGATTCATTACCAATTCATACACCATTACCTACAAGGTTTTACGTAAGTCTGCAGCAAACAATGAGAGAAGATAGCACCATTAAGCAAGGGAGGGAATGGTCATTGCCTCACATATTTGTTTGGATGTTATTCTATTTCCTTGGGAGTAACGAAAGCGAATTCGCAGAAAGTGGAGCATTGTCCGCGTTCAGCGCACCGCCGAAACAATGTGATGCCTCAATTATTGTGAGAAAATATTACACCTCTAACTATTATTATTAGAAGCTATTTATTGCATGTCATGTAATTGTTATGTAATATTCTATAATCGTTGCAAAATATAGGTCAGTTCCGTTCGCTATTTTAATTAAGAACCATCTATTGAGACAAATAGGTCGAAATTATTTTTAATATAATTATTCAATATAATAAAATATCCACATAAACAAAAGACGAATTAGATATTCAAAGTATTTCAAAAAATGTCTTGATAGGTCACTCTTTGACTCGTTGCACTGTTGCACTGCAATGTAAGTCTTCATTAAAAGATTCCAATTTCCTCGAAACAATACCGGCAAGTGTTGAAACTGTATGATCTCTGGGATTTTTTCTGTGCGATCCAGCTCGTTTCCCACACCGAATTCCCTTGTGACTAAATTAATTTAAAACAATACTATCAGTAGTGTCAACTACAGTTTTTTAATAGATCTAAACTACTTCCAATGTACAATAAACTTGGAAATGTTGTGACATTTATTCTCAAACGCTCCGTACATGACTACCACTAATGCAGTTTTATTGGTGAATAAAATATGATCTATCCGAGATTATTCTATTGATGCTATTAACTTCGCAATGTTTATACAACATGTTAGCAAAATAGCTTCTACATTTTCTTCAAGGGTTTGTGTGAGAACGGAAGAAAACATTTACGTCAAATCTTCCATTTCAATTTGGTAATTGCGTCAAACAATTCATCTCTTAGAATGCTCTCAATTAACTAGACGAGCTTGTGTTGCAACAATGGAATGTTACAGTTTTAATGAGAATTCTTGAAATGCATCAATTTGACATGTGGTATGTAGGTACTTACTTGTATGACGCTTTTTGACTAGCCGTCCGATGATTTACGAATAACGTCGGCGAAGTTTTTAAAGATACCATCTATATAGTCTACTGGTCCGAACTGACGGAGGGACTCGACAACAGCTTGCACTGGTTATGTAACAACTTTATAAGCCTCATTCAATTTCGTCGATGCATCTGACTCGGCGTTTTCATTTGTCTCTCGGAGTTCCTCAGTCGAATCGGAAACCTTTTGGAGTATTTGAGATTATCTTAATAGATTTAGATCACGTCGTGCTGGGATTTTAAGTTTCGTGACTTTGATTTTTGAAAGAATTTATGAAATGTAAAAAGAAAGTCAAAAACGATAAGAAAAATTACGCATAATGATTAAGGTATGTCTATTGAATTTAATCGTGATAAAGAAATTAAGATTTCATCAGACGCTTTCCAAACCAACGCAAATTAAATAACGCATTTACTAGCTCTTTTTAGGGAACTTAATTTATATTTTTTTATTAACAGCGTTCGCTCTTGACATTTTCATTATAGAGATGGGCACCATACATGACGTCGGCTCAATTTTTGTTTGATCGAGCGATTGTCTTTTCATTATCGAACGAAGGCTTGTTATGTAATATTAATTCGATAACATCTTCTAATTTACACGCATTCAATCGATCGTCCAACAATTTGTTTTAGATCATCGCTCGTGTTAATTAAGATAAAAAATCTACACGTTATTTGTAACTGTCTGTTACTCTAAGTTTGTTATAACTTGATTGGTCTTATCTCATCTTTTAAATGATCGTTATTATGAGTCACAATAGCTAAACAGAATATTTTTTCTACCAATTGTTTATTTTAATATCTCATCTTAATACTTCCACGCCAAATAATTATCGAAGACGTGTCTACTGTCTGCTGAGTCCATATTTGTACTAAACTATCTAATATTCTCAAATGCTTTTGCCTTAGTATCTATGCTTTAAAGAGCATACTTAACATTATCAGAAAACTCAACAGGTAGTTTAGCCGCTCTACTTTTAACGGAGATAGGATTAACACCCTCACTTAGAGCGTTATAATTATGCAAAAAGTATATTTATTTTATTAGATTTTTATATCCTGATGTTTTATTCTCGTCCAGTTATTCGACATGAAGAAATTTCAATCCCTTACTTATCGCATAATCAAGTTACTTGAATTCATAATATTAGATTACCATGTCATCTCGTCTTACTCAATTATCTACATATAAGCGATATGTGGACTAAGTTCATTATTAAGTGACCTTTTGGAATCCGTTTCAACAATATTATTAGATATTATATCTCAATGCTTTTTTCTCTTCCAGTTATTTGACATGAAGAAGTTCCAATCCAACGTGAACCGAGAGCTGCGCCGCTCATACCCTGACCGCAGGCGGCTGGAGACGCAGTGCCTCAGTGCCATTGCTTTCGTCAAGTCGGACTCAGATCTCCTCGACTGCCCCATCTGGGTACTCATCATCAACGTCGTTGCTATGGATATGCTCAAATCCAAGCTACCACCGGGTGAGTAAAGATTTTAGATTATCTATACAAATACAGATATTAGCAAGGTGCATTAGAATAGCCACCACGAGTAGCTGGCTATCACTTTTACCATGACAAAATCTGATACTGAAACGAGAGAGGAAATAAATAATGCTCATGGATACGAAAGGGAAAACATGATTGAATACGATGTCTTGGTCACTGGTTGTGTTAGGCAATGAACATAAAATTCATGTATTATTATACATGTTACATTCAAATAATACGTGATTTTTAGGAAATGTTATAACACTATAAATAAGTATAAACAAAAACCAATAAAAAAGTACAGTTAAGTGAACACAAATTAACTTGTCCTTGCATAATGACGTCCTATGTAATTAATATTTTTACCTTTTAGAAAAGCTAATATGAATCAAACTCATTATTATGAACTTTGAGTGATTGCTTTTTATGAATGAAAACTAAAATGATTAATAAGCTAAATAAATCTAAAGTTTTCAATTGCTACAGTTCAAAATGCGATGGAATCACCAATACATAAAGTGTCAATGGCATACAATTCGAAACCCAATGTAAAAATATTTCTGGAAATACCTATAGCAAGAACATAAAATGCAAATGCAGTGGATCGGTTTTTTACACCTCTCAAAAGATTTTATACTGAGGGCACAAAAGGTACAAAAAACAATCCAGGTTTTAGGATTAGCGATAATATGCACTTTGGTGAATCACATGAGAGCAAAAAGTAAATTATTTTGGTCAAAAAAGTCTTGATAACGTTTTATTACAGCGAGACAAATTAACACAAAGTTATGAAGTTTTTACTTCGAATTTAATTATAATCTCTTCATGGCTACATTCGACGTCTTTATCTATAGCGGAAAATTGATGCAATTCACACAAATCTGCAATAAAATTACAACCAAAAGTAATTCTGAAATTATCTTCCTGTAAAGCTCCTCCCTTTACTTCTTCTACTTCAAATACTCTTCGAGTCTCTCTTTTCTTTAGCATACTGTACCACACCGTTTATAATTTAATTAACACTATCAATACCGCCTTGCTCACTACCTACATTGACAAGGGCTTGAATCCGGTTGTCACGTCAGCTGCCGACCTTGGCCGAACAATGTTCACTGTCACTTTCTAAGCCTGCACTTTGCAGATCATATCTTATATAATCTTGGTACTAAGTATATTGTAAATGCTAAGGTGATAAGAATTGATGAGGCCGTTTTGTTAAATCAAATCAATGATTATGTTGAAGTAGGAACATTGTTAGATAATATTGTTAATGATGTAACATAAATGTAAACGAGCTGTCATTTAATATATTAGTTTTAGATTGGATGCTTTTGTGTTACGAGTCAAACAAGAGATAATAATGTATGAAAGTAGTGAACCGTGTACAGGACGGTGTTTAGATAAAGTTAGCTCTGCTGGAAGTTTAATGCAAAATAAAAACTGCATGAGATAAATGTTATAACTTACAGATTAACATTAAGATAAATATAATCTTAAAAAGAAAACAAACATTTCCTTAGGTACCCACAAAAGATTAGTAAAACCAGACACAAAAATAAATCCGTCTATCTATGTAAAAGAAGCTGGTGCCAAGAGATGTGACGAAGAACTTATTTTTCTCTCCCAAAAATCTAATGTAATGTTTGAAGCATACAGAAGTGGTAGGTTGGGTAACTAATTGCCTACAAAGGATGGAGTGTGATAAAAATGATGGATGTTTTTCCCACGAACCATTACGGTTCATACATAGGAGGCCAATTACTTTTTATATAATTATGCACTTATGACTATGAGATGTTGTATCTAAGCTTAATGTGGAGAGATTTGGAATAGGCTGTGCGTTTCGTCACGCTGATTTCACTTACAGAGAAGGCAAAGAACCTGCGTTTAGCAGTGACCATTGAGCAGACGATGAACTTGAGATAAATACGGGGCTGGAAAGTCTTATGGAAAGAGAAGAGGTTCTAATAATTAATCAAATTATTAAAAGCCGTAAATTACTCGATTACTGAGCAAAAACAATGCCCTTACTAAACTAAAACAAAAGACACCCCAAATCGTTAAGACCACAAACTTCAACATGATAAGCAGAAACAATACGCTCGAAATATTTATATGAAACCCAATGTTTTATAGTAACTTCGTAATAAAAACACTTCCGTACTAAAAACGTTGCGATATCATCACATAAGTTATTTAGTGTGGCTAGCCATGATGCTTAAAAAACCTGCGCATGAGCAACGCATCGTTTTTGTCTTCTTTTTTTTAAATATAGGCTTCATTAAGTAAAGCATGGTCAAGGTGGGCGGGTTACGAATTTGGGAAAATATTTGTGGTGAGGTCAGTTAATGGCCGTGGAAACTTATGTTGGTGGATACTAGATACTATTAATTTTGGGGTCCGGATGATAAATAGTATACCTACTTACTTTGTAGTTTGGCTAGAGACGAATTGTCAATTTATTAAAGAAGGTTTTTAAAAGAACTGTGATTGTAAATGTGTTATTATAATTAACATGCTTGCCTTACAATGTATTTTTATGGTTATTTAATATGGTTATCTATCATTCATCAACCATTTTTTTAACATTAATAGAGGTATTAATTTTCCAAAACCTACAAATATTGATTTTATTTTTTGTACCAATTATAATGACACTGCACTTCCAACGAGTATAATTAAATCAACTACGAACAACCCACACATAGTCACTCATCAACAAAATCTATACACAATCAATAGTTCTTCATTAAACCCAGCAAAATCTAAACAGGAAATAATTTCGTCTACTTCAGAGCACCTATACGACTTACAAATTGGTCACAAAAGCAATGATCTACGTTCCGCATTTTTAGATAATTACACTATTAACGTAACTGGTGTAATGGGTAAAAAAAAATAATTTGAAAAAAACCTAAGAGAGAAATGTACGCCCAATATTAATAGTTTAAACCTACACTACCGTCATTCGAATGCCCTATAGAACGTTCATGATCATTTGTGTTCATGTTCTCCTTTTATATAAAACTTAAGTTATAAATGAAACTGCTGGCCACGGTCCTAAATAATCTAAATCTGTTACCGGCCACGTCGCATCGTTAAGGTTGACAGAGGCAGCAAACGATTTCACGCTGGTCGCAACAATAGCAGAGAAAACAAGCAAGATCAACAGAAAAATTGCAATAGCAGCATTAAGGGACATAAACGTACAATACGTGTCATAGTGAATAAATTGCCTAACACTGATATCACGGACAGAGACACATGGGGCCAGTGAAGAGTTTACTCCACCTCTTTATCTTAAACCGTAAAAATATTCCATTATTACATTGCATTGCGAACCGTATTTATTAAATCTCAACCTGTGTGGGAGTCACGACGCCTCTTTTAAGTATTTAAACATCTGTAATGGTCGCTCCCTCATCGATACCGTCATCATTAACATTTAAGACAATAATGCCATTTGCTGTAATGTTTATTTTAGGTCTTTCCATAATATCATCGGTCACAAGGCCGCTGTCGAACATCAGTCACGCGTCATCAACGTTAACAGTAATTACCATTGAATAGGCACATGTAGACGATGACTAGAGGCACCCAAAGATCTGACAATGTTACAGTTACCTTGTCTTAGACCTCCGGGACAGAGCCTCAGGTATTATGGAACAATGGGACGACCTCTACACTTATCATTAACTTACGAATATACAAAATTAAATTCTTATAATGCACAGTAATATTCTCACGCGCAACTGAGAACATTTAACCAACTTGTATTAACCTTGAGGTTATTGAAGTTTTAAGTAGGAGAGAAAAAATTAAACAGTGCGGAAAGTCCAGTCCGAAAATAAATTGATTATATGCTTCAGAGTTCTGATATTGGAGATGGCCTTAAGACCAGGATCATCAGAAGTTATATTCTTGTTGTAATTACTGTGGGCTCGTTCAAAAGTGATCCGGTTTTCATTGTAGCAAGGTGATCGGCCAGTAATAATGTACAATTGACTGCCCAAAGACTTCCGGTAGTCTATCACCTTGTTGTCAATACAGGTATCTACGAGACGTGCGTCATCTTAACGTCTCGGTGCAGGTATTTCGACTCCTGTTTTATTCATATGAGTAGAATTTGAATTACAGCGGGTAATTTGCACGTCCTTTGAAATAAGCAGCAAGTGTGAATCGAGGTATTATTATATAGATAATTTTCAAATCTGATTTAGTTCCCATAGCACGCAACCGCATCAACTATGCAGAGCCTCACTTCTCAGTAGCCTGCTTATTGTTGTGCAACAATGCAATCTTACATCGATCTCAAGATGTATTGCACCTCATTTCACTCAAACCATACTGCAAATTTCTAACTAACCCCATCTAGGCAAGTTAACAGCAATTCAACATCTAATATTGGTTTTGCACAAATCATAGTGAAGCTATGGGAAAGAAACCGCACCGCGAGATTCCCGTGATTTTCCACCACGGATAAGATGCGTTCATAGATTTTCTGCAGTGGTTTCGCGGTCTAGCCACTGTTTATCTGTTAAGGAACTCAAATAAATCTATTGAGTAACGTAGCTAATGTTTTCTGTATGGAAGTCGTGACACTTAAACGTGGGGACTGGTCGCTTTTACCGATACAGCATCAAAAGTTTAACCTTCGTGTCATGGATTACTTGCACATTGTTATTTTGTTCGTGCCTTGCTTTATTTTCATAATTAACCAATGTGTATGTATTGTTAATCGTTTAATGTATACTTGGTGGAGTAGCAACTAGCAATCCAATGCTTTTGCATACGATAAGATCTGCATAGCTTACATGTTTCTTGTCCGAGCAATTCAAACGTACTTCATTGTTCACATCACACCTTCGAATTTCGATTTCATAACGAAGGTCGTCATACTTTGTAACTGGATCATACGAATGTAAGCATTGCCCATAAACCCATTAAATTCACTTTGAATTTGTAACGAGCGCCAATTGAATCATTAAAGGCTTGTACAAACGTAAATCGTGACCGATGTTATGCAAAACTCAAATCGACGACAATAGGAAGCATGCTGATCGAAAGTGATCTGTGCATTATACAGATTTTAGTAGCCCTAATTCGGAGTACGGACGTGGTTGTGATGTAATTCTACTTGCAGAATTTGGTACAGTTTTATTTCAAAACGTACCGATTAAGATAACTCCTTGGTGATTTGAAGTTTCTTAAATTCAAGTCTCTTGCGTATGTCGGTTCTGAAATTGTATCTATCAGAGAAAAAGACTGTCATCAACAGCGACACAAACGAAGTTTAAATCCTGTACCTACTTTGAGAGTACGCTTTCGAGGAGGAAAATGTCTTATCTTATCACAATCTGACCAAGACTATACAATTCCACTCAAATTGGAACTATGGTCAGACGCTCTTGACTCACGTCGCATACCACAAATAGCGAACCGAATATAAAACCTTTTTTTGTGCATAGACACACGTAATTTTCTCAGCATTTAAAAACAGTCGGTATATGTATCTCTGCATATTAGCATTCACCTCATTGGCTGAACTAATCTGGATTCTAATCCCGTTGCGACGTGGCGTCTACGGTATTTCCAGACACAGGTATATATTTTAAACTTAGATTATGTGCGAAACAAAGGTTTATCGTTTCCACAACATCTTTATCATGTCGACGCTTGAAATCTATGAAATGCTTTTCAAACAAAAGACGAAAGAGAACCTCTACTTCCTTACCAAAATTGCTGTAATTGCTATCTGGAAAAGCTTTTAGATTTCAATGTAATAATAATGTTTAATGCCTAGTTAGATTATCGTAATAGCAGCTTCTATAAGCGGTCTAAAATTGTGTAATCGTCATAATAAAAATAAGAATAACATTTTAATACAATTGCCTTATATGGCGTCTGAATGGACGCAAGTCATTCCAAATCATTTCCGCTCGATCATTCATTATGATTTAACGTGCCTGAAGTGTAAACAAATATTTAGTATGTAGACAATCCGACACTACAGAATGATAGATGCAGTTGTCACTATTCCTCTTTTGTGCCGCACCGTCGCTCATGCAATAAATTTTATAGGCACTTTAATATTTCGCAACTAAAAGAGCCAATATTCGCATGAATTTACATTTATTGTTCGAAGATTATGCATTCAACCTTGCGGTGTAATAGTCGAGTTGGTTAATCGCGGACGATTCGTTTATTTTTATGATTAGAGACGAAGGTACGAATAATGGTGAACTGAAGTGGAATGAAGACACCAGACCTTTAACGTCACATTAATAACCGTAGGATGTTCCAAGTCGTGAAGAGGAGTGATTGCCATCCGATCTGAACATCACGAAGTTACATTCGTGTTGTGCAAGCGTCGCTAAATGTTTCCAATTGTTGTGTGTTCAAACTGTTGGATAATCTTTTGGAAACTTGTTATTATACAATATTTCAAACGTTTCGATAGAATTTATATTGCTTCATTAATATCGGAGATGAGGATTGGTTGACCTTTGACGAAGTAAATCCCAGGACGATAATATACGATTTGTATAAATTAAATATTACATTTACAAGTACTATAATTTGCCCATTCATTAACCAATAAAATGATAAAAATCATTCTTACTACGCGAACTTTGACGTTTAAGTATGTTAAAAATTGCGACACCCTAATGACCCCATCGTCAAACCAATTTTATTCTATCAGCACTTTCTAATCAAACCATTATTTGTTAACAGTTCAAAGACTGATGGACATCAAGAACCGACCTCGCATTCCAATCCCAGATGAAGACCCATACAGCATCGCCAGTTCCAACGCCAACGGCTCGGGATCCAGCGGTAGTTCTGGAGGCTACGGAATCAATGGACACAACGGTATCAATGGACAAAACGGCGTCAATATCAACAATGGACACGGAGTGGTAGCTGCCACAAGGGAACAGCTGATGATGCAAATGGGACAGAGGAGAGGAGAAAAGCCTCCGAAACTACCACCCAGGGAGAATGGCTATGGGCCTGCTGATATTCCCAAGGTACGTGGATACAAAGTGAGTTATCGATTTTGGTGACCTTTTGCATGCCTTTGCACCTTGCATGTTAAAATTGTCACTTTTAGAAGTTTCAGGAACGAGATGTTAAATCCTGTACTACAATGCATGACAGAAAAGCAATACCAAATTATATAAACTGTAACCATAAAATAAATTCCTCCAGACCGTATTTCGGCCACGGCGGCCAATCTCAACGGAGACTAGCCTTCGGCGCGGGAGATATTAGTGCACAAGTGTGCGCGCAGACACAGGTGCACTCCCTCTTCCCTCACTCTCATTGACCGATGGGACGGCAATCCGACACGACCGGAGAGAGATCAGGCGCAGGACCAACGGCTTAACGTGCTTTCCGAGACACGGGGGTATCACACCGCCAACTTCCGAACTCCGGGCTGCTACTAAGAAATAAACTGTAACCATAACATGATTCTGAACCCTCGTAGCGTAGAATTTATTGTCGGTAACCTATAAAAAAAAAATGAGCTTTTTCATAGAAAGTGAAATTCCATACATTTGCACCTACACGGTCCAAATGTACCTATGGAACAGCATTTTTCTTTTATAACTGCCGAAAATTTTCAATTCAAATGTTCAGAATCGTGTACTGAATCCATGATAACAGGTTATGCAATGATGTCCCTGCCAGCCTGTATAGTTACTGTGGTATTCGATAAACAAAAAGCTGTTTTTGCTCCCGTAGGTATCGTAAAAGACGACTTTGATGTAAACAGCAATAGTCTTTTGTCTGGTAACAACAACATACCTACTTCGATTAATGCCTTCGAAGCGCAGTAAAGCAATATCCCTTTATGACCATTTATTGCGGTTTTCTTGTACGCTATATTTTCAGAAGTGTACTTTTATGGGCAGATATGATGAGCACAATGTATTTAATCAACTCAATGGTAAAATTAAAGTCAATAAACATGTAGCCGAGTTTCTCGAACGAAAATTATCGCAAAATGAATGTGACCAATTTTCAAATGCGCTGCTGTGATTGGTTGAATAGTTTATCAACAGCCAATGGCATCAATGGAGAGCAGTGATGGCCAAATGGTAAAGGCCGCGACTTACGAGTTGTAGGTCGTAGGTTCGAGCCCAGACAGGCGCTTTACTTTGTGTAAATTATTTCATCACCACTGCTCTCAAAACGGTGAAGGAAAACATCGTGAGGAAACCGGCATGTCCTAGAACCAAAAATTCGAAGACATGTGACATCTGCCAACCCGCACTGGGCCCGTGGTGGATTACGGCCCACTCCCTCTCACCGAGAGGAGGCCTGGTGTCCCAGCAGTGGGAACATTATAGGCTGATTATGTAATGGCACCCACCCACTGCTGGGACACATCAGCTTATGCCCCTCAGCTATTGCAAAAAAAAAAACAACATAAAACGCAAAGTCACTGCAAAAGCCGGTAGCAAGGACACGTGTAGGAATACAATTCCATTTTCAATGGCTTATTTTAAAAGTTTCGCCCTTCGTAAATTAATTTAATAGGATATGATTTACGAGGCCTACAGTTTCATGATTGAATAATAATAAACTTGAACCCTCAAGTTCCATTTCGATATAAAAGGTAAAGTGCGGTTGCGCATCGACAAAGTAATTTCCGAAGTGAAAATTGCATTACAAATTATTTTTTTATTGTTAAGTTTGTGCATCAAGGGTAGGTACTTTTGAGATGGCATGGCTATTTTTATTACGATAATTTACATGTAATTCTTGTCTTATAATAAACATCCTACCGCTTGCGTCTGCGCTTGTGATCTTTGTATATTTTATGCCGCTGATTATGCAGGTTCTTTTAGATGTTTTTTTTTTACTTTTATTTCTTTTTAAGAGCAATTTGTACATTTCCGTCGTCTCCAAGTGTTGGCCGCGACAAAATGTTATATCAATAATTGTCGTATAAAGTCAACAATTTTAAACTTGTATGCGCTGGAATCGTTTCGTAAGATGTTTATGTTATTATTTTTCCATAGTACAATAATATTTTCTATATTCAAAATATATAATTTCGCGTGAAGTGAACCACAACACCCACAATATTATGTTTATTATTCCCAAAAATTCCGATAAGAAATAAGTCAACCAAATTGAAAGCTATTAATCTTTGTTAACCCTTAATGCACATTTGACAAAACCAAAGAATGTAAAGGCGCGCAAAGTGATAAAGATACGATTTATGCAAATTGAAATGCAAAAATTTCTCCGTATAAATAATGGATGACGACTGTAATCGGCAAATAAGTCACATGTGAAATATGCCTCGTTCCTTAATACGACTTTATCAATCAAGTCCAAATCAGGATCTTACGTCAGCTTAACATTTTACATTCTCAAACATATTCCAAAATAATTACCATACAGTGCACTTAAAAGGACAAAAAATTATTTAAATCAACGGCTAAAATCCCCAGATGATTTCGAATTCCAATTATCCTTATCCATTCTTTCATTAAGTGCTATTAAATATCTGCTGGATTTAGAAATATATCGATTTGGCGACCTTCCGTATTTGGTTCCACATTAGCCTCATTGTCACTTTTAGTATTATCTTGTTTATTCTGCAAGTCATTTATTTTTCCGTCACCATCAAATTGGCTTTTTCTGTAACACTATAGATCACATTTATCATTTGATTGTATTTAAAATAGATTGCATAGTGGATACAAATTCGATATAATGCGAATCAAATGGTAATAAATTAATCTAAATACACCATTATTACTTCATGCAGAACCAACAAATTCTTAGAACAATTTGAAGCACCATTTGTTTGTCCAATAATAAATAGGTAATCAATATTATTACCATGTAACTCACACATCAAATAATAATCCAGGGTTGTAAGTTGGCTGTCATGTACTCATCTATTCACTTCAGTAGTTCTTTCTTCCTCGACAAAATGTATTCATCCATCATTGCGTAAATCAAGTCTCAAATCATAACAATTGTAAAGATATAAACATCGAGGGAGGTGAAAGTTCAATCCGATTAACGCCTGTCGGTTCCGACTTGTTGTCAGATAATTGTGGACATACGCTATCGCAACTGTGTGGAGTGGAAGTGGACAATGGTCGGCCCAGCGGGAAAGATAACCCTGACGTATCTTACATCTCATCGCCTCCCAAGATAAATGATAGCGTCTACATAGTACAGTCGCGTCGGCTTTTACTCTTTTATTGGTTTACCTAGTCTTTGCTTCTGACACCATACAAATGAACAATGTCCTTTGTGTGTCTGTTAAGCTTCAGTTCTATGCTTGCTAGGTGTTTATTAAGAAAATATACTGCGTGAACCGATATGTCTTGCCAGGGTGGTTTCCATAACCTTTATTTGATAAGATCCTGTTCCTATGAGTTTTATATATCATGATTCGTTGTTTTTTGATGCCGTCTTTGGTTCGTTACAAGGTAAAAGATTGTACGGCGCCCACACGTTCATATTATTGCATCTGATTTTTCCTTCGTGTTTTATACGTGAATTACTTGCTTTTACATGTTCTTAGGCGCAAGTTGTGTTGTTTAGTGGACATATTACAATGTAATTGCGTTCTGGGTGTTCCTCTAGGCGCAATCTGCCTCTCATGTCGCCAGAAACGTTTTAGAATATCTAATTCAAAACTTTACGAAGCTGGTACATTTATTCCGGACATACAAAAATGCACATGATGAAAATATTTATGGTTTTTAAATATTTCATTGTTTTTAAGTAAGAATGTGTACGATACAAGCCCTATTGTATATTTTTAATCAATATGTTTGTTATTTTTTTCACAGCCTGATTATGACGACATAGAAGGACACGATGGACGCGTGCCAACACAGTTCCCAAGAGGGAAATCAGATAAGGGCAAAGACAACAAGAAATACGGTGAGTGCTACCATACGCTGTTATGAGTTAAAAAACTCGATAAATTTCAGAGATCGATAGAAAAAAATTAAGGAATAGAAGCAATTTCACAAAGGGTCTAACATAAATAGACACTGTAAATTTAAAGAACAAACAAACGACGAAATCTATCAAGATACAAACTAAAATCCTACTTTTACTTCAGCTCCAAACTATTTAAAGTCCACTAAATCTCTCCATTACACTACAAGAGTCTAATTACGTTCAGTTGCCCCGTTCATAGCTTACCAGACTTCAATTAACTTTCCCATTCTTGAAACAAAGGTGATGGAAGCAAAAAACAAACAGACAAAATTCAGCATTAATTGCTTGGACAATATAAATTCTCCAGGTAGTATCACGATGTTCTGTCTTGCTGAATGGGTAATAACAGTATTTAAAAGGCAGAGGTGCAGGCGCCTACATTGAGAGCGGCCTGCGGATCGCCTGCCGAGTTTGGTCATTACTTTGGTCATAATTCCTTAGTAATGGACAAATAAGTTCAACTGATAGCAGAGTGCGGCTACTTAGTGATTTTTCGCCGACAAATATTTGTGGGTTCTTTTTCTGTCTGCGTTAGAATTTGCTATCGATGCTCTATTGTTGTTTTTATTTTGCGTTCTTGATCTTTTATTAGCCCAATATAAATGTTAGCTCATACTAAAGCTAACTGTATTACTAAGTCTCCGGTACCAACTACCTGTCATGAATTTACAAGAAATTGCATTTTATATAATTTGAGTCGACATTTATCAATTCATTACCACACTGCGAGTAAATTACAAAACTTTCTATTACATTTCACAACGTCCAATCACAAAGATATTATTTACCACTAGTGATATTAGTCAAGCAATCACCGTCCTTTGCGACCACAGCTGTCCATTTTGAACACGGCATAGTTGACAATGCAATGGATTTATGAATGCGAGTCGCAATTTATACAGCAACGTTGCAAGTACTAGCAAGTGTGAACCTTTATATCAACATCTCTAGCCGGATCATCATTTATAAACCCATGTCCACGCAAATAGTGATTTAAAGCAATATTTATAAAATATGGAATATGGACTTAAGGTTATGGGCACAATGAACTGAAATGAATGATGCTTTTTGATGGGTTTGGGATAAAAACTGATATACAGGGGTTGTTCTTGAAGAGATTGCTGATATGGAAAGCAACAGATTCTGTGCATGTACAATAGTAGACAGTTTGAAAAATAACATGGATAGTTTTTTATTTATTTTTATCTCTATAGTAACTACGATTGAAGATCTAATTATATTAAGTTATTAAAAAGAACAGTAACAAAAATAATATACGCATAAACGGAAAGATAATTCATGATGTAAATTCTTAACAGTACGCTTTTAGTCGCCATAGAAATTGCGCCTCCAAAGTGGAATTTTGTGTTTCTAAGAAACTTTTTGTTCTCAAAAGGACAGGCGAGTACCTAGGTAGTGTATCAAGGGCATGGCCATACATCACAGATTACAAGGGGACACTTACTCAAACACCACAAGCACCGTCTTAAAAGGAGTAGATACTATTTAAAATATTAAGAGTTAATATCAACCCGACAAAGAGCGAAGTCTCTTTTGAAATATGAGCACAGTTTACGTTTGCATACACACAGTTATAGGACGTAGGTAGACATATGAGTTCGAATTTTGAAGCGTTTTGTAAATGAATTTCGCGCAGTATCAGATACATAGGTAGCTCCGTTCTCCGTTCACGGATTCCTGACTCTCAATATCGAGTCACGTTTGACGCATTCCACATCCGATACGGCTGATCGGATATGACGTTTATGGATCGCATTCGCAGGTTTTAATTTGAGAGCACTTGCTTTCCATTCATAAGAAGAGATCAGTGCAGAGGTTATAAGCAGACAATGCCCCAGTGTCGCAACCGGCGCTGGCATTTCGGCGTATCCTTGATATTTGAATCGTCGGTATTTGGAACGAACCAGGCGTAGGATGCGGAACATGAGACATAGCGTGCATGCGTTCCGTTTTATAGACGAATGTGTTCGCAGTTTCTAACATAAGAATAGGTGAACGATTACCATGTTATGTAAAGACTCGTTTCCAGGTACTAACACGTCTATTGGTGCTTGTTTGCATGTAATGTGATTTCAGTATTTTTTATTTTGTTTTCAGATGATCCTTACTACTGTGGTCTGCGAGCGCGGGTGCCAAACTTCGTGAAGACTAATGGCGCAAAAGTTTTACCGGCGATGACTGAGCGTCTGACTCTGAAGGAGGCTCCAGTGCCCAGCAAGCGTTATAGCGTGGCTCACGCCCACCCTGGCCCATTCCCACCGCACATGGCGCCGTTTGCGCACGCTCCCATGCCGCCACAGGCTTTGTGGCACGCCCGTTCTTACGAGAGCGGAATCGGTGCGTACGATCGTCTTCCTAAAAAAGAGAAGCTCATGTTCCAATTCTATCCGAACAGGGACAAACGGCTGCGACCCCTCGTGATCCAGCAGCCGCGCTAGTGTATATACAGACTAACCCCGCACTTTAATTCCACCGCCTCAACGCGGACTCTTCGCTCCAATCTTGGTATTTAAACTTTCTGTTATATTAGATCGCTTCGCTTGGTAGCACAACTCGCCTGTAAGCTTCGTTTCTACACTTTCCACACTTCTGAGTTCATCTCCCGCATTCACCAAGTATCAAAATTATTTATCATATCTATACTTCTTTCTTGACAATCTTGTCAAATCTTGATTCTTCCAAATTGCGAAATTTACATTTCGAAAGCTTTGCTATCATCCTTAAATCTAATTTGCAAAAGCACTAGTTTCCCAGATTAGGCATCAAATTTAAGAACTACTAGGACAAAACTCCCTTGCCGCGTTGATCCCTTATGTGTAACTAAAATTACGTCGTTTCTTTAATAACCCACCCTGTTGCTTATCCCTAAAGGTTTGTAACATCTCTACTAACTCCGCTAAGCACGACGATCGTATGTTAGTCTACAATTTAGTTCCCTGAATAGTGCTGAGTAATATAGGAGGACCTGGCAAGCAGACTCTTAAACAAAATTAATTTAAAGATATGTACCTATAAATAATCAGCCGTCTAAAATGTTGGTGATGATATTAATTGCAGACGGAGAGCAACACTATGATCCATACGCGCTGTACGGTCGCCTGCCCATGCCTGGACGTGGCTTCCCCCCACCCCCCGCCCCGCACGCGCGTCACATGTTCATTGGAGAGTGGGACTAGAGTGCGAATCACCCGACACCTGGCAACTTAACTTAGAACTTAGTAAAGGATACTGTCAAATCGAAATAGTGAAGTCACAATACATTTTGGTGTGATTTGTTTAAATGGATGACTACATCATTTTTGTTAAATGAAGAACAGAATCATGTAACCAAAGATTGAAGTGTATTTTTTTACTGGTTTAAGGGTGCATGAAAACGAGCATGAAATTAAAAATTGATGTGACAGTATCTTGTAAAAAATCTTACTTAATGTTGTAAATATTCCAAGATTTGTAAAATAAAACGAATTTAAAATTGTGTTTTTATTGATGATACAATTATTTACTTTTGTATGAGGAAAGCAATGGATTATATTGCTTTAAGAGGTATTGCGTATTATCGAGATTTCTAGTATACATTTTTATGTAATTCTATAATCAACTTATATTTAAGTAATACATTTAGCATAATATAATAAAGTAATCAACTTTACCAACATGTTAGTAGTAACGTATTTAACTGAATATTGTAAAAAAAAACTTAGTTTAAATTAATTAAACCTATAAGTTAACTATCACTGCCAATATTTAACGATTTGCATGTTCAATGTCATCACAATGTCTTGTCGTTAAAATATTTTCTTTTTTATAATATTTAAGTGGCAATCCTAGTCAAAACAGGGTTGGGAAATTTTAAAACGATTAGGGAGATTGAGATATTTTTGTTATTTTATTTATAGCGATCTTCAAGACGAATCTTTATCAAAAAGAAATGCATGGTCTACTTCACGCAAATTACTAGCAGAATCACATCATACATACATACATAAACCCACGCCTCCTTCCTATGGGGTAGCAGAATCACATTGGAACTTTACTAAGGGGTGTTTTTCTTTCTGGCAATAAAACGCAATATTTATTTGAAATTTAAAAACAAATACATCACGATTTATGGGACCTTACTATTGCCTTTCGAAGCATCACATATTGTTAATATTTGTTATTTGTATGTAAATGGCATATTATTGAATTCTAATTAATGATTAGGTTAAAATAGGAATTCAATTTTAGATTTAATAAATACTTTTGTAAATAAATCTCTTCTTTAATATTGTTTTATATTCTATATCCATGTATTTCCTGATATATTTCTCCAATACTCAATTATCATAATAATTATGATCTAGCTATGTAGATTACGTTGACAATTTAAATGTAATTTATTGTCACAACTATTTTTAAGATTTTAATATTGTTGTATATTTAGATACTTTTTGTATTATTCGTAGCACATTTAGTGTTATTATAATTTTATCCGATATAAAGTAACTTTAAAATAATATCCCCAAAAGAGCTATGTTGTGTACAAAAGATAGCTCCTTTAACTGGATCTTATTTTAACCGCTTCTAAAACTGATATGTAGCTACAAAAATTCGGAGGTGCTACACAGGTTACCATAAAATATTGTATCTTATGCATTATTGTAGATAATTATAATGATACTTACTTTTTAGATGAGAATATACACGTCAAAAAATGAGTATTTTTCGAAATCAAAGATAGAGGAAAAGAGATGGCGATTAATAAAATAAATGTATTTAAAATAGTTATGATCTATTGTGAAGATGTACATTATTATAAAGATGACCAAGAACTTACAGACAGTTTCAATTAGATAAGTACAGCATTTTTTATTGATACACCGAACGGTGATTTTTTAGAAGACACGATTAACTCTGGCACGATGTAAAATACTGCTGCTATTGCGAATTTAAGTAATATAACAACAACATCCACTTGTATTGTATAGCATTGGGTGTTGGTTATCGAGTAACCTATCATAAGGAAGACCGTTTATGAGTAAATATACAATTATTTTAATAATACTTTCGTTTCATTGGATATTCTTACCAGTTTTATATGATCCACTTTAACGATATCAAAAAAATTTGAAATGCTTTATATCCTACAATATTCATACAGCTATAAGGATATTAACTATGCTAAAAGTTACCATAATTTGAATGCCATCAGAATACCTACCAGAAAATACAATAGTCTCATACATCGTTTGAAACTCCTAAGGCCTTTTATATTCACCAGCACCAATCCATTTCTTAATCAAATACTTAATGTACTTTCTAGCTTCTTTCAGTTCTTCAGGATCTTTAGACCTATCGGAAAACAAGTCTCTGCAATGAGACGATAAAGGTATAATCTTAGCTGGTGCGTCATATGAAACGTCTTCTAACACTCCAAGTCTGTGATATGGATCCAAGTCACCATTAACAAAAACTACATTCGTAACATTAGGTTTCAAGCCGCCATACATATCATTAGTACGCTCAATGCCTTCATCAATTCTTCTCTCATCAAACTCTTCACCAAAACATTTAGTACACAAACTGTAGAACCATTCCACAGGAATATTATTGGTGAACGGCTGCTTTTCCGAAGAGCTACTTTGATAGTAACCAAATTCTGTACAAGTTTGGTAAGTCCAAGACATAGCCCAGTCAATGTCTCTTATGGCTTCAATCATTTCATCGAAATCATAATTAAAGCAACTGTTTTTCTTGCTCCATAAATCAATTTCATCATCTTTCGAAGAATTTACGTGTAAAGTTTTGATTACGTTATCACAAAAATTCTTAATACTCTGAGGGGTACCATATTGAGCTTCGTACATAAATTCAGAAGTTTTGTCCAAGAAGAATAACTGCATATTTTCTGGTTTGTTCATGTCTGTACTCTTACAAATCTCTTCCTCTTCCTTAAGCTGGGCAATACCATCACTGGTTTTAAATAATTTGTCATACCTGTTAAATACTTCCGTTATTTTATCATAACATCCTGGCGTTCCATGTTGTTCGAAATCATCAGCAACATTTTCTAAATATTCGTAGAAATCTTTCTTTGCTAGAACTGGTGCACTGCTAGCGACAGCAGCATTGACTAGTTCAGGGTAGAGGAGTCTCATCCAAGCTGCTAAGTTCCCGGCGTAAGAGCCTCCTACTACAACAACTTTTGAATCGTTGTATTTCGGTGACATTTGAATTTCTTCAAGTAATTTTGCTATATCTGCAAGAGCTTGTCTAGAACTAAGATAAGCCAAGTTTTCTGTGCTCAATTTTTCGAGAGGCTTGCTTTTCCCATAATATCTATGTTCGGCTAAATACATAGCGCCATTGGTTTCTTTTGCTAGCTCGTACAGTATTCCAGTTTGAAGAAATACTTCACTAGCTGCACCTTCTCCGTTGATGAACAAGTATATTGGTCCTTTTGCTTTCCAGAATTCAAGTCTTTCGAAATACCTCATCTTCCACGTCCTGACCTCGGATTCGTTAAAATGGTCTAATGGCTGTTCGATCCACATTTTAGTAATTGGGGATACGTCTAGCAATCCCACCGTAGAGGTTAGTTCTTTCAACAATAATCTGTATCCATTTCCCAGGCCTGATATTCCGAATGCGTTTGAGAAATAGAAACATGAAGATAGTATAATATTTAGTTCGGCTAAATACATTGTAGTGAGGCCGCAGTTGCCTGCAACCGCAACGTGCAATGATTACTGGCTTTTATGAGGTCGTTGTGTAATCGTCGACAATGCATGCTATTTGGAACGAGCGTAATGTATATTTTGTATATCACTAGACTAGAACCACATGCGGGTGCTAAATTCAAGCGAATGATTATGTCTCTCCTGTAGTACGTCTGATAATGCAATCAACTGCAGTTAAGGTAATTAGTTAGGTTAAAAAAATATAATTTTACGGCTATTAAACTTCGTCAGGAGAATACGCAGCGTACGCGCGTATTTTCTTGTGCTGTAAAAATTTCAATTCGGTGATAATGATAGCTCAAAACTCAAAGCATTTCTTCTAAATAAACCAATCACAGGCACTTTTGAACTGTCAAGGTTTCGGTAAGTCAAAGAGATGCAGGTAGATGCCCCTTCCGAAGCGTAGTAGGTAGGTACCTATGGAGAAGAACTGGCAAGAAAATCCATATACACTCTTTTAAATCAAAATATGGTTAAAAAATATTGGTTTTATGATTCACGTGAGAACGATGCAGAACGCTAAAAGCGTCCTTAATAAAAAAAAGACAATTCAAATATTTTATTTAATTGAACTAAGCCGTGGTAGCTAAGAGATGACCAGTCCCTACTGACGGCGCCCGTTCACGAACATGACGCATGGATTAGAACCATTTAGCTCAACTACTTCGAATGGAGCTAAATGATCCAACACATGCGCCACCATCAGCGAGACATTAGATTGAGCATGACATACATTCAGCCGCCAGGAGTGCCAGGACCCATTCAAGTTAATTAAAGATGTAGGTACCCAGTAAAAGGTAGCTTTAAGTAAGTAGGTAATAGGTGCAATTTATACTTGGCAAAGACAGTTTTAAAAATCTGCATAAGCTATACAACATTTAGGTATTAGTAAGGGCCTAAGGGGGTTACCCCCTTACTAATAAACGTTGTAGGTATGGCGTCTGTTTATTGTTGCTTTATACAAATGGGATGTTTATGTTGTCACATAATGTGCACAAAACTAATATAATTAACCTATTAATATTTATAATTCCTCCATGGAGAACCTACCTAACACCACACTAACACTGAGTGGCACACAATCCAAAATGGTTGACATCGCCGCACGCCGCCATCGCTGCATCGTCTCGTTACCATAGCAACGCATCAACAACAAATCTAATGCGCCGGTCGACAATTCGATACACTTGACCCGGTTTGTGAAAAAAAAAATTAATTACTTGGTATTGTTATGGATTTTTCTGAGGTTAGTGCGGGGTGTAAGAGGTCAGACGCCCCTCGGCCTGTATCCAGAAGAGGTTATCGAGAGTACACAAATACAGGCTCAGCTGTGTCTAGGTAAGTCCTAGTGCTAAGCTTGAATTTTAGATAGATCTTGCTTTTTATTTCGCGACAGTACGTGTGATATGATATGGGAAGTGCGTTTTATTACTAATGTGTAGATTAGGTAATAGTTAGGTACTTTCGGGTGCCTTTTGAGTATCTACAGTTTTCTTAGTGTCCATTTCAATACTACCTACTTATTAGGTAGGTATTCGTAGTTTCAATACCTTCATACAACGGTACTGTAGGAATCGAACTATACTGTATTTGGCAGTATGCCATATTAACTTCTAGCCTTTTTTGATAACGCGGTAAAACGTTTAAAACTTTATCAATATCATAGGTTTTCACGCCATCTTTTCCTATATACCTGACACGTGGAAAGCAGTCACACCGCCACTTAATTACCGCGCATCGGTAATTAGGTATGATGATGATCATAATAAGGTGGACTCCTTCACTAAAAACTGGTCCTTAGTAGCTTTAAGAGGGGATGGGGCCTGCGAGGAATTAGAAAAATAGGTATTTGAAGAAACTACTGCCGTCGCCTTACCTTAAATCTGCCCCCGTAGTATGTGATATGACAGCTGCAACTCAGACCGAAATTAACACAAAAATTTTGACGAGATCGACATTTCGTATTCCCCTTTTTTCTCCTCGAAAACTGAGCCGATTAAATTATTTTTTACATTAACATTTTAAGAAAAAGTACGTTTAGGTTCCAAACTTCTTTTTTTATGTTAAAAACTTTTTTAATTTTTCTGGTAGTCCTCTAATCACGGCGGTAAAAATAGGGCATTTTATGTAATTTTTAGAGGGTCATATTTTCTTTACTAATTAGTTGCTGAAAAAAAGAAAATGACAGGGACGTGTTTACAGCAGACTATGAGTTTTTGGAAAAAAAATATATTGCTCTAGAGGCATTATTCAGGAAGAAAAAAGGGGAATACATTTGTATGGAGAATCGCACGCCCTGTTCCCTCTTAAGAGCGTAGACGGGCTTAATTTTTTCCATACAAACGTATTCCCCTATTCTCTTCCTGGATAATGCCTCTAGAGTAATCATTTTTATTTATAAAAATCTAGGTTTATTGAAGGCATGCCCCCGGTATTTTTTTTTTTTTTAATTATTACAAAAATAAATATGATTTTCCGAAAACCTAAAAAAAATGCCCCGTTTTTACCTACGTAATCAGACGACTACCAAAGAAAATTGAAAAGTTTTTAAGATAAAAACAAATGATAGGGGCATAGATCTATTCTTCCTTTAAATTTTGATACCAAAAATATTTTAATCGGCTTAGGTTACGAGGAGAAAACAGGGGAAATACGAAACGTCGATCGGTCATGGTTTTTTCTAGGTAAAATCGTTCTGAGCTGCAGTTGTCCCTATCGCACTCTACGGGGCGAGACGAGAGAGAGAGAGACGGCAATAGTTTCTTCAAATACCTATTTCTCAATTCTCGCGCAGCCCGTCTACGCTCTTAAGGCGCTACCTCAAAAATAAATCGTAGCCACTAGCGACTGATCTAGGTACTAAGCGAGTGAAAGTGATGCAATTACTTTTGAAACGCAAAAGAAGAGAGATGGCTATAATGTGCGTGCGCTCGGAATAAAACGACGTATGTGCCAAAACGAATTTACCTACTCCTTTTTTAACAAAATAAATAAATAAAATTTAAAACTACTTTGGGTAAACTTTGATATGATAATTCTCTGTTTTAAAGTAAATTCCATTGAATAACTCCTAGGCGTTACGCCGTGATGTCGAAAAAAGTAAAAAAAAATAGATATAACTTTGCAATTTTTTTTGTATCGAGAAAAATTCATTGAATCGTGTATTCCTTTTACATTATACTAGATACCTAACTAGACCAAAGAGTCAAAAAACATATACCAAAATGTTAAATCCCTATTCCACATACTTAACAAGTTACACGAAATAGAAAAACCACATTTTTTCAATATTATTATCACCATAATTAGAGCGAGGGCCTTTGCCATGGAGTGGGCACCGCGGCCTTTTATCCATAATATTGTAATAAGAGACAATCAAGCATTGACTTATATATTACTAGCGTACAATCAAGTGTCAAACAGATAAAAACACCTGTCAATCATTTAAAATAAAAAATTGTTTTATTTGGCCCACTTACCAAGTCATCATTTCAGAAGTAGCACGATGAGGCCGACATCAGCGTATCGAGGAAGCACGGCGTCGCGGTTGTCCACGGCTGGGTTCGGACCGGCGCCGCCGACAGCCAGCCGGCAGTCCACCGCCATGACTGGATTTTCTATGGTAAGTCGTTTTACCTGTGCCTTATCGTAATGACGTTTTGCCATGCCACTGGGAAAACTGACAAAAGCATTTGCATAATCATGTTCCCACTGCTGGGACACAGGCCTCCTCTTTTCGAGAGGGAGTGGGCTGTAATCTACCACGTGCGGATTGGTAGATGTCACCATATCTTCAAACTTTTAGTTCTAGGGCATGCCGGTTTCTCACGATGTTTTCTTTACCGTTTTGAGAGCAGTGGTGATGCAATTATTTACACAAAGCAAAGTGCCTGCATGGGTTCGAACCCACGAACTACAACTCGTAAGCCGGGGCCGTTACCACTGGACCACCACCAGTGATAAATCTGAAAAAAAATACTAGTAACAATCTGGTCAGCTTTACTATTAGATTGACGACAAAATAAATTGAACCATTGCTTGATGCCGTTGGCGATTATGCTACATGACCACACGTGTATCAAGACCATCCACATACATTTTCCCCCAGATCGACAGACCAATAACACAGCAAGGAATATCAGGCCTACGCACAGGTACCGCCCGAGGGTTCCGTACTCGCCAGCTCCAAGACAAGCGGTATTGGGAAGAGCTGATGCAAGTGAAGGTCAGAGAGATGAAGGCAGAAATATCCAGGCTGAGTGAGCAGGCAGATGCGGGAGAAAGAGAGAAGTCCGCTAAGAAACATTACGAGAAGAGGGTGAGGGAGTTGGCGTTGGAACTGACTGGTTAGTACTGGTGACATAAATTTAATGTAACGTAAAAATATTTCCCGCAGAAGTAAGCAAGGGAACATACATATTGTTACGAGCTTCGGGTTCGTGACAATAAAATCTGCCGATTTTATAATCAAAAATAACAATTTATTTTTACAACACTAATTACAACTCAAAACAATAATTAAAAGAACACAATCACACTACTGATCACTCTTAATTCGCACTTGAAGATCGCTTAGATGTTTTCGCTCTTGTCGCTTTATCCAAACTGTGTCGGTCGTCGCGCATCCCGGCCTTATATAGTGCCGCAGATAGTTCTAGAACCTTCCATTGTAGAAACATCTAGAATGTTCGAGTACATACCGGCCCCGACCGACTAGGTGTCGATAGTTCGAGAAAGTTCTACAAAGTTCTAGTATCGAATTTTCTAGAACGATCGTGACTCGACTAGTTCTGCTACTCGATACTAGATGGCGCTAGTGGTAACTACTGTCAACATGTACCAGGCATTAATTGTGGCGCGCAACACTGCCCCCTCCTAAGACATGCTCGTCCCGAGCATTATCAGCCCCATAATAACGCGCCAGTCGGTCCACATGGACGATCTTAGGAGTACCTCTTGCACCTTTCTGTATCCGGTAGGTTACGTCATTGATCTTTGTCACAATCCGGTACGGTCCGTCCCATTTAGCTTGAAGCTTAGGAGATTTCCCTTTGCTGCGGACTGGATTGTGCAACCACACTAGTGAACCTTCGTCGAACCCTTTATTGTTCATTTTGCGGTCATAACGGGTTTTCATCTTTTCAGACATTTGCTGGCCCGATTGTCTGACGTGCTCATAAATGTCATTCATTTTGTTCCGCAAGTCATTCGCATAATCGGTTATACTGCGTGGGGCATCAGGTGGTGTTCCGGTGATCAGGTCTGCAGGCAGCCGTAATTCCCTTCCAAAGTTTGCGAAAGCTGGTGTCACCGATGTACTTTCGTGAACAGCACTTCGATATGACAACAAAAACGGTTGTATGTGCTTGTCCCAATCTCGTTGCCGATTTTCCACAACTTTGGCTAGGTACCTCTCCAATGTCTGATTAAATCGTTCCACCATTCCATCCGATTGTGGGTGGTAAGAAGTTGTTCTCGTTTTATGAGTACCCATTACTCGGCAAGTTTCCTGAAATATTTGGGACTCAAAATTCCTTCCCTGATCGCTGTGAATCTCTAAGGGTACTCCAAAACGGCAGAAGACTTCATGGACTAATCTGTCTGCAACTGTCGAAGCTTCTTGATTTGGAATGGCGAAGACTTCCGGCCACTTAGTGAAGTAATCCATCACAACCATAAAATACTTGTTACCACATTCACTTTCCGGAAACGGCCCCGCAACGTCAAGGGCTATCCTCTCCCATGGTGCACCAACATTGTACAATTTCAATGCACCTCTACTACGAGTCTGAGGTCCCTTTACAGCTGCACAACTTGTACATTTGCGACACCAGTCCTCGACATCGTCCCGACAGTGGACCCAGTAAAACCGTTCTCGTATCTTCAGAAGAGTCCGTTTTACTCCCAGATGACCTCCTGAACAACCATTATGGTACAGCTGTAGAACATCCGGTACTTGAGCTTTAGGGACAACCATTTGCAAATGACAGCTGTTTCCCCGAGCATTTTCCCATTTACGGCACAGGACTCCATCCTGCATCACCAAGCTGTCCCATTGGGCCCAATAGCTTTTTGTGATCGGACTCATCGCTGAGACGTCGCTCCACCTGGGCTTAGGAGCTCCGGCTTTCATCCACTCCAGAATCGGCTTGATGTCCGAATCTTCCTGCTGTGCACGTTGTAGGATTTCCTTCCACTCGTTGCTGAGGTCTGTCCTGAGCATCCTCACAGGTACCACTTCCTTCCCCTTTTGCCTAGTACCATGCTTGCGGTCTTCAGGACAAGGTCTTCTTGAAAATGCATCTGTGTTGCCATGAGGTTTCCCGCTGCGATGTTTGACCACAAAGTCGTATTCCTGCTGCTGCTGGGCTGTGCTGTTAGCCGCACTTCTCTCTGGAGACCAGACATCATCCCTTTCTGCAATTCGCTTAGGGCAACTGGATCGAAGGTGGCCCTTTTCCCCACAGCCGTAGCACCTAGGGCTGTACCTTCTATTACGATCGCGAACTGTAGCCGCTACAACCTCCCTGACGCGATGGGAACGATGATCCTGCCGCACAGCTTCCACCTCCAGTGCATGGGCCAAGGCGTCCTTAAGCGTCCCGTGGTGACCGAGCCTCACAGCAACTCTCACTTCAAGGTCACGGATGCCGTCGATGAATGCCTGCACCAGGTTTCCATCAATAAGCGCAGGTACAGACTGGTAAGCTTTGCGAACCAGCTTCTCCACTTCAAGGGCCCACTGCTGCAGGTTTTCGTTACTGCGTTGTACGCGATCCTTGAGCTGCGCACGAAACACGTGTTCCAGGTGAGCGTCGCCATACCGAGCCTCCAATGCCTCAAGGAGCTGCTCGTAAGTCACTTCCTTACCGAGAGCTTCCAGAACGGTTAAGGCCTGGTCACGCAAGCCTAGGGTGAGGGCAGTCATGGCCTGACTTTTATTCCACCCGTTCGCCTTCATGACAGCCTCAAACTGGATTTTGTAGGCCGACCAGGAAGAAGTTCCGTCGAACGGTGGCACTTTGAATCCACGTAGCGAAGGTGTTGTAGCTACGGGAGCTGCGATTCCATCCCCAAGTTTAAGGTTACCCAACTCCTGCTTCACATCAGCAATGACGTCATTAAACTTGCTGATCTGAGTTTCAGCTTCTGACAGGCGGTTGTCATGCCGGGCAACCTTCTCCTTCACCTCCTTCATGTCTTTCCCGAAGGTTGCGTGAAGGTCCTTCATGAGGAACATTTGCTCTTCCTGGCGGCGCACCTGCTCCTCCTTATCCCGTTTGAGCTGTTCTTCCAATCGATGGGCCTGTTCCTCTTGACGGCGGGACTGTTCCTCCTTATCGCGCTGGAGCTGTTCTTCCAACCGACGAGCTTGTTCCTCCTGTCGGCGAGCCTGTTCCTCCTTATCACGCTGGAGCTGTTCTTCCAGCCGACGAGCCTGTTCCTCCTGTCGGAGAGCCTGTTCCTCCTGTCGGCGAGCCTGTTCCTCCTGTCGGCGGGACTGTTCCTGCAGCATCATCATCAGGGCAGCAAAGTCTGGTGCTGATGATGCTGGAACAGCTGTGGACGGGCCGACCTCCGTGGTCGGTAGCTGGCCTTCCGACCTCTGTGGGGTTGCTCCACCGAATCTCCTCTGGTCCGTCTCTTGCTGCCGTTGACTCCGGGTACGGGTACCCTCCGTGTCGTCTTTGGGTAAAACCGGCATAATCCTTGCTTCTGACACCAATTGTTACGAGCTTCGGGTTCGTGACAATAAAATCTGCCGATTTTATAATCAAAAATAACAATTTATTTTTACAACACTAATTACAACTCAAAACAATAATTAAAAGAACACAATCACACTACTGATCACTCTTAATTCGCACTTGAAGATCGCTTAGATGTTTTCGCTCTTGTCGCTTTATCCAAACTGTGTCGGTCGTCGCGCATCCCGGCCTTATATAGTGCCGCAGATAGTTCTAGAACCTTCCATTGTAGAAACATCTAGAATGTTCGAGTACATACCGGCCCCGACCGACTAGGTGTCGATAGTTCGAGAAAGTTCTACAAAGTTCTAGTATCGAATTTTCTAGAACGATCGTGACTCGACTAGTTCTGCTACTCGATACTAGATGGCGCTAGTGGTAACTACTGTCAACATGTACCAGGCATTAATTGTGGCGCGCAACAATATTATACCGCCAGTTACGTTTAAGTCTCATGTACCTACTATGGGGCGAGCCTACTGCTACCAACTGGGCACAAATCTAGAATTCTCTAGAGGAACTGCTACAGAGAAATTGCTCGTGGAAAAATCCAATGACACAGCCTTATATGAGCATCGATCCCATCAGCATTTAATACAGAACAAAACAACTTATAGTCAATTAAGCCCAATGTATCTTTCCAGACTTACAAGGGCGTCTAGCAGACTACAACACAGCAATACGCATAGCCAATGGAGAAGCAAACAAGCAGTCAGTAGAAGAACAAACAAAGGACCTGGAAGCAAGCAATAAAAAAATGCAAGAAGAAGTGGAACAGGTCTTCATGGAGAAACAGAGAAAGGAGAACCAGCTGAGGCAGTTGAGGGAACAAATGGACAAGGTAATTCTCGTCCAATTTTTTTTTCTGACATCGTTGGGTTTCGTTCAAGAAATTGGAAACCATCCATATTAATATTATAAATTCGAAGGTAACTCTGTCTGTCTGTATGTTACCTTTTCACGCCTAAACCACTGAACGGATTTCGATAAAATTTGGCAGAGATTGCATCCCGGGGAAGGAAATAGGATAGTTTTAATCGACATACCTCGCGGGCGAAGCCGCAGACGGAAGCTAGTTACAATATAAATTACTAAAATGCTTGATAATAATGATAAAATAAAATCTTTTCCCGTATTTCAGGAACAATCAACGATCACAAAGTTGCTAGCAGAAATGACTCAAGAACAGAAAGACGAGTACAATGAGCTAGAGTCAACTGCAGCTGCGCTAAGAGACGAGGTGGAACAAGCAAGGACACAGATCGACCATCTCAATAGAGAGAAGGACGAGTTTAGTAAAGAGATATCTGGTTCTCAGGTAGATATTCGTTTTAGTCTCGTATCTATTTATAAATAAAAATGTTCTTTTCGGTGCTAAGCGCAAGGAAATAACATTTTGAAAAGTGTCCCGGGTATTTTCAAATTCGGGAACAACTGAACGTCCATTTTTCTATGGGATTTTAGTATGAACTATTAAAATTTGGACAGTACAACGTCTGTCTGGTCAGATAGTTAGAAAAACTACTTAAGGCACACTGTCTTTGATAAATCTTAACGTTTCTCTATCAGACGATGGCAAATAGGAAATCATTTGAAATATTAGAATTAATGAGAAACTCAACAATCATCTAAGCTTGCCACGTCATAAAATTGTATTTTTAACTGTACTTATAGATAAAGGTCCATCTAATGGAGCTACATCGTCGACTAGTGGCTGTTGAAGAAAAACGAGACAACATGAAGAATGAGATGAACAATCGTTTAGACCCGCAAGAGGAAAGAGAGAAACTGCTACTCCAGGTATAACTTCAGAAACTCGTTATTAGATCAAATTAAAATACGTTAGAACTTCTAGCTTGTCTTTGTGGTTACAAACAAAGGTGTATGATGGATAGTACATGAAGCTTTAAGTATGCATTTTATTTAGGTTCGTGAAGATAATGCTGCAATCGCTTCATTGGATAGTAACGCTGCGAATTTGAAAGAACAAATTAAGAAAGTGCAGGAGCTAATTGAGCAAGCTGAACAAGTAAGCAAACTGGATTTTAGAGTATTCATAAGTATTTCAAAAACCTAGCCGTTTTGATTTATTATTACCTACTCATAACATTACCCACTCATAATATTGGGACTATTTGCACATGAATTATGACAAACTAGCTTCCGCCCGCGGCTTTGCCCGCGAGGTATGTCGATAAAAACTATCCTATGTCCTTCCCCGGGATGCAGTCTATCTCTCTGCCAAATTTTATCGAAATCCGTTCAGTGGTTTAGGCGTGAAAAGGTAACAGACAGACAGACAGAGTTACTTTCGAATTTATAATATTAGAATGGATAAATGCTAAACGGCTTAATTGTAACTTTCAGGATCTAGAAGAAGGAAATTCCGATCGTCATCAAAAGTACCGTGAGCTGAAGAAGCGAGAAGAAACAATGGACACATTTATGACCACTTACGAAGAAAATCTCAAAAAGGAACAAGAAAAGATCGACCAGTTAGAAAGAGATGTCGTCTTTTCCTTAGAACATAGCAGTTCTAACATAGATCTGGATTTGAGCGAGATAGATTCGTTGAAGCAGAAAGAAGGATATACTTCTCAGTATGATGATAGCAAGAAGTCTGCTGATATTTTGATGAAGGATTACGAGAGGTTCCAGGGCAATTTGAAAAAGGTAGGTAGGAAGAAATAACTGACGATGCAAAACATTATAAAGAGAATATACCTAAATGTAAAAATTCTAGGACACTAGTAACTTTGATTGGAAAGTCCCAGGGCAATTTGAAAAAGGTAGGTAGGAAGAAATAACTGACAATGCAAAACATTTTAAACAGATTACACCTTAATGTAGAAATTCTAGGATACGAGTTACTTTGACTGGGAGGTTCCAGGGCAATTTTAAAACGGTAGATAGAAAGAAATAACTGACAACGCAAAACATTTTACAGAGAATATACCTAAATGTAGAAATTCTAGGAGACTAGTTACTTTGACTGGAAATGTCATTATCTAAACCTTTGATTTTTTTTAAATAGATGCTGATAACTGATAATCATTTGATTTTACAGGCAGAAGGAACAAGAGAGCGTCTAGCTACAGAGCTGCAAACATTGCCAGAGAAGACTAAAGTGATGCAAGAAGAACTAGTGACGTTATCGGATCTGGAGAAACTTCGAGATGATGGTATTCCACATTGCTTTTATCGTCATCTCCTGCCCCTAGCTTTGTTAAACCTACCTATATGAATTAGAATAGATATTGCATGGCGTGAAATTAGAACGCCTAAACGCCATGAAAACCGCCGTGTGTGTAGACTACTTAAGTCACACTTAACGAATACTAATTGTATAGCTCGTGTGACTTATACCCTCACTTAAGTCCCACTTTTCTGTGTAAAAAAGGACTACATGTGTTAGTTAGATGCGGGTTAAGGTCACACGGTGCTAAAAAATAATTTATTCAATATTTATTCATGACCTATTACGAGTATGTAAATCAATTGGAACGGCTTGCTTCAAGAATAAAATACCTATTAAACTTCTCTGTTTTTAGGTGAAGTTCAAAAGAAAGCGCTGCAGACAGAACTGCAACAACTCAGGGAGAAATTGGCGCCCACAGAAAATGCTGTGCTTGAAGCCACGAATAAGTTGAAGAAATTACAGGTACGTTAGTATGTAAAAGGAAAAATAACTGATGCAGGCTACACTTTGATATCACTCGCTTGTTGATAAACGTCACTCATACCTACATTCACATGTAACTTCAAAAAAATAATATCAGTTGCTAGTAAAACACAAAAAAATTACGTCCTTCATAAAATATAATAATGTTTTGTTTATAATAAGTACATACATAAAAGTTATCTTAATATAAAAAAACTTATCCTATGTTAGTAACATAGGATAAGTTTTTTATTAACAAATGAGCCATGGTTACTTGAAATACAATTGCATTGATAATCAATGAAATATAGCTCTCTCTCCTCCCTCTTTCTTTTATTAAATATTATTAAACATTACATTCTTTCTTTTATAAGTACCCAGCTTACCATTTCTAATGTTTTTATACTTCACGATTTGAACACTTTAGTTAGAACACTCAGGGGAAGATTCACAGATCGCACTTTGACTTAGCTTTACAAAGTAAAATAAACATGCCATACTAAAATGTGAACCTTAGCTTATTGAATGTAATGTTCATATTCGAATAATGTAATGTTTATAAGCCAATGTTTGCGTTTCATTCGAATACGAACTTTATTCGGCTGCGTTTCCACCTGAGGTGTGCGAGGATGCGTAGCGAGGGATGTGTGTGAAACAAACCAATAACATTGCTTCATTTTCATAACTTGAACTAAGTTAGCGTTGTTAAGGTGAAAGCGCCAGGGTAGCCCGCGAAATTCAATTTTTTTTAGGTTTTTTGCAATTTGCTGGTCAGTATTAAGTTGTACGATGATTAAAATATGATTCGCGGTCGTAACAAATATGTATTTACAGAATTATAATCATTAAAGTCATCAATACAACTCTCTAAGACCATGTAATCCCCAAATGTCAAGATTTCATGAAATAGTCATTCTTGGGGATTACATGGTCTTAGAGAGTTGTGTTGATGACTTTAATGATTATAATTCTGTAAATACATATTTGTTACGACCGCGAATCATATTTTAATCAACGTACAACTTAATACTGACCAGCAAATTGCAAAAAACGTAAAAAAAATTGAATTTCGCGGGCCACCTTAGCGCTTCCCCCTTAATGGTTAGTTTTACACACATTCCTCGCTTCGCATCCTCGCTCATCTCTGGTGAAAACGTAGCCTTCAGAGGTAGTACAATAGTACATTTTAGGTAATTTTTTTTGGTAAATGGATGATTCGATTAGCCGCCATTTTGACTCTCACGTAAAACAGGCCCTAAACACAAAAAACGCAAGTTTTAGAAACAATAAAAGTACCTATATGATCGACTACAGTAAACAAAATTAGAAAAATATATATTCTTCAGGATATATGCTAGGTAGATATTGGCGCCGATTCTGTTGTTCACAAACTAAACTAAATTTAAGTTCATGCATCTTTTTCTTTCTATTTCATTAAGAAAAGGACAGAAGATAAATATTAGTTTAGTCCTGTCAAATTAGTCAGCGCCTGACGTAAATTGACGTATTTTTAATAAGCAATTTTTTAATCTCGTCTAAATTGTCAAATTCAAATTCAAATTCAAATACGTTTATTGTTTGTTACATGTAGAAAAAGATCTTAAAGTTGTCATAGTATCACTGTAACATACCTATATAAGGTGTACAATATTCTATTACGTTATTTTTATTAAACATTCTTACAGGGTCTAGTCACTCTTTGTTATAATCAAATTATACCTTAAAAATATTATAAAAAATTAATATGTTTTAGTTATACTTATATTAAAAATAATTATACATTAGTCAAATACATTAAAATAAAACTCATACATTCAATAGTCATACACATTATCAATTAAACAAAATACATTAGTCCAAGTTTTTGTCATTCAAAAAATCGTTTATTGTGTAGTACGCTTTACCTATCAAGAATTCCTTGAGCTTAAGTTTAAAGATATTGATGGCTGAAATACTTTTAATATCGTTTGGTATTTTATTATAAATTTTTACTCCCATTCCAAATATACTAGATTTAAATTTGACTGTTCTACACCTAATTCCGGATAGCTCATTTTTATATCGTGCACTTCTAAGTGTTTCATAATTTCTTATATCGCCTTTTATCATTATTGCCGCTTCATAAATATATAATGAAGGCAGAGTTAAAATTTTTAACCTCCTAAACACTTCTTTGCATGAGTCAGTCGGTTTAAGTCCGGTTATACTTCTCACACATCTTTTTTGGGCTCTAAGAACCTTTTCTCTATCAGGAGAATTTCCCCAAAACAGAACACCGTATTTTAGCGTGGAGCCCACATATGCATGGTAAGCGTTTAATAATGCACTCTCGTTTACAACTTTCCTTAGCATGTAAAGGGCATAGGATTGTTGGTTTAATTTTTTACAAACCTGATCAATGTGTTTCTTCCAATTCAGTCCATAGTCAATATTTATACCTAAGAATTTTGTGTTATCAACTCCTTCTATTATTTCGCCTTTATAGTTTATTTGTACCTTTTTTGGTTTTGTGTTTTTATTTGTAAATGTCATGTAATTTGTTTTGTCAAGATTGATTTTAAGATTATTACGAGTTAGCCAATTTATAATCGCTTCCAGGGATTTATTGATATTTGTCTCATATTCAACTTCGTCATGATCAGTAAAAATGGCTGTGCTATCATCCGCAAATAGTATCATTTGATTGTTTATGACATTTGGAAGATCATTTATATAAATTATGAACAAAAGAGGTCCAATGATGGTTCCTTGGGGCACTCCATACTGGACTGTTTTTGAATCTGACATATAAATCTGTTCAAACTTTGTATCATTTATTCGTGTTATTTGTGTCATTTGTAATCTATTCGTTAGGTATGATTTTATAAGATTTAGTGCGTTTCCTCTTACTCCATATTTTTCTAGCTTAGTCATTAGTATCTGATGATCCACATGGTCAAAAGCTTTGGACATGTCCATAAAAATCGCGGTTAATTGTTGTTTGTTATCCAGCCCTGTCATTATTGTCTTTAAGAAATTAAATATTGCGTCACATGTAGATCTACCCTTTCTGAATCCAAATTGTTCGTTGGCAAATATGTTGTTTACCTCAAAGTAGTTATAAAAGTTATTATAAATAACCCTTTCAAAGATTTTGGCAATAACTGGTATTAAAGCAATTGGTCTGTAATATCGCATCTCCTCTTTATCTTCTTTTTTAAATATGGGATTTATAATTGTGATTTTTAACTTTGAAGGAAACACTCCCTGTTCAAGGCAAATATTTATATTTGCCTTGAACTATGGAGTATCTTAATTTGACAGGACTAAACTAATATTTATCTTCTGTCCTTTTCATAATGAAATAGAAAGGAAAAGATGCCTGAACTTAAATTTAGTTTAGTTTGTGAACAACAGAATCGTGTGTTGAAAACATAATAAAACTAATCTGATACGATAGAAAAAATCCTGCAGATACCTCTAAAAAGATTCTTTTTGCAATAAAAACCATAGGTACTAATATAGGTACACACAATGATTCTGATTTTTTCAGATTATTCTACAAGCAATATACTAAAATACTAGTGTTTTAATTTTTTAGTCCAAACAATAGTTTCTTTTTGTAATTAATTATTTGTTTCATATATTGCAATAAATTACCAGTGTTGTCATCGCGCTTCTCTTTCTTTTCTATGCAGTCCGACAGTGACCGCGCTTTAGGTCATGTAAGCCCCTTAAATACATATTTTTTTGTTTTTCAGACCAGTCTCGATGGAAACGAAATGTACGCGAAATTAAACGCTTTGGAAGACCAATTAGCTCAACTGGAGAATAGAAAGACTGTTCTAGAAGAAGACATAGCTTCTATAACATTGAAGGCAGACTACGAGCCACTGAAGAAGCAGGCGATTGAAGAGTTAGCCACGTTGAATAAGAAGATTATTGAGGATCTGAACAGTGTTAAATCTTATTGATATGTTGTTATATGTTTTTGAAGGAGAAATATTTGTTAACAACTATGAGATGTTTTATTGGAGACAATTTACCTAGGGCTGATTTTTACAAAGCCTGATAATTTTAACGGAGGAATCATTTTGAATTTTTGACAGTTCTTCCATACAAAAACTGTCAGACGTCAATTTATAATTTTATTCCACGAATAAAAATTATTTGTCGATTGAAAAATCGGAAAAAGAATGAAGATAAATTAAACACAGCACGTTAAAAAAAATCCTACCTGTTTATTTCTTCAATAATTTAATATCACAGTTGAATTCAATCAAATAATATTGTAGAATCTAAACTAGACAATTTACTTACTAACTACAAAACGGAAAAATATTTACAAATAAGCGACTAGTGCGACTCGGATGAAACTCGAATTTACATAGACGCGATAGAGTTCAAATCGACATTTTACCCAAGAATGACAGCGTGAATTCGCACTAAACATAGTCTACAATCAGTGGCGGTACCTTCATAGAAGCAGAAAAGCCCGGCTTGCCCTAATAAAATCATAATTCACAACAACAAAATCAATAAAAAATATATTCAAAAAATTCCAGTCAATTAACTCGAACTCAAACATTCATGACATATAATACAATTTCGAAATCCGAACTAGCGCTAACTTTGGGATAGGTTCGCGCCAAATTCGGAATTCGGCTCTAAACGCTATACAATGCGTTCAAATGCGCCATCTCGCTCACACTAGTCTGGCTTTTTACCTGGCTTGCCTTTCCTTTCTCTGTCTCGCAGTTTTCGCATACAAATTGCTATAGAAACGTTTACATTTGTTGATATATTGGTAAGTACTTATACACAGAGTTCTATGAAATGAAAAGCCAGGCTTTTGAGAGGCATGAAGTTCGCGCAAATGCACTATCCGCGCGTTGCGTTGACCCGCGTAAAGTTAGTTGCGAAAGCACGTGTGGCGGGCGCGATGAGTCGATGACACGACGCGACTCAAACAAATTGTTTTGAAGTTTTGAATACTTACTTTGAGAATTAGTTTTATTATTTGAAAAAAATATTGATTGTGGTGATTGGTGATGTCATTCCCTATGATTTTGTAAATGGTTAATGAATATAGTGTTCTTTTATCATTATGTGTTCGGAATCTGTCATCGAAAAGGTACGTAAATACATTGAGTTTTCTGCAATTTTCTGCCAATAAATAACTCTTTACTTCACCGTAGCCAATCTTAAATTACTGTCGGACTGTCGGTACTTCTCGGAAATAAAAACAAGTATTTTTGTCAGTCAAGAAGACAGAATAAATAAAATAGGTACCTACTCATTCGATCGTTTATTAGGTATGAATATGTTATGACAAACCTATGTAGTGGCTCATGTTAAAATTATCAATTGACTTTAAAAATGTAAGTACCTAATTCATAAAATAATGCGTACGAGAAAATAACAATAAATCGATAATATTTGGAGGCCATCTAGTGCATTTTGATTGAACAAATTTTGCAAGTGACAAGCAAAATGAAAAAAGGTCCCGCTAAGCGTTGTGGTTCATTTATTTTACGCATTCATTAGTATAGATGGCGCTTATGACAATTACGTACTGATGCTTGAAATAAGTTTTTCTTACCAAAATTATAATAATGATGTTATAGTACTACTAACAACCATTAACAACAAGAAAATCAGCCAATCCCTCAGTTGGGCGTTTTTTTTATACCTTGAAAATCTGTGGGCTTGCCCTAATTTTGACCCCTAGGCACGCCACTGTCTACAATACATTTAATTGGTATAATTATAACTTTTTGTTATCCTTTATACTAACAGAACAATTTTAGTGCCAAGAAAATATTGGCGCATGTCTTAACTTCAACCTACGAAAGGTTTATCAGTAATACGTTTGAACATATAATTAGTTTATGATTTTATACTAGTTCAATTTGGTAACCATAGCCAATATTCGTGTTATTATGTCACATCTCTAGTATCATAAACTGGCAACATTGTTTCGAGACTTCCTGTATCCTATTTACTTAGAAAATTTGTCTGGGTCAAGGCACGTTCTGCTTCTTTATTTAAAAATACAGCAATAAACAGATTTTAATTTCGAGCACATAAATATACATAGTATAGTCCAATCTTGATTTATCGCGTATGCATTCTAAACAAAGTTAAGAAGCTTTTGTGCAACTACCGATCATCATGAATACGGAACATTAGCTTGTTGCCAGCAACACTGCAACATTCCATGATGCTAGCAACACAAAACAATATGTTGCTGAAACAATGTTACCCATTTTTGATACCGAATGAATGGTTTAGAAATATTGAAAGTATATTGAAAATCGTTTAGGAACAAATAAGCTAATAACAGTACAGGGGCCCATAGTCTGCTATTTTTATAAATTCGTCATTCCAACACGATCCCAGTGTCATTTTGCTTAAAGTTCGTAATCTGCTAAATTCATAATGGTCGATCATTGGTCGGTCAATGGCACAGAACATAATACGATACTCGTAATGAATTAAAAGCAATCACTGCAAAATGACGTTCTAATGGTAGGTCACTGATCAAAGGAACTGTCAAAATTTTAGCAGTTTACCGCCTAAGTCAGTAATTCATTTGTCATTATGTACGAGATTACCATTCTATGCCATTTCATTCAATGGAGTGTCGGTGGTTGACCATTGGAGAGTTATAATGACGCCATTATATTAGTAGATTACCAAACTTGTCAAAATCAACAATAATCATAATTATTATGAAATCAATGATAGACCATTCTGACACTATTGTAATAGCAGACTTGATGCCCTGTTTGGTGGAATGCGACCGTGACGACACTACTGTGTTATGACGTCATAATCTCACAAGTCTCTATTACAAGTGCAATGGGTGTATAGGTCTACCAGAATCTCATGGCATAAAAGAAAAACATTGTGGTTTTGATATGGCAATGTCAATCCATATGAAAATCACAATTTTTTTATGGCATGAGATTCTGGTAGACCTTTAATACAATAACTGGCCATAAATATATCACAAACGAGTTTTAGAAAGAGATGGTCATACAAGTACGAGTGACAGAGACGGCATTGTATAGTCGCACATCAGTATAACAATTTGACAATGACAGCGCCTTTATGTCGTAGCAGTAAAGGTGGTTTTCGTAGGGCATTGCTGTGCAAAACCGAACTTTTGTCTGAAACTCGATGTGCAATATTTACAGCCTTTTACTGATAACTTATTTATTGTTTATCTTTCTTCGTAAATTTTCTATCGAGTAACATGCTCAGTCCTGCTGGCACATCCCTGTTGTTCGCCTTGATCATAGATATTATGTTCTTGACGAATTTCTGCGAGGGCGACACATCTGCGTCTTGCATTCTTGCCCATAGTGCTAAGGCTTCGCTGCAGTTGTCGTCGCGTTCTGAAAAATACCAACGAAATACGGATATTTGTGGTAATTATTTTTATGATAATTCTTTACCGAACATTCCCAAAGGGGTAATCAAAGGTGTGTTCAGTACTCCCAATAATTCGCCAGTTGATTCAATCCAATGCATCAGAGGCCGACCCTATTGCAATTTATAGTCCGCGCGGAACTAGTTGGCCGCTGAGGTGGGGACAGGGGTGAGGCGGCGGGTTGCAAGTTGCAACGCACGTAGTGAGTAATGCGCGTGCGCGGTGGGGGCGGCAGGGTTGTCTATTGTTTGCAACGCAAGTACTGAGTCATGACAAAGCGCCCCCCGCCCCTCCGTCCCACCGCTCACATACCTAGGGCGCAGCCAACTAGTTCCGCGCGGGCTATAACCGGGCATAAAGTGTTCCTGAGAATATCATAATGGAAAAACCGGAAACGGCTCTCTGACGGCGCGACCACGCATTCAGGTTTACCGAACAAAAAGTGACACATGTACGCGACAATCGCTTTTAAATAGGACACAGGGTTGGAGACTTGGGGTATGTTGTTAATTTTGTATTAAGAACTTTATCTCATTCGGAATAAGGTTCAAAATACAAAAACTGGCTGAGGAGTTTAAGCTAAGGACCAAAGTGAAAATCGTAAAATTTCCTAATGAAAAAAAAAAACTAAATTACTTACGTAAAACATCCAAAATCATGTCATAAATCTCGACAGTATCGATAAATCTTAGATCCCTCGCGCATTCAGCGATAGTTTCAAGTGCTTTTACTTTCTTCTCGTCGGCGAACCGATCGCAACGGCGCAAGATAGCGTCCGGGTGAACCTTCACTGAGGGGTCTAGGAACATTTTGCGGAGCGTCTTCTTGTACCCCACCTCGGCTAGAGCTGCGATTACTGTTAGCTGTTGAGAAAAAACATTAAAAAGATTATGAATTAAAAAAAAACTGTCAGTTGTGGTTATCTCTCGATGTTGCCATATGAAAAAATAGGGGGGAGCTTATCTAAACTAATATTATAAAGCAAAATTATTTGTATGTTTGTTTGTTACGCTTTTACGCTAAGACGGCTAATCGGATTTGGATGAAATTTAGCACATGGGTAGGCCATGACCTGGATTAGGACATAGGATACATTTTTACCCGATATTCCCACGGGATCGAGAGTAATGTGGCTGAAACCGCGGGACGCAGCTACGCAAAAACAAATAAAAAAACAGATTTTTATATTTACCTGAACATCACCTGGTCCATGCACCTTCTTGTCAATATTAAGTACGATCTGCACCAGTTTGTTCAACCTCCCGTTACCTCCTAGCTTCTCAATTGTCAAAAAGTTCTCCTCAGTCTGCCCGTCACTCATTGTGGTAAAGATCTTGCACATCAACTCGTGTTTCAAAGGAGTTTTGTTGTATTTGTTGGCTAGACTGACGAATGCGTTTACTGCTTCTTGTAGGTTGTCGCTGTAAGAAGATGATAATAATAGTGTTAGTTTTTTTTTATGTAAGACGTCACACAATTTTAATGTTACTTTATCGTAGGAGCAATTAAAACCTCATCTGATAATTATCTCTTTAGTAGTACGTCAGTCTCGGTACTACCACGGCCCACCTGGAAATCTCCTAACCGATTCAGAAGTCAGGCGAGTCGCTGCAGGTACAACTTAGTCAGATGGGGGTACTCCGACGAGACCCAGTGCGACTGTGGCCACAGAACAAACGATGCCTCACCTCTTGTCGTGCCCTCTGTGTAAAAACACTATGGAAGACCTTTGCGAGGCCAACGCTAACGCTGTCGAAGTGGCCAAACTCTGCTCGAAGCTTATATAAAATTAATAAAAGGGAATCATCGATACGACTAAGAAGAATTGAGAATTTGAAGTTGAAAACTTGTGAAACTATAAGTACATTAGATAACACTAGCTTCTGCCCGCGACTTCGTCCGCGTGAAATTTCTTGTACCCCCATCCCGTCGCAATACTTCGTATTCGCTTAGCGTTCTTTTTTCTTTTTATAATTTCATTCTGACTTTTTTTCTTTTTGCTCGGCTCCTAAGGGTCATAGCGTGATATAATAGCCTATAGCCTTCCTCGATAAATGGACTACCCAACACTAAAAGAATCATTCAAATCGGACCAGTAGTTCCAGAGATTAGCGCGTTCAAACAAACAAACAAACAAACTCTGCAGCTTTATAATATTAGTATAGATTCTTTTGCAGTATTTGATCAACACAGGTTGTCATCACTTTTGCAAAAAAAGATCGAATTCAATCTTGGTGTAACTAAGTGTACCCAATTTTTTTTTTTTAAACTTAACATTACTTTTAGGGTTCTCTAAAATAAAGCTCATGGTCTCCACTTTGCACTATCCTACTAATATTATAAATGTGAAAGTTTGTGAAGATGTTTGGATGTTTGTTACTCAATCACGCGTAAACCGTTGAACAGATTTGGATGAAAATTGGCACATAGATAGACCATTTCTTGGATTAACACATAGGATACTTTTCATCCCGATATTCCCACGGGATCGAATCTTACGCAGGGCGCAGCTGGTTTATCATAATTTAGTTTTTTGCCCAAAAGCTCTATCTTCGTAAATTGTCCACATTCCACGCGACACAGCTAGGTATTTTAGTATTAAATTATGACTCACTTCTTCAAATGCACTCTAATCAGAGGTCCCAGCATAACGTTACTAGGCTTACAGTACTTATACGTAGTGAGTAGGTCGAACATCTTGTGTACGTCGACGTGAGAGCCGTGAGCCGCCGTCGCGTCGAGTAACCGCCAGCAGTTCAGTGCTATACTGCGACCGCCTGTTACGTTTCTGTAAAACAAATCGTTTTGTGTGTAACTTAAGAGGAAATGCAGGTGGTCTTTTCTCCATAGAAACGCTCTCGCTGTCGTTTTCTTTCTGGCTAATGACCATAAAGCAATGATTTTTTACAGAATAATAAATATTAACTACTTGTATATCCCTATGACATATATTATATTCGGAGGCGGATCGAGAGATAAGATCGTTGTGTATCTTTGTTCTCAAATTCATTACAGCGTTGTCGCCATACAAATAAATGTTTCTACTACTGTAATTCGTTCCTAGCCGCCGAGTTTTTATTTTTTATCCCAAGTCGCCGAACAAAATGGGTGGACTCCTTTCGATGATTTATTTCATAGTTCCAAAAAACTTTTAGGCATAAGTTTTGCCAGTGTTTTAATTTATTGTCTTCACGTTGTATGAACAGATCGCCACTGGTCACTAATGGGAAGCAAGCCTATTATCCTCAACCGGGCACCAATAGAAACTCCGGGCTGCTACTGAGGATATCCAAAAGGCTAAACCAAAGCCCTGAAACTTTGACTGAACCTATCAGTAGTTGGCGCTTCCGACTATTATGTTTCAACTTAATACTTCGTGACATTCTCATTACTCATTCTTTATAAAGTCCTCCAGACCGTATTTCGAACACGGCGGCTCATAGTCCGATGGGACGGCAATGCGACACGACCGGAGAGAGATCAGGCGCATGACCAACAGCTTCACGCTGCTGTTTTTTGCTAAGCGTGGGGTCCTGGGTTCGATACCCGAGTCTGGCAAAGTGTTATTGACTTTTCCATTAGGAATTTCTTAGTAACAGTCCGGAGTTTGGAAGTTGGCGGTGTGATATTAAGGCGTTGGTCCTTCTTTATATCAAGCTAAAGACACTGCTGTGGGCTTCGAAATAGAGCTCAAAATACCGAACAAAACTTAGTAACTAATAAAATTTCCCTTACCGTTTCCTAGACTGTTCTATGATCAACTCAAAAGCTTCCTTAATCTTCTTTCTATACACCATGAGAGTGGCAAAGTCGATGACTTTAAATTCGTCTAAAGTGAAGTTGGGAGACGTCTTGTTCAGGTCAGCCAATGCAATCTCTGCTAAGTCGAGCTCGCCGAGTTTGACGTGGAGGTCGAATATAGCTGCTTTCATACCGGCTGATAGAAATACCTGGGGAGTCATAAAAATTGTGTTAGAATGTGAAACAGGCATAACAGGATATAGAATTGATTTAATAATAAATAAATTATTTATTGAATTTATAAAGATGCATGCATTGTGTAAGCTACTTATATCTACTTAATAGAGAGATTCAATAAAATAAAATAAAACCGAAGCGCTGTCGATTGGTAATGTGCCAAAAGAGTAGAGGCATGGCCATGTTGTTTAGCAATGATTTGCCTCTGGTCAAGGTAACTTCAAAATTCAAGTCGTACAAAGCTTCTGTTGCAAAAGAGCTCAAGTGTTTTCAAAGAAATCTAGGTCTGATCGGCACTCTGCGGGTCCACCAATGCTGCTACTACAAGAGCTCGCCAAACTCCGCAGACAAATTAACTAAAATCTTTCACGGAATTATGAATATTATTTCCGGGAAATAAGTTCCATTTTGCATTGGTGTTTATAAAGTGACGTTTCGTCGAAGAAGACACTGGCTACGTTTAATAATAATTTTAAATCCAGTGCTATATTCGCGGGTAACCAGCATTTCAAAGGAAATCGATTATTTTAGATAATGAAACCTCTAACCAACTCACCCCTTCTTTCTGGCATTTCGCAGCGATCTCCCGGGCGCAATGCAAATTGCCTTCCCTACAATACTGTTGTAGCAGTCTCCTGAGTGTCCCTCGTGTGTTCATGCCTTTAGCTTCGAGCTCCGACAAATGCGCGCGTAGATTCTCTTCGTTCATATGTTTCTGAAGGTTTAAAGGTTTTTCGTTAAGTTATTTTATAAAGGATTTGTGGTTAAAAAGAGCTTGAACTGGTTTTCAAGAATGTAAAGCACGATGCAGAAATGTTTGATCTACAAGCGCCTGTGATATCTTCGCAAACAATGATGTTATATTAAAGAGGTAGATATGGCACTAGCGGGCGCAAATTGTTGCAGACAAATTCAGACAATTGTTGTAGTTTCATTTAGTCCGCTAATAGCAGCGAGCAACACACTACAGATAGCTATCTCTTTCTGTGTCATACGTTCTTTGTAATAACAACGCAACAATACAGAACGTCGCTCAGTATGAACGTAGCGTATCTTTCCTTATAATATCATCTGCATCGCCACATGCGAAATAATCTGCATTCGCGATTTATTTGCCAAAAATATAAACAAATATGAGTTTATGGAAAAATAACTTTTTAATTCCTACACAACAAAATTCAGTTTACGCTAAAACTTCAAAAAAAATTGAAACTTTTTCAATAGTGCTAGTCACTCTGAAATCAACTTAATTCCCATTAAAATAAGGTTGATATTTGTTTAACTTGAAATAACATCCATTTGAAACACACAATTTGAATAGACTACGCATCACACGGACGTCACGCAAAATCATGCGTCGCGCAAGCAGAGTTTACCGCGCAACTAGCATATACACAACATCCCGATAATAATCGTCGGGCAGTTGCCCTCCAGACACACCACCGCCTGGTCGGAGGATCTTCCCTTTTCTATAGATGATGAGTGAACTTTACACCCTGCGGGGTAAAAAAATGCTTCCATAAAAAAAACAACTTCGGAATTGGTATCCCCCAAAACTGCTATTGCTGTTCCCGTCGCTTTCGATTCAAATGACGTCACTTACCGGATTCGGCAACTGCTGATCAAAGACATCCCCCTCATCAATAAGTCGCTCATCGGTCAGGGATATGATGTTATCGCGGAACTGGCCTATCATATCCGGTTCGTGGTTGTCCGGGAGACGGGACAGGCAGTAGTCGGCGGCTAGCGTTGAGATTTTGATCGTACCTGAACACTTGTTTAGAGCCTGAGGCGGGAAAAATGTGATTAGTAAAGGGGCCGTATTATGAAGTAACGAGAGGAAAGGAGTCTTGTTTTGCGTTATTTTATTAATTTTAGTAAATATATATAGGTATACAATGTGGTGATTAGGTTCACATTACTCTTAAGAGATCATTGTACTCATCATTATGAACTACTTTTACTATGGGACCAAACCGAAATAAATAGAAATCGCGAAAAAAAAAATCAGCTGTTCCCTACATTTTGACGAGTTATACGAACATAAATGTAGGGAACAGCTGATTTTTTTTTATTATTAGCCATTTCTGACCCGCTGCTGGGCAGACCTCCCTACTCTCTTCCACTTCTCTTTTTCCAGAATTAGTAAGGACCAAAGTGATAGATTAAATTACAATAAATCGTAAAAAATATAGCGTCAACGGTACACCAAGTGTACACAACTATTGTCATTGTGAAAACAAATGACTTCATTGCGTCCATTTAACTACTCCGACACATGGGGTGTGTCGACAGATAGGCGGGCAAACGTGTTAGAGGTTAATGCCCTCATGATTCTGATGCGAAAAAGGAATGGTGCTATCAGTCATGTATAGCTCCGTCTCTCTCCCGCACTGGAAATATGATGGCATAATACTCCATAAAACGGCTCCAGATAGGAAGGAAACTTTCCGAGTACTTTTTTTGTAATAATTATATGACAGTGACTATTTATGACAGACTACGGATCGATATCAATAGAACGATACGACTTTTATTTAGGAGGGTAAAATATATACACTGGATAAACTTCTAATAAAAAAAAATAAAAAAAACATACAAACACCCGAGCATAGCACCTCCTCCTTTTTGTGAAGTCGGTAAAAAAGACAGAATTGTATAGAAAAGGGGAGAGGGAGGCGCTTTGCCCTGCTGTGGGGTTAAATTAGAAACTTCTAATACAAAGGACTATTTTATTTGAAGAATCATTATGACAGTTTGATATATTTTCTATACAAAAACTATCAAAATTTATTCATCAGATTATATCTGACTATTGAAAAATCAGCCCTAAATAAATTAACAAACTATAAAAATATAATGTCCGAACCTAACTAAAACTTTTAACAAACTATAATATGGCGTCGAAAAATTCTTTCGCATCGCTATCGACTGGTGATGTACCCAAGAGACTGGTGGCATTGCCACGTTGTCTGGCAATACTTAGCCTCTGGCCAAGGTAAGATGATAAGTATTGTCTCAAATAAATTGCTAAACTTACCTTCAACAAATTAATAACATCACTGATATCCGCCTTAATCTTAGGATGCACCATGAATTTGCACAGGAACCTGCCGACCCAGTCCTTATTTCTCTCCATAGATTTATTTTGTATGTCCTCGAGTGTATGTATTGTTGATTTGATATCAGAACTTATAAGGTATCCCTTTAGAAGGGGCTTTAGTAACTTTTCCGAGTCGATTTTGCCAGGGAAAAGCTCGCCTGTAAAAATTTTATAAAATGTTGTAAGTAAAGGAACGTGGCTATCGGGGTTAGTATTTGGTGGACAATTAAATTTTTTTCCGAAGTTTTTGGAAGCTGAGCTTTTGCAAGTGTTATGGTGAATAGTTAACTAATGAAAAAATCAATTGATGTAGCTTGTGCACTCTGGGTTTTTAGATAAATACATAGATATAACATATATGCACTTTACTGGACGACCTCTTTCAGAAATTGTTTTTTTCTGTGTTGCGCCAAATTATCCTTTTTTGTCATTTAAGATGCCTACGAGGTGGCTAAATAGATACTTACCAAAATTTTGTAGAAGGATTTTGATTGGATCTTTACTTATTTACTGTTTTACTACGCACCTATATACACCTACCCCACTGTAAGTACTGTAACACAGTTTCATCTAGTACGGGGGGTATTGTGACTGCTACAAGCGGCCTTATACGCACCATGAGAAACTTAACTATATGAGTTAAAGTTACCAACCCTTGGTTGATGGGACCAAATTAAATTTTAATTTTTAAACAATTTCATATTTAGCTATGTAACCAGGGGGTCTACTCCGAAGCGGTTAAACACTGTATCGGCCGAATGTTCGGTCATTTTCTACTACCATTAATTTCCTATATTGACTATTGGTCCCGACCAAACTGTGCCAATCCGAACCTTTTTAGAACCCTTAACCCTTTTTTTACCTTTTTTTTTTTAATTCTTAATAGGACAACAATATTCGAATCAGAAAATGACCGAACATTCGGCCGATACAGTGGTTAACCGCTTCGGAGTAGACCCCCTGACATGATTTGATTGGCTGTTATTATTTCGGTAAATCAACTTTATCACTTTACGAGATTCGAGCAGCAATTTTACTGCTCACAGACTTTTAAAAACCGGTGTAAAAGCACCGAAGTTTTACAAATCAAGTCAAAGGCAAAGCATTTATTTCAAATAGGCACATGAAAGGCACTTTTAATTGTCAAAATTTACAATAAAATAGAATATAGTCGCCACTTCCAAAAGGTAGTTTCGTATGGAGAAGAATGGGCAAGAAATTCCACCAATACTCTTTTAAAAACTTTTAAAATATGTCGTAGGTATACATGAATTATAAAATTATATATATGTGAAGACGGTGCACAAAGAATAAAATGAATATATCACAATAGGTAAAATACTTAATTAAACCCTTGACAATTCAAAAGTGCGTAATTAAGTTATTGGTTTATTTGAAATAAATGCAAAAAAAATGTAGCAATGACAGATTAATTAATTATGTGATAGATAATTGTTACGGCTAATGACCGAAGTGCGGCTACACCTAGTTTTAACCAAACCTAACCTCGGGGTGCCCTTCGCTCGCTCTTGCATCCTACGTCGACGGAGCCCAGGGGTTTAAAGGAACCTAACCAAACCGAACCTCGGAGTGCCCTTCGCTCGCTCTTGCATACTATGTCGCCTCCCGAAATACACACGAACCGCATGTGGCCGGCTAAAACTAGTTGTAGCCGCACTTCGGCCGGCTAAAACTAGGTGTAGCCGCACTTCGGCTATTAGCCGTGACAGATACATAAAATGCATGCTTACATTTTTACAAACATAGGTAGTAAAAGTACTAACACGATTTTCATAAAAAAAAAAAAAGTAATCAAGACTTCATACTTACACAACTCACTAGCCGCTCTAACCTGTCCCGTATTCAACAACGTCTGCATCATAGGCGTCAGCACAGTCGACACCGCCAAACCAGTCTCTGTGAACTTCTTCATCAAATTCTGTGGCGATGTGAAGCTAACGTACGGTAGAGTATAGTCCATTATAGTGTGGTAGTCAGGTTTCACGTCCATTTGTACCATTATTGTTAATGTGTTCATTATTCCTGGAAAACCAAGCGAATTAAGCTATCACAGAAGTCACAGAACTAACTTGATAATGGCGCCGATTCCTTTGTTCACACACTAAATTAAATTTAAGTTCAGTGCATCTTTTTCTTTCTTTTTTATTAAGAAAAGGACAGAAGATAAATATTAGTTTAGTCCTGTCAAATTAGTCAGCGCCTGGCGTAAATTGACGTATTTTTAGTAGCCAATTTTTTAATCTCGTCTAAAGTTGTCTATGGAGTATCTTAATTTGACAGGACTAAACTAATATTTATCTTCTGTCCTTCTCTTAATGAAATAGAAAGAAAAAGATGCATGAACTTAAATTTAGTTTAGTTTGTGAACAACAGAATCGGCGCCACTGTGTTGTTATTCTATTCTATTTTTCTATATGGAAATTAATGCAGATATCGACAATACTGCCAATTTCACACTACTGTGTGGTTGTGTGCAAAGAATTTAATACCGCATCTGCGTCCGTTTGTGTCGAAACATACATACATGAAAATTACCAGCAGTGATTTCCCTTTGAAGTAAGAGCATACTGCAATATTTTTTTTTATGACTAGAATTTTATTGTGCTTTATTGGCAACCTCCGCCAACTTCCATTTTCGGCATAAAATGCAAAAATTTTCTTTGTTATATTATCAAACTAGTTTTCTAGTGGGAAAAGACAGGCAAATAGCAAGTAGCAGCATTATGATCTAGTCAGATGGCACAGAATCCACATCTATCTATATTCGTATTTTTTATTTCGGTGTAGCTGCAGTAGTTTATTAGATAATCAGCTGTATGTTGGATATGGCACAGGGCGCTTGCGCGCAGAAATTCCATTCTCGCGGCTGGACGTTCAACACTACTGCAGCTCCGCCGCGTGGACGTTTCAGTGGATAAAACGTTAAACTGACTGACTGACTGTTGATATATCAACACAGCTCAAACCGCTGGTCCTAGAGACATGAAACTTGGAGGGTGTGCTCTTTGTGAAGAGTAGGTATCAACCAAGAAAGGGTTTTTAGAAATTCCACCCCTAAGAGGGTGAAATTTCACGCGGACGAAGTTGCGGGCAGAAGCTAGTATAATAACAAAATTAAATTAACACATTTTTGGGGACTGTTATTAGTCCTGCCTACTAAAAAAAGTTTCGAATATTGATTCGAAACAAACTAGATTATCAATTAAAAGTAGGAACTTACCTTTCTCGCCATAAGTCTTCGAATTATGCAACAGTATTGGCCAGAAGTAGTGAGGGCGTAATGTAATTCCTAATTGTTTCATCCTGGTCATTAGGTCCAATGCTAGGGGCACTTTGCTCAGTTGTAAGGCAGCTTCACAGGCGTTCTGTAAGGCTATTGGGTTTCGGCCTGACGACATCAGCTCTTGGGTAATAAGGCCTATTATGCTTGATGGCTGAAGGTGGTAGAAAAATATCAAATAAACATTTTAAAAGAGTAACGGTGGGGTTTTTTTTGACCATTATCCTCCATACGAAACCTTTGGAAGGGGCGAATATTTTTTTTTTTTGTATATTTTAACGTTAAAAAGTGCCTTTTATGGGACTATCTATATTCTATAATTATTATTTTATTATATTATTAATAATAATAAAGCTGAAGAGTTTGTTTGCACGCGCTAATCTCTGGAACTACCGGTCGGATTTGAAAAATTATTTTTGCATTTGATAGCCCAATTATTGAGGGAGGCTATAGGCAATTTAACATCACGCTATGACCTTTAGGAGCCAAGCAAAAAGAAAAAAGTCTGAAAGAATGCTAAGTGAAAACGAAGTGTTGCGACTGTAGCCAATCCATACTAATATTATAAATTCGAATAGTAACTCTGTCTGTATGTTACATTTTCACGCTTAAATCACTGAACGGATTTCGATAAAATTTGGCAGAGAGATAGACTGCAACCCAGGGACGGACATAGGATAGTTTTTATCCCGATATTCCCACGGGATCGACACTTATGCGGGTGAAACCGCGGGGCGCAGCTAGTTTGAAATAAATGATTTGACTTTAGAGTGTGCATACAGAGAAGATCATCAATGGAGACAACTCAAGAACCAAATATAATGGTCCACTTTCACTATGTGCAGACCAGCCATAAAAGTTAACCCTCACTATATTATTTGAGGCACAATTTAAGACTTAGTAAGTTACATGAACTTTTTGACCAAACTTCCTTTAAATTTTTGCTATGCTACCGCAATATCCAGCAGTGGGATGCAATCTTTTCTTATCAACGTCACCAAATCAGTTTTATTTTTCAGCTATTTTTTAATATAAAGTAAAAGAATATTTTAAAGTCATTACTTACCATGGCAGCCTTAACACAATCCCGTACTAGACTCCTCCCATGCAGTCCCTGGTCGTCTTTAGGTCCAAATGAAGGCAGCGGCAAGCATTTATAAATCTCTATGGCAGCCAATGGATGATTTTGGAACACCAGTTGAGTGGATACACTTTGCATGAGTGGTGAAATTGATGGCGTTTTTAGAACTACATCTGGTAGGAAACATAGGACCTGAAATAATAAAGCAAAAGCATAATCAGCCTAGATTCCCACTGCTGGGACACAGGCCTCCTCTCTGTTAGATGGAGTGGGCTGTGGGCCATAATCTATCACGCCGGCGCAGTGCGGGATGGTGGATGTCACATGTCTTGGAAGTATTAGTTCTAGGACATTCTTTCCTCACAATGTTTTCTTTCACTGTTTTGAAAGCAGTGGTGATGAAATAATTTACACAAAGAAAAGCGTCTGCCTGGGGCCGTACCCACAACCGTTACCACTGGGCCACCAGTGCTCTCAAAAGTAATTAAGTTTAGCATAATTATAAGTACATAGAAATCTCGTAATAAAAAAAAATGTTGGAAAGTCCAAAGTGCACGACTCCTAATGCTCATTTGATCGTATAAAAAACCATAGATATAGTATGTATGTATGTACAGTCAACAAAAGAGATAAGTATGCAGGATCGTCGGATATAGTTGAAGTTTAGTAAGAAACCGATGACATATAAAATTTAATTCTATTAATAGAAAACAAACAGCTCATTTATCAAATTAAATTTCTGTCGACAACATCCATCGGTTTCTTACTAAACTTCAACTATATCCAATGATCCTGCATACTTATGTCTTTTGTTGACTGTACAAACTTACATACATACATACCGGTCAAAATCATAACCCTCCTTTTTGCTTCGCCGTAGTCGGGTATAAACAAAGTCGCCGAAATATCTGTACGCGCATAACTTCCGAATGACTGCACGAAATTGGATAATTCTTTTTTTTTTGTTATGTTCGGTATTGCCAGGACAAGGTTTTATGAAAGAAAATTTCGGAAATTCGAAAAAAAAAGTGCACCCGTGCGAAGCTGGGACGGGCCACTTGTTTTACAATAAATCCCATTTAATACTTGCTTTATAATCCCACTTTTTAATGGCAGTAAAACACAACCTAATTGTTATACAAATAATGTTGATATTCCTATAAGCAAATGTGATAAAGCGTTGAACATTAAGTTTAATACAAATAAAGTTCTTATTCGTATGAAACATTTACTTTACATAACAAATTAAAGTCTAAGTAAGCTTTATAAAATGTAGTCTAAGATACACAGACCTTAGGAATAGACGGATACAGTCCAACATGAGCCAAAGTCTTGACAATCTCCATGACATGTGCCTCTGTGAAACGGAAGCCTTTCTTCTGCGCTTTCGACATTTCTTCTAGCATGGGGTCAGTCTTCTTGTTCCAAGCTAGCGCTCTTGCTGTAGCCGTGAACGTGTCTATTGACGGTTCAACGTTGAGTGACCGCATCATTGTGAGCACTTCTTGTATGTTTTGGAAGTTACTGGAAGTTTAGAAGGTAGTTTAGTGAACTAGAAGGTTGCACCTTGTGAATGTATAAAGTTGGCTTCTCACGGCGCGCGATATCACTAGTCGCGCCGCGCCAGCTCGCGCCTACGCACCGTGTGAAGGTAATGGCTTTAGGTAACGCGGGCTAGCGCGTGCAAGCTCGTCCGATCCGCTCGAAGTCGGTACATCAAAGGCGCGGCGCGAGCGCACTCCTGGCGACTCGAGCGCGCGCTGGGTGGCGCAGGTCAATAACGGTCATTTCGTTTCGGACCGCGCAAATGTGAAGTACTCTCGCGTATTTAAGTGACCGGCACGACCAACACGCGCCGCGCCCGTGAGAACGGGTAGCGCGGGCTCGTCTGTTTGCGCATGCTCGCTCGTTCAAAGCGGCCGGCGCGGCGCGACTTGTGATATCTCACGCCTTGAGAAGCCAACGTGCATGATATCTCACGCCGTGAGGAGCCAGCATGCTTGATATCTCACGCCGTGAGGAGCCAGCATGCATGACATCTCACGCCGTGAGAAGCCAGCATCACGTTTCAGCTTCCACCCGTGACTTCGTCCGCGTGAAATAAACATCATAATAATGGCACACGCCAATAATGTAGTTTTCTATTAGTGAACAAATTTTTTAAATTTAGTTAGTACTTCCAGTGATTACTTTTTTTTTTTTTATTTTGATGGCACACCCTTATATTAATCTGTTGAAGGACACCGAACGAAGCATAAAAGAAGTTTTACTGTTATCATGTCTGGGGGTGATTAGTGTCGCACAAAGATAGAAACACATTTTATAATATAACTTTATTCAAATTACAATTAAGAATTAATAGAGGTATTGGAGGTATTCTTATTTTACAGAATACAGGCAGAGCAGTGTGATCTTAGATAGAAAAAAATAACATCATAAGTTATCTTACCCAGCCTTTCCTTGACAAATGATGAGGGAGTTGAATATACTTTCGTTGGCAGGAAATCCTTGTGTTTTCATGTTAGATATCACTTCTGTTGCTTGATTTATATCACCAGCCTAAAAACATACAACAGATTAAACATACTTAAAATTGCTTTTTTTCTTCTAATACAATGTTAGGTTTTAGTACTTATCCTTATTGCACTGTCTTGGCTCATTTCTGGGTTTCCAGCCTTAGGATGTGTTTGGTTTTGCATGCAACCATTTTATAAAGTGATCATTGATACCTAAATGATTTTATTTCTGTAAGTAGTAGTATTTCTAGACGAGGTCGGCATTTCGTATCTGACTACTTACTCTGAAGAAAGGCCGAAACAAACTCCGAGGTCACGTCTCTTTCAAACATACTCTTAATCTTGGTGAGATCATGTGAAGACCATAGAATAGAATACTCTTTATAATGATTTTACACCATATAAATTACAGACATAAATATAGAAACTTTACAAAGGGTGACACAATGGGCGGACCGTGCAGATTGACATTACCTGATACTCAAAAGGCCTGGAAGGGAGTATAGTGTGAATCAAAATCTTGCTGACTAGAAAATATTCTTACCATGGGCAAGCTATTACCAAGATCCACGTGGGATGCGGGACCAAATTCACTTGGAATGATTGTATCATCAAACTGGTATGGTTCATACTGCCTCGAATAGTCATGTGGCTTTCTTATCATAAAACAATAGCTGCCCGCAGTCGCGTCCCGCATCCTTTGCAGTATTCGTGACTAGTCCATTATGCAGTTTCTACCAATACAAGGGTAAAAGTGTGAACAGAAATACTGACACTACATGTATACTAACCTCCCCTAAAGCTCTAAGAATTAGCTCAAAAGTGGTGATTGTAGGTTTAACTGGCGCCATTTGACTGATGAAGTTGCTGACTGTGATAGTTCTGTTGTTTGCAATGTATACTTTGAGCAACTCATTGTAATGTTCTACTTCAAACTTTGTGTGCTGCCTGAAAATACATGTAATACTTAGGTTATTAGCCTGACAATACGCAAACTCTCTAAGCAATCAGCGCTGTAAGACTGCCTTAGTGAGAAAGAGCGTTTTAGGTATGGCACCGCACATTTACAATAAATTACCAGATGTCATAAAAAATTTGAATGTTACACAATTTAAAAAAAAATTAAAAATGTTATTAATTGAAAAATGCTATTATACGACTGATGAATTTCTGAATGATGTATTAATGTAGACTTATTTATTTATTTATTTGACTGGAGAAACAAATTTTAATTGAATATTGTGACTTGTAATTTGTGATTATTTATTTATGCATTGACTGTAGAAATTATTCCATATTGTTTTTATTTAGCATGCAACCATATTTGTACGCCTCTTGGCATAACATAGCGAACTATGAACTTTAATTTAAGAACTGTATTGACTACCTATGTTACACAAATAAAAAATGATTATGATTATGATTATGACAAATGTCATAATGAACCAGTAAATTGTTCATAGTAGAAATACACTGAAAACACCAATGAATATTATTATGATGGTGGAATGGATGATGGATATGGATGGGTATGAAGTATTAAGCGCTTACATGCAAACGGCTTCTAGTCCAGATTTGTTTGATGGGTTTATTGTAAACTTAAACAATAGTGATTTCAAATCCTATGGTTTAAAATGATGAATGTAGTTGTCCATAAGAATAAGAATGTTACTTGCCCATTGTTACAAACATTTTCCTAACAATACTTAATTTTACTTGAAAACTGATTACGTTTTGCACAAACTACTTGAGCAAAAGGTAACAGTTGTGTTAAAGTGTTCCTACAGTCGGAGGTGCTTTCCTTTTGGTGTCCGGACTTTTGCGAAAACATTTAATTGGTTGAAGGACACTTAATGAAAAATGGTTAATTATTGTAACAAGTAAACCTTAATAGCTAGTGTTTGGAGCCTTCTTTTTAAGCAGTAGAGCCTGTGTTAGGAGACTCTCTCTCACTCGAATGAGATACAATTGAAATTTTATAATTATTACGTCTTGGTGGTCTTTATAGTTTTGCAATGTGTTAATATCATACTTAACCCAAATTTATCATTAATGTGGATCATGATTGATTTAATAAAAGGCTCAAAATAAAATCATTGAAAGATTATGGCTTACTTTAGTGTGTTCCACACCTGTTCTACCAACTGCATTCTACTCAATGCAGATTCATCAGGCAATAATTCACCACAGCATCGAATCAGAAGCAAAGCTTGTTTCTTTTTTGAAAAATTATATTCCTTAACTTTAGTTAATACCCTTAGCAAATCATTCTTATATACCCTGTTCTTCTGGTATATGTCTGTGCTGAGCCCAGTTATGTATTTTTCAAGTATATCCTGCGACGATAAAACCGGGCTCCTTACTACAGACATTGATAAGTCATGGAATATTTCAGGCGAACGTTGCTTATCTACATTTTTATCTGCGAGTCGAAAATGTACAGACGATCGTAGTGATCTGCAAAATTAAATTGAAGTAAGCAAAAAGTATTACAGAACATCAATAAACGCTCAAAATATCATCATAACCTAGCCGCAGGAAGATTACAAGAATTATGTAAACATGGAGTCAATAAATATGTTCTATTCAGCTTTATAGTATTTTGCAATAGCGATCTTGAAGTACTAGCAATTTTAATATACTGCCGGAATAACATTTTTTAAGTTATTTTGATAATAATAAAATTCAATTTTCCAATTTCTAAAAAATGTTCTTCAAAATATTGTTTTGACATTTAAAACCCAAGTATTGCCATGGTGTAAAAATAAATAAGGCGAGATTATCGACAAATAGAGTAGAGACCGACTTTGTTTTTGTGTCGGACTCGCGCACTTTTGCCATGATTGTGACTTCACATATTCTGTGAAAATAACAAGCATAATTTCTGGTGAAACATGATTGTGCGCGTTCCATGCGTGTAGAATAGGTACATTTTTTGATAATCTTTTCGGGGAATATACGCATGATGTTAAATTGCGCGTAAGTATATCTATGTTATGGTATGACCAGATAAAAGAAGAAACAAAAGTAGTATGTAAATCCAGTAGCAGATGGCGGCATTTTTTAGTGTGTGCTTAGCCTCTTAAGAAAGAGCCATTATTTTGTTGTCTAATTGAAAATGGCTAGGTAACATCAGCCACACGGGTCGACCGATCAAGTTAAGTTTCCCTTGCCACGGTTGGTCCGTGGATGGGTGACCATCTTCACATACTAAGACGTGTCTCGGAACGGCTCCCATTCGTGGATCTCCGAAAGTTTGACAACCAGTCTTACCAAGGGGTATCGTATTACGTAGTAATTGGATTGTGGAGGTCAGATTTCTTGATCGAAGCTGAAAGAGCACAGAGGGCGCTTCATAAAGTAACTTGTATACCAGTTCTCTACTGATCTACTCTACCGTGAAATGAGAGTCTTTAGAGTCCACCAGCTTTTAATTATTTTGCCTGCACAAAAATATTAAAAGGAGACCCGACTACGCATCTATCATAGGCAAAAAAATTTAGAGAATCCCAACACCTGATAGCACCTCATTGCTATGCTAGCAAGACGCTCCCCGGCCTACTCTCTCAATATTACGTACAGACGCCAGCAGGTCAACCTACCCGAAACTGTCAAATTTTCCCAATCAACCTTGAACCTTATGCTTTAGCAATAAAGTCGAAAATCTATTAAAGAAATCTGACAGATTGTAGTAACTTGATGTGCTGGCGTCCGTACAATAAAGTCTGCAAGCTCTGCGAAATTAAAAATGCTACTTCATTCGGCTGCAAAAAAATTGTAAAGGAAATTTTGCCCTGTCTATGATAACTCGGAACAATTAATATAAAGACCCTCACCTGACACCAAATTAAACGAAGCTCAACTGTCTAGTTTGGGTTTCCTATCTCAATGGGGCTCATTATAGTTAATACTATATTGTAACATAGCTGTAGGTAATATTTTAGGCTACTCATGGCGTCATAACTTACTGATAACCACCTGCTTACTGTATTACCCGGACAATAAATATTTTCTATTTCTATTTTTCTAGATAGGCAGTCGCTCCATGTAAAATACTGGTAAGCTGCATCCGGTTAGACTGGAAGCCGACCCTAACATAGTTGGGAAAAGGCTAAGTTGTTTATATGCCTGACAAAATTTAGATCAAGAGACGAGACGAGAATATCAGCGGGCTCTCAATCCGATTCCTGTTGTATCCGAACACACTTGCTGCATGTTGGTTGGCTGCCCTGTAATATATTACTAACTTCATTTAGGTCCAATACGTGGCGCTAGTATCGGAGCGAGTGACTACCTGTCATTGTCAAACTGAATCGTGATTCGTGGATGCCAAGTGTTTTGTGTTGTGAGTGAATGTCGAAAATTGATGTAATCTATCGTTGTCATGTGGTAAGTTATAATTATTATCTTAATAATCGCTTAAATATTTCCTCACTTGGTGTTGGAGCGACTGTAATGTGATTTAAAGTTTGAAAATGAAGCCGCCGTTACTTGACCGCCATCGCCCAAGCTTGTCGGCACGGCTCCGCCTTTGCAGCAAAACGTGACATTTATGACAATACTTTCATTATTACGAGGAAATACATGTCCTCGTGAACATTGTCGGCTGTATAGTCTATAATTAAATTTACTCTAGTGACCTAACCTTGTTAGAATTTGTATCTTCTCGATGCCCTGTAGTAACCAGTTTTCCAAAGTTAATAATGCCGACTTCCCGCCGATGAATCACTACAATATCTGTTGATACTGCACATCGGAAAGGGTGACTCGATAATTCATTTAAAAATATCATGTAGATTTTGTTTTAAAAACTTTGGATGTAACATTAAGTTTTTTAAAAGTAACTTTTTTATGTGTTTTACAAATGCAAATTACCCCTATAGTTTCCAGTAGTGATTGACATACATACCAAATTATTGCTACAGACTTGTCCTACTGGTTTTTGAATCACTGTCATTTAGAAAAACCTTTTTTGAAAACTTAAAACATTTCAGTACATAAATCATAAAGTACTCAACTGATTGGACTGGATTGATAGTTTTAGTTAATTTATGTCTTAAATATTATGCGTACTAAACTAATTAAGTACCTCTATTTACTTTCTGCTAAACCTCATGCATGGTCAAGTTAAATTGGTTGACTTACTAAATTATTTTTTCAAGTTCTCTCATAAAATTTTGCTAATTAGTTTATTCTCTGTAAGAGCTCCTTAGCTTGCATGTTTTTTTACTAATTTGAATGACCACTGTGTCTCAAAATTAGCAGAAAGTATGCAGTAACTTTATAATTTTATTTATCTGGCAGTAAACTTAGTACACTAATATCATAAAGGCGAAAGTCTGTGAGTGTGTGTTTCTATGTTTGTTACTTCTTCATGCTCAAAGGGCTGGACCAATTTTGATAAAATTTTGTATGGAGGTAGCTGACACCCTGGATTAAGATATAGGCTACTTTTTATCCCGATGTTCCCACGGGATCGACCGGCATGTCCTTGAACTAAAAATTCGAAAACATCCACCAACCCACACTGGGTCTGCATGGTGAATCGACCCACTCTTTCTCACAGAGGGGAGGCTTGTGTCCCAGCAGTGGGAACATTATAGGCTGATCATGCTGAAAATATACTTGTTCTTATATATTTGAATACCTTTAATTGGCCCTATTAAAAAAAAAAAAAAAAAACCTGTATTCATTTACTAAAATACTCTTTAATAAGTACAATTTGGTAATTCAATCTCCATTGACCTGTATGAAAAGGTTAAAAACCTTTAAAACTGTAATAATAACAGTTAATAAATCCTGGCCACTATTCTCTATTGTCAACTATTGTTTCCAGAACATTCTAATACCAAGTATCAATATTAATCATATTAGATTTATAGCATAATTATTCTTATTATTCATGTAATGACTTATTGTTAATCAAATAATTTATTCTCTCATAATAAATGTGCATATTATATGTTATTCAGTAAAACTAACAATATAACCTAGTCATTTAATTTTCCACTTTTGATTGATACAATAGCTGTTGAGAAATAACTCACTTTTTTCTCAAAACTCAGGTTATAATAAATCAGTGGTAGACCGCGAAATTCAAATTTTCTTTCTTTTTTGCATTTTGCAGGTCAGTGTCAGGTTGTATCTTGAGCAAAATATGATTCGCGACTGTAACAGGTACATATTTACAGTATTATAATCATTAGGATCATGAATACGTCTTTCTAAGTTAGATTTGTTCCATAACAACAAATCTCTTATGGAAATGTGATTATGGGAGAAATCTAACATAAAGAGATATATTAATGATTCTACTGACTATAATTCTGTAAATACATATAAAACTCTGTTTTGAAGTAAATTCCATTGAATAACTCTTAAGTGTTACACCCATTATTTATCACCCACGTATTTTTTTACTTTTACACATGTGTAAAACTAAAAAAAAACTGATGTTATAGGTATTTATTTTGCATCGAGAGAACTCTATGAATCGTGATTTCTTTTTGCATGATACTAGACCAAAGTGTCATAAAACATATAGGTAGGTACCAAAATGTTCAATCCCTATTCCACATACTTAACAAATTACACGAAATAGAAAAACCAATTTTTTTACAATATCACCTTATCAGCTTTTATAAATGGACAAAATAATTGAAACTCATTTCTAGGATTCACTCCTAAGATATGGGTAAAAAAATTTTTTGTTGTTAGGTTTTGTGTTATAATAATATTGGAATGTTGGACGGAATCCTAAAACAGCCGGCAAAAAAAATGCTACCTACTCGAACGACACCTTTCTGAAAAAAAGAATCCGTGATCTATTAAAAAGTGTACGCAAAAGTCATGATGCAACCCTAAGAATTTCAAAGGAATGAGGCTTTAAAGACCCCACAAAACGATAGAAGGGACAGATTTAATACTGTCGCCAAGGATCGTTTGATGCCGAAAATTAATCTCGTGCCGACTCTAAAGCATACCACAACGAATTTCAAAGCGAACCGCGAAAACTAGTATAATATTCCGATTCCAATATCAAAGGATGAATGGACTCTTGTGGCTAATAAAGCAAGGCCGTGTTGTATGTTCCGTCCCAACTCCCAAGCCAGCATTATTGAGCTGAATGTAAGAGACTTTCGTGTTTGGTACCGAAACCCCCAATTCTGGCGGCAAACGAGACGTTTCTACGCTTAGACGTGAAATATACCGTCTAACATCAATGTCGCGGCATTTATCAACGCCAGCCTACCGAATCGACATCGTTAGACATTCGATACTATACGTCCGTCACCCTGGGTCAATGAAGTGAGAATTGACGCCAATTAGCCAGCCTCACGTCCACATGTGACCGCCGAACTGTCCAATTTGCTTGAGAAACGTATCCGATGTTTCCACATTGCGTAATAAGAACGGCGCGGCGTTGCTAAGAAGGGGCATAACACGTTTCGGCTTTTGTGTTCGGTTGGAGCACCAAAATTGATGCTCGGATGTCATTTTTATTTGTTCGCCTCGTCTCGTAGTGCGAAAGTGAGCGGTTAGAACAGTTAGATAGCATCGTCATTTCTCTTTTTATTAGTAGCATCATTTTTTTGCATGTCGCTAATGGTCTTAATTACTCTTCCAGCTGTCTTTTAGACTTTCACTGCCAATGTTTTTGCCTAAAACAACTCAGCATGTCACTCCCTCCTGTCCTTAATCTCACCCAAAATGGGCTAATTCTTTAGTCGCCAAGGTAGAATATATGGTCGGTCACTGCTGATGAAAAGTATCGTTTGAAGTACAACTAGGAAAGTAAACAAAAATTTATAAGTAACCTGGGTTGAAGGGGAGTACAAACTAGTCTTGCCTAATAACAGAGCAGGCGTTGAACTACTTAAAAATTTAATCAGCGTTATACCACCCTCCTATTGATTATTATATGACCTGACTTTTTAGTACGGTCAGCAACAAAAGTCGATTAACACTTCAGTTTTTTTTTATCTTAGTTATTGAGCAAAATTTGTTCAAAATTGCAGCAGAAGTACAATGCAATTTTGAACAAATATTTTGCTCAATAACTGAGATTAAAAAAACGCAAATGTTAATATTTGGCTTAAAAACCGAGATTAAAATGAATCGACTTTTGTTGCTGACTGTACCAAAAGCGATTTTGTTTGATAGACAAGTTTCGTCTTTGAATACTATTCATTGTGGACGAAAATCCTTTCGTGGGGTTCAATAACTTGGGTGTGCCTTAAAACGCTTTGATGATGACATCGAATCATTTCATTCTTCCGTCACTTCCCTAATCGTCGGTAAAAATAGAACGTAACATCATGTTTTACGGCTCCGATATAATTCGAATCGGAAGTCGTTAAAATAATTCATGAAAGCTCTTGTAATTTGGACCAGAAAATGTTTGAGTGCTTCTTGGCTCAGTTTCCTTAACTTTTAATTTTTTTGGAAGCCTGGGTTGAGTACTATTGACTTGCCTCTTAGATTTACGAGAACACAGAAATTCCAATTAGACGGGCAATTTTGGTTTTTGCCTCTCCTCTGTTCGCATGGTTTGGCAGATACTTCAACTCCTAAGCTTAGATTGACTAGATAACGGGCTTGTGGTTTAGGACGAGAATGGTACAAAACATCTGTGTACTGTCGGCGACTTGAGTTCGCCAAAGTTTCAATCCATCATGTCTGACAATATGCCTAAGGCTTTTGGTTTAGAACGAGAATGGTACAAAACATCTGTGTACTGTCGGCGACTTGAGTTTGACTTATTATTGATGACTTTTATGAGAAGGATGAGTATCCTGGAATCTTCAAAGATAAGGAAAAATTGTCTTGATGAAGACGGAAATAAGCAAACGGCCCAATACTTTTAAGTCCGTTGAAATGTCTCAATTATCTCCGAACCACTTACTGGAATTGTAATCAGAAAGACGGTTAGTTAAAAAGTCGAAAGCAGTCGCCAAAGTTTCAATCCATCATGTCTGACAATATGCCTAAGGCTTGTGGTTTAGAACGAGAATGGTACAAAACATCTGTGTACTGTCGGCGACTTGAGTTTGACTTATTATTGATGAATTTTATGAGAAGGATGAGTATCCTGGAATCTTCAAGGATAAGGAAAAATTGTCTTGATGAAGACGGAAATAAGCAAACGGCCCAATACTTTTAAGTCCGTTGAAATGTCTCAATTATCTCCGAACCACTTACTGGAATTGTAATTAGAAAGACGGTTAGTTAAAAAGTCGAAAGCAGCCGCCAAAGTTTCAATCCATCATGTCTGACAGTATGCCTTAAACACGAAAGTAATTAGTATTAATTATGGTGGCTGCTATAGATAACGTAATACATACCTACATCATCACTTATGAGTGCGACCCTCGAATGGTTTGTAGGCACTCCGCTTTATCAGTTCCTTGTTAGCATTTAGATAACATTACTTTTTGAACCTTGTACATTAATAATGTATATGGAACATTAACGCGTCATAATGTTTTTTTATAATCTTATACATATTAAATTAACTTCGCAAAAAGTTGATTTTGCGATGGGTAAAAACCAGAGGGGCACTTCTCGTAATTTTAAGAACGTTTACAGTCTGATCTCAGTCTCAATCTGTCAAAAATACCTCTAATTTCCCTACATTTTTGAGACTAATTGTCGCTGAGATAAGATTGCGACTAGATTTTGAACCTTTTTAATTACAAGAATTCGCCTTCAGATACTTTGCTTCAAGAAACTAGTAAACTGACTTGAGTATTTGCTAGCTCTCAATTTATGCACAATTCTTTCAAGTTCCTGACATGCCTTTTTTTTTTTTTTTTTTTTTTTGCGGATGGGAAATCATCAAATGACCCCTCCCGCTCTGGGTGGAGCGGAAGGGAGTGTCAGACTCTTACTGACTAAAACCCACCCGTGTTCCTTCCTTAGCCCTTTATGTTCCGGGCCAGCGGTAACCCTTTCGGACAATCCCGCTGACCCGGCAGGCTTCGGCCCTATGGGGCCCCTCCTCGATGCTGACATCTCTTTGAGGCGCGCGTGGAACACGTACGCGCCGTCCGGCACGGGCCTGGTCCTGATCGGACGGTGAGCTACCCATTACTCTCCGCCCGCAGGCCCGCGCCTACGGTGGCCGGGAGTCGTCGCGCGGCTCCCGACGCCCGGAGCGTCTCCCGCGGCGGCTGGGACGGGAGGCTCTCTCCCTGAGCCGTCCCGCCACCTCCTTCGCTAGCATGACTGCTTCGCAGAAGGAGGTGACTGCCTCCCACTCCCTCTCGCCCCGGACCATGGCTTGCACCAGGGCCGGGCGCGAGAGGTCGCCGCCGCTGCCGATCGCCTCTACGAGGACACGACGGTGCTCCGCCCAAGCGGGGCAGACCGCCACCGTGTGCTCCACCGTGTCCTCTGGGCGATCCTGGCAATGGTGACACCCGGGCGTGACATGCCTTAACCTTCCCTTGGTACTGCTTTGGTCAGAAATTTCAAAGTCGACAAAATTTAGATTACTGCTCAGAGGTTTAGGAATGCTGCTATTTATCACTGTACATTATCGTATCCAATTGCAGAAAGCAATTGGATACGATAATGTACAGTAATGTACCTCTTCATTTACTTCGTCCACACTTGAGAAGACCCATTTACGCCATTTAGACCTAAGAAAATACTTGTTATTCAAGTCATTACAATAAATCAGAATTTTAATAGCAAATCGAAGAAAGTGGGTTAGTTTCTGTACATTAATAATCTTATCATCTACATTGTATTATTTGTTACGCACTATTGCGAGCTAAACTCGTAACATTATTCCTGTATGTGGCTTCCTAAGCTCGTGCCTTGTGTTGTACTCGTAAGACTTATAAATAACACAGGTATTTGTTTGTCTTAGTCTTCGGAACTCCTCGTGTAAGACTGTGAAGACAAAAAGGTGCGTTCCACCTAATTGGTTGGACTTCATGTAGTTTCACATCCAAAGATTGAGTCAGATCAACTTCTAAAGTGGTTTTTTGGACCATTCATATTGTTTTGTATAGAGTTTGAACCTTCATTGTCATGTTTGTCTTCTGCAGTCAACTGCTGAATATAGGCATCTCCCAAACTCCCAACCTGAGCCACGGCAGTCGTAAAAAATTACCATCAATGCTGAACCCTCAATAAATTCTAGGCATGTGTTTTGTTTTCTCTATCATTATATTATTCACACGAATCCTATTTCCGCTTGGAAACTGCAAGAGTCGCTTCGCACATTGAAAAAGCGGCCATGACTGTGACCTTTCAGGGTCAATGTCGTTTAATTTTACTATTCATTATCATGACCTTTGGCTCTACGACAAAATCATGCGGTTGCTTTTGACCTTCACCTGTGTTAAGGTTCTTTTTATGGAAGAATAAACAGAAGTAAAAAACTGTCATCATGATATCCAAATCCAACATTTTTTTTTCTAAAGTTTGAATTTGGGAAGTTATAGTTGGTGGCAGAAAACCAAATTCGAAAGAAAAAATTTTGATACATGGATCAAACGATGATCTTCGAAAATATGGTTAGACTGTCGTTTGTTCTCATAAGAGGCAATCTCATTGAAGTGTTCCTTCAATTCTCAGTTCAAATTGAAAAAAGATAGAACTAGTTTCAATTCTGTTTCCGATATCTCGTTTCTCTAAATTCAGAATAAGTATCAAAGGTTGTTTTATTGTTATCATAGTTCCTAGTTTTGGGACGCAAACATAGGTTATTTCATCAAGCTAGAAAGCCTAATCAATAACCTCTAGTCGGATTTGGAATCCGTTTCGCGTGACATTAGTTCGAGAAATCAAATTGAATCGTTTTTATTTGAATTGGAAGCACGAGGTATATTATGCAGAGGTACGTTTCATTTCAGAAAATATGAATGCTCGCGCTCAAAATTTGTAGTTTTAATCAGGACAGTAGCATGTCAATCCTAATTGCTGGGATCCGCGTTAGTATTTGATACTAGCACGCAGATTGGTCATGTTTACCACGTGCTCCTATTATTTAAACCGTGAATGTTCGTTTCCAGATATCGTGTAGCTGCTCTTATTATATCGTTCACGCTTGACGAAATAATTGCGGTCGAATAGCCGTTGCTCCAATTTAAGGGGTCTTCGTTTGCGTTGGTTTTCCAAGTTACAGAGAAGTTTTGTTTGTATTATGGAGTTGAGAAATTCGGGGGTGAAACTCCTTAACTGTCTTCGCATTGTACTGTATTCAAAATTCTATATCAGACCAATCAGAATAATGGAATCACTAACTTAAATGAATGCTTGACCACCTAAACTAACTCCTAAGAAAACTACATGTTTTGTTAGAATTGACAATTACTTTACATAGACAAAACTATGTCTAGGATAAATTCATTGAGAAGACCTCATTCTATTTTCCTTATAAACTTTATATAAATGGGCTTACGCTGCCCAGCGTAGGCTTATCCGTGAAACCATCTTCTAAATCTGGACGCGATGAGCATATCATTGTTAGTTCTGTGTCGTGCGTGTGCGCAGGTTTAATAGACAGGTATGTACAGGAGGTCCACTTCATTCAATTATGCTCACGTGTTTACTGAGGTGATATCAATGCAGATATTATCTCAATAAACTCGTAAGCATAATTGCCTTTGTTGATTGTCGCTATCCTTGCTCAGTCATTCGGGCATTCCTTCGTTAAACGGTTTAGGTGTAAGTAATCGCGTTATTAGTAAAAAGACCTACTATGATTGATTCAGGAGTATCCGCAGCCAACCTCACTACTAACCTTGCGGACGTTTTCATCTTTATCACGATATTGAGCTACACCTGTACCTATATGCAAGAATAGGAATGTCAAGAAATTGCTACGTAATATCGAGACCTTCGTCAAAGACACCGACTTGAGGATGTCATCTAGATTTTCATGTCCTCGTTTTTCATCACTTTTAAGCCTTGGCCTCAAATGGTGAGTGACCCTAATAGTGGCTATTAGGCCTGGACCTTCTATCCTCATTTACACTTAGTGGCGGGACCTCGTTACTCATGCGCGACGGCATGACTGCGGCGGATGGCAACCGATACGTGGAACCCGTTGCAAGTAACAAGCGTTTAGACCATTGGTCTCAATGACGAATACAACAAATACGCAGGATATATCATAATTCCTACCGCATTGCCACAAAGTAATGTTGTTATCCCTCCATGTTCCAATAAAGCGGGCGAATCAGATACCCTTTATTGCTCCATTTCCGAGTACCGATTAGTTCTGCTTTATAGAAAAACCTAATGACAGTATCTATTCTGGAAGTCGAAAGTGTTTGGAAACAAACAGGGCAATTTTTTTTTCACATTCCGATTTTAAAGTATCGTTGTATGGTTTCTTACTACAAACTTTTTAAAATAGCTGTTTAAATAGTTCGTTAGAAATCATAAATCGGAACCATCTAGCCATGTCCTAAAACGAATTTCTATAATCAATAGACCGTAACTATACAGAAATCTGTGCCTTAGCTGAGTAATTTTACCGATAACTTCGGAGCATAATTATTTTCGACTCCAATCACGCGAAATCAACATCTACATTGACTACATTCCGCCAGGCAGTATCTACTGGAACATTTCAATCGCCGCCGCCCGCTTCCTCGCTCGCTCATACTTTGCTCAGTCAGTTTGTGGTGGGTGTGCGTTACGGACGGAAGCTTGCGTGCTCTTGCGCAGATTACCGCGTTCACAGACCAGTGCGGTTCGGAGAGGGGGTACTGAATACTCGGAATGTGGGAGTTTTGTGTGGTGATTAGTGATTCTGTGTTTTGATTTGTGATTTAGAAATTGTGTGGCCTGTGCTAAAAGTGAAGTTTTTTTACTCAGGAGTGGAATTTTTATTTGAGGTGTGTAATGCTTTTGCATATTCTTCGTTGCATAGTTTTTATACTCTTACTCGATTGATGACCGTATCAAGTGCAAGCGATGATTCTTATTTAGTCTTTGACAGTGAGTAGGTACAGGAAGCTATTTATTATTCCAAGACCACAATGGACACACCTCATTAGGTATTACTCGAACTATGTTGTCGTTCTGATGTCATTTGCATCTCTTAAGTTGATGTTTTGATTTGATTTTGTACTTTACTTGAAGATGCGATTACTTGTTCAAGTGCTTTCTATTTATGTACCAATCTACTTAAAAGAAAAAGCTTTATCCAATTTCAAATATGTTTTGATCAAAAATGTATTCAAGACATAGAATCAGCCTGAGTTTGAAGAGAAAATATCATAAGAACAGACGATCACTTCTGTAAAATTCTCACCGTGAAAACTTAGATGACGTGAGCGGTCAATAGTGTCAATCCCTAGCGATCCCTGGCATCATCAGGTGGAATGATGGCTCGCTTCAAGCACATTTCACCTCAGTTTTTAGGGTGAGATTTTTGCAGAATAGAACGGCAGATGTTTCCAATATCCCACAGCTTGACCAAATTGACTGCAAGAACAACGTTGGCAGAATAATATGTCAAAATCAAGTTATAAAGCTATGTTACGTGACCAGATACTTGAAAAGGCTTCAATTTTACAGTTCACTGACTTGGATATAATAGTATTAAACCCTGTGATTTATGATAACATTTCTTGCGTGTATTCTACCGAAATATAATAGGGCTTTAAGAGTAGAGGATGAGCGAAGAATCAGATCTAAGAAGATATAGCTAGGGATGGGGTATATATACACTGAGATAACGGCTGATATATATGCCAGAGACAGAAGAAGGACTATGGTTAAATGTAGTTTTACACCTGCATAGCTATTCACAACCATCCTCACAGTTATCGTGTCGAAAATGACACATGTCGATAGCCTGATTTGCCTTGTCCCCGACTTGTCGGAAGAATAACGGTCGTCTATTTGATTAAGGGCTGATTTTTCCATCGCCAGATAACTTTTGTTCGAGGAATAAAATTGACGTTTGACAGTTTTTGTATGAATGAACTGTCAAAATTTCAAAAATTTTCCCCAAATAAAGTTGTCAGATGATGGAAAAATTTGCCCATAAACTGACAAAATTTTTGAATTTTGGGCTTGCGAACAGCTAGAGGACTCCTACGATAACATTGATTGATGTTGATTCAGTACGGAAGCGTATCGAGTGGTATGAATAGCTATGCTGTCCACCTTTAATAATGAATCAAAGATGATCTTGCAGTATTAACAGAAATAATTTTGGCTACGTATCATACCGTACGATTAGTAAAGCATGGACAAATAGGTAGTTTCTCATTTACGATTTTTGCTGAAACAGGTGTTGAACATTGGACAGGCAACAGTTATCTGTGCTGCTGATACTGAAAGTCATCACAACATTAAGGTGTTACCTTGAAAAGAATTTATTCGATTCCAATCAAGGTATTTTCTAACTTTTTGGCGATAAATATATAACATGGCGTCGTAGATCTAATATTCTAGATTTATACCTACCGTTTTTTTATTACGTAAAATTCTATTGAGCCCGTCTATTCTGTCATGCTAAGGAATATTTTTTTAAGAAATTTACATCGTGGAACGTGGGAAAGTTTATATTTAGGCTAGGTGTCGCCTTTGTCCTTAAAGTGGTAAATACACGCGACGGCAATTTTGTACAAAAATATTGATTTGTGGACTACCTGCTGTGGTACAGTTTTAGACGTTGAGTTTTGTATTTTTGGTTCTAACTTTAATATCGTTTACATAGAGTTCCTTGTTTTTAGCGTAAACTGACTTACAACTGACATTTTGTACAGTCCGCAGAGCACACAACCAATGCGCAAGAAACGTATATTAGATTAACCTAAATGTAAACTGACACATTTTTATGATGTCATTTGCAACAAAGTAGTAATAATGTGTCGTTTAGGGAATGCCTTTTCCTGTTTAGTCACTTTTGAAAGCTCCCTTTGTGCATTCTTCATTGACAACAGCTGATTCATTGAGGCTACTAGCATTAATAACAATACTATTTTGCCCATATACAGTATTTGACAAGGTTCAGTCTCATAACGTTCAAGTTGCAAAATAATTGTTAGCTTGAGTGCTATATTTAGGGTTGAATCTCCGTATTGCCAAAGCCCGATTCCACCACCAAAGTTCTTCACGAAGAATTCGCATAGTAACAGTCGTTCTGATACGTCATAAATGCGTGTGGTTATTGTCATAACGTTCTAAGCCTTTTGCTATGCGGAAAGACAGTCCAAGGTTTCATTTGTAATTTACTTTATTGTTGTCAAGTCAGATCGTACTTGAAAAATATGCCAGCTTTAGTAGGTATACACAATAATTATGTCTAGCGTATATGGTTTCTATGATTGAATTTGGTGACAGGTGCTGAAGCACGTGTGAAGATAATTAGTAATTAGTATTAATGTGACCTTGACAAGGTGTACGATTAGTTATTATTATCTGCTTGCCTGTCTGTGGACGGATTTGTTGAAATTATTACCGTAGATAACGATGGCTCGGATTTCGTTGGCAAGTCTTGAATATTATGCAATGCGGATAAAGAGAATCGTGTCAAATAGTACTGCACAAAAGTAAAACGTGACTATTTGAAATTATTACAACCGATATGACCTCTCACTTTCAATGATTCCTTGCCAAGGTAAGATTAACAATTTGTGGCAAAACGTCGAAATCCCCACAACGGCATTGGATAGTGATCCATTAGAGTTGCCAATGTAATATTATTAGGCAGGCAATACTATCACAGTGGTAGATTACAGCCCACTTCCTCTCGAAGAGAGGAGACTTGTGTCCCAGCTTTGGGAACATTATAGGCTGATTATGATGAGGCAGGCAATATCAGTGTACTTATAGATCAACCTCTTTCCTAACCAAACCATACCGGTTGTTAACCTCTAAAAACAGCAGCTGTTAAAATTGCAAATTAGTTTTAGGGAGAAATTAAGGTAGAATGGATACTGCAAGTTTCTTGAGCGACACTAAAGGCGTGGAAACATCTAAATGATAAATATATGGCTGCCGCAGGTAACGGAGAAGTGAAAGTAAACGCTGAACAGAACACCGGTTATCTCTTTGTAAACTAAACTTAATTACAACTGAAGAAAGTACAAGTTGTGTGTGAGCACATCTTTGGCTGCGCTCTTTCCCTTTATAATCATATTCTTGTAATACGTAATGAATTTTAGCTTGAATTATAAGACGTTCTACTTTGAACGTTGTCGGAGGATATAATACTACCTAATAAAAACTGGTCAAATCTCGATGAATAGGTACCAGCAAACCGGAAATATTAGAATTAAAGAGATGCAAAAAATATGAGCAGGATAGTTCTTTTGAATCGCATGTTGGCAACTTATTGATTGAAATAACCGCTAACAAACTGCGCAGGTGGAAACTGCTGCCCTCCAATCTGAAATATTCACCGTTAATAACACTCACGGGACATTTAAATATGCACTCAGTTTTGTTTAATCAACTTATACTCGTAAACTCGACCAATTTGTATTCATTTGAGCATGAAATTATCCAAACATTTATACACGTAATCCTGTCGAATCTTCAGAAACACCTCTTAAATACGAGGTTTTGCTTGCCCAAGCCTGAATATTGCTAGATTGAATTAGACATCGAAACAAATTGAATGGTGAAAAAATATCTCCGAAGCTCTGGCGTATTTTTTAATTTCAATCCCATCCAATTTGGTCAGGTGCCAAGGAGGTTCTGCTTTCAATTCCTGATTGCTTCCTAATATTATTATACAATACCGTACTAACTTTATTACTATATAACGTGTTCTTATCTTAACCGTGAGAATCCATACTAGTATTATAAATTCGAAAGTAATTCTGTCTGTCTGTCTGTATGTTACTTTTTCACGCATAAACCACTGAACGGATTTCCATAAAATTTGGCAGAGATATAGATTGCATCCCGGGGAAGGACATAGGATAGTTTTTATCCCGATATTCCCACGGGATCGAAACCTACGTGGGTGAAACCGCGGGGCGCTGCTAGTTTATTATAAATCTCGTCGCTTAGAACATACATTTTCTACAAAACAAGAACTTCTTTCACTTTAAATTTCTTTTGCGTTTGTATCTTTGACTCGAATGCCCTCATCCACCTGAGAAGCACTTTCAAAGAGTCCACTCAATCAGGTACCAGCTGAGTCATGTTTCACGTTTTTAATTTCGAACCTTTTAATAAATTCTCAGGAATATTTCGTCTTTTCCTCATTCTTGTTTGATCATTCTTAGAAACGCTTGATGTTTAATAAATTGGTAGACACCGTGATTGCTTTTCAACTTTATATTGATTGCTATTTATTAAGAAGGATATTGTTAGTAAGATTCTTTACTTCAAAATTCCGATCCAATTAATCTTGTTAATGTATTTCTATTGAATACCTACCTGTAAAATTTAATTATACTGGATTCTACCTTGTTATTTGATTGTGGTAGGTAGTTTGTTTATGATGATCTGATTTAGATTATTTTTATTACCTACTAAGCCTTTATTTATTATTAGTATTTATAAGCATAATGATCTTGATAAATCATTTTATTCAAATCATGTTATTACATAATGGTTACTAGGTTGTCTTTAACTATGATTTCGAAGGCCGCTTTTCCAGATATTATTGACCGCTTTATGCCGAACACCTTATCACAGCATTTGACCAGTTTCCTCATTCGAATTACAATCTTTGGGTCAAAATCTTCGAATAGATTTTATAACGACGCCTACGGTTAAATACAAGATACACCTCTTGGGATTCTATGAATGGTTTAAGCATTATTTTCAGATTCATACAAACGAATACGTGTTTTGCGAATTTGATCTTTATTAGCTACTAGAATTGTCGCACCGACAGATGTCAGGAAGACATTCTCTCGGCGACCGGACAGTAACTTCACTCCACTGTGTCCAATAAATACGTGTATTTCATATTCTTTACTGTCTACTGCTATACCTGGAATGTATTTACCACGTGTTGTTCAATTGTTTAACACAATTTGTCCATTGTTTCAGGTTATGTGTGCGTGCCGTTAGATAAGCAACAGTGTGGTGGGATTGTTGAAGTGATCCAACAGTGTGGAATGGTTCCTGTGTGTTGGCGGTGTCTTGTTGATGTAAGTTGTTAACCTATTTGTGTATTGAGTGTATGTACTTATGTCCAGATTGAAGTACGAAGTAGAAGATAAGATTGCAATCAGAGCAAGTAATTCATTAAGAGATAATCGGGAATATTAAATTCGTGCTGTGTTGGAACATATTTTGAAGACAATATCGCCTTATTCGATCGTTTAATTTTAAAAGTATTTACAGCTTAGTAACGAGGTTCATTGCCAATTTAAGATCAATAAGAATAAACAGGTTTTGATTTTATCTGACACAAATGACTCATTTTATTTTACAACTTCGAAGCTGACAATTTTGGCGTGACACGACACCGTAATCAATTTTATGAGGTAAATCGACGTTAATAATGATAGATTTGAAAGCAATTTCAAAATAAAATATTAGAAAGAATGAATAATTCAAGGTTTAAAAAGAAACAGCATGTTTATCTCAATAACAAGGGGGCCGTTTACCCGGACCGTTCCATTTCCTGAATTTCCATAGCCTACCTACTTTAAGTCGCTACCCGTCTAACTGAGCGTTAAAAATGCAGATTCGAAAACAAGAAAGTAACCCAAACCCGGGAGCTGACCCCAAATAGGTTTGTCTGATGTAATATTCTACATTCTAGTAATTGGTTGTCCCGCGATCAAGGCTCACTGACCTTTTTTAGGAAGTTATAAAACAATTTAGGCGAAGCTACGATTCGAGAATTTGTTTTAACCATTTGTAATTCGTTTTTTATGTGTGATTCGAATTGGTTCTGAAAGAGAATGTACATCGTTAGGTCTTGGACACAATCTAATTACTTTAAATTGGAAGTAAAGCGAAAAGAATTTACGCTGCTTTAATTGATGTTTACTAACCAACAAAACTAAACAGAGGACACAATCTATTGATTAGTTTCATCACGTTCTAAAATAACAGTATATTTACGGAGTAGAATCGATTGCCGATTCGATATCTAAACAATTTCTCTTCGATCCAATATTCGGGGTTATATTACCTCAGTGGCTGAGATGTGTTGCCTGTCTTAGGAGAACTTTCCTGTCTGGGCACATGAATCGAACGACTCCCACAGTCTTGAGCTTGAATTATTAAATTCGCTCTCGACCCAACTTCACCTGTATGTTCGTATGTGCTTCGATCAAATTTTAATGGTTATCTGAATTTCTACACCTGTATGGTTTCTCTGTAAGCAAAGTTCTTGACTCACAACCATAAGTCAACGGTAAACGGGCTATTGGGAATATTTGACGAAATGCTTTTTTGTAACTCCGATAAAAAATGCCTTTTCTGAAGGTTCTCCAGGGACGTTTTGGCACTTTCCTAGTCTTTTTGAGGAAACGACTTTGGGACTTACATTCTAGAGATTTACTTTATGTAACGTCAGATTCTTGCTTGGCTTTTTAAATTATTCAAGAGGTTTCTGGAGACCCGCCCTGGATTGCCTACTGCGTTGAGTTATATTCTAAGTTCTGCCTTTTAGTATTCGAGAAATTCTGAAAACACTACACTGTATTTTTTCCAGGAATGTTAAGGAGTACAGGCCATTAAATGCGAGACATTGTTTGTCCTTTGCATGTGCGTCCTCCAAAATATGTCCCTTAAAAATGCCATGAGAAAAACCCAATACTGGACCATTGACACTCTTTCACGTGCCTAGATCACACAATTCCAGGCTTAACATAATACTTCGCGTCATATCACCGAGGTGAACGTTTAATCGATATGTCTGTGTACAATACGGGTAACATATTCACGCCTGTTTAGTTATTATCATGACTAGCCTTAGGGTGAGAAGCGGGTTCCCGGTAAAGAGAAGTCAATACCGATCGGTGCGGGTGCATTAGTCTCGTGATAACTTATGCGCTCACAAATAAAGAAACAGTTAAAACAGGTAACTGTTTCTTTCCAAAAAGCTGCCTTCAGCGATCTGTACCGGGAGTTGGGCCCGAAAACCCGCCTCTTTATGCAAGCACCCTTGATGGATGTAGTCCCGCTAAGTAGGTACTGCCTGTTTGTTTAACATACCATGGGACATTTGACAGGACTTTGCAATTTTTTTTTTATGATTACTAAGTTTTTAAGAGAAGTATATGGAAGAATATATTTCTATTCACTGTTTTAAAAGAGGGTAGAGTAGTTTTTGGGCCCAAACTTTCGGGATGGACTTAGAAAAATCTTCTTGTATCTATTTGTAATTTTTCGCCTCTGTTACCACAACCGTTAATCACACGCGTCAGATTTCGACGAATGTAAATGTCCGTAGTTATCCTGTTAATTACCCGTATCGAGTTGTTTTCATATGAATTTAAATTAGTTACCTACTCAAATGAATCATCGCTCGCTGCCCTGCCTAAAATTCCGCACCCGAAAAATTTGCAACATCATGTTTTGCTATCGAGAATTCGAGACAGCTCACGGGATTTCCCCATTTTTAATCGCAAATGAACTTAAAGTAGTCCACGCAGTAATAATTTCTGTAGAAATTGGGGTCGTTACTGACGAAAGGGAGACGTAATGAGGTTACTGGCACCCCAGCTGACTAAAAAGGCAAACATTACAAAATGGAGCTGCTTTTCTGCCTCTGAAGACTTTGGGAAGACTTGGTGTTCGGCTTGTAGGTTATGAATACGTTTAACTTTTGGTTTATTATAACTTATAGCAGTAACTTAGGATCGATACATACAACAGAGTTGTATTGTATCATTTAAAATTCGACGCTTTTGCATAAATAACGAGACGCTGCCTACGAGTAGTTACCCGAATAAAGTATTCCCTTTCGCGCCCAGCAATATTGGAAGATAATAAGCTTGCTTCACACGATATTGGCAGGGTAATTGCCACATATGTTTGTGCATATACAATTTGTGTTGATATTTCCGACTATCTGTATGTCATTTTTCGCATATGATTGGTATTTGAACAATTCTGTTCTTCATGAACTGGCAAGAAACCAATGTTTCGTAGTCATTATTATACCGCATTATCCGGGAAAATACCAATGTGACTGTTTTCAATTCATATCTATATATCTATTTATAATATAATTATATAAAATTCAAAGTCCTGACTGACTGATATATCAACGCACAGCCTAAACCGCTGGTCCTAGAGACATGAAATTTGGACGGTGTGTTCTTTGTGAAGAGTACGTATCCACTAAGAAAGGGTTTTTCGAAATTCCTCCCCTAAGAGGGTGAATGGGGAAGGGTGAAATTTCACGCGGACGAAGTCACGGGCAGAAGCTAGTTACTTATATACTTTCTGAGTTTATCTTGGACATAACTGACATCGGTGAAGGAGAAACATCGTGAGGAAACCTGGATTTGCGTGGTGATCAATGCTTATGCCTTCTCTGTATGAGAAGAGGTCTTTGCCCTGCAGTGGGACAATAAAAAGCTGGTATTATTAATTACTAGCAGCGCCCCGCGGTTTCACCCGCATAAATGTCGATCCCGTTCGAAAGACAAGTGGCGCCATCTATTATCATAATAACGTTATTGTGGTTTTCCTCGGGAACAGCACTTTTTTTTCGGGATGAAAGGTACACCGTTTCTGTACACCTGACAACGTATATACATGCAAAATTTCAGGATGATCAGTTCAGTGGTTTAGGCTTGAAAAGGTAACAAACAAACTTACTTTCGTATTTATAATTTTAGTTAGGATAACGCTTCAGATTTAAAGGTAACAGTATCCCCAAAGCTGCTTAAGCGCTTAAACATACTGGTTCAAGCTTAATAAACGGTCTTTGCGTTTAACTATTCACGATATAAACCAATTAGTATTCGTGGCGGCCATGTCGACAGTTGTTCTTCGACCGCTTAACTTGTATCCAACCAGCAGTCTATGTACGGAATAGATGTATTGATAATGTTAACACTGGCTCTTGGCAACGGATTCAATCGGGCTTCTCCCCCTTATTTGTGTATTGCTTCTAACCGTGAGATAGATTTTAATGTCATTAAGAAGTTCTTCGAGAAGTATTGTTTAGTGTCTCATTACAAAACGAGTTCTTATTTGAGTCCAAGCTTAAATCTTCGAGCCAGTTTTTAATTTCGAACTTTATTCCAATTAATGTAAAGTAGAGGTACTTCAAACAAAATTGACAAATTAGACCTTGCTCATAAGTCAGTTTTTGTATTAAGAAATTTACATTAACAAACATAGAGTTCAAAGTACAAAAACGGGCTCGAAGGTTTTAGCTTGGACTTAAATTAGAACTCGTTTTGTAATGAGACGGCTGATATTTTGGGGAATAATCTCCTTTACAAAAACCGAGAAGGTAAGAAAGAAAAACAGCAGCAATCAAAAGATAAGATGATGGTCCATTATAAACAGATAATTTACGTATAATCTAAGAATCTAATCTACGTAGGTTGAGTTTTCAGTTGGGGTAGCCATGTCGATAAGTTTCTTTCCTTTCAAACGCCTACTCACGTTAACTCACGTAGAAAATCGTCTTTTCTTCCCCCATTTCTGCCACAAGGTTTTAATAATTGTCCCTCTAACGACATTACGTGAACTTCGAGCAGGCTCATTTGAATGTGAACAGCACCAGTCCCCTTCATCCCGGATGTCGCCGGTACATAATTGTTATAAAGAAATCAATATTATGTATTCCCCGTACGATTCTAACAGTATCTTGAGCCTCGTGGTTTGTAGTCTTTTGAACTGGTGTGTTTGTTGCGAAATCAGGTGCTTGAATGCTTCCAGGAGATGCCCAAAAACGATATCATCATCATCATCATTTCAACCCGGAATCACCACCTACTGATGGGTATATATATTTTCTCTGCCATATTTTCCGGTTCCGTGCGCCCCTCGACGTCTAGGTGTTTCCCAGAAACCTCATTTAAATAAATCTAATGTATGGTCAACACATAAAAAAATGACAGGTTTGGGAACAGTTTCTGATCTGCTGGGACACGATAAGGTTTTCGAAAATCGAGTGCATATTTCCTTATTTTACGTCAATTTCGCTACTATCCCGTTCAATTTACAATCGTACAATGGTTACGTGGGTAGGTAATGGATAAAACCCAGCATTGGTAATTATTCATTTGTGTCGTTCCAATTTACCTACTTATAGGCCGACCGCTTAACTGAGACGTTGCCTGAGGTAGCTGCGCGGTGCGGGAGGGGTGATAGTTGTCACAAGTTGACGAATCACTGAGCACTCGCATCACGTCACCACCCACATGGGATCCCACACCGCGCTGCTACCTCATGCAACGTCTCAGTTAAGCGGTCGGCCTTATAGGTGTCCATTTTTCCTGGGCGCCAAATGGGCCCTGCAGACCGTGTTGAATTACGTAAGCACTCATTCCATTTTCAACTGTGTTTTTTAATTATTCCAATATTTCCTATGTAAGATTTTATATTATTAACAATTGTCATTTAAATTGTAATTTCAATAATATTATAACCTTGGCCTTAAACACAATGTAATATGAGGATAATGACAGAAATATTAGCCGTTATCGCGTCGAAAATGGCAACAAATTAAATACCCAGTTACCTACACTTATAATAAATAATAAATAATAAAAACATTTATTTCTAGCAGCACAATAACAACCAAGGAAAATATAATATAAATAACATAATACAATTCAAAAGAGATAAAATAACAAAATCTCATGACGGACGTATATGGTTGTTAGAGAGTAATTCACACTGACCTCCGTACTAGTAAAAACTGTATCACGGTAGGTCAGGCTTCCTCGTTCTCCAACAATCACACACTCAATCAGTGAACCTAGCAGGTAGTTCAGTAATAATTATTACATTGCTATCAAGTCGTAAGTGGCTAAATCGTAAGGTGGGTAAAATTAAAAAACATTAAGTATATGCAAAATATTTAGACAAAAAATTGTTTAAAAGAAGATGTAGTGTTGATGTTTGTAAGGTGTAGTGTGTTGATGTAATTGGTGTATGTTACTGAAAGTGTGAAAACGAGCTGTGTGTTTGTATTTATGATAGGCTTACTAATAGCTGTTCCGTGTTAACATAATCAACTTGAAGTAGAAATTCATTTAAAATCTTTTTGCAATTATAGCTTGACAAATCACGTAAACTCAAACTCCTAGACAACTGATTGTATAAATGAGGCCCGATATGGTCAAAAAATCTGCTAGCAAATACCGTGTTGGTTCTAGGAACAGAATACACTAAATCCTTTCTACGTCTGGTTGTCAAAAGAGGTAACTTAGAGTGTTGCTGTAGGATCGTAGTTTTTATAAACAATTGTCTAATCGTAAGCAATGACAGTTCTTTATATAGTGTATGTGTGGGGTACATAAATCTCCTGAAATTCATTACCTTCAGTACAGCTCGCTGCGCTCTTTCTAGGGATAAAATTATTGTTTTAGATGCGCCTCCCCAAGCAGTGATACCGTAAGTTATTATTGACTGGCAAAGGGAAAAATAAATAGTTCGTAGTAGTGTCGGTTGGCAAACATTCCGCAGATTTTTAAATAAGTGGATCATTCTCCTAACTCGAGTAGTCACGGATGCTATTTGTTCCTTCCAAGAGAGATTTTGGTCAACAATTAGACCCAGGTACTTAATGGAAGATACCTGTGAGAGACTGTAGCAGGAGCAAGAAAGAGGGTTTATGCATGAATGAATTTTGATGGATGAGAAATTGATCGGTGGCTGAGTACTATTACGAATGCTGAAGGCAATGTATTTAGTTTTTTGGGCATTAAGGGTAAGAAGGTTGCGGTCAAGCCAGGTTGTAACTAAACCAAACCATGTAGTACCAAAATATGTAGGTATGCCGATTATTTTAGAATTACTCATGAATTCATGACGTCAAAAAAACTTGTTATTATGTTGTTCCCAATTTCCCATGCTTAGGAGTCATTTAGGAATGTTTAGGAAGGTATTGTTAACACATAGATCATGTCTGCAGAAAACATTCACAGATCTTTTATCTTTTTAAATCAAGTAAGCGTGAATCCTACATAAATAATAAAAAGGAAGTCTACAAACTACCTTTTCCCACCCCTAGCTTACATTCACCATTGTCTATGAAATCGTAAATACAGATCGCTGTCATTGTAATAAGTTAATAACAGAACCGACCACTGACCTGTATTAAACAACTTGTATGATAGAGGTCAGTGGAACCGACCAATTGAATTGATTAGAATCTCGTTTGCAAGACAAAGGGGTTGTCTATTGCAATCAGGCGGTATTCTAAACGCGTCTGACGTCGTCAGGTCCATCTGCAACAGCCGTTAATGAAGTGACGGGTATCGTGTGTCGCAGGCCTGTCAACGGCCTTACAGCTCCTTTCAGCCGTGATACACGCCAATATGGTTGACGGACAATAGATTTGCTTTCGAATTTAGATTTATTATAATATAACGGCTCGAGAATGGCGTGTGGGTATTAGAGCGTTGACTATGTGCACTCGAGGAACCAAAAGGTACAGAAATATTCCAAACAACCTACATAGCGGGTACTTTCAACTTTTAGAAGTACGTTGTACGGAAAAATAATTAGTCTCCTTTTTTATTCCTCAATTCTCTTGAGCTCTGATAATATTTCAGTTAAAAAAATGTTGGGGATAACTCAAGTTTCGTGTTGCTGCCTTGTTCATTTTTCGGCCTCGTAAAGGGGCCTGGAGTAATAAGTGCTGGCTAATTTGTTTTCGCCAGGTGTCGAATATTCTTCCGGAGCCGCACGAGTGCCCAGTAAACAATTCTTATGAAAAATGCGTTCCTTATTGTTCGACGTCTGGGGTATTTAGGAAACAACGTGGCTTTCTCTGAGATAACTTGGAAGCCGGATAAGCTGAGGTTTATTTATTTTATAGCTTGATAAGGCTATTATGTCATCGACTTAATTTAACATCGATAATAAAACGATTATGATCGATTACAGTCTCGGATTCCGCGACGTCGATACTGAAGTGGACGCGGCGCCAAATTGATCGCATAAATCAAACCGAAATGATTTGCCGTATTATTCATGCAGGGTTGCTAAATGCTAGGTCGTATATTAAAGCGGATAATGTTCATGCTTTATAGTAAGTGTGAAAACCTAAAAATAGTGGCGATGACAAAGGAGTCAACCCTGACTAGTTGTGCTCAAACAAGTGATGTTTACATCAACTGAACGAGCTTCAGGGGACGCTTACAGTAAAGTTTGTTCACCCCACACATGTGCTAAAGCGACGTGCAATCTACGTACTCAATTGTTAAACCAACGTGGTTTTTAGTTTTGAAGGTTTTTTTACAGACAACGAAAGGATATCCTTATTTCAATGTCTTTTTGCCTTAAGTATTGTGGAAACTAAAAGTTGTGATATGAAAACCTGAAATTCAGACCGGATTAAAACAACATCTTGATATTTTTGATCCAAGTCGAGAGTACAAGAGTTAAAAAAAAAAAATTAACAAACAATATCTTACAAACTTCTCTTTACTAAACTTTCTCGAACTCTGAAGGTAAGAAGTTCAAGCCACTTGTTTTCTTAAAGTTATAATCAAGCTATTCGTCGGTTCACAAGTTCACCCGTCGTGGCTTGAGCTGGGTTGCCTAAATTAAATATTAATTTACCTAACTTGTGTAGTTTGGCCAGTACATTGTTGAAGTTATTTGACCTCGCCGGCAGTCACTTTGGCATATGCTATTGTGATTAACAGCGGCTATTATGAAAATAAAAGATGATTAATTGATGCCGCGTCACCAAATAAAGGCTCCTTCAAACAGGCGCGACACGCGATATAATCACGTGCGACACTAAAGGCACCGCAAGTCGCGCAACGAGCGGTGCCTTTGTGTCGCGCGCGATTATATCGCGTGTCGCGCCTGTTTGTAGGAGCCTTTACTCGACAAGTTCGTGATTACGGGCAATAAATATGGAAATGCCTTGACAAACAAGTTGGGCCGCCTTTTCTTTCTCTGAGTGTCCATTGTCACTAACTACGGCTTCCGAGAAGACCGGTGGCTGCCACATTGCGTCTGCAATTTACCGGCGATTGACCTCACTGAAACGTTATTTATGAAAGTATGATAAGTTTTCGTAAATAGCGTTTTTTGACACCGTAAAAGTCAAACCCCGCTGTCGCTACCGTCACTGCAGTCATTATGTGTGTAAAACCGTAACTAGCTGCTGTATTATTAGCAGTTTTACAATCAAATCTTTCTAATAGAATCTAATGTCTGATTCTAAAATCAAAATTAAAGACCACACACAAATGGCGCATCTAAAAAAACACTAATCGCCGCCAGTCACGCTAAACTTCAATGAAAATCACTGAAGCCGTCAATTATTGTTTATTTCATCTCACCATAATCGTAACGTACAAATTACAGTCAAAAAGTCTAGAAGCCCGAATGTAATTTGCACGATAAACGCGCATCCGTAAAATGTTTATAGTAACGCGACGGTTACCGAACCCATTACAATGTTATCTCGTACACACGATTTCCTCGTGTGTATTTAAATAGATGAAATAGAACAATCGTCTGTTGCAAGATCGTATTAAGAACAAGGTCAATGGTTAATTAATTATCTAACTCAATGTGTTTGTTTAATCTACATGCATACGATCAGACTGTCCGTTTATCTTCACGGTTACGACACGTTAGTTGCCAGAAAAAATGAGTGGATTCAAGAAGTAGAAAGTTTTTGCATTTTCGTGATCAAATGTCGGATTTTCTGGCCAGAGACTGTTGATGTGAGATCTTCCGACTAATGCTTGAAGTTTCTTCTCCTACTCATTAGGTCAATTAACTCAGCCTATCGCAGTCCACTGCTGGGCATAGGCCTCTGCTACGCAGCGCCACAACACCCTGTCCTCCGCCTTCCGCGTTCAGCCTGTCCCAGCCACCTTCTTGAGATCGTCGGTCCATCTTAGCTATGGGGCGTCCCACACTACGCTTGCCGATACGCGGTCTCCACTCTAGAACTCGTCTACTCCACCGGCTATCGGATGGCCAGCCCACTGCCAGTTTAGTTTCCTTACTCTGTAAGCTATGTCGGTTACACCGGTTCTTTTCCGGATAACTTCATTTCTGATTGTATCCATCAAAGAAACTCTGAGCATAGCCTATCTAGCGACATCTAGCTACCAACTCATTAGGTAGCACTCCTCAAAGCTGAGGGTCTTAAGTTTGACGTCCCCCAGGGAACACATTTTCGAGGATGGTTTTAGCCATCTGTTGAAGTACAGTACAGCATTATTAATACAGGCACATGTTAATTATCCATACTAATATTATACATTCTAAAGTAACTGTCTGTCTGTATGTTACATTTTCACGCTTAAACCACTGAACGGATTTCGGTAAAATTTGGCACAGAGATAGATTACATCCCGGGGTAGGACATAGGATAGTTTTTATCGACATACCTCGCGGGCGAAGCCGCGGGCAGAAGCTAGTTTCTAATAATATTTTCACATCTGACCCATCCACATTTAGGATAATCCAGTTCATTTCCCCTGAAAATGGCAGGCGGAAACATTACATTATTAATTAGATTATGTTGTTGGCTATCCTTATACTCATTACGCAGCCATTATAACTGCACGCATTGAGCCTTTGCAGACCGAAGACAAATTGCACTGGTGAATCATCAGCTAGCCTTTTCCCGACTATGTTGGGGTCGTCTTCCGGTCTAACCAGATACAGCTGCATAGTAGTATTTTACATGGAGCGACTGCCTATCTGACCTCCTCAACCCAGATACTGGGTAATACCCCTTGGTAAGACTGGTTGTCAGACATCGGGCTTCTGACTACCCGTAACAACTGTCAAAGATACACGAATGACAGCCGGGACCAACAGCTTAACGTGCTTTCCGAGGCACAGAGGGGTCTCGGTATGTAAAGATGGTCACCCATCCACAGGCCAACCGCGGCAAGCATAGCTTAACCTGATCGATCGACCTGTGCGCCTCTTATTATTTATCTATTGTCTTTATTATGAAACCCAACCTTTCTGCCAAGTGCCCAGTAGGTACTGCAATTCCATACTTTCCCGACTTCGAGACCAGATTTTTCTCAACCATTTTTAAATTGAAATTCAACGGGATAACTTTTATTGTTTCTTCTTCAAGAATATTATAACAGGAGCAATCGATATCATCAATGCAGTTTCTGAACGCGTTGGTTCTTGGAATACATTCACATTACATATTATAGAAAAATGCGCTTCTTCTTTATCTTTTACTTTTTTAATTTCTAATGTGACGATATTATCGTGGATGTCAACGTCCACGTCACGGCATCACGATAATAGGACTTCCCTATTATCGTGAAAATGTATGAAAATATATTAAGACGCTTTTAAAATTCTGTCCACGATAACGTTATAACGTACACGGTATTTCCATACATTCGAATAGATTAATTTAAAAACTTTCTCAGCAAATTTTGGTCAAGTGACAGGTGTTTGAGTTGTGGTCAGATCATCATAAGACTATCATTAGGCTTCTCAAATACAGTTCAAAATACAGACGGCTCCTTGGCCAATATTTGCCAAATCTTCATCGCAACTCAAGTATTTTAAATCTATCTGGCAATATCAAACTTTCTAATGCGACATGTACCCAACTTTCAGTTCGTGTGGTTTTACAATAGGTTCCCATCAACTTTAGTCAAGTCTAAATTCTACATTTTCGTGTTGGCATAACATTTTTGCGGTCCGCCAGCGTCGTTAGCGGCCGTGACACAAATTCCTTCCAGAACTTAGAACCAAAAGATATACCATAGGTATATACTGTAAGATTTGAAATAAACATTTGCCATAATAATTCTTCGTTCTTACTGCCTCTTTGGTCCAGTGGTCGCAAGCGCTACTGCTCAGCATGAGGTCCTGGGTTCGTTTCCCGGATCGTGGAAAGTTATATTGAGTTTTTCCATCTGGAGTTTCTCAGTAGCAGCCTGAGGCCTGGATTTGTGCCCGGTTGATGGCAATAGGCTCGCCCTCTATTACATGGGACTTGAACATAATTGGCGAAATGGGGGTACACCTCGGCTTAAACTCTCGGGGGTATACAGGCGTAGTGTTATGTTATAATAATTCTCTCGTGATGGTCGGTTATTTAAAACTTTTGTACTAAAACCTGTTAATGTTGGGTTTTTAAATGGGAGAAATGGAAAGTGCATTATGTTAGCTTTCCCACGCAACTGGCATAAATTAGTTGGATAATAAAAGTACGTGATAATGTGGCGGTTGTAAACGTTGGTTTAATACCTCTTTGTAATTGAAAACATAATAGACTGGGTGAGGTGATAGGTACTCTATTCTTTTGGTGGCGTGAACATCTAGATTCAAACCAAGTCATAAAAGCAAGCTTAAACGTTAATCACGTAGTGCAAGTTCGGGTGTTCCTAAGATATAGAAAGAAATAGAAAATATTTTACTGTCCAGGTAATACAGTAAACAGGTTAACAGCAAGTTCAGAATAGAATAGAATAGAAATACTCTTTATTATGTACACCAAATAAATTACAGACATAAAAATAGAAACTGTACATAGGGTGACACAATGGGCGGTCTTATCGCTAAAAGCGATCTTCAGACAACATGAGTAGCTTAAAATACTTCCCACAACTAAGTTACAATATATTATTTGACAGCGAGCCCCAAACTAGACAGTCTGTATCTTGGGGCTCAAGGAAAACATTTCAAAGAATTCCAAATATAAGTGCCAAGATTGTATGTTACCACATTATTTAACCATTTGCACAGCTGAAGAGAAAGGTCTGAAAGCGATCATAAAGAGTATTTCTATAGCACGCTTTGTAACCGGTCAGTGTCCGACTTTGATCTAAAAATCGGCAAAAAGTACTGGGTATGGAATTTCTAGCTGCTGCTGGGTATTTAAATAATTATTTCCAAGAGGGATCACAAAGGCTCTATACATCCTTTGACCCTCGAGACGCGAAGCCTCAAAAGATTACCGATACGAAAGGATTGAATGGGGCGTATTGTACAGAAGTGCGAAACCTCGATCGCAGGGTTTTATTAAAATATTAGCCTACGCCCGCGGTTTCGTCAGAAGATTCGTCAGAAGAGGAGACTATCCCATCGGAACGTACTACCGGGACAGAAAGCCTACCTCTCATGTTACTCCATGACATCAGCTATTCGCCAGTGAAAGTCCCGTCCAAATCGGTCCAGCCGTTTCGGAGATTAGCAAGAACAAACAGACCGACAGACAAAAAATTCAAAACGTTTTTTTGTTATAATTAGCGTATATTATGTATACGTTCATATGCAATTAGTAAAAAGCCGTTATTTTGATATTACAAACAGACACTTTAATTTTAATTATTTGCATAGATTGTATACTGCAGTGCTATTCTGTAAAAATCTCACCGTAAAAACCTTGGGTGAAGTGAAGTAGAAGTGAGCTGTCATTCCCACTGTATGCTAGGGGCTGCCACTGGCAATCTCTAGCATACAGTGGGATTTTCCATATTGACAGCTCAGTTCACCTAAATTCTCGCGGTGAGATTTTTACAGAATACACCGGCTGAACTGAAACATGTATCAACGTACTTTTAACAAAGGAAGGGCAATGGGGCCAGTCTTTAGGTACCGAAATTCAGTGGGCTGAAATTTTTTAAGTTATCTACGGAAATTCAACAATTTGGGTTAGGGTTCACTGCGAAACAATTTATTTTATGATGAAGGTAACGGCAAAGTATGATGGGTAAAGGGTTATGTCGGTTATTAAGGAAAAGACCGAGTATCGCGTTATGATATTGAACGTAAGTACTAACGTTGATGCGTAGGCACGCTTTCAAGTTGTTAAAACACTGGCCCTTGTTTCTGGGATCTGTTGAAACTTTTTCTAATGTCATATACTTTATTAATTTATAATTAACTCATATTTTAATATAATGGAATATTTTGATTAACTTATATACTTACGTATTTTAAATTTAATAAACCATTATTCCACACCGCCTGTGTTTAATCCTCCACGAAAATTTAATATTCTTGAAATTGAATTTAAAATAGAATATTTGGGTACTAAACCCTTTTAAAACATGAAAAATGTATGGCAGGGATTTGGATAGAATTAAAAATAATCGGAATTTAATTCTAGAACTCGTTAAAAAGCCGTATTCGGCGGTTAGGTCGACCGAAGGCCGGGTTATCGGTCCGGATGTAAAAAATTTGATAACACTCGGCTTACCAACAGTTTTTGCGATTGTTTTAATGTATGGTAAAATAATCGCAAATATTACATGTGTGGTCTCGTGAGCGTTTTAAGGCAGATAAGGGACAATTAATCTGTTTGGCACCACCACATTCCTGATAAGTTCTCCTGAGAGACTGACAAGTCTTATGACAAAACATGAACGTTTTGTTCCTGTTGTCCCACTGGTGGGCAAAGGTCTCCCCCAAAGCTTTCCATTCTTTCCTGTGTGTTGCCTTCTCTGGCCAATTTCCCTTAAATGCAATCACGCCAGTTTCCCTGGCCTCCTATGGCGACGACGCTCATTTTCTGGCTCCCACTGCGTGACGACATGGGCCCATCTGTTCCGATGCATCCTACAAACATGGCCCGCCCGATCCCACTTTAGCCTAGCACTGTGTCCTCGGGTTTTATTTGAACTGTAGCGGTAAATCAAGTGTGCCATGGAATTGGTTGGGCTATCTTTTTCATAATCTTCAAACGTTTTATTGCTATCAGGTCACAAGGGCAATCGATTGCGAGCTTACCCTTGTTTTCTATCAATGCGGGTGCCAATTTTATGAAGCTCGCAAGTTTGTTACTGATTTTATATGTTTCATGGGGCGGAAATTCATTATTATACACATTGAAATATACAGCATCTTCTCTCATCGATCCTTGATAGACACTAATGCTCAGTAAACTTTAGTTATTTATTTATTTATTAAAATCTCCCTACCACTATCATTACAGGTGTATACCTAATGCGATAGCGTGGTCTTAAAATTAACATAACTTAAAATTTAATTACAAGTTGTTGGTATCAGACCGAGATTATCGATATTCAAGCAATCTTTATCGTATATTCACTGATATTATCTACGGTAGGCCCACGTATACTGTTAAAACTCCGTACTACGCAAGGTCACTGTCGTTCGGCCAACTATACATAGGTACATAGTCCTCTCCCATACTTATATTTTTGAAATATTGGAGCTGACCATAGTCTTTACTAATCAATTTTTGAACCATCAGCCCCTTTTCCAAGAAAACACGTTAAAAGCCAGCATGGAGCATACTGATGAAGTTTATTATGACTATGTCTATAAACCGTCGTGACACAAATTCCTTTTAATCAGATTACGTAAGCGCTTGTCATCGGCCACATCTGGGCTTCCCGTCACATTCACAGCCGCAAGTGGGAGTTTGCAATGCACTACAGCCATTTTGGCATAGACTGGATAATGTGGGATTTTTTTGCCACTTTTATAATAATATAATGTTTCATGGTAAAGCTGGCTTAGTTTGGCTCGGATAGCGAACCTAAAGTTGGCCCAAAGAGTAAAAAGATGTTCTGCTTTGTTTTCGGTATACTGTGGTTTTTTTGGGCATAACATGAAACTTCTGAACTAATAAAAAAAGTAATTTAAAAAAATTAAACCGACTTCAAAAAGAAATTAACTCAAAATTATGAAATAACTTTAATTTCGGAAGTCGGTGTCTTGGGATCTGTATTTTAGTTTTATGCCACCGACTTCCGAAATTAAAGTTATTTCATAATTTTGAGTTAATTTCTTTTTGAAGTCGGTTTAATTTTTTTAAATTACTTTTTATTTCGTAATTTTTAGTGTTTGCACTAGTATTTGACCAAGGTTTTGAGATGTTTTCCCTTTGACACTACACCCGTAGCTCTTATCCATAAGCCAGGCCGTCACACTTACACGTATTAGTCCATATCTTGAAAATTACTGAATCGATCTTGATGAAACTTGCACTGTTCCCTAAGTTGAAGAAAATGTAAGCCAATAAAAAAAAAATGGTCACGATCCGATTAATAGTTCCGGAGATATGCGTGGACAAACATACATACATACATACATACATACATACATACATACATACATACATACATACGTCTATGAAATTTTGTATATTTGTTTGGAAGCCCTAATAGATCATCATATGTGAATATAATGCAATTCCAATAATATTACATACATACGTATCGAATTGATAACCTCCTTTTTTTTTTGAAGTCGGTAAAAATGCTTTTAGAGATTAAATCAATATCAAAATACAATGTTACTTAGTGGGCATACAAACCATAACTACAAATTTCGCTACGCTTCCAGTAACAATTCGCAAATAAATCCATCTTTTGGGAACAGCCGTCATGGCACGTCACACCTCAATTTGATAAAATACTCATCATTGTATTCAGTGATCGAGATGGAGAGCATTCAATAAATTGTTGCTCAGTCTGCCGTGAGGTTCCGATGTTCGGTCCCCTGCGATGCCACCGACGGACATAAGGGGACATTTTATATTCTTGTTTACCTTCTTGTTATTGACTGTCGCCTTAAAAGTAACATGTTGATGTTTATTTTAATTTGTTTCTGCAATCCGAATCAGTTTCTTGATTATAGTTTTATTCACATCAGAATTGTATAGTTTTTGCTACAGCCATAACATAATCAGCCTATAAAGTTCCCACTGCTGGGACACAAGCCTCCTCTTTATGAGAGGGTACAGTAGGCCATAATCCACCACGCGGGCCAAGTGCGGGTTGGTGGATGTCACATGTCTTTGATTTTTTTTTGGTTCTAAAACATTCCACGATGTTTTCCTTCACCGTTCTGAGAGTCAGGCTACAGCCATAAAGTCGTGAAACTTATTACTCGAATATATATTTCTGCATTACTAAAGCGAATTTATGGCTAAACTAAATCAAAACTATGGCGAAATCTGTGAAGGGAGCCATAACTTGTAGAATGACATTCCGCCCGCAGACTTTATTAGCGGTATCAGTAAATGGATCTCGAGCGTCATTTACGTAGCTTTTGTCTTACGTATTATACGTACAATGTTTGTATAACATGTATAAAGGCTGTAAGTAGGGTCTTACATAAATGGAGGCTTCGTGAACGTTATCACGGAGTGCAGTAGCAAGGAAATGGCTCTAAATCTTCCGCCTAGAAACAATTGATGGAGTACGGAGTACTTATCTAGTACATAATATACGAAGGTTTTGTTAGTACTGCTTAGATTTTAGAGATAGTAAAATGTGATAGCTTCTTAAAGTATCGTCTAATTTTTTGGTGTATTTATCGTCTGCGGCCAGATTTTTATCATATTTTTTGTCAAATCAATCAATTTGCTTCGCCCGTTTTGGCTCCACGTTGGCGAATTCTACCCCACAACTCACAGTTCCGGCCCCATTTCTATCTGTTCCGGCCCAGTTTGATCCCCAATAGTTAAGTCACATAAGGCAGTGGATTATCCGAGTTTCCTGGGATATTTACGAATACCGGGTACAAAGCGCTGAACAAACTTTTTTGAAACGTTCGTTGATTTGTGATGCAGGCTAACTTTGATCCTCATGAGAATACCTGTTCGCATTCAGTTATTGCATAACTCGTTCTCATTCCCAACATTTAACAAACTATTCATCTGGTTTTGTGAATGAACATTTCACGGCAAAATTAAATTTAACTTCACCCATCCTAATATGAAATGTTCAAGCCGTTGCTTCACCGATTTGCATGTCAAGAGATTTGCACTTTCTGCTACGAGTGAAAATCTCTTCAAATGTTGAATATGTGCAGCGAAAGCTGTATATTTATTAAAACCACTTTCTGCGCTTTATTACAGTACCTTGAAACATTCATAAGTTCTTTTAAGACGGTGCTAAAGCACATGTATAAAACTTTTAATTTTGTCCTCACTTGAATCTTTGCTAGATTTATGAGTTCAAGTACAATCTCATTGGTCAGTTCAATGAGCTTTTGGTTGCTATCAATCATTGATATGTTTCAGATGCATAATGCTATCAATTTTAACTGCATCTTCAAACCAATGCATCATAATTCAATCTTGAGTCTGGTCCAAGACGTTATCTTAAACCAAATCTCCTCAAGATACCGAAATCCGCAACTATTGTTTCCTGATTTACCGATCGGTCTGCTGTGTGAACAACCCCAATATGTTCTCCCTTGCTTCCCATAAATCGTGTGGAGCCGTCAGGGTGTTGTTTCAAGGGGCACAAAACGTACATGGCTATAAAAGACGGTGGTCCGATGATAGCATTACTGCTTATGTAGCGTAAGCCATAACTGATTTGTTGAAGGGTGCGTTGTATTGCGTGTTTTGGAATGGAAGCAGATATATTGGGGACATTTGTTGATCTTGTTTTTATGCTTCGGTATCAGAGGACCAATTGTCGTACCCTTGCTTGGAAATTTCTAAAATCTCGTTTAATTCAATCTTACTGTCATCATTTGTACGTACAGGACCCTTCAAAAGTTAGTTGACTTTTTTGTCACATTATGATTTAGAATAAAAAAAAAATCAGGTTACTTGATTATTTTTTATGATAAGTTAAAGATAGTAGAATTAGGGCTGATTTTTCCAACGCCAGATAAATTTATCGGAGGATTAACTTTGAATTTTTGACAGTTCTTCCATACAAAAACTGTCAGACGTCAATTTTATTCCACGAATAAAAAAGTAATTTAAAAAAATTAAACCGACTTCAAAAAGAAATTAACTCAAAATTATGAAATAACTTTAATTTCGGAAGTCGGTGTCTTGGGATCTGTATTTTAGTTTTATGCCACCGACTTCCGAAATTAAAGTTATTTCATAATTTTGAGTTAATTTCTTTTTGAAGTCGGTTTAATTTTTTTAAATTACTTTTTATTTCGTAATTTTTAGTTTTTGCACTAGTATTTGACCAAGGTTTTGAGATGTTTTCCCTTTGACACTACACCCGTAGCTCTTATCAATAAGCCAGGCCGTCACACTTACACGTATTAGTCCATATCTTGAAAATTACTGAATCGATTTTGATGAAACTTGCACTGTTCCCTAAGTTGAAGAAAATGTAAGCCAATAAAAAAAAATGGTCACGATCCGATTAATAGTTCCGGAGATATGCGTGGACAAACATACATACATACATACATACATACATACATACATACATACGTCTATGAAATTTTGTATATTTGTTTGGAAGCCCTAATAGATCATCATATGTGAATATAATGCAAATCCAATAATATTACATACATACGTATCGAATTGATAACCTCCTTTTTTTGAAGTCGGTAAAAATTACCTGTCGATTGAAAAATCAGCCCTAAGTCGTTACTAATAAACACGTTATAATAGTTCAAACATTTGGATCAGTAGAATTTTAAATCATAATTTGGTGTGTCTAAGCTGAAGTTGAAAAATGTCAACTAACTTTTGGAGGCCACTGTATACCAACAATCCTCAAGCCTCAGATGCTTGTTTTTCTTTAAATGGAAATGTTTTCAATTAGTTTCCATACGTGATGTAGACTACATGACTAATATAAAGTTTTACGGGATGCAGATACCCATCTATATTTTCCGCTTTATTACAAAAATCTCAGCGAGAATTTTATCTTTGCTATTTTAACACCACTGATTCTATCATGGCTTCTATAAAAGACATGAAATTGTTATAAACCTCCTCAAGTCTAGCTTCATATAATATCAATTTCATCGTCGTTCCAGTCTAGCTGGTTAATGTTCGTCATTCTTTTTCATATGAAATGTCGTCTGGGTCGTACGGTAAGACCTGAACCTGCTTAAAACACACGATATATCACCGTGTCCCGAGATATGGCTTAAACGTGCTTAGCATTTCCAAAGACGGGACTTGATTCGAGGGTCACTTTTACTTGTAAAGGTTCTTGTTGGAGTTAATACGACTCTTATGAGAAACAATATTTCAAATGGAACTGTATTTAGATTTTTTCTGTGTTATTTTCTGTAAATCATGAATGGTATCGATTCTTTCGCGTCTAAATAACATTTCGTTTGAAAGTCTTGTCTACTAACAATAGGTACTATGTAACATGGTGCGCATCCAAATAACGTCCCGTGGCTTCCCCAACCGCAATCTCGGTCGTTACGATGTTTCTCGCATCATAAAGCATCATCTCAGATGTCTCCTTTCCTTTAGCTTTCGCCGATCTAGTTGTGTAGGTACAGTCACGAGCAAAAGTATGTATACGCATGGCTTTATTGAAAAGCGATTTTCTCCTTTATTTTTGGATGAAATTTTATATTAGTAGGAACATAGTATTTTCGAACCCATAGGTATATGTAAAGTGTCGTATTTCAACGTTGCATTAGTTATTTCGTGAAAAAATCGCAATTTAAAGTTGCCGAGTGTTGACATATTGGTGCTCGTGACTGTACACCCTACCTAAATTAGCGTTGCGAAGAATCATTTTCAGTTTTCAGCAGTATTTAAATTATTATTTATGTACTGTGTTACAAAAAATTGCTCCCGAAACTTGTTTCAAAACGCAAGTTTCCTTTTATAATATACTACCGCAACATCGAAGCGCTTCATTGAATGAGTGCCCATAAAAATAACGAAATATCGGATCACGAAATGCAAAATTGCACTGTTCGTTAGTACTTAATGGATATTCTATAGAATAAAAGAGGATGGCTTGGGGTTATTGTTCGGAAAGTCTGATGGAAACCGCTGACGAAGCCAATTTGCATCGAACGCGGTTGTAAACCCCAGGTTGATGGTACACCGACGAGTAACGTGCCTACGTAAAATAGGATAACCTGGCTTAGACTGGCTGACAAGGCTTTGTTGTTACTGTAAGCTGGGTAAGGCAGAAAATAACGTTCGGATAACATTATGGGAATGAAATAGAAGGCACGCAAAATTACTACTGCGTAAGTAATAACTATGTAGATACCAATTCAATCCAAAGACTCATTCGAAAATTTTAAGGATCCCCAAGTCACGAACTCACGAAGCAAACATTCCGCTATGCCTCCGCGAAAAGATATTTCCCCACTTCAGCGAAACGAGTATTACTGCCCTAATTAGACCCCGCCACTCTGCCAGCACTGTTAAATGTGGAGTATCTAAGTGTGCTGGATCCACAACACCCAAGAACTGGTTAGAGTTCGGCGAAAGTGCTAACTATTTAAACGTACGCGATTGGTGTCATACAGCAAACTAGACGTTACAACTTATTGCACCCGCTTTCCGCTGAGAGGTTATAAAATACAAGAGCTATAAAATATTTTATGGCGACATTTCCTGACTCTAGTGATGCATTGATGGTGTCTGAAATCATTTTACACGCTAAAGATCATTGTTTGAAAACGTTCTGCTGCTATTTAAGTCGGTAATACATTGAAATCACAACCATCTGTCGAAATATGTGTGAAGAAAAACGACTAAGAAGTAAGAATATCATATGCAACAAATGAAGCTGTATCTCTAGATATGAAATAGTTGCCACATGTTCCGTTTCCGTCGTCTTTCAAATACATATTGCAATTCTGCGGTTTCGACATGAGTTGTCGTAGCCTGTTGTTATTGCTTATGAGAATACCACAGAGCTATGACATATGAACATAATACTTAATTATATGAGAAATTAATACTGCTCGAGCTACTTCGTAAGGGATCACGACGACGACGGCTTGTGACAATTTTAATTGGAAATAATCCTAAGAAAGCCCTTGGACGAAACTCCGTAATTGAAACGACTGTTCTGTTCAGGTTACGATATCATTAGGTTTTATTACGAACATTTTTTGATATATTGCGTAGAAACGTAATATTTTATTTATTCTGTTTATTTTAATAGCATTTATTCCGCTTATCAAACTACTGTTTCTTTTCCTCCAACAGAATTCTTATAACGTTTGTGTGATACCGCGTCGTGACTCCTCCTGCTGGGCCGATTATCGAAGATTTGATTTTCCTTGTCCTTCCTTAGAACAAAGTATGTAGTATAAATCGGTCGACTATTGTTCTAGTTTCACGATCCGATAAATGCGAGGGACTGTTTGCCCAAAGTCTGTTCCGACTCGTGAATTTTAAAAGCGAAACGAAACATCTGTCTGTGATTCCAGCTATGGTTTATTTTTGGCGGCTTTGTACTATCCTATTTTGGATGTGGGTTGACTTTACTAGTATTGAAAGGGTTTTGAATCGTTGATGCTTTACCTTCGTTAAGAACTGCCAATTTATAAATGACTTTTTCTCTGAGCGCTGCTTAAAATACAATCCTAAAAATATCAAGCCATATTATTACTACTACTATTGTCACAATTTTGTCCAACTTGACTAGTGCTAGGATATTCATTGATAGTGTCTCCATTCAACTACATCACGAGATGCGATTACCGAGTCTAAGCAGCTAGTCGGATGGTATACCGTTAGCGAGCCGGCCGAGGCGGCGGTCATGGCCTCTGAATCCATTTTTTTTTCTCAGTAACCTACTAAGGAATCATGTTAGCAGACAGGTTCTTCTAGTTCGTGAAGATGCTTGCTTAGTGTAGTTACGCTTCTATTGGTTAAGGGTCTTTGGTCTTTTCTGGGTGTCAAGTTTCATTTCGAAAGTATAATGTATGTACGGATGTATTTGAAGCGCCTGTTGTCTTGGTAATATGAAATTTTAATCTCTAATAATATTTTGGTCATTGATGGAAATGTGCTACATTGTATTGTTATGGCTATGAAGTTTATATTAAGGACCATATTTGCGATTTGATCCTTATTCCCATTACATTTCTGTTACTTCAAACTCAAAGCATTTATTTCTATTAAACTACATATTACAGGCACTGGAAATGGTCAGAGGAGTCGGTCTTACAGAGCTAGACATGAAGCTAATTGTCCATTCCAAAGCGGAAGGTTCATAAGGAAAAGAACGGGCAAGAAACTTCATTGGCAATCTTAAATTATATTGTCACAAAAATATTAGTTATATCATGTATTTTGAATTTATAATTATACATATGAGAACTATGGGTAAAGATTTCTTCATTTTATGATGTATTTATATCATCTCACTTAATCACGAAAGGAGCTTGCAGTGAACACAAGTAATAAAAAAGTCCTGCGTAAAATTATGTTGGCACAGCTGGCTCGTTGTTGTCATGCTAACTGAATATGGTACTTTATACTTACTATAAAGAGTTATGCGTAGTGTCCATACTTTGCAGCCGTTTCGGCGCCCTACAGTGCTGTTAACTCTTGGCAATTGCAATCTTTATTAGACAAGTTTTCATTAGTTAATCAAAACTTTGTATTAGATTTTCAGGTTAACTTTTTGTAGGTTACCAGACTTAGATACACATTATGTAAGAGTTGCATTTGGGGTTTGATATAAATAGTGTATTTGGCTCGTTTACTATGTTTACTCTCAACCACGACAAACATGCAAATTTAAATAAATGGTGAACACTAAAGCATTCATATTTGATGTAATGTCAACAGTTAACCAGGCTTAATTCTCTTGTATGGCTTCAAATGCCATACATTATTCATGACTGCAGTGTAGGTAGATAGTTAAACAAATGATTCAATAAATTCATTAGACTTGTCTGTATACTGCACGTATCTACTGGCTGGACGCAAGCCAAACTACAATCGCCAAAATGTACTTAACCCGTAGAACTAAAAAGTTTTCTGAAATTCACGTAATTTGGTGCACCATAATTTTGCAAAGAAATTGCACGATGTAGACATGCGCTATGTCTTAACTTTTTAATTTAGAAGCCATTTTGGTTTCAAGATATGAAGGTCTTGTATTCATGGTACCTAACTAAAAGGCGCATTATTGCAGCAACATGTCTTTGTGCTTGTGAACACAGTTTACGATTTATTTTAGTTTTAACCTTGACTCTGCTTGACTCTTTTAGCATGACTGCCTCGTTGGTCTTGTGGTCGCATGCGCTACTGCTGAGCATGAGGTCCTGGTTTAGATTCCCGGGTCGGGCAAAGTATTGTTGGGTTTCTTCATCTGGAATTGGCTTGCACCCTGTTACATGGAACTTAAACATAGCTGGCGACATGTGGTTGTACTACAGGTACTCCTCTGCCCTACCCCTCGGGAAGACAAGGCGTAATATGTTATGTCTTTCTGAAAGCATTTTACACTTCATTTTAGCTTGAAGTGCTGTCAGCAACAAGATGATGTGCTGCAACGTCGCACAACTTTTGTTTACCATGACCTTTGGCTTAGATATTAGTAATCATATATTTAATCATGGCTAAGTAAAGATGACTTGTAAGTTTTTGATTGCTAACATGTTCTTAGTAAAATTGTCATTTGCGGAGTATGATGTCATTCGTAGATTATCTTCGTTGTCATTGCATGTCAAGGTCTATAAATTTCAACAAATTACCTTTATTAGAAGTGCATTTTTGTCGATTCAGTTTGTGTTGAGGACCGCAGATAACGCACTTAGCCGCCATTTTGCACCATCAAGAGATCAGTGTCGGTCAGTCAGAAATATGAAGCTAGTTGCCCATTCCAAAGCTTAGAAGGTACCTATCGAGAAGAACGGGCAAGAAAACTACATAGACACTCTTTTAAATTATATTGTAACAAAATATTTTTAATATGTAAAAAATATTAGACAGTCAGCAATGATAGTGAAGCTGTGATCCCAGGGTGCGCTGGACCTTCATTCATTGAAGAGCTATCACTCAATTCAAGCATTGTACTATTATTGTTGACTGTCTTCTTTGTTCTTACTTCTCCTTCTTTTAAGACTGGTGACCTTATCCTTTCTAAAAAGTCTCCTAGTGACAGCATTAGTGTTGCACTTTTCCATTTCAAATCAGTTTGCCGTAAAATGAAGCAATGCATGACTCATTTGATTCACAATTACCTGCTGACCCTAAACAATAATAATTGAGTTTTACACGTTCGTTTGTTTTAATTGTTTCTGATTCATCGAATGCGTTGACATCATCTTATTTCACATTTGTTCCCTTCCTCAAACTGATTTGTGATGCTAATTATTCCCTAGAATAGAATTAAAATGGCTGGGCAGTGGGCCCGATCTCCGGGTCGAACAGAATGCTATTGGGAGGAATTTCTGAGTAGCAACCAGAAGTCTTGATTTCTGCATTTTCGATGGCAATAGGACCTAAACATAACTGACGAAATGAGGATGAACCAATTCACCTCTAACTCCCTTTGGACCTTAACCCTTTGGGGAATACAGGCGTGATGTTATGTGTACTAGAATACAAGTCTGACACAGACGTTATAAAATAAGCCTTTCAAAGTATTCATAAGAGCGAAAAAACAAATTGAAACTCCACGTAACGGTATTAGGGAATGCAATCCGGATTATCCGTAATCCGAAAAATCCGGATATCCGCACATTTTTACTAGACTTCCAAATCCGGATTTGAAAATCGAATCCGGATTTTTTGAATAATTAATTTTTTAAGAAATTGTAACAAAAAAATCGTTTCGGCTCTGGGGGAAGCGAGCAGGGCGCGGGACGCGGGTCGAGAAAGTGTGTGAGGCGTCCTTGATCATTCCGTTCATTCCGCTTACAAGTGTCTTCAGAGTGCATTCCGCCTACAAGCGTCGTATCAGAGCGTGCTTTTTCCGCAGCATGAATTATGTGAATTCGCAGCAGGTTAAACGACAGCACTTTAGATGCCTTATTATTTTTGAGGTCATCGAGCATTGTACCGAGGTCCTCCATGGTCTCAGTCACGACTACGATATCGGTGGCAAACCGAAGGTGGGTTATGTACTCGCCATTGATGTTAATGCCAGCCCCTTTTCAGTACAGAACCTTGAAGACATCCTCCAGTGCACTGGTGAACAATTTCGGAGAGATAACGTCTCCCTGTCTCACACCACGCTGCAGAAGGATAGGTTTCGAGGTCTGATCCTGGAGTCGGACTGACATAGTAGCGTTTTCGTACAGACACTTCAGCACCTCGATGTACCGATAGTCGATCTGGCACCGTTGAAGAAATTGCAGTACAGCCCATGTCTCGATCGAATCAAAGGCTTTCTCGTAGTCCACAAACGCTAAGCAGAGAGGTAGGTTATATTCTTCAGTCTACTATATAACCTGTCGCAGCGTATATATGTGGTGTTAACCTGCGCGCGAGACGGTTCGTGATGACTCTCAAAAACACCTTGTACAGTCACGAGCAAAAATATGAATACACTTGGCTTTATTCAAAGCCAATTTTCTCCTTTATTTTTTAATGAAATGTTATGTCTTATGTTATTACGAACATAGTATTTTCGAACCCTTAGGTTTATGTAAAGTGTCGTATTTCAACGTTGCATTTGTTATTTTACGAAAAAATCGCAGTTGAAAGTGGCCAAGTGTTGACATATTATTACTTGTGACTGTACACATGGCTCAGAAGTGAGATGGGCCTATAATTATTAAGAAGGGCATTGTCGCCCTTCTTAAAGAAAAGTATCACCACACCTCTGTTTCATGCCTGTAGTGATTTACCCTCGAGTATGACGGAACCAAACAGCTTCTGAAAGGCCTTAGAAACGGGTTTTCCGCTGGCCTTCACGAACTCGGCCGTAATTCCGTCATTTGAGCTGCTTCAGAGCCATCCTCATCTCGTACAGGCTGACGTCCGGGATGTCTTCGGTGTAGTGTTGGGTAAATCTAGTTCTTGGGTAGTTTGCCAGATTTGTAACAGGGTTACTTGTTGATTTGTATAACTGACCTCTTAACAGCACAGGTTTGGCGGACACGATCCTGTCATAATCGGTCGTTAGTTTCCTAAGCTCGCTCTGGCCATTAATCTCTAGCAGAGACCTTGGAGCCTTTAATTTTGTATGTGAAAAGCACAGAACCGGTTGAAGTGGAGGTGCTTGGGGGAGGCCTATGTCCAGCAGTGGACGTCTTTCGGCTGAAATGATGATCATGAATTATTTTATCATCGTTACTTAGCACGCGAGACACAGACTAATTATTTTAATAAGAATAAGTACATATTATAGCAATACCATCATAATTATGGTATTTAATGATGATAGTTTGAATAATTCCAAATCAAGAAATTTAAAAAATCGTTTGATGTGATTTTCGTGTGCTTTTATTTTAATCCATTTACACAAATATAAGAAATATCATATTAACCAACTAATATGGGTAGATTTGTTTATTTTCATGAAAAATCCGTAATATCCGGATAATCCGGATTGGACCAAAAATCCGTTCTTAAAAATCCGGATTTTGAAACAGAACGGATTTGCATTCCCTAAACGGTATGAGTCTTTTTTATAACAAGGTTTTGTGAAATTCCAGTTAGGGATCGTTAAATGTACAATACGTAAGTGGCAGGTTCGTGACCTGATGTTTAATTATTACTGCTGCCAAGTTGCTGTACAACACCCGGTTCACAGTTCACCGCAGCTACATAGTTTAAAGTTTCCACAAGTTGTTCATACGACGCAAATGGCGATATAATCGTCCAGGTAATTCATCTACGTCTTTCGTGTGCACCCACACTGCTATTTGCATTCATACGTTTTTAACATTGATCGATAACCTAGTCCTAGTCGTCCCAAAATTGATCGCTTTCTGAACTTTTTTTCAGTTTTCGAATGCATATCAGTGCATTGTAGGTATGTTTTACCGACCATAGCTTCTATGTTAAAACAAATCCCTTCTACTCCAAGAAAATGTTTTCGGGATATATCCTAATTCAAATTTATATGATAATCTCAACTAGATCTAAAATACGAGGTGGTCCTAAGCATGCAACGTAACATTTGATAAGATGAATGAGTGGGTTTCAGAAGATCTCTGGGTAATTGGCATAGATTCAACCTGTGGGCGTACTAGGGATGAACATCGACCCACGGGATAGGGCGAATAATTAGAAAAGAAGCTATTTAATAATTTTATTGCTTTGCTTTGAGAGATTACGTAGTCTCTCCGAGGAAAAAAAATATCGTGGGTGGAGCTTATGTTTTACTTTTCCAGCGGTATCTTTTTCTTCATTATTAGCTGCTTAATAGTTTGTGTGCCGTTACGTTTAATAAGGACTTTATAATTTAGTTGACTGCATTTCCTTTGGAGAATATGACGACCATCCATTCCAAATTTCAACTCCTGCTTAACTCCTTTAGGCCTTGACGTTTCAAAATTCCTCCCTTAGGGTTCACCTTGAGTAGGTAGGTATATAAGGAAGTCACTTGCAAAGTTTCATGTTTGTGTGTCAGTGAATGAATGAATGACTAAGATTTTTATTCAGCATCATCATTTCAGCCGAAAGACGTCCACTGCTGGGAATACGCCTCCACCAAGCTCCACCGCCACTTCGACCAGTTCCGTGCTTCCCGCATCCAGCAGATTCCTGCGGCCTTCACAGGTTCATCGGTTCACCTTGTTAGGCCTTCAGAGAAAGAAGAGGCGATTTTTATTGAGTAGATAGATTTCTTTTGTTCCAATAACATAGTCGCCAAGTAAGCAGGTGATGGTTTTTAAAAAATAAAATCTGTCACAATGATGTCTGTTTTATCAACTGTTAATGAAAAACCTATCTTGCGTATTTACCATAATGTTATTATTATGAACTCTGTACAGGATATAACACTTGAACCGCTGGATGTACTATACAATAGATTAGAAAACGTTGATAACACAGCTTAGTCACGTTTTATGGAAGTTATTAACGAGTAAAAACCTACTCAGTTTCATTATTTTTAATACCATATACACTGTAAGCTATTTTATGGTATAACACTGTATGCAACATTGGCGAAACGATTTAAAAAGATGGCGCTCAACCGGCTCAACTCTCGCCTTTGGAATTTTCGACAAATGTCTCCAAGGACCACAAATACTCTTTCTAAATCTGGATGTTACTAAGCAAATGCCCTTAATATGTCTCGTGGCAAAATGTGTGAACCAATTTATATTGTTACCACGTGCGACACAAAACTGCTCGCCCCCTTTACCCATAAACGCGTCATCGTAAATCCTCTAATCACGTTTGCAAAACAAGAGTCAACCATACACACTGTTTATTGTACCATTCAATTGGCTTTCCGAGGGAAATGGCGTGGAAACGGTTAACGCCCTAGGCGTTGACCCGACGGAAATAGAAGGGCTCGTGCAGTCGATGTGGTTCTGGACCCCGTGTCGGTGTGGCGCTACCCTTATTTTGGGGTTGGATATGGCTGCTTCGGTAAAGTGATAGATATCTTGCGATGGGTTGACGATAAACGATATTGATTTTCACGAAGTCATTTTTGGGCTGTTTTCATGTCACTGTACGCTAAACTTCAAGAGACTCCACTATCTTCCGTTTCATATTTTAAGCACAATCATCATAATCTCTGAAAGCATCATCGAAGAGTCATTAAGGTTTTGGACCTCGAAATAGCGTACTATATATAATTAATCATCCAAGCGATAACGATAAGAAAATCTCTGCAGACGACTTATTTATCAGTTTCCAACTCCCAAACGAGCCACAGACAAACTTAGACCAGTAGACAAACTTGTGAGTCCTTCTAATTGTCCATATCTTCCTCATTCCTCGCTACTGGGTATTACGTCACTAATGTTCGTCTTCATTCGTTGCCATGTTACACTTCGCCGAGTTATGCGTTACGAATATTACGTTACGTCACAGCACTGTTTCGGAAGTTCAACGGATAGTTTATTCAGCGATGCATCAACTATTCAAAGGCCTACCTTTTTGTACGTAATTGAAGTAATATTTCATCGCGGCAGCAACGTGGAAAACATTCGATCCAAAATTACATTGCTTTTTGCCGAAGATAACGTTAACGTCAGTTTCAGGCTTTAATGTTTCATAATGTTTTTGAAGATTAAAGATGTTTTCAGCCTTTCTGAAATCACCCGATTTATTGGCAGTAACACAAACGAGACGTTCGTCTTTCCATTTGCTTATGAAGGTTTTTCCGTTTGAAATAAGATCTGTTCTAAATATAATGTCTCCTGTCGGCTACCGACAATGAACCTCGATGGATTGTCGAAAACCTTTCACTCCGTCGAGTGGCGTCAGCCAAGTTGATCTTGAAAACCTTTGAAGTGCCCTTAGAAACCTTATACTAAAAACGTGCTGCTAGCTTCAGAAAAATAACATTTTTATAATAAAAATATCGGTTTCGTGTTTACTTCATTCAGGCTTTCAGCACAGTTGTAGACCACCTGATGTGTTTTCAAACTGCTATAAGTTACGACTTATGAGTCGTTAAAGTTTTGAGCTCGTACCTACAGTGCCAAAATCTCGTTTGTACTTTTAACTGTTTTATTGTTTAGCTAGCTTGAAAACATGTCTGCGAAGCAAAAATTTGAAGTGGTATAGGTACTAAGATAAAGTATACTAAAAGATTGGACAAACGACTACACGTTTCGCAAGCCAAGGATAAAACAAGTTTATTGTAACTATGTATGCAGACGGGAAATATTAGCAGGGTCTAAAAATGTCCCGTTTCTTCTTAAAAAAAATATAAGTAACCGTCTCTGCCGCTTAGAGACCTTGAAGCATCTTTATCAAGGCACGATTTCCCAGATGTAGTGACATTGTAGATACACGGAGCGACCCAATTCAGGGTTCCGTGTGCAGAACGCGGGCAAACCCTCATTTCCACTTTTATGATACCAAGGCACGCCGTTAAACCTTTATTGTGTTTATCGACCAAATAGCTATAGTGGGTATTGCGTCAATCGTATCTTTCACTTTATTTCGTTATGATTAATCCGATTTTCATCCGAACAGTTTTCCATAGATTGACAAATTATGCATTGTGTGTTTTACCGTTTTTCTATTCAACAGTTCTGTTCTTTATAGCTTCGTAACTTCCGCTTCGTTTAAAGATTCGGATTTTAGAAGTGGGATGTTAAGATCAACCATGCTTATCTTTTGCTTGAATCTTTAAATGCAAAGTAAGCGTTTCAGTATTAAGTACGTCGATACCGCCTCAAGCCCCTATAACGAGTTTAGAGATAGCACCGACGCTCTGCTCTCAAACGTGCTCTAAAATAGCATTCATCAGTTGATGGCTTTAACAGTTTAGACAAGCAGGTTTACTGACTTGCCTAAACTTCATTGTTAAAGACATTCCTAGAAGTTTCAGTCCTGAATGAATATGATCATTTTACATTGATCTGTTACCAACAATGGCCCATATTTCAAGATCATTTCAATTCCAACCGTTTCCTTTTAGGGCGTGGTTCAAATATTTTTCTATCAATAGAATTGGGTCGGCGGTAACAGCACGGTGTATAACACACACGGCAGTTTCTATTTGTTCTAGTTACAGCCAGATTTCATTCCGGCCCTACCCGATCAATTAATGCCAATGTTCATGTTTCCTATTCCTACATACATGAGTTGTTTCGGTCTTAATAAGAACTTCCTTTGTATTTTTAACTAACCATTCATCAGGAATTCTGCGTAGCCAAAATTCTGATGAAAGGTCGTCTTTTGTATATATATGTGTTGTTGGTATATCTTCTCCACGTGTGTTAATTCCGATGTAATTTAATTAGCATTGGTTTTGCTTGGAATCTTCCTTTCGCTGAATGGAATTTGTGGTTTCATTTAGTCCAAATTAGATTTTCTTTGTGCTAATACGGCTCAGTCATTCGATCAAAGTTTGTTAAAATAGTTTAGGATAATGATAGGTTAGTAAAGTTTTGTCCAAAGGTTTATTTTGATAAAAGGTCGGTAAATATACGATCCGCTGTACCTTCAGGTTTACCTAACCGGATAAAAACCCACGCTATGTATTTAGGTATATAGGTAATTCCGGCGACCGGGGCGGCTGAAACGATTCTATTGAGAGTATCCAAGCTTACGTTCAGGCCAAACTGGAGTCAGTTCACTTTATTCAGATTGGGAAACTCCACGTATGGCCTTCAAAGATAAGAAAGCGTACTGCGGTATTGGAGATATGACAAAACATATATTTCTTGCTCCATTTCCGGTGTTCCTTCCGTGCGTACATTAATTTAGTTGATGTTTATTTATTTATCATTCACGTCTCAAGAATTTCTTATATTCGACGAGACTGAAATGTTGTGTATTATGTAAAAAGGTTCGATATGAATAGCAATCGTTTTTCCATGAATTCTGTTGAATAATTTGAATGGTTGCAAAACACTCGTCAATGGTGTGGCGATAGCGTTCAAACGTAGAAGTAATTACTTCGTCGAAGCGTGGGATCTATTCATTCAGTATCTATGGATCAATTATGTTTATATAAAATCTTTTATAGAATTGATTGAAAGGTTTATTCATGACGATTTAATGTCTAGTTCTATACAACGTTATTACCGACTTCAAAAAAAAGGAGGTTATCAATTCGATACGTATGTATGTAATATTATTGGAATTGCATTATATTGACATATTCATTAGGGCTTCCAAACAAATATACAAAATTTCATAGACGTATGTATGTATGTATGTATGTATGTATGTTTGTCCACGCATATCTCCGGAACTATTAATCGGATCGTGACCATTTTTTTTTATTGGCTTACATTTTCTTCAACTTAGGGAACAGTGCAAGTTTCATCAAGATCGATTCAGTAATTTTCAAGATATGGACTAATACGTGTAAGTGTGACGGCCTGGCTTATTGATAAGAGCTACGGATGTAGTGTCAAAGGGAAAATATCTCAAAACCTTGGTCAAATACTAGTGCAAAAACTAAAAATTACGAAATAAAAAATAATAAAAAAAAAAATTAAACCGACTTCAAAAAGAAATTAGCTCAAAATTATGAAATAACTTTAATTTCGGAAGTCGGTGGCATAAAACTAAAATACAGATCCCAAGACACCTACTTCCGAAATTAAAGTTATTTCATAATTTTGAGTTAATTTCTTTTTGAAGTCGGTTTAATTTTTTTAAATTATTTATTATTTTTAGTATATATGCGAAACCTGAATATAGTTTGTTCAGAATAAGTAACTGAATCGATTCCAATCATTTTTTCATTTTTACCCCTTGTTATATTTTGTCCCAAAAATATTTAAAAATGGTTAAAAGTTGGACACCGAGCGACACTAAGTAGGTTATCCAATCTCCGCGCCGAACGGTTAGGTACCTAGGTTCTATTATCAATGAGCGCAAGACTGCGCGGGTGAGCATGTTTTTGTATGGACAAACAGGTAACTTAACAAGCTTATAACTTTGTGATTTTTCATGATACAGTTTTGAAATTTTGTACATAGATTTTTTACGTAAAAATACTAGACACGTGTTTCGGGTTTCGCATATACTAAAAATAATGTTGTATAGTACTTACCTGTCCAGGTAATTTATTGATCAGGGTGATTCGACCTTCCTACGCTTAAATATTTATCTTATTTTCAACCAACTTTTAAGTATTGTGCCTATGAAATCTGATAACTATGAAAGATTCTGATCTAATATAGGTAAGTCATTTCTACCCTTGAAATTTCGGCCCCCTACATACCGCGTCGCACCCCACCGTCCACCCGCGCTATTACTTACCTCGTGGTCGCTTAGCGTTCTTTCTGACTTTTTTCCTTATTGCTTACCTCTTAAGGTGGTAGCGTGATGCTAAATAGCTTATAAACTTCTTCAAGAATGGGGCTACCAAATGCAAAAAGGTTTTATTATTAGTATACACGAATGACACAATTACGCTACCTAGTCACACCCACACACGGATAGTATCTTTCTCATTTTCCTCTCGATTTTCCCATATAAAAAATAAGTATTATACTTGTCGCATTTACTTACTTTTATTCGGAAATCAGAAGGGAAATTCGCACATTTCTGTGACGTTATCTTATTTACGAGAACAACGAAACCTCAGAACATTTATAGCATCTTGCGTAAGTAAATAGTACGTGTGTTGCCACGTAACTATATATATGCAATGCAATGAAAGCCTTTATATATTGTGCTTTTATGTTATTTCTATATACCTTCCGTATCTAAATTCAGAATTCAGTTAGGTTGACTAAAATGTTTTAGCGTAGTTTGAATTCCAATGATTCCGTTTCCTTTAGAAGCTGGGCCCAGTTTGGAGAATGTTCTAGATCGTAGAAATATGTTCCAGATACTCTTTTGTTTTTATTTTATGAAAAGACATAGTAATTGAAGCGTCCTTGGAGACAAATTGTTTTCTAACACTAGTAAGTATTTTATAATGTGACACTTTATATTTATTTAACCATGTAGTGGCGGTTTCCGTGAAAAATATTTTATCAAGTTATATTTCCATTGTGCTAGCTCACTCGCATATTTTTGTTTAGAAAAATAGAATGTTTACCGCCGTACCACTTTGGATATTAAATTCTAACTTAAGCCGTATTTGACTAATGTGCATTCGCACACGGTGCAAAAACACTCGAATGGTGATTCCTTACGTTATGGTAAACGTATCGTAAATCTAAACCGTTTGATTAAAATGGATAGCCGTACTTTTCTTCTATCAATGAAAAAGTAATAAGTAAGGACTTTTAAATTTTCTCCGAGTTGCAGTGATTGAACTAAGAATATTCTCAATATTACTATTGATCTTTGGCCAACCGAGCGCGCAGCAGATGTTGCTAGAAACTTTACTGGCTGCATTCTTTTTAACCGAGTTCTGCTGGTATTGAATTGAAAGCAAATCCTTTCCAGAAAATAAATAAAATAATAATCTTATCAGATTGAAAAAGCTTAGCTTTCGAAATATACTTTGCTGTCTTTTATGGACCGAATAAACTAAATTCAAGATTATAATCGTTTAGAAGTTTTTTTTGCCGTTAGTGTCCCACTGCTGGGCAAAGGCCTCCCTACTCTCTTTCCACCTCTCTCTGTCCAGAGCTGCCAAGAACCAATCTTTATCAAAGGAGTCCAGTTTATCCCGCCATCTCCGTCTGGGCCATGTCGTTTGCCATTGAGCGGGACCCACTGGGTCGTAAGTTTAGCCCACTGATCGTCTGACATGCGGTAGATGTGTCCAGCCCAATTCCATTTAAGCGTGGCAGCTTTCCGAGTGACATCAGTTATTTTAGTGATGGAACGAATTGTTGTATTCATAATCCGATCCACAAGTTTAATACCCAGAATACTCGGTTCCATAGCTCTCTGGCAAACCTCGAGCGTGGACATCTGCTGAATTGTCAAGACCATGTTTGAGAACCATACGTTAGGATGGGAAGAATACACATGTCGATGAGTCTTCTCTTGAGGAATAGTGGAAGATCGCCCTTCATTTGATCTTTAATGGCCCAATAGCAGTTTGTAATTCTCCTAATACCCACATTTCCCACTAAGGCGTTTGTACAAAAATGGATTGTGAATTTACATCTAAAAGATAAAAATAACTGTGACAAATAACGGCTTGGCAACTCATTTCACGCGTTTTATCCCTATTCCCCTCCGGCAATTGCTGTTTTTTTCTCCTCATATTATTCTTTTCTGTAATTCAGGCCAACTTTGCTACTGTTTTGAGGTTGAATAGACATTCTATTATCTCAAGTGCGTTGTTATAAGCAACAGGGGTTTTCGTAAAAAGCTTTGGTCCTATGACACGTGTCTAAGAAATAATGTTGACCTTTCAGTATCATTCTGACCTTTCAGAACGGGTTGTTTGTAATCTGCCCTTTAACGATTGTCTTGGAACTGTTTGCATCTAGGTTTGTATCGGATATAGTTAGGTGTCTTTTTAATACTATGACTGTACCTACAGTCACGCACTCTTCTGAAGTTGTTGCTAGGTTCTTTGAAGGCAAAGAGCAATATGAATTTGCAGCGCATTGCAATTAAAAAGTGGGCTAGAAACGCCGGTAAACTTTAATAATGTCCTTACATGAGGACCTACCTACCATTTGAATAACGTAATCGTGCGATGAGAAGGCGTAGGATGTGAAGGCAAAAACCCATAATCGATTTAAACACTTCTAGCTACATTATTCTTGCTAAAATTCAAGCCATCTTACAAATCACAGCCTTCAACAAACTTAACAAGAACTGATACCGAAATACCAATCGAACTACAGACAAACTTAAGATTTCAGACCAAGGGCTCTGTATATTTAGCACAGCTTAGCTATCTAGGGCATCGAATATCTTGCAGGTAGGTGTTGCATGTGGGATGTTGAAGTAATAGCTAGTTTCCTTGCAAGAACATTGTACTTATCTAAATATTTCGTTCGAAGTAAATGCTGTTCTGTGATTTGAATATTAAATGGCAGTCTTGATTAATAATTTCTATGCTAAAGTGGAATTGTTTGTTGACAAAAGGAAGGATTATAAACCAAGTTTGCGTTGTGGAAGCCTTTGAAGAAGATACGAAATTTCTATTTGAATTAGGTGTGTACCTACTTATGAATTAATTGGTGAAAGTTCTCTAATTCATTGAGATTAAATGAATGCCTCACAGCTAGCATTTTGAGTAATGTAGGTATTCTAGAAATAAATAAATTACTATCTAAATTCTATACTTAAACAAGTTACTCAATTCTAAAGGTAGGTACCAACTACCAAGTTCCTATATGTTTGTATTGTTGACGAGATATTGTGAGTCAAATTGTAAACAATAGTAAATACGTTATGATAGTCTTATTCTCATTGGTAGTCAGAAGCTCAAAAGTCTGACAACCAGTCTTACCGCGAGTTATCCAGTAACTGGGTTGTAGAGGTCAGGTAAGAAAGAAAAGATAGTTGTGAACACGCTAGGTAGATTGATGAGAGATTGTCTTATTGCATTATTTTGATGATGGCGAGTACAGTCACGAGCAAAAGTATGTATACACTTGGCTTTATTCAAAGGCAATTTTCTCCTTTATTTTTGAATGAAATTTTATATTAGTAGGAACATAGTATTTTCGAATCCATAGGTATATGTAAAGTGTCGTATTTCAACGTTGCATTCGTTATTTCGTGAAAAAATCGCAATTTAAAGTTGCCAAGTGTTGACATATTGGTGCTCGTGACTGTACATCTTCATTCGTGAGAATAAGTGATCGACACCCAGAACAGTCGGTCTATTCTGTAAAAATCTCATCGTGAAAACTTAGGTGAAGTGAGTTTGAAATGAGCTGTCAGTAGTGTCAATCTGGACCATAAAGTGGGATGACAGCTCACTTCACCTAAGTGTTCACACTGAGATTTTTAAAGAATAGCTTAGAGCCTTAGCAAAGAAAAGTATAGACGGCGGGTAGCTCCATTTCATTTCCACAAGAAAGGGATAAAGTATTGAGTTATTATAAGTAACAGAAAAGGATAAAGCTACACTATTTTCACCTCTCAGTGCGTGACAGTTTTTTCATGGCAGCTACTTATGTTGCTCATGTTAGTTAAGATAGTTTTTTGTCTCATGTGTGGCCCTGGCCACGCTACCCGATGCTCTATAGCTTTCTTACTCTAAGATAGTTAGTGATAATAATAGAGTAATAATAATTTCAAAAGACATTGAAAATCAATTCGCATGTTCTGTGCTTACCCCATTAAACATGTAGGTACCATTTAAATAAACGAGGGTGTTCACTATGATAGACAGTTTCCGATAACAAACCGTCGCGTCGCCCCGATTCTATGTTGATTGATGATAACGTTGTATGCATTAGCGCAGATCATACGGTGACGTAAAACATTATGATCGATGTAAAGATATGATTATGGGCATCCTTAATAGAATAGACAGAATTTGTTGGTGTAATAGATTTTGTTTAAAGGTGAAATAAAACAATGATAAAAGAAATAATCCTTCAATAATTCTACATAAAAAGTACAAGAAAGTACGTATTTTACTGTAAGCTTAAATATATTCGTCATATTTCTTGCCAACTTATTATATTCTACCCCTTTGTATTGTAATATCTCTTCTTGAATACTTTATTTTAATTAAAATTACTTGAACAAAATAACATTCAACCCCCAAAAGCCTTCACCTTTACAACGTCTGAAATTGTAATGATTTACAACCCTTCATTTCCAAGAGATTGAAATGGGTATATTTCCAGAAACGGGATCGATTTCAAAGATCTGATTCACAAGCGTAAATTGTACTGTAATCTCAGGTAATTGGATCCTGAGAACGGTCACGGAAGATTTAGGGTTACTTTTGAAATGAAAGAAGAGTGCGAAATATTTGTTAGGTACGTATCTGTAAATAACAATATATCGGATGTTGTTATAGGTCATGTTATCGCTGTGCAGAATGTTGAAACGTATGTATATTTTGCACAAAACGATTCTATTTTACAGTGGTCTGGTTTCCGTACAATGGACCAGCAATTTGTCATCCCTGTGTGGAAGTGGAACAGATCTTTTAAGGCTGAATAAAGCTCTGTACCTTATCCCTGCCTAGGATTCTGTAGTAATGGATGAGGGCGGTTCCATCAGACCTATTTACCTAATCTTTGCTCAAATTGAGGACGAAACGCCCACTATTGCGAATCAGTTTAATCGTTTCTATGATGAGAAGATTTCAATATATCTTCAAAACCATTAGATACTTAAGTACCACCAACTTATTTAATTAAACTTCGACTGTATACAGAACATGGCAAAATTAGACTCTCGGCAAATATTTTTTTAGTTTACTCTCAAACTTTTTGAGTCACTCCTCGATAACGCGTGACTCGTAAAATATATCTTTCAGGAATACTTTTGTGGCTTTCATGTTTTTTCTTATGATCTTTTGGGCGAAATATTTTTTTCTCATAAAGTGGAATGCGCGAGAAAAAAAGTCGTGTGGAGTTAGATATAACGCTTGCTCAGGTTCGTTCTTATGGATATAATCTTACGTTTTCGATAGCTCTTCTGGAAAACATTTTTCGAAACCAAGTTGAAGCTCATCCAAGCAGGAATATATTGAATGAGTAGCTGGTTATTAAGTTTTCATACTCTTTCATCGATATGTGTATATATGGAGCATAAATTGTTGTCATTCATATTCTCACAATCTTCAAATACATTCCGAATATCATCATCACCATCTGCCTAACCTTTTCCCGACTATGTTGGGAACAGCTTCCAGTCTAACTGAATACCAGTTTTACATGGAGCGAATGTCTATCTGACCTCCTTAACCCAGTTGCTGGGTAACACGATACTTCTACAATACATTCCGAATAGTATTCGGGTAGTATAGTCTGGATTTGTGCCCGGTTGAAGGCTTGCCCTTATTACATAGGACTTAAAACATAACTGGAAATGTGGGTGTACTATAGGTACACCTCCGCCTAACCTTTCGGGAGTTAAAGGCGTGATGTATTATTATGTAGTACTAGCCTAGCTGTGCCCCGCGGTTTCACCCGCATAAGTGTCGACGCCGTGGGAATATCGGGATAAAAAGTATCCTATGTGTTTTTTTATAGTTTTTATTAGAGGCTTTTACAGTGGCAAGTCAGCCTTATCATAACTTAAACTATTCTAAACTACCTCTACAAATTATCCTATGTGTTAATCCTGGTTATAAACTATCTGTGTGCCAAATTTCATCCAAATCCGTTCAGCCGTTCGTGCGTGAAGAAGTAACAAACATATAAACACAGACACTCACAAACTTTCACCTTTAGAATATTAGTGTGATTGTCAAACATCTAAATTGCACCTAGCCTTTCAGTTTACAAAACCACACAAAAGCCTCGTTATATCGGTAGCTTATAAAAATATCAGGCCAATCTCAATTTCTGAACAACGGATTTAGTTGACTTTGTTTACCGGGAAGCGCCTCTCAAGACTCTCAACTCCATAGTTCCTAACTTCGAGTGCTTTACCAGCATCGACCAATTTCCGGACCGATGGTTCAGTTGTTAAATTAATTCTCTCGTACAAATTGATTTCTCGAACAAACAATTTTAAATATTTTCGTTTAAAGCTCTGTTTTGCTTAAATGGTTTTATGCTTGTTCTTCTGAAAATATAATTGGTCCTCTAGTGCGTGTCTGGTCTTCGAAATTGATTTTTGTTTATTATTTGGTTATCGAAGACGATGATCTTAGGCGATGCGATGAATTGATGATTCAACTTTATCTTAAAATCGGTGTATATTTCTTCACATTTTCTTTCAATTTAGAACCGAAACCTTTATTTCGGGTATCGAAGCCAGCTGTTTTAAAGTTATCTGTAGTTTTTAGGGTTCCGTACCCAAAGGGTAAAAACAGTCAGGTCATTCATGACTTTTTGACCATTTCCTAAATCGTGTACGGCCATTACTAGATAATTACAAAATTAATGTTCATCTTTTCTTTTTTCCAGTTGTGCGGTTGAGGCGAGTTCAGCACAATGGGGAAGCTGTTGTCAAAAATCTTCGGTAACAAGGAGATGAGGATATTGATGCTGGGCCTCGATGCTGCCGGAAAGACTAGTATCCTTTGCCAAAATCGAAATTATGATTATTTTTCAACAGAAATAATCCGACAGCCGCTACCAGTGCGGGTTTAATATTCTACAGTGACGTAGGCAATTCGCTGTAGAATATACATGGCCAAATGTTTATGGTGTACATAATAAAGAGTAAAAATTCTATACAATTCAATTCTATAATCCTTGTAGCTAAAGCAACAAGCAAGTATCAAATTATATTGTAGTCATTATAAAGAGTAAAAATTCTATACTATTCAATTCTATAATCCTTGTAGCTAAAGCAACAAGCAAGTATCAAATTATATTGTAGTCATTATAAAGAGTAAAAATTCTATACTATTCAATTCTATAATCCTTGTAGCTAAAGCAACAAGCAAGTATCAAATTATATTGTAGTCATTATAAAGAGTAAAAATTCTATACAATTCAATTCTATAATCCTTGTAGCTAAAGCAACAATCAAGTATCAAATTATATTGTAGTCATTTAATTATATTTTTTTACTAGCTTCCGCCCGCGGCTTCGCCCGCGAGGTATGTCGATAAAAAAATATCCTATGTAAGGACATAGGATAGTTTTTGGCTGAGATAGATTGCATCCTGGGGAAGGCCCCGGGATGCAATCTATCTCTCTGCCATATTTTATCGAAATCCGTTCAGAGGTTTAGATGTGAAAAGGCAACATACAGACAGACAGAGTTACGTTCGAATTTATAATATTAGTATGGATTTTTGTTAGCCTGTTCTGTCCCACTGCTGGGCAAAGGCCTCCCCCAAATCCTTCCAGGAAGTATTTAAAATTACACAGGCTAATTATTATAGGATGAGTACCACCAAAATATTTTAAATGTTGAAATCAGCTTATAATGTTCCCATTGCTGGGACACTTAAGCCTCTTTGCGAAACAGAGTGGGCCTTAGAAGCCTTAATCCCAGGGGGACCGATAAATACCACATAATGGTTTTATCTATAATTATCTATTATTATAATCTTCTTTAGAAATGAAACAAAGTCGGGTCAGTTACACCATTTATAACTCAAGAACGGCTGGAGGGATTTTTGTGATCTTTTATTTGTTGGATTTGTCTTCGCCCCGAATAGCAGAATAATTATTAAAACATGGGAAAAAATAACAAACAAAAAAATCTGGGGCGGTACGAAGCGGTCAGCTAGTGTTTTATAAACTAAGTCAAAATTATTTACTTTGGAGTGTTTCCCTTTTTCCTTAAATAAATAGAGCAGGGAAGTGTAAGTACCATCTTGTACAGTACACATTTGGATACAAACTCAACTGTTTAATAGCTACGTTTCTATTTTATGGCACCATCGATACTTCCCATTTATAACGCTATAAACACGCCTCATGTAACTAAGAACGTTACAGAATCGAGGTTACAAATCGCCAGACAGTTGTGGTTGTGGCTGTAGTATGAAGCCACGAAAATATATACAGAAAGCCCAGGCGGCAACTATATTCCAATATATTCGAGATTAGCTGGTACCCGCGACTTCGTCCTCGTGTTTTAACATAAAACATTTCCTATGGCACCCGGCAATAGCGTAGCTTTCTGTACTTTTTAAATCGGATTAGTAGTTACGGAGATTACGCGATACGCCCTACATACAAACTCACATTTTTCCCTCTTTATAATATAGATATAGAAGAGTAACAACCTCGTTGGTCTCATGGTTGCAAGCGCGACTGCTGAGCGTGGGGCCCTGGGTTCGATTCCCAGGTCGGACAAAGTGTTATTGGGTTTTCCATTAGAAATTTCTTAGTAACAGTGCGGACTTTGGAAGTTGGCGGTTCAATACCCCCGTGCCTCGGAAAGCACGTAAAGCCGTTGGTACGGCGCCTGACTGATATTTAACCAATATTAAACACTTTTTAATACAACATGCAGTATTCAACACTAGAATTTATGAGATACTGAATCACTGTAAAGGCTCCTACAAACAGGCGCGACACGCGATATAATCGCGCGCGACACAAAGGCACCGCTCGTTGCGCGACTTGCGGTGCCCTTGTGTCGCGCACGATTTTATCGCGTGTCGCGCCTGTTTGAAGCAGCCATAAATCAGCATTTACTTGTCTGCTTATCTCTTAATATCTTGAATATTTTATCCAGCAATACGAATAGACCTTTTGCTTATAAATTTGTTGTGACACCACCATGATGAAAGAACAGTAATTCCTTAAAATAAACATCAGCTATTTTATATAAATTAAAATTAGGTCAGTCAGTCACAACGATACCTACGGTCGGTTTCAACGTAGAAACTGTTACGTATAAAAACGTCAAATTCAACGTATGGGATGTTGGGGGGCAGGACAAAATACGGCCACTATGGAGGCATTATTATACAGGTGTGTATTATTATAATTTTTTTTTTGTAAATAGATTAGACGCTGATCAAATTGACAAGTGCTGATCGTAATATTTCTTCAAAAGACTGGGATTTTTTTAAATTAAAAGGCAAGCCGCTGGGTAATTGCGTAACACACTATCAGTAGCAATGGGTTTCATTTTGACAGTTCAACAACATTCATTGCGTTGTTGAGCAGGCACATTTTTCGAACATATGGAGCAATGGATTAGCAATAAGCTTCAAAATGATTCAAACTGAGAGTAATAGTGTGTTACACAATAAGGGTGCGGGATGGTGAACACAAGGATAGCTTCTTTCTGTAAGTACCTGGAGCGATGATTATGAATCCTGTTGATCGATTGCATATAAAAATGCTATCTGTAAACGTCAGTACGGTCTACTAGTTACCCCCTCCTGTCGCAAATGCTATCGTTAAGAAATTCAACCATAGTCTGGGTTCTTGGCATACTGATAGGTGATCACTGGTTTTTGTCATCACGAGAGATGGTTCTACTGTCTCCTGACATAATCCTGCCGTCGGGTAACTTCAGGATTAGGCACCTACATTTGAATTAAGAATTTGAGATAATTTTCAAGTTATGGAACAACAAACTGAATGTCATACTTAACAAAGTTCAAATTCCATTGCAAATTGCTACCAAATACTTAGTAGGACCTTTTTTTTACTCAAAAATCAACTTAGAATACATTTTACTAAAGTAGACGGCTGATTAAGTTGCGATGGAATGTAACCATAATCAGCCTATAATGTTCCCAACTGCTGGAACACAGGCCTCCTCTCAATGAGAGGGAGTGGGCCGTAATCCACCACGCGGGCCCAGTGCGGGTTGGTGGATGTCACATGTCTTCGAATTTTTGGTTCTAGGACATGCCGGTTTCCTCACGATGTTTTCCTTCACCGTTTTGAGAGCAGTGGTGATGAAATAATTTACACAAAGTAAAGCGCCTGTCTGGGTTCGAACCTACGACCTACAACTCGTAAGTCGTGTCCGTGACCACTGGGCCACTACTGCTCTCTGATGGAATGTAAATTATTTGATATTATGAACACTGTTATACGCGAAAGTGATGTTTACGATCAATGTCCAATCTCTAATCTAAGACCATTTTTCTCACAAATTCTAAAGCCCTAATTAAAATGTTCCAGGCACTCAAGGTCTAATATTCGTGGTGGACTGCGCGGATCGGGACCGTATCGACGAGGCTCGCCAGGAACTGCACCGGATCATCAACGACCGGGAGATGCGTGACGCGATCATACTCATCTTCGCTAACAAACAGGACTTGCCAGACGGTATGTTATTAAAGACATTAAAACCTTCAGAAGTCGTCTTCATCTTCTGGGACTCGCCAATCTTAACTTTCTCGGCATTATTCTGGATGCTTTTATGAACTTTACGACGCTTAATTTCCAAATGTACTTTATATGATAGTTGTCGGATGAACGAATGAATCCTTCGAAAACCAATAAACAAGGTCAAATTAAATTAGCTAGCGAAACTTCAGTAAAAATCGCTATACAAATGTGCCCATTGCAGATGAGTCTTTACATTCACATGAGTTGTAGTGAATTAAAATAATCAAGATCTCTTACTAAAAACTTCCTGACTAAAAAGGTCGTGTATTGAGTAGGCGGCAAATGTCCTAAGACACGCCTCACTAGAAATGTCGCAATGACATTGTGACGCGTGGGACACTCGTCCACAGACATGTCGAGCTTGGCACGGTGCAGGTGATGTCGCAAGCAAAAGGAATTGCAGGAGGTAAATTCCCGTACTTAAGGGAGATGCTCTAAGGTGGCCCGCGAAATTCAAATTTTCTTACGTTTTTTGCAATTTGCTGGTCAGTATTAAGTTGTATGTTGATTAAAATAAGATTCGCGGTCGTAACAAATACGTATTTACAGAATTATAATCATTAAAGTCATCAACACAACTCTCTAAGACCATGTAATCCCCAAATGTCAAGATTTCGTGAAATAGTCATTCTTGGGGATTACATGGTCTTATAGAGTTGTGTTGATGACTTTAATGAATATAATTCTGTAAATACATATTTGTTACGGCCGCGAATCATATTTTAATCAACGTACAACTTAATACTGACCAGCAAATTGCAAAAAATCTAAAAAAAAATGAATTTCGCGGGCTACCCTGGCGCTTTCGCCTTAATTAAAAGGTTCAAAATCTAGTCGCATGTCATAAACTTGTCAAAAATGTAGGTAAATTAGAAGTAATTTTGACAGATTGATACTGCGATTAAATTGCGAACGTTCCTAAAAAATACGAGAATTTCCGAGGTCGGCCGGTCGATTCTGTAAAAATCGCACCGTGAAAACTTAGGTGAAGTGAGTTTGTTTTTGCTAGGAATTGACACTTTTGACAGCTCACTCCACGCTCACTTCACCTAAGTTTTCACGGTGAGATTTTTACAGAAAAGCACTGCTGGTCATCTGTGACCTAGTGAATATGATGTTTGAGCACAGAGATATCAATAAAAAATTATAGAAACAGAAACTCTCTTCAAGTATCAAGAAATCTAGGGCACGCCATTCCTCATCTGTGAGAAATGGTGCTAGCTATTCGTTAATTGTTCGGCCAAAGGTCGCATTTACGCATAAGTAGTAACAGGTTGCAGGGTCGGGACGTATTTGACCATCATTTGACCCTTCAATTTTGCGCTATTTAAAAAGCAGGTGCACTGTTAAGTTTTATTTTGATTCCTAGTTTAATCATTTAATTTAAGCTATAATTGATCACTATTTTAAATAATACTAGCTTTTTCCCGCGGCTTGGCCCGCGTGAATGTCGGAAAATATCCAACGGGAACGTACTACCGGGATACTTTTCCCTATTAGAGGTAGGCAGAAGCTACAGAACGTCACCTGCTACGAGCCTTGCATATTCGTTATTAATAAAAAAAAATCTATGCAATTCCAGCAATGAAACCCCACGAGATACAAGAGAAGCTGGGGCTGACGCGCATCCGGGACCGCAACTGGTACGTGCAGCCGTCGTGCGCGACGTCCGGCGACGGACTGTACGAGGGGCTCACCTGGCTCACCAGCAACCATAAGTTATGAGCTGCAGAGTAGGCGGCCCGAGCGCCGCCGCGCCCGCCACGGTACGTAGCTAACTTGATATACTAAACGCCAGTGTCGTAGGGAGGCGTGGTCATAAAATGTGGGAACAAGACTACACGAGAATCAGGGCCCTAATTCACTATGACCACTTAACGATTCCTTACTTCGAAACAACGTCAATATCTTACCGGATCACGACATCAGAAGGCCAATTCTCGTAATTGAAAACCTTCAAAATCTAGTCGCAGACTCATCTCAGCGACAAAGAAATGTCAAAAACTTTATAGGGAAATTAGAGGAATTTTTGACAGATTGACACTGAGATCTGCAGGGTAATTGCGTAACACACTATCAGTAGCAATGGGTTTCATTTTGACAGTTGAACAACATCCATTGCGTGATTTACGTTGTTGAGCAAATACATTTTTCGAACATTTAGAGCAATATGCTTCAAAATGATTCAAATTGATAGTAATAGTGTGTTAAGCAATTACGGTGCGGACTGTGAACGTTCCTAAAATTACGAGAATTGCCCCTTTGCTATTAACGTATTCCCTATGACACAATGGCGTGGTATGAACTGTCTAAATACGTGTTGTCCTTGCCATAAACAAGACACAATATTGACGTGGTTTGCACGTGGTAAGATTTCGCGGGGACTAATACAGAATTGGTGCCCTGTATGGAGATTACAGACCTCGTACAGTCAGCCTCAAAAAAAGACATACAAGGTGGCAGGGTATCGACGCACAACAGCAGCCAAGCACTACCTATTAAGTCACAATGAAAAATAGTACTGACGAGGGTTTTAGCGAACTCATCTAAACCTAGTCTAAATCCATGTGCGAATCATATTTTATTCAACACTACCTTCCGACCACGGCTTCGCCCGCGATGTATGTCGATAAAAACTATCCTAAGTCCTTCCCTGGGATGCAATCTATCTCTCTGCCAAATTTTATCTAAATCCGTTCAGTGGTTTAGGCGTGAAAAGGTAATATACAGACACAACGTAAAACAATATTGAATTTCACGGGCTTCCTCTTTAATGCATTCCTAACCAATTATGATATTATTTAACTATGTTTTTCTCTAATTCCAGGTGAGGATGTCGATGCCATTTAATTTAAGTAAGCGCCCGTGTGCCGGAACAAGCAACGTCATTGTGAATACCAGTGTTGATTCTATATAATGGTTATACAGACAAAAACGCTCCAGTGAGGTGCAAGAGACTGTCCGTGTGAACACAACGTTAGATAGCAAGCAAGCAAATGCTTGTCACAAAATCAATTATTCCATATTTAAAAAAAAAGAAAAAACAAATTTAGAAAGTTTTGTTGTAATGATATTCGATTATTTTTTTATGTTATTTAAAGAATTATTACATAAAGTAAAATGATTTTTTTTATTTAGTTTAAATGTTTACCTCCTTTGTATAGTAATGTAGAATAAAGTTTCTAATGCATTATTGTGGGTAATCGAGGACTATGTATGGATGGTCGCAATATTGTTTATTATGGATATTTACGTGTTAGCTATGCACGCTGCGTAGGTCATTTGTATGAAGTGGCTTGACTATATGTTGTATTTATCTGCTGAAAACATTTCAGACACCCCTAACGGAAAATAATAAAAAAATCACAAATTATTGACGATTATCAAATAATCCTTTAATTTTTATGTACGGACATTCATTAAATTGACATGTTATAACATCACTATGGTATATTATAATTAATTATGTTTAACAGTCTTGTATCCACTTTAGTTTTTCACTAATTAAAATGTGAAGACTTACTTACGTGAAAATGTCTACTAACCCTTAATTTCTTTGTATGTTTTTCACTTTCAACTTTGACATACCCTCATTTTTCATAACAATAGTCAAGCTACCCTCATACAACAATGTACATATTAAAGCAATGTATGTACATATTGAAGAGTATTTTTATTACATGCCGCTGGTTGAATGTTGATTTTTGTATGCGAATTTTTTTAAGACAAAATCACTATGTATGTACGATGTATCGCTTTCAGCTTTCCATGTGATTCTTTGGCGGGCGGTGTATGGGCGCTTTACTGAGATGCTGAGGCTGATCTGTGTACATTATGCTTAATATTTTATACGTCAGGAATTTAAATCTGTACTATGGGTGAATGACAAAATACTGTCGAGAGTACAACATACTCAAATTGGCCGAACGTCAGGTCTTCCGTAAGCTAGGCTGTTTATCTCCTACAACTTGAGATAAAAGAAAAATTTTACAGTGAATATAAGTTAAAATTATAGTTAGTTATTTGATTATGTCTTATTTCCCGGCTAATAAAGCATGCATTAGTAAAGCGTCCAATATCAACAATGCCAGTAGTTAGTTAGTTCAGGGACCATCTGATTTTGTAAATACGGCTCTTGAATGGACCTTGAAATGAGATTTTTCTAGCGAATTATTTAATTTTTATAGCTTCGTTTCGTGGGGGCTTTTGCCGAAAGGGTGATTCGCTTATACAAGGCTGATTATAGATGCAAACTCCGTTAGAATAACCAGGCTTGATTATTTAAGAGTAGGTTAGGAATGGAGTGTTAAGAGGGCAGAGACAGGCAAGATGTAGGGGCAGAGTAGGAAAACAGACGTTTCTGTGTTTGAAGCTTACTCACAAACTCAACTTTTGAACTTTGAATTAACAGCTGCAAGTCTGCAAGGAAAACAGACGTTTCTGTGTTTGAAGCTTACTCACAAACTCAACTTTGAAGTTTGAATTAACAGCTGCAAGTCTGCAACTAGCTGTATCAAAAACTATTACCATTCAAGCGTACGACGCGTTGCCATTTTTCCACCAAGCAAGTCTGCATATTCACCTCGAACTGTTCACATTGACACTCCATGCTAATCTTCTCCATAATTGTTAATAAATCAATGGTTAGGTGAAAAAGCTTGCGATATATTATGCAAAAAGTAAAAGTACATAGAAATAAAGCAATAAATAGATTTTCCAATGATACGATGTAGAGATAATAATAACATATAACGCAAAATAGTTCAACGAAATTAGAAACTGCAAGTTGGAACATCGACTTCGTTGATAATGTTAGGAAATGACGTAATAGATAAGTTATTGCTAGATTTAGGACAAGTTTCACCATCATTGGTTAGCTGCTTACGAACAGCATGCGTAGCATGACGACGTTTTGTCGACGGAAGAATAGACAAAATGACACATTGCCATGCTCAGACGCGTAGAATGCGTACAAATATTTCTACAATCTGTCATTTTGTCTATTCTTCCGTCGGCAAAACCCGTTTCTACGGCGGTCATGCTACGCGTGCAGATAAAACGGCGGTTTGGTAGACTTTCTTACAGAGAACAGCCGGATAGTCTTGTTTATCTTTGGATTCAGTTGACGGGTGATGGTAAAAGTGGTCCTTATTATTGTCCTTAGTGGTAGTGTGCGCAAAATAGGGCGGAGCTTGAGATGTTGATCTATAGTACGTTTTAGAATATTTCATATTTAGATACATTTAAATCCGGTTTCAAATATCATCTTGAGGGTTAGGGTTTCATAATAATAAAAGCTGCTAAAAATCAACCCAAACTCGGTCGCAAATAAAATTAAAAAAATATGTAAGTAGTAGCGATTAGTTTCGTTCCGCCCTCTGACGTGCGATTATAGGGGATTCCTCAGATTCAGTGCAGATGAGGGATTGTAGTGGTAAAGTTCGAATGAAAATGTATGCGAGACAATAATATAAACAAAACAAGACCGTCTTGCGCCTCAATTCAGCACTTGATCTACGACGTTCCTCATAATAAGTAATCTAGGAACACATGTTAATCAAAATTAGTTCTTATTTCCAGGTCCATTGCCTACTTTTTCGGCAATCTTCCACATTCTGTACTGATTTCTTGCCTACTTTTAGATGTCCTATTGAATTGTAATTGCGAGTAAACTACGATGAAAGCTATGTTATCTTTTTCTGTTGAAACTCACCCATACTTTGTGATATAAAATATATTTCATAGAACCTTATAATGTATGATTATTTTCTAGAATATTCGAATGATCGATGGTAATACTCGAACACATGACAGTATACAATAGGTCATGGATCTTTCAACTTTAGAACTGATATACCTTTGATAATCAATTTTCATTTGAACTTGAAAGTGCAATTAAAATTTCTAGCAACAATTTTGCACGGAGATGTAAAAATAATAATTATTTGTATGATAATGTACCGCTGGGTTCATCGCGCGGGAAAGCGTTGGTATTTAAAACCTATTGTATAATATTGTAGAAAGATAAATTCAATATAAATTCACCCTTGAAACATAGTTTTATTCCTACAAAAGACAACTATCAAACGAAAAATGTTCAGAAATAACTATCAAAAGTATGTACTAGGTAGGAAAACCATAAAATTAAATAGAAAAAAATGTATACTTGAGTACAGACTTGGTTGGAAATAAATTATAAATCAAATTTTCTGAATAAAATCACTAATGAGCCAGTCCATGTACATGAAAATTCTACCAATTTTTTTCCTTGAGAGTCTCATCAGCCTCGTCATTTTTCGACGTGCTTTCGAGCCAATATTAATTTTGCGATTAAACTTCATTAATAATTAAGTTTCTTCAAATTTGAACCTTAATTCATAATGATAAGCTATGTATTGGATCTAACTAATACTGTTTTCTTCTGTGGAGGCGGAGGTGATTGAGGAGTCTGCTGTGGCGTCATCGTAGCGTGGGGGTAGAATAATTTGTAGTTCTTCGTTGAGTTGCACTTCTTCGTCTGGAACTGGGTCATCGGGGACACGCGTGTCATAGTCTTCTTGAGTCGATATGCCGCTGAAATGAAAAAAAATTTTTTTGAAATTATTTTATTTCCAAACAAGATAGGTACCAGTGGCGAAGGTACCATGCAACTAGATTCTCACCGGCTTCCCTTCGAATATTCAGAATGATGATAAATTGACTATACAGTCAATTCATCATTGAAATATAATCATATCATACTGTAGGTTTAGTACACTATACTACACAATTAAAACATTGCAAAACGCCTACATGCATTTTTTTTTGCTCCGGCTGACCTCTGTCACCTTCGCCACTGATAGGTACCTATTTTATTTATTTAGGAACTCTAACAAAAGATTTATACTATAGACGACAAATAATGGGTAAAATCAGGGGCAATTCTCGTAATTTTAAGAACGTTCACAGCCTAATCGCAATCTGTCAAAAATTGGTCTAAATTCCCTACATATTTCACAAGTTTTTGCCATTGATTGTCGCTCGCTGGGATTGTCATCTGCCTAGCATTTTCCAAACTATGTTGGGGTCGGCTTGCAGTCTAACCGTATGCAGCTGAATACCAGTATTTTACATAGAGTGACTGCCTATCTGACCTCCACAACCCAGTTAGGTACTGGGTAATACGATACCCCTTGGTAAGATTGACTGTCAAGACTTTCGGTCTTCTGACTACCCGTAATGATGGGATGAGATTGCGAATAGATTTTGAACGTTTTTAACTGCGGGAATTGGCCTTCAGGAATCAGGTATTAATTAGGTGTAGGTACTCCTTCACGACATAGCTTGCTGAGTAAGCAAACTGAAGTGGCAGTGGGCTGGCCATGTCTGTCGAAGGACCGATGGCCGGTGGAGCAGACGAGTTCTGGAGTGGAGACCGCGTATCGGCAAGCGTAGTGTGGGATGCACCCCAGCTAGATGGACGGACGACCTAAAGAAGGTGGCTGGGGTAGACTGGATGCGGAAGGCGGAGGACAGGGTGCTGTGGCGCAGTCTGGGAGAGGCCTATGTCCAGCAGTGGACTGCGATAGGCTGAGTTGATTGATTGATTGACTCCTTCACGTACAGACCATAGTATGCGGCACATATTGGCTTTATATCAATGCCGTTCATAAATCGACAAATAAATACCTACGACGAATAGGGTCGTGGCAATGAAGTAATAAACAAAAGACAAACATAGGTTCTCAGTCGTATGAATAATACTGAAAGCCGCACACCAAAACGTTTTAATCCGACTGGGGCGGTTACCAGGTTAATATATTACATACCTACGAAACCTACACAATATCATTATTATAGGCTAGGAACACATGTGCAACACTCACTCTGGCTGATCGCCAGCTTTAGCGCCGGCTAGGACGGAGGTATACAGCCTTGCGCGAGCGCCATGCAGTCTCATACCAGCCGGTACGTCCTCAGGGCCCCCCGATCGATTTTCTAGAATAGCGTGTAATGGGATTGCTCCGTTACCTATAATGAAAGAATTCTGTGATTCCGTAGCTAAATTCTTCTTTCGCATCGGCAAGAACGTTGCCTTGTAAAATATTCTATTTTCTACAATTTAGTACAGACTAGGCGCCAGCACATCAAGCTACCCGAAACTGTCACATTTTCGCAATCAACTATGAACCTTATGCTTTAGCGATAAGGTTGAAACTCTATTAAAGAAATTTGACAGATTGTAGTAACTTGATGTGCTGGCGTCTGTACATTCCACATACCGTACATTCTACATACGGCACCGGCCACCGTGTAACGGCACGACGCCGGCGTCGTGTCACGGCACGGTGCCGTGTACGGTGCATCGCGGGCACAAGCCAGGTATTTTCAACACTTGGGACATTCTAAAATATTCGTAAAATTTTTTCATCACCGCAAATTTCAGCGCTTCATATTTCCTCTCAAAATGACTTCCATCATGGTTAATTATATATGTAGAAAGATATCGATTCACCCAATATTTTCTTTGATTCAGTTTTTTCTTCATTCGTCACCTTAGTCAGGAGCAGAATAATAGGTACGTCTTTCGCGGTCCATATCAAGACTAAAACTGAACGATCGTTGCTGCCTTGTGCCTGCGGTACACCGTACCTACACGGCACCGTGTCGCGGCACGACGCGACGCCATGCCGTCTCCCGGTAGCGGCGTCGTCGTGCCGTTACACGATGGCCGGTGCCGTACCGTAGACATGTATCCACGCCCTTAATGTATCAAATAGAACATTTTATTCAATGAAACCATCACTTTGAAAAAATAAGTGATGAGGCAATGATTTATAAAAATCTTCAGCCATACATAAGTGGAGCGTTACAAGGATCTTTTGGCGTTTAAATGACATTGACAGGGGGGGCGCTGTTGGTAAACATATTATAGGTATAAAATTGTCACAGAAATTGTATTGATTAAACGAGATGGCGGCGTTAGCTCCGAATTTGACCACACGCCAAAAGAATCTTGTAGCATTGTACGAAAATGCCAAATGTAAAAAAAAAAAAATTACCTACACTGATAAAAAGGGTCAACTAAAACGACAAATAGGTACCAAGTCATACGCACCCTCGTCTGGTCTGCAGGTTTCTTTGGCTTCAATTTTTTCCTTTTCCTGACCATTTTCATCGGGTGGCAATGGCGTTTTTGGTTTTTCCTCTCGAAAGTCTGAAATTGATTCTAAAATTGAATGCCTACTTACTTATAAAATACCTAAAGATTCGAGTTAATGTAGATAGGGCAACATCCTCTTTTCTAAAAGATTGGGCCAGATGTAGCAATAGACAGAAATAAGTGGAAAAGAGACCATTGCCCTGCAGTGGGATTTTGTGTCCCACTGCAGGGCAAAACATCAATTCGTTTGCCATAGGTGCTGATTGTGTCAATAAAAATCTCTATTAATCTAGCTGTTTCTAAGGAGATCCATATTCCATATCCCCCTTAATTATTGTCAAAATGCATAGCGTAATCAGCCTGTTTTCACGGCACCTGGTCTCCTCTCTGCGAGAGACTGGGCTGTAATCCACCACCCTGGCCTAGTGAGAGTTGGTGGATGTCACGTCTTCGAATTTTTGGTTCCAGGACATGTCCGGTTTTCTCACAATGTTTTTCTTCATAACAACATTAATTGAGAGCTAATTTTTTTTTGTGTGTTATCAAAAAATGTTAAGTTCAGGACATATAAAAAAACTTACCAGTTTCGGGCATCGTTTTGGGGGGTAAGTCGGCGTACCCACGGAACAAGGTTTCCAGTTCATCAGGTGACATGCGACGCAGGTACGGAACACGCTTCAAGTCGGGACGGTGGAGACTCCGGAAGGAGTTTCGATGCTGATACAAAGGCGCAGATTAGGTATTAGTGGAGGAGTAAATTATTGAAGTGCTGTTTTTATTTTAGAAAAATAGCATTCCTAAAAGTATTTCATTCCAATAGCAACCGCCTCAATGAGATCGCCTTGCATGTCGTACACAAATACTAGCCATTTACAATTTTTTTTTTGTAATACCTACGCGGTCAGAATGTATGTACAGTCAACAGCAAAAGTAGATGATCAAAATCAGAAATTCAATACTAATGAACGGAGCACGCACAATGGTCCACTGTAGGACTAAGTGCGGAAACCAAATCCCCTAACATAGAACATAGAACTAATGAACGGAGTTCGCGTCAGAACTGTGTGGCGTCGAAGTGATTCAAAAGTATTCTACGTAGTAAGTATTCTAAGTAGTAGTACTTCGACGCTACACAGTTCTGACGCGAACTCCGTTCATTAGTATTGAATTTCTGATTTTGATCATCTACTTTTGCTGTTGACTGTACATACATTCTGACCGCGTAGGTATTTTTTTTTTGTTAGCCTAGTTTGTGTCCCACTGCTGGGCAAAGGCCTCCCCTTTTTCCTTCCAAACCTCCCTGTCTTGTGCGATCTCCGGCCATGTTGGCCCTGCGAAAGATATTAGATCGTAGGTATTACTAAAAAAAAAATGAAAATGGCTAGTATTTGTGTACGTTGTGTACGACATGCAAGGCGATCTCATTGAGGCGGTTGCTATTGACTTTGATCATCTACTTTTGCTGTTGACTGTACCTACTTATTAAATGGATTTTTTTTTTGACAACCAATGAATTCTTTTACCCTAGGGTGTTTAGAATCATGTGCTGAATTCATGGTTACAGTTTGCGTGTCGATGACCCTGCGACCCTGAAAGTATATTATTTGGTAGGTAGGTACAGTCGCTGTCGTAGTCGCTCCAAGTAAAATACTGGTATTCAGCTGCATCCGGTTAGACTGGAAGCCGACCCCAACATAGGAAAAGGCCAGGCAGATGATGAGGTACAGTCGCTGTTACATGTCGCGCAACGCTTCCGTGCTCTGTGTTCAGTATCTTCTACATAGAAAGTCTCGATAGGTGAAGCACATCACTAACTAGGTTTACAGGAGTCGACGGGAAGCCTCTATCTGCATAAGTAGATACACGCGTCACCTTAACGAGGCCAGGCGGTATTTGCATCCTCTCGCAGGCGCGTGACATGCTCAAACATTGTATCACACTGTCGTGCTTCACGGAGATTGCTGAGAGTCCACTGCGTACCAGGTCCTCGTTAATCTGTAACATGTTATCAAGAAATTTATACTCATAATCAGCCTATAATGTTCCCACTGCTGGGACACAGGCCTCCTCTCTTCGAGAGAGAGTGGGGCATAATCTGACACTTCGTTTTTTTTACTTATAAATGAAAAAACTAAGTAAGAATAAGTAAGTAGAGACAGCCAACATAGTCACATATCTAATACTTAACCTACCTGCTTATTAAGCACTTATCGTAAAAAGGGGTGGAAATGTCTCTGATCCTGACGATTGGTAGATTTACCAAATACCTATAGGTAGGTAGGTACCTATATTTGGTAAATCTACCAAATCTATTCGTGTTGGTACCTACCAACACGAACAAGATGTTTCGTCAATTGTGGACTACCCTACATCGACGAACGAGAAAGATTAAGGTGAAAGCGCCAGGGTAGCCCGCGAAATTCAATGTTTTTTAGGTTTTTTGCAATTTGCTGGTCAGTATTAAGTTGTACGATGATTAAAATATGATTCGCGGCCGTAACAAATATGTATTTACAGAATTATAATCATTAAAGTCATCAACACAACTCTCTAAGACCATGTAATCCCCAAGAATGACTATTTCATGAAATCTTGACATTTGGGGATTACATGGTCTTAGAGAGTTGTATTGATGACTTTAATGATTATAATTCTGTAAATACATATTTGTTACGACCGCGAATCATATTTTAATCAATGTACAACTTAATACTGACCAGCAAATTGCAAAAAACGTAAGATAATTTGAATTTCGCGGGCCACCTTAGAGCTTTCCCCTTAAATCAAAATTAAGTAGTCAATAATTAGAAATAAGGTAGGAATCCTATTTCCTTCATAAAACTACCATTTTACGCTCCCCTGTCTCGTACTTATAGGTACCTACCCATTCATTGTCACCCTTTGTAAAATTGCTATACCTATATAATTATGTATGTAATTTATATGGTGTAGGTGCCTACATAATAAAGAGTAGGTATCCTTTTTTTTTTTTTTTTTATTCAGCCTATACTGTCCCACTGCTGGGCAAAGGCCTCCCCCAAGTCCTTCCAGGAACTCTTTTCCTGCGCCGCCTCGAACCATCCCTCGCGGTACGCGTCCAGGTCATCTCGCCACTCATCTCAGGTATCCTTATAAAAAAAAAAAATAACATTTTCTTTTGTGTATGTGTGGCGAGTCATGGCAAATTATGTAATAGTTTAAGGTTTCTATGGGTCTATGCCACCCGAAATAAAGTTATTATTATTATTTCCTTTATTACATTAAATTACACATATAAATTATATTTTTAAATATTAGAATATAAAAACATTTAAAAATATAAAAAATAGTAGCCCACCGGTAACGGGAGCAGGGTCCAAGCTACCGGTGGTTAGGGCTCCAGAGACAGGAACCTCCTCACAATGCGAGCCGTATCGAGGAGTACTGCCTTCTGAATCAGGCCCTTGATCCAACCGCCTAACTAGAGCCTCGATAGATGTTGATCGAGGCTTTCAGCCATCAGTCCATTGGCTGATACGACAATCGGCACAATGATAGCCGAGCTCACATTCCACATGTCAACAACCTCGTGTGCTAAGTCGAGATATTTATTATTAATATTAGCTAAATAGTTACCTTAGCTAAATGTTTGTCTGTAAAAAACGCTTTTAGTGATATCGTGTGAGTCCATTGTGTAAAATTTTGACATTTGTATCTGTTATGCAAAAGGTACCTGATTAACTACGTGAAATGTAACCAAATACTTAATTGGTAACTAGGCAGTTCCACTGGCTACCAATATTTGTACAAACCAGCTTTCATTAAGGGGCTTATATGACCTAAAGCGCGGTCACTGTCGGGCTGCATAGAAAAGAAAGAGAAGCGCGATGACAACGCTGGTAATTTGTTGCAAAATATGAAGCAATTATTTAATTACAAAAAATCTATTGTTTGGACCGAAAAATTAAAACGTAAAAGTAGTGTTTTAGTATGTTGCTTTTTAGAATAATCTGACAAAATATCTGATCTGTATGTATATTGGTATGGTTTTTATTGTAAAAAGAAAGTTTTAAGAGGTCTCTTCATGATTTTTTTCTATCGTATCAAATTAGTTGTATTATATTTTCAACACACTACCTACAGAAATATATATGATATTCTTTAGGATATATGCTAATATATCCTGAAGAATATCATATATATTTCTGATTTTGTTTACTGTAGTCGATCATATTCTTTTATTGTTTCTAAAACTTTAGTTTTTACCGACTTCAAAAAAAGGAGGTTATCAATTCGATACGTATGTATGTAATATTATTGGATTTGCATTATATTCACATATGATGATCTATTAGGGCTTCCAAACAAATGTACAAAATTTCATAGACGTATGTATGTATGTATGTATGTATGTATGTATGTATGTATGTATGTATGTATGTATGTTTGTCCACGCATATCTCCGGAACTATTAATCGGATCGTGACCATTTTTTTTTTATTGGCTTAGATTTTCTTCAACTTAGGGAACAGTGCAAGTTTCATCAAGATCGATACAGTAATTTTCAAGATATGGACTAATACGTGTAAGTGTGACGGCCTGGCTTATTGATAAGAGCTACGGGTGTAGTGTCAAAGGGAAAACATCTCAAAACCTTGGTCAAATACTAGTGCAAAAACTAAAAATTACGAAATAAAAAGTAATTTAAAAAAATTAAACCGACTTCAAAAAGAAATTAACTCAAAATTATGAAATAACTTTAATTTCGGAAGTCGGTGGCATAAAACTAAAATACAGATCCCAAGACACCGACTTCCGAAATTAAAGTTATTTCATAATTTTGAGTTAATTTCTTTTTGAAGTCGGTTTAATTTTTTTAAATTACTTTTTTTGCGTTTAGGTCCTGTAACCCCCTTAAGTAGGTACCTGAACTTTGTAACGCTATTTGATATTTAATCAATGTTCGAAACTAGGTTGAAAATGGACCGCCGCGGCCCGGGTATATTGGACCACATCGATCAGAGAGAGACAGGACCGTACTCATTGATACAAGGCCCAGACTTTAATATTGTGAGTTATTGATAGCCTGAAGGTTTTGACCGCGATAGTAGAAATGAGAGAGGTGAATCGGCATTTTCATTTTTATATTTATTACATTCAACTGAGGAAGACATAAGTATGCTAGCGTAACCAGAATTCGGCAGAAACGTCCTAAGATTAAAAGCTCCAAACCTAACCTCGGGGTGCCCTTCGCTCGCTCTTGCATCCCGAAATACACACGAACCGCATGTGGCCGGCTAAAACTAGGTGTAGCCGCATTTCGGCCGGCTAAAACTAGGTGTCGGGGTGCCCTTCGCTCGCTCTTGCATCCCGAAATACACACGAACCGCATGTGGCCGGCTAAAACTAGGTGTAGCCGCACTTCGGCCGGCTAAAACTAGGTGTAGCCAGCCGCACTTCGGCTATTAGCCGTGACATATATAACTCATCATGTAGGTCGAAATATTTTGGCGAGTCCGAACTTCGCGCAGAAAGCTGCGCAGTCATTTTTTTAGGAACCAGATGGTGTATGAGGCGAGTGTGAGTGAGAGAACATGCGCGAAAGTTCGAAGTGTCTATGTTCAGACTCGCCAAGATATTTCGGCCGCGTAGTGTACCTGTACTGACTGTGAGCAATGATCGTTCAAAGGCTATATTTAACCCAAACGAAAAAGCGCTGAAAACAAAAAATGAAGCTGGAATAAAGCGGTCATTAAAAACCGACGTTTTTAACCAATTCTAAGTAAGATTAAAACAAACGATTATGAACCAAATCACACTAATATTATCAAGGCGAAAGTTTGTGAGTGTGTGTGTTTATATGTTTGTTACTTCTTCACGCTCAAACGGCTGGACCAATTTTCATAAAGTTTTGTATGGAGGTAGCTGACACCCTGGATTAACATATAGGCTACTTTTTCTCCTGATATTCCCACGGGATCTAAACTTATGTGGGTGAAACCGCGGGGCGCTGCTAGTACCTAATAGAAATAAAGAGAAAAACACTTCTTCCTAGCGGTTTCCCGACCTATTTTCTGAGCTGAATACTCATTAGGCAAGGGGCGCGCACTTAATTACATATAGATCCAAATTTAATTATCCACCGCTTAATCAAAGTCGTTACCGACAGGTATTGGATTGTCGAATAAAATTAATTAAATTAGGACGGAACTCTTGCGAAATACTTATCAAACAAAAATAAAATGTTATTCTCAACGAGGGAGCGTTATGTATTTTTTGATGGAATATTAAATTGTGTTTACTTAAATAAAAGTATTTTTGAGTTTGTTTTGCGGCCTTAGCGGGTGATACATTATCCATTTGTTTGAACACGAGGTTGTTTCTTGGATGAAATTCGCATTAAGTACCTATATATATTTTTTTATTCAAGAGGAACAACAAACAGCTACAATATATAACATAGAAACAAGAAATACACAAAACGTATAGAAAATATTTCACAATACAGTGAAAATAATCGATATGGTTACAAATACAAAATATTTTTTTTACTAAATTAACTTTCGTGTTTATGATGTAAGTATATAGCACATATAATATAATGTATATACTTTATAAATAATGTAATGATTATGTAATATAAGTAATATATGTATATAATACTAATCTATATAAATAAAAAGAAAAGTCCTGACTGACTGCTTGACTGACTCATCAACGCCCAGCCCAAACCCTTGGACCTAGAAAGCTGAAACTTTGCACAGAGGTTCCCTATATAATGTAGACAAGGAATAAGGAAGGATTTTTCGAAATTCAACCCCTAAGGGGGTAAATGGGGAGAGGGTGAAATTTCACGCGGACGAAGTCGCGGGCAGAAGCTAGTATATTATAATTGCAGCATTGTGTATTATTTTAGGTTCGACGATAGCATCTTGAACACACTACACACCTAATCGGTACCTTATTCTAAAGGGATCGTCATCTTATCATCTATTTATTATCCACAGCCTCTGACTACACCCACTGCTGAACGTAGACCTCTTTTCTTGTATCCCAATCCCCACGCTATTGTGCCAGGCTCAGGATTTTAAAGCGATACTATGATACCTAGATTTGGGGGCCCGTAGCCCCTACGTAATAACAACCGCACGGGTCGAAAGATCAGGCTAAGGTACGCTTGCCGTGGTTGGTCCGTGGATGGGTGGCCTTATTTACATACCGAGGCCCCTCCGTACCTCGCAAAGCACGTTAAGCCGCGGCTGTCATTCGTGGATCTTTGAAAGTCGTTACGGGTAGTCAGAAGACCGAAAGTCTGACAACCATAGTCTTACCAAGGGGTATCTTAATACTCAATAATTGGGCTATGGAGGTCAGATAGGCAGTCGCTCCATGTAAAATACTGGTATTCAGCTGCATCCGGTTAGATTAGAAGCCGACTCTAACAAAATTGGGAAAAGGCTAGGCAGGTAATGACTTATACTGTGATATATTGAAAAAAATGTGGTTATTCTATTTTGTGAAACTTGTTAAGTATGTAGAATAGGGATTTAACATTTTGGTATATGTTTTCTGATTCTTTGGTCTAGTACGTAAAAGGAATACACGATTCAATGAATTTTTCTCGATACAAAAGAATTGCAAAGTCATATCTATTTTTTTACTTTTTTCGACATCACGGCGTAACGCTTATGAGTTGGTATTCAATAGAATTTACTTTAAAACATTAAGAATTATTATAACAAAGTTTACTCAAAGTAGTTTTAAATGTAATTCATTTATTTTGTTCAAAAAGGAGTAAATTTGTTTTGGCACATAGGTACGTCGTTTTATTCCGAGCGCACGCACATTATAGCCATATGTCTTCTTTTGCGTTTCATAAGTAATTGCATCACTTTCGCTCGCTTACTAGATCATCATAATCAGCCTATATTGTTCCCACTGCTGGGACACAGGCCTCCTCTCTTCGAGAAGGAGTGGGCTATAATTTACCACACGGGCCCAGTGCGGGTTGGTAGAAGTCACATATCTTCGAATTTTTGGTTCTAGGACATGCCGGTTTCCGGTGGCAACCGGCTTAGTAAATCAGTCGCTACGATTTATTTTCGAGTTGAAATGAGATTGATCTAACTATGTAGGTACATTCGTTTCTACACACATCCCAAAAGAACAAAGAAATGTAAGATTAGGGTCCTAACCTATGGATCTAAACTTAGTTAAAATTAACAATCTGAACTTACCTACCTACTTCAATCGTCAATTCTTTTTCCAAAAGAAAACCGTTTGGAAACAAGAAAGAAATAAAAGAAGGAAAAGATACAAACTCGTTTCTAAGAGCTCCTAACACTTTTAGTAACACTAATAACATTTAATATAAACACAAGAAATCCGTGAAGAGTGCCATCAATGCTATTAAGGAGGGTTCTCCCGAGAGGGTTGGGATAAAATTGCTTTCATAGTCCTCAAGAGCTATTTGAAAGATTGCCTACCTCAGAACACCCCTAGAACTATTATTGTTTTTGACTTAAATGGTTTTATACGTTTTGCGATACAAAATGTACTTAGGTACGCATATAAGTCCAGACAATTTCAATTGGGATTTAGCAGTGACAATTTCTTTGAATTTCCGTCTGAAGTTGATGTTAATGTACCTACGCAGTCGTGCCCGTAACTTGGAAAGAGTCGGTAGCTGCGTTTTTCCTTTCTTTTAATTTCTTCTAAACAGACATAGTTTAAAATTAATTATTATGGCAATTACCATAGAATAATGACAAGCAATAAAAGTGACCATTTTCTTGATGCACTATGTGCGCGAACTTACTCCCACTTACACACTCGCCAAAACCTTGCCTAGTTACGTGCCGAGTATACCTGAGGCACCAAGCACATAATTTCATTCTCTATCCCATGTTATTGTCATGTTTCTGAGTTTAGGATCTATAAGTACCTCTGTACCTACCTAAGCTCTTTTAGGAGTCCATAACAAGAGAAAACAACTAAAGTTAGCTGGATATTCAATAATTTTTCGTTGGGTATGGACACAATGTTTGGACTACTTTCTTCCTTTCTTCCAGGCTACGTGCGCACTGCCAATTAAGTGACTCAACATCCTTCCATGCGGAGGTGCCAAGCGCGCAGTGCGGCCGGTTGCGAAAATTCTAGAGCGTTAATTTCACTTCGCTAGTTATCAGCTGTCTACACAATCTAGCTACTCATGAACTGCTATATCATCATCTGCCTAGCCTTTACCTAACTATGTTGAAGTCAGCTTCCAGTGTAACCGGATGCAGCTGAATACCAGTATTTTACATGGAGCGACTGCCTATCTGACCTCCACAACCCAGTTACTGTAATACGATACCCCTTGGTAAGACTGGTTGTCAGACTTTCGGGCTTCCGACTACCCGTAACGACTGTCAAACTCATACTGCTATATGTGCAATTTTAAATCAAATTGTACCTGTAGTTCTCTCCCTTCGCAGCAGGGCACGAGCGGCGGCAATTCTTCCTTCAGCCTATGAGTGGAGTTGAGCCCGGTAGCAACATTATCTCCACTTGCCACGGGGTTCATCATCAGCAACGAAGCGTTCGAAGACCTTTTCTCCTTCACCTCCAAGTTATCCGACAACTCTCTCACACTCATGTTAGTGCTCATATTTCTTTCCCGTACAGACATTAACATCGTCGTGTTTTCGTGTAGTAACTGCATCACTGCTATTTTTTTTTATCTTGTTGTGGTGATTAGATTTTATGTTCACATTTTTATTGGAATTTTGACGTTGTGTGACGTTTCGATTTTGAAATATGTGGCTTGTTTTTTTTTTTGGAGTAGTGGCTGGTTTGGTTTTTTTTTGTGTAAAACCTTTATGGAATCCGAAAATCCAGAACGAAGATTCGATACAAGTATGTACCCTACATACAAGTAATAAATGGATATTTTAATGAATAAGTACTTAATTACGAATTAGTTTATGTAAGATATTTTTTTTTATAAGAGTGGCTTTCTTAATGAACCTACTAAATGTTTAGTAGTTGTAAAATTAACTTCAGTGTGGGTGCACCTCATGTACCTATCACTCACTCACTCGCTGAGAGGCAGGTTTTTTGCTCTAAGAGAAGAAGGCACAATCAACTGAAATGTCACTCTACTAGAATAATAATACGTACCTCCCTACAAGGAACTCATGAAACCAATTAGGTAATTATCTTTACTAATTTCACTGAATATATTGTGTATACCCAGCTGCATCCGGTTAGACTGGAAGCCGACCCCCAACTTAGTTGGGAAAAGGCTAGGCACATGATGACATTGTATATAGCTGATCCGGCAGACTTTGTCCTTCCAATTTTCAATAATTCGAACAAAAATCCCGTAGAAAAATGGCGTTCACGAACTTAAAAAAATTCTGGGAGACTTTTCCATTGTTGCATTCCATAAAAACTTAATTCGAAGTATTATGAACATTTTAACAGAAAATAGACAAATCGGTCCAGCCGTTCTCAAGTGATGCGCTTTCCAACGGCTAACCAACAGTATTTTATTTTTATGTATACAGGGTTATTGGTAAAACATTAACGAGGTCATTGTACTACACGAACATAAATGTAGGGAACAGTTGTTTTTTTTCAAATTTCTAATTAGTGGTATAAAATAGTACAAATTAAAAGGATTTTATTACGAACTACACACTTGCAGCTCGTTGCTTGCCGACTCGTTTCTAGCTGTACTTTCTACTGTCGCTCAGACAGACGTCAGACAGGTGCCTAAAAGTCATAGCACACGTATCAAACCGGAAAGGGATCGGCACCGTATCAACTCGAGCCGTTCAGTATTCTTTGTATGAAACTCCCTACAGCACCGCACACTAATCGGAATCGTAACGTAATCGCCTCGCCTCGGGTCAAGCTCACGAACCGCGGTGCGGTGCGTTACGGCTCGTCGTCCTCGCGCTTGTGTCTCTCCGTACCCGAGCTTACGTCTCTTCGTCCACCCTTGCCCCTCTCACCCCTACGGCCTGCCTGTTGCACCATCAACCAGCGGTCGGCGAGGTAAGCGCGGCGTCGCCTAGCCGTAGCCGAGTTGATGTATCGGAGCTTCTGGTCTGCTATGGTTACGTGCTTACGTTAGGTTGACGCCTGTTTGACGGCGAGGCGTAAGGCGATAAGGTGCCGATCCCTTTCCGATTTGATACGTGTGCTGTGACCTTTATAGGTCTCATTACTCATAGACCAAGAGCCGGCTGCAACTTTTACATTCACTCCGCAAATTGTTGTTTCATCCAATCTACATCCGAAAGAGGCTGGGGAGTTCTTAACGAGAACTTGACTATGATAAGTGTAGTGTATCGCTTTCCGATCACGTAGCAACGCTTGACCAAAATTACACCCTCCAAGAATAGTTCGAGAATGGTTCGAGAGAATTCCGGAATTAAGCCAGCCCCTTTTGGTAGGAAATTGCTAATATAAGTCTATTGTTGTATCATTGAATGAGGGGTTATTGGCTAAATGGCTAACGTGGAGACGGACCGGGTCTTGGGATGGGCTTCATTTGCAGCGGTATTTTCTTTTGGATGGGTGATTGTTATTTGCCGTTTCCGCGATTGAGAGTGTGGTGGTCTAGTTTATCTATATATACATATATAAAAGGAGAAACCATGGACGTAATATATTACTTCTATTATATTACGTCCATGGGAGAAACTGACTGACTGACATATCACAGCTGAAACTACTGGGACTAGGAATGTGAAATTTACCAACGTGTAATGTACCAACCATAAAGTGTAGAAATACTATGTGAGGCTATTCTAAACTAAACAAGTTAATTACTCAGATTCGAAACATTAGTGACTTGCGTACTTACGGATAGCTTAAATAGTTTACGTGCAAAATATTATTCATGTACAGTCAAAAAAAGACAAGTATGCAGGAACGTCGGATATAGTTGTTGACTGAAATTTAATTTGGTAAATAAGCTGTTTGTTTTCTATTAATAAAATTAAATTTTATTCATTAATTAATTTAATTTTAATTAGAATTGACATGACACTTCATCGCTCATGCCATCATGGACTAAAAAATGTAAGACGCTGTCTCAAGAGCGGATTCAACTAGCTGGTGGAACTCATTTAGCTTGTGTAGTTTTGAATAAATTGTACAGACGCCAGAACATCAAGTTACTACAATCTGTCAAATTTCTTTAGTAAATTTTCAACTTTATCGCTAAAGCTTAGGGTTCAAAGTTGATTGGAAAAATTTGACGTGCTGGCGTCTGTACCTCAAGAATTTACCAAAATAGTATTACCTACCTATCTGAACAGCCAGAAACGAGTATCTCCCTGTCCCTTCAATGATTTGTTTTACATCGCTGTAACGAGCACCACTTGTATAGGTACCTACTGCGCTAAGTTAAATGAAACTAAATTACACCGGTTAAAATACATTTATTATGAAAAAATAAAAACGTACATTTATACAAAGAACACCGAACAGGCAAGCGAACATGTTCATGAATTAACAAATTATGGCTAAATAAAAAATAAATCTTTACAATGAGTGCTAATCAAAATAAAACCGGACATTTTTTATGTTTTCTTGAATTCATTAAACACAATATACATAGAATACACAACTTTACACATCGTAGGTATGTTGGACACAAAATTTACCTATTACACTTACTTACGTAAGTACAGACTACAAAAACAGTTTTTGCACAAATATAAATCTACATAATTGATTTTTTTTTTTTTTTGTATGAAACCTGGTGTCTAGACAGTAAAGTATCAGACAAACAATTTAATATTTTTGCGTTGAACCCTAATTCTTTTTCTAAAATAAAAGTCACCTTATCATCAGCTATCTAAAGTCCCGTCAAAATCGGTCCAGTCGTTTCGTAAATTAGCCAGTACAAACAGACACAGACAAAAATGTTAAAAATAGTTTTTCTAATTTAGATACAGCAGGTATAAACTTTTATATGCATTTAGTAAAAAACTGTTATTTTGACTTAACAAACAGACACTTCAATTTTCTTTATTTATTTTATAAAAAATATTTTTATATTTATTTTATAAAAAATATTTTTATATTTTTTTTATAAAAATATAAATAATATACAATCTAAAAGAAAGATTCTTTATGAAAGAATTTCTCATTGAGACTTCAAGGACACATCTTCCTTAATTTCATCCGGCACGTAAAAGAAGTCCTGCTTCGTTTCATCTGTTAACCCGCTTTGCTTCTGAAATTACAAATGATGAGACTTTATGAAGAGAATGAAACTGGAGAAGCATTGGAACCGACCTTAACCATCAGGCGTCGCAAAATGATGAGTGAAATTTTTGAAACCCCAGGACGAATTAAATTATCTGAACAAACTTCTTAATACAATACGACCGACGTAAATTGGCGGGTCTGAACATAAGCACTAAGAACTTTCGCGCATGTTCTCTCACTCGCACTCGCCTCATGTCACCATTTGGTTCCTAAAAAATCTTACTGCGCAAAGTTCAGGCCCACCAAGTTACGTCGGTCGTATTGTACGTGATGGGAACTTATCGATAACACTTCATCTGCCTAGCCTTTTCCCAACTATGTTGGGGTCGGCTTCCAGTCTAGGCGGATGCAGCTGAGCAGTATTTCATACGGAGCAACTGCCTATCTGACCTCCACAACCCAGTTACTGGGTAATAAGATATCCCTTGGTAAGACTGGTTGTCAGACTTACGGTTTTCTGTTCTGACGACCCGTAACGATACTCAAAGAGCCAGCGAGGCCTACCGATACCGAACCTATCCATAAGTAATGACAATAAAACATAAAAAAAAGATTTTCTAAACGGTAATTACATTTATTCGTCCGACTTAGTTTCAAACGACGAGTCAAAAATGAAAAAATAAAATAAAAACCACTGTACGTTAATAGTCAGATCGCGCGAACGGTCAGGGGGTTTCCATATCATGTTGAAAGAATCACCGATTAAAATGTTATAAATTGTTGATTTAAAAAAAAATACTGAAAAAAAGGGGCGTTTAAACAAAATACAAAAAAAAAACGCAAAAAAACACACCAAATGTCCGCTTTCTATTATTTGGGACTTGTACGATTTGTGGGACTTCCTGCAGGGTTGGTTCCAGATACTACAGGCTCTTCTAATGCTTCTTCAATACGTCCATGTCGTAACTTCGCTTCCTGTATATAGTACAAAAAAAAACAAAAATACAAAAAAGACAATATAAAAAAAAAAAACCATTTCTCTTCATAGGGCGCATGAACTTTAAAGCGCCACCCACCTAAAGCATATTTTCAATATTTTCAATCCTACTAATATCTATTACTAGCTGCGCCCCGCGGTTTCACCCGCATAAGTTTCGGTTCCTTCGTAATATCGGGATAAAAAGTAGCCTGTATGTTAATCCAGGGTGTCAGCTACCTCCATACCAAATTTTATCAAAATTGGTCCAGCCGTTTGAGCGTGAAGAAGTATCAAACATATAAACACACACACACCCCTCCACACTCACAAACTTTCGCCTTTATAATATTAGTGTGATAAACGTGATAGTTTGTGAGGATGGATGTTTGTTACTCTCTCACGCAATAACTACTAAACGGATTTTCAGTTTCTTTTTCGTGTTTTCGGTATTTTTTTGTTCATGAAACTTTACAGTAGCTTAGGTATAGATACATCAGAATGACACATAGGATACTTTATATTCCGATGTTCTCACGGGATCGACACTTACGCGGGTGAAACCGCGGGGCGCTGCTAGTACATAATAAACCTATGTTCCCACTGCTGGGACTCAGCCCTCCGCGACGCGGGCCCAGTGCGCAGTGGACACGTCACAATGTATTCGAACATTTGACACATGACAGTTTTCTTTACGCGCGTGTTTTAAGCGCATAGTGACTGTTGACTGTGGTTCTTCTTCGGTCTCCCAAGTCATAATAATATCAGCCTGTAACTGTGCCACTGCGAGCTGCGGTGCAAAGGCCTCTCTTCTCATACGGAGTAGGCACGAGCATTAAGCTGGATTCATACTACTGTGTCGTGTCGTGACGCCTCCTGACGCAGTGTTAGCCAATCAAAACTCGTTATAATTTGGCGTAGTACTGAACAGATTCGTTTGATTGGTGTATCCCGAGTCACGACACAACACGACACAGTAATTTGTCTGTGGCTTTAATCACCACGCTTGCTCAAGGCGGACGGAAGCTTTCAGACTTATTTGAACAGTTTAGACATCCAATGATTGTGTTTTTCATAAGAAATTTCTCAGTATTAGCCTGGAGTTTGGATTTGTGCTCGGTTGATGGCATTCAGCTCCCCTTATACATATACTTGGCGAAATGTGGCTATACAGTGGCCTCTAAAAGTTAGGTGACATTGTTCCACTTCAGCTGTAATGCCACATTATGATTTTAAATAAAAAATAATCAGGTACTCGTAATTAATTAATAATTACTTGATTATTTTTTATGATAAGTCAAAGGTAGTTCAATTAGTCAATAACAACGTTACATAGCAGTTCAAACATTGGATCACTAGAATTTTAAATTTCAATGTGGTGTGTTGCAGCTAAAGTGGAAAAATGTCAACGAACTTTTAGAGGCCATTCGAGGCCACTGTATGTGTATACCTTTGCCTAGATCTTCGGGATATGTAGACATGTACCTGTTTCTTTTTTTTTTTTTATAAATGCTTTTATCAGACTTATGTATACTTGAACTACGCCCAGAGAACCGTTTGTCTGTTAGAACAATGAGGATGAAGGTATGGTGTTGTACTATGACGTACCTTCTTCTCGATCTTCATCTCGTGCTGCAGCGAGCGCAGGATGCGGTGCGCCAGGAAGTCGCTGGTGCGGCGCACGTCGCCGCACTCCATGTTGATGCTGTTGTTTACCACAGCGTTCGAGAGAGCTTCCACCGCCTCACCCCATTCCACTGCAAGAGAGCCAATGACGTATTATTCATTTGTCGATACAATTTTGGTGAATTTCCCCCTAGAAAGTTTCCAAGTTTTAAGGCAGTTTCAAGCATTGAAGGAAGTTTGAACAATTTTTAGTCAAAATATGGAAAGGATGGTAATTTGGAATACCATTTTGTTTCATACAAGATGGCGCTTTTCATTTTTGTGAAACACTGCTATCCCAAAATTAACAACAATATTCCAAAATATCATCCTTTCCTCTACATAACTCCTTTTGGGCTTCGCCGTAGCCGGTAGTCGGGTAATAAGGAGTAGATTCAATGATAAACATGACGTATGAATAACTTTAAGGATAGGTGTTGTATGGAAAATGTGCAAATCACTTGAATCCTCTAAGAGCAGTCTACCTCTGAGCTTAGACAGTACCCTACTGTCTAGTATCTACTTGGGTTCTTGTAGAAATCGGACGGAAAACACGATCTATACGGTTTGAAACCAGTCTACAAACAAAGATGACCTTGAAGTAGTTGTTGTTGCGAGATGCCGGCTACACGGTTTCAAACCAACATTTTCTTCTGCCACTGGTTTGCAACGCAGGCCTTCCTACCAAGGACGTTAAAAGGTCATACGAAATTGGTTTCAAACCACTGTTTAAAACTTAGGTTTGAAACCACCATTTTAAACCGTGTAGTTTGTGGTTTAGGAAAAAGCGTTATGCGACTTTCTCTTTCTGTCTCTTTCTTATATACAAGTGCGTGCGAGTATCGAGTAAGGAACTTCCTTTCCTGACGGGAGTCCCCCGACCGCGCACGTTTTTATCCTTCCTTCATCATCATCTACCTAGCCTTTTGTCCAATATGTTGGGCGACCCCAACATATTGGACAAAAGGCTAGGTTTTCAATCTAACCGAATGCAGCTGAATACCAGTATTTTTTAAAAATCCTTTCTATCCATTTAAAGAATATAAAATATTGCATGTAATTGAGAACTTACTGGGGTGCCTCATGTTCGGCAAGGTCACCTTGCCTACGGTCAGGTCCATGCCTTTTTGCACCTTCTGGCTTACAGACCTCGTCAGGAGCTTCGCTGAGGCATTCACCATCTATAGCAGATACATTAAAAATAATCACTTGACTGAACTTGGTCTAGAAACTTCTGCTCTTTCAACGAGCATATTATCTATTTTTGTAAATAATGTTTCTGTGAATAAACACTTTTTAATTTTTTTTTTCATGCATTTAGGGAGGGTGTTCACAAACAACTTTTCCGTCTCCGTAACTAATTTGTCTCCCATATCAAGTCTACGGGCTTGTATGAAAGTGCGGGCATGTAGCGACGCGACAGCTGAGACATTTTTGTCCGCGAGTCCGGACACAGGCCGGCGACGCAACTGTGGCTCGTCTATTGGTTGCAATAGTTGCCGGCCAGCCAGTTTCTTAGAACAAGCCGCACAGACCACAACCGTCTCTTTGAACTCAATGTTGCTGAATGCGGCAAAATTTTACGAAATAGTAGCGTTGCTGTTGCTTCCATGTGCGCATCGTCCAAGTCTCGGTGAGGAGACAGCGACAGAGACAAAAACGTTGCTGGGCAACTAAGTTGCTCATGGTTGCTCGTGTGCCCTTAGATCAAGTCAATGAGTAGAAAATACAAGATTACGTTGTTTAATTTAATATTATTTTTGCAATTGTGACCAATGCAGTGTTCGAATCTGTATGTTTGAAAACATAGTGGAACTGAATCAGGCTATATCTGCGCTGAATTTTTGGTAGGTTATTAAAAAAAAAAGTGCGCAGTGCTGCACATCCCCACCCTAAGTTAAACAAATATCAACTTTATTTCAATGGCAATTAAGTTGATTTCAGAGTGACTAGCACTTTCGAAAAAGTTATAAAAATGTTTGAAGTTGTAGCGTAAACTGAACTTTATTGTGTAGGAATTAAAAGTTATTTTTCCATTAATTCATATTTGTTTACATTTTCGGCAAATAAGTCGCAAACGCAGATTAGGAGGATTACTCTCTATACTCTCTTCGGTCAAGACACCTTACCTCGAGTATCTTCCTTCTCTCAGGAAGGTAACTGGGCATGGCCACAGGATCGGGCAAGTCTTCCGCCCTGTCGCCGAAAGTCACCTCTGCCAACTGCGTTTTCGACGGCTGTAATAGAACGTGTTTGTTGATAATTTTCATTTTAGTAAAGACTAGCAGCGCCCCGCGGTTTCACCCGCATAAGTTTCGATCCCGAAGGAGTTATATTATGCTTTATAAGAACGTTCAACGGTCAACTGTTTAGATATTTACCAACCTTGTTTAGGACATAGTTAATGTGATGACTTAGAAGAATCCCTTACCAAATAAATGACTATGATTATTATATAATTCAAAGAATAATATAATACTTAATCTAAATTAATCTAAATATATAAAACTCAAAGGCGACTGACTGACTGACATAGTGATCTATCAACGCACAGCCCAAACCACTGGAGGGATCGGGCTGAAATTTGGCATGCAGGTAGATGTTATGACGTAGGCATCCGCTAAGAAAGGATTTTTCGAAATTCCACCCCTATGAGGGTGAATTGGGGGAGGGTGAAATTTCACGCGGACGAAGTCGCGGGCGGAAGCTAGTAGGACATAAAGAAGAGATCACATACCACAGGCGTAGGTGGTCTGTTCCTAGAACTCTTGGGCTCATAGTCTATTTCCTCTTCGGGGGCTATTTTTCTAGTTTCGCCGAAACCTATCATGCTGTCGCCGCGGTGGGTCGTAACCAGACGATTCAGCTCCTTCGCCACTTGACCAGACCATCGCGGCTGTTTGGGCCTGTCACGAAAATAAACACGAGATTATAAAGTTAAACTTATTTTACCAGGATTTAAGCAGCCGGTGGAGCATGCGTAGTTCATACAAACGTAATAGGTACCAAAATATTTTGTAAATCAAACATTTATTCTTAATGTAGTGTTTATTTATTCCGATTGGATTACAGAATATCTAGGTTCCTAAATATATATATATATTGAATGGACACTGATTTAAAGACGAGTTATGAGAAAAATTGGTTTTCTATAGAAATTTGAAATTCCTCATAATTCGTTTTTATATCAGAGTCCTTTCAAAATATATATTTGGGAACCTAGATATTCTGTAATCCAATCGGAATAAATACACACTACCTTAAGAATATGTTTGAATTACAAATTATTTTGGTATTACGTTTGTATGAACTACGCATTAGCATGCGTAGTTCGCCGGCCCCTTAAATTACGCAAATGGACCAGAAAGACGATGGAAAAGTCTAAATTTTAGGGGACTGACATAGAAGGAGCTACCGAAAAGCTTATGTTAATCCTGTTGAAATTCGTTTTAGAAATAACGAAACGCTTTGAAAGCGATACCCACCACCCTGTCTAGGCTCTCAGGCCTGAAGGACCTGAGTCCTTTGTACTAGGAATTAAGGGGCTTACATGACCTAAAGCGCGGTCACTGTCGGACTGCATAGAAAAGAAAGAGAAGCGCGATGACACAAAACTGGTAATTTATTGTAAAATATGAAGAAATTATCTATTTACAAAAACTATTTAATAATAAATAATCCATCACTGAATGCAGTTTGGCATTACAAATTTAATGGCATATTTTTAATTATAATTAAAATTGTTAATGAAGGGATAAACTGCTTTTAAAGAAAATCAAGAGGTGTATTTGAAGAATTTTTGAAGCATTAATGTATGTTTAATTATGATTTGAGTTCCATCACTGTATTAAAATAAGACTTGAAAATATCATTGTTTTTTTTTTGGTCAAAATTATTTACGGTTTAAGAGATACACTGTTTTATAAAACCAACTTTTTGACCGTTTTCAATGAATCTTAAGAATGAACTCACTTTTTGGTGCCGACCGCAGGTCTATAATTCTGGAAGAATACAATTGATGCCCGACCGTACACCACTCGTTCCACGTCACCTAAGAGCAGGTGTACGCGACGACGGGCGAACTCCATAACCGCGGCTTCCATCATCTAAGAGGAGATGAATAACTTTATATAGAAAGAAAGAAAATACATGTATTTAGCACAGACTAAAAGACACACAATAATCCAGATAGTCATAATAGTCGTACATCAGATAAAAAAATAAATAAAGATAAAAATAAAAAGTGCTAAGTCCGATGTAAGAAATTAGCAGGAATGTGTGCCTCATGGCTGCGCCAAAAAGGCACAGTTCAGCAAAAATGCCAGACAACTAGTGCCTGACGCTGGTTTTCAACTGGACCAGCACCCTAATTGCGTAACACACTACTTATTACTCTCAATTTGAATCATTTTGAAGCATATTGCTAATCCATTGCTCCATATGTTCGAAAAATGTGTCTGCTCAACAACGTAAATCACGCAATGAATGTTGTTGAACTGTCAAAATGAACCCCATTGCTACAGATAGTGCATTACGCAATTACCCTGCTGATATCATTGAGTGATCGAGTGTTGGTCGTAGAAATCTGCTGGATGCGATAAGCACAAGGCCTGCTCCAATTGCGTAGGTAACACCAACCTGAATAATTTTGAAGGTTAACGCTAATCCATTGCTTAATATGTTCGAAAAATGTGTCTGCTCAACAACGTAAATAACGCAATGAATGTTGTTGAACTGTCAAAATGAAAGCCATTGCTACTGTTAGTGTGTTACGTAATTACCTCACTGTGGAGGAGGTGAAGCTTGGGGGGCCTATGTCCAGCAGTTGACGTATTTCGGTTGAAGTGATAATGATATTAAGCTTGTGGAGTAGTCGATAATTTTGTACTGGAAAAATAATGCCTTTAAGAGGAAAAAAATATAACAGTACCTAGGTAATAAGTCCTACTAAGGGCTGATTTTTCCAACGCCAGATAATTTATCGGAGCAAAAATTTTGAATTTTTGACAGTTATTCCGTACAAAAACTGTCAGACGTCAATTTTATTCCACGAATTAAAAATATCTGTTGATTGAAAAATCTTACATATTTCAATCAACATTGTCTGTTATTAGATAAATAAATAATCAAAGTACACAATATTCTTAAAAGGTGCGTTTTTACTCCGGTTTATTTTTGACAGAGGTCAAAATAATAGGGCCCATATGTCGGCAGTAAGTGAACCTACATAAATTACAATATTTTAAGACGCGTTTGTGCAAGAATATTCAGTTATTTTTGGATTCTATTCTAGAATAGAAAAAAATCCTTGTAGGAAGGGAAGGATTTGAGTTGTTTACTTATTTAACCATTTATACACATATAAATTACAAACAGACAAAAAGAAAAGAATAGAAAAATACATTATATTTATTGAATGCACAATATACAGTCAATAAAAGAGATAACTAAGCATACTTATCTCGCTTTCTTATCGATGAATGTTGTCGACTGAAATTTAATTTTATAAATGAGCTGTTTGTTTTCTATTAATTAAATTAAATTTTATTCGAAAACGTATGGACGTTCTCGAATTTGCAAGAAACCGATGGCGGTTTCTTGCAAATTCCCATTGCAAATCTTAGTAGGTTTCTGCAAAAGAACGAGCAAGAAACTCCATGGACACATTTTAAACCAAAATATTGTTACGAGATATTGATTGTAATCATTAATCTTACATATAATTTCAATATGAATCATGTATGATTCATATTGAAATTATATGTAAGAAACGATGTGGAAAGACGTGCACGTTGAAAGCGTCCAAGATGAAGAAATTCCTATTAAAAACCAGAAGAAAATAATAATTCCTGCCAGCTAAGAGATGACCACGAAGGACGTGCTATGGTGATATTGATGACTTTACAACTTACCTCATCGAGTAATCGAATTGGTGCCATCGGCAGCACGGTCTCGACGTCCATCCTGGCGCGCGCCTGCCCCAGGGTCATCAGCGCATCGCCATCCGTGGACAATGCACCTGCCATCGCTTCGCTGGCTATCCTGAAGGCCAGCTCGGGACTCATTCCTTTGGCGCCGCGCTTCGACTGAAAACGTCCAAATAATGAGTAAGTGATCCTTTTTGTAAAAATTGTTTAAAGGTATCAAAATCAAACATCATTTCTTCAAATTAGGCTGAGAATCAGCGCTTTTTGAATGTCAAAATTACATAAGACAGTCCCCCACTTCCTATTGTTTTAGCTGGGAAGCTAACAAGGCTGCCTTTCCACCAGAGATGAGCGAGGATGCGTAGCGAGGGATGTGTGTGAAACCAACCAATAACATCACTTCATTTTTATAGCTTGAACTAAGTTAGCGTTGGTATTGGTTAGTTTTACACACGTCTCTTGCTACGCATCCTCGTTCATCTCTGATGGAAAGGCAGCCTGGATTAGGAACAAAAACGCATCGCTCAAGTGATCGCGATTGCTTATAGCTTGATTATACTTATACCTTAAATTTCAAAGTCAATTATCGTTCAATATATTTACTACTTAAACTACTTTGATTGAAAAGTAAAAGTATTTTTAAAATAAGGACAAAAATATGCATGCAAAAATAAAACATAATTTCAACCTTAAGTTGAAAAAACAATGTTGCAAAATGAAACCACAAAACATTATTATTTTATAGTCATTTTTCCGGCCGTTTTTGATGCGCTCATCGGAAATCTAGTATATTGTTGGTCGAAGTTAAGTTAGCAGCAGCAACGAAGCAGCCAAAGTAAGAGAGATCCAAAATACTCGTTATATTTTTTTATTTTTTTTAATATAACGAGTATTTTGGATCTCCCTTAAGATCCAAAATACTCGTTATATTTTACCTTTTCGAACTCAATGCCCATTTTCCTGACGAGCTTGGCCCTATACTTTTCGCCTCCGTGTAACAGCTTCCAGTTGGCTAGCCTGATGCACTGCAACTGTAGGTCTGTATTGTACGCGTAAACTTCTGCTTTCCTGGTAAAGAATGGGATGATGAAATGGTTATTCTTGGTCGAAAATTGATTGACACCGGTATTATTAGAATGTGAAAGAAATCCATGGCGTCCTACTTCTTACATCAACACAGAGCAGCAAACTGCTGTTCTGTGCTGCCAATTGAGTGAAAATATACGAAAGCATGCGCGAACACATGCCACAGAGAATCAGCTCTACTCTAGCACGCTGTTTTAAACTGAATCCGAGTTGTTATTAAGACCAGTATCGATTAAAAACTTCTGGAGAATTTTGCTGCTCTATCTGCGCTAGCCCGGCCCTCAGGTTCCAAATTGAGGTTTCAAATGCTAGTTTTTATTGACGCCCTGGATTTGGTGTTTGCGAATGAAAGGAGTAAAAGTATCCGTATATGTCTGGTGTTCTGTGAGAGAAAGTATGCAAGGGAGTCCACTGTTCCATGTTGGTTTTAAATTAAATTATACTATTGTCAACGTAATAATTGTCTCTTTGTTAATTAATATAATTGATGTTGTACTGTTTTAATTAACTATAAATAAATAAATAATTGTAAAGCAAATCCATCAATTCCTGCTTATTCATTCACTCATTTGTTTCATCCAGTTAAGTTTCCTAAGTTTATTACCTCTCACGTGTCTCCTACTAAAAGCAATTTAGATTTGTTCAGAACACAATCAGGACTATATTGCTCAGTAATCTTTCGCTATAAAGAACGAAATGAATCAACATAAATTAGGATTAGGTACTTGCTTCAGGGCTATTCACACATATCAGGGCCGGGCCCGGTGCGTGGTCGGACTGCGCTCCGTCAGGGGCTCAAAAACACCCATCGATGTGTAGGTACATATTATAAAGGATGGCAGGGATATCGACGGGCAAACTGAAATCATGAATCCAGCGCATGATTCTAGATATGAAATTTGAGAGAAACTCTCAAATTCTCGTCGGTTAGCAAAAAAAAAAAAAACTGCTGTTTCATAGAAAATTGTAATACCTAACAACGCAGACAAAATGTATGGAAAAGCAACTTTTTTTTTAATGTTTAAAAAAAAAATGAATTTAAATTAAAATGTTCAGACTCATGTACTGAATCCATAGTAACAGCTAAGTTGCGCTTCGGTGGCCCTGCTACCCTGTATGAAGTCGTTCACACACGTCCGTGTCCGGGCCGGCGCCGTTGGAGCTTCAGTGCCTGTGTGTGCCACGGCTCTGTCACGTCCCGGACACGGCCCTAATATGTGTGGATAGACCTTTATTGTCTCAACGATCTGGGAATCGAATGGCTTTTTATTAAGACTTATTGGTTCCTTAAAGCTAACCATCCGACTGTCTCTCGTTCTTCACCAATATGGAAAAGTAATTGTCAAAGTTACACATGACCAACGTTTAGTGATCAATTTCTCGAGAATTTCGTATTTTTTCCCCGACTGCAGCGAAGCCCATAATGTTTCATTTCATTGTTTTTGAGGGTATAGAAGCCTAAAGTGAGGTCGAAATGAAAATCCAAGATGGCGACAACTTCATGAAATCTTCTAAAAACTTAATACTAGATGGGCTCTGTGTTAAAAACGTGTACTAAATTCACACTTTCTCCTCTCTTTTTCTCTCTGTGTCTCTTTCTATACGAGTGTGTGCGTTGTGCGTGCGACTATCGCGTAAGGAACTTCGTTTCTGACGGGGATCCCTCGACCACAAACTTTTTTTTGGTATCTTTATTCATCAGTCTTTTTCTGACTCTCCTATTTTTTTCCTGTAGGTACTGAAGTGTCGTAATAGTATCAAAAACATAAAAAAATCCTTTTAACATGGCACCTATCGTTATAATTTCAAAATTCCTTTCGCAGCGCTTTTTCAATGAATTCCAATTATTATTTAGCAAAGTCAGAATATTGTGGAACTCAAAATAATAATTGGATTTCATCGAAAATTCGAAACTGTTGTTTTAAATTCGTTATCGTAGCACAATACTTGATAAAGCTTACGAGTTAACAGCGGCGTACAATTTTGTTTGAAAACGATTCATGATTTTCGCGTGACGAATTATTTTAATACCTAAATGCTATCTCTTCTACTTTTGTACCAGCTGCCCAATCAGTGGGTACGTCAGAAGCTTTGCCTCAATAGCCGTCAAACGGTACTTGACAGACTCCTTTTAGAATTTCTAAGATAAATACAGCTGTCGTATGAAAAAATGCGTTTAAAAACAAGATCATTTTATAAGGCAGAAGATTTGCCATTGTGCTCACGACGACATATCAAGCTATCATTGCTAGTTTATGTTAACCCCTCATTGTAAGCAAAGGTTATATAATGCAAGGTCAGCTTATGATGGAAATGTACCTATAGCTTGTTATTTTGTCGTGTATAAAGTCGACCACGTAACTCCTTTACCATCCTAAGGCTAAATGTCGTACTCGTTTGGTCGTCGTGATACCTACTAGACGTTTTATGACAATATTTTCAACTTTAGTAAAGTTTCCCTTTACTGGGAGTTTTAGTCGAAAATCGTACAGCAATTATTACTAGGTCGACTATACCATTTCGAGTACAGTCAACAGCAAAAGTAGATGATGAAAATCAGAAATTCAATACTAATGAACGGAGTTCGCGTCAGAACTGTGTGGCGTCGAAGTGATTCAAAAGTATTCTACGTAGTAAGTATTCTAAGTAGTAGTACTTCGACGCCACACAGTTCTGACGCGAACTCCGTTCATTAGTATTGAATTTCTGATTTTGATCATCTACTTTTGCTGTTGACTGTACACTGACCCAAGGAAGCTAGGCTCCTTGGATAACAGGCTGAGAAAACGCTTATTACGCCTGGACAGAGACGGCCTGCGCCTGGTGGCGGGAACCATCACGAGGAAACTACTCGGTAAACAAACATTTCCACACAATAGGCATATAGGCATAAAGGACACTCCTCCGCGCAGAGTATGCGTGGAGGCTCAAGAAAGCATCGCGCATGTCCTCTTTGAAATTAGAACAGAAACCCTTGGGTCACATATTCTGAACAGACTAGGAGAACTAGTCTGCTTCTTGCTGGAGGGAGGTACGTTGGAATGACCAGGGACGGTCGCTATCGTGGCACGTGCAATGATCTACTTGAAGGGTGCCGAGAACATAGATACACTGACTCAAAGTTCAAGTAATCAAAGTTGGCTTACTTAGCTCTCCTCCTGGCCCCGGCATTCATGTCGTCGGTGTACAGCTTGAGAAGCAGACTCTCTTCCTGTATCTTCATGTTCTGAGCTTCCACGCGCGCTATCCATTTGTTGTTAGCCTGTAATGTTTACAAAGTTTGTATTGAATGATAGTTCCAGCCGTCATCATCATCATTTCAGCCGAAAGACGTCCACTGCTGGACATAGGTCTCCCCTAAGCACCGCCACTTCGACCGGTTCTGTGCTTCTTGCATACAGCGGATTCCTGCGGCCTTCAAATAAGTAGTTGCAGTGTTGCAAGGAAAAGATGGGCATTGAAATGGGTGTCATATAATACTAAATTGGGAATTACAGCAACAAGAGTAATGTGTGGAGCAGTCCTAACAATTTACGAGCACGCGGCGTTTGATTCTTAAGTCATTGTTATAAGGAATAAATTGCGCGTATTGACGTGCGTTCGTGAAATGTAACAGCAATAGCAGTGATGATGGAAGGACCAACGGGATCGGTCCTCTTTGTCTTTGTCTTTGGACGCATTTATGTTCCAGGCGAAACGAACTATAATAGATAAATCATAATCATTCTCCTGCCCTTATCCCAATTTATTTGGGGTCGCTGGTCGGCGCAACGTGTCTTTTACCCAAATACGGCGAAGGAAAAAAGAGGGATATGATCTGTTCTTTCATAACTTCTAAACTAAGTACTTGTCATAATTGGACAAATGTGGTATCGTTGGAAGCGTCTTGATCGTCCGTTGGTTAGGCTATGTGACGTCACAATAAATTGAATAGGCACCCTCTAGCGTAAATAAAGTCACGACCTAAAAATTTTTTTTTAAATCATGTTTTAGCCTTCCTCAATAATTGGGCTATCAAATGCAAAAAGATTTTTTTTTAATCCGATTGGTAGTTCTAGTTCCAGAGGTTACCTCCCCTACATACAAGTTTTACCTCTTGTTCATATTAGTATAGAAAAACATCCCTGTTTATCGCTAAAGCTATGCAAAATTATGCTTTGCGGTATCAAACAGTCAGTACAAATTCTACCCAGTCTCGCTTTTGCTTCACATCGCGTCTCAAGTCTTGGTGTACATAACAAAAACCAATTACTTCAACAATCTGGCACAGCTTGGTAATGGGTGCGTCTCCAGCCTGTCGTTTATTGAAACCGCGACGACCACTTTCCCCTAATGTAAACAACTTGATGAACTCAAGTCGGTAGGCTTCAGACTGTATTAATGTTATTTTATTTAGAAGCAATGTGGAACAATTACCGGGTTTATTTTGACGTATACATTGGCGTTAACTTAGGAAGAGTTAGATTCATGGTCTATCTCATGACGTCCTGCAAGCTCCAGTTACCATATCAGGAAAATTATTTTATTGATTTAATACTAACATACAGAGGCGAAGCGGACTTAATGCCATAGGCATTTTCTACCAGTCAATCTTTGGGTGAAGCAGAGACAAACAGTGGTAGGTGCAATAACTAAACAATTAATTCAAATTCTGACGACTATCTACACATTCTAATTACCTAGGACTGGATGAAGTATCTAACCTCACTGAGGTTAACAACAATAGGGTTAGGTAGGTACTTCATCATCATCATCATCATTTCAGCCGAAAGACGTCCACTGCTGGACATAGGCCTCCCCCAAGCACTTCCACTTCGACCGGTTCTGTGCTTCTCGCATCCAACGGGTTCCTGCGGCCTTCACAAGGTCGTCGGTCCACCTTGTGGGAGGCCTTCCAACGCTACGTCTACTTACGGTACTTGATCCAGTCCTAATAATAACCAACCTGATAATTATGTTTCTCATCATTTGATAAATTTTCTAGTTCTAACTTCAAAATGTAAGCTTATCTGTTACCGAAACTTAGGTAGGTATACGAGCAAAAGCTATTAAGGTTACGTATGCACCAACCTTCTGGAACCTAACAAAAAATGCGAAAATCCAACGTGAGATACGTTGAAAAATATTTTGCATTTCATTGTCATCGCTATAGGGACGAAATTCAACCAGAAATCGAATTTCTCGGTAGCCGAGCACGCATTTTAAATATTGCTGCTGTGCGCTTGCGAGATGAATGAATAAAAATCTCAAAAGTATTTGGAAGCTGGTATCGAGTTCTGACAACATACTGGAAAACTGTATTTTGTCGTGTTATTTGTTTGTACGCTTTTTGTTTTGATCAAATAAGTAGTGATGGGTAACATATCTCTGACATCTTGGAATATTAAAAAATATTCTAGCGATTACTTTGCTTGAATTTATTTTGGCCTATCGTATAAAGGCTCCTGAAAACAGGCGCGACGCGCGACGCGAATCGCGCGTGACACAAAGGCACCGCTCGTTGCGCGACTTGCGGTGCCTTTGTGTCGCGCGCGATTTTATCGCGTGTCGCGCCTGTTTGAAGGAGCCTTAACATGGGTCTTTTACCTCATTTTTTAATTAAAAACTAGTGATGCGTTGCAATGCCTTTTTCATTTTTTTTGCTAGGAACCTTCTCCGGCGCGCACATAACTTACCAAAGTTTCATCACAACCGGTCGAGCCATTTTCGAATTTTTGCAAGAGTAACGAACGGCAAGTGATTTTTATTTATAGATTTGGTAAATGGGCACTGCAACAGAGAAGAACTGCCAAGCATTATCATATCAACAAAACAGTAAAATAATGTCACATTAAATACCTCATTCTCCAGCCGTCTCAACTTCGACTCTCTGTCGTGCCGCAGTCTAGCCAGCCGCTTCTTCTCATTGACTCGCCATTGCCGTATCATAGTGATCTTGCGCCGGAGTTCCATTTCGTTAGCAGCTTGGACCCTCTGCTTGATCCTGTTCTGTTTCTCATAGGCCCTCGTAGCGCGCTCTTTTCGTTGTTTCTCGTTAAATTCTTGTAAATATTGCATCCTAGCTTTGATTTTATTTTCTTGGTCTTTGGCACTGAAATAATTAATATCCGAGTTAGGGCTGATTTCACTAAAGTCAGATATCTATTATTATCCGTGGAATACAATTGAAGTCTGACAGTTTTTGTATGGAAAAGCGGTACAAATTAGAATGAACGGTACGTAACCAAGTTTATGTAACTACACACATCAAAAGTGTCTAGGGATCAACATATATTTTTGCAATAACTTTTCTCCTGATTGATATTAATTAAAATTTTCTTTAAGGATTCATCAAATAAAGTGTTTTCGTTTGTCACAGTAACGATAAACCAAGTCACCTTTGCATTAATAAAGAAATTTGCCATTTTCCTAATAAAGGGATTTTTGACATTTGAACCACTAACACAAAAGTTCGAAAAAAAGACTGAAATAACAGTTTTCTTTAAAATTTTATTGGGTAACTTAAACAATTAATAATCCGTGTTTCTACCGCGAACACTAACAACACAAGAACATCGGTTTGGCATACTCAAAATGAGTTCATCCAAATCACGCTGTGGAATGGCCGCCCATGTTCGTTGCAACAACAAAAAAAGGTCTTCTTGCGACTGGATACCCTCCATATTCGGCAGAGCTCTTCTCTGTAGCATATCCCATGCATGCTCAATCGGGTTCAAGTCTGGCGACTGAGCAGGCCAGGGCAGGACATTGATGTTAGCTGCGGCGAGAGTCTGTCTTACAACTCTTGCGGTGTGCGGTCGTGCATTATCATGCATTAACTGAAATAAGGGACCGATTTGCACTTGTAGAGGAACGATGACGTCTGATACAATCGTCTCAGCATAAATTTGAGCGTTGAGGTTGCCTCTGATCCAAATCAACTCAGTTCTTCCGCCGATCCAAATACCCGCCCATACCATGATGGTTCCACCACTATAAGGATGGACTTCCTGGCAGGATTTTAATCGCTGTTGGCGTCCAGGGGTTCTCCAGTGTCGTATACGTCTTGTATCCGGTCTCATACCAAAACGAGACTCATCAGAAAAGCACACGAAACGCCATTGTTCTTCTGCCCAATTTCTGTGTTCAAGAGCCCATTGATATCGAATCCTACGATTGTGCATTGCTATAGGTGGTACCCGTAGCGGTCTTCGGGAATGAAGGTTCACTTCATGCAAGCGGTTTCTGACTGTTTGGTCGCTAATTAAGTTCCCTGAAGAGTGATGAAGCCTCACGGCTAACATCATGGCGGTTATTGTTGGAGCTCTTCGAGTTAAGATTTGAATGTATCGGTCTTGTCTCCGTGTGGTGCAGCGATACCGTCCTCCATGGCGCTCAGCCACGGTACCAGTGCTTCGGTAACGTGTCCAAAGTCGACTGATAACACTCTGACTTGTATTCAGAGCTAAAGCCACAGTACGTTGCCGGGAACCAGCTTCTATCATTCCCACGGCTCTGAGCATTTCTTCCCTGCTTAAATGACGTCGCCGCTCCATAATAACGTTGGTTTTAATCAGTAGTAGGGAAACAGTAGCACTAATAATGTCTTCAATGCGTTGTATGTTTTTATAGGGAAAATATTGACAGCTGATTTTCATCTTTTACTCGAATTTGATTCACAGTTCCTGATTCAAATTATGAAATGCACCAAAAAGGATCCATATAAATTTATAAAATCATAAATTTATTACAAAGCCACATCTCAATCTCAAGAAATCCGCAAAAAAATGCTTGATCCCTAGACACTTTTGATGTGTGTAATTTATAAGTAAAATGTCCTATCTAAGAGAGCCGGGTGATGTAACTCAGGACCCTCCTATCACAGACACCTTTATTTAAGATTGTGCATTATATCAGTGCCTGTAATATGTTGAGATAAATAAAGATTTATGATGATTATTTCTGCTAATGTTAGCACAAAATGACAGATATAACAAGAAACCTTTCATTTCACTCTTGACAAGTGACACGACTATGTGTCAGATTGCTTTAATAATTAGTGCAGGCGTCCATACTTTCATCACTGCATAGCTATTCACAAACATTCGATACGTTCCGTGCCGAATCGAACGTCAATCAATGTTATCAGAAGAGTCTTCAAAACGAAATCAGATTCCCGAAAATGTTAACAGTTTAAATCAAGTTGACGACCGCGTTTCTTCCGACAGCTATTTGCTTTGGACTGGGCAAATCAGGTAACCGAAAATTTGTGTAATTTTCGTCGAATGGTTCCGAATAGCTACGCAGGAGCATTCAAAACAACGGTTCTGCTTCCAAAAATAATTTGTGAATGTGCGAACATTCAAATGAGACTCGTGTACCAATTTCATGCCCTCGATGAATATTGATGTAGGTACCAGAAGCTTTTAGGTACTTTTTTCTCGATTTGATTATTATATCCTATAGGAAACAGATGGAATTATCTTTTTATTTGAATGTAAAATAAGGTGACGCAGTGTATCGTAATATTATTAAGTAAATTTATTGAGATGATGTAATAAAAATATATATTATTCTCATGACAATACCTTCAGTGTAATAGACCTTGGAAGGTATTGAAGAGTCTTTTTATAAACAACAATGCTAAAACAAAATTATATTTCATAAATGCAGGTGATTATGTCATTAAATATTTTGTATGGACTTTGTGGTGACAATGCAGGTACTTATATCATGTTACCCAGTAATGAGATGTGGAGGACAGATAGGCAGTTGCTCCATGTAAAATACTGGTATTCAGCTGCATCCGGTTAGACTGGAAGCCGAACCCAACATAGTTTGGTATCTTTTTACCTTTTGTGGTAGACTAATTTTATTCTAGGGGCATCGTCCTCACATATAATTATATTATGTAGGTATACAAAACCTTGTAAAAGAGTCGGTGGAGTTTCTTACCCATTCTTCTCCATACGAAAACTACATTTTCGAATGGGCGACTAGAATCAATTCTTTTTTGTTGTAATTTTTGACATTCAAAAGTGCCTTTTGTGCCTATTTGAAATAAATGATTTGACTTTGACTTTGACTAATCGTTACCGTCTCTGCTCCTAGAAAACCACTCGAATAGAATTTCTTTCTTTCTTAACTACCAGACCCACCTACCTAAACAGGGTCAAATTAAATTAGCTAGCGAAACTTGATACTCGACTTCATAGATATCGATATCTAAATAAATATCGGTATCTATCAAGTCGAGTTGATGTTTTTTTGGTTTGTTATTTGAAGTAGAGTTGAGATACTCATCTCGTTCGGAGTTTCACTTTTATTTTAAACTTTTCCCCTCATTTTACGAAATGCAATATTGTGAACAATGCTTATTATAAATCCATTAAATTAGCGCTGTATTATCAAAGTCTTAGCCTACATAGTGATTTATAGCAGTTCGTAATGCGCGTGCAATACATAGTCAATCCTTTAGCTTTGTAAGTCAATTTAATCTGATCACATAATCAATGACATTCTTAAACACCTTGTAGTTATTTTTAGAAATAAAACACAATATAATGGCGTTTTGCTTAATTCTGCAAACTAACATTGTCTTACAAGATAATTCAAAAACTCCTCATGATAATCAGGCTCCACCAACCAATTTGGGGCAATGGTAGCCAAGGAGCAGTGGTGGACCTGTGGCAATGGCCCCGACTTAAAGTTGTAGGTCGTGGATTCGAACCCAGACAGGCGCTTTACTTTGTGTAAATAATTTCATCACCACTGCTGAAGACGGAGAACCAAAAATTTATAGATAGGTGACATCTACCCACCCGCACTGTGCCCACGTGGTGAATTACGGCCCACTCCTTCTATCATAGCCTGAAGCCTGTGTCCCAGCAGTGGAAACAATAAAGGCTGATTATAAAACCAATTTCACCGACTAAACGAGGAGACTATCAACAAATGAGATTGCTGTGTAGCGGCATCTACAACGCCACATGCGAACAACGCGTCATAGTGACGTCACGCAAAATCCTGCATCTCGCAAGCAGAGTTTACCGCGAAACTAGCATTTCGTCGTTGCGACTATAAGATCTCTTATGTGTAAAAATCAATTTTATGAGAAAATCGATAAAAACCTTCTACTGAAAAAAATATAATGAAACCAACTACAACAAAAAATATAGGTAACAGCCACATGATTTTCGTGCTTTTACCTTTGCCACTGTTAGTTGAAATTAAAAGTAGTTTCTTGTAAAAAAAAATAAAACAATTTTAGTTGACACATAAGAGATTTCGGTTGCGCTTTATGTATCACATCAGAGCTTTTGAACTAAAATGCCTATAATAATTAAAATAAAAAACTATGAATTTTATTGAAAAAATTGTAAACTGTTTCTCAGAATACACTAGTTAGGATATAAACAAGATAACAGTTTATAAAAAAAGTTACAAGACAGTTGAATCATAAGTTAGAATAAAAAAAAAGTTACAAATCAAAGTATCATTATTTTCTGAGGTAGGAACTATATAATAAAATGTTTTTTTAATTTTTTTTATTTATCACATGACATATTTCCTTTGCAATTATGCATTAAGTACCCGGATTATATTGTAATGCATTGTAAAACGGATGATAATCCTGATCTGTTACCATTTTCAGTTCCTGTAAATTTTTAAACTTGCTCTCAGTAATTTTTAATGGAGTTCTATACAATCGGTTTGGAGATACCAGACAGTTTCTTGGTTATTTCTTCGCTGTGGAAGTACGGACCACTCACCGACATGGCATGTCATAACCTATGGTTTAGGTTCGATTCCATCTCTTCGAAATTAAGAAAGCAATCATGGTGAATGGATTTGACATCATAAGGCTTTTGTGGTCGAGCTTGCCTCATCCGGGTGCGAATATGCGGAGCGAATATTGGTGGTTTTATGTATTAGTGATGAACACTATCTACTTCCATCATAGTGTGCCCTTTTCCCGGGTAAAGTTGTTCGATAAAAATTTTATTTCTTTGCGCCAAATCGCTTAGGGCACTTGACAAAATCGGTTATTCCGTTTATCCACCCCAAAAAAGCCACCCTAAGGTGGATACGTGGAGACGCATGTCCGAGAATCCACCCTAAGCCTAAAAATTTCGTTTATCTAACTAGGCTTAGGGTGGATTCTTGGATATGTGTTTCCGCGTATCCACCTTAGGGTGGATACGCGGAAACGGTTATACGGAATAACCAGACAAAATTCGGCTCCGGTTTTAGTGTCCGCATCCATCAGAAATAATGATTACGCTCTCTGTTGAAAGCGGCAGGTTTTGACAGTACCTAGTCTATTAAACAAGATGGTAATTCTTTAACAGTAACATTACCATCTGCTTCGTGCCAAAAGTAAATTGTCACATGTTTGGATAGCACGTTATAAACCGTGAAGGCACTGTAATTATAATTTGTAGTACAGCGCACTAGCCAATAGCTTTGGGGCAAGCAAAACACTTTGAACGTCCACTGTTATAACCACAGCCTTTTCGATTGCAATAAAGAACTACGGCATTCTTTTTGGCTTCACGAGCTTCAATTTTCTTCGCAATAAGGCTATCATCGGCCTATTCAGGCCTATGTCCAGCAGTGGACGTCTTTTGGCTGAAATGATGAAGGCTATCATCAAAGAGTATAATAATAATACGGGAGTATAATAATAATATGGCTATCATATTCTTCTTTGGAAATGTTAACGGTTTTATAACTACAACACGTGTCGCACTGGTCTTTGCGAGGATAGTGAATGCCGATTTTTTCTTTAGTCAGTACCTTCGAAAATGTCTTTCTAGAGGCAGCTCTATAGTGGTTTTCAATACACCACTCCTTAAAAACCTGATGCATGTATTGTGGGATTCAGATCGAAAAGTCGATTCAACATATTTTTTTTTTTTGAGCTAGAACGTTAGCAATAGCTCGGCACTTTTGGTAAAATATCCAGCCATGTTTTAGCAGTTCTTGACAATTCAACGTTCCTTCCTGGCCCAGCAATAATATTTGAACTTGGTGCAGTAGGTATGAACTGTACTAACCTAGTATTAAGAGCCTATACTACCTCAAATGGCTTAACATGATCCTCCGTTGTGTCGAAAATTCTGCAGCATTAATTTTGAAATAAATATATGCTAAAGTTGAGGATTAATGTAAGGTCTTATGTTAGACGAAAACACGATTACATAAAATTTTCTCGATAGAAAAAAATTCCAAAGTTACCTCCAAACCGAACAATAAACCGCTGGTATTCAAAAAATACTTCAAATTAGATCATGAAACTTTGCATACTAACTGAACTAACTATAAAGCAGGTCTTATGTTAGTTAGTTTTTTTGAAATACCTTTATTTTCACCGTAAAAAGCAAATACCTAAACTATTGGCGCTGCCTCCCGCCCAGCACCGCACTCTGTCTCGCTTTCACACAGTCCGCGAGCAGTATCGTGCGAGCGAGATAAAGAGTGAATTTTAGCTGAGGTAGTATAGGCTCTTAACTAACTAACTAACTTTAACTTGTATTTATATCTGATGCACATAAGATATTTTGTTCTAATAATTGTCTAAAGTTGACGAGTATGTCATACAACTAAAAACTCGTATGTGTACATTGACACATAAGATTTTTTAAGCACCAACTTTTAATTAGCAAGCACATTGGAGATCTTGAATTTCGTAAATAACTTACGATTTAAACGTCGTATACACATGAGAGTTTTTGCATTCGATAGAGCTTCAAAATGTAGAATCGGCTGGCGTAAAAAAGTGATTTTGCCAAAAGTGACACATAAGAGGTCTTAAAGTCGCAACGACGATTTGCCCGATATGAATCATCCAGACACAACACCCGTCTGATCGGAGGACCCTCCCTTTTCTATGGAGAATGAGTAAACTTTACACCCTGTTCCTCATACCTCTATAGCGGAATCACGTGATAATAAATCATTAACTTATTAAAATTGCTTAGCACCAAGGCCAAACAAGTTATTGTACAATGCAGTACCTATGCTAAATATATACAGTAATGCACACGGTTATAAGTAGGTATATAAATAAATGCATATATGCGCTTCATATATGATTGCATAAATCTAAACAGGCAAAACATAGAAGCGCAGGTAGATCTTTACTTAGTTCTACGCAAATTGGAGATTTATTATTCTCATCATCATCTGCCTAGCCTTTTCCCAACCATGTTGAGATCGGCTTCCAGTCTAACCGGATGCAGCTGAATACCAGTATTTTACATGGAGCGACTGCCTATCTGACCTCCACAACCCAGTTACTGGGTAATACTGGTTGTCAGACTTTCGGGCAGTGACTACCCGTAACGACTGTCAAAACGACTGTCAAAGATCCACGAATGGCAGCCGGGGCCAACGGCTTAACGTGCTTTCCGAGGCACGGAGGGGTCACGGTATGTAAAGATGGTCACCCATTCACAGACCAACCGCGGCAAGCGTAGCTTAACCTGATCGATAGACCTGTGCAGCGAAAAAAAAAATCAGCTGTTCCCTACATTATTATGTTCATATAACACGTCAAAATGTAGGGAACAGCTATTTTTTTTCGCGATTTCAGGTTTGGTCCCATAGTAAAAGTTGTTCATAATGATGTGTATAATGACCTCTTAAGAGGTAGTTAATGTTTTACCAATAACCCTGAATAATGTTTATTATACAGCAGTCGTACATCGCTAATGAATTTAGGTCTCATTTAACTAAGTAAACTCCATCAGAAAGACTTGAACATTCTGAAATTCCTCCATCTTTAAAATCGTGATGTTGAGCCCTTTGCGGTGAAAAGCAAGCCATGTTCCTTTTAATTAAAACCTACACTTTTCATTCATGTACAGTCAACAAAAGAGATAAGTATGCAGGATCGTCGGATATAGTTGAAGTTTAGTAAGAAACCGATGGATGTTCTCGAATAAAGTAATTTTATTAATAGAAAACAAGCAGCTCATTTATCAAATTAAATTTCAACATCCATCGCCGCGGTTTCTTACTAAACTTCAACTGTATCTGACGTCCTGCATACTTATCTCTTTTGTTGACTGTACATGGGGAGACGTTTGAGTTAAACACACACGGAGTGAGAACTCTTCGGTGGTTTATTTTAATGTCGAGTAATGAGTTACGTTAGCTTTCAGTTATAACTGTGAGAGAGAAGGAAGGAGGAAATTTTGCAGTTTTATGCTTCAAAAACTGCTGATTTCTTTAATTATTAGCATACTCGGCTCACAATTATTACATGTTTTACGAACCAAAGAAAAGATGGATGGATTGTGCCAAACATGTTAAGAAAGAAAAACCGGCCAAGTGCGATTCGGACTCGCACACGAAGGGTATAACCACAATGAAAAAAAATGCCCAAAAAACCACGTTTCTTGTTTGAATAATTACTCTCTTTAATTTTTAACTTTATTCTATTTTTATTATTTGTTGTTATAACGGCAATAGAAATACACACTCTGTGAAAATTTCAACTGTCTACCTGTTACGGTTCATGAGATACAGCTCGCTGACAGCCAGACGGGCGGACGGACAGCGGAGGCGGAGCGTTCCGTTGGCATTTTGGGTACGAAACCTTCAAAAATGAGTAAATGATACGAGTGACAGCCGACAGGGACAATGGAGACATGTTACGCCGAGCCCAAGTAACATGGGGGACAGGGGCAGGAAGAGGAACCCTATTCATGTCCCATTACCAGAAACATAGAAAACAAGTGAGAATCCAGAGCTAGCTTCGTTTATGCAACAGCTGTAATTATCACGAGCATGTAGCTCATAATAATATATATAATAGAGGGTAAATTATGTTGCCGTTCCCCCAGGGTGAGACTTAATGAGTTAGTGTATCCAGGCCGCTGAGGCCGCAGGACGCATGGCTTACTCTCCTGTGGTTACTGCACGAAGCAATTAAGGAATCGTGCCGGAAGGATGTTTGTAAGCATTTGCTTGATGCAAGTCTTGAAGTGGTTTATAAAAGTGGTGTATAAATGTGAAATAAACAGCGTGAAGTTTAAAACATGCGACAAATCGAAATGGGAGATTGTACTCATCATTGTGAACAACTTTTACTATGGGACCAAGCCTGAAATCGCGAAAACAAAGTTCGCGTAACTTGTAAAAATCTGAATAGAATCAACCAATAATCATTTCTGACATTATACGCACAAAAATGCCATATTAAACAAACTAAGGAGTATAATATATAGGGTGACTGGTAATTAGTGACCGATACTTAAACACGTGATTTTACTCATCATTATGAACAACTTTTACTATAGGACCAAACCTGAAATCGCGAAAAAAAAATCAGCTGCTCCCTACATTTTGACGGGTTAAGCGAACATAAATGTAGGGAACAGCTGATTTTTTTTTCGCGATTTCAGGTTTGGTCCCATAGTAAAAGTTGTTCATAATGATGAGTAAAATCACGTGTTTAAGTATCGGTCACTAATTACCAGTCACCCTATATAGGCTTGTGGCTAAGCAATAACAGCCACACGAGTCGATCGGCAGGGAACAGCTGATTTTCGTGATTGCATCTTTGGTCCCTTAATAAAAGTTGTTTATAATGATGAGTACAATCTCCCATTTCGGTTTGTCGCATGTTTTCAATTTCAACCTGTAAATATAATAATAACAAAATGTTTGTGTGTAATATAAAAATAATTTATCTTGTACTCAGCACTTTAAATCCTACATGATTGTATTCATGGTATAAAACAAAGTCGCTTTTCGTGTTTGTGTAACAAATAGAAATGTAAATATATGTATGGTGTAACCGCTTACATCTTTCAAGTTTCACAATGGATTTGTATGTGGTATTCAAGATCATTTAGAGCATTTGTTCTAGGTTTTTGTGAATAACACATTAATATTTATACAGAAATAGGAGCTACTTTGTTGACTTTTTTAAGCACGGTTTACTTTTTCGACTTATTTATGCTTGATAATAACCCTTCGCATGTCACGTGTACAGGGTATGTACCGAAAACAATAGAATTTCTATTATTGTGTCTGCTAATTGGACATGCGGCGGGATAATTGTCATAAATTGTTGTTTAGTTGTCTACAGTCAATTTGAGTCTTATCTAAGTACTTAAGTATAGAACAAAAATCTCATGGTCTTACCATCCGATCTTAAACACGTGTACAACTTGTGTTGTGTCTTATGTCAGTGTTACGTCAACATCCATATAATTATGTCGTGTTTAAAAGTTGTTTAGCCTAAACAACTGATGAACATTGTTTTGTGGTAGTAGTAATAGTAGTAAGTAAGGTCATTGTTTTGAAATGACACCATTGTACTCAAAGACTGTATAACAATATATTCTCTTTGATTGTACTGGTCCGAAGCAGGGACCAGTACAATGGTATATGGGGATATAATATTCCTGATTTATTATTATATATTCGTCGAATCGTTGAGCTCCTTCAGTTTTGAGTTGAGCTGCACGATTTCTGACAAATGCGTGCACTGACTGGTCAGGTCTTCTCAATCTGTGTGGTTCTTTCTTCAAAAGACCATCTCAGACATCGATCTACATGGTCCTCAAAGATTATGTCCGGATTTCGGACAATCTTGGTCAGATCATGTGAATATGATCTGACCAAGATTGTCTGGACTTTAAAAGAGACTGTGACCTCTGAGTATTTCGGCCTTTCTTTTCAGACTAGTCAGATAGGAAACGCCGACCTAATCTAGTTTTTAAAATATTATTGACGTGTAAAAGTGTTTGTGCAAACCTTCTTACAAAAATAAATCAATTATCATTTCAGGTTATAGGCAATTTATTACGAAATGAAGAAAATACGAAAATACTTTCTCGGTAATTTACAAAATACCTTTCTGGGGACCGGGCTGTCATTCGTGGATCTTTGACCGTCGTCGTTACGGGTAGTCAGAAGCCCGAAAGTCTGACAACCACCCTTACCAAAGGGTATCGTATTACCCAGTATCTGGGTTGTGGAGGTCAGATAGGCAGTCGCTCCATGTAAAATACTGGTATTCAGCTACATCCGGTTAGACTGGAAGCCGACCCCAACATAGATGGGAAAAGGCTAGGCAGATGATGCAGATGATGAACTTTCCGGAGACCAGTAAATACCAGTCGTAGTAATCAGGGGGTCTACTCCGAAGTGGTTGATTGTCGTGTCGGCCGAATGTTCGGTCATTTTCTGATTCGAGTATTGTTGTCCTACTACGAATTTAAATAAAAAAAAGGTAAAAAAGGGGTAAGGGTTCTAAAAAGGTTCAGATTGGCACAGTTTGGTCGGGACCTATAGTCAATATAGGAAATGAAAGGTAGTAGAAAATGACCGAACATTCGGCCGATACGGTGGTTAACCGCTTTGGAGTAGACCCCCAGTTCCCGAATACAGATTCTAGTTATGTAGCACAAACTTTAGCCTAACAAACGAGCAGTTAGCAGAAGTTGACGAATAGCGTCATTAAATAGGTTATGTAAATGCAACTTAGCCAAGTTTCGGCGACTTAAGTGCAAGATGCACTGACTTGTGTAACAAGGAGAAACGCTGCATACAAATATTGAATATCTACATAATATTAACATGGATTATAATGTGAGACTGAGAAGTCGTTTGTTTATTCCACTTTGATGGGAATTTTATTACAAAGTTATTTTGTTCTAAGAATACATAAATAACATACATCATACCCAAGTAGCACAACTGGGTGGTAAAATAGCTGTTTATCATATTTATTTGTAAGCTTGGGTGATGTAATCAGCGTAACGTTCCCACTGCTATAGTCCGTGCGGAACTAGTTGGCCGCGCCTTAGGTATGTGAGCGGTGGGACGGAGGAACGTGGGCGCTTTGTCCTGACTCAGTACAGTGCGTTGCGAACACTAGGCAACCCCGCCGCCCTCACCCCCGTCCTCACCCAAGGCGCGGCCAACTAGTTCCGCGCGGACTATAGGACCATACGCCTCCTCTGAGAGGGCGTGGGCCCTTATCGCGGGCCCAGAGCTGGTTGGTAGACGTAACATGTCTTCGAACTTTGGTTCTCACAATGTTTCCAAAACTTTAATTGTGCAATTAAATTAAATCATTGCATTCAAGATCAAAATATATTGACGCGATAACATTGACGGCTCAAAAGCGTTAATGTTTTCGTGTCAGCAAGACTTGCATAGTGTTTCGGGGCCATTAACGATCCAGCCAGACTTAGAAATATTGCAATACACGGAGCAAAGAAATGTGGTGCAATAAACATTAACTCGCTCAAATTTTTGTTCAATCATCTTCAACCATAGACGGCAAAAAAACATTGCGCAATTCATGATATTGTGCAATATAATTGATCGTCTAGGACCCGCCGCCCAACAACAGACTACAACAAAAAAAAACAACAACAACTGCGTAGGTACATACAGACAAAAATGCCAAAGCAAAACCACAGCATAAAGTTAGTGATGGATATTATCAATTCGAAACGAAAGTTGCCTTTAAGACGAATGCTGATGTGATACTGATTAAGATGTTGAAAGGGACCCAGATTGTTTCTGTGTTAAAAATTCAAGAGTAGCACGTTTTATTGAGCAAAATGGATTATCGAGTTTTACTTGATCGTTTACGTGGAAACTGTTTTTTGTTTTTTGCAGGGAGCCTTGTAGACTTTGAAATTGATATCCATACTAATATTATAAATTCGAAACTAACTCTGTCTGTCTGTCTGTATGTTACCTTTTCACGCCTAAACCACTGGACGGATTTCGATAAAATTTTGCAGAGAGATAGGCATAGGATAGTTTTTATCGACATACCTCGCGGGCGAAGCCACGGGCGGAAGCTAGTAATTATATAAAACAAAGTCGGACTAGTTACACCATTGATAACTCAAGTACGGCTGGACCGATGTTTTGAAAATAATTAATTTTCTCACACAATCATCCTGCAGTGCGATTCTGTAACCATCTCATCGTGAAAACTTAGGTGAAGTGAGCGTGGAGTGAGCTGTCAATAGTGTCAATTCCTAGCAAAAACAAGCTCACATCACCTAAGTTTTCACAGTGAGATTTTAACAGAATCGACCGGCTGAGGCAGTACGAAGTTAGCTGGGTTAGTTTGTTTATAATAAAATAGTCACGAAGAATGTTCGTCCGTTTGTCTGCATGTATGTTTTGGATTGGCGCAACCACAGCGAAACTTTGGACAAAAGCTAGTTGATTATAAGTACGATTTAAAGATGAACTAACTGGCGAAATGTGAGTGTACTATAGGTACACGTGTGCCTCTCCCTTCCGGGAATGCCGGCGTGACGATACGAATGTGTTATAATCCCGGGTTGCCTCACACTTCTTTTTTAAATTTTCTTCTTTTATGGTATTATAACTACGGTGCTCAGACCTGCGGGCTAATTGCGCAACACACTATCAGTAGCGATGAGTTTCATTTTGACAGTTCAACAACATTCATTGCGTTATTTACATCGTGGAGCAGACACATTTTTCAAACATGTGAAGCAATGGATTAGCTACTACTTCAAAATTATTCAGAGTGAGATTGATCGTGTGTTACGCAATTAGGGTGCAGCGGTGCTATTATGTAAAAATCTCACCGTGAAAACTTAGGCGAAGTGAGCGTGGAGTGAGCTGTCAATAGTGTTAATTCCTAGCAAAAACAAACTCACTTCACCTAAGTTTTCACAGTGAGATTTTTACAGAATCGACCGGCTGGTCACTCACCGAGTCGAAAAAGTTCCGTTGGCGTTTGCTAAAGAGCGACAGAGCGCAGCATCCTGGTTGTAAAAAGACAGAACAAAATTCGGAACACCATGCTGCGTTCAATACGGGTATAATAGACGAAGGCTGTCCGTCCGGCTCAAGTGGTATTGGGCGGGTCACATCAGCCGTATGCAGGATGACCGCTGGGCAAAAGTTTCCACACAATGGGTGCCTGAAGATGGACGGCGCCGCAGAGGTTGACCCAGAAAGCGGTGGCGAGATGACCTGGACGCGTACCGCGGCGGCTGGTTCGTGGTGGCGCGGGAAAGGAGTTGGAAGGACTTGGGGTGGCCTTTGCCCAGCAGTGGACAGTATATAGGCTAAACAAAAAAATTGCCCTGAAGCTGAAAGATATTCTAATGACTAACCACACTGAACCAAATAGGCAGTAAATAAAAATGAAAAAACAACATTAATCTGAAATGCCATAAACAGTTCCATATGAGCCTAACGTTCAAAACAGTATTTTTTACTGATCGAAAACAGTTAAAGCTTGAGGCAAAACGTTGCTTTAAAGGTCACAAAAATAACTGTTTTATTCATTTGGTGATATCGCTCAAACCATTGAAATTGACTTACATTACCTACCTACAGTAATTGGTTTTCCTTTTTTAGGGTTCCATAGTTCCTACAAGGAACCCTTATAGTTTCGTCATGTCCGTCCGTCTGTCTGTCTGTCTGTCCGAGGTTTTTTTTTGTTGTGTTTTTTTAAGTAAATAGTATGTTCAATCATTAAAACTTACCTACTGTTTTGAGTTTTACTGTTTTACAAACATTTCTTCTTACTGTATAAAGTCAGTCAGTAAGTCTTAATGAAATCGCTTTAATGTGTAGTAAGAAATTATTTTTTTCAGTGTATCATCTCTGTACGAATATTTTAGTCCGTAATCTTATCAAGTAATATTCATTCCTTCAAAATTTTATACCACTCTTCTAAATGTAAGGTAATTAAGGTTACCTTACCTTGTCTACATCTAGCAGGTGCGACTAATTAGTCTGGTGATAGTTACCTCGGATGAGAACTTTGTGAGTGTACAGTCAACAGCAAAAGTAGATGATCAAAATCAGAAATTCAATAGTAGTCAAAACTGATCACGAATATATAGCAGCTGTACTAGTAGTAAATGTTTGGTATAATTTACGATGAGATACTTTTGAATCACTTCGACGCCACACAGTTCTGACGCGAACTCCGTTCATTAGGATTGAATTTCTGATTTTGATCATCTACTTTTGCTGTTGACTGTACCATAAAACGACGAGACGAAGGAGACAAAATTGAAGTGGTGATTAATTTAAGTGGTGATTAGTTTTGGGAGTCTGTGTTCATTGACCCGACAATGTTTTATGTCAATGGTTTCCGAGAGGGATTGGAAAAGGCAAAGTATTTTGTGGACACATTGGCATAATCACACTAATATTATATAGGTGAAAGTTTGTGAGGGGGTGAGTGTGTGTGTTTATATGTTTGTTACTTCTTCACGCTCAAACGGCTAGACCAATTTTGATAAAATTTTGTGTGGAGGTAGCTGACACCCTGGATTAACATATAGGCTACTTTTTATCCCGATATTCCCACGGAATCGACATTTACGCGGGTGAAACCGCGGGGCGCAGTTTATCCGAAGACAATTAAACCTACCACTATCCTATAAAGTAATAAGGATGATAAGTTTCAAGTACTTAAATCGATAGAAACCAACGTGCTGAAGGAAGTCTCTCAATTTCGAAGTTTATCGGGCTTTGATTGAACACTATCCAAAAGTAGTGGTTTATCCACAGAGTATATAGCAACTGAAGTAACAATGTGTTTGACCGTAGGTACGCCGAGTCAGAATACTGTACTGTAACTAAGCCACGGTTTATCAGACTTCACACATGAACAAGATGAAGAAGATCAGACTTGAATGAATGTTGGTTTAAAACCGTATGACACTGCCTTCGGCATTTAAGCTGTTTTAATTTTAGAAATAACATTGCAATATACTATTGGTGCCATTATTTATGAAGTAGATAAAATAGCAGGTGGCGTTCTGCAGTTTATGTATGTATGTAGATCAAATATGTCTGTATTATATAGAAATATATCTTCGCAGAAAGTACCTTTTTCTCATATTTTCAAGCCTGTTTTATTTTTCCATACCGCATTGTTCGAATTGCATTCAACCGTCAATATTCGCAGAACCGAACCCTCCATTTGCTAATTAATCCTTGTGTCCGATCGCACTGTATCCTCGCTACGTCGATGCAATATCAGCATATTGTGTTCTCCGTGTAATTACATTTTAGCAGAGTGCTGAAGCAAATGAAAATGCAGCTGCCATTATGGCGCGCTTTTCTTTCTGTGTTTAATTCAATGTTCAGCGTAGTGTTTAATCATTAGACTGATGAGATTTTGTAGTTGTAGTGTGTTTGGAGCTAGATTTTAGTTTGATTATTCTGCGTGGTGTAACATTTTAATTTAAATAACTTTGATGTTACACAATAGAATACTTATTCTTTTTTAATGTTCAGACACCAGCACATCAAGCTACTGTAATCTGTCAAATTTCTCCGACCGCGCAGTGGCGCCCTCATCGTTTGTTTGGTTATTTTTTTTATTTTAGAATGAAAATGCAGAAAATAACACGTTAAGTTGTGCTCCACAAGATTATACGTTAATATTATTATAATTATAGTCCGACATAACTCTTCATTTTCCCCAGACAAAGGATATCCATATGAGGATTTACCCTCGGAAAAGAAGTTAAAATATTTATATTTATTTTATAATTTATGTACACACAGTAAAATACATAGGTATACGACACCGTTATAATTTGAGTACAAAGGTACTGCTTATTTCTCAAGAAATTTCTTCCAGCAGACCTATTAAAGGAGAAGTGATATCTTGCGATTGAAGAGCTATATAATTTTAAAGTTATGAACCAATTGCGATCGCATTACTTTTTCTGTCCGCGAAACATGCACTAGGTATACTTAGTTAAAGAAGTGGTTATTGGGACAGAAAGCTAAGGTAGACCAGCACCCTAATTGCGTAACCCACTATTACTCTCAATGTGAATAATTTTCAAGCATATTTCTAATCCATTGCTCCATAAATTCGAAAAATGTGTCTGCTCAACAACGTAAATCACGCAATGAATGTTGTTGAACTGTCAAAATGAAACGCATTATTACTGATAGTGTGTTACGCAATTACCCTGCTGCTGCTTGGATTTTTATTTTACTGTGTTTAGTTTAGTTTGTGATCTTCCTGTACGAGTCGCAATAATTACTTTTCTTCCTTTCTTTCTTTCATATTAATAACCACCCGACAGGCTATCTTAACGAAAATGACAAATTTCTATAACCTGACTTGCCTTACCACCGACAAACAGGCAAACAGCTGTCGGAAGAATAGCGGTTGTCTATTTGGTTTAAACTGACTAAAATTTCTTCAGCGTTTAGAGTATTCCTACGATATCACATTGATTGATGTTTGATACGATACGGAAGCGTATTGAGTAGTTGTGAATAGCTTTGCTGCTCAGATTTGTCGAAAAAAAAAAGAAAACGACTCCAAAGTATCAAGAAAATTCAACAGCTAAAGCAGCAATATAACCTAATAAATAACGCAGCAAATAAAGAAATACGTTTTCCGGCTAAAGGTAGATGTACAAACAGGGACTAAATGAAAATAAGTAGGGGCATTTATCAGGGGGCCCTTGGCTCACGTAACGACGACCTTTGTGTCTGCAGGGCTAAGTAATGGAGCTCTAATTAGACTGTAGGAGAAATGTGTTTGAGAGGATGGCAAAAGAATGTGAAAGATTGCAATAGACTCCTGCTTATTCATTTTAAGAAGAATCAATTTTAAGTCCTAAAGCACAGAAGGGTTTATCATGTTTTCAACCCAAGAGCAGAATTTTAAATGGAACTGTCAAAAGGGGATTGATGATGTTTATATACCTATCTAGTGTCGCGCCATTTTAAAAAAGGGCAGCCACGCATAAGGTCAATCAAGAACATTGTATGAACAAGTAACAGGCTGTATGATAAAGTAAAAGGCGCGAGAGCCAAATAAAAAAAAAAAATTAAAAAAACGCGCGAAAAACATTCTGCCTTCGTTCGTATTTTGTGTTTAAAAAAAAAAATATTATTTCTTTTTTTTGTTTATTCAAAATTGTATATAAATAAATAAACGTACTATTCTTAATCCTAAGTTGCACTTACTAATTTTTTACAGACGATAATAAAAAGTAGAGTGTCCACCTCGGTAGCAACACTATTTTATGCTCGAGTTTCGAGTTTGTGTTTCGAGTTTTTTTACTCTCGCCTTCAAAATAGTTGTTTGCTCCCTTGGTAAACAATCTACTATTATCACCACTGCTCATGGCCCACTCCCCCAACCCACAGAGAGAAGGCCTGTGTCCCAGGCTGATTATGGCTCCTCTGCATAGTTAGCTCTGATAATTTTTAAATTATAAAGTTTTCTAGAACTTTACCTACATTTTAAAGGCGAGAAATCTTCTAGAAAGTCATCGACACATGCAATTATAAAAAAGTCCGTAGTATGTAACAAGCAAAATAATTTAACCGAGGCTAGGCAAGAGAAGATTTACATAATCATATTTGCAGGCGATAATAAATGCATGAGAGTCTTAGCTCCGATATAAGATTAATTATAATCTGTGCAGTCATCCAATTTGAGATAATCATTTTATGTAAGTGTTGGTGATATTATGTGTTATAAGATGTAAAGTATTCAGACTCTAAAAACAAACATTTCGCAATCGCTAAACATCTACTAAAAGGAGTAATATACCATTCTCAAACGAGAGTATCTACCAAACATTTTGAAAAATTCCAGGCACATTTAGGCTTTGTTCCTAACTTTCAGCACCCAACAACTCAGGCAAAATATGTACAAGTTCCCAACAATAGTTGAGCAACTTTTGAACTTTTGCAAAACATTACCCCTTTAGCCTAGACTGGAGTTAGTTACCTACCTGGAATAAATTAAAGAAGGAAATATATCGGGTTTGTGAGCTTGCTTCGATGTAACTTAAGATAAATGTACCTAGTAACTGATTTTTTATTGGTTGTGTTAGTAAACTGAAAGCCTAATTTACACGTATCTCATCATTATCTGCCTAGCCCAATTATGTTGGGGTCGGCTTCCAGTCTCACCGGATGCAGTTGAGTACCAGTATTTTACATGGAGCGACTGCCTATCGGACCTCCACAACTATCCATTACTCCATTTACTGGGTCTAATAATACGGTACCACCACCCGGTACCGGTAGATCTTTGGGCTTCTGACCACCCGTAACGACTGTCAAAGATCCGCGAATGACAGCCGGGACCAAACGGCTTAACGTGCTTTCTGAGCCACGGAGGGGTGTTGGTGTGTAAAGATGGTCACCCATCCCCGGACCAACCGCGGCAAGCGTAGCTTAACCTGATCGATCGAATCATCATCACCATCGATCGAATCATTCAGACGTATCTATATACATATATGTTGATAATGCGATTTTGGTATTCGTAGTGATTAATCTTTTTAGGGTTCCGTACCCAAAGGGTGTCAGCGAAACCCTATTACTAAGCCTTCGCTGTCCGTCCGTCCGTCTGTCCCTCAGCGGGCTGTATATAATAGGTAGCTATTCCGGTTCATGAGACACAGTCCGCTGACATTTGAGTTCGGAATTGAAATTCGAAATTTGAGTAGAAATTTTCAGTGTGAAAATTGCCGCTACAACAAGAAATAATATAAAAATAAAATAAAGTTGATAAAAATGAAGGGGGCGTTTCCATACAAGACACGTGTTATTTTCGGCCTTTTTTTTGCCTTGTGGGAAGGAACCCATCGTGGGCGAGTCCAACTCGCCGGATTTTTAATAAAAATGTTGACACTATCCCTTTTAACTGTTGAAAAATCCAAACTTGTATTTATAACAATAGAAATTCAATTGTGTCTCATTAGCCACAGTTAAGCTAACTTAAATACGAGCAGGATGAAAGAGCTAACAAAGATAATCACCTTTCAAGACTATCCAATATAGGGTTTTCCTACAGAGGGTCACTGAAATCACTCACAACAAAAACCATTCGTGGGTACTGAAAAGAGGACATGATTATTCCACACCTATCCATTTCCAAATCCACACGACAAGCAACGCTATAACATCCAAAAACTGATTGACAAACAACATAATATTCTGTGTAAGGTACATAATATGGAAAAGGGCACTCCACCGACAAACGGCTTATTCAAGGAATAGCTTTGTCCGAAGTATTCGAGAAAACGTTTTAGTAGGTATGCGGAATTTTCCAAAGGGTTGACATGGATTGGTATTGTGTTGGTACATTAGCCTAGGTATGCAAGGTTGGGTAAGTAGACGGCCAGAAATAATGTCACATTAAACTCGTTGGATAAAACTAATGGGAATACATTTGATGGTACATAAGTTTAGGAAAAGATAAAGTGTAGTTTTTAGTCATTTACATTAATTATTTATTTATTTATAAAACATTTAGCCTTTGCATTTTGATTTTAGCCACACAACGAAAACAGTACTTGGCCAGACTGGCAGCGTGAAGCGGGGAGCGGCGCGGGTGCGGGAACGCGCGCGATCTGCCTGTCCGCTATCGAGCGCGGCTTCGTTCCGAGTGTTGTCGTGTCCAGTGTTTGTCAAAATATAATATGGATGAAGAAGACTTATTTTTACTAGAAAAAAGCTCAAACTAGTTTGAGAACCCCGGTCTCCACGCGGGCCGCCCGTGCACTCACTGCGGTCACTTGTATGAACGAGCTATGGCGTGAGTTGCCCGCGCGCTCCACCACTATGGCCGCTCAAATGAAGTTCTTATATTTGAGTACCTACGCCGCACCGTGCCCTCCCCGTGCCCGCGTTTGCAGTCTGGCCAAGCACTCAGGGTTTATCTGTGTGGATATAATTTTCATACCGTATGTCAAAAAGTATTCTAATGAATTTTATGAATGTCTCTGGATACTGATGTATGGTAGTGCAGTGATGTAAGGAACACTATTCAACCTACACATCTGAAGAAAACACGTTTCAACGATCTTCGTCAGATGTGTACTAGGCATATATTTTTTTTTAATTCTTTTGAAGCAACCGCTCTTAACGACCACGTGTAATGCAGGGCTGAAAAGTAAAGCCTCTACAGACGACATGCAATTTCAGGGCGCGTATGAAGTATCGGAGCATTATAAGGACCATATGAAAACTTAACAGTTGTGGAGGTGAAAAAAGAGTGTCAAGTAAATGTTTCGTTCACAATAGCAGAATGAAAGTCTGTTTAGCTTCAACTCGAGTGAAGGTTCATTTTTGTTTCATTCCATGATCACTCGACACCGACAAAGTTACATAGCAATGAACGTATCTGCTCCTTTCATTACATTTTTCGATAATTCGGTGGGCGAGTGAACGATATGGCTGAAAACCAACATCGTTGGATCGGTTCATTCGATTCACTAATATATTCATTTTGTGTTCAGACGTTCGAATTAATGAAGACAAACATGAACAAAAAGTGAAACGTCTGATACTTGCTTTAGAGGCCATAGATTTTGCCAGCGGCTTCGCCCACGTAAAAGTCAAATTATCCCGCGGGAACGTATCTACTACCAGGATAGAAAGTATCCCGTGTGCCAAATTTCATCCAAATCCGTTCAGCCGTTTTTGCGTGATTGAGTAACAACATTCAAACATAACTAACTTTAGTAGTGTGAGTTAGCCCTTAGCCCCCTACAGGTGGTGGATATAAATGAATACACAAATTACTTTGCAAAGACACGTTACGACGTTTATTAATCAACTTGCTACAATGACCTACTTAGTCCGAGGCGTGAGGCTAACTGCCCGCGTCGACAAGCCCCGCGTCGAACTATTACAATAATGTGTGCGTCAGCACCTTACATCATTCCCCCCCGTATTTCTATGTCTTAATTAACTAAACACTAAACATAATCGTGGTAATCTGGGTCTTGCTTCCCATTACAGCTGTGGGTTAGACCGCCCTTGAATTACATACATTGCATTACATTTATCCATGATCTTAATATTCATAACTCTAAACCTAAAAATTCATTTATTTGACCTTCATATGTCTATTTCATTTAGACATTTACTGTGTTTATTTTTACTTAAGGGTAGTTGCCATAATGGAATACTCTGCTATACTCAAATTATCACCGCTTAGGGCCTGCAGTACCCATTATGACAACGCCAACAACATACATTCATTATACTGCTCATTTGTACATACTATTACATCAATAAACACATTTAGTACTCACAATTGCACTTTTGCACTTAACGTCATCATGGTATTAGGGTTGTTGTAACATGCTTCCGAACCCGTCATTACTATTGGTACTGCGTTGTTGTGTTATTCGATGTCCACTTGAGACGTACCCATTCGCCTTTGCTCCTTCATGTTACGATCCACATGACGCGAAACTTGCTTATATAACCATTTCTTAATGCTTGTTTGGCACCTGGTGCATGCCATAATCACTATGACTATTATTATGATTCCCAAAATTCCCAGTACTATGAGCCCAAATTTGTCTAACCTGTCAGTCACTTCTGTTTGGTTTGTAATTATCTTCGCCTGTGTCATGACAATTTGTTCATGGGGGTTATTAGGACTCTGAGTGTTACCCATCTTGACTACTATTCTTTACTGTGTTCGCGTTTTACCTTACTGTGAATGACCTGTGTACCTACATGAATCGCACAGGTTTTTTGCTGACCCGGCCTGATCGTGTAACGCGTGGTACCGGTGACACGCTACGGGCGATTTCATCATTATTGCTACTAGTGCTTTCGTTTATTTCTTGGTTTACTAAATACGCCGGCTTTAGTCTATCTATCGAAATGTTAGTCTGTCTATTTGGCAACTGTATCGTATATACTTTATCTTTCCTTTGTAAAACTCGAAACGGACCATCATAATTAGGTTGTAACGGTTTCCTTACCGTATCATTTCTAATAAATACAAACTCCGCTTTTGGTAGATCTGGGTGCACAAACAAACTTTTTGTATTCTTATACCCTATTGGTACCGGTTTTAATTCACTAATCGCCTGACGTATCCTGTTTACGCATTCGTAATCGGACGTATAACCACCTTTATTATTCTCTACGTAGAAATCCGCTGGCATTCTTATCGTTTGACCATACACCATTTCCGCCGCGCTTATGCCGTTGTCCGAGCGTAATGCTGACCTAAGACCTAGCATGACTGTTGGCAACTCGGTTACCCATGATGATGCAATCGAATTTAATCTTGCTGTTAATGCTACTTTTAACGATCTGTGCCATCTTTCTACTGCCCCATTAGACTGTGGATGATACGGTGTAGTTCTACATTTGTGTATACCTAACATTTTTAATAGTGACATGAATAATGCGCTTTCGAACTGTCTCCCTTGGTCGCATGTCATTTTCACCGGGCACCCAAAACGTGCAATCCACCCTTCATAAACTATTTTAGCTACCGTTTCTGCCGTGATGTCCTTGATAGGAAACGCCTCTGGCCATCGTGTGCGCCTATCTACTATCGTTACTAAATACCTAAACCCATCTTCTGTAGTAGTCAGTGGACCTACAATATCCACATGAATGTGTTCGAAACGATCGCAATTACTGAAATTCTCTAATTCTGAGTTAGTATGCCGAATGACTTTACTGCGTTGGCAATGTACACACGTCTTCGCCCATTGCCCTACATCTCGATTCATGTTTGGCCAAAAGAATTTATCCTGCATTAACTTGCGCGTGGTTCGAATGCCTGGATGACTTATGTTGTGTGTCGCATCGAACGCTTTTCTTCTTAAACTTTCGGGTAGGTACGGCCTCGCGTTCTTGGTTGATATTTCACAGGAAATTGTTTTCCCGCCTGTTTGCGGTACCTCAATTTCCTTAATAACTACATTGCTATTATTTGTTGGCCTTAACAAGTAACTATCCTTTGCCTGAGCTTCAGCTAATTCTGAGTAATCAATAGCCTGTGGGCAATATATTGTTTCTATTCGCGATAAGGCGTCTGCTACTGGGTTCTCGGAACCGTTGATGTGTCTTACATCCGTTGTAAATTCGCTAATGTATGCCAACTGCCGTGTCCGCCTAGGTATTTCTTTACCGGAGTTACTTTTTGTATACGCGAAGGTTATGGGCTTGTGATCAGTATAAACTATCAGTTGTCTGCCTTCCACCTGGTTCTGAAAATATTGGATCGCTAAGTATATCGCTAATAATTCCCTATCGTACGCTGAGTATTTTTGTTCCGTCTGACTCATTGCCTTAGAAAAATAACCTATAGGTAACCATTCATTGTTGCTACGTTGTTGCAAAACTGCACCCACACATGTATCCGACGCGTCAGTCATAAGTGCTAGCGTTGTATTTGGCAATGGGTGCGATAATGTGACCGCATTCTGTAAGCATGTTTTACATTGCAAGAATGCCTCGTCAGCTTCCGTTGACCATTGTATGAGTGTTTTGTCCCGTTTCTTTGCGCCTTTTAAATATTGATTTAATATTCTCTGCGATTTGACTGCCCCTGGAATGTGCGTCCTATAAAAATTTACCATCCCTAGAAAACGTCTTAATTGTTCTACCGTTTTTGGCTTGGGATATTTCGAAATTGCCTCTACTTTCTCTTTTAATGGCCTGATGCCCTGCGTGGATACCTCAAAACCCAGAAATTCAACGCTCTCTTGTCCAAAACTACTTTTAGCTAGGTTAATAGTTATCCCATAGTCATTGAAACGCTTGAAAACTTTCTCTAAGTCTGCTTCATGTTCCTCCCTCGTGGCGCTTGCTATTAATACGTCATCTATGTACCCAAAAACATTGCCTAAATCCTTTAAAACCGTCTGATCCATAAACCTTTGGAATGACTGCGCAGCGTTACATAAACCAAAAGTCATGCGGGGAATTCAAATAGCCCGAATGGCGTTATTATCGCGGTTTTTTCAATGTCCTCCGGATTAATTGCTATGCAATGATACGCCCTATTTACATCTATTTTCGAAAATATCTTTTTATTGGCTAGCAAATATGTAAAATCATGAAGTCTGGGTATAGGGTACCGATCCGGTTTTGTAACCGTGTTTAACTTCCTATAATCCCCGCACGGTCGCAACTCGCCGTTTTTCTTCGGAACGACATGGAGTGGACTAGCCCACGGACTTTTGGAGGGCCTACAGATCCCCATTTCCTGCATTATGCGGAATTCTTCTTTAACTTTCCTATATTTATCGGGCGGCAACGGGCGCGCCTTGGCATGCACAGGTGGACCCGTTGTTTCTATGTGGTGTAACACAGAGTGGCGTGGCGTTTCTCTAAAACACAATGGTTTTGTTATCTCCGGATATTTATTTAACAATTCTGCAAAAGCATGACCGCCCTCGACGGTTTTAATTGACTGATCCTTACAACAAACAACAGAGGCTATTACATTCAAGCTAGTTTCTTTATCTATTAGTCTTCTAGCTTTTACATCAACCAAAAGGCCATGATGACTTAAGAAATCTGCCCCTAATATTGGTTGCCTTACATTCGCAACCACAAAAGTCCACGTAAATGCCCGCCTTAATCCTAAACTTAAGGTCAAAGTCTTAGTGCCATACGTTTCTATAACCGTACCGTTAGCTGCATACAGCCTATAATCACTAGATTTCGAATACGTGCGCAATCTACTATTTATTGGGATCACTGAAACATTTGCTCCCGTATCTATTAGGTACCTGAATCCGCTGGCCTCGTCTGCTATACACAGGCGGTGAGAGGGTGTGACAGTGCAGGTGTCCGCCGTCGCTTGCACTGTTGCTAGTTTCCCGACGTTCCCTGCGTCCTCTTCCACGCACACGGCTCCAGACATCTATTTGCTCGTTGTCCGTACCTAAAATGATAATCACACAACCAATCAGGATCATTGCTGGAGCGTCGCTTCGGGACCGCCCCCTGTCTGTGCCCTGAGCCTGATCGTGGGCGGAATCGACCTCGCCCTGTTTCGCGCCATGGCTGTCTTCCTCGCAGCTGCACCACTTCCAGCCGCAGTTCCTCCAGTTCTGCTGCCAAATCTCGCTCCTGTGGCTTGGATTTTTGAGATACCACTTCCGCAACTTCTATGGGTCGTGTCGTCTCCATGATTTTGTCAGCCAACTCCGCCAGTTTATCTAGTTCCTGTATCTCACTTACTGCTAGTACCGCTCTGACGGACGACGGTAAATGCCCCGTCCACATCATTTGAAGTGTCTCGTCTGGCAATTTCTTCCGTGCCAAATCCTTCATTTTCCTGAGTAGCTTCGACGGTTTCTGATCGCCTAACTCCATTTCGGATAGTAATCTCTGGAACTGCTTAGTCTCTGACTCTTCATACACTGTCATGAGCCGATTCTTTAATAATTCGTACCTTTTCGTTTCTGGAGGTGCTAGTAACACATCACTTGCCTGCTCCACATTGTCCTTGACGAGCTTCGTTACGAGCATGTTGTATTTATCCCCGTCTGACATCTTTTGATTTGCAACAACAGCCTCAAACTGTACAAACCACAACCTGGGTTGATCGCTCCAGAAGGTAGGGATCTTTGCCGTTAGAGAGACCGCCGCAACCTCCGTGTCATCTTGTTTCACGCTTTTCGCCATTTTTTATTTCACTTTACAGTCCGTCACTAATTACTGTTTCCACCACCCTTAATTCTTAACACAGGGGTCACCAGTGTGAGTTAGCCCTTAGCCCCCTACAGGTGGTGGATATAAATGAATACACAAATTACTTTGCAAAGACACGTTACGACGTTTATTAATCAACTTGCTACAATGACCTACTTAGTCCGAGGCGTGAGGCTAACTGCCCGCGTCGACAAGCCCCGCGTCGAACTATTACAATAATGTGTGCGTCAGCACCTTACAGTAGGATAGTAGAACGTCAATACATACGCTCGTTTCTTCGCTGCCCATTCATCCTTATTCTCTTGTGCCACCTTCTCAAGATGCGCTCGTGCTTTCTCTGACCTCGTGAACACCTGGAATCTTCTTGCTACGTCCCTCTCCACTCGATTTAGGGTTAAGTCGTCTTTCGCACGTTCATCCTGTTTGTAATCGATTTAATTGTAGGTATGAGTAACATGGCATCAGGGGGAATACATCCCCAAAAGGGTAAGTTGGTAGGCAGGTGTCAATGGTACAGCCACATTGTTTCGGATATTTCGAAGTCCTATGTAGGTAATGGGGGCACGACCCAAATGCCATCAACCAGGTACAAATTCAGACTTCGGACTGCTGCTGCTGAAAATCCTGATGGTAAAACCCAATATCATTTTGTCTCGACATGGGAATCGTACCCAAGACCTCACGCTCAGTAGTCGCGGATCTGACTACGAATACCAACAAGGCCAGTTGTTATTAAACATCACGGTAACAGCGGTAAGGGTCGTGCTTAGGAACCGAGCAAAAATAAAAAAAGCGCGTTCCTGAGAAAAAGGGTCTTGACCGACGGACAGACAGACGGACAACGAAGTGATCTTATAAGGGTTCCGTTTCTTTTTTTTTTGAGATCTGGAACCCTAAAGTAATAGCACGGGTGAGCGATGCGATGCGACGCGGAGGAAGACGCGGGCAGAAGCTAGTTATCAAAAAAAATCGCATAACATACCAATTTCTTCATCTCCACATGAATTCTGTCCATGAATTGATTATACAAATACTTTCTGTATTGATTGAACTCCTTCAGCGAACAAACAGCTCTTCCATCCTTCGTGCAGTATCCCAGGTGCTTCATTCTGTTTCTAGCTGGCTTCTGTGAGAAATGGTGGGCCAGGTGCGGGTCATGCATGGGTACGTAGTCGTATGAGACATTGTTGCAGTAAGGATCTGTCAGGTCGAAGGTAGGCCGGGGGCCGCCAGTAACACCGAGGCCGACTCTTCGGACCTGAAAAGAATAACATAATATAATTAATCAGCCTGTAACGTTCCCACTGCTGGGACACAGGCCTCCTCTCTGTGAGAGAATGGACCAAAATCCAGCACGCGGGCATTTTGACCGCACTGCAGTTTTCGAAATTTTAAGAAACAGTTGATTTTGTTTTGTTGATACCCCCTAACCCTTTCTACGCTAGAGGCTCTATAATAAAGGTTTTATTATTAACTCCTTTATTTACTTACATACCTTATTTTATTACTTAAATTTTTAAATATTTCAATATAAAAAAATAAGTATAAAAAACATTTAAAAAAATATAAAAAATAGTGATCCGCCGGTATCGGGAGCAGGGTCCAAAGCTACCGGTGGTTAGGGCTCCAGAGACAGGAACCTCCTCACAATGCGAGCCGTATCGAGGAGTACTGCCTTCTTATTATTATTATAATCATGCACTGAATTCATGGTTACAGTTTGCCCACCCTGTATAAGACTTGTTAACTCATTAAGGGGTGAGGCTGTCTCGACTTTCATGGGTCTACATTCAAGATGCATATCGGTAAAGTGTCAATATTGTAATACAAACCACACCATATCAAATACCTGCCCTTGCTATCCTGTATCCTTAAGATTAACTATTCTAGTAAATCATCGGCTAGTGTAGCCATAAACAACGTATGTATGTCCTCTGCTGGATAGTGTCGGCTATACACGATTCTAATTATATTTACCGATAACACACTGGGGTAGAGAATTTAATAGCGGTGTGCACAAACACAATGAATTTTGATTCAAAGGGTGGTTAGCGGATAATTTTTGGAGAAGTCTGCTTTATTAATCTGCATGAAAATGTTAAAACATAGCATCAGTATAGGAATGGAAGAATTAATTAAACGCTGATGCTGTTCACATGCTTTGGACTATGCCAGAATATATTTGGCTTGAATTATTGATCTTAAATCAATAATTATGTAAAGATCCTACCAAACAATGATTACACACACGGATAGGAAATTCTTATTTTTCGCAGTGCTATAATTTTTTAAAATAATGTTTTAAATCCATGCTAATACCTATTATAAATTCGAAAGTAACTTTGTCTGTCTGTTTGTTACCTTTTCACGCCTAAACCACTGAACGGATTTCGATAAAATTTGACAGAGAGATAGATTGCATTTCGTGGAAGGACATAGGATAGTTTTTATCGACATACCTCGCGGGCGAAGCCGCGGCCGGAAGCTAGTAACAAAATAAGTGAAATAAGAGAGCAAAAGAAAGTTCCATAAAGTTCCTCTGTTATTATTATAATCGTTTCATATTTTGAAACTAAACTAAACATACTTAAACGTAGAACGATGCTGTGTTAAAGCAACATCCCTATCCGGAAGCTGCAATTATCATTGTTATTATTTCATCTAATTAATAAATTGGAATGACCCGTTATGTACAGTAAATTATTCCTTTAAACTGCGGTGATGTGAAAAACACTATTTATTTTAGTGTGTTTGTGTTTAGAATAGAATAGAATAATAATTTATTTGCATAGAAAGTAGGTACAAAAAATGCAAATGTTATTCCATGCTAACCATATTTTTAAATGAAAACACAGCGACACGCAGATATTTACTATGTAGATAGAAAAATAAAACTAAACGCTATTCAAATCCTTAATTCCAATTGATGTTATTTTCAATTAAACGAAAATCAACTTAACGTTACTTATTTATCTTGATTTAATTATGACTAGTACCTACCTACCTACTATTGAAAAAGTTAATTATTTAGAAAGTTCTAGCGTGGAATGAATTTATTTTTGGGTACTAAAGTTGATTTTACAAAAACACACATTAGTTTACATGTTTGGAAACTAAATTGCGTACACAGTTTCGGAGGCATCCCCACGCAAATTAAATGAAAATTTATTAATTTTGTCCTTTCCTAATACCATTTGCCTAGCCTTTTCCCAACTATGTTGGGGTCGGCTTCCAGTCTAACCGGATGCAGCTGAATACCAGTATTTTACATGGAGCGACTGCCTATCTGACCTCTACAACCCAATAACTGGGTAATACGATACCCCTTGGTAAGACTGGTTGTCAGACTTTCGGGCTTCTGACTACCTGTAACGACTGTCAAAGATCCACGAATGACAGCCGGGACCAACGGCTTAACGTGCTTTTTCGAGGCACGGAGGGGTCACGGTATGTAAAGATGGTCACCCATCCACAGACCAACCGCGGCAAGCGTAGCTTAACCTGATCGATCGACCTGTGCGGCTGTTATTATTTAGCCACGGGCCGCTGTCTTTTCCAAATACCACGCAATTTATATTTTCCTAGCCACATTTTCTCATTTCCAGTAGGTTAATACCTACCTATATCAAATTGTATAGGTAAGGTAGATTTCTGTTCAATATCAGAAACACAACGTAGGTATTCGATGGGAAATCCCCTGTGTGCCTAATCTAATCTGTGCCGCAAATTCCCACCGCTGGGACAGGTCTGCCTACGGGCTTTCCCTTCTATGTCAATTCGTAGCAATTTTTGCTTGATAAAGGGTGAAAACTATTTTGTATTCTCAATAGTACGAATGCATTTACAGGCGAGAACTTAATATTAATCAAAATATCTTATTTCACACAAGCATAACATAAATGGGCACATATGAAACGTCAAAGCAGGTGCATGGTTCCAATTAGTCGTTTCCCATGGAGAAGAGCCGGCAGGAAACTCCACGGTTACTATTTAAAAAATAAATTGGCTTTTACAATGTTTTGAAATTACATTGTAAACAGGTAGGTATGGGAGGACAGTGTAGGCCTGTCAACAAGTACCAGGTATTTACTCAACAAAATAGAAAATGGTCTAATAGAATATAAACTTCTAGACCCCAAGAAACTTCAGAACTTCAGACCCTGGTTTCACTAGTTAATATTTTAACCTACATTATACCTGTGTGCACAAATAAACATTTGATTTGAATAGCTAATGTTGTTTATTTAAACTTTCCATCCTACTGAAACGACTGGACCGCACTCGACAAAATTGTGTGGAAAAGGGAGAATGAGGCCTTTGCCCTGCTCTGACAACAATATTTGTTAAACACATAAAGGGTCTCACGGCTAAATGATTACATGTCCGAGACTCCCTCCGTGCCTCTAAAAGAAAATTAAGGTGTTAGTATCCACTGTCTTTCAGATCCTTGACAGTCGTTACAGGTAGTCAGAAGCCCAAAAATCAGTTAACCAGTCTCACCAACGGCTATCGTGTTACCCAGGAACTATTTTGTGGAGGTTAGATAGGTTGTCGCTCCATGTTAAATACTGGTATTCAGCTGCATCCGGTTAGACTCGAAGCTGACCCCAACATAGTTGGGAAAAAGCTAGGCAGTCTGACTTTGTTAAACACGAAAGCATTACTAAACTGATCCTTACAGAACGGATCGTAGTGGAAATCGGGAAAGCAAAAAGCTTTGGATCATTTTTACCTACCTATAATGTAAGCCCTGACACACAATGGCCCAAATTAAACTTCATTAATAAATCAATAGGTAGAGATAGTATTTATAAACAAAGTGATCCCCGTCACAAAGTAATTAAGTGCACTGCATATCAAAAGGTCATCGTCAATATACGTCGGAAGCTCATCGTCAATATACGTCGGAAGCGAGCTAAGTGACGTTAAAAGGTGATTCTCGCTGTTTGAAAGCGAAAATGAGAGGTGACGTATTTTGTTAAATGTTAACGTTAGTATACATGTGAAATTTAAAACTTACGCCAACTCGAAATAGGAGGTTCAGTAACTGTTACATAATCATTATAAATTGTTATTTTCGAAATCTAAATTCTTGAAAAAAAAAAACGTGTATTTATCGTCTTAGTGCAAACTAAGGGCCGGTTCCGTTGCCGGTGAATCCTTGGTTAACTCGACCAATTGTTATAAATAGTAACTAATGGTCAACTGGGTCAACTAATATCTAGTTAATTATTTCACAATTCAAAGACAAGCAATTGATCAAAAACATATTTTGCCAATATTTAACCATTAGTTACTATTTTTAACAATCCGTTAAGTAGACACGAATTTATCGTCGTTCCAGTGGAAAAAAAACATATTCTTTAAAAAAAACAAATAAGAAAATAAAAGTATCAATTTTAGCGCTCGCCCGATAGTAAAATAATCCGATAGTAAAATAACCCGATAGTAAAATAACCCAATAATAAAAATAAAAATAAATAAAAAAATAAAATTCATTTAATTCAGACCAATTTGCATGTCCATATGAGGTTAGTATTATGGAACTTAAAAACTATGTTAGTAAGACTAATTATAATTCAAAAATCCGAATGTCAATAGGTACCAATAATATCAATGTCACAATTAAAAATTAAAACAAATTCATAAATTATTACAACCTTTTCAAGTATTCCTACCTATATGCAGTTTTATAAACCTATCCCACACTGCTGACTCTGGACTTTCAGCGATCATCTTTAGGATTCCGTTGCCACTACTCCTAATTCGACGCATCAGTGAGGCTGACTTTTTGCGCATTATTGCGTAAAAGTCATCCACACCCGCGTCTGCAAACATCCCCGAGGCACTGCAGAATCGAGGAAGTCGCACCAGAACCCTAAAGGCGTTGTTGAACTGAACCCTAAGGGCATTGTAGGCCCGCTGCGTGTAGTTGGCCCACAGGGCGCTGGTATAGAAGCTTTGACAGTAGGCTCTAAACAAAGTTATCTTTACCTGTACTGTGCACCTTGCAAACCTGTGCACCAACATGTTCGCGCGCACCGACAATGCCCTCCGCTCGCGCTCTATATCTGCGTCATCATTTAAGGTCTCACTTACAAAGTGCCCCAAATACTTAAACTGGGAGACACGACTCAAAGATACTCCGTTTAAGTAGACAGGTGGTATATGATCAGGTTCTTTGTTTTTACCTCTGATAACCATATACTCACTCTTTTTATCATTGTACTTTAAGCCGTGGTCCCCCGCATATGACTCACAGATACTGAGCAGCTTTCTCAGTCCACCAACAGATGGACTCAGCAACACCATGTCGTCCGCGTAACTGATATTATTCACGCAAACGTTATCTATATGACACCCGACATGGCTGTTGCTGAGCTCTTCAATCAGCTGATTAATATAGAGATTAAAAAGTCTTGGAGAGGTTAGTCCACCCTGCCTCACTCCACATTCTAATGAATATTCGTCGGAATACACATTTCCCCACTTGACCCTATTTTTCTGGTGACTGTACCAGAAGGAGAAAATATTTATAAGTTCGGCGGGAACCCCAATCTCCCCAAGCTTAGCCCAGAGCTTATTATAATTGACTAGGTCGAAAGCCTTCGATAGATCCAGAAAGCATGCGTAGATAGGCGTGCTTCTCTTCACATAATATGAGACCGTGTGCTTTACTGTCAAAATAGCACTCTCCGTTGACAAGCCCTCACGAAACCCAAACTGCGCATCATGCAAGGTGATATACTTGCTAAGCTGAGCATCTAGCAACCCATCGAAGACCTTCGCCATCACCGTAGCTAAAGAGATAGGTCTATAATTATTCTTATCCGACACGTCCCCCGTGGCATTCTTTGCTATAGGCACCACAACGGTTTCCGTCATTTCAGAGGGTAAATATGAGTGGCGTATGCAGAATGTAAATAACATAGCTAAAACTCTAAACACGTGATTACCCGCATGCTGTAAGTGCTCAATGCTGAGACCGTCATTGCCAGGCGATTTGCCTCTCTTCATGTTTAAGATGATATTTTTCACATTCTTGCTAGTAAAACCGATTGGTTTCCCCCGGGCAACCACGGCCTCACCATCTGCAGTCACAGCATCGGCAGGTAGGAGTGGCTCAACCTTAAAATGGTTCTTAAAAAGGTTAGCAATATCTTTGGGCTCACTACAACCACCCACACTCACTGGCAAGCCAACCCTACTATTTAACCTCCTCGTGGCCTTCCAGAAAGCACGAAAATTCTTACCTCTAATATGTGAGGCTAATACATCCATCCGAAGCTGGTCTTGATGGTTCTGACAATACTTAAGTCTAGATTTAAAGATTTTACGAGTGAGATACATGTCGTCATAAATAGGCCCGCTATCAGGTTTGCCCTGCATTACGTAGCTGTGATACGCCTGCCTAGCCCGACTATGTGCATCCCTCACATGTTTATTCCACCCCACCACACTTCTACCCCTTCTAATTTTTCTCACTCTCTTGCTTTGCATAGAAGCTTCACGCAGACTGTTTACAATGTCGTTGTATAGCTTGTCAATAATTGGTCTATGTTCAGCATTACTACAAAAACTGTCTGCACACTCACTCAACTCACTGGGAAAGTAAAGGTCCTTTAATTTAGCATTACATATGTCAGAATAAATGTCAATTTCGTCAGCTTCTCTATCACCCCAAATAACATCATTATTATACAAATTGTCACATACACACTTCTTTTTAATTATGTCTAGGTTACAATTAATTATTACAGGTAAGTGGTCAGACCAATACACTCCATAGTCAACACTAATACTGGTTATTGTTTGCCAAGCTGATTCCGTTGCTAAACAATGGTCCAACCAGCGCTTACATCCGTGAGCTTCACTATAGAATGTATGAGTACCTGACGACCTACCCAACATAGCAATGTCAGCACATATCCAATTATTATCATCGCAAAATTCAAGTAATTCGTCACAAAATGAAGAAGTAGGGTGAGCATTGAAATCACCTAGAATATATACAGATTCTACGTTACTTTGTTGTACAATAGCACTAATCTCTCCTAAACAGTTCGTAAATAATGTTAGATTGTCAGATTGGTCCGTAGGCATGTACACACATATAACTACAACTTCACAATTCATACCTGTTACCGCTCTAATCTAACTTCAGACCCTGGTTTCACTAGTTAATATTTTAACCTACATTATACCTGTGTGCACAAATAAACATTTGATTTGAATAGCTAATGTTGTTTATTTAAACTTTCCATCCTACTGAAACGACTGGACCGCACTCGACAAAATTGTGTGGAAAAGGGAGAATGAGGCCTTTGCCCTGCTCTGACAACAATATTTGTTAAACACATAAAGGGTCTCACGGCTAAATGATTACATGTCCGAGACTCCCTCCGTGCCTCTAAAAGAAAATTAAGGTGTTAGTATCCACTGTCTTTCAGATCCTTGACAGTCGTTACAGGTAGTCAGAAGCCCAAAAATCAGTTAACCAGTCTCACCAACGGCTATCGTGTTACCCAGGAACTATTTTGTGGAGGTTAGATAGGTTGTCGCTCCATGTTAAATACTGGTATTCAGCTGCATCCGGTTAGACTCGAAGCTGACCCCAACATAGTTGGGAAAAAGCTAGGCAGTCTGACTTTGTTAAACACGAAAGCATTACTAAACTGATCCTTACAGAACGGATCGTAGTGGAAATCGGGAAAGCAAAAAGCTTTGGATCATTTTTACCTACCTATAATGTAAGCCCTGACACACAATGGCCCAAATTAAACTTCATTAATAAATCAATAGGTAGAGATAGTATTTATAAACAAAGTGATCCCCGTCACAAAGTAATTAAGTGCACTGCATATCAAAAGGTCATCGTCAATATACGTCGGAAGCTCATCGTCAATATACGTCGGAAGCGAGCTAAGTGACGTTAAAAGGTGATTCTCGCTGTTTGAAAGCGAAAATGAGAGGTGACGTATTTTGTTAAATGTTAACGTTAGTATACATGTGAAATTTAAAACTTACGCCAACTCGAAATAGGAGGTTCAGTAACTGTTACATAATCATTATAAATTGTTATTTTCGAAATCTAAATTCTTGAAAAAAAAAAACGTGTATTTATCGTCTTAGTGCAAACTAAGGGCCGGTTCCGTTGCCGGTGAATCCTTGGTTAACTCGACCAATTGTTATAAATAGTAACTAATGGTCAACTGGGTCAACTAATATCTAGTTAATTATTTCACAATTCAAAGACAAGCAATTGATCAAAAACATATTTTGCCAATATTTAACCATTAGTTACTATTTTTAACAATCCGTTAAGTAGACACGAATTTATCGTCGTTCCAGTGGAAAAAAAACATATTCTTTAAAAAAAACAAATAAGAAAATAAAAGTATCAATTTTAGCGCTCGCCCGATAGTAAAATAATCCGATAGTAAAATAACCCGATAGTAAAATAACCCAATAATAAAAATAAAAATAAATAAAAAAATAAAATTCATTTAATTCAGACCAATTTGCATGTCCATATGAGGTTAGTATTATGGAACTTAAAAACTATGTTAGTAAGACTAATTATAATTCAAAAATCCGAATGTCAATAGGTACCAATAATATCAATGTCACAATTAAAAATTAAAACAAATTCATAAATTATTACAACCTTTTCAAGTATTCCTACCTATATGCAGTTTTATAAACCTATCCCACACTGCTGACTCTGGACTTTCAGCGATCATCTTTAGGATTCCGTTGCCACTACTCCTAATTCGACGCATCAGTGAGGCTGACTTTTTGCGCATTATTGCGTAAAAGTCATCCACACCCGCGTCTGCAAACATCCCCGAGGCACTGCAGAATCGAGGAAGTCGCACCAGAACCCTAAAGGCGTTGTTGAACTGAACCCTAAGGGCATTGTAGGCCCGCTGCGTGTAGTTGGCCCACAGGGCGCTGGTATAGAAGCTTTGACAGTAGGCTCTAAACAAAGTTATCTTTACCTGTACTGTGCACCTTGCAAACCTGTGCACCAACATGTTCGCGCGCACCGACAATGCCCTCCGCTCGCGCTCTATATCTGCGTCATCATTTAAGGTCTCACTTACAAAGTGCCCCAAATACTTAAACTGGGAGACACGACTCAAAGATACTCCGTTTAAGTAGACAGGTGGTATATGATCAGGTTCTTTGTTTTTACCTCTGATAACCATATACTCACTCTTTTTATCATTGTACTTTAAGCCGTGGTCCCCCGCATATGACTCACAGATACTGAGCAGCTTTCTCAGTCCACCAACAGATGGACTCAGCAACACCATGTCGTCCGCGTAACTGATATTATTCACGCAAACGTTATCTATATGACACCCGACATGGCTGTTGCTGAGCTCTTCAATCAGCTGATTAATATAGAGATTAAAAAGTCTTGGAGAGGTTAGTCCACCCTGCCTCACTCCACATTCTAATGAATATTCGTCGGAATACACATTTCCCCACTTGACCCTATTTTTCTGGTGACTGTACCAGAAGGAGAAAATATTTATAAGTTCGGCGGGAACCCCAATCTCCCCAAGCTTAGCCCAGAGCTTATTATAATTGACTAGGTCGAAAGCCTTCGATAGATCCAGAAAGCATGCGTAGATAGGCGTGCTTCTCTTCACATAATATGAGACCGTGTGCTTTACTGTCAAAATAGCACTCTCCGTTGACAAGCCCTCACGAAACCCAAACTGCGCATCATGCAAGGTGATATACTTGCTAAGCTGAGCATCTAGCAACCCATCGAAGACCTTCGCCATCACCGTAGCTAAAGAGATAGGTCTATAATTATTCTTATCCGACACGTCCCCCGTGGCATTCTTTGCTATAGGCACCACAACGGTTTCCGTCATTTCAGAGGGTAAATATGAGTGGCGTATGCAGAATGTAAATAACATAGCTAAAACTCTAAACACGTGATTACCCGCATGCTGTAAGTGCTCAATGCTGAGACCGTCATTGCCAGGCGATTTGCCTCTCTTCATGTTTAAGATGATATTTTTCACATTCTTGCTAGTAAAACCGATTGGTTTCCCCCGGGCAACCACGGCCTCACCATCTGCAGTCACAGCATCGGCAGGTAGGAGTGGCTCAACCTTAAAATGGTTCTTAAAAAGGTTAGCAATATCTTTGGGCTCACTACAACCACCCACACTCACTGGCAAGCCAACCCTACTATTTAACCTCCTCGTGGCCTTCCAGAAAGCACGAAAATTCTTACCTCTAATATGTGAGGCTAATACATCCATCCGAAGCTGGTCTTGATGGTTCTGACAATACTTAAGTCTAGATTTAAAGATTTTACGAGTGAGATACATGTCGTCATAAATAGGCCCGCTATCAGGTTTGCCCTGCATTACGTAGCTGTGATACGCCTGCCTAGCCCGACTATGTGCATCCCTCACATGTTTATTCCACCCCACCACACTTCTACCCCTTCTAATTTTTCTCACTCTCTTGCTTTGCATAGAAGCTTCACGCAGACTGTTTACAATGTCGTTGTATAGCTTGTCAATAATTGGTCTATGTTCAGCATTACTACAAAAACTGTCTGCACACTCACTCAACTCACTGGGAAAGTAAAGGTCCTTTAATTTAGCATTACATATGTCAGAATAAATGTCAATTTCGTCAGCTTCTCTATCACCCCAAATAACATCATTATTATACAAATTGTCACATACACACTTCTTTTTAATTATGTCTAGGTTACAATTAATTATTACAGGTAAGTGGTCAGACCAATACACTCCATAGTCAACACTAATACTGGTTATTGTTTGCCAAGCTGATTCCGTTGCTAAACAATGGTCCAACCAGCGCTTACATCCGTGAGCTTCACTATAGAATGTATGAGTACCTGACGACCTACCCAACATAGCAATGTCAGCACATATCCAATTATTATCATCGCAAAATTCAAGTAATTCGTCACAAAATGAAGAAGTAGGGTGAGCATTGAAATCACCTAGAATATATACAGATTCTACGTTACTTTGTTGTACAATAGCACTAATCTCTCCTAAACAGTTCGTAAATAATGTTAGATTGTCAGATTGGTCCGTAGGCATGTACACACATATAACTACAACTTCACAATTCATACCTGTTACCGCTCTAATCGCCGAAATACGATCACTCTCGCACTGCACCACCGACACACTTGTAAAAACACTTTTACGCCATAGGATAGCGACCCCTCCGAATAAATAACCGATAATAATAACCCGATAGTATTTTAGCGCTCGCCCGATAAACAATCCATTCATTGCAAAGTTCACAACATGAAGCAAGTTCGCAACACGTTGAGCCAGCCAGTCGTTTACCAAATTTTTTATGTTCCTCCGAAAAAAAAGGAGATAACAGATAATTATCAGCTATATTTTGTATTTCTCGAACAAAATATAGCTGAGGGGCAATTCTCGTAATTTTTACATTTTGACAAGTTTTTGACATTTGTTTGTCGCCGAGATGAGACTGCGACTCGATTTTGAACGTTTTAAATTACGAGAATTGGCCTTCTGATCTCTCAGCGAAAGTGTTGAAGGGCGGGCGTTTTGGGGCGTGTTTTGTAATTTTGAATAAATGACTTTTGATTTTGATTTCCGTGTCTCTCTCTCTCCCTGATGAAGTATTTTATAACGTTAAGTAGGTACTTTTCTATTTACAAACGAAACAAAGGTCACGACGCCTGAAGCGATTCCCAGCATCTCTTTGATTGTATAGATTACAATTCAATCAGCTAACAATGGGCGTATTTTCTTTCTTTCTTTATTAAATGTTAAAATCCTTGAAATCTCTCGACAAGAAATCGAAAGAGCTCGTGGCAAAATCAGACGATCTATTGAGGTAATTTATAAAGCTTTAAAGTAATAAGCAAACGGTAGGTATGTATAGGTAGGTATATAAGAGATTCTAAAGCGGTGTGTATTTGAACTGAAAAATGGACTCTTGAAACGTGGGTAGAGGAACTGAATGATTACGAAATGAGGTCGTAAAAAAATGGTGGGTGAGTAACGTCTCATGCAAGCAACCATATAGGTACATGGCCTTTTTAGTCTGTTTTACTTCTTGTTTCAAAGCATTTTGTTTTTTTTTACTATTTATTTTTTTTTAATTTGAAATGGCTTGCTCTTGACTCTAGTCAGAGGTGACAAAGACAAAGTTGACGATGGAGTGAGCTTACCCAGAAGATGTCTGTTCACTCTTACTTTGAAGAGATTCGGGTTGTATGCGCTCGGAAACGCAGACGCAGGTAGAGAGTTCCACTCTTTTGCTGTGCGCATTACAAAGGACATTTGAAAACGCTTAGTGCAAATTGGCGGATTATATAGGTACTATACAATCCTAGATTTAAATCTTGAACGAGAGATGCTTAACATCTAAAGCAAAATCATCTAACACTAGGAAACACTTAAATAAACGCCTGAATATTATTGCACTGTTGGATTTTCAACGCTAGTCTCGCCGCCAAAAATTGAAAATCCAGCAGCGCGCTTTAATTTAGGCACTCAATCATTTAGACATTCATCATCTTTTTTTATTCATTATTACATACACATAAAATTTATAACATTGTACCTCTAGATTTAGCTCTAATAGGGTTTTTTTTGTCGAGTGACTTAACTCAAGTAACGCATTTTCCTTATCGAGTGAGAACAAGATAGTACGTTGGTTACATTATGCCCTAGGGATGACATCGATAGGGAAATTGCGGGTAGTCACCGCCGCCGTGACAGTTACCTCACAAAAGCAAATAGATGTTCTGTTGATGTCAATACAAATGGAAGTTGAGAAACTATTTTAAAGCAGATTGTAGAACATTGTAGCCATCTTATCTAAGGCTATGAATTTACAACAGTGATCGGAGCAAAGGCACAACCAGCTGCTCGATTATAAAACCAAAACCGAAACCAGAACTTTGATAAGAATGTTAACAATCCTTTCTTTAAAAACGTATTTTTTTATATTTGTGAAAATGAAAACCAGCAATCCTAAGGCCCTTTATACACGACACGGTACGGCGTATAAACCGTGCAGTAGGAAAAACATGTCCAAGCACAAGCATGTACAAGCTTCCATAGTGATCCATACAACTCTGATGACCGTGCCTACGCACGGCATATAAACCGCGCCGCGCCGTGGAAAGAAACGTCAGTCAACAAGTTTCCATAGTCTGACGACCGTGCCTACACACGGCAAATATACCGTAGTTTTTCACGACAAGAAACACGTGACCTAAAAGTATTTTTACAAAATCCGACAGGGTATAATTTAAAGACAACATATTGCATCATTCTATAACTACACCTACCCCTATCATGGATGTGTCTTTGAACTGTGACAATAAATCATATTTCTTCCTTCTTCCAATCCCCCCGCTATTTGACAAATAACACGTGGATGTAACACCTACACTATCTACTGAAGCTACCTTCCTGCCGTATATCGTCGACACGGTCCACTTTTGGCACGTGCCTCTACCGGAGATGACAGGCTTTCTGACGAGCGCACTATGGGACCAAACGGTATTTTCCATCTCAAAAATGGTTTTGACGAAAGTCGTAAATTTATAGATTTCTTTATGGTTTTATACTCTCAAAGGATGGAACTTACGAATAAATTACAAAAAAATATAAATAACTTAGTTTTACGTTTATAAAATGAACCTCAAACATTGGATACAAATATTTTCATGCCAATTAAATGACCGTTAAGGAAGTTCAACACAAAATTATTCGGAAGTTTTCCAAGGAAGCATGTAAGTGTTATACATCATTAGATAGCTTAGAATGTACACTTTGCAACCACGTTCGGATTTTGTAAAAAAACATTTTTGTTTAATTTTTAAATATTTTTTTAGTGAAGTAAAGAAAATTTCGTTTTTGTTTATTTCAATTGGAGTTTTCTTTGTTGCCGAAAGCTGCCGGTGTCAAGTTAATCACTCTATTAGAGACCTTATCTATTCAGTAGTATGAGGATTAAAAAAAAACTTGCGCGTTTTTTGCGCCAGTGGTGATTAGAAGCAATAATGTCAATCGGGGGAAAATAAAAAAATCCCCGAAAATTACGGTTCTTCTTTTAATAAATATTTTGATGTCTATCTTGTTTCTTTTCCATTTCTATGATAGAATAACATTAACAAATTAATATACTACTATTATATTTGACAGAATCTTCCCATGGCACTTTTGTTTGCGGTGATCACCTTAACCACAAGTTAGTATGATAAACTATATTGCTGTGGAAGTTCTATTTATATGTTGTGGTAATTAATTACAATCACCTATCCTCCATACCTCCATATTTCTTACAATTTAGGTTTTGAGAAGTGGTCTGCAACAACTCCAGAAAACACGCAATATAAAGAAGACAAGAAAAAATATGTCCAAAAACGTTTCCGAGAAGTGCTTGGTTTGCACATTGATAAACCACGTCAAGGTTCCGGTAATAGCAATGACTGAGATTTTTCCAAAATTATCAATGTTCTGCAGAGATAACCGGAATTGATGAATAATTAATCAAGAGATTATATGTAATTCCTCAAACTATGTCATCGGGATTCCGCATAAACGCAGAAAAATTCGGCCAGTAACTATACATTGATAACCACGGAATTTGTGAGCAAATATAACTGGTACTACATGCCATCTTCGGTCCATAAAGTACTTATACATGGTGCTAAAATAATAGAGCATTATGCAGTTTTGCCTATAGGACAATTATCCGAAGATGCCCAGGAAGCCCGAAATAAAGATTACAAGAAATGTAGGTTACATCACGCTAGGAAGTGTTTCAGATCAGCAACAAACGAAGACGTTCTGCATATTTTGTTATATACATCTGATCTTTATATATCTAGCTTAAATAAAACAAGTTTTGTAATATCCAAAGAATTGTTTGACGAAGCTAAAGAATTGTTGGAAATAGAAAGTGATGAATAGGATAAGCGCAAAAAAAAAAAAAATTTTATCATGTAACTGTTTGTTTAATAATAATAATTTAGTTTTAAACTTATTTTAAGCAAAAGTGTAAATTTTATTGCTATTTTAATATAACTGTATAATTTTTTGTATGAAATTTCGTATAACTTTATCTTTGTCATTTTTTTACGAAAAATATATAATATTTTAAATGATGATGTTTAATTTCTTTTATTGCCTCGATATTCACAAATACGTGAAAAAAATTTCAAGGAGAAAAATAAAAAAACAACAGAGTTATCGATTTTTGAGATGGAAAATACCGATTGGTCCCATAGTGGAGCGCTCCGACACGGAAAACTTTGCACGTTAGCATCGTTATCACGCACGTGTATTTTTGGCTTACAGTGATGTTCTGATCAGGATTTAGGTCGGGTTGCATCATTTTGTGTTAATGAAGATTTGTGTTCATTTTGGTAGGTATATACAACATTAGTTTTTGTTTGTACTAAACCCGAAAAGCGGTCACTTTCACTTTTTCAATGGGACCAACCTTGAAATCGCGAAAAAAAATCAGCTTTTCCATTCCATACATTTGTGTTCACTTAAATCGACAAAATGTAAGGAACAGCTGATTTTTTTTTCGCGATTTCAAGGTTGGTCCCATAGAAAAAGTTGTTCAAAATGATGAGTACAATGACCCCTTTTCGGGTTTAGTATAATTATACTGTTTGATCTAATTAATGTTGCAGTACTTAATTATGTTTAAGTGCCTCGCAGACAAAGCTACAAATGTACATGTTCAATCAAATAATGAGTTGATTGTTTTCGGTGTGGCATTAAAGGTTAGTTTAGACCAAACTTGCCGATGCTTATTCTGTTCCCTCTCTCTTGACTCTGGATTTGTATACCATTTTCTATCAGGCCTACACTATCCTTCCATACTTATTAACACTATAATTTTAAAAACATTGTAAAACCCAATTATTTTTATAAGAGTAACCGTGAAGTTTCTTGCCAGCTCTTCTCCATAGGAAACGATCAATTGGAATTTCGAAATAGGGTTTTAAGTTGTATTTATTGTTTACCTTGATTTTGTAGCTTCTGACGTTTCATAAGTGCCCATGTAGGTTTATGTGAAATAAAATATTTTGATTTTGATTTTGACTCTACGAAATTCTTTTTATGTTAACAGGGATAGAGTATTCTTTGATTATTTCCTAGGTCTATCCATACCAAAATATCAAGAATATCAGGAAAAGAATGCGGTAATGCGGTAGCATTCTTTTCCTGATATTCTTCTCTTGTGCTGCCCTGCATCTATGTTCGTTTTAACCCACCATACAAATCGAAACAAACACAAATAACTATTAACCGCATCACAGCCTTTCCTGCATAATATCCTAGTTTACCTCAAGCTCAACTCCAAGGCTGTTACAAACCACATATTTATACAAACAGTAAGGGCGTTCTAAGGAGATTTATTACGCGAAAACCCTCCATGCAGAGACACACGCTGCCATTCAGCGAGTGAATGCTTGCATTAGCATAATGAGAACTGCTGAGACTCTTAAAACAGATTTCAAGTGTTGTGTGTATCTAAACATTCGCGGGAGGAACTCCTTTTGCTACGTGTTCTATCTTTTGTCAATCATTTCATTCAAAATACTGAAAATGTATTTGCATAAGCAAGCATTTTGGGCACCCAATGAGTTCAAAATCAAAAGTAATTTATTCAATTTAGGCTAAGAATCAGCACTTTTCGAACGTCGAAATTACATAAGACAGTAGTCCCCCAAAACGCCCGCCCTTCACCACTTCCTAGAGCTTTCGCTGGGAAGAAGAAGTGGCGCAACAAACTCCCCAGTAGTACAGCTGTCTGTTCAGTTAAAAAAACTAGATTCTACACAATAGTAGGTATGCAAAGTAATTAACATTACGAGACAGAACATTAAATTAAATTATTTGCCATTATGTCAGCTATCCACGCCAATATACCAACAAATGAATACAATAAAAACTATAGTCGATTTTGGGTCGCACTTTTAAGACCTTTATTAACACCATGAGCTGGTTATTGATCAGTGAATTTAACTTAATTTAATTTTTTATATATCGTGTTGTGTTAGGTTCAAACCGCAATCAAATGAAACTATTAAGTTCTTTGAATTTAATTTCGTAGATAAAGTTATCGAATAACTTTTATAATATATTGACGAGCGTTACGTGGAAACATCAATTCTCTCCATATAGCAAATTATTGTTAACGAAGGTTTTAAGTATTTCTCTTCATTTATATATAACAAGACTGTCAACGCGTGTCGCTTTGTGCTGGGAAATGAGCGTTAAGAAAATGATAATATGAGAATGTATCTTTGTCGTACACGACAATAAACATTTGCGGTGATTTAACTTTCTTTACGCACAAATAAATACTTACGTTTATTCTGTAGCTTTAGCAAATGGGGATGGATTAAATGAGGGATGATGTGATAAGGCAACGTTGCGGTTTAAAAGAAAATGTACTTATAAAAAAAAAACAAAAGCATGGTCACGATTTGGTCATATTGAGAGGATGAATGAAAGGCGGCTAACAAAAGGTATTTACAAGGCAGATGTGAACAGAAACGCTTTAAAAGGAAATATAGTGACCTTACTGGTGATGTTCGTCAGAACGGTCAGGTGCGTAGTACTTGCAACGGGCGTGCGTGTATGACTAGATGTATGAGAACATAAACGAGGGAAAAGGAGTATGTTCTATGTTATGGGTTTGGTTTCCGCACTTAGTCCTTCAGTGGACCATTGTGCGTGGGGAAAAGGAGTATTTAAGGATCATAATTAACAGGTTCTGTAGTTCCTGCCTACTCCCATGAGGAGAAGGTGTGTGCTTATTTATTGGGACTATTCAGATAACTAGCAAATCCGTCCTACTTCAAGGTATAGATATAAATACATTATAATAATTATCGTTTATTGCGGAGCACACATAAAAATATCCACAATCCATATAGTATTAGTAACAACGACTTAAAAACTATGTATAGTAAAACTTACAAACTAACCTAACGACTACTTGGCTCAACACATGTTGGCACGTGCCTCTGCACCCAGTGCCTAATAAAGGGGCTGGCCGCTTTGTCACACAATGTCTTTAGGATGCTGTTGGAGCCTCCGCGCAACCTACCCATTATTGACGCCGCCCTCTTTCAACTTCAGACAGCTGTGCTGCTGGGAAGTTTGTTGCGCCACTTCTTCTCCCCAGCGAAAGCACTAGGAAGTGGTGAAGGGCGGGCGTTTTGGGGGACTGACTTTTGTAATTTTGACGTTTGAAAAGTGCTGATTCTCAGCCTAGTACTACTACCTAGGTTTCACTCCAAAAAGGCCGTTTCAAAATTAAACAAATAGTTCTAAGCAGGGTTCGGAAACCGGTTGAGATTCTTAACCGGTTACGGTCATTGACCCCAAACCGAAATGGATTTAGGTTAAGGTTTGCACTTTACCGGTTTTTCATGAATTTTGGTTTTGATAGTGGAAATTAACCGGTTAAAACCAAGTTTGAACCCCCCCTTCCGGCCCCCGCCACTCTCGCGAGCACGTTCTGGACGTTGCGATATCATTTAGTCACAAAATTTTATTACGGAATTAACCGGTTAATTTGGGTGTCACAACCGTTTGTGCTTAAGTAACCGGTAACCTTTATCATTTGGGTTTCATTAGAACAGTTCACTTGTTTAACCGGTTAATGAAGGAACGATATATTTATCGGTACTTAATCGAAATTAACCGCTCTTTTTAAACCGGTTCAGAGCCCTGGTTCTAAGCCAATTGATTTCAACTCATTAATAAAAGAACAAAGGCTCTTCCTAATATGTTTAAATTTTCAACCAGCTATAGCAGGCAGGTCATTAATTTAGTGATAAAAATTCTGGCCGCGTGTACCTGGCCGGTGGATGTGAACACCTGTCGCTTGGTACGCCTTCTGACGGGTAGCACGGACACATCGTGGGTAGGTAGTGCGGGACAAATACTATATCTATCTGGTGGTTAGCACATATTGAATGAATGTTGGACATAGTATTGCCGATATGTGGGATGTAAGGTGTTGCTTATGATGTGAAGAATTACTTTCCTGTAATGTACGCAGTATCTTGATCAAACTCGGAGTATTTTTATGAACGCTCGCATTCTAATCTGTCTCAATCTCTCAAAAAAACCTCTAATTTACCTACATTTTGACAATGACATTGATGTTCGCTGAAATGACATTGCTACTTGAATTTAAACGATTTTAGGGTTCCGTACCCAAAGACCCTATTACTAAGACTCCACTGTCCGTCTGTCTGTCTGTCACCAGGCTGTATCTCATGAACCGTGATAGCTAGACAGTTGAAATTTTCACAGATGATGTATTTCTGTTGCCGCTATAACAACAAATACTAAAAACAATAAAATAAATATTTAAGTGGGACTCCCATACAACAAACGTATTTTTTTTCGGCGTTTTTGCCTTGTGGTACGGAACCCTTCGTGTGCGAGTCCGACTCACACTTGACTAGTTTTTTAAGTACGAGAATTGGCCTTCGGTCTATGGGTCCGTTCTGATTTTAGATAAAAGTATATCTTATTATTTTGACAGTGAAACATGTCAGACTTTAGTTAATATCATGGACTTCAGTAAATCAGTATCTGATCTATATCTAGGTACTATTTAATTGAAGAGCATTATCCCTCTATGTCAAAGGATATAGAGGGTTTTTAAAGAATGTCCAAAAGGAAGAAATAGGTAGGTACCTATCCTATTCCTAAATCTGCGCTAGGTTTTATATACCGACTCCTGAAACACTAAGCTTTTACACAAAACGGATATCACAAAGCGGAATACAAGCTAACAATAAAACAAATCAACGTACGCAGGTATGAGGAAAGTCTGATAATGTAATTAAATTAACAATTTAATTTTGTGGCCTGCCAACTATCCTTATCAAGGGATCAAATCTGACATTTTAATAAAAGCTATCGCGTCGTTGGGGAATATTGTATTTTAGTTTTAATAAAATTGCCAACAAAATTAAATCATTTGACATTACTTCTAACAAAATTAATGAAAGCTCATCTGAACAGCATCACGTAAATAGATGTTGATGGAAACATTTCTCATAAAATAATGATTTTGTTATGTTCCAAATAATAGCGACATAATGTCTCGTATTATTATTAGCTAGTTTATTCACGTTCAAGGGAATAATATACAATTTATGCCATCACGATACATTGATGTCAGATCATTGCATATAACCAGCCTATAATGTTCACACTCCTGGGACTCAGGACTGTTGTCTTCAAGAGGGAGTAAGCTGTAATTTACCACGCGGGCCCAGTACGGGTTGGAAGATATCACATGTCTTCGAATTTTTGGTGCTAGGACATACTGCTTTCGGGTTTCCTCATGGTGTTTACTTTCACCGTTTTGAGAGCAGTGCTGATGAAATTATTTACACAAAGTAAAGCGCCCACCTGGGACTGAAGTCAAGGCCGTCACCACTGGACCACCACTACTCTAGACATAACTACTAGTCAGACACTATCAGTCTATTAAGAGTCTAATGTTATGCTCAGTATCAGACTAAATAATATTATTACACTAGCTGACCCGGCTCGTACCTACACCTCAAGGTTTTTTTTTTTGTTATTTTTTCCCATGTTTTAATAATTAGGAACCCTCACGGGCGTCCCCAGAATACCCACCAAAGTTTCATCACAATTTGACCACTGGTTTCGGAACGCATAGAGGACAAACATACAAACACTGATTTTTATATAAAGATTAATTGTATGACAAGAAGCATTTGACAGACTGATGATATTATTACAACGATATTAAGTACCTATTAGGCAATTTGCACACACTTGCAACTCGCTCAACAGATTACAAATAGCTTGATTAAATCAAGCTTGCATTGCTTGCATACTAACAGATTGATTACCATAACTGCATTCAGATCAAGATGACAATATTGCATTGTAACGAGGATCCGAGTCGATTCCGGACAAATGAGACTATCTTGTTCCTTGCTGGTATTCATTGAAAAATCAAATCTCTTTGATTATACCTACGTAGTGCAGCGAAAAAAAGAAAAACACGGACTGTCTTCGCCATATTACGATTCATAATGTTATCCTTTTATGATTCTCCAAAGTGGCCTTTTTAGGCCCCTAGATACCTTACTTAGTATTGGCGACTTGGGTCAACATAGATAGGTTAAAATAATTGTTCTTGAATTTACCTTGAATATCTACATCAAAGTAGAAAAACAGCCAGAACAGAAGTAGAGAAGGAAAAGACATATTGCGCCGACCCCAAATAAATTGGGATATGGGCAGGATAATGCTGATTTACTTCAAAATAAACCATTTCAGAATTTACAATCTAGTAATAATTTGAAGGGTCCCTGGTCAAAAAATAACAGCCGCACAGGTCGACCGATCAGGTTAAGCTACGCTTGCCGCGGTTGGTCTGTGAATGGGTGACCATCTTTACATACCGAGACCCCTCCGTGCCTCGGAAAGCACGTTAATCCGTTGATCCCGGCTGTCATTCGTGGATCTTTGACAGTCGTTACGGGTCGTCAGAAGCCCGACCACCAGTCTTACTAAGGGGATACCCCTGTATTACCCAGTAACGGGGTTGTGGAGGTCAGAAAGGCAGTTGCTCCATGTAAAATATTGGTATTCAGCTGCATCCGGTTATACTGGAAGCCGACCCCAACATAGTTGGGAAAAGGCTAGGCAGATGATGACAATCTAATAATAATTTCATCCACGAAGTACGTTGCTAAATTAAACGAAATGTATTATGATCTCGTACTACAGCCGTAATTCTACTTAATCCCACTAAAAGGGTACAATCTGGCCATGGGTAACAAAGGCAAGGAAAATTAGAGGTCGCCCTTCATACCCTTTTTGGTATAAAGAGAGCTCGGACTACGAATTTGTTAACTGATGCGATGACTAGGATATTATTTGAACAGCAGGTGCATTATTATGTAACTTTAAATACAGGGTGGCATGGGACATTGAAGCGTGTAAATGTTCATCGGCTGTTAAAGAAAAAATTGCTGTGTAGTAAGTACATCATGACTACGTTTGGACTTTTCCGTGAAAAGGTATTTATTTTTAGATAACCGACCCAAAATTTCTAAGCTTAGGAGTCTAGAATCATGTGCTGAATTCATGGTTATAGCTTGCGCATCAATGCCCTTGCCAAACTCAAACTCAAAGCATTTATATCAATTAAACCATTTACAGGTACTTTTGAACTGTCAAGAAGTCGGTCAGTCAGAAAATATGAAGCTAGTTGCCCATTCCAATGCGTAGGTACCTATGGAGAAGAACGGGCAAGAAACTCCATGGACACTCTTTTAAATTATATTTATACAAAAATATTAGTTACATCATTAATGTTGAATTTATAATTATATGTGAGAACGATGTAAAAAACAGGTAGGTACGCGTTAAAAGCATTGTAGCAAGCATGGTAGGTCAGCACATGGTAGCTGACCTACCATGTGTAATAGATCTCTGAGAATCTGTCCGAACTGTAATAGAGCTGCGCCTTTGATAAAACAAAGTTAAGTAATGATTAACGTCTGCTTAACCATATATTTTTGACGTTTAAACGTCTCTTCACATTAAGCAACGTTTATAAATAAACTCCCATGTGTTTTTGCGACGACACTCAACGCATGCGCGCCAAATCGAGTGCTGATTTACACAAACAGAGTATAGACCCTTCCGCTGCTGCTGTTCCTGGCAGCGGAAGCAAAGCCCTGACGGAATGGTTGCAGAGAAACGGTAGGAAGAGCGTTGGCAGACCAATAGCCAGGTGGGGGAACGACCTGCAGAAGATCGCGGGGAATACCTGGATGACACTCGTACAGATTCGTGGGGCAATTGCGTAACATACATTCAGTAGGGATGGCTTTCATTTTGACAGTTCATCAATATTCATTGCGTTATTTACGCTATTGACAGCAGACAAATTTTTCGATCATATTACATATTATTACTAGCTGACCCCAAAAACGTTATTTGCAAAAATAAATAGGTAGCCTACGAAGTACGACCTATTCTCAGACCTACCTAAATAAACACAAAAAAATTCATAAAAATTGGTCAAGCCGTTTCGAAGGAGTTCGATAACAAACACTGTGATACGAGATTTTTATATTAGACTAGCTGCGCCCCGCGGTTTCATCCGCGTTAATGTCGATCCCGTGGGAATATCGAGATAAAAACTATCCTATGTCCATCTCCGGGATGCAATCTATCCCTCTGCGCCAAATTTTATCGAAATCCGTTCAGTGGTTTAGGCGTGAAAAGGTAACATACAGACAGACAGAGTTACTTTCGAATTTATAATATTAGTATGGATAATATCAGTGTTACGGACTGAAATTGCTTTGAATTTCAATAATAAATTCAGTATTGAATGCCTTCGACACAATATCATTATATCCTCTAGTAGATACTCCTTTAAAATGAAGGATATCATTTATAATTTCTGGCAAACGGCATTGGGATACGAATAATATTTTTCATTGTGGCCAGGACTCTCAGAATCGACCTATTTTTGATTCAACATTAAACATTAATGAAAAAGCTCATATTGCTTTTATTTGGTTTGTATATCAAACAATATAAAAAGATGTCGTTGTAACAAATTAATTCTGTTGGGGATATTTCCATTCTTATTAAATATTTCGTAGAATCTGTAATTTATGGATAAATCATCAATGGAATAAAAAGACGCTGAGAAATAATTTTCATAGGTATTATATTATATTATTATATTTTATCGCATCAGGGTTATTTCCACATTATTACCCAATGTACCTACCAAAATAAACTATTTAACTTTTGCAAGATACATAATCATAATCATTATGATAAAGTTAATCATGATTTGTCAAAACATGGTAGGTACAGTCAACAAAAGAGATAAGTATGCAGGATCGTCGGATATAGTTGAAGTTTAGTAAGAAACCGATGGATGTTCTCGAATAAAATTTTATTTCATTAATAGAAAACAAACAGCTCATTTATCAAATTAAATTTCAGTCGACAATATCCATCGGTTTCTTACTAAACTTCAACTACACACATCAAAAGTGTCTAGGGATCAAGCATTTTTATGCGGATTTCTTGAGATTGAGATGTGGCTTTGTAATAAATTTATGATTTTATAAATTTATATGGATCCTTTTTGGTGCATTTCATAATTTGAATCAGGAACTGTGAATCAAATTCGAGTAAAAGATGAAAATCAGCTGTCAATATTTTCCCTATAAAAACATACAACGCATTGAAGACATTATTAGTGCTACTGTTTCCCTACTACTGATTAAAACCAACGTTATTATGGAGCGGCGACGTCATTTAAGCAGGGAAGAAATGCTCAGAGCCGTGGGAATGATAGAAGCTGGTTCCCGGCAACGTACTGTGGCTTTAGCTCTGAATACAAGTCAGAGTGTTATCAGTCGACTTTGGACACGTTACCGAAGCACTGGTACCGTGGCTGAGCGCCATGGAGGACGGTATCGCTGCACCATATGGAGACAAGACCGATACATTCAAATCTTAACTCGAAGAGCTCCAACAATAACCGCCATGATGTTAGCCGTGAGGCTTCATCGCTCTTCAGGGAACTTAATTAGCGACCAAACAGTCAGAAACCGCTTGCATGAAGTGAACCTTCATTCCCGAAGACCGCTACGGGTACCACCTATAGCAATGCACAATCGTAGGATTCGATATCAATGGGCTCTTGAACACAGAAATTGGGCAGAAGAACAATGGCGTTTCGTGTGTTTTTCTGATGAGTCTCGTTTTGGTATGAGACCGGATACAAGACGTATACGACACTGGAGAACCCCTGGACGCCAACAGCGATTAAAATCCTGCCAGGAAGTCCATCCTTATAGTGGTGGAACCATCATGGTATGGGCGGGTATTTGGATCGGCGGAAGAACTGAGTTGATTTGGATCAGAGGCAACCTCAACGCTCAAATTTATGCTGAGACGATTGTATCAGACGTCATCGTTCCTCTACAAGTGCAAATCGGTCCCTTATTTCAGTTAATGCATGATAATGCACGACCGCACACCGCAAGAGTTGTAAGACAGACTCTCGCCGCAGCTAACATCAATGTCCTGCCCTGGCCTGCTCAGTCGCCAGACTTGAACCCGATTGAGCATGCATGGGATATGCTACAGAGAAGAGCTCTGCCGAATATGGAGGGTATCCAGTCGCAAGAAGACCTTTTTTTGTTGTTGCAACGAACATGGGCGGCCATTCCACAGCGTGATTTGGATGAACTCATTTTGAGTATGCCAAACCGATGTTCTTGTGTTGTTAGTGTTCGCGGTAGAAACACGGATTATTAATTGTTTAAGTTACCCAATAAAATTTTAAAGAAAACTGTTATTTCAGTCTTTTTTTCGAATTTTTGTGTGTGGTTCAAATGTCAAAAATCCCTTTATTAGGAAAATGGTAAATTTCTTTATTAATGCAAAGGTGACTTGGTTTATCGTTACTGTGACAAACGAAAACACTTTATTTGATGAATCCTTAAAGAAAATTTTAATTAATATCAATCAGGAGAAAAGTTATTGCAAAAATATACGTTGATCCCTAGACACTTTTGATGTGTGTATATCCGACGATCCTGCATACTAATCTCTTTTGTTGACTGTAAAGTCACGAGCATAAGTATGTATACACTTGGCTTTATTCAAAGACGATTTTATCCTTTAGTTTTGAATGAAATTTTATGTTATTACGAACATAGTATTTTCGAACCCATAGGTTTATGTAAAGTGTCGTATTTCAACTTTGCATTCGTTATTTCACGAAAAAATCGCAATTGAAAGTTGCCAAGTGTTGACATATTAGTGCTCGTGACTGTACATTAGTAGGGGGCCCGAAGAATTTTTGAGCAAGCTTAAGCAGGGTGAAAAGTTGATAACTGAGTAGGTGCGGCATGAGAAGAGAACGCCGAGAATATAAATTTAAAGTTTCGTATAGGAGCCTTGTGGTCAGGATTCCACTTTCAGATTTCAAAAATGGTAAAAAGTAAAGTGATTTTCAGAACCGTTGATTTTGATATAATCGTGTGCAGCCTCTACTAACCCATATATTTACTTTTAAATAGGCAAATCTGATGAAGAAATTGTGGGCTTTCCCTAAATCTGACGACTTTCAAAACTCATTGGACAATTTTAAAAGGATATTCAGGGAGAATAAAAGATATTCTGTGCAAGTCCAATAGTGTTACATGCCCTGATAGTTTAAATATGAATATCATAGTTAGGCTTTCCTTAAATCTGACGACTTTCAAAACTCATTGGACAATTTTAAAAGGATATTCAGGGAGAATAAAAGATATTCTGTGGAAGTCCAATAGTGTTACATGCCCTGATAGTTTAAATATGAATATCATAGTTCGGCTTTCCTTAAATCTGACGACTTTCAAAACTCATTGGACAATTTTAAAAGGATATTCAGGGAGAATAAAAGATATTCTGTGCAAGTTCAATAGTGTTACATGCCCTGATAGTTTAAATATGAATATCTGACGGATTGATGGAGCTTTTTGGCAAAATGACTAAATGTCAACCGAGTAGCTTTGATTGCTATTTGAATTTGAAGCTGACCCTTTTGTGAAGATTTGTCGGAATTCAGAAGTTTGAAAATATCCAACACTAATGATTAAAAGTTAAGTAACAACATCGTCGATGTACAGTCACGAGCATAAGTATTTTCTCCTTTATTTTTTAATGAAATTTTATGTTATTACGAACATAGTATTTGCGAACCCAAAGGTTTATGTAAAGTGTCGTATTTCAACGTTGCATTCGTCATTTCACGAAAAAATCGCAATTGAAAGTTGCCAAGTGTTCACATATTTGTGCTCGTGACTGTACACCATAATCAAAATTTTACTAAGACACTAAGCAAACCAGTTATTTGAAAAACATCCTCATCTTATGAACTATCCAGGTTTAGTCACTGATCTCATCACATTCTACCACTTGTGGAGTGCAAATATTATGTACAGACGCCGCCAGCACATCAAGTTACTACAATCTGTCAGATTTCTTTAATAGATTTTCGACTTTATTGCTAAAGCATAAGGTTCGAGGTTGATTGGGAAAATCTGACAGTTTCGGGTAGGTTGACCTGCTGGCGTCTGTACATATATTTACACGAGGACAGAGATTATTAGATCAGCATTTGAGGCATGTCAACTAAAAATAATAATATCATAAATTAATTTCATTTCATAAATTAATTACGGTTTTTTGGGTTGCCGCCAATTACCCATTGCTATACCTAATTACATACAAAAACCCAAACGTTCTCAAATGCAAAGCATTTAAACTCGTTTAAATATATCATAATATAACAAAGCTCACAATGTTTACCAGACGCTCATAAAGAAATGGAACAATTTCAATGCAAAGTAACGGTTGATTTACGAGTTCTAAAGCCCCCATTCAGACCCCCATTCAGGCATTTACCAATGGTAGGTATTTGCATGACAAACATTTAAAACGAAGCGTTTAAACCTAAGATATTAAAGATGTTAACGGAGACTTAAGCTAGGTTTACAAAGGCAAAGTTTTCGCCAGTGAATTGGCAAGGTTTAGCCAAATCCCTTCGTGGAAGTCGGTGTTTGAATACTCCGAATATGAATTAGTGTGAGTTATTTTGGTTTTGAACTCGGCTTAAGGGTGTGAAGTATAAAATCTACGAATAAAATGTATTAATTTGTGCACTTGTGGATGTTTCTGACAATGCAACATAAATATTTTCAGTTTCGTGGGATTGATATTGTTGATTAGAGTAAAGAACGGATGTAGCATAGACCGACTATTCAATATAGCAACCTTGCAATGGGTCACCGGTCACGCACGTTCACGCACAGGTGTTAGGGAAAAAAGTATCACAACTTTAGAGTAAAGAAAATATAATAGAAGGCCATGTGCAACGAGCCTTAGGACGTTACGTCACAATAACAACTACAATGTAAACCAAGTATAATATCAAGAACACTCACGTCTTCGCCAATCTTTCCGCGCGAAAATATAACTTTTCCAACAGGCATTTTTGGCACAGGCAACTTGCTCTCCAGCCCCAGTTTGTACCACAGAGGCAAGCCATTTTTTGGCACTGCCCTTACAGGTTTCGGCACAGAATCGATCACTTTCTTCAATTCTGTAGGCTTCCTCAATGTCATTAACGTGATGTCGATGTTATCGAGATCTTCGACCGTAAGCTCCGTTAGCCTCGAGGAAGTCATTGTGGTTTTTTTTAAAACATTAATAAACAAAAAATAATTTAAGAAATAAGACGCGACGCGCCCGCTTTGCGGGCTAACCAAAAAAAAACTGACAGCTATTTAATGATGTTCTATTTTTGAATGTAATGCAATGTTGATTGGTTTTTAATTGCTTTTTCTAGACTGCCAGCTAGCGATGCTATCTGACATTTAGATAAAAAGAGTTTTTATTGTGGTTTAATATTAAAACCGGTACCTACTTTACGTTTTAAATCGCATCAAACATTGCAAGATATGATTTAATGATAAAGAATAGATTTTAGGCAAATAAACACATATATTTCCAGAATTGTGATTGTAGGTTTACATATGTATGAGTACATACTACCTAGTTTACATCCTAATGAGTACCTAATAATATAAATTGCTGCACGAGATAATACACATTTTGGATAATAATTACATTTTTGTTTACGTACACTTAGATTTTTTTGGTACTTATAGTACCTTCTGTATTATTTAGGGCTATTAGGGATCCGTGGCTAAATAATAACCGCACAAGTCGATCTTCCAGGTTAAGCAACGCTTGCCGAGGTCGTTTTGTGGATGGGTGTCCATCCATTACATAACGAGACCTCTCCGTGACTGGGAAAGCACGCTAAGGCGTTGGTCCCGGCTGTCATTCGTAGACCTTTGACTGAGTTTGACAGTCGTTACTCGAAGTCAGAAGCCGGAAAATAGGGGTACCGTGTTACCCAGTAACTGGGTAGTGGGGGTCAGATATGCAATTGCACTCAATGATACTTACTGATATTCAGGTGAATCCGGTTAGACTGAAAGCCGACCTCATCAAACTTGGGAAAAGGCTAGAAAGATTATGATTTAGTATCAAATAATAGACCCGTACGGCCGTACCTAAATATCACAGTGACACAAAACGCGATAGTTTTCAAAATAAACTAAGTTGTGCCAAGAAGCTAAGTTGAACAGTGGTATGTGTTGCCAAATGATCAACGTATGATACGTCCTTCAGTTTGACACTTGTTACTGCTGCCAGCTGCTTCATCCCGCAAATTAAACGGCCTACTTTACTTGACATAATTTTTAAAGCCAGGGGGGTTAACATCACCTCTTAAAGCAGGGCAGAAGTTGAACTGCACTACTTTTTTGTACGACGTCTTAGTACAAAAAAGTAGTGCAGTTCAACTTCTGCCCTGCTTTAAGAGGTGATGGTAGCCCCCTGGTATTTTGTATAATTTTAGGTGCACGCGTAGCATGTACTCTGTGGTAGACACATTGCTTTCTATACAAAGTGACATTTCTTATCTTCATTTTTGACATACCGCCATACAATCTGTTATTTTGTCTTTCGTTTCTAACGATCTTTGTTTTTGTGTCCTTTTTTATGTAGACTATTTCAGAAGAAAGTTTTCTATCCCAAACTGTCAAAATCACACTGACAACCGAAAGTTGGCTAAGGTAGTGAAGAGATTTTGTAATCGCTAAAGACAGTAGAAAACTTTCTAGTCCACGCCAGGGTGAATTTTTCAAGTGGGCGTGGATGGGCAAATCCGAAACTATGAGGAATAGCGAAAAGCACTCAAAGGAGTCACGGGCTCGATTTTGATGAAAACTAAAACTGCATCATTGGATTTTTGAAAAATCTATATTTCTAGCCAGGAACCGAACCCGTTGATTTTGATAAAAAAAAAAACTGTATTATTACACCACTCGATAGTGTCCCTAACAAGGATCTAATTCTGGGAAGTAATGACATACGGCAAACATAAGGAAAATGTTGGATTTTAATAAACTGCTTCTTATTTTAAAGTATTCATACCGACATTACAATACCTGTACCACAAAACACAGATAGTACAGAAATCAACCTACATATCGATTTCTTTCCTCAAAAGACCATTTCAGAGACCAATCTACATGGTTTTTCACATGATCTGACGAAGATTATGTCTGGACTTTATAAGAGACTGTGACCTCTGAGTTTGTTTCGGCCTTTCTTCTCAGAGTAGTCTTATAGGAAACGCCGAACTCATTTAGTTTTTTTAAATTGACGTGTAAAAGGTTTAGTACATACAAACCTACTTACAGAAATAAAATCATTTATTACCTATTATCATTTATCCATTTGAGCTGTGATGCCCATGTACATGATCCTGAAAGCCCTTTGCGTTGAAATTTTTTGTCGCTTATAAAAAAAAATTGCTATACATTCATTGTCGTTCATTTTGATCGCGTGGGTATTGCACTTTTGCAGGAAACAGCAGTTTTTTTTTTTTGATAACCGACGTGAAATGACTACGCTAGGAGGTCTTGAACCAAGTGCTGATTTCATGGTTACAGTTTGCGCGTCGATACCACTCTGTATACATAAATGGGAGGTTTCTCAAAAAATCAACCATATTACCCTCCCAATAGCAGTTGTGGCCATGTGGTAACCGCCGCGACTTTCGAGTTGTAGGTCGTAGGTTCGAACCTAGACAGGCGCTTTACTTTGTGTAAATTATTTCATCGCCACTGCTCTCAAAACATGTCCTAGAACCAACCACTCCCTCTCACCAAGAGGAGGCCTGTGTCCCAGCAGTGGGAACATTATAGGCTGATTATTTCCCTCCCAATAAACTTTATTATAAGTATTAACATGTTTTGGGACACAGAGGGCAGGATAGGAGGTGGAGCATGGTTTGTGACATAGCTCCGCAATCACACCCTTCTGCCGTTGCGTCAAGGTAGCCCCATTTTACCAGGTTGGACTTACATCTTCCCACTTGTGTCCGGAGACGGTTCAGAGATTTCCAAGTGGGCCACGGAAGGTTTTGGGAAAACAAGATTTAAAATACAGTCGTGCGAAGAAGAAGAAGAAGTATTAACAAATATTTTGTTAGAAAGCAAAATGTGTCACATCAAACTCAATAAAGCTACGTTCAGATATCCCACGGAAGGGAAATTAAAATTCCTGGAAAGTTCGAGGCGTACTGCGGCAAACGTAGGGTTACTGGGTAAACGTACCTACCTACATATACTACTGTGTTGGTAGGTACTAATTACCTACTTAGCATGTTTACAGAGAAGGTATTTTAAATTATTGTGGCTTTATTTATTTTTTATAGTTTGTTTTTAAGTTTAAAAGCAGATGTAAAGATTGTCTTCTATATTAAGGTGAGTGGGGGTAAGTCGGAATGGATTTTTGATCAGATAAACAGTGTTGATTTGAAACTGTTGTGAAACAAAGGGATTTAAGTCAAATTCATAAAATGATGTTTTGGGTAAAAAATGTATAGTCAACTTGTTTCTTTATTGTTGACAGCAATCTTTTTGAAACAATTTTTCATGAAAAAAACGTTAGTAAAATTGGTCTTATGAAAAAAAATATGTAAGGGAAAGATGAAACGCTGAAGGGGTAAGATTATGACTCTTTCTGTTGAAGGACACTGAACGACTGACTTTGTAGGACTGAAACGTGTTAATTATCAACAACAACAATAATAACTTAATCCAAGAATTGAAAAAAAACAGTCAAGAGGTGTCGTGGGATATGTTTGGAACGAAGTTGTTTTCGTTTTTGCACACTATAGAGCGATTATGAGCTAGACCGGAAAAAATGTAAAGTTTTGACCGTTACGAAACTTTTGTTATGTAAAAAAGTTGTTTTTTTATTGGAACTTCGTTTCAAAAATAAACAATTTAAATACTAATAATATACCTTCTTAAAGTCTATTCAAATTTATGGTACAAATTGATGTTATTTCAAGTTAAACAAATATCAACTTTATTTTAATGTTAAATGAGTTGATTTCAGAGTGACTAGCACTATTGAAAAAGTAATAAAAATGTTTGAAGTTGTAGCGTAAACTGAACTTTATGGAGTAGGATTTAAAGTAATTTTTCCATAAACTCATATTTGTTTACATTTTTGGCAAATCAATCGCGAATGCAGAATATAGTTTGCAACATTCCAACAGCAACCCTCCTACCTCAGACACCTTCCTCTGTTTAAGATTGCGCATTTTATTAACCAGTCTCTGTAATATGATGTTGAGATTAATTACACCTCATCATCTGCCTAGCCTTTTCCCAAATAAGTTGGGGTCGGCTACCAGTCTAACCGGATGCAGCTGAATACCAATATTTTACATAGAGCGACTGCTTATCTGACCTGCACAACCCAATTACTGGGTAATACGATACCCCTTGGTACCTTTCGGGCTTCTGACGACCCAAAACGACTGTCAATGATCCACGAATGACAGCCGGGACCAACGGCTTTACGTGCTTTCTGAGGCACGGAGGGGTCTTGTTATGTACAGATGATGTGTTAGATTATTCTATACACTTATACAAAAAAATACAAAATACAATTAAAGTGTCTGTTTGTAATGTCAAAATAATAGCTTTTTGAATGAAGCATGTGAAAGTGTATACGGTAGGTACTTATAACAAAAAACACAGTTTTTTTTTGTTGGTAAGTATGTCTGTTTTTCTGTTTGTTCCGGCTAATCTCCAAAACGGCTGGAATGATTTTGACCGGACTTTCACTGGTAGGTATATAGCTGATGTTACAAGGAAACTAAGGCTACATTTATTTTAGATAATAATTTAAATGAAACCCATGAAATTCCAAGATGTATGCGAAGGAAGTCGCGGGCACAGCTAGTATATAAATAAAAGATTTATGTCTCCGTCACACGCCTGTAGCACTACTTTCATTATAATCAGCTTATAATGTTCTCCCTGCTGGTACACAGGCCTCCTCTCTGTGAGAGGGAGTGGGCTGTAATCCACCACGCGGGCCCAGTGCGGATTGGCAGATGTCACATGTCTTCGAATTTTTGGTTCTAGGACAAGCCGGTTTCCTCACGATGTTTTCCTTCACCGTTTTGAGAGCAGTGGTGATGAAATAATTTAAGTACACAAAGTAAAGCGCCTGTCTGGGTTCGAACCTACGACCTACACTACAACTCATAAGTCGCGGCCGTTACCACTTGGCCACTACTGCTCTTACATACTTTGGGTACACCGTAACTTTCGTAACTTCTTGTCAAACAATAGCATTCCGGCGAGATTAATTAGTGGTATATAGCTTTCTGCTCAAAACCAAGGATCTTCTAGTACACCCCAATTAGGGATACAATATGTATAATGTATTTTAATGATCTAAAGACCTTAAAACCAGCCAAGTACGAGTCGGACTTGCACACGAAGGGTTCCGTTACATAAGGCTTTTGCATTGTGTAACAACCCTTCGTGTGCAAGTCCGACTCGAAATAAAAAGGGGTCTCCATACAAGGAACGTGTTTTGACACGTTCCTTGTATGGATACCCGTTTTTATTTTTATTAACTTTATTTTATTATTTGTTGTTATACCTACTGCGAATAGAATTACATACTTTGTTTAAATTTCAACTGTCTACCTATGTTCAAGAGTTACAGCCCGCTGACGGACATACGGGCGGATGGCTTCACAGAGGAGACTTAGGTACATAGTATTAAGGTTTCGTACTGGATACCGGAAGGCCAATTTCCGTAATTAAAACCGTTCAAAATCTAGTCGCAATCTCATCTCAGCGATAATCAATGTGAAAAACTTGTCAAAAACGTAGGGAAATTAGAGGTATTTTTGACAGATTGAGACTGAGATCTGAGGGTCAATTCTCGTAATTTTAAGAACGTTCAGTCTGATCTCAGTCTCAATCTGTCAAAAATACCACAAATTTTCCTACATTTTCACAAGTTTTTGACATTTGTTTGTCACCAAGATGAGACTGTGACTGGCACTACAGTGGCCTTAGTCTGAGTTTTTTCGACTCACGTTCGATTGCGAGCGCGTTAGAATTTTGTATGGAAAATTAGGCTACTCCTAGTGACCACCAGGTGGCGCTATAACTTTTCCCATATAAAATTCGAACGCGAGTGAAAAACGCCGTCTGCTAAGACACTTTTGCACAGACATACTCTTTTGCATCGTTCATAAATCAGCTGATCATAGGTACATACACACCGGTTGAAAGTACTACTAAATACCCGCTTCGGATGAGTTCGGCTGCCCTCGGGATGTACTCGGTTTTAATGTATATCCGACACTGACCTCTACTTGTATAATACAGGTCAGTGATATCCAATATGTCAGTGAGTGATGGCAAAGTATTCTGTTTGTGTTTTGTTTTCACTTCTGTCGGCACTCCCGGAGTGCCACTGTTTTTTTAGTACAATACTATTCCAGCTGTTTCAAAATTCCAAACACAAAACTCTTTCTTCGCCTTTATGAAATTGACTTCCTGTTTTTCGTCACAAATTCGTATACAAGGATATAATAGGGTGTCGGAACCCATTGACCTGGTGAACTCCTCAAGCCCCATCTTACACAGCTCCGGGAAGGAACGAAGTGTGCTATTCATAGCTTGGCACATGTAAATGGGTTACCGGGGGACTCTTGTAGGCTCTTCACAAACACACTACTACTATTTATGCCTACAGGTGGTTCCGAACTGTGCCAATGTGCCGAAGTAGGGGAATTGTAGTTATCTTACTTAGATATGAGGACTTGAAGGGGAGATTGTGTGAGAATTGAATCTATCTAAAAAGGGTCAAATTAAATTAGCTAGCGATACTCTACAAATGTGATGGGTATCGCTATCTAAGATTGATAGGTACACACACAGTCATCAAAAAATGGATACACAGTTGATACTGTGTATCCATTTTTAGGGTTCCGTACCCAAAGGGTAAAAACGGGACCCTATTACTAAGACTTCACTGTCTGTCCATCCGTCTGTCTGTCACCAGGCTGTATCTCAAGAACCGCGATAGCTAGACAGTTGAAATTTTCACAAATTATGTATTTCTGTTGCCGCTATAACAACAAATATTGTTATAGCGGCAACAGAAATACATAATTTGTGAAAATTTTCTTTAAAAAAAAAACTTTCTTTTTACAATAAAACCATACTTACTATTATAAGTACATACAATCATTCTTTTTTTTTTGTTAGATTATTCTAAAAGCAACATAGGTACCTATTAAAACACTAGTGTTTTAATTTTTAAGTCCAAATAATAGATTTTTGTAATTAAATAATTGCTTCATATTTTGCAATAAATTACCAGAGCGTTGTGTCATCGCGCTTCTCTTTCTTTTCTATGCAGTCCGACAGTGACCGGGCGTTAGGTCATGTAGTCCCCTTAAATCAAAATTAATTAAATTAAATTCTTGGTGCCGAGATGGGACTAAACCCCCCATTTGGCTACTTTTTGTATAATGTTCGTAATAGTCCGAATTAGGTTTTTAGGGAAAGAAAAATCTGAAAGTTTTCCGAAATATTTACAAATTCGGGAAAATCTGAATGTCCATATTTCTATGGGATTTTTGTAAGAACTATTGGACAGGACGACGTCTGTCGGGCCTCAACATTTTCAATTTTTATTTAAAAAAGAACATTGAAATGAAATGATGAATGAAAAATGTAAAATGTTGAGGTAGGCTAGTATTGAAGAATGACTTTGTTTGAAGTTGATCTAGTGATGTTTATATTAGGTACTTGTAATTCTCATGAGTAGCACTAGAATGTTATCTTTACTGGGATGTACAGACGCCAGCACTTCAAGCTACTACAATCTGTCAAATTTCTTTAATAGATTTTCAACTTTATCGCTAAAACATAAGGATCAAAGTTGATTGGGAAAATTTTACAGTTTCGGGTAGCTTGATGTGCTGGCGTCTGTCAGATATTACAATATACTCCACAGACTGCCATGAATATTATTATTCCTTTTCAGTTTTGTTTTATAGTGAATATCTTTTTTTTTGTCGAAACGCTCGGGTCATGGGGCCCGAGTGCGCGGGTTTCTCGCCGGCTGGTGGACACTTCACGTGACCATAGGGCTGGGTCGTTCTTTAGCCATAGAATTAGCATTGCCATTCAATGTGGCAATGCTGCCAGTCTTCTGGGCACGTTTCCGGATGACAGCGATGCGGACGAGTACTTCGACGCCTAAGTGTCCTTTGTTTTTGTATTTATTTGTATAGTACTTAAGTTAGTAATTTAATTTAGTATCTAGTTGAAATAGTTACAAATAAAATAGTCATCCATTGTTTTATATAGTAAAAAGGAACAATATAGCGCCAGGTAAATCCCCAATCACTTTTTAATTTTAAAAACAGTCACTTTTTAATTTTTACCGCACTGAATTAATTGTTACGTAACGCACCTATTGCAAACTAACAGCTACCGATAATAGGGAATACAAAAGCAAAACAGACGGCAATGATCATGCTCCCATAGATTGGAATGCCTTATTGTTTACATTTTACAAAATACTGTAAATAAACGCTGCATGTAAACGTATCGGGCGATTAGAACGCGCGGTACAACGTGCTAGTAGTGCTAGTACAGTGTTGCACTTGCAGGCGGCGCACTTGGTGAGAATTGCGCAGAGTGGCGGCGCGGTGTGCCCACAGCCGTGCTGAACGTAGTCTGAGTTCAGACGTGTCCTAGCCGCCGCGCGACGACCCCGTATCGCTGCGGCCCGCCACCCGTCGTGCGTGTAAACCAATAAAAATACAACTTACGAAAACATACACAAAGTGCCGTCTCTCTGCGAAAATACTACAGTTTTTGTGACAAAAAAGTTTGTAGGTGCATAAGTGCGTTTACCATAAACAGCGATTGTTTACGAATGGCGCGCGATTTACTTATATTATAAAGGTTAAGTTTGTTGAACTTACATTTCGCGGCACGAGCCGGCTTCATGACGTCACTGTAATGCAACGCTAATTAGATTAGATACGCTAAGCCAGTATGTAATGTAAACGGAGGGAAGTAAGGCCTGCGACAGACCTGGAGGATGATGTAAATACTGTTTCATAATAGTTTCATTCATAGTCGGCTGAGCCGTTCAAGGCCCGCTCGGTAGCAAACACTCATGTTTTGTTATCGGCGGTTTCCGGTGTTATTAAACAATATGTTCGTCGTGATGTTATTTGTGAAAGAATAACTTTGTGGGGTGTTAGAAAGTAGGCGGTAATAAATGGGTGACATATTTACAAGCGAAGTTACAGCTTTCGAGATGTAATTATGTGGGTTGCCCCAACAATATTTAATAAAATTCCAAAACATATTAGAAGCATCTCGGAAATTAAATTAGTTAAAAATAAACTTCATGACCTGTAAGTCGATAAATGCTATTGCTGTTTAAAAGACTTTATGTCAGACAAGTCCCTTTAAATTATATTTTGACCAAGACCATGGTGCAGTCAGTGCTGCTTATACTATTAATTTTAAGATCTTTAACTGACCTATATTTTGTGTTTATTTTTTGTTGTAATATTAGATTGTAACTACGCACCAACTAGTTAATTTAAATTTTCCTTAAATCGCAATAGTAATGGTATTTTTTTTCTTTGTTAATTTATTAAAATAGTATTGTTAATTTCTTATACATAAGTATAATAATATGACACGATGTTAATAATTTGTATTGTATGCCCAAAAGGCGGGACATAGCTGATCAACATCACTGTAATATCTATTTCTGTCCACAATAAACATGATTGATTGATTGAAATTATATATTGCTACAGATTATCAATAAATTTTCATTGCATAAACAAAAATATGTGACAAGAATTTAAACACATTGATAGACGATTTTCTCGCGCAGTTTCACACCGAAAATTTTTTTCATATTTGGGAGAAAGTTGCCCTTTCAGCTCTTCTATATGTTTATCGTATTGCAGTTTCCTAAGTATTATTCTCAGAAAGCGCTTTGGGTACTAACTTATAAATGTTTTAAATTAATAACGGTGTATTATTTTTTACTTTGACATTGACTAATTATAGTTTAATTATTTTATAAAATAATAAGTAGGTAGATATAGAAGTTTATAAGATTAGGGGAAGACCAAAGAAAGAATGGATGGCCTATGTGAAAGGCGATATGGCTAGATTGACGACTAATAGAGAAGTAGGTACCTACGGAAGAAAAAGACATGTTGCCCCGATCCCAAATAAATTGTGTTATAGGAATGTACAATTACCTTTGTAATTGTACATACATTCTCCTGCTTTTATCACGATTCAACTTCTTTAAGTTTACAAGTCGCTAGTTCGCTACGTAGTTATTTAAGGAGTTAAAATTTCTTGAATAAAACAGGCATTCCTGTTCAGTTAGGTTGCCTAGTCTTGCGTTCTTTCTTATCAGTTTTATGGCTGGTACTTACAGAAGTTAAAATAAACGCAGAACTAATTGTAGGTTCTTTCAACTGTTTAGTTAGGTGTGTTTTAATAATGTTTTTTTTTTCTACAATCTCATAAACTCCAACTTCAATAGTGATATGGGACAAACTAAGAATTTTTTGGAATGTGGGACAAAACTTCAGGACGAACGAAGAATAAATCAAATCTTCACGAGACAAACAAAATCCATACTTACTTCATATTATAAATGCGAAAGTGTGTCTGTCTGTTACCTCTTCACGCTTAAACCGCTGAATCGATTTTTATGAAATTTGGTATAGTGATAGTTTGTGTCCCGGGAGAGGACATACGATAGTTTTTATCCGGATATCCTGTCTGTCTGCCACCAGGCTGGATCTCATGAACCGTGATAGCTAGACAGTTGAAATTTTCACAGATCATGTATTTCTGTTGCCGCTATAACAACAAATAATAAAAATAAAATAAAGATAAAATTTAAAGGGGTATAAAAGAAACGTTTTTTTCGGCGATTTATGCCTTGTGGTACGGAGCCCTTCGTGTGCGAGTCCGACTCGCACTTGGCCGGTTTTTCAGTATCCTCGTATGCAATCAAATGTGGCAAGTTGCTACTAAACTCATTCTTAACCCTAACTTAACTCCATAACCAAATCTATTTTAAATTAAATGATATCGCGATATCGGAGTACCTAAAGATATCAAAGTCGTGGAATCTTGCCAATTCTGAGGACACTATCTCACTTATTCATGTGCTTTCAGCGGTCGGTATTCATTTGTTTAGCTGTCCTAACATTCCTTGTGTATCTCTCCGGGAAATCAAATGCATTATAGTTGACTAACTTCTGCCCGCGACTTCGTCCGCGTGTTTCTCCGTCGCATCGCATCGCCAGACCGCGCTATTACTTCGTTTTCGCTTATCGTTCTTTCTGCCTTCCCTTTGCTCGGCTCCTAAGGGTAACATAATGTTCTAAGAAATATTCGAAGTAGATATTGTAATGTTAGTAATGTTAAATAGTTTAAGATTATATGGGTAGAAAAGAGGAAGACAAATAAATGCAAAGCAATATGAAAGAAATAAATAAAGAAAATATTTTTTTCGATCGTAAAGCACTCTCTAAAGGCGCGTACGCACGTACGAACAAAAACATGGTGAACACGAACATCGAACACTTTGTTCGCACGTGCGTACCACTAACGAACATAACCTGTGTTCGTCAAAAATGTTCGTGGCGATCCATTATGTTCGTGTTCACCATGTTTTGTTCGTACGTGCGTACGCGGCTTTATGCTTCGTAGTATCAGTCGTGCAATAAACATAGAAATGCTCACATAATAATTATCCAGACTAATATTATAAATGCGAAAGTATTGATCATCATCATCCACAGCCCCATTTCACCCACTGCTGGGCAAAGGCCTCTACGCAAAATACGCGCATTGACGTGGAGTTGCAGACACCAGCCCGTATTACCTAAGGCCTCTATTTTGTTGTCCCAATCCCCAAGAAGGGCATGTCACATAACTTTCAATCATAATAATTCATCACCTGCCTAGCCTTTTCCCAACTATGTTGGGGTCGGCTTCCAGTCTAATCGGATGCAGCTGAATACCAGTAGTATACATGGATCCATTGTCTATATGACCTCCACAACCCAGTTACTGGGTAGTAGGTACGATACCCCTTGGTAAGACCTCTTGATAACTGTCAAAGAACTACTAATGACAGCCGGGACTAACGGCTTAACGTGCTTTCCGAGGCACGGAGGGGTCTCGGTATGTAAAGATGGTCACCCATCTACAGACCAAAAGCGGCAAGCGTAGCTTAACCTGATCGAGCGACCTGTGCGGCTGTTATTATTTAGCCAAGGACCCCTCAACTACAATCATAATATTATTGATTATAATATTGTATTACGTTTAAAACTCATAACATGACTTAATAATGTTATGTAGTGATTGATAACATTATTATAAATACAGCCATTGATAGATTAAAGTGTGCATAATTATATGATTCTGCAATGATAAAGTTTGATTTATGGTTACCTATAATCACTATAATTGTGTGTAGTTTATGATCTACACTTAATACAAATTAAAGTCGCTTTCCGTGTGCAAGCCTTTTCTTCCTTTTGATATTTTACCTTTTTATTCATTTTGTCTATGCTTTTTCTACCTTTTGGTTTCTACTTCTGATTGACATTATACTTTTGTTTTACTACCAAGAACCAGCGAATTTTATTATGTAGTTAATATCAGAAGTCATTGGCGGAGGGCACTCAGGCTAGCCGATCATTTCTGGCAGCGGTGGGTTCGAGAATACCTGCCTTCGTTGTCACCCAGAAGGGGTGGAGGCACCGTGCCCTCAATTGCGGAAGGAGATGTGGTCGTAATATGCGATTCAAATTTACCGCGTGGTTCATGGCCCAAAGGCCGGGTCGCGAGGTTGTTCCCCGGCGCAGATGGAATAGTGCGGGTGGCCGATGTTGCCACTGTGGCCGGCACATTCAGGAGGCCCCTCCAAAAGCTGATTAAGCTGCCCATTTCATAAAAAAGGGGATAATGTGCAAGCCTTTTCTTCCTTTTGATATTTTACCTTTTTATTCATTTTGTCTATGCTTTTTCTACCTTTTGGTTTCTACTTCTGATTGACATTATACTTTTGTTTTACTACCAAGAACCAGCGCATTTTATTATGTAATTAATACTAGGTATGTCTGTGTTACCGCTCAATACGCAACGTATTTTGATGCAGTTTTCACCATCAATTAGAGAATTTATTCCAAAAGATTTAAAGCTCCTTCAAACTGGTGAGACACGCGATAAAATCGCGCGCGACACAAAGGCACTGCAAGTCGCGCAACGAGCGCGGAGCGGTGCCTTTGTGTCGCGCACGATTAGGTACATCGCGTGTCGCGCCTTTTTGTAGGAGCCTTTATGTGTATAATACATTCATATTAAAAATACATAATAATTATAATAAAGAGATAAGGCCGCCCATTGTTCGTTTTGTAGTGTTAATTGTTTTTCAACAATAGGTACATTGTTTTTAACAATAAATTGTACACCAGAAAATACATAACAAAAACATAACATACTTTAGTATGGATGGTATTTAAAAGTACTTCAATTTATTCCCATTTCATTTACCTAATTTTGCCTGTGTTCCACCAAATATACTGAATGTGCACCAAAATATGTTCATTAAAATATGTCATAACGAGCATCTATTTAACAACTGTTGCAAATTTGTAAAAATAGTAATACACCTAATTTTAAAAACAAGCATTTATTTTTTTAGTTTTACTTCAGATAATGCACTGCAAAATGTATTTGAATCAAACACCAATTAATGTCCAAATTCGGTTCTCGATAGCCTGCTAAAAATAATCTCTTTTTTCCATATTTTTTTTCTATATAATCTAGTCGTTTCTGTCACTCGCCGGCCGCTGCCGCGGCACCGCTCGCTTCGCTCACTCGGCTCGTGCGTAGGAGGTCACAGTTTTAACCTAACCTAACCTAAGCATTTTTTTTAAATAATTAACCTCGTCTAACTAATTCGGTTCTCGATAGCCTGTTAAAAATAATCTCTTTTTCCATATTTTTTTTCTTTAAAATTTAGTCGTTTCTGGCACTCGCCGGCCGCTGCCGCGGCACCGCTCGCTTCGCTCGCTCGGCTCGTGCGTAGGAGGTCACAGTTTTAACCTAACCTAAGCATTTTTTTTTAAATAATTAACCTCGTAACTAATTCGGTTCTCGATAATGTCCATTTCAAAAAAATTAAAATAGTAAGTTACAAATATTTTGTAATATTTGGTGCACGATCCGTATTTTTCGGGGAAGAATAAAATAGTTATTGTTACAATAGAATATTTGCAGCGCACTACAATAAAAAAGTGTTATATCTTGGTGTTAATTTGGAATTTGTTTGATGTAACATATTTTGTTGGCCGAGTAGTTTAATTATAGTAAAACAATTAAACGGGTTTAAGATCAATATTTTAGAAATGCATACATAGATGTACCTTTAGATTTTTGGTGAACACAAAAATATTATCCCTTTAGTATCTATATATAAATAATTCTTGATGTTCTGTCGAGTTAAAAACACCGGGCGAAGCAGGGGGCTGCTTCGGTGGTTCTGTCAAGTCAAAAACACCGTGCGAAGCAGGGGGCTGCTTCGGTGGTTCTGTCAAGTCAAAAACACCGTGCGAAGCAGGGGGCTGCTTCGGTGGTTCTGTCAAGTCAAAAACACCGTGAGAAGCAGGGGGCTGCTTCGGTGGTTCTGTCAAGTCAAAAACACCGTGCGAAGCAGGGGGCTGCTTCGGTGGTTCTGTCAAGTCAAAAACACCGTGCGAAGCAGGAGGCTGCTTCGGTGGTTCTGTCAAGTCAAAAACACCGTGCGAAGCAGGGGTCTGCTTCGGTGGTTCTGTCAAGTCAAAAACACCGTGCGAAGCAGGGGGCTGCTTCGGTGGTTCTGTCAAGTCAAAAACACCGTGCTAAGCAGGGGGCTGCTTCGGTGGTTCTGTCAAGTCAAAAACACCGTGCGAAGCAGGGGGCTGCTTCGGTGGTTCTGTCAAGTCAAAAACACCGTGCGAAGCAGGGGGCTGCTTCGGTGGTTCTGTCAAGTCAAAAACACCGTGCTAAGCAGGGGGCTGCTTCGGTGGTTCTGTCAAGTCAAAACCACCGTGCGAAGTACTGTTTCGCTAGTTTATAATAATTATCATTTATAGTATGTCGACGCGTGGGTTGATTAATTCTTTAATAACAATGCAGTTGTATATTAAATTATTTTAATGTAAAGTAATTACGCCAGGTATTTTTATTGACGCAGTAAACTAGGAACTAGAACTCTATCTTGTCGTCATGTTGTGTAAGGGGTGCTACTCACTATTCGGGTCGGCACGCTTCGGCACAGCCGTGCGGCAAATATAAGAAAAATATAAGATAATAAGATAATCGATTATAAGAAAAATAGAAATATGTTGGCTAGAAAATTCCCTGCAGGTATTTATTCTCAGACCAAACGTAAACAAACCTAATTCAGTAGGGACCTACTTCCAGGCTGAAAAGATAGACATATTACCCTCAAAGGGCGTTAACCCTTAGCTTAACATTCCTGAAACCGTCTCCTCTGAAAGGCAGTGTGTGACAAGTTAACGTTAATCTTGCCGGAGAAATCCAGAACAGCATGACGTTCAATATATCGACGTCTACGAGAGTGCGACCCGAAACTCGTAAGGGCAAGTTCAGATTACAAACGCTTGAGCGTCGCGCGTCGAATGTTCATATGTCACGCGTTTTCTGTCTTACTGGGAATTTGTAAAAGGAGGACAGTTACTCGCGCGTCTTCTGTTTTAGGTTTTTTTGGTAACGTAATTACTAATTTAATTATCGTTAAGCAAGTCTTACATGAAAGACTACATTGTGCATATTACATACTACTTGAAGAAATATAATGCAACTAAATAATTATTCAACGTGATCTGCCAGTTTTTGCAAGACCCTGACCATACCTAACCTAACATTGTTTTATGCAACATTTTACATAATGACTTGCCTAATTATGTAGCATATCTACTAGTCTTGAATACTAAGTGGCCTTTCCAATATTTTGCCACACTTTGTAGATTCTTCTGAGTTGCACTGTAATTGCGTAATACATTAATCGCAATCTGAATAATTTTGAAGGATATTGCTAATCCTCTGCTCTATATGTTCGAAAAAGGAGAATGGGTAATCAAGTATGAAGATACCTCTTCATACTTGATTACCCATTCTCCTTTTCCTCTTCCTCCCAAAAAAAAAAAAATTACTGTAACATTATGAACTATGTCTGTATTTCATGCCCTCAGGTAGTAGTTTACCTAGTCCTGCTGATGATGGTAATTTTTTTTAAATTAAAGAACCTACAAAAACTTTTTGTGCTTCTAATAATGAACTTTTTTTAAATTAATTGAGCCCCTTTTTAATTTTCTGGCCTTTTGTAACATTTGGTGTTAGTAACTAAGCTAGGGTACCCCGAACTAAAAAAAAAGGTTAGGTAGGTACTATGACTAACTGTGCAAGCCGAGCGAGCGAAGCGAGCGGTCGTGTCAGCGTCCGGCGAGCGCTGCAACCAAGTTGGTTGCAGTTACTTGGCCATTTAGTATTTTTAGGACCCGGAAATAGGTTTGAGGTTCACAAAAACAGGCGCAATCATTATATTAGAATGTTCAATAATATTTTTAGCAGCGCATAATGAGAATGATTTTATAGGTTCGATTAAATATTTGCTTTCTTTTGTGCACCTAATAAAATTACAGAAAGTTTAAAAAGAGGCTCAATTATTAAAAAAAGTGGATCATTAGAAGCCCAGAAAGTTTTAAGAAGTTCATTCATTACGAAAAGTGTCCATCATTAGCAGGCCAATAACTTTTGAGAGGATAAGTTAAATATTTTTCTATAATTATTTTATTCAATTTAATTTCCTCACATATCTTTTTTCCCCAAGTGAGTTCAGACATGCTGTCTTAGGATTAATTAAACTACTCCATAAGGGCAACAAAAAACAACAAAGTTCATAATGCTACAATTAACTTTGTCTGGGTACGGTCTTACACATTCTCCTTTGTCTGCTCAACAACGTAAATAACGCAATTAATGTTCTTGAACTGTCAAAATGAAAGCCAATGCTACTGTTAGTGTGTTACGTAATTACCCCGCCTGGTCTCATTCTGTCATCAAAAGTTACTTCACGCTATACAGGATGGACAAAAAGTCGTGGATCAAACGAAATAGGGAGATAGAGGAGGTCATTTCCAACAAAAAATCTTTTTACAGCATGGCCATAATTTAATTGCCCTAAAAGTTATGAATATTTTTGTAAAAAAATGTGATATAAAACAATAAAACAAACGGTATTGTATTATTGCTAGATCATTTATCAGCACTACAAAATTTCTATTGCGGCTCTGGGTACCAATTTTCAAGAGCAATTATTTTTTTTCCAAAAATTTGAAGGGTTACCAAAAATTTATTTCTCACTTTAAAAGCGTTGGAAATGACCTCCTTTATCTCCCTATTTCGTTTGATCCACGACTTTTTGACCACCCTGTATTTATGCATAACTATAGCACATAGCTTATGTTTAACTCCAAGTAACTCTTGCACTCGATAAGGTTGAAGCCGAATCGTAGGTTGAGGAAAAAGACTCGTATTTTATGAGAATTCCTTCCTTCGTGTTGTCCTAATAAAATTATGAGAACAGCTACGTACGAATTAGGACTACCGATCAAAATTTTACCTACTCCATTTGTGATGTAGGTAACTGTCTACTAAAAAGCAACATATAAAAAGTAGTATATTTCTATACTTATAATATTATACCTAAAGAGTTTGTAGGTTTGTATGTAGGGCATAATCTTCGGAACTACTGATTCGATTCCGAAAATTCTTTCACTAATGGGAAGCTATAGTATTGCCGAGTGTCATTGGATATATCTTCTTCTTCGTAGCACTCTTGTCAGAGCGGTCGTGGTCCTCATGTAGTTTCTTATTTAGGGGCTGATGTGATTCGCCTCACGATTTCTCGCCACCTACTTCGATTTCGGGTGTTTTTTGTGCACTCATTCAAGGGATCACCCACTGCGGTTTTAATTTGGTCAGTCCATCTCATGGGTGAGCGTAGATATTATTATTATTGGATATATATCACATCCGCAAGTGTGTGTCATCGTGGAAAACCAAGTAAGCATTTACACAAAACTGGCGGATATAAAAAAAAACCTGTGTTCAAAAGAAGTGTAGCAAATCGATGTGCTTGTTGCTAGTGCACTTGAAGCATCAGCGATTTGAAGAGGGTGTCATAAAATGCACTTATACTCGGAAAGAGCCGGGGTCAAGGGTGACTGTTCATAGGGAGCGGCTATGGTACTACTCGTACGTAGCTTTGATAATATATTTTAAGATATTAGATAAAAGTATCTGGATAAAAGCAAAGACATTAGGTCAATCAACTCAGTCTATCGCAGTCCACTGCTGGACATAGGCCTCTCCCAGGCTACGCCACACCACCCTGTCTTCCGCCTTCTGCATCCCAGCCACCTATAAATTTATTAACATACAACATTAAACATTAGGTTATATGTATGTTACAACTTAGAAACTTATAGCACCAAGGTCTAACGTTTCATCATGACAGAAACCATCTTGTCTTCCACCTGCCCTTATTTCAATTTACTTGGATCGGCGCAACGTGTCTTCTTCTTCAATGCACCATGATGAAGTGTCATCGCAATATTAACTACTTGTCTAGCTATGTTTTACAATCCATCCATCATTTCTTTGGTTTTGACATGACATGTCCCCCATTCTTCCACTTCACATGTGTTTTCATGCTCAAAACTTTCCTCAAGACATATCCATCATTCTACCGCATCACATGGCCCTACAATGACAACTGATCAGACTGAAACCATCTGCCTATTGTTACAATTCAAAATGGCACTACTTTCAAACTCAACTCCACTAGCGGCCAAAAAACTGACCCACCAAGTCAATGCAACGAATATCGAAACGCAGACGAACGTCTTATATGAAATACCGATGAAGCGTCCCTGGCGTTCAATTCTCAATACGTAAGTATCAATTTTACAATACATATCAATTGGTGTCATTTGACCGTCGTTTATTACACCGGATCACTTCGGTATCGGCCGATTGCTACCCGATATATTTATAAGTAGAATTACTTCTGTTGGTGCACTCGAGTACTTATGCTGTATTTTGTGGTACGCAGTGATTTTGTGGTACCTACATTTGTTGGTATAAAGTAGTATGTCAGATCATCATCTCGTCGTCTTCCTGCCCTTATTCCATGTTACTTGGGGTCGTTTTCTTCTTTCATTCTCCCCTGTCAACCGTCACGCCATTATTCACTAGCTTTTTTTTTATATCATTCGTCATCATACAGGATGATATGAGCATTATTAGTTACGCACTATTTGAGTGCGAAATGTATGTCTTTTGTGATTTTCGCGCTTTTCTTATTAACTGACGTGATAACTGAGATGGTTCGATCGACGCTGCTGCATACTTGCCTAGAAGTAACCTATTTACTCGAGACTTGAAGACCCATGTAATAGCAGTTTGGGAACACAGCTAAAGACAAAACACTTGGAGGTCCACTATTTACAGTAACGCACGATGAACATGGTTCCGAAATGTGTTTTACTTTTTAGTTAAACGTAAAAATGAATACACACACACACATACATACATTACAGTACATTTCAAAGTAAAAATCTTTAATTTCTTGCGCTCATCTGTGTCAATATAAAAGTATTTAATACCAATTCCAACTAAAAGAAACTGAGTTTGAACTTCCAGGGAAAGTGTTTACCTATCCAGAACTTGTACTTTCTTCACATTGAGCACCTTGCTTGTTGCAACTGGGATATTATTGATGTTTCATACTTCTGCTAATTAATGTATACTTACGTGTTCAATCTACATTTTGTTTGCTTCAATGGTGTATACGATTGAGAAATTGAAAAATAAAGTAATTATTTTTAGGCGTCTAATTTGTCCAAGGTTTTTTATATTTTAGACGCAAAAGGGCAGTGGGTAAGGAATAGTTTGCGAATCAATTCTAAACATGTTCCGGTGCCTTTTCATTACTGGAGACTTATTCATTGAGTGAATATGCGTAACTGACTACGACTCCTATTTACTTAAACACTTTACAAATAGTTTAGAAGCCAAACAGACATTGAGAAAAATCCGTCACTCTACCGCAATAAGCAAAATATTTCTAATTTCTGATTATTATCTCACCTAAACTATAGATAATAAGATTATATTAATTAGAAATGTCATTCAATTAAATTAGTGTCACTGTCCATTGATAATCAATTATCATATTTTACACTAGCTTCTGCCTGCAGCTTCGCTCGCGTGGCGGTCGGAAATTAGCCCACGGGAACGCGCTACCGGGACAAAACTAACCTATGTCCTTCCTTTAAATTTTATCGAAATCCGTTCAATGGTATAGGCGTGAAAAGATTACAGACAGTTGCTTTCGAATTTATAATATTATATAGTATGGATGTTCCTAAACGGTCAAAACAAACTTATTTTAAGTTCTTTTCTTGCTATTAATTCGTTTTCTTAAATTCGACCCAAGACCCAAGTCATTCGACCCTGTTGTATCGAGAAAAAGTTTTTGCTATCATCGTCTTTCTCGATTTCTTAATACATCTTTACTGTTTCCAGTTCAGTTACAACTTCATGGTTCACCTATTTCTCTTTTACCTTAGGGTATTTTTCTCCAGAAATTATGATTTGTTAAAAACCTTCAAGTTTATAAATGTAAATCTCGATGGAACTATTCACTGCTAGCGAAATTGAATTGTTAAGCATTCCGTTAAGAAATGTCAGCACAATTTAGAAAATATAACTTCAATTTTGATAGATTTGCAAAAGTAATTTCAGTTGGTAATAATTTAAATTGTGACAAAACTGGGGTATTTGAAACGTCTAAATTCAGGAGCTGTTCAATAACTAATTAATTAATTAAGATTTCTACAAACAATAGTTAGTCTTCAATAACACTAACTATAGTTTGTAGAAATCTTAATTAATTTTTACCTTATTTAATGGACAATGAGAAGTTAATAAAAAAAATAACCACGCCACTGACATCCTTTCTAAAATTGATAAAGAATATTTTGAAAGGCATGACGTTGTAATATTTATAGTAATTCACTTGTTTGTGTCGTCTGAATCTGATAGAGTACAGTATTGTTCGCAAGTTCGCCCGCATACGCACATATCAATTATTTATTACAATTTGACAGCTTGTACGTTCGGACCATTGTTGTTATCTGATGTGTTAACAGAATTTCCACATTCGTATTTTAATTATTTGTTGGATTTGTTTACTAGCTATAGAAAAGGAAAATATTTAATTCGTCTTCCCATACACTTTGATCTAACCACAAAGGTAAACTCTTTTTTTGCTTGGTCTCTCTTATGATGTTCTTACAATAGAATTACATTTATTGATTATCCAAATAAAATTGCTAACTAATATTATAAAGGCGAAAGTAAGTTTGTTGGTTTGTTAAGCCGATTTAGCGTAAAAACACGCTATTGAAATTTGGCACATGGGTAGACCATGACCTGGAGAAGTATATATACTTTTCATCCTGGATCATAGACGAAGACGCGGGCAACAGCTAGTTATTATAAAATCCTAATTTTATTAAATCTAGTTCTAAATGGAAATTAGAATCAATGGCATTATAATTTAATAGTGAATTTGTTTGCATTGACCACAATATACAGGAGCCCGTAGAGCCACATCTATCAATACTGCAACTATGTCATTTGTAGGCCAAGTGTCCGCCTAGTTGAGACCATTGTGTACACAAGTGTCACCAGTGGCAGCGCCGGAGTGTCTTGATGAGATTATTTTCCATTTATAGATCCACATATGTTAAAACAATGTCATTTTGGCTGAAAGGTGTTTCGATTCTAGGGTTTATGCATTTTACATGATGCTTACCGGTTTTGCGGTTACAGAATTGCATTATTTATTCATGTATCAGGGTTTTTTTTATTGATTTCTTATTTTTAACTGCTACACAGAATAAATGTCGAGTTTGAGGTTATTTTACTAAAGCATCTATGTGACTTATTATGAGTATCAAAGCTGTACTATCCTCTGTTAGTCGAAAGTCTATCAATACTATGAAACAAACATTCTCCCAAGATAGCCGGACCCAAAACAGTCATAAACTCAAACAAAATATCTACACCCTATATTTTTCTGGTAAGCGATTCTATCAAACATCACCAGTATTCCAAGAAAATCCCCAGTCTGTTTGTGAGTGAAGAAAATAAGGGCACCATTTGTCTTACAATTTGCAACCTCCGTTGCTTCGTATACATTCATTGGATCCGCTCGTACAAGCTCTGTAGTACGTTTGTCGTCAGTACATTGATTTTGTGTACTCTCCCTAGTGTTCCAACCTTACACAGAATTGAAAAGTCATTTTGTATATTTAATTGCCATCCATGAAATGCTTTTGTGATTAAACGTTCATAATTTATGTATTGGAGGGGCTTGTAGGTAAGTAGGTAATAACAGCCGCACGGGTCGAACGATCAGGTTAAGCTACGCTTGCCGCAGTTGGTCAGTGGATGGGTGACCATCTTTACACATCGAGACCCTTTTTCGAAGATGATTTTATTTATAACTTAGAGATGGCTTTGACACAAGACAGGCCCAAGATGGTTCCCTAAGGCATTCCAAGTATAATTTACGTAATTTTTTCGGTAGTGACTAAAATCATCTAACGTTAAATTGGTTATCCTGAATACCAATAGAAACACTGATAAAGTACGCTAGAAACTTGTTTTTCGATATCAACTGTTGCATAATTATGTTAAAACCACAATGACTCTGTTTATCAAACGGTTATGTGTAATTTCCTTGCAAAACTTTTTTTTGATTAACTTCCATTTACAGTTCTGACAATTCTATTAACAAAAAATACATACTAATTGAATGTACAGTATCGATTGTGTAATGGTAAAAACGAGTTTTACTTTTGTATAAATTAAAGTGCAATAATCTTACTTTAATATACAGATTGCAAGTGCATATTCTATAAGCCCGATCTTGCCTTAATAACTGTGATACAAGAATAATTATAGAACCAGTTTCATAATGTTGTTTCCACGTCGCCTAATACTGGCCTAAATGTTCAAGGATCTAATACTTTACTTGATAACAGATAACAGTGTATGCCTGGATTAGATGACGTCATGATTGGATCACTTCTTTGTTGCATGGAACAATGCTTAAACTTGTGTATGCTTGCTTGACGTCATGTCATGTACCCACTATAAAATCTGCCTAGTTTTTTACAAACTAAATATTTCACAAGCGTTTGAAATATTCAAACGCTTGTGAAATGCGACATGCATGCGACATGCGACATTCACCCTCCTTGTTGCATCTGTTGAAGGAGTCCGTCGCCCAATAAATGTCTACCTCGCATTCAGTCCCTAAACGCCCACTTAACTACTCCACATGATCCAGTGAACGCTATAATGAACAGTTCATCATTTACACACCATTATTACATCATTTACACTTGTGCATAGTTTAATTTTGATTCCAACAAAAAACACTTCTGCATTTGCATTTTAGCACTCCGAGCTCGCGTCAAATACAAGAGGAATCTTTTTAATTCGATTTACGGACACAGTCCCCCGCTTACTGGGGATTTTTCCGGAATTTTCCGAACCATTCCGAACTGCCAACGTTCCATTTCACGAGGTGTTTAATTATCTTAGGAAGCTGCATGCAAATAGAGCGGTAGATGGATGCAAAATGGTAGAGGTACTATTTTTTTCGCTAGTTTATCAGCTGGTCGTCACAATTCATAAACTTTTTAACAATTTGTGTATGTATGCCATGCTAGTAGATATCTATGCTTATACATACATTTAGTAAAGTGTTGCATTCATTGATGGTTTAAGATTTATTTAGACATTAGAAACATTGTTAATGGAAATACTTTAGCTAAAGTGCAGCATACGTCACTTGTGGAGGCTTTTGAAGTGATGTATCCAACGACTATTAACAACATAGACCAGGTTTTCTAATCTGACATTTTGGTAAACTAGAATGTAAAGAAAAATAGCACAAAAAAAATTTGTTTTCTATCATTATCGTCTCGTAGCCCAGTTATATTGAATAACTGTAAGTTTAACGTATAATCAAGGGTTGTATAAATCGGCATAATTTACTCACTGCAGTTAGTTACGCGGCGTTTTTCTACGAATGTTGCGGGGCACGCGGCATTCGTTAATTAGCACACATTTACATGTAAAGAAATGGATTGAAATACTTAAAGTTATATGAAAAGATGTTTGTCAGGAATAACATCTCAAAGTTCGAGAAGGTCTAGGCCATCAGGAGACAAACGTTTTCTAAGATGAGTACCTAATTAAATACTCGGGTCATGGGATCCGAGAGCGCGTCTCTTTTTCAAGGAAATTTCTGGTCGACTTGTCGTTACTTCACGTAACCAGCGGGCTGGCTCGTTCATTGGCCAAAGAATTAGTATTGCCATCAACGTGGCAATTTGCAAAAACTATTTTGTGGGCACGTTTCTGGGTGACGGCGATACGGACGAATACTTCGATGCCCAAGTGACCGAAAAACAAAAATATATTTTGTACATTTATCTAGTTAGTCATTTAATTTAGCACTTAGTGTAAATAGTTAGTTGGTTATATATTATATACAATCTTAGATATCCGATATATAATCATGTTAATGATTATGAAATAAAGATTTGACTCTATTAAATATCATAAAATAATGAAGAAACTGACACGTTCTTGATTATTATCCTACTACGAATTTTTCGGCTTTATAATATTTAGCACTCCTCAAAGGAAGACCACTGTTATCCAATACTATCAGTGCACTAGCGGATATTGTTGCTTGTGCACTTTATAAATGCTTGTGCACACGCACATCCGATACATTAGTTAGTCCTTCGAGCCGGATCATTAGTTGGTATGTTCGCGGTGACTTTATGGCTACACAATTACTGATATGAGCCATTATTTTATTTATTTATTTATTTATTTATTTATTTATTTATTAAACTTTATGCACAAGTAAAACTAGAATTTTCCTGATATTGTTTACGTGTACACATAGCGTATATACTCGTAATTGAACCAAGTTAAGTAATTACTTCTCATTAGTACTCATTTATTACCTAGCGCACAGGCAAACTACGGCCGCATTATTAAGGTCGAGAACTTTCTATAGAAAAAGCAAAGAAAATGTTTTGCTTAGGATTCGAGTGAGAGTTTTTTTTTTCACTTTTATTTAGGTTGCGTAAAAGTTATTTGCGAGCGCAGATGAAAATGTCTTTCCCGGTCTACTGTTGATTTTGTTTTTGTTATTAATTATTCTCAAATATGTAGTTAGTCGCAGTAATTAATTTTGAAAATCAATGTTTATTTTTATGTTGATTTATTTGAAATTGAGACGTGGGACAAGTGAAATAAAATTATTCTATTCATGAGAGGTTTTCTTTTTGAGTATTAAAAAAAAAAGACGAAGAAGAAGAAGAAAAGATCGGACACGAAGGGTCCCATACGACAAGGGAAAAAACGCAAAAAAAAGATGTTTATTGAATGGGTGGACAACGGAGACTTAGAGTGGTTTCACACTACATCCGATCCGAATCTGAATTAAAGATCCGACTTCAATCCGAATTGGAATTGAAAATGTTCTAAATTCGGACGGATAGAGTTTGGATCTAGTGCGCAAACCCTCATACAAATAGGACTATGGTCACTTCGAACCGGCATTTCTCGGATTCGGATCGGATGTAGTGCGAAACCGCTCTTAGTACTAGGGTTCCGTTAGCACCCTTTGGATACGGAACCCAGAAAAGTAGGGTACATAGTCCACATCAACAATATTTCACTGATTCTACAACATCATCATCAGTGGCAGGCTTGTTCTATCCACTGCCAAGTACAAGCCTCCTCCATTTTGTCTCATTCGACATAATTATTCTAAATAAATCGTTGTTTATAGTAGCACCAGCACCAAGACTAAACAGTGAAATACAATGTATAAGTGACCAAAACAATACGTATCACGAAACATATCAGTGTTAACGAAACAGTGTATATCCATATCAAGTGTTAGTGTAAAACCAGTGTTATATGTGTTAGAATAAGTGTTAAAATTGAGTGAAAATGTCGGAAAGATTTAAAGTGACGAAGTTTGAGGAGCCTTCGGGAAAAACGTATAAGAACTATGGAGCGACGTCGGCGGAGAGCGACGTGGAACTGAAAGGGAAGCTGCTTCCCGACTCAGGTTTGTGCGAAAAATATTGATATTTTTTTTTAGAGTTAGAGCGGTTTCGCACTACATTCGATCCGAATCCGAATCATATATTAATGAAATGTTCAAATTGATCATGCCTAGCTTCCGTTGCGCATCCATATATAAAGTAGGTACTGCCGTAGGCGTCTTTGTATGTCGATCGTGTAAATTCATGAAATTGTGTGAAGATTCGAGAATCACTTTTAGCTTTTGATTTAATGATGAAAAGTAAAGATAAAGATAAAAGTCAAAGATAATTTATTTGTCAAACATGCGTTTACATACAAATCAAGCATGCAAGATCTTAAATATAGGTAACAAGCCCGTACATGTTTTGCCTGACGAACAAAACAAAGCGCGTACAACATTTTTAAGTAGACGAAAAATGTTCTTAAGTAACTTTTTAGACCTTTGTATCTTGCTTATGCAACATGAAGTTTCGTTAAAATCGGTTCATTCATTTCGAAAAACAAGGGCTTGAAAGTTTGTATGAAATGCCGTACGGCGTAAACGCTCATAGCTGGCAAACAACCAAAGTACTCTCTATGAACATACGAAATAAACCAAATGGTGCCAAAAACTTCGCAAAAAGGTTGATATACTAACCTAAGTAAGCTTGAGGTTGTGGTCAAAGCTTAATCAACTTTGGGCATGCCTGGATTGTTTTGGACTTGCTTGACCGAAACCCTTATGAGCTTTAAGGCCTTTCTATGTGGACGGCGCGAACGTGTTCCACGCGCGCCTCAAAGAGATGTCAGCATCAGATGAAGGGGCCCGTTAGGGCCGAAGCCTGCCGGGTCAATGGGATTGTCTTAAAGGGTTGTCGCTGCCCCGGAACATAAAGGGCTAAGGAAGGAACACGGGTGGGTTTTAGTCAGTAAGAGTCTGACACTCCCTTCCGCTCCACCCAGAGCGGGAGGGGTCATTTAATGATTTCCCACCCTGAAAAAAAAGGCCTTTCTATATGTGACTGTATATTTAGTGATGAATGTTATGTTTGTCGACTAACAACCTAACAGACGGTAGGTACTCACCGTGGGCAGACGCTTCACGAATTGGTTTTCACGACCTTTTGTTACGCAACAAATATTCTCGGCAAACTGTTCGTTTCTCGAGTGAATGTTCGTCGCGTAACAATCGCTCGAAAAACGAATATTAAAAAATCGTGGACAAATGCTCACGATGAGTATGTTTCTTAAGGCATAGCCCGCGAAATTCAAAATTTCTTATTTTGCAATTTGCAGGTCAGTATCAGGTTGTACTGTCATCCCCATAGATATATGAATTTACATTTCTATGGTCATCCCCCTTAAATCAATGTGGCTGTGCGATGTTTATAGTTGCTATTTTGGCAAAAATGCCTATTGAAATTAATTTGTTATCAAATTATAATGTCTAGTGAGGATTTACTTTATACTTTATTTACGACTCTTTGGATTGACAGGTAGGAATGGTATGATACTCCTCAATGAACGAATTACCTAAGTACTTCATGTTGTGTTCTACGTTTATGTACCTATCGGACAAAATTATTTTTAGACATATTAAATTTATTGGCAACCCTATGAAATCTTCGTTAATATAAACATAGTCATTTAAATAAAATGAACATTCAACGTTTCACATAATTAATTAACTTGATGTTTATAAATAATTATTAAATTTCGCATTTAAACGAGTTTCCGTACTAATTGAAGATACGAATGGGTGAACCGTGAACAATAAATTAACAAGGAACAAAGATCGAGAGGGGGAACAAAAATAAATAGTTATTTAAAGGATAAATAATCTTAACTAAATTATAAAATCTGTAATAGGTACGTATTTCTAGAACTGAACAGACAGCTGTGCTGCTGGGGAGTTTGTTGCGCTACTCCTTCTTCCCAGCGAAAACACTATATGGTCATCATCATCTGCCAAGCCCTTTCCCAACTATGTTGGGGTCGGCATCCAGTCTAACCGGATGCAGCTGAATACCAGTATTTTACATGGAGCGACTGCCTATCTGACCTCCCATCTCAAAAAATGCCCAACGCGCCTAAAGAAGTTTTGACTTCAAGAAATAAAGTAGAAAGAATATTAGATAACAAATAGAAAAGTTTCCACTTTGGCACATATGCTAAAGTTGCGCATGGGAATTACCTGTATCATTGCTCCTAATATTCTCCCATCAACATTTCTCACGACCTGCCACTTATACACCGGTTCAGTCAGTCGGGGATCCTTCGAGCATAATACTTATACAATCTGAACGTGTCGAGCGGCAAATTGTTCAAATCACGTGCTCATGTATGCAAGGAGTCAAGCATAATTAAACTGTTACTTCATTTACATGTGATTAAGTTACTTAAAGGCACTGCAATTATTTGTAGGATATTCATTGGCATATTGTACAGCTACGGACTATTTTTGTTGTTGCTTCATTTAGTCCAAGCCTTGTTTCTACTGAGTTTGGACTTAGCATAAGCATAATCAGCCTATAATGTTTCCACTGCTGGTACACAGGCTTCCTCTCTGTGAGAGGGAGTGGGCTGTAATTCACCACGCGGGCCCAGAGCGGGTTGGTAGGTGATTATGTCTTCGAATTATTGGTTAAAGGACATGTCGGTTTCCTCACGATGTTTTCTTTCACCGCGCCGTTTTGAGAGCAGTGGTGATGAAATAATTTACACAAAGTAAAACGCCTGTCAGGGTTCGGAGTCGCGGCTGTTACCACTGGGCTACCACTGCTCCTAGGAATTTAGACAACAAGAAATTATTGATGGGTAAAAAGTTATAAAAAGGAAATTATTGATCGGTAAAATGTTATAAAAAGGAAATTATTGATCGGTCAAATGTTATAAAAAGGAAATTTTTGATCGGTAAAATGTTACAAAAAGGAATTATTGATCGGTAAAAAGTTATAAAAAGGAACTTATTGATCGGTAAAAAGTTATAAAAAGACAATACTTTTTATTATGTAGATACACTAAATAATTACAGATATAAATGTAGAAACTTTACAACGGGTGACACAATGGGCGGTCTTATCGCTAGAAGACAACTTTTGGGAGGATTAAGCCTTAATGAGGTTTGTTTAGCACCATTGCCTTGATCATTAAGGCCATAGCAAGGCATGCTAATCAAACCTTAGCCTAGAATAGCACATAGCATTGCAAACTTGTAAAACGGTTATCAATCATCATCATCTGCCAGCCTTTTACCAACTATGTTGGGATCGGCTTCCAGTCTAACCAGATGCAGCTGAATACCAGTATTTTACATGGAGCGACTGCCTATCTGACCTCCAAAACCCAGTTACTGGGTAATACGATACTCCTTGGTAAGACTGGTTGTCAGACTTTCGGGCTTGTGACTACCCGTAACGACTGTCAAAGATCCACGAATGACAGCCGGGACCGACGGCTTAACGTGCGTTCCGAGGCACGGAGGGGTCTCGGTATGTAAAGATGGTCACCCACCCACAGACCAACCGCGGCAGGCGAAGCTTAACCTGATCGATCGACCTGTGCGGCTGTTATTATTTTGCCAAGGGCCCCTTTAAAAAAAAAAACCCCCGACAAAAATAAAATTAAGGAATCCCTACAAAAAGCATGAAATAAAAAAATCTTATGGAAGTCGGGGGACCGTTCTGCATGTGGAACAGCTTCTATTCTGTGGTCCCCCGACTTCCATAAGATTTTTTTATTTCATGCTTTTTGTAGGGATTCCTTAATTTTATTTTTGTCGGGGGTTTTTTAAATTTTTAATTTAATTTTTTATTTCATGCTTTTTGTAGGGACTCCTTAATTTTTGTATTTCATTTCTTTTATTTTCTTCCGTTTTAAGATTCTGGTAATTTGGTGTTTAATCAGGTTTTTTATCCGTCAAAAAATATTGATTAAGTAATTTATAGTTGAAGAATAATTTTTAAGACTAAACAGATTTTTTTTGTTTGATTATATTTTTCAAGTTTTTAGTTTTCATTTCGATGTAGTTAATATTCCTCATTCCCTTTCAATAAGTATAGTGTACATTATTCTACTTGTCAAGCCCTTGCATTTGATACCGATATTGAAGGAGTTGTGAAAAAAAAAATGTAATTCGCCATTTTGTGGTGGCGGCCATCTTGGATTTGAAATTTTTAATAGTGTATAGTATTCTACTAGTCAAGCCCTTTCATTTGATATCCATATTGAGGGAGTTGAGAAAAAAAAATGTAATTCGCCACTTTGTTGTGGCGGCCATCTTGGATTTGAAATTTGTTATAGTGTATAGTATTCTACTATTGAAGCCTTTTCATTTGATACCCATATTGAGGGAATTGTGAAAAAATATGTTATCCGCCATTTTGTAGCGGCGGCCATCTTGGACCGATTTTCATCAAACATAGCTAAGAACACTCCCGACTAATACACCTTTCAAACAAAAAAAACTAAATCAAAATCGGTTCATCCGTTCGGGAGCTACGATGCCACAGACAGACACACACACACACACACACAGACACGTCAAACTTATAACACCCCGTCGTTTTTGCGTCGGGGGTTAAAAAAGCAGTTATCAATCAATCAATCAAATATATTTATTTCGGATTAAAAAAAATATATCCATAGGTGTTAGCAACAATAAACTTAACCTACAGTTTATTCATAATTATATGCGCAAACAGTTTTCAAGCAAATTACTATTGTAAACACATTGAAGTTCCAACATTACAATCTAGTTTTCTTCTTCGCACCTAGTTTCTATAACATAATACTCCCCTCACTTGCTTTTCCAACTCGCATTCCATACAAAACATTGGAACACACATAGGGTTGCGAGAACCCCAGCTCGCTACACATTTCTTTGTTAACTTTGAAGGGGATCCGGAGAGCGGATCCAGTTTTTGAGGCGTTTCTTAAGTGATGTGCTGTAACAAAAAATAAAATGCGACCACCCTATTTTGTGGTTGAGTTTGAAGTGAGTGCTTGGACTTTCTTAACTTTTGGTAGAAGAACAGATACTGGTGTAAAATAATTATACACATACAGAAACTCAAGCCCTTTTCTCATGGGAACAAAACATGGAAAACATAATTAAAAAGCCACAAAATACGTTTGTGTTCAAGGGATTACGTTTGTCAAAATGATTCTGTAATTAAAAGATCTGAAACAAGCAAAATTATTTCAGAAAATATACCTTAGTTACAAGCACGTAATGTTACAAACTCACCATAACAAGTACTTACTCACCCCGAGCATTCGCTTCGAGAATTTGTTTTATTCGTTTCGCGAGCTTTTGTTACGCAACGAACATTCATTCACGAAACGAACATTCGTTTGCGAGCAACTTCTAGAGAATTTGTAAATCACAGCAGCAGAGAAGGAGCAGCAGGTTGGGTAGGGGCAGGTAAGGGGGAGGTGTAGAGTAGGCTCTAAGTACTTAATCATTGAGTCGCCACTAATGATACCCGAGAGAAACTTTTTCTGTAAGAAAGTGGTACCTATAGGTATTTATTTATAGAAGACAAGAAAACGACAGGGAAACATTATCCAAGATTTATTTGTTATAGAGGGAAAACTGCGGTGCCTAAATTAAGAAAACCCATTTTTTACCGTCGAGATATCTGTCATCGTGAACATAATGAACATAGCTAAATTAAACAAAACACCCTTTCTTACGCTGCTGTACAGACGCCAGCACATTAAGCTACTACAATGTGTCAAATTTCTTTAATGGATTTTCAACTTTATTGCTAAAGCATAAGGTTCAAAGTTGATTGGGAACATTTGACAGTTTCGGGTAGCTTTATATGCTGGCGTCTGTACATAAAGCTTATGTAAAAGAAAACTATATTACATCCTTTCGTTATCCTCTTACAAACGACGTTCTTTAATTATGAAAGTTTATAGAATCAGGCGTTACTTTGCGGAAATTCATGACTGTAAAATGTTATACAAGAATACTTATTAGGTTTTAATTCCGCATAAACTATATCCAGGCTTAGATGCGGGATGCAGCCCCGCCCAGGGTCATAAAAGGATGCCACAGATGGCGGTGCTGTTCGGAATTAAAACTATTTATGTTCTATGTTTTTAACTGCATCAGCGGTCAAACACTTACATAACTTGGGTCATATAAACTTATTTTCTACTCCAAATCCAATATATTTCCACAATAACATGTAAACAACCATAGATTTATCTCTGTAAACAACTACAAATTGACAGCTGTTGTAGACATACCAACCCTGTAGTGTTCCTTTGTACATAATATATATTTATAAACGTGTTGTCAACATGGCCGGTATTTCCCACGACTGTCGACTGGCGTGTCTCGGGATTATTACCCCATGTCGGCTGAACAATTTTCCATGTATAGTTTTACTGCGAAAATATTTTTACGCGAATCGCTTAGCAAAAGAAGGTAAGAAATAAAATAAGTACAGGGAAGTTTTTTGGTAGAATTTCGTGTATGACATTTGTGCAGGGAATGATTTATGCTCTAGGTATAAAAAGTATGAATCGGATAAGACACTTCATAAAACAACATCTGCCTAGTTTTATTTTACTTAAGGTGGGGTCGGCTTCGCAGAAAGTTGAGCATATTTTTCTTAGGGCTGATTTTTTCAACGCCAGATAGTTTTATCCGAGGAACAATTTTGAATTTTTGACAGTTCTTTCATACAAAATCGGTCAGACGTCACTTTTATTCCACGAAAACTCATCTGTCGATTGAAAAATTTGCCCGAATTGCTTTGAGATCGATTTGAAGAAAATTCTACTTGTATTTGCACAACAACTTACAAAAGTACCTAATGCCTTTCAAACGTTGTCAAACAGACGAATTTTTAAAGAATATGAAACAATAGCTTATGAGTTTCCTTCAAAATTTGCAATAAAAAGTGTGTACGCAATTAGGATGCCGGTTTCTAGAGAAAACCTACTTATTCATTCTAATATTATATATGCGAAAGTGTGTCTGTCCTCTTAACACTTAAACCGCTGAACCGATTTAGATGAAATTTGGTACAGAGATAGTTTGAGCCCCGGGAAAGGACATATGATAGTTTTTATCTCGATTTTTATTTGATTATTAAAACTTTATGCTCAAGTAAAAGAAATACTGTACAAAGGCGGACTTAATGCCTGAGGCATTTTCTACCAGTCAACCTTAGGGTGATGCAGAGACAAAACGTGGCAGGTGCAACATACGGGATAAATAGCTAGGAAATATCTATAACATACAAGAATAAATACTAATACATAGATAGATACATACATACATATTAGATACAAACAAAATTAACTGTGAGAAGAAAAAAAATTTCGGTAGAGGAGAAAACGAATCCAGCAAGTCAGCGCTGGGAAACACAACACTTATGCGAGTGAAACCGCGGGGCGCTGCTAGTTTGAACATAAATTCTTTTCGTTCATCCTTGTGCCAAAATTTGCGTGCAATTCCATGATTAATGAGCTTCAAAATGTAAGCCAATTCTTCATAATAAAAATCCATAACTAATACAGACAAATAATTGAAATAAAACACGAAAATTTAACTTAGAAGTAACCCTTTTTCGCTGTCGACCGGTGAATACTCGGGAGACTGGCAGTTACACCGCGTTGCATAGCCATCACAGTTTCAAAAGAATATAAGAAAATCGTACGAGGGATTTGAAACCAGGCAGTTTATTTCAAAATGCATTATTTCTCGCTTCAGAGAGGAAAGCTTACCTTGCATACGGAATTGAAGAGTGAAACGTTTAAGTTATTCACGTTTTTAGTTGAACTTTGGATAGTATAGTGTTCAAACTCAAACCAAAAAAAAACAGTTTATTTCAATAAGGTAAACTATTTAGTTACAGGCACTTCTAAATTGTCAAGGAAGCTAGTTGTCCATTCCAAAACGTCCTAGTAGGTTTCTATAGAGAATTACGAGTAGGAAACTCCATGAACTCTCTTTTTTTTTTTACAAAATATTGGTTACCTATCTAATTTGTTCACGTGGAAATTATACATATAATTACGTGAGAATTACGTAGAAAGGTGTGCACATTAAAAAGCGTTCAGAGCAAAAATAAAAAAGCAATTAATTTTTTTTAATTTTTTTTTTATTAAATAAGTAAGGGCTTCACCAACGCCAGATAATTTTATCCGAAGAATCATTTTGAATTTTTTACAGTTCTTCCATACATAATCTGTCAGACGTCTATTTTATTCCACGAGTAAGAATTATCTGTCGATTGAAAAATCGGCCCTAAAGGCTCCTACAAACAGGCGCGACACGCGATATAATCGCGCGACACAAAGGCACCGGTCGTTGCGCGACTTGGGGTACCTTTATGTCGCGTGTCGTGTCGCGCCTGTTTGAAGGAGCCTTAAGTCATTAAAATAAGCTAATAAGAAATGGCCAAACTGACGGGGGCGCGCGTTCACAAACATGACGCGTTTAGAATTAAAATTGTTAGTCATTCCAATAGATTCTGAAACAGGCCTTCTGTTGACTTGTTAAAACCGATAAGATGTTTACACAAACGAAGGTCAATGCCAGTTAACTTTGTTAGGTCAAGTTTAAATACCCAAATGTCTGGGTAAACTGTTAACCAAATAGGCCTAACCCTTGTAGTAGTTAGAAACTCATTCAAGGGCGACTTTAGTCCTTGTTTTTTTTATAAGATAGTGAATTTTAATGATTATTTACAGAACAACAACAAACACTACTGGCGAAATAGATAGTGTAGGTACTCCGCCTAACCTTTTTTTTTCGGATGGGAAATATTCAAATGACCCCCCCCCTCCCGCTCTGGGTGGAGCGGGAGGGAGTGTCAGACTCTTACTGACTAAAACCCACCCGTGTTCCTTCCTTAGCCCTTTATGTTCCGGTCCAGCGGCGATATGTTGTTATTTTCAGGAGCAAAAGTGTCACCAGGAATACAAATAGGTAGTAGTGGACAAATAGCTCTTCTCATACATAGTTCGGCCCAGTGGCACGCAGTAGCCCAGTGGTAACAGCCGCGACTAACGAGATGTAGGTCGTAGGTTCGAACCCAGACAGGCACTTTACTTTATGTAGGTACCTAAATTATTTCATCACCACTGCTCCCAAAACCATGAAAGCAAACATCGTGAGGAAACCGGCATGTCCTAGAATCAAACATTTGAAGACATGTGACATCCACCAACCCGCACTGGGCCCGCGTGGTGGATTATGGCCCACTCCCTCTCATAGAGAGGAGGCGTGAGACTGTGTCCCAGCAGTGGGAATATTATAGGCTGATAATGCATACATAGTTCGAATAAACATGCATGCCCACTAGTGATTAAGCACAAATGGTGATGCACACTTCACCAAAACATTTCAGTGTTTGCCCATTCTATTTAAAACATCATCCTAACACCTAAGACTCGGATATATTATTTCAGTTGCTAGCTAAACTAAATCTCAACAAACATTGAAAAATTTATCGAAGAAATAAACTGCTTCAAAACAAATAGGATAAGGTGCATACAAATAAATATGACTTCAAAACTAGAGAGGAAGTAGAGGAAATGGTATATAAACGGAACGGAGCGTTTCCTTTAGTTATTGACTTCCTATCGAAGAACGGAACAGATTAAATGTGATGAAGGGAGAAACTGGGTCAGTTTACCTGGGTGTTTGTCCTTGCAACTTGTACGTAAAATCGGTCCAGTAATCTACATATACTTATTATTATAAAAACGAAAGTGTGTCTGTCTGTCTGTTACCTCTCCACGCTTAAACCGCTGTACCGATTTAAATGAAATTTGGTATAGAGATAGCTTGAGTCCCGGGAAAGGACATAGGATAGTTTTTACCCCGATATTCCCACGGGATCGAAACTTACGCGGGTAAAATGGCGGGTCGCTGCTAGTTTTAAATATTTCGTAGCTGTTCCAAAATTTTAAGTAGCCTTATCAAACTAGAAAGAAAGAAAAAGTATTTATTGCGACTCGTACAGGAAGATCACAAACTAAACTAAACACAGTAAAATAAAAATCCGTTAAATAAAAAAAAAGTAACAATAGAAAAATTAAACAGAAAGTCCTATACGATGCCAAAATACTCCTATTTCAGCATGATGCTGCGACATTAAAAAAAAAAACTGTACAATAACTTCTCCCTGCGACTTCGACCGCGTAAACTTGTTTTGTTCCCCTGATCCACCCCGTCGCATCGGGTCACCTGCCCGTGCTAGAAAGAAAAGAAAGAAAGAAAGAAAATACATTTATTTGCGGCAAAAATGACGCTAAAAAAACAAAATAACAATTTGGGAGAAAACATGCGTCACATCTACGCAAAACGGCCATCATTCAGCTATTTCATCGGTTTTGCTTAGTGTTATTTCTGACTATTTTTGTTTTTGCTCGGCTCCTAAAGAAATGGGCTATCAACTGTAGAAATATTTTTTCAAATCCGACAATAGTTCGAAAGATTAGCGCGTCCAAACAAACATATAAATTCTTCAGCTTTATTATAAGTATAGACTGATATTATAAATGAAACTCGCTTTAAGGCTCAAACAGGCGCGACACGCGATAAAATCGGCACAGCAAGTCACAGCAAGTCGCGCAACGAGCGGTGCCTTTGTGTCGCGCGCGATTCGCGTCGCGCATCGCGCCTGTTTAGGTTTATGTGTATATTACAATTATATTAAATTTACATAATTATAATAAAGAAATCTCGATCATCATCATCTGCCTAGCCTTTTCCGAACTATGTTGGGGTCGGCTTCCAGTTTAACCGGATGCAGCTGAATACCAGTATTTTACATGAAGCGACTGCCTATCTGACCTCCACAACCCAGTTATTATGTAGCCAGTTATTATGTATCTAAAAAGATAGAATAAAAAAAAACTAAAGGAATCTCGATGATTTGTCAAATTTTAAAAACCGTGCGAAGCAGGGGCGGGTCGCTAGTCTATTAAGAAAAACAAAACCGGTTTAGTTAGTTACGTCATAGAACAATAAGCTACTTAGTCTACATCACAGTTTCACAAAACAAAATGTCTCCTAAAATTCCAATTTCGTTAATGGTTTGGCAAACAAACAAACGCTATGTTTTCATCGTAGAGTCGGTATTATTAGCTTCATATTTTATAGGTAGGTAAGGAGGCTATTATATTACTATAAAAACTTAAAAAACTAAGTGAAAGGTGAGTCTTTTGTGTACCTAACTTTATTAATAAAAAAATACGGCCCCTTTTATTTTTAACTGTATTTTATTTTGTTGTTATAGCGGCAATAGAAATACACACTCGGTGAAGATTTCTACTCTATTACGGTTAATGAGACACAGCCCGCTGACAGACAGATGGACAGACAGCGGAGGCTTAGTAAAATGGTTCCGTTGACATCCTTCGGGTACGATTTTCTTAGAGCTCCAAGGGACCGCAGGCCTACTTACGTACTTGTTAACAATTTAAACTTGATACCTCCACGCGTTCTTGGCAAAAAGGGTCTTGACAGGCTGACTGACAGACAGACAGACGGATGGAAAACGAAGTGATCTTATAAGGTTCCATTTTTTCCTTTTGAGGCAAGGGACTACAGCTCTGCTCTACCCTTCAGGACCACAGGCGTAATGTGATGTACATGATATTATTGTGCTTTAAAACCCTTACCTACAATAATGTTGCTACTAAGTGCATTCACTAAAAGTGAACGTGCACGACCCTCGGAAGCGTTCGGATTTTTCCGAAGCCAACTAATAACGTATCGTGAGTCAACACGAATGTTTGTCGACAATAAAGCTGCCTTGTTTGTTCATATGCCCACTATTGAGCATGTTCTTATGTTGCGCAGTCGTGTCCACAGATAGGACACTTATTTAGGTCAATATTTTGTAATAATTACCTACTAAAGTTATTGGTGAATTTTGATATTGGTTTAGTTGAAAGTTTGAGGGTCAAGCACTGTTGGATATCCTAGATTAGGTATCTCATAATTTATAGGTTCAGAGGCCTAAGCATGAACGTAACGTAAATTCGAACGATATCGAAAATACACCTATTCTCTAACATTGCGGTATATTTTTTGCGACTGACACAAAAAGTAGATTCTATAGCGCCCATAGATATGACTTAAGTTTAAAGTAAAATTAAGTATATATTATGTGCGAAAAGCTTGACGAAACGAGTGCGAAATGAGTGTTTTTATTAATTTTAAAATCGTTCGTATTTTTGTAACGTGTATTTCGCGCATAAACTATTCACTAAGTAAATCTTATTTTCAGTTGTTTTCTTGACAACCCATTAGGAACTACAACTTAACTACTAAAACTTAGGACTAACTACCAAAGATCACCATAGAAACGACTGTCAAAGATCACCATCAACCCACCATAAAACCTTCTGCAGTAAAATACCAGCGTCAGGTATTGTACCTGGCATATGCTGAGCTGGACTCCCATTTGGTGGAACTATGAGACACACACCGCCCAGTAGTGATCGACCGTTATAGATGTATATGAGCTAGGTGTCTATGAGTCAATTTATCTTTTTAATCTTTGTTATTTTTTTTTCATCTTATTTGATGTTTTTAGGGTTCCGTACCCAAAGGGTAAAAACGGAACCCTATTACTAAGACCTCGCTGTCCGTCCGTCCGTCCGTCCGTCTGTCTGTCACCAGGCTGTATCTCATGAACCGTGATAGCTAGACAGTTGAAATTTTCAGAGATGATGTATTTCGGTTGCCGCTATAACAACAAACAAAATAAAATAAATATTTGAGGGGGGCTCCCATACAACAAACGCGATTTTTTTTCCCTTTTTTGCTCGTTAACAATAATGGCAACAGATAGGCACTTGAAATATTTACAAAATACTCAGTTGTATTTTTACTTTAATAATAAATAATAAAATTAAAATAAAATAAATATTTAAGGGGGGCTCCCATACAACAAACGTGTTTTTTTTTCGGTGTTCTTGCCTTGTGGTACAGTCACGAGCACTAATATGTCAATACTTAGCAACTTTTAATTGCGATTTTTTCACGAAACAACGAATGGATAGTTGAAATACGACACTTTACATAAACCTATGGGTTCGAAAATACTATGTTCGTAATAACATACAATTTCATCAAAAGATTAAGGAGAAAATCGCCTTTGAATAAAGCCAAGTGTATACATACTTATGCTCGTGACTGTACGGAACCCTTCGTGTGCGAGTCCGACTCGCACTTGGCCAGTTTTTTAATACCTGTATTGTGTGTCTTTTGTTGCACTGAATAAACGTTTTAACTATCTGTCTTCTATTTCATAACAATTCGGTCTGCAATATAAACCAGGCATTTCAAACATTATTGTTCCCACAAATGCAAATAAAACGTTATGAGAATGTAATATGAGAGCCACCACGGAGGCTTGCTAGCGTTAAATTCATCTCGGCAAGGTATTATTACATTCAGTAAGCCGTATGATATGTCTATGCAATAGTTTGTATGTTTTGTGTCTATAGACACATGGTATTTTTGTAAACAGGATAGATTATAATCCGAACACAATCATTCTTCTGTCCTGGGGGCCCAATAAGGCCACTTTTAAAAGGATAACATAATGGACATTTAACTGTTAAGTTAATCGTATCAAATCCCATTCGTGAAGCATTATTCAGTTATTTTTTTTGTCTGTGCTAAAATACCAATCAATCCAATCCAAATCTAATCCTAATCTCTTTGATTGTACCTACGTAGTGCAGCGAAAAAAAGAAAAGCACGGACTGTCTTCGCCATATTATAATTCATAATGTTATCCTTTTATGATTCTCCAAAGTAGCCTTTTTAGGTCACCTGGGTTACCTCTTAAAGCAGGGCAGAAGTTGAACGGCACTACTTTTTTGTACTAAGACGTCGTACAAAAAAGTAGTGCCCCCTGGTCGGAGCATCATGTCTTTTTCTTCCATACTTCTCTATTAGTCGTCCCTTATTCATATAACCATCCACATTAATACTTAAAACTTTCAATAATCTCTATGAAATAAATAGATACCCAGAACAGCCATTTAGAATTTATTTTCCTAAGCTTGAACCGGTCCTACTGTTAGATAAAAGTTGCTTGCCGTCATAGGACTGAGCCAAAAAAATACGCGATTTAATTACATATGACGCTCGCCTTTTTCCAATGACGGTTGCCAGAAACTAAAGAACAGCACCTGCTACGATCCTTACATACTCCTTTTGCTAACAATTATTACGGAGTTCATCGTTCCAGGGCAAATTGACACAATCCACACTCACAAAATTGCAAACTTAATAATTAAAATGCTTATTTCAAATAATGATCACGGGAAAAATTTTGTTAGTACTGCTTTTAATAGCCGCTTTTCGTAATATTTATTTTATTTTTGAATCTGTTGACTCTTCTTTCCACTCCTCTCTGTCTTGAGCTAGTGCGGACCAATCCTGTCTGTAGGGATCGAGCTCGTTCCGCCATCTTCTCCTGGATCTATCTTGATGTCGCCAGACGTTTCCTGGGACCCACACGGTGGTAGAAAAGTAGATTTGACCATGACTCCGTGTGTCCGGCCCAGTCCCACTTAAGCTCGGCTGCTTCTTGGGTGACGTCGGCGATCTGTGTTTTGGAGCGCAACACTGTGTTTCATCACAGAGCTGTGGAAAATTAATGACAATAATCAACACTGCTATAATAGTGTAATTTCCATTTCTACTTTTCAGAAAGCGTGTCCCATTGTCCAATATTCAATACACCGAAATTGTCAATGATGACCCCAAAATTATCAATTCACGCCAAATGCAATTAATGTCCATCTAATTTATCAATAACCGCAACTGAATTACAGGAACTGGCCATAATTTAATTACGATATATCACGTATCTCACCTATCTGTATCTAGGTATATAGTCCTACAGACTGTATTTCGGGCATGGCGATTAATTTTTTTTTTCTTGGTTGTTGTTTTCTTGTTTTTCTAGTGCGCTAAAGCCAATAGTGAGGTCAAAATGAGAATCTAAAATGGCGGCTACAAAAATTAATTTTTTTTCGTCATTTTGAAATTTTCGCCGCCGCCATATTGGATTTTCATTTTTAACTTGGTTCCTGTCGGGGCTCTCCCAACCCCACACGTTTTTTTGTTATAACCGATGAAAAATGTTAAGCCAGCGGCACCAGAATCATGTACTGAATCCATGGTTACAGGTTGTGCGTCGATGTCCATGCCACCTGTATAATTACGTCATAATGTATGCTCAGGACACATGCCTGTCAGTTAATTAACGCAATTCCTGGTAGTTGACAACCGTAGGATTGGGTGAACGTGGTAATTATTAGACCTAATTCGGACAAACTAGTTAGGACAAATGACGTTGACCACAATACTGTAACAGGATGTCCTTCGCATATTATTGTGTGACATTATCATGGAAAAACAAATATTTATTTACCGTATTATCTACTTACATAATACGGTCAATGACCTACAGCTAAGTATATAAATAAAGCATTTTCTTAAAGCTGAAAGGCTTTTTACTTCTAAAACTGCGATGTTTTGGGGAACTAATGGTACGAAGGTCTATCAATGATTATCATAATATCATCATCATCTGCCTAGCCTTTCATAACTGTGTTGGGGTCGGCTTCCAGTCTAACCGAGTGCAACTGAATACCAGTATTTTACATGGAGCGACTGCCTATCTGACCTCCACAACCCAGTTACTGTGTATCACGATACTCCTTGGTAGGACTGGTTGTCGGGCTTGTGACTACCCGTAACGACTGTCAAAGATCCACGAATGATAGCCGGGACCAACGGCTTAACGTGCTTTCCGAGGCACGGAGGGGTATCGGTATGTAAAGATGGTCACCCACCCACAGACCAACCGCGGCAGGCGAAGCTTAACCTGATCGATCGACCTGTGCGGCTGCTATTATTTAGCCAAGGGCCCCTTTAAAAAAAAACAGCTACTGGGTAATACGATACCCCTTGGACTGATTCGACTGGTTGTCAGACTTTCGGGCTTCTGACTGACCCGTAACGACTGTCCAAAATCCACGAATGACAGCCAGGACCAACGGCTTAACGTGCTTTCCGAGTCACGGAGGAGTCAAGGTATGTAAAGATGGTCACCCATCCACAGACCGACCGCGGCAAGCGTGAATGATTATAATTCTGTAAATACGTACCTGTTATAGTCGCAAATCATATTTTGATCAAGATACAAATTGCAAAAAAACGTAAGAAAATTTGAATTTCGCGGTCTACAACTGCATATTCACCTTGTAAACATAGTTTAAAAATAAACACCGCAAGTAAGTAAAAAAATGGCCGCCGTCCCCTAACTGAATAACTCCTCCAACTAAATGCATGACGCATTTCCTGTAAGTCGGACTCTTTGCCCGCTTTCAGTGCAATGCTTCAGTGAAAGGTACGTTTTGAGCTGTTATACTTGAAAAGCGGAGTTTCACCTATGTGGAAATACTGGAATAGAAAAAAAGAAACCCTGCGACCGAAGCGGAATTATGCAGTGACACGAAGCACGAGTAATACCGACAACAAGTTGGCTGGACTTAGGGCTGTTGAAGAATCGGATTTTCTCGGTTATAATAAATATTTAGCTCGCTTGAGCATCGTAACTGGACTTGCATGACTCTTCAGGACTTGACCTGCTTAGCGGGTTAAGACTTTTTTTCCTAACTGGATGGAAAAGTCAAGCCTAAAATCTGTCTGCTTTTCGTTTCTGTATGTGTGATGACAACGCCTTTACGGCTGACTTGGGTTACATGTGGTATAGTTTTTTTATCCCGGCATTACGTTCCCGTGGGACATCCACGCGGGCGAAGTCCCGGGCAAAACCTAGTTCTTCTTTAAAATTTTAAAATAAACTGCTGCTACTGGCTTAGAATTCAGTCATTACAAGGTTATAACTATTTGTTGGGGCTATGAAAAAAATTACTTTTGACTGATGCTAAGCATATGAGCGGTTCTGCACTACATCCGATCCGAATCCGAGAAATGACGGTCCGAAGTGATCATAGTCCTATTTGTATGAGCGGTTGCGCACTAGATCCGGACTCTATCCGTCCGAATTTAGAACATTCCCAATTCAGATTGAAGTCGGATCTTTAATTCGGATTCGGATCGGATGTAGTACAGAACCGCTCTAACACTATATCCTATTCATGGTCTAGGTAAACACGACACCGAACCTATTATAAAAAAAAACTTTTTAAACATATTTTTTAGGCGTATTATTGTTCTAAATACTTAGCCAATTGCGTGATCAACTTTGATGTACTTAGCGCTCGCCGGACGCTGCCGCGGAACCGCTCGCTTCGCTCCCTCGGCTCACGCGCGGTTGGTCACAGTTCTAACCTTCTTTCTATCAATTTAAAACATTGGGCATCTTAAGAAGGTTGTTTTTGTTGTTTTTAGAGGATTACTTATATCCCTTTTTAGGGTTCCGTAGCCAAATGGCAAGAAACGGAACCCTTATGGATTCGTCATGTCTGTCTGTCCGTCCGTATGTCACAGCCACTTTTTTCCGAAACTATAAGAACTCTGTTGAAACTTGGTAAATAGATTTAGTCTACCGAAAATTGGTTTGAACGAGATCTAGTAAGTAGCTCGTGAAGAAGTAGGTAACAAAAATATATACACACCCCCACACACACACACCCCCACACTCACAAACTTTCGCCTTTATAATATTAGTGTGATAAATATCGGTAGCAGCCCTAGGGTGACTTGATTGCGGCCATGCCATTATGATTTTAGTTTTCTCTTGAATTTCAGTTCGTCGTTACGATACGAAATGCTCGGAGAAGTTGGTTTCGGTAGGAACGTACTGCTATTTAATTTTATCTGTACACTGGCGCGGGTGTCAGCACTACTATTTTGTTTTTAGTAACATTTTGGTTAAGATTTCTGGGTGTTATTTATTTGGGAGAGGCCGTCTGACGACTAGTTGATATCATCAACGAAACATACACAAATTCTGTAAATACATACTTGTTACGGTCGCGAATCATTTATTTTAATCAACGTACAACTTAATACTGACCAGTAAATTGCAAAAAACGTAAAAAAATAATAATTTCGCGGGCTAACCTGGCGCTTTCGCCTTAAGGTGAATGGGTAGTGAGTAGACCGCGAAATTCAAATTTTCTTACGTTTTTTGCTATTTGCAGGTCAGTGTCAGATTGTATAATTGTATTTTGATCAAGATACAACACATGACACTGACCTGCAAATTGCCAAAAACGTAAGAAAATTTGAATTTCGCGGTCACCACTACCCATTCAAAATGCGTGCGCATGAACGAGATGGAGTAATAACGCCATTTGGTCGGTTTCATGGAATTTCTTAATACCTACAATCGGGACGGAGTTCGGACATCGGACAATTTTATTCATGTTGTGTTTTGTGATAAGTCTGTGTGTAGAACATTATTTTGTGTTGTAATATTTTGTTTACACTTGTGTAATTGTGTAGTTAATTTGCATTTTCTTCGTTGTATTAATTGAAATTATTAGTATAACTTTACTATTAGTTAGAAATTGTTTGTAATAAAACAGTGATTAATATTTAGTTCCTATTAGAATTATACCTAGTTTGTTTGGTGTTGTGTGTAGTGTAGTGAAAGTACGTTGTAATTAGGTATTTGGGGTAAGTAGATAGTTAATTAAGTTGAAATTACTTATTTAGAGTAGATTTGAAAAGTAATCATTAGGATGGCAGTAGATTATTGTTTGATAGATTATTTGATTTGTGAGGAAACATGCTTTTCAAGGTTAAGTTATGAAAATAAGAAACACGTAATTGAACGACGCGCCGTGCTGTGTTTACTTTTTCAGATTCTAGTACATAGTTTATGGAATAAACCCCTTTATTTGTTTTACAGATAAATGACGAATTCATATTATTAGATAGGAGTTGTTTAGCATTTACCTACATGAGGTACTGTATTTTTTCGCTAATTCACATGAAGCTCATACCTACCTTAGAAAAGTAGATCGAAATAGGAATATAGGTAATGAAACGGTTTTCTTGATATTTCTTTTTGCTCCGGCTTACCTCTGCCATAAATTCACCATTCGCCACTGATAGGTATAGTACTTAATGAAATAGTATGAAAATATATGTTCGTATTATAATCTATTGTTTGATCGCTGATCGATTTTTTCATTCGAGCAAAGTATGTGAACTCCCACAAAACGTCATAGACGCAATGCAAGGCAATTATTTATTTAGTTTTATGTAGGTAAAAGTACAATTATAATGTTCAGACGCCAACATCAAGCTACTACAATCTGTCAAATTTCCTTAATAGATTTTCAACTTTATCGCTAAAGCATAAAGTTCAAAGTTGATTGGGAAAATTTGACAGTTTCGGGTAGATTGATGTGCTGGCGTCTGTACCTAGATAATAAATGTAGGATAGGTAAATGCGTTGTGGCACGGTGGGGCTTAGGGCTAAATGATGACAGCCACACGGATCGATTGCAGGTTACGGCACGTTTGCTGCGGTCGGTTCGTGGATGGGTGACCATCCATTACGTACCGAGACCCTCCGGAAAGCACGTTAAGCAGTTGGCCCCAGCTGTCATTTGTAGATTTTTGACATCAGAAGTCCGAAAGTCTGACAACCAGTCTTACCAAGGGGTATCGTGTTACCCAGTAACTGGGTTGTGGAGGTCAGATAGTCAGTCGGTCAATGTAAAGTATTATATTATTATAAATTACTGGTATTCAGCTGTATCAGGTTAGATCGGAAGCTGACCCTCACATACTTGGGAAAAGGTTATGCAAATGATGAATGATGATAGTTAAAAGTTCAATCATGATGTGTAGGTAATAAATTAAGGAAAGGTAAATGACTGAAACTCAAAGCATTTATTTCAAATAAACCAATTACAGACACTTTTGAATTGTCATGGGGTTGGTCAGTCAGAAAGATGAAATCACTGACCTTTATGCAGTGCCGGATTAGCCCCTAAGCAAATTAAGCAATTGCTTAGGGCATCACGTCTCGGGGGGCACCATAAGGCAGAAACAGCACCGAAACAGTATTTGCTAGTACATGAAAGGCAAGGCTGTTTATCAGCAAGATATTACAAGACCCAAAAGTCACTCTAGCTAGAGATGTGCGCCAATCTCTACAAATCTCTTGTTGATGTTTTGGAAAAATACGAGGTGACTAGTGGATAGGAGGGCCTACATGCGTGGATTGCTTAGGGCATCAAGTAGTCTTAATCCGGCACTGCCTTTATGTACTTGTATAATACAGGTCAGTGGATGAAATGCACTGCATAGAGTGCATTCAAATAAACTCAGTCACTCAGCGTACTTACTCATAGCCATATTTAAAAACGTAAAAGAAATCATTCATGTGTGTCAAAGCTATTCCAGAAAACGGTCTGAGCGATATTACACACAACGTTCCATATTGCACCGTATATAAAACATATAAAACCGCGGCGCGGCGACTGGTTATTTTAGTATCCAATAACTTTCAAAGTATGTATTTCAGTTTAAAGATCGTTACGCTTGTTTGCCTGTTACAGTTTTAACGTTTCAAATGCTTATTTTAGTGATTTAGTGGTTACTATTTGTATACATTTATTAGATTATGATTGTATAGTGAACAAAAGAGTGAAGTTTTGTGGTGGGCTCGTAAGGACAAATGTATGTCTGGGAAGTATGTGCAGTTGATTCTTTCGACACAGTTGATGCAGTAACCAAGTCCGGTCTACAGATGAGCAGTACTGGCAGCTTCAATGTGGCTGTCGGTTTGCACCAAGGGTCGGCACTTAGTCCTTTTCTGTCTGGTCTTACGTCGGACATCCAGAAAAAGTTTTTTTATATTTTTTTTATTGCTGATTGGGCCCGCTCTTGACCTCGATCACGCCTGATGGAAAGTGATGGATGAGGTCTATGATGGAACGAGCGTGCCCAGAAGATGCCTAAGCCACTGGAACTCCAACTCATAGACGAAACATAGCAGGTTGCTTGACGCCGGACTCCGGTGAGAGGGTGGTCGCAAACCAGGAGGGCGTTAGCCCTACCACCGCAAGGGAAGAATTGGCCAGTCAAATAAGTTGACTGGTGTTGGGTGTGACTGTCCAGGATGCGCCAAGCGCTCGGTTCAGTTGAGTAACTTGTGGAACAAACTGCGCTACACGAGGAGGCTTCTTCATGCATCCCAAAGTCAAAGTCGTTCCCTGGTGTGTCCAAAACTGGCTTATTGGTCTTGTGGTCACGGGGGGGCAAGCGCGACTGCTGAGTGTACCATGCGTTCGATCGATTTTGGTCTTCTAAATAGGAAATTATGGTTGATTTCCTAAGGAAGCGAGTTGTCGCTTCCTATGACATTGGATTTATGACACACTTAGCAGACAGACTAAATGCGCTGCTGGGGAGTTTGTTGCGCCAATTCCCAACTAAAATTACTTGGAAGTATTAGGGATGTTTTATGTAATTTTGACGTTCAAAAAGTGCTGCCTAATTTGAATAAATGAGTAGATTTTGAAAACTGACGTAATGTGGAATTTCTCACTTTGCCGTAGTCTAGTTAGTTGCGTAGTAGTTTACAAAAACAGTTAAATACATTAATAACAATTTATTACATATCCTGTTTACCCGTCTTTCTCCCGCGGCGTGTTGATTACATCCCGCTAGTTGGTCGAATTGGTAATGCTTTTCTCGTGCTCAACACTTCCTTGGCTTTTCGACTTGTTGCAATGTTTCGTTTTCGTGAAAAATGCTAGTGGTGTACGTCGTTAGTTAGCGTCTTTATTACCGCCATTTATCTGTTGAAAAGATTCTGTTACTGCAATTTTCTCGACACTGTAATGCTTTGAGAGTTTCTTAGTTGGTGCTATTGATTGCTTTTGAGTTTATTGCGGAACTAGGGAAGACTGAGGTCAATTGAAACGTTTTTGAAAAAAATATTCGTGTGCGTTTTAACTTTTTAAAGGTACACCCGTAACTTAGGTAGAAGTTCTTCAATGGCCTTCAGAAAATATTTCAATTGATCCTGAGACGGGATTGAAAGCTAGAAAAAAAAATGTCTACATGTTTTTTGTTTATGTAATTTCTTTAGTTTATCGTCTTCAGAAAGCACCTATTGACGATTCATTTCGCATATGAAATTACTTAGTAGGTACTGCGTTTCAGTTCTTAGGAAAATCTAGGAATTCCAATTCTGAGAAGAAAATTCAGCAGACGGCTCCTTTGATCACTTTACTCTCAAAAACAGCTTGATTTTCGAGTAAAGTATTCGTGATCACAAACTTTTTGACAACTTTTCTCTATTTATCATAGTTTCGTTAATCAAAAAGGGTAGCTCAGTAATAAACTTATGTATAGTGAACTGGTACTGCGTTTCAGTTCTTAGAAAAATTTAGGAATTCCAATTCTGAGAAGAAAATTCAACAGACGGCTCCTTTGATCACTTTACTCTCAAAAACAGCTCGATTCTCTATATCTCATAGTTTCGTTAGTCGAAAAGGGTAGCTTAGTAAAAAACTTGTGTAGGTATAATGAACTTATTAACACATCGACGAATATTTTAACATAACGCCTGTGGTCCCGTAACGGTTAGCTGCAGAGGTGTGAACCTTATTGTACACCCACATTTCGACAGTTACCTATTTATTTTGATGTTCCTAGTTCTAAATAAAAAAAGTTAATTCAACATTTATTTAGACAGGTAAAAATAACAAAATTAAATTCTAACTTAACTAAAACTATAGATACAGAAACAAGAAAATAGCGTCGAAAAACTCATCCGCATCGCTGTCGACTGGTAATGTACCCAAGAGACTGGCGGCATTACCACGTTGTATGGCGAATATATTATTAGTTAACATAATTATGGCTAGACTTTACATTACATAATTTCCCATTGAAACATTAATGCGAGTTCACACTAACATATTAAAGGTTGTTGACATGCGACCCTGGTATGCTCAACTACACTTGAACCACGAAAATCGACCTTACTGCTACGAAATAAAAGCTCTATCAATGCCAAACGAAAATTTAGCGAATGATATGTGTGTTATACAGTATAAAAATACAGTTTTCTGTCTTTATTATTATGAAAATAATGTAATTTGTGTCTAATACTTTGTTTTTCATATTTTGTTCAAAGTTACGAAAATATTCTTTGTAATATTTACAAAAAGGAACTTTTTTTGGATTTTCGATCGCGAAACTTTGGAAATAATTTACATTCAGTTTTCTAAGTGTCGGAAAGTTTATTAAACTTTCATAAAAGACGAGCTTTCATTTCATTTTCAATTTGTATGATAGATAGGGGTACCCATCAATACAGTTACTGTTCCAAAAATAAATCCTCTAAAAGCAACATCAATCAAGTACCTTACCTGTCAGAGCTTCTACATCTTCCTTATCGAATATGATGAAGTTTTAGAGGTATGAGGAATAGGGTTCGGGGTAGAAAAGGGAGGATACTCCGACCAAGATAGTTGTCAATTAAAAAAACATATTTTAGGTGATAAAAAATTAGAATTTCTGGTTAAAGTATTGAAATAATCAGAGGAATCTATTTGTTAGTGTCACTACAAATTGGCACCAACGGGTACATATTCTGATCCATTTGTTTACCTTTTATTCATATAGTTTTGGAACAGACCATAAATGGCAGAAGTAAATATTGTCTGACGTTTATGCGTTGTTGCCCAATCTACTGCGATTAATTTGATGTAAGTAGATTATATAATTATGTTAAAACGTTTGTCATTATCATCATCTCCCTAGCCTTTTCCCAACTATGTTGTGGTCAGTTTCCAGTCTAACCGGATGCAGCTGAATACCAGTATTTTCCCTGGAGTGACTGCCTATCTGACCTCCACAACCCAGTTACTGGGTAATACTATTGTCAGACTTTCGGGCTTCTGACGACCCGTAACGACTGTCAAAGATTCACGAATGACAGCTGGGACCAACGGCTTAACGAGCTTTCCGAGTCACGGGGGGTCTTGGTATATGAAGATGGTCATCCATCCGCGGGCCAACCGTGGCAAGCGTAACTTAACCTGATCGATCGACCCGTGCGGCTGTTTTTAATTAGCCACACGTCCATATTATAATACCAATCAATTGATATAAATTATGTTGCCCTGAACATTAAGTATTTTATACAATTATAATTTGATAAATAAATATTAAAAGAATATACCTATTTATTCAGCTGGTAACATTTCTCATCTTTGTTTAAAAAAAAATAGTATAAACGTGTGCAAATGCTACATCATTATTTATTTTCATCTAATCCTACAAGTCACAGCAATTTCAAATATTACTAACCATTTATGTAAATTCCCCGACAAAAACCTTAAATAATACCAACATATCACATATTTTTTTATTTAGACTAAACATAACTCGGTAAATACTGGCGTGACACGCTAATTAAGCAGTTCATAGCTTCGACAAGGTCAAGAATAAACTAGTATGATTCATATCCATAATTTAAAACAACCGAGGTATTCGAACGGTCTATCGCGTAATCCATTTTCCGTATTTCATGGAGACTACCTACTAAGTACTTCAGGGTTATGAAAATAAACATACCTACATATTAAATCGGTATGTAGGTACACTAAGTACAGACGCCAGCACATACTTGCTACCCGAAACTGTCAAATCTTCCCAATAAACTTTGAACCTTGTTGTTTAGCGATAAAGTTGAAAATCTATTAAAGAAATTTGACAGATTGTAGTAGCTCTGTACTATGTATTGGCAATATTGGCATTGGTGATAGCACTTACATAAAGTAAGTGCTATCACAAATGCCAATAACGATTTATCTTATACCAATATTATATCTATATATACATATAATATACATATAATAAATTTGTAGAAAAGTGGTGTCTGTACAATGGAAATATATAAAAAAAAAGTAGCAGGGGTTGTTATTATATCGATGCCGAACCCGAAATTGTAATTAATTTTTTTTTTGTCTGTTTGTCGGTTTGTCTGTTTGTCTGTTTGTTTGTGCACGCTAATATCAGAAACGGCTTATTCGATTTAGATGCGGTTTTCACTAATATATTGTAGTAGGCTTCACTTAACATTTAGTGTTTATTTCATGTCAATCGGTTCATAAATAAAAAAGTTATGTCAATTTAAAGAATCACGGCGAACATTTGTTAAGGTATTCTATCAGAGTACGTACACGCCTCGGGCCTGCGCGTCCGATCTTCGGAACTACTGGACGGATTTGAATGTTTTTTTTTTTGTATAGTTATTATGGCTGGACAACATTCAGGCTATAATGTTTCTTGGAAACTTGAACACCTGATGCAGAACCGAAACAGACCAGCTTAACTATAAGAGATACAAAAATGGTACCATAGCAAAAATTGTTCCACGTGATGAGGATTTTCTGCTGAGAGAATAAATTTGAAGATCTGGAACACCTGATGGGGAACTCCAAGAGCCCAGCTACACCATAACACATATAGGAATGACGTCTTAGTAAAAGTTATTCGGTCTGATGGGCATTTCCTGATGACTTATAAAAATCGAAGATCAGAAACATCTGATGTGGAAATCAAAGCTATCACTAATTTCACCTCCACGCGGTGAAGGCGGTAGCAGTTTAGGACTGATTTTCGATGACGATGGTATATCATTGAAAATTTGACTCTACTGGCCAAAACTCCCATTTATTTTTTTTAACGTGAAGAAATGCTCATGCATTCTGCACTACCACGGGGAGATAGTGCAGTTATGTGGGACTCTAACCCACTAAAACTCCACTGTGTCCTCCTCTGCCGCTTACGGCGGGAACATGGGCACGCGTTAGCACTCATCCGTGAACCCGCCGCGGCTGTCCGTCACCGGACCCTCCGCTGGGGAGTACTCCCCATCACCGGCGCACCAGAACACAGCACGCCGGGACCACCCCAGGGACCAAACCAGCACATGGGCGCCAGACGATCCCGTGCCTGGGCACCCTTGGTAGGGGAGCAGTCACTTAGATTTTAATTGATCAGGTATCTTCATAATATAAAATTATAACCATGCCTAGAAAGAGGTCAAATCTTTCCCAATGTTCCAAAGGAGCTAAAAGATTGAGGATCATAAGATCCCAAGAATCTACCGAAGAGCGTCAGGAGAGAATTGATGCTGTTTGAGAACATCAGGCTGGAACTCGCTCCGTGGAAACCTCTTCGGATCGCGAAGCACGCCTGCGTTCTCAGTGTATTTACGCATCTACATCCAGGTCTCTAGAGACCAGTGCAGAATATGATGCGCGACTGACTGATACGGTGAGATTATCATACATTGTTCCGAACACGCACACAACAAAATATTCATAATCAGAAATTGAGAAAGAAAGAATTGCTGGAGTACGGCATGAAGAGACAGATTAAGAAGAGCGGAACGAACGTTTGAATTCTGATCGACTTCGACATTCTCTGAACAGAATGTCGATATCATCTGAAGAATCGGATGTGTCTCAAGATATAGCCGTAGGGCATGGCGACCTTCCTTGGGTTGATAAGGAACGGAGTGCATTTACGTATACTCCTATGATTGACTACGCCACATATTCCGCCATCGGAGGTATGGTTGAAAATTGTACTTTTTGTGAAGCTGTTAAATAGCAAAAAGAAACAAACGGAATGTGTTGCTCAGGTGGGAAAGTACATATTGAAATATTACAAAATCCTCCAGAAATATTAAGATCACTGCTAATCGGTGACCATCACAGTCAAAACATTTCTTGGACAATATACGTTCGTACAATAATGCCTTTCAAATGACATTTTTTGTTGCGAAACAGATTTCAGAAGGCCCATTTATGCCAACATTCAAAGTGCAAGGCCAAGTTTACCACCCTATTGGTTCATTATTGCCTGAAAATGACGTCTCGAATCGTCTCGCGCATCCCGTTGTTATCCGGTCCCCGGGTTCTTAGAATTCGACATCAGACGTGTCAGATCTTCGATTTTGACGACCCGTTGTCGCTGGCATAAGCAACAGGATCCGCGTACGAAGTCGCGGGCAGAAGCTAGTATTAAATTAAAATCGTAAATTTAAATTGTATTCAGTAACTTGACGATGTTGGAAAGGTACCGTTTCTGACAAAAATTAAATGAATTTTGTAATGTAAAGAATATTTTATGCATAGCTTTAATTGAATTTAATAGGTTAAACTTCACGTTTTTGAAAAGACATTCAATTGAAAATAATTCCCTGAAAAAATAAAGGTAATATGGATAAAATAATTATTATTTAAGAACGAGAATCAAGTTATGTACAGACGCCAGCACATCAAACTACCCGAAACTGTCAAATTTCCCCAATCAACTTTGAACCTTATGTTTAGCGATAAAGTTGAAAATCTATTAAAGTAATTTGACAGATTGTAGTAGCTTGATGTGCTGGCGCCTGTACCTATTTAAGGGCTGATTTTACCAAAGTCAGGTGGTATCTTTTATCCGTGGAATAAAATCGACGTCTGACAGTTCTAGTATGGAAAAACTGTCAAAAATTCAAAATTTATTCTCATGATAAGACACAGTCTAGGTATAATTTGATGAAATTCGCCCTAAGTGATTTATTCGTAGGAATCGATATGCTTCGTAACATCCCATTTCCTTTGGGAGGAATTTACAACATTACATGCCTACGTACATTATTATCTAATTACATAAACTTATATTTAAATCGTCCCATGTGAGGGTTTGTGACAAAACTACACGCTGCTTTTAAGTATCTTTGTCAGTGAATAAAACTTGAATAATGCCCAAATTATGCAAATTTACGCAAATTATGGTTCAGCACACAATCATAATGCAGAAGTTTCATTTCGTGCGGAGTTTCATCAAATTTATGTGGGGTTTTTCGCAGACTACGTGTCACATAAAATATTCGCGAATAGCGTAGAAGCCAAGCAAACAACATACCTACTGAAAAAACAACCGACTTCCAAAAAAAAAACACTACAAATTGAAAAATAACTTTAATTTCGGAAGTCGGTGTCTTTGGTTTCGCATTTTCGTTTATTGACGCCCACTTCCGAAATTAAAGTTATTTTTCAATTTATAGTGTTTTTTTTTTGTAATTTTTTTTTTGTTTTTGAAGAATTTCCAGCAGTTTTTTCCATTTCGGTCAAGCCGTCTTCGAGTAATCGGTGACCATACATAAAAAAAAAAAATCCAACATAATATTTATAACCTCCTCTTTTTTGGAAGTCGGTTAAGAAGGGGTCGTAGTCATCATCTTCATTTAGCCGAAAGACGTCCACTGCTGAACATAGGCCTCACCAAACGTCGCCACTTTGACCGGTTTTGTGCTTTTCGCATCTAGCGGATTCCTGCAACCTTCACAAAGCCATTGGTCTACTTGAGGTGATCCAACGCTGTCTTCCGGTACGCAGTCGCCACTAAATCAAAGGTTTTACAGTTTTTAATAGAGAAAACGCGTTCTAACTTAATAAAGAAAATGTACAGATGCCAGCACATCAAGTTACTACAATCTGTCAAATTTCTTTAATAGATTTTCGACTTTATCGCTAAAACATAAGGTTCAAAGTTGATTGGGAAAATTTGACAGTTTCGGGTAGCTTGATGTGCTGGTGTCTGTACTATTGACTGAAAACATACAAAACTACATAGTTTTAACCGGTTAAGAGTTTTGACTGCAACATGAACAATTTTTACTCAAGTACTCGTCTACAGTTACTCTTTTGACCGTCAATCATTGGCCTACACAAATGTCTTTTTGATGGTGTTGTTAATTGAGTCGCTAAGCTCCTCAAGTTCTGAGTTGAGCTGCACTATAACTGGCAAATTCATGCCCTGACCGAACAGGTCCACGTCCCCTCAAACCTGTGTGGTTCTACCTGTGGTGGTACCCCAAAAGACCATTTCAGACACTAATCTACATAATCTGACTAAGATTATATCTAAACTTTAAAGAGACTATGACTTCTGAGTTTGTTTCGGCCTTTCTTTTTTTTTTTTTTTCACCGTGAAAACTTGGGTGAAGTGAGCGTGGAGTGAGCTGTCAATAGTGTCAATTCCTAGCAAAAACAAACTCACTTCACCTAAGTGTTCACGGTGAGATTTTTACAGAATCGACCAGCTGATCTAGTTTTTAAAATATGATAAGCGTGTAAAAGTGTTTGTACAATTAATCTTCTTCCAGAAATAAAACCATTAGTCATGTATCATTCGGCAAAGAGTAGAGTAGAGTCTGATTCGATATTCTTTAAGGTGGACCTTCTAACCAAGTTTATAAATATTGTCACAGAACATTGTCCTACGTCGACGATAATTCTAGAAATAAACGTAATGGCTAGAAGTCGGCATTGCGGTATACCTCGCTGGCTTATAGTCCGATGTTTGTGGTTCAAGTGCAATGGGCTGCGAGTTCTATTAATACCGCGGTGCCGCTTTATGTTTGTAGGTAGGTGATTTTTTTTTTTTTTAAAAACGTTGCCCCACACTAGGAATTTCTCCTGTATTGTGGGTGCGTTTACAAACATTTAAACTCACATACACAAACAGCCAGACCCGGAACAACTACTTGTAGGTCGTACAAATGTTTGTTCCGTGCGGGAATCGAACCCGTGACACGCAGCGCAGCAGTCAATCGCTTAACCACTGCGCCAACCGTGCCGTCGAAATGCAATGATATTCTGTTAAAGAGGTAGATATCGCACGTACGTACATAATCAGCCTAAAACGTTCCCACTGCTGGGACACAGGCCTCCTCTCTGTGAGAGGGAGTGGGCCGTAATCCACCACGCGGGCCCAGTGCGGGTTGGTACATGTCACATGTCTTCGAATTTTTGGTTCTAGGACATGCCGGTTTCCTCACGATGTTTTCCTTCACCGTTTTGAGAGCAGTAGTGATGAAATAATTTACACAAAATAAAGCGCCTGTCAGGGTTCGAACCTACGACCTATATCTCGTAAGTCGCGGTCGTTACCACTGGGCCACCACTACTCCCATATCGCACTAGCGCGCGCAAATTGTTGCAGACAAATTCAGACAATTGTTGTGGTTTCATTTAGTCCGCTAATAGCAGCGAGCAACACACTACAGATAGCTATCTCTTTCTGTGTCATACGTTCCGTATTATCTATCTCAGTCGTAGTTGAAAACTACTATACACCTATATGTAAATACTTTGTAATAACAACGCAACAATACAGAACGTCGCTCAGTATGAACGTAGCGTATCTTTCCTTTATAATATCATTGGTGAAATGGAAATAGATGTTGTATATTTTGTTGGTAAGATGCCTCGATTTTTTGATGTTGCAGTATCTTGTGTAAATACTGATTCGAAGTACGTTGGTTTATTTTTGTATGCTATGAGTGTTTTAGAAAAGCAGTATCCTGATCTCCTATCCATGAAAGTGTGTCTGTCTGTTACCTCTTCATGCTTAAACCGCTGAAATGATTTAGATGAAATTTGGTATAGAGATAGTTTGAGTCCCGGGAAAGGACATAGTATAGTTTTTATCCCAAAATTCCTACGGGATCGACACTTATGCGGGTGAAACCGCGGGGCGCTGCTAATATTTCATCTATACCTAATATTTCATCAGCCTATAGCAGTCCACTACTGAATATGTACCTTTCCAATTGCACGCCATTTATCTCGATTCTCGGGGACTCTCCTCTATCTACTACCAGCCACCTTCTGAAGATCGTCGCTCCGTAGTTTAATACGAATTTTTTTAATAACAAATTAACTTCGATCACCTCACTTCACGAAGACCTTACGAGAGGTCCTACGTGGTGTACATCTGATAAGCGTGGTGATCACAACACTTACTATTGTAGTAGTCTTTAGACTCCTTTTTAACCCCTAAGGAATAAATCACAAAAGCAGAGGTTAAGTTTACGGTGATATGTTGAAAAAAAATTTGCTTTTTCTATTTCGTGTAACTTGATAAGTATATTTTTTTTTTTTTGTTTTTTTTTTTTTAAGAAAAAAATGTATGATGATGTACGTGGAATAAGGATTTAACATTTTGGTATATGTTTTTTGACTCTTTGGTAGTAGTAGTAGGTATCATGTAAAAGAAATACTTACACGATTCAATTATTTTTCTCGATACCAGTTGAATAGTTCTCCTATAGGTATAATTACCACTAAGTGCTTAGTATTATATAGACGCCAGCACATCAAGTTACTACAATATGTTATTTTTTTTTAATAGATTATCAACTTTATCGCTAAAGCTTAAGGTTTATTATTTATTTAGTACTTCAAGCACATAAGGGCCTGTGCACACCACGTTTTTTAAACGCGCCGTTGACGCGCGTTTTAGAAACATGCGTCGACGGCGCGCTTTTATCCTACAGAAGATCTACAGGCTGCGTCTGACTTGCCTGCGTATCGCGTCTGTATCGCTACAAACTCGCGTCAACGGCGCGTTTAAAAAACGTGGTGTAAACAGGCCCTAACTATACAGAGGCGGTGGCGGCGGAAGGTTCAATGTTGATTGGGAAAATTTTACAGTTTCGGGTAGCTTGATGTGCTGGCGACTGTACAACGGATGAGAGGATACATATTCCTAATCAATGTCCATCTCCCCATTCCCATCGAAACAACTCATCATTATTCATTGTCCTGCTATCAGTGACGTTATCAGTCGTGAAATGAAGGAAAGTCTGTTTAGGGGTCAGCACTTCTGTATCGGGTCATGACATGTCTAGATAAGCTATCAGCGTCACATGACTCTGTGTCAGTTTATTGTTGCTGTTTTATCATTGTTTTGGTGTATTTATGGCCGAATATATCTTTCTTTCGACACATGCATGCTGCTGTGCTGTTTTTTAGGGTTCCGTACCCAAAGGGTAAAAACGGGACCCTATTACTAAGACTTCGCTGTCTGTCTGTCACCAGGCTGTATCTCAAGAACCGCGATAGCTAGACAGTTGAAATTTTCACAAATTATGTAGGTATTTCTGTTGCCGCTATAACAACAAATACTAAAAACATAAATAAAATAAATATTTAAGGGGGGCTTCCATACAACAAACGCGATTTTTTTGCCCTTTTTTGCCCTACATCAATAATGGCAGCAGGTAGGCACTTGAAGTATTCACAAAATACTCAGTTGTATTTTTACTTTAATAATAAATAATAAAATCAAAATAAAATAAATATTTAAGGGGGGCTCCCATACAAAAAACGTGCTTTTTTCGGCGTTTTTCCCTTATGGTACGGAACCCTTCGTGTGCGAGTCCGACTCGCACTTGGCCAGTTTTTATTCATTTCACGTCAACGCCGGCTGTCGCTTAAAACCAGCGCTGGGGCTCTGTCTCGCATGGGGTCTTAGCATTATGCTGAGCGATGGCTGTTTTGCGTGCATGTGACGCATATTTTCCCCCAACTTGTTCTTCTTTTGTGTTTGTGTTTTTTCTCTGCGTGATGTTTCCCGCAAATAAATATACCTATTTTTAACCGACTTCAGAAATGAGGAGGTTCTCAATTCGACTGTATGTGTTTTTTATTTTTATTTCTTATTACTCGGTATCTCCGGCAATCGTAAATCATTTCATGCCTCAGGAGTGGTCCCATATAAATTTTATTAACCTTGCTTTGGGTAGAAGTTTCAACAATACGTACTCTTGCCACTTTGTGTATATTGATGATGTTATACCTAATGACTTCCTCTCACTGATATTTAATAGCAAGTAGTATTATACGAATTTGTGTGTAGTAAGTACAACCTAAAAGTGAAAAATATTAACAAAAAAAAAAAAAACCGAAACTTCCAAAAAAAGACAAAATGAAAAAAAATATATACGAAAATGAAAAATTACTTTAATTTCGGAAGTCGGTGGTGGTGGTTATTATAACCTCTGCATGTATTTGCTTCTGAATCCACCAAACATAGGTAGGTACTAGTAACGATACAAATTCCAAAAGAAAATTTCACCAACGTAACAGAAAATACAGCATCAAAATGCAATTCAAAATAATCCCTTTGACTATTTTAGCGTAACGTTCTCATGTTTAATATTTACAAAGCGTTGGAACTGTTAGTGCTATTTAAAGCCCGTATCGTGAATATCAACGAACCAAACATGTTCTATATTCCTGTAGTCGCTACACAGACTATTATACCTATTAGTTCTTGGAAATGTAAGCAGCTTAGATTTCAAAGCAGGTAAATACGATCACATTTTATGTGACAATCGACGACTGTGATCAAATAAATTGATTATAGCGATAGACTCCTCATATACAAAGCATTTATTGAAGTGAAAAAGGCATTTTTTTAGATGGGAAAAAGCCATTGAACTTGCGACACTGTTACCGTAATCGACACCGCGCGTGTTTTGTTTATAAGACGATACAAAAATACACACGTAATTGTTCTGGTTTTCACTTCTGTCGGCGCTCCCGGAGTGCCAATTTTTTTTTTTTTCAATTAAACCTTTACACCATTCCACTTATGAATTGTCAAAGAGTCAGTTAGTCAGAAAATTGAAGCTAGTTGCCCATTCCAAAATGTAGATCTCTATAGAGAAGAACAGGCAAGAAACTCCAAGGACACACTTTTAAATCAAGATATTACAAAATCCTGGGTACATTATTCTTGTTGCTTCTAAATGTGAGAAAAATGTAAAAACAATATATTGACTAATTAAACTAAATTGGGTAAAAGAACAACAATTAAGATTTAGTATACAATGATGTTCGCATGTAATGATTTTTAGATAGAAATAAACTATATTCCTATAGTACCTACACAGACTAATTTAATTAGTTGCTGGAATTGTAAGCACTTAAGATTTCAAAGCAGGTAAATGGCAATCTCATTTTATGCGACAATCGACGAGTGTGATGTCATGGCGATAAATTAAACTAAATTTGATAAAAGAACATAACAAATTAAGATATAATACGATGATGTACGCCATATAAGTAATGATTTTTAGAAAAAAGGAGTCATTATTTATTATTATCGGACCTCCACAACCCAGTTATTGGGTAATACGATACCCCTTGGTAAGACTGGTTGTCAGACTTTCAGGCTTCTGACGACCCGTACGACTGTCAAAGATCCACGAATGACAGCCGGGACCAATGGCTTAACGTGCTTTCCGAGGCACGGAGGGGGTCTTGGTATGTAAAGATGGTCACTCATCCACGAACCAACCGTATCGAACCGTGCGGCTGTTACAGAACGAACTCCTATTAATCCTACTAATATCCTACTTAATATTATAAATGTGAAACTTTGTATATTTGGATGTTTGTTACTCAATCACGCAAAAACGGTGGAACGGATTGGATGGGGATTTAGCACGCAGATAGTTTATAACCTGGATTGATACATTGGATACTTTTATTCCGGTAGTAGTATAATTTCCGATATACACGCGCAAAAGCTGCTGTGTGCTGGCATAAGCTAGTTTAAATAAATTTAGGTGTGGTGCATGCGGGCCTGATAATGCTAAGTTATTATTCTAGCATTATCTCTAAGCCTAAGCAAGGTTTAGTCACCCAGGCTGTTGCCAAGTCCCGGATCAAAACAGTTTGCATATTCCGGTCCGTTTCTCGCCCTAATTCATTACAACAAAATGTACCAAAACTTTCCCAAAACGACCCAACATTTGAACAAAATCCTCTTCAAATACATCCAGCTTAAGACCACACTTAGCCGCGCAGACACCTTAAACCTCTTGTTGTTACAACACAAATATTATCAAAGGTAACCTTTATAAAAAATATTTCTAGCGATAAAGGTTTGTTTAGGTGGACCACACCACAACTACACCTTAGACGCAAACATGTGGCCTGGCAGTGGTCGTGTGATGTCTCGCTGCGGGTGCCTGAAGTTGCGTAATCGAAGCCATTAGATGCGTTTGTTTTTGTTTAAATTAACCTCAATCTCGCCTAGTGGCAAGCGATGGATGAGGTCTTCGATGACGTACTTAAGTACCTAGAATCAGTGGGTCTATTCCGTAAAAATGTCACCGTGAAAACATAGGTGAAGTAAGCTGTCATTCCACCAGGGGTTGACACTATTGACAGATCACGTCTTCAAGCTCTCTTCACCTAAGCACGGTGAATTTTTTAGAGAATAGAAAGGCTGTTTATTTTAGCCATCTAGTCGCAACAACAACGTTTCACTCGACGACTGCTTGCGTGTGAATGTCGCATTTTTATGGTCGCAATGTTACTGGTATTGACCACACGTTCGCGAGAACAGTGGTAACGGGCCCGACTTACAAATTGTAGATCGTGGGGTCGAACCCAGACAGGTTCTTTACTTTGTGTAATTTTTTTCATCACCATTGCTTTCAAAAACGGTGGATGAAAATATCGTGAGGAAAACGGCATGTCTTAGGACCAAAAATTCGAAGACATGTGGTTTACGGCCCATTCCCTCTCACAGAGAGGAGGCCTGTGTTCCAGCAGTGGAAACTTTATGGGCTGATCATGCTACACGATCACGACAGCCGTTGAAAGCGACTACAACTTGCCGTAGGTGTAAACGGAACTACGCCTTGTGGTTGTGGCACGTTTGTAAAGATCTTTACGATCACACGAGGTCACACCACCCTATACAAAAAGATCTCGGCTTTGCGTCATAATCCCCAGCCAGACGGGCACGCGGGCGCTCCCCCTGCTTATAGTATCCCCTCTGATGGTCTAAATAAAAGAGTACCACACAACTGGTCTCAGACCGGTTATAAACTGGGGGAGTATGTACTGTGTACCATCGAGGAAACTTACATCTATACACCGTAAGGGCTATTCTTGCTTGTAGCGCTCGGCCGCTTTAGTAACACTTACTAACAGATGTGGTCATCGTGTACACGGGATTTTGTTTTCAAATTGAGCAGATGTAAGTTTTGAAACTTACATCTGCTCAATTTGTATACACCGTAAGGGCTATTCTTGCTTGCAGCGCTCGGCTGCTACAGTGAGGCTTGCGAACAGATGTGGTCATCGTGTGCACGGGATTTTGTTTTCAAATTGGGCAGATGTAAGTTCCCTCGATGGTACCTATTTAGTTTAAAGTCTTTTCTAGCGAATACACACACGTGGTTTTAGTAAAAATATTTTTTTTCTGTTAATGTTATGACTGCAATAACGTAAACATAACCTAAATGAAATCATTGTCCTTAGATTTAACTTTAGAAACCGCAAGTTCTAAAGGCATTTAAACATGTTTTTAGATAACATTATTAAAGCAGCAATATAATGTTAAGCATGATTGTAAACTAACGTTTATTTGATGGGTTAAAGCTCTATAGAGTTTCTGTCATAGTCCTTTGGGTGCATTAAAAGTACACCTTCGGCTTACCCTCGTGGGACACAGGCGTAATGTTATATTATATTATGTGATTAATTGTAGGTGTAAATAAGTCAAAGAAAAAGTATTTCCAACATAAATTGTTGCAATATTTTTCAGGAATTCAACAGGTGTTTTAAGGACAATACATTATATCCTTCCTCAAACAAGCTGAAACAAAAGATATAAATAACAATGTATGTCTATTGTTTACTCAAAAACCTATATATTATTTATTTTTCACAACACATTATGTCATTAGTCACCGCCATTATACTTTTTTATGCGTCAATAGTAATATAATAACTGTTCATTACTGTTCTGATATCGTTATCAAATAACTGGCTTGCTGGATTGTTGTTACAAAGCTCTATGGTTCAATGTGAAATACAAACAGTATTATTACTTCCTATAAAAATCACGTGTTGATAACGGAAGTAGATTCGGCTGAGTTTGTGTTTGAGAGAAAACAATGTACTTACATAAATAAAAAAAGAAAAAAGAAAGATTTCATAAGTTTACTCTCTGACTCTTTTTCATAAGTTTTTTAGTTTTTTTGTCAACTCATCGAAGTCAACTCTGCCAGTGAACAATGGCTGTTAGATTTGAGGATTTGACAATGAGCACAGCATACAATTAAGTCTGTTGTCGTGTGTGTCACGTCTTCGAATTTTTGGCCTCTAAGACATGCCAGTTTTCTCACGATGCTTTCCTTCACCGTATTGCGAGTAGGAGTAATGAAATAATTTACACAAAGTAATTCGCCTGTCAAAATCCAGAGTCCTGCTACAGAAGAATTCTCCACTGAACAGCCTATTAACACAGTCCAACCCGGGAATCGGACCCAAGACTCAACGCACTGCAGTCACGCTAGATTAATGAATGAAGTCCAGTGGGAGAGCCTGCCTGGAGTTGCCTTGGGTAACCTGGAAGTCTTTAAACAGACTCCGGACCCAGGTTGGCCGAAGCAAGGAAAATCTGTTCAGGTGGAGATACAATAGACGACTCCGCCTTGGAGTGTAAATGTGATGCTGTTCCATAAACGATGGCACACTTAATATCATGTCCTGCGTGTCAGGACATGCGTCCATTTCCTGTCAGCTGCACGTTACAGGAACTAAAGGACGCTATAGTGAAGACGACAAACACGTAATCGAATTCTGGGCCGATTCCATTTAGATCGCCATCGACACGCTATGAAGAGAATCAATGAAGTTATCAGTTTTAACAGTCATGGTTGAATGTAGGATGTAATCCTGAATGCAACAAAGAGAAAGTGTTTTAGGTGTCATGTGTGGAAAAGAAGAATAAATGAAAAAACTAAAATACAGACCCAAAGACACCGACTTCCGAAATTAAAGTTATTTTTCACTTTGTAGTGTTTTTTTGGAAGTCGGTTTTTTTTTGTTATATATTTGAAACAATTGAAGAAATTCAGTTTCCAAAGATTTTTATTACAGTCATCCTTCGAGTATAACATTCAAAATTTTCCTCTTGGCATGTCCTAATTGAACCGCATCTTTATACACTAGAAGCCACACAAGCTGCACATGACGACACGGGAGAAGTACAGACCTTGGCCTATTTTGAAGAGGGAACTACTCAGCTGTGTATAAGCTAATACTTTATACTAGCCTATTTTCTAACCATGCCGGGGCCGGCTTCTATTGTAACCAGATGCGTTTGTTTAAACGTATTCACACCTGGGCTGACCGCAAAAGTGTTCTAGATTGTGTTAATTAAGTATAGCAAATTACTACCTCGTTGATCTACTGGTTAGAAGTTGAAAGCGCAACTGAGCTTGGGGTAGTAAAATCAAATCAAATCTAAAGTCATTCATTCAAACGAAGCTGAGAATCAGCACTTTTCGAACGTTTAAATTACAAAAAACAGTCCCCCAAAACGCCCGCCCTTCACCACTTCCTAAGCTTTTGCTGGGGAGAAGAAGTGGCGCAACAAACTCCCCAGCAGCACAGCTGTCTGTTCAGTTAGAAAATACTTGATTGTATACAATACTAGATAATATGCAAAGTAATTAACGTTACAGGACACAGAATATTAAATTAAATTATTTGACATTTTTAGCTAGCCACGCCAATATACCAACAAATACAATAAAATCTATAGGTCCCCAAACAAAAAAAAAAAAAACAAAATTATAAATGTAAACAAAAAAAACTTAGGTGCTTCCTAAATAAAAGCCTCCAGGTGCTATAAAGGGCGTGACAGTTTACATATTTATGCAATGCTGGGTTCTGTTCAAAGCTGTCACTTGAAGTGTGTTCCGTCCTCAGTTTGGGCAAAGTTTTATTAAGCTTTTCAATCGGTATTAACTGCGTAACACACCATCAATCTCAATCCGAATCATTTTGAAGAATATTGCTAATCCATTGCTTCATAATTATGATCAAATAATTTGTCTGCTCAACAACGTAAATAACGCAATGAATGTTGTTCAACTGTCAAAATGAAAGCCGTTGCTACTGATAGTGTGTTACGCAATTACCCCGCAGGAATTTCTCAGAATATAGGGTTATTAGTAAAAAATTAACAACCTGTTAACAGGTCATTGTACTTATCATTATGTACAACTATTACTACGGTACCAAACCTGAAATCGCGAAAAAAAAATCATCTGTTCCCTACATTTTGACGAGATAGACGGACATAAATGTAGGGAACAGGCGATTTTTTTTTCGTGATTTCTTGTTTGGACAATGACCTCTTAAGAGGTTGCTAATGTTTTACCAATAACCCTGTATAAGTAGCCCCGAGACTGGATCCGTGCCCGGCGATTGTCTTGCCCTCTTATCTCCAAGGGACTTAAAAAGTTATTACATAATTCCAAACTCAAAGCATTTATTTCAATTAAACCAATTTCAGGCACTTTTAATAGTTACTTTAAGGAGTGGGCCAGCCAGAAAGATGAAGCTAATTGCCCATTTCAAAGCGTAGTAGGTTCCCATGGAGGAGAAGAACAGACAAAAAAAACTCCATGGAAGCTCTTTTTTTTAACCGACGAAAAAACGGAGGAGGTTCTCAAGTCGACGCGTGTATATTTTTTTTATGTATAACCACGCATAACTTTTTACAGAATAGTCCGATTTTGATAATTCTTTTTTTATTGGAAGTTGGTCCCATATAAATTTGGAGAAAACAACTAAGAAAGAAAGCCAAGCTATGGTCAGCGGGATTGTCCGAAAGGGTTACCGCTAGCCCGGAACATAAAGGGCTAAGGAAGGAACACGGGTGGGTTTTAGTCAGTAAGAGTCTGACACTCCCTTCCGCTCCACCCAGAGCGGGAGGGGTCATTTGATGATTTTCCATCCGAAAAAAAAAAAGCGGGTGAGGGGAATAAGAAATTTCACGCAGACGAAGTCCCGGGCAAAAGCTAGTTTAAAATATACCTAAAGATTAACATCATGCTATTTTTGCTGGCTAAGTACCTAGATTTATCGGTCTATAACGAATCCAGATTTTATTGTATGGTAAACACTGCAACTGAGCAGTGAGAGCAGTGGTAGCCAAGTGGTAACGGCCGCGACTTACGAGTTGTATGTCGTAGGTTCGAACCCAGACAGGCGCTTTACTTTGTGTAAATTATTTCATCACCACTGCTCTCAAAACGGTGAAGGAAAACATCGTGAGGAAATCGGCATGTCCTAGAACCAAAAATGCGAAGACATGTGACATCTGCCAACCCGCACTGGTCCCGCGTGGTGGATTACGGCCCACTCCCTCTCACCGAGAGGAGGCCTGTGTCCCAGCAGTGGGAACATTATAGGCTGATTATGTAATGTATGTATGCAACTGCGTATGTTCGAGTGTTTATAATGTAGCAGTGACGTAGGTATATAGCATTAAATGCGTTTTTAAATAATTTGCTAAACAAATTCCGAAGTGTTTATTCTAGTGATAAGTTTGGCCATCGTGTGGCTTATTTATAAAATTATTTTTCATTGGGAACTTTCAACAAATTATTTGATTCAGAGTATGTAGTACGTACTACCTACATATTTTCTAGTTACAGAATAACGAGAAAATATATTACTTGTCAAAAAGAGTAAACTTACATAATGTAGATAAGACAGACATTAAAACAGAAGACGAACTAGCAGGGGATCGATGAGGGGGGTGGAGGGGGGGTTCAGGGGATCAGACCGGAATAACTCGATATAATGAACATAACAAAATCAAAAATTCTGTCTCACGTACAAAAACACCAAGTATTAATTTAGTCTAGTCATTGTTTTTGCGGGAATTTAACCGGCAACTCACGGTGTAGAAGCCAATTGCTACATCAGACCGCGTTAAAATACTCTGGACAAAGTATTCTTCTGCCTGGTAACTATAATGTCCCTCATTTTCCTTCACAGTTTAAAGTAATTAATGAATATAATTAGCTTATAATGTTCCCACTTCTTGCTATTGCACTGCTGGACACAGGCCCCCCTCTTTGAGAGGGAGCGGGCTCTTAACCACGCGAGTCCAGTGCGGGTTGGTAGATGTCACATGTCTTCGAATTTTTGGTTTTGGACATGTCGGATTCCTCACGATGGTTTCCTTCACCGTTTTGAGAGCAGTGGTGATATATAGTAAACCGCCTACCTGGGTTCGAACTCACACCCTACAACTCGTAAGTTGGGGCCGTTACCACTGGGCCACGACTGCTCTCAAAAGCATTATTATATTTTCTTAAAAACCTAAATTAAATTGACTAAATTCATTACAGTAGGGTTCAATCCATACTATCCATACTAATATTATAAATGCGAAAGTGTGTCTGTCTGTCTGTTACCTCTTCACGCTTAAACTACTGTACCGATTTAGATGAAATTTGGTATAGAGATAGTTTGAGTCCCGGAAAAGGACAAAGGATAGTTTTTATCCCGATATTCCCACGGAATCAAAACTTATGGTGAAACCGCGGGGCGCTGCTGGTATTTAATCTTCTTCTTCTTCGTGTCGCTGGCACGACTGTATTTTAAATCTTGTTTTCCCAAAACTTTGCCACTTCCACGGCGTTGTCGGTGGCAGCGCAGAGGTCACTTTGACTGCATGTTTTGGGACACAGAGGGCAGGATAGGAGGTGGATCATGGTTTGTGACATAGCTCCGCAATCACACCCTTCTGCCGTTGCGTCAAGGTAGCCCCATTTTACTAGGTTGGACTTACATCTTCCCACTTGTGTCCGGAGACGGTTCAGAGATTTCCAAGTGGGCCACGGAAGGTTACACCCTGCAGGGAGATGCTCCTTTGGTGGTAAGTAGTGAGTAGGAGGGGGATGAGTATCCTGCCACAGTTTGCAACGGGCGTCGGCCGGGTTTCCTGACAGAGACGCTGTCGATTTCAAGAAGCTGTGTCTGCTTTTTAGCCGTTGCGTTGGTAGCTGTGCGCCAGATAGTGGGTGTCTGGTATCAGATTCCTGTTTGAATTTCTCCACTGCGCATGCAACTTCTCTTCGGACTTGTGGTGGAGCTATGCCAGCTGTGGGATAAAGTGTGCTGATCGGGGTCGATTGCAGGCAGCCTGTAATCGTGCGGCAGGTTTCATTTAGAGCAACATCTACTTCCTTGGCGTGGGCGGAACGGTGCCACACTGGGCACGCATGTTCACCCGCAGAGAAGCAGAGTGCTAGGCCAGTAGTCCGGAGGACCTGAGGTGAAGCACCCCAGGTGGTTGAAGTTAGGCGCCTGAGCAAGTTGTTACGAGAGCCGACTTTTTTCTTAATTTTGAGACAATGGTTCTTAAATGTCAGCGCCCTGTCAAGGGTGACTCCCAAGTAGGTAGGGTTACTGAAGTGTTCAATGTTGGCACCCATCCACTTGATGTTCAGAGTGCGTCTTGCCGAGTGGTTGCGGAGATGGAAAACGCATGCCTGAGTTTTTGTGGGGTTCGGTCTGAGAGCGTTATCTGCGTAATACTTTCCGAGGACTTCTAAGCCTGCCTCCAGGATGATTTCGGCGTCCCCAAATGTATTTGTTTGGGTAGCCAGGGCGAGGTCATCAGCGTATAGGAACCTCTCGCAGTGTTCAACAGTAGGTTGGTCGTTGGTATAGATGTTGAAAAGAATGGGCGCCAGAACACTTCCCTGAGGCAGGCCATTCTTCTGTGGTCTCCATCTGCTCCTTTCCGAGTTTAGGAGGACTTGGTAACGTCGATTACGCAGCATCTCACCCAGTACCCGGATAAAACCCTGGTCGTCGATCATGCCAGACAATTTTGCCAATAATCTCTTGACATTGACAGTATCATAAGCCGCTGACAAGTCTACAAGGACGACGCCAGTGATCTTTCGTGCCTCATAGCCATCCTCTATATATTGCGACAGTCGGAGGATTTGCCCGGAGCATGACTTACCTGGTCTAAAGCCGGCCTGCTCGGGAATCAATTTAGGGTCGATTACGGTTTGAAGGCGATTGAGTAAAAGCCGTTCAAATAATTTGAACGTATGGCACAGGAGAGATATATTGTATTTAATAAATACTATTTATATCAATTTATTTCAGGATAGTTATCTTAATTAACTAGTAGGCTTTATGAATGCAATAAACTGCAATTAGACTGTCTATCAGCACTGGCCTTTGCCTATTTACCTTTTTCCTTTCGAAACAAGCTCATACATTTAGCATATTATTACTTGATAACCTTTAAAGGATTTATTTCTTTCCCTTGCTACCAGTTTTAGTTTGACGATAAATCTCGCATAGATACAGTCAACCTCTTAATTGGTTTACCACCTTTAGGCTGAATGTCACTTGCACACCATAAATAACAGCGATAACGATAAAAAAGGTATAGCGCCACCTGGTGGTCACTAGGAGGAACCTAATTTCCCATACAAAATTCTAACGCGCTCGCAATCGAACGTGAGTCGAAAAAACTCACACTAAGGCCACTAATGGATAGATAATCCTTAGTGATGTTTCATGTTACTGAGTATTATTGTCAAAAGTGATAAAGGAATTACGAGATAGACTATACTTGAACTGGAATGTGAGATTAGCACAAATCTTGTAAACAAATCGTCATAATAACGAGTTATAGCCACTTGATCCATCATCCAAGTCATGACGTGATGTTTAGAACAAACTTGGGTTAAGACTATGACCTTAAAATGACCAGTCTGAAAGACCTTGGACGCAATGAAGTCACTATGCGAGAACTCATGATAATTCAGTTTTTACGGGGCAATGTACCGAATTTGCATTACATGAATATATTTACACAATTGTTGGAGTCATATGATCTTTTGTACTGTTATTGTATTTAGTTGTGTATGTAGAATTTTTATTCACGAAATGTTGTGTATTTAGCTGCCTTTTGGGTGTATTATACGCGTGACGTCAAAAGCACCCTGGGTAGTCAGCTCAGCTATAAACTTTTCTGACTGCCTAATTTCAACCTCATCGCATGGGTGATTCTTATCGAGTTAACGCGAGAAAAGGAAATACTCCTTTGAAAACTTGTGCCATTACAATTCTAAGACGATTCCCAACTAAATTAAAAATTCTAAATTTTGGCGTCGACGAAATACGCCTTTTTTTCCGTATATTTAAAAAAAAATAGCTTTTCCATACATTTTGACCGCGTTCGTATTGCACTTTTCTATAAAACAGCAGTTCTTTTTTAATAACGGACGTGAAATTTCTACGCTAGGGGTTATATGCTGGATTCATGGTTTCAGTTTACGCATCTATGTCCCTGCCACCCTGTATATTCGATGATACAATTACTTAGTCTTCTACTGCGAAACAGAAATTGTTTGGAAAATAAACTCCAAGAAAAACCGAGTTCCACTTAAGGGGTTTTAATTTTTTTTTGCGGATGGGAAATTATCAAATGACCCCTCCCGCTCTGGGTGGAGCGGAAGGGAGTGTCAGACTCTTACTGACTAAAACCCACCCGTGTTCCTTCCTTAGCCCTTTATGTTCCGGGCCAGCGGTAACCCTTTCGGACAATCCCGCTGCCCCGGCAGGCTTCGGCCCTAGCTTTTTGATAGCCGACGTGAAGTTTCTACGCTAGGGGTCTATAATTATATAATTATGCTGGATTCATGGTTTCAGTTTACGCTATACAATAAAAGTATATGATCGACTACAATAAACAAAATCAGAAAAATATATAATATTCTTCAGGATATATTCTAGGTAGATAGTGTGTTGAAAACAGAATACAACTTATTTGATACGATAGAAAAAAATCGTGAAGATACTTCTGAAAACTTTATTTTTTTCAATAAAAACCATACTAATATACATACAATCATTATGATTTTTTGTCAGATTATTCTACAAGCAACATACTAAAGCAGTAGTGTTTTAATTTTTTAATCCAAACAATAGATTTTGTGTAAATGGATAATTGCTTCATATTTTGCAATAAATTACCAGCGTTGTGTCATCGCGCTTCTTTTTCTTTTCTACGCAGTCCGACAAAGACCGCGCTTTAGGTCATGTAGTCGCCTTAATAATAAGGATAAACTCCAGAGCGAAAGCTAGTGTTTCATAAACAGCTAGAATTTAGTTGAGTGTTTCTCTAGAGACTGCGATAACGAAGGAGCTAGGGATGATGTTGCAACTTGATATCGCTACATTCGCTACTACATTCAGGACGTTGATGGCTTAGTAACTTAGCCAGTATAAGCAAGGGTTTTTTAAAGAATCTGCGCCGGTTGAAAATACGATAAGAAATCTGTATTATCCAATCCAAAAATAAAATAATATTGATAGACCGGTGAGTATATTTTTATACCTGTGAGAGACTATTTTCTATTTTTGGTCTTCAGGTTTACCTTCTAGTTTTTAAATGAAGATTTAGGTATTTTTTTCTCATCGTATATCATGACTGGATTTGCAAACATAATTTCAAGCTTTTTGTGTGTCTACAATAGGGTCACCACACCCACTCCCACAACACCCATACCACACCAACACCACACCACACCCACACCACACCACACCTACACCATACCCGTATGAGAGGAAGTAAAGTTCACGCATCATCCATAGAAAAGAGAGGATCCTCCCTCCGACCAGACGGGTGTTGTGTCTGGCGGGCAACTGCCCGATGATTCAACTGACCGTTGTATATTTGTATATATGCTAGTTGCGCGGTAAACTCTGCTTGCGCGATGCAGGATTTTGCGTGACGTCAGTATGACGTGTAGTTCACATGTGGCGTTGTAGATACCGCTACACCCGCATAGAGTACACCTCTGACTAACCCTTTGGGGATTACAGGCCTTATGTTATATTACATTATTTCAAGTTTAAACAAATGAAAACTAAACTCAGGTGTGTATGTTTCAGAACTTGAAAATGAAAAAGGAAACTCGTATAGGTTGTCTTTCTTAGTTGCTGTATTGCACGACTCATAATGTTAGCATTAGAGAGTGCTCTACGATCAAAAAATTGTTTTTGCCTCGTTTCTGCAATGAGAGATTAATTCTGTTCAAAAATAGATTTAATGCAGTAGAAACGAAAAAAACATCAAAATATTTCTAAAAAAAATCCCGTCAATGAAGTGTGAAACCTGAAAACATTGTAGCTTGCGAAAAAATCAATTAATTGAGTGAATTAAAAAAAAAAATCGTTTCTTCTATAGGAGGAACCCTATTGAAAATGGCTCTTTTATTCAAAGTAATTTAATTATAATTAATAAAAAAATAACTAATATAATATCTATATCTATGGTTTTTTATACGATCAAATGAGCATTACATGAGTCGTGCACTTTTGGGTTTTCCAATTTTTTCAAAACTGCTCTTAGAGAGTCAATCTTACACAAAACCGTTCTTTGTTTTCAATAAAAATGCTAATGATGTATAAAAATGTATTAGGCGTCGTAGTCAGGCTTTCTAAAAGTAATAATATAATTATTTCTAAGCAAAACTGGCGCGTCACGTAATGTCAAGATTATCTACATCAGACACACGTAATGTCTGTATTATTGTAACACGCAGCTAGACAGGTATTTAGAATTCTAAGGAGAATATCAGACGTGTGTTGATGTTACTGATTGGCTAAGCATTGTCAAATTCTAGTCAAAGGAACAAAGGTGTAGGTACTTTAAGCATGCTTTTTTTCGGGTGGGAAATCATCAAATGACCCCCTCTCGCTCTGGGTGGAGCGGAAGGGAGGTCAGACTCTTACTGACTAAAACCCACCCATGTTCCTTCCTTAGCCCTTTATGTTCCGGGCCATCGGTAACCTTTTCGGACAATCCCGCTGACCACTTTAAGCAACCTTTACATTAGCTACTGCTTTTGGGCTAATATGTAACATTCTATATTGATGATAGAGGATATTATTCCCAGTCAAAGTCAAAGCATTTATTTCAATTAGGCACATAACTTTTGAACGTCAAAAATTACAATAAATAAAATAGAATTGATTCTAGTCGCCCAGTCTAAAAGGTTGGTGTCTCCTTCAACATTTCAGCCCGGAATCTGCTAGGATAGGCCTCCCCTTTCTTCTGCCATACTTCCCGGTTCCATGCGTTCCTCGTCCAGGTGTTTCCCGCGACTGTCGTCGTCAACCCACCGGCCTTTTGGACGTCCCTGGTTTTTTTGCCCTAACCTTGGTCACCATTCGGTCACTTTACTCCATAGGCCATCTTCTCGTCTAACTAGATGTCTTGCCTAATACCAATTAAGGCGCATCGCCCTATCTCCGATGTCGTAGACTTTCGCCCCACGACGGACTTTGGTGTTAGGCACTCGGTCCAGTAGGGTTATATCGAGCATGGCTCGCTCCCTCTAATATATCCTATGTTCTAATTTAGGCTTAAAAAAACACCAATATCCTATTATTTTTGCAAGATGGTGTTATTGACGGTATTCATTGCGTGAATTGGTTTTGCGAACATTCTGTGCGTGATCTTACGTAATGAACATTTGTTCCTGCAACGAATGCTCGCAGGGAGTTCGTTCGTGAAAGCAACTATTATTTTTTTAAACTGTTTCATGTACGGTCGAACAAGCTATTTGGTATACCGGCAGCTAACATGCACCTACTTTTAAACAATGATGTAGGTGTGCTGAGTAGTCAATTCTTTTACACCACTCTATAAAGGATGCCATAAGCTGAAAAATTTATAACGCACAAAATAAAACTAAATATAGGTAGTGTAGTGGAAAGTTGAATATTTTTGCTTGTATACCAAATAGCTTGTTCGACCTACCTATTATTAGGTATGTTGGGATTTAAAGAGTAAGCATATTTTTATTTAAGACTAGCGTTTGCCCGCGGCTTTGTCCCCGAAAATGACCGGTTGTCGGAAATGACCCCACGGGAACGTACTACCGAGATAAAAAGTGTTCTATATCCTACTAGGTCATGGTCTACCCGTGTGCTTAATTTTCAGGCCTTTTGTACGTGACTGAGTAACTAACATCAAACTGTCACGCATTTTGGCAGGTTTATGATATGACGTGTACAAGCGTTTGGTCCAAAATAAATTATTTATTATTATCTCCTTTATTCAAATAAATTCTTATAAATTATATTTTTAAATATTAGTATAAAGAAATATAAAAACATATAAAAATATAAAAAATAGTAGCCCACCGGTATCGGGAACAGGGTCCAAGCTACCGGCGGTCAGGGCTCCAGAGAGAGGAACCTCCTAACTATTCGGGCCGTGTCCAGAAGTACCGCTTTCTGGATCAAGCCCTTGATCCAGCTGCCCAACGAGAGCCTCCTCAGGTGTTGGTCGAGGCTCTTGGCTATTAGACCATTGGCTGTCACGACTATCGGCACAATGATCGCTGAGTCCACATCCCACATGTCGACAACCTCGTGAGCCAAGTCAAGATACTTGATTTGTTTATCTTTCTCGGCTTTCACGAGGTTCCCATCATGCGGGACGGTTATGTCAACAATCATTGCGCGCCGCTCTGATCGATCCACCACCACTATATCAGGCTTATTGGCAACAATAGTCCTGTCAGTGATGATGGATCGATCCCAATATAATGTGATATCACCATTTTCGAGAACTGGGTCGGGCACATACCTGTAGTACGGCACCTCCGATTCCACAAGGTTGTATTTCAGAGCAAGTTGCTGATTATTATTATTTTTGTGTTTTACATATCTCGCGGTACCATGTGGTCCCGGTCCTTTGGAAGTGTACGAGGAGCCGAAGCCAACTCGCAGAGGCCCCTTAGGAAATTTTAATTAAATGCGGCACCAACTGACGGTTGTCCCTATCTATATATATAACATTCAAAGTCCTGACTGACTGACTGATATATCAACGCACAGCCTAACCCGCTGGTCCTAGATACATGAAATTTGGAGGGTGTGTTCTTTGTGAAGAGTAGGTATCCACTAAGAAAGGGTTTTTCGAAATTCAACCCCTAAGAGGGTGAATGGGGGAGGGTGAAATTTCGCGCGGACGAAGTCGCGGGCGGGAGTTAGTATGCACTATGTACAGTCAGCAACAAAAGTCGATTAACACTTCAGTTTTTTTAATATCAGTTATTGAGCAAAATATTTGTTTAAAATTGCAGCAGAAGTACAATGCAATTTTGAACAAATATTTTGCTCGATAATATCGGTCGTAAGCTTGACCCATTGGTCGTCTGACTTGCGGCAGATGTGTCCACCCCAATTCCATTTTAGCGTGGCAGCTTTCCGAGTGACATAAGTTATCTTTGTGATGAAACTGATGGTCGTATTCCTAACTCAGTCTGTTAATTTGATGCTCAGAATACACTCCATAGCCCTCTGGCAAACCTCGAGCATAATATTTGTAGGACTCATCATCATCTGCCCAGCCTTTTACCAACTATGTCGGGGTCGGCTTCTAGTCTAACCGGATGCAGCTGAATACCAGTACTTTACATGGAGCGACTGCCTATCTGACCTCCACAAACCAGTGGCGGGGTAATACGATACCCTTTGATAAGACTGGTTGTTAGACTTTCGGGGCTTCTGACCACCCCTAACGACTGTCAAATATCCACGAATGTCAGCTGGCACCAACGGCTTAACGTGCTTTCCGAGGCACGGAGGGGTCGACTTGGTATGTAAAGATGGTCACCCATCCATGGACCAACCGCGGCAAGCGTAGCTTAACCTGATCGATCGGACCGTGCTGCTATTATTACTTAGCCACAATATGCCTCAATAACAGTAGGACAGTTTTGCATCGAAGTAGGTATACAAAACCAATAAACCTATACCAATATACCGATACTCAAATCTAAACTGAACAGCACTCTAATTGCGTAACACACTATTACTCTCAATTTAAATTATTTTCAAGCATATTGCTAATCCATCGCTCCATGAGTTCGAAAAATGTGTCTGCTCAACAACGTAAATCACGCAATGAATGTTGTTGAACTGTCAAAATGAAACCCATTGCTAATGATAGTCTGTTACGCAATTACCTACCCTCCAGATCAGTTCAAACACCGAAATTGAAACAGCTGTCCAACAATTACTGTTATGTTTGCTAACATTGAGTTAACCCGAAAATCAGTTAATAGAGCGTGTTCAAATTAAACACGAGCCAACTGAAGGCTGAGTGGACCTTGTTTACATTTTGACCGTAGGTAAATATTGAACTAATGTAGATTTGTGTTTATAAAGCCTTTGCATACTTATTGTTGTATTAACTTATTTATTTCAAATAGGATAATATTTTCGTTTGTATGAAATGCCGTACGGCGCTCTTAAAAGTTAAGTCACTATAGTTAGTCGGCTGATCGGCAAAATCCATAATCACTAATAAATTAGTTTGTTTGAAAAAAAAAATATATTTCGTTGTTAGGATTTGTTTGATAGCTTTAAAATACTCCTTCGCATTGTAATAGTATTGTCAGTGTTTTCATTTATTGTCGTATTGAATTGTCTTCATATTTCATGTTGGTACCAAGTGGGATGGAACACATACTCGTAACAATTCCTAATCTGTATTTAGCACTGACATTTACGTCCGATATTTTTTTATTCCCGGAACGGTACGTGCAAAGGCTTTGCAACTTTTGTAACCACATTTAGGGAATCGCAAACCAAAACCTTTTTCTATCGAATTATTTTCGGCTAGGTATATTAATCACCTGTTTATAGGTCCTCCGTATTACACTGGCTATAGATATTTTTTTCATCATATTAATCTTTTTATAATAATCCACCCATCTACTGCTAAACATAGACCAATTCCTGGTTGCGTCACAACACCCCGTCCTCCACCTTCTGCATACAATCTGTCCCAGCCACCTTTTCAAGGTCCATCTAGCTGGGTTTCCATATTACGCTTGACCGTGGCCGATACTCGGTCTCCACTCCAAGACTCGTCTGCTCCACTGACCATCAGTCCTTCGACAAACATAGTCAGCCCACTTCCACTAAACTTCAGTTTGCTTACTTTGTAAGCTATATCGGTAACTTTGGTTCTTTTCCAGATATTTAATTTCTGATTCCAATAAAGAAACTCCGTTTCGTATAATGCATAGCCTAAAAAGAAGACAATATTACAATTGTATTCCAACTAGACAATGCCTCTCTATTCGTGAACCATCTTTAGAAATAAAACCTTTACATTATACTAGATAACGTCATACAGTTCTTAGAACATATTCACAATTATAATACTGATTCTCTGCCACATTTCGCGTTTAACTGAATTTAAATGAGTTCTTTACACATATTGTTCAAGGTCTTAAGAAGCTACTCCATTAAAGCCTACGGCTAAGCTACCTGCGCGCGTGTACTTAGCTTAGCTTGTATGGAAATGTAGGAGGAATCGTCCACTGCGACCCATGAACGCACGAATTCAGGGTTGTCAAACCAATGAACCGCACAGCTAAAGTGGCAAATCTTTGCATATCCTACGTAGCATTGGAAGGTCAACTTAAACGTGGTCTTCACTAAGCCCACATGATCCAAGTTTGCTTATATCGTCATGCTGGGATCATGTGGAAGGTATTTTATCTGAGAACTGCGTAAACGTGACGACATTTGTTTGCAAGAGTAACCATGTTACTACCAATGTTTTATAAACCTTTTATACTCTACACTGGTAAGTAATATGCATTCTCGTCCGGAATTAACGTTCTTCTTCTTTTAAGCGAATGAATATCTAAATAGAGTCAGCCCTGAGTTTGGCTACGAGGTTGGCACCCCTCAGAAGCGTGTCCTGGTGTCTGCAGGTTACAGGAACTTATCGTGCAGACAACAGGACACTCTGGACACGGCATTAAGTGTCCCATTGTTACGGCAATTTTCGTTGAAGTTCAGGCATATGCACGTTATTATGTCTACCTATTTCGAAAAGGCTTAGTTATTAAGTCACAACAGTTAGAAAAAGCATGTAGGTAACTGGGATGGCTTGCAGTGCGTTGATTTTGTTGAGTCGAAACATTTCATATGCCAGTTTATAAATATTGAATTTAGAGACATTTTTCAATGCTAGCAATGCCTATGTAAAGTTATGCAAAACATGTAAGATATATGTAGCTCATGCAATCGTTAGCATTCTGATTAAATTTTCTTTACCGAACCAAAAACGCTTTATGACAGACGCAGCTGTCTCTTACTTATTAAAGACGTCTTAAACTTAAAATTCAGAGATGTGTTAAATAAGTAAATGACAAAGACGTCTTAGATTGAAATTCTCCTTCCCAAGCTGTGGGTAGAAATCCAAACTTCGTCGAACTATTTTGGTGAGGCGCTTTTAGTTCAAGCGGCTTAAGCAGGAAAATATAACATCTAAGCGTAGCATTACGTAGGTATATAGTTTGTTGAGAAGGTCGTGCTCGGCTTAATTCGTCTAAGGTAAAGCATAGTTAATTAAATAAATTGAGTAAATGAGATTTTTTTGACTGACGTAATCGAATGAATGTTGAGACTATTTATAGCTTTAGATAGATGGACAGAATACTCTTTATTACATCATCATCATCATTTTAAATAACCTTACGTTTACCGATTCGCGGTCTCCACTCAAGAACACGTCTACCCCAACAGTCATCGGTTCTACGGCTAATTTGGCAGGCCCATTCCAGCTTGCTTATTCTGTGAGCTATGTCGACAACTTTGGTTCTCTGCCGGATCACCTCGATGGGTATTCGATCTCTCAGATAGACTCCAAGCATAGCTCGTTCCATAGCTCGCTGAGCGACCTTGAGTTTATGGATCAGCCGTACAGTGAGTGTCTACGTTTCGGCTTCGTAAGTCATAATTGGCAGGATTGGACTGTTTGAAGACCTTAGTCTTTAGGCTCTGTGGATTACGCGACGAAAAGACTCGACGAAGTTTCCCAAACGCTGCCCAGCCCAGCTGAATTCTTCTGTTAGCTTTATTATGTACACCATAAAAATTACAGTTATAAATGTAGAAATTATAAGGGGTGATATATTACAAAGGGCATGGGTGACATAATGGGCAGTCTTTACAATTTACCAAATATAACGATCCAAATAGCAATAGCACATTATGAAATAAGTAAGTACACAACAACAAACAGAAAACAAACCAAACGACAAACTGAAAAGAAATTCTGGACCAAGAGAACATAATAATACTACCTTTGGATGAACAGAAAACAATGCGGTAAAGAGAGAAAGGTCGTGAACAATGGTATAACATTTTTGGGTTCACATATCCGCGGACAAAAGCTAGAATAAAGTTATAAAAGATAATAATAAATTACTAATCCCTGTTTCCAATTTAGGTAAGGGGTGGAATCATCCCCTACTTTCGTTCAATCCTGTATAGACCTAATTAATCATTAACATTTTGCAACGCTACTTTTCATTTCAGACAAAGTATCGGTGGTCTACTACCCTGTACAACTCCTGGCTAGGTTTCAAAGCACGTTACTTAATCTGGTTTAAGTATATTCATCGTTATTATTATTTTCCTTAATTTGATACACTTATTTGTTCCCATAACACTTTACTTATTTTATCACCCATGCCGTAGACATCTTTGTTAATTTTTACAGTATTATATATCCGTTACAGTATCCTCTCTCATTTTCCGCATAAACTTTGTAATACATGAATATTGGTAATACACTAACAACCTTGCAGGACTGGATTACTAACATCCTAGACAACAACTTTTGTTCTATGAATTATTACAAAGCTTATTACATTTACCAAAAACAAACCTTTAAGATTTCGTTGTTCTATCTAACCGCCGCCGCGCCGCTGAATTTTGTACTAGACACTTTCTTTCGCTTCGCGTAGAGTACGTACCAGAAAATCGAATATTTCAATTCATTGAATAGGCTATTTGACAATGTAAAAAATAAGGTCATAATTATTGAGACTCGTATAGATTATCGCTTTTAAAATCGATTTGCATTAATTTTTACTACAAAACAATGTATTATTTATAAAAAAAATCCCGAAAAAACTTCATCTTTTTAAATCTGGCGCCACGTACCTAATCGAAAACGGTCTGGATTGGCTGAACTTAAGATGACGTCATGATTTAGTAAATTTCTGTCTATCGTTGACAGAACAGATGAATTTTGTCTAGTATCTCGACTGTTTCAACGTTTGTTTACGTGAATCGTGACGTCACGACGCCATATTGTTAAAGATAGCGTTTTGGCGGCTTATTTAAACAGTACATTTTTATTTACTATTTTTTAAAAGAAATACGTTATGCAATTTGAAGTAATAGGTTTTTGTGGGCTCGTTAGACACCATTAAATAATCTGAGATGTTTATCAGAAACCAGTCAAATAGCCTATTGAAATATTTTCATTTTTGTAGGAAAGTCTGAATTAATAAAAGTCATAGAACAAAAGTTGTTGTTTATGATGTTAGTAATATAGTCCTGAGAGGTTGTTAATGTTTTACCCAGTGTGACGCAACTGTCTAATAAAAAAAGAAACTAAGTATGAAACGTGCACTAAACATAATGGCGGCTATCGCTTTCCCCTTTAACATCTATTCGACTCTATCATGTTTAGTACATCCCTATCTTGTTATTATGTTGGCAGCTTTACGTCATGTCTGCAGTCTGTGTTATTTTTGTTTTGTTGGTATTCAGTTTTAGTACCTACACGTTTCATACAAGCAACGTTTTTCAACTTTTTCTATGGGAGTTCCGTCTCTTATATATATGTTTACATGTTTCTTACTCTATGGTTTTACCAATAACCCTGTTTTACTTTAACAAACCTCATTTATAATCCGTGTGGATAAATCCCAATTTTATTTTCTGCGTTATATATTTCTGCAATACAACATTAACTTAGTTGTCCCGCGTCAAATCTACCATTGTCTGAATTAAGGGGATCCCAGTCCAATCCAGCTGCAACATTTAGACAAGCCTCGGATACAGACCATCTCGATTCTTATCTCGAATGTTTGGACGTCCGCCAACATTGTTATAAGTATCATTATCTACTGTCAACAGGTTGTCGCCGCTCATTGGTGGATACTTAGTGGCTATCTCGACTCTCTTAGATGTTCACTATTCTGTTCCATTACGAACGGCTGGAGTTTCGTTAAGCGCTCGTATTGATTGATTTTAAAGAGACTGGAGTTATCTTCTGATAGCTAGCTTTTTGTTGTTTCTTTCTTGTTTATTCCTTTATTTATACTCGTAAATATCGGTTAAAATGCATTCCTAACTACCAGGAATATTAATTTACTCTATGATTAAATTGCAAAGCACGAAATCATCTAGTCATTAGGAAAAAATTCTAGACAAGGTCTGTTACATATACCATCTTATTGAAAAGTCCAGCATACCAAATAACAGAAAAAAATAACACTATACAGGGTTATTTTAAATTGGGTAGCTAAACTCCGCACACGTGCCTTAATTTATCGAGTCACCCACAAGCAAGTCCGCTTAAGGGTGAAGCGCTAAGGTAGCCCGCGAAATTCAAATTTTCTTACGTTTTTTGCAATTTGCTGGTCAGTATTAAGTAGTACGTTGATTAAAATATGATTCGCGGCCGTAACATATATGTATTTACAGAATTATAATCATTCCAATCAGTAATACAACTTGTTAAGTTAGTACAATCCTAAAATGTCAAGATTTCATGAAATAGTCATTCAGTAGGATTACTTGGTCTTAGAGAGTTGTGTTGATGACTTTAGTGATTATAATTCTGTAAATACATATTTGTTGAATTTCGCGGGCTACTCTGGCGCTATCGGCTTAAGCAGACGACAATCTAAACTGCGGGATGCCATTCCCAAAGCAGCTACAGACAACGAAACTTGTAGCAATAAAATGATTTGTATTCGAGTGTATAATTCTTACAATAGGTGCTGGAGACATTGTATAGTCGGTCTAATCTGTTAAAATCTCACCGTGAAAACTTAGGTGAAGTGAGCTTAATGTGAGTTGTCAGTAGTGACAATCCCAAGCATCAAGTGGAATGACAAATCACGTCACCTAAGGTTTCACGGTGAGATTTTTACAGAATATACCACCAAGCTCGAACTGACTTTATAAGCCAGACTGAATAATAGTGGGGCTATTCAGCCTGGCTTATAAAGTCAGTCCAATATTCCGTCACGTACTGTTCGCTAGTCGGATTTGCTAATAAACTCCGACTGCATCCTTCGAATTAGCTCGCGTGCCTGAATGCACAGCCTAGTTGTCGATAGTACCGTCAAACGCACATCCTAGGGAACTATTCGATATTGAGAGCGCCTTTATGTCGTAGCAGTAAGGACTGTTTTCGTAGTTCAAGGGTTATCTGACGTACATTTGACTGTACATATCTGCTGTCTGTTTTATGCAACTCCTTTGCTTTGAAATTTGTTTCGTCATTTGAGAGATATACTGTTAGTGATAAAAGGGATTATGTTTACACTCTGTATTTTGGCTAGCAAAAATAATAATAGGCTGTAGCTGTATCTACAACGCCACATACGAACTACGCATCATACTGACGTTAGGCAAAATCCTGCATCTCGCAAGCAGAGTTTACCGCGCAACTAGCATAGATACAACGGCCCGACATGAATCATCGGGCAGATGCCCGCCAGACACAACACCCGTCTGATCGGAGGATCCTCCCTTTTCTATGGAGGATGAATGAACTTTACACCCTGTTCCTCATACTTCTATAAGGCTTTAGTTTCCCAGGCAAGCGGTTCCGTCATATTATAACGGCCATCATGAAAATTTCTTTCTTTCAACAGTATTAGACAAAAAAAGGTGTCAAAAACGCTATGTGTTTGGACAGCCCTTTACCACTTTCTTAGGAAACCAAAGCTTTGGTCCAGGGCGGATTATTTCACCTAAAAAAAAGAAAAAAAAAGTAAGAAAATAATCACCTTATTTGACTGGAAAATCCTTCCCTTGGCTATCGCCCGCCTGGTTTGCGACCACCCTCCTACCAGAGTCCGGCGTCAAGCAGCCTGCTGTGTTCGTCGACGCGTGTGAGTTCCAGTGCCTTAGGAATTTTCTAGACACGCTCTTTCCATCATAGACCTCATCCATCGCTTTCCATCAGGCGTGATCGAAGTCAAGGCCATTCAGCAATAAAAAAATAGGTTTATTTACGGCAAACAGAAATGTTTTAAATCGGTAGTAGACGTGACGGATTACTAGCTTGTCATCAGAAACGCAAGTGGTCAAATACGCATTTCGTCATCTCTCAGGATAGACTTGCAACTTGTCAGAAACGGAACTCGGCAGACACGCAACACGACAGATACACATTATTCAAAGCTGGCAACATACATCTCAATAACATTTTTGAAAAAAAACACACCCTAAACCTTCTTACACGAAAATACTACTCACCTAGACATGACGTCACATGTTTTTATCATAAATAGTTGTCAGTCAGCTCGAGCAGAGTTAGCCAGGATCACCGTGACGAACATTCTCGTCGCTTCTTGCGCCAGAGAAAGTTAAATTATCTTCCAACTTTCCACCAATTTCATTATGAGACAAATATAGCTGAGGGGAGAGTTTGAGTAATCAATGGCGTATGGAAGCGTGTGGGAGTCTCGCTCTTTAAGAGGCTTTGTACTTACTCATATTTTGTTAATTGCGTATACAGTATGTTAGGTTAAACGAGGGACATACTTTAGGGGAGTTATGTTCTCATGAAAATAAACAACTTTTGCTATAGGACCTATTCTGAAACAGGTATAGGAAAATAAACTGTTAAATACATTTTGTCGAGTAATGGAACCATACAGAGTGGCAGGGACATCGACGCACAAAGTGTGATCAATGAATACAGCAAAAACAAATTTAAAAATGTCTGTTGTTTCATAGAAAAGTGCAATACCTACGCGGTGAAAATGCTGAACAAATTTTTTTTTAAGAGCCAAGCTTCTAACTCTACACGCCCTAACTTCACAAACTCTACACCTTAGTCAAAATATGTGGCTTGGCCGTTTCGCTACCATCACATGGGCGTAAGGTGAAAAATGTATTCACTGTTCAATACTTTTCTGTTATACAATAATAGTTCTTGTAGTAACGAAACGGCCAAGCCTCATATTTTGACTAAGGTGTAGAGTTTGTGAAGTTAGGGCGTGTAGAGTTAGAAGCTTGGCTCTACATGAGATCTGATAACTTTTTGGCAGTGCGAGCCATAATATGTGCGGTCTCGTCTTGGCAACATTTTACATGAAAATGTTTTTGGTGAGATCCATTTCAAAGAATTTAGAAATGATGCTTTTGTGAGATCCACTTCTTGTCTTCGTATTTTTATTCAACCTTTTGTTTTCTATAAACATTTTCTGCTCTACACGTCTACACAAACGTACCTACTTTAAGAATAAAAAAAATTACGAGTTAATTTTCAGTGTGGCCGGTCAACCAAGTCGGATCTGACCAAGATTGTCTGGACTTTAAAAGAGACTGTGACCTCTGAGTTTGTTTCGGCCTTTCTTCTCGGAGTAGTCGGGAAACGCTGACCTCATCTAGTTTAAAAAAAAATGTGATTGACGTTTATAAGTGTTTGTATGAACCTACTTACAGAAATAACTAACTTTAGTGGCAGTGGGCAGGGCACATTGCTCGCAGAACAGATGGCCGATGGGGCCGAAAGGTTCTGGAGACGTGGCGACCGCGTACCGGAAGACGTAGCATTGGAAGGCCTCCCACAAGGTGGTCCGACGACCTTGTGGAAGCTGCAGGAACCCGTGGAAGAACCGGTCGAAGTGGAGGTGCTTGGAGGAAGCCTATTTCCAGCAGTGGACGTCTTTCGGCTGAAATGATGATGATGACTTACAGAAATAAAATCATTTATTATTATCATATACATCACGACCACGAGCTAGATTAAGATAAGGCATTTTACAAACGTACTCGTAGATATAGATGTCTGTGATTCATATAAGATTTCCTGGGATAATTCATAGGAGCCAGTACATTCCGTCCACATACGCGCGATTCGCTTGCGTAGCTACGATAGCTAGATAAGTAGGTACTTGGAGCACCTTGTTACGTCCAGTAGCCAAATATTTAAATCGTTAGATCCGCCCGACCACGTCAAAAGATGGTCATGTTTCCTTGACAACGAAATTTTAAAAGTTTCGTCTCATTCACTCATACAGCCGGTCGATTCTGTTAGAATCTCACCGTGAGAAGTTAGGTGAAGTGAGCTGTCATTCCATCTAATGCAAGGGATTGACACTAATGACAGCTCATTTTAATCTCACTTCACCCGAGTTATCACGGTGAGATTTTTACAGAATAGTACGTTTCCATCGAATTAACGGGATGTGTAAGCTCACTCATCTCAGTATGGCCACTTTTTTGCACGACATAGGTAACTGTTATTTAAATCTTTGCACGTAGGTTTCTATATAATATAGAGTGCGTGTAGACACGCGCGTAAAAGGGTTTATCTGGAATTCTGGACATGCTCTAAGCTTGTCAGAAGCTCTATATTCTCGACTGTACCTACTCCAAACATATGTCCAATGCTCTTTAAAGACATTTTGTATTGCTAAAAGTGAAGCACATGAAAAACATCGAGCTGAAAGTCAATGAACCATAAAGCATCTCCAGCAAACGTTGAAAGTTGCAGCGAAGCAAACATAGAAATATGTGGAGTTGCGAAACTAATATAAATATCATCACGAAGTTTCTTGCTGAGTTTCCAAAAGTTTTTACATTAACTAAAGTTAATTACTTGAAGGAGTTATGTGTGTTCTTTTTATTTGATTAGGTTAGGTTGTAGGTTTTTGTACGTCAATATAGTTCGTCAGTTAGTTGGAAACTAAGTTTCCATGTAAGTACAGACGCCAGCACATCAGCTACCCGAAACTGTCAAATTTTCCCAATCAACTTTGAACCTTATGCTTTAGCGATAAAGTTGAAAATCAATTAAAGAAATTTGACAGATTGTAGTAGCTTGATGTGCTGGCGTCTGTACCTATGTGTAATATTTTTCTTGTTCTAGATCATAGATACTCAACCTTATTTTACCCGCCGCCCACTTTGAGAATATATTTTGGTCAGATGTGAATCTCATTCACATTTCGCCATGTAATAGCCAATTTTCATCAACTGGGCTTAGATCCAGACTCCACGCTGCCACTGAGAAAACTCAATAATACTTTTCCCGACCTGAGAATCGAACCCAACACCTCTTGCTCAGCAGTAGCATTAGTTATTACTCATTAGTTTGGCAGAGACGCGTGATTACAAAAGCCTGTTGATTTCGATCAGGTAGATACTTGGCGCAACCGCTCGGGCTTTTAAAGTAGTCACCCTCACTTTGATCACCAGAGTGTTTCGGGCAGTCAAGGGGCGAAATCAACAGGCAATTAAATAGGCGTTTTATAATATTGCCACTACAAAACCCTGAGAAGCAGGTGTAGACGGTGGAGTGGGAGGTTTTATTGAAAGAAAACAAAACAAACATATTTTCTGCTTTATAAATTTAATGTAAGACATCAACTCAAGTTAATTTTGCAATTTTATGAAAATCAAACATAAGAATGTAATTATTTTAGTCTTCACTTTTTTGTACTAGGCTGTTCTAAATCAATACTGAGGCTTATATTATGAGGCCTTTTGCGAGCTCTTTTGGCTGTTTATTAATTAGAAGGGCATCCAGACTGAATTCGATTTCCCCCTTTGAACTCGTCTTCCAATAGAGGTCGGGTGAACTCTTATCTTTTTCACTTTGTGAGCAATCTTTTTTTGCTTTAAGCATAAAATTTTGCGTAACGCTCTGGGTTTTAGAATAAACACGCTTGCACTACAATTCCCTGATAAAGACAAAAACGCTGGCGGAGTCACTCGGGTTTTTGTAGTTGGAGTAAACCGATTGATCTACTCTAATAGCCTGTTGATTTCGCCCCTTGACTGGCCGAAACACTCTGGGGATTAAAGTTAGCGTGTCTACTTAAAAGCCCGAATGGTTGGGCCGAAATCAACAGGCTTTTGTAATCACGCGGCAGGGACATCGACGTGGAGCGGTGAATGCTCATGCGAATCCCGCAGGGCCATAGGTACAGGTGGAGCACCGCGGTGGTTTTAGCCGGTAAGAGTCCGGCATGCCCCTCTGTCACCAATCATCAGTTTCTATATCCGACGACCCTGGTTACTTATCACCTTTGCTGACCGTACATGCATCTGAACCCCCACGCGATGTAATTATTTGTCGGTCATAAAAAAAAACTGTTTCATACATTTTGACCGCGTAGGTGGTAGGCATTGAACTTTTCTATGAAACAGCATTTTTTTTTTTGATGACGAACTAACTTTTCTACGCTACATCTAGAATCATGTGCTAAATTCATGGTTACAGTTTGCACGTCGATGTCCCTGATACCCTGTAAAGCAGGGGTGGCCAACTTGCTTAGACCCAAGATCTACTGTTCATTGACGACAACCTGTGCGATCTACCAATTACATACTTCTTGAAATCTTATATAAAACAGCATAGTTCAGTTCAGAGGGAAAATATAAAACTGAAAATTATTCTTAGTAACTACTTATTTATATTAATGTGAGCATTGCATTTGACCATCTTTCGCTAGATTAGCAAAATCAGGTTTGTAGTTGGAAATAGTTTTTGCCTTGCCACGATCGTCTGGACTAATAGTCGCGATCGGTCGGTTGGCCATCCCTGCTGTAAAGGGGTTTATAGACAGCTCCCAGGTATTCAATAAACCTATGTTTAAACACAAAAGTACAGCCTGATCAATAGAAACCACATTGTTTACAGCCTTCGGACAATACTGGCAGCTTTTCATAAAATCGGGGAACAAAACATTCTCCAATATAATACCTAGTTATAATTCTATAACAGGGATGGCGGACATTGTTATGTGGGCATAACAAAGAAACTGATAAAACCTGAAAAATAACCACAGCGTGCCATCGATTACTATTATAGTTAAAGAATTAAACTCATATTATAGGACGTTATTTAAGAAAGAAAAAAATTAAATGTGAAATGTGTTTAAACGCCTAACAGAAAAGTACCTATTTTACTACCAAAAAATTCCAAATACCTGAATGGATAAATGCTCACCAAATTGTGTTTCATAAAGTATTGTAGAAATGAACCTATTTTCCTTTTTATTCTATGCCACATCCTATGTCGACGGTTTCTGTGTAAAGGGTTTCAAGTAACCTAACCAAACCTAACCCCGGGGTGCCCTTCGCTGGCTCTTGCATCGTACGTCGCCAATATTTTTCATTTTGGGTTTTAATGTTTTATTTCAGGGAAACAAGATTTGGTGACCATTTATCCATTTTGGAAGGTTCAAAAATTATTTTGGTGAGCATTTCAATTGTACCCATTTTAAATTGGCTAGTTAGTCCGATTCGGAGTCCGACACTGATAAGAACATTTTCACTGCCGTCCGATTCGGATTGCGACACAGCCAAAAGGACTCCGCAGACGCGATAGGTACCGATATCTACAGGGCGACTTGTAATTTGACGTATTCCTTTCGGGACTTGATAGTGTGATCCATTTGTAACAATTAAGCACCCCATAAAGACTAGGCGACAATTAATGGGATTGGAGAAACACAAAGTTTTTATGGATTTTTGAAAATTTCCCAGAATTTGTTGCTACATATCACTTTTCTCTAAACTCTGAAATTGAATGGCCCTCATTGCTATTCCACTGGTTACCTAATACTTGAATAAACATTTCAATATAATTTTTTTTTTCTAAAACATCCAACAGCTTAAAGTTAATGGAAGAATTTTGTAACCATTTTCAAAAATCACCTACAAACTTTGAACTTTGACACCAGTTATATCAAAATTTTACTAAGACAACACTTCATGTAAAAACCTAATAACAGTTTGTCCGAACTCAGCGGTAGCGCTTGCGACGATTAGACCGACGATGTAACCACAGAATAAGATATTCCTAATACATATAGTCTAAGGAGTTTTAAGAAGGTAATGATTCGACACAAACGATGTGACATTTAGTCGATAGGGTGTCATAGGTTCGCCACCCCTGTCATATAGTACCTGAAGGCGAATTCCCGTAATTAAAAATCTCAGTGACAATCAATGTCAAAAACTTATCAGAAATGTAGGGAAAGAGATATTTTTGACAGATTGAGACTGAGTTCGGATTGTGAACGTTCTTAAAATTGCGAGAATTGCGCTTCTGATATCTTTACTATATCTTGTGACACGAATAGAATACATTATGATGTTTGAAACGAAGTTACCTTTACCTTCGCAATGTTTTTAAAGGCGAATAATCATGTTAGTCGCTCTGGGTGTAGAGAAATGCGATAATCTAATGTCGTGGTTTTGTGTCAGTACCGCGTGGCAAATGTGTTTGGCAGCAACTTACAATGTTTGTTGGCAGATACAGATGGTAAAAGAAGGGAAGTTTTGGTTTGTTTTGAAAGAACCTAATATGCAAAAGAAAATGCATTCTAAGCTACCAATGTTTGACTATTTTGGACTAGGGGCTCGTGGTTAATTATAACAGCTGCACAGGTCGATCTTAAAGGATAAGCAACGCATGCCGAGGTCGTTCCGTGGATGGGTGACCATCAATCCCCTCCGTGCCTCGGAAAGCACGTTAAGCCGTTGGTCCTGGTTGATATTTGACAGTTGTTACGGACAGTTAGAAGCCCTAAAAAGACTGAACACGAATCTTACTAAGGTGTTGCCTGGGTTATGGAGGTCAGAAAGGCAGTCATCATCATCATCATCATCATAATTTCAGCCAAAAGACGTCCACTGCTGGACATAGGCCTCCCCCAAGCAGCTCCACTTCGACCGGTTCTGCGCTTCTCGCATCCAACGGGTTCCTGCGAAAGGCAGTCGCTCCATGTTCAGCTGCATCCGGTCAGACTGGAAGCCGACCCTAACATAGTTGGGACACGGCTAAACAGATTGATTTTAGTTTCCTAGCTCGATCTTTCCCCATGTAGTGTCTGCCTACCTGCTAACGTTTAGACAGGGGTAATAAAGTCACTGTCAAAATCAGGTTAGGGAAATAAATCTCATTACTAAGAGATGAAACGTAAAACAATTAGGGCAACACTCAAAACTGCAGATACCGCCTGAAGGGAATTACTTGATTAATCCGAGGCCAAAGTTACTACCTACGGCTTCCCTGAAATAGGCCAAATTACTAGCCATGTTATGTTCAGTTTATTTATTTAGTTCACGTTAATTTTGTTGGTTCAAAGTGGATAGGGAGTTATTTTGTAAATCATGTCATTCGGTTTATATAGGTTTTTATTAGGCCAAACAGGAATTTAGGAGGCCCTCTTTCTGGAGACATGTAATTAAGGGCAAGACTGTTGTCATCGACCGAACACAAATCCAGACTCCGGGCAACTACTCATCTGCCTAGCCTTTTCCCAATGTGTTGGGGCCGGTTTCCAGTCTAACAGGTTGCAGCTGAATACCAGTATTTTACATGGAGCGACTGCCTATCTGACTTCCACAACCCAGTTACTGGGTAATACGATACCCCTTGGTAAAACTTGTTGTCAGACTTTCGGGCTTCTGACGACCCGTAATGACTGTCAAAGATCTACGAATGACAGGCGGGACCAACGGAGGCACGGATGGTCTTGGTATGTAAAAATGGTCATCCATCCAGGGACCAGCAAGCGCAGCCTAACCTGATCGATCGACCCGTGCAGTTGTTATTACTTAGGCATAATCCCCTCCGGGCTGCTACTGATATCTGAAATTGAACCTTGTTAATTACATAACTCTCGTTTGTTATCCCGATAGCTCTGACAATTTAACGACATACTTTGCGTCGACGTAGCTCCCTAGAGGGAGGACAGCTTCCTAATCTAGAGACTACACCTTCCAGGGGAGAGTTTTCCATACTTTCATATTCTGAAACAGTTTCAGCATTGGTGACCCAGTGGTGACAGCTAAGACTTAAGTGTTTTAAGGTCGTGGGTTTGAACACGGGCAGACTCTTTACTTTGTGTAAATAATTTCATCACCATTGCTCTCAAAACGGTGAAGGAAAACATCGTGAGGAAAGCGGCATGTCCGAGACCCTAAAAATTTGAAAACTTGTGACATCTACCAACCCGCGTAGTAGATTACCAGCCCACTCCCTCTCGAAGAGAGTAGGCCTGAGTCCCAGAAACTTAGGTGAAGTGAGTTTGTTTTTGCTAGGAATTGACATTATTGACAACTCACTCCACGCTCACTTCACTTATGTTTTCACGGTGAGATTTTTACAGAATAGCACCGCAGTTTCAGCAGTACTCACCGTTGCGTCAGACGATGAATCAGTCAGTCGGTAAACTACTAGTATTTTAGTCATAGAAGACATTTCTAGAACATTCCCCGCAAACACAGTGATAATAGTACTTAAATCATGATTACCTAGCAATGTCTAACGTCTCTGAACAGAGTTAATAGTCAATCGTCGTTGTCTAATGGGTATACTGGGCTATAAAACATGTATTTTACGACCTATACGTAATAATGTTCGCAGATGCAAGTATGGTATACTGACGATTGAAAATACATCTAGTAGTTATTACTGTGTTAATGTGTGGATGTTTTAAGAGCCATGTGATATGTGTTTGGGTTCTAAATATAGGTCAAAATTGTATAATCCGTAAAATCCGTTGTTGATGACAGTGGTGCCCTCACATACACTCATACATAAACACGCTGTCCTCCTATAGTAGGCAGAAAGTATCGGGATAAAAACTATCCTATGTCCTTTCCCGGGACTTAAACTATGTCTATATCAAATTTCATTTAAATCTGTTCAACGGTGTATGCGTGGTTGAGTAGGTAACAAACATCCAAACATCTTCACAAACTTTCACATTTATAATATTACTATCTTCCGCCCGCGGCTTCGTCCGCGAGGTATGTCGATAAAACTATCCTATGTCCTTCCCCGGGATGCAATCTATCTCTCTGCCAAATTTTATCGAAATCCGTTCAGTGGTTTAGGCGTGAAAAGGTAACATACATACAGACAGACAGAGTTACTTTCGAATTTATAATATTAGCATGGATAGTAGGATTATTTGGCAACACCGCCATTTCATGTCGGTTACGTTACAGTATGAACAGCGATAAAAGTGACTTAGGACTGTATTTGACGTAACCGTCAGTGCCTAATACCGGCGGGTAAAGGTCAGGGCTCCTTCGATCGCGGGCTCGGAGCTAGGTCAGCTAGGAATTTCAGGGTTTGTTAGGTTTAGCCTTTGTTTGGTGATTGGTTTTGCCCAGCTATCAAAACACAGCTGGCGGGAAAACTCCCTGAAAAGCGGGATTATGGAGCACTTAGTGTTTATTTTTTTTTATACGTAGAATAGAATAGGTACTCTTTATTATGTACACAAGATATAAAGATATAAATTTATACCTAACCCTGCTTGCTGCTGCACATCAAATCACTAAAACCTTTTAGCGCTAATCGAATTTATAACATCGTTCTGTTCCAAATGCTGAAATATTTCACGAATAAGAAAATGAATAAGAGAGAAGCTCACTCCCTGAATTATTTAACAATAATCTTAGGGCTGAGCTACTCTTCGATTTTATCGGAATCCTCTCACACCAAATAATAAAAAATAAAAATAAAATTTGATGTAAGGCAGTCAACATCAGTAGCAGAAACATTTCCTTTGATGTCAACAAAACAAATGCTTGCACTGACAAAAATCACAATCATTCGATTCATACACTGAGTTGAGTCCTAATTTTTCCGTCAACAATTTCTATTCCGGAAACAGTCTGAAAGTTTACCATCCTATTGAATTTCAGCAACCAATTCAAATGCACTGAGTCACAGAACAAACACTGAAACCACAACTCGAACGACTCTCAGACTCCACATAATAATATCCGTGAAATTCCAACCATCCTTCAAAATATATAATCCGGGACCATTTTATCAAAATATTCGAGTGGAACAAACTCGTATGCTAGGATTGTGTTCCTCGGATTTTGCGTGTGTTTTTGCTTCTCACAAAGGAACTAGGGTGATGAAAAGCTGTAAGCCATTGCATGGTAGGTACAGAGTCCAATGTACCTAGCTTTAGGTGACTTATTCAAATCAGGACGCGTACTATGTGTCAGTCAATGTGTCATGGAAATAACTTATCAAGTTGATATGATGATTAGCTTTTATTTGACCTAAACCTAGATGGAAAGAGGTCAGTCGTCGAATCCGACTCGGCTGGGCAGCGTTCGGGAAGCTACGCAATATCTTCTTGTCCCACATACCGCAGTGTCTCATGACGAAAGTCTTTGACCAGTGCGTGTTGCCAGTGATGATATATGGCACTGAAACGTGGTCGCTCACAATGGGCCTTATAAGAAGGCTAAAAGTCACCTAAAGGGCAATGGAGAGGGCTATGCTTGGAGTTTCCCTGAGTGATCGAATCAGAAATAAGGAGATCCGCAGAAGAACCAAGGTAACCGACATAGCCCGAAGAAATGCCAAACTTAAGTGGCAGTGGGCAGGGCACATTGCACGCAGAACAGATGGCCGATGGGGCCGAAAGGTTCTGGAGTGGCGACCGCGGCCGGAAGACGTAGCGTTGGAAGGCCTCCCACAAGGTGATTCGACGACTTTGTGAAGGCCGCAGGAACCCGTTGGATGCGAGAAGCACAGAACCGGTCGAAGTGGAGGTGCTTGGGGGAGGCCTATGTCCAGCAGTGGACGTCTTTCGGCTGAAATGATGATGATGAAACCTAGGTCAAAACATCGAGATTTAGGTGTTAGATCTAAGTCAAATATTAACGGAATAATTCTGTAATAAAAGATGGTGAAAAACCGCATCAAAATTATTTGTGTAGTTTAGAGGAAATAAGCGGTCACACAGTCACGAAAAGCGACTTTGTTATTGACTAAAACAAAAAAGCGTCGCAAAGTTCGAATGCTGTATTCATTTAGGGTACCTATAATGTACCTGCAATGAATATTAAAAAAATAATTGGGAAAAGGCTAGGCAGATGATGACTTCTCTATTGGTCATCTCGGTAATCACCCCTTTCAAACCAATCATACTAAAATTCCATGAAATACATACGTAGTAGCCCGGTATCTATTTATTTATTATTTATTCATAACAATTTTTACATTGTGTCGAAAATTAAACATGATTTTATACCTAACTTAAAAAATATAAAAAAAACAACTATAATAATACTTGCCACTTAATTACTATGAGGAAGAGAAAATAAATAAATGTCATTTAAATAATTAGAATAATAATGCTACAAATAATTAAATATAGCCAATGTCAGATGTCCAATGTCAATTTCTTACATAAATGTCATATGAATGTAAAAGAACAATAGAAGATTTTTGGACTAATAGTACCTAACAAAAATAACAATCATGATAAATTTCCAGTATAATGTATGTTTACAATTTAAATATCATTAATAGAATAATAGCAGCCTTCCACTAGGTAACGCTTCAATCTTCTATGAATGTATAATAGAAAGCTATTCCACGCAGTTGACGCGGGTGAAGCCACAAGCAAAACCAATATACGAGTACAACCAATGGAATACGGTATCTTCACACATACTCGTAATACACCTACTTATTGTCAATGCCTACCCAACAGGGTAACCTAATTCGATCCCCCTAATGCGACTCCAGATACAAAGTGCTTATCAGTTAACGGAATAATTCTCTGTATTCAATACTATTGAATATTATCTGAATACATGCCGAGACCTATTTAGAATGTACTCAACAAAAAATAATTATTAGTACCTAACGTTCTGTCGTACCGTTCCCGTGCCAAAAAAAAATATAAAAAATGGCTGTCGATCCCTGAAAGGTTTTCTATGTAATTTAATTTGGAAACTACCACGTCCATGTCCTGTTGCTCAGAGACTCAAAACAAAGTTCTCGGATCTACGACTAAGAGTCGTTTAACATTTTCTGAGATGTCAAGGTACAAGAAAATGTCTGCCCTAATCTTTTAGAGTGGAAAATTAGAGGGAGTTTGTTGCGAACTTGCGACCTCGATTAAATTTAACGCTGTTACAATTGTCATCGAGGTTTCTTCGGGTCTTAAACGATTAGATTTTCAATTTTGTGTCATCATTTTCACGTTTTACTTATATATTGCTTTTTTTTTAAGCTTAGTTTAAGTCGAATTCAAGGTCAGGTGTTTTTGGAGACTATTTAATGTTCTTTGACGTTCAAATTAGACTAATTAGTTTCTGCCTAATTTTAATTTTACTCGGCTAGCGTACAGAAGCTAGACGGCATAATTAATATCGTTATCATTAAGAAAACCAGTGAATAGAAAATGTTACGTAATGACATGATTCTATTGAATTCTTTGTTATGAAAATTGTAAAAAGAGAAGATTGCGCAGCTTTTGTAAAGTATCCAAGGGCATTTGAATAATAATATTATGGAAATGTGATTTTATTGTGAACAGTCACCAAAAGAGATAAGTAACCAGGGAGGTCGGATATGACCGAAGTTTAGTAAGACACTGGTATATGTTTTGGAATAAAATTTTATTGAATTAATAGAAAACAAACATTTCATTTATCAAAATAAATTTCATTCGAGAACATCCATCGATTTCTTACTAAACTTCTACTCTATCCGACGACCCTGGTTACTTATCTCTAAGACCTACATAGCTAAAGATTTTTTGCAATATTCTTTTTTTGCTCCAAGGATCGAGACCCATTTCTGAAGATTATTTTCTTGATACTTGATGTGTCTAAAGGTCCATCCCACACTAAAGTGACAGAAGGAATATCGGTTGTTCACAGGACATTAATGTCCAAATAATTTATTGGATTATCCTACTTCGAATAAATATATTTATTTCTGTTTTTCGCCCATTTGGTCTCGTCTATTCGTTTTATCGTCGGATAAGGTTTGTCAGTTAATAAGGTTAGTAAGGCTCGTCAGTTGGGATTGGTGGTCTTATGTGACATGGAGTGGGCGATGTGCTTTGGAATGTGGGACGAGATAATAACTTGGATCTTTATTACTGAAATAGGAATTATGGGAAAAAAAAAATCTATACAATTATTATCTATAACCTACCTATACAGTATGTGATCCCTTCCACGTATAACTTATCAGCCTCCAAAACAAGAGTGATTAGGCATCTGCTGGGCTTGCTCATTCATCGCTTTCCACCAGGCGAGATCGAGGTCAATTTCGCAATAATAAAAAGAAAAACTTACAAAATATTGGTTGTCTGTTCTGTTTTGTATCGCTTCTAGCATGGGCAATGGTATGTCTTAGGGCCTAGACAAAGTAACATTCTTTAAGCGATACCGATGATGCAACTGTCAAAAACGTATTGGCACCGAAAAGCTCATGGCAGAGGGTTTTTGAGCAAGTATATTCAGGGCGAAAAGTTGATAACTGAGTAGGGGATCAGATATTTATGTATTCACTATCATTACATGTAACATTATTGCAGAGAATAACTTTCATTCACCCTGAATATTTTTTTAAAAATTGTCCAAATCTGAGTTTTCAAAGTCGTCAGATTCCGGGAGAGCCCACAAGTTCTTCGTCAGATTTGCCTATTTAAGTCGTTCGTATCTATAACGCAAATCGTACGTTATTTATAACGCAATGAATGTTGTTGAACTGTCAAAATGAAAGCCATTCCTAATTTGCTAGTAGTGTGTTACACAATTACTCTGATCTACACTATCTACACTGAATATAATAAATGGACCGTCACAGGGGACATCGTTATCTACCATATTAATTTCCATATTAATTTTATCAATGTAGGTAGTGGCATTTTGAAAATCGCCTTTGGAACACTATACAGTATACATTCCTAGCAACGAGTAGTTTTATTTTGTTTCGTGCTCAGACCCCAGTATTTATTTTTTCTTTATCCACATACCTACTTTTTCAATACCTACCTTTTTCATAATTAGTAGAAATGTCCGTGCATTTAGAACGTCTCTTTTGGTAGTTCTAGATTCAAAAATTCCAATGTAGGTAAGGTAACCCACCTATGAGGTGAGTGAGATAGCGCATGGCTAAAGATCAAATAGACTTGGAAACCAAACCTTCCGTTTGCTTTCGATGACAATTATCTTTAAATTCGAATTCACAATTCGAATTTCAGATTGTGAATTCGAATTTAAAGATAATTTTCTATAACTATATAATTTTATTCAAATAGTCCGTGTACGAACTAGGTAAATATGTCCCGTGCCAGTATTCTTGTCGTGTTTAGAAGAGGTACTGTAGAGTACTATTTGGTGCTTACACGCAACCTCGGCGGAGTCTATTATTGGCAAGAATTACGAGACAAAAATTAATTTATTTAAAGAATATCAGAAACAACAGTACGGGTCACATCAGCTGACAAGCGGATGACACAAGATGTAAACTATAAAAATGTATTAAAACGTAGAAGTGTAGTAAGTCTAGTAGACATGTTTTAGGAATAATCAAACCTTCGTATAATTTACCCATCCCGGTACTGAGAGCTCAGAAAGAGCCCACAGAACCTATTGTGTCTTGGAAATGTTAGAAGCAATGCGATTACGAGGCTGTCATGCGTTACAATTAAGTTACTATCCCTAAATTTTTAGGGAGAAATCCTTCATCGTTAAGCAAGTCTTGGTTACTGAACGGTTCCGCTCTTGACCTCGATTTTGCCTGATGGAAAGCGATGGATGAGGTCTACGATAGAATGAGTAGGTACCTACACCCAGAAAATGCCAATTCACTCTTACTATAAAGGTGATTTGGTACTGTAAAGGCTGTCTGTAAAAGTGGACCGACTCCGACTCTGTCGAAGTCGATTTAGTGCAGGCTGGCAGTAAGATAACTAGAATTTAGAATGAGCTTTAAAATTTTTGTAGAAGGTTTTTTTTTGTAATCAATGATAGTATAGGCGCGTTGATGTAAACACCTTCGCTTATTGAAGTAAACGTATTAAATATAGTGCTGTAATATTTAATGCCCCACAAAATAAACACATCACAGTGCACTCCACCATTAAATCCAGACAACTGTCAGTCTTTCAAGAAATGGTACGCAGGAAAGAGTTACACACTTTGACAGTGAGCTTAATGAAGGTTGTTTACTTTTTATTCGTGGAATAAAATTGACGTCTGGCAGATTTGTATGGAAGAACTGTCAAAAATTCAAATATTATTCCTCGGATAAAAATTATCTGGCGTTGGAAAAATCAGCCCTAAGACGAAAACATTTATCATGTCAGCGTAAAAGCTACTTCAAAAAACGGCCATTTCAAACTCGTTCTTGGTTCACTTTTCTAGAAGTGTTCATTATGCAATTGTGCGTAATCTGCTACTTAAGTGCCACTCTATGCGAAGGCTGTAATTGGCACCGACGCGCCGCGAAGCCCCTCAGTGCCAGTCACGACATTTGATTTCCCACATATTTTATCACTAGGTCAGAATTATTTACCGAATATACTGAAAAATCTTTCGTTTATGTGCCGAGAGTAACGTATTGGAAATGGATATAGGTATAATTTGTATATTTCTGTGGAAATGGAGGGGATTGAGCCGTTTGGGATCCGGTTGGGGCGTGATTTGCACCTATTTTTATTCCTTATGCCCTATATCGAATATCTTTAAGAGCGTCTTTATCGGATATTTAAATGACAGATTCTTTATCGAAATATTAAGTATCCGTGGTTCTTGGTTTAAACTATAAAAGAAATTATATAGATACAATCAATAGTCTTGTAATGAACGCAGCGTAGAAAACTCGATCATGAGTATTTATTTTCAGAATCTGCTGCGAAAAAATAATACCAACTTTAGTAAACCTACATACACACATAAACACATGCTTTGTTCATATGAGGGGCAGGCAGACGCTAAAGAACTACATAATTTTTGTAAACAATTTTGCAGTATTGTCTTCGTAAAGCGACCCATTAAGGTGAATGGGTAGTTGAGACCGCGAATTTCAAATTTTCTTACGTAATTTGCAATTTGCAGGTCAGTGTCAGGTTGTATCTTGATCAAAATACATATATTTTCATCACATATATTAATCGTAATTCGCGACAATAACAGGTACATATTTAGAGAATTTAATAGAATAAAAAATACTCTTTATTATGTACACCATATAAATTAGAGACATAACACACACACACACACACACACATCACACACACATTTCTACCATTAACACTTTTCCATAAGAGATTGGTGGTTGGTGGTAGAAATCTAACTTAGAAAGATATATTAATGATTCTAATGATTATAATTCTCTAAATATGTACCTGTTATTGTCGCGAATCATATTTTGCTCAAGATACAAACTGACCTGAAAATTGCAAAAAACGTAAGAAAATTTGAATTTCGCGGTCTACCACTATCTATTCACCTTAATGAAACCAATTAGTTCATAGATTAGTCTTAGCAAAACGCTACAACATGCTAACTTTTTTATTGTTCACTGTGTTTAGTTTAGTTTGTGATCTTCCTGTACGAGTCGCAATAAGTACTTTTTCTTTCTTTATTTCTTTCTTTTAACTAAGTTTTATTTTCTTCACTACCCTCAAATATAAAACCACTTTCAGTTTTCTCTCCACTACGACAACTCACCCACTACAAGTTATGGTCGTAATACCAGTTGAGAGAGAAGCAACAGCTTTGTGTCGTCAGTCATCGCGAGAAAATTAATGAGTTAGACCAGGTCGCAGGCTTATTAGTAACTGTCAGGGCGCGGGCGCCAAGGTTTTACTAACAGTGGAAAGACGAGAGGGAGTTGTTTTCTATTATGAGAGTGTTTTTAGTTGTCTTTAAGTGGAGTTGTTGCTGGTTTTTCTTGTGCATCCTTGTTGGGAAAAGGTATTTGTAGGAATCGTTGCAGTCATCATCATCCGCCTAGCCTTTTCCCAACTATGTTGGGGTCGGCTTCCAGTCTAACCAGATGCAGCTGAATACCAGTATTGGAGTACATGGAGCGACTGCCTATGTGACCTCCACAACCCAGTGATAACATCACTGATACCTTTAGAATAAAATGTAATAAGCGACAATGAAATTTCTGATTCAGATGAATGAACAAAACTACATAGGTAGATATTCTTTACTGAAAAAAAAAACAAAAAAAAAAGAAAACCACCATTACTCTAACGTTTGTAAATTTCAATGGTTTGAACGATTTCACCATTGAATAAAACAGTTAATTTTGTGACCTTTCAGCTACTTAAAACGTTAAAGTTTACTGTCATGACGGTAACATTTGCCCTCAAGCTTTAACTGTATTTGGACCAGTAAAAAAAAAAATGTTTTGAACGTTAGGCTCATATTATGGAACTGTTTAAAGCAGTTCAGATTAATGTTTTTTCATTTCAGTAACAAATACAGGCTTATTATTATTTATTACTAGCAGCGCCCCACGGTTTCACCCGCATAAGTGTTGATCCCGTGGGAATATCGGGATAAAAACTATACTATGTCCTTTCCCGGGACTCAAACTATATCTATACCAAATTTCATCTAAATCGGTTCAGCGGTTTAAGCGTGAAGAGGTAACAGACAGACACACTTTTGCATTTACAATATTAGTAAGTCTGTCTGTCTTTGTGAAGGAGCTCGCCGTGAGAGATAGGTACTACTACCATGACTATATTATCATCCGCCAAGCAGCCTTGCTGTATTTTCGCTTGTAGGGTATGAGCTTTGTATTTGGAAAGGCAACGCACGTGTGATGCCGTTGATAATGCAGATGTCCATTAGCCGCTGTTATCACTTATCAGATCACATAACAGATCCTGTTTAACCAATCACATGAAAGAAGACATCCGTATATTCCATGTCATTCCCCTGGGAAGCCTTGGGCTAAAAAGTTATCGGTCCATACTTTTTATGGAGCTTCAGTAAATGTGAATAAAAGGTCACGGACCGACTATGTCCCTGAAACGGCACGGATTGGTGCGGTTACCTAAGTGTACGTACTACAAGTGGGTAGTTCTAGCAAAATGCCCTGAAAATACCGAAAGAATGTAGATCATCGAATCGATTCGATTTCTCATTTAAAATCACATTTGCCTAAACAAACTGTTATAGACTCCCCAAAAAACTATTCTTTCCGAAAAAAACTATCCCTTCAAAAATGGATAGGTATTTAAAATGTGTCAGTTGGGTATGTTGTACTATTTAGATAATACAATAGATAAATACATACATAAAGCATAATATACTAATCTATATAATATAAAAATATATAATAATAATCATGAAACAGGAGCAAAGAAAAAACAATGATGTTTAAGGAGAGAAAAGTGGAAGAAGGAAAGTGGAGGAAGTGTTTTGTTTTATATCAGCTAAGTACTTAAGTAGTAATAATAATTTATTTATTATTCAAAAATATATAAGCCATGTTTACTGTGTATAAGCAATAAAGCGTGAAGCCTTACACCAATCGATAAGTGGCAAATAATCGAGCGAGAAACGATTGACCGCATCGATTATGCATACCATTATAATTATCGAGGTTCGAATCGCCATTGCAGAGTTTCTCTAAGAGATGAATAATTGAGTTTCTTGTTTTGTTGTTTTGCTTATGGTTGTTTTGTTGTAATTGACTTCGCCTTTAATTATACTGAAAGACTAACAAAACTTGAACCTAAAAAGCGTACAACGCTTTAAATAAGTGTGTTCAGCAGAAATATATTATGAAGACTTTAGCCTGATTCACACGGTGCGATCTATTTGTCTTTGTCGTACCGAAAAGCCTGATTTACAGTGGCATACTATAATTTGAAGCAACAAAAAAAAAAATGACGTTGCAAAATATTTGTTCCTTTTTTTTATTGTATGCCACATGCAAAAAAAATTGCATAATGCATAATCAGATACTTATAATGTTCCCACTGCTGGGACACAGGCTCCTCTCTGTGAGAAGGAGCGGGCCGAAATCAACTACACGGGCCCAGTGCGGGACAGTAGATGCCACATGTCTTCGATTTTTTGGTTCTAGGACATGCCGGTTTCCTCACGATATTTTCCTTCACCGTTTTAAGAGGAAATGCGGTCGGAGAGACTATTGAAAAAGCCTAAGTAAAATGTCATCAGGTTTGGCTGGTGCCTATTTCCTCCTCCAATATTGGACCAATTTAAAAGATATGTCATAAACTGAATAAGTAGGATATATACTGTGTTGTGTTATGTTTTTCTTTTTTCATTAATAGTTGTCAAATTTGTACACTAGTCCTCTGTTGACAGCGGTTTAAATAGGCATTTCCTGAGGGTTCCAGTGCTTATAAAAATAATGTATCATCAAAAAGGAAAACGTAGGGACATACAAGTAGTTAATATTTATTATTCCGTAAAAAAACATTGCTTTATGGTCATTGACCAGAAAGAAAACAGGCGGGAGCGTTCCATGGAGAAACGACCACCAACATTTCCTCTAATGAGACACAATTGATTTTCAATTGTTTCGTGACCCATCGGTCATGCGCGGAGCTTTACCGGGTGATGAAATAATTTACACAAAGTAAAGCACCTGGGTTTGTTTTTCACCTACGGCCTACAGTTCGTAAGTCGCGGCCATTTCCACTGGGCACCACTGCTCTCAAGAAACTGACATAATAATATTATAAATGAGGTTTTATGTCGACAACTACATTTGACTATTCATTCTCGCAGCTCCACGTTTTTCGAGCTCTTAGTGTCCCATTTACGAGAAAAGTGTAACAAAAATGAACTGAAGTGCATTCTTGGAACCCGATTATAGGTGCCATCACAAAAGCGGAACCCGATTAGAATCCCGATAGGATTTTTACAGTGTACACTGAAACACGTGCAAGGATTAAGGATAGAAGTATATAAATGACTATATTCTGACCGCGACTTTCTCTGCGTGAAATGTTGGCCCCCGACCCACCGCATCGCATCCTATCGCCCGCCCGCGCTAAATATTACATCGTTTTCTGACTTTTTTATGTTTGCTCGGCTCCTAAAAGTCGTAGCGTGATGGTAAATAGCCTAAAACCTTTCTCATGTATTGGGCTATTAAATGCAAATTTAGATTTATTCCAATCCGTGGGGTAGTACCAGAGATTGACGCGTTCAAACAATAAACTCTTCAGCTTTATTATTAGTAAAAGATTGTCAATTAAATATTTGAAAAAGAATTGAGTTGTTAGATAAATATTAGTTTATATCAATGATATTAAAAAGGAAAGATACGCTACGTTCATACTGAGCGACGTTCTTATTACAAAGTACCGACTGCGATAGATAATACGGAACGTATGAGACAGAAAGAGATATCTGTAGTGTATTGCTCGCTGCTATTAGCGGACTAAATGAAACTACAACAATTGCCTGAATTTGTCTGCAAAATTTGCGCGCGCTAGTGCGTATCTACCTCTTTAATATAATATCATTGGTTTATATACATAGTGTGTTAGAAAGCTGGATACGAAGCCTTAAAGGAGTGATAGTTGATACCATTTAGAGCATTTTGAGCCATACATGTCTCAGACCAAGTATGTTTTTTTTTATTTTTTGCCAGTTAAAGTTGGTATGTTATTTTTTTTTTTTTTTTTGCGGGTGGGAAATCATCAAATGACCCCTCCCGCTCTGGGTGGAGCGGAAGGGAGGTTCAGACTCTTACTGACTAAAACCCACCCGTGTTCCTTCCTTAGCCCTTTATGTTCCGGGCCAGCGGTAACCCTTTCGGACAATCCCGCTGACCCGGTAGGCTTCGGCCCTATGGGGCCCCTCCTCGATGCTGACATCTCTTTGAGGTGCGCGTGGAACACGTACGCGCCGTCCGGAACGGGCCTGGTCCTGATCGGACGGTGAGCTACCCATTACTCTCCGCCCGCAGGCCCGCGCCTACGGTGGCCGGGAGTCGTCCCGCGGCTCCCGACGCCCGGCGCCCGGAGCGTCTCCCGCGGCGGCTGGGACGGGAGGCTCTCTCCCTGAGCCGTCCCGCCACCTGCTTCGCTAGCATAACTGCTTCGCAGAAGGAGGTGACTGCCTCCCACTCCCTCTCGCCCCGGACCATGGCTTGCACCAGGGCCGGGCGCCCTTTTTTTTTTACTTAATGTTTGTAGTTAAAAATAAAAAAAAACATACTTCGTCTAAGACATGTATGGCTCAAAATGCTTTTAGTTTCCAGGAATGAATGTGAATAATGATTGGTACAGACGAGACGGTGAAATTCAACGAATAAAAGCCAATTCTCGTAATTTAAAACGTTCAAAATCTAGTCGCAATCTCATCTCAGCGACAAACAAATGTCAAAAACTTGCCAAAATGTAGGGAAATTAGAGGTACTTTTGACAGATTGAGACTTAGATCAGACTGTGAACGTTCTTAAAATTAGGAGAATTACCCCAGTTGTCTGAAATGTCAGTCATTGGTAATTTAAAAGGATGTACGCATGTAAAGTTCATTCATTTGAGAAGTTTTGCGCCACCACCGCTCGTTAAAAGCAATGCGATTATTATGTTATGTAAAACGAAATCCAAATTAATAAGTTAAACGAAAATACCATAATTCTATTATGGCGTTATAAGCCTATAATGTTCCCACTGCTGGGACACAGGGTGGGCTGTAATTTACCATGCGGGCCCAGTGCGGGTTTTGGTTCCAGGATATGCTGGTTTCCTCACGATGCTTCCTTCACTGTTTTGAGAGTAGTGGTAAGTCGGGGCCGTTATAAAGCTTTATTTTTCTTACATACCTATTTCCTAATTTTTCTAGTACAGACGCCAAGCACATCAAGCTACCCGAAACTGTAAAAAAATCCCAATCGACTTTGAACCTTATGATTTAGCAATAAAATTGAAAATCTATTAAAGAAATTTTACAGATTGTAGTAGCTTGACGTGCTGGCGTCTGTACATACAAAACAGTCTTTATTACTATAGTGTACAAGGCGTATTATGCGTTATCTCCTTTAAAATAATAATAAAAAACCAGAAAACGATATTTGGACCTGTTCTTATTGAAAAAAATTGGGACTACTTACTAGTTTTTGCCCACAATTTCGTCCATGTGGAGGTCAGAATTTTTTGCACGGGAAAGTAATACTGGGGTAAAAAGTATCCTATGTCCTAACCAGGTCATGGTCTATCCGTGTGCCAAATTTAATCAAAATCCGGTCAGCCGTTAAGGCGTGAAAAAGTAACAGACAAACAGCGGACACAGTTACTATTGGGAACAATTTAAATTTAACTTTCAAGCTCTGGTTCAAGGTTTAGGCAGCGTAGCGTTTTAAATTAATCACCCAAATGTTCTGAAAACCACGTAAATCTGTACTTACTAATGAGTAATGCCTAGTCCCATCAGTCAGTCAAATCGATTCATAAACATCAATTTCGAAGTTCATTTGTCCGATGTGTGTCTGTCTCCGGACATGGTCGGACATTGTCCGCCGACGTTGTTGTCTCGGTTCACTTCACCCCACTTTAGTGTTCGCTAATCCTGTAATTGGATTGCTCGACCCGTCATGTAAAGGCTCCTACACATTCGCTGCTTCGTAGTGAACTGAGCAGTCGATTGTGAAGCTAGTGAATACCAGTGGCGAAGGTTCCATACAAGTCGATTCCTACTGACTTCCCTTTGAGAAATGGCACAGTCAGTATTCTATAGACAAATAATACAATCATATTAAAGAAATCTACTCCGGCTTACCTCTTACAAAAATTGACCCTTCGCTACTGATGAGTTACGTGAGAGCTACGTGAACGGGTTTAGTTTCGGCTGTCCTTGAGTATCACTCATACTTGTCACACATCAGTCTCTTGTATTTTATATTATACTAGCTTCCGCCCGCGGCTTTGCTCGCGAGGTACGTCGATAAAAACTATCCTATGTCCTTCCCCGGGATGAAATCTATCTCTCTACCAATTTTTATCGAAATCCGTTTAGCAGTTTAGGCGTGAAAAGGTAACATACAGACAGACAGAGTTACTTTCGAATTTATAATATTAGTATGGATGGATAAGTGTCGATTCCGTGGAAATATCGGGATAAAAACTATACTACGTCCTTTCCCGGGACTCAAATTATTTCTATACCAAATTTCATCTAAATCGGTTCAGCGGTTTAAGCGTGAAGAGGTAACAGACAGACACACTTTCACATTTATAATATTAGTATGGATTATTAGCCTAGTATGTCCCACTGCTGGGCAAAGGCCCTCCCTACTCTCTTTTCACTTCTTTCTGTTTAAAGCTGCTAAGGACCAGTTTTTTTTCGAAGGAGTCAAGCTCATCCGCCATCGCCGTCTGGTCCTGCCGCGATGTCGCTTGCTATTAGGAGGGACTCAGCGGGTCGTAAGTTTGGCTCATTGGTCGTCTGACATGCGGCAGATATGTCCGTTTTAGCGTGGCAGCTTTCCATGTGACATCAGTTATCTTTGTGATGGAACGGATTGCCGTATTCCTCAGTCTCACTCATTGGACAGGCGTTACAGGTAGTCTGAAGCCCAAAAGTCTGACAACCAGTCTTACTAAGGGGTATCGTGTTAAGGCTCCTACAAATAGGCGCGACACGCGATAAATGACACAAAGGCACCGCAAGTCGCGCAACGACCGGTGCCTTTGTGTCGCGCGCGATGTTATCGCGTTTACTCAGTAAGCGGTTTGTGGATGTCAGATAGGCAGTCGCTCTATGGAAAATACCTGTAATCAGTTCCGTCCGGTTAGACTGCAAGCCAACCCCAACATAATTGGAAAAAGGCTAGGCAGATTGAGTTCCTGAAACAATGGCCGCATTTTATTAGAACGCAATATCTATTCACTTACAATCTCCTCTATTTGCATATTGGGATTGAATTTCGATTATTAAATAAACGAGGATCGCCAACGTTTACTATTTCCAGTTGTTTACTGATTCCACAGCACAAAAGAGGTACTTCAATACAAAAGTTTTAAATAGGTTACAGCCGGTCGATTCTGTAAAAATCTCCGTGAAAACTTAGGTGAAGTGAGTTTGTTTTTGCTAGGAATTGACACTATTGACAGCTCACTCCACGCTCACTTCACCTAAGTTTTCACGGTGAGATGGTTTCAGAATCGCACTGCAGCAGTGCGATTCGGTAAAAATCTCACCCGCGGTAAACTCTGCTTGCGCGATGCAGGATTTTGCGTGACGTCAGTATGACGCGTTGTTCGCATGTGGCGTTGTAGATATCGTACATGAGTATTAATTACTAAATTTTAATAATGCATACAGTGTGAACTGGCCAAGTGGTAACGGCCGCGACTTACGAGTTGTAGGTCGTAGGTTCGAACCCAGACAGGCGCTTTACTTTGTGTAAATTATTTCATCACCACTGCTCTCAAAACGGTGAAGGAAAACATCGTGAGGAAACCGGCATGTCCTAGAACCAAAAATTCGAAGACATGTGACATCTGCCAATCCGCACTGGGCCCGCGTGGTGGATTACGGCCCACTCCCTCTCACCGAGAGGAGGCCTGTATCCCAGCAGTGGGAACATTATAGGCTGATTATGGTTATGGTATGGTATACAGTGTGAACTACCCACTATCGGTAGGAGCAGTAGCTATACCTGCCTATCCCGTAATCAGACCGGTACACCTCAGAATGAGCATCATAATTTGGCACGTGCTTTCCGCAGAATTACCCCGTACTAATAATATCTACTAATAATCCATTAACGATAATATTGTTATTTTGATACAAGTGCTTTCTAAGTAATTAGGTACTTGAGGTATGAAGCTAAGTGAGAAGCTTTTAGATTGCTTGGAGGTTTTGGTGTAATTTTTAGGGTTCCGTAACCAAAGGGTAAAAACGAGACCCTATTACTAATACTCCACTTGCACTGTCCGTCTGTCACCAGGCTGTATCTCATGAACCGTGATAGCTAGACAGTTGAAATTTTCACAGATGATTTATTTCTTTTGCCGTTATAACAACAAATACTAAAAACAGAATAAAATAAATAGTTAAGGGGGGCTCCCATATAACAGTCGTGTTTTTTTCGGCGTTTTTGCCTTGTGGTACGGAACCCTTCGTGTGAGAGTCCGACTCGCACTTGGCCAGTTTTTAGATACTTAAAGGAAAAAAAAAAGAAAAAAATTGTCATCATGCTGGGATAAGAGCCTTTTTGGCCTCGCACAGGTCTTCCTTTTTTTTCATTATTTTGGTAGTTTTAATCTTAGATAATTTTAAAAGTTTTAATGTTTTCTTTTATTGTTTGTATTACCTACCTGTGCGTGACCCAAATAAAAAAAAAATCTTCCTATCTTTCTTTCTTTATTATTATAAAGTGCGTGGTAAATAAGACGTCCATAGAAACAAAATAATTTCTAACACAAAATTAATAAAGCTTTTCACGTCTCACTAATTAAAACAGTGATTATTCTTTTCACTTTTTTTTGTAAAAATGGTTGTATGTTGGCTATTTATTTGCCTAATCTAAAACATGTTTCATGACTAAACAACACCAAAAATATATTCAGCAGACGGACAAAGTACTTTTTTATCCTTCAGTTTTTCAGGGGTACATTTAAGCTGACCTTGAGGAACAAAGGTGTAAACCCAAAAAAATACTTTTACCAAAGCCACTACTATAAATAAAGGGAAGTTCGTGAGCTATCTAGAAGGTAATACAAGTCCAAAACTTTTACTGGAGGATCACGAAATTCAATTACTGGAAGATAGGACATGTTTATCTGCAATAAAATTTTTGTTTCGTTAGAAATTTTCCGGTAGCTTTTTTCTACTTCGACTAATTCATTCTCTTAGCCCATCTCTAACTGTTGCTGACTGGAGGAGAGGTTTTAAGAACATGTTAACAACATAATTCTGTCTCAGTCATCTTTAAACGATTGTCAGAAATAGAACGATGTTTCAAATGCGTTTAGCGCTAAGCAACGGTCACCATGGTTAAAGGTCCATAGCACACGAATATCAATTCGGAAAGGGATCAACATTCGGATTTATTCCTTTATACTTGTGCTACATGAACTTGCTTCATGCCAAACATATGATTCTAGGTCAACGGGAAGTACCCTATACATTTTGGTTCCCTTGAGAGTCGAAATATACGTTTTTTGCGGCAAAAACGGCCGTATCTTTTTTTCCGTTAACTAAGAAGTTTAATTTTTTACAGCTTCAAGTGACTGTAGACCTGAGTATATGGTTTTCATTTCAATTCGATACCTCCACGCTTTCCCGAGATAAAGGGTCTTGACAGACAGACAGACTGACAACAAAGTGATCCCATAAGTTTTCCGTTTTTCCTTTTGAGGTACGGAACCCTAAAAAAACCTAATTTTTCGTGGTGAGATTTTGACAGAATATATCTACATGCAGTTCAACCTAGCTACCCGTTTAGTTCCGTTTCGTCCTGATTTAAAATAGAAGCCGTTACCATACCACAAGGATCGCTTACTACTAAAGCAAAATGGCCCAGACTTAACCGACAAAATCAAAACTTAATTGAATTCTAAATGGCTCATTATTTTTAGCTGAAACCGGCCGGTGTTATCCCAAGCCCAGGGATCTAAGATAAACATCATAAATATGAAGTTATTTGCAGTATTTTAAGAGGGTCAACAGTATGTACTTTGAGAAAGGCAAAGGGGCGTCCTTGGGGAAAGACTGAGATGTTTGCTTACATGACTTAAGGATGTATAGTCGACTTCGTAATTGTTTTATCACTTTTGACAAATATTCCCAATTTACTGAAACCTTACTACGGTTGTTACATATGTTCGAAAAATATGCCTGCTCTAAAACGTAAATCACGTAATAAATGTTGTTGAACTGTCAAAATGAAACCCATTGCTACTGATAGTGTATTACGCAATTACCGTGCTGGTCGTACCTATATGACGTGCACGTGACATTCAACCATAGGGTGGTAAAGCATTTACGAGGCCGACTCCAATAACGTAAATAATTGTGTGGGTATCTCTATTCTTTGGGCTGTAAATAGGAGTATCAAGATGTTATCAGTAAATGTTCGTTGTTAACATGAATATCGTTTGTTGAACTAATCTGTAGGGATTATTGGATGATGCCGTTATGAGTACAGCTACACTTGACTAGCGGCTGATATGTGACGTAGTTTCTAGTTACTATTTCGGCGAAATACGTTACCAAGTTTTCTACAAAACGTTACACATTAAAAATAGGTAACTCTACCGACATAGCTTGCGGTGAAAGCAAGCTGAAGTGGCAGTGGCCGGTGGAGCAGACGAGTTCTGGAATGGAGACCGCGTATCGGCAAGCGTGTAGTGGGACGCCCCCCAGCTAGATGGACCGACGACCTCGAAAGGTGGTTGGGACAGACTGGATGCCGAAGGCGGAGGACAGGGTGTTGTGGCGCAGTCGGGGAGAGGCCTATGTCCAGCAGTGGACTGCGATAGGCTGAGTTGAAGGAGTCCCTGGGAGATCCCTGTCCCTCACAGTGCTAAAGTTAGTAGGTACAAATATACTATGCTACATTTAGCTGCGTCCCGCGGTTTCACCCGCGTATACGTCGATTCCGTGGGAATATCGGGATTAAAAGTAGCCTATATGTTAATCCAGGGTGTCAGCTACCTCCATACAAAATTTTATCAAAATTGGTCCCGCCGTTTGAGCGTGAAGAAGTAACAAACATATTATAAACACACACACACACACTCACAACTTTCGCCTTTATAATATTAGTGTGTTAGTGAAATAGATATAAGTTGGTATTACACATAAACCTTCTGGAATAACTTCACTAAAATATGGTGAAAACCGCGTCCAAATCTGTGTGTAGTTTAGAAGAATGACGCTGTCAGACAGACACGAAAAAAAAGCGACTTAATAATACATCTAGACTTAGAAAATCTAAAACGAGTATGAATAGATAAATATTTACTTACTAAACGATAATATTTATTTCTTAGCTCACAAACAATTTATTAAGTTCGAACTTTCGAAGTCGAACTTAAACAATTACACTTAATGGATCACAAAAGGCTTTAAGAACTTTATTTTATGGACTTGTTGCTTCTCAGCGAAGTTTACTGAAGAAATAATTGTGTGTTATTTTAATAAACCTTTTGAATTGGAAAGCTATTGTGCCGAAGAAATTCGTTTGGGGACATGACTCGGCCCAAACTATACAATTTGCATAACCTTTTTAAGTCACGCTCCAAATTTTTCTTTAGACTTTTGTGAAGTCGTTAAAGTCTTCGCTATGAACATTTAAAGTTGATTATTTATTGAATTTGTCGAAAATGCTGAATCATTCTACTGAAACAAGCGGGCAAGAGCAGGTCGGGCTACACTTAGTGCAGAGTTCCGTAGTTATTAGGTTACAAATGATAATATCGGTGATCCTCATCGACGTCATCAGGTCAACGCAGGCTGTCACTGAAAACCTGCGCTGGGTCTCTGTCTCTCGCATGCGGTCGTAGCATTATGCTGAGCGAGGCCGTTTTGCTTGGATGTGACACATAATTACCTCCAACTTGTTATTGCCTTTGAGTTCTTTCTCTGTGTCATTTTTACCACAAATAAACACATTTTCTTTCATTTTCTAATCTCGTAAATAGTAATACGTGTTATTTCCGTCTATGTGCCAAAGATTAATGTTCACTTTTCCAAAAAAGTTTTTAGATTGGCCCTTTCAAAAAGCTTTCCTGTTAGCTAAATATCCTCGATATACAATAACTCACACTATAATCGAAAGCATACCTTTTCACACTCGTTAGTCCAACACCTAATCTTGTGTGATTACCGCTTCCAAAGGTTTTCACAGTTCGATGACTCACATACACTAAAAACCTTGACAAAGGACAATGTACCCATAAAACAACCGAGTACTACCGAATCAATAAGGGATCAAAATTCAAATTTTCCTACGTTTTTTTTTGCAGTTTCTGGTTGTTTTTTTATCAAAATATGATTCGCGACACATGTACAGAATAATTCTCATTAAAATCAGCAATACGACACTCTAAATTCAAATTATTATATTGAATGACTATTTCATGAAATCATAATAGAAAACCAACAGCTTATTTATCAAATTAAATTTCAGTCGACAACATCCATCAGTTTTTTACTATACTTCAACTATATCCGACGATCCTGCATACTTATCTCTTTTGTTGACTGTACGACCTTATACTGACCTGCAAATTGCGGAAAACAAGAACATTTTCGCGGGCTGCCCTGTTGCTTTCGCCGTAATGGAGAACACAGTTTATAAGAACTCTTTCCTTTGGAGTTTCTCCATGAATTTCCTCGCGTGAATTTTCTGCCTTCGAAAGTTGATGACACTTTCTTTCGGGCTTTTGCAGATGCTTAATTACCTTCTAAATTACAGCTGACATAGAAAATTTATGGGACTACCGCCTTCAATTATCCATTAATCTTTAAGATAAATTCTGGGAGAGATTCTTGTCATAGAACCCCATTAACTTTGGGACGATGCTAAATTTATTGGAGGCTGAATTTGTGAAATGCATAAGATTCTCGCTCTTTTCATTCTTCATAGACGCTTAACATTCTAATTCCGAACCATCATTAACTTCGGATGGTATTTAAAAGTACTTCAATTTATTCCCATTTCATTTACCTAATTTTGCCTGTGTTCCACCAAATATACTGAATGTGCACCAAAATATGTTCATTAAAATATGTCATAACGAGCATCTATTTAACAACTGTTGCAAATTTGTAAAAATAGTAATACACCTAATTTTCTTCTCTTTTTCCATATTTTTTTTCTTTAAAATTTAGTCGTTTCTGGAACTCGCCGGCCGCTGCCGCGGCACCGCTCGCTTCGCTCGCTCGGCTCGTGCGTAGGAGGTCACAGTTTTAACCTAACCTAACCTAAGCATTTTTTTTTAAATAATTAACCTCGTAACTAATTCGGTTCTCGATAATGTCCATTTCAAAAAAATTAAAATAGTAAGTTACAAATATTTTGTAATATTTGGTGCACGATCAGTATTTTTCGGGGAAGAATAAAATAGTTATTGTTACAATAGAATATTTGCAGCGCACTACAATAAAAAAGTGTTATATCTTGGTGTTAATTTGGAATTTGTTTGATGTAACATATTTTGTTGGCCGAGTAGTTTAATTATAGTAAAACAATTAAACGGGTTTAAGATCAATATTTTAGAAATGCATACATAGATGTACCTTTAGATTTTTGGTGAACACAAAAATATTATCCATTAACTTCCCCCTGTTAAAAAAATATTTTAGTTTTTGTTTAGTTTTAATTGTATAAGAAGGAAATCTTACTACTGTTGGCTAAATGTAGAGTTTATGTTTTATTTAGTTAATTATCACGCCAAACGACCATCACTCAGCGTAATGTGATCCTAAGCGAGACAGAGCCACAGCGCTGGTTTTCAGCGACAGCCGGCGTTGACGAGGTGACGTCAACTGGTGCAGCATAAAATGAAATACAAAAAGCAAAATCTTATCTATCTATATATATAAAATGGTAAACTGACTGATTGTTGATATATCAACGCAGTCTAAACCGCTGCTCCTAGAGACATGAAATTTGGAGGGTGTGTTCTTTGTGAAGAGTAGGTATCCACTAAGAAAGGGTTTTTCGAAATTCCACCCCTAAGAGGGTGAAATTTCACGCGAACGAAGTCGCGGGCATAAGCTAGTAAGAAATAATTTTAATACCTACTGACACACAATATAAGTTCTAAAATCTTTATGTAAAGTAAGATGCTACAACTGACTCAGTCTGTCATATTCTTATACTCATACATTTCAGCTTATAACCGAAGCCCTTTCCCATTATCACTGAGGAGAAAGTTATCCATGTAATAATGTCATAATCTGTTTGCAGATGGGTTTCTGATTGCAATATGATCGCTGTCTCCTAAAGGGTCCTTAGGTCCCCGTTAAGGGAGCTTTTCTAAGGAAAAGGTAGACGACTCCTGACCTTTAGTTCTTTGAAGTGAGTGTGTAAGCAATGTTTTATTCGTGAGTTATTCTGCAGAAAGTTTTATGATTATGGTCTTCATATGCGTAATATAGTCAGTTTTTTGGCTGATCCGTTGGTCACGTGGTCACAAGCGTGACTACTGAGTGTGAGGTCCTGGGTTCGATTCCCGGGTCGGGCACAAGAGTGTTATTGGGTTTTTCCATTGGGAGTTTTATAGCAACCGCCCGGAGTTTGGAAGTTGGCGGTGTGATACCCCTGTGCCTCGGAAAGCATGTTAAGCCGTTGGCCCTGCACCTGATCTCTCTCAGGTCGTGTCGGATTACCGACCCATCGGACAATGAGAGTGACGGAAGAGAGAGTGCACCAGTCTGCGCACACGGGTACGTATTTGAATATCGAAGATTAAAATACCGACTGTTACAATATCGATGTTCGAAACATCGAAAATGGAAATATCGAACGATCATATAACCGAAAATTAAAATATCGAAAGTTTATATTATCGAATGGTTAAATATCCTACGTCCAATATATCTAAAATCTAAATATCTACAAAAGTTACATCGAAAGATCTAAATATCGAAATACAGATTATCGAACGTCGTAAATATCGATGGGTAAATATATTATTTGAACATCGAAAATTAATATACCTACGTGTAAAAATGGGTTAATTTTCAACATTTAATACATTCATTAATTCACCCTAAAAATACGTACAAGTTAAAATATCGAACAAATTTTGATATAAGTAGTATGAGTGGAAAAAGGTTGCTTCTGCAACGTCTCCGGCGCTACGGGAAGTGCAACCCCTTCGCCCTTGCGTAACAAAGGATAGGCACCCGTGGGAGCCGTAGCGGCTGAGGCTGGTCGCCGGAGGCGACCAGCAAGCCGAAGCTGCGGAGGTGAGGTGCCCTCCCTTCGCGCCTCCGGATTTTTATATACACTCTAGGGGTAACAGCTAAAAGACTACGTAAATTCGGGGTGCCCCAATTCGGTTTTGGAACAATTTCGACCTATTTTATCCATGAAAATCAGTGTCCAGTGTACAAGCCTAGGTGAATCGTGAAGGTATTATTTAAATTAAAATATTTTCTTGAAAGTCAATATGTTGTGCAGGTTGTGCTACTAAAGTTAGTGACAGAAACGTATCGCTGCAAAACCGACTCCACGTAGTCTTGTCTGCCCTACCCCTAGAGTGTAATTTAGAATCGCGTAGGCGCGGAGGGGCGAGGCAGCCCGCGAGCTGAGGAGCAGGTGGTTTTAACACCCGCCGCCGCAGCTGAGGCTGGCCGGCGAAGCCGGCCAACAAGCCGAAGCTGCGGTGGTGAGCGTTTAGACCATCTGCGACGTTAAGCTCGCGTGGGACTGCCGGAGCCCTGCAGCGCCGGAGCCGTGACAGAAGCCATGCTTGCTTGCATGCTTGTTTGCTAGATGGTAATCAGTTACTAGGTGGGTTACAAAAAAAAAACAAGGAAAACCTCATGTAATGTAGGTACTTTAATTATTTTTACATAATAAAAACCCAAACGTAACGTAACGTAGATATTATGAACTTCGATGTATTAAATGTTGATATTTTGAACTTAGGCATAATGTCATTCGATATTTTAAATCATTCGAAATTTTAATCACTCGGCATTTCAATCTTCGACATTTTAAGCGTAGGTATAACAATTTTCGACATTTTGATACAATCGATATTTAAATTTTCGATGTTTTGAACATCGATATTTTAACAGTCGATATTTTAATTTTCGATATTCAAATACGTACCCGCGCACACACTTGTGCACTGTAATATCTCCCGCGCCGAAGGCTGGTCTCCGATGAGATTGGTCGCCATGACCGAAATTCGGTCTGGAGGACTTTATTATTTTTTATTTTATAGTCAGAATACTTATTTTTTCCAAATAGTAAAGAACTGCTAACCAAAATATTGGCATATTTGAAATATATGCCAATATTTTGGTTCCATACTCCTACCAGAATAGCAATATATCTAATTCGGACTAGCATATAAAATAAAAGTAATAATAAATAAATAATAATAATACTTTATTGATGCATGTCCTTACAATTATGCTTAATATCTACTTAGATAAAATTCACAATAATTAAAGGCGCACAAAAATTTAAACCCTGACTCATAAACTAGGAATACCTGTGACTTAGGAGTCAGTGTTCTACTGCCACTTGGACACTAGATCCCTATGGAAATTAAGAGCTGGTAAGCTGATATTACACAAAAAGAATATAGGTACTATTACGTTGTGATTTAATAGAAAAACATTTGGAAAGCAAAATAACAGTAAAAAATTAAAATAAAATTAAAAAGTAAAATGAGTGTGTACTTAGATAAATTAAATTTAAACATCCCAGAGTAAAGTTCCGGTTTGACTGTGGTTTTCGCTCATAAAGTCATCGAAAACCACAGTTATTTTATTAATATAAAGCTAGGAAAATTTGAATCTCAATTTAATAGGTAAATAGGTACAGTAATAATTATTTTTGTCCACATATACGAGGCTTGCAATTTACCTATCAATAAGGATTATTTCAACTAAGTTTTGCGAAGTTATGCTTGAAATTGTAAGTGATAATGATAAGTAATTAAACAGTATCGAGAATTTAGTTAACTACTCTTGTAACTAAGTGCTTACATAAAGTTATTAATTATGTAAGTTAGCCTGCTTGGTAGTTCATTTAACTTTCATAGATCCACTGTTGCAATTTAGTCTGTGGTTACATAACATACTCTACGTATACGATTCTCGACTCCTGCTACAAAAAATATTTATATCCATAAAATGATCACATTATTGTGTGGAGACAGACACAAAGAGTCAACTCCATCTGACGAGATCCTGATTGGTTGCCCAATGGTATCGACCCCGACATACGAGTTGTATAGTCGTGAGCTCGAACCCAGGCCGACACTTTACTTTGTATATTTAATTTCATCACCACTGCTCTTAAAATGGCGAAGGAAAACATTGTGAGGAAACTGGCACGTCTTAGAATCAACCACCAACCCGCACTGGGCCCGCGTGGTGCCCCACTCCTTCTCACAGATAGGAGGCCTGATACCTACCGGGGAGTGGGAATATTATAGGATGATTATGATGAAGTACCTACATTATCATGCATTACCAGTTCAATTAGAACGCGCGCAATCGTTAGCTGTATCGTGAAGGAACATTACTTGTTGTTGTGATCTGGTTTTCGTAGCTGCAATAATCTGTAGTCATTATTTATTTTCGTTGTTTCTTTGTATATTTGATATGTATTTATTTATGTCTCTATTATACAGCATTATATATATATATATATATATGTATATATATCTAATAAAGTATGTTATTTTGCACCACTGACAACCTCATTTTTTTATGTCCACGCAATTACTGTCCATTCCAAGGTTGCCTGGAAGAGATCGCAGACAGCGATAAGGCTGCCCACACATTGTATATGTTTTGTATTAATAATCGTATTTTTTGTTACGTTTTTTCTGGTGTACAGTCAGCATCAAAAGGCGATGACCACATTCAGATTTTCAAAATCATTGTACATTATATCACCCATAAATCGCTCAATAAGAAAGGGCGCCAGTATTGAATGAACATCATTAAAGTTCAAAATTAACTGAACACTACTCGTCAAAGGTCACTGAACACCATTTTGTCAAAAATTGCTGATCGTTATAATATCCGAAAACATCATAACATTCAGTTTTACAAAAGTCACTGAACAATATAAAATGCTTGTTTTGGTTATCTAGTGTAATCACGGCAACGTACCTGCAATATAGTATAGATATATAAATAAATAAATAACAGCAACATGACCTAACCATCTTATTTACCCGTTATTTACTCCTAAAGTTACTTTACAAACCATCATTCATCTAGTTATCTCCCTCTCACACCCAGCCAAGAATAATAACGTCGCCTGGATTAAGTTTAACTGAGAGACTGTATTGTGTCGCGGGACGTTGTTAGTTAGCGTCCACTTTAACCGCCCTTAGTGGTGGAGTGACGCACCTCCGTACACTGGAGGGAAGGTTTTTGTAGGAGCTGAAATATAGGTGAATAACATAACATTACGCCGCCTGAATTACCCGAATGATAATCACACTATCCACAAGATTAACGTTAATATTATTATAAACGGTAGTTTTACATTGTTTAGTTTTATTATAATCACTAAAACGGATAATAGTGGCCACTATTATATGCGGACGAAGTCGTGGGCGGTAGCTATTAAATATATAAAGTACATGGAAAACTACCTACTGAAATATACAGGCTTCCATTAAAATAGATGGATAAATTTGAACACAGCGCTCAGTTCGTCTAATCAAAGTTAACCAAACAAAAAAAAAACACTGATTAAAGTGATTTTATTTTGACCTAAAATAATAAATTGCCGGCACACTAGTGTATTTTCGTTAGCTGATTATTTTTCTTGTAAGTATCTATGCTTTTTTCTAATATATTTTTTTACCATTGTCCTTATTTTGGTAGTCTGAATGATTTCTGAAAGTTTGTCCATCTATTTTAATGGGACCTTTTATAAGAATTAGTTATAAAGAAGCGCTTAAATATAGTCTTAGGTACAATCCTCTTATTACAATCCTCATATTACAATAACCGGCTTAGTTGCAAAGCGTTTCATAAAATATTTAAGAAAATAATTTTCTGTAGAAAATATCTTCTTAGACTCCTCTTGCCCTGTAGACGAATCGTATTTGTTACTTAGTAGATTCTCATTTGTTGTATTGTAAAATTACCGTTGGTCGCGTGGTCGCAAGCGTGACTGATGAGATGATGGTCCTGGGTGCGATTCCTAGGTCGGGCAAAATGTTATTGGCTTTTTGACACCTGGCCACTAGCCCGAGGCTTCATCGTAACTCAAAAACGGTCTACCTAAACTATATGTATCAGTAATTTATAAAAAAAAAAAAAACAAATTTCCATACAGTACCATAACTAAGTGAAAATATTCCAAACCAAAATAACACGAGTTAAATATCACATTTACGTAACAAAAGGCCTTTATATAAGTTCAACAAATTAATGTTTTGTCCTCTAAAACAATTTTCTCAGTTACAGTAATAGTTTAATGGAAATAGGAACGAGTAAGTTACGCTATGAGGCCCGAAAGTTAGGAACTAGGTCCTTGGCTAGGTGGGCCTCGAGGAGTTAGGAGCGGATGAATGTACTATTACAAAGTTAGATTCAGTTACGGAGAGATACGTTTAAGTGATTCTCACTTCCGGTGTTTGTTTCTATGTTACGGCGATATTATGATAGATGATTTGATTTCTGTACTTAAGTAATAATAATAAAATTTATTAAAAAAATTAAGGACTAACGCTAAATTTTATACAGTTTTCAATTAAAAAAAAACTGTTTTTAGCGTTAGTCTTTATAATTTAAATATTTATTTTATTCTGTTTTTAGTATTTGTTGTTATAGCGGCAACGAAACAAACTCAGGGATCAGTCTCTTTTAAAGCCCACACATAAAATTGTGGGGACCATGAAGATCCACACAGGTTTGAGTGGACCTGTCCAGTCAGTGAGTAGAGTGTATTCAGGTAAAAGAAGCAATCTTCAGTCGATACCCTCAAGGGTTTCAAGGACTAAACTACTATCAATCATTGCAAAAGCCTCAGATTTTCTAGAAATTCAAATTAATTATTCCAATATAATACTAAAGCATACAATTTTGGAACCAGATCAAACTAAGGGCCGCGACGGATTTGGTCGTCGCTACCAAAACGTGACCGAAATTAATGATTTGGTATTTGAGCGAGGCTCACTTTAGCTCAGGAGTCTAATTTGTAATTGTTTATTTTGTAGAAAATGGTTCGTTTTATGAATAAATTGCCATAACAACGAGGGAAATGCAAGGAAATTAGATTATTGGATTCTGGAAAATGATTTGACTTGTGTGCCTGTAATCTCTGATGCTTATACGTTGTGGAATTTAGATAAGAGATTCTATGTAATGTTGCGAATGTGTTTTCCTTGGAATTATGTTGTAATCTGGTTATCATACTGTCATACCGCAAGGGGCCCGCGTGGCGGATTACAGCCCACTCCCTATCACAGTGAGGAGGCCTGTGTCCCAACAGTAGGATTATTATAGGCTGATTATACTGGTTGTCATACAGTATATAATAATGTATATTGGTTGGTTTTTTTTTCATTCTGGGGTGGAATAAAATAACTTATCCTAACTAATATTATAAATGCGAAAGTAAGTTTGTTTGTTACCTTTTCACGCCTAAACCACTGAACCGATTATCGTCAAATTTTGCATATACGTTGTCAGGTGTACAGAAACGGGCATAGGGTACCGTAGGGTAGTCAAGAAGGCGGCTGTAATTATTTTTTAAAAGTCCGCCGCCATTTTGGATTTCCATTTTGAACTTCGTTCCGGTCGGGGTCCCCGGACCCCACACGTTTTTTATATACTAGCTTTGCCCGCAGCTTCGCCCACTACCCACTAGGTACCGGGATAAACAATATTTTATCTCCTAATCCAGGTCATGGTCTACCTGTGTGCCTTTCATCGAAATCCATTCAGCCGTTAAGGTGTGAAATGGTAACAAACAGACACAGTACTACTTCCTTTTAAACGAGTAGATTACCTACTATCTTAACATAGTTGGCCATTAAAAGGTGAAAAAGCTTACACCCAATTGTATCAAGCAGAAAAAGCTACACATCCCATTTGCATGACAAAGGGATGCTGGGCTTTGAGCAAACCTGGCTTGTCACCACTGACTGTTATTTCAGCGAGGGTAAAGTTAACCTGACGAGTACCTACGTCCTGCATTATACCTTTGAATTGTTTGATATTGTTATGCATTTATTTAATTTTATCTCAAGGAAACACTCGGAAAAGATTAGGTTGTAAATGCAATATATATAACTAGCAGTGCCTAGCGGTTTCACCCGCATAAGTGTCGATCACGTGGGAATATCGGCATAAAAACTATCCTATGTCAAAATGAAATGTAAAATGTGTCAAATGTATGATCAAAGTTGGCAGAGAGATAGATATCTCAGTGGTTTAGGTGTGAAAAGGTAACATACAGACAGACAGAGTTACTTTCGAATTTATAATATTAATTAAGTAGAATAAGCATTGCCATCCAACGTGGTAATGCTGCCAGCCTTTTGGGCACTTATGCCATTGACAGCGATGCGGACGAATTTTTTGATGCCCAATAAGCTCCTCTCTTTTTCTTTTCCCTTCTTTTTTTTATATACTTGTATATACTAATATTTTATTATGTATTTATTTTATTATATAATATGTATATTTTAGAGTTAAATTGTAAAATAGTTAATTATATATAAATAAAATTAAGTATTGGTATGGATTCCTGAAACGTGCCACCCAAGCTGGCCCTTCTAAAGGTCAGCCAAAATGCTTTTCTTTACTTGGAAAAGTACCGGATATAATTCGACTAATAAATAAGAAATATTGGCATGGTCACGTGTAGAAAGACGAAGAAAGAAAGATCACTCATACTTGCTCCTTGCTTGCAACATTTGGCAAAATTAAAGAAGATATTTTCCCATAGAAAAGTAAGAGAAGTTATCCGGAAAAGAACCGGTTCTTTTAAGCAAGCTAAAGTGGCAGTGGGCTGGTCATGTTTGACAAAGGAGCCATGGAAAGTGGAGCAAACGAGTCCTGAAGAAGAGACCGCGAATTCACGTAGCGTCCCACACTACGCTTGCTGAAGCGTTGTGTGGGTTGCTCCTGAGCTAGATGGGCCGATGACCTTAAAGAGGTGGCTAGGACAGACTGGATGCGGAAGGCGGAGGACAGGGTGTTGTGGGCAGCGTCAGACTGGATGCGGAAGGCGGAGGACAGGGTGTTGTGGGCAGTGTTGGAGAGGCCTATGTCCAGCAGTGAACTGCGGTAGGCTGAGTTGATTTCTCAAAATCGAAAGTTGGTTGAGAATAATAATTATGAGAGTAGGAACATTAACTGCAAAGTAATGCTTTTTCATAATACAATAATAATTAATCCCTTTCGGAAACTGTACGCTGGTAGTGATGATGAAGGCTTACCTTGAAAAATTCCTGATTCCATGGAATTGATGGAATTATTTACACAACCCTAAAATTCCCAAAGCTGGGGCACGGGCGTCCTCTCTTGGAGAGGGAGTGGGCCGTAATCCGCGACGAGGGCCCAGCGCGTCTTTTAGGATATGCTGGTTTCCTCACGATGATTTTTCTTCATCGTTGTGAGAAGAGTGGTGATAAAATTATTTACAGAAAGTAAAGCGCCTACCTGGATTCGAACCCACGACCTACGACTCGTATGTCGGGAGCCGTTACCACTGGGTCACCACTGCTCTCTTCAATTCAGTAATTTCAATAGAATATCTAGTCATACGGTGGTGTTTATGATGGGTGGCCTTACGTAACATGCTTACATAACACATAACAGTAAGGTCTGAAATGTCAAAATCAGTCGAGAACTCGAGACCCAAGATTTTCTAGATAACTAGATAGACTCAATGTTGTTACCCAGTTTCAGGAATGCTGAGCGAGATTGGTTTAACAGAAAAAGGTCTATGGATTGAGTTTATTTAGGCACGAATTTTTTGAGTCTTTTTTTAGTACGATGGTATTTCTAGTCGAATTTTCGGCACAAATCCAGACACTGACATGTTACTGGGAAATTCCATTTGAAAAACATAGGTCCTAACACTTTATCCAAATACGGAATCGAACCTAGGGACCAAGGTCAGCAGTCGTGTTTGCGGTCAAAAAGTGAGATATCATTTAGAAAGTCGTTTATGTCAAACAATGCAATGAACCGGCTTTGTAATGAGATAAAACATTTGCAAAACACGAAAGATTTATGAAAACAACATTTGGTTTTTCAATTTTCTTAAAGGTGCCTTTGCCTGTATACCTCAGCATTTGTGTTTGGTGAAGCGTGCGGTCCAAGTTACCAAAAACAAATTGTGACTAATTTTTTTTTACATTTTATCATCATTAGCAGAAGCTAGCGACTTCGTTCACGTGGAAGTCTACAATATATATATAAAAATTACAGCTACATTTTTATATAACATTTCTATATACTACGTTTGTAGTTTTGGTCTCAGTAGCCAAAATATGCAGAAAGTCAGTACTGGTGACACGGGAGCAAGCGACGTTCAGTTGTCCGTGAGAAAAGCACCTCGTCCTGAGGTCGACTCCCAAAGTCTTTTTTTTATATTTTTTTTATGACCCCTCCCGCTTTTGCTGGAGCGGAAGGGAGTGTCAGATTCTTACTGACTAAAACCCACCCGTGTTCCTTCCTTAGCCCTTTATGTTTCGGGGTAGCGGTAACCCTTTCGGATACTGGTCCTGATCGGACGGTGACTCCCACAGCCTGCTGTTGTAGTAGTTTCGCATTGGTTGCGAAGTTTTTGGATTTAGTAAATTAATGCACCATTGGCATTTCAGCCGAAACATGTCTACGTCGATGGACATACATTTTATTAGGTACTTGATCAATTCAATAACGTTGGATTGCTTGATAAAAATGAAGACAAGATTTTTCTGTTTAGCAACATCTTGACATCTATAACTTTCATGTTTCAAATAAAGGTCACCATAAAATTCAGTAAATTCAGTCAACAAAGGCTCGCATCTCATGAAGTTTCAAAGTAGGTCCTGACATCATAATTATAGTAAGACCATTAGTTAATTGGTCGAAGCATTTAAGGTTTTCAACGAAAGCATTAAATCCAACCAAATGAATTAGGATAGCACGGTTATGCATTGCTCTGTATCCTCACGCGTTCCGATTCGCCGAACAAATGAACGCGACGATCGAGTATTCGCACGTCGACGATCGCTTTTGTTCAGCGGTGCTATTCTGTAAAAATCTCACCGTGAAAACTTAGGTGAAGTGAGCGTGGAATGAGCTGTCAATAGTGTCAATTCCTAGCAAAAACAAACTCACTTCACCTTAGTTTTCACGGTGAGATTTTTACAGAATCGACCGGCAGGATGCAGCCGTAGCCAACATAGATGTCGTAGCCAACTGGTTTAATTAGCCTAGCCTTATAACTAAACGGCGGCCGTTCAACTAACGGCCTGAATGATATTCAATTATAGGTTAGGTTGGAAGTCTGTAACCAATCACGCGCGAGCGTAATTGGTCACAGTAACTAAGCCAGGGCAGCCCGACCAAATGGTTTAGGTTAGGTTAGGTTAGAATTGTGAACTGTGTGTGTGTGTGTGTGGTTAGGTGTGAACTGTGTGTGTGTTCAGCCGGGGGTTGCGATCGTACGTTCCCGCGACCCCCGGCGTAGGTGTGAGATGGAACACCGGGGTGGTTTTTAGTCAGTAAGAGTCTGACAGACCCCGCCGCCCACCTCAGGGCGGCGGACATCCATGAGGATTTTCCACCCCGGAACAAAAAAAAAAAAAAAAGGTTAGAACTGTGACATAATATATACCATCTTAGGTAATTAAAATCGCAACCGCTTATTAATTAGAACACAACAGTTTAATGAACGCGCCAGAAATTGCCTTTGTGAAGGGCATTTTACAAAAATATTATTTCAAAATATTCAATTATTCGTCTTAGACTGTAAATATAAATGAATTTAGCATTTAGAAATCGGTGAGATGGGTTTCTTATATTTATTCTTATAGAATCAATGGATTTGTTTAATGTTTCTGTTCAAACTGATAATTTGAAAATTGGTCCCTGTTGGTGCAGTAGCTAATTAGCAATTGGTGTCTGCGCTGTGGGTCGCGGTTTCGATTCCTACAAAACAAATACATATATATAGGCCCCTAAATGTGTAACACATTTTCAATCACAATCTCAATCATTTTGAGGATATTGATAATCCATCGCTTCATATGATCGAAAAATTTGTCTGCTTAACAAAGTAAATAACGCAATGACTGTTGTTGAACTGTCAAAATGAAAGACGTTGCTAGTGTTTGTGTGTAAAATTACCTCTCAGGTCCGGCTGATAGTAAGATTTGTAGTTGTGCGTTATATTTATGTATTTCGATTTTTGTCTTTGCTGTAGACGTTTGAGCCGTTAATTTTGTTGAAATTCAATATTAAAACTGTTTTTTTTTTTGTTTTCAGGTAATACTCTATCACCTTTTCTTCACTTCCGGTAACACCAAATGAAAACGCAGTTCAAGTAAGGCGGAAAAAGTGTTTCTACGTAAACTTTTCCAAAAAACCCAATTAAATAGTTCAAAGTTTCAAACCCGTTTTCAGAACGTCCAACACTTTTCTGAACAAGAAAAAACTGCCAAATGCTTAATTGGAAGTTCTTTTAATCAACACGACGTATTGTGAAAAATAATGTATAGGTACCTACGCATCAGAATGATACTGCGATCAAAGAGATTGCGATCGCTCAGTATTCCGTGAAAATGGACTCGCCCATCGGTAAACTGAATTCGTTTTTCGAAATGAAGTTGCGATACAGTTCACTTGATCTGCATACCCGAATATTGTTTGTGAAAAGTGAGTTTTTATCGAAGCGAGTTTATCTCACTTTGACTGTTGGATTACAAATGGATCCACCCTTTTTTGCGTAGGTTTAAAAAGGCAGGTATGAAGGCTATTATCAGGGTCGCCTGTTAATTTACTAAACTACATTATAACAAAAGGTTAAAAGTTTTGTTTGGGACGATAAGAAAAGATGTCGTTTAAAAGACTTTAATGACTTTTTTTGCAGATAGCAGTGTTTAGTCTTGTTTATTTGCACAAATACCTAACAAAACACCATTAAGTACCTACTAAAACCACACGTTGCGTACCTACTAAAATGTACCAAAGGAAGAAAGCAGTATTTGTAGGGACTCGCACAGGAAGAGCACAAACTAAACTAAACTAACACAATCATAGAAACAAAAACCAAAACTAGTTAACTACTTATAGTGAGTCGCTAACAAGGAGTTTGGTAACGAGTGTATAAAGACACAAAAAAATCCCAAAGGTGACATAAACGATTTATAAAATACGGAAAATGGGGCCACACCAACGTATAAACTCAATCCCGAATATTCCCTTGCGATCATAAATAAATTCATTTATTTCAGGTACTTTGTACCCATTGCCGAACATAAATGAACAGAAATCAAATTAAATATGATAAAATAAAAATAAATGACACATAAAATGGAATACAATGGGATATAATCTAATAACAAAAAAATTATCCGAAACAACAATTGAATTATAACAATACGTTCACATATACTTTTCTGACGAGAAAATAATAATAACATAATTAAAACACATGAAAATTCAGTACCTACTTGGCCTCCTAAGTCCTCTTCTTAGAGACTTCGCCTGTGACTTCGCCTCCTAAGACCTCTTTTCGCCTCTCGGAGTGAACTCGAAAACGTAATGAGCCCATACATATTTAGCAGTCAGTGAAACAGGAGTCCCCCAGCAGGAAGTGCCATTTGTGAGATGAGAAGTCATTTAGTAAATTGACGGACATTAAAAGATAAATTTCATGCCGTTATTTGGGTAGAAAGGTTTACTGGCTTAGAATTTTATATGATGGATTTAGTGGGAATGTATGTTTTGAAGTTCTCTTTGGGTCGTGACCAAGTAATAACAGCCGCACGGGTCCATTGATCAGGTTAAGCTACGCTTGCCGCGGTTGGTCCGTGGATGTATGACCATCATTACATCCAAACGATACCCATAAATAATAATATAATATAATAATACCCCTCCGTGTCTCGGACAGTCCCGGCTGTGGTGTGGTGGTGGTATTCACAACATAGTTGGGAAGCTAGGCAGATGATGATGATGTATGTTTTGAAGTTCTAGGAGTTGATACGAATCTCCATGCATCGGAATAAACGTTTAGAAGGATACTTCAAGCTGGGGTATATTAGCCATATAATATATAAATAAGGCCATATATTTGCGGAAATAAAGTCATTTCATACAATTGCAAAGAATACCTAACAATTGAGATTTGAATATAATGTGTAACTGAATTACATTCACACATACTAAGTAGCCAAACGCCTCGTACTAGCAATCAATAAAAGGTCAATTTTGTCCATTGCTTGATGTCTGGGGCAAGAACCAAAGACAAGAAAGCTAGGCGTATGCTGGGACGCAGGCGACGCAAGTCCGCGCAGCGCAGGGCAGAGCAGATTTTGTAATGCATGAAAGTACCGAGTGCTGCATACATTGCGGCGCAGGCACGTGCAACGCAGACATGTGTCTGCCCTGCTCTGCGCCTCGTTGTAGTACCGCCACAGATCCCTGCGCGACGACAACGTCACGAGTTTTTAAATTGTTTGTCAGATAAATCTGGAGAAAGTACAAATTCTCCATTAGTAGAGCGTTTTTTCAGATAATCACTTTGCCAAATAGTTTTTTTTTCATTGATTTCATAATCGGAATCTGACTCTGAACTCATTTTCAACTCGAACACGACTATTCTTTGTACCAGCTAGAACGCGAATGCGTGCGTATGTTAACTGCGTCACAGCATACCTACGCTCGCGGACTATGTCTGTCTCGCCTGCCCTGTGCTGCTAAATCTGTGCTGTGCTGCGCTGCGTCGCCTGCGTCCCAGCATACGCCTCTGCGACACTGGCACATGACAACAAACAAATAACAATCAAATCAAAAACAAAATGCCTATTGCAGATAGTGATGTTGGCACCTGATCACGTATTTTGGTTTCACAGGCAGAGCCACACTTATCGGGTTTCGGCTTTGATTCGCGTCGGCGTAATTATTTGTTCAATTCTCGTGTTAATTATCACGTAACATTATTAAAGTCGAACTAGCTGTGCTCGCGACTTCGCCCGTGTTTTCAATTTTTATTGGAACGAAGTTCTATAACACGGCTTGCGGTAGGAGTAAACTGGTGGAAACCGTCACGTAACGAAAAAACGTTATGCCCCCTCCATGCTACTATCTATAGAGAGAGATAGTTTTAATGGTTTTCGAGAGCGCTGAAGCCAATAGCGAGGTCAAAATGAAAATTCAAGATGGCGACTACGAAAACTTCTAAATTTTTATCGAGGGTGTCGTTTTCATGACTTTTAAGGGTGCTAAAGCCGATAGCGATGTCAAAATGAAAATCCAAGATGGCGACAACTTTACAAGACTTTATAAAAACGTATTCTAGATGGCTTTGCATTAAAAATGCGTACTCTGTCTCTTTCTATTAAATTTATGTGCGTGCGTTTGAGTATCGTGTAAGGAACTTCGGTCCTGACGGAATCCCCCGACCGCACACGTTTTTTTTTACCCCTCGTTTTCTTAAGATACCAATTGGAACATCGAATGTATCAAACAGATCAATCACTTTCATATTTTTTATTAAAAAACTATTACCTATGTATTAAGTGTATTCACATTTTCTATCACTGTCATTTTATTCAGCCCATAGGTAAAATATCAGCTACCCTTTTTACCACGAAAAATTGCGGCTGGCAACAAAATGTTCGCCAAACTCTCTTTGGAACGCTAGAGAATCTTCACCACGCTTAAAGCTCATTTCTCGAGATAAATTTTGATCCTTACCTAATTAGACAGGAATGTTTATTGTTTAGGCCGTAGCCACTTAATGAGATTGTTCGCTTGGTGTTGCCACGCTGGGTGAGTAACGCAATGTCTGTTCCAATAGCATCTGATGAAAATGTAAACAAATGGATCAGAAAACGTACACATGTATGCCAATTTGTACTGCCACTTACAAATTTGGAGCTTTGATTTGATTATTAATTTGAATACTCAAACACGAAATTAGAATTTTAAATCACCTCAAAGAGGTCTTTCGTTTGACAACTGAGGTTCATTTTGTAACCTCAATCATGTTCGTCGATGATTTTTAATTAAGTACAATTTAATAATGTTATTCTTGGAAAGAGTGGTGAAAAAATACAAAGTCGAAACCTTAGAAATACTGATGAATGTGTTACTAACCCGTAAGTGAGTGAATGCGTTTGAATGTGACCTGAACAGAGTTCGTTACACTTTCATCAGATACCTTTTGAACAGATCATAGCTCGAACCAGTATGACTATTGCTATACAGTATACAAGCTCCTAGAAATCATGCTTTCGCTAGGAGCTTGTCACCAAGCACGTAGCGTAGCATTAACCACTATACAAAGCACCTACACTGCAATCACGATTCAGTTTCCAAACTTATAAACAAATACCTATGTGTTTTAGGAAAACCAACTTTACTAACCGTACATAAAGTATAGTTTGCGCTACAATTTTAAACGGGTATCATTTAAGCTATCACCAATTTAATTAGTTTTGTGTTTCTTAAATAATAGGGTTTGTCCTCCAAATAGTAGATCTGTCACCAAAATGTAGTCACCAAACAATGCAAAATCAGTTCCACAATAAATCACCTAAAATCCTGAGATATAAGGTCTAGTATCAAATAAATGTTTTTGTATGTATTATAATAGGTGTGTCCTAATAAGTATTTAAGCAAACTAATTTAAAGAGATCACCAATAAATCATATTATGTTACTAGAAAATTGCATTAAGTTCAAATATCCTTTTTCCATATCCTTCAAGTATCCTTTTTCCATATTTTTTTTCTTTAAAATTTAGTCGTTTCTGGCACTCGCCGGCCGCTGCCGCGGCACCGCTCGCTTCGCTCGCTCGGCTCGTGCGTAGGAGGTCACAGTTTTAACCTAACCTAACCTAAGCATTTTTTTTTAAATAATTAACCTCGTAACTAATTCGGTTCTCGATAATGTCCGATCTCTTATTTTACACATATATTAACATTAATTTGATAATTCATACCTGGGAACAATTTTTGTTTATCTGAGAACGAAAATATTTCGTGGCGATAGATCTATTTATTAGGTGATACAACTTGATGACAAATATAAATTTTGGTGATAGAAAATATAGTTCCCATTTTAAACATTTTTAAGACATTTTCAAGTTATTCTGAAATCAACATAATAGATACTGATGTAAAGTTAATATGCGTTCCAGTGGAAATAACATCAATTGGAAATAAGGACTTGAATAGACTTTAGCCGCATGGCTTCGACCTTAGTCCTATAAATACAAAGACTAAACAAGAGACTGTAAAGTGCGTAATAAACTAAAACTTATCGGGAACAAAGAAACCATTTACAGTTTATAGAGCGTTATATTGTTTAGTTAGTGTTGTATTAAACCATGTTTAGACAGGGTTTCGACTTAATTGAATTTAGCTAGGGAGACAAAAGATTTGGTTTAATTTAGAGTCTTGAATGAAAGTGGAATATTTGTCTTTGTATCTTTAGCTATGATGATAAAAAGGTGTCTTTATTGTGATAAGATGCATCCACATCGAAGATATTTTTTTTTGGGCAAAGTTTGCAAGTGAAAGCGGGCAAGAACGGATAAAAAAAAGTGATGTGTGTGAGTGGAGTTAACGTAATAAAAGTTATAGTGTTGCAAAAGGTTGCTCTGCAAAAAGTAATTTGTGACGTCGAAATACATTAACATAGATACCTAATACATATCCGCGAACATTATACTAATACCCGTTTTAACTAAAACTAGGCGACACTTAAAAGGCGCGTCCCAGAGCAAAACACTGCACTATCCGTTTTTGTGCAGTTTTTTGGAGCTTTCCACTAGTTATTAACTAATCAAAAATACATTTTTAATTACTATAATTATGTAATCTTGACTCCATAATGGTAAATTGCATTTTTAGGTTTTTGTGGACTGACTTATATAATTTTGAAGTTCAAAAAGTGCTGATTCTCAGCATAATTTGAAAAAAAAAAACTTTTTATTTGATTGAACGAATTATCATCTGCCTAGCCTTTTCCCAACTACATAATATGTTACGGTCGGCTTCCAGTCTAACCGGATGCAGCGATGGATTAGAGGGAACTATTGTTCAAGGTTTATGTTCGTATATAACTCGTCAAAATGTAGGGAACAACTGATTTTTTTTCGCGATTTCAGGTTTGGTCCCAATAGTAAAAGTTGTTCATAATGATGACTACAATGACCTCTTAAGAGGTTGTTAATGTTTTACAAATAACCCTATAGACGCGTCGACTTGAGAACCTCCTCCGTTTTTCGTCGGTTAATAAAAGTGCGCTGTAGGATTTTTTAAAGGTGTTTCGAAGTTGGAAATCCAACAGCGCGCATTTATTTAGGCATATAGTGTCGGCTATAAGTGTTAGTGAGAGCGGGCTTATAGGAACTTTTGTTTGATAGATAAGGTATCACACAATATTAGATAGCAAAGCTAGTACTTATCTACTGATAAGAACGCTAATAAACCTCTATTTACAAAAAATTATCAGCATAGATCAATACCTATTCTTATCAATCTACATAGAACATTAACAGCACTTACTCTGATTTTATAATACATAGGAAAAAAAACAGTAAATAGACAGATGATATGGACAATCATTTCTCAAAAGAAGTATTTAGCAGTCACAGCGATTCAGTTAATAGGAAACACAGTGAAGTTTTTTTTTGATTCCATACAAAAATGGTCATAAAGGTAAAAAAAATACGTTTCAGGGGTATACACTGTTACATTGGATATAAGAACCTATATAGAACATATCGCACCTCCGATAAAATACGGTTAGAACGCGAAAAACCTGGATTTTTAGGAAGCGAAAATAAACTCACGGATTTGTTAATCAGTCTTTATTCTTACACTGTTATTATTAAGTGATCAAAATAATACATAGGTACTTGAAAAGCTTACAAAAAAATATGTTTTATTGGCTTAATGCTGTTTTACAATTTTCCTGAAAAACAACCTGAAAATTCCTTTTTCGAGTTGTAACCCTCTTTTATCGCAGTTGCTATACCTTAACCGTTTTAATTTATTTACCCGACTGCGCCAGAAGGAGGGTTATGTTTTTTTTTTTTTAAAAAGACCATTATTACTCATGTAAATGTAGGTATGCTTTACAAGCTACATAGATGAACGGAAGACCTACAGAAGGCGGCTGGGACGGACTGGATGCGGAAGGCGGAGGACAGGATCTTGTGGCGCAGTCTGGGAAAGGCCTATGTCCAGCAGTGGACTGCAATAGGCTGAGTTGATGGATATTTTACAATCTTCCATAACGACAATAACGTAATTAATCAATCTCTAAAATCAACCTACTTCAGCTAGTACTTATCACAATTGAAACCCAAACACACATGGTGAACTATTAACAGGCAGACAGACAAACAAACAAACAGACAAGCATTTGATTAATCGAGCCGGCTTGTTTGCTCAATCGGATTGAACGCAATTACTGAACGGAAATAATGTCATCACGGCGACATGTGTCGATTTACCTCGAAAATGGTAGAGTTCGTAAATGCATCTGTAAGTTCAGCACATGCACGGCGTTTGCCCCTCAAATCACTAAATAATTAATACCTGCGCGCGATAAGTTGAGACCTTTAGCGCGGTTTAAGATTTAGATATAACAGGGTGTCAGCTACCTCCCAAAATTTTATCAAAATTGATCCAACCGTTTGAGCGTGAAGAACAAACATATAAACACACCCCCACACACACTCACAAACTTTCGCCTTTATAATATTAGTGTGATGCGCTGTTCCCGAAAAACATTGGCTAATGTCGCGGGTGGAATCTAGTTGTGCACTTTAGGGGCCCGCAACTGTGACACAACGTGTTTAGGTCTCAACTTATCGCGCGCTGGTAGTATTTAGTGATTTGTGGTGCAAGCGAGGAACTACTTGCAGTTTGAGCTCAGTAAAATCAATAAAGGTCCAGTTGAATTCCTTGTTTGTAGTTCCTTGAACCGGGAAACCAATATAATAAAAAAACGATAATATAAAATAGATACGTAATGATAAAATCTCATGATAAATGAAAATGTTTACTTGTCCTAGTTTTATTGCTCCGTAGCTACGTGTAAATTAAAGTCTGAAACAATCCGTAGCAGAATTAATTCCACAAACACTTTCTAAGAGAACCTGACGTTTATTACTGCGAGTTAATTCATTTTCTGTATAATGTATTACGTTTTATTATTAAACACCTCTCGAGAGACTTAGGAGAAATCTCAATAGGTCGTAAAATTGTAGTCTCGTCTGTGTCACAAAAGGAGTGTGAAGGGAAGAGTGTTTCAAACTTTTGTAGTTTGCTGACAGATCTAGCCAGTAGCGAAGGGTAAATTTTTTTAAGAGGTAAGCCGGAGGAGATGTCTTTAATCATTATCGGCCTAGGCTTTTCCCAACTATGTTGGGGTCGGCTTCCAGTCTAACTGGATGCAGCTGAATACCAGTATTTTACATGGAGCGACTGCCTATCTGACCTCCACAACCCAGTTACTGGGGTCGATGTCGCTGTCACCCTGTATTAAGTCTTTGGTAACACTTACAGTATCTTCAGTAATTTAACAAAACGAACCAATATCAACCGATAAAACTATACTACAGAGAACTTTGATTGTGACCAAGTGTCGGTGATTGTACAGTCAACCACACATACATCAGTGGTACCAATTTGACATTGTCGGCGCCTTTATGTCGTAGCAAAAAGGGGCATTTTCGTAGTGCAAGTGTTACCCCTGATGTGCAATTGACCATCTGTTACGACATCATAGTAATTCATGAACTACTATTTACTACCAATTCACTCGCAAAACTCACTCAAGCATTGACAGTCTAGCAATTAGTATCCGACTCCATCTTGTCTAGCAATTTGTGTCGTCAAGTAAACGTAGCTGTAGCGAGTCTCAGACCCAAAAAAAAAACACTGAAAGACGTACACGGTTCATTGGATGAGAATAGTTGTGCGTCAATTTGTTCTCGATTCAAAGAACCAATTGCAGGAATCATTTGCTTTGAACTAGTATTTTTATAGCAGTTTTATCGTGATGATAAGGTACATTAGTCCTTGTAGTAAAACTAAGTACAGCTTCATGATAAGGGTGTTTTCGAAACATCGTTGCCCGTTTTCACTAAAACTGTAACGCCTAAATCATTATTGCTTTGTTGGATTATTGTCTCTAGTCTCTATTGGCATTAGATTTAGGTGTTAGTGAAAACGGGTATGTGATCAACTTTGTTTATTTTTCCTTAACTCTTCTCCCCGTATCGGCATGATTAATTATCTTAGATCTAAACAAGCCACAAACTACGTATATGAGAAAAACTTTATATCGTGGTTACAAAATATATTGGCTAGTCAGAAACGAGGTAGCGGGGCTGAACGGGGTTTAGATATCCACCCATCGCGTCTGCGAAGTTAAGCTAGCCAATTGAAAATATCCCTTTAAACATAGTTTGCAAATATTCGTCTACTAAAAGCCCGGTTTGTAAACACTCCCACTACAACGTACAGACGCCAGCACATCAAGCTACTTCAATCTGTCAAATTTCTTTAATAGATTTTCAACTTTATAGCTATATCATAAGGTTCAATGTTGATTGAGAAAATTTGACAGTTTCGGGTAGCTTGATGTGCTGGCGTCTGTACAAAGCCAACATTGATTGACATCTGAGTGATCCGCAAAGGGCAACAAACTGTATACTCTCTGCCGGCATCTGTGTTCCCTCCCACATTTAATCCGTCTGCCTTCAAAGCAAGAGTGAACAGGCATCTTCTGGGCACGCTCGTTCCATCACAGACCTCATCTATCGCTTACCATCAGGCGTGATCGGGGTCAAGAGCGGGCCCATTTAGTAATAAAAAAAAATACTTCGCTGTTGTCGTACCACCGAGGATTTTGCGCTGAGCCTGACGCTCGTTTGGGTCAATCAGATAATCCAGGCTTCACGAACTCGGATCTCGACACGCAAAACATAACTCGTTTTGGCTGTCAATTTTTATTTACTTTTATCATTTTAGTTTTGACTAATAAAATGGAATAACGGCATGGTGAAGTTTAGATGGACTAGGCTTAATTTAACACACTATGCTGACAATAATATATATAAAACTACCAGCTGCGCCCCGCGGTTTTACCCGCGTAAATGTCGATCCCGTGGGAATATCGAGATAAAAAGTAGCCTATATGTTAATCCAGGGTGTCAGCTACCTCCATACTTTAATGTTATCAAAATTGGTCCAGCCGTTTGAGCGCGAAGAAGTAACAAACATATAAACACACACAAACTTTCGCCTTTATAATATTAGTGTGATTTAAGTTCAGGAGGCCATGGAGGCCGCCGGCGGGTCCCAAAGTTTCTGCTTGTGAATGCCGTGAGTCAAAAGGCTTAATTATTACAAGAGGCCGTGGGATAGGTCAAAAAAAATCTTTCAGGACGCCGTGGGATCCGCCCTGACCTCCCAATGCATATAGTTTTTACAACTACTGTCATACTGTTATGGAAAATGTGATAAAAGTATTAAAAAATATGCTTTGGCCTGTTGAACAAAAATTTTTGGGGGTCGCCGGCGTTTCCAATGGTATGGAAGAGTGTTAATTTCTTGAATTGTGTAGCGTAAATTGGATAAGTATGTCAACCATGAAAATTTGCTGTACCTAAACAATAATTGTCACGGTTAAACTAGCTGCCCGCCCTGCTTCGCACGACTTGACAAAAGATCATCACAGTCGTACTCAGCGCTTCTCCTCCACTTTTATTATGGGCACAGCCAAAGTTTGGAACTCTCTGCGTTCCCCCTCCCACATTTAACCCGTCTGCCTTCAACGCAAGAGTAAACAGGCATCTTCTGGGCACGCTCTTTCCATCATAGACCTCATCTATCGCTTTCCATCAGGCGTGATTGGGGTCATTCAGAAAATATTCTTAAGTAACTTTTTAGACCTTTGTATCCTGCTGCATATGAAGTTTCATTAAAATCGGTTCATTCATTTAAAAAAACAAGGGCTTGAAAGTTTGTATGAAATTCCGTACCGGCGCGTAAACGCTCTTAAGCACATTTTGTTTTGAAATTCCACGTAACGACGCCTCTTTGAACTTTAAGATAACGGTTCTTTTAAAAAGACATCCTTAAAATCTTAAAAGAAATAAAATCTAGTAAAAGCGTCAGTGCAAGAGAAAATTTCACGAAATATTTTGTGCTTTAGGAGAAAATTCAAGCCTCAAGGCCAAAGGCGTGGAGCCACCACTCAAATCGACTGACGCTGACGTCTAAAGCGGAAACGAGCTGGGAGCGGAAGACGGAACACTCTTAGAAATTAAAGAAAAAAAATCTTAACTGGGTCTCACGCTATCTTGGCAGATGATTTTAAGGGAATCAAGGAAGTGGTACGTTTGCAGTAAGTTTTGACATAGAAAGGTGAGACCTGCACCCTAATTGCGTAACACACTGAACCATTTTGAAAGATATTGCTAATCATAGATATAGATACACCTAGATAACGCAAGAGCAACTACTTCGCGTGCCAAAAATCGCACCAGCTTACGATAAAAAATCATAAGCCGCCACTTTCGCGCTCAGTCCTGTGTACTGCTGGCTGCGTAAGCGTGAGCGAGAGCGCGAGCTTTTAACGTCATAGTAGGTAGTCAAAAAATGGCACGCTTGGTTTTCATACAGTTCGTGATACTTGCGTTATCTAGGTCTATCTATATCTGTGTTGCTAATCCATTGCTTCATATGTTCAAAAAATGTGTCTGCTCAACAGCGTAAATAACGCAATGAATGTTGTTGATCTGTCAAAATGATACTGTTAGTGTGTAACGTAATTACCCCACTGTTAAATCTATCTTCTTCATCATCATCATCGTCATTTCCCAGCTATGTTGGGATCGGCTTCCAGTCTAACCGGATGCAGCTAAATACCAGTACTTTACATGGAGAGACTGCCTATCTGACCTAAAGATATCTCTCTGTCGTGTCTCGTGTAGGTACCTACGATAATTTGTATTGTTTCCATTCACCGTCCTTTTACAGAACATTTAAAAGCTCGTATTTTGTTACATTATCTTAAAAATATGTTAGTCATGAGGAGATGCCTAGGACCTTGGTAGCTTTGTTGTCTTCATTGTAGTTATTTAGTCAACCGCAGTATAGTGGTAAAACTTGCACTACAAAAATCGTCCTTACCACCACGACATAAAGGCGCTGGCAATGTCAAATTGTTATCACTGATGTGCTGATGACTGTACCACCTGACTTAGAAAAATACAAAAATGTCGTCGCTAAACGTTATTCTTAGGAATTATTAATGTTTATTTCTTTATAACAATAAGGGCTGATTTGTCAATCGACGAATTTCGAAGATAATTCTTATTCGTGGAATAAAATTGACGTCTGACAGATTATGTATGGAAGAACTGTCAAAAATTCAAAATGATTCCTCGGATAAAATTATCTGACGCATTAAAAACATAAATACCTAAAGCTTTTAGCAGAACATGCGTGGGAAGGAATTTGTCAAAGTAAATGTTACGATAGGAAATTATAACATCTACATAATGTATAAAATACAAAGTACTGACTGATACATCAACCAACGCACAGCCTAAACCGCTGGTCTTAGAGACATGAAATTTGGAGGGTGTGTTCTTTGTGAAGTGTAGGTCCACTAAGAAAGGGTTTTTCGAAATTCCACCCCTAAGAGGGTGAATTGGGGGAGGGTGAAATATATATTAAAACTATTTTGGTTACTACTGTGATTTGCTAATATTAATGTAGAATTTGTTTGTCAATTACCGAAAGAGCTGCTATTTTTTTTAGCGTTTTGAATATTCTTATGACCTTTTTTGTAAGCCTTCTTACTTTCTAATTAGCTTAAATTAAACATCATAATGAGCAGTGAGGGGCCCGTGGCTAAATTATAACAGCCGCATAGGTCGATCGATCAGGTTAAGCTACGCTTGCCGCGGTTGGTCTCCGGATGTGTGACCATCTTTACATACCGAGACCCCTTCGTGCCTCGGAAAGCACGTTAAGCCGTTGTTCCCGGCTGTCATTCGTGGATCTTTGACAGTCGTTACGGGTAGTCAGAAGCCCGAAAGTTTGATAACCAGTCTTACCAAGAGGTATCGTATTACCCAGTAACTGGGTTGTGGTGGTCAGATAGGCACTCGCTACATGTAAAATACTCCGATTAGACTGGAAGCCGACCCCAACATAGTTGGGAAAAGGCTAGGCAGATGATGATGAATGAGCAGTCAGTGGTGGCTCAGTAGAAGTGGCTGCAACTTACGAGTTATAGGTCATAGGTTCAAACCCAGACAGGCGCTTTGCCATCACATGGGCGTAAGGTGAAAAATTTATTCACAGTTCATTACTTTTCTGTTATACTAACGAAACGGCCAAGCCTCATATTTTGACAAAGGTTTGTGAAGTTAGGGAGTGTAGAGTTAGTAGCTTGGCTCTACATGAGATCTGATAACTTTTTGGCAGTGCGAGCCATATGTGGTCTCGTCTTGGCAACATTTTACATGAAAATGTTTTTAGTGGGATACACTTTATCATAAATATTCTTGCCAACAGTTTTATCGTAGGTACACGAAGGGGGTTGAATCGAAACTGACAGTTGCCCCAAGTATTTTGTTATGGGCGTTCTTGCTACAAGTATGTGTTAATATCTATGTGTCCCGGTTTTGGGAGTTATAAATCTGTCAGTGAATGCCCCGACGTAGCTGTAATGCCTTCACATACGTATAAACGCTGAAATCGCGTCAGAAACGCCATGATGGATCGTAGGGCTAAATATTTTTGGGGAATATTATATTTATCAATGGTTGGCTTAATGTGAATGTTATGCATGGTATCACCAACTTTTATCAAATTCAAATCTTTATTGCATTCACATGTGTATTATATAAAAGATCTTAATAAATGTTAAATGTTTCACATGATTGTCGGGCACAACAATTTAGTATAATAAGAAAAGAAGAATGCTTTAATTAATAACTGAAATAAATAAGTATATAACACAACAATGAAAGGTCATTTAAAATTCAATTTATATAAATAAAATTATAAAAATATTGTCACAGATTAAAATGATACAAGAAATAAAAAATAAAAAAATAATAATAATAAAAGTCAAATAAAACAAAGGTCACAATAAAAAAGTGATCAAATAAAATGTCTCAAAAATTAATAAATTCATATCTATCTATACTAATAATAAAGCTGAAGAGTTTATTTGTTTGCACGCGCAAATCTCTGAAACTACTAGTCGGATTTGGGTGTAAGCTATTTAACATCACGCCAGGACTCCCAGGAGCCGAGCAAAAAGAAAAAAAAAGTAAGAAAGAGGGCTTATTGAAAATGAAGTGATAGTGCGGGCAGGCGATGCGATGCGACGGGGTGGGTCGGTGTAGCAAGAAATTTCACGCGGAAGAAATCGCGGGCAGAAGCTAGTATAATAATAGTAACAATAAATCAACAACTGCCCAGCCTTTTCCAACTATGTTGGAGTCGGCTTCCAGTGTAACCGGATGCAGCTGAATACCATTATTTTACATGGAGCGACTGCCTATCTGACCTCCGAACCCAGTTACTGGGTAATACGATACCTCTTAGTAAGAATGGTTGTCAGATTTTCGGGCTTCTGACCACCCGTAACGACTGTCAAAGATCCACGAATTACAGCCGGGACCAACGGCTTAACGTGCTTACCCAGGCACGGAGGGGTCTCGGTATGTAAAGATGGTCACCCATCCACAGATCAACCACGGCAAGCGTCGCTTAACCTGATCGATCGATCTCTGCGGCTGTTTTTATTTAGCCACGGCCCCTCTTAGTAACAATAAATGTAAAATATTATTGGTTAAAAGTGTTCGTAGCTTTGCATAGCATAACACTAACGCCACGTGGCGTTACGTAGCATAAAATCCTGTATAAACAGGTACATACAATCGCATTTTAATGTTCTTCTTACGATTATGGTTTTCCAAAAGATCTCACGAATGAAACATAAAAAAAAATTGCTTTTATTTGTGTTAAATGGCGACTGAAGATAATGAAATAAAAAACCACCCTATTTAAACATTTCCAGGGATAAAAAAAAAAAAAATACGCAACTCCATCTTTCATTTGAATTCCCTAATCTGTACTTTACTTTGAGCTCAGTGAGTTACCGAAGCAGTACTAACGCAAAGTGCATCGGAAACTTTCGATGAAAAGCGTACTTTCGAAGATGGTGGCCGTTAAAAGCGGGGCTAGCAAAAATGACGATTGGTCCACTTTAGGTGCGTACCTTTAAAACATGTGTACGTTTAGTCAGTCTATCACACTAATATTATAAAGGCGAAAGTTTGTGAGTGCATGTGTGTGTGGAGGTGTGTTTATAAATATGTTTGTTACTTCTTCACACTCAAACGGCTGGACCAATTTTGATTAAAAAAATTATGTAGGTAGCTGAACTGAACTTCTACAATTTCACATGATCAGTGGAAAGGGGTGAAGGGCAGTTATATTAGATACTGTATAAGTATATACTATTACGTACATAGGTTTTTTAGACTCCTAATAAAAATATTTTATTAGGAACTATCGCATTTATAATATTAGTTTTTCAAGACCTGACAGCGCACGTCCAGGAGAAAAATAAGTAGGTAGATTCATTGATAGAAATGATTATTCTTTAATAATATAAATTGCAACAATAATATAATCAATCTTGGTACTGAACTCCATAGCGTACTTAGTCATATTTGTTCTTGAGTAGGAAAAAAAAGTCCACGATACCTATAGAACTCATTTCTAAGAATAACCACAATATATTTCAATTTTTTATAATAAAAAAGGAATATTATAATACTGGCTGGAGAAAATAATGGTCTTCACAAAAGATCCTTCATTTTCTTTATCTGTGATCTATAATCTCTGGAAAACGTTTTCGGATGATTCCGGCCCCGTATTACGGGGATGGGTTTGAACTTTTTATCTTTTGGCTCTTAAAATGATGCGCATCTTCTGTTAATATTGTGTGAATTTCGTTTAATGACAGTACATATTTTGTATATTTTTCTTATGGAATTTGGCAGATTAATTTTTTTTTATGATATGAAAATTTATTATGATGATAATATCGTCGTTGTTAACTTCCTAAACGATTAGGAAAAGGTTTAACATGATGCTAATACAATGTTTAGCAACAACTTTTTATTTTTTATTTATTTAATCATGTATATACACACATATATAATTTTAGTACTTTATCAGTGAATGTTATTTTCACAATCAAAAGGATTCGCATAGACCGTGTCGTAACCAAAGCGCTCGTCGCGCGAACTCACTATCACCTAAACGTCACTATCACCTAACGCAGCGTTTTTCAACATTCAGTACAAATAGTTCCAGAATACTCATGTAGCGGTATCTACAACGCCACATGTGAACAACGCGTCAAACTGACGTCACACAAAATCCTGCATCTCGCAAGCAGAGTTTACCGCGCAACTAGCACAGATACAACGGCCCGACTTGAATCATCGGGCAGTTGCCCGCCAAACACAACACCCGTCCGGTCGGAGGATCCTCCCTTTTCTATAGAGTATGAAGTGAACTTTACACCCTGTTCCTCATACGTCTATACTCATAAGCATTAGTGTTACCATTTTATTGTCGTATTGTCGTCTCCATAAATATTCCTCCCAAACCAATGCTTCCTAGGTTTCATTCCAACTTTATTCCGACCTATTCCAATTTTATTCGTTCTCCAGTTTATATGAACGCATACACCTTTTATTGGTTCTCTCTGGTTCACTCAAGGTGTTGATGGCTCCAAGGCTCGTATGGTTTTATTGCGGCTATAAATAGTCAAACGCCATCCTTTAGCTAGTTTATTTGCTATCTCTCAAGATGCTCAGTAGAGTTTGATAGAAATCTCAACTGGACACAACAAGGTGAAGGATACATGTTTCTTGATTTAATGAACACTACCTGACTAACCATAACATCTTGACAAAGATTTGCCTTTTTGCGCCAACCTCAAGTAAATTAAAGTAATTGGTATTGGGATATTGGGATGATGTCTTTCTCATTGTATCTTCAAACGATTGATAGAAACAGGACTATGGTTTACATTTTTTAGCGCTAAATGTACAGACACCAGCACATCAAGCTACTATAATCTGTCAAATTTCTTTAATAGATTTTCAACTTTATCGGTAAGAATAAGGTTCAAAGTTGATTGGGAAAATTGGACAGATTCGGATAGCTTGATGTCGCATGCATCTGTACTTAGTTATTTGTGGTGCAAGCGGGCCAAAATCTAACGTACCTAGAAAATATCGGACATTTTCCATGAAACTATAAACATCACAAACAAAGCTCGTAAAATTAGTGACGTCAGTAAATACTCAATCAATCAGCAGTTGAAGTATAAAGTTCAGTTATTGATTGGAAGGTTCAGTTTTATCTTCAATAGTTTTATAAAGTTTAACGGACTGTCGTCTGTCGCACAAACCATTATTTGAAAGATAAAAGTTTGATTTCAAACAGCGAGAGCTTGAAGCGATGAAGCAGCTTGAAACTACTTGTGCCAATAATTTTATGAGCATAACCAACAAAAAAAAAAAAAAGGAAAATGATGAAATAGTTGCAATAGTTGCAGTTGCAATTTTTGTCGGTCGATGTGGTGACGCTTCGGCTAGTCCTATGACCAGCAGCTGAAGTCTTTCGACTGAAATAATTATGATGATGCTATTTTTCATCAAAACGATTTTTCTTGCGCCGTCCCGAATTAGTAGATTCCTTAAGAGGAAATGCGGTTGGAGAGTTTTGAAAAAGCCTAAGTAAAAAGTCATAATTCGAGGTGTGGCTCTCGCCTATTTCCTCCTCCAATATTGGACCAATTTAAAAAATATTTCATAAACTGATTAGGAATTATATAATTATACTGTATCCCTATGTTTTTTTTTTTCATTAATAGTTGTCAAAGTACACTAGGCCTCTGTTGACAGTGGTTTAAATCGGCATCTTTTGAGGGTTCCAGTGCTTATAAAAATAATGTATCATCAAAAAAGAAAACACACATACAAGTACTTAACTAATATTTATTATTCTGTAAAAAAGCATTGCTTTATGGTCATTAACCAGAAAGAAAACAGGTGACAGCGTTTCTATAGAGAAAATACCACCTGCATTTCCACTTATGCTTTTATTAGGTTGTAGATATTATGTACTGTCAACAAAAGAGATAAATATGCAGGATCGTCGGATATAGTTGAACTTGAGTAAGAAACCGATGGATGTTGTCGACTGAAATTTAATTTGATAAATGAGCTGTTTATTTTCAATAAATAAAATTAAATATTATTCGAGAACATCCATCGGTTTCTCACTAAACTTCAACTATATCCGATGATCCTGCATACTTATCTCTTTTGTTGACTGTACACCTTCAAACAGTGATTTTGGTCCGAAAGAATCAAGATACGTCAACTACGCTATAGGATGGGCTTCATCTTTGTGACAGCCTGTGATTGGTTTAAATGACGACACGGTTGGCGCAGTGGTTAAGCGATTGACTGCTGCGCACAAATATTTGTATGACCTACAAGTAGTTGTTCCGGGTCTGGCTGTTTGTGTACGTGAATTTAAATGTTTGTAAACGCACCCACAATACAGGAGAAATTCCTAGTGTGGGGCAACGTTTAAAAAAAAAATTAAAACAAAATCCTTTGAGTTCGAGTTTGATAACAATACCTAGTGGTGTTTTACAGAGCCGTGTTAACGTCTAGGCAACCAAAAGTTAACAAAACATATCACTGCAATTTACATTATCCAAAGCATATAAAACACACCACAAAAAGCACTACGTAATGCCAAACTTTACAGCCGATTCGGCAGTAAAAAACATCCGCGTCGTTGCCAACAATATGTCAAGGAAAATACTTTATACTTTGCCGTAACCAGGCTTGTGGCCTGTTAGACTGTGCGCACACCAAAATCAAAATAGTTTTTCTGTTGTATACAGGGTGTAACAGAAACCCTATTGCTATCCTTAAGCACTGAAGCTAACAGCTGGTATAGAATCACTATACTTAGTAGCTGACTTAGTGCTAGTGATGTGTTTATTTCAATTTGAAAAGTTCGGTTTCTCGTATCAATGTATTAAATATTCTCATAACTTCCGAACATGTAGAGATAGGTTTAAAAAACCCTTCCAATATCGTTTGATATCATCCGAAGAAGCCGTGCCCTTGGTAATACCCTCTCCGTTACACGTTGTATAACTATATATCTACTAGTTTTACTTGTGTCAAAGTAGTGTTTTAAAGGATTTTAGACAACTTTTGAACTCGTTAAGTTCTGAGTTGAACTGTATGATTACTGACAAATGCGTGCACTGATTGCACAGGTCCACTCTATCTGTGTGGTTTCCTCAAAAGTCCATTTTAGACACCAATCTACATGGTCCTCACATGATCTGACCAAGATTATGTCTGGACTGTAAAAAAAACTGTGACCTCTGAGTTTGTTTTGACCTTTCTTCTCAGAGTACTCAGATTGGAAACGCCGACCTCATCTAGTTTTTAAAATATAATTGACGTGTAAAAGTGTTTGTACAAACCTACTTACTGAAATAAAATCATTTATCATTTATGAACTGAATATTTTAATTATATAAAGCTCTGGCCATACTGAGGCGGATACGGCGCGGGATGCGGGACAAAATTCATTGTTTCAACTAACTTGGTGCTATTCTAACTGGCGTGAATTAGTAGCTTGACATCTTAATAATTGAAACAATCGACGAAGTGCAGAGACGTGTTGCGCATCTCGCACGGGATGGGATTCGCTTCAGTGTGGCCAGATCACCATCATCAGCAACATTGTTTTTAAAGAGACATAGTCTGTTTTAAATAGATTTGCAAATAACTTTGCCAGTGACGCTGTATACGGTGTAATTCGGTTCTTTATCAATGGCAACTGCTCGAGCACTTAGTTGTTAGTCTTGTCTCAGTCTGCATACAGCCTTAGGTTCAAAAGTGCCTGAACAATTACCTTTTAACTTGGTACGTTTTTTTGACGTTTGAATGGAAACGAATGACTGACGATTTGAAAAAAGAACTGTTAGTTCGATAAAGACTCTGTGATTTTAAAAGAACATTTTAAAAAAGAATGGCCAGTGAATTTCTGAAGTCTGTTTTTGAAGCTTTCTGTGAAGCTCGTTCACCAAAAAGCATTCAGTTTTCTGTTTGATCTATGATGTTGTGATGTTTTATGATTCTGTAATAAAGAAAACACGTGCATACAAAAAAGATACGTTAAATCGATTAAAAAAAAAACAAAACATATCTATAATAACGAGCACACAGCAGAAATAGTCGGCAGCTGCACGTCGTAATGATGACAAGAAGGCTTCTAATCAGCATGATGCTGTCCTATGGGGGACCCACAGCACCACCACCAACACCAAACAGGTCACCTACCAAAGAAAAATCCTGCTAGACTAAATAGGCCATCCAACCTTTTTAGTTGGTAGGTACAAAGAGATGAGGATCTTGTTACGACCACTCGCTTATAACCACGAAAAGTTAACACATTCATTTGTTTCTTGGCTTACTGGAGGCAACAGACTACACTTTGAATTAAAGTTTAGTAGCGACCCGTCCCTGTAATGCACGGTTTTTGCAATTTGACAAAACATCCAGATTTCTTTATTATACTTAATATGCTTCCGGAATAAATTCTCTAACCGCATCAAATTCCGTTGCGTAATTTAGAAAAACAACGCGAAAGTCAGGCACGAAAAGGTACTTTCATTTTGATTATGTATAGATATAGATTTTATAACTACAGAGACTTGGTTTATTGATACAACTCATGCCATTACTCACGATCTAATAGCAGCCTACGGAAATACATCAAAATCCGGATCGAAATTAATTAAACCAGATGCAAAATACATCAAATTACGAATTAATTGCTCCAGATATGAAGCAATGCATGAACTAATGCCAAAGAGGGATGGATATAACGAACTTATAACCCAACCTAACCTGGAAACTAATAGGAACGCCTATTAGTGGCGGAAGGGAACCGAGGTAATTGCGAGGTCGCGTTTAGATCTCTTTGAAGCAATATCTCGTTTTAAAATTGGGAAGAAGCCGTTTGCTTGGACCGTGGAGTATAAGATGAGTGTAGTACACTGATAATAGTGAAAGATTTGATATTGGTATTTATTTTGTTCCCGTTGAACCAAAAAATCAAAGACGTGTGGCATCTACCAACCCGCACTGGACCCGCGTGGTAGATTACAGCCTACTCCCTCTAGAACAGAGGAGGCCTGTGTCCCAGCAGTGGGAACATTATAGGCTGATTATTATACGTGTTATGTGTAGGTATTTATTTTGTTGGTAGATATTTGTATGAGTTGTAAGTAAATGCAATGATGTTGTTCTGTGGTTTTGTACTTACAGCGGCCTCTAAAAGTTAGTTGACATTTTTCCACTTTAGCTGTGACACACCACATTATGATTTGAAATTCTAGTGATCCAAATGTTTGAACTGCTATGACATTTTCATAAAAAGGGGAGGCCTTTGCCCAGCAGTGGGGCACAAAATAGGCTAACAAAAAAAAAACATTTTCATTGACTCTCAGACTCGACGTAAAGGGACTTGACATAAAGGGAACGATTCAATTCAACTACCTTTGATTTATCATAAAAATCAAGCAGGAGGACCTCCCCTTAGGATTACTTGATTATTTTTTAATTTTAAATCATAATGTGGCATCACACCTGAAATGGAAAAATGTCAACTAACTTTGGAGCCCACTGTGATTTCTTACATTATTAAATATTACACTGAAAAAAATAATATCTTATTACACTACATTAAAGCGATTTCATTAAGACTTACTGACTTTATACAGTAAGGAGAGATGTTTGTAAAACAGTAAAAGAAAAAACAGTAACTTTTATTGATTGAAAACCACCATTAGGTACTGTAATGTAAGTAAAGTTTCAATGGTTTGAACGATATCACCAAATGAATAAAACAATTAATTTTGTGACCTTTTAGACGACGCGTGTTGACGGTAACATTTTGCCTCAAGCTTTAACTGTTTTCGGATCAGTAAAAAATACTGTTTTGAACGTTAGGCTCATATGGAACTGTTTAAAGCAGTTCAGATTAATGTTTTTTAATTTTTTTATTTACTGCTTATTTCTTTCAGTGTAGTTTTCCTATATATCAGTGTGTTTTATTAGCTATCCATAAAACCCTCGCTAAACTAACTGATAATAGTCCCATAAACGTAAAGAAAAAAGTTAGTTAAACTGGAGTAGGTACCTTCTGTAACAAGCCCTCTCATTTTAGTTAACAAAGAAGTTCTAAGAACCGATAAAATCGGTAAAAGTCGTTTTATTACAAAGCTAGGGGTGTCGTTAACACTTCACAATGAGCACTATCGACATCGGTGCAGCTCTAGCAAATAAAGTGAAAACGTTGACGTGTTGGTTTGTGATAAAAGCTTCGTGTGTGTGTGAGGCGAGAAGTGGGAGGGGATGGAGGGAAGAGGGATTGATAACAGATGAATGGGCAGCAGTGTTAGCTTGTGTATTGACAAATACATTTTAAATCGGCACAGGGTCTCGATGCAATCGGTATCGATGCAACTACGCCAAAACCATAGGAGGGTTATGATTTTTACCCGACTACGCAAAGCCAAAAGGAGGGTTATGATTTTAACAAGCTATTTAATTTCTCTCATAACTCCTAAAGCATTCGTCGTATTTTGCAAACGAGGTATCGTTGGAATCGTGATGTTGTTGTCATGCCGGTTGTACGAAAACCGATGTCATTTTGTTACGATGTTTTGTTTTATACCTTTTTAGTTGACGTTTTTCTCGTAGATGTGTTTTAGTTTAACTTTTGTTTTTTTTTAACATGACTGTGTGCTATTATAATCGTTTATGGAGTTTTACAACATTTCGTCTTTGTCTATAGGATTGCTACAATCAGATTATCAACGAAATTTGCCAGATCATGAGTTGGTTTATCACATTTTCCGTTGACTACATTCACTGTCCACTTTAATTTGAAATTAAAATAAATTTACACTCCTACAAAAATCTTTTGGCGCTCGAATGAAGTTGAAAGGTAAAACAATTGCGCAGTTGCAGTGTGAGTGTGTGTTGCAGTTGCAGTGTTTGTGAAATGTAAAACAAGATGGTGGCGTTAGTTCCGATTTCGACCACGCGCCAAAAGAACCTTGTAGCGCTATACAGTTTAATGTTTTTGTTAATTTCGGCTAGCCTGTCCATAATAAAAAAACTAAATTGGAGTTTATTTCCTACAAAAAATATTGACAAGGTTCTTTGCGATTTCTGACTTTTCTAGTACCTACTCAAATCTCAGTTGGGCTGATAGACTGTTTTGATCCCTTTATGAAACAAGATCGATTGAAAACTGCCCATTTTCATGCTGACTGTATTTTTTTTTTAATCTTTCACAGATCGAAATTTCTTAAAAAGTTAAGGACAGTTTCCTAAAACCGTTTTGCAGTAGCATCAACAGTTAAAATACCTGTCCTGTCCCATCTGAAAAATCCACTCTGTACCTATAGTAATATAATTATTTTTTATAGAAACGTCACTGTATTATAGGTAAAGGCCCACATCACGATCACGATCAAATAACATACTTTTTTCAGCTTACTGAATTCCGATCATCTAAAAAAGAGATTTAAGGCTTTCTTAAGTACCGAAAGGGTCGATGTGGTTACACAAAGTCAAAGAACTTGATTTCCGCAAGGACTACTAAATGTTTCCAAGACATTAACGATTATCTTTATCTATACCAAGGATACAGGAAGTAACTTCAGTAGGCTGCCTCGTGGGACTAGCGGTCGCAAATGCGACTGCGGGACGTGAAGGGTGGGGTCTTTTTTTTTTTTTTTGGGTGGGAAATGGAAATCATCAAATGCCCTCCTGCTCTGGGTGGAGCGGAAGGGAGTGTCAGACTCTTACTGACTAAAACCCATCCGTTTACCTTCCTTAGCCCTTTATATTCCGGGCCAGCGGTAACTCTTTCGGACAATCCCCCTGACCCGGCAGGCTTCGGCCCTAAGGGGCCCCTCTCTGCTGCTGACATATCTTTGAGGCGCGCGTGGAACACGTACGCGCCGTCCGGCACGGGCCTGGTCCTGATCGGATGGTGAACGTGAACGTGGTGGGGTCTTAAGTTCGATTTTCAGGTCGGGCAGCAATTTATCAGTAGCTACCACCCGGTCTATTCTGTAAAAATTCTGTGATCGCGATTTATTTGCCAAAAATGTAAACAGATATGAATTAATGGAAAAATAACTTTAATTCCAACACAATAAAGTTCAATTTACGCTACAACTTAGCATAGAAAGATTTTACACGGCCATCGTTTCAAAGAATTTGTCAAGCAAAAAATCAACGCTTAGGTATCTATATATTGTGAAAGTACTATACCTTCTAAAGGCGAAAATTAACCTGCTCACATGAATAAATTGACTTTTCTGAAAGTTTCAAAGGAAGGAAGAGCCTAACTCATCATATCGACATGATAAGATCCCTCATCTAACTTTATAATAGCTTGGATTGAAAGAGAAACTGATAACGTCTGCCTGGTCTACTTTGAAACTTATGACATGATAACATTGATAAGTTTCAATCTGAAGACCCATTGTCTGTGACAAAGAAAATGGAAGAAATTACTGAACGGCGGGATAATTATGAAACACACTAACCATAGATATAAAAAAGAAGATTTCTATGACACTAACAGTTGGAATAGCTTTCATTTTGACAGTTCAACAACATTCATTGCGTTGTTTGATTAGCAATATCGTTCAAAAGGATTCAGATAGTGATTGTAGTGTGTTACGGAATAGGGTGCTAATTTTGACATAACAGTATGAAAGAGCAACCGTCGTGCGACGTATGACAGGGGCCTACCACCATCTTTAACAAAATGTAAACGGGGCAAAAGGAGTATGTAAGGATCATGGCGGATGGCGTTATGTAGTTGATGCCTTGGAAAGAGGAGTTTATTTTTATGGTATGTATGTACCTAATCAGATGGAATCATAAATATATGGAAATACTAGCTGCGGACCGCGGTTTTACCCGCGTAAATGTCGATATCGTGGGAATATCGGGATAAAAAGTAGCCTATATGTTAATCCAGGGTGTCAGCTACCTCCATACCAAATTTTAGCAAAATTGGTCGAGCCGTTTGAGCGTGAAGAAGTAACAAACATATTTATAAACACACCCCCACACACACACACTCACAAACTTTCGACTTTATAATATTAGTGTGAAGTTTAAAAGATAAGTATAAGAAGCGAAAAAGAGCTTACCAAAGATTGCATGGGTTGGTGTCACAGATAGTGCAGAGATGAAATCTCTCTAAAGGTGCGGTCTCCTAAAGATACAGTATTCAAAAAATCAGATAAGTGCTTTCGGTCTTAAAATTACAAATACCAGTAGGTACTAAGTATATAATATGAAAACAGAACAAATCGAAGCTACATTTTTGTCGCCAAAAACGTTCATTGAAACGACATTGACTGTACCCACAATGCTATTTTGGGAACGAAATTAAGGGCGATAAGGGAACACGTCGAAATTGGGCTCAGCGTGGAATTCATCCAAATATTCTGGCTCGTTTTGGAACTCCTCGACCAGAAGGTTTAAAAGGTTTTTGTCTTGTAACTTGACTGTTGCAAATTGTTTAATTTTAAACAATTCTTATCTAACCTGCAGTCGCGACTTATTTGCCAAAAATGTAAACAAATATGAGTTTATGGAAAAGTAACTTTAATTCCTACGCAATAAAGTCAAGCTTACGCTACAAATTCAAACATTTTTATAACTTTTTCAATAGTGCTAGTCACTCCAAACCAACCTAATTACCATCAGAATAAAGTTGATATTTGTTTAATTTGAAATTACATCAATTTCAAACATAAATTTGAATAGACTTTAGGTAAGCATGGGAAAACATATCAAATCATATTTTTGTGGTTACCTATCTGTCAGTCAATCATCATCCGCCTAGCCTTTTCCCAACTATGTTGGGATTGGCTTCCAGTCAAACCATGATGCAGCTACCAGTACTTTATATGGACCGACTGCCTAACTGACCTCCACAACCCAGTTACTGGGTAATACGATCCCCTTGGTAAGACTGGTTGTCAGACTTTCAGGCTACTGACGAGGGTTATCAGTCAATCAACTACGATTATTCCAGTCGGGGTGCTGGACAAAAGTCTAGCTCTTCCCAATTGTATTGCTCAATACACCAAACTAGACTTTAATAATGTACAGACGCCAGCACATCAAGCTACTACAATCTGTCTAATTTCTTTAATAGGTTTTCAAGTTTATCGCCAAAGCATAAGCTTCAAAGTTGATTGGGAAACTTTACAGTTTCGGGTAGATTGAGCGTCTGTACGTCTGTAAACTACAGTTTGCAATGCATTCGATCAAATGCATCCAAGTTCGCACAACTGGCAGTCGCTGTGAAATGATCGATGCTAGCCTTAAGCGCAGGCCACACCGCCAGCTAGCGGGCGGGCGAGCTAGGCGGGCGAACATCGTTTCACCTCTTTACATACTTCGGTTCACACCGCGAGCTACCGACTAACCTAACGAGCTAAGCTAACGAAATATCCGACGATTCCAGCGAAGCTACTCGTTCGACACGTTGGCGCGCCCGCGCTTCGCTAGCTTAGCTCGCCCGCCAACCCGCTCGCCCGGTTCGTTCCGCTATTCGTGCAAATTCATTGAAAAGCCCGCTTAGCCCGCTTCGCCCGCTCCGCGCGCTCCGCCCGTCGCTCGTCTGTCCGTAGTTTTCGGTGTGAACCCCATAGTTTAGCTCGCCAATTTTTCGCGTATTTTGTATAGTTTCCTTCGTTCGCTTCGCCCGCCCGCCTAGCCCGCCCGCCCGCTAGCTGGCGGTGTGGCCTGCGCTTTATTGCGATGCTGACTGCATGTACCTACGCTTTGACTACAAATGGAGCATAGGACATTGACGTCTAGTCAATACAGAGCTCCCGTTGATGTGTTTCACTTTGTTAGTAGATATATAGATGGGCATAGTACCCGGCTTAATATGGTACATCGAGTTAGTCAATAGAATACAATCAATACAAACAAATCAAATACAATCAAAATCAATTAATTCAAGTCAATACAATTTTATGAAATATCAATCAATAGAGTTATAATAACTTAGAGTTTTGATTATTGAGTATTGATAGAATAGTATTATTTTGAGTATTCATGGTTTTAATGATTATGAAGGGGTATCGTATTACCCTTCTTTTTTTTTTTTTTTTTTGCGGATTTGAAATCATCAAATGACCCCTCCCGCTCTGGGTGGAGCGGAAGAGAGTGTCAGACTCTTACTGACTAAAACCCACCCGTGTTCCTTCCTTAGCCCTTTATGTTCCGGGCCAGCGGTAACCCTTTCAGACAATCCCGCTGAATCGTATTACCTACTACTTACCCTGTAACTAGGTTTTGGTGGTCAAATAGGCAGTTGCCTCATATAAAATCCTGGTACCTGACCCCGACCCCTCTTAGTTGGGCAACGGCTAGGCAGATGATGGGACAGTAAAATCGAAATCCATTAAAACTGCCTTAGCAAAGTTTTTTTTATCAAGTGCAAGTCCATAAAAACTAGTAAAATTGATAAAAAAATAATTTGTTATGCCAATCTCGTATGGATTAGGATTTCCCGGAAAAAATATGTACCTATAAAAGGTGTTGATTTGCATCGTCGTCATTAGCATAATTACGTCCTTGAATTTTACTAGGATGCAAATCAACACCTTGTATATTTTTTCCGTTAGCCTGGACTGCTGGGAAAACGTCCTCCCCCATATTCTCCCACATTTCCTTCTGCTGTGCCTTCTCCGTCCAATCGGTAGGAACGAGTCCAAATCGTCACGCCAGCGTTTCATAGGCCTGCCTCGGTGACGACGCCCGTCTTCAGGCACGTAACAAAAGTTATCGTCAAAACACAATTTACCCAAACTATATCTAACTCCGAAAGTGGAAAATCGTATCGTAAACGCTACATTATGGACCGGTTATTTCAAATGGTTGGTTAACGTAATATACAATACCATACTTTTGTAATTGTAATTTGAAACAACGCTTTCTTTTTGGTTTGACGAAAGTTAGCGCCATTTTTGACGTATACGTGTGCGACAAGTGGATGTGAAACAACCCGCCCTAAAGGGGTTTTTATATCGTCAGGGATAAACTAAAATCCTCTAAAAATAATAAAAACGTTACATGTCATGTTTGGGCTAGTTTGGGTAATCCATCATTCAATTTTGTCGGCCCGTCCGCGTCGTGGCCGGATGCGGGTACACCTACACATAGAGTTACTAATATAATTTGAACTGTTTACCGTATTAAATTTGGTTTTGATATTGTATCGTAAGTCCCATGAAAGAACAAAAGAGAGAACTTGTGATTTGACAAAAATAACGTTTTGTGCGAAACGAGTTTTTCATTTAAAAAATGAAATAATCCTTTCGCACGTAATATTTACTTAGGTTTAAGAGATTCATATTCGTAGCTCGTACGAACTTACGTTACGCTTATACATATAAGCAGTAAAAATTACGCGTAACGCGTTTTCCTGTAAAAAAACATATTATAGCACCTGCTACAAAGACGAAGCAATTTTAAGGAATACTCTACGTTTTGCAAGTTATATAAAACTGTAATAATCAATCTAAGAAAGAGCTTTACTAAATTAAACTCAACGACTGTTTACCTAATTATAATACGTCGCTATTCAGTTTCAAATATAGATATTAGTTATTCTCAGAATCTTAACCAAAATAAACAACAATACCGACACAAAATTAGCAACATTTATTGTTAATTACAAAACAAAAACCCAGGCTTACATTAATCGCTTCGCAGACACGTCAAGTGAATAATGAGTGTAAAAAAAATCTATTGCTGCGTGCAGGACCAAGAGCACATAACTCATATACGTGTCAGGAACAAGATGGATGGACCCTCCTGAGCCGAGTGAGCCTAACAGTTTCCTACGTTATGGTGTTAAATTACGGTAAACGTTTTTGTGAACGAATGGGTGGTTAAGTGAGAGACTTTTGGGTCATAGTGTAGTTTTAGTCTTTATTGTTCCATCGGGGGTGATATATAACCAGCTAACTACTTACACTAGGTACTAAATTAAATGACTAACTAACTAGGTACTTAAATATAATAATAATAAATAATTACAAAAAAATTTAGGTGACCAAATTTTTTTGGCGTTGAAGTACTCGTCCGCATCGCTGTCATCCGGAAACATGCCCAGAATACTGGCAGCATTGCCACGTTGAATGGCAATAATAATTATTTGCCCAAAGAACGAGCCAGCCCACTGCTCATGTGAAGTGTCAAGCAGTCGGCGGCCTTAAAAAAGGAGACGCGCACTCGGGCCCCATGACCCATGCATCTGCACTGCTGGGAACACAGGCCTCCTCTATCTATAAGTGGGAGTGTGCTATAATCTACCACGCGGGCCCAGTGTGGGCTGGTAGATGTCACATATCTTCGAGTTTTTTGGTTCTAGGACCGGATGCCGGTTTCCTCACGATGTTTGCATTCACCGTTTTGAGAGCAGTGGTGATGAAACAATTTACACAAAGTAAAGCGCTAGCCAACCAGAACATAGAACCGGTCGAAGTGGAGGTGCTTGTGGGGAAGGCCTATGTCCAGCAGTGGACGTCTTTCGGCTGAAATGATGATGATGATGAAGCGCTAGCCTGGGTTCGAACTCACAAACTACAACTCGGAAGACGAGGCCGTTACCACCGGGCCACCACTGCTTCATGACCCGAGCGTTTCCATTAAATTTAAGGTTGAAATTATCTAAGTGCCACATAGACAAAGGCATCATCATCATCATCATTTCAGCCGAAAGACGTCCACTGCTGGACATAGGCCTCCCCCAAGCACCTCCACTTCGATCGGTTCTGTGCTTCTCGCATGCAACGGGTTCCTGCGACGCCTTCCAACCACCTTGTGAGGCCTTCCAACGCTACGTCTTCCGGTACGCGGTCGCCAATCCAGAACCTTTCGACACTATTTTTCCAGACAAATAGACATAGGTAAAGCAATTGAGGAAAAATGAGATTGAGTGGTTGTTGGTTGAACTTTTTTTTCCAAACTACGTTACATCGTCATTATCGGATCATCGAACAGCTGGCTCCTGTACCACAGGTGTAACCTGGCGTAGGAGTCAGGGCTTCATTTTGTTTGTACACATTGTTTATGCCAATAAATTATTTTATTTTTTATATTTATTATCGGAATTCCAATACCACTTTATTTAAGGTGGGCACAACAAGGCAAAACTTTATCACAGCATAGGTTATGGTCAGTCAGGTAGAGTGTTAATATAAATCGAAAAAAAATTATCTCTCTTTGTTTTAAATTTATTTTATTTTGGTTAGGTTTTAGTGAGTAATGTTTTGTAAATTACTTACATCTACAGTACATTACGCACACAATATGTCTACTGTGCAGTGAGTACAGAACCATATTTAAAAAAACCGTTCCTTATTTAGACTATGTTCAAACCCGAAATATTTTTTTAATGACCACAGAATTATCTTATCAAAATAGAAAAAGGAGTGAGGAAGGAGAGATTTTGACATTAGTTATAAATGTGTTAATTTTGTTTACAGACCGGGTTGAGATCATAGCAGTATCATCAAGAGGTAAGAGTTTGGCCCACATAAACTAACCATACTAACAATGTATTGAATGGGGCTTATACTTACAAAATCTGTGTGATAATGTTGCTTACGAATCTTGCATACATTGACATAATAACTTCAATCAACTCAGCCTGGTGGGCCTGGGAGCAGTGGTGGCCAAGTGGTAACGGCCGCGACTTACGAGTTGTAGGTCGTAGGTTCGAACCCAGATAGGCACTGTCATCATCATCATCATCATCATTTCAGCCGAAAGACGTCCACTGCTGGACATAGGCTTCCCCCAAGCACTTCCACTTCGACCGGTTCTGTGCTTCGCGCATCCAACGATAGGCGCTTTACTTTGTGTAAATTATTTCATCACCACTGCTCTCAAAACGGTGAAGGAAAACAGCCTGAGGAAACCGGCATGTCCTAGAACCAATAATTCGAAGACATGTGGCATCTGCCAACCCACACTGGGCCCGCGTGGTGGATTACTACCCACTCCCTCTTACCGAGAGGAGGCCTGTGTCCCAGCAGTGGGAACATTATAGGCTGATTATGATGAACTCAGCCTATCGCAGTCCACTGCTGGACATAGGCCTCTCCTAGGCTGCCCCATAATATCCTGTCTTTCACCTGTGAGAGGGGCTCGTGGTTAAATAATAAGCTACGCTTACGCGCTTTATAGGTGACCATCCATCACTTATCGAGACCCCTCTCCTTGCCTCGGTAAGCACGCCAAGCCGTTGGTCCCAGCTGTCATTCGTAGATCTTAGACAGTCGTTACGTGTCGCCCGAAGCCTTACCAAGAGGTATCTATCGTGTTACCCAGTAACTGGGTTGTGGAGGTCAGATAGGCAGTCGCTTCGTCTAAAGTACTGGTATTTAGCTGCATCCGGCGGGTAATTTCGTATATAATCACTATCAATTGCAATGACTTTCATTTTGTCAGTTCAACAACATGAATTGCGTTATTTACGTTGTTGAGCAAACGAATTCGAACATATGAAACAATATCCTTCAAAATGATTGAGATTGATAGTATGTTACGCAATTAGGGTGCTGCCGGTCGAATCCGAACTGGGGGCCTAAAAAGGCCACTATGGCAAAATCATAAAAGGATAACATAATGGACAGTTAACCGTTAAGTTAATCGTATCAAATCCCATTGGTGAAGCATTTTACAGTTGTTTTTTTTTATCTGTGCTAAAATACCAATCAATCCGATCCAAATCCAATCCCCAATGATTATACCTACTACGTAGTGCAGCGAAAAAAAGAAAAACAAGGACTGTCTTCGCCATATTACAATTTATAATGTTATCCTTTTATGATTCTCCAAAGTGGCCTTTTTAGGCCCCCAGATTACGCTTTTGGATTTCGAGGGTCAGCTTCCAGGGGACATCCCTGGAAGCTGACCCCAAAATAGTTGGGAAAAGGCTACGCAGAAAGTTTATTTTAACAATGAAGAGTGACACGTTTTTTTCATGCAATTTCTGCATACCCAAAAGTCGACTGTTATAAAAAGCCAATTAAATAAATCAGCTTCTGAGCTTCTTACTTTAATATTTAATGCTTTGTTCCCAAAAGCTGATGAAAATAAAAGAATTCTAAAGAAAACATAAAAAACTCTCCAAATGAAGTTAATTGTCTGCCGCTTCTTTTTTCAGGTGTTAATTATGTTTGAAAAAAGTTTTATGTCTCCTTTGAGATTCAAATTATTTATTACTTCATTAACAGAAAGTCTTTGAACACTATTTTAATTTATTATAATAGGTACCTAAGTATTTTTAATTAATCTAATTATAATACTTTAGATACTGAGCAAAGATAACTGCAAAACAATTTTGTCATCATAGAACTATGAAAGTAGATGAACACCGTTCATAAATCATTTAACATTGCTGTCAAGTGTTTTTTAGGGTTCCGTACCCAAAGGGTAAAAACGGAACCGATGTCTGTCTGTCCGTCCGTCCGTCCGTCCGTCCGTCTGTCTGTCACCAGGCTGTATCTCAAGAACCGCGATAGCTAGACAGTTGAAATTTTTCACAAATTATGTATTTCTGTTGCCGCTATACCAACAAATACTAAAATCTAAATAAAATAAATATTTAAGGGGGCTCCCATACAACAAACGTGTTTTTTTCGGCGTTTTTGCCTTGTGGTACGGAACCCTTCGTGTGCGAGTCCGACTCGCACTTGGCCAGTTTTTTTTTTATTTAACTTATTTGAAACTTATTTAACAACAGGAAAAATATTATAAAACAAAACAAAAATATCTGCATTATACTTTTTGATCCATGAAATACGTTCTTATATTATTATGTATCCCCAGTGGACAGCAGAGTTTACCGGGATCAAAACTATGACAAACTTGATATGTTATGACACCGAACATTTGTACGCAAAACTTTACGGAACTTTTCATTACCCAATATGTTATACATGAAAGTTGAGTCAACAAACTCATTTATTTGATGCACGGACGGATGTGTTACAATTCCAACTTAGGTATGTTATTATTGTCATTGAAACTTATAACGATTGTATATTCTATTGTTTTTGTTTATTTACTCGGTAGGTACTTAACTTTTCATTACTCTCGTGAACAATCAAACAACATCAAAAATCAACGCCAGCCAACTCTATACAAATTATCATAAAATAACTTCTTCCCGCAACTTCGTTCGCGTGGAAGTTGTAAGGGTTAGGGCGCACTACAATTTAACCACCCGCGGTTTTTAGCCGCGTCATTTTGTGATATGAACGCATAGGCGATTTTTTCCCGCGACTGATTTTTAAAAAAACACCACACGATTATACCTAATATGTGGTGCCTTTTTCACCCATGACCTATAAATTTTCGCAGCAGCCATCTTGGATTTTCATTTTGACTTCACTAGTGGCCTTAGCACCCTCGAAAACCATGAAAACGACGCCCTTGATGAAACATTTGAAAGTTTTCACAGGCGCCATCTTGGATTTTCATTTTGAACTCATTGTCGGCTTTAGCACTTTCAAAAACCATGAAATCTATGTCTCAGAAAGTTGCACAGAATGGATGAATGACGATATCTAGCAGTTTACTCCAACCTAAAGACGCGTTAAAGAACTTAACCAATTTACAAAAAAATATCATTTACGCTAGGCCGAGCCAAGGTCAAAATGTTACCAGTTACCACGGATGTTTGGTCGACTGTACATAAAGTACTAAACCACTGTTACTGGTTAACTTAAGCCAGTTAAAGTTAATACGAGCACTTAAAACAAGAAAGACAAGACAAGCTGTGTCCAGAGGGTCCCTAAACTACGAAGTTAAATGGAAACTTACCTTAATGAAATGTTTTAACTACAATTCAGGGTAAGTTTATGTACAAAAACTTTACGGCTTCATAAAAAACCGCTTATTCTACTGAATATAGATGGAATTTGTTAATTTTAAGCGTGTAGATGTCAACCTTTAGCTAAGGAATGATAAGGGGTATCAGAATTGCAGGGAATTTTGAATGCATACCTATATAATAATTATTATAAATTCGAAAATAACTCTGTCTGTATGTTACCTTTTCACTCCTAAACCACTGAACGGGTTTCGATAAAATTAGTCAAGGAGATAGATGGTATCCTGGGGAAGGAGATAGGCTATATATATTTTTGGTCCCGGTAACACGTTCTCGTGGGATAATTTCCGACATTCACGTGGAGCAGAAGCTATTTAGTGGGAAATAATTATTGTATAATTAATACAGTTATGAGAAAAACAAAACTTAAATGCCTGTTTTAATGCTGGCTTAAATGTCTTACTGAGAAAGAGTAATTCAGGAAATTGTATTATCTATTATAGACCGTCAGAAAACAAACTCCCATATTGGTAGCTCGATTATTGTCTGGCAGCCTAGGACCCTAGATATCTCCAAACGTACAATTTATCTTCGAAGTCTGGCGACCCTAACGGGTCTGTGGCACAAAGCCAAACAGTCGTGACCAAGCTAAGGTGGATGTCAAATTATACACCCCGTTGGGTTAGGACAATTGTGGTGATTAGACCGGACGGTATTCTATTCCGGGTTTAAGATTCGATGAATTATACAGATCTATTTATAAGTGGAAGGGTAATAATAATGTAGGTAATGGTGACACTTACAGCCACCATAGAAAATAAAATGATTTTAGACAGGTTATGATAAATGATTTTTATTTCTGTAAGTAGGTTTGTACAAACACTTTTACACGTCAATCATATTTTTTTTTAAACTAGATGAGGTCGGCGTTTCCTGACTATTCTGAGAAGAAAGACCGAAACAAACTCAGAAGTCACAGTCTCTTTTAAAGTCCAGACAAAATCTTGGTCAGATCGTGTGAAGACCATGTAGATTGGTGTCTGAAATGGTCTTTTGAGGAAAGAACCACACAGATTGAGCGGACCTGTCCAATCAGTGCACGCATTTGTCAAAAATCGTGCAGCTCAACTCAGAACTTGAGGAGCTCAACGATTCGACGAACAATACCAAAGACAGGTCATTTGGGTAGGCCGCATAAACTACTCAAACTGCCAGATCATGATTAAAACTAAGAAGGAAAAAAGAAATGACCCACATAGTCCTCACATTCACAATAATTAAATAAAAAATAATAATAAAAATTACTTACAAAGTAAATATTCATGTCATTGTCTAAATAAAATTCATCAATGTCAATGTGTATATAAAAAATCCGGACATAATCTTTGAGGACCATGTAGATTAGTGTCTGAAATGGTCTTTTGAGGAAAGAACCACACAGATTGAGCGGACCTGTCCAGTCAGTGCACGCATTTGTCAGTAACCGTGCAGCTCAACTCATTATTTTCTGTACACCGTTATTATCTGATATTTGTGAATTTGGCACTGCTTGTTGAAAAATTACACTTATCTTGACATAAAAATTAATAAAAACAAATACCTAATAGAGTGTTAAACATTGAAAAACAATAATTTTAAATTGCATGCGAATAAATTGGGATTAATTTAACAACTACCCTATTCCAAAAAAAAATAACGGTCATTTTAAATTGAATGCTTTAAAATCTCAATTTATCCACGTACCCTTACGTATAAACGTTAGATAAACTTAACAGCTTCAACATAAAAAATATGAGGTCCCATTATAATAGATGGACAAACTTTTAGAAATCATTCAGACCACCAAAATAAGGACGATGGTAAAAAAATATATAAGAAAAACGAATAGATACAAGAAAAATAATCAGGTAACGAAAATACACTAATATTTTTTTAGGTCAAAATAAAATCACTTTAATCAGTGTTTTTTTTTGCTTGGATATCTCTGGTTAGACGAACTGAGCGCTGTGTTAAAATTTGTCCATCTATTTTGATGGGACCCTGTATATGGGTAGTAAAACTATGATTTCCTAGAAGAGAAGTTCCGTCACAAGGTCGTCGGTCCACCTTGTGGGAGGCCTTCCAACGCTACGTCTTCCGGTACGCGGTCGCCACTCCAGAACCTTTCGGCCCCATCGGCCATCTGTTCTGTGAGCAATGTGCCCTGCCCACTGCCACTTAAGTTTGGCAATTCTTCGGGCTATGTCGGTTACCTTGGTTCTCCTGCGGACGACCTTGTGAAGGCCGCAGGAACCCGTTGGATGCGAGAAGCACAGAACCGGTCGAAGTGGAAGTGCTTGGGGGAGGCCTATGTCCAGCAGTGGACGTCTTTCGACTGAAATGATGATGATGATGATGAAGTTCCGTCATATTAAAGCAGCCGTCATGAACAGCTGTAATTTTTCCAGTATTTGACATTATTTAGGTATCAAAAAGCGCACTGTATTTCGACAGCCGTTATTGTGCGACCGTTCTCCACTCTCTTAGGAAACCAAAGCTTTAGCAGATATTTAATAAATCGGTACTTTTATGCAATGTACATAATAAATGTTGCGTAATTAAAAGTACCGATTTATTTATTTCTCCATCGCCAGACAATTTTTAAACGAGGAATAAAATTGACGTATGACAGTTTTTGTATGAAATAACAATAACTGTCAACATTTCAAAATTATTCCTCGAATAAAGTTATATTAAAAAATCAGCCTTAAGTAATGTAATCAATAATTATTGTGCTTGCTAGTTTTACCGAGTTGTTATAGAAACTGTTAAAGAAATCCGTTCTGTTATGTACCTACTACAATTCTTGCAAATAAATTTCATTTTATTTCACACACACGCTAGAGTTCAACTGACATCACAATGATATTGCAGTTTATTTTGCTCCGAAGAGAAAACAATGAAAGCAATCACTCCGCAGATGCCGCTTCGTTATCTTTGCTGTATAGCTTCGTTCTTCCATTCATTGGGTACACGCTGTATAAAGTGCATTGATCTCATAGATATCCGGGAGATATGCCTTCACTCTATATTTGTTCGAATTCAACTGTCGCCACTTTTTTCCCGTTCCTGAAACTCACACAAAAACTAAAGATATATGACACACTAGCTTCTGCCCGCGACTTCGTACGCGGATCCTGTTGCTTATGCCAGCGACAACGGGGTAGTCAAAATCGAAGATTTGAAACGTCTGATGTCGAATTCTAAGAACCCGGGGACTGGATAACAACGGGATGCGCGAGACGATTCGAGACGTCATTTTCAGGCAATAATGAACCAATAGGGTGGTAACATAGATATAGATACACCTAGACAACGCAAGAGCAACTACTTCGCGTGCCAAAAATCGCACCAGCTTACGATAAAAAATCATAAGCCGCCACTTTCGCGCTCAGTCCTGTGTACTGCTGGCTGGGTAAGCGTGAGCGAGAGCGCGAGCTTTTGACGTCATAGTAGGTAGTCAAAAAAATGGCACGCTTGGTTTTCATACAGTTCGTGATACTTGCGTTATCTAGGTCTATCTATATCTGTGGGTGGTAAACTTGGCCTTGCACTTTGAATTCCTTCTGCCTTCTGAAATCTGTTTCGCAACAAAAGATGTCATTTGAAAGGCATTATTGTACGAACGTATGTTGTCCAAGAAATGTTTTGACTGTGATGGTCACCGATTAGCAGTGATCTTAATACTTCTGGAGGATTTTGTAATATTTCAATATGTACTTTCCCACCTGAGCAACACATACCGTTTGTTTCTTTTTGTTATTTAACAGCTTCACAAAAAGTAAAATGTTTAACCATACCTCCGATGGCGGAATATGTGGCGTAGTCAATCATAGGAGTATACGTAAATGCACTCCGTTCCTTATCAACCCAAGGAAGGTCGCCATGCCCTACGGCTATATCTTGAGACACATCCGATTCTTCAGATGATATCGACATTCTGTTCAGAGAATGTCGAAGTCGATCAGAATTCAAACGTTCGTTGCGCTCTTCTTAATCTGTCTCTTCATGCCGTCCTCCAGCAATTCTTTCTTTCTCACTTTCTGATTATGAATATTTTGTTGTGTGCGTGTTCGGAACAATGTATGATAATCTCACCGTATCAGCGGTCAGTCGCGCATCATATTCTTCACTGGTCTCTAGAGATCTGGATGTAGATGCGTAAATAAGTTGAGAACGCAGGCGTGCTTCGCGATCCGAAGAGGTTTCCACGGAGCGAGTTGCAGCCTGATGTTCTCAAACAGCATCAAGTCTCTCCTGACGCTCTTCGGTAGATTCTTGGGATCTTATGATCCTCAATCTTTTAGCTCCTTTGGAACATTGGGAAAGATTTGACCTCTTTCTAGGCATGGTTATAGTTTTATTATGAAGATACCTGATCAATTAAAATCTAAGTGACTGCTCCCCTACCAAGGGTGCCCAGACACGGGATCGTCTGGCCCATGTGCTGGTTTGGTCCCTGGGGTGGTCATGGCGTGCTATGTGTTCTGGTGCGCCGGTGATGGGGAGTACTCCCCAGCGGAGGGTCCGGTGACGGACAGCCGCGGCGGGTTCACGGATGAGTGCTAACGCGTGCCCATGTTCCCGCCGTAAGCGGCAGAGGAGGACACAGTGGAGTTTTAGTGGGTTAGAGTCCCACATAACTGCACTATCTCCCCGTGGTAGTGCAGAATGCATGAGCATTTCTTCACATTAAAAAAAAATAAATGGGAGTTTTGGCCAGTAGAGTCAAATTTTCAATGATATACCATCGTCATCGAAAATCAGTCTTAAACTGTTACCGCCTTCACCGCGTGGAGGTGAAATTAGTGATAGCTTAGATTTCCACATCAGATGTTTCTGATCTTCGATTTTTATAAGTCAACAGGAAATGCCCATCAGACCGAATAACTTTTACTAAGACGTCATTCCTATATGTGTTATGGTGTAGCTGGGCTCTTGGAGTTCCCCATGAGGTGTTCCAGATCTTCAAATTTATTCTCTCAGCAGAAAATCCTCATCACGTGGAACAATTTTTGCTATGGTACCATTTTTGTATCTCTTATAGTTAAGCTGGTCTGTTTCGGTTCTGCATCAGGTGTTCAAGTTTCCAAGAAAAATTATAGCCTGAATGTTGTCCAGCCATAATAACTATACAACAAAAAAAAAACATTCAAATCCGTCCAGTAGTTCCGAAGATCGAACGCGCAGGCCCGAGGCGTGTACGTACTTTGATAGAATACCTTAACAAATGTTCGCCGTGATTCTTTAAATTGACATAACTTTTTCATTTATGAACCGATTGACATGAAATAAACACTAAATGTTAAGTGAAGCCTACTACAATATATTAGTGAAAACCGCATCTAAATCGAATAAGCCGTTTCTGATATTAGCGTGCACAAACAAACAGACAAACAGACAAACAGACAAAAAAAAAATTAATTACATTTTCGGGTTCGGCATCGATATAATAACAACCCCTGCTACTTTTTTTTTATATATTTCCATTGTACAGACACCACTTTTCTACAAATTTATTATATGTATATAGATAGATGATGCTTTTTTGACACACACGCAAGAAAATAGGTGTAACACTTTTGTGCTATCATATTGTACACTTTCTCAAAAGGGGTGGGCACTGTTGTAATGTTATGGTCAGTTATAGCCAGGATGGAGGCATATCGCTACATCTCTCGATATCCGTGATTGATCTGGATGTACCTGCAAGTAGCCTTTTTTTCATTTTCTGTTTGTGCTCGGGGGAAAATCAAACATCTCCCTAGCCGTCTATCAGATGCATTAGAGTTCAGGCATTTGTTGAGGGAAATGAAAATACAATTCTTTAGCACAGACAGATGTGTGCTGGGGAGTTTGTTGCGCGGGTTGCGCCACTTCTTCTTCCCTGTTAAAGCACTAGGAAGTGGCGAAGGGTGGTCATTTTGGTAGATTGACGTACCTAAGGGTTTTAGCTTATTTAGAATAAATTACTTTTGATTTAGATTTTTGAAATTACAATATTTTTGGTCCTGAAAGGCTCTAGACAATGGACGCGCGTGCTCATAGGACTTATTATTATCATTATCATAATATACTATAAGAACTGTGATTACAAATCAATTTCGCTTTCGACGATTGATGAATGCAGTGGATGTCAGTGAATAGTCAATATTACTAGATTTCCGATGAGCGCATCAAAAACTGGCCGGAAAAATAATCACTACTACACAAAAACTGATGTTGTAGTCTACTAATAACCGTATTAGATCAGATGAATAGTTACACACCGATTTCTCTCTTTCAGTCGTCAGTAATTTGACATTCGAAAGAAGAAGACAAAGCGTTGTGTAACTATTCAACGATTAGTAAGGGGGTTATTTTGCAACATACCTAGTTTTTTCAACCTTATTGTCTAGAAATTTTGTTTTAATGTTACATAAAGATTTTTGTTCTTATTATACAAAAAAACGTTTACTTTTCAATCGATGTTGTAAATATATTACAAACGATAATAAACTTTATGTTTGAATGTTTTGGTTTATAATCAGGTTATAAGCGGCCACTTGAGCTATGTGATTTTGTTCCTAATCCTTCTAGTGCTATTGTTGATCGCAGCAGTGAATCATTTAAAGTTCGGTTGAAATTGGTTTAGTAAGGCGTTTTTCTGTTTGTGCTTCACAAATATAGAGCGAACAAGACTTTACTCAAGCTGCTCGTAAGTATAGATAGCGTTTTATACGAAAATGCACCTTATTTGTATTAGATTTTATTCTTTATGGTACTAGTATTGACTTACCGACAAACTCCGCAATACAATTTATATTTATGCACCATTCAATTCTATACAGCTGAATGAACCAGGTAACTTAATATGAAGCTAACTGAATCCAAGATAACATGTTATTGCAAACAACTGAGAACCGAACACATTTCTATGAATAGAGCTACGAGATTGACGCAAACCGAGCGTTCAATAGACTGCCTTATTGGTCTTATTCGTTGTGTATTTGGCAAAACAGTACATAATCAGCCTATAATATTTCCACTGCTGGGACACAGGCCTCCTCTTTCTGTGAGAGGCTGTGGGCCATAATCTACGACACGGGCCCATTGAAAGTTGGTGGAAGTCTTCAAATTTTTGTTTCTAGGACATGCCGGTTTCATCACGATGGTTTCTCTCACCGTTTTGAGGGTGGTGGTGATTAAATAATTTAAGTAAAGTGCCTGCTTAGGTTTGAACCCACGACCTAAAACTCGTAAGTCGCCGCCATTACCACTGGGACCACCACTGCTCGACAAACAAAACAATTTCTTAAATTTTGTTGGCCCAAAACTTCGTCACTTCCACGGCTTCGTCGTCGGTGGCAGCAGAAGTGTTATGACTGCATTTTTGACAGGATAAGAGGTGGGACATGGTTCGCGACATTTGGAGAATTTGGATGGTCACCCATCCAGGGACCGACCTCGACAAGAGTAGCTTAACCTTCATTGCTTTGTGATAGTGAATAGACCGAAATGATTGTATATTGGACGCGGTTTGTCATTGGAAATTTGTTAATTGGCAATGCCAATTAGTGTGACATAGTGTGTTATGGATTTCTACTGACCTCTTTCAGTTGATTGATTAATATATATTGTAATGTACTGTCGTCCAATTTGCTGATACTGATATTTGCTGAATGAATTGATGTACGAGAATCATGACCGTTTAAACACGATTGCGGTATTCCCAAAAGGATTATGAAATCATGGGTTATTTGTATATGTGAATATTTGTGATTGATTGTTATCCAAGGTGAGTGGCCCAGTGGCAACGGCCTCATCTTCCGAGTTGTAAGTAGTGGGTTCGAACCCGGGCTAGCGCTTCATCATCATTTCAGCCGAAAGACTTCCACTGCTGGACATGAGCCTCCCCACACTTCGACCGATTCTGCATTCTGGTTGGCTAGCGCTTTACTTTGTGTAAATAATTTCATCACCCTTGCTCTCAAACGGTAAAGGAAAACATCGTGAGGAAACCGGTATGTCCTAGAACCAAAAAGTTTAAGACATGTGACATCTACCAACCCGCATGGTAGATTACAGCCCACTTCCTCTCGAAGAGAGGAGGCCTATGTCCTTGCAGTGGGCACATTGTAGGCTGATCATGCTTATGCATATGCAACGAGGTTCTACTAGATACCTATAATTACTTTATGGTTTTGATAAGTAACCTCATCAAAAACTTTCTATTGGCTGCCACGTTCCAGCGTAGTTACGAACTGGGGGTCTACTCCGAAGCGGTTAACCACTGTATCGGCCGAATGTTCGGTCATTTTCTGATTCGAATATTGTTGTCCTACTACGAATTTAAAAAAAAAAAGTTAAAAAAAGGGTAAGGGTTCTAAAAAGGTTCGGATTGGCACAGTTTGGTCGGGACCAATAGTCAATATAGGAAATTAATGGTAGTAGAAAATTACCGAACATTCGGCCGATACAGTGGTTAACCGCTTCGGAGTAGACCCCCTGGATAGCTTTTTCTCTCTAGAAACCAAAATCTCGTTTTAATAAATGCAAAACGTTGTTACCGGCTACGGCCCGTGACGGCCATTTTTTTCTAGAATCAATCTCCTTTGTACCTTCGCCTCTTTGTTAGGTATCAACACCTATTCATAGACATACCTATGTATGTTCGATACACCTACATATGTGCTAGATCTAGTTCTAGCACATATGTAGGTCATAGAGTCGTGGTACAGCGTCTGGGCGATGCCATATAATTGGCAGGCCGGAGTGGGACAGTATAGGATAACAAAAAAAATACAGTGGCACTTTGGGAGTGCCGACAGAAGTGAAAACAAAAAACAAACAGAATACTTTGCAATCACTCACTGACATATCGGATATACATTAAAACCGAGTACCAACATCCCGAGGACAGCCGAACACATCCGAAGCGGGTATTTTTTTAATCGTCTTATAAACAAAACGCGCGCGGCAATACCCAACGCGCCTAAAGAAGTTTTCACTTCAAAAATGATGTGTTCAACCCTGCAAGATTTCCTACATAATGTACCTTCCCACTGAAACACCGTATGTAACCAAGTAGCCACAAACGAGTGTACAAATTAAATTTGCAGAAGGTTTATGAGCAGTAAACGTATACTAGATCAGTCCTAGCCCAGTGATTCTCAAACTGACGGCGATAGTCGCTAACTAAAAGTATAAACGAGCGTCCAAATTAAATTTGCAGAAGGTATATGACCATAGACGTATACCTACTAGATCAGTCCTAATCCAGTGATTCTCAAACTGACGGCGATAGTCGCTAACTAAAAGGTATAAACGAGCGTCCAAATTAAATTTGCAGAAGGTATATGACCATAGACGTATACTAGATCAGTCCTAGCCCAGTAATTCTCAAACTGACGGCGATAGTCGCTAACTAAATGGTATAAACAAGAATGAAACAAAATAACGAGAATAAGCCAAAAATAATTAATTTAGGTTAAACTAAACTTTGATGTAGCGGTAACGGCCCGACTTACGAGTTGTCGTGGGAACTTAGACAGGCGCTTTACTTTGTAAGTATAAATAATTTAATCCCCACTGTTCTCAAAACAGTGGGAAGGAAAACATCGAGAGGAAACCGACATGTCCCAGAACCAAAAATTCGAAGACATGTGACATGTATGTATATTATGATTCATAATGGTATTCCTTTTATGATTCTGCCAAAGTGGCCTTTTTCGGCTCCTCGCATGAAACAGTCGTCAAGATAGAAGTGAGTCATTTTAATTTTCAAATATCTTTATTTAATAACTTAGCTTAGTGAGCAGACCTCCTCTTACACCATCTCAGGATAACTTGGAATTACTTTGAGCACCTTTGCTTTGATAAAGCTATTGTTGATTGATAATAAAGCAACAATATTGGTTTGATAGCTTCTCCTTTATCGTGTCTGTGGCCATAAATGAGATTATGTCAGCCACAGCGGCGGATCTTCGGAGGTTGATGTCTTTATCTAGACACGATTTTATAAATAATCTAATAAAGATGTCGACTGATGTTGTGAGCTTTAGTAATAATATTATTGAGACTAGCTTCTGCCCGCGACTTCTGTCGCATCGCATGGCCCACCCGCGCTTTTACTTCGTTTTCGATTAGCGTTCTTTCTAATTTTTTTTTTCTTTTTGCTTGGCTCATAAGGGTCATAACGTGATGTTATTTAGAGCCAAGAATTGAGCAATTAAATGCAAAAGGAATTGTTCAAATCCGACTGGTAGTTCCAGAGACTGGCGCGTTCAAATAAACAAACAAACTCTTCAGCTTTATTATTCCGAGTATAGTATAGATATGTAAGTTAAAACCAAATATGTAGAACGAAGAAAAAATTATTCTTTTGTTTCTCAATGGCAATGGCTCCAATTTTTCTTTTTTCCTAGCTTCCCCAACTAAACTAGGACACACTAGGCTTTCAAGACAAAGAGCACAGAATCACCGCACCGGCAGCAACTAGAAACGGCAGCGCTAACAGAATTCATGGCGCCAAAAGTGCGTTGAGCGCACTACATCTGTCAAGACCACTATTCAAAGCCAACAGTCTCTATACCTTCACTTTTGTCGTAGTGTGAGTGAGTAAACGGCAACACGCTTGGTTTGCATGCAAAGTGTTGAGAATGCCGTCTCTAGCAACAGCCAGGGTCTCCGTGCTCTGTGCTCCAAAGGTACAAAACGTGTATCAGAAAATTGTGATCATATCTAAGGATGTGGTATAGACCATCAAACTGAACAACTTTCTCGAAGGGATCAGCATCTTAATCGCGAAAAAAATATCTCATCCATACTCATCGTCATCACCTGCCTAGCCTTTTCCCAACTATGTTGGGGTCGGCTTCCAGTCTAACCGGATGCAGCTGAATACCAGTATTTTACATAGAGCGACTGCCTATCTGACCTCCACAACCCAGTTACTGGGTAATACGATGCCCCTTGGTAAGACTGGTTGTCAGAAATTTCGGGCTTCTGACTACCCGTAACGACTGTCAAAGATCCACGAATGACAGCGGGGACCAATGGCTTAACGTGCTTTCCGATGCACGGAGGGGTCTCGGTATGTAAAGATGGTTACCGATCCACAGACCAACCGCGGCAAGCGTAGCCTTAACCTGATCGATCGACCTGTGCGGCTGTTATTATTTAGCCACGGGCCCCTCCATACTATCCATACTAATATTATACACATCCATACTATCCATACTAATATTTTAAATTCGAAAGTAACTCTGTCTGTCTGTATGTTGCCTTTTCACGCCTTAACCACTGAACGGATTTCGATAAAATTCGGCAGAGAGATAGATTGAATCCCGGGAAGGACATAGGATAGTTTTTATCGAAGCCACGGGCAGAAGCTAGTGCTGTATAGATTGGCTAACTAAACTAAATTCGTCAGCCCTCATTAGTCTTTCTCTGCTCTTTGTCAATCTGTGCGTGACATACGAAGAAATTCGTAACGCGATGATCAAATAAAAATAACGTCAAAAAGGGTGGAGACCTCCGTTTGAATTAACTTGATTTTCCTTCCGACCGACCCGACAATTTGTACATCATAGTAAAGGCTTCAGCTTTGTTGGAATAACTTTATTATATTTGTTAAGAAAATAACGGTACTGCTAAATAAATATGATTTCATTTAGCATGAGGAACAGGGTGTAAAGTTCACTCATACTCTATAGAAAAGGGAGGATCCTCCGACCAGACGGGTGTTGTCTGGCGGGCAACTGCCCGATGATTCATGTCGGGCCGTTGTATCCATGCTAGCTGCGCGGTAAACGACGTCAATATGACGCGTAGTTCGCATGTGGCGTTGTAGATACCGCTACAACATGTTTACTTAATTGGTCGCAGAACTACGATAAATTACTGTAAGCCTTTTTATTTCTACCTAATAATTATCATCATTATCATTATCGGCATACAGCACATATGCACAGCGGCTGGACATACGCCTCTCAAACTGCACGTCACTCAGCTCGATTCTTGGCAACTCTCATACAGCTGCTACCAGCCACCCTGTGAAGATCGTCGCTCCACCGAGCCTCAGGATGTCATAGCTTAAGGATAAAGATAATTTATTTGTCCAAAACTTACGTTACTACGTTATGTTACGTTACTTACTTACGTTTGCCGATTCGACACGTCGGCGTCGCTTGTCTCCACTCAAGAACACGTTCACCCCAAGGGTCATCGTTTCTACAGCTAAAATGACCGGCCCATTCCTACTTCAACTTGCTTATTCTGTGAGGGTTTATTCAATAATTTATCTGGAAGCCTTCCACTCACACTCACCCACTCTTGTGCTCACAAGTCCATCAATAATTGATTTTATACACATTGGCCCAAAAGTAATAGATGAAAATATTTTCTGTTTAGTGGAAAAACCCCGTTGAGAGATAAAGTACCTTCTATATTAAAGGCGGTTAACAAACTTAAGGAAAGGTTATTTTATAAAGTAAAGTAGACTGAACTTAGATTAATTTATTGATACATTTATCTAAAAGGTATAAGTGATTTCAGGCGACACAACCTGAGGTTAACATCATCATCTGCCTAGTCTTTTTCCAGTTACATTGGGGTTGGCTTCTAGTCTAACCAGATTCAGCTGAATACCAATATTTTACTTGGAGTGATTGCCTATCCAGCCTCCACAAACTGGGTACTAGGTAACACGATGAAGGTATTGGTGAGACTGTTTGTCAGACTTTCGGGCTTCTGACTACCCCTATCGATTATTCGAGATCTATCATTGATCCCCACGCTTGCTCAAGACGGGTTGGCAATTTCAGACTTATCTTATATCCTTCCATACTAATATTATAAATGCGAAAGTGTGTCTGTCTGTGTGTTACCTCTTCACGCTTAAACCGCCTTACCGATTTAAATGAAATTTGGTATAGAGATAGTTTGAGTCCCGGGAAAGGACATAGGATAGTTTTTATTTCGATATTCCCACGGGATCGAAACTTATGCGGGTGAAACCGCGGGGCGCTGCTAGTATATTAACTATAAGTCCAGGTTTCCTCATGATGCTTTTCCTTCACTGATGTCAGTAATTTCTCAAGTCAACATAACTTAAGCCAACATAACCTCGCAGATGAGAGGCGAGGCTGCCACGCATCACGCAGCGGTGTGCGGGAAACGGAGTCAAATTCCACGCGCATGAGTGCGTTTTTATTGAATTTGTATGTAAGAAATCACGCGCGTGAGTGCGTTATCTGCGCCCCGCTGCGTGATGCGTGGCAGTGTGATAATCGCCTAACCACACAATCGATATAAAATCGGCCTCTTCTATATTGAGGTTGGTACAACCCAGTTACTACCTCTTGTAATTGTTTGTCATGGATGTACAGTCACCCATCCACGAACCCATCGATCGGCGGGTAGTGTCGATGTATTCAAAATGTGATTACGTCACCTGGACCCGCGGGTCCAGTTCGAGTGGGTCCAGTTGACCAAAGACTCGAAATCGCCTGTTATTATTTTAGCCTCGAACCCCACCTGGGCAATCGATATGCCAGCCCTAATTTCAACAATGTCGAGATACGAGCAATTTTTTTTAATTCACGACGATTTATCAGATCATGCCCTTTTCCAATAATTATGACACTGACCTCGACCTTTCATCAAGTATACACGACCCCTAATAATTGCTTTCACGATTTCCGTGAGTTTGCACATTTTCCCAGTGGTTTTCATCAAATAAATTTTCTTAAACTCTTTAGTATCGAAAAAAAAATTTGAAAAGTTTTTGTGAGTTTTTTTTTCTAATTGCTAATAATTTAACTGGAAGTAATTAAAGGTTTTTGAAAGGTGAAAGCGTTATTAATTTTGTTAGTTATATGGAGCCTTTTGCTTTGGCCTCGTGATTCGATACCTTGTTTTTAATTGCGATTGCTTTCGTGATTTTATTCCGTGAAAAATATCAATTGGAATTGGAGATTAGCGCGTTCAAACAAAGAAAGTCTTCAGCTTTATTATTAGTATAGTATAGATATATAGATTGGTGTCTCTCCTGAATAAGTAAATTGAGATTCTGTTAATTAGGGTTCCGTACCAAAATTGTAAAACGGAACCCTTATGGTGAGACTCAGTCTCTCTGTCTGCCTGTCTGTCACAGCTGGATATCTCAAGAATTACTAATGCTATCAACTTGAAATTTGGAATAGTTTTAGATGACGTTTGCCCAACTATGTTGCAAGTAAGAAAGAAAAAAAAATCTTTTTTTTTTTGTAACAAGGACTGAAGGTCTGACTGGGGTCTAAAAAATTCGAAGTGGGGCTACTAGGGCATGTCCTATCATGAAAAAGCGCAGTTTGCTAAAACATTTTTTTTAGGCCACATAGTTTTCGACCTTTGATGTTAAATGTAAAAAAAAATATCATTCCCCCCCTCTTATCTCAAAAGTTTGCAAAGAGAAAATCTGAAATAATTCTATATGATAGAAGTTTATGTAAAGATTACAGGAAAAATAAAACGATGTCTCTAAATAGCACACTTTTTCATAAATCAACAAAAGTTACACTAGTTCCACTATCGGCCAAGAGACTGCGCTGACCTAGAATTGCAGATGAAAATTTAAAAACATTTATGATGGATAGTACGGAACCCTCAGTGCGCGAATCCCACTCGCTCTTGCCGGTATTTTTTTTTTAACGTGATTGATAATTATAAATAGGCCAAATTTTTCAAGAGTTAAAGATGGTTTATCTAATATATATTATATTATTGTTTATATATTATTTATACATACTATAAATATATATCTATATAATATTAATATATTATATAAGTAGTATATTTGTATATATACTTTTTTTATACACGGAAATGCGAAAAGGTCGGCCACGAAACATAACACATCAACTAAATAATCAGAAGCTCGTGCGAGTCAACATCTCCTGAGGATGCCTCGTCGAGGGGTGAAACGCGTGTTGAATAATATACGAGTATCTTATATCTATACTTATAATATTATAAAGCTGCAGAGTTTGTTTGTTTGTTTGTTTGAACGCGCTAATCTCTGGAACTACTGGTCCGATTTGAATAATTCTTTTAGTGTTGGGTAGTCCATTTATCGAGGAAGGCTATAGGCTATATAACATCACGCTACGACCCTTAGGAGCCGCGCAGCGTGTGACACCGCGGGGAACAGCTAGTATACTAATAATAAAGCTGAAGAGTTTGTTTGTTTGAACGCGCAAATCACTGGAACTACCAGTCGGATTTGAACAAATCTTTTGCATTTGATAGCCCAATTTTTGAGGAAGGCTATAGGCTATTTAACATCACGCTAAGACCCTTAGGAGCCGAGCAAAAAGAAAAATGTCAGGAATAACGGTAAGTGAAAAAGAAGTAATTGCGCAGGCAGGCGATGCGATGCGACGGGTGGGCAGAAGCTAGTAACATATATATTAGGTTTGGGTTGTATGTTGCATCATATTTATCGCGCCTTCTGTATGTGCGGCCCTGCTGTGTATCTAAGACTGGATCTAGTTTCTGACAAAATTAAAACTAAACATTGATTTCCGCAAAGTAACGATTGATTCTTGATAAAAGTCATCAACATGACCAAAACACAGAAAAAGTGCCTGTTAACAATACTAATTAAAACTAAAATGTAACATGAATACAAATGAAACTAGTATTATTATTGGTCTCGTCACAACAACCGCACCCGTAACGTGATCACAGATTAATTTATGAGTGTACACTCAAAAGCAGAAACTTTACAGTACATACCTTTGCCCAAAAATATAAAATAGACAAAGAAATGCGCGTGAGTCGTTGCCTGGAATGTTACCACTTCATATATTTCATGTTCATACCGTCTTTTTGTAATGTATATTTTATTTCTTACTAGCTGACCCGGCAAACATAAATGTATTTTCTTTCTTTCCTTCTTTTTAAATATTTACGAAGCAGATAGCAGTAGCATAAGCAGTGGTGGCTCTGTGGTAGCGGCCGCGACTTACAAGTTTTAGGTCGTAGGTTCGAACCCCGACGGGCGTTTTACTTTGTGTAAATTATTTCATCAGTCATCACCACTGCTCTCAAAGCGGTGAAGAAAAACATCGTCAGGAAACCGAATTCAAGCCTGACATCTACTAACCCACAATGGGCCCGCGTGGTGGATTACGGCCCACTCATTACAATTCATACGCTAACATTCAGCTGCTATACAATAATAAAAAAAAAGTTTATTACAAAAAAAAAACAACCAAGTTCCAAAGAAATACTGCAAAGTGAAAAAAAAAAAAAAAACACTGCATTTTGAAAAATAAAATAATTTCGAAAGTCCGTCGCAAAAAATGAAAATACAAAACCAAAGACACCGACTTTTTTTTGTTAAACACTTTTTATCACTTTCTAGCTACCACCCAACACAAATTCAACAATACAACTGAGTTGAAAACGTTTTTAGAAGTCGGTTAAAAGAGAAGGCAAAATTGGATACATTTTGTCAGTTTTTGTGCAGGATGTTAGAGTAACCGACTCTGAAACGAGAATGATAACTACCGTCTGTCGCCAGACGAAGCTAACCGCCCTTTGTGTCAGTTTTTTGGCGTACTAACGACCGCTGCAATATTAGGTTTCTCAAAGCCTGTAATAGTAGATTGTTGCATCGAGCGAAAAGTGAGTTATTAATGCACGAGAGTTATGTTGGTGCCCCAGCGCAGGCGAGGGCACTAAATTAACACGAGTGCATTAATTACTCACTTTAGCAAGGTGCGTAATCTACTTTTCTTTCAACTACCAATCTACCTACCTTGATAAAATATACCTTCTCAAAATAAAAACTCAAGTTAATGAAAACAAAGTTTTCCTGAGCTTTTAAATATTTATCCCGCGACTTTTGCGGCAGAAGGTTATCAAATTTTACAATGGTACAAAATGCGCACCATTTGTTTTTTTTTTTTCACCAAGTCGGTTTCATTCAGCCGGTTATTTAAATTTCAGCCAGTATATTTTTGATCTAATGCATACATTTTATATTAAACTTAATGGGAGACATTAAACCTCTGTGGTAAATTTATATCTAAATAAAAACAGTTCATTAATGAAAAACTGTGCAACAATGAGATTTCATACAACATTTCTGCACTGTTTTGGTTCTAAGCAAAAAATACGTCCTTTGTGGTCGGTTTTGTAGTGATTTATGATAAAATTACTACGTAGTTGAAAGAAAAAACCTTTTTTGTTACTACTGCAGAATTTTTTGTTGATAAAATTTCATTTAGAATAAATCGCCTCTTTGCTTCAATAATGTGTTATCTTGGAAATTGAAATTGTTGGACTTATCACGTTATTGAAGCAAAGAGGCGAAATGTGTTTTTCCAATACAAGCTTAGGAATCAGTTTTTGACCCTGAAAATAAGCATACAGTGTATCGACTCCTTTACTCTGGACCACTATTTACGACACACCCTGTATATCGCTGTGAAAACATAAATGAAGAGAGCTGTCAATAGTGTCAATCCCTAGCATCAGGCGGAATGACATCTCACATCACATACATTTTCACGAACCTAAAGTAAAAGTGTGCATTGCTGCACAGCCCTACCCCATTTCAAGTTATACAAATATCAACTTTATTTCAATGACAATTAAGTTGATTTCAGAGTGACTAACAAAGTTATAAAAATGATTGAAGTTGTAGCGTAAACTGAACTTTATTGTGTAGGTATTAAAGTAATTTTTCCATTAATTCATATTTGTTTACATTTTTGGCAAATAAAGTAGAGAGAGATGTTTCAACAGATTACGTGTTCCGGAAAACTAAAATATAATATTGAACTAGATAAAGCTCAAACGCCAGTGGATACCAAAGTAACGGAAGCTGACTGTACCCTTTGAAATCATTCTGATTCGATTTTCGCCCGTTTTGGTATTGGATTTGACGTTAATTTGATTATGTAATGTCTGAGTATTGCGGTACGAAATTGACAATATCGATATACAATAGCTTTCACTTCCAGATCCAGGTTTCGATATTAAATTGAAGTAAGAAAAAAATGGAAATGTCAGGGAAGAGGGGTGGGAGGGGGGAGGGTCTAGGGGATTTTTGTGTTTTCTATTCCTACAGTTGGACCGTTTCTTTATTTAGATTTTGCTAGTGTGCTATGTTAGGGTGAAAACAAACAACATTTTATGGGTGGGTAAAGTTCTAGTAAAGTAGCAGTTCTAATAAAGGCGACCATCTTTAAAATAGTTAAGAAATTAATATGATTACTTAATCACACACAATATAATATATAGAAGAAGATATACAGGGTTATTGGTAAAACAATAACAATCTCTTAAGAGGTCATTGTACTCATCATTATGAACTACTTTTACAATGGGACCAAACCTGACATCGCGAAAAAAAATGTTCCCTACATTTTGACGAGTTATACAAACATAAATGTAGGGAACTGCTGATTATTTTTTCGCAGTTACTGCGTAATTTGATACCTCTTGGTAAGACTGGTTGTCGGATATTTCGGGCTTCTGACTACCCGTAACGACTGTCAAAGATCCACGAATGACAACCGGGACCAACGACTTAACGTGCTTTCCGAGACACGGAGGTGTCTCGGTATGTAAAGATGGTCACCCATCCACAGATGGAGTTTATGTATACAGAATAATTTACGAACATGTCTTACCTACAAAAATTTAAGTGTGATCAAAATGAGTGGGAATTAATGTAGCTATCTACGTGAAATCTAGCTAGATTACATAAGTTTACCTCTAGAGCTCGTGGGCGTCCCCCTCATATTTCTTAGTTCACAGATTGCTTTAAACCAAGTTTAGACATCGTCGCTGTGATCAAGTTTTGAAGTCGCTATGTTTACGTAATGTTTAGTATCATTTGAGCCACGAAGTTTAGAATAGAACTTAGCTTATAGTGAAATATTAGAAGTCAAGATTGCAACCTACACATACTTTGTTCTATAATTAATTAATTATATATTTGTTTGGGGCTCGTGGCTAAGTGAGTGGTTCGCGGCTAAGGAATATCAGCAGCACGGGTCGATCGTAGCCGCGGTCGGTCCGTGGATGGCCCGATCCGTGCCTCGGAAAGCACGTTGGTCAAGGCTGTCATTTGTCCCCCCCGGTGGGTTCCCGCATTATCGAGGCGGGGGGGCTCAGTAGCCGTGGCTTGGTCACCCACGGTGAAGCGAAGAGGAACCCGAGGAGGGGCCGCTCGTCAGGACTTTTGCCGATAAGCCGACGACGTAACGGCCAAGTAAAAAAAAGTAGGTTGCGGTGCCGCTTGGGCGACATCGCAACTGAGGCGGGCCGAGATGTCGTATCGGAGGCATCGCGGCTGAAGGTTGGAGGCCGCGGTGGCTCTCCCTACCTTCCGCGCCCTTGACGGGGTCGCCACCGTCTGATGGCGGACGCGGTGGGGCCGCAGGGGAGTTGGTATGACGTTGGCCACTCTCCCTATCCTCTGCGGCCGAAAATTGGCAGGCGGCGGGGCCAATGACCTGACCCGTCGCAGGGGGACCAAGAGTGGCAGACAAGGGGTCCTCTGGCGCCCATGTGCTGGTTTGGTCCCTGGGGTGGTCACATTGTGCTATGTGTTCCGGTGCGCCGGTGATGGGGAGTACTCCCCGGGAAAAAGGCTGTCATTTGTATCGTACGTTCCCGCGACTCCCGGCGTAGGTGTGAGATGGAACACCGGGGTGGTTTCTAGAGTCTGACAGACCCCACCGCCCACCCCAGGGCGGCGAACATCCATGAGGATTTTCCACCCCGGAAACAAAAAAAAAAAGGCTGTCATTTGTGGATCTTTGACAGTCGTTACGGGTAGTCAGACACTCGAAAGTCTGACAACCAGTCTTATCAAGGGTATCGTATTATCTAGTAACATAGGTTGTGGAGGTCAGATAGGTAGTCGCTCCATGTAAAATACTGGTATTCAATTGCACCCGGTTAGACTGGAAGGCAATCCCAACATAGTTGGGAAAAGGCCAGACAGATTGACTGATTTTGTTATATTTATAACTAAATATAAAAGTGGATGAAAAGCTTCGAGAAATGACGATACAACTAACCTTTTGTCAGGCCTGCTTGCACCACAAATTAAATAAACGAATACATAGATCGTTATATTTCTGTCATAATCGCTGACAAAAACAAAAACAAATCGATAAAAAGGTAGGAGAGATGTTTTAAATATCGTTAGGGCTAAATGCATTTAGTGATTTGTGGTGCAGCTAAGTCTTAAAACTTTCATGTGTGAGCATGACAGATAGTCAAACTCAAAACTAACCGTGTTGACTGTGGCTAATGTTGCAACCATTGCATTTATTTATGTTAAGCCCTTCGCACACGGCACGGTTTCGTTACGGTACGGATTATAAACGGCGCCGTAGATAAAACGCGTCCGTCAACAAGCTTCTGTAATGATCCATACAACACTGACGGCCATGCCTACACACAGCGAATAAATCAGAGTTTTTCTCGTGTGTGCAAACTGCCTATATACCTAGCTAGTACTGAAGAAAATATCTGCTTCCCAAAGGAAATAGCGAGATGTTATGACGTATTTTAATCAAACTTTACCAAGTCTGAAACTCTTGTGGTTACTCAAACTTATCCAAACACTAACTCACTCGTTGATACAAAATTGTTCGCTAACGAACTTCGCTTTCGCGAACTGATTATCGTCAGCGAAAGAATCCTTTTAACTTTTCTCGTTCTTCATAAACTTGTGGAGAGGTCTTGTGGTGAAATTATATTTTAAAATTAAGGTCCACACGCGAATTTTAATTGCAGTTGCAACCGGATGATCACGTAATTATAGATAAACAGACGAAAAATAACGATTGTACGATTTCAAAAAATAATTTGTTGTAACTACAAAAACCTCAGGTATTAGTTTCCTTTTTTAAAAAATTTCAATATCAGCCGCCAGTCTAAGTATCGACACAAGTTTTCTACTTTTATATCAGTTTTTGTTATTTTTTTGTTATGTTCGGTTATTTTTTATACAGATAAATTATACGTTTTAAGTGGCGAAGTATTGTGTTTCCTTCAAATATCGCTACTATGTGTACGAAGGTACCTACGTCTTTCTTAGATATGTCAGCAAATCAACCAATTAGCTATATCCATCCAAAGCACTGCTCTCAAATCGGTGAAGGAAAACATCGTGAGGAAACCGGCATGTCCTAGAACCAAAAATTCGAAGACTTGTGACATCTACCAACTCGCACTGGGCCTGTGTGGTAAATTACGGCCCACTCCCACTCGCAGAGGAGAGGCCTGCTGCATTATACAGTAAGATTTCTTTATCACCATCCAAATTTTAACAGGTTGTTCTACCCATGAATATGAAGAACTTTTACTATGGGACCAGCACTGGAATCACGAAAAAAAAAATCAGCTGAGCTGTACAAAAGTTCAATACCTAGTAAAAATTTGGATGATGATAAAAAAATCTTCCTGTATTGTAGTGTAGTCTGTGCCTGTGTTCTAAAGGTCCTAGCAGTGGGAACAATAAAGGTTGATTATAATGATCCAGAATACTGACAAAAGGCAATTATCCTCCTTTCAAAGACAAAACACAAAACTGTCTTAGGCTGCTAATTAGTTCACTTCATTTTTAGGGTTCACTTGACCGGTTCTTTTTTCATTAGTTTACCCTTATCAACGCTGTAGGCTTCTAACTCTTAGTCTATGCCATAGTTGCCTTATATCGTACACTTCAAGGTTCTAAAGCCTTCAAGTATTAGCAATGGCCAACTTGAGTATAATTTCACACCGTTAATCAAAACTTCCACAAAAGTCCATGATATGGATAAACTCACCTTATTACTGTTTACTCGACGTACTGGTCCTTTGTTCATAATCTTGTGGCAGTAGCAGACTTTGAGGCTAAGAATGTTGCAACAAAATACTTTTTTTGCCAACAAAAATGTTTATAAGAAAATAATTGGTATAACTTTTGACCAAAAGGTACGTCGAGGAGCGGTCAAAGTTAAGAGGGTTTTATAGGAAAGTTATGCTCGGGAAATTCAATTTTCGGTTCGGGCTCAGTGACCAAAAAGTTGTTTTAGTAAACTTTTCGAACAGGTAATTTGAATGGGCTATGAACTTCGATTGAAGTGACATTTTGAAACAGAAACGCGAACTCTTGCCGTAGAAAATGATTATACAACAAAGCTCACAAAACGGTTGCCCAAATAGTATACTGCGTTCGCGACGCAATTTCCAAGCATGTAAACAAATATGTTTTTTTGGAAAAACAATTTTAATTACCCAATCATTAAATTCAGTCGCTAAAATTAATGAGATGAGATTTTTAATTGTAGGTACCTACTAGCCTAGTCTGAAATCAACTTTATTTACACTGACCTACTGTTGAAATTTGTGGAAATAACTTCAAATAGAAACTAGTAATTCAATAGATTTTTGGTATAAACTGGTGCTTCGTAAATACCATGCAGCATGAGGAGACTTATTTGCTCAGCCCTGGTTATCAGTTGTTTTTTCTTCTCATAGTCTTTTTGTTCTTACGTTGTCTAGGAGAATATTTAAGAAGGTATCTTAATTTTTTTTTTATACGCCTCATTTTGAAAACTTACTCCTTTTTTGATCAGTTAGAAATGAATCGTAGATGGTAGTTTACTTACTTACCCGACTTCCTGCACCTGGAACTTATAAAAACTATATACACATTTCACGACCGGTAATCAAACTTCCGGCCCCACTCTATGACATGGGTACCGTTACAAACAAGTGCTAACTTGTTTCAAGTTTTCCACCGCCACCATTTAATGCTGCTAATACGGACGTGGGAAATTAGATTACCCTGAAGGGAGGCAGGCATAGTTTTATTCAATTTGCTTTGTTAAGTGTTAGCTTCCGAGTCTAGAATATTTAACTACGATATTGCTCTAATAAATACTGCAACTTATATTATGCAGAGATAGGAGATCTCTGGCCAAAATAACCACCACGTGGAGCCCTGACACAAGTGGAAGGCGTCGCGGCAGACCCCGTAGAAGATGGCGCGACGAGCTGGACAAAACAAACAACCAGTGGTGCACTTTAGCCCTGGATGGGAAGAGCTGGAAGTCATGGGGAGATAGATGCCTTTGCCCAGTAGTGGGATGATGCAGGCTAACAGTATCAATAGTCTTTTTGGCCTAGCACGGGTTTTTTTTTTCATTTGTTAGTTTTAACGTTTCTTTAGACTTTGTTTTTCATGTACGCGTCTTCTGTTAGAAGTGGCTATCCGTAGAATTTCGTACTATACGAGTAGGCGACAATTTTAAGTTTCTGGAGCATCCTATTTCCTGGGCTATGCTACAAAATTCGCTGACTTTGCAATCTTTTCAACTAGGTATAAGCGGTTCTGATGCAAGAGAGAAAGTCTGAATTGTTCAATTTGATATGAAGCTTCTTGAGTTGAATGACATTCTCGTCTTATAAAACTTCTGATTTTTTATTACTGACAAAATCACAGTGATCTTTATTCTTGTTACAATAGGGTTGCTGTTGGGTTATCACTGTCCGAGGCAAATTAACTGTAAAAGGACTTTGCCATTTGCATCATTTCAAAAGTTTTTTTTTTTTTTTTTTAAAACGTTGCCCCACTCTAGGATTTTCTCCTGTATTGTGGGTGCGTTTACAAACATTTAAATTCACGTACACAAACAGCCAGACCCGGAACAACTACTTGTAGGTCATACAAATATTTGTTCCGTGCGGGAATCGAACCCGCGACACGCAGCGCAGCAGTCAATAGCTTAACCACTGCGCTAACTGTGCCGTCGAATTCTATTGTGTTCTGCGTAATTTTTAAATTTAAGACTTAATTCTTTGGCGCGCAGTGAGAAGATTTCCAAATAAAATATGATGCGCTCTGCTCGCAAGAACATACAGTATTGATGAAGATTAGTTCAGTAGCAGTACAAATATTTGAATGGCCGATATAGTTTTTTTCGGATGATGATTTGGGTTGGCATACTCATCCACAATAGACCATCATCTGCCTAGCCTTCACCCAACTATGTTGGGTTCGGCTTCCAGTCTAACCGGATGCAGCTGAATACCAGTATTTTACATGGAGCGACTGCCTATCTGACCTCCACAACCCAGTTACTGGGTAATACGATACCCCTTGGTAAGACTGGTTGTCAGACTTTCGGGCTTCTGACTACCCGTAACGACTGTCAAAGATTGACAGCTGGGACCAACGGCTTAACGTGCTTTCCGAGGCACGGAGGGGTGACGGTATGTATAGATGGTTACCCAGCCACAATAGACCACACATAAGTAATTCAAGCAGCCAGATAAACTACAAACTTACCACTGCAAAGTATGATATACAGTTCAAGGATTAACACTCAAGCATCTAAAAGCCTGTGGGTAAGACAACGTACGCCATCTTAAGAGGATCCCTTAAAAGCTGATGGATCAACTCGGGACAGGGTTCGACGGCTATGATTGATGAGAACCAAGTTCCGGTACTCTCGGTTACGCTTTGCTGAAGTATTTCTTCAAGTAATAGGTACGTAGGGTTGTAGAAATCAGAGACGATTTTGGGACTGAAGTGGAAATTGGTTCGGTTATGATTAATGGTTTCGATGGTATGGGATTATGTTTATTACGGAGAAAGGCTCTTGAAGTAATTTATTGGATTATTCTGCTTGGAGAAGTAGACCATAACTCGTATCCAAGTATACTGAGTTCAATCCTTTTAATGCGAAGTTTCGAAGGATTTCTTTATTTACATATTACGAAGTCTATCACATGATAGACTTTCGTTCGGTCTCATTTATTCATCAGTGTTTTTGTTTTGTTTCACAATATTTGTTACTATTTCTTTCTCACACAATTTTTTTGTATTTATGTAGGTATGCATACACTCGAAAAGTTGCAGTATAAAACTGATTTTCCCCACACTTCAGGTCCAGTTGAAAACCAGCGTCAGGCACCAGTTGTCTGGCATGTTTGCTGAACTGGCCTTTTTAGCACAGGCATGAGGCAATGGAATTTGTTAGGTTTCACCAACCTTTAGAGAATTTGTTCTGGAAGAATAATACATTAATATTTAAAATATACTGTAAAACATAAAATAACCTCGATATTTTGAGATATCGCCACATTATTAGTAGATTGCACCCGTGCGAAGTAAGGGCGGGTCACTACCTCGATATTTGGTTTTTGGTTGGAAAGCACGTAAAGCCGTTGGTCCTGCGCCTGAACTCTCCCCGGTCGTGTCGGATTGCCGTCCCATCGGACTATGAGAGTAAAGGAACAGAGAGTGCACCTGTGTTTGCGCACACACTTGTGCACTATAATATCTCCTGCGTACCTGGCTAATCTCCATTGAGATTGGCCACCGTGACCGAAAACGGTCGGGGAGGCTATTATTATTATTTGGTTATTAGACTTGAAAACGCGACTTGAAATACATTAAGTATTCCAAGTCGATTAATCACCTTTTAGATGTCACGAAGTTATAGAAACGGGCGTAGTCGTCTGCCCTTCCTTTTATATTTGTCACCTTGAAAAATCCGCTAAAAATAATTGAAAATTAATACTCAGCTATGTTCTGAAATCCAATTTCCTTGAAATAATCTGTAGCCGCGTCGCTCCGTCACTCTCCGGGCTGTTTGACGCTGCGGCACGTAAATGTATTTCACCTGGTTTTGTATAAAACTGCTTTATAAAGTCTTCGCTTCTTTTTTTCTTTTGCTTCTTTTCGTCGAGACAAGGCTCGGTTTTACGTTTTACAATTGTCGATTACTATGATAAACATGCTTTTCCTTTTCTTAACATAATATAAAAAGAGGACTTGTGGCTAAGTAATAACAGCCGCACGGGTAGATCGATCAGGTTAAGCTACACTTGTCGCGTTGATCCGTGGATGGCTGACCCTCCATATATACAGAGACCCCTCCATTTCTCGAAAAGCGCGTTGAGCCGTTGGTCTCGGCTGTCATTTATGGATCTTCGACAATCGTTACGGGTAGTCAGAAGCTCGAAAGTCTGACAACCAGTCTTACCAAGGGGTATCGTTTTACCCAGTAAGTGGGTTGTGGAGGTCGATAGGCATTCGTTCTTTGTAAAATACTGGTATTCAGCTGCATCCGGTTAGACTAGAAGCCGACCCCAATATGGTTGAGATAAGGCTAGGCAGATGATGAATATAATATAAAAAAATAATAAAAGAAAGCTTTTTTGATAGCCATGATGATTCAAATAATGCATGCAATAAATTGATTTTTTTTTTCTAACAGGAAGTTAGATAGTTGCTCTTTCATAGGAAAGAGTCTGTTCGCAAGAACGTTTAGTATAAACCCTAAAGCATGTAATTGACCAAATCACCACACTATATTAACAACCTGCAAAAGCATGGACCTATATCCAAAGATCGACTCAATTACCTTCAGTCCAAAAGCTGGGCGCTTAACCGCCATTTTGAAATCAAATATGACGTCACCAAATCCACAAACAAGATAAAATCCCATCAATACCTCAAACCCACCTGCAAGTACTGAACAGCGCACTTCGAAGAACAATTGAAACCCTAATTACCAGAGATGGTGCATTGACAAAGGAGTTGTTGACTGCTTACTAGTTGGAGGCAAGATTGCAGCCTCTTGACTTCCAACCTCCTGCCTCCCTCCGCCCAACTAAGGGCCGTTACATATTAGCGTTTTATTGGCAATTTCTTGACAGGAAGTGAACGTAGCGAGCGCGTAGACGCGGCGTGCATAAATGAGTACAGACCGACAGACGGACGGTATTAGTAACACTTGACCGAGGAAAGCCGCTCTGTAAACTGTAAGATAAAGGTGCTGTCAGTGTAATAACCATAATAAATCCTTATCCTTATTGACCAAATATGGTATTCGTGCATTTATCTAAAACGAATACAAAAATGAACTTCGCCAAAAATTGTTGTAACAAAAAAAGAATGTTAACTTGTGGACTCCACACCAGGTTGAACCTTCTCATTTTACATACCTAATTAGAGATTTCAGGGTCGATACTGTATTATTTTATTTATTACTACGTCAAATTGTAGTCATATGGTTTATTGTGAAGACGTTCAATGAGTGCCTGCGGGCGGAGAGTAATGGGTAGCTCACCGTCCGATCAGGACCAGGCCCGTGCCGGACGGCGCGTACGTGTTCCACGCGCGCCTCAAAGAGATGTCAGCATCGAGGAGGGGCCCCCTTAGGGCCGAAGCCTGCCGGGTCAGCGGGATTGTCCGAAAGGGTTACCGCTGACCCGGAACATAAAGGGCTAAGGAAGAACCACGGGTGGGTTTTAGTCAGTAAGAGTCTGACACTCCCTTCCACTCCACCCAGAGCGGGAGGAGTCATTTGATGATTTCCCATCCGAAAAAAAAAGACGTTCAGTGAGAACGTCACACAGAGGTCGCTGCAATGTCGTCTCACCGGGAAATTACCGAGGAAACGGAAGTGTCTAAGGTCTCTTAATTCCTTTCAAGGACGGAGATTGCATTCATTATTCCACAGCGTTGCATTGCTAACAATAAGTTAGTGTGTATGTACCTTGCCTTATTGAATACTTCTGATGCAAATGATTTTAATTTGACTGCTGAATTGTTTCGAGAATCACTTCAGGATTTTGATCTAAATTGGATGGAACTTAAAGGGAAGGGTAGTAGAATAATAAATTAATATAACAATTCCTTATACACAAAGTTACCTATTATACAGGGTTATTGGTAAAACATTAACAACCTCTTAATCATTATGAACAACTTTTACTATGGGACCAAACCTGAAATCGCGAAAAAAAATCAGCTGTTCCCTTCATTTTGACGAGTTATACGAACATAAATGTAGGGAACAGCTGTTTTTTTTTTGCGATTTCATGTTTGGTCTTATAAAGAGAATGTCCAGTTTGTATAATAATGTTTTTAGGCAGCATATGATGCGCTTAAAACCAAAAGGTCCAACATGTACCGCAACTTACCTTAATCCTAACCACTCACTCAAAGGCTGCTCTTATCCCAGTAACCAGAGGCCGCTACTACGCTTGTGGTCTATGTGGTTTGTAACGAGAGTCGATAATACCATAATTATCGGCTAATCATATCATTCCATGTCTCAGAATAATTATGACCAGTATGAACATCGCAGTGCATCATAGCTTAAGGGCACTACAGGACCTAAACACAAAAAACGCAAGTTATATAATGCCTAAAAGTATATGATCCACTACAGTGAACAAAATCAGAAAAATATATGATATTCTTCAGGATATATGCTAGTTAGATAGTGTGTTGAAAACATAATACAACAAAGATACGATAGAAAAAAATCATGAAGATACCTCTTAAAACTATCTTTTTTACAATAAAAACCATACTAATATACATACAATCATTCAGATTTTTTGACAGATTATTCTACAAGCAACATACCAAAGCACTAGTGTTTTAATTTTTTGGTTCAAACAATAGTTTTTTTGTAAATAGATACTTCATATTTTGCAATAAATTACCAGCGTTGTGTCATCGCGCTTTTCTTTCTTTTCTATGCAGTCCGACAGTGACTGCGCTTTAGGTCATGTACCCCTTAACATAAGAAAGACAAATTCTATTATTTTCATTTAAAATCTCGTCGCAATCTCATCTCAGCGACAATCCATGTCAAAAATGTAGGTAAATTAGACGTATTTTTGACCGATTCAGACATCGATTAGAATCCAAACGTTCTTAAAGATACGGGAATCGATAGAGGTCAAAGCCGGGCGGGCGATTATCCCCCTTTAAGAAATACTCTACCAACTGGAGTTTTTTGCGCCATAATTCCAATTCCTCGTAGCTAAAAAACTAGCGGTGACAGGCGGCGACAGACGGCACTAAATTAACGCTTCTCCAATTCACCTATTTATATTGCTCTTAGGGCCGAGTTTTTCAATAGTCAGATAACTTTTATCAGAACAATAATTATGACAGCTTGACATAATAGTTTCTATACAGAAACTGTCAAACCTTATTTCTCAATTAAAAATTTTCTGACTAATGAAATCAGCCCTAAGTAAAGGTTAGCTTAGCTTTACTTGAACGATATGAGAACGCTCTGCGCTGCAGTGCTAAAGGAATTTCTCTCGTTATATTATTTTAATGGCGTATGCAAACTACTAGGTGGGTACCTACTATTTTTTTTACTCCTCTTACTGTCCCCGTTCTGGTTAAAAATGCGACGGATTTTAGTAGGATTCTGCTGGGTAAGTTATTTAATGAGATTTCAGGAGTTCATTAAGCTTTAAACCGAACTAGGTCGTCATATGAGTTTCAGTAGGGATTAAAAAAAAAATACGTTCGCTGCACTTTTTCGAGTTTTATATTTACCTAGTAAATCATTTTGTACGAGAACGACTGTTTTTTTTTTCATGTCAACTCATCTGCCTAGACTTTTCCCAAATATGTTGGGGTCGGCTTTCAGTCTAACCGGATGCAGCTGAATATCAGTATTTTACATGGAACGACTGTCTATCTGACCTCCACAACCAAAAAATCAGCTGTTCCCTACATTTATGTTCGCATAACTCGTCAAAATGTAGGGAACAGTTGATTTTTTTTAGCGACCGATTTCGTTACTTTTTTATATATCGTCAGAAAAGGCGATAACAAGTAGGTATGTCAATCAATCAACTCACCCTATCGCAGTCCACTGCTGGACATAGGCCTCTCCCAGACTGCGCCACAGCACCCTGTCCTCCGCCTTCCGCATCCAGTCAGTCAGTCAGTAGGAATGTGGTATAGTTTATTAGCTGCCCGGCGCAACTCCGTTCGCGTGGTGTCCTACCTCCTTACCCTACCCTACCCCTACCATACCCCTACCCTACTCCTACCCTACTCCTACCCTACTGCTACCCTACCCTTACCCTACCCCTACCCTACCCTTACCCTATCCCTACCCTACTCCTACCCTACTCCTACCCTACTCCTACCCTACTCCTACCCTACTCCTGCCCAACTCCTACCCTACTCCTGCCCTAAGGAACCCTACTCCTACCCTACACCTACCCTACACGGAAAAAAAAATCTAAAAGAAAATATGTAGGTATCAAGCTACATAAAAAAATGTCTGTCTTGATAATAAACTAAAATACTCGTAGAAATAAAATAAAAGAGTAAAGGACAGACCAAAACAATTGAATAAATCAAACTATAGAATCTTATTACCTCCGTTTTACTGAACGCACCCTGTTTGACAGGTACGAACAGTTTTTGTATGATAATAAAATTGTTGCTTTTACTAGTTTTCTAAGGAAAACTAGTAAAACTAGTAAACTAGTTGTAAGTAACATCATATTTTCTCACCTTTTAAACCTTCCTTGGACTTCTACAAATATTTCAAAACCAAAATTAGCCAAATCGGTCCAGCCGTTCTCGAGTTTTAGTGAGATTATCAAACGTCATTTCATTTTTATATATAATAGATATGTGGTTTCCATACTATATATATACTTCTGCCTACCTATTCGGGGATTACATGTATGTGATTACAAAAGGACACTTTTCCGTCGTAGAATTAAAATATAAGAAATTCCTGCTGAACCACAATATAACCAAGATTTATTTTGTTTCAGGTAATCCAGACCACCGCATTACTTCACAAGATATCTCTTATATTTACAAAGCTCTCTTTCCTAATATATCTTTTGATATCGACGGACTTTGACAGAAGATGATTTATGGTTCCAGACGTCGAAGGAAATAAACTTTATCAGAACCGCGACAGTCGTGTTTCAAAGTAAAATGTCCTGTTGACAAGATCTTTGGATATTGAGGACCTCGTGATTAAAATTGAAAATGATTTGATTTTATCAAAATCTATTTTTTTTCTAAATTATAAATGTAGAGCATTACCCTTTTTAACTTTTGGGGGCTCATGGCTAGATGATAACAGTCGCACGGGTCGATCGAAAGTTAAGATACGCTTGCCGCGGTCGGTTCATAGATGGGTGATCGTCCATTACATATCGAGACCCCTCCGTGCCTCGGAAAGCACGTTAAGCCGTTGGTCTCGGCTGTCAATCGTAGATCTTTAACAGTCGTTACGGGTAGTGAAAAAAGCCCACAACCAGTCTTCCCAAGGGGTATCGTGTTATCCAATAACTGGGTTGTGTAAGTCAGACAGTTAGCCCTCCATCTAAAATACTGGTATTCAACTGCATCCGGTTAGACTGGAAGCCGACCCCAACATAATTGAGAAAAGGCTAGTTCGATGGTTTAAAAATAACAAATGGACAAAAAAGTAAAATAAGCGATGATATTATTTAGCAAAAGATAATTAGATATGGGCCATTACCCCATATTAAATAAACAGACCCTGACCCACAATAATAAAATTACAATCAAATAAAAAAAAATCATCCAGGTATAAAAGCATGATTCATTTTTAACTGTGCCAACAAAATCTCGTTACGAAGAGTCTGCAAATAAGCAAAAGATGATATTACCAGGAGTTACAGCCGTTATACTTTTAATTTTGTTTTATTTATTCGTTCGTATTAGGGATCCGTAATACCCCAAGGGTGCTAATGGGGCCCTATTAGTAGGACTCCGCTGTCCGTCCGTCCGTCCATCAGTCTGTTACAGGGCTGTATCTTTTGAACCGTAATACGTAGACACTTTAAACTGGGTTGTGGAGGTCAGACAGGCAGTCGCTCCATGTAAAATACTGGTATTCAGCTGCATCCGGTTAGACTGGAAGCCGACCCCAACATAGTTGGGAAAAGGCTAGGCAGATGATGATGACGTACACTTTAAAAATTTCACACAGTATATTAATATAACAACAAATATTTAAAAAATATATATAAAAATAAACTTAAAAAATATATTGGAGGAATATAATAATTTCGGCATTTTTTTCTCGATCCCGGTATCCCTTCGCGTACGACTCCAAACTCGCACTTTTTTCCCGCTTTTTTCCTTTTCTATAGGAAAAGCAGGCCATTGTTTTGCTAAATTGTTTTCGAGCGTCGCGTCGCATGTTCCCACAAAATGGTGACATTCCTTTTATTGAAATCGAGAAAACAAAGAAAACGTTTCTAATAAACGTCATTGTCTTTTAAATGTTTTTGTCGAAGCTGCACCTCAATTATTTTCCATACAATTTTATGTAGAGAGTATTTAGAATAGTCTAACTAAAGAATATCATTTGCGTGATACACACATCAAAAGTGACGAGAAATAAGGATAAAGGTATTTACAAAAAAATGGTGTTGTTCTATTGAAAATCCATTTCTTATGGTTTGATCGCTTATCAACATCCCTGAAGAGCTATGAAGCCTCGTAACCAATATCATTTACTTATTTATTTATTTATATGGCACTTCAACGACATACGACATACACAAACAAAAATCACACACAGTTTTAGGAATTGTGAAAGCGTCACTTACAGAAGTGCACAGCACTAGCACAGAAATAAATAGTACGTACAAGATATCGTTAGTTGAATTACATATAAGTTAATCATAGCGGTCATTATACGAATTTGTCGAGCAGTAATTTGTATGTAACGGTCTTGCCTGCGTGTGGTGATGCAAGGTCGTCCTCCATTTCGCTCTGCCACGCTGCCAATGTTGCGGTAACGTGTCCAAAGTCGACTTATAACCCTCTACGTAGTTCCCAAAGCGATTGCCACAGCATTTTGCGGAGAACCAGTTTCCAACAATCCCACCCACGGCTCTGATAATTTCTTCTTGCTCAAATGACGTCTTCTCTCCATAATAACGTTCTTTTGTATTGATTCCACTCAGAAGTATGGCAGATTTTTTATTGATTTGGCCTCAAACCCCTGCCAGGATTGTAAAGGAATACGGCTTGACAGAAGATTTTCATATTTTGTACGAAATTCAAAAACTATTCCCTTTTTAAATAACGAAATTTACTAAAAAGTATCCATCCATAGGAGTTACAAAAAATATAATAAAAAAAAAAACAGATTTTCAGTAACTAGTAAAAACGTGCTTGATCCCTGGACACTTTTGTTGTGTGTATTTACAGTAGGTATTAAATATACAAAAAACAAAAGGACACTTAGGCGTCGAAGTACTCGTCCGCATCGCTGTCATCCGGAAACGTGCCCAGAAGACTGGCAGCATTGTCACGTTGAATGAAAATGCTATTCTTTGGCCAAAAAACAACAGACTTTAAATAAAACTCTCTTTAGAACGCGTTCTCTTGAACTAAGAGGTATCCGAACAATTTCATTTAAATCTGGGACACAAGGTGCTGGAACTATTACTGAGAAGTTTTGGGGAATTTGTGTCAATACCTACTACACTCATTTAGTCTTAGTCATATAAAAAGATGGTTAGAAAATCCATTTAAGATTTGTGTTTCCCTCTTGAATCAAAGCGTCTAGATATTTCAACATGAGCTGAGAATTAATATACCTACCCTCTTACTAATAAACGTATTATATCAGATGAATAGTTACACACCGATTTCTCTCTTTCAGTCGTCAGTAATTTGACTTTCAAAAGAAGAAGACAAAGCGTTGTGTAACTATACAAACGCTATACAACGTTTATTAGTAAGGGGTTAGTAAACCACAACACAATATACAGCGTGACAGGGACCTCGACATGCAAACTGTAATCATGTATTAAACCCCGCTGCGTTGAAATTTAGTTTAGTAATTTTAAAAAAATGGTGTTCCATACATTTTGATCGCGTAAGTATTGCACTTCTCTATGAAGCAGTTTTTTTTTGATAACTGATGAAAAGTCTAGAATCATGTCTTGAATCCATAGTAACAGGTTGCGCTTCCCTGCCACCTTGTAAAAGACATTTAAGTATATACTATACTCATGTTAGTGTATCTCCTTAATAAAGCCAACGACAAAGGAGGCTTAGTAGCTTTTCTTTTCAGCTTTTTTTATAGCAACTGCCTCGTTGGTCTAATGGTTGCAAGCGCTACTGATGAACATGAGATTATGGATTCGATTCCCGGATTGGGTTTTTCGTATCTGGCATTTCTCGGTAGGAGCATAGATTTGTGCGCGATTGATGGCAACTGGCTGTCCCCTTATTACATTTATTAACCCTTCGGGCAACCAAGGCGTGATGTTACGTTATGTTATTGTTAAAGGCCGGCGGCGCGTGAGTCGTTGCCCGAAATCTTACCATTTTATAAATTTCATGTTTACACCGAGATTTAGAACTATAGGTATTGTACTTATATATTTTTTTATTGTTTTTTTTATTTATGTTATCATAAGTATGCTGCACCGGTTGACGTCATCACGTCAACTTCGGCTGTCGCTGAAAACCAGCGCTAGGACTCTGTTTCGCAGTCTTAGCATTTATGCTGAGCGATGGCCGTTTTGCGTGTGATGTGACGAAGATTTTTTTTTCTTTTGTTTGTGTTCGGTTTCTGCTTAATTTTTATCGCAAATAAACGATTTTTCTTACGTTTCTTTATTTCTATTACAAAGGCTGTTTTTCAGAAATTTCAAAGTCTATAAGTTCTTGGGGATGTAGTAGGTCCTATTTCGCTTTTCCAAGACACGACTATTAAACTAGCCCCAACAGTTTGTGGTTTTCGACGAAAATCATAAAAGAGAAATCTCAAAACGAAAAACATGACCATACAAATAATGTAAAGAGGGTTTCGTACAACCGTATGTTTAATACCCGGAAGAAATTCTGAATAGAATACGATTAACAAAACATAATATTTTTTTTGTGATGTCAGCTTACCTTGATAGTTTGGGGAATATTCCATATGAAATAGATTTTTTTTTTGTGGGATTAGATACTCTCTCCAAACTTAATTATTTTTACCCGACTGTCCTAGAAGAAGGGATGCCAGAGAAAGTTTCTAGACCTTTTGGTTCTGGACAGAAAAAAGGTCCATGTTAAACGATGTTGTTGATACATTCCACTTTTTTTTATCTTCTTATATATTCAAGTGGCCAACGATTAGGATAACGAGTTGGATAAGCAACGGTCTTGGAAACACACCGAGCGCTCTTTTTACCCGCGACGATAAGGGTCAGTTCACACCGAGACCCGACGCGACGTGCAGTTTTCAAGATAGAAATACAATTACAGACCTTATCTACTACACAAAAAGGTACACGATTCAGTGAGCTACACCGCGCGGCGGCGGCGCCGCGCTGCGTAGCTCGACGTAGTAGGTAGACACTGAATTGTGTACCTTATAGTGTAGTAGATAAGGTCTGTAATTGTATTTCTATCTTGAAAACTGCGCGTCGCGTCGCGTCTCGGTGTGAACTGACCCTAAGGAGACGGTATAATTATATGCGTTTGGGGTGAGAGGATGTGTGTGCAAACCAATGTTGCCATTAATTTATCCTAAAACTACTAGTCCGATTTTGATGCGGTTTTCAGTAATGGATTTGAATTTGATTGGTGCATGTTCTTAGGTAGGTGTTACGGTGTGTAACTCACCAGGGGGCGCTGCAGTAAACGTTTGTTTGTACAAAACCAAAACTACTAGTCCGATTTAGATGGGGTTTTCATCATCAATAATGGGTTTGTCGTTGATTAGTGAGGATTCTTAAATAGGTGTTTCGGTGGATAATCACTAGGAGGCGCTGCAGTATTATATATTAGTTTAGCTACTACATATTATGTAGGTATAATTAACCTCTCTAATATTTTTTTTGAAGAGAAAACTTCTTTAGCGGCGTTGTACACTTTTTTTGTAATGGGTAAAAAATGTTAAACTCGCGTCAGGACACGTGACCTGATCGAAAATTCGTAAGACGGATGGAGAGTGCTACGGCGTAGGTCAAACTGTGCTACGGCGTAGCTCACACTATGCTACGGCGTAGTTCACCATACCAGCATACCAGCGAATATGGCTGTTTTTTGAATAAAATATTTCGTTTGACATTTTGAAGCTTTTTTTAGGTTCTATAATTAGACTCAAACTATTTTAAATAGATATTTAGTTAAGAGCGTTTACGCCGTGCGGCATTTTATACAAACTTTCAAGCCCTTATTTTTCGAAATGAATGAACCGATTTTAATGAAACTTCATACGCATACGCAGGATACAAAGGTCTAAAAATACTAACTTTTTAGATTTTTGTATCCTGCCTAACTCGCGCCACTGTTACCGTAAGCGACACCACGCGTGTTTTGTTTATAATACGATTAAAAAAAATACCCGTTTCGGATGTGTTCGGCTGTCTTCGGGATGTACTCGGTTTTAATGTATATCCGATATGTCAGTGAGTGATGGCAAAGTATTCTTTTTGTGTATTGTTTTCACTTCTGTCGGCACTCCCGGAGTGCCACTGTTTTTTTATTAAACTCTCTTTAACCTCTCTAATATTTTTTATTAAAATAATTAAACTCTTTAAAAAGTTTGAAATAAAAAGCAAAATTAAAAACTTTGAAAAATCCTTTTCCAATTACATTCAACCGTCGTGGGTTTTTTCAAAGTTTTTAATTTTCCTTTTTATTATGCAATCATATCATAAACCAAAATCGCAAAAGAAACTGAACGTTACTGTAAACGCGAGATTCGCACATTAATTTGTCGTCAATAGGTGTCTGAAAATATGGTTGTAAAGAAAATACAACTAACTACTCAACTAAATCCATGAACAGCACCTTAATTGCGTAACACACTGTCGTCGATTCTGTTGTTCACAAATTAAACTAAATTTAAGTTCAGTGCATCTTTTTCTTTTTATTTCATTAAGAAAAGGACAGAAGATAAATTTTAGTTTAGTCCTGTCAAATTAGTCAGCGCCTGACGTAAATTGACGTATTTTTAGTAGCCAATTTTTTAATCTCGTCTAAATTGTCTATGGAGTATCTTAATTTGACAGGACTAAACTAATATTTATCTTCCGTCCTTTTCTTAATGAAATAGAAAGAAAAATATGCATGAACTTAAATTTAGTTTAGTTTGTGAAGAACAGAATCGGCGCCACTATCAATCTAAATCTGAATAATATTAAAGAATATTGCTAATCCATTGCTTCATAAGTTCGAAAAATGTGTCTGCTCAACAACGTAAATTAACACAATGAATGTTGTTGAACTGTCAAAATGAAACCCATTGCTACTGATATGTGGGTTATGTGTTATGTAGGTAGTGTGTTATGCAATTACCCCGCAGCCTAGTCTAGCAGTCAGATCCGACTACCTCTCAGAAGTTCACAAAAAAAAACCTCTATTTGCTCAAGTAAATACAATTTTAAAACTCACATGGATAATCCACTCGATATGAGAACCAACCACACTCGATTCATCACAGTTACCGCTCCACTCGGTAATAACGATTCCGAGAATTAATTTAACTCTGTCTGCGTTCACACATATTGTATAAGTGTATATAGCAGTATATACCAGTCTGAGGCTTTGGCGTTCTACATACCTACAATATTGGTATTGTGTTGTGTAATTTTGTTTGTTCAATATATGTAGGAATTCGAGGCATTTACAGTGAAGGGCTGAAGAGCTTTCAATGAAGAAGCTTTTCCGTTCATCCAACAAATGATTGAAGAGAGCAGTGGTGGCCCAGTGGTCATGGACACCACTTACGAGTTGTAGGTCGTAGGTTCGAACCCAGACAGGCGCTTTACTTTGTGAAAATTATTTCATCACCAATGCTCTCAAAAACGGTGAAGGAAAACATCGTGAGGCAACCGGCATGTCCTAGAACCAAAAATTCGAAAACATGTGACATCTGCCAACCCGCACTGGGCTCGCGTGAGTCGCGTGGTAGATTACTGCCCACTCCCTCTCGAGGAGAGGAGGCCTGTGTCTCAGCAGTGGGAACATTATAGGCTGATTATGCAACAAATGATTTATCGTCTTAGCGAGTTACCAACTGTTCTTCTTGAACTTCAGGAGTCAGGGCTTCACTTTGTTTGTACACATTTTTATGCCCATAAATTATTATTATTTTATTCACCCAAACTGTAAGCCATATTGACATCTTTTATAAAATGTTAAATTGGTAAGATATGCAGTCCTTTCACAGTTATTTTACCACCTACCCCTGATATTGCATCACTATCAAAGTCAAAGTGATATTTATTCTCGTTGTGATAAGATTGGTAGTCGGTTGCTGCTTGGTTTTCTGTCAGAGGTATAAAAGCTGTAAGGAATTGTAGCACATGTTTCCGTGCACGAGTGAATGATTTTATTTTATTCCCTTTTTAACATCTTTTTATTATCTTTATTGTCTCGCGGTGTCAAGCGGTGCCTAAATTGGCCTTCAGTCACACCAGTGAGGGATTTCATTTCATTCCTATTTTAACCGGCCCTAGGGCCGTGAGATATCTTACATTATACAAATGTAATTAACAAGTCATCATCTGTCTTGTCTTTATCCGAACTCTGTTGGAGTCAGCTTCCAGTCTAACTGGATGCATCTGAATACCATTTCTTTGTAAATAACAAGAAAAGGGAAGTAGAAGAAAAATACATTTATTTAGCACAGACTAAAAGACACACATTGAGATACATATGAGGAAGAAGGTACGGTACGTGTCTTGTTACTATTAGCCATATTTTAATTACTGTGGGCGTACTATGGGTAGTGTTTTATTGCGCAATAGAAAAACCGTTTGCAGTTCAAATCAAATTATAATTTCACGAACAAATTAATCACACTAGCGAATCACAGACTGTAGGTTGGTACACGACACAACTAGATACGGAACGCGGGACAGTTTCTGAGCACATGTTGTCTGTACGATATTCAATGTCCAAGAGAGCCGCTCCACCTCGCTGCTCGCTCTCCTCTACTCCCCACGAACTCAGCCTAGACTGTCAAATGCCACCAGATGGCGCTGGCGTTCCGGGTAATCAAACGTATGACCGGATGCAATACATACATCAGATAAAAACATATAAGAAGTGTATCGCCCGATGTAAGAAATTAGCAGAAAAGTGTGCCTCACGGCTGCGCCAAAAAGGCCCAGTTCAGCAAAAATTCCAGCAAACTAAGTGCATGACACTGGTTTTGAACTGGACTGGTACAAGTAAATTCGTAAATTTAATTCATATTACCTTTCCTCTTACACGTCAAAAGAACACCCGGAAAAATGTCTCACCGATAATATTCGACACGCGGATCTCTTGTCTTGTCAAAAGAGATGGATAAAAAATCCACACAAACGATGCAGCAGACAAAAGCTTATCTCATAGTTAGGTAGTCAAACAATACCTTGTTAAAACTAGAAGGTTAGGCGGCTCAACCTTCGGTAGTGATCAGAGTGACCCCGATGCACTGCTCCCAATGTCTGGGCTGTTCTATATTCGGCATCGACATTGAACAGTGGTCTGTTGTGACTGCAGTTCACGAGCGGTTCTGTATTGTTTGACCAAGTTTAATGTGGTATTAGAGGTGGGTATAAGGTAAACAAAAGACAAAAAAAAAACATAATTCTAAATTGAGGGCGATTGTTTACACAGGGGTCACAGCAGCGATCAAGAATTTTAAAAATGCTACAAAATTATGTTTTTTTAGATTTTTTAAAATATTTTTTCCGTCGATAAAATTAAGCTTAGTTTCCCCCATTTCGATATGTGCACATTATGAAGACGATGCTAGGATAATATTGTAATCTATACATATAATAAATCTGTAGACGAGGCGTTTCTGTACATTGAAAATATTAAAAAAAAAAATAGTTGGGGTGTTATAGGATAACCAACAGATGCCATTTCATCAATTTTTAGAATTTTTGTCTGTTTGTCTGTTTGTCGGTTTGTCTGTTTGTCTGTTTGGATGTGACAAAATTTCATTTGAACAGGTGCAACGTAAAAAGTACCAAACCAATATGGTTAATTTTTATACTCAAATATAGTGTAGAACTCGGAGTAGTGTTTAGTTTTTGTTTCATCGCAATCGGTTCACTGTATCAAAAGATATAATCAATTTAAAGTATTCTACAACAACTTTCATTACGTAAGTTGGATACACGTAATGACATCTATTGGCGCTTTATAGTACTAACGAAAACATAATTATTGTGTTTATAACATTATTATGTGAATAATCACGTCATGCAGGCTTACCTATAAGATGACTATCACAGTCACTTCTGCCTGTGTTATTTGAAAAAGTAATGATAATGATTACATAATGTTGGTTGATTAGTGGCGCTAAAAGAATTTCAAATAAAAAGTGAGGATAATGTAAGATAATATTATGTGATGTGGTGTTCTGAGTGATAAAGATTGCAATGATAAATGATTTTATTTTTGTAAGTACCTTTGTACAAACACTTTTACACGTCAATCATGTTTTTTTTTTAAACTAGATGAAGTCGGCGTTTCCTATCTGACTACTCTGAGAAGAAAGGCCGAAACAAACACACACACGGGCAACTTTATGTAGGAGCTTAGGAGCTCTTTCGAGGGGCAAGCAACCTTTCTAACATTGTTAACAGAGAAGCATTTTCTTAGTGACATAAGGTTTTAAGATCATATCATAGTTTCATAGTTTTTGCCTTTTTTCTCGAATTTTTTAAAATTTCTTTACCATGATAACGCTTCAACGCACACCTCCAGACGGGCTGTTGATTTATTGAGTATAGGTTCGGCAGATGCACACCCTTTTTTTTTGTTTTCGGGGTGGAAAATCTTCATGGATGTTCGCCGCCCTGGGGCGGGCGGCGAGGTCTGTCAGGCTCTTACTGACTAAAAATCACCCCAGTGTTCCGTCTCACACCTACGCCGGGGGTTGCGGGACCGTACGATCCTTCCGCAACCCCCGACTGGTGACGGCAAAGAGGGGCGCGCGTGGGACACTACGCGCCGCCAGCTCAAGTCCTGATGTGTTGGCGGTGACAGACGTCCCCGAATTCGTCGCCCCTGGACCCGTTTAGTGGGCTGGAAGAGGGCGTTGTCCGCCCTCCGCCGACGCCCGATGCGCCTACTGCGGGCCGGGTGAGGTGAGGTGAGGTGAGGTGATCTCCCTCTCCCTTTCCACAGCCTTTCGAGACGACCGTTTCGCAGAAGGAAACCACCGCGTCCCAGGACTCTTCGCTGCCGTCGACTCGACTACGGCCGGCAGCGATACGTCAAGGTGCACACCCAATACAAGTAGCACTGCCATGTCGTAAAAAGGTATTGTAAATTATGTCTTCGAGACAATAACTAAATTTTTAGCCATTGTCTTGGTTAAAACCATATCGACCCCTTTTTTTTCGGATGGGAAATCATCAAATGACCCCTCCCGCTCTGGGTGGAGCGGAAGGGAGTGTCAGACTCTTACTGACTAAAACCCAGCTACCCATTACTCTCCGCTCGCAGGCCCGCGCCTACGGTGGCCGGGAGTCGTCACGCGGCTCCCGACGCCCGGAGCGTCTCCCACGGTGTCTGGGACGGGAGGCTCTCTCCCTGAGCCATCCCGCCACCTCCTTTGCTAGCATGACTGCTTCGCAGAAGGAGGTGACTGCCTCCCACTCCCTCTCGCCCCGGACCATGACTCGCACCAGGGCCGGACGCGAGAGGTCGCCGCCGCTGCCGATCGCCTCTACGAGGACACGGCGGTGCTCCGCACAAGCGGGGCAGACCTCCACCGTGTCCTCTGGGCGATCCTAGCAATGGTGACACCCGGGCATTTCCTCCCGCCTGATGATGTGCAGGAACCTCCCGAAACTTCCGTGTCCGGTGAGGACCTGCGTCAGGCGGTAGGTGAGAGCGCCGTGGCGCCTCTCTAGCCACTCCTTAAAGAGGGGTCTTATCGCCGCTATCGCGGCGTACCCTGCGCTGGGTAGCGACAGTCGCTCTTTCCATGCCGCCATGAGATCGCGCCGGAGATCTGTCCGCTCCGCACCGATTTGCCGCAGAAGCGAATCTTCCCCCCGGCGTAGTGCGTAGTTAGCAAATGTGGGCACAGGTTTACAGAATAAGTTAAGAAAGACTTCAAACTACTTTTCAGATAAACTTCAGTAGGTACGATTTAAGAGTAACACCATTGATGTATTCTTCTTTTTATCTTCTAGATATCTCGACGCTATGATAAAGTCTTAATATTGGTATGTAAGATATCTACAATACCAAGTAAAGAATTTCTAAATTTATCGCAGAGCGGCAGAGAAGAAGACAAGACTTATAAAAACTAACTTCAAACTTCACCTACTAATCTCAGATATACTTAAAATAAAATGGTGGTATGATTTTACGATTTATTCCGGTCTAACTTAGTATTCTAAAACAAATGCAAAATAAAATGGACATAATATGGCTATTTGGTCAGACAATCAGCCTCGAGCAGGCGCTTTCATTTTTATTTATCCTCAAAAATCAAAGTGACACTTCGTCGCATTGTCATTATGAACCCTGAAGACGCAGTGACTGCTGTACAGTCGAAAGGGCTATGGTTGAGAACCCCAGGCAAGGGAAGCGTTACCAGACAATATCGGAAGATTCTTCCTTTTACACCTTTCCTAAGCGACACATTATTGTGTTCCGACATCCACGTGAACGAAGTCGCGGGCACAGCTAGTATTAGAATAAGGTTTTTGTTGGTTAGAAGAAAAAAACTCGTGCGTGCCCGTGCCTCATTTTTATAGAGGCTTAAATTTTACTAGGGGCAGCTGTGGGAGCAGCTTTTTAATAATACATACTATAAATAAGGTAATATTGGGTATAAGAACAGTAAAATTTCTGTAATAATATGCATATTTAAACTTTCACCTTCAATATAAACAAACTAAAAAAAAAGGGTGAGGTTGTTTGGTTACGGCCGTGTGTTGTACGTGAATACGTTTACGTAACGGGGTTGATCCGCTCGGTTGCATTCATTCTATTACGTTCCAAGCACTGCTTGACTCGGTCTTATGATGTTTTATTGGTAGGTATCATTCGATTGCTCTTGAGAAGCCCTTTCCAACCGTATACGATATCTGTATTTTGATTTGGCTTTTTGACGAGTATAGGCTGACATTATATATTTTTGATATTATTTTAACATATTATATTCACTGTCACTATTCTACACTAATGTCTTGTAAGCAATCGATAGATTTTGACGAGAGTTGACGAATGAAACTTAAACAAACGTCGTAGCTTTTCCGAGTCAAAAGTTATACTAAGTAGAATTAATCTCGATACGCAGCAAAATGACCTCAAAATGGAGGCGCTTCCCTGTACACCGCGCGCGTTGCGTCTCAGTCTTCACTTGGCGTAATGAATTATTTGATCCTTTAGCTATGAAATGGTGTAATTGAATTTAGGATGGAGATGATAGACCTGAAGCTGCAACACCAAACTGTATCCCCCAATTTTGTTATCATTGGTTTTTTTGACTTGCCTCCCATTATGGAAACAAATTTAAAGACGTATTCACGTCAACAGTCCTTGAAACCATATTGTAGATGCAATTTATTGCTTCCGAAGTGGCTGCCATAAATTAGCTTTAGCAGACCCTTGAACAATTCGCCACCCTGACCGTCTATCGTAAATGATTAATGTTTTTTTTTCTGTAAGTAGGTTTGTACAAACACTTTTTTGCACGTCCATCATCATCATTCTCCTGTCCTTATCCCAATTTATTTGGGTCGGCGCAACATATCCCTATCTTCCATAGTCCTCTATGAGCTCAACTGTCACTAATGAGACAGAATTACTTTTTCTATTGTTACCGATCTTTAGGAGATTTCGCGACATCGGAGCGGATATGAGTCGTTATCTCCGTAGTCACCCCCTTTCTAACCATGTGACATTCATCATTCACACAGCCCATTCAACCTTTTTTTGGTCTTTCCCTACTCTTAAAACCTATACCTATATACATTTTTACACGTCCATCATATTTTAAAAACCAAGAGCGAGTCGGACTCGCGCACCGAGGGTTCCGTACCATCATAATTATGTTTTAAAATTTTCATCGGCGAGGCCTAAATTCATCAGAGAATTTTAACACTGCAGACTTAGTCTCACCATAAGGGTTCCGTTTTTACCATTTTGGTACGGAACCCTAATAAATCAGTTTGGCGATTCTTATCTGACTAGGTACTCTGAGAAGAAAGGCCGAAACGAAATCAGAGGTCACATTCTCTTGTAAAGGTCAGACGTAATGTTGGTCAGACTAATCATGTGAAAACCATGTAGATTGATATCTGAAATGGTCTTTTGAGGAAATATCCACACGGATGCAAGTGCACGCATTTGTCAGTAGTTAATAATAAAAAATAAAAATATTTTTTATTCAGATATCAAGGATCCATAGGTAGGTACTTTATAAATAACAATATTACATAAAAGACAATAAAAATTAAAATGAGGATTAAAATGAAAATTAAAAATCAATAACAAAATTAAAATGCAAATTAAAATTATAATTAATGTTATAATAATGCAGGTCAACTGAGAACTTAATTAAGGAGCTCAATGATTCGATGAACAATACCAAAGAAAGAACATTTGGGTAGGCTGAATAAATTACGCAAACTGCCAGACCATGAGCTAAACTAACTGAAAAAACAAAAAAAATACCTACATAGTCCTATTTAAGTTTATTAGTTATAATACTTTACAAAGTAAACATTCAGGCCATGTCATTCACTGCCATCTACAAAACCCAAAACAAACAAAAAAAGCAAACCCATCCACACTAAATCTCGACGCTTCTAAAGTGGCTGCGCCTTAAGTAAGGTGGTATTAGAAGTTATGTGAATGTCGGAAATTAACCCACGGGAACATACTACCGGGATTAAAAGTATCCTATGTGTCAATCCAGGTTAAAACTCTATCCGTGTGCCCAGTTTCATCCGAATCCGTTCAGCCGTTATTGTTCCATCTTCTACAATCGCCGTCCTAATTCAGCCAATTTACTTCCGCATGAATTACTCCGTTGATTGGTGAAAACCGTTTGAAAATCCGTTTGGTAGTTTTTGAGGTTATCGCGTTCAGACAGACAGACAGGTGCAGCGGAGGGACTATGTTTTATGATATGTAGTGATCTCACCGCATAAACTTACATAACGTATCATTAAAAGGTTTAGTACCTTTTTTTAACACACTTTTATTAGGTCGACCTGTATGTAACTAACTATGTAATGGAATCTAAGGTAACTAATTTAACCATCTTCCAAGGGTCGTAGCGTAGTGAAAATTTGCAGCTGTATGTAGTTCTGATGACAATACAATAATATGGTACTGTCGAACTGATCTGATGATGGAGCCGGAAGATATGAACTGGAACTTCATGATGGAATTTTTGTTTTTAAGTGCATTTATAAAAGCGTGTTTTTCTAGTGTTTTTAAACTATTAATTTATTGATACATCATTTCCAAAACCCAAAACAAATAAAAAAAGTCCTTGAAAACAGTCTATTGTCGTTTCCAAAGTGGTTGTGTTTATAAGATAGCTTGTCTATTCCACCAGCAGACCTTGACCAACTATCCACCCTGACCGTGTGGAGGTCGGGTATTTTTGGTTGCAGTCGATTTCGTCTGCCTCGTGGCGTCGAATTAAATTGAATTGGCGAACTGTGTTTGGAGTTTTGGTTGGTTTTTTAGGTCAAACTTTTACTTGTTATAGTTTTTTAAGCCATTTGTTTATTTTATTGTCAACTAGCTCACTAGGTAAACGTTGTCCTGTCCAAGTCCCATAATATGAAAAAGCACATCAAGGTCCAGATGAAAACCACTGGCATTTTTGCTGAACAGGGCCTTTTTGGCGCAGCCACGAGGCACACATCTCTGCTAATTTCTTACATCGGACTTTCCAATTTTTATCTTTATTTTTGTTTTCTGATGTACGACTTTTATATGACTATCTAGTGTATTGTGTCTTTTAGTCTGTACTGAATAAATGTATTTTGTCTTTCTTTCTTTCACTTTCATATTTTTCCGTGCTATTTTTCATACACACATACATAAAGTCGCGCCTCGAAAGATTTGATAAATGAGTTGTTTGTTTTCTATTAATAAAATAAAATTTTATTCGAGAACATCCATCGGTTTCGGTTGGGTTGACTGTATGTACCTAAACCAGATTTACAAAAAAAAAACAACCGACTTCCAAAAAACAGTATAAAGTGAAAAATAACTTTAATTTCGGAAGTCGGTGTCTTTGGATTTGTATTTTTGTTTTTTGCCACCGACTTCCGAAATTAAAGTTATTTTTCACTTTATATTGTTTTTTGGAAGTCGGTTGTTCTTTTTTGTAAAAAAGTTTTTATTTTTTACTTTTTAGTGGGTCAGTTTGTAATTTATCTAAGTTACAATAGCCTAATGTCAACTGCTGATCACCTTTTACAAAATATTGCTTTTCCCGATGCAGTGACGTTAATTGTTGAGGAGTTCTCCTAGTACCTATTCCACTCTCCTAGCTAATAATCCTGGCTGCAGCATCAGGCCAGACTTATGTCAACATTGCATTGAACTTAAAATTTAGTCCTGTTTAAAATGAGCCCAAACACGACTACGGTGCTGTAATTTCAAGGTTTGTACTTTTCTGATGCTCCTGGCTTTAGCATCAGGTCTCTATGTACTTCTAGTACGTTTATCCACACATCGAGCCCTTTTCAATGAGCATAAACACGATATATCTGCTGTTAGTTGTCGAGGAGTTAGGTACTCTGCAGACTATCCTGACTGCAGCATCAGGTCATGACTTGATGATCATGAGACCAAATGTGGCAAATGCCCTATCAAACATCAAAACAATTTACTAAAACAGTCCTTGCCTGTTCGAGTAACTTCTTACTGTTAAGGAGTTGTACCTTCCATCATCAGCCCAGCTACCTGAGATAGTGACAACCATACGCAAATACACAAGATACTTCATAAAATATGCGAAAAAAAAAACAATAAGTGAGCCTATAAAATTTGAGGGTTGCCCTCGATTTCTCTAAGATCCCATCATCAAATCCTAACTTGGTGACAGTGGGACCACCTCAGAACTATCTACTTTCGAACAAAAAAATAATTTTGAAAATCCGTCGACAATTGGCGGAGTATTCGATGAACAAACATACAAAAAAAAAAAACATACAAACAGCCTCCCCAACCTCCTCCTTTTTGTGAAGTCGGTAAAAGAAAAACCTAAATATCCTTGAACGTCAAATCATTAGTGGAGGTAGAAAATATTACCAAACACCACTTCAAAATCAATTAATACCAACCTCGGTACAGCCGAGACCTCCATTAAACAAAGTTTAACATAAACCTCAGAACTATCGATATCGCTGCTGGCAGAAACATCGAGAGACCTACATAAACTTTTAGATGAGCGGAAACCGCAGAACGTTTACTTCGAGTTCGATTATCATGTTATTGAAGAAGTTGGTTGTTTGGTTGTTGAGGTTGAGGTTGGTTGGTTGGTTGGAAATGCGGACCTGATGCCGCCATAAGAGGGGCCAGCGGATGATAGATCGGGGAGTCTATCGTCTACGCTACACGGTCCCTGGAGTTGAGGTGATATCCTAGTGCACCCAGACATCGCCGAAAGAGGATAGATCCCGGACGCGGGGCAAGAAGAGGGAGGCCAGAAATGGGCCACGCTGGATGGGTCGCGAATGTCATACGTAGTAGTGGGTAGTAGGTTATGTGGGTGCAAGTCCCACATAACCTCGTCGTCTCTCCGGACGACGTGGTATGCGTTAGGCATTTTCTCCACCCAAAAAAAAAAAAAAAAAAAGGTTGGTCGGTTGGGGAAGCCGACCGTGCGGTAGGCCCTCGCCGCAAAGGCTGAGCCGGATTCCCATGACCCCCCATCAAGGCGATGAGGGAACACCGCTGAGTTTTAGTGGGTATACTGCCACTCTGGCAGGGAGTCCCACATACTCCGTCTAGTCCCCCGACGAGCGGCGATGCGTAATGTCATTTCTCAGCGACATAAAAAAAAAATGGTTGGTTGGTTGGTTTGGTTGAGGTTGATATTTGCCCACTTTTAAAATTATAATAAAAAACGCACTTCCTCTCTCCATAGACATCATCATTATATTTTCTTTGCTCCTGTTTCATGTTTATTATTATATGTATATATTTATTTAGATTAGTATAATAATATACTTTATGTATGTATTTATTGTATTATAGTATTTGTCTGTCCTTCCGCTTTTTAATCCATCCAAAGGTTGTCTATAGAAGATCGCTTTTAGCGCTAAGACCGCCCATTGTGTCACCTTATGTACAGTTTCTATTTTTGTGTCTATGATTTATATGGTATACATAATAAAGAGTATTCTATTCTATTCTATTCTTGAACTTTGTAGTTCTAAGGAACTTAACCCTTCGGTAGAGGAGATACCGAGTACTCCATCATGGTAACTATAGGAATCCTGCGATAAGTCGATCGCAGGATTCTTAGGAATAGTTACCGTACCGTGTACAAAACGTGACACTTTTCGAGGTTTGGTCATATTAAGTTTTCTGTTCATCGAGTTTGGGCTCATTCGATTTGAGTACTTTAGTTCTAAATAAAAAAAATAAAATGTAAATTATCTAAAAACTAAGTAGGTACTACTTAGATAATTGACATCAGAAAGTATTTTTTTTTATTCAATCTTTTTGAAGTAAAAACTACCTAAGTAATAAAAAAGCTTGAGGAGTGAATTCTCGAAGCAAAATATTAAAGTTTACGTAAGTAGTACTTTTTAGTGTTTTTAGGGTTCTGTACCTCAAAAGGAAAAAACGGAACCCTTATAGGATCACTTTGTTATCCGTCCGTCAGTCTGACTGTCAAGATCCTTTATCTCGGGAACGTGTGTAGGTATCGATTTGAAATTAAAAACTCAGCTCATTACAAGCTTGAAGCTGTGAAAAAATCAAATACCTAAGTTAACGTAAGAAAAAGATACGGCCGTTTATGCCGTAAAAAATGTATATTTCGTCACTCTCAAGGGAATCAAAATTTATAGGGTACTTCCCGTTGACCTAGAATCATGAAATTTGGTAAGAAGCAAGATCATGTAGCACAAGTAAAGGACAAAATCCGAAAACCGTAAATTTGCAGGTACGTTAAAAAAATCCCGTGATAAACTATTTACATACACAAAGTACAGAACCCTCGGTGCGCGAGTCCGAGTCACACTTGACCGGTTTTTGATCATTAAAAAGTTCTAAGCAAATACATTTTTTAATTTATTTTTATTTATTTCAACTTGATACCTCCACGCGTTCCTGAGAAAAAGGGTCTTGACAGACTCACACACTGACGAACGGACAACGAAGCTGTGCTGAACGCCCAAAGTGTGAATAACTCATTTAATACTCGAATACAAACACATATGTATAAGACTAAAGTCAACCTACTTGGGAGGCTCATCTATTAGTCAACAAGAAAAAACAAAAAAAAAAAGTTCTTCAAATTATCCTCTTCTAAATTTCCGACTAAATTAAATCTACTTTTCTCAGAATCTACTTCGGTCTTCATTGGAAACTATTATTTTATGATATTCCCAGTAAGTAACAGCAATAATTCTAACGATTAATAAATTAGGTAAACTTCTGACATCTAGAATGGTTTATCGATAAGTTGTAATTCTGAACGTATGGTCGACCGATACAACAGAACTTAGGAACTAAGTTTGTGAGTTAATATGTGGAACGCATATATAATCAGGGTATAAACGCTCTTTCAGGAGCATTCGAGCTTGTGAAAGAGGCAAAGAATCGTCTGAGGAGTAGTGCCTATAGTCATGAACAATAAATATAGAATTTTCGTATAGAGTTTAAATAATTAGGTGTCCTGAATATAGAGAGAAACTTGAAAAAGCGCCATCTGTGAGAAGGATGTGTCACTGCTGTTATAACATTGTTCAGTGGCGTGAACTCACTGAGAATCTCCTCTATTTTCAGTTTCCTCCTTTCATTGTAGTACTCGATATTACTACTAGAGGGCGCTATGATTTAGTACCGGAAAATGTGGTAGGTGGCGCTGGTTGACTGTGGACCTGTAGACGAGACTATCAAACAAATTACTATAGTTTCATATTTTAAATATATTTTTCAGTGGCATTCATATAATTAAAGGCATTTACATTAAAAACAATATCTAGTGACTAAGTGAAAGCTATAATTTGGATAAGCTTCTGGATATGGCCAATATCAACCAGAGGATAGGATAGGATTGTTAACCTGAGCACAAAGCAGGACTCCCCTACACCGTAACCCATAGAGTTAAAATTCGATCAGTGGACTACGATATAAATAGTTTGGCTGGAAACTTAGGCCATCAAAAAACACAAGACATAATTGTGTCTATGATTACATTGCATTCATAGTGTTGAGCGTATTGCTATGTCGAACAACATTGTCCAAAGTATTCTTAGGAACGAGTTATCTAAGCCTATTATGAGCAAAGTTATTCCGTTCCCTTGATATATTTTCTTTCTTTACTCGATCAAACGAAAATAAGTAACATAGTCGGCTCACAACAGACTCGTGCGAACAAAACAATAAACAGGAAGTTTCTATCTCCTCAAGATACAATCAATTCCTTCGGAAAAAAAAATTACACATAGAACAACAGAATTGGCGACAATCCAAACTGTAGCATCAAATTGTTCAAGCTACTCAGTCCAATGTACTAGGGTAATATAACATAGTAGCGATGATTTATGCCGACTCAACGATTTGTCGCGATACTTGAGAAGCTCTTTACTTTTTGACGTGATATCAAGGATGCTTGAGGCTTGTTTAATTTTCTGCTATCCTGGTATTTGAATGGCCTACATAAGTAGATTTTCTTTGTAGCCTTTTGTCAAGTGTTCTGAATTTGGACAAAAAGGTTTGCTGTAAAAGGTCTCTGGCTTTTTAATGTTGTTGTCAAATTATTCATCTATATACCTAGCTAATTATATAAAATTCAAATTTTTGACTGACTGATATATCAACGCACAGCCTAAACCGCTGGTCCGAAAGACATGAAATTTAGAGGATGTGTTCTTAATGAAGAGTAGGTATCCACTAAGAAAGGGTTTTTCGAAATTCCACCCCTAAGAGAGTGAATGGGGGGAAAGTGACATTTCACGCGGACGAAGTCGTGGGCAGAAGCTAGTCATACAATATTAAAATTCAATAGCTTAGATAAACTCGCTTATCAATGAAAATATGAAACTCCATGAAAATTTTACTTTTTTCTCGAAACACAATATAAATGAAACTAACAACATCAACGACATTTCAAACAACATTACTAGTAAGCACGACATCGCTAAACAAGATATAATTCAAGATAGAGCGAACCATTCGAGTATACAAGCAGTTTGCACCCGGGGCTTTGTTCAACTTGGCAGAAAATGGCCATTTACCTCACACTTTCTATGTGGTCACTGGACCGAACGCGAGTAACAAAGGAAATCTTTGTCACGGACTAAAGACTTTGAGAAAAACTACATCTATGCGAGTGTATGATTAGGGATATTCTTTGGTGTGTAAGCTGGTTTTGTTCAAGATTTGGGTCAGTGGATTTAGGCATAATAATGTTTTTACTGGATTCTGAGACATGCTATGGAATTCCGTGTCTTGTTATCTAGACTATAACGGTATTAGTTGTCTAAATGTGCATACACATGAGCGATACGCGTCTTCTTTTTTGTTACTAATGTTGGACTATACCTAGTTATCGATTTTGTTCAATATCAGCTGTTGGGAGTGTATAGGATACTTAGAAACTAATTCGTTTTCATCAACATACATGGTCACATCTTTGGCCACGGGTCATTTATTAAACACCTATTTGTCATAGGAATAACAGACAGTCCGCTGTGCAGGGCCTGCATGGAGGACGACGAGACATCGGCACATGTGCTTCTAAACTGCCCGGTGGTCGCCATGTACAGGGCAAAGTACTTCGGTAACCCAGGTACCCTACGTGAGACGGTCAGTAACATCAAGGCGTTGCTGGCCTTCCTTGAGGAGCTGGGGTGGATCGAATAACCGATTTTCCCACCCGTACGCAAAATACGCGCATTGACGTGGAGTTGCGGACACCAGCCTGTATTAGGTACCTATTACATAATTATGGTCACATCTTTACCCAATAATATTCTTTCAGTAAAGTCAGACGGACTAATAACTAGGTAAAGTTGGAGCTACGGTCTCTGCAATGTAGTTGCTAGTAGGTGTATGAGATTGGGCAAGAATCTAGCTTACTGTCTTGGTTGAAAGACATTTTTGCAGCCGTAGGCTACTTTGATTTGATTGGGATGATTAATTCAAAGCTGAAAGAATCCGTTTCGTTCGTTTTTCCGTTTCGTTTCGTTTCGTTTAAGCAACGTTTATGAATAAAGGAAGAAACCATATATTTTTGACGTGTAAACGTCACTGAACTTTAATCATCCATACTACTCGTAATATTATAAATTCGAAAGTAACTCGGTCTGTCTGTATGTTACCTTTTCACGAATAAACCACTGAACGGATTTCAATAAAATTTGGCAGAGAGATAGATTGTATCCCGGGGAAGGACATAGGATAGTTTTTAATCGACATACCTCGCGGGCGAAGCCGCAGGCGGAAGCTAGTCATTTATAAATAAACCCGTAAAGTCTTGTCAGCATTTTTCTCAAGTGTTATTTATATACGTGTCGCCAACACAAAATATGTCACGTCCTCCAATAAACTTCCCAAACAAATATCCGAGAAATTTCGTCGCCTCAAGAAACAAAACCCCATATTATCGAAGGACTTATTCAGTTATAAATTCCGTTATAACTTGAACCGGCTGAAATTTTGTTATAAACTTGGTATAGGTTTGGGAACAAACTTATATTGCTATCGGTTCACGTGTTCCCGCCTTCGGAACATGGACCATCTCAATTTGGATTCTGTTTGCACTTTGCAGACTAGTAGGTACCTACTTTAGTAGTTTTACGAGCAAAAAACTTATGACGTATGGTTTGGCTGCCAGAATTGCGGCGGAGAAAGGAAGTAGTTGATATAGCATTAATTTTCCTTAGGTATCGTATACAATAAGACTTTTTGTTATTTTGATTCTTTAAGGTAGGTAAATAGTATTTAAGTAAACTAGGTATAAAATTAATTAGTAAAATTTTTGTAATTATTTCAAGACTTCTAATGTATATTGTTAAGAATTTTATAGTCCTACAATTATCACATGCCGCCTGTGATACAGGTTTATCCTAGTACAGGCATCTAACATTATTATACCTTTGTAAATAATTAGGTATAGTCTACAGTCTTTTTTGACGTTTTCGTATTATTGACTTTGGAAAAATATACTTTATTTATACAATCGAACATTTGTTTTCTTTTTTTACCGCATAAGCTAAAATTGCCAGCAGCAATGCCGGTAGTCTCTTGGGTACAATGGTACTAGTCGTCAGCGATGGAGAGGAATTTTTCGACGGCATATTTTAGTTTGATAATATTACTTTATTTCTGACTAGCAGCGCCCGCGCCCGCATAAGTGTCGAACCCGTGGGAATATCGGGATAAAAAGTATCCTATGTGTTATTCTGACAAGTGACATATAACTGTATAAAGTTTCATCAAAATCCTTTCAGTAGTTTTTGCGTGAAAGGGTAACAAACACCCATCCATCCTTACAAACTTTCGTGTTTATAATATTATTAGGATTAGAAGTTTATTCAGTGTATATATTTTATCCTCCTAAAAAAATGTCATCGAACATAACATCACGCCTGTAATCCCGTAAGGGTTAGGCAAAGGTGTACAGTCACGAGCACCAATATGTCAACACTTGGCAACTTTAAATTGCGATTTTTTCACGAAATAACGAATGCAACGTTAAAATACGACAGTTTACATATACCTATGGGTTCGAAAATACTATGTTCCTGCTAATATAAAATTTCATTCAAAAATGAAGGAGAAAATCGACTTTGAATAAAGCCAAGTGTATACACTTTTGCTCGTGACTGTACATATACCCACATTTCTTCAGTTATAGAATATTGGCATCATCCGGGAACAAATCCAGACTCTGGGGTAGCATAATCAGCCTATACTGTTCCCACTGCTGGGACACAGGCCTCTCTTCCAGAAGGAGTGGGCTGTAATCTACCACGCGGGCCCAGTGCGGGTTGGTAATGTCACATGTCTTCGAATTTTTGGTTCTAGGACATTCCGGTTTCCTCACGATGTTTTGAGAGCAGTGGTGATGAAATTAAATACACAAAGTAAAGTGCTTATCTGGGTTCGAACCTCCGACCTACAACTCGTAAGTCGCGGCCGTTACCACTGTGCCACCACTGCTTTCATTAACCATTTGAAAGACGAGAAAATTCTGCCAAGTAAGTACTTAGATATTAGGTACTCGCAGGCGTGACCTTATTCCTATTTATTATGTACACAACCATAGTTCCACGCTAGGCAGTGCCGGATTAAAACTACTTGATGCCCTAAGCAATCCACGCCTATAGGCCCTCCTATCCACCAGTCGCCTCGTATTTTCCTAAAACGTCGACGAGCGATTTGTAAAGATTGGCGCACATCTCTAGAGTGACTTTTGGGTCTTGCAATATCTTGCTGATAAACAGCCCTTGCCTTTCACGTGCTAGCAAATACTTTATCGGTGCTGTTTCTATCCCCCGAGACGTGATGCCCTAAGCAATTGCTTAATTTGCTTATGGGCTAATCTGGCACTGACGCTAGGCTCAGTCGGTGGCCAACATTATCTAACCCACTTCTAGTGGGTCAGGCAATGTTGGGTGGGTCAGACAATGTTGGTCACCGACTGTACATGGCCCTGTTAGGGCGCAGCAAGATAACTGTAGTGAGTATCCATTATCTAATATCACGTAAATTAGGAAGTTTCACAATTAAAATACTATATTAATTAAACTTATATCTAGCTTTATACGAGATAAAAAGATTATATATTAAAATTAACACACAGATATATATTTGAACTCTGTTTTAACATTTTATCTTCCATAAATTCTTGGATACTGTAGTAACATTTTTTTAAGAGCAATGCCTTTTATTGTTTTCGTGTTTCCTACCTTCGTAATAAAAAAAAAAAAAAAAGGTTCCGACGAATTGAGAACCTCCTCCTTTTTGAAGTCGGTTAAAAAAAGAGATAAAGGTATGAAGTACTTAAGGAATATTCCGAAAAGTTCGAAACCCCTCACATTTCAGGCTACACAACCATCACATCTAATTTGTCATCGTTTCGCTGTATTTGTGGCCGTAACTCCAGAGCTCTATCCATTTATCTTTGTAGGTGAAATATTTCCCTCCAATATGTAAAACGGCGTAGGCTTAGAACTGTTCAAATACAACACATCAATATTACCGAGTTTATATAGCTTTTAGGGTTCCGTAGCCGAATGGCAAAAACGGAACCCTTATGGATTCGTCATGTCTGTCTGTCTGTCCGTCCGTATGTCACAGCCACTTTTTCCGAAACTATAAGAACTACACTGTTGAAACTTGATAAGTAGATGTATTCTGTGAACCGCATTAAGATTTTCACAAAAAAATAGAAAAAAACAATAAATTATGGGGGTTCCCCATACTTAAAACTGAAGCTAATATCATTTTTTTCTAAGAGAATAATAAAACTAAAAAAAATATTATGATGTACATTATCATGTAAACTTCCACCGAAAATTGGTTTGAACGAGATCTAGTAAGTAGCTCGCCGGTGAAAATTTAAAAACATGATGGTACGGAACCCTCGGTGCGCGAGTCCGACTCGCTCTTGCCCGGTTTTTTTTGTAGACTTACCTACATGAATTATATTCGACATGTTTTGTGCCTTTTAACATTTGAACGCGTATTTTACTGTAACAAACAAAGCGAGGAAGTACCTACTTGACATAAATGAGCGCCTCGATTGAGCACCTCTTCTAGTCAAAAAGAAAATGACTGTTGAATTCCCGGAATTTCGTATACGGCCTTCTCAGACAGATTTGTTCACCATAATGCCAATGGCCTCTTGTAAGGTTAAATTGCGCAGGTTCACATACAAAGATTATGTTTTAGATTTGTAGGGTTCTGTACCCAAAGGATGCCAACGGGACCCGATTACTAAGCCGCCGCTGTTCGTCTGTCCGTCTGTCTATCAGCGGGCTGTACCCTGTAGGTACCTATCTCATGTACCGTTATAGGTAGACAATTGAAATTTTTACAGTGTGTGCATTTCTATTGCCGCTATAACCACAAATAATAAAAATTTGTTAAAAATTAAAGGGGGTCTCCAGAGAAGAAACGTGTTTTTTTTGGTACGGAACCCATCGAAGTCTGACAACCAGTCTTACCAAGTGGGATACCACTTGTTAAGACTCTAAAGACTCTGATTCTAATGACTATAACTCTCTAAATACATATTTTTTATTGTCGCGAATCATATTTTGATCAAGATATAACCTGACATTGACCTGCAAATTGAAAAAAACCGAAGAAAATTTGAATTTTGCGGTCTACCACTGCGCTTCACCTTAAGAGCCTATACTACCTCAGCTAAAATTCACTCTTTATCTCGCTCGCACGATACTGCTCGCGGACTGTGTGAAAGCGAGACAGAGTGCGGTGCTGGGCGGGAGGCAGCGCCAATAGTTTAGGTATTTGCTTTTTACGGTGAAAATAAAGGTAATTCAAAAAAACTAACTAACATAAGACCTGCTTTATAGTTAGTTCAGTTAGTATGCAAAGTTTCATGATCTAATTTGAAGTATTTTTTTAATACCAGCGGTTTATTGTTCGGTTTGGAGGTAACTTTGGATTTTTTTTCTATCGAGAAAATTTTATGGAATCGTGTTTTCGTCTAACATAAGACCTTACATTAATCCTCAACTTTAGCATATATTTATTTCAAAATTAATGCTGTGGAATTTTCGACATAACGGAGGATCATGCTAAGCCATTTGAGGTAGTATAGGCTCTTAAGTTAATATATTCATCGTATATTTTAGCTCTGTTATTTTAAAAATAACCTTTTCTTTTTTACTGCGCCATTTCACTTAGCGTAGCACTTTAACTTAGACATAAAAATCACGCTTAGGTATATAATAATTTTTGCTTAGGTATTTACTTTAATATTTATTACAACCGTCTGAGCCCTGTGGTGACGAATATGGGTCTACATAGTATATTATATGATTGTAGAATCACACTAATATTATAAAGGCGAAAGTTTGTGAGTGGTGGGTGTGTTTATATGTTTGTTACTTCTTAACGCTCAAACGGCTGGACCAATGTAGATAAAATTTTGTATGGAGGTAGCTGACACCCTATAGGCTACTTTTTGCCATATTCCCACGGAATCGAAACATGCGGGTGAAACCGCGGGGCGCAGCTAATACGAATATAAATGTAGGGAACAGCTAATTTTTTTTTCGCGATCTCAGGTTTTGTCCCATGGTAAAAGTTGTTCATAATGATAAGTACAATGACCTCGGGCCCCTCATAATTAGGTACCTATCCAATGTTTAATATGTTTTGTAGTTAAACCAGATTGTAGACAGTTCAATTAATTCCTATCGATGTACCGGATGTACCTATCCATACTTATTCCAACTTAATCCATACTAATATTATAAATTCGAAAGTAACTCTGTCTGTCTGTCGGTCTGTATGTTATCTTTTCACGCCTAAACCACTAAACGGATTTCGACAAAATTTGGCAGAGAGATAGATTGTATACCGGAGAAGGACATAGGACAGTTTTTAGCCCGATATTACCACGGGATCGACACTTATGCTGGTGAAACCGCGGGGCGCTGCTAGTATCTCTACGAAGTCATCAAATAAAATAGAATTGACATTTATTTTGTACTGGGTAATACATAATAGATGTTATAATATATTAAAGCTCAGCCATATTCCACCATTCGGCATGCAACATTTATATTACATGCTAGCTGACCCGGCGAACTTCGAACCGCCTCAGATTTAAATAATGTGACAAAATTCAAAAACTAAAAATTTGCAGAAAAAAAAAAACAAATACGGCTATTGTCTATGTCTCGCTGCTCAGTCATCAGTGCGGTTAGCACGTAACGTTATTACCTCCGTATTGTTTAATTTCTGAACGCACCCTGTTTGACAACTAAGAACAGTTTGTATGGTATAATAAAATTGTTGCTTTAAACTATTTTCCTCACAACTTCTTCATATTTTCTCACCTTTTAAGCTTTCCTTGGACTTCTATACAAATATTTCAAAACCAGAATTAGCCAAATCGTTCCAGCAGTTTTCGAGTTTTAGTGAGACTAACAAACGTCATTTCATTTTTACATTCACTTATGTTGAACTTAAAAAATAAAAAAAAATGAAACTTTTACTACCTTTGTCCCCTAATACTGCATTGCATCAGTAGCTGAAGCTGTAGGTACATGTAAAATAAACCATATCTACAATTTAGACATCTAGGCCTACTATTTAGACATGAGACTTCGTACTATAAGACAAATTGAGCTGACAATACCAGTAGCTGGTCCCGGCGGATACTGGATGTTCGAGGTCGCGGGTCGATACAGCTAGCCCGGGGAAGCGCCACAGTACAAAGTAGGTCTTTAGGTACTCTGTCACAAGTTATGATTGCATGCTCTAGAGTGTTTCGTCTAGATTAGGCGTTTGGGAGGAAAAGGTGTTGGGAGAGACTGAGGTGTTTTTTTTTGTTGTAAATTATTCTGGGGTTCATGTATGAAAGTTAATCAATTTTAAGTGCGGTTTGTATGAGAATTATCTGAATATAATTTCTTTGTATTCCTGTCAATCATTGACTGATACTGCATGATGTTATTTGTGTTTGGATTTTAATTTGTATTTAGTGAGACGTCTTTCAACCGCGCCTTTAAATCAGTGTTCTTACCAATGATATTATAAGCACCTTTTTACACTTATAATATCATTGGTTCTTACTCTCTCTTTTTTATTTATTCTTACTCTCTTTATTATTAGTTGATATTAAGTAGGTATGTCATAGCTAACACAAAATAAATATTAAAATATCTGTCATCTAATGACCAATATTTTATCATTTTTTATTGCAAAAAAATCTATTGACTACTTTGGCTAGAAAATATTGACTAGAGATGCGAGACATTTATTTTTATTCCAACTGATGCAATTTCCATTAGTACGAATATCAACTTTAAGGTAGTATAAATTAAGTTGATTTCAGATTGATTAGTACTATTGAAAAATTAATAAAAACAGTCTGAAATTGTAGCGCAAACTGAACTTTATGAGTGGATTTTAATTTTTTTACAAAAACGCATATTTGTTTACCATGTTTGGAAATTAATAGCAAACGCAGTTTACATTCCGATAAGCATCATCTTATTTACAAAACTGAACGTAAACAAAAGTGCCTACCTACATCAGCTGTTTTTTATGCCCACTTCATGTAAATTATTGTGAACATCCCTATCAATACTGTAGTAACTCGTGGGACACCACCACTGCGTGTCAATGACCTGCCCTACCCTACGTGACATTACATTGCCGCCTGTCGCACAAAGACAAAATTTGAAATCCTTATCGTTACTACTGTATACAATACACCAAGCTAAGCTTTACAAATAGGCATATATTTCGACCATTTTATTTATGAGTTTTCGACCTAAATTTTAGTCATTTTATGGTTGAAAATAACATACAATTTGATGTGACCTTTAACATCACTTTTTCCTCATTCAATCTCTCCACCGTGCAACGTTCACACAAAATGTTATTATATTTATGATTCCTTTCTAACCTACGTCAATTTTCATTTGTCAGAAATCAAAAATAGGTACTGCCTGTCTCTTTCCGGTAAATAAATGATGTTGGAAATAATATGTCCTTTACGAATTCGCAACTTCCTTTTTATAAGTTTTTTCGTAGAACTTAATATATAGTAATAAAAATATAAGTAAGCGTTCCGTACATGTAGGCATTTAATATTACAATGATAAACGTTTATCGATGACCTTGTGAAGGCCGCAGGAATCCGCTGGATGTGGGAAGCATAGACCGGTCGATGTGGCAACGCTTGCGGAAGAACTATGCCCAGCAGTGGACGTCTGTTGGCTGAAATAATGTACCGTTTAAAAGCTATTTTGATTGGTAGAAAGTGGGTGCTTGGTTCTATTTATATTCATATCATTATCCTCTGTAACTGGGTTGTGGGGGTCAGATAGGCAGTCGCTACATGTAAAATACTGGTATTCAGCTGCATCCGGTTAGACTGGAAGCCGACCCCAACATAGTTGGGAAAAGGCTAGGCAGATGATGATAATGATGATCATTATCCTCTGTTCGACCTAATGTCTATTCAAATTAATGTTGGCAATTGATATTCTTTCAAGTTAAACAAATATCAACTTCTTTCATATATACAATACTTCATATACTGATTTACATCCGTCACCTCACACACCAGGTCCAGTTGAAAACCAGCGTCAGGCACCAGTTGTCTGGCATTTTTGTTGAACTGGGCCTTTTTGGCGCAGCCATGAGGCACACATTCCTGCTAATTTCTTACATCGGACTTTGCACTTTTTATTTTTATCTCTTTTTGTTTTTATCTAATGTACCTACGATTATTATGTGACTATCTGGTGTATTGTGTGTCTTTTAGTCTGTGCTAAATAAATGTATTTTCTTTCTTTCTAACTTTATTTCAATGGTAACTAGGTAAGTTGATTTCAGAGTGACTAGCACTATTGAAAAAGTTTTAATTTTTGTTGAAGTTGTAGCGTAAACTGAACTTTATTGGTTTTTTCCATTAATTCATATCTGTTTACATTTTTCCATTTCGTCATTCTAGTGTTCTATTTCGAAATCTGCTCACATCAATGTGTGGTTTTTACTAGCAAAGAATGAACAATGCAGTTTCTGCAGATTGAATCGCAAGAACAGAGAGACCTATGCTTAACAGTGATTGAAACCAGGCTGTGAACGATGACGATGATGAAGGCCCCCATATAATCGGGATTTCATTACTCAATGTGGCCATTGGACGATGGATTTCTAAAAATGCAGTGAAAATTGATTAAAATTACCACAAGTAAACGTTTTCGCTGTGATTGTGGTCCAAAGCGACGCGGGTGGGTGATAGAGAGAGTAAACCCCGATCACGAACGGATACGGACGTACACCAGCGATCGTCCGCGACTCTCGGTCGCGAAGCCATTTTTATATTTTGTACACAGTGTGTTTCACTTATTGTATCTTTATGTTAAAATGCTCATTGAAAGATTATTTAAAGAAGTGACTTTAAACTGGCAAGCAAATACAGATCATTTCTCGATTTATCCGACATTCCTCAGTTACCTGTCCTCAAACTACATCCATAATCTCGTTTGGCATGGCATTAGGAACTTTCCGGTTCTAGAATATTCCGGAGCAGCTTAAGCGGTAATCGCGTTAACTATAGCCAGGCTCACTGCTGACATTATCCCGAATATCAGCTTAACGCACTGCCAATATGCTTAGAAGTCGAAAACGGATAATGCAATTAAGAGTGAACATCAGTTAATAGATTTTGTACACATTGTGCGCTCTTATATTTCTGTCGTGACGATATTATCGTGGAGGTCCACGTCACGGCATCACGATAACACAGGGAAACTTGATGATCATAATGTATGCGCCAGTGAGCGGAGTTAGCGTAGCTAAATTTTGGGCCAAAGATCTTTGAACTTTTTACCCTCAATACGCTAAGAAGAAGGGAATGAAAATGTATGGAAATATATGGAGACGCTTTTCCATCAACGATAACGTTATGTAGAACGTGCACGTGTTTCCATACATTTAGTGGTTGTGGACATGGACGTCCACGATAAGATAAGATATTATCGTCACTTTAGAAATGATAAAAGCGCACATTTGCTGTTTGAAACGGTGACAAGACCTCACCTCGCGGTAAGCCATCCCGGCTTACCTTGTGGTGAAGTTCTCATATTGGAAAACGTTTCAATAGTACGTGTCGTGTAATTTACTTATGGTTTTAAATAGAATTCCACCAGTAGGTACTAACGAATACTAAAACAGTGGCGAAGGTTCCATACAACTCGATTCCTACCGGCTTCCCTTTGAAAAATAGCACAGTCAGTATTCTATAGACAAATAATGTAATCATATTAAAGATATCTACTCCGGTTTGCCTCTTACAAAAATTGACCCTTCGCTACTGCTATATAGTGAAGGTTACAGTTTTGTGTGGTAACTTATATATATAGATCTTAGTAAGATTGAATGAGTTGAGTTATAGGTAGGTAGTCTTTTCTTTTTCGGGGGAATCCTTCAAAAGGCTCCCAGGCTCTGGGGATAAGATCGGTCACTGTGTAATTTCTCCCTCATTAAAATCACGCGATGGTCACCATCTGCACATGGAAAGTGGCATTATTAGCTCTCAAAAGTTCCGAAACCCCCTCTGTGCAACGCATATTAGGGCACATCCCTGGAGAGACTGTAAAGGGGTCTCACCGATGAGTTGAATACCTAGTTTATTACATACCATGTCGTATCATATCAGGTAGATATGATTGTAGGGATAAAGAGTGTAAGAAAATCAATATAAACAATTTTCTCAACAAGAGTATAAGTAGGTACAGTAAAAACCTATTGTAGTTCATTATTATATACAACATACATTTTGAGGGGCCCGTGGATAAATAATAACAACCGTACAGGTCGTATGCTTGCCGCGGTTGGTCTGTGGATGGGTGCCCATCTTTACGTACCGTAACCCCTCCGTGCGTCGGAAAACACGTTAAGCCGTTGGTCCCGGCTGTCATTCATGGATCTTTGACAGTCGTTACGGGTAGTCAGAAGCCCGAAAGTCTGACAACCAGTCTCACCAAGGGGTATCGTATTACCCAGTAACTGGGTTGTGGAGGTCAGATAGGCAGTCGCTCCATGTAAAATACTGGTATTCAGCTGCATCCGGTTAGACTGGAAGCCGACCCCAACATTGTTGGGAAAAGGCCACGCAGATGATGATGATACAACATACAACTGATGTGTATGTAATTAATCAATTACGCCAAACCCACAAGCGCAACAAATCTGCATAACGTATTCAACAATTTATTGAAATCACGAACTGAAACGTTCTAGATCCTCCTGGCCTACCATCCCAGATTAATATGCAACATTTTGCATATTCTATTCTACTATCCAAACGAGCAAAAACTATAAAGGCAATAAATTAAAAGCGGCTAAGTGAGAGCCGCGCACGAAGGATTCCGTACCATCGTACAATATTTAACACAACATAATTTTTTTTTAAAGCCGGAAAAACACGTTTGTATATGGGATCTGGAGTGGAGACCACGTATCGGCAAGCGTAGTGTGGGACGCCCCCAGCTAGATGGACGGACTAGACGCGGAAGGCGGAGGACAGGGTGTTGTGGCGCAGCCTCGGAGAGGCCTATGTCCAGCAGTGGACCCCTTAAATATAAAACTACATTTTATTTGTATTATTTTTGTTATAGCAGCCTAGTACACATTCTAAAAATTTCATGTGTCTACGGTTCAAAAGATACAACCCTGTGACAGACGGACGGACAGCGGAGCCTTAGTGATAGTGGTCCCGTTGGCAGCCTCTGGGTACGGAACCCTAAAGATGTTTATGCAAAACTGCAATACAACAATTTCTCGATAAAATGGGATAATAAAATAAAAGCGAAGCGCATACAGTCAGTATGCGCTCAGCTTTTATTTTATCATCCCGTGCAATCTGACGAGAGCAAACTAAGTTGTCGAGAACCTATGAATAAATTTGACTGGTTTCCTTTAAGCTGATTCCGCCATGCATTTCAAGATGTGCCGATAATCTGCTTAGGAGTCAAGTATGTGCGGATGCTGGGTTGTTTTATGCAAGAGGTGAATGATGGTTTATTCCGGTCTGATCCCTGAACCCCCCCTCCACCCCCCCCCCCTTCCTCGATCCCCTGCTAGTTCGTCTTCTGTTTTAAACATGCAGTGGGTTTCTTTTGATTGCCATAGGTTTATGCTTTGACTATATAGACCCACGACCTGTTTTGATTAAAATAGAATGTCTGTGTATGCCCCAATTCAGTTTTGTGTGGAGGGATTCAGATTAACCAGATTTAAACTAATAATTGATCATTTTAATACTCAATTTAAACTAAATCAACCGCCAATCGATCAAACCATGATTAGACAGAATTCGGGAAGCTCGTGATTAAAATGGAATTGATAGGAACCACAACTAATTAATCAATCCCCTAAAACTATTGTGGTTACATCCAAATGATTACAGCAGTCTATCATCACGCCCGTATCCGTTAACCTTTTTTTTGTTGTTTGGTCAACGAAATCTCCAAACCTCTGGTTGCGTGACCAAAGAGCTGGCTTTTACCTTAGCCAGAGGCTAAGCATTACCATACAACGTGGCAATGCCGCTAGTTTCTTGGGTACATTACCGTTCGACTGCGATGCAGACGAATTTTTTGACTCCATATTTAAGTTTTTTAATAGTTTTAGTATTTTTAGTTAGATTAGGATATTATATTTTACTTATAATAGTTTGTTAGTTAATTTTATAGTTTAAGAAGTTTATCCGGTGTAAATTACCCTCTTTAATAAATAATTCATGGACCTACCTTTTTAAATCAAAACTCATGAATAGGTACCGAAAAATAGACCACGAAATCAACCCTTCATATTTCGAAAAACCTCACACGTTTAAAACCGATTAGCCACAAAAAGGGTAATAAGAAAGCGTCAGAAAGATTGATGCCAAAGGTTCGCCGAAGGTTTTTCTAAAGCACCCCGCACGTTAAGGGTTAATAATGACGGCTCTTCAGAAGGCCCCACGTAATACTGAGGTAACACTGAAAAATGACCTGATAATATTTTACCTGGAGACTGTTTTCGTAAGATCTGCGTAAATGAAATGATGGAGGGAGGAAGTAGTCCACTTAATTTAAGGATGAGGGTCATGAACCAGCTGAATACAGAGGTGCAATCAAGGGGGCACTGCCACCCTGATTACACTTTTCCATGAAACAGGTATTTTTTTTTTCAGAATCATGTGCCGTATTCATGGTCACAGTTTGCGCGTCGATGTCCCAGCCACCCTGTATCATCATTATTTCAGCCGAAAGACGTCCACTGCTGGACATAGGCCTCCCCCAAGCACCTCCACTTTGACCGGTTCTGTGCTTCTTGCATCCAACGGGTTCCTGCGGCCTTCACAAGGTCGTCGGACCACCTTGTGGGAGGCCTTCCAACGCTACGTCGCTACGTCGTACCGGAAGACGTAGCACCCTGTATACTAATACTATAAAGAGGTAAACTTTGTGAGTCTGTATGTAGGGGAAAATCTTCGGAACTGATGATCCATTTCCAAAAATTCTGTCACTAATGGAAACCTACAGTATTGCCGAGTATCACAGGATATAAATTTTACTAGCAGTGCCCCGCGGTTTCACCCGCATAAGTGTCGATCCCGTGGGAATATCGGCATAAAAACTTAATCCAGGGTGTCAGCTACCTACAGTCCTACATACAAAATTTTATCAAAATTGGTCCAGCCGTTTGAGCGTGAAGAAGTAACAAACATATAAACACACCCCCCACACACACACTCACAAACTTTCGCCTTTAGTGTGATGTCAAAGAAATTTCATGGGAACGAAGTCGTGGGGCAAAAGCTATCATGCATAAGTAACTAAGAGCACTCATTCATTATGGGTTTATAAGTACACAAATCAAGTTACAATAACGCATTTATTACTAAACAAAGTATAGATATGTACAAATAGAAATAACTAAGCATTTAAAAATACAATTCTTTTTTCACGAATATCGTGATATATCTGCAAAAAGTAAAGTTTTTCGAAGTTCACTTCGTTTTAATCACATATTCTATGGGCCAAAAGAGGAGGCAAGGTATGCAACATAAAGTTAAAGCATAAAATGCTGGCACGTAGTCTTGGTACACGTCTTTCAGTAAACCTGGAAACAAAAACGATAAAGTTAGCTGAAATAAAACTTCAAAATGATCTGGCGAATAACATTTGGTAATCTGTTATCAAACGCTTTTTTTTTTTTTTTTTGCGGATTGGAAATCATCAAAACCCCTCCCGCTCTGGGTGGAGCGGAAGGGAGTGTCAGACTCTTACTGACTAAAACCCACCCGTGTTCCTTCCTTAGCCCTTTATGTTCCGGGCCAGCGGTAACCCTTTCGGACAATCCCGCTGACCCGGCAGGCTTCGGCCCTATAGGGCCCCTCCTCGATGCTGACATCTCTTTGAGGCGCGCGTGGAACACGTACGCGCCGTCCGGCACGGGCCTGGTCCTGATCGGACGGTGAGCTACCCATTACTCTCCGCCCGCAGGCCCGCGCCTACGGTGGCCGGGAGTCGTCGCGCGGCTCTCGACGCCCGGAGCGTCTCCCGCGGCGGCTGGGACGGGAGGCTCTCTCCCTGAGCCGTCCCGCCACCTCCTCCGCTAAGTTAAGTTAATCGTATCAAATCCCATTGGTGAAGGATTTTTCAGTATTTTTTTTTGTCTGTGCTAAAATACCAATCAATCCAATCCAAATCCAATCCCAATCTCTTTGATTATACCTAGATAGTGCAGCGAAAAAAAGAAAAACACGGACTGTCTTCGCCATATTATAATTCATAATGTTTCCTTTTATGATTCTGCGAAAGTGGCCTTTTTAAGCCCCCAGATCAGGCAGTCGCTCTAAGTAAAATAGTGGTATTCAGCTGCATCCTTGAGACTGGAGACCGACCCTAACTTAGTTGGGTAAAGAATAGGCAGATGATGAATGTTGTTGTTGTAATTTTGCGTTAGTCATTCAAAGATAAGATTTCCTGTTTTCCTAGCCTAGATAATTTATTTATTGATGGGTTATAAAATAATTATCCTATTCTTATCTTAATCTTACGGCTTTAAACTTATTATGCACACTATTCAGAAAAGATGCCTGCAATGTTATAGGTAGATGTGATGCGATGTGTTGCGATGTTGTGTTTGTTGTTGGTGTTGGGAAAGGTATCACTAAAGGTTTTTACAAACAGGCGCGACACGCGATGTAATCGCGCGCGACACAAAGGCACCGCTCATTGCGTGACTTTCGGTGCATTTGTATCGCGCGCCATTTTATCGCGTGTGGCGCGTGTTTAAAGGAGCCTTAGCACAAGTTATTAAATTAGAATAACGGTAGATGAGATGGAAGTCAATTAACAAATAAAAGATATCATCAAACATGATATCATTTTATATACCTGTTGTTTTATCTTGGTATGGAAAATTTTAAACTACGTAGATTAGGTTTCACAATGATACTTTTGTACTTACTCGCACTCATCAGCTTCCAGTCTGCCTATTTAACCTCCACAACCCAACTACTGAGTAATACGATACCCCTTTGTAAGACTGGTTGTCAGATTTTTGGGCTTCTGACGACCCGTAACAACTGTCAAAGATCCACGGATGACAGCCGGGATCAACGGTTAAAGGTCACAGAACACATATCAACTCGGAAAGGGATCGTAAGTTACGATCCCTTTCCGTCTCTCCGTACCCGAGCTTACGTCTCTTCATCCACCCTTGCCCTCTCACTCGGTCGGCGAGCCGTAAGCGCCACGGAATAGATATTTATCTATTCCGTGGTAAGCGCGGCGTCGCCTAGCCGCCGTAGCCGAGTCGACGTATCGGAGCTTCGGATCCGCTTTGGTTACCTGCTTACGCTAGGTTGACGCCTGTTTGACGGCGAGGTGAAAGGCGATACGGTGCCGATCCCTTTCCGATTTGATACGTGTGCCTGTAACGCACCGCACCGCGGTTCGTGAGCTTCTCCCGAGGCGAGGCGAATATGTTACGATTCCCATTAATTTGCGTTGCAGTAGGGAGTTTCATACAAAGAATACTGAATGGTTCGAGTCGATATAGTGACGATCCTTTCGATCGTCATCGTTAACGTGCTTTTCGAGGCAGGGAAGTCTTTTGGTATGTAAAGATGGTCACCTATCCACGGACCAACCGCGGCAAGCGTAGCTGACCTAAACGATCAACCCGTGCGGCTGTTATAACTTAGCCACGAGCCCGTCCTTACTCGATATCCGTGTTACTCGCACTGTCATCACTTTATGCTGTGGAGAATAAGGACAGTCTTGACTCTGGTCGTCACTGTTATAGAGACCACGGAACATGGAGACGCGGCCACTGATGCAGATGGATTTCCATACAATACAAATCAAGCGTGTTAGTGCGCGTCACCCTTTCCTCATAGAAACTGACGACCCGTAACAATTATGAAAATACCTGTGACAACCAAATTTCCGCTCACCGCTCATTGCACAAACACGATTATTATTAGTACTGGCGTCTATGGGCAAGTCTATGCTCTGTGATACTGACTCTCACTCTATGAAAACCCAAAGACAGCTGATATTTCTACTACACATAAAATCGGTCTTGGCTGTGGTGTGTAATATCCGTACTATTACACCATTTCCCCCTTTTCGAAACTACTAAAATGATTAATAAAAAATCCGGACAAGTGCAAGTCGGGCTCGCGCACCGAGGGTTCCGTACTTTGTAGGTAATGTAAATAGTTTATCACGGGATTTTTTTGTAATGTTACCTACTACAAGTTTACAGTTTTCAGAGTGTTTCCTCTACTTGTGATAGATGACATTGATTCTTGTCAAATTTCATGATTCTAGGTCAACGGAAAGTACCCGGTTTTGCCCTTGCGAGTGTCAAAATATGCGGTTTAAACGGAAAATAAACGCCCATATCTTTTGATTTCGTTGACTTAGAAGTTTCATTTGTTCACTGGTTCAAGGGAATGCAGCCAGCAGTAGATGAGTATTTGATAATAATTTCAACTTGATAACTCTACGCGTTCCTGAGAAAAAGGATCTTGACAGACGGACAGACAGGTGGACAACGCAGTGATCTTATTAGGGTTCCGTTTTTCCTTTGAGGTACGGAAACCTAAAAATAAAAAGAAATACACGATCAAAGCAGTACCTACTCGTGAACACTTCACCTATACTACACAGGGTGTTTTTACAGAATAGCGCTGCTTTTCAGGAAAACGACCCTTTTAACAACGTTTTCCTTTACAGCTTTTACCTAGAAACTACACGTAAAACGGTAGCTACTAACAGGGAATAATTAAGTCGAAAGCGGGTCCTTTGCCTGGCGTGATCAATTCTGGGATGCGTTGCTTTGAGCACCGTTCACGTAATTACTCTACCTCCACACAACCGTATCGTTTTGGTAAGCGGGATTGTCCAAAAGGGTTACCGCTGGCCCGGAACATAAAGGGCTAAGGAAGGAACACGGGTGGGTTTTAGTCAGTAAGAGTCTGACACTCCCTTCCGCTCCACCCAGAGCGGGAGGGGTCATTTGATGATTACAAGTCGTCACTAAATACTCAACGAAATTAAAACAAATCGTTCTATAAATTGCTGTCAATTGTTTGACAGTAAAAGAACGATGATTAGAGTTTAGCTCTGAATTGAATGAGATTTTTGATGCAAGCGGACCTAAAGGTAAATATATTGATTTTCAACAACTCTAAGTAATTAAAAGACTCCATTCGTCTAACGTTGTTCAGTTGTTTTACATAACGGAGTTGTTTTGTAAAACAACTAAGTAGCAGTTTTGTATGACAGCGGATTCTACAGTCCATCTGCGACAAAGCTACAAGATTCTGCACTTTCGCAACTCTTAATTACTGGATTTAGCCATCCTGCTTCTTACGGACGCTATCTATTTGTCTACAAGACTGATTTGTTAATCAACTAGGTCAATTAAGTGACACAGTGTGTAGTATGAACAGATCACAGAAACGTCGCGCCGGCAGCAGCGTCAAGATCGTTGAGCTTGAGCGTATGCATGCGTGCGCATCTTCTGTCATGGACTACCTTCAAAGGCGTCCGCGTCGGTTTCAATACGTCATTAGTGTCGTAGTGCGAGTAAAATGGTGACACTTTCTTGAACAAGTTGATAATGCCGCCTTACGGCATCTCCATGCCCTGGTCGGGGCTTTGTGGTAAACAAAATGGCTGTAATCAGATAAAGAAAATAATATCTTACCTATAAGTGGAGAAAAAGTAACGTTAACAGTGCCAGTAGCTAGCATGGCGAGTGCGTATGCTCCCGGGAAGTCCTCATGAGGCACGTAGTTCGAGATCAGCAAGGGACTGGCCACATGGAGCCAAGCCCTAAGGACGCCCAGCGCTCCTGTCACTGTCGCCATCCATACAAATCGGGTGATTTGTAACATTACTGAAAGAGAAAAAATCACATTGATATTACGAGTATAAAGGCGAAAGTTTGTGTGTGTTTATATGTTTGTTACTTCTTCACGGTCAAACGGCTGGACCAATTTTGATAAAATTTTGTATGGAGGTAGCTGACACCCTGGACTAACATATAGGGTACTTTTTATCCTGATATTCCCACGGGATCGAAATTTAAATAATATTTAATTCGAAACCGCAGGGCGCAGATAGTAGATAATAAACAAATAAATAATAACCAAGAGGGCTGGTCTATTTTTAGGTCAAATAATCATTTCTATGCGACGTGGCAACGCGGCCAGCCTTTTGGGCACTTGAACCTCTGACAGCGATGAGGACGAAATTTTTTGAACCAATGAGCTCGTCCTCCCTTTTCTTTCCTTTATATACGTGTACATAATAAGATTTCTTAATAAACATGTAAATACAGTAAGTAAGTACCTTTTAGGTCATAATGAGTAATGAAATGGCAGACAACGTTTATTTTTTTCAAAAGCTTAATATGTGTTGTATTTTTTTAAAGAAAATGTTATGAGTTAATTTTCATTTGACGAATTAAAAAAAATATACCCAAACTGTAATGAACAAACAAGGTACCTATGTCTAACGTCTATCATTATAACAATATTGGCTTGTCTAGAAAACAAACATAATTTACACTCGAAATTAAATAGAAAACTCGTATTTAAACCTTAAACAAACATAGATATCTCAGATACCATTTATAATTCCAAAACGGCAAACAAGATAAGAAACAAATAAAAAAACAAATACATACCTAATCTGATAAGGAAGGTGAGCAGCGTTGCTGCATAGTACAATACTCTTGTGTTGATGTGGAACATACTGCTGATGAGGGCCAGGGCAAATCTTCCACCGACGTCAGCCGCGGCACAGATTGAGATACACATTGCCACTTGACCCTGAAACAGGAATATGGGAATATTTTTAAGCTTGAAATAATACCATTCATAAAAAGGTTGTGATGTGGAATAGTATTGATGTCTCCACTGAGAAAGTCTGTTTCTTTTTATCTGTGTCGAAACAATAATTTGTCCAACGACGTTGTTCTGTCCAAATTTCAATAATTCATACAAAATTCTTATAGAAAATGCACTTTCAGTTTTCCCGTAGTAAGGATGTTATTAGATGAATTTTGAAATTAACACTATTATTTTGGAGCAGTGGTGGCCCAGTTGTAACTTGCGAGTCGTAGATCGTAGGTTCGAACCCAGACAGGCGCTTTACTATTTGTGTAACGATGAAGGAAAAACATCGTGAGGAAACAAAAATTCGAAGACATGTCACATCTACTAATCCACACGGGATTACGGCCCACTACCACTCGAAGAGAGGCGGCCTGTGTCCCAGTAGTGGGAACGTCATAGGCTGATTATGTAACCACTGTGCTAAAATATCAAAGGGTAATTCTAATAAAAATAATCAAATATAAGGTAGAAATTAAATATATAACTTACCCTATCATAGCCATATTGAAATAACAGCATCGGTTGTAAGATGAAGAAAGTGAGATCGGAGAAGTTGACAAAACTGTGTCCCAAACAAATGTTGCAATAAACAGCATCTTTCAAGATCTTCAAGTTCAATATTTCCATTAACTTCTGGCTGTAAAAGAAGAAATATCAAAGTATCAATGATTAACATAAGAAAACATTGTAACTATTCCATCAATTTAGTATGAAAACTTTCAATCAAATCAATAGGAGGTCCTTATTCAATGGGAACATTACCTCTACAGTTCCCATTGCTGGGACACAGACTGAATTAAATACCTATATTTGAAAATAGCAAAGCTAACTGATTATGCAATTTTTTTATTTAGCAATTTAATTCTAGTATCTATTTATATAAAATTCAAAGTCCTGACTGACTGATATATCAAAGCACAGCCTAAACCGCAGGTCCTCGAGACATGAAATTTGGAGGGTGTGTTCTTTGTGATGAGTAGATATCCACTAAGAAAGGGTTTTTCGAAATTCCACCCCTAAGAGGGCGAATGGGGGAGGTTGAAATTTCACGCGGACGAAGTCACGGGCAGAAGATGTTTTATTATAACGTAGCTCCGCGTTATAGGTATCAAGGTGAATTTGGAGCAAATGTATTGTGTTATCATTATCAAGGTAAACTTTGTACGTACAATTGGGAGTATGCAAAATGAGAGAAATAGGTTATATGTATTTACATAGGTAGATCTAAGCAGCTTATACGTACGTAGTGCTTACGACACAGTTTTATGTACCTACCCCAAAAGTACTTTGTCTGTAAAAAATATCTATTCAAATAATCATTGTTACCTGATTTTGCCAAGAACTTGTCTGCTTCCAGACGGATCCGCTTTCTGAGAATCCTTATGTCTATCTTTTAACAAATCCTCATTTTCGTGTCGCTTCCCATTTTCTAGATCACCTGCAAATTCGAAACCACGTTTAATTTCATAAACAATTCATTCTACAAAGAATACAATTTCAAATGAAAAAATACTTGCTGTTCTTAATTTTCTTGGGGTTATGGGTTCTGTTTTCATCGCGAGCATCCCAGGAAATGTATGCAAAGACATTCCAGCCAGAATTAGTAAGGTCCCTCTAAATCCATACAAAGACATTATATTCTTCAGTAATTGAGGATACCACATCAAAATAACTCCTTGGACAGCCTTACAAATGCTCATGACAGTTGTTCTTTTCCTCAAAAAATAATGGTTCAAAGTCGAGTAGCACACAGGTACTACCATTCCGAAACCAATTCCTTGGAATACTCCGAAAGTAATTGGAAGTTGGTTGGTATTAGTTATGAATATGGTACTGAAAGATCCTGTAGATAAGAGAACTGCTCCAATAATGCCTCCAAATCTTAATGAATATCTTTTTGTTATGCTGTTGAGTATTATACCTGGAAATAGTAAAGTTAGCTAGTTAATTAAATAATAATTTAAATCTAAACCATGATTATGACAATCGATATTTCTGCTAATGCTGACCTTGCATATCTTTATTCACGACAAAACAGTTTTCTAGGCGAAGGACTATGATTCAAACAAATGGGTGAAATCCTATATCACTTCCAAACTCGGATATTTCAGATAGCTTGAACTGTGGCAATTTATATTAGGGTATATTTATTTAACTAAACAATATTAACCAAAACATGATACTTGATTAATGATCAATAGTTCCTACTTGATGTCCAAAAAATATTTAATAAATTACTAGATGCAATAAAAGATGAAACCGGCGATACGACATTTATAAATAAATTAAGCATCAATAACTTTATAAGCAATTTCTAGAAACCCACCTCCAATGGCCAACATGATGGCAAAAACTCCATGTGCTGAAGTTAACGATTTGGCAGTAGATTGTGTTTCATTAATAAAATCATTGTAAATCAGCCCGAACGAGTTGACATGTCCAATACCAGCGATCTGTAAATATTTCATAAATATAACATATCATCTAAGTTTTTTTAGAACTTAACATACTTTAACACAACATCTCGCCTGTATTCCCCAAAGGGTTACACAGAGGTGTACCTGAATGTACCTATAGTACACGAAATTTTTGCCACTTGAGTTTACATATACAGTGTGAGTCTTCATAATGTGCACATATCGAAAAGAATTTTATAGACGGAAAAAAAAAAAATTGTAGAATTTTTATCAAAATTCTTGTTCGCTGCTGTGACCCCTGTGTAAACAATCGCCCTCAATTGAGAATTATGGTTTTTTTCTAACAAAAATCTGATATTTTTTCATAAATTTTTACAATAATTGTAAAATTACTCAATAAAAGCCCCGATTACCTACTCTTTTTTATTACTTTAAATTATTCTCCATCGTATCAGATTTCTAAACGTAAAATACCATGTTTATAACTCAATCACAACATTTCCTATCAACTGTTAAAGAAAGGCCTTGCAATCACCATACTTTAGCAGGTAAAGATCCTTTTAAATATTTTTTTATTTTTTCAAATATTTTTTTCGTCGATAAAATTAAGCTATGTTTCCCTCATTTCGTTATGTGCACATTATGAAGACTCACACTGTATAGTACAGTCACGAGCACCAATATGTCAACACTTGGCAACTTTAAATTGCGATTTTTTTCACGAAATAACGAATGCAACGTTGAAATACGACACTTTACATATACCTATAGGTTCGAAAATAATATGTTCCTAATATTATAAAATTTCATTCAAAAATAAAGGAGAAAATCGCCTTTTAATAAAGCCAACTGTATACATACTTTTGCTCGTGACTGTACACCCAATTTTTGCCACCTGCGTGTGCATATAGTACACCCAATTTTTGCCACCTGCGTGTGCATATAGTACACCCAATTTTTGCCACCTGAGTGTGCATATAGTACACCCAATTTTTGCCACCTGCGTGTGCATATAGTACACCCAATTTTTGCCACCTGCGTGTGCATATAGTACACCCAATTTTTGTCACCTGCGTGTGCATATAGTACACCCAATTTTTGCCACCTGAGTGTGCATATAGTACACCCAATTTTTGCCACCTGAGTGTGCATATAGTACACCCAATTTTTGCCACCTGAGTGTGCATATAGTACACCCAATTTTTGCCACCTGCGTGTGCATATAGTACACCCAATTTTTGCCACCTGAGTGTGCATATAGTACACCCAATTTTTGCCACCTGCGTGTGCATATAGTACACCCAATTTTTGCCACCTGAGAGTACCTATAGTACACCCAATTTTTGCCACCTGGGTGTACATATAGTACACCCAATTTTTGCTACCTGAGTGTACATATAGAACACCCAATTTTTGTCAGTTACATCCCATGTAATAGGAGGCAAGCTTATTGCCATCAACCGGAATCAAAGCCAGACTCCGGGCTGCTACTGAGAAATTCCAGATGAAAAAATCCAATAACACTGCCTTTGAATCGACAACACCATCCCAAGATCTCAAGCTACGCAGTAGCGCTTTCGACCACTTCAACGTGGCAGTCAATGAATTTCATAAAAATATTATTAATATTTTATGTAATAAATTTACCATTTACCCTTTTGGCAACACCTTTAGATAATCCAAATGAGATAGGGTCTGGAAGAGATAAATTAGGTAGCCATTGTGCCATTCTATAATCCGTTATTTTACACCTGGATGAATCACGACCGAAGTGCGATCGAGATTAGAAAGGGGACTTAAATCATTTAACCCAATTTTGAGGACATTATTTTCAAACAAACCCTTGATAGACTTTGAAAAATTTGGATTCTACTGATTGTAAGCAAAATTAAATAGGTATATCTATGCCACTGCTGTTCAATATTTAATTTATAAATACAATAAAATAGTATCTAACGAAAAATGTTTGTCCGTTTGTCTGTTTGTCTGGATGAATGTTCCGGATTGGCGCAAAAACGGCTGAATGGATTTGGCTGAAATTTGGCACACAGATAGTTTATAATCTGGATTAACACGTAGGTTACTTTTAAACCCGGTACTACATTCCCGTGGGATATTTTCCGACATTCACGCGGGTGAACCCGTGGGCAAACGCTAGTTTAATGAATAAATATGATTAAACAAAGTCAACATCCATTAAAATTATTTAGATAGAACGGTTGGATTCGGTTTCACAATTTAATTACAATATTGGGAAACGAGCGTTTCTTTGTTCCATTGTTTTATATAGTGAACGGATTCGATTAATAAAATAGGTACCTACTGTTTCATAATGAGAGTTTTGATGAAAATTTACGCCACCAGTTGGCGCCACTTTGACAAGAGGTCTTCCATTTCGACAATGAACATAAAATACTTGTTTCTGCCCGCAGCTTCGTTTGCGTGAAATTTGTTGTTCCCGTCGTCATTTCGCTCGGTTCCTAAGGGTCCTGGCGTGATATTAAGTAGCCTATAGCCTTCCTCGAAAATTGGGCTATAGATTACAAAAATATTTTTTCAAATCCGACTGGTAGTTCCAGAGATTAGCGCGTTCAAACAAACAAACTCTTCAGCTTGACGTTCATCATTCATTCGTTTATCATTCAGTCACGACTAAAGAAAATATATGCTCTTTGACACTTTTGACAGGTGCCCGGACCTGACGTCTCAGTGCTGCCACCTAGTAAACACCATTTCAAAAAACAGTCATCGCACTGGCTTTAAAATGTATCGTGGTTTTATATGACAATATAAAATTACGGCGAAAAGCGTTGCACCTTAATATCCACAAAGGATTTTCATCAGTATACCAACGTTAATTATAAATGGGACGTTAGGTATTATAATGAAGTACTGTGTCGGTGGATAAGCCTTTGACAAGCAGATTTTCCTATTTTATGATAATTTTTCTATTATGTCTAAATTGTTCCTACACGTATTGCTGAATGTTTTCGTGATCTTATTTTGATTGCCTTTTACTGCTTTTAGTCTGTGCTGAATAAATGTAGGTATTTATACTGGATGTTTTTTTTTTACCGGTTTGAAATTTTTACAGGGTGTTCTACCCATGAATATGAACAACTTTCACTACCTATGGGACCAACTGCAGCTGCTTCATACATTTTGGTCAAGTCGGTATTGAACTTTTGTATTAAACAGCGGTTTTTTTTTCTTGATTTCAGAGTTGGTCCCATAGTAAAAGTTGTTCATATTTATAGGCACAACACCCTGTAAAAATTTCGAGACTGTAAAAAAATTTTCTTTCTTTCTTTTCTATTGGAGGATTTTATAAATGGAGTAGACCTCATTATACTATCCTAACTAATATTATAAATGCGAATGTAAGTTTGTTTGTTACCTTTTTACGCCTAAACCACTGAACCGATCATCCTGAAATTTTGCATATACCTACGTTGTCAGCTGTACAGAAACGGACATAATACCTTTCATCCCGAAAAAAAGTGCTGTTCCCGAGGAAAACAACAATAACGTTAATATGATAATAGATGGCGCCACGTGTCTTCCGAACGGGATCGGCACTTATGCGGGTGAAACCGAGGGGCGCTGCTAGTCTATATATATAAATAAAACAAAGTCGGGTTAGTTACACCATTTATAACTCAAGAACGGCTGGACCGATTTTTATGATCTCTGGTATGTTGGTTTAGTCTCCGCCCGAATAGCAGAATAACTATTAAAACATGGGAAAAATTCAAGGAAAAAAAAGATTATTCACTTTCTTAAACATTTAGGTGGTACGAAGTTCGCCGGGTCAGCTAGTAGTGTATAAAATTTAAAGCTAGCTTTATGAAATTATTGAACTACAAAGTTCACATCAAAGGTACCCATTGGCATTTGAAAAAGGTTATCGTTAACGACTCATGCTGTTCCTAATCACCTCAATGCCTCTTAATTAGTAACGAATTAAGAATATTATTATAAATTTTGCCCATTTCAGTTATAAGTTGTGATTTTCCAGCCTATTGCTCAGGCGTTAAATTATGAATTTGTGACCCATTTCTTCCACTGACTTCGGTAAATTGCGCGGAAAGATTAGAATTGACTTTGATATTGCAAGCGAATGAAGCCAATTTTTTTTATGAAGAGTTTTTAACGTTTGTTTTAACGTTATCGTTATTTTTAAAGTTTACACTGTATTAAACCACGAGGTCGGTGTTGGGAGTTTACCGGTAGCTCATACTAGGTTTTTTTGAGCAAATATTAAACTAGGAAGTAATACTACCTACTGTCTGCAAAATGGAAATAAGACTTATGAAAACAAAACTGGCTTGAGTAATTAAAACTTGGCTGGAGTAATTTCAAATATTCAAATTTATTTATTAACTAGCAGCGCCCCGCGGATTCACCCGTATAAGTGTCGATCCCGTGGGAATAACGAGATAAAAACTATCCTATGTCCCGGAAATCAAACTATCTGTTTACCAAATTTCATCTAAATCGGCTCAGCGGTTGATGCGCGAAGAGGTAACAGACAGACAGACACACTTTCGCAGTTATAACATTAGTATGGATAATCATATTGTACAAGAATAGATTGGATGGTGACACTTAAACTAGATAATTGCCTGTATCTCGTAGGTCGGAATGGCGACATTTTCAAAGTACACAGTAATTATTGAACATAGTAATTATTGCATGACAGGAAAACAAACTAAAGTTATACTAAACTAAAATCAAAACACATAAAATATACATTGCCACCAGCGCGCAGCGTGAGATCAAACAAAGCAAAATAAAATCATCAGAGATGAATTTAATAACAAAATAATAAGTAATAAATATCGAAACAAAACCATCATCTGCCTGCCTAGCCTTTTCCCAACTATGTTGGGGTCGGCTTCCAATCTTACCGGATGCAGCTGAATACCAGTATTTTACATGAAGCGACTGCCTACTTGACCGCCACAACCCAGTTACTGGGTAATACGATGCCCCTTGGTAAGACTGGTTGTCAGACTTTCGGGCTTCTGACTACCCGTAACGACTGTCAAAGATCCGCGAATGACAGCCGGGACCAACGGCTTAATGTGCTTTCCGAGGTACGGAGGGGTCTCGGTATGTAAAGATGGTCACCCATCCACAGACCAACCGCGGCAAGCGTAGCTTAACCTGATCGATCAACCTGTGTGGCATGTTATCAAATTTACAAATAATAAGTCCCTATGTAATGAATTCCGTAAAACCATGCTTTCATGGGAGGAATAATTACCCTAATATTATAAAGGCGAAAGTTTGTGAGTGTGTGTGTGTGTTCGTTACTTCTTCACGCTCAAACGGCTGGACCAATTTTGATAAAATTTTGTATGCAGGTAGCTGACACCCTGGATTAGCTTAGAGCCTACTTTTTATCCCGATGTTCCCACGGAATCGAAACTTATGCGGATGAAACCGTGGGCGCAGCAGTAATTAATGATTTGGTGTTAGTAAAAATAAATTATAAGGAAAATTCAGATTTAAAATCAATGTAGAAAGTTTTACTGAGAAGTATATTATAATATTCATACATAAATGTATCATCTTCATTGTAATTAATCAAAACATGGATGCATTTTACAATCACATTAATCATAACTAATAGATACATACAAACTACAATCAGTGTTTACATAATGAATAGGGTATTAGGTATAGTGTAATTAAACACTGCACAAGCAATATGTAAAATTTGATATAGGAATATGATACATTTACCCAAGGTTATTAGAGGTATATGTAGATAGATAGATAAAACGTTTATTCAGTGCAACAAAAGACACAATAAAGGTATTAAAAAACATCAAAAAAGGTGAACAAAAAAAAAAAACAGAGATGAAAAAGATAAATTGACCCATCGATCGATCGAGCGATCGGCAGCGGCGGCGACCTCTCGCGCCCGGCCCTAGTGCAAGCCATGGTCCAGGGCGAGAGGGAGTGGGAGGCAGTCACCTCCTTCTGCGAAGCAGTCATGCTAGCGAAGGAGGTGGCGGGACGGATGAGGGAGAGAGCCTCCCGTCCCAGCCGCCGCGGGAGACGCTCCGGGCGTCGGGAGCCACGGGACGACCCCCGGCCAGCCCGCGGAGAGTAATGGGTAGCTCACCGTCCGATCAGGACCAGGCCCGTGCCGTACGGCGCGTACGTGTTCCACGCGCGCCTCAAAGAGATGTCAGCATCGAGGAGGGGCCCCATAGGGCCGAAGCCTGCCGGGTCAGCGGGATTGTCCGAAAGGGTTACCGCTGGCCCGGAACATAAATGGCTAAGGAAGGAACACGGGTGGGTTTTAGTCAGTAAGAGTCTGACACTCCCTTCCGCTCCACCCAGAGCGGGAGGGGTCATTTGATGATTTCCTATCAGCAAAAAAAAAAAAAAAAAAACCTATAGACACCTAGCCCATATACATCTATAACGGTCGATCACTACTGGGCGGTGTGTGTCTCATGGTTGCACCAAATGGGAGTCCAGCTCAGCATATGCCAGGTACAATACCTGACGCTGGTATTCTGCTGCATCCCGTTAGTGACATACGGATGTCGAGAAGTCACATCTGAGTTTCAACAAAATTGTACCTGCATAGTGCGGCGCGTATATTATAAAGGTGGTAATGTAGGTATGTGTGTGTTCTTGCTATCAACGTAAATATTAAACGAGTCAGGCGCCATTTATGTCGTGGGATCGGAAGTAGTGGCAAGAAATAATGCTAGTTTTGTGTAAGAATCGCTTTTGTTTGTATACTTACGGAGGGAATTCGCGGGGTTGTGTCTAAGTAATAACAGCCTCACGGGTCGATCGATCAGGTTAAGCTACGCCTACCGTGGCTGGTCCGTGGACTATCTTTACATACCAAGACCCCTCCGTGCCTCGGAAAGCACGTAAAGCCTTTGGTCCCGGCTGTCTTTCGTGGATCTTTGACAGTCGTTACGGGTGGTTAGAAGCACGAATGTCGGACAACCAGTGTTACCAAGGGGTATTGCATTACCCAGTAACTGAGTTGTGGAGATCAGATAGGTAGTCGCTCCATGTAAAACACTGGTATTTAGCTGCATCCGGTTGGACTAGAAGCCGACCCCAACATAGTTGGGAAAAGGCTCGGCAGATGATGACTTACGGAGGGAATTCGTGGAAGAACGGCAGGGTTGAAGGAGGAAATCTATTGTTTTGCCTCAATGCGGAATTGAGAAAAATGGTGTCGATATAGTGCGTTTAGTTAAAGATGCTTTCTTCGAGGTACTTTTGGGAAAGTGTTATGGAAACTTAATAACCACAATAGGTACCTTTAGAAACACTCCAAATTGGCGCGTAAAAACACTCGGAAACAACCAGAAACAACCAGAAACTCAAGAAATGTACATACATATACTTAATAACATTTCGAAATAACTTGCATGTTATATTCTGGGTTAACAACAGAATGAGGACCCCAAAATAACAGACTAACTGAACGTGGAACTGTTTTTCTAAATAGATAGACCAAATTTAACACTCACGTGATGTCAATAACCTAATATATATGTCAGTAATATACTTGTTTATAAACAACATCATCTAAATTTGGTCTTCTTTAATAATAAACAAGTGAGTGACTCGTTCAGCGCGCGACCTTTAAAATAACCCAATTCGACGAGACAAAATAAAAACAGCTGGCAATGTAGACAAAACAAAATTTCTGGCGCCAAATACAAAAACAAAAAAAAAACTATACTTACAAAGGTTATCACAGTTCCAAAGCCAACAGCATAACCCCAGCTATTTCTATCAGCCTTCTCCTTAACTGTGTCCAACACTTGCTCCTCCTTAACTTCGTCCAAAAGGTTTTCCTCCTTAGGGAGGTTAATTTCTTTTGTGTCATCCATAACACTGAGCCACGGTATCACTGTATCGTCGGTAAGTGTCGCCAGCGGACTGGCTGTTAACTGTCGACCGGACGTGGCTGATAAACAGCTGTCGTACTGTCTAAGGGCTAGAACACATGCTCTGTTTTTTGTTGTTTGACAGTTGACAGCTGATTGTAATAGTGTGGGGCGCACATTGTGCGTGACGACGTTTTTGTCGTGCGTTTTGGCGAAGGAGGTTGTGGTTAAAGTGAAAGTCAGGGAAATTAATGTTTATTAAATCGACGACCGACATAAATTGTTCGTAAATTCAAATAACAACCGTCATTCTTTGAGACTTATATGAAATTGCTATAACACGGCACATTTGCGTAGTAGGTATGTCAATTTGATAAACAATAAATTTCCCTGACTGTAATTACTTAGTATTTTTGATGACGATTAATTTTGTTGGGCACTTTACTTAACGCTCTAAAATGGAAGCTCGCTCATTTCAATCAGCAGAAGCATTTACTTTCGAGAATCAGACGATTCTTAGATGTAAACAAGAAATTAATTACAGTTTGGAGAGACGGTATCTTTATTCTGCTGTTCAAATAACCAACTACGAAGTAGATATTGAATTCTCATTTCTGAAGCAAAATTTTTGAAATTATCGGAATGGTTTCAGATTTAAAAAACAATTACTGCAGAGTTTGATTTGGTTTTATGGTCATTTTATTTTATTTTAAAGCCCTGGAACGACGGCAAATTCAATTTCCGATAAAATATTTATTCTGTTCCAATCTACCTTTGCTTATCAATGTCTGCTAGTAAAAAGATTTTCCTTGAGTACTGTAATACCTACATGATTACTGGTACTTAAATAAAAAAAGAGGGTGTGGCTTATGACCACAGGATAGAAGTGAAAACTTATATGAGCCGAGTATACAGCGACTCAGCGCCGAGTATCTACATATACGCGATTCAGCGCCGAGTATCCACATGTACGCGATTCAGCGCCAAGTATCTACATATACGCGATTCAGCGTCGAGTATCTACATATACGCGATTCAGCGCCGAGTATCTACATGTATGCGATTCAGCGCAGAGTATCTACATATACGCGATTCAGCGCTGAGTATCTACATATACGCGATTCAGCGCCGAGTATCTACATATACGCGATTCAGCGCCGAGTATCTACTTAAACGCGATTCAGCGCCGAGTATCTACATATACGCGATTCAGCGCCGAGTATCTACATATACGCGATTCAGCGTTACCGAACGACTGGAACCGAGTCATCATCATTCTCCAGCCCTTATCCCAATTTATTTGGGGTCGGCGCAAGCGCAACATGTCTTTTTCTTCGCCATGTCAGCAGTACTAGAGCCGAGTATACCCAATTTATCGTCACAGACCCGAGCGTGCCGGTTCAGTTTCGTTCATTGTTCAGAAAAAGCGCAGTATTTCACCTCAATAAAAGAAACAATGTATTCCATGTTTTTATCCAGGCATCACGATTTCTCAGCCAAACGTCGCAATGTATTCCTTATTTCATCGGAGCTAGAATTATCAGAAATTTTAGTCGATATTCCCGACTTGTTGCATAATGTGCACTGTACCTATAATACAGGCACATCGCTCTGTGTTCGGTACGCAAATAAATGTTTCTTTGTTCAGTTATTCGCTCGTACACAATATAATTGTTTATATGTATTTATGTCAGGGTAAAGTTTATCTTATATAAAAATCTCGTGTCACAGTGTTTGTTATCGAACTCCTCCGAAACGGCTTGACCGATTTTTATGAATTTTTTTGTGTAGATTTGGTAGTCTGAGGTCGTAAGTGTTGATCCCGTGGGAATATCGGGAAAAAAGTAGCCTATATGTTAATCCAGGGTGTCAGCTACCTCCATACAAAATTTTATCAAAATTGGTCCCGCCGTTTGAGCGTGTAGAAGTAACAAACATATAATTTACATATGTTTGTTATTTATCTGTATTTTGTGGTTAAACATGCAATCTTCCTGTGACTGATAACCTCACCTAATCGCGTGATATCAATGGATATCACTTAATTGTTATGCAATCTTTTCCATACTGCTTACGATAATTCAAGATAATTTACTAACAGCAAAATTTTTGCTGTTGCCAATTGAATAATATGATTTTATTTTGATTAAGACAGGTACAGTCTCAGACCAAATAAAAATCCAAGACAAAGGGCTCTCACCAGTAAAGTGAGGCCAGTTTCATAAACATGTGTGCACATAATGAGGTGTAGTTTGATTGTAAATGTGTGCGTGTGAGCGTGTATGCACAGAGCGTAGGTGTAGTTTTTGCATGCTTCAGTGTATTGTTCGCAGCGCATAGGTAGGTCTTGACTTTCTATTTGGTCTGAGGGGAGTGACATTCATAATTTTAAAGATTTCCGGATCTGTTAACAGATATATGATTTGGGAGATAAATGTCACCTCGTAATTTCTTTACCACTTTTGACAAAGACCCAGTAAATTACAGCATATCCTGGGGCAAATATCTGTCGGTTTCAGCCGTAAAATCAGGTTTCGGTTCGAACAAAAAGTGGCTGAATCTTCGGCTCGACCAAAAGCTGAATTTTCGGCTCAACTCAAGTCCATTTTAGTAAAAATGGACTAGAGGTGGGTTTTGAGTAAAAAAATCTGATATTGTAAAATCAGCCCTTAAATCATATTATTTAATGTTACAAACCTCAGAAGATAATGTAAATTTAACTCACTTTTACTTTACTTCATAAGGTTCGGTTTCAGTTTCGGCCGAAACTAGTAGAGGAGCCGAAAATTCGGATAAGGTTAAGTTCGGTTTCGTCTGCAAATCGTGTTTCAGTCGGACACTACTTTAAAATTAAAGCATACACATATTTAGCCTACAACGTAATATAACAAAAAATATGAAAAAAAAAAAAACAAAAACATGGCATTGTAAAAAAATAACTATATTTTCTTATTTAAACAGTTTCACTATTTTTTATCGCAGTCACAAAATTCAGGAATCATGTTTCCAATACAGTCACAGGTTTATTTATTATTTAACACATTAACACACCATATATAATATTATAAAATGAACATTCTATCACTAAATAACTTTTTTTTCAAATACGTAGTAATGTTATCATTAATCACTACAAAACCGATCACAAAAGACGTATGTTTTGCTTATAACCAAAACAGTGCAGAAATGTTATATGAAATCTCATGGTTGCACAGTTTTTCATTAATGCACTATTTTTTATTTAGATATAAATTTACCAAAGAGGTTAAATCTCTCCCATTAAGTTAACATAACATAAGTTTAACATAAAATGTATGCATTAGATCAAAAATATACTGGCTGAAAAAAAAATCGGCTGAAACTGATTTGGGGAAAAATAAAAAATGGTTCTCATTTTGTTCCATTGTAAAACTTTGATACTTCATAGTTAGCAAGAAAAGTTTAAAAAAATGGAACTCCAGAAAGTATATAAACAGCTGCAAATTAAATTGTTAATAACCTTTTGCCGCAAAAGTCGCGGGATAAATACTTATTTAAAAGCTTATGAAAACTTTGTTTTCATTAACTTGAGTTCTTATTTTGAGTAGGTATATTTTATCACGGTAGGTAGATTGGTAGTTGAAAGAAAAGTAGATTACGCACCTTACTAAAGTGAGTCATTAATGCACTCGTGTCAATTTAGTGCCCTCGCACGCGCTCGGGCACCAACATAACACTCGTGCATTTATAACTCACTTTGCGCTCGATGCAACAATCTACTATATTTACTAAAAATACCATTTCAGAAATGCATTTACACGTTACTGTTAACCTGCATCATCCCACTGCTGGGCAAAAGCCTTTCCCCATAACTTCCAGCTCTTTTGATCCAGCGGAGAAATAACGTAACACACTATCAGTAGCAATGGTTTTCGTTTTGACAGTTCTACAATATACGTTGCGGTTGCGTTATTTACGTTGTTGAGCAGACAAATTTTTCGAATATATGAAGCAATGGATTAGCAATATCCTTCAAAATTATTCAGACAGATAGTGTGTTACACATTATGGGGGCTGGGCTAATGTGGACTACTGGCTTGTACTATTTATTCTGTGCTACTGGTAGTTTGTTTTTTCCAGCTCGCCCCGCGATACGTGTAGTCAACAAAACGATTTTTGACTGCAAAATTACTGCAATATTTTGCAGGAGTTCAAAAATTACAATGAAGTATTTCTTTCCTTTAGGTACCTAGTATGTGCCAAACTGTTTTGTTGTATGTATGCGTGCCCAGAAGATTGACCATCCTAAATAATTATTGGCAGTGTTCTTTTTTAATTATCCCACTCTTCAGTGGGGGCTCATTTTACCCAAAGACCTATAAAATATGGCAAGAATTTGGCAGCTTTATTCTATAAACTTAACTTAAATTATCTTCTAAATTACTTATTATGTTCTAATTTTCTAAACTCCCTTTAACATAGACGTTGTGATTTTTAAAATCAATATGCCAAAACTCTAAATCTTACAAAAATATTTACATTAAAATTCGAATTTTATCAGCAATTTTTTTGTTGTTGCTTTTAGCAACACAAAAAGACCTTTGCCCTGCAGTGGGACATTACAGGCTAATAATAATCTAAGTACAATATTTCAATTAATTAGAGGTGCTCCTGGTCCACAGGACCTGATACAAGTCAATTAATTTAAATTTAGAATCTACTAATCGACTAGGAATCCTATCAAAGGAACATCTCTAAATTACGGTGGGAGTTTCAAATCCTGCTATAAAAAGAACGAACTCGTGTTAGTACTTAAGTTTATGGCTTGACTATTCATGTCTTTAGGGCATTGGCAGAGTTCGTGTTCTTCCTATATTTGGCTATGGCTTCCGCTGCCCAGGGTACGACGCAGAAGAGGTTGCAAGCTGACAAAATGTTGAACGCTATGGCATAACTGCCTGTGTAGTCTCGGATAAAACCTGGAAAAAGGAAGAAAAATAATATATTATAAATGTCGATAGGTACCTAATCAAATAAACCTTTATTCTATGGGTTTCTAATTGAATTCAGAACATTTATTTTAAGCTCGGGGCAAACTGCGGTGAATCTCGCGCGGGATACGCGTCAAAATTCGCTCGCGTCGCGTCGTTTGTATCAACTAACTGCTCAAACAAGCGCGAATATGACCTCCTAATCATCAGCACAATCGACGCGCGCAGTCGCGTACTGCGTCCTGTGCGGGTTTCACCTCAGTGTCGCTAGAGCTTTATATTACTGGTTTTTAATTGAATTGAGAACATGTTATTTTAAACTAACAATTCAACGTTTTGTAAAACCTAAGCTAATAACAGTGACATTTTATTTAAAAGCCCATTAGTTAGTAAAAACATTCAGTTGACCAAATATAAACAAAAGAGAATCGTAAATTGAATCACATCAAAGCTACAGTTTGCCGGTGGCCGCCTCACAACGGCCGCAGTGACGACTGACATGAAAATGATGGCCGCTGCCATCATTTTCTTTACGTTTGACTTTACGGGTGTCATAAAACTCTCTATAAGAAAACACATGAACTTACTTTCATAATAATGTTTCAGTGACGTGCTGTAAATTGCGGACAATAAAGGTCATAGCACACGTATCAACTCGGAAAGGGATCGTCACCGTATCAACTCGAGCCATTCAGTATTCTTTGTATGAACTACTGCAACGCACACTAATCGGAATCTTAATGTAATCGCCTCGCCTCGGGACAAGCTCACTAACCTCGATGCGGTGCGTGGTCAACTTGCAGTTCCCGCGCTTACGGCTTGTCATCCCCACGCTTACGTCTCTCCGTACCCGAGCTTATGTCTCATCGTCCAACCCTGCCCCTATCACCCCTCCCGCGGCCTGCCTACAGCACGATCAACCAGCGGTCGGCGTGCCGTAAGCGCGTCGTCGCTTAGCCGTAGTCGAGTCGACGTATCGGAGCTGCTGATCCGCTTTGGTTACGTGCTTACGTTAGGTTGACGCCTGTTTGACGGCAAGGCGAAAGGCGATACGGTGACGATCCCTTTCTAAGTTGATATGTGTGCTATGACCTTAAGTGTCGGCCACCGCTTTTCTAGGAAACTGTAGCTTAGTAAGTATCACGTATACGTTACGGCTGCCACAAAGTAAAACCAGATACCTACTAACATCTCTCACATCAAAACTCACATCAAAGCTCAGGACGAATACATCAAACGAGTTCACAGAATTCATTGTTCCCATAAAAAGGCTTCAAACCAAATTAATTACAGGTATTTCAACAGACAACAGTACTAATGTACTGCAATAACGGTATGACGTCAAATTAATGTGTTCACAGCATTGAATATTCAGTTGAATCGTCGGATAGACACAAATTGAAGTGACAGGCGTAATAAGGACACGCACGACAGCGGATGCGAACGATATTGATTAAACAGGATTGCTGAGTCGGGTTGAGTAGTCAGCAAACGTGGTTAATGATATGCTGGTTAGGTTGAAGGGCTGATTAGAGATATTACTGTGCCACCGTGATAGATATGATGCATTTAATTTAATTCTTGGATATTACTGACATCTGGACTGGATGCGGAAGGCGGAGGACAGGGTGTTGTGGCGTAGCCTGGGAGAGGCCTATGTCCAGCGGTGGACTGCAATAGCCTGAGTTGATTGACTGACATCGTTGAAGGAAAATATTGTGAGGAAACCTAGTATTACTTCTAGTTAATATAAGTCTGGCGATGAATGTTCAACCTTCTCTTTTTGAAAGCCTTTATCGATCAGCATTGATCGGATGCTATAGGAGATGAGCGTTTCTATGGGAACCCCAGCATTTTCTTAAATTAGGCACATGAAAATCAAAATTTACGCTTTTGGTAGGAAATCAAGAATTACGTGTTTCACCGTTTTTGAAAAAACTTCCCCCAAGGGGGTAAAATTGATGAAAGGGATGATGTAAAAACTCATTGTCTTTAATATTTAAATTTTCGTTTACCTCTTTTTAAGCAATATAATGGATTGGAAATATAGTCTGTCCGTTATTATTAATTAAAAGTATCCGTTATGGCATGAAAAGATGCCGTTACGGATACTTTTTTATTCCGGTAGTAAACTCCCGTGGGATAATTTCTGATAATCATTCGGGCGAAGCCGCATGCAACAACTAGGATAGTTATGAAGTACTTAGGAGTTTGAAAAAGTCACATTGGTACCTATGGTCTGCCTCAAAAGTCTCAGAAAACACCTGTGGAAAACCTCTCAATGCCATTTTGTAATGTCATTCTTACAAATTGAGTGTTTTAATTATTTGACGGAATTCCATATTTTTTAAATCACCTAGTGTATTTGCTTTTCATAATTATGCCGATTGAGGTTCATTTTATAAAATCAATTATTTTAGTCGATGATTTTACAATTACAATAGTGAATGATATTAATCAAACAACAATAATTGTTTGAAAAAGTCTTGAGAGTTGAAATCTTCTAAATACAGATAAATGTATTACTTAATCCCTTTACTGAGTGATTGCGTAAAAATCCGAACAGGGTTTGTTTACACTTTTATCAGATACTTTTGGAACGGCCTATACTTGCTCAGATTCCAACCCAACCTCGTGCATGAGAGGCGGCCTATAACTATTGTTAATATTATGAATGAGATGAACTTACCAATCATAGGCCCGACGCTCAAACTGATGCCTCCAGCCAGCAGCATGTATAGTCCGTATGCTGGTGGGTACCTCTCTATAGGTACATGTTCAGCTACCACTATGGGCTGGGCTATATGGACCAGTGACCTCAAGGAACCCATGACACCGGTTAGGATGAGTAGTGGCATGTATGTTGTGAACTGGATGAATACTGAAAAAGATAAAAAATATAATGTAAAAAATTGAGAAAGTACGGAAATGATTTTTTGTGACGAGTTTATCTGGTTGTTGTTATTTAAAGTCAAAGTCAAATTTCAAATAGGCACATTAAAGGCATTTTTGAACGTCAAAAATTACAGTAAAATTGAATTGATTCTAGTCGCCCCTTCCAAAAGGTAGTGTTCATATGGAGAAGAATGTCGTAAAGGTCCCGTGGCTAAGTAAAAGGAGTAACTTAAGTTTTCTGACATAATATGTGCTCTTTTATATACGAAACTGAATTCTACTTACCGAATCTAAAGATTGCTGTAAATAGGGCACCGCAGAAGAACATGTAGCGGCTGTTCATCCTGAAGAATTGACCGGCGACGCCCAGGAAGAGACGCGCTGACATGTCCATCGCTCCACCCACCGCTATTATGTTCGCTATCTCAGCCTGGAAAGTCATACAGTTTTGTTAGAATATTATTAGGATTGCTGTGTATACAGTGTGAGTCTTCATAATGTGCACATAACGAAATGAGGGAAACATAGCTTAATTTTATCGACGGAAAAAATATTTGAAAAAATAAAAAAATATTCAAAAGGATCTTTACCTGCTAAAGTATGGTGATTGCAAGGCCTTTCTTTAACAGTTGATAGGAAATGTTGTGATTGAGTTATAAACATGGTATTTTTACGTTTAGAAATCTGATACGATGGAGAATGATTTAAAGTCATCAGAAGGGTAGATAATCGGGGCTTTTATTGAGTAATTTTACAATTATTGTAAAAATTGATGAAAAAATATCAGATTTTTGTTAAAAAAAAAAACCATAATTCTCAATTGAGGGGCGATTGTTTACACAGGGGTCACAGCAGCGAAAAATAATTTAAAAAATGCTACAATTTTTTTTTTGATTTTTTAAATATTTTTTCCGTCGATAAAATTAAGCTTAGTTTCTCTCATTTCAATATTTGCACATTATGAAGACTCACACTGTATAGTTGAACTGTAAAGTACTGGGGTTTTAGGTTGGTCGTTAAAGATGGCCTTGAAAATAGTGATGGCTTTTCTGCGCTTTGGAAACGAAAGAGTTAACTTTTTTATCCAAATATTAGAGTTGCAAACTTGGGCACTTAAGCCTATTTAAATCTGTGTCTATGAAACTATCGGTCTCGTCACACAAGACAGGTTTATCTTAGAGGGCTGCTTAGTTACATTTATAATTAATATTTCATTAATTTTTTTATTAAATTAACATAAAACTACTATCACGGAACAAAATACTTTAACGCGATAATTGAAATTGAATCTCAATGCATTTATTTCAAATAAACCAATTTCAGGAACTTTTGAATTGTCAAGGAGTCGATCAGTAAAAAAGATAACGCTAGTTCATTCCAAAAGCGTTCCTGTTGAGAAGAACGAATCTTTTTAAACCCCTTCAATGATAACAGTTACTGTGTAAAAGGATATAACAGCTGCATGCATTGTACTCGTAGTAAAAAAACAATTACAGGAAAAAATAACGACAGTAGTAAAATTTTGCCATTGTTACAAGCAGTATCACCCGAAAGCCGGAACAATGCACCGATGGAAGTTGTTATTGTCACTTCCTCGCATGTGTTGCCAGCCAGAAACGTTGAGTTTTAACGTACATTTTAATTGAAGTGGCAACACAGTGCTGCTTGAATTCGAAAATAGAATTGCAATGTGGTTTAAGATCAGAATTATGCATACAGGATACATATGCAGTGAACGAACATCTGCGAATCTTCCCAGGGTATTTTTAAACTCTTTGCTTTTCTTTTTTTTATATTTCAGACTCCTTTTATTTCGTCATTTTTAAAATATATTTCGAGAGCTTTTACCGCAGTTTAATACCGTATTCGCAAAAGTCACCAAGATTTATGATTTACAAACATACAAATATCTACTAAAAAAAAGTGTTTGGATAAGATAAAAGTGATCTTCTGAGGTGAAAATATTAAAGAACCTTACCTTGCTTAGATGCTTTTTGTCCAAAAATAATGGCTCTAGAGTAAAAAATGTGAGGTCGGAAAAGAAAGTTAATGCCAGTCCGAATATAATATTAACGTAAACTAAGTCCTTTAGTAAGGATAAGTCTAAGAATTCCGCTACAGTTTGCCTGTAAAAGAAATTACAACATTGTTACAAAAAAAATTAGAAAAAGTACCTAAACGTAACTAAAGTCACCCATATGAAGGACTTTTTAACTGTTGTAATACAAGTCTTCGTTATTAATAAAAAAAGGAAAAATCAACCAAGTGGGAGTCGGACTCGCACACGAAGGATTCCGTTCCACCTTTACACCTTACTAATTACACATTTTTTTAAACGGTTCTTGTATCTTGTAAATAAAATAAAGTTAAAAATTAATACGAGTCCCCCGACTCACATTAATTTTTATTATTTTTTGTTATAGCGGCAATAGGAATACATACTGTCTGTCTACCTATTACGTTCGTGAGATACCGCCCGCTGACAGACAGACGGATGGACGGACAGCGGAGCCGTATAGGGTTTTTTTTTTTGGATGGGAAATCGTCAAATGACCCCCTCCCGCTCTGGGTGGAGCGGAAGGGAGTGTCAGACTTCTACTGACTAAAACCCACCCATGTTCCATCCTTAGCCCTTTATGTTCCGGGCCAACGGAAGAATTGGCCAGTCAAATAATGTGTTGGGTGTGTGGCTGTCCAGGATGCGCCGAGCGCTTGGTACTGGCGGAACAAACTGCGCTACACGAGGAGGCTTCTTCATGCACCCCAATATAAAAAACCAATAACACTTTGCCCGACCTGAGAATCGAACCCAAGACCTCGTGCTCAGAGGAAGTCTCTACGAGGAAGTCTAAGAAGTTCGTACAAAAGACGTCATCAATTTTTACTTTTTAATCCAAAAGACGCGACCGCGAGCGCTGGTTCGTGGTGACGAGGAAGAGAGGTTCTGGAAGGACTTTGGGGAGGCCTTTGCCCAGCAGTGGGACAGGCTAAACAAAAAAAGAAAACCAGAACTCATGCACCCAAAACCGTCCCCGTCCCGTAACCGTCACCGTCCGATCAGTACCAGGCCCGTGCGGGACGGCGCGTACGTGTTCCACGCGCGCCTCAAAGAGATGTCAGCATCGAGGAGGGGCCCCATAGGGCCGAAGCCTGCCGGGTCAGCGGGATTGTCCGAAAGGGTTACCGCTGGCCCGGAACATAAAGGGCTAAGGAAGGAACACGGGTGGGTTTTAGTCAGTAAGAGTCTGACACTCCCTTCCGCTCCACCCAGAGCGGGAGCCCCCTCATTAGATGATTTCCCACCCGCAAAAAAAAAAAAAAAATGCACCCAAAATAAATAATGCATAAAACATACCATTTCCCTTCCTTGTTCTTTATGATCGGCATTGGTTCCGCGGCAATGTTTCCAAAGTTCCCCAAACTCGATACAGAAGCAGCTTTGTATAAATTCTCCCGATACACGTGATCACTCGAATTGAATTTGCTATCTATCTTTCCGTCTGCCGGGATCAAGACAACTGGTATGCTTAACCGCCTGGAATCGCTTAATTTGGACACAAATAGTAATTCGGCTCCTTTCTGGGGATTTTCCAATCGATTAGTTCGATACAAATTCTCGACGGATTTCGCGTTTTCTGATGTATCGATTCTCGGTAAGGTTTTGTTGAAATCGAATTTGTCCTTGTTATCTTCTTTGGCTGGTGTTGGTGGTATTACTGGAAAGTTAATAAGGGGCTTATTTATAAACGATAATTAAAGTTAAGTGAACTTATCTTTAAGCAACGTTTATGAATAAAGGGGATAATGTTCAGTAAGTATGTAAAGTTATGATTTTTTCAATTATAACGGCAACTCAAAGGGCTTTTCAAGGAAAAGTTTACATAAAACCTTATGTAGTGCTTTAAAATTTTGCATTATAAATATCATAAAATAAGGTCAGCGGATGAAATATTAATTCGAACACCAAGTAAATAAACAAATAAAAAGCAGTACCAGAACTCAAAGCCAAATTGCATTTCTCTGGTTTAATATTAAAATATAAGCCCAACTTTATACAGTACGAACAGATTTGCGAACCGAAATGAATTTGCACAAAGAACAGTGACCGTAATAAACCACCCTCTTTATATAGATAGTAAAAACTTACAAACTATTTTCTCGCAGGGTTTCGGCTGCTTCTTCATATGCCATTTGACAGGATGCATGACCAAAGCCCCGAATATACTATGCGCTGATATCGCACAAAGTATCGCGAGCGTTCCCCTAAACCCATACTCAGTTATCGTAAACTTGATAAACAACGGGTAAAACATCGTTATCATTCCAATAGAAGCCTTACAAAGACTCAAATAGAGCACTTTTTTCTTTGTGAAGTAGCTGTTGAAACTTGTGTAGGAGACAGGTATGAGTAGCCCCATTCCCAAGCCGTGGAGGAAGCCATTTGTTATGATCAGCTGTGTCGTTGATACTACGAATATGGCTAGGAATGACGCTAGTGTGTATATGCAGGCTCCTATTAAACCCACTTGTCTTAGGGATAATTTCTTTAACGCTATGTTTGCTGAGAATCCTGGAACAAGAGAAAAAGTATTATAATTTATATATCAACGTACAAACGTATTTGTTCTCTAGGTCTGACCAATCAACCAATCAACTCAGTCTATCACAGCCCACTGCTGGACATACACCTACTTCTGCCAAGTTGCGCTAAACAATCTGACTATGGTTACCATAATCAGAGGTGAGTACAGTATACGAAACATGGTGGCAGGGATATCGACGCACAAACTGTACCTACTCAAACTCAAACTCAAAGCATTTATTTCAATTAAACCTTGTACAGGCACTTTTGAATTGTCAAAATTAAATAGTCTGTCAGTTAATCAGAAAGTTGAAGCTAGTTGCCCATTCCAAAACGTAGATCTCTATGGAGAAGAACGGGCAAGAAACTCCATGGACACTCTTTTAAATCAAGATATTACAACACATTACTTATCCACGAATCCTTTATGCAACAATCATCATTAATGATGTCAAACACAGGTAAAAATGAATTACATTTACTTAATTTTACTTTGAAGTATAACATTTCCCTGTATACCTACATCATGAAAATGTAAAACATTTCTGTACTAGACAAAGCTAAGGTAAGTTGTCCAGGAACTTTGCTACGGATTAAAGTAATCCGCTAGATTTAAAAAGCTTTTTCCATTCTCAGTTTCTTTTACCAAGACGAGATAATAAGGCTTTGTTGAACTGTTTGTTTATACCAACAGTTGTTAAGCGTAAATATTTGTAGTTTTTGTAGAGTAATAAATTCTCAAAAGTACATGTTTTTACTTTATTTTGTTCACATGTATTTATGTATCCATGTACATGGGGCACACTAAAAGTTTTGCACTTCTAGCTAATCGGAACTATTTGAATTTCGATTGTTATATTTTTTTAGACGTTGCAACCTTCTTAGGAATAAAAAAAAACAATTGGCGGGAAATCATTTGTCAATTGTTTTTTATCACACATCAAAGTTCTACGTACGCAACGAAAATGGAATTAAGTCGAAAAGATTTTAGAGCGATGATTTTTTATGATTTTAAAAGTTCTCTCTCTCCGCAAGACTGTGCCGCTCGTCTTCAAAATGCTTTTGGGAGAGAAGCACCTTGTTTGAGCACCGTGAGGCGATGGTTTGCTGAATTTGAGAGAGGTCGAGTTTCTTTACATGACGAATTTCGTGAAGGGCGGCCTTCAACTGCCGTCAACGAAAATAATGTGGCTACTGTTAAGCGGCTAATTGAAGAAAACCCGCGGATTACCTATGAGACAATTCGAGGACTATTGGGGATTGGTATGAGCCAAATTCAGAAAATTTTACACGAAGAATTGAAAGCTCGGAAACTTTGTTGTCGTTGGATCCCTCATGAACTGACAGCGGAACAGAAGCGGGCTCGCGTGGAATGGTGCTCACAGATGCTACTGAAGTACGACCACGGACATTCTAATGCTGTTTATGACATTGTCACAGGAGACGAAACGTGGATTTATTGTTTTGAACCCGAAAAAAAACAGCAATCTTGTGAATGGGTGTTTGAAAATGAGAACAGGCCAACAAAAGTAAGGCAGGCGAGAAACGTTGGTAAAAAAATGATCGCGTTTTTTTTCTCCGCTACGGGTCCCATCTGTACAATTCCACTTGAAGATCAAAAGAGTGTTAATGCCGAGTGGTATTCTACCATTTGTTTACCCAGGGTGTTAGAAAAAGTTCGCGAAAGACGACCCAAAAGCCGCGTTCTCCTACATCATGACAACGCTTCTTCACACACGGCCAACAAAACAAAGTCATTTTTAGCTTCCGAAAAAGTACAACTCGTCACTCATCCTGCGCATAGCCCCGACCTAGCACCCTGTGATTTTTGTATTTTCCCCAAAATCAAAGATTTGATGAGAGGTTTCACTTTTACCAACTCCGAAGAGGCAGTGATAGCGTTCAATCAACACGTAGAAAACATGCCTTCAGATCTGTGGTCCTCCTGTTTTAAAAAATGGTTCGATCGCATGAAAAAATGTTTAAAATGTAAAGGAGAGTATTTTGAAAAGCAATAAACATAAAATTTTGGTTATAACATGTTGTTTTTTTAAGTTACGCAAAACTTATAGTGTGACCTACGTATTAGTATTTATTTTTGTATTTTATAGTTATTTCCGAGCTATCTATCCCGTTTGTTGCACCTGCCATGTCTTGCTCTGTATCACCCCAAGAAGAGTAGTGTGAAGAGTAGGTACCCACTAAGAAAAGGTTTTTCGAAATTCCACCACTAAGAGGGTGAGTGGGGGAGGGTGAAATTTCAAGCGGATGAAGTCGCGGGCAGAAGCTAGTAATCAATAGACAGCAACAAAAAAAAAACTAAAATTCCGTGTCTGTACCGTTTACCGTACAGAAGTTCCTTCGTCGGGAGCCAATCCTGTGTGTAGAATTAAGTCATGCATCGTAGAAATGAATTGTTTTCGAATCAGAATCAACATCTAAAATTTCAACTCCGTAGGATTGGACGAAGTGGTTTTAATTCAGCTTGCATGATTTGGCAATATATTTAAGAAGGCAAGTTAAATAAAAGCTTGTAATTATTAAATAGGTTGACATCAAAATTGTGACAGAAAAATTACGAAACGCCTGAAGTTCTATAAAGGCATTATCACACATCAGTCAATTGCCTACGTTTAACGGAAGGAATAATCATCAAGCATTGATACAGTTGTAACCAGACCTAATTTATATAATCAATAATTAGTAAAATACATCCAATAAAGGCCATTTACACAATTTAAAACAAATAAATTCCTTATCTATTATTCAATCTAACATTTTTTTTATGTTCTGTGTTGCTGGACAGACACATTTAGCTTATGTTATAAGAAATAATATTTCTGTTGAACACTATACGTCCAAGCGTCCAGAAGTCACTGAAGTTTGAAAACTTTTAACTATCTAATATTGAACTTTTATAATGAATTCATAACATTTGATGGTTTGAGTACAAAAAAGATTTTGATGGAATAATGATTTTATAAAAAAAAACATGAATAAAAAACAACACAAAACTGGCAATATGTATTTGTGGTAACTAAAAGTGTCTTCGCACTTAACGTATTTTCAAAGTAGACATTTATGATGCAGCGTCTGATTTCTACGTCAGACTGGACGTAGCATCCGCGTAGACGATAGGTTGCGCCGCTGCGCGAAGCACCCGCGTAGACGCCGCGTAGCAAATACGCTGAACCTACAACCCATGAAGCTATTGTTTTGAATACCAAATATCTGATTTTTGTTTTTTTTTCTGTTTCTAGACCAAATAATCAAACTACCTACAAGTCTTGTGTTTGTGTCTTCGAGTTTTTTTGTTCCTAAGCAATATAGGTAAGCGATTTATAATGGTGGAATCATTAATGGCAACGTAATAGATTTTTTAACCATAATGATTTTGTTCCGTGAAATTGATCGCTTTGATGTCATCATTAAAATGTATTACATCTTAGAAAAAAATGGTTCTTCAATAATTTATGTCGTCAAAGATCGAAAACATTGTTTTTTTTTTAAACGTATTTCGTCTTATCTATCTATATAAATAAAACAAAGTCGGGTTAGTTACACCATTTATAACTCAAGAACGGCTGGACCGATTTTAATGATCTTTGATTTGTTGGATTTGTCTCCGCCCGAATAGCAGAATAACTATTAAAACAATGGAAAAATTCTGAATTCATTCAATTTAAAGCCCTGGCTCCTGAGCTAGGTGGTACATGTGTTACACAGGACTCAGGAGTCAGTGTCTTCGCCCGCTTTTGGAACATTAACAATTTATGCTATAATATTATTCTGACGTAGTTTACTTTTTGTTTTCCGTAAACAAACGCAAAGAGAAAAAGCTGTTACAATTAGAACAGGGCGCGGAGTTTTAAAATTGCATCATAGAGCTAAGCACTGGCTTTATTCTGTTGGCCATTCGTTGCTTGGCACGGAAATGCAAAAAAGTCTTCAGCGAAATACACGGAGCATTCAGTGCCCACACGTGTTTCGCTATCCCTTTGGCTTAAACATTCGTGTTCTCGATTTTTCTACTAGGTACTAGTTTTTGTTTTTGGAGTTTTTTCTAGATAAAGGAGAATTCACGACAGTATTTTTTTATTTATGTCTTCTTTTCTTAAAACTTTATACACAAGTAAAAAATAACTGTACAAAGGCAGATTGAAAGCCTATGGCATTTTCTAGCAGTCTATCTTAGGTTGACAAAACATAATATAAAATAGAAAAACAAAAAAAATACAGACAGACAGACAACGGGACAAGTAAAACTAAATCCCACTAAAAACATTTTCATATAAAATGTTGCCAAGAGCCATATGGTCTCGCCATATGGCTCGCACTGTCAAAAAGTTATCAAATCTCTTGTAGAGCCAAGCTTCTAACTCTAAACGCCCTAACTCTACAAGCCCTAACTTCACAAACTCTACATCTTGAAGCCCTACATGAGATCTGATAACTTGTGTTAGAAGTTTGGCTCTACATGAGATTGAAAAAAGTGAAAACGTACTTAGTAACAGGGTACCCTATTACAAGCCTACGCCATCTGTTTGTCCTTTTGCCCTTCCGTCTATCTGTCACAGGGCTGTATCTTATAAACTGCTATAGGTAGCCAGTTGATCACAGAATATGTGTAAATTGGTACGGCAACCTGGTACAGAATGAACACTAATGTTCATTCCCACGAGTGGCATGTGTCGACGGCGCCGTAGGCATGTCGATGGCGTGTTGCATTTGCCTCTGCCTTTGACGCGAGCTCTCGTGTGTATCCAAACTTAGGCGCTTTGCCGATGGAGCAACTTTAGTTGAGGAACCTATCAACTTTTTGAAAAATTGCCAGTTGCTACAGCCAAATAGCCCGAGATGTATGTAAACAGCTAATTGCCAGTTGCTACAATAGTTGCCCCATCTGCAAAGCACCTTAGTGCGCAAGTCCAACTCGCACTTGGCTGTTTTTTGAATAGCTGTTTTACTTTTGTATTCTGTCTGTAAATTAATTAATTATCGCTATATTTACCAGCAATAGCCAATGTGACTTGAAACACCCCAAACACGAGTGTTACCGCCGCTGTGCCTACTCCCAATTCGTCCAAAAAGTCGTTATATATGAATCCGAATACTGGCTGGTGTGCTGTGCCGGCAATCTGGAAAAAAAGACAGTATGGCGTCACATCTCAAAAATAGAACGACCTGTGGACCGATGCACAGCGTATGGTATTCAATTGTGTGATCAAAACAGCACCCAACGTATGTTCGAGAATCCACCCTAAGCCTAGTTGGATAAACGGAATTTATAGGCGCAGAGTGGATTCTCGGACTTGCGTTTCCGCGTATCCACCTTAAGGTGGATTTTTTGGGGTTAATAAACGGAATTGACCGAAAATTGTTTCCAAAAACACTTGATATTATGTGAAAGAATGTTGCGCAATTATTTACAATGAATACACGTTATAGGTACAAAGTAACATCCTAAAGACAATCATTTTTATTTAACCACTAGCAGCGCCCCGCGGTTTCACCTTCTTAAGAGTCGATCCCGTGGGAATATCGAGATAAAAACTATCTTATGTTCTTTCCCGGGACTCAAACTATCTTTATACCAAATTTCATCTAAATCTGTTCAACGGTTTACGCGTGGTTGAGTAACAAACATCTTCACAAACTTTCACATTTATAATATTAATAGGATTATAATGTGTGCATTAGTCACAATTATCGTAACAATAAAAAAAAATAAGCTGTGAAACTACGTTTATATTTAAATCTATATCTTAGTATTCCATTTTAAATAAAATAATATAGATACGTAATATTAATAATTAAATTATTAAAGAAAATTATGCATACAAAAGATTGGAATGGTCATGGTCACTCATCAAGTGAACTTATCAACAGTTTATAACTGCTATTTGGAATTCAAATCAATACTCATAAAGATAAGGTAGGTTTTGTTTTATCTTCTAATCTTTGATAACTTACTGAATAAAGAATAACTAGTTAGCCTACTAGTTCGCAATAAATAAATACTTTCTTTAGCCCTCTCCGAAAAGGCAAACCCAGGTGCTGTAACTTACAATCTTTGACCTATGTGTCCATAAAAAACATATTTACCTTACTTTACATAGATTAGACTCTATTTCAAAAGAATGATAATAGTTGTGCAACACTAATTTTGGTCCTAGGAGCCGCAACATCGTATTTAGTAAAAGTTAACTGACTGGAACGGGCACACTTCTTAAGGAACGAGGAACATCCTAAAGATTTGTGTCAAAAATGTTTAATAGGGTGACAAGAAGTATTTAAATAAAAATATCTAGTACCCCAAAATGTAGGTCCTTGTCTGGATTATGCCCTTTATTTGTAAACGTTGCTTAAAGTTAAGTAGTGATTAGCGACTGTTTAACCATACATTTTGACGTTTAAACGTCTCTTAACTTAACGCAACGTTTATAAACAGGGGTATAGAACCATCCCAATACCTCAATCACGTCTCTAGCTTTGCCAGTTGCCACCTACTGAGCCTAACATTAATCTACAGTCACGTTAAAAAGAAACGCTAGCAACATCCCACGTGCCCATGAATGATCTAACACTATAGATACTGATTGACGGAAATAAGACCCAACGAGCCAACGCAACGGCGACCTTTGAAATATTAACGTTCGTAAGATAGATAAATATGGTGTAACGTAGTGTAACTTTTAACTAATTGAAATAAATACGTCTGATGGCATTGACCTCGGATAAAAAATGTTGGAAACTATTTTATTTGTCTATAGGTTTTATTATACTTTACTGAAGCATCTCATAAAAATTGGTCTCATTAAAATTGTCGATCGAATTTGTGCATAAAAACGGTTGGATAGGCAACAATAGATGTTGGGAGTAAGTCGCCATTGTTATGGATTAATAATACGGTGGCAACAGGTCTCCAATGTGCGCTTTTAAAATTTCTAACGTGCTGATATTATCGTGGACGTCCACGTCCGCGTCACGGCATCACGACAGCACAGGGAAGTAAAATGTATGGAAATAATGACATGCCGGTTTCCTCACGATGTTTCCCTTCACCGTTTTTAGAGCAGTGGTGATGAAATAATTTACACAAAGTAAAGTGTCTGTCTGGGTTCGAACCTACAACCTACAACTCGTAAGTCGTGGCCGTTACCATTGGGCCACCACTGCTCGGAGGTGCAACTAATCACCCTAATATTATAAAGGCGAAAGTTTGTGAGTGTGTGTGTGTGGGGGGGTGTGGGGGTGTGTTTATATGTTTGTTACTTCTTCACGCTCAAACGGCTCTACCAATTTTGATAACATTTTGTATGGAGGTAGCTGACATCCTGGATTAACATATTAGGCTACTTTTTATCTCGATATTCCCACGGGATCGACATTTACGCGGGTGAAACCGCGGGGCGCAGCTAGTAATAAATAATTAAGTATCGAACTTTTTTGGCTTCGTGTCATTTGAAATAGCGAGTACACTAATAAGTAGCATTTTTTGTTACCTACCTACATGTTTTTATTTTTGATGACATCATAAATATGCAAGTATCTATTTCATTTTAAAGGATTATCTAGAATTACATCATGGTTTTAATTGCACATGAATTTGAATTGAATCATCGGGCAGTTGCCCGCCAGACACAACACCCGTCTGGTTGGAGGATCCTCCCTTTTCTATAGAGTATGAGTGAACTTTACACCCTGTTCCTCATACCTCTATAATGTAATAAAATGTTAAACTCTTAAAGACAATTACCTATATTTAGAGCAATATGTTCCTTCACACGAAATTTTAATAAAATATTAGTGGTCAATATTTACAAATGTTGGTTCAAAAAATATAAAAAATATTTTTACTCATGTAAGTAAAAAATAAGCAAATCAAAAATCCAAGATAAATGGGGAACGATAATTATATAAGTTTATACCCTGGCTCCAGATCTCAATTTATTAACGAGCCACAAGAAAGTTTCGTATACAAATAAACGTTTTGAACTCCTAATTTTACCTAGAGTTCGATAATTTTGTTTTTTGGCAAAGTGCTGAAACTGAAAGACGAGGGTTAGCTTTTCATTATTTTCCTGATATTAGACTTAACTTTGAAGTGGTTTATTCAGCTCATTCAGAAGTGTTTCTTGTAAAATATGATTCATAATTTATTTTAGCACAAAAGAAAAAAAAAAACTGGGAATCAAACTTGTGATTCTACGCTCACAACACAAACGAACACAAATAACACGAACCACGTCGCGAAAAATAAAAAAGGTAAAAACAAAATTTCACTTACGAAGATGACAGACAGTCCAACGCACACCATGTACCCCCATCCTCCCTCAGGGGGCACATATTCATATTCATCCACATCTCCATACTCAATTTTATTTTCCTTCACTTTCATAGTGTCACAGAAACCTTTTATTTCTCCGCACATATCACCTTAGCAGCGGTTTTATAAATCTAATGTTATCGGCAATTTGTACGGAGGCTATTTACTTGAAGCTTAAAATGTAATACCTTTATTGAGGGTACAGAATGTAAACAGATTGTTCGGATTTCCCACAAACACGATTGACAAACAAGGTGATAATATATTAACACGCAACTTTTCACGCGTCGCCTGAAAGACCGACACAACCGATTTTTGTATAAAAAAAAAACTTTTTTTTTTTTTTTAGACGACGCGACGTAATTGGTCAACAGTTCGAAAGCAGATGAGCCTTGCTATCCTCCTGAGTCGGTGAGGTTGGTCTTGTTGTTGTTTACACGTTGGCCACCATGAGCTGCGACCGCGGTTTCAATGAGCATTCGATTTATGAATTACAATTTATGCTACAACACACATTCCATTTAAGTAGTCCAATAGTACAATGACACAAACACTGATTGTTTTTATTTTTTATCGGGCATCTCGTAAACCCATTATTGCCAATGATGGTTGCTAACTGCAAGGTTTTTTTTTTTTTTTGAATAAAATTTCTCCTGTATTGTGGGTGCGTTTACAAACGTATAAATTCACATACACAAACAGCCAGACCCAGAACAACTACTTGTAGGTCATACAAATATTTGTTCCGTGCGGGAATCGAACCCGCAACACGCAGCGCAGCAGTCAATCGCTTAACCACTGCGCCAACCGTGTCTGTTTCTGGTTTAGGCCTGGGTTGCTGTGTGCGATTTTTTGCAGTTTATTTTTGTTGTTGCTGTTGTGGAGTTGTGAGTTGAAACTAAACGATTTTGAGTGTTACAAATTGGTGATTATTCGAACCTGTTAAAGAGTTTATAACTATTAATTTTTCTATTGTCGTCACGAAAAAGGGGCAAGTAAATAAACTACATTATAAGGAATGTAGGCTCATAATGGCATACATTTTACATACGTGCAAAGTACAAATGTTCATGAAATGTAATGAATACCTACACTTTATTTATCAATATTCTGCTAAAAGGAAATTATGAAATCAAAACAGTAAGTAGGCTGTATTTGATATCAGCATGTATGTATGCTTGACGTCAAAACGCACGTAGAGCAAGTAAATTATTTGCTACAGATGCAATATTCACTCACACACTTCTACTATCTATATACAATAGTTCAATGATATAAATTTATGTTCCCAGTTGACGACGCGACGTCACACATGTACAGACGCCAGCATATCAAGCTACTACAATCTGTTAAATTTCTTTAATCGATTTTCAACTTTATCGCTAAATTATAAGGTTCAAAGTTGATTGGATAAATTTGACAGTTTCGGGTAGCTTGATGTGCTGACGTCTATACCATCGCCTCGTGCCTGTCTGCAGGAATCTGACGGTTTTTTGAGGATATTTAAACTCCATGGGTTTAACATATACCTACATACCATATGTTTTTACCCGAACGAAATCTCGCAGCTATACAATATTCAGGATTAATTTGCAGTTGCTTATTTTACCATAACACAGGCTTGTCAGTTCAGATTAGATTACATTTAAAAACTTGTATACACGTTTAAATTTAAGTCGTTCTGAACCATTCATTGATTCATTCATTCATTCGTCATTGTACTCATCATTAAGAATAACTTTTACTATGGGACCAAACCTGAAATCGTGAAAAAAAAATCAGCTGCTCCCTACATTTTGACGAGTTATCATAAATGTAGGGAACAGCTGATTTTTTTTCGCGATTTCAGGTTTGGTCCCATAGTAAAAGTTGTTCATAATGATGAACTGCGCTAAGGAATTTGATGCGGTGTTCACTATCATTTAGAGAATTCATTCCGGAAGGTATATGCCTATAAGTGTTTAAAACATTAAGGGGGAAGCTCTAAGGTGGCCCGCGAAATTCAAATTTTCTTACGTTTTTTGCAATTTGCTGGTCAGTATTAAGTTGTACGTTGATTAAAATACGATTCGCGGTCGTAACAAATATGTATTTACAGAATTATAATCATTAAAGTCATCAAGACAACTCTCTAAGACCATGTAATCCCCAAATGTCAAGATTTCATGAAATAGTCATTCTTGGGGATTACATGGTCTTAGAGAGTTGTGTTGATGACTTTAATGATTATAATTATGTAAATACATATTTGTTACGGCCGCGAATCATATTTTAATCAACGTACAACTTAATACTGACCAGCAAATTGCAAAAAACCTAAAAAAAATTGAATTTCGCGGGCTACCCTGGCGCTTTCGCCTTAATGATAAACATAGATCATCATCATCATCTGCGTAGCCTTTTCCCAACTATGTTGGGGTCGGCTTCCAGTCTAACCGGATGCAGCTGAATACCAGTATTTTACATGGATGACTGCCTATCTGACTCACGACCCAGATACTGGGTAATACGAAGACTGGTTATCAGACTTTCGGGCTTCTGACGACCCGTAACGACTGTCAAAGATCCACGAATGACAACCGGGACCAACGGCTTAACGTGCTTTCCGAGGCACGGAGGAGTTTCGGTATGTAAAGATGGTCACCCATCCGCACACCAACCGCGGCAAGCGTAGCTTAACATGTTCGATCGACCTGTGCGGCTGTTATTATTTAACCACGGGCCCCTCCTTTATAATAAACTTAGATATTATAATATCTTGATGTTTTTAATAGTTGTAAAAACCGTACGAAGCAGGGGCAAGTAACTAGTCTACATAAATATATAATTCGAAGTCCTGACTGACTGACAACGCACAGCCTAAACCGCTGGTCCTAGAGATATGAAATTTGTGAAAAGTGGGTATCGAAAGTGTTTTTCGAAATTCCACCCCTGAGAGGGTAAATGGGGGGGGAGGGTGAAATTTCACGCGGACAAAGCCGCAGGCAGAAGCTAGTTCTAAATAAAAATAAAGAAAATATTCATCAGTCTTCAAATTCAAAATCGAAATAACTTACTAATGAAGTTCATTCACGAAAATTACAACCTTTCGTCAATCAGTCTCGCTTTGTGGAATCTATTTGAATAAGTTCTTCTCCTTCCTCCCGGACCTCCGTTCAGATCGGACGCTCATTCTGCTACCGTTTACTAATTTTTTAACTTATTTAAATTAATTTTTACTCAAAATAATAATTTTAAAAAAATAGGAGTGCATAAACAGCAAGAGGTTTTAACTTCGAAACCACACCAAGTACGCAACACGTCAGCGAGTACCTGCCGCCGGCGCCAGCGGCGAGCGCTCACAGCTGTAGAGAGAGACAGGTACGCAACGAATCGTCAACGCCCACGCACTGTTGCTATCCTGCTTTGTCCCGATCGCTGATGCTATTGTCTGTCTCTGTCACTGGGCGGTAGCAATATTGCACACATCTACAGTGCGCACAACTACATACTATCTGCATGAAAGAGAGACGTGACGTTTGTTGACAACGCCCGCTAATTGCTGCTACCCTGGTACCTAGCGCCGAGTACTGTTCCTGTTTTTAGACTTATTCAAAGTTTTTGAGGATTTTATTTACTCGTGGGAGGACGGAACGACAAGACCACAAGGGGTACGCTGGCTGCGCCTTCGCACTTACTGTTATCCTGGTACCTGTCTACGGCTACGGCTACTTGCTTTTTGTCTGTCTGCCTAAGTACGACAGTAAGAGACATCACTTACGTGTAACGTCTGTGGGTTACTGCCGCCCTGGTGTATCGATTTGCTGATTGATTGATTCCATATTAATAACATAAAATAAAATGTCACGGACTGCAAATTCATCACCTCAACGTGTTGCGTCAGAGCCGAACATGCAAGTCATGGCTGAAAGTATCGATAGTAGTAATATCACCTGCAGGTACAAACGTAAACATGGAGAGGTTGAGGAGAAAGATTTCATGGAGGATATGAAAGAACTCTTCAGAAAATTTACGGCACAACAGGATGCAAAACTCCACTCACTGCAAGATTCCCTAAACGGTATTATTAAACAAAATAATGATTTTCGTGAGTCATTTGCCATGATATCGGAACAGTACGATGCAATGAAATTAAAGCTCGAAAAGGTACAGGAAGAGCGAAAGGAAGAGCTGTCTTACATACGACAATTGGAAGAAAAAATTGAAAGTTTAGAGAAGAGTAACAAAAGCACTAGTATTGAGATTAGAAATATACCTGCAAAAAAAGGGGAAACGAAAGTGGACCTGCTGCAGGTTGTTTCTGCAGTTAGCAAAGGTTTAAATTACCAAATTTTGAATTCTGATATCCGTGACATTTACCGTACGAATACCAAATCCTCAGCTGTCAAACCTATTATTGTTGATTTTGTTAGTGTCCTGCAGAGGGACAATTTGTTAAGTACATATAAAAATTTCAACAAGGAAAACAAAGGAAACAGGCTAAGCACTATTCACCTAGGACTCCAGTGCCCGCAAATCCCCATTTATATTGCTGAAAACCTGACATTTAAAACAAAACGATTGTTCTACCTTGCTCGGGAATTTGCCAAAGTTAATGAATTTTCCTTCTGCTGGACAGCTCATGGTAAAATCTACCTTCGGAAAAAGGAAGGTATGCAGTCGATACATGTAAAGGTTGAAAGTGACCTAGGTAAAATAGTTTGCGACCAATGACTATCAATAAAATGTAGAAATTCCGCTTTGTTGTCTCCGAATTTTCAACATGCATGCACTTTAAATTGTTTTTTGCTTTTAAATTATCTTTGTTTTTTGTCTAAAATACTTTTAGTAGCTACTTATCTTAAAATACTACACACCACATACTACACACACATACTATATACACCAACTCACAAAGAAGACGTCGTAAAAAATTCGAGTTTGAACATTATTCTTTCTCCATCATCCCGGCCACTTATGTTCCCAAATAATTATAAACTTCAAATTCACTGTAGATAACATTAACGAGATATCTCGCGATTTGGAATCAATTAGTGTTTCTAAGTCTTTCATCTGTTCTCCCTACGATTGCACGAAGTACGTTAACACGTCCGGTAAAAAACTTAATGTATTTCATATGAACATACGTAGCTTAAACTCAAATTTTAGCGAGCTTACTATTCTCCTGGACTCAATTAATGTACCTTGTGACGTAATTGTTCTGACAGAGTGCTGGCTTAGTAAGGTTGTTAATGCACCCACTTTGGATGGCTTTGTGAGCTACCAATCATCCTTTTGTAATCAGAACGATGGCGTAATTGTTTATGTTAAATCACACTTAAAACACAAAATTAATCAACCCTTGATACTGGATGCTAATTGTCTGGTATGCACTAGCGATGAAGTCGCTATTGTGGCAATATATCGTTCGCCGGCTAAAAAGAACCTTGACAACTTCCTTATAAGCCTCAATGACGTGTTGGCATCACTAAATGGCTATACAACTTTAGTTGTCACTGGGGATTTAAACATAGACATCATACCAGACCACTTAAATAACCATTCGGAGGAATACCTCAATATTATTTCATCACATGGTATGTTACCTGCTCACGTCTCCCCTACAAGGGGGCAGGCGTGTCTTGATCATGTCATGTTAAAGACGCAAAAAAGTGCAACCACACTAGTATTGGATACCTTGATCACGGATCATAACCCAACTATACTGAGTGTCGGCACGACAAACAAGTCACCCAAACCAAACTATTACATTAGGCGTACCGATCAACAGGCTGTGTTAGATGACTTGAGGAAAACAGACCTGTCTTATTTATTTAAAATTAACGATGCTAATGAAGCCGCTGAGTCTCTAATTCGTAAAATTTCATCCACAGTTGAATTACATACCAAAGAGGTTCTAATTCCGCACAAAAAAAGGATCATAAAACCTTGGGTTACCCCTGGCCTTCTAAAATGTATAAAAAACAAAGACACAATGCATCTTAAAGCTCAAAAAGATCCCGATAATATAATAATTAATACTACCTACAAACGCTATCGTAATTTTCTCAACAACTTATTGAAAAAACTAAGAATAGTTTATGATCGAAGCTTACTTCAGGAGGCCAAGGGTAACTCCAAGGCAACTTGGGATGCCATCAAAACTATTACGGATACGAAGCAACAAAATACCGTACCAAACGACTTACTGAGTTTGAGTGAAAACCCTAAAGACTCAGTCGATATAGTCAACAAGTACTTCGCAAGTATAGGGAAAATACTAGCAGACCAAATCCCAATTTCCGCGTCTCCCACGTCACAAAACGTAAATATCCCGTGTTACTCAATGGGTATTTTTGAGGTGTCTGAAAAGGAGCTGGAAACTGTTATACTAGGCCTAAAAAGCAATTGTGCGGTCGGTTGGGATGGCATATCTGCATCTTTCCTAAAATCCGCCCGCCACGTCTTAATACCAGGTATAAAACACATATTTAACCGTGCAATAACTACTGGGACATTTCCTAAAGTTTTTAAGAAGGCCATTGTCCACCCAATTTTTAAAAGTGGCGATAGAGACTGTGTCGGGAATTATAGACCAATTTCAGTACTCACTACTATTTCTAAGGTCTTTGAAAAACTCCTAAATAAACAATTAACCAATTATCTAACTAAACACAACATAATTTCTCAAAACCAATACGGGTTTATTAAAGGTAAGTCAACTGAAGACGCTGTAATAGATTTGACAACAACTGTCATTCAGTCGTTAGATAATAAACTAAAAACCATAGCAGTATTTTTGGACCTGTCGAAAGCTTTCGACACGGTTTCAATTCCCATACTTCTAAAGAAGCTGGAAGCAGTAGGCGTTAGAGGCATGGTCCTAGAAATTTTTCGTAGTTACCTCACTGAACGTAGTCAGTATGTCAGGGTTGGAAATTACACCAGCAATGAAGAATTTCTCACATATGGAGTCCCACAAGGTAGTGTGCTTGGTCCCACCTTATTTTTGGTATACATCAACGACCTGTGTCAACTGGCAATTAACAACTGCAGATTTATTACATATGCAGATGACACGGCGTTGATTGTGCATGCCAAAGACTGGCAGCTTGCCTATAAGGAAACTGAGAAGGCCCTGTCGATCGTAATATCCTGGCTAGACGATAACATGTTAACTCTTAACGCACTTAAAACAAAATTTATACCTTTTTCTGGTTCTTCCACGTCTCAGCCATCGGACTCACTAAAAATTATTGCTCACACTTGTCGTCACTCTAGTCCTGATTGTGACTGCCTGCCTCTCATACGCACAACCGAAATGAGGTATCTGGGAGTGCAAATTGACTCCCGTTTTAGCTGGGACAAGCATATAGGAAATATTGTTGCCCGTACAAGGAAACTTCTGTACGTTTTCAAAAAATTAAGATCTTCTGCTGACCTAGAGACGTTGAAATTGGTTTATTTTTCCCTAGCACAATCGATACTAATGTACTGTATACCGGCGTGGGGAGGAACGTTTGCTACTGGTATGCTGCGAGTGGAGAGAGCGCAAAGGGCGGTCCTAAAAGTGCTTTTAAAGAAGCCTATTAGGTATCCGACTGTAACTTTGTACCAACAATGCTCTGTACTCACAGTAAGACAGCTTTATGTGCTTCAGACCGTTCTGCGTAAGCACGCTACAATCCCATATAATCCGAACAACAAGCGCAGGAAGGACATAGTGTGCGAAATTCAGCCGCATAGAACTGCTCTCGCCAGTAGAAATTTTTATGTAAATAGTTCCCGTCTCTACAACCGTATTAACAAAATTGCATACGTACATAACTTACCAAAAAACAAGTGCAAAAAAGAATTACAAATCCTCTTACTAAAGTTAAATTACCGGGAGACTGAAGATCTTCTCAAACCAATCCAATAGATGTATCTCAAAAACAGACGCATACATACACTCACTCACACACTCACACATCCACTCTAAAAACACTCACACATACACTCATACTTGCAGAATCACTCACCTGTACACCCTCTTGCACGCACACATACAAACATTAACATGTAAATAAGTAGCTTAATTTTTATTTAATTTTAGTTCATATTATTAACTGATTTTATTTTTAAATTATTTTTACTGTTTATTTTATTACCATATAATTTATAGGAGTTCACTATATAGCACGTTCGAATTTTTAATTTATTATGTAAGCTATCTTGGAAGGCGCTGGTGTCTGTGATACAATGATTCTCATTCATTAGTACAGGCACCAACGATACACTTTTTTCTTTAATGTTCATTTTAGTTGGAAAATTGTTTTTGTGAACCTTAGATGTGTTTTTTCTGAAAAATAAAATTTATTATTATTTATTATTATTTATTAAGTAATTGTTTATTTCGAAATAATTCCTCGGTGTACACAATATACCTAGAGTTGATGTATCAACTCCTCAGTTTTGACTCAGCAGTTGAGGGTTAGACTGTTTTGAATTAAGAACATTTCAGTTATGTTTGTTAACTGAAAAATCAAAGTTAATTGTGATAATGACGAAATTCAACATTAATTAATGGGTTATAAAAGATAATCATGCCTACATATTAAATAATAAATTATTTAAAAATGTGCGTTAGGTAGTTGTAATAGGTTTTTAATTAACTATGCTGTTAAATAAAAAATGTAATGTGTGGAATATATTAGGCAATAGGCAATTACTAATATGTTTGATTGTAAAACATAATTAAGGAAGCCTATTAAGTAAGTACTTGCAAGGCCTCATGTGTCATCGTAAAAACATCGGGGTATTCCTCGAAACGCACCAACTTTGAAAGGCACCAAAAGCATTCTTAAAAAAAATATATATATAATTTTATTCCTCGATATACATCAACGATGAAACATAGGGAAGAGCATGAAGGATTCGTAATAAATGACAAATTTTGTGCGTTTCGAGGAATACTCCAAAATATCGACTAACGTAATCTGCATTCGCGATTTATTCACGCCAAAAATGTAAACAAATATGACTATGGAAAAATAACTTTAAATCCTACACAATAAAGTTCAGTTTCCGCTACAAATTCAAACATTTCTAAACTGTTTCACTCTGAAATCCACTTAATTAACATTGAAATAAAGTTGATATTTTTTTTTAACTTGAAATAATATTAATTTGAAACAAGTTTGAATTATGTCACATAATCTCACGCGCTCTTCCCATGGGGGTAGGTAGCTATAAACTACAGAATGCCCCCCTGCTACGATCCTTACATACACCTTATGTGTCGTTTACGTTCAAATTCAGAATTCCCGTAATTAAAAACGTTCAAAATCTAGTCGCAATCTCATCTCAGCGACAATCAATGTCAAAAACTTTGTCAAAAATGTAGGGAATTTAGCGGTATTTTTGACAGATTGAGACTGAGATCAGACTTCAACGTTCTTAAAATGACTACAATTGCCCCTCTGATCATACACTCACGCCGGTTGCGAGTACAGACGCCAGCACATCAAGCTAACCGAAACTGTCAAATTTTCACAATCAACTTTGAACCTTAAGCTTTAGCGATAAAGTTGAAAATCTATTAAATAAATTTGACAGATTGTAGTAGCTTGATGTGCTGGCGTCTGTACAATGCACCTAACCTTTCTGAAAAACATCACCAATAGGGTCACTATAACTTATTTAAGTCCATTAGCATGAATAAATAAATTAATTATGGTAAAAATGCCATCATACAAATACCATAAACTTTGTAATTACGGAAGTTTTCCGGAAGTATCATAAATAACCTTTATAAGGTCACATGAAACCGGTTTTGTATTATTAGTTAATTAAATAGAAAGGTCTAATTTTAGCATTATTACTGTAAGTTTTCTGACATCATTCAACGAGTATTTTCCCCCTTATTTACCTACGTAACGTAAGTTACTACCCCCTACATAAGTACTGTGGAGACCGGGATGCGGGCACCACAGTTTGATTTAAAGAACTTTGACTTGGATTTAATATATTTATAAGAAAACTTTACAGTCTTACGTTATTTCTAGCACTGCTTCTATTAAAAAAAACACCATATGAAAATATTTGACACTTGCTTGAACGTTCGAATGGAACACCCAAAAAATTATGACCAGCCTGCATCTGCTGCTAAAGGAAGGTCTACACAGACTCTACAGTACTTACATAATGTGTTAAAATCGCAATATTGTGTGTATATCGCAGAAAGATTGTAGAATCCGCTGTTTTACAAAACCGCTAGTGGTTTTACAAAACAGCTCCGTTGTCAACGTTCAGTGGGGTAATCGTGTAACACACTATCAGTAGTAATTATAAAAGGCTTTCATTTTGACCGTTAAACAACATTCATTGCGTTATGGAACTGAAAATTTTCGCAAACATATGAAGCAATGGATTAGCAATATCCTTCAAAATGATCAGTTATTCATAATTTGAAAACTACCGCCTGTGCCACTTGCCGACTAGGACTCTCTCTCCCTTTCCTTAAATTCGCCTACTCTTTGTTCGTTATTCGTTTTAATTTCATTGATGCGATCCAAAGACTATGGATGTTATGGTTTGTGATCGCGGCATATAACCAAATGCGATGTTATGATTTGTGACCCGGCAAATGTGCTACAGCTCTTTAATTACAAGTTGCTCCACCCACGATGCTATTTTAGAAAATTGTAAGTAAATAATTTAACATTTAATGAAATTGGAATAATATAGACGCGAAACCGTATACGTGTGTTGTTAAATAATGATCTCAAGTGCGTATACGGCACCACTCCACAGACAATGGCCCACCTTCCATCCTGTGCCGCATGCCCTGTCACCCTGGATGTAATCTGCATCTCTGCCAAATTTTATCGAAATCCGTTCAGTGGTTCAGACGTGAAAAGGTAACATACAGACAGGCAGTCAGAGTTACTTTCGAATTTATAATATTAGTATGGATATACACCGTGTTCCGGACGATATATATAAACTTCGACCAGATGTTCAGACCATGGAAATAAGCATTTTTTTTTATTACGGATACATTAGCGAATTCTTATGTTTTTAATTGACGAAAATCACCCGATATATATATCTCTCTTTATTCGAATTCTCAACGACGTATTTTCATTCATAAGATTTGGCAGGCTGAAACTTGTCAGAACTACTGCATAGCTCAATTAAATTTCATTAAATGAAATTACTAATATCTTTGTAATGAAGCCTTTTTAAGTACTACTTCCTTTGTTAGATTTAATTTGTATAAATTTTAATTAAAATTTATGGATAACGTGAAGAACACGGTGAATAGTCTAAGCCTTTTCATGCTGATCCATGTAACTGGAAAAACCCCGACCCCTGTCATACAAGATGTCCAAGTTCAGGGGTCGAGTCGAGACCTAATTGATGTAACGTGTAACGTGTACTGAAGTTTGGAAATAAAATTACTATTAGCATTAATGGGTGGACTTTGTGAAAGATGATACGGCTAGATAGGGGTCGAGATGACGACTAATAGAGATGTATGGAACTAAAAGATATGTTGCGCCGACCCCTAATATTGGAATAAGGGCAAAAAGAAAAAAATATGATGATGATTATCAAATTACACCACCGAGCGAGTCCAACATGAGTTAGATTGTACGCAAGAGAAGTAGACAATACCAATTCTGTTCATTATACACGTGGTTGACAACTATTTAATACAGGAAGATTATTTTATCACCATCCAAATTTTTACGGGGTGTTCTCCAACTGTAAAATCACGAAAAAAACATCAGAATTGGTCAATTGAATCAGAGTTGGTCCCATAGTGAAAGTTGTTCATATTCATGGGCACCCTGTAAAAATTTGGATTGTGATAAAAAAATCTTCCTGTATAAACAAACAATAAGTTGTAAAACCAAATTAAGAACATTATGTAGACGTGCTGTAGGTAATAAAGGATTTCCGCTGTGATAAAGAGGAAGACGATAAAAATATAGCAAATATGCTCGAGTTTGCAAATCTTTTTATTGTAATTGCAGCTTTATATACCTACTCAGTAGTCAATACCGTAAAATGGGGTGACATTTGAATAGCGGGGTGTCTTTGATGATTACTGATGGAGTGTTTTAATTCAAAAACTAATGAGTGAACAATTTTTTTAATTTTTGTTTCTATTTCCTGTCAGGGGAAAGATAGGCAGTCGCTCCATGTAAAATACTGGTATTCAGCTGCATCCGGTTAGACTGGAAGCCGACCCCAACATGGTTGGGAAAAGGCTAGGCAGATGATGATGATTTCCTGTTAGGGGCTACTTTCTTATTACATACAAAAAACGGGGGCAATCAAAGCGACCCCATATCAAGTTTATAGATGATAAGCCACTTAATGTTTTTTTTCTCGGAACCTACAAAGCGTAAAAATTAAATAAATAATTTTATCAATAAAAAACCATGAGTCGCCATTACAGTATTTTTTTTGTATTTTTTTATGAATAACTGAAGAAGTTACAGTCAGTTTTATTTCAAAATTAATCAATGTAACCCCATTTTACCGGTACCGTAAAAAAATATCAACGGTCCCTTATAAAACTTTAATACCTACTCGACCCAAATTATGGGACGGCTGATTATTCTTTCGCGATTACGATGTTGGTCCCATGGAGAAAGTAGTTCAGTTTTATGCCTGCACAGACGCCAGCACATCAAGCTAACCGAAACTGTCAAATTTTCCCAATCGACTTTGAACCTTACGCTTTAGCTATAAAGTTGATGAAAATCTATTAAAGAAATGTGACAGATTGTAATAGCTTGATGTGCCCTTAGACCACACTTTTGTGATACATGATGTAGGCATAAGCAAAGAAAGAAAAATCTGGCATTTGACATTTCATTAAGTAGGTACTAACTCCTTTTTTTAATCGATTTTAATAAAGCCTATCACGAACTACTTATGAAGATATTTTATAAAATTGATAGGATGAAGAGAAGTAATGCGAAAGTGTGTCTGTCTGTTACCTCTTCACGCTTAAACCGCTAAGTCGATTTAGATGAAATTTGGTATAGAGATAGTTTAAGTCCCGGGAAAGGACATAGAATAGTTTTTATCCCGATATTCCCATGGCATCGACATTTATGCGGGTGAAACCGCGGGGTGCTGCTAGTGTAAACATAATTTTATGCCTCGTATCTCTATACCCATCTCAATCGGTTCAGCGGTTTAAGCGTGAAGAGGTAACAGACAGACAGGCAGACAGACACTTTCGCATTTATAATAATATTATATGTAGATAAAATTATTGTAATAGATTAGTTGACTACCATGACTTCTTAAGGCTTGCCAGCATGAATGATACTACGTGTTAAATGTATTCACACTATTATAACACCACTATCTAAATCCTATTAAATAATAACAGGTGTTAACAAAATAATAGTGTTTACTAAAGAAACTGTTTGCGTAGGCGCGTATTGTGTTTGTTGGGAATACCCTAGGTTGAGATTTACAGCGAGTGCGCCGAGAGACTGATTATATTGTTGAGAAGGCTGCGTATTTACAGCACAATGACATGATCGACCACCAGATAGCTTCATACAAACTGGCGATTAGGAATTAGAGAATTCATTAATATAAGAATCTATTTTAGAAACGATTATAATTAGTTCATTCATACCTTCGTATAGCTCTTTAACAGTTTGCCCTGAAAAAAAAGTAAATTCGAGTTCGTACCACCTAGCCTTTGAACGCTTATAATAATGGTTAAATTTTTTGCGGTTACACAAAACAAAAGTTCCGTTTCTCTTTGTGTTTCACAACAAAAGCCGGTCGGAGATCTACAATTTTTGTAAAACAATTGTTTTGTTAACATTGTTTTAATTGAATTTTCCTTTTATACGTTTTTATTGTAGAAAGGAAATTAAATAGCTAGGCTGGACATCGGAAATGTTTTCGCAAATGTTAATTCATTAAAACTTGACGTTTTTGAACGCTTTGTTAATTCTTTCTTTGTGTTCGTGTCATTATAGCGGACGAATATAATTTTAGAATCGTGAAATGTGAATTTTTCATGACATCAACACGCTTGTCAGATGAACTGGTGATTGCAGTAGGTATCACTTCCAATATCAACTGCATTCAGGTAGACGGGAAGTCGACCGCGACCCCAATATTGTTGGGAAAAGGCTAGGCAGATGATGATAAGAACTAGCTATTTAGTCACCTTTGATAGCATGAAGCAAGTAGATACGGTGTAGGTAACACTGCCAAGCAACAGACCAAACATACCGTAAAACTTAACGAAGTAACTCAGATAACCGGACTGGACCAGTTAAATTCTTAAACTATTCAAAACAAGCCGTTATCGCTACAATACGACCGACGTAACTTGGCAGGCCTGAGTATAAGCCTTTGCGAACTTTCGCGCATGTTCTCTCACTCACACTCGCTTCATGCCGTTCGCAAAAAACGTTCGTGCGCAACCTTTTGCGCGAAGTTCAGGTCCGCCAAGTTACGTCGGTCGTGTTGTACTTGTCCGCGTGTGGGCGCTCCTTGCGGGGCTCCACATCAGTGTCAGTGCGGTGAAGCTGTCGACTGCCTCGGACACCATGGCCTATCCTGCAGTAGGTGCGCAGGCCCGATAGCACGGCACGCCAGCATTACCGACATCGTCTGTCGTGCTACTCTTGTCACCACCGGGGTGCCAGCTGTTTTAGAAGGCTTGGCAAACGACGATGGAAAGTGACCGGACGGAATTAATGACCGTGATGATATGGAAATTAGGCAGGTGTGGGACGCAACATGTGTCGATACCCTTGCGCCATCCCATCTTCATAGCATGGCGGGCTGTGCTGGGGCGGCTGCTGCAGGTGCGGAAAACATCAAACGGCGAAAATAACCTTATTGATAGTTATAAGTTCGAGCTGTTTGGGGTTGAAACACTAGGGCCATGGGGGTTCGAGTGCCCACTTGGTTTTTCGACATAATTATCGCCAAGCGGTTAGTCGACTCTTCACGTGACCAGAAGGCATGTGAAAGAATCAGCACCGCCATACAACGTGGCAATGCTGCCAGCCTTTTGGGCACTTTTCCTGTTGACAGCGATGCGGATGAATTTGTTATGGTTCTTTTCCTTCCTTTTTTTTAATATACGTACGTACGTACGTATTTTTCTGTTCTGTTTTTTCTTGTCTGTTTATGTATGTGTGTACATAAAAGGTTAAATAAATAAATAAATACGTACATTATTATTAATACCTATTATTTTAAGTCTGTTAGCTTAAATTATGTAAATATTATCTTGTTTGAAACTAAAAGTATCGTTAAGCAAATGTAATTAAAATATGCTGTTTGGGGAAAATTCAAATATATTAAGACTGCTATAATTTTTTTGGGAATTTTATATTATTCGTTTAAATAGGTGGTCTGTATTTAAGTAAAGTTGAAAAAAAAACAGTTGACAAAAAAATTAAACTGTAAAAAATACTTTACGACTCCATTACATTCCAATCAGAATTTAAATGCCAATAAAATGGGACAGTCTTTGGGGAAATGTAAAATATTTAATTTCAATGATGTCCGGAAAAGGAACTCCACATGATTATATATCTACATATAAGTATGTTGTGGTTGAAGTAGTCGTAGGTAGTAAGTGTTAGAGCCTTTTCTTCACAGATTCCTTCTAACTAGCAGCGCCCCTCGGTTTCACCCGCATAAGTGTCGATCCCGAGGGAATATCGGGATAAAAGTAGCCTGTGTGTTAATCTAGGGTGTCAGCGACCTCCATACCAAATTTTATCAGAATTGGTCCAGGCATTTGTGCATGAAGAAGTAATAATAATAATGTCCTGCAGACCGTATTTCGGCCACGGCGGCGGCAATCTCAACGGAGACTAGCCTTCGGCGCGGGAGTTAATATAGTGCACAAGTGTATGCACAGACACAGGTGCATTCCCTCTTCCTTCACTCTCATAGTCCGATGGGACGGCAATTCGACACGACCGGAGAGAGATCAGACGCAGGACCAACGGCTTAACGTGCTTTCCGAGACACGGGGGTATCACACCGCCAACTTCCAAACTCCGGGCTGTTACCTACTATGAAATTCCTAATGGAAAAACTCAATAACACTTTTCCCGACCCGGGAATCGAACCCAGGACCCCACGCTTAGCAGTTGCGCTTGCGACCACGAGACCAACGGGGCAGTTCGGGGCGGGGCGGTGAAGAACTAACAAACATACGAACACACTCACAAACTTTCGCCTTTATAGTATTATAGTGTGATTAATACCTACGTACTGACAATTTTTTTTCTTTGTTTCAGGTAAATTAAAGCCACACACACTCGCAGTATCAACACTACAAAACAGAAGCATACCAATCTGGCGGTATGAGCTGGGTACCCGAAACTGTCAAATTTTCCCAATCAACTTTGAACCTTAGGTTTTAGCGATAAAGTTGAAAATCTATTAAAGAAATTTGACAGATTGTAGTAGCTTGATGTGCTGGCGTCTGTACGTAAAAAAACGTCTGTAGCTTCAAACAAAAAATAGTAGTGAATCTAGGTATTTTTATTGTAAAAATATGTACCAATAGGGGCCATACATCTAGCTATATTGTGATACATAAATTATACATACACTGAACAACACGACCACTTTATAAACCTTATCTTCCAATCAGCTTTTATAGCTTCCACGAAGTGTCTGAGCCCATTTATCCATATCAGCGAAAGTAGTGAAACTAGATATTTTTGTTTGGAGCTTCGTTCAAAAATATATTATATAAGTACCAATCGGAGCTAGACATCTAGCTATATTGTGATATAAATTATACATAATTATGCTGAACAACACGACCACTTTATAAACTTTATCTTTCAATCAGCTTTTATAGCTCCCACGAAGTGTCTGAGCCCATTTATCCATATCAGCGAAACTAGTCGATAATCATAACCTAGACTAAATTATTCGTGTCAAATCCCACAGCTAATAAGGTAGTGTGTAAAACCGGCTGATGCTTATCTTTCCTTGATTGCGATGGTTATCTATGCTCAAAAGATAAATAAAAGAAATCAATTACAGTATAATCGTAAAAAAATCTGCTTGACCATGAAATTCTAAAAACAAAATTTATGCTATATGCATTCTAGTGGGGACAAGTTATGGAGAACATGTGTAATCTTTAAAATAACTTGAGTATTTAAAAGAACCTAACCTAACCTAACCCCTCAAGTTTTAAAATGTTACACTGCTACAACATTGAATTCCTTACGAATAATCTAAAGAATACTTCAAAAAGAGTCCATTGTGTTGACTCGGATTCGAACCATCGCATCACCGAACGTCGTCATACTCATACCGGCAGTTTGACGAACTAGCCAGCGAGCCCATACGAATTGCGATGAAATTGTTATCTACTATCGGCTGAGTCATTATATCTTTAGGTCCCTGTCTAATCGAAAGATGTTATAATTTGAGGGTATCCATTAATTTTACTTACTTACGTTGTCTTTATAAAATTAATCCATACCTTCAAGTTAGAACTTTGTATACGTTCACTTAAAACGGCGAAGAGTAAACGACTACTATTTATCAATTATTTTTTTAAATGATTTCTGATTTTATGAGAACTAAAATAGTTGTTCTGTTTGTTGTAAAATAAGATCATAGTTTTGTTAAATAATAGCAATAATAAATATTAATAAATGATTAATAAAGTATTTTATTTTTCTTGATTTTTTAATTCTTTATAAATAATTACTACTTAAAACAAAATAGAAAAATATATCAAAATAATATAATGAACAAAAAGCACATTTCGTGCCTATATAGGATTTGAACTTCCAATCTTATGCACGGTAAGCGGTCTTGAAACCTCCAGTCTATTTAGACGATGAATAAGTTGTCGTAAATGTTAACCCTATTATTGTTGCTTGTCGTCGCAAAAGTATTGTTTTATTGAAAAAAACAATAATAAAAACAGAATTCAAAAAAAAATACTTACTTAAACTTATTTATTCACTAAAACAATACATTATTTAAAATAAAATGTTTTTGCAAAATACAAAAACCAACTTGGGCCTATCACGGATTTGAACGCACATGTCTTTTGGTGGGGTAACTACTTAATGCAGCTGTGTGTACACTCCCGCTTCATACGCACTATAAATGCCTGCAGTTTTAGGCTTTTCGGAAACGCTAAGAAAGTCAGGCCGCTATACTTCTATTGTATTTGGTGTTGTATATTAACCACGTCAAATCTCACTTGGTCACTTTGTGGACAGCCTCTCGACTCTCAGGGCTCCACAGTGAGCATAATTATTCTTGTTAGATTTGGCTATGCTGGTTTCGGCCTCAAAAGCGTTCCGCTATAATAGCTTCGCTCCACCAGTGTATGAACCGAATGTCTGAAACTGTGGTTCCTCTCGTACTGAACACAACACACAAACACAACATATAAATTACAGATATTAATGTAGAAACTTTGGGCGGTCTACAACATTCTGCATACATCTTACGCGCTGCGCGTTTGATCATCACAATGACAGCCCTGTTAATGATGATTTCCAACAAATGGCTCGCATCGCATCGGATCGGAACGGATTTAACGATCTTTAAACGATATTAAATCGTGTACACAGTATTTAGAGTTATTCCGTTCTGATCCCCTGAGTCCCCCAAAGATCCCCAAAGTCTATGTTACCAAGCCGCGCACAGCAGCATGACCGCGGCCATCTTCCGCGACACGCGATCGTAACCAAAATTATACTGCGACCTGCGATCGACTCCGTTCACCTGTCGTCGTATCCGATCGAATCCTTTCGGCTGTCGTCCAAATTTGTCTTATCCTCTTGTGTGTTTTATGATAATTTTTTTCTTCTTCTAATGCAATAGCCAACAATACTACGTCAACTTCAACCATTTTCAAAAATTAGAACAAATCAACACGGTAGGAATGAAACTATTTGACTAGGCGCAGAAATGGATACGTTCGCAAGCGACGGTACGGAGCCGATCGTATGCGTCGACATGCTGCCGGACTCGATCGGCTGTCGTCGGATCCGTTCGTAAACTTTCCGATCCGATTTGGTGGAAATCATCCTCTTATTGGTGTAGTGTTGTAGGTAATTATGTTGGTGACATCGGAGAAATATACGCTTCTATCTTCTTCTTCTTAGCGTGTCGATAGCAATCTAAATGGACTCGACCCAGAATTTGGCTACTTGTTTGGCGCTATCACCAGCGTCCATCAGTTCCCCGAATGAGCAGCTGACAGGATACACAGGACACGATTTTAAGTGTCCCATCGTTTGTGGAACGGAATTCATCTGTGACTCTCCACCTGAACAGGTTTTCCTTGCTTCGGCCAACCTGGGTCCTCTGCGCTTCTATAATGTTCTATTATTCATTGGTTCATCCGTCTTACCTATCAAGTTAACAGCCCACGCGGTAACATCGTTAACTCGAACAACTTTCATCAGACTAGATACTGCTTATTTTGTTTTGTGGAAAAATCCGTCGCATGTAGGTTATAAACACGGATTTTACGATCGGTGCTTGGAATGTTTCGTAATATTTTTATGTCGATTTCTAGTCTGCAATAACAACATAGCGGTGCTTTTACCCCCGGGGTAACTATTGTGTGATGTTTCAGCAGAAAATTATGTGGAACTCATGTAAAATTATAGGATTTTCAGTCAGTTTCAGTCAATGTTTGCCTAGACTTTTCAGTAGGTACTGAAATAGTAGACACTTTCAAACAATTTAAGTACTATAGAGAACTTACAATTCTATTATTATATTATTTATGTGAATAATTTGTTCATTAAGTATGCTTAGGTACCTAAGTTGTTAATTGTGTATTAAGAAAGAAAAAAAAAATAACATCAGGTATATCAGTGTAGGTGCCTAATTCGATATAAGTATATTTATTTATAATATATAAAGGCTTACCAACTAACAAAGTTGTTGTAGGTAATATAGATGTCGCATTAAAAATCTAAATTATAGGAAAGCACGATATGATATTCATTTTTGTCAGACAAGGTAAACATTGGTTACTTCCTTGGTGCTATGCTGTTACCTACTATACTACAATAAAGATCCTACCGTCCGCGTCATAAAGACAGTCAAAATTGCATATACACACTTTTTTTTTTCTAGATGGGAAATTATTAAATAACTTCTCCCGCTCTGGGCGGAGCGGGAGGGCGTGTCAGTCTGTTACTGACTAAAACCCACCCGTGTTCCTTCAGTTGCCTGTGCCAGGGGCCACGGTATCTCTTTCGACCAACCCACGACCCTGGTAGGCATCGGCCCTAGCGGACCCCGTCAGTTAGTGCTGACATCTCTTTGAGGCGTGCGTGGAACACAACGCGCCATCGACCCGGGCCTGGTCCTTACCGGACGGCAAGCTGCCCATTGCTCGCCGTCCACAAGCCCGCGCCTACGGTGGCCGGGAATCGGCTATCGATTTCCGACGCCCAGGGCGCCTCCTGCAGCGACTAGGGGCTTGAGGGCGCAATGATTTCCTCTCCCTCACGCGCTTCGCCTCCTCCTTCGCGAGTATTAGTGCTTCGCAGAAGGAGGCGACGGCCTCCCATGCACTCTCGCTCCGTACCATGGCCTGGACTAGGCACACACGTCACAAGCTTTTAAGAGCTCATACAATTATTATTTATTTAATACTTCAAGCACATAAATGTACAGAGCCAGACTTAATGCCATAGGCATTTCCAATCTTCTGAGATACAGAATAAACATCACAACAAGAACATTTTTATGTCGTGAATAGCTAAAACCCTAAAGATTACGCAAAGATAAAAATCTGCCGCTGTTTTCGTCCTACAGCAAGGTCGGAAAGGAAACCCAATACAACACTATAACATTAAAATGGATTATTTTATCTCTAGCAACCACAAGTCAACATTTACTTTAGGTGGCACAAATAAACCAGGTATTATTTTACAGGGGGTAATTTAAAAATGCTAGTGTACACATGTAACTCCACTGAACAATATTATATCATTGAAGGAAAAGTTTTCTGCTGATTTAATTAATAGGTTTGCTGAGGCCCCGATGGCAAATAGTTACAGTACGTAGGTAAGTACTGTATTTAATTCAGTATCTATACTTTCGTTTTGGTATCATCATGGAAAGTTGGGTTGGTATCAAATTCAGTTTCGTGGTCATGGTCGTATGATCATTTCTACAGTCATCATCTTCGGTCTCGTTTCCTTAACCGGATTTTTTTCGCTTATTGAATTATCAACGCACTGTTTGGCGCCAAGAGTTGAAAATCCAACACTGTGTTTTTTGACGCCCTGGGATGCAGTCTGTTGGATTCTCAATGCTTGGCTCAATTCCGACGGTTGAAAATCCAGTGCGCGATAAAATCCGTTTCGCGATAGTTTTACGTTCGTGCAAACGTGGGCTTATTATAATTCCTGTTATGATAAGTCCTCGGTAAAAGGTTCCTAACCTTTAAGTGATCTTTAAAACTTCTCAAAACCCTTGATGACTATCACTTTCTTAGCTCGATAGAAGCTCCAGCTCCGCTCAGTTCAACCTACATGCTTGTACGAACTAAAGCTGAAAGGATCCAGATACTTGGAGAAAAATGATCCAACTACCCCGTTGGCACTTTGACGTCATCAATTAAGATAACCAACCCGCACTGGGCCCGCGTGGTGGATTACGGCCCACTCCCTCTCACAGAGAGGAGGCCCGTGTCCCAGCAGTGGGAAAATTATAGGCTGATTATGTAATGTATGTATGTAATTAAAATAAAACCACAGTTTAGTAGAACGTGGTTAAAAAATTTTCGGCTCATACAAAGCTAACATAGTGTTTGGTGAAGGTCCCACATTTGAAATTTAATGTAAACATACATGAACCAAATAAACAGCAGTAGTTTCCACTTGTAGTTCTAGACGGATTTGAGAACAATACAGTGAGTCTTCAATGTGCACACATCGAAATGAGGGAAACTAAGCTTAATTTTATCGACGGAAAAAATATTAAAAAAAAATAAAAAATTTGCAAGCATATTTAAAATTCTTTTTCAACACACTTGCTCGTAAAGTGGCTCTTATTGAACCGCTTTTAGGTCCATAATGGAGTGTATTACGAACGCGTGCTTTTTCTTTACTTTAATCCACATATGCTGTAATACCACAGATAACTATTTACTAGTCAGAGACGCGCGCTTTTTTAATCTCATCAAACCCTGCGTTCCGAATTGGGAAATAATCGATGTGTTCCGAATTGGGAAATAACCGAATTAGCGTGAGCGCGATAACGATAACGATGTTCCGTGAATCGTCATAGATGACGTCATGACATTCGCCATCTTGCGATAATGCCGACCATGCCCTAGAATAATATCACCGTGAGCGCTGTCAAAAATGACAGTGTGTGTATGAGGTTGTGTCAGTGTGTGTTTTGTTTTGAGTTGCATCATCTTTAAATTAAACTAACGTGGCATTTTTGAAATTGTGCTTCTGGCTGACAGTCGCCACCAAACCAAAGAAGAAGAACTGAAGAAGAAATGTGGTGTTTATACAAAGAAATACTGTAATAATATCTTTTTTACATTGTGTAAGCACTGTCATGTGAGCGCGTTCACGAGTGTTCCGAATTGTTGCCAGCTCTCAGCAGTCATAATAGTAATATCTAAATCGGAACGCATGTGAGATGATGCATGGACGTAATATTATGTCCATGGAGATGATGTGAGCGCTGTGATGTGAGCGATTATAGCTAATTCGGAAAGCGCCCAAAGAGACTTCATGCCAAAAGAAAAAATCCGCGGGCTATATTTCATTTTTTTTTTAAATAGTCTGTATTGTCCTTGGTCGCAAAATGAACTCGCAGGGGACCACAGACAATTTAAGGTGAATGCGCAGTGGTAGACCGCGAAATTCTTAGGTTTTTTGCAATTTTCAGGTTTGTGTTTATTATATTTTTTCTATAGGCTGTTTAGCGGTTTTGTCTGTGCCATAGATTAATATATTTAAAATGAGTCAATGTTGCGCGCGCATCGCTAGTGCTGGCTAGCACGGCGCGCGGGAAAACAAAACCAGCGCGCCATTTTCCATACAAGTTAATATTTAACAATACAAGTCTGTTTTTTTTTCCTCGCAAGTGTGTTGAAAAGCGTCGTATGAAACGCGTGTGCATTAATCAATATACACATGTATCATAATGTACTATTTCGCTGTTGTGACCCCTGTGTAAACAATCGCCCCTCAATTGAGAATTATGGTTTTTTTTTAACAAAAATCTGATATTTTTTCATCAATTTTTACAATAATTGTAAAATTACTCAATAAAAGCCCCGATTACCTACCTTTCTCGATTACTTTAAATTATTATTCTCCATCGTATCAGATTTCTAAACGTAAAAATACCATGTTTATAACTCAATCACAAGATTTCCTATCAATTGTTAAAGAAAGGCCTTGCAATCACCATACTTTAGCAGGTAAAGATTCTTTAATTTTTTTTTTTATTCTAAGTTTTTTTTACAAACCAGTCTATATCCTTGACGTTAGTTTGTCTATTTTAAAAGTAAAAACTATACTAAAAAACTCATATTAGAGATTCGAACATATTTTCGTTTTTGTCATCAACTCGGATATCTATGTGATCAACCGTTGATCAGACTGATTGTTATCTCGATCTTGATAAAATTACAAAAGGCGCGTTGAAATTAAATCATTTAAGATTAGATGTACGTCTAACTAAATTATTGGTGTTCAATACTTGAGTTTCTTGTTGTGGAATGTTTTGTTGTGAAATAGTTAGGGGTTACCGCTGGCCCGGAACATGAAGGGCTAAGGAACGAACACGGGTGGGATTAAGTCAGTAAGAGTTTGACACTGAAAATTTAAAATCGGTCTAATTTGGCTGTAACATTATTTTTCGAAAATGTTCTCTACTAACTTTCTAGACCTTTGTATCCTGCTTAAGAGTATGAAGTTTCATTAAAATCGGTTCATTCATTTCGAAAAATAAGGGAATATAAATAATATTACTAAATATTATAAATAGAATTTTATTACTATGGAGAAGAGCGGGCGAGAAACTCACGGTTACTCTTCTAAAAATATATGGCTTTTACAATGTTTTCAAATTACAGTGTCAAGTCAATACTGCCCACCTGAGCCTAAAGTGCAGTAATAGGCATTATGAGTTGTGAGTTAAATCTATACTATATATAATATTATAAAGCTGCAGAGTTTGTTTGTTTGTTTGTTTGAACGCGCTAATCTCTGGAACTACGGGTCCGATTTGAATGATTCTTTTAGTGTTGGGTAGTCCATTTATCGAGGAAGGCTATAGGATATATAACATCACGCTACGACCCTTAGGAGCCGCGCAGCGTGTGACACCGCGGGGAACAGCTAGTATAATTATATTCTGATCCCAGAATATAATATTTAACTCAAAACCTACGGGCAGAATAGGTATAGGAGGACAGCCTGTGAACAAGAAGCAGGTACTTAATAAAATAGAAAATGGTTTACAAATCCGCGGTTTACAAGGGTTTGCTCATGTATAGGAAGATTTACTGAAATCTGTCGCTTCGCCATTTACGTTGAAAACTGTGCTTTAGGTTTTTTCTATTGTTGTTCCGGATATATATTCATATTCCGTGCAGTGTGACTCGCCGAACACCACCCAACACAGTTTTGCCATCTAGAGCGGTGATTTCGATACTACCTACAATTCTAAATATTTTTTATCTTTCTACCATCATTCCTAAGAAAAGTACCCCAGCCAAGCAAAAGAAACAACAAAATGACCGTGTTAGGTTCCCAAGTTTTTCCTTTCATAGTAACCTTAAAACTCGACACACAGCGCGTTGCCAAAAAAGAAAATGGCGGTCGCACTTAATGCCTCGCCGGATTTTTGACAATCTCGCTCACAAAGAAGTAGGTTACCTACCTCCCTACTGCGAATTTTGAAACCGATTGCTCCCTTACGCTAGCTGTTAAGTAAAACGGTGAGTGTATCCAAAGAAGCTCAGTACTTTGTGACTGCACGGTAAATAGCCTCGCCACATCGGATAAATAAACTGACTCCACAGTCCACTACCACATTTTACTCCGTTTGCTCTTGCGCTATTTGGTCGACAACTTTGTTGACTTATATTGTGCAGTTTGAAACGAATGTTGTACATTGGGGAATGAAAGAAACCTACTGTATCAGTTGTTTGTTAGACTGTGTAAACTCTGAGATGAGGATTGAACCTGATTGGTAGGTTGGGTACAACGAGGAAAAAAAGTAAACGAGATTCAAATGTTACCAAATATAGTAGTATTGTGTACATTTAACTAGCAACACCGTTAAGAGTTGGCAACACCATACCCCTTCTACTAACCGTAGTGTATAGAAGACGGCTCAGACTCGACCATTCGATCGCCGACAGCCGACTCGAGAAGTTTAGATAGAAAAACCTCGACCTGATGGACCGTTGGTCGATAAATGTTTAAAATATTGTTATGTACCGGAAATATTATAATTTACTGTATGTGAATTTGTGATAAACTGATTTGATTGTTTAAGTTGAAAGTGATTAATAAAAGTATATGTTCCTGAAACTGCCGTTTTTGTGAGTTGTCCAACACAAAGGATTTAATGAAAAACAAAAGGTGGTGTATCGTAGAGTGCTGCAAATATATGGTAAACGAACTAACCACATGCGAAATGCCACCAGATGCCTACTGAAACGCCTCGTAGGGACCAGGAAAGCATGGCACAAAAGGGACGAGGCTTGTACTTAACTTTGGATGAAACAATGATGATGATGGTAAATGAAAAAAAAACAGTGGCACTCCGGGAGTGCCGACAGAAGTGAAAACAAAACAAACAGAATAATTTGCCATCACTCACTGACTTATCGGATATACAATAAAACCGAGTACATCCCGAGGACAGCCGAACACATCCGAAGCGGGTATTTTTTAAATGATAAATGATTTTATTTTTAACTAAACTGAAAACTAGATGAAGTCGGCGACTTTTTTGAATCGTCTTATAAACAAAACACGCGCGGTGTCGCTTACGGTAACGGTGGCACGAGTTCAATGGTTTTTTCCCCATCTCAAAAAATGCCCAAACCGCCTAAAGAAGTTTTCACTTCAATAAATCAAAACCGCTGAAAACGTTCATTTAGATTATTTGTTTAATTGACTAGATTTCGAATTTTTTGCTACTTTTCTTCTTCGTTTGTTGCTCTTTACAATGAGTTCTATCGGCCACAGCACAGCTACTAATGCGTAAAATGATATCAGAGTGTAGAAAGCATTTGGGTAGCTGTTCGTGAAATCTCGTACGGCGCCTGAAACAAATGTCAGAGCAATCAGTTACATGTCACCTAAGTTCGCATACATTAAATAAAAACAAATCAATATGACGTAATAACTCATAAAAAATTAGCGGCCCGCCCCAGCTTCGCAAGGGTGCATTTTTTTTTTAAATTTCCGTTTTCTTTCATACAAACATTGTCCTGGCAATGCCGAACACAACAAAAACTGGCCAAGTGCGAGTCGGACTCGCACACGAAGGGTTCCGTACCACAAGGCAAATACACCGAAAAAGAACACGTTTGTTGTATGGGAGGCCCCCTTAAATATTTATTTTATTTTGTTTTTAGTATTTGTTGTTATAGCGGCAACAGAAATACATAATTTCTGAAAATTTCAACTGTCTGGCTATCGCGGTTCTTGAGATACAGCCTGGTGACAGACAGACGGACGGACAGACAGCGAAGTCTTAGTAATAGGGTCCCGTTTTTACCCTTTGAGTGCGGAACCCTAAAAAAAGAATAATCCAATTTGGTGCAGTCATTCGTAAATTATGCGCGAACAGACATTCCGGACTTTGTTTTATCCTATGCATATAAGATTTATTCCGGTCTGATCCCCTAAACCCCCCCTCCTCGATTCCCTGCTAGTTCGTCTTCTGATACTGCACTAACGTATAGAGACAGACAGACGTTGCTATACATACCAACAGCAGGACCAAGGAAAATGCTAAATATCCCAGTAACAAGAAGCCAGATTCCCATAGCTGAGGTGAACTTTTCAGGAGCTACAGCATCTGAGATGACTAGAGGAATGAGGACTGCGATGGAACAGTGGGCCACTCCCATCAATGTGAAGTAAACCATCGTGGCTATAACGCTACCTGACCACAGCATACCTGAAATTAGAAATAGAATTAATTCATCATCATCATCATTGGCATGTTTTCAAAAACGGTCTCTATTTCAGCATAATTTACAGGCAATCGTCTTATTTGAGGGAGTCGCATTACGTCCGCTAAGCGCAACGTCCGTTTATGGCCCTATTCGTTAAAATACTACGCTACTAGTTTCGCAGAAATGCTTAGATAAACATACATAGGTAACTATAAAAATATGCGTTTGTGGGGGTGACAAAAAGTGGCTCCTGATTGGTAGGTGGGTACAACGAGGAAAAAAAGTGGTTCAGGGGATCAGACCGGAATAATTCGATTCAAAGGATGTAATGTAAAACAAAATGTGGTGCATCATCTCCTGCTCGCCTAGTACCATGCTTCACAAAATTTAATTTTATCTATGTGATTTTTTTGTAATAACAAGCTCTTCTAGCGTTGAGTGTACTTTTAGGTAGAACGGCTGTAACGCGACTGATCCGAGAAAAAATCACCTTCAAGAATACATAGGGCCATAAAAGGACGTTACGCGTGGCGGACGTAATGCGACTCCGTCATTAATTTAAAGTAATCGAAATGATTCTTACCGAGTCTTGACAGGATCGCGACAACCACTCCAACAATGTAGATCTGCTGGATTCCCAATTTGAACATCCACTTGGAGGCGACCGTGAATATGATTCTCATGGCCAGGTCCCCAAACCCGTACAAAGTTATAGCCATTGCTACGTTTTCCTGAAAAATAAATTATTGATCCTTTAGCAATTGGTTTTTTTTTTGTATAAGACCACATTGTTTTGAATATTTTAGAATTTTCAGGGTTAACTTAGGCCCTTTGTACACGGCACGGTTTCCTTACGGTACGGCGTATAAACCCCACCGTAGAAAAAACGTGTCCATCAACAAGCTTTCATAGTGATCCATAACAACACTGACGACCGTGCCTACACACGGGCGGCGTATAAACCGTAGTTTTTCACAGTGAGAAAAACGTGTGTGAATGGCCTAAGGATATTCTTGTTACAGGGTGATCTAGTTGGCTGCATATAGAGTCCCCAACACTCATTTTTTTATTGGTAACCAAGCAGGGTTGGTAACCATTGCATATTGTACAATACCAAAGGCAATGCGGCACGATTCCGAAACTATTGTGAAGATAGAGAAATCAGCTTCCATCAAGAATTTCTCAGAAGCAGCCCATAGTCTGGATTAGTATCCGGTTGATGACAACAGACTCACCTTTACATAGGACTTAAAATAACTTGCGGAATGCCTAAATGTGCACCACTGACTAACTCATCGAACATAAGAGGCGTGATGTTATGTTATGAAAATATGCTTATATTAAAACTGACCTGGCTCCATCCCATGGAGTATAAGTACTGTGGCACCATAACCACGTATAAACCATCAGCATTGGCGCACATGGAAGTTCCAAGCGCAGCACAAGAGAATAGGAACGTCTTGATAAGTGATGTGTCTATAAAGGATTCCAGAATTTTCCTGTAGGTATAAAATACATTGATGATAAATATAAATAAATAGATACATTATTACGTACTTTGGGCTGGTTTTCTAAACACAAGAGAACTAAAAAATTACAAACAGCTATATTATAGTTGAAGTTTAGTAAGAAACCGATGCATGTTTTCGAATAAAATTTTATTTAATTAATAGAAAACAAACGGTTCATTTAATAATTTTTTTACTTGAAAACATCCATTGGTTCTTGTACTTGGATAGAACAATTGGTCAACGTTTTTTTTATTTTCAACTAGAAAAAAATCGATTCAAACCTGATGCAGATAAAAAGGCAAAAAAGGCTTGCTTTCAAATCCCAATAATATCTGCGTATAAATACCTGAAACTGCTCTTATTTTCATAATTTTCAGGGAAGTCGAGGGCTTTCGCCAAATCTTCTTTTGTGGGATTTACTTCTATATCTGTTAATTTAATTACTGGTGTATCCAATTTCTTGACATCATGGTTTACTTCTAGCAGAAGTTCTGTAAAATTAAGAGATGATATACATTGATCCAATATTTTGATCGAGTGCAACAATATCGGCGAATGAGCGGAGCTGCTCTACTCAAATCTAGCGTCTAGAAACTGGATAAGCATAATCATCCTATAATATTCCCGTTACTGGGACACAGGTACGTATAAGGGTAGGGTATGAGGAAAGTTCACACATCCTCCATAGAAAAGGGAGGATCCTCCGACCGGGACGTTGTATTTATGCTAGTCGCGCGGTAAACTTTGCTTGCGCGATGCAGGACTTTGTGTGACGTCAGTGTGATGCGTAGTTTACATGTGACGATGTAGATGCCGCCACACAGGCCTCCTCTCTATAACCTAATGCTGGATTGAATTGAATAATGTTTACATTAATCAAATATCGAAGCATTCTCACTGTATCAATGTAACTCAGTCCTTTTAAGTGAACATTTGTTAATTACCTCGTTGGTCTAGTACAAACGCGACAACTGAGCTGGGGTTCACCTCCGTGTTGAGAAAAGTGTTATTGGGTTTTTCTATAGGAATTTCTCAGAAGTAGCCTAAAGTGATCTGATTTGTGTCTGTGTGATAGCAAAAGAGTTGACCTCTTATATACTCCTGGAATATAAGCCTTATAGGAATACCATGGTGATGGTGATGTCTTGGTGGTTTAGGTATGTAATACTTACTTAGTTCAGTGGTCTTGGGGACTTCAACTTTCTTCATATGCCATTTAACTGGTTGCATCAGTAACACAGCAACGAAGTTGTGCAACGAAAGGCCTCCTATAAGCAGTAGGGTTCCTTTTGATCCATATTCTTCTATCGACCATTTCACGAATATTGGAGCGACCATGGCGTTGACCCCTGAAATTACATTATTTTTCTAAATTAATAAAATTATATAACCAAATGTAATATTCACCATCATCATCTCATGCTGAGTTGGGAGCCTTCTTGTCACAGTCATGATGTGCAGACGTCGACTATTTCTGCTTTGTGCTCGTGAATATAGATTTATTTTGTTTTTATTTTTATTGTTATTAGAATTATTTATCTTTTTGTATCCACATGTTTCTGTGAAAAATAAACCTATTTTTTTCTTTCTGTCTTTATCTCTCTCATATCTAGTTGATTATTAAAAAAATAACTTTAACTTTAACCTCACCTGTCGCGGTTTGAACGAAGCTCATTGTCAATACTCTCTTCTTGACGAAGTAATCGTTCATTATTGTGCATGATAAGTTGTACATTATACCCAAACCAATACCCTGGAACATAAAAACAGTCTGTTTTAATCATTCCGTCTATTATAATGCCATGTTCTCTATTAGGCTTACCGGATTGATGGTCATAGAATTTGTCAAACAAATTGGCGTGTCCTAGAACCAAACCTTCGAAAACATTTGTGACATCTACCAACCCGCACAGGCCGTAATCCAAGACGAGGGCGTCTTGGATTACGGCCCACTCCCTCTCACACTGAGAAAGCCTGTGTCCCAGCAGTGAAAACATTATAGACTAATTATTATCCTACTAATTCCTACTATTCCTATCCTACTAATATCCTATCCTACTATAATAATCCTACTAATATTGTAAATGTGAAAGTTTGTGAAGATGTTTGGATGTTTGTTACTCAATCACGCGTAAACCGTTGAAAAGATTTAGACGGTATAGAGATAGTTTGAGTCCCGGGAAAGGACATAGGATAGTTTTTATCCCGATATTCCCACGGGGTCGAAACTTACGCGGGTGAAACCGCGGGGCATTGCTAGTAATATTATAGACGCGAAAGTTTGTTATGATGGATGGAAGTTTGCAACTCTTTCACGCAAAAACAACAAAACGGATTTTAATGAAACTGTACAGTAATATAGCTTATACATCAGAATAACTCTGGGATACTTTTTATCCCAATATTCCCGCGGGATGGACCCTTATGCGGGTGAATCTGCGGGGCACTGCTAGTGCTTTACAAAAAAATAATACGAGTAACTTGCTTGGATAATACACAGCAGAAAGCGAATCATCATCTTCTGCCTAGCTTTTTCCCAACTATGTTGAGGTTGGCTTCCAGTCTAACTGGATGTAGCTGAATACAAGTATTTTGCATGAAGCGACTGCCTATCTGACCAGCACAACCCAGTAAATGGGTAGAAATATACATACGTAAATAGTACAAATGACAGAGAACGAACTAAGATCCTCTCGCTGGCCAGTCCTTTACCTTTGGGCTAGTACCGCTTTCCGAACAATTTAAATTAATCTTAAAACATCGTGAAGAAACCTCAACTGTTGGATTGGCGATTTCAGACTTCTATTAATTTTAATAGAAGTCTGAAATCGCCAATCCAACTTGAGGAAGCGTGATGATTAATGCTTTTGCCATCTCTGTACGAGAAGAGGACTTGCCCCACAGAGGACTACACTGTCCTAATGTATGGTGATATTATTAATAAATAAAAAAAGCAGTGGCACTCCGGGAGTGCCGACAGAAGTGAAAACAAATCACAAACAGAATAGGTACTTTGCCATCACTCACTGACATAATTATCGGATATATGTAGTACATTAAAACCGAGTACATCCCGATTTAGACTCGTTCCTAACCGACTGGACGGAGAAGGCACAGTATAAGGAAATGTGGAAGGAAATGGGGGAGGCCTTTGCCCAGCAGTGGGACAGAATAGGCTAACATAAAAAAATAAATTAAAAAAAAACATCCCGAGGACCGCCGAATACATTCGAAGCGGGTATTTTTTTAATCGTCTTATAACCAAAACACGCGCGGTGTCGCTTACGGTAACAGTGGCGCGAGTTCAATAGTTTTTCCCATCTCAAAATATGCGCCTAAAGAAGTTTTCACTTCAAAAATTACCTGACAAATTCCTGCTGTAAGGTAGAACATTAGAGTTGACGTCATTATAACCGTGCCGAGAGTCCCAAATGCGAATATGACGGAAGAGACAAAAGCAAGCCATCGCACCGACATTATAGTTAGCAAGGCAGATGTGAAGAACCCTGAAATCATAATAGGGTAGTTCTTCGAAATTTGATTCTTTGACTGATCCATATGGCCAAAATTTAATTTCACTTTCAGCTCTGTAACACATGTTCATATGAAAATAGGTATACTAAATAACATATATTTGAATTAGGGACTCGTTTTTATAAAGTAGTTTTCAAGATATTAATTTTGTGCCCAGATGAATCAGAATGTGTTACATATTAATCAGAAACAGAAATAAAAAGTAATAAATACACCGTTAGTTATGAATGTAAATTCTAAACAATAATTATTAATTCTTAAATAGGACTAAGACATATCAAAAGTATCATATTTAGAACAAGATTATACTCCTGTCATTTTTTATTATTCAAAAGGTTATAGCTAAGTAAATAATAATAAATAAGATTAAAACTACTGACTTGTACACGGTCAAAAATTGGACAAGGAGAATTACGCAACAAAAGCGCTCCTATCGTGCTGGAGAGGGGAAAAACTAATTTATTTTATTATTCATATGGGGTTTTGACCATACGAATCAGGCACAGATGAATCAGGATTTTGCCTACAATCATGCATAACTCATCGTACATACAGACTTCATTATTTTCATTTTTCTACAAGAATCTATAACCCAAAAGCATCACACGAAACACAGATTGAAGTTTTAAAACAATAAAATAAATTTTATAAAGTAGGCATTGTAATCAGGATGCCACCTGAACCAAACACAGATGAATCAGGTATTTTCCTTCGTAACACCGGATCTAAGCCAACCAGCCGCACATCCGCCTTCTAGGTCGTCCGTTGCACGACTGGCTTCCCCCCGCGCTGGAAGCCAGACTCTCATTATTATTACCCGACCAAGTACGGTCAAGTGCAGCTTACGCCACATTAATCAGTATTATACGCCGGACACTTCTTTTTTACTTATTTATAAACAGACTAACGTAGTTATAACTAATACACATTTTTTTTGTAAGAGGACAATTCATTTCCTTTCGATATAATTATAATTTATATTGATGTATCAAAGGGAAAATGCGACATCGACCATTTTGTTCCGGAAAATGGCAAACGGACGCGCTATATGAATCAGAAGAACGACCTTCAAATATTTTTATTTTGTACCTAGACAGCAATTATTTAAAAAAAAATCATTTGTCCTAGTAAGGGATAAAGCTAAACTGTACAAAAAAAAATATTACATGCCGTTTTTTTAGTTGGTTACAGAAATATACCCACAGACATCGAAAATTTTGTCCCTGAAGAATTACCCAATAACAGTCATGGTATAGAGGATGCACAGTTGATTTTAATTGAATCCAAACACAATAAATTGCCAATAATATCAGAATTTAAATTAACGACCGGTACCTTCTCGTTCATGGCTGAATTGAGGCAAAATATTTATTACCCACAGTACCTACTTCGCTATATCGCTATTTAGTCATCATTTCAGCCGAAAGATGCTGGACATAGCCTTCCCCAAGCACCTCCACTTCGACCGGTTCTGCGCTTCTCGCATCCAACGGGTTCCTGCGGCCTTCACAAGGTCGTCGGACCACCTTGTGGGAGGCCTGCCAACGCTACGTCTTCCGTTACGCGGTCGCCACTCCAGAACCTTTCGGCCCCATCAGCCATCTGTTCTGCGAGCAATGTGCCCTGCCCACTGCCACTTAAGTTTGGCAATTCTTCGGGCTATGTCGGTTACCTTGGTTCTCTTGCGGATATCCTCATTCCTGATTCGATCACGCAGGGAAACTCCAGGCATAGCCCTCTCCATTGCCCTTTGGGTGACTTTTAGCCTTCTTATAAGGCCCATTGTGAGCGACCACGTTTCAGGTCATCACTGGCAACACGCACTGGTCAAAGACTATCGTCTTGAGACACTGCGGTATGTGAGACGAGGAGATATTTCTATTTAGTAAATTTAAATTTCTCTATTACATTACTTGAGATTTTTAGAATGGCGCAGGACAAAAATACAAATTACAGTGGCCTCCAAAAGTAAATTGACATTTTTCCACTTCAGCTGTGATGCCACATTATCATAATCAGGTAATCTTGATTATTTTTATGATAACTCAAAGGTAGTTTAATTAGTGAATAAAAACGTTATAGCAGATCATACATTTGGAACTAGAATTTTAAATCATTATTGAAGACCTTGCAGCAAAAGGGAGGCAAGTCCAAGTTTAAGAAATGTCTGGTTAAGAAAAAAGGTTTTTATAAATTATTGGTTACACTTATGTCTAAGAGTTATATGGTATAATATAATTTAAACATATTTACTTATTTTACTAAAGTTTAAGTTTTTGAATAACTACGATTTTTTACGGTTAGGTATGTTTTTTTTTTTACCAAACGGAATCAGGTTGCAGATCCAAATGTTATACTTAGTGCGCTTGCTTTTCGTCGGATCTGCCTCGTTCATGCATCAAACGATAGTCCTAATTTTTGTAGGTGAAAAAAACAGTAACGGCATAAATTTGGATCTGCCTCCCTTTTGCTGCAAGGGCCTTAAATTTAGTATGTCAAAGCTGAAGTGGAAAAATCTCAACTAACTTTTGGAGTACACTGTTTATGGATTGACAAACAGAGCATTAAAGATATCTATAGGTAATTATTACTTCAATAATTTTCTTTTACCTACTCAAACATCGGCTAGAATAATATCCTGCCGATTACAATATAGATACGTATTCAATGTTTAATTACCAGCGAATGCAGAAAAAATGCAAAATATTGCCATGAGCATCGTGACACCTGCAGAACTCATAGATATCTCTTTCATAAAATCATCATACATCATTCCGAAGGTCCCGGCAAACGAGGTTGTGGTTGACTGAAAGAAAAACAAATAGTACATTATGATACATGTGTGCTATGTTGATCATTATACTCGAGGCGATTGCACTTGCGAGGAAAAAAAAACAGACTTTTATTGTTAAATATTAACTTGTATGGAAAATGGCGCGCTGGTTTTGTTTTCCCGCGCGCCGTGCTAGCCAGCACTAGCGATGCGCGCGCAGCATTGACTCTCATTTTAAATATATTAGTCTTTGGCACTGACAAAACCGTTAAACAGCCTATAGAAAAAAAATAAACACAAACTAGCTAATGTTTAGACTGACCGTAGTGTTGTCGTACGTCAAATTGTAGTGTATTTAGTATGGAATTAGAAAGTACTATTGGCATAGAGAAATATAAATTCGTTCAGTGAGAATCCGCAATAATAGAACGCCAGTCAGGGTCTTTTCCGTTTGGTTTCGGAAGGGACCACGGACTAATTTAAGGTATTCACCTTTTTATATATCAGGTTGTATCTTGATCAAATATGATTCGCGACTACCTATAATATATATGACAGAATATAATATATAGTCATTAGGTTTGAATCCTTAAGTTAGATTTGTTCCATAAGAACTTTTTTCCATAAGAGATTTGTTCATAAGGAACAAATCTAACTTAGAAAGATGTATTAATGATTCTAATAATTATAATTCTGTAAAGAGGTAGATATAGGTTATAGCCGCAAATCATATTTTGATCAAGATACAACCTGACACCGACCTGAAAATTGCAAAAAAAACCTAAGAAAATTTGAATTTCGCGGTCTACCACTGCGATGGCATTCACCTTAAATTGTCCGTGGTCCCTGCGCATTCACCTTAACGTAAATAAATATTAGTTCATTTTGCGACCAAGGACAATCCAATCTTTTTAAAAAAAAAGTGAAATATAGCCTGCGGATTTCTTTTGGCATGAAGTCTCTTTGATGAGATTAAAAAAGCGCGCATCTCCGACTAGTAAATAGTTATCTGTGGTAGTACAGCACATGTGGATTAAAGTAAAGAAAAAGCACGCGTTCGTAATACACGCCATTATGGACCTAAAAGCGGTTCAATAAGAGCTTAAGAGCTACTTTACGAGCAAGTGTATTGAAAAATATTTTACCTTTAACTTTCTGGAATCTGTTTATCTGTCACAAAAGCACGTGCATACAAAAAGATAAGATAACTCGAATAAAAAACATTAAAACAAAACATAATATTTAGATTCGTTTCTATACTGACTCTCAAGTCCAAACCAAGACTGCAATGTTGTACAGGTTACCCTGTTGCATCACATCAAATTCTTTTACCCACATGAGCAATTTTTGTTCATCATCTTCATCACTCTCCTGCGCTTATCCTTATTTATTTGGGGTCGGCTCAACATGGTCTTTTCTTTCCATACTTCTCTATTAGTCGTCATTGTCAGCATTTCTTACTTTTCTTCCTTTCATTCTTTCTTTCGTTAGAGCCATCCACATTCATACTCAAAACTTTTCTGAAGACATTCGACCAATTTCCATTCGTCACTTTATTTCATGATTTATATAGCTTATATGTATTGCTTTCTTTCATAATTATTACAATATCATGATTTATGAATCTCGATGTTCATTGTACCTAAGTGTTGGTATATTTTTCAGTTTATTTGACCTAGGCAGAATTACTTGGGTGAATGATTTTACTGCTTAGGGCGTTTGCCACCGGGACGTCACCAAGATTGAGATGACGGCGTCAAAGTAGCAATACACGTGTCGCGTTTCCACCACACGATCGTCACCCGAACGCCGTTATCCCGGTTGCCAAAGTTTTGAGTAGTTCGTCATGAGTTCACGACCGCTAGAACTTGGCCTGAGACTGTAATAGGCCGATGTGCCCGCAATACAAAACAACTTTGATCTTGTCCATACACTGCCGTTGCAATGCGCCGTACGTCCGGTTTTTGTTTTGTCTACGATGCCAGGTTCGGTTGCGGTGGACACACGATCCCCGTCACTGGGACGACAACTTCGGTTCGAATAATCTCGTTCCTCGATCTCTCGACGCGACGACGTCCTGGTGACGGCAGCGGTGGACAAACGCCCTTAGAGCTACGTAGGTAAACATTTGTACACTTCTTGCAAAATACATAGATTATGATAAAAGCGTAACAGGTTGAGGCGTAATAACAATACAATCTATTGTGTCTCGTTCAGTGACCTTCAACCGTTTAAAAGCAGAGCAATGGATTGTGCCGCAAATGAAAACATAGGCAATGCTAATGCTTAGGAGTATTTTAGAACTATCAAATTAATCCTTACATCGAATTTGGAAACGTGATATTTTCAAACAAACTAAATATTAGATAAGCCGGCAATGCAAACTAGGTACAGTGAAACTATTGGATGTATTTAGATGAATTCTTTGCAGACTGGAAACGTCATTAGATATACAAAGTTTAATTTATTTTCATATTGTCTATATCAGAGATGGAGACATCTCTGATATAGTTAGGTACGATTGACTTGGCCGTGAACATTATTCTACAATTTGCATAAAGATAACAAAATGTCAGAATTAGTATTTAGACATTTAAATTATGACCATTCAACAGTTTATTTATATAGCTATTATTGTTATCTGTCTCATTAATACTTAATATTACGTTATTTTGTGTAACAATTTGGGTGTGTGTTTTACTAAGTCGCGAGGTCGCGCACCCACGTCTGCAATGAAGGAGCTTTTACTGGTTTGGCGCACGAATTGTAGAAGAATTGGGTGTTTTTCCATCTAAAATTGTACTTATATAGTACCGTACTGTTAGATACTGCTACCTCGTTATTTCATGTTAAACAGTGCGTTAGTGCGACTGCAGCCAGTAGTGTGCTCAAAACAAGAGAGCGGTGCGTCGTCGACGACTGTAGTTAGTCTCTACCGTTGACGCATGCCGCTCGTATATGAACACTTATGTTAAACGAGGGATATACTTCCAGAGAGTGCAGTACTTATAAAAATAAACTAAAAACATATGTTGTTCAAGGTGTAACACCCGTATAGGGTAAAAACAATGTGTTTTTGTAGGTAATGTCCCTTTGTGTTACAGTTTGAACTTGCGCCTATATCCTATAGGATAGGTTTTGGTAAACGTGCTCTCCGAGGCACGGAGGGAGGATACAAGGTTTGCCCTATAAGCTTCATAAAACGGATTCCTTCTACTATATTGTCTAATACGTGAGAACCTTCGGCCCTATTTACAATATCAAATCACGTTTTACGTCCTTTCTCACATGTTTCATTTATTTACTCGTGTAATCATTTGTGTACTAGGTACATCATATAGGGTACAAACACTAGAATGCAGATATGTAAACTGCATCATAATTTATGAATAGTCAATCTTATCCACCCTTAAGTTATGTTAGGGTAACACTTGCACTTTATAAAAGCACAAGATCTACGCAACAGTTTGATAATTTTGACTTTAAAGTTTCAATTCGCTGCACTTTGTCGACGCGTGTCGGCGGCTTCAGCTGCCTCTGCTGTAGACGCGTGCCGCTCGCTCGTGTATACGAGCACTTACTGGGAATTGTAGTAAGCACTTGTTTTTTCCCCCAACTATGGTCAAAATTTTTCCATGTATTAAATTGTCGACAACGCCGCTGACTTATTAAAAAAAACACTACTCACAAAACTGATAATAGCGGAGATGGCTACTAAGTAGCCCCATCCTCCATCGGGTGCCACTAACTCGTACTTCTCATCCATCAACTTTGAACTCTCTTTCTTTTCCTCGACCATATTGATATCATTCACGGAACACAAGAAAACTACACGCGTAGTCGGCCACTGTTTTTATTAATATCATATTATATTTACTTACTTTATCTAATGCAAGCATTTCATTTAAACTTGTAATAAATGGTTTTGTTCTATGATGATATAATTTTACTATAGAAATGCCAGTCACACCCACAGTGACATTTAGTGATATAGCGTGTTGTGAAAACTGAACGCGATAGCACTAAAGTATCTTTCAAATTAAACAGTATTTTATGTGACGAGCTTCTGATCAGGAGCCCTGTCATTATGTGAGGCTCATATGATAACAGTACATCTACTTCTAATCCTCAACAACTAATTATGGTGACTTGCTCCTGCAGCCTAACTGCGTAACACAGTATTAATCATATTCTGAATCATTTTGATGGATATTTCTAATCCATTGCTTCATATTATGTTCGGAAAATTTGTCTGCTCAACAACGTAGTACAACGTACAACGTACAACGTAGTTCAACTGTCAAAATGAGTATATTACGCAATTACACCCCGCTGTACAGCTTTACAAAAGAGAAAATGATCGTCAGTCAAAACCATCAAATTAAGAGTAAAAAATTTTTGTCCAAACCTTATAAGTACTTAGGTGGCTTCAAGGCTAAAGAAGTAGTTAAGCATAGGCCTTGGACTCTTGCGAACAGAGGGTATATAGGGGGGCCGGGTGGGCCCTGAAACGAACTCTTTTAGGAGCAGAATGTTTAATAATGAAAAATGTGCTAAAAGAAAAGGATCGGTCGTGGGATCGCCCGCACTTTTAAGATGGGGCCCGCTTGGCATGGAGGGCTGATACCAGTCGGGGGTGCGTCGAACGAACAAGAAAAAAAAAAGTTAGGGCCCTAGAAAAAAGCTCTAGATACGCCAATGTGGCCCAATTAGATTATTTTATTGGTAAATAATAAGTTGTTACCAAAAAACAAACAAAATAAAACGTATAGCACCGCGTTAAAGGATTCACTCTGTGTAATAATTACCGACAGTACAAATAAAGAGTGGGCGCGTAATGATGAGTGACAGTTAATGTTATCAAAAACGTAGGTAATTAATCACTACACATTACCACAAACGTAATAATAAAGATTAAGCCAGTCAGCAACTGGGCAAGCTAATGTAGTAGTGTTAGATTTTATCACGCCTACTATTATTATTATTTCAGGTGACCTTGACAACCGTGCCGAGTCAGCTTTCGAAACAGCTTGCCAAACCTGTACTATTGAGAGAAAGAAAAGAAAAGAAACGCATTTATTTGCGGTAAACATGACGCAAAAAAGAACACAAACACAAAAAATTAACAAGTCAAGCGATCGATAGGTTATGGAGTGGTTCTATACACGTCAACTGGGTAACCTTGGCACGAATTTGGCAAACGACCCAAGAGCTACATTTACTGACACAACACTATACCGAAGACATCCCGGATGTCAGCTTGTACCAGATTAGCATGGCTCTGAAGCAGCTTAAAAACAACAAGGCGCGCGCCGTGGCAATGACGCAATTACTGCCGAGCTCCTGAAGGCCTGTGGAAAACTCGTTCTTAAGGCCCTCCAGAAGCTGTTTGATTCCGTCATACTAGGGGGTAAAACGCCATAGGCATGGAAAAGATGTGTGGTGATACTCTTCTTTAAAAAAGGATGACAATGCCCTTCTTAAGAATTATAAGCTTATCTCACTTCTGAGCCATGTCTACAACCTGTTTTCAAGAGTCATCACGAACATCATCATTACATCGAGGTGCTGAAGTGTCTATACATATAACAACGCTACTACCTCAGTCCGTCCTGCAGCAAAGTGTGAGACAAGGAAACGTTATGTCTCCAAAACTGTTCACAATTGCATTGTCTTTGAACTGTAAAGGGATAGGCATCAACATCAATGGCGAGTACATCACTCACCTTCAGTAATCATGGTTGAGATTATGGAGGACCTCATACTCGAAAACTTGAGTAGAGCTTCCGAAAGAGTAGGTCTTAAAATGAATATGGACAAAACAAAGGTCATGTCAAATGCCCATGTATCAGCCACTCTCACGAAGATCGGAGACTCTACACTCGAAGTTGTAGTCGATTATGTTTACTTAGGACAAACAGTCCAGTTAGGTAGGTCCAACTTCGAGAAAGAGGGCAATCGTCGAATCCGACTAGGCTGGATTGCCATCGGGAAGCTACGGAATATCATCTCGTCTTACATACCGCAGTGTAACCTATGAAACTGAAACAAGTCGCTCACAATGGGCATCATTAGAAAGCTAAAATTCACCCTAATTTTAAGGTAAGTCCACTTGTATCTTCAGTAGCAACGCAATGCAGTCTCCAGCCAGATAATTCTAGCATTAATAAACAAATAAGACCTAAAGATGTTAAGAGTTTTATTGACTACATGACTCGGGGTAAATCGCCTGTACATGACAGCGTTGAACATTTACGGCACACGGGCTGTCATTTACCCAGAGTATTGGCCATGCTTTTCTCTCTGTGCATGAGTCATAGGTATCTCCCTCAGGACCTCATGAGAATAATAGTCATACCAATCGTTAAGTGTATAACAGCAGATATTTGTGATAAAAGTAACTATCGTCCCATCTCACTGGCAACAATTCTGGCTAAGGTAATGTATAGTCTAATTTACTGGCACCTGAACCTGCATCACGCGCAATTTGGCTTCCAACCTGGCCTTACCACTGAGAGTGCTATTCTCTGTTTGAAGCACACGGTTAGGTATTATTTGGATCGTAGGACGCCTGTTTATGCTTGTTATTTAGATTTATCCAAAGCCTTTGATCTAGTTTGTTATGAGGTCCTGTGGGATAAACTGGGTAAACAAAATGTATCTGTACAGGAAGATTTTTTTATCACCATCTTTATTTTTACAGGGTGTTCTACCCATGAATATGAACAACTTTCACTATGGCATCAACTCTGAAATCACGAAAAAAAAAACAGCTTTCAGCTTTTTTTGTGATTTCAGAGTTGGTCCCATAGTGAAAGTTGTTTATATTCATGGGTAGTAGTAGAACACCCCGTAAATTTGGACGGTGATAAAAAAGCTTCCTGTAGAACTATTGGACATTCCGAAAATTTGGTATGACAATCAATTAAATGTCGTTATGTGGGCGGATTGCTGGTTTGAGGAGTACAAGCTAGAGTGTGGCGTGAGGCAAGGGGGAATTTCCTCGCACACTCTTTTTAATGTATATATGGATAGCCTGATTGGCGGGCTCAGTAGCATGCATGTAGGTTGTCATATTGATGGAGTCGCTGTCTATAATATAAGTTATCGGCATAACTTATATTATTGACATGGTGCTGCTGGGCCCGTCAATTAGGGCCCTTCGTCATCAACTTAGTGTTTGTGAGCGATATGCCGAAAGTCATGGTCTCAAGTATAATGCTGCCAAGAGCGAGTGTATGTTTTTTGGTCTTGGTGATAAATCCCCTCATGAACCTCCACCTATTTTTCTGAGCGGTTCTCCACTCACTAGAGTGAAAAAGTTTAAATCTGGGGCACAATGTCACCGATGATCTAAAGGACAACGAAGACATTGGACGTCAACGCAGAGCGCTGGCGGTACGGGGTAATATGTTGGCTAACAGGTTTGCTCGTTGCTCAGCTGAAGTCAAGTTAGCGCTATTTAAAGCATAGGTATTGCTAATCTTTCTACATGGGCAGCCTGTGGGTTACCATAATCAGCCTATAATGTTCCCACTGCTGGGACACAGGCCTCCTCTCGGTGAGAGGGAGTGGGCCGTAATCCACCACGCCGGCCCAGTGCGGGTTGGTAGATGTCACATGTCTTCGAATTTTTTGGTTCTAGGACATGCCGGTTTCCTCACGATGTTTTCCTTCACCGTTTTGAGAGCAGTGGTGATGAAATAATTTACACAAAGTAAAGCGCCTGTCTGGGTTCGAACCTACGACCTACAACTCGTAAGTCGCGGCCGTTACCACTTGGCCACCACTGCTCTCCTGCTAAAGGCATACAGCGCTCTGCGGGTACAATACAATAACGTCTGCAGGATGTTGTTGCGGTTGCCGCGGTTCTGCAGTACGTCCGCGATGTTTGCCGAAGCGTCTTAGGATAACTTTTACGCAATGAGACGTAAGCGTGTGTCGTCGCTCTTGGGCAGAGTACACGGCAACAGAAACAGCATTCTGAGGATAGTTGCGAGTAATTATCAGTATCCGATACACTCGCTCTGGGGAAGCATCGTGGTTGGGACGGTAAAATAAAATGTTGTAATTGTAATTGTTATTTATATTTAAGAGCGTTTACGCCGAACGTCATTTCATACAAAATTTCAAGCCCTTGTTTTCCGAAATGAACGAACCGATTTTAATTAAACTTCATACGCATAAGCAGGATACAAAGGTCTAAAAAGTTAGTAGAGAACATTTTCGAAAAATAGTGTTACAGCCAAATTAGACCGATTTTAAACTTTTCATAGAAACAGATTTCCAGTTATCTTTTTTTAAATAAGACATTTCGAAAATGTTCTCTACTAACTTTTTAGACCTTTGTATCCTGCTTATGCGTATGAAGTTTCATTAAAATCGGTTCATTCATTTCGGAAAACAAGGGCTTGAAAGTTTGTATGAAATGCCGTTCGGCGTAAACGCTCTTAAATTCTGAACCTACTAACATAGTTTATAAGCTCCTGATGTTACTAACCATAATGGATCATGTTATCTGACAAATAAATAAATAAATAATAATAATCTTTTATCTTATATTCGAGTTGTCTAAATAATTTAATTATTAGTATATCTACGTGTTATTATAGGCTGAAAATTTCGTTGGTGACAGTCTCATGGTCCTAGCGAGTGAAGGGGGACGCTGGTAAAAACAAGTGACGCGCAACCGACCGCACAAGATATTGCGTTGTCAAATATTAGAGATAGAAATCTGCAGAAGATTTCTATGAAATATTTCAAGATTTACTTCCACTGAACGATATTTCAGGACACAATTTTAAATATGAGTATTACATTTATTGACATTTCAAAAATGTTATCTATACACCTACCTACTAACGGTCTCAGCCCACGACTCTGCTCGTAAATAAAATTTAAATATTATAATACCTTATCCTGCTTCAATTCGGCATTTTGTTATTATTTAGTACTTCATAACGCGCGATAGGTATTCTATTCTAAATACCTACATAGTTGGTTATTTTTATTTTCTGACGAGCATGGATTAAAAAAACCTACATTGTAATTTATTTGGTTTGACCTTCAATTTTTTTTCCCTCTTTGGATATTAATATCTAGTTCGTTTTGAGATGCGCAGCCGTATCTGAGACCACGGGTTGCCGACGGCGCGGCGGCGTGCGATTGACGGTCCCGCCGGGTGGTCCCGGCACCGCCCGCACAGTTGTAACCATAGATATCCGTGGTTGTAACAGACCCCGCAGTACGTCTCCCGCATCCGCCGCCCGCGTGAACCATCGGACCGTCACCAACAAGAAAGTTGGCCTATAGTTAACTTTTTAAATAAAACAAAAACGTTCATTTAGATTCTTTATTTAATTGACTAGATTTAGAATTGTTTTAAATTTTTCATCTTCGTTTTTTGCTCTTTACAATAAGTTCTATCGGCCACAGCACAACTACTAATGCGTAAAATGATATCAGAGTGTAAAACGCATTTGAGTAGCTATTCGTGAAATCTCGTACGGCGCCTGAAACAAATGACAAAGCGGTCACATATTGGCATCATGTAGTACGTTTCTTGAGGGAAAAATAATCGATAGCCAGTCGCTTCTTCGTTGGGACAGGTGCTAACTATTAACATTGTTCGGACTTATTTTCATGTAACTTAAAGAACCAAAAGGGATTTTATTGAAAAACTAGCTATGACCTATGATGTTACCGAACTGTCAGATGGACAGAGACATAGCTTAGATGTTAAACTTAGGTTAAGAAACACTTAAGACAAATACATACCAACAGCAGGTCCAGTGACAATGCTGAACGTCCCAGTAAGAAGAAGAGAGATGCCCATAGCTGAGGTGAATTTCTCTGGAGGCACAGCATCCGAGATGACTATAGGAATGAGGACTGCGATGGAACAGTGAGCCACGCCCATCAATGTGAAGTACACCATTGTTGCTATAACGCTACCTGACCACAGCATACCTGAAATTAGTAATTATATAATTCATCATCATCAAAGTCAAAGCATTTATTTCAAATAGGCACATAAAAGGCGTTTTTGAACGCCAAAAATTACAATAAAATAGAATGTATTTATTCTAGTCGCCCCATCCACAAGGTAGTTTGCGTACGGAGAAGAATAGGCAAGAAACTCCACAACCTATGCAGCAATAGATTAGGAATTTCCTTCAAAACTATGTTTTGTAATTTAAATTATGTTATATTGGTCTGTGCAAGTCTCAACTAGGTTCATTCAAAGAGGTTCCACGAATAAATGTGGTAAAGTTACTATGTTCGACAGCTTCAATAAAGAGCCTGAAGTGATAAACTGCCCAGAACAACATCGCGTGACTAAGTAGGCCTTGGAGATATTATGGGGATACTTACTTGATGATATGGCTACCCCACCTGCGTGATTTTATGTTTCGGTAGCTTCTTCGATACCCAGATAATTCCATTTCATTATCTATATCACGGATATCTATGATCCATATATAACATTCAAATTCCTGACTGACTGATATGTCAACGCACAGCCTAAACCGCTCGTCCTTGAGACATGAAATTTGGAGGGTGTATTCTTTGTGAAGAGTAAGTAGGTATCCACTAAGGAAGGGTTTTTCGAAATTCCACCCCTAAGACAATTTCACCCTCCCCCCATTCACCCGAATGGGGGGAGGGTGAAATTTCACGCGGACAGAAGCTAGTCTAAAATATAATTCGAAAATCATTCAGACGAAAAATACTGATTAACTAGAGTTAATAATGAAATTATGTTTATTACTGTAAGCAGATCTTCTAAGATACTTTGACAAGTCAACTTTATAGTAAATATTTTAAGAACAGATGGAACCAGCGTTTCCTAGCTGACATAACCCTGAGAAGAAACGCCGAAACAAAGGCAGAGGCCATTGTATCTATTAAAGTCCTAATACATACCTACATATTTATTTTCGAAATCAACTTCATCAAAATCAAAAGACATTTTTATTAAAATTAGACTGAGAATCAGCACTTTTCGAGGGTCAAAATTTCATAAGACAGTCCCCCAAAACGCCCGCCATTCACCACTTCCCAGTGCTTTAGCTGGGATGAAAAAATGGCGCAACAAACACCCCAGCATACTCAGAGACGTCATCCAAAAACCAATTACACACCAGCACCAAATATTATATTATTAAGAAATAATGTGGGTCTAACAAAGAATGAAATGCCAATATCTGAAAATTTTGTGACGCACTCCACATTATTACGACTTTTTCTCTCGTATTGTCAAATATTCAATAATGTTCTCTATCTACAGCATAATAAGCCACAGACAATTAATTCAAAGAAACCGAAATTATTCTTACCCAGTCTTGACAGGACCGCTACAACTACTCCAACAATGTAGATCTGCTGGACTCCCAGTTTGAACATCCACTTTGAGACGATCGTGAATATGACCCTCATGGACAGGTCTCCAAATCCGTACAAAGTTATAGCCATTGCTACGTTTTCCTGAAACATATTAGTTATTGTTTTTTTTCCAATATTCTGGATATGTTAGCTTACTCTAGAAAATATCTAGTAATAGTTTTAATTTGGGCAGAAGCTAAATTAAAAAATTATAATAAATTATTTTATTAAATTATTGCTACACTAGCTGCGCCCCACGGTTTCACCAGCATAAGTCTCGATCCCCCGAGAATATCAGGATAAAACTTATCCTATATCCTAATTCAGGTCATGATCAATTCACCCATGTACCAAATTTCATCCAAATCCGTACAGCTGTTTTAGCGTAAAAGCATATCAATCAAACATACAAAAACCAAATCTATTCTTTTTATAATATTAGTTTAGATAATTTTTCTCGACGCCCATAGAAGACTGTCAATTGTTTTAATTTGGAAAGATATGTCAAGGTTTTAAAGAAAGTGCTAGGTAACCAATTTTTTTCATATTATTGGTTGGAAAACTAGCAGGCGTCCTACCTGATTGTAAGTGGTCAGTGGTCACCAACCTCTATGGACATTTACACCAGAGGCATTGGATTGTGGCACCAATCCAAAGATGAAATGTCTCAAATGGTTGTTAATTACTACTTTGAAAATTGGAAGATAAAACTGACCTGGCTCCATTTCATAGAGTATAAATACTGTGGAACCATAACCACGTATAAACCATCAGCAGTAGCGCACATGGCAGGTCCAAAGGCAGCACAAGAAAACAGGAATGTCTTGAATAATGACGTGTCTATAAATGATTCCAGAATTTTCCTGTAATTCAAAGAATACATTATAGTGATGATAATTTTAAATGGTTACTTTTTGGAAAAATCCATAAATTTCCAAAAAAAATTTGAATAAGTACCTGAGACCGCTCTTCTTTTCATAATTTTCAGGGAAGTCGAGGGCTTTCGCCATATCTTCTTTTGTGGGATTTCCTTCTATATCTGTTAATTTAATAACTGGCGTATCCACTTTCTTGACATCATTGTTTACTTCTAGCAGCAGTTCTGTGAAATAATTAGATGATATGTAAGGCATAATAATATTCATTAATTCCGCACCTATTTTGATCGAGTGCAACAATCCATTAACGCTTGATAAGCTATTGGCGAATGAGCGATTGCTCTACTATAATCCAGCGTTAGTAACTGGATAAGCATTTTCAGTCTATAATTTTTCCACTGCTGGGACACAGGCCTCCTTTCTGAAACTGGATGCTGGACTGAATTATGTAGTGTTTACATGGGTGAAATATTGAAGCAGTCTCATTGGATTAATGTAAATTAGCCTTTTTCAAAAACAGGGGTTCCTGAGTACGATCCCCGTTTTCCCCTTAGGAATTTCTGAGAAGCAGCCCAAATTGATCTGAATTTGTGCCCGTGTGATGGCAATAGTAAACTAGAATCCTCAAGACCGAATTTTGGGACGTCGCGACCAATCTCAGCGGCGATCAGCCTTCGGCGCGGGAGATTTTATAGTGCACAAGTGTGTGCGCAGACACAGGTGCACTCCCTCTCGCTCACATACTCCGATGGGATGGCAATACGACACGACCGGAGAGAGATCAGGCGTAGGACCAATGACTTAACGTGCTTTCCGAGGCACGAAGGAGTATCGTCCCGCCAACATCCAAACTCCGGGCTATTAATAAGAAATTCCCAATTGAAAAACCCAATAAGGCTTTGTCCGACCCGGGAATCGAACCCAGGACCCAACGCTCAGCAATCAGGCAATAATATTCACTTTTTATAAGGTACGGTTTCTATGTACTGAATACCCCCTTCTACATAACTAGGAATATCAGAGTCATGCAATGTGCATGTATGTAAATACTTACTTAGTTCAGTGGTCTCAGGTACTTCAACTTTCTTCATATGCCATTTAACTGGTTGCATCAGTAACACAGCAATAAAGTTGTGCAACGAAAGGCCTCCTATGAGCAGTAGGGTTCCTTTTGATCCATATTGTTCTAGCGACCATTTCACGAATATCGGTGCAACCATTGCATTGACTCCTGTAATTACGTTTTTTTTTTTAATCAACAAAGTTACAAAGCCAACAAGACCTTTCCACCAGAGATGTGCCAAGCTTCGTAGCGATGGATGTGTATGATATCAACCAACAGGATTGTTTGATTGACATGGCGTAACTTGGCTAGCTCCGGTGGAAAAGGGTTCAACGAAGCTGAGTTTTTTACCAACGCATCTTCATAGCACGTCTTACCCGTTCCGCTACACAACATGGCTCTGATGGAAATAGACTGACTGTTCCGTAGGTCAGCCTCACCGCTACTTACCTCAGTTATCATTTGTGGAAAGGCAGAATAAAAATCACTATCATCATTATTATTGGCAACATAATCTGCATTCACGATTTATTTGCCAAAAATGTAAACAAACAAAAAAATATAAGTTTATGGAAAAATTACTTTAATTCCGACACAATAAAGTTGAATTTACGCTACAACTTAAAACACTTTTATAACATTTTCAAGAGTGCTAGTCACTCTGAAATTAACTTAATTACCATTTAAATAAACTTGATATTTGTTTAACTTGAAATAACGTCTACGTTGAATAACTCACCTGTCGCGGTTTGAACGAAACTCATTATCAATACTCTGTTCTTGACGAAGTAATCGTTCATTATTGTGCATGATAAGTTGTACATTATCCCTAAGCCAACACCCTGTAACATAAAAACAGAACATTTTAGGTAAACTACTTATATAACAACGTGTTCTTTACAGAGATTGGCGAATTGATGGTAATAGATTTTTTGTTGAACGTCTTTCTTTTTTGACAAAATGACTGTCTAATATTTAAAAAAAAGTCAATGTAAAAAGAAAAAAAAAACTGGCCAAGTGCGAGTCGGACTCGCACACAAAGGGTTCCGTACCACAAGGCAAAAACGCCGAAAAAAACACGTTTGTTGTATGGGAGCCCCCCTTAAATAATTATTTTATTTTGTTTTTAGTATTTGTTGTTATAGCGGCAACCGAAATACATCATCTGTGACAATTTCAACTGTCTAGCTATCACAGTTCATGAGATACAGCCTGGTGACAGACAGACGGACGGACGGACGGACAGCGAAGTCTTAGTAATAGGGTTCTGTTTTTACCCTTTGGGTACGGAACCCTAAAAACAACAATGCTTGTTGCACATAACATAATCAGCCTTTCCACTGCTAAGACACAGGCCTCCTCTCTGTGAGATGGAGTGTGCTGTAATCCACCACACGGGCTCAGTGCGGATGTTAGTAATAAAAATCTGAGTAGGGAAACGGGCAGGCAACGAAATCACGTCCTCTCGCTGGCTGATCCTTTACCTAACAGTAAAACAATTACCGCTATACAAAACATTTTCAATTAATTTACCTGACAAATTCCTGCGGTAAGAAAGAACATTAGAGTTGAAGTCATGATGACTGTGCCAAGGGTTCCACATGCGAATATGACAGAAGACGCGAAAGCAAGCCATCGCACCGACATTATTGACAACAAGGCTGACGTGAAGAACCCTGAAACCATAAACACAGTCATGGTACAAAATTTATTGCACACCATTGATCTTAAATCTGATTTTAAATTCTATCTTTATCCCGATTCAATCGCTATGTTTTACAAAAAATAGAACAGTCAGAGGCTTTTAGAAAGGCAGATGACACCCATCGATAGGTAAAAATAAACATTTCTAGACAGCGAAATTATTATGTACAGACGCCACATCAAGCTACCCGAAACTGTAAAATTTTCCCAATCTACTTTGAACCTTAAGGTACGATTCCACCAAAATAGTGTGCAGCACATTTGTTCACAAACATTTTGTGTAGAACTCCAACAGTGCGCGTACTGAGCAGCAGATCCGATAGTCTCTGTTTCCACCGGCAAAGCTGTGCGTAACTTTTGTACGCGCACAGTGTAGCACACTTGTGCGTGAACATGATGAAACAGGACAAATAAATGTTTTCACTCCGGTAAGACTGAGACCTGAGTTCGCGAACAATAAGTGTGTACGCGTCGACGCGAGTCCACTGCTTGCATATGTGCGCGCACAATTTGTTATTGTTTGCTTGAGTGAGTCGACTAGAATAAACATTTGTGTCGTACACTGTGCCGCACACTGGTGGAATCGCGCCTTTATACTTTAGCGATAAAGTTGAAAATCTATTAGAATATTGATTAGAAAGTTATAAAGAAATTTGACTGATTGTAGTAGCTTGATGTGCTGGCGTCTGTACTAGTTTCGGCGCGCGACTTTGACAGCGTGAAATTTCTTTTTCCCCAGATCACTTGCTCCCGCTATCACTTCGATTTTCGCTTAGCGTACTTTCTGACTTTTCCTTTTTTGCTCGGCTCTTCGTCAAAAATTGGGCTAACAATTGCGAAAAATAATTCAAATCTGACCGGTAGTTCAGCAATTTTCGCGATCAAAAAAAGAAACCAAAAAACAAATAAACTCTTCAGCTTTATTTATTGGTATCGATATATAAAGAAGTTGACAGTATGTATTACTAGTATGTATTACTAGCTACGCCCCGCGGTTTCATCCGCGTAAATGTCGATCCCGTGGGAATACCAGAATAGCCTATAAGTTAATCCAGGGTGTCAGCTACCTCCATACAAAATTGTATCAAAATTGGTCCAGCCGTTTGAGCGTGAAGAAGTAACAAACATTTAAACACACACACACACACCCCCACACTCACACAGTGTGACTATTGGTTGACAGGTAGCATCTAAAAATAACTTAGTTTTATCTCTCTTGGGAATGATCATCATTTGGTAAAGGAGTTCACTGTTAGACATGGTTCCCTCCGGTCAGTTGCTACCAGCCATCCTCTGCAGTCGTCGCTCCACCTGACCTGAGTTTCCAACTGGGTTAGTGTGATAAGCAGTCAATGTATAGGTACCTGCTAATGCAATTGAAAAGCAGAATATTCCCGAGAGCAATGTGACACTGGCAGAACTCATAGATATGTCATTGATAAAGTCGTCATATATCATCCCGAAGGTCCCGGCAAACGCTGTTGTGGTCGACTGAAAGAAAAACAGTTAATAAAATTTAAGCAATATTTTTCTGGAAGTAAATGTATATCTATTTTATACATGTTATTAATTGAATTCTAGTCTGTTCTCAATGTTTGATTGCAAGTGTTGGCATATTGTTCAGTTTATTTGACCTAGTCAGAATGACCTGCTTGCTGGTTGCATTTTAGCTATGTACACGTCTTGTAAAAGAAGCTATGAGTTTAGTGTAAACGTTGCCCGCGTTTGTAGCAAAGAAATTAAATGTACCCAGAGGAAAGGAGTGTGCGGTACCTACATAATATGGTTATGGTTGAGTTTTCCGCTAGCACGATTTCAGAATTTATGTAAAACATAGATAACAAAATGAATTACGTATCTACACAATGGAGTTATAACTATTCAACAGTTTATTTGACTAGTTATTATTTAATTAATTAGGTACTTATTACGAGAGGAAAGGAGTGTGCCGTACCTACGTAATATGGTTATGGTTGAGTTTTCCGCTAGCACGATTTCAGAATTTATGTAAAACATAGATAACAAAATGTCAAAATGAATTACGTATCTACACAACGAAGTTATAACTATTCAACAGTTTATTTGACTAGTTATTATTTAATTAATTATTAGATACTTATTACGAGAGGAAAGGAGTGTGCCGTACCTACGTAATATGGTTATGGTTGAGTTTTCCGCTAGCACGATTTCAGAATTTACGTAAAACATAGATAACAAAATGTCAAAATGAATTACGTATCTACACAATGGAGTTATAACTATTCAACAGTTTACTTGACTAGTTATTATTTAATTAATTAATAGGTACTTATTACGTTACCTATGTTCGGAATAACTCGTTTTGTAAGTGGATAGTTCCTAGGACTATGGAAGGACTATAGTTCCTGACTGATAATAAATCAATCGATCAATCTTTTGTATACAGAACTAGCTCCTGCCCGCGACTTCGTCCGCGTGAAATTTCACTCTCCCCCCATTCATCCTCTTAGGGGTGGAATTTCGAAAAACCCTTTCTTAGTGGATACCTACCTACAGAGAAAACACCCTCCCAATTTCATATCTCTAGGACCAGCGGTTTAGGCTGTGCGTTGATATATCAGCCAGGACTTTAAATTTTATATACTTACAGGGTTATTAATACTGGTCTGTAAATTGCAAAAAAACGTAAAACAATTTAAATTTCGCGGGCCACGCTGACACTTTCGCCTCAAGTACGAGAATTGCCTTAAAGTAATACTTCAAAAACCCTTTTTATTATGCTCACCCTTTTGTAGGTATATTTTCCCACACATTAAATTGTGAACCTGCAGTTTCACTGGTTTACTTAATAAAGCACTTTACTCACAAAACTGATAATAGCAGAGATGGCTACTAAGTAGCCCCATCCTCCATCGGGTGCCACTAAGTCGTACTTCTTATCCATAAACTTTGAATTCTCTTTTTTTTCATCCACCATAATGATACCATTTAGGCAACACAACAAACTGCCCGCATTGTCTGCCACTGATTTTATTAAGATTCATATATTTACTTACTTTATCTACTGCAAGCATTGTATTTAAACTTGTATTATATGGTTTTGTTCTATTAAGAGATAATTTTATTATAGAAATGCCAGTCACACCTACACTTGACATTTTTGTTGATACAGCGTGTTGAGAACATTGACGGTGGAACTGAAGTTGGTACCTATCTACAATTTTTTTTTTGTTTAGCCAATTTTGTCCCACTGCTGGGCAAAGGCCGCCCCCAAGTCCTTCCAGGAACTTCTTTCCTGCGCCACCTAAAACCAGCCCTCGCGGTATGCATCCAGGTCATCTCGCGCTAACTTTGCAGTTTCCAATGTTTAATTATGTAGTAGTATGATCGTATCGATCAATGCAATAAAAGTACAGGATGTAATTTTTACAGATTTAAGTCGGTTCGATTCCCGGGTGTGGCAAGCGAATTTTCTAAAATCTTTGAATGCAGTTTTCTTTCTATTCAAAAATAAAGGAATGTTTTCTTTGAGTAAAATTTTCTATCTACGGTATTAAGAGTACTTTCCCTTCACGTGGTATTACAAAATTCCACCCTGTATTTGTGTATGTACTTACTACTACCAGCTGTAATACTGGAGATAATAAACGTTACTCTATTCTATTCATTAGACCCTAAGCCATCATTATAGCCTCATCTTAGTGTTCATTGGCCTCTAAATTGTCAATTTCAGTTTGCCAAGTCTAGAATGTTGTTGAATTGCCAAAAATACTTATATGCCTGTAAATATACAAGCGGCCGTCACAGTCGTTTGTTTTTTTTTTTGTAATTTTCTTTAAATTTTGTCTTACTATCGCAGGTCTTGATTAAGTATATTATTATCCTTCGCTTTAGCGAATACTTTGCATCGGTTGCATGTAATCTAAATAACTTACGCAGGAGAAAAACTAAACAAATAAACTCAATTTATAAAAATCATTTATTTAATTTCTTTTGTCGTAAATATTCCCTCCGCTGCAATCTCTTGTGTTTGTTCTTCTTGTAACACAGCTCTATCGACCAGAACAGCACGATGATAGCGAAACAGGACGCGATGAGGTAGAACACTGGCCCGTAACTTTCTGACAGCTCTCGAACTGCACCTTTTAGGGAAAAGGAAAAATGTTAGAACTACTTCTATTAGAAACTGTAATGCGCTTCTCAACGTATTCAATCATGTTTTAGAGGACACTTATGATAGCATCACTTTATTTCTTTTATTTTTTTTTTAATGAGATGATAAACAGCGGTTCATCCTGAATAAAATCTAAGACTATAATAATATACAGGTTAGCAGGGACATCGATGCGCGACCTGTTACAATTCAGTACATGATTCTGAACCCCCCCTTTTTTTTTTGTAAATTTTCATTTTCACCGCGTAGGACCGTAGGTGTTACACTTTTCTATAAAATAGGTGTTTTTTTGTTGATAACCCACGAAATATTTCTACGCTACGTCCAAAATCGTGTGCTGAATTCATGGTTACAGTTTGTGCGTTGATAGCCACCGTGTTCTATGTTCTATGTTATGGGTTTAGTTTCCGCACTAGTCCTTCAATGGACCATTGTGCGTGTAGCCATCCTGTATATTATGTACTTACAGATATATAAAAAAAGAGAAGAGTTTAATAGGCATAAAAAAATTCTTCCGCATCACTGTCAATGGGAAAAGTGCCAAAGAGGCTGTCAGGATTGTCAACACTTTTTATTTAAATCAACGGTAATACATAGTAGGTACTCTTTATTTTACGTTTTACAAGTTAGTATCTATCAGATATTAATTTTCTAAACAGAACAGTCCTAGTCACATTTCTGCTATTTTACCGAAAATTTTCTAAATATACGATTTATACACATATTAGGTAGCATGAATTATCTTTTTCTATCAAATTAGATGTATCATCCTGATCTAACATTTAAAAACTTATCTTCCGAAAAATTATAGACCTTTACCGTAAACTACATGAAGATAAGAAGTATCTTATTTACCAAGTCTATCTGTCACGTTTTATTTAGCCTTTTAAGATAAAAATAATGCAATTCAATTATGACAGTTGTGTCTTACGTGTTTCTTATTTAATAAAGTTGTCGAGTCAAAACAAGAGCTAGAAAGTTAAAGAGACGTGCTTTTAAAGTCGCAAATGCGCACGTGTCTGTAACTTACACTAAAATTTGCAAGTAGCTTGCATACCATTGTGTCATAAATAATCACATACCGAGAATTAAATGCGTTTAAAAAACAAATAACGTTCTATTAAAAAAAAGCTATTCCGAGTAGAAAACAGACAAAGTATTATAATTTTTTTTTATTAACATTTTTATTAAAACATTTAGTTTATGTTTTAGATTCGGGTTTGTTCTTTTTTTTACAATTTTTTTTCCGGTTGAATTGAAGGTTTTTAGTCATCAAGAACAAATCTTAATTGAATCTTTATTGAATTAATATTTGTACTCCAGGATACCAGTTAGATTATGACGGAAACTTGATATGTGTATTTGTCAAGTTACGGTGTGTCTTGCAAATAAATAATATTCTTAGTCTTCTTATTATATTAATAACTTTTGATGGATAAATATCACAATGACTTGCAAGCTACTTGCTTTAGTGCAATTTACAGGCACGTGTGTTACTACGTGCTTTTATGATTGTTTCAAGGTAAGCCTGATTTACATGATGCGATAAAATCGGAGACTACCTAATAAAGATTATATTACTCTTTGGAAGCTTGGTTAGAAACAACTAAAATTTATGGTTAACTAGCTACGCCACGCGGTTTCACCCGCACAAGTCTCGATCCCGTGGGAATATCGGGAAAAACTATCCTGTGTTAATCCTGATTATAAACTGTGTGCCAATTTCATTCAAATCCATTCAGTAGTTTTTGCGTGAAAGAGTAACAAACATCCATCCAAACTCCTCACAAATTTTCGCGTTTATAATAATAGTAGGACTAAATTTTTCCATGATAATTTTAATAAAAATCCTTTGTTTACACAAACCATAACATCTCGCGTGTATTCTCCGAAGGAGTAGGCAGAGGCACATCTATAGTACAGACGCCAACACATCAAACTACCCGAGACTGTCAAATTTTCCCAATCAACTTTGAGCCTTATGCTTTAGCGATAAAGTTGAAAATCTATTAAATAAATTTGACAGATTGCAGTAGCTTGATGTGCTGGTGTCTGATGTGACGTTTCCCCCGAAAACAAAAAAACACAAGGTAGGTACCTGTACACCTATGTTTATTTGTAAAATCATACTACCTAATATTTTGTCAGAACAGAATAGTTTACACGTACCAATAGCAGGTCCGAGAACCAAGTTCACTATCCCCGACAGCATCATCAGCATTCCTAAAGCAGCTGTGAACTTGTGAGGAGGCACAGCATCAGCAACCACCAGAGGAATGAGGATGGTGACAGCACAGTGTGAGGCTCCCACCAACGGGATGTAGACCATCATGGCTATGAAGCTCTTTGACCATAGCATACCTGGGAAAGAAAGAAAAATGTAAGAGCTTCAAAGTATCTACGTCGTTACGGGCCGTCAGAAGCCCGAAAGTCAAACCAGTCTTACCAAGGGATGTTGTATATTACCCAATAACTGGGTTGTGGAGATCCAATATACAGTCGCTCCATGAAAAATACTGGTATTCAGCTGCACCCGGTTAGACTGGAAACCGACCTCAACAACAACCTCGTAGTTGGTAAAATGATGATGATGACTGAAAAATGTAGTGGGTCACATTCGGCCATCGTGGTCGATTCAGGCCCACTCCTTCTCACAGACAGAAGGCCATGTAATTTAGAAATACAAATAAAAGTTAATATTAAACATCATTGTGTACTATTCTTGTATTATTTGATTACTTATAATGTAATAGGTAACTTGATAATCTAATAACAATATGAATTCATAGTTAACTGAAACTCAAAAGTCAAAGCATTGATTTTAATTATCCTGCTAAGAAAGCATAAGCATGTTTTGTATTTTGCCTTGCCTGACGGCAATGGACAGCACTGGTGGCCTACAGATAACAGCTGCGACTTACGTTGTAGGTCACAGGTTCGAACCCAGACAGGCGCTTTACTTTGTATAAATCATTTCATCACCGCTGCTCTCAAAACGGTGAAAGAAAACATCGTTAGGAAACTAGAATGTTCCAGAACCAAAATTTCGAAGACATGTGACATCCACCAACCCGCACTGGGCCCGCGTGATTATGTGTGACGACAATTCTGTCCCGAAGGCGCTTTGTAGTTGGAGCAACTATTGCAGCAACTGGAAACTGGCAGCTAGCTGTTTACATACATCTCGGGCTATTTGGTCGTAGCAACTGGCAACTTTTACATGAAAATTTTAAAAAGTTGATAGTTGCCTCAACTAAAATTGCTCCATCTACAAAGCATCTCAACCGACATCACTGCAATATTTGCTTGTGTAGACCGAGCTGACTCAGTTATTTAAGAGTGGCCACATATGACATAGGTACTGCAAACGTTCAAGACTTACCGAGCCTTGACACTAAGCCGAGAGTAACTCCGAGGACATAAATCTCTTGACTGCCCAACTTGTGTAGCCAATTACTTAGACCTGCAAACACCACCCGCATAGCCAAGTCTCCGAACCCATACAGAGACTGGGCCAATGCGATGTTATCCTGCAAGCAAATAATTATTTTAAAGTTATCTTTACTTCAAAAATACTGTACTCAAATATTGCGTTTTGACTGTGTATTAGATGGTAGGTATGAGTATCCCTTGGAATGTTGCGGCCTTTCCGCGCGATTACGCGCGTATGTGGAGTTACCCGCGCGATTACGCCGCGTATAAGCCGCGTCTGATTAAAACGACGATATCTCTGAAGTTGCGATAGCTAGCTCTCTATGAGTTATGTCATTGGAATCGTTATTAAATTAGGTAACAGAATATGTGCGTATTTGCGTACGAGTTCTAATTATACATCTGCAGATTTCATCTTGTTTGTGACGTTGATAGTGTAAAACTATCTTCTATTTTAGTAGGTGTTGTAAGATCTAATATGGACAGATATGATAACTGCGCTTTATAATTCGTTTTCTTTAGCCTACTCATTCAAATTCTTCCAAATTAGCCTAGATAATTTTACCGGATGTAATTCGTTGTTCGAGGCAGTAAACATTAATGAAATGGGACACACTGACATACTTTTCTTTGTATTTTGCTTATTATTAAAGCTATATTAAAAATTGCTATATTAAATAAAGCTTTATTATTAAAGATATATTAAATATTGCTATATTAAATTAAATGCTGTTCGTTAGTCCCGCAAAAACTCGAAAACGATTGAGATGAAAGTTTGGTAAGTTGTTGTGTGCGTGACAGAAGTCCTGACTAACAAAAAAAAAGATTATGCTATAAGCTAGTTTTCCAATAAAAAACGAAGTCAAAAACTTAATAGGTATATTGTAATTTGTATTTACTATTTATGAATCACGTGTATACTAATTAGCGAATTCGATCCTCATTGATTCGATTCGAAATTGAAATCCAGCGATTAGGAAAACAATCCGAACCCAGCCAACAATTTCTGGATTTCGCCGCTTACATCACACAGAAACCAACTCACGCAATCTGCATAATTTTACATATCTTTTATCGATTGCAAAATTAAACTGATTTAAGAAGACAAGATGAGATAAGAAAACTGATTTAACCAAAGATAACATAGAACAGATAAACTCCAATTTACATAAGCAATAAGTGGAAAAATAATATCTTTGAAATCTAAACATAGTTTAAGAACTATGTCTGACTAAGTAGGTTTAGATTTCAAAGATATTATTTTGAATATTTACAAAACTTGTCAACAAGTTTTTTAAATATTCAAAACTAAACTATTAAACAGGGAAACCACTATGTGTGCGCAACAACTTTGCTCCGCGCATCTCCTTTGAATATGCATAAATCAGGCGACCACGACAAAGCAGACGCGCGAAGGATAGTTGATACGCGAAGATATTGGAACATCATCATCATCAGTCTTCAGCAGGACTGCTGTAAGATGTTGATGACATCAATCAACTCAGCCTATCGTAGTCGACTGCTGGACATAGGGCTCTCCCAAGCTGCGCTTCAACACCCTGTCCTCCACCTTCCGCACCGAGTCTTTCCCAGTCACCTTTTTAAGGTTGTCGGTCCATCTAACTGCTGGACAGAAGCTTCTACAATTGCACGCCATTCAGTTCAAGTTCAGTGCAGCTCGTAGCACGACACGCAGAGCACGAATAGTGGATACCCAGCTTTAAAACAATAAACCAAATTCTCTCATGTAGAGCTGCAATGCTCTGAAGATTTTGTATCGTGGTATTAGAAGACACAGGTCTCACACCGGAGGATAGGTCATTGACCGAATTAAGAACAGGTTTACCAATTTTCATAATTGTTTTAGATTTCCCTAATTAAGGAGTATTTGATATGGTTTTAGTGTAGGTTTATTAATTGATAAAAGGAGCAAACACTTTAAATTATAAGCTAAAGTACATAGGCAGCTGATCTAGTTAAAAGAAAAACACAATTTCATTTTTGAGTGTTTGGAAAAATAAAAACACTTCAATACGAGTTGCAGGAAAGCGAGTTTTGATATAAGCGAAGACACAGTAACAGTACTACTTACTTGGACCCATCCAGCGGTGAACAATGCTTGTGGCAGGATTGATGAGTACGTTGTATCAACAAACATAGCAAGTGCTGGACCAGCACATACGCATGACATCAAAAACTCTTCGCGTAAGGACTTGTCTACTAAAGAACTGATGATTTTTCTGAAACTTTATAATAAAAGTGAATCAGCCGTTTACTCTTTTCATTTCAATACCTTTACTGGAAGAGAGAGACTGGAAGCCAACCCCAACATGGTTGGGAAAAGGCTAGGCAGATGATGAATTAAAAAAAAAAACCGTTTGAGGGTCTAGAATCTTGCGCTGAATAATTCATGGTTACAGTATGTGCGTCGATACCCCTGGCACCCGGTATAATATCATTATAGCATTATCAACAAACAGTACAGTACAAAGTCAAAGTCATATCATTTATTTCAAATTGGCACATTAAAGGCACTTTTGAACGTCAAAAATTACAGTAAAATAGAATTAATTCTAGTCGCCCCTTACAAACAACAAAAAAAGTCTTGTACAGTCACGAGCAAAACTTGGCTTTATTCAAAGGCGATTTTCTTCTTTATTTTTTAAAGGAATTTTATATTATTAGGAACATAGTATTTTCGAACCAATATGTTTATGTAAAGTGTCGTATTTCAACGTTGCATTCGTTATTTTGTTGCCAAGTGTTGACATATTAGTGCTCGTGACTGTACATGTAGAAAATACATATACGTACTAGATATGCCCAGATCGCAGGCAAGACATTCCAAAGAACTCTACAACTCCTAAACACCAGAATATTTTACACAACAACCAACAATTTTCAAAAGTAATGTTTGTGACGTACTTGATTCCACCAGACCCATCGTCCTCGGACGCTAAGTACAATTTTTCATTGGGATTAGAAAGATTGCCATCTGTGTTTGTCAGTTTTATAATTGGCACGACGCCGGCTTCTTCGTTCAGTTTCTTGTCATGCAACAGCTTCTCTGTAACAAAGTTAAAGTTTTTACGTTTGTATTTTTTTGCGAGCTCGTTACGGGTAGTCAAAAGCCAAAAGTCTGACAACCAGTCTTACCAAGGGATATCGTGTTACCCAGTAAATGGGGTGTGGAGGTCAGATAGGCAGTCGCTCCATGTAAAATACTGGTACTCAGCTACATCTGGTTAGACTGGAAGTCAACCCCAACAAAGTTGGGAATACGAGTAGGCTAGGCAGAGTCATTGCTTATAGGTATAGCGAGCTACAGAACGCCACCTGCTACGATACTTAGATACTGCTTTTGCTTCGTTTAAGTTCTTACACCTGACCGGGGGGCCTATAAAGGCCACTTTGGCAGAATCATAACAGGATAACATTATGAATCATAATTACTAGTATCAAATCCCATTGGTGAAGGATTTCGCAGTTTTTTTTTTTTGTCTGTGCTAAAATACCAATCAATGCAATCCCCAATCTTTTTGATTATACCTACGGTAGTGCAGGTAGTGCAAAAAAAGAAAAACACGGACGGTCTTCGCCATACTATGATGCATAATGTTATCCTTTTATGATTCTGCCAAAGTGGCCTTTTAGGCCCCCTGGTCAAACACGCACGCCGCGCCGGTTGCGAGTACGACGCACATGACCTTTCTGAAGAACATCTTTATTAAGGTCACTATATGTCGTTCTAGGAATTATGTGCCAAATAATGGCGCATTTACATTAGGTCGGTCACCGAAGGCGGCGGCCGCATTCGGTTTAACTGAAACGCTTACCTGAATACGAATACCTGTTTATATTAGTCGGTGACCGAATACGGCCTGCAGCCGAATACGGTCTAACCGACTAATGTAAATGCGCCATTATTCAGTCAAATCTTATCCGAAGGTGATGAGATAGTCATCTGTAGAAGTATTAATTATGTAATGAACTTACCATTACCGCCTTCAGGAAGATCGATCCTTTTCATATGCCATTTGACTGGTTGCATTAAAGCAACTGCTATGAAATTGTGCATTGTTAGCCCTGACATTATCAGGATTGTATCACGGAACCCGTATTTTACTATAGACCACTTTACGAATAGAGGTGCTACAATTAACATTACCGCTGAAAAAGAAAATGTAGTTACGTATGGTAATACAAGTTTATAGTAAGAAGAGTTCTTGATGCAGATATAGCTGACACCGGTACTGATATGTTTGTTGTTCTACTACTTGTGCTGTCTGCAATTCTTTTGTGAAACTGAAGTATATATTGGCTTGTACCACTGCCCTTAATACAAGTTATTTCATAACCTAGTACGGGTGCTGGTAGCAACACGTGCCTGTTTTGTTAACTAGCACAAGAAAAATGTACAGTCAACAAAGGAGTTAAGTATACAGGAGCGTTGGATATTGTTGAAGTTTACTAGGAAACCGATGGATATTCTCGAATAAAATTTTAGTTTATTAATAGAAAACAAACAGCTCATTTATTAAATTAAATTTCAGTACAGAACATCCATCGGTTTCTTAGTAAACTTCAACTATATCCGACGCTCCTGTATACTTAACTCCTTTGTTGACTGTACCTACAGATGAATGATGTTATTTGATAAAATATTAAATATAAACTATGAAAAACAAAGCTACCACGAGGTTCACTGCCTACAGACAAAAGAGTAAAATTATTGGACTAATTAGATAATTATTTTTATGGTTATCCAGAAAAAATCATACAACAGATAATATCAACTGTAATTTTTATGTTGTATATAATAAAGAGTATTTTCTATCTGTATGTTAGTGCTTAGGAATTAATATGGTTGCTTGATTTGTACTATAAACCGTCATAGTTACCGTCAACCGTCATAGTTTTCGTAGACATTGTCAACCAGGATTGGCATTGTTCGTTCGTAGAACAAAATGTACCTAGGTAATATTAATAACACTTTCAATATATAATTTGTCAAACAACGCTCCATATAAATCTGAATTCTTCCAAGGAAGTAATCTATCAAAATTGCTCAAATAGGGTAGGCCCTATTTGAACGTCAATATAAATTGCTAGCTTATAAATAGCATTTATATTGTTACCCAGTGATGTATTACATTACAATGAAGCTTCCCATAATATATTCACTGCCTGTCACGAAGATAATAACTGATGTAAGGAAAACGAATAGAAATTGCTAGTTGTATAATAAAATGACTTGCTAAATTATACAAAGGGAACACAAGAAATGATTTTGTTTCATTTATCTGAGGCCCAGATGAAGGCTGTAATCGTTAAGGTTTAGACTAGACATTTGCGGTAGACCATATACCTACTTAGCTAGATTAATGAACCCTTGTAATATGAACGGAGCTGTGTTATGTAATTGAATGTAGGTAAGTTGAGAGAAATCAAGACATTTAGGAAAATATTCGTATTATAAACGGCATTCGTATACATTTCATTAGAACATTATCAAAATAACGCAGTGGGAAGTTGTACATTTTTGGAGCTAAGACATGCCTTTCCTCACGATGTTTCTCTTCAAAGTCTCACAAAAAATCAAACCACATTTGATTCCCACAATTCTCTACATTCAGTAAAGTATTTCTATCTGTAATATTCTCGTATATGTATGGTGTACCTACATAGCATAAATCAGCCTATAATCCTATCTTAGAGAGGGAGTAGGCTGTAATCTATTACGCGGGTCCAGTGAGTTTATTAAAACTATATGCACAAGTAATAAAATACTGTAGGATCAAAGGAGGACTTAATGCCCGAGGCATTTTCTACCAGTCAACCTCAGAGTGATGCAGAGACAAAACATGGCAGGTGCAACTTATGGGATAGATTTGTGAAAAAGACGCTCCTATTTCGATGGTTTAGGCATAGGTGTACCTGTAGAACACCCACATTTCGCCAGTTATACAGAGAAAAGAAAAAGAAAGAAAACAAAGAAAGAATATACTGTTCTATTCTATTTTATAAAATGTTTCGCTAAAGGATCAATTCAAGACATGATGCACTTAAGCGGACATAACGTCTCCATACAGGACACGGTTGAGTGGGTGCCGTGCACATCCATTCGCAATAAATAAAATTGTAAGGGGACGGAAATATTGTCATTTTATTATATTGTACGATCATTGGTAGCGGTTCGATGCGCGGGAGAGAAATGTGAGATGATTTAGTAGGTCACGCGGAATTAAATGTATTAAATAAAATGATTAATTGGTTTTGACTTTGTTAAAGTATTTTTTTGTTGTTTTTCATTTTAAAGCGATAAAGCCGTTATGCTAGAAACACACTTTTAATTCCACTGGTTCAGCCTAATTGAATAGATATCTTTATATAGTATAAAACAAAGTCACTCCCTCTGTCTGTAAGCTTAGTATATTTTAAACTACGCAACAGATTTTAATGCAATAAATAGAGTGATTCAAGAGAAAGGTTTATATGTATAATACATGCATATTATAGTGAAGAAAAATCGAGAAATTCAAAGATTTGTAATGTGATGTCGTAACAAACATATTTTTGTGCGCTTACATTGCAAACGCTGGCTAAACAGGACAGTGGCGGATAGCATCTACTCTCCTATTCTGAGACGTTTTGTGGGGGTGATGAACGAGTGAAGCACTTTCCCTTCGCTTGTGCGTCGTCCACATGAAGCGATCTCGGTTGTACAAGTTTTTAAATAATAAATTATGTAACTAACATTAATTATAAGGAATTTACTAACACAGTGGATCTAATGTTGTCTGAAATAAAGAATTTATTATTATTATTATTAAACCTTACGAGATAGATCAAATTAATGTACTATGGAATTGTATATCTTAAAAAGATCGATAAAAAAAGTCCCCGATGGTACCTATATGTTTATCTCCTAAGGTAAACCTCAGTAACCATTTTTATCTTATACATATTACCTACAAAAAAATCATGGGTTATTTACTTACCAAGCTATTTTAAACAATACAGTATTATTCTTTATCCAAACTTTGTGTATTTCATGTAGATCGAAAATTTCCCTTTACAGCATATCATTAAAATGAATATCTTAGAAGATATCAGAGATTTAAAAAACGGGGGCAAAGCGGCTGGCGGGGCGGCGGTGCGGCACGAAGCTGCAAAGTTCGCCGGGTCAGCTAGTCGAAAATAATTCGACATTTTCTCGATTTGTTAATGGTATTTAGTACACTGGTTCTCTGGATGACGGACGCACAGAACCAGGAAGTATGGCAGAAGAAAGGGGAGGCCAGTCAGTGGGTGATTCCGGGCTAAACTGATGATTAAAATGACGACACTGAACTATTCGTTTCGGTTAATGTATCAACTCAGCATTTTACAGTCAATCGGGATAGGGATTGATAAAGTGACTTTCCCAAACATAAAAAAAAAACTTGCAGCACCAGTTTTCCCTGGAGCAAACGGTTTTATACGTACGGAACACTACTAAAGAAAAACATACATAGTTAGGAAACTCGCACGAATATCATGAAACCGAGCGTGTTGATGCACTGTAAAAGATTCTTGATCAATAGGTACGTGGCGCCATCTGTCACGTATTATATGAACTATCAGACGAGAACACTTTGAACGTCGTTCATCTCATTACAAAACGAGATCTAAGTTTTGTTTTTGTATTTATAACGAAGGGTTTGCTTCGGCTACTTATCTTGTTTTGCTACCTTTGGAAACGTATCGGTTAAATTATCTAAAAGATAACTATGAAGATTCTGTTCTACTCTACATTCCATTATAATATAGACTAGGTACTAGCTTCCGCCCGCGGCTTTCCCCGTGAGGTATGTCGATAAAAACTATCCTATGTCCTTCCCCGGGATGCAATCTATATCTTTGCCAAATTTTACCGAAATCCGTTCAGCGGTTTAGGCGTGAAAAGGTAACATACAGACAGAGTTACTTTCGAATTAGTATAGATGAAAACATCTGACAAACGAACAATCGAATAGTGTCAGTTATAAGAACAAATTTTATGAATTGAAAACTTTTACAAAAATTCCAAAGTACCTATCCATGATTAAATACTGAAAAGCTACACAACTGTATCCACGAACAACAATATGATAAACACGACCCTTAAAACAGCCTTTAAAAAAGTCCCATACAAAAGAAACAAAGTGAACGCAAAGCGCAGATTTTGATGAATGAGGTGTCAAACAATTCGGATGGACTCGATGACGTCAACTGACAAAGTGCTTTGTTGTCCCTATCACAAACATTGAACTTTAGAGTTTCAATAGGTTATTGTACATTGTATTTTGATGAAAGAGTCTATAAGGACAACAGCTTTAGTAAATATTACTACTTTGTACTAACACTAGGGGATGAAAGCGATCCTACAGTGTAATAATATTTAGGTGTTTCCTTTCTTTGGCATTAGTTGTACGAAAAGAGAGATCCCTCCTACCTCTCATACGTATACAACACCGCAGAAAAACTTTATTGTTCTAGTTGTAACCGGATTTAGCTTAAACATAATCAATTAATAAGCCTATAATATTCCCACTGCTGGGACACAGGCCTCCTCTCGGCGAGAGGGAGTGGCCGTAATCCACCACGCGGACCAGTGCGGATTGGTAGATGTCAGATGTCTCCGGATTTATAAAACTAAATTCGGTCTAGCGAATTGATTTCTAAGGGTCGCTGTTATCGAAATCGATAAGGTGGAGAAGACTTTAGAAAACTATATTTATATTACATGTACAGTCAGCAACAAAAGTCGATGAACACTTCAGTTTTTTTAACCTTAGTTATTGAGCAAAATATTTGTTCAAAATTGCAGCAGAAATACAATTTTTAGAAAATAAACTCTTTGCTATTATGTGAAAAGCTAAAAAGCAGTTCATTGAAAAAAATGTAGTCAATTTAATAACATGTAAAAATGACAGTGTTGATGAAGTTTTGTTGCCGACCGTACATAAGTAACTTACGACAATCACAAGAATTATAGTTTTCAAGTGAGTGTTTTATTGATCACGTATTTTTCCGAGGGCGACTTTGACTGAACAATGTGCGAACCAGGCAAAACCTATAGCCTAAATAAAAATAATAAATAGCCATTTATGTTTGTATTACCTATTAGAAGTTACTAAGACACACTAATAAATTATGATAAACTTACCAACAACACTTTGAACTAAACTTATCGCCATTAGTCGTTTCCTCACGAAATAATCATTGAGTATAGTGCAGGACAGATTATATATCAACCCGAATCCAAGTCCCTGAAACAGTGAAACATTTTCCATAAATTAGATAATAAGTCCCATTGTTGGTTATACGCCTCTACTCTCTTCACATCTCTCGATTTAAGGCGACTGAGAACCAGTCTTTGTGTTGAAGTCTAGCTCATTCCACCTGGGCCAACACGGGCTGTTAAGGGGCCGGCGAACTACGCATGCTAATGCATAGTTCATACAAACGTAATACCAAAATAATTTGTAATTCAAACATATTCTTAAGGTAGTATGTATTTATTCCGATTACAGAATATCTAGGTTCCCAAATTTATATTTTGAAAGGACTGTTATATAAAGACTTATTTTTCTCATAACTCGTCTTTAAATCAGTGTCCATTCTAAATATATATATGTTTGGGAACCTAGATATTCTGTAATCCAATCGAGTAAGGGGTACATAATTCGCCAAAGGTGGTAGCAACAACTTTTTAGCGATCAAAATGTTCCGTATAAAATCATTATCAGCTTACAGGATACTCAGTTCAGTCAGTCCAATTTTAATTTTTTTTACATCTCCTTTCATGAATCAACCACAGAAAAAAATGAGAAGGTAGTCCGCAGACGAGATACTGTCCATCTACAACTCTTACTTTGTTAATATCCTCAAATTACCTGTAATATTCCATGGCATAGGTGAAAAGTGAACACTGACTTCACGAACATGATACAAATTACTCCAGTATTAAATACCAGCGTAGCTGATAATGTTAGCATTCGAAGACTCATGAATGACAGCAATGGACTCGTTAGGAACCCTGAAAATTAAAAGTAAAGCATGTGACACAGTGTGTGAATTTCAGATAATTCTTTAAAATACGGTTTCCATTACACTTATAGAAAGTTTGCACAAAAAAAGGGAGAAATAAAAACGTGTGCTCTCATAAACTTGTCGCCATCTTGGATTTTCATTTTCACCCGCTATAGGCTTCAGCACCTTCGAAAACCATAAAAATTATGTCTCTCTTTCTGTCTCTTTCTGTTATATAATATATGTAAAGAAAATAAATAAAAATAAAGGCGGCGCTACTACCGGCCACCGTAGGCGCAGGCTTGCGGGCGGGGAGCAATGGGCAGCTCGCCGTCCGGTAAGGACCAGGCCCGGGTCGACGGCGCGTTGTGTTCCACGCGCGCCTCAAGGAGATGTCAGCACCAACTGACGGGGTCCGCTAGGGCCGATGCCCGTCAGGGTCGCGGGTTGTTCGAAAGATATACCGTGGCCCCTGGCACAGGCAACTGAAGGAACACGGGTGGGTTTTAGTCAGTAAGAGTCTGACACTTCCGCACCGCCCAGAGCGGGAGGAGTCATTTGATGACTTCCCACCCAAAAAAAAAATTAAAAAAAAAGGCGGCGCTACTAGCGCCATTAGGATGGCAGACCGTAATGGCGTAGCCTATAGTTAATCTGTGTTCGAATTAGAACCATCGCGAAGGTACTTGTTAGGAATTGATATTGAAATTAATAGACTTTTACTGACTAAAACCCACCCGTGTTCCTTCCTTTGCCCTTTATGTTCCTCCTCTATGAGGACACGGCGGTGCACCGCCCAAGCGGTGCAGACCTCTACAGTGTGCTCCACCGTGTCCTCCCGCCTGACGATGTGCAGGAACCTCCCGAAACATCCGTGTCCGGTTAGGACCTGCGTCAGGCGGTAGGTGGGGACGCCGTGGCGCCTCTCTAGCCACTCCTCAAAGAGGGGGTCTTGTCGCCGCTATCGTGGCGTGCCCTCTATCGTGGCGTGCCCTTGGAGGGGGCTTATCGCTTTTTCGTTATGTATGAGTACGTGACGATTTCTACCGCGGTAAAGAACTTTTTTTATTACTAAATGGGCCTGCCCTTGACCTCGATCACGCCTGATGGTAAGCGATGGATGAGGTTTAATAATAATAACTTCATTTCAAAAGGTTACTGATTTATTTTGTTAGGGAGAGGCATGATACTGTTTTTACTTTTAGAATATTACCATTTGCCCCGGTTGGCTTTATTATGATAACTAAACAAAATTCAACAGTGGACCCAAAAAATGATAATTATGATGGTGAATTATGGCAGGTTTGAAATTTGCGCAGAAGGCTGCGAAATAATTTTTGGTGATGTTGAAGGCAGATTATTGTATGATACTGTGATTGTTATGTATAATGGCAAAATGTATAACGCCTAGGTATTATTTTAAAATCCTTGAAACCCAATTGATGATTCGATCGCCGTACATGCCTAGGCGAATTGATGTAACTAGTTATATTTTCTACCACATAAGGTGCTGCTAAACAAAACAATAAAAATGGCGTCAAGTAGTGCAAGTGTTTCTGAAAATAAAGATGAGTGACATGAGGCGAGTGTGAGTGAGTGTACATGCGTGAAAGTTCAGAGGGCCTATGGGTGCTGCATAAAAAAGCGGGCCCCGGTAAAGACAAGTCGGTACCGATAAGTGCGGCTCTTTCCGTGTTTACTTAGGCGTTCACACATAAAGAAACAGGTAAATCATGTTACCGTTTCTTTTCGAAGATTATCCTGCAGCGATCTGTACAGGGAGTCGGGCCCGACAACCCGCATCTTTATGGAAGCACCCTTTGTTCAGACCGGGCCATGATTTATCGGCTACATTGTAAAAGAGGAAATCTGACTCGTTATATAATATTTGTAATGGAAGAGTTATATTTACCTGCTATAGCTGTACATATCGCGCTTAAACCTCGCATTAGGGAGGCATTTGTGGAGCTCTTTCCGATGTCTTGTAGAAACTCTTTGTACAATAGTCCATAGCTGGATATGAATGCCATCGATGTTGACTGAAATGGAACAAATAGTAGAAAATTATTGTAAGGAAGGAGCACCACTCATTATAAACTACTTTTAGTAAAATTTTGTTAATTTTTTTATTGAATTAACTTTCAAAAAAGATATCGAAAAAAAAAACAACAAGATGTCATTTTTCTAAGGACGTTGTGGAGACATATCCTAAGCCGCTTTAAAAGATGTTATGTCACAAATATCCAGCGACGTTTTTCTCATATTATTGGGTAGACCGGCGCCGAAGCTTAATACCAGAATCGCTGACTGTGTTTTGCATATCTGTCAAGGAAGCGTCACATAGAACAAAAGACAGCTGTACGTCATTTTGTAATGTGCGTTAGCCGAAACTACTAAACAATTTGTTTTACCCTAATCCTTCATTATTCTGGTTGCAGCGATAACACATCCTTTTAGCGCCAGCGCAAACTGTGCGTCTTGTCGCTGCGACTAGACGCAGAGCTGTCATTTGTGCCTCGTTGTTACCACAGTTGTCATGCAGGAAGCGATCCTTTTCTAGAGATGGACAGTTTTCTTGTTCATCTTGTGAGCGAATATGGAGTCTCTAGTTGCACTTGCCTCGGTACTTATCGTGCGAAGGCGAAGGTACCATACAAATACATGAGCCACTTCCTCAACGCTCACAGCAAGACTGCCGCTGCACGCTGACCTGTCGCATGTGACTGTCTATCGTCGTGTGGGCGCTTGCACCATGCGTCTAGTTGCTGCGACAAGTAGCGAGAGCGTGCGACTCTAGCCTATCGTTGCGATTCTACAACTTGACGGACTGAGTTTCTTGCCCGTTCTTCTCCATAGGTACCTACCTACGCTTTGAAATGGGCAACTAGCTTCATATTTTCTGACTGACCGACTTCTTAACAATTCAAAAGTGCCTGTTAATGGTTTAATTGAAATAAATGCTTTGAGATTAAGTTGAGTTTGAGTTTGACGCCAAGTGTCGGCCTCAGGCTGTCGTTACTTCAGTCGCCTAGCTGTCGCAGTTACATGTCGTATTGTGTGCACCGTGTATTAAAAGTACACCACTAAACGTCAAGCAAAGAATATTGATTGATTAACGAATTAAAACTCACAATATTTATAACCACAGCTATTGCTATCATATAACCCCATCCACCATCAGGAGCCACTACTGTTTCAATTTTTTCCTTCACATTACTCTTATCCTTAGCACTCATTTTAAGCGAATAACAACACGGAATAGTATTGTCTTAATGAATAAAACAAATTGTGGTAACAATTATATCTTTTATCTTCAGTCAACAGTCTTCATTATATATTTTACTGCTTTGGATCTACGATGATAACATGGAGCAAATACAATTAGGTATATTGTTACGCTGAAGGCTGAGGTTTCAAAGAGATTTTGAGTAAGATGAATCTGGCTGAGATTAAATTCAAGGAATTTGAAACATATGAATACACACAATATGAATCATAATATGGCGAAGACAGTCCGTGTTTTTCTTTTTTTCGCTGCACTACGTAGGTATAATCAAAGAGATTGGATTTGGATTGGATTGATTGGTATTTTAGCACAGACAAAAAAAATTACTGAAAAATCCTTCACCAATGGGATTTGATACAATTAACTTAACATTTAACTGTTCATTATGATTCATAATGTTATCCTATTATGATTCTGCCAAAGTGACCTTTTTAGGCCCCCTGTACTTTGATTAGCTCATTGAAGGAACTTTGGTGATATTGAGAGCCCCGTTAAAAAAAAAATTACATTGTAGTTCCAACATCAAAATATGGCATTGAATTCAGAACGAATTTCGGCCATGGGGACCAATCTCAGCGGCGACCAGCCTTCAGCGTGAGAGATATTATATTGCACAAGTGTGTGCGCAATTGCGCAGACACAGGTGCACTCTCTCTTCATTCACTCTCATAGTCCGATGAGACGGCAATCAAACGGTTTATTCCCAGAAGCTCCAAATCTAGTGTTTTCCAAACAATTTCACTACATACATACATTGATTCCCAAGAGCTCCATCATTTTATTAGTTAAAATAATATAATATCTACTAAAATTGTTCCCATTCCTTTTTTAATTTGGAGTCGGCGGATTTTTTTTTTTTTTTTTTATAAGTTTATTTTATTTTCTCTCACAATGTTTTGTAGCACTTTACAGTTTTGAACTATATAAATTCACATTGTGAGAGCTGGTGCCTGAAGTAGGTTTTAGAAAAAACCTGTATTACAGGTCACCAGGACCCACATAGTGACATCATACAATTAAACAGGCAGGAAACATGTGAACAACAATTAAAACCAAAAAAGAAAAAAATTAATAATAAAAGAAAAGAAACAAATTAAATAACACAACAAAAGCAGTCGAAAGGTATGTGGAGAATGTGTAGGTGAATGGTGGTGAATATGTAGGTGAATGGTGGTTAATGTGAAGGTGAATGGTGGTGAGTGTTTAACTTTGGAAATTATTTGAATACAAGTATTATTTGATCGAGTGGAGCAATTTCTCTGTGTCATCATAGGAAAGAGTTTTCAAGAAGTCCGTTACCCTTTGCTTACAACTGGGTTTGTGAAGTGAATAAATATTTGGGCACTTGTTAATAACATTATACAGATAATCCCCTAGGTAACAATAAAACTGGTGGGACCGACGTAAACGGAAAAATGCTGTACTGCAAACAGTACCTTTTCGTCGTTTATCTTTTATTACATCCGGATCATAAACAATCTGTGAGTGCTTTTTGAGGACTGTATGCAGAACGAAAGTTTGTCTAATTGACAGCACATCCCACTTTTTGTATAAATCGACTGTGGGAAATCGGAAGGGAAGACCCGCAGCAACCTTAAGTATGGCACGTTGAGCTCTTTCCGCCTCTATCAAGTGCGTTTTAGCAGCACATCCCCAGGAGATGATGCAGTAGTCAATTATCGACTGGCACAAGGCATAGTAGACCATCTTGATGGTACGAAGGTCGGCTACATGCTTTAGACTCTTAAATATGTAAATGAGTGCCTGAATTATGAAGTGCCTGGGAATAAGCCAATCAAACACCGGGCTGTTACTAAGAAATTCCCAGTGGAAAAACCCAATAACATCGTGTCGTTGAACACCTATGTCAAAAGAAGGAATAGCAGCTTTGTCATGTGTGACTTTCAAAATGTACTGCGATCTAGGAACTATTTATCAAAAAAAGTTGTGCGGCCTCGTCCCTTTAAGAACGAAGTTTCTTACGCGATACACGCACGCACACACACACACACACTTGTATACAGGGTTAGTTTTCAAAGACCAGCCAAATTTAAGGGTGTGGTACAGACCATCAAACTACTACTACTGGCTAAATAATAACGATCGATCAGGTTAAGCTACGCTTGCCGCGGTTGGTCTGTGGATGGGTGACCATCTTTGGTTGGTCCCGGCTGTCATTCGTGGATCTTTGACAGTCGTTACTCGTTAGTCAGAAGCCCGAAAGTCTGACAACCAATCTTACCAAGGGGTATCGTATTACCCAGTAATTGAGTTGTGGAGATCAGATAGGCAGTCGCTCCATGTAAAAGACTGGTATTCAGCTGCACCCGGTTAAACTGGATGCCGACCCCAACATAGTTGGGAAAAGGCTAGGCATACGATGACATTTAAATTCATCCATTATCCATCCACACAATTATATCTTACAAATACATGCGAGAGCAGTCTACCTGATTACGTACGACACTATAAGAGTCAGAGATAAGCCGGCCATAAATCAACAGAGACAGAAGGTAATCTACCCGACTTAGGCCGTAAATATATAGGCTTTGTAACATGCGCAGCGCGACTAAATTTTGTCGACGTATTATCTCGTATCGAACCTAGAATTTTACCTGTTTACGCACAGCAGTGTCGGGGGTCTACGCCCTAAGCACGAAGTTCGTAGTTTTGGCTGAAATTACGGGCCTTTCCTTCTCCGCATTACTTACGGTCGGAGATTAGTTTGGGGCCCGAACTAAGAATGAATTTCAACACGGTTTGACAGTTGTCCCTAATTCCGATGTGTTTTTAGCCGTTCGAAAAAAAATAATTTATTACTTGTTTTGAATTTTCGGATGGGTCCGTATCTTCGTTAACCGACTTATAGAGTCTACACTCGTTTGAACGCAAGGTATTGCAACGTTGAAGTTTTCTCGCCTCCGCCGGTCGCAAGAATTACAATTTATTCGGTCTCCTTGTAGCCTCCAGATGTTACTAAAGCCTCCAATTATGCAAGAAAATTACATATTTTTATTGAAGTATTACTATGGTAATCTCGGTGAGGAAGACAAATGGAATCAGCTGTTGTTATCTCACTCAACGAAGAGATGGATTAACAATTTATCTCGCTTTTCTTTTTACTTTGAAATCTTCTAAATGTTTAAAGAAAAGTGCGTAACTAAGATGCCGAGGATACTGACATTGATGAGTAATAACAAAAATGTCAGTATCCTCTGCGTCTTTGTTCTCCGAAATACGAAAAGACAACGACGTCGGAGTAGTCAACCATGTAGACTCCGTTTCATGAAAGAAGTCACGCAGATGCGGCGCTACCAGCATGATCATCATCATCTTCTTCCTAGCTTTTTCCCAACTGTATCCATATTCATATATTTATTTGCATTCCATAATGTTATAGAGGTGTTACAATGGCTTAAAGCTAAGGTACAATTATGAACCCTGTAGGGCACCGCAAAAAGTATAAATTTAATTGTTAAAATAAAAATAAATTTAGGACACAAATTAACAATAAACAATTTTTTAAATATGCTATTAACTATGTTGGGGTCGGCTTCCAGTCTAACCGGATGCAGCTGAATACCTGTATTTTACATGGAGCGGCTGCCTATCTGACCTCTACAACCCAGTTACTGGGTAATACGATACCCTTAGTAAGTCTGGTTGTCAGACTTTCGGGATTCTGACGATCCTTAACGCATGCGACGGAGGTATAAATCTTTGTTTATTTATTTATCTCAAATCTTAACTGGTTAATAAAATGCACAGGCATAAATATAGAGAGGTGTGCGAGGTAGGAGGAATGTTGCTAACTATATATTAAAAATCTGTTCAACTTATTGCCGCGGGACTTCTTTCGTGAGACGGACTCTAATTGCTTAAGCTACCTAAGGTTGAATGTCACTTGCACGTTATAAAACGACAAGGTTTATTTTGCTTTCAGTCCGAGTTCAGTTTCTTTCAACCTTAGTGAAATTTCAATTTACTGGGTATTGCCAATAGAGGTACAGCAATAATTACGACTATACTTAAACCTTAGGAATAATAAAAATGGAGTGATAAATAATAAATGATTTATTTTCTGTAAGTAGGTTTGTATCATCCGTGGTTTGTACAAACACTTTTACACGTCAATTATATTTTTTTAAACTAGATGAGGTCGGCGTTTCCTATCTGACTATTCGGAGAAGAAAGGCCGATACAAACTCAGAGGTCACAGTCTCTTTTAAAGTCCAGACAAAATATTGGTCAGATCGTGTGAAGACCATGTAGATTGGTGTCTGAAATGGTCTTTTGAGGAAAGAACCACAGAGTAAATGAGTTTACGGCCGTAGCTCATCGTCATTCTTCATATTATTGATGACTAATGAAGAAGTATGGAAGATAAATACATATTGCGCCGACCCCAAATAAATTGAGATGAGGGCAGGCACATAAAGCTACTACAATCTGTCAAATTTCTTTAATAGATTTTCAACTTTATCGCTAGAACATAAGGTTCAAAGTTGATTGGGAAAATTTTACAGTTTTGGGTAGCTTGATGTGCTGGCGTCTGTACAACAAAAGCCGAAAGACGTCCACTGCCGGACATAGGCATTTCTCAAGCACAGCCACTTGGACCGGTTCTGTGCTTCCCGCATCCAACGGATTCTTGCGGCCTTCACAAGGTCATCGGTCCACCTCGTGGGAGGCCTTCCAACGCTACGTGTTCCGGTACGCTGTCGCCACTCCAGAACCTTTCGGCTCCATCGGCCATTTGTTCTGTGAGCAATGTGCCCTGCTGGCTGCCATTGAAGTTTGGCCATTCTTCGAGCTATGTCGGTTACCTTGGTTCTCCTGCGGATCTCCTCATTTCTGATTCGATCACGTCCACAATTACATAATTACTTATTATAGTCTCCAACCTGATATGCAGTTAGATAGATGCGCTCTTAGTGCTGACGTGCTACAAATTCCCTACACCTCATGAAGAAAAGGTACATCCACAAAGGCTATAGAGGAATTCGGAATGACGTGACGTTCAGATTTTTCGCACACTACGGCTTGTGTCACTTTCAATGCTCCTATCATGAATGATGTCGTGCAGGGCTGCACTAGGAAACCAACTTAATTAAACTATATTTTAGTGAATACCAACTTACTAAACTTAAGTTATTGTTGGTTTAATTGTTTGTAAAGTACCTATACTATTTACCTTTTTGATGATTTTTATTTGGCTCACAATAAGAATTACTTTGAACAACACAATTTCAAAACGAAGATATATTTTTTTTAATAATAATTTATTTATAAACTATTCAACAACAACACGTTGTACCAAAATTTTATGAATTAACTGTAAGTTTCAGAACAATCGCTTAGCAGGACTTGCACAAAATACTTTAAAAATTTGTCCCAGGCTTTCTTAGAAAGTTACTATACTTTTTAAGCCACACATGAATTAAAAATTCAAGTTTAATCCGTCTCTGTCTCCACGGTCGACGTATTTTTTCCCCATCAGCCATTGATTGGCAGCCGAAGCGCCCTGCCACCCTGTGCGTTGCAATTTCCACTCAGCAAGATTGACTTTCACATTTGAGGAAGAATGGCAACTAGTAATATTGGTATGTTTTTATGTACGTATTTATTTCATTATAGACATATTATAAATTCCACCGGTAAGTCCGGTAAGCCGGTAGTCGTGACCGCCAATGGGTGAATAGCCAAGAGCCTCGACCAACACCTAAGGAGGCTCTCGTTGGGCAGCTGGATCAAGGGTTTGATTCAGAAAGCGATACTTCTGGACACGGCCCGCATTGTTAGGAGGTTCCTCTCTCTGGAGCCCTGACCGCCGGTAGCTTGGACCCTGTTCCCGATACCGATGGGCTACTATTTTTTATATCCTAATATTTAAAAATATAATTTATAATATGTCATCATCTGCCTAGCCTTTTCCCAATTATGTTGGGGTCGGCTTCCAGTCTAACCAGATGCAGCTGAATACCAGTATTTTATATGGAGCGACTGCCTATCTGACCTCCACAACCCAGTTACTGGGTAATACGATTCCCCTTGGTAAGACTGGATGTCAGACTTTCGGGCTTCTGACTACCCGTAACGACTGTCAAAGATCCACGAATGACAGCCGGGACCAACGACATAACGTGCTTTCCGAGGCACGGAGGGGTCTCGGTATGTAAAGATGGTCACCCATCCACAGACCAACCGCGGCAAGCGTAGCTTAACCTGATCGATCGACCTGTGCGGCTGTTATTATTTTAGCCACGGGCCCGTCAACGCCATGTATTGATAATTACAATAAAAAATGCAGAACTCCTTATAAATCAACAAAAATAACGACCCGTTTTAAACATCAGCAGTGTTAAAGCGAAACAAAATTCCACACGATTTACGATTCTTTCCTAAACTTTAGTGTTTTCCTACATTCTGCCGTACGTTACTTAAAACACGGTTAAGCCTCAAACTGCCATTTTTTAGTTTTGAATCACACATTACGTTTTGAAAAATTCTCTATCTTTTGTGCTGGGTCCCATTACTGTTACAGTAATGGGACCCAGCACAAAAGATAGAGAAGAGATTTTTATATCTTTATTCGTTTGGAAGAGACATCATTTCGCAGGTTTTTGTCCGATATCTCTGAAACTACTTTATGGGTTTAACCGTATTTTAAACAATGTACGGCAGCATTTGTGAACTGTATACTCTGTGAACGGTGAGCAAAGGGTTAAAAGGCGCGGCCGAGTGGATCAATAGGGAGTGGCGATCGAGGGTTACCAATGCACTGAACTTGTTTACCGTCCAAAGCAAATAAGACGTGTTTAGGGTTAGTTGTGTTTATGTGCTGGAGGTAAACTCGCTTGGTTTGGTCTGATTCTTGCTTCAGAGTTGGTCTATTGCCGGTGTATAGGCGTCCAGGAGAATGGCATACATTGGTTCAATATTTGTGCTTGTTTGCTTACGCAGTCCGTTTAGGTTCGACGAACTAAATGTTTGTTGAGTGTTACTTTGATGTATTGTTGATAGATGACGAAGTTAGATCGATATACGCCTTGATATACCCCCCCCTTATATAAGGGGGAAAGGATCTTTTTTATGTTTTATTAAAAAAATAAACAACATAAAATTACTTGACACACATAATAAAGACTGATTCCTTCTTATTTTTTTTACGATACTTTTTACGTACCTATAGATACTTTCATTGAAGCGGAGTAAAGGTTTTATGCAAAATGTCTCAAGCAATTTTAAAATTATAATAAATACGTATAAAAAAAACTAAGAAAAAAAAACATCGTTCTTTACCACTTAGAGATGTTTCTCTAAAATATTTCGTGTATAAATAGATATACCATATGATTATACGGAGTGATGACATTTAAAAATATTTTAACAGTATAGAAATAGAAATGCACACTACACACTCCACCGCTGCACTCCACCACCACTGCACTGCTACACTGCCACACACACACCCCACACACACTGCTCCACACACTGCTCCACAGCTGCACTGTCTAGCGAAAAAAATACGTAACAAAATGACTATTTTCAACCCTTAACATGCCCTGAATTCAAAATCATAAACGAAAAAAGCCCAATGTATCTACAAATCAAAATCTGTGGAACTAAAACTGCTAAAAGCGTTTCCGCACGTCTGTCGAAGCGGAGACAGATGGCTGTCGGCGCCAGATCGTTCATTCATCAAGCTCACTTTAAAATACTCTATGTACATGTTCATCCATCAAGAGCACTTTGTGTAAAAAACGATAATGCACTAGGTGGCTTTTACATTTAATCACTTTTTTTCACGAAGAGGTAGGTAGATGTGTACCTATAGGTAACAGAACCTCGTTTGCTGCTTGTGTTTTTCGTTTCAAGTAATCGGGTCGATCGAGGTTAAGCTACGCTTGCCGCGGTCATTTCGTGGATCGGTGACCATTCATTACACATTGAGGCCCTTCTGTGCCTCAAAAATCACGTAAAGCCGTCGCGTTGGTCCCGGCTGTCGTTCGTAGATCTTTGACAGTCGTTACGGGTAGTCTGAAGCTCTAAAAGTCTGACAACCAGTCTTACCAACGATTATCGTGTTAACTACGGGTGTGGAGGTGAGATAGGCAGTCGTCTCATGTAAAATACTGGTATTAGAAAATACCAGTATTTTATGTATGTACGAGTATGTTGGTCGAATCGGCTTCGATAGCTGACATCAATGCGAACAGAAAACAAACAAAGTTGATCACGTGACTCAATCATCAACTTTGAACGTTAATATCTCCGAAACGTGACACTTTTCTGTTTGCGTTGATGTCAGCTATCGATTTATATAATATAATTACTAGGTGATCCGGCAAACGTTGTTTTGCCATATAAATTATTTCTAGCTGCCCGGCGCTACTTCGTTTGCGTGGTGTCCTACCCCTTACCCTACCCTACCCTACTCCTACCCTACTCCTACACTACTCCTACCCTACTCCTACACTACTCCTACCCTACTCCTACCCTACTCCTACCCTACTCCTACACTACTCCTACCCTACTCCTACCCTACTTCTAACCTACTCCTAAAATACTCCTGACCTACTCCTTCACTACTCCTACCCTACTCCTACCCTACTCCTACCCTACTCCTACACTACACCTACCCTACTCCTACCCTACTCCTACCCTACTCCTACCCTACTCCGACCCTACTTCTACCCTACTCCCATAGATATATAAAATTTTTCCCCCTTCAAGGAATATTCTAAAACAAGAATTAGCAAAATCGGTTCTCGTGATTTGCGCTTAGCAACACATTCAGCTATTCATTTTTATATTATAGATGTCTCATGCATGGCTGCCATTTACAAAATTGCGCGACAGTAGGTCTCCCAGGCTCCATATAAAAATTTTCAATCCCCTTTCAACTCCAGTAAATAATTAAGGCACCACTTGAATTTTAAGAATGATTGCTGTTCGTTCTCTCTAGGTATTCGATATTCGAAAAATGAATTGTGAAACTTTAAAACAAAACAACGAAGCCAAAGGAAAAAAAAAACAATTGAACGAGCCTCTTTCCATTTTGGGGAAAGACTAAAGGAAAGAAGTACTCTGGTATCTAACGCTCAACAGTAGAACCAACCTCAACTGGACCAACAATAACGTGGTAACCTTCTTCTGCCAGCAAAGAGGGGGGCTCTTTGCTGGCAGAAGAAGGTTACCACGTTATTGTCTCTGTCTCCCTGTTGTCGTCCAGGATATTATGCGGCAAGAAATCAACAGATTTTTATAAATATGTCGCATCAGCGGGTGGCCGAGATGCGATACATCGGGTCTTCTTCACGATCCGACATAGTTTAGATAGTTGTGGGCACTACAGTGGGTACTCGAACGAAAAGATTATTTGAATTTACAGTAACTTTAATAAACTAGCTATTTACAACCGAAACGCACACGTGCGCCGGAAACAAACACGTGCGTTGGTATTGAGCGATTGCCGAGACTGTCCGAGCTCGACGGTCGACTGTAGACTGACTGTCGCAACACTCGGTCTCTCCACCAGTCCTCGCGGCATCCCCTCCACCGACGATCGTGTCCAAGCGGTAGGGCTCGCTTGCGTTTCCGATCACATAATTCTTCGTTTACCAATCAAATTGTTAGATGGCGCTGTTCACTGTACTGTGTTGCCATCTATCCACGACACGGCCATCCCTGACTAGCACCCGTCCTCGGGTGTTAGTACCTGCGGACCAAATATACTCACAGAGTAAACAAGCTCGGCTATCCTGCCAAATATCTAAGGTAACTCGGCTATCCTGCCATTACCTAATAACTAAGGTAACTCTATCTCATTGTTACTTTAATTTCTCTAGTCTTCATTTACAATGCCTTGTTGTCAAGGTTTCGCACTCCCAACATTAATCATTAGAAAAGGTTCGATCAGTAAGTTGAACCAAAGAAAATCAAAATTGTAACGAATCAGTTACTATTTACCAAAATCTGTGCAAAAACACAGTCCCAGAATCACACCAATGATTCTTACCATTCTTCAGTTTGTCACATAATTATTCTCAGAAAAAGAAAACTAGCGCAATATGTGCTACAACACATTAAGCGCTCTGTGCACCAACACAGACAGGACTCGACCCATTGATACTCAGTAAAAGAAAACTAGCGCAATATGTGCTACAACACATGAAGCGCTCTGTGCACCAACACAGACAGGGCTCGATCCATTGATTCTCAGAAAAAGAAAACTAGCGCAATATGTGCTACAACACATGAGACGCTCTGTGCACCAACACAGACTGGACTCGACCCATTGATACTTAGTAAAAGAAAACTAGCGCAATATGTGCTACAACACATGAAGCGCTCTGTGCACCAACACAGACAGGACTCCACCGATCAACAAGTTAAACCATCAAAATTGTAACAACTCAGTTAGAATTTACCGAAATCAAACTCATAGGCAATGTATACTCAACTCGTGAAACTTTCATTGTAATCTGTGCACCAACACAGACCAGAATCGCACCAACGACTCTCTACTTAACTACCGCCACATATGCTACAACACATGAGGGGCTCTGTGCACCAACACAGAAAAGAATCGCACCAACGACCCTTAAGACATCTGCCGCCACATGTGCTACAACACATAAGGGGCTCTGTGCACCAACACAGAAAAGAATCGCACCAACGACTCTTAAGATATCTGCCACCACATATGCTACAACACATGAGGGGCTCTGTGCACCAACACAGAAAAGAATCGCACCAACGATTCTTAAGATATCTGCCACCACATATGCTACAACACATGAGGGGCTCTGTGCACCAACACAGAAAAGAATCGCACCAACGACTCTTAAGATATCTGCCACCACATATGCTACAACACATGAGGGGCTCTGTGCACCAACACAGAAAAGAATCGCACCAACGATTCTTAAGATATCTGCCACCACATATGCTACAACACATGAGGGGCTCTGTGCACCAACACAGAAAAGAATCGCACCAACGACTCTTAAGATATCTGCCACCACATATGCTACAACACATGAGGGGCTCTGTGCACCAACACAGACAGAAATCGCACCAACGATTTCTTATAGACCCATCGCCACATGTTACTCATGAGGTTTGGTCTTAAGTTTTGAGTTTGAGTGTACAAGCCATTCTTAACCAAAGGTGGTCTCACTACCACTGTCATCAACTATGACATCTAATTCTCGAGTAACTTGGTGATCGGGTATCCTTCTCACACAATCATGAGGGTATTCTTAGGCTCGCTGAGTCAAGCGCCTTTACAACTAAAAAGCCCTAAAAGCAAACTTAGCTAACTTTACTTTAATCAAATCGAATGTTATCGTAATTGCATTTTTTAAGACCCTGTGTCGCGTGGTCTATTATATCATCTAAGCTAATATCAGTCAACTCATCATCAGTTGTCACTAAGCTAAGTCAATACACTTTGACGCAACACAATCTTTGATGATAGAGTGACAGAATCGTAATAAAATGGATGTGGCTCACCCAGTATTCATCAGTACACTGCTCGGATTGCTGACATAGCAAACTTGAACCGTATCACTCGGTACTAGCAGCTGCTGCAGGCGCTGGCCCGGAACCGCCTGGCACCCTCGCCGTACTGGCGTCTCCATCATAGCTTCGTGGACATCTTGAAGCAAAATGTCTGGTGTTGCCGCATCGAAAACAGATGCTGTGGGGCACTGCCATCCTGCTTGCACAAGTTCTTGTGTGTTAACCTGTAACCAAAAATTCAAAAGCAGTGCATGTTCCACTCGGCCAATTCTGACCATTTACGGCTTCTAATTTTTGAAATCAGAAAACTTTAATCCTCTTCTTATTGTTTTTAAACTATACCTCTAATTTAACTAAACAAACTTTGATTAATCTTAGCAATAACATCCAATGACCAGAGCCATGTAAACAAACTTTGATTATCTAATGAAAGCGAAAATCATCAACCAGAGCCATGTAAACAAACTTTGATTATCTAATCATAGCGAAAATCATCTACCAGAGCCATGTAAACAAACTTTGATTATTTAATCATAGCGAAAATCATCTACCAGAGCCATGTAAACAAACTTTGATTGTTTAATCATAGCTAAAAATCATCTACCAGAAACGGACCTCTGAACCTCCGATCTAACATGGTTATAACCGTCTAAAAACACTACCGCCCCGCACAGCCTCCAGACGTAGGTAGCGGGAACTGGAGGTAGATGTCCAGAGTCCCGTAGCGCTGCGGCAGGGTCGTCCAGCCGCTCCCCTGCGGCGACGGCGGTGGCAGTATTAGTAACCGCCTCCGGGCCTCAAGCCTTCAACAGCGCACGTAAACACGTACGTCTGCGCAGGTGCGGGTGCAGGTGCAGAAGCGAAGTAGGCAGGCAGAAAGGTGGAAGGAAGGAAGAAAAAAAAAAACCTGTAACCAGTCGGTTTGTCCGTTGAGGTGATGTCCGGACACACGCGACCGACTGACATCCCGACAACCGTAGTCTGAGTTGTCTACGGTGGACAGCAGTGAGCTGGCATCCACTGGTTATCGAGATGTGGCAGCCCAGGTGGTGCGTTACAATAGAAACACATGAATGAAGGTAAAGAATGACATCCAAATGTGTAGGTAGGTGAAGAAGAATTATTAGACTTTCTTTTCACTTTTAAACCTACGCTACGAATAGATCTGGATATCCTCCGCTGGATACATGGTTAATAGAAATAAGATAACAAGATTGTAGGCCGCTTAAGAAGTTATTATAACAAAGAGAATTGATAGGTACCAGTATGGACAACGGTTACATCGTGAACGCTTAGAAAAGTGAGCTGTAGGTAGATCTAAGTTAACCGTGGTACGCGTAAGAACACTGAACAATTCTAATTTACAAAGGATTCTAATTAAAACGTTATTTAAGTTATAAAGAGAGTTGGAACAACTATAAGCGGCGAAGAAATAGGTGTTTGCGACACTCACTCGTCTGGGATTTTTTCACAACACTTAGGTATTATTACATAGTAGTTATAAAAAGTTAGTACTTCAACAAATAACTGTCGTGAAGTTTTTAGACAATGGTTTCTTCAGCCGCGTTCCCGTCAAATGAGCTCCCGGGTTTTATATAGCCCGAGGTTGGATAGTTCTAGCTAGCAATATTTTGGTGGAAGGAGAACACAGCCAATCAGGACGTAGCTGGAGTGTTGCCACTATAATTCCTTCAAGATCCATTATAATTGTAGTGTTGCCCGTTATTTGAGCAAACGAGTTATTTTTGTTAAAAAATAATTAACAGAAATAACGTGTAACGTTACATCTTATAATCTAATTTTGCTCTTAGTTTTCTAATAACACGAAATCACCAACCGAAAATGTTGTTATAGCTGCCTTTGTCCCATCATAATATTACTTTGCAAGTAAATGTCGGGTAGAAACGTAATAAAATCTCAAGTTGATGGTCGCTAATCGCAACGCTACAAATGATTTGTTCTGTGCTGAATACACGCGTTTGACCAATACCAGTCAACGCAAGAACGTTATTAACTCGTTTGCCACATAATTTGGTTGCACAGTTGCACAACTCGCTTTTACTAACGAGCATTCAGCACCAGAATCGTAAACAAAACAATACAGCTCACCTTTATGTTCTAACGTGTCTGAGGGTAGTTGAACGACGTACACTCGCCGTTCACTAAATTTCCAGCACCTTGTTCACCATCCGCTTGGCTGTCACTGCTCGTGCAGGGTCGCGATATGTCCTGGTTTCCCTCACATGCAGCACACGAAGAACTTCACTGACGGCTGCGAGGCTGCTTGGCTCGACTCTTAGTCACTCAATGTCCAAATCCAGGCAAAGAAACATCGCAACGTGACGTCATCGCTCAATTCTCCATAATTTTTTCATCTCGAGTGTATCCCAGTTCTGATGTCGCATCAGCGGGTGGCCGAGATGCGATACATCGGGTCTTCTTCACGATCCGACATAGTTTAGATAGTTGTGGGCACTACAGTGGGTACTCGAACGAAAAGATTATTTGAATTTACAGTAACTTTAATAAACTAGCTATTTACAACCGAAACGCACACGTGCGCCGGAAACAAACACGTGCGTTGGTATTGAGCGATTGCCGAGACTGTCCGAGCTCGACGGTCGACTGTAGACTGACTGTCGCAACACTCGGTCTCTCCACCAGTCCTCGCGGCATCCCCTCCACCGACGATCGTGTCCAAGCGGTAGGGCTCGCTTGCGTTTCCGATCACATAATTCTTCGTTTACCAATCAAATTGTTAGATGGCGCTGTTCACTGTACTGTGTTGCCATCTATCCACGACAAATAAATAATATCTGTCTTGTCTGTTTCTATACAGGAATTTACATTTCTGTTTCAATAATATGATTGGGTTTATTAAGGAAGGTGTACCCAACGTATTTTTATCTAAAAGAAGCTTATTTACACAAAGTGCCATGGATCAATACAGCCAGGGGTTGCACACCATAGACGCGTGACATGATTCCCATTGCGAATACCACCACTTCGCGTGCTGTATGAGGCTCCAGTTGGTACCTGTGGGGGCAATGAACTCAGTGGGTTGTTCGTCTACGGTTTTGACCGAAGAGGATTATGTTATCTTCGCTAACTATCGCGTTCTTGAAGACCGAAATTCAATTGTTTTCGAAAACTAACATTCTATTGTTATTTTTTAAGCTGGTCTTCATTTTCATTATTTATCATTTTAAAGTTTCACAATAAAATTCATTTGTTTCGAATACTTAGAGATAACGGAACAGCAATAATTTTTAAAACTCAAGTGGTGCCTTAGTTATTTACTGGAGTTGAAAGGGTATTGAAGATTTTCATGTGGAGCCTGGAATACGCCACGCAATAAAACATAATACGAGCAAACCCCGTAAAGTGTCACGTTTCCGAGATATTAACCTCAAAAGTTGATGATTGAGTCACGTGATCAACTTTGTTTTCTGTTTGCATTGATGTCGGCTATGGATTTTTAAAGGTCTCATGCGTGGCCGCCATTTTCAAAATGGCGTGACAGTAGGTATGCCACGGATCTTCAAAGCCCTTTTAGATAATTTTAAACGTTGAATTAAAAACAAAACATCGAACTGAATACCAAAGTGCCTTTAAAAATCACAATTTACCTGCACAGATTTATTTACAAGCTAAAAGTACATACACACAACTTAGTGTTTGGTGAAGCCACTCATGGTTTTCGCATTTCCGACACCTCACAAGGATGCTCTAAACGAGCGAACGAACGACTAACGCTAACGTGTTCAGTTAGTAGGTTCAGTAGTTTGCAAAAGATTCCTTTTAACAAAATAAATAGGTATCTTACTTTCGTCTCTCGTTTCGGCAGAATTTATACGAGAATGCCACGAAGTAAGGATTAGCCAGTCACCAAGCTTGGTAACAGGGCTGACTGCATTATGCATCGAATGCGTTTCACAAATTCAGGTACCGTCATTTTAGTAGGTAATTTTTAATCGTTCCCTTATTACTTCGTTTACGCCTAGCGTTCTTTGACTTTTTTCACTTTGCTTTTGAATAATTTTTCAAATTCGACTGGCCGTTTTAGCGATTAGCGCGTTCTAACCAACAAACTTTTCAGCTTTATTATACATGTATAGATTATAACCGAAATATCGACAAAGTCCCCGAATCAACAATAGTATCATCAATAATGTCTATGCAACTTGTGGATAATGTTGTGACGAAAAAGGACATTAGAGGTTGCACCAGACCAGTACCAGGCCCATGCCGGACGGCGCGTACGTGTTCCACGCGCGCCTCAAAGAGATGTCAGCATCGAGGAGGGGCCCCATAGGGCCGAAGCCTGCCGGGTCAGCGGGATTGTCCGAAAGGGTTACCGCTGGCCCGGAACATAAAGGGCTAAGGAAGGAATACGGGTGGGTTTTAGTCAGTAAGGGTCTGACACTCTCTTCCGCTCCACCCAGAGCAGAAGAGGTCATTTGATGATTTTCCATCCACAAAAAAAAAGAGGCTGCACTTTAAACTTTTTTTTGGTTCACTGTACTGACATCGCAAAGGACGAACCGTTGTGTGAAGAGGCAGCCAATTCCGAGTAAGTAGGTGCTGCAAGAAAGCGATACGGTTAGATTCAGCCGTTTGAACCGATACCAAACTAGTTGAATTGCGTGTTTGTGTCACTGAACCTTTACAGGAAATTGTTGAGGTATTAGAACTTGTGGAACAAGAATAAAAGTTGTTACAAAATAATCTTAGAGTAAAATACATTGGGTTTTTATAATGAAAGCTAATCGACTTATATGTTCATACTGCTGTATAGTGTTTAGATAAAGATAAATCTTTTCGCATTTATAAGGAGATTGTGACAATCGTGGAATGTTAAATAAAATCAGAATATTCTTAAATTTATTATATCAACGACGTAAACGTAAAAGCTAAGCAGATGCTTATCGAGTGAGCTGTGGTGGCCAAGTGGTTTCGGCCGCGACTTACGAGTTGTAGGTCGTAGGTTCGAACCCAGACAGGCGCTTTACTTTGTGTAAATTATTTCATCACCACTGCTCTCAAAACGGTGAAGGAAATCGTGAGGAAACCGGCATGTACTAGAACCAAACATTCGAAGACGTGTGACATCTGCCAACCCGCACTGGGCCCGCGTGGTGGATTACGGCTCACTCCCTCTTACCGAGAGGAGGCCTGTGTCCCAGCAGTGGGAATATTATAGGCTGATTATGTATGTAGATGCTTATCATAATTATTAAATTTGAGCACCGTTGATAAATAAGGGGGACAGTCCTTATCCGTATAATATTAGGGACAGGTAAAAACTCGAAAATATTTTAAAAATAATCATAAGGGATTTACGGCTACCGATAACTCGGACTGTAGTGTAAATGATAATACTCAAGGAATAATTGAATAGGTATCTAAGGAATCGATTTATTGAAAACCATTACTTTAAACCCTACTTTGTCATTAGTAAAAACGAACGAAAAATACCAATACTTAGACATTCCAGAAAGTATTACAATACACATAACTATGCTTGTCCTATCCATTTTTTCAGTAAGTTTTTAATTATTTTTCTTGCTTCCTTTATGTTCTCGGCATCACTTGGATCTGAATGTAAATCATAGCAGTGAGACGAGCCCTTAATGTATATAGCTGGGGCATCAGCTGACAGATCGTGCAGTATACCCAGCCTATGCCACGGATCCATGTCTCCATTTACAAACACCACATTTGTCACATTAGGAGTTAGTCCTTCATAGAATCTGTTAGTATTGATGACACCTTCCTCTATTCTCTCCTCGTTGAATTCTTCTCCATAGAGTATCCTGCATATTTTGAAATAGAAACCTACAGGAACAGCGTTTCCGAACATTTGTTTCTTTGAATAAGCAGATTGGAAATAGCCAAATTCTGTACAAGTCTGATAAAACCAGGACCACAGCCAACCACCGGAAACATGAACATTCTGCATCACTTCAACAAAATTATAATTAACACAGTTGTTGTCATTATTCCAGACAAAAGAGCTTCGGTGTAATAGTTCGAATGACTTGAAATTCTGGCAAGTTGTGAAAATTTCATCAGGAGTATGATATTGAGCTTTTTCGGCGAAAAAGTTAATTTGATCAGAGAAAAACAGTTGTTGATTTTCTGGTACAGTCATATCGGCATCTTCACAAATGTTGTTTTCTTCTTTAAACCTTTCAATCCCTTCAGAACTCTGTAACAATTCATGAAAAATACTAAATTTTTCAGTTATTTTATTGACACATTCTTGTGACCCGTATGTTCTAAATGTACTGGTGACAGTTTCAAAATATTCGTTGAAATCTTTCTTAGCTAGTACAGGGGCACTGCTGGATAGTACTGCATCAATCAACCATGGGTACAAAAGTTTCATCCAAGCTGCTAAATTTCCCGCATAAGAACCTCCAACGACTATCACTTTGGAATTTTTGAATTCTGGAGATTCCTTCAATGTTATCAGAAAACGGGCTGCGTCTGCCAGTGCTTGTCTCGAAGAGAGGAATCTCAGGTTTTCAGTGGTAGATGTATCTAATGGTTGACTATCTCCGTAATATCTATGTTCCAGCATAAAGTAGGCAGCACCTGTCTCTTCAGCTATCTGACCTATAAGTGGTTGAGAGGCGCCACCGTAATCCTTTAAGTACGTCATTCCTAGCTTGAATAGTTTTAGAGGTGCTTCGCCATTAAGATATAGTAGAATCGGTCCTTCTGGTTTCCAAGAATTCATTATTTTGAAATACTTCTGTTTCCAGGTACGTAGATCAGTATTGTTGAAATGATCGACTGGTTGCTCGATCCAATCTGTAGGAGAACTTCGGAGGATAGATATATTGAAATAGACAGACTGTTCCTTTTCGAGCAGGAAATCTTCATGTGTTATATGGAAAAAGCCACGCACAAGAATTATTCCGTATATTAGGAACACAGTTTGCACTTGTAAATAATACATTGTTGTCGCAGATACAATGTGTGAAAACCACGGTCAATGTTTATATATACTAAGTACTTAAATTATTATTACACATTTTCTAAATTTTGCCGTCGATTCACTTGACATTTTAATAAAAAATTAACAATTTAGCACTAGAAATATGTAAAAATAGTTCTACGATACACGTGAGGCAATAAAAAATTGTTAATATGTCTAAAAGTAAAATGTTAAGTACTTTTTAAACATTCTTTTCGTTATGGGACTGTCTGTCACACTGATTATGTTAGAAACTATTAAGTAAGTGCTCTCCACTGGAGGTTTGTCTAAAATATATTATTCCGTAATAAAACCGGTAAAAGTGGCTTGGGGTGCTTGGGGAAGGCCTATGTCCAGCAGTGGACGTTTTTCGGCTGAAATGATCATAATGACATCTGTAACTGGAAAAAAATAGGTACCAATTTTATTTTCATTGCACCAAGGCCGAAATTTGGTGTTAAAATTTTAAAGTGTGATTACTAGCTTAAATAAAATTCGGGTAAATAGTGCACGGCGTACGTGCGGCCTCTTGCTGGAACTTGGCCTGCGCACTGCCGTGCGCTTAGATATGGGGTATCGAAATATGAAAGGACTTAATTTGCACACAAAACGTGTACTTAACTCAATTTCAGTGAATTTTATGGCATTTTCAGATACCTCGTAAACTCGGACCTCAGTAAATCCATTGCATTAACCCGTGCACAACTTATTTGGGACAAGTTTGGAATACGCGAGACCTCAGAGCGGATTGTGAGTCGCAAATCCAATCATGTGGTTGAAGTGAGAAGCGCTAATTCTCTTTGACGCGTTGAAATACCTAGCCAGTTGCAACTCAGTGAATGTAATACCTTATACAATAAAACCGGGCAAGAGCGAGTCGGACTCGCGCACCGAGGGTTCCGTATCATCATGTTTTTATTAAATTTTCATTTCTTTCTTCTGAAACAGTGTGCTATTTATAGACTTCGTTTTATTTTTCCTGTAGTCTTTACATAATCTTCTATTACATAGAATAATTTCAGTGCAAACTTCGGAGTTAAGGGGGGAACAGTATTTTTATTTACATTTTCCATCAAAATTCGAAAACTATGCGTCGTAAAAAAATAAAAAATGTCTGAGAATGTGCGAACTACGCTCTTTCATTATGATACCCCACATGCCCCAGTAGCCCTACTTCAAATTTTTCAGACCCCCTTTCAGTCCCTGTTGCGAAAAATATACATAAATATTTTTATTTCTTTCTTATTTGCAAAATAGTTGGGCAAACAGCACCTAAAACTGTACCAAATTTCAAATTGATAGCTAAAGTAGTTCTTGAGATATCGAGCTGTGACAGACAGACAGACTGAGTCTCACCATAAGGGTTCCGTTTTACCATTTTGGCACGGAACCCTAAAAATGACTGGGGGTTGAGTTTCTTATGTTTTTTTTTAAATAAAAACTATGCTTGCCAGGATTTTATAATACAATTAACGGTCTAAAGAGTTTTTTGAATCCAAGTTCCTTTTTGCGTAAAAGAGTAGAATAAATTAGAAAAATAAACTTAATGCAATCATAACACCCAGGTAGATTACATTTTAATAATAATAGTATCAGGTAGATTTAGATTTAGATTCCAACGGCCTGCCACGCGACGCTGGGAAGAGACCAGACGGAATGACCTTAATGCCTTGGAAGTTAGGCAGACCTTTGGTGTGGGATGCAACATGTGTCGACACCTTTGCGCCATCCCATCTTGGTGGGCTGTGCTGGGGCGGCTGCTGCAGGTGCAGAAAACCTCAAACGGCGAAAATATTCCAAGCTGATTGGGAGTTATATGTTCGAGCCGTTTGGGGTTGAAACACTAGACCATGGGGTCCGAGTGCCCACTTGATTTTTCGAGATATCGCCAAGCGGTTAGTCGACTCTTCACGTGACCAGAGGGCTGGCTTATTTCTTGGTCAAAGAATTAGCATTGCCATACAACGTGGCAATGCTGCCAGGCTTTTGGGCACTGTTCCTGTTGAAAGCGATGCGGAAGAATTTTTTGATGCCCTACGATCATTTTGCTTATTTTTTCATATAAATGTACATATTATTATTATTATTTTAAATATTAGCACAGATTATGTAAATATTATCTGTAGGTATATTTATCAAAAGAGCAGATAATTATGGTAGATTTAGATTACCTAATGACACTGATGAAAATGTTATGTGACTAACACGTGTAGATTAGGTATTGATTGCAGTTATTAAAACTTATTACCTACCTTGGAACAGCAGAATTAAAAAAAACTCCGAAAAAAATTGGTTTGTTGTATGGGAGCCCCCCTTAAAATTTTATTTTATTTCAATTTTATTATTTATTATTAAATTAAAAATACAACTGAGTATTTTGTGAATATTTCAAGTGCCTACCTGTTGCCATTATTGATATCGAGCAAAAAAAGGCAAAAAAATCGCGTTTGTTGTATGGGAGCCCCCCTTAAATATTTATTTTATTTTGTTTTTAGTATTTGTTGTTGGAGCGGCAATAGAAATACATAATTTGTGAAAATTTCAACTGTCTAGCTACCGCGGTTCTTGAGATACAGCCTGGTGACAGACAGACAGACGGACGGACGGACGGACGGACGGACGGACAGACAGCGAAGTCTTAGTAATAGGGTTCCGTTTTTACTCTTTGGGTACGGAACCCTAAAAAAGGCTTTGTTATTTCTCTAATACATCAAGTCTTATTTTTATGCCGTACAGACGCCAGCACATCAAGCTACTACAATCTGTCAAATTTATTAAACAGATTTTCAACTTTATCGCTAAAACGTAAGGTTCAAAGTTGATTGGGAAATTTTGACAGTTTCGGGTAGCTTGATGTCCTGGCATCTGTACCTATTATTAGGAAGGCTCATTTGCCCGCTACTTCACACCGATCTATTGTGTAAAAATCTCACTGTGAAAACCTAAGTGAAGTGAGTTTAAAGTAAGTACCTATGTTGTGAATCCGTAGCATTCGTGAGATGACAGCGGTGCTATTCTGTAAAAAAATCAACCTGATAACTTAGGAAGTGATCATTCCACCTGATGCTAGGGATTGACACTATTGACAGCTCACAAAGCTCACTTCACCTAAGTTTTCACGGTGAGATTTTTACAGAATAGCATTACACTTCACTTCACTCTCACTTCACCGAAGTTTTCACGGTGAAATTTGTACAGAATAGACCTGCTGGTACAGTCGACGACGGTGCTGAAGGATCTCATATAAATATTTTTGATAGCAACGCATTACAAAACATGTAATGAAAAACGACCTTATACAGATTATTTATCAGCTATCTTTTCCCATAATCGTGAGCAAAATTACCAGTTTAACATGCAGGGGTCGCGCGCAGGTCGCGAGTGTCGTGAAGATTCTTGTTTATCAGATGGTCGCGTGCGGCCCTCCTTTGGCCAGCCCTGCTTGCCCTACATTCGTCAGTTCGCTATTATGTATGTTGTTGCGAAACAATGGGCTTGGCGCCAATGAGGCGAATAAAGTTTTTTAGTTATTTTTGCGGCATCCATATTTTGTGCACTTTGCTTCTGTGCTAAAGATGGCCAGCATTCACAACTGTTCGATACGCTTCCATTCCGAATCAAACATCAATAAATGTTACAAAAGGGTTCTCTGAAGTCTGTACATAAATCCAAAACGCGAAAATTTTATTAGTTAGAAGACCGCCATTCTTCCGGTATCTATTTGCTGTCGGGGGCAAGGCAAAATTAGTAATTGGAAATGTCAAATTGTGAATATTTTTTTTTTATAGTTTCATAAAAGAAAAAGAAAATACATTTATTTAGCTAAAAATAACTACTTAAATTAAATCCTAACTTAACTAAAACTATACAGAAACAAAAAAATAGCGTCGAAAAATTCATCCGCATCGCTGTCGACTAGTAATGTACCCAAGAGACTGGCGGCATTACCACGTTGTATGGCGATGCTTAGCCTCTGGCCAAGACAAAAGCCAGCCCTTGGGTCACGGGAGTGTCAACCAGCCGTTTCGAAATTTCAAGAAAAATTGTGAATAGGTACAGTTGTAAAAGTAGAGTTAACCCTCTAATTCCTCATACCTATATACATCCTATTAGCCCCAAAGCGGCAGGCAAATGTGTTCAATCAGTAGATACTTACACCCACAATTCGTCATTTACGACTACATGAAATAGAGGTCTTAGAAAAATATAAAGCAATAATTGCTGCTAAAAATTAAGCATGTTACAACGTCTGCAGTTATATAATTGCATACCTAATATACTGCCATAGCAATTATATAGTGATAAAATTAATCTAATGATTGTTGTAACTTATCGTAAATTAATCGCGTCTTCAGACCCTTAAGACGCGATTAATTTACGATAAGTAAATTGATTATAAAGTATTTTGATTACTTCCGCTCCGGAAGTAATCAAAATAGCCTAACTTCAATATGATTTTACATGAAATTGATAAGACTTAGGAATAAAATAAAAATAACATGAGTAACTACCAAATTTCACGACTTGTCGATTTGTACCTAATATGCTTATGACTAGGTACTACAATAAAAAATTGATGATTAATGTAAAAGTGTAAGCATTTTTTATTTGTGGTTTTATTACGACGATAAGCTTATAGCACTTACGACGTTCTTAGTTAAGAAGGGAAGAACGAACGAAAACGAAGAACTTCTTCTTGGGCTGCGACAGCGCCTGCGATAAACAGCACCGAAAAAATATTTGCTTGTACAGTCACGAGCAATAATATATCAACACTTGGCAACTTTCAATTGCGATTTTTTCACGAAATAACGAATGCAACGTTGATATACGACACTTTACAGAAACCTATGGGTTCGAAAATACTATGTTCGTAATAATATAAAATTTAATTCAAAAATAAAGGAGAAAATCGCCTTTGAATAAAGCCAAGTGTATACATACTTATGCTCGTGACTGTACATAAAAGGCAAGGCTGTTCATCAGCAAGATATTACAAGACCCAAAAGTCACTCTGAGACGTGCGCTAATAATCTCAAAAAATCGTTAGTCGACTTTTAGGCGACTAGTGGATAGGGTGCCCACAGGTGTGGATTGCTTAGCCATCAAGTATTCTTAATCCGGCACTGCCACTGGTACTGTTGTTACTTCTTGTAATTTGGCGCACCTATTCAATTTCATCTTGTATAAATGTAGGTACCTTTAAGAGCGTTTACGCCGAACGTCATTTCATACAAACTTTCAAGCTCTTGTTTTCCGAAATGAACGAACCGATTTTAATGAAACTTCATACGCATAAGCAGGATACAAAGGTCTAAAAAGTTAGTAGAGAACATTTTCGAAAAATAGTGTTACAGCCAAATTAGACCGATTTTAAACTTTTCATAGAAACAGAGATTTCCAGTTATCTTTTTTTAAATAACACATTTCGAAAATGTTCTCTACTAACTTTTTAGACCTTTGTATCCTGCTTATGCCTATAAAGTTTCATTAAAATCGGTTCATTCATTTCGGAAAACAAGGGCTTGAAAGTTTGTATGAAATGACGTTCGGCGTAAACGCTCTTAACAGTTCGACAATTTCACAAAATGACTTTGTATAATATTCTAGAAATATGGCTAATTTCATAGATCTTAATATATATTTAAACTAGCTTCCGCCTGCGGCTTCGCCCGCGAGGTATGTCGATAAAAACTATCCTATGTCCTTCCCCGGGATGCAATCTATACCTCTGCCAAATTTTATCGAAATCCATTCAGTGGTTAAGCATGAAAAGGTAACATACAGACAGCCAGACAGACAGATAGACAGAGTTACTTTCGAATTTATAATATTAGTATGGATTGGCAGTCGTATGACAGTTGTCAACCGACTGTACTTTTGCTGAAGAATCGGCGAAAACTGGCAAACACTGAAAACTGTCTAATCGGCAAAACTGACCAATCAGTGAAACTGACTAATCTACGAAACTGGCGACTAAACTGTATTGATATTTTGCTAAATGCATTTAGATTCCACCTACACCTAGTGATATTAAAATTGTTTGGTTAACAACTTATAGATCACATCTACATGAAAAAATATCATTCTTAAATAAATCGACACTTAATTAATTATACACTTAAAAATTAAATGATTCATCATTGTATGTATTCCTAGTCTTGAATTTATTGCGTATGACTATGAAGGTACATCTGGAGTTAAGGAATCCGTCATTTTATACTTTAGTTTCTGACTAGATTGAATCATTTTATTTAGACAGGTAAAAATAACAAAATTAAATTCTAACATAACTAAAACTATACAGAAACTAGAAAATAGCGTCGAAAAACTCATCCGCATCGCTATCGACTGGTAATGTACCCAAGAGACTGGCGGCATTACCACGTTGTATGGCGATGCTTAGCCTCTGGCCAAGGTAAAAGCCAGCCCTTGGGTCACGGGAAGTGTCAACCAGCCGTTTCGAAATATCTTTAAAAAGACCATGAGCACTCGGACCCCACGGCCCGAGGGTTTCAACCCCAAACGGCTCGAAAATATAATTTCCGATGAGGTTATTATATTTTCGCCGCTTGAGGTTCTCCGCAGCCGCAGCAGCAGCGCCAGCACAGCATGCCGAGCCAGGAAGATGGGATGGCGCAAGAGTATCGACACACGTAGCGTCCCACACTAAAGGCCTACCCACCTTCCGTGGAAATAAAGACATACCGTCCGGTCTCTTGCCATCGTCGCGTGCCAAACCATTGGGTTCTAATACAGCTGGAACGCCGACAGTGACAAGAGCTCGTCGGATGATGTCATTAATGTTCGCGTGCCGCGCTAAGCGACCCGCACTTCGGCTGCAAGACAGGCCGTGGTGTCCGAGGCTGTTGACATCTTCGCCACAGTGACAGCGATGGGGAGAACAGCAAGGAGTGCCTAGTCGTAGGGAAGCAGCGAGGCGAAAAGTAGTGTCGTCGAACAAAGTGCCTATGTTTCTGACTATGTCATTGTATTTGTATGCTCTACTTACACAATTCACAAATATTTAATAACTTAACAAATATTAAGTCAATTTGTCCAATTATTTCTTCAGTCTTCCTTCCTTTACCCTATCGCTAGATATCGGATTGATAATATTGCGATATTCTGTGAAAGTTTTGGTTATGATAATTTCAGTAAACAAAGCTCAATGTAATAATTGTCATTCGCATTGTATGATTACTTATCTTAATTACCTCCAATATCGGTACGTGTTAGATACAGCAGATTATATATTATTCAATTGATACACTTTATGACTCAGCGTAAAATAGTGAACGAGGACCGCCGAGGGTTTGTGTTGCAAGTGCGTGATTGATCGATAGCCATAAATGCGTCTGATCATCATAATCATAATCACACACACATTGTTTATTTTATTTTATTTGGAAAAAAAACGATATTACATCGATATGATTTTTAATTTTTAATTAATTAATTGTAATTTGTAATCCGGTTAAATTTTATATGGGTGTATACCTGAAATAAAATGATTGAAAAAGACATATTGCGCCGACCCCAAGTAAATTGAGATAAAGGCAGGAGAATGATGATGAAATTGTTATCATTCAGTCCTTTAGACAAGTTCCCCAGCTCTTGTAATTTCGAGGGGCAATTCCCGTATTTTTAAGAACGTTCGCATTGTAATCTCAGTCTCAATCTATCAAAAAAACCTCCAATTTCTCTACATTTTTGACAAGTGTTTGACATTTATTGTCGCTGAAATGAGATTACGACTTGAAATTTGAACATTTTTTAAGTGCGACCAAACCAGAAGGCCAATTGCCTTCTGGTTTTCTTTTTTAGAATTAACTTATCATAATCAGCCAACAATGTTCCCACTGCTGGGACACAGGCCCTCTCGGTGAGAGGGAGTGGACCGTAATCCACCACGCGGCCCCAGCGCGGGTTGGTAGATGTCACATGTCTTCAAATATTTGATTCTAGGACATGCCGGTTTTCTCACGATGATTTCCTTCACCGTTTTGAGAGCAGTGGTGGTGAAATAATTTACACAAAGAAAAGCACCTGTCAGGGTTCGAACCACACTACGAATCGTAAGTCGCGTCGTTGCCACTGAGCTACTACTGCTCACAGAATTATTACACTTATTACCATTAAAAACACATTATATGAAATTGATCTCGTTATTATTTTTGGGTATGTAAGTATCAAGCATTTGTCAGCGGGATTGTCCGAAAGGGTTACCGCGCTGGCCCGGAACATAAAGGGCTAAGGAAGGAACACGGGTGGGTTTTAGTCAGTAAGAGTCTGACACTCCCTTCCACTCCACCCAGAGCGGGAGGGGTCATTTGATGACTCCCAAACCACAAAAAAAAAAAAAAAAAGGATCAAGCATTTAATCTAGCAATAAGATTCAGTATTCATAATTTAAGTACTACGACTCTTCCCAAACTTGCAGCCAGGATCAGTAACGCATTTTTTTTAAGTTTTTCAACTAGAATTGACCGATAGAACCTGTATTTTGCAGCATCTTGCTGCATCTGAATACTTACAAGTACACACATCAAAAGTGTCTAGGGATCAAGCATTTTTATGCGGATTTCTTGAGATTGAGATGTGGCTTTGTAATAAATTTATGATTTTATAAATTTATATGGATCCTTTTTGGTGCATTTCATAATTTGAATCAGGAACTGTGAATCAAATTCGAGTAAAAGATGAAAATCAGCTGTCAATATTTTCCCTATAAAAACATACAACGCATTGAAGACATTATTAGTGCTACTGTTTCCCTACTACTGATTAAAACCAACGTTATTATGGAGCGGCGACGTCATTTAAGCAGGGAAGAAATGCTCAGAGCCGTGGGAATGATAGAAGCTGGTTCCCGGCAACGTACTGTGGCTTTAGCTCTGAATACAAGTCAGAGTGTTATCAGTCGACTTTGGACACGTTACCGAAGCACTGGTACCGTGGCTGAGCGCCATGGAGGACGGTATCGCTGCACCACACGGAGACAAGACCGATACATTCAAATCTTAACTCGAAGAGCTCCAACAATAACCGCCATGATGTTAGCCGTGAGGCTTCATCACTCTTCAGGGAACTTAATTAGCGACCAAACAGTCAGAAACCGCTTGCATGAAGTGAACCTTCATTCCCGAAGACCGCTACGGGTACCACCTATAGCAATGCACAATCGTAGGATTCGATATCAATGGGCTCTTGAACACAGAAATTGGGCAGAAGAACAATGGCGTTTCGTGTGCTTTTCTGATGAGTCTCGTTTTGGTATGAGACCGGATACAAGACGTATACGACACTGGAGAACCCCTGGACGCCAACAGCGATTAAAATCCTGCCAGGAAGTCCATCCTTATAGTGGTGGAACCATCATGGTATGGGCGGGTATTTGGATCGGCGGAAGAACTGAGTTGATTTGGATCAGAGGCAACCTCAACGCTCAAATTTATGCTGAGACGATTGTATCAGACGTCATCGTTCCTCTACAAGTGCAAATCGGTCCCTTATTTCAGTTAATGCATGATAATGCACGACCGCACACCGCAAGAGTTGTAAGACAGACTCTCGCCGCAGCTAACATCAATGTCCTGCCCTGGCCTGCTCAGTCGCCAGACTTGAACCCGATTGAGCATGCATGGGATATGCTACAGAGAAGAGCTCTGCCGAATATGGAGGGTATCCAGTCGCAAGAAGACCTTTTTTTGTTGTTGCAACGAACATGGGCGGCCATTCCACAGCGTGATTTGGATGAACTCATTTTGAGTATGCCAAACCGATGTTCTTGTGTTGTTAGTGTTCGCGGTAGAAACACGGATTATTAATTGTTTAAGTTACCCAATAAAATTTTAAAGAAAACTGTTATTTCAGTCTTTTTTTCGAACTTTTGTGTTAGTGGTTCAAATGTCAAAAATCCCTTTATTAGGAAAATGGCAAATTTCTTTATTAATGCAAAGGTGACTTGGTTTATCGTTACTGTGACAAACGAAAACACTTTATTTGATGAATCCTTAAAGAAAATTTTAATTAATATCAATCAGGAGAAAAGTTATTGCAAAAATATATGTTGATCCCTAGACACTTTTGATGTGTGTAGTTTACATGGAGTGACTGCCCACCTGACCTCTACAACCCAGTTATTAGGTAATATGATACGGTAAGACTGATATAGTACTACTGGTTGTCAGACAGGTTGAGGTTGGTGGTTGTTGTTGTTGTTGGGTGTTGTTGTTGTGGTGTGTTAAAATAAATAACTTTCAACTAGCCTATAGTATGCATTGGTCCAATCAGAATCACCTGTTCAGCATCCCGCATGTGTTTTATGATTCAACTCTGAGCGGAGATAATTGCTCTCTTGCGCTGGGAGCTATGGAGCTTGGCATTGCTCTTGTATTATTTTATTGTAATACACAATGAGTTAATTCAGTGCGATACTCGGGGTGTGTAAATGGGTAGGTAAATGTTTGATTTATTAAAAAAGTGTCCGTGGAGTTACTTGCCCGTTCTTCTCCATAGGAACTTACTACGCGTTGGAATCGGCAACTAGCTTCATATTTCTGATGGACCTGTATTTAGTTTATTTGAAATAGACATTGGACGTTTCCACTGAGTTTTTATTATTTATATGAATTCCTAATAACCGACAGTTCACTTTTCTCATTCAGTCTTTCTCATTTCCATCTATTAAATTAGTTTAAATTGATAGATTTTAATAACCATTTTGTATAACCGCAGTCCAGTCACATAAGCTTGTAGGTAAGCGATATCTAACGGTTAGTAAATAACAGGACTTGCCCATGCACGAAGCTCAAACACAATTTAGTAATAATTATGTACGCTGAACATACACGCGCTAACATCGAATGGATTATTGTAGGCTATCGAGCATTTCCATGTTCGTGCAAACTTCATGAATATGGCTACCTATAGGAATTTACTACTTTGCTACTTGCAAAATTATGGTTGGAACAAAATGTAGGTACCTATAGAGTTATGAGGAACAGGGTGTAAAGTTCTCTCCCTCATCATTCATAGTAAAGGGAGGATCCTCCGACCAGATGGGTATTGTGTCTGGTGGACTACTGCCCAAGGAATGTTATCGGGACGTTGTATATTTATGCTAGTTGCGCGGTAAACTCTTCTTGCGTGATGCAGGATTTTGCGTGACGTCAGTGTCATGCGTAGTTCGCATGTAACGATATAGGTGCGCCGCCACATACGGTACACAAGGTAAGTCAGAAATCAAAGTGTTTCTTGTAATTTAAAAAGTTAGTTTTATTTTGTTAATGGTATGAAACGATAGAGAGAGATTTATATAAACGTGCTTCATTTGTCAGATAAATCAATGCCGCTTTAGCTGCAAACCACAGGTTTAAAAGTAAATAGCTAATTCAACCATTTTGCCAACTAACCGTTATACGCTGATGACTCACGTAGTCCACCCAGTTTTTTTCATGGACACAAACAATGGAAGGTAGTGTTTATTGAACGAAATAAACAAACAAAGAATTGCATGCGAAAACAGGGTGTGACCAACCACATAAACGAACATTGCATTACTAATACCCCACTTAGTCAATTAAACAAGCAAAGTACCAGGAGCGCAGAATTTACAAGCAGCCCTAACAAAATATAGGAGTGATGTGCAAGCAATCGATACTGTATTGTCATGCAATGTTCCACGGACACGGTCACGGCCGTGTACTATGACTACATAAATTACTAGGAGCCATGAAAGTAAGTTCTCAATGTCTTATTAAAAATTCAGTGGGCTATTTCGAGCTCAGACGTCTACATGGACGAGTGACATTCAGCCAGTAATATTTTATTGAGGGTTCTTATTTTGAATGGACAGAGCTTTACCCTGACCCTAACTACTATATAAGGTTTTGAAAAAGATTATGATTTATTGCTGTGTTTCGAAAATTATCCAAAAAAAAGTTATCCAACTGTCAAAAATTTTGTTTCATAGTTTAAACTTTTTGTTTGTCTGTTATTCCTCATCGTGAAAAGGATAAACTAAATTCCAAAGAAAAACAAGTCGAAGATAGATTAATTACACTCCCAGCTAACTTCAAATGAATCAAATGAAATCGCAAATGAGACCGGCGGAAGTCCACAACGTTAATTTGTCAAAGTGCTATCGACGATACGCCGTGCTGCGTTCCGCATACCAAATACCAGACTGAGTTTGTTCAAATAATCTTGTCAAACTAACAGCAAGGCGACGTATTTCACTTGAAGTTGGGATATCCTCCTTTGCATTTGCATTGAGAGGTGCTGAAAATGAAACTACTTATATTAAAATCACTACTTATACTTACACTGAAATTATAACAGAGCTTTTGTATAAAAGTTTTAACGGTTTCAAAGGTAATAGCTATGTCTTAACTTATCTTTCTATAACACCCATTCCCATCTAATATTATTTCGTTGCTCATCCATAATTAAGTAAAACTCATGGATAAAATAAACACATCACACCCTGTCGAACACACAGTGCAATGACGAAGCGAAAAATATTCCCAACATAATTTACCTCGTTAAAGAAATGCCGACTCCATTCATTTCTAAGTTCTATGTGGTGGGTTTTGTGGTGCCATGGGGTGGTAGTGGAGTCCCACCACCAGGCTCGTACCGACGTGCCAGGCCGCCGCGAAAACGACGTAAAAAATACCGGAGTCAAAAATTCAAGGTGAAATTTCCAGTTTTCGTGAATGTATTTAAAAGTGATTGAAATAAACACTAAAATAAAGGTTAACTTATAAACCGTTTAACGTATAATGTGATAAAAAATTATTTGCGAAAAAGCTTTTATTTATAGTTCTAATGAATTTCGTGCTTTTATGAATGTCGCCAACCAATATAATCTTATAGTGACGATTCACAGGTTTTCTGGTGTTATATTTTAAATAATGCTACAAGTCAAGCTGTTACACCATTATGTAACAACACGAACATAAATGCAAGCCTGTAAAGAAAAGGTTACAAATATTTGAACGTATGCACTGGGGCGTACATTGTTTAAAAAACGGGAAATACATAATATTTAACCGATCTCCTGGAAACTTATTGAGCTGATCTAATGATGTACCTACACTTTTAAAAATTAATGAACCTCTAAAACACTTTTTGCTCTTATAATGAAGCACAATTTTCTTCTAGTGACGCACATTTTTTTCATTTTTTTTTTTTTATATTTCTCACAGTTGGTCTAAGTTACTTGGCTATTTAGTATTTTTAGAACCCCAAAATAGGAATTATTTGAGGCTCACAATCACTGTATTAGACTGTTGAATAATAATTTAAGGAAAGCAAAATTATTCTCATTTCGCTGGATTTGAAGTTCGATTAAATACATGCCCTTAAATACTTGTAAAAGGCCTATTATTTCGGCCAACGTGGTCTATTGCTATTGGTTTCTTATTTACAAAAAAATACATCCTTGAATAAGCACTTATTTAAATGTCTTTACTTGAAACCAAGTCTGCAATTATCAGGGTCATGTTTTTTTTCATATTTTTCGAGTTTATAATATTATTCTAAGATCTAAATAATTTGATAGGCGTGTATATAAATTGTAATGTAATATAACGAACTGTTTCCTTACTGATGTCGATTGTCAAGGTTAACATTGAAAATATTAGAGTCATTTATTATTCAGTAGATAATATCAATTTCTCGGTAGCAACTATTATTTGGTAAGGACAAACCACAAATCAACACTGTTTACAAATTCAACAGGCCCCGATAAAATAACGTTACGTAACTTGTTTTTATTTGAGCTAGGTCTAAAGTTAGAACTCGTTTTGTAATAAGACTGTTTATCTTATTACTATTTTGAACTGTATTCCGGCAAACGTAAAGTTCTTAATGCAAAATTGACAACTTAGAACTCTTCAACTGACAACTTAGAAACTCGGGTTTAAAGTCAGTTTTTGTAATTAGAACTTTAAATTTGTCGGATTACAGATCGAAATTTTAAAATGAGTCGTTGGTCTAAAGATAAACCTTGTTTGTAATAAGGCCGTTAATGTTATTCCTTTATGAATAATGCAACAATAAAATGAGAACAATGAAGATATTTGGAGCATATGGGTAGTGGGTACCTTACCTCATAACCCCCTTCTACCCATACATATATCTGAAGGATGGCGCAACCTGTCTTTTTGGATAATTTCATCTCTATCCTAATAAGTATTTACCTACATCCTTACAAGCTACGCTAGAACTACGGCTACGACTGAAAAGCTCATTTGGTCTACGATTGACTGAATTTTACAAGGCCGGCAATAAAAGCCTCTCCAACACGCACTGCCATGGGCTCGCGTGGTGTATTGTGGCTCTCTCCCCTCAAAGAGGAAGTCTGTGTTCCAGCAGTAGAAACGTTATAGACCTATTGCATAATAGGTCTATCGACATCGCATGATGACAGCATTGTCATTATGCGATGTACCTATCTGTGCCACGCAATCAATCAAAATTATAGGCACTTTATAAAGACAATATTAATAGTCTTGACTATCGGAACCTAAAGCTAAATATATTGAACCAGTAACTCATTGTTCAAACAACATGTACAGTAAACAACTTTGTTCGAGGCTCCATTTCGTCATGATTTATGACGAGCCTTCGCACCGCTGTAATGAAATTGTAAAGAGGGACCCAGCAATTCTATGGATAAACTTGAAGCCTTGGACTCGGCAGATAAACTTAGTTAACTTCTCAAATATTCTTTGAAAGCTGCTATCATTTTAATTTTGTTCCTTAAATGTTAAACTTTAGTCATGCCTTTGAGATAGCGTTCTGATGTTTCGTTCTTGAAAGTCTCCTTTTGTATTACTTAGGACAAGGTAATATTTTACTTGCTTTATGAGTTAAGAACGAATAATTACCTATGACCTACCTACCTTAATTTTTAATTTGATTAGAATGTAAAGATGGCCTGAAACACAGGTTTCGGGAGAGTCGCTACGTTATATTGTAATTCCGAACCATCATTACTTGCACCTGTAATAAAATTTTAGTTTTAGTTTATTTTTAGGCAATTTAATTGTATGGGAAATTTTACTACTGTGGGCTAAATGAACAGTTTTTGTAAACGCTTTTATTTAATAACATATTATTATATTATAATTAAGTACTTTTCTAACAAACAATGTCAACATTGGACTGTAGGTATATTTTAACACGTAGCCCAGCAAAGGTATCTCAAATTAACAATTAGCTAATGTGAAAACCATCACGCAAGAACTTGTGAATGTAATAAATGGTGTGATACATAAGTGCTAACAGTATTGTGTACCTGTGACAAGGAAGTGATGTGAATACCTTTGTTCCGTACCTGTTTGAGATATACTTTGAAACATGTATGACGGAGGAGGTACGCCTTTGATGACACCTGATGGCTACAGCAGTATTAGTCAAGGTAAGTCTTGGAGCATGGCATTTATTCATAATTATTTCAATGAAGGACATACTCTGGTAGGTAATCATACTAGTGACTGATCTAGAACACAAGACAACCCCCACATTGAAAAAAAAGTGGCACTACAGGGGTCCTAAAAAGGCCACTTTGGCAGAATCATAAACGTATTTTGCTTTTTTTCGTTGCAAGAGATTGGGATTGGATTTGGATTGGTATTTAAGCACAGACAAAAAAAAATAACTGAAAAATCCTTCACCAATGGGATTTGATACGATTAACTTAACAGTTAACTGTCTATTATGATTTATAATGATTTGATGAATTCCTTTTATGATTCTGCAAAAGTGGCCTTTTTAGGCCCCCAGGAGTACCGACAAAAGTGAAAACAAAACACAAACCGAATACTTTGCCATCGCTCACTGACATATCGCATATACATTAAAACCGAGTACATCCCGAGGACAGCCGAACACATCCGAAGCGGTGTCGTTTACGGTAACAGTGGCGCGCGTTCAATGGTTTTTTCCCATCTCAAAAAATGCCCAACGCGCCTTAATAAGTTTTACTACACCACACTAAAGTGATTTCATTAAGATTTACTGACTTAATGCAGTAAGAAGAAATGTTTGTAAAACAATAAAAGACAAAACATTACCGTTTAATGATTTAACATACCATTTACTGAAAAAAGTTAAAGTAAAAAATTAAAAAGTTTACTGTCATGACGGTAACATTTTGCCTCTAGCTTTAACTGTTTTCGGATCAGTAAAAAATACTGTTTTGAACGTTAGGCTTATATGGAACTGTTGTTGTGAGCAGTAATTCAGATCAGTGTTTTTTCATTTTTATTTACTACTTATTTTTTTCAGTATTGTACAGGTTTTCTTTGGTTCTAGATAAGGGGTTCGAAGTATTATATTTATACAGGCTTTCTTGAATTTTAAATTTTTCAAAAAAAGTGGCTTCTTTTTAACATTTTTCTGTTAAAATAAGACGACGTTAGTTTCTTCTGTTTTTCGCAAATCTATATTGGTAGAAATACCTAACTTTAAAAGATTTCTGCTTTGAAAAAAGGCTTTTCTCATTTCTAAGTCGAGTCCTAATGAATAGCTAAGCACTGGAAGCTGTTTTACAGCGCTTAGCTATTCATTAGGGCTTAAAATGAAAAATCTCTGATGAATGGTTTTAAGTCTGTGCAATACTGACGTCCAGTAATAGTAGTAATAGTCTTTAGAGAGTGAGTGGACTGCTGTGGTTAACTAAGATCTTACATCTACGTTTTACGTAGGTATCAAAAATACTTTTGTAGCAGGCTCAATTGCATGTCTATTACGCTTTCAGGGTAACAGGGGCACTATGTCCTGGCAGAGTTCTTTGTAACATGATCGACTAAGTCTGTAATTAGCTACAAACTCAAGGTCGGGGCATTAGATTGGTACTGAAGGAGTCACGAAGGCGTCTGCGATTCCTTCTGCGCTCTAAACGTACTTTTCTGGGAGCCTCTTCCACCACAAACATACGTACTGCCATTTCGCTGCAATTTCAAGTAAATTGTAATAATTAATTAAATTTGATACTTACGATACTCAAAAGATAGCTATTTTGCTGTCGTGTATTTTGACATTATATTCACGATGTAACTCTTGTCAAAATCAAATTAACGGTCGGCCTTTTCTCGTTCAGGGTAGGGTTTACGATAGAACAAATGTCAATGTGAAGTTCGGAAATCAAATGAAGTTCATAGTAGGAAACGTCCGAACATTCGGCCGATACGACAGATTTATCACTTCGGAGTAGACCCCCAGGATTTCGTGGGAAAATCGGAATAAAAGTATCCTATGTGTTAATACAGGTCATAAACTATCTGTGTGGCAAGTAACATCTAAAACCGTTCAGCCGTTTTTGCGTAATTGAGTAACAAACATCAAAAAAACTTTTACGTTTTAAACGTCTGCGAGGTAATATAATATTTTGTAAAAACGTTATTTCTGTGAATAAACAGTTTTTTCTTCTTCTTCTACTTCTTTTCGTATCGATGGTACTCTTACTCGTTTTTTGCTTTATATAGTTTGAGCCCATTAGGTGGCCACGTTGGTTGCGGCATCAGTGGCATTCTAAGTCATCCGAGCTGCAAGTGAACGGCCATTTAGGACACTCCAACAAGTGGGGCATGGTCTGGTCAGAAGCACCGCACTTGATTACAGACACATCCAACACCCAGGTGTTGGATGGGTCTGTAATGACCCCACTTCGACAAATTGTGTCTGCAGCGGCCTACTTGGGTAAGCAATCGATTGAGAGCTGCTGCTTTCCATATAGGCCACTGCAGGTCACGCCCGGGAGGCAAATGCTCTTGGGGTTTAACGAAGTCGGGAGGTGGCAGATGCTTCTCTTACCACACCTTTGGGGGTTTGTCCTGAATAACCTGCTACTTTTACTTTACAATACTTCGATTAGAGCTATTCTTAGAGTTCAGATGCGAAAAGGGTATGGTGATATTTATCTCGTATTTTCCATCTTTTACATAGCTGGTTACTAGCAACAAAATTATCATCTTACGAAAAAGCTCGATTTAAAACCCAGTTAAATAGTCTTAGCTGGCCAATGTATACGAGCCAAGAGTTTCCTAATAGACCAAGCCATAACTTACAATCAGTTCACTGGTATTTTATCTCCGATTTTAACACTGTGTGATCCTTATTTTTTTGAACTATGAGGTTGCTGTCATAGGTAAAATGTAAACAGTCTGAAGGCGGTCTTGTCTTTTTTTCTGATAAACAGTTATGTTATCCAACTTATTTTATTATGGGTGTTATTTATTTTTTTAAATGTCATTCTCGTCTTCAAAAATATTTAGTTGTCTAATGAATATCAGCGACGAACTATTAGCGTCTAAAAAAAAGCTTTTCAAGCGACCATATTGTACAACAAGCGCAACGAAAGAACAATGACCATTTTTCACCAGACTATGTATAGTAATGAAATAAATGTTAAAATTTAGCTAATTGGATTATGTATCAAATACACTTAGAACAATTTTAAAAGAAACGCAGGATAAATATATTTTTAAGTTTTTCTATAAGCGTATTTTACGTATAAGGTACACCTAATGCCATGTTTTGAACGTATCTCAATTACCTTTTTCTACGACGTTCCATTTTACGCACTACTACTTGACTTTATTCGTCTCTGTTTCTGAGTTTTATGCATTATTTTACGTTTTATTCAATCAATATTATATATTTCTTTATTAGTCTTTGTATAATACAGATTCATTGAAAATAAAATATTGATTAAGTAAACTAATCATTCAGTATGTAATTGAGTTCGGATGACTGAAACGGTTTTTTTTACATTTGACAGTTCTACGATTGAAATTGGCGCGTCCTTTGTTGGTGTGTTTGCGTCTCGTTGTGTACTGTGCCATTTTGTGTGTGTTACTTCTTTTTACGACCATTGCTGCCCCCTGGACCTCGATATCTTCCTCATCTGACGACCTTAGCTTTCCATATTCCACAGCTAAGTAAGTATTCCTATTTTAGATTTTCCTATTTTAGATTACAATTCGAGAGTTAATAATTATTTAGTTCTAACTTTTTAACGGCAATTCCTAACCTAAAAATAAAAATAATATTTTTTGGACTTCGTAGCGATTAAATCGTAAAAATGACTATGAGACATTATTTTCTAAACTCACAGGTAGTCTGTCTACTATACCTTATAACTATACATAAACTTTTATTGTCAGGTTTTGAAATGTATGGAAAGTGGTCATTCTTTTTTGTGATATGCCTACGCTTTGCCAGCTTCGTGTATCAACTGCATCTATAAAATCATTCCAACGTACTCTAATTTCATATAGTCACCTATATTTTTATACGTTAGCATAGGTAATTGATGAGTGAATCTACTATAATTGAACATAAAATGAAGTAACTTATTATTGTGATCAAATAATGGTCAATGAAAGCAAGCTCTAATTTCATATAGTCACCTATCTATTTATTGTAACCTAACCTCAAAACACTTTAAAGTTGCTTCTGCATCATCTCCGGCGCTGCGGGAAGTGCAACCCCTCCACCCTTACGTAACAAAGGATAGGCACCCATGCTCGCCTCCGGCGACCAGCCTCGGCCGCTACGGCTCGCACGGGTGCCTATGCTTTATTACAGCGGGCGGGGGTTGCTCTCCCTTCGCGCCTTCGGTTTTTATATACACTCAAGGGGTAGCAGCCAAAAGACTACGTGAAGTCGGGGTTTCCCCGATTCGGTTTCGGAACAGATTCGACCTATTCAAACCACTCCTAGTGGTGGACAACAGGAATAACCGGTAATTGATGACTTGAATTTTATACCTACTGCTAATTTTCATGATAAAAGAATATGATTCATTCAATTTAGTTGTTGAATAAAAAAGTTTTATGGCTAATTTTGAGGCTCGAATTTGATTTTATTAGCAGATAGATCTTGAACCATTACTTACAACATTAGTCACTGAGTTATCAATTAAGAAGTAAATATATTTATCGGTAGCTCTGAGTCATATTACTTTATGTTCGTAAATTGACGCTGTTTTTTTGATATTCTGATGGAATAGTAAAGATGATGAATTAATATAATAGAAGCTGTTCTATTAACTCATTGCCTACATACAAAAAAAGACGTCATGTTGCAGGTGCGAAAGAAAACTTTTCTTGTTGCACTTATAATTTCCCTTTTACTATCACTATAATATTATTATTGTCTGGTCAAAATCTTAGACTATAATAATATTTGTGTTCCTAATCTAAACATTGAATAATAGTAAATGATGAATCTGATTTGGTTTTCTAAATCGAAACTGAAGTTTTAAAGTATTCTGAAAGTAAAGAAAACTAAAACATTGCGTGGATTTACAGTTTATTTATTTTAAAAAAACGTAACCCTAAGCACACTGCCACTAAGTCGCTTCTCATGCGTTGTTTTGGATCCAAGCGGTGTAGCGGGAAACACGAGCATTGACACCAGGGAAGTCAGCCTGAGCGCAGCTAAGACCAAAAGAGTAGACACCAACAACGACACCGTTGTGGTAAAGAGGACCGCCGAAGTCACCGTGGCACTGGGCGCGACCACCGCCGGACGAGCCGGAGCACAACATGTTGTCGGTGATAGAGATACCACGGACAGCATAGTTGTTTCTGCAAGTGTTCTGGTTGATACTCCTAAGCTCGACGTGATGGAGCTGCTCAGAGACGAAGCCACCACCAGACTGCAAAATGGACATATGCAAATATTAATCTCCGATCAAACAAAATAAGAAATATTGACGTTTTATAAACACGGGAGGAACAATCAATAAACTTACGTGAATTGTGCCCCATCCTGCAGCCCAGACGGCTTGGTTGTCAGCGAGGTGGTAGTTGGCGCCAGCGATGGAAGCGGCGCGGACATTGTTGTTGAAAGAAAAGGCGGAAGCGGAATGTAAAATACAGATGTCATTGTTGGAAGTGTTGCTGTCGTATTGTGGGTGGTAGATGATCTGGTTCACGTTATGGACAACACCACCGCTGTTAGCCAAAGTGGAGCCGACACGGATACGCCATCTAGCAGCTACTTCACCACTGTAAAAAATTGAAATGATAGTTAAACCTGTCCTCATAAAAGACTTTAAGCAAATTGCTATTGTCATTAAAAAATACTTACGAGGTGCAGTGAGCAGCGGTGAGGATGGACCTGTTGTTGAGGATGGTACCACTACACGCCAGCCAGTATACGCTCCAATTCAATTGTGAGTACAGGATTGCGGCAATGGTAGGGTGCCGATCAATAGTGGTGACCGAACCGCCGCCGATAATCCTCTCGGGATTGGAAGGGGCGGCTAGAAAGAAGAAGATTCAATTAAAATGCCGTTCTAAGTTCTATTTATTATTAACTACTTTGCTTATTGCTTTATTTAGAGAAATAAGTATTCGGGCCAATTTAACTAAGATTTTCTAAATAAACTGTCCAGCCGTTCATTCATGGCAAGTTTCAAGATTATTAACTCAAGAAATAAGATTTTTCGTACAAACAAAATCCTCCTTTTCACCCCCCTTAAAAGTTAAATTTCCAAAAACCCCGTCTTAGTACTCTCCTACATTATAAAAGGAAGCCTAGTGCAAAATTTCACATTCCTAGTCTCATAAGTTTCGGATGTGCGTTGATATGTCAATCAGTCAGTCCAGTTTCTTCTTATATCTTTAGGATTATATTATTTAAAGATGAATTGTTTCAACAAAAAAATAAATACAAATAATAAAACATGGAATGTTTACATAAAATATACCAGAAAGTGATAAAAGATTCTGGTGGCGGTTTGACATAAAAATAAAAACAAGATTTCACAAGAACATACCTGCGACGGCCGCGAAGCAAAGGGCTAGCAGAGCAAGGATACGCATACTGTCAGTTACTCGACGAGTGATTGTAAGTCGTTGCATGTGAAGGGTATTTATATCAATGCTGATTGATAATACTATAACGTCATCATCTGCCTAGCCTTTTCCCAACTATGTTGGGGTCGGCTTCCGGTCTAACCGGATGCAGCTGAATACCAGTGTTAATACGATTACGTGAAATCATTACCCCCTAAAAATAAGATTAGATAGCGCCTTAAAATAAGAAAAATTGATTATAATATAGGTAACACTAGAAAAACAAGTAGAAACTAGTGTTCTCATTAAGGATGAAGAGTTGAAACCCGAAGACACCACAGTATTCTTAGGTATAACGTTGGATGCCAAGCTTCAGTATAGACAAATTGTCAAAAAAACTTAGCTCTGCAGCATACGCCGTTAGGAAAATTCGTGATTTAACTGATTTAGAGACAGCCCGTTTAGTTTAATTAAGTTATTTTCATAGTGCGGTATTCTGTTGTGGGGAAATGCCGCCGATATTCAGACAATTTTTATTTTACAAAAAAGGGCAATTCGTTCCATTTATAAATTAAGTCCCAGACACTCCCTCAGAGACAAATTTAAAGAGATTAATATAATGACTGTGCCTTCTCAGTACATTTATGATAATCTTTTGTATGCACATATAAATATTAATCTGTTTAAAAAATACAGTGATATCCATAACATAATTATTAGGAACAAACACAAATTGGTTGTTCTTATAACTTAAAAAAATAGGTGGCTCCTTTAGATGTATACGTTTTTATAATAAACTTCCTAGCCACATTCAAGAACTAAGCCTTCATAAATTCAAATCTTATATAAAGCGAAAACTATGTCAGAAAGCCTAATAAACTGTAAAAGACTATATTGAGGACAAAAAGGCTTGGGATTGAGCTGCTCCAATAGGTTTAGACAATGAATGTTGTTTTTATTTTGATATTTTACACTTCAATTCTTTTTTCTTTTAAGTATTTAGTATATTTTACTTAAATAATGACATGTACATTTACTGTATAAAGTATTATATTATTTTAATTATTGTGAATGCGAGGACTATGTGGGTCACTGTTTCCGTTTTATTCATGGTCTGGCAGTTTGAGTAGTTTATGCGACCTACCCAAATGTCCTGTCTTTGGTATTGTTCGTCGAATCGTTGAGCTCCTTAAGTTCTGGATTGAGCTGCACGGTAACTGACAAATGCGTGCACTGACGGGACAGGTCCACTCAAACTATGTGGTTCTTTCCTCAAAAGACAATTTCAGACACCAATCTACATGGTCTTCACAAGATCTGACCAAGATTTTGTCTGGACTTCAAAAGAGACTGTGACTTATGAATTTGTTTCGGACTTTCTTCTCAGAATAGTCAGATAGGAAACGCTGACCTCATCTAGTATTAAAAAAATATGATTGACGTGTAAAAGTGTTTGTACAAACCTACTTACAGAAAATAAATCATTTCTCATTTATCACTAACCATTTAATCTTTTCACGTTATAGTATTATCAATCAGCATTGATATAAATACCCTTCACATGCAACGACTTACAATCACTCGTCGAGTAACTGACAGTATGCGTATCCTTGCTCTGCTAGCCCTTTGCTTCGCGGCCGTCGCAGGTATGTTCTTGTGAAATCTAGTTTTTTTTTATTTTTTTGTCAAACAGCAATCAGAATCTTTTATCACTTTCTGGTATATTTACCGACTTCAAAAAAAAGGAGGTTATCAATTCGATACGTATGTATGTAATATTATTGGAATTGCATTATATTCACATATGACAATCTATTAGGGCTTCCAAACAAATATACAAAATTTTATAGACGTATGTATGTATGTATGTATGTATGTTTGTCCACGCATATCTCCGTAACTATTAATCGGAACGTGACCATTCTTTTTTTATTATCTTACATTTACTTCAACTTAGGGAACAGTGCAAGTTTCATCAAAATCGATTCAGTAATTTTCAAGATATGGACTAAGACGTGAAAGTGTGACGGCCTGGCTTATTGATACGAGCTACGGGTGTAGTGTCAAAGGGAAAACATCTCAAAACCTTGGTCTAATTCTAGTGCAACAACTAAAAATTACCAAATAAAAAGTAATTTAAAAAAATTAAACCGACTTCAAAAAGAAATGAACTCAAAATTATGAAATAACTTTAATTTCGGAAGTCGGTGGCAAAAAACTAAAACTAAAATACAGATCCCAAGACAGACCTTTAAGAGGGATGAAAAGGGGGATTTTGTTTGTACAAAAAATCTTATTTCTTGAGTTAATAAACTTGAAACTTGCCACGAATACTTATCTAAGTAAATTATGAAGTTTGTCATTTTTTGTTTTTTCTAAACTACACAAAGGGAGATTGGGGTGTCAAAGTTTGTATGGAAGAATTTTAACGCGCAGTTCAATAAACTCGAAACTCAGTATGTATACTTAAGACTAAAATAAATAATAAAGTATAACAGGGTTTTTTGAAAATCTAGCCCTAACGGGGTGAAAAGGGGTAGTCAATTTCACAGGCGAGAACTTTATTGCGTTGCTTGATTAACTGGAAAATTATATAAATAATTTTTAAGTCAAGCTAAAGGAAACATCCGAAACTGTTTTCATAATTTCACCCCTATGGGAATAAAAAGAGAAGATACAGATATAGTTTTTAAGAAAATCTTATTTATTTGGTTGCAACTTTAAACTTCACACGAATGCTCACCTAAGAGTTTTAAGGCGCGCCGCGGTCCGATTAACTTGAAACTCAGTATTAATACTTTGTAAGATTTTGGCTCTTTCTAAAATCGACTCCTGGTGGAACAACAATGGGTAATTATTTTTTTAAAGGGGAGCATTTTACTGCGTGGCTTGATTAACTCAAAAATTGATATAAATAATCTTTGATTCAAATTATGGAAACATCAAAATCGATTTTAATATTTTTAGAATTCTACCCCTGTGGGGCGTGAAAAAGCGGGATACAGTTAATATGAAAAATCTTATTCCTTTGGTTAAGAAACTTGAAACTTGGCAACATTGCCTCTGTAAATAATAAACATTGTCACTTTTAGTTTTCAAAAAACCCCACACAGAGCATTTAGGGGTGAATGAGTTAATAGGTAAGAAAAAAAATTAACCCGCTGTCGGATTAACTCGGAACTCGCGGTACTAATACTTAAAATAAAAAAGTATGTGTTTTAAGGTTTTTCAAACTTTTTGCTTCCTTTAACTCGAAAATGGGTATATTATATAATAATCTTTAAGTCATACAATGAAAAGGAACCTAACCCTTTTTTAAAAACAAGCTCTGTTGTGGTGAAACGGGTGGACAGTTTATTTAAAAAATCTTAGTTAAATTGGCCCGAATACTCATTTCTCTAAATAAAGCAATACGCAAAGTGCTAGTTAATGATAAATGGAACTTGGAACAGCATTTTATTTGAATCTTCTTCTTTCTAGCCGTCCCTTCCAATCCCGAGAGGATTGTCGACGGCGGTTCGGTCACCACTATTGATCGGCACCCCACCATTGCCGCAATCCTGTACTCACAATTGAATTGGAGCGTATACTGGCTGGCGTGTAGTGGTACCATCCTCAACAACAGGTCCATCCTCACCGCTGCTCACTGCACCTCGTAAGGATTTTTTTATGACAATAGCAATTTGCTTAAAGTCTTTTATAAGGACAGGTTTAACTATCATTTCAATTTTTTACAGTGGTGAAGTAGCTGCTAGATGGCGTATCCGTGTCGGCTCCACTTTGGCTAACACCGGTGGTGTTGTCCATAACGTCAACCAGATCATATACCACCCACAATACAACAGCAACACTTCCAACAATGACATCTGTATTTTACATTCCGCTTCCGCCTTCTCTTTCAACAACAATGTCCGCGCCGCTTCCATCGCTGGCGCCAACTACCACCTCGCTGACAACCAAGCCGTCTGGGCTGCAGGATGGGGCACAATTCACGTAAGTTTATTGATTGTTCCTCCCGTGTTTATAAAACGTCAATATTTCTTATTTTGTTTGATCGGAGATTAATATTTGCATATGTCCATTTTGCAGTCTGGTGGTGGCTTCGTCTCTGAGCAGCTCCATCACGTCGAGCTTAGGAGTATCAACCAGAACACTTGCAGAAACAACTATGCTGTCCGTGGTATCTCTATCACCGACAACATGTTGTGCTCCGGCTCGTCCGGCGGTGGTCGCGCCCAGTGCCACGGTGACTTCGGCGGTCCTCTTTACCACAACGGTATCGTTGTTGGTGTCTACTCTTTCGGTCTTAGCTGCGCTCAGGCTGACTTCCCTGGTGTCAATGCTCGTGTTTCCCGCTACACCGCTTGGATCCAAAACAACGCATGAGAAGCGACTTAGTAGCAGTGTGCTTAGGGTTGTTTTTTTTATAAATAAACTGTAAATCCACGCAATGTTTTAGTTTTCTTTACTTTCACAATACTTTAAAACTTCAGTTTAGATTTAGAAAACTAAATCAGATTCATCATTTACTATTATTCAATGTTTTGATTAGGAACACAAATATTATTATAGTCTAAGATTTTGACCAGACAATAATAATATTATAGTGATAGTAAAAGGGAAATTATAAGTGCAGCAACAAAAGTTTTCTTTAGCACCTGCAACATGACGTGTTTTTTTGTTTGTAGGCAATGAGTTAATAGAACAGCTTCTATTATATTAAGTCATCATCTTTACTATTCCATCAGAATATTAAAAAAACAGCGTCAATTTACGAATATAAATTAATATGAGTCAGAGCTACCGATAAATATATTTACTTCTTAATTGATAACTCAGAGAATAATGATGTTAGCAATGATTCAAGATCTGTCTGCTAATAAAATCAAACTCGAGCCTCAAAATTAGCCATGAAACTTTTTTATTCAACAACTAAATTGAATGAATCATATTCTGTATCTTATTAGCAGTAGGTATAAAATTCAAGTGATCAATTACCGGTTATTCCTGTTGTCCACCATTAGGAGTGGTTTGAATAGGTCGAATCTGTTCCAAAACCGAATCGGGGAACCCCGTACTTTTTTTTTTCCGGATGGGAAATCATCAAATGACCCCTCCCGCTCTGGGTAGAGCGGAAGGGAGTGTCAGACTCTTACTGACTAAAACCCACCCATGTTCCTTCCTTAGCCCTTTATGTTCCGGGCCAGCGTTAACCCTTTCGGACTATCCCGCTGACCCGGCAGGCTTTTAACGAAGTCGGGAGGTGGCAGATGCTTCTCTTACCACAATATGCTTCTCTCCTTTGGGGGTTTGTCCTGAATAACCTGCTACTTTTACTTTACAATACTTCGATTAGAGCTATTCTTAGAGTTCAGATGCGAAAAGGGTATGGTGATATTTATCTCGTATTTTCCATCTTTTACATAGCTGGTTACTAGCAACAAAATTATCATCTTACGAAAAAGCTCGATTTAAAACCCAGTTAAATAGTCTTAACTGGCCAATGTATACGAGCCAAGTGTTTCCTAATAGACCAAGCCATAACTTACAATCAGTTCACTGGTATTTTATCTCCGATTTTAACACTGTGTGATCCTTATTTTTTGGAACTATGAGTTTGCTGTCATAGGTAAAATGTAAATGGTCTGAAGGCGGTCTTGTCTTTTTTTCTGATAAACAACAATTCGAAGTTATGTTATCCAACTTATTTTATTATGGGTGTTTATAGTTAAGGCAGATTTTTTTAAATGTCATTCTCGTCTTCAAAAATATTAAGTTGTCTAATGAATATCAGCGACGAACTATTAGCGTCTGATAAAATGGTTTTCAAGCGACCATAATATATTGTACAACAAGCGCAACTAAATTTGTGATATGTCTACGATTTGCCAGCTTCGTGTATCAAGTGCATCTATAAAACCATTTCAACGTACTATAACAGTCAGAAGTCGACTAGCAATCTCACAAAACTATGGCATAAGAATATTAGTTGTACTTATGACCTTCTTCTATAAGAACGTTTGACAACACTACACATTGGCAACTTGTTGGCCGCTTATGATTGTTATTACAAATTTCAATAAGTTAAGTGAGCGTTACGGTGGCCAAAGTAGTTAGCATTGTGCCTCGCATGGCGAACGTTCGGGTTCGAGTCTCACATCAAACATGAAAAATATTTTTTAAGTATTACAATCATGTGAAATAAGAATTCCGAGTTGCTAACAAATATTTTAAATATTCCACAACTAAACGAATATTCTTTCGTTTTACAATTATAATCTTAGCGTCGTTATTAAAATATGAGGGTAGATTTGAAACAAAGTGATAAGTTCACTTTGTAAATCTACCCTCATATTTTAACTACTTTACTAGTTTACCTAAATTATTCCACTATTCGCTATTGTTGGTTGGTGAACATAGTTACGAGCGTTTGTGTTATCTTGTTGTTGATAATTTAGTATTCTTTTGAATTCAATATGCAGGCTAATATTAGTATTGAAGCCAAGGCAAATATTATGGCCCTATAATAACATAAATAAGTGGAAAGGATTTCTTTTGTATAAAAAATATTACAATGTTACCATATCAAAATTTGTTTCATTTATTATCATATTATAATAATAAATTACCTTTATTGTAATATCTATTTGTTCAAAGTAATTTACTAAAATAAATTACTAAAACATACAAATAATAATATTTATATAAAACATAAAAAAATAACTGGCCCAACTAGGATTCGAACCTACACCTATCCCGTTCACATTAGCGGGTGCAGCCTCGTTACCGATCTAGCTAATGTTAACTTATATTCACTTGTTGAAATTTTGCATTACTATGAAAAAAATAATCAGACTGCGATAAAGAAACAAGTTACTGATATTGTCATCCTTGTCTAGCATTGACCACATCTATGACTACTCGTAGCGCGATGCTACACGAGAACATCACTCACACGGATAAAAATGCGTATGTGTGTCTAAGCGCCGCAGCCCGTATAGCGCAGGCGATAATGGTCATTGCGGTGTAAGTGGACTTCTGGCCGTGACTGTACCTACTCTAATTTCATATAGTCACCTATATTTTTATACGTTAGCATAGGTAATTGATGAGTGAATCTACTATAACTGAACATAAAATGAAGTACCTTATTATTGTCATCAAATAATGGTCAATGAAACCAAGCTCTAATTTCATGTAGTCACCTATCTATTTATTGTAACCTAACCTCAAAACACTTTAAAGTTGCTTCTGCATCATCTCCGGCGCTGCGGGAAGTGCAACCCCTCCACCCTTACGTAACAAAGGATAGGCACCCATACTCGCCTCCGGCGACCAGCCTCGGCCGCTACGGCTTGCACGGGTGACTATACTTTATTACAGCGGGCGGGGGTTGCTGTCCCTTCGCGCCTCAGCTCCGGTTTTTCTAAACATTCTAGGGGTAGCAGCCAAAAGACTACGTGAAATCGGGGGTTGCCCGATTCGTTTGGAACAGATTCGACCTATTCAAACCACTCCTAGTAGTGGACAACGAGAATAATTTTTAAAAGTTGTTTTGCTGTCCCCCAGTGGTGGCCAAACAACTGGTGGACAATGGGAATAACCGGTAATTGATCACTTGAATTTTATACCTACTGCTAATTTTCATGAAAAAAGAATATGATTAATTCAATTTAGTTGTTGAATAAAAAAGTTTTATGGCTAATTTTGAGGCTCGAATTTGATTTTATTAGCAGACAGATCTTGATCTTGACGCTGGTTTTTCTGATATTCTGATGGAATAGTAAAGATGATGAATTAATATAATAGAAGCTGTTCTATTAACTCATTGCCTACATACAAAAAAAGACGTCATGTTGCAGGTGCTAAAGAAAACTTTTGTTGCTGCACTTATAATTTCCCTTTTACTATCACTATAATATTTTTGTCTGGTCAAAATCATAGACTTTAATAATATTAGTGTTCCAAATCAAAACATTGAATAATAGTAAATGATGAATCTGATTTAGTTTTCTAAATCTAAACTGAAGTTTTAAAGTATTGTGAAAGTAAAGAAAACTAAAACATTGCGTGGATTTACAGTTTATTTATTTAAAAAAACAACCCTAAGCACACTGCCACTAAGTCGCTTCTCATGCGTTGTTTTGGATCCAAGCGGTGTAGCGGGAAACACGAGCATTGACACCAGGGAAGTCAGCCTGAGCGCAGCTAAGACCGAAAGAGTAGACACCAACAACGACACCGTTGTGGTAAAGAGGACCGCCGAAGTCACCGTGGCACTGGGCGCGACCACCGCCGGACGAGCCGGAGCACAACATGTTGTCGGTGATAGAGATACCACGGACAGCATAGTTGTTTCTGCAAGTGTTCTGGTTGATACTCCTAAGCTCGACGTGATGGAGCTGCTCAGAGACGAAGCCACCACCAGACTGCAAAATGGACATATGCAAATATTAATCTCCGATCAAACAAAATAAGAAATATTGACGTTTTATAAACACGGGAGGAACAATCAATAAACTTACGTGAATTGTGCCCCATCCTGCAGCCCAGACGGCTTGGTTGTCAGCGAGGTGGTAGTTGGCGCCAGCGATGGAAGCGGCGCGGACATTGTTGTTGAAAGAGAAGGCGGAAGCGGAATGTAAAATACAGATGTCATTGTTGGAAGTGTTGCTGTCGTATTGTGGGTGGTAGATGATCTGGTTCACGTTATGGACAACACCACCGCTGTTAGCCAAAGTGGAGCCGACACGGATACGCCATCTAGCAGCTACTTCACCACTGTAAAAAATTGAAATGATAGTTAAACCTGTCCTCATAAAAGACTTTAAGCAAATTGCTATTGTCATTAAAAAATACTTACATGGTGCAGTGAGCAGCGGTGAGGATGGACCTGTTGTTGAGGATGGTACCACTACACGCCAGCCAGTATACGCTCCAATTCAATTGTGAGTACAGGATTGCGGCAATGGTAGGGTGCCGATCAATAGTGGTGACCGAACCGCCGTCGACAATCCTCTCGGGATTGGAAGGGACGGCTAGAAAGAAGAAGATTCAATTAAAATGCGGTTCCAAGTTCCATTTATCATTAACTAGCACTTTGCGTATTGCTTTATTTAGAGAAATGAGTATTCGGGCCAATTTAACTAAGATTTTTTAAATAAACTGTCCACCCGTTTCACCACAACAGAGCTTGTTTTTAAAAAAGCGTTTGTTACTTAACGGAAGCAAAAAGTTTGAAAAACCCTAAAACACATACTTTTTTAATTTTAAGTATTAGTACCGCGAGTTCCGAGTTAATCCGACAGCGGGTTAATTTTTTTCTTACCTATTAACTCTGTCACCCCCTAAATGCTCTGTCTGGGGTTTTTTGAAAACTAAATGTGACAATGTTTATTATGTTTATTTACTGAGGCAATGTTGCCAAGTTTCAAGCTTCTTAACCAAAGGAATAAGATTTTTCATATTTACTGTATTCCGCCTTTTCACCCCCCACAGGGGTAGAATTCTAAAAATATTAAAATCGATTTTGATGTTTCCATGATTTGAATCAAAGATTATTTATACCAATTTTTGAGTTAATCAAGCCACGCAGTAAAACGCTCCCCTAAAAAAAAATCCTCCAGTCGATTTTAGAAAGAGCCAAAAACTTATAAAATATTAATACTGAGTTTCAAGTTAATCGGACCGCGGCGCGCCTTAAAATTCTTAGGTAAGTATTCGTGTCAAGTTTAAAGTTTAATACCAAAATGAATAAGATTTTCATATAAACTGTATCTTCTCTTTTTATCCCCATAGGGGTGAAATTATGAAAACACTTTTGGATGTTTCCTTAGCTTGACTCAAAAATTATTTATATAATTTTCCAGTTAATCAAGCTACGCAATAAAGTTCTCGCCTGTGAAATTGACTACCCCTCTTCACCCCGTTAGGGCTAGATTTTCAAAAAACCCTGTTATACTTTATTATTTATTTTAGTCTTAAATATACATACTGAGTTTCGAGTTTATTGAACTGCGCGTTAAAATTCTTCCATACAAACTTTGACACCCCAATCTCCCTTTGGGTAGTTTAGAAAAACATAAAATGAAAATCTTTATAATTTACTTAGTATTTACGCCAAGTTTAATCAATTTATTTACATTTAGAGAAAATTTAACTAACTATTTACTAGATACTAAATTAAATGACTAACTAATTTACTATACAAATGAATACAAAAACAAAGGACACTCGCTGTCATCCAGGAACATGCCCAGAAGACTGGCAGCATTGCCACGTTGAATGGAAAAGCTGATTCTTTGGCAAAAGAACGACCCAGCCGGCGAGACAGTTTAAAGTTTTTTCCAAGTTTTAAGTTTAAACTTATTTATACCATTTTTTTATTTAATCAAGCCACGCACTATAATCCTCCCCTTAAAAATCGAAATACCACTTTTTACCCTGTCAATGGTCTATTTTCAATAAACTCATTATGACACATTATACTTATTATTGTTTCTTTTTTTTTCAGAGTATTAGTACTGAGTTTCGAGGTAATCGGACCGCGCGTTAAAATTCTTTCACTTCTAGTTTCGGCTGTGCGTTGATATGTCAGTCAGTCAGTTTCTCCTTATTTCTTTAGGGTTATATTATTTAAAGATGAATTGTTTCAACAAAAAAATAAATACAAATAATAAAACATTGAATGTTCACATAAAATATACCAGAAAGTGATAAAAGATTCTGATGGCTGTTTGACAAAAAAATAAAAACAAGATTTCACAAGAACATACCTGCGACGGCCGCGAAGCAAAGGGCTAGCAGAGCAAGGATACGCATACTGTCAGTTACTCGACGAGTGATTGTAAGTCGTTGCATGTGAAGGGTATTTATATCAATGCTGATTGATAATACTATAACGTCATCATCTGCTTAGCCTTTTTCCAACTATGTTGGGGTCCACTTCCGGTGTAACCGGATGCAGCTGAATACCAGTGTTAATACGATACCGTGAAAAGATTACCCCTAAAAATAAGATTAGATAGCCCCTTAAAATAAGATAAATTGATAATAATATAACACTAAAGCCATTTAATCTTTTCACGTTTTAGTATTATCAATCAGCATTGATATAAATACCCTTCACATACAACGACTTACAATCATTCGTCGAGTAACTGACAGTATGCGTATCCTTGCTCTGCTAGCCCTTTGCTTCGCGGCCGTCGCAGGTATGTTCTTGTGAAATCTTATTTTATTTTTTTGTCAGACAGCCACCAGAATCTTTTATCACCTTCCGGTATATTTTATGTAAACATTCCATGTTTTATTATTTGTATTTATTTTTTTGTTGAAACAATTATTCATCTTTAAATAATATAATCATCTATACTAATATTATAAAGCTACAGAGTTTGTTTGTTTGAACGCGCGAATCTCTGGAACTACTGGTCCGATTTGAATGATTCTTTTAGTGTTGGGTAGTCCATTTATCGAGGAAGGCTATAGGCTATATAACATCACGCTACGACCCTTAGGAGCCGCGCAGCGTGTGACACCGCGGGGAACAGCTAGTAAAGATATAAGGAGAAACTGACTGACTGACATATCAACGCACAGCCGAAACTAACGGGACTAGGATTGTGAAATTTTGCACACGACTTCCTTTTATAATGTTGGGGAGTACTAAGATGGGGTTTTTGGAAATTTAACCTTTAAGGGGGGTGAAAAGGGGGATTTTGTTTGTACGAAAAATCTTATTTCTTGAGTTAATAAACTTGAAACTTGCCACGAATACTTATCTAAGTAAATTATGAAGTTTGTAATTTTTTGTTTTGTCTAAACTACCCCCTAAAGGGGGACTTGGGGGTGTCAAAATTTGTATGGAAGAATTTTAACACGCAATCCGATTAACTCGAAACTCAGTATTTATACTTAAGACCAAAAATAAAAAATGTCGTGTATCAGGGTTTTTTCTAAAATCTATCCCTGACGGGGTTAAAAGGGGTAGTTAATTTTTCAGGGGGAATTTTACTGCGTGGCATGATTAATTCGAAAATTGGTTTAAATAGTTTTGAGTCAAATCATGAACACACCTTATACGATTTTTCAAAATTCCACTTCTGTGGGGCTGCAAAGCGGGGGAATACAGTTTATAATTCTTATTCATATATTTAATAAACTTGGCAAGAATACTTGCCTAAGTAAGTAATACAGTTTATTATTATTACTTTTTCAAAACTATCCCTCAAACGTTTAGTGGTGTTAAAGTTTCAGTGGAAGAATTTTAACGCGCGGTCCGATTACCTCGAAACTCGGTAATAATACTTTGACAGAAAAGAAACAATAATGAGTATAAGGAGTCTATCGAAAATAGACCTCTGATAGGGTAAACATTTTTAATTCGATTTTTAAGGGGAGGATTATAGCGCGTGGCTTGATTAAATAAAAAAACTGGCCAAGTGCGAGTCGGATTCGCACACGAAGGGTTCCGTACCACAAGGCAAAAACGCCGTAAACAACACGTTGGTTGTATGGGAGCTCCCCTTAAATATTTATTTTATTTTAATTTTATTATTAAAGTAAAAATACAACTGAGTATTTTGTGAATATTTCAAGTGCCTACCTGTTGCCATTATTAATATCGAGCAAAAAAGGCCAAAAAAAGGCCAAAAAAATGTTGTATGGGAGCCCCCCTTAAATATTTATTTTATTTTGTTTTAGTATTTGCTGTTATAGCGGCAACAGAAATACATAATTTGTGAAAATTTCAACTGTCTAGCTACCGCGGTTCTTGAGATACAGCCAGCCTGGTGACAGACAGACGGACGGACGGACGGACGGACAGACAGCGTAGTCTTAGTAATAGGGTTCCGTTTTTACCCTTTGGGTACGGAACCCTAAAAATGGTATAAATAAATTTAAACTTAAATAAATTTATTAAACTTGGCACAAATACTAAGTAAATTATAAAGATTGATTGGGGTGTCAAAGTTTGTATGGAAGAATTTTAACGCGCAGTTCAATAAACTCGAAACTCAGTATGTATATTTAAGACTAAAATAAATAATAAAGTGTAAGAGGGTTTTTTGAAAATCTAGCCCTAACGGGGTGAAGAGGGGTAGTCAATTTCACAGGCGAGAACTTTATTGCGTAGCTTGATTAACTGGAAAATTATATAAATAATTTCTGAGTCAAGCTAAGGAAACATCCAAAAGTGTTTTCATAATTTCACCCCTATGGGGATAAAAAGAGAAGATACAGTTTATATGAAAATCTTATTCATTTTGGGATTAAACTTTAAACTTGACACGAATACTTACCTAAGAATTTTAAGGCGCGCCGCGGTCCGATTAACTTGAAACTCGGTATTAATATTTTATAAGTTTTTGGGTCTTTGTAAAATCGACTCCTGTTGAAGCAAAAAGGGGATTTTTTTTTAGGGGAGCATTTTACTGCGTGGCTTGATTAACTCAAAAATTGGTATATATAATCTTTGATTCAAATTATGGAAACATCAAAATCGATTTTAATATTTTTTGAATTCTACCCCTGTGGGGGGTGAAAAGGCGGGATACAGTTAATATGAAAAATCTTATTCCTTTGGTTAAGAAACTTGAAACTTGGCAACATTGCCTCAGTAAATAATAAACATTGTCACTTTTAGAATTCAAAAAACCCCAGACAGAGCAGTTAGGGGGTGACAGAGTTAATAGGTAAGAAAAAAAATTAACCCGCTGTCGGCTGTCGGAAGGTTTTTCAAACTTTTTGCTTCCGTTAACTCGAAAATGGGTATATTATATAATAATCTTTAAGTCATACAATGAAAAGGAACCTAACGCTTTTTTAAAAACAAGCTCTGTTGTGGTGAAACGGGTGGACAGTTTATTTAAAAAATCTTAGTTAAATTGGCCCGAATACTCATTTCTCTAAATAAAGCAATACGCAAAGTGCTAGTTAATGATAAATGGAACTTGGAACAGCATTTTAATTGAATCTTCTTCTTTCTAGCCGTCCCTTCCAATCCCGAGAGGATTGTCGACGGCGGTTCGGTCACCACTATTGATCGGCACCCTACCATTGCCGCAATCCTGTACTCACAATTGAATTGGAGCGTATACTGGCTGGCGTGTAGTGGTACCATCCTCAACAACAGGTCCATCCTCACCGCTGCTCACTGCACCATGTAAGTATTTTTTAATGACAATAGCGATTTGCTTAAAGTCTTTTATGAGGACAGGTTTAACTATCATTTCAATTTTTTACAGTGGTGAAGTAGCTGCTAGATGGCGTATCCGTGTCGGCTCCACTTTGGCTAACAGCGGTGGTGTTGTCCATAACGTGAACCAGATCATCTACCACCCACAATACGACAGCAACACTTCCAACAATGACATCTGTATTTTACATTCCGCTTCCGCCTTCTCTTTCAACAACAATGTCCGCGCCGCTTCCATCGCTGGCGCCAACTACCACCTCGCTGACAACCAAGCCGTCTGGGCTGCAGGATGGGGCACAATTCACGTAAGTTTATTGATTGTTCCTCCCGTGTTTATAAAACGTCAATATTTCTTATTTTGTTTGATCGGAGATTAATATTTGCATATGTCCATTTTGCAGTCTGGTGGTGGCTTCGTCTCTGAGCAGCTCCATCACGTCGAGCTTAGGAGTATCAACCAGAACACTTGCAGAAACAACTATGCTGTCCGTGGTATCTCTATCACCGACAACATGTTGTGCTCCGGCTCGTCCGGCGGTGGTCGCGCCCAGTGCCACGGTGACTTCGGCGGTCCTCTTTACCACAACGGTATCGTTGTTGGTGTCTACTCTTTCGGTCTTAGCTGCGCTCAGGCTGACTTCCCTGGTGTCAATGCTCGTGTTTCTCGCTACACCGCTTGGATCCAAAACAACGCATGAGAAGCGACTTAGTGGCAGTGTGCTTAGGGTTACGTTTTTTTAAATAAATAAACTGTAAATCCACGCAATGTTTTAGTTTTCTTTACTTTCACAATACTTTAGAACTTCAGTTTAGATTTAGAAAACTAAATCAGATTCATCATTTACTATTATTCAATGTTTTGATTAGGAACACAAATATTATTATAGTCTAAGATTTTGACCAGACAATAATAATATTATAGTGATAGTAAAAGGGAAATTATAAGTGCAGCAACAAAAGTTTTCTTTAGCACCTGCAACATGACGTGTTTTTTTGTTTGTAGGCAATGAGTTAATAGAACAGCTTCTATTATATTAAGTCATCATCTTTACTATTCCATCAGAATATTAAAAAAACAGCGTCAATTTACGAACATAAATTAATATGAGTCAGAGCTACTGATAAATATATTTACTTCTTAATTGATAACTCAGAGAATAATGATGTTAGCAATGATTCAAGATCTGTCTGCTAATAAAATCAAACTCGGGCCTCAAAATTAGCCATGAAACTTTTTTATTCAACAACTAAATTGAATGAATCATATTCTGTATCTTATTAGCAGTAGGTATAAAATTCAAGTGATCAATTACCGGTTATTCCTGTTGTCCACCATTAGGAGTGGTTTGAATAGGTCGAATCTGTTCCAAAACCGAATCGGGGAACCCCGTACTTTTTTTTTTCCGGATGGGAAATCATCAAATGACCCCTCCCGCTCTGGGTAGAGCGGAAGGGAGTGTCAGACTCTTACTGACTAAAACCCACCCATGTTCCTTCCTTAGCCCTTTATATTCCGGGCCAGCGTTAACCCTTTCGGACAATCCCGCTGACCCGGCAGGCTTTTAACGAAGTCGGGAGGTGGCAGATGGTTCTGTTACCACAATATGCTTCTCACCTTTGGGGGTTTGTCCTGAATAGCCTGCTACTTTAACTTTACAATACTTCGATTAGAGCTATTCTTAGAGTTCAGATGCGAAAAGTGTATGGTGATATTTATCTCGTATTTTCCATCTTTTACATAGCTGGTGGTGAAGCGGGTGAATAATTGCGGGTGGTTTTAATTTAAATTGGGCGAAGGCGGAAAGAATCAATTCTAAAACTTGCGGATGCTAATGGATATCACTAATCCTGTTATATAAATGGGTATGAGCAGAGGACACGCAGCCGAGAAATTACACCAACATGAAGAAATCAAGATAAACACTAACCTTTGACTCTGCTGGCGGTGGCCGATGACTTCCTGGGGCGCCCCGGACTTGCTCTGTTCTAGCTGATTCTTTGGTTCACGGTGCTCAGCAAACCGATAGACCGGTCTATATTTGGTTGCGAGCGGGTTACTTTACGGATTACAAAAATTAGTTATGGCGGCGTATTATGAGCGCGGCTCCAGCCTAAACTGACTGAGGGAGTCAAGTTGGCGAGCGTTAATTGGTAGCGGTGCGTCAGTACTTATTGACTGATTGGTATTTTTTATGTGACGAAATGACAGTTTTAAATGCGCGAGCGCGGCTTTTTATAAGCTCGCTTCCTACCACTTCCACTTGAGACAAAAGTCGTGCATCTCTTTCCTCCCACACGTTGGTGATAGGTAAACGGCGTAAACATCCTCCCCCCTTTGAAACTCCGTAGGGGTTTCGAAAGAAAAACATAAAGGAACTCTAAGGGCGATGACAAGTGGGAGGAGGTCCAACTAGCTGGAAGTAGAATCATGGTTATGTTAAACTGAAGGTAATTAGCGGGAATGATATAATATAATAATAAATACTTAAATACTACAGGTGCGACCGTGACTAGGTCAGCGACCGGTGGACTTATTGCGAGGGCAGCGGGCATAGTTTTACGACGGGACGTTTAAAAACTCCCAGCGCGGTACGTACTAGAGCTACCCTTACAACCCCGTCTTTACCAGGGTATACTTGTTCAATAACGCCAGTGGGCCAACGAAGCGGTGGTGAGTCATCCTGGTGTACTAGGACAAGTGTGCCCGCTTGTATGGGTGTGTCAGGCGAGTTCCATTTTTGACGTAATTGAAGGGTGTGTAGGTAATCCACATGCCATCGTTTCCAATAGCTTTGCACTAAGCTATCTAACAATTTCTTCCTGTTATGGAGGCTTACGGATGCGTCAACCTCGCAGGCAGGTAAGGACTGTAGTGGTGTTGTATTTAAGAAGTGTGCGGGCGTCAGAATCGAGTGTGGCTCGTCCGCTAGTAAGCACAGTGGACGCAAGTTTAGCAAACACTCAATCTGAGTTAAAACGGTCAGCAGCTCCTCATAGCATAGCAGCTGTTGGCCGATGCAACGGTATAGATGTGTTCTTATACATTTCATGTTTTTAATTTTATTTCCAAAGCATTCCTCTTGCAATTTGTGAAGGATTGCCGTTTCAGCGGCTTCTAGATCTGTCGCTTGAATTACTTCGGAGGTCGGTAACTTGCGAATAAAGCGCAAACCGTATACCATTATTCGTGATAGTTTCTTCCACGAAGAAACCCGCATGGCTAGTTCGACAAATGCCGACGCTTCCATATTGGAAACGACGGTCAGTGTGACCGGACCCTTTGTCTCAGGTATAGGACCTTCAACTCGGGACGGCTCAAATGGCACAGTTGGCCATTCGGTTATGGTGCGACAGACCCAGGGCGGACCCTTCCACCACAAGGGGTGGTCAATTATTTGTGATGGCAATAAGCCTCTAGACCGACAATCGCTAGGATTATCTGTCCCATTTATGTGGAAAAAGCGTTCAGGAGATAAGTTTCCCTGGATCTCAGTCACTCGACAGGCAACGAAGGTGTGCCCTCGGTGAGGCGATGAATGAATCCATGATAAAGCAATCATTGGATCGCGGAAGGTAACAATATCCTGTATAGGATAGCGGGTATGGAAAATAATACGTACCTGCTGGACAAGTTTAGCTAGAAGTAATGCGGCGCATAGTTCTAGTCTTGCCAACGATACAGTCTTTAGTGGAGCCACTCTAGACTTAGCGCATACTAGCTGAGCGAATATAACCCCGTTAGGGTTCACCACATGCACGTAGATGACGCAACCGTAAGCCCTCATATTAGCATCACCCAACGCGGTTAGGTTTGCTACGAAGCCGGCCGCTACACCCAAATGGCGCGGTACTTGTAATATAGTTAACGAAAGCAGTTCGTTTCTAACGTGAGAACAACATAGATTAGTCATTCCCGAGCGAGCGAGACGCGCGGCGCGCGGCGGGACAAACAATCTAAGTAGGCGAGCTCGCACTGAGTCGCTGAAGCGGTATAATAAGTTTAAATAATTGTGATCATTTAGTATATCAGCGGTTACTGCAACTTTAAAATACCCAAAGTTAAGCGAATGCGAGAAAAGGTCTGCCTGCAATTTGGGTTCTGTATACAATAAGTTAATAAAAAGCGGGGTGACGGGTTCCGTCTTGGCACTTGCGTCCAACACCACTAGGGTGTTTGTCGTTGGTATCTTGGACCGAACGACAGCGGGGTGGGGTGAGCAATACCCTTTAATTACAGCGGAAGAGAAATAAGGTATTTTCAATAAATAGCCTTTATCTACATAGTCATTGAGTGACTTACCGGAGTCAGTTTTGGCACTGGCGTCCAATACTACTCGGGTTTTCGTCGTTGACTTATCAGGCCGAACGACAGCGTGATGGGGTATGAAGTACCCTTCAGTTATAGCGGAGGAGGAATAAGGTATTTCCAATAAATAGCCTTTCTCTAGATAATCATTAATGACGTCATTATAGGCGTGACGTAAAGCGGGGAGCGAATTAAATTTGCGCTCTAAAGCAGTTAACCGGCGTTGAGCGTGTATGAATGAGTTACCTAATGAGGTAGGTTCGACCTTGAAAGGCAGAGACACGATATACCTACCCCCGGGATGTCTTAATACCGTGGATTTATAAAATTCTTCACAGACTTGATGTTCTGTGTTTGTTATCTTTGTAGGCAGCACCTCCTCTATTTCCCAAAATTTCAATAGCGTAGCATTTAATCCACTCACAAGAGGGCCGAAGGACCAGGCGACATTGTTGGAGGTAACCGCAGGTAATTCTCCCATTACAATGTAACCAAGCGTGGTTTCTATAGCGTGAGGTGCCGAGCCCGCGGGAACGCTAACATCAGCTGATTCCATTAATGGAGGGGGTATTATTTTACCACCTAGCAAAATGAACGCGAACATTTGCGTTCCTAATATGGCGTCGATATTGCCTGGTAAATTCCAGCAATCATCCGCGAATGGTAAGTTTTTGAAATAATCCATAGCCGACGCCTGTATTACCCTACTAGGCAATGGGTCGGCGATGTGGTCGATTACCAGCATGGTTAAACTATACTGCGCGTCGCTCACTCGAGATTGTATAGTGACGGTTACATAACCTCGTATAGGTGCCGAAATGGCGCCAACTGATTTTAGCGACGAGTTAACTAGCGGTTTAACTTTCAATTTCAATCGGCTGCAACACTCAAGCGTGATAATATTGTTTTGAGACCCGCTGTCAACCAGACATCTCATTATAAAACGATGCCCGTCTATTGGCACATAAACTTGTGCAGTTGGCAATATTATAGTACTGTCCAGTTGTGTGCAAGATAGAACGTTATTATTTTCCGCATAAAAGGCGGTCGATTTTACCACATGTGGGCTATTTACCGGCGCATCTGGCAACGAGGCGGCCGATTGCGTCATCAAACATAACGGTTGCGAATCAACAGGTGGCTTAGTGCTAATTACCGCCGCTTCACTGTTATCGAAATGTAGTAATGAGTGATGTGTTTTATTACACCGATTGCAGGTATGTTTTGACGCACATCGTAACGTTGTATGTTTGTCACTAAAACAATTAACGCACAACCTTTTATCCTTGACATACCTAAAGCGATCCCTAACGGCAAGTTTCTTGAACTCTGAACATTCGTACAAATGAGTATGACTGGCATCTTTACAGAATATGCAGGTAGACGAAAAATTCGTTTTGTTGTCCGTTATCGCGAAACTATGCGTAGTTCGCGGCGTATTCCGATTACGTGACTTATCGTAGCTTCTAGTTTTATTCTCTGTCGCACTAATTTGATGTACCGCGGCTGTTCGTTCGATTATTTTGATGTGGTTCCGTATGTAATTTATTAATTCTTCACTTGACGGTAATTCACTAGCGCGGGCTGTAAACTCAAAGGTCTGTACTAATTGAGAATCCAGCTTTTTTAACATCAAATGCGTAAAAATAAAATCAGGCAAGTCCGGAATATTTAAATTTGTCAACGCCGACCACGACGAATTCATTCGTTCGATAAAATCGTTTAATTGGTCTGACGCGGCGGTGGACGCTTTTATGTCGAGTATATTGTTTAAATACATGGACCCTAATAATCGTTTGTCTTGATACTTCGACACTAATGAGCTCCATATTGACGCATAATTTTTCTCATTCGGTATAATTCCAGCGAATATATTCAGTGCATTTCCACTGAGTTTACCTACCAAATATTGTACTTTTTGACTGTCTGTTAACATCTTATTATCGTGTACGTTAGCTTTAAAACACTCGTAGAACAGCGGCCAGTTTTCTGGATTACCCGAAAAACTTAATAATTCTAACGCGGGCAGTCTCGGCGAGTACGTTTCTTTGGGAGGTACCTCGGGATTTTTTATGCGTTGAGTTTCAATCAAGTTGTTTCTTATGTACTTGACCTGGGAATAAAGTGACTCAAATGCACTCCAGTCACTGAAGCTGATTTTATAATCTGGATCCACCTTTAAAACAACTTCATTGTGCTCATCGCATAGCGTATTAAAACTACGGTATAATTCTTCTACATTCGTAGTTGCAGCAAGAAATTCCTGTACGCTTCTTGTGCTTGTAGTGACTGGAACCACTTTTTTTCCCGACTCGTATAACTCATTTATTTTTGCGAATACGGCTTGTTTCTTAGCCGCCAGTATTTTTATTTTTGCTTCGTAACTCATTGTTACTTAGGGTTTACCTACACTCCGTTATTGAACAAGTTTCCGTTAACGGTTGTTATTTTAAAAATATGCCTGTCACCTTGCGCAAGGTCAACAGTCGCGGACAGTCACAATCGCAACCTATGTAGGTAATTTGTTTTTTATTGATTACGGGAATTTATTTTCCTTTGATTACTGTATATTACACATATAATATTTTTATGATTATGTTGGACTTATAAGGTACTGGTTTTTATATAAATATGGCTCGAAGTGACCAAAAAATGGTGAAGCGGGTGAATAATTGCGGGTGGTTTTAATTTAAATTGGGCGAAGGCGGAAAGAATCAATTCTAGAACTTGCGGATGCTAATGGATATCACTAATCCTGTTATATAAATGGGTATGAGCAGAGGACACGCAGCCGAGAAATTACACCAACATGAAGAAATCAAGATAAACACTAACCTTTGACTCTGCTGGCGGTGGCCGATGACTTCCTGGGGCGCCCCGGACTTGCTCTGTTCTAGCTGATTCTTTGGTTCACGGTGCTCAGCAAACCGATAGACCGGTCTATATTTGGTTGCGAGCGGGTTACTTTACGGATTACAAAAATTAGTTATGGCGGCGTATTATGAGCGCGGCTCCAGCCTAAACTGACTGAGGGAGTCAAGTTGGCGAGCGTTAATTGGTAGCGGTGCGTCAGTACTTATTGACTGATTGGTATTTTTTATGTGACGAAATGACAGTTTTAAATGCGCGAGCGCGGCTTTTTATAAGCTCGCTTCCTACCACTTCCACTTGAGACAAAAGTCGTGCATCTCTTTCCTCCCACACGTTGGTGATAGGTAAACGGCGTAAACAGCTGGTTACTAGCAACAAAATTATCATCTTACGAAAAAGCTCGATTTAAAACCCAGTTAAATAGTCTTAACTGGCCAATTTATACGAGCCAAGTGTTTCCTAATAGACCAAGCCATAACTTACAATCAGTTCACTGGTATTTTATCTCCGATTTTAACACTGTGTGATCCTTATTTTTTGGAACTATGAGGTTGCTGTCATAGGTAAAATGTAAATGGTCTGAAGGCGGTCTTGTCTTTTTTTCTGATAAACAACAATTCGAAGTTATGTTATCCAACTTATTTTATTATGGGTGTTAATAGTTAAGGCAGATTTTTTTTAATGTCATTCTCGTCTTCAAAAATATTTAGTTGACTAATGAATATCAGCGACGAACTATTAGCGTCTGATAAAATGGTTTTCAAGCGACCATAATATATTGTACAACAAGCGCAACTAAATTTGTGATATGTCTACGATTTGCCAGCTTCGTGTATCAAGTGCATCTATAAAACCATTTCAACGTACCTACTCTAATTTCATATAGTCACCTATATTTTTATACGTTAGCATAGGTAATTGATGAGTGAATCTACTATAACTGAACATAAAATGAAGTACCTTATTATTGTCATCAAATAATGGTCAATGAAACCAAGCTCTAATTTCATGTAGTCACCTATCTATTTATTGTAACCTAACCTCAAAACACGGTAAAGTTGCTTCTGCATCATCTCCGGCGCTGCGGGAAGTGCAACCCCTCCACCCTTACGTAACAAAGGATAGGCACCCATACTCGCCTCCGGCGACCAGCCTCGGCCGCTACGGCTTGCACGGGTGACTATACTTTATTACAGCGGGCGGGGGTTGCTGTCCCTTCGCGCCTCAGCTCCGGTTTTTCTAAACATTCTAGGGGTAGCAGCCAAAAGACTACGTGAAATCGGAGGTTGCCCGATTCGTTTGGAACAGATTCGACCTATTCAAACCACTCCTAGTAGTGGACAACGAGAATAATTTTTAAAAGTTGTTTTGCTGTCCCCCAGTGGTGGCCAAACAACTGGTGGACAATGGGAATAACCGGTAATTGATCACTTGAATTTTATACCTACTGCTAATTTTCATGAAAAAAGAATATGATTAATTCAATTTAGTTGTTGAATAAAAAAGTTTTATGGCTAATTTTGAGGCTCGAATTTGATTTTATTAGCAGACAGATCTTGATCTTGACGCTGGTTTTTCTGATATTCTGATGGAATAGTAAAGATGATGAATTAATATAATAGAAGCTGTTCTATTAACTCATTGCCTACATACAAAAAAAGACGTCATGTTGCAGGTGCTAAAGAAAACTTTTGTTGCTGCACTTATAATTTCCCTTTTACTATCACTATAATATTTTTGTCTGGTCAAAATCATAGACTTTAATAATATTAGTGTTCCAAATCAAAACATTGAATAATAGTAAATGATGAATCTGATTTAGTTTTCTAAATCTAAACTGAAGTTTTAAAGTATTGTGAAAGTAAAGAAAACTAAAACATTGCGTGGATTTACAGTTTATTTATTTAAAAAAACAACCCTAAGCACACTGCCACTAAGTCGCTTCTCATGCGTTGTTTTGGATCCAAGCGGTGTAGCGGGAAACACGAGCATTGACACCAGGGAAGTCAGCCTGAGCGCAGCTAAGACCGAAAGAGTAGACACCAACAACGATACCGTTGTGGTAAAGAGGACCGCCGAAGTCACCGTGGCACTGGGCGCGACCACCGCCGGACGAGCCGGAGCACAACATGTTGTCGGTGATAGAGATACCACGGACAGCATAGTTGTTTCTGCAAGTGTTCTGGTTGATACTCCTAAGCTCGACGTGATGGAGCTGCTCAGAGACGAAGCCACCACCAGACTGCAAAATGGACATATGCAAATATTAATCTCCGATCAAACAAAATAAGAAATATTGACGTTTTATAAACACGGGAGGAACAATAAATAAACTTACGTGAATTGTGCCCCATCCTGCAGCCCAGACGGCTTGGTTGTCAGCGAGGTGGTAGTTGGCGCCAGCGATGGAAGCGGCGCGGACATTGTTGTTGAAAGAGAAGGCGGAAGCGGAATGTAAAATACAGATGTCATTGTTGGAAGTGTTGCTGTCGTATTGTGGGTGGTAGATGATCTGGTTCACGTTATGGACAACACCACCGCTGTTAGCCAAAGTGGAGCCGACACGGATACGCCATCTAGCAGCTACTTCACCACTGTAAAAAATTGAAATGATAGTTAAACCTGTCCTCATAAAAGACTTTAAGCAAATTGCTATTGTCATTAAAAAATACTTACATGGTGCAGTGAGCAGCGGTGAGGATGGACCTGTTGTTGAGGATGGTACCACTACACGCCAGCCAGTATACGCTCCAATTCAATTGTGAGTACAGGATTGCGGCAATGGTAGGGTGCCGATCAATAGTGGTGACCGAACCGCCGTCGACAATCCTCTCGGGATTGGAAGGGACGGCTAGAAAGAAGAAGATTCAATTAAAATGCGGTTCCAAGTTCCATTTATCATTAACTAGCACTTTGCGTATTGCTTTATTTAGAGAAATGAGTATTCGGGCCAATTTAACTAAGATTTTTTAAATAAACTGTCCACCCGTTTCACCACGACAGAGCTTGTTTTTAAAAAAGCGTTTGTTACTTAACGGAAGCAAAAAGTTTGAAAAACCCTAAAACACATACTTTTTTAATTTTAAGTATTAGTACCGCGAGTTCCGAGTTAATCCGACAGCGGGTTAATTTTTTTCTTACCTATTAACTCTGTCACCCCCTAAATGCTCTGTCTGGGGTTTTTTGAAAACTAAATGTGACAATGTTTATTATGTTTATTTACTGAGGCAATGTTGCCAAGTTTCAAGCTTCTTAACCAAAGGAATAAGATTTTTCATATTTACTGTATTCCGCCTTTTCACCCCCCACAGGGGTAGAATTCTAAAAATATTAAAATCGATTTTGATGTTTCCATGATTTGAATCAAAGATTATTTATACCAATTTTTGAGTTAATCAAGCCACGCAGTAAAACGCTCCCCTAAAAAAAAATCCTCCAGTCGATTTTAGAAAGAGCCAAAAACTTATAAAATATTAATACTGAGTTTCAAGTTAATCGGACCGCGGCGCGCCTTAAAATTCTTAGGTAAGTATTCGTGTCAAGTTTAAAGTTTAATACCAAAATGAATAAGATTTTCATATAAACTGTATCTTCTCTTTTTATCCCCATAGGGGTGAAATTATGAAAACACTTTTGGATGTTTCCTTAGCTTGACTCAAAAATTATTTATATAATTTTCCAGTTAATCAAGCTACGCAATAAAGTTCTCGCCTGTGAAATTGACTACCCCTCTTCACCCCGTTAGGGCTAGATTTTCAAAAAACCCTGTTATACTTTATTATTTATTTTAGTCTTAAATATACATACTGAGTTTCGAGTTTATTGAACTGCGCGTTAAAATTCTTCCATACAAACTTTGACACCCCAATCTCCCTTTGGGTAGTTTAGAAAAACATAAAATGAAAATCTTTATAATTTACTTAGTATTTACGCCAAGTTTAATCAATTTATTTACATTTAGAGAAAATTTAACTAACTATTTACTAGATACTAAATTAAATGACTAACTAATTTACTATACAAATGAATACAAAAACAAAGGACACTCGCTGTCATCCAGGAACATGCCCAGAAGACTGGCAGCATTGCCACGTTGAATGGAAAAGCTGATTCTTTGGCAAAAGAACGACCCAGCCGGCGAGACAGTTTAAAGTTTTTTCCAAGTTTTAAGTTTAAACTTATTTATACCATTTTTTTATTTAATCAAGCCACGCACTATAATCCTCCCCTTAAAAATCGAAATACCACTTTTTACCCTGTCAATGGTCTATTTTCAATAAACTCATTATGACACATTATACTTATTATTGTTTCTTTTTTTTTTTCAGAGTATTAGTACTGAGTTTCGAGGTAATCGGACCGCGCGTTAAAATTCTTTCACTTCTAGTTTCGGCTGTGCGTTGATATGTCAGTCAGTCAGTCAGTCAGTTTCTCCTTATTTCTTTAGGGTTATATTATTTAAAGATGAATTGTTTCAACAAAAAAATAAATACAAATAATAAAACATTGAATGTTCACATAAAATATACCAGAAAGTGATAAAAGATTCTGATGGCTGTTTGACAAAAAAATAAAAACAAGATTTCACAAGAACATACCTGCGACGGCCGCGAAGCAAAGGACTAGCAGAGCAAGGATACGCATACTGTCAGTTACTCGACGAGTGATTGTAAGTCGTTGCATGTGAAGGGTATTTATATCAATGCTGATTGATAATACTATAACGTCATCATCTGCTTAGCCTTTTTCCAACTATGTTGGGGTCGACTTCCGGTGTAACCGGATGCAGCTGAATACCAGTGTTAATACGATACCGTGAAAAGATTACCCCTAAAAATAAGATTAGATAGCCCCTTAAAATAAGATAAATTGATAATAATATAACACTAAAGCCATTTAATCTTTTCACGTTTTAGTATTATCAATCAGCATTGATATAAATACCCTTCACATACAACGACTTACAATCATTCGTCGAGTAACTGACAGTATGCGTATCCTTGCTCTGCTAGCCCTTTGCTTCGCGGCCGTCGCAGGTATGTTCTTGTGAAATCTTATTTTATTTTTTTGTCAGACAGCCACCAGAATCTTTTATCACCTTCCGGTATATTTTATGTAAACATTCCATGTTTTATTATTTGTATTTATTTTTTTGTTGAAACAATTATTCATCTTTAAATAATATAATCATCTATACTAATATTATAAAGCTACAGAGTTTGTTTGTTTGAACGCGCTAATCTCTGGAACTACTGGTCCGATTTGAATGATTCTTTTAGTGTTGGGTAGTCCATTTATCGAGGAAGGCTATAGGCTATATAACATCACGCTACGACCCTTAGGAGCCGCGCAGCGTGTGACACCGCGGGGAACAGCTAGTAAAGATATAAGGAGAAACTGACTGACTGACATATCAACGCACAGCCGAAACTAACGGGACTAGGATTGTGAAATTTTGCACACGACTTCCTTTTATAATGTTGGGGAGTACTAAGATGGGGTTTTTGGAAATTTAACCTTTAAGGGGGGTGAAAAGGGGGATTTTGTTTGTACGAAAAATCTTATTTCTTGAGTTAATAAACTTGAAACTTGCCACGAATACTTATCTAAGTAAATTATGAAGTTTGTAATTTTTTGTTTTGTCTAAACTACCCCCTAAAGGGGGACTGGGGGGTGTCAAAATTTGTATGGAAGAATTTTAACACGCAATCCGATTAACTCGAAACTCAGTATTTATACTTAAGACCAAAAATAAAAAATGTCGTGTATCAGGGTTTTTTCTAAAATCTATCCCTGACGGGGTTAAAAGGGGTAGTTAATTTTTCAGGGGGAATTTTACTGCGTGGCATGATTAATTCGAAAATTGGTTTAAATAGTTTTGAGTCAAATCATGAACACACCTTATACGATTTTTCAAAATTCCACTTCTGTGGGGCTGCAAAGCGGGGGAATACAGTTTATAATTCTTATTCATATATTTAATAAACTTGGCAAGAATACTTGCCTAAGTAAGTAATACAGTTTATTATTATTACTTTTTCAAAACTATCCCTCAAACGTTTAGTGGTGTTAAAGTTTCAGTGGAAGAATTTTAACGCGCGGTCCGATTACCTCGAAACTCGGTAATAATACTTTGACAGAAAAGAAACAATAATGAGTATAAGGAGTCTATCGAAAATAGACCTCTGACAGGGTAAACATTGGTAATTCGATTTTTAAGGGGAGGATTATAGCGCGTGGCTTGATTAAATAAAAAAACTGGCCAAGTGCGAGTCGGATTCGCACACGAAGGGTTCCGTACCACAAGGCAAAAACGCCGTAAACAACACGTTGGTTGTATGGGAGCTCCCCTTAAATATTTATTTTATTTTAATTTTATTATTAAAGTAAAAATACAACTGAGTATTTTGTGAATATTTCAAGTGCCTACCTGTTGCCATTATTAATATCGAGCAAAAAAGGCCAAAAAAAGGCCAAAAAAATCGCGTTTGTTGTATGGGAGCCCCCCTTAAATATTTATTTTATTTTGTTTTAGTATTTGCTGTTATAGCGGCAACAGAAATACATAATTTGTGAAAATTTCAACTGTCTAGCTATACATGTGCGCCGATCGGCGTGGCGCACGCCGCCGGTCATTTTAGCCACGCCGACGCCGCCGGATTTTTCATCGGCGTAATCGGCGTCAAAATCCAAATAATATTCTAGATTATATAACGCACATTATTTAACAAAAGTAGTATTTTGGACGATTTAATAACATTTTTGAAAATAATAGTAATAAATAATAAGCGTGCCATATAAATTTGACCCACCAAAAACATTTTCATGTAAAATGTTGCCAAGACGAGACCACATATGGCTCGCACTGCCAAAAAGTTATCATATCTCATGTAGAGTCAAGCTTCTAACTCTACACGCCCTAACTACACAAACTCTACACCTTAGTCAAAATATGAGGCTTGGCCGTTTCGTTACTACAAGAACTATTGTATAACAGAAAAGTAATGAACAGTGAATAAATTTTCACCTTACGCCCATGTGATGGTAGCGAAACGGCCAAGCCACATATTTTGACTAAGGTGTAGAGTTTGTGAAGTTAGGGCGTGTAGAGTTAGAAGCTTGGCTCTACATGAGATCTGATATCTTTTTGGCAGTGCGAGCCATATGTGGTCTCGTCTTGGCAACATTTTACATGTTTTTGGTGGGTTTTCAAATCTTTTTGAAAGTTGCTTATGAAATAAAATAATATTTTTTTGGGGGGTTCTTTACTAAAAATCCTGAAATATGTATTTTATTATTTATAACAAAGAGTCTCTATATCAATTTTCAGAACTCTAGCATCAAAATTTGCGGAATTCTCGTACAAACTTCCATCCCCTAGTTTAGGGGGTTGGAGGGTAAAAGTTCCAAGTTTTAGATTTTTTTTGTTATTTGTGTACTATTACTAGCTTAAATACCAAAATTTCAGCTTTATAGGACTTCAGGAAGAACCTTAAGAATATGGATGATCATCAGTGAGTCAGTGACGAAATCGGGGTATTTTAGATATCAATAAAATCTAAAGTATAAGAGCTATGCAATTGAAACGTTATACGTTTAATAAATCAACTACTGATATCATATCCCGAAATTTTTGTTTATCTGGTATAATCCAAACCCAAAGAATACGACGAAGTGCTTCGTGAAAAGGTAGGTAGTGCCCTTGCGCTTCGCTTGGCTCGTCTTGGCGGGGCACTCCCGTGCCCCCAGATTATACTAATTAAATAAAAAGTTTAATGTGGATTGAGAAGTCTTCTATTCTACTTATTTTGGCCATCCACGCCGATTACGCCGATGACGCCGCCGCCGCCGACAATTTAAACGCTAGACGCCGCCGCCGGTCAAATGACCATCGGCGCACATGTCTGTAGCTACCGCGGTTCTTGAGATACAGCCAGCCTGGTGACAGACAGACGGACGGACGGACGGACGGACAGACAGCGTAGTCTTAGTAATAGGGTTCCGTTTTTACCCTTTGGGTACGGAACCCTAAAAATGGTATAAATAAATTTAAACTTAAATAAATTTATTAAACTTGGCACAAATACTAAGTAAATTATAAAGATTGATTGGGGTGTCAAAGTTTGTATGGAAGAATTTTAACGCGCAGTTCAATAAACTCGAAACTCAGTATGTATATTTAAGACTAAAATAAATAATAAAGTGTAAGAGGGTTTTTTGAAAATCTAGCCCTAACGGGGTGAAGAGGGGTAGTCAATTTCACAGGCGAGAACTTTATTGCGTAGCTTGATTAACTGGAAAATTATATAAATAATTTCTGAGTCAAGCTAAGGAAACATCCAAAAGTGTTTTCATAATTTCACCCCTATGGGGATAAAAAGAGAAGATACAGTTTATATGAAAATCTTATTCATTTTGGGATTAAACTTTAAACTTGACACGAATACTTACCTAAGAATTTTAAGGCGCGCCGCGGTCCGATTAACTTGAAACTCGGTATTAATATTTTATAAGTTTTTGGGTCTTTGTAAAATCGACTCCTGTTGAAGCAAAAAGGGGATTTTTTTTTAGGGGAGCATTTTACTGCGTGGCTTGATTAACTCAAAAATTGGTATATATAATCTTTGATTCAAATTATGGAAACATCAAAATCGATTTTAATATTTTTTGAATTCTACCCCTGTGGGGGGTGAAAAGGCGGGATACAGTTAATATGAAAAATCTTATTCCTTTGGTTAAGAAACTTGAAACTTGGCAACATTGCCTCAGTAAATAATAAACATTGTCACTTTTAGAATTCAAAAAACCCCAGACAGAGCATTTAGGGGGTGACAGAGTTAATAGGTAAGAAAAAAAATTAACCCGCTGTCGGATTAACTCGGAACTCGCGGTACTAATACTTAAAATAAAAAAGTATGTGTTTTAAGGTTTTTCAAACTTTTTGCTTCCGTTAACTCGAAAATGGGTATATTATATAATAATCTTTAAGTCATACAATGAAAAGGAACCTAACGCTTTTTTAAAAACAAGCTCTGTTGTGGTGAAACGGGTGGACAGTTTATTTAAAAAATCTTAGTTAAATTGGCCCGAATACTCATTTCTCTAAATAAAGCAATACGCAAAGTGCTAGTTAATGATAAATGGAACTTGGAACAGCATTTTAATTGAATCTTCTTCTTTCTAGCCGTCCCTTCCAATCCCGAGAGGATTGTCGACGGCGGTTCGGTCACCACTATTGATCGGCACCCTACCATTGCCGCAATCCTGTACTCACAATTGAATTGGAGCGTATACTGGCTGGCGTGTAGTGGTACCATCCTCAACAACAGGTCCATCCTCACCGCTGCTCACTGCACCATGTAAGTATTTTTTAATGACAATAGCAATTTGCTTAAAGTCTTTTATGAGGACAGGTTTAACTATCATTTCAATTTTTTACAGTGGTGAAGTAGCTGCTAGATGGCGTATCCGTGTCGGCTCCACTTTGGCTAACAGCGGTGGTGTTGTCCATAACGTGAACCAGATCATCTACCACCCACAATACGACAGCAACACTTCCAACAATGACATCTGTATTTTACATTCCGCTTCCGCCTTCTCTTTCAACAACAATGTCCGCGCCGCTTCCATCGCTGGCGCCAACTACCACCTCGCTGACAACCAAGCCGTCTGGGCTGCAGGATGGGGCACAATTCACGTAAGTTTATTTATTGTTCCTCCCGTGTTTATAAAACGTCAATATTTCTTATTTTGTTTGATCGGAGATTAATATTTGCATATGTCCATTTTGCAGTCTGGTGGTGGCTTCGTGTCTGAGCAGCTCCATCACGTCGAGCTTAGGAGTATCAACCAGAACACTTGCAGAAACAACTATGCTGTCCGTGGTATCTCTATCACCGACAACATGTTGTGCTCCGGCTCGTCCGGCGGTGGTCGCGCCCAGTGCCACGGTGACTTCGGCGGTCCTCTTTACCACAACGGTATCGTTGTTGGTGTCTACTCTTTCGGTCTTAGCTGCGCTCAGGCTGACTTCCCTGGTGTCAATGCTCGTGTTTCTCGCTACACCGCTTGGATCCAAAACAACGCATGAGAAGCGACTTAGTGGCAGTGTGCTTAGGGTTACGTTTTTTTTAATAAATAAACTGTAAATCCACGCAATGTTTTAGTTTTCTTTACTTTCACAATACTTTAAAACTTCAGTTTAGATTTAGAAAACTAAATCAGATTCATCATTTACTATTATTCAATGTTTTGATTAGGAACACAAATATTATTATAGTCTAAGATTTTGACCAGACAATAATAATATTATAGTGTTAGTAAAAGGGAAATTATAAGTGCAGCAACAAAAGTTTTCTTTAGCACCTGCAACATGACGTGTTTTTTTGTTTGTAGGCAATGAGTTAATAGAACAGCTTCTATTATATTAAGTCATCATCTTTACTATTCCATCAGAATATTAAAAAAACAGCGTCAATTTACGAATATAAATTAATATGAGTCAGAGCTACTGATAAATATATTTACTTCTTAATTGATAACTCAGAGAATAATGATGTTAGCAATGATTCAAGATCTGTCTGCTGATAAAATCAAACTCGAGCCTCAAAATTAGCCATGAAACTTTTTTATTCAACAACTAAATTGAATGAATCATATTCTGTATCTTATTAGCAGTAGGTATAAAATTCAAGTGATCAATTACCGGTTATTCCTGTTGTCCACCATTAGGAGTGGTTTGAATAGGTCGAATCTGTTCCAAAACCGAATCGGGGAACCCCGTACTTTTTTTTTTCCGGATGGGAAATCATCAAATGACCCCTCCCGCTCTGGGTAGAGCGGAAGGGAGTGTCAGACTCTTACTGACTAAAACCCATCCATGTTCCTTCCTTAGCCCTTTATATTCCGGGCCAGCGTTAACCCTTTCGGACAATCCCGCTGACCCGGCAGGCTTTTAACGAAGTCGGGAGGTGGCAGATGGTTCTGTTACCACAATATGCTTCTCACCTTTGGGGGTTTGTCCTGAATAGCCTGCTACTTTAACTTTACAATACTTCGATTAGAGCTATTCTTAGAGTTCAGATGCGAAAAGTGTATGGTGATATTTATCTCGTATTTTCCATCTTTTACATAGCTGGTTACTAGCAACAAAATTATCATCTTACGAAAAAGCTCGATTTAAAACCCAGTTAAATAGTCTTAACTGGCCAATGTATACGAGCCAAGTGTTTCCTAATAGACCAAGCCATAACTTACAATCAATTCACTGGTATTTTATCTCCGATTTTAACACTGTGTGATCCTTATTTTTTGGAACTATGAGGTTGCTGTCATAGGTAAAATGTAAATGGTCTGAAGGCGGTCTTGTCTTTTTTTCTGATAAACAACAATTCGAAGTTATGTTATCCAACTTATTTTATTATGGGTGTTAATAGTTAAGGCAGATTTTTTTTAATGTCATTCTCGTCTTCAAAAATATTTAGTTGACTAATGAATATCAGCGACGAACTATTAGCGTCTGATAAAATGGTTTTCAAGCGACCATAATATATTGTACAACAAGCGCAACTAAATTTGTGATATGTCTACGATTTGCCAGCTTCGTGTATCAAGTGCATCTATAAAACCATTTCAACGTACCTACTCTAATTTCATATAGTCACCTATATTTTTATACGTTAGCATAGGTAATTGATGAGTGAATCTACTATAACTGAACATAAAATGAAGTACCTTATTATTGTCATCAAATAATGGTCAATGAAACCAAGCTCTAATTTCATGTAGTCACCTATCTATTTATTGTAACCTAACCTCAAAACACTTTAAAGTTGCTTCTGCATCATCTCCGGCGCTGCGGGAAGTGCAACCCCTCCACCCTTACGTAACAAAGGATAGGCACCCATACTCGCCTCCGGCGACCAGCCTCGGCCGCTACGGCTTGCACGGGTGACTATACTTTATTACAGCGGGCGGGGGTTGCTGTCCCTTCGCGCCTCAGCTCCGGTTTTTCTAAACATTCTAGGGGTAGCAGCCAAAAGACTACGTGAAATCGGGGGTTGCCCGATTCGTTTGGAACAGATTCGACCTATTCAAACCACTCCTAGTAGTGGACAACGAGAATAATTTTTAAAAGTTGTTTTGCTGTCCCCCAGTGGTGGCCAAACAACTGGTGGACAATGGGAATAACCGGTAATTGATCACTTGAATTTTATACCTACTGCTAATTTTCATGAAAAAAGAATATGATTAATTCAATTTAGTTGTTGAATAAAAAAGTTTTATGGCTAATTTTGAGGCTCGAATTTGATTTTATTAGCAGACAGATCTTGATCTTGACGCTGGTTTTTCTGATATTCTGATGGAATAGTAAAGATGATGAATTAATATAATAGAAGCTGTTCTATTAACTCATTGCCTACATACAAAAAAAGACGTCATGTTGCAGGTGCTAAAGAAAACTTTTGTTGCTGCACTTATAATTTCCCTTTTACTATCACTATAATATTTTTGTCTGGTCAAAATCATAGACTTTAATAATATTAGTGTTCCAAATCAAAACATTGAATAATAGTAAATGATGAATCTGATTTAGTTTTCTAAATCTAAACTGAAGTTTTAAAGTATTGTGAAAGTAAAGAAAACTAAAACATTGCGTGGATTTACAGTTTATTTATTTAAAAAAACAACCCTAAGCACACTGCCACTAAGTCGCTTCTCATGCGTTGTTTTGGATCCAAGCGGTGTAGCGGGAAACACGAGCATTGACACCAGGGAAGTCAGCCTGAGCGCAGCTAAGACCGAAAGAGTAGACACCAACAACGATACCGTTGTGGTAAAGAGGACCGCCGAAGTCACCGTGGCACTGGGCGCGACCACCGCCGGACGAGGCGGAGCACAACATGTTGTCGGTGATAGAGATACCACGGACAGCATAGTTGTTTCTGCAAGTGTTCTGGTTGATACTCCTAAGCTCGACGTTATGGAGCTGCTCAGAGACGAAGCCACCACCAGACTGCAAAATGGACATATGCAAATATTAATCTCCGATCAAACAAAATAAGAAATATTGACGTTTTATAAACACGGGAGGAACAATAAATAAACTTACGTGAATTGTGCCCCATCCTGCAGCCCAGACGGCTTGGTTGTCAGCGAGGTGGTAGTTGGCGCCAGCGATGGAAGCGGCGCGGACATTGTTGTTGAAAGAGAAGGCGGAAGCGGAATGTAAAATACAGATGTCATTGTTGGAAGTGTTGCTGTCGTATTGTGGGTGGTAGATGATCTGGTTCACGTTATGGACAACACCACCGCTGTTAGCCAAAGTGGAGCCGACACGGATACGCCATCTAGCAGCTACTTCACCACTGTAAAAAATTGAAATGATAGTTAAACCTGTCCTCATAAAAGACTTTAAGCAAATTGCTATTGTCATTAAAAAATACTTACATGGTGCAGTGAGCAGCGGTGAGGATGGACCTGTTGTTGAGGATGGTACCACTACACGCCAGCCAGTATACGCTCCAATTCAATTGTGAGTACAGGATTGCGGCAATGGTAGGGTGCCGATCAATAGTGGTGACCGAACCGCCGTCGACAATCCTCTCGGGATTGGAAGGGACGGCTAGAAAGAAGAAGATTCAATTAAAATGCGGTTCCAAGTTCCATTTATCATTAACTAGCACTTTGCGTATTGCTTTATTTAGAGAAATGAGTATTCGGGCCAATTTAACTAAGATTTTTTAAATAAACTGTCCACCCGTTTCACCACAACAGAGCTTGTTTTTAAAAAAGCGTTTGTTACTTAACGGAAGCAAAAAGTTTGAAAAACCCTAAAACACATACTTTTTTAATTTTAAGTATTAGTACCGCGAGTTCCGAGTTAATCCGACAGCGGGTTAATTTTTTTCTTACCTATTAACTCTGTCACCCCCTAAATGCTCTGTCTGGGGTTTTTTGAAAACTAAAAGTGACAATGTTTATTATGTTTATTTACTGAGACAATGTTGCCAAGTTTCAAGCTTCTTAACCAAAGGAATAAGATTTTTCATATTTACTGTATTCCGCCTTTTCACCCCCCACAGGGGTAGAATTCTAAAATTATTAAAATCGATTTTGATGTTTCCATGATTTGAATCAAAGATTATTTATACCAATTTTTGAGTTAATCAAGCCACGCAGTAAAACGTTCCCCTAAAAAAAAATCCTCCAGTCGATTTTAGAAAGAGCCAAAAACTTATAAAATATTAATACTGAGTTTCAAGTTAATCGGACCGCGGCGCGCCTTAAAATTCTTAGGTAAGTATTCGTGTCAAGTTTAAAGTTTATTAACCAAATGAATAAGATTTTCATATAAATTGTATCTTCTCTTTTTATCCCCATAGGGGTGAAATTAAGAAACAGTTTTGGTTGTTTCCTTACCTTGACTCAAAAATTATTTATATAATTTTCAAGTTAATCAAGCTATGCAATAAAGTTCTCGCCTGTGAAATTGACTACCCCTCTTCACCCCGTTAGGGCTAGATTTTCAAAAAACCCTGTTATACTTTATTATTTATTTAAGTCTTAAGTATACATACTGAGTTTCGAGTTTATTAAACTGCGCGATAAAATTCTTCCATACAAACTTTGACACCCCAATCTCCCTTTGGGTAGTTTAGAAAAACATAAAATGAAAATCTTTATAATTTACTTAGTATTTATGCCAAGTTTAATCATTTTATTTATATTTAGAGAAAATTTAACTATTTACACATGATACTAAATTAAATGACTAACTAATTTACTATACAAATGAATACAAAAACAAAGGACACTTGCTGTCATCCGGGAACATGCCCAGAAGACTGGCAGCATTGCCACGTTGAATGGAAATGCTAATTCTTTGGCAAAAGAACGACCCAGCCCTCTGGTCACGTGAAGTGTCGACCAGCCGGCGAGAAAGTTTAAAGTTTTTTCCAAGTTTTAAGTTTAAACTTGTTTATACCATTTTTTTATTTAATCAAGCCACGCACTATAATCCTCCCCTTAAAAATCGAAATACCACTTTTTATCCTGTCAAGGGTCTATTTTCAATAAACTCATTATGACACATTATACTTATTATTGTTTCTTTTTTTTCAAAGTATTAGTACTGAGTTTCGAGGTAATCGGACCGCGCGTTAAAATTCTTCCACTGAAACTTTAACACCACTAAACGTTTGATGGGCAGTTTTGAAAAAGTAATAATAATAAACTGTATTACTTACTTAGGCAAGTTTTCTTGCCAAGTTTATTAAATAAATCAATAACAATTATAAACTGTATCCCCCGCTTTTCACCTCCACAGAAGTCGAATTTTGAAAAATCGTTAAAGGTGTTTTCAGAACTTGACTCAAAAATTATTTAAACCAATTTTCGAATTAATCATGCCACGCAGTAAAATTCACAAAAAAATTGACTACCCCTTTTAACCCCGTCAGGGGTAGATTTTAGAAAAAACCCTGATACACGATATTCTTTATTTTTAGTCTTAAGTATAAATACTGAGTTTCGAGTTAATCGGACTGCGTGTTAAAATTCTTCCATAAAAATTTTGACACCCCCCAGTCCTTCTTTAGAGGGTAGTTTAGAAAAAACAAAAAATGACAAACTTCATAATTTACGTAGATAAGTATTCGTGGCAAGTTTCAAGTTTATTAACTCAAGGAATATGATTTTTCATACAAACAAAATCCCCCTTTTCACCCCCCTTAAAGGTTAAATTTCCAAAAACCCCATCTTAGTACTCCCCTACGTTATAAAAGGAAGACGTGTGCAAAATTTCACATTCCTAGTCCCATTAGTTTCGGCTGTGCGTTGATATGTCAGTCAGTCAGTCAGTTTCTCCTTATTTCTTTAGGGTTATATTATTTAAAGATGAATTGTTTCAACAAAAAATAAATACAAATATTAAAACAGGGAATGCTTACATAAAATACACCAGAAAGTGATAAAAGATTCTGATGGCTGTTTGGCAAAAAAATAAAAACAAGATTTCACAAGAACATACCTGCGACGGCCGCGAAGCAAATTGCTAGCAGAGCAAGGATACGCATACTGTCAGTTACTCGACGAGTGATTGTAAGTCGTTGCATGTGAAGGGTATTTATATCAATGCTGATTGATAATATTATAACGTCATCATCTGCTTAGCCTTTTTCCAACTATGTTGGAGTCGACTTCCGGTCTAACCGGATGCAGCTGAATACCAGTGTTAATACGATAACGTGAAAAGATTACCCCTAAAATTAAGATTAGATAGCCCCTTAAAATAAGATAAATTGATAATAATATAACACTAAAGCCATTTAATCTTTTCACGTTATATTATTATCAATCAGCATTGATATAAATACCCTTCACATGCAACGACTTACAATCACTCGTCGAGTAACTGACAGTATGCGTATCCTTGCTCTGCTAGCCCTTTGCTTCGCGGCCGTCGCAGGTATGTTCTTGTGAAATCTTGTTTTCATTTTTTTGTCAGACAGCCACCAGAATCTTTTATCACCTTCCGGTATATTTTATGTAAACATTCCATGTTTTATTATTTGTATTTATTTTTTTGTTAAAAAATTTATCTTTAAGAGCGTTTAAAAGTTGGTAGAGAACATTTCCGAAATGTCTTGTTTACAAAAAGATAACTGGAAATCTCTGTTTCTATGGAAAATTTAAAATCGGTCTAATTTGGCTGTAACACTATTTTTCGAAAATGTTCTCTATTGACTTTTTAGACCTCTGTATCCTGCTTATGCATATGAAGTTTCATTAAAATCGGTTCATTCATTTCGAAAAATAAGGGCTTGAAAGTTTGTATGAAATGCCGTACGGCGTAAACGCTCTTAAATAATATAATCCTAAAGATATAAGGAGAAACTGACTGACTGACATATCAACACACAGCCGAAATTAACGGGACTAGGATTGTGAAATTTTGCACACAACTTCCTTTTATAATGTTGGGGAGTACTAAGATGGGGTTTTTGGAAATTTAACCTTTAAGGGCGGTGAAAAGGGGGATTTTGTTTGTACGAAAAATCTTATTTCTTGAGTTAATAATCTTGAAACTTGCCACGAATACTTATCTAAGTAAATTATGAAGTTTGTAATTTTTTGTTTTGTCTAAACTACCCCCTAAAGGGGGACTGGGGGGTGTCAAAATTTGAATGGAATAATTTTAACACGCAATCCGATTAACTCGAAACTCAGTATTTATACTTAAGACCAAAAATAAAAAATGTCGTGTATCAGGGTTTTTTCTAAAATCTATCCCTGACGGGGTTAAAAGGGGTAGTTAATTTTTCAGGGGGAATTTTACTGCGTGGCATGATTAATTCGAAAATTGGTTTAAATAATTTTGAGTCAAATTATGAACACACCTTTTTCGATTTTTCAAAATTCCATTTCTGTGGGGCTGAAAAGCGGGGGAATACAGTTTATAATTCTTATTCATATATTTAATAAACTTGGCAAGAATACTTGCCTAAGTAAGTAATACAGTTTATTATTATTACTTTTTCAAAACTATCCCTCAAACGTTTAGTGGTGTTAAAGTTTCAGTGGAAGAATTTTAACGCGCGGTCCGATTACCTCGAAACTCGGTATTAATACTTGGACAGAAAAGAAACAATAATGAGTATAAGTAGTCTATCGAAAATAGACCCCTGACAGGGTAAAAAGTGGTATTTCGATTTTAAGGGGAGGATTATAGTGCGTGGCTTGATTAAATAAAAAAACTGGCAAAGTGCGAGTCGGACTTGCACACGAAGGGTTCCGTACCACAAGGCAAAAACGCCGAAAAAAACACGTCTGTTGTATGGGAGCTCCCCTTAAATATTTATTTTATTTTGTTTTTAGTATTTGTTGTTATAACGGCAACAGAAATAAATAATTTGTGAAAATTTCAACTGTCCAGCTACCGCGGTTCTTGAGATACAGCCTGGTGACAGACAGACGGACGGACGGACGGACGGACAGACAGCGAAGTCTTAGTAATAGGGTTCCGTTTTTACCCTTTGGGTACGGAACCCTAAAAATTGTATAAATAAATTTAAAATTAAAACTTGAAAAAAAAAACTTTAAACTTTCTCGCCGGCTGGTCGACACTTCACGTGACCAGAGGGCTGGGTCTTTCTTTGGCCAAAGAATTAGCATTTCCATTAAACGTGGCAATGCTGCCAGTCTTCTGGGCATGTTTCCGGATGACAGCAAGTGTCCTTTGTTTTTGTATTTATTTGTATAGTAAGTTAGTTAGTCATTTAATTTAGTATCTAGTGCAAATAATTAGTAAAATTTTCTCTAAGTATAAATAAATTTATTAAACTTGGCACAAATACTTAGTAAATTATAAAGATTTTCATTTTATGTTTTTCTAAACTACCCAAAGGGAGATTGGGGTGTCAAAGTTTGTATGGAAGAATTTTAACGCGCAGTTCAATAAACTCGAAACTCAGTATGTATACTTAAGACTTAAATAAATAATAAAGTATAACAGGGTTTTTTGAAAATCTAGCCCTAACGGGGTGAAGAGGGGTAGTCAATTTCACAGGCGAGAACTTTATTGCATAGCTTGATTAACTGGAAAATTATATAAATAATTTTTGAGTCAAGGTAAGGAAACAACCAAAACTGTTTTCATAATTTCTCCCCTATGGGGATAAAAAGAGAAGATACAGTTTATATGAAAATCTTATTCATTTTGGTATTAAACTTTAAACTTGACACGAATACTTACCTAAGAATTTTAAGGCGCGCCGCGGTCCGATTAACTTGAAACTCAGTATTAATATTTTATAAGTTTTTGGCTCTTTCTAAAATCGACTGGAAGATTTTTTTTTAGGGGAGCGTTTTACTGCGTGGCTTGATTAACTCAAAAATTGGTATAAATAATCTTTGATTCAAATCATGGAAACATCAAAATCGATTTTAATATTTTTAGAATTCTACCCCTGTGGGGGGTGAAAAGGCGGAATACAGTAAATATGAAAAATCTTATTCCTTTGGTTAAGAAGCTTGAAACTTGGCAACATTGTCTCAGTAAATAAACATAATAAACATTGTCACTTTTAGTTTTCAAAAAACCCCAGACAGAGCATTTAGGGGGTGACAGAGTTAATAGGTAAGAAAAAAATTAACCCGCTGTCGGATTAACTCGGAACTCGCGGTACTAATAATAAAAATTAAAAAAGTATGTGTTTTAGGGTTTTTCAAACTTTTTGCTTCCGTTAAGTAACAAACGCTTTTTTAAAAACAAACTCTGTTGTGGTGAAACGGGTGGACAGTTTATTTAAAAAATCTTAGTTAAATTGGCCCGAATACTCATTTCTCTAAATAAAGCAATACGCAAAGTGCTAGTTAATGATAAATGGAACTTGGAACCGCATTTTAATTGAATCTTCTTCTTTCTAGCCGTCCCTTCCAATCCCGAGAGGATTGTCGACGGCGGTTCGGTCACCACTATTGATCGGCACCCCACCATTGCCGCAATCCTGTACTCACAATTGAATTGGAGCGTATACTGGCTGGCGTGTAGTGGTACCATCCTCAACAACAGGTCCATCCTCACCGCTGCTCACTGCACCATGTAAGTATTTTTTAATGACAATAGCAATTTCCTTAAAGTCTTTTATGAGGACAGGTTTAACTATCATTTCAATTTTTTACAGTGGTGAAGTAGCTGCTAGATGGCGTATCCGTGTCGGCTCCACTTTGGCTAACAGCGGTGGTGTTGTCCATAACGTGAACCAGATCATCTACCACCCACAATACAACAGCAACACTTCCAACAATGACATCTGCATTTTACATTCCGCTTCCGCCTTCTCTTTCAACCACAATGTCCGCGCCGCTTCCATCGCTGGCGCCAACTACCACCTCGCTGACAACCAAGCCGTCTGGGCTGCAGGATGGGGCACAATTCACGTAAGTTTATTTATTGTTCCTCCCGTGTTTATAAAACGTCAATATTTCTTATTTTGTTTGATCGGAGATTAATATTTGCATATGTCCATTTTGCAGTCTGGTGGTGGCTTCGTCTCTGAGCAGCTCCATCACGTCGAGCTTAGGAGTATCAACCAGAACACTTGCAGAAACAACTATGCTGTCCGTGGTATCTCTATCACCGACAACATGTTGTGCTCCGGCTCGTCCGGCGGTGGTCGCGCCCAGTGCCACGGTGACTTCGGCGGTCCTCTTTACCACAACGGTATCGTTGTTGGTGTCTACTCTTTCGGTCTTAGCTGCGCTCAGGCTGACTTCCCTGGTGTCAATGCTCGTGTTTCCCGCTACACCTCTTGGATTCAAAACAACGCATGAGAAGCGACTTAGTGGCAGTGTGCTTAGGGTTGTTTTTTTAAATAAATAAACTGTAAATCCACGCAATGTTTTGTTTTCTTTACTTTCACAATACTTTAAAACTTCAGTTTAGATTTAGAAAACTAAATCAGATTCATCATTTACTATTATTCAATGTTTTGATTAGGAACACAAATATTATAGTCTATGATTTTGACCACACAATAATATTATAGTGATAGTAAAAGGGAAATTATAAGTGCAGAAACAAAAGTTTTCTTTAGCACCTGCAACATGACGTGTTTTTTGTGTGTAGGCAATGAGTTAATAGAACAGCTTCTATTATATTAATTCATCATCTTTACTATTCCATCAGAATATCAAAAAAAACAGCGTCAATTTACGAACAGAAATTAATATGACTCAGAGCTACCGATAAATATATTTACTTCTTAATTGTTAACTCAGAGAATAATGTTGTAAGTAATTATTCAAGATCTGTCTGCTAATAAAATCAAATTCGAGTCTCAAAATTAGCCATAAAACTTTTTTATTCAACAACTAAATTTAATGAATCATATTCTGTATCATATTAGCAGTAGGTATAAAATTCAAGTGATCAATTACCGGTTATTCCCGTTGTCCACCATTAGGAGTGGTTTGAATAGGTCGAATCTGTTCCAAAACCGAATCGGGGAACCCCGTACTTTTTTTTTTTCCGGATGGGAATTCATCAAATGACCCCTCCCGCTCTGGGTGGAGCGGAAGGGAGTGTCAGACTCTCAGAAAACCCACCCATGTTCCTTCCTTAGCCCTTTATCTTCCGGGCCAGCGGTAACCCTTTCGGACAATCCCGCTGACCCTATGCTTCGGCCCTATGGGGCCCCTCCTCGATGCTGACATCTCTTTGAGGCGCGCGTGGAACACGTACGCGCCGTCCGGCACGGGGCTGGTCCTGATCGGACGGTGAGCTACCCATTACTCTCCGCATCAGAGGGCACTATGGCCGCTTTGTATGTCGCTGCACCAGGTTTAAATACCTTACAGTAATCATAACCAGTACATATACTTACATAGTGCAGTAAGCAGCCGTAAGAACGGCTCTATTGTTGAGTATGGTACCACCACACGATTGCATTATAGTTGATCAGATTATTGGAGTAGAGGCAAGCGGCTATATTAGGATACTGATGAATCGCGGTGACCGAACCACCCACTATCCTCTGGGGATTAGCTGGGACCGCTAGAAAAAGCAAACTTATTAAAAACCTTTAAATGATAGAACAATGAAGATGGCAATAACACAATAATAAAATTAGATTCTTGAGCTTCGAAATCTATAGACACTGGTTTTGTTTTAGGTGATGAAACTAAATACAGATTTATTTATAAATGGTAATTTTTTTGTAATGAAAACTGTTAAATCCCATAAACTCGGGCGCACTGTCAAATTCAGTTTAAGTCTACTAACCTGCCACAGCCGTGACGCAAAGGGCCAACAGAGTGTGCGGAAATTAGCGTGAAAAAAACATCAGGAACATGTAACGTGTATGAGTTTTTAACCCCCGACGCAAAAACGACGGGGTGTTATAAGTTTGACGTGTCTGTGTGTGTGTGTGGGGGGGGGGGCGTGGGGGGGGTGTGTGTCACACACACACACACCCCCCCCACACCCCCCCACACCCCCCCCCCTGTGTCTGTCTGTGGCATCGTAGCTCCCGAACGGATGAACCGATTTTGATTTTCTTTTTTTTGTTTGAAAGGTGAATTGGTCGGGAGTGTTCTTAGCTATGTTTGATGAAAATCGGTCCAAGATGGCCGCCGCCACAAAATGGCGGATTACAATTTTTTTCACAACACCCTCAATATGGGTATCAAATGAAAGGGCTTGACTAATAGCTATACACTATGATAAATTTCAAATCCAAGATGGCCGCCACCAAAAAATGGCAAAAAACATTTTTTTTTTCACAACTCCCTCAATATGTATATTGTATATCAAATGAAAGGGCTTGATTAGTAGAATACTATACACTATGATAAATTTTAAATCCAAGATGGCCGCCACCACAAAATGGCGAATTTTTTTCGCGAACTCCTTCAATATAATGTATCAAATAAAAGGGCTTGACAAGTAGAATAATGTTCACTTTATTGAAAGGAATATTAATTACTAACGAAATGAAAACTAAAAACTTGAAAATTTTTTTTTTGTCTGATCAATGCCCTAGATTGATGAAGAAAGTGGAGTTATGACTGGTGTAAGCCGAGTATGGGTTTTGATTTTGCCGTAGTAAGCAGAGTATGGGTTTTGGTTTTGCTAATCTTTGACTAGCTGTGTGACTAAACTGTTGAATACGAGTATATACCCATGAAATTGCCAATTTTTGATAGCATGACATTTTGTTTTTCAAAATCAGTTGTTCATTTGTTTTCCCACCGTTCGATCTCTTTTTGATATCGCTGTTTCTGTAACCATGGTAAAATCGAAATTGTGCGCTATTTTCGAAAACGAGTCCCGTCGTAGCACCAACGGAGCACAGACAGCCCGCATGGACATGGTATCACATGTGAACGCACGATCCGTTTTTGGCTTGATCGCTTCCGTTCTGGAAATTTTGATCTCAACAATGAGCCCCGTGGCCGACCGGAGACGAAAGTCGATAACGATTAATTGAAAGCTATAGTGGAAGCAGATTCATCTCAAAGTACGTTGAAATTTGCAGCAGCCTTCAACATATGTGATAAATCGACACTGATTTATTTGTCACATGAGAAAGATAAAAAAAGCAAAATAATCAAAAAAATAAGGAATCCCTACAAAAAGCATGAAATAAAAAAATAAATTAAAAATTTAAAAACCCCCGACACAAAATAATAAAAAATTAAATAAAAAAATTAAGGTATCCCTATCCCTACAAAAAGCATGAAATAAAATTTTATTTAAATAGAAATTCATATGGAAGTCGGGGGACCTCTTAGAATAGAAGGTGTTGTTCCACAGAACGGTCCCCCGACTGCTCCATGTGCATGCACTCACCTGCATCATTAATACTGGGAACATAAACGCAGGCACCATATGCGCGCTCAGACGCATCAGTAAATATATGAAGTTCCAACTCCTTGTATGAATGACACACAACAATTCGAGGAATTCGAACTTCATTTAACAGAGGCAGAGTTGTAATAATGGTCTGCCATTGCAATTTAATTTCAGGGGTCAATAGATCATCCCATGATAATTTATTCAGCCACATTCTCTGTAGTAACATTTTCATTCTGATTACAAATGGTGACAACAGCCCCAAAGGATCGAAGATCTTTGCAATCGCAGAAAGTAAATCACGTTTAGTGTTACTATTGCAGGGTAAAGTTGAGCCTATGGAAAATACTAGTTCATCTGAACTTGCATTGCAGTGGTATGGGCCGCGACTTACGAGTTGTAGGTCGTAGGTTCAAACCCAGACAGGCGCTTTACTTTGTGTAAATTATTTCATCACCAATCCTCTCAAAACGGTGAAGGAAAACATAGTGAAGAAACCGGCATGTCCTAGAACCAAAAATTCAAAGACATGTGACATCTACCAACCCGCACTGGGCCCGCGTGGTGGATTACGGCCCACTCCCTCTCACAGAGAGGAGGCCTGTGTTCCAGCAGTGGGAACATTATAGGCTGATTATGATCTGAACTTGCATACCAACCTAGTCCGAGCAACTTGTCAAGCTCACTAGAACCTATATTGAAGTCAAGCGAAGATTGAGCAACTTCAGACAATAATTGAGGTTCGTTTGATTTCCACTTACGCAATGGCATGCCAGCCGATGAAAGTATATTTGTGACTTCCTGACGAATAAATCTAACCTCATCTAAATCATCACCGCCAGACAGGAGGTCATTCATTAGTATAGAAATCGTGCTTTATGACCTCAGCAACCTTCTGATTCTTACAATCGAGCCCTAATTGATGAAGGCATCGAAAAGCTAAAAATGGCGCACTAGCCGTATCATAGGTGACGGTGTTTAATTTATAAATTTTAACGGGGTCAGATGCCTTACCTCGCCATAATATCTGTTGCAGATGTCTGTCAGACGGATGGACGACTATTTGTCTGTACATCAACGATTGATCAGTATCCTACTATAGCCGCTTGCCTCTACTGTAATAATCTGATCAACTATGGGCAATCGTGTGGTGGTACCATCCTCAACAATAGAGCCGTTCTTACGGCTGCTTACTGCACTATGTAAGTATATGTACTGGTTATGATTATTGTAAGGTATTTAAAATTGATGGAGCGACATACAAAGCTGCCATAATGCCTTCTGATTAAAAAAACTCGGTAACTCAACATTGCATACGTATAAAGCATAATCAGCCTAAAACGTTCCTACTGCTGAGATATGGGCCCCCTGTCTCTGAGAGGGAGTGGTCTGTAATCGACCACGTGGGCCCTGTGTGGGTTGGTGGATGTCATATATGTCTACAACTTTGGTTCTAAGATATGCCGATTTACTTACAATGTCTGCCTTCACCGTTTTGAGAGCAATGGTGATGAAATAATTCATATTCACATACCACACTGCCAGTCAGTAACCTCGTTGAACTAATCAATTAATATTCGCTAATTCACCATTAACTTCTTGATCTTCTTATAGTAATAGCTGATCCATGCTATTTAATCAATCAAGCTCGTAATCGACCAATATGTGCGGAAATTAGCGCGATTTAAATAAAAAAAAACAGCAGGAACATGTAACGTGTATGAGTTTTTAATAATTGTGGTAAGAATGAAACATGAATAATAATGTGCTTAAAGCACATAACAAAAACATAATAGTTTATAAAGGACGGAACACTTAAAGCTAAGACCAATTGCCTAGGCGCTCCAACACAGAGCAATCACACGCATTTTTACCGTCCTCAGAAAAGTGTGATAATGCCAAATAGCTATGGCTTTTATACCAATTTAAAAATGATAGAATTGATAATCTAGTAAAGACTATAAAGGATTAATCAAATCAATGATAACCCTTTTTGTGTTGCCGTGTTGGATTAACGATTGTTAGCTATTAATAGGTAAAGGTAAATTATATTACTAATACATTTTTATTTTGTATTGTATCGCCGTCTGCATAATTTTCTCCTAAGTTGAATTCGGTTGAGAGTCTACCAGAAGCCTGAGTAATTAGATTTTCAACACACTTGCTCGTAAAGTGGCTCTTATTGAACCGCTTTTAGATCCATAATGCAGTGTATTAAAACGCGTGCCTTTTCTTTATGTTAATCCACTAGTGCGTTATCGCCACACATAACTATTTACTAGTCGGAGATGCGTGCTGTTTTAAAAAGAGACTTCATGCCAAAAGAAATCCGCGGGCCATATTTCACTTTTTTTTCAGTAGGTAGTCTGTATTGTCCTTGGTCATAAAATGAACTAATATTTATTTACATTAAGGTGAATGCGCAGGGACCACGGACCGCGATATTCAAATTTTTTTAGGTTTTTTGCCATATTCAGGTCAGAGTCAGGTTGAATCATGATCAAAATATGATTTGCGACTTTATATCCGGTCTATTATTGTGGACGGTCCTGTCAGTTAGTATGGTACGATCGTAGTAGAAAAAAGAAAGGTCAGGAGCATAGTACTCGCAACCGTGCCCGGCGTGATTGTAAGAAGTTGCGAGTCTGGTAGACATCAGAGGCTTTAGAATTTTGTATGGAAAAAAGTTATAGCGCCACCTGGTGGTCACTAGGAGAAACCTAATTTCCCATACAAAATTCTAACTCGCTCGCAATCGAACGTGAGTAACTCACACTAAGGCCACTGGTTATCCAGACACTGAAAAATTGCTAGAAGTAATGCAATAAGTTTATTAATGTTAAGTCAAAATTTATTTAAAAAAATAATTATTATGTATCAATGCTAGCTCTATGTTCAGTAACATAAAAGCACTCAGCGTTGTGAAGCGATGGCCTGAAACACAAGTTTGAATAAACCTACCAGGCAGGTCACTATTGAATTCAGTAGGCTTTTAACCAATTTAAATAAGTTATTCACTAGATTTATTTTAGGCATACCTAGTTTAATATTTTCCTCATAATATTAATATGTAACTTTGTGATGATGTAACTTCTATGTAATTTATACTTAAGTGAACTTAAGAATAAAAATTATTATGTTTTAACATCTCGGGATCATGGGGTCCCGGTCCTTTGGAAGGCGTACGAGGGGCCGAAGCCAACTCGCAGAGGCCCGTTAGATGTTTTCAATGAAATGACCACCAACCGACGATTATCTCTGTTCGCACTATGCAAGTGCACCCAAGGACAACCTATTATTAATATTATTAAAATTATTATTATACAAGGTGTTGATTTGCATCCTAGTTAAATTCAAGGACGTAATTATGCTGATGATTCTCGACCCAAATCAGCAATAAAATGGGTAGGTTTTTTTTAAAAAAAAAAAAAAAAAAAAAGGATCGTAGCAGGTGGCGGATTATTCAGATAGTTTATAAACGGAAAAAAAACTTAATGATTATCTCTATGAAGAATTTTATTTCGTGAGAATTTGCCTACTTTTAACGACTGACACCTAACACAACATATACAGGGTGATTGGAAGATGGGTGCAAAGCTTTAAGGCGAAGATAGTACAGACAATTTAGAACCATTTAAGCCATGGTTGTCTTAGACGAAGTCTTACTACTTTTTTTTTACCAATTTATTAAGATTTTTTTCAAAAATTCCTAAAGTTTTAACTAAACTATTTATTTATGGCCAAATTGAATGATAAACGAATTCATTTTTATTGTATTTAATTAAAGTAATGTGTAAGCAATCTAGCAAAATATGTTTTAGGCCTCTGTGTCGTTAGACATTTTTTTTACAGATATTTAAAGTTCATAACAAATTTTAAAATTCATAAATACTTTTTGTAAACCTTATTTTAAAAATAACGGAGCGTGCTTTTTTTGTTCAAACCTTTTTGAAAACATGCTTGATAATCGCTCTTTCTTTTGAGGTAACATTTACGCAGATATCTTACAAATTATTGAAATTAGAACCTAAAAACCAATTTAAGGGAGAAATTTTAAATTTTAGGCAGTCTAAATAAAACAACATTTGAATTAAATTTATTTATGTTTCATGGTCAAAATGTTGTCCGTGATTCCTAATACAAGCACGACTCCGTCTTCTCACTTCTGTTGTTGTTATTTTCAACATCATATCTCCAGCTTCATGGTTTCAAACTCTGAATTCATTCTCTCTGTCAGTTCTTCTCTCGTGTTTATTTCAACATTCGTATACACCAGCTCCTTGGCCCGGCCCCACACGAAAAAGTCCAGCAGGGTCAGATCTGGTGAGCGAGCGGGCCAAGGGATGGGTCCATCTCTGCCAATCCAGCTGTCAGGAAAGCAATTATTTAAGTGTTCCCCATGTGTTGTGTGGGTTATGAAAGTTTGTAATGCCCTCCCTAGAAAATTTGCTTTCATCCGTCCACAAGATTGATTTCAAATTCAAATTTTCTAGGGAGGGCATTACAAACTTTCATAACCTTCATGAATGAGCCGCCAAAGACAACAATCCACATTTTAAGAAGCAGGTGTCGTTTCAGAGGAAATTCTCTGTCAATGTTTGGGCTGGAGTAATTTGCAGGACGTTGATTGGGCCCCACTTCTTACCGGAGACTTTCAATGGTGAAAATGATTTGCACTTTCTACAAGTGGATTTACCAGAGCTGATAGAGGAAACCGGTGTCCCGATATTCGCAAGAGACAGTACAGTCATCTTTCAGCAAGATGGCTATCCGACGCATTGGATGTTAAATGTAAGGGAACACTTAAATAATTGTTTTCCTGACAGCTGGATTGGCAGAGATGGACTCATCCCTTGGCCCGCTCGCTCACCAGATCTGACCCTGCTGGACTTTTTCGTGTGGGGCCGGGCCAAGGAGCTGGTGTATACGAATGTTGAAATAAACACGAGAGAAGAACTAACAGAGAGAATGAATTCAGAGTTTGAAACAATGAAGCTGGAGATATGATGTTGAAAATAACAACAACAGAAGTGAGAAGACGGAGCCGTGCTTGTATTAGGAATCACGGACAACATTTTGACCATGAAACATAAATAAATTTAATTCAAATGTTGTTTTATTTAGACTGCCTAAAATTTAAAATTTCTCCCTTCAATTGGTTTTTAGGTTCTAATTTCAATAATTTGTAAGATATCTGCGTAAATGTTACCTCAAAAGAAAGAGCGATTATCAAGCATGTTTTCAAAAAGGTTTGAACAAAAAAAGCACGCTCCGTTATTTTTAAAATAAGGTTTAAAAAAAGTATTTATGAATTTTAAAATTTGTTATGAACTTTAAATATCTGTAAAAAAAATGTCTAACGACACAGAGGCCTGAAACATGTTTTGCTAGATTGCTTACACATTACTTTAATTAAATACAATAAAAATGAATTCGTTTATCATTCAATTTGGCCATAAATAAGTAGTTTAGATAAAACTTTGGGAATTTTCGAAAAAAATCTTAAGAAATTGGTAAAAAAAAAGTGGTAAGACTTCGTCTAAGACAACCATGGCTTAAATGGTTCTGAATTGCCTGTACTATCTTCGCCTTAAAGCTTTGCACCCATCTTCCAATCACCCTGTATATTTAACTAGCTGTTCCCGCGGTTTCACACGCTGCGCGGCTCCTAAGGCTCGTAGCGTCATATTATATGTATAGCCTATAGCCTTCCTCGATAAATGGACTATCCAACACAAAAATATTTTTTCAATTCGAACCAGCAGTTCCTGAGATTAGCGCGTTCAAACAAACAAACTCTTCAGCTTTATAATATGTATTAGTATAGATTACGTTACGGTGTCTTCAAGTTTAATTGTTCATGGTTACCAATTAATTTAAGCATCTACATAAACAATATACTTACCTAATGTCTATTCAAACTTGTTTCAAATTAATATTATTTCAAGTTAAACAAATATCAACTTTATGTCAATGGCTATTAAGTTGATTTCAGAGTGACTAGCACTATTAAAAAAATTATAAAAATGTTTGAAGTTGTTGCGTAAACTGAACTTTATAGTGTAGGATTTAAAGTTATTTTTCCATAAACTTATATTTGTTTACATTTTTGGCACATAAATTCCGAAAGCAGATTAGTGTTATGTCAAAATATGCTTTAACTTGATCATCATCATCCACAGCCCGGTTTCACTCACTGTTGAACATAGGTTTCTCTTTTCTATTGCCAATCTCCACGCTCCAGTGCCAGCCTCATCCACGTTTTACCCGCCATGGCAGCAATGCAAAATCTTACTTAGTTGCATTTAAGAACCAAAGAAATAAACTTTCGATAACTTAGTTTAAGATGCAACTGAGCAGTGCCAACATCCCGGCTGACCCAATAAGGGAACATTAATATGTGGTATATAATCCCGGGCAATGCGAGTGAAGTTTTACTAGAACTAAGTTCAGTAGGTACTTGTGCAAGTTCTATAACTTGGCCGGTCGCTCTGATACGCGAACGAAGAAGGGGAGGGGAGGGGGTTAGCAAAGTTTGCTACGCTACGATACGTGGTTTCGACCTGTTTGGTTTACCTATCATTGCTTAAAACTGCAGTTGGAGTTTTAAACTTTTAAGATTTAAGTAGGTTCTTGAAATGTGATTTATTATTGTTTGATTCTACTAATGTTTCGGCTGTCTATGAAAAGGTTGTGTAAACCCTACTTGTTGCACTATTTATGTGAACGATGATCTGTTAGAGCCATAGTTCTATAATTAGCTTACTTCGAGGGGTTATCGGGACAATAAGTAAGCTGCAACACACATAACTTTGATCTTAATTACCTAATCCTAATAGCCAAGAGCCTCGACCAACACCTGAAGAGGCTCTCGTCTAATAGCCAAGAGCCTCGACCAACACCTGAAGAGGCTCTCGTTGGGCAGCTGGATCTAGGGCTTGATACAGAAAACATGCTTCTGGACACGGCTCGCATTGTCAGGAGGTTCCTCTCTCTGGAGCCCTGACCACCGGTAGCTTGGACTCTGATCCCGATACCGGTGGGCAACTATTTTTTATATTTTTAAATGTTTTTATATTTTTTATATTCTAATATTTAAAAATATAATTTATATGTGTAATTTAATGAAATAAAGGATAAATAAGAAACGAAATTATAGATGATATTTATTTTTATAAATTGGTTCAGAAAACACTTTTGAAAAATAAATTATGTTAACAAAGAACTAGATGAGATGGTTTCTGAAAGAAAGTGCGACGCAAACTCAGTGGTCACAGTCTCTTTTAAGGTCCAGCCATAATCTCGGTCAGGCCATATGAGGACCATGCGGGTTAGTGTCCGAGAAGGTCTTTTGAGGAAAGAACAAACAAATTTGAGTGAACCCACCCAGTCAGTACCCGTGTTTGTGAGTAATCGTGTAGCTCAACTTGAGGAGCTCAACGACTCGTAGAACAATACCAAAGAAAGGACAAACATGGATTACCAAAGGAAGAGCGTGTGACCACCGCTTCCTGAAGGCGACTGCTTTTCAAAGAAATTAATCACCTTAATTAATAATGGGCCTCCTAATCGAACAACAAATTATTTTTCCTAAAATAAAATGTTTTTCCTCAATAAAGCCCCTCATTACCAATATAAGAGCAATTAGTCCCTTTGAACTAAAAAAAGGATACTTAATAAAGAAAATTCTAAGAAAAATTATTCCTCATCAAGCGTTGGGACGAACCTGATTCGACCTAAATTAATAAAATTATTCAGTGTTGAAAAATGGCTCCGACTCCAGCCTTCTGTACGAATAAGATTAATGTTACTTATACTTTTACACATATAAAAAATGCTTGGTTTTCATTTTGTTATGCAGTGTACTGTTTATAATAATTATAGCTATGATATCTCACTTTGCTGGTGAATGGTAGGTTGGTAGTAGGGCATGGATCCCGGAATTCCGAGATTTCATAACTCCGGAATTTCGGATGATTTTTTTAAATACCTATTACAATTCCGGAACTGAAGTAAATATCGCCATCCGATACTCATATAATTATTTGTAAGATAAGTTACCGCAATAATAAAATTTGCATATTTGTACTCTCTTGCGAAATGTACCGTACACTTTTCATTCGCCATCGACGCTTGCGTTTCGCTCGTTTCGTTCGCCATTTCGCCAACCAGTCAGGCAGCGGCGCTAGTGCAGCAACGCTCTCGCTCGCTTGTTATACTAATAAAAGGCTGTTTAATTGATCTCAGTCAAGAGTTTTGTCGATTTATTTAGTTTTTTAATAAAGATTTGATTTAACAAAACCCCTAAATGCCTATTTATTGTTTTTTTTTTTTCCTATTCTTTTTCTAATTCCGGAATCGAACCAGTAGTATCGTTACTCAGTTCCGGAATCAAAAATCATCCGATATTACATGCCCTAGTTGGTAGGTATATTATATTTACCGGTGGTTTACGTTTACATAGGAAATTATTTGAATAATTGACTCATTAGGGATAATGCGCTCATGGTTCTAGCAATCTCTTTAGCCCATGTTCAGTCAAACTGTTATCACTATGTGGCTAGCCTTTTCTCAACTTTGTTGGGGTCGGCTTCCCGTCTTACCGGATGCAGCTATACATTTATGATGTAAACAAGACTTTGTAACCATATTATTTTGATTTAATAAAAGAGTGTCCATGGAGTTTCTTGCCCGTTCTTCTCCATAGGTACCTACGCTTTGGAATGGGCAACTAGCTTCATCTTTTTGACTGACTGACCCCTTGACAATTCAAAAGTGCCTGTAATTGGTTTAATTGAAATAAATGCTAATCTGACCTCCACGACCCAGTTACTGGGTAACAAGATACTCCATGGACAAATCGATCTGTGATGTTGTACAATGTTGTACAATTAGATCTTCAATATAGTTTTTACACAATACAAAGGATGATGAAAGAATACTTTTATGTTGTGTTAAAGGAAAAAGTCGCAAACTTTTTCCAAAAAAATATATTATTTAAAAGTGACGATTCCCCCGTTTCGGGCGAGTAAAGTTGTTCAAAACCTAAAGATTATATTAGGGGACATAATATATCGTTCACATGGGTCTAATATTTTGTCGCATAGACATGTTAGATAGTTTATTTTGTTACCAGGGCTGTTCATGATTGATTTATTGTATACTAGCTACCGCCCGCGGCTTCGCCCGCAAGGTATGTAGATAAAAACTATCCTATATCCTTCTCCGGGATACAATCTATCGCTCTGCCAAATTTTATCGAAATCCGTTCAGTGGTTTAGGCGTGAAAAGGTAACATACAGACAGACAGACAGAGTTACTTTCGAATTTATAATATAACTAGCTGACCCGGCAAACGTCGTTTTGCCATATACATTATTTATAGCTGCCCGGCTACCCTACCCTACCCCTACCCTACTCCTACCCTACTCCTACCCTACTCCTACCCTACTCCTACCCTACTCCTACCCTACTTCTACCCTACCCCTACCCTACCCTACTCCTACCCTACTCCTACACTACTCCTACCCTACTCCTACACTACTCCTACCCTACTCCTACACTACTCCTACACTACTCCTACCCTACTTCTACCCTACTCCTACCCTACTCCTACCCTACTCCTACTATAAAAAAAAAAAAAAAAAAAAGTATCCTATGTCCGTCTCCTGGTTCTAAGCTACCTCCCCACCAATTTTCAGCCAAATCGGTTCAGCCGTTCTCGAGTTATAAGTGGTGTAACTAACAGACTTTCTTTTATATATATAGACTAGCTGACCCGGCAAACGTCGTTTTGCCATATACATTATTTATAGCTGCCCGGCTACCCTACCCTACCCCTACCCTACTCCTACCCTACTCCTACCCTACTCCTACCCTACTCCTACCCTACTCCTACCCTACTCCTACTCTACTTCTACCCTACCCCTACCCTACCCTACTCCTACCCTACTCCTACACTACTCGTACCCTACTCCTACACTACTCCTACCCTACTCCTACACTACTCCTACACTACTCCTACCCTACTTCTACCCCACTCCTACTATAAAAAAAAAAAAAGTATCCTATGTCCGTCTCCTGGTTCTAAGCTACCTCCCCACCAATTTTCAGCCAAATCGGTTCAGCCGTTCTCGAGTTATAAGTGGTGTAACTAACAGACTTTCTTTTATATATATAGATATGGATTTTTGGACGTCGCTTACGGTATCCGATATCTGGTTAAAGGGGTTGACCAAATGTATTTTGTATATATCGGTCTGATGTTTTTTATATGTGGACTTATATATTTTAGGCATTAAACTATCGAAACACTACATATTATAAAAAAAGTCCCCTAAGCCGCGTCTGTAGGTATGTCTGTGTGAACGCGATAAACTCAAAAACCACGAAACGGATTTTCACACGGTTTTCATGGATGGCTGGAGTGATTCATGAGAAAGGTTTATAAGTATATAATTCAATATAGGTTTTGTGTAAATTGGCTGAGATATGACGATGATTGTTAAAGATTTTAGAAAAAGGTTTTGTATGTTTGGATATTCAATCACGCAAAAACGGCTGAACGCCTTTGGATGAAACTAACAACACAGATAGTTTAGGTTATAAATGTACATAATCCTATGTGCTCCACGCTCGCGAAGCCGCGAGCAAAAGCTATTGTAGTAAAAACTGTGACTAATCTAGCTATACTCATTATTTTTTACCTATTTATTTTATCGTCACCTCAATCTTGATGATAAATGTATATCTAACCTAATATTTTAACAATAAAACATCCCCGACTGACACCGATGAATTATGTCGATGGAGATAATCCTGTAGGTAGGTACTGAAAACTGTTAATATTTTGAAATTGGTGTCAGCTTCACAAATAATAATAATATGATGATGATAAGAAAAATAATAATCATGCAGATACAAAAATAATCAGCCCTGCTCTAAAAATGGCGATAAAAACGTCATGAAGAACCGGTACATATATATATATATATACACATATATCACATGTTCCGTATACCGGTACAGTCAACAGCAAAAGTAGATGATCAAAATCAGAAATTCAATACTAATGAACGGAGTTCGCGGCAGAACTGTGTGGCGTCGAAGTACTACAACTTAGAATACTTTTGAATCACTTCGACGCCACACAGTTCTGATGCGAACTCCGTTCATTAGTATTGAATTTCTGACTTTGATCATCTACTTTTGCTGTTGACTGTACATATACGGAACATGTGAAGAACCGGTGTGTTCTAGAATCCGAAAACAATTAATTTCAGCAAACAGCGGTGCTATTCTCTAAAAATCTCACGTGAAAACTTAGGTGAAGTGAGCGTGGAGTGAGTTGGCAGTGAGATTTTTACTCTGACAAAGAGGAGGCCTGAAACCCAGCAATTACTGTAAAAAAATTATTAGCTGATTAGTTATTATGGTTTTTTTCTTCGTGTGTCGATGGCAATCTAAATTGTCAACCCAGGACTTATATAGACGAGTTGGACATTGGCCCATAAGTTCCTCCAAAGTGAACGGAACAGCACCATATTTGTATGACCTCTGAGTTTGTTTCTTTCTTCTCAGAGTAGTCAGACAGAAAACGCCGACCTCATCTAGTTTTAAAAAACCGGACAAGTGCGTGTCGGGCAACGCACAGTGTAGAGTTCCGTAGTAGCCCGTTAACACAATTACACAGCATTATATTGTAGTCTTTGACTACAATATAATGCTGTGTAATTAATTAATTAATTGTGTAATGCTGTGCTGGGTTCCGTAGTAGCCCGTTATTACAAAATAGTACGATTCTGTTGTTCTTTATTCTGAATATAAGTAATGGTAAAGATAATATTAACAAGGGTGTCCTGAGTAATACCAAACTTTAACGTAACCACGGAGGTCATACCTTGCTAGAAAATCTTAAAACCGCGATCTACAAAAGTGTCGTCACGGCACAACGCCATCTGTTATCGAATAGCGATACTAAACTAATGACATAATATTGATTTTCGAAGATAATTATTTAAACAGATTAGACATTAACTAATAATAACCACTTTCTTCCTGCTAAAGCTAAAAAATAAGAGTACGATTGCTGCCAAGTTATTGTTTCAATTCACAAAATTGTAATTCGAAAATTAAACAAAGTTCGTTTGTGACTTCTATAGGTACTCGAATGAAACGTAACCCGTTGGTACAGCGCCATCTAGCGGCAGTATTGTGAAACGTATGATAATTTATTATGGTTTTTTTAGTTTTCTTATTTCATATTTTGTTTTTCAATGCATGTCTTTGCCCGTTATAAACAAGACAACAACAATATCTTAGTCACTTTAAAGGATTAATGCTAAAGACTTTGTATTTGTTACAAAATTATCCAACACCCAAGTTCAACGACTATTACTGCTAAATTGATAAAGTTATCTTGACCGCTACAATTTTCCTTTAAAGTTCATGAAATGCACTATCATCGTGAATTTTTCTAGATTTTCTAGCCAGCAGTTTAGCTTTTAGAGGGAGGGACGTCATACTGGAACAAAAATTTGCACTTTAATGTTAAATATTTCGTAAATGGAGCATTAAATCGAAAAATAATTTTAGAACCCAGTCATTTTAGAAGACCTATTCAACGATAAAAATATTCATTCACATGTAGAGAGATACCCTAAAAAAAAATATTTTCTGAAATTTTATTTTAACAGTTTGTCGGCGTAATTGATATACACACACCTGCAAAATTACAGCTTTCTAGTACTAACGGTCTCTTAGCAAAACCTCGGACAGAGAGACAGACAGACAGACATGACGAAACTATAAGGGTTCCTTGTCAGAACTACGGAACCCTAAAAAATGATTGACGCGTGAAAGTGTTTCTAGAATCCTACTTACAGAAATAAAATCAGTTATCATTTGTACTTTCTCCTAAACCACTGAACCGACCTGGAGTCGGACACAAGCTGCTTTTCATCCTGGATATTTGTATAAAAATATTTGCAGACGTAGTCGCGAGCACGGAATAGATAAATGTCGCGAGCAACAGTCGTATATAAATCTACACGAGCAGTTTCTGATTATTATGATATCCGTTTTTATGAAGGTAATATCGATTCTATTTTAATAGAAACTCCTTGCCACATGGTTCGTCCCGCTACCATGAAACTATGGCAAAGTGATTGCAGTTCCGTACCGTAGTAGGTACCGTACCGTAACTCGGGCCCGATTTCATTTCATTTCAATCATTGTTGAACGAACTCCTCAACTTGATGGTACCGTTTCAAATACCACTGTTTCCTATTTGTTTTCGATCGTTCTCATTAAGAATTTGTTTGGGAAGGAACTTTAGTACACAACTTCGCGCTTGTTTTTTCCGGACAAGTAGGCAGAAGTACACCCAAATTAAGCCAGTTATGTTGAAATATAAGTCGTATTTAATAATGATGGCGGGCCAATTGCCATCAAACAGGCACAAATCCAGACTGGGCTGCTAGTGAGGTATTCCTAATAGAAAAACCTGATGACGCTTGGTTTGACCTGGAGACCGAACCAACTACTGACTTGTTTATTTAACCAGTGGGGTACAAAATGACAATTGATTGCCACGTTATTGGCGTCATTTATTTTGTTGAACAGACGAATTTTTCATATGTACTTATGAAGCAATGGATTAGGAAGATCCTTCAAAACTCTTGGATTGTGAATGAAAGTGTGTTACGCAATCAGGGTGGTGATAAAGTATAGTACGGCCGACGAGAGAATGCGTCACAAATGAATCCGTGGTTTAAGGTGTGTCCAGACCTGGCTAATGCGCCGCTAATGCGCCGCTCGCGACCCGCTTGCGAACTGCACGCGTGTTGCTTACGTGCGGTTACAGCCTACGTTTGGTGCGCCATTCTAGTGCAACTCCGGCAAGGCTCGAGTGGGCCGCGCGTGCAGCGCGCGCGCAGTTCGTGCGCACATAGCTTGAATTAGGGTGCGTCCACGTCTGGCGAATGTGCAGCTCGCGAGCCGTTTGCGAGCTGCCCGCGAGCTGCGTGCGTGCAGTCACGGCAATGGTTTGGTGCACTTTAGCGTCTTTAGCGCAACTCATGCAAGGCTCGTATAAAGCGTGCGCGCGGCGCGCGATCTGCGCTCACTCAATTCTCGCACTTACAGTTTACTGCAGTACTTTTGCGCAGCCCGCGCGCTGATCGCGTACGGCGCTTAGGTCGCGCGCGAACTGCGCGCGGGTGGCGCAGGAGCGGCGCACGAACAAAAACGCACGCGCGCAGCTCGCGGTTAGCTCGCAAACGGCTCGCGAGCTGCACATTCGCGGCACATTCGCCAGATGTGGACGCACCCTTAAGAGCCTAAGTTGTGAATTTGCTTGCGCCGCTTGAGTACGGCGCGTAGCTTGCGCGCAAGCGGCGCGCGGACGGCGCCGGGGCTGCGTACAAATAATAAATGCACGCGCGCAGTACGCAACCGGCTCGCGAGCGGCGCATTCGCCAGATCTGGACACACCTTTACGAATTTGATCTTTACGAGTTACTAACCTTTTATAACGTCCTAAATAAAGTCCTAAATAAATTATTTATGATTTGATTTGATTAAAATTGTCTCAGTGACAGGTGTCAGGAACGCGTTCTCTCACCGGCCGGTCTATAGGTAAAAAAATATTTTATAAACACATCAGCGATCAAAGAAAGATTTAAGTCACACTGCACGTGTGCATGTCATACTAATGTAGATATTTGATTACTCCGATCCATCAATTAATAATCCTAATAAGCAGCTACTTATCAAACTAATTATAGTTGATGATTAGTTAATTAGTTTCAGGATGTTTATTATGACAGCAGATAAGATTATTTTAAACTCATTGGTTTTCGAAAGAAGCTAACGTGAATCAAATGAATCTAATCTAACAATATTGAAGTACAAACTGAATCTGATCGGTCCACTTTGTGCGAGGCTTTCCAACGCTACGTCTTCCGGTACGCAGTCACCGCTCTAGAACCTTTCGGCCCCATCGGCCGTCTGTCCTACGAGTACGTGCCCTGCTCACTGCCACTTAAGGGGGAAGCGCTAAGGTAGCCCGCGAAATTCAAATTTTCTTACGTTTTTTGCAATTTGCTGGTCAGTATTAAGTGGTCATCATCATCATCATTTCAGCCAAAAGACGTCCACTGCTGGACATAGGCCTCCCCCAAGCACTTCCACTTCGACCGGTTCTGTGCTTCTCGCATCCAACGGGTTCCTGCGGCCTTCACAAGGTCGTCGGTCCACCTTGTGGGAGGCCTTCCAACGCTACGTCTTCCGGTACGTGGTCGCCACTCCAGAACCTTTCGGCCCCATCGGCCATCTGTTCTGCGAGCAATATGCCCTGCCCACTGCCACTTAAGTTTGGCAATTCTGCGGGCTATGTCGGTTACCTTGGTTCTCCTGCGGATCTCCTCATTCCTGATTCGATCACGCAGGGAAACTCCAAGCATAGCCCTCTCCATTGCCCTTTGGGTGACTTTTAGCCTTCTTATAAGGCCCATTGTGAGCGACCACGTTTCAGTGCCATAAGTCATCACTGGCAACACGCACTGGTCAAAGACTTTCGTCTTGAGACACTGCGGTATGTGGGACGAGAAGATATTGCGTAGCTTCCCGAACGCTGCCCAGCCGAGTCGGATTCGACGATTGACCTCTTTCTCGAAGTTAGACCTACCTAACTGGACAGTTTGTCCGAGGTAAACATACTCGTCCACGACTTCGAGTGTAGCGTCTCCGATCTTTATGGGAGTGGGTGTTACATGGGCATTTGACATGACCTTCGTTTTGTCCATGTTCATTTTAAGACCCACTCTTTCGGAGGCTCTACTGAGGTCATCGAGCATTGTACTGAGGTCCTCCATAGTCTCAGCCATGACTACGATATCGTCGGCAAACCGAAGGTGAGTTATGTACTCGCCGTTGATGTTGATGCCAGCCCCTTTCCAGTCCAGAACCTTGAAGACATCCTCCAGTGCAGCGGTGAACAGTTTCGGAGAGATAACGTCTCCCTGTCTTACACCTCGCTGCAGAAGGATAGGTTTCGAGGTCTGATCCTGGAGTCGGACTGACATAGTGGCGTTTTCGTACAAACACTTCAGCACCTCGATGTAGCGATAGTCGATCTGGCACCGTTGAAGAGACTGCAGCACCAAACCAAACAGCTTCTGAAGGGCCTTAAGAACGGGTTTTCCGCCGGCCTTCAGCAACTCGGCCGTAATTCCGTCATCACCCGGCGCCTTGTTGTTTTTGAGCTGCTTCAGAGCCATCCTAATCTCGTACAGGCTGACGTCCGGGATGTCTTCGGTATAGTGCCGGGTCAATCTAGCTCTCGGGTCGTTTGCCAGATTCATAACGGGGTTACTTGTTGACGTGTATAACTGTCCATAGAACCTCTCGATCTCTCTCAACAGCTCAGGTTTGGCGGATACGATCCTGCCATCTTCGGTCTTCAGTTTCATAAGCTGGCTCTGCCCAATAGACAGATCTCTAGCAAAGACCTTGGAGCCTTTATTTCGCTCTATCGCGTCCTTAATACGGTCTGTATTAAAGCGGCGAAGATCGCTTTTCAAGGACTTGGAGATCTGTGTATTGAGTTGCCGGTAATTTTGCGCATCATCCGAAGACTGCAGGATCATCTCGCGCCTCTCCTTCATGAGCCGCAAAGTAGGATCAGAGAGCTTCTTTTTTGAATTCGTACGACGGGTCTTGAAGATCTTAGACCCGACCGTATGGACAGTTTCCACGAACCCATCGTTATAATCGTCCACGGAGCTCCCTAGGCATTCGAAACGATTCTGGAGTTCGAGCTGAAAGCTCTCGGGGTTATGGACCTGGATCGGTGCAGGACGGAGCGTAGACTTCATCAGTCGAGATCTTTCCAGCTTGATATTTAATTTCAATGTGCCTCTTACCATGCGGTGATCACTTCCGGTTTTCACCGCGTTGATCACAGAGACATCATTGAACACTTGCTTCTTCGTCGACATAATGAAGTCAATCTCATTTTTAGTTGCACCATCCGGGCTCTGCCAGGTCCACTTTCTGTGCTTACGTTTTCTGAAGAAGGAATTCATCATAAAGAGGCCTTCCTTCTCCATAAAACTGGCCAGTAGGTGGCCCCGGTGGTTCCGGCGTCCAACTCCAAATTGCCCCACTCGCAGTTCATCATCGTTTCGTTTACCCAGTTTCGCGTTAAAGTCCCCCATGACAACGGTAAAGTGAGTTTTAGACCCATGCATGGCTCTGGAAATATCCTCATACATGGTCTCTACCTCATCGTCGGGGTGTGACGAGGTCGGGGCGTAAACCTGTACGACCTTCAGCGAATACCTTTCGGATATTCTGAGTATAAGGTACGCCACCCTGGTCGACACACTCTCGATCTTCACCACGTTGCTCACAAGGGACTTATGGACGATAAACCCGACACCACCTTGGGACTGCTGGTCGCCCTCCCGGAAATAGAGCAAGTTTCCGGATTTGAGGATTATCGAGTCCTCCCCCTCTCTTCGGACTTCAGATAACCCGACTATACTCCATCGTATCTTGCTCAATTCTTCCTCGAGTTCGGTGATCTTCTCGTCGGTCCGGAGTGTACGCGTGTTGTATGTTGCCAGGTCCAGTTTTCGGTGATTGTGGTAGCCGGATCTCTTCCGGGGATTCTTAGCACCCCTTGCCTCACCGTGGCCTTGGCCGCTACCGTAACCAAGGGTAGGCGGGCCGCCGGGTACTAGGGGCCAAGTGTTTTTTGTGCTTGTCATTTTTGGGGGGGGGTTTGCCATAATCGCCACGCTTGGCAAGCGGGTTGGCGATCGCAGTATGGTATGGTGGTGAAATGCACAGAGAACGCTGCTGCCCATTCTCCGGTACGGCCCTTAGTCGCCTTTTACGACACCCACGGGAAGTATGGGGTGGTGCTATTCTTTAAGTCCGGCACTACACGGAAGTATTAAGTGGTACGTTGATTAAATTATGATTCGCGGTCGTAACAAATATGTATTAACAGAATTATAATCATTACAATCAGTAATACAACTTGTTAAGTTAGTATAATCCCCAAATGTCAAGATTTTATGAAATAGTCATTCTTGTACTTGGTCTTAGAGAGTTGTGTTGATGACTTTAATGATTATAATTATATAAATACATATTTGTTACGGCCGCGAATGATATTTTAATCAACGTACAACTTAATACTGACCAGCAAATTGCAAATAACGAAAAAAATTGAATTCGCATTCTACCCTGGCGCTTTCGCCTTAAGTTCGGCAATTTTTCGGGCTATGACGGTTACCTTGGTTGTCCCCTCGGATCTCCTCATTTCCGGTTCGATCACGCAGGGAAACTTCAAGCATAAACATTGCCCTTTAGGTGGCTTACAGCCTTCTAATTAGGTGAGTGACCACGTTTCAGTGCCATAGGTCATGACTGGCAACACGCACTGGTCTAAGACTTTCGTCTAGAGAGACACTGTAGTAGGTATATGAGACGAGAAGTTAATACGTAGCTTGCCCAGCCGCGTCGGATTTGACGATTAACCTCTTTAGAAACCCTATAATCAGCCTTTAATGTTCCCACTACTGGGACACAGGCCTCCTCTCTGTGAGAGGGAGTGGCCCATAATCCACCACAAGGGCCCAGTGCGGGTTGCCCATATGTCTTCGAATTTTTGGTTCTAAGACATGCCGATTTCTTCACGATGTTATCCTTCACCGTTTTGAGAGCACTGGTGATGAAATTAAAAAAGAAACACCACATCGAGGTCGGTTTATGAACATCTCTAACGGTAATCAGTTCTTGGCCATATAGTTATAGAAATATTTGTTCGCCATATTATGTCAGGATATGCTGGAACCAATATTGTAAGATCTATTGTACCATATTCTCACAAATAAACATTTATGATTTGAATTGATTTTGGGAAAAAAAAATTACTGAATTTTATTACGGGCGTGTGTTCACTGATGATTTATCGATGTAAATTGACCGTGGCAATGTTTCAGGGTCATTATTACGTCGATCCAAGGCTGGTGAGAACGTCGATAAATTCAATATTGTGTGTTCTTGAAATAGAGTCCTAGTACCTGCATAAATATGATAGGCTATAGGTACCTAATTTCGAGTCTTTACGAATGACTTAATGAGACACAATTAACTAGGTGCCTATTGTAGGTAACTACGTGTCTAGGTATGTTATTCTGGGCCCCCACAAGTGCAGATTTAAGTAAACTGAATATAAATAAGTAACCTAGTTTAGCATCACCTGTCATCATTCCTGCCCTTGTGCCATGTTACTTGGTCGGCAAAAGTGTTTTTTTAAGACATTCTGCCATGACAGCCGACGCTCTGTAATTCACTCCTCTTTCTTTCATATCATCCCCACACGATCCATACATATTTTCTTTGGTCTTCCTGAGCATCTCGATCCGTTAACATTAAGGCGAATGATTACGTGATATACGTGATGACCATACCACATGATGGGAACCTCGTGAAAGCTGAGAAAGAGAAACTTTTCAAATATCTCGACTTAGCAGCACACGAGGTTGTTGACATGTGGAACGTGAGCTCGGCTATCATTGTGCCGATTGTCCTATCCGCCAATGACCCAATGACCGAAAGCCTCGATCTCTCGAGGCTCTCGTTAGGCGGTTGGATCTAATTCGTTTTTGTTTATAAGAACCGAGCATAAGTCAATTACCAGGAAATCCAGGCCGAAAATTGTACCATTACTTCATCGCTTGTTTCATACGAAAGATTAATTTTTAAGTCAGTATAATCGGGTAAGAATAATATCGTATGCCATTTGGCTTATTTCTGTTGTGCAAATTATGACTTTTCAGACTAATCACGACGTTATCGTTATCATTAATACAGATATTTATTGTGACAAAATAAAATAAAAACTACAAGATAACTGTAATACTTATTTAACTATCCATACCTAAGCGTTATTAATCGTTACTTGCGTACGCGATTATCGGTAATACGTGTCATGATTAATTTCAAGATCAGCCATTAAAATTATCATCTGTAGACAGAATTTAACTTTTGAAAATTCACCCCCTGAATATATCATTCAGGGGTGAATTTTCAAAAGTTCTTACTTAGTGCTCATCATTTCAGCCGAAAGACGTCCACTGCTGGACATAGGCCTTCCCCAAGCACCTTCACTTCGACCGGTTCTGTGCTTCTCGCATCCAGCGGGTACCTGCGGCCTTCACAAGTTCATCGGTCCACGTGGTGGGAGGCCTTCCAACGCTACGTCTTCCGGTACGCGGTCGCGACTCCAGAACCTTTCGGCCCCATCGGCCATCTGTTCTGCGAGCAATGTGCCCTGCCCATTGCCACTTAAGTTTGGCAATTCTTCGGGCTATGTCAGTTACCTTGTTTCTCCTGCGGATCTCCTCATTCTTGATTCGATCACGCAGGGAAACTCCAAGCATAGCCCTCTCCATTGCCCTTCGGGTGACTTTTAGCCTTCTTATAAGTGCTCATTTTGGCAATATTTATGAGACTATACTAGAAGCATGAAATTTTGCACAGGAGTTGCTGTGCAAAATTTCTTGCTAGACCCAGCGGTTTAGACTGTGTGTTGTCTGACAGTGAATAAATGAATTTAAGATATTCTCGAATACCTACTAGGCTTGTATATTAGGCTCTACTTTTACAGCTATAAGTTATATGGCCAAGCGATAAAAAGCGAACCGAGTGATCGACTTGCCTTTCATAAGTCATCAAAGATTTTAAGCCCAAAATTGCTGCCGCGGAGATTTTAGATGAAAATCAAATATTAAAACAATCGGTGTGGTAGCTGTGGGATAGGAAAAACGTGAGATGAATTGAACCAAAATCTGTCGTAAAACAAAAGATTTTTTGAGAAACAGTGTGACAATTATTATATCTCACAGCAGCAACATAACAGAAACCTTATTTGAATGAGAATAAATATCACTGTGATTTGGACAGTGAAGGAAAATCAGAGAAAAAATAACTGTGAACAGACTGTAGGTTCATCTATGTTCATGCCATGTAAATTATATTTTTAAATATTACAATATAAAAACATTTAAAAATACAAAAAATAGTAGCCCACCGGTATCGGGACCAGGGTCCAAGCTACCGGCGCGCGGCGGTCAGGGCTCCAGAGAAAGGAACCCCCTGACAATGCGAGCCGTGCCCAGAAGTACTGCTTCCTGAATCAAGCCCTTGACCCAGCTGCCCAACGAGCCTCTTCAGGTGTTGGTCGAGGCTCTTGGCTATCGGCACAATGATTGCTGAGTCAACATCCCATATGTCGACAACCTGGCGAGCCAAGTCAAGATACTCTTTTTACTACTTGTTTATCTTTCTCGGCTTTCACGAGGTTCTCATCATGAGGGATGGTCAACAATCATTGCGCGCCGCTCTAGTCGATCCGTCAACACTACATCAGGCTTATTAGCAACAATAGTCCTGTCAGTAATAATGGATCGATCCCAATACAATGTGATAAACTCTCGGGTGTGTGTGATATGCTCTCGGGGTCGGGCACATACCTACCTATGTGCCCGACCCCGAGAGTACACAGGTGTGTACTTTTATTATTATTATGGCAATAGTCTAACTCAATCTGTGTCTATTATATAAACGTAAGGCTAATAGTTGGTATCTAGACATCAGGTCATTAATGATGTTATCAATGTTGAGATAACAATGCACGCGATACCAAAACTGCCGATAAGTATTATTCCCTAACTATCAATGCGAATACACACACACACACACACACAAGTTAAATTAAACGATACTATCAGTAGATTAGATTATAAAAAGAAAGTAATTGTATGCGCTGCCGCTGCTGATTGGGTCGCACACACCGTGGATGTTAGCTTGAATGATAAGTCACTGATAGCCAAAGATGATGGTTTAATGATATATTTAACTACCACGTAACTAATGCTATATCAATGAGTACAGCTGTTTATGAACGCTGATCGTGTACTGTCGCGTTACACTATAATTTGTGCAAGGCGACGGAAAAGTGCTGATCTCTGCAATGCGCGCGTGTCATGTACGATACCTGACTCGTAATGTAATCATGGTAATAAACAAATGGTATGTTTGCGATCGAACATCGACTATAAACCCTGGCATTGTACATCGAAATAGAGGGCAGAACTTGTCCTTATCATAGCCTTAAACTAGTACCACAAATAGAACGCCAACATACAATCATGAACGCGGTAAGTTGAAGTAGAAAAATCGATCCAGGTTGTCGGCTGTTTCCGCCGCCGTTCGGGTGTCTCCGCTGCTGACATTGGCATTCGTCAAGCAAGCCACAACAGATGGAAAGTTAGACTGAAACAAGTTAAATAATTCATCACGTAAACACCACTTATACCATCAAAGCAGTGATTATGACTCGCTCTTAGTGAGGGGAAGTTATGCGATAATCGCCCTTATGTCTTCTGTAAAAATTCTAATGGTTCATTGTTTGTGGTATAATGTTTCAATGGCTCATCTGGGAGTGGCCTAGTGTCCTACAGTGAAATGCTGTGGATTGAATAAAATGATAGTTTACTGTTCCGTACAAATTTTTCAAAAAGAAGACAAAAATAAATCTTTCTTACTTTCTACATACCTACTGACTTTAACCAAACACAGGTTGTCTAAATTGCTAAATCAATAAACAGGGTCATTGCCAAGGCTCTTTTAATATCCGAACCGGCAGCGTTGAGACAGACAATTATCCACCTAAATATTATTTTCTTATTGTTACAGGTATGTCACTACAGCGGCGAGTTCAATTCGAACCTACACTGCGTTAGGCTAGACAAGCAGTTCACATGATTTTTCATACGTTCTGTATGAATTCGTAGCACACGTGTGACGGCAACCCGCTACAGCAGTTCTCAACAGCAGCGCAGCAAAAAGCGACAGCCACCGGTGGTTGTGGCCGGAGGCTTGTTTGCGCCTAGCCTTAGGCCGTAAGCACACGGCGTGTTTTAAACGCGCAGACGACGCGTATTTTAGGAACGCGCGTTTTCGGTGCCGTAGATGCTGATTGTTTTGGGTTCGAATCTCGTTTGAAGCGCGTATACGCGAGTCATCTGCGCGTTTAAAATACGCCATCTGAAAATATATTTTTTTTATGACTAGCTTCTGCCCGCGACTTCGTCCGCGTGAAATTTCACCCTTCCCCCATTCACCCTCTTAAGGGTGGAATTTCGAAAAACTTGTTCTTATTGGATACCTACTCTTCACAAAGAATACACCCTCCAAATTTGATATCTGTAGGACCAGCGGTTTAGTCTGTGCGTTGATATATCAGTCAGTCAGGACTTAATTGTTTCTGGTCATTTCTTTGAAATTCTGTAGGTACAAATAGAAATATCAAGCACTTCTTTTTAAATATTTGCAATTGAGTTCATAAGAAACATCTATCCGAATAGAACAACTTAAACTTGTTCTTGAATGAACCGCGTAGTTGCGGGATTCGTAGCGACGTGCTACGACAAATGAAACAGGATGTAAAAATAAGTTGCTGCTGTCCGTGTTCTTCAGGATATATGCTAGGTAGATAGTTCGTTGAAAACATAATACAACTAATTTGATACGGTAGAAAAAAAAACATTAAAATACCTCTAAAAACTTTCTTTTTACGATTAAAACCATATATACATACAATCATTCTGATTTTTTGTCAGATTATTCTACAAGCAACATACTAAAACACTAGTGTTTTAATTTTTTAGTCCAAACAATAGATTTTTTATAATTACATCATCATCATCATTTCAGCTAAAAGACGTCCACTGCTGGACATAGGCCTCCCCCAAGCACTTCCACTTCGACCGGTTCTGTGCTTCTCGCATCCAACGGGTTCCTGCGGCCTTCACAAGGTCGTCGGTCCACCTTGTGGGAGGCCTTCCAACGCTACGTCTTCCGGTACGTGGTCGCCACTCCAGAACCTTTCGGCCCCATCGGCCATCTGTTAATTAATTACATAATTGCTTCATATTTTGCAATAAATTACCAGTGTTGTGTCATCGCGCTTCTCTTTCTTTTCTATGCAGTCCGACAGTAACCACGCTTTAGGTCATGTAAACCCCTTAATGTTTAACTAAAACTCTAAAAAACCTACGCCACAAGTGAAAAATTTCTGGTAATTAGTTAAAAAAACTCCGGCTCATTCAGTAAAATATTTCTAAACGCTAATATAACTCTGATTTCACCAACTGGAAGTGGCATGAAGTTACCAGTTCCAAACAAGGCCAGTTATTGTCCGCAGTTCACACAGCTAGCAATCAGCCGGATGGCTGTGTCCAACTACCCGCTAACTTCGATTCCGGTCCAGTCTAACTTATCTGTGTAATTTGCGTGATCAATATTGGCAGTTTGAAATAACTTGAGCTCAGATATCGCTTAGATTGGTTTGTCATTATGGTTATATATTATTATTAACAACATGTGAAGCCCCGCTGCAGGGCAAAAGACTTCCCTTCTTTCTTTCCACTTCTATCTGATTAAAGCTGCTAAAGACCAGTTCTTCTTGAAGGAGTCCAGCTCATTATGGTTAGAACTTTGTATTAATTAACATCCAGCGCAAATTCAGTTTTTCACCATAAGTTAGGTTTCAAATGCGAAAGGCGCGCTTGTTAATTGGATTTATTCATTTTTATTTGTCAGCAGAATTAAAATTTAAGACTAAATAATTTTAGAAAACTCCTTAATAATGTATTTTTTGTAAAAAATATACATTTTATTTATAAATAAAACTAATAATTTGACGTAAGCTAATTTATTTATTTATTAATAAATAAATAAAAAAAAGTTTAAAGAAAGCTGTTTCATTCAAAAATAATGAACACAACCGGAAAATATCGAAATTAAAAACATTTAATCTCTGCGTGGAAATTATCAGTAGCATCGATATCACCAGATTATCATTCATCGCTTAATAATAATCATCATCATCTATAGCAGTCCACTGCTGGACATAGGCCTCTCCTATTGCACGCCTTTCAATTCCAATTTCGGCAACTCTCATCAAGCTGCTACCAGCGATCCTGCGAAGATCATTGCTCGACCTAGCCTGAGGGCGTCCCACCTTACGTTTACCGATTCGCGGTCTCCCAAACGCTGCCCAACCCAGCTGAATTCTTCTGTTCGCCTCCCTCTCAAAGTTGTTCTTACCAAAGCCCCCCTTCTTGCCCCTACGTCTTTGCCTTTGGCAAGACGTAGGGGCCGATTCGGGCCCGACGGGGCGTTCGCGAATACTGAAAAACTGATATTCGTTACATCACTAGAAAGCTCTAATTTCATGTAGTCACCTATCTATTTATTGTAACCTAACCTCAAAACACTTTAAAGTTGCTTCTGCATCATCTCCGGCGCTGCGGGAAGTGCAACCCCTTCACCCTTACGTAACAAAGGATAGGCACCCATGTTCGGCTCCGGCGACCAGCCTCAGCCGCTACGGCTCGCACGGGTGCCTATGATTTTGAAAGGGGGTTGCTCTCCCTTCGCGCCTCCGGTTTTTTATATACACTCTAGGGGTAGCAGCCAAAAGACTACGTGAAGTCGGGGTTCCCCGATTCGGTTTTGGAACAGATTCGACCTATTCAAACCACTCCTAGTGGTGGACAACGAGAATAATGTTTAAAAGTTGTTTTGCTGTCCCCCAGTGGTGGCCAAACAACTGGTGGACAACGGGAATAACCGGTAATTGATGACTTGAAGTTTATACCTACTGCTAATTTTCATGAAAAAAGAATATGATTAATTCAATTTAGTTGTTGAATAAAAAAGTTTTATGGCTAATTTTGAGCCTCGAATTAGATTTTATTAGCAGACTGATCTTGAATCATTACTTACAACATTAGTCGCTGAGTTATCAATAAAGAAGTAAATATATTATTTTATCGGTAGCTCTGAGTCATATTAATTTATGTTCGTAAATTGACGCTGGTTTCTTTGATTTTCTGATGGAATAGTAAAGATGATGAATGAATATAATAGAAGCTGTTCTAATAACTCATTGCCTACATACAAAAAACGACGTCATGTTGCAGGTGCTAAAGAAAACTTTTGTTGCTGCACTTATAATTTCCCTTTTGCTATCACTATAATATTATTATCTGGTCAAAATCATAGACTATAATAATATTTGTGTTTCTAATCAAAACATTGAATAATAGTAAATGATGAATCTGATTTAGTTTTCTAAATCTAAACTGAAGTTTTAAAGTATTGTGAAAGTAAAGAAAACTAAAACATTGCGTGGATTTACAGTTTATTTATTAAACAAAACATAACCCTAAGCACACTGCCGCTAAGTCACTTCTCATGCGTTGTGTTGGATCCAAGCGGTGTAGCCGGAAACACGAGCATTGACACCAGGGAAGTTAGCCTGAGCGCAGCCAATACCGAAAGAGCAGACACCAACAACGATACCGTTGTGGTAAAGAGGACCGCCGGAGTCACCCTGGCACTGGTCGCGACCACCGCCGGACCAGCCGGAGCACAACATGTTGTCGGTGATAGAGATACCACGGACAGCATAGTTGGCTCTGCAAGTGTTCTGGTTGATACTCCTAAGCTCGACATGACGGAGCTGCTCAGAGGCGGAGCCACCAGACTGCAAAATGGACATATGCAAATATTAATCTCCGATCAAACAAAACAAGAAATATTGACGTTTTATAAACACGGGAGGAATAATCAATAAACTTACGGAAGTTGTGCCCCATCCTGCAGCCCAGACGGCTTGGTTGTCAGCGAGGTTGTAGTTGGCACCAGCGATGGAAGCGGCGCGGACATTGTCGTTGAAAGAGAAAAAGGTGCCGGAGCGCAAGAGCGCGATGTCATTGTTCAAAGTGTTGCTGTTGTATTCTGGATGGTTGATGATCAAGAAGTTGTTATGGACAACACCACCGCTGTTAGCCCAAGTAGACCCGACACGGATACGCCATCTAGCAGATGCGTCACCACTGTAAAAAAATTGAAATTATAGTTATACCTGTCCTCATAAAAGACTTTAAGAAAATTGCTATTGTCATAAAAAAAACTTACTAGACGCAGTGAGCCGCTGTGAGGACGGTCCTGTTGGTGATGATGGTACCACCACACGCCTGCCAGTATGTGCTCCAATTCCATGAGTACAGGAGAGAGGCAATGGTGGGGTACTGCCCAATAGTGGTGACCGAACCGCCGACAATCCTCTGGGGATTGGAAGGGACGGCTAGAAAGAAGAAGATGCAATTAAAATGCTGTTCCAAGTTCCATTTATCATTAACTAGCACTTTGCCCGCGACTTTGACCGCGTGGGATTCGTACTTTCCTCGAAAAAAATGAATACCCTCTCCACCTCCTCTTGAAAGGTAGTTTTCGAAAATGTATGATTACGATCTTCTTATAGTATTTAGAGAAATAAGTATTCGGGCCAATTTAATTAAAAAAATTTAAACTGTCCTCCCGTTTCACCACAATAGAGCTTCTTTTTAAAAAGCGTTTGGTACGTTTTCATTGTATGACTTAAAGATTATACAATATACCCAATTTCGAGTTAACGGAAACAAAAATCCGACAGTGGGTTAATTTTTTTTCTTACCTATTAACTCTGTCACCCCCTAAATTTTTGAAAACTAAAAGTAAGGCAATGTTGCCAATTTCAAGTTTCTTAACCAAAGGAATAAGATTTTTCATATTAACTGTATCCCGCCTTTTCACCCCCCACAGGGGTAGAATTCTAAAAATATTAAAATCGATTGGGATGTTTCCATAATTTGAATCAAAGATATTGATACCAATTTTTCAGTTAATCTAGCCACGCCGTAAGGGGAGCCTCTTAAAAAAATAATTACCCCTTTTTGCTTCACTAAGAGTCGATTTTAGAAAGAGCCAAAAACTTATAAAGTATTAATACTGAGTTTCAAGTTAATCGGACCGCGGCGCGCCTTAAAATTCTTAGGTAAGTATTCGTGTCAAGTTTAAAGTTTATTAACCAAATGAATAAGATTTTCGGGATCCTGCCGTTTTGCCGAAAAGTTCTTTGCCAAAATTTCACTACCCAAACAAATAGCAACCTTTTTTTGTACCAATCATTCCAAATGTTTGGAATGATTTTAGTACGCACATTTTCATTTGGTCAAATTACTTGGCAGAATATTATCAAGGATAATGTCATTTAGGCATTTGGTCTTTAATCAAATGATTTATTACACCAAACAATCTTTAAACAATAAACATTTAGTCAAATGATTTGATAAGAAAAAAAAAATTTTTTGGGGATTACATGGTTTTACTTATATAAACTTTTTTAATTACATTGCATGGTTGCGGTCGGTCGATAGGCGACGTAGGATGCATGAGCGAGCGAAGGGCACCCCGAGGTTCAGTTTTGTTAGGTTACTTTAAACTCTTTTCACAGAAGGAGGAGCCCCGCAAAGCGGGGCTCCGTCGACATTGGACTCAAGAGCGAGCGAATGAGAATACAAATACCTATTTTACTTCATAGCATATTAACAGGGTCGATTGAAATCATAGGCAGACAGAAATAGGGGCCCCGACGGTACTAAATATTTGACTTATTTTATTTTGCGTAAAATATGTTATACCAACTGAAACAATTGACTAAATTAAAATTGGTAAAAGTACTATTTGGTAAGCAAGTTATTGTTTAAACGTTCACTTGCCAAACGGTAGGTTTGCGTTACAATTTTTTGTGATTTTATTTGCTAAGTAATGATTTGGCAAGTGAAATTATGCGGAAAATTGTTTGGGAAGTGATAATTTGGCAATTTCTTTTCAGTGAAGCAAGGGAGACCCAAGATTTTCATATAAACTGTATCTTGTCTTTTTATCCCCATAGGGGTGAAATTATGAAAAAAGTTTAGGATGTTTCCTTAGCTTGACTCAAAAAATATTGAGATAATTTTTCAAACCACGCAAAAAAATTCTCGCATGTGAAATTGACTACCCCTCTTCACTCCGTTAGGGCTAGATTTTCAAAAAACCCTGTTACACTTTATTATTTATTTTGGTCTTAAGTATACATACTGAGTTTCGAGTTTATTGAACAGCGCGTTAAAATTCTTCCATACTAATTTTGACACCCCAATCTCCCTTTCGGTAGTTTAGAAAAACATAAAATGAAAATCTTTATAATTTACTTGGTATTTGTGCCAAGCTTATTAAATTTATTTATATTTAGAGAAAATTTAACTAACTATTTATACTATAAATGACTAACTAACTTACTATAAAAATAAATACTAAAAGCCTAAGTGTCCTACTTAGGCGTCCAAGTACTCGTCCGCATCGCTATCATCCGGAAACGTGCCCAGAAGACTGGCAGCATTGCCACGTTGAATGGCAATGCTAATTCTTTGGCCAAAGAACGACCCAGCCCTCTGGTCACGTGAAGAGTCGACCAGCCGGCGAGACAGTTTAAAGTTTTTTTCCAAGTTTTAAGTTTAAATTTATTTATAGCATTTTTTTTATTTAATCAAGCCACGCACTATAATCCTCCCCTTCAAAATCGAATTACCACTTCTTACCCTATCAGGGGTCTATTTTCGATAGACGCATTATGACTCATTATACTTATTATTGTTTATTTTCTGTCAAAGTATTAATACTGAGTTTCGAGGTAATCGAACCGCGCGTTAAAATTCTTCCACTGAAACTTTAACACCACTAAGCGTTTGAGGGGTAGTTTTGATAAACGAATAATAATAAACTGTATTACTTACTTAGGCAAGTATTCTTGCCAAGTTTATTTAATAAATGAATAAGAATTATAAACTGTATCCCCGCTTTTCACCCCCACAGAAGTGGAATTTTGAAAAATCGTTTAAGGTGTGTTCATAACTTGACTCAAAAATTATTTAAACCAATTTTCGAGTTAATCATGCCACGCACTAAAATTAACTACCCCTTTTATCCCCGTCAGGGGTAGATTTTAGAAAAAACCCTGATACTTACACGATATTCTTTATTTTTGGTCTTAAGTATAAATACTGAGTTTCGAGTTAATCGGACTGCGTGTTAAAATTCTTCCGTACAAATTTTGACACCCCCCCAGTCCCCCTTTAGGGCGTAGTTTAGAAAAAACAAAAAACTTCATAATTTACTTAGATAAATATTCGTGGCAAGTTTCAAGTTTATTAACTCAAGGAATAAGATTTTTCATACAAACAAAATCCCCCTTTTCACCCCCTTAAAGGTTAAATTTCTAAAAACCCTATCTTATTAGTCCCCTACATTATAAAAGGAAGCCATGTGCAAAATTTCACATTCCTAGTCCCATTAGTTTCGGCTGTGCGATGATATGTCAGTCAGTCAGTCAGTTTCTCCTTATATCTTTAGGATTATATTATTTAAAGAAGAATTGTTTCAACAAAAAAATTTATACAAATAATAAATCATGGAATGTATTTTATGTAAAATAAAATATACCAGAAAGTGATAAAAGATTCTGGTGGCGATTTGACAAAAAAAAATAAAAACAAGATTTCACAAGAACATACCTGCGACGGCCGCGAAGCAAAGGGCTAGCAGAGCAAGGATACGCATACTGTCAGTTACTCGACGAGTGATTGTAAGTCGTTGCATGTGAAGGGTATTTATATCAATGCTGATTGATAATAGGTACTATAACGTGAAAAGATTAAATGGCTTTAGTGTTATATTATTATAAATTTATCTTATTTTAAGGGGCTTACATGACCTAAAGCGCGGTCACTGTCGGACTGCATAAAAAGAAAGAGAAGCGCGATGACACAACGCTAGTAATTTATTGCAAAATATGAAACCATTATTTAATTACAAAAATCTATTGTTGGGACGAAAAAATTAAAACACTAGTATTTTAGTATGTTGTTTGTAGAATAATCTGACAAAAAATCAGAATGATTGTATGTATAGTAGTATGGTTTTATTGTAAAAAGAAAGTTTTTAGAGGCATCTTCGTGATTTTTTTCTATCGGATCAAATTAGTTGTATTATGTTTTCAACACACTATCTACTTAGCATATGTCCTGAAGAATATCATATTTTTTTCTGATTTTGTTTCCTGTAGTCGATCAGATACTCTTATTTCTAAAATTTGCGTTTTTTGTGTTTAGGTGCTGTAAACCCCTCAATCTATACCAAAACTAAGGCGTGTACAGATTAGATGGGAACAATTTAACGAAAATGTTGATGATATTTTTTAAAATCATATTTGGAAACATGATTTAACACCAACAATTGTTTATTAACTTTTTTTTTATTTGTTACCAAGAATACAGTTATTTTCTTTTTTATTAAACTTTATGCACAAGTAAAAACTGTACAAAGGCGGACTTAATGCCTTGGGCATTTTCTACCAGTCTACCTTAGGGTGATGCAGAGACAATACACAGTAGGTGCAATAACAGAAAACAGCTTAGAAAATAACTAGAATATAAAAATAAATACTTACTTACATACAAATAACAAAATATAATAAAATAAAAACAGTTATGAGAGATAAATTAGAAAACCTGCAACAACTTAATCTTGAGACGAATCTGCCAACTTCTTCTTCTTTACATTCCGAACTTTAAAAAAAGCAGAACCTTTATCTATTTTTTGTAAGCAATGTAGAAATTTTAATTTTCCATAATGTTTTAAGTCTCGGCGACGCGCACTAAAATGTTTTTTTTTACAGTGATCATTTTTTTTTCGGTTTCTATTGTCTATAAAAAAGTTTTAAAGTAACGCATCGGTTTGGTATAATATAAAAGAACGTGGTTTTTTTAAATATACTAGTAATATCTTTCTTTTGGCTTTGAAGATATAGCAAAACTTATCGTCACCCCTATCTCTAGGTTGTTTAGGTAAAATTTTGATTTCAATAGACTTATTATTATTACGGGTGTAAAAATACTTATAGCGAAGTCGAGAGTCACTTAATCTTCCTGTAGAGAGAGAGAGACGGAGATATATGTTTCAGCCAAAGTTTCTTTTTTCCGTTTTTTAACGAAAAGAAGTTCTAAATGTTTTGCGTGCGTCACATTGCGCACTGCCATAATCAGCGAGTTATCATGTAAAAAATAAAAGTTTCTAAACAATTATTTTTGCACAGTTACTAAGTTTGATGTACAGAATACGTCGATGACAGCTTCGTGATGTTATGGACTACTTTATACAGAATGTAAAAAGTTACAACCTGTATAATGGCCTATATTTTCCAGGAAAATTATAGTTGTTTGAGACAGTCTTAGAATTGCTCAAAAATTACCCAAAATAGGTGCTTACTTACGAAGGACTTTTGACCTAAGTATGTAGTACCTACTCATGTTTTCATATAAAAAAATATTGTTAGTTTACTTTATGCCATTAAAACTGACCTTTTTTAGGGTTCCGTACCCAAAGGGTAAAAACGGGATCCTATTACTAAGACTCCACTGTCTGTCTGTCACTAGGCTGTATCTCATGAACCGTGATAGATAGACAGTTGAAATTTTCAAAGATGATGTAATGTATTTCTCTTGCCGCTCTAACAACAAATGATGAAATAAAATAAAGTTAAAATTTAAAGGGGTATAAAAGAAAAGTTTTTTCGGTTTTTTATGCCTTGTGGTACGGAACCCTTCGTGTACGAGTTTGACTCACACTTAGCCGGTTTTTTTTCTTGTCCAACATTTTGCCGCCATCAGATCGAAAGTGCATCTCTGGTTTTCCATCATTAATAAAACATAAGGGTTTTACGTCAATAACTACGAGCATACAAAGAAAAGTAGATAAGTTTATACCTGAATCCCCACACGGTGAAAAAAATAATGCTTCAAGCCATCACCAACACCAGTGTGTATGCTTTTTTACATTATATGCAATTTTTATCACTGTTATCTGATGCAACAGGTAGATAGTATTTTTTAAATATTGTATTATTAGTCTTTTCACTCGGTATGGTTAAGAACTCGTCTCTAAAGTCTATTTAATTATTTTTTAAATTAAGTCTTGCGTTTACACCGAACGACATTTCATACAAACTTTCAAGCCCTTGTTTTTCGAAGTGAATGAAACGATTTTAATTAAACTTCATACGCATGCACGATACAAAGGTCTAAAAAGTTAGTAGTGAAAATTTTCTAAAAATAGTGTTACAGCCAAATTAGACCGATTTTAAACTTTCCATAGAAACAGAGATTTCCAGTTATCATTTTTTAAATAAGACATTTCGAAAATGTTCGGTGGATAAGCTCTCGGTTTCACAAAATCATCAATTCGCAAAATGTACTTTTATTGTATACTATGTGTGCAGAGATGAGAATGTCTTTACTTGTGTAAATATAAAATGCAATCCTATTTTGTGTTTGTATGTCGTGAAATAAAAGTTTTTTATACCTCCATTCCACCATAAAAAATTTAAAATGATGAAATAGGTGATAAAAAATCCAAAAGGTATAAAAGCATTATAAATTGGATATTAGGTAACAAACTAATCTTTTACTTATTCACATCAATTTATTTAGAATTCCTATATTGCTGTACAACAAAAAAACAAACTAAAATACAAATCCAAAGACACCGACTTCCGAAATTAAAGTTATTTTTCACTTTATAGTGTTTTTTGGAAGTCGGTTGTTTTTTTTTTGTAAAAAAGTTTTTTCTTTAGTTTACTGCTCAGTTTTTACTGCCGAACTGGATAATAATCATGGTTACCTTAACATAATTTAAGACTCTTGACGAAATGGATGCGATCAGAAGTGTCATCGATTTGCATTAGGCATTATACATAACGGCAATAGTATGCAAACGAACGGCGCCACGCGCTGTATGGATAATGACGAATTATGCAATCTGCCTTACATAATCAGCCAATAATGTTCCCACTGCTGGGACACAGGCCTCCTCTCGGTGAGAGGGAGTGGGCCGTAATCCACCACGCGGGAGCAGTGCGGGTTGGCAGACGTCACATGTCTTCGAATTTTTGGTTCTAGGACATGCCGGTTTCCTCACGATGTTTTCCTTCACCGTTTTGAGAGCAGTGGTGATGAAATAATTTACACAAACTAAAGCGCCTGTCTGGGTTCGAACCTACGACCTGCAACTCGAAAGTCGCGGCCGTTACTACTTGGCGACCACTGCTCACCATCTGCGTTGCAACACACAAATACATACAAATACTTCCACATGTCCTACGCAATTATACAATACAAAGATATTGAATATATACAAAGCTCCAATAGTATTTTCAAATAATGCTTTGCAATCAATTAGTTTATATGTGCCCTTGTGATGCAGAACCAGCGTTGAGCCAAGCATGTTTACCAGTGATGTAATCCCCCAACTTATTTAATGCTTGCCTGCAGTGTGCGTTATAAACATGTTTTTTTTTAAAACAGTGCCCCATTTGAAATTAATCTAAGTACTTTAGCCAGTCCGAAACCTGATTGAACTAATTGGTCCCTATTCTAGTGATACAATGGTGTCTCTTACCTCTTTTATTTAAAAAAAGATGTAGTTTTTGGTTACGTACATGTTTTCTTATGCCTCCTCTACACGTCGGCAGACGCGTGCGCAGACGTCGACAGATGCATCAGCAGTTGCTGTTGGTCGTTCAGTCTGTGTTAATTCTCAACAGACGCAACTCGTACGCACGCAACATTAAAAAAATAGATGACCGAGACCGTAGCTGCGGCAGCTATTTATTTATTTAGTACTTTTAACTACTTTTGAGTGTGCATAGTATGTCATGTAGGTATTTAAGTTGTTTTAATTCCAACCGAAATAAAAATTACCTACTTAGAGTCTGTTAGATGTCCAATTTGCAATTACAATATCCAATTTACAGTAGCCTCAACATAATCAATTAATTGAAATAATTAAATTATTTTAATTAATTGTATAGGTCTAAACTTACAACATTTTTATTTTTGTAGTACTTATTTTTCGGATTCCACAGGCAATTTTCTCATTAATACAACTCAAGGAATTGAAATGTTTAGTCTATGCTCATATTAGCCATTTCAGCAAACGAGATTAATAGGTAAACGAGAAAAAAAACTGCAAGAAGCACGCGTGCACTCTCATTCACGACTACGATAAAACTGATGCATCGGCAGACGTGTGGACACACGCCGGGCGCTCGCGCTGAAACCCTTTGATCCGTGCCACAAAAACCGACAACAAACGGATAGGTGGCAGATGCCTCTGCCGACGTCAAATACCTACCACAGACTTGTAAATTACCACGTCGACGGAGGCATTCGCAGATGGCCATCTGCTGATGAATCTGTCGACATGTAGAGGAGGCTATAGATATATATATTTTTTTTTTTGCTTATGGGAAATCATCAAATGAGCCCTCCCGCTCTGGGTGGAGCGGAAGGGAGTGTCAGACTCTTACTGACTAAAACCCACCCGTGTTCCTTCCTTAGCCCTTTATGTTCCGGGCCAGCGGTAACCCTTTCGGACAATCCCGCTGACCCGGCAGGCTTCGGCCCTATGGGGCCCCTCCTCGATGCTGACATCTCTTTGAGGCGCGCGGCTCCCGACGCCGGGAACGTCTCCCGCGGCGGCTGGGACGGGAGGCTCTCTCCCTGAGCCGTCCTGCCACCTCCTTCGCTAGCATGACTGCTTCGCAGAAGGAGGTGACTGCCTCCCACTCCCTCTCGCCCTGGACCATGGCTTGCACCAGGGCCGGGCGCGAGAGGTCGCCGCCGCTGCCGATCGCCTCTACGAGGACACGGCGGTGCTCCGCCCAAGCGGGGCAGACCTCCACCGTGTCCTCTGGGCGATCCTGGCAATGGTGACACCCGGGCGTTTCCTCCCGCCTGATGATGTGCAGGAACCTCCTGAAACTTCCGTGTCCGGTGAGGACCTGCGTCAGGCGGTAGGTGAGGGCACCGTGGCGCCTCTCTAGCCACTCCTCAAAGAGGGGTCTTATCGCCGCTATCGCGGCGTGCCCTGCGCTGGGTTGCGACAGTCGTTCCTTCCATGTCGCCATGAGATCGCGCCGGAGATCCGACCACTCCGCAGCAATTTGCCGCGGAAGCGGAACCTCCCCCCGGCGTAGTGCTCCGCGCGCCACTGATACAGGCGCGCGAGGACTATCGCCTCCAGATCCCATGGCGGCAGTCCGGCAATGAGGCTTGCCGCTTCGCCCGAGATCGTGCGGTAGCCCCGGATGATCCTTACGGCAACCACCTTCTGGGGCGCGTTCAAGTAGTGGGCGGCTCGCCGCCGCAGTGAACGCGCCCACACCGGGGCCCCGTATAGGGCCATGGACCGCACGACCCCCGCGTAAAGCCTCCGGCAGGAGGCGTTTGGCCCCCTCAGTTTGGGCAAGAGCCGCTTGAAGGCGGCCCCGGCCCGTTCCAGTTTGGGAGCCAGTTTGGGGGCTATAGATATATTGACAAGGAACCTTCATGATGTTAATAACTTTAAACAGATACCTTAGAGATTTGCGCTTACGGATATTTTGGTGCCTCAAGTCTTGCACTTATTCTGTAACACTTTATAGATGTAAAGTAAAAGCGAGTACAATTTTAATTAAGCTTTGGATTTAAGGGTTAATTTAAGATGTAAATTGGAAACAATTAGCTTCAAAATTCAACATTACTTTATGTACAGTATTAAAATAATAATAAGAATATGTACAAGTATATAAAAAGGAAAGGAAAGAATCAAAGGGCATCAAAAAATTCATCCGCATCGCTGTCAACAGAAAACGTGCCCAAAAGACTGGCAGCATTGCCACGTTGTATGGCAATGCAACTAGTTATTGTTGCTGAAATCGGCCATATCAACAAGCCTAGCACAGTGGCCACACAAAGCACGCAAGTCTGTAATATTGTAGAAACTATTGCACAAACAGCAGCGTGGTAGTTGCACAACACACTAACGATGACAACTTCATTCATTTTGACAATTCAACCACTTTACTTGCGTGGCTTACGTTTTCGAGACCAATTCTTCAAACATACATATTATGAAGCAATGGATTATAGCAATTTCCTCCAAAATCCGTCGGTTTGTGGTTTGTCACATATTTGCTAATTATGTGCAGGGCTGCTGGGCTAATTGTTCAAATAAAACTCGGTGTTACATTACATAAAGGGCTAAGGAAGGAACACGGGTGGGTTTTAGTCAGTAAGAGTCTGACACTCCCTTCCGCTCCACCCAGAGCGGGAGGGGTCATTTGATGATTTCCCATCCGCAAAAAAAAAAAAAAAGACAACTTTAATTAGTCGTACCCTCCGCACCATAGACTAAATCACAAGATAGACAATCATTCTAGAACACAGATTATAATTTATGCAACACTCTTCTCTTCTAATTTTGATTAAATTACTACAAACCAAGTCTGTGAACAGGCTTATGAGTACGTGTACTTCTACGCACTTCTGGCTGAACTAGAATAGGAGAGTTAGCAATTTTACTTGGTATTTATTTGTTAATTAACGGCTTATTTACTTCTAATTTCTCCGATTCTTTTTCTTGCTCCAATACACTTTCATTAGGTACACTATAGTTAGGCAAACACCGAGTAACATTCCTGGTGAGTATGCCTTTGTCAGTGTGCACATCATACATAACATTTCCTACTGGTTTTTAACCCCCGACGCAAAAACGACGGGATGTTATAAGTTTGACGTGTCTGTGTGGGGGTGTGTGTGTGTGTGTGTCTGTCTGTGGCGTCGTAGCTCCCGAACGGATGAACCGATTTTGATTTAGTTTTTTTTGTTTGAAAGGTGTATTAGTCGGGAGTGTTTTTAGCTATGTTTAATGAAAATCGGTCCAAGATGGCCGCCGCTACAAAATGGCGGATCGGATAACATATTTTTTCACAATTCCTTCAATATGGGTATCAAATGAAAGGACTTCAATAGTAGGATACTATACACTATAACAAATTTTAAATCCAAGATGGCCGCCACAGCAAAGTGGCGAATTACATTTTCTTTTTCTCAACTCCCTCAATATGGGTATCAAATGAAAGGGCTTGACTAGTAGAATAATTTACACTATATTGAAAGGGAATGAGGAATATTAACTACCTAACGAAATGAAAACTAAAAACTTGAAAAATATAATAAAACAAAAAAATCTGTTTAGTCTTAAAAATTGTTCTTCAACTATAAATTAATCAATATTTTTTGACGGATAAAAAACCTGACTAAACACCAAATTACCAGAATCTTAAAACGGAAGAAAAGAAATGAAATACTTACAAAAATTAAGGAGTCCCTACAAAAAGCATGAAATAAAAAATTCAAAAAACCCCCGACAAAAATAAAATTAAGGAATCCCTACAAAAAGCATGAAATAAAAAAATAAATTTGAAAAAATCTTATGGAAGTCGGGGGACCTCAGAATAGAAGGTGTTCCACAGAACGGTCCCCCGACTTCCATAAGATTTTTTCAAATTTATTTTTTATTTTTGTCGGGGGTTTTTTAAATTTTTAATTTATTTTTTTTTCAATAACACCATCTAACCATATGATGCAATCAGTACTTTATCACCTGGTAAATATTGCTTTGCAATTATTACATCCTTTTTAGGGTTCCGTAGTTCCTACAAGGAACCCTTATAGTTTCGTCATGTCCGTCTGTCTGTCTCTCCGAGGTATTGCTAAGAGACCGTTAGTACTAGAAAGCTGTAATTTTGTAGGAGTGCGTATAAGAATTACGCCGACAAAGTAGTAAAATAAAATTTTGGAAAATATTTTTTTTAGGGTAGCTACATGTGAAGTGGGGATGAATATTTTTTTAGTCGTCTACCTCATCGTTTGGGGTATCGTTGAATAGGTCTTCTAAAATGACTTGTAGGTTGCGAAAATTATTTTTCGATTTAATTTACGAAATATTAAACTTAAATATTAAACTTCCAGTAGGGCGTCCCTCTAAAACCTAAACTGCGTGCTTAAAAAATCTGGAAAAATCTGGAAAAATTCAGGATGATAGTGCATTTCATGAACTTTAAAGGAAAACTATAGCGGTTAAGATAACTTTATTGTTTTAGCAGTAATAGTCGTTGAACTTGGGTGTCGGATAATTTTGTACCAAATACAAAATCCTTAGCATTAATCCTTTAAAGTGACTAAGATGAAGTAGTTGCTGGTTTATAACGGGTAAAGACTTACATTGAAAAATAAAATAAGATTTTTTTTTTTTTTTTGTATTCTGAATAAACAACAACAGAATCGTACTACATTGTGATAACGGGCTACTACGGAACCCTACACTGTGCGTGGCCCGACACGCACTTGGCCGGTTTTTTATTAAAGATAAACGTGTACGGAGTTTCCTACCGAACATTAACTCACACGGTGCCTTGCCTGTTATGGCATGTGGTGCTGTACGATAAGCTAATAGCCATTGCTGTATACTATGACTTGAACAATTTTTATCAAACTTATATGCTAACATGGCTTTTTTGAAGGTTTAAACCTCTATTAATACTACGTACTGTGGTGTGTTGGGGGCGCAAATAAGACGACTTTAAGACTTTCAAGAAGAATTGTATTGTATAAAAGTAAACGTTACAGCTACGCGGTCAAAATATGAATCTATACTTCTAGAATAAAAAACACCATAATAATAATATTTGACATACGTTTAAACCTACGAATCGAATAATATTTCTAGCCAGTGCTAATTGCTAAGGGCTAGAACACAAGATCACCACACGAGCTACGCCCCACTTTGAATTAAAGTATTGGCCTAGCTCGCATCAAAATACAAGACTTTAATTCTAACGATTCGAAAATTTAAGCGTTCCTACCTACTACTAATCCTATAAAAAAATATGACCTAACGCCCGAAGTTAACATTGTGAGGTCCAGCTTTTTCTAAGAGCAGGGCTCAAGTCAGGACAAACGAAACATTTAACTAACACTCCCTCAAGTGCCAGATAAGTTTACCTTTAAGAGTGCTAAAATGCATCAACACAAACTAACGTTGCCTTGCTTGAACCTCGTCGCGCCAAAACGGGCGAAAAAGATGCGACTTGGCCTCCTTCGACAAAAAATGATGTGAAAGTTCACATCGGCCTGGATGAGGCTTACCGTGTTAACTGAACTTAACTTCAGACCCTTTTACCCCATCGGACGGTATTAGCCAGAGGGAGAGAAAGATTATGAGGCCAGTGTTCAAAAATCTAATAAGTGACTGAACTCCATTATATTCAAAAGATACTCCGCGTTTATAATAACTATACCGTTTACAAAAAACTGTGGGTGCTCCAACCCAAGCTGAACCAGTTGTGTCAACTCAACACACTTTGCAAAGGCTATGCCCCGTTAGCAAAGTTGGTTTCAACTTAAGCTGATCACTCCCCTCTCTAGAGAGTGACTACAGTTTTTTTATACAAGCCTCTTCCTCCTATAACGCGCATTACTATTCTCTGGAATTCATTCACACTAAACATGGCCTATGTAATTTAGAAAACGAAGACGAAGTTTTTCTGTCCCTCAGGTCTCTTGGAGCCGTGAGACCTAAAGCCTCACGCTCCCAGCCGCGTCCGATGAATCTTCCAATCACATGAAATAAGAAACACATATTAATAACTTTCATCACAATATTAACTAAAATAATGTCCTATTGATGTTTACAACTAAATGACATACCAAAAGTCAAAGTCTGTCACAGTCTATCTTAACATCACAGCCTATCAAATGTTACAGTCTAACGAATGTCGTAGACTAACAAATATCACAGACTAACAAAATTACTCTGTGACATGACGCGTATCAAACAAATAGAAAAACAAAGGTTTATTTAAATTCTAACATGGAAAGTTTTTATCTTTATTCTTCCATTTCCATTTAAAATGTTTACGTTTTAAAAATGAAAAATCCTTAGACAAATGATCATTATTTTTAACCGACTGCGTCAAAAGGAAGGTTATGTTTTTAGCTAATGTTTTTATGAATTTATAACTATTTGTAAAACATTTTAAAATTGAACATTTTGTTCTAGCATTTCTAGTATATTGGAATCCTTTTCTCTTGCGTGCTTTTTTAATATTAGATGTTGCACAACGAGAGTTATTTTTATTAAACTTAGGGATATCTACATGATGAATGTTTGGGAATGTTTTAACATTAATAATGACAAGATCATTACAATTATCTTCTGCGACCGCATCTGTAGAAGAACTAAAAGAGCTTTTAATTTGCACAGAAATGTCTTTCACCTCTACGTCTTCATCTCCACTTATATCCAACTTTAAAACACCTTCATCTAACCCAACTTCATCATCCACTTTACTATTCTCAACTGACAACATGATCATTTGAGCATCACCCTTTTCATTTGTAAAATGGTCATTCTCCTTTGTTTTGGAAATATTTCTTGACAAATTATTTTCAATAAAATGATCATCATCGATGTTAATTATATCGGTTTGCACATCGTGATCAAATTGCTCTTCCTTCGGTTCTGAAACATAGCTAGATACATTAGTTACAACTGGAATGGACTGACCCGATTCCTCGATTTCTTCCTCGTGTTCGCACTCGAACACTTCCATCAGCTCCTCAGCCTCTGCGGGGCTGCATACTTGGCTGCTGCGCTCATCTACATCTTCTTCAACATCTGCCTCTACACTGCATTCTTGGCTGCTGCGCTCGACTTGTAGTGGGTCATCTTGTCTTCCACTATATAACACAGATGCATCATCATCTACATTTTAAATATTATTTTGTCCGCATTCTTCAGACGGAACCTTTAACATCTCCTCTTTCCTCGCTTTATTAAATAATTCGTGACATTTGCACGGAAATTCCTCTCGATAGGCATCGCATATCTCATCAAATGACATATCTTCGCGGTATATCACCTTCCAATAAGCCAGAGCTGCTCCTTTGGAATAAATCAGCATTATTAATGCCCAATCACTTTCACGCCATCCGCTACTTGTGGCAATTGCTCTGTATTGTTCAAAAAGATATTCCAGGCACATATTAAATCCTGAGAACTGTGCAGTCTTAAATCCTGGGAAGTGTGCAGTCATCTTGCTTTCTCAATAAAAATAATATTTTAACCATTTAGCTTTTATTTTTCCGGCGACGATTCTGCGCCTGTTCTATACTCACTCAAGCGCAAATTAAACTAAGGGGAGTTTAATCTGCGATCGCATATAAAATATTCTGTGACTCTTCCGTCAAATATACTCAGCTTGGCATGCTAATAAAATTCATTTCATCTGAAATCAATCACATAAAACGATGAAACATGTAGGCTCGTTCGGCGCCTCCACCATATGTGGTGTGTTGGGGGCGCAAATAAGACGACTTTAAGACTTTCAGGAAGAATTGTATTGTATTAAAGTAAACGTTACAGCTACGCGGTCAAAATATGAATCTATACTTCTAGAATAAAAAACACCATAATAATAATATTTGACATACGTTTAAAACTACGAATCGAATAATATTTCTAGCCAGTGCTTATTGCTAAGGGCTAGAACACAAGATCACCACAGTACTCTCTATTAATCTACTTTGGCCAGCCCTCTCTTAAGTAAGTACAAACCTTGCTTAAATTAGGGTCTTTCAGAGTATGTTTGGCAATTACAGATAAACTTACATGTGGATTATCTAACACAATAAGTTAATGTTGCCTTCCATGTATTTTTTTCCTCCTCATTACTATTTTTAATTGGCAACCTAGACGGAAAATCTGCTGCGGCATTATGTTTGAAGTCCTGTACTTTATGTCATAATTATACTTACATAAAATTAATGCCCACTTATTTATTCTATTCGCATATACTACCAGCTGTTTTATTTGGTTTAAATATAGATATACTCAGTGGCTTATGGTCAGTAACTAATGTAAATGTTCCTCTCCTAATGTAAATGTCCTTTTAAATACAAATCAAATTTCTTAACTGCCCATATAATGGCTAAGGCTTCTTTATCTTACTTCTGCTTCATTGAGTGTTCTGCTTGCAAAAGCAATAGGGCGTTCAATAATATTATTACCTTACCTAATTTCATGAGCTAAACAAGCTCCTAACCCATACTTGGAAGCGTCACAGCTCCCCAGAGGATACGGAGGAGCACACGGTGGAGGTCTGCCCCGCTTGGGCGGAGCACCGCCGTGTCCTCGTAGAGGCGATCGGCAGCGGCGGCGACCTCTCGCGTCCGGCCCTGGTGCAAGCCATGGTCCGGGGCGAGAGGGAGTGGGAGGCAGTCACCTCCTACTGCGAAGCAGTCATGCTAGCAAAGGAGGTGGCGGGACGGCTCAGGGAGAGAGCCTCCCGTCCCAGCCGCCGCGGGAGACGCTCCGGGCGTCGGGAGCCGCGTGACGACTCCCGGCCACCGTAGGCGCGGGCCTGCGGGTGGAGAGTAATAGGTCACCGTCCGATCAAGACCAGGCCCGTCCCGGACGGCGCTTACGTGTTCCACGCGCGCCTCAAAGAGATGTCAGCATCGAGGAGGGGCCCCATAGGGCCGAAGCCTGCCGGGTCAGCGGGATTGTCCGAAAGGGTTACCGCTAGCCCGGAACATAAAGGGCTAAGGAAGGAACACGGGTGGGTTTTAGTCAGTAAGAGTCTGACACTCTCTTCCGCTCCACCCAGAGCGGGAGCATCAGGCGGGTCATTTGATGATTTCCCATGCACAAAAAAAAAAACGTCACAGCTCCATACAACTGGTAGCTTTGGATTTTAATTGGATTTTAATAAAATTAAAAAATAAATAATTAATACTTGATCTGTTACAATAGCTTTCTTAGCCCATTCATACGCTAATTATTAGTTGTTGCTTTAGACCATACCCATTTTTCTAAATTCTTTAGTAAGGTATATAAAGGTTTTAAGTTTTCAGCGGCATTCTTTAGAAATTTATGATAAAAATGCCAAGGAAACTATTTATTTCTTTAATATTTTTAGGTTGTGGTGATTCCAATATGGCCTTGATGTGCCCTGGTGTCTTGTGAATGCGTTCGTTATCAATCACATGCCCACAATACTCTAATTGTGGGGACATCAACATAGTTTTCTCTTTATTTACTTTAATATTAAAATTTTTGAAATACACATTCTAAAGTTTTTAAATGGCCATCCACATCACTACTTGCAACTAAAATATCGTCAATGAAACAATATTAAAGTGTGTTACATTTGGCATATTAAAGTGTTTATCCATAAAATCTTGCCATTCCTGTGGAGCAGGTGACATACCGAACATCATGAACGTTGCTCTATAGTATAGACCAACATTTGACTTTCAGCTTTAATCGTTTGCAACACTCGCTTTACTGAGCGCTTTCGTTTCGCTGAGTCTAGTGTTGCAAACGATTAAAGCTGAAAGTTAAACCGCTGGTTAACTCGTCATTAAAATCGGTAGGCGCCATATCGGCACCTATACGAGGTTATGTAACCGTCACCATACACAATCACGATGCTCAATATAATTTAACCATGCTGGTAATAGATCGAGCAGGGTGATGACAGGCGTCGGCCATTTATTATTTTAAAAACTTGCCATTTGCAGATGATTGTTGGAATTTCCCATACTAGGAACGCAAATGTTCGCGTTCATTTTGCTAGGAGGAAAAATAATACCCCTCCATTAGCGCAATCAGCTGATGTTAGCAGCACCGCTGGCTCTGCACCTCACGCTATAGAAACCACGCTTGGTTACATTGTTATGGGAGAACTACCCTTGGTTAACTCCAACAATGTAGCCTGGTCCTTCGGCCCTCTTGTGAGTGGATTAAATAACACACTATTGAAATTTTGGGAAATAAAGGAGGTGCACCCTACAAAAATAATAAATACAGAACATCAAGTCTGTAACAATTTCTGTAAAACCGCGGTATCTTTACCTTTCAAAAACGAACCTGCCTCTTTAGGTAACTCGTTCACACCTTTTTTTTTTTTTTTTTTCCCTGAGAAATGTCATTACGCATCTCCGCTCTTAGGGGGACGAGACGGAGTATGTGGGACTCCCTGCCAGGATGGCAGTATACCCACTAAAACTCAGCGGTGTTCCCTCATCGCCTTGATGGGGAGGTCATGGGAATCCGGCTCAGCCTTTGCATCCACAACCCCCCCGGCGCATGCCCGCCTAGCTGGCGGGCCCCGCATGTCCCCCCGTCTGGGGGGCTACGGGAATAGCCGGGAACACCTGGCTATTCCCGTCCGGCACTGGTGGCAGCCTGTGCAATACAGGCGAGGGTGCCCCCGCACCCGTCGCCTGCTGGCTTCCACCTGGGAGGAGTCGGAGATGACTGTCATACTGACGTCTTCTTCGACCCCTCCTCCGCCTTCGGAGCGGCGCTGCGAGAGGGTCCACATCAAGCCGGAGAGCGAGAGGTCCGTTCCGATCGCCGCAGTGAGACTGCGGCGCGGCCCGGACCACGACGGGCACACCTCGAGGGTGTGCTACGCCGTGTCCTCCGCCGCGCCACAGTCGTGACACGACGGCGTCTCCTCCACCGCGCCACAGTCGTGACACGACGGCGTCTCCTCCCGCCCGATACGGTGCTGGTACGATCCGAAGCAACCGTGTCCGGACAGCACCTGCACCAGACGGAAGGAGAGGAACCCGTGCGACCGCTCGAGCCAGTCTCGCAGGACCGGCCCAATCGCGTCGAGGGTTCGGCGGCCGAAGGCTGCGGCGGCGAGGTCCCGCGTCCAGTGGACGACTATGGCGTCCTTTGCCTCCCGCCCGACGGCCTCCCGCTCTTCCGGGGCTGGGCGTTCTCCTCTCGCCCTTCGCCCCGCCGTCCATTCATATACTCTGGCGAGCAAACACGCCTCGAGTTCCCAAGGCGGGGTGCCGGCCAGAGCACATGCCGCGGAGAAGCCGACCGTGCGGTAGGCCCTCGCCGCCCGCTGGGCTATGACCCTTTGGGGGGCCCGCAATGCGGCGGCGTTCTCCCTCCTGTGGAGGGAGTCCTCCCAAATAGGGGCCCCGTAAAGGGCCATACTCCTCAAGATGCCGGCGTAGAGTTGCCGGCATCTCACGCTGGGCCCCCCCAAGTTGGGGAGCAGCCACGAGAGGGCGCCCGCAGTCTTCAGCAGTCGCGTCGATAGCCCGCTAAAATGCGGGCCGAAACGCCACCTGCTGTCGAGTACAAGGCCCAGATATTTCATCTGGGCCTTCACCTCGATTCGGACGCCCTCCACGAAGATGTGGGCGTCTGGTGGTTGGCGCTGCCGAGGCCCGTGGAAGAACACGGCTTCGGTCTTATGCAGCGCCACCGTCAATCCTAGGCGGCGGATCCTCCCTGCGACCAAGGATCCGCCCGCCGAGGCCAAGTTGGCCGCCTCCCTGAAACTCTCCCCCCGGGCGGTGAGGAGAGTGTCATCCGCGTAGCAGACGACACTCGTGCCTCGGAGGAGAGTTCCCCGCAAGAGCCAGTCGTAGCCGACGTTCCAGAGGAGAGGTCCCACGACTGACCCCTGTGGAACGCCGGCCTCGACTGAGTACCGCCGGACTTGGCCAGCCCTGTTCACGAGGACGATAGCCCGATCCTCCAGGTAGCTGGCCAGTAGACGCCGCATGTATAGAGGCACCCCGTGGAATCGGAGCGCCTCTATAGGATGGTGCTGTGGGGAACAGAGTTAAAGGCGCTAACTCGTTCACACCTGCTCAACGTAGATTAACAACGTTAGAGCGTAAATTTAATTCGCTTCCAGCGTTACGTCAATCTTTTAACGACGTTATTAATGATTATATAGTTATAGGCTATTTATTGGAAATACCTTATTTCTCTTCCGCTATAATTGAAGGGTATTGCTCACCCCATCCCGCTGTCGTTCGGTCAGAGATACCAACGACAAACACCCGAGTGGTGTTGGACGCAAGTGCCAAGACTGACACCGTCAAACCGCTTTTTAATATATTGCATACCGGACCTAAGTTGCAAGCAGACCTTTTCTCGCTTTTGCTTAACTTTCTATCAACGATCTCAACCCCATAGATAGAGCAAGCGTGGGATTTGCTCAGAAGAAGAGCCTTCAGTAACCTTCCTCAAAAGGACAATGACCAAAAGTCGTACCAAAAAGTCTCATGCCTCAAGATCAAAATATGATAGTAATTATTTTAATAATTTTTTACGACATTACGCGTCAGGGATTTGATTTTTGAACAGGGAATTTAATTTATAGTAAAAAAGTGTTGATATTGTTTTATTCCCTACATGACGTTCCGTTTCATATCCTTGAATGGAGGTAGTTTTTTTTGGGCTCACTGTATTTAACGTCTTTTAATCGTATAAATTTATAATATAGGTACTCAAAAAAACGTAACGAATTTATCATTTAAAATGGTTGATTTTTTCAACAAAGTCTAACCGGGATTCAACCGAAATCGTAAAAAAAAGAAAATATTTTGATAATGCACTCAATTGATTCAATTCCAGTTACGGCCGTCAATGTCATAAATACATGTACCTATTGAAAGGTTTTTTTTAGATTTTAAGAAAAAAAAAAAACAAAGTCTATTACATAATTACAGTTCGAGGTGGTTTAACCGAATCTGTTTCATAAATAAAAAAATATACTATTGACGCTGCAGCAGGTCCAATAATGGCCGTTCGTGTATGAAATGTCAAACAAAATAAAGTGTCGTGTTTAGGTTATTTCGAATTTTTTGAAAATCTCCGAAACCCGGCTTTTGTTTACAAAAATAACTTTTGTAGGAGTTAATATGTTAAGTGCAGTCTATAAAAAACAAAGCTTGACTTTGAGGCAGCGTGGTACGGGATTCCATACATCCATGAGCATTATTCTTTGAAGGCTTTTTACACATCTTTCCAGAGTATGGAGCAATATTCCACAGGTTTTAGACAACCTGATACTCAGCATGCCACGCCGATGTAGACCCACCGCGAATGCTTTGGGAGTTCCAACAGATTATTAAATTTTTTATAGAAATGTTTTTTTTATTTGCTGTTAACAAGGGGCCTAAAAAGGCCACTTTGGCAGAATCATAAAAGGACAACATAATGACATGAATCATAATGGATAGTTAACTGTTAAGTTAATCGTATCAAAGCCCATTGGTGAAGGATTTTTCAATTTTTTTTTGTTTCTGTGCTAAAATACCAATCAATCCAATCCAAATCCAATCCCAATCTCTTTGATCATACCTACGACTGTCTTCGCCACCACGAAACCACGGAATGATGTATTCATCATTCCGTGGTATTCATAGTAATAATTTAAATTAAATCACCATAGTAATTATTTTAATTTGTATTAACAAAATAATGTCATGTCATAATAAATTATTAATATGTAATTATTATTGTCGTAATTCTGATTTGATATAGATACCATAAACTTTTAACAAGATACTTCACTCGTCCGCGAGTTACTAGCATCATGCATATCCTCGTTGTGCTTCACTTTGTTTCGCGGCTATCGCATTTAAACATTGATTTAATAGAGCTTTCTTAATCGAATGCAAAAAGACATTGTATGTAATATTAACAGAAACTAAAACATTAACTGCTTATTCATTTATTAATTTCTTAAGAGTTGTTTTGGATCCAAGCGGTGTAGCGGGAAACACGAGCATTGACACCAGGGAAGTTAGCCTGAGCGCAGCCAATACCGAAAGAGCAGACACCGACAAGGACACCGTTGTGGTAAAGAGGACCGCCGGAGTCACCCTGGCACTGGTCGCGACCACCGCCGGACCAGCCGGAGCACAACATGTTGTCGGTGATAGAGATACCACGGAGAGCATAGTTGTTTCTGCAAGTGTTCTGGTTGATACTCCTCAGCTCGACGTGACGGAGCTGCTCAGAAGCGGAGCCACCAGACTGCAAAATGTACATATGCAAATATTAATATCCGATCAAACAAAACAAGAAATATTGACGTTTTATAAACACGGGAGGAATAATCAATAAACTTACGGAAGTTGTGCCCCATCCTGCAGCCCAGACGGCTTGGCTGTCACCGAGGTGGTAGTTGGCGCCAGCGATGGAAGCGGCGCGGACATTGTTGTTGAAAGAGAAGGTGGAAGCGGAGCGTAAAATACAGATGTCATTGTTGAAAGTGTTGCCGTTGTATTGTGCGTGGTTGATGATCTGGTTGACGTTATGGACAACACCACCGCTGTTAGCCCAAGTGGAGCCGACACGGATACGCCATCTACCAGCTGCGTCACCACTGTAAAAGAATTGAAATGATAGTTAAACCTGTCCTCATAAAAGACCTTAAGCAAAGTGCTATCAAGTCATAAAAAAATACTTACATGGTGCAGTGAGCAGCGCTGAGGACGGACCTGTTGTTGAGGATGGTACCACCGCAATTTTGAAAGTACGCACTCCAATTCCATGTATACAGGAGAGAAGTTATGGTGGGGTACTGCCCAATAGTGGTGACAGAACCACCTACAATCCTTTGGGGATTGGAGGGAACGGCTGGAAAGAAAAATAAGGTTTAAAAGTTATCAAGTACCTACTTTAATTTGAATCGTTTCAATAGTAACATAAACGAAGCAATTCGACAGAAAATGCATGTTACAAAAAATATTAGCGTTCGGTATATTTTAAAAATAAAGTTTACTTTCTTAATTGATAAACATTTAAAACAGAGATCAAAACGTACCTACAACAGCCGCAAAGCAAAGGGCTAGCAAAGCAAGTAAACGCATGTTGTTGATTACTCGCTGACAAGTGTAGTAACTCGATAAAGTCATGGTATTTATAGCGTAAAATTCTGATTGACTATCACATTATCAATGCGTTGAGATTAAATTGTTTATTAATTTCCAAACCTAAAGAGGTTTACAGACTGAGTAGAATATTATTAATAAAAAGTCCCAAGCCTTTTCAAGAACAAACTCATATAATATGCAGCTTTTACAAGGCGTACAGTTATAAGTGTTTTTTTGGAACGAAGTTCCATAACGCAGCTTGCGATAAGAGTTGGCTGGTAGAAATCGTCAAGTAAGGGAAAACCGTTATGCGCTCTATGTGACTTTCTCTCTATCTATGTCTTTCTATTATATACGAAAGTGTGTACGTGCGAGTATCGAAGTTCAAGCAGACGAGCATTGTGCGCGGCCGGTTGTATAACCTAAGTACTGAACGCGTGTTCGTTAAAACTTATTTGTTTTTAAGTAGAAAAGTAAAGAAAGAGAAAAGATTTTCTCACGATGTTTGATTTATGTTGCGATGTTTTTAATGTAAGTCTGAAATCGCCAACCCTTCCCTGTATAAGGGGTCTCCCTTGTTTTGCCGAAAAGATTTTGCCAAATTATGCGGAAAATTGTTTGGGAAGTGATAATTTGGCAAATGAAATTTCATTTGCCAAATTATTACTTAGCAAAAAATCTCTTCACAAATAATTGTAACCCAAACCTAATGTTTGGCAAGTGAACGTTTAAACAATAACTTGTTTACCAACTAGTACTTTTACCAATTTTTATTTAGTCAAATATTTCAGTTGGAATAACTCTTTTTACGCAAAATTACATTTGCCAAATATTTAGTATCGTCAGTTTTCGCAGTTTTAAGGCAGCCATTTCAAGCATAAGATCTAACTTTGAAGACGTTTTATTACAAGGGTGTTTTTTCCACTTGGGACAAATTCTAAACAGGTAATAATAATATTAAGTATTCTGATAGTATTTTTTTAAATAATTAATCTCGTCTAACTAGTTCAGTTTCGGGTAGACTTTTTTTCCATTTTTTTTTTCTATATAATCAAGTCGTATCTGGCACTCGCCGGCCGCTGCCGCGGCACCGCTCGCTTCGCTCGCTCGGCTCGTGCGTAGGAGGTCACAGTTTTAACCTAACCTAAGCATTTTTTTTAATAATTAACCTCGTCTAACTTATTCGGTTCTCGATAGCCTGCTAAAAATAATCACTTTTTTCCATATTTTTTTTTTCTATATAATCTAGTCGTTTCTGGCACTCGCCGGCCGCTGTCGCGGCACCGCTCGCTTCGCTCGCTCGGCTCGTGCGTAGGAGGTTACAGTTTTAACCTAACCTAACCTAAGCATTTTTTTTAAATAATTAACCTCGTCTAACTAATTCGGTTCTCGATAGCCTGTTAAGAATAATCTCTTTTTTCTATATAATTTAGTCTAAATATTTTGTATTAAATAAATGATTATTTTAAAATAAAATTGCATTTTTAAATTCCCAAAAAAAAATTCTCAAAAAATCTTATTTATGACCATTTGATTAAAGACCAAATGCCTAAATGACATTATCCTTAATAATATTCTGCAAAGTAAAAATTTGTGGGCAAGGGGCTCACCCCGCTCTCCTTGGGTAAAGAGAACTGGCGTAAGCCAGTAGTGCTTGACACTAATGATTTCATGGAGGTATGGCAGAGTAATGAGCTTCACGGTCGCTTTTTCCGGGCCCTACATGAACCCGATGAAGATTTACTACCGTCCGTAGCCTGGCTGCATTTTGGTGACCTCTTTGGAGAAACCGAAGGTTTTGTTTGTGCAATTATGGACAAAGTTACAATGACGAGTAATTACCGGAGATTTATTGTGAAAGACGGCACGGTTGACATCTGTCGGCCATGCCACCGGCCGGGGGAATCACATACATATTATTTACGGGTGTTCTCGTCTAGCTAACCGTGAGTACTTGCTACTTGCATAGACACAACCTTGTAGCCAGGATAATCCATCAGCAACTTGCTCTGAAATTCAGCCTTGTGGGATCGGAGGTACCGTACTACAGGTATGTGCCCGACCCAGTTCTCGAAAATGGAAATATCACATTGTACTGGGATCGATCCATCATCATTGATAGGACTATTGTTGCCAATAAGCCTGATGTAGATGGTGATGGATCAATTAGAGCGGCGCGCAATGATTGTTGACATAACCGTCTCGCAAGTTGAGAACCTCGTAAAAGCCGAGAAAGATAAACAAGTCAAGTATCTTTACTTAGCTCACGAGGTTATCGACATGTGGGATGTTGACTCAGCAATCACTATTATTATATTACTACTATTTTTATATTTTTAAATGTTTTTCTAGTTAAAAATATAATTTATGTGTATTTACTGAAATAAAGGAGATAATAGTAATTTTTATTTCTCTCAAAAAGGTACAATTTTGACTGATAGTATCAAGTTACATTTTAAAATTTATCCTTTGTGAGAGCTGGAGTCTATACTGGGTTCGGGACCTTTATGACAGATGTCCAGGCTCACACCCTTAAAATTACAATATTTAATTGCACTTACGTACTACAACATTATAAAAGCACCAAGTACTGAGAGGAAGAGAATTAATAATATATAAAAACAAAGGAGATGTGCTATGTGTGTCTTTGGAGAGTGTTGTGTATCCGAGAGTGCTATATAAGTCTTCATGCCCAGCGCCCGCGAAGGGCACTGGGTGTGAGCACTTACTTGCCCGAAAGTGTGTGTGTGTCTTTATGTTGAAACGCTATCTAAGATTAATTTAAGTAGGTGATTATTTCCGACAGACAAAATTATTTTAGAATATTTAGTACCTATATTTTCAGTCTCCGCATAATCTAATTCAAGTAGCCATTTCGTAACAGTTCTTTTAGATTTTGATCTGGACATAGGGTATGTATTTAGAATATTATTAGCCTTGTTATAAACGTAGCTACAGAGGAAAGGGAAACTTCGTTGGGCCTGTTATGTTGGGAGACGGGGACACAGCATTGAAACACGGTGGTTGAGCAAAGACTGGTTTATTGTACTTCGTTCATCTATTTCTCCTGCCTACCTTCACATGCATTATTATATAGTATGTTATATATATTTATTTACTTATACCTACAACCCCCTTATTAATTAATTCGAATCAAGTTTTACATTCCATTCTTTTTGTGCATATAATTACTTGTTTATATATTTTATATTTTCATATTCTTTAACAATAAAGAAAGGAAATAAAAATAAATTATTCATAAGAATACAGAATACAATACATTTGAGTAGAATTACATCAGCATAATGTAGGTGCATAAATTCACACCATAATAATAAAATAAATGTTTGACTAAGAATTGATTTATTATAATTATTTATCATTCATTGTATTTTGAATATACATCCCCATGAATATACATGTTTTATTTTATTACAATCTTAGTTTAGAGTTAGTTTTACATAATCGCAATTTCAATAACATGCCTTTTTTTTTTGTGGACATGCATTAGCTACTAATAGATACCTATATGTATGTGTCTGTATATGTGTGTCCGTGTATGTGTGTGTATTGTATGTGTATTGATTTATTACATATTTTCTGTTTTTAAATCAGCGGCTTGACATTTGAGTGCTTCAGGTAGATTGTCCCCAGCGATCAGGTGGTTTCACTGTCCTGCCGGAACGGGTTTTATAATAATTAGTGGTGCAGCTGTTATGATCTACGTTTGTCGTTGTTGGAGCACTGGAGCCGCTGTGTGACTCATCTACGGGCATGGTTCGACTTTGCGGGCTGCCTATTATTCTTTAGTTTATTTGATACATTTCCCTGTAATTTCGGTTGAAGAGGATGTGGACAACACGGAATAATACTTCGTTATTTTCTGTTGTATAACAGCTCGGCAGGTGAACTTAACTCATTACTTATCGGCGTATTCAAATATTCTAAAAACCCTAAACTGAAGTCGTTATTTTGATAGGTGGTCTTTTTCATCATATTTTTAATTGTCTGGACAGCTCTTTCGACCTGTCCATTTGATTGTGGGTACGTAGGAGAAGACGTTAACTGATCCTGACGCATTGTCACCCACCCTTGAGGTAACTCTCGAAGAGAGCAAGTTGAATGTCTCTAATACCGATACTTTCAAGTTTAGCAATAAGATTAGGGACAGATATCGTATCGAAAGTTTTTGCCAGATTCAAGAAAATACCAATTACCTTCTGCTTTTCATCCAGGTTGGAGAAGATGTTAGTTTTTAGGTATAGCACAGCATTATTTGTAGAAATTCCGGAACGCCTGAACTCTCCCCGGTCGTGTCGGATTGCCGTCCCATCGGACTATGAGAGTAAAGGAACAGAGAGTGCACCTGTGTTTGCACACACACTTGTGCACTATAATATCTCCTGCGTACCAGGCTAATCTCCATTGAGATTGGCCACCGTGACCGAAAACGGTCGGGGAGGCTATTATTATTACATGTATCTTCCGGGCCCCTGACTTATGGTACTAAATTTTACCGACTAAAACCCCCACTGTTCCTTCTAGAACAGTAGGGATTTTAGTCGGTAAAATTTTAACCCTCCATTCTCCGCAGATGGAAATCTTCATGGATACCTATCTTTGAAGATATCCCCACGGAAAAAAGGGGCAACTCCATTAATTCATTACAGGTAGCACAAACTCAGGCCTATGCTTTATTATAGTGTATGAGCGGCAATCCACCAAACAGCCCAGTACAGGTAGGTACAGTATGTACCAGAAAGGTGAGATGAAAATGAATGTAGGTAATCAATCTTTTTTTAAATTGGAAAAAAATTAAAGGAATTGAGGACTATAAATAAAAGAAAAGAAAACATTACATTATAAGATACTTTTTTCAACAGTCAAATAACGTTTAACTGAGGAATAATGATTGAACTTTTGTATAAACAATATATCAAACCGTCAGTTTTGATAAAAGTTATCTGACTATTGAAAAACGGCAGTGGTTGCCAAGTGGTGACGGCCGTGACTTACCAGCTGTAGGTCGTAGGTTTGAACCCAGACAGGCGCTTTACTCTGTGTAAATTACATCATCACCACTGCTCTCAAAACGGTGAAAGAAAACATCATAAGGAAACCGGCATGTCCTAGAACCAAAAATTCGAAGACATGTGACATCTACCAACCCGCACTGGGCCCGCGTGGTGGATTACGGCCCACTCCCTCTCACAGAGAGGAGGCCCGTGTCCCAGCAGTGGGAACATTATAGGCTGATTATGTATTGAAAAATCAGGCCTAAGATAAGGGCTGAAGTTTCCAACGCCAGATAATTTGATCGGAGAAATAATTTTAAAATTTTTGACAATTCTTCCATACAATACCTAACTGTCAGATGTCAATTTTATTCCACGAAGAAAAATTCTCTGTTGGTTGAAAAATCAGCCCTAAATCTATGAAACAATCTCTTTCCATCGTAAATACTCAATTCTTGCTTTATAAAATCTCGTCACACAATACATCCATCGCAAATGCATAAAATCTCATTATTCTAACACCCGGTTTCTGAATTGAGAATTTGAAGTTGAGAAATTGTCATTTCTCTACTAGCATCTAAAGGTCAGCACAGACCCACGTAATGGCAGCAAAAAGTCAACTTTCATTTAAAATGTAAAGGATTTTGAAGGAAATTCCTAATCATAATTTTTGAAAAATTAATAAAAAAAACGTAAGTAAATAACGCAAAGAATGTTGTTGAATTGTCAAAATGCTATGCTATGCTGCACGCTGGTCTACGCCTCGCTTGTGTTTTTAAGTTTAGGTTAGGTTAGATAATAAAACGAATTCTATCTCTTCTTCAACTGTTTGGGGGTGGGGGGGGGGTTGGGTTTATGTAGGTAATACAAATTTAAACAAAATGAACTTTTGAGTTGTTAAAGAGTAACTCGCTTCACCGCCACTCCGTCGCCGTCGGTCGGCGGTAACCTTTGAGGCAATTGTAGGTAATTCAAAATTTATTTGCGAAAACGTAAGAAATATCGAAAGCTTGACCAGTTCTCAGCTTTACTTTTTTTTTTTTCTCTACTCTGGCCCGATTCCCAGTTTATTTTGGGTCGGCAAGCATATCTTCTTCTTCCATAATTCCCTATTTTCTATTATGTTCTCAACTTCATATTCTGAATTCAGAAACCAGGTGTGTGAAATTTTATGCATTTGTCTTATACTTATGGCGTATGATTTACTTCAGACTCAAATAAATGCATTTTTAAAGGGGTACAAAAGGAAACAAAAACATGATTTTTCTCAAATTTTATTTCAAAGAATCACTTCTTAAGCGTTGGATTGGATCCAAGCGGTGTAGCGGGTAACACGAGCGTTGACGCCAGGGAACTGCGGCCTACCGCATCCAGAACCGAAGGAGCACACACCGACTTGGATACCGTTGTGGTAAAGGGGGCCGCCGGAATCCTGTGTGCACTGGTCGCGACCGCCAACGTTGAGGACACCGGAACACAGCATGTTGTCGGTAAGGGTAGGGTAACGACTTCTGCAAGTAGCCTGGTTGATTGAATAGATCCGGACGTGGCGGAGTTGCTCAGAAGGAAATCCACCCTCCTGTAAAATAGAAACAATAAATAACAAGAAAATAAAGATAAAATATTTCGCTGTAAAGCAATAAAGTAATACTTAAACTTACAGAAGTCAAGCCCCATCCTGCAGCCCAGACGAGCTGGTTATCGGCCAGGAAGTAATTGGCACCAGCGATAGAAACGGGACGGACGTTGTTGTTGTGTGCGATGACAGTGGACGATCGCAAGATAGAGATATCATTGTCATTTGTGTTGAAATTGTAGTGGGGATGGTTGATAATAGTTTGTACGTTGTGAACAACACCGCCGCTATTGGCCCAGGTCGAGCCTACACGGAAGCGCCATCTATTAGCGGCATGACCACTGCAAAAAAGGAAAGATTTTGTTAAAATAATGTTCACCAATGGTTACCCAGTGGACATGCTGTCCACGAGTCACGAGTTGTATGTCGTAGATTCGAACCTAGGCAAGCACTTTCCTTAGTGTAAATTATTTCATCATCATTGCTCTCAAAACGGTGAAGACAGACATTGTAAGGAAACCGGTCGCACACCCAGAACAACACTGCACTAAGTCTAAATAGCTCATTTTTCAGAATCGACGAAAAACCGTTATCTCATATTGATTATGACAGTTATTGCGAATGTCCTGCATTTCAGCTGTGTTGCCTGTGTTTGATTCTTTACATGCAATGTGCAGGACATTCGCAATAACTGTCACAATCAATATGAGATAACGGTTTTTCGTCGATTCTGAAAAATGAGCTATTTAGACTTAGTGCAGTGTTGTTCTGGGTGTGCGATATATTAGAACCAAAATTGAATTCATAAATGACATCCACCAGCCCACACAGGGCCCACGTGGTCGATTGCAGCCCACTCCCTCTCAGAGAGAGGACCCATATCCCAGCAGTATAAACGTTTTAGGCTAATTATGCTTACGTATGCAATGTTGAGTTACCGAGTTTTTTTAGTCAGAAGGCATTATGGCAGCTTTGTATGTCGCTCCACCAGTTTTAAATACGTTACAATAATCATAACCAGTACATATACTTACAAAGTGCAGTGAACAGCCGTAAGAACGGCTCTATTGTTGAGGATGGTACCACCACACGATTGCCCATAGTTGATCAGATTATTGGAGTATAGGCAAGCGGCTAGATATAATAGGATACTGATCAATCGTGGTGACCGAACCACCCACTATCCTCTGGGGAATAGCTGGGACCGCTAGAAAAAGCAAACTTATTAAAAACCTTTAAATGATAGAACAATGAAGATAACACAATTAGATTCTTGAGCTTCGATTTATTTATAAATGGTATTTTATTTGTAACTAGCTTCTGCCCGCGACTTCGTACGCGGATGCTGTTGCTTATGCCAGCGATACGTTGTCGCTGACAACGACATGACAACGTAGTTGTCAAAATCGAAGATCTGAAACGTCTAATGTCGAATTCTAAGAGCCCGGGGACTGGAAAACACCGGGGTGAGCGAGACGATTCGAGACGTCATTTTCAGGCAATAATGAACCAATAAGCTGGTAAACTTGGCCTTGCACTTTGAATGTTGGCATAAATGGGTCTTCTGAAATCTGCTTCGCACCAAAATATGTCATTTGAAAGGCATTATTGTACGAACGGATGTTGTCCAAGAAATGTTTTGACTGTGGATGGTCACCAGTGATCTTAATATTTCTGGAGGATTTTGAAATATTTCAATATGTACTTTCCCACCTAAGCAACACATACCGTTTGTTTCTTTTTGCCATTTTAACAGCTTCACAAAAAGTACAATTTTGAACCACACCTCCGATGGCGGAATATGTGGTGTAGTCAATCATAGGAGTATACGTAAATGCACTCCGTTCCTTATCAACCCAAGGAAGGTCGCCATGCCCTAAGGCTATATCTTGAGACACATCCGATTCTTCAGATGATATCGACATTCTGTTCAGAGATGTCGAAGTCGATCAGAATTCATACGTTCGTTGCGCTCTTCTTGTCTTTTCATGCCGTACTCCAGCAATTCTTTCTCTCTCACTTTCTAACTGATTATGAAAATTTTGTTGTGTGCGTGTTCGGGACAATGTAAGATAATCTCTATCAGTAGTTAGTCGCGCATCACGTTCATCACTCGTTTCAAAAGACCTGTTAGTAGATGAGCGAATACGCTGAAAACTCAAGCGTGATTCTGTATCGGTAAACGTTTCCGATTCGCGAGGCAATGCATGTCGTTCACAATCAGCGGTCAGTCGCCGCAGAGGTTTCCACGGATCGAGTTGCAGCCTGATGTTCTCGAACAGCATCAAGTCTCTCCTGACGCTCTACGGTAGATTCTTGGGATCTTATGATCCTCAATCTTTTAGCCCCTTTGGAACATTGGGAAAGATTTGACCTCTTTCTAGGCATGGTTATAGTTTTATTGTGAAGAAGATACCTGATCAATTAAAATCTAAGTGACTGCTCCTCTGCGTTACCGGGTAGGCTACCGTGTCACGAAGATAATGGAAAAGGAAATTAAACACTCAAATAACATAAGCCCGAAGGCATATTTATTCGATAAAATAAAAAAATAAATGGGAGTTTTGGCCAGTAGAGTCAAATTTTCAATGATATACCATCGTCATCGAAAATCAGTCCAAGTGTTACCGCCTTCACCGCGTGGAGGTACTCCCAGCTTAAGTTCTTTTATAATCCCAGCATAATTATGTTATTTTATACAGTGAAATTAGTGATAGCTTTAATTTCCACATCAGATGTTTCTGATCTTCGATTTTTAGGGTTCCGTACCCAAAGGGTAAAAACGGAACCCTATTACTAAGACTTCGCTGTCCGTCCGTCCGTCTGTCTGTTGCCAGGCTGTATCTCAAGAACCGCGGTAGCTAGACAGTTGAAATTTTCACAGATGATGTATTTCTGTTGCCGCTATAACAACAAATACTAAAAACAAAATAAAATAAATATTTAAGGGGGGCTCCCATACAAAAAAACGTGTTTTTTTCGGCGTTTTTGCCGTCTGTCTGTCGCCAGGCTGTATCTCAAGAACCGCGGTAGCTAGACAGTTGAAATTTTCACAGATGATGTATTTCTGTTGCCGCTATAACAACAAATACTAAAAACCAAATAAAATAAATATTTAAGGGGGCTCCCATACAAAAAACGTGTTTTTTTCGGCGTTTTTGCCGTCTGTCTGTCACCAGGCTGTATCTCAAGAACCGCGGTAGCTAGACAGTTGTAATTTTCAGAGATGATGTATTTCTGTTGCCACTATAACAACAAATACTAAAAACAAAATAAAATAAATATTTAAGGGGTGCTCCCATACAACAAACGTGTTTTTTTCGGCGTTTTTGCATTGTGGTACGGAACCCTTCGTGTTGGCCAGTTTTTTTATAAGTCAACAGGAAATGCCCATCAGACCGAACAACTTTTGCTAAGACGTCATTCCTATATATGTTATGGTGTAGCTGGGCTCTTGGAGTTCCACATCAGGTGTTCCAGATCTTCAAATTTATTCTCTCGGCAGAAAATGCTCATCACGTGGAACAATTTTTGCTATGGTACCATTTTTGTATCTCTTATAGTTTAGCTGGTCTGTTGCGGTTCTGCATCAGGTGTTCAAGTTTCCAAGATAAATTATAGCCTATATGTTGCCCAGACATAATACCTATACAACAACACAAAAATCATTCAAATCCTTCCAGTAGTTCCGAAGATTAGCGTGTACAAACAAACAGACAAACAGACAAACAGACAGAATTTTTTTTTCGGATTCGTACCCTATTACTGTTTCTAAACCCCCCCCAATTATTTTTTTTTTAATATTTTCAATGTACAGACACAGTTTTTCTACTGTTTTATTATATGTATAGATGTACTTTCCCACCTAAGCAACACATACCGTTTGTTTCTTTTTGCCATTTTAACAGCTTCACAAAAAGTACAATTTTGAACCACACCTCCGATGGCGGAATATGTGGTGTAGTCAATCATAGGAGTATACGTAAATGCACTCCGTTCCTTATCAACCCAAGGAAGGTCGCCATGCCCTAAGGCTATATCTTGAGACACATCCGATTCTTCAGATGATATCGACATTCTGTTCAGAGATGTCGAAGTCGATCAGAATTCATACGTTCGTTGCGCTCTTCTTGTCTTTTCATGCCGTACTCCAGCAATTCTTTCTCTCTCACTTTCTAACTGATTATGAAAATTTTGTTGTGTGCGTGTTCGGGACAATGTAAGATAATCTCTATCAGTAGTTAGTCGCGCATCACGTTCATCACTCGTTTCAAAAGACCTGTTAGTAGATGAGCGAATACGCTGAAAACTCAAGCGTGATTCTGTATCGGTAAACGTTTCCGATTCGCGAGGCAATGCATGTCGTTCACAATCAGCGGTCAGTCGCCGCAGAGGTTTCCACGGATCGAGTTGCAGCCTGATGTTCTCGAACAGCATCAAGTCTCTCCTGACGCTCTACGGTAGATTCTTGGGATCTTATGATCCTCAATCTTTTAGCCCCTTTGGAACATTGGGAAAGATTTGACCTCTTTCTAGGCATGGTTATAGTTTTATTGTGAAGAAGATACCTGATCAATTAAAATCTAAGTGACTGCTCCTCTGCGTTACCGGGTAGGCTACCGTGTCACGAAGATAATGGAAAAGGAAATTAAACACTCAAATAACATAAGCCCGAAGGCATATTTATTCGATAAAATAAAAAAATAAATGGGAGTTTTGGCCAGTAGAGTCAAATTTTCAATGATATACCATCGTCATCGAAAATCAGTCCAAGTGTTACCGCCTTCACCGCGTGGAGGTACTCCCAGCTTAAGTTCTTTTATAATCCCAGCATAATTATGTTATTTTATACAGTGAAATTAGTGATAGCTTTAATTTCCACATCAGATGTTTCTGATCTTCGATTTTTAGGGTTCCGTACCCAAAGGGTAAAAACGGAACCCTATTACTAAGACTTCGCTGTCCGTCCGTCCGTCTGTCTGTTGCCAGGCTGTATCTCAAGAACCGCGGTAGCTAGACAGTTGAAATTTTCACAGATGATGTATTTCTGTTGCCGCTATAACAACAAATACTAAAAACAAAATAAAATAAATATTTAAGGGGGGCTCCCATACAAAAAAACGTGTTTTTTTCGGCGTTTTTGCCGTCTGTCTGTCGCCAGGCTGTATCTCAAGAACCGCGGTAGCTAGACAGTTGAAATTTTCACAGATGATGTATTTCTGTTGCCGCTATAACAACAAATACTAAAAACCAAATAAAATAAATATTTAAGGGGGCTCCCATACAAAAAACGTGTTTTTTTCGGCGTTTTTGCCGTCTGTCTGTCACCAGGCTGTATCTCAAGAACCGCGGTAGCTAGACAGTTGTAATTTTCAGAGATGATGTATTTCTGTTGCCACTATAACAACAAATACTAAAAACAAAATAAAATAAATATTTAAGGGGTGCTCCCATACAACAAACGTGTTTTTTTCGGCGTTTTTGCATTGTGGTACGGAACCCTTCGTGTTGGCCAGTTTTTTTATAAGTCAACAGGAAATGCCCATCAGACCGAACAACTTTTGCTAAGACGTCATTCCTATATATGTTATGGTGTAGCTGGGCTCTTGGAGTTCCACATCAGGTGTTCCAGATCTTCAAATTTATTCTCTCGGCAGAAAATGCTCATCACGTGGAACAATTTTTGCTATGGTACCATTTTTGTATCTCTTATAGTTTAGCTGGTCTGTTGCGGTTCTGCATCAGGTGTTCAAGTTTCCAAGATAAATTATAGCCTATATGTTGCCCAGACATAATACCTATACAACAACACAAAAATCATTCAAATCCTTCCAGTAGTTCCGAAGATTAGCGTGTACAAACAAACAGACAAACAGACAAACAGACAGAATTTTTTTTTCGGATTCGTACCCTATTACTGTTTCTAAACCCCCCCCAATTATTTTTTTTTTAATATTTTCAATGTACAGACACAGTTTTTCTACTGTTTTATTATATGTATAGATAGCTTCTGCCCGCGACTTCGTACGCGGATGCTGTTGCTTATGCCAGCGATACGTTGTCGCTGACAACGACATGACAACGTAGTTGTCAAAATCGAAGATCTGAAACGTCTAATGTCGAATTCTAAGAGCCCGGGGACTGGAAAACACCGGGGTGAGCGAGACGATTCGAGACGTCATTTTCAGGCAATAATGAACCAATAAGCTGGTAAACTTGGCCTTGCACTTTGAATGTTGGCATAAATGGGTCTTCTGAAATCTGCTTCGCACCAAAATATGTCATTTGAAAGGCATTATTGTACGAACGGATGTTGTCCAAGAAATGTTTTGACTGTGGATGGTCACCAGTGATCTTAATATTTCTGGAGGATTTTGAAATATTTCAATATGTACTTTCCCACCTAAGCAACACATACCGTTTGTTTCTTTTTGCCATTTTAACAGCTTCACAAAAAGTACAATTTTGAACCACACCTCCGATGGCGGAATATGTGGTGTAGTCAATCATAGGAGTATACGTAAATGCACTCCGTTCCTTATCAACCCAAGGAAGGTCGCCATGCCCTAAGGCTATATCTTGAGACACATCCGATTCTTCAGATGATATCGACATTCTGTTCAGAGATGTCGAAGTCGATCAGAATTCATACGTTCGTTGCGCTCTTCTTGTCTTTTCATGCCGTACTCCAGCAATTCTTTCTCTCTCACTTTCTAACTGATTATGAAAATTTTGTTGTGTGCGTGTTCGGGACAATGTAAGATAATCTCTATCAGTAGTTAGTCGCGCATCACGTTCATCACTCGTTTCAAAAGACCTGTTAGTAGATGAGCGAATACGCTGAAAACTCAAGCGTGATTCTGTATCGGTAAACGTTTCCGATTCGCGAGGCAATGCATGTCGTTCACAATCAGCGGTCAGTCGCCGCAGAGGTTTCCACGGATCGAGTTGCAGCCTGATGTTCTCGAACAGCATCAAGTCTCTCCTGACGCTCTACGGTAGATTCTTGGGATCTTATGATCCTCAATCTTTTAGCCCCTTTGGAACATTGGGAAAGATTTGACCTCTTTCTAGGCATGGTTATAGTTTTATTGTGAAGAAGATACCTGATCAATTAAAATCTAAGTGACTGCTCCTCTGCGTTACCGGGTAGGCTACCGTGTCACGAAGATAATGGAAAAGGAAATTAAACACTCAAATAACATAAGCCCGAAGGCATATTTATTCGATAAAATAAAAAAATAAATGGGAGTTTTGGCCAGTAGAGTCAAATTTTCAATGATATACCATCGTCATCGAAAATCAGTCCAAGTGTTACCGCCTTCACCGCGTGGAGGTACTCCCAGCTTAAGTTCTTTTATAATCCCAGCATAATTATGTTATTTTATACAGTGAAATTAGTGATAGCTTTAATTTCCACATCAGATGTTTCTGATCTTCGATTTTTAGGGTTCCGTACCCAAAGGGTAAAAACGGAACCCTATTACTAAGACTTCGCTGTCCGTCCGTCCGTCTGTCTGTTGCCAGGCTGTATCTCAAGAACCGCGGTAGCTAGACAGTTGAAATTTTCACAGATGATGTATTTCTGTTGCCGCTATAACAACAAATACTAAAAACAAAATAAAATAAATATTTAAGGGGGGCTCCCATACAAAAAAACGTGTTTTTTTCGGCGTTTTTGCCGTCTGTCTGTCGCCAGGCTGTATCTCAAGAACCGCGGTAGCTAGACAGTTGAAATTTTCACAGATGATGTATTTCTGTTGCCGCTATAACAACAAATACTAAAAACCAAATAAAATAAATATTTAAGGGGGCTCCCATACAAAAAACGTGTTTTTTTCGGCGTTTTTGCCGTCTGTCTGTCACCAGGCTGTATCTCAAGAACCGCGGTAGCTAGACAGTTGTAATTTTCAGAGATGATGTATTTCTGTTGCCACTATAACAACAAATACTAAAAACAAAATAAAATAAATATTTAAGGGGTGCTCCCATACAACAAACGTGTTTTTTTCGGCGTTTTTGCATTGTGGTACGGAACCCTTCGTGTTGGCCAGTTTTTTTATAAGTCAACAGGAAATGCCCATCAGACCGAACAACTTTTGCTAAGACGTCATTCCTATATATGTTATGGTGTAGCTGGGCTCTTGGAGTTCCACATCAGGTGTTCCAGATCTTCAAATTTATTCTCTCGGCAGAAAATGCTCATCACGTGGAACAATTTTTGCTATGGTACCATTTTTGTATCTCTTATAGTTTAGCTGGTCTGTTGCGGTTCTGCATCAGGTGTTCAAGTTTCCAAGATAAATTATAGCCTATATGTTGCCCAGACATAATACCTATACAACAAAACAAAAATCATTCAAATCCTTCCAGTAGTTCCGAAGATTAGCGTGTACAAACAAACAGACAAACAGACAAACAGACAGAATTTTTTTTTCGGATTCGTACCCTATTACTGTTTCTAAACCACCCCCAATTATTTTTTTTTTAATATTTTCAATGTACAGACACAGTTTTTCTACTGTTTTATTATATGTATAGATGAAAACTGTAAATCCTATAAACTCGGGCGCACAGTCAAATCCAGTTTAAGTCTACTTACCTGCCACAGCCGCGATGCAAAGGGCCAACAGAGCAATCACACGCATTTTTACCGTCCTCAGAAAAGTGTGATAATGCCTTATAGCTATGGCTTATAAACCAATTTAAAATGATAGAATTGATAATCTAGTATAGACTAGGATTAATCAAATCAATGATAACCTTTTTTGTGTTGTAGTGTAGGATTAACGATTGTTAGCTATTAATAAAGGTAAATTATATTACTAATGCATTTTTATTATGTATTGTATCGTCGTCTGCATAATTTTCTCCTAAGTTGAATTCGGTTGCGAGTCTACGAGAAGCCTGAGTAATTAGGTTTATCTCACTTCACGTAATTTATTTTGAAGAAGTTATACCTAATAACCTATATTGGAGGGACAAATAATGCCACAAGACTATTTAGAAAATGTTCGTGTGTTTTACCAACTTTTCGTTTCCAATCGAACGGATGGTAGGAGAGCGGTTTCTTGGTTTGTCATGAAATACTACTGTTACGAGCTTCGGGTTCGTGACAATAAAAACTGCCGATTTAATAACCAAAAATAACAATTTATTTTACAACACTAATTACAACTCAAAACACTAATTAAAAGAACACAATCACACTACTGATCACTCTTAATTCGCACTTGAAGATCGCTTAGACGTTTTCGCTCTTGTCGCTTTATCCAAACTGTCTCGGTCGGTGTGGATGTCGCGACGCCCCCGTCAGGGGGCGTGGCGAGCGGTGCCGGGGCTTCGCCCCCGGCCGCGGAGGCCATGCGGTGACCTGCCAATACAGGCCCCTCCCTCGATTGGCTACATCGGCCTGCGGCATTGTTGGGCACACGTATATTGCGCGCGCCCATGTGAGTGATTGCATGTTGTTTTTCTGTAGGCGCGCCACGACGCTGTCTCACAGCGCCGCTTTCTTCACGACACCTCGGCGGTCTGTCCCCGCCAGGTGAGACCCCCAGTTACCTGGGGGAGGCCCGGCGGGGGACGACCAGCGACGGAGGTGCCGACTCGACGCTCCTACAGAATTGGGTGAAAATTGCTCCCGCCCGCCCCGCTTCCAGAGCTAGCCATCCACGGTCCGGGCTAAGGAGCGTCGTTTATGTGTGAGCGGTATTGTACTGTGTGACACCGCTCAGTGTCTACGCGTACCGCGGCCCGCGCTGCGCATACGCGTGTGAGTTTAGGCGTCTGTGTAGTAATGAATGGCTGAGTTCGCCGCGTAACGTGCCTATATTAACTTAGCACACGCCACGCGACGAGTGTGTGTAATGTGTATGGAGTGCTATTGGGTCGAGTGAGCCGCGTGTAACCTGGGTACGGCTCACTCGAGGCATGTCTCGGTCGTCGCGCATCCCGGCCTTATATAGTGCCGCAGATAGTTCTAGAACCTTCCATTGTAGAAACATCTAGAATGTTCGAGTACATACCGGCCCCGACTAACCAGATGTCGATTGTTCGAGAAAGTTCTACAAAGTTCTAGTATCGAATTTTCTAGAACGATCGTGGCTCGACTAGTTCTGCTACTCGATACTAGATGGCGCTAGTGGTAACTAATGTCACCATGTACCAGGCATTAATTGTGGCGCGCAACACTGCCCCCTCCTAAGACATGCTCGTCCCGAGCATTATCAGCCCCATAATAACGCGCCAGTCGGTCCACATGGACGATCTTAGGAGTACCTCTTGCACCTTTCTGTATCAGGTAGGTTACGTCATTGATCTTTGTCACAATCCGGTACGGTCCGTCCCATTTAGCTTGAAGCTTAGGAGATTTCCCTTTGCTGCGGACTGGTTTGTGCAACCACACTAGTGAACCTTCGTCGAACCCTTTATTGTTCATTTTGCGGTCGTAACGGGTTTTCATCTTTTCAGACATTTGCTGGCCCGATTGTCTGACGTGCTCATAAATGTCATTCATTTTGTTCCGCAAGTCATTCGCATAATCGGTTATACTGCGTGGGGCATCAGGTGGTAATCCGGTGATCAGGTCTGCAGGCAGCCGTAATTCTCTTCCAAAGTTTGCGTAAGCTGGTGTCACCGATGTACTTTCGTGAACAGCGCTTCGATATGACAACAAAAACGGTTGTATGTGCTTGTCCCAATTTCGTTGCTGATTTTCCACAACTTTGGCTAGGTACCTCTCCAATGTCTGATTAAATCGTTCCACCATTCCGTCCGACTGTGGGTGGTAAGAAGTTGTTCTGGTTTTATGAGTACCCATAACTCGACAAGTTTCCTGGAATATTTGTGACTCAAAATTCCTTCCTTGATCACTGTGAATCTCTAAAGGTACTCCAAAACGACAGAAGACTTCATGAACTAATTTATCTGCAACTGTCGAAGCTTCTTGATTTGGAATGGCGAAGACTTCCGGCCACTTGGTGAAGTAATCCATCACAACCATGAAATACTTGTTGCCACTTTCACTTTCCGGAAACGGCCCCGCAACGTCAAGGGCTATCCTCTCCCATGGTGCACCAACATTGTACAATTTCAATGCACCTCTACTGCGAGTCTGAGGTCCCTTTACAGCTGCACAACTTGTACATTTGCGACACCAGTCCTCGACATCGTCCCGACAGTGGACCCAGTAAAACCGTTCTCGTATCTTCAGTAGAGTCAGTTTTACTCCCAGATGACCTCCTGAACAACCATTATGGTACAGCTGTAGAACATCCGGTACTTGAGCTTTAGGGACAACCATTTGCAAATGACAGCTGTCTCCCCGAGTATTTTCCCATTTACGGCACAGGACTCCATCCTGAATCACCAAGCTGTCCCATTGGGCCCAATAGCTTTTTGTGATCGAACTCATCGCTGAGACGTCGCTCCACCTGGGCTTAGGAGCTCTGGCCTTCATCCACTCCAGAATCGGCTTGATGTCCGAATCTTCCTGCTGTGCACGTTGTAGGATTTCCTTCCACTCGTTGCTGAGGTCTGTCCTAAGCATCCTCACAGGTACCACTTCCTTACCCTCTTGCCTAGTACCATGCTTGCGGTCTTCAGGACAAGGTCTTCTTGAAAATGCATCTGTGTTGCCATGAGGTTTCCCGCTGCGATGTTTGACCACAAAGTCGTATTCCTGCTGCTGCTGGGCGGTGCTGTTAGCCGCACTTCTCTCTGGAGACCAGACATCAACCCTTTCTGCAGTTCGCTTAGGGCAACTGGATCGAAGGTGGCCCTTTTCCCCACAGCCGTAGCACCTAGGGCTGTACCTTCTATTACGATCGCGAACTGTAGCCACTACAACCTCCCTGACGCGATGGGAACGATGATCCTGCCGCACAGCTTCCACCTCCAATGCATGGGCCAATGCGTCCTTAAGCGTCCCGTGGTGCCCGAGCCTCACAGCAGCTCTCACTTCAAGGTCGCGTATGCCGTCGATGAATGCCTGCACCAGGTTCCCATCAATAAGCGCAGGTACGGACTGGTAAGCTTTACGAACCAGCTTCTCCACTTCAAGGGCCCACTGCTGCAGGTTTTCGTTACTGCGTTGCACGTGATCCTTGAGCTGCGCACGAAACACGTGTTCCAGGTGAGCGTCGCCATACCGAGCCTCCAATGCCTCAAGGAGCTGCTCGTAAGTCACTTCCTTACCGAGAGCTTCCAGAACAGTTAAGGCCTGGTCGCGCAGGCCTAGGGTGAGGGCAATCATGGCCTGACTTTTATTCCACCCGTTCGCCTTCATGACAGCCTCAAACTGGATTTTGTAGGCCGACCAGGAAGAAGTTCCGTCGAACGGTGGCACTTTGAATCCACGTAGCGAAGGTGTTGTAGCTACGGGAGCTGCGATTCCATCCCCAAGTTTAAGGTTACCCAACTTCTGCTTCAAATCAGCAATGACGTCATTAAACTTGCTGATCTGAGTTTCAGCTTCTGACAGGCGGTTGTCATGCCGGGCAACCTTCTCCTTCACCTCCTTCATGTCTTTTCCGAAGGTTGCGTGAAGGTTCTTCATGAGGAGCATCTGCTCTTCCTGGCGGCGCACCTGTTCCTCCTTATCCCGTTTGAGCTGTTCTTCCAGCCGACGAGCCTGTTCCTCCTGTCGGCGAGCCTGTTCCTCCTTATCACGCTGGAGCTGTTCTTCCAGCCGACGAGCCTGTTCCTCCTGTCGGAGAGCCTGTTCCTCCTGTCGGCGAGCCTGTTCCTGCAGCATCATCATCAGGGCAGCAAAGTCTGGTGCTGCTGATGCTGGAGCAGCTGCGGACGGGCCGGCCTCCGTGGTCGGTAGCTGGCCCTCCGAAGTCTGTGGCGTAGCTCCACCAAATCGCCTCTGGTCCGTCTCCTGCTGACGTTGACTCCGGGTTCGGATACCCTCCGTGTCGTCTTTGGGTAAAACCGGCATAATCCCACTTCTGACACCAATTGTTACGAGCTTCGGGTTCGTGACAATAAAAACTGCCGATTTAATAACCAAAAATAACAATTTATTTTACAACACTAATTACAACTCAAAACACTAATTAAAAGAACACAATCACACTACTGATCACTCTTAATTCGCACTTGAAGATCGCTTAGACGTTTTCGCTCTTGTCGCTTTATCCAAACTGTCTCGGTCGTCGCGCATCCCGGCCTTATATAGTGCCGCAGATAGTTCTAGAACCTTCCATTGTAGAAACATCTAGAATGTTCGAGTACATACCGGCCCCGACTAACCAGATGTCGATTGTTCGAGAAAGTTCTACAAAGTTCTAGTATCGAATTTTCTAGAACGATCGTGGCTCGAGTAGTTCTGCTACTCGATACTAGATGGCGCTAGTGGTAACTAATGTCACCATGTACCAGGCATTAATTGTGGCGCGCAACACTACCTTAAATTAGTTACCGGTCCTTTTCCGTAAATTTTCTTTGTCTTATCAGAAACAGTACCTACAACACATCTGTGTGTAAGGCCTTTACCTAGTTGCCTTATACACAAACAAAATATTGGGGAAGACCGAGAGAGATAACGTACCTAAATACAAAGCTAATCCGATAATCGTTAATTAACGAAGTTAACGTTTCGAGTAACGGATTAACTTTTAAGTTAACTTAAAAATATGTTAACGGACTCGTTAACTTCCGTTAAATTACCCAAAGTCCGCCGGTTGACAAGTGCGTGCCGCGAGTGAAATGACACTATTTTGCCGGCGGGTGTGAGTGAGAAAACTGGGAAGGATTCATATTCATATGATTCGTTTCATTTCTTAGCGCGGGCACATAGAGTGACGAGTGTTTTGTTTGACGCATGACATGCCCATACCATAACAATCGATTTGCACACAACTTTTCAGTCACCGGTGCCACTTTCAGACTTCCCCTTGAATACTCATTTCTTATTCTAATTTTCTAGTAAATAAGGAACTAAGAAATTAATTATATTTTTGTTACTTTTATTGCGGAAGACTTATCGGATCACGAGGATAACTTACGACGATAACGAGTGGGTAAATACGCTCAGATAATAATGACTACCGAATTTATCGAATATCAATAAATAAGATAATTTTGCTTTATAATCCCCTGAAGACAAAAAATTATGTCTCAAACTCACGCGCATACTTATCTCTATAAGTTTTTAAAGAACGTTATTTATAATAGCTTACTAAACTGACATTATATACTCGTAAAAGGATGTTGTAAGTATGTATTATGGTCTCCAAAATTTTGTTGTCATTTTTCCACTTCATTGTGTTTTAAAATAAAAAATCAGGTACTCCTAAGGGATTACTTGATTATTTTTAGGGTTCCGTACCTCAAGAGGAAAAACGGAACCCTTATAAGATCACTTCGTTGTCCGTCTGTCAAGATCCTTTTTCTCAGGAATGTGTGGAGTTATCAAGTTTAAATTAATACTCAGGGCTGCAATCCCTTGAAGCAGTGAAAAAACCAAACTTCTAAGTCAAGGTAATCAAAATATACGGTCGGTTATGTTGGGAAAAGGCTAGGCAGATAATGACGATGTACAGACGCCAGCACATCAAGCTACCCGAAACTGTCAAATTTTCCCAAACAATCTTGAACCTTATGCTGTAGCAATAAAGTTGAAAATCTATTAGAGAAATTTGACATATTGTAGTAGCTTGATGTGCTGGCGTCTGTACACAGATTGAAATAAAATTAAAAGCTTCAAACATGCACGCTGCAAAAGAAAACCAAATAAATTTCAATGCATTAATAACATGTGTCAATTTTACAAAATATTGTACAGCTCATTAAATGATAGAATAGAAAAGAATATTGTTTATTGTTCTGCGTGTACACTGCTCTTGCTAGACAGAAACACATCATCATCTCTCTCACTTTCACCCTCACAGGCACACACACAAACACACCCCCACAACATAATAGGTACACACTATAAACTTGCCTTGTAAACCGAATATTTATTTCTGCTCATTCGCACTCCAACACACAAGATACAACAGATAATAAAAGTAAAATTAATAAAATTACCCACATTGTCTTCAAATTCACAATAATTATCATAATATAATACTTTAATAGTACTGTGACGAGATTGTGCAAACTATGGTCATCCATGGCCAAGACATGCTAGATAATGTGCGTGTACACACAGCCAGACTGGGGATGAATGTGCTCTGCGAGAACAATATCACACTATGAGGGTGGCCTGCTAAGTCCGCTGATCTCAATTCCATAGATAGAGCAAGCGTGGGAATTGCTCAAAAGAAGAGTGTTGGCGACAGATCTGGCAACCCGGTTGCTAGGGGCTTGTTATTGTTGGTTGGCTAGCGACCGGGCGGCTTGCGTGTTTCTTACCTTTTTATAAGCTATTCTTGTGATCTTTATTTAATTTTATTATACCCTCTTGCACCTTATCTTGGTTTTAATTTGGTGCCTAACAAAGAGCATTCAGTAACCTTCCTCAAAGTTTGAACACGGAAGAAGAACTTTTGGCACATCTTTCCAGAGTATGGAGCAATATTCCACAGGTTATAGACAACCTGATACTCAGCATGCCACGCCGATGTAGACCCCACCATAGTAATTATTTTAATTTGTATTAATAAAATAATATCATGACCTAATTAATATTTCATTATTATTGTCGAAATTCTGATTTAATTTAGATACCATAAACGTTTCACAAGATACTTCACTCATCCGCGACTTACTAACAACATGCATATCCTCGTTGTGCTGGCCCTTTGTTTCGCGGCTGTCGCATTTAAACATTGATCTAATAGACCTTTCTTAATCGAACGCAAAAAGATATTGTATGTGTTAATGACAGAAACTAAAACATTAACTGCTTATTCATTTATTAATTTCTTAAGCGTTGTTTTGGATCCAAGCGGTGTAGCGGGAAACACGAGCATTGACACCAGGGAAGTTAGCCTGAGCGCAGCCAATACCGAAAGAGCAGACACCGACAAGGACACCGTTGTGGTAAAGAGGACCGCCGGAGTCACCCTGGCACTGGTCGCGACCACCGCCGGACCAGCCGGAGCACAGCATGTTGTCGGTGATAGAGATACCACGGAGAGCATAGTTGTTTCTGCAAGTGTTCTGGTTGATACTCCTCAGCTCGACGTGACGGAGCTGCTCAGAAGCGGAGCCACCAGACTGCAAAATGGACATATGCAAATATTAATCTCCGATTAAACAAAACAAGAAATATTTATTTTTTATAAACACGGGAGGAATAATCAATAAACTTACGGAAGTTCTTCCCCATCCTGCAGCCCAGACGGCTTGGTTGTCAGCGAGGTTGTAGTTGGCGCCAGCGATGGAAGCGGCGATGACATTGTTGTTGAAAGTGAAGGTGGAAGCGGAGCGTAAAATACAGATGTCATTGTTGAAAGTGTTACCGTTGTATTGTGGGTGGTTGATGATCTGGTTGACGTTATGGACAACACCACCGCTGTTAGCCCAAGTGGAGCCGACACGGATACGCCATCTACCAGCTGCGTCACCACTGTAAAAGAATTGAAATGATAGTTAAACCTGTCCTCATAAAAGACCTTAAGCAAATTGCTATTGTCTTATAAAAATACTTACATGGTGCAGTGAGCAGCGCTGAGGATGGACCTGTTGTTGAGGATGGTACCACCGCAATTTTGGAAGTACGCACTCCAGTCCCATGTGTACAGGAGAGAAGCTATGGTGGGGTACTGCCCAATAGTGGTGACAGAACCACCTACAATCCTTTGAGGATTGGAGGGAACGGCTGGAAAGAAAAATAAGGTTTAAAAGTTATCAAGTAGGTACTTTAAATTGAATCGTTTCAATAGTAATATAAACGAAGAAATTCGACAGAAAATGCATGTTACAAAAAATATTAGCGTTCGGTATATTTTAAAAATAAAGTTTACTTTCTTAATTGATTGATATTTAACAGAGAACAAAACGTACCTACGACAGCCGCGAAGCAAAGGGCTAGCAAAGCAAGGAAACGCATGTTGTTGATTACTCGCTGATAACTGTAGTAACTCGCTAAAAGTCATGGTATTTATAGCTTAAAATTCTGATTGACTATCAAATTATCAATGCGTAGAGATTAAAATGTTTAGGAATTTCTAAACCTAAAGAGGTTTACAGACTAATTAGAATTTTATTATGCAAAATCCCAAGCATTTAAAAGTACGTACTCACATAATATGCAGCTTTTACAAGGCGTACGGTTATGAGTGTTTTTTTGGAACAAAGTTCCATAACGCAGCTTGCGGTAAGAGTTTACTGGTAGAAGTCGTCAAGTAAGGAAAACCGTTATGCGCTCTATGTGCCTTTCTCTCTATCTATCTCTTTCTATTATATACGAGTGTGTGTACGTGCGAGTATCGAGATTCAAGCAGACGAGCATTGTGCGCGGCCGGTTGTATAACCTAAGTACTGAACGCGTTTAAAACTTATTTGTTTTTAAGCAGAAAAGTAAAGAAAGAGAATAGGTTTTCTCACGATGTTTGATTTGTGTATAGATGTTTTTAATGTTAGTCTAAAATCGCCAACCCTTCTCTGTATAAGAGAGGCCTTGCAGTAATAATAATAATATAAATAGATAATAATTTATATAAAATCTTCGTCGACGTAGGATGCAAGAGCGAGCGAAGGGCACCCTGAGGTTAGGTTTGGTTAAAACTAGGTGTAGCCGCACTTCAGTCATTAACCGTAACATATATATAGACACCAACTCCATCATGTCTGTCCCTCAAAATTGATGTAAGAACGGGTCCCGTGATACTAAGGAGCTGCTCCTCATTGATAATATGGCCAACAGGTTCGTCGTTGCCGAAAGGATCTGTCGACATGTTGGATAGATTTTAAGAAGGTCTATGACTCCGAATGACTCGGTACCACATACATGGCTCATGAGGGTGCTGGAGTTGTATAAAGTAGATACAACTTTTCGCACCTTCCTGATGTCGTGTATGGGGCAATGGAGGACGGTCCTTCGCTATCCAGGATGTCGAAATATCCAGAGGAATAGCGAGCCGATAAGGATCGAGCGAGGCATATTTCAGGGCGACAGTTTGAGTCCGCTTTGGTTCTGCTTGGCCTTGAATCCTCTATGCACACTGCTGGAGGAGTCAGGTCTAGGCTATCAGCTGAGGAGAGGTGGTCAGGTTATATCTCACCGCCTTTACATGGATGACCTAAAACTCTTTGCTCTCAACAATTTACAACTGATGGAGCTACTGAAAATTATTGAAACTCTCAGTAACGCCATCAGGATGGGATTTGGTGTGGACAAATGTGCGGTCATGCATGTAAAGCGAGGAGGGATTGTGGAATCCATGGGAACCCAACTCTCGGATTCCACAAACCTTCGACCCCTCTCCGCATCCGAAACCTATAAGTATTTGGGTATGTCGGAAGTGTTGGGCATCAATGTTACTGACATGAAGCAATCGTTGAAGGAGAGCTTCTTTGGTGCCCTGAAAAAAGTATTTAATAGTCTTCTTTCAGGCGGAAACAAGGTGCGCGCCTTCAATGGTTGGGTCATGCCGGTTTTGATGTACTCTTTCGGTATACTCAAATGGACTCAGACCGAACTCGACGCCCTGGATAGGAAGTTCCGTACGTTGCTGACTGCAAATCGAATGCATCACGGTCATCGGTAATGAGGTTGTATATCCTGCGAAAGTGTGGAGATCGAGGCTTTTTAAACGCTAAGACTCTCGATAATCGCGAGATATGCAGTCTCAGGGAATATTTTTTAGAAACCGGCGTGGGGATGCATCGGGATGTAGTCGCGGTGGACAAGGGGCTCACCCCGCTCTCCTTGGGTAAAGAGAACTGCCGCAAGTCAGTAGTGCTTGACACTAATGATTGCATGGAGGTATGGCAGAGTAAGGGGCTTCACGGACGCTTTTTCCGGGCCCTACATGGACCCGATGTACATTTACTAGCGTCCGTAGCCTGACTGCGTTTTGGTGACCTCTTTGGAGAAACCGAAGGTTTTGTTTGTGCAATTATGGGCTAAGTTATGATGACGAATAATTACCGGAGATTTGTTGTGAAAGACGGCACGGTTGTCGGGCATGCCACCGGCCGGGGGAATCAATCAGACATATTATCTACGGGTGTTCTCGTCTAGCTAACGGTGAGTACTTGCTTATACACAACCTTGTAGCCAGGATAATCCATCAGCAACTTGCTCTGAAATTACAGCCTTGTGGAATTGGAGGTACCGTACTACAGGTATGTACCCGACCCAGTTGTCGAAAATGGAAATATCACATTGTACTGGGATTGATCTATCATCACTGATAGGACTATTGTTGCCAATAAGCCTGATGTAGTAGTGATGGATCGATTAGAGCGGCGCGCAATGATTGTTGACATAACCGTCCCGCAAGTTGAGAACCTCGTAAAAGCCGAGAAAGATAAACAAGTCTAGTATCTTGACTTGGCTCACGAGGTTGTCGACATGTGGGATGTTGACTCAGCAATCATTGCGCCGATAGTCGTGACAGCCAATGGATTAATAGCCAAGAGCCTCGACCAACACCTGAAGAGGCTCTCGTTGGGCAGCTGGATCAAGAGCTTGATTCAGAAAGCAGTACTTCTGGACACGGCTCGCATTGTCAGGAGGTTCCTCTCTCTGGAGCCCTGACCGCCTCGCGCCGGTAGCTTAAACCCTGGTCCCGATACTGGTGGGATACTATTTTTTATATTTTTAAATGTCTTTATATTCTAATATTTAAAAATAATATAATTTATGTGTATTTATTGAAATAAAGGAGATTATAGTAATTTTTATTTCTCTCAAAAAGGTACAATTTTGACTGATAGTATCAAGTTACATTTTAAAATTTATCCTTTGTGAGAGCTAGAGTCTATACTGGGTTCGGGACCTTTATGACAGATCTCCAGGCTCACACCCTTAAAATTACAATATTTAATTGCACTTACGTACTACAACATTATAAAAGCACCAAGTACTGAGAGGAAGAGAATTAATAATATATAAAACAAAGGAGATGTGCTATGTGTATCCGTGAGTGCAATATAAGTCTTCATGCCCAGCGCCCGCGAAGGGCACTGGGTGTGAGCACCTACTTGCCCGAAAGTGTGTGTGTGTCTTTATGTGGTTAACAAGGTGAAACGCTATCGAAGATTAATTTAAGTAGGTGATTATTTCCTAAAGACAAAATTATTTTAGAATATTTAGTTTAGTTTCAGTCTCCGCATAATCTAATTCAAGTAGCCATTTCGTAACAGTTCTTTTAGACTTTGATCTGAAATTAGGGTATGTATTTAGAATATTATTAGCCTTGTTTTAGACGTAGCTACTGAGGAAAGGGAAACTTCGTTGGGCCGAACGATAATTTGTGTGGAGCGTAGGGGGTTTAAGAGTTGAGTCCGGATTGTGCATGCTGGAACACCAGCTCCCAGGAACCTCCATGGAATAGTAGGGCAGTATCATCGGCATAGGAGAAGATGGATGCATTGGGAAGTGTTAACCGGCAGAAGCTCATTTATAACCTATTTATATAAATGAGAAAACACTGATCCTGACGCATTGTCGCCTACCCTTGAGGTAACTCTCGAAGAGAGCAAGTTGAATGCCTCTAATACCGATCCTTTTAAGTTTACTGACTCAAGAAAATACCAATTACCTTCTGCTTTTTATCCAGGTTGGAGAAGATGTTAGTGGTTAGGTCTAGCACAGCATTATTTGTAGAAATTCCGGAACGGAAACCATATTGTGATGAAGAAAAAGATTATTTTGCTCTAGGTACTTAGACCAATCTGTTATTCATGAGCCTCTCAACAAATTTTGAAAGTGTAGGCAAAATTGATATAGGTCTGTAGTTATTTGATCGATCTCTGTCCCCGCCCATAAGCACAGGATGCACTACTGCCAGCTTAATACGGTGGTATTTTTTTAAAATAGTTAATCATTTTAGGGGCAAGTCGTTGAAAGTATTAAACTCGTTTGCCAGTGTGGGCGGACACCCTGGTGGCCTGCAACGTCGCAATTTGCAAAGGCTGCAGAGAGCGATGGCTGTTAGCGTGATAAGGGGATACCATACGATCTCCTACGAGGCAAAAACTTTTCTGGCCGAATCAACACCCTGGGATCTGGACGCGATAATCCTTCCGTCCTTTAAATACCGCTGTCGAAAGGTGCAGCTAGTGCGGGGCCTGCTTCCGATTCCTCGGGAATTCGCTATGAAATACTGTTATGGAAAAATGGTAGGAGAGGCTGAATGGTGCCCTCAGTTTCCGGCTGACGCAGGTGCTTACTGAACACGAATGTTTCGGGAAGTATCCTGCGTCACAAAGGTCGGAAGTGGACGTCCGCTTGTCATCACTGTGTGGACTGCTCCGAGGACACGGCGCAACATTCGCAGGAGAAGTCTCAACTTAAGCCCAAAAGCGCTATGGCCTCGTCTCGACACTTGGTATGGGTGATCTCTCGCTTCCGGCCGTGGTTCACTCTATGGTCGGAAGTGAAACTGGGGCTATTTCGTCGCTCGAACAGTCAGACCAAAAGAAGTGGCAAGCAGTGTTCCATGCGCGCCTTTATGCTAGACGTGCGGTCGTGGGATCGGCCGCACTTGGAAATGGGGCCCACTAAGCATGGGGCGGGCTGATACCAGTCGGGGTTGCATCGAATGTACATGTATCTTCCGGGCCCCTGACTTATGGTACTAAATTTTACCGACTAAAACCCCCACTGTTCCTTCTAGAACAGTAGGGATTTTAGTCGGTAAAATTTTGACCCTCATTCCCCCCAGATGGAATTATTCTTATTGTTAGGCTTATTCTTTATTATAGTGTATGAGCCGCAATCCACCAAACAGCCCAGTACAGGTAGGTACAGTATGTACCAGAAAGGTGAGATGAAAATGAATTTAGGTAATCAATCTCTTTTTAAATTGGAAAAAAAAATAAAAAAATTGAAGACTATTAAATAAAGAAAAGAAAACATAACATTATAAGATACGTTTTTAGGGTTCCGTAGTACCTACAAGGAACCCTTATAGTTTCGTCATGTCCGTCCGTCTGTCGGAGGTTCTGCTAAGAGACCGTTAGTACTAGAAAGCTGTAATTTTGTAAGAGTGTGTATATTAATTACGCCGACAAAGTGGTAAAATAAAATTTTGGAAAATATTTTTTTTTAGGGTAGCTCTCCTACATGTGAAATGGGGATGAATATTTTTTTCGTCGTCTACCCCATCGTGTGGGGTACCGTTGAATAGGTCTTCTAAAATGACTTTGGGGTTGCTAAAATTATTTTTCGATTTAATGTTCCATTTACGCAAAATTAAACTTTAAAGTGCAAATTTTTGTTCCAGTAGTGAGTCCCCTCCCTCTAAAATATAATTTTATTAGTTTAGCAGTAATAGTCGTTGAACTTGGGTATTGGATAATTTTGTACCAAATACAAAATCATTAGCATTAATCCTGTAAAGTGACTAAGATGAAGTAGTTGCTTGTTTATAACGGGTAAAGACTTGCATTGAAAAACAAAATATGAACATTTTTTTTTTCATATCAGAATAAAGAACAACAGAATCGTACTACATTGTGATAGCGGGCTACTACGGAACCCTACACTGTGCGTGACCCGACACGCACTTGGCCAGTTTTTTTTCAACAGTCAAGTAGCGTTTATCTGAGGAATAATGATTGAACTTTGGTATAAACAATATATCAAACTTTCAGTTTTGATAAAAGTTATCTGACTATTGAAAAACGGCAGTGGTGGCCAAGTGTTTACGTTGAGTCGTAGGTTAGAACCCAGACAGGCGCTTTACTTTGTGTAAATGACATCATCACCACTGCTCTCAAAACGGTGATAGAAAACATCATAAGGAAACCGGCATGTCCTAGAACCAAAAATTCGAAGACATGTGACATCTACCAACCCGCACTGGGCCCGCGTGGTGGATTACGGCCAACTCCCTCTCACAGAGAGGCGGCCCGTGTCCCAGCATTGGGAACATTATAGGCTGATTATGTATTGAAAAAACTTTTTAACAAAAAAAAAACCGACTTCCAAAAAAAACACTACAAAATGAAAAATAACTTTAATTTCGGAAGTCGGTGTCTTAGGGGTCAGTATTTCAGTTTTTGCCACCGACTTCCGAAATTAAAGTTATTTTTCATTTTGTAGTGTTTTTTTGTTGTAAGTCGGTTTTTTTTTTTTTAAAAAGTTTTTATTTCTCGCTTTTTAGTGGGTCTATTTATAATTTATCTAAGTTACAATAGCCTAATGTCAACTTGCCCATCGCCTTTTTATAAAATATTCCTTTTCTCGATGCAGGGACGTTAATTGTTGAGGAGTTCTCCTTTTATTACTTTTTAGATTAGATGCTGATAATCCTGGCTGCAGCATCAGGCCAGACTTATGTCAACATTGCATTGAACTTAAAATTAGTCCTGTTTAAAATGAGCCCAGACACGACTACGGTGCTGTAATTTCAAGGTTTGTACTTTTTCTGATGCTCCTGGCTTCAGCATCAGGTCTTCGGTGTTCCTCAGTAACAGTACGTTTATCCACACATCGACCCCTTTTCAATGAGCCTAAACACGATATATCTGCTGTTAGTTGTCGAGGAGTTAGGTACTCTGCAGACTATCCTGATTGCAGCATCAGGTCATGACTTGATGATCATGAGACCAAATGTGGCAAATGCCCTATCAAACATCAAAACAATTTACTAAAACGGTCCTTGCCTGTTCGAGTAACTTCTTACTGTTAAGGAGTTGTACCTTCCATCATCAGCCCAGCTACCTGAGATGGTGACAGCCATACACAAATACACAAGATACTTCATAAAATATGCGAAAAACAATAAGTGAGCCTATAAAACTTGAGGGTTGCCCTCGATTTCTCTAAGATCCCATCATCAGATCCTAAGTTGGTGACAATGGGACCACCTCAGAACTATCTACTTTCGAACAATAAAAGAATTTTGAAAATCCGTCGACAATTGGCGGAGTATTCGATGAACAAACATAAAAAAAAAAAAATTAAAAACATACAAACACCCGAACATAGTACCTCCTCCTTTTTGTAAAGTTGGTAAAAATCAGGCCTAAGCTAAGGGCTGATGTTTCCAACGCCAGATAATTTTATTGGAGAAATAATTTTAAAATTTTTGACAATTCTTCCATACAATACCTAACTGTCAGACGTCAATTTTATTCCAGGAAGAAAAATTCTCTGTTGGTTAAAAAATCAGCCCTAAATCTATGAAACAATCTCTTTCCATCGTAAATACTCAATTCTTGCTTTATAAAATCTCGTCACACAATACATCCATCGCAAATGCATAAAATCTCATTATTCTAACACCCGGTTTCTGAATTGAGAATTCGAAGTTGAGAAATTGTCATTTCTCTACTAGCATCTGGGTAATTCTTCAGGGACCAAATTTTCGATGTCTGTGGGTATATTTCTGTAACCAACTAAAAAAACGGCATGTAATATTTTTTTTTGTACAGTTTAGCTTTATCCCTTACTAGGACAAATGATTTTTTTTTAATAATTGCTGTCTAGGTACAAAATAAAAATATTTGAAGGTCGTTCTTCTGATTCATATAGCGCGTCCGTTTGCCATTTTCCGGAACAAAATGGTCGATGTCGCATTTTCCCTTTGATACATCAATATAAATTATAATTATATCGAAAGGAAATGAATTGTCCTCTTACAAAAAAAATGTGTATTAGTTATAACTACGTTAGTCTGTTTATAAATAAGTAAAAAAGAAGTGTCCGGCGTATAATACTGATTAATGTGGCGTAAGCTGCACTTGACCGTACTTGGTCGGGTAATAATAATGAGAGTCTGGCTTCCAGCGCCGGGGGAAGCCAGTCGTGCAACGGACGACCTAGAAGGTGGATGTGCGGCTGGTTGGCTTAGATCCGGTGTTACGAAGGAAAATACCTGATTCATCTGTGTTTGGTTCAGGTGGCATCCTGATTACAATGCCTACTTTATAAAATTTATTTTATTGTTTTAAAACTTCAATCTGTGTTTCGTGTGATGCTTTTGGGTTATAGATTCTTGTAGAAAAATGAAAATAATGAAGTCTGTATGTACGATGAGTTATGCATGATTGTAGGCAAAATCCTGATTCATCTGTGCCTGATTCGTATGGTCAAAACCCCATATGAATAATAAAATAAATTAGTTTTTCCCCTCTCCAGCACGATAGGAGCGCTTTTGTTGCGTAATTCTCCTTGTCCAATTTTTGACCGTGTACAAGTCAGTAGTTTTAATCTTATTTATTATTATTTACTTAGCCATAACCTTTTGAATAATAAAAAATGACAGGAGTATAATCTTGTTCTAAATATGATACTTTTGATATGTCTTAGTCCTATTTAAGAATTAATAATCATTGTTTAGAATTTACATTCATAACTAACGGTGTATTTATTACTTTTTATTTCTGTTTCTGATTAATATGTAACACATTCTGATTCATCTGGGCACAAAATTAATATCTTGAAAACTACTTTATAAAAACGAGTCCCTCATTCAAATATATGTTATTTAGTATACCTATTTTCATATGAACATGTGTTACAGAGCTGAAAGTGAAATTAAATTTTGGCCATATGGATCAGTCAAAGAATCAAATTTCGAAGAACTACCCATCTAAAGGTCAGCACAGACCCACGTTAATGGCAGCAAAAAGTCAACTTTCATTTAAAATGTAAAGGATTTTGAAGGAAATTCCTAATCATAACGTTTGAAAAATTAATAAAAAAAACTTAAATAACGCAAAGAATGTTGTTGAATTGTCAAAATGCTATGCTACGCTGCACGCTGGTCTACGCCTCGCTTGTGTTTTTATTACGTAGGTAATACAAATTTGAATAAAATGAACTTTTGAGTTGTTAAAGAGTAACTCGCTTCACCGCCACTCCGTCGCCGTCGGTCGGCGGTAACCTTTGAGGGAAATAGGTAATTCAAAATTTATTTGCGAAAACGTAAGAAATATCGAAAGCTTGACCAGTTCTCAGCTTTACTTTTTTTTTTTTTTCTCTCTCTGGCCCGATTCCCAGTTTATTTTGGGTCGGCAAGCATATCTTCTTCTTCCATAATTCCCTATTTTCGATTATGTTCTCAACTTCACATTCTCAATTCAGAAACCAGGTGTGTGAAATTTTATGCATTTGTCTTATACTTATGGCGTATGATTTACTTCAGACTCAAATACATGCATTTTTAAAGGGGTACAAAAGGAAACAAAAACATGATTTTTCTCAAATTTTATTTAAAAAAATCACTTCTTAAGAGTTGGATTGGATCCAAGCGGTGTAGCGGGTAACACGAGTGTTGACGCCAGGGAACTGCGGCCTACCGCATCCAGAACCGAAGGAGCACACACCGACTTGGATACCGTTGTGGTAAAGAGGGCCGCCGGAATCCTGTGTGCACTGGTCGCGACCGCCTTCGTTGAGGACACCGGAACACAGCATGTTGTCGGTAAGGGTAGGGTAACGACTTCTGCAAGTAGCCTGGTTGATTGAATAGATCCGGACGTGGCGGAGTTGCTCAGAAGGAAATCCACCCTCCTGTAAAATAGAAACAATAAATAACAAGAAAATAAAGATAAAATATTTCGCTGTAAAGCAATAAAGTAATACTTAAACTTACAGAAGTCAAGCCCCATCCTGCAGCCCAGACGAGCTGGTTATCGGCCAGGAAGTAATTGGCACCAGCGATAGAAACGGGACGGACGTTGTTGTTGTGTGCGATGACAGTGGACGATCGCAAGATAGAGATATCATTGTCATTTGTGTTGAAATTGTAGTGGGGATGGTTGATAATAGTTTGTACGTTGTGAACAACACCGCCGCTATTGGCCCAGGTCGAGCCTACACGGAAGCGCCATCTATTAGCGGCATGACCACTGCAAAAAAGGAAAGATTTTGTTAAAATATGTTCACCAATGGTTACCCAGTGGACATGCTGTCCACGAGTCACGAGTTGTATGTCGTAGATTCGAACCTAGGCAAGCACTTTCCTTAGTGTAATCATCATCTTTCATCATCTTTGCTCTCAAAACGGTGAAGACAGACATTGTAAGGAAACCGGCATATCTTAGAACCGAAATTGAATTCATAAATGCCATCCACCAGCCCACACAGGGCCCACGTGGTCGATTGCAGCCCACTCCCTCTCAGAGAGAGGACCCATATCCCAGCAGTATAAACGTTTTAGGCTAATTATGCTTACGTATGCAATGTTGAGTTACCGAGTTTTTTTAATCAGAAGGCATTATGGCAGCTTTGTATGTCGCTCCACCAGTTTTAAATACGTTACAATAATCATAACCAGTACATATACTTACAAAGTGCAGTGAGCAGCCGTAAGAACGGCTCTATTGTTGAGGATGGTACCACCACACGATTGCACATAGTTGATCAGATTATAGGAGTAGAGGCAAGCGGCTATAGTAGGATACTGATCAATCGTGGTGACCGAACCACCCACTATCCTCTGGGGATTAGCTGGGACCGCTAGAAAAAGCAAACTTATTAAAAACCTTTAAATGATAGAACAATGAAGATAAGACAGAACAATGAAGATAACACAATAAGATTCTTGAGCTTCGATTTATTTATAAATGTTATTTTTTTTGTAATGAAAACTGTAAATGCTATAAACTCGGGCGCACAGCCAAATCCAGTTTAAGTCTACTAACCTGCCACAGCCGCGACGCAAAGGGCCAACAGAGCAATCACACGCATTTTTACCGTCCTCAGAAAAGTGTGATAATGCCAAATAGCTATGGCTTATATACCAATTTAAAATGATAGAATTGATAATCTAGTAAAGACTAAGATTAATCAAATCAATGATAACCCTTTTTGTGTTGCCGTGTAGGATTAACGATTGTTAGCTATTAATAAAGGCAAATTATATTACTAATGCATTTTTATTTTGTATTGTATCGTCGTCTGCATAATTTTCTCCTAAGTTGAATTCGGTTGCGAGTCTACCAGAAGCCTGAGCAATTAGGTTTATCTCACTTCACGTAATTTATTTTGAAGAAGTTATAGGATAACAGTGGACGATCGCAAGATAGAGTATCATTGTCATTTGTCTTACGGTTGTAAGTAGTGGATAATTATGGTTGATGATTGATTCTATGTTGTGAACAACACCGCCGCTATTTGCCCAGGTTGAGCCTACACGGAAGCGTAGGGGCCGTATACCACTGTAACAAAGCGGAAATTTTATGTCAAAATATGTTGAGCCGCATAGACATCCGCCGCGTTGAGCCGTAATGGCCCAGTGAAAACGTTGTCCGCAAAGGTCGTAGGTTCGAACCCAGACAGTCACTTTTCTTTGTGTAAATTATTTATAAGATTAAACGAACTTACCTGAAATGAAGTTCTAACTGAATTATACGAAGCTCCTTGTCCGAGACGGTTTTACGAGTAACGCTGTTGTAGGTACCAGCGCTTAGTCGCAATTTTAAAGCTAAAACAAAACATTGATTCCTACGTGTGCCAACATTGTTTATTTGCGCCCTGACCACTGTAAAAAAGAAGCAAAATTATAGTCTTAAATGATTAAGGGTCTTCTTTCCATGTCGGCGTGGCGGACCGGCCGGTTTTTAGTTGTCACAACCAAAATAATTCATGTAGTGGTTGGCTTAGACTTTAGTTTATAAGTAAAAGTTAGTTGTATCGAATTTTTTTTGGAAATTTATCCCCTAAGGCTCCTGAAAAGTTGCCGGTGGGTAATCCCAATAAGCGTACGACTTATAATCTTGTGTCTTTTTGAATAAACGTACTTTCTTCCTTTCTTTCTTTCTTTGTAGGTACCTAAATAATAAAATGTTTAAAAGTAACTCATTATTGTTTGTTTAGCGATTAAACGATTACGAGAAGATAACAATTAAACGTACGGTATCTATTTCCGTGCGATATTTATATTTGTGTAACTACTTAACAGTGGCTTTTTCAATTGTATTGTATATTAAAATTTATGTTATTTCAAGGTAAACAAATATCAACTTTATTTTAATGGTTGTATTCAGAGTGACTACAGCACTATTGAAAAACTTATAAAAATGTTTGAATTTGTAGCGTTAACTGAAGTTTATTGTGTAGGAATTAAAGTTATTTTTCCATAAACTCATGTTTGTTTACATTTATGGCAAATAAATCGCGAATGCAGATTACATTATTAGGTACACCGAAACAACATCTGTACCTAATCATCATCAACAATCAACATAGATAAGCAAACGAATAAGTAGTACTCCCATATTTCACAAAAAACAATAGGGGGTGAGTCTATGTACAAAATAATATTTAATATTTTATGCAGTTATTTCATTAGCATAATCAGCTTATTCCCTCCTCTCTGTGAGAGGGAGTGGGTCGTCATCCGCCACGCGGGCCCAGTGCGGGTTGGTAGACGTCACATGTCTTCGAATTTTTGGGTCTAGGACACGCCGATTTCCTTATGATGTTTTCATTCACCGTTTTGAAAGCAGCGGTGATGACATATTTTACACAAAGTAAAGTGCCTGCCTGGGTTCGAACACACGACCTACAACTCATAAGTCGGGGCCGATACCAGCCACCACTGCTCATTATTTCATTAAGGCTAAATATGCGTCGACCTGAAATACCTACGTATTTCAGGTCGACGCATACGCATTACAATCACGTACTGTTTAGATACTCTTATCGGATTATGGATAATTGTTCATTCATTTAAATTGCTTTATCTTAACACCAGAAATAAATTGTTCCTGCTACTTTTTTCCTATTGTTTAGGAAAACTAAAAGCATTAATTGTTTCCATGTGTTTATACCTAGAAGCTGGATACATTTTTGGAAGGCCAAGTTAAGGTCATGAGTCTATGAGGTTGCAATCAAAAGGATCCCGTTTTAATCCAAGTAGGTATCCTAAAAAAGCTTTCCTCCCGATCTGGGGTCTACTTTCTAAGTCCGTCAATGAAGATACGAAAGCCGAAAGCGAGCCCGTCTGAAAGTAGATGATCCGTCAAAACAAGTGTCAAATTTCATTTTCGACGATCAAATACCTACTCATCGTTCGTAGGGACAACTGACAAATCGTGTCATTGTGTGTTGTCATTCATTCTCAGTTCGTGTTGTGGAGGTCAGATAGGCAGTCGCTCCATGTAAAATACTGGTATTCAGCTGCATCCGGTTAGACTGGAAGCCGACCCCAATATAGTTGGGAAAAGGCTAGGCAGATGATGATGATGCTGATTCATTCTCAGTTCGGAAACCGAACTCATCTTATGTCCGTAAGTGATACGGGGAAACGCCCGTAACTTCGAACTCAATGCTTAGGGAGTAGACCCCAGACCCCATCCATCTGTTATCATCAGAGACGTAATAATAACCTCCAAGAAGACGAAAAAACACAAGTCAAATTATTTGTAAGATAAGTCTTTTCTTTTTACCTATTCAAGCGAGGCGTAAGTAGTATGACGTACCCGGAAAATCCTAATCAGCAGGCTTTGGCTAACGGATTTTCCAAGTTTCTGACAATCTTGCCAAATTAATCTGCATTATGTAGATAATAAGTGTGTTGTAATATTATCATCACACTAATATTATAAAGGCGAAAGTTTGTGAGTGGAGGTGTGTGTGGGGGTATGTGTGTGTGTTTATATGTTTGTTACTTCTTCACGCTCAAACGGCTGGACCAATTTTGATAAAATTTGTATGGAGGTAGCTGACACCCTGGATTAACATATAGGCTACTTTTTATCCCGATATTCCCACGGGATCGACATTTACGCGGGTGAAACCGCGGGGCGCAGCTAGTGATAAAAAACTTCTTGTGAAATCACGTTGATACCGATGTTGTCGACAGCGGTCATCGACACTCCTCGGTGGCAGGAAAAGAGAATGGATTGTATGAGAGATGATGTGAATTAAAAGTGAGTGAATGAATAAAAATAACATGACTTTCCTGTTAGCTGCCACGTTATCATTCATTCCCTTGTCAATGAAAAAATATTTTACAATTTAGGCCCATTACAAGTTCAAATAGGATAAAGGACCTGCCTTTATCTAAATTGTTTTAGTCTCTTTGAGTAAAAAAAAAAAATACACTAAAAACTGAAAATAGACAGTAGTAGCTTGATGAAGGATCCATACCTAAATACATACTAATATTATAAATACGAAAGTGTGTCTGTCTGGTATTTAGATGCAATTTGTTAGAAAGATAGTTTGAGTCCCGGGAAAGGTTTTATCCCGATATTCCCACGGGATCGAAACTTATGCGGGTGAAACCGCGGGGCGCTGCTAGTAACTAATAAACTGTTACTCTCATTATTCATCATCTCCAGCCCTTAACCCAATTTACTTGGGGTCGGCGCAACATTTCTTTTTCTTCCATACTTCTCTATTAGTCGTAATTTCGATAGTCACCACTTTTCCAGTCATATCTTCATTCACACAGTACATTCATCGTTTCTTTTGGTTTTCTCTTACTCCCATAGCCTTCCACATTCATACTCAAAACTTTCTTCACGACATTTCCCTCACTCCTGCGCATGACATGCCCATACCATGACAATCGATTTCCACACAACTTTTCAGTCACCTTTGCCACTTTCAGACTTCCTCTTGAATACTCATTTCTTATTCTAATTTTCTAGTAAACTGTTACTAATATGGAACGAAGAAATTAAATTTTTGTATTTTTTATTGCGGAAGACTTATAACGAATCACGAGGATAACTTACGACGATAACGAGTGGGTAAATACGCTCAGATAATAAGTAGATAGTTTTTAAAGAACATTATGTACAATAGCTTAATAAACTGTAGGTAGGTACTCGTAAAAGGATGTTGTACATATTATGGTCTCCAAAATTTTGTTGACATTTTTCGTTTTAAAATTTAAAAAAATAAACAGTTACTCCTACGGGATTACTTGATTATTTTTAGGGTTTCGTACCTCAAAAGGAAAACGGAACCCTTATAAGATCACTTTGTTGTCCGTCTGTCAAGACCCTTTTTCTCAGGAATGTGTGGAGTTATAAAGTTAAAATTAATATTAAATACTCTGGGCTGCAATCCCTTGAAGCAGTGAAAAAACCAAACTTCTAAGTCAAGGCAATCAAAATATACGGTCGGGTATGTTGGAAAAAGGCTAGGCAGATGATGACGATGTACACAGATTGAAATAAAATTAAAAGTTTCAAAACATGCACGCTGCATAAGAAAACCAAATAAATTTCAATAAGTACATTACATAACATGTGTCATTTTTACAAAATATTGTACTGCTTATTAAATGATAGAATAGAAAAGAATATTGTTTATTGTTCTGTGTGTACACTGCCCTTGCTAGACAGAAACACATCATCATCTCTCTCACTTTCACCCTCACAGACACTCACACAAACACACACTCACAACATAATAGGTACAGTCACGAGCATAATATGTATACACTTGGCTTTATTCAAAGGCGATTTTTTCCTTTATTTTTGAATGAAATTTTATAATAATACGAACATAGTATTTTCGAACCCATTCCCATAGGTTTATGTAAAGTATCGTATTTCAACGTTGCATTCGTTATTTCGTGAAGAAATCGCAATTGAAAATTGCCAAGTGTTGACACATTATTGCTCGTGACTGTACACACTATCAACTTGCCTTGTAAACCGAATATTTATTTCTGCTCATTCGCACTCCGACACAAGATACAACAGATAATAAAAATAAAAGTAAAATTAATAAAATTACCCACATTGTCTTCACATTCACAATAATTATCATAATTTAATACTTAAAGTATTAAATAGTAGCACTGTGACGAGATTGTGCAACCTATGGTCATCCCTTACCGATAGCAATATGGCCAAGACATGCTAGATAATGTGCGTGTACACACAGCCAGACTGGGGATGAATGTGCTCTGCGAGAACAATATCACACTATGAGGGTGGCCTGCTAAGTCCGCTGATCTCAATTCCATAGATAGAGCAAGCGTGGGAATTGCTCAGAAGAAGAGCATTCAGTAACCTTCCTCAAAGTTTGAACACGGAAGAGCTTTTGGCACATCGTTCCAGAGTATGGAGAAATATTCCTCAGGTTATAGACAACCTGATACTCAGCATGCCACGCCGATGTAGACCCCACCATATTAATTATTTTAATTTGTATTAATAAAATAATGTCATGTCATAATTAATATGTCATTATTATTGTCGCAATTCTGATTTAATATAAATAGGTACCATAAACTTTTAACAAGATACTTCACTCGTCAGCGACTTACAACATGCATACCTATCCTCGTTATGCTTCACTTTGTTTCGCGGCTGTCGCATTTAAACATTGATTTAATAGACCTTTCTTAATCGAATGCAAAAAGATATTGTATGTGATATTGACAGAAACTAAAACATTAACTGCTTATTCATTTATTAATTTCTTAAGCGTTGTTTTGGATCCAAGCGGTGTAGCGGGAAACACGAGCATTGACACCAGGGAAGTTAGCCTGAGCGCAGCCATAACCGAAAGAGCAGACACCAACAAGGACACCGTTGTGGTAAAGAGGACCGCCGGAGTCACCCTGGCACTGATCGCGACCACCGCCGGACCAGCCGGAGCACAACATGTTGTCGTTGATAGACATACCACGGAGAGCATAGTTGTTTCTGCAAGTGTTCTGGTTGATACTCCTCAGCTCGACGTGACGGAGCTGCTCAGAGGCGGAGCCACCAGACTGCAAAATGGACATGCAAATGCAAATATTAATCTCCGATCAAACAAAACAAGAAATATTGACGTTTTATAAACACGGGAGGAATAATCAATAAACTTACGAAAGTTGTTCCCCATCCTGCAGCCCAGACGGCTTGGTTGTCAGCGAGGTTGTAGTTGGCGCCAGCAATGGAAGCGGCGATGACATTGTTGTTAAAAGAGAAGGTGGAAGCGGAGCGTAAAATACAGATGTCATTGTTGAAAGTGTTGCTGTTGAATTGTGGGTGATTGATGATCTGGTTGACGTTATGGACAACACCACCGCTGTTAGCCCAAGTGGAGCCGACACGGATACGCCATCTACCAGCTGCGTCACCACTGTAAAAGAATTGAAATGATAGTTAAACCTGTCTTCTTAAATAAGCAAATTGCTATTGTCATAAAAAAATACTTACGAGGTGCAGTGAGCAGCGCTGAGGATGGACCTGTTATTGAGGATGGTACCACCGCAATTTTGCCAGTACGAATTCCAGTCCCATGTGTACAGAAGAGAAGCTATGGTGGGGTACTGCCCAATAGTGGTGACAGAACCACCTACAATCCTTTGGGGATTGGAGGGTACGGCTGGAAAGAAAAATAAGGTTTAAGTTATCAAGTAGGTACTTTAAATTACATAATAACAGAGAACAAAACGTACCAACGACAGCCGCGAAGCACAGGGCTAGCAAAACGAGGAAACGCATGTTGTTGATTACTCGCTGACAAGTGTAGTAACTCGATTAAGTCATAGTATTTATACTTAAAATTCTGTTTGACTATAAAATTATCAATGCGTAGAGATTAAAATGTTTAGGGATTTCCAAACCTAAAGAGGTTTACAGACTGAGTAGAATATCTATTATTAATAAAAAATCCCAAGCGTTTTCAAGTACATTTTTTTCATTCACCGGTGCCACTTTCAGACTTCCCTTTGAATACTCATTTCTTATTCTAATTTTCTAGTAAACTGTTATTATTAAGGAACAAAGAAATTATATTTTTGTAACTTTTATGCGAAAGACTTTTATCGGATCTTATGACGATAACGAGTGGCACTCAGTTATCCGAGCGTATTTACGCACTCGATAATCGATAATCAATTATCTTATTTATCGATATTCGATAATTTCGGTAGTCATTAATATAATATCAGTCGGTAGTCATTAGTATAGTTTTGCTTTGTAATCCCCTGAAGAAAAAAAAAGTAAATCTCAAACTCACGCGCATATATAAGTTTTAAAAGAACATTATTTACAATAGCTTACTAAACTAAAATTATATAAAAGGATAGTTGTACAATCAACTGAAACTTAATTTGATATAGGTATGAGCTGTTTGTTTTCTATTCATTAAATTAAATTTTCTTCGAGAACATCCATCGGTTTCTTACTAAACTTCAACTATATCCGACGACCCTGCATACTCTCTTTTGTTGAATGTACATTCAGTGGTCTCCAAAATTTTGTTGACATTTTTCCACTTCATTGTGTTTTAAAATAAAAATCAGGTACTCCTAAGGGATTACTTGATTATTTTTAGGGGTCGTACCTCAAAAGGAAAAACGGAACCCTTATAAAATCACTTCATTTTCCGTCTGTCTGTCCGTCTGTTAAGACCCTTTTTCTAGGGAACGTGTGGAGTCATCAAGTTAAAATTAATATCAAATACAATCTGATAGGCTGCAATCCCTTGAAGCAATGAAAAAAATCAAACTTCTAAGTCAAGGCAAGCAAAATGTACGGTCGGTTATGTTCCGTTTATGCTACATATTTTGATAATCGCAAGGGAATCAAAACCTATAGGGTACTTTCCGTTGACCTAGAATCATGAATTTTGGTAAGAAGCAATTTCATATAACACAAGTAAAGGAAAAATATGAGGCTTGGCCGTTTCGTTACTACAAAAACTATTGTATAACAGAAAAGTAATGAACAGTGAATAAATTTTTCACCTTACGCCCATGTGATGGTAGCGAAACGGCCAAGCCACATATTTTGACTAAGGTGTAGAGTTTGTGAAGTTAGGGCGTGTAGAGTTAGAAGCTTGGCTCTACATGAGATCTGATAACTTTTTGGCAGTGCGAGCCATATGTGGTCTCGTCTTGGCAACATTTTACATGAAAATGTTTTTGGTGGGATTTCACATGTTTTTGAAAGTTGCTTATGAAATTTTTTTTTTTTTTGGGTGTTTTTTTACTAAAAATCCTGAAATATGTCATCATCATCATTTAAGCCAAAAGACGTCCACTGCTGGACATAGGCCTCCCCCAAGCACTTCCACTTCAACCGGTTCTTTGCTTCTCGCATCTCTGAAATATGTATTTTATTATTTATTACAAGGAGTCCCTATATCAATTTTCAGAACTCAAGCATCAAAATCTGCGGAAGTCTCGTACAAACTTCCATCCCCTATTTTAAGGGGTTGGAGGGTAAAAGTTCCAAATTTTAGAGTTTTTTTTGTTGTTTGTGTACTATTATTAGCTTACATACCAAATTTCAGCTTTCTAGGACTTCAGGAAAACACTTAGAATATTGATGATCATCAGTGAGTCAGTGACGAAATCGGGGTATTTTAGATATCAATAAAATCTAAAGTATAAGAGCTATGCAATTGAAACTTTATAGGTTTAATAAGTCTACCACTGACATCATATCCCGAAAATTTTGTTTATCTGGTATAATCCAAACTCAAGTTATGAAGGTTCAAAAATACGACGAAGTGCTTCGACGTATTATTATTATTTATTTATTATTATTATTATACATATAATAAATCTGTAGACGAGGCGTTTCTGTACATTGAAAATAAAAATAAAAAAAATAGTTGGGCTGTTATAGGATAACCAACAGATGCCATTTCTTCAATTTTTGGAATTTTTGTCTGTTTGTCTGTTTGGATGTGACAGATTTTGAACAGGCTCAACGTAAAAAGTACCGAACCAATATGGTTCATATTTATACTCAAATATAGTCTAGAACTCGGAGCAGTGATTAGTCTTTGTTTCATCGCAATCGCTTCAGTCTATCAAAAGATATAATCAATTTAAAGCATTCTATAACAATTTTTATTGCAATAAGTGGAAACATGTAACGACATCTATTGGCGCGATATAGTACTAACGAAATCATATTGTTATCTTTAAAACATTATTAAGTGTTTAATCACGTCGTAAAGAAGCCTTTACGACGTGATTAAACACTTAATAATGTTCAGATCAGAATTATTTCGTCATAAAGGCAAGCGCCTTTATGACGAAATAATTCTGATCCTTATGTCTGTGTTATTTAAAAAAATAAATAATGATAATGTTTAAATAAATAATATAAACACATATATAATAAAATCGTATATAATAAAATCGTCGGGTCAACATATAGGCTACATATTATCACGCTATCACCTACGAGGAGGAGCTGTGAATCTTTAATTTTCTTACGCATTCTGTGACAGCGTGTAATCTAACGACGCATATTTAAATGTTGTTTTTGAGTAAGTCATGCTATTATTTACACTATAAAAACTTTTACGCCATTAAAGTAACTTGGGCAGAGAAACATAGTTTAATGAATGTTAGTAGTATAAGACAATTTTGAAGCAGCGCCATCTATGAGATTTCATAAAAATCAAATCAAGTTACATGTCAACACTTTTTGGAAATTAATAATTTAAATTTGACCATGTTGGTGAGGTTAGTAGTTAGTTATTCTTAAAATTCATAGATGGTAATGTGCATTTTCTTCATAAAAGTTGTATCGTATAGTTCGTTTTGACAAATTCAAGTTCCAACAAAACCCTCAAAATCTTGAGCAGAGTGAGGAAGACAATTTAAAAAAAATGCGGTGTTAAGTATTACAAAAAAGTTATGTTCATTGATGATGATCATTTCTTCATCAATTTCATGTTGTTAGTACAAAATAAACATTGACTGTTAATACTTTTGTTTGGTATTTATCTGTGTGATTATTGCTTGGTAATTAATATATTTTCATGTCGTATACCTAATTATAAACTTAAATTATACCGTGCATCCGAATAATGGCGAATGCGATTTTCTGCGGTTGTTACTTCACACTGTCCGAGGCAAAGTCTTTCGCCTTTCTGAGGACATTTGATGGCGTGGAGTTTCCCACTTACCGCGCAGCCTGCGTAGCACGTCACCTTCTCGACGGTGACCAAAATTGGGCTGACACCCTCGCGGAGGCGAGCGTCAGTGACAGTCCCAGCCGCATGCGTCATCTGTTTGCCGTCATCTTGGTGTTTTGTGGAGTCGCGAAACCGGTAGCTTTGTGGGAGAAGTATCGCCATCATCTGTCTGAAGATTTTCTACGAGTCGGAAGTCGGAGACGGCGAAATGACCACCATACGAAATGACCATGTCGCTTTGTTCTCTACAGAGCAAAAACAAATTTATGACACCGTCCTTGAAAGCGTTTGGCAAAACCAGGGTAAAATGTTTTTCTTGGATGCTCCTGGTGGTACAGGAAAAACATTTGTTACCACTGGCATACTTGCAGAGGTCAGGAGGCAAGGCAAAATTGCTATTGCTGTAGCGTCGTCGGGAATCGCTGCCACACTGCTTCCGGGACTGCAAGACAGCACATGCCATGTTTAAAATTCCCATCGATTCAGAGAGCGCCGAAACACCTGTTTGTGGTGTGTCACGTAACAGCGATAAGGGACACGTGCTCAAGGATTGCTCTCTGATCGTATGGGATGAGTGTACGATGGCCGAGGATCGAGGGCTGACGAGATGAATGCTTCGTTGAAACGATGTTCGCTTGGCTCGTCTTGGCGGGGGCACTCCCGTGCCCCCAAATTTCGGAAGTCGGTGTCAAAAACGAAAATGCGGAACCAACGACACCGACTTTCGATATTAAACTTATTTTTCACTTGTAATGTTTTTTTTTTGGAATACGGTTGTTTTTTTTTTTTAGTACTTACTAAAGATAATGGTTACATGAGCGCATATTATTATTATTAAACTGTATTGATTTAATACTTGGTATCGGTGTTGATAATCATATAAGTGGGTATTATCGTACCTAATCTTAGTAATGGGCGTGTTAGGGTAGTCACCCAATGCATGTCACCGACGTGGACGCGATGTGGCGGCACCTGAATGGTATAAAGTTTATACCATTCAGGTTTTTCCAGTTTTTGTTGTCATTTGAAAACAAAAACTATGCTATATGTATTTACTAGCTTCCGCCCGCGACTTCGTCCGCGTGAAATTTCACCCTCCCCATTCACCCTCTCATGGGTGGAATTTCGAAAAATCCTTTCTTAGCGGATGCCTACGTCATAACATCTACCTGCATGCCAAATTTCAGCCTGATCCCTCCAGTGGTTTGAGCTGTGAGTTGATAGATCACTATGTCAGTCAGTCAGTCAGTCACCTTTGAGTTTTATATATTTAGATGATGTAGCAGAAATACCTAACAAAAATATGGATGCAAGAATGTAGAAAATTATTATAATGTGTCGTCGGCTGCTGCTGTATGCAGCAGGTTGTATGGGCATTTTTCAGACAAGATTTTAGCACATTTGTGTATTTATTTATTTATTCTCACACTGGAACGCCAACGGAGCAAAAAAATACATCATCTGCTTCTTACCATCCATCCTGTGGCGGCGGGCGGATATGGTTTACGCACGCTCACGCATCGTCAAGACATTTCTCCATAGCCCCATCACTCCTTCCATATTGCGCACATTCTTTGCGAATTTTTGAAAGTCAATTAATATTTCAAAATAAAATAATACGTAATACTAATACATATAATACGTAAATAATCAGTTGTATTTTGTTTTCAACACATTAAGTAGCGGTTCTCTACTATGTTACCTAACTTTTTTATCCATAATCTAAAGTGCCATAATTTTTTTTGGTCCTAATCATCATTTGTCCGAATGATAACTTGCCCGAACGTAATGTCACATAATAAGTATTACATGCGATAAAATTGAAATCCGTAAATACAATGCCCTACATTTGTTTGTCATAAATATTACAATCAATAATATACAAAAGACTTAAAACCGTTTTCAATAAAAGTTTATAAGTCCTAAATTCAAATTATTTAATGTTTATTTATCCATGTTTTAGTATTACATGTATGTAGCATGCAAACAAGCATGCAAGCAAGCATGCAGCATGCAAGCGAGCCTGCAACATACAGCAGGCATGGTTTCTGTCACGGCTCCGGCGCTGCGGGTCTCCGACGGTCCCACGCGTGCTAATCGTTGCAGACGGCTTTCGCTCACCACCGCTGCTTCGGCTTGCTGGCCGGCAGCCTCCTGCTTCTCAGCCCGCGGGCCGCCTCGCCCCTACGCGCCTACGCGATTCTAAATTACGCTCTAGGGGGAGGGCAGACATGACTGCGTGGAGTCGGATTTACAGCGATTCGTTTATGTCACTAAAACCTAATGTTTAGCAATTGTTTTAGGAATAACAAGTTTATTATAAGGAACAAGTAAACATTCGGAATAACACACATTATATAATACAATACTTAGGACATAATTATGACTTTATTTCATGCAAAATTAGGAGATTCAATTATTATAGTACTCGACATTATGACAGAATAGTTTTAAAAGTAAAGATAATTATGTAAAACAAAATTTAAAATTTTTGAACATTATGGTTACCTACTGAAGTTTATAGCAAACGTGATAAGGATGATGATTTTCGGACAAACAATTTTAGGAAAGAAATGGAGTACCTAACTGGCATATATCCTGAAGAATATCATATTTATTTTTCTGATTTCGTTTACTGTAGTCGATCTTTATATACTTTTAGGCATTATAAAACTCGCATTTTTTGCGTTTAGGTTCTGTCCCCTTTTGCGATTTTCGAGTCCTTACTCGCAACTTAACGTTAACTGTAGTCCCCTTAAATGCAATCAATCTTTCCAAATATACTTAAAAATATACTTAATTACCTTCACTAAAGAAAGCAGCAATATCAATCACGTGTCGCATAGTTCGGAAATTCCTACAATTAGATTTAGACAATAATTCCAATGCAGTAGAAAACACCTTATTTACACCCATGAGATTTTAACCCGATTTTAATAAATATCAGGTTCTGGAACCTAAGAAAATAAATTTTAAAAACAAAGATAATATTTATTTAATCAAATAGAGTGTTAACATTAAATAATAGCATGAGTACATCGTACACACATGGTAAACTTGACTTATCCTAGGGTAGGTGTTGCAACCAACACCCTTACAAAGTTATGAAATAAATAGGTGGGTACAGAGGGATGTTTAGGGTACCGTACAATCATCTATGGTAAGGTCAGGCAGGAGTCCAACTTTTATCAAGCCCTAAACTGCTTGAACACACACAATATTGTGTGGCGCAGGCGTGTGATTAGGTGGGTGTTGATCTTTAATGACTAAATTGGTTATCTTGCAATTTAAATTAATACCTTGATAATCTGTTAGCTCAATGGAAAACCCAATTGGAATAAACTAATCAGTGAAAAAACAATTGTAGCGGTATCTACAACGCCACATGCGAACAACGCGTCATACTGACGTCACGCAAAATCCTGCATCTTGTATCGTGCAAACACTTCAGCGTGGCGTCCTCATCATCACCCCCGCAAGCTTTAGAGCGGCGAGTCACCCAGCCATCTAGCACCCACGGCTTCAACGGGTATCCTGACCACCAGCATGCAGCGACCGCGCATACCTGATCATCACCCTCAGCCTCATCAGCAACCTCGGCACAGCACACTGCACTTTCGGCCGGTCCACAAGCAGAGTTCTTAAAAAAAAAAAACCTCTCTGGTCGACGCCAGCAGTCAGCCTCAACCCGGCGCTGTACCACATCCGACGCACTGGAGCATAACGCAGCGCCACCTCGACTCGCTGGGGACATTTTCGTAGACAGTTCCGACTCACCGTGAACTATGCGGCAACCAGGTCCGTCCGACTCACTAGAATCTCAGCTGGCCTGGCAAGCATTACAAGAAGATACAAGACTCAGCCCACTATCGACCTCTGGTCTCCGGGGGGGAGTGATGTAGCAGTATCTACAACGCCACATGTGAAAAACTCGTCATACTGACGTCACGCAAAATCCTGCATCTCGCAAGCAGAGTTTGCCGCGCAACTAGCATAGATACAATGGCCCGATATGAATCATCGTGCAGTTGCCCTCCAGACACAACACCCGTCTGGTCGGAGAATCCTCCCTTTTCTATGTAGTATGAGTGAACTTTACACCCTGTTCCTCATACCTCTATACGATTATGCTGGTACATACATTAGAGATTTAATCATAAAACAATGGAAGATCCATAAATCATAAATAATAATTAATACGAACCTACTTGCCTGAAAATACTTTACTTTTCGCTATGCGTAAAAGCCCCTATAAATAAATAAAGAAAAAAAAATTATGCGTTAGACTGAATCCAAGTAGCAAGGCGCGAAACGCGAGAATTGACACCAGGGTACACAGCATTAGCGCAACCATAGCCCCACGAGCTGATGCCAACCAAGATGCCGTTATGGTAGACAGGACCACCTGAGTCACCCTGACATTGGTCTCGAGTGCCAACGTTGGGCCAACCGAAACATAACATGTTTGCAGTCACGTTGGCGCCAAAGACGGCATAACGGGAGGAACAAGTGTACTGATTGATACTCCAAGCCTGAATGTGACGAAGCTGCTCAGTAGGGGCTGCAGCGGCCTGCAAAACAAAAAGAACAGATTAAAACAGGCCCATTCAGCAATAAAAATAAAACTCAATAGTAACATAAAAGGAATAATAAATACTAACGGCTGTAGTCCCCCATCCAGCAGCCCAGATGACCTGATTGTCGGGTAGATTATAGTTGACTCCAGCGATAGAAACAGCCTGAACGTTGCTGCTATAAACGATGGAGGCAACAGTGCGCAGGATAGCGATGTCAAAGTCCTTGGTGCGAACGTTGAAACTGGGGTGGACGGCGATGGAGTTCAGGATGTAAACGGAACCGCCACTGTTGGCCCAGCTGGATCCAACTCGGGCACGCCATTTGAAGGCTGCGTCACCGCTATAAACAAAGGGAAGCAAATAATGTTAGTGGTCCAAGCAAATAATAGGAGACCAAATAACTATTGGTAACGCAATTGGCAGCTTAGTGATTACGTCAAGAGGATGGACATCGAACAACAACGTCCTTCTGTTCGCTAATAAAAACAGTTCGGTGTAACAACAAGCGGGGTCTTCCAGGTGTTAAACCGTTCATTGTAGGGTTCATCAGAAGGCCAATGTTATATGGCTTTTATGGCCATAAAAGGCTTGTAATATTTTGGAGTAGTGTAATGTATACTCACTACACACAATGACCCGCAGTAAGGATAGCTTTTGTAGTGACGATGGTGCCAACGCATGCTTGGTTGAAGTTGTTGCCATTGGTCGAATACATCAGACCAGCGACGCTGGGATACTGGCTGATAACGGCTAAAGACCCTCCAACAATCACAGACTGCTTTGTAGGAACGGCTGTACAAAAAGGTTCAAATAAGCGTCTGCGGAAATCCATACTAAAATATTATACAGGGCGTCCCAAATATCAACGTCAAGCTGGAATGGTGATAGGCCAAGTCATGTTAGTTAACAGAAAAATATTTTAAAAAATCTTGGTCATGTACTTTACAAATTATAAATATCAAAAAACAAATTGGAAAAATTTCAAATTCTGTGAAAAAATATTAACTTTATTCAATTTTTTTTCTGTAATGCAACTATGAATAATCCTTCTGTAAATCACAGTTTAAAATTTAAATATACCTAACTGCCTCAGTTTTAATTGAATTGAATTCAAAATAATTACTACTACTACGCTATTTTGGCAACTGACTTTTAAAGATGGTCTGGGTTTCGAAATGGCATAACACTTCCTAGATTACCTCTTGATTGAGGATAAAATAATTTTGTTTTAATGAAACCGGATTTCATGCCAATTCTATTTAACGAGTTAAAATGTTGGTAATGCAGCATAGGCCTGGACTTCTTACAGAACCACTCACCAAGTTTATTAGAAGAAGTGCCACTGAAGATTTATGGCAGCTTGTGGTGCCTACAAGATGACTGCCCAGCGCATTATGCTCGCAAAGTACGAGTCTCTCAATCGAGAATACTTCGATAGGTGTCTTGGACGGCTTGACGTTGATTTTTGGGACAGCCTGTATATGTGAAAGTAACTCTGTCTGTCTGTTACATTTTCACTCCACCCCAACAGTTAGACTTGGGTTAAGACATAGATAGATACTTTTTATCCCGGTAGAACGATCCCATGGGATTATTTCCGACCTCCACGGGCTTAACAGGAGGCACAAGGTGGTCAAAAATTAAGCTTGCCTTGAAAAGTCACATAAGTGAGTTCTTATACTTATGTGTGCACACGGCTACACATCAAGTATACATAACCAGTATAAGCTGACTTCTAATTGTACGAAAAACCTAGGTATACAATGCGAGGCCAGCTAAAACTGGAAATGTATAGCTTGATGTGTAGCCGTGTGTGCGGTGTGTGCCTTAAGATTTTTTTTTGGATTTTTGGTTTAACGGGAATTAAAAAGTGGGAGTAGCACCATTTCAGAAAGACCTTTACCATGTTTATCTAATAAAAAAAAAATCTTTATTGATACAAAAACCTTTGACATTGCTTAAGACTAGGATACATAAGTTGGTTAACTAAAGGTCATACAGATAATGTAAACCCTGACTCCTAAACTAGGTGATCCTGTGACTTAGGTGTCAGTGTTCTGCTGTCACTGTGATACCAGAAACCTTTTGTGTTGTGCTCTAACATTACAAAAAAATAGTCATTCATTGACAATGCAGGTTAACAAAGTGTATATGTATAATAAAATTAATAAGATCAACAACGAAGGAATAACGGATATTGGAAACGACTTTTACGGTGTATATGTGTGTATGTTAGAGTGAGGGTGTGTATGTCAGAATGAGGGATGTATGTGAGGGTGTGTATGTAGGGGTGTGTGTAGTAGTGTTTAGCGTAAATCTCTAATTTTTATGTTCATTAATTTTTTACCTATTTATATTCTTCCACGAGATCATAGTGAAAATTAATAAAACATTCTATACAAATCGGCTGTGCAATTTTAAAACCTAGCAACTGACATTAAAATATAAAATCTGTTTTTTTTTACATACATTTGATTTGCTAAATATCTAGCAAGTCAAATGTGCAAAAACACCGATTTTATTTTTTATAGCGAAATAGCGAAGACGAATATTTTCGACGTAGTTATCCAAATTATCTGTTTAGGCTGAAATCCATGGATGAAGTTCTTAATACCTGTATAACACACGTTTACGATAACCGACTTTACTTGGCTAATTCATGTAATCTATCATGTGGATTTATACGGAGTATAACGCTGTAGTCATTTAGATTGGCTTCTGAATTGATAACAAAAAATAATAAAATTATCTAGGAAACCAATAATCTAATCTGAATTCAATAGATTGTTACAATAATATTAATGTCACTACTTTACCTATCGCAATTTCTCATTTCAAGTCAACAAACAATTCTCTTATCACTTTCCTGTTTGATTTCTGAAAGTGACAACCCTTTTGTAAACGTTACATTGTTTGACTCTGACTATCGTGCCGGATATAAAACAAAAACATTAAAAATAAATACGGAATCTTGAGCACGCCATTTTAAATGCACTAAGGTAGCCCACAAAACTCGATTTATCTTGCGTTTTTTGCAATTTACAGGGGGCCTAAAAAGGCCACTTTGGCAGAACATTGTATGGCAAAGACAGTCCGTGTTTTTCTTTTTTTTGCTGCACTACGTAGGTATAATCAACGAGATTGGGATTGGATTTGGATTGCATTGATTGGTATTTTAGCATAGACAAAAAAAAATAACTGAAAACATCCTTCACCAATGGGATTTGATACGATTAACTTAACAGTTAACTGTCCATTATGATTCATAATGTTATCCTTTTATGATTCTGCCAAAGTGACCTTTTTAGGCCCCCTGGTCAATCTGTTCTATTCCCGACCGTTACAAATGTTTTACAGAATTATAATCATTAGAATCAGCAATTTCGCGGGCTACCCAAGCTTAAAGCCCGGTTTCCACCGCAAGCGGAACGGACCCATTAATGACTTTGCGACCTTGCAGTTTGAGTTTGGGTCCGTTCCGCTCGCAGTGGAAACCGGGCTTAAGACTCAACCAAGCACGTATAAGTAAAGAAATATGAGAAGGAACTTACCCACAACGGCAGCAAAGCCTATGGTTACTAAAGAAAGAAAGAAAGAAAGAAAGAAAATACATTTAACAATGACTGCACGCATGATGACCACTGATGCACCAACTTGCATTCCTAGTTCGCTAACATTATTTATATAAAGTGCACTGATTCATAGATTTCGATTTATCTATGATAGATAATTTCAATTACTGTTCGTCGCATACCTACTAGTGTTTTCTACGACTCACGGTGTTTCTATGTTTCTTATCTATTTAGATAAGGGTTTTCCTTATAGCACTGCACGCGATCGGGGTGATTGGGAAAGGTTAAAAATAGAAAAGCAGAAATCTGTTTTTTCAAAGCGTCAGGGTAGCCTGCGCGATCAAATCTTACGTTTTTTGCTATTTGCAGGTCAGTATCAGTGTAACGCGCGATTTTTCGTGTGAGAACCCCGCGGTATCTAGAGGCAACACTGTAGGGCCGAAGCCTGCTGGGTCAGCGGAATTGTCCGAAAGGGTTACCGCTGGCCCGGAACATAAAGGGCTAAGGAAGGAACACGGGTGGGTTTTAGTCAGTAAGAGTCGGACACTCCTTTCCGCTCCACCCAGAGCGGGAGGGGTCATTTGACGATCGCCAAGTGTGCGAGTATGACGTACGATAAGGAACTTCTCTCTTTATAGGCATACAGTGTAGCAACACCTTATTAAGTCTTCCTTATTTCCCTTTATATGGCCACTTAACACCCAATCCTCGGTAATTAAACTTCACATTGTTACTTACACACTTCGCTTCGGTTAATAGGATCAGCTTTTTGCTGTAAATTACCTCTTTGCGAGGTAAATTAAACACTTCGGTTTGAAATAAATCAAGCCTTACATGTTATAAATAAATTATGGGTTTGGAGAGTCCTTTTCGCTACCTTCATCGACCACAATGATTGCTTTAAACTCAATTTTGTATTATACTGTTAAATTCTGTTATTATTGTGTGTTACATATTTCGCTACATACAAACACTATCTAGCGTTATTATCGTTCAGAGCTGAATCATAATTTACTGCTAAGCTTGTTTACGTTTATTTCATTATAATATTAGGTATGATCGTATGATCTATGAGGGGCTTGTGGCTAAGTAATAACAGCCGCACGGGTCGATCGTTCAGATTAAGCTACGCTTGTCGCGGTTGGTCCGTGGATGGGCGAACATCTCTACATAAAATAATCCTTCCGTGCCTCGGAAACACGTTAAGCCGTAGGTCCCGGCTGTCATTCGTGGATCTTTGACAGTTGTTACGAGTTGTCAGAAGCCCGAAAGTCTGACAACCAGTCTTACCAAGGGGTGTCGATTATCAAGTAACTGGGTTTTGGGGGTCCGATAGTGACCTCCACAACGATACCCCTTGGTAGGACTGGTTGTCAGACTTTCGGGCTTCTGACAATCCGTGACGGCTGTCAATGATCCAAGAATGACAGCCGGGACCAACGGCTTAATGTGATTTCCGAGGCACGAGGGTCTCGCAAGCAAGGCAAGTGTAGCTGATTGATCGACCCGTGCAGCAGTTATTACTTAACCACGAGCCCCTTCGAATCTTACAAGAAAACATACTTAACTAAGGGCTGATTTTACCGTGGAAGAAAATTGGCATTTGACAGTTCTAGTAGGTATGGGAAAACTGTCAAAATTTCAAATTTTATTATCAGGATAAGACTTATTCTAGGTATAAAAATTTTCTGGAATTCAAACAAATAGTGAGTATAAATACACAAACTCATACCTGAAACAGCGACAAGACTAGCCAACAGGGCAACAATGACACGCATCATGACTCCGTCGTATACATATACTAACTCCATGTTAAATACTGGTATTCAGCTGCAACCTGTTAGACTAGAAGCCGACCCCAATGTAGTTGGCAAAAGGCTAGGCTGATGCATGCTAAGAAAAACTTTTTTACAAAAAAACAACCGACTTCCAAAAACACTATAAAGTCAAAAATAACTTTAATTTCGGAAGTCGGTGTCTTTGGATTTGTATTTTAGTTTTTTGCCACAGACTTCCGAAATTAAAGTTATTTTTGACTTTAGAGTGTTTTTGGAAGTCGATGGTTTTTTTTTATATAAAATTGTTTTTATTTTTCACTTTTTAGTGGGTCAGTTTGTAATTTATTTAAGTTACAATAGCCTAATATCAACGGATCATCACCTTTTACAAAATATTGCTTTTCCGGATGCAGGGACGTTAATTGTTGAGGAGTTCTCCTAGTAAGAACCAGGGAACTGGAGCTGATTGAGAAGTCACCGTCAGCTCCACTTCACCATACGCATTGTTACGAGCATAAATTGCTTAGCAACCATATTAAAGTATCTAATCGAATCGCAACCCGTGAAATATTTGTCATTGAGTAGTTCCAATGGCCACCTGTGGTCTTCATCATCAGCTCCACTTTACCAAATGATGATTTCCGAGAGCAAATGCTCAAGTTACTTTAATTATTGAGTAGGCCACACGACGAAAGAGCATTGCTAGAAATGACGCGATACGCAACTTAAATTCGGTTTCAAATTGACGCATCAGCATGACTAGTGGTCGTGATATATAAAATACGAACTGAAAATTTTGGCATATTGAACCGTATGAAGTAAGCACAACAAAAGGTAACTGCTGTAAATCGTTGAGGAATTCCCTCGACGGTCTATGGTCTCCATCATCAGACCTGTAATGGCACATAAAACCCATATGGGAACCCATATGGTTCATATGGGTGCAAAGTTTTTCCTTTGCCATTACAGTTCTCATCAATATAAATGAATTAATTCCAAACACAAGGTAGCTACTGTAAACTGTTGAGGAGTTCCCTTAACTGTCCTTCGTCTTCATCATCAGACCCCTAATGACAGTCACTACCCATGTAGGTGTAAAGTTCACATCAATACAAATTAATCAAGCCCAAACACAAGGTAACTGCTGTAAATCGTTGAGGAGTCCCCTCGACTGTCTTTCGGCTCCATCATCAGATCGCCTCCAGGCCTTCATTAAATTGTAGTGCTTTAAAATACTTAATGAAAAAATTAACAAACGCACTAGTCGCGCACTAGTCGATTTTCGAATGTTTCCCTCGGTTTCACTGGGATGCCATCATCAGATCCTGGTTTCCTTATCATGGTACCACACTTGGCATATCTCCTTTCCAACAAAAAAAGAATAATCAAAATCGGTTCATAAACGACGAAGGTATCTGCGAACACACATAAAAAATATATATATATATATACGGTCGAATTGAGAAACCTCCTCCTTTTTTGAAGTCGGTTAAAAAGTAATCACCAAACGATTTTATTTCATATTCCTTCATACAAACGATACACGGACTTTTCGATCATAGAATTACTTTATACTTTAAGAAAACAATAAGGCATAAAAAACATCGTTTTAATTCTCATTAAGATTCATTTTCTAAGCGTTAGCCTGGATCCAGGAGGCGAAGCGGGAAACACGAACATTAACACCAGGGTAGTGAGGAAGGGCGCAGCCATAGCCCCACGAGCAGACTCCAACAACGACACCGTTGTGGTAGAGAGGACCGCCAGAGTCGCCCTGGCACTGGTCGCGACCACCGACGTCGAGCACGCCGGAGCACATCATGTTGTCGGTGATTGTGCCACCACCAACAGCATAGCGAGAACGACATGTATTCTGGTTCACAGTCCAAATCTGAACGTGGCGAAGCTGCTCGGAGGCAGGACCACCTGACTGCAAAGACAATAAATAATATTTTCGTTATCAATATTATATAACAGTTACAGATAGTGGCATCTGATTTTTCAATTAATAAGACTTGATCCATTAGATATTCACAAGCTTCCAAAATATTTGTTTCTTTTTAAGAATGTTACTTACAGAAGTTGTACCCCATCCAGCGGCCCATACAACCTGGTTGTCACCAATACTATAGTTGGGACCGGCGATGGAAGCGGCCTGAATAACGTTGTTAAAGGAAATGGTGCTGGTAGTACGCATGATAGCAACATCAGAATCCATGGTGCGGGTGTTATAGCTAGGATGGAAGCTGATGGAGCCACAAGCGTGGACGATGCCGCCACTACTGGCCCAGGTGGAGCCAACGCGGAAACGCCATCTAGATGGTGCATCACCGCTGAAAATACAAATGATAGTTAGATCATCTTTTCTTTCCTTCTAGCGACCTGCCCATCGAGACTTATTAATTATATAAATTTAATAATATGCATTATACACATAAACCTGATGGCGAAAATAGCAGCAAAATCTGTTGCGTGATTTAGAAGAACAATGCAGTCACACAGACATACACGTAAAAGCGACTTTAATTTATAATGTGTATAGATACTAATGTCGGACTCACTATGAACAATGAGCAGCAGTCAGGATGGCTCTGTTGGTGAGGATAGTGCCTCCACATGCCTGCCCGAAGGAGTTACCATTCCATGAGTACAGCAGAGCCACAATGGCAGGGTACTGGTCGATAGTGGTGACAGCACCACCAACTATCCGCTGGGGAAACGCAGGGACAGCTGTGGAAACGAAACAAGGAATTCAGAAATAGTACCGGTGACTGGTGTATATAACTAATAGCATAGCATAATCAGCCCATATTGTTCCCAATGCTGGGCCTCCTCTCTGTGAAGGGGAGTGCGCTGTAATCCACCAAGCAGGCCCAGCCCAGTGCTGGTTGGTAGATGTCACATGTCTTCGAGTTTTTGGTTCTAGAACATGCCAGTTTCCTCTCGATGTTTTCCTTTACCCTTTTCAGAGCAGTGGTGTTGGAGTTATTTACACAAAGTAAACGTCTGTCTGGGTTCAAACCCACGACCTAGAACTATACAAACTATAAAAAACCGGGCAAGAGCGAGTCGGACTCGCGCACCGAGGGTTTCGCAAAATCATATCGAGGCCTATATTCATCAGAGAATTTTAACACTACACTGCGGTGTAGAATATTGCAGTTTTATGTCAGCGCAATCTCTTAACCGACAGTATAACTAGTGTAACTTTTGTTGATGATTTCTGAAAAAGTGTGCTATTTAGAGACATCGTTTTATTTTTCCTGTAATCTTTTTTTTTCCTGTAGATTTTTCTCTTTGCTAACTTCGGAGATGACTGGGGGGGGGATAATTATTGAGAATGTGCAAACTGCGCTCTTTCATATGATAACCCAAATGCCTGGTAGCCCCACTTCGAATTTTTAAGACGCCCTTTCCGTCCCTGTTCCAAAAAAAAAAAACTATTTTATTAGCAACTAGCTTCAACTTTTTGACTAACTGACAGACTATTTAATTTTGACAATTCAAAAGTGCCTGTACAAGGTTTAATTGAAATAAATGCTTTGAGTTTGAGTTTATCATTTGTAAATTTCTTTACTAATATACCATCAAAAACGACGGAAGCCTTAAATTCCTCATCCGACGTATCAATTGATTTCTTAAGAGCGAACGTTCCAGCCTGCCCGGTTGAATTTCAATTTAAACATATAAACCCCGCTTCAATAATAAAAGCTTTTAAGCAAATTAAGATCAAATTGACCGAAGATCTTTGGGGAATGTCCATTAAAGTCTGTGCCTCCATAATTGAGACTATTGCACCTTACTTAGCCTTAGTATTTAATTTGTGTGTTGATCAAGGAATCTTCCCTGATTTAATGAAATACAGTAAGGTAATACCACTTTTCAAATCTGGGGACAGTAAAGACACCAATAATTATAGACCCGTATCCGTGTTGCCGGTTTTCAGTAAGGTGTTCGAAAAGATAATGCTTAATCAGATGCTCAATCATTTTAACATGAATAAAATCCTTCACGATCAGCAATTTGGTTTCACCAAAGGACGTTGTACGACTGACGCTGGTGTAACCTTATTAAAACACATTTTTAACGCGTGGGAAGAGGCCCAAGACGCCATTGGAATCTTTTGTGACCTCTCTAAGGCATTTGATTGCGTCGATCACGAAACCTTGCTTTTGAAACTTGAGCATTACGGACTTGGAAAACTTGCGCTCAGTTTAGTTAGCTCTTATTTAAATGATAGACAACAGCAAGTCCAAATAAATGGTGTCAATTCATATGGTTTAAAAGTAAAAATGGGTGTGCCACAAGGCTCGATATTGGGTCTTTTCCTCTTTTTAGTGTATGTTAATGATCTACTCCATTTATTAAAAAATCAACCACAAATGGTGTTATTTGCTGATGACACTTCCTTAATTTTTAAGGTAAATAGACGTGCTACAAATTTTGACGACGTAAATAACGCCCTTCTGCAGGTCCAAAATTGGTTCACTGCTAATAATTTAGTATTAAATGGAAAAAAAACTAAGTGCATAAGATTTTCTTTACCAAATGTCAAAGGTAGTGATTGTGAGATAATATTGAATCAAGAGAAACTAGAATTCGTCGATAAAACTGTTTTCTTAGGAATCACGCTCGACTCAAGGCTACAATGGGGTCCTCATTTAACATCTCTTGCAGGACGGCTAAGTTCAGCAGCTTATGCTGTCAGAAAAATCCGTCAATTTACTGATGTCGATACCGCGAGACTAGTCTATTTTAGTTACTTTCATAGTGTCATGTCTTACGGTATTTTACTTTGGGGACGGGCTGCAGACATCGATTCTATTTTTATTCTGCAGAAAAGAGCCATCAGAGCCATATATAACCTCCGCAGGCGCGATTCTCTGAGGGAACTGTTTAAGGAAATTAACATCATGACGGTACCTTGTCAATATATCTACGAAAACATCATGTATGTAAGAAAAAACTTACATCTTTTTAGTAAAAGAGGTGAAAGACATAATTATAGTACTAGAAATAGGGACCTATTAGTTCAACCAGGTTTCAGACTGGCTAAAGTAGACTCATCTTTTATGGGGTACTGTTTAAAATGTTATAATAAAATACCTCCCCACATTCTTCAACTGAATGAGACAAAATTCAAGTCTTGTATAAAACGCACACTATGCAGTCAGGCATATTATAAGTTAGGGGATTACATAGCTGATAAAAATGCCTGGCTCAATGCTGGGCCTGCTCCACAACCACAACTAATTGATTAACACCTGAAAATACTGTTGGAGCTGCTGAAGATTGTAAGACTATCTTTGCATTGTATAAACTCAATTTCATTTGTATTGTATAATTGCATAACACAGATGTGAGTTCTATGTAAGTACTATACCTTATTTTACCATTTACCGGGTAATATGTCTTTCATTGACTTGAATGTGCCCTGGCGGCTGATAGTATGTCATGCTCACACAAATGTCTCGCTGACGGTGGCGTGTATGTTGGATCATTTAGCTCCCTTCAAAATGGTTGAGCTGAATGGTGCTGATCTATGCGTCATGTTCGTGAACGGGCGCCGTCAGTTGGGGCTGGTCATCACTTAGCTGCCTCGGCTTATTTTTAATTATTTTATTTTTATTTTTGGATTGTTGTTTTAGTACTATTTGTTGTACTCTGGACGCTTTTAACGCATACGTCTTGTTTATTTTTACATCGTTCTCACATCATTTAATTATAAATTCAAAAGTAATGATGTAACTAATATTTTTGTAAAATATGATTTAAAAAGAGTGTCCATGGAGTTTCTTGTCCGTTCTTCTCCATAGGTACCTACGCTTTGGAATGGGCAACTAGCTTCACATTTTTCTGACTGACCTACTTCTTGACAATTCAAAAGTGCCTGTAAAATGGTTTAATTGAAATAAATGCTTTGAGTTTGAGTTTGAGTTCTCTTTCTTGTTTGCAAAATTGTTGGGCAAACGTCATCTAAAACTATTCCAAATTTCAAGTTGATAGCATTAGTAGTTCTTGAGATATCCAGCTGTGACAGACAGATAGACAATCAGACAGACAGACAGACTGAGTCACACCATAAGGGTACCGTTTTACCATTTTGGTACGGAACCCTAAAAGCAATAGCAAACCTGCCTCAAAACACAGATAATGATTACTAATCTGATCGAAGCATATCTACCCAGTTAATACTTATTATCTTACCTACTAGCCTTGAGGGGCCCGTGGCTAAATAAAAACAGCCGCACATGTCGATCGATCATTTTAAGCTACGCTTGCCGCGGTTTGTCTGTGGATGGGTCACCATCTTTACATACCGTGACCCCTCCGTGCCTCGGAAAGCACGTTACGCCGTTGGTCCCGGCTGTCATTTGTGGATCTTGTCTTTTTTTCTTTTTTTTTTTTTTTTTTTAAAAACGTTGCCTCACACTAGGAATTTCTCCTGTATCGTGGGTGCGTTTACAAACATTTAAATTCACGTACACAAACAGCCAGACCCGGAACAACTACTTGTAGGTCATACAAATATTTGTTCCGTGCGGGAATCGGACGGGATAAGACTGGCTGTCAGACTTTATATACGTATGACGTATTACTAAGTAACTGTGTTATGATGGTCAGATAGGCAGTCGCTCCATGTAAAATACTGGTATTCAGCTGCATCCGGTTAGACTGGAAGCCGATCCCAACATAGTTGGGAAAAGGCTAGGCAGATGATGAAACCTGCCTCAAAATAACTAAGAACGGGCCGTTAATTCGTAATCAACAAGCGAGTGTCTTATGCAACACACAGATAATATATTGATTACTAATCTTATCGAAGCTTATCTACTTAGTTAATATTATCTTACCTACTAGCAGAGCCTTGCGGTTTCACCCGCATAAGTCTCGATACCGGGGGAATATCCTATGTGTTAATGCTGGTTATAAACTATCTGTGTGCCAAATTTCATCCTTATCCGTTCTGCCGTTTATGCGTGAAGAAGTAACAAACATACAAACACACTCGCAAACTTTCGCCGTTATAATATTAGTGTGATTTGCCTACCCGTAAACTTATCTGTATAATAAAAAGGCTTTTGTTTGAATGATTGTTTTATGACTAGTAATTCCCAAATAAACTATCTACCAATGATTATGTTGTAGATTTATTTATTTTATTTTATTTTGTTCGGGAAACTTACAGCTAAATTAAACAATGCTCTTAAACAATATGCATCTGAAGGCCGTTTACAAGTTTCCACTAATAAACACTTGAAACAAAAAAGACAACAAAAAAGGTCGGTACAAAATACCTTTAACATAAATTAGGAAACAAAATAACAAAATTAACATAATAAAATAACACGATCGATTAATAGGTACAAACTAGAAACCCCTTAGACGCTAACAATATTACTTATCCGTAAAGAAGCTTTTCACCAACAAATGCTTAAGCCGAGAAACACTGGTATTGAAAATGTCTAAATCATGTTCACTAATAAGTTCATTAAAACTTCTGCTCGCACGAATTAGAAACGAATACGAAGAAGTGTAGATTGTACAAACATGACTGCTGAAGATCAGTAATTGGTATTTTATTCTACATCGTTGTACTGCGGCCCAGTTAGCAGAATCTCGGTCTGAACAAAGTACTTATTTTTTTAGCATATACTGTCCCACTGCTGGACAAAGGCCTCCCCAAAATCCTTCTAGGAGTTATTAATTCTTAAATAATCATAACTTCTTTATTCGTAAGTAAGTACCTACTATGAACCAACAATTTTCTTTTAGTCTATAGATATTATAGCTAGTCTATACTGTCCCATTGCTGGGCAAAATCAAACTAGAGATAGTTGCTGTATTTCTGTATTTCTCTTCAATATCATCATCATCTGCCTAGCCTTTTCCCAACTATGTTGGGGTCGGCTTCCAGTCAAAATCAAATCAAAATCAAAAGTCATTTATTCAAACTAGGGCTGAGAATCAGCACTTTTCGAACGTCAAAATTACAAAAGACAATCCCCCAAAACGCCCGCCCTTCACTACTTCCCTTTACTTCTTCTGGGAGAAGAAGTGGCGCAACAAACTCCCCAGCAGCACAGCTGTCTGTTCAGTTAGAAAATACTTGATTGCAAACAATACTTATGCAAAGTAATTAACATTACCGGACACAAAACATTAAATTAAGTTATTTGCCATATGTAAGCTAGCCACGCCAATATACCAAAAAATACAATAAAATCTATACGTACTCAAGCAAAAAAAAAATCAAAATTAAAAATGTAAACAAAAAAACTTACTACATAAATAAAAGCCAGGTGGTATAAAGGGTATGACAGCTTACATATTTATGCAATGCTGGGTTCTGTTCACATAGCTGTCACTTCATATCTGTCAAAGTCTTACCGGATGCTGCTCTTCAATATAACAGTCTAAAAAAAGTATTACCACCAAACGGGGTGAATAGGGATGCAGGGGTGAATCGGAAAAAAACTAAAATGGATTTTAGCGTTGAAATAATACAGTTTGTTGCCGAAACGGACACTTAATCGTTAATTATAATACAATAAACACATTAGACATCTTTTTGGCAACAAACTATATATTTCAATGTTAAAATCGATTTTAAAGTTTCGTCCCGATTCACCCCTGCATCCCTTATTCACCCCATTTGACGGTAGTGAATCATCCACAAAACAAAAATACAGTTGCTGCCAGCGCTGGGGCTCTGTCTCGCATAGGGTTGTAGCATTATGCTGAGCAATGGCCGTTTTGCGTGGATGTGGCGGATATTTTCCCTCAACGTGTTCTTTTCAGTAAATTGACTTATTTCCTTTCTTTCTTGTTCTTCAATGAAGAAGCATAATTACACCAAAACTTAACCCTTTTACAATACAACTTAACCTCAATCAAAGTCAAAGTCAAATCATTTATTTCAAATAGGCACATTAAAGGCACTTTTGAACGAAAAAGTGCTTTCAAACCCCTCCACACTGAACGATATATTGTAAATAGAAAATCAAGCGATGTATGAAAACCCAGCCTTCTCAAAGAAAGCCACACGAGAACAACCAGAAACTCTCGCTCTCACGGATGAGCAGGCATGAATACGACCGACTCAAAGCTTATTTGAATATGTATTGGTCGAAGGAATAAGCAAAGGTTTACTGTGATGTATATTAACGCTCCTTCTATTACGACATTATGTTTATTCCCGAAAAATCTTCCCCCAATCCTAACTAATATTATAAATGCGAAAGTAAGTTTGTTTGTTACCTTTTCACGCCTATACCACTGAACCGATCATCCTGTAATTGTGCATATACGTTGTCACTGACAACGTATATGCAAAATTTATACCTGACAACTTGTCAGGTGTACAGAAACGGACATAGGGTACATTTCATCCCGAAAAAAAAAAAACAATAATAGTTGGCGCCACGTGTCTTTCGAATCAAAAACAGAACAACGTCTGTCGGGTCAGCTAGTACCCTTATAACTTGTCCTAACCGAGAATCGTACCTAACAACTTACGCCTAGAAGACTTAAGGCGGAATCACACTTATAACACACCACGTTACGCGACATCAATGAAGCTTACCCATTGGCCACATTTTTCGTCTCGTTGAGCTATTTTCGTCATTTGGCCAATAAGTAAGCGTGGGATGGCGTCGGGTGTTACAAGTGTGCTGCGGCCTTTATCAACCGATAACGTAACGTGCAGAATAATTAATACTTAATTATGAAATGGCATAATCAGCCATTAACGTTCCCACTGCTGGGACACAGGCTTTCTCTCGGTGAGAGGGAGTGGGGCGTAATCCACCACATGCCCAGTGCGGGTTGGTAGATGTCACATGTCTTCGATTTTTTGGTTCTAAGACACGCCGGTTTCCTCACGATGTTTTCTTTCACCGTTTTGAGAGCAGTGGTGTTAAAATAATTTACATAAAGTAAAGCGTCTGTCTGGGTTTGAATCTACGACCTACAACTCTTAACTCGCGGCCGTTACCACAGGGCCACGACTGCTCAACTGAAATAACAACAGTAATTATGACATCGTCTTCACATAATATTTATAAAAAAACAAACAAAATATTTTAAAAGAGTAACAATGGAGTTTCTTGCCCATTCTTCTCCATACGAAACTACTTTTTAGAAGGGCACCTAGAATCAACTCTATTTTCAAAATCAAATTTTGACGTTTATAAGTGCCTTTTATTGGCCTAATTGAAGTAAATGTTTTAACTTTACCATAACATACCTAACGCCTGCATTACCTGCTAGAAAGGATAGCAGACCTACGTCCTGACTCCTAATAGAATAACCCAATAACACTGGCTGACCCGGGGAATAAACCCTGTATCCCATTTACACACTTTCTTTCACAATCCAAAGGATTTTGAAGGAAAATCCTAATCCATTGCTTCTTATGTTTGAAAAAATCGTCTGCTCGACATCGCACATAACGCAATGAAAGTTGTTGAATTGTCAAATTAATGAAAGGCACTGAAATTGTAAGTATGTTACGCAATTACCTCGCCGATCCCCAAACTCAACTCAAAGAGGCAGTCAATATCTTACAAGATAACATAATCATCATCTGCCTAGCCTTTACCCAACTATGTTGAGGTCGGCTTCCAGTCTAACCGGATGCATCTGAATACCAGTATTTTACATGGAGCAACTGCCTTTTTTTTCGCTGAGAAATGACGTTACGCATCTCCGCTCGTCGGGGGAAGAGACGGAGTATGTGGGACTCCCTGCCAGGGTGGCAGTATACCCACTAAAACTCAGCGGTGTTCCCTCATCGCCTTGATGGGGAGGTCATGGGAATCCGGCTCAGCATTTGCATCCACAACCCCCCGGCGCATGCCCGCCTAACTGGTGGGCCCCACATGTCCCCCCGTCTGGGGGGGGGGCTACGCGAATGGCCGGGAACACCTGGCCATTCCCGTCCGGCACTGGTGGAAGCCTGTACAATACAGGCGAGGGTGCCCCCGCACCCGTCGCCTGCTGGCTTCCACCTGGGAGGAGTCGGAGATGACTGTCATACTGACGTCTTCTTCGACCCCTCCTCCGCCTTCGGAGCGGCGCCGCGAGAGGGTCTTCCTCCCGCACGCGCTCCGCCGCCTCCTTCTGGGACATGACGTGTTCGCATCTGACCTCCACAACCCAGTTACTGGATGGACTGGTTTTCAGACTTTCGGGCTTCTGACAATCCATGACGCCTGTCAAAGATCCAAGAATAACACCCGGGACCAACGGCTTAACGTGATTTCCGAGGCACGAGGGTTTCGCAAACAAGGCAAGCGTAGCTTAAATTGATCGATCGACCCGTGCAGCAGTTATTACTTAGCCACGCGCCCCTTCGCATCTTACAAGAAAACATACTTAACTAACTAAGGTTTGATTTCACCAAAGTCAGATATATTTTATCCGTGGAATAAAATTGGCATCTGACAGTTCTAGTAGGTAGGTATGGGAAAACAGTCAAAAATTCAAAAAAAAATCTCAGGATAACACTTATTCTAGGTATAAAAGTTTGCTGAAATTCACACAAATAGTGAGTATAAATACACAAATACATACCTGAAACAGCGGCTAGACTAGCCAACAGGGCAACAAGGACACGCATCATGACTCCGTCGTACACATTCTAACTTCACCTGTACCTTGCCTGTATTTATATGAAAAATCGAATGCGTCGGTTTTATTTAACCAATGTTAGATAAAGGTAGATTATCAAAGATAAACATAACTATTAGTTAATTGTATGCCCATATCTAACCTTCTTAAGTTGTTACAAAATATTCTACCAGTACCGGCTTTGCAGGTGTCTCAATTGATAAACCATGTTTTAACCTTCCAAACTGAATATTACATATTACCAATAATGCCAGATTGACCTACATCAGTCTAATTTAGTTGGGTTAACATCTTATATCATTAGCCCTCGTACCCACCGGCGATTTTTATCCGAGAATTGAAAATCCAACAGTCTATTTTTCTGACGCGCTGGGATGAACTCCTCTGGATTCTCATACATACATAATCTCACGCCTTTTTCCTATGGGGTAGGCAGAAACTACAGAACGCCACTTGCTACGATCCTTTTTTTTTTTTTTTGGTTGGGAAATCATCAAATGACCCCTCCCGCTCTGGGCGGAGCGGAAGGGATTGTCCGACTCTTATTGACTAAAACCCACCCGTGTTCCTTCAGTTGCCTGTGCCAGGGGCCACGGTATCTCTTTTGAACAACCCGCGACCCTCGCATCGGCTCTAGCTGACCCCGTCAGTTGGTGCTGAGATCTCCTTGAGGCGCGCGTGAAACACAACGCGCCGTCGACCCGGGCCTGGTCCTTAACGGACGGCGAGCTGCCCATTGCTCGCCGTTTGCAAGCCGCGCCTACGGTGGCCGGGAATCGCCTATCGATTCCCGACGCCCAGGGCGTCTCCTGCGGCGGCTAGGAGCGTGAGGGCGCAAGGATTGCCTCTCCCTCACGCGCTCCATCTCCTCCTTCGCGAGCATCACTGCTTCGCAGAAGGAGGCCACAGCCTCCCATGCACTCTCGCTCCGTACCATGGCCTGGACTATGGCCGGACGCGAGAGATCGCCGCCGCCGATCGCCCCCGTGAGGACACGGCGGTGCTCTGCCCAAGCTGGGCAGATCTCCACCGTGTCCTCCGGGCGACTTGCTACGATCCTTACATACCTTTTTTCTCGTTTACGTTCATACCTCATTCTCAATGCTCAAAACTCACCCACGGGTAAAATAAAGTTAGCTTACTTCAAAGCAGTAATGTGCATGAAAAAAAAAGAGAAAGTGCTACAAGATTTTCATATTAAATTGTTTTTTTTTTCTTCTCAGTTTTAATCATGGACTGGCAGTTGAGTAACATTTATGCGGCCTACCCAAATGTCCTTTCTCTGTCCGTTGTATTGTTCGTCGAATCCTTGAACTCGAAGCTCTGAGTTGAGCTGCATGATTACTTACAAACACGTGCACTGACTGGACAGGTCCACTTAATCTGTGTGGTTCTTTCCTCAAAAGACCACTTCAGACACCAATGTACAGTCACGAGCACTAATATGTCAACACTTGGCAACTTTCAATTGCGATTTTTTGAAATAACGAATGCAACGTTGAAATACGACACTTTACATAAACCTATGGGTTCGAAAATACTTTGTTCGTAATAACATAAAATTTCATTCAAAACTAAAGGAGAAAATCGGTTTTGAATAAAGCCAAGTGTATACATACTTATGCTCGTGACTGTACGTGGTCTTCATATGATCTGGCCAAGATTATATCTGGACTTTAAAAGAGACTGTGACCTCTGAGTATGTTTCGGCCTTTCTACTCAGAGTAGTCAGATAGGAAACGCCGACCTCATCTAGTGTTTAATTTATGATAGACTTGTAAAAGTGTTTGTACAAACCTACTAACAGAAATAAAGTCACTTATCATTTATCAAATGCAAGAGTCAGAAGCCGCCAATGCCATCAATGTGAAAAAATATTTCAGCGCGTAGGTATATTGCGCCTGATAAAAATGAAACATTATATTATATTATCGACAAGCGATTGAGTAATTAACTGGATATTGATTAAAATGCAAACTCGCTTCAGAGCATATTATGTTTATCATGAACTGATCAGGCGCTAAAATAGAAAATAAAAACTAAATAAAACAAAGTCGGGTTAGTTACACCATTTAAAACTCAAGAACTGCTGGACCGTCCGTTTATGATCTTTGATTTGTTGGAGTTGTCTCCGCCCTGAATAGCAGAATAACTATTAAGTGCTTGGGGAGGCCTATGTCCAGCAGTGGACGTCTTTCGGCTGAAATGATGACGATGATGACAAAAAAAAAAGGATTGAAGATAATTCATTTTCCCATAAACTTGTTCTTATTAATTCTGAGGCGGTACGAAGTTCGCCGGGTCAGCTAATCTATACTAATATTATAAAGCTGCAGAGTTTGTTTGTTTGTTTGTTTGAACGCGCTAATCTCTGGAACTACTGGTCCGATTTGAATGATTCTTTTAGTGTTGGGTAGTCCATTTATCGAGGAAGGCTATAGGCTATATAACATCACGCTACGACCCTTAGGAGCCGCGCAGCGTGTGATACCGCGGGGAACAGCTAGTTTAGAAATAAAATATGCTAACCTGAAACCTCTATCACAAAAACATTCCTACAATAAATATTCTTCTATACCGTTATAGAAGAATATTTATTGTAGGAATGTTTTTGTGGTAGAGGTTTCAGGTTTTTATTTTTGACAAAAGCTTTTTATTTTTGACAAATTAAAGCTTCGGTTTCGAATATATCAGACGGAGCATGAGCCGAATACCTTATGTACCTACTTCCAAAATGGCGGACCCTTGCCTTTCGTTGCCCACATTAATCTCCTTGAACTTAGGATATCGCACAATTTAGAAACTCGGCCCATTAGGGCCGAGTTTCTATCCTAACTTCAGAAAAAATACGATCTTTCTTTTAAATAATTGTAGAAGAACGATCTTATATTTCGTGAAAAAAAAAACATCTTTAAAACGTTTGCTATGATACCTTCAAGTGTATTCCTGAACCTTAATGAAGTAATGAAATAACATGAGAGCGATGCCAATTACTCTTTAGTTTCTTGAGGAATGAATAAAAATACAAAATGTTAAAAAAGAATTACATTTATTTTATACAGTAACTTTTCAGTGATAATTAAGAAATTAACTAATATTTTATTTATACAAAAGAAACTGGCTACTCTTAGAATTTCTCCTTTGACATGGGTGCATTTGGAATCATAAATCTCACACATACGGACCCGGAACATCTATATCTAGAGCATGTAAATATTTTTCATTGCGCAATAGCTAGTCTCCCCCCACCGCACTAACACAACCATCTGTTCAGTTTCAATTAGCATTAGACTCGATCCAGCTAGTGAAGCGAGACACCCGAGTGTTGACCCCAGGGAAATGAGCTGAAGCACAGCCTGCACCCCACGAGCAGATGCCAACGACAACACCGTTGTGGTAGAGAGGACCGCCGGAGTCACCCTGGCACTGGTCGCGACCGCCGACGTCGAGCACGCCGGAGCACAGCATGTTGTCAGTCACGTTAGAACCACGAGATGCATACCGGGATCTACAGGTAGCCTGGTTCACAGTCCACAGCTGGACATGGCGTAGTTGCTCGGATGATGAACCACCGGACTGCAAAGGAATTAATCTAAGTATTCATTATACATTTCATCAGTAACATGGACATAAGAATAGATGATTAATTAAACCCATGGCATGAGAATTAAGTTGTTAAAAAAGTAATTTTAATAACAACTTAATTAATTGTGTTTTATCTTTATTGGATGTGAGTTATTTTGTTAATTTTTAAATGACCAATGTGTTACATGTTTTATTTGTGTTTTATTGCGTAGAATGATTTCAAACACAATGTAAATTGTTTATGAATAAAAATTTAATTGAACTAAAACAGCATTATTACAAAACATGGTTTATTTTTTAGATTCAGGTTTAAAACAAAGAGCCATTTTTAAATTTCGAAATCTATTTCGACAAGATTAAAGTTATAATTACAAAAACTGACGGCAAACCTGAGTCTAAGTTGTCAATGTTGCAATAAGAACTTTCATTAAAGTTCTAAATACAATAACTGGTAAAAGTTAGAACTCGTTTTACATTAAGGCAGAAAGTGACGATGCCGGAGGGGCTGTTCTCGTAATTTTAGAACGTTCACTCAGTCTCAATCTGTCAAAAATACCTCCAATTTCCCTACATTTTTGACAAGTTTTCGACATTGATTGTCGCTGAGATAAGATTGCGACTAGATTTTGTAAGTTTCGGGAGTTGGTCTTCTGATCAAAAAGGAATTTGTAACAATATGAAACTTACAGAAGTAGTGCCCCACCCAGCCGCAACAACGGTGTCATTATCACGGAGATTGTAATTAACTCCAGCAATAGGGGCGGGTTGGACCACATGCCAAAACACAATAGTGCCAGTGGTTCGCAAGATGGCGACATCATTGTCAATAGTAAGCGGGTTATAGTTGGGATGGACGAAGATGGCGATGACAGTGTGCACGATGCCGCCACTGTTGGCGAAGCTGGACCCAACGCGGATACGCCATTTGATGATTGAATCTCCACTGGAACAGGAGAAAGTCTGTTATTAGAACTCATAACATCACGCTTGTAATCTTGTAAGGGGTAAGGCAGAGGTGTAGCTATAGTATAGGTAACCCATTTTTTTTGTTTTATCTATACTGTCCAACTGCTGGGCAAAGGTTCGCCAGGTCCTTTCAGGAACTCCTTTCCCGCGCCCCCTCGGACCAGCCATCGCGGTTTGCGTCCAGGTCGTAACCTCTTTCGGGGAGGCCTCGGCGGCACCGTCCATCTTCAAGCACCCATTGAAGCGCTGGGGCTCTATCTCGCATAGAGTCGTAGAATTATGCAGCGCGTAGGCCGTTATGCGTAAATGTGACGCATAACCCCAACTTGTTCTTTTTGAAATTATGTTCTTTGAGTCAAGTTTACCTCATGGATGGAGAGGGAGAGAAGGCCGAAGAAAAGATGGATGGATTGTGTGAGGAATGATATGAAAGAGAAGGGAGTGAATGATAGCGTGACGGTTGACAGGGGAGAATGGAAGAAGAAAACGTGCCAAGTAACATGGGATAAGGGCAGGAAGATGATGATGAGTCAAGTTTACCACAAATAAACGTTTTTTTTTTATTGTGTACCCAGCGATCATCGTGCATGCGGCCGATGTTACCACATTAGAAATACCAAAAACATGTCGCATTCAAAGTCATTGAACCGCTATCCATTCTTTTGGTGTGGTTTGATGTTCTTGATATGATAACAATTAATCTTACAAAAATGAATGTGAATCAAGAGAAATCGTCAACTTTATATTTCAAGATAACGAATTCCTCTTGAAACTTTAGACCTAACCTACTCAAAGAAAATAGGGCCCACGCAAAGTTGATTTAGAATTTTGTCTAAGAATAAATAATTAAGTAAGCATTTGTGAAGTAAAGCACTGAACTTTGTTCTTGGCACGTTTATGGGTCCTTACCAATGTTTCGAGCGTCAATTTTAGCGTCAAATTCAAGTGTGTAGGCAGAAAATGGTGTGTCCTATTTTATTTTGAGTACTTTTCAAAAAACAATTATTGTAAAATTTATAGCAAGTAACTTACAAAGGACAATGCCCAGCGGTGAGGATCGACCGATGAGTGATAATGGTGCCTCCGCAAGACTGATAGAAGCTTACTCCGGAGTAGGAGTACAGCAGCGCGGCGATAGTTGGGTACTGGTCAACGGTAGTTACAGCACCTCCCACAATCCTTTGAGGATTTGCAGGAACGGCTGAAATTGTAGACAAAAACAAATGAAAATTTGATGTTCATTCAATAGTAAATCTACTACAGAGAATACGTAAATATCTCGAACGATGAAACCTACTTAATTACGTCCGAGAGATTTTGCTTAGGAGCTATTATCGCATAGCTCGCGCTCATAATGTAACACAGTTGATTTCTTTCAATGTAGATAAAGACTATTTTTTATAAATAAAAACTCGTATCAATGCATGATACATGCATTTGGAACGATATGATTGACATTATTATGGTCTGACATTATTTAGCTCACCTATACCTCCCATTCCATTTAATTATTCCTATTTATTTATTTATTTAGGCAACCAACAGCGATACAAATAGTATGTTACAGAGTATGTGTATTACAGTATTGTATGGCTAATAATAGGATAGGTTATATTAGTTTTAGGTTTTCTTTACCAACACTACTGTATGGATTCACTCATCATCATCTGCCTAGCCTTTTCCCAACTGTTGGGGTCGCCTTCCAGTCTAACCGGATGCAGCTGAATACCAGTATTTTACATGGAGCGACTGCCTATCTGACCCCCACAACCCAGTTACTGGGTAATACCATACCCCTTGGTAAGACTGGTTATCAGACTTTCGGGTATGGATTTACTGTAGCCTGTTATTAAAGGTTTTTATACAAACTAGGGGCACGGTACTTGGCATGGTTTATTGGTCATGAAATCATTTAGACAATTGAAACTCCTGGGTTCGAACCTACGACCTACAACTCGTAAGTCGCGGTCGTTACCACTGGACCACCACTGTAATCCGTAACCGTCCAGATTAAATTCTCTAAATTATGCTGGAATCCGTATCGTAGACAAACACGGAAAGTGACTTTAATTTATAATATGTATAGATATAAGTACACACAGACCAAAATTGTTTAAAGGAAATTACCGCAATTATAATAACTAAAGACTTCGTGATATCCCGTCTGTTTTAAGATTTTACTTTAAGTGTTAATTAAAACACGTACCTATTATAAACTTTTACGCTCACAGTACCTAAAGAGAAAATGTAATGGAGATATTGTTTATGGTTCATAAAATCCATTTTATAAACATCTCAGGCCTCACCAGTTTTCATGGCTTTCGTTTTATTAGCTTTAACGTATTAAGTTTACTTAAAGATTTTTTTTTTGTTACAGGTAATTTCAATGCATCATCAGCCTCTGGCAGTCCACTGCTGGAAGTAGGCCTTTCCAACCAAAGACAAGTCATATTTAGTCCTGCTGGTGATTTTTTAAGAAGCAACATCTAACGTGTGTCCATCGCGACCGAATTAGGCGGTTCTGGAGAGGCGTACTCTAAGTCGATACGGGACCGACCAAAGGTAGTTCAATACTTCGAAATGAGCCCTTACTTCCATTGATTCATGAACTATTTTTCCGATTGGCACAAAAACATCAGGAGTAAGGAAGGACAACTGTTAAATCCTTAGTCTTTCATTCTTAGTTCGGGCCCCGAACTAATCTTATGTACGTGAGCGACAACAAATTGGAGATGCCCGTAACTTCGGCTGAAACTACGGAGTTTCATCGGCAACAAGTTTTTCTGCTTTTGTATCTCGTTCTTAGTGACGTCCAGGTGACGACGGCAGACAATTTCCCATACACAATCAGCCTATAATGTTCCCACTGCTGGGACACAGGCGTCCTCTCTGTGAGAGGGAGTGGGCCGTAATCCACCACGCGGGCCCAGTGCGGGTTGGTGGATAGTGCGGGTTGGTGGACGTAGGCGTATTAACCTTGGATTTCAATAAATGAGAAATGTCTGCGTCTACCCTACTTAACTGAACACAGTTTGAGTAAAATACACTTAAAGATTGATACTTTAAAGCAGCCTTCTCGGCTACTCATTCGCTTAGAACCTCTTCTATGCGTGGACGATAAGAAGTGCCATGATCCATAGATTACAAGTAAAGTGGAACCTTGAGTACCTCCTCAAGGGTCCACTTTACCTCTTCTATATCAATAATCAATATTCATACTGTGTTCAGTAAGGGTAGACGCAGACAATAACGGTAACAGAATTTTGTAAATATCCAAGGTTACACCTACAATACGACCGACATAATTATGTAACTTGGCGGGCCTGAGTATAGCCTTTGCGAACTTTCGCGCATGTTCTCTCACTCACACTCGCCTCATGCCACCATTTGGTTCCTAAAAAACGTTCGTGCGCAGCCTTCTGCGCGAATTTCAGGCTCGCCAAGTTACGTCGGTCGTATTGTACGTAAGGATGAAAAATCCGGCAGTTACCTGTGGGATAATTGTGTAACACACTAACAGTAGCAATAACTTTCATTTCGCAAAATATACCCTCGACTTAATACATGAAAAAAAGCCAAAGGTTTGTAAATTTTACTCATAGATTTTGTAAAAGAATGTAAATAATGTTTTTTTTGTATGAAAGGACAAGAAAAAGGGCTTAGTGGTTCATCGTCTACAAACAGCGCATTAACCCATTTTCCTTTATCGCCTCCTTAGAATTTTGCGAAAAAATACCCCAAACGAAAGAGGTGCCTCTCGTTCTTGTTTACTCAAAATAGGGAGCTCGTCTTTTTGAAGATCTTATAGAAATTGGCTTATCCGTCAATGTATCTACGAGACATTTTCTTTTGAAAATACTAAACTATTTTTGAATAGAATAATACACTGTCAAAGGGATAATAAAAGGTTCACGACAATCTCTTGAAACCTTTATTATTATTAGCAATTAATGGCTCACTGCTGGGCAAAGGCCTACTCGCCACCTCTCTGTCCAGAGCTGCCAAGGACCAATCTTTATTAAAGGAGTCCAGTCTTAGAGGCTCATATTTCTAAGATATTATATTAATTTAATATTCTCTATTCTTAAAATGTTTTATTTACCTGAAACAGCAACTAAACTCAGCAACAATACAACTATAACCCGCATCTTACACTTTCAAACAACAACTTAATTGTCTCCATTTAGTGCATTATTTATATCACCTTCCAATTATTGATTCAGTTAAGATAACGTGCTATCAGTCAAAAGGACAAATAACTTCAAACTAGTCACCTTCACTTACTACAAATCAACTAATAATTAATGCTAGATTTTATCCGCGGCTTTCCTCGCAAACAGTATTTAAGGACTACGGTATTAAAATAAATGCATACCTATTGGTAGTATGAAATTGTTTTCAGAGAAAAAAAATAAAGTTTGGTCATTTTTTCAAACTCAAATCATTTGAGTATTTCAAACAAACCAATTACAAGCACTTTTGAATTGTCAGGCGATCGGTCAGTCAGGAAGATGAAGTTAGTTGTCCATTCAAAAGCGCTTTGGAATACCTACCTAGTATTCCAAAGCCCAGAACCTATGAAGAAGAACGGGCAAGAAACTCCACGGAAACCCTTTTAGATCAAAATAATAAGTTAGATTATTCATGTTGAAATTATGCATGTGATAACGATGCAGAACGTTAAAAGCGTCGGTAATTAAGAAAAAAACAATTCAAATATTAAATTAAAATAAACCAGCAGTGGCAGCTAAGAAATGACCAGTCCCTTCTGACGGCGCCCGTTCACGAACATGACGCATAGATTTTTTAATGCATATTAAAACTCTCAGGCTCAGACCAAATAAAAAGCTCTCAGGTATAATATTGACAGCACTTTTCCGTTGATTGCTTGATAGATTCATTCATATCTGTACTAAAAAGCCTGCTATTTGAAATACCTCTTCAAAGCCTACGAAGCAGAAATGTTGCAATAAAAGAATTGTATAGAAGAATGCCAGTTGGTCAGACAACAATACTTCAGAGCATAAAAGTATTTCTCATTTCTCTACGATCCGAGTATTTTCTATATTCTTGAATGGCTTCTGTATCCTATATAATGACCGACATCGGACGCACTTCAACTTTCATCGGAAGAATGCCAACAACAGGCTTCGCTTGATCATTGCATTTCATCTCATTTATACTAATATTTTTTGTTTCTTGCTTCTTTTCTAAACCTACCTTTAGTGCGTAATTTCCATACACTGGGGTTTTACTTCATTTAAGTTTGAAGATGAAATCACACTAGTGATTATAAAGGCGATAGTTTGTGAGTGTGGGGGTGTGTTTATATGTTTGTTACTTCTTCACGCTCAAACGACTGGACAAATTTTGACAACATTAACATATAGGCTACTTTTTATCCCGATATTCCCACGAAATCGAAACTTATGCGGGTAAAACCGCGAGGTGCAGCTAGTCATAAATAAAATTAAAGAGCAAAAACAAAGAGCAATGGTGGCCCAGTGGCAACGGCTTCGAATCCAGGTAGGCGCTTTACTTTGTGTAAATAATTTCATCACCACTGCTCTCAAAACGGTGAAGGAAAACATCGTGATTCAAAAATTCTAAGACGTGACATCTACCAACCCTCACTGGGCCAGCGTGATATATTATATCCTTCTCGAAGAGAGAAGGCCTGTGTCCCAGCAGTGGGAACATTATAAGCTGATTATGCTACGCTCCCCTGTAACAGTTTAATTTAGTGGCTATCGCGCACATGATTGTACGCAGCAGAGATGATAAACTATCATCTGTCATAACAGGTCCTAGTATAACCTGTCGTAATAGATTGTATGATCACATTTTGAAAAACGAGTACTTTTTAATTTTAGTTTTTTTTTTTAGTTTCGTACCTTGTGTAAGTCTCAGTGTGTATGTGTGTGATAAATATCATATGAGCGGGATGACGACCAAAACGTAGTCTTCCCCTGAGAGGAATGTAATTAACACAACCAAATAATTAATGTAGGCTGGCAGCGGGATTATCTGTGTCGAGGATGCCATTAAGCAAACACAATAAAAACCTTACAAATGTTAGAAATGAAAGGCCAACATTCTTCCACTATTTCTTGTAATATTGTCTCATTTCTCCAGACTAGCTATTGACTTTAATAAAGAAAGATCCAACATTATTTGTTAGCTCTAGTCTATTTGACGTATTTCACAAAAGAGATGATACTTTCAAACAAAAAGTACATTCCAATCATATCTTCAGGGTACAATATACTTACCCTTTGTCCCACTCCCACAGATATAAAGTAGTGGGGGTAGGGTAGTGATCAAATAACGTTTACCTTTTACATACACACGAACGCTGTAAGAAGCTGTATATGTGTGTGTGCACGCGTGTTCTTACAACTCACACGCTCAGATATATTAGCTTTACGTGATTTAATTTTGCAATATATTTGATTCGCCAACACTTGAGCTTTCTTCTGCGAATCTGGCACTTTGATATTAAAGTCTATAAGAGTTGATATTAATCTCGGCAATGTCGACTTCGTCGAACATTTCTGTTCAGCTTTCAGTATTTCAATCTGTTTTTCATTGAAAATTATTTGTACACTTTGTACAAGTCGCTGCAAAATGTTCAGTTATGGAACACGGTTTTTATTTTACAAAAGGTATTTCCGTTTTGAGAGAATTGCACGTGACACATTTCCGTCAAACGAACACTATATTTCATGCATACCTTCAATTTGTGCCGGTGACTTTTCACCACGCCTGGTCCATTTTATTTCCCTCACATCCCACATATCCGTACAGAATATTGTGAAAATATACAGGGCGACTTCGTGCGGATATAAATCAATTTGGCAGAGGATACCATTAGTATTCAGTGCGCGCTGAACTCGGCTCTTATCAGAAATTTCACTGACCTTACCTATTATTATTGGGCAGTATTAAAGTGGCTGACTAACGCCATTGGGCCCGAGTTTGGGTTTCGGCCATGACTTTTTCTTACTGGTTCTGCGGAATTATAAGCCCATTAACGCGGCTGTTGTTGGTTATTAAAGTCCCAGTGAAGGTTAAAAAAAAAAAAGCGGATCAAACCGGAATGAGAAAGTTTATAGTGGATAAAACAGAGATTAAAACAGAAGACGAACAAGCAGGGGATCGAGGAGGAGGGGGGGGGGGGGTGGAGGGGGTTCAGGGGATCAGAACGGAATAAACCATCATTCACCTACTCAAATAGAACCTGCGCCGCGGTTAGGCTGCTTTTGTCTCAGCCAGTCCGGGAATAGTTTACCTTTTGGGCACTTTTCCTGTTGACAACGATGCGGACGAATTTTTTGATGCCCTGTGATTATTTTCCCTCCTTTTTTATATACTTGTTAATAATTATTATTTGAAGACTGTTAGCTGTTTAAATTAAGTAAATAACTTGAAGAAAAAAACCGTTCTAATTTTATTACAAAGAAGTATAGTAATTTTCTTTATTGACGGTCAATTATGTTGAACAATATCACATATTGCTCAATGTTATTAATCGTGAAGGGTAAATATTTAAGTTAGAGTGGATATTATATTGCACAATGTTATTGTAGGTCTAGCCAATTTAACACCCAAAGTGTAATCAGTGGGGCTAAGACGAACGTGTTGAGAAAACGTAACGTAAATTCGAACGATTATAAAATTGAAAATACTCGTTTCGCACATAAAATTTATTTAGCTTTTAAGACTACTCTATGAGTGATACTTTGTGTTTTTCGAAAAAAAAATAAACTAAGTACTATCAACTTAGCCTATCGCAATCCACTGCTGGACCTCTCCTGATCGTGTCCTCCGCCTTCTGCACCTAAATGCAAAGAATGAAAAAAGGAATGAAAAAAAAATGATGATGAATGTAATGGATAGTTGTATTTTCGATACAAAAACGATCGAATTCACGTTTCGTTAACGTTCGCTGTCGTGCTAAGACCTCGGAAATCACTAAAAGTCCGCACTCAAGAGATCAACAACGTTATAACTAACACAGACTAGTGTCATGTCACAGTATCATAATAAAAAAGTAATTAAAAAAAATAAACCGACTTCAAAAAGAAATTAACTCAAAATTATCAAATAACTTTAATTTCGGAAGTCGGTGTCTTTGGGATCTGAATTTTAAAGTTTTCGTTTTTTGCCACCGACTACCGAAATTAAAGTTAATTCATAATTTTGAGTTAATTTCTTTTTGAAGTCGGTTTTTTTTTTATTTCTTTTTATTTCATATTTTTTTGTTTTTGAAATAGAATTTAACCAAGGTTTTGAGATGTTTTCCCTTTGACACTACACCCGTAGCTCGTATCAATATGCCAGGCCGTCACACTTACACGTATTAGACCATATCTTGAAAATTACTGAATCGATTTTAATGTAACTTGCACTGTTCCCTAAGTTGAAGTAAATGCAAGCCAATAAAAAAATGGTCACGATCTGATTAATAGTTGCGGAGAAATGCGTGGACAAACATACATACATACGTCTATAAAATTTGGTATATTTGTTTGGAAGCCCTAATAGATTGTCATATGTGAATATAATTCAATTCCAATAATATTACATACACACGTGTCGAATTGATAACCTCCTTTTTTTTGAAGTCGGAAAAAAAACAAACTGCAATAATAGCCGGCCACTTGTCATACCTAAGTACCTACGTATTCAGATAGCGATCAATCGTCGATAGCAATCTACATTGTTCATAGTGAATAAACTCGGTCAATGACTGCACGTCACCTGACTGCAGCTTATCGTGTGTATCATGTTAATGATGCTCTTTTGTTTGTCACTAGTTGGGATCGCGGGTTTGGCTGTAAACTGTTGTAGAATGATATTGAGACAAGCAAAATTAGCAATCTCTCTTTGGGCTCATGATATACGGGTTAGACTTGTCCCACCGCCGACGCCACTCTATCAACGATTTTCTTGCTAAAAGATTTGCATTTATTGCGTCATAAAGAAAAAGGATACAGTACAACTAACATTTTTTCCAAAGTTGAGTTATGTACATATTTTGAATCAGAAAAAAAGCCAGTTTTTTTACTCAATTTTGGAAAAAAAAATTAGTTGTGCCCATAGATATCCGGTTGCCCTTTTTCTTTATGGCGGCAGAATAGCTGTTCACACCGCGCGAGTACCCGTTTGTCGCAGCGACAAGAGCTGTCAAAACTCGCATATCGATGCTTGATTGGTGAGCAGAACACTCGCTGAGTAGCTCACGCTTGGTACAGACGCCAAGCACATCAAGCTACTAAAATCTGTCAAATTTCATTAATAGATTTTCAACTTTGAACCTTCTACTGTAGCGATAAAGATGAAAATCTATTAAAGAAATGTACTGTAATGTACTGTACAACATTCTGAAACCCTCTGCATTATAATTTATACTAGCTTTTTTTTTTTTTTAATTGCTGTTCCGTACATTTTGGTCGCGTATGCAATTTTTTTATGAAACAGCAGATTTATTTTTATTTTTTATTTAATTAATTTCTATGCTAGAGGTATTTTATTTCTGTGCTGAATCCATGGTTACAGTTTGCGCGTCATTGTCCGCGCCATCCTGTATAGCATAATATAATAGTTATAGTAATAGTAGAGGGGCCCATGGCTAAATAATAACAGCCGCACAGGTCGATCGATCAGGTTAAGCTACGCTTGCCGCGGTTGGTCTGTGGATGGGTGACCATCTTTACATACCGTGACCCCTCCGTGCCTCGGAAAGCACGTTAAGCCGTTGGTCCCGGCTGTCATTCGTGGATCTTTGACAGTCGTCACGGGTAGTCAGAAACCCGAAAGTTTGACAACCAGTCTTTCCAAGGGGTATCGTGTTACCTAGTTACTGGGTTGTGGAGGTCAGATAGGCAGTCGCTCCTTGTAAAATATTGGTATACAGCTGCATCCGGTTAGACTGGAAGCCGACCCCAACATAGTTGGGATAAGGCTAGGCAAGATTATTTTAGTAGTTTTCTCCCAAATTATACACACGAGAAAATAAGGCAACTATGAAATAAACTAAAGGCGTGTGCCCGTGCAGCTTGTAATCCGTACATAGGCATTCGTCTGCGCATAACAGCTTAGTGTTTACATTATATCCTGCTTATCAAGATCACTGTAAAGAACATGCAACTCGTAAATAAATATTTACTTGGATACCAAGAAACGATTAAATCCTGCATTTTCTAAGCAGTTTATCGTTTGTATCACTTCTGTGAACGTGTTGAACCGACAGAAAATATATTAAACTTGTATATAGATCTATAGTGTACACGGATTTATTATCGTTTTCGAGTGAGTCTTATCTGTTTTTTTCCTACTGTTTATTGAACTTAGCTCCTATTACCTAATTATTACAACGTTGAAGTTATTCAGAGCATTCAAATGGATGATGGTTGTGAAAAAACAAATGACGGATTCACACCTCTAATTTTTAGGTTCAAAGGTAAGATTGCATTTTTTTTTTACGTTAATCTGACATGAGTCTTAAGCAATATCTAGAGTAACTTTGTGGTTGCCAACTAAGAACGTTACTATTTATTTTACACTGAATGTCGTAAATTTTAGTACAGAATAATTATTTAGTACGTAGTTTCCTTACCTGTAAAAGAGCTCGTCCGAGAAAGTACTGCCACTCTTATTGCTACTGCCTTATCAGACAGCATTCCTTTGTTCTAGTTTAAATAAAAAATAAAGTTATAAAAACTAAAGCCAATTCCAACGCGCAACGCTTTTTTTGTTGGCAAAAACGCCAACAAAAAAGGTAATACAAGACATTAGTAACAAAATAACATCGATTTCGGTTGTCGTAAACTGGATTCACGTGTGTGATTTATACATTAATAATTTGCGATCTTCAATAGTTACAGGGATGTCACCTTTTTACCCAAAGATCACGTGAAAAAATCCAGAACAATAAAACTCCACACATCATCGTTTATAAAGATTTATTATTTGTTATCGAACGCACGTCCCGGTAATAATTAAATACGCAAAGCTTTTCAATTTAATTACGGTGGCTTGTATTGGAATTATTGCGGTCCAAATATTAAGTAGGTCAATTAATATGATAAATTATTGCCATATGCCGAAGGGGGATGCCCTTCGGCATAAAATTAATGATGACGACAGCGCATACTGACTAACTAGTAACACAGATACCTACATAATAAATCGAATTTTTGCTTTCAAAGACTCGTTCAATTTTTTTTTTTCACATTGACATAGGCAAAATGGTCGACGTCACAATTTTAACAAAATTTTTAAAACTTTTTGAAAGTTTTACTTAATTAAAGTATTTTATCATAATAAAAAAAAATTGGAAAAGAACAACCGCCTACCAAAAAACAAAACGAAAGTGAAAAATAACTTTAATTTTGGAAGTCTGTAGCAAAAAAACCAAAACACTAAATCGAAGACGGCTACTTCCGAAATTAACAAATTTTCATCAGATCTTCACTTACCTACTTTAAACGGGACCACTCTTCCAAACAAAAAAGAATCATCACTAGTCATTTAATGTGTATATAAGGGAATAAAGTATAATCTATCTGTAAGTATATCTAAATATTACCCAAATATAAAACTTTGAATATCAGTATGGTTACTAGTTATTTAATATGTGTAATACTTATGAATATGGTATGTAGGGGATGGATTTTATAAAATAAAAAGCACAAAAAGACAAGACCAGATGTTTATTTCGATTTAGGCTTGTCAGTAGTCAGAAAGCTAGTCGTCCGTTCCAAATCTAAGTCATCATGGTGAAGAAGGACAAGAAACTCCATGGAAACAGTATTAAAGTATTCTATCAACTTTATTATATTGCCATAAATTAGTTGTCGTTATTTCAAAAGCAATTAATTAATTAACTAAGAATAATAACGACAATATAATAATAATAGCAATCAAACATAATAACAATAGTAAAACAACAAACATTTAAAAACAGTTCCTAATCATAATATAATAATAACAGTAATAAAATAACTTAACTTCTACCTGTAGGCCGTAGCTCCGTTCTGGTCGATGTCTCGAACAAGAATGGTCTCTGCCACTCGAAAGTCGGAACTCCCTCTTTTATTTATAGTCGTGAACAAACAACTTTGACGTTTCTATCTACCGTCATTCAAAATATCAACTACATAAAAGGTGGATATTCGTTTGGAATATTTTCTATGTTTTCCTACACTATTCTTTAAGATTTTAGCTAGTTTACTTTTACAGACATACTGAAATAATGAAAGAATTATTGAATAATGTAAATTAGGTATTAGATACTTGTTACAAGTTTTAGGTTTATACAAAACATTACTATTTTATCAAGTTTTTAACAGTAAAGAATACCTATAATAACAATACCTAATCACTAGGATAATAATCTATTACATTCGATTGCGCACAGTTCAAAACACTTCAAATCATTTTTAATCACGTTTTTTCGGCTCTTTTGTTTACTCATTAATTATCAGTTAAATGAGCATCTACGATAAAGAATAACCTACTTTAACCTGTATATATAAGATTTTTTACAAGAAAACCGCCAGTTTTATTTTATTTGCATTACAACGTTGAAGTTATTCAGAGGATTCAAATGGATGATGGTTGTGAAAAAACAAATGACGGATTCACACCTCTAATTTTTAGGTTCGAAGGTAAGATTGCATTTTTTTTTTACGTAAAATCTGAAATGAGTCTAAAGCAATATCTAGAGTAACTTTGTGGTTGCCAGCTAAGAACTTTACTATTTATTTTGCACTGAATGTCATAAATTTTAGTTCAGAATAATAATTTAGTACGTAGTTTCCTTACCTGTAAAAGAGCTCGTCCGAGAAAGTACTGCCACTCTTATTGCTACTGCCTTATCAGCCAGCATTCCTTTGTTCTAGTTTAAATAAATAAAAAGTAATTTAAAAAAATTAAACCGACTTCAAAAAGAAATCAACTCAAAATTATGAAATAACTTTAATTTCGGAAGTCGGTGTCTTGGGATCTGTATTTTAATAGTTTTTTGCCACCGACTTCCGAAATTAAAGTTATTTCATAATTTTGAGTTGATTTCTTTTTGAAGTCGGTTTAATTTTTTTAAATTACTTTTTATTTCGTAATTTTTAGTTTTTGCACTAGAATTTGACCAAGGTTTTGAGATGTTTTCCCTTTGACACTACACCCGTAGCTCGTATCAATACGCCAGGCCGTCACACTTACACGTATTAGTCCATATCTTGAAAATTACTGAACCGATTTTGATGAAACTTGCACTGTTCCCTAAGTTGAAGTAAATGTAAGCTAATACAAAAAAAATGGTCACGATCCGATTAATAGTTGCTGAGAAATGCGTGGACAAACATACATACATACATACATACATACGTCTATGAAATTTTGTATATTTGTTTGGAAGCCTTAGTAGATTGTCATATGTGAATATAATGCAATTCCAATAATATTACATACATACGTATCGAATTGATAACCTCCTTTTTTTTTAAGTCGGTAAAAAGAAAGTTATAAAAACTAAAGCCAACTACGACAAAAACGCCAACAAAAAAGGTAAAACAAGACATAGTAACAAAATAACATCGATTTCGGTTTTCGTGTAACTGGATTCACGTGTAATCCAATATGATTTATACATTAATAATTTGCGATCTTCAATAGTTACAGGGATGTCACCTTTTTACCCAAAAAGAATCACGTGAAAAAATCCAGAACAATAAAATTACACATCGTTTAAAAAGATTTATTATTTGTTATCGAACGCACGTCCCGGTAATAATTAAATACGCAAAGCTTTTCAATTTAATTACGGTGGCTTGTATTGGAATTATTGCTTTCCAAATATTAGGTAGGTCAATTATTATGATAAATTATTGCCACCATCCCCCTTCCGCATAATATTAATGATGACAACAACGCATACTGACTACCTAGTAACACTGGATACATAATAAATCGAGTTTTTGCTTTCAAAGACTCGTTCAAGATAAATATTTGTTTTTTTTTTCCACGCGTATTTCTAACTAGCTGACCCGGCAAACGTTGTTTTGCCCTAAAAATTATTTCTAGCTGCCTGGCGCTACTTCGTTCGCGTGGTGTCCTACCCCTTACCCTACCCTACCCCTACACCTACCCTACTCCTACCCTACTCCTACACTACTCCTACCCTACTCCTACCCTACTCCTACCCTACTCCTACACTACTCCTACCCTACTCCTACCCTACTTCTACCCTACTCCTAACCTACTCCTACCCTACTCCTACCCTACTCCTACCCAACTCCTACCCTACTCCTACCCTACTCCTACCCTACTCCTAACCTATTCCTACACTACTCCTACCCTACTCCTACACTACTCCTATAAGTAAATAAATGTATTAAATAGGTACTATGTCCGTCGGATACCGGTTAAAAAAACGGATTAAAGTATCCTATGTCCGTCTCCTGGTTCTAAGCTACCTCCCCACCAATTTTCAGCCAAATCGGTTCAGCCGTTCTTGAGTTATAAATAGTGTAACTAACACGACTTTCTTTTATATTTATAGATTATTATAATCATTATCATTACTTTTTTTAATAACAAAGACAAGTATCAGAGTTATTTCGTCATAAAGGCAAGCCTTTGCGACGTGATTATACGTACATTAATGTTTTAAAGATCACAATATGTTTTCTTAGTACTATATGGCGTCAATAGATGTCGTTACGTGTATTCACTTATTGCAATAAAACATTTTTATAGAATGCTTTAAATTGATTATATCTTTCTACAGACTGAAGCGATTGCGATGAAACAAAGACTAATCACTACTCAGAGTTCTACACTATATTTGAGTATAAAAATGAACCATATTGGTTTGGTACTTTTTACGTTGAACCTGTTCAAATAGAAAATCTCTCACATCCAAACAGACAAACCGACAAAAATTCCAAAAATTGATGAAATGGCATCTGTTGGTTATCCTTTAACACCCCAACTATTTTTTTCTTTTATAATTTTCAATGTACAGAAACGCCTCGTCTACAGATCTATTATATGTATAGATATGACGTGAGACATAGGCAAAATGGTCGACGTCACAATTTTAACAAAATTAAAAAACTTTTTGAAAGTTTTACTTAGTTAAAGTTATTTATCGTAGTAAAAAAATTTGGATAAGAACAACAACAAACACTAACGTGAAAAATAATTTTAATTTTGGAAGTCTGTAGCAAAAAAAAACTAAAATACTAAATCGAAGACGGCTACTTCCGAAATTAACAAATTTTTATCAGATCTTCACTTACCTACTTTAAACGGGACCACTCTTCCAAACAAAAAAGAATCATAAAAATCCGTTTAAAAATTAAAATTAAAATTGGCAAAGACATCACTGAACACACATGCATACAAAAAAAACAGTCCAATTGATAACCTCGTTAAACCTGTCTAAAAAATAGAATAAATGTATGTATGTTGAAATTCATAATCACTATTATAATAGTTATTATGAGTCTTTAATACATATTTATTTGTATTTAAACAGTAATCTGACTCTTCACGTGACCAGAGCGGTCTGGCCTATTTTTTGACCAAAGAATCAGGCCAGCATTGCCAAACAACGTGGCAATGCTGCCAGCTTTTTGAGCACTTTTCCTATTGACATTTCTTAGATTCTTTCCCCTCCTTTTTTGTACCTACATTATTATATAACAAAATTGGTATCAATTTTTAATTCCAAATTCCTTAAGATGATAAGAATAATCATCCAACTGTCATTCCATCTGTAGTCTGAATCAATTCTCTCACTATCTGTCTGTCCTTTGTCTACCCGCAAATCCATCAAAACATATTTTGTATTATCAAACCATAAAATTCAATGACAAGTGCTTGAAATTCTCAGAAACATTTCACGTATCAGGTGCACTCGATTGCGTACAGTTCAAAACACTTCAAATCATTTTTAACTACGTTTTTTCGGCTCTTTTGTTTACTCATTCATATCAGTCACATGAACATCTATTACGATAAAGGATAACCTACTTTAACCTGTATATATAAGATTTATTTACAAGAGAACCGTCAGTTTTATTTTGTTTGCATTGAATTAATCGATTTGAAGTGTATTGGTTGTGTCTGTGACTATGAAGTTGCTATCGGGACAGGATAAGGAAGGGGGAGGAGCATCTAGTTCCGCTGAGCAAGAACTTATGGGAGGTCAGTGATCCCTTAGATTTTTTTATAAACATAACGTTCACGCTTGTGTTCCCTGAATGGTTAGGCACAGGTACCTATAGAACACACACAGTTCGCCAGTAATATTTGAGTGAGTTCCATGTAACAGGAGGCTAGCCTATTGCCATCAACTGGACACAAATCCAGACATGAATTATTATAGATTACGCCTATAAAATTATTATAGTCCTACTAATATTATAATCCTACTAATTCCACTTCCTGCTAATGGTGTATTGTGTGTCTTTTAGTCTGTGCTAAATAAATGTATTTTCTTTCTTTCTTTCTAATCCTACTTCCTAGCCTATCCTACTAAAATCCTACCAATATTATTATGGCGTCTTACGTTTGTGAGGATGGATGGACGTTTGTTACTTTTTCACGCAAAAACTACTGTATGGATTTGGATAAAATTTAGCACACTGATAGTTTATAACCAGGTTTAACACATAGAATTATGTTTATGTCGATATTCCCACGGGATCGAAACTTAAGCAGGTAAAACCGTGAGGTGCTGCTAGTACTAGGTGAATTAGCTTAACACAATATTTTTTACTAAGCAATACAAACATGTGTTAACGGTCAACTTAATCCAAATCCTGACATGTGAGCCTGAAAGAAGAAAATTAAATGTTCATGTATTTTTGCCGACTACCTACATTTTGAGAAAAAAGCCGCTTTTTTCTTTGTATATTTACATTTAGTGTACGTTCGAGTTTATTACTGTTTCTGTTTATGTGCTTGTCTTTGTATAAAATTATGATAATATTTTATCATCAAACACTGAAGTCATAGGTCATATTCACCAAAATCACTATAATATTACAAATATCTGGGCATTTTTAGAAACTGTACCTAAGATAAGCAATGATCTAAGAATAAAACGAGGTCACGGTCTCTTTTAAAGATCTCAAAGGTGATTTCCAAACATTATATTATTGGGATTGTATGTGAGTCTAACAATTCAGGGTTAGAACTACCAGCCCTGAATAGGCTATTTGACAATGTAAAACATAAGGTCATAATTATTGACACTCGTATAGATTATCGCTTTTAAAATCGATTTGCATTAATTTTACTACAAAACAATGTATTATTTATAAAAAAAATCCCGAAAAAACTTCGTCTTTTTAAATCTGGCGCCACGTAATCGAAAACGGTCTGGATTGGCTGAACTTAAGATGACGTCATGATTTAGTAAATTTCTGTATATCGTTGACAGAACAGATGACTTTTGTCTAGTATCTCGACCGTTTCAACGTTTGTTTACGTGAATCGTGACGTCACGACGCCATATTGTTAAAGATATTGTTTTGGCGGCTTATTTAAACAGTACATTTTTATTTAGTATTTTTTAAAAGAAATACATTATGCAATTTGAAGTAATAGGTTTTTGTGGGCTCGTTATACACCATTAAATAATCTGAGATGTTTATCAGAAACCAGTCAAATAGCCTATTGTTAGACTCACTACTACTACTATTATGAGTTCTTTAGTTGTATGATCTTTTGCAATTATAATTTCACTATTAATTATATGATCAACGATTTCTACCTTCCATCTTATTCTTTATGCGCTAAGTGCGCTTTTATAATTGTAACGTCCATGATATTCGCGGACGTCCACACCCATACGACGGAAATTTAAAAGGATGATTTTATATTTTCATACATTTTGTCGCCGTGACATATCGCCACGTTAGAAGTTTTAAAAGCGCACATTTCCTCACTTTCTCTTCTTATCTTTCTCTCTCTCAACTTAGTGAAGAACCGATAGCCAGGGGTTTCAACCTTTGGTACACCTAGTGTCCGCAGTCACAAGTAAAATAATCACCGTTCCTAAAATCAGGTTAATATACATTCAGAGCTATAATAATTAAAGAAGCCTTTTTCCACCGGCCCCATCTACCTTCGGACATCCAGACGCACTGGAAGTTACCATCCCTGCCTAGTTGCTATTCCACCAATTCGCACTAAGCTTTTCAAATGTCCTTTATAATGCGCACAGCAAAAGATGGAACTCTCTACCTGCGTCTTTGTTTCCGAGCGCATACGATCCGAATCTCTTCAAAGTGAGAGTGAACAGGCTTCTTCGGGTCAGCTCACTCCATCGTCGACTTTGTTTCTGTCACCTCTGACCTAGACTAGAGTGATTTATTCCGGTCTGATCCCCTGAACCCCCCTCCACCCCCTCCCTCCTCGATCCCCTGCTATCAAAAGCAAACCCATTTCAAATAAAATAAGCCTATGTCTCAGGTACATAATTATCTATGTAGACCGTTTATCGAAACATTGCACAATTAATCTTTAATAACAAGTTGCCGACAGTATAATTATGTTATTAATTTTCAAGATAACAGAGATATATATACAGAGATATACAGATAATGATATACAGAGATATACAGATATAGCATTTTTCGCGTGAACAAGTGAGCATACTAAAGTAAGCCGCTATCTCATTTGCCAGTATAGGTTAGGCCCAAAGAAATATGTACCTCGTTTCCTGTCTGATGAAAATGTAAACAAATAGATCAGAAAGCGTACCCGTGGATGACAATTTGTAATGCCACTTACAAATTGATTGCTTTGATTTGCTTATTTTTAATATTTGAATACTTAAGGGGGATGCGCTAAGGTAGCCCGCGAAATCCTATTGATTGATAGTTAATTCATGAAATAGTCATTCAGTGGGATTATATGAAGTCAGAGGGTTGTATGACGATTTGAATGATTTAAATTCTTTTATTACATAATATATACTTGTTTAGCTTGCGAATGATATTTTGTTCAACAGTTACATACAACCTGATACTGACCTGCAAACAGCAATACCTAAAGGTAAAAAAAAAAAATTTGCCGGGCTACCCTGGCACTTCCCCTTAAACCTGAAATTCTAATTTTAAATCATCTGAAGATCTCAATTGTCAATTAAAATAAATGAGGTTAATTTTATAACCACAATTTTGGTCGATGATTTTTCAATTATATTTGAATAAAGATTTTCAAACAATAATATTGGAAAAAGTATTGAGATAAAGTTGAATCCTTCTAAATACAGATTAATGTGTAAGTAATTCCCTATAATATGGAGAAGAATTTGATCTGAACAGGTTTTGTTTACACTTTCATCTAATACTTTTCGAACAGACCACAGGTGTTAAATATCAAGTAAACTGAGGAATTCAATAACTCACCGACATATCAGAAAGAAGGCTTATTTAGAAAGTTAGAATTGACGTGAAATATGGGAAATGGGGTCGTCAACTAATTCTGTTATTGTGTTTGTAATGTGTTGGGCTTGCAAGCTTTAGTGACATTTGACGATATACACTATCCCTCGTGATGTATGGCGGTCTTAATTAAAATGGCTTTGGACATCGGGTAGTTGTACTCCTGGTTACTGAAAACCTATTTAATTTGAAATGTGGTCGACTCGTTTGTTTGCGTTTATTTTGGTAAACCAAACACATGAGATTTAACTGCTTATTTATGAAACTGAGGATTAGTAGTTACACAAACACTTATTTAGGTTACGCTACCAAATTAAAAAAAAATATATCTCCAATATTTGCTATTCTATGTGGTTTTCGCTGTCTTCCTCTTTACCTTAATATTATTAATCTATGTTCATTAAAATACCATTAAAATAATACCCACCATATACAAATAGGTGCGGCATCGTTGAAACTAATTACCGAGGCCACTCGAGCTGTGTCGCCTATGATTAATAACTGCACGGGCACAAAATACAGATAGTACAGAAGGCAATCACATGTACGTAGGTACTTCACTTTTCATACCTACGCTCGGCGGTCGCGCTAGGGTTGTCAACTTTGGCTTATGCACAAAAAACTATCGTATACAAATAGTTTACAGAACAAAAACATACAATAAACATAGTATACAAAAAGTTTACAAAACAAAAACATAAAATTTTACATTTGTCAATTTTCACTATCGAAAATCCCTAATAACTTCAAAACGGATTACCCTATTTATTTTGCCCTATCCGTTTTAGACCTAAACCTATCAAATGACACTAAAAACAACACAATATCTACACAAACAAAAAATCATGTTTTCAACTTATGTAATAGTTGGTGGCGTGAATTTACCTTACTAAAAAAGTTACTTAGTTTATACTGATTCAAAATAGGAACCTATTGTATAAATCGAGCTTAGATAGGCATTTTTTTGTTGCTCCATTATTGCACTTCACAGACGCGTGTCTCAAGCGTATGGCACCCGCGCTCGCACTACTCCCAACCCGTCCGAGTTAACGTGTCCGTGAGCGGTGTCTATGTGTGCGTTGATCGAGCGCACTTTGTATGTAGATTGCCTTCTGTACTCTCTGTATTTTGTGGCACGGGCGACTGGCTGCATTCATTACGCTTCAGACTGATTGCGACATCCAATGTAATGGCTTGCACTTGTTTGTCGAAGTCATTTGGCTGTTGGACTTAGTTTGTTATTTATTTAACCATTTATATATATAATACACATTTAAACAGACAAGAAGGAAAGAACAGAAAATACGTTCAAAGGTGATTCTTATTTCTAAAGAAATCTTCAAGCATATCTACCTGCAATCACACTAATAGGTATTTTACAGGCGAAAGTTTTTGAGTGTGTGTGTGTGTTTATATGTGAAATTTGGTATAGAGATTGTTTGAGTCCCGGGAAAGGACATAGGATAATTTTTATCCCAATATTCCCACGGGATCGAAACTTATGCGGGTGAAACCGCAGGGTGCAGCTAGTAGGGTAGATAAAAAGAGATGTAGTGTAAGAGTGGAAGAGAAAATATAGGTAATAAAATACAAAAAATCAAAAAACTCTTTACTAATATCAGTAGGTAGTTCAAATTGATCTTTAAGACTATAAGTACAAACAAAAAAAAATGTGAACAGCAGCAGCTCGTATCGATAAAGCATGGCTTTTATCATCACCCTTCTGTCCTCATCCCGATTTATTTCGGGTCGGTTTTTCCTTCCACACTTTATATTACCCATCATTTTAGTGTCCATTTCCTTCCTAGACAAAATGGATTACTATCATATCGTCAGAAACGCAAGTGGTGAAATACGCATTTCGTCAGAAAACGCATGTTGACAGAAACGCATCTCATCAAATTTGCACCACGTCAAAGACGCAGTTCGACAAACACGCAACTTGACAGATGCGCGTCTCGGCAGATACGCAACTCGACAGTCATGCGCAGATCATGTTTCATTGCATGAACGATGATGCATTTCTCATACAAACAATAGTCTAATGACCCAAAAAAGTTGAAAAAGTATTAAACCTACTGGTTTCATGAGATTTGTATGGTAATGTATTTTATGAGTGTTACAACAATATACATATTCATGCATAGATAGTCTGATTTTATTGTTTTTTTTTTCTGTACCTATAAGATTATAAAGACCCAAAACTTATGAGTTTGTATTAAGGGGGTAATCTTCGGACCTACTGATCACATTCCGACAATTCTTTCACTTATGAGAAGCTACAGTCACAAGATATATTTGATGTTAAGAAGACGGAGTCGCGAGCACAAGCTAGTATTTTCATAAACCCTTTTAGCCTTTTCAGTTCTAGCTTCGTCTAAAGATTTGAATGCGGTACTCGCAAACAGCCAATGACATAACATTTGCTGTAGTTAATAATCATTCTACTAGAGGAATAATTTTCAATTAAGTATTAACAAGCCATCACAAGTCCATACAGCCATGTCCATATACTATAGACTAATTACACTCAACCTAATAAACTTTACGATAGAGCCCATCCAATCATTGTGGTCTAATGCACCCAGTTATTAGATGCAACGTTTAACTGGCAAATGGCTTTGAAAACTAATTGACCCTTCACTTTCAGTCGAACTAATTATACCAACATATCAGCAGTAATTGAGTTGGGGTCAGATGGCACACGCTTTGTGTAAAATACTGATTTATTGTAGCCATGGCATGAAATATTTTGATGTTTCGTTTTATGAACGTATGTGATTTTTGAATCCGAGATACTCAGTTGATACAATATTGCCAATAATCCAATAATGCACCCTTCGTATATCGAACGTGGGTCCACGCAAGACACAAGGCTTTTTTATTGTTTTTGTAATTCCGGCATTCAACTAATTAAGTCTTCTTAGTTAATAAACCAAATCAGGGCTTACACGACAGAAAAATCGTCAGTTTTAGCTACCGACACCAAAATGTAAGGACAGTTGCATATTCGATTCAAAATACTACGTTAACGATACTAAAGGCAAAATATTTGTAGCCGGTATTCTGTCACATCTGGCTATGGTAAAAGCCAACCTTTAGAGTAAGGAAAAGGCTACGATGATGATCACACTTAATTCCAAATGCGCCTTTCCTTCTTCCCTGAATAATAATATCGCAAGTATTTGACATGTTTGCCGAACTTTTCGCTGTAATCGCTGTGGTTACTTTGTTGACAGTGTCTGTTCGAGAAGAAACTCGATATCACTCCTAAGAAACGAATTGTTCAAGATAGGTATCGCCGCCGTACTTACTTAGAGCATAAAATACTAATAAAAGTCAGCAATTCTGTGTGTTTATCACTCAACTTTTGTTTTTCATTTCGTTTTATTTATTACAAGTTATTTTTCAACGTCTATTTTGTCTTGGAAAAACATCGCGCTTCCTCGTAACTTCATCAAATCGGTAACAAATGGGAGAAATTACGAAAGGTCTACGAACGGAAATTACAAAATTATAAAGGGTCCCTCCCTGGGACCGGGATCTAAGGAAGTTCTTTACGTCATATAAAAATATGATCGAGATCGACATTACTAGGCGTTTTTGTGACGTTGATTCCGGTAGAAATTTCTGGAAGTACGGAAATAAAATAGGATTTTTCTTGAAACCACTCTTGGGATATTCTTTGGTTCCTGTTTAAAGATGAGGTTCTTTTTCATGGACATCGTAAACTTCAAGAGGAATAGGCATCCAAAGAAATCTATGAAGCTCACTAAATAATTTCCGTTATTATGACCGTTTTTTATGAAGTTAACTTCATAGATATCCGGACGGATAAAAGATGATCACCGATGACCTTGCCAAACGTGCCAAGAAGACATGTGGATTTTATAGACATATTACCGACTTAACTTTCTCATCACTGGACGTTGAATGTTATAGATGGCCATCCCACGCAGTTATGAAGTTCTATCATAACATAACCTGAGTATGGGATCAACTATAAAGGTCTTCTGGGAAAAAGACAGGAACGTAGTTATTTTTAAACTGTGTGTAGGTTGCAACATCTCCCCACCCAGTAATGATATTATTACCGTCTCGATATTTTTACTCCTATCCCTTTGAAAAGGTTGTGGAACATTGGAGAAAAAAGGAGGTAAAGAAAGGGAAATGAATTGGTTAGTAAATACTATACCTACCAACTTAAATTGTCGTTATATTCAAATCATCACTGTCATTCTTTGAACATTTTATTTAATTATTGGAAACAAACAGCTCATTTATCAAATTAAATTTCAGTCGACAACATCCATCGGTTTCTTACTAAACTTCAACTACATCTGACGATCCTGCATACTTATATCTTTTTTTGACTGTATACACATTGTACACTTCCACGTCAAATTGTCGTAGGGTGTCAATTTGATAAACAATAAACTTTCCTGACTGTGCCTGCATTATGTAGGTACTTTTAATGGCGTACCCAAGTCCACGCCTTAATTAAGAAAGGACTAAAGCCGGTTTTATAATTAAAAGCACACCTAGAGTGTCTGGAATGTTGCCGAGGGCCTCAGGCGAAATATTTTTCAACAAAATGTTGTTGAAACTCTCGCAGCCATCACTGGAATGTGTTTGAAGAGTATTAATGAAACATGTACAGTACCTCTACAAATAACTTGTATAAAATTGAGTAAATCTATTTAGGTAATGTGTACATTATTCATCAACCCGAAGTAGCTAATTTTAATTATACTGCCAATAATTATTAAAAGTGAATGATGAGGGTATTTTTTGATTTTGTGTTTGATTAATGAAAACAGGCTTTATTAAAAACGTTCGAGGAGAACAACTTTAAGTAGATAGTTAAATAATGGACTTAATCGAAAAAATTACTAGATTTCATTATTCCAAAATAATCGTGAAACTTCAGAAGTTCAATTCTCGTAATTAAAAACGTTCCAAAACGTCGCAAACTCATCTCGGCGACAATCAATGTCAAAAACTTGTCAAAAATGTAGGGAAGTTAGAGGTATTTTTGACAGATTGAGACAGATTAGATTGTGAACGTTCTTAAAATCACGAGAATTGCCCCCCTCATAACGAAACGAAATAAAAGCCACCATGGTTATTAATTAGAAATTAGGGTACCACATCGAAACGAATTTAGGTATAATAACTTTCATTCTTCACATGTGTACGTACGAAATCCATTTACACACATACCAACACACTTTTCTGTAATCATAGCCGACTCAATTACATCATAAAGACATTGTGGTTCCACAATCGGCCGTCTCGTGTCAGTGGCGCCACTTCTGTGGATTCCTCCTTTATTGCCTCGTAATTCCATCCCGTATGAGGTTTGCTTTCACGTGGTTTGTGTTTTATGATTTCATGCTATTTAAGATCGCTTTATTAGATACTTAAGATGCTTACATTGTTGTTTTAAAATAATGACGCCATTTTCAGGTATATACTGAACGATTTCGTGACAAAGGTTTTCTAGAGCTTCAATTACATGGCCATAAAATAACATAACTTCATGCCTGTATTCCCCGTAGAGTTGGGCAGAAGTGTACACCTACATTTCACTAGTTATGTTTAAGTCCCATGTAATAGGGGGCGAGCCTATTGCCATCAACCGGGCACAAATCCAGACTCCAGACTGCTACTGCGAAATTCCGGATGGAAAAAGCCACTATCGCTTTGCCCGACTCGCTCCATAAAATATACCAAAAAATAATAATATGTAAGGTAGATTTCCTATGTTAATCATCATCATCAACCTAGCCTTTTCCCAACTATGTTGGGGTCGGCTTCCAGTCTAACCGGATGCAGCTGAATACCAGTATTTTACATGGAGCGACTGCTTCTGACCTCCACAACCCAGTTACTGGGTAATACGATACCCCTTGGTAAGACTGGTTGTCAGACTTTCGGGCTTCTAACTACCCGTAACGACTGTCAAAGATCCACGAATGACAGCCGGGACCAACGGCTTAACGACCTTTCCGAGGCACGGAGGGGTCACGGTATGTAAAGATGGTCACCCATCCACAGACCAACCGCGGCAAGCGTAGCTTAGCCTGATCGATCGACCTGTGCGGCTGCTTATATATAGCCACGGGCCCCTCCCATGTCCTATTTCCTATGTTAATAGTGTATTTATATTCCCATAATAATTTCTTGATGCGAAAATCTACTTTCCCAAAGAGTTGTAGAGCAGAAATAACAGTCGTCCCGAGCAAAATCAATTTCTTACATTTTCTCATAAAATTTTCGTGAAACCACTCTTTGCTTTTAAGTCAGTATTTCAGAATGAAAAATGCTTGAAGTACAAAACAGTAAATTCTACCTTTTGTTCCTTTGTTCTGGTTTCTGTAAGTTACCGACTTACTGGCTATAGTTTTACAATCGCATTACATACACACAATACGCTTAACTTATGTACCAAGTACAAGTATTTACTTAACATAAGTACTACTTCAAGTTATTGTTGGGAATTTCCTAGTTTCAAAGTTTATACCACGGAACAGTGCTTCGGTTTGCACATAATACTTATATAGAGCTTTTACTTTTTTTATGAAAGGTTTATATTGTTTTTTAAAACGAACTTCCATAGAACTGGTTGCTACACTCCCTAAGAATAGGTTCACCCTACCACTTGTGGGAGACCCGCTCTGCCGTATGATTGACAAAATTTCACTTAGCGTGATCTGCCTATAATGTTCCCACTGTTGGGACACAAGCCTCTTCGAGTGGGAGTGGGCTGTAATTTAGCACGCGGGCCCATTGCGGGTTGGTAGATGTCAAAATTATGTCTTCGAATTTTTGGTTCTGGAACATGTCGGTTTCCTCACGATGTTTTCCTTCACCGTTTTGAGCGCAGTGATGATGAACGCAAAGTAAAGCGCCTGCCTGACATGCACTTTTCACTTATTGGCCTTTAATTCTTCTTTTTTAATATTTACATGTATTAAAATAACTTTTGACAATAACAATATTAGATAACCTTAACATCTATATCACAATTTATCATAATTATTGTTATTTACTGTTATTTTTGTCCTATAAAGAAATCTTAGTCATCCTACCCGAAGACCGGGTAGGTTGCCTACAGTAATTAAGTGATCTGTAGGTAGGTTCACAACAAAAAGTATACTGTTGACTTTTGATTATGAAAAATAAAAAAAACATGTCAACACCGGCGCTATGCTGTGCTTCGCACAAATGTGGCTGGTACCGAGAATCATCGAGTGTGCTAAGATGACCTAAACTTGGTACTGCTGACGAGTTTTTGGCAGTTGGTCAACCTACCCCTATAGGCAACCAGCCCCGGTCTCCTCTACCATACTTTAGTCAAGTTTACTTACATTATTATTATGAGCCTGTTATGTCCCACTGCAGGGCAAAGGCCTCCCTTCCGTCTTTCCACATTTTCCTGTCTCTTGCTTCATCTGGCCAATTCTTCAGATAGGCGTCCAATTCGTCACGCCATCTCTTTCTGGGCCTACCGCGTCGCCGATTCCTGTTATTCGGAATCCAGTCAGTGGCTACTTTTGCCCAATTCTGTTGCGACATGCAGCAGATGTGGCCTGCCCAATTCCACTTCAGTTTGGCGGCTGTGTTACCCACGTCTGCAATTTGTGTTTTGGAACGAAGTATACTGTTCCGAATGCGGTCTGTGACTTTTTTTACTTACATTGATGACGATAAAATCAAAATGAACATTCATTTATTCAAACTAGGCTGAGAATCGGCAATTTACGTAAGGCAGTCCCCCAAAACTCAAAACGCCCGCTCTTCACCATTTCCTAGTGTTTTAGCTGGAAAGAAAAAATGGCGCAACAAACTTCCCAGGAGATATTTATTAACTTCAAAATACTTTCACTAATCTGTCTCGTTCACTGATACAATTTCTACACAAAATCGTTCAATGGCTACCCGACACCACTGACTATACCTACTATTTCTTAATCTATTACACCGTGCCGCTCGCTTGTGCCAACAGCGGCTTCACCGCTGAGTATAAAGCGCTGCGAGGCTGTATCCTAATGAGCGACCAACAAAGGAAACCCTCGCCTGTCAAATTAAGCTGACCCACCTCTGACTCAATTGTTATTCCGTTTGAAGCAAAATCGGTGATTGTATTAATCCCGGCGATAATAAAACCCGATGAGAATAAAGGGAAGTTTTGCAAGGCTATTTTAAACCGTTGAATTTAAATGACGTCACAAAAAGTTAAGGTAAACTAAATGGTAGACTCGGTCATGAAATGTTTTTAGGGTCAAATTAAAATAGCTAACAAAACTCCGCAGACATGATGGGTAGATATCGATATCTCAATAAAATAAAAATAATAAAGATTTGATATTTTTTTAGGGTCAACGACCTCGTTTAATGATGTTAGTTGAAGTAAATATGTGTTGAAAAAAAAATGATTTTTTTTTATCGAATTTAGATAATTATTGAAACCCATCATGTCTGTAGTGTGATTTTAAAGAATATAATATATATTTAAAGTTACTCAATCCTTGGTTGATGATATCAAAAAACAAACTGATCAAATTTATTAATTTTTTAGGGTTCCGTACCCAAGGGTAAAAACGGGACCCTATTACTAAGACGCCACTGTCCGTCTGACACCAGGCTGTATCTCATGAACCGTGAATAGCTAGACAGTTTAAATTTACGCAGATAATGTATTTCTGTTGCCGCTATAACAACAAATACTAAAAACAGAACAAAATAAATAGTATTTAAGGGGGGCTCCCATACAACAAACGTGTTTTTTTCCTTCGTGCTGTATTTAACTGCTTTTAATAGTTTCATGAGCCACTTAATAAAGTAATATAAGGAACAACGAACGCATTTTATCGCAGCATTTATCAACCAATATACATTTTCATTCTAATCATTTTTCTGTTTATTAACAACAAGTCCTATTCAGACAGACAAAATGAAGACTATAACAGTTCTCACAAAGATACTAGCTCAGTTTATTTTACACGGCAAACTTAGAATGTGCACTTCTACGCAAATAAAATGAGGTTAAAATAATTTTACTTACTTATGAACCACTAACTGTGGGTAGCTAATTTATTTGATAATAGATACTGTTGTAAACTATTATATAATCTTTACTAGCGACCCACCCCTGTTTCGTTTTAGGACTTGACAAAACATCGACATTTCTGTATTGTATATACCTAAACTTATACTTATACGCATAAACCTTACGGAATAAATTCTCTAAATTTTGTAGAAAACTGCATTAAAATCCGTTGCGGATTTAGAAGTACAACGCGTTCACACGCAGACATGGACACGAAAAAAAACTTCATTTTATAGTATGTATAGATGACACATAGGTATACATCAAAGACATTAAATATTTACCTAAAATCTCTTTGGTATACATATACAAGAACCAATAACATCGAACTTGCCAAGGAATAGAAAGCGATTGCAATTATCACAATCACTTTTTCATCCTGTGGATCACCAGAAATCTATGAAATAGACTATACATATATTCATCAATAATATAATTATAATTGTAACATCGATTACCCCTGAACTTAAAATTTATACAACTACATCACTAAACCAAATAAAAAATTCAAAACGAGCGACCATTGTTGTTTCCATCTTTGGCAAAGGGGATTGAAGATTTTTGGAACCTGGCATACCTACTGTCGCGGTTTTTGATTTTTTTTTTTTCAAATGGCGGCCACGCATGAAACCTACATAAATTGATAACTGACATCAATGCAAACAAAAAACATAATAAAACCTTAGTAAATAAAAGTCTTTATTATTATATTTCTCATTATTTCTATTGAAAAAACACAGTTCATTGAAATGCTCAGCAATGTATGGTCCACACCGCATGTCATAGTTAAGTCCACAAGTACGTCTCCATTCCTACCCAACTTGCAAAACAAAATGGCCACTGACTCCGAGCTAATGCAGGGTTAATGATCAACTTAACCCTTCGCGCGGTAAATAAGCACGTCTAGCCTGCTGACGGGCGCGGTTGTGTAAGAAATAGCCCGTCTTTACATGGGTTAACTAGATAAGTTGCAACCAAGTAAACTTGTACAGTTTTTGTGTTATTTTCCTTCCTTAGTCTATGGAGCTTTCTTTCAATTTGCAACATTTTCCTTTTCGAAGTACAGTTTTAAATATTTTATTTTGCTGTATCGATATTGTTGATTGGCTTCAGTAGTCACGAACAAGTTTCGGACCGCTAACAATTCTGTGGTTCTGCGTCCGATTCGTGAAATGAACAGAAGGGAATTGGATTTTTGTTGTTAATGAGAGTGGAAAATTGCAATATTCCCTTCGCTCTCAAACATTGCGAATAAATAAAATTCTCATGTAAAAGCAGTTGTTTTGTATTTTCAGTAATAATACGATAAGTTTCCTATATCAAAGCTACGCATCAACATTTACTCTGTATCCCTGTTCACTCACTGTGATTGAATAGTACTAGTCCCGTGTTGGGCGCCATTAAGGCGGTCACTACACTCTACCCGCATTTTCTTATTTTCCGACTTCTTACACACTGGGGAAATGTACGGGCCATATTTGTAGTTTTACAAACACTCACGACAAACAAGATATGATTACGCCAATAAATTATGTTGGTAGGTAATTGTAAAGCGGTTCTCATACCTGTTATATAGGGTGTTTGGACGCTGGATGCAAAGCCTTAAGATGGTGATAGTTGCACCATTTTGAGCATTTTGAGCCATAGATGTCTTACACGAAGTATGTTTTTTTTTATTTTTTTCCTAGTTAAAGTTGGTATACTATTTTTGACCAAAAGTTTGCCATTAAAAATTAAAAACTTCGTCTATGACATGTATGGCTCAAAATGCTGTAAATGGTGTCAACTATCGCTCCCTTAAAGCTTTGCACTCAGCTTCCAAACACCCTGTATAATAAATATTCTACTTATGTTATTGTAGATTTTTTTTTTCTCTGCTATTACCAAACGAAATGTCAGTAAAGTAATTAACCACCAACTTTTAATACAACATATTTATCTATAAAAAAAACACTAGGATAAAATCATTGTACTCCCACAAAATAAAATAAAACACGACCACATGAAAATCAATTGCGGTACCTGTCAAACCATCGTTCCTCCGACCGCAGGCGTCAAAGGTAATATGAGACTAACCCACAAAATATGTATAAGAGCCCACAGAGACAAATATGTAGACGGATAGACAATAGACTCTTTGCACGTAGATTATGTTACTGCGGGGTTAGGGGGGAAGGAAAGGTGGAGGTGTGAGGGATCGCGATGAATATGAGCTGTAGGATAATGCGTTGAGGAAATGACCCATATTTTTATTTCGTCTATTTTGTGTAAGCGTCGGAAAAAAGGTGAGAGAAGAATTATTGTTGCTTCAAGTTAAATTCCATAAACTTTGCGCGAAAGATGAATTCAAATTCAAATCAGTTTTGCATAACACATGTGTTTACAAGATCTTAACAATAGTTATAAAGTTCTCATGTCACAACAATTTAATAAAATATGAGTAGTAGCTTGATTTATAATAAATATAGTAAATAGGAATTACAGTATTGTTATCATTAAAAAATCTAATCAAACTACAATAAATCATATAACATTTAAATTTATGGTATACGTCGATGAGGATGGTAAAAAAATATGAATGTGCCTCATTGTGATGTGTAGCTGTTTACGTAAGATTTATAAATTAGAATTTGTTTACTCATCCAAGTGTAGTTAGCAAGCCTCTCCTTTTGTTTTTTGCATCGCGCGACTTGTTATTTTTTTTTGAACTACCTGCTGGCCTTGACTTCGTTCGCGCGTCATTAATACCTTTTGATTTTCGTTCTTTTTCTAAAATAAGTAAATTGCGTCTTATAATATTAGCTATCTGCCTGTATAAGTCCCGTCAAAATCGGTCCAGCCCATTCGGAGATTAGCCAGAACATACAAACAGACAAGAATTTAAAAAACCGTTTTTGTTATAAATACCGGATATACGTTCATACGAGTATGCAGTAAAAAGCTGTTATTTTGGTATTACAAACATATACTTAAATTTAATTTTTAACTATTTATTCTAAGTAATAAATTATAAGACTAACAAACTATATAAATAAATACAATAACAAAAGGATATTTAGGCGTCGAAGTACTCATCCGCATCGCTGTCATCCGGAAACGTGCCCAGAAGACTGGCAGCATTGCCACGTTGAATGGCAACGCTAATTCTTTATGATTTAATTTAATTTGATTTTTTATATTACTTGTACTAACATACTTTAAAATATTGTACCTGCTATAACAAAATATGGATTGTTATTTTCCGAAATAAACGTTTCGATTTTTTTTTTTAATTCTTTGGCCAACGAACAACCCAGCCCTCTGGCCACGTGAAGTGTTGATCAGCCGGCGAGAAATTTCTTTAAAAAGGAGACGCGCACTCGGGCCCCATGACCCGAGCGAACCGACCCCAAACGGCACAAAGCTGTAGTTACCGATAAGGTTACAGTATTATTTATTTGTATGTATAAATATCCTTGATCGAAACAAGGATACTGTGTAAGTTTTATGTTTTAATTTTGATCGAGAATACTCTGATCGAAATAAAATAAAGTATGGAATCGGAAATACAAAAAACGGTAGCAATAGAAAAAAAAAGTAATTAGGTACTATCGGAAATTGGATCTGATGACGCTTCAAAAATCGTTTTCCCCTGTATTTATGAGGGTAGTCGAGCAACTTATTCTATTTTGTCACAAAATTCGCCTTTTTGCAACAAACGTCGCAAATTTGCTCGAACCGGAACAATATTGTGTTCGAAAAGTTAAGAATTAGTGGCGCCGTTCGATTCAGCAGTAAACCGCTAGCCGTTTAATTTACTGGCTGTTTTTTTGCTAAAAATAGGTTTGTTCTGTGGGCTTTATTGCCAAAAGTAGTTGATGGAAACTGAAACATGGCGGCTGAATTCCGGGTAAAAACCAAAACGAGGAGCAAAAAGACTTGCCTCTGTTGAAATTAAATTAAGTACCTCATTTTATGTTGAAATATTTCAACAATCAGGACTTTAAGCCACTCAGTGAAGCAAAAGACGTGGAACCACTATTAGTTATTCTGTAGTGGAACTCACTATCTCATTTCGACTATAACACTGCACTACACATACTTACTATTATATTGTAATAATGATTATAATGCAAATACATTATAATCTCGCCTTTTTCCCATGTGTATAAGCAGAAACTATAGAACGCTACCTGCTACGATCCATTTGCTTTGTTTACGTTTATACGAGTCTGGTCAACTGGACCCACTCGGAACTGGACCCGCGGGTCCAGTTGACGTAATCACAATATCATCATCATCATCTGCCTAGCCTTGACCCAACTTTGTTGGGGTCGGCTTCCAGTCTATCCTGATGCAGGTGAATAGCAGTATTTTAAATGGAGCGACAGCCTATCTGACCTCCACAACCCACTGTTACTGGGTAATACAATACCCCTTGGTAAGACTGGTTGTCTGAATTTCGGGCTCCTGACTACCCGTCACAACTGTCAAAGATCCACGAATGACACCCGGGACCAACGGCTTAACGTGCTTTCCGACGCACGGAGGGGTATCGGTATGTAAAGATGGTCACCCATGCACAGTCCAACCGCGGCAAGCGTAGCTTAACCTCATCGATCGACCTGTGCGGCTGTTATTATTTAGCCACGGGACCCTCCATTCGTCCGGGGTCTACGTTTATACATATGATCATATTAAAAAAAATAGTCCTCCAGGCCGTATTTCAGCCATGGCGACCAATCTCAGTGGAGACCAGCGTTCGGCGCAGGACATATTATAGTGCACAAGTGTGTACGCAGAATTATGTGCACTCTGTCTTCCCTGACTCTCATTTTCCGATGGGATGGCAATCTATCACGACTGGTGAAAGATCAGGCGCAGGGCCAACAGCTTAACGTGCTTTTGGGTATCACATCGCCAACTTCCAAACTCCGGACTGTTACGAAATTCCCAATGGAAAAACCCAATAACACTTTGCCCGACCTGGGAATCGCGACCATAGTCGCGAATCATACCTTGTTCAACATACAACTTGAATCTGTTCTGTAAGTTGCGTAAAACGTAAGAAAATTCGAGTTTCGCGGGCTACCCTGGCGGTTCCCCTCAAATACTTTCTTATCATCATCATCTGCCTAGCCTTTTCCCAACTATGTTGGGGTCGGCTTCCAGTCTAACCAGATGCAACTGACAACCAGTATTTTTCATTGAGCGACTGCCTATATGCCCTCCACAACCCAGTTTCTGTAATACGATACCCTATGGTAAGACTGGTTGTTAGACTTTCGGGCTTCTGATGACCCAGAGCGACTGCCAAACATTTATGAATGACAGCCGGGTTCAACGGTTTAGCGTCGCCTCCGAGGCAGGGTGGGGTCTCAGTTGGTAAAGATAGTCACCCATCCACGGACCGACCGCGGCGAGCGTAGCTTACCCTGTTCGATCGACCCTTGCCGCTATTATTACTTAGCCCCGAATACTTTCTTATCGCAGCACAATTGTAGACTGTTCATCTCTTACTTTGTGCGCAACTTTATAGACAGTATCATTTTTATTTCGACTACGATGCACTTTAAAATGTGTGCATTACCTTGAACACTTTGTTTTTTATCATACTGAGTTTATTTTATTAATTTTAATATTCACCACATCCTTAAGAGCGTTTACATCGTACGGCAGTTCATACAAATCTTCAAGCCCTTATTATTCGAAAGGAATGAACCGATTTAAATGAAACCATACACATAAGCAAGATACAAAGGTCTAAAAAGTTAGTAGAGAATTAACATATATGTATAATAAGACATTTCGAAAATGTATCATAAACATTTTCGAAATGTCTTATTTAAAAAAAGCTAACTGGAAATCTCTATTTCTATGGAAAATTTAAAATCGGTCTAATTTGGCTGTAACACTATTTTTCGTAAATGTTCTCTACTAACTTTTTAGACCTTTGTATCCTGCTTATGCGTATGAAGTTTCATTAAAATCGGTTCATTCATTTCGAAAAATAAGGGGGCTTGAAAGTTTGTATGAAATGCCGTACGGCATAAAATGCCGAAAGGTCGGCATTGCACACGCTACGCGCTACGCTTCTACGTAGCGCGGCGCTACGGCGTAGCTCGTAGGGCTACGATCACATGGTGTACGCGCTTTTACTACGGAAAGCTTTCTTTGTGTTTTATTGCACACCATTTAAGACATGCATAACATCACGCCTGTATTCCCCGAAGGGTAAGGCAGAAGTGTACCTATAGTACACCCACATTTCGCCAGTTATGTTTAAGTCCCATGTAACAGGGGGCGATTCCACTGCCATCAACTGGGCAGAAATTCTGACTCTGGGTTGCTACTAAGAAATTCCAGATGGAAAAACCCAATAAGACTTTGCTCGACCTGGGAATCGAACCCAGGACTCCATGCTCAGCGTTAGCTGTTTAATACCTGAAGCATAAGAAACCCCTATACGGCCTTTATGTACAGTCAACAAAAGAGATAAGTACAGGTCGCGTCATGTAAAAAGAACGCTGGAAGAAAGTGGGGGGCGTGGTGACCGCAATACAGTGAAACTACAATGGATAAAAGGACACAGTGCACAGGCGTCACCCAGATAAGGTCAGAAACCCTCGGGACACCCAGATCGTACAAAGATGTTCTTAACAAACCAGGAGACTTAATCAGTTTCTGGAGGGAGGTGGGCTGGTTGGAATAACGTCCGATGGCCGCCATGGCCCATGCACAATGGTCCATTGAATGACTGCGGAAACCAAACCCATAACATACCCATATTCTTGATATGAATCACTTTGTAACTTTTTTAGCCTATTTTATTCTAATATCTTTAATGTCACTAAATTGTTGGTTTAGTAGTACAGACGCTGACCCAATAAATACAGTTTGATAAATGTAAATCGCAGACACTGAAGTGATTAACGATGTAACTTTGACATAGTGATGGCTAAAATTAGGAATTTTCGCCTTACTGGGATAATTAGTTAATTTTCTTAAAAGTTCATCAGGAAATAAACCAATGAAGTTTGCTACTTAATTAATAAATAAAATAAACTCGTTTAGGATTGAATATAATTAATTACCTTATTATTTTTTTCTTCAGATAACTCATCATCTGCCTAGCCTTTTCCCAACTATGTTGGGATCCGTTTTCAGTCTAACCGGATGCAGCTGAATACCAGTATTTTACATGGAGAGACTGCCTATCTGACAGCCACATCCCAGTTACTGGGTAATACGATACGCCTTGGTAAGACTGGTTGTCGGACTTTCGGGCTTCTCCCCAAAACCCACAAAGATCCACAAATGACAGCCGGGACCAACGGCTTAAAGTGCTTTCCGAGGCATGGAGGGGTCTTGGTATATAAATGGTCACCCATCCAGGGACCAACCGCGGCAAGCGCAGCTTATCCTGATCGATCGTCCTGTGTGGCTGTTATTACTTAGCCATAAGGGCCCTCCAGATAACTGTTACTATGATTTATGTAATAAAATTAACTAAGCAGATAATAAGGTATGTTTCAAAGAAACAACAGCACTGTTGTAACTTCGTGGTTATAATTATTATCCAGGGTGGTGGCAGGATCATCGACGCGCAAACTAGGTATAACCACGAATTCAGCACATGCACCCACTAGCATAAAAAAAAACGTACAGACATTCGTTTAGAATTTCTTTCCTAGATTTTCAACTTTAACGCTAAAGCATAAGGTTCAAATTTGATTGGGAAAATTTGACAATTTCGGGTAGCTTGATGTGCTGGCGTCTGTACATTTTCCGTCGCCTATTAAAAAAAACAGCTGTTCCATACATTTTGACCGCATAGGTATTGCACTTTTCTATGAGCCGATTCCCGGCCACCGTAGGCGCGGGCTTGCGGACGGCAAGCAATGGGCAGCTCGCCGTCCGGTAAGGACCGGGTCGACGACGCGTTGTGTTCCACGCGCGCCTATAAGAGATGTCAGCACAAACTGACGGGGTTCGTTAGGGCCGATGCCTGTCAGAGTCACGGGTTGTTCGAAAGAGATAGCGTGGCCCCTGGCACAGGCAACTGAAGGAACACGGGTGGGTTTTAGTCAGAAAAAGTCTGACACGCCCCGCCCCGTCCAGAGAGGGAGAAGTAATTTGCTAATATCCCACCCAAAAGAAAAGGGGGGGGGGGGGGGGGATTTTTACTTAAGAAAATATAATTCCCATATTAACCGCGGATTTTACATTTTTTACCAAACAAAATCGGTTTATAAACCGTCATTTCAATCAATCTTGATCTTGTGTCATACACACACCCTCATATTTTACGTTATGACGTCACACCGCTTTTGAAACCCCTTGCCATAATTCAAGTCAACATTTTTTATGGTATAAAAGTGATTTCAAGCTTTACGATAGCCATACGAACTGCTTTTGTTACAAAAACCATAATTTTAATGGTATAATTATATGTTTACTGCTGAGCAGCACTAACCCATTGTAATAGGTAAAAAAATACCAAAGAAATACTTACTATATAAAAATAATTATATAATCACACTAATATTATAAAGGCGAAAGTTTGTGAGTGTGTGGGTGAGTGTGTGTGGGGGTGTGTTTATATGTTTGTTACTTCTTCACGCTCAAACGGCTACACCAATTTTGCTAAAATTTGGTATGGAGGTAGCTGACACCCTGGATTAACATATAGGCTGTTTTTATCCCGATATACTCACGGGATCGATATTTATGCGGGTAAAACCGCGTGGCGCAGCTATTAATCTAACCTAAATAATGTTAAAGGTTGTTTATATCTGAACGGACAGCGAACTGCGACTATCCCCCTTAACAACTATTGTTCTACATAATTAGACCTTTACAACTGCACATAAATTATTTTTATTGGTTGTAATTAGTTTTCGGGTACCATAACGCCCATCCTCCTTTCCATTACTTCATACACAACACCAGTAGGGCAATTCTCGTAATTTTAAGAACGTTCACAGATTTCAGTCTCAATCTGAAATCAATGTAAAAAATACCTCTAATTTCCCTACATTTTTGGCAAGATTTTGACATTGATTGTCGTTGAGATGAGATTGCGACTAGATTCTGAACGTTTTTAATTACGGTAGCCTCCTGATTTTTCAATGAAATTATGTGGATCGGTACTACATGACATCTAATTGATGTATAAGCCAACATAATGATTCGACCAAAAGGTTCAAGCAAAATAACTTATATAATTTGTATTATAATAATGGAAAACAAAACGCGGAAAAACAGCAATAAACAAAGTAAATTCTTGTATTTCGACCGTCGACAAAAGAATATTTTAATGGTTATATTAAATTCGAGATCTCACGATTCCAACAAAACCTGCGATGAGTTCTCGTATTTCTTTATTATCTCTGAATATCTATTTCAATAGAGGGCAAATGCGTCGTCCCATATGTGGAGTAGAATAGAATAGAATACTCTTTATTATGTACACAATATAAATAAAAATAAAAAAATCAGCTGTTTCATACATTTATGTTCGTATAACTCGTCAAAATGTAGGGAACAGATGATTTTTTTTTCGAGATGTCAGGTTTGGGCCCATCGTAAAAGTTGTTCATAATGATGAGTACAATGACCTCTTAAGAGGTCAAAAAGTGCTAAAGCGAGCAGCCTAACTACAGTTTCAACACAATACAAAGAAAACACTTTGTTTGCGACAGTACATCGCGAGCACTCGTTAGATACATTACGTAATCAGAATTACATTAGCATGTACAACCGAAAACAAAACAGAATATTGAAAAAAAAATCTCCGTTTCAATATTTTTATTGCAACGTTGAGCGGAAAATGAAAAATAGGCCATGTCACCACAGTGCAGAAACTTCAGCGCGACCATTGTATAGACAAATCAAATTGGCTGACCTATCGACCGATCGGCAAATGTACAAATGACCGAAATTAATCAAAACTGCAACGTATAAAGCGATCACAAAATCGGACAACTATGTGATCGGAATTTATAAATTGGATACGGTATGACGTACGTGAATTCGAACAATGGGCGCTTCGTTGTATCGTGATCAAAAAGCTGCGAGTAATAATCCTGTTTCGTGAGCGTTTGGGATAAAATTAAGGGCAAGTTTTTTGATCCGCCAACCAATTGTTAAAAATGTGTTTTTTGAATTGTCAAATAATTTACTATTAGTTGACCCAGTTGACCATTATTTACCTACTATTTTTAACAATCGATCGAGTAACCACGGATCAAAAAACCGGCCATTAGTCGATATATGTATTTACCTTAGTTGGATTAATTAGGATGTGAGTTACTCCATGGGTGTAACGGTTGGGATTAGAGGTTAAAGTAAATGCATATTTGAAAATTATGAAAACGTTTGTGAATTAGTTACAGCTCAATCATTATTGCAGCAGTGGTGGCCTAGTGGTAACGGCCGCGACTTAGGTACGAGTTGTACATAGGTCGTAGGTTCGAACACAGTCAAGCACTTTACTTTGTGTAAATTATTACATCACCACTGCTCTCAAAACGGTGAAGGAAAACATCGTGAGGAAACCGGCATGTCCTAGAAGTAAAAATTCAAAGACTTGCAATATATACCAAACCGCACTGGGTCCGCGTGGTGGATTACGGCCCACCTCTCACAGAAGGCCTGTGTCCCAGCAGTGGGAATATCATAGGCCGATTAAAATGAATAATTATTTAGGTATAATATGACATAAACTCCAGTAAATTAAACCTAGTACTACAGTTATTCAAGGGAAAGGTCTCGAAAACATAAAGCCAGCTAAAATTAATTGGAAATGGATTCAGATACCTTAAAATCTGTTCGCTTCGATGAGTTTCATCGTTTTATCTGATACAATAAGGTAAAGCATCTGTTAGGTAATTATATTCCTCTGCTCCTCCCCTCCTCCCCACTCACCTGTCGATTGCAATTGTCTTTATGTTAATTTTCAAAGACGTCTTTGTATTAGTTTGCTTTTAACTATAAAAGCTAAGTAATACAAAGACGTCTTTATTAATTAAAAATAGATATTGAAATAATTTAACATTTTTCCAATTCGTAAGTACCGAATTATTCCAGATTTCTTTGTTTTCGATTCAAAACAAACATATTGAATCTTTTGATCATCAAAAATAATATTTAAATAATAAAAATGTCTTCATAATAAATAGTCCTATTGTCTTCATAATAAAGTTAAATCAACCAGATGAAAAAGTTAATAAATTAAACGATCATAATCAACGGAGCGTCGCACATAGACAGGCTGCGTATAATCAACACACGCACACACCCACACGCGGAGGGGTTGCGTCGTGACGTCACGGCAAAACAAGACGGCGCATATTACGACTTGCAAGAGTAAGCGAGAGGGAATATAGGCCAAGAACCGACCTACCTTCTGATGCTGATACAGTGGCGAGCCGAACCACCTATAGCAGCTAGGGAGCTTGTAATAAGGTCGCTCGCAAACGGTATACAGCCTTCAAATTATACTATTCACTATTTTTTTATTCGCTAATGACGCAAATTTACCACATATTCATAAAAACTAGGTTACCGTAACATCTAAAAATAGGAAATTCCTGCATTTTCACAGCTCGCTGCGAAAATCCTATTCAAGCTATCAATATACAAACAAAGGCTTCCATGCGTGCAGCTTCGCTTTTCCCTGAAATATAACCGGAATTTAAAAATTCATCCGCACCCGCTCGAAAAAATTCATTTTAAATTTCCACTTCGCCAACTTTATTCATGAAGTTTTGAAGCTAAAGTAGAACAGCTCTTTACAAGATTGTTATTTGAATTTTGTTTTTAATTTATAGTCAGATAATAACTCTTATTAAAAACTAATTGCTTGTGAGTCTTTACAGGCGTATATAGTCCTTACAGGCGTATATAGTCCTTACTGTTCCATTTTAGCAGTGTAAACAATTCTTTAGAGAACGCAGCACGTATAATAACTATGGTTATAAAAACAGCTTACGACTTTTTACAAGCTTTTGTTCTTAACTATACATACTTAAATGTAAGTTATTGTTGTTGCGAACTGTGTTTAAGTGTATGAAGTAAAAAGTAACACTTATGGAGAATTATGACTAGTGTTTATAAACAAAACTGCACTTATTACAACCAGAAGACTCTTCAGTTATTCTATTGTTCACTTTGTCACGTGACAAGAAGGCTTTTACAAATAAAATAAAAATCTTTATTGCAGACCACATGTTCTATAAAAAACACAATAAAAAAATAATAGCAAAAACAATAGTAAAAAAAATCCTATAAAATGACTAGTAATGTATAGTTTATATATATGTACATATATAACTTATTAGACAATCTAACTAAATAGAGCTTAATTTTAGAGAATTGGTTGTACCGTGTGAAGTAAATATCACCAGCACTGAGAGTTTAATTTACCTAAACTCACAAGAGTTTACCAGATGATACTGTCCCCAATTCTAAGCCATTCGACAAGATGCCTCCAAGACATTTAACACACGGAAATGAAATCCCAAGGGGCGGAAGCTGGCAGCAGACGGCACGGATATGCTAATGCAACGGTGCAACTGTCATTTGCAGGCGGAAAGCCAGTTTACCTCACTAATATTAACATTATGTTGAAAGCTTCATTTCATAGTCATTCTAGCCTTTTCCCTGACGCTTTTTGTTCTAGCTATTTTAATGTTCTCTTTGAAACACGGATTACTAAAAATAATTTTAACCTTTTGACCGCCACACGTCAAAAAATCAAAAACGTGCCCTCGGCGTCAAAGTCTGTCATGTAGTCGAACCGTGCTGGGCACATTTTGGCAACGCTGATTCTTTGGCCTCAAAATAGACCAGCCCTCTGGTGCCTATAACTTATGGTAGTTGATGTACAGACGCCAGCACATCAAGCTACTACAATCTGTCAAATTTCTTTAATAGATTTTCAACTTTATCGCTAAGCATAAGATTCAAAGTTGATTGGGAAAATTTGACAGTTTCGGGTAGCTTGATGTGCTGGCGTCTGTACATACTGTAGCGATATAAAAAGAAAACGACTTCATCGCCACTTAAAAACGTATAATTTAGTATAAAAAATAACCAAATGTAACAAAAATTTAAAAAGAAACGGAAATAATACTTAAGGTTTTTTTTGTACTTTAAATTAAATTTTAAATTTAGATTGATTACGCGTCGAGTTTAACTACAGTTGCAACTGAAATTTCACTACGATCGCGTAGCACTAATCACGAACGAAATATAAAAAAACCTATGGTATTCTGTAATTAAAGTTAGTACCCAAAATAACTACTATACGACAATAATATTAGTAAAAAATCAATGAAAGAAAACAATATCTGAATAAATCCTGGATCACTTCGGCAACTTGTATTCCATATCTGGTCGGTAATTTTGAAACTGCTCCAACTGCTGAATGTTCACTCCACAACTTATTTTAAAAATCCGGGAACAGAATATTACGTAGGGGTAGGGTAAGGCCGAAAACTCGGCTTGTTACGTCTTATATCTTCAGGCGTATCCTAGACAAAATAACGCACATTAAGAATGCTGTAACAAGCTGAACCACTTTTACCAAAAAATAGGTAACGAGTAGAAATACACATACCTGATATGATCAAAAAGAGTTATATAGGTACTGAAGACTTCACACAAATCCAATTTAGATGATTAATATCATATTTTTTATCATATCTTTACGATTATAAGCAAAGAAAAAATAATTGCAGCCTTCAGCAATGAACACCAAACAAACAGTCCCAAACTTCAAGAGAAAATTCACTTGACAGCATCAGTTCAATATTCAAAAGTTTGATTTTTAAATCAGAAAAATGAACAAAAAAGGTTGCCTAAAATCTTAAAGAAGGATGGAATGTTGAAAACATAATATGCAGTAATTACTAATACTGCAATACATAGGTGTTTATTATTCTATTTTAATCACGTATTTATTAAGCTATTAATAAAAGAAAAAGAGAAACATTAGCTATCATGTTTCTCCAAACAATAAAAATGTTTAAAGTCATGGTGGTGCTAATGTCTAGTGTCAAATGTACCATTGTTAACCTTTTGAACGCCAGAGCATAAACGCACGCGCGTGCCCTCCAGGCCAAGCCACAATTTTAAATATTTAAGGTATACAAATAAAAACACACAAAAGTAATGATTTAATTGTTTATTTCGTGATAAAGTGCACTGCATTTTTTGTCACATATTTGTGTCGCTGGCGTACACGCCAGCGACACAAATACACGGCACGGGCACGCGCTTGCTTGTCACGTATATGTGACAATGGCGTTCAAAGGGAAGTACATCAGCGCGACCCCAAATTTGTTCTAATCCAAAAAACAGCAATCGAAGTACCCATTACGATCTCACGTCCAACGATAAGTTATTGTTCAGCAATAAGCTACAGTATTACAAGTACGATAAGTTATACGAATGTACTACAAAATGTTAGTCGAAGGTCCCAAGGGTCTGGAGTGTCCAATCCAGCACAGTGTGCCCGCTAAAACGTACCAAGGTTAAACGCTACACTATTTTAAAACGACCTTTATTATTCAGCGGCTTAGTTAGCGCGTTTTCATTTAAGTATTCATAACTTGTTCTTAACAGTTATTTTGTTAAGCTCGTGTGTAATTCGTTAGCATGAATCGCAAACTTGACAAATAAATGACGACACAAATTGACAGAAACGGAAATTCATTTCGCTAATCATTTTATGAGTTGAGCAATTATCATAGGATATTGTAGTAAAGGGCCGAAGAAACGCTAGCGTAACGATTTGTACTCCTTTCTGACCGATTGAACGAAGAAGGCACAGCACAATTAAAAGTGGTATAATAAGGAGACCGTTGCCCAGTTGTGGAACAACATTGAAAAAAAAAACGACGGGTTGCACTCCGGGAGTGCCGGCAGAAGTGAAAACTTAAGTATTAACGTTGTGCGTTTTGGATATTTTGGAATGGTTATGGAATAATTTTGCACGAATTGCTTTAATTATCAGAATAAAAGTACTATCTTTTATGTGGTAGAATACAATATTTATTTATTGCGCTATCGTTTACAAACATGACAATTTATATTACACTGCACGCTGTAACATAAACACACACGAACATTCGCGCAAGCGCCCTGCGCCGCCTAAACGAAACAGCCGGCGCAGGCATACATTTTCGCCGCGCCGTAGAAAGAGAGGGGGATACTCCCTCTCCTACGCTACGCCAGCTGTCTACTCTCCATCCGTCTTACGAATTTTCGATCAGGTTTAACATTTTTTACCCATTACAAAAAAAGTGTACAACGCCGCTAAAGAAGTTTTCACTTCAAAAATGTAGTGAAAATACACAAGGAAACTAAGATAGCTCTTCGTAAGAACCCCGTACCTGATGCCTAATTTTAAACGTTTCTATTATGCAAGCAATTTTGAACTTCTTTACTATGCTAATTTATTACACAAACTCGGAAACTTAATTGACTCGCATTTGCATTAAAAATTCAAACAGGAAATAGCCGTTTTCATAACATCATGTTTATAAAATCATGACTTGAAACTCACGAGTAGAATATAAATGAAAATCTTCATTTTTTTATGTTTGGTGGGTGTGATCACTTTGGCTTCAGACCCCTTCGACGTAAGCATGCGTGCTCGCTGCCCAGTCAAAACACCAAGTAGATACAGAAAGCCTACTCAGAAGAACACCTTTTCTATATCTATACTAAAGTTGCTCTTCAGCTTTGTGTTGGTTTGAACGCGCTAATCTCTGGAACTATCAGTCAGATCTGAAAAAATCTTGCATTTGACAGCCCAATTCTTGAGGAAAGCTCTAGTCTACTTAACATCACGCTAGGACTCTTAGGAGCCGAGCAAAGAGAAAAAGTCAGAAACAACGGTGAGCGAAAACGAAGTAATTGCGCGGGCTGGCGATGCGATGCGACGTGGTGGGTCGGGCCCTAAAATTTCACGCAGACGAAGCCGCGGGAAGACGCTAGTAACTCGTATAATAGTACTATATCAATTATTTCTGTAGAGGCCGTCTCAACACCAGCGTGAAAACCGTCAAAAACCATCGTGAAACCTAAGGTGAAGTGAGCTGTCATTCGGATCATGAAACTTTTATTTTCTGTTGACTGTACTTACCTGTCAAAAAGAGTAAACTTACATAATGTGGATAAGACACAGATTAAAACAGAAGACGAACTAGCAGGGGATCGAGGAGAGGGGGGGATGGGGGGTTCAGGGGATCAGACCGGAATAACTCAGTGCTATTCTGTAAAAATGTCACTGCACCTAAGATTTCACGGTGAGAATGTTAGAGAATAGATTAGCAGGTAACTAATCTACCAATTTATTTCTCGTCATCGTCATTATCATCATCATCATTTTTTTAAGTTTTTTCCTATTTTTCGTATTTTCTTTCTTTTTTTTATTAGCCGTTACTGTCCCACTGCTGGGCAAAGGCTTCCTACTCCCCTTCCACCTCTCTCTGTCTAGAGCTGCCAGACATTACCTGAACATTGCAATAGGCCCCATTTATCCAAATTTATCCCCCAAATGGAAATAATATCATCTACCCATCCCGCTGCCGAACGATCGCCTTTCATGCGCAATTCTAATCCTTGTACAGCTTTTAAGAAATTTCACCTTATAGCAGAAGAAATATTGTTATATTGAGTGGAGCTTCTGCATATACACAATTTGTAATGATGTGTAGGGGTGACGACACGAGAATAAAGCAACGAGGCCACGCGGCTGATTTCATCTTTTTATGTTATTCTCTCCTTTCTATAAAGCTAATTTTTATGTGGGAGTAAATAACATTTCTTGTATATTTTCTTGTCGTTGTACCTATCCATACGAATATATATATTAATATGTATATATATAATATTATAAATGCGAAAATGTGTCTGTCTGTCTGTCTATTACCTCTTCACGCTTAAACCGCTGAACCGATTTAGATGAAATTTGGTATAGAGATAGTTTGAGTCCCGGAAAAGGACAGGATAATTTTGATTCCGATATTCACACGGGATCGAAACTTACGCTGGTGAAACCGCGGGGCGCTGCTAGTATTAAATATAGCGTTTACAGCAGTACGTATGTAAACATTACCATTAGATAACTTCAGCCCCTCAAAGGTAAAATATTCACAGGAAACAAAGAAGCAAAGATACTACCTACGTACTTAATTACTGTCAATTTTATATACCTATCTCTGATATTTTGGAAGGGTACAATGATACAATTTTGAAAATGCTCTACCTCAACAGTCATCAAATAATCATAAATAATGGGATTTTAATCAGTCAACAATTTATCATTCAATAATATTCGAGGCACCGTTATCGACATTAGGTATAAACATTCACAGTTCATAATATCAATGAAAATTTCATTAAACGACAACAAATTCCAATTGAATAACTCAGAGTTAATTTAATATAGTTCCAATTATGCACTACGTATTGTAATTAACTAGTGAACTGATTTAGTCACGCATTCAGATGTATAATTTCATTTCATTTTCGCATTTATTGAGCAAATTGGTAGCAAAAGTAGATTTTCAAGTAATCTTTCTGCCTGAACAGAGTTTTCCCAAAGTCCTAACAGATTATCTACTTACCTGAGAAGAAAATAGTTATCCCTCCCAAACTTTAGATAAGTACCGGCCTTGGGTGCGGCCCAGTTGACTCTCTAAATAAGTTTTTCTGGACTCGGAAAAGCTAAATTGGTGTTTCGTACCCGACCGTTGTCGGTGTGTACGTTTTTCGTGTTTGGACAAGAATTTCACTGTTTATGGCCAAGGATAATGTTCTTTGTTACTAGCGGTACGATACAGAGTAGGTCGCTGCCGAATTGAGCAATTTATCGGCCTCTGTCAGGCCAACATCCCGCATGGGGCCCGTTGAGAGCTAGTGTATAGGCGCGACCGCAATTAAAATATGGCCCGCTCACAAAGACCTTCGGACGATAAATACAGCATCCCTGCGGCTTCGGGGTCGTACGTTGTATTTCTCCGTCTGTAACACGAATTACTTTACCTTTTTACTGGCAATAACTTTATTAGGATGACAAAATTCGTTTCGGAGTTTCCTCTTTCATCGTGAAAAGTAATTGGCTGGTATAAAATGGAGTTCTAAGGTTAAAAGCTAGCAACTTTCTACTGAATGCAACGTTGGAACCAATTACTTTATGTGGACAATTCAGAATGTGCTGTCTTGTGTATCGTTGCACGTCGTTCTTACTTCATAACCTATTTATGCCTGTTTTCTCGACCTCTCGAAGGCGTTCGACCTGGTTAGCTATGACATCTTATGGCAAAAATTAACTAACATATCAATGCCTCTCGAACTGATAGAAATTTTCAAGTACTGGTATCTTAACCAGGTCAACGTCGTGCGATGGTCCAAAGCTCTGTCGGAGCCGTACAGGTTGGAGTGCGGGGTGAGGCAGGGAGGGCTGACCTCACCGAAGCTCTTCAACCTTTACGTGAACGCACTGATAGAGGAGCTCAGCAGTACCCGTGTCGGCTGCCATATTGACGGTGCTTGTGTCAATAATATTAGTTACGCGGACGACATGGTGCTGCTGAGCGCCTCGTTGTGTGGTCTGTCTAGGTTGCTGGGCATCTGCGAGCGTTACGCGCTGGATCACGGTTTGCTCTATAACGCTAAGAAGAGTGAATGCATGGTCTTTCGGGCCAGGGGTCGGAGCTGTTCGGATTCTGTTCCACCTATTAGATTGAACGGTGTCAAGTTAAAAAGAGTTCAACAGTTTAAATATCTCGGGCATATCGTGACCTCTGACCTGAGGGACGATGCGGACATCGATAGGGAGCGGAGGGCGTTGTCTGTGAGGGCCAATATGATCGCCCGCAGGTTTGCTCGTTGCTCGGGGGCCGTCAAAATAACTCTTTTCAGAGCGTTTTGTACGTCCCTGTACACAGCCAGCCTTTGGGCGTCATATACCCAGAAGCAGTACAACGCTCTCCGTATTCAATATAACAATGCGTTCAGGGTGTTGTTGGGGCTGCCCCGGCACTGCAGCGCGTCGGGGATGTTCGCCGACGCCCGTGTCGACTGTTTCTACACGACGATGCGAAAACGGTGCACATCTCTGGGGCGCAGGCTCCGGACCACCTCCAACTCGATCCTGAGCGTATTTGCGAACAGGTTTGATTGTCAGTACATTAATCATTGTTATATGATTAATGTAATGACAAACAAACAAATGACTCAAAGGCAGGCGTATTATTAATCATTTTACTTTTTATTTTATTTTATAATTTTAATTTAGTCTTATAATTTGATTTTAATTTATTATATTATTTTACTTTATTAATTATTTTTATATGTTATTATGATTACAATTTAAATTATGAATATGATCTTATGGATTGAAATAAATGATTTTGAATTTGAATTTGAATAACAAAACAAACGTGACTGAGACTGACATTTCAATTTATTGCAGTAGGTCAGTCTGTAAACTGAATTTTGCTGCTGACTTGCAATATATGCTATATAAATGTAAATGACTTGAAGGACACAATGGTCTAGGTATTTATAAATGACTGTATTTTCACAAATATGTAGAACTAGCAGCGCCCCGCGGTTTCACCCGCATAAGTGTCGATCCCGTGGGAATATCGGTATAAAAACTAGCCTATGTCCTTTCTCGGGACTTAAACTATCTCTATACCAAATGTCATCTAAATCGGTTCAGCAGTTTAAGCGTGAAGAGGTAATAGACAGACAGACAGACACACTTTCGCATTTATTTATTATTTTACTAGCAGCGCCCCGCGGTTTCAGCCGCAATAAGTGTCGATCCCTTGGTAATGTCGGAATAAAAACTATCCTATGTCCTTTTCCGGGACTCAAACTATCTCTATACCAAATTTCATCTAAATCGGTTCAACGGTTTAAGCGTGAAGAGGTAACAGACAGACAGACAGACACACTTTTATTAGCCATTAATATCCCACTGCTGGACAAAGACCTGATACTCTCTTTCCAAAATAAGTAGAATAAGGAAAGAAAATCATTACGCGAAAAAATATTGAAACTAAGAATCGTTTAGTAAAAGTTTCGATGGCGATTCCGGGAATTAAAGAAAAATAAAATTACCTACCATTCGACGTTACGTGGTTCGCAATTGGATCGTTCGGAGCCCCATACTGGGTCGGATCGCTACGGGCTTACAAACTACTGTTGAGTACGCCACTCTTAGCGTTTATACTGCATATTATTGTTACCCATTGCTTCAGAGAGTTCCTTAGGGAGTCCATCGTATAAGCAATAAAACCAACCGACCTTAGTCCACGGAAAGTGAATATTACACATTGAAAATGATTACTACGTAACAAATAAAATTATACATGCATATTATATCCTTTTATCAACTAGACCTTTTATTTTCCAATGCCTAAATTAAGTTATAACCCTGTATATTACTATAAATAATAATATAATACTGTATTCTTAGACATTAAACCGAGTGACGGGTTTGAACGAATCTAATTGAAAATGGTCCATTAGCATTTAGTTGGCTATATAACCCAACTAGCTTCCGCCCGTGGCTTCGCCCGCGAGGTATGTTGATAAAAACTATCCAATGTCCTTCCCCAGGATGCAATCTATCTCTCTGCCAAATTTTATCGAAATCCGTTCAGTGGTTTAGGCGTGAATAGGTAACAGACAGACAGATAGACAGACAGAGTTACTTTCAAATTTATAATATTAGTATGGTTATTGAGTATCCAATAAGATTAGCCTTTGTACCAAAATACATTTTTCGAGAAACATTGGATTCACGATTTGTAGATAATATGTAGGTATCTCATTCCTAATTTATATTTTGTTTCTGGGCTTCTTTGATTCTGATATTGATATCTCATTTAGGATAACCTACACAAAAGTATTGATTTTGGTAATAATAATAATGATGTGTAAGTATCTGGACTTGGCTCGCGTGGTTGTCGACATGTGGGATGTAGACTCAGCGATCATTGTGCCGATAGTCGTTGCAGCCAATGGATTAATAGCCAAGAGCCGACCAACAACTGAGGAGGCTCTCGTTGGGCAGCTAGATCAAGGACTTGATTTAGAAAGCGGTACTTCTGGACGCGGCCCGTATTGTCAGGAGGTTCCTCTCTCTGGAGCCCTGACCGCCGGTACTATTTTTCGATACTATTTTTTTATAATTTAATATTTAAAAATATAAGGTATATGTAAACAATGAAATAAAGGATAATAATGATGTTATTTGTAGGTAGGAATGTAAACCAGTATTTAGTATGATAAAAATCTTTAAATATTTTTTTCAACTGAATGATGTTATTTGTAGGTAGGAATGTAAACCAGTATTTAATATGATAAAAATCTATAAATATTTTTTTAAACTGAATGATGTTATTCATAGGTAGGAATGTAAACCAGTATTTAGTATGATAAAAATCTATAAATATTTTTTAAACTGGCGTTGTACTTTTCATGATACTTTTATGTTATATCTAAATCAGCTTTGTTTTCTTTTCCAGGTATGTGGATTCAGACTCTTTGCATCAAAAATGAACATTCTACGTAAGTAAATAAACCTTCTCCTGATACCGATTTTATGCAATCATCTTGCTGTAAAAAACCGGGCAAGAGCGAGTCGGACTCGCGCACCGAGGGTTCCGTGCCATCATACGTTTTTAAATTTTCATCGGCGAGGCCTATATTCGTTAGAGAATTTTAACACTGCTCACTGCTGTGTAGAATATTGCAGTTTTATGTCAGCCCCATCTCTTGACCGATAGTGGAACTAGTGTAACTTTTGTTGATGATTTCTGAAAAAGTGTGCTATTTAGAGACATCATTTTATTTTTCCTGTAATCTTTCCATAAACTTGTATCACATAGAATTATTTCAGATTTTTTTCTCTGCAAACTTCGGAGATAAGGGGGGAACGGTATTTTTTTTTTAATTTTTCATCAATAGTAGTAAAATGAAGCGGCCTAAAAAATTTTTTTTCAGAATGTGCAAACTGCGCTCTTTCACATACCCTAGTAGCCCCACTTCGAATTTTTCAGACCCCTTTCAGTCCTTGTTGCAAAACATATACACATATTTTTATTTCTTTCATGTTTGCAAAATAGTTGGGCAAACGTCATCTAAAACTATTCCAAATTTCAAATTGATAGCATTAGTAGTACTTGAGATATCCAGCTGTGACAAACAGACAAACAGACTTAGTCTCACCATAAGGGTTCCGTTTTACCATTTTGGTACGGAACCCTAAAAATGAAATCTCTGTTCGCAAATTCCACTTTACTGCCCTAACTCAAACTCAGAAGTGATTGAGGACTTACGAATTGCTTGATAAACAAAACTAACTACTTACATCAATATTGCTATAGAATAGTTCTTTGACGAAACTAGCTGAGTTTCCAACGAAAACTAGACTAACAGTTTGTATTTATTTAAGTCAGCTTACACACGATTTATTTTCAGTAAGCTCTGGCTTTCGGTCGAAGCATTTTGGTTGACAATTTTATCGTTGAATAAAGGCTATTCATATGAGCGCACATTATTGAATCAGCGTTAATCTGAGAGATGAACTGTTCTTTTTCTGTGAGTAACATTTTGTTACCGGATTTATTAAAAACTTTAATCAAGCCTTTGTTGGTGGCTAGTCAAAAATGGCGGATTAAGTAAAGAATATAATTCTTACAAACTCTTAATATTGGTTAAGCTAGACATTAGAATACAGTAGATATTAGTTTCCGAAACATTGATTATGTAACCAGCCCCAAACAATTGAATGTTACCGTCCATTGCCTCACAGCGGCGCCCTCGAAAATTTATCTAAAATAAGGGTTCTTCTTTCGTCGGTTAACCCTTTCATTGTTAAAGAATGTCATTAGGCAGTCTGTGAATATTTAAAAAGCGAAAATTTCACCAAATTGAAAGGGTGGGGGTAGTACCCCCGGTAGTGTTACATCGGTCTATAACGTTCTGATACGCTACGTAAACGTTTTGTTCTGTAATTGGTTTTACGTTTTTATGCATTCCGCCTCGATTTTTATATTGATACAGGTGTAGGTACTCTTATGGTAATATTTTTTTTATTGCGTTTCATACTGTAGATGCCTGTTCCTGCTTCCACTTATGTTCAGAGCACAGAAAAAAATGAAGAGTGTAGCGATCGCCTGCTTAAATATGCATTAACTTTGAAACTAGTTACTGTAATCTCATTCTGCGATGAAGAATGACAGAACTTAAAATTATTCATCTATCTGAGCCAAAACCTAAATCTCCGATGTCTGTTCCGAGAGCTTTCTCCCAGTTTATAATGTGTTAAGTTTAATGAGCGTGAAAGGGTGCAAGTTAATCACCTCCCTGTCCCGCGAAGCCTGCCCGCGGATTAAACAAGCTGACATATTAATTTTGAGTTAACGAGCACACTCCCCTTACAGCGAAACAGAAATATTTTTTAAGCCACATCATGATGCATGTGTTCTGCTTATAAATTGACCTAATAAACGAAGATTCGTATATCTATCTGTTACTAGCTCATTTTTTGCGACTTCTTCTGCCCTATATTCACTACCCCATAGGAATTTCGAAAAGTAGAGCTTTATTAAAAATATCGCGGTGGAATTTTATCTCGCACTAGATTTTTAACTCTCGGTGTTAAGTTGAGAATTGAAAATCCTACTTAGCACGTCCCAGCGATTAAATAAACAACTTCTTGGATTTGCGCGGCTCCTCCCATGTGGCACACTCTGACAGCGTATGCCACGCCGTGTCCTCCCGACAGCTGATGCAGTGATGACACCGAGCGTCCGGCTCCTTATTTATGCGACACAAGTACTTCCCGAAGCAACCATGCCCCGAGAGCACCTGTGTTGCCCGAAACGATAGGGACCCATGCCGCCTTCCGAGCCATTCGTCGAGAACTGGTCGGATCGCCCCAAACGGTAGCGGACCTCGCGGAGCAGCGACTGACGCAGCTGGATCTCTCGCTGCATCGGACCACCGTCCCGCGTCCGCATTTCCCCTCGCCACCGGTACAGTGACGCGAGGGCTCTGTCTGTAGGTCCCATGGCGGAGATCTTGCCAGTGCACAAGCCGCCTCTTAAGAGATCGTGCTATACCCCCTGATAGCACTGATGTCCATCGCCCACTGCGGTTTCCGCAGTATTGCGATGCTGCCAGCCGTCAGGTCAGAGACCCACACCGGGAAAGTGGCCGAAGTCCTACCGGCTGTTGAGCACCAGTCCCAGGAACTTCCTGGTAGACTCGACAGCAATTTGCCCCCCCCCCTCCCCCCACCACGATGTGTGATCCCGGCGTCGTCGGCGCCCGCTGGGGGCCGCAAAAGGCCAGAACCTCCGATTTGTTGAGGGCCACCTCCAGGTCCAACGCCCGTGCTACATGAGCTAACTCCCAATGGTTTGAACTTGGCGTTGATGAGTCAGTCACTAAGTGAGTGAGCGCGTTAGAACTTTTCCATTTATATGTAGGTAGGTACCTATTGATGATAAGAAAACCCCCTGTTTCCTTTCAAAAACGCTGAAGGTATGTTTCGCCATTAACAGTTCATTAATTATATAACCTCAGCGAAACCCCGATTATATTAGAACCGTTATGAACAGTTAGTCTCAATTGTATGGACGATTAAGGGCGTGAAGCTGATAATAGTAAATAGATTGATTAATTTACATGTCGCAATCATTAACTATGATTGTGGGGTAATCCCTTGCAGGCATGATGTTCAAGGACAGCCTGAGAATTTGATTAATGGATATCGAGTTATAAGATCGATTTGCTTTAATTGTAATGGGGTACCTACAAAAGTGCGACCTTGTGAAGGCTGCAGGAACTCGTTGGATGCGAGAAGCACAGAACCGGTCGAATTGGAGGTGCTTGGGGGAGGCCTATGTCCAGCAGCATACGTCTCTCGGCTGATGATGATGACCTACAAAAGTTAGTCTGTTTTTAGGAAACATTGGCAAAAGACTTGAATTAATTAAACAAATGGCCTGCATTTGTTAATACCCGACTGCGGCGAAGCTCAAAAGGAGGGTTATGTATTTGAACTAATTGGTCATTTTATTTTTAACTAAAAAGTCATATGTAAGGATTGTATCTCTTGGAGACTACTTATGCAGTGTTTGCGCAACCCAATAGAGACAAAAGCCGAATTGGGATAAACATACAGATAGGTTAGATTTTGGCTTGACCAAAATTATAATTCAAAAAGAATGGTTGATACAAATTTATTGCAAAAAAAGCACGTAGCTTGAATCTCATAATCGCGTAAATAAATGTGTATCTACTCTCTCCGTTGGGTCGGGCGGGCGGGCGTCGTTTATGTAAATGCACCATGCAACTCTTCCCGACGGCTCTAAGCCATTTACTTCGATAGCATTATTCCTACTTTAACACCATTTAACTTTTATGGGTAAGACGGCTATGCTGATCCCGGAGTGAAAGAGAGGGAATAACTATCGCGACGGTGCCGCGCTGTTTATAGCGAGCTGTAAACGTTATCTAGCGGAAACTAGTTATTTACTACTGGACGGACAATCCTTTGGGAAAATGTGAATGTCAAAATTCTTCCTTCAGACTAAAAAGAGCAAAACAAGTAATGCAGATAATTTACTTTTTGCATGCTCTATTACATTCGTAAACATTTAACCGCATTCATAACCTTTACTGGACTGGGGGACCTTTACTGTGCGTGGTTCTACACGAACTTGCCGTATCGATACGTTAGTAATGTCCTGAACAAAGAATACATACGTCCCATCACTACAAACTGTATGCAAGTGCCGTTCGGGGACTGAAACAATAACGATAAATTGTTCCACCGAATCGCAAGTTACAAAATTTTTTTTCAGTGCGGTTAGTGGAAGTGCTCAGGTGCGGTTCGTCCAAGTGCGGTTCAAATCAGTGCTCTGAGTGGAATACCTCTAAAATAGACAATTTTGAAACACGGAAAAATACACAAAAAAAATATGTGTTCAACTGGACCGCGGGTCCAGAAGCGACCGGTTCCAGCTGACCGAAGACTCATACACGTATATTCTTATTGGATTTTATTTCACGTAATCTCGAATCTAATATTCGGAATATTGCATGCCGGGGAACCCATCTAGCGGTAAGTTAACGTGGTTTTACACATCCGTGGCCCGGTTTCGGTTGCGCAAACCTTGTAAAGGGTTTCTGAATAAATTTCAGCGGGTAACAAAGTTTTGGGATAACATCTTCGAGCGGCGGTCGCTTTATACTTATTATATGAGAACCGCTCCCATTTGTTGATGGAATGCAAGATACGGTGAGAGCTAATAAGTTACTTTGTAGGAATATATGTATTACAACAAGCACTGGTTTGTTGAATGAATATTTATATTACCGGAACATTAGTTCTGTAATTTCCGAGATAAGTATTTGTAGTTTTGTATTTCTTGTAATGAATTGAAAGAAAGAAAGACAAATATGTTATTTAGGACACGCACAGGAAATACAAAAATCAAAAAGAACGTTAAATCTAACAAAATCATGAAAACAATAAAAAATAAAATAAAAACCGCTCACCTAGGACTCGCGCACCTAGGGTTCCGTACTGTAGGTATGTAACTAAAAATTTACGGTTTTCGGATTTTTTCCTTTACTTGTGCTACATGACATTGCTTCTGGTCAAATTTCATGATTCTAGGTCAACGGGAAGTACCCTATAGGTTTTGATTCCCTTCATCATCATCATTTCAGCCAAAAGACGTCCACTGCTGTACATAGGCCTCCCCCAAGCACTTCCACTTCGACCGGTTCTGTGCTTCTCGCATCCAACGGGTTCCTGCGGCCTTCACAAGGTCGTCGGTCCACCTTGTGGGAGGCCTTCCAACGCTACGTCTTCCGGTACGTGGTCGCCACTCCAGAACCTTTCGGCCCCATCGGCCATCTGTTCTGCGAGCAATGTGCCCTGCCCACTGCCACTTAAGTTTGGCAATTCTGCGGGCTATGTCGGTTACCTTGCGAGTGTCAAAATATGCGGCATAAACGGAACATAAACGCCCGTATCTTTTGATTGCGTTGACTTAGAAGCTTGATTTTTTTTACTGCTTCAAGGGATTGCAATACTGAGTATTTGATATTAATTTCATCTTGATAACTTCACGCGTTCCTGAGAAAAAGGGATTTGACAGACGGACACGAAGTGATCTTATAAGGGTTCCGTTTTTACTTTTGAGGTACGGAACCTTAAAAAGAATATTAAATCTTTTAGTTGCTTGGCAGGTCTCTTTCAAAATATATAATCGTATAGCAATTGTATTTACCACAGAATCCGTAGTCAGTACGCACCTACGTTACATTGGGCTAGTGGTCATGTGACCGCAGCATCGAACGTCGCACTAATGGCGACAAAATAGCTAAGTAGATAGATAGATAGATAAACCATTTATTTGGCGCACACAAAAAGACAGCACAACACACAAAAGTACAATATTATTAATAGTAAGTGATGGAGCAACGCTTGTGAATTCTGAAACGGCTCAGGAAACGGTTACAGCTTAATCACTCACTGACTTGGAACTTGCACTTGATTTAGTAACAGCAAGACAATAATAAATCTTTATTTGTTTCATTACGGTACTGCCGCGGTGTATAAACCGCGCCGTAAAAAAACGTGTCCATGTACAAAGCTTCCAGTGATCCATACAACACTGACGACAGTGCCTACACACGGCGAATAAACCGTAGTTTTTCACGGCAAAAAAAACGTGTGTGTATAAAAATATTATTCTTAAAAAATTTATAATATTATGGAGTATAGGCAAAGTAAAAAATACTATGGTATAGGTAGAGATAGGTACTCCATATTATCAAAATTTTAAGAATAATATTCTAACTAGCAATTAAGATAACATTCGCTGCAACACTACTAAACAGTTTCTGATTTGCAATAGGTAGGTATCTATACATTACACTATAAACTAGGTTAACATAATAATGAGATCTATAAGATGTGGACGGATATGATGACATTCCTGACAGACTAACAAAGTAATCAAATTCATCATTTGTACACTTTTAAGGCACTATGAACAATAAAATAAAAAATTGAGCCGTCGGCAGGAGACGCCCGACAGATGTGAAACAGAAACTATTTTGTATAAAAAATATGCATGAAAGGATGGTTTCTGAAAGGAAATAAATATAAAATATAATGAAAAACAAAACATTCATATTTTTTTAAAGATAAAATATTCGTTCTTTAAAAAATACGTATTAATTGAATACCAAAATTAATTTCGTAACTGCGAGTGAGAGCCGAGTTCCGAGCGCGTGGCGAACGTGGCGATGTTTCACATAAAAAAACACAGGTTATGAAAATAAATTGACATTACGTTCCCCGGCCGAGTCAACAACAACGCAATAGAATGTATAGGCTCTCTTTTGACCTTACCTGATGATAAGCAATAAGCAAATGATCGAGGATGGGTGCACGCTTCCCCAGAAGTGACATATTCAATCGTGACTCGAAGTTTACTAAACTGATTAGTTACCACACACACATGCACATGCACATTAATCTGCGTTTAGCAACACACTAATATCTATTAAAATCTTATCCTATCACCACTTTAAATTGTATATAAAGGTTACTTTTCAACAGTGATTTACAAATGCTTTTTGGTTCTAGACAACATTACATTGTAAAATCATCTTTCAGTTACAAAATGAATGTTGGAAGTTGAGTTTTAATGAAACCTCACACAATGTCAATAAAGTATTTTGTTCTTTCATCGTGGTAGGTGTAGGTACAGACGCCAGCAGGTCAACCTACCCGAAACTGTCAGATTTTCCCAATCAACCTTGAACCTTATGCTTTAGCAATAAAGTCAAAAATCTATTAAAGAAATCTGACAGATTGTAGTAACTTGATGTGCTGGTGTAGGTACATCCAGTAGGAATCCACTTAAATATGAATCCCTTGAGCTGGCGCGTTCTGTTCCGTTTCAGTTAAGGTTTTGATTAATAAATCTTTGCAGATACTGTTTCGACGCTTTATGACTTGGTCTGTGTACCTGAATAGGTTTTTTATTGCTTTCACGTGACCTTAATCATTTTATTGTAAAGGTAGAATAGCCTAGAATAATCTTTTTTCATAAATATTATATAGATATAAATGTAGAAAATTTTACAAGGGGTGAGATAATAGGCGAGTAATGGTAGATGTAATTTCTCAGAATAATATTGTTCTCAGTTTAACAGAAAAAACCACATACAGACACATGCGGAAACAGTTTTTACATCAAAGTAACTGAGCAGGTGCTAGGTCTCCCATCCCATCAGATGAGACAGTGGTCTAATTTAATGTTTCTAAGCCATAAAACAATTATTTATAACTAGCTGCGCCCCGCGGTTTCACCCGCGTAAATGTCGATCCTGTGGGAATATCGAGATAAAAAGTATCATATCTGTAATTCTGATGTATAAGCAATATTAATGTAAAGTTTCATCAAAATTGGTTCAGTAGTTTTTGCGTGAAAGAGTAACAAACATCCATCCATCCGTCTATATGTTAATCCACGGTGTCAGTTACCTCAATACAAAATTTTATCAAAATTGGCAGCCGTTTGAGCGTGAAGAAGTAACAAACATATAAACACACCGGACACACACTCACACATACACACACTCACAAACTTTCACCTTTATAATATTAGTGTGATAGTTATTAATTAATATATAATACACAGTTGCCCGTAGAAGAATAGAATATATTTTATTTTTCTTGCCACAAATTACAGCTTAAAGTTAAGAGCGTTTACGCCGAACGACATTTCATACAAACTTTCAAGCCCTTGTTTTCCGAAATGAATGAACCGATTTTAATGAAACTTCATACGCATAAGCAGGATACAAAGGTCTAAAAAGTTAACAGAGAACATTTTCGAAATGTCTTATTTAAAAAAAGATAACTGGAAATCTCTGTTTCTATGAAAAGTTTAAAATCGGTCTAATTTGGCTGTAACACTATTTTTCGGAAATGTTCTCTGCTAACTTTTTAGAACTTTGTATCCCACTTTTGCGTATGAAGTTTCATTAAAATCGGTTCATTCATTTCGGAAAACAAGGGCTTGAAAGTTTGTATGAAATAACGTTCGGCGTAAACGCTCTTAAATTAGTCTACAGATACAATTTTGTACTTAATTTGTGAAAAACTGGTGCCTAAACTAATTTTTTTTACAAAACCTGTAACCCAGGTCACCAGGCCCCTTTGACAATTTATATATTTCAAGTATTGTACTGAAGACGTTTTTTTTGAAATCACAGTAGTATTACTTCATTCATTATTATGTCATTTATAAAAAAAATATTTAGTTTAGTAAATTGATTTCATTTTAAATAGAAATATTGCAAATTAGTTTTTTTTTTATGTAGGAAACATGCAAATGATGAATGAGAGTTTAAGGTGTTTTGCACATACACATGTATGTGGGAGTGAGAGTGTGTATGAGTATGTGGAAGTGGGGTGTGTGTTTGAGATTGCGTGCGTTATTTTGAGTACACTAAATTAGGATATGGTAGTGAAAAGATCTTCAGTTTGGGCGAAATCTAAGGAAAGAAGCCATTCAGTCAATGCTCTTTTATTTAAACATTGTTTTGCTAAGGATATGTGTTGAAAGTAGGTTATTTAATTTGTTGCATAGAAACGGCCCAAGAAATAGAAAGGAATTCCGAGCAAATTTTGTTTTAACTGGCCTAGATCCATGCGCTCATTCTTCTTTTGCGCACATCAATGCTCTTCTGGGAGACAAAAACAGGAATAAGAGATCGTTGTTTTAAAGCAACATGTAGAATAAAAAGCTGACGAATTGAGAGGACATTTGATGAGTTATAAACATCTTTTGTGGGATGACGGAAGGGAAACATTCTCTTCTAATTTCCTTCTAACAACAATATCATGAACAAACCAGAAAATAAACTTTAATATTCCTTTCATCCATGCACATGATACCTACATAAATGTTATAGCTGCAAGACTGGTGAGTTTCAGAAAAGACTTGAAACGATATATTTTTACATTGCATGTAAGTAGGTTAAACTCACGGGTACGTTGATGTCACACGTGTAATCATTGACAAACTCAGGCGTTATAGGGGAAGTAAATAATACATAGGTACCTAAATATACAGCGCCACACGGTACGTCACAGCCACCCATAATCATCATCATTTCAGCCGAAAGACGTCCACTGCTGGACACCTATGTCCAGCAGTGGACCTCCACTTCGACCGGTTCTGTGCTTCTCGCATCCAACGGGTTCGACGACCTTGTCAAGGCCTTCCAACGCTACGTCGCTACGTCGTACCGGAAGACGTAGCACCCATAATAAATAAGCGTATACATAATATATTATGTTCCGTTACGATTAGTTTAGAGGACACCAAAATAATTGAAACCGTTTTCATCCAAACATTGGCATGATATTTCAAAGTTACGACAAGATGTCAACACGAGAAGGAATTTGATGGTAAAACAATAAACTGAGGAGAGGGAGAGGTATAATGGCGTCACTTCGACAAACTTTTGGTTTTCTAGTTTTTGTCTACATAAAAGGACATGTAAAATAACGGCTTTAGTCTTAATTAAAGCAAAAGAAATATAAAAGGAAACGGAGGTGGTTTTTAAAAATAATTCAGGTATTAAGAACAACTATACAACATTATTGGGTACCCCTATGTAGGTCATGGCATTTCTAGAATCGTCAATCAAACAGTTTTATGGTCGAAACATTTCTTGTTCTTTTGAAAATTCTGACCATGTGAAATAGTATTTTTTAAAGAAAACTTACAATACCGTTCCTTAAAAATAGCCCCAAAAATAAGTAACAAAACAGAAGCATCTCTATAGAGGATTCTTACGTACGAGCCAGTTCAATCATGTATGCCGTTGTTGATGTAGGTGTGAAAGAAAAGCGCTGTAACTGGGAGCTCGGAAAGTACCTACAAATCCTACATTGGCACTGCCGAGCGCAGCCTTCAATAAAAGGTGAAGACGTGAATAATGAAAACAGAATGATAACATCTCTGAAATACTCTTCTCTCTAAAATAGCATTCTTTTGTTTTAAACAGAACACACAACGAATACTAACAGAGGGGCAATTCTCGTGATTTTAAGAACGTTCACAGACTGATAACAGTCTCAATCTGTCAAAAAATCCTGTAATTTCCCTACATTGTTGACAAGTTTTTGACATTTGTTTGTCGCCGAGATGAGACTGCGACTAGATTTTGAACGTTTTAAATTACGAGAATTGGCCTTCAGAACACAGAACTAATGTCCCATGTAAAATGAAATGTAGTTGATGTTCCTAATTTTCAAAAAATCTCTAATTCGCCCCCACACCACCACAGTATAATAAAACTCGAAAACGCTTTATCACTTCATAATAAACCCCGAGTACTAAATCAAATTAAAATCAGGAATCGAATAAAATGCTGACTGCGCGTTCGGGACGCCAATATCGAGAGTAATAATATTTTATTGAATTTTAAAGAAGTTCCAAACATTGAGACGGGTCTGAACTGATGGAAGAATAAAATGGTTGTCAATTTTTTATCTCTAATGTAGACCTGACTTGAGGTGATAATGTTATTCTTATAACTTAACAGAGAATAGAAAAATTATTAGACCAATATCCATTGCAGTTCTGTTAAACAACATCCGTGTACCTATCTAGAAGAACTCTTCTAGCCAGTTAATCACCTTACGTACCAACACCGTACGTAATAAGTTTAGCGGGACATGAGATATTATTCTCCATTCTCTACCATAAAACTTTGGAAAGTGCCAACTCTCCTCGCCGTGTTTCACGGTATCTGAGCGCATTATCAGTACTCACTCGCTGAATAAAATTTTATGCATAAACTAGACGCGGTGCGGGCTTCAAGCTCTGTACATATTTTATGAACGCTTCGTTTACACAGAATATTTGATGGAAACACTGTTTTATGCTGTGAATCCGAAATAAGGCCAGATAAACATACATATTAAATCATAACAGATAGTTTTGTTTAGCCCGCACTACTCGTATTGTAAGCTAACAACAACACAAGTAATGTCTCCTAAGCTTAAGAGCTAGAAAGTCTAAGGACTTGAATGCAATTCCGGACACTTTCAACGTAAGTTTAGTAAAGTAACACTCGGGTGCTTAGAAGAATATATGGTAGTACTTAAGTAGAGCTGTACATTTATACCGCCCAGCTCGTTCATTGAGACAAATTGCCACAAAGCCGGTGCCATCTACTTCGCCACATCGTCCTTTGTTTAGATGGGACCTTAATTAACGAAAACTCTTTGAAGAGTGCTACAAAAACTTTACCTCAGTGGCCGCCTACTCCGTCTGGGCCCTTTAATTAAAGAGAAGCACTCGCAAGCCAAGCTGATTGGCATCGCGATGTAAAATCGATAACGGAGACGATTATGAATGAAAATTGAAAATTATACTTAAAATCCGTAAAATGAGGACCAAGCTCGGAATGCACAAAATTATATCTAATTGGTTAACGTTCCGCAGAGATATTTTTGGAACTTTCATCTAAATATAAGATGAATATTTAATCGAAAGTAAATTGTTTCTTTATGCGATTACTCTCGACATTTCGGGACATCTTTAATTAAATCGGGGCCTACGATGTTACCTTGTGGAATACGGTTTATTTATAGGTCAAACGGTGTAGATGTGTTGTTGCTTGGATTATTATTATTGCTCATGAAGGCAGATGATGTTCTTAGAGGCTTCGCTCACGTGTCACAAACGTAATTCAATAGTAGTTATGTTTACACAAACGGATCGATAGGCGCACACCATTGAAGGCTATAGCTGATGTGAGATTGTTTGTTATTGGATATTCTGAATACGCTCTCAGTGCTTAGACAAAGCAAGTTTATATGAACATTGAACATTATATATACCTAACGTTGCAGTCAAAATTTATGAAATTCATAATGAGGTTAGATAGAAATCTTGTGTTTACTTTTGTGCTCTGAACAAAGACAACATAACATAAACTACATTAAGCATACCGTATATAATTATGACACCTACAGAATATTAAAATGTTTAGCTTTATTTAGTTTAGTCATAATTTACCTATGAGTTATAACTAATCAAATTTTAAGCTGCTTAAATATGAAAAAAAACAAGAACTTCGCTATAATATTTGCAAGGTGAAGCAATTTGACGCATCAAGGCGCGACGCCACGGTAATGTTATCTATTACCGTGGCGACGCCAACGCTGCGCGTTCACCGCAAAAGTTTACTTTCGAGTATCTCTCGCGTATTATACTCGTTGTATTACACAAAGAAAATTACAGCCCGCGGCCCTCGTTGCTTCTAACGCTTGTATTATGTTTACTTTCCTACTTCAAACTTGATGAACAGCTAGAATTTCCTGCAAATTTAAATATTTGACGTTAACTTCAAAACTGCCGAACTTGACGGATATTTTTCTATTCCTGTATTAATCAACTTATTACGCAATTTAAACAAGACTTTGTTAATTCAATAGCAGCTTCGTTTATTGTAATTAGAGGAAATACTCATTCATTTATAAAACATAAAAATAGGGACTGATTTCATCGGCAAGACGAGCCACTGTTTATTTAATGCTCCAATAAAACTCCCGATGGCTGTCATAAAAACAACTTTATTAATTTTTCACAATACTGTTGATTGTTGTACCTACAGTTACGAAAAATGTACATACAAATGTTCTACTTTAATAATGTTAATGAGTACAGTTACGAGCACTAATATGTCAACACTTGGCAACTTTCAATTGCGATTTTTTCGTGAAATAACGAATGCAACGTTGAAATACGACACTTTACACAAACCTATCTATGGGTTCGAAAATACTTTGTTCGCAATAACATAAAATTTCATTCAAAACTAAAGGAGAAAATCGTCTTTGATTAAAGCCAAGTGTATACATACTTATGCTCGTGACTGTACACTCTTGTGCAACCGGTTAAATATTCTAGTATATACCTCTGTTGTTAATTGCTATTGATAATTTCGGATTTAAAAACAAACATTCATAGCTTCATCACATTGTCCACTAACAGAATAAAACCCGTCTCCAAAAGTTAGTCAAACCGCACTCATAGAGCAGCCACTACCGATACGCCTCAGATTAAATCTGAACATCGCATGAATAAAGATCTCATTGTACATGTTTGTTCGCCGCGGTCTGACAGAATCGTTATCACGGAGCCGACAGGGCCTGTAACAGACATAATTCTCGAGGCAACACGGCAGACCGATGACGTCACGCCATAGATGATATTCCAATTTGCCGCGACGTATTTGACGCCCCATAGAGACAGTTGCTATCTCACTTGCCAAAACAATTTTGCGGTACGCTGTTCGGTGCAAAATGTTGGTGAGTGACATTTGGTGGTTCGACGTGAAATCGTACTTAGTAGCTGCACAATAACGGTAATCTTATGGCGCTTAAACTTTTGTCATAATTCGGTCTTGTAAGTCTTAAAAAAAAATCTATCTTAATCGATATCCGTGATCTTAATCATCCCAGTGTACAGTGTCAGTATAGTAGGTACTCTACCTGTAAAATGTCATATTTGCAACTGTTGCGATTTGTGACTAACCTTACAACAATCATTCATAATTATATAAGTTGATACAAAATTTAGCTGAAGAACAAATTAAATAAATTTTTCGTGTACGTGTCGTTCTTCTGAATCTATATAAATAAAACAAAGTCGGGTTAGTTACACCATTTATAACTCAAGGATTTGTTTGAAGAAATATTTGTCTTCGCCCCGAATAGCGGAATAACTATTAAATAAAACATGGGAAAGTTAAGGAAACAAATAATAATAAAGATTATTAATTTTCTCAAACATTCCTTCTTATTGATACTGAGGCAGCACGAAGTTCACCGGGTCAGCTAGTTAATGATGATAGAACCTACGTATCTACAGTAAATTAATAATCGACTACCATAAACAAACATTTCGTAACACTTCGCCGAACAACAGAGATACACTATACACACTCACACACACCCCCACACTACACTATATTTTCCCGGATCCCATTTGCAGCCTGCAGTAGTGATTGTACAGTCGCGTACACGAAAATGTATCCACATTCTAGAATTTTAACTCCACTCGAGTGTGAGACAAAAATTTGCATTTGTAGAACGTGTCGCTTAATACCAAAAACACAAGAATAAAACACCTTGTTAAACCGTGCTTCAAATAACACTTTTCATGGAGAAAAACGTTTTAAAGCCTCTTTAGTGTACACATCTGTTTAGTTTAAACACAATTCTGCACAATGACATAGAATGTTCAGAAAATAAATGTGTCTAGTTCTTTGAAAGTAGGTAAAATAACCTAACCGTTGGCACTTAACTGTTAACACCTAATGTGCGCTTTTATAATTTCTAATGTGACGATATTATCGTGCCCGTCCGCGACAGTGAAGTGTAATGTATTTTGGACGGAAATTTAAAAGCGTCTTCATATATGTATTTCGATGCAGTTTACTTCCCTGTGTTAACGTGCTGGCGATAATAGGATAAAAGGTCCTCGACAACATCGTCACGTTTTTAATTATGAAATTGCCCATGGGCAAAAAACAGTTTTATAGTTCCACGGACACTATAGAAAAATGCATGAACGTGAAAAAAATGGGTGAATACCTTTTATAGCACGGCAGTGTAGTCTCACGTGTGTCCACAAATCTCCCCGTGACACTAATGTGTGTAATATCTCCCCCTATGTTGTAGCGTGGACTCGCACGATTATCGTGTACTCGGTGTACTCCCGTCTAAAAGGAATGCCGCTATATGAATTTTATGTAGGCTTTAGTTACGAGTATCTCTTGGACAACGTGTTTTTTCTAAAGATTTTCACAATATTATTTTTTGCGGTGAACTTGTAGCTAAGGGCTACATCTTGGACCTCTTCAGGAATATAATGAAATGAAGTCTTGGTTATGTCACTGGGTTTTGTCAAAATCCTTATAATAACTTTAACGCCATTAATTTAAAAACCACGACGCTTTTCAATTGATGGGTGTTTATCTAGCAATCACCTTACGCAGAAATAGATAATCCACTAATAAAATAGAATAGAATACTCTTTTTAGGCCTGTGTCGCAGCAGCAGTGGGAACATTATAGGCTGATTATGATAACTCTTTATTATATACACCATAAATATTATACATACAAATGTAGAAATTTTACAAAGGGTGACACAATGGTGACACTAATATTACAGTAACAATAAAAAAATTGCTCGCAGAACATGGCCGATGGAGCCGAAAGGTTCTGGAGCTGGGCCGCGTACCAGAAGATAATATTATAAATTCGAAAGTAACTGTCTGCCTGTCTGTCTGTATGTTAGCTATTCACACCTAAACTACTAAACGGATTTCGATAAAGTTTTGGAGAGAGGTAGATTGCATCCCGGGGAAGGAGATAGGATAGTTTTTATCGTCATACCTCGCGGACGAAGCCGCGGGCGGAAGCTAGTAATTATTTAAACAAATAATTTCCTTGATTTTATATTCAACAGTTTACACTAGTGAAACAACGTGTCTGTCTAGATTAGTTTTATCTCTTTATTAAAATTGACACTTTAATAATAGGTAATTAGTTCAAACACTACAAGAAAAACAATTAAAACACTCCCTATCTGAGCAGTGGAATCACAAATACGGAATGATCCAAAAAGCAATAGCCTGTAAGCAATCAAAACATAATACTTAGTAGATTGTTTGCCAAGGGAGCAAACAACTATTTGGAAGGCGAGAGCGTTTGTTTGAATCCATAGCGGAGCGAAGGATTCTTGAGTGGAATCCCGAGCGCAGCGAGGGGTGCTATAGTAGAATCCTGAGCGCAGCGAGGGATTCAAAGTACGTCACTCGAGCTTAAAATAGTGTTGCTCCCGAGGTGGACACTACTTTTTTTTATCACCCTCTATGAAAAATAAGTAAGTGCAACTTATGATTATGAATAGTACCTATATTTATATACAATTACTTGAGGAAGACATACCTATTCATTTTTTATAAAACTAAGTAAAATCCTAATTTGAGTGAAGAACGAACGAAGGCCGAATGCTGTTTGGGCGTTTTCTAACTTTCCACAAACTTTTAATTATTTCGCGCGCTTTTTACTCAGTATGTTACTTGTTCATACAATGTTCGTGATTAATATCTTTGGTGATTGAAACTTTTACTAATAAGATCCACATTCCAAATTCAAATCACTTTTATTTCCTAGGAATTAAAGAGCTATTTTAGTCAGTCTCTGTTTACGAAGAATACACTAGCTCTTTTTGAATAGATGTGATAAAAAACAACTTCAAAAGAAAATTCTGCAAGCTGAAAATAAAATGTAATTATAACATGGAAACCCTTGAACTAAAAAAGCTATTTCTGGTAATCGAAACGAAATGAAAATATTATTACATAAATACAACTCGACAACTGTTTTAATTTATTTTCATGAAGGTTGTATAAAAGCGAAAATAATACAAAAAGCACCCTATATTTGTACTTTCAGCTCAAACCACGAGTTTATTTTCACATTAGGTCGGGGAAAAGTTTTTTGTATTTTATAGGTACAAGTATAAAGTTGTAGTAAAATCTCTTTGGCTGTACTGTTTGTATCTGGCTGGTTTTGAACTTTTGATAACATTAAATAGATGACATTTTAGAAAATGAAAAGAAAAACGAATTCCCGCCACTTTTCAATTTTTTTTCTTTCCGCGAAAAAAATATGTGATGTTTATGGACTTAACGCAGTGTCCATACATATGTCCGTAAGAGTAGCACAACGTGCGGAGAAGATCATGGTCAAAGGGTAGTCAAGCTCCACAAACTATAGTGAATAAGGTGATGCTGAATGTATGGTGGGATTGGAAGGGCATCGTTCAGTATGAGCTTTTACCGCCGGGCAAAACCATCGATTCGGTTCTCTACTGCCAACAGCTGATAAGACTCAAGCAAGAAATTGAGAAAAAAGGACCGGAATTGATCAATAGAAAGGGTGTGGTCTTTTATCATGATAACGCCAGACCACTCAGCAAAAATTGTGAGAGCTTGGTTGCGAAGGGGAAGTGTTAATGCATCCACCATATAGTCCTGACCTTGCATCCTTAGATTTCCACCTGTTTCGGTATCTTCAGAATTCTTAAGGTAGTGTTAGGTTAACATCAAGAAAGGACTGTCAAAACTACTTGTCGCAGTTTTTTGATCAGAAGTCCCAAAATTTCTATAGCAATGGGATTATGTCTACCTACAAAATGGCAACAAGTTATCAAATCAAGATCATCATCATCTGCCTAGCCTTTTCCCAACTATGTTGGGGTCGGCTTCCAGTCTAACCGGATGCAGCTGCATACCAGTATTTTATATGGAGCGACTGCCTATCTGACCTCTACAGCCCAGTTACTGGGTAATACGATACCCCTTGGTAAGACTGGTTATCAGACTTTCGGGCTTCTGACTACCCGTAACGACTGTCAAAGATCCACGAATGACAGCCGGGACCAACGGCTTAACGTGCTTTCCGAGACACGGAGGGGTCACGGTATGTAAAGACGGTCACCCATCCACAGCCCAACCGTGGCAAGCGTAGCTTAACCTGATCGATCGACCTGTGCGGCTGGTATTATTTAGCCAGGGGCCTCTCTAAGTTATCAAATCAAGATATCAAATGTAAACTATGAAAAAAATGTCATGAATTTGTATAAAAATACGAAAAAACTTTTACCCCGACCTATTATAACGTTCTAATTAGGATTTCGTCCCATTCCCGCGTGGCACTAAAATGTTGGATTTAATCTATGCTCTAGTTATCTGCCTTTTACGAACACCAATCTCGCTATGTAGGTACATCCAGGGATCGTGCGTTGAATTTAAATCAGAAAAGTTTTTACTAGCGCAAAATGTTATTCATCCACTACGCAAGTGTTACCTAGGGATGAATCGGCGGGTTAACTTTTAATATTATCTGTGTATCCACGCCCAGCCTGTATTGATTCGTTTACAATGCGCCATGTGTACGAGTATGCATATTTCAAATAACATTTTCCGGATACCCGACCACGCGAGTAAATATCATATTTTAATTCGAGTTTCAGGAACGGTTTAATTATGCATCGAAACAACAACGTTACTTTTTGTGCAGAATAGCTGAGTTTGAAACTCAGCTGTTTGTTAGAATATTTATTACGTTGCGGACGTAATTAATTCTTTATACGTTAATTCATTCTCTTTTCGAATGTTATCACATCTAGCCAGAGACATTTTTTTTTTTTCCTTTTGTTCCTTGTGGAACAGGCTAGGGTCAGGGACCATGCTGCCTAGTCATCAGTTAGTTGGTATTTTTTGGTAAATTCAGTTAAATTCATCAGTTTATTTTTAAATATCTAAGGTAAATCCAGTTAAATTCCCAGAGACAACCTCATTGCATGTCTGTTTTGTTCAGACCAAAGAGTATTTTTTGTTGGACGGTGTTCCATATTTTTCGCGAAAACAAATAAGTATAAGAACTCTCTCACTCATTTTCTTTTACAATATCCAACAACGAGCGTTGTTATTTATTTCCACAAAGCAACGTACCGATTCCTATCTAACTCGATACAAAAAGTAATTTCCCATCGATTCGCACTCAGATAGAAGATAAAATAAATAATTCAATACACAAGATACTTATGTACCAAGCAAAACAGTTTTTTTGCGGATCTTAAATTAGCTTAAGTGGTTTTTTTAGAGTCTCAGCCGGATTACGGCGGCGGGGCAAATGGAAAAGTAGATTAGTTTCGGCTTCATAAAAGTACCCATTTCCCCAAATGTACCTGTGTTTGTTTATTATAAATAATTATATGAAGTTTAGAAAGTCAAGGTGTGAAGTTGACGGTTTATTTGTATTAAGTAATCTAATGGCAGTATTATAACAGTTATGGAGCCAAGCCAATACAAACAAATACTTACTTGAATTATATCAATGAATAGCTACGCATAGTGTCATTGTCATAAAATACGTGCGTAATAATTATATAAAACACAAGAACAATTTTCTTTTAATTCTAAAACATGGTACCCCCATTTTGATTTATTATTAGATTATATAGATATTCCAATAAGTATTGTTTGATTTTGAACTTCCTTGTGTGTAATCAATCTATACTAATAATAAAGCTGAAGAGTTTGTTTGTTTATTTGAACACGCTAATCTCTGGAACTACTACCTACTACGGATTTGAATAATTTCTTTTTGTATTTGAAAGCCCAATTTTTGAGGGAGGTTAAATACCTTTTAGTATGACGCTAGGACCGAGCCGAGCAAAAAGAAAAAAGTCAGTAAACACAATAAGCGAAAACGAAGTAATAGCGCGGGCAGGCGATGCGATGCGACAGGTTGGGTCGGGAGTACAAGAAATTTCACACGGACGAAGTCGCGGGCAGAAGCTATGTAGTATCATATAAAAAAAACGATTTCACGTGACTGTACTGATGTGAATGGTCAACATTAGGTAACGGGAGATTAATTCGGCCAACTCAACCATGAAGTGTAAGTGGACAAACAAATTGGGCGTAAAGGTGAGCGACTTAACCTGTCAGTGTGAAGTTAATTATATTGAGAGTCACGTGGTCGGCACGCGGGGGTTACGTGGTTACGTCGATAATCTGCTTAGCGGCCGTGAAAATCATCGGTTTGCTGAAGAAATAATAATCATTGACTGTCAGGAAATAATTATGACTTGTAGATATTAGTTTATGGATTAACTAGCAGCGCCCCGCGGTTTCACCCGCATAAGTGTCGAACCCATGGGATTATCGGAATAAAAAGTATCATATCTGTTATTCTGATGTATAAGCAATATTAATGTAAAGTTTCATCAAAATCGGTTCAGTAGTTTTTGCGTGAAAGAGTAAAAAACATCCATCCATCCGTCGTCACAAAGTTTCGCGTTTATAATATCAGTTGGAAGTATGATATTAGGAAGTAGGATTGCGATATGTAGCTCCACCTGTGAGTTCAGGCTTGAACTAGGGCTGTTCATCATTGATCACCAAAGAAAGCTATTTATCCATTGCAAGTTTCTAATGTTTGCTGGAATGCCACATTGTTGCGCTACTTCTGTTAGTTTATTTACATTGTTGACTAGCTGCTGCCCGCGACTTCTTTCGCAGGTCATTAATACCTTTTGTTTCTCTTTCTTTTTTCTAAGCTACTCCTTATAACATCAGCTATCTGCTAGTGAAAGTCTAGTCAAAATCAGTTCAGCCGTTTCGGAGAATAGCCCGAACAAACAGAATAATAAGTATTAATAAGAATAATCATATTTCTAATTATTATAAAATGAACAATCACCATTTGTTGATCGTCAGAAGACTTTTCACTACACAGAAAGTTGACAGCTGAACAGTCCATTGACAGTTATTTTACCTTCGACAGCAGCAACCTTATAGTAACAAGAATAAAGATCACAATGGTGGTTTGATAGACTTGTCAGTGGCAGCAACCCTAATAGAATGAGAACAAAGATCATTGTGATTTCGACAGTAATGCAAAATCAGAGGTAAAATAACTGTGAACGGACTGAAGCTTCGCGAATCTTTCAGTGTGACGTTGTCATTATATGCTCATACATCAAAGTCACTTTCCACCAGGCACGCCCACTCGACTCCCGATTCTGCTTTCCGCATAGCGCAGCATTTAAACCGTAGACAGAGTAATGTATAGACTCATGGTATCCGTGTCACCGAAAGGGACAAAAAATTCCGGCAATCTTCATCATACTATCATTTTTACAGCTTATTATATTGCACCTTACCATTTTCACAGTTGCACAAATGTACTATTATTGAATTATGCACGAAAAATATCTTATTTTCCGTTTAATCGCGGAGTAGTTTTTATTATTTCATTCATAAACGTCAAACTTGTTGTGCACATTGATGTGCTTAGCCGACACGCTGTAAGGGACAGAAATATTCTTATTCTGTCTGTTTTCTTTGCTAGTGACATTAATATATTTCTCTTTTTCTTGTGCGAATGAAAACGAAGATATGCAGCAGTCTATAGTTTACTCTGTCTGCGATTTAAACGCACCAAAGGAGAATGACCAAAAGTCGTACCAAAAAGTGTCTATACATCAAGATCAAAATATTGTAGTCATTATTTTCATGATTTTTTACGACTTCACGCGTCGGGGATTTAATTTTTGAACAGGGAATTTAATTTAAAGTAAAAAAGTGTTGATATTGTTTTATTCCTCTTACATGACGTTCCGTTTCAAATGATATGACCTTGAATTTTTAAAGTGCTTTGATGTCTTTCAAAAAACACGTAAAAAATTATACTTTGTCGATTCTACATTAATTAAAAATAACTATAATAGAATAGGCTGTTTTTTAGAGTAATAATGGCCGTTCGTGTCAAACAAAATAGACCTAAGTACCTAATACCTAGTTTTTAACTTGTTTAGATTTTTTTGAAAATCTCCGAAACCCGGGTTTTGTTTACAAAAAGAACTTTTGTAAGAGTTAATATGATAAGTGTAATCTATAAAAAACAAAGTTTGACTTTGATGCAGCATGGTACGGGATTCCATACATCCATGAGCATTGTCCTTTCACAGTTGATCTTTCACTCAGTTGATACAATCTTTTATTCCCTTTAATAATTCCTTCTGAAACAGTTAGGGTTGCTTATCTTAATTCGAATTTTAAAACAAGTGCAATATGTCTACGTTTCTACCGCTTGGAGTTCTGCTTGTCCCATAACGCCGCGCCGTAAAGTTTAACTATTAACCTGTAGGATCTGTAGGCTCACAATCTGATTCGTTGTGTTAATTAAACGGTGGGGACATTTAATTAAGATAGCAGTACCCCAGAAGGCCACATTGCATATTTCCTCTAAATCCTTAAAAATAATTACACAGGGACTTAGTACCTATGGGATTATTTAACATTTTGTACCTAAATGTTTTGCAAACGGACACAGTCCGTTGTATAGTAGATATACTTCTCTCAACATCTTACTTATTTTAGATTTAGTCCCACATTTTTTCAGTAATGGAATGAAATAGACTTCAAGAGGTGGTTTAACAGGTTTTAAGAAAAAAGGAGTAAGTTCTCAAAACCTTGTTTTCGTTGGTTAAAAATGTACATTTAATATAAAAATGTAACTAAAAAAATCATGTGACAAAACAGAAATCTTGTATCGATTCAATCTTCAGCAGTCTTCTGATCGAAAGATGTTTACAGACGATCTTTTAATAATTTTCCTCAATCAACGGTTACGTAATGTGACATAATTTCTATAATTCGCCACAGATAATGTAATCTGTATCCGTTATTGACGTACTTCTCGAGGAAATCATAAAAGTCAATAACTTCCCTAATTCTGAATACTTTATTATTCTGTTATTCGGTTTTGTCTTCATTGATTTGGTTTGCTTATTTTTGGTGATGTATTTTTTTTTTTACCAGAGAGAATTAATAATTTTTTTGATAAATATAATATTCAGAAAAATACTGTAATTATATAATCTTCAATTAAGATTGACAATGATTGTTTAATTGTATTGTATTGTATATCGGTAACGGTGAAAGTAAACATTGTGAGGAAACCGGCATGTCTTAGAACCGAAGATTCGAAGATATTTGCAGCACTGGGCCCGCGTGGTAGATTATAGCCCACTCCCTCTCGAAGAGAGGAGGCCTGTGTCACAGGAATGGGAACATTAAAGGTAGATTATGCTATAGAAAATGATACTCTAGACACCAATTCAACTATTGTGTGTAAAGCTGTCGAAATAGAAGAAACACCCTACTTTTATATAGATACAGAAACATTCATTAAAAAGCCACAATAAAAACTAGTAGCTGCCAGCAAAAAATCTAAAATAATATCATATTTTTATATCACAGTCTCGGGAGTCGGCCATCGTTCTAACTTAGTTTGAGTTAGTGGAGTGACGATGAAAAGTAAACCAATTTTAATCCTATTTCCTTTTTATGGCCGACCAAACTGCGAAATGGGTCACTGCAAATCACATTTGTACTTTTGTTTACCCCATTCTAGCTCCGCGGACAATATTGTTTGAAAAACTATACCTACATACGTAATGTTAATTTTGTTATTATTGAAATGACATTGGTTATTTGTTGGTTTAAATAATGTTACATGTACAAAATATATACCAAAATACAAATAACTGAAAACTTACTGTTTCAATTAAATTTAAATTCTGTCTTGCAAAACAATGGCGATTTGTTTTCTTTGTTGCCAGATTTCTCATCACCTGCCTGCCACTAAATATGTAACAGCTAATAACACTAAAGAATATAAAATAATTTCTCCACCGCGGAATCTTCTGAGCGCCAACGTCTACTATAAATCAACTCGGTAATGATCCTAGGTGTTTCCCAAGCAATAAGATTTAACAGTCTGGAAACTCGCTACAAAAGAGAAAATACCAAAGAAAACCAGCCAAAATCGCCTTAATATCAGTATTATTTAAAAAAATAAAACAGATTACGAAACACCGTCGGTATCCGATTGTAAACTGCAAACATTAATGTTTTCAGTTTACAATCGATAATTTATTATTCGTATTCCTCTCGTTTATTTCTCTTTTATTCTTTCTTTGTCTTTACCGTTGATCTGGAACAAAACATCTATTAAAAATTTAGGAATAGCAGCTCCCCCGTGCCTAAGTAAACGACGCCAGCCATTGTGGGACCGCGCAGTTTCAATGGCGGCCTTAACTCCACCGGAACCGTATTTTTTATCGCCTTCATTCCATTCTGATAAATGACTCGATGTTGTCTGTTTATGTGAGCAATTTATTCGTAGATGTAATTGTATGTACGCTTTATTTGATATGGAAGGATTGATTTGTGTTACTATACTTTTTTTGATGGAGGCAAACAGTTTATTTTATGTTAAACAGCAATAATTGACGTTTCAATAAAGCTTGTTAGAGCAAAATCCAGTCGCCTCTCAGAATTTTGAATCAAAAAACATCTGGTGTCCCAATGTTTTTCTTTCATTATCAATTCAGCGAGGAACTCGAAATTTTAATCAAAAATTAAATCGGCTTCCTTTTGGCTATCAAAAATTCCGATCATAGCCTCAGGAAAATCTTAATTTTTAATCCCCAGATTTGTTTTTCAATCTAAGTACGTGCGTACTTCCTAAATATATAGCTTAGTGCCCCAATAACGTTTCATAATACAAGTTAAAGGAACGCTCGTCCAATTTATCTGAAATAACATAATATCTCAAGCTAGAAGGTAATATTAAACACACTTTAGATACATGCTCATAAAACATCCGTACCCAAATCGCCCACCCCAATTTGGGATATATCAGAATCGACCCGCGCTATCGACTCATCGCCTCCAATAAAATACCAATACCTGTTCGCGACACGACACGGAACACGGAAGCGTGACGTCACGTGACGAAACGGATTCGATTCGACCCTCGCCTCGATAATTCCCCAGGCATCGACTAAAACCCTGCCTCGAGTCATCATGTCAAAAGGTTTCAGTTAAGTGAGTGCCTGAAAATCGGATTAGAACAAAAAGTGGTCGGGTTCTGACCATGCAGGGCAGAGTATATTCAGTTATCAGAATATTTGGATGTTTTGAAATAACCGTTTTGTGATGACCGACTATAAATTAATCCATACTAATAATATTATAAATGTGAAAGTTTGTCCGTCTGTCTGTCTGTTACCTCTTCACGCTTAAACCGCTGAACCGATTTAGATGAAATTTGGTATAGAGATAGTTTGAGTCCCGAGAAAGGACATAGGATAGTTTCTATCCCGATATACCCACGGGATCAAAACTTGTGTGGGTGAAACCAGTAAATAATATTAATACATAATAAATCTATTTATTTTCAGGCGAGACAGGCCCATAGAAAAATACCTTAACATAAACATACATATTTTTATTGTAATCAAAATCGTGTTAATAAATTAGGCTTAAGACTATGTTAGTAGTAGTTCACTTTGCACTAGTTCATTTTTTATAAAAGCGCTGCCAGTAAATTACTTGTTTCACCAAAGTCACAACATATTAATATTGTTTTATTTTTTGTACTCGAGGGATGGGAAGCATTTGCCTTGCAGTGGGACAACACCGACTAGTTTCGATAGATAAATATTTCCGTCTATTTTTTGTCAAAAAATATAGTCCAGAAACTAGCAATATGCTATAGTTAAGAACTGTAATACATAAAGTACTCAGCTAAAGCAAAAAAAGTAAGTAGAAGAACACTTTAACTAAAACAGGAATGAGAACTTTAACTTCAGTTAAGATAAGTTAAAAGTCCGAGAGATAAAAATTCGAGTCAACATTTTCTTGCCCGAAGGCACGTTACATAACTCTTCCGGAGTAATTCCTCTTCAAGTCTCTTCGCTTTTTATTTTTAGTTCGATGTCAAATCTAAAAACCAATAAACGTGGTTAGCCGAACAAAACGAGTCAAACTGGAAACTTTGTCTTTAGAGCTACGAATGGCGACTTCTGTCGTTATTAATATTTTCACTTCCTTGTGAACATTTCGATAAATATTTACCTCTACCTTCTGCCCGCGACTTCGTTCGCGTGGAAGTTGTAAGTCACCATAATATGCTAAAAAAATACAGTCCATATTAGTCGCTGACAATGTAGCTTTCTATAAATGGAGGAATTTTTAAAATCGGTTTAGTATTTTTGAGTTAATCCACGACAAACAACCATACAAAAAATCAAATCTTTTTCTCTTTATAATATTAGTTTAGACTACATACCTGATACTGACCAAAGAAATGGCTTTGTTCCATTCCAGTAATTGACTTAAGTTGTACCTACATCCAAAAAATTACAAAAATATGCAATGGTGGACTAGCTACATACAGTATGAAAATATATATACACTGGATATCTTATACTAAATTAACAAACATATTAAAATAAAAACATAATATCCTAACCTAACTAAAACTATTAACAAACTAAAATATGGCGTCGAGAAATTCCTCCACATCGTTGTCGACTGGTAATGCACCCAAGAGACTGGCGGCATTGCCGCGTTGTACTTCAATGCTTCCTGGCAAAAGTCAGCCCTTGGGTCACGGAAAGTATAAACCATGGATGTACCAAGTATTTCGTAGAACAAACCATGAGCACTCGGATCCCACAGCCCGAGGACTACCATACCTGCAATGGTAGTAGTTACATTGCAGGTATGGTGATGGTAACATTAGCCCCTTGACTTGACCCTTGGTTCCGCCAGAAATCCTATGCATCCTGTGTCAGTGAGACATTAACAGCTAATAAAGATCAAATTCGCAAAACACATATTCGTTTGTATGAAACTGACAGGTGTCAGAGGAACTCATTTTCTCGACGGCCAGACTATAGGTACAGACGCCAGCACATCAAGCGACTACAATCTGTCAAATTTCTTTAATAAATTTTCAACTTTATCGCTAAAGCATAAGGATCATAGTTGATTGGGAAAATTTGACAGATTCGGGTAGCTTGATGTGCTGGCATGTACATCGCTACACAGAATAAGTATCATGGCCAGAATTGAACACCCTAGACAAAACTATTATAATAGTGTAAGTGAATAAATGCCGTGTATTTCATGTTCATAGTTTGCGAATAAAAAGTGTTTCACTCTACGCGTTAAGGAACGCAAAAAAAAATTTAAACGTCGAGCCTTTACATTTAACATTGCGGACGTGAGGGACGCAAAGCTTTCGTGATTTGCGCCGTCCCGAATACTTCTTAGTGGACAAACATGGCGCTTTTGTTGCGTAAAATATTTTCTCGCTTTGTGCTCGGTTGCTGAAATGATACATGATGCCAGATGTGAAATAAATCTGACGTGACTTGCGTTTCTATTCATTCTTTTTGTAATTAGGCCAGAATTGCTGGGCATTAGTTCCGTTTGCCAGACAGGGGCTACATCCTAATTGCATAACACACTATCAATCTCAATCTGAATCATTTTGAAGGATATTGCTAATCCATTTCTTCATATGTTCGTAAAATTTGTCAGCTCTACAACGTAAATAACGCAATGAATGTTGTTGAACTAACAAAATGGAAGCCATTGCTACTGTTAGTGTTTTACGCAATTACCCCGCAGGTACCTACTACCATGTATTCCTTGTTCGAACTATAATGAAATTATAGAAAAGGCCCTTCAAAGCCCAAAACCAAACGGTTTATGTCATATGTCACAGAGGTGAAATCAAATCGTATAGCGTCGAAAACGTGATTAAAATCTCATGTTAAAGCCGCGAAGTGAATGTGTCACCATTTATTAAGCACCCAACCCCGCCTACCGGAGAATTGTTCTCACAGTAATAATGGTTTAAATTCTTTACCGAACAGGGGGCCTAAAAAGGCCACTTTGGGTGCAGAATCATAAAAGGATAACATTTTGAATTATAATGGACAGTTAACTGTTAAGTTAATCGTATCAAATCCCATTGGTGAAGGATTTTGCAGTTGTATTTTTTTTTGTCTGTGCTAAAATACCAATAAATCAAATCCAATCCCAATATCTTTTATTATACCTACGTAGTGCAGTGAAAAAAAGAAAAACACGGACTGTCTTCGCCATATTATGATTCATAATGTTATCCTTTTATGATTCTGCCAAAGTGGCCTTTTTAGGCCCCCAGACCACTTTATTAATTAATACTTTAGATTTATTTAGCAGGCAGTATTTCACTTTAAGTGTTTAATGAACATTTTACGAATGAGTAAACAGCATGACGCTAGGTAAAGCGAACTTTATTAATTATAATTTCGCTTAATTCTGCCCGCGGTATTATCCTCATAACATTTCATTTTTATTATACTTCCCTTCATTGGCATCAACGCTAGTAGTAGTACTAGTTAGTAGGTATAATACAGCCTTACGCTAACTGTAGAGTTTGAGTAAAAGTCTATAGACTTTGCCGAAAATCTCTCATTAAATTGTATTAGCAACGTTAAGCTGGAAATTACTTTTAATTAAAATCTTGCAATTAAATCCACATAAACCACCACCACCTACAATAATACAATAATTTGTTGGAAAGGCCGCAACACTAATATACTAAATTGGCCAAACCAATATTTAAATGATTAGGTAGTTTAGATGCCAATTTGTTTAGATATTTGTTACGTCAGCGAATTACCGAAATTCCCTGTTTGTATACCTTTAAAACCCCAAAAAGGCTTTCTTTAAGTTCCCAGAGAAACAAAGTCACAAGCAAAACCCAGTTTACAGTCAATTACATAAATCTGTATCAAAAATTCTGTCGGTACAAAGACTTTGGAAAGTATCGTTAGTTCCAAATGAGCTGTCTGTAAATCAAACTGAGAAGTAGAACCGAGGACGTGCGACCAACTTTCAGCGACAGATCCGCTCGTGATTTACTACAATTAGATTTGTACTTGAAACATACTTTATCATAGCAGCCAGGACTTTGGAACAAGAAGTTTCAACTTAAAAACTTCACTAGAAAGTATCAGGCTTTTGTGGGTTAAAAATGGTTGTCACGCCAGATGCAGTCTGATTTTAGACGTATTGTACAGTCAACAAAAGAGATAAGTATGCAGGATCGTCGGATATAGTTGAAGTTTAGTAAGAAACCGATGAATGTTATCGAATAAAATTTTATTTTATTAATAGAAAACAAACAGCTTATTTATCAAATTAAATTTCAGTCGAAAACATCCATCGGTTTCTTACTAAACTTCAACTATTTCCGACGATCCTGCATACTTATCTCTTTTGTTGACTGTACATTACGTCTACATAGTGAGGTAGCCACTTCAGAATACAGGGTCAAATTAAATTAGCTAGCGAAACTCTGTAGATGTGATGGGTATCGATATCTAAACACGATAAAATGAAAATACAAAACTATTATTTTAGGGGTCAACGTCCGCTGGCAGTGCTGTTACTTGAAGTATGAGTTGCTTGAGAGAATATGTTTATAGTGTTTAGATATAAATTCACTTGTATGAAGTTTACACAAAAAAGAAATGATTTTTTTAAATGATATTTGAAGTGAAATTACTAACTGCGAATGACCCCACCAAAAAAAACTACCAATTTTTGTCTTTTTTTGTTTTTTTTTTTTGCTTTTATCATTTGACCCTGTATATTACGTCTTAAACCTAAAGTTAGTTGCTTTAATGAAAACATACATCAAATCAAACCATTCATAAAAACGTTGTCAGCAGATAAAACAATCTACCCCAAGTCGAACGAACAAAGGGATGTTGCAAATGATCGAACGCATTATAGAAACTCGTCACAAAAACGACTTCATTTCGTCCTGTTTATTTTTAAACAGTTGGATACTGTCTTATATTTTACGTGAGTGTAATAAAAGCAAAACGGATATTGGCTCGAACTACCCATTAGGAGTACTTGATATCATCCTGATATTGCGACAATAGTATTCGTTTGATAAAATAGCATTGCAGGCAGTTATAGGTAGTTTATCCGTTAGTGTCTCAGTTCAATATGGAATGTACGAGAATATACAGTGTACCGATTAGGCTAGCACATTAATTAAAACCACGTATTCAACATTACGCATTTTAAACATACACAATTAAAATTATTAATAACAACAATTAACATTCTAGGTGCTGCAGCTGAGGGACCTTTTTTCATTGTAGTATTTAACAATATTAAACTTAATTTGTGATTATTTGGTAACAATTCTTTAGTTTGTGTTGAATTGTTGATACCATCGCCTCACGCGTGTCTATAGTGTCTTATTATCAAGGGTAATTCATTTCGTGACAATGTTTACGCAATTTATTTTATTTAAAAAAATCGGTTTTCTATTTTTAATAAAATTGTTTATTTTATTAATTTAACAGGCTGATAACAACTTGTTATAACCTCTGTACTATTTAACGTGATGACCTAATCGCCACTCTGTAAGTAAGATGTCTTTTCTAATAAATAGCTACAGAAGCGGCTCGCTTTACCCTTGCTGATGACCATCGTTAGAGGTATTACCTAAGTATATAATTATGTAAAACCATTGACCCTCAAAGATCAAATGAGCCTGAGCTATGAAGGTTGTATTACTAAGAAGAATAAATAGAGTTACCTACTGTAGTTGAGAGGGTAATTTATACGGATAATACCAGACATGACATAGTAGAGGTAGCTACGGAGCCCTCATTAAAATAATTACTCCGCTGGAACTTACAGAGGGTTCGGTGTACATGTATGCCATATGTACGTTGTATAATTGAACCTACCTTAACAAAACAACCTGTCGACCGACATTTGGGGCGGCCGTCGTCGAGGCAGTGAAGAGGGACCCTCCATTAAAGGCGATAAGACACGCGGCTATCGAGATCAGAAGTCAGCAGTGTCGAGTTCGTCCACTCTAGGAGCATAGTACCTAAGGGTTGTAGCGTCGAGAGTACGATTATTATATACTTTGGTACGGCTCGTAATGAAAATGTTTTCTTTCTAAGCTGACAAACAAGACAGCAGTCGGACATAAAGCCATCGCGCCGAGCTTAATCGCAGAGGATGATCTCGGAATTTTACAAAAAACCGAGAAGCTTCAAGGTGAATTTTTGTTGTCAACAAGGGTGTTGAAAACAAAAATACACCATAAAGCTTCTAGACTTATATTTTACTAGCTGCGCTCCGGTTTCACCCGCATAAGTATTGATCCCGTGGGAATATTGGGATAAAAAGTAGCCTATATGTTAATCCAGGGTGTCAGCTCCCTCCATACAAAATTTTATCAAAATTTGTCCAGCCGTTTCAGCGTGAAGAAGTAACACACACACACACTCACAAACTTTCGCCTTTATAATATTAGTGAGATGTACAAATATTTTTAATGATCAGCATTTTCTAGTTGGTGCGGCTTATGTAAACAACATTTCTTTGGAAATTCGATTAATCGGAAATTGTAACAGCCGACGACATACTCGGAAATGTAATGTGAATCCCTGGATCTGTTTGGAACCACATCTACTGCTGACGAGATTAATTTCATAAATAACGAAAATAATCGGAAGTTTTCGTAATAGCATCCAGCTCCCACCTACATTCATGTTTTTATTACACAGGCCTTCAAAGTTGGCAGCTCTACTGGAAGTGCCTTCATATAAGTGCCCAACAACATTGATTAGGTACGTCCGAATCCGCCAGAGCATAATAAACGTTCCCAACGTTAAAATTCATCAATAGCAATTGGCAGACAAAAAATATCATTATAAGATGGAACGTATCGTAAATCAGTCGGGGATGAAGAGGGAATTGAAACGTGGTGTGCGGCGTCGGGTCGGCGGGTCGGCAGCGGCGCGAGCTGGGGGGCGCGTGCGCGGCGCAGGGGGCGAGGGGGCGCGAGGGCGCGGGGCGCGGGAGTGCGGGGGGTCGGGGTGCGGCGCAGCCTCCCAGCTGCTGCACTCCGCCGCCGCCCGCCGCCCGCATCGATCCCGCCCGGGCCGCAGCCTCCGGCGAGCCGGGACCCGACGCGCGCGTCCCGAACGCGCGCCGCACGCGACCTCCACGCGTTCCGCACGACGCCCGCACGCCGCGCGCCCGCCGCGCCGTCAGCCGCACGCCCAAGGTCCACATACCCTGCATCTCTTCTCGCGCCCACAACAATAACAGTAATCGCCAGTGTTGCAGGTTATAATCGTGGCTTACGTAACGTTTGAGATTTCGTGCGTATTGACAGGTTATGTGTGTCAGTGGCCCTCGTCAGAACCGTTGTGACATCCGCGAAGGTTTCCACTTGTTACGTATGTGTCACAGAACGGAGCGCTGTACCGCGGTTTATTGTGTTGCGACGTCGCTGATTTGTAAAGGTTGCGTATAAATAAAATATAAGAGAAATTTATCTCAATACGTTCCTTCTATGCGAGTGAATATTTTAGCTACGAGCGCTGCTACACACATAGCCTGCAGTCTGCGAGAACGAGCCGTCCGTCGCGCCATAGTTTTTATACCTGTTTAAAGAAATTCCGGCTTAAAGTCTGCAGTGATAGAGTAGAAAAAGGAATGAAATAAAATGCTCTTTCACTGACAGGCGAATTAAGCGGTTACAAATAGAACTTTTGAATACGCCGTCCTTCGTTACTGCCATTAATATAGGGTACTTATCGCTATGAAAATAATTATATTAAAATAAATTAATCACTTCAGCATATTCATCTATCATACTTACAGCGAGAATTCCGATTCGAGATCATTTCAGCCATTATCAAATTGTTTTCATCAAAAATTACTCATGTTTTCCGTTTTTCTTTATACTGTACTTTATTGTGTGCGTTAGTTTCATTTCATTTCACAAATAACACGTACTGTTATTATTATAACTATACTTGAGATTAATAAACTGGTATCCATTTTCACTTTCATTGGGATTGCAGATTAAGTCATTCGAAATAAATCGATATTATAAAGACGAATACACACATGCCTAGGCGACACACACCTAGTAGTTTATCTAAGCTTTGAATACACTTGTGATCTAACACAGGGTAAATTTGCCGTCGGAATAACCTTTGTTACATATAAAATGGTTAAACTGCCAGTTGCCTGTAAATGAGTAAAATTAAAGCAACTAATGTCCAATCAAAGATAATTTCACCTGTAACTTATTTGCCAAGTATAACAAACACATAAAAGTTCCACAAACAACTATGGCAAAGTTGGTCACATGCCTGAAAAATGTAGCTGTCGTATATTGACATGCTCAATTAAAAGCACGACTGATCTGCATATTAACTACCTGTGTCAACACATACATTGCCAGTATTTACTTAGTGCTTTGACCTTTTTCAACTTGTTAATTAGAAGTAACATATTGAATGTGCGATTAGCGTGGTTTAACTAATCTAGTATTGTGATAAACGCTGGCAGTTCCATTACCCAGCTCAGTATTAACAGGCTAGGCGAGTCACGGCGCGGGCGCAACGTGATCTGTCACCAATTAACCCATCACGTACAAGATAATACTTGAAATTTAAACTTGACAAACACTCAACAAATACTAGGAAAATTCCCAATACGACAGTACGGTCTATCATTTTAAGTAAATATCATAGTAGGTGACTTGCGGTCGATTTTTATGCGTTAAAATAAATATTTGGATGGCTGTTTGCCAATTTTAGTCATCGGAAATCACTCATCGTTCATTATCGGTAATAGTCATTTCTGTGGTCCTTGGGTGCGGTCGGACGCAGCCCGTTTTGAATCGTACGCTTTACGGTAAAGACAGGTATGAGCAGCGGAGTGACCGTGTTATAAATTCGGACGTCTAGTGTGTACTGCGCTTAGCATGGCATCCGAAAAAGAGAAGATGGCGGCTGCCGAGACCAAGTCTCCTTCTAACAAGAGCAACTGCACGTCCCCAGGGAAGAAAGGTGAATATTCCATCATTCTTCCATCATTCATGTTTGACTGGATTAACAACTTATATCATTGGTTTCATTTAGATTATGTTAGTAATTGTGCAGTGATATTCCTTATTTATATATTTCTATTTTCTGTCTTGATCTTCCTACCGAATTTAGCGACGGCACTACCTAATGCTTGCCTTAAACCTTAACCTTATTTTTTAGTTCTACTTGCACTCTTTTGTGCAAGTTACGGGCTGTTAACATTATCGTTGGTAGATAATGTTTCATACTATACATGGTTCTATCATATCGGCGTATAACGTCTTTATGTGAATGCTTTCATTTGGGACATAAACTTTTTACTGTTACTTTTCAAAATAGAACCTTATAACCATGAAATCTAAAAGCCCAAAAACTATTTTCTCGAGCACTAATTCAACATATTAAATTAACATTTTAACTTACTGAAAGTTCAACCTTTTATTGCTCGTAATTATAATTCAAGAGCCCTTGAAATCAATAATTCATAGGTGACCTTAACTCTTCAGTGCAAGGCAAAGGAAAGACTATACGGAAATATACCCGTAAGTAGAGGGTACAGTTGACCGGCTTCGCGCCTTGGTGTCGAAGCCCGATCGGCTTAGCGCTGTGTAAGGCAACGTGATTGTAACTTGGATAACTTAGCTATATATAGAATTGTACATGCAATCATAACGCTTAATCACCTATATCTAGGTAGACGTCTGATTTAATAACGAGTATGTTACATGATTTACTTAGAGCTGAATTATTTTAGCAGCGATAAAGTGTTAGCAGGAAATAAGTGTACCTGATATACCTACAATGACAGGTTGTATAATAGCTAGAGACAGATATGTTAATCTCGGTTAATTTTGTTGTATAATCAGGTAGATACTTATCGTTACTGACAATCTTCTACCAGCCACTACCTTTTGGCTCATGGTGCCCTGCTTTACGCGAATCGCATCTAGAATTTTCTAGCAACCTGGTCAATAATCATCTGCTCCTCTATCATTTAGGTACTCTGCCAGTAGTCGATTTTCCATTTGCCATCAATAATTCTGTAAAGCGTCTACCGCATCTCCAGTCAGCAAGCAAAGTCTTGCCAAGTGTCCTACTGTATTTTAGTGTATTCAAAAACTAGATTGTTACACCCAGTCATACTTCAGTTGAGAATCTCTATGAAACACTTTTAAAATGGCGAACTACATATATTCGAAGCTGAAGCAAATGGGTTTTTAGCTAAAGTATTCCTGCAAGTCTGTATTTTACGAAATAAATGTAGATGAAATAATCAAATCGAAAACTCTCGGCAAAACTAAGCGCCGTCTGCTCCACTAGCCGTCGCCGGCTCTCGAACGGGGAGCAATCTAAACCTAGTCAGGCCTCTTTTTATAATCACCTATCCAATTACTGAATATAATGAGGCCTTTCGACCCATTTCTAACTGTACGGCGAAGCGTAGCTTAGATTTCTTGCGACGTTAAATTGGATGTTAGGTTTCCTGCGAATTTGAAAATTGAGATTCAGCCTCGGAGCGAAGATTGAGAGAATACGTCTTGAGCTTTATCATAAAAATTTTACTGAAAAATGCAATTTTAAATAGAATGCTGTATCTTGATACATTTTTAGTGGTTGACTCTTAGAAATCATGAAAAGCCCTTATCGAAAATTGCTGTAAATCTCTTGCATGTAACGTTGGACCTCATCCTTCACCAAATGGATGGTCCATTTAGTGACCTTTCCAGACCGTTTTGTAGCCACTATCTATACCCGGCTGAGGGTCTATTTTATCTAAATGGAGCCTACTTTAACTTGCTAATTTAGGTTACAGCACCAACTTTGTTTCTAAGTCCAATATTTAAATCTGGTAGCCGATTGGGGGTTTACCAGATCTAGGTCCCTTTCCATGAATACCAAGTTTTTTTTTATAATACATTTGTAAGAATTTCAACAAAGTACAATATTAAAGACTTCAGACGGGGTGTGCGCTAGCGTTTTCATTACACACAACGATGATGGGGCAATACACTCGAGCAATTTTTCTCACCGCATGAACCTACGACTGAACTGGAGGCAAATACGTAGTCTCCACATAAATGGTTTCAGTACTTAACTACAAGCGTTAACGTAAGGGTCTTGTTAATTTTTCACGTCGTTGAGCAATTGTTAAAGTTTATTTTATCTAGCCCGCGTTTATTGTTCCGTCGCGGCTCGGTGGCGGCCCAGCTGACGCTAAAGTACCTTTCTTTCCACACAAAGCCGCCAATGGATGAATGACAGGATTGAACGGCCGTTCAATATACGGTCACTTGTTATTTCTAACAACAGTTACGAGTTTTGATGAAGCGTTGCCGGTGCGTGGGACCTGATTGTCAGTCCGATGTTCGTGTAGGTACTCGTGCCTCGAATGATTTTCCCAAAGGGCAAGGCCGGAATTACTTAACCTGACCGGCGGTAATCTACCATTCTCATAATAAGGCGCCTGCTGCCAGTCCAACTGCCAAGTGCCAGTCATGATTCTCTGATCAATATTTTCGACTCATAAATATCAGCTATAAATTGTGAACCAACGAAGTGATCAACCAACCTTATCCTTACCTCGTCAAGCTCCGCGCGTATCCTATGCAATACGATACAATAGGAAATCAATTGTGTCTCATTAGCGGTGCTTAAGAGGTCACGTTATACCAGGCGGCGCCAGTTAACAATCGCACCCTGTCATATTAAACCAGCAATTACTTTTACCAACAACGTTAACTCGGCCTTTTGTTACCTTACATTCATACTTACCTTAATTGCCCTTTAATTGCGAACTTCTTTCAATAGGCCGTATTTAATATCAGCGTCCAGCGATAAATTACAAAGTTTTGCCTTTAAAATGTTAAACAGGCGCATATAAATCGTCCAGCCAACGCTAATTGGTTGTATTTACAGGAAAATGTAAAGATATCTCAATAGAGGAAATAACTTCGGTGGCAACAACCATTCTCACTTAATAACGTACTTATTCTCTTAGAACTGGTGAAGTGTAAATGTGCAGCTGACTCAGTGTTCGTGCCAACACCAGGTTTTTCGAAATAATTCGATTACGTCGCGTTTTAGATTATTTTGCGATAGCTAGCCTATTCCGAGATAATAGGACGTGCCAAAAACTTCAAGACAAGCAATATAGTAAGGTAAAAGGGTATCTTTTTTAGGGTCTTGTATCTAAGGTACTTTGTTTATAATTTTGTCAGTCCCGCTGAGTCCCACACGTACGCTTATCTATTATTTCGTCGAGTATCTTCGCCTTCCGAAAGAATCACATTAATGTTGAGTGCGCTTAAGAAGAACCCAAGAAACTTTTTGATCCGCAACAGAGAACATCATACATTTTGCACCTCGTCCTTGTTTCGGCGGCGACCTCCCATCAAAGATAAAACTTCCTAATTCAGAACTATCGGAACAGCTTAAAGACGGCACTTCGGCAGATACTTCTTGCTTTCTTAATGTCTGCTGTTGTAAGTCCGTCGCAGTTCCAAGCGTACATTTCGGATGGGTCGTCGAAGTTACAAGTCTCGTTCTAAACTTTTTAAATTGAATCCGAATCCTCTAGCTCGCTCAACTTCGGGTTTGCCCTTAGTTACTCGTGTACATAATAAATGGCCGGGCCTATGCCTATTGCTAATATTCCAAAGTTAAAGGGTTAAATTATGCGATGTACTGATACTTGGCCAACTTGGCAAAATCTATTTTCGAGTTATTTGCTACTTGAATTGTACAGAGGAAACAATTAAAATTTTACGACCCTGTGTATTGTTGAAGTATGTATAAACTGTGAAATACACGTCCGGACCAATTTCGAGCGAATGGGGGTTACACTTGAATGTTCTCAACTGTATAACAGTTCCATAACTCCACATCCGCATTGAGAATTTACACGTATTATGAAGACGCAGCGTTAAAGCGCTCGTCGGCAGTCGCGACTCACAGGTAAAGAGTTAGAAAAGCATTGTTCTTATAGCTAAGTAGACGTGAGCAAGCCGGCTGTGCTCGTTATGTTATAAAAGTGCCCGAGCTCCGCTCTCCACGGATCTGCATTAGCGCACACTGAGCATTTAATCCCGACGCCTAGAGCGTAACCAGCTGAACTCGCTTTTATGAGCCGCGCAGTGAGTTTAGTACTCAATGTTTTTATGAGATTAGTTTAGTTTTGGGTTACCTAGTTTGATATTGTTTGTGATAATTGAAGTGATGTTAAGGAGTTTGACGTTGATTTATACTCGTAGTGATGGTAAGTGACTTGTGAATTTTACCAGTTCCACACACATGGACATGATCATAATAAGTGTGGTCTACTCCAGAATAACAGTGGTAGAAGTAATAAATACTAAGTTCCAAGGCCTTCTGTGAATGGGACAAAGTAAACACAGTAGTCACAGAGAGGAGGCCCGTGTCTCAGCAGTGGGAACATTATAGGCTGATTATGTAATCGCAGTAGTCACCTTAATTACTGTAAAAACACATCCGTGCGCGACACGTGTATTACCAACAGGCACGTGAACATGCTGACGTCACCGCGGCTCCAATATTCTCTATGTACACATAGAGCTAGTCCAACCGCTTGTTTTTATCAATACAAACACACACCTCGGTCCTCTATCTTAAATTGCGACACATTTCAAAAACTACGCAAACAAAAAACAATCGTCGTCTAGACCACTCTTAGAGGCTCTGCTTCATATAATACCACTAAATTAAACACAGCACTAGCACTAACTACTTCACTTAATTCCACTTTGATCCATAGTTTGTGCTGACCGAAATGAGTTGACTACGCAATTTCGCCGAGTTATTCCAACTAGCATAATTTTCAGAAGTGCGCAATTAAGCGAAACCTCATCGAGTTCTCTGAGTAGAAATGCCCGAAGCGATGAAAGAAGATTACGCGCTAACACGAGGTATATCCTAAAGCTTTTCGGTTGAACGAACGAATTGGTTTTGAATTCATCTATCTGATATGGAAATTCAGAGAAAAATATGGAATAAAGCTTCGTATTTCACGTGCATAGTATTTCAGAACGTGGGCTTCGTTCCCTTATTTAGAATATTTATAGCACAATTTAGGACGTAGGTTTGAAGAGCAGAAGTTCTTTTGTTTCTATGCGTTTCATAATATTATAATTTAAAATTGCCTACCCTGTGACTACTTTACCAATTAATCGGTAGGTACTGTCGGCTGTAGACAGTGTCTTCAAAATTGACACTTCACTGTGACACTCATTTGTTAGCACCCAAATTACTTTCCTGAAATGTAACCATAAGGTACCTACTTTACCACACGTGGCACCAAAAAGTGCTCAAAATCCAACTTGAGGTAACGTCTGCCATGCTAGCAATATTCTTACTTTAAAGGGCAATATAGCTTAAAGTCTTGCATGTCCCGTTATGGTCATAATTATGCAAATATAACCGCTAAGATTTGTGTGCCCTCTGAGGGCAACCTCTAAATTAATTTTAGTTTAAACTGCTAAAAGCTTCGGTGAAGTATAGGAGATTCGACCTTTGAGTTTAGCACGCTGTGGGTTATTTATGATTATAATAACTATGAATGGCACCCATTAAATGTATCAGGTGCCATTCATGGAGATTAAACTAATATTCAAATGGCGGAGCATAAATCTACTCAAAATTACCATTCGGTTTATAAAGTACCTCCAAAGCAAAAAAGCTCTGGCCAGATTTTAATGAAAGAAGGTAAATAAGATAAAAGTATTTTAGGCTGTTCTACTAAGATATTTTAAAATTCTCCTTTCCAACAGCCACAAAGTAAAGTCCTTTAGTACATCCACCACTTAGTTAAGTATAACAAACACTTAGCAGTTACGAAAGCACTCAGCTTTTGACGACCGAATATTTAGTCGAGATTGTTACAAAGTAGCTCAAAAAATGAATTACCGCATCATTCTTCTTTGAAGTGTTTTATGTATAGAGCGTATTGCTACGGTCCACTTTCTGAGGAGATAGTTTCAAGTAATGATCGTATGCTCCAAAATTCTTTACACACATAGATATTTCCAAATGGGTGATTAGAAGACGTTAAAGATACTTTCCCCCTAGCACAAGGTTGTTAACGACACGTTTATTTCCCTAGTAACGAATGGTAATTGCTATTATTTACAAGGAAAATAGTTTCGCAAAAATACATTGAGTCTATGTAATATTTTCTTTAGCCTCAGGGTAGTTCTTGACATTGATTATTGATTTTTCCTCTAGATACAGATCTGCTTGGAACAGGCCTAGCCTCAAAGTCAAAGTCAAAGTCAAATCATTTATTTCAAATAGGCACATTAAAGGCACTTTTGAACGTCAAAAAAAAAAAACTAAATAGAAATGATTCTAGTCGCCCATTCCAAAAGGTAGTTTTCGTATGGAGAAGAATGGGCAAGAAACTCCACCGTTACTCTTTTAAAATGTTTTACAAAGTCTTGTATACATAATAAAAATTATATGTGTGCCTAGCAGCCCATCCAGATAATATCTGTGCTTCGAAAATAAATGAACTCACACACTCCCTGCTGCCTATTGGAAATATTCCATTCGGTTTTTTCGCTTTGTATTCTTAGGTCGTTCTTATTTCGGATTCAATGGCTATGCTTGTCTTTGAGACTTTGTTCGAGCTATTTGGTTTTTGGTAACCTTTTTTATTAGAAATGGAATATTTTTTTGGCTTACTTCGATTTCGCTTTACGTTCTTTTTAACGTAAGTGCGGGCAGGCCGGGGCAGGCCAATGCGACTGGGTTGGTCGAAGGAACAAGAAAATTCACGCGGACGGACGACGTCGCGGGCAGAAGCTAGTGAAAAATAATTGACTGGTCGATGCTGTATTTTGCCATAAAAGACTCTGACCATAATCTGCTCAAATGTTTAATTTTAGCTATGAAATACATATGTTTACAACGCTTTTCATTTTCTTTTATATATGTATTTTAATATAACTCAACATAATTCGAATCACATCTAAATTAAATATATTTTTGTTTCAGGTAAAACAACCTCAAACTTCTAAAAAGTTCCACCGTTTTGTTGATAAAAGCACAAATATAGAAGTATTTTGGTACGTAATTCTTCGGCTATTTATATAGGGTTTTCGTCTGGTAAATTTTGAAATGCTTCCTGCTTGTAGACCGTACTCTTCAATTACAATATATTTCTGATTAATTCGTAGATTTCATCGAGATTTTATTTACAGAAACAAAAAAGTATAATGGAATCTCTAATTTAACACAAAACAATCTATTTTTGTTCGTAACGGTCCCTTTCAAGTATTATTTCAAATAAAATATTGAGCTTTTGTAACGTTTTTCTTTTATCAAACGACAAACGGGAACCAGGCCAGGCATTGGCCAGGCTTCTTCGATAGTAAATATTGACGTTAATTATTAACCTTTTCCTAATTATTTAATCGTATCTCTGCCTTGAACTGACTTAATTTTACTTTGAATCAAAGTTAAGGCGAAACTTGGAACGTCTTTACGCAGTTAAAGGCAATTTACTTGACTGTAATTGTCTTAAACTTAGTACGAGTATATAAGAATTTAATTCGAAGTCACACTGGAAATCACGAGATTTTCAAGAAGTTCACTCTATAGGTAGTTCATAGACATTTTTGATTAAAATCAATTAAGGGCTGATTTTTCCATCGTCAGATAACTTTTATTCAAGGAATAAAATTGACGTTTGACAGTTTTTGTATGAAATAACTGTCAACATTTCAAAATTATTCCTCGAATAAAGTTACCAGGTGATTGAAAAATTTGCCCTTAGAGCAGATTTTTCAAAAGTCGGATAAGTTTTATCTGAGGAATAAAAATTGCATTTTGAGAGTTTTTGTATAGAAAATATGTCAAATTGTAATATTTATTCTTAAGATAAAAGTTTTCTGACTATTGAAAAATCGGCCCTTAGTCAACTTAATTAAAAAGTCACAATCCAGTGAGGCCTCCGAACGATTAAAAATACATTTCAAAAATAGAATAATAGGTTATTTTGTCCCTTAAATCCCTTTCCAATCACGTATTTAGTGAAGGGATTATCCCAACAAGCGGAAGTGGAAATCGTCCCACTGTTTGCTAATAGAAACAACACCAATCACCAATCCATCGGCCTCATTAGGATTATGCCTGTCTCCCTTATCACGCTTAATTGCACCATAGATTTGTATAGCAGTGGCCTTTACGAGTAAATAATCAGAACAATCGCGAAATCGTGAAACAAATCGAGGTCTCGAGTAGCAAGTTCTATTCAATAAAAGTCTGGTCGTTTTACTTACCAAGAACAGAGCTGCAAACTGTCAAAGAAAAATCTGCAAATGTATTAAGTAGATCTCTTTCGAAAAGTTTCTTTAAGATTCCGAATTTCATTGGAACATATTCAAATTGCGTTTTTTTGTTTTTATTAAATCTGGGGGAAAAATATTGTTTAATAAAATGGTTTAATAACCATGAATGCAAAGTCTATCCCACTTTCTGATGTCAAATTGTTATTCTACCGTTGTGAAATACCTATTCGTGAGGTTTTTCGCTCAGGTTACCTACTACATAGTTTTTATAATATAGTACCCTACAAAATAAGTAGGAAGAGAATAGCCTGGTACAAATCCATATTCGCAGAGCTTTATCTCTTAACGTCTCTCCTAAAGATCAAAGAAATAACCACAAGAATAGCCAGCGTATGGAAAAAATACTGGTCATTGAAAAAGGTCATGAAATCCAGAGATAGCGACTAAGTATTGCCATAAATAAAAAAGTTTTCAACACCTGTACCTTACCGTGCATAACATATGAATGCGAAACATGGGCACTTACAAAACATCACAGAAATAAACGATCTATGGAACGAAGTATGACAGGAACAAGTAAAATGGATCGAATAAGAAATGAACATCTAAGAGATAAAATAAAAGTAACAGACATCTTGACCAGAATTGACCGGCAAAAATGGAGGTGGACTGGACACATGAAAAATTAATAACTGATTGGTATCCCAGAAATAGTAAACGGAAAAAAGGAAAACAACAAAGGAGATGTGAGGGCGATATATAACTTACAGCGGGCCTCACTGGAGGAGAGTGACCTGTGATAGAATTCAATGGAAACAGCTAGAAGGGGCCTTTGCCAAGAGGTATGCTGAATTGAGAGACATACTCTAACAACATACAACAAAGTAAAAACAATTAAGAATAAAGAGGCTTATAAATAAATCAATAAAATCTCTCAACGTGCGCGTTAAACCACTAACAATTTCTTCCTCATCTTAGCATCATCCGGCTTTCCATAGATTTTTTACCTACAAGTTTTCGCTTCTACCGCCAATCCATATTCAAACATTTTTGGCACGCACTTCAACTCACAATCACTCGCACTTCGTTCAGACGCACTTTTATTAACACACAGGCTGCGTATAAACAAACAGGTTTAGTAAAACTTCTCGATTCTATCATGGTCCAAATAATTTCAGTCGAAAAGAAAATTAGGGCGCGGTTAATGGTCGAACGCCATTTGGATGTGCGCCAACCGCCCTACAACGGATTTGGGGACAAATCCGCTGGAAACCAAAACCTTAATCCGCTCGAATAAAAAGTTCACCCAACGTTGCTCGAAACTGATTTATAGGATTTAAACTAATCAGTCGCAGCACCGGACTGCGGTTTGTCGTAACGTGTCCAATTTATCAGAGCCAGTTGATTTTCAAGCTGCTGGACGTTTATTCAAGCAAAAAAGCGTTTCCCTGATTATAATTTCAAATGGAGCCCCAGATCCGACCAGAAAAGTCTTTGAAAGAATATTGAATTGGAAACGACGCTATGTATTTATTCTGACTTATGAAATAAAGCTATGTGAATGGAGTTTATTCAGCCAGAACGTAGGTTTATGATTGATAGTGCATGAATGGCAATTGCTTGACTGTCTGTGGTCGCTGATAAACGAGGCTTTTATTCAAAAAGATTTTAACAGCACGTGTGAAACCCGTGTGTGAAACTAACATCTCCATTTAACATTTTAAAGAGCTTTTCACTGTTAAAATGAAAACTACGCCATCCTTATAAGTTGGTAAGCGTTTTATCAACGATTTATATGAAAATGTTGCAATGAATGCACATAAGAAAGAGATAAATATTTAAATGGCCTCAGTCGCCTTACAAACAATTTGTAGTAGAGTGAGGCAAAATACACAATTACAATTTCAAATGTACGCCTCGTACGGACCTTACGTTGCAAATTCCAGGTCTACAATAGCTAGCTTAGTGAAGGGAGAAGAGACCTACATCTATCAATTATTGTAGAGGAATAATTTACTTCTGGTCTGCACATTTTGCATTATTAAATAAAGTTGAAGAAAAAAGAAACAAAAGAAAAATAGGACGGAAAGTCTTTGTTTGAGTTCTTTTGTCTGCATTCCATATTGCGACGTACTTGTAGAGACATTTAGCTAAACTTGATGTTCAAAGTAGTCCGTTGTGACCTATTTGGTGTATAAATTACTACCGATGCTTCAGGGGCTATTGAAGTACATTTTTGAAACATGAAACTACAGCGATCTACGGTGTACCGCACCGCGGTTCGTGAGCTTGTCTCGAGACGAGGCGATTACGTTACGATTCCGATTACTGTGCGTTGCAGTAGGGAGTTTCATACAAAGAATACTGAACGGCTCGAGTTGATACGGTGCCGATCCCTTTCCGGTTCCCTAACGTCCTCCCTGGTGGGTCTTAACTGTGCTTAAAATTTTAATCACTAATTAAAGTATGTTATATTTCGTGCCTCTTTTAATAAAACTTTATTTGGCTTAGGACTGTTTTTTGCGTCAGATATCTTTTATCTATGGAAATACGTCTGACAGTTTCTGTATGAAAAATTAGAAAATAATTCTGCGTATATCTATACATATAATAAAACAGTAGAAAAACTGTGTCTGTACATTGAAAATATTAAAAAAAAAAAAAATTGGGGGGGGTTTAGAAACAGTAATAGGGTACGAATCCGAAAAAAAAATTCTGTCTGTTTGTCTGTTTGTTTGTACACGCTAATCTTCGGAACTACTGGAAGGATTTGAATGATTTTTGTTTTGTTGTATAGGTATTATCTCTGGGCAACATATAGGCTATAATTTATCTTGGAAACTTGAACACCTGATGCAGAACCGCAACAGACCAGCTAAACTATAAGAGATACAAAAATGGTACCATAGCAAAAATTGTTCCACGTGATGAGCATTTTCTGTCGAGAGAATAAATTTGAAGATCTGGAACACCTGATGTGGAACTCCAAGAGCCCAGCTACACCATAACATATATAGGAATGACGTCTTAGCAAAAGTTGTTCGGTCTGATGGGCATTTCCTGTTGACTTATAAAAAAACTGGCCAACACGAAGGGTTCCGTACCACAAGGCAAAAACGCCGAAAAAAACACGTTTGTTGTATGGGAGCCCCCCTTAAATATTTATTTTATTTTGTTTTTAGTATTTGTTGTTATAGCGGCAACAGAAATACATCATCTGTGAAAATTTCAACTGTCTAGCTACCGCGGTTCTTGAGATACAGCCTGGCGACAGACAGACGGCAAAAACGCCGAAAAAAACACGTTTTTTTGTATGGGAGCCCCCCTTAAATATTTATTTTATTTTGTTTTTAGTATTTGTTGTTATAGTGTCAACAGAAATACATCATCTGTGAAAATTTCAACTGTCTAGCTACCGCGGTTCTTGAGATACAGCCTGGTGACAGACAGACGGCAAAAACGCCGAAAAAAACACGTTTTTTTGTATGGGAGCCCCCCTTAAATATTTATTTTATTTTGTTTTTAGTATTTGTTGTTATAGCGGCAACAGAAATACATCATCTGTGAAAATTTCAACTGTCTAGCTACCGCGGTTCTTGAGATACAGCCTGGCGACAGACAGACGGCAAAAACGCCGAAAAAAACACGTTTTTTTGTATGGGAGCCCCCCTTAAATATTTATTTTATTTTGTTTTTAGTATTTGTTGTTATAGTGGCAACAGAAATACATCATCTGTGAAAATTGCAACTGTCTAGCTACCGCGGTTCTTGAGATACAGCCTGGTGACAGACAGACGGACGGACGGACAGCGAAGTCTTAGTAATAGGGTTCCGTTTTTACCCTTTGGGTACGGAACCCTAAAAATCGAAGATCAGAAACATCTGATGTGGAAATTAAAGCTATCACTAATTTCACTGTATAAAATAACATAATTATGCTGGGATTATAAAATAACTTAAGCTGGGAGTACCTCCACGCGGTGAAGGCGGTAACACTTGGACTGATTTTCGATGACGATGGTATATCATTGAAAATTTGACTCTACTGGCCAAAACTCCCATTTATTTTTTTATTTTATCGAATAAATATGCCTTCGGGCTTATGTTATTTGAGTGTTTAATTTCCTTTTCCATTTATCTTCGTGACACGGTAGCCTACCCGGTAACGCAGAGGAGCAGTCACTTAGATTTTAATTGATCAGGTATCTTCTTCACAATAAAACTATAACCATGCCTAGAAAGAGGTCAAATCTTTCCCAATGTTCCAAAGGGGCTAAAAGATTGAGGATCATAAGATCCCAAGAATCTACCGGAGAGCGTCAGGAGAGACTTGATGCTGTTCGAGAACATCAGGCTGCAACTCGATCCGTGGAAACCTCTGCGGCGACTGACCGCTGATTGTGAACGACATGCATTGCCTCGAGAATCGGAAACGTTTACCGATACAGAATCACGCTTGAGTTTTCAGCGTATTCGCTCATCTACTAACAGGTCTTTTGAAACGAGTGATGAACGTGATGCGCGACTAACTACTGATAGAGATTATCTTACATTGTCCCGAACACGCACACAACAAAATTTTCATAATCAGAGAGAATTCTGATCGACTTCGACATCTCTGAACAGAATGTCGATATCATCTGAAGAATCGGATGTGTCTCAAGATATAGCCGTAGGGCATGGCGACCTTCCTTGGGTTGATAAGGAACGGAGTGCATTTACGTATACTCCTTTGATTGACTACACCACATATTCCGCCATCGGAGGTGTGGTTCAAAATTGTACTTTTTGTGAAGCTGTTAAAATGGCAAAAAGAAACAAACGGTATGTGTTGCTCAGGTGGGAAAGTACATATTGAAATATTTCAAAATCCTCCAGAAATATTAAGATCACTGGTGACCATCCACAGTCAAAACATTTCTTGGACAACATCCGTTCGTACAATAATGCCTTTCAAATGACATATTTTGGTGCGAAGCAGATTTCAGAAGACCCATTTATGCCAACATTCAAAGTGCAAGGCCAAGTTTACCAGCTTATTGGTTCATTATTGCCTGAAAATGACGTCTCGAATCGTCTCGCTCACCCCGGTGTTTTCCAGTCCCCGGGCTCTTAGAATTCGACATCAGACGTTTCAGATCTTCGATTTTGACAACTACGTTGTCATGTCGTTGTCAGCGACAACGTATCGCTGGCATAAGCAACAGCATCCGCGTACGAAGTCGCGGGCAGAAGCTAGTATCTGAATATATCTGCCAATGTATTCTGTAGAAATCTCACTTCACCTAAGTGAAGACTTAGCTACAAGTAAAATGTCAATCTCTAGCATCAGGTGGAGTGACAGCTCACTTTACCTAAGTTTTCACGGTGAGATTTGTGCAGAATAGGCTGGCTGCTATTGGAAAAATCAGTCCTTAATGGTGTTTAATAAATGCTTTAATCGCTCTATTTGAATATCATGTCCACAATAGATACGTAGGTACCTAGCTGTCCACCTTACTGACATCAAAGGCAACTTTACGAGCATGTCGTCCGCGCCGCCATTGCTCTGTACTTGCAAGTTTGTGGGCCCGTTCCACTTAACGTCAGTGCCAAATGCTGTCTTCTAACTTTAATGCTGCGGTTAAGGACCGACTCGGCGGCAGACGTAGAGGTCGAACTTAGAAAATAAAATGGAACCCGACGTGTTATTAAAAGATCGTCTTGAAAAGGAAATCCATACTAATATTATAAATGCGAAAGTGTGTATGTCTGTCTGTTACGATAAACCGCTGAACCGATTTAGATGAAATTTGGTATAGAGATAGTTTGAGTCCCGGAAAAGGACATAGGATAGTTTTTATCCCGATATTCCCACGGGATCGAAACTTATGCGGGTGAAATCGCGGGGCGCTGCTAGTTGTAATATAAGTTATTTAGCAAAAAATATATTACCGTTGTTCGAACATGCTCCACTTTATCACTATTTTGTTATGATAAGTTATACTAACATCAATAAGATAAATTATACTGTAAATAAACCACACCGATACCGATAGACAGAATCACTCTTGCCATTCTGTCTATCGGTCACTAATCTGTTTTACTTTTTGCCTATTCCTAAAGAAACTCAGAATTTTCAGTCATGTCACAATTCTTTCTCTAAATACAGAGTAGTGTTCTGACAGAATTAGACAAATGTAGTACCTACTGGCCGTATATTTTTTTCGGAACAAAAGACACTATTTATTTAAATCTATTTTTTTTTTTTTTTTTTTTTTTTCAAATTTTTTTTTTTTGTGAATTTGACCGACTGGCGACGAGATTGGCGAACGATATTGATATATACCATCGCGGTTAGAACCTGGAAGAGGCTGGCACAGGCACAAGAAAATAGAGGCCTATGCTCTGAAGTGGGTAATGTCGGTCTGTGGATGATGATGATGAATGTGAATTCAGTACCTACCTACTTGATAATCCCAAACAATTTTAAAAAGGAAAGTCACTGATGTCGTAAAATTTATTCTGGTTCATCTGAGACATTTCAACAATGATTGGATCATGTCTTAAGGTCATAGCACACATATCAACTCGGAAAGGGATCGTCACCGTATCGCCTCGCCATCAAACAGGCGTCAACCTTACGTAAGCACGTAACCAAAGCGGATCAGCAACTCCGATACGTCGACTCGGCTACGTCTAGGCGACGCCGCGCTTACTGGTTGATGTTGGTTAATGGTGCTGTAGGCAGGCCGCGGGAGGGGTGAGAGGGGCAAGGGTGGACGAAGAGATGTAAGCTCGGGTACGGAGAGACGTAAGCGTGCGGGGACGAAGAGCCGTAAGCGCGGGAACTGCAAGTTGACCACGCACCGCACCGCGGTTCGTGAGCTTGTCCCGAGGCGAGATGATTACGTTACGATTCCGATTAGTGTGCGTTGCAGTAGGGAGTTTCATACAAAGAATACTGAATGGCTCGAGTTGATACGTGACGATCCCTTTCCGAGTTGATATGTGTGCCATGACCTTCAATCGAAAATTTAAAAGGGACACAGGGCCGCACTCCGGAAACTTTTCTAATTTCTTTTCGACAAAAACTCCGCACTATGGTCATGACACCGTGATTTCGACCTTCTGGAAGTTGTTATACAACGCTGAATATGCGGACATGATCCTAATTTACGGAGAATGTCAACAAAATAAGACAAATAAAAGCAGTGTTAGTGATGTGATGATAAGTGATGACAGTTATAACTAATAGTATCTAACAAGAGAGGGTGATATGATAAACGTTTGACTAAGCACCTCCGCTGTAGGTACCACTTGCGCCGCCGCCGCCGCTCGGTTTCTTTGATAAATGCCGTCAAAGAATCGGACCGATCACGAGTAGGTACAATACGCGTTGCGCTTGCGCGGTTGCCAGCGCGCGAAGTGACGCGCGTTGCCGCTCCGAGTCAACGTAACCAGCAGCTACGTAAGTAATTTCATGAATGAATTTTTGCAAGGGTGATCCCAATTTTAGTTAATATAATATTATTTAGTTTGTTTGAAAAATTTTTTTTTTCAATTTACGTATTATTTTAACCTATCAAGTTAAATATGATTAATGGGCACTAGCCCTACCCGTGTGTTAAATTAATGTCGCCATTGTAGCGGCACGTTGTATACATACTTGGGAATATTATTTACTATGGAAAATGTCTTACTCCTAAGAGTGGAAGGTTTATACATTTCCGTCTAGGTTACTTCGGGACTGTAATGTAGTCTTTTATATTTTCTAACATGACGATTTTATCGTGGGCGTGCACATCCATAAAATGTAAGGAGATACGTGCACATCATAACGTTATTGTGGACGAAAATTTAATAGCATCTTCATATATTTCCATACATTTAACTTGTCTGTGTTATCATGATGCCGTGGACGTCTCCGATAGAAATTATAAAATATATAATTTTGTGTAATTTATTACGTAATGTACGCACATTACGTAATAAATTACACAAAATTATAAAATTACTCATAGCTTTCTGAAGTTTAATTTAAATGCGCACTTTAATCCTTATTATACACACTTTGCACCATCAGAAGATAACTTCTATAATTTTTAACAATACTCTTGATTAGCCTCTTCGAAAGCGTACTTTCAAACTTTCGCTCTTAACCGTAATAGCGACTCCGAAAGAATTAATAACTTCGCTATTTTCAGTTCGCTGACGTTAAGCACTTCTCGGTTTAATCTGTGAAGGCAAACTTGCTCGTGGTCTGTATAAACTATTACTTCATGAAAATCACAAGTTTACCTGTTGGTTTTAGAATAAATTAATAGTCATTATTCAGTGATAGGGTCGTTGTATCTTAGATAATGATCAGACTCCAAGTAGAATATTAATATTGATGATGTAATTAGCAAAGGGGTTGTGGCTTTATTTTGGAACTTGGATTATATGATTAGTGGTTAAATTACTGATTTTAAGTATCGAATATGTCGGTAATTGTTTCGTTGTTTCAGTCTCAACATATTTAACAGTTGGACAGACGCCAGCCGCATCAAGCTACCCGAAACTGTCAAATTTTCCCAATCAACTTTGAACCTTATGCTTTAACGATAAAGTTGAAAATCTTAAAGAAATTTGACAGAATGAAAGATGTGCATCTGTAGATTGCTATTAACAACGCGTATTGCGGTTAGATTCGAATCGAGCAAAATACATGAAATTATGTCGAAAACAGATTTGCTTAAACACATACTTGCTCGCTGTGTCCACACTCTGTGTCATTCTATGTTCATACCGGATACAATAAGAATTCGTCAAAGCGCTACGGCGTAGCACGCTCGTAGCATGGGTGTAGCATGGGCGTAGCACGGGCGAAGTATGGATGTAGCATGGGCGTAGCACGGGCGAAGTATGGATGTAGCATGGGCGTAGCACGGGCGAAGTATGGGTGTAGCATGGGCGTTGCACGGGCGAAGTATGGGTGTAGCATAGGAGTAGCAAGGGCGAAGTATGGGTGTAGCATGGGCGTAGCAAGGGCGAAGTATGGGTGTAGCATGGGCGCAGCACGGGCGAAGTATGGGTGTAGCATGGGCATAGCACGGGCGAAGTCTGGGTGTAGTATGGGCGTAGCAAGGGCGAAGTATGGGTGTAGCATGGGCGTAGCATGAGCGAAGTATGGGTGTAGCAGGGGCGTAGCACGGGCAAAGTATGGGTGTAGCATGGGTGTAGCAAGGGCGAAGTATGGGTGTAGCATGGGCGCAGCACGGGCGAAGTATGGGTGTAGCATGGGCGTAGCACGTGTGAAATATGGGTGTAGCAGGGGCGTAGCACGGGCGAAGTATGGGTGTAGCATGGGCGCAGCACGGGCGAAGTATAGGTGTAGCATGGGCGTAGCACGGGTGAAATATGGGTGTAGCATGGGCGTAGCACGGGCGAAGTATGGGTGTAGCATGGGCGTAGCACGAGCGAAGTATGGGTGTAGCAGGGGCGTAGCACGGGCGAAGTATGGGTGTAGCATGGGTGTAGCAAGGGCAAAGTATGGGTGTAGCATGGGCGCAGCACGGGCGAAGTATGGGTGTAGCATGGGCGTAGCACGGGCGAAATATGGGTGTAGCATAGGCGCAGCGCGGGCGAAGTATGGGTGTAGCATGAGCGTAGCACGGGCGAAGTATGGGTGTAGCATGGGCGTAGCACGGGCGAAGTATGGGTGTAGCATTGGCGTAGCAAGGGCGAAGTATGGGTGTAGAATGGGCGCAGCACGGGCGAAGTATGGGTGTAGCATGGGCGTAGCACGGGCGAAGTATGGGTGTAGCATGGGCGTAGCACGGGCAAAGTATGGGCGTAGCATAAGCGTAACTCGGGCGTGGCACAGGAAAATCTGATTGATGATTATTGATAATTACTGAGTAAGATAAATCTAAATCCACATATAATAAGTGAATGTTACGCAAAAGGTCTACTATTTCGTCGAGATCCATCATGACTGCGAAGCGCTAATTAATTGGTATAAGTTATCGCCGCCGTAATTACCTCCACACACTGCCTTCGTGTAACGCTAGATAAATACAGTATTATCATAATTCATTCGTGAGGTATTTGCTTTCCCCGCTCGTTATTAAAATAAAGCTTATTTTAGTACGTATTATATTTAGGGACAAGGTTAGTTTTGCATATTTGCTTATAACTTTTGAAATCCTGAGATCTCTATATTTGTGCCATTCATCATTACACATATATGGTTTCCATTTTACCACCAAAGCAAAATTCAGATAATTACCTGAAATCAAAATTTAGATACATGCCCCGATGAAAAAACAGCACAACAACAACAACTACCCATTGACAGATTAATGTAGTCCTTGTTTTTACAGTCTTTAGGTAATTATGGCCAAAACTATTTCTTGCCGTCTATGCGAAAATTTACTCTAACTTAACTATCCCTCACGTACTTAAGTAGGTTCGTGGAACGATAACTTAGTTTCGAACAATACAATCAACAACCGACATAATGGAAGGAATTTCTGTTAGAGGTACGTAGGCAATTAGCTGGCTCCAAGTTTACCCACTTCCATTCCAAGTTAGCGGCTTAGAATACATAAGTATCCTGTACTTATTGTGTAACGCAGATGAGACCTGTTTTTGAATAATAACTTATCTTAACTAAGTTGTAATAGAACACCGTACGTTAAGCATAAAGTTTTACAATTAATTTTCATTTTAAATGTTGGGTTATGTTGTAATATCTAATTGATGTGATGTAGGTAGATGTGTAGGTAGACCTTACAGCAGAATTTGGGCAGTTCCTTAAGCTGGTTTCCTGGATAGAGTTTATATCTTATTTAGTTAACTTATTCTGAGTACGTGAAGATTTTTTATACTCTTCACTACGTAACACAATATTTTAACTTGCTCAAAGTTAAATTATTGTACACAAACAATACAACCACACAAAAACTATACACAAAAGAAAGTACTTATAATTTAATACAGGTACTCATTCGTATTCCTTCTCACGTTACTTGCGTTTTTTTCGATGAAAGCAGTAGGTGAGACGCATGTTAAACAAGAATACAAGGGTAAGATGGCAATAAAGAACGAAATGTCGCGAATTCTGCCTCAAATAAAATCTATATGGATGGCATCTGCCTCGGTGGATAAGGTGGATAAGGAAGGCGGCGCCTGAGCAAATACTACAAGATCTTCAGCGCCTCGGCAAACATAATCTCGATAAAAAGCGTTACTGTCTGCTTCATGCGCGCAAAATATCGGATTATATACGCCGTGTTTGATTTGTTTTGACACGCTTTTGATAGTTATACCTTGAGGCAATCATATTCTTATACCTACATAATCGAGGATAAACATTACTCAAGATATTATTTTTAGTACATACATATCAGTTTCAGTACCTTAAGTAAAAATAAATAAATATTGTAACTATGCACCATTGTACCTACCAAATTCTGGTGAATGCTTCTTGTGACAATAAACTTTTTACTTTTTTTTACCTATTTTTACTAGACAAACTTACATATGTTTTGACGTAAATGACTAATTTCGGGACCCTAACAAACAACCACATTTTTTAATTTCAATGGAAATGTAAATCAATCGAAAACTATGAACCGAATGACGGCACTGGACGCATACTATGTAAATATTTCAGCTCTAAAATAAAAGATCCTCCCTTCCTTAGCCAAATAATATACATGAACCATGCAAAAATGTTATTAGAATTATAGTCTTTCCAGCTAATTTTATAACGAAAATTCTTTCGACAAAATCTTTTCTTTAGCATAAATCCCCTTTACCCAGTTTACTCAAATGACATCTTCGAATAATATCTCATAACTGAAACTGTATTTTCATAAGCAAAATTAACATCTCCGGCGGTTTTCCGACGATGAAAATTGAAATTAAGTCCATACGCTCGCACATTATAACAATTTATTTTAATTTCTCATTAATATTCAGAATAGGGCCCCAACTGGCTAGATATACTGAAGAGATCAAACTTTGGAAAATGATTGAAGGCTTTCAATTCCGTACCTAAGCCTTTAGGTACTTATTTTCGTTATGTTATAGTACCATTCAAATTTTACATTCAGGTAATTAAAACGTTCACCAAAATCTAGTCGCAATCTCATTTCAACGACAATCAATGTCAAAAATGAAGGGAATTCAGGGCTTTTTTGACAGATTAAGACTGAGATCAGACTGTGAACGGTCTTAAAATTACGAGAATTGCCCCTCTGGTCTCACGGGAGCTTATCACAGTCAACTACAGAGCGAAAGTTAAGCCACAACACTCCGCTTTCTGCCTTTCATAATCATAATGTGTGACTTCCTTTTGACGATCGAATTACAAGAGCTTTGTCACCTTTTAAACAAGAAAAACACACACATGTATACTTAGTAAGAGGTACATAGACAGTTGGCGACAAGCCGTCGTCCTGTTTCCAAACTTCGTCAGTTTAGTCGAGACGTCAGCGTGTGGTCATTTGTTAACAACACGCGCCTTCTGCCTCTCCCACTAACTAACAAGGACATATCTAATTAAAACTTGTGCCTAGTTAAAGCAGCCGGCTAATGTCGAGCGAAAGTTTTTTGCTCTCGAACTACGACAAGCTGAAGTGCTCGCTCGGAATCCATTGTGAAATTATTTATTTATTCGGTAAACAGAAAGTAATCACGTTATTAGACATCTAATTAAAAATGTAAAATCTAACGTCATGTTTAACGTAGCAATTGTCGTTTGAAATAGTTAACCAAAACAAAATTAAAATGTCTATAGCTCAGTAAGTACTAAACTTTATTTACAGTCCCCAATCCTTTGTCCAAGCCAAACGTTTCAATTTGGCGCATTAATTTTATACGGCGAGGACACACGAGCCAAAACTTTCCTTTGTAAATAAAGACATGCCTACTTAAAACTCGTCTACCCTCATGCCAGACTGGCTTTTGCTGTCACGACGGCGTCCGAAAGTTCCCCGTATTTAGGTACATGGACAGAATGAAAATTTCAAATGTTCGGGATTTAAGAGTGCGGAGTGCGGACAGCCGTCAGCCGAACAACTCCGTGCCCCACACTTAAATGAACCCCAGTCTCCACGATGCTGGATTTCAACCGAAACGGCACAAACAGTGGACGTCATTTGAAAGGCTTTAATCCGTCTGTACAGTTTAATGTTTTACTACGATATTCTCAAAGGAACATTGTTGATTAATCGTTTCTGAAGTTTATGCTAAGACTCACTATTTCTACAAATAGCTTTTACGAATTCAATTAAGATTGTTATGATAAATGTTGTTTTCTTCACCAGTTGTGAAACTTAAATAATATAAATAGGTTACTGTAGAGCTGTCTAGTGCCTAGGCAATGAATTAATAGCCTCCAATAATGTTTATGTAACAAAATAATTATTGCCTTTCGATCCGACTTTCTTACATAGCGCCGTAACATAATAATAAAATAAAATTAGCAGATTTATGTCAATTAGCAACTGATACTTAGTTACAAATGATAACTAACCAACCTCTAACAAATTATTTAGCACGTTGCTAATTAGTCTAGGACTCCAGGGCAACGTACTGGTTATTCCACTAACTGATCAATTGAATGTCATATTAGTTTGCAAAGCACGATAATCAATATATGTTTGCTCTACAACAAGGCTGCCCAACCAATTTTGAAGGTGGGCCATAATTTTGTTTCTCTTGTTCATACAAAGTTCGTGATTGATCTCTTTGGTGATTGGAACTTTTAATAACAATATCCACATTACAAATTCAAATCACTTTTAGTCCCTAGGGATTAAAGAGCTATTTTAGTCCCTGTTTACGTAGAATACACTAGCTCTTTTTGAATAGATGTGATAAAAAATATTTTTAGACCTTGTTTGAAGTCCTAAAATCTATTCTTAAAAAGACTCAAATGTGTTGGCGGGACATACAGTGGCCCGCGGGCCTGGTAGAGCAGCCTTGCTCTATGGCTTCTAATTTACACTTAGGTACATATTTTATTCCACCTACTATATTAATACTACGAAGTTAACGTACATAATATTGTCATTTGAATATTTATTTACCTACCACTAACGTAATAAGATTCAAGTACGACCAAATATTTGACAAACACATTACTTAATACAAATGTGACATTAGACATTGTTTATATTGACGTCACCGTCATAAATTTGATTTATAGCATAACAGAGTGAAAATATGAATCAGCCGACAACCGTATCGTTAGTGAGAGGAAACTATCCCTTCTGGCGAGCCGCCAAAATGTTAGCCCGGCCGAATTGTCATCAATAAAAGTTATCATACTACCCGCCGCGACCGAATACCCCAAAAAACCCACATCTGTGTTCCGAACTTTTGTTCAGCGTTGACAAATTCGGTCGCAAAGTATTTTTATTAGATACGTATATTTCACAACTGCCTTTCAGGTCGTACGAAGCTGTCTACTGATTGAACAAAGTAGTTATCCCACCAAAAACATTTTCATGTAAAATGTTGCCAAGACGAGACCACATATGGCTCGCACTGTCAAAAAGTTATCAGATCTCATGTAGAGCCAAGCTTCTGACTCTACACGCCCTAACTTCACAAACTCTATACCTTAGTCAAAATATGAGGCTTGGCCGTTTCGTTACTACAAGAACTATTGTATAACAGAAAAGTAATGAACAGTGAATAAATTTTTCACTTTACGCCCATGTGATGGTAGCGAAACGGCCAAGCCACATATTTTTACTAAGGTGTAGAGTTTGTGAAGTTAGGGCGACCCTTAGAATATTGATAATCATCAGTGAGTCAGTGAATCAGTGAGTCAGTGACGAAATCGGGGTCTTTTAGATATCAATAAAATCTAAAGTATAAGAGCTATGCAATTGAAACTTTATAGGTTTAATAAGTCAACCACTGACATCATATCCCGAAAATTTTGTTTATCTGGTATAATCCAAACCCAAGATAAGAAGGTTCAAAAAATACGACGAAGTGCTTCGAGAAAAGGTAGGTAGTGCCCTTCCGCTTCGCTTGGCTCGTCTTGGCGGGGGCACTCCCGTGCCCCCAGATATGACGTACTGCAGCGCAGGAAACGTGGCGCGGCGGTGCGCTACCCTCCGGAAAAACACCGCCTATTTACGTACCTAACTATCTATACAGAATACACTGTGAACACATAAAAGAATAAAACACTTCCCTTATCGTTGATCATTTATTTTTCTTCCACGTTGGCACAATCAAGGAAAGGAATTTATAATAACGTGTTCTAGTTTTTGCTCCGATTTTATTTTACACATCCATTTTGCATTGTACGTTTTCCACTTTGACCGGGTCCAACGCATAAGCCCAAAAATAAAGTTGTACATTGAAAATATGAGCAGAAAAGCTAGACAAGAAAAATTAGTTGTCTAAACAGCTACACAAAGAAAAATCCAAAGCTCTCCTACTAAATTAAATCTTGGTATTTCAATGCAAGCTGATGGACAAGTGTAAACGACTTCGGCGACTATCTTGCGCGCCGCCGCGCCACTCACCCATTTGTTCGGAGACTTAGAAGTCTACAGCCCTCTGATTTTGTGGGTCGGCCATCAATAAAGCTTATCGTTGGTAGTCTGGTCGCGACATGTACACAGAGCCTCCTAGCCACATAGGCGCCTATAAATAAAATATTGCAAATTGAATTATTTTTTACACAGCCTCACAATGTATTGTATCACCGGCTTTATGTGAGACGCAAAGCTACATGCGCTGAAATTAATGTGTTCCCTGAAAGAGTCGGTATAGGGTCGTTAAAACTTGACGACGATTTAGGGTCGCACTACATGTATTTTAAAGCTCAGATCCCTGTAATGAGGAGCGTGTAACGTTTTATCTCAAGTTGACACAATTACACATCGTTGCTTTTACATTTCAGATTACATCAACTAAGTCTATACAAAAGTTATGTAACATCATAAAATGTTCTGAATGCAGAGCACGTAAGACATAATCACATTTGATGTCGTATAAAGGCCCATCCGTGCGTCTTTCACGGCCGTGTAATGCGTCGATAAAGGTAACCGCACCCGAACTAGCCTGAATCGACGAGCCGTGCCATTGCCGCCCGGGGCCGAACATTTTCTGATCTCACGCTCCCCGAGCCAATGATGACACATCTATAAATAAAATAGGCATGATAGAAAAACTTCGTAACTAGATAAAAGAAAGTCTGGATTTTATAGGTTCAGGCTGAGATAAATTGGTATAGACAAAGTGGGTACATATGTTTAGGTATAGGTAGGTTCCATTATATAGATTTATACGATTGTTTATATTATAGCCATACGTAAAACACGTAGTTTCAGAACTTCATTCATTATAAAACCAATGCATGCAAACTTAAATCAGTTTAACCAGCCAACAATACATCCTCCTATTTGAACAATATACAGCGAAAACAAAAGAAAATCGTCCACACAACAACCTCGTATTGATAGAAGCCACCGCACATTCATTAAACAAGCTTTTGTGTTGAGAAATCTGATTAAAAATTAATTAGAACAGTATCGGACTTCTGAACGAATGAATGAAATGAACGAAAATAATCCAACACTGATGTTCTGTGTGTTCAATTAATTGAACGCCACACGAGTGATCACACTGGCGTTAGAATATTAATTGAATCGGTCGCAGCTTAGCTCGGATCGGACCAACGGGTTAGGATTCGACGGATGACTGATGTCTCTTACTTTGTATGTCATTTATCTTGGGCATATGTTGTGGGTGTAATATTAGACTGTGACAGAGACAATGGGCTAGCATTCTACTGAGATTAAGTACGTCTAATAATAAAAGGGATTTAGATCCAAAATGGTGTAATTGTACCTCTCTGAAAGTTTTCTCTTGAAATTATGGCGACGACCACATTGCATAGCCATATTTTACGAGTTGAAAAAAATTGCCTCCCAAGTTATAAATGGAGTAAAAATATTTCTATGAAATATAGGGCGACCCAAGTTTGGTTTTTTCTTCTTCCACGCTATTACCCTGGCTTAGAGCCAATAATATAATTATCGCCAGTCGGCTTGGTTACACACAAATATTACATTAACTTTATATGTTGTGCATCCTTGATAGGACAATATCGTATTTCATACTCTTGTTTCTATGTAATACAAACTGGAGGGTTTTCATTTCTGTAAACGTAATCTATAATTATGTCGTCGTTCGCATAAGCCACCGCTGTCTGCATGTGTGACCGCGTTGTCCTTTCTAAACTACGCATTGAATTTTCACGCTATTTTCATAATTTAGAAAATTATACTAAAATATTAAACTTACATATAATAATGCGTTTATATCTGTATCGCGGCAGGCCAAGACGAAGATGGCGGGACGAGCTCGACTCCTACCGTAGGGACTGGCTGACTCGCAAAAGACAGAATTGTGTGGAAAAGAGAGAGGGAAACCTTTGCTCTGCAGTGGCACAGTACAGGCTAGTTAGATTAGTTATAAGAATCAAATCTGGATGTTGTGTCAAGTCGTCAAACCCGTGGAAAATAGGGGCGGGTCGCTAGTCTTTTTATAACCAAACTCCTTTTACTACTTGTCTTCTCTCGTATTGGCACTAGCAACAGGATAATATTGTTCATACCGTAATTAAACTTTTACTACTACAGTCTAGAACCCGTAGACTATATGCAATAAAAGTGGTTCTGGTCCTCAAGCTTTCGTCCGGCATGCCATGGGCAATTAGTCAAGCTACTTGATCTACTGACTGGCTAATGTTTTCACTATAATCCTTTCACAGTTGTTTTACCTTTAGTTTTGCGTCACTATCAAAAATTAAATGCTCTTTATATTATATATACAGTGATCTTTATTCCCGTTACTGTAAGGGTGCTGTTGGGCCGTTAGATGTAAAATAACAGAAAGGACTGTACATGAGCTTATGTTCTCATAAAGGTATGTTCCGCCCTCACGCGCTTTTGTCTTCTCCTTTCAATTCATCTTGTGTCTAACGCATGACAGTTGCACCGTCTGCTTTTGTTTGCCTAATCAACGTACAGCGACCAATTTTGAAGCATGCGCTATGACGCGAAAAGACGCAAATGACACTTTCTTTTTTTTTTTAGCCTATACTCTTCCACTGCTGGGCAAAGGCCTCTCCCAAATCCTTCCAGGAATACATAATAATGACACATTCGTATTTCCATACTTAATATTATAAATTCGAAAGTAACTCTGTCTGTCTGTCTGTCTGTATGTTACCTTTTCACGCCTAAACCACTGAAGATTTCGATAAAATTTGGCAGAGTGATAGATTGCATCCCGGGGAAGGACATAGGATAGTTTTTATCCCGATACTCCCTAGGATCGACACTTGTGCGGGTGAAACCGCGGGGCACTGCCAGTAATATATAAAGTTTGCATTTCAAATAGTGGCAACCACAATATCAGCAACATCTGTCTGTTCTCCTTTCTCCTGGCTATTATCCCAATTTATTTAGGATCAGCCCTCCCAGTACTTCTGCGCCACACCGTACGGTTGTGGGTTGACTCTTGCTGCTTTAAACAGTTCCATATGAGCCTAACGTTCAAGACAGTATTTTTACTAATCCGAAAACGGCAAAATGTTGCCGTCATGACAGTAAACTTTAACGTTAAGGTCACAAAATTAACTGTTTTATTCATTTGGCGATAATATCCAATCGCTATTTTGACCGAGTGCGATTTGGACGGTTTTTCAGTCACTTGACCGATTGAGAATTTGACCACACGCGACGAAACGATATCTTCAAACTATTGAAATTTACTTACATTACAGTAATGGTGGTTTTCCTTTTTTCTTTTTGAAGTGAAAACTTCTTTAGGCGCGTTGGGCATTTTTGAGATGGGAAAAAACCATTGAACTCGGGCCACTGTTACTGTAAGCGACACCGCGCGTGTTTTGTTTATAAGACGATTTAAAAAATACCCGTTTCGGATGTATTCGGCTGTCCTCGAAATGCACTCGTTTTTAATGTATATCCGATATGTCAGTGAGTGATGGCAAAGCATTCTGTTTGTGTTTTGTTTTCACTTCTGTCGGCACTCCCGGAGTGCCACTGTTTTTTTTTTTTTCAGTAAATAGTATGTTCAATCATTAAAAGTTACTGTTTTGTCTTTTACTGTTTTATAAACATTTCTTCTTACTGTATAAAGTCAGTAAGTCTTAATGAAATCGCTTAAGTTTTTTTTTTTTTAGTGTATCTACATAATAATTAAATTTAATTATTATCAACCCTTTCACTCAGTTAGATAAGATCAAAGCGACTGTGGACGTACATATCTTACAGTAATAGCTCATGCTGACACGAGAGAAGGACAAGACAATGCGTCCATTACCTGTCACCAGATAAACAACGAAATAGGTTTCTAAACGTAACATTTTGTATAAACGAAGAACAATAGTGTTTAAAGGTGTTTACGCAAACAAAGCCTTCTTAATGGTAAATGGTAGGTAGCATTTAATGAAATCTCGGGGAGGCGCATCAATCAAGGTGTCTCTAATAGGCTGGTAGATAGAACTACACAGTACATCTACCACTACTTGCCAATGATTAATATTTAAAAAAGGGAATTAAAAGACGCTGAGATTTTTCTCAATTTTTTTTTTCAATTTAATTGACTGGGTTTCATTAAATAATTCATATTTTCATTAGAATATCATTAAAAAGAAAATTACCTAATTACCTACCTACTCTAATCTAATAAATTGAAAATGAATAGCATTTTATAAGGTTGCCGCTTTTATTAAATTGATCAGCCGGTCGATTCTGTAAAAATCTCACCGTGAAAACATAGGTGAAGTGAGTTTGTTTTTGTTAGGAATTGACACTATTGACAGCTCAGTCCACGCTCACTTCATCTAAGTTTTTACGGTAAGATTTTTACAGAATAGCACCGCTGTACCTAAAGCACGGAATAACTAAAAATAAAATATTAAAACCTAATATAAACTTATCATGTTCTCATAAAAGCAGACGGTAGGTTTCACCTCGGATTTTTAATTAAGTAAAAGTGCCGTAAGACAAAGTTTAGCGTAATTTAATAATGAAGGAATGGACGCCCGAGTCCTGAGCTCAAAGTTCACTAACTACTTAGCATAGATGTGTACAAACAACTGTATCATAGGAATTTTCAACATTGAAACTCAATTCGGAATCAAGAATTCCTTTTACTTTCAAAGTCATTTCGAAATTACAAACAATGTACACTAATTTTAAAGCTCTGAACTCGGTAGTCGGATTTATTTATAGGAACATAACTTCTCTTCTAAATTCTGGGATTAGAATTTCTAACTGTTCAACTGTTGCCTGGTGTGAGTAAATAGTTAATGTTTGCGTTATTCAAACTGTTATTGTTCCTACTGAAGTATTTTTGGTCCAAAAGATTCATGAAAAATAACGAAAAACATTTCTAGTTTCGGCATGCACGTAAAGGCCGATACAGACATTGCGAGGCATGCGCAGCGCACGGCGCACATCGCATGATTCGCAATGTGTGGACGTTCATATTCGTGGTGTATGTGGAAGCACGTGGTGAGGTATGTGCTTCCACATGCCTCACCACGAATATGAACGTCCACACATTGCGAATCATGCGATGTGCGCCCTGCGCTGCGCATGCCTCGCAATGTCTGTATCCGCCTTACAATAGAGTACAAAACAAAAGCCAGTACTGTACCTAAGACCAATTAGAGGCCCGCAATTAAGGCACAGTTCTGTTGTGCAGTATAAAGGGTAGCAATTGAAAAAGTTTCAATAATTGCGGGGCACGTACGTACAGACTCGTCATCCTGTGTGAATTGGAACGTGCGCGGCCCACGGCTTGCATAGGCACAAATGAACGCGTCGTTTATATACGAACCGCGTTCGCAAATATACGCCCAGTCCACGCCTCGTCGGGCTCCCGATAAAGTATACTTCTACCTGTATTTGTTCTCGATAACGTAGGTACCTATTAGGTGTAACCACGTAACTGTATTATGAGAGAATCGAATTAGATTGCGAATTTGAGTTCCATTTGTTTTAAAAGCCAGAGGAAATGTATTAGCTGGCGCAATTTTTACTTTAAATCAAGCTTAGTTTATGATTTTTTCTCATTGTTGTTACTAAATCTGCAATACTGAGCGGGTTCCACGTGTAAGCTCGATTCCGAGAAAACAAAAACGAATCGTTTTGATTACCAAATGTAGCATTTTTTATTGCTGAACTGGGCATATAAATAGATTCGTAAACTAATTAATTATACGGGTGATAATTACTTACATACGGGAGGGCTGCGCGCTGGGCTACGAGTGATATGCTTGTATAATTAGATAGTGTAACTTAATGTATTAAAAAAATAAACGAAAAAAAAAAACACCTAGTATTTCTTTGCCGGTCTTTGCTTCATTATTGGTAGAGAAACCCTCGGGACACCCAGATCGTACACAGATGTTCTCAACAGACCAGGAGACTTAATCAGCTTCTGGAGGGAGGTGGACTGGTAGGAATAACCACCGACGGCCGCCATGGCCCACGCACAATGGTACATTGAAGGACTAAGTGCGGAAACCAAACCCATAACATAGAACATAGATACACGAGTCTTAATTTTAACCAATAACTCCGTCCGTAAATTATAGGAATCGGCCATTGATGCTTTTCAGGTGCAAAAAAGTTATTAAGCAATGGTTAACCTAAATACAAAGCAGAGGAGAAGCCAAAATCCTGAGCAGATCCCGAAGTAAACCCCAGATTAAATAGCATAAGAAGCCACCAAACTGTAAAGTAAACAGATACTTACACAACTGCTAATACCAACCACTTCGAGCATTATATTATTTAATAATATTCGGTCAGTGGAACCTGTGAACACTAGCTTGATAAGTGCCAAAGTCGGATTTACAAGATTTTCTTGCCCTTTGAAGTTACTTGTGACCTTTAAATCCTTTGAAATAGGTAAATATTATGAGGCGGACGTACCTACATACCTACGAATCTTTGAACGGAACGGCGAATGAAATCGAATTCAACAATGTGATAAAGGTCGCGCCCTGACATTCGTGTATACAGCCTTTCCAGAAAATTCTTTCTGATCGAATTGTGCTCTGACTTGAATTTAACCGAATCAATCTTGCAAACGATACATTTATATTTGATTGCAGTAGAAACTGACTGCGTATGTTTAGAACAGCGATAATCTCATTTGAATAACTATACACATTTTTATGTAGCATAAGCAAAATCATCCTATAATATTCCCACTGCTGGGACACAACTCCACTCCTCCGGCCCACTCTTCTCGATGAGAGGGAGTGGGCTGTAATTCACCACGAGGGTCCAGTGCGGTTTGGTAGATGTCACATGTCTTCGAATTTTTGGTACTAGACTAGGCATTCCGTGAGGCTAGGACATGCCGGTTTCCTCACGATGTTTTCCTTGACCGGTTTGAGAGCAGTCATGATGCAATAATTTACACAAAGCAAAGCGCTGGTCTGGATTTGAACCTACGACCACAACTCGTAAGTCGCGGCCGTTGCCACTGGGCCACCACTGTTCCTCTCCTCTTCTTTATATAGGGATACTCTTAAATGAATAAGCAATATAAAACAATGTAATAAAGAAAAATCTAAATCATTGTAGCGATAATGAAAGCACATGCGTTACACATGGCTACTTGTATATTAAATTCGTTGTCTAATAGTAAGCGCCTAAGTGAATTAATTAGCACTCTATACCGAAATTGTTTGTTACCGTGACGACAACGTGCTCGTTCACTCCTTTATAATTCGCTTTCAGTGCCAACAACGATGACAGCGAATGCCTTTTGAATTATTGAATTGAGAACACTAGAATATCGAACAAGTAAAAACCGCTACTGCATGAATATGGAGTAGCGTTTTATAAAGAAAGAAATGATATATCAAGATGATCTTGATATATCATTTCTTTCTTTATATTACACATAAAAAAACACAATATCGTACAATATTTTTTATTTATACTTTAGGCTGTTGTTATGGTGTACATAATAAAGAGTATTCTATCTATGTTTTTCGTACCTTAGCCTCATCAAGAAAAATGTGTCATATAAATTGTGAGCGATAGTATAAATTGTGTTATATTTTTGGTAAGATATAAAAAAATATATAAACATCCGAATTCAGAACCTCCTCCTTTTTTGAAGTCGGTTAATAAAACTTAACTCCCGCAGCAAAGCGTTGAATTCAAGGTACGTAATCAATTACCTTCGTAGAACAGAGTTATTCTAGAGTGATTCTAATGCCTCATTATTTCAAAATTACTAACGTAATTACAAAGCTTAGCGGGTTTATACTGTACAGTTATGCGTGCTAAACAAACGCGCTCCCTTACGCGGCCTGCACACTCAATGTGTTTGCACACCTTCTACATATTTACTAAAGGGAATTCATTACGATTCACACGGGAATTATGCGGTACCTAAAATATGAGCCTGTTTTGTAAGACTGGTAAAACAACGCTTTTTAGAATCAAATATCTACATCCATTTTGAACTGCTCGCTTGCATAATCTTCAAGAAAATTCTCGTGTATCACAAAAATGCGTGGGTACGTGTAACTTTCCTCGTTTAAAGTACCTACATATTAAACAGCAGAAGTTACGATGTTTTCTTTGTGTGCCCGAAATATTACCGGTTATGTATTTTGTACCAAATATTTGTGTACACTAGAGTTGTTGACGGAGCGCTTAATTATTCATCAAACTATCGGTTAACAATCTAGAATAACATTGTTTACAGGAACGTTGTTGTTTATTGTGTATATTTTATCAGTCTATACCGATAATAACTTTGTTACTCTGCAGTTGCCTATCGCTAATGCGTCCTTTTTAATTAAGTCTTCTTCCGTTTCCCGGTTTCGATAAAGTGTGTGTAGCGTGAACATGGCATTGAAACCTAATAACTACCGTTGTACATACACGGTGTGACGTAACACCCGCCGGTACTGCACGTATCATAATTTCATTTTGTATAAACCAATTTTGTTCGTGGTCGACGTTACGGTGTCGTTCGAAAGTTAATTTTACATATACCTAAGTACGTACCTAGTACATAATATGTTCAATGTACTGTTACCAAGCTCTAGGGACCTGAGCTCGTTTAACGAAAGAAAATATTTGGGTGTGCTTGCAAAATTCTGTGTTACAATTTCAGGGTTGATGATAGTTTTTTTTTTCGAGCTGTGGTGTTAGTGGGCCAGTGGTAACGGCCGCGACTTACAAGTTGTAGGTCGTAGGTTCGAACCTAGACAGGCGCTTTACTTTGTGTAAATTGTTTCTTCACCACTGCTCTCAAAACGGTGAAGGAAAACATCGTGAGGAAATCGGCATGTCCTAGAACCAGATTTCGAAGACATGTCACCTTTACCAACCCGCACTGGGCCCGCGTGGTGGATTACGGCCCACTCCCTCTCACCGAGAGGAGGCCTGTGTTCCAGCAGTAAGAACGATCATGCAATCTTTTTTTTTTATACTACCATCAATGAAAATATTTGGATAAGCCATAATATGGTCCCGCTTCACCCCTCCTTGATTACCAAAGCCCTGACATTTCCTCATAATACGCAGGTGTACAAATGTTAAAACATTATATAAACGTTCTGTTTTATTTCCAGGTGAAACCGACGAACATGGCCTACCCACAGAAAAGGACAAAGGGTGCGACACCAATCTCTACCTGTACCATGTAAGTTGGTTTTGTTTTGAACACCTGTTTACTTAAGTAAAGTTATGTAAAACCTTTTTAACGACTACGTCACGGTACACAGCGTACTGTGGAAACTTAAGGAGGCTTATCCCAACTTCGCTGGACATTAAAGATTGAAGGAGCCTTTCATCATTCAGTGTCTAGTGTCTTCGCTGCATTAACTGTTTGTGCAATTGTATTTTCCATTATCATTCAGTGGAAACGTTTTACAGACGGTTTTTCATGACATTTTGGGGTATTTGTTTCTTTATATCATTGTAAAAGCTGAGCAATCAATAAACGGATAGTCGCATTTGATTCGAAATGTTTCGTCACACCTTTATTTGATTCGAAATGTTTCGTCACACCTTTATTTGGCTCGTGTCCACTGTCCAGTGTCCACCCTGTGCTTAGTAAAGACTATAGACTCTTCTGTTTTACGCCACTTTAAACGACCAGCTGGATAACTGCGTAACACACTAACAGTAGCAATGGCTTTCATTTTGACAGTTCAACAACATTCATTGCGTTATTTACGTTGCTAAACAGACAAATTTTTCGAACATATGAAGCAATGGATTAGCAATATCCTGCAAAATGATTCAGTTTGTGTGTTACGCAATTAGTGTGCCGCCCCGTGTTTACGCCTACACTCCCAGACCTTTATAAAACCTTTAACTAGGAGCAAAATCTATTAAATATTAACACACCGAGCTTTAGAAAGAGACACTCTAGAAAACCGAACATTTTATATAACTAAAACTCCACGTGCCATATAAATATTGGCGGCCGCATACTGTAACTCATTTAATCCGATTCAGCCTGTCCCTGGCTGCCCTCCCCCAGCGGCGCCCTAAGCCGAGGACCGTACCCCACAGTGGGTGCCCTAAGCCCTGCCCCAAACCCTGGGTAGTCACTTAGTTTTTAAGTTTTTAAGCCCTGGCTGGAGGTCTTAATTTATTTAGGCAAACACATTTAAGCAGCCCAGCGAAAAGCCATATATATAAAAAAAGTACTGTAACTCATGTAAGTATATACAAGAGCAACACTATTTACCTAAAATTATAATCGTCTTTTAAGTATATACTTACATATATACATAAACTGACGATTTTTCCCATGGGTTAGGCAAAAGCTACATACATTAATGTAAAAAACTTAAGTAGATAAATAAATATATCTACGTACGAACAATTTCCCCAAATAAGGTAGATTAGCCTGTTTACTCGGAAAACGTTCGGAGTTACAGTAATTTGTGTACAAAGATGAGTTGGAACAACTGTTCATTATTCAGGAGATGAATTGGACAGTTACGCCATTGTTACGCAACGCCATAGTTACGTTGCGTAACAATGGCGTTGCGTATACCTACTGTAATCCAGAGGATCGGCTGCCTGTGCCTTCCTCAGTGGGACTAAATCTGTTAGAGAAGGCGTATTATCCTGTTTTCGTAGGTACTAAGGTAAATGTTTTGTTATGATGGATCCCGAAAAGGTAATCGTGGGCCACAATGAAGATTTTTTTAAATGTAAGTTAGCCCTGTTTTAAGTAAAGAGGACGAAAACTCGACTTCTGTACTGTTTTTATTAAATTGTATGATTTTTCACATCATCATCATTATGTTTATAATAAAAATTGAAATAATATTGTGAACCCAATATACACGTGGCTAGGGGACCTCCGGCCACACAAACTAATTCTTAAGATAGTAACAGATAAATGAATTATGTCCTAGTTGTAATCATCTCTGTTTAAGTCTAATTGTAACTCATCTTTGTTTACAATGAACAAATAAAATATTCTTATTCTTACCTAGATGTACGTGTAAAATAATAATGTTCCCCGTCATTAAAATAACGTGTTCTCTCAACGTACAAACGTGTTATTCTTACTTACGTACTCATTTAAATGTTTAGTAAGACAGTACTTTCGAGACTGTCGTGAAAGTCTTGAGAAAGTTACGGCCCCAGTTTGTAGCAGAGAATTTATTTTATACACTACAAACTCTACTGAATTTGAATGTTTCGGCCTACCCACCACATTTTAGTAGTTCTCCGACCTCTTACCTTTTGGGAAAACCACAGATATAGATAGACCTAGATAACGCAAGTATCACGATCTGTATGAAAACCAAGTGTGCCATTTTTTGACTACCTACTATGACGTCACAAGCACTATTTAGTGATGGGAAAATCAAATCGATTCAAAGACGCCGCCGCGTGCGGCACGTGTCTCGCCCCACCCCCGGGGCCTGGCGCCAGCGCTCACGTTCACCCAGCCAGCAGTACTACAGGACTGAGCTCGAAAGTGGCGGCTTACGATTTTTGTACGTAAGCTGGGCACGCGAAGTAGTTGCTCTTGCGTTATCTAGGTGTATCTATATCTGTGGGGGAAACGCTTTTGTACTAAGTTTATGATTATGGTTAAAAGCAATACACAAAAATGGTTAAAGTAATACATTGTATTTATCAGACCCAGTTGAATACGAAATTACGTATAATTTAATATACTGAAAAGGCAACAAGAACAAATTACCTTCATTTCCTAAAGCACCCTATGGTTTTCTTTGTGTATAAACGCGTAATGAACCTTACCTGTTCCTTCACCGCAGCCACGTTTTATCTCACAGTTTTCATCTCAAAGATAATACCTAATAATTAATTCATTTAATCTTCTCCACCCAACGCCATCCCAGAGGGTTTCTCGAGATTAAAAAATCATACCGTGTTACGTGTTGTTTCGTTTCGTTGGGTCTCTCCACATTAATTATCCTTGACCTGAGTTACTCTAATGAACGTTTCATATAGTAATCAAATTAACCCCTCTCGAATATTAATAGTTACTCGATATCCGAGCATAAATTATTTTAAATAACATTTACGTGGTCTAATTTAAGACCCGGTTTATGTAGTATCGGAGGAGGAAACGGAATAAATTGAGCGCTTTATTGAAATTGAGTTAGGAACGTATTACCCTTGCTACGAGTGCGCGAATTTACGTGTGCTTTCGATGACCCGTATAGATCGTAGCGTCCTCGTAGCGCTCGTGGGGCTCGTAGCTAGTTCGTAGCTCGTTACATGGCGGTCGTAGCACTTCAATCTCTTACGCTATTGGCTCGAGTTTCCCGCTTCATTCGTTACGTTTCTTGATGCAGTTTCAGAATTTTGCGGATACACTTTTAGAGACACAGTTTAGCTTTTTAATTTTAAAATTGGTCTCCCTCGTAAAATACTTTAAACCAGAAATTCTCGTATGTGTAAACTTCAGAATATATTATTATACAGCGGTAGCTTTAAAAATATACGCGTCTCGGAAACTGGAACGGGAATAAAAACATTTGTATTCCGTAATACAATAAAGATGGTTATTTACATAAAACGCGAGCGCAGGTAACTTCACGTGATGAAAATAATCCTTAATAAAAAAAAGTTCTTTAGTATATAAAGGCGAGCCCCACACCTGCGGTGGTAGGCTGGAATAATCCAAGAGCGCAATCTCCTATATAATTCACGCACCATTTGCGAGCCGCGTGACTTCTGCCCCCATTACGTGTAATGATGGCAAGGGAAAGTTGGCAATAGAATTTTTATACACCCGTTCGGCATAGTTCTTTGCTCCTGTCAGAATGAAAATACCTGCATACATACATAATCAGCCTATAACGTTCCCACTGCTGGGACACAGGCCTCCTCTCTGTGAGAGGGAGTGGGCCGTAATCCACCACGCGGGCCCAGTGCGGGTTGGTAGATGTCACATGTCTTCGAATTTTTGGTTCTAGGACATGCCGGTTTCCTCACGATGTTTTCCTTCACCGTTTTGAGAGCAGTGGTGATGAAATAATTTACACAAAGTAAAGCGCCTGTCAGGGTTTGAACCTACGACCTATATCTCGTAAGTCGCGGTCGTTACCACTGGGCCACCACTACTCCAAGATACCTGCATGAAGCGTTAATTTTGATAAAATAGAATAGTTTATCAATTTATTAGCAGTAACTATTAACTAGCAGCGCCCCGCGGTTTCACCCGCATAAGTTTCGATATCCCGTGGGAATATCGGGATAAAAAGTATCCTATATGTTATTCTGATGTATAAACGTAACGTAAACGAGGCCAAAGTAGTGTGTAAGGATCATAGCAGGTAGCGTTCTGTAATTTTTTGTCTAACCAGGTCTAACCCCATGGGAAGAAGGCGTGAGTTTATGTATGGGTATATTTTATTTTATTAGATATTTGCACACCTATTAAGGTAGGATATGGTTTAAAGAACTGTTGTAATTATGTATCACCTCATGTACCTACCCATATTCAAGCAAATAAATGATTTGATTTGATGTGATTTGAAAGCTATATTACTGTAAAGTTTCATCAAAATCCGTTCAGTATTTTTTGCGTGAAGAAGTAACAAACATATACACTCACAAACTTTCGCCTTTATAATATTTGTGTGATTTAAGCTATGAATTTAGGTACAAAATCAGTTGATAGTAAAACGTGTTCGCAAAATACGCTAGCAACTCGCGCGGCAATTACAATACATACTTAAACATATATTTTTATGTTTACTCACTTTTTAATGAATGTCTTTGATGTGAATTCTGAGTATGACAGTCATTGCCTTTCACACAAATAATACAGCCTAACGAAGACTTTTGCGCGACTCGCAACATTCTGATAAAGCATTCTTCTCTCGTCATATTTCAAACACGCTGGTTTGCGCGCTCGGTATTTATAAAATATAGAAGAGGTTTTTTTTATTCGTACCTACTTTTATATAGGTAATATTATGGGATCTATTGATGATTCTAAAAATTTATAACTTCTTAAACGATATAGATGAAACAGAAGACGAAGTAGCAGGGGATCGTGGAGGCCGGGTCAGGGGGACAGTCCGAAAGGGTTACCGCTGGCTCGGAACATAAAGGGCTGGGTTTTAGTCAGTAAGAGTCTGACACTCCCTTCCGGCTCGTCAATTGATGATTTCCCATCCGCAAAAAATAAATAAAAAAGGGATCGTGGATGGGGAGGGGTGGAGGGTAATAAATCGTTTTAATTTATACTTCCATGGACACGCTAAGAAAAAGATTATGTAGTTTATATATATAACTTCATGGCCTTCTTCCTAATTTTTTTTTTTATCCATCTGAGATATGCCTATTTAATATCTGCTTCCAGTTAACTGGTGTGTGATTAATCAATAAACGCATGATGTTTCCAATTAACTGCATAATAATTACATTAATTATCATTATGTAGAATCTGTAGTACCTATAATTAATTAGTTCTCGTTTATCCTGCAGCGTTAACTACATTGTAGGATAAACGTCACCATTAACATAATTATCGTAGGTAGGATTATCTGCGGCTTTAATTAATGGATGGTACTTTTATTTGTGGGAAATACTAAAAACTGTAACTTAAAATTCATGTAGGAATTTAAATTGTAATAACAATTTTTATCCGAGCCGCAGGCGAGTGTGAATAGTTAAGTCGAAGGGTGGCTCGTTTTATTACACTTTTATATTACGATTTACACTCGATACATTACACTTTTCACTTCGATTGAGAGAAAATACTGTTATATACTTTATGCCTGTTTCATAAAGTATATAACAGTATTATTTCACTGTTAAAAAATGTTGCAAAATTGAAAAAGAGAATGGCTATTAATTCCCGCCATTTTCAACATGTGTTATTCGACTTGGGTCATACTGCGAAGTCATAAAAACGTTTCTTTGCATTTTTAAATAATAAATTACAACTATTTTATCTGGTTTTATTAAATTAACGATAGAGAACACGGAAGTGATATAAATTATGGCTAATTATTATTAAAATAAAAAAAACAAACGTTTTATTGTGGCTGTTGGGTCTGATTATCTTAGTCTCAGAAAAAAAATACTTTATGCTCTAGAGCAACATAAAGACGAATTTTTAGAGCATGAGACGTGAAAAGAACATTACATTACTAGTGTTCTCGAAAATTCATCTTTATAGGAAATATCCTATAAAGATGAATTATTGTCGAAGGTATTCTCTCTTTTGTAATGTAGATACCTACATACAGGTAGGTAGGGTTGTGTGCGTCAGTTTGTGAATGTCTCAATTAGTTTATCGTGGTTTAATTAGCTCACGCAATATCAATAAAACAATATTTTTACAAAGCTACACTAACTATCTCGAAGGTTTATTTTTCATTAAACTTTCTGAAACCGTAGTTTTAATCCTAGATTATAGTCTCCTTCGCATGGCGATGGTTTATTTTAGCACTTACCCGCGGTTTCACTTCAAAACGCAGTATAAAAAATATCTTAGACATCAAAATCTACCTGCATGTCGAATTCCATCGAAATTCGTTTAGCCATAAAAACGTGATTGAGTAACAAACAAACTTTCTCATTACCTCCCTAACTTATAAACGTTGTATAAAGTTGTCATTGTTTAATGTCACGTTAACTGTTTCACCTAGTTTTACCATTACAGCGAAATCCAAATAATATCCGAATAACCGTATCATTATACGGTGTCTAATTCGAAAATCTCGCCTTTGGCTTGCCTAATAAACAGCGTGCACCTATATCCGTCGGATATCGGTGAGCGGCGCCGCGGCCTCGTTGTCTAAGCGGCCCTAAGCACCCTACAGCCGGGGCCGCTCTCGGCACAAGGCCGCAGACGAATGCTCCACCGAAATCAATGTGAGGGCTTCAATAACGTCTCCACGGGGCTTGAGAGGCTGCCACACTTTCACAAGCTGCCTCATCGTAATTATGTTTGATGTGTTCATGTTTTGTTATAATCATAGCGGCTGTGATGATAGTTTTCAATTTGAAAGTAAGGCACTAAAAATATAACAACTTTTTGACGTGCCACTGCTAAGAAGAATCGACAGAATTCTTCTCAAATAGAGAAAGACGTGATAGTTCTTTGAGATAATGATGGTTAGAAAAGAATAACCAAACGATTTCCTATTATAAGATTTATCGTTTCACAGATTTCCTTATAGTGTTCAAGGCATGATATCTTGACTCAAATGGCTTAATAAAGTACTAGGCAATGGACTGTAAACCTGTAACAACTTGAGCGCTGTTTAACGGTAGTTAATTCTGATATTGTCATTTCAAGCTGTACCTAACCTAAATTGGCATCATTTACTTCTATTTTATGTGCATATCTACCTACTGTATATTGCTGGCACAAAATAACCTTAGTTGTGTTATGAGACTATGGATACATAGGTATTAACATGTACAAAAACCATCAGAAATACCCAAAGAACATTGTTTTTCTTAAATATACTCGTAGATATCTCAAGTGACAGGCTTGGCATGTCGCGTTAATTTTCGAGTGTAGGGTACGGGATTTATTAAGGGTACCATCCGAGGGCCACGATCGAAAGCTTACCGAAACTCATGATGGCACCCATTTGCAATTCACTAAAGCCGGCTGAAGTTATACTTAATCTCATTTTGGAATAAGGAACTGTACACTGTTTAGTAGGTACTATTTACCCGCAATTATAAAACTTTCAATCGGTTTGTCGCTGAAAACTGTCGCTTATTAATAATTTAACAACATTAAAAAATAACAAAGCCTGAATGAAAGCAATCGCTGAAACAGCGCCGTCGTCGGTGAACGTTAATATTATGTCAAGGGCCTCTCGAGCTGACTTCGTAAAACCTCACAATCTACTGTGGATGAACAAAGAACTTCATTACGCTTGCGATTCCAACGGAAAGCCATCCGGATACCAAATAAAGTGCCGAATAATGGCGACGGAACAAATGAAAACAAATAGGAAAAGAGCTCCCGTGATAAATTGCTTGTGTTGCGTGCCTTTATTTTATTGCTTAACATAATTTACAACACGACCTTATGGACCATCATTGCTATTTAAAAGATTTGCTTTTGACTTTGATCTTTCAGGGCGTAATTGATTATACACTGCAATAAACGAAAACGTACTTTGAATAAGGCTATTCGATTCGATCGCGATGGTGCAATCGTATAGGAATATATACCGCAAATATATTACCTCGTAATCAAAGATTGAAGATTTTGCAAGAAATTGCATTACATAAAGTCACGAAGCTTTAGGTGTGAATTTAAATGAAAACAGTACCGATACCCAGCAACGTCTGAACATATCCGAAATCCATTTTAAATTGAATAACCTTCTTTTTGTTGTTTTTTTTTTTTTTAATTGTTTTTGTATTTTCGATCGTATTTGTGAACATTGCTCATTATAATTTTTAATTCTACTTTTACTATTACATTCGTACATTATTACAACTTATATTGTGTAATTCAACTAACGCTATCTTGTACAAACTTACTATTTATTTCTGTGCTAGTGCTGTGCACTTCTGTAAGTGACGAACTCACAATTCCTAAAACTGTATGTGATTTTTGTTTGTGTATGTCGTAGTGAGTAAGTCGTTGAAGTGCCATAATAAATAAATAAATAAATAAATAAATAAATAACCTAATTCGTTCCTTTGCGATGGTGTGATGCAAATACTGATTTACTCGTACCTACATTCTCTAGAGGGAACACTGAAAGCGTCACATTCCGGCAAGTGACGGTAACGCCCTAGGTATGTTCGAAACGCGACGTTACACAGCGGTGCGCGTCGATGCGATGAAAATGGCGCGTAAATAAAATACGAGCTTTAGGAGATGAACGCGCTGACTCGGGTTTCAGCAACTCGGCACTCGGCTCTCGGCTCTCAGCACTCGTATATCGTATTACAAACGTGAAATTAAAAACTCCTATGCCAGCTGTATTTCACAATTTGAATCCCATTTCATACGAATATTGCGCACTTTGAACTTTTATGTAGGTACTAATGAATTTTACTCTCATGCAATAAAAATACAAAAGCAATAATGTTTAAAATTAAAAGGATAAGCAATCCTCTTTAGATTATTAGAATGTTGTTGTGTACAGACTTATTGTATATATATCTACTTCGTATTGGTTTTAGCTTTAAGTCAAATCTCTGAAATCTTTAGGCGGTAAATATTTATTTTCCATCGCTGATCTCTTTACATAAAATATTGTACAAAGTTGTAGGAACAACTACAAACACCGCTTTCGGTATTAAGGGGCTTACAGGACCTTTAAACGCAAAACACTAGTTTTAGAAACAATAAAAGTATATGATCGACTACAGTAAACAAAATTAGAAAATGTATATATGTGATATTCTTCAGGATATATGCTAGGTAGATAGTGTGTTGAAAACATAATTAAACTAATTTGATACGATAAAAAAAATCTTGAAGATAAGTACCTCTAAAAACTTTCTTTTTACAACAAAAACCATACTAATATACATACAATCATTCTGATTTTTTGTCAGATTTCTCTACAAGCAACATACTAAAACATTCGTGTTTTAATTTTTTAGTCCAAACAATAGATTTTTTGTAATTAAATAATTGCTTCATATTTTGGATTTTTACCAGGGTTGTGTCATATCGCATCTCTTTATTTTCTATGCAGTCCGACAGTGACCGCGCTTTAGGCCATGTAAGCCCCTTAAAATAAAGACGCTAATCATAATGGAAATAACAAAGAACTCAATCTCAGCAACATGGGCGTTATCATGAAGACGTCACTTTGTCTAGCTTTATCATAACCGCTTTCAAGATTGCGATAGCGGAATAGGCGGGTGTCAGACAATGATTACATAACCTTGAGTTAGTCTGACTTCGTGGAAACGTACCCGTTGGGATCTGGCCTTATTTTTGCGTATGAAGTTAAACATATTTCAAGTCTACTACGTGAACTGGATACATATTCGGTAGGTGGGCCGCCTGCCGACTATAAGATTAAAGAGAAAATGTACGAAATCGAATGTCTCGCTATTATTACAAGATAACGCGACATAGGACTCGTATTTTACATATTATATTATGCTTGTACAGCTATTATGCTATAAAGCGTATAAGTTATAGGTACTATATACATTTCAGTTGTATATTATGTTATCTGCTTGCTACTGTAGAACGGAGATGTCTGTGCTACAACTATATATCGTCGTTTCGGACAATATTATCCCAGCGGGATATTATTATTATTATTATTATACGTGGTGCAACATAGTTAATTACCTCCACGATAGTGACATAATTATTAACTTAATTTAAGTTTGCTTAAAAACAGCAGTATATTTCGTAGCTATATTAACTGGGTTTCTAGGTGTAGCTATGATGATACTTTAATTTATTTTTTTATAATAATCTGGAACTGTTTCACATTGTAGGTACGGTTACGCACTATCACACATAAAACAAAATAAATGGAATAAAGTTTCTACAAATAACACCACAGGAATTTATTCCGAGGTGATGAAACCGGCTAATTCTTTTAGTTTTCAAAACTATTCCATTAAAATCTTCTTCCTTGTCAACAGGAAGAACTGGAGGACAGGCCCCGAGCGGCCACCTTCCTCACCTCCCTGGCGAACTACTCCAACACGATCCCCACGGCATCAGCAGCAGACCCTGACGTGAAGCCGGCACCCCCGGCCCGCATGGGCACGCTCATCGGTGTCTATCTGCCCTGCATCCAGAACATCTTCGGCGTTATCCTCTTCATCCGTCTCACGTGGGTGGTCGGAACTGCTGGCGCTATCCAAGGATTCCTGATTGTGCTTGTTTGCTGCTGTACAGTAAGTGAATTATATTAATGCTTTTTTGTTCTTAGGTCTTCGCAACTTTACGCTGTCTTTTGTAAGTAGCTTCTGCCCGCGACTTCAACCGCGTGATATTTCACCCTCCCCCCATTCACCCTCTTAAAGATGGAATTTCGAAAAAGTATTTCTTAGTGGATACCTAGTCTTCACAAAGAACACACCCTCCAAATTTCATGTCTCTAGGACCAGCGGTTTAGGCTGTGCGTTGATATATCAGTCAGTCAGTCAGTCAGGACTTTGAATTTTTATATAGATATAATATAAATGATAAATGATTTTATTTCTGTAAGTAGGTTTGTACAAACACTTTTACACGTCAATCATATTTTTTTTTAAACTAGATGAAGTCGGCGTTTCCTAACTGACTATTCTGAGAAGAAAGGCCGAAACAAACTCAGAAGTCACACAGTATAGATTGTTGACCCACCATGTCGTTAGTCTGCATTTCTTGGGGCAAATGCTAAATTATACTGTGGGAGCGTTTGTCAAGGCCATTTTTTAAATTGTTTTTAAGTACGACCACAGTAAAATCCTGTAACTGGCGTTCATTTTACCTCTTTGAGGTTTGCGTAATCTCCGGCTCTTGTTATGAACCCAATTTCATCCAGCTTGGATACACATCACATTTAAGTAAATATTAGTACTGAATATAATCAGCGTTACCTCAACCACAAGCTATTTTGAATAAAATTACTTACGCATGTAGCTATTCGTATTCCTCCGAGCAGGGGACGATGATGCACGAATGACTACTCACATATAAGTCCATAAGTACTTATGGGGTGAAAATAAAGTGGAATGACGAAATACAATTGGTTATATATACTTATCGCTATACCTGCCACTGAATAAAAACACGAGAGGATGAAAATAACTCATCGTCCACATTATATTCCCTACGCAGTGTATATTTCCTCCTGATTACGTTATTGTTACGTAGAATTTCCCCCGGGTCTGTCCAAGCTCGTTTCTAAAGGTACATAGAACTTATCTAATATAACTTGACGACGGCTTATTAAATCTTCTAGACGCTAACTGCATTATTTATCCAGTCTAACTAGATTATTATTTGTTGCTAATACTAAACTAGTTTGATAAAATCTAAAGTCCTCGCCTATTGGATCGAGCGTCTAACCTTTATTGTGACTTTTATGTTATGAGTCGTTGTCCAGTCCCTTGGCAACCCTCTTCTCTTGGTTCTATGTATTAGATAATATGCCAAAGGGTACATTTTCCTTATGAAATGTTAAACAGGGTTTGATATGTTGTGTTAAAAGAATTTAAAAGTAGGCTTTGCAAAGAAAATCGATTTAAGCCATCGTTTAGAAGACAGTTTGGTCCTACTCTTACCACGAGCTTGAAGCAATGGGTGAAAAAGTCATTATTTAAATGCATTTTTGTTTTCACAGACGATGCTGACGGCTATTTCTATGTCTGCAATCGCGACGAACGGCGTGGTTCCGGCGGGCGGGTCGTATTTCATGATAGGACGCGCTCTCGGCCCCGAGTGCGGCGGGGCGGTCGGGATGCTATTCTATACGGGCACCACGCTCGCAGCCGCCATGTACATCGTCGGAGCTGTTGAAATAGTTCTGGTAAGTTTATCATCACTTATAAATAGAACGACAGGTATGCGACAACAGGAGGAGGGACAACGATATCAAGAAGACCTGAGAGTTAGGTGGAATATGTTATTACAAATATCGTTGGTGATTCCATGTTTTCTTTATTGCACTTTCAACTTTAAAGTAATTAAATTTTTTGTACCCATTATGAAAACTGCAACTCAGCTTGCCTATAATTTGCAACTTAGCAATACGTTTTGATTCAATTAAACCAATGCTATGCCATGCTTAGAAGCAATACCTAAAATACCTACTGTAAAAATTACAGAAATTAATTCAGTAAACGATTCTGAACAAACTATTTTCATAATGTGCAACACATTGTATAGTACAATGTTCACACTGTATCTAGACTCTACAAGTAAGATAATTCCGACGTTACCTCAGTTAGAATTACAAAACCACTACAAGTGAGTCGGTACAGAGGCGTGTCGCGGCCGAATCTCTGCTCGCCACAATTGCATAGACCACATACACGGTACAGTGCTAGGTTTATCAGACTATATGCACGTTGTAAGGCTTGGTACACACATACTTTTGAAGGTACGATTGAACTTCCGCCTAACACAGAGTCTGATCAAGACTTTGCATAAACTGTCAAATCTATTGTTCTATTGTAAGTTGTTCTGATATAGAAACCAACATATCAATAGTCAATTATTCAATTCAAAACAGATTAAATTCTTGGGGATTTTAGTAATAATAAAAAACAGTGGCACTCCGGGAGTGCCGACAGAAGTGAAAACAAAACACAAACAAAATACTTTGCCATCACTCACTGACATATCGGATATACATTTAAACCGAGTACATCCCGAGGACAGCCGAACACATCCGAAGCGGGTATTTTTTTAATAGTCTTATAAACAAAACGCGCGGTGTCGCTTACGGTAACCGTGGCGCGAGTTCAAGGGATTTTCCCATCTCAATAATGCCCAACTTGCCTAAAGAAGTTTTCACTTCAAAAACTTTATTGTTGAAAAGATTACATTGGCCCCAAACTAGGCAAGTCTTGGCTACCAAAAAAAAAGGTATACCAGATTAAGAAGTGCAAACAGGTGCGTGAACCCGTGAAACGTGCCTATTGATGTCTGCAAGATTGGAATCCTTCAAAGTACATACATAAACTCACGCCATTTTCCCACGGGGGTAGGCAGAACCTACGGAGCGCCACCTACGATCCTAATACCCCCATTTTGTTTAATTTCTGCAGAGTATTGACCATTCATTAAAACTGTGTCACTTGTCCCATACAAATTTCCGTAACGTTACTTTGACACAAACTACTGACCAAATCTATCGCAGCTAAAACTGCCTGTTTGCGCTGGCCCTAAGCGGTGTTGATGTAACGTACAACGTAGAGGCGGAGCAGCCAGATCGTACTTCACTCCGGTCTCACAGGGATGTGGTCGGACGTCATTTAGCGCCGACCTTACTCTGCCAGCATTCATAATTTGGTACATGAGAATCTTGCAGTTACTGTACCTATTAATGTTGATATTTGTTCCTATAAATAGTTACTTATTTTAGTATTTTTTCAAAATATCCTTACTAATATTAAAAATTCGAAAGTAACTCTGCTGTCTGTCTGTATGTTACCTTTTCACGCCTAAACCACTGAACGGATTTCGATAAAATTTGGCAGAAGGATAGATTGCATCCCGGGGAAGTACATAGGATAGTTTTTATCGAGATACCTTGCGGGCGAAGCCGCGAGCGAAAGCTAGTATAATATAAGTACAAATAAAATGTGCTCCTACATTAGCGCCATCACAAAACATTCATAAAAAATAAAAGTAAATGAGTTTTTTAAACTAAAATCGCATTTTATAGTAGAGTTTTAAATTAAGTATGATAATAAAACATTTCTCGACTAAGCCACTAACCGGGGTGATTTTTATAACTAGCTAATTAAAGCAGTCTGTGGAGCGGCCACAAAGGAAATTCGTATGCGGAATACAGCACTACTGTTTATGATCCCCCACTGCATTTATTACCATCCTGATATAGAGGATAATTATTATGACGTTGTTGGTTAGTATTCATGAAAGTGGCGAGATAGTTAAAACAGTACTCACAAATAATATCTAACGGGAAAGAACATTCGACTCCAACTAGGGTTAAATGGTTTCATGGCAATACCGGTATTATTTTTTTTTTATTCAATTGAAGACCTCTCTTTTGTTTCCCTTATGTCACGTTTCCCTTATTTTTTTTCTATTTTTTTCATTAAAATAAAACTACAAAAAAAAAAAGTTTAAATTAATTTCCCTTTTTAATTAAATAATCAACAATAAGTTCTTCAGAGATCACAATCAATATTAAAGTATTAGATAGTGCCTACACTACAAAAACAAAAAAAGCGAGCTTGTACGCTGTAAATTTGAAATTTCAAAGTAAATTAAGTAATAACTCTTTCACCTCCTTTTTTATACAGGGTTATTGGTAAAACATTAACAACCTCTTAAGAGGTCATTGTACTCATCATTATTAACAACTTTTACTATGGGACCGAACCTGAAATCGCGAAAAAAAAATCAGCTGTTCACTACATTTTGACGAGTTATACGAACATAAATGTAGGGAACCGATGATTTTTTTTTCGCGAGATGAAGTCTGAAGAAAAACGTTAAGGAAAGTGCTTGCTTATTTTAAATAAAACTCTACTACTATTTTTAATCACAGCGCTAAATACCTAAATATTGCTTTTACAAATTTCAACCCCGGTGTTAAAAAACTGAAAAAAATTACTTTATCCCGGTTTTTCGGTAATACCAAATACCGGTATCCCTGATCTAATTTCAACCCAGATTGACGCATCGATCCTTGGAATGACTGTCAACCAAGTATATAACCTAATAGTGACAAACATGGCCGCTCTACTGTTTAAAGCTCGCTATTTACTGTACTTTTTAGAGGCGTTTTATAAATTACGTAATAGAATGCAGATGACGTAGACGATAAACGATAATCCGATGCAGAATGGCCTAAAGCTGATTTTTATATTCATCAGGCCACTAATTACTCTTTTGAATGATTAAGCTCGAGCATGGTTTGCTTTCTGCTTGCGGTTAATAGCTCGCGGTCACAAGCCACGAGCAATCATTTATTTATCCCAAACACTGTTAGTAGAATGACTGAGTATAGTTTATGTGCGTATGCTGTTACTAAGGTATGCTGGAAAATTGCAGGAGAACAGATAGCGCTTGTTATACCGGCACGCTAGTTGCATAACACACTATCAATCGCAATCTGAATGATTTTGAAGGATATTGCTAACCCATTGCTCCTTATTTCGAAAAAATTGTCTTCTCAACAAAGTAAATAACGCAATGAATGTTGTTGAATTGTCAAATTTAAAGCCGTTGCCACTGTTTCAACATGTTATGTCATGATCTGCTGTTACATTCCTCAAGTGAAGCCATAACCAAAGAGTGACATAAATATGTCTGAGCTCTCTGAGCAGCATCTATGTTACCTACTTATTTACTCACTGCTATATTTACTGCTTTATTTTATATGCTAACACGATATCTATATCTATACATATTATAAATTTAAGTCATTTTGGTCTTGATGCGGTTTTCACCATCTTTTAGAGAATTTAATCCGGAAGGTTTATGTGCATAATACGTACATTAATATTAAACTTTTACAAAGATATCTCGAAGTTTTGTCAATCGTAAAAACAGAAAACTTATAGCATCTTCATCTTATCAACAGACATACATGGCGCCCTGGTTATCAATCTTCGGGGACTTCACGAAGGACCCCGAGGCGATGTACAATAACTTCCGCGTGTACGGCACCGGGTTGCTACTCGTCATGGGCATGGTGGTGTTCGTTGGCGTCAAGTTTGTCAACAAGTTCGCAACCGTCGCCCTTGCCTGTGTCATTCTCTCCATCACTGCGGTGTACGTCGGAATCTTCGTCAACTTCAATGGAAACGATAAGCTGCAGTGAGTATATTGATGTTTTATTTGTGTAATTTTTAAGTTTTTTTTGGATCAAATCTAAGATCATAAAATTTATACTTGAAGTATCGTACTCAGAAATACTTGCCAAAATGACCATTGGTCATTTTTGGCTCTGCAGCAATCCGGTTAGCGGAAACATCGTTATGCAATGTGCGACGTTAAACGAAAGAGCAATAAAAATGTAAATCCTTTTCAATGACAATTGCCACTGGAACGAAATTTATGCTTCCCATAACGAGAAAAATCTGGCAATTGAGTACAAAAACACACCCGCATTAACACGAAGGGTATAGAGTAAAGGTAGGGTAAGGCCATGACTGAGATAGTCTCATGTCTCATTAAGCCGCGTTAAAGGCACAGACGAGATACTGAATTTCAGAGATAACATCAGCCTGCTTTTATAACATTTTATTACTGAAAAAGTTGTTTAAAGTAAGATAAGGCCCGACATAATCCAAGATTGATGATGTCCTTCCTTATTAAGACTATGTTTTTAAATCTACAATTATATATAAATTATTTTTGTATATCCGCGAATATTCTTAACAGTTCTTTCATAGTTTTTGTTAGTACCTACTAAGAAAGACTGTGTCCTTTGAATAAGCGTAAGATCTGTTTCAATGCTAAATTAACATTTTCAGGATGTGCGTACTAGGCAAGCGTTTGCTAAAGGACATTAACATCAACAACTGCACGAAGGAGATCGGGGCGCCGCTGCATCAACTGTTTTGCCCCAACAACACCTGCGACCCCTACTACCTAGCACACAACGTGTCTATCGTCCAGGGAATCAAGGTAAGGAGACTATTTACGTTGATCGTAAATGCCCTTTTTTCTGATCATGAATTAATGAAATATCATGATGGTATAACCAATACAGAAAACTTCTTTCTTAAAATATCTTATTTTAAGAACGTTGCGTGATTTACTATAGTATCTTCATAAAATCCTTCCTCGCAGATATGATAACAAAAAGATTACCCTTCCTAGCGATCGGGTTAAAAAATTTGAACGTACTCAGAGTCCCACTATGGGCTGCTTATTTTGAATGAGTATAACAATTAATTTTATATGACTAGGGACTGAAAAGCGGAGTGTTTTTCGACAACTTGCAAGACTCGTTCCTACAACTGGGCCAGTACATCGCGTACGGAAAGGAACCCGATGACATCGAGCAGATGGAGAGACCCACCTACAACCAAGTCTACGCGGACCTCTCCACGACCTTCACAATCCTCATCGGAATATTCTTCCCTTCAGTTACTGGTAAAATCATAATTTTACAATAGGTAAATAATTTTTAAATGAATGACAAATTGATTGCTTTAAACTGGTCTCTGATGTGACAGTAATGCGTGTTCGTGCAGTACAGGAAATATTGTTGGTATAAAATTGTTTCACAACTGTATACCCAAAAGGGTTGGGCAGGTGTCTACGTCTAGTGTACACACAATACATCATACCCCGCAGGCATCATGGCGGGCTCGAACCGCTCGGGCGACCTGGCGGACGCACAGAAGAGCATCCCCGTGGGCACCATCTGCGCCATCCTCACGACGTCCACCGTGTACCTGTCCTGCGTGCTGCTGTTCGCGGGCACGGTCGACAACCTGCTGCTCAGGGACAAGTGAGGACGCGTTCTACTATGTTCTGAACTTTCGTTTAAAGTTAAACTCTCTTTTACCTTTAGCTTCACTCACGTAGTCTATCGCTCAGGAATCACGAATGTATATTTTTCCGGGTAAAAGATACTTTTTACTCATAACAACAATTCTTTTTATTCATAAACTACCTCAATGCAATAATTTCTATCATCTAATAAAACGTTGAAAATCTTCTAAAAAAAACTGCTATCTACTACAAAATGTCCTCATCAACATCCATCATTATTCTAGGTTTGGTCAATCCATCGGAGGTAAACTAGTGGTCGCGAACATGGCGTGGCCGAACCAATGGGTGATCCTGATCGGTTCATTCCTGTCTACCCTGGGAGCTGGTCTCCAATCCCTCACCGGGGCTCCACGACTGCTGCAAGCGATCGCTAAGGACGAGATCATACCGTTCCTGGCACCTTTCGCCGTCTCATCCAGCCGGGGTGAACCAACAAGGTAAGCTAGCGTTAAGTATTCTGAAGATAATACCAAGTACAGTTTACTGGCTTTCATATCACAAACTGTCGGAAAAAGCCTCTTCCATGTACGATTATTTTTAAGTAAACTCCAACTGTAGATTTAAAAAAAAACAATTTTATATACTTATAATATACAACATTAATTGTTATTTCTGACACCAGGGCCCTGCTCCTGACGATGGTGATCTGCCAGTGCGGTATCCTGCTGGGTAACGTTGATATCCTGGCGCCACTACTGTCCATGTTCTTCCTGATGTGCTACGGTTTCGTCAACCTCGCCTGCGCACTGCAGACGCTCCTCAAGACTCCCAACTGGCGTCCTCGGTTCAAGTACTACCACTGGTAAGGAACCAACATCCATACTTAAGGGTTTAGATCTCTTGTCTATGAAGAAACAGGTGAAATTTTATATCTTTTTTGTTTCAGGTCCCTGTCTTTAGCCGGGCTGACGCTGTGTATCTCCATCATGTTCATGACGTCATGGTTCTATGCTCTTCTCGCAATGGGTATGGCGGGCCTTATCTACAAGTACATTGAATATCGCGGGTAAGTTCATTTAGAATGTGACCATTCGAAACACATTTCACACAAAACGTAGATTTTTGTTTTGCACAGTACCTACTGAGTTAATTTTGGAGCTTATTTAAAAAAAACATCGAAAAAAGTATTGCCTCTTACAGCCAACATAACGCCAAATAATAGAAAAGTCAACACGTAGAAAAAGAGTGTCAATGCTAAAAACACATACAAAATCTCAAATGATGACCTTCCAGAGCCGAGAAGGAATGGGGAGACGGTCTCCGCGGTCTGGCGCTGTCGGCGGCGCGCTACTCGCTGCTGCGCCTGGAGCAGGGCCCGCCGCACACCAAGAACTGGCGCCCACAGGTGCTGGTGCTGGCCAAGCTCAACAATGAGCTGATGCCTACATACAGGAAGATGGTCGCCTTTGCTAGCCAATTGAAAGCTGGTGAGAATGATTTTTTGTACTATGGTGAACAAGATTGTTTGGAGTACAAAAATATTCGTAGTCTAGTTCAAAGTAGTATTTTTCGCGACTGAAAAACCTATAAAAAAAAAACAAATATAGCTTGGTTGATGGTTTTTTTGTTTATCATTTCAACACCTATTCTACTCGGTTGCAAACATAGATAAACATGCGATTATTTAACTTGTAAAGATCCAATAATCTTGAGATGGACTAAAAAATTTAAACTGCACATTAGAATATTTAATGACTTCGTCACTACCACAGACCGAATTGAATTTATCTGGCAGATAGTTTCTCATAAATTCTGTTCCGGTTTTGAATTTAGATCTTGAATATTCTTGAAATAGGTCAGGCCTTTCAAGTAACTGTCACAATCATCCATAATATGTACTATCTGCACATATTCGTCTAACATCCGTATATCCCCACCCAGGCAAGGGTCTGACAGTATGCGTGTCGGTGCTGGGCGGCGACTTCACGCGCCGCGCTAGCGACGCCACGTCCGCGCGACACAACCTGCGCCGCATCATGGACGAGGAGAAGGTCAAGGGCTTCGTCGACGTGCTCGTGTCGCCTGATATCGCTGAAGGACTTAGCCATTTGTAAGTTATCCTTTGAATTCTCAAATAATTGAAGCTGGTCTGAGAGGGACTGGTGCAGATTCTAAGGAACTTCTCCTGCTGCTGGGGAGTTTGTGGCGTCGAAGTGATTCAAAAGTATTCTACGTAGCATTCTAAGTAGTAGTATTTCGACGCCACACAGTTCTGACGCGAACTCCGTTCATTAGTATTGAATTTCTGATTTTGATCATCAACTTTTGCTGTTGACTGTACCTATATTGTTTGGGAAAAAACAGGGAAAGTCTTTTGCTGGGCTATGGATGATAATGAAAACATTCTCTGAGTGCTGTCATCTTTATTATTCTATTGCAAGTGGTTGGAAACGGATGCTTAAATTTGACGACACCTTTCTGCGAAATGCATAGTTTCCTAATAGTAGTGCCAGTATCATTGCAAATAAATATTTCCTATCGTGATCAATACCTGACCATATCTATGTGCACTCGCAGGGTTCAAACGTGCGGCCTGGGCGGCCTGAAACCCAACACGGTGATCGTGGGCTGGCCGTACGGCTGGCGCGCGGCGGAGCGGCCGGGGCCGCGCTGGCAGCACTTCCTGCACACCGTGCGCGCCGTGGCGGCCGCGCGCATGGCCATGCTGGTGCCCAAGGGGATCAACTTCTTCCCCGACTCCACGGAGAAGGTAATGTGAACATAATTAGCCTGTAATATTCCCACTGCTGAAACAGTAAGGTTACACACCTACTTATACATAGCTTACTCTTTTACTCAAATGAGTAAGCCATAACATAAACGACAACACCGTGCCTTATTTTGCTATGTGTGACATACCTCCACATAAAAAAAACTATCGGGCGATCGACTTCAAAACAGAAGCAGCACGAGTACCTACTTACAATATTTTAGGATCAAAAAACATTAACTATAGGTACCAAAAACTCAGATGTAAAGTCTCAAGGATCGTTATACCTACCTACCTAATCACAACAGTGGTTCACTCCGTCTCATTCCCTCGATCCCACTCCGCAGGTCTCCGGCAACATCGACATCTGGTGGATCGTGCACGACGGCGGCATGCTGATGCTGTTGCCGTTCCTGCTGAAGCAGCATCGCACGTGGAAGAACTGCAAGATGCGCATCTTTACCGTGGCGCAGATGGAAGACAACTCCATCCAGATGAAGAAGGACCTCAAGATGTTCCTCTACCAGCTGCGACTTGAAGCCGAGGTCGAAGTTGTGGAAATGGTCAGTTTTGGAACTGCTTTATTTATACGGCCAATTCGATGACTAGCATGTTATTTTGGACAAGAAATTGGTTCCATCTATAATGATACCTATTTAGTTAAAGCAAAATTTGAAAATCGTGGTCGAAATTGCTGGTAGGTAGGTCAAGGAAATGTACACTTCCTTAACCATTCTTATGGCCAGTTCGAATTAATCAACATTCCAATTTTTGTTACAAAATCAAAAAATACGTATGGATTTCACGGTAAATTTCCACTTCCTCTATTTATTATATATTGATTATGTATTTATAAATGATATTTCAGACGGACAGCGACATATCTGCCTACACTTACGAGCGAACCCTGATGATGGAACAACGCAACCAAATGCTGCGCGAACTACGGCTGAACAAGAAGGAAACCATGGGCATGGTAAGTTCAAAACATACACACACACATACACAATGAAATATATTAAAATGTTCACAATTAAATGTTCAAATATCTGTACAAAGCTTTGTATATAAATAACTCTACTCTGACCTAGAACTAACATGTTTGTCTGTCGCTATATACAGATGCAAAATTTCGTGGATTATCGTGAAAACGCTGAGGAGAAGTTGCCTTTGGTAAAGTGGATACCTTAACCCTGATTTGAGTCCACTTATTTTCTTTAAAAGCATTTTGTTAGCTATTCGTTGAGTTACAATATCTCCCGCATTTTGAAGTCTACACTAATTTCTGCTGTTATTTTGATCCAAGCAATGTGTAGATGAGTTTTCTTTTTAGCTTTAATGAATTCTTGATGTACCTATATTAGATTAAGTGTTGTCCTTTTTGTGGCTAAGATCTTCCACGTTCACTTCTTCATCAAAATATACATTTCTGTCATAATCACATTCCACCAATTCAGTAATACGTGAATTTGGCTAACTACTACCAAGATATTGCTTTTGATGTTTTAGATCATATCTTCAGTTTTATATTTATTCACTGTTTCTCACTCTTCACTAAACTCCTATGCTCTTTTATAATCACTTTTTGCACATATTTATATTTACCGTAACATTAGCGTTCTAACCTGACTTATCTTTATTTTAACATATTTTGTGTTTTAACAATGTCTTAAAACACTTTAAAGTTATTAAACCCTCATTAATGGCATGCAACCTTCTAAGAAATATGTATATACCTTTTAATAAATGTATTTTTGATTCAGATGAAATTAATAGGTTTCAGAGTTTCAAAGATTAAGTCAAATAGGATTAATGAATTGTTGAATGAAAACAGTAATGAGGTTGTTTACGTACTGAAATTTAAAGAAACCATGCCCATATGCCCGTTCCTTCCAAACAACATCACACCGTATATCTACGGCTGAAAGCTACTTACGCTCGTCGTCATTTGTATAAGTTAGCACACGGCTACCTAGATACTCTATTAGTTAAATCTTCATTGTATGGAGTGAGCATAGTCTTCAAATCAAATGATTGCTGATACGTCACGGCCAGAGTAATGAAGCTAATAAAAATACCAAAAACCTTACATAAAAACAATAGAGCATCTGCTGTGACGTCTCAACAACCGCCAATGAACATTAACCCAACAGCGCCTTAACTGGGATGTCCGTGCGCAGGTGCAAGCCATCGTGGACCACCACCACGCGGACGTGAAGACGGCCAGCAAGGTGCGCTTCACGGAGCCCGGCGACGACGCGCCCGCCGACGCTCCCTCGCCGCCGCTCGCTGACACCGACGACAAGGACAAGGACGACAAGGTGAACATACCTCCTATACATACGACCTGTTTGCACTTAGATAACAGTTGATACCCCATACTTGTGCTAATGAAATATACGAAATAAAATTAGAGATGTTCTTCGAAATTAACACATATGAAAGGACAAACTCAATCTCAATTATTCTCAATCAGAGTTTTGAATTCTGAAGTATGAAATCCCCAATTAGAAAAAAATTGTAGATAATCCCAACACTGTCCAAATAATTACTGTTGATAAAATGGACTATAATTATGATACATTGAACAAGCTTCTTATTTTCTCAGCTAGCACACTATTCATGATCTGTTTATAATTTGATAATAAAAACATTGCCATTACCATTTTCATTAAACCCGCATATGAATATCTATAAAAAAATTATAGACATGTACAGCCATTTAGACTTCTTCAAATTCGTCTTGATTTACAATCTCACTGACAGATTCAGGACGAGTTTTGCCTGCAGCCTAAACTTGTTACCTACTATAATAGGATTCATTTTAGAACCAAAGACGTTCTAAAATGACCGAATTAGTTAATTCTAGAGTATTTTTATTCATTAATTGTTACTTATCTCAGTGTGACTGACTGACGCGCTACAATGAAAATGGTCATAGATTGATGGAATTCATTCATCGTTTGCAAGTTTAAGCTGCCGACATCGATCAGCGCAATAGTGTGGTAGTCATACCTGCCGGTGTTACAAAACAGTGCACTGCAAACCATTTTCCGTCATTTTTATTTATATTTTGTTGATTTACTCACGATCATACCCCACCCTCATCATTGTCACCAACGAGTCCTAGCGAATTTACACACGGTGGTCATATGTTTGCAATGAGTTCATTCACGTTAATTTGTTCACTTTAGTTTGTTTCGTTGTCCACATTAGATAAGAGGTTTGATGTTTGAATGTCAGTAGTGAGTTATCATTTAACAATTAAAATAATATATGACATCCCGTGTTTCATTCGCCTTGAATCCGTCATGTGCAACACAAACAAACAAATCGCGATTCAAAATTAAATTTGGAAATGGAAATTCTACAAAATTGGGGTGAATAGGACGACTTTCGAAGTAGTTTGTTGCACATAATCGATTCAATGTGGGACTCGCCCGATGAACGGTCGCAGTGCGAGGAGGCCAGCCCGCCACCCGACGACAAGCACAGGGAACAGGGCGCCAACGGAGACGCCGTCAAGCCCAAGCCTAACCTCGCCGATATCACGCCGTAAGTACCACTTTCTGCTTTTTTTGATTTGAACAGAAACATACGAAAAACTTTTTTACAAAAAAAACAACCGACTTCCAAAAAAGTGAAAAACACTACTATAAAGTGAAAAATAACTTTAATTTCGGAAGTCGGTGTCTTTGGATTTGTATTTTAGTTTTTTGCCTCCGACTTCCGAAATTAAAGTTATTTTTCACTTTATAGTGTTTTTTGGGAGTCGGTTGTTTTTTTGTAAAAAAGTTTTTATTTTTAACTTTTTAGTGGGTCAGTTTGTAATTTATCTAAGTTACATTAGCCTAATGTCAACTGCTCATCACCTTTTACAAAATATTGCTTTTCCCGATGCAGGGACGTTAATTGTTGAGGAGTTCTCCTAATAAGAACCAGGAGAAGTGGAGCTGATTGAGAAGTCACCATCAGCTCCACTTCACCATGCGCATTGTAACGAGTATAAATTGCTTAGCAACCATATTAAAGTAATCGAATCGCAACCCGTGAAATATTTGTCATTGAATAGTTCCGATGGTCTTCATCATCAGCTCCATTTTACTAAATGATGTTTTCCGAGAGCAAATGCTCAAGTTACTTTAAAAAATACCCAAATCGCTATAGGTTTGTCTATAAAATTTGAGGGTTTCCCTCGATTTCCATGGGATCCTCTCATCAGATTCCAACTTGATGATAACAGGACTACCTCGAGAGTATACCCTTTCAAACAAAAGTAGAATTTTTGGAATCGGTGAATATACATTAAAAAAAACATATATAAAATCGAACATATAACCTCCTTCTTTTTGGAAGTCGGTTAAAAATTACTTTCATCTCTTAAAATCAAAATGACCTTTTCTTTTTGCATGAGAAGCAACTACGAGCAGAGTTGCATAGCAACGCTCCGCATGCAACAAGATAATGTTCCCGGTAGACACATGTTACATCTAATTATCTTTTAACACATACATATTTCTCAATAGAACCTTTTGATTCAATGAAACTGATAACTTCTTTGTAAAAAAATCAATGAACATATTGCCATAATAAACGTAAACATGTAATGTCCGTGTGATGTGTGTCAGTGACGAGGGCACGGTGCGGCGCATGCACACGGCGGTGAAGCTTAACGAGGTGATCGTGTCGCGCTCGCACGACGCGCAGCTCGTCATCCTCAACCTGCCGGGCCCGCCGCGTGACACCAACATCGACCGGGAGTCCAACTGTGAGCATATTTCTTTAACTTTACGCACAACAAAAATCTTGTGTATTTATCTTTATTTTAATTTTTATCCTCATACAATTAAGGCCTGCCAATTAAATCCTGTGTTATGGTAAGACACTCCAACGAGTGTATCAGTCAGACATTCATAAACTTTGCTACGGGTTCAGCGTAGCAGCACTTACTAAATAAAGCGTAGCATGTGCTACATATGGAGTACCGTAGCAAATGCTACGTGTTAAAAAATGTAGAGTAGGGCGTAGCTTCGCGACCAAAAGTTCCAGCGTAGCACAGCTACGGTTTTGGTCACAGAATAAAATGTAGCATGTGCTAAGAGGGGACTGTCTTAGAAAATGCTACGTGTATTCCATATAATTGAGGTTTAGCCAAGCTTTGTTACGAAAGTTCCAGCGAAGCACAATCTAAGATTCTATGGAATCAATCACTGAATAAACCGTAGCATGTGCTACGAGAGGACAACACATTGCTATGTAAAGCGAAGGATGAGCGTAGCTTGGCTACGAAAGTTCCAGCGTAGCATAGCTTACGGCTTTGGGTGACTCGTAGTCGTAGCACAGCTTGCTACGACGTGTAGTACGGCGTAGCACTTACTTCAATTGCCCCAGCGTAGCAATTGCTACGAAAGTTGCAATTGTTTGGTGTGTCGTGTGTATAAGCTGACTGCTGGCGTGTCGTGTTGCAGACATGGAGTTCCTGGAGGTGCTGACGGAGGGGCTGGAGAAGGTGCTGATGGTGCGCGGCGGCGGGCGCGAGGTGATCACGATCTACTCGTGAGCGCACGGCGCGCATCTCCTAACTGTTAGTGCTATGGTTTGGAACGTTCCGATCGGTCGGGCTCGAGTCTCGTCGATCGAAAGACTTAACCCGCGCATCTCTAAGACTGCCGACACGACCGTCGCGTTCCGGTTCGTTCATAAATATTGTATGTATTTTCTTACGATGATTGTATTCGACGTTCGTTTTACTTGTAAATGTTAGCTTAATTCTACGATACGTTTTGTTGAATTTGCTGTTTAGAGTGACGTTGTTTTGAATTTATTCACTGTTGTATAGATATTTATAGATATGACGTATGTATCTAATGAGAAGCCTTATCTGTCGGTCGTTAGCTCTAAGTTCGTTGTTTTGTTATTACATAGACTAGCTAAGCATTACTTTAAGCACCCGAGTGGTCTCTTATTTACCGACATGCCATATAGTTTTTATTTGACTGTGAAGGCGTTAGCACTTGGAGGTTAATTTGTATCATTTTTATACATCATTTTATTTTTAAGGTTGTTAACACGACGTAGATATACTTTGTAAGAGTATACATTTCTTAAAAACCGAAAAGATTTTTAACTATATAAAAATTGTATTTTGTAAATATTATTCTGTTCTAAGATTTTTACATCTGCTCAACTTAAAACTTACCGTGGGACTGACGCAGGAAGTTGTTAACAAATTGAACTTACGCTAGCCGGATAGATTTCGAAAACTTTTTATTTTGAACATCATTTCTAGTCACTTTTGATATTAGTTATATCTAATACATACACAATTCGTTATACCAAAAATACAAGAAGTTATTGAGTTGACACATAAGACGAACCCTCGAGTTTTTTATGGTGAGTAGATTGAACAGCAAACAGAACGCGCGGAGAGGGACACTTAGGTAACTATTCGTATTTAGTATTAGCGAGAAGATTGAATAGTTAAACGCGATCCCCCGTCGCAGTTAACTTAGAGAATAACTTGAAAACTTATTGCGCACATTCGCGTAGGTAGATGATTTCTTACTGTGATCGTTTATATAAAGTTTAATTGTTTTAGTTTTACTTAAGTGGTAGCGGTAATATATCCGGACTATTCAGTAGTAGTCATCGTTCAGCAGAATCTTCAATTGTTTTTATACATTTGTAGTCGCCTCGACTCGCTGGTGCTAAGGGCTATTACGCACTGTCGACTGGTCGCCGGCGACTCGGTCGACGGCGACTGTGACTTACTAGAGTTTAGATAGGTGTTTACGCACTTGGTCGCCGGATGGTGCCTATGTTTTGGTCGCCGAGAGACCGAGTCGCCGGCGACCAGTCGACAGTGCGTAATAGCTCTAATTGTTCTCAGCGTCGATTGGACTGCCTTATGACGAGCGTCATTAAAACATTAAATGTGAATAATGTGGAAACACTAAAAGTTGTCAACAACGGTATTGTAGTCCAATCGTCACGATCTTGCAAATAACACACGACTTATAATGCTCTAAAGCTATGTTTTCGCAAACTACCCTCTTGTCGTCGACCAAAAAGTATAATTGCGCTACTTACACATGTAGCTTTCCAGCAATAATTAAGAACAATCACTAAGTATTTCAAACAGAAATAACATTTTAAAATGTTTTTGCTTTCGTAGATACCTATTGCTTTAAAACTTGTAATGTAATTAGTTAGTTTTTAAATAAAGAAATCTGTGGCAGTGAACAACAGTGAACTCAGGGTCACCTTGCGCATGTGTACGCATGATGAAAACTTGTCAATTTTTATTTACCGTTACACCACACTAGTTAAGGAACTATGTCTTATTCGTATAAAGAGTGTTAGATAACTGCCAAATAGGAATCGGTGTTGTAAAATATCCTAGTCCATAAGTGATCTACCATCTACTCAATAATAATAACTTCGTTTGTGAAAAATCATAAATATACAGTTAGAAAATATTAATGAAACATTTTTCAGTTATAAACATTAAGTAGCTAACAACACTTCCTAGACGACATAGTTAGATAACTGTATTTTCTTTCTTTCACAAAATTATTTAAGTACCTACCTACAAAGGTTATCGTTAGATTGACAGCATTTCTTTGATGTTCACTAAGAACTTAACCGTAACTGTTATTTTAAAAATTATCAATTACCTTAATAATGTTCTAAGATTTTACGATAGCGTCAACTCGAATTTTGTACAAGAGTTGATATTTTTAAGATTTCCTCAAATAAAAAATAGTTTAACCTTTTCATAACTCGTACTCACAAATACAAGTAACGTCATTTAAAGTTCGCGCTCCTCTGCGTTACGAACAAAGTAGGAAATAATTCGAAGGTATTCCTTTTTGTCATGGTTGTAGATGCCATAATAATAAATTAAGTACGTAGGTAGATGTTAGTTATTCTATGAATCGACTGTCGACTTCCCGTCTATGAGATACCAGTGAGCAGTAACTGAGCACTCAGTCGCTTAGCAGCCAGACGACCTAGCCCGCCGCACACTCTGTGAATGTGAACTCTGTCTACCACATTGAAGCATAGCGATATTAACAAAATTAAATCACTTAATAAGATTAAGTATAAATCATTCTAAATTATATTAATCTATAACTCAACATTTGACATAATTTAAAACAATGTCGTGATTATACATCGCTCGTTATGATTTTGTGAATGTTTTCTGTATCACCTAGTGATACTACACGGATGTAATGAAATAGTGATCACATATCTTCCTTTCACATAGAAAAAATATATCTACATATGAAGCTATTTATGCCTATTAATAGGTAATGGACGATAATTTATTTAAATTAAATGTATTGAATTATATATCTAAATTATTCAAATTAAAGTTATAATATACCTATTAGGTATTTATTACTCTAAGTCGAAATTGTGAAATTGGAAAAATTGTAACTAAATAGTTTGTGTTCTGTGAGAACGTATGATTACCTATATGTTAATGGATTGTGTTTTACAAAATTGTCGAGTATATTTAACGGCTCATTAACCATACCAAATAATAATAGGTATAGATGTAAACATTGAACAGCGCATCGCGCGCACAGTGGAGCGCGCTGGCCGACGGTCGAACCTCCGGGGAACTGTGCTGATCCGATGTTCTACGTATAAGTCCACACCGGTAACAAGCCGCTTCACACCTACTTAAATCTTACTTGATAACAACATTGTAGATAGTTCAAATTATTAAGTAGGACACTAGATAATGTTTGATGCCCACGATAACGTCATACATGTGCCAAACATCATCATTTCAGTGAGTATATGACACGGTGGCAAAGCTATAGCGTAGGTCATCCTACTTACATTTTAGAATTACTACAAAATCATCTCTCAGTGAACTGTCAGTAATGTGTGTAATATTAATAATAAAATAGCTTTCGGTGATACGTTTATATGTGTTAGAAATGTCACGTTTACTACCATAGTTGTAATTCAACAACATGCACACACATAGTACCTACCCTACTCGGAATAGATTAAAAATCGTGTTCGTAATTTCAGTCGTTACATTTTAGCTTTATTAAAATTAAATCATTAAAAATTATTAAATGTACAGTCGCCAACGTATTCAAAGGCACGGGTATTACTAATTACGCTGTTGCATGAATGCTTGGCGATTGTACAGACGCCAGCAGGTCAACCTACCCGAAACTGTCAGATTTTCCCAATCAACCTTGAACCTTATGCTTTAGCAATAAAGTCGAAAATCTATTAAAGAAATCTGACAGATTGTAGTAACTTGATGTGCTGGCGTCTGTACCTGACGAGTATCAAGTAATTATTGATGTAAAACTATTTTAGATTTTAGGCTGTGAGTCAGCGTAACACATTCTTTACAATTTAATATTCAAGCTAGAGTTGCTGTGATACACCATTATGGCTATAAAATTATAGTGTAGTCATTTCTGGCTATGAATAACAATGGGAGATAACGTGGATATACGTTCAACGCCATATTCTATCTGTGATTTCACTGATGTGTAGATGCACCTTTATCCGCGTAACCCTACAAAACCCTAAAGTCTCATTCCCCTTTTCTGACTTGAGTACGACTCGTAATGTTTGCCTCATAATAAGTAGTCTATGACTATATTATTGCGAATTACAAACTACAACATGTATAAATGAAAATGTAACTAACAAGGCTGTCTCTACTTTGAAGATATTTTGAAAATTGTATTTTATAAAGCCTATGTCTAACAGCCAGAAATGTAACTAGATTGTCTATTACTGAAACAAAACTATTCTTGGTCTTGGAAATATGAAGCGAACAAAGATAGCCTACATCATGCTACATCTCAAGATATTGAGCAATAACGAAAGTATATAGATAGTGATCGCTGGGCGGTATGCTATTTAACTTATAAATATTATGTATTTTGATCTGGAACGAGTTTTTCATAGAAAAATATTTCGAAGTGTAAAAGTTGTTTAAGAAATTATTAAAATATTCAAATAATAATTCTAGAGAGTTAGTCAGTGAGTAATTATAAGAAAAAGATGTTACGAGTATAATGAAATAAACTAATTAAAATGCATGTCTAGTTTCTTTTTGTCATCCTATCCTTTTGCAGATACCTAGGTATGTATTTTTTTAAACATATTTTTTTATTTATTTAAGTAGCGTACCTTAGGTACAATCTTAATACAGGGTTATGTTTGGTTTGTACAGACGCCAGCAGGTCAAACCTACCCGAAACTGTCAGATTTTCCCAATCAACCTTGAACCTTATGCTTTAGCAATAAAGTCGAAAATCTATTAAAGAAATCTGACAGATTGTAGTAACTTGATGTGCTGGCGTCTGTACCATTATACCAGAATTAGGTAAGTATATGGGATTTCATTGTGCCCCATTATGCCAACCAAACCTATCCACACCGAAGAATATATTCTAGGTCCAGAGGTACCTACAGAAGAAATGCAGGAGCAATGTCGAATATCTAATATTAATTGATATTTGTCGATAATTGTGCCTGTGGAGAGCAGTGGCGGCCCAGTAGGTAGTAACGGCCGCATTTTACGTGCGTCGTGGGTTCGAACCACAGAACATTAATACTCAAGAGGTTCGAACCCAAGCAGGCACTTTCTAAAACCCCACTTCACCCACTGCTGACCACTGCAGGCACTTTACTTTGTGTAACTTCATCACTGCTGCTCTCAAAACGGTGAAGGAAAACATCGTGAGGAACCCGGCATGTCCTAGAACGAAAAATTCGATGACATGTGACATCCACCAACCCGCAGTGGGCCCGCGTGGCGGTTAGGTAGGTACGGCTCACTCCCTTTACAGAGAGGAGACCTGTGACCCAGCAGTGGGAACGTTATAGGCTGATTATGCAAGTATGTGATCGTAAGCACACAATACCTACACCTTATGTACCTACACAATCATTTCTAAAGTATTTTCATGTGCCAGACGACACAGTTTATTAAATTATATTTTAGTATTACAAATATCAAAATAGAACACTGAGTGCGAGTGCCAACTTCATTCTACCAGTGCATCCAATGCATAGTACGAGAAGCAAGGTTTCATTTCCGTGTGCGTTACCCCAGCCAGAAAATGTCGAAAATCGTCATCTAAGTGCAATAGATAGATAATTAGATATACAGCTTCTGTAATTGGTAAGCAGATTTTTAGGGTTCCGTACCAAAATGGTAAAAACGGAACCCATATGGTGAGACTAAAGGTATGATTCCGATCTCGACAGCACGCAGCAGTGCTGCCGCGACACTACTGGTCCCCATACATTTTCTATAGGTTTATATGAGATTACATTCCGAGCACGGCAGCAATGCTGCGCGACATTGCTGCGTCACATTGAATCAATCAATCAATCATTGAATCAAACAAGAATCCACAGTAATGCACCGTTTTGAAGTTATTTTAGTATTAGTAAATAGAAATATGCTTTAATAGGTCCTAGCACTTCCACTTTCTATTTCAAATTGATATCTAATTATTTAATTAACGTAAAGGATAATAGTCGAGCGATATTAGGTTAGTCAGCATTTATCATGCCGCTTTGTCCTATGAACATTAGGTATCGGTACTTCAAATAGGTAGGTACCTACCTACGTTCAGCGACAAAATTCCACGAATACTTATTTTTTTTAATCTTAGATATTGAGCTAAATGTTTAATTAAAATCGGAACAGAAGTTAAATTAAAAGAATATTAACTCCTAAGCTATTGCTAGATGAAGATAGAGCGACGAACATGACTTCTACCGGAAGGACTGGCCCGCAATGGCAATGGACAGACGTGTGCGGAAAAGAGAAAGGGAGGACTTTGCCCACCAGTGGGACATTACGGGCTAAATAGATAGATAGCTATTATATGAAATGCTGACAGTGCAGTGTATCAAACATCTAATTTTGAATCAATTTCCGTGTAAAAGTAGCAGTGTTAATCGACTTTTTGTGTCGCAGTCCGTCCCATTTTTAGGGTTCCGTACCTCAAAAGGAAAAACGTTACGGAACCCTTTTATGCTCACTTCGTTTTCCGTCTGTTTGTTCGTCTGTCAAGATCCTTTTCTCAGGGAAGCGTGGAGTTATGAAGTTGAAATTAATATCAAACAAATACTCAGGGCTGCAATCCCTTGAAGCAGAAAAAAATCAAACTTCTAAGTCAACGCAATCAATTGATACGGGCGTTTATGACACTCGCAAGGGAATCAAAACCTATAGGGTACTTCCCGTTGACCTAGAATCATGAAATTTGGCAAGAAGCAATGTCATGTAGCCCAAATAAAGGAAAAAATCCGAAAACCGTAAAGTACCTAGTTACATACCTACTTTGGACGTAACCATCGGTCCGACTCGCACTTGACCGGTTTTTTATTTTCGCTTCGTCTACTCTCTCTGTCTACCTACTGAGCAAAGGCTTCCCCCAATCCTTTCAGGCATCCTTTTCTCTTCTTGCGGTACGCGTCTAGGTCGCCACGTCTTCCTGGGCCAGCTCCAGCGGCGCCGACCATCCTCGGACACCCACCGTTTGGAGACTGTTGCACAACGATCACTGTGCAAGCGGCGGACGTGACCCGCCCAATCCCATTTCAGCTTAGCAACCATTTTATATTTTTTTTTGTCTAGCATCCCCGTTTGCAAACGAAAAAAATACGAAACACCAGCGTGGTGTTTCGTATTCTGTAAGTTCGTTTAACGCCTAAAATGCTGCGCTCCATTGCTCAAATTATGATATTAAATATAACACGTTTGTAATAAAAGCACGGTTGTTTATAGAACTGACTCGAGAAAATTAAAATGCTGGTTTTATGAAAATATTTTATTTATTGTTCGATATTTACAATAGTCGCAACTCAAAAGTTACAAAACATTTTGTCACTAAAATTGATCCAATAAATATTATAATAATTATCTAAGTTAGCAAATCGAATGCATCACCCGCAATGTCATCGGTAATGAGGCTGTATATTCCTTGAAAGTGTGGAGGTTGAGGCTTTTTAAACGCTAAGACCCTCCACAATCGCGAGATATGCAGTCTCAGGGAATATTTCCTAGAAACCGACGTGGGAATGCATCGAGATGTAGTCGCGGTGGACAAGCGCCTCACCCCGCTCTTCTTGGCCAAAGAGAACTGGCGCAAGCCAGTAGTGCTTGACACTAATGATCGCATGGAGGTATGGCAGGAGCTTCACGGACGCTTTTTTCGGGCTACATGGACCCAACGTAGATTTACTAGCGTCCATAGCCTGGCTGCGTTTCGGTGACCACTTTGAAGAAACCGGTTTTGTTTGTGCAATTATGGACGCCAGTAGCCAGGCAAAGTAGCCAGGATAATCCAACAGCAACTTGCTCTGAAATATGGCCTTGTGGAATCGGAGGTGCCGTACTACCGGTATGTGCCCGACCCAGTTCTCGAAAATGGAAATATCACATTGTACTGGGATCGATACATCATCACTGACTGGATATTGTTGCCAAAAAGCCTGATATAGTGGTGATGGATCGATCAGAGCGGCGCGCAATGATTGTTGACATAACCGTCCCGCATAAAGCCGAGAAAGATAAATCAAGACAAGTATCTTGACTTGGCTCGCGAGGTCGTCGACATGTGGCATGTGGACTCGGCAATCATTGTGCCGATAGTCGTGACAGTCAATGGGTTAATAACCAAGAGCCTCGACCAACACCTGAGGAGGGTCTCTTTGGGCAGCTGGATCAAGGGCTTGATTCAGAAAGCGGTACAGAAATACCGCTTTCTGGACATGGCTTGCATTGTCAGGAGGTTCCTCTCTCTGGGCCTCTGACCGTCGTCGGTAGCCTGGACCCTGTTCCCGATACCGGCAGGCTAATATTTTTTATTTAATCTAATATTTAAAAATATAATATATATGTATTTATGGTATTTATTGAAATAAAGGAGATAATAAATCTAAGTTACAAATTGTTTTTTCATTTTTTTCGGTTTTATAACAGGTACTTATCTATAGATAACAATATATTGACGGTATGGTCTTTACAGATTCTAATATCAAAATGATGGCCCTTATGACTACAAGTCTAGAAAAATAATTTGTTTTAACCCTATTTTCCAAAAGTTGTATAAGAATTTTATAAACATACACAATCTATAAACCCTGAAAAGTTTATAGCTACACTATACCTACCTACATAAATATTTTAATGGCTAACTTATCAATAAACACTGTTCTGCATTATTAATACTTTCAATCAGATATTTTTTCAATCCGCTTTTATTGTATGTTGTATAAAATTGACTAAGTAAAGAATATTTCAGGCTCACAACCTTCATTCCTAAAATTTTGAGATGTGTTCTTTTCATAACTTGAGGACCAATCAAATGATCATTATCAGAACAATAATGATCAGGTAGATGAATTAAGATGGCAATATTTTCATTCCGAACCGTTTTTGATTTCCAGTTGAATGTTTTGCTCCCCAGACCAACCGAATGTAACATAACATCCAACAAGTATGTTTCATCAGATGGCAGGTATGGTATAGACACTGCCATTGACAACTTGTCCTGACCTCCTGCTACATCTACCAAGGTTTCCATAATTTTTTCTAATATGTTTTTAATTCGAAAGTCTTGAGAGATAGGTTTTGACCACTGGTCCTTTGGTAGCAGTGGACCTAAGTACTTATCATATTCTAATGTCATTGCAGTATCAATTAAATAAAACTTCTTCAACAATTCAGGATTTCTCACTTTTATAAGGTACTCTGGACTTAGCATTCTGCAGACTAAAGTGTAAGGATATTTTCCTATATAAATTAATGACAATATTATTGAACTGAGATCGCTACTACTGATTTTATCAAACTTTTCATTTAATATTTTATCTATAAGCATCCAAAATTCTGCACTATGTACAGGATCGAAATGCAGATATCCATAGGGATAAATGAAAGATTTAAGAAAACTGGGAGGCACAATACGCCAGTTACTCAGAAAGTATTTGCTGCATGAATTCAATATCTGCTCATTGTAAATTTGAAATTGCATGCAAAAGTTTAAAATTCCTACAATAAGAACATGGCTCTCTATTTTTGAACCTTTCAGTTTCATATATTTTTCCACAGCCTTCTCAATTTGGTCATCAGTATATTTAAGCCTAGTTATCTTAGAAATCACATCTAACAATGAGTCTTCATCTAAAGCATGTATATTGGCACTAAGCCAGCTCCCAACAACACCAAATGATTGCGTTGATAAATATTTTTCCAGTACAAAAGATGTCAATATGTCTTGCATGACAGGTGCTTTAATTTTAAACCACAAATCACATAACTTTTGTTCCAGCAATGTCAAAATGATTCTTTTGCTGACTTTCAACCCATGCAGGATACCAAACACCTGTACAATATTAGTTTCATTGATATCATTTTCTTTAGCCACAAACCCAATCCACAGTTTGTCAATGGTCTCAGAATATTTCTCATCATTTTTATTTTTTATTAAAAAAGTTATAAACTCACATAGTTGTTCAATGCGTAACTTATTGTCAATAACTCTCAGAAGAAGCTCATCATGAAACTTGTATTTGTGAGGTTCCATAAATGATGAAACTGTGTTCAATATATCCAATATTGTGCGTGTGTCTTCAGTTTTCATGACCACCCTCAGAAGCTTATCCAAAATGGCACCCTTGGCTAAATTGATGTGCATTCTTCTGGAATCTAAATTTAAAGAGTCGGGATTTTTTTCGATGTCATAAATTCGTTCAATTGCACCTAACGCAATGTTTGGAGTTATTTTGGTACACTTTGAGAGTAAGGAGAATACTTCCCTCAGATCCAAGCATTGTTTAAACTCTTCTTGGATCAGCTGATAGCTAAGAGAGTCGTGCACACTTGTTGCTCGTTCTTCGTTTGGCTTAATTTCGATGTCCGAGAGATCCTTTAACTTCTTTATAGCTACTGGAAGTTCTTGAACATTAAATCCATTTTCTATTAATATTGTACTACTGCTAAATTGTGGATTATTGCCAGATTTGTCGTCACTGAACGTTCGATGCGCAATTATTAATGGGCCGGATAACGAAATATTCCCATTACTGGAAGATAAGATATTATTCTTGGCTTTTAAATAAGTTCTTCTCAAGACTAATGACATTTCAAAAACACAAATTAGTCGCAAATAATAAATGAAAACAAAGCAAACAAAACTTGCGATTTCGATTACATGTTTGACAACATTGACAATATTGACATTGAAAAAGTGACATTTGTGACATCTGACCGAATGAAGTGTGATAACGCCGATACCGGTCCAGTCGTAACTCTATGGTCGTAACACTGTTTACACACTGACGCTGCTACTAAGCGAAAAAATTGCGAACTTATCTATCCAACAAATGTATGAAAAAAAGAATCGTGTATCGCAGCAGAACCGCTGTCGTAAGCGTCAGTGTGAAAACAGGATAAGTTTAATTTCGAAGACTAAACCAAAAATCATAATGACAATTATTGTCCATACTACATCGGGTGATTAGCGTTTGAAAATATACATCTTTCTTTTTCTCGCATAGACATTGACAGAATGGTTTACATCGGCTTTGCTTGTCATAGAATAGAACAGACCTATAGGTTATAGTTGAAGCTCGTATAGAGTCAGGGGCTGTCCAAAATACTAAAGCCACAGACACATTACTGTGTCGTGTTGTGTCGTGACTCAGGGGGCTTACCATCACCTCACTTATCTTATCAACACAACTCTCTAAGACCATGTAATCCCCAAGAATGACTATTTCATGAAATCTTGACATTTGGGGATTACATGGGATTAAAGAGTTGTGTTGATGACTTTAATGATTATAATTCTGTAAATACATATTTGTTACGACCGCGAATCATATTTTAATCAACGCACAACTTAATACTGACCAGCAAATTGCAAAAAACGTAAGAAAATTTGAATTTCGCGGGCCACCTTAGAGCTTCCCCCTTAAAGCTGGCAGACACCGACGCCCGTTTTACTGGCAACATTGGAAAACATCATTCGTTCATCGTTTTTTTTCACAGTTCATTCTATAGTTCATTGTCATTCGTAATTCTTTGGTCGCTTTGCTTGTTGTGTTTCTCCTCCTAGTTTTTCGTCTATTCATTTAATTTTGATAAGATAATAAGGAGATAATTATGTAACTTAAAAGGAATTGCAAACGTTGTACATCAAAATTTAATTAGATAGCTTAACGACGTTAGGATATAAAACTGGAGATTAACTATTCTGAGGCGATATTTTCATCTGCACAAGTCAGCTGATTTCATATTTAGTAAGTTATTTTCTCATTATTTATTCTTAATGACATTGTGCGCGTAAATTTTTAGTTACAACAAAACCAGTAACTTAATAGCATTAATGTGAAATAAATTTAATTTTAAAGTATATACTTGATGGAATAAATCCTAAATCGTTTTTATTTACAAACTCAAAGCTAAGAGAGTAATTAATATGAAATAATTAATATCCTCGATTTGAGCTTGATTACTTACATTGCTTATTTATTTAAGCTTAATGTACCTACCTATTTAATTGATACTAAGTATATTTATTAAAGGAGGAGGTTCTCAATTCGGATGTTTATATATTTTTAGGTGGACTGCTTGCTTGATATTATTAATGAAATAAAACATAACTTATAAGTACAGGTTCAAGTATAAATAAAGTTGCTACAGTATTCTCAATATGCCTGATCAAGGAAATGTAAGTACCAATTGATACAATCAGTAATAATAGTCATGTACCTATGCAACCACTTGATTAACATTAATTGTACCTACAGCTATTTATTTATTAACATGGTGCATAGTCCACATTATGTAGATATTCTGCATAACCATGCATGTTATAAATTGTCTTCATACTCATATTGGTATCATTGTATTTCAACCAATAAAATAAAATATATCACCAGCCTAATAACTGTCCCACTGCAAGTAGGGTTACCACCGTCCGGATTAGACCGTCCGTCTAGACTTTTGTCCGGACTTTGTTTGGCACTTTAATTTGTCTGGATTTTTTGGCTTAGATGGAATACAAGTAATAAAACATATATTAACTTCTCATTCATCTTTTTTTTATTTTTTTTTAAATATGATCTGCAATCGGCTTATCTAGTCATAATCAGATGTGGTTTCAGTAGGTTATATATTTTTGACAATGGTTCACAATTGACCCACCATTGAACCGACATCAACACAAAGCATGATAAGAGTTATTCTCAGTCTCTCTGATCCAGGTCTAGTAGGTATATGCCATCTTTTTAGGTGTGTTATGGTTTGGCTATTTAGGAGGTTCTCACCCAATTCATTGGTATGCTCTAGTAGTCTCTTCTTATATCACATACAGTTTTTGTTTACTTCTTCCTTTACCGTAGGCATCTTTAGGTATTCATGGATTTCGGAGTTTCTCACGAACCACCATGCGCCAGATATTGATCGTAAGGCTATATTCTGAAATCTCTGTAGGATTTCTATGTTGGAGTTGCTGGCAGAACCCCATAGTTCCATACCATAAGTCCACACCGGTTTTATGATGGCTTTATAGATCAGTAGTTTGTTGTTCGGAGATAGCGGTGATTTGCGTCCCAATAGCCAAGAGGTCTTGAATAATATTGTTGTCTCTTTTTTCTTTGCCTTGATGTGGTTGGCCCATGTTAGTCTTCGGTCTATATGTAGACCTAAATATTTTACACAGTTACTTGTTGGTAATTGTTTTCCTTCCATATAGACTGGTGTACATTCACCTTTTCTTAGGGTAAAGGTTGCCTGCACAGATTTGCTTACACTAGGCTTTATTCTCCATTTTTGGAGCCAAACCTCTATTTTACTAATTGGTGTTTGCAACTTTTGTGTAGCAACGTCCGGGTCTTTGTCACTTCGCAAGGCATGCAGTGTCATCCGCATAGGTTGCTGTCGTTACATCTTCAGTGCCTGGCAGATCTGATGTATATATGGCATACAGTACTGGGCCAAGCACTGATCCTTGCGGGACTGAGGCAGCGATATCATATAGGTTGGAGTACTCGTCTTCATATTTCACTTGAAACTTTCTTTGGTGCAAGTATGATTTCATGATCATAAAGAACGAGTTTTTTTTTTTAGTTTTTTTTTCTATTCCATTTTATCTACAATCGGCTGTTTAGCTATGACTAGATGTGGTCTACTAGTGTGGAATTGTTTTGATGGCCATTCCAATGAATAGTCTCAAATCTACATGTGGGAACACTCAGTTCCTTTGATCGAGTTCCAGTATGTGCCATCTTTTGAGGCGTTTTATATGGTCTATGTCTTGGAGTAGATCTCTGGCTAGCGAGTTGCTGTGGTTGTTCAGTCTGTCTTTGTACTTTTTGCTATAGTTGTTTACTTTTTCTGTAATGGTCGGCATTTCTAGGTATTCGCGTATTTCCGAGTTTCTTACAAACCAGTGTGCGCTGGAGATAGTTCTTAGTGCTATATTTTGGAAGCGCTGGAGTATTTCGAGGTTGGAATTGCTAGCCGATCCCCAGAGCTCTATTCCATAGGTCCAAATTGGCTCTATGATGGCCTTGTAGACGAGCAGTTTATTGCACAGAGAGAGCCGTGACTTTCGGCCCAATAGCCACGAAAAATTCTTAAACTGTATATTTGCTTCTGTTCTTTTGGCTTTAATGTGATTTGCCCATGTCAGTCGTCTATCTAGGTGTAACCCTAGGTATTTCACCGTGGTGTTGGTTGGCAAGGTTCCTCGTTCCATGCAAACAGGTGCGCAATCTCCCTTTCTGAGTGCGAATGTGACATGCGTGGACTTTGTTACGCTGGACTTGATTCTCCATTTTCGAAGCCACACGTCAATCTTATCCAACTGTGCTTGCAGTTTAGTGGATGCCTTTACGGGGTCTGTATCGCTTGCGAGACACGCAGTATCATCTGCATAGGTCGCTGTTACTACATCAGCAGTCTCAGGCAGGTCTGCCGTATATATGGAATAAAGTACAGGGCCCAGCACGGATCCTTGTGGTACAGAGGCTTTAATTTGACGAAGCTTTGAGAATTCTTCCTCGTATTTTACTTGAAACCATCTTTGTTCCAGGTATGATTTTAGAATCATGTAAAGCGAGTTTGGAAGCAGAGTTTTAAGCTTGTATAGCAGTCCCTTATGCCAGACTTTGTCGAATGCTTGCTGGATGTCTGATTTTGTGCACTACTCTGTGCACTTGCTCGCTTCTCCCGAAATCCAAATTGGTGATCTGGGATTATCTTGCGCTCTGCCAGTACTGGTTTTAGTCTGGACATTAATCATCTGGTGGCCTGGTCGCCCACCCCTGTGGAGTCTTCGGTAACCAATTTCACACACACAGGCCCAGGTACCTGCGAGCGCCGCCGCGCCGGGGGTTAGCCGGAGCGCATGACAAAACATTCATCTAAATACAAAATATACTTCTTTCTTTATCAATCATCTTAACGAGATCAAACAATAAATTTTTTATTGCTGCAAACAAACTAGTTCAAACATAAAATATTTTCTTCAAAATATAAATAATTTTACATAAAATAATCAAACTTAACGCTAGTTTCTGGTACCTATAGGTATTAATTTTTATATTTTTCAGTGCAGTTTTTTTTTTATCCCTGCACTCCTCAACCTCTCTCCCCTCGCGAGCGTGCTGTGTCAGGCTTTTTGTCAGGACTTTTCAAATTTAGAAATGGTAACCCTAACTGCAAGGCACAGGCCTCTTCTCATACAGAGAAGGCACAAGCATTGATCACCATGCATAAAAAACAACAATTACTGAGGCTCACCAAGGCCCAGTGGAATAGAAGAAAGGTAAAAGTACTGGAATTTTCCATAAGATCAAAGGAAACCCCACTTTTTTCATAAGAACAAACGTTAATTCCTAGTAATTAAAAAATAACAGAGCCCACTCAGAGAATCAGAATTCTGTGGTCGTTAAAAATTTCATGGTTGTGTGGTTTTTGATAATTATTAGGCACATGTGTTGTTAATTACCCTTAACATTTAACCTATTTATAAACGTGAGTATCTTTTGATGAGAGACAAACATGCATCTAATAGAGAACTTGTTAGTGTGTGCTCGTGAACATAAATAAACATTATTATGATCTCCTGTCTCATATAACACTAACATTAACAAACTACCAATCAACCTAGTTGGCCAATAGACACATTATTCCACATACATACCTCTACAAACTCTGTCATACATACACTGTGTTCAATTAACACGTATTTAAGAGGCCTGCAGAGGCAAGTTGTTATATATTCCATGTGAGGACAAATCATCACAGTACACTCCCAGTGAAGTCGCGATAACTATATTGTGTACCTTTTACGTGATTATCTTAAAAGATAAGGAATACCCAATGCAATGTTATGTTTGTACACCTTTATAAAAATACAGGTCTCTTCATAGTGTCGCGTTTCTTATTGACATTTAAGTATCTACATTAATATTGAATTACAAAAGTATGTAATATGTCTGTGGAATAGGCAAATATAAGGTGTTATTGTGGGAAACCGTGAGCTAATTAATTACTGCAGGTCATATTACGAAAAAAACGTAGGCGTTTCTATTAGTATTTGAACCACGGTCTCATCAAACATCTAGGTAAGTAACTTCAGTAGTCTATAAAATGAATTTATCGAATTTCTTACACGTTTTTAATTTCGTTTTCTATCTCAGGGATTTAAAAGTTACGTAACAAATCCTTTTTAAATCGCCCAAAACAATGTTTAATCATTATGGCTTGCCTACGTCGTCGTAATACGATTCAACACTGATAATCTTATCTTAAGAAAAATCTTTTGCTGATTTTCGTCAATTCGGAGTTATAGCTGCTCTCACTAGTCGCTATAGCTATACCTATCGACGTTGTTTACAAACTACTTTATCTATGTATTTTTCCAGATGGGTTTGCAACTAAAATGGGGTGTAGCCGGTGTGGGTATGATAGCTCACGACTTCTTGACGGCGCTAGGGACGCTACCGGCTGACCAGCACAAGGTCGTCGCGGTGGCCGGCAAAGATCTCGACCGTGTGCACAGATTGGCCACGCTCCACAAAATCAACACAGCCTATGAAGGCTACGAGCCACTCGCGCGTGATGACTCTATAGGTAACAAAACGTCCCATTGTTTAGACAAGCATCAGTACACAAACAAAAGATAACGAGCTAAATCATTACACTCGAATGACTTGAGACACTTCCCTAACATTACTATGAGATGGAGAAAAACTTGCCTACTGCCTATATACTAACCAGCCTGATTTGCTTAATGCCTGACTTGAAAATTCTTATCTTTTTTGCAAATATGTGGTTAGGTACCTACGCCCAGTAGCGGCGTTAGGGCAGGGCGCGGTTGGGCGATCGCCCAGGGCGCCAGATTTGAAGAGGCGCCTGCGGCGCCCCTTTATATCCGCTTGTTCATAGAGTGAGTCCGACGTACTAGTAAATTCCCTTAATCTAGCTACAAACTATAACTTCTCCAGAAAAGAAATTTGAAGTTGAATTTTTCAACTGTCTTTTGGACACTACCATAAATTCATTCAATGAAAAATTTGAACAGTTAAATGAATACCCGGAATCTTGGTCTTTTTTGTACAATATAAAAAAGATTTCGGACCTTCTCAAACTCAATAGTGATTTCCAATTGAAATTAACTGTAGACTCTCAAGTCAGATAATATAGATGATTGTATCATGTGTTTTGCGATGAACTCACTGATCAGAATGTGGTTACTCCCATTGATTACTCCTGTCTTTATTTTATAATTTATCAAAGATCGCAACTTACAAGAACTGTATCCAAATGTATGGGTAGCATTGCGAATACTGATCACTTTACCTGTAACTGTAGCCACAGTGGGGAAAGGAGTTTTTCTAAGCATAAGCTGATAAAAACCTATCTGCGATCAAGAATATCTAGATTGACAAACTTAGCAACTTTGTCAATCGAAAATAAAATTGCGGAAAACAGACTTTGATGTCTTAGTTTGTCGATAGAAAGGCTAGAAAATTAAAATGTTATTAGTTTTTTTTAAATAGTTATTTCATTATATCCCTTGCTTATTTTTTCGTATGGGTTTCAATGGCAGATAGGGGGCGCCGTAGAAATTTCGCCCAGGGCGCTGGTAGTGCTAAAACCGGTACTGCCGTACATACGTTTCCATGAGAATCTACTCAATAGCGTCCTAAAAGTTTCCTACCATTCATGAACGTTCGTGTCATTGCGGCAATCTGCGATACTTTGCGGATGTTGCGATAATATCAGTGTTCGTAATATGATACTGCTGCTGAACCTCATAGCAAATCACCTAGTCATCCGTAACGACACTCACTTCGACAAGAAAGACCGATAGTTAGTAGTCGCACAATTGTGACGAATGAATAGTTTCCATTATTTTACTACGCTTGGCAACGCAACAAAAGAGCAGGAATTACTCGCTTGTCGTGATTTCAACAATGATTAGATCTTTGGACGTATAACTAATTAACAATACTGGTCACGTAGTTACGGGCAGTTCAAGCAAAAAGTAATTTATTATCAGCCCAAATATTCGCTTCCAATATACTTATTAACTTAGCGAATAATTAGACTCGCTTCTTCGATATAAGATCGTTTTTATAACTTACCTACCACTTCTACTCGTTCTGAAATCAAGCGCGTTGTCTTTTGTAGTAAGTAATACTAGGTACTAACTCATGCCCGCGTGTAGACAGATAAGTTGCAATACGGGTAACTTACATACCTTGATGTTTTATAAAAATACAATATTTTCGTAAACGACTTAAATAAAACTTTGTATGCAACTGCAAAAAAGTAACATAGCTATATGAAACCATAGATTTATATGTATGAAACACTTAAAACCTGAAAAATAACTAAGACTACGAAAACAACTCCCTTATCTTTATCCTTCATTTGTTACTCGTTATCCGTGTCATTGTTTGATGCTATTTCTTCAAGTGTAAATAGCCTTACGTACCTATACTGTAAAGTTAATGTCTCACTCTCAAACGTAGCTGTAGTGCGATTGTCCGCTGAGCGGTATTTTCAAAAAGTCGAAACGGGTGCAGTGCACCAACGCCCTTGCATCTCATTTTCGTTCGACATTGCAGCGATAGTCTCTAAACTTAGAATACGCATAATAGTAGAAATTTTCGAGTCGTTTAATATTTTAATACGAGGTTGTACTTCCAGGCAAGGTACGGCAGTACGTCTGTCACTAACACGATATGACCCGTCATGCAACATGTTCATACAGTCAACAAAACCTTCAGATTTATCGGAAATATTTTTCTTGTTTCCAGACATTGTATTCGTGAGTGTACTCAATTTGCAGCATTACGAAATAACTAAATTAATGTTAGAGAACGGTAAACACGTGCTATGCGAAAAGCCTATGGGCATGACTTACAAACAAACTAAATCACTGGTGGACCTGGCTCGCGAACAGAAAGTGTTCCTCCTAGAAGGGATGTGGTCGAGGTTCTTCCCTGCTTACGACGCTTTGGATCAGCACATATCTTCGGGAGGGCTTGGGGACATCTATCACATCAGCATACAGTTTGGGGTCGAAATTAACGACATTGAGAGGAACTTGTAAGATATTTATTATCGTTCACTGCTTATACATACAATAATGCTTTACCCATCATCACCCCTTTCTTGTACAAACGCGATATTTATTATTTAACTTTTAAATTGAGCACTGCCATAAACTACTTAATTAATAACTACTTGAATTCACCTCTATCATTTCGCTATTGATATCGGTCGTCGATTTCAGAATGAAAGACCTGGGCGGTGGTGCGGTGCTAGACTTGGGTATATACATGTTGCAACTGGTGCAGTTCATATACAAGGAGCCGCCGACGGACATAGTATGCACGGGCCACCTGAGCAAAGCCGGCGTGGACGAGTCCATCTCGTGCGCGCTCAAGTACAAGGACGGCCGGACCGCTACACTGTCCGCCCATACAAGGGCCAATATGACCAACAAAGCTGAAATCGTCGGCACTAAGGGATCTATTGCTGTGAGCATAATTTCGTTTCCGGTTTCGTTTACGTTTCAGCTGATTTAATTGTTACTGATTGTATCAGACTGCTTCGATAACCATTTTCCACTTTGGCAATAAGCTCGCGAAATGTAAATGCTCCTCCGCCTACCCGTTCGGGGAATACAGGCGTGATATTACGTTTCATCATCAGAGTTTATCAGCAACAAAATAAGTGACGAGCTTTACAATTACCTTCTCTTGTATCGGCACGAACTACAGATGATCATGCTCATGTTGTGGTAAACATATTGGAGCCGCTCGTGCAGGCTATTTTGCACCCCATTGTGATTACCTGTGCATTTTTAGATGTCAACACCGACATTCCACCAAACCAATTAGCAGTCCAATGCAAATTATAATAATTTTTTGTACTACTTATTCTCATTTGCAGTTGGACTATTTCTGGTGCCCCACGGTACTGCAAATATCGGCAGCAAACAACACAGAATGGAGTTTACCCAAAGGAAAATACAAGTTCCATTTCCACAACAGTGCGGGCCTCAGTTATGAGATACAAGAATGTTGGGACTGCATCAATAAAGGTAAGACACCTGGCATAACAAAGTGTGGAAAAATTCTACAAAAATATTATTGCAACCAGTAGTCGCAGATCGCAGTCAGGAAATCAAAAACACCTGCACTCTTACAAACTGCTTTATTTTCAAAACATTTGGTCTTACAATATCATCTTTTTATTTAATTTCAAATAACAAGTCTGTGTTTACCTTCCTCAAAGATAAAAAGCACGATCTTTGCGACGACTTAGTTTTGTTTGTAAGTAGTCACTCAATATAGATGTACAAATAAGTACGCAACTCTTTGTTGCCTTACTTCGTCACGTCGAGACTGAAAAATGCTAATTTCGTTTTTTGTTTTCTCGGTCCAATCAATTTTATGATTGTGAAGTGTGTTTTCAATGTTTTCATTACTTCGTCCTCCCTCACATACATGATAAGCTGTTTCGTTTCAGGTTTGCTAGAAAGCCCGAAAATGAGTTTGGATGAGACTGTTCTACTCTCAAAGTTGACTGACACAATGCGAGCACAAGTAGGTGTCTTAGAAGCCGAACTAATAAATTAAAAGGATAAAATTTAAATGCCAGTACTATAACAATAAGAAATACTAGCCAGTCCAAGTTTTCATAATACTTAAAGATATACCATACATATACGTAAAATATTTGCTTTAATTATATTATATTGTAGAGCTAAGTGCCAGCGGAACAAAAGAGCTATATTATGCGTTGTGATATTTTACATTTATTCGGCTCGTACATGTTTATAAAAGTTACTTAAAAAAATACAGTATTTACCTCAACTAACTGTGATTATTAGTGTGTTGTGAGATGGTTGTTAAATGTTAATATAAAAATATATACCTACCGCACAAAAATGTGACTTTCTTTTTTAAACAATCTCGAATCAATCGTTATAATTTTATAATATCTTTAAAATTTACAATGATTTTATCATGATAAATATTCTCTTCGATTTTGTGAAAGATGACAAAATAAATTAGTTTCGTATTTTAAAGAAGTGGTAAACACAGCGTTTTCGTGCTGTCCATATTGTTGCGACGGGGTTATTTTGCGGGTAGTTTATTTGTCGTAGCTTTCGAGTACTTTGCGGATGATGTTGGCTCCCTCGCGGATTTGTTGTTCGTTGATGACGAGAGGGGGCGCCAGGCGGATGCACTGGCCGTGTGTGGTCTTGGTGAGGAGACCAGCGTCGCGCAGCCGCAGGCACACGTCGTATGCTGAGATACCTGCAAAGCAAATACTTAATTATTAAGACAGGCAGGAACTTTGATTAGATTCTCCAATTTATGCATTCGATTTAACGGAATAACATATTTTTGGATAATGCAGTGACTATTTGAGATCTGAATAATAGAATTTTGCGAGATTGTCAAACAATATTGCGCTAGCCAGAATGTAGAAGCTGATTAGAAGTTCTCGGGTGTATTGGCTGCTCTAGATGAATATACTTACTGTCATGAATAACGATGGCACACATGAGACCCCTGCCGCGCACAGTGGTCAGTTTATTCTTGGGGATTTTGTTAAGCTCTTCAACCAGTATTTTACCAAGTCTCTCCGCGTTTTCACATAATTTCTCCTCTAATAACACCTGGTGACAGAAAAAAGAAGGTCAAATCATCTTTTCGTCTACCATCGCAGACTGCCTTAGAACGGAATATTGGCCGAGTAAAGAAAGACATGAACGTTTTTATACCTTGATCGCTTCAGTGGCGACTGCGCACGCCAAAGGATTGCCGCCATATGTAGATCCATGAGTACCAGGCTTGATCACCTGAAACAAACAAACGTGAATTGTTATAAGCGAACGTGTAGCACCGGATAGCTATTCCATCAGATTTTTTTTTGCAGTCAGTAAGGTCGGCAATAAAATTCGAAAGTCGCCCAAACGCAGCCAGTAGGTAACTGATTGTTCTTCTGATGATTTAGTATCACAATTTTTAGTTCTGTCGAGTACGTTATAATATAAATGTACGAGCGTAAGTTTAGCGACAAAACCGGGGACAACACCATTGTCACAGTATAAAGATATACAGTATTTCGACTTCATAGAAACGGACGAAACGCGACCTATACCTACGCGCCTCGACCTCGGAACGCGCTCGGCATGCAGACAGTCGCGACTGTGCCGCGTGACGAACGGACGGTGTGTTGTTTTTTTTAACATTAATCGCGGGATTTTTTCACTAAAGATAAATTGAAGTAAGTACATATTTAATATGACGAGTAGGCTATATTGTGCTGTTTTTGGTTGCATGAATTCGTCAATAACGCATCCAGAGATAACTTTTTTTAAATTACCTGGAAACTCTGAAAGGTAAGACTATAAAATAATTTTACTTACTAGTAGGTAGGTAGGTACATAATGTGTCTTTTTAATGGATAAGTATTTCCTTTTATCTCCCGAAAAAAAAAGATGTAAATAAAGTGAATTGAGTAAAGGTAAGTGATAGACATGAGTGAAATTAGTAGTTATAGGCGTTATACGGTAGGTACGCTTGTGCCTCGGGGCATGTGTGTTTTGTTTTGTTAGTTTGTATAATTCAAAGTAAAGACGTGGTTTTTATTAATAATATTTATGTACACACAGTAAAATACAATAACAAAACTAAATGGAAACACAAAGTAGGCAAATGTAATTAAAATGCTGGAGGCGGGCAGCCCTGTCGCATGTTTACGTACCGCGCGGCTGTAGGCATTTATTTCAAGGTTACGGCCGAGATACAATACTGTATGATCTTTATACTGTGCTATTGTTGACCCGGAAACGTCGTAAACTCAAACTCAACAAGTCGTGCAATACCTATAGACGCCTGCATGAAATTAGTTTATTACGCTTACAGGTTAATCAATGAATATAGGTGTGTGTTCATTACGAAACTTACATCCATAACATTGTTATTAGCCAAAACAGCGGAAACTGGCAGCACTCCTCCACTCAGTGCCTTGCCCAGGATGAGGATGTCTGGCTTCACGCCCTCGTGGTCTACTGCTAACAGCTTGCCGGTACGTCCTGCAACAAACAATCAAGTTAATCATAAAAGTACACTGCTACATGATCTTTTGACGATCGAATAGCGTTGACAGGGCCCTGTTGGTAAACAGTTAGAAATGTCACCTAGAAATGTGTTCAAAAAACAATATAGTGGCGTTAGTTCCAAATTTGGCCACGCCCGAAATCCAAAGACCTTTTATATAGCGAAAACAAACGTATAGCGCTTTATCGATGCAGGCTGCAGGGACATATTTTGGTATTGGTGTTCCATAGGCACAGTCCATAAGTCTTTACAAGAAAATGAATAAAAAGGACAAAAAAATCGTGTGCGGTCGAGAGACCTCTGCCAGCAACGAAGTTCCATAAGCGATACTCGCACGCACATACACACTTACAATAGAACACACGTATAATAGAAAGAGAGAAAGTCACGTGGCCCCTCCACGTGGCTTTCTCTCTGTCTCTTCATAACGCTTTTTCCTTACGTGACGGGCGATTTCTACCAGTCAATTCCTACCACAAAAATTTTATGATTCTAGGTCAACGGGAAGTAGTACCCTATAAATTTTGATTCCCTTGTGAGTGTCGAAATATAAGTTGTTTGCGGCATAAACGGCCGTATCTTTTTTTACGTTAACTTAGGTGTTTGATTTTTTTTTCACAGCTTCAAGAGACTGTTGAGAGCTGAGTATTTATGGTTTTAATTTCAACTCGATACCTTCCCGAGATAAAGGGTCTTGACAGACAGACGGACGGACAACAAAGTGATCCTATAAGGGTTCCGTTTTTTCCTTTTGAGGTACGGAACCCTAAAAATAAGCGATGTTTACGTGACGTAAGTGTACACGAGAATCTCGTAATCTATGACAACAAATTGACCAATGATAAGTACCTAGATAGAGATATTTACAGTCCGTACAATTAAGTTACCTACGTCTTACACAGTATTATTGCAAACATAAGTGTAATCAAGGGTAGTGTTTTGCGTAAGCCAAATGCCATTTGAAAACACTGATAAAAACTAATGACGCTAAATAAAGATATAAAAACAGCAAAATATAATTTAACTGGTCTATATTGTGTGACAATGGAAAAGTTTTATTTATATCCTCCGTATCTAAAGTTAAACACATTCATCTATCTATTGTAGACCGCTGAGCCCGATAACCTTTTATCTTGACCTTTTGAAACTTACCCAAACCGGTCTGCACCTCATCAGCGATCCATAGGACGTTGTACTTGGTGCACAGTTCCCTCACTTTCCTCAAGTACCCGTCGTCTGGGATCACTGTTCCTGCCTCTCCTTGGATGGGCTCTACCATAAATGCAGCCACGTTCGGGTCTTGGATTGCCTTCTGCGAATTCAAAATGGAATGAATCATCGCATCATGTTTTTTATGCAAGATTTTAAGATGACAAGCAGAACTCCTTAGTAGATCCAAAATAATAATATGTGCTTACCTCGAGAGCATCAGTATCGTTGTAAGGAATCAAGTGGAAGCCAGCCATGTAGGGTCCGAAGCCCTTGTAACATGTGGGGTCCGACGACGCTGATACTGCAGACAGTGTTCGGCCCCAGAAGTTGCCCTCGGCGAAGATTATCTAGAGGAAAAACAAAACATATTGACGTAGGTTCCGAGAGAAAAAATAATTATGACCAATTTTATTTTTTAATTGGAGTTTTTCACCGGATTCTTCTGTCTCCATGCAGAATGATAACGATAACCCACGATAAAATAACCACTCGTTAACCGATAATTATAATGTGCCTACCCATTAACAGTAATCATTTGAAGCCACATGTTTTAGCGCAGAGAAGTTCATGTTGACATCACTCTCACATTATGATGACTATGGTGTGAGATTATTTTGCATAATATGCATGAAGCTGATATGATTGTTAGACTTTTGTTTTTATTAGATGCCATAAATATATTGCAATAAATTGTTAGATAAAATAATATCAGATAAAATGTGTTAGCGTAATTCCCTATAAGTATCACTTTACCTACGTAAAGTTTCCAGGTTTAGAAATGTACTAGGTACCTACGGTACGGTCAACAACGAAAATCATACCATAACATTAAAACAAGCCAAAAACTATTTCATAAGTACAGTTTAGTCTGCCAATAATGTTCCCTCTCACCGAGAGGAGGACACAGAGTGTAGAGTAACCCACCACGTGGGCCCAGTGCGTGTTGGTAGATGTCACATGTCTTCGAATTTTTGGTCCTAAGGCCTTTTTGGTTCCTTCACCGTGTTGAGAGAAACAGTGATGAAATAAATTATGCAAAGTAAAGCACCTGGCTGGGTTCGAACTCACGACCTACAACTCGAAAGTGGGGGCCGTTACCACTGGGCCACCACTGCTCTCCACATAAGTACAGCAACACATCAAAATGCTTACCTTAGCTTGTCCATCGGGTATTTTCTTGACGTCATAGGCCCACTTTCTGGCAATCTTGCAGGCGCTCTCTCCGCCCTCTACACCAGTGTTCATCGGCAGCAGGCGGTCGAAACCGAGGAGGTCTGTCATGAACTTCTCGTAATTACCTAGCTGATCCGAGTAGAATGCTCTGGAAAACGAATTTTATGCACGAATTTAACTGGTTTCTTTCTAATAAGTCATTGTTATTACATAGGGTGAGTTTCTCTATGCGCGTTGGGCATTTTTGGAGATGTGAAAAACCATTGAACTCGCGCCACTGTTACCGTAAGCGACACCGCGCGTGTTTTGTATAAGTATATGACGATTAAAAAAATACCTACCCGCTCCGGATGTGTTCGGCTGTCCTCGGGATGTACTCGGTTTTAATGTATGTCCGATATGTCAGTGAGTGATGGCAAAGTATTGTTTGTGTTGTGCCGGAGTGCCACTGTTTTTTTTTTTCATATTTATATTCGCGTAACTTAGAACGAATTTCACCAATGAAACTGAACGCGATCAGCACATTTAAACCACGGTCAGGAGCTGTCAGTATCATCATTGTTGTGGAACATTGACACAGGTCGCTCAGCAAACTATTTATTCATTATAAGTTAGCCAACAATTGTTTACACAATACATTTCAGATAATTATTTCAATACTCTTATTAGTAGATACGTTTTGTGCAACAATTACTTATCTACATAAAAGGTAACACAACATGACATGGTTTAACATTAATTCATGCGTAACAATTACATTCTAAATAATTCAAGACCTGTGCGAGCTATGGAACGGCCTGGAATCTCTGAGAGATCGAATCCGGGTGATCGAAATGATATGATCCGGCAGAGAACCAAAGATGTCAAAATAGCTCACAGAATAATAAGCAAGTTGAATTGGCAGTGAGCCGGCCATATTAGCAATAGAAATTATCGTTGGAGTAGACTTGTTCATGAGTGGAGTGGAGACCGTGAATCGGCAAATGGGTAGGACGCCTTCGGGCTGGATGAGAGCTGCCGAGAATCGAGTTGAATGGCGTGTATGGTGAGCGATATTGTTGTGCTATAAACTAAGTATATGCTATTATATTATAGCGTAGTCTGAAATGAGCTTCAAAGAGACCTATGTCCAGCAGTGGACTGCTGTAGGCTGATGATGATTGACCCTGACAGCTCTTGGTTGGCCGCAGTTTAGATGTGCTTATCGCGTTCAGTTTCATTGGTGAAATTCACCGTCATAAATAATGTTCAGTGCTTCGTTTACCTGGACACTAGGGTCAGTTTATCGGCCTGATCCTTGAGAGCAGCTATAATTCTCGGGTGGCAGTGTCCCTGGTTCACCGCGGAGTACGCGCTCAGAAAATCGTAGTATTTCTTGCCTTCTACATCCCAGACGAAGACTCCTGAAAAAAAATATTATATACTTAGGGTAAGTATTTATTCAATCTAATTATGTAAGTAATTGTTCTCAGAAGAACACACGACCGAAACACTCGTAATGGGAACGCGCGCTGATTTGCGTTTGTTAATATTACCTACCTATTGGCACAGAGGAGATTTAAATTACTAGCTGTAACACTGAAATATTTTGATGAAGTTCTGTATTAAATATCAGTTAGTTATCAGTTAATTATAATATAATTCGTACCATTGTATTTGAGAATTAGGTAGGTACCTACCATTAACCCAGCTACAGCAATTAAAAGATTAGAAACTGTAAATCGTTTTTATTTAATTTGTAGGTAAACAATAGTTCTAGTTTCGGGATTTACTGCCGTCTAAGAATCTTTATGGTATTGTAAAACTATTAAAGTTATCTCGTGACGTTTATAATCATATCTACCATAGCGTGATACTGATAATGGTGGTGCATTAATTTTTAAAAAGTTCGCTTAGGATAAAGCCACACAGGTAGGAGCTTCGCTATATTATTTATTATGTAAAGCAGTCCTACCTACATTTATAATAAGGCTTAGTATTTAGGTTGTTAAAATGAGATACGGTATAGAAATCGACGCACAACCTGCACCCTAATTGCGTAACACACTATTACTATCAATTTTAATCATTTTGAACCATATTTCTAATCCGTTGCTCCATATGTTCAAAAAATGTGTCTGCTCAACAACGCAAATAACGCAATGAATAATTGTTGAACTGTCAAAGTGAAACCCATCGCTACTGATAGTGTGTTACGCAATTAGGTACCTGCACCCTAATTGCGTAACACACTATCAGTAGCAACAATGGGTTTCACTTTGACAGCACGTGGTTTATGTTATGATGCTTGTAGGTGCTGTTGTTAGGTCTGTAGATTCATGGAATAAAACGACGAGCTTCGTGTGACTGTGTATTCGCCATGACAGGGGTAAAGAGAGTGTGTCAACCGGAAGACAGGAAGACCATAGATACACAATATTATAAAGTTGGATACATACGTAACATCTCCCTTATTAAGAAAAAGTAAATACAAGCATACGTAAGTATACACTTTTTTTTTTTTTTTTTTTTTTTTTTTTTTTTTTTTTTTTTTTACAATTAATGATCTTACGTACTATTAGTGAAACGGAACATCTCCATGCGACAGTGACATCTGTCAAGTTGACTTAACTAAGTTTTGACAGTAAGTTCTAACAAATGAGGTTATACATTACAACTTTGAAAACAATAAGTTTACTTAAAAATTAAATTAAAAATAATGGACTTAATCTAGACTTAAAACTACCAAAATCTTCGGGGCTTTATGATAGCTCTGCCGAATGAAGAATAAGTAGTTGTTGAGCGGTTAGTATGACTATTTGGTGTATGTAATGTGTTTGTTTTTGTTTCAGGATTTTGCATGGGACTAGCTGAACAAGGTGATTGATAGTTCGAGGGAGGAGACGACGGCGGCAGTGAATTGGAAGGCGGCGGAAGATCGGTATCTAGTGGAACAGATGGGGATGACAGTGAACTTCCACTAGGAGCAGTCATAGTGGCTGAAAGTTTTGGTTTTAGGATGTGTTGGCGATTACGACGAAAAGTACCTTCCGGGGAGACAATAGTATACGATCTGGGCTGTGGACCTATATCTAAAACGGTACCTGGTGTCCAAATACTATCTGGCTGTTTCTTGAAGTATATGTGATCACCAATGTTTAGTGAAGACAACGGTTTTGTATGTTGATTATAATAAATCAGTGATTTGTTATCTTTTATTCTAGTTTTATTTGATACAGTCCTGGAGTTAGGTATTTTTGGTTTCAGAGTATGTTCTAAGACTGGAAGTTTAGTTCTAAGTGACCTGGACATTAGTAATTGGGCAGGTGAATACGTGCTTTCTTTAGGTGTATTCCTGTACTGTAGTAACGCTAAATGAGGGTCTGATTTGTCTGTAAGGCATTTTTTTAATATATTCTTGATGGTGCCTATGGTTCTTTCTACTAGACCGTTAGACCGTGGAAGATAGGGACTTGATGTAATATGTTGTATTTGCCAATCTAAAGCAAAATTATTAAACTCTTTTGAGTTAAATGGAGGACCATTATCAGAAATTAGAATATTGGGAATTCCATGCCTGGAGAAAATAGACTTTAAATGACTAATTACAATTTTACTAGTGGAACCACCTACTAGCTTAGCAAGCTCGATATATTGAGAATAATAATCAACGACTATGACATACTTGTCTGAATTGAGATCAAATAGATCAACTCCAACTTTATTCCAGGGGATTGGTTTTACTTCATGAGGCTGTAGTGGTTCTTTGGAATTGCTGCGTCTGTTAGTAAGACAGTTATGACAATTATTAACATATTTTTCTATGTCAGAGTACATATTGGGCCAGTATATTAGATTCCTTGCTAATCTTTGGCAACTGTGAATACCCTGGTGACCTTCATGGATCTGTTTCAATATGTCATGCCTCATAGCTACAGGTATAATAACACTGTTGTTTTTGAAGACAATACCATTAATAATGTGTATATCTGTTTTTAAAGGAAAATATGGCCTAAGTATGTCTGGAAGTAATTTTTTATGTTCAGGCCAACCTGATATGCAATATTTACTTAAAAGTGACAATTCCTTATCTTGAGAAGTCTGTTCTTGAATTGATTTAAGTTTGTTTGGGCTAACTGACAATGATCTAATCACTAAATTGACATGCAAATCTAGGTCAGACTCAAGATCACATAATGACTGTTCTGGTAAAGCTGCTCTAGACAGCGTATCAGCAACATATAGATATTTACCTGGCTTGTAAGTTACATTCAGGTCGTATGGTTGTAATCTTAGCATTATTCTTTGAAGACGGGGTGGAATGTTGTATATTGGTTTTTTATAAAGCGACACTATTGGTTTGTGGTCAGTTTCAACTAAAGTGTGGCGACCATAGATGTATTGGTGAAACTTTGTACAACCAAATAGGATAGCTAATAGCTCTTTCTCAATCTGAGAGTATGACTGTTGACATGAGCTTAATGAAGCTGAAGCATATGCAATGGGGTGTTTATCATGGCTAATCACTGCACCCATGGCATCTTTAGACGAATCTACAGACAGTGTAATAGGTTTATTTTGATCATAATATGTCAAGACAGGGGCTTTAGTTATACATTCCTTTAATGCATTAAATTCTACATTATGTCTATCTTGCCAAGACCATTCATTATCTTTGGACAGAAGCGTTCTCAAATTAGAAGTTTTTTCTGACAAATTCTCTATGTATGAGCCTAAGTATGTGACCATACCTAAAAATCTTTGTAATTCTGTGATATTTGTGGGAGGTGGCATACTGCAAATGGCTTTCACTTTGTTTTCATCAACTCTAACACCATCTTTAGAAAAGATGTGTCCTAAGTACTTAACTTCAGTTTTACATATGTTAGACTTTTCTTTATTAAATTTTATTCCTAGTTCCCTAGCTCTTTCTAAGACTTGTTTTAACCTAAAATCGTGTTCTTCTTTTGTTTGACCATAAATTAAGAAATCATCCATCATGATTTTGACTCCTGAGATATCGGAGAATCTTCTTGTCATAATAGAATGAAACAGTTCTGGAGCTGCATTTATCCCAAAGGGAAGTCTTAGGAATCTATATCTACCTTGAGGTGTGATAAATGTACATAGCTTTGAAGAAGCTTCGTCTAACTTGAGCATATAAAAACCTTTGTTTGCATCAAGGGTTGTGAAGTACTGTGAACCAGAGAGGCTGGATTTAATTTCATCAATAGTTGGAAATTGATAATGAGGACGCATAATAGCTTTATTAAGTTTTCTTGGATCTATGCACAGGCGTAGTTTGCCATTTTTCTTAGAAGCTATTACTATTGAACTTACCCAATCAGTAGGTTCCTCGACTTTGACTATAATTTGGTCTTTTTCTAACATGGCTATTTCTTCTTTTAATTGTTCTAAAAGACTGAATGGAATTCTACGACAGGCATCAATAGAAGGTACAGCATCAGGCTTCATTGATAAATGACATTCATAATCTTTAAGACAACCTATTCCTGAGAAGAGATCTTTATATTCAACAAGTTGTGATACGTTGATTGACTCATGAAAATGAACATTATGGACTCTTTTGACTAATTTTAATGTTTCACAACTGTTGCGACCAATAATATTTCTACAAGGTATATCTACAATGTGAAAATTGACATTGTATGCTATATTGTTATGGGTGACTGTCAGAATGCATTGACCTACAGTAGGTAGTATTTCACCACTAAAGGTTGAGAGTTTATGACTACTTTTCTCTAAACTACTCAATGGTAAATTAAGTTTTTTATAAGAATTGAATGACAAGATGTTAGTGTCAGCACCTGTATCAAGCAAAAATTCTACATTCTTACTATTTATGGACAAACTTGTATGATAAGGGCTTTTTTGATTGACAGAAATCTCATTAGTGAAAAGACTATTTAAAAAATAAGTATCAGATGGATTACCCGTACTTTCTTCTTCTATGAATCTCACTTGCCTGTTGCGGCAACACTTGGCAAAGTGGTTGGGCTTGTGGCAGTTGTTACAGGTAACTCCTATGGCTGGACATTTTGTTCGGTGAACTTGACCACATCTGAAGCAGATCTTGGAGGACTGTTTGGATTCAGGTTCTTGATTAGACGATGCTATACTTGATTGACGACTTTGACTTCCTTTATATTGACGAGTTTGACTTTCTTGACGACGACTTTCTTGACGACTATGACTTTGACTTTCTTGACGACGACTTTCTTGACGACTATGACTTCTTTGACGACTGTGACTTCTTTGACGACTGGCGACGACACTTACTTCTTGACTTGATATGGCTTTAGCGTCTAACCTAGTGTTTCTTAATGTTTTAGCAAGACTGACGGCGGCATCAAATGAAGATGGTTTTTCGATCAGGATACGTTCTCTGATGTACGAACATGATGAATTTAGGTTCCATGAAAATATGTCCTTTACTATATCATCGGCAAGACCTTCGAAATTGCATTGGATACTTAGATTCTTGAGATCAGTGGCGTACGTCTCAATTTCTTCATCTGGACCTTGCTTTCTGTTGAACAGCTTATGCCTTTCTACGGAGATATTTACGCGCGGCGTAAAATAGTCTTCGAATTTGGTGAGTAGATCCTTATAAGTGATTTTCTCTATTTCCGTATTGAACGAGTGAAATATCTGAAGAGCGTCCGGGCCAATTGTTTGTAACAAAATGGCTACCTTTCTGTTGTCGGATTCGTTCTCCAAACTGTTAGCGATCATAAATATCCCGAGACTAGTTTTAAAGTTTCGCCAAGCCAATGGCATGTTCGAGGCGTTGATATCGAGACTGAAGTTACTTGGCGGCAGGAGACGATTTGCACTTGCTTTTTGTTCCGACATTTTTAGGACGGAGCACGTGGCGGCGTTATGCGACTATTATGGACTGACTTAGTTGACTTACTTTTGTAGTATAGGCTGCTGCAAACGCTTACTTCTGGTAACTTCTGACACCATGTTATGATGCTTGTAGGTGCTGTTGTTAGGTCTGTAGATTCATGGAATAAAACGACGAGCTTCGTGTGACTGTGTATTCGCCATGACAGGGGTAAAGAGAGTGTGTCAACCGGAAGACAGGAAGACCATAGATACACAATATTATAAAGTTGGATACATACGTAACAGTTTATAACCTTAGAATTTTTATTTTAACCTTTTTATCTAAGGATTATTCTTACAAGGTAATAATAGGCTTACTAATTAAAAATTTTCTAAAAACCTAACGAAAATTGAGTGCAGGACTGAGTGGTCATACTCATTACCCAGGGATAATTAACGTAACGCCCACAAAGACTAGCAATCATGCTGAATCAATGCAATTAACAGTACGAATTAGGTAGATAATAAGTAGGTACCCACTATTTACCAACTATAATTTTCACTAGCAACCCAACACTCACGTCATCTCACGTGGAGATACCTACCTACATTATAACGGGCGTAGCGTGTGTATGGTCAGCAACAGAATCCAATGAACACTTTAGCTTCTTAAATTATCAATATTATTGACGCAATATAAAAAAGTCAGAACCATTATTTTAAACGGAAATAACACAAATCGCTGCTTATTACATGAAATACTAAAAGGCAGTGTATCGAATTATCGAATAATTTTGCATCAATATGTGAAAGTAACAGTGTCGATTACTTTCTTTGCCGACGTATGTATCTCTAGCTGGTAGTAACTAGATGTTCAATGTCCCATCATTGCGAATGTTACGTGGCACTTACAAGCCTTGTAAATTAAGGTAATTATGTAAATGTAGGTAAAAATGTAAATTAAGGTCGATCTAATCTTTATAGCAGCTACGATGCGATAACTTCGCAAGATGCAATAAATAACAATATTATATTACTATTACGCTGTACGTTACGCGTCATATTTGATAATAGGTAGGACAAGTAGATACTGTGATGTGTGTATTGCGTGGAATATGAAGTTAGGTCGGTAAAATTATACATTATATTTAGGTACTGCGTTTATTTCAAGCGAACCTTTACATGAACGCGCCTACACTATCATTGGTTTTTCCCAACAAAAAAGTAATACAAAAATTTTAAAGCTCAATCTAAATTAATTTAGATTCCGAGAATCCGCTTGACTGTTCCAATCAATGTAACCAAATATATATTACTGCCAGCCTGCACTACATAAGGTCGACTTTTGCAGACACCAGTTATTATGAGCTACGCCCATCTTTGAATAATAGGATTGACGTAGTCCTATTTCCAAACAAGACTTATTGATAACATTCGAACACTCAGGGCTCTCTCTATGGTGAAATTGAAAACATGCGACAAATCGAAATGGAAGATTGTACATATCTACTCATCATTATTGAACAACTTTTACCTACTATGGGACCAAACCTGAAATCGGGAAAACAAAATTAGCTGTTCCCTACATTTATGTTTGCATAACTGGAAAACAAAATGTAGGGAACAGCTTTTTTTTTACGATTGCAGGTTTGCGTTAAAATTTTTTGTGAAGAGTTTATTTGCTAAGTAATATTATGCGGAAAATTGTTTGGGAAATGATAATTTGTCAATATCTTTTTGATGAAACAAGGGAGACCCATATAATATATTTTATTGGTCTTTAAAAATAAAAGAAAAAATATTAGGTAAATGCATAGATTTATATAGATCTATGGGTAAATGCTAATGAGGCTCCCGCCTGTTCCAGCAGTGAGAACGCTATAGGCTAGAAGTAGAATTAAGATTTGCCCTCGTCTATCCCTTCAAGTAGGTACTTAAGTATTTTTAAAACTTTTGAGACCAAGCCCGTTAGAAAACGGTTACGAATTTAAATAGTATCTAAGTAAGAACGTCTTATTATGAAAGCGCAAAAAATTAATGGTATGGGGAAACTATGGCTTCTTTTTTTTGGTAATAGGAAATCATCAAATGACCCCTCCCGCTCTGGGCGGAACAGAAGGGAGTGTCAGACTCTTACTGACTAAAACCCACCCTGTTCCTTCCTTAGCCCTTTATGTTCCGGGCCAGCGGTAACCCTTTCGGACAATCCCGCTGACCCGGCAGGCTTCGGCCCTATGGGGCCCCTCCTCGATGCTGACTCTCTTTGAGGCGCGCGTGGAACACGTACCTACGCGCCGTCCGGCACGGGCCTGGACCCTTACTATCAATTTGAATCATTTTGAAGCATATTGCTAATCTATTGCTCCATATGTTCGAAAAATGTGTTTGTTCAACAACGTAAATAACGCAATGGATGTTGTTCAACTGTCAAAATGAAACCCATTACTACTGATACCTAGTGTGTTACGCAATTACCGTGCAGGTCCTGATCGGACGGTGAGCTACCCATTACTCTCCGTCCGCAGGCCCGCGCCTACGGTGGCTGGGAGTCGTCCCGTGGCTTCCGACGACGCCCGGAGCGTCTCCCGCGGCAGCTGGGACGGGAGGCTCTCTCCCTCATCCATCCCGCCACCTCCTTCGCTAGTATGCCTGCTTCGCAGAAGGAGGTGGGAATCTATGGCTTAGTTCCATTTTGATGAGATGTTCCTAGTTGATTACCGACACAAATAATGCAATCATCAATTCACGTAAAATTATTAAAGCTTCTGATATCTTTGGGCTGATATCAAAGAGCCCCTGGGTCACTGTCCTAATAGGATTTAGAACTTACCTTCACCGCGGCTCAGAGCGACGGGCACTGGGGCATAATTGCGGCACCCGTACTTGTCCTCCAGCGCGAAGATCTCCTGCGACGACAGCTGATTATTCTTTCCGACCATGCTGCACCAAAAAAACAACAATAAATTAAAATCGGCAGAAACTAGAAGACAAAGTCTTCGAAAAACTAGATCATAAACCCCGCAACCAACACGTCCACTTTATTATAAGTTATTAAAAATACGTACTTTATGATAAATTATATTTTGAATTAATTTTCTGAAACTAGCTATTACCTCGATGACTATCTTTACTATAATGACAAAAAATGTTGAACATGTGTCTTTATATAGATACGACCGCTTCAGAGATGAGACAATATAGAGCTTATAGATTACAGTCTCCGCATAGATATTAATTAAATAAATAGGTACTTATTATTAAACACATTGTGCCCGGTGATAAACTTACAATTGACTTATTGTTTAATTGATTCAATATCACAGAAATGAGACCAAAACCAGTTGGCAATAGCAAGTAAACAAAGGTTCGCTATTAATGTAGGAGTCGGTAAACTCATCTTTCACTCATTGTTAATGAGGTTTAAATATAAACTAATATTTCATTCATGTATCTGTGAATGGGTAGTTATCATTAATTATTCCGATAAGTAAACAAAGTAAGATAAATTCTTTATGAATGATTAATTGAAAGAAATGAAACAGAATCCTGATGAAATATCTACCTTTCGTTTGTTAATTAAATTTGAAATAGCGTTGAGTGTAAAACTTTAGGTAGAATTAGGTCGCCCAGGAAATGTGTATCTGCGTCCGAAAGTGTCCAATGACTGAATCAAGATAAACTACCGCCCGCCGCCGCCGCCGCCGCCGCGCCGTCGGAAAAGTACAACATGGATTGTTGTTTATTAAAGTCTCGTCGATATTACGTCATACGGCCCCCCGGACTGATAACGTCAATAGCCAGGCAAGCGTCACTCGCGCCAGTTAACCCGCTCAACACATTCTTCATCATAAAATATTAATATATTATTTGCTATAAATAATTATGAACTTTCCATTTAGAATACTACTTTGAGTCTTTTGTTGCTGCTAAGACAAAATATAAACTATTCCCATTCAAAAGTAGAAGGAGATGAGAGTCTCTAACTAGGTATCCTACTTTCTAGCAGTCTCTACTACATAAGTACATAATACATAATCAGCCTATAATGTTCCCACTGCTGGGACACAGGCCTCCTCTCTGTGAGAGGGAGTGGGCCGTAAGCCACCACGCGGGCCCAGTGCGGGTTGGCAGATGTCACATGTCTTCGAATTTTTGGTTCTAGGACATGCCGGTTTCCTCAAGATGTTCTCCTTCACCGTTTTGAGAGCAGTGGTGATGAAACAATTTACACAAAGTAAAGCGCCTGTCTGGGTTCGAACCTACGACCTACAACTCGTAAGTTGCGAAGTCGCGGCCGTTACCACTTGGCCAACACTGCTCTACTAGGCTACTGATTTATTAATTGATCGATTGATTGATTATAAATTGAGTGATTGGGGCACAATTAAGTCACCCTGCCCAGTGCCCGCCGTACTTGGTAGATATACGACCCCCTCTCAATACGTACCTACTATTGTTAACAATAAGTATTTTTTTAATTATTTACCCCTCTGTTTTTGTCGGGGGTTAAAAAGTCGTTGCCAAAGTACCCAACTTTAAACTTTTTTTTATAAGTGATCAATAATAAAATTATAACATTACCTAGGTAGGTATACTTATTTAGGTAGGTAGGTCTATACCTTCAAAAAATATTTTAACCAGGACCGAAAATTTTGCGATAAGTAAAGGTAAAGGAACAAGGTACATTTAAAGTCCGTAGTAAAATAAAAATAATTGACTCGTCTGTTCCACAAATAGACGTAGGTATCCTAAACGATGGCAACACGACCACGACCATACCTAGGTAGTTTCTCGAATTCGTCGTGTAAGAATTGTAGGTACCTACCTATCTAATTGAGAGGTGCCAATGACGAAATAATGATTGCTATATTTAAAACAATCGTGTAAGTATTACATATCGCGTGCAAGTCGCACTTATTAGATACAAGCTATACCCAACTAGGTCATTCTGAATTTACCTATTATTAGATACACTTCTAACCTAGGTATTTCAATTTGTTCAACATAAGAATGTCATGTCTATCCTATTGTTCCAGCGGGTATGACATAACAAAGGGACTATATTATCACCTACTTGCAGTCAACTACGAGTAGGTACCTACACCTAACCAAGGTATAATCCCTTTTAACATTGCTGATAATGTCAATAAAATATCTTAGCATACCTACGTAATATAATAATCTAGAGTCACACGTGTATTGATTCATTTCATAATTCAATATGTGTCACTGTACTATTACGTCTAATCACATTAGGTACCTACAGCTATAATTTATTTGTTGGTAGCCAATCAAGAGTCTCGCATAAATATGTACCTCTTCCTTATCTAAGACAAACTAGTTTTAATTTTGTCCAGAGCGCGAATTAATCATTAAAGTCTCGTAAGTACAATAATAGTCGTCCAAGCCGTACATTTCGGCCATGGTAGCTAATCTCAACGGGACTAGCCTTCGGGAACAAATGTGTGCCTACAGACACTGGCGCACTCTCTCTTCCCTCCAAAAGTACATAACATACATTTAGTTATAAGTAGGTTGCTGTTCTAGCAGGAGGACTTCCCTAACCCAGATTTAGGTAACCATCCTTTCCTTTTTTTTTTGGGTGGGATATCATCAAATGACCCCTACCGTTCTGCGGCGGAGCGGAAGGGAGTGTCGGACTCTTACTGACCAAAACCCACCCGTGTTCCTTCAGTTGCCTGTGCCAGGGGCCACGGTATCTCTTTCGAACAACCCGCGACCCTGGCGGGCATCGGCCCTAGTGGACCCCGTCAGTTAGTGCTGACATCTCCTTGAGGCGCGCGTGGAACACAACGCGCCGTCGACCCGGGTCCTTACCGGACGGCGAGCTGCCCATTGCTCGCCGTCCGCAAGCCCGCGCATACGGTGGCCGGGAATCCGCTAATGATTCCCGACGCCCAGGGCGTCTCCTGCGGCCGGCGGCTAGGGGCGTGACGGCGCAAGGATTGCCTCTCCCTCACGCGCTCCGCCTCCTCCTTTGCGAGCATTACTGCTTCGCAGAAGGAGGTGACAGCCTCCCATGCACTTTCGCTCCGTACCATGGCCTGGACTAGGGCCGGACGCGAGAGATCGCCGCCGTGAGGACACGGCGGTGCGCTGCCCAAGCTGGGCAGATCTCCACCGTATGCTCCACCGTGTCCTTCGGGCGATCCACACAATGGTGACACCCGGGCGTTTCCTCCCGCCTTATTCTGAACAGGAACCTCCCGAAAACCATCCTTTCCTTAGTCGGTTTTACTTCTTTAGCGGCTGCTACGGGCCACGCTGTGCTCGCTCGGTTCAAGTAGAGTGGTCACTTTTTAAGCCTAACGCAGTGAGGGACCTACGCCCCTCCCTGACCAAGTCTGAATCCTCAATTGGTCAGTTCCAGTATTCCGCCGTTCGGTACAGTACTAGACTAGCTAAAGAACCAAATTACCTGAGTGAGTGCTCACTCAGGTAATTTGGTTCTTTAGCTAGTCTGGGTGTTTTGGTTTACCTATGTAGTTTACCGTTCATCCCATATTGGCGTTTGCATTGACCAGCACTCGCCCAAATAGACGCCAATCCTGACCAACTATTAACTTCATAGAAAATTACGTGTAAAGCTCAGCACCGATCACCAATTTGCTCAGAAAGTAATCATTGCACCGTTTGAAAGACCAGATCATCCCCAGACCAGACCATTCATCACCAGACCAGACCCAGATCATTCCTAGAACCTAACTGTAACTTGTAGGTAAGTAAGTCCACATACCTAAAACACATAACGCATACGTACACGTGGATCCAATTAATCTTACTATTTGTATTTACATACTATTGTAATCTTTCCCGCACATTCTACTCAGAAATGACCTGCAGTGCAGACGAATAGGTATTAAAACTCATTATAATCCCTACATATCTTATCGCCATCAACATTATAATATTGTGTTACATGTAGTTATTACAGAGGAAAGATTATGAGATCAGACTGTGACTAAATATGTTTTTATTCCACGTACACCAGACCACAAAGCCGAACCAAAAATTTGGTGGTTTCATTGTTTAGTACAATGATTTCAAAAGTAAGTAATTTAGAAGTCAATGGTTTAGTATGTTTATATACTTACTTATACTACAGTCTATACTTACATCATACTGTGCTGTGCTTATACTAAGTACATCTTCTATCTCGATTAGGTAGGTAATTAAGTACCTACATAGATAAAAATTACCAGTTTATTGTACTTAGATTAAATTATACAGACGATAATATAAACAGGCTTAATAAAAATTAAAGGCCTTCACCTCGGAACAACCTTCACAACTGGGTAACCGGTGTCTTTTGTAAAATCACAGAGCACTACGTGTTTTAGACTAAGTACACTTCAGTGGAAAGTAAGTACCTAAATCCCTCAAATAAAAATTACGTACTTACCTACTCAGTGCCGGATTAAACCTTAAGCAATTGCTTAGGGCATCACGTCTCGGGGGGCACCATAAACCAGGCGTGGTCCCAGGGGGGGTCATGGGGATCATGACCCCCAAAACCTATGACCTATTTATCAAAAAATGCTGCGACCAATTTGGAAGCTGCATTCCTGAATAGCATAATTAAATAATGTGGAGCTAGAGATATGTATATGAACATTAACATAACATTATTATGACGCCTTTATTCCCCGAAGAATTAGGCAGGTATGTGTACTACATACTTATAGTAGTTACACCCATATTGCGCCAGTTATCTTTAAGTCCCATGTCGTAGGGGACGAGCCTACTGCCACCAACCGGGCATAAAATCCAGACTCCAGGCTGCTTCTGAGAAATTTCTGATGGAAAAACCTAATTACACTTTACCCGACCTGGGAATCGAACCGAGACCTCATGCTCAGCAGTAACGCTTGCGAACATTAGACCAACGAGGAGATGTACCACCCTAAAAATATTCCTCGGCACCCATGGTGAAAAATGTTGGGCTACGACTTGCGACCGCGCCTGCCATAAACAGCACCGAAAAAATATTTGCTTTATAAATAAAAGGCAAGGCTGTTCGTCAGCAAGATATTACAAGACCCAAAAGTCACTTTTGAGATGTGCGCTAATCTTAACAAATCGCTAGTCGATTTTTTTAGAAAAATTACGAGGCGTCTAATGGATAGGGCGGCCCACAGACGTGTAGGTAGGTATTGCATAGGGCATCAAGTAGTCTTAATCCGGCACTGTACCTACTTAACCTATATAAATAAAAATCAATTGCAGCAAGTATGAAAGATCATACATAGGTACCTACGAGAACGAGAAGTGGCTGTTTTTTTTTTTTGTTTTTGTTGTGTTCGAAATTGCTAGGACAAGGTTTAAAGGATTTTTTTTTTTTAAATCCACCGGATTAGTCGGTTTCGTATGGTATTTTTGAATGAAATTCACTCGGGTGACGCCCAGGTACGAACAGCTATTCTATGATGAATGTGGAGGAAGTGAACGAGTTTGTCTATTTGAGGAGTCTTTGGATATAAGATATGGAAAGAAAAATTAAGATAATAAGAATACATGCGACTGTGACCAGTCGATTTCCAAAAAGCTGTGGGCAACGTGCGGCTGAAAAGAAGTTGTGAAGACAAATTTAAAAGAATACTTATGCTTAGATGGTCGGTCATGTTGAGAGGAATGCAAGGCGACTACACAAAGCAGATGTTAGCGGAACACCCTAGAAGGACATATCGGACATTTAAACAATTACAAAATGTACGAAGGCGACGCGACGCTGACGTGTCGTGAACTGAACCTACACTCAAGCGGCGCGGCGCCGTGCGTGTATGACTATGATGATATTTTATTTCTTTCTTATTTGCAAAATAATTGGGCAAACCAACCCGCCACCAACCAACCCGTTGGATGCGAGACGGTCCAAAGTGGAAGTGCTTGGGGGAGGCCTATGTCCAGCAGTGGACGTCTTTCTTCTGAAATGATGATGATGATAAATTGGACAAACGTCATCTAAAGTTCTTGAGATATCCAGCTGTGACAGACAGACTGAGTCTCAATAAGGGTTCCGTTTTACCATTTTGGTACGGAACCCTAATGACGATCGAAATATGATTAATTAAAACGTGGTTTTACTGAATCATGTTATCATGTACCTATTTATTCAAATAAAATAAAATGATTATGAAATTGTATTTTCGTAGAGCTTCCAGCTAACATACCTATGACAGAGAATTTAATTTAATGCTCTGTGTCCGTAATGTTAATTACTTTGCATATCTATTATTGTATACAATCAAGTATTTTCTAACTGAACAGACAGCTATGCTGCTGGGCAGTGCTGGGGACTTTGTTGCGCCAGTTCTTCACCCCAGCGAAAGCACTAGGAAGTGGTGAAGGGCGGGCGTTTTGGGGGACTGTCTTTTGTAATTTTTATGTTCGAAAAGTGCTGATTCTCAACCTAGTTTGAATAAATGACTTTTGATTTTGATTTTTTCACTCATACAAGGTAGATTGAAATAGAATGTACCTACAAGGAACAGAGTGTAAAGTTCACTCATACTCTATAGAAAAGGGAGGATCCTCCGACCAGACGGGTGTTATGTCTGGCGGGCAGCTGCCCAATGATTCATGTCGGGGCCGTTGTATCTATGCTAATTGCGCGGTAAACTCTGCTTGCGCGATGTAGGATTTGCGTGACGTAGTATGACGTGTTGTTCACATGTGGCGTTGTAGATACCGCTACATCACTCCCCCCCGGAGACCGGAGGTCGATAGTGGGCTGAGTCTTGTATCTTGCAATGCTTGCCAGGCCAGCTGAGGTTCAAGTGAGTCGGAACCGGTTGCCGCATAGTTCACGGTGAGTCGGAACTGTCTGCGAAGATGTTCCCAGTGAGTCGGGGTGGCGCTGCGTTATGCTCCAGTGCGTCGGATGTGGTACAGCGCCGGGTTGAGGCTGACTGCTGGCGTCGACCAGGAGAGCGTTTTTCAAGGGCTCTGCTTATGGACCGGCCGAAAGTACAGTGTGCTGTGCCGAGGTTGCTGATGAGGCTGAGGGTGATGACCAGGAATGCGCGGTCGCTGCATGCTGGTAGTCAGGATTCCCGTTGGAGCCGTGGAAGCTGGCTGGCTGGGTGACTCGCCGCTAAAGCTTGCGGGAGTGATGATGACGTCACGCTGGAGTAGGTGCACGAAGGCTGCGCTGACGTTCATGTTCGGGGTCACCAGTATAGAGGTATGAGGAACAGGGTGTAAAGTTCACTCATACTCTATAGAAAAGGGAGGATCCTCCGACCAGACGGGTGTTATGTCTGGCGGGCAACTGCCCAATGATTCATGTCGGGGCCGTTGTATCTATGCTAATTGCGCGGTAAACTCTGCTTGCGCGATGTAGGATTTGCGTGACGTAGTATGACGCGTTGTTCCTATGTGGCGTTGTAGATACCGCTACAAATACCTACCTACATCATGTGTGAGAGTAGGTATCTGTCGAATACTCCTTGTATTAATTACGCGTAGCAAAGAGTAGCGTTTATAAGCCCAAAAAAATGAAGCCTCGTAATAATAACATTGCGGCTTTGGCTGACCCTTATCTAGACGCAGGCTGCAGACAGGCTATGCAGGGTCGTTCAGTAACCAATAATATACCTATCTATTATGACCGGCGTGCGACCTTTATTTAGAAGTCTTGACTGTTGCTAAACCAACGAGGCAGAATGGTAAATGCTTCCCCGAATGCTTGAACGTTGGACTAAATAGGTATAGGTACAGTCAGCAACGAAACTAAGTTAACGTAACGAAGTTAATTGATTTGATACCACCTACACTGCATTTTATTTTCGATACACTGCATAATTACGTCATAGTATCTAGTCATATAATGCATCTACTTACTCAAAAGTATTCAGCTTTCCTCCTAGTCTCGAGACTATGTACCTATGTATGTCGGTAAGAATCGGCTAGCAACTCATCCCACTTCCAGTTTCCATTCAAACTAGCACAGAGCATGTAACCTTTTACAAACTTGTAGCGTTTACAAAACTGAAATGATGCACGCGTGCAGTGAAGTACTGTACCTCTCTGAAGTCTGTAATGGCCGGTAACACCTATTGGATAGACGAGTAGGTAGGTACCTAGTACCTACTCATTGTTTGTAATTTATAGCCTCTGTCTGCGCACACGTAGACCAGGTAGGTATCTACCTACACATAATCCTAAACACTAAGTAGGCACTTCATTATTTGCAGGTGCAGGCATGTACTTAGTTGACGGCAGTGTTGGCCCAGTGGTAACGGCCGCACATACGTCAATATTCCACATTTACGCGGCCAAAATTGAATTTTAAAAACTTACGGTAAACACATAAAATAGCACATGCAGAGCTAGAAGACAGTTCCAAGAATCCTAACTGAGCCCCACCACCTACCTGCGATACACCCCTACCGCTTTCAGGGAGTCGGTACCTGACCGTCAATCCGTGCGCTCGTTTTTGCTGCTTAAAGTTACAAACACAACAAAAGTGACAACATTAATTTTTTTTTTCTGTGTCAGTTTTAGAAGTGAAAGTGATGGATTCCAATAACACAGGTATGGATCTTTATTTTTATTATTATTTACTTACCCAAAATACTCAATTCGAATAATTTGGGGGTTTCAAACACATGGGTTGTTTTAGACAAATTTTGAACTTCAAAGGTCAATTTGTTGTATTTCTCGATGAGATACGATCATCATTCTTTTTTTATTTGAAACTACAATCCTTTGACTACAAGATAATACAAAAACCAGCTGCGGAAGAGTGCAGATGACAAAACGGGGGACCTTTTTAACCATTAAGATTTTGTATGAAAATATAACCATTTTTTTATTAGTTCTTAGCTTTTCGTTGTTTTAGATACTTCAAACACTACTACTACTACTGAGTTCGGATCCACTTATTAGCAGCCTGAGGCCCAAGAAGATATCAATCCCCAGAACATTTTGTCCGGAAACAATAAACATGTTAATGCCAGAATATCCCGACGAACCAGACTCGGATAGTGAGGAGCAAGATGAATCCATTACGTTATAATATTTTGTTTTTGTGCAAAATTCTTGTTGTATTAATTTGTTTGTAATATTGTACAAATTTTGTTTTATTTTGTGTATTTCTTTGGATTTAATAAATAATTATGTGAAATAATATTTTTTTTTACCTTAATTTATGATTTTTTACCTAAAATTACAAAAAAAAACTTAACTAAATAAAAAAAATACTCATAAGAGATATTTAATATCGTGCAGATGTGATATAAGTCAACAAATAATTTTGGCCGCGTAAATGTGGAATATTGACGTATGTGGGCCGTGACTTACAAGTTGTATGTCGTAGGTTCGAACCCAGACAGGCGCTTTACTTTGTGCAAATTATTTCATCACTATTGCTCTCAAAACGGTGAAGGAAAACGGGGCCTAAAAAGGCCACTTTAAGCAATTCCTCAAAAAACGAGTAATTTCCTGAATTCCCAGTAGATCAGTAGCAATTCCCCTATTTTTCGTAAAATGGTGACACATAATAGCTGAATCCTATAGAATTCAATTTAAAATAGAATCATATTTGATAAATATTACCACATGAAAAAAATAAAGACCGTAACTTTATCGGTAATTTCTTTTTACAGTTTTTATTAATCAAATTAGTTTTTTAATTCTACAGTTTAAATGTTATTACATTTTAATATACTTATAACTGTTAAAAAGACCGCAGATAAGCCTTGAAAAGGAAAATTAGAAACAATAAAAACTTTATAGGCTGGCAACGCGTACAAAGGAGTTTTTAGTTTATCCCTTGAGTCACCTTGAGTTATGTCAACGTCATCGTCAACTAGTCGTTCGTTGGTGGCTAATTTAAATTCTATATTTGCTTAAGTTTTTAAATTATCTCAGAATCTGAGATATTATTGTACTCTGAAGTGTGTGTAGTTTATAACAAGTATTTCGTGCGAGTAAGATCGTTTTTAATACAAAGTGTATAATTGTTTGACAAAAATCATTATTTAATTATAATGCTGTGCAAATGTATTTAAATGTACGTAATATTTTGTAGGAATGGAAAGGCGTGCAGCTAGTGTCTGAGATACAATGGAACAATCTGCTCGACTTTCTACAGTCAAAGCGCTGTCGATGTTGAGCTCCTTTGAGATCACTACAGCCCCATGGTATGTCCAGACTCGTGTGTCAGCACCAAGCCCTACCCCCGCCGATGCACGCGACGGACAGTGCCGCTGCCTCGTCGAACTCGGCAAGCGAGATACCGCAGTGGAGTGGATTTTTCTAACCCTACAGCTATTCATATTGCGGTTAAGACTTATGGAAAAAGGCGGCGGCGGCTAGACAGATGGTGATGATGATGATTTGACTTACTAAAAACTTGTTCCAAGTGGGTCCTAAGTGGATGGTGATTCCATAAAAAGGAGACATGGTTTGCCCCTTCGCAGCTAGCATTGACACAAATAAAGAGTCGCAAACCTAAATTAATGAATGAAAAAAAGCCTAATTAATTGTTATGTTTGTATTAGTTTTTAATAAAGATGAGAATTGTTAATATATTATAATATTATTTTATTTTAGTAAAAGGTACTGTAGCAGCAGGCATACAACCTTCTTTACCGTAACGGGTGTGATAATAACAAATATCTCCTGACGTCTGCTGGTAAGAATTCGTTCGCCCTCGGTATTGTGAACGTGATCTTGAGCGGAATGACGATCTTCTTTGTCTTGGTCTGTCCATTTTCATTGCCGCAATTTCTCGCGTGAGCTGCATAATGGCTTCTCAAAGATCTGGGTCTGGCTGCGAGTGAATGCTTCCATGTCGTGACGTAGACGTGGACGGCTGTTTGCATGCACAGACCAAATGGACTTACTTCTCGGGTCTGCTCGTGCATCTTGTCGGCCATAGCAGCAAGCACGTCGAGTGTGGCGTTTTCGTTGACCGATAATACAGCACGTGTGGAGGCAGGCAGGTGTCTCATCCACAGTATCTGCAGGGTGGTATCGGGCATCTTGTCCCGTGCTAGTTCTCTTATGCTACGCAATAGCTGGGACGGCTTCAGGTCTCCCAACTCCATCTCGGTGAGCAGCTTTTCCAGTTGCTTCGTCTCCGACTCTTCATAAACAGACAACAGTCTCTTCTTAGCCACCTCGTATCGGCCTGCGCGTGTCGTGCTCATAATAATGTCGCTAATTTGTTCGACATCCGTCTTCTCAAGGTGAGCTACTAGGAGGCTGAACTTCGCTTCGTCGCCGGGCTTCTGCGGGTTTACCACCGTTTCAAATTGTGCAAACCAGAGAAGTGGTTTGTCACGCCAAAACGTTGATATGCGTGACTTTAAGGAGACGGTCGCTACTTCGTCGTTGGTTGCCATTTTCAATCACGTCGGGGTCACCACTTTACCAGTTGTCTGGTTAAATAAAATACTATTCGGATTGAATATTTTATATATATATTTATGTTTGACACCTTGATGTAGGCAGTAGAACTAACTAAAGTATAATAGCCAATCACAGGTGAGCGGGTCGATTTACTCGAATTATAAATTATTACTCGTTGCGCGGCACGCAGCTAGTTGTATCTGTTGTATGCCAGAGTACATCGTAAAGAAGGTTGTATGCCTGCTGCTACAGTACTTATATGGTATCCTCTTCTAGGGTCCTCATTTATAAACTACTTAATAAAATTGAAGTAAAGTATGATACTTTAACAATATCACACCTATAGATCCCTGAAGGGTTAGGCAGAGGTGTACCTATTGTAAGTACACCTAAAATGTGAATAGAAGATTGTAAGTATATATTTCACTGAGGGGGTACATAGTACCTAAACCTCTTTAATAATAGATGATAGAGTCTATCTGGAACTACTTAGTTAAAACACACTACTTTTATGTAAAGATTACAGGAAAAATAAAACGAAGTCTATAAATAACACACTTTTTCAGAAATCATCAACAACAGTTACATTAGTTCCATTATCGGTCAAGAGATGGCGCTGACATAAAACTTCAATATTCTACACCGCAGTGCACAGTGTTAAAATTCTCTGATGAATATAGGCCTCGCGGATGAATTATTACTTAGAATATCATTGATTATAACAATATTTCTTCACAAAGCCTCCAATCCGATTTGTGAAATGTTGCTTTTGACTAACTTCTAATGATTCCGTTATTTGACAATAAAGCAATTCCTATTTTGTGGACCATTTTACGAATCTCCATACAAAATTGTCAAACAGATGAATTGCGTGCTATGAATTGTACGCAAACAATATTATGAATTGTCAGTTTGTGACCATTTTACGACTTTTAATATAATTCATAATGTCATCCTTTTATGATTCTCCCAAAGTGGCCTTTTTAGGTACCCAGAAGACATGTGACATGTAGGTACCAACACGCACTAAGCCCCGCTTGGTGCATTAAATGCCCAGTCCCTCTCACCGAGAGGCCATGTGCCCCAACCAGGCGCGGTCCGAAGGGGGGGGGTCACAGGGGACATGACCCCCCCCCCCCCCCCCCAAAATCTAAGGTCAAATTGAAAAATCTCAAAAATTTGCCAAATAATAAAAGGAAATATATCTATATACATATAATAAATCTGTAGACGAGGCGTTTCTGTACAATGAAAATATTTAAAAAAAAAATAGGTGGGGTGTTAAAGGATAACCAACAGATGCTATTTCATAAATTTTTGGAATTTTTGTCTGTTTGGATGTGACAGATTTTTCATTTGAACAGGTTCAACGTCAAAAGTACCAAACCAATATGGCTCATTTTTATACTCAATTATAGTGTAGAACTCGGAGTAGTGATTAGTCTTTGTTTCATCGCAATCGCTTCAGTCTATCAAAAGATATAATCAATTTAAAGCATTCTATAACAACTTTTTATTGCAATAAGTGGAAACACGTAACGCCATCTATTGGGACGATATATTACTAAAGAAAATATATTGTGATCTTTAGAACATTATCATGTGTATTATTAACTCTGATACTTATGTCTGTGTTATTTAAAAAAGTAATGATAATGATTATCTATATATATAAAAGAAAGTCTGTTAGTTACACCACTTAAATTGGTGGGGAGGTAGCTTAGGACCAGGAGACGGACATAGGATACTTTTGTTTTTTTTATTTATTTTTTTATAGTAGGAGTAGGGTAGGAGTAGGGTAGAAGTAGGGTAGGAGTAGTGTAGGAGTAGTGTAGGAGTAGGGTAGGAGTAGTGTAGGAGTAGGGTAGGAGTAGTGTAGGAGTAGGGTAGGGTAGGGGTAGGGTAGAAGTAGGGTAGGAGTAGTGTAGGAGTAGTGTAGGAGTAGGGTAGGAGTAGGGTAGGAGTAGTGTAGGAGTAGGGTAGGAGTAGTGTAGGAGTAGGGTAGAAGTAGGGTAGGAGTAGTGTAGGAGTAGGGTAGGAGTAGTGTGGGAGTAGGGTAGGAGTAGTGTAGGAGTAGGGTAGGAGTAGTGTGGGAGTAGGGTAGGAGTAGTGTAGGAGCAAAACAACGTTTGCCGGGTCAGCTAGTAATCTATAAATATAAAAGAAAGTCGTGTTAGTTACACTATTTATAACTCAAGAACGGCTAAACCGATTTGGCTGAAAATTGGTGGGGAGGTAGCTTAGAACCAGGAGACGGACATAGGATCCGGCTTTTTATCCGGTTTTAGACGGACATAGTATTTAATACTTTTATTTACTTATAGGAGTAGGGTAGGAGTAGTGTGGGAGTAGGGTAGGAGTAGGGTAGGAGTTGGGTAGGAGTAGTGTAGGAGTAGGGTAGAAGTAGGATAGAAGTAGTGTAGGAGGAGGGTAGAAGTAGTGTAGGAGTAGGATAGGGTAAGGGGTTGGACACCACGCGAACGATAGCGCCGGGCAGCTAGAAATAATGTATATGGCAAAACAACGTTTGCCGGGTCAGCTAGTTTATAATAACAGCGATAAATTTATAAAATTGTGTCTTGTGCAATAATGTTTATTTTATTCCAGATACCTATTTTTTATTAGTGTAGTGAGTGACCCCCTTCAAAATTTCAGGCTGCGACCGGGCCTGGCCCCAACAGTGGGAATATATAGGCTGATTATGCCAGTACGGACCTACGGTAGTCACGGACATACGGCGGGACCCTTTTGAAACCTTGCTGACGGGTATTTTCACCACGGCATGAACTTTTGTCATAGTTTGCGCCGTTAGGAGAGACTATTTCCAGGCAAAACCAACAGCAGCTAGCATTTTGGGCAAGTGTACGGGTGCTGGAAAATGCGTAAACTTCGGGTCTAACACCTACGGTTTTGCAACTGTAGGGCTAGAGTCCAAATAAGGCCACGCGTCGTAGTGGCTGACAAATTCAAATCTTGAGCACATGGCAGACCTGAGGATTATTTGATGCCATTGAATCATACTGATCATTATTCCTAGTTTCATAAAACACACATACACACACACATACATTACATATACACATTGAGTGAGAGTGTCAACATTGGTTGTACGAATATCATAGAGACATCAAACAGCTCCGCTCTCCTCGGGCATCAACAAGCGCACTCGCAAGATCTTGAAGTTTATTTCACAAAAATAAAGTTCAATATTTATTGTCGGCTGCTAAACCATGTAATTTTAGTAGGTCCGTCCAATAAAACTTAGGGAGAGAATAGAAATACAAAAGCTTGCAAAAATATAGGATATTTAAAGATGAAGAAGATAGTTATGTAAGTTGATGCAGAAGTAAGTATAATAGGTAGGTAAATAAAAAACAATTTTAATTAGGTACATAATTTACTACCCACTAATGATCACAGCTCATAACTTTAACTAATCTTCTAAGATAGATGAGACAATACAAAAGAGTTTTTTTTTTAATTTGTTATCATTACGATACGACAAATAAAACAAGTAAAGTCCCTAAGTAAAAATTATTTACGAAAATAGTTTATAGAAAATACCTCAGCACTGTAGTTACACGAAAAAGCATCCATCTCACTGGGAAACATACTATTGCTTCACTCGCTGGAAAGATTGCTGAGTTATTGAGTAGGTTGTAAGAAACAAAACTGAATTCATAGCTAAGCTACCATAGACAGGTTTCTTATCCCTCAGTTATTTTGCTGATATGAATTTCATACATGGTTTAAATAAAGTGGATTGTTTAAAAACCAAATAGATAGACAATCTTCTAAATGCTTAAAAACTGAATATTCCATGGTAAAAAATTTAAAATATAAGTACCTCCATTATACTTACGAGCTCATAGAGTATTACCATAATTTTTAATAGTTGTTTACTTTATCAATCTTTATTTTATGTTCATGATGTAGGCATCAATAATTTGTTTCTTCAGCTGACATACAGTTTAGCACAGGTTATCTTGCAGTTACAATAGGTACAACCTGTGTTAATACAACCTGTGCTAAACTGTATGTCAGCTGAAGAAACAAATTATTTGTGCGCTTGTCTCATACTCATTAACTAATTCTAATCATTTGCCTATTTCTTGCCATATTTGTTTCCAGGGTCTCCAGGTTGAAAGTCAGCATACACAGGAAATGACTCGGCTCCTCTTTGTGGTACTGTAGGCAGGGCCCCTCCTTCTGCCAACCTTTTAGCTTCAATATTTGCTGCATTTATCTTCTTCATTTGAGCGATGGCAAGGTTTTTTGCAATTTCCTCTTCTGTGGGTGGGTTTGGTCTGTAAAAATAATTTACACTAACATTTTACACTAATATCATAATCATCCACTGCCCTCAATTTCCAAAATTGTGATGAAAACTATGTGGGTATGGTATGACATTAATTATATAATGATACTGAATGAAGCATTGCTTTTTCACATACCTCCTCATTCTCAACCAGGCTTCCCATTCTGCAGGAATAGGATCTTGGAAGTCTAGCTCTTTTGGTGGATTATACCATCGGGTGGGTTTCCTTTTACCAAGACTAGGATTAGCAGGTATTTCAAAGTAGGCATTTCCCAAGTAGTCTTTACCTGCAATTAAAGTATGCCGTTAATAATTATTTGGAAGGGTGGCCTTTGCCCAGCAATCGGACAGAATAGGCTAAACCAAAAAAATATATGTTGGAGGATGTATTCGGGATCAAGTTGATTGTTGGTTTCAAAAACTAGATGTCTAATGCATACTAAAAATACTTGTTAAATCTTAATTAAATCTATTTTGATGCATTTTGCTATTGTGTAAAATGGTATTCATTTCTTTACAAGTAACTATTTTATATAAGTTTTACGCAGCAGAGGTTCCGCCTCGAGCGGGGTTGAGGCGAAATCTTGACAGATTGCGCGCATGCGCGATGCGAGTTGGCAGAGCGGGAATATTTGACGTTCTTTTAGGAGTATTGTTTATTCGTAGCAAAGTAAGATTTGTGTCGTAAACCCATTGCTCGGACATAATTGTTTCACTAACGGTTTAATACATAATTGCACAGTTCAGCGACTCTAATTATTGTAAAACTTTTCATTAAATTGTAAGTAACAGTGAATACTTTCATTTTGTGCTCGCATTTTACCCTGATGATGCCCACTAAACCTGTGACCACTAATGACGATGTTGAGATGAATAGTGCTTCTCCGACATATATATGGCTATTTGCTTTGTTTGGCTGCAACTGCTGAACATAAACCTAGGTTTAATCCCCAGCTCTGGTAGTGGTTTATTCATGAGAAAATTTTCAATAGTAGCCCAGTGTAAAACCCCCAAAGGCCATTTTTACTATGCAATAGAATAGAAGTGGACATGCTCTTCTTGCATAGATCAAGTTTCTAGAAAATAATATGTTGCTTTAGTTAAATATGTGAATGGCTTATTCCCAGGCACTCCATAATTTTATTCAGTCCCATGTAACAACAACACAAACATAAACCTGTTAACTTTTATTGATTAATATAGGTACAATTGTATGGAATACCTAGTGACACTAAATTTGCCAATATGTTTCTGTTAAATAGTTTCTTGGACTGAAAATCTACGAAATGAGCAAGAATGGAATGTGGATTAAATCTGTAGAGGTTCATGTGACGAACAAGCGTGATATAATTTACTTTACCCATATCATTCCCTTTTATCTGGCGGGGTCTCAATGAGTCAATAAAATTTCTGAAAACAATCCTCCACACATTTCTATGTTGACCGGACATCTGAAAACATGAAACGACGACTATAAAAATATATAATAACAGCCAGAAATTAAGTTGGGTATTTGCCAAATTAATGCAAATTCTTATTTACAATAAAATATGACGCAAATCCACACACTTCACATTTACATAATTCTGGAAATCATGTTAAGGATGAGACCAGTATTACCTTTAAAATGTGAATTATTTCGTGGTTTATAATTTACATTGGGATTCTCATCACAGAGTACTTTTTGATAGACTAACTCGTTTTTCAGAATCAGCTGACCAACGCACGCAGCGTGCAAATTAAATAATCAACAAAACTATTAATAAATAATATACTCTGAACAAAACACTGTTGTCAATGACAATTGACAAATGACAATGACAATGACATTACCATAAATCCATAATACCGTTCTACTAAGTAGTCTGTGGTCAATACCATTACATCACTACCATGAGTTGTTATTCTATTTGTTATCGAAAACCCATCCATGGACGTAATATATTCCATGCGAAAACCACTCTTGCATTGCTTTCTCTTTAGTAACTTCATTACTCTATGAAGAAAAAAAAATGTCGATGCCTCGATTAATAATTCTCTGATTTTGTGATCATGACATTCGGTCTGCTGACAATCAAAATCTAATTTAACGAGAGTTGAGTGAAGTGACTAAAAATTTCGCAGGCAGGCAAGCAAGGCAACACACCACAGAGTACTTTTTGTAGACTGAAACAACACACAAAGACAGCACTATTGTGTAAATTGTGTATAGACAATTTATTTCAACATTGTTTTGCAGTTTTAAGTGGAAAATTTATTGCTTTTAGTCTTTATACTACTACTGAAGATTACTCACCCGAAGAACATAATAATCAACCAGTCACCATGGCGAAAATGGCATTTCAACACCAAGCTGGAACAGCTATGGAGTGTCTAAGCGTAAGTCAGAAGACCACTCCCAGTTTTGTTTGTTTTGTTCGGTCTTTTTTCATATAAACAATGTATTTATACCCTTTTACAGATACCAATAACACTCCAAAAAGAAGCTGGTGTTGATTCAGAAGGAAGAGAAGTTATGAAATGTGGTTTTAAAATTGGCGGCGGAATTGATCAGGATTTTCGCAAAAGTCCTCAAGGATACACTGATAATGTAAGGCTTTATTCATCTACTAGCAGCACCCCGCGGTTTCACCCGCGTAAGTTTCGATCCCGTGGGAATATCGGTTTAAAAAGTATCCTATGTGTATGTGTGTTTCCTATCCAGGAAATGGTCTATGTGCCAATTTTCATCAAAATCTGTTCAACGGTTTACGCATGATTGAGTAACAAACATCCAAACATCTTCACAAACTTTTAATTTATATTAGTAGGATAAAATAAAACTAGCAACTAGCTATAAAATTTATACTATTGCTCTTTCAGGGCATATATGTGACAGAAGTGCATGAAGGAAGTCCTGCAGCAAAATCTGGATTGAGGATGCATGACAAAATCTTACAGTGCAACGGCTATGACTTCACAATGGTAACCCATAAAAAAGCAGTAAGTTATATAAAGAAACATCCCGTCTTAAGCTTATTAGTAGCAAGGAAAGGTGTCACATCTACATAAAACAATTTGTTATAAACCATCTTACTTATAAACATTATTTAGTTTTGTAATAACTTTGAGGTTTTATCTGTCTATTTAATACATTTTATAGAATAGATAAAGAGCTTAATGGTATCTTGCAAGATAAGTTTAAATGAGTAATAATCAATTGAAAATAAGTACACAGGGAAACGTCATACTTACGACTATTCATTTCCTTTGCCAGGCTGAGACGAATGTTAAGTCGAACTTCAACCTGATTGCGTAACATACTATCAATCGGAATCTGAATAATTTTGAAGCAAATTGCTAATCCATGGCTTCGCAAGATCGAAAAATTTGTCTCCTCAACACGTAAATAACGCAATGAATGTTGTTGAACTGTCATAATAAAACCGATTCCGATTGATGATGTGTTACGCAATTGACCCGCTGTTCATCTTTATAAATATTATGTGTACCTATTTCATGTAAATAAGTTTTTTAGAATATGTCACTTTTTGGACCCCACTGTATTATGTAAATAACTTTTATTTCATCAAATAATTTATGAAATGAAAATGATCCAGTAGTACAGACGCGACGCCGACACATCAAGGTACTACAATCTGTCAAATTTCATTAATAGATTTTCAACTTTATTGCTAAAGCATAAGGTTCAAAGTTGATTGGGAAAATTTAACAGTTTCGGGGAGCTTGATGTGCTGGCGTCAGTAAGGGCTGATTTTTCAATCAACCTGATCAAGTTTTATTCGTGAAATAAAATTGACGTCTGACAGTTTTTGTATGGAAGAACTGTCAAAAATTCAAAATTATTCCTCCGATAAAGTTATCTGGTGTTGGAAAAATCAGCCCTAAATGTAGTATATAGTCAGATAACTTTTATCTGAAGAATCAATATTGTGATTTGCCAAAAAAATCCATAAAACAGCTGTCAAACTGCAATTTTTATTCCTCAGATAAAAGTTATCTAAAGATTGAAAAGTTGGCCCTAAGTAGAAAAAAGGTTGATATTTCATTCAGGTTGATTTGTAACTATAATAAACTAATATTACATTTGGCATGTTAAGAGACAGTTTCAAGGCATCTTACTTTCTTTTATTTTCTCCATTGTAATAAATATATTCCAAGCCCGTTGCTTTCAAACTGACCCAATATGGTGGATATTGGGTCAGTTTGAAAGCAACGGCACTTGTATGATAATAAGTTATTTTAAGTTACAAGACATGTGATTGCTAAATATGATATGTTCAATGAAATTACCAGGTATAATTGAGAATGTCTGTTAGAAAATTGCATTGAAACTTTGTCTATACTCTATATTAAGTGAAGCCTATTTATGTTGTAATATAAAAAATAAATATCATGATCAACATAATTCCTATTTGCACATATTCAAGTAATTTTATACACCAACATATTAAAGTCAATGTAAATATTACAATTTATTTAACAAGTAAAAGAGCCTCAAGTAATGGTAAAGTTTATAAGTAAATTGGGATATTGTTTGAGATTTTGAGTTGAGGTGATAAGAGCATGGAGCACTGAGTTAGTATTATATTATGACAAGTGATTATAATAATGTTATTTATTTTTTTATATTTAAGTTTTAGTTAGTAGAGTATTTTTTATTACTGTTTAATTGTGCAACTTTTGTATAACTGTCCTACAGAGTACAGCGAATTACTAAGAGGCATTTCAAAGTATTTATATTAATGAGTTACCAATGACATATTTTTATACAAAACAATTGCATTTACATCAGCAGTTATTACTTTTTACAAAATTAAATGATAACATGTAATTGTCATGGAAAAAATTACTTAGTTAAGTATTTATTAGTAGTTACATTTGAATTTATAAAATTTATGTATTGGTTATAATCATACTTTCTGCTTTACTCACAAATCCTTTAACTTTTTGTATATTTATGCATACTTCTATGCCTGTAACAATCACATCTAACTAAAGAAGTGTATGAGAGTAAAGCAGTCAGTACAGTAAACCACACCTTGTTATGGCTCAGTAAATTCATATAGATACATAAAAAATAAATATATGAATAAATAGATATAAATGAAATGTTACAAACATTATTTGTAATACTTAATGGTTTACGCACTGTGCCAAATAACACTGCTCCATCTATTATTTTTTATATTTAATTGAACTGAATCATGTTAGTTATAATAAAATGAAAAATTAACACTGTATTTTTATTTTTTATTAAAATCTCATCATTACATTTAAAATAAACCCCAGTGTAGCTATTATTTGAGTGGACTATGTTTTGAGGAATTAACTAACAAAATTGTTATTTACATCATTACTTATATTCACTAAGAATGGTGCTAACAAGAACTTTCTGACAATATTAAGCCTTGGTAGGAGGCCAATCCCACTGGCCCTTGGGTGGCTTAGACACAAGTGGTTCCCATGGTTTCCAATTCAGCATTTTTCTAGCCAGGTTCAATTCATTTTCGGCCTGAATAATCAGTTCCTCAGCTTGTCCGCAGTTAATTTTTGATTCTATCTCGTAGACATCTTTAGTCTGCAAAATGTAATTAATTAATTACAAAATAATATCAATCAATTAGTTTCAATAAATATACTGTAATGTTTTACTTGAGTTAACACGGCTGCTCTTTCACGAATAACTGGTTCAGTATATTTTCGGTAACCAGCACTTTCGGGCATCTTTTGCAGGACTCGCAAAATTTTTCCATATATAGAACCAAGGGTGTGATGAGCATTTGGAGCTACAGCCATGCCAACAAGGCCAGTACTCTAAAATTGTACAAAACATTATCATCATGATCAAATAAATAATAATATCCACATTGCATCCCATGCAGACACTATCAAGAATTGAATATGATAGTCTTTGCGAAACTTAAAGCAAAGGGATTGTTCTACATTGATATTATATTTATTTTAAATGAGGTAAGCTACACTTCTGTAAATCAAAATATATCTTTACCTTTTTCAGTAGTCCCATTTTTAACGATTAGATAATCACAACAACCTACAATGCAATGCAATCCAGGTATTCCAGTTCCAGTTGTCAGTCCAGTTTGACACTGACAGTGACAGCTGAACAGTCAATTTTCCCTGCGTTCCGAGTTGGAAAATAATCGATTTGAGCTTGCCGATTGCCGAATTAGCGTGAGCGCGATAACGTTGTCATAGATGACGTCATAACATGCGCCACCATCTTGCAATAACGCCGACCATGGACCATGAACCGCTGTATGGAATAGACGTCCTAGTTCAAAATTGCAATGGTCATGCATGTAGTTCGAATCGAAACATTTAAGTCAAAATGTTATTTTAAGTATTTTCAAACTTACAATACCTATAGCGGAAGGGTTAATTGTGTACTCTCGTTATTATAGTAAAAAATGTTGAGAGTGTTATTTCTCCTATCCTTATGCTAGGGGTATGCATAGAGTAAGTAAACATGTATAAACATATATAAGAGACGGAACTCCCATAGAAAAAGTTGAAACACGTCGCTTGTATGAAACGTGCGCTAAATTTGTCATATTTTATCTGTGATTAGCGCACGTTTCATAGTTTATTTTTTTATTAGACAGTTGCGATAGTTCCTTTTTTTATTAGAGAGTTGCGTCACACTGGGGGTATGGTGGGCGTGGGTCCGGAGTGAAGAAAACCGTTTTTTTTTTTTTTTTTCAGGACGACTAATTTTTGGGTACAAAATGTTCGAAAGATGACCTCTTTACCAACTACGCCCCCATGTCGTTCAAGTGCAGAAGTTGAACTGCACTACTTTTTTGTACGACGTCTTAGTACAAAAAAGTCACAGAGTACATTATAGTAAAAAAGTAGTGCAGTTGTGATGGTAAAGCCGCGATTACATTACCCAATTTTAAGGAATGCTAACTAGGAAATCGGCAGATGTAATCGCAGTTAGCACAGATTGGATCCAATTTAGTGGAAATTGGAGGTCCAATCTTTCTACTTCCTAAATTGGATCCAATCTAGGATAGTGTAATCACGGCGCTACGATTTAGAACGACTAGTCGGCGTCCGCGCTTTGAGCAAGGTGGACGAGTAGACCGCGCGCACGAATGCTACTAATGAGTATTTTTAGGGTTCCGTACCCAAAGGGTAAGGGGTCCGTCCATCTGTCTGTCACCAGGCTGTATCTCAAGAACCGCGATAGTTAGACAGTTGAAATTTTCACAAATTATGTATTTCTGTTGCCGCTATGACAACAAATACTAAAATTAAAATAAAATAAATATTTAAGGCAGGCTCCCATACAAGAAACGTGTTTTTTTTTCGGTGTGTTTGCCTTGTGGTACGGAACCTTCCGTGTGCAAGTCCGACTCGCACTTCGCCAGTTTTTTTTATATAAATGCTACATACAACATGGCGACTGTATCGGAAACGACAGCATTGCTCACAGAAAAAAAAAATCCATGTGCTACAAGTATATGTATAATTTATACTATCCATACTATAATATCATACATTCGAAAGTACCTAACTCTGTCTGAAAATTAAAAAAAATAAAAAAAAATATTTATTTTTATTTTTTTTATATTTTTAAACGACATTAAATTATTATTTTCTTCTGTAGTTTTGATAAATACGGCGCCATCGATAGAAAATTCGAAACGTGCAACCTAGTACGATTCAAAGACTACAATATGATGATTCTTCTTCACGAATGCGACGACGCCGACAATGCGTCTGAATGCGTCGTCTCATCGTCTGTCTCTGTCCGATTTAGAATCAGTGTGACCATCTTATAAATGGCTAATCTGCCACAGACGGGGCAAAAAATCTGCCAAAACCTGCCACACTTGGCGCCAAAATTGCCAAAAATATGCCTTCATGGAAACGGAAAAAAATACACAACAAATTCAATGAAATTTCTTTAATCGACAAAAAAATTTAACAATTTTCTTATGCATTATTATACCTATACACTACTTTACGTATCCACATTTGCCTCCAAATTTTCGTCATTTTTGGTGTACATATTCACATACAACTACTACAATCTATCAAATTTCTTTAATAGATTTTCAACTTTATCGCTAAATCATAAGGTTGAAAGTTGATTGGGAAAATTTGACAGTTTCGGGTAGCTTGATGAGCTGGCGTCTGTACATAGATTTTGAAGACATCTTTTTGATCATGTTTTTAGTTGGTTTCAAGATGACACAGCCAGCCTCCGTGTTCCTTAATCCCCTCTTATGTAGTATTCTCTTCATAAATTAATGATTCATTACGATGTCACAGAACCGCATACGATACACATCAAAAGAGAATGAAGTAAAATCAAAAGTTGATTGGAAACCAAATCAATAAAGAAGTTATGAATATGAACACTATTCCAGTTTGATTACAGTTCATAATTGTATGGCGCACTTCTTGTTTAAAAACAGAATAAACGGGAAATCCCCGTATAATTTGGCTATGAAACAGAAGTTCGATAAAATTATATATAAATCCTGATGTAATTACTTCAAAAAAGATGAATGCTTGAAAATTCAAATTAAGTAATGTGAATTTTCTTCAAATCTTTTAAATCTGCCAAATACTGCCAGATTTCTAAAACGTCAAACAAAAGTGCCAGAGAGTAAAATAAAGGGCTAAACCTGCCAAAAAGGCAGGATCCTGCCACATATGGTCACACTGTTTAGAATCCAATTTAGTGTAGTGTAATCACTAGCTCCGATTTCCTAGTTAGAGTGTTCCTAGTTAGCATTGCTTAAAATTGGATAATGTAATCGCGACTTAAGCCCCCAGACATAAAGCTTGGACACACTCATCGACTCGCTGGCGAATACTGGCGATTAAAAAATCTAAGGTGTGTGTATACAGCATTATATTGTAGTCTTTGGTGTGTGTGACTTATTTTGATAATGTTGCCATGAGAGAAAAACGACTGTTGGCCATTTTACAGATAAATAGAGTATTGTACGGACCATAGAGTATAGTAATGATGGTACGGACTAAACTGATTTCGTTCGTACTGTTCTATTCATGTTACTTACTTACTTACTATGTAGATGGAATACTCAATAATATATAAGTAGGTACTTCCATTCCACAGTTTCCATGTGTGCGAACGTGTTTACTATAATGCGCTATTGCAGACTCGGAGTTGATTTGTGTTTAAAAGCCTGCTTTTAGAAATAGCAGGTCAGGAGCAATATATTTGTTTTAATCATGATCTTAGGGATATGTTCTTGTGTTATGAGTTAATTTTACTACAGATTTATTACTATTTAGTTGAAATCGAATCTCAGTGATCGAACTCAGGTACTTCGTCCATCGTCACGTCACAATTCACCAGAAATCTGTCAAGATCACACACATTGTCAGTACGTGAGTATTATCATCTCATGAACTTCCATTTTCTATGGAAAATATGTTAGGCACCTTACTCATTACTAAACTGACATTAATTTTGTAGTATTCAGACGATTCGTAAGTAAAACACACCTGTGATCAAACGTATTTTACAGTACTTGTTTGTCCTGAATTCAAATAAGTATTAGATTTAGTGGAGGAATGTCAGCATCCCTGTACTAATTTTATTGCAAGTACCTAATCTATAGGTAACTGAAACCTGAAACTCAGTTTTTATAGCCTAATCATTTGAAAATACCTACTTCTTAATAAGTTAGTGTATTTTTACAAGCCTACACAAAAACAATAGGTAGGTATTTATTATATCCTGAAGAGAACCTTAATATAATGATCTAAAAGATGAAGTTTACCATAAAATCAATTCATTTTCATTAGCTCTACCTATTCCACCCACTGCAGTAACATGACCATCTCAATTTATAAAATTTTATTAATAACTGTAGCAGTATAGCCATATTTTAACTTCCATGTCTATAAAGGCTGTCAATGTTAATCAATACAACGTCAACAGATAACCAGCTATGGAGACACTCTCTGCTGCTCAAGATGACAGTTCAGGCGCAAACCCCAGCAGTGTCAAGAGTGATGACAGCAGCCCGCGGCCTGACAGTCGCACAGGCTCTCCTCCACCTAACTGTGCTATATGTCTTGGCACTTGCAAGAACAAATCCTTCACTGATTCGTGCTTACACCAGTTCTGCTTTTCATGTCTTCTAACTTGGAGTAAGGTGAGCTTTTACCTTGCATTTATAGAATAAATATGTTTTTGGTGTTTCTGATTTATAGAAACTGGAACAAAAATATGGTGAGTACCTACTGCTAGTTGATTCATTACAAAATTGATAACAACCATTTCTATAATTAAAGCAACACACTTAAATATCAAAGGTCCATGTTTAATTCACTTCACACTAGGAGTTCATTTTTATTTTAAATCCAGTTGCAATAGATATGCGGAAATCATGTAATGAATTATTAACCATGAAAGAAAAGAAAAAAGTTACTGAGATTAAATCTCAACTCTTTGTGAGTATAGTATTTTGAGTTCCAGAAGAAGTTTGTTTTGCCCAAAACAAAATTTTGAAGAACCTTTACCTGCAAACTTGGAATACAGCTTTGTTAATCATCATGAATAAATAAATAAATGTTCCAGGTTAAAGCAGAGTGCCCGCTCTGCAAGCAAGCATTCAGATCAATCATTCACAATGTGCGCTCCAACCACCAGTATGAGGAGTACTTGGTGGTTCAGCGGCAAAGTGAAGAGTCGACTCCTGCAATCAGCAGGATTGACATTGACAGAGTTACTGCAGCAACACACAGGTTCAGATACAGGTACAGTGGTGGGCCTGGATTTGTATGTATTTTAAATGTTATCACTTAATTAGTATAAAACAAAGTCGCTTCCCGCCTATCTGTCCCTATGTATGCTTAGATCTTTAAAACTACGCAACGGATTTCGATGCTGGTTTTTTTCATAGATAGTGATTCAAGAGGAAGGTTTATATGTATAATACATGCATATTGTAGTAGAGAAAAGCCAATAAATTCAAAGATTTGTAATGTGATGTCGTAACAAATATATTTTTGTTTGCTTGCATTGCAAACGTTGGCTAAACCTTACAAGATATATCAAATTAATGTACTACGGAATTGTTTATCTTAAAAATATCGATAAAAAAGTCCGCGATGGTATATGTTTATCTCCTAAGGATAACCCACAGTAACCATTTTTATCTTTTATATATTACAAAAAAAATATGGATTATTTAGCAAGCTATTAAAACAATACAGTATTATTCCTTATCCAATTAAATACATTAAATACGTTGTGCATTTTATGGAGATCAAAATTGCCCTTTACAGCATATCATTAAAATGAATATCTTAGAAGATATCAGAGATTTAAAAAGCGGGGACAGAGCGGCTGGTGGGGCGGTACGAAGTTCGCAGGGTCAGCTAGTAAAGCATAAAATTTTGCGTTATCAACACACTACAGCATACTACAGGACTCCACTTCTTCGTCCTTCCCAGTTATCAGAAAATAAACAACTGATGTAGATGATTTGGACTCGTTCCTAACTGATTGGACAGATAAATCACAGCACAAGGAAAGGTGGAAGGATATGGGGGAGGCCTTTGCCCAGCAGTAAGACAAAATAGGGTAACGGAAAAAAAAAACATAAGTATGCAAATACTGAATATATGTTTGTCTCTGTATCACCCAAAGGTTGAGTGGTAGAAAATGCCTATGGCATTAAGTCCGCCTCTGTACATTGTGCTTGAAGTATTCAATAAATAAATAAGTAAATAAATGTAAGGTGATAAAAAAAATTGCGCAATCATTTTTCAGATTGTGCAATATGTCAATATGTGTGTGTGAGGGCTTAGGTCACCTCAACAATAGCATGAACCATGTCTGAGCAAGACAACTTGCACTCGGTTTTTTAAAGCGCTCCAACAAATGGCACCAGTAATATAAAGCCTGTAAGAACTTAAGCTCCACCTCCTATCCCTTTGTACCCCAAAACATGTAGCTAAAGTGAGTTGGCGAAGTTTTGGGCCAACAAAATTTTAATAATTGTTGTGCCAGTGACAAAGGAAAAGAACTAAAAGTAGAAGGGGCCCATCTATTCCCTTTTAAAGTATGTTAACCCTGAGGATTCAAGTGTCTAAGTGTAGTAGAAGGAAGTCAAATGGATTTATTATAATTTCAATGATAGAAATGATCAAATCAAATACACACTTAAATCTAATCAGATATACCATGAGTAGTAGCATACAGGCATGGACTCGGGGAGTACAGTTAATATTAGCATGGAGTATTTCAATGATTTAATAAATTAAATATCCTGATTCAGGAAGCAGATTTATATAATGTCCAGATGACACTGGATAATTACAGGGTGTTTTTTTAGGGTTCCGTACCCAAAGGGTAAAAACGGGACCCTATTACTAAGACTCCACTGTCCGTGTCTGTCTGTCTGTCTGTCACCAGGCTGTATCTCATTAACTGTGATAGCTAGACAGTTGAAATTTTCACAGATGATGTGTTTCTGTTGTCGCTTTAACAACAAATACTAAAAACAATAAAATAAATATTTAAGGGGGGCTCCCAAACAACAATCGTGTTTTTTTCGGCGTTTTTGCTTTGTGGCACGGAACCCTTAGTGTGCGAGTCCGACTCGCACTTGGCCAGTTTTTTTTCTACACAGTAGCACTTCAGGCTGATCCGTTACAGATCTATCAAATGCTTTGATGTAAAGTTCGAGAGTTTTTCAAACAAATTCATGTTTTTTTACCCGACTGCGTTCATAAAATAATGTGGCATGAAGATGTAGTACTTATGTTACTATGGTACTTAGGACAACGCTGACTCTGCCGCGGCGCGAGACGATCGCGATCCAGCAGCTCCTGCGCCACTACCCGTTCATGGCGGACGTGTTCCCGCCGCCGGCCACGCGCGCGCCGCCTGCCCGGCGCCGCCGCTCGCCGGCCTCGTTCCGGCGCACCGTGTACCGGCACAACCTCTGGGCGCGCCCGCTGCCTGACTTCACCGGCAGGTTCCGGACTTGCACGCCAGAATTCTACAGGTACAGACATTATATATGAACCTATAAATGGGGCAAATGTCCTGAATACCTGTCCGCATATTTCCGTCCCGCTACGATCATTTAGCAAGTTATCTTACTATTCACTACACATTCAAATATTACAATTTGGTCTTTGAAGGTACAACGACACACAAATGCACCGGTTGGTTCCATGGCTTAACAGAGAACTACATTATTTGTTGAATGAGAATATCGGCCACATATCTTACGTCATGGCCCGGATTCTAGAATTGCTACCACAACACCATATCAATTCATCCGAATTCAGAGAAGCGCTGCATCGATATTTCGGAGATAGGACGGAACACTTCCTGCATGAGCTGTATTGCTTCGCCTCTACCCCTTACGACATGACTGGCTACGATCGCAACGTGCAGTATACCACAGACAGTAGAATATCTACAATGGTCAATGAGGTGATATCGAGTTCTGACTCTGAAGCAAGTGTAGATTCTGATATCGTCATGGTCTCCAGTTCGGAGCCAGCCGAGCCTCCTCCGGGGCCCTCGAGGTTCCCAGTGCCTGCTTACCCACAAAGTTATATATCGCAGCCCACTACTAATAGCGTCATTCCTATTGAAACTATATCTCAATCCGACACCGACGACGACTCCTCTGAAGTGATGGTCGTGGGCTACATCAAACCTCCACAGGAGAGGACTCCCGAGATCGTCGACTTGCTAGGATCGGACAGCGACGTCATCGTACAGGACATTCCTCAGCCGGAGCCTGCTCAACCCGCAGAGATTCAAGAGCAGAGGCCCGTGCCATCCGTGAAGCTTACGCTGAAGCGACACCGCGCCGGCGACAGCGGCGGCGACATGCGCAGCTCGTCGGACAGCGACGACAGCTCCTACCGCCCCCCTCCCCCGCGCCGCCGCCGCCGCGCGCGCGCGCACTCCGCCGACACGTCCGACACCAGCCGCTCCACGCCGCCTCGCGCCGCGCCCGCGACCTCCTCGTCCTCCTCGCCCTCCTCGCCCGGCTCGCCGCCCAGCCCCTACACCGCGCCCACCTTCTCGTTCGACGACGACACCGATGACTCCAAATATTTATTTAGGACAAAATCAAAGAAGTCGAGCAAGGAGAGTGCGACGTCTAGTAGAGATCGGAGGAGAAACAAGAAACGGTCGTCACATTCGCATCACAAAGAAAAGAAGAATGCCCAGTCTTCGGAAAAGGATAAGCGGAGTAAGCGAAAGTCTTACTCGGGAAAGGGCGTAAAGTCGTCGAATAAAACGAGTAATAACGAGTACTCAGTTCCCGCCGAGCAGGCTTTACCTGCCTTAGATCAACCCAGCACTAGCGGCACATCGAAGAGGGATAGAGAGAAGCGCAAAGCAATGAAGGAATGGAAACGACAGCGGCGCGACAGCCGCGAGAACAGAAGACTGAGAAGTGTTGTTAATGTTATGTATAATAGTCATAAAAATACTGATGAATCAAATTCGAGTGCAAATTACAGTAACTTGTCAAATGTGACTGCTACTAGAAACAGGTCTGACGTCGAATCGACACCAGCTGCTAGTGACTCTCGGGCCGGTATCGCGGAGTTGCCCAACGGTCACAGCGAACTATCGGCGATCAGTCGGAGACTACCGGACACTTCATCAGATTCTGAAGACAACTTACCATTGAATCTTACGTTACAGAAATTAAATCCGTTTTCTTCGTCATGAAGTGTCGTGTAAAAATTATAATTAATGTGATAAATATAAATTATTAAAAGTTAAACCATTAAAGTAGTGTTACACTTAAGTATTGATTCAGTCGCATTTTACTTTCAACAAATTACTGGGAAATATTAGTGTCACTAGAAAATAATAAACCAAAGCAGTTGTGACTGTAAATCATAGACAACTATTTGTACAAATAAGTTTGCATATATTCTGGAGTTCAATCAAAATATTTAGCATGTAGCGGTTGTCCGAAAAATATGTTAATATAATAAAAATTGCCTATATTATCGGTGGCACATTCAGATTACTGCAAGTTGCTTGAGTGAAACACTTGAAGACTGGATGGTATATTTGTAATAGCACTTCTACAAGCACTTTTGCCTTCAGTAAAATGAGTTATTTATTTGATTTATTCTTCCCTGTTTTATTATAAATATACAATTTTATAAATAATGATATGTCAGCAATTCATATTTAGCCCGAAATTAATTATTATGTCTGCCACTCATCTCTCAAGTAAACACATTTTCACCATGTTCAATATGGACTTCATTATTTTTATTTAAAATACGGGTATCTAAGTAGATTATGGATGATTCTTTAATTTAAGAATTTCGATAAATGGTAATGATCAATTAATAAGTTGTGAAATAATGCCGTGTATAGTGAAATGTTTTTTAATACAAAATTTATTTGCATCTTAGTTTTCGTCTTGTGAGAAATCGTTGCGGCAACACACAAGATTACATAATGTCAAGTAGATAATTAAAATGTGCATTAATTTGTAGGCTTTACTTTTAGGATCCTATTAATTAAACAGTTTTAGTATAGATTCCTCTCATTTTCGAATTAGCCAGGACTCAAGATGTGGTGGAGAAATGTTGCTGTTACAAGTGGCCATTTTAAGGTTTTTACAATGGTACTGTATCTTACTGGTAAAGCCAGGAAATAAAGTGATGTAAAAATGATCTTTATTTTTCAATTATATCTTCTCGTCACCTATTCTTCGGTTTCTCATTGCTGAAGATGACCACATACGACGCGGCCAGTTCTGCAATTGCACTTCTAGGAATGCAGGCATGTTATTTATAATAATACCTTTTAATTAAGCCATGTTTTCATTACAAGGTGTTGCAAAGGCCAAGTCAAAATGTTTTTATTCCATAGATTCTCCCTTTCTAAGCCCTGCTGCCACGTTAAATACTAAATATGTCGATGTGATTGGGGTTACATAACTGAAGTACCTAATAATCATAATTGTAACACATAATTCATCATCTGACGATATTGAGATTAAAATATTTTTGGACTCGTAAACCTTTTCACCGCCAACGCACACAGAACGCGATGCCTCGCCAGGCGCCAAGCTATAAATGTATTTCAAAATATATAGTAAATGTATGTAAGTATTGTGAACCTATTTTTATATTTTTTTTATTGGTATACTCTCGAGGTGGTCCCATTGTCATCAAGTTGGAATCTGATGAGAGGATCCCATGGAAATCGAGGGAAACCCTCAAATTTTATAGGCAAAACTATAGCGATACAGGGTGGAGGCGTAATAATTTTTTGCTAATCACAGCTTGCCGAATTAGCGCGGTGAGTCCGACTGTCCAAAACTTGTGGCTCAATTGCTGAAGCTTTTTATTCCTGCTGTGCCCAAACACCCGTTACTGGCCGTACCATCAGCATGCAGTGGCACGAACTAACTCGCCTCGTTCGGGGGCTTACGATACTTGATGCTCTTCTGACATTTGACACCGGAGTGACTTGTTTGCCGGCAGATGGATAGATGTTTGTAGTGAATGTTTAAGATTCTGTGAGATGATAGAAAAAATATGATAACGTTACTGTTGTTTTGCTCGGGAACAGCACTTTAGGGATGAAAGGTACCCGTATATCCGTTTCTATACACCTGACTACGTATATGAAAAATTTCAGGATGATCGGCTGAGTGGTTTAGGCGTGAAAAGGTAACCAACAAACGAACATACATACTTTCGCATTTACAATATTAGTTAGGATTAAAAGTTGTACTTTTCTATTGATTGGTTTATTATCCTTACATTGTTGTAATTCTAGTATTTGTCAATTTCTCGTGTTCTATTTTCTATTATATTTTGTTAAAAGTTTACCGTACAACGCCTTAGATTTATTTAAATCTGCTACCTACGTTGTATACGTATCTTAAATAAAATAAATCTTCATATACTTATTTCCATATTTACTTCCCTGTGTTATCGAGACGCTGTGACAAAAAATCATGAGTAGGTACCAAATTTCTCGGTTCAGTAGATTCGGTGCAAATTGGCTGTGTGAGACACAGACACACGAGTGATCCTATATGGGTTCCATTTTTTCATTCGGCCGTAGGGAACCCTATTTGTTACTCCAAATCGGAGTTGAAAAATACCTCGGGGAAAATTTTAAAAATAAAAAACTGGTATAAGTTTTTTAAATTTTTACTCTTACAATTCAACAGATAAACATATTCTATCCTTGTGTAATACTTACAAATTGTTGACGTAGTCTGTATTAAAATATAAGATTATATCTTAAAAATATTTATATAACTATCTTGCTACGCTTAATACGCGTAAAAGTATAATTAAAGTGCTTTATAATTTTTATAATCTATATAGTTTAAGGTCCGGGAGGGCCTTTTGTATAAATGAGTGAAAACATGGGCTTGTAAACAGCTTTGCTTGCTCCAACCATTAATTAACGGCAAGAGAACAAACTTAATCAGGTTAGACTTTGTGTTTACGCTGTATGGGCGCCTAGATATTTTTATCAATTTTCCGAATTCAATAGTGTCGGTGCAGTAGGCCATAACAATTTTCGCGTATTAGTCGCAACTTTAGTAACAAATGGCAAATAATATGATATTACTTCATAATCTAAAAATAAACATCCTTACTTATAACCCCTCTTCATGCCCCACATTGTTACTTGTATAAAGTAATCATATCTATATGGAGCGTAAACTGAGCAAAAAAAAGTCTACTCTCAATGGACGGCTGTCAATTTTCACTGTCACCAACTTTTGGCGGTCTATGTAATAAGTAGAGCCACATATACTACAAATGATTTTACTAGGAAGCATTTGAATTTGATTTTAGTTCACAGACTATACTAATCCTTGTTTTGCTATACATACAATTTTACTTCTATCTAATCATTATTAGCAGCAAATTAGTTAGCACCAGCATTATCGGCTAACACAGTGTAGGTACTGACTGCCGAAGTGTCCGCACGACATTATTGTACAGCTTGCAAGGCGTCAATTACAAAAGCATTTACTTACAAAAAATGATGTGCACATAATTATAATATTTATGTTGACAGACTTATGCAGGAAGTATATTGCTCTCGTTATCACTATTACATTTTTTTAAAGGCTCGATTTAAGTATTTGAATAAGTCACTTATAATAACATACTTACAGTTTATTATTAAAAATATATGATATAAATTAAAGGGCCAATATGAGATTGGGCGTGTTTTCAGTGTGTATGCTTGCTGGGGCAAGCTCGTAAAAGGTGCACATTGCCGCAGTGACATCGTCCAAGTGAAGACGCGTTTATAAGCTCATATACACACGAGCACAAATATAGGTTACTAGCTGACCCGACTGACGTCCTGTCCAAATTTTAAATAATTCATACAACAAAAACGTTCAGTATTTCTTGAATTTGAAGATTTTCCGGAAAACTTTTCCAATTTTTCTCAGTAAAATTCCAATTTAAAAAAAAAAAAATAGCTAAATCGGTCCAGCCATTCTCAAGTGTTCTACGATTAGCTCATGCCGTTTTCCAACTGTGTATTTTGTATATTTTTTTTTTAATACAACATACGTAACATTACCCCTTTATTCCTCGAAGTGTTAGGGTTTATACAAATATCCAGGATTAAAAATAGTCTATGTCCTTCTCGAGGACACAGCACCCCAATTGCGTGTGATAAAATTGCTTATTGCCATTGCTTCATATGTTTCGAGTTATTTTCGCATTTATATTATTAAGCATGGATTGTGCGACAAGGAAGTTCGCGCCAAATCGTATCATGTGAGGGTGCTTATACGCACTGAATATACCACCCAATCTGTAATAGCGCTTAAGTTTCATTGATGGTACTCTCCAAAAACTTACATCACAGTGGAGCATAAATGCCTGAGAGAGCCTCGTTTTTAGCAATAACTCGACTTCAATCATTTATGTCTGAATATTGTGCCTAAAACCGATTTTATATAATACATATTTTTTTTAAAGTACAACTTTGTGCTTTACTTATTATCTCAGGTTAAAATCCATGTACTGTGTAATTGTATTATAAAATTACCTATAGTCATTGCTACGCTAAAACTGACACGATGCATTGATATAGTGTAATAAAATAATACAATGTCAGGGATATCAACACGCAACCAGTTCATAATTCTGGACGAAAAATTTTAACACACACAGGTGTTGAAAGTTTTCGTCAATTATAAAACTGTTCTTGTTATTTATGTCTGTAATATAAAAGGTGTACATAATAAAGAGTATTCTATTCTGTTCCATACATTTTCACTGCGTAGGTAGGCACTTTTGTATGAAACAGCAGACACATTTTTTTATAACCGACGAAAATTTTCAGCGCACGGGCGTCCAGAATCATGTATTGGATCCATGTCAACAGGTTGCGCGTCGTCCCTGCCACGATGAATGTACAAAATTTTATCAAAATAAGATATTCCTATCCGTTAGTAAAATGTAATACCCTACTTATATTATTTGCGTCAGCGCAGCTGTCAAGGGGAAAACAATAGCTTGCATGCACAGTACACAGACAAACAAGCAGTAGGTACCTCTGCGTACTGCACGTACAGTGCTGCTAATTAGATTATAGAACAAAACGCTTGTAATGTAACAAACATACCCGGCGTCGACAATTACTGTATGATTTACCGTGTTTTTCTGTGTATAAATCTCCCAAGATTTATCTGTCTACTCTGATGCTTTTTTGCTAACTTAGACAAGATAAAAGTATTTATTAGTGTGCTTAATTCTAATTATTATTTACCCTGGATTGTACTAACCCACAGATGAAAGCGCCGGTGTTGGAACAGCAAGGTCCAAGTAAATCGATGATAGTTTTAAATGAAACATATTGACTTTAAGGCGGGGTCACTTCTACAACTGTGTTCATGTGTTGTGGATGGGGCTTGAACTCCACCACTTCTTTCCATACTTGCTCTGTAAAAAGACACGGTTACTTGAATATTTTTGTAATAATACCAAAATGTTAATTTAATAGTAGCTTTTGTCACACAATGGCGCCGATTCTGTAATTCACAAACTAAACTAAATTTAAGTTCAGGCATCTTTTTCTTTCTATTTCATTAGGACAAGGACAGAAGATAAATATTAGTTTAGTCCTGTCAAATTAGTCAGCGCCTGGCGTAAATTGACGTATTTTTAGTAGCCAATTTTTTAATCTCGTCTAAAGTTGTCTATGGAGTATCTTAATTTGACAGGACTAAACTAATATTTATCTTCTGTCCTTTTCTTAATGAAATAGAAAGAAAAAGATGCATGAACTTAAATTTAGTTTACACACACTGGTGTCTAAGACAATACTCACAATCATAGTCTTATTAAAAAAAATTAATGAATGACGTAAGCTTCTATTTCAAAGTTCAATTTCGAAGTATTCATTCATTTTAACAATACAAGCTTTAGGAAAATCCAATAAGCCCTTTGCCTAAATCGCAATTATCAACACGGTTAGTCAATAATAGAGGTATAATTATCGTATCAATTCGATCAGATAAGCCACCCCAGCACACAAACAGAACATTCCTCTTTATTATATTAGTACGATAATGCGTAACGCCGTGTCCTAATATAAGCGATCGTCGCGATCGCTTTTGTCAGAGGTGCTACACACACATTCGAGTCGGCATGATTCGGCACAGGCCGGGGGGCAAAATCGAATGTATATCCATGCTAATATTGTAAATGCGAAAGTGTGTCTGTCTGTCTGTTACCTCTTCACGCTTAAACCGCTGAACCGATTTAGATGAAATTTGGTATAGTAGTTTGAGTCCCGGGAAAGGACATAGGATAGTTTTTATCCCGATATTCCCACGGGACCGACACTTATGCGGGTTAACCCGCGGAGCGCTGTTAGTTTTGAATAAATTAACACGCTGACTCGAACAAGTGTATAGCACCCCGGACACGCCTGTCGATACGACGACGCCTTTAGGTTCGCCTTTGTGTCACGCTATGATCGCTTATATTAGGACATGGGGTAAGAGCGCATATGGTCGATGGAAAGCTTACAAGCATAAACAGCACGCATGCATTCCACTTCTTATCAAAAATGTACTGATAACGTTTTTAACGAGCTCAATAGCATGTTATTTAGCAATCTATCTTGCTATACGAAATACGCGAACGAAAAACAACACGACTAGAAATGTGCAAGTTTCGCGAATGATATGGGTTAATTCCGTCATCCAGAGACTAAAGATTATTTGTGGTAATTTAAAGCCACGATTTTTAAAGTGAGAGGGGTTACCTTTCCACTTGTCGACGGGCAGCTCCATATCCTCAAAGCTCTGATCGTACTGCGCGGACACGGGCTCGTCGTCCGGGTCGGCGTACTGCGCCAAGTACTCATGCGCAAGCGCCTGCTCTGCGGTGATACGCCTGGAACAGTGCAATTGGTCGTGAGCAAAGAGTAATGAAAAGAAATGTGTTTATTCTGGATACTCAAAGCAAAATAAAAAATGTAACCTGTACGAGATCTGAAAAGGTTCGCTTCTCAGCATAATGCTGCGAGATAGGAAACCCCAACATCAATAATATTATTATATTATATTATATTATTAACGGAATTGGTAAAGGGTAAGAGGTTTAACTATAAGGAAATGTCGTGTCTATATGATATTAACGTGAAAGGAGTATGAAGGAAGTCAACACAATAATAGTGAATCAGCTTTAGGCTATTAACTTTGTGAATGTAAAATACAAACTCGCTCAACTGAATTGCACCAAAACTCGTAAGGAATAATACACCCGAAACTAGATTGCTCCCTACAAAGAGCAATCTAAAGTTTCTCTTGTGTTTCATTCATAACAAATTCCATCCACCTCTACATAATTAAAATGTACGAATAAACTTATTCAAATGATATTCATTTTAGTTCAAACTCTATAAGGTAAAGGATGGAGAACAGGTTTTACTTGTAAACTGCTGCCCACAACAACTACATATAAGTTATCAAACCCAATAATAACCCAGACGCATTTTCGTTTCAAAGGAAAATAGTTCATTAAAAAAAATATACGGTCGAATTGAGAAACCTCCTCCTTTTTTGAAGTCGGTTAAAAACCGGTTCTTTTCGATCCTTATTAATACCTATCTATGGTGCAGCCGCCGCAATACTACGATTACTTTTTAGTTTCTTCCGGTTTCTGGTTAGACCACACGCACTGTTAAAGGCAGGGAAGCATGGCACAAAAGGACCTTTACTTGGTGGGTGGAACAAGTCTCCTGATGATGGTGACAACTTACTTATCAGCGTCCAACTCCAGCATCAGCTCAAGCAGGTTGACGGCCAACGGGTTCGCCCCACGGAACACCTCGCGGAAATCACGCCTTTTCAGTGCCGGCAGAGACTGAATGTAGTTCCTAGCCTGGAACATGGCAACACCAAGACACGTTATACCACAAAATTAGAAGCGGGATTGTCCCCTGCAAGATTAGCAACGGGAATTTCCGTAAAGTGTGTACCAGAGGGGTAAACAATAATTGCGTCTGTACGATTCTGACTCAGTAATTAGATATTTCTTTTAGATGTGTGATAAAACGTCTCTGAAATATAAACGGAATTCTTATCTCAAAATTTAAAAACCACCTACGAACCACGAGGGCCGCCCCATTTATTTAACGTAGCAAGACTGTATTATTATACGTTTTAATTATTTCTTCATAGCGCAGGATGACTAGGGTTAATATTTTCGATATTTTTAGTGTAGGTAGGTGTGCATCAATATTGAAGTTGTAAAGAGCGCCAATTTCCGTGTGGTAAAAATATGGCTATCTATAAGGATAATATTCTGCATTGACTCAGGTTCATTACCTATGTATAATTATCTATTTGGTTGTTTGTTAAAATAATGGCAATGAATAAACCAAATACAAGGTGTAATTGAGATAAGTTACTGCAACGCTCATAGGGGCTAAGGCTCTCAACAAGGAAATCGCGAAAAAAAAAACATGTTTTATTGCCGTCGTTTTATCATTATGATTGACCCAATCGATTGGTGACATAAAATACAGGCGGTTACTTCTTCGCATTTGATTTGCTTCGATTCCCGGTTCAAGTAGGTACCTATACATATGTTCAAAAATGTTTGAAAGCAGTTTTACTTCGTTTTGAAAATAATCGAGTGTTTCTATTGAGTAAAAATTGTTTTTATCCCGATATACCTACAAATATTATATTTGCGAAAGTGTGTCTGTCTGTCTGATACCTCTTCACGCTTAAACCGCTAAAAAGATTTAGATGAAATTTGGTAGGTATAGAGATAGTTTGAGTCCCGGGAAAGGACATTGGACAGTTTTTATCGACATACCTCGCGGGCGGAAGCTAGTGTAAAATAATTATAACTAGCAGCTCCCCGCGGTTTCACCCGCATAAGTGTGGATCCCGTTACTGACTTGTTATGAAAATGAGCGATAAATTAAATTCTGATTCAAATTTAATGCTTAAACGAGGAGGAAAAGGTCAAGACAGAAGAAGTACGCAAAACTTGAATCACGTTGTTTTTGTTCTGAAAGAACAACGTCCGAAATACAAAACAAAGTAATTAAAGCGTTACGACCAGGATATTTGTTTCGACAAACATGACCGGTAAAACTATTTCTTTTTATGCATTAATTTCAATGATGACTCATTATAAACAAACGTAAAGGCCATAAGCACAATTTGACGAACACATGAAATTGGCACGCCACGAACATACCTACAATACACACCATGTTTTCTTTGCTGAAACACTCATTAGAGGTTTAGAATCACATACGTTACATCTATTCAAACAAGACACACTTTTTACAAAGTCGGCGTGATAATTGTTGAACGCCTAAGAACTGGCGATTATTGTTAATATTTATATTTATTTTTAGTAATATTGTGTTGTTTCGCGTAACAGAAAGCGTCAAAACCAACATTAAATTAACTTCTGGCGTGTTATGTGTTTAAAAAAATTAAATGATTAGTTGCCTTACTCACCTCTTCACTAATTATTTTGTCAATAGTCTCTTGATCAGGTCTTCCACACAAAAACAATATTCTTGTGAGGTGATCAATATCTGAATACACGCATGTTAAGGTTACACAAGCACCAAACTTACACAAGCCATTTATTGACACGACATAACAAATTAAGCGAGTTAATGGCAAAGCTATATTGGCTAATGATCATAAAATGATATGTACACTTAATTTTACACCTTATCACCGCTGCAACAATGAATGGAAGCTACTTACAGACTCTGAAGATATTTTCGTCATAAACTCCTGGGCAGGTGTCCCAAGTACCTCCATGATCAAATTCAATTGATGGATATCTGTCTCATCCATTAAGGTGAAAGCCATTGAGGGTCAAAACATAAAAAAATTACAAGCTAGGCTGTAAATCTAATGTAAATCAGTTGAAACATAAATAACTATCATAAAAATCCGAATTGGTTTGTTTTATTGAACAAACACTGATTGGCTGAAAAGAAAAGATTAGATTGGAGTTTAAAAAATGCATATGACGAAAAGTTAAGAATAAACAGTGGCTAATGAAAAATGTTTTGTATGGTTATGTAACAAGTACACTTACTTTCCCCAGTTAGCAAAATGGGTTTTGGAGTATTTCTGTTAAACCTACTTATAATATTATGTACACAAAACAATGAATCAACATCAGCTAAACATAAAATATTATTACAGGGACTCTAAAACCAGATCCTATGTTTTATTACAAATATGAAACAGGGCCCCATAGTATATACAAAAAAAATCTAGCTGAAAGTAGAATGCATGCATAATCAAATTCTAGACATTCAGAGATATAGAAAATTGTTGAAAATAAAAGGATACGGTCTGAACCAGGGAACAACGTCCGTCCAGTCAATAATTCTGCCATGATGCAGCCCACTGACCAAATGTCAACTGTCTGGTTGTAATGCATCCAGTTGAGCATGATCTCTGGGGCACGGTACCATCTGCAAAGTTGTTAGTTTATAAATAAAGAGGCTATAAGGCCAAAAACACTAAGCCCCCTTATCACAAAACAAGACTTTTCTTTAGATTTTAACCACCAAGCCAGTTATTGAATTAAGAACCTAACTGTTATAGAAATGCAGTTCTTTATACAAAAATTACAGTTTATTTCAGAGCTAAGTTGTCATTTTAAGAACTTGGCATATATCGAAATCAAGTTTATAATACAAATATTGGTTCAAAAATTTAGGATAGAACTAAAGTTAGATTTTGTTTTGTAATAAGACGGTAGGTGACCAAGAAATAACCACAATGTATGTATTCAGGTTTGCATTACAAGTAGATTGAAGAAAGTTTGTCTAAGTAGAGCAAAATTTACTATTACTAAACAAAGGAATTAGGTATGTTATGGATGTAGTATTTGACCTTGACTGAAGTTCAATAGTAAATATGGTCTGTAGTAGTTTATTTTAAAGAAACAAATTTTATCTACATACCTTGTAGCTACATAGCCAGTCATCTCTGTCTCAGTTGGCCTGGCTAGTCCAAAATCTAAGATTTTCAACTCACAGTCCTCATTGACGGCAATGTTAGAAGGTTTTAGATCCTACAATATTAATATTTGTGTTAAATAAATGAAATGCCAGAAAGAAATGGCAAGTGAAGTTAGACCATGCAAAGTATCTAGGTTCTAAATCATTTTCTGATTATTATTAGGAAATTAGTTCATTGATCTATATTTTTCCTTGTGATTAAATGAATGGACACAACATGTGAATGACTCTATTTGTGTTGAATGTCAACACTAGTAGAAAACAGGAAAACTATTTAAAATACATACCCTGTGAATGATTCCCGCTGAGTGAATATATTTAAGACCACGGAGAATTTGGTAAACCAGGAATTGGACATGATCATCAGAGAGTTTCTGAGTACGAACAATGTTGTTCAAGTCTGCTCCCATCAAGTGTGTAACTAAATATACTTGTTCAAACTCTGCCAAAGTTTTTTCAGGGCTGAATACATCCAGCAAACCTGTACATATTGAATGGATAACTTAGCATAATAAAGAGCTGTGATTATCAGGCTAATAACCCTTCATCAGAGTAAACAATATTGTATTTGAGTCTCTGGTGAGATTCATTCAGAATTGATGCTAATGATGTATGCAGATAATAATTTGGCATGTTTACCAATAACATTCTCATGGTTCATGTGCTTCAACATCCTTAGTTCGCGGTAAGTCCGCTTGGCATGCACAGCAGACTGAAAAGGTCGCGCCAATTTCTTAATTGCCACCTTCATATTGTGTAGAGTGTCGATTGCGGAACTGTAAACAAATTGTTGTTCATTTCAAGAATAGACAAACAGCTTATGTTCTCCCCGCCCACGTAAGGGCAATGTACCTAGTTAATTCAAATTCTATTGAGCTGAGCATAGATTTTGCGCTATTGAATAGGTGATATAAATAAATGGAGCACTTTCATTACACATAAATACTGGCATATTGCCGAATATATTCATAAACACATACCAGACTTGTCCGTAGGCACCTGATCCCACAGGTGTAAGCATTTGATACCTTTCTGGGACAATCCATTCTGTTTTATTAATTTCCACCTTATGGTACCGAGGCATCTTGTTATCTTCTTCAGGATATTTATATCCACCACACTGCCTAAACCAAGATGTTGGGAGAAAAAGATAAAAAATTGAATTTATCTTTTCGCTTTTTGACACCGACAGATTTTTTTTAACTGAGCTGATGACTGACTGATGTGATGAGCTGATGAGTGAGTATCCATGAGTTACTTCTATATATTACGTCCATGTGAGTATCTGAATCACAGAATATTAATACCCTAACGGGATCTGTCTAAACGGAGATTAAAGCACGATCTACACGGTTTAAAACTTTGGTTTCAAACCTAACTTTAAAACAGTGTGGCCAGTGGTTTTAAACCAATTTCGTATGACCTTTAAACGTCCTTGGTAGAAAGGCCTGCGTTGCAAACCAGTGGCAGAAGATAATAATGGTTTCAAACCGTGTATATCGTGTTTATAATGGAATAAGTAAGTACTTGAAGCGCTTGGCCACACTGGGCACTGGGGCGCGGGTGCGGGGCGGGCGCGGCACGGGGAATTCAAACATAATATTATGAATGAAGTTCCATTGAAGTGTCCGTAGTGGGCAGGCGCATAGATAAAAATACTAAAGAGCAGGCGGGGCGCGGCGAGCGGCGCGGGCCGCTCGACGCGGGCCACGCGCGGGCATTCGGGCAAACACTGGACCAGTGTGACCAGCACCCTAATTGCGTAACACACTATCAATCGGAATCTGAATCATTTTGAAGCAAATTGTTAATACATTGCTTCATAAGTTCGAAAAATTTGTCTGCTCAACACGTGAATAACGCAATGAATGTTGTTGAACTGTCAAAATGAAACCGATTCCGATTGATAATTTGTTACGCAATTGCCCCGCTGATTCAGTATTTTTTTAATACTTTTTCAGTATATTTTATCGACTTTTCCGAGCATCAGTAAATTAGGATTTTTGTAGGTATATTGGCGAAAGAAAGTATATTTTATAAGTATAGTATTACCGGTCGAAGCGGAGGTGCTTGGGGGAGGCCTATGTCCAGCAGTGAACGTCTTTCAGCTGAAATGATGAATTATATTTTGGATAAAAAGCTATGGTAACACCGTAGGGAATTACCCGGATTTAGTCTATTATATTTCATTCAGATAAGATATTCAGTATTTTTTAAGGTGCTTCGGTTTTTTCGTAAAATTTTATCTGGACAACACGCAAAACGCAGCCGCGCTCCAGTGCGGACAGGCAGCCCAAAGAGTAAATTAACTATATAGGCAGCCCTCCCGCGTTCTTGCACCCGCGTCCGCGCCCGCCCCGCGCCCCAGTCTGGACGCACGCGAAGACTATTGTGTTACCATGCCAAACAAAAACATCTTTTTGCGTAAAAATAAAATACACGTTCTGGACCCCTTCACGGGTCATTGTACTCATCATTATGAACAACTTTTACTATGGGACTAAACCTGAAATCGTGAAAAAAAATCAACTGCTCCCTACATTTTGACGAGTTATGCGAACATAAATGTAGGGAACAGCTGTTTTTTTTCGTGATTTCAGGTTTGGTCCCATAGTAAAAGTTGTTCATAATGATGAGTACAATGACCCCTGAAGGGGTCCAGAACGACTTAAATTTAAACGTGTATAGTGTTTGGCTGGGCCATAGAGATTAAAGCATTCTGTTAATTTCTGTCATTACTCCTTATTGTCTTCTAAGCTCCTGTCTGAAAATTTTCTGAAAACTTAACTCTAGCATTGATCTAATATGATAAATATGTATAAACATAGAGCTGTATACTACTATAATTTATGCAATGAAAACAAACTTTGTTTTCTTGGGAGCATCGCCTGTATACGAATTTCTCATAAATCTTTAGGTTTAGATAGGATACGTGGCACAGTCTCGACGAAAATATCAGATTACAATTTTTTTTTCAGATAGCTCTCTCGCAATAGGCTATTTGACTGGTTTCTGATAAACATCTCAGATTATTTAATGGTGTCTAACGAGCCCACAAAAACCTATTACTTCAAATTGCATAATGTATTTCTTTTAGAAAATAGTAAATAAAAATGTACTGTTTAAATAAGCCGTCAAAACGCTATCTTTAACAATATGGCGTCGTAACGTATTGTGACGTCACGACGCCATATTGTTACACGTAAACAAACGTTGAAACGGTCGAGATACTAGACAAAAGTCATCTGTTCTGTCAACGATAGACAGTAATTGACTATACCATGACGTCATCATAAGTTCAGCCAATCCAGACCGTTTTCGATTACGTGGCACCAGATTTAAAAAGATGAAGTTTTTTCGGGATTTTTTTAATAAATAATACATTGTTTTGTAGTAAAATTAATGCAAATCGATTTTAAAAGCGATAATCTATACGAGTGTCAATAATTATGACCTTATTTTTTACATTGTCAAATAGCCTATTGTAGCTATAAAATTCTTAGTCGCTGGATATTAGTGACATTTCCCATTCTTCTTCATTTATTCTGTTGGCAATTATTATATTTCATGTCACTGTCATTTGTCATTGTCACCTCACCAGTCACCTGTCACTGTCAGTAGCTGTTCGCAGTTAGCTTTGGTCCTGTGGAAATGAAAATATAGATTTTGGTTTAGAACGAACGGTTGAGACAATAAGTATAAAGAATACTGAGCGAACATGGCTCAAACTGCGGGCGTTAAGCCCATGGCCATTGCGGGGCGTGTGGCACTTGAACGTGAAAGATGTCTGGGCATGACCGATGTCGAGAGATCCTGGCGCAAGCAGTGGTTGAAAGACCAAGTCTTGGCTCCAAATGAACCAGTACATGTAGAAGAATATTGGAGAGAACGTACTAATGTATTCCGCCGCATCTACCGCGCGCCTTTGGACAAGATTTTTGCTGCTCTTACGCCAATGCTGGTGAGGTTACATAACAGTAACCTAAATGGTGTATACAATACACAATGCTATAAAGACCAATACAAACTAACTTTTATTATAATTGTTATAGGGCGCGTCACGTGCTGCCGATTATAGATACCTAACTGGAAAATTTGCCTTAATTGGTGTTGGGATTCTTTGTACTCACTACTACTTTAAATATAATGGAAATGTAAGTAAAAATTTGATTACACCCAGCATTGGGTGGTCTTTAACCTAAAGAGAAGTACAAATTCTTTGTGTCTATTGCAAATTGCAATAGGTGCTTTAGAAGTCAATCGCCTGGCAACATTGTTAAAGTTATGGGAAACACCTCAACTAGGTATGGAGTGGTAGAAACATAGAGACCTTCACTCAGCAGCAGAATATTTTGGGCTGAAATGATGATTGTGATGGGTAGCCAATTTGCAATCTGTTTTATTTATTTTTAAAAACCCTTTTGTTGCTTGTATGCACAACATATCAAGTAATACATTTTCAGTATGTACCTCTCATTGTACAAAAATCCTATACAATGCAAGGTCAACTAAAACTGGAAACATATAGCTTGATGTGCCGTCATATGCATCTACAGATCTCATAACAATAACTTATTCTGTTATTATAATTTCAGGATTGGACCAAGAAAGGAGGCTGGAGAGTACATGTTTCAAAACCAATGGTTTTGCCAGGGCAACCAGGGTTCCCCTTCAAATCAGACCGTAAACCTGATGATTATGCCGACAGAGGATTCAAAAAAGCTAACATATAAATACAAATTCATAAAAATGCAAAATTATCCACCTGCCATTGCATATTTATGTTGTTTATTAGTTTTACAAATGTAAACTAAAATAATTATTGAAAAAGTAAACTAATAATAATAATATGTGTTTTATCTTATAATAAATAAATTACAAAATATACTATGCAAAATGTATGCCTTCAGAATTGAAAGCATGCAACAACTTCATGAAGTCATCTATGTCCATCATTCTAGCTCTCATTTGTTCCATTTCTGACTTGGTTAATATTTCTTGAACCTTCTCTTTTATGTCAAAGTCTTCAGGTATCTCCTAAAAAGAAATGTAGGTGAGTATTAGTAACCAATCAAACATAAATAAATCCTCAAAGTGATGGAGGTCAAGAGCAGGCCTGTGCAGCCATAAAAAAAGTAAGTTTCACAGGGCATTTTATGACCCTCACAACACAACTGAGAAGGGAACAACCCTACCTTATTATGCAGAGAACAGTGCACCCTGTAATTTTTCTCTAACACAGCCATAGTTGTAGCATGTTTGAAAACAGCTGCCAATGTTTTATTTTTCCTTACAAATGCTATTCTCGTCAAACCATCCCATTCAACAAAGTTGATAGGTGGGGGAGGGTTTCTTGGCTCGATTCGCACTACACTTGATTCCACTTTAGGGGGTGGTCTGAAGTTATTTTTGCCAACCTGTGAAAAAAAAACAGTGACTGTTTTTATTGAACAGAATACAATAGTAATTTATTTCCAAAACTTCAGTACACATTACAAATCAGTGACGTCTCAACCTTTGAACTAGGTCACCTGTATTGTCAACCTCAACCTGTTGGTTGCGGTTTGTCCAGTTACATGGATCAGCATGAAAGGCTTAAGACTGAATACAAGTAGTTTTTTTTAATTATGAAAAAAAAGAATATTTTTATGTTCTTGAAAGAAAATTAAATAATATCCTAAACCGATACCAACCTTCATCAACATATCAACTCTAGCCAACAACTGTGTATTTATAGAGAGCCTGCAGTATAGTTTATCACCAGGCTTTGCTACCAGTCTCTGTGCAAATTCCTTTTGAAACATGAGAACTGCACATCTGAAGTATGGCCTGTGCAGCAATAATTTGAAGACAAGAGGGGAACTGATTTGATATGGGACATTGGCAACACAAATGTCAAAGAAAGGCAATTCTGTTTTGAGGACATCTCCTACAACTATTTGAAGTTTAGCTTGGTATGGAGTTCCTTGAACACGCTTCTGAAGTTCAGCAACCAATCTATAACAAATAAGTATTAAGAGTATTTAATTCTAAATGAATGAGTAAATACAATTCATTTAATTAATTGACTGTTTTACATGCCTTGTATCAATTTCACAGGCCACAACTTTCTTAACTCTGTCTAGTAACTTAACTGTCATGTTGCCAGTACCCGGACCAATCTCAAGAGCAACATCTGTAGGCCTAAGGCCAGCTTTATCTAGCATGGAAGTGATTATGAGCGGATTTTTTAATATGTGTTGGCCAAAATCCTTGTTGAATTGGATCCCTGAAATAAAGGAAAATATCCTGTATTTTTGTTGTAAACAACCATGGTGGTATTATTTTCTACCACATAAATAATCAGAATACACTTTAACCTAGTCACCAATTACCTTGCTTGGCTATTTCATTATGCACTCGTGTCTTTTTTTCAGCTTTAATTTTAGGCATTTTGACAAATTTTCTTCAGGAATTATGTTTAAATCAAGAGAAAATATGCAATAAAATGAAAACACGCGCTTCGCGCTGTCATAAATAACTTTTTTCAGCTTTGTTTATATCTAGAATTAATTTCTTGTTCGAAACAAAACCTTTTGAATTTCGCATCGTAGAAATGCATCGATTAATCGACTAGCGCCAGTCACACTTGCGGATTACTCGATAATTCACTTAGACACCCATATTTTGCTTTCAATTGTAATAATTTAATCTGGCAACACTAAAAATTTTGGCATGGTTGATCTTTACGGGACCGAGTGAAATAAAACCGTTTCGTAGAATTATTATGAAAATGGAGTGGAAACCAGAACAAGAAGGACTAAGACAAATACTAACACTTCTCAAAGAGTCTCAATCACCAGATACAGCAACTCAGAGGGCCGTTCAACAAGTATCCTTTCCATAATTTTCACATCTTTACAGCTATCGGCGTGGATATTTTTTGTAACTATAACCGCTTTATTTTTTATTTACGTGCTAATCGTTATCAATGTTTTCATATTTCAATGCAATTTAACCTAAAACTAGGTCTTAATGCTTCTACAGTAATTATTTGTTTCATCTAGACGCTTTCGATAAAATCGATTTTTCCGACATGACAGCCATTGACAGCCTTTATTTTCCTAACAATGTAATCTCAGAAATTGGAAGAATTGAACAAGTATCCAGACTTCAATAATTATTTGATTTTCGTTTTGACTAAACTTGTCACTGAAGAAGAACCTACAAGATCTTTGAGTGGCTTGATTTTGAAAAATAATGTCAAAGCTCACTACAACAGCTTTTTGCCTGAAGTGGCTGAATTTATAAAGCGAGAATGCCTATCAGCCGTAGGAGACCCATCGCCCTTGATTCGGGCCACTGTGGGTATCATCATCACTACCATAGCTAGCAAGGGTGAACTAACATCATGGCCCGAGCTGCTGCCAGCCTTATGTCAGATGCTTGATTCCCAAGACTACAATGTTTGTGAGGTATTTATTATTTCTGTATTTCAGCTATTCCTGATTTATAAGTATATTCTCAAATATGCAAGAGTTCTAAAGCTAAGATCTGACATACTTGTTTGGAAAATTGATAACTTTGAAATGACCTCATACTAAACATTATTTGTTATTATTTAATATGTTCAAAATTGTGAGCATTTAATAATTTAAAATGATTATCCATAGGGAAAAGTCTTATTTAGTAGTAAATAGGTATATAATAAATATTATTTGGTAATATTTTTCCAGATGTTTTAGAAGTTGTAATATTGATAAAAATGTTTCTTTGTCAGAAAATAAATGTTGTTAAAATTATGTTTATCTGTTGTTGACCAAACAATTTTATTATTTTAGGGTGCCTTTGGAGCACTACAGAAGATATGTGAAGACACAGCGGAGATCCTGGACAGTGATGCACTGAACAGGCCTTTGAATGTGTTAATACCTAAATTCCTACAGTTTTTCCGACATTCATCTCCTAAAATCAGATGCCACGCTATTGCTTGTGTCAATTACTTCATCATGGGCCGGACTCAAGCTCTCATGTTGCATATTGATGCTTTTATTGAGGTAAGATTATATTATGGAAAATAACAATCCAGATATTGCTAATATTTTAAAAAGGTTTATCGAGTCTTTGCTTTAGAATGTAGTTAAAGAATTACATTACAATTAAAGTCATTATTGTTACTCTAATTAATAAAATGATGATTTGTTCCCAGAACTTGTTTCACTTAGCAGCAGATGAAGACCCAGATGTCAGGAAAAATGTTTGTCATGCTTTAGTACTACTACTGGAGGTGCGACTGGACAGGCTCATCCCCCACCTACCTAACATCATTGAGGTATGCAAAATTACAATTGTGATGATTTATGATGTCTAGAAACGATTTATGTGATTTATTTCATTTTGATGATGCTGCATTCTGCACTCTTAAAATTGTCTTCTTATATGTAACGTGGATCACTTTGTTGGTGGTTTTTATTTTTGTGTTTTTGTTTTATAACAAGTTTGTCTTGTTCCATAGTACATGCTGGTGCGGACACAAGATCCTGAGGAGGGTGTTGCATTGGAGGCCTGCGAGTTCTGGCTTTCACTTGCAGAACAGAATGTCTGCCGTGAGGTAAGTAGTATTTTTTTTACTTTGATCAACTATGAAAAATAATAACACTATTTTGTCCTTAACATTACAAGATTTTTGTCTTGTTTCACCATTATTTTTATATTTCACAATCATTAATTAAAGTATGTTCCTATGATTTGCAATCAAGATTGTGCCTGCATTGGACATGTAAATCATTTAACAAGGCTAATAATTATTTATAACCTAAAAATAAGGCTTATGAAATTTTTATGTAAGTATCATGATCATCGTCATCTTGTTCTTCACCAAATTTATTTCAGGCATGGCATGTCAGCCATTATCTCAGTACCAGTACCAGTTTATCTCAGTGCCCTTTTTAGCCACATCTCTGTCACAAGTAAACATTTTGTAATTAATTTCATAGGTGCTAGGCCCCCGACTACCCGCCTTGCTGCCGATCTTGGTCCGCGGCATGCGCTACTCAGAGATGGACGTGATCTTACTGCGAGGGGACCGTGACGACGACGCGGACGATGCGGAGCCCGACCGGGAGTCCGACATACGACCGCGGTTCCACAAACCGCGCTCACACACTGTCAAACACAACGGTAAAAAAAATAGGGAGCTAATAGTTGCAAACTCAAAAATAGTAGTAACCAGTATTTTAGTGAGAAAACAAAACTATTTTGAATAATGGACGCACTAGGCCACGATTTATAAGAGGCAGCACCGTTGGCGTATCTAGGGCTTTGTACCAGGGAGGCCTGGACCCATATTTTTTTTTTACGGATACCTGGGAAGAACGGAGGGTTATACATTCGCCGCACGCCCGATTGGATATGATTAAAAATCACTGACACACAGGAAGTCACAGGAACTTATACTAGTTTATGAGTCAGAGTATTTAAACTTTTTTTTTTTTGTTTTTACCTTTGTATTATGCCTTTTATGTTTTTAGTCTTAGGGATATTGTTTTTGATGAGATAAAGAAACTATAAATTATTATCGTGTGGTGTTATACAGCGGGTGCGGGCGACAGCAACATGTCGGGCGGCGGCGAGTCGGACGACGACGACGACGGCGGCGCGGACGCGGACGACGGCTCGCTGTCCGACTGGAACCTGCGCAAGTGTAGCGCCGCCGCGCTCGACGTGCTCGCCAACGTGTTCGGGGCTGACCTGCTGCCCGTGCTGTTCCCCATACTTAAGGAGACGCTGTTCCACGAGGATTGGGTCATCAAGGTGCGTTAAATGAGTTTTATACTCAAACACAACTACTAATAAAACAACAATAAACTACACACTGATTATTACTTCAACATGACTCTCAAAATGTAGGTTTGCCATAGGTGCACATCACGCTTGTACAGGCGTAATGTTATGTTACTCTGTCTCGTCAAAGCTGGTTGTAGCACTCCCCTCAAGAATCCCACGAGGATGGGGGACTGCTTTGTATAAAACAAATAACAGATAGCTATTTTATTATCTAATAGGTAAAACTTGGTAATGGTAGCAGCAATTAACCACTGGTTGAACCTTTGACAGTAGCTGCAAAGCATTTCTTCTTCTTTACATCAAATCCACCATATTGTATTGGACAAGTTAACAAAATAAAAAATGTAAAACCGATGTGGTGTTATGTTATGGTGTCATGTCCTTCCTCAGGAGAGTGGTATCCTGGCTCTGGGCGCGGTAGCAGACGGCTGCATGGGCGGCATGGTCCCGCACCTGCCGGACCTGGTGCCGTACCTGGTGTGCTGCCTGGCCGAGCGCAAGGCTCTCGTGCGCGCCATCACGTGCTGGACGCTGAGCCGCTACTCGCACTGGATCGTGTCGCAGTCGCACGATCTCTACCTTAAGCCGGTTATGACCGAGGTTACTAATTTTTACTATTTTTTTCTCGTAGAAATACTCTCGTAAATAAATGGGTATGACTCATAACTAAAATAATGTGATAGTATTTAGCCCTTTCATAAATGTGAGTTCAGCGTCTTACTTGCATGTTTATATTTCAGCTACTCAAGCGCGTTCTAGACAACAACAAGCGCGTACAAGAGGCGGCGTGTTCGGCCTTCGCCACACTCGAGGAAGAAGCGTGCACAGAGCTCGTTCCCTACCTCGGCTTCATCTTACAGACGCTCGTGTACGCCTTCAGCAAGTACCAACACAAGAACCTACTCATATTGTATGACGCCATCGGTACACTGGCAGATTCTGTCGGACACCACCTCAATAAACCAGAATATATCAACATGTTAATGCCTCCACTTATCAATAAGTGGAATGTTTTGAAGGATGAAGATAAAGATCTTTTCCCACTTCTAGAGGTATGAGTATAACCAATATAACATGATGTGACAATCAAGAGTTGATACTAATAAAAGTATTGTTTACAGTGCCTCTCATCTGTAGCAACTGCCCTACAGTCAGGATTCTTGCCGTACTGTGAACCAGTGTTCAGGAGATGTGTATCATTAATAGAACAGACGTTAAATCAAAATATTGTAAGTATATGAACAAATATAACTCATACGAAGTTTTAAATGTGATTTTTTTAGCATAACAAGGTAAGACCATTTACATGTCTCCAATATTATCACAGTAGAAAAATAGAAAGGTAAAAATTGGTCGAAAAAACTTATACAAGGCTAGTGGTCACACAATGTAGTTAAACATACAACAAACCGAAACAGAACTTTCCTCTAATGGGGTAACAGGAAAAAAAGTGGTACTCAGACAAAAACTTATAAAACTTATTGAGGGCGAGTCACGTACGCACTTTGTAGATATTTTATTTAGCGAGAAAGGTACATACAGAAAACTTAGAAGCAGTCACTAACTTTGTTAGTACAAACATAGTTATATATTTTTATCAGCTCTTCTAATTTGGTAACAATTAATGACGTCGACAATGTGTACACGAATTACGAGTGAACTAATCAATCACTGTTCCTTTGCTTACTTCCTCATATAATATTTATTTTTTCTCTTTAGATATATTTTATTATGAGAAAGCTTCTGGGTAAAATCAATTTACATGCGTGTTTTACTGGTCATTATTTATGTTATTCAACCCTACTACGGCCGCATTCACATCGATCATAGGCCACCGTAGTTACTTATTGACGTCCCAAATCTGCCATTTTGATTTTATAAAAACAAAGCCTAGCCTATAACAATCGCGCGACCTAGACTAGTCAATAGACACGTCATGTATTAAATTCCATCGGCCGTTAGGATGCTTCGGTATTACTCATTCCACATACATCCAAAGCGTACGCGTGAAAAAAATACATAACCCTGTTCTTACTGTCGCGCAGTCGGTTAAAAATGTTGGGACTGCCGAATTTCTAGCAGGCACACACGTGTGCCTGCTGCTGGTATCATACCAACACTGCAATGTTTCCAGGCAAACAGTCAGAGTCCGGAGCAATTTGAAGCGCCCGACAAAGACTTCATGATCGTGGCTCTGGACCTGCTGAGCGGCCTGGCGGAGGGGTTGGACGGGCACATAGACCACCTCGTCTTCAACTCCAACCTCATGCAGCTACTCTACCAATGCATGCAGGATCCGATGCCTGAGGTATATCTTGTATGTGACTCATGCTTATCTACTCACAGGGACAAGGGTGCATAGGGCATTTTTGTAATGTCAAGGTATTATGGAGTTTTAATGTATTTAATTATTAATTTAATTAGCTTTTTAATATTGTTGATTTATATTTACTGGTTGCGTTGTCCAAATTTTTTTTTTTTGTTTGCTTGAAAATACTGGTGTAAAAATGCATCCATTTTTGGATGTGGGATAAATATGTTTTTTAAAGTGCATTTTAGCAAGTCAATCCAACGAATATAACTATGATCTTTTCCAAGTCTCTTAAAATTTGATGACAATGAAAACAAATGGATCATTTAACAATTAAGGTTCATTTTATAACCTCAATTTTCGTTGACGTTTTTTGAATTACATTTTAACAATGTTATTCAAACAATAAAAGAAAAAGAGTTGAGATATAAAGTTGAAACCTTCTAAATACAGATGCATGCAGTGAGTAGTTGCATAAGAATTTAACCTGAACAGGGTTTGTTAACACTTTCATCAGATACTTTTAAAACAGACTCAGTCTAATGGTTTGCTGTTTGCATCATCCATTTTCACCACTAGAAGAAACGTGTAGATATATACGTGTAGGTATGTTATGGGCGTAGTGGGTGCTATTCACCATGCAAAAATGTACACTATAACTAAAATAACATTTTCTGGGAATTGTACTAAACTCAGATTTTTAATTTGCTATACCAAAATGACAGCTGCTATCATTACATTAATGTCATGTTGACAAAAAAAACGTTGATTGCAGCTGTCATTTTAGTCTAGCAAATTAAAAATCAGAGTTTAGAGTATAATAGTCATGGCAGATCAGACCCTGGGCCCATGTAGACTCATATTTATTATTTAAACCTGCTTATTTTTTGTTGCTTGTGTCGTCAGGTACTCTTCTTTGGATCGCGCAACTTGTCTCGCATTTTCTCATCTTGGTCTAAGGTTGACGGATATTATATTTATTTCACCCACAAAACCATTAATACTCATTGTATATCTTGTAACAACCATGTAACAGTAACTAACACGTATTGGGCGATGGGATTCTTTCGTTTCAATATAGAATTGTAATTTTAAACTGCGATTATAACCATCAGGTGCGTCAGTCGTCGTTTGCGTTGCTGGGCGACCTGACAAAGGCGTGTTTCCAACATGTCCTGCCATACATACCCGAGTTTCTGCCGATACTTGGCATGAACCTCAATCCCGAACTCATTTCTGTTTGTAATAATGCCACCTGGGCAATCGGCGAAATTAGCATCAAATTAGGTAAGTGATGAAAGGTATTATTTCCGGATGCTATTGAAGACTTGTTTGCTACCCATGTTTCAATAAATAATTATTTCAGGGCCCGAAACATCAAAGTATATCCCTCTAGTGTTGAATCATTTAGTTGAAATTATCAACAGGCCTAACACTCCTAAGACTCTACTTGAAAATACAGGTAAGTGATTATTTTGTTTATCTTTAATATTGAACACTATTATTTTATTGAAAAAAGTGAGAATAACTAATCAGTAATGTTTTTTAATTTGCTAGAACTTTATACAATCAGTGACTTTTCTTGGTGGCAGTCATGTTATGTATACTTATTATGTATATGTTACTATTCAATGTTTTATATTGAGTTGTTGTGATGTTCATGTTTACCTGTATACCCCATTTATGTTCGCTGTAGTAGTCCCTGCCTATCTGTACCTGGCAGTACTCATATAATATATATATCCTAGTACCTATTTGATGTGTACTAACTCAGTACTAAACAACTCTTTGTTATATCTTTTCTCCCACTTCTACACTACTACAATATTTATGAACATGTATTCTATTGCATACCAATATATTTCACGTTATATAAACACAAACAGTAGAACTCTCCGGCCATAGCTCATTTACCTTACATCAATATTTTTTTTTGTTTATGGGGTATAATGTAAATACAGTTAAATTCAAAGTAGAGCCGAAATCTGAAGCGTGTGCCCGACGTTAAAGATGGCGTAGGTCCCGCTGTATTGTATCATCAGCTTGCATGAGTTCATGTGTACTTGTTCATCTACATCGTAGCACTACTCAATGTTTAACGCGGTACAGTTCTAGGCCATCTTTCGTCAAACACACGGTACTTATATTATTTGATGGATTACTTAGCAGATACGATTGTTTCACGTTTTTTCCATTTGTAACACTAATTTGTTGCTGTTGAATTATGTAATTTAATATGTTTTGAATGGTTTGTTGATTTGTTTTCTTGGTTTTGTTCTCGGTATGTCGTGGCGTGTAGCGATTACTATCGGTCGGCTAGGTTATGTGTGCCCCCACGACGTCGCACCCGTTTTACATCAATTTGTACGCCAGTGGTCTGTAGTCATTTTTTTTATTATTACTTTATATTATTACTATTACGTTTAATATTGAATAAGTTATTAACCGGTATTATTTCGATTGTGGATGGTGTTTGTCCATGGCTTGTTAATATTATTGTTTTATGATATGTTGTTGATTTAAGTTGAACCAAGCATGAGAATATTAATTCTATGTATTAATAGTACGGCCACACTTTGAGGGAAACTGATTTGTTGGGTGGAAACTACCTATTTGATCATTTTATTTTCAGTGCTGTACTTTATATGTGTTGAACACCATCCGCTTTCTAAACAATATAAACTATTATTTACACCAAACTGCAAGACAAATCGTTTTGACTAACTTCTCAGATTACAAACATGGTACTTATGCTCATATTATTGAATAATCATTTGTTATTTATTAGTATGAGTGAATGATTCCATTTGATATTATATTTTATTAATGTAATTTGCTTACAGTTTGGAATTATCTGAGTTCCAATATCCATACAAATACTTTCGTGTGCCAGTTTCAATATTTGCTATTCACATTAATAACCTTTCCTTTGTTTTCCACAATTTTCCCTTTGACAGTATACAGTTTATTTACGCTTGATTAATTTTCATCAAATTATTTTAGAACAGTAATTACATACAGATGATATTTCAACATGACAAAAAAGCTGTTTTTTTCTCAATCAAGTTCTGACACTATTTTAGTATTGAGCCATTTTATTTACAAGTAAGAGATATTTGAAAAATCATCTAAATAATGATCATGAGTTGTGATCGATTGAGCACTCTCTGACAATGCGTCATTTGGTATCAGGTGCACATCGCTGCGGAACATCCGCGACAACGACGAGAAGGACTCTGCGTTCCGCGGCATCTGTCAGATGATCCAGGTGAACCCGGCCGGCGTGGTGCAGGACTTCATGTTTTTTTGCGACGCGGTGGCGTCGTGGTCGCACCCGAAAGACGACCTGAAGGAGATGTTCACCAAGATCCTGCACGGCTTCAAGAACCAAGTCGGCGAGGAGAACTGGCGCCACTTCACCGACCAGTTCCCCGTGCAGCTTAGCGTACGCCTGTCCGCCATGTGCGGGATATAGACGTCTTCACTGCGTCATGGTACGTCGCCCCGCCGCAGTACGTGCCTCGTCCCTCGTCGCTCGGCCAGTACTACTACTAACGCTGTGTTTGTCCGCAGGGGAACCAATGTCAGCACGGGTCGGGAAGACATTGAGGGTGTCGCTCGCGCCAGACCGGCGGCGGCACCGCGCGTAGGGAACATGCACGGGCGGCCGCAGCTCGTCCGCCGCGTATTGTGCCAACACACTGACCTCACTACACTAGCGAGGATATTTACACATTTGTACCTATCGACAGAGAATATAACCTAGATTGTAAATTGTTACACTTCATTCTTCTGTTTGTACCTGAAAATTATATCTTTTTTCGTTCGACGAGACGTACATTTAGAAGCGGCGTAATCACTTAATCGTAATGAGTGTATTGTGCACCGAGTGTATAGTAAGTAGCTTGGGGCCGCGCAGGTTATGAACCGCTCCGCTCGGCTTACACGATCAGACGCACAACGCACAGGGCAGGGCCGTACACACGTATACGTGGGGTGCTAGGCTTTCTACTCGTATCGTGTTACATCCATATTGCACGTTGCATGCTTACGTGCGCATCTATTTAACCATCGTAACGAGTGTACATTCATTGGCTCTTTCTAGTTGTAGTTTTACTCACTAAATTTTGTAACGCAGTGACTATTACCGAGTTAGATGTGGAATATCTACTGTAATTGCATGAAATTTAGAGATAGTTTCTAGTTTATAACTTAAAAGATGAGACGAGTTTTTTGTTTCTGTTTGATATGTAATTATTAAAAAAAAGGTATGATTGATTCTTGTTTTTGTCAATGCAAAATTTGTGTTCTTTAGTTTCAATCTTTATAAGATTTTAACGACACATCGAATCATCAGAGTCTCATCATAGAAATTATCTAAAGAAACGTTAGTATAGTAAACTACTGTTTCGTATCGAATTGATATCGTTGATATAACGTCGAAGCTGATACTACAACAATATAATGTAAACAATATTCATGTCGCGAGCTGCTTGCAACGGTTCGGAGCAGACGATAGCTTGAACGCGGGCACTCGATCACCAGTCACATCGTTTGCCTTATTGCTCGTATTAGATTAGCTTAGGTTGACTGATGCCATTCACTGCTCAACACAGATACAGCACGTGTTTATTATACAATTCACTGACATCAAAACAGCGTCGTTGCGGTTTGTTTTAGAGGATTTCAAGAAACAGTCATAAGGTAATTGAATTTATCCAAAAGCATTTATCTACACCCACTAGAGCTTTGCAAATATATTTTAATAGATATTTAAAATTGATGTGTTAACTATTATTTTATATAAATTACAAAGACTTAGTAAAATCGAGAATTTATGTCAACTGTGATTTGTGACTGGTTTTTTTTTACTAATATATGTGTATGATAATTATATGTCTGTGTCAGTGTAGATATAATATACTGCTTTGATAGATTTTATGACGGCTAGATTTCTGCTATATAATATACCAAATAGTATTTTTACGTTGTATATTGTTTAATGGAATTGTATGTGTGAGTTGGCCGCGTGCGTGGACGCTTGCGCAGCGACGCGTACGCAGTTCGTGCAACATCTTACAAAGCTATATTTACACATTTTGTACTCCAGTGCGTCGTGACCGCGACCGTCCATGCGTTTGGTCAACTTGTATGATTGATATAAAGTACTATTTACGTGTATATTTAATTAAAATAATATTATGTATATGTAAATACATATTGCGATGTATATTATTATTATATTCAAGTAAAATTGTTATTTTTTGTTTTATAAAAGCTAAAAGTCTGACTTTAAACACTCTTGTTATATCGTTTAGTTTTTTTCAGATATGGGGATCTGAAATTATGTAGTTCAAATGAACATTTAGTATATTTTACAAATTGCAATCGTAGCATAGGGTACAGCGTCGATATAATACGGTATTTCGGGGATATAAAGAAATTTTAAACATTCCGTAATCTAAATTCTGTCTTTTGGCTCAGTCACAACTAAAATTTCACTCTCGAGTGTTACTATATTATATATTTATTTGTTGCGTCTCGCTAAATTTGTACCTACTGTTTAGATTTATACATTGTGATTTATTTGAGTCGGCGAAGTCCCCGATCCCTGAGACCCAGTGAGTTCCTATCCCGAGTCCTGTCTAGTCCCATCCCGTGTCATGTGCCAACGAAGCCTGGACGACTCGCAGGTGCAGACCGCGCCGAGCGTCGCGTCGATACGGTAGCTGTTTCACGTCTCGGTACCCGTAGGAACATTAAATTACTGTAGCTACCTTTCGGATAAATTTGAGACACATTGTTTATTTTTTAAGTAGAATCCATTTTAAATCGATGTTACGGGTGGCCTCGTAATTTATTTTTAAGGTTAGTAGATTTTATGGTCATGATTTTTTTTTAAATGTAGATGTTTGTTTTTCCTAAAAAAACCGTGATAATAGTTGGATAAGTGATCGCATGCGTGTATGTGTGAGTGAGGCGGCATTCGTAAGGCACTCCCTTCCTTGAGGCATAGTTAGTATTTTATGAAAAATATTATAGTTGTATTGTGTTTGGACGAACATTAATTGTGATGCATTGTGGATATAAATGTAGGTTGTTTGTGTCGCGTTAAATTGTGTTATTGTATTGTGCATTATTGTCAAAAAGTACATATTTTGTACTCATTATTTATTTATTTATGCGTATGAATATGATACTAAATAAATCACATTGTCCACATTCGTTAAACACAGAAACCACAAAAGATTATATTAGAAAAAATAACAGTATTGAGTTCACTACAGAAAAATATTTTTATGTGGTAGCGTTTGCAATTAAATAGGCTGGTATCCCATGCATTTTTTTTGGAGACGTCTTCCCTAATCTTCCGCAATGCAATTAAGGTGAACACACATACCGTATACCGTGAGAGCCAAACGTATGTACATCGCGCAGTGAATTTGGCGTAAATGTCACGCCAAACGTGTGTCACTCACTGTACGCATCGCATTTTGTCGTCTGCTCTGTCATAAATCGCACCGTATCGTTCTCTTCGACCGTGGCTAATCTGACGACTTGCTCGCTGGAATTCGTCGAACATCAAGATTTTACCGTCCCTACGATATTGCATTTCATACAAGTATTAATAAAACCATTAAATAAAAAAGAACCGGGCAAGAGCGAGTGGGACTCGCGCACCGAGGGTTCCGTACCACCATGTCTTTCATTTTTCATCGACGAGGCCTATGTTTGTCGGAGAATTTTAACATTGTGCACTGCGATGTAGAATATTGCAGTTTTATGTCAGCGCCATCTGTTGACCGATAGTGGAACTAATGTAACTTTGGTTGATGATTTCTGAAAAAGTGTGCTATTTAGTGACTTCGTTTTATTTTTCCTGTAATCTTTACATATACTTCTATCACATAGAATAATTTCAGATTTTTCTCTGTGCAAACTTCGGAGATAAGGGGGAACGGTATTTTTTTTTCCTTTTTCACCAAAATTCGAAAACTGGGACCTAAAAAAAATGTTTGAGAATGCATACTGCGCTCTTTCATATGATCCCCACATGCCCTAGTAGCCCCACTTCGAATTTTTCAGACCCCCTTTCAGTCCCTGATGCAAAAATATACATATATTTTTATTTCTTTCTTATTTGCAAAATAGTTGGGCATGTCATCTAAAACTATTCCAAATTTCAAGTTAATAGCATTAGTAGTTCTTGAGATATCCAGCTGTGACAGACAGGCAGACTCGATATAATTGACAGAAATCTAAACTAATATTACAAAAAGAAAAGATTTGGTTTTTTGTATGTTTGATAAGGGTTCCGTTTTACCATTTTGGTACGGAACCCTAAAAAAAAATTACAATTAAATTGGCAACCAGTTTGATTTTGTCTACTTCACTGTTCATACCCACGCTCGGCGGTCGCACTAGGGTTGTCAACTTTGGCTTATGCACAAAAACTATCGTGGTAGTGGCACTCGTATCTACATAGTTGTTGGATTTATTGTTGAGCTTATTCTACAATATTAAAACAAAACAATAAACATAGTATTACAATACAAAAGTACGGAATAAAAAAATAAAATTTAACATTTGTCAATTTTTACTATCGGAAATCCCTAATAACTTCTAAACGGATTACCATATTTACACAACTTGTCTAGACCTAAACTTATCAAATGACACTAAAAACAACAATATCTACACAAACAAAAAATCATGTTTTCAAATTACGTAATATTTCGTGGCGTGAATTTACCTTACAAAAAAGTTACTTCGTTACTGATTCAAAATAGGAAACTGTAGATTTCCATTTTTTGTTGCTCCATTTTTGCACTTCACAGACGCGTGTCTCAAGCGGAAGGCACTCGCGCTCGCACTAGTCCCAACTAGTCCGAGATATCGTGAACGGTGTCTATGTGTGCGTTGCTCGAGCGCACTTTCTAGTTCTGTACTCTGTATTTTGCGCTAAGAGTCACTGAGCTAAGCCACAAACAGACGGACGGTCATGGCGAAAATATAAAGGTTCCTTGTTGACTATGGAACCTTAAAAAATACAGGTCAAGTGCGAGTCGGACTCGCGCACCGAAGGTTCCGTACAAAGGACGGTGGGAAAAGTACTATCGGTACGATCCCGTCCTCAATTTTTTTTGATCCAACAGACATTATTTTTGTCTTATATTTTTCGCTACGGCTACAAAACAACAAAGCGTTTGTTTTAAATACATATATGGGGTTTCCTGAAAGAAATCATCTTTCAATTTCATTTAACGAAAATAATATTATATAATATGGAACATATAAAACAACAAAATATCACGCCTATGTTCCACGAAGGAGTAGGTAGTGTAATAGGTAATACGGGCTGGTGTCCGCAACTCCACGTCAATGCGCGTATTTTGCGTACGGTATTGAAGTTCATAAACTATAAAATCACTGAATATTGCTCCAACGAAAGATGTACTGGATTGAGGGACAAACTTAACTTTGCCGTGCGTAAACAATTGTCCCCATATACATGGGTCTTAGCTTGCCAACTGCAAATAAATTTTTAATCACAATTTTTTTTTTTTTGTTATGTAACTACAAACTACAGATTTTTTCCTTTACATGTGCTACATGACATTGCTTCTTGCCAAATTTCATGATTCTAGGTCAACGGGAAGTAGGTACCCTATAGGTTTTGATTTTGGATCACAAACTCCCGTGTCTTTTGATTGCGTTGATTAAGAAAATTGTTTTTTTTTTTTCACTGCTTCAAGGGATTGCAGCCCTGAGTATTTGATATTAATTTCAACTTGACAACTCCACGCGTTCTTGAGAAATAGGGTCTTGACTGATGGACAGACGGACAACGAAGTGATCTTAGGGGAAGGGTTCCGTTTTTCCTTTTGAGATACGAAACCCTAAAAACGGTCAAAAAAACGGTCAAAAAAACGGTCTTACGTTGTGTGCTGGTATTAAGGTTCGGTCCAATGCGCGTTCACCTTTAAGTAACCCCGGATTTTTTGGAAAAGGTAAAATTGCTTTGCGGAATTTACAATTAATAAGATTATTTTCATTTTTTTTTAGTTTACTCTAAACATTGATTTCAAAATTGCAAATTATTTAACTCTACATTTCATAAATAAGCAAGTATGCTTAGAGATATAAATATAAAGTTATATCATATAGGTATACGCTTTGTTTAAGGTTCTACTTGGTCATTCCCATTCCGCTTAACTGAAATCTAGTAAACTTACCCCATTACTAATAAACGTTGTATAGCGTCGGTATAGTTACACAACGCTTTGTCTTCTTCTTTCGAAAGTCAAATTACTGGAGACTGAAAGAGAGAAATCGGTGTGGAACTATTCATCTGATATAATACGTTTATTTGTACGGGGGTATTACTATTTGAAATCTTAACATAATGTAGACAATGTGATAATTTTTACAATTATCTATTTAAAAAAAACTCATTCTTGGTTTTGCCATTTTTCGATTTAATTATATAATTATTTGATTATTATTTTAAAACACATTATATAAACCTATATTAAATATGTACTAATATTTTATTACATATATTATTTCACTAGTTTATTTACAAATCACTACCATTAGTTAGTCCTCTTGCAAATGGCGATAGGAAATCTATCCGTGCAAACTGTATCGTGTATGAAAATGAATATATTTTTATTTTAACTAATTAAATGTAAATTCTTGTCACCTGTAGGCAAATGTGTAAGTTATTTACATTAAAAAAAACATGAAATTGTTGCAACTGTAATGTTTGTATTGTATACATAACTTCAGCTATAAGTCAACCGGTACAAAATCACACCATACATATTGATTATGTTGTTTGTTTACATAAAGTGAGTACAGATGGATGCATCTTGTAATAGACACTACCTACCTCTATTTTAAGGCCTAACCCTAGGCGTCATGTTCAAAATTAACAATATAAATTATAATTTTGGAAAAATATATTTGTATAACTCACTTTTGAAATAAAAATTCTGTACTCATTTTATTTAATGAAAATAAATATACAAATTCAATTGTAAAAGTTATAATATCCAGATACTAATCAATTGTTTAAATCTAAGTTCTGGTTGTAATAAGATGACCTCACAATAGACATTCTTTTACCATACATTTCGTTAATAAAGCACTCATTGTTCGAAGACGATGTTTTAATTTTTTATTTGAAACAACCAATAATCGCCCTACTTGCATTCGGATAATCACAATAACGCAAACAGTCGCCGATTTGCAGTGCTTAATTTTTTGAGCTGTTCCGAGGGATTTACTGAACTCCTATTATGGATTCGATGGAGAATGACAGTTTTTGTCGTTGTGGTTGGGTGTGTGGTGGTATAGGTGCGTAAGTGGTGAGTAGTGCGGCGAGGAGGTTCCTGCAGAGAAGCGCGGCGGGAGGCGCGGGCGGCGGGGGTGGCAAGGGAGCCGCCCCGCGCTCCAGCTCCACATCCGCGAAGGCACGGCGCCGGCGCACGCGCTCGTTCCACGCTGGATCACTTGAAAATACCCGATCATTACCTGTGCGCAAATTACAGATAGCGTTATGTTCAGCTATACGAAAGTAGTTTGGATGAGCAGTTAATAGCTAATGTTATCATAGTCTTAACTACATAAGATAACATTCGATTAACTGACGGGGGTCCTACGACCGGGCACGTTTTTTTTTTGTAGTTTTACACCTAGAGCAAGAGTAGTATTAAAAACTTGTATAGTAAGGCCACTCATATAGAGTTGTGCAGTATTTAGGATACCCAAGTTTTTCGGATGCACGTTGAAATCTTAGTTTGCAACGCCTTTTTTTGTTTGACCAATAATTATATATTTATAATACATACAGTAAAAAAAACCAATGAAAGAAGGATTAGGAGCCTTTTTTTAAAGTCAATTGTTTTTGTTTGACCAATGAACGAAGAATGTCTCCTAAAAAGGATGACCCTAAAATGAAGAAAGTCCCTTTTTGCGTTTTTTATTTTCATCGATACAAACCGCACAACTCGGCTGTTATCTACGTAGAAGTAAAAATTACTCGTTTGTTTTTTGCAGTCTTTTTTTAATTACAAAAACAAAGGGCTGACAGGAACATTCATTTTTTTTTTACAAAAATAATGATTTATGAGTGTCTCAGAAATTAGATAAGTATTTAAAAAAATGTGTCAATTTTCTAAATATTTTTATAAACTTTAATAATGCGAATCTTCTCGGGTGGTCTGGTCCACCCATGAAACTGAACAACATTTATTCGACTTGTAAAATTTTTAAAAACAAGTAGGTTCTCATACAAAATTGCCCAATGTTCATTTTGTAGATAAGTTATATTCTTTTTCATATTTCATTACAAATTTGACGCTTTCGGGATGTGCTTGGCGTCTGTACAATTATTAAAATTGAAAGTATTTTAGTTTCTGTATGAATGATGCTAAATTTGGTACAACCTGTTACTTTTATCAAGCAGCTCATAAAGATACACATTAAAACGAGTACTAGCTAGATGTCATAATGTGTGAGGATGGTTTTGGCACCCGCGGAGCTATCATTCAACAGAACGGAAAGACATGTTTACAGTCAACAGTATTGCTGTAAGGTGTAATCCGACACCCCGACAAAGAGCCGCCTCCGCCTTCTCTTGTAAAACAATCTTCACACTTTTTTAGAGCCCATAAAAATAGTTAAAAGAAATTGTAGTTTTTGTGTTAATAGACAGTGAAATGTTGCCGAGTGTTGGATGACAGCTTTTGTTCTGTAATGAAGCGGGGACATTTTCAAGCGTCGTTCAAATTTTTTATTACGACTGTGATGCTCTATTTTTGTACTTTGAAGATGTTTTGTGCAACATAGAACGACGCACATTGACGACAACGCAATTAGTCGCAAACTAAATCGTAACAAATCAGGAAAATATGGTGTTGTTTAGACACCTTAGATAACTTCAAATCATTTTGATAAGGTACCTACCTAAACCTATATCGACCTCTCAATGTGTCCTTATCCAAACTCAAAGCATTTTTTCAAATATACTAATTACAGGCACTGAATTGTCAAGGGGTCGGTCAGTTAGGAAAATGAAGCTAGTTGCCCATTCCAAAGCGTAGTAGGTACCTATGGCAAGAACCTCCATGGACACTCTTTTAAATCAAAATAAACCAGCTACTACGACTTAAACTTGTATTTAATAGGGACCTCAATCAAATCAGATGCAATACAATCTAATAAAAAAATGTATGTATGTATTTAATCGTCGCAATTAGAAGGTGTTTAGGGGAGGACCATGGCATAATATTACCGTGACCATGGTGAGGATTTTCATTGTAGACATTAAGTTAACAACTGTAGATCATTTTCTGCCTGTTTAAGATCATTTGAAGTCATCAGATGTAGGAGCCCTACATAAACTTGGAGGTTTATGTATGTCTTCGGAAAAGAACAATACTTCTAACTGCCGATAAATGAACCTCACCAAAGTATTCAATTTTAACTCGCTCCCGCTGTTCCAAAATAAATATTTATTCAGCTAATTCGCATTTAGCATTTCACGGATGAGAAAGGAAACACTCGACAGTGTCGGCTCGGTTACTACAATAACAACCAGCGGAGTGGTGCGGAGTCGGACGACACCCTGCTCGCTGTCACCGTATACATTACATTTTAAAATAACCGTTTAGATATCTACACATGCCTAACTCTACTTTGTCATGAGAAAATATAGGTAGTCAAAAAATAGGTGTAGGTACCTACCTAACCCTACTATACAACTTTGGCCATTCGTAAGGGGGGAATACCTACAGGCGTGATTTTGTTAGGTTGTCTATTACGGAAAGCCAAAAAATTATAATACATTACTGCTGTAATACTGCTTTGAATTCCACCTTCAAGGTTCGCTAGTTGCCGAAGGTATTGAAGTATTTTGGGTTCGATTCCCAGGTGAGAAAAAAATTTTGTTTTACAGGCGTAGTTACGGAGAGCAGTGGTAACAGCCCTGACTTACGACTTGTTGTAGGTCGTGGATCTGAACCCAGACCGACAGGCATGCAATTCACTTGGTGCATCTTATTTCATTACCACTGCTCTAAAAACCTACCTGTAGGTGCCAATGTCCAATGTGTATCACTGTGTGTGCCGTTTACAAAGAGTGCTTTGATTTGATTATTTAAATACTTAAACCCGAAATAATAATATTAAATCACCTTACAGATGTATTTTATTGCACGACTCATTACAAAATTTTCGATTTTTTTTTTTACCTCCTTCCTGATACTGTTTCTATTGTTTTACTCCTGCTAGTACACAGAACCTACTTAATTTATATACCATTGTATAGATAATTTAATGGAGATTAATTTTGTACTTTTCAAAAATTGATTTAATGCAGTAGAAACGAAAAAAACATGAACATATTTCTAAAAAAAATCCCGTAAATCAAATGTGAAACCTGAAAACATTGTGGCTTGCTAAAAAATCAAGTAATTGAGTAATTTTTTTTTATAAGATTCGTTTCACCCGTTGTAGGAACCCTATTGGCTCTTTTATTCAAAGTAGTTTAATTATAATTAATTAAAAATTGACTATTACAATGCATATCTATATCTATGTTTTTTATACGGTCAAATGAGCATTATGAGTCGCGTACTTTTGGATTTTCCAAATTTTTTTTACAATAGGTAGGTTGTCGTGCAAAAGGAGCACACCTCGATATCACTTCCCCTTCTTTTTTCTTTAATTGCATTTTTTAATTTTTCTAGTAGCGTAGCGTAGTATTGCCCGGTGATCAGTGCCGGATTAAGACTACTTGATGCCCTAAGCAATCCATGCCTGTGCGCCTGTAGGCCCTCCTATCCACTAGTGGCCTCGTATTTTTCCAAAACATCGACGAGCGATTTGTAAAGATTGGCGCAGATCTCTAGCTAGAGTGACTTTTGGGTCTTGTGACTTGCTAATAAACAGCCTTGCTTTCATGTGCTAGCAAATACTGTTTCGGTGCTTTTTCTGCCTTATGGTGCCCCCGAGACGTGATAATCCGGCACTGCCGGTGATATTGCCACCTTTATCTTTATAATCGATCAACAAAATCCCCTCTGATTCCCAAAAAACTGTAGCCATAATCTTTCCGGCCGATTGTGACACCTTGAACTTCTTAGGCGGTGCTGCGCCTTTTTTGTGCCACTGCATGGACTCTTGTTTTGATTCAGGTTCATAGTGATGAACCCAAGTTTCATCCCCAGTCACAATTCGGTTCATAAACTCATCCCTGGTCTTCACACACAGATCCAAAAACTCGCGAGAACAGTTGACGCGCTGCTGTTTTGTGAGAGCATTCTCGGCACCCATCTTGTACTGACCTTAGACATGTCAAAATGGTCATGGAGAATGCTCAAAACAATCGTAGACGATACTCCAGTCATCTCTGCGACTCAGCGATCTGTTTTTTCTTCAGACGAGCATCTTCGAGAACAAGTTTTTCAACTTTTTCAACAATGTCTGAAGATGTTGCCTCGGTCGGCCAACCAGAGCGCTGATCGTCTTCAATCGAGTCTCACTATGCCACTTGTATAAATCATCGATTTTCCAGGGCAAGAGTTCCCATAAACAAATGACATCTCTTCCATAATTATCTGAGGCGTTTTTCCTTGCTTAGTAAGGAACTTTATCATGCCACGAAACTCAATTTTCTCCATAGTCAGTGTTGTCTTCCCGATATAGAATAGAATACTCTTTATTGTGTTATGAGGGATGTTGTTGTTGATGATAGCGTGACGGTTGACAGGGGAGAATGGAAGAAGAAAACGTGTTGCGCCGACCCCAAGTAACATGGGATAAGGGCAGGAAGATGATGATGACTCTTCATTGTGTTACTTGTTTATCCAGTGAAATCTCAAAGGTTGAAATGAGCCGATCGGGCTGAAACCTGAAACTTAGTATTTATAGTTGTATTGAGTCACCAAGTAGTGACAGGTAAAAAAACTCCTCCCCTCCCCACTTTAACCTCTGCATTCCGCGAACTTTTTGAACCACCCTCGTACAAACTTTTTTTGCGGTCGATATAAATTATACTGTGCATGCGTAAATATTAATCTCAATGACCCGACGCGACGGGACCATTCACTGTGCGCGGTCCGACACGCAGTTAACGACACTAAACGGGACGACTACCTAAGTCGAAATGGCAACCGTGATTTCCCTGGCCAAGGTCTATAGCTAAAAGATAACTCACCATAGATGGATGGCTGCACTGGGAATGACCTGGACATCTGCATGCATCGCAAGCGGGCGCGGTAGGCGCGCTTGCGGGCTGCCAACGCCGCCGCTTCGCCATCCCGTGCGTCTGTCCCGCCTGCACCCTGCTGCCTGCGCAGTGCCACCTTTGAAAACAAAATCACGGATATAATAAAGCCTCTCTACTTCCAAAACTTAATTTTTAACAAGAATAAATATTGAATAGATGATAATGTTACTGTGTAGAGTAGAGAAGCAATGTATGTATCGAGAGCAGTGGTGCGTTGAAGGTCGTAGGTTCGAACCCAGACGGCCGCTTTACTTTGTGTAAATTATTTAACACTACTGCTCTCAAAACGTTGAAGGTAAACATCGTGAGGAAATTGGCATGTCCTAGAACCAAAAATTCGAAGACATGTGACATCTAACAACCCGCACTGGGCCCGAGTGGTGGATTACGTTACGGCCCACTCCCTCTCGGCAAGAGGAGGCCTGTGTCCCAGCAGTGGGAAAATTAGGTATAGGCTGATTATGCATACTGTATAAGTCGAATCATGACCCGGGTAGGCCTCCTCCAACAATCTCCATTTGTCTCTGTTTTCAGGTTTCTACGGGTAACTTTTTCGTATATATCATCAGTCTTAACGGTCCATTTGGGTCTACCTTTGCTCTTTTACCCTCGGGAATCGGGACGTTTCTACTTTATAACCTGCTTTGACCATCTTTCATTTCCCATGCGGGCTATATGGCCTGCCCATTTCTACTTCAAGCGCTATGCGTCATAGACTACTATTATAAACTGTGCGTGCTTTCTCGCGTCTAATACTTTACTTCCTTGTCTTGCGTCAATCGTTGATACATAAACGCAATATCTTATCTGCATCCCTAGAATGCACACGCACGCGCTTCTTCGCAGAAGGTTAGTATAGTCAATTAGTCACCCTCATTCGCAGTTATGTTAAAGACCCACGTAATAGGGGGCAAGCCAATTGCCATCAACTAGGCACAAATGGAGGCTCCAGGCTGCTTTATTTATGAGAAACGTTATATTTAAAAAACGGCCAAGTGTGTGTCGGACCACGCACAATGAAGGATTCCGTAGTTGGGCTTGGGATGAATTTATCCCAAGAATAAAATAAACTATGCAGTTGAAAAAAAAATTCCTGACTGATATATCAACGCACAGCCTGAACCGCTGGTCCTAGAGACATGAAATTTGGAGGGTGTGTTCTTTGTGAAGAGTAGGTATCCACTAAGAAAGGGTTTTTCGAAATTCCACCCCTAAGAGGGTGACTGGGGGTAGGATGAAATTTCACGCGGACGAAGTCGCGGGCGAAAGCTAGTTTTTTTATATGATAAAACTACAAATTTACGATTTTTTCCTTTACCTACTTGTGCTGTGAGACCTTGCTTCTTGCCATACGTATTTCATGATTCTAGGTCAACGGGAAGTACCTACCTATACCCTATAGGTTGTGATTAATTTGCGAGTAGATATTAGCGTTGACTTGAAGCTTTATTTTTTGAAGCTCTGAGGGACCGTAAACTGCGTATTTTATATTATTTCAACTTATCAAGTTGAAATTAATATCAAATACGCAGGTTCCTCGCCTCGAGAGGGACTGGGCCATAATCCACCACGCGGGCCTAATGTGAGTTGAGATGTCTTCGATTTTTTTAGTTCTTAGACATACCGGTTTCCTCACGATGTTTTCTTTCACCTTTTTGAGAGTGGCGGTGATAAAATAAATAAGTGCCTGCCTGGGTTCGAACCCACGACCTTAGCCACATAAGTCGGGTCTGCTACCACTGGGCCACCACTGCTATAAATATAAGTATTTTTATTTTTCGTTGCGAAAAACTTGCATAAGTAGGTAATTAAGAAAAATCGAAGCTTAAAATTAAAGTCACGAAGTAGGTACTGATCTGCTTCCATTACGCGATCTAATGAAAACAAATAAAGTTCGTACGGTACCTGTGCGGCCATGACACGTTGTCTCTCGAGCACCAGCAGACAGCCAGGGCAGCGACAGTCCCGCCAGCGACACAGTCTCTTGTGCCCCTTCAGGCAGGAGATGACTCCGTGGTTGCGGCACCGCGCGCACTTCGGAGTTCGCAGCGCCTTCCGAATGCTGCCCGTGCCTTCACTCTCACCCACACCCTCGTTTTGCATTTTGTATTCACCCCAAATAATTTATAAGCGAAACACAACATCAACCACCAACTAATTCATGTTACTCGAACCGATCCCACGGATTACTAAATTATTAATGAGGCGCGACAGCGAGTCATGTTGACGCTGAAATATCGTTTCAGAGATTGACGGCTGTAAAGTGGGCTCCAAGTTTTAAAAGTTCAGTGGCAGCCGTCGCTCCGCCCAGCGCGCCTCTCTATTGGTGGAGACTACGGTGTGGGCGGGCGGCACGACACCAAACGTTTTTGTATTTATTGTAAAACAGTTTTATTTTTCGTAGCAAAATGATACATTAATCGCTTGTTGGGTCATATTTAAGTGTTTGTAGTGCGTATTTTTAACGTTTTCAAAGACACATTATCATAACGAAAACTGTAAAAAAGCAATAACTTTGTTGTTTTCATTTATTGCTTCCCTATGAAAGCTTTCTATATTATTTTAAATAGATGTATAGAAGTAGTTAAAAGTTCTATTGACTCATTTCAATAGAACTATTGGTTCAAAGTTGGTAGGTATCTACCTGGGTTATCTAGGTACCAACTTATAACCAATAGTTAACCAACCTATCACCTTTTTAGACATGTGTCTAGAAAGGTGATATCTAATTCTTGGTTTATTTTTGAATTTGATTCAGCCTGGGTACATACCTAGACTGAATCAAATTTACGTACCTAACTACCTACTTATTAAGTTATTATCCAAATTAAGGATCTATCTTCCACAGAAATATTTAAAAAGGCATTTTATAAGATTTTATTCTGAGCAAAAGACGTTAGAATCGCTTGAACCAATACATAGGAAAATAACTGAAAGCCTTAGGTAAACAAAAGATCTGAAATACGTTAACAATTTAATCGACAATAGTAACGTGAAAATGATATTCAATCTCGAGCGGCGATTGCCAATTAGCTCTCATATTTCAATAGCCCGTGTCCACGCTTCGGTTTCGGTTACTGTGACTCTATCTTGATATTTATTGATTTTGGCTAATACGTATAACTTATTACTAGAATTAGCAATGCGATTCGACGTGGCAATGCTGCCAGTCTTCTGGGCACGTTTCCGGATGACAGCGATGCGGACGAGTAGGTACCTACTTCGACTTTCGACGCCTAAGTGTCCTTTGTTTATATTTGTATACTTAGTAAGTTCGTTAGTCATTTAATTTAGTATCTAGTGTAATTAGTTAGTTACATTTTCTCAATTAAAACATATATACTTGAATGAAAAGGACATGAGAGTAGAAACGTTTGGTGTCGTTCTGTCATTCATAATATAAAGGCCGTCATGAAAATCTACCATTTTCACAAGTATTTGACATTAAGGTACCTACTTATTAAAAAACGCTCTGTATTTTGACAGCCGTTATTGTGTGACCGATGACCGTCCACCGCTTTCTTAGGTAACCATAGCTTGCATGACAATATTCGATGTATTATGTGAGCAGTCTAATTGTAATAGTCAAAATCTACTTAGACATCATGCAGCTAAGTGTACTAATTCATTTGTAAAGCAGGTCTGCGTTTATGCCACTGATTTATAGCCCAACGGGCCCGTGACGCTTGCAAGCCTGGAGTTATTCCTCAAAAATCCTTTAAAGAGACATAGGTAGGTAGCTACAAAATTTACGTGCACTAGTCCATATCCATAGACATAGAACAAGAAGGTACCTACTACCAGCTTTAATACAGTTATGCTAACGAAGTATTAAGTTAATAATAGCTGCGCACAAAGTATCTTTGTTAGCCGTAATCGTGGGTTACTTCGGAGCATAAAGCGGTCTGTGGTGGCGGTACAAAACAAACGCGTGTCTGTGTCGCTGTACCAGCTACCGACACGCGTGCATTCGATTCATTATGCGGCCCACTGGCTTTGATTGTACAATATACAGTGCTAACAAACCAGTGCATCTTTTTATTGTAATTATAACTTTAGATGCGTTAAGGCGTGTGCAGACCCTGCCCATCATTCGATGTTTATACATAAATATTTAAACAATGTGCAGAGTGTACCATATTTATGTGATACCTAAATTATTTTATTTCTGAGTAAGTTTGTACAAACACTTTTACATGTCAACCATAGTTAAAAAACTAGATGAGGTCGGCGTTTCCTATCTGACTATTCTGAGAAGAAAGGCCGAAACAAACTCAGAGGTCATGTCTATTTTAAAGTCCAGACATAATCTTGGTCAGATCATGTGAAAACCATGTAGATTGGTGTCTGAAATGGTATTTTGAGGAAAGAATCACATAGATTGATTGGACCTGTCCAGTCAGTACACGCATTTCTCAGTAATCATGCAGCTGAACTCAGAAGTTAAGGAGGGATAAGGTACAGTCAGTTACTGCAATCAGCTGACCCACCTTTGCATAAATGATTCAGATTTTTTTGAATACGAATCGATAGAATTTTATGATTCTTTTATATTTTATTTATTTGAGCAAAGTAAATAAAATATTAAAGAATTATAAATTTCTAAAAAATCTCAACCACATAATGCAAAAGTGAGTCAGTTAATTGCAGTAACTGACTGTACAGTCACACTATTTGATTATTTAGTCAATTTAAATTGGAATTGTATTTATGTAAAGATTCTGCCTTCTTATCATAAACAGGGTTATTGGTAAAACATTAACAACCTCTTAAGAGGTCATTGTACTCATCATTATGAACAACTTTTACTATGGGACAAAACCTGAAATCGCGAAAAAAAAATCAGCTGTTCCCTACATTTATGTTCCTCTATGATGAGTACAATGACCTCTAAAGAGGTTGTTAATGTTTTACCAATAACCCTGTATATAGCACTTAGTACAGTCGCGGAACAATTCAGCTACGTAGATAGAGGAATAGGAGTGCTTATCACTTGTTGAGATACAAAAGCGATGTAGAATCGTCACCAGTATGACAAGAAGTTAAAACCATATTTTATTTTAATAAAAATATTTTTTAATTTCATAAAAAAACAACATTGTTGTCAATTTATAGTGACACCTTAGCAATAGAAGACGAAAGAAAGCATATTTTACTAAGTAGAAAAAAAACAATAGGTACGTACCTCAGTATTATAGGTATAACGTAAAATATATGATTTTCAATAATAACGCTATTTTAAACGTTTAACAATACTATAGGTAATATAAATTTTATTGCTCCTTAATTTATCTAGTATTTTATCACGTAACCGTAAGCACACTTTAGTTGGATATTTATGTTAAAATATAAAAGTAATAAGTTAGCTAAACTTTATGTATATACTTGTAACTTGTCTAGCGAAATGACTACTCTATTGAGGTTATTTCATAACAAACTTAGGTACAGACGCCAGCACATCATGCTACTATCACCTGTCAAAATTCTTTAATAGATTTTTAACTTTATCGCTAAAGCATTAGGTTCAAAGTTGATTGGGAAAGTTTGACAGTTTCGGGTAGCTTGATGTGCTGGCGTCTGTACAAGTTTATAAAGGTAGCAGATAGGTATAAAGGTGGTAGGTAGGTGTAAGGTGTATAGCTCGCGTCACATAATAAATTTTGTTTCCGGAACTAACTCCTTCTGAGAAAAGCAGGCATCTAGCCAATCTTCACTGACTATTAAAGCCTTAGTTAACTCCCGAAGATTATCAAGTTTAGTCTTTTCTGTATTCTTGGGCACTACAACGTGAGTGCAGTTAATGGCACTGTCGAGTACAGTGGCCCCGTACATGCGAGCTAGTATAGCGGCTATACTCTCCTGGTTCAGTATATGAACACAGCATGGTCGCAGGAACGAGTGTGGGTTGTTTTCGCCAAAGATTTCCTTGTCCAAGTCCAACATCTCTTGCTTCGTGAGGTAAATTGGTACCTGTTTTGGATGACACATATCTGTTATTGTATTCTAGAGGAAATCTTTTCTGGCGACGAAAGCAAAGGGACCCAGCGCCGAAGATTGCCAAGTTTAAACAACGCGATTATCTTTATCCTGACATAGTATAAAACAAAGTCGGCAAAATGTCTGTACGCGCATAACTTCCGAATGACTACACCAAATTGGATAATTCTTTTTTTGTTGTGTTCGTACGAAGCTGGGGCGGGCCGCTAGTAAACTATAATTTCGGAAGCTGATCAAGATGAGATTCACGAGCCGGTCAATTGTAGATATATCAATAAAAACACTGGACTTATTTTTTTGCAGTAACAAAGGTCCATTCCGCCGTCACGGGACGCCTGCCTGGCAGATGTGAAAAATTTTAACTATGTATTTTGTATAGAAGATATGCTATAGGTATACGAGTTCAGCGCGGTGAGAGAGACGGTGGTTCGCCGATTAGGAAGAGACTCGCACAGTTACGAGCTTAGACCCACCGCAATAGATGTTACACACCATTAATGCTAGTTGTAGTAAAAGAGAAAACACTTACATCAGCCTTCATTTTCTCGAAAAGCTTTCTCAAGGTTTCCTCATCAATGGGTTCAGTGTAGCTGTCCCCAGTGGCATCGTAGTGCCTGGCGAGCGCCAGCCGCGTGGCGGGCGCGAGGGCCAGCATGTGCAGCGGGGCCAGCGGCGCGGGCGCGGGCGCGGCCGGCAGCGCGCGCAGCCATGACGTGCTGATGACGTCAGTGCTGTTCGCTGCCAGCACTGCGCGGACGCGCGATGTGAGCTTGCCAGCTACGCTGCACCATGTGTCTGAACCTTTTTACGAGATACTTTCGTGAATACTTTATGTATTTTTTATATCCTCAGACTAGATAACGACAATCTTCGGGGGTTCGCGGATATTGAGTGGATAACGGAGGCGTGCAATAGGAGAGGCTTTTGAGGCTGGACACTACCATACTACACCACCTTACTTAAGGAAAGTGATGCGACTTTCTATATCTTTTTTTAATATCTTTCTACACATATGCACTGTCTCTGTACTGTACAAAAATTGCTTGTCCTGTCTAAATATCCTGTGGCCTACGTCTGTAACATAATTCGACATTAATAAGGCCTAGTTTCACTGTGATCTAAAGACACGAAAAGTTGACCAACCTCTTCGCTTAGAAGTAGGCAAAGCTTCCAACACATCAACTTGATGTAATTTTACCATAGTGCACATCGATTTAATCGCCTACCGAAGGACCTATTCTACTTTTTGTAACACACGACTGTGATTTAAGTATATAACTTACCAATATTAGCCACCACCTTTCCTCCGTGCGACTCGATAATCTTGCCGAGTTCCGGTCTCTTACAGTCGTCATCCTCAGAAAGTATATACAGTTTTCTTCCTAGCAGAGCTTTCGAGGTTACCTCGACGTCACCGGTTGAAGTGATCTGGAACTGTTCTGCGACCTGCGGCGCTTGGGTCTTTCGTTTCGCTCGTGGCTTCACTTCCATTATTTGATCACCATCTATTTGGTTGGTACTCAACTTCACTACTGGGCCTTTGTTCTGTTTAAAAATATAGATGCATAAAACATTTATTTAGTGCAAAAATCAAGAAGAAAACAGAGGCGCCGATTCCCTTGTTCACACTAAACTAAATTTAAGTTCAGTGCATCTTTTTCCTGTGTCCTGTCAAATTAGTCAGCGCCTGTAAATTGACGTATTTTTAGTAGCCAATTTTTTAATCTCGTATGAACTTGTCTATGGAGTATCTTAATTTGACAGGACTAAACTAATATTTATCTAAATAGAAAAAAAAAAAAAGGCACTGAACTTAAATTTAGTTTAGTTTGTGAACAAGGGAATCGGCGCCAGTGACAACTTGGTCCTTCGTTTATCGAAGACCCACCCTATGCAGGTATAAAAAGGCACTTACGGCGCAAAGTTGTTCGAACTCCTGCAGAGTCATGACGTCCTGAACGGGTTTATCGTCTCGTACTTTCGTGATGCGTGGAAACCGCAGCGTGTAGCCCGCGCCGAAGTTTGAGCTACGTATTAACTCCGACGCACGGACCTGTTTGATACAGATATGAGAACTATTAATAAACCAAGTATTCCGCGAAAGAGCAGGCAGAGGTACCTTTTATATAGTACATTCACATTTCAGTCACTTTTAAGTCCCAAGTTTTTGGGGCGATCCTATTGCCATCAATCGGGCACAAATCCAGCAACACTTTTCCTGACCCGGAAATCGAACCCAGGACCCCATGGTCATCAGTGGCGCTTGCGACCATTACTCTAACGAGGTAGTCAACTGTCGACAATGTTACAACCATTTCAACAGGATAGAAACAATGGCTAAAATTAAAAACTTTACCGTTAAAACAACGGAATGTTCAGGAGGGATCCAGAAGTCTGGTTTCTCCTTGTTGAAGCATAAGTGTGGCGGCGCAGGCGTCTGTTTGTAGGGAGTCCAGTGTCGCTCGAGGGCGGCGCACAAACTCTCACGCTCGTCGAACGTGAGGCCCGTTGACACGCGCCCTACTGACACCCAGCGCTCCGGCATTTTACCTGACACATAGACATAGGTACAACCATTGTTTGGTATTTCCAGGTAGACCTTATATTTTATAAACTGAAGACGAGGGTGTTAATTATGATTGGATATAACAAAACAATAACTCCTTAATAATTGAGCTCACTCAGATTCAGAGAACTCAGTCACATTACTAATGTTTTATTGGGAACAAGCCCTGCGCCCGATAGGATTTCCCATCGACAAAAATAACGAACTTCCATTCAAACTTTCATTCCCTATTTAACCGCGAATACTTCTTCAGTGCTCACCTTCGTTTGAAAGGAACTCGTGTGCAAAATTTCAAGTTTCTAGACCCAGCAGTTGAAGATGTGCGCTGTCTGGCAGTAAATGATTTTAAGATTTTTAACATTAACTGTACAATCTGATTTCGATTTAATTTCAATGTTTGCAACATTTTAATTAAGTCAAAGTATTTTGATGTAAGCTGGTGATATTTTTTTTGGAACTAAAACTGTTTAAATGTATATTTGCATGGTTGTTACCAAGACCTACACACCTGGAACCACGCCGTCTGCACACGCTACGAGGAAGCTCTTGGCGCGTCCTTGTCTCTTGTTCTCTGCCTCGTCAGCCCCGATGATCACCAGGTCGAGGTCGCTCATAGTACCGTCCGTGTACTACAATGACACAACATTGCTAACATCACTTGATTAGTACAACGCTACAAGATTCTTTTGGCGCGTGGCCAAAATCGGAACTTAAGCCATCCGCCATCTTGTTTTGTCAATAAAATTTCACAAACAACAGGTCAATGTCATTCAGCTGCCAAAGATCATTGTAGCATTCTACGATTGAGTCGACATTTGAGAGGTGCTACTTCAGCAACTTGATCAGACTTGAGAAATAGGCCATGGCAATTAAATTTTTATTGATTAACAAATTTTGTAAGACTAAGAGTGGAAAGCAGAAAGGGAGAACTTTGCCCTAAAGAGGGACAACACATGCTAAAAAAAGTACATACTTACGTTATAAATAATATCGATCGAACAATTACTTGGTGCTATATTACCTCAGGCTTAATTTTGTACCATCCAGCGTTGCGTCGGTTGGGAATGTAGTAGGACTCCACATCTTTGACCACTATGCCTTCGTCTTGGTCGTCGATGGCCTTATTCAAAGCTTCCAGTATTTCAGGATAAATCGACCTTTGTGAAACCGTCACAGAAATAATAATTAAAATTATTATTAAATAATAAAAAATATTTTATAGTTTTTTAGCTAGTATGAAATCTATTAATTATTTCAGTGTAAGCGAATAGCGAGCATTAATAATTCAGAGATAATTTAAAAGAAAACAAAAAACTAACGGTAGACCGACATGTCCTAGAAATGTAACAGTTATACGAGTTATAGTTGTGCGCGTCAATCATTGCAATTTGGTACCTTATTGCAATGACATAAGAGTCACATGACTTGTAAATTTCAAGGACGTATTATAGTCCTCCCACCCCCCCTGTACCGTTGCATGAACCCATAAGCACAATGTTTTGCTTGTGCTACATTGAGCACTACCGTGAACAGCGATTTATCACACCAAAAACTAAAGTCCTTTCCCATCAATTATTTGTGTGGAATGTTACTTAGTTTGATGTACAGAATGCGTAGTTGACGGCTATGCGACGGGTCTTTTTACACCCTGTATAATGTAGTTATTTACTTACCTCTGTGCCACTATCTGTCGTGCACTATGCTGTATAACTCCGGGTGTGTTCACGAATACTTTATCTAAGATACGAAGTCTTTCGCTGAGGGGCAGCCCCCCCTTCTCTGGGGGGCCTACGAGAGTTCTACCGTTGAAGTAAAGGATGTCAAAGGCACAGAAACAAGGTCGAAACTTCGAATTCTCTGTTATCTTTTTAACGTCGAATGCCATTCCTGTAATAAGACACGACTGTTAAACTATATAATCGAACTGCATGAGTATTGCCTACGAAAACTCTAAGAACGCTCCCTACATAATAAAGTTGAAATAATCAATTTACATAAACTTCACAAAATTATGCCCACACAATATTTCGTTCGATGAGGGGTCCGTGGCTAAATAATAACAGCCGCACAGGTCGATCGATCAGTTTAAGCTACGCTTGCCGCGGTTGGTCTGTGGATGGGTGACCATCTTTACATACCGAGACCCCTCCGTGTCTCGGAAAGCACGTTAAGCCGTTGGTCCCGGCTGTCATTCGTCGATAGGTATTTGACAGTCGTGACAACCAGTCTTACCAAGGGGTATCGTATTACCCAATAACTGAGTTGTGGAGGTCAGAGAGGCAGTCGCTCCATGTAAAATACTGGTATTCAGCTGCATCCCGTTAGATTGGAAGCCGACCCCAACATTGTTGGGAAAAGGCTAGGCAGATGATGATTATGAATATTTCGTTCGACGGAAATAGGAGGATTGCAGGGAAGATTGAGGTAGGCCCCATGCCTACCTCAATAAAGAAAAAACTTTGAATGAGGTTTAAATGCTTGAAAATAAAGAAGATATATTTCTAACAACGAATCTCTTTGTAAGAGTTGTCATAGTTGCCATACCGTGATGAAATCCATATCGAATCATAAATCACACAGTTGTATTTATAAATAACGAACCTTACCTTTAGACCCAAAACATTGGTATTGTTTATGCCAGCCCATCATCTCGCCGTCCAGAATGAAGCTGGTGACATCCGATGAGAAGCTATTCTTTAAGTGTGGCGTCAGCAACCCAGAATCATAAGTACTTCCATAGTTCTTAGTAAATGAAAAACCTCTTCTTGAAAAATATTCATATTTTCCATTCTCCATGTGCATCTATTTTAAGATATAGACTTTATGATAGATGATTGTTTCATCTTCACAATTTATCACTTCATATGAGGATAGCAGAAAGGATAGACAGTGGTGTTAATCCGTACTAATCCATACTAATATTATAAATGCGAAAGTGTGTCTGTCTGTCTGATGAAATTAAGTATAGAGATAGTTTGAGTCCCGGGAAAGGACATAGGATAGTTTTTAACCCGATATTCCCACGGGATCGACACTTATGAGGGTGTAACCGCGGGGCGCAGCTAGTATACAATATACCCACATTATTTATTTATTTATTAAAACTTTATGCACAAGTAAAAAACTGTACAAAGGCGAACTTAATGCCTTGGGCATAAACAATACACAGTAGGTGCATAAGCAGAAAACAAATAGAAAATATTTATAAGTCAAATATAATAATAAATACATATAATTATACACAAAAAAGATATAAAACAAACCAAAAGAAAAAGTTACAGCACATTACACACGCCGGCAGCCTATTGCCATCAACAGGGCGCAAATCCAGACTGCAGACAAATCCCGAACATTCCTTAATAGCAAACCCTCTTTGCCCGACCCAGATCGAACCTAAGTACCTAACCTTTTTTTTTTTGTTTCCGGGGTGGAAAATCGTCATGGATGTCCGCCGCCCTCGGGTGGGCGGCGGGGTCTGTCAGACTCTTACTGACTAAAAACCACCCTGGTATTCCATCTCACACCTACGCCAGAGGTCGCGGGAACGTACGTATCCTTCCGCAACAGATCTAACCTAACCCGAATACTAGTAGGCGCTACACTACAGTAACTGCAGTAAAATACAAAATCTGCATACAGTACCCTCTAGCACATGGCAGCTAATAAGAAAACAAAGAAATAAAGCGGTGCATAGCACAAGAACCGAGAAATGCTAAAAGTCCTCAACTCATCTGCCATTTTTTGTCAATAAAAATGCATAGGTACTTATTAAACCACCTAGTGTTTGAAAAGGTACTTCTATAGGTACCAGGCAATAGGTTGGTAGGTGAATGGGTGACCATCTTTATTCTTTACATACCGAGAACCCTCCGTGCCTCGGGAAGCATGTAGGCTGTTGGTCCCGACTGTCATCAGTGGATATTTGACAGTGGTTATGGATCGTCAGAAGCCCCAAAGTCTGACAACCAGTTTTACCAAGGGGTGTCGTGTGTCGTATTACCTAGTAACTGGGTTATGGAGGTCAGATAAGCAGTCGCTCCACGTAAAATACTGGTATTCAGCTGCATCCGGTTAGACAGGAAGCTGACTAAATAGATGGGGAAAAGGCTACGCAGCTGATGATGATCATTTGCAATAGAAATAGTCATTGTGCCAAAATCGACTAACCTGGAACCTTTCACCATCAAACTTGTTCTCTATCTGATACGTCTTGTCGATGGATAGTTGTCGGACTATATGTTTGACGTCGAGTCGTTCAGAAAGCATCGGGCTTATAGCAAGGAACATCTGTATTCCCAACTCCAAGGGTCGAGCGTCACCATCGCCCAACTCTTCACACACCTGAGTAAAAGAAGTTGCTTTGTTACTCTTTGACACTGCAAATTGTGTGGAAAACTGGAAAGTTATTGTCTTCCTCAGATGTGGTCAAAAGGGCTCTGCGCAGACCGAGAGCAGCGGAAATCAGGAAATTTTCTGATGACAATGAATAATAAACTTTGTTGTTAGAGACATACTGTTCAAAGTTGTATGAAAATCAACGCAGATATCAAACTCTCTTCTTACTTCTCGGGTGTCCGTTTCGTCTATGATTTGCACCTTATGTCACTTATAATAAAGTCTGTTATTCAATGCCATCAGAAAATCCTGTGATTATGCTACTCTCGGTCAAAGACTACCTTGCCCATTGCGTTTTTAGAAAATAAAGGTACAAGGTCACACGTTCCGTCCAAAAACGCAAAGGGCAGGGTAGTTACCTTGTGCTGTGCTTACCTTGGATAATAGACCACATGTTTCAAAATACTCGGGAGCATCAGGATGAAACAGCCCCAATATGCGGGTGCTTCCCATTTCCAGTTTGAGATCTTTCAGGATCAATCTGAGAAACCACTTCAGTTGCTCTGCGGTCACTTTGTTTATAACGTGACTAAACATGTCATCGAGTACCGCTGAAAATACGAGTAGTAGATTATTACATATTTTAAATTAATGTCCTTCGCGCGTAATCCTTGAAGGACTGGGTAGATACATAGACAGCTATACAAGGTGAAATTGAAATAACTGAAAACCCCTTATGGGTCATTTTACTCATCATTATGAACAATTTTACCTATGGGGCAAAATAAAAAATCCTGAAAACAAAAACTGCATGATCACTGCTCAATACATTATGTTCACATATTTCAACAAAATTTAGGGAACACTGATTATTTTTCGCTATTTCAGGGCTCAGGGTTTGGTCCCTTAATAATAGTTGTTCATAATGATGGTAACCTAAACCTCTTAAAGGGTCATTGTACACACGACGACAACGCTGACTTCGCATTGTACGAAAAACTACATAATGCGAAGTCAGCTAAAACTGGAAATGTATAGCTTGATATGTCTTCATGTGTACGTGTACAATGACCCTTTGAGAGATTTTCAGTTATTTCAATTACACCTTGTACATTAAATACACTCATATAAATCCTATCGCAGTCCACGGCTGGACATTATAGGCTTTCCCAAGCTGCCACAACACCCGGTCCTCCGCCCTCCGTTGTTTAGTGTCTAGTTTAAAACTGCCCGCCCTTTTGGGATTTCTCATGCAAAGCATAGTATACGTCAGTCATGACCAGGGCTTGTAATATCGGTATTTTTGGGAACCGGTAAAATTGGCATTGGGGTGGTACCAGTTCCAAGCCCATGTCATGAGTCATGACTAGTTTATAAGTGTTGATTATGTATCGTCTTTACAAATCACGAGCACAGGTAATTTGACTTTTATAAACATTGACATAAGGTTTAAATATAGTCGATGTTATAATGGTAGTCGCTTTCCCGTGAAAAGCAACAACTTTACTGGTCAATTAAGGGCGAAATAATTTTACTCCATCTCTATGCCTTTCTGTCACTCAATTGGCTCATAAAAGGGCTTTCCATACCAATGAGTGCAGAATACGGATGCTCGAGTGGACTTCTTACTCTAGCGAATGAAGCTTTTAAGTGGTATCTAGAAGGAGATAGAGATACAGAAAAATACTGATCCATGAGTTAGTAAGAAACACGATTACTTACATGCCTTCTTTCCAACTTCAGCAGAAGAGATTTTATCAAGGATGTCATTAATATCACCAACAGTGAATTCATCAGATTTTGGGCTAAGTCGACTTTTAAAGACAAAATATGCTACACCAGCAAAATCACTGTCCTGTGAGTTACTGACTGACCTATAGTTCAGCAACTTCTTCGCATCACGTGACTCTTTGCAAAGCGATAGAACTTTTACCAGCAAAAAGCCCAATTTGCTTTCTTTTAAGTTGTACGCATTTCTTTCTCTATCTAGTTTAGGCAACAGCAGCCTCAGGATAGGAAAAATACTGGGATTCTGGAAATGTAGAACATAATATAATAACATCACGCCTGTATTTTAAAATCCATTTTGCACAGTTATATTGATTAAGTTCAATGATCTGGGGCATGCCCCCACAGCGAGCCTATTTCTATCATAACCATCCAAACAAGTCCAAACTCCATGTTTTCATTAAGACTCTCATAATAGAAAAACAAAAAAAAACTGACTCGGGAATTGAACCCAGGACCTCCCCTGTTGACCAAACGCAAACGACCATTAGACGACAGAAGTAGGTAGACTGTCGAAACCTCAACTTATTCGCAATCACGTAGCTGCGTAGGTACCACAGTCCAATAACAACATGGTCTGGAGCCAGTACATTCTATCTATTGTTAAGAGGTGTACATGTATAAATTCGCGACTATTTCCCATAGGTGTAGGTAAAGGTAAAAATGTAGTCCTAAATAAAATAATCATTACCTTTTGGCCTACTACTTGCGATGCATCCAGTTTAAAATCATTTATAAAAGTTCCCAATATTTTATCTTGTTCTTGCTTTTGCTTTTTCTTCCTGTGCAATTGTTCTAAGAGATTACACAATTTTTCAAACTTAATTTCATTTGCTGGCGTTATTTCATTAGCCATGATAATAATTTAAAGAACTTTTTGGGCTCCTAAAACAAACAAAAAGAATATAGACCTTGAATTTTTTTACAATTACAGATTGTGAGGTGTTTATTCAATCTCATAAATGCTGTACCAACTTTGACACTTCCTAGTAATCGGAAATGTATAGCGTCTTGTAACTAAAATAGAACTTTTCGTTTTTCGTTTGGACATGGCAAGTGACATTCAAACTTAGGGTGGTAAACCAATTACGAAACCGACTATACATCAATGTCACTAAAGGAAAGCCTAAGGCTAGTCACATTTACTACAACAGGTAGTTCCTATTATTCTTTTTCATGATGTTCACAGTTTCTTCTTAGGGGGTAAACCTTAATTTAACAAAAAGAGAAGTTAAAAAAGAATTTTAAACTTAATAGGTACCTCCTTTCTGTCTCAAACTATGGTATGAAATTGAAACTTTTGGAATATTTTAATCACATTTATTTATTATATAACAAGGTAGTTTAACAAATATTTCCTGGCCATCACTGGTGAATGGTCTTTATAAAGCAAATATAAATTGTAAGCAGTTTCCTTTGTTAGATCAATGACGCCATGCTGATCACATTTCGTAATGTACTCACAAGCAAGTGCTCTTTCATAGTATTCAATGGCAAGATTATTAATATTTAACATTTGATAAACCCTTCCCATATTATAGTTAGCTTCTTGATCACATTTTCTTAAATTCCGATATGTTTGCATGTAAGCCATTCCTTGCAGAATCAGATTGTGATGTTTGTCCACAGTTCTTTGTGCTGCCATTACCAAAATAGTTACAGCAATTAAAAATGCAGACAAAGGATCCCTACATTTTTCATGATATTCTAAATAGTATTTCAGTGCTACCAAGTATCTCCCTGATATTAGAAAGTTGTTTCCCAGAAATAGGTTCTTCACAACATTACCACTATCTCTCTGGAACAATCTTAACAAGAATTTTGAATGTGTATTTCTATCAATGTAGTTAATTACAAGATTTAACAAGTTCCAAGAGCGAACACTAGGGTGTTTCTGAGCAAACTCTCTTATGAAACGAAATGCATTATGGTTATCATTATTTAGAAGGCAGGCTTGTAAACAATAAAATTCAATGTCCATTCGATGTGGAGATAAGCTCTTAGACATCATTGCACCAAAGGTCAATCTTTGCATTGCAAAATAATTTTTTAATTTACGTCCCATGTCTAGCATTTCAAGAAAAAAATCCCATTCTTCCTGTGGAGTGAATTTAAATGTTTCATCCTCATCAAAGTGAATGTCATTTTCATGGTATTGGCTCTCACCCCGCATAGTGCGGAAATTGTGGATAAGATCAATTCCACACCTTGCTTTACATGCCATATTTAATTCTTCTTGGTGTCTAAACCTAACAAATGATTTAGAGAGTAGGGCTTCACCTACCTCTAAATATTTAATCCATTTATTGTACTTCTTCAAAGCTAAACATTGTTCATAAAGCAGATTAGCATTGACTACATATTTAAAATCTTGTTCTAACATCTGCAAGGCTTCATCAATACGGCCTTTTTTCTCAAGTATGGAGTACAATTTCTTCCTAGCATCAGGATGCTGTGGTGCATGTTTCAATACTTTATAAAAGGAGTTAATGGCATCACTTTCTCTGCCTAACTTATACAAACATTCTGCATGTTTGAGCCATACTGCTCCAAGGTCAAAGCTATTATTTCTCACTAATGGTTCTAAAAGTTGTATTGCCAACTCATGATGTCCGGTTGAAGAAAGTGCTTCTTCTATATCCATATATAAGTCTCCAGCCTTTTCCACATCATTACTCAAAAAATCATTCAACAATGTTTGAACTAAGTTAGTAGCCCCAAGATGTATGAAACATACTAACAATTTGCTCTTTAAATCTATAGGCAAGGAATTAGGAAGAGAGCAATTCAAGTAATTAGTTTGCTCCTCTATACTGCCTTCAGCATTTTTTACAGTTTGTATTTCAGCTTCAATTTCAACTCCGGCATTAACAACAAATATTTCAATACATGCCTGAAATTGTTTTTGACCAATCAGCAACTCCAAAAATATATTGAGGTCTTCCAAATTGAACAGTGATGGACATTTTTTGTAAGCTGAATTCATCACTGCAAGTGCACGCTCCATTTCATTATTATTATGATATTGCGTTACAGCCAATTTAGCATATTTCATAATGGTTTCTCCTTCCGATGGAGGTAAGGAGGTTACTATTTTGTGATAACACTTAAGTTTGGTGATATGTAAAGTATTAATTGGATATTTCATTTTTTCTAATTTATCAAGAAGCTCCATTCTTTTTAAGTGACTGTCTAAATTGTATGGATCATCTGCTATGGCTTGTGTGTAACAAATCATCTCTTGTCTATAATCCTCTCTTTGTTTAGATATAGCAGCAAGTCTCAGCCATTCTTCCGCATCTGGAGGGCTCAGATGGGCCCCTAACAAGGAGAACTGTAGTGACTTCTCAGTATCGTGTTCATATAATTGAGCCAGAGTTTGATATGGTTCTGGAGCAGTTGGGAATTGCTTAATAATTTCATGGCACATCTTTTCAGCTGTGTCTTTATCTCCTCGGACAAAGCGCAAATTTGCTTCACCCATCAAGCCCAGGAGGCCTGGTGGCAGCCGTGCATACTTACGGCGTCTGTGCAATCCTTTTTCAGTTAACATAAATGGCTCATCCTCATTTCTTTTGCTTGCCTCATCTATATCCTCTTCATCTTCGATATTATACCATTCATTGGAATATTCAGCAAATGACATTTCACCGCTTAAAAACTTACTGGTCAAATCTTTTTCTAAATCCATGTCGAAGTTTATTTTCCTTTCTCAGTCGGCTGAATTCTCAGTACAACAAATAATTTAATGGGTGGTTAGGAATGTGACAATTAAGCGTCTTGAATATTTACTTACTTGCTTATAATTGTGTAAATATTTACGTTACAGTTGGTGAAATTCCTATAAAGTTTCCTTAATTTGTTCTTGATTATTATTGAGACAATGCTCCACACCCCTGACTTTTTGATCAAACCTTGCCACTTACAGTACAAGTGCTATTATTTAGAGTTAGGTATAGGTTGTGATTATGTCTCAACTCTCAAATCACATTGCACCATAGAGTAAAGTACATTGCACACTCGAGAAGTCGAGACGAGAGAAGGAAAAGATGAAAGAAATTGACATACAGCATCATATTGTAGTCTTTGGACTACAATATGATATATATGATGGTCGGTAAAAAGTACTCTGTTCCACTCTGTTCTGTGAAATTGACAAACAGAACACCAAACCACAGAACACTATTACTAATAGACCAAACCACAGCCACATACAGAAACTTACTACTTGTCAGTTGTCACTTGTCAGTTTGTCACTTGCACAGAGTACCTGGGGGCCTAAAGGCCACTTCTCCGCTAGGAGTATATGTGTTCTGTGGGCCACTTTGGCAGAATCATAAAAGGATAACATGATGGACAGTTAACTGGCTAATAGAACGCGAATACGTGAGGATTGAGGATCGCGCGATTTTACGACGCGAGCGACCGTGGAGTACCTGGTTTGGCACTGGTACGGTCGGTACCAACAACCATAGAAGTCAGAACATCTGTGAGTCAGAATCAGAAGCATTTGAGGCGCGCGACCGTGTCGTGCGTTTATCAGTTACGAGACCTATTCGAGTTCAATATGTTTGATCGATTCGTACGAGTAAAATTCGCGCGAACCTAGGTATGTACAGACGCCAGCACATCAAGTTACTACAATCTGTCAGATTTCTTTAATGCTGGCGTCTGTATGCGATGACGGCGCATTCGCGTTTTATTAGGACGATGCCTTACACGTTAAAATTGTCATTGTAATGTATTGTATTGTATTCCCTTAGTTGTAACGCTGCATAGTGTTTTAGATAAGTGTTTTTGTACATACAATTGAAGTGAATAAAGAAACTTTTATTATTATTATTGTAACAATGGACGGATTGTGTGAAAGATGTTATGGATAGAAAAGGTCTGACCTGACTTCAGAGTTTATGGCTAACAGAGATGTATGAAAGAAGAAACATGCCTAATAATAAATTGGGATAAGGGTAGGAGGCTGATGATTGTCATGGTTTGGCAAGTGTGTGGACTAGCATTACAACCAGCAACATGTAGTCAACCGAACGTTCGTGGTTCGGCTAGTTCGGCACTGACATAAAGTCATAGCTCATCACACTGAGTTGTCCACAGGAGCTAGTTTGCATTATTATTAGGGATGCCCGGAGCTTTCTAATCTGTTTGCTAAATCCTATTTAATTTTATTGGTGAAGTCGGGTGGAATTTTACAAACTTTTGATAAACAGCGAAAAACGTAGATAAAAAACCTCATACCCACACACCAAAATATTGGTTTGTCAATGATAGATCCAAAAAAAAAATGTCAGTTCTGTTTGTGTGACTTGTATTTTTCTGTTTTGTTTTAAATTTTACCAAAATAGTACACAGTGGCCCCTAAGATAAAGTTAAAATTTAAAGCTTCCTAGCAATCTGTATTTGAGTACAAAACGGTAATATTTTACTTTATTAAAAAGTTTTTAGTTTATTCGATTCTAAACCTTTGTTATGATTTAATATATTCACGATAAACGGTAAACAAAGGTTTTTGGTTGTTACGCATTATGTCTATAAATAATATCCAAATACCCTTGGGAGTTCTTATATGTGAATCATACATGATGCCAAATATAGGCAAAGCTACCAACGTTTTACATAAATGAAAGGTCTTTGCCTTTTTTTTAAACTATCATGCGTTTTCTATCGCTGACCCTGTGGCCTATAATAATCCTACTAATAATAATAAAGGCTCTATAATAGGTAGTACAAGCTATCTTACTAGATATGCAGAAGTAAACACATAAATAAGTAGCTTCACCAAGTCATCTTTTATCAGATTGCAGCATCCACTTATATATTTATTATGAAAATCGTGCAGTCCAGAGAAAAAGCAAAATACAACAACTTGTATTTTGCCTTTTCTCAACTGTCACTCCTTTCTTTAATTTTGTCTAAACTGCCGTACGTTACTTAAAACACGGTTAAGCCTCAAACTGCCATTTTTTAGTTTTGAATCACACATTACGTTTTGAAAAATTCTCTATCTTTTGTGCTGGGTCCCATTACTGTACGACTTTTACTTTCCGAGTTAGAAAGATTTTTATATCTTTATTCGTTTGGAAGAGACATCATTTCGCAGGTTTTTGTCCGATATCTCTGAAACTACTTTATGGGTTTAACCGTATTTTAAACAATGTACGGCAGTAAAACTGTCCTGTTGATGACAATATTTTTTTTTGACAGGCTACCTGTTACCCTTTCTGCACATTATACAGAACACAGGGTTATTTGAACACAATAGGCATACTCAATTTAGGTTTAGTCTATGAGCTGTGTTACAATTTTGGTGTACAATAAACTAAATTCTATTATTCTATCTTTTACGTCTAAAAATTGCATTCCATTGGCATTTTAATAAAAATAGTGAAAGTTCAAATTCAAATTCAAATTCAAATTTATTTATTTGTACACATAGGTGAAATGTAGTTACATGATGGATAAAATAATATGTTGTGTCACTATGTGCTGCCTTGCAAGGCGTACAAATATTGCTTACACAGTAGGTAATGGATGTACAGGTAGGCCTATAATATATAATTATAGATTACTGCTGAGTAACAATCTTCGTAACAAGTCTTATAAAATTATAGATTACTGCTAAATAACAGTATTAAATCTCTAGCAATAACATAAACAAAGAAAATAGTACAAATTAAGGTAACTAAGTAATGAACTAAACTTATTAACTAAAGTAAGAAAGTAGGTAATTAATAAATATGAGAAAATGGTATCACGGATTTTATATTTCTTCTAAATATTCATTTATGGTGTAATATGCTTTTTGTATCAGGAACGTATGGAGTGTTTTTTTGAAAGTATTTAAGTCTTTTGAAGCTTAAGATTTTGTGTTGATTTTTTTTTTCCATTTAATTTCTTAGGTGTCTTCTCTTCGTCAGGCGTGCAGGCATAGCTGACATGTGTGAAATACTTCAATCAGTCAAAGACGAGTTGACAGAAATTGAAAATGAACTTGAAACAGATACAGAGACTTGTAATATGTATGACAACAGTAAACCCTCGTTATTGGATATGCCTGTTGAGGTAAGTTAATTTTTGCATACAAGTTCACTACATAGAGCCTCAGCCCTTCAGGTAACAATCAGTTGTGCAAATATTTGTGATTTCTTTTAGATGTATGATAGATAATTAATATACCCAAATCACTTTAGCATGGCAATACCGGTCATTGTCCTAACCACATTTTCTAGCATTCTCTTTTTCAAAAATTGAAATAGAGTCCATTAAAGTCCTGCATCATTATCTATCATGATCTTCAGCATGATCTAATAACGAAAACCATACATAGTTGTTTGTGTTCCTACGAAGAGTAATAAGGGAAAGGGCAATGACCGCTATTGCCATATTAAAGCAATTTGGGTAAAGATATGCTCATGTGCCTCGGAAAGCATGTTAAGCCGTTGGTCCCGGCTGTCATTCGTGGATCTTTGACAGTCGTTACGGGTAGTCAGAAGCCCGAAAGTCTGACAACCAGTCTTACGAAGGGGTATCGTATTACCCAGTAACTGGATTGTGGAGGTCAGATAGGCAGTCGCTCCATGTAAAATACTGGTATTCAGTTGCATCCGTTTAGACTGGAAGCTGACCCCAACATAGTTGTGAAAAGGCTAGGCAGATGATGATGATGATGTGCTCATTTGCAAGTCCCTATGTCTGACCCTCCAGATTATAAGCTTTAATTTTAGAAGAGTAAGTATTAAATTGATTGTTAATGGAAATGAATAGCCAGACTATTAATGCCCAATGCATTATTAGTCCAAAATCTATGGCATGCGAAAATCCACTTTGTATAATAACAGTAAGTATGATAATTGTTAAGTCAACATTTGTTAAAATAGGGTGAAGTTTTAATGTAGTAATAATTGCCAAGAATATAAATATACCAATTTAAACTTTTTTAATTAAACCGGTCGAAATGGCGGTGCTTGCGGGAAGCCTATGTCCAGCAGTGGACGTCCTTGGGCTGAAATTAATGAAAAACTTTTTTAATTATTTTCAGATACTTTTAAAAATATGCTCATTTTTGGATGCACATTTTTTAAAATATACATTGAGTAAAGTATGTCAGCGATTCGACGACATATTAGCAGATGATCACCTATGGAAGTATTGGGTACATAGTAAAATTAACGGCAATTTCCCTACATTGCCTCGCCTGAAAATATGGGAAGAAACACAAATGGACTGGGAAGCAGTTTGTGTAGAAATGAACGTAGAGATGAAGAAATGGACCAATGTTAAGGACACAACAAGACATATTGTTGTTAAAGATGTACATTTTGCATCTGTGGATACTGTTCTATTAGTTAATGTAAGTAATTATTCTGCCGTCCTTTAACTAAAAAGCCGTTAACCCTCAAATGGTCAATTTTCACTTTTTAATAGAATGTGACAGAGTTCAAAATTCTCTATCTTTCTGTCTAAGAAACATTTTTAGAATATAAATAGTTCCAAAGATATGAAAATCTTTTAGGCCGTTAAGTAACATAATTTTTGATGATTCCATTACTTGAAAGCGTCTAACCCACACTTCTTCGCTTAATGTACTTTAAAATACCTTAACTGCCCGATGTGATGATTATTTTCTAGCCTTCTACTTAACTAGAAGTACGTTATCTGATTTTTCTTGACTATAAAGACGCTAAAGAACTATAACTAATTTATAGTTAAGCATTTAAAGAACAGTTTAAGTGAAAAACTTAACTTATTTGAAGTTACCCGCCCTTAACGCTATTTTAGTTAAGCACAATACTTTTTTTTGAAAATGATGCTTGCCTGTTTGATGAAAACGGTAAAAAAAATAAAAATTTTGCTTAGCTACAAAGCACCTAAGCCTCATTATTTAGCTAAAAGGCAGTTATCCGACTCTCGCTCTACGTTCACTCCGGGGGTGAGCGAGGTGCGGGTGGCCCGCTGAAGCCATCCGCCGTCCCGTCGGACTTAAGCTTTCCTCCCGGATGGCCGTCTTACCACTGAAACTGACTCTGTCAAAGATAAGAACTACGAGATCTAACTAAGATCGAAGAAGTGACGATACAGATGACGATATTGAAACAGAAAAACCCAAAACTACAAGAAAACGATCCAAAAAAATAAATACAATAAAATCAAAGGTCTAGCGAGTCTCTTTACTTCCGTCATCTAAAAGGTGACAAATCCTCGCTGAAGAACTATACACCCATCTCACTTCTGAACCACGAATACAAGCTGCTCTCGAGGGTTGTCACGAACCGTCTCGCCAAGAGACTTGTCGAGTTCCAGTCGCCAGATCGAGGAGGTTTTCGAAAAGGCTTTAGTACCATATGATAGACCACATCTATGTTCAAAAAACTGTACAGAATACCGCGGAGTACAACCAGTCACTGTGCCTTTGCGGACTACGAGAAAGCCTTAAACTCCATCAAAATATGGGCAGTTCTAGGCTTACTGTAACGATGTCGAATTAACTGGCGCTATATCGAAGAGAGACGAGAGAGAGAGAGAGATAGAGAACCCGCGCGCGTGTGCGTGCATTGAGACGTTTGTATGACGCTGCCACGATGACTGTTCAGATCCAGGATCAGAAAACCACCCCATCCAACTGCTCAGAGGGATGAGACAGGGAGATGTAATATCCACAAAATTGTTCACCCATGCGTTAGAGGACGTCTTTAAGATGCTGTCGCGCTGGACTGAACTTGACAGGGTATCAACGTGTACATTTCACATCTTCGATTTGCCGATGACATCGTCATAGTGGCAGAGACGCTGGAACAGTTAGACCAGATGCTGCACAGCCTAAATGGAACCTCCATTTAGGCTGTGCAACATCTGGTATAACTGTTCGTCTTGTTTGATTTGCCGATGACATCGTCATATTGGCTGAGTCTCTTCAGCCGAAATGGAACCTCTCGGCGGGTTGGCTTCAGCATAGAGAAGCCAAAATTCATATACAATTCGCACATCTTAACGAATCCAAGTTCTGAAAGGATTATGTCTATAACAAGTCATCCAGCTCAGTAGACACAACTTTGAGAAAGAAACCGACAGAAGGTTCCAGTTGGGTTGGGCAGCATTTGGAAAAGTCTTCTCGTCGCCTATCCCGCAGTATTTGAAGACTAAGGTCTTCAACCAGTGCGTACTGCCCGTCATGACATACGGTGCTGAAACGAGGACACTGACGGTCGGGCTGGTCCACAAATTCAAGGCCGCTCAGCGCGCTATGGAGCTAGCTATGTTCAGAGTCTCTTTGAAAGAAAAATAAAATCAGGAATGTAAGTATCTGGAAAAGAACCGGAGTCACAGATATAGCTTGCAAAGAAAGCAAACTGAAGTGGTAGTGGGCTGGCCATGTTTGTCGAAGCCAATGGTCGGTGGAGCAGACGAGTGCTGGAGTGGAGACCGCGTATCGGCAAATGTCGTGTGGGCCGCCACCCAGCTAGATGGACTGACGGCGGCCTAAAGAAGGTGTCTGGGACAGACTGGTTGCGGAAGGTGAAGGACAGGGTGTTGTAGCGTAGCCGGGGGAGGTCTTTGGTCCAGCAGTGGACTGCGATAGGCTGAGTTGATTGATGACTGTGTTTAATTTACTCGTTGATAATGTTATGTTCCTAAATACTTAAAACTACAAGCTTTTGAAGCGTTTCGAATAATTAATCCACGTGAATGAACTACCGGGATAAAAAGTATTCTATGTCTTATTCCAGGTCATGGTCTACCAGTGTGCCTAATTTCAATCAAATCCGATCAGCCGTTGAGGCGAACAAACATCAAAGTCTAGCGCGGGACGAGCTGTACAGATTTAGATGAAATTTGGCACACATGTAGATCATAATCAGGGTTAGGATGTATGATGCTTTTGACCCCGGTAGTACTTTCCCTTAAGATAATTTCCAACCTCAATGCGGGCGAAGCTAAGCAAAAGCTAGTTTCTATTATTAGTAGAATTAAGATTTGATACATTTAATTTGTACACTTGAAAGTGCTGTTGTGCACTTGGAAGTGTTTTATTAAATTATTTATTCAGTGTGCAATTTTACTAAATATTTTATTACTTTTATTTGTAAAAAAATTAAGACTGAAAAATGAAGCCTCATGGCTGATATAGGTAATGTCATAATATATGTATATGCCTTAGTTTATTAAAATAATTGGGTTAGAAGTTTTCTATTAATTCAATAGATGGATTAAGTATATTGTCCATGCCAAATAATGAACTCATGATCTGTTAGATCATAATTAGTTATTAGTTGATTATTGCTTATCTTGTAAGTACTTATTTTACCTTATAAACGTTGAATTATTATACTTTTGATTTTTAAAAGAACAATTATTTGATTAATTACTCACATATTTCCATATGAATGCTAAACTATAAAGAAGTTAACCACAAGCGAAATATTTTTAGCCACCTTTTAGTTAAGTAAAGTAGTTAAGAGTTTACAAAAGTTCCCTAAAACATTGGCAACAATTAGCTAAAAAGCATCTAAAGCCCCGTAACCGCTCATTAGGAAAGTTATTGAAATTGAAATCGAAGCGAATGTCATGACTATAAAGCAGTTATGTCACTTAACAACTTTTTAGTTAAGTATTTATAAACAAAATATAACAAACATTATGAAGCTTAACTTTTTAAATAAATTACTTCACTAAAAAGCCGCTAAGGTATGGTTAACGGCCTTTTAGTACAGTAATAAGATGCGATAACTAGGTTACATGCTTAACAAAATAAGAAAAATGAATTTTAAAAGTAACTACTAATAGTTATTGGACAGAAAGTGTTATTTAGTATAAACAGAAAGAAATATCTATTGATGTGTCCAACAATCATTAACCTAAGTATCATAGTTTTTAAGAAATAACGATTCCCGCGTTTTTTGCCATTTTCTCCGAAACAACTTTTTGGGCTTAACGGCCTTCTAGTTAAAGGACGGCAGTATTATGAAACTATCATGCTATGCACTTTCTGATGAATATTTAAAAAAATACTTCATGTTATTTGTCTAGGTAGCAGTGGCGTAGCTATCGGAGGGCTAGGCGGTGCCGTGCACCGGGGCCCCCAAGCTCATGGGGCCCCTCGGCCACTGACCAGCAAACCTCGAACTGACCTAGCAAAAAATTTATTCCACCTTCAGAACATTATTTCTGTTGTGTTGTGTAAGTTCTTGTGTTTAGCGACTTCAACCAATCAGCTGTTATGTGACTGATTTATGAATACTAGCTTAGTCTACCGAAATAGCATTGAACTGGACTCCTTTTTTGGACAAAATTCCATATCCTTGGAGTGCTAGAATGGGACCTTACGGAAGTATATACAGCAACGTTGTTATTTTATACAATTCCCATCACTTCTGCAACAGCTGAAAGACCTTTTAGCAAATTAAAAATAATAAAAACATATTTAAGAATTGGTAACTATTGGTCCAGCTCGACTCCGACATATTTTATCGCTAATAGCAATTGAAAACAACACCGCATCAAGCCCGGCCTTAACTGAAATCATTGATTTTGCGAAAACTAAAGCTAGGAAAAGATTATAAACTAAATTGTTATTTTCAGTAGTCAGTTAGTACGTACGTCCGAACTTCTACCTCAATTTATGGGGAACAGTATACGTTTTTACAACAAAGTGCCAGAGGATATCCTGAATTTGACATGACAGGGACTAAATTTAAATCGAATTTAAAAAGGATATTTAATAATAAAAATGCCCGATGTGATAAAAATCTTAAAATTAATTAATTACCTAATGTAATATATTACATAATACTTACAACTAAGTTGTGATTATGATCTGTGGTTTTCTTGCCGCTTCTTTTTCTCACAGATAGGTTCCTTTTGCTTACGAAGCTGTGTAGTTTTAGTTTAACATATCAAAATGACAGACTGACCGACTGACCATCTTCGATAATGGGATCATCTGGGATCTTGAATAATATTTCTGTAAACTCTTGCCTAAAATATAAAGCCAGGTGCTCCAGCTTGAAAGAAAATGTCACTTTTGGCCCAAACAAATATTCAAAATTAATACTTCACCCAACTTTGACTGACTGTACTGAAAAAAAAATGTACTATGCGAGTTTGGCAAGTAACATTAAAAGTTGGCCCATTGATTATGGATTCGAAAAAAAATGATTCATTTTTTTATTTAATGTTTTTTTTTTATTCCAAATATTGTTTTTAAGTATATGTTTCTGATAACTATTATGACTTGGCCTATTACCCGATTTGGGCTTGACGTCGACTTCTGGGACACCCTGTCTAAATGTATTTATGTATTTTACCTACTTGATAAAATAAAACCTAACCAGTTTAGATAGAGCATAGAGCCCAACTTTTTTTTCGCACCGAGGCTCCTGATCACGTAGCTACGCCACTGCAGTAGGTAATCAAATTATTCTCTCATGCTCTAAATATTTTCCAGAATGGCGAATTATGTATATCGGGTGGTAGGGACCGCGGGTTGGCTTTGTGGAATGTACTGGATATTAGTCCTCACGACGAAAGTGACAATATCACCACATTTACTGACGCCAAGCCAAAGCAAATCAGGCACGACGCCCACGCTGGCTGGGTATGGGACCTGGCTGCAGACAGCATAGATTCCGCTACTACTATATACTCCGCCTCATGGGATAACACTGTGAAAGCGTGGGATCTTGAGGCTGGATTTGAATGTAAACAAACATTTCGGTTAGTTTTAATCTTGATAAAACAAAAAAACTACTATTGTGCCCTTTCGACTTTTATAAGTAGGTATATTGAAATAAACTTATAAAAAACATCCTTTTTCAGATGTGGCATGTCAGCATTGTCTGTTGTTACTATTGGTAATGAAGTTATTACTGGATTATACTCAAAAAAGATTCTTTCGTTTGACTTGCGCTCTGGACCTAGCCCAACTTACACCTACAAACCACACAAAGGACCTGTCCTAGCACTTCAAACATATAATAATATGGTTGCATCTCTAAGTGAGGATAAAACTATGGCTGTGTGGGACAGAGTAGCTGGAAAACTCTTGTTGAGTGATGTGAAGATACCAACTGATAAAGCTTACCCAGTATGCATTAGTTGGAGTCAATCTGCCTTGTATATTGGAGATTCTAAAGGTTGTCTGCACCTCTTTAATCCTGAAGACCACACATACGTGAGAACACATGAAATATGGCCTGAGCCACCTATAATAAAACCATCCAGTAAGATAACAGGCTGTCATCAAAGTCCAGGCAACATGATTGTCTGTTCAGACAGGGGAGAAATCAAATTCATGTACAATTGCCATCCTCCACAAGAATATACAAATGTGAAGAGTAGTACATTTGATGTAACACAGGTAAATAGCGCCTTACCAACTTATCTATGCAATTATGGATGATTTCAGCAGTCTTAATTTATTCTTTCTTTTATTTCCAGCTACGATACTTGAACGGCGTTTTAGTGGTTGGCACATGTGATTCAGCCCTGGAATTCTGGGTACCAAAAGACAGGTACCAAAATTGATCTTGAAATAATTCTATTGGAAGGTAGTTTACAATGTTGAGGTATTTACCCTTCCCTAATGTGGAGTCTGATAATGAAATGATAACGTTGTGTGTTTATTGTCTTTATTACCATTTGTAATATGATTAACGTTTCAAGTTGTATTAATACTAAAATGTCTAACCTATTCTAGGTAGTGACTGCAACTTTTCGAGCTTGCGCTATGATGTATTCTAGTTTCAGCTTTTAATCCTTACTGTGATATTATGATGTCTCAATAATTGTTTAATATGAAAATTGCATTTTGTTTAAATAAATATGGCTGCTAAGTGCTACTACTATTAGAATGAAAGACGAAAGTATGTGACGTTAAATATATTGATAAAAAAGACAACATCCACTTTAGAAAACTGGCATAATATTAAATTGCATAATATTTAATCTAATCAATGTGAACTTATGCATAATAATATATTGAGAATTAGTTAAATTATATTTAGCTTTTAACTGTTTGGGCTAAGGTGGCTAATCCGCACCCCGAGCGCACTCTGAATACAAGTATTATTTCTGTTCCGGAATTATGACATTGGTAGACATAATAAGAAAAACTTGAGATTGATCCGATCCGAGAACAATATAGAGATGGTGCAAACGTAATCATTTATTTATGAAAAAAGCCCTCATCGTGAGGGTGGGCTGGTTGTTATAACCACCGACGGCCGCCATGGCCCACGCACAATGGTCCACTTGAAAGACTAAGTGTGGAAACCAAACCCTAATAGAGAACATTGAAGATAGTACTCATCGTGATGTATGTCACAGTCAGAACTCTTAACCGGTCAAACAGTTTTGACCTGCAAGAACCGGTCGTAACCATTTTAGCAATTACTAGCATTATTATTAATTTCGAAACCTGTCGGGATAGTAGACTTGTTTTTGTGACTCTTTTTAAAACAACACTTTTTTTGTTGTGAGTCTAGATATAGGTACCTAGCTGAAGCGTTACGTAAAAGCGGTTTTAAATAGAGAACGAGAAACGCGTTTTAACATAGGACGGTTTTGACTGAAACCAGTCAAAGATATTTTTGACCCTGTTTGGACCCTGTATGAGTTTTGACTGTAACATACAGGGTGCCTGGTAATTAATGGATGGCCCTGAAATGGCTTACTTATTTAGAAACGGCCTTTTAACAAAAAAAGCTTTTTTTAGGTGTTAGTAATTATAAACATAATCATACAGCCAATCCAAATTAATTCATTTGCGGCTGTGGTGTACAAGAATTGAGTAAATTGCCTCTAGAAAAACTTCTCTGTTAATCGTGGTTGAGATTATTTTCCTTTTTAACGGCCGTAATTTCGTCTATAATAATAATGTATAATATGTATAATCTAATTCAAGGTTATCCATGAATTATCGGAAACCCAGCAGTCATCGTAATCTCTAATTGATGAGATGCCAGATTCCATACGTGCAATAATTCGCCCTCTACATACCTACTTATATTATTTTACAAATATAATGTGTCCTTTATTTTATTTGATATTAATACTAAAAGGAAAGTCATTCAATAATTTTTATAATGAATTAATAAAGCATTTTTAAACTAAAATGATCGTTTATTATTTAAGATGACTTGTAGGTACCTACAAACTTTTGAGCCGTAATAAATGTTCCGTGAGTCGTGACGCCCGTGACCGATGCACCCCACAACAAGAGAGTTAAATTCACCGAACTTTTAACGTGGTGCGGGTTGGGAGACATCTGTTGTGTTGATGCGCACTAGTGCGTATCGACGCGTCATAAACATAATTATATAAAATAATACTGAAACAAACGATGCATGATCTATAACGGTCAGATGTATTTAGATGGCAGAATCAGCATAATTATCATGAAACAACTTTATACCTTCTAATAGATAGATAGCTTCTATGTCGATGCTTTAATTGCAAATGCTAGTTTGCAATCACAAAAGCTAATATTTTTTATGTGATGAAACTACAAATTAATAAGTTTCGCAGTTTTTCCGTTACCTACTAGCACTGTGAGACCTTGCTCCTTGAGATTCCTGCGTCATTGCGTTGACTTAGTTAGAAGCTTGAATTTTTCATCCGTCCAACTGTCCTCCAGTGTCCAAGGGACCTTAGTATTTAATTTCAACTTGATACCGATCCTGAGAAAAAGGGTCTTGACCGACGGACAACAAAGTGATCCTCTAAGGGCCTGTGCACATCACGTTTTTTAAACGCACCGTCGACGCGCGTCGACGGCGCTCTTTTATCCTATAGAAGGTCTACAGGCTGCATCTGACTCGCGTGCGTATCGCATCTGTATCGCTACAAACGCACGTCAACGGTGCGTTTAAAAAACGTGGTGTGCACAGGCCCTAAGGGTCCCTTACCTCAAATGGAAAAACCGGCATGCGGCACCCTAAAAAGCAATAAAATTCATAAGATAATGGAGCAAACAATAAAATTGTTTGTTTATTTTTTGGGGCACGGGAAGGTATTGATGCGGATGCAGGTGTTACTGCTTCGTACATGAGGTGTGACAAAAAAGTGGTATGGGGGCAGACCTTGGCGGATCCACACCCACGCACATGCACGATTGCACGAACAGTCCGGTTTGCATTTTAAGAACGTAGTATTTCACCAGGAGGCTAACGAGCGGTTCGGTTAGCTTGTAGGTAAGCTGTAATGTTTACAATTACAACGTGTACATTATCGTGGTTTCGCGAATTATTCTCGAACGTGCTTATACAAGACAATCAGCCAATAAAGCAAAAACAAATCTCGCTCGCGAACTGCGCGTAGCGTAGGTCAACTGTTTGCGACGGAGAATAAATTTAAGCCCCCCCCCCCCCCCCCCCTCCCCCTCCAGGTTGCCAGGCTTAAGACAGGTACCTACCTACTACTGACTTATAATTCTTCTGTTTACAAAAGGTTTACAAGTAAAAAAATAAAATACCCCCGACACAAAATAATAATAAAATTAAATGTAATTGGAAAAGGATAAAATAATTTAAAAACCCCCGACTTAGAGTTTATGTAACGAGACTAAAACAGATAAATTCATATGGCAGTCGGGGGACTTCTTAGAATAGGTGTTCCACAGAACGGTCCCCCGACTTCCATATGAATTTATCTGCTTTAGTCTCCAAATCCCACGTCCCAGCAACGCCAACGGGAAAAGCAATATTTTGTAAAAGATGATGGGCAGTTGACATTAGGCTATTGTAACTTAGATAAATTACAAACGACCCACTAAAAAGCGAAAAATAAAAAAACTTTTTTTACAAAAAAAAAAAAAGACTTCCAAAAAATCACTAAGTACAACAACGTGAAAAATAACTTTAATTTCGGAATTCTCGGAAAGTCAGTTTTTTGTTTTGGAAAAAAGTTTTTTTTTTAATCAAGGATGCAGCTTTTGTTTTTGGAACTGGTATTTTTATTCCTCTCTCGTTCTTTTCTTTTCATAATTCGGTCCTTTTCTAGCTGTTTGGTGTAGGGAAACAGCAGTGGGAACAATAAAGGCTGATTATGTTATGTATGGTGTAAAGCAATCTTACCCACAAGTAAGTCAATAAAATTAGTCCCTTGTGGTTTTTGCGTCTGTTAATTAAGTAAGTACCTATTGTTTTTTTTTTTCTCACAGGTGAGCTAAGCCAAGAGAGAAGAGTTCTTATATGCTGACCCTTATGTATGTAATTTTGAGTCAAGCATCTGACTAAATGTTTAGTTATTGTTAGATAATATTAATACAAGTTTTTTTAGGGTTCCGTAGTACCTACAAGGAACCCTTATAGTTTCGTCATGTCCGTCCGTCTGTCGGGGGTTTTGCTACGAGACCGTTAGTACTAGAAAGCTGTAATTTTGTAGGAGTGTGTATATTAATATTACGCCGAAAAAGTGGTAAAATAAAATTTTGGAAAATATTTTTTTTAAGGGTAGCTCCCCTACATGTGCAGTGGGGATGAATATTTTTTTCGTCGTCTACCCTATCGTGTGGGGTATCGTTGAATAGATCTTCTAAATAGACTTGGGGGTTGCTAAAATTATTTTTCGATTTAATGCTCCATTTACGAAATATTAAAGTTTAAAGTGCAAATTTTTGTTCCATTAGGGCGTCCCCCTCCTCTAAAAGCTAAACTGCTAGCTTGAAAAATCAGGAAAAATTCACGATGACAGTGCATTTCATGAACTTTAAAGGAAAATTATAGCGGTTAAGATAACTTTATTAGTTTAGCAGTAATAGTCGTTGAACTTGGGTGTTGGATAATTTTGTACCAAATACAAAATCCTTAGCATCCTGTAAAGTGACTAAGATGAAGTAGTTGCTTGTTTATAACGGGTAAAGACTTGCATTGAAAAACAAAATGTTTTTTTTTTTTAAAGATCAACAGAATCGTTCTACATTGTGATAGCGGGCTACTACGGAACCCTACACTGTGCGTGGCCCGACACGCACTTGCCTAGTTTTTTTTTATTGAGATTTGAGATGTCGTCACCTTCATGGCTTAGGTACCTACGTTACGTGAAGCAAGTGTTGGTTGAAGTGTTATTAAAAAATAACCTATTCATTAATCATTAGGACCAAGAGCGTTTTAGTTTGTTTTGACTGTACAGCGGAAGTGTGACTGTAATTTACCTAAGTACGTAATTTTAATTATTTTTGGGATACAAAATTACAATTAAAAATAAATTAATCGTTTAAAAAACATTAGAAAAACACGCTTTTATAAATGCACGTAAAAAAAAAGAATCTTCATCGTGTTCAAAGTCCATTACGTGGCCTTTCTCACAAGTGCAAACACGACTATGATACGATATTCTATCATGGAATGCCATGCGGCTTCATCATCAGACCTTGAAACCTAATCGTGGTCAAAGTTCATTACAAGACTTTTCTAAGAAATCCAAAACAGCTTTAATACGATTTTCCATCATGAAGTTTCAGTTCATATCTTCCGGCTCCATCATCAGATCAGTTCGACAGTACCATATTATTGTATTGTCATCAGAACTACATACAGCTGCCAATTTTCATTACGCTACGACCCTTGGAAGATGGTTAAATTAGTTACCTTAGATTCCATTACATAGTTAGTCATATCTTCCGGCTCCATCATCAGATCAGTTCGACAGTACCATATTATTGTATTGTCATCAGAACTACATACAGCTGCCAATTTTCATTACGCTACGACCCTTGGAAGATGGTTAAATTAGTTGGGTACCTTAGAGTCCATTAGGTACATAGTTAGTTACATACAGGTCGACCTAATAAAAGCGTGTTAATGACAGAAATCGATTCAGTAAACGATTCTGAACAAGCTAATTTCATAATGTGCATTTATTCAGTAAGTAAATTGTATACGCGTCAACTTGAGAACCTTTTCCATTTACGTAGATAGGTAAAAAACCGGCCAGTTAAGAGCTTTCGTTTCGGACTACGCGCTCTTTAGAGCATTAAATGGTGTCACTGACTCTGGCAGAGCCACCATCAGGGATTTTAATTATGATAACACAAAAATTTGTCGCTAATTAGTCGAAATTTGTCGCCAAATATCAGAATTTGTCGGTAACTGGTTCAAAAGATATAAGGGTTTATAGATGGCATATCTGGAGAGTCTCCCCAGCAGGGCCACATTTATATCTCAAAAACTAGGGCACCTAACGAAGATCTGTTTTCTCCCATATTTTGTCGCCAGATCAGATCAGATTTAATCGGGTCTTAGTTTAGGAGATATACCAATGAGTTCAATTAGTAAGGTATAGTCCAAGAGCTAGATCGAAGAGTTTTTTTTCGTGAAATCTTCGATCTAGCTCTTGGACTATAGAACTGGCTGGAAGCCTGTGAGCGATCCAGATGAAATTCTCAGTTATCATCAAAGTTCGGTGGACAACCGAAGCCTGTTAGTCACTGACCATGAAAAAGATAGCCAATAGCCCTGCAGCAGGGCTATTATTTTGCTACTTAAAATTTTTGAATCAAAAAAATTAAGTTATGTATATTATTTATTTATTTTAATTAAATTATATTAAATTTTTCTTCAGCGCCGGACGAGTAGGTTAGTGTGACTGGATTGGATTGCGCTTTCCCCACATAGAGGTGGATAGGTGGCGCCCTCATCGTTTGTTTGGTTAGTTTCGTTTTAGTAATTATAATAAAACTAAACAGTAAAACTACCGTTTCTACTAATATTAACGTATATATGTGGAACACAACTTAACGTGCTTATTTTCTGCATTTTCATTCTCTAATAAAAGAAATAACCAAGCAAACGATGAGGGCGCCCCTGCGCGGTCGGCGTTTGGTCGGCGCCCTCTTAAGCTCCAGCGAAATATGGCTTATTTACCTCCTAAACGTGCAGTGGTCCTACGATTCAGGCGGGAGGTTAAAATGCTCCCTCGATCACTGACTGGTCCACGATGTCGATTAGCCCGAAGTCCTTCGTACAGCAGCCCACCTGGACTCTGGACTAATGCATCGTCAATGCTGATCGATGAGCTGAGCTGGTACGCTAGTTCACTAGTCTCCAATAATGTTTGTTGAATGCGCCTCGGTCTTGTAAAGCGGCTGTTCACACTGCGCGTATATGTTGGGACCACCCGTCAATTTTATCAACGAAGTAATTAAATAGGTTCATGCGGTAAAAACAAAGATGCAGTATTAAACTGCCAAGTGATCCTTAAAATATACGTACTGATCAACGCCGTGTGAACATGAGTCTCTAAATAAACTATTCCAGCTCGCAGAACCTTATGCTAGATACACACGCAGCGACTAGTCCCTGGCGACTCGCTAGCGATTAGTATGAGATTTAGAAATGACTAGCGACAAAGCAGATAATAGGCGGCTGTCAAAATCTGTTGGACGTGCACATTTAGAAATCGCCAGTGACTAAAGTCGCTGCGTATGTAACAAGCATTATTGTTGGCTGAGCTTCCTTTCAATGAAAATGCGCATAGCATATATAGCATTGTAACACAGTGGTATATTCAAGTAATTTACAGTTTAGTGAAAATAAAATTAAACTAAACTACAAATATAAGATGACAAAACAGAACCAGTTGCTAGGCAACAACTTAAGAAGAGAACTTGTAGAAACATAGTGCATTACACACAACCTTCATAGTTGAACACCCCCACTTAATCCACTATGTTGTGTGCAGAACACATGTTTCTGCTTACCAACTCCCTTAGTCATCATATCAGCAGGCATAAGGGTAGTCTCACAATATTCAACACAAATAACCCTTTGCTCTGCTAGCTCTCTAATGAAATGATATCTTATATTTATGTGTTTGGAACGTTTTCCAATAGCAGGAGTATAAACCAGCTTACTGGCACTTTGACTATCACTAAAAATAGTAACAGTAGTGTTATAGCCAGTCAGTTCAGAATATAATCCATTAACTGATATCACTTCCTTAGCGGCCTCACAGATTGCGATGTACTCAGCTTCAGCAGTACTTAACGAAACACAACGCTGTTTTAAGGACTGCCAAGACACCGCAGCACCACCGAAAATAAGGGTATAACCAGAGAAAGATTTCCCATCAGGCCCATTTCCCCAATCTGCATCTGCATAGGCAACCAAAGGCTTATTACATTTTTTGTAACACAGCGATAGTTCCGCTGTCCCCTTTAAATACCTAAGCACACGTTTCAGTGCCGCCATGTGAGTAGAATCGTTGCAGTTATTAAATTGACTCAGCATCGTAACTGCATACGATATATCAGGTCTTGTACAACATGCCAGGTATAATAGTGAACCGATAATTTCCTGATAACGAGTATTGTCGTTCTTTTCACCAGATTTCAGGCGAAGGTTCACTTCAACTGGCGTACTAACTTGTTTGCAGTCCGACATTCCATATTTCTGTAAGATTTTTGAAATGTATTTCTTTTGAGACAAGTGGATTTCACTACTACTCTTCCTCTCAATCCGGACTCCAAGACATTCTCTTGCCTCGCCCAAATCCTTTATTTTGAAGGATCTGCCAATCTGAAGTTTCACCGTCCTGGCTTCTACAGCTCTATTTGTAAATATATAAAAATCATCCACGTACAGAGCTATTACAGTGAAAATTTCATTATGAATTTTTGTGTAAACACACTGGTCATATTTAGACCTAGAAAAACCCATCTTTATTATATGGTCATGAATCTTTTGATTCCAACACCGGGCAGCTTGTTTCAGGCCATATATGGCTTTCTTCAATTTGCAAACCTTGCCTTCACTCCCCTCTTGAACAAAAGATTGTGGCTGTTCCATATAAATTTCTTCACGCAGATCTCCATTTAGAAAAGCGGTGGTAACGTCAATATGATGAACGCTCAGGTTTTTCTCAACTGCCAGTGCTAGTAGAAGACGAATCGACGACATCTTGACTACCGGTGCAAATGTTTCAAAATAGTCTTCACCAGGTTTTTGCGAATAACCCTTAGCAACCAGCCTGGCCTTATGGCGCTGAGTGCTGCCATCCGCTCCAATCTTTAACTTGAAGACCCATTTTGTTTTAATAACATTAGCGTCTAACGGTCGATCAACTAATTCCCAGGTTCCATTCACCTTCAAAGAATTGAACTCGTCCTCCATCGCTTCCACCCAAAACTTCTTGTCAGAACGGTCCATAGCATCCTTAACAGAAATAGGATCAGGATCTTCTGACACATGGAAATTATATACCATGTCTTTTTCTCGTTTCGGAACCCTATTCCGAGCAGGGTAACGTCTTGCACTTTGTAAATTTTCTGCCGTAGGATTCTCTACGTCAACAGAATCAATAGAGTCATAAAAAGTCTCTCTAGAATCCGATCTCGTCAGTGAACTAGCCCTCGCTGTACTAGATGCACTTTCAGATTCTTCTTCATTCGAAATAGCCACCGGAACCCCCACTGCAACAGGACCAGCAATCCTTGGCACCTCTGATTGAGTAGTGGAACGACTAACTCCTGGAATGTCATACTGTAATTCTATAACTACAGCATCCTTCCTAGAAACAGGAACAGCAGCTTCTTGTTTCTCTTTAATAATCATGGGAACGTTTTCCATAAACGTAGCATCTCGAGCGATGACAATCCTCGTTGGATCATCCTTCAAATTTATAAATCGGTACGCCTTCGAATTGGTCGAATACCCAGTCATTATCATTTGAATCGTTTTTGGATCAAACTTCTTGCGACTATGATCCTTTACCAGAACCTGAGCTCTACATCCGAATATTTTCAGATTCGATAGATCAACTCTCTCTCCTGTAAAAACCTCCTCTGGAACTTTATCCTTGAGGGCCATTGTTGGAGATCGGTTCTTCAGGTACACGGCACAACCAACAGCTTCGCCCCAGAATCTCTTGTCCAAACCAGCCTCATGCACCATACATCTAGCCTTCTCAGTTATTGTGCGGATTGTGCGCTCCGCAACTCCATTCTGTTGAGGAGTGTAAGGTACTGATCTCTGGTGTTGGATCCCATGTTTCTTCAGGAAACCTTGAAATTCTCCATTGGTGTATTCAGTGCCATTATCGCTACGAAATTTCTTTATTTTCTTTCCCGTCTGATTTTCAACTAGTGCCTTGAATTCCATGAATTTAGCGAAAACTTCGGTCTTGGATTTCAACAAATAGCCAAATGTTTTTCGGCTGAAGTCATCCACAAAAATCAGGTAGTACCTGTTACCGCCCCAGGATTCCACTTCCATAGGGCCCGCTAAATCCGAATGCACGAGTTCAAGAAAGTCTTTTGCTCTCTTACTTTTACCTTTCGGAAACATTTTGACGCACGCCTTCCCTTTACAGCAACTTTCACAAGGTTCCGTGCTCACCTCTTTAAAAGTCAGACCATCTGCCAAACTTTTTAATTTCACCATCAGAGCTCCACTCAGGTGACCTAGTCTTCTGTGCCACAAATCAAAACTAGCACGAGGAGATTCTTCTAGAGGACACGTCAGAACCATTGCTGCTTCTTTACCTAAAACATATAACCCCTGTTTCAGTTGTGCTGTCAATACTGGCTTTCCAATTACTTTTACTTTGTAATCCTTTTGGTAAACCTTACAGCAAGTCTCATCGAAAACAACAGTGCAACCCTTAGCACACATTTTACTAACCGACAGCAAGTTTGTCGTCAAACCTGGAAGCATAAGTACATCTTCAAACCTCACAGAGCGCCCCATGACATACACATCCCCTTGTTCACTAGATACAATTTTATTATTGTTCGCGGTTGTCACTAGCTTAGAACTAGTGGACTGTCTATCTTCTAGAATATGCACGTCAGACGTCATGTGTGATGTAGCTCCGGAATCTACGACCCAATGGCCCTCACCAACCGTCATAGATAGAGCAGCCATTAGACCCGAGGTCTCCTTATTGTCTTTCTTCTTATCGAAATATGTATTTTTGTTGTCTTCAGACTTGTCTCCCGTTTTACGACGTTGACACTGCCATTTATAATGCCCTTTCTTCTTACACAAATGGCATATAATACTCTTTTTGAAGTTTGACATCAGTGCCGTTGCCGTGTCATCTTCAGCTGTGTTCATTGAGCTGCTTTTTCTCAAGCTTTCTTTGAGCAACGCTGCCTGCACAGACTCTGTTGTAATCTTCATGCTTGAATGCTCCAATGTCATCACCAGAGGATTGTATACATCGGTTAAACCGGCCAACATAATGATCCCAACAAATTCATCATCCAGACCTGCCTTTATGCTAAGTAATGACTGGCTGGTTGATAGGATGTCATTGAGATATTCCTCCATTGACGAAAACATTGTCAATTTGGCGCTAAATAATTTCCGCAACAGATATAGCCGTCGCAGTAACCCACCATCAGCATAAGATTTTTGCAGCGCTTGCCAAGTATCTCTCGCTGTCTTGAGATGCATGATCATAGGATAAATATTTTCCTTGCACATGAGGCAGATCTTACTCCGAGCTTTGGCATCCTTTCTTTTAGCCTCCGCAGAGTCTGCCACAAAATCATCATTCACACACTCCCACAGATCGAGGTCGATCAGGAACATTTCCATGGCAAAAGCCCACGTACCATAATTGGCTTGGCCTGCCAATCTCTCAACACTCTTTACAACAGCTTCCATATTCGAAATTGAGATACTTTTATTTTGCTCAGATATTACACCAGATCACGTCTGGGCCCATAACCTGTTGGCTGAGCTTCCTTTCAATGAAAATGCGCATAGCATATATAGCATTGTAACACAGTGGTATATTCAAGTAATTTACAGTTTAGTGAAAATAAAATTAAACTAAACTACAAATATAAGATGACAAAACAGAACCAGTTGCTAGGCAACAACTTAAGAAGAGAACTTGTAGAAACATAGTGCATTACACACAACCTTCATAGTTGAACAATTATGTATACTAAACTTGCCTTCAATTTGCGTTGTGTTATTAAACTGTAAATCAAAACTAATGACGTTGGCAACATTGCCGTCATGGCTGAACGAAACTGTTGACTATCTGTCAATTTTGTGAAATCTTTTATTTTCGCCATGATCAGGAATAGAAATTTGTGAGTTGTGGTTTTGTAATGGATAGTGTTTAATAATTTTCTCATGAGTATTAGCAAAAATTCATCATGAACGGGTTAAGTTTCAGTGAACTCTGTTGCCTGTTTTGTTGTCCACCATGCCCGGGGAAAATTGCGGCTAAGCTCGCGTTTCTGCCTCCAGAACCTACGTATGCATTCACACCTGACGAAACAGGATCAAAATTCTCATTGACGCTGACCGAAAGAGCAGAATGGCAATATTCAGAACGAGAAAAAGAGAACATCGAAGGCTTCTACTCGAGAACTACAAGAGGCAACCGAATAGCTTGCCTCTTTGTTCGGTGTAGTCCTAATGCTCGTTTTACGATATTATTTTCACATGGAAACGCCGTAGATCTCGGTCAGATGAGCAGTTTTTACTTAGGATTAGGCACTAGAATAAACTGTAATATATTCAGCTATGATTATTCTGGATATGGTGTGAGTGGTGGAAAACCATCAGAAAAGAATTTGTATGCGGACATTGATGCTGCGTGGCAGGCGCTGCGAACTCGCTATGGCATTAGCCCAGAAAATATAATTTTGTATGGACAAAGCATTGGAACAGTACCAACAGTAGACTTGGCTGCTCGCTATGAGGTGGGAGCCGTTGTGTTGCACTCACCTCTCATGTCTGGTATGCGAGTCGCTTTCCCCAACACTAAAAGAACATGGTTCTTTGATGCTTTCCCAAGGTAAGTGTTATTGTCATAGCATTGTTCATAATAATTATGTTTTGCCCATGTATAGATGTTTTGGTGACTCATCTGTGAGTATGATGCATAGGTTGCCATATTGATACATATATAATTGAATTAGACGTATGGTTATCTAATTAAAATTTTAGAGTAAGTGCCATAATGTTTGTTGACATAGTCATTATTAGTTGATTGCACAAATATGTGGGTAGTAAACACTTTTGCATTTAATGTTTTTTTTTAAATACAAATAACAATTTTATCCCTATAATTTAGGTTTGCAATAAAGGAAGAAGTTATTTATTCTATGTTAACAATATAGGTTTGCAAAAAATTAAATGAATCATTATTATCAATACCCTAGTAGGAATTGATTTTCACTAAACATTGTTACAGCACTAGTTTTTACAGGAAGAATTCTATAGATAATTATAATATTAATGTATTTTAAGCCATATTTTACCTGCTTGCCATAAATAAATTCAATAGGTTACATAACACATATACATAATCATATCTCGTTAATGTTTTTAACTGATCAGTAACTTTGACTTTGTAATGACTCAATTTAATAAATATTATTGTTTTTGAATTTTCTTCTTTCAACGTTATCACTGCATTGTGCTCTTTATTATCATTCAGATTTTAGTTGAACTTAATTAAAAATATAAATGTATCAAATGCATTATAATATAAATACAATAAAGAATAATATTCCTGTAAACACCTAATTTTACCCAATTGCCCAGAAGGGTTATTTTTATTAATGCAATAAGTACATAATATTATGTTTGATAAACAAGTGAACAAGAATTGAGCTCAAGTGAGACCCATGAATAATTACTTCATGAAAACATAATGTAACTCTATGGATTCTTGAAGTTCCCCACTGTGAGTAATAGATGTGATATTTGTATTCTCTTTTGGGTTAAAGAACATTAAAGTGATTCACCTAGAATCATTACAATTTTATTATCAGTGATGTTGGATGTTGGTCATGATTTTAGCTTGATAACAATATTTAGTTGTTATCTACACATCAGAGATAACATCATTGATGAAGTAATTATTATCAGTATATTTGTTTGTGCTGCTTTTCATGGATTCTTTACTGAATGGAACCGATTTGATACTGAAAAACTTTTGTATGTTATTACAAATTACCATTTTGAGAGACTCAGTTGAATATCTTTGTAATGACTGTAAAAAGCAGATTAGAGAGTTGATGCAGTAGAGCTACCCATCACATGATAATTATCTTCTTCCACAATAAGTCTTGAGGCTAGGTATTTTTTTTTTTTAATGACTAGGTAAATATTATTATGGTGTAGTTGGTGCAATACATGTTGGAAATAGCCTATTGATATGTAGTTACAAAGTCTGTTACAAAAATGGAAATAAATTCCTGTAATAAATATCCTGAATCTATACAGCCTATTATGTTAAAGTTAATGCATGCAACCTACCTACTAAAATCTGAGTATGCAAACTTCTTTGAGTGCAATGTGTGTCACCATAGAAACCTTGTTGTTTTAGGTTTGTTAATTTGTTTTGTCAAATAAAAACCACAGAATTTTGAGATTGCGTTTTCATATTACTGATAATGTTTAAATCGAGACTACACAACTCGCAATTGGTTATGGGCCCCTTTATTTCACTTAAATATTTGTTGGAAACTAAGCATGGAGCTAAGTAAAATACAGATATGTAAGCTTGATAGAAAAACTGGATACAATGGTAGTACCGCATGTCTGCTCTGTTACGGGGCATGGATGGACTTTTGGACATTATTCAGGAAAAAACTCAAAAACCTAATAAGCCTGGACCTAATAACCTGGACAGGACCTGGGAAGATATGCCAGATTGGACCCCAATGGAACAAGACTGGTCCAGTGCCCACAATCTAGTAACAGAAGACCGAGTAAAGTGGGCTATCAACACTTTCCAGCTATATAAGTCCACAGGACTAGATGGCATTTTCCCAGCCCTACTACAATGGGGTGTTGACCATATCACACCACGCCTGGTAGAAATCTATCGGGCCTGCATAGCACTCAGAAGTGAAAGTCATATATATACCAAAACCGGGCAAAGCCGACTACACACAACCCAAGGCGTACAGATCCATAAGCCTCACATCCTTTCTACTAAAGACCCTAGAGAGGCTCTGTGATCGACACATCCGAGATGGACCTCTTCGGGCAAAGCCACTCCACAAACAACAGCATGCATTCTCCACAGGCAAATCAACGGAATCTGCGCTACACAGCGTGGTATCCAAAATTGAATTGGACCACAAATGCTCAGCACTGGCAGCCTTCATTGACATCGAGGGTGGCTTTGACACACAATATAGACCCGTCTCTGAGCGGCTGGATCACCAACATGCTCAAACGAAGGGCAGTACAAGTGATCGTAAACGACACCACAAGGGCCATAGTGGCGAAGGGCTGCCCACAAGGGGGCGTCCTGTCGCCGCTTCTATGGAACCTGGTCGTAGACAGTCTAATAAAAGAACTCAACGACAAAGGTTACTATACCGTAGGATACGCCGACGACATAACCATAATAATAAATGGCACCCACGAAAACACCCTGTGCAATCTAATGCGCCAGGCCCTGAAAATAATAGAAAACTGGTGTGGTGAACACCAACTATCAGTGAACCCCACAAAAACTGAATTGGTTCTCTTCACAAAAAAGAGGACACTGACGACACTACAACTAGGTACCACGTTTCTTTGGTACAACCCTAAGCCTATCAACTGAAACCAAATACCAGATATTTGGTTTCAGTTCAGCATCTTTTTGGACTAACAGCTGAACTGGGCAAAACACCAGCTACATTACTACGAAAGCCAGCATATGCATATCCCTGTGGCAATGCAAGCGAATGTTTGGCAAGAATTGTGGGATTAGCCCCAGGGTCACTCACTGGCTATACGCCACAGTCATCCGACCAATCATTACATACGGCTCACTAGTCTGGTGGCCCAGAACAGACCTGAGCACAGCCCAAAAAGACCTTGGAAAAACTGCAGCGGTTCGCGTGTGTGGCAATCACTGCTGCCCTACAGGCTATGCTTGGACTGCCGCCTCTACACCTCATAGTGCGGGAAGTAGACACATTGCTTTCTAAATAAAGTGACATTTCTTTACTTCATTTTTGACATACCGCCTTAGAAATCTTTCTACAATCTGTCATTTTATCTTTCGCTTCTAACGATCTTTGTCTAGGCCCTTTTTTATTAGGTAGACTATTTCAGAAGAAAGTTTTCTATCCAAACAGTCAAAATCACATTGACAACTGACAGTTGTCTAAGCTAGTGAAGAGATTTTGTAATCGCTAAAGACAGTAGAAAACTTTCTACTCGACGGCCACAAAGTATATATTATTTACAAAATCCCGTAACGACTGTCAAAGATCCACGAATCACAGCCAGGGCCAATGACTTAACGTGCTTTTCGAGGCACGGAGGGGTCTCGGTATGTAAAGATGGTCAACCATCCATGGACCAACCGCGGCAAGCGTAGCTTAACCTGATTGATCAACCTGTGCGGCTGTTATTATTTAGCCACGGACCCCTCCTTATAATATGACTTAATATCAGTAAAAATTAAGAATCAAAAAGAAAAAAAAATCCTCTGACAAAACAAAGAATTCTGAGTCGAATTATGTAAAAGAGGGAATTTCGTAAAAAGTGCAGTTGACTCTTTGTACTTTGCTGCCGTCGTAATGTGTACACGGAACGTCATCTTTGTTTACTCTTCCGTCGACAAACCGTTGCTCATGTTACGCGTGGCAGTTTGAGTAATTTACGCGGCCTACCAAATGTCCTTTCTTTGGTATTGTTCGTCGAATCGTTGAGCTCCTCAAGTTCTGAGTTGAGCTGCACGTTTTTGACAAATGCGTGCACTGATTGGACAGGTCCGCTCAATCTGTGTGGTTCTTTCCTCAAAAGACCATTTGAGACACCAATCTACATGGTCTTCACACGATCTGACCAAGACTTTGTCTGGACTTTAAAAGAGACTGTGACCTCTGAGTTTGTCAGAATAGTCAGATAGGAAACGCCTACCTCATCTAGTTTAAAAAACTATGATTGACGTATAAAAGTGTTTGTACAAACCTACTTACAGAAAATAAATCATTTATCATTTAATATAGCCAAGTCACAGTAAAATGCAGACGTCCTATAAAAGCCAAATTACCAAAATGGGTGACAATTTTTTCGGCGGCCATTAACAAAACTTTATACTTACCTACATTTAGTTGAAACAATCAAATCAAAACATCATTTATTATCACTAGGCTGAAAAACAGCGCTATTAAACGTCAAAATTACATGAGAAAATCCCCGTAAAACCTGCTCTTCACCACTTCCTAGTGGTTTAGCTGGGAAGAAGAAGTGGCGCAACAAACCATCTAATAAAATGATTTGCCACATAACAGCTAGCACACGCCAATATATCAACTAATATAATAAACAAAAAAGTAATTTAAAAAAATTAAACCGACTTCAAAAAGAAATTAACTCAAAATTATGAAATAACTTTAATTTCGGAAGTCGGTGTCTTGGGATCTGTATTTTAGTATTTTGCCACCGACTTCCGAAATTAAAGTTATTTCATAATTTTGAGTTAATTTCTTTTTGAAGTCGGTTTAATTTTTTTAAATTACTTTTTTATTTCGTAATTTTTAGTTTTTGCACTAGAATTTGACCAAGGTTTTGAGATGTTTTCCCTTTGACACTACACCCTTAGCTCGTATCAATAAGCCTGGCCGTCACACTTACACGTATTAGTCCATATCTTGAAAATTACTGAATCGATTTTGATGAAACTTGCACTGTTCCCTAAGTTAAAGTAAATAATAATAATAATAATAGTTTATTTATAAAAAAGGATACATTTACAATGAATAGCTTAACATATAAATTTAAAATAAGATAGCGCACAGTTGCAAATTTGCCTGAACTAGGTTGAACCTGTGTTTCAGGCTAGAAAGTGCTTATAAGTACTTAATGTAATAAATTAACAATCAGTATAACGTAAAAACTAAATTAAAACATAGGTAAATAAAAGTAAAATAGCATGTTAGCAGTTCTATTTGCAAACAATAAGTAGGTCTTCTGTCTGTGCATAGTCGATGGTTAATAAATATTTAAGTATAATTTGTGTACAGCTATAGTAATTTAGTTTATAAATACTTAGTTTTCTATTTAATCTATTGTACAGGAATGGGCCTAAGAAAGTAAAAAATCTTTCTATAAAGACATGTTTTGAGGTAGCATTAGATATGCATACTAGATCATTCCGTCTCTTGTTAGTGTTGTCGGCATTGTAGGCAACCATGGTGTGCTGTTTTAATACTAAGTGAAAAGCTGGCGAACCGTTAGTACATTGCAGGATTTATATAGGAGATCTGTGGGAAAAAAGAAGGGATGGAAGTTTGCTACCTTTAAAATTGCTCTCTGAGCTCTTTCAAGAGGAAGCAAGTTAGTTTTTGGTGCGCCACCCCAAGAAGTGATACAGTATTGAATTATAGATAGGGCCAAATAAACTTGCGTGATTAGTTTTGAATCGGCTAATGATCGCAATTTTTTAAAAACATTAGTTTGCGCACTCTTTTAACTAGGCTTTCAATATGTTTTTTAAAAGAGAGTGTGTCGTCCATTATGACCCCCAGGTATTTTATGTTGCTCGTTTTGTGGATCAAAGGACAATTACACATGGTGATTGTACGGTTTCCAAATGTAAGCCAATAAAAAAAAATGGTCACGATCCGATTAATAGTTGCGGAGAAATGCGTGGACAAACATACATACATACAAACATACAATACATACGTCTATAAAATTTGGTATATTTGTTTGGAAGCCCTAATAGATTGTCATATGTGAATATAATGCAATTCCAATAATATTACATAATACGTGTCGAATTAACCTCCTTTTTTTGAAGTTGGTTAAAACTCAAAGTAAGTAAGGAAAGGTTAAAAATAAAATTAGTCTCAGCCGAGTTAAATCTGTAAATTCAGTGTGATTTTTGAGATGGAACTTCAGGGCATAATCCTGGCTCAAAGCTTTTACGTAAAGGAAAAAAAATCGGGCAAAAGCGAGTCGGACTCGCGCACCGAGGGTTCCGTACCATCATGTTTTTAAATTTTCATCGGCGAGGCCTATATTCGTCAGAGAATTTTAACACTGCACGCTGCGGTGTAGAATATTGCAGTTTTATGTCAGCGCCATCTCTTGACCGATAGTAGAAGTAATGTAACTTTTGTTGATTCAATGATTTCGAAAAAAGTGTGCTATTTAGAGACTTCGTTTTATTTTTCCTGTGATCTTTACATACACTTCTATCACATAGATAGGGGGGGGAGGTATTTTTTACATTTTTGATGCAAAAAATATACATATATTTATACTTCTCTCTTATTTGCAAAATAGTTGGGCAAACGTCATCTAAAACTATTCCAAATTTCAAGTTGATAAACATTAGTAGTTCTCGAGATATCCAGCTGTGACAGACATACATACCGACTTAGTTAGTCTCACCATATGGGTTCCGTTTTACCATTTTGGTACGGAACCCTTAAAAGCAGTTATAGTTTTTTCTTAAATCTAGGTTGTGGTTCCTTTGACTACTCTGCTCTACTACCCATAGATTCGGATTCTGCCATCGCAGAAATCACCCAGTTTATATAAACAGAAATAGTAACGCTAAGTATATTAAGTATATTGCAAAAAAAAAAAAGTTTAAGTAACGGCCGCCAAGAAAAAAAGGCACCATTGCGCCATACTTTTTCATTGTAGTTAATTAAAGATAGTTGATTTAATTCAGTATGTATTGCTAATTGTAAAAGAAAAAATGAAGTATTCATTGTTGTTAAAATTGCCCACTTATTTGCTTTCACTGTAATGCTTACATATTCAGCCGACAGCCCTCGATAACCATTAGGCGTTGAATTGCTAGATGATTTATACCACATAATATGATTGTAGTTGTTACATCAATACCTTGCGTTTCTCATGTGCCACGAATTCTAATGAATATTCAAAGAAAAACAGTTGCTTTGAACATTTTGTGGAAGTTTTTTTTATTACACATGAATTCTGAATTGTATGTTGCCATCATCTTAAGTGGACAGTCCATTGAATGTTGATTGTTAAATTAGAATGTCTTATTTTTTTTGCAGTATCGACAAAATTCCTAAGGTGACCTCTCCAGTTCTTGTTATTCATGGAACTGAAGACGAGGTAATAGATTTTTCACACGGATTAGCAATATATGAACGCTGTCCCCGTGCTGTCGAACCATTATGGGTGGAGGTAACAAAATAAAATATAATACTCCTTAATTTTTCATTTAAAATTATATTTACAATTACAATTTTATTTATGTATCTCATTCTTATACATTTCAGGGTGCTGGGCATAATGATGTTGAACTTTTCAACCAATATTTAGAGAGACTGAAGCGTTTCGTTTCAGTGGAATTGCTCAACTGACAAAGACTGCCGGCCCCAGGCCAGACCACTCAAGGTAAATATTATATTCTTACGTATTTTTAAAACATAACATGAAGAAACTATGAACGAACGTGAAACATTGAATTAATTAAATCTCTGCATTATAGGTGACGACCAAAATCCCGCATCGACATTGAGCTCCGGCACCTCTAGTTCAGCGACAGAGAGACTCCTCTAGCTAGCGGGGGCCGGGCCTAGCCGGGCCGGCCCCAACAAAAACTCAGCGAACGCTAACGGCTCTGTGAGTCCACACAATTACAAGGAAAACAATAAAACAGACAATAACGAAATAAGCTCTGCCGACCAGAAACCCTCCCTCACGCGCATTAAGATCAGCATTAACGTGACCGACACAAGCTCGCCGACTTGCGTGCGAAGGCGGATACATTTTCGATCTTATAGCGATGTAACTCCGGCTTCTCGCGTGCTCACTCCGCGAGCTCGTTCTCACTCGGAGCGGCCGCGAGTGCTGTCTCCGTCGCACGCGGCGGCGCCATCGCCGACGACCACGCCGCCGCCCGCGACCCCGTCGTCGCCGGCGAACACGCCGTATGTGTTGCGGCCGCGCATCGTGCGCAGTGAGCGCTCTTCGCCCGATGCGTCGTCGAATGCACTCAACGATGGCGCCGAACCTCGTTTAAGGAGCCGCGATCGCTCTGGCAGCGACGCCGTTTCCGTCCTGGGAAATCCGTGGCGCAAAATGAGCGAAGTCGATTTGAACGCAGCCGGTAGCCGCGGTCGAGCTGCCGGTCGCGGAGCGCTCGACCCCTGGGTGAAAAACCCTACTCAGCGTTCCGATAAGAAAAGCGAGCAACTTGCATCCCGAGAGGACGTGGGTCGGGCGTCGTCTGACTCGGAGCAGAAACGAGAGGTGTCTTCTTTTAAACGAGGTAAGCTCGAGCGCCGATCGCCAGTAGTATGCGAGACGTGTGGTAACGAAAGCTGCGAGTGCTGGCGCACCGGCTGGGCGCGGCAGGCGCGCGCGGCCCGCTCGCTGGGCGCGCAGTGCACGTGTGAGGCAGTGCGCTCGCCGCGCCCGTCGCCCGCTCGCCTGCGCCCGCGCGCACCTCCGCGAGCTCTTTCTGACGACGAAGATCGTCCACGACGCCTTTATAAGTCTGCCTCGCAGAAGATTATATGCGCCTCGGTCGATGGTGACCGAGTAAAAAAGCTCGCCGATCCTCTTTTGGAGACAACCTGCTAAGGTGACGGACGACGGTAGTGCAACACGAAGATGGGCCGCGATGCCACGTCTGCTGGTAGGGAAGAATCGTTTTGTGTACGGTGTGTGTTGTCCCTTTTGATGTATGAGTATTATTAGTGCGAATTTTGTATCCCTTTAGTGATTAAGATTTCAAAATTTATTATTGTACTGTATCATAATATTTGATAAATATAAAAAGTATGCTCGTGTTATGATATGATAAATATGAATGTTTTTCATGAATATTGTATAATTATCTTTTACTTCGGGAGGTTGTGCGTAATTAGAAATTCTGCATCATTTGAAGGTATTTTAAAAGAAATAGTTTAATTTGTAGTTACATTTTTAAAACCGTTGTAGTATAAGCATCCAAAAATTTGGTTCATCCAGTTCCTATAACATTATCGTCGGCTTATTGCAAGAACTCATTAACTGCAAAAAATCACAAAATACGTTTTTATCTAAGTGGACTTCTTTTGATACATTCTACAAAAGGCAAAAACTCACTAATTTAGTGATTTTTTGCAGTTAATGAGTTCTTGCAATAAGCCGACGTTATTTTGTATTGTACACCAAGAACTCAACGCACAATACCATGGTAGTACTCTTACATATTTTCACCTATCCATGCATCTTCCATAAAATGTAAATATTTTTAGATATGAAGTAACCATATTTATAGTTGTTATATCAAAATCTGATTGTAATTGTAATACGAATACCTACTATACAATATTGGAAAATTAAATCATTATCAATTTAATAGGCATGATCAGTTTCTATCTATACATTCCACAAACAAGTAGGTAATTATAATAATCAAACTAGCTGATATTTCAGTAATGCGTTAACAATCATATATTTGAAAAGCTACTTAGAATCACACATAAAAAGTTTTAAACAATATAGGTAGGTACATAGTTTTTGGGCGTTATTTTGCGTTAAATATTCAAATAGAATATCAAAATGTTACTCGCAAGGATAGGTACTACGTATATACTAATTCTTGCGAATACACTACTATTCAATTGGAGCTTCAATGAAATTTTAATATGGATTTTTGCCTTATTTGTCAATTTCGTTATTCGGATATTCGATCATTTTTATTGATCTTGAGATATTCGAATATTATTGGAATGGTACTAAAAAGTGGTTTTGAAAATGGTTTTTCACAGCTTTCTACTTTTAAAAACTGGTCAAGAGCGAGTCTGAACTGAGCGTCAATTTATCGCCTCCTTATGCATCCGCCTTTTATGCATTGGCCTCTGTAATGATTCAAAAGGGACTAAAGTCAATGTATCAATATGCGGCGAGAAAAGATATCAGTGAAAGAATGAGTACCTAGTACCCACTGACTGTGGACCACCCTAATTACGTAACACACTATCGATCAATCTGAATCATTTTTAAGGATATTCCTAATCCATTGCTTCTTAAGTTCGATAAATTTGTCTGCTCGACAACGTAAACAACGCAATGAATGTTGTTGAACTGTCAAAATGAAAGCCATTCCTACTGTTAGTGTGTTACGCAATTGGCCCGCTGAGCTCATTATTTTAGGAGTCATTCGAAAATTGACTTAGCGGGATCCAAGTAAAGACTATCCAAGTGTGAGGCTAATTCGGTAACAACGGTGAAACTAGAACGACATTGAATCACACTGGCAGACTGAAGCGCCACATGATTTTAATTTCATCATAATCATTTTAGTTCTATGCAAGATAAGTCTATAAAGGCGAGTTTATTTACTATAAACACATTAATTATTATTTGACTTCGCCGCTAGTCCCATGGTCTGTGATGTGACCTGCAAGTGCGACCGTATGAACTGAAATACGTAGTAGGTATACCTAATCTGAAACGGATAACGATCTGCTTTATGAATTACAATAATTGTCAGTAAACAATACTGATTAACAATTTAAATTATAATAGCATGTTATTATGAATTGTATCACTACCTACGTGTCCACAGACACACGAGAAGTGACTTTATATTTGAAGTCGGCATGGGTATTAATTTTGTTGCGCGGAACCTATTTTTTTTTTCTTAAATGAAAGTAGTAGCCTAAGTCCCTTCTGCCTGATGTAATAAACATCACCTATCTGCCAGTGAAAGATCCGTCAAAAGCAGTCCAGCTGTTTCGGAGACTAGCCGAAACACAAAAAAAAATGATTTTTTGTTGTAAATACCGTGTATACTTTCATCAGAATTTAGTAAAAAGCTGTTATTTTGACATTAGAAACAGATAGGTATTTCAATTTTATTTATTTGTATATATGACCGGCACCCTAATTGCGTAACGCAGTACTAATCACAATCTAAATCATTTTGAAGGATATTGCTAATCCATTGCTTCATATGTTCGAAAAATTTGTCTGCTCAACAACGTAAATAACGCAATGAACGGTGTTGAACTTTCAAAATGAAACCCATTGCTACTGATAGTGTGTTACGCAATTACCCCGTCGCCCTTGCTTCACACGGGTGCAATCTACTAATGTGGCGATAGCGACATATCAAAAAATCTGTGTCAGTGTTGGTGTTATGCGAATTCGGTGACAGCACATAGTAGACAGAAATGGAACCTGCCAACATTTTGCAGTCTTTCTTTTTATGTCATCATTAAAAAAATAAGTATGTTTAATTGTTTACTTAAATTAATTTGTATGCATTATTTCTGTAATTATTTTTTAAAATTTATAAAACCAGTACTTAATGTTTTAAATATAGTTTGAGCTGGGATGTAAATGTCTGCATAATTCTGTAACATGGATCGAGAGTAACAGAATTTGTTAGGATTCGATGTTGAAACTCAATCCAAACCGCCCTCTTCTAATCTCACCTACAACTGTGTGCGGATTCTTCTAAGGGCGATTTTTGACCAAGCAAATTATTGTGATCTGATAAGTACCTAGTTTTTTTTTTTATGTTACAATGCCAAATGTTATAGAAATCTTAATACCTATCATAAAATCTATACTTTCATATAATATGTTGGTCAACTTAAGTATAAACAATAGATTGTTATTTTTAGCTAAGCGCATTACAAAATGTATCCTGGTTATAGACATAGATATTGTACGATCGACGACAAAAGTCCATTAACATTTGCTACTTTTACAATAATTTAAATTGACTCAAAATTCGTCGACACATTTTATTTCAGCATTTCGTCCATATTCTTCTGTTCCGATTTTGATTAAATATTTGGCTCAATAATTAAGATTAAAAAAACTAAAGTGTTAATCGACTTCTGTCGCTGACTGTACTTAGAATATATTTACAAAGATACCAATTTGACACAGTTGGATAACTTGAACTTAATGGAAATGGGCACACTAAACTGATTCGAACAGGAAAGTTAGGTATAGAATCATACGACGCTGATGTAGGTGTACATTCGTATGATTTATAGATATATTATAGGTCCTGGTAATTATTAAGTAAATGTATGTAGGTACAAAAGAACTTATACCATTCTAAAGTAATATAGGTACATTAGAATGATATAAGTAGTAACAATGAAGTTCAATATCTTCACACTTACCTAGGGCCCAAAACTAAATTCACATCTTAGTGCCATTACTTCATGAATGAAATTGCTATAATGACTGAACAAATGAACACATCCCTGATCAAGGTAGATCTGCCATGTTGTAATGATTACATCATCACTTTCGATGTATACAACATAATTCATGTACCTACGCCAAAAATACTTAAAAGTAGATACATAAACCTGTTCACACTTAGGTACACTTATCTTACAGCTTTCTTCTGTTGCATTCAATAATAAGTATATATGAATAATGATGTACCTAATCATTAGATAATGGCAGTCCTATTCTGAGCTAGCGTGTGCAACGATGATATTCTCGTTATTTACGCATCCAATTAATAGGAAATATGTACGTACCTACTTGATTTAATAATGTACAGGCAATGGAGTTGTTTAGTTGGTCTCGACTCGACAGCTATTTTATGATTATATATAAATGTTATCTCTAAATTGTAAAATAAGAGGTAAATTACTTTTTAATAAACTAATTAAATTGCACATATCTAAAATAAATATTGTCTATTATTTAGGATATTTAAAATTGTTGGCTTTTAATTATTTCGGTAAAGGATAACTAAAGCCGCAGTAATTAAATACTTAAGCTCATTTCAGACTACACTATAATATAATAGCATATAGTTTATAGAACAAAAATATCGCTCGCCATACCTACCTACATTTATTTAGAACGCGTTCAAACTTTGCTATACCTACTATATAATTATTATTTAAATGTATAGCGAGCGATATTGATGTGCTTTAAACAATATGCTATTATATTATAGTGTAGTCTGAAATGAGCTTTAGGTGCATAGGTACCTTAACATTTTATTAAGTATAGACCTTACCATTTACCTTAAATAATGCAGGTTTCGAAATCCAGTTGGTTCTACTTCTGACTCGCGTTTGCAAAATAGCGCGCAAACGTCTTCGCAATAATTATAAACCAAAGCTAGCAGGATTAAGAAAATACTAGGATGTAGTATGATCTCTCCGTTGGAGCGTCAGCGCAGACATAGCATAGCAGCAAATAGCTCGAGCAGTTTTAATTGATTATGAGCCAGCGCGCACTAGCTACTTTTTGTTGACAGATAGTTTGATCGTTCAGGGAATTAGTATGGAGCTATAATGAAGTGCACGCATTTGATCGGCCGATTTTTAATCGCCAAATGCGTGCACTTCAATATAGCTCGATACCTACTGATTCCATGAATGATCAAACTATCGGTCAAAAAAAGTAATAAATAAAAAAACTAAATCGACTTCAAAAAGAAATGAACTCAAAATTATGAAATAACTTTAATTTCGGAAGTCGGTGTCTTAGGATATGTATTTTTGTTTTAGTTTTTTGCCACCGACTTCCGAAATTAAAGTTATTTCACAATTTTGAGTTAATTAATTTCTTTTTGAAGTTGATTTTTTTTTTTTAAGTATGTACCTACCTACTTTTTTATTTCGTTGTAAAAACTGGAATATTTGTTTGTAATAAGTAGGTAATAGTTTTGTTGTAAATATTGCACTAGAATTTGACCAAGGTTTTGAGATGTTTTCCCTTTGCACTACCACCCATAACTCGTACCAATAAGCCAGGCCGTCACACTTACACGGTATTAGTCCATATCTTGAAAAATACTGAATCGATTTTGATGAAACTTGCACTGTTCCCTCATTCCCTGAGTTGAAGTAAATGTAAGCCAATAAAAAAATTATCACGATCTGATTAATAGTTGCGGAGAAATGCGTGGACAAACATACATACATACATACATCTATAACATTTTGTATATTTGTTTGGAAGCCCTAATAGATTGTCATATGTGAATATAATGCAGTTCCAATAATATTACTTACATACCTACCTACGTGTCGAATTGATAACCTCCTTTTTTTTTTAAGTCGGTAACAAAAAGTCGCTAATGCGCGCTGGCGCTTAGTGCAGGGATCGTTTAGGGATCCATAGCCAAAGGCTGCCAATGGGACCCTATTACTAAGGCACCGCTGTAAGGATCACAAGGCACATCCTTGCGACCAGCAGTCACCGCCGGCACCGCTGACATGAGTAAATTACCTCACAGAGACGAAGCTTCTAAGATTGTCAAATTGTTCACTATTGTGTAGGTTACTACTACCACGGGAAGGTAATTTCTTGTTTCATCCTTTTCAGTAGCCGGGTTTTTGTTTTTAAACTTTTTACCCGACTGCGGCGATGCCCAAAAGGAAGGTTATTAGAGCGTGCTTTTTCAGTAGACGGGTTTTAGTTTTTGGACTTATTTTTTGCTTTTTTCTCCGTTAATTTATGGGGCGTCAAACCTTACAGGCCCAGGGCGCTGAATCTTAAAATATGCCACTGGCCGTCTCCACGAGCGAGAGAATCGCGGCGATATTATCGTCGTGCCACGTATTTCTATACACTCTCTTAGAACGTGTCTCCACGCGGCGAAAATTTGATGGCACGGCAAGACTATCGCACGGCAAGACTATCGCTGCGATTCTCTCGCTCGTGGTGACGGTCCCTAAGTATTCATAGGTGTTTCTAGAAGACATAAGAAAAACTATGATGTAGGTGCGAGCGAAGTGCATTTTTAGCATCCCCCGTCAGGCAGGCAAGTTAGGTACCTGGTTGGGGTAGCTGGGAGCATGGGGCCCCTAGGCCGGGGCCTTGCAGGTAGGCGGAAATGCGAGCCTGCCCACTTTAATATTATATTAAGTATACCGTGTGGTACGGTATACTTAATAATTGAAGTGGGCAGGCCAAATTATTTTTGTGTAAACAGGGATACCTAGTGCATTCTTTCGATGGTACCTATCCTACAGGTCTATACAAATTAAAATGTCAAGAAAATAAAGCTCTTGTCATTGTTTATGAATAGGCATTTACATATTAAGCCGAGAACAGAGTTTGTACGCAGCTGTAGGTACTACAGAGTAGGTATCTACCTTCTTACATCGTTCATTCGGAGCTTGCATCGATGTAGCGATTCTTTGAGCTGGTCGCCGCAGGTGAGTGCGCGTTTCCCTTCTTAACGGCCACATAATTTACGAACGCGTGAATCGGCCGTACCACCGCACCGCCGCCCGGTGGGTGGTACACCGGGACTTATTAGCGGTATTAGCGATCGAGCTTTCCCCGGTGCACGGCGGTGGTACGCCAGACAGGTACTTATTCAAACACGGAATGGTTGGATAAGTGTTTTTATTTAATCTCTTCCCTGAAATTACACCAGAGTTCATAATACCTATCTACCTCATTATAAACGCAGACAAAACTTATCTACATGACGATAGTGTTTTCCTTGACCTTTCTAATCACAATATTGCATATGGCTACCCCAGTAGCTATTCAGTAAACTGAACTACCTACCTACTACCACCTACAACCTACGCTACGTATGTACAGACGCCAGCACATCAAGCTACTACAATCTGTCAATTTCTTTAGATTTTTAACTTTATCGCTACAGCGTAAAGTTGAAGGCTGATTTCGGGTAGCTTCATGTGCTGGCGTCTGTACATTATGTAATCTTATGGCAATAGATTAATACTTATTATGTTTTTATCACAGGACAAAAACGGCATAATTCATAATCAGCCTACATTGTTTCCACTGCTGGAACATAGGCCTCCTCTCAGTGAGAAGGAATTTATAAATATTTTTCTTCGAAATCATTCGTGCTAGACGTAATTATAACAAAAAGTTTGGAATGTTTTGATTGAACCATTATAAACAATAGCGTCTGCTTTGATTTATATAATCAAAGAGTGTCATACTTCGACCAAGAATATTCACTGATAAAGTGATTATGATACCTTTATGAGTCAGACGAAATCTTGATTATATAAATGACTAACCTATTGCTTTGGTGGTTATAAGTAGGTATACTCTTAAATGATAACAATAAATTGATCCAAAGCTATAGGTACCTACAGTAGGCCGCACGTCACTGGTTACAAAACCAGAGGCTGGCCGTATATACGCAGAATACGCTCGACCCCACCACCACTGAAGTGGCTGAAAATGGAATCGTTACAGTCGACCACTGTACCTACCGATTCTAATTTCAACAACTTACAAAAAAGACATTTATTCAAAACTATACAGCGTGAAATTTTAATGGTTGTTTTCCCGCGGCAGAACGATTTGCACTCAGTAGTGCTACCGATTCATGGAGTTAATTTTTTTTTTGTTTTCATATAATTTATAAAAATATGATCTCAACTAGAAAGCGTGAGAATCAATAGTAACTCACGTGCGCCCGCCCGCTACCTACCATCTTTGCAGGTAGGGACGACGACCACGCGCCACGCGCCGTCGTCCATTTGTACTGTAGCTATACTATTGGTTCGAGATCGCGTTCGAGTTTTGTTTTTCACTATTGTAAATCTGCCATTTTTAATACTTTATTTTTATTTTTTTTATAAGTAAATCGATTGTACTATCAAGACAAAATCATTTCGCTTCGGGAAAACAATCACGCTGTATAAGTCTAATGTCTAAGGGCTGATTTTTCAAACGCCAAATAATTTTATCCGAGGGATAATTTAGAATGTTTGTTTTTTTTTTACTGTCAGACGTGACGTCAATTTTATTAAGAATAAAAAGTAATGTCGATTGAAAAATCAGCCCATAGGCATTTACAATGGCCACTCTCCTTACATGCTTGGACTAGAAAAATCTTACTATAAGATTTATAGGTCGTCTTTTCACTTGCCTATTTATTTATAACTTAGGTATTGTTTTCCACTTCAAATTATTACATTATTATATTTTGTTTACTTAATTATTGTATTTTCTCTGCAAGTGATTAATGTAATCTTTTGAGGAAATAAATGTCCTTTTTTTTCGGATGGGATATCATCAAATGACCCCTCCCGCTCTGGGTGCAGCGGAAGGGAGTGTCAGACTCTTACTGACTAAAACCCACCCGTGTTCCCTCCTTAGCCCTTTATGTTCCGGGCCAGCGGTAACCCTTTCGGACAATCCCGCTGACCCGGCAAGCTTCGGCCCTATGGGGCCCCTTCTCGATGCTGACATCTCCTTGAGGCGCGCGTGGAACACGTACGCGCCGTCCGGCACGGGCCTGGTCCTGATCTGGTCCTGATCGGACGGTGAGCTACCCATTACTCTCCGCCCGCAGGCCCGCGCCTAGCTACGGTGGCCGGGAGTCGTCAAGCGGCTCCCGACGCCCGGAGCGTCTCCCGCGGCGGCTGGGACGGGAGGCTCTCTCCCTGAGCCGTCCCGCCACCTCCTTCGCTAGCATGACTGCTTCGCAGAAGGAGGTGACTGCCTCCCACTCCCTCTCGCCCCGGACCATGGCTTGCACCAGGGCCGGACGCGAGAGGTCGCCGCCGCTGCCGATCGCCTCTACGAGGACACGGCGGTGCTCCGCCCAAGCGGGGTAGACCTCCACCGTGCCCTGAAATAAATGTCTTAAACCATAATTATTATACACATAGAAAAACACAAAATAATAATATAAAAATAAAGTGTGAAATAAAATAAGACCACGCACAATGGGCCACTGAAGGACTAAGTGCGGAAACCAAACCCATAACATAAAATAAGACCGCACGGAACTTATGAGTCGACGCTGAAATTGCAATCTTTTGTTTACTTTTACTTGTCAAAAATACGAAAACTACGTTAACGATATATTTATGCCAACGCCAGGTTTTTAAAGTAAAATCATGTATTTAATTAAATAATTGACATTATTAAAACTCTTTTCTTAACATCTATAATTAAGAAATCTGCTAATGATTAATCTTATTTCAATAATTAACATAAGTTTATAATCTAAACTTTACAGTTTACCTATATGGTCATATGGTGGTCTGTACTGTTGCCTGGTTGCCTGCAATTTAATTACGATTAGAAATAAAATCGATTGCAACTTGAGAAAAAGTATGAACATCTCTAGGAATGCAAAAATAACGAATATGTGTTCTGAAATAAAATAATATTATTATCTTGCATTCAGATAAGCGAAAGTTGTATTTTTGGAGACTTATCTATTCACCGGCTTTAAAAAAAATCCAAATATTAGATTACATTAATGATGTACTTCATTGTAGTACCTAATAATCTCATTTCGGCCATTGTTCTTTAAATTCCTTTGATCACCCAGTGTCAATTATTTCTATGTTCCAACATTATTTCTTACATTATCAAATTATTATAATTTCGCATTTATAAACTGCGTCACCATTTCTGCTACTCTTTCTGACGAATTTAAAACAAATGCATGGTCAATATTTACTTCTTTCATTGGGATTTCTGGTTGGTACTTACGCAGGTCTTCCATGTACGAGACTGGAGCCCAGTTATCTCTACTGCCATATATAATATTAGTTAAATGCTTAATTTTGTTTAATACTTCATTATTCAAACTTTTAACAGTGTCCATTTCATCATACGCTAAAAATAATATCTTTTCCCCAACTTTTGGATTCAAAAACGTTTGAATGTATTTTAAATATTGTGAAGGCAATAAATATATTCTTAAATATACTCCCACTAAGAAATTGACTATTGCAGTTGGCAATAGACTTACCACAAGGTACAGAAATAGTATAAAACTATGGAACTTTCTGAGAAAGTTATTTAAGAATTTTCCATTCCTGGTTTCTGCCATTTTTTGTAATGTTGGGAATAATAAATTAACTGACTTAAGTCGCATTGCTAAATTATCATTATCTCGCAGTAGTTCTAAAATTAACCAACATCCAATGGAATGGCCAATTAAATGTAATTTGCTATGCTTATCTACATAATTATTGATAAGTTCAAGCTTGTGTTTAAGTTGACCGTCAAGATGAAACAGATGCTCTTGACCTTTTAGAACATTAGATTGTTCATCTGGAACTACATCGTGACCAGCATGTCCTGAAAACAAATGAATTAATAGTAAAATAAGCAATAGAGATATTTAATATGCTGCTTAATTAAATACTCTAACTGGATGGCTGTCTTTTATATATTAGAAAAAAAAACAGTATACTATTATAATAAAACTGTTATTGCAATGTAATTGTTCAGTCAATCTTTTTGTATGGACAGAATTTAATATGCTAAACGTACACAGGTTAAGGCGGTACTTAAAATAATACCCGTTGCTTTTATCAAATTCTTAAGGACTTAGAGAAAATTCAGTAATCTCTTTAATAGAAATGTTGCTCATTAGTGCTTAAATAACTAGATAAACCATTATAACAAAACATAACATCACACCTGTCGCATCCCCAAAGGGTTACACAGAGGTGTAGCTCTAGTACACCCACATATTGCCAGTTATGTTCCATGTAATAGGAGGCCATCATATTGCCATCAACTGGGCATAAATTCAGACTCTGAGCTGCTAAGTACTGAGAGATTCTTGATGGAAAAACCCTATAACAACCTGGGAATCGAACCCAGGACCTCCTGCTGTGGAGCGTAAGAAAGCAAAAGTTACCCTGAGAGTCAACATGCATATTTTTATTTTATAGAGAATTAGGTTTGCATTTCAGTCATGCAAGTGGAATCAATGTTTCAATAATTAGTTTTTTTTTTCTCCTAATTGTATATTGTCCCACTGCTGGGAAAAGGTCTCCCCCACATTTTTCCACTTTTCTTTGACCTGTGCCTTCTCCATCCAATCGGTTAGGAACAAGTCCCAAATCGTCACACCAGCATTTCTTAGGCTTGCCTCAGTGACGATGCCCGTCTTCAGGCACCCACTGTGTGATGACTTTGGTCCATTAGTCTGGATGCATCCTATAGGTGTGACCCGCCCAGTCCCACTTCTCTTCATATTATATAATAAGATTTTTTTTAAATAGTTATTTGTTAAGCTTATCAATTTGTAAGTTCAACTTACCTATAACACACAAAGGCAATCCAGTCGATTTATGTAATTCTGCAGCAAATTTTGTGTAGAAATCGGGTATACCCGGGTTTCCAGTAATGCAAACAATAACATCTTTTCCATCACAATCAAATGGATCCCCGTAAGTTATTAAATGTGTTTGCACATGGTTTAGTGTAACGAATTCATGCTTCATATTTAGCGCAAGTATATTAACTTCACTTAAACACAGTGGTTTCTCACTAAGATAACTTGTTTATTAACGATTCAAGAAGTAGACTAGTAGACCTACTTCTGTTATCTTTTCAAGGCTCAAACAAAACTTAACTCAAATAAAATCTTATAAGAAGAAGAGTTTTTTTACATTTTTTCATCGAATACTGCGTTCAGTTTCTGATAACAGTAGTAGCAATAGCAAACATTCAGCATTCCTTCTATTTGTTTAGAGTTCTACGACTTGAAAATCCGGCGATTAAAGTATATTTGTATCTAAATCATAGATTATACAGTCTATTATTGGTAATCTAAATCAATATCTTTAGCAGGGGGGTGACACTACGTACATTTTGACAGCGAAGTAAAGAAAGAGTCGCCATCTATAACTTGGCCCAAGTACTATTTAGGTACTTCAAATTATCAACAGATGGCGCTATATCATGATCGCATTTTTTTATTTAAAATAAAATTATTGATGTAATATTAATTGGAGATAAGTATGAGAAAAATATTAAACTCTTCTTACAAATTGAAATAGACACATAAATGAAATACTATTTGCTATAGCACAAATATCAGCTTTATTTAAAAAGACCTGGTGCCAGATTCTACCTATGATGTATAAAGTGACAGTTCTTGAACTGAAAGAAAATAAACAATCACAATAACAATATGGCGGTTTGTTGCATTCTGCGTAAGCGCATTTTGTAGTTCCCGATCCGTATTGTTGTATTTCGTTGTAATTACCATAAGTAAGTGCGTCGCGTTGAGCCTTGTGCGCCTCCCCTTACTATTGGGACCTTACTCCGAAATTTTGTACGTTACTGTGCGATAAAGACGCTTTGTTCTGTGCGCTCTATACATTGGGATAATTGGGAACAATTTTCATTCCATTGGGACTGTTTTGTTTCGTCCTATTTCTGTAACATGTTCTACTAGAATGTGTTACAGAGATAGGATGAAACGTTCTAATTTAGAACATGTCATGATGCATATAAAGCTATATAATATATAGGTAGCTATGTCTATGTAGGTATGTGATTTGTTTGGGGCCAAGTTACAGATGGCGTATTGTCAAATAGGTTTGCAATTTTATCTCGTAAGAGGGCTCTCTTTTCCCTCTATATTATTATACTCTTTGATCTTTAGTTTTGTGTGATTAGATTTTGACTTTGATGTCTTGTCATTAGTTGTCTTGTCATTGTCATTTTGTCAAGTTTTTTTTTTAGTCTGTCTGTCACAAGGAAGCGAAAGTAATCATGCATGTCAACTCATGGCCGCATTCCGAATTAGCTATAATCATTTTTTTATTCCGTGATAATCGCTCACAGCAGTCACAGCGCAGCGCTCACACTCACATGGCTCACATCATCTCACATGCGTTTAGATCTCAGTTAGATATTACGATTATGACAGGGACAGCTGAGAGTTGTCAACAATGAGGGATTTTCCTTTTTTTTTTTTAACGCTTCCCTAGTTGCTGTATAAAATCAAAATCAAAATATTTTATTTCACATATGCCTACATGGGCACTTATGAAACGTCAGAAGCTAGGTGCACGGTTCCAATTGGTCGTTTCCTATGGAGAAGAACCGGCAAGAAACTCCACGGTTACTCTTTTTAAAAATAATTGGCTTTTACAATATTTTATAGATGGCGCTGACCTTGGTAAGTTACTGCAAGGAACGGAACTTCACATAATTTTTTGATTATTTCACTTGGGTGTAATTTTGAGATCGTAAAACGAAAGCAAACGAAAGTGTCAGTCAACCAGCGTATGTGACGTGACCTAGTAGTGTTCAAAGTTGCTAAAAGGCAATCAATGCTTAATGCTTTATATTAATTTTTATATGCTTTATTTAAGATTGCTTTTTTTTTTAGGCGTATGTACCTGGTACTTGACTTGTTATGTTACGGGCGGGCGCGAATAAAGCAAGCGCGGTGACTGACAGCATGCTAAAGAATATTACATCGCGTTTATGAATTACGATAAAACAGATACAATGAACTTTCCTTCATACTTATACATATGCTCATATACCTCATACGATAAATACAATGAACTTTCCTTCATACTTTCCAGGCTTAGGACTGTCTATAATAATTGAATAAATGTTATTATGAAATAAAATAAGTTAGTTTTTGAACATCGATCGCTAATATAAAACTATAAATATAACGGAGCTTGCTTATAACGATTACGCACACGACCAACAGGAATCGCTAGCATGCGACGAACGACTGGGCGCCCCGCCCGGCCGGCGTGCTTAATGCTTTTTCAGTCATTCATTGCACTCTGTCTCTGTCATCGCGCGAAACGCATTAAGCGTTTCGCGCGATGACAGAGACAGAGTGCGATGTAAAAAAGCAATAAGCAAATAGCAACTTGTGAGAGCCACGATAACATTTGCTTTATGTTGTGTCATTGTGTGTTAATACATAAGCAAAATGCTTTATTTTGCTATATGATATATTAACCACCACTAACGTGACCCAATGTTTTTTTTCCAAGCGTTTTGGCTTTGGCACCTAGTAACGTAGTCAGTACAACGCCATCTACAGAGTTCTTGGAAACTATTTTTTTTTTAATACTCAAAAAGAAAACCTCTCATTCGAAACGTTCGTGAACGCGCTCACAGTGCTTGCTCAATGTCAAAACGATAATTTATTACAGTAGTCCGCCTTTGTACAGTATTTCTTTTACTTGTGCATAAAGTGTTAATAAATAAATAAATAAAATAAATAGATGGCGACTGTCAGCCAGAAGCACATGCAACATATGCGGAGGAATTTATGTGAAGCATGTTATGAGTTATGGCCGTCTAGTGTTGACATTAATATCAGCATTGTCTGCAATATATTGAATGTTACATACCAGTTTCTGGTGGTAAAATATTATTATGAGGTGGAATTTCGCTGACCATAGTCTATTCTATTTTTAATTATGGTAAGTAAAGCCGAATGTAAAAACGATATTTCATATTATTACAGTATTTCCTTGTATAAACACCACATCTTATCTTCTTCAGTTCTTCTTCTTTGGTTAGGTGGTGACTGTTAGCCAGAAGCACAATTTCGAAAATGCCACGTTAGTTTAATTTAAAGATTGTGCAACTCAAAACAAAACACACACTGACACATCCTCACACACTCACTGTCATTTTTGACAGCGCTCACGGTGATATTATTCTTGCGATAACGCTGACCATGCTTTAGGTCAGCGTTATCGCAAGATGGCGCATGTCATGACGTCATCAATGACGATTCACGGCACATCGCGCGTTATCGCGCTCACGCTAATTCAATAAATCGTTTATTTCCCAACTCGGAACGCAGGGTTACTAAGTACTGGGTGACATTGCATAAAGTATTCTGTGGACTGTGAGCACTGCATTATATTATAGTCTGTGACCTTTTCTATGTGACTGTCACTACTGTCAATGTCTGTGACAACTCTGTCTGTGACAGACTGACAATAGTGTAGTGTTCTGGTTCTGTGGACTGACACTCTCGATCTCGTCACAAAAGTTATTATTCACAGAGTACTTTTTGATTTATTATTATTAACACTAGTAGTGTGGTAGGTAATCACTAATGTAATCAGTGCTGAGTGCGGTAACTTCGGTTTGTCACACACAAGCTTGGAACTCGAGACCAATCCTCTTTTTTCTTGACCTTCTGATAGTTTACTTAGCGACAAATCTAAGTGGTTTTATTTTTGCATTGTGTTGTGCTTGTGGACGATACCTACAATGTCAGGAGGAACGAAAAAAGCATTGTTTATATGCCTCGGTATGATAATATTAATTTTACAAGTAAATAAACTGAAGGTCTAAATTACCCACTGTATGCAATTTGTAGGCATGTGCGCGCCTGGTTCCATTGATAATTTTTTTATCGAAATCCGCCTTTGCGAAATTTGCGAGTGCCACTTGCTGCTGACCGCTTCACTAACTTTGAGATAAACCATAAAACTGCATATAGGCCTGGTAAAAAACTCCTGTCTGAGAAGTTACCTCTCCATGATAATAGTTATACCATCATCTTTTTGTGTCGATGGTACTCTTCTTAGCCATAAAAATGCTAAATAAAATAACTGAGATAAGTAACTCCAGGGTCTAGCTTAAAAAATCTAAACTTACATAACAATAAGTGTTATTAGTCAGAAGTAATAATACATCTATCTTACAGGTAATATTTGTCGATCACCAATAGCAGAAGGTGTGTTTCAAAAAACTGTGAATGACTTGAATTTGGGTGATCAATGGGAAATAGACAGTGCGGCTATAGGAGGCTGGCATGTGGGTAATCCACCAGACTGGAGAGCTTTGGACACTATGAAAAAGCATGATGTTCCATATAGCAACCATGCAAGACAGGTATTATAAACTATTTTGGCTGTTGACTTTCAATTTGCACACAGCAAATTTCTGTTGTTCTTCTTTCGGTATCTGTTTATACTTTTTTAATACTTTCAGGAACACTATACGGCTATAGCCGTCATAACAATAAAACTTCTATTGTGTCTCATTTACTGCAACAGAACCTTAGCTTACTTAGTTTGACTTTTTCAGATTGTTTCAGAGGACTTTAATCATTATGATTATATATTTGGAATGGATGAAGCAAACATGAAGGATCTTAGTAAAAGAGCTCCAAAAGGAAGTAAAGCAAAACTCCTTCTCTTCGGAGACTTTGATCCTCAGGGTGAAAGAATTATAAGAGACCCGTATTATGTATGTTCTTACATATATACTTTGATTATGTTCATTACAATGTCCGGGATACATTATATTATTGTTAATTTTCAGGATAGTGACTCAGTAGGATTTGAGAAGTGTTACCAGCAGTCACTAAGGTGCTCTAAAGGATTTTTGGAAAGCTTGCAGAAGTGATGTGATTTCTAAACATAATATCAGCTTCTTACAACAGAATTATGTTTTTCACTCTAAATCATGGTGATTTATTATACTGGGTCATTAGTTGTTTGTTATTTTTTTTTCACAATATATAAAGTGTAAAACTTTATTAATAATTGTTATTAATTATTAGATATTGCTTAAATTACATCTATTGTAGAAATAAAAAATAATTTAATTAAATAAAAAGCCTTTTTAATACTTATAGCTTATTTGTATTTATTAGCTACCATTTTATACTTCCATAAATTTTCTCATTACAGTCCTTGAAGGATTTTCTATTTCCACTCGAGTAATCATTACCATAACTAGGAACGAGACAGGTTGTCAGGAATGTGTAACTTGCATGTAGATCCTTTATCATGAGAAAATTGAAAAACATTGTTGTGTTTTTTTACCAGTATTAGGTTCAAGACATTGGAAACAGAATCTGTCTTTCTTGTTTAAATATCCACAGGCTACCACAGTTCGACCATTACTTAGCCCGCCCTTACTTGACCCCCTGGGATGACGCTCTAACGGTTCTTTCTTCTGTTTGTTTTGTTCTTTGTCTACTTTCTTCTCTTCAATATATTCAAAACGGTTATCCACTTGATAGGCAGGAACAAAAGGTAAGTCGATGTATTCAGCTGAAAGCACAGTAGGTACGTCTAACCAACAGATATGCATCTACATAGAAAAAAACCAGCCAAGTGCGAGTCTTGAACACGAAGGGTTCCGTACCACAAGGCATAAAACGCCGAAAAAACGTTTCTTTTAAACCCCTTTAAATTTTAACTTTATTTTATTTTTATTATTTTGTTGTTATAGCGGCAACAGAAATACATCATCTGTGAAAATTTCAACTGTAGCTATCACGGTTCATGAGATACAGCCTGGTGACAGGCAGACCGACAGACGGACAGTGGAGTCTTAGTAATAAGGTCCCGTTTTTACCCTTTGGGTATGGAACCCTAAAAAAAACACCTAAATTATGAACAAATGAGTTTTCTAACTCTATGGATTAAATTTTAAAATAGTCAATATTATGCTTACTTGGTAATTCGTCATCACTATCGAGTATGTCATTTAAATTGTTAGATTTTTTTTTTGCTCGATTCTTCCTCATACTAGTTAATTTTTAGTGATAAACTTTAGCAAAAACAAAATTAACAACTACGCGCTAGCGCATAGGTACCTACAGTGTTCCTCTATACTATAGTTACTCTACTCTTTGCTACAGTGTTAGTCAGTGCTGCCAATGAAAATTTCTCGATTCCCCGCGTCAGTGCTATCAATTCCCCGAAATTCCAAAAAAAAAAAAAATCCCCAAAATGATATTTTTGGACTAAAAACACTGATTTATACAAAATTTGTTCACTGCTAAATTTTTTATAAAATACTTATACCTATAAAAAAAATCTTACATCTACTCACTATATCCGGGCATCCATACAAAACAAATTAAGGGCCACGTGCTTATTTAAATTAGGGTAGGTAGGTTCTTACAAAAAAAGTTTTTATTTAAATCTTTAGTGGTTTATTTTATTTGAAATAGTATATTATTTTTGCCATATTTTCGCAGTAGTAGCATATTTCGATTATGTTCAAATTTTAAAACATTCCCCGTTTTAGCTATACCTTATTTGGTATCATTAAAGCAGCAATGGAGTCATTGTTGAGACTCCTACGGTGTAGTTTTGATGTTATTTAGGTTGCTGAAAACCCTCTCCTCCACAGACGCGTATTACATTATTGGTACAAAAAATTGGTCTGGATTCCCCGAAATTCCCCGATTTTTGTCATTCCCCGCGATCTCCCCGCGCTAACCCTCAATTCCCCGCAAATCGGGGATTTTCCCCGCGATTGGCAGCACTGAGTGTTACAATTTATATGCTCTATGCTAGGGCACAGCACTAATAGTTAGGGGTAGTAGGGTGGGCGTTGCGACCAGGGACTTGAAACGTTACTCAAAATAACGTTACGAGTAGTTCCGGTACCGATACCGAACTAGCTTCATATTTTCGGACTGACCGACTTCTTGACAATTCAAAAGTGCCTGATAATGGTATCGAGTACCTACTTTGAGTTTGATAATTTGTACCGTTCTACCAGGATCGTAATAAAATTATTTCCTTGGCTATAACGATACTGACTAACGGAACGAAATCATAAACTGTTGCCTAACAATATATCGTTATTAGTGTAATTATATAATAACGTTATTCATTACGATACTCAACTTTGCCAGCTTCGTGACTTATAAGATGACGAAAAAGTATGAAGAATAACGTTATAAATGAATTATAACGTTTCATCTGTAACGGCCGCCACAGTCAAAGGGATAACGTTACTTCTAAATTGTTCTACGAAAATGATTTTTTTTTTGTAACGTTATTAATATTTTTAGGTTTTAGTATCGTAAATCGTTACTAATTTCGGACCGTTATACGATACCTAACATTAGTGGTAACGGAACGAAATTCATTTCGTTTTCAAGTCCCTGGTTGCGACGACGAACCGTTTACAAAGACCGTTTTGTATTCTGAAACGATGCAACCGTTTTACGTCCTGTCCATAGATAAGGGTAAGTACTATGCAGTCTTCGTTGCACAAACCAGTCTTCGAATTACTTAGTGCGATTTTTTATTTTACGCCTATGAAAATACAGTTGAGAATGCAATGGTTCAACTTTATCACACTTGATCGTCGCGTCGTTGCGTCGTCTCTCGTTTCGTCCTTTAAGCCGTCTTCAAACCAGTTGCAACGATGACCGTTTTCTGCAACCGTTTTCGCCGGAAGAACGGTTGTGTCTCGTCCGTCAAAAATTCGACATAACTACAAACTTAAATCTGTCACTGTGATTTTGCATCGCTGACAAAATTAAAGTTATCTTTAGAACAGTTGCAATAGGGTTGCAATTGGGTTAGTGTCGGAGGTAAAATATCTGTGAAAGGACTAGCTACCAAACAAAGTTTTATTTGGACTTATCCAAAAAGCTTTAAGTTGCCAGTAGTAAAATATAGATTTTCCCTCAAATCATGAAGTCCTCCAGGCCGTATTTCGGCCACGGCGGCCAATCTCAACGGAGACTAGACTTCGGCCCGGGAGATATTATAGTGCACAAGTGTGCGTGCAAACACAGGTGCACTCCTTTCCTCACTCTCAGCACGATGGGACGGCAATCCGACACGACCGGAGAGAGATCAGGCGCGCGTGCTTTCCGAAGCGCAGGGGTATCACACCGCCAACTTCCAAACTTCGGGCTGTTACTAAGAAATTCCTAATAAAAAAAACTCAATAACACTGCCCGACCCGGAAATCGAACCCCACGCTCAGCAGTCGCCTTTGCAACCACGAGACCAGGCAGCGGGGCAGTTAGATCCTACGTCTTATGTAAAACAACATTTGAAATATGTATGACTCCAACTTACGTATGGCTTTACAGTTATTAATCGACTCTAATGTACTTACAAAATTAACAACTATTATAGGGTAAACTAGGTGGACAGGTATGAACATAAAAATGTAAAAATATATCTATGGATATGAAAAAGTTGGCAACTTTTTACTATTATTTGGGGTTTTTAAACCTTTTTAACGCCAGAGCATAAACGCACGCGCGTGCACGCCAAGCCACAATTTTAAATATTTAAGGTATACAAATTAAAACACAAAAGTAATGATTTAATTGTTTATTTCGTGATAAAGTGCACCGCATTTTTGTCACATATTTGTGTCGCTCGTAATAGGATAGGCGACACACGACTGGCGTACAGGGCACGCGCTTGGTTGTCACGTATATGTGACAATGGCGTTCAAAGGGTTAACCGACTTCAAAAAAGGAGGTTCTTTACGTCCTTTCTACACTTTATTTTTTGGTTGAGATTTTTTTTTTACCTGCCGATTTTAGAAGCAGAGCAGCATCATATTGTAGTCTTTGAGCAGGAGTAGGCTAAGCACTCTGCGGAGTGTCTTTTTCGTCTGTCCACAGATTTTTCCGTGATTACCTACTGGGCCGATTTACGTACGTGATTCTTTCTTTTTTCCTTTTTGTGACTTTGCTGGAGACGTTTTCGGTTTAGTTTGATTACCCACTGAGTACCTATTACAGAGGTCAGTGATATTACCTATATTTTCTCTTTTTACTTCTTTTTCTTGGTGTAGGTATATTGATGATGTTAGAAAACTTCCTGTCACTGCGCTCACGTTTTTTGCAATTTGCAGATCAGTCAGGTTGAACGTTGATTAAAATATGATTCGCGACCGTTGCTTATTCTCAAAAACTTACCTACTTGTTAACCTTTTAACCGCTCGACTTCATATCAGTTGTCGTGCCCCCAGCCACAGCCCCACCCAACGCCCGGCACAGTAAATCGAAGAATAAATACCTGATAGAATACAGCTTAATTAAATAAAGAAGCAGATTAAACGAGCGGTGGGATTTGGTCGTAAATATACGACCCTGGCGAAATGGACACGAAAATATTTGTGTTTGACATGATTCTAATGGGCAACCGGTAGAGGCAAACGTATTCAGGTGTAAGCATGGCTTTCCACTTGACGGTGCGACGTTATCTTTGCCGGACGTCACCGTGCCAGTGCTGTTCTTTACCGGTACCAGCTCTCAGCTAGAGCACGGAGACACCTTGGCGGCCCGGCGTTTCTTTGCTCTGTGAGCTAGTGAAAGAACGCCCATTGCTGATCGATAGCGACACTTTTTCTTTTAACATGTATGAAAACCAATATCTTTTGGGTAGGTAGTTTAATTTAGTTTTTGAAAGCTGAGTAGGTAGGTAATCAATTACCTACTTATTCAAATAGCGGAAGGAACGACTTGATAAATAAAAATAAATCAACTAATATTTAACAATCGAATATTTATTTTCGTAAGTAGTTCCATCAATTCAGACGTATGTGTGTTAAGAATCATATCTAACTGCTTCTAGATCTCCATCCTCATTAAATTGTAAGGTTTTCAAACGACGTTTACGATATGGATGATTCTTGAGTTTATCCAATGCCTGATCTGCAACTTCCGATAGAGGGTTTTTGAAATATTCTGGAATTTTGCCGACAACACTGAGAGTTATCTGGTATAAAAATCTGTGTGTTAACCCATCAGAAAACTGCTTGACTAAATCTTTCCACCGAATGTCAGTCCAAACTTGATATGATGATGACTTAAGACTGAAAATACTAAATTGGTTAATAAAAACATAAGTATCTAAAGCAATATTCATGAAAATATTAATAGTGGTTTTTAGGGTTTCACAGCCCAATTGCAAAAACTGAACCCATACATTTTCTGTCCGGAAGTCACTACTCTGATGTGACTCAGACTGGCTGGACAAATCTTCAAAATAGCTCGCATTTAACTAGGTCTATAGGGCACTTTATGTGACGGCTAAACAACCTTATTTCAGAATTTGTGACGCTACAGAATCTTAGATATCGATCGAAAACGTGTCCAGCCAGCTTGAAAAACCACTTTTCGCTGGTCTCTCAATCTCGGTGACGGAAGTAACTGAATTAAATACCTAAATCATTCATTCATTCATTCAAAAGTGTTGTGATATGTACAGTGGTTTAGTAGAAAAATGCAAAAATCTGTGTCCAGCCAGCTTGAATTTACGTATATATAAAATGATAAACTGACTGATTGTTGATATATCAACGCACAGTCTAAACCGCTGCTCCTAGAGACATGAAATTTGGAGGGTGTGTTCTTTGTGAAGAGTAGGTATCCACTAAGAAAGGGTTTTTCGAAATTCCACCCCTAAGAGCTAGTTTACGTATAAAACTTTTGGCTGGCACTTCAGAATCTCAATAACGGGAGCGTTTTCGAATATGGTTCCTTTACTAACATTTAGTGACGCAATGTGTGACAGTAATAATGTTTGATTTATGGCGTGACATGTAAGGGTTTACGAGAAATCAATAAAAACTTAATGTCCAGCCAGCCCGAGTTCAAGCTGGCTGGACACATGTATCTCCGCTGCCTGATGATCTACGGCCTTCGAAATAAGTATGTTCAAAATTTTGTGACGGGGACGATAATGATAACCTGAATTTGTGACGGAGAAACTTTGAGTACTTTCAAAGATTAATTTCATTTAAATTTTTTCTCATACATTTGATTTATAAAGATTTATTAATAAATGTGATTTTATTTACAGCAAACATTATTTTTTCATTTAAATACCTTCAAGCATTAGTTACACATATTTTTGCATTTTTCTACTAAACCACTGTATGTACGTATCACAAAACTTTTAACTCGATGCCTGTCACAAATTTATGTGACGTCCGTTGATATGCAAAAAGTCGTCAAAATCCCGTCACCGAGATTGAGAGACCAGCGAAAAGTGGTTTTTCAAGCTGGCTGGACACGTTTTCGATCGATTATCTAAGATTCTGTAGCGTCACAAATTCTGAAATAGGGGTGTTTAGCCGTCACATAAAGTGCCCTATTGACCTAGTTAAATGCGAGCTATTTTGAAGATTTGTCCTTTTTCCAGCCAGCCTGAGTCACATCTACTCTGGGAGATTATTAGCACTAATTACTTATATCGAAGAAAATCGGAAATAAGTACTGCGTACCACTAAGTAATAATAATCAGCCTATAATGTTCCCACTGCTGGGACACAGGCTTCCTCTCGGTGAGAGGAAGTGAGCTGTAATCCACCACGCGGCGGGGCCAGTGCGGGTAGGTAGATGTCATATTTTATGTGAATGTCTTTGAATTTTTCGGTTAGAGGACATGCCAGTTTCCTCATGACTAAACTATGGTGCAACGGTTTCCGCTAAACAATGGTGGAGTGAATTTACGAAAAAATAAGTAAGGGTGGCACTCCCCATTCATGTAGGTAACAGAAGGAGGAAAAAGAAACAAAGCGCGTTCGGGGAGTACCTACTGTTGAATTCCGTATTTACAAAAATTATTATGATGCTTTTATGTGACTTTGTTTTTAAATTAAGCATTAGGTTTTGAGATATTTTGTTACCACCGAAAAAATAACATTTATGACCAACTTTCATTTGGTAGAAAAAGCGCGCGTGGTGGTCCCATACATATTTTATTAACGTTGCTTGGGTAGTTTTTCATTTAGCTTTAATAATACGTTTTTCGGTTTTTCTTATTCTTTCTTTTTCTTTAATCCGCGTTGATGATGTTATAACTTCCTGTCACTGTTGTTTAGATAGCAAGTACCTAGTGGTATGCGAAATTGTGTGGGGCCCATCATTGTGCGTGGTCCGACACGCACTTGGCCGGTGTTTTTTTTTTACAACTTTACAGTTTGCTAAATATCTTTGTATTTATAAAACATTACCCTCCTGGGACAGTCGGGTAAATACCAACCTTTTAAATACTTTTTTTCTCAGTTTGTTTATTTTTAAATTTTCTTTTACAAAAACTTGAACATGGAGACTTCCATACCAAAAGTATTGCAAATAAATATAATGTTGATCAAATTTCTCTTCAAGCTTCAACCAAACAGATTTATCTATTTTACTATACTTTAATTTTTCTAGAGGTAGTTGTGTATACTTCAGTAATAGCCTTAAAAATCTACTTGCTAATGCTAATGTCCATTTAATTCTCTTCTTTTCTGGTTTTCCTAAAAAGAAAATAATTAATAATATAATTTATTTTTAAATTTGTTTTTTTTTTTTGTAATAACAATGGTTATAAACTTATAATGCACACACCATTAAATAGCTGCTGTAACCTTTTGTATATTCCTCTAGGTTCTCTGGCCAGAACCATTGATAATAATGTCACTGAATGGTTGGGATGGTGCTTGAAACACACTTTCATGATTTTTTCTTCATCTGCAGAGTAAGCACCTTTGACAGAGCCTCCAAAATGCGTCATAATATGCCTGAATACTTGAAACAGTGTTCTTTGTAGTCCACGAGCCAAAAAAGCAACAACATAACGTCTTGCACATTCTTCAGGTGTATGAGGTAACCTGCTTTTATCTTTATTTTTCCACCGAGCTAAACATATTAACTTATCAGGAACATCATATAGCTGCCAAAAAAAGATTGTACAAGTATTTGTCTTATTGTATGCTAGATTATGTGAATAAAGTTGTATGAAAAGTTTTAATTATCATATTTATCATTAGACAAATTAATTTTCCAATTCACTTCATTAATTTTAACATAGTAACATTCAACTTATACCTACGTTATTTTTTGTATATGCGAAACCTGAATATAGTTTGTTCAGAATAAGTAACTAAATCATTCCAATAATTTTTACCCCATGTTATATTTTGTCCCAAAAATATTTAAAAAAGGTTAAAAGTTGGACACCAAGCGACACTAGGTAGGTTATCCAATCTCCACACCAAATGGTTAGGTACCTAGGTACAAACAAACAGGTAACTTAACAATCTTATAACTTTGTGATTTTAAATGATACAGTTTTGAAATTTTGTACATTACAAGATTCTTTACATAAAAATATTAGACACGTGTTTCGGGCTTCGCATAAACTACAAATAAAGTTGTATACAAAGTTATTCTTAATTAAACTTGAATTGAATGAATCTGATGAGTCTGCGTATATTCACGAACATCAACCACTGAATGAAGACTGACTGTTTCAACGAAAACTGGCAAACACTGGAAACTGTTGAGTAAACGCAACTGTCTAATCTGACTAATCAACGAAACTGGCAAATTGAATAAACTGATGACTGAGGGAAACTGACCAGTGATATGTGGACTCAAAAAAATACTAAAACTGGTTCATACTACTTAAGAGCTCATGGGGTGACTGTGCACCTACCTTCATAAATTCATTCCAATTCTCTTGTATTTTATCAGATTCAGCTTTGCAAATGGTGTCTGTAAGATAAGGTTGAGGATGATTTTCATTATCAATACTTTTAAGTGGCCTTGAAAGAGAATTTGATTGTTGATACCAAGGTTGCTCCCATGTTATTTTCTCATCTTTCAATCTGGCTATTAATAACTGAAATAAAAGAATACATTTATTAAATCAATTAATTAATTAGGTCCACAAACTCACTTTTCCGTAATGCTTTTTTTAACTATTTACTCTATTTTACATGATATCCAAGTTCATTTCTACGCAGTGAAGTAGTAATTGGGGTAGATCTGCCCTAAGTCCACCAAGTATTCAACACAGCCTAGCTGGGGGTTTTGTATACATAGGCCGACATTAAATTATATAGTAATACATAGTACCCGAAGGTTTGCTGCATATGGGTTGCTTAATACATAAAACTTGAAGATGCTGTAAAATATTAAACTACTTAAGTACATTTCATATTGATTGATAGGGCGCACTCTAAATTTTAATTAGTGGTTTAATTCAATATTGACTTGAGTTACCTCCATAAAAAAATAATCCTCATCTTTGATTTCTTCTAAATACATGAGTATTCTATCCATACAAGCTGGTTCATCTATATCATCCATATCGTGTAATATATCACCAAGTTCTTTATGCTTTTCTATCTTCTGCACTGGTAACTCCTCATCATCATTAGTTGACTTCATATTATCATAGTCAGAGTCCTCCTCTCTCCGCTTTCTCTTCACCGGTGAATCTTCATCTTTCCTTTCAATCTTTTTTTGTCTCTTCTTGACGGGTGATCTCTCATCCTCGGATTCCATTAAAAAAATATATATTTGAAGTTTTTTAGTATTGCTTGCTAAACTGACTGTCTAAAAATCACAGAACACTATTACTCCTTGCTAAAAATTCTTTCCTAACTTCACTAATCTTAGTTTGGAGGTTATGATCACAGAGTACTTTTTGATAGACATTAGACTGAAAATGTACTCTGTGGACTGAAAGTTTATCTTTGCTGAAAGCGTAGACAGACAGAGCTCTGTCTAAGCAGTGTGACCATCTTATAAATGGCGAATCTGCCACAGAGTGGGCAAAAAATTTGCAAAAACCTGCCACACTTATCGCCAAAATTGTCAAAAATATGCCTCTACATGGAATCGGAAAAAAATACACAACAAATTCAATGAAATTTCTTTAATCAACAAAAATATTTAACAATTTTCATATTTATGCATTATTATACCTATACACTACTTACTCTACGTATCCGCATTTGCCTCCTTTTCGTCATTTTCGGTGTACAGATTTTGACATCTTTTTAATCATGTTTTTAGTTGGTTTAAAAATGACTCAGTCTCCGTGTTCCTTAATCCCTGTTTTGTTGTATTATCTTCATAATTAATGATTCGTTAGACAGAACCGCACACGATACACAACAAAAGAGAATGAGGTAAAATCAAAAGTTGATTGGAAACCAAATCAATAAAGATGATAAGAATATAAACACTACTCCAATTTGATTACAGTTCATAATAGTATGACGCACTTGTTTAAAAACAGAATAAGCGGGAAATCCCCGTATAATTTGGCTATGAAACAGAAGTTGCCAGTTCGATAAAATTATTTGTATAAAACCTGATGTTTACTTTAAAAAGATGAATGCATTGAAAATTCAAATTAAGTAATGTGAATTTTCTTGAAATCTTTTAAATCTAACGAAATCTGCCACTTTTGTAAAAGATCTGCCACAGACAAAATTTAGGAGCGAAATCTGCCAAAATGGCAGAAATCTGCCCCAAATGGTCACACTGGACATAAGATTTTTTTAGGCACGGACGATTTTTAGTTGCGGGTTTTGATCATTGACATAGAAAAGTTTTTCCTATTTCAATGGTTTTGATTGACACTGACAATGACAAGAAATAAAATTACGATGGAGCCAACCAGTTAAAGCTTAAGCCAGAGACACATTACTGTGTCGTGTTGTGTCGTGACTGTCGGGATACACCAATCAAACGAATCTGTTCAGGACTACGTCAAATTACAACGAGTTTTGATTGGCTAAAACTGCGTCAGAAGGCGTCACGACACGCCACGACACGTAAGTATATTTCGGCCATTACTTGGCGCATTCCGAAATATGCTGTAATTGCTTACAGCGCATCACTGACCTGTATAATACAAGTACGCTGGACTTCATACTATCGATGACAAAATGAAGATTTTCACCATTTTGGCGCTGATAGCAACGTAAAGTCAACAGCAAAAGTAGATGATCAAAGTCAGAAATTCAATACTAATGAACGGAGTTCGCGTCATAACTGTGTGGCGTCGAAGTGATTCAAAAGTATTCTACGTAGTAAGTTTTCTAAGTAGTAGTACTTCCACGCCACACAGGAAATCCGTTCATTAGTATTGAATTTCTGATTTTGATCATCTACTTTTGCTGTTGACTGTACCTCACATTGCTATCAGCCTTCGCTCCCGCGCCCATAGACTACTATTACCAGTGCTGCCAACTTAGCATTTTTTTGGCTAAATTTAGCACATTCCCCAGTGATTTAGCACGAAAAAATTCAGTTTAGCATATAGCATATTTTTTAGCATTTTACCCTGATAAGATAAAGTCTGCATTTTGTATATTTTTTTAAATTTTACTATTAAACTTGTAACAGAATTACAAGCCAAACACAACAAGTTAACAAATGCCACTTTTCCTACGAGGTCTCTGTCTCAAACTTGCGAAAAATAGGGACATATTATAAAGCTTATGCATCTACGTCTTCCGCGCTATATCTACCGGCTGCTTCTATTCAAGAGGATACCGACGATGTTTTATGTGTCACAAAATTGGTGCTTCTTTTACACTAGGTATTGTAAAGATTTTATAATAAATGCTCTTTTTCTCCCTATTGGCATTTTTTTTATATTTTCCGAAAAATTTTAGCATATTTTTAGCATTTTTCGAATGTAGATTTAGCATAAAATAATTTTTAGAGTTGGCAGCACTGACTATTACAATACTAGAGCCCGCGCCCCAGTGTGGTCAAGCGCTTTATCACAGAACACTATTACTCCTAGCGGCTTATATAGTGTGCTTCCAGACTGGGGCGCAGGGAAGGCGCGGGAGCGGCGCGGGCGCGGGTTCGGGAACGCGCGCGGGCATAAAAGTATGGACTGGAAATACCTACAAAAAAAGGGTGCATACCTACAACTCATATTGCCGCATAAAATGGTTGCCGTTGCTAGGGTTGTGTCAATCAAGGAACATAGCTGTTACTATAACGAATATCGATACTAAATTCGAGTCTTTAAAAAAAGTATTTAAATCATACAATTCACACATGAATTTAACTGTGTGTGAACCACGGGCCGGACCTAGCAAGGTCATTCGGAGTTCGGACCGAATAAGACGCAGGATTATTTAAGTATGTAAACATCGCAGAATATACCGATATCGTTTCAGGCGGAGGAACTAGTTTCGGAAACTGTTACGGCAACGGTACAACCCTATTCTATTTGAAATATTATTGTAAACAAACGAGTGAATTAACAAAATACATTAAAAAGGTCTGTTATACGGAAATTAACCCAAATATCAATACTTTAGAAATAAATTCATAAACGCGTTACAATTGTATCATCGAATGTGTATTATTGTATGTATTATTGCATGAAAACCGGCTACTAACCTGTGGAAAGACAATTGAGGTTGATTTTCATTCTTTCTTGCACCACACTTCACAATACAACACCCAGGCATGTTGAATTGCTGTTTTCCAACATTTACATGCAGTTTTAAAAGATAAAATCCTCGTAATTTTCTCACAAATCTCAATAATACAAAAAGTAAACAACCATATGACAGCACAACTACCACGAAACTCGCCGCATAAGATGGCTGCTACGCTACGGCACTTACCTACAACACGCACTACGTCAAGACAAAATGTTGCCATAATGAGCAACAACTTAAAATATTGTTGTCTCTTTTATCAAATACGATTATCTTATTAGAAAGAACGAGGCAAAACTATATTTCACATTCTGAATCATATATATCTCATATTTGTATAAGCAAAAATGTATGTATAGAATAACGCGGCTTCTCCATGTTTTCCTATCTCAATGATATTAGTCTATGGCGCGGGCTGCTTGTCCGCCACAGAGTACTTTTTGATAGACCTGTCCATAGAGTAAAGCGGCTGCGTTTTGCGTGTTGTCGTGTCCAGTGCAGTGTGACCAGATTAAATTTTATGAAAAAACCGAAGCTCCTCCAAAAATACTGAATACCTTATTTGAATTAAATATAATAGACTAAATGTTCTCAATGTCCCACAGAATCTTTTCTAATGTACCAATCGACCCAATTAACACCGCTTTATTAAATTTTTCTTTTAGTTTCACCATGAAACTAAAAGAAAAATTTAGAAAAAAAAAATAAAAAAATAAATCATACGGGACCCTCTGTATGCGCGCCAAACTCACACTTGACCTGTTTTTAATTTTTCCTTTAATTTCATGCTAATGTCTAGCTTCGTGCCCAATTCGAAGTTTCTAGCCCGGCTAGAGTAAAAATTTAATACGGGACCCTCTGTATGCGAGCCAAACTCACACTTGACCCCTTTTTTTAGTTTTTCCTTTAATTTCATGCTAATGTCTAGCTTCGTGCCCAATTCCAAGTAGAAGAAGAAGAACCGGTAAGAAGTTTCTAGGCCGGCTAGAGTAAAAATTTAATACGGAACTCTCTGTACGCGAGCTAAACTCACACCTGACCACTTTTTTAAATTTCCCTTTAGTTTCATGCTAATGTCTAGCTTCGTGTCAAATTTCAAGTTTCTAAGCCGGCTAGAATAAAAATTTAATACGGAACCCTCTATTCGCGAGCCAGACTCACACTTGACCATTTTCTTAATTTTTCCTTTAGTTTCATGCTAATGTCTAGCTTCGTGGCAAATTTCAAGTTTCTAGGCCGGCTAGAATAAAAATTTAATACGGACTAGCGAACTATTTTAAGTCTGCGGACAAAAGTCCGTCGTCTACGCAGGCCTAAGGCCCTGCGCAGACGGCACACTTTTTGTGCGATCGAGTCTGCGGCGCACAAAAAGTCTGCATGGCGCGCAAAAAGTCGGTCGCGGATTTTTCACAGACTCAACGCACACGACGCACATCTTCGATCATTTTGTCGGCAGAGCTGTAGGGACGTAGACGCTATGGAAATCGTGCAGAGATGATATTCTGCCTTAGAAGTATCATAAATTGCTGGTCTGTTTTGTATTTCTTGAATTAACATAGTTACATCGACCTCTGGCGCCATGATAATAGATCGCGTGCGTTACGTACACCCCTAGCAAATGCAGATTGCCGACTAAAGTGTGCGCCGTCTGCGTTAGCGCGCGTTGAAGCAAACGTTCAATTTTTTTCACACACTTTTTGTGCGGAGCGGCGCGCCGCGGCGCTGTGCGGTCTGCCCGAATTACACGGATTTTTTGTGCGCCGGACTTTTTGCGCGTCGTGTGCGTTACTGCATATAATTGCATAGGTTCTATTTTCACAGACTAAAAAGTGCGTCACGGATAGTCTGTCGTCTGCGCAGGGCCTAGCGGACAAAAAAGTCCGCGGACAAAACTACGTCGTCTGCGCAGGCCACTAAAAAGTCTTAAAGCTAGGTAGGTACACACCGTACACACGCAACGACAGCGCCAGTGACTCCATAGAGTAAAGTAATATCACTGGCGACTAAAGTCGCTGCGTGTGTATTTAGCAGTAGATAAATGTTTTCTAAGGCTAAGCGCGCACTACGATTTTTTCCGCAGTGCGCGGGCTTTAGTTTATTATTGTCTACAGATTGGCGATAGTTGATCGCAACGATTAAAATTCGTAATGCGCAGCGTAAAAAACTCTATTAATTTGACATGTTGACAGGCAGGCAGGTTGATGCTTGACAATTTGACATTTGTTTCATGGCTTGATTTTGACACATGACCATTCAAGCAAGCAAATGCAACGCCGCCATGTAATAAATTACGAATACGAAGATTTATCCAAATCAAAGCTAGATAAATCGAAATCTATTGACCCCAGAATACTAGCACTCTGTTAATAAGATATATTCCTAGCCGAGACAAGGTGTTTGGACATATTGCAGCTGTTGTGATGAAATTACAGAATCTGGTCGAAAAACGGAGACCACGAGTTGGAACAACGAGATTCATAATAGGTCGGACACAGACAAACTTACCTACGCCTTTTGATCGTGTACACTAATGTTCCCTATGGTTTTCAAAAGGTAGAACAGTGATCCAAGTTCCAAATTACAGCAATCGCAAACTAAATTTGGTGGTGAGCCCTGAGGGTGTTGTGGCGTAAATGGAAGAGTTATTTTTACGTTTATTGACGCGTCTTTTTAAGAATTCCGACAAAATTGTAAGTTTTTGTGATTTTTATCTTTGCATGGCGTAGGCTTTTTATCTTACCCTGTTTTATTTGATTCCCATCTGCCTAACTCATCATCTACCTAGCCTTTTCCCAACTATGTTGGGCTTGGCTTCCAGCCTAACCAGATGCAGCTGAATACCAGTATTTTACAAGGAGTGATTGCCTATCTGACCTCCTCAATCCAGTTACTCTATGAATGGGTATTTAAGGGCAAAGTACTTCGGTGACCCAGGTACCCTCCATGAGATAGTCAGAAACATCAAAGTGTTGCTGGCCTTCCTTGCCTTCCTTGAGGAGCTGGGATGGATTTAATAATAAAATTTTCCATCTGTATGGAAAATACATGCATTGATGAGGAGTTGCGGACACCAGCCCATATTACTTATTGACATAGGTACTAATCATTTACAGGTTTGCATTCCAATGAAGAGAAAACCCTAAAAACTATGTTTGCAAAAAATGAAAAAAATGTTGCCAAAAAATCATTTCAGAAACCTAATATTCTCAGAAGGAAAGGTAAAGCTTCTATTTCTAAAGCAAACATCACCAACGTTAATGAATCGCCGGAAGCAATATCTCTAGTCACCACTTCACACATGGAAACAAACATATCTGATCAATTAGACATCACAAAACTGGAAGGAAGTAATAATTTAACAGGAACAGTGTGGGGGTTATCATTAGCAGATTGTGAAGATTATCAAAACAATTTACTCAAATCTCAGGAGACTGATATACATGCCAATTTAAATAGTAATGCATCTGTAACTACAGAAATCAAAAGTAAGTAATAGTATTAATTCAATGGTGTTTGGACCATAACCTCAGAAAATAGGTACAAAATTGTGGTAATGTAAAAATAAGTTGTGGTTTAGCACTAATGAAAATAGTACAGTCATGAGCATAAGTATGTATACACTTGGCTTTATTCAAAGGAGATTTTCTCCTTTATTTTTGAATTAAATTTTATATTATTAGGAACATAGTATTTTCGAACCCATAGGTTTATGTAAAGTGTCGTATTTCAACGTTACATTCGTTATTTCGTGAAAAAATCGTAATTTAAAGTCGCCAAGTGTTGACATATTAGTACTCGTGACTGTACATCATAATGTACATATATGTGTGACTTAAGTAGTCTATTATTGCACAGCCTGCATTAATAGTCACGAGTATTGTATACTATTTATAGCTTGTTACCTAAACCCACACTTAAGTCATGCTTTTCTGTGTAAAAATGGACTACTTCAGTTACAAAAAAACTGTGACTTAAGTGCAGGCTTAGGTGTGCTATAAACACACATTAAAACTATTATTAGTTTTATGTGTGCTGTAGACTACTAAGAACACTGGAGACATTGTTATTTTGTGAGGTACTAACTAAATAATAATTATGTGTAATTGCTTTCAGGTGAAGGTAAAAGCTTGGAACAGAACCCACTGAATATTGAATCCTTCATCAATAGTACAGGCAGTATTGGACAGGTACGATTAATTCTGTTTTAAGAGGTACTCTGTGCCAAATTTCTTCCAACTCCCATTAACTGTTTTTTTTGACAGGACCTGCCTATGGCTTATGATGTCACTGTATCAACAGAAAAGAAAACTTCTGAAGCAAAACCAAAATGGTGCTTTGATATAACTAACAATTCCGTGGACATTATAATAAATAATTGTAAGTAAACAATTAAATATTAGAAATAAAAAGCAAAAAAAAATTCTGAATGATTCGGAAATATGATATTCTGGTAGATCTATAAGTTTTTAATCACGTCTATACTTGTATGGAGTAGTGTCGGGCGCTGATTAATTTGACAGGACTAAACTAAAATTTATCTTCTGTCCTTTTCTTAATGAAATAGAAAGAAAAGATGCACTGAACTTAAATTTAGTTTAGTTTGCGAACAAGGGAATCGGCACCATTGTTTTGTTCTTATTTTGATGCCGACCAGTGTAATTAGTTATGGCATCTAAATAGTAGGTACGTAGAACTGTCACCAGGATTCTTTGGTTGGTTACTCCTGGTATTTCTTTGTTTAATGCATGTTGATTTCATTTAATTGTGAATGCATGATTGAACTGCACCCCATATACAAAGGGGCATTTCGACATGGAAAAGCTAAGGCCCAGTTGACAAAAAAACTAGATAAAAAATAATACTTTTACAGATAAGGAGCATCACTTGGGGGATTTGGAAGAAAGACTAGATTCAGTAATTGTGGTGCCTTCTGAGCCAGTACCAGGCCAACAACCAGAGCAAGTACATGATGAGGCCGCTGCAATAACTCCAACACAAAGCATACCTGTCAACTACTCAAATAGAGCTGTAAAGTTTAAGGTATAAATCATGATACTTACATTCAATTATGATCATTTATTAACACGCTTTTATTAGGTCGACCTGTATGTAACTATGTAATGGAATCTAAGGTAACTAATTTAACCATCTTCCAAGGGTTGTAGCGTAATGAAAATTGGCAGCTGTATGTAGTTCTGATGACAATACAATAATACTAATACTGATCTGATGATGGAGCCGGAATATATGAACTTCATGATGGAAAATCGTATCATGGCCGTTTTGGATTTCTTAGAAAAGTCTTGCAATGAACTTTGACCATGATTAGTTTTTTTTTTTGTGTAGACTTCACAGACGTGATCAATATCTAACAATAAAACATAAGAAAACAGTTTTTCTCAACTTATACTTCATGTAACAACACCAACAGCGGTTGTTGACCTCCCAAAAAATGATTAAGTCATTTTATATTTTCTTTAATCGTGTTTTGGATATCGATACCCATCGCATTTGCGGAGTTAAGGCGAAAGCGCCAAGGTAGCCCGCGAAATTCAATTTTTTTTAGGTTTTTTGCAATTTGCTGGTCAGTATTAAGTTGTACGTTGATTAAAATATGATTCGCGGTCGTACCAAATATGTATTTACAGAATTATAATCATTAAAGTCATCAACACAACTCTCTAAGACCATGTAATCCCCAAGAATGACTATTTCATGAAATCTTGACATTTGGGGATTATAATTCTGTAAATACATATTTGTTACGACCGCGAATCATATTTTAATCAACGTACAACATAATACTGACCAGCAAATTGCAAAAAACGTAAGAAAATTTGAATTTCGCGGGCCACCTTAGAGCTTCCCCCTTAAGCTAGCCAATTTAAAATAACCCTTTATAAATAAATTGTAAGATGTTGATTGAATTTGTTAGCACAAGGAACTTAACATGATATGCAATGGTCGCTATAGCACCGTGAACATGAGGCTACAGGAGCTAGTGCGAATCTTGGGGTTCATTTGTTTAATCAAGTCTGGTTTAACCATGCTGGGATCGGTGCAATTCATTCATTCATTCACAAGGAACTTAACTTTTGCAGTGTGATCAACCTAATTGCAACAAAGGCTTTTGGAGTGAAGAGAAGCTGAAGAAGCACAAAAACTCGCACAAGCGGCAGGCATATCGAACTCCGACACAGATAACTTATGAGTGTCCTGTGAAAAAGAAAGCCCCAGATGGAGTGGAAGAGAAGTGTCCGCGCACCTTTGTAGTGAGGGGTGATCTGCTCAAACATCTAGACGAGGACCATACGCTGGAAGAAGCCGCGCACAGGTAGACATTGCAATAGATTCTGTTTAGCCCCATAGATATTGGTATTTTAATATTTACTGTATGAATACTTTTTTTTTTTTTTTTTTAAACGTTGCCCCACACTAGGAATTTCTCCTGTATTGTGGGTGCGTTTACAAACATTTAAATTCACGTACACAAACAGCCAGACCCGGAACAACTACTTGTAGGTCATACAAATATTTGTTCCGTGCGGGAATCGAACCCGCGACACGCAGCGCAGCAGTCAATCGCTTAACCACTGCGCCAACCGTGCCGTCAATACGGCGCTACTGATTTGTACAATGTATATCTATTACATAATTATAAATTAAAGTCGCTTTTCGTATCTGTCAGTGTGACCGCGTTGTTCTTCTAAACTACCCAACGCATTTTGATGTGGAGAATTCCTCATTTAGAGAATTTTATCCGAAAGGTTTGTATTATACATTAATATTAAACTTTGACCACTGCACCACTGCTCGCGCGTGGTGGATTACGGCCCGCTCCCTCTCACCGAGAGAAGGCCAGTGTCCCAGCAGTGGGAACATTATAGGCTGATTATGGTATGGTTGGTATTAAACTTTGACATAATATTTTTATTACCTTAACTAAAACTATACACAGATTAAAATAGGTATATCGTCGAAAAATTCATCCGCATCGCTGTCGACGGGTAATGTACCCAAGAGACTGGCGGCATTACCATTTACCACGTTGTATGGCAATGCATAGCCTCTGGTTAAGGTAAAAGCCAGCCCCTGGGTCACGGGAAGTGTCAACCAGCCGTTTCAAAATTTCCTTAAAAAGACCATGAGCACTCGGCCCGAGGGTTTCAACCCCAAACGGCTCGAAAATATAATTTCCGATAAGGTTATTTATACTTTCGCTGCTTGAGGTTTTCTGCAGCCGCAGCAGCAGCGCTAGCACAGCACGCCTGAGCTAGGAAGATGGGATGTCGCAACAGTATCGACACACGTGGCGTCACATACTAAAGGCCTACCCACCTTCCATGGAAATAAAGACATACCGTCCGGTCTAAACTAATTAAATTAAACAATAAACTTACGTATAATAAAATCTCGAAGTTTTGTCAAGTCGTAAAAACTGTGCAAAGCAGGTCTCTAGTTAAGCTATATAAAAATACAAAAAATATGTAAAAAACTTTTTTCCTCAATTCCTTAATGGTTATATGAGGACAGCTTTATTGGGTGTGTTGTATTGAGTTGGTGTAATTTGGTGTGCAGGTGCGACGTATGCGGGCGGCGTTTCTTCTGGGCGATGGGGCTGCGCGCGCACGGCACGTCGCTGTGCGCGCGCGGCGGGCTGGCGTGCGCGTGGCCGGGCTGTGGCCGCGTGTTCCGTCTGCCGTGCCGCCTGCGCGAGCACGCGCGCGCGCACACCGGCGACCGGCCTTACCTGTGCCGATACCCCGTAAGTGCCACACGACGCCTATACAAAGCCTAGCCTAAACCCACGTCCTTACGCGATCGACGCGATCGTTTGTAGATATTATGACGTACAGTCACGAGCTTAAATATATTACTATGGACAGCTCGTCAATGTTATATGATTTCATGATTCATTCATTAATATCTGTCGTCAAAACGACAGCAAACGTATGATGATCATTTGTGGAAGGCATATAAAAGTGACAGCACAAATATGTGACATCAAAGGAACACCAAAACTATCTGACGAGCCAAAATAGAAGAGGCTGCATCTGCTTAAAAATATTGACATATCTTAGAATGCAATAATATCGGACATATTGGTGCCGATTTTGTTGTTCACAAACTTCAGTTCTTATTCTTTATTAATAAATTTAAGTTCAGTGCATCTTTTTCTTTCTATTTCATTAAGAAAAGGACAGAAGATAAATTTTAGTTTAGTCCTGTCAAATTAATCAGCGCCTGACGTAAATTGATTTAATTTTCGTAGTCTAAACTGAACTTAAATTTAGTTTAGTTTGTGAAGAAAGGAATCGGCACCATTGTCTTGCGTTATAAATATCTACATACTCAGTTAATTTCAGAAGAATGTGATACACAGTCACAGTCTGATCTCATTCTCAATCTGTCAAAAATACGTCTAATTTCCCTACATTTTTGACTAAATTTTGACATACACAGTCTCACAGTCTGATCTCATTCTCAATCTGTCAAAAATACGTCTAATTTCCCTACATTTTTGACTAAATTTTGACATTGATTGTCGCTGAGATGAGATTGCGACTAGATTTTGAACGTTTTTAATTACGGGAATTGGCCTTTGGCTGCATAAAAACCTGACAGTATAATGTTTCGGGTTTTCTTCTATATCAATGATATTATAAGTAAAAATTACACTTATAATATCATTGTTCTATATCGCAATCAGTACCGCTCCTACTGCTGATTCCCTACAAATGACCCGTAAAATTATTTTAAGAAATAAAACAAGTTTCAATTAAGTATTTAAATAATATTTATCTTTCATTTCGGACACCATTTTCATAATTTTTGTTTTGTTGCAAGCATTTTGCAGTTTTAATCCCTTCTCTTGTTCCCATGTCTTGCATTATAAATACATCTATTCATACATGGACAAACATTGCCTATAATGAATGGAATGTGTCGTGCAGGATTGCGGCTGGGCGTTTCGTTCGGCGAGCAAGTTGGTGCGGCACGCGCGGCGCCACACGGACGAGCGGCGCCACGCGTGCGCGACGTGCGGCCGCGCGTTCATGCGGCGCGAGCACCTGCGCGACCACGCCGCGCGGCACCACCAGGCGCAGCGCACCGCGCACGTCTGCACGCAGCCAGGTATGCTGCAGGGCTGCCTGTACGCGACTCATCAATATTTTGACGTATATATCATCCTGTATACGTATTATATACGTCTCAGAAAGTAATGTCATTTAATTTACTCATTTTTTCTAAAATTCATAAGTTTCGGTTTCGTTTTCGGCCGAAACTATAAGAGGAGCCGAAAGTTCGGTTACGGTTTCGGTTTCGGCTGAGTTTCGGTCGGACACTAATTTAAACACATACAATGTGCGAAACAAATGGTTCTGATACTTAATATTCATTACAAAACGTTCATGCTAGGCTAGCTTAAGGGTAACAAAGTCTCTTCTTGAAATATTTCATTTTACTGTTCAGGTTGTGAGCAATCCTTTACGAACATGAGCACCCTGTACATGCACATGAAGAAGGTTCACAGGAAAGGTAAAGAAGTGACAGTCGCAGCCGCCGCCGAGGATCCGCCGCCGACTGTCAGCGAAGGCGGAGATTACGTATATTTGGTGAGTGTTGAACACATAGCTACTTTGTGTAATGTGCACGGGTCTCTTATACTGGAGAGCTTTTATGTTATTGGCACTATATTAGTTGTTGTGGCGCAATAGTTTTGATTTAAGTCATCTGTGAGTTTACATTTTATTTATAATAACAATATATCTCAAATTACAGGTCAGTTTGCCGGATAACGTCGTGGTAGAAGAGGAAGATTCTAAGGCAGCGTCTTTAGCGAGCGCCGAGCTCGAGGGCGAACACCCGCAGGGCACGGAGGTTGCAGGGGGCGGAGAGGACGCGGGGGGCGCAGAGGGCGCAGTGGGCGCGGGGGGCGCGGGCGGCGCAGGCGGCGCGGGGGGCGCGGGCGGCGCAGGCGGCGCGGGCGGCGCGGAGTGGCACGCGGCGCGCACGCACTGCACGTGGCCGTTGCCGCGCGCCGCACACGCGCATTACGTGCTGGATGACGATCTGCATGTAAATTATCAGACCTACCACGCCTTCATAACTTCACTTCTAAGGCGTTTTTAAGGTCATGGGAATTTTCAAATCTTCATGACACTAAAAAGGCCAGCACGAACCACTTTTGAAGGACTGTCAAAGCAAAATATCATTAGAATCTCATACTCTCCTACGACAGATCTCATAATAGTGCCGAATAAACCTAAGACTGCAATTCCAGGTGGAACGAGCAGAGGGTTCCGTCAGCGACGTGTACACGGTGCGCAGCGACCTGTTCCTCCACGGCAACGTGCCCATCGATGACGATAGCCAGTGAGTACTATCTGACACTAAGAATTAAATACGCGACTCTTTTACCACGTCTCTAAACTTAAAAATATTTCATCATTTGAACTACAAACTCAATGTAATACACGATAAAGTTCAAATTCCATTCCAGCCCAAATTTATTTAGGACCTTACAAATGATCATCCAAAACTCAACTTAGGCTACAGAACGCTAAAGTAAATAGTTGAGTAAGATGCAAATGTCGTGTGCAGGCAGATCGTGGGCGCGGCGCTGGGCGGCGAGGCGGGCGCGATGGACGCGGACTGGTGCCTCATCGACGCGCGCCCGACCATTGATCTCATGCAGGTATGACGACTCAGTATGATCCAACTAATAAACAACACCAGTTTTAAAGCCATCATGAATCCAGTCCGAAAAAAGGATGGTGCCATCGATAGGTCATGCATAGTTCCGTCTCTCTCTCGCATTAGAATTATTGTGCCATTAAAACGTCATAGTTCTTATCGCACTTTATACGACCATCCTAAAAAAACTATCTTTAACCAGTCCTTTGTCCGCACAGTGATGCAAACAGTGACATATTTCCATTTGCCTGGTGTATTTACTGATTTAACATCTTTGTATAGCTTATTTCTGAGGCTTCATCAGGTTTTAACCCTTTAACCGCCATCGCCGTAATATTACGTGTTGTAAGAATGATACCTCAGTCGCCACGTCGGAATATTGCGTAAAAGTCTTGTCATTTAAAAAATGTTCAATAGATGTTGAATTTGCTGACTAAAACTTAGTATATTTCGTGTTATTACTTTATTTTTAACAATACTAGATACATATTTTAGCTAATTAAATGAAATAATTAATAGTTCTCAATTCGTGATACGTCTAAATATCAACCTACTTCGCCGAACCCGTGATTTCACGTAGACTAGTGTTGTACCACATATGAAACTCCTGATGCTAAATTAATAAAAAACATCCAGTTTTTATCAAACTATCAACTAAACATTCATTCAAATTTCATAGTTTATTAACGATTTAATTATTTATTCAAAACCCAATAAGCTTAAGTGATATAATATGTAGAAATCAACAAAGAAATATAAATTACCGACTTATGCCAGTACGTCACTAGTGCAGACAATCCGCGAACGCCGTCGCCGTAATTTTACGTGCGGCTCAAGGTCAACTAAAGTCATATTTTGAATAAACGTCAGTTGCGCTAGCGCCATCGCCGTGATAACACGTGCTCTCTTTATTAGTATTTCTAAGCTAGTGTCGAGAAGTTGTCGATAATGTTATACGACGACGAAGAACTATTAAATATATTGCGGCAATCAATTAATGATATTAGTAGTAGTGGCAGTTCAACGGATAGTGATAATTAATCGGTAAATCACTCTTTTGTTTTTCTAGTCTGTTTATTTATCCTACGGTCAAAAAGACAGCTAGATTATCTTAATATGTGTATTTCCCTATTTATTTTGTTTTAAAGAAAAAATAAAGTTGATTTAGTTATTTTATTTGTTGTTAATATTATTTGTGTCCCAATATTTTAACACTTTATACATTAATCGTAATAAACAGATCAAATTTTTACATATATGTCATTTTTAAATGTCATGCTGTCATGTTTGTCCGTAGGATAATAGACTAGATAACGTATGTTTGAAAAAAGAAAAGAAATAAACCTTTGATTAAAAATAAGTAAGTTTTATTTATTTCATTAGTTTGTTTATCGATAACTATATTTTACAACACTATGCAAAATTGTACCTAAAGGTTGCTGGCGCTAGATGCACTCCACGCGAATTATGACATGGCGGTTAAAGGGTTAAGATACGGGAATTGTTTTTTTTTTATTGTTGCGTTGCTTGACAAGTGTTCTTATTGTTTAGGAGGAGTTGATGTACGAGGACGCTGCGGACGAGTCCTCGTTCAGGGTGTTTCTCATGAACGGCGAGGAGCTCACTTAAGTGGCCCATACGTTGTGGGTTCACTTAAACTGCTGCTACAAACGAGTCATTGTTATACTATGTTAGTCTATTATATCACTATGAGTGATACTGTTGTCAGGTACAGTTCAGTAAGTGTTTCATCGGAGTTATTATACTGAATCAGTTCTTTATTGCCAAAATGTAACAACTGTTACAACACAACATGTGCATCACACGATTAGTAGTATGAGATGCGAATGTTTCTTCCAACATTGTGGTACAAAGTCTGAATGTATTTGTCAACTATTCGATGATCTCAAATATGTTAATGCCGTTAATGTGTTGACGGTATACTATCTTATTACGAAAGACATGATTTTTTTAATTTTTAGGGTGCAATACTATCTAATATTTTATATCTACAATAATACTTTTTAATGTGTCTTTGTTGAACTTGAGCCAATACTTTTAGGCTTGATGTTAACTTCCGGAAAATGGAGCATTTTATAAAATAGTATAATAATACAAGGATCGAAATGTACAACTCTATTGTTCGTATTTGTAAGTAGATATTTGCTAAATGTATGGATAGGAAAGATGCTACTCGCACGGTAACGCATAAAAACCAAATGTAGTAAGGTTTAGCAGTGTGTATACTGTGTATCCATACATTGAGTAATTATTGTGACGATGTTTAATCATAATAATCCCGTAGTTACGATCCCCTTTCATAATTCTTAAATATTTATATTTATGTCTTCACTTAAAGTTTAGGATGTTTCGATACTACATTTTAATCTACTAATTGGGTAACTTTGCTCACTCGAAATTTTCTAAAGTAAGTTATGATCTCTGGAAATGCCTTTTAGATTTAAGGATTGAGTAGAATATTAGTATAATACTGAATGTTTGTGATATTGAGTGTTTATGGAAGAGCCATTGATACTGTACAAAGAGACAGTTGATGTTGCTAGATGTAAAGTACTCACGGTCTTATTAACCGGAGCATGTTACTTACACAGTTAAAACTTCTTACTATTGTGATGTAGAAAAAAATATTGACCTTCTCATGTACTTTTTGAATGAATATTACACGTTATATCGTATCGAATGAGATAGACGTGTATGCAGACTATCTGCGAGCGCTTGGCGCCGAGTAAACCCAGCAGTGTCTTGCGACGTGCGCAGGCGGCGGCGGTTGTTGGCGACTAACAATAATAAATATTAAGCTATGTCTGCCGGGCGTCTGGGACTACCGTCGCCTGCATGCATGAGCTCATATTTAGTCTTACAACGTACCTATTGATTGTATATAAGAAGTTATATTTTTGGATATACAAGGTAAATGTGAGATTGCTTATTTTTTGAGACTGTTGTCCAAATTATGATCATGATCTTTTGTTAAAATTGTATTCTTGGATTTAGATGTATTTCAAAATTATTTTTATAAACGAGTTTTATTTTGGTTGTTAATATTTGTTTTGTTTAATTAATTAATATGTCACGAATAAGTGTAATATTTGCTAACACAGTCCGCACAGTATAGATGTACTAAGTCAAATTTAAATTAATCACATATCAATTATTTAGTTTGTTATATTAATCATAGTTTTAATTGGTTGCTTTGTGTTTAATTGTAGATTTTGCTATATATTAGTACCTAATAAATGTTTTTTTGTAATACTTTTATATCTTTGTTTGAAACCCCGCCAAGTGTTTTTTTAATTATTTGGCTAACCGCGTAGCAAATAAGCGAACTGAGTTTTGATAAGAATGCGCCTGCCGCATGCCGCCCGCACCTCTCTCGGTCCCCGTTCTCGTCCTACCCTCCTCTATACTCCGCAGGCGAGGACTCAATTAAGAGCCTATACTACCTCAGCTAAAACTCACTCTTTATCTCGCTCGCACGATACTGCTCGCGGACTGTGTGAAAGCGAGACAGAGTGCGGTGCTTGGCCGGAGGCAGCGCCAATAGTTTAGGTATTTGCTTTTTACGGTGAAAATAAAGGTAATTCAAAAAAACTAACTAACATAAGACCTGCTTTATAGTTAGTTCAGGTAGTATGCAAAGTTTCATGATCTAATTTGAAGTGTTTTTTGAATACCAGCGGTTTATTGTTCGGTTTGGAGGTAACTTTGGATTTTTTTTCTATCGAGAAAATTTTATGGAATCGTGTTTTCGTCTAACATAAGACCTTACATTAATCCTCAACTTTAGCATATATTTATTTCAAAATTAATGCTGCGGAATTTTCGACACAACGGAGGATCATGCTAAGCCATTTGAGGTAGTATAGGCTCTTAAGCGGTTTGCCTATAGTCGATAACGCATTGGAATTATCGACTATAGGCAACCGCAAATCCATTGGGTAATGTAATGACTAATAAAAGTCGATAACGCGGTCGGTACACCGCCTGCGGGGAATCCCCGTAGCGGTCGTAGCGACCAATGAAATTCATCGTGTCACTGACTGGCAGAGCCACCATCAGGGATTTTAATTTTGAAAAATTGTCGCTAATTAGTTGAAATTTGTCGCCAAATATCAGAATTTGTCGGTCACTACTGGTTCAAAAGATATAAGGGTTTATAGGTGGCCGATCTGGAGAGAGTCCCCAGCAGGGCCACATTTATATCTCAAAAACTAGGGACACCTAGCGAAGATCTGTCTTCTCCCATATTTGGTCGCCAGCATCATATTGTAGTCTTTGGTCGCCAATTAGTCGGAATCAGTTTTCAACATTCAAATTGACTTTCAGTTGTTAAAGAATTAGGTACTCGTTTCGCCGCCACTCCGTCGGTCTGCGCTGACCCTTATACATTATCCACACGCTGGAATAAGGTACACATTTCACACACACAGGTTTATTATGTGTAACTCTTATAATTATAAACCATATTTACATTAAATTAAATAAATAGAAACTTTAATGTATACTACAATATACTTAATGTTTCATACAGTTAATACAATAGCCTATCAGTTCATTTTTTTTCTCTACAAAATTGAATGAAGGACTTATCGTATCATTATATTAAGTAAACCAGTATTATCCGATCAAAGGCCGCTTTGTATAAAATGGCCGAAACAAATATATTTTGTACTACATTTTGTAGCTTCATTGTAATAACCTACCTACTTAGAACTATTATAGTCAGCACGGAACTAGTTGACCGCGCCTTAGGTATGTGAACAGTGGGACGGAGGAGCGGGGGCGCTTTGTCATGACTCAGTACGTGTGTTGCGAACAATAGGCAACCCCGCCGCACTCACGCCCGTCCCCACCCAGGGCGCGGCCAACTAGTTCTGCGCGGACTATAGTTGAGCTTCTGCCGAATCCTTAACACAATAGCATTAATGTCATATCTCTAATAAAATATACACTAGGTACTGTATAATCCGAAAAAGCTTACTGAGCGAAAAACAAAATCATGGATGTGAAAAATCAACCACTACCAGTCACAGTAGAGAAATGTCAAAACGTATTCCTAATAGTTATTATAATATGAACTGAATATAGTTTCATCGCAATGTTGTTGGTTTCTGCTCTCAATGAGGTTTCGATCTTGATTCCTTAAATCTTAATAAATAAGTTGATTCATACGATTCTCGTATGTCTATCTGGCGGCGCGGCAGGCAGGTCGTGGCTGGTGGTACGTATCAGGAGCGTGGAGAGTTTGTCTCTGCACAGTGCGATTCCCCAAACGAACGCATACACGATGATAAGGCCTACCATGGACGCTGCGACCACGATGCCTGAGCGTTTACCTTGCGACCAGTCCAGCACGTCATAAATAAAGCGGTTCCCGTTTCTGGAACGATATAATACGTGGGTCAAATCAAAATATTTTAGTTCACATAAACCTACATGAGCACTTATGAAACGTCAGAAGCTAGGTGCACGATTCCAATTGGTCGTTTCCTATGGAGAAGAGCCGGCAAGAAACTCCACGGTTACTCTTTTAAAATAATTGGCTTTTACAATGTTTTCAAATTACAGTAGGTATGGGAGGACAGCGAGCGTAGGCCTGTCAAGGCTGTCGACAAATATCAAGTATGGTGTACAGAGATCTTAAGTCTACAAGGCCTACAAAGTCCTCACATTTACAAAATAAATAATAAAATATACCTTATCTAACAAAAAGATAAACAAAAAATTAAAACCAAATGATACAATGCCTTGGGTATCTACTTATTCGGTGTCAATAAAAGAGCGAAGTTGCTCTACAATTACGGATGGCTAATCTTAGATCATAATGCAATGCTCGATGAGTTCAGTAAAGCTACCGAAAGAGTGGCTTTTAAAATGAATTTGGACTAGATAAACCCATGTGAGCACTATTCCCATGAGGAGCGCAGACTTCACACACGAAGTTGTAGACGATTACGTTTACCTAGGACAAACTGTCCAGTTAGGTAGATCCCACTGAGAGAAAGAGGTCGAATCCAACTCGGTCGGTACGTTACGGTGAACGCTACGTCAAACGCCACGCTGAACGCTTTGCCGATCGCAATGCCGAACGCTACGCCGAGTGCTACGCGGAGAGTTACGTCGAAAGCTACGGTGAGTGCTACGCCGAAATCTACGCTGTATGCTAAGCTGAATGCTACGCTGTATGCTACGCCGAATGCTACGCCGAATACTATGCCGTACGCTACACCGATCGCTACGCCAAACGCTACGTCGAACGCAAAGCCGATCTGTACGACCTGACCTATAGTTACGCTAATGGCTACGCTTGCTTCACTGGCGCTAATACGCTGTCACTACTCACATATCCGTGCCGCCAGCCGCGTAGAAGATGGCGGAAAAGGCGGCGTACCACAGCCCCATGCCAAGCGGCTGGTACACGTGCAGGAAGCGCACAGGCGTGCGCGACAACAGCAGCTCTGCTACGCATACGCAGGACGTGATGCCGTGCGTCGACACGTCCAGCCAGAACGCACGCACACCCATCTCTTCTCGTAACTCTGTAATCGATAAAAACGGAAGAATTAAGGCTTAAGGATCTGCTACTCAAATACGAAGTCGCGGATCCCAAGTTCTGAACTGGGCAAGATCCAACGTGTCTTTTTAATTTAATTTTTTTTTAATTTATTTATTTTAGCAGTGATTCTCGATTGCTCGTTCTTTGTCGGTATAAGTGGGGTCCTTGCCTCCAGGTATGCTTCTCTAATTTTATAAATGGTTAAGTCGAAAGCCAGGGTATCCATCGTTAGCTATTCATTAAGCCTACTTCCTGAGTGAAAATAATGCACATGCAAAAAAATTATCAAATACATATTCATTTATTTGCATAACACAGGTAAACTCTAGCGGGGTAATTGCATAACACTATCAGTAGCAAATGCTTTCATTTTGACAGTTCAACAATATTCATTGCGCAGATTATTGAGCAGACAAATTTTTCGAACTTAAAGAAGCAATGGGTTAGCAATATCTTTCAAAATGATTTAGATTGAGTTTAATAGTGTGTTACGCAATTTGGGTGCAGGCAAACTGCTCAATTTTATGATACCAGCGGATCTAATTGCACTATTGATGGCAGGATACACAGACGCTAATGATGATTGATACTCGGTTACAGACGTACGTTACTAAGCTAAAGTTTATTTTCTGTTAAGGAAACACGGTACGGAGGTAGGAGGTGAAACAAGCTAGGTAATAAACTTACCAGGGTTATACAATAGCAACCAGTAAAGCGAGGTGATCATGATGGAGAGAGTGACGGCAATGTTGAACACCGCCCAGTACAAGCTCGCATACCATGGCAACTCCTTTATCTCTGAAAATATAAGAGATACTGATTATGCATCAGGCTGTAAGTAGTAAATCGCCAACAAGAAATGTGTTTGCTAGGTACACAGAAACCTTCCGGAATAAATGTTAAATGATAGTAAAAACCGCAATCCAGCTTGTCCCTTGCTGCTCTCTCCCTGCGACGCCTAAGCCGAGGTCCGTACTCCACAGGGGGTAGAGTGTAATCGCTTAGCTTTTAAGTTTTGTAAGCCCTGGCTGAAAGCCTTAATTTATTGAGGCATTCAAAGGCAAGCCCGGTTAAGCACATGATTAAAACTCATAGGTGGAACTGTGAGATGCCATTCCCAAATTGTGTAGTTTAGAAGATCTAAGCGGTCACACAAACATACTACACGTAAAGGGACTTTGTTTAATACTAGGTACTTATATATCTATTTAAAGAATGTATGTATATATAAATATAGATGTTGTGATTCATTAAGTTCAAGCATAGTAATCTGTGAGTTCAAGAACATAATCGTTCGTATTAGGGCCTGTGCACACCACGTTTTTTAAACGCGCCGATGACGCGCGTTTATCCTATAGAAGGTCTACAGGCTGCGTCTGACTCGCGTGCGTATCGCGTCTGTATCGCTAAAAACGCGCGTCAACGGCGCGTTTAAAAAACGTGGTGTGCACAGGCCCTTATAATTCTAGTTTATGAATTACAGACATGTCATGTTTGGAAAGAAAAAACCGGCCAACTGCGTGTCGGGCCACGCACAGTGTAGGGTTCCGTAGTAGCCCGTTATCACAATGTAGTACGATTCTGTTGTTCTATAATCTGATTACAAAAAAAAAACATATTTTGAAAAAAATGCAAGTCTTTACCCGTTATAAACAAGCAACTACTTCATCTTAGTCGCTTTAAAGGATTAATGCTAAGGATTTTGTATTTGGTACAAAATTATCCAACACCCAAGTTCAACGACTATTACCTACTGCAAAACTAATAAAGTTATCTTAACCGCTATAGTTTTCCTTTAAAGTTCATGGCACTATCATCGTGAATTTTTCCAGATTTTTCAAGCCAGCAGTTTAGATTTTAGAGGGGGGGGGGGGGACTGGACGCCCTACTGAAACAAAAATTTGCACTTTAAAGTTTAATATTTCGTAAATGGAACATTAAATCGAAAAATAATTTTAGCAATCCCCAAGTCATTTTAGAAGACCTATTCAATGATACCCCACACGATGGGGTAGACGACGAAAAAAATATTCATCCCCATTTCACATGTAGGGGACCTACCATAAAAAAAATATTTTCCAAAATTTTATTTTACCACTTTGTCGGCGTAATTGATATAAGCACTCCTACAAAATTACAGTTTTCTAGTAGGTACTAACAGTCTCTTAGCAAAACATCGGACAGACAGACAGACGGACATGACGAAACTATAAGGGTTCCTTGTAGGAACTACGGAACCCTAAAAATGTTATCGTAGGCGCAGACACCTTGTGTAAGTTTTACACACCTAAATTAAAACTACTATATGTATATAATATATACATATAGTAGTTTTAATTTAGGTGTGTTGCTGGCTACGATAAAACATTGCGATTGTGCACGTACAGTGGCAGGTGCTTAGGCCATTACGTAGTAGGTAAAACCACCAGAATTTATAGTGTGACATTACGGCAATTTATTGTTAGGTACCCCGTTTAATCTTTCTACGACACTGCTGGTAGGTACTGACATGAAAACTAGCTCATTTATCATATGGTGGGAATATACTATTGTTGTATTAGCGAGAGAAAGGAAAGTGAATACCTAGGTACGTAGGTATAGTTTTAAACAGGTATTTATCTACAAAAAGGTGTTAATTACTGCCAATTAGTTATTTACGTAACTTTATATGAACAGAGTTGAGCGGTACAAACTACTTAATGTACGATTGCTACAGCATTACGCTGTGCTCTACTGAAGACATATATATTGCTACCATAATTCCTTTTACATTGCAAGCGTGGCGACGAGAATTATTTTCTGTAAGACAATGTTTAACTGTCGACATTAGTGGGTGCATATTATAGGGAAGAGTTTCGGTGATTCCAAAATTTTTCCAGTTTCGCCATACCTACTCTGTTAGTTATTAAATGTCTCCGTTAGTTACTAATACAGGATGATGGCCGGGACATCGACGCGCAGCCTGTTACCATATATTCAGTGGTCAGTACATGATTCTGAATCCCCAGAATCTGAAACCGACGAATAATATCTAGGCTAGGGGATCATGTGCTGAATTCATGGTTACAGTTTGCGCGTCGGTGAGAGTGCCACCCTGGATAAGCGAGCGTTTGTTCGGAAAACGGGAAGGCCCAGGGGCCCAAGTCTGCTATTTTTATAAATTCGTCATTCCAACACGATCCCATTGTCATTTTGCTAAAAGTTCGTAATCTGCTAAATTCATAATGGTCACAACACAACAGAACATATACGATACTCGTAACGAATTAAAAGCAATGACTGCACAATGACGTTCTAATGGTAGGTCACTGATCAAAGGAACTGTCAAAATTTTAGCAGATTACCGCAGTCAGTAATTAATTCATTTGTCATTATGTACGAGATTACCATTCTATGCCATTTCTTTCAATGGAGTGTCAGTGGTTGACCATTGGAAAGTCATACCTAATGACGCCATTAAATTAGTAGATTACCAAACTTGTCAAAATCAACAATTATGAAATCAATGATAGACCATTCTGACACTATTGTAATAGCAGACTTGAGGCCCAGACCCTCTGTCGGCGCGACGAGCGTCTGGGTTCTCCGAACAAAATGGACGCGACGATTGCGTATTCACGCGACGCTCGCTTAAATTAGGTTACGGGGTTGCATTTTGCCGTAACTTCTGTCTGTCTCACTATGGAAAACAGTCGGTCAGAATGTTTAACATATAATAACTCAGAGTTTGGTGAAATTGGGTCTTCATATGTATTGGATTCGTAGGTAACGAAAAACTGTGTCAAGTTTCTAGAAAAGTTTTGAAGGAACAAGGTCAAGTACGAATGGTAATGTTAAGGGGCATAATATGGTTGGTAGTGAATGTTAATGGCTGGTGATCGTTGCGTCAGACATAATGCTATGTTGCGTATGGGGTCGGCCAACCAGACGTCGACATCGTGGAAATTACGACATAAAACTGCGTCTCTGCTGGCAGTTGAGTTTTATTTTATTAAGATTATTGCCCCTGTAGAAAATAAAGTAGGTTATACGTGGCCATGTAAATACATGCCTACACATATAATAAGTCACCTAGGTACAGTCAGCAACAAAAGTCGATTAACACTTTAGTTTTTTTACCCGACTGCGGCGAAGCCCAAAAGGAGGGTTATTAATCTCAGTTATTGAGCAAAACTATTTGTTCAAAATTGCATTGTACTTCTGCTGCAATTTTGAACAAATATTTTGCTCAGTAACTGCGATCAAAAAAACTGAAGTAGGTATTAATCGACTTTTGTTGCTGACCGTACCAGTAGTGACAATAAGTTTTTTTTTAAAGAAGAAGCTGCTAATTGCCCAGTGGGTAATGTTTATGAATCAGCTTTTAAAGAGAGTTAGTTGCGATTTAGGTAATCAGACCTCTTTCAGAAAACACAAAAGAACACAAGCCTTTCGATAAGATTTCGAATAGGAAGATACTTAAATGTAAAAAAACACAATGGTACCTATAGGTTTTTACGATGATATATACAGATGCGAGCAGTGGTGGCGGCCACGACTTACGAGTTGTAGGTCGTAGGTTCGAACCCAGACAGCTTTACTTTGTGTAAATTGTTTCATCACCACTGCTCTCAAAACGGTGAAGGAAAACATCGTGAGGAAACCGGCATGTCCTAGACCCAAACATTCGAAGACATGTGACATCTGCCAACCCGCACTGGGCCCGCGTGGTGGGTTACGGTTACGGCCCAGTCCCTCTCACCTAGAGGAGGCCTGTGTCCCAGCAGTGGGAACATTATAGGCTGAATATATGTATATATACATATACACAGATGCGATACTTACTATTGTTCTATAGCGTGCATTCATCGAAACGATACCTAAAACAGTGCCGTTTGTTTGTATGATTTCAACAAAATACGATTATAAATAAACACGATGATTTATTGAAATGGATCGGCATCTATCTGTCAAGTGAGTAATTCTAGTACAGATTGCAGTAAGGAAAAATCTGAAAACATTAGAGTTAGTAAGAAAATCGGCTCGAGAATCGAACCATGAGAACTTATAATTTACTTCTAATAGTTTCACCCGCATAAGTGTCGATCCCGTGGGAATATCGGGATAAAAACTATGCTATGTCCTTTCGCGGGACTCAAACTATCTCTATACCAAATTTCATCTAAATCGGTTCAGCGGTTAAGCGTGAAGAGGTAACAGACAGACAGACAGACACACTTTCGCGTTTATAATATTAGTATGGATGAAAAACAGGACCACTCATCTCAATTAATCATACTGTATCTATATAAATTAATCTATCTCTTGGAAATACGTCTTTTTTTTTTTCGGCTGGGAAATCATCAAATGGCCCCCTCCCGTTTAGGGTGGAGCGGAAGGGAGGGTCAGACTCTTACTGACTAAAACCCACCCGTGTTCCTTCCTTAGCCTTTTATGTTCCGGGCCAGCGGTAACCCTTTCGGACAATCCCGCTGACCCGGCAGGCTTCGGCCCTATGGGGCCCCTCCTCGATGCTGACATCTCTTTGAGAGGCGCGTGGAACACTTACGCGCCGTTCGGCACGGGCCTGGTCCTGATCGGACGGTGAGCTACCTATTACTCTCCGCCCGCAGGCCCGCGCCTACGGTGGCCGGGAGTCGTCCCGTGGCTCCCGACGCCCGGAGCATCTCGGGGGACGGGAGGCTCTCTCTCTCATCCGTTCCGCCACCTCCTTCGCTAGCATGACTGCTTCGCAGAAGGAGGTGACTGCCTCCCACTCCCTCTCGCCCCGGACCATGGCTTGCACCAGGGCCGGACGCGAGAGGTCGCCGCCGCTGCCGATCGCCTCTACGAGGACACGACGGTGCTCCGCCCAAGCGGGGCAGACCTCCACCGTGTGCTCCACCCTGTCCTCTGGGCGATCCTGGCAATGGTGACACCCGGGCGTTTCCTCCCGCCTGATGATGTGCAGGAACCTCCCGAAACTTCCGTGTCCGGTGAGGACCTGCGTCAGGCGGTACGTAAATACGTCTTAGGGCTGATTTTTCCATCGCCAGATAACTTTTATTCGAGGAATAAAATTGACGTTTGACAGTTTTTGTATGAAATAACTGTCAACGTTTCAAAATTATTCCTCGAATACATTTATCAGATGATTGAAAAATCAGCCCTTAGATACATAACTAAGGGCTGATTTTCCAACGCCAGACAATTTTATCTGAGAAATAATTTTGAATTTTTGACAGTTCTTCCATACAAAAACTGTCAGACGTCAATTTTATTCCACGAATAAAAATCATCTGTTGATTGAAAAATCAGCGCTAAGACATATTTAGAGGGTTCTGCGGGAATGACGATTCCTATTTCGTCAAGCTTAGGTTTAATTTTTAATTGATTCACCCACAATTCAGAACGCGAGCGCTTTTCGCGCTTTTCTATGGGAGAGCCGGGAGAGGCGCTAGTTATTTATTTATTTGATGTCTTTCTACAATTGTTACACTGTTCGGCCTATTAATACAAGCCAACAAACTAGTACATAATATTGTGCGATGGACACAGCATGTAAAAACAATATTATAACAAAGACAAAAAGAACAATAATAGATGAATATACTGCATTTATTAGAAATGCAAATGAAATTACTATTTCTGAGGGCAATCCAATTGGCATAGCTATTTTTTTATATTGCATAGGCAGCAATCTAGGCCAAATACCAAACCCAGAAGACATCACCAATGCAGATTGTGTAACTTGGATCTTGCTACAGTCTGTTCTACCGATGTACTTTTATTTAACACGCGTGACGCGGCGACGCGATGCCGAGAAAAGGTTAGTGTGACATAAATAAACAGTCGTTCTAACGAAGACGCTAACAAAGTCTAGTTAATCTAATTTTCGACTACTTTGTTAAGGAGGTCCCACCGGTTACCGTGACGTCACGACTAGTTCTAGCCGAAAACAATAAGACCAGCAGGAATAACCGGATATAAACAGCTCTCCTTAACCGCATCTTTTCTAAGTGAATATGTGTCAATATTTATAATCCCATCGCAGCCCTCGTGTGACAATAGGTTACCGTTAATATAAATTAACTTTATTGAATGTTGATTTAGAAGTTTGATAACAATGAGCGGATTTGCGTGTAACACGAACAATCGTGGCTTTGTTTTACAAAGGACTAATCAAGTTACTGGCGAGTGGTGATTTAAAAGTATTCGGATGCTATCTATCGTATATTTGCGATTGCAGCTGGTGGCCGTCAAAACATACGTCGCCTTCTTGAGCAAGCAGCAAAAAAGGGCTAAGTGCTTGTTTATTTTTAAACGTGTATCGATATTGTACAGTTGAGGGACAGCGGGAAATGAACTTGGTCTTCCATAATTGTACTTTATTAACTTCAGTGAGCGCGGTAAAGTTGAATGAATAATAATAGGGTATGTTGATTGTCGGCGACGGTTTTGTTTTAATTCATGTACTCAACAACAGAAAATATTTATGTTTGTAAGATGCAAATTGAAATCGCCAGGAATGTCCTGTTTGTTGCTCATTGCTGATAAATAATTTATTGGTTTATGACTGTATTTCTTCTTAGCATTAGCAAAAGGCTCATTGTTATTATAAGAACCAGATAGTAACCTTTTTTATGGAAAAGGTTCTTATTACCATTTATGGTCAAGATTAAAGGAGATAACAGCGGGGTCATTGCATAGCACACTAAACAGTAGGAATTTGGCTTTCATTTTGACAGTTCAACAACATTCATTGCGTTTTTAAGTATAATGAGCTTTTGGAATATATGAAGTGATGGATTAGCAATATCTTTGAGCACTTGGTGGATAGTATGACGCTGGTGAAGGCGCCAAACAAGTAGCCGAATTCTGGGCCGAGTTACATTTAGATTGCTATCGACACGCTAAGAAGAAGAAGCAATATCTTTCAAAGTGATCAGATTGTGATTGATAGTGTGTTACGTAACTGCGGGTCTTTTAATAAAGCTTACCCCTTAATATCGTTTGAAATATTCCCGTCTTATTTCTATATCACAGGTAGGTGTTTATTTGTCAGTAGGCAAATTGGTAGCTAAAAAAAAAGAGAAAATCTCTTAGGTATCTTGATTACAGGGCAAAGCAAGTGTCTGTTGATTACCTACACTCACCGATGCAGGAGGTACCATTTTCTACCACTTGACCGTAGACGTCATATTAGTGATGTATGCTACTTGTTTAATATCGCAAATGGTTCAATCGACTGTCCTGAACTTGTTTCAAAATTAACGTTGCGCACTAATCAGATGGGACTGCGACAACGACCACTCTTACATGTACCTTTTGCGAACACTAATTATAGGCGTAATGCATACTTTCCAAGAGCCAGTCGCAGTTTTAACGAAGTTTCTTGTGAACCCGGTATTGATTTATTCTGCACCAATGCAAGCACAGTTAGAAAATTATTGGCAAAGCCATTTTTTGTACAGAAGGCACCTTCTTGCTCTTGAACCGTTTATTTTACAAGTTAGCTTAAATTATAAACAATTAAATAAAATTAACCAACTTTTGAAGTTAATAATTTGATCGTAGTTTTTTTGTTTAATTTGTTAGATTCTTTTGTACTAGGGAACTAATATATATATATATATATTGTATCTATCTGTGGAGGCTTGTCATTAGCAATTTAGTTATATATTTTTGTTACTATAATGTTATTACTCTGTAAGCTTTCCTAAAATAAAATAAATAAATAAATAAATAAACCTAAGTTAAAGGTTAACATTGACTTTGAGTCCCATTTTAATTTTAATCCTTGCCGGAACCGATAAGACAATGTTTTGAAGTAAAAGATGAATAGGTTACTAATCGAATATTGTCGTGTCATGATGAACTGATATTTTTTCCCATAAGGTCAGCTGCTTGCAGATCAATAATTCAGTTTCAGGCTTGACTTCGACAGCCATACCAACAATATTAAATTTCAATGCTGGCAAGCTATATACCCTTGCAATATAAAATGACCAAAGTATTTATCGAAGAGGTCAATTATATTTAGAAGAGGGTTGACTCAGACTATATAGGTACTTAGTTAAAACCATATAAAACGATAGGAATTTTAAATATGTAATAACTCACCGTATGGCTTGTTGTACATAGCCTCGAATGAGACAACCACTCCACACAAGAGCATGCCGACGAGCAGCAACAGTCCCCAGTTCGTGAGATATATCAGCCAGTAAGGGTTGGGCGCTTCCACCAGAGACCACATGAGGATGGCCAGCGCCACTCCCGCCAGCAACATCCTGAACACCAGCATCGGTATCGGCGACTCTCCTCGTTGCCATGACGACGCATAAAAATCGCTCAGCCTTTCGTTCGAAGACACCCATAGGGCCGAAAGGGATACACTTCTCCTATAAATTTTCACCATTTTGATCACTTAAATAATAAATACAGTCACTTTTTTAATAGAAGTTTACACATTTCCCGTCAATCGTCATACGATAGAGTTATGCGGCTAGTACGTAGGAGACTAAGATAAGTTCAATCACTTTAGATAATAATAATCTATTTTGTAATATCACGGCTGAAAATCGTACGTCGCCGTCGGCGTCGCCGTGATCGCCGTCTCAAGAGAGTGAGCAGAAATTTTGCCGATGGGCCGTTATCTTAAGACTAATCTAATAGTATGTGTACCATAAGATTAACTCTTAAAATACGCAAATAAATAAAGTTTGATTTTGGGCAAATCGAAATAGAATTTGGTTTTGGGGAAGAAACGTAATAAAGCAGGCTATTTTTTAGAAATCTCTTTCATAGTATTGATTTTATAGGAGTATAATAAAGCGAAAAAGTCGCGCGTGATGTCGCGGTCGGTGCGGTTGCGCGAGCGCAGCGCAGGCGCGCAGAGACGCAGATGCAGACTGGTGCGGCCGGCGGCGGCGGCGAAGACGACGGAGCGCGACGCACCTACAACACCGCGCTAGACTTGCGTAAACTATAACCTCACTTATGTAATGCAATTACTTGTTTTCTAAACCCAAACTGGGTTGTATTGTGTCAACGCTTTACCGTTAAATAATTAGGTATTTTGTTTGCGAATCAATCAGTACCTAGGTTCAGTTTATTTGTTGTTTATTGATTACCTACTAGCAGCGCCGTGCGGTTTCACCCGCATTAGTGTTGATCCCGTGGAAATATCTGGATAAACACTATCCTATGTCCTTTCCCGAGACTCAAACTATCTCTATACCAAATTTCATGTAAATCGGTTCAGCGGCTTAAGCGTGAAGAGGTAACAGACAGACAGCCACACTTTCGAATTTATAATAGTATGGATAACCTAATTGTTATTTTATAAATGACGATAAATGCTACTAAGGCTCCGCTGTCCGTCTGTCTGTCTGTCAGCGGGCTGTAGGTATCTCATGAACCGTAATACGTAGACAGTTGAAATTTTCACAGATGTGTATTTCTATTGCCGCTTTATCAACAAATGATTATAATAAAATACAAGAAACGTGCTTAAAAAAAAAATATATATATTGTTAAATATTGTACGGTGGTATACGGAACCCGTGCCTACCTATCTATTGTGTGGATAACGTTCTACTGCCTGAAGATAAAAGATTTTGTTATTAATAACTAGCTTCCGTCCGCGGCTTCGCCCGCGAGGTATGTCGATAAAAACTATCCTATGTCCTTCCCTGGGATGCAATCTATCTCTCTGCCAAATTTTATTGAAAACCGTTCAGTGGTTTATGCGTGAAAAGGATACAGACAGACAGACAGAGTCACTTTCGAGTTTATAATATTAGTACCTAGGTATGGATAATCGAATCAGTAATCATAATAATCTGGGCCAAGGCCCAAGGTCCTTATTAAGTGATTTAGTTACTTTTGAAATACCTACTAAGAACAACAGAATGATTCATGTGTCTACATAAAACTTACGCCACTCAGTATCCGGATACGTACCTATTAAGGTTACTTTAAAGATTCGTAATATCAAATTAGTTTTTAAAGAATTTACCTGTAGATATCATGTCTGTGTAGTGTGTAGCTAGGTAGCTGAGCTGTAAACGTTTGTTGCCACATCTGGAGAACTGTTAATTATGCTATGGAAAAACCGCCAGTCATGTTGATTTAGGTACTATGATTATAGCTTATGGCACGAAATGTCGGAGGTGAATTTCGAACTAAAGGCAGCTAAGCTTAGAATCTGTAACTCATGTGGGTATTTTTTTATAATTGTTTTGAAACCGTGGTTATTTTCATTGCTCTTTTATAAGGTCTCTTGCTTCTATATTTCTCAATATTTGCTTAAATATAGTATGGATCTGGGGGCACGGTAGTGCCCCCGCCAAGACGAGCCAAGCGAAGCGCAAGGGCACTACCTACCTTTTCTCGAAGCACTTCGTCGTATTTTTGAACCTTCATAACTTGGGTTTGGATTATACCAGATAAACAAAATTTTCGGGATATGATGTCAGGGTTGACTTATTAAACCTATAAAGTTTCAATTGCATAGCTCTTATACTTTAGATTTTATTTATTGATATCTAAAATACCCCGATTTCGTCACTGACTCACTGATTCACTGACTCACTGACTCACTGATGGTCATCAATATTCTAAGGGTCTTCCTGTAGTCCTAGAAAGCTGAAATTTGGTATGTAAGCTAGTAATAGTACACAAACAACAAAAAAACTCTAAAACTTGGAACTTTTACCCTCCAACCCCTTAAAATAGGGGATGGAAGTTTGTACGAGACTTCCGCAAATTTTAATGCTAGAGTTCTGAAAATTGATATAGGGACTCTTTGTTATAAATAATAAAATACGTATTTCAGGATTTTCAGTAAATAACCCCCCAAAAAAAATTTTTTTATTTCATAAGCAACTTTCAAAAATATGTGAAATCCCACCAAAAACATTTTCATGTAAAATGTTGCCAAGACGAGACCACATATGGCTCGCACTGTCAAAAAGTTATCAGATCTCATGTAGAGCCAAGCTTCTGACTCTACACGCCCTAACTTCACAAACTCTACACCTTAGACAAAATATGTGGCTTGGCCGTTTCGCTACCATCACATGGGCGTAAGGTGAATAATTTATTCACTGTTCTGTTATACAATAGTTCTTGTAGTAACGAAACGGCCAAGCCTCATATTCTGACTAAGGTGTAGAGTTTGTGAAGGTAGGGCGTGTAGAGTCAGAAGCTTGGCTCTACATGAGATCTGATAACTTTTTGACAGTGCGAGCCATATGTGGTCTCGTCTTGGCAACATTTTATATGAAAATGTTTTTGGTGGGATTAGAATTTACTGAAAATCTTGTTAGTAACTATTACCTACGGCGTTTTTTTACGCGCCGTCAACCCGAGTTTACGCGCTGCAAACGCGATTAGAGCTTTACGGAATTACTTACACTAATTATTACCTAGGAGGTATTCTAGTTAGCATTTAATTTATTCAGTCCAAACAAACTTTATAAAAATATATTTCAAGTGATCTTTAAGAAGTCCAATCAGCGATATTTATCGGAAAGTGTGGAAAATTAATTAGATAATCTTGATTTTTATGCACGTATTATGTTAGAAGAATTCGGTTTAAACATACCGTAACTTTTATATTTTCCTGCCCACGAACATACGTAATTATGTAATTATTGTAATAGGGTACTTACATAATAACATCATCAAATAGTTCATAAGTCATTGTTTACATAGCGTAAATACGAATTAACGATATTTATTTCTGATATATGTGGTTAAAGGCTCAGAGTACCTACTTTAGGTGTTTTGTGCGAAACTTCAGAATCATCAAGTCATGTTGACGTATGGATTGACATTATGTCATAAAAACTTTTAGATAGAATGGGATAAAGGCAGTATAACCGGTCAATCTCAGCGAATACACTTTGTTTCCTTCAACCTTTGACGTTGGCAGAATCATCGATAAAACGATGGAGCCATTACTATAAAATTGGAATTGGAATGGGATAAAAATTTTCTTTATTATGTTTAGGGGGGACAAACGTGAAGGTGTCTACCATGGCCTGGTACTCCTGGTACGACAGTCAAGGTCGCTTGTACGGCCTATAATATTACCCGCACATTATATTACGTCATCTTTGGTCAGTGGTCTGTGTTGAGACTGCCCAAACAAGCCCACTTAGACGGAATGGCTCAGAGAGTGTCTGTCGTTGCCAGGTCATCGCGGGCCAAGGGGCCTCGTTGCCGGTTCTAAATTATCAAAAGGTTTTGGTACCAATGAAGTAATCCTGGCTTGCTTGCTTTGACCCAAATTAATGTAAAATAGGCCATGCAGTGAACTAACGAGTACAAGTAGACGTTACGTGCGAGTTATTTATTTTGTAGAGTATCTACATAGTCGTCAGTTTAAAATCAGTAGGATGCCACGAAGGCCGGTCAGTGATGGGATTCCTAAATTGGACTGCCCCGTGCAAAAAAAAAAAAATACACAAATATATATTTAAATATTTTATTGACACCAGTTTATTGTCCTCTCTTACTAGGTACTTACAAACAATATAAATTATTATTATATTTAAACTATAATAAGTTTTTATATATATATACCTATACCTACATGGAATCCCATTTGCCGATAAAATTATGCTATTTAAATTGCCGTTCCTCAGAAGGCCGGTAGAAAAATACATAAACAGACAAAAAAAAAACTTGGGATTCCAGTTCTATACAATGTATGGATATATATATACCCACAACTTCACAGAAGTATTAGGTGGTGTGTTCCCATACAAATAAATTTATCAAACTACTTCATCAATAAAACTTAACCTAATCGTCTTCATCGCTTATTCGATGACAGTAAAGAGAAGCCTTGTTTTCTTGTTCTTTATATTTTACAACTCAAATGGCAAGTTTGCATATTTGGAATAGCGGCGGCGCTATGTCATCTCACTCGACTCGTTTTCGGGCGTGGTTATGAGGGGGAATACAAAATACATTTACCTAGAACAGTTAAAAAAATTGCGAGAAAACCCGATATAAATTGTTATATTTTTCGAAATCCTCATTACAACTCCTACACGCACGGCGCATCGCCGCTGTATACGGTATGATCCAAAACATCTCACTACACGCCGCTATCCCCGGTCCCGTCAACACAGCATAAAATTCGTTTACGCGTTCATCCTCCCGGGTTGTCGCAGAGGCATGCCTTCGTCGGCGCGCACAGGGACGGAGTCGCGGACGCAGCGCGAGGCTACCTCGTCGCGCGCAGCCGACAGGCCCAGGGTCAGCAAGTGCAAGCTTACCAGCAGCAAGCTGGTCACCAACACCACTAGGATCGTCGTAATCGGCTTCGACCAGTTCACCACCGGATAAATGTAGGCGTTACCTTTTCTGAAACAAGGCGACTTTTTGTAACAAAATTCTTGTGTTTGAGGTAATCAGCATAAATAAACAATAAGTAAGAACTTCGAACGATGTCATTTAAGTAGTTTAAAGAAGTGGGGATAAAATAGAGCCCTGTGGCACACCAGAAGTGAAGTACTGAAATGGATTGATAGAAACTTAATTCATATTAACTATATATATTATTCTTTATGGTTTATTTTGATACATACAATACAAACCAGCAATAAATCCCCGCGAATACCTACTATTTACCACTTCCTTGAGAAGCAACTCAACATCTACGTCATCGAAAGCTTTTCATAAGTCTTCCACACATATGCGTTGGAGCTCGATGCAAGTATAGCTTCAGTACCGAGGCGTAAAAGTGTATTTTACTTAGTTTTTTTTTAAATTGTTGTCGGCTAATGAACGTTGGTGCGCCTACTACTTATCATTGGAACGGGAACCGTATAATGGTATCGGCCAGCTGCAGTTATCCGTAGTAGTACTGCCATACCAGGCTTAGGCACATTTATGTTGATGACGTAAATACGTGACATAACAATTTGAATATTACAAAACTGTAAATACGTACCTACGATTCATGTTCCTTTAATAGTCGTTAACTATCACGATTAAGTAATCATAGAAGCGTCTGCAATGTTAACAAACGTCCTTGACATCACTACCTACATACCACTACGTAGGTGGTAATCTAAGTAAAACAAACAAAGTTAAACCAATTATGTACACGTCTGTTTGCATGCTTCCTTTAATCTCCTAAATTGCTGGAACGATTCTGATGTTTTCCACCACACATCACAACATGATTTACCTGTTTGCCGTTGTTAGTTCTAGACTGTTTTTTTTTATTTGCAGTCAATATATATAAGTGTTATCAATATAAAACATGAACCCCCTTACTAATAAACGTTGTAAAGCGTCTGTATAGTTACACAACGCTTTGTCTTCTTCTTTTGAAAGTCAAATTACTGACGACTGAAAGAGAGAAATCGGAGTGTAACTATGCATCTCATATAATATGTTTATTAGTAAGGAGGGAAGTTTTTAAAAGCCATCATTAAATAGTGAGTTTTTAATGATGCACCTAAGAGATGCATGTGTATATTACCTACACACATAAATGGAAGATAATCTGTAACTGTAGGTACTGTGATAATACTGTAACTAGGTACTGTAAATTGTGAGTCGTCAATATCATTCTTAATAAGATAGATAATGTTAGTATGCAATGCAATGTAAGAATCAGTAAGGTAAGAAAATATTTTGAAATAAAAAAGAAAAACTTTCAATCATGGTAAAGTAAACATTATACAATAACGAACAGTTAATAAGTGTTTTGATTTTATATCAATCGGATGAGTTGTTATGTGAAGAAACCTCAGAAGAAACATTTAAAATATTAAGATTAAATTATATTATTATATTATTTTTAAATATATGATTAGCATTCGTAACGAGTAGCTAATCTTAGAAACAATTAGCAATTAATCAGCTAGTTTAATCTCTGGTTTTAACGTAGGTATATACCTACTATATATCCTAATATACCTACACATATATTTAATAATTGTATGTTTTACGGCTTCCATTGTCTATAAATTTAATCTTTTTATCTTTATTCCAATGCAATAGAGAGGTCTAAAAAGTAATAAAGTAATTGATGACGTATTGCTTCAGTAAAAAAGATAATGTACAGACGCCAGCACATCAAGCTATTTTATTTATCGCTAAAGCATAAGGTTCAAAGTTGACAGTTTCGGGTAGTTTGATGTGCTGGCGTCTGTACGATGCTAATATGACTGTACAAAATACCTATTTTGATTTGGCACTAAGGAAAGCTTATTGCTTATAATATATACATAATATACAACTAGAGGAAATGATACATGAGTGAATTTCACTCGTAATTTCTCAATTTGGGTAAGTAGTGAAAAATTCAATAAGACTGTTTATAAAAAGAGAATTGTATCAATGATCAACTATTGAAATAGAAGTGCTGTGTCATACACAACACTTCAGCGGCATTATATTGCTCTTTTGTTTAGTGATCCTGCAGGCCTAGATTAGTTTTTGCTATGAAGTAATCTTTGTACGTGGCTTGTATGCCTGTACATCATTGACCCTACCCATATAATACAGTGTCATAACTTGTTTCGACTATAAATAGAGATTGTACAGGCTGGCACACAGGATCTATTTTTGGGACTTTTACGCGTGCAAACACCTCCAACGCCGCATTTTGAACTCATTTTGTTCGACTTTCTGGGTCCTGAGGTATGCGAGTTTCTCAGAAAAATATAATCCATTAGGCAGGTCAGCCTAAGCGCATTCCGTCCTAGCCGCGTTAGTGTAGTTTATTTTGATACTAACCAAATGTGAGATTCATATAGAAACGTTTCGTTCTCAATCGTAGAAACGCAATTAATCCGGACCTGAGCCGGTATATAACTATATTTTTAGTCTGGACAGATAATCTAGAAAATAATGATATAAATACATTCCGTAATTGCGATAATTGTCGCGGGACATGCCCAGCTTACAAATATTACCTGTTGAAGAAATACCTCTTTCAATAATGAGAATTGTTGCATGTAATTGCAATACATCTGAATTTAATTACGTATGAACTTTGCATCTTGTGTGCGACATATTAATTATATGGAAACCGGTTTATAAATCTCGTATACCTTGAGTCATCCATCCCTTCCCAAGCTTCACCCAAACACAATGACCGGCTACACGTGTAAGGAGTTGTGGGAAAAATATTTCTTTTCCATGTGCCTTTGAAAGTATATTCCCATCGGTTCTCAGCTCTACCAGACTTTAGTCAGGATATACGACCGGAGAGTTTACATCTTTGTGGAAAGTTTACATTACGCATAATAATACACTATCTAGAAAATAATTGATAGCCAGAAGAATGGAATGCAATGCAGGATGTTTGAAATAAAAACACCGTAATCATAATCAAATCATAGTTGGCAATCGGATTTGTGTTATCAACACTAAGTTGAGAACCGTAAGCCCATTGAGACCCAAAGCCTCTTTGCGGAGTCCCTATAAAAGTGACGATTCGACTGTTTCGGGCGAGTAAATTCTTGCGAATTGACTAATAACTCTGCGAAAGAGGTAGTCGGGATCTATGTAAGTATCTAAAGCAATCTTACACGTCTGTGCCGCCGGCGAAGTGGTAAATGACACTGAACAGCATGTAGGCTGTGCCGAAGACCAGGGGCTGGTAAATGTGCAGCAGTCGGACAGGGTGAGCACCGCTGACCAGGATCAGCAACATCACAAGTGAGTTGAGGCCGTGCACCGCCAGGTCCAGGCCATGGTTCAGCTCCTCTTCGATACCAGCTGATGAAACAATTAACAGAATGTTAATAATTTGCGAATGAGACTAGCGCAAAATAGGAAAGTTTGGCACAAAGATGGGGGAGGCCTTTAATCAGCAGTGGGATAAACTTAGAAAAAAAATCAGGTTCTTGGAGAGTTGGCACTCCGATCTCTTCTTTAAGCAGTGTATAGAGCGGATATCTATGGTATAGAGCAACGGTTTATAAAATGTGAATTTAGAGCTCTTGTCGGCTCCTAGCTCTCCTAAGTGATTAGTTAGTTCAGCATCACGTTTTAAAACTTATAGGTAAAGAAACTAAGATATATAGAAGAAAAGTAAAGCAAAACACTGCCATGAGCGTTTTTCTGAACGTTACCATTTAGGTAAAATAAGATGAGTAAGATGAGATTTTTGAAAATCAAGTAGGTATTTAATGAAAACATAACAGTAGCACAAAAAGACTAACCTTCGTATAGTACAGTCCAGTAGAATATTGTGATCATGAAAGCGACTGGTACAGCGATGTTGAACAGCGTCCAGTACGTCTTCACGTACCATGGCAGCCTGAACTCGGTGCCTGACGGATTTCATGCGCAAGATATTACTTAGTGAAGTTTCAATGTTTTATCAGGCGTTCTTAATTTGTAACTATAACAAACTTGGACTTGTTTTACAAAACAGCTCTGTCAATTAAAACAACTGAACAACGGTCAGCTGAATTGTCATTGTGCTACGTACGTTTAACAAAACTGCTACCGACGTTTAGACGTAATGCAAGAAACAAGAATCATTTTTCATAATACTCTGATAACTTTTAATTAATATTGTTCTTAAAGTCACTGTTTTCACTTGAGATAAGGTATTTTTTATTACTCGTTTACTCGTTTTATTTATTTCTGTTTCGGACGCCATTATTGTTGTTATGATGTGCACAGAGTCGCGACCGACAAAATTTAGAACTAAAATCTACAATCTGTCGTTTAATTTAACGTTATTTTACATACCCTCTTGTGGCGAACCAAACTAATTGTCTTATAAATAAAAATAAAAGTTTCATTTATGTAAACAGGGCGCCATAACGCGCCTAAACTCTAATCGTTGAGCCGCTGCATTGATAATGCAAAACGTTAAACTAAACGTCGTTCAGGGGGCCTAAAAAGGCCACTTTGGCAGAATCATAAAAGGATAACATAATGGACAGTTAACTGTTAAGTTAATCGTATCAAATCCCATTGGTGAAGCATTTTTCAGTTCTTTTTTTTGTCTGTGCTAAAATACCAATCAATCCAAATCCCAACCTATTTGATTATACCTACGTAGTGCAGCGAAAAAAAAACAAAAACACGGACTGGCTTCCCCATATTATAATTTATAATGTTATCTTTTATGATTCTCCAAAGTGGCCTTTTTAGGCCCCCTGTTGTTTTACATAACGGAGCTGTTTTGTAAAACAGCGGATTCGATAATCCATTTGCGACATAAGTCAAGGATGATAACATTTGATTATTAAACGTTGATAACATAAACGTATCACGATTTCTTATCTATAAGGAATAGATACAATTACATAACATTAAGGGCTGATTTTTAAATCTCCAGATAACTTAGGAATAAAATTGACGTTTGACAGTTTTTGTATGAAATAACTTTCAAAATTATTCCTCAAATAAAATTATCAGATGATTAAAAAATCAGCCCTTAATGGAAAATGATTTGCTTATATTTATGACATTTTAATATAGATATTCAGACTAAAAAAGGTTGGCTACTTACTTATTGGACCGTAAAGGTAACAGCGCGCTGACACCAAAGTTGCGAATCCCGTGGCAAGGAGGATGCTCGTCAACCCCCAGTGCGTCAGGTAAATAAACCAGAATGTGAATTGACCATTCAATATGTATATTATCACAGAGGTTAGTACTATTCCTAGTGATGTGAGGAACAGCAGCGCCCGCCAAATTAGAAGCGGTACGACCGACCGCGTCGTTTGCCAAGTACTGAGATAGAAGTCAGTCGGATTGTGATGCTCCAACGTGAGCATACTCCTCCTCAGTTCTTGATCAAAATAAGTCTTTAAAGCACTCATCTTGATATTGTTGTAGTACCTAACAGAAACACAGTTACACAGCACACCCAACGCTATCGATAACACGGAACTGATAATCGATATTGTGCGGACGCGCTGACTCACTTTAAAAATTATATAAACGCGGTGCCAAAATATATGTTATCGTAGTATGTACCGTCACTGATTTATGTGTGTACACTTTGGGTGACTTTGGGTGTGGTATGCACGAACTGCAAACGTGTGAGCTACAAGGCAGCACGCAGAATGGAGATTGTGTCCAGAACTTAAGAGTTTCCGCCTGGTAACAATCTATTGTACCTAATGCTCTTTCCTTCCTGCTTTGCTATTTACAATCATGCGACAGGCTATCGTATCAAAAATAACACATTTCAATAACCTGATTTGCCTTGCCCCGACAGCAAACAGCTGTCGTATGTGGTTTAAACTGACAAAATTTAAATAGCTATGCTGATCCAAAAATAGAGTAAAAAATTAACCCACGTGTCTACTAGAATTAATTAATTTCGTTAACATACACGACATAAATCTTAAGAGGGCGCAGCAACCCCCTACTATGATGAGAGGGGTCTCATCAAACACGATGAAAATCAAACACAATCTCTTCCCACAGCAGAAACTTTTCGCCCGGCGTAGATGAACTTGAATCTCCTGTATAAGTATACGCAAAATAATCAGATGAAACGGCTCTATTCAATCTTCCTATACAGGGTGGGTAAAAAATCGTCGTAAGAAATCAGGGCGATAGTTGGGGTTATTAGAAGTATCGCCCTGTTTCGTTTGATCCACGATTTTTTACCCACCCTGTACCCATCGATGTGTACAGTATCTAGATATATCTATATATATAAAATGGTAAACTGACTGATTGTTGATATATCAACGCACAGTCTAAACCGCTGCTTCTAGAGACATGAAATTTGGAGGGTGTGTTCTTTGTGAAGAGTAGGTATCCACTAAGAAAGGGTATTTCGAAATTCCACCCCTAAGAGGGTGAAATTTGACGCGGACGAAGTCGCGGGCAGAAGCTAGTTATTGAATATTATTGTATGTCCGTGTCTCCGTGAATCTCTGTTACTGACGCTGGTGGGCTATTGTATGTCCGTGTCTCCGTGAATCTCTGTTACTGACGCTGGTGGGCTACTATTGTATGTCCGTGTCTCCGTGAATCTTTGTTACTGACGCTGGTGGGCTACTATTGTATGTCCGTGTCTCCGTGAATCTCTGTTACTGACGCTGGTGGGCTACTATTGTATGTCCGTGTCTCCGTGAATCTCTGTTACTGACGCTGGTGGGCTACTATTTTAAACGTTTTTATTTACCTGAACATAATTATTATCTTATATTCTAAGGTTTGTTTTTTTCAGTTTTAGGCATTAACTAGAAAAACGCGCAAGTGCGAGCGGAATTCGTGCCCCGACGGATTCCTTCTCAAAGTTGTGCCGGCTGCCCGTGGCTTCACTCAAGTGACACAGCCTATGAATTTCCAATTGCGGATTAAAGAACAAACTTATCTATGCAGGAAAAAACAACATGATTGCCAATTTATGCCAGCTTTTAAGTCAGTCTTCGAGGCTCTATTTTTTTTACAGCTCCAAGGGACCGTAGACCTAAGTATTGATATAATTTTAACTTGATACCTGAGTAAAAGTGTCAGACAGATGAACAACGAAGTGATCCTATAAGGGTTTCGATTTTTCCTTTTGAGGTACCTACGGTACCTAAAAAGCAAAAACACTGCCATCAAAGTATATACGTACTACAACATCATGAAGCTGACCCTAACATACTTGTATGTAATGTAGTTGGGAAAAGGCTAGGCAGATGATGATGACTACTACATCATGAATCATGTAAAAACAAACTAAATAACTTGTTTATTTGACGATATGAAAGCGAATATCACACTAATATTATAAAGGCGAAAGTTTGTGAGTGTGTGTGTGTGTGTTTATATATTTGTTACTTCTTCACGCTCAAATGGCCGCACTGATTTTGATAAAATTTTGTATGGAGGTAGCTGGATACCCTGGATTAACATATAGGCTAACTTTTTATCCCGATATTCCCACGGGATCGACACTTACGCGGGTGAAACCGCGGGGCGCAACTAGTAATATATAATGTAGAGTAGAAAAACATCCCCGGTGAAAACTTTTCTGAAAAAGAGGCCAAGCTCGGTACAAAAGAAGTAGAGGATTGTCGGCTTCATTTCATTCATCTAAGGGTTACCCTAAATGGAGTTTGTCAACAAAAGTGGGAGTAGACGAATTTTGATACTGAGTTGATTGCAATAAGATCTAAAATCTCCAGCACGAACTTTCAAAAAAACATTGTATCTCTGCAAGAAAATTAACCGAAATGCAACGCAATGGCGCTAGTTGTATGTACCTACTGTACCAGTCAAAAATCTGTCTTATAGTAGGTACTAATAGTTTTCAAATATAAACATTGAATTATTTTAATATTTTAATTTTACAGTTTAGCCTCGGTTTTATTTAGTTTATCAATTCTTATCGTTTGAAATAATCGTTTCGGAAGTGGTTTTACTAGTTTTTTCATGTTTTCTATTTCACCGTTTCTTTCCAGCAATGCAATGTGATAAATTACGAAAATATTATTTACGCAAATAAATGATGTCCTAGCGCGGCCAAAAATTTAAGCGCAGTCCTCTCGTCTCAACACGATCACAGACTAAGAAGAGAAGTGGTGACCACAGAGTTCTTTTTAATAGACTGAATGGTGACTGCACAGACTGGTGACTGACAGGTGACAGTCTGGTGACTGATCCCTAGTTTATAATACTGACTCTAGTCTAGTAGACTGATCTCTAGTCTATGGTGACTGATACCATAGACTACCATTATAAATGACATAGCACTTATCTGTCGGTCGATTCTGTAAAAATATCACCGTGAAAACTTAGGTGAAGTGAGTTTGTTTTTGTTAGGAATTGACACTATTGACAGCTCACTCCACCACAGATTACTGAATACGCTCACTTCACCTAAGTTTTCACGGTGAGATTCTTACAGAATAGCACCGCTGGTGACTGATTTGTGAAACAAAAATATGCTTGAAGATTGCAATGATTTCAAAAGTAAGGATACGCCCGTCTGAACATTTTACATAGAAGTTCTTCGTTCGAAGTTCGCGCGCACCACTGTCAACTGAGTCGCGTTGGCCCTAAAACCGTCATTTTAGGGCCAGAGCGTTGGTGCCATTTAGTCGCGCGGTTACCCCGGTCCTTACGCTAGTAATATATATGTCAATGGAAGATTGCTTGAAGATCCCACAACGTGTGACACACTGACCTCTATTTTAAACAAGCGTACTTATATTATAATACAGCCGGTCGATTCTGTAAAAATCTCACCGTGAAAACTTAGGTGAAGTGAGTTTGTTTTTGCTAGGAATTGACACTATTGACAGCTTACTCCACGCTCACATCACCTAAGTTTTCACGGTGAGATTTTTACAGAATAGCACCGCTGGTCAGTGGGAAGATGACTTCTTCCACAAATCAAGAACGTCGTAAGTAAGCGAACTAGTCTTAATAAAACCAAAATAAAAGGAATTTCCAAAACCACATGTCTTGCACACATTTTTTTGCTTTGTATTAATACAAATATTCATAAAAATTTTATCCTAACATATCAATTTCATGAAAAATTAAATTGAAGATAGGCTATTTTGCAAGATTCCCCCTCTAATAGTTCTAGAAACAAACATACAGCATCGCAAACGACGAGTGTTTGAGTGGTGATACGTTCAGTCAATTTGTTTATCTGTAATAATTATTGGATATTCCGTTATTTTGTTCGGATATGAACAGGACTGTGGGTACTCTGCATTGCTTGGTGAGGGCATCCCTGCAGAGCGTCATGCCGACGACGATGAAATGGATCACAATGATGAGGAACGCTGATCCCACCGCCAATAGTAAAGTGGCGCCAGGTTTTGACCAGTCCAGCATTGGGTATATCCAGTTCGTGCCAAAGCTAAACAAAGAAAATTTTACAATTTTAGTTATAAATCCTACAAAACACCGTCAATGATGATAACCGGGAAAATTCTGTGGTAGGTATAAGGATTGCATGAATGATTGCAACAAAAGAAAAAAAAAGTAATGGTTTTTTCGTGCCGACTTGTAACTAAATATGCTATAATGGTACCTTTATACATAAATGTATATAGGTGTGTTAATTGATAATCTGTATACTTACTTAGAACTTTGTGTTTTGTTTCTTTTTATTAGGTGAGTATATACCAGAGCATTTTCTCGAGCATTTCCATGTCATGAATAATTCTAGTAACAAGTCTTCATGTTATGTAACGTTCCTGCGAATGCTCGACGCTACATTCGACATAATGCTCACGACGAGTGAGCATTTACTTGTAACATTTCTTTCTACCTTGCGTTGAACTTGAACAAGTAACAATCTGTCCTCGGTCCACGTACCTCCCTCCGCGTCGTTTGCGGTCGTGCCTTTGTTCGATAAAATGTTACACCAATACTCTCATTGGTTTTTAAAATCAGGTTGTAACATAACATCGAGCGTCGTGTTCGAAGTACGGTTCGATAAAATTTAAAAACGGTGAATGCTCGATGTTCTGTTACAAGTAAAGCTGTAGTCTATACTCACCTTTTTGATTGGTAATGAGGTTCTATTGATTGGTAATGAGATTGAGACTCTCAACTGTAGTCATTTAGCAACAACTCATTTAGGTACTCTTTATCGATGGTATGGTTCCTTTCAACAAACCAACCTTAACAGTTGCTTTAAGAACTCTATATTAATAATGTAGGTACTGTAGGTACTCACGGACTAAGCCCACCGGCGAAGTAGTAAATGATGCTGAAGAGCATATAGACAATTCCAAGGATGAGGGGGATGTAGAAGTGCACCAGCCTGGTGGGATGACGCGAGGAGATCAGCAGACAGAACATCATTACGGAGTTGATGCCGTGCACGAACACATCAAGCACGGGGTCGAAGGCGTAGTCGGCTTCCACTGAAACAAGAGAGACGAAGAGACGATAATAATACTGAATATTAGACATTCTTTGTTTAGCTACAGAATTCAGAGTAAGGGCTAAAACCAGGCCTTTTACACTATGTACCACGATAGTGTCTTTAAAAAATCGACTATGGCATTTGAAAATGGTAATAATAGTGGTTCCGAATTCACACGTGCATGCTTTATTATCAATACGCTCGTGGCGCGCCGCGTACGCGCGGCTCTGATGGCAGGAAAAGTGCTTTTTTTCTGAAATCCTACTGTACTAGAGGACTCCGTTGTCTGAGAGCTTGCTACAATCATTTATTTTTCGATATAATTACTCAAAAATTTAAATTATATCGTACACACTGTACATCAGAACCGGATTGTACATCTGAACCCGGCCAAACTGATTCGGAATGTGATTTTCTGAAAACTCTACAATTGGAAAATTTACGGTCTCGTCATTGGTTTTTAAACTCGAAAAACTTTACTTTGTCGAACAGAACTTAATATTATTTACATAAGATTCTTTGTCAATTCAAGGATTATTAACAGTTTAGCTATTTACAGTAATACACAATTTTGATTGGTTAATAAGTCGATATATTTTTGGAAGAAAAGCATTTTGTACCTTCGTGGAGCTTTATCACAAACTCTGGCTTTAAAAACGAAAGTCATTATATTGGTTGTAAGTAACTGATTTGTTTGTTTGCTAATAATGCTGGGTTGATGTGTTCATGACCTTTTTACCAAATACCTACACATGCACAATCAATAAAAGAGATAAGTATATGCAGGATCGTCGGATATAGTTGAAGGTTAGTAAGAAACCGATGGTTGTTGTCGACTGAAATTTAATTTGATGAATGAGCGGTTTCATCATCATCATCATCATTTCAGCCGAAAGACGTCCACTGCTGGATATAGGCCTCCCCCAAGCACCTCCACTTCAACCGGTTCTGTGTTTCTCGCATCCAACGGGTTCCTGCGGCTTTCACAAGGTCGTCGTTGGTCCACCTTGTGGGAGGCCTTCCAACGCTACGTCTTCCGGTACGCGGTCGCCACTCCAGAACCTTTCGGCCCCATCGGCCATCTGTTCTGCGAGCAATGTGCCCTACCCACTGCCACTTAAGTTTGGCAATTCTTCGGGCTATGTCGGTCACCTTGGTTCTCCTGCGGATCTCCTCATTCCTGATTCGATCACGCAGGAAAACTCCAAGTATAGCCCTCTACATTGACCTTTGGGTGACTTTTAGCCTTCTTATAAGGCCCATTGTGAGCGACCACGTTTCAGTGGCACAAGTCATCACTGGCGACACGCACTAGTCAAAGACTTTCGTCTTGAGACACTGCGGTATGTGGGACGAGAAGATATTGCGTAGCTTCCCGAACGCTCCCCGGCCGAGTCGGATTCGACGATTGACCTCTTTCTCGAAGTTAGACCTACCTAACTGCTGTTTGTTTTCTAATCTATACATATAATAAATTTGTAGAAAAGTGGTGTCTGTACAATAGAAATATATAAAAAAAAAGTAGCAGGGGTTGTTATTATATCGATGCCGAACCCGAAATTGTAATTAATTTTTTTTTTGTCTGTTTGTCGGTTTGTCTGTTTGTCTGTTTGTCTGTTTGTTTGTGCACGCTAATATCAGAAACGACTTATTCGATTTAGATGCGGTTTTCACTAATATATTGTAGTAGGCTTCACTTAACATTTAGTGTTTATTTCATGTCAATCGGTTCATAAATAAAAAAGTTATGTCAATTTAAAGAATCACGGCGAACATTTGTTATGGTATTCTATCAGAGTACGTACACGCCTCGGGCCTGCGCGTCCGATCTTCGGAACTACTGGACGGATTTGAATGATTTTTTTTTGTTGTATAGTTATTATGGCTGGACAACATTCAGGCTATAATGTTTCTTGGAAACTTGAACACCTGATGCAGAACCGAAACAGACCAGCTTAACTATAAGAGATACAAAAATGGTACCATAGCAAAAATTGTTCCACGTGATGAGGATTTTCTGCTGAGAGAATAAATTTAAAGATCTGGAACACCTGATGGGGAACTCCAAGAGCCCAGCTACACCATAACACATATAGGAATGACGTCTTAGTAAAAGTTATTCGGTCTGATGGGCATTTCCTGTTGACTTATAAAAATCGAAGATCAGAAACATCTGATGTGGAAATCTAAGCTATCACTAATTTCACCTCCACGCGGTGAAGGCGGTAACAGTTTAGGACTGATTTTCGATGACGATGGTATATCATTGAAAATTTGACTCTACTGGCCAAAACTCCCATTTATTTATTTTTTAACGTGAAGAAATGCTCATGCATTCTGCACTATCACGGGGAGATAGTGCAGTTATGTGGGACTCTAACCCACTAAAACTCCACTGTGTCCTCCTCTGCCGCTTACGGCGGGAACATGGGCACGCGTTAGCACTCATCCGTGAAGCCGCCGCGGCTGTCCGTCACCGGACCCTCCGCTGGGGAGTACTCCCCATCACCGGCGCACCAGAACACATAGCACGCCGTGACCACCCCAGGGACCAAACCAGCACATGGGCCAGACGATCCCGTGTCTGGGCACCCTTGGTACGGGAGCAGTCACTTAGATTTTAATTGATCAGGTATCTTCATAATAAAACTATAACCATGCCTAGAAAGAGGTCAAATCTTTCCCAATGTTCCAAAGGAGCTAAAAGATTGAGGATCATAAGATCCCAAGAATCTACCGAAGAGCGTCAGGAGAGACTTGATGCTGTTTGAGAACATCAGGCTGCAACTCGCTCCGTGGAAACCTCTTCGGATCGCGAAGCACGCCTGCGTTCTCAGCGTATTTACGCATCTACATCCAGATCTCTAGAGACCAGTGAAGAATATGATGCGCGACTGACCGCTGATACGGTGAGATTATCATACATTGTTCCGAACACGCACACAACAAAATATTCATAATCAGAAAGTGAGAAAGAAAGAATTGCTGGAGTACGACATGAAGAGACAGATTAAGAAGAGCGCAACGAACGTTTGAATTCTGATCGACTTCGACATTCTCTGAACAGAATGTCGATATCATCTGAAGAATCGGATGTGTCTCAAGATATAGCCGTAGGGCATGGCGACCTTCCTTGGGTTGATAAGGAACGGAGTGCATTTACGTATAGGTACTCCTATGATTGACTACGCCACATATTCCGCCATCGGAGGTATGGTTAAAAATTTTACTTTTTGTGAAGCTGTTAAATAGCAAAAAGAAACAAACGGTATGTGTTGCTCAGGTGGGAAGTACAGACGCCAGCAGGTCAACCTACCCGAAACTGTCAGATTTTCCCAATCAACCTTGAACCTTATGCTTTAGTAATAAAGTCGAAAATCTATTAAAGAAATCTGACAGATTGTAGTAACTTGATGTGCTGGCGTCCGTACATATTGAAATATTACAAAATCCTCCAGAAATATTAAGATCACTGCTAATCGGTGACCATCACAGTCAAAACATTTCTTGGACAACATACGTTCGTACAATAACGCCTTTCAAATGACATCTTTTGTTGCGAAACAGATTTCAGAAGGCCCATTTATGCCAACATTCAAAGTGCAAGGCCAAGTTTACCACCCTATTGGTTCATTATTGCCTGAAAATGACGTCTCGAATCGTCTCGCGCATCCCGTTGTTATCCAGTCCCCGGGTTCTTAGAATTCAACATCAGACGTTTCAGATCTTCGATTTTGACTACCCCGTTGTCGCTGGCATAACCAACAGGATCCGCGTACGAAGTCGCGGGCAGAAGCTAGTAATAAAATACAATTTTATTCGAGAACATCCATCGGTTTCTTACTAAACTATAACCGACGATCCTGCATACTTATCTCTTTTGTTGACTGTACCTACATCGGTACATGTAATACCCTTCAAAACACATGTGTGTAGTACATTCAAAATTTATTTCGTTAATTAATACAATATAATCTACATCGAGACTTTTGCCATGGAAGTTACACAACTGTAATGTTTTTAAGAAATCAGTCGGCGTAAAAGGTTGCTCAAATGCCCGTAACTATGTATTTGCTATCATAATCAGCCTATAATGTTCCCACTGCTGGGACACAGGCCTCCTCTCGGTGAGAGGGAGTGGGCCGTAATCCACCACGCGGGCCTAGTGCGAGTTGGTGGATGTCACATCACATGTCTTCGAACTTTTGGTTCCAGGACGATGTTTTCCTTCACCGTTTTGAAAGCAGTGGTGATTGATGAAATACACAAAGTAAAGCGCCTGTCTGGGTTCGAACCTACCACCTGCAACTCCTAAGTCGCAGTCATTACCACTGATCACCACTGCTGTTTGCTACATAACTCTTAATTATGAGTTTGAAAAATAATCGGAGCACTCACCTAACACGTTACTGAGCATGATCCAGTAGAAAGCAGTGATGAAGAACGCTACAGAGATGCTGGCGTTGAAGAATGACCAGTACAGCTTCACTAGCGTTGTCGGACTCGAATCTGAAATCATGGAGATGTGACTTTATTTCGTACTTCAAACTACTAAGGCTACAAATGCAACACGAGGTGCATATATTTTGTTTTGTTTGTATGCCCTTGCAGGTCAACTGTACCACCCTTAATTATTCCTATAAATATATTGTGGTCTTTGACTTTGACTAAAAAAACGTGGTGTTTAAGAGCTCTATAAATTTTTAGTATTCTTTGATACCAAGTACTTAGGTATTAGCATTTTCCCAAATATATAGGTATTGTTAAAGCTGTTCGACTGTTGTTAGTCGATTTCGATACTATCCTGGGGTAGTAGTTTATACGTTAACGTTGTTTAATGTGCAGTACATATTCTTGCGGATTTCCGTGCTAGATAATTTAAATTTTCGTTCTTAGTACTGTGTCTAGTTAATATTTCTCTATCTTTTTGGCATTGTGGGTTTTTGCGATTTACTCGAAAAGGTGTCTGAATTTTTGGGCTTGTGCTCCCAGTATCCTAAAAGAAAACCCTATTACGAGTATTAGAAATACCCAGGCGAGTGTTGATAAAAATCTTTTTCTTAAAACTTTACTTTGTTTCGACTCAAATATGTCGGGTCATGTCATATATGTCGGGTCAGGTCGTGTCATCACATGTACCACAACCACACCACATCGCGCATCAAGCAAGCGGAGGTTACGTGTGAATCATCGTGTGAATAGTGTCGCTGCAGGTTTTTGCAGTTGCATTGTAGTAACTACAAAATTTCGATGAGGTTAGGTTGTGGCTAGTGTCTGCAGACAGGCAGATCGACTTCGGCTTTTTACGTAGAGAACGACGTCGACGCAACGTCGTGTTTGTGATGTGGCCGGCCGCTAGTGCGCGGTCTCGCTGAGTGGTTACGTTGTGGCTGCGATGTGGTCTTGATGTGGTCGGTATCGCCCGCACGGTTGATTTTAACGGCCAAATGTGGTCCGTGTGAATAAACTATTCATTTTCGTATAAATTAGCGGCTGTCCTCGTCTTGTCCTTGTGGTGTGGTTGTGTTGCGTGTGATCGGGCCCAGAGATCTTAAGTTCGTAGGTAGGTAAGTCCTTCAGACGGGATTTTTTAAGAATCACAATGAATCATTGACTTAGATTAAATACCCACACATTGACTTAATTAAACATACGTAACGTACAACATTCTTGATTAGTCATTGTGATTATTTATATTTTATCAGCTCTATGAATATAATCCATGTAATCTTCCAAGTCTAGAAATTGTGAAAATTATCACTATGAGTAAATTCCAATTTAGTAATGATTTTCCTTCCCTCACTTAGGAAGGACATGACGACAAAGCCCTGAATTTGAACCTTATTAGCGATATCATCGCATCGGACGGTGCAGTTCAGGTGTTTTTTTTTTCAAATCAAAATGTTCGATTCCTAGTTAGAGAAATTGGTTTTTGTAAAATCGAATAATGCAGTTTTACTTTTCATCAAAATTGGCCACTAGACTCCTTTAAGTACACAGTACACAAGGCCGCAATGATAGCGGGTCGGTAACAAAAACCTCAATAACATCCAAATTACTGGAGCTAGCTTTAGGAAATAAAGACTGTATTATAGACAATTATAATGTGCCTAAATCAATGCAATAAAAGTTTAAGATTATAAAGTTTATTTTTAATAAGAGTAAGTTAAGTAAAAATTACAGTTTTCAATAGATTTTGAAAAATGTGCTACGGTATCAAATATGCAATTTTTACATATTTTAGTATTGTATATTGCAACCACGAACTGCTAATACAGCTGTTATACGGTTTGGCATGCTTTCCACCACATTTTTGAGCCGATGCTGAGGAATATTGGTGAACATAAAAAAGAGTATAGGTACTATACTATTCTATTCTAATATTCTCCCATTCCTCTTCTTTCAGTTCACGAAGCGTGATTGGGGAGGAATTTCGCTGACGTACTTACACGTCGTCGTGCCAGTTTGTCCCAGGCATGCTCGATGGAGTTCCATTCTGGGCTGCGAGCTAGCCACTCCATGCGTCTGATAGCGACATCTTCAAGGTAGACAAACACAATCCGAGCTGTAGGTATATATGGGGACGAGCGTTATCTTGCATAAAGATGGCGTTCTCGCCCATGTTTACAAAAATTGGTTAACATACTCATTTAATATTTCATTTAGAACGTATCTTTCCAATCTCAATTTTAATTTTACTTATTTTGTCTAAAATTATCAAAATGTACCTATGTAATGGTGCCCAAGATACAGGCTGTGGATTGTAGAGGTCAGTGTGTCAACACTGACCTCTACAATCCACAGCCTGTACCACAACCTGTCACCATAATATATTAAAATTTAAAAAATCGTCTTTATTTTAAATTATGATTTTTAATACAATCGCCAAAAAGAAATAAAAAGGTTTTACTTCTTCCTAAATATGTAATGAAAAAATCTTTAATTTAGTTTTTATTTTAAAAGGATTATTTTAAAATAATTTTAAGCATTTTTATAACCGACCCGCTTTCTTTGCGGCCCAGTGTATGTTTCACTATTACCCATTATAGTTTCGGATTTAGCAATGTATGCTTATTTAAAACTTTCATACAGAAGAGTTGATAACCTCCTTCTTTTAGAAGTCGGTTAAAAATAAATTTGTATTTCATGATCTTTCATTTAATCTAGTTAACTCGCAGCTGGCGGCCTATTGCCGAAGTGTTAAGGTTTATTTAACAAAACTGATAAAAACGAACTATCACTAAGAATTCGGGGCGATATCAGTGATGATATCGAGTGCAGAGGTTCGGAGTTACAATAAAACCTTGAATAGAAAAGTGTTACGACCTAAACAAGGCGTTAGTTTAATGTTGTCGTTAATTTTAGTAATTGTGGTTTTCCATCTTTGCCAGCTTTATTAAACAATCAAATTTACGGGAGCTTCTGATTTTTTGTTTTTAAGAGGTAGCTCGTTGGATAGCCCATAATATGAGAATGTTTTTCAAATAATTGGTTTGCTTAGTGACATAGTAAACTATTGAAATAATCAACTCTCTTTATGGTGTACTCTGACGATGTTCTAATTTTGCTACATAACTTTTTATCATTCCTTTGAAGTATTTGATATTTTCAAATTTATGAATATCGTCAAAGCTTCAAATTGAAATAGCAATCAACGCTATTCGATTTGTTGATTTAGAGATAAGTGCAAAAAGATGACCACTTTTGGGTACTTTCCTAAATCAATTAACGTTATATTTGTCAAAAGGCTTCATCAATCCTATTAAGATATAATAAGATATTTATATAGGTATTCACTATCAGGGTAGGTTACATTATTGCACATAATAACTTTTATGCGCCCTGAATATCCTTTTAAAAATTGTCCAAATCTGAGTTTTCAAAGTCGTCAGAAGCCCACAATATCTTCATCAGATTTGCCTATTTATATCATTATATGGGTTGGGCCGCACACGATCATACCAAAATCAAAGGCTCTGAAAATCACATTATTTTGGTCCATATTCGAAATTTGAAAGTTTTAGTGTTTTCTCATCATGCCGCGCCACTCAGCTATCAACTTTGTGCCCTGCATATGCTTGCTCAAAAAAAAAAAACCCTTTGGGCTCCCCTACCAATACGTACCGTACGTATTCTAAAAATATACTTCCTATGGGGAAAACATTGTGAGATTAATCTTAATTTATTACAAGCTTTTATTTAGCTTGTTTCTATTTATAGTTATCGTTACAAAATTCTGGACTTACCCGGTCCTTTGAGGAACTCCACGACGGAAACAATCCACGCCAGTGCTGAAGATATGGTGTTAAAAACCAACCCCCAATGTGTCATGAAAATAAACCAGTGTCCGAAATTCATTTGTGCCTGAATCACGAGGACCATCGAGGTCACTAAAGTACTTAAACATCCTATAAATATTAAAGTTCTTATAAACAACAAAGGCCAGCATGAACGATTCTTTTGCCAAGAACTGAGGTAAAAGTCTGACATATTTTCATGTTCTAATGAAAACATATGTAATCGAACCTCCTTTTTGAAATATCTTTTCACTTTTTCGGCCATTTTTCGCGAATATTATTTGAGTTATTTTATAGAGTCGATGTCGAGCGAGCGTGACAACTGTGGACTACGCACCGGCGCTGTTATCTGCGATTACTTCGTGATTGTGTGCCATCGATGATCCATACATTTTAGTAGATATCAATAGAACAATGACGATTACATTTAAACCTTAGTCAATGCAAAAGTTTAAGGAAGGTATTAGTGGAACATCGTTTTGCTTTTGTAAAGGGGTGAGTCATCATTGTCCACATTGCAAGTCCGGTTAAGCAGACGATAAACTCCTAGGTTGAACTGCGAGATGGCAAACCCAAAACAAAGAATTGTCGTCACTTGTTTGTTCTGAACACGGGACTGACAATACAAATCGCAAATCCAGTTTTATCTTTCTATCACATTAAAATAATTATATGCATTTTTTATGCGGGCAGTAGGTAACCTGAGGTAAATAATATCCCTTAAACACATTAAAATATTTAATTAAACTGTTTTTAAAACGTCATTAGAGTTTAAACCACAGAAATCTCTCTGTACTTACTAAGTTATTTACAAACCATTTTATAAAAAGAAAATAGCCTACTTACAAAGCTTAAATAACTAAAATCACAGTGCGCTTTGATTATAAAAGTAAAAATATGTTATTACCTTTACAAGTAAAATATGAAGATCATTTAAACAAACATTATTTTTACATTTTAGTTACATAAATCATTTAGACGATTTACAAAATGTTTAGCGCTAATTAATCTACACATTTTTCAAACTATCTAAGATTTTGATTTCGTTAAATTATATCACATTTTAATACACTACACACCCAGAATAGTTTATTTATTCACACATTCTCACATGATGAAACCCTTACAAAGGGAAGTTGTCATACAGCCTATCCTTGGGAGGTGTCATGGCCAGTGTTGCTAGAGGGATTATATCTAGAAGACATTATTAGGTCAGTCTTACCAAGGGGTATCGTATTACCCAGTCACTGGGTTGTGGAGATCAGATAGGCAGTCGCTCCATGTAAAATATTGGTATTCAGCTGCATCCGGTTAGACTGGAAGCCGACCCCAACATAGTTGGGAAAAGGCTAGGCAGATGATGACATTATTAGGTCAGTGTGTGTTGTGTTAAGGTGTGAAGGCGTCGTTGTAGACCCCTGCGGGTTCTCCAAGGCGTCTCTTGGCGATGGCGTCTCGTGCCGCGGCGATGCCCACAGTCAGCAGGTGCATGAGGGCGAGGAACAGCGCAGTCAGTGTGATCACCACCATCGTCTGCTCGGGCTTGGACCAGTCCACCACGGGGTAGATGAACGGGTTACCCCATCTGAAAAATACCATGATTTAATTAACGGTTTTGTGTAAATAAGCGACTTCAAATCACTGCGAGTTATCTAAGGATATTTGGGGCCATTTTATTCGGATGATTTAATAAGCTGATAAGGGTTGGATCGATGGATTGGAATTCGGATTGGATGGATTTACTAAATCTATAGATCCTAAGCTTGTGTATAATTTCCGGATCAAAAAGATCTTTGTTTCAATCCGCAACAAATATCCATACTGTATCTTTGATCTAAAGTATTCTAAAGCTTTTAGGCCCTGCAGACACCCAAACCACTTGGGCTTCTCTCAATGCAGAAACTTTGAAAAGGTTTTCAATTTTTTTTTTTGACACAACCAAGGTTAAAAAAGATAGTAAAACAAATCCAAAACCGAGAGCTTTAATTGCGCAAGACATCAAAACCGATACTCAAGATTTAAAAGTTAAATATTACACAACATGACCTCGTCTTTTAAATTTTGACTTAGATATTAGATATATTTTCATTAAATTTTTTGTACATTTAATTATTATGAAGGTAATAAAATGAAGAATATCTTAATTTATCGTCCATTTTTAAAGATTTATTGTCTACTTAAGTATATACAATACGATAATTGGTTGTTATTGTGTGTTAGTAAGACGTCTTTTGTGATAAGGATCTCGATGTCAGTACAGATACTATCTTAGTCCGAACACCGAGCAAGGTCGTTCCCACGGTGTGAGATTTATTTTATCTCTTTTTTAGTAGAGGACACTGTATGTTTTGTGTAGTAAATAGTAGTTCTGTATTAAATTGTCGTACTTTATATACCTACTTATCTCGAAATTCAAAAGAATAGTAGAGTTAGGGGTTGTATATTGGGGTTAATTATTTTATATTTATTTTCAAAATTGTTTTGTCGAGTTGTTAGAGAGTTGTCCACAACTGAGAAATACACTCTCAGTTATGGACTGGACATTTCATATAATTTGGTAATATGAAGCAGAAATAAAATAAGTCGCGATTAAGGAATACTTATGACATGGATTTTTTCAATGAGAGTTGAAATGTAGAGCTATGAAGTATCGAATAAAAGGTCAAGCAGAGTAGTGTGTAAATAAGTTCAGTTCGATGCATAGTTTGGGTCTGTATTTCCATACAGGGTGATTTGTAATTTGACGTATTCCAGGACGTGATTATTTTAATTCGTCACTAAATATCACTTTTCTGTAAAATTCACTAATTGAGTGGCCTTTAATGCTATTCATCGGGTACCTATATATTTTAACGTTACTTTCGAGTGCACCATATTTTCTAAAACATCAAGGAAGAAGTTTATTAACCTTTTTCTAGAATCATCTACGTACACGAACTTTGACACCAGTTATCTCAAAATTGTACTATGGCATTAAGCGTATAAATTACTAAGAAGACATCTTCATTTAATCAGCTATCTAACGAGGTACAAAAAAATACTACCTTTGCTCATTATCGACTGTTACAAACCTAAATATTTTATTTTATTTTGGAAGGAATGCGTTAAATTAAGTCACCTGTATACGCATCAATAAATGGACTGTTTATTCAACTGCTAGACCGACGCGACGTTTGCAAAGTTCAGGAAAATATTCAAATCTGATATTATTACCCATTTATTTGTTCCACAGTGTGTGTTTGCAAAGGGCTTTGTTTGTATTTAGCAAACACACCTAGTGTATACATACTTGGGTACATGTTTGCGGTTTTGATAAATATAGCCAAGGCTTCACATGCGTGTCTTCGGAGTACGCCGCGAGCTCACAACCTCGGTCGTTCACATATAACTGAGTACCGTGCATGATGTTTGTATGAATAAGTATTATAATTGGCGTGTAGGTTTGGTAACAAACAGTCTATTTTTGCTTTCGATAGATCATTCATCTGCCTAGCCTTTTCCCAACCATGTTGGGGTCGGCTTCCAGTCTAACCGGATGCAGCTGAATACCAGTATTTTACATGGAGCGACTGCCTATCTGACCTCCACATCCCAATTACTGGGTAATACGATACCCCTTGATAAGACTGGTTGTTAGACTTTCTGGCTTCTGACTACCCGTAACGACTGTCAAAGATCCACGAATGACAGCCGGGACCAACGGCTTAACGTGCTTTCCGAGGCACGGAGGGGTCACGGTATGTAAAGATGGTCACCCATCCACAGACCAACCGCGGCAAGTGTAGCTTAACCTGATCTATCGACCTGTGCTGCTGTTATTATTTAGCCACGGGCCCCTTTCGATAGATATTAGATATAAAATAGGAGTTTTCTTTTATTTTCATCTGGAATCATAATCTAGCCAGGCCGTATAGATCTACAAGTAGGTTTCCTGCAATATTAATAAAACTAAACATTCATATCTATAATGGTCACGTTCAGAAGGCAATCATAAAGAGTGTGTTCTTCTAAGTCTTTATGGGGTTTATTTATAAACGATTATTAATGTTAAGTAACGTTTAAACGTCAAAAATATACTGTTAAACTTAAATTCGGGCTTTAATCACTACTTAACTACTAGCAACGTTACACAAGCACAAAAATGTACAGAGGCGGACTTAATGTCATATGCATTATCTACCAGTCTGCCTATATGAATAAAGGAGTCAGTATTCAGCAACACCTCATCTTATCATCAAATTCACAGTTTCACACTGAACAGTGTTTTATTGTGCGCGTGGGATATAAACATCACATATTCATTGTTATTCTTTTATTCACAGTACAGTTGTGAAACAGACGTTAAATGAGTACCGACCGGATACTTAACGTGAGATCATTGTATTTACTTGTATCATATTCATATCTATTGCCCGAAAATCGTGTGTATTTCTCACGTGGCGCAATCGCAGCTTTTTGTAACGAACATTTTCCAACCATGAGGCGAGAATTGATCACAATAAAGTTTTATGTTCCCATACGATTTATTGCGATTACATTTTATTAGCAGTTGTCTCATTTACGAGTGAGGCAAGCCAATGATGCGTTTATGTAGGAAATATAAAATAAAGGCGCTGCCCAAATGTAGAACAGCGTAAAACGCTCAGTTTTTTGTCGCAGTGTTAGGCGTAATGGTACCTATTATGAGCCAGAAAAAAATTGGATGTATTGTCAAATGTTCAAAGAAAAGACTTATTCAAAAAATATTTTATAAAAATAAAATAGGATCATGATAAAAAAAAAATCGTAAAACAGAGTTCAAAAAATATTTTTCATCGTATAATTCTCAAAATGAGAGCGTAAATAATATTTTATAGAATAGAATAGAATACTCTAATATAATAATAAATTATTAGTAAGTATATATTATTATTTTATCTATACTTAATATACTTTAATGATAATAAAGGAAATTCAATCAACTAAAGAAATACCTACCTAAAAATTATTTCATTGAGCCGTGCATTTATATTTTAATAATTAAAACTGCAAAATTATTTTTATTTTGGTGGTCATTCCTTACCACCCTTATTTTTTGCCGCGGTGCGCTGTTGTCAATTACCTGAAAAAATGCTTCTTACCCCGCCTTAAATGGTTTCCTCTTCTCGACTCTTGAGAAATGTAGACATAAACACAATATTAGCCCATCATCGTTTGAGAATAAATCTAAGAGAATTCATCTGATGTAGTAACATACCTACGTAGGGACATAACTTATCTAAACCCAACTGGCAGCTATTAAAAGGTATTCGGTAACATCATCGTGGATGTCCTCAAATCATAAACATAAAACCAATATGCGTAGAGGCATATGTCATGTCATACGAATGTACAAGTTCTGCATACTAATCTAAGGGTTTTTGGAATTGTTTGTTTCCTTGTTTTATTGTCCCCGAAATTGGAAACAAGGTAAGTCTTCTAAAGAAACATAAATTCGTACAAATGCGTCACTTCGGCCTTGCGTATTATGGCGGTATATTTTGAGCTCTACGACGAATCTGTGACTAAATGTTATAATGCATCTGAAAAAAAAAAATCAATGTCACATAATACTTATGAACTTGAATATTATGCTCGGCTGCGTGACCATCGACCTCTCGTCGCAGTGGGTATCTTGGTCATGTGTCAGTTAGATGTCGAGGCTCTAACGTTGCGACATCAAAATAAACAATCTCCGATCTGTCCGCGGAACAATCAATTAGAACATTGTTTTGATCATGAACTTTTACGTTTATGGAAACGAATTAACATGCTTACGAAAATGTCTGATTTGAGAATTATATCTGTAGGTAATGATATACAGTATATTAGAGTTTGATATTTGATCTAGTAGTCGCAAGCGGTACTGCGATACCTGGGTTCGATTCCTTGGTCGGGCAAAGTGTTATTCGTTTTTCCAACTGGAATTTCTCAAAAGCAGCCCGGAGTCTGGATTTGATCTCAGATGGTGGAAATAGACTCGGCCCCCTATTATATGGGACTTAAACATAACCGACGAATTGTGGGGTACTACACCTCTGCCTTACCCTTCGAGGAATATAGGCATAATATTATGAAGAGCAAATATTTGCATATAACTATAAGGAGCTGTTACTCTAACATTTGAGTAAATATTTGATGTATGACAAGAGTTCGTAACCTTCTAGAGTAGGTAGTTATTGAAAACTTACTCGCTAGTGTTAAACTTGCTAGCATATTAACGTAGATCGAATAGATTTCGACTGATGATATCATTATTTATAGTTCGTCAAAATATATGCTATTTTGAGATCAAATTAAGTAAGGGCGCGTACACATAGCGATCCGTTGCACAGGTCCGTTATTTGACGGCGTATGTAGTTGTATGAGCGAGTTCACACACAATACAGTATTCCGGATCCAGTAAAAAAGAAAAAGGTATCAGATAAGATCCGTTAAAAAGGAACCTGTAAAAACGGACGTTCTCTGTACACGCGCCCTTAATAGCCCACGTGTTATTTCGACACATCAAATAATGTTTATCTAATACTTGTTAAGGTCTTTTGAAGGTAGCATTGATCTATAAATTGGTGTGAAGGTATTCTTCACACATGTGGACGCAGTTATCGAGATAGACCGGTCGGAAAATGGAATGTACATCGAAACTACATAAGTGTACCTACTTAGGTACATTTTTCATCCGTTCATGTAAATCCCACCAAAACATTTTCATGTAAAATGTTGCCAAGACGAGACCATATGGCTCACACTGTCAAAAAGTTATCAGATCTCATGTAGAGCCAAGCTTCTAAATCTACACGCCCTAACTCTACAAGCCCTAACTTCACAAACTCTACACCTTAGTCAAATATGAGGCTTGGCCGTTTCGTTACTACAAGAACTATATTGTTTAACAGAAAAGTAATGAACAGCGAATACATTTTTCACCTTACGCCCATGTGATGGTAGAGAAACGGCCAAGCCACATATTTTGCGTCCCTTTCTAGATTTATCAGATAAGGCATTATTATATTATTTTCCACGGAATTATTGAGATAATCTTTGAGCTTCCACTTATATTCCAATGTTAGATCATTGCCGGGATTTTAAGGTTTGATGAATGTCATATTTTGATATAATACAAGGTGGCATACATTGACTCATAACCTGTTACCGTGGATTGAGTACATGATTTTGGAACCCGGAACCCTTTTTTTTTTGGGTGGGAAATCATTAAATGACCCCTCCCGCTCTGGGCGGAGCGGAAGGGAGTGTCAGACTCTTACTGACTAAAACCCACCCGTGTTCCTTCACTTGCCTGTGCCAGGGGCCACGGTATCTCTTTCGAACAACCCGCGACCCTGGCGGGCATCGGCCCTAGCCGACCCCGTCAGTTGGTGCTGACATCTCCTTGAGGCGCGCGTGGAACACAACGCGCCGTCGACCCGGGTCTGGTCCTTACCGGACGGCGAGCTGCCCATTGCTCGCCGCCCGCAAGCCCGCGCCTACGGTGGCCGGGAATCGGCTATCGACTCCCGACGCCCGGGGCGTCTCCTGCGGCGGCTGGGGGCGTGAGGGCGCAAGGATTGCCTCTCCCTCAGGCGCTCCGCCTCCTCCTTCGCGAGCATCACTGCTTCGCAGAAGGAGGCGATAGCCTCCCATGCACTCTCGCTCCGTACCATGGCCCGGACTAGGGCCGGACGCGAGAGATCGCCGCCGGCGATCGCCGCCGTGAGGACACGGCGGTGCTCTGCCCAAGCTGGGCAGATCTCCACCGTATGCTCCACCGTGTCCTCCGGGCGATCCACACAATGGTGACACCCCGGCGTTTCCTCCCGCCTTATTCGGAACAGGAACCTCCCGAAGCAGACGTGTCCGGTGAGGACCTGCTCTAGGCGGAAGGTGAGGACGCCGTGGCGTCTCTCTAGCCACTCCTCAAAGAGGGAACTTATCGCCGCAATTGTGGCGTGCCCATCCCGGAACCCCTTGCGTTAAAATTTTTCTTCGGTTATTAAAAACAAATCAGCTGTTTCCTAGAAGAGTGCAATACCTAGCTACGCGGTCAAAATGAATGGATATGAAACAGCAATTTTTTTTTAAATAACCGACGAGAAATTTCGGCGCCGGGTCCAGAATCATGTACCTACTGAATCCATAGAAACAGGTTGAGTACACGTCGATGTCCCTGCCAGCCTGTATATTGTGGTACAATAAGCTCTCAATGTGCTAAGATCGCTCATTCAACCAAGCATTCATTATCAGATCCAAACTGTGACTAAGAAGAATACAGACATTGGTCGGATGCTAGGAGTAGTAAGTATGTTTGACTCACGGGTCTAGTCCGCCAGCGAAGTAGTATATGACGCTGAAGAGCATGTAGGCGCCGGCGAAGTACAGCGGCTGCATGATGTGCATCAGGCGGGAGGGGTGCGCCGAGCAGACCAGCTCCACTAGCATCACCGCGGAGTTGACCCCGTGCAGCATCACGTCCAGCACGGGGTTCGGTGCGAAGTTCACCGTGTTAGCCGCTGGAAAACATACACGATTGATTAAGAGAAGACGGCACGGTTGGCGCAGTGGTTAAGCAATTGACTGCTGCGCTGCCTGTCGCGGGTTCGATTCCCGCACGGAACAAATATTTGTATGACCTACAAGTAGTTGTTCCGAGTCTGGCTGTTTGTGTATGTGAGTTTAAATATTTGTAAACGCATCCACAATACAGGAGAAATTGGCTATCAGAAAAGTTGGCGAGGAAACACTCATAGTAGAGAGGTAGATGGTTATTTTTTATAAACTTCGGTAAACCAATGTTGAGCCCAGAAGGCATTCGAGTGTATTGGCCCTCTTTTGAGAGTGCTTGTTTATGTTGGCCCTTGGAAACATTCACGGTCGCTAATATTACTTACGCCTACACAGATGAATACAAAAATTTACTCGCTAGTTTAGAACTAATATCTAGGCCAAGCAAAGATTGCGTGAGCGCTAAAAATCTAGATTTACTAATTATAAAGTTCATTTCCGCGCCTTGGCTCTCTACGTGCGTTTTATGAAGCAGAATGTTGACAGAGTTACGAAAAAAAGAATATAGTTAAGTTTAAAATAGTTAACGGTAATTAAAACAATCATTGCAAACTTTTATTTTAGTAAACTATAAATGAGCACAATTTCGTAACTGTCAATCAAATATTATCGACCGACGCTTGTTCCGGTGCAATCGTTGTAAATTTTCAAAATTATTCTGTTTGACGAGAGTCGCAAGGCCTACTAGTTTTTCTTCTAACTCGATAGCTAGCCCGATGGCTATCGTCATTGAAGAAACAGAAATGGAAAGCAAAAGGGTCTAGAAATTAGGCTAATAAGTATCTGGTGAAATCAAGCCCACTATTTGGAAACCTGTAAAAACCATTCGGTGGATCGTGGTGGGAAAATCTACCTTATTACTAAAACTAAATAAAGTCTAGAAAAAAGAGAAATACCTTTATGGCGATCAACTACATCTACGACGACGGGTCGGTACTTCCGATGCTTAGCGAGATTTTACAAGTTGGAAAGTAAGTAGATAAAAGACGTTTTCAACTTACAAGGCCTCAAGATCCCCCAGTAGAACACTGTGATGAGGAAGGCGACGGGAATGGTGATGTTGTAGAGGATCCAATAGGTCTTCACGTACCACGGCAGGCCGAACGTTGCATCTGTAGATCATAAATCATAGCAATCGAAAAGGGAACCTTGAGCACAAAGAGATATTTAAATGTCGACAGCTGCTTCAATGTCAAAGTGTAGGCAAGTTTGGAATTTAAAGAAAATGTTTATAATTTTGGGACGAGGTGAACTAAAACCACTAAACTTCGACGTTTATGGATATTGGATATGCCATAAAAAACTACTACCGTTCACCACATTACTGGAAAACGTATTGGGCAATACCAGACTTATCATGCAGCTTGGAAACGACTTTAACTTTCCGGTCATCAATGAGGCCTACGTACTACGAATGTATAATTTTGTGAATGTAATGTTCTCATCTTCCGCTAACATTGGTCGCACGGCGGCAGTGGAACATAATGATTGCATCCGCTCCACTATAGAATGTTATTCATGACCTCCATAACAACGGTTAACATTATTACAAGTGTATTAGTTTACAAATACAGGTTCATGGACTGATTATTTATATATGCATAAACATAGTGCGTAATGTAGAGTGAATAGTGAAGTAGTGATAGATGAGATAATGTGGAGGCAGTATGTTATGAGACCTCACGCGTCCGGCGCGAGGTCGGGCGGCCGCATTACTACGTGATCCTCTCCGCAGCCACGTGCCACATATTATTCTTTGACGTGACACGAACTGGCCCCATAAATGATTTAAAACAATAAACCATCTCCTTAAAAACTGTGTCAATCAAGGTTTACAATCGGGCAAACGTAGAGTCATCACAGATTGTTTTCAAGTAGTGTTTATTTTTGATACTGTTATCAAACATAAGGTTTGTACCTACGTGCAGTTTTATCGGAACCAGTAATGATACTGGTTCCGATAAAACTGCACGTAGGTACGTGATGAACACAAGTCTAGATAAACATAGAAAAGGAATAGTAAACAGCGTACCAATAGGTCTATTAAAGTAAGCATATGCTGATACAGCAGTACCGAAGCCCGTATTGAGAACGATTAGTAGGAAACCCCAATGCGTTAGGTATATGAACCAGTAGCCGAAATGTGTGTTCAATGTCAAGGACACAGCGATAGACGCGAGCAGCACGCACGTCGAGAGCAGGCAGAGGAAACCCCTAAGCAGCAAGAGCGGCGCGGCCGAGCGGTTTCCTTGCCAGCAGCTCACGTAAAAGTTGCTCGGCGACGGGTACTCCAGCAGGCACATGCGCCACCCACACTGCGCCCGCGCACACTTGCAGCACAGCATGGTTCACTACCGAACACTTCGCAGCTCACCAATACAAACAAAGAACACTGTACACAATCACTTCCTAACCGCATTTCCAGACAGTCTTTGTTCAGCGCGTGATCGCATTGATCCTTCACTATTATAGATTGCGATGATAACTTTAGTTTTATCGGCTCAGTACTTGTAGCGTTAAATAGGACCGATCGTGTACATAGTTAGTGATAAACTAAGCAGTGAAAATGTGCTGCAAGCAGTGAAGCGTGAGGACGGCTTGATCTTGTAACAACACTGTCTGTAATGAACTTGTTCCTTACTGTATCGTCAAGGTCTTGCGACATAGATTTTTAATCGCTTCTTGCAATACCGATTTTTTGCACCTAGTAAACTTCTTTTCAGCATAATCGTGTCTTATAAATATTAACTAGCCGTTCTTTTAAACAATGATGTTGTTATGGATTAATTTATCACTAATGCGGTTAACGTCAGAATGTTAGCTGACGATCCTGAATTTTTTACACATCCCCCCCGGCACGCTTGAAATTTTTCCTGTAACGTGTAGATATTGTGTACCAAAGTTATGTACCTATATACCTAGCGTATTATCGCTACTAAACGTTTTATGCTTATGTAGTATGATTAAATTGTATGAATAAATTGGTTCAATTACGTACTTGTAAAAACCATAGGGGTTAGTGTGACTTGGTGACTTATCACCAAGTGACACTTAATCCTATGGTTTTCAAACAAACATCTCGGTGTGTTTGTTTTGATGACGAAACTGCACATGTTTGTGTCTAGTTGAGTAAATTGTGGAAAATACTTCGCGGGTTGTTCTTATCTTTTGTTTGATCAAGATCTAACCTTCCCACGATGCAAGTTATACTACTTTATTGTTATCTTAGTTAATTTTCATATTTTTAATTATGGCAATAACAATGAACTTGCACAAGAAAATAATTAAATGGGTGATTATAAAACATATCTATGTAGGTACTTATAGGTACTGGCAGTTTAAAAGTCTTGTATATAATATGATAAATAACTTTGAAAGTTATATAAATTTCAGAACGTATTTTTAGTTATCTAGTAGGTATGGCGGCGTTCTGTAGTTTCTGCCTACCCTCATAGGAAGGCTTGAGTTTATGTATGTAAAATATTGATGACATGCAAACAAAATTAAAAAGCTCACAATGAAAATGTACGTCGTGTATGAGCCAATGTTTTGATTAAAGTATTTAATCGATATTTAATCATAATAATAAATATAACATTTCCAGTTTAGTAGTTTTCTTTTGCGAAAGATTCATGCACGCGTGACTAAGCCGGTGGCGCGAATCTATTACTATACGATACAAGAATGTTGTAGTTGTCAGGCTATCGAGTGCAGGTACCTGCTGGACTTGCACCAGCGACAGCCACCGCCTGCCAGTCAGGATACTATGTGAAACACGAGGTGGAGCAACCACCGCCATTAGTGACGCACCGCCGACCGGCTCGGAAGACGACCATTACAACTTGATTAGCAGATGCAGTAATTAAAATGCAACAAAGTACCTACCTGTTAAACCTCTACGTCCTATGGCCACGAATATCCCGAATGATGACTCCAGTACTACAAACGCCAGGCCCCAATGTGTCATGTACAGGAAGAACTTTTCTGTCGGGCCCCAGAAGAACGAGATGGAGCAGAACAGGACGATCAGCGCCCACACGAGGATGGGCACCCTCCAGTACAGAGGGGAGATCCTTCCGCAACATGATCGTGTGAACGGCTCACTCGTCTCATTTTCCTCCTTCCCAAGGATCCCTGTGATGCAATAAAACGCTTGCCTCCAGGACCACTGCATCATTGTGTCTGTTTAACGACTGATCTGTCCTTGAATAATGAATACTTAATAATGTATTGGTTCTGTTTGCTTATAACATCTTGAGTGAGCCTCCAGTAAGTTTGTGTAGCTGTGAACAAGGACAAAAATTGGAATATTAAGTACGTTATAGTGTTATTATGCTAAAATGACATGACTTATAATAACAAAGTGAATTCACGTGATTACCATAAAGGTGAATAATTTCATAATTCGGTTGTTGTGGCTGGACATGAGTCCGCGACGACTACTAAATGAGTTAGAATTAGAACCATCATGGTTCACATAGTGACCATCACATAATACACGTGAGTTCAAGAATCACGTGTAGACCGTGCGGTTTCTTGAATGAATTAAACAGCTAATTATTCCATATCATTATCTGTAGGTGACCAAATTGTGACTTAGGAGTAATGGTTTTAGCCAGGATGGGCTGCATCAACATGAAATTACTATCGTGGGGAGATTATCACATTTTTACCTCGCGATAAGATTTAGTGAGAAACTACTCTATATAACGTCATACAAAAGGGTGGTATTACTAACATAGGATAAGTGTTTTTACTAACAAGTGAGTCATGATACTTGATAATAAATTGAAATTGAATTTTCGCTAAAAGCGATCTTCTACAGACAACCCTTGGCTGGTCTTGAAAAGTTCTTCCAAAGTGGAATTTTCGGCGAGATAGAGCATTGAGGTTGACTGATGACTGAGGTGGGCTGCCTGTAGAGAGTTTTTTAACAACCTATTAATTAAGAGCCAACATGGGCCTTGAAGGCTAATCATTTGACTACGATGTTACCTTCGAATAGCTGATAGACCGATACGAGAGAACAACAAGATGAAATGTTAGATAGATGATAGTGATGTTTGTTATTAATTATATTTTAAAATGCGTATGAATTTAATAATTGCTAGGCATTTAGAGTGTTATTTTATTATTAAAAGATTACATTCTCAATAAAAAAAAATATCTGTTGCGTTTTGTATCCGACTAACAACGAACAAAAGAAAAGTCAAGGTGAAGTAGAAGTTCAATATTAATCGTCTATATTTATTATGTTTTTATCTATCTTGCAATCAAATTGACTATTTATTGCAGCTGTCCTCTAAAAAACATAAAGATTTAAGTTTGTTTCTAGCTGGAAATTAAAGCTTCAAAGGTTCGGAAAAAATAAATAAAGAGAGAGCGAAATGTATGAACAACATGAAAACGTATACCAATGGCCTCTCCAGTTGCCATTGGTAACATTTAGTCAGTTTCTAATATGTGCAAGTACGACTTTTGTGGGACAGGCATATGGATAGAAGCCGTTGTGATAATCTAATCCAGTGATCACCAGTTAGCATTATGACGGTCCGGTGAGTGTTGACCTATTTGGTAGACGATAACTAGTAACAAAGATTAAAAAAAAAAAACGAAAAGTGACCTGAAAGTAAGTAATAAAAAAATAATAATAAACAACTCTGCTAGTAGGCTTCGGCTTCCAGTACGCCTTCCAAAGGTACGGGACCCCAGGGTCCCGAGATATGTCAAAGACATAATAATAATAACGTTTATTTGGACTCAATAAAATATAGTCTAATACAGTTATATTTCTAAGAACTAGGATACAAAGTAGATGTAAGTGAGGATACTAAAACTATATGAACTCCTGAATTCCAAACTAGGTAAAAAACCTGTATCTTGGAAATCAGTGATCTTCCGTGGTAGATTAGGTGTAAAACTTACAAATCACAGACATGATAATTTATTATTAAGTAATCGATAAAATTATATTAAGTAAATACAATGAATGTGAAAAATTGCATTCTTTTACTTTAAACTATCTATCTGTCTGAGTCTGCAGCAAAGTTGGTGTAAGGTAAATTTTACTGTTTACTTAAGTTTCGCACAAAATAGGTCAGCGGTTCGTATCTGGACTGCGGTCTAATCTATACGTTGGCTTATTTGCCAGTGTAATACGTCGGTGCTCCATGGACCAATTGAAGTTTGACCAATTGGTCTAGATATTTTTAGTTTCCAAAACGAAAGCAATTGTTTATCGACAGATCTGGCTGGCTAGAACGAGAAACACACTAAAATATCTAAATTACGCTCTCAGCGTGAATAATGTCAATGGAAGCCAACACAATAGGTACATCATTTGTTAGCTGTCATTAAAAAGATTTAAACGCATTTTAATGACAAACGTTACTTTACCGCGATTACCGAATTTACATAGCGTAACATTTATCAAAACTATTAGTTAGAAGGACTGTCAATATTATCACAGAATTTTACACGAATTTTATATAAACAAACACACTTCAAGTTCAAGTTCAACGGCTCGTTGGTAGTAAGTTGCGCAGGCGCTGATACCTGATGACCTACATATTATATTATTACGTAGAACGAATTGACTCGCCTAAGAAATTATTATCTATGAATGAACGACTGGTAACGCATGTCAGGCAATATAGCATAACATTTTACGAGATATAATATACGCTTAATACACATATTAATTTATTATGTACCTTTTTAGATATCTTAGAGGTCACAATACCTTACCAGTAACTGCTACGATTTTATTATTCGACAAATGACTAATTAGGTAGTAACCAAACTTAATGAATGTGCGTAAATTTAGTTATTTTAGAATAATATTATAATATTTGATGAAGGTCTAATGTAAGTCTTGGGTTTCAAACTGTGAAGTAAACACCGCGCACCGCGTCATTCTAAAGCATTACGTTTGTTTGTAAGTTAACATTACTGAGAAAAATACGCGGATGAAGGCTCGACTTCCTGAATGTAACGTGCTGCCTAAAAGCATGGGTAAATGTCATCAGGAGGCTATTAGTTACATGGAACAGTCAAACGTTTACTTTACGAGTCTTCAATATTTGCGATTGACAATTATAGTTATATTTCCGCTCATTTTTAGACAGTATCGGTTGAACAACATTTTTGACAATATGCGTTCTTACGAGTAGGCAAAAACTACAGAACACATCGAACAATATTTTTGATGTGATGATTATTTTGATTGAAGAATTTAAGAAGTCAACTTCATAATAAATTATGTTGATACTTAGGCGCACGTGTTTGAAAGGCTTTGAAATATCTAATATCAATCAATAGACAAGGCTGAATGCCAAAAGCCATGGTCAAGAGCAGGTAAGTGTTTAGGATTTTCACATCGAGATTCGAGACCCCTTCTGAATGGAGAGCAAGCCGTCGACCCTGACTCTTAAGTGAAAATGTATAGTATTCGTCAAAAGTCATCGATTGAAAGTCTAACGTTTTGTCTAACTCTAAAATACAGGTATCTGCCACTAGATAGAATGCGGAGTTGTCAGTTAGAATTACCGATAAGTAGCCTGGAGCTTACCGCTGATCCCACTTTTGTAGGTACCCCTGATCCTAGTATAAGATGATGTCCAGAGCTAAAGATTTCTAAAAACTAGATTTAGATGCAAATTTAACTATCTGAACTACCTGCTTAATTCTGAAATGCTGAATGCATAAAGCAAAGAAATATATATTCTATATACATGGTTACCTATTGTTCTGGTCACATAGTAAAAGTTGTTCATAATGATGAGTACAATGACCTCTTAAGAGGTTGTTAATGTTTTACCAATAACCCTGTATACTTAGATCTACAACCACCTGACAGTCAAAACAACAAACAATTTTTAAGCAATTAAGGCACAACACAAATTAAAAAGCACAAGTTAGCACTGTTTCTTCTCCAAGAGCCAGAACTATGAAGTAATTCTTGTATAGTTCTAAAATATTCAATTGTTTCACTTGGTAATAAATTAATTCAATAGTTCACCTTTTGTTTTGATGTCCCGCGTCCGTCGCAACAACAGTCCAACACAGTATTGTTTAGTATTGTCAAATTAATAGAACAACGTGAAACCTATTGGTGAACAATACCATGTAACTGACCTCTTAGTATTTTGCAAATGTTTCCACAATCAGCCGTACTATGGGTCAACACCAGCTTTGCTTAATTCGTTAAGGCGCCTTGTCCGAACGTCATAAAATATATTGTGTTGAGCCGATTGTTTGTTATTTACGTGTGCGCCGACCTACAACATCCTATAAGGCAGTCGACTGCGGAGGAGCTCACTACGTGGAAAATCATTTCAGGGGCATTAGAAACCGAGGAAAACGTTCGCTCATTATCCTAACCTTAAGGATGCACGTCAGTCTCGATAAATGAACGATTTGTAATAACATTAAGGATACGGTACTAACTTGGCCATCTACCGGTGTTCGCGTGTTTCTAAACGTCCGATTCACCCGTGAACTGCTTTTATTCGATTTTATCAACCTACAGCGTGTAACACCCATAGAAGCATAGCGTGTTGGCTAATCCCTGAGATTAGGAGAGAGGGTTATTTATTCGTTTTCCACGATGTGTGAACGAGGTTAGAAACTGATGTTGCCAGGGTTGCCATTACTTGAAGGATCTCGTGTGATCGTGCTTGCAAACACTTAACCAGTTCCTTTATTCTTAATTAAGAGAGTTCCTGCGTTTACGAAGAATTACTGCCTAACCTTCTCTACCTCCCGCGAAATAAGGTTTTAGAAATACGATGTTACCAGTAGGTAGGTACCTACTCATTTTTCATACTTCTTTAAAATATAATATATAGTTCATGATTTCCTCTGGAAGAGACAAGACTATTATTAGCCGGCAGATGCTCGTACATTTAAAATGATCACGTTCTACAATTACGAGTTACGAGTAGAGTGACAGTCTTGGAGCGTATTTGGGGCTGCCAGCCAATATCTGGGCGGGTCGTTGGGAGGTGTGCCAAGATCCTAGTGGAACTGATAAGTTCCAGATATATAAGGTGTAAAAAAATTAACCTTACAAACTTTAAGAGGTGCTTTAGACCATCGAACTGAACAACTTTCTCTATGGGACCAACTCTGAAATCACGAAAAAAAATCAGCTGTTCCCTACATTTATGTTCGTATAACTCGTCAAAATGTAGGGAACAGCTGATTTTTTTTTCGTGATTTCAGAGTTGGTCCCATAGAGAAAGTTGTTCAGTTCGATGGTCTAAAGCACCTCTTAAAGTTTGTAAGGTTAATTTTTTTACACCCAGTAGTTTTAGTTATTGACTACATGCTGTTTGTAAGATACTTATATCGAACGTGATGCGATGTCAACTCGTCAGGTGCACTTGGGCCAGAACGAGTTGGACAGTGCAATGTTCTCTTGACCTATCTTTATCAAATTCGACACTTCTGACCTACGATGCGTCTTCACACTGGTATATTTATTAGAGCTAATAATAATGATTAATAAAATAATAATATGGCGCTAAACCAAACAAAATAGCGTGTACAAGTTTAATGCCCTTTCGGGTCACTTGCCTTATAAGGGTGAGTAGGTACCTACTTGGAACCAGCCAATGCATAGATCAGGTCGAGGATTTCTTCTTTAGGTGCTAGTCAAGCTATCGATAATTTTTATGCGACCGAGAATACCTAATCGAGCAATTACTAACAGCAATTTTATGGCGCGCTAACATATTTGTACATAAATGGAATTAATGTACCTACGTTACTAAGCAAATACTTCAGGTTTTTTCGAAGAACAACTACTTATTAAGCCACTGTACTACGTATGTAAATAGTTGAAACATGTAAACTATGTACAGTCACGAGCACCAATATGTCAACACTTCGCAACTTTAAATTGTATTTTTTTCACGAAATAACGAATGCAACGTTGAAATACGACACTTTACATATACCTATGGGTTCGAAAATACTATGTTCCTACTAATATAAAATTTCATTCAAAAATATAGGAGAAAATCGACTTTGAATAAAGCCAAGTGTATACATACTTTTGCTCGTGACTGTACCTAGTGTGGCTAGTATGTAAAAAAATGGTATTTCCCTCTGCTTGGAAGGAACGTCATTAGTATTATCGCGAAAGAAATATTGAAGCCACGCAGTGTACGTCAGCTATTTGATTATTGGGTGATTAAATAAAGGTTTTTATTGAATTAAAGTTCTGGAGATAAATATTATGATTTATGTTCGTAATAATGGAAATATATATAAATGAGAGTAGGACAGTAAAGGGATGTTTTGCATTAGTGCTACGAATGGCTACGACTTCTCGTAGCTATTCGTAGCACTCATTTTCAGTAATGAATGTTTACGAGATGTGAAATTATCAAAATAATTTTTACTGAAATGTGCAGAGTATAACCACAAGTAGGCAGATTATTTTCCAGAAACTTTCACATTTTTTTCTAGTTCCCAATTCCAATACATTAAGCTTCCACATGAAAAACAAAATAGTACCGAGAGATGCGTATTTCAAAACATGAATTGTTGTGATTTGTTATACATACCTCTTATATTTTATTTTGTAGTACACACAAGAGACACAGTTATCGTTGAAAATCTTAATAAAATATATTTTCAATGAACGACGCGCTTTTACGATAACTCATAAGTTTGCGCGGTTCTATAGTAAGTATAGAATTATTAGTGGTGAGCACGCGGTACGCGTATTGCAGCGCGCGAGTGCCGCGCGACTAATGTTCTAACAGTGGTGACTGGTGCGGCTGCGCGCGGGATGCTGTGCGCACGCATGAGGTCGTACCGTCACACACGTGCGGAACGCCTCAGATCGCGCTCGACAGTTAAAATCATCCTTCATGGATCATGGATGATTCCGACCACACTTTTTATGCAATATTTTGGGTTTAACCTCGACTGAATTTTTTAAATGACATGGTCAGTTGGAAGAATGGCGAATGAGTAAAAAAAACATAAATTACCTGGGAAAATTAATATTTTATTTATTTATTATCACGATTAATTACACTGATTATAATACGATATGACCAGATCCCTTAGGATATTTTCTACAAGGTTCGTGAAATTGAGATTAAAAATTTAAAACTACATTAGAAATAAATAAATTCACGGCCAATTTTCGAAATATACCAGAATACTGGGATCTCATATTTTAATACTTAAAAGATACAATATTTATTTCAAGTGAGATTACAGTCCATTATAATTTCATAATTATTAATTTATTGCTTACAATGTGATTGAGATTACATGATTGCTTATTAGTTTAATTAACAGTAGTTATTACATTAAATGAAACATCGCATCACAGCATATTGTCCGATTTTATATTAGGGCTAGGAACGATTCATATCACTATAATAACTCCTATACAATATTCTCTACGTAGATATTCGCTTATATAAATGCTGAGCCTACTTAAGTTTGGAGCAAGGCAGGAATGTATGCAATAAATGTTTTACACTCGACTACTTACAACAACGATGCGGTAATTCACATTTAATATTCCTATAGAAATGCAGAAATTACTTTTACTTCCCGCGGCTGCTCCTAATTGAACATAACAGTCAGGTTATTTTCTCGTTTCCAAATGCAACAACACGAGTATGGCGAACAAGGACACATGATAAAATACTATTCAATGCATTAATACATACAACCATAAAATTATATTCAACGATTTTGGCGGGCCAAGGTGACAGAGGTATTATTTTGATAGTTTTTACACATCTAAGCGTTATGGGCTAAGTTTTGTACAATATAATACTGCCTTCATAGATCATTACAAGCTGATCTGACAGTTGATGAATAAAAAAGACGAAGACAATCAGTCTTTCCGGGGACAATCATGACAATTATCCATACTAATATTATAAATGCGACTGTCTGTCTGTTACCTCTTCACGCTTAAATCTCTGAACCGATTTAGATGAAATTTGGTATAGAGATAGTTTGAGTCCCAGGAAAGGACATAAGATAGTTTTATCCCGATATTCCTACGGAATCGACACTTATACGAGTGAAACCGCGGGGCGCTGCTAGTTTACTATAGTACGTTAAATTGTCCCCAATCTACAATGTCCCCACAAACATAGCCCCATTGGGGGTGAGCAAAAGGGTGGGAACGGTGGAGCTCCATTTCATTCTAGGTTTAAATTCTTTTAAAAGTCCTTAAAATATAAATTCTAACTTTAACCTTTCAGGGGACCGGATTTTTTTTTCACATTTGGGCGCGTACGGGAAATACTTTTGGGGAGGTTGTACCCATCGGCCACTTACAGTGATTGTAAATTAGTGATACAAATTTTATTAAAATGCCTATTTAAATGATATATATACACAAATATCACAATTCGAGTAAATACTACATAATGTAAATTTGCACAATTAATGTTTATAAGCCAGTCGCCAACCTGAGGGTACAGAATGGACCAACATCTGGTAGAACAGAATAGACGCGATAAGATATTAATTATCTAATGTTAGTAATGTTTAGGTGTTTATGGCACATTTGTCATTTGTATACTGTCTTGTAACAAGTTTCACAGTTTCGGTATTAAGTAATGAAGAGTCACGCTATTCTGATCCATACAATTGTTATTTCCATTATGCACCCGAATTTGGTTACAACAATGAGGTTAGCACCTTTATCCCCTTCCAATTACACAAAACAGTTTTAAACACCGTGCTTTTAAATGGCTCGGATTTTCAGAGGTTCTGAAAATGTCCTTTTCAAACCACTTCTTATTTTAATTATTGTGGAAACATGAAAAAAGTTGGAATTTCCTTCTATTCATGTTTTATGGGAAATTGAAAGTGGGTCTTCCACATATTAATAAGAAGATCAAAGAAAATGTACTAATTTTCGAGAGCTGTTGGTTATATCGAAAAAACATCGTCATCACAAAAAAACACGGTCTGTAAACGAAATGACGACGTGCTCATGAAGTGCATTTCCATGGGCACTATGTTACATCAGGTGCTACTTTACTAAAAATAATACACATACCAATGACTTACTGCTACGTTTCTTTGGAAAAATAGGAATGTTTTGCAAGTCGACCATTTAAATTAAAGGTAGTTACAATACCTACTCGCTCGCTCGACATTGTGTCTAAAACGACTCACAAACACTATCATAATTATAATAATTGCAATATTATTGCTTGCATGCAGTCCCTATAGTTACAATGATCACTGCCGACCCTTACCTCTACTCTATGTATCGAAGACAGCAAAGTACACAAAAATAACTGACGCGAGATACACTTTATTGCACAGCTAAATGATGCAAACTGCAAAACCTTACTCTAGCAGGTTACATACTGTGCGAAATTGTGCGAGGTGGTGCATGTTGCAGGGTCTACAGTTTTCTTTTGTACTTTGCGGCCGTCGGTATTTTGGTACTCCTGAATATCGATGCACGCTTTGCATACAGAAGATGCTTATTGTGGTTATGGACCACATTGCAACCTAAATAACCACACTTTCATGTCTTAAATACACTTATACAGCTGAATGATGTATCTTGATCAAAGTGAGGAATGTTTGAACTGAGCAATTAAGCGCTGAAGACCGATGTACTGTTTGAGACAAAGCTTCTTTTTACAGCCGTTTAGTTTTCATAACTAAGCTTAATGCTATAATATTTTGAGAATGATGATATTATTAATATTATGCTCGTAATTTTTTACGTAAAAACCACGTCTATAAGATAAACTACTTCAAAAGTAGGAAAACATTTTCACAAAATGTAGACTAAACACGATAGTTCAAGTTGTTCTTGAATCTATAAACGCGTATATTGAAAAATATATTACTACTCAGACACGCTCATCAATACTTAGATAATTAAAGTCTAATGTTACACGTATTTGAGTTCTTGTCACCTCGTGTTTTAAAAACATTTGCCGCTCAATGTGGTAGGAATACCAACGAATTAGGCAAACATTTTGCTAGCTTTTATCTTAACGTACCTACCGCCTGTAAATATCTGCTTGATATTTGTCAATAAAGTCAAGGTACAACAGTAGATACCAATTAGAAAAATATGCAGTAAAATTACAGTCAATATTAGTGATCGACGGTATCAACCAACAACATGCTACGATAAAAACTTGTTGGAAAACTAGTAGGTTCCTAAAAAGCCTTGTTGGGCGCCACTATCGATCAATAAAATCGCAAGAAAACTTTGTTAACATTTATCGGCAAAATAAAGCAAATCTGTAGGTACTTCTTAATAGGTCACTGGGAATAAGCGTACACTGCATCCGAGAAAAGCGACCGACGCAAGCGTTGCTTTTGTTTCCGTCCGATTGTTCGAGCACTTGTCTTGTCCAAGCGCGGTATGTGCGGTGAGATCGGATGCTAGTGCAGCTTGCCGTGCGATCAGTGCGTCGGCAGCGCCAGGCGCTCGGCGTGCGGGCGCGCGCGCATGCGCAGCGCCAGCCGCGCGCGCGCACACGCCACACACGTCGCCAGCGCGTGCGCGAACACCATCACCACCGCGCACAGCGACACGAACCCGAACGCTGAACCTGGTGAAACAAATACTTCATTATTGTTGGAGAATAGATACGGTATCACTCTAGGATTATTTCTGCATCGTGGGCGCGTTTATAGACACAAATATCACATGCACAGACACCCGGAAAAACCACCAAATAATTGTTATGGCAACGACATTTGCCATGGGTACGACAAAAGCCAATCTGCCGATCTCAGATCTTACGTACCTACGTAACATACCATAACATCACGCCAGTATTTCACAAAGGTGTATAGTAACACCTACATTCCGTCAGTTAGGTTTGAGCGAGCTTATAGTAATAAGCTCTATACTACCGTCGTCTTATAATTTAAAGATTTTTGCTTCAATTAGAGATCGTATTTTATGGCTATCTTTCGTAGAGCCCATCAAACTGTTAGTTGTCGGTCTCACATTTTGACAGCCGAACGAGATTATCCTGATTTCTGTCATACGGATGGTGTTTAGTTATTTGGCAAAACCTCAAAGAGTAGGATAAGGTTACAAAAAAAAAAAAGGTGAGAATGTTGGATGCAAGCTTCTGAATACTTTCCGACAACCGATTAATTATTTACATACAGCAGTCTTTATCTTTTAAGGTAAGAAGTGAATGACCGTAGGTAAAAGAGACAATCTCACTTCTTATCATAGATTAGATTTCTACACACAGTCTCGTAATGTATCTATCTACAGTGGTTTTGGAAATCGTTTATTATTAAACTATTTCCAAAACCACTGCGGCTAACAGTAATAACTCCTGCTGTTTTCTTAACTGCAATCAATAGGCTTCCAATCGCATGCGATTGCACTCGACTCTCGAATGTTCATATACAACTGCAACCAGAAGTCGCATGTCTACATAGTCTCAGTCTCAATTTGTCAAAAATATCTCGAATTTCCCGTCATTTTATAAAGTTTTTGACATTGATTGTCGTCGAGTTGAGATTGGGATTAGTTTTTGAACGTTTTTAATTACGGAATTGGTCTCCTGGCAGCTACTGCTTTAACCCTAGATTGGGGCAGAACCATTTACCAGGCTTATTCCAATCCAGCGCTGGATATATAGCTGGTAGTCCAATCCTGTCAGTTCCTCCCACTGCCCAGTAGAAGGCGCTGAAGACGCCGTACGCGAGGCCTGCGCCGGCGCTGTACAGCGCATGCGCGGCGCGCACCGGATGTGACGTCACCGCCAGCTCCAGCAGCATCACCAGCGAGTTGCCGCCGTGCACCAGCACGTTCAGGGTGTTGACCTCGTGGATCTCTGTGGAGCGACACAATATATATTGAAATTATAATAGATACTTTTTTTTAAATATTAGATATGTTAAAAAATGCAACGGATGCATAAATGCAACGGCCGCAAGATAGTAGGATGTGGGTAGCTGTGGGATATGAGTATATTAGAGGGATCTGATTATAATGAAGTTTCAAAAATATGAGCTTCTTATTTAAAATAGTTGGTTAAGCATCTTGGAACTTAGATGCTATGTTTATTTCAATAGGCGCTCAAAAACGTTAAGGCGGTTTGATGCATTGTTTACAGAATCAGTGACGACAAGCACAAAGTTAAACAATCAGCATAATCCATAAGTAGTTCCTGGGACTGTGAATCGGTTTAAACAATTTGTTCTCAGTGTTATTATAATAACAAAACACTAATGCAAAAAATACTGGTAGCACATATCTGTTCTGTGGGTAGCACCACAAGAACACTTAGGTAAACAACAACACACAACACTACAACATTTGTCTGAAATAGATGCTAAGTCTAAATTAATTATCAAACACTTATAGTACAACAATATGATGAATGGGCCATCTTCATGTAAGTGTTTTAAAAATATGTTTTTTTTCTCTGTTTTTGTAGGTCTGTCTCACTGTCCTAGTTCTGAGCAAAGGCCTCTCCGAAGGCTCCTCCTCCCTCTCTTTTTCCGCGCCATTTCGAGCTAGCCCTCGTGACCTAAACCCATCAGTTACTGGGTTACATGATACCCTCCCTTGGTAAGACTGGTTGTCAGACTTTCGGGGCTTTTGACGAACAGTAACGACTATCAAAGATCCACGAATGACAGCCGGGACCAACGGCTTCGGTTTTTTTTCAGAAAAACTATTATATCTAAACATAAAGTTTCACTCACTAGGATCATGGACCAATGCCCAGTAGACGAGCGAGATGACGAAGGCCAGGTCGGTGGCGATGTTGTGCGAGAGCCAGTAGGCGCGGCACAGCAGCGGCGTGCGCGTTCTCCGGCCTAGCGGAATCGGGATTTCGTCCTCTTCGCATGCTGCAAAACGTAGGTTGACTGCATGAAGAGATAAAGTTTAGAATGTTGTTATAATAAGGTTCAAAGTAGGTTAGTAATCATGGGTTAGTTCAGTTTTTATCGTCACAGGCTCACTGCTGGTGCCTTTTACTTAGCATGATAGGGTTGACTTTTAAGCAATTCAGATGATATTGAATTTTGAAATTGTATGTTAAGTACAATATTGTACGTTCGTCTCGGTAAACTTAGCTGTAATGGCTGCGTCAGTATCGCATGATTAAAAGATATCAGTAGTAAATTTTACTAGTCCTAATGTAACTAGTCCTAATGTAACTAGTCCTAATGTAACATGGTGTCCTGAAATATTAGTAATGTTTTAGGACAACATTATTAACATAAGAAAAAAACATCCACAACAAACTTTAAAAGGGTTGTTAATGTTGTTAAAGGGATGACCGGAAGACGTATATGTATCTTCCTGTCAATCATCAAGCAACGATACAATACCAATCTAATAAAGTCCATATAACACGCTGGTCAATGTGTGAATGCATCCATTCATCTATCCCAAGCTAAGTGTCCGGACGAGTTAACGAAAGTGAACTTTGTATAAATCTTTTTATATCACACACGATTGTCCGCCACTTGCTATTGAAGTGGATGTGGCTGTGGAAGTGGTGGACGTCTCCAATTTTCAACAATAGCTGCGGAATAATACCCACTCCATCTGGGCTCGGCTCGGTTGGAATGAGGAACCAATAAGGATAATTTGAAGCACAATAGACAGCGGACCCGCTCCACTGTGATCTTAATTGACGCGAAATTGTTACCAATCAAGCGTTCGTGACCTCTGTCGATAGCGTGCACCTAAATATTGTCCGAATGTCTATATTTGAATATAAATGCCCTTGACAAGCATCGGTCCGAACATATATATTACAGGCATTACATTATAGGCTGGACCACGAGGGTCCAGTGCGGGTTGGTGGATATCACATGTCTTCGAATTCCGATGTTCCTTCATCGTTTTGAGAGCAGAGGTGATGAAATAATTTACATAAAGTAAAGCGGTTGTCAGGATTTGAACCTACGACCTACAACAACTCGTAAGTCGCGGCTGTTACCACTGGGCCACCACTGCTCATATCGCTGAATAAATACGCCAGGACATAACGTGAGCAAAATAATGATGATGTTATTAGGAGTTTTCATCTAAATTGATGAGCAGTCTAGACTGTGTTGTTACCGTTAGGTTGTATTGGACGAAAAAAGACAAAACACGTGTTCAATCGATCCCCAGCGAGCATTTTGATGCGCACGACAACATGCGACTCAATGATTCAGATTAATTGATTCGCGTGAGGAGTTACGTCGTCCAAGGAAATCGTTTTGTGTAATAAACGCACCCACGCAAGGCACTTGACATTTGTGAGCTCGACCTGCCCGGAATGAGCTCAGCACTTTCTATGACAACTTTGACAATGCGCTCTAAGCTGGATCTGGGTTATTGGGCTTTTAATTAGGCAAGCACGAGTAATGGCTTCATTACACGGTATCTAGGTCACACTACGAGACCTAAATTTGGTAGTTCTGTTTAGAGCACATTAACGTGAGCAAAGTTCAGATTTTCTGTTTGGCACAAAATTTTCACGGAAATAAGAAACCCAACGTGCAACGTCATTCATACTCTGGAGTTACATCTCGCAACGGTAGTTGATGTGTTCAGCAAGAGTGTTTACTAAACATAGCAATTGTACCTACACGTTTATAAGTTGCATGGTTACAGGTGTTTCATTTAGTCAACACAAGCAAGCAAGATTTCAGGGCTCAGTCTTTGATTGTCCAAGCAAGTCTTACACATCTGCACTTAATTTCAGCATGCTTCTGTGTAGCAATGGAAAGGCAACTGCTTAGTTGTTTTTGTAATGGGGTGCTGCTAAGGGCTACTTACGGATTAAATCAAAATACTTCATTCAGGACTACGGCATCCACATATGCCAATAGCAATACGCTATATATCCTCTGATAATAACCGAACATTGGCGTAAGGTCAATTTTCGGCAGCGGATGTCGACCAGTTACCACTAACAGTTTTGCTTATCAAGGTTGATGAAGCAAGTGTGATGATAAACGTGAACCGATTATCATCTTTGCCACCTCTTTCCGTGTAATGTAAAAAGGCTCCTACAATGTTTTCCAGTTTATTTTTTGCTATATACATAAAGTTTGTATAAAAAATATCCAGGAAAGATTCTTAGTATTAGAGTAGTTAACTGGAATGATGTCCCAATCAACACGTACCTATGTCTCGTTTTTTATCAACATTTAGAACTTCGTATGTTTTTATTAGCTTCGATTGATAGTATGTAGTTCGTGTGTTTTCAAAAGCTATTTATAGACTACTAGCAGCGCCCCGCGGTTGCACCCGCATAAGTGTCGATCCTGTAGGAATATCGGATAAAAACTATCCTATGTCCTTCACTGGGATGTAATCTATCTCTCTGCCAAATTTTATCGAAATCCCTTCAGTGGCTTGGGCGTGAAAAGGTAACATACAGACAGACAGACATACAGAGTTACTTTCGAATTTATAATATTAGTATGGATATACTATAATTATATATGTATCTATACTATACTATGGATTTAATTTTAGTGCACCATATTTTATATCTTAGTTTCATCTAAAATTAAACCATGTCAATTCGATAGTTTAGCCAGTGTTAGACCATTACACTATTCTAAATAGGACTATGCTATTTTCGTAAAAAAATGTACTTTAAATAGATTTGCGTCACTCTCTCAAAATTGTGATGCGGTATCATGGTAACCTCAGTGCTCAGTGGCTCTAAAGTCTAGCGTAAGTCATTAAACTTGGTAAGTTTAAGTGTAAGGTGGGATACTGTCTTACATTGTAGCAAACTGCATTTACTTGTACGAATGCAGTTTTAAAGTAAAATTTTGTCGCATACTTTTTATGAATCCGTCTGAATTACTATGTTGCATTTTTGGATAAATTGCGTTGAATTTCGTACTCCAAAATAATACTGCATTTTTTCGCCATGTAAGGTCGTCAAGGCCAGTTAGGGTCTTGTTAAAATTATACTAGGAAAACAGAAACTTACGGGAGTTAAATTTTTGTGCTCTGTACCGGTGCACAACGGCGAGGGCAAGTCCTGCCTGCAGCGCAATCAGCAAGTAGCCCCAGTTGGTGAAGTAGATGAACCACTTCATGTAGTTGAGCTCGACCTTCGGCCCATCGTACAGCCGCGGCAGGCGCTGGCACGCGAAGCTCGCCACGCCAATTGACAGCACCGAGAGGAATAACAGCCATCTGTTCCGAAGATTGGTGTAATATGTTAAATACTGGTATTCAGCTGCATCCGGTTAGACTGGAAGCCGACCCCAACATAGTTGGGAAAAGGCAAGCAGATGATGATGATGATTAAAATATTGGTTTATTGGACAATACATATTCAAATATGACGTAAAAGTGGACAATTATTTAGATAGAACAATTGATGGGTTCCATCGCATTCAAAGATGAAGTTCTATTTACATAAAAACCTTATACATACTATACGTAACTGACAAGAAGTACTTCATGAAAAGTCTGACATTATGCACGGTTAATTTGTATTATGTTCAATTAAAAAGAACCACAATTAGATAAGATAACATAAGATATTTATTTTGCAAATATGGGTACAAAACACGGTGACATGAAAAAATATAATTAGGAACATTACATTAGACTCTATGGTTTTCAAAATTGGGAGATCTATTGGTTACAATTTTCTGATAACAGAATTGGTAGTCTAATTAGTTATTTGATAACAAAGTAAGGTCTTGTTCACATAATAAGTTTCGTTACACTTGGTTTGTTAAAACTGGTTAAAACTAACCTGTATATAAGGTACGCTGTGGCGGGATGTGGACTGGACTGCCACTGGCTGCATGCGAACTGATACGCGGGCGCATGCTCCAGGTTGAGCGCGCGCCGGCTCGCCTGCCACATGCGACCCAGCATCGCTGGCTTGCATGACTTCTGAATGGCTACAGTATAGAGAAGGGACATCAGTAAGTGCAACTCTAAGGTATAAAAATAGTCCATCCGTGTCCAACACTGAAATACTGCCGCGTCTAAATATCTACCTACTGAAAGATGAAATCAATATCGTAACAAAAGAGCTTGGACGTAAGAGCGGTGTCTAAAACTAACCAAGGGGTCTAACGTCTTGAAAGTATCATCATCTGTGTAGCCTTTCCCAACTATTTTGTTGGGGTCGGCTTCCAGTCTAACCGGATGCAGCTGAATACCAGTATTTTACATGAAGCGACTGCCTATCTGACCTCCACAACCCAGTTACTTCTCTTCTTAATTTTCTTAAAAGTGCGAACATATTTTAGGTTAGTGTCATGTGCGCACTGAAACCGACTACCATGTCTAGGTACTGAATGCGTATAATATCTGAATTATCAGCAGGAGACATCACTAGTGTAGGCACTAGCTTAAGTAGTTTTATATCCAAAAAGCAATTTTATAAATTAGCACCACTTTATACTCTGCCAGTTTTTATACGTTGACAACAGACGACTAATACATGAATCGTAACATAAATTCTAATTGTACCACCGTTCAATAAAACTGCGTGAGTGGTGGACGATCGATTTTATGAAATAGGCACCTCGTCTATACCTATTAATACCGTTCGTTTCTCATATATTTAATAGGCGTCGATGTGTTTCGTTCACAAGCACAAGGGGGCAGCACCTTGACACGGTTAACGGTATACGTTAACCGCCGTTATCAGGTCTCCTACGAGCTTCTTTGAAATGAAACTAATTCAAAAGTTTTCATCAAACAAAATAAGAATGACGAATGTTCAGAACTTCCGTTAGTTAAACGTGTATTTATTTTAAAAGCTGCTATATGGCTTATCATGCAGCATGTGGTCACGTGACCATGCGGCGCTGGCTATATTTTGCACGCGACCAATAAAGGCATTAATTAAGAATACGTTATGTGGTCCGATGTTGCGATAACGACGGAGGGGAACACTTCGCTATAATCAACAACGATCCTTTCAATGCAGAAACGTTTAAATCAGATCAAATGTCTTCCTCATGACTGGACAGTATAATCAGTTGAATAGATAACGAAATGAAAGTAACAGGAACGTTATTCGAGATTTATATGAGCGATGCATCGGCAAACAAGATAAGCGCATAAATAAGTGCATTAATGTTGTCGTAGGTAAGGGCAATGGTAATGAACTAATGAGTCAATGAATACAGTGTTGTGTACTCAAGTATCAGCTTCATGAATTACAGGAGAGAAGATTAAGAGTCCAAGATTAATTGATGTACATATCTATGATGGGTCTAGTGAGCGAGGTCAATGCACAACAAATTGTGAGCCACCTGCGTCGATTGGCCGGAGCAGCGAGTGGGCGCACCAACTGTTCGCAGAATAATCACTAATTAGTACACAAGGCCGCGAGGGACCGAACAGGAGCTCGCCGAGGCCCTCATACTTGGGCCATACAATTATATTGGCGGCTCCTGTAACATCTTTCTTTTGCTTTCGCCGCCATCCTCGCCGCATGGTGTTCGGCTCCTCGGCCTTTCTATTTTGAAATTATATAAAGAGGGTAACATTATGAGTGACATTAATATTATGAGTCAGACAACTGAAGCCATGCGGCCATGGTCTAGAGCCTTTTTATGTGCCACTGAGATAATGATTATCTGTGCTTTTTGCATGCCGCAAACGAGAAGCGTTAGCATGCGTAACATTGAAAAAATAAAATGTTATGACTGTGGCAGCGTGGAGCACATTATAAAGCCATTATATTGCAATGAATAGTCGCCATTTAATTCGTATGAATTAATTTTATTATGAATGCGAATTCATGGCGTTTATCAATGGAACCTTTTCAGACTCATTCTAATAAAACAGCCGGCGAGATTCCGTCTCGGTCGGCTGGCCGCCACTGTCATTTGTGATAGTGATCTGGCCTCACACAGGACATCAATACAGCTCCCATACCGTGGCTGTTGTTCTAATTCAAGTTTAGGTACGTTCAGCTTGCGCCGATCGATGCTTACCTGTATAACACACCGTAGTTCACACGCTTGTAACTAATCGGTCTATACTGCCGCATGTTACTTTCATAGATATTTCATACTCATACAACTTAGAACCTTCAAACAATATTGTGTGCTATTTTTGTACCATGAGAATCACAAAACTGGCTCTATTTCAATTCAATATATTATTAGATATCGATGATTATTTTCAACCAACAATAATGAACGCTTTACAATGTGACTTCGAAGTGCTATACTGACCACAGAACATAAATATAAATATAACTCTTAGGGAGACCCTGTCAATTTCAGAAAGTAGGTAGTCAATGCAAGGAGATTTTTTGAAATCTTGAGATACCTAAAACCTATTCATATTGAAGTTCATATATCACTGGTTGTTCCCAGTTCCCGGTCAGAATTCAAATATACCTACCTTTTTTTAATTTTTTTATTATACTTTTGAAACATTGAACGGGAACTTGGGAAGTAAGTATACTTACAGGGTTGCAGGGGCATGCCTCGACGCGCATACTTGTAACCATGAATTCAGTACACGATCCTAGCACAAATATTTTTCGTCGGTTATCAAAAAAAAATCTGCTGTTTCATACAAAAGTGCAATATCTACGCGGTCAAAATGTATGGAACAACTAATTGTCTTTTAAGTAAATGCGAAACGCAGGGGTCCAGAATCATGTACTTACTGAATCCATGATATTTAACAGGTTGCGCGTCGATGTTCCTACCACCCTATAATATTTAGGTAGTTACAGTCAACTGAGGCAAAAATTATGTCAATGTGATCAATAGGCACGTTGAAAAGCGGCGACGGGTTGTCAAACTGTCTCCGTAATATCCACGTAACCTCACAAAAACGTAGTTTTAAGAACCAAGCTCTAATAAAAACTCCGTTGAAGCTGTCACGGATAATAAGCGTTATTTTATGAATGTAGCCAATATGTAAGTACAAGCATCCGTCACGGATTACGTGTATATGCCATTCACAACTAAATGTATTAGACGAGAATTAATATTTATATGTAGATGCAACAATGTATTTACAACTGTTTATCTAGACGGCGGGCAGACGCCAGCCGTCCGGGCCTTGCTATAGGCATGCTATTGTAATGCATTCCATGTTATTTCCTACATCCTATGTTGTCCTAGTACTGCTAAGTACCAACTTATTCGGGCATCCTACAACGCTTAGGCCGAGGTCAGTCAATAAATTATAGATATGAGCACCTGCACCCTAACGCGTAACAATATATCAATCTGAATTTGAATCATTTTGAAGGATATTAATACTAATCCATTGCTTCATATGTTCGAAAAATGTGTCCGCACAACAACGTAAATAACGCAAAGAATGTTTTTGAACTGTCAAAATTAAACCCATTAGGTAGGTACTACTGATAGTGTTACGCAATTACCCCTCTGTATTGAATCTACACTATCTATTTAAAACTATCAGTATTATTGATCTCACAGCTGTGTTGCTAGATGAAGAAGCTAATGAATTCTTATTATTATACCATTTAGGTTTGTTATGAAAACGTGTTATAGTATATTGTTTATGCATGCTACGCTGTATATATTACACCTTGTTTTGCATATTCTACTAAAGGCTCAATGTCGTATACGTAAATGTTTGTTTATAAATGTGATTACATGAAGTTATTAATTACGGCCTTCATGATTGGACAAAAACTGTGAATACACACGAATTGCACATTTTTTAGGTATATGCATTTTCCCTATGTGTTTTGTGCATATTGCGGGGTCTGGATCCAAGTAGACTGTACGTAGCTTTACAACATCCATACTAATATTATAAATACGAAAGTGTGTCTGTCTGTCTGTCTATATGTTACCTCTTCACGCTTAAACCGCTGAACAGATTTAGATGAAATTTGGTGTAAAGATAGTTCGAGTCCCGGGAAAGGACATAAGATTATATAGACACTTAAGCGGGTGAAACCGCGGGGCACTGCTAGTTTGTCTATAAATGAGTTAATGTTATCGGCGATCACGGTTATTAACCGTGAATTATGACGCGCCTTGCTCGCACCATTAGCGTACAATGTACTTTTTTGCATAGATACAAAAAATATGTCAACTTTGAGTAATGAGTTTGTACCTTTAAACTGAAGGGCCACATTGTCGTTAAATGCTGAACAAGGGCACCGCTAATAAAGATGACACAAAAGACAGTACAAAGCACAAAAGCAAAAGGAAAACAAATTAAGTACATGAATATGTATAAAAACACGGTGCTAACGTACAAAAAATGAAAACTTACTTAAAGAACTTAAGTGATGACATACTATGAAGCAAAATAACGAATGTACAAAGTGCGGTGTGCGTCTCAAGGTGTGAGTGTAGAACAACGATTAAAATTACACAACCAATTCAGAGCAAATATGAACATGACGTTCCTAATACAAAAAAATAACGGTAGGTATACGGTTGATTTGATTTACATTGTGCCGGTAGCTGTGACCGTCTTAATTAGATAAGTTAGCGTTGACCCGTCACCGGTAGAGGCCACCGCTGAACTGACCTGCATAATTTGCTGTTAGTAAACACACGCCAATGGGCTTAGCAACAATGATAATTGCTTACATTGCAAGCATTCCCTGCAAATTGTGCGTGTCGCCTATTGTAAATAATGAAGTCCGTAAAGGGAATGCTCATTTTGAAAACCAGCGAAATTGAGAGAGAGAGATACCTTAAAAGCTAACGTTGACTGATAACGAAGAGAGAGGCAGAAGAGCTCCCAAGAAACTTTTAAAAGATTGAAGAAGAAGATCCAAAGCCGATAGATTAAATAACAACTATACAGAAAGATGTTGTTACAGTTTGAACAAGATGGATAAAGATTCTAGATGAGGGCAAGACTCAATGGTTTGCAGAATGACGCGCCGAAAGAAGTGAGTAATAATAAGGTTCTTGTAGACGATGAGCTGCCTAGATAGGTATTAGCAAGCTTGTGTGATTGATGCAGCAATTAATGAAAGTGAAATTAGTTGTTCAAGGATATTGACGAAGAGAATTACTGGCATGGCAAATTCCAGCTGAGGCCAGAAATTATGTACGCATATAACATTAATGCGGAGGTCAGTATTATTGGAAATTCCGACTAGAAGATGGCGCAAAATGACCTTGCAGATGCTGTTGTAAGTGTCCTGGATGTTAAACGTATGGAATGAAATCCTTAGAAACAATCATCATTTTCTGATTATAGTAATAGATTTGATGACGATGGTTCATAAAATCATCATCAAGATAATGTGATTGTTTCATACAGACGTCCCGAACAATTGCGAGCACGCACAGAGGAGCGCACACGTGGATGTGATAAGGCCTTTTGTACACATACGTTTTTCTTGTCGTGAAAAACTACGGTTTATTCGCCGTAAGTAGACACGGTCATCAGTGTTGTATGGATCACTGTTTTTATACAAGCTTGTTGATAGACACGTTTTTTGTACGGCGTGGTTAAAAAATCGTGCCGTGTACAAAGGGCCTAATGCTTATTCACCCGTGCAGAACCAATGATGTGTAACACGTCATGTTTTTAGTTTACCGTTATTCAGTTAAGTGATAACTTGATAACGGGAGATGCAGGTGCTGTTATCGAGTGAGATGTACGATTTCATTCATTCAGAAGTATTGGTTAAAAGGTCGTAGTGACCGTAGAAATACAATTAGTGATAATTTCGAAAATGCTATTGAGTATGTTGAATGATGAATATTTTTGTACAGATAAAGCTACCCGTAGTAGTAGCTTAATGTGCTAGCGTCTGTACTTAGAACCGACAATTCTACCCTCCAAAGTCGTTATCATAAATAGCAGCGCACACATACAGTAGCCTTCAAAAGTTAGTTGACATTTTTCCACTTCGGCTGTGATGCCACATTATATTTTTACTAGCTTCTGCCCGCGACTTCGTTCGCGTGAAATTTCTTGTTCCCCCGTCGCATCTCATCGCCTGCCCGTGCTATTACTTCGATTTTGCTTATCGTTCTTTCTTTTTTTTTTCGTTTTGCTCGGCTCCTAAGGGTCATAGCGTAATGTTAAATAGCCTATAGCTTTCCTCAAGAATTGGGCAAATCCAAAAAGATTTGTTTAAATCCGACTGGTAGTTAAAGAGATTACCCCCTACATACAAATTTTACCTCTTTATAATATTAGTATAGATGATAAAGGTAGTTGAATTAGTCAATAACAAGATATAGAAGTTTAAACATTTGGATCACCAGTTTGAATCATGTGGAGTGTGAGTGTGTCACAGCTGACATGGAAAATTTCAACTACCTTTTGGAGGCCATTGTATATCGATAGAGTCCACCCTTATCAATAAAGAATCAAATGACGTTAACACGGTTCCAGGTAAGGTCAATGTACACTTACCGTCATACTCACTTGGGCCGAGAATTTCTAACTAGTAGGTACAATAAACCCAAAAAACTGCCGTTGGCAACGAACGGTCCAATCAGGTCGACTTGCCCTCGAGGAAGGAAATTAAGTTGATTCTTTCCGATTATAACAAGGACTTTTCGGGGAAACGAGGGTTGGAAACGAATTCTATAAAACTAATAGAAAAAGCAGGAAAATATTTGAGGAAAAAACTCTAATTTGGTTCTAGGAAATATCTGTGCGTATTTTTATAACATAAAAAGTGTCGGTATCTATGCATACACCAACGTCAAAAAAAATGGCATAAGAACTTTGTAGTATACTTGGCAGCAGGTCATTCAACTTGGTGCTACGGTCAGAGACTTTAGTGGTGCCGGATAAAATTTCGAGTGGCATAAAATTACGGAATGCTAGGCCTTATAAGGCTTCTCCTCATATTAAACATCTGTCAAGCTATTTTTCAAGCTTCATTTTCGGGGTTATCTTTTAGCTTTGGCTGCACATTATTGTAAAAGTGTAATATAGAGTGACTGTCAATACTACATCACGCTTGAATACTCCGAAGGGTTAGGCAGAAGTGTACCTTTAGTACACCCACATGTGTCCCAGGGGCATACATGCGTGATATTATGTTACGTTATCAATACTAATCATTACTGGACAATTAATGTTCGCCAAGCGGTTGGTCGACTCTTCGCGTGACCAGAGGGCTGGCCTTTTTTTTGGCCAAATACAACGTGAAAAACTGCCAGCCTTTTGGGCACTTTTCTTGTTGACAGCGATGCGGATTTTTTTGATGCCCTATGATTCAACACTACTCTTGAAACTTGAGCATTACGGACTAGGTAAACTTGCTCTTAGCCTAATAAAATCATATTTAAATGATAGATTTTAGCAAGTTCTTAGACCACTTGCTAATTAGACCAGCTGCTTTTTTAGACGAAATGATACTAACCCAAATTAACGGTGTGAATTCATCGGGCTTAAAAGTCAAAATGGGGGTACCACAGGGCTCAATATTGGGGCCATTCCTATTTTTAGTATACAATAAATGATTTACCTCATTTACTGAAAAACCGACCACAAATGGTGTTATTTGCTGATGACACATCACTGATTTTTAAAGTAAGCAGACGTGCACAGGAGCTTGACGGCGTAAAAACCGCTATGCTTAAGGTCCATAATTGGTTTACTGTAAATAATTTGGTATTAAATGAGAAAAAAACTAAATCCATTAGATTCGCTTTACCGAATGTTAGAAGTAGTGAATGTTATGTTGTATTGAATAAAGAGATACTTGAATTTGTCGAAAATACTGTTTTCCTAGGGATCACGCTTGACTCAAAGCTACAGTGGGGTCCGCACTTTACATCACTTGCAGGGCGGCTAAGTCCAGCCGCTTACGCTGTTTGGAAAATACGCCAATTATCAGACGTGGATACCGCGAGACTGGTCTATTTTAGTTACTTTCACAGCATCATGTCTTACGGTATTTTGTTGCGGGGACGGGCTGCAGATATTGATTCTATCTTCATTCTGCAAAAGAGGGCTGTCAGAGCCATCTACAAGCTCAGCTGACGCGAAACTCTACGGGAACTGTTTAAAAAAATTAACATCATGACGGTTCCTTGTCAATATATAATATGAAAACATTATGTCCGTTCGAAAAAATCTACATCTTTTTAGTAAATAAGTGACAAGCATAATTTTAACACTAGAAATAGGGACAAATTATATCAACCGCGTTTCAGATAGTCTAAACTTCTTTTATGGTCACCGTGTAAAATGTTATAATAAAATACCACTCGAGAAGTTATGCATTAAACGCACACTATGTAGACAAGTTGGATGATTATATGGTAGATAAAAATGCTTGGCTTAATGCTGGCCCTGCTCCACAGGCACTTGGGCTCACTAGTTAAAATTTGAATATTTGGAAGAGGAGCTTCCCTTTTTCTTTTTTAGTGTTTCTGACATTACGAACATAACTTTTATATTTTTTATTCAATCAAGTTTTAATTGTTGAATACTTCAATATTAAATATCTCTTCCTGTTTGGTAGTAAAATTCTATTAACCTCTTAAATAAATTGCAAACTATAGTTTTGTATAATTTAGAAGCATTTTTTAAAATTTTTAAAGAAAGTAAGAACCATGTTTCCGTTTATTATGATTTTTTGATGTTGACTTGAAAGAGCATGGCAGTTGAGAACGTGTCATGCTCACTTAAATGTCTCACTGATGGTGGCGCGTGTGTTGGATCTTTCGGTTCCCTACAAAATGGTTGAGCTGGATGGTGCTGATCCACGCGTCATGTTCGTGAACGGCCGCCGTCGGTTGAGACTGGTCATCTCTTAACTGCCAAGGCTTATTTTTAATCTTATGTTTTGAATTGTTTCTTCATTTGTGTCTTTGTTTACATTGTTCTCACAGAAGCAACAAGAATAATATACCCAGGATTTTGTAATATCTTTGATTTAAAAGAGTGTCCATGGAGTTTCTTGCCCGTTCTTCTCCATAGAGATCTACGTTTTGGAACTAGCTTCAACTTTCTGACTAATTGACAGACTATTTAATTTTGACAATTCAAAAGTGAAATAAATGCTTTGATTTTGATTCATTTCAAAGTGCCTTCGTGTCGGACTGTGGCCCGTGCTGCGTCTCCCGTACCGCGCGTGTTGACCGCACTAAATAAGCTCGTGGAAGCCAACCCGGACTGCGATCTGTTCGCTAATAAATTTGCCAATTTAATGGTTATGTGCCTACACTTTTCTGAGAATAATAGTATTTAATTGTTGTTATTAGTTTATGTTTTATGTTAGTACTTAATATACTTTGATTTATGTAATTGGTTTGTTAAGCCGTGTAAATCAAATAAATAAATAAATAAAAATAAAATAAATAAAATTTCCCTCTTTTTTATACATGCATGTACACATTATTAATATGATTTTAAGTCAGTTAGCTTATATTAGGTCCTTATCTATCAAATTGCTGATTTTTTATACTGGCTATTGTGAAGATCGATGATCTTTCATAATTCAATATAATTTTATAATATAGCATGATTTTGTTTTTCAAAATCAGTTGATCATTTATTTTCCCGCCGTTCGATTTTTTTTATATCGCTGTTTCTGTAACCATGGAAAATGAAAATATGTAAATATAACAGATTTTAACGTTCCATTAATTGTCAGATTTTAGGGTTGTCCGTTTTGGAAAGAATGATCACGCAAACATATAAATAGAGATTGATATTAAAGAAAAGAAATATAAGGCAAGTACTGGTCTTGACTTGTTTTCAGTTGCCTTCATTATGATTGCATTTCAGGATGTTGTTTAACATTATTGTGGCGAGATACGTTTTTATTGTAAACATTTATAAACCAACAAAGTAAAAACAAATAAATAGCCAAAAAATTACTGACTGAAGACTGAAAATATTGACAATATTTATTCAATTCATCGTAATTGTAGCTGCTTGTTGCTAGGGTCATGTTTTCGATTGAAAAAGAGTTAGCAGTCATTGCTGATTTATCTATTGGCCATTATAACAATTGGTCGAATTGTTCGATATCGTAAATGTCTAAACGTCCCGGAGACAACAGATCAGATATTTTGTTCAGTTTCTACTGAAACTTTGACTCAATGTTGATTTTGGGCCAATCTTCAATCGATCTTTATAAAAGATGACTTAAACTCTGAGGAAGGGCACAAGCACAACACGTGTTCTTGTGGGAATAAAACTATAAATATTATTAAAAAGATGAAGTAGGTACCTCATAGATATACAATACCTAGTCTTTGGTGAAATGTGGTTTTCCTTTTTAATATTTTACGCCCCGATCCATTTGATGAGAGTAAAAATCCAGGATTTTACCCCACTATGACTGGATTTTTACTCTCATCAAATGGATCGGGTCGTAATATGTTTGCATGTGGCGTTTGGTAGTTTCTACCTATCGACTCGGGAAAAAAGCGCGAGTTTATGGCCTATGTATTGTTTTATGAAATACTATATTGTAACTGTACAAGTAGTAGGTAAGTAACCATTATCGGAAGGCATTTACGTTTTAGGGGCTATTCATTTCACGATGTCATAAAAGTAGCTACACACTATATTTCTTGACTGTACGTTATGTAGGTAGGTAATCATATTAACAAAGTAAAGAATATGGTGTCAGTTATTTACTGTCACCCTGTTCCTACACCAAATTTCTAAGGAAGTTTTAAATTAATTTATATCTTCTGAAATACTAATTATTTACATATAAGTACGTACATACGTGGTACAAACGCACACAAAAGCACCTGATACGATCCTTACATTATATACCATTTGCTTCGCATACATACACGCACGCCGGTTATTTAGATATTGTACTTATTTTATTATTTATGTACACTGTTGTATTACACGTAGTAGCTTATTAAACATTTAGTAATTTTAGAAATATAATTTTCTACCTGTATCAACTTGGTTCCTCAATCCATACGGACACACTGTGTTTCAATTATTACATTCAGGATTGATTATTTAAACATCTATGCCACAAGATGTCCGCAAAACATTGACATATATATTACTCTTTTGAAATCATTGCCGCAAAATAAAAAAATATGAATTGTACGTGTTCTATTTTGAACGGTCAAAGTTGAACTCTTGACATCTAAAGGTATTTTTTGCACTTGCTTACATCTTGTTGCATAGATGTTTTTAAATAATCACTCTGAATGTTTAAAATATCTCAACGTGAAACGAAAAGTTGAGTACCTACTTACGAAACAAAATATTAGCTATTCAAATCAGTACGATGAGATGGTATTTTCGATTATGAATTTGATAAATACATATGTGTAATGGTTTTTTTAAAATAATTTACGCATTTACCGTAATTTTATTTTGTGTGTAAACGCTAAACATTTATAAATTTTACGGAAGCAACTTACAAGTGTAATGGCGGCTTTAAGTTGATTGGTTTTTCTTTTGGCGTATCATAAACCGTCAGTTTTGGAATAAGAACGAAACTATTTTTCTTTTTGAAATACAGTTCTTCATACAAAACTGACAACTTAGTCCGGTATTAGGTTGTAAGTTTTGCTTAAAGAACTTTGCCGCAGTCGGAATAAAGTTCGAAATTCATAAATGGTTCATGTTTTTTTTTCTTTTATTTTAATTATTGTTCCATGGTTAAAAACCTGGATCTGGAAGATAAACCTTGTTTCGATATTACGAAACATCTATCCAGATTTCAGATTCAGGTTTCCATGGTCTTATTAGACAGTAATGGTTCTAGTAAAATATGTCTACCGAATTTAGTGCCTGGATGGAAGTATGGTTGCTACTTGCACCACTGCTGCTCTACAACCAATTAAATATATTATTTACCCATTGGTTTCTAGGAATCCTTAAGATAAGACTAATACACCACGCCACAGCGGGTTTATAAAAGGTGTGGTCGTATAAAAAAATTATCAGCTGTCCCTTACATTTGGGTTTTGATGACTTAAAAACCTTAATAACATTCAGGCGGTTTCAATCTATATTTTTTATCTGCAAGCTGTTATGTCTATAAAAAATATTATTTGTTAATCTTGCGTCTTAAAATTGAAGTATATAATTTAAAATTATTTTTATGACGCAGTATTAATGCGTCAAAATTTAATTGCAATTGTTTTTAGCTTATTTACTTATGTATTTTTGAGTGCTATTGAATTTAATTTTATAATGACTGGAATTTAATGGATGTTACTTTTATACTTACCTACATGAAATTATACTTAATACTTTCTAGTTCCAATTTATTTGTATAGTCATTTGTTAGCTTTTTTGGTTTTTCCAAATTGTAATTTTTGATAGTGATATTATTTAATATCGTCGTAATTTTTTTATTTTGTTGAGCTTACAATACCATGCGAACAATTTTATTAATACAAAATAATCATTTTCATTGGTAATGTATCAAATGTTCATGTTGTCTTTTAATAAATATACAAGACTTTCTGACTATTTAAAAATGTTGACTAGTTGATAAATCCAATCAATCATAAAAGCACCTAATTGTCATGCGATTGGCCGACAGAACAAATTAAAGGCATTCAGAAAGCAGAGGTCAGAATCATTTATTACCCGGATCAAATCTGAGATTGAACTAAAATTGCTGTCATCGACTGCATCTGACTGCTTGAAAAGTGATCTTGTTTCAAACTTTAAACATTAGTTTTTTTGCAGTCGGAGGTTTTGGATTTTTTTTCTTAGATATGTACCTACTTATAAGTGTTTAAGTAGATATACAATATAATATAAAAGTATTTCACATTTTAGAGTAAACAAACCCTGGAAACGCATGCAATTTCCAGTTTCATTCGATTTTAGATTTCAGGATTGGACGGAATCCGGAATCAGGAAGCGCTGCCGGAGCGATTTGACGCGCAAACGAAGTTTACAGAAAGGTTCGCGCAATCTCTCAGCTAAAGGGTTAGCGCGGAAGTGCTGAGCGACTTTACACACTTCAAACAGTTCAAAACTTCAAACTTGCCTTTTACTGAGATTGAATGGTTTTTGATTTATTTTGCTTTTTTTTTTTTTTTTGCGGATGGGAAATCATCAAATGACCCCTCCCGCTCTGGGTGGAGCGGAAGGGAGTGTCAGACTACGACCCACCCGTGCCCTTCCTTAGTCCTTTATGTTTCGGGCCAGCGGTAACCCTTTCGGACAATCCCGCTGACCCGGCAGGCTTCGGCCCTATGGGGCCCCTCTTCGATGCTGAAATCTCTTTGAGGCGCGCGTGGAACACGTACGCGCCGTCCGGCACGGGCCTGGTCCTGATCGGACGGTGAGCTACCCATTACTCTCCGCCCGCAGGCCCGCGCCTACGGTGGCCGGGAGTCGTCGCGCGGCTCCCGACGCCCGGAGCGTCTCCCGCGGCGGCTGGGACGGGAGGCTCTCTCCCTGAGCCGTCCCGCCACCTCCTTCGCTAGCATGACTGCTTCGCAGAAGGAGGTGACTGAACAGAATCGTAATTAAATCCAGTAACACTTAGGTACCCAACCGTATCATACTTACAGTGTATTCTCCTTATACTCAACTAACACGGTACGCAGGTCATATTAACATAATTCAGCTACTGAACTAGTCCGGGTTGACATTGTCACGTGACACTTAAATCACTTATAAATCCCGCGGGTAGACAGGGGTTGCGAATATACTACCTTTAAAGCTTTGGGGCTCACAAACGAGTGGGGTCCGCTAGGCATGGCAGGCGGATACCTGTCGGGGGTGAGCTCGAATGTATGTACGAGTCTAGGTATTTAGAGGCTATCTACACAGTATCTCCCGGGGCATGAGAGTTGAAGATGGAAGTTATAGGAACCATGGGGTTTTAGTCGGTCGGACTCCGATATGAGCCTCCGTTATCCTTAAACGGAGGGTAGGTATTTATGAGGATTTCCCCACTACAAAAAAAAAAAAAAGATCACAAAAGAGTTTTGTACGATATTTGGGCTTTAAAGTTAGCTAAAATTGACGAGAACTAGTGTCCGACGGAAACACGATTTTCAGCCGTAACCGTAGGCCGAAACCGTAACCGAAAATTATGAAGTAAAGGAAAAGTTAGTTAGGTAATTAAATGGCATTATTTGTAATAAAACATTTTCGTAGATTTATTAAAAATATGTAATTTGAATATGGGCTGATATTGTAAATATCAAGTTTCTTTTATCCAAGAAAAAAAAAACTTTTGTCAGATTTTGTGTGGAAAAACTGACAGATGTCCGTCGTTCGTATTCTACAAAACCGCCAGCTCACGAACGCCATTCGCCAGTTTTGGCCTGGTCTGGCTGGAAGATTTGGCCACTTTTTGGCCGAAACCGAAACTGCGGTCGAAACCCGATTTTTTGGCCGAAACCTGCCGAAATCGAAACCGCACCTTCGGTCGGACACTAACAAGAACTTCTTTGGTTGGTCATGAAATTCCATGAAAAGGCTAGTTTTCTTATATTTTTGGGTTCGCTCGACGATCAGTGCCTTAAGATACCTCTTGAGAAGGATTCACGTTATTTGACGTAAGTATATAGGTGCTATAGTAAATTTTCACTACAGATACACACACAACACACAAATTACTTGCGTTATTACACGGTTGACACAGAAATTATACTACAAAATAATATTTTTCATCGTAGTTACCTACTAAACCACTTATGTACAGACGCCAGCACATCAAGCTACTACAATCTGTCAAATTTCTTTAATAGATTTTCAACTATAACGCTTAAGTGTAAGGTTCAAAGTTGATTGGGAAAATTGACAGTTTCGGGTAGCTTGATGTGCTCCTAACTACGGTAAATATCTTACTACGGTAAATATCTTACTACGGTAAATATCTTTTTGACGGACAGATCTGTGCGTGACATCGAAGCAGCAGCAATGTGATAAATAGTCCGCTTAAAATCAGCTGAATATCCTGTACTTTTCTATTAGTGATGTGAGTTGTCTTACAAAGTTCTAAGAAGATACAATTCCTTGAAACATACGAGTGACACGTTCAACAAAGAACTCTTGAGAGACAGTATCATGTGTGATGTGAACTGATGGCAGCCACATTGTACTCATGTCTGAGAACATTTTGGACATGAATGTCCGCGTAGACCTTGCATCACCTGTTATGATTATTTTCATAACGTTTAAAATGTTATGAAAATAATCAAGTAGGTACCAGAATGTTGCGGTTTACGACAAAACGATAAAACGCTTGTTATAAAAGTTTCAGTTTTTCCTAACGCTTACAGGAAATGCAAAGATAGCCGTAAAACAGCTAAAGGAAATAAAAAAAACAAATCATGTACAAGTACCTACACTACCTACCAGTGATATAACTGTACCTACTTATAGTTGATGAAATGTTTTATTATTCTTGTTCATTTGAATAGTGCGTAAAAGTGCAATTACATTACCTACACGTGCATGAATCATAAAATATATTGACATTCATTAAGTACACAAATTTAATATAGTATTCTAGTGTAATACAAGTCGTAATTTAGACTCACACAGATCCAATTTCGGCAACTTCATCTTTCTGGAAACGTTCGGGATCAAGTCTTAGTAGGTAATCAGTTACAACGACACGTCGGCGTATCAAAATACCACACTATTAAAAACGTTTACAAGAAGTTCGCATTACTTTGTTTTTGAACGCTGAAGAATGTGTACGATTCGTATATCGTGATGTTTTTAAAATGAAACAGTGCATTGATATGTGCGGCTGGGCGCATGTTCGGGTTAGCACTGCGGAGCCGGCGAGCGGCGGCGGCAGCGGCCGGGAGCGCAGCGAGATATTAGTAATAACACCGTCCTCACACGATCTCCATTAGAATTAATTCAACCGATAAGTGCTTGTTCCGCGCCGCTCTTCTTCAAAGTCCCCAATCACGGCGGATCAATACCAGCGCCTATCAACTATCGACGTGACGATTAATAGTCCCACATGGCACTTAATGCGAACAAATGGGTTCCTAATTTAAGACAATTGGCCAGCCCGCGAAACTACCCGTTGACCTATAATGACGAAAGTTTAAATTTATCATAACCAACTGCGTATGAACTCGAAGGACAGAATCGTTAATACCTACGAGAGGAACTTAAAAATAATAAATAAAAATCAATATTGCGTACATTTTAACTGAAACAAAATGTAGACGCGATATGAAAACTGTAACATGGAATAATACATTCCTGATTTTCGATGTTGACACATATTAATAAGCTTGCATATATCAGTACTAAGTATCTATATAGCAAATACTTAAACAAAATGAGAAAATACTGAGACGAAAACACCTAGGTGAATGGTATTTAAGTTTAATACACAAACGGAACTACCGCGCACGATCAAGGTAATAACTAAAACGTAAAACTGTTACATTCCGATTCCGTAGGTATATTATCACTAATGGGTAAAACGATATTAATCCCATAAACTTAATTAATATTAAAGCAAGCGATTACAATGTGTAAATCTAAGTGAAAACTCTTATCAAACTCACCTGAGTCCATGCTCTTCTTCATGGGTACCATGGCAACGTTTTTGCACATTTTTACAGCTAATGTTATTATGCACTTTAGTAAATCAATTTTTGAAATAGTTAAGATGTATTTTGTTTGAAAACTTTTGGGTGGGTCGTGATTTTATTAGACAAACAAATGTATTGTTATTTAGTGTAGGTGTCTACTGTATTATGCATAGGTGCGTGTGGTCTGCGGCGCGCGTGGCCGCGACTGCAGCGAGCATGTGGTGGCCGGCGCGCACGCGCTGTCAGCGGCGCGCGCCGCGCCGCCCGCTCCGGCCGTGCGGTACAGGCGCACCGGTCGCCGCGCGCCGGTTGCCGGTTTCCGCGATCTTAAAAACAATCTCACTCTCATGTAAATAACGGAAAGAAAACATAAACATGTTGTCGCACATATCTTCTAATACGTCAAATTCTCTAACACATTCAAGACACGAATCTAAAAGCTTACCATCGACTTTACCTCAAAAACAATACCGACAACAAAAAACAGTTCTTCCAAGAATCGCGCTTCTAAGACATAAACTTTATTAGCACAGCGACGTCAATCAATGTCTTTACTTTACATCTGTTTAAAAATTGTTGTAGCCCGGAGAAACCCGGACCCCTGCTGGGGCGAACACGTGCCTCTCTCTACCTGGCCCAGCCACGCCGCGCCGTGCGCAGGCAGCTCAGGCCACCCTCCGCAACTGTATTTCATTTAACAATTCACCGACCGTTACGAATCATACGGTGACGGCCATCTGCCTAGTGATTGTAGCTGACGTTCATTCAATTTCTCAGTCGAACGTTATCTTAGAACCTTGGTTTTACGACTGTTACGTCGCTGGTACTCGTATGTAGGCATTGTGTGTGGATAGATATTCATTCTTAACGTGCCTGTAACTACTTCCTGAAAAAAATTGTGATTATTATGCTTAGTTAGGAAATAAAAATCAGTAGCGTAGGTAGGGTTGAAAATTCGCGAGATTAGAGCGGGACCCAACAAGGAGATGAATGAAACATCAGCAGCGTTTGATAGGTTGATACAAACTTTTTTTTGATACATTTGCAGATACACTACACACACCATATAATTATAGCTAGTAGGTAGTGCTAGTACACTAACTTACTGACTATTACAATAGAGCTGTTCCGAGGTTACAGTATGTCTATTATCTACAATGGACTTCCCTTCCCCTTTTTAATCCATCCAAAGGTTGTCTTTAAAAGATCGCTTTTAGCGATAAGACCGCCCATTGTGTCACCCTATGTACAGTTTCTATTTTTATGTCTGTAATTTATTTGGTGTACATAATAAAGAGTATTTCTATTCTATTCTATTCTACAGTAGGACTGTACTGGACTGGTTTGTATGGTAGGACTAACTGTTCGTTTATTTATTTATTATTTTATTTATGGCCTCTGATAGGTCATTCTAGGAGTTTGTCGCATAACCCGGCGTGCATGGGCTGTGCCTCAATACACGGGGAAGCTTGTGACTTAGGGCACGGGCGTCGCTGGGTAAGGGCAGCATCGACAGGCTGGATCGGATTTAGATTAATTTGAGCTACAGGCTCGAGCAAGATCGGGGCGGGCATAGACTGGGGCATCGGCGATGCGCGGCGGCGGCAAGAACGGGAGGACGACGGTATGATTTTGTACTTTCAAACAGTACTTGTGGCCTTACTACTCTTCTGAAGGAAGGTTGAGGCCTCATCGGGAATAGTACCAACCGGGCTTAAACACAGACTCCGGGCTACTACTAGTAATTCCAGATTGAAAAACCCAATAATTGCCCGACCAGGGAATAATCCAAATCCGTTCAGCCATTCTTGCGCCAATCTAGAACAAACATTTAGACGAATAGAGAAACGGACAAAAATTCTAAAAACTAAATTTTCGGCACCAGACTCGTTCCCACACTTCGTAGCAATTACTTCCTTTTTTTTTTAAATGTGTAATACCTACAGTTTTGACTATAAAAATTAACGATTTTCGGACTTTTCCCTTTACTTGTGCTATTAGACCTTGCTCCTTGCCAAATTCCATAGTTCTAGGGGAAGTACCTACTAGGGTACTTCCCCTAGAATTATGGTAGTAGGTTTTGATTTATTTGAGTGTCAAAATATGCGACAAATAAATGGCCGTATTTTTTATTGCGTTGATTTACAAGCTTGATTATTTTACTGGTCCAAGGGACCATAACCTCAAATATTTTATATCAATTTCAAAGCGTTCTTGAGAAAAAGTTTCTTGACAGACAGAAAGGACAATAAAGTGAGTCTCTAAGGTTTCCATGGCGATTGGTGAAATTGAGAGTAACATACCCTTGGCGGTCTGTCACAAGAGTCAATGTCTACAGTTCAATAGGACGAATAATATTATAGATAGCTACATGTTTTTTTAAACTGGGAAATCCAAATACATACGAGATACGGGGAAAATGTCTTAGAAACCATTAGTTTTTTCAGCAAAACAATTTTGGCAGGGTAATTCGTTTTTTGGTTAAGTGCGAGTTGTCCATAAAAATAAGTACCTAAAATTAACCAATTTTTTTAATGCACTTCGGTTCTGTTTTTTCAAGGATCATTTCGTTGTATCGAGTAAAAACAATCTGGACAGAGCAAGTTGGTCAAAAATAAAAATTAAAAAAAACTGGCCAAGTGTAAGTCGGAGTCGCATACGAAGGGTTCCGTACCACAAGGCAAAAATGCCAAAAAAACGCGTTTGTTGTATGGGAGCCCCCCTTAAATATTTATTTTATTCTGTTTTTAGTATTTGTTGTTATAGCGGCAGCAGAAATACATCATCGGTGTAAATTTCAACTGTCTAGCTATCACGGTTCATGAGATACAGCCTGGTGACCGACAGACAGAGAGACGGACAGTGGAGTCTTAGTAATAGGGTCCCGTTTTTACCCTTTGGGTACGGAACCTTAAAAAGCACTCTGTATTCTTAAACTTTGTTTTTATTACAAATATGATCCACTTTTGGTGGGAATAATGTTGCTCTTTGAAGTAGGTAAGTAATCGGAGTCGTGGCAATACGATTAGTTGCTTAGTATGTCTGCATTCCTATCATTCACACCTTTGTAAATATACGTCTAAGTAGGGATGCTCCTTTTAAATGATAGGTATCATGAAGTAAATAACGGGTTTTAAATTACATCTAATTAATGAACGAATCAAACGAATGAATATCAATGAACTGCACCTGAATTGCGTACCTAACACATTTACAATCACAGTGTGAATCATTTTGAAGGATCTTGTTCATCTATTGCTTCATAAGTATGTTCGAAACAATTGTCAGCTCATCAACGTAAATAACGCAATTAATGTTGTTGAACTGTCATTGCTACTAGTATGTTACGCAACTACCCCAAACTAGTGTTACAGCCAAATTAGACCGATTCTAAATTTTCCATAGAAACAGAGATTTCCAGTTACCTTTTTTAATTAAGACATTTCGAAAATGTTCTTAAGTAACTTTTTAGACCTTTGTATCCTGCATAAAATGCGTATGAAGTTTCATTAAAATCGGTTCATTCCTTTTGAAAAACAAGGGCTTGAAATATTGTATGAAATGCCGTACGGCGTACCTTCTACAGATTTCACCGAAATCTACAGAAAAAAATTTTGGTAAAAGGTTGTAAATGAGATTTTTACCAACCCCTCCTTCACTGTTCATTTTTAAATTACGGTTTGTGAATTAACCTCTGTTGCTAGGAAACCTTAACAATCAGCTCCTCAGAGGTGAGAGTTTTCCCCTTTAAAGTGGCGCTGGAATTAAATTACAGACGCTTTCGCCTCCCAAAGTGCTCTCTAGTTAAAGGATACTGTTCAAAGATGAGATCTGAATCACTTATTTTTTTAAGATAAAAGCTAAGAGTGCCATCTCGTTGATGTTTTAAATATAAGGTTTTAGTGGATGGAAGGAAATGCCTCGAGTCACCGTTTCCAGGGCTGACCTGCAGTCGCAGTACCTACAACTCGACTACTAATACTTTATGCGTTTTTTTCTCTCTCGGGGAAGCTAAGATAGATAGTTTGGCAAATGTTCGATTACTTCGCTCATATTTAATTACGCCTGTTCTGAAAAGGCGTCTGTCTAACAGCTAGGTTTATGTTGATTGATCACATGTTGAACTGAAATAAAGTTCTCTGGAAACTCGTGCCCACTAATGCTCGGTCCCTATAAACAATAAAAAAAAATTAAACCGCCGAAAAAACTGAAAAGCAAAAAATAATAAGCATTGAATAAAGATTAATTAATTTGTTTGTTTGGCGCCGACTCAAAATTACTTAGATATACTTACATTAGTTTAAGAACTTAGTTATTAAGGTTAAATAAAAAAGGCTTATTATTTTTTGCTTTTCAGTTTTTTCGGCGTTTTAATTTTTTTGTTAAAAAGTTTTTATTTCTCGCTTTTTAGTAGGTCTGCTTATAATTTATCTAAGTTACAATGGCATAGCGTCAACTTGCTCATTCATCGCCTGTTACAAAATATTGCTTTTCCCGATGAAGGACGTTAATTGTTGAAGAGTTCTCCAGGTATTCCACCATCAGCTCCATTTCACCATTCGCATTGTGACGAGCATAAATTGCTTAGAAACCATATTAAAGTAATCGAATCGCAACCCGTGAAATATAAATTTATCATTGAGTAGTTCCGATGGCCATCTGTGGTCTTCATCATCAGCTCCACATTACCAAATGATGATTTCCGAGAGCAAATGCTCAAGTTACTTTAAAAATTACCCAAATCGCTTTAGGTTTGCCTATAAAATTTGAGGGTTTCCCTCGATTTCCATGGGATCCTCTCATCAGATTCCAACTTGTTGACAACCCTTTCAAACGAAAAAAGAATGATCAAAATGAAACTACTCTGTAAAAAGTTATGCGTTTACATCAAAAATATATATATATACGCGTCGACTTGAGAACCTCTTCCGTTTTTTCGTCGGTTAAAAACGAATCGTTTTGCTTACCAGTAGCAGCATTTATTATTGCTAAACTGGGCAAATAAATATATATGAGGGTCTACTATGCAAGGCTACGAGGTTTGTGCTTCATTATTATTGGTAAATATACCTACAGGAGTTTTAATACTTGTAACCAATAACGGTCTGAAAGTTATAGACATCGGTCACTAGCCAATTAGCCAGCTAGACACCCAGTGGCTAAGCGGGGGCTCCAACCGTCTCCTCGCTAAGTAAATATTTGTATAGCCCACATATATTTGTTCCGGATAAGCCGGGAAACACCCTTATATAAGATTTGTGTTGGTAATCTACTAACGTCACGTAGATTACAGTAAATATATCTATTATTAACTGGCACAGGCGCATTATATTTGTGCATTCTTGTATGCGTCTGTTATGACGACAACCGTTCAATTTTATTACTTACCTACTTGACGTCGTAATTCCTGTTTACGTAAGTACTTAGACCTGCGTAACTAGCAGAATTGGATAATGTTATTGGAAGTAAAGCGATACAGATTCAATATTTATTGGATAGATGAGATATGCAAAGTTGATAATCTCACATCGAGATTGAATCATTTTTACCGACTTCACAAAAAGGAGGAGGTACTGTTCGGGTGTGTGTATGTTTTTTTTTTGTTTTTTTTTTATGTTTGTTCATCGAATACTCCGCCAATTGTTATTTATTTATTTATATGCTCTCATGTACATCACACATTTTACAGAATAATTTCTAAGTATCGGTTTTTGTACATGAACCCTGTCAGGGCGCTGCAAAATAATGTTGGTTTGCTGCTGAGTTTGTGGTCATAACAACATAAATTGAATAGTTAACATAAATTGAGTCAAACAAATTACAATTTGAAAACAAATAATCCAATAGAAATAGTAGTCTAGATGTCATTAAGATGTCCAATTAACGGTAATAAACAAAATACAATACAATAACACAGATAGTCACATTTACGTCAGATGATATTAGTTTAGTGGGTAAGTAGTAAAAATTATAATAATAATAGGTAATAGTTACAATCAAGTCATGTCAATTCATTGTTCGTAATTGAATTGAATTATGTTATGTCATTTTACAGTACCTACAAAATAAAATCAAATCTTATCGTCACTGGGATATACAATATTTATGTCTTTGTTCAGACCTAATTTAACAAAATAAAGAAATAGTAAGAGAATTATGAAAAGAAGTACCTACAAGCGACATATCTTTAGAGTTTTATCCGTCATGAATTCGTCTACTGTGTAATAGCATTTTTCTATTAAAAGTGATCTTAGTTTGCTATAGAATGATTTTGTATTCTCGTCATCTTTTATATAATTTGGTAATTGATTGTAAATTGTTGCGATTCTATAATTGGGGCTATTTTTCATTATTTTTAATTTTGGTGTCGGTGTAATCAACTTGTTTTTGTTTCTTCGGTTATAGTTTTGGTTTGCTTCTATGTTTGATCTAAAGTAATTCCTGTGTTTTTGCACGAATGTAGCTACTTGTAGTATGTAAAGAGAGGGTAGCGTTAGTATTTTATTTTTTATAAAATGTGGTTTACAGCTTTCCCATGGCTCAATGTTCATAAGGATGCGTATACATTTCTTTTGCATGATAAAGATGTCATAGAAGTCTGTGCTTTCACCCCACAATATTAGGCCATAGTTAAACCACGCATAAGCATAGGCATAGTATGTTGAGAGCGCGGTCTCATAGTTTGTGTTGCTTTTTAATTTAATTAATGCGTATGTAAATTTTGATAATTTAGTCTTAAGATTTTTAATATGCTTTTTCCATGTTAAATTATTGTCCAATGTTAAACCGAGCAGCGTTAGGTCATCTGTTTCTGGGATATTTAACTTGTTACTAAGGCTATTTATGCTTAGCGGCTTTCGCTGGTACGTCCTAAATTGTAGTAGATTACTTTTATTTTCATTTATTTGTAGATTGTGCTTCTCTAACCACGATTTAACTATTTTATATGTATTCTCTATGTCGGTCAAAGTTTCGGTGTTCTCAGTGCTTCTAAACACTAGCGATACGTCGTCTGCGAATAGAACGCACTTCGAGTCAATTGTTTTAGGTAGGTCGTTTATGTATATAATTTTTGTAATAAAATGTCATGGGAAACCTTGTCATACGCTTTAGTCATGTCTAGGAACAAACCTATGGCATACTGTTTTTCATTAATGTAGTTATATATTTCTTGAACGTAATTATATACCGCGAGCGTGGTCGATCTTTCCTGTCTAAAGCCAAACTGATTTATATCCAAAAGATTGAATTTTTCCAAAAAGTTGTTGATTCTAGTGGACATTGTTTTTTCGAAAATTTTTGATATAACTGGTAGAAGAGCTATTGGTCGGTAGGAACAGGGATATTGCGGCTTGCCGCCTTTTTTAAATATTGGTCGTAGTTTAGCTTCTTTTAATTTATCCGGAAATATACCTTCGTCAAAGGATTTATTTATAAGGTGGGTTATAGGTGGTGTCAATTCATTAATACATTCTTTAATTAGGAAAGGTGGTATTTCATCGACTCCGGCACTGCGCTTGTTCTTCATTTTGCGTATTATATTATATATTTCACGCTCCGTGGCGGGTTGAAGAAATAGGGAATTTATTGATGGAGTAAGAACTGGGCATGTATTCAACGTGTTGTTGGGTAGGGGCTCGCCGACAGAAGCAAAGAAGTCGTTGAAGATATTAGCAACCGTTGTTGGTGTACTTGTTGTTTGATTATCATTAAGTATAACGCAAGGTAACATTTTTAGTACGGCACTTGGTATTTGGTTTAAGATTATTGTTAATTATACTCCACATGGTTTTAGATGTATTTTGTGACCGCTTCATTTCCTTAATATGATTAAATCTCTTTGATAATTTTACACACTTCTTTAAGACTTTTTCATACGCTTTATAGTGTGTTTTTAAAAGTTCGTTACTGGTCTTTTCTACAAAAATTTTTAGCAATCTTTTGTGCTCACAAGATTTTTTTATACCTACAGTTAAACAACGTCAACGGATTTTCAAAATTCTTTTTTTGTTCGAAAGTAGATAGTTCTGAGGTGGTCCCATTGTCACCAAGTTAGGATCTGATGATGGGATCTTAGAGAAATCGAGGGCAACCCTCAAATTTTATAGGCTCACTTATTGTTTTTCGCATATTTTATGAAGTATCTTGTGTATTTGTGTATGGTTGTCACCATCTCAGGTAGCTGGGCTGATGATGGAAGGTACAACTCCTTAACAGTAAGAACTTACTCGAACAGGCAAGGACTGTTTTAGTAAATTGTTTTGATGTTTGATAGGGCATTTGCCACATTTGGTCTCATGATCATCAAGTCATGACCTGATGCTGCAGTCAGGATAGTCTGCAGAGTACCTAACTCCTCGACAACTAACAGTAGATATATCTTGTTTAGGCTCATTGAAAAGGGCTCGATGTGTGGATAAACGTACTGTTACTGAGGAACACCGAAGACCTGATGCTGAAGCCAGGAGCATCAGAAAAAGTACAAACCTTGAAATTACAGCACCGTAGTCGTGTTTGGGCTCATTTTAAACAGGACTAATTTTAAGTTCAATGCAATGTTGACATAAGTCTGGCCTGATGCTGCAGCCAGGATTATCAGCATCTAATCTAAAAACTAATAAAAGGAGAACTCCTCAACAATTATCGTCCCTGCATCGAGAAAAGGAATATTTTATAAAAAGGCGATGGGCAAGTTGACATTAGGCTATTGTAACTTAGATAAATTATAAATAGATCCACTAAAAAGCGAGAAATAAAAACTTTTTAACAAAAAAAAAACCGACTTCCAAAAAAAAACACTACAAACTGAAAAATACCTTTAATTTCGGAAGTCGGTGGCAAAAACTAAAATACTGATCCCTAAGACACCGACTTCCGAAATTAAAGTTATTTTTCAGTTTGTAGTGTTTTTTTCCAATACCTATATCATACAGAAAAGATGTCGTGGTTGGAAAATAATCCCGACTCGAGAAAATGAATTTGTACGAATTGGGTCAGCTGAGGGGAAGGTTATCTAGCTTCAAGGTAGGATCACCTTGAACTTTTCAGTTAACTGGACAAGTCGGGTACCTACTGGTATAAATGTTTTTTTACGGTGCCCACTTACCTACTGGATTAGTTTTTCAATTGTGATCTTATACGTATTTTAACGTGTAATTCTGTTTGCCACAAGCCTTTCGGCGAATTATGGTCACGCCATATTTTGTTCGCCGAATACTTCACGAAACCTTATGTGATATACTGATATCTAAGCATAATTATTGGGGCGAGCCTATCGCCGGTTCTCTATGTAAGTCCCCGACTTGTGTAATGTGACTCAGAAGTTTCGTTCTACAGATACAGGACAAGCAGACTACCTACAATGACTTACATATTATTTTTCTCCGTAGTCGGTGACTGATTTTCGATGTAAGTATGACAAGTTAATAAATTAAAATAATTTGGGTTTACCGATAAAACCGTTTGTAACCTTTGGTATTTATTTATTTATATATGACTCCTCCTTAAATTAAATTACGTTTATGTACGTTTCTATACTGAATATTATACGAAAGTCCTGATTTTGGTATCTACACCTAATATGGATTATAAAATTATGGAAATACATTCAAAATCACATCACACTAATATTATAAAGGCGAAAGTTTGTGAGTGTGTGAGGGGGTGTGCGTGTGTGTGTTTATATGTTTGTTACTTCTTCACGCTCAAACGGCTCGACCAATTTTGATAAAATTTTGTAAGGAGGTAACTGACACCCTGGATTAACATATAGGTTACTTTTAAGGGTGAAACCGCGGGGCGCAGCTAGTTCAATATAAAATGTCTTGGGGTCCGAGTGCCCACTTGCTTTTTCGACACAGTCAAGCGGTTGGTCGACTCTTCACGTGATCAGAGGGCTGGCCTATTTTTTGGCCACAGAATCAGCACCGTACAACGTGGCATAATGCTGCCAGCCTTTTGAGCACTTTTCCCACTTTTCAACGCGGACGAATTTTGATGTCCTATGATTCTTTACCCTTGTTTTGTTTTATATAATACACGTACATATTATTAGATTAAGTCTGTTAGCTTATACAAGGTGTTGTTTTTATATCCCATAACTCTAGGGTATGAATGAGACCATATATCAAAGAATCAACTGGCATATGGATTATTTTTCAATCATAATTTTTTTTTTCATACAAAATAATTCGACAAAGTCACGATTATTAATGTAAAACACCCTTACCTGAAATATGACAACGTCACATTTTCTTAGCTGTAAATATGAATGATTGGTTTTTATCAATGAAACTTAGATACCTACATGATATCTTCGAAACTATGTATTTTTAGACCATAATATATTCTAGGACTTTTTGTATTATTTTTACTTACAGAATATAACCCTGTACTTATGGGATATAAAAAAAACACGTTGTATATTATACACTAAAAAAATAAAATAATTTGACATGTGTAATTATTAAATCTATGTTTTGTTTTAATATTTAAATTAATGTTAACAACGTTGAGGTTGCTACTGTGTGGCTTTCAAAGGCTTTATTTTAACATGTATCTTACACAAAATCTTTGTAGTGAAAAATAAAGACAGATATTACAGAACATGCCAAGATAGTTATGAAACTATTACCTGGGTGTAATCTTATAGAGGAATTGATTTATTACATTATGGAAATGCTAAAGGATGTTAATAATAACTATGTTATATCTATTTGACTGGTACATAACGGTTTCCCTAGTCCAATAATTAAGTTATCAATATTACCCCAAGAACTCAATAAAAAGGGAAATATCATATAGTTTTTTTTTTTTTTTAGTTTTACCTGCATATTGCAGTATTATCTGCGCTTATTAACCAGACTGCTAAATTGTGTTGGGGCTGAATACCCAGGGTTCACTCATCGAAGCTATTTCGACGTTTTGGCTTTTGACACTTAGGCTGCCTTTCCATCAGAGATAAGCGAAGATGCGCAGCGAGGGATGTGTGTAAAACTAACCAATACCAACTCTAACTTAGTTCAAGCTATAAAAATGAAGCGATGTTATTGGTTGGTTTCACACACATCCCTCGCTACGCATCCTCGCTCATCTCTGGCGGAAAGGCAGCCTAATGGTGAGATTGTAGTTTGTTGTTGAGTAGTAACCGTCGTAACTCCTCAGAACTGAACTGCCAACACAGAAGACAAAATAACTTGTGCCGTTTGGGGACCCCGAAGTTCCTCAGGCGACTCTCGCACGCACTCGTATATAATAGAAAAAGAGACAGATACAGAGAGAGAGAAAATCTCATGGAGGGGGCATAACGCTTATTCGTAACGTGACGATTACTAGTTTACTCTTACTTCAAGCCGCGATAAAGAACTTCGTTCCAGAAATCGGCTGGCAGTGTTATTAGCGAAATATTTATCTATTGTTGTCACTTGTCCACATCGTTATTAAATAACCGGTATTATTTATCATCTGGAGTCGCGTTTGACACCCACGAGATTTGATGATAACGACGCCTTAACCATTAAACAATTAAATATATATTTATATCTGACGTGATGGCCCTGTGGTTAAAGCCTGGCTTCTCATGCACGAGTAGTGTAGTAGTGAGTTAAAAATTTAAATTTACATGTAGGTACTTTCCGAGTTTATCTTGGCCATTACTAACATCGGCGAAGGAATGCATCGTGAGGAAACTTAGACTTATAGTTAGTATAAGCCTGAAATTGCCAACCCGTCTTGAGCAAGCATGGCAATCAATGCTTGTATCTTCTCTGTTTGACAGAAATAGCATAATCAGTCTGTAATGTTCCCACTGCTGGGACACAGGCCCCCTCTCTGTGAGAGGGAATGGGCTGTAATCTACAACGCGGCCCAGTCCGGGTTGGCAGAAGTCTCAATACATACTTCGAATTTTTGGTTCTAGGACACGTTTTCACGATATTTTTCACCATATACAAACAGTATTAGGTTGGTATTATTATTTTACAGCAATTTCCAAGCCTAACCATTGTGCCGCTTTCAGACTGATCCGCATTGTATCCCTGAAGGGCCGCCATATACGGTCTCCGTTTGGTATGTCGTTCTATTTAAGATTAAAATCTCTAAAGGAAAGGCCTTTTGTGTGGAAGATTTAGCCCCGGGTAAGGCTCTCAAAGGACCGGATTTCTCATAACCGCCGAACCGTTTTTCCGGGTCACAAAATTTTTATAATACATCTTTTATCGTCCTAGTGTGTAGACAGAGCATTGTCGTCAGGCGAAGAAGTTCTTTTTTAAGAAAAATAATTCGTAATTTACGTATCTGTATTGGAAGTAAATTAATGGTGGAAGTAGATATCATACAATATCCAACGTCAAGCAGTTGTAGTAGTGACCATTTTATTATTATTGTTTGTAACGTTGCTCGTTAAGGAGTGACAAATGTAGGTACTCGTACACAAAAACGTAATGTTTACATGACTTGAGATTATACCAGTTTTCGACGGAAAACGAACACCTGACGATACCTCTGTTCATAGAAAACGATGTGAAATACAGAACTTCCTTTGAATTTGTAATAGTGAATACCTATTTACAATGACACTGAAAATGCGACGAGTTGAATTCATTTTCAACTGCTTCTAAAGAGTGCACCAGAACTACGAAGATTCTTTAACTTGCACATATTTCAATATTTATAAGAAAAATATAGATAGTTAAAGAGACATAGATAATTACGGGTAATGCTAGAAGATTGAGTAAACCTATGTTTACCCGGGTTTACTTAGAATCACCCAAGGAGTTTGGGTAATGTCCGAATAATAAACAAATTAAATTTTAATTCGGGATTTTATATATGTTACGGCTAATAGCCGAAGTGCGGCTACAACTAGTTTTAGCCGGGTACTACTATGTGCAGCCGGCTACACCTAGTTTAAATCAAACCTAACCTCGGGTGCGTCGACAGAGCCCCGCCGGGACTCCTATTTTTGTGTAAAGGGTTAAAAGTAACCTAACCAAACCTAACCTCGGGGTGCCCTTCGCTCGCTCTTGCGTCTTAAGTCGCCTATCGACCGACCGAATTGTACCCGGCTAAAACAACTAATTTATTATTCGGACATTACCCAAGCTCCTTAGGTGATTTTATGTAAACCTGGGTAATCCTAGGTTTACTCAATCTTCTAGCATTGCCCGTAACATATACATTTATAGATACAATAGAAGAGCAAGGAACGAGAAATAATTTAATTTGTTTTTCATCTGTTATTGAATGTGATTTTCAGTCTATCAAAAAGTACTCTGTGAATATGATTTATTCTTTTGTTTTTTCTTTGTCGAAGCAAATGGCTTTCAAAATTATTTTTCCACAAAAACGGTTCGATTTTGTGGCACTATTTGCTGCAACCTTTTTGTAAGTTATTAAAATAATACAATACCTACAACAGTAAAACTGTTTGCGACGCTTGAGGTAGCCATGTACTAAAACTGATTGATTTGCATTATGAGTATACCGAGTGATTTCATGGTTTGGCATATTTATCTCCTTTTTTGTCAATCAAACTATAATGAGCTAGAACACGAACGTTTTTTCCTACAGAAATTGTTACAAGAGGTTGGAAAAAGACCAAAAACATTTTCCACAGCTACTTATTAATTTTAATGTTTATACTTTTTGCTAGTATATTATCTGCTAGAGCCGCTAGATGGGCTCGTGGGCAAGTAATAACAGCTGCATGGGTCGATTGATCAGGTTAAGTACGCTCGGCGCGGTTGTTCCGTGGATGGGTGACAATCTTTACATACCGAAACAGCTTAACGTGCTTTCCGAAGCACGGAGGGGCCGTGCTTCGGAAAGCACGTTAAGCTGTTGGTCCAGGCTGTCATTCGTGGATCTTTCACAGTGGATACTTTACGGGTCTTTAGATTTAGAAGACTGAAAGTCTGACAACCAGTCTTACCCCCCAGACCCCAACTAAGTTGGGAAAAAGGCTAACCAACTAAAATTATATTATTGTTTGCTAAGAACTATAAATTAATATGGCTGGACATGGTAGGTGCATCAATTCATGATAGGTACACATCTAACAATTCTCTTCTAGACTGATTATAAGCTTATGAAACGCGGACGTAAATCAATTTAGTTATCCCTTAATACATAGTTGTAGGCTTGGCGGGACGTCTCGACGAGAAGGCGCCGCGGTGCCGAAGCCGGGCCGCCCACATGACGCCGGAGTCTTGCCCTTGCAGACTCGCCAGGCTTCGTCATACACTTAAACTGAAATGGAACTAGTAGGTATTATAATGCTGAAAACGTCTTTCAAGTTATTTTTTTCCGATTTAAGTTAAGTTGTGGAAGGTTAAATTGTATTAATTATTGTGTTATCTTGTTCTCAAACGCGAACTATTTTATACATCACACTTTATCTCGAGGGGTCGATAAAACAGAAGTGCAAAGCTGGCACGCCCCTGATCCCCTGCAAGAAGTTTGTCGATTACGGTATAAGACCCATAAATCGCCCACAATATATGGATCGTACAGTCAACAGCAAAAGTAGATGATCAAAATCAGAAATTCAATACTAATGAACTGACTTCGCGTCAGAACTGTGTGGCGTCGAAGTACTACTACTTAGAATACTTACTACGTAGAATACTCTTGAATCACATCGACGCCACACAGTTCTGACGCGAACTCCGTTCATTAGTATTGAATTTCTGACTTTTATCATCTACTTTTGTTGTTGACTGTACCTACAACTCTAGAAAAACTCAAAATCTGAAACCTTCGTCGCTGAAAATGTCTTAAAATTAGATAATCATCTTCAAATCTAAATTAACGTTTATAATAAAAAGACAAACTAACATGAAGACATAACACGATTTGAAACTAAATTATTCTCTAGTAAGATACATTTTTTCTTATTTGATACGGAAGGAAAGAAAGTAAAATGTACTTATTTATTGAACATTCCAATCACTTAATTTGAAAATATATAAGCTCACAGTTTTTTGTTCCACAAATACATTTTATTTTCTTTCCGTACTTAAGAAATTAGAAAAACATCTATCAAAAGTAGGTATGTTCCTTATAATGTCGAATAATTGCAAAGCGATTTTTATCCCTGAAAAAGAAGACTAAGAACATCTTCTCGTACGAAGTTGTATATAGATTAGGTAGGTACCTACTCAAATAAACCTAAAATATGTTTTTATATCTGAATTTGCGAGGCGAAGATAACAGCACCTGAAAATGTGGGTAAGTATTTTATAATACCTAGCATTTCAAAATATGAGAACAAAAATGCCACACACACAGCGTGGGAAGCATTGCGTGTCCCAATAGAAAGAAAACGGGTGTGTTGGCACCGTATAATATTTTATTCTTAAGATTTCGATTTATGCGCACATTTGTTCCTTTTTGTCCGTGAAGGAGCCTATCACCGTATACATATACATATACTCGTAGTCTATGTGTAATGGAGCAGAATGTAATACACAACCGTTCTATCGTCGAGAAAGCTTTGGGAAAATGAAAGTACATATATTGTTTGTATTGTACTCTCAAAGGATTGAAAATGTGTTTGTTATATGGGAGAGCGGTGAGTGTTATTTATTTCGAATTCGTTTGTTTCTCTTTGTGAGGTTTATTCCAAGAATAGGTTGGAAACAAGGTGATTGCTTTTATTGGAAACTAGCGATCTGAACTTACGACTTGTTAAAACATCTATATTTCTTTACTAAATGTAAGTTTAATATATGTATTATACACATACACCTTCCAGGATTAATTCTCTAAATGATGGTGGAAACCGCATCAAAATGCGTTGCGCAGTTTAGAAGAACAACGCAGTCACAGAGACACACGAAAAGGGACTTTAATTTCTAATTTGTGTAGATTTTGAATTTGCTTTGATGGAATAGGATTTGGGTCAATTCGTAAATAAATAAAAAAATATTCAGTTCAGAAAAATCAAGGTACAATATAAAAAAAAAATTAGCAAATTCCATAGGTGCTAGGTTTTTACAAATGCCCTGGACCCCACACTAGGATTCCCTGTGTCAGGGGGTCAGCCTCTTCCAAAGTAAGGCAAAAAAATAAATAAAAAAAATATAGGTTCAGGTAGGTAATAGGTAATACTAGCTGGTTTCCGCAACTCCACGACAATGCGCGTATTTTGCGTACGGTAGGTTCAGGTATTAGATATTTGTAAACTACCATTTTATGTTATTTAATTCAAAATTATTTATTGCAATCAAGTATTGTGGTTATGAATTGAATGAATGTGGTGTCAATAATTAATTATTTATGTTAGGTGCAGAATTTACCTCTATGTAAATATAATAGAATTAATATTATAGTTACAATGCGTAGGTACCGTTTGGGTACCGTACGAAATTGATCGATTTGTTTTAAAGGAAATATTAGAATTATATTATTGCTGGTATGTCTTACTAATTATTAGGTTTTGTATAATAAATCTAGTGCAGTATATAACTTCTGTTTAGGTACCTACCTATATGTGATACCCGGTGATTCATGTTTGGAATATTTTAACTCTTATATTTATGTACTATTTATGTAATGCACTTTTCTATAGATGAGGCTCCATTGCATATTTGCATTTCACACATCTACAAAATGTTTCGTTGCGACTTTTTTGGTATTTATGCTCAATGTGGATTCAAAGAAAGTATTGGCTTGTGTACGATGCAAACAGTTACAGGGTTTACACAAGAAAAGCTGCTGTAAGAGAAGGAACAAAGGACTTGTAACCTATTTAAATTTGGGTTGAGCTCTATCACCGAAACACGGTAGTTACAAACTCTTAATTAGCTAGATAGGACCGACCTTCATTAAGCAATAAATATGACGAGATTTCGCCTCCTGGGTATAACCTTCCATTAATTTACGAGAGGCCAAAGCTTTCCATAACGATCAAGTTTAGTGGCTGTAAAATTTCTATAGGATTGCCAATTTACTAACTAATTATATAATTTTAATAGTTTCGTTGAACGCCTGATGAAAAAGTAGTAGCATGTAACACACAACCAGATTGCTCTAATGTATTCCGATGTTTGCCTCTGTGACAGTGGCGAAGAGTGAATTTATGACAGAAGTAAGACGGAGCAAAAAAAAAAAAATGCCCAAAAAAAATTACAATAAACCGTTTCATTAAATTCGTTCCTATTTGGATCTGCTTTTCTAAGGTATGAGCTTCATGCGAATTAGCGAAAAATGACAGAACCCAATTCATGTGATGCTTAACAACTCCTTATAATAATATAAATTCGTCAGATTATTAATATCTGAATCTGTAAAACACTCTTTATTCCATAAAGTACTACAATTTTTTTTTTTTTTTTTTTTTTTTAATTTGATATGGGTTTGCTCTTGACTCTAGTCTAGAATCTGAGAAAAGTAAACACGTCGCGGCCTAAATCAATTATGTGTTCCTTATTTTCAAAACTTAACCTTGAAAAGCATGTTTCCTCACAAAGCAAATAATCTGTGGAACAACCATCTACTGCCAATAATGCCATTCTAATGATCCTAAAAAATCTACTCTAAATAAGTAATTTCAACTTAATTAATTATCTAGCTACCCCAAATACCTAATTACAACGTACTTTCACTACACAGACATACAAAACAAAACAAACTTCAACTATAATTCTAATACTAAATAGTAAATACTACACACTAATCACCAATAATAAATTCAATGAATACAACGAACAAAATGCAAATGAACTGCAAGTGTAAACAAATTGTTACGTCAAAATAATGAACGTCCGAACTTCTGTGATCTTACGGCTCTATGCAAATAATAATAATAAACCATTTATTATCAGGTAACAAAGACCCATAGATACATACCTTAACCTAAGTATACATAATAATATAGTAACAATTTTGTTAGTAAATAAAACTTAATAACTATGTTAGTATCACTTAGTTGCACTAAGTCTTTGTGCTTTCCGGTGGCACTTGTCCGCGAAAGCGGCGGAATACCACATCCTGCGGCCAAAAGCTTTCATCCATCACCAGGTGCAGGTAGCATGTTGGTACGCGCACCACGAACGCCTTGAAGTTGACGTTGCGGTGCGACTCCAGTAACTGCACCCTCGGCGTGTACCTCGTCTTCTGGCGCACGTACTCCACGATGTCCTCCGCCGTAGTGGTGTAGTGTAGGCGGGAGATGTACACCGGCAAAGACAAAAACCAAAGACCGACCGGCAAAGGCAAAGACTTTGGCTCTATGGTTGTTAACAATGGTCCTTGTTGACCTCTTGTAAGCGAATAGAGGGAGGTACCGCGTATCGTAGACGTTCAAGAGCCGGTCATTGTATACGATAAGCAGGCACTTTACTTCCTGTCTGTGCCCAGGTTACCATGAAAATAATTAGGAATAGGTACCTACTTAAGTTTTAACTGGTAAAATGAGGGTGTACTAAGGTATTCTGCCTCACCCTGCGGGGGATATAGGTGTGAAGATAAGTGCGTAGTCTCTGGTTTTCCGACTCATCGGCATTTATTAGTTTTCAGTAAACAAAAGACCCTTCGTAACGTAGATCCACGCGAGAAACAATAACTTTTAAATTGTTTCTATAATTACGGCGTTCAGTCGGTTAATTTTCTACTTAAGTGGAAAATATGAATGTGCGGGGGTATGATAATGTTAACATGTAGGTAGGTACAATAACTAATCCCGAGCCAGTATCTTTCACAACACATCACAACTGATAAAACCAGTGATATATCCACTGTACCACAACAATCAGCATATTTTGTTAAGCACCATGCCTAGATCGATAGCGGTACCCAAGCTTTAATACAATATAACATAACCATATTCTACGTCAGTTTTATAGCATTTGGTTCACCAAGATACAGGCTGTGCCTAATTCAGGACCCGCTGTTAAATCTGTGTCAGTTTTCTGTTAGTTGGAATATAAGTATTAAGCCTTGTATGTTTATGGACTAAGCACTAGCTTCCCGCAGCTTACCCTGGGTGGAGGTCGGGAATTATCCCCACAGGAACGTACTACCGGGATCAAAAGAACGTGTTAATCCAGGTTATAAACTCTCTGTGCCAAATTTCATCCAAATCCCTACAGCCGTTTTTGCGTGATTGAGTAACATCCGCACATCTAAACAACCAAACATAATTATAATCTTTACATTTATAATAGTAGTATAGGTACACACAAGTTAAATACATAAATTTGAATATTTAGGTCCTTGTTAGTATTTATGACGTCACCAAGAAATGAGCAGTGCTGGGGTGGCTAAATTAATGTATACCGCGCCCGCGCGCGACCATCGGACTCTGAGTCACCGCACCGCATTGAAATATTTCATGAACTTGGAAAACCCCGGTTTTTTGAGAAAGTGCAATGTTACATTAAACAGCAAGGAAATTCTGACTTGTAAATAACATTGTTCATTGTCCCACGATAAATATATCCAATAATAAATGATTTTAAAGAAACAAAAAAATGAGTTTAATAGTTTCATTCATTATTGGGCCGCTAGCTTTTGCGCGCAGTTTCACTCCCGTGGTCTATAATAATACCTATCCCCTGTGCATTGTCCCAAGGCAAAAAGCTTGTCACTCTCTGGTCCATAAACATGATTTGCATAAAGATATCTATGCAAATCATGCCAACTCGTTGCCCCATTGCTTCGTAGAAACAGGACTAGAAATCTAACTTTAAATAAGTCAACGATCACCCCACTATTGTCTTCTAATATCCCATCTGACAGCGCGAGCTCCAAGTTTCAAAGCTACTAGATATACTATTACACGATAGATATTATATTAGATATACTATTGTTAGATAGACTATTCCAGGACATCAAATCTTCGTAATGAGGACCTTTAGGTTGTTAGCGTACTCTACGAGTCTCAATTAGAAACAAGAACAGAATAATAATGGCTTCTTATACTTCAGCAGACGAAACGCGCTCCTTATTGCTCCACACATAGAAAGGAAGACATTTCTCTTCACAAAGAGCGAGCGTAATAGTTCTCGGAAAATCCATGGTCATTATTGTCTTCAATTTTCCGAGAGACTGCTCTTTTCTCTTGTTTTTTTCTTTAATTTAGCGTCACTGTTGTAGAGTTAGGGACTTGGATCTACATTAGATCTGATAAATTTTGGACAATGAAAGAGTTATGTTAGTCAGTAAAGCTATGGAATAATTTGTATTATCAACCTTTTTTTATGTAAATGTGAATACTGTTTTTAAGTGACATAGATTATTGCTTACCATGCTTGATCGCGACGGTAGGTCGTGGTGGAGCACGTTTCCCTAAAAAATTGGGCAGCTTTCGGTCATATCAGTTTACTTGTAGCTACACACAGCTCAGCTACTGTACCGATATTGTGATAGCCCGTAACTACCATCACACAAGTTTTCGAATAGCAGTGTTGGGCTAACAATTATGCTCACATCTGTGACACAGAGAGATCTCGACACAGTCCAATCTCACCCAAGGCACGGCATAGGTATTCTTTGATTATGTCCGTATTCACACTCACCCATCTGAAAATCAACCTCACTAAGTCCAACATTGCAGATCAATAAAAGCGCGTGTTTCACGCACGAGCCCCTAAAACGCCGTAAAGATAACAATCCACTGAAAAGAGAAACTTTCAAGTATAAATAACGAAGGCAGGCTGTTATGGCACGCGCGACTTGTATACTCACCTGAATGTTTATAAGTAATGTTTACAAGCCTCGCTCGCCTCCCTTTGAATATTTAAATCTGTTTATTTCACGAGGTGTAATGAAGCCCTAACGTTACGTCGCTGCTCATTTCGCCAAGCGTATTTGGACGTTAACTGCACGCTAGAACTGCTAAATCTGTTTGTTTATTGTCCTGACGTAACCCCTTAGTCACCTTTTGTAACACGTGAATAAGAAGAGAGTGTTTTAGATATTAAACAATCCCGGACTCCTAAAGCGAGCCACCGTGCATTTTTATGTTTATAGGCCTAGAATATTGAAATAATGATAAGTCAGAGAAAATGTTTGTATGCACTTTTGAAGCTGATATACTGGGGGCCTAAAAAGGCCACTTTGGAGAATCATAAAAGGATAACATTATGAATTATATTAGGGCTAAGACAGTCCGTGTTTTTCTTTTTTTCGCTGCACTACGTAGGCGTAGGTACAATCAAAGAGATTGGAATTGGATTTGGATTGAATTGATTGGTATTTTAGCACAGACAAAACAAATAACTGAAAAATGCTTCACCAATGGGATTTGATACGATTAACATTAACAGCTAACTGTCCATTATGTTATCCTTTTATGATTCTGCCAAAGTGGCCTTTTTAGGCCCCCGGTCATAATTTCGGTATAACTATTGTTCCAAATTTGAATTCACAAATTTGAAAAAGAGAAGATCGTAGTTTGGTCGCTTTTAAGAAGCAGCAAGCTTTGAAGTCAATAGATATTTCGTTATTTGTTTTGTTTTGAAATATTGATGTATGGCAATGATGGACGTAGGAAAGTCTACCGAAGACAGGGAGAACGTTTTCTGCAATGTTCTATTGAAGAGAAGGTGAGTTATGGCGGTGTGTCAAGAACAGTCTGGGCCGGAATTTCCACCGAAGGAAAAACTGGCCTGAAGTAGTGAGATCCTTGATCAACATATTATTATATATATAAAATAACTGCAAGGAGTAAATAAGATACCCTTGATTTTACATTTAAATTTCGCAGCACCGTAGCACCATTTTTGGTCTATAAGCTAAACAATATTGTAACAAAAAAGGCAGTCGTGATTAGTTAATAAGTCTCGTCACAGGCTGAGGCTGAACATAATATTACATAAGTACTCAAAGAACGTAGACATTCAACCATTTTAAGGGTCGCATTCACAAGTGCTACGACTGCTACGAGCGGCGTAGACCCAGTGAAAATCATAGTAAAATAATACAATTTAAATTTTAAAGTAGCCAGTGATTTATTCAGCTATCAATACTAGATACAACATAGTCAATATCATATAAACTTAGTCAATATTTTATTTAGGTTCACTTTTAGATTTGCTACGAACATTGCTACGCAGACGTCGTTTGTATTATGACAAACAAAATAGTTTCATACATACGTTTCACTTTCAAATGTTGAAGGGCAATGCAATAAATATTGCTTTATGAGTCAGATCGTAAAAGCTCGGCTGGCTTCACAGAAACATGACGGCCGCATGAATTTCGATGCATACAAATGTAACAAAAATAGACGCTTGTATTGATTTCTACATTGCATTATATCGGTTATTCCGGTATTTGGTTTGCTTTCATTTGCGATATAGGCCAAGGTCTGTAATTAAAAATTTACTAACGTAATTTTCTATCTATAAGACTAGAGACAAATTAACCTAATTAAGATATACCTAGTGGATTTAAACTTCTAATGGTCTTACAAGCAATTTGAGAAGTTCTAATCCAGAAATAACCGCATACATAATCTGACCTTGACGCAAACCTCCAAACTCTCATTAGCTAAGAAGCAATAAAAACGTAAATCACGTCCTAACCGAAGCGTCGTAAGTTCGCAGAATAAAAGTTGTGACGTCTATAATTATAAGTAGAAGCCGGCGACTGGGTACGATGCGCGCCGGTAGCAGTGTGTGGACAGACACGGGCCGACCTAGATCGGGTCCGCTCGATGCCGCCCGAAGCGCTTGCCGGCGCCCGCCCAGAATAGACGCAGCACGTGCGTCGGCCGCGACACACGCTAGCTCCCCCGCCCGGCTCGCCCCGGCCCGCGCTCACTCCGGCTCGCGCTCGCTCCGGCCCACTCCGGCCCGCACCGGCAGCGTCGCCCGCACTCCGCACACAAACCCTCGTACCCGCGCTCTTATAAAACCACTATGTAACTCGTGTTGTGATCCCCCGCGTAAATGGACGACAAAACTCTAGTCGAAACTCTACGTAAACTATTTTTAACCTCGTTAACGTGAAAGTATTTAGTGACTGAATGTTTACTGTGCTTCGGAATCGTAGTGGCCTTGCTCGTTATCTCTCAGCGGGAAAGCTTTCTGTTACCTGTTAGTTTGGTTGTTCTTTATCTGTCATAGATACGTGTTAGCAGCTTAGAGTGATAGATAAATTTGTGATGTATCCTGAAAAGCTTATTTAAGTAACAAAATACTGTAACGATGTGCCTTAACCTGTAATATTCGCGTAGTTTACGACTATTACTTGTGGAACGCAATAAATATTTGTTGTTAGCGCGCGTGACTCACCGTCGCAAACATGCAAAGTTTCAAGTTCATGTTGCTTTGTGTATTACTCTTTGTACCAGAACCTGCCCCCGCCTGGAAGTCTGACACGTAAGAATACTATATTATTTATGACATCATTTTCATACATCTAAAGAGCTCGCGGAGCACTCAGTTAGCTGAAACAACTTGAATATTTTATTTAGTTAGAAACTAAACTGTAGTTCAGGAACAGAACTGTGAAAGTTTTCTGAATATTTTTATTTTTTGCTTTTTATCTATCAAAACGTTACTTTTTACCCTTTGGGTACGGAACCCTATTCCGTACCCAAAGGGTAAAAACGGAACCCTATTACTAAGACTTTGCTGTCTGTCCTTCCGTCCGTCCGCCTGTCTGTCACCAGGCTGTATCTCAAGAACCGCGATAGCTAGACAGTTGAAATTTTCACAAATTATGTATTTCTGTTGCCGCTATAACAACAAATACTAAAACAGAATAAAATAAATATTTAAGGGGGGCTCTCATACAACAAACGTGTTTTTTTCGGCGTTTTTGCCTTGTGGTACGGAACCCTTCAAGTGCGAGTCCGACTCGCACTTGGTCAGTTTTTTTACTTGTTTTCACTGTGTTAGACATACTTTTGGGCAACCTCGCAAAAATCACAGAGAAAGAGACAAAACCGAAACAACAAAAGTTTTCATGTTACAAAGTAACTTTACTGAAGAGCATTAGGCACAACACCGGACGCGAGGCTGGACGCGAGGCTGGACATCGGACGGGCGCAAACGTGACGCACATATAATTAATACACGTTATATGGCAAGCATACCTACACGTCGAACATCTGAGAGTATAGATATCAAAGTTATGATACAACACTAAATTTGTAAAGGAGCTTAACTTGTTTTGGGGAGTATCATAAACAGACCCTTACGAGTCATGGGTCTAACGATTACCTACAGTCGGTCACTCGCAAATATAATGGACTCTGAAAATTTTCTTGTTGAAAGAAATAATGAATGTGCCTTATTTAGTTTTTATAGTGTTTTGTTTTATAATAATGGTACTCATTTTGTAATGCTATATTTTTTAGGGCTTTTAACAAGTTTTCTTTTTGTAGAGTTAAAGTATGGGCGAGAGCGCTTGGGGACGAACTATGGAAGTTAAGTGAAGCTCTGACAAAATCAGATCAAATCAGAATTGTAAGTACAGTAAATACTTATATATATGTTCATAGAAAATGTTATTATGGACTTATAAAATTGCTAAAGTATGGAAATAAAATTAAAAACCCTGAAATAATAGGTACCCAAAAAAGAATATGCAAAAAAAAAAAATCGAAGAAAAGTATTTTTCGTCGACTTTGTTTTTTGCATTTGTGAAGCTCAAATTACATTGAAATGAAATTGAAATCAACAGCATGTGTTATGTTTCATTATTTAATGATTCTAGATATCGCTTCAGATTTTATTTACACACTCCCAATTTCGCAGAAATACAAACAAATGAACGCGAGCGTGAAGAGAAAAGATGGAAAGCAAATATTGGAGTCCTCACTGCGCTCGGTGAGCACCATGCTCACTCGCAAAATCAATGCCGTCAAGGTAAGCCATAGTCGTAACTTCTGTGCTGTTACACAAGGACCCGTATTCATCATACTTTATCGTCCAAGTACGTATCGTAAAAGTAAGAACGTATCGTAAAAGAAATTAATAGGCCCTTTATTCCTATGTAGAAGGCTTTTTAGCGAATAGGTAAATTAAAGACGAGATTCTTCTTGTATTTCGCTAACCAACTATAATAAACCATTACTCACTGTATGTTATCGAACGACTGTGTTTACTTATTGACGTGTAAAAAGTGTTTGTACAAACCTACTTACAAAAAATAAAATCATTTCATTTCAAATCATTTCATTTCATCATTTCATTTCATTTCATCAAGATATTTTTTGTTAAGTTTCGCATTTTATAAGAAAGTGTTCTTGTTCTATATATATGTTCTTTGTTGAAAAATTAATAACTTTAAACCGTAAGTAACACCTCTGTTAGGTATGTGAAAATTACTGTTGGTTTAACGGCTTTCAGTTAATTAAAATTGAAAGGGCGGTGAATGCACTAACTACGAAATGTAGAACTGTTGTGGACGGACCTTATCCATGACATAAATAATATTTGCATGATATAACGACTGCTTTCATTTATGTGTTACATAATGAACTGTGTAGTTTAAACAAAATCAAAAGTTTACCCTTAAGTTCGGTCCGAAGTATTTATTGTTTTCCATTGCAATTGTGTAAAAAAATCTACTTATATATTTTTAAAATTATTTTTGTAGAACGTATCCAATTATTAAATTGCAAGTGTTATGTACGCCGTTATTATCATGAACCTTTATCAGACAAAATGCTTTTTAAATTTTTTAAATAGATATCTGGGGGTCTAAAAACGCCACTTTGGCAGAATCATAAAAGGATAACATTTTGAATTATAAATGGCGAAGACAGTCTGTGTTTTTCTTTTTTTCGATGCACTACGTAGGTATGTATAATCAAAGAGATTAGGATTGGATTGATTGGTATTTTAGCACAGACAAAAAAAAAAGAATTGGTAAATCCTTCACCAATACGATTGCTATTGCGTACGTTTGATACGATTAACTTAACAGTCTTCCGGTGTTGGAAGGCCTCCCACAAGGTGGTCCGACGACCTTGTGAAGGCCGCAGGAACCCGTTGGATGTGAGAAGCACAGAACCGGTCGAATTGGCGGTGCTTGGGGGAGGCCTATATCCAGCAGTGGACGTCTTTCGTCAGAAATGATGATGATGATGATGAACTTAACAGTTAATTGTCCATTATGATTCATAATGTTATCCTTTTATAATTCTGCCAAAGTGGCCTTTTTAGCCGCCTGTTAATTGTATGTGATGTGGCAATGCTCTATAAAAGAATCCATACTATAATATTATAAATACGAAAGTGTGTCTGTCTGTCTGTTACCTCGAACCGATTTAGATGAAATTTGGTATAGAGATAGTTTGAGTCCCGGGACATAGGATAGTTGTTATCTCGATATTCTCACGGGATCGACACTTATGCGGGTGAAACCGCGGGGCGCGGCTAATAAATAAATAATTCCACACCAATCAAAATTAGTTGCAAGGATAAGCAGTCAGTGATGTGTGAAGTAATTCAGCAGTCCGTTAAATGATAAATGATTTATTTTCTGTAAGTAGGTTTGTACAAACACTTTTACACGTCAATTATATCTTTTTTTAGACTAGATGATGTCGGCGTTTCCTATCTGACTACTCTGAGCAGAAAGGCCGAAACAAACTCAGAGGTTACAGATTCTTTTAAAGTCCAGACAAAATCTTGGTCAAATCGTGTGAAGACCATATAGATTGGTGCCTGAAATGGTATTTTGAGGAAAGAACCACACAGACGTTTGTGCTGAAAGAAGCTTGCTGACTATAATATGGCTTCATTCTGCTTTTGAAACGTCATGAGCTATGAGAGTAGTGATGACCTCGTGCTGTATTAAAAAGATAGAGCGGTCAGCAAGGTTAATAGTGGGGCTGGCTTAGCAGGGTGCGCCACACTCATTTAGGTTCACTTATTTCTCGTAGATACGAGTATTTCCAATAGTCCGCAGATGTGATTACGATATCATAAAATTGTTGAGTTAACCCAACTAGCTACAAATGTAGGCAGGGTGTTGCGCTATTTTAAGTTATTATTTTAAATTAAAGCATTTTTGATAATTTTTAGTTATGTTTGTAGTGCATTCACGCGACAGCAGAAGAATTGGCAAGAAAATTCAACTACACCTATAATAAGTCCGATCAGTTCGAGTACTGCTCGGCGAAGTATTCCAAGTTTTTGTATGAAGATGAAGACGATAACCCTGGCGCCCAGGATGAGGACGATCTGCCCAGATATGTTATAAACAGTACTCGTTACATGAACGTGTCTCTGGAGAGGGACTCGCACTTTTACAACATCAATGTAAACACAAACATCAGTTGTGTTCACGTTCCAACCAATATATTTGATATAGGTATGTAATTATTAAAAGTGTTGCAATATTTTTATCATACATTTGGAGCTGTTCATTTATTACGTAAGATAATTTTAACCACTTTCTGACCCCCTTCGTAAGAAAAAATAAAACTTGGATGCTTTCAATCTCACGTAAGATCAGTATCTACCAAAATTGCAAAGAAAAAGTAGGAACAACAGAAAAACTTGTTGTAATTTTGCTTACTTTTGTGATCTTAAGAACAATCTAGACCCCTCTCACCCCCATCAAATCGTCTTACATAATAAATGAACCCCCTTTGAAAGCCCCTTTACAGCCGCGCAAATCCGAGCACTGCGTACCTACCTAATCCGGAGATCGCTTTATTCCAAACGGTTAAAGCCACTACCGACACGTCGTGTATTTGACGAAGAGTTAGGTTGGTAGGTCGGTCCTCTATAATTTATAACTGGAATGAGCCAAATAACAGGAAAGTAATTCCAATTTAAAAAACAAATAATGAATTGCCTGACTAGTCCCTAATCACGTAACTGCACAGTCCTGCATATCTTTTTAAAGGTTTAATTAGATATTTTAGGTAGGTACTAATTATTACTAGCACTAGGTACTTACGTAATACTAAAAAATTATAACTGTAGATATATGATTAAAAAATAGTACTCAAATCCTTTTCACAAAACATTGTTTGTGTAGTTTCAACAAATTCAATGATACACCCTTCAACATGATTTAAGTGTGTGTAAAGAGCAGGGTATATCGTGAATTATTTCTTAGTGGTATATCTATATCTATTCTATTATTCTATATATTTGTTTGTTTGTTTGAACACGCTAACCTCTGGAAATACCGGGCGGAATTGTTTTTTTTTTTTTGCATTTGGTTGCCCAATTCTTAATATTGAGATTCAAAAAGAAAAAGAAAGAACGCTAAGCGAAAAGGAAGTTAAAGCTCGGGCAGAAGATGCGATGTGACGGGGTGGGTCGGGAGAACAAGAGAAATTTCACGTGGACGTAGTCGCGGGCAGAAGATAGTCTTTTATAAGGAAGCCAAACCCAACTGCTTGATTGAATCTTGAGGTTTTATTTCCCAGTATAGCATAATTGGATAAGAAAAACTTTTAAGCAACCTAGAGATAAGATTTAATTTAGTTTTGGTAACGATTGTCTTTGCTTTTGCAAAACTGTTCTTTTTTACAGAGACGACTGCCCTGAATGCCATCTTATGGTCAAAAGAATTGGACGATATCTTTTTAAAAAACTACAACTCCGACCCGTCATTATCGTGGCAGTACTTCGGCAGTGCGCATGGTATCCTGCGCTTCTATCCCGGCATGCGCTGGAACACTAACGAGGTGGACACATACGACTGTCGCGTCATGTCTTGGTACATAGAAGCTGCCACCTGCTCCAAAGACATGATTATCCTATTCGATGTCTCCGGGTCAATGACTGGATTCAAGAACTACGTAGCAAGAAGAACGTTACGCTCACTTTTGGACACTCTATCGAACAACGATTACGTCAACGTATATACTTTCAAAAATAAGACTAACTTTGTTGTTGAATGTTTCGTGGACCTGGTGCAGGCGACTCCTGAGAATCTGAAGACACTTACCGATACTCTCGAGCCGACAGACAATGGGAAGACCCATAAAGTGCCTCTGGAGGGGTACGCGAACTTGACGACGGCGTATATTAAAGCTTTTACTACATTGAAACAGGTAAGTGAGTTCTATAAGATACGTTTGACTTTAGCTCCTCGATTAACCGCGTCATAACGTTGAAGTCAGCGCTCGTAATTTGTACGTTTAAGGACAAAGTGACGAGCGCTACTGCTGAGCGTGCGGTCCCGGGTTCGATTCCCAGGTTGGCTGAAGTGTCATTCGGTTTTCCATCCGGAATTTCTCAGTAGCAGTTTGGAGTCTGGATTTGTGCGCGGTTGATGGCAATATACTCGCCTCCTATTACATGGGCCTTAAACATAACTGACGAAATGTTATGTTTAGCCTTTTTCATTTACGTACTGTGAATATATAAATTGAAATTATAAATTATTTAGACTGAGTCCTTGCAAAGGTCAGCCACAAAACCACAATAGGATAAATATCTGAATTTTGAACGTCTGTTTAGCGAAGAGAATCATGTAACGTGAGCAGCACCCAAGGCTGCAACCAGCTGGTGATGGTGATAACGGACTACGTGCCGGGCAATCTGACCGAAGTGTTCGAGGAGTACAACCGCGAGAAGGTCGGCGGCAACACGTATATCCCTGTTAGAGTGTTCACCTACCTTATTGGCAAGGAGGTCACCAATGTACGCGAGATACAGTGGATGGCGTGTTTGAATAGAGGTGACTATACATTATTTACATAAACGTAACATCACTCCTGTACTCACCGAAGGGTCAAGGAGATGTGTACCTATAGAAAATCACGACCGTATTCTATGAAGAAGTGAGATGGTGTTCCGAGAATTTGAACTTCACGATACGAAACATAGTACATGCACCTGGAAAGACAACACAAAACATGTAATATAATTTTCCTCGGTCCGTAGATAGTACACGAGATATCCAATTTAGTCGTTTGTCCCAGGTTACTTCGTGCACATTCATTCGGTGGAGGAGGTGCAGCAACAAGTGCTGAAGTACATCAACGTGATCGCTCGGCCCATGATCCTGGAGAATAAGGAGCCGCCTCCCACTTGGACACACGCCAATATTGACTATACGGTTAGTTAATTCATTAGCTGTTTAATCCCCTAAAAATAGGAAGGACGAGAAATGGGAAACCTCTGACACTGATATTGAATCGCTGTATGTCTCATTTTATAAGGTTATTCGGTTTTTGCCACCGGCTTTGCCCACGTGGATGTTGGAAATGATCCCTCGGGAACGTACTACCAAGATAAAAAGTATCCTGTGTTAATCCAGGTTATAAACCATTTTGAAATAGGTCTCATGCGTGTCCGCCATTTTCAAAATGGCGCGACAGTGGGTATGCCGCGGACCTTAAAAGCCCTTTTACATGGAAAATTAAAATATAATATCCTAACCTAACTAAAACGGTTAATAAACTAAAATATGGCGTCGAAAAAATTCCTCCACATTGCTGTCGATTCGTAATGTACCCAAGAGACTGGCGGCATTACCACGTTGCATGGCAATGCTTCGCCTCTGGCCAAGGCAAGCCCAGCTCTTGAATCATGGAAAGTGTCAACCAGCCGTTTGGAGATTTTGTTGAATAAAACATGAGCACTCGGACCCCACGGCCGAATAATATTAGTAGGATTTTTCGGAAAATGAAGTGCGGATACTGTACATGTACAGTGCTCACCCGCGTTTTTACTGGAAAAGGCTATGTAGCTTCTGAGTCTCAGTTTAATTAAAACACGGGTTTAATCCTAGAAGCTTCTGTCAATATTATGTTATTTCATGGAAAATGTAGTTTCAGATACTGTGGAAATAATATTGTACCCCTCATCTTTTACAGCGAACCAAAAAGTGGGGTGTGAGTGGAGACATCTTAAAGGTATACTTTTTTTTTTAATAGGTATTCCCTTTTAACAATTGAAATATTATTTATGGAAAATTATGACGGTAGTTGTAATGTGAGGATAAAACGAATATTACTCAACTATCTTAACATAGTATACGTAGTATACAAATAATTGGCAAATAAACAAAGAACTACCTTACGTGTCTGTATTTATGTATTTTCCAGAAAAAGGCAAATCTAGAAAGAAGTTGACTTAAGACCTTTTAAAGGCATTAATAATTGTTATTAATTCAGGGCACAGAAAGTTCAGAGAACTGTGTTTAATAGTTTTTTCGTACCATAAGGTCCTAAAAGCAAATTGACTTATCAGTTGGAACATAATTTGTGCCTCTCTCTTTAATGTGTATTTCAACCAAGAATCTTTGTTCTTCCAGCCGGACGAAGACAAGCTGGTGACGTCAGTGGCGATCCCGGCGTTCGATTACAAGTACAATGAGGAGCACAACGATGCGCTGCTGTTAGGAGTGGCTGGTACTGATGTGCCCATTGACAGCATAGCTAAACTTGCGCAGCCGCATCAGGTAAAATAAATGAAATGAAATTGTTAATTGTAAATAGGATACGTCACATTAAAGAAATATTAAAACATAAGCTAGATGGAGTCGACATTTCCGATCTGACTATACCCATGAGAAGAAATGGCGAAACAAACTCAAGGGTCAGAGTCTCTTTTAAAGTCCAGACATAATCTTAGTCAGATCATGTGAGAACCATGTAGATCCGTGTCTGAAATAATCTTTTGAGGGAAGAACCACACAAATTTGAGCAAACTGCATGAGGAAGGGCTACTAACTACAGGGTGTCAAGGGCAACGACGCGCAACCTGCTACCCTGCCCTGGATTCAGTACATGATTGTGAACCGAACGACGAAAAATTTCAACACTCCCTGCGTTGAAATATTTCGTCGTTTATTTAAATAAAAAATAACTATTCGATACATTTTGACCGCATATTTGTTGCACTATGAAACAGCTGTTTTTAGGATTCCATACCTCAAAGGATCACTTTGTTGTCCGTCTATCTGTTTGTCTGTCAGGACCCTTTATCTCGGGAACGCGTGGAGGTATCGAGTTGAAATTAAAACCATAATATACTCAGGTGTACAGTCCCTTGAAGCTGTGAAAAAAACAAACTTCCAAGTTAATGTAAAAAGGATACGGCCGTTTATGCTGCAAAAAACGTATATTTCGACATTCTCAAGGGAATCAAAATGTATAGGGTACTTCCCGTTGACCTAGAATCATGAAATTTGGCAAGAAGCAAGGTCATGTAGCACAAGTAAAGGAAAAATCCGAAAATCGTAAATTTATAGTTACATTAAAAAAGAATCCCGTGATAAACTATTTGCATACCTACAAATTTGTACGGAACCCTCGGTGCGCGAGTACGACTCGCATTTGACTGTTTTTTTTTAATATGTAACCGTTCGGTTCACAATCATGTACGAAAAATTTCTACGCTACGAGTGCTGAATTCATAGCTACAGTTTGCGCGTCGATGTCTTTGTTTAATACGAAAAATCGAAAATAAACGTCATATTTCAGAGAGAAAAAGAACAAATCTCATTTACATGCTCTCATTTACTTACTATCCAATTTACAGCTCGGTGTCAACGGTTACTCATTCATCGTCAGCAACAATGGCTACTTGTTGCTGCATCCTCTTTTGACGACTACAGTGAGTAACTTTTTAACATATTTCAATGGATTAGTAGTGCATGCTGTGCTTTTCTGTAAGTGATGAGGCGTTTAGACTTAAGTTTGCATTGTACAAATTATAAAGTAACAGTGTACTCATTGTTGAAGAGCCTAATAAATAAATTAAGCGAGTACTATAGTCAATTCTAAAAGTATCAGATGAAAGTGTAAACAAAACATCATCATTTCAGCCGAAAGACGTCCACTGCTGGACATAGGCCTCCCCCAAGCACCTCCACTTCGACCGCTTCTGCGCTTCTCGCATCCAACGGGTTAAAAACAAAACATATTCAGGTTAAATTCATACGCAATCGTTCAATAAAAGGGAATTGTAACACATTCTGTTTTAGAAGGCTTTTTTTTAATCTATCATTTTTTCCAACAATATTGTTTTTTATTTAATGTTGATAATATTTACATAATCAATGCTAATATTTGAAATAATAATAATATGTACATTTATATGAAAAAGCAATATTGTTTGAATAACATTATTAAAATGGAACTAAAAAATCAACCGTGTCAATTGGGGTTTTTAAAAATTTACCTTAATTGTCCCATTAATAAACGTCTTTTTTAAATTGGAATTCCAGCTGGGTAATTGCGTAACACACTAACAGTAGCAATGGGTTTCATTTTGACAGTTAAACAACATTCATTGCGTTATTTACGTTGTTGAGCAGACAATTGTTTCGAACATATGAAGCAATGGATTAGCTATCTTCTTCAAAATAATTCAGATTGTGATTAAAATTACCTATGTTACGCAATTTAAGTGTGCTAATGGGCTAAGGTGCAGATTTAAGTAAGAATTCAAATAATCAAATCAAAGCAAAAGTGGCAGTACAAATTGGCATTCACAGGTACGTTTACTGATTAATTTGTTCATATTTTCATCAGATACTTTTGGAACAGGCCATACAATGTTTTAAAATCTTCAAAAGTAGTTCAGCCTAGGTTCCACTTTTTTGGCACCTAATAGAAATTAGCGAATTTGATTTGATAAACATGACCACACAGAATAACAGTAGGTAGGTTTCTCTTTAAAAAAAATTTTAATTACCAGTCTTTCGTCACATATCTATCATATCTTCAGATAAACGGAGACCTGCAAAAGAACTACAACAGCGTGGACTTTGTGGAGGTGGAACAGGTGGACGACGGGAAGGGCACGCGTGAACTCGGCGAGCAGATCAAGTCATTGCGCCACGATCTGGTGGAGGGCGCCGACGGCAACATGAAGCAGGTGCCTGTGCTCTACCATTACGACAACATGAGGTAACTTGTCACACATTTTTTAAGGTACTGAATTTAAAAAATAAAGGAACCTTGGTAAGGTCACTTTTTGCCCGTCTGTAAAGTGTAAGGCACCTGTTCAATCTCCGACGAGGAAACGACTAGCTATCTATGGGTTATTTTCTCGTTCAAGAAACGTACAAAAGATTGTAGGTCCCGTGTCAGTAAACGTGTTAATTAGTTGATCGCTGAATGTTCACACCGCCGCGGGCGAGGCGGAGAAACGGAGAAATATTAATCAACTAGCTTCTGCCCGCGACTTCGTACGCGGATCCTGTTGGTTATGCCAGCGACAACGGGGTAGTCAAAATCGAAGATCTGAAACGTCTGATGTCGTTCGTTCTAAGAACCCGGGGACTGGATAACAACGGGATGCGCGAGAGACGATTCGAGACGTCATTTTCAGGCAATAATGAACCAATAGGGTGGTAAACTTGGCCTTGCACTTTGAATGTTGGCATAAATGGGCCTTCTGAAATCTGTTTCGCAACAAAAGATGTCATTTGAAAGGCATTATTGTACGAACGTATGTTGTCCAAGAAATGTTTTGACTGTGGATGGTCACCGATTAGCAGTGATCTTAATATTTCTGGAGGATTTTGTAATATTTCAATATGTACTTTCCCACCTGAGCAACACATACCGTTTGTTTCTTTTTGCTATTTAACAGCTTCACAAAAAGTAAAATTTTTAACCATACCTCCGATGGCGGAATATGTGGCGTAGTCAATCATAGGAGTATACGTAAATGCACTCCGTTCCTTATCAACCCAAGGAAGGTCGCCATGCCCTACGGCTATATCTTGAGACACATCCGATTCTTCAGATGATATCGACATTCTGTTCAGAGAATGTCGAAGTCGATCAGAATTTAAACGTTCGTTGCGCTCTTCTTAATCTGTCTCTTCATGCCGTACTCCAGCAATTCTTTCTTTCTCACTTTCTGATTATGAATATTTTGTTGTGTGCGTGTTCGGAACAATGTATGATAATCTCACCGTATCAGCGGTCAGTCGCGCATCATATTCTTCACTGGTCTCTAGAGATCTGAATGTAGATGCGTAAATACGCTGAGAACGCAGGCGTGCTTCGCGATCCGAAGAGGTTTCCACGGAGCGAGTTGCAGCCTGATGTTCTCAAACAGCATCAAGTCTCTCCTGACGCTCTTCGGTAGATTCTTGGGATCTTATGATCCTCAATCTTTTAGCTCCTTTGGAACATTGGGAAAGATTTGACCTCTTTCTAGGCATGGTTATAGTTTTATTATGAAGATACCTGATCAATTAAAATCTAAGTGACTGCTCCCCTACCAAGGGTGCCCAGACACGGGATCGTCTGGCCCATGTGCTGGTTTGGTCCCTGGGGTGGTCACGGCGTGCTATGTGTTCTGGTGCGCCGGTGATTGGGAGTACTCCCCAGCGGAGGGTCCGGTGACGGACAGCCGCGGCGGGTTCACGGATGAGTGCTAACGCGTGCCCATGTTCCCGCCGTAAGCGGCAGAGGAGGACACAGTGGAGTTTTAGTGGGTTAGAGTCCCACATAACTGCACTATCTCTCCGTGGTAGTGCAGAATGCATGAGCATTTCTTCACGTTAAAAAAAAATAAATGGGAGTTTTGGCCAGTAGAGTCAAATTTTCAATGATATACCATCGTCATCGAAAATCAGTCCTAAACTGTTACCGCCTTCACCGCGTGGAGGTGAAATTAGTGATAGCTTAGATTTCCACATCAGATGTTTCTGATCTTCGATTTTTATAAGTCAACAGGAAATGCCCATCAGACCGAATAACTTTTACTAAGACGTCATTCCTATATGTGTTATGGTGTAGCTGGGCTCTTGGAGTTCCCCATCAGGTGTTCCAGATCTTCAAATTTATTATCTCAGCAGAAAATCCTCATCACGTGGAACAATTTTTGCTATGGTACCATTTTTGTATCTCTTATAGTTAAGCTGGTCTGTTTCGGTTCTGCATCAGGTGTTCAAGTTTCCAAGAAACATTATAGCCTGAATGTTGTCCAGCCATAATAACTATACAACAAAAAAAAATATCATTCAAATCCGTCCAGTAGTTCCGAAGATCGGACGCGCAGGCCCGAGGCGTGTACGTACTCTGATAGAATACCTTAACAAATGTTCGCCGTGATTCTTTAAATTGACATAACTTTTTTATTTATGAACCGATTGACATGAAATAAAGACTAAATGTTAAGTGAAGCCTACTACAATATATTAGTGAAAACCGCATCTAAATCGAATAAGCCGTTTCTGATATTAGCGTGCACAAACAAACAGACAAACAGACAAACAGACAAACAGACAAACCGACAAACAGACAAACAGACAAAAAAAAATTTAATTACAATTTCGGGTTCGGCATCGATATAATAACAACCCCTGCTACTTTTTTTTTATATATTTCCATTGTACAGACACCACTTTTCTACAAATTTATTATATGTATAGATAGGAAAATAAAAATGGACAGAAGAGGAGCGGAGATTTTGTGCAATCCAATTGGTTAATATTTCTCCGTTTCTTCGCTCCGCAGCCTTAAAGAGGTTTTTTTTAACAAGTCTTTACCAAAGACTAGCGTTGGTTGTTTGGAGGTATGGAGAACAGGATGGAAGGTTCCTTCACCCTCCATTGTAAAGAGAGAACCTCCGACCAGACGGATGTTGTGTCCGGTGGGCTACAGCCTACTGGTTGTTGTAGGACTGTCGTATATATAAAAAAAAAAAATTTGTATATATAAAAAGTGTAAAAAGACACTAAACGAAGCCGAAAGTCACTTGTACTCCCCGTCATTGTAATTTTTTTTTTGTTGTGGGCATACCTGGGAACCTCTGGTTATTTTGAGTTGCTGTTATATTGAGAAAACTTTTACACCAAAAATAAAAGCCGTTTCCCAGCAATTATTTTCGTGCAATGTTACTTAGTTTGATGTACAGAATGCGTAGTTGACGGCTATGTGATGGGTCTTTTGACATCCTGTATAATGCAACTATGCTTGCGCGATATGGGATATGCCCGTTGGTCGTAGGTATGCGGCAGTATAGATATCGCCACAGTTGAATCTCCGAAGATGTTGCGCTAGCGTTGCGATGCGAAGGGTGCCATAAATGTCCAAACACACACAGTTCAGTTGATTGATTCTGTAGCTAACAACTAATTTCACAATGTTTCCAGGAGGATAGCCCGAGTAAGCCACGACTACTTTTTCAACAAACTAGAAGGAACGCCATTTTCTATGGGAATTTCACTACCAAAAGGTTACGGAGATACTGAACTTCTGCTAAAGGAGAACCCGTTAGAGGCAAAGCAAGGAAAAGTGCTCACTGGTATCAACGTCACTGATTACTTTAGGTATAGCTTCAGGGTTCACCCAGATTGGTAAGTTTCTAATATAATAATGTAGGTATCTGAATACTTACATATTTATGCCGACACTTCTTCATAATGTACTGAAATACCGCTGACTGTTGTTTACAGGGTATATTGCAAATACCATTATTTGGAAGGCCACGAGTCGCTTAATTCTGAAGTGGAAGCTTGGAAGTTTTTGGTTGGGTTATCTAAAAACGAAATTGATATAACAAAGCAGCAATACACAAAAGAGAATAAAACCGAAGCCTTCAGCCTGGACAGTAAGTAGAATGTAGTAAAAAGTAGTTTGTAGTAAATTTTTCTTTTTGGCACCCTAAGTAAAAGATCTTTCTAACTTTTATTTTGTCATATTTTTTCAACCAGCACACTGCGGTATGACACCACTGGGCAAAGACGATTACTATTGTAATGAGGACCTTGTAAAACAATTAGTATTCGATGCCAAACTATCGACGCCATACTTCGAGAACTGGATAGCTACTGATGAAGAATGGGATCTGGCTAGAAAGTATAACGTGAGCGTCCGGTTCATAGCCACATCGAGTGGGCTTACAAGATGGCATTATGTGTTTGACACTGACAAGAACGAAGAAGTCGATGATCAAGGAAACAGAAGGAAGGAGTTTGCTGGAAAGTAAGATTGTTTGTTTACGAGTATGCGCGTACACCTTTTTTTTTTTTTGGGTGGGAATTCATCAAATGACCCACCCCTCCTGCTCTGGGCGGAGCGGAAGGGAGTGTCAGACTCGTCAGTAAGAGTCTGACACTCCCTGTGCCAGGGGCCACGGTATCTCTTTTGAACCACCCGCGACCCTGGCAGGCATTGGCCCTAACGGACCCCATCAGTTAGAGCTGACATATCTTTGAGGCGCGCGTGGAACACAATGCGCCGTCGACCCGAGCCTGGTCCTTACCGGACGGCGAGCTGCCCATTGCTCGCCGTCCGCAAGCCCGCGCCTACGTTGGCCGGGAATCGGCTATCGATTCCCGACGCCCAGGGCGTCTCCTGCGACGGCTAGGGGCGTGAGGGCGCAAAGATTGCCTCTCCCTCACGCGCTCCCCTCCTCCTTTGCGAGCATTATACTGCTTCGCAGAAGCAGGCGACAGCCTCCCATGCACTCTCGCTCCGTACCATGGCCTGGACTAGGGCCAGACGCGAGAGATCGCCGCCGCCGATCGCCGCCGTGAGGACACGGCGATGCTCTGCCCAAGCTGGGCAGATCTCCACCGTACGCTCCACCGTGTCCTTCGGGCGATCCACACAATGGTGACACCCAGGCGTTTCCTCCCGCCATATTCTGAACAGGAACCTCCCGAAGCAGCCATGCCCGGTGAGGACCTGTGTTAGGCGGAAGCTGAGGACGCCGTGGCGCCTCTCTAGCCACTCCTCAAAGAGGGCACTTATCGCCGCAATTGTGGCGTGCCCAGTACTGGGTTGCGATAGTCGCACTCTCCATGTCGCCATGAGATCCCGCCGGAGCTCTGTCCGTTGCGCCGCGATTTCTCGCAGCAGCGGAGTTACGCGTTTTGCCTCCTCGCGTCACTCCCATAATTATGTGGGCAGGCGCGTACACCTTGTGTTGTTATCTGACATTATGCTGAGCTGAGGGAGGCCCTTTTAGCATTATAATATTTGTTTTCTGTTTTTTATAGTTTTAAGGTGTATTTTTTTGCTGTAATGCTAATAAACGCATTTTTCTTTCTATATTGTTTTTCGTTGCTGATCTTGTTATGACTGATGGATTACAGTGTTTTCGGAGACGACTACCACAACACAATTGAAGAGACTTGGTACAAAGCAGCGGTTCTACAACACATGATAAACAAAGAGTCTCTAGTGGTAGCCACGCCTCTTCCCATTCTGGATGACATCATCAAGAACCCTCCGAGTGTTATCAATGAGGATGGAGACATCACACTGACTGCCAGCTACGCCATTTTCTATAAAGATGGCAACTCAGAGACACCGGCGTCTGTTGTTGGCTTCCAGTATTCGTATTTGAAATTTTATGAAAGATTTTTACAAATTACTAATATTACTTTGGATGGTTCTAAGGTGAGAAAAAAAAAGGTAAGATGTATTTTTGGGAGTTGAAGAAACGGTTATACGTGGTTATACTTCATGAGAATTATACATAGTGATGGTTATCGATAATAAGAAATCTAAAAATCAGAAAAAAATGGGTTCAACGACCGCCTGCTGTGTAGTAAATGAAAGAAAGCAAAAAGAAATATCAGTTTAAAAAATCAGTTTTTTTGCGTAAACTTCATAGACATGATGGGTATCGATATCGATATCTAAACACGATAAAAAACAGATTGTAGGTAAGTCAAGTAACCAAAATTGACTACGGTCGTTGAACCCAAAAAAAAAAAAACCAAATATATTTTTTTGGAGTAAGTGAAGTACTCATCACGTCTGCTGAGTTTCGCTAGCTAATTGAATTTGACTTGATATTGTGTATTGTGAAATATGAAAAAAAAACCTTTTTTCAGGACCCAACCTGCGACCCAGGTTCCGACAAATACGACTGTTACGTCATAGACAGCTCTGGATACATAGTGCTGGCCAAGGACAAGGAGCTGGTAGGCCATTTCTTCGGCACAGTACAGAAGTACGTGCTGCAGTCCTTCCTGGACATGGGCATCTACGACCACGTCGAGGTGTTCAACTACCAGGCTCTGTGCCCACTCTCCGTGTTGCAAAAACAAAGCAGTTCCTGGACGTTGCGCACGGTTAGTTGTTTATTGTGGTCCTACTGTTCTACAGTTTCTATAATTATGTCTGTAATTTATATGGTGTACATAATAAAGAGTATTCTATTCTACTGCTAGTCAGTACCTTTGAGCATAGAATACAATTTCAGACATTCATTAAGACATTTCTAATTTAACACATCAAGCTATACCTTTCCAGTTTTAGCTGACCTCGCATTATAGGCGCTTGCTCTATGCATACATTTTCGTAAGTAATAAGAGAAGTCAGCCCATACTGGAAATGTATAGCTTGATCTGTCGTCGTGCGTAGGTACCATAGGTAGAGACTACGACCGTACGAGACCAGAATTAGAAAAGCTCATGAAAATCGAAGTGCATGACACAAGAACACATAATTGTAGGTAAGGGGCTGCAAGTATTGGGGCTGTCCGCGCCTTCCGTGTTCTTGAGTATGCTTTCCCAGAACTGTGCACGATGCAAGTTTCTTGCACGTGGCAGAAACAACAAAAGTCTTGCATCGTCCATACGCTGTTTATACGGTGCAACTTTTAATGTTACTTCATCTTATAGCATGCCACAGGAAATTCAATCGTATCGTGTGTAAATCAGGCTTTAGGATTGTAATAACACGAATATTTTGTAGCCTTTCAGTTTAGCGCTGAACTTCTTCCACTGGCTGGTGACTGAAGTTCTGCTGCTGGTCACAAGCATGTACAACTCGAGTGATACCGCGTACGCTGGCGTTGTCGAAGAGGATCACGGTGAGATATTATAATGAATCTCTGGTTCTGTAGTAAGAGATTTAAGGCTAGGTTTAAGCACCTATGAATTTTGACGACCAGTTTAAATCTGATTTCAAAAATACTTTTACATATTTTCTATGTATGGTTAAATATAATTTTTATCATAGATATTAGTAATACATTAAAAATTAAGTACCTAATAGAAATGATTTCTATTGAAAGTGTACTTTTATAAAAAGTCACGAGCCTCTATCGATATTTTGAGACGGGAGACCTATTAAAGATTTTTACATTGCCTGTGGAAAAATGAAAAGAGGCTTTTGTCTTGCAGTGGGGTAATTTGTCTCACTGTCTACAAAAGGCAGATAAAGTACAATTGCGTACAGGTTCATCATTTGCAAAATCGAATAGGTATAACTAACAGTATTGTACGAAATTGTAAAAATGGCTATAATCTCTTGCTTTTGTTGTTCAGAAGAATGATGTCAGATTGTTAGGTATAGTTGAAAATAACGAAGCACCTCAAACTAATTGCATCTAGCCATTTAGTAGCTCACACAATTATTTAACTTCTGTAGTAAGTGCAGAAATTCGAAATCCTTTTCTAAACGGCGATAGACTAATTAGCGGCTTTTACTAAAATAATCTTTTAGACAAATAGTAATGATACAACTTGACTCAAAGCTTTCAGCGAACAAAATCTAAATTAAATTGCATATATTTATATCTAGTACCTACTACTGTAGCTGCATGGTAATTGGCAGCCTTTACTATTGTATAAGCACGTCTAATTCTTCTGCTTAATGTAACCGCATGGTCGTCTCGCTCGCAGACTATATCGATGAACTAATCAACAAAGGGTACACAGTGGCGCCCCCGACGACTGCAACACCCTTACCGGAAAACGAAACAGAGACTGAGAAAGAGAATAAAGAGGAGGAAAGCCCGTTCTCCTGCGACCATAGCATCACGCTTTATATACTGAACCAAAAATATTTTTTGGAGGCGTCGGGAGCTTCGCCTACCGTTCAGAAAGATGAAGCGGGGGAGTGTTGGCCCGCCTACTGGGCGTCCTACGTCCCTAAGACAAACTTGGTCCTCGTGGTGGTGGAGAAACAGGATGACTTCGCCGCGAACTGCACGGCACCGCCGGACACCAAGCCGAAGCCCACGCTCATGTCCTGCTCCAGCCGCGAGCCCTGCCATAAGCTTGACTTAGGCGCTCTGCATAGACGACGACTTGAGGGCTGCTATACTTACCACGATGGGGTATGCTATCATGATATTATATCTAAGTAGTTCTAATCACACAATCTACTGATGATGACCTACCTTGTTTCTTCCTATAGGGGGATGATGCTACTGATTACATAATCTATACATATAATAAATTTGTAGAAAAGTGGTGTCTGTACAATGGAAATATATAAAAAAAAAGTAGCAGGGGTTGTTATTATATCGATGCCGAACCCGAAATTGTAATTAATTTTTTTTTTGTCTGTTTGTCTGTTTGTCGGTTTGTCTGTTTGTCTGTTTGTTTGTGCACGCTAATATCAGAAACGGCTTATTCGATTTAGATGCGGGTTTCACTAATATATTGTAGTAGGCTTCACTTAACATTTAGTGTTTATTTCATGTCAATCGGTTCATAAATAAAAAAGTTATGTCAATTTAAAGAATCACGGCGAACATTTGTTAAGGTATTCTATCAGAGTACGTACACGCCTCGGGCCTGCGCGTCCGATCTTCGGAACTACTGGACGGATTTAATTGTTTTTTTTTTTATTGTATAGTTATTATATGGCTGGACAACATTCAGGCTATAATTTATCTTGGAAACTTGAACACCTGATGCAGAACCGAAACAGACCAGCTTAACTATAAGAGATACAAAAATGTTGCCATAGCAAAAATTGTTCCATGTGATGAGGATTTTCTGCTGAGAGAATAAATTTGAAGATCTGGAACACCTGATGGGGAACTCCAAGAGCCCAGCTACACCATAACACATATAGGAATGACGTCTTAGTAAAAGTTATTCGGTCTGATGGGCATTTCCTGTTGACTTATAAAAATCGAAGATCAGAAACATCTGATGTGGAAATCTAAGCTATCACTAATTTCACCTCCACGCGGTGAAGGCGGTAACAGTTTAGGACTGATTTTCGATGACGATGGTATATCATTGAAAATTTGACTCTACTGGCCAAAACTCCCATTTATTTTTTTTTACGTGAAGAAATGCTCATGCATTCTGCACTACCACGGGGAGATAGTGCAGTTATGTGGGACTCTAACCCACTAAAACTCCACTGTGTCCTCCTCTGCCGCTTACGGCGGGAACATGGGCACGCGTTAGCACTCATCCGTGAACCCGCCGCGGCTGTCCGTCACCGGACCCTCCGCTGGGGAGTACTCCCCATCACCGGCGCACCAGAACACATAGCACGCCGTGGCCACCCCAGGGACCAAACCAGCACATGGGCCAGACGATCCCGTGTCTGGGCACCCTTGGTAGGGGAGCAGTCACTTAGATTTTAATTGATCAGGTATCTTCATAATAAAACTATAACCATGCCTAGAAAGAGGTCAAATCTTTCCCAATGTTCCAAAGGAGCTAAAAGATTGAGGATCATAAGATCCCAAGAATCTACCGAAGAGCGTCAGGAGAGACTTGATGCTGTTTGAGAACTTCAGGCTGCAACTCGCTCCGTGGAAACCTCTTCGGATCGCGAAGCACGCCTGCGTTCTCAGCGTATTTACGCATCTACATCCAGATCTCTAGAGACCAGTGAAGAATATGATGCGCGACTGACCGCTGATACGGTGAGATTATCATACATTATTCCGAACACGCACACAACAAAATATTCTTAATCAGAAAGTGAGAAAGAAAGAATTGCTGGAGTACGGCATGAAGAGACAGATTAAGAAGAGCGCAACGAACGTTGAATTCTGATCGACTTCGACATTCTCTGAACAGAATGTCGATATCATCTGAAGAATCGGATGTGTCTCAAGATATAGCCGTAGGGCATGGCGACCTTCCTTGGGTTGATAAGGAGCGGAGTGCATTTACGTATACTCCTATGATTGACTACGCCACATATTCCGCCATCGGAGGTATGGTTAAAAATTTTACTTTTTGTGAAGCTGTTAAATAGCAAAAAGAAACAAACGGTATGTGTTGCTCAGGTGGGAAAGTACATATTGAAATATTACAAAATCCTCCAGAAATATTAAGATCACTGCTAATCGGTGACCATCACAGTCAAAACATTTCTTGGACAACATACGTTCGTACAATAATGCCTTTCAAATGACATCTTTTGTTGCGAAACAGATTTCAGAAGGCCCATTTATGCCAACATTCAAAATGCAAGGCCAAGTTTACCACCCTATTGGTTCATTATTGCCTGAAAATGACGTCTCGAATCGTCTCGCGCATCCCGTTGTTATCCAGTCCCCGGGTTCTTAGAATTCGACATCAGACGTTTCAGATCTTCGATTTTGACTACCCCGTTGTCGCTGGCATAACCAACAGGATCCGCGTACGAAGTCGCGGGCAGAAGCTAGTAATTAAATAAAATATCCCAGTCGCCATTTGACTTTGCCCGCAACATAGAAAAACCTGCTTTAGCCAGAAACCACTTCTTTCACACTGGTGCTGCCTTTTGTATCCTTTTGCCTCCTTTCAAAATAAACTAGGACGGTTTTAAGCACTGTTTAACGTTTGCCATTTTCCCACCAGGAGCGGAACATAACAGCGTGTGGTATCGGCAGCATCGCCCGCGCAGACGTGGCCGTCCTGTTGTTAGCCGCGGTCGTGGCTGTGCTAGCCAAGATCAACACGTGACGTGACACGTACGATTTATTTGTACCTTTGTTACTTTGGCAATAAAACTTGTTGCTCCTGTGAATTGTGTTTTATTTATTCTTCATTTTTCCTAAGCAACGTGACAATCTGCTATAGCCCATCATATGCATGGTGACCAGAAGCTCTCCTGCTCCCTTTTCAAATTACGTTGGGGCCAACTTCTTAGTCTGATATCAGTTGTCAGAACCATGGAACCATGTATCTTTAGCATTCCAATATGGGATTCTGTAATATAATCCTGTTGTCCCTAAAAATTTGATGTTGCAGAGGTATTTTGATATAACTTGGTAGTTACATGGATACTGAACAATAATGGGCCATCATAGTATGAAGTGCCCACACTATTTTATAATACGAGGCATACAAACAGTAAAAAAGATAGGTCATAGGCGTAGATAAGCAACATACGGAAGCACAAAACATGTACGGCGCGTCCTATAGACACGGTGACCTAGTGCTGAGGGCGATGCCAATCGATGCGTCAGGTGGCGAGCGAATCCACAAGTTACCGATGAACGATACACAAACAACTCAGCTCGGAGGTCGCCAGTCGACCCGCGCAGGGGAATTAGCGCGCATGCCCGCCCCGCGTTCACTCGCGCCTGCGCTCTGCGCCGCACACCTATCAACCTTATCAATGTTCGTCGCCCAGTACCTGCCCGTACGTGTAACACATCGGATTCCCTAAACATCATCAATGTCATAATTAGATTAAGTGCGGAACATGTTCTTCTACAATTCTAGCCAGTGAACTAATTATCGCAGTGGTTCTGATGTGCAAGTGTGTCGGTGCCTTCGTGTTACTTCTGCTAGTTTTGTTCCTGGACTCCAGGGACTGCTCTGCTAGTGCACAATATGATGCCGCTGGCAAAATATCGCTTAACTCGTAAGATATTTTTGTTTCAAACTGATTAATAATTAAATTATTTTCTTCTACCGACGACACTAATGGCTTCCACTCATTTAGTAGGCAAACAAGAACAACTAATTCAAAACAAAAAAAAAACATAGTAGGTAACAGAAGTATACGTACATAAATGAGGGAATAGATAACCGATTAATTCACGTCAATATATAAAAATAAGCTGATTTTGGACTAGAAAGAATCTATTAATATCGAAATGAACATCGTAAAAAATCCATAAAGAACGAGTAGGTAACTCGGAAATGCTGAGCAAATGTTCTCTGACAGAGTATGATTTATATATTTGTTTTATTGTAACATCGATAAATTACCATTTCAGGGTTCAAGCATGGGCGGTTAAACTTGGTACTGAGTTGTATCATTTTGGAGAGTTTATCACCAGGAAGAAAGAGGTTCAAGATGTAAGTAAACTGTTTAGTCTTTTGTTAGTAAGTATTCAGTTTGCCTAAGCAGGTGCTAACATTTTGTATTTATTCAATCTAGAGTTTTAAATCCGCTCAAGTGGAATCGAGAGATGGTGAAAAACTAGTCCAGAGTATGTCAGATGATATTCGCGCCATGATGGAACTGAAGATTAGCGCCGTCAAACGGATTGTGGAGGCCGCAGAGAACATGGCTTTTGATAAACAAAACGAACCAGTACCTGAAGACTTTCAGTACTATAACAGCAAAGAGATGGAGGAGCCGTGGGACGAGGTATCCATCACCACGACACCTGAGACAGACTTCGGTCAGGAGAGTTGGATAGTGCGACCGCCATCGAAGAACGCGCACACGCAGCAAAACCCACACTTTTCAAACATTCCAGTAAATACTAATTTTAGCAGTGTACACGTTCCAACAAATGTTTATGCCTGGGGTGAGTAAGCCCAACACCATAGATGCGTCATCGTAAATATTGTGCAAACGGATTTTAAAAAACGGATAATGTATTGCAGCTCCCGAAGTTATCAAAGGAATTCATTGGTCGGAAGGACTGGACACCCACTTCATAAATAACTATCAAAGCGACCCGACACTCTCATGGCAATACTTCGGCAGCTCAACTGGATTCATGAGACATTACCCTGGTAATCGAAATACATAGATATTTAATTTCATATTAATGAATGTTGATTTATGATAATGTGCCTGTATATTTGAATTCAACGTCCTAATCGAAATAATGTTCTAGCATTGAAATGGAGGGCTGACCCTGTGGATATTTATGATTGTCGGACCCGGGCGTGGTACATGGAAGCGGCTGCGAGTCCAAAGGATGTGATCATTTTAGTAGATCGCAGCGGGTCGATGACCGGGCAGAGGCGGGACATCGCCAAGCACGTCGTCACCAATATACTTGACACCCTCGGTAACAACGATTTTGTCAATGTACTGACTTTCGCAGACACTGTAGAGGAAATCGTACCGTGTTTTGAGGATTCACTAGTGCAGGCGAGTAAAAATGTATAAATTATTGCTAATTACTTCATATCGTTACGGGTTTATCGACCTCAAATATAAGGCTAAAAACAAAAGTTTTTGAAGCAAAAGTAAAATATTGTTTGAACATTCATATGCTACGGTACACAAACAATATATCAAGATAAAGACGATAATAACTTTCTTATCTATTGTAATAACTATTTAGGTAGTGGCATAGTTATCGCCATGCATCATCAATTTCATTTTCTGTCATTATTAGGCCACACTGGGAAATCTTCGGGAACTAAAATTGGCGATGGACAGTTTCGAAACACAGGAAATAGCAAACTTTTCAGCGGCGTTGACCAGAGCCTTCGAGTTGCTGGAAATGTACAGGAATAGTAGTGGAGGAGCAAACTGCAATCAGGTAACTGAATATAAAAAGTACCGCCTTTTTTATGTAATGCCAACAAAGTGATGTGGAGTTTCTTGCCGGCTCTTCTCCATAGGAAACGACCAATTGGCACCGCGCACCAAGTTTCTGATGTTTCATAAGTACCCATGTAGGTTTGTCTTAAATAAAATAAAGTCGGGTTAGTTACACCATTTTTAACTCGAGAATAGCTGGACCGATTATTATGATCTTTGATTTGTTGGATTTGTCTCCGCCCCGAAAAGCATATTAAAACATGGGAAAAATCCACGATAGCAAAATAATTAAAGATAATTCATTTTCTCATACAATCGTTTTTATTGATTCTGAGGCGGCACTAAGATCCGGTCAGCTAGTGTAAAATAATATTTTTATTCAATAAAAATATTATTTTAGCATAAAAACGAAAACTCTGATGAGAGGATGCTCTAATTTTTCCTGTAAATAAATTAGTAATCCCAGCATGTTTTTATAACAAAGCGCCTGTGCTTTGACACTTGCGCGTGGAGTTAAAGAGAAATGTTAGAAACAACGGATAAGTAGGTACAATATTTTGTTCTTACAGGCCATAATGCTGGTTACCGACGGTGTACCCTACAATTACAAAGAAATATTCGAGCGATTCAACTGGAAATATGAAACCCCAGTGAGAGTGTTTACGTACCTGATAGGGCGTGAGGTAAAGGTCAGGTCACTTCAGGTCTTACTGTGTGTCGTAGTCATTGTGCGACCTGCATAATGCCTTCCTTCGTACCAATCTGCCAGTACGCCTAGAACGTGGTACCTGTTGTCTGTCTATTATACATACTGTACATTGAGCTTGTACATTGCATGGTGATGTTATCGTAATTTGTGAAGTTTTCCAATCTCAATATGCTTTATGCTTGTAGTGTTTTTGTTTGTATTGTCTCTTTCACCGTGGGTTCAGACATGTACTACATGTAGATATTGAACATTGGGTAAATAACATTTCATGACCTCTAGCAATCTAAACGCAAATTCTTTTGCTCTGGTAATTCGGTGTCAATACATACCTACATGTCACAAGTTTGGACTCGCCTTTATGTACGATTCACCCCTGACTGATGCGCCTTATTGCACTAGAATTCGCGCATATATACGAGTATGCATTTCGAGCTGCCCTGAGGCCCTCTTTTGCGGTCCTAAAAACTGTCTGGTGTGAATAGTATTTGAAACTCTCAAGACGAGACGTTCATTGAGCGAAACTAACAACCACGATACATTCTGGATGACTGTGTTGATTCCTACTTTAACATTCGTGAACATACTCTTAAGCGACGATAGGGAGACGAGTTTTAATAGTAAGAGCATATTACGCCTAAGGGAAAAGTGTATGTATTTATTCAGATATGCATATGTATGGTCGCAATAGCATCTATGAAGAGTTTCCTATTTTTTTTTACTTGGAATTCTTTCATATGCGTTTCTGAAAAACTACCACGGATTTTGCAGTGAGTACAAACACGAATTGTCACTGGGAAGCTTTTTCGCTAAATGAGTGTTATGAGACTTTTACTTGCAATTATGCAAAGCGTAGGTATCTTGGTGATGCATGATGATCTGATTGTTACGTAGTGGTTCTTGGGTTATGTATTTTATTATTTATTAGGTTACTCTTCTTATACACCTGTAGGATCAACTTAGAGTAACTTTAGAGTCATAAAAGAAACTATACATATTTCTATGCATTTTAATTCCGTTATTATCCAATTAAACATAGATTACATCAGCATTTTGATTGTAGATAGTTCCAATATTGATGTTGTGAAGCCTTGCCACGATGCTGCAGAGGACACTTAGCTAGGTGATAATGAATGCAGCACTCACACAAGGCCGACTAGAGAAACACACGATATAAAGGGTGTGTGCTAACACGTAAAGGGTTGTATAGGTGGCCGACGTAAGGGAGGTGAAGTGGATGGCGTGCGCCAATCGCGGGTTCTACGTGCATCTGAGTACTCTAGCAGAGGTGCGCGAGCGCGTGCTCGAACACGTGAACGTGCTCGCGCGCCCGCTCGTGCTACAGAGAGAGAGGCACCCTGTCGTCTGGACCCCCGTATATGCTAACGTCACTGTAAGTATTTCATTCTTTTTCAAGTTCTGTTTGATAGATACCAATGTGTACATGGCTTGTCAAGAATCAAGCTGAATCTTCTGTATCACTCTCTTAAATTCACTTAGGATCCGAAAGTCGCAGATTATCTTTGGGAGCAACGAGAAAGAGCCGAGCAGAAGGAACGCTTCATGAGCCAGCGACGCGACAAGAATCTCTTCAACTCGGACAAGGAACAGGACCGGCGATGGAGAATTACACAGGTAATAAAATTTGTCATCGCCCAATGTGTCTCGTGATTTGATGTTAGCTTTAAGTACCCCTCATTACTACCCAACGTTAATGGAAGGTCGACTTACGCTCGTTACAGATGAAACAGGGCCAGTACAGTGAGCTTGGCAATTCCCAGTATCAGTTAATGACATCCGTGTCTATGCCTGTCTACGACCTGCGACACAACGAGGTGAGCTGTCCCGCGTGCTCTTTAATTAAGCCCTGAACTTGAACTCCCCAAATGTGTCTGAAAATATAACCAAAAATATTCGGGAAAGAGAATGATTTGCGTATCTTTATTAATTTGCGTTATTATAATTGATCTATCTTTTCAGTGTGAGTGTTCTTCTCTCTTCTAGCCAAATTATTCTCTTATCTCTATTATTTAGCTGTACATTACGTCTTTCCAAATTCTAAATTTTCCATGTAGCATGAACCAAATAAACCTGTCATCTGTTTCAAAAGATTATGTTTACAGATTGGTTTTATATTTCCTACTAATTGGACGTAAGCGCTATCTGTCCTTACTACTTGACTCTTTACTCTATTGTCTTCTTCTGTTACATGTCAATGTCTATTAATAACTCCGTTTTGTTTGATGGTTTCCCCTCAGAACATCACAGAGAATGTACTGATAAATGAAGCTTACTGGGTTTCGGTTACGAAAGAGGTACTACACTTAGAAAGTTTTGATGATTTAATTGTAAAGTTTTTGCAAGATACAAGAGAGTTTTTATGATTTAGTTTTTTGGATTTCAGTAACGGTACAGTGTTATTTGGCCCCGTTAGCGATGCATCTGTCCTCGATAGATGTGTGCGCGGAGGCGGCGCGCGCGCAGCCGCCGCACCGCCTGACTAATGTGTTGTCCGACCCTTTGGCTTACTGTAGTGATGTAGTTTCTACTAGATCGTAGGCGTAGACCACTAGGGTGTTATGAACGACTTTTCTATCAATCATCAAGTTAATTTTCTATGCAAGAGTTATGATCTATATACACTACACACACTATCTAATGAAATCAAGTATTTTGCCTGAATATAGTGATGTCTTCGTAGAGACAATTTTTAAAGATTGACTTGTATGACGACAAGTAAATGTAAATATTTTTGAATAACAGTATCGTGCAGCCCGACATACACAAGACGAGTATGGGGCATTTGTTACTTCGAGTATCTATTGAGTTTAAACTATTCTCTTCTTAAGAATGGCAATTTTTGATATTAACAATTTTAGCAATATTTAGTCTCTCCACGAGAGGAGCCATTTTTAATTTCTAGCGGAAGTTGTTACAACGCATTTATCTATATGTTATTATATTTTATTGCATTCGTACGTCCACAACCAATCGCAGTCCGTAGAGGAGAACGGCCAGAAAGAGGTAGGCCAACGCTCATAGACCATACTGCCTCCGTGAGACGTGACAGACGATGCATGAGAGATGAAGGACGAGCGGTGTGCGGTGCACGTGTCACGTGTGCCAGTGTGCAGAGTGCCCACCTGCCCAGTGCACACCAGCACACGAGTGCACGTTACACGCCTGTGAGATGATGCTGCTTTCAATGTTTGTGCACATATTTTAACTAAGGGATACAGTCTGAAGTGCAACCTAAAGTTAGTATAAGTGGCAATGTCTTTGTCTATTATGATTAATTTAAAAATTTCGACAGATTTTTACAAGGATACCTACATTCCAAGGGTATTTGTATATTTACAATCAAAATAATGGTAGTGGGTTTTTTAGAATCTAAAGAGTAGTATTTTAATTTTATAACATAAAATTATTTAATATTTGAGTAGTTTTGCTAGAACCTGTAACCGTGGATATAAAATTAGAATCCCTTAACATAGTTCTATATAAATAAACATATAGAACTTCGCCTAACGGGGCTTAGATGCTAAAAAATCAGTAATTTATTGCTAGTTTTACGAGATTGTCATAATGTTGTATAATATCAGTAGACTGATGGCCAATACATCGCCAAATGCGGAATACCTTGTAGTTAGAATAATTTTTGACTGTTTACTTACAAAAATAACATACAGCATATTTTTATAATATTTTTTATATTTCGAATGTAGATTTATAAAATGGTAACGTAGACATTAGCGATATTGATTTGCAGAAAAGCCTGAGACTAAAAGATGAATCAATAGATATGAATACTGTGCAGTGTGATGTGAACTGTAATATATACTAGTGCCAGTGTTATGTAGTGCCTTCTAAATATTTTCAGATGCGTATAGCTAGACTATTGGGAGTCGCAGGCACAGACGTGCCCCTCTCTGAGATACAAGCAGTAATGTCTCCTTATAAGGTACGTTACAACATTTACGTAGGTATCTATAAAATTAAAGTTGAATCTTGAAATTTATTTAAATATAACTCTGTTATTTCTAATGTTGCAGGTCGGTGTGAATGGTTATGCCTTTATAGTAACAAACAATGGATACATCTTAATACACCCTGATCTAAGGCCCGTGGTATGTACATTAGACTTATAATTTCACCATGAGTGTCTCACTTGATAGAAAAAAAAACTACCTAATTAAATGCAGACCTGCATTATAGTTTTGTAATGACAAATACACCAACCAATAAAGAACAAGTTCGGATTAAGGACATTCGTAATATTTTTATTTGCTTTCAGTTTCAACAAATATTAAAACCAAGCTATAACAGCGTCGATGTGATAGAAGTTGAACTCTTCGACGACGACAGAGGGCCCAGGAACTTTAGCAAAGAGCTAACTGCAGTAAGTATAATAGTAATGGAATTTGTACTCTATTATGCCGGGACGGTTCTAATTTGATCAAATGTTTTAGCTACGACAAGAAATCATTGATCAGAAGACAGGCAACAAGGTGATGAGCGTCAAGTACCACCTCGACGATATGGTGAGTTTTTTTTATGTTAAGTCGTAGAAAGACAAGATGATAAGTTAAATCCCACATCTCAAAATAATTGTTTCCCCAGAAAAGAGTATCCCGAGCAAAGAGACATTACTTCTGGACGGGTATTAGTGACTCGCCATTCACTTTGGTGGTTGCGATACCTGAGAACTACGGCCGCCACCGCATCACCCCTCCACCGACTGACGACATACACAGACTCTCGCTCACCTCCAAGAACATATCAGCGAGGCAGTATCTGTCGGATAAATGGAGCGTTCACCCTGACTGGTGAGTGGATCTTCATGAATTTGGCGTATCAAGACCCCTACTTCACAATAAAGATTTCGACACTGTATTCTATTCTGTTCAGGATGTACTGTCGGCATTATGAACGTACGTTTGCGACTGCCGAGGAAGAGCTGCTTTATTTCTTGGAGCGTGTGGCCAAGCCTGGTTGGCGTTGGCCAGCCAAACCTCGACCTCCAGAACACCACAAGAATAAGCCTGGACACGAGCGGCACAACAACGGTACTACATTTTTCACTCATCAAAATTTCGTGTCTTCTGTCCAAAGAAATTTCAAAGAACTAAGTAACTTTAGCTGTTTATGTCAGAATTTTGGAATGTTATTTTTACTGAACAGATTTTTAATTTACCAGGTACACCAGAAGCGAGAGATAGAAATAAAGTATCAAACAGTACCCCCAAGAATGAATATTATTGTAAGTATTGAATTTTATTAAAAAAAATATATAATTGTACGAGTATTACCTACACTTGTTACTTATTATCATAGTTAATAAGTGTGTGTGTTACTAACATCATATATGGGTCAAGATCTGAAGTAAAGTATTTTTATTTTATTTTAATGTGAGAAATTAATAGACAAATTTTAAATATTCATCGGCATTATCAACCTCCTACCGGTTATGCCCATCTATTTCAGCATTCTTCTCGGCATTGACTTTATATGAAATAACTATATTATTATTAAAATGATGTTCTTTTGCTTTCCACCACTAGGCGATCATGGCTTAATGCAAGCCTTGGTGTATGACGCTAGAAACACTGCCTGGTTCAACAAGAGCATTTCTGACTCTGCATCCGATGAAAAAGCGTAAGTAATTTTATTTTGGTTAATTATTTCCGATCTTAAAAACCTTTTTTTTTCTCTATATTTTTAAAGATGTTAAGGATATGGAATATTGTGCAGCATTGCAGACCAGGGAGTATTTATATTGGGTTTATTCAAACTTGATATGTTATTTCTAAATACATTTTAATTTATTTCGAATGCACTTTTACTACTTACACCCGGATAGCCCATTGACAAAAGTGATCGGATTGTTGCCGAGGTAAAGTAAACTTTCGACATGGATCAGTGTTTTGCATGTATTTTTTATGATCTAAGTATTGTCAAGAAGAAAATAATGGGAACTTTGTATAAGATATTAAATAACAAAGATCACGCCAGAATCAACAAAGTATGCCACAGGTCCTGCATTAGGTCCTAAACATACCTAATTACCTATGCTAGTATTTTTTTGGACTTACTCATAAATGCGGCTTTGGATGGGTTTGTATTATTGAATATTAATCCTTTATTAATACCGTGTAACACAAGCATATTTAGGCGAAATCGAAATATGTTCACTTATTAGGTACCCTATATTAGGTACCTATATAAAAAATGGGTTTAATGTGGAAATGTAAATTATTGATATAAAAATCAATTAACGCATTCAATAAGAAAATTGCTAAAATGTTTCAAGGCTACATGAACCAATTCAGTAGTTATGAAAAATTCAAACTAATAATTTTAAACACTATTAAAAAACAATTTAAGCAAGATATACAGTTGGATCGTGTGTGCAACAGGGTGGAGTTCATACAACGGTTTGGTTACATCGTGGCTTTCCTGTCAACGCACAGCGGACTAACGCGATGGCAGACACACCCACCCAAGGAACATGATAATGACAAGTAAGATTGACTAGTACCTATAACTACAACGTAGACTCCATCCAACAGGTGTGTGCTGATGATGACCCAAGTTAAGATGATGAACAAAAGTGGGACTTCACTGAAACTCGACTTCGTAACTTTTTCGTGATCCATATCATCGTGTCTCGTAGACATCTAAGCCAATGCCTGGTAGTTTTGAACAAGAAAAAAAAACTGGCCAAGTGCGAGTCGGACTCGCACACGAAGGGTTCCGTACCACAAGGCAAAAACGCCGAAAAAAACACGTTTGTTGTATGGGAGCCCCCCTTAAATATTTATTTTATTTTAATTTTATTATTTATTATGAAAGTTAAAATACAACTGAGTATTTTGTGAATATTTCAAGTGCTTACCTGTTGCCATTATTGATATAGAGCAAAAAAGGGCAAAAAAATCGCGTTTGTTGTATGGGAGCCCCCCTTAAATATTTATTTTATTTTGTTATTAGTATTTGTTGTTATAGCGGCAACAGAAATACATAATTTGTGAAAATTTCAACTGTCTAGCTACCGCGGTTCTTGAGATACAGCCTGGTGACAGACAGACGGACGGACGGACGGACGGACGGACCGACAACGAAGTCTTAGTAATAGGGTTCCGTTTTTACCCTTTGGGTACGGAACCCTAAAAATGAGATTTTAGCGTATTCAATCCTCCATGACATTTTCCAAACGTAAAAATACATAACATCAATTTCCAGGCCAGATTTCGGCAAGCAATGGTCACGAGCGATCGAGGAGCCGTTTTACCGTCGGGCTGTTGAGCAGCACTACGTGGATCCCCTGAGCTACGTGTACAGCGTGGACCTGAGTACCATCAAGTTCCCTCTCAACGTCAGCCTGGCCATGGTCACCGCCTCGCATGCAGTCTTCCACGGAGACGGGCATAGAAAGGCTCCTGCGGCTGTTGTTGGGTTCCAGTTCAAACATGAACGACTCAGCGAATGGTTTGATAACATTACGTCTTCGGTGAGTGCTAGACTTTCTATATAATCTTACTAGCTTCTGCCCGCGACTTCGTCCGCGTGAAATTTCACCCTCTTAGGGGTGGAATTTCGAAAAACCCTTTCTTAGTGGATACCTACTCTTCACAAAGAACACACCCTCCAAATTTCATGTCTCTAGGAGCAGCGGTTTAGACTGTGCTTTGATATATCAACAATCAGTCAGTTTACCATTTTATATATATAGATAAACAACCTAATAGGAATCTTTTCTAGACTATTTTAAGCTCATATCCTGTAACCTTTACTCTATGGTCGTCTAAGCGACAGCATACACTTACTATGGCCATGATTCAGTTGAATTTTGGTGAAGCTTAACATAATCACCCAGATGAATACTGCATTTGATAAGAAGAAATATTCATGTAAGTATTAATAAGTTATGATTCCAGTGTGAACACAACAAGGAGTGCACGACATGCCAATCTGATAGCTGGGATTGTTACTTGGTGGATAATAACGGCTGGATAGTAGTCAGTGAAGATGCTACTCAGACTGGGCAGTTCTTTGGCAAGGTAAGGATAAACTATGTCAGACGGTTGAAGGACACAATATTGTTCTTAAAGAATGAACTACAGTGGGTATGTAATTCGCAGATCCGTCCGGACATCATGTCGCGACTAGTCGAAGACGAGGTGTACAAGGCAGTCCACATTATAGACTATCAGGCGGTCTGCTTCAGAGAGAAGAAAACTACAAACCCAGCTGCAGTGCTTTTTACAGTAACATATATTTTATTTACATTAGAAATAAACGACAATGCTACTGTCTTAACCAAAAACTAAAAATAGTTTATGACTCAATGCACGTGTAGATATTATGGCCCTATATAAATCTTTTTATAGAATTGCACGAAGAAGGCTTTTGATTAATCTATGTCACTTTTTTACAATTTCCAGCCGTTTGAGAACTTGCGCCTTGTGATGGCATGGTTCCTAGCTACCACGGTCTGGTTCTACAACTCCATAACGACAGGTTTGGCACAAGCGTCCCTCTACTCCTTGGACGATGGTACGTAGACCCTTGTATTATGCTGTTCAATGTTTCATGTTCAAACATGTGTGAGGATAGTTCGTGAATGTTCCACAGTAACCATAAACATCCGGGCCAATGGGTTAAATGTTGTGGATTTTGCGCATTCGATGTTGCTCTTGAGCGTTGTCGGCATGTTCTGTCAATCTGCATGACAACGAGCACTTATAGACGACGCAAACTATATCTTTGTAGAAGTGATACAGTGTCTAAATGGAAATTAACGTTTCTTTGCGCGAGAGACAAAATCTTGTTGTGCTTATCAATGTTTCTGTGCATGGAATATTTTGACCTATAAAAACGGAAATATACGTTAACTATTAGGTAATTGTCTCTAGTCTAACTTAGATTAAACTAACACGTAATACTAGTCAAGTGTGTTACAAAATCTTGGAACACTTGCTCACTTTGAATTTGTTTACACAAAAGTTATTTTGGGTGCATGCGAGTGTGCACCGCGGTTCAACTGCACCCAACATTACTGTTCATAGCTGGTTCTCACAATATCTGTAGCGAAGGCAAAATTCATTCATGGAGTCAACAATTGGACTTAGATATTTCTACAAGTAGTAATGACTCCATCTTTTTTCAGAGAATGTTACACCCACTGGTGAGTTACATGTAGAGCGAGCACACGCACGTGTCAACAGATAGATGCAATTCTTATATTTTTATTTATGTTTATTCATAGATATTCTAGTTATGTGCTCCTTTAGAACGCAAGCTTATTCTCGGTCTAGCTTTTGTTGAAGGTCGAACAAAGTAAAACGAAGGCGCTGATAGTTTCATGCTTAGGTATGAATAAAGGAGGCAGAAAGCTACCAAACGGATTAAAAATAAAAATGTAGGTAGGTAATAAAGAAACAAAAAGGCCTAGTGGAAGTTTAGAACGGAAGTAGGCTTGCTTAACAGCGGGAATGTGCATGTTTGTAGATTTAAAGCGTTTCATAGAAGATTTTACCAGCATTCTTTAGCGGTATCTCTAATATAAGGTACCCAACTCACGAACGAGCCTCATTATCGACTGATCCAAAGAATATTGTACTGTACTACTTATTATAAATATTTGCATGTCTATTGTTGGTTTTCAGGCAGAAACTGTTCATATTCACGGCAAAATATTCAGCGACTTATAATCATCAAATACCTATCTCTATGTCATGTGTACATATTTATTTTTTTGGCAATCACCTTTGCACCTATGTCCTTTTTTGTTGAACTGGGGATTCAACGTAATATTTTATTTTACTTCTATCATAATAGGCTGTCACTATTTTATTTATTTCATCTCCGCTGTAAATATAAATCTTTATCTTTAAAGTATATTTTATTCTTCTGCATGTTTCTTATATTTTCAACTTGTTTTTCTCATTAATACCTACCTAATAAGATCTCATTGATTCTTTGCTCGTGCATGGGGACTCAAACATCTCATAGTGGGAACTAACAGTAAATTTCCCGGCACAGTTGCGTACCAGAGCTACGAAAACGACGAAGAGACAGACGACCCATATATGTCAAAAGCTCCGAACCTACGAGTGTTGGAGCGAGACTACGAAAAGCTAGTACTGATCAATCGGACACGACCGACTCCCTGTGACAGAGAGATGTATCTATACCAGCTAGACTACAATAACCTGGACGAGAAGCTTAGCAAACCGGTCACGGAATGCGGGCGTCCGTTCTACGCGCAGCACGTCAACTACACCAATATTCTAATGATTGTGGTGGACGCCAACTGTCCCAAAGACGAGGTCGCCGCCATGTCTGTGGAAGCGACAGAGGTGAACTACAACGAGTCGCTGCCCTGCTTGAAGCACATGCATCCCTTGTATAGGAAGCAACCTAATTCGTGCATTAATAATCATACTGAAGTAAGTAAACTACTTTGTCAATATAATGATAGGCAGAACAGAGGGAATGTAGAGGAATTGATTTAATGTCAAAGAACCGATAAGAGTAGATAACCTTCCACAACTACCCTATTAGCTAAGCGTTCAATATTATCGAGATGTGTACCTATTAAGTTACTTCTGCACTGATAAATGAACAAAGAATATATTACTGAATACCTACGGGCTTATAAACAAAATAAAAACTTTTTAGTTTTACCTACCCCACACAAATTAAATTAACATTGCATTGAAGAATTGAAGAAAACGACTAGAAGAATCATCAAAATTCGCATAGAAATGCCGGAGATGCAGTAGTAGAATTATCAAAATTGGTCCATTAGTTTTTGAGAAAATCGCGGACATACTAACATACATACAAATACATACATATGGGTCGAATATAGAACCTCTTTTTTTGAAGTCGGTTAATAAATACAAATTAATTTACAGGAAAGCAACATCGATATGTGTGGACGCGGCAGTTTGCCGGGCAACAGCAAGACATGGGTTTCGTTGAGCATCCTTCTAATAGTTAGATATCTGGCGTAAAGTCATTCGGAAAAACATTTAGACGGGCAGGTAAAGCAATAAAGCTATGGTTTCCAAAAAGAGCAGCTCCGTCATATCATAACAGCCGTCATGAAAATCTGTCATTATCACCAGTATTTGATATGAAGATGTCGAAAAACGCTTTGTAATTCGGTGACCGTTCACCGCTTTCTTAGGAAACCAAAGCTTTAGCGGCATGGCTGTAAATTCGATATCTAGGTATTTATATACATTTATCGAAAGCCTATCGGATAGGTAAACGTGCCTTGCTGCCAAAAGATTTATCTGTCTTGCAATGGGAAGGTACCTACCTAGTTGAAAAAAATCTTCACGCATAATATTGATTTTATCGCAATATCTGCGAATAACATTGTGTAGTATCTGTTCTAATGAAGCGGACGGCGGCGGCGTCGGTGAAGGCATTGTATGTTCCGCGTATTACAAATCCTCAAATACAATAGTACCTAGACATTAACTATACGTTTTGTTAAAATATGTCATAGTTTACTGAAATATTTCTGTTCGTAGCAAATTTAAAGAATCAAGTACCTAATAAATAATTCATAGTTTTTATTTCTGTTAATATTATGAATTATATTGATCTCTGCTTTTAGAATAGTTAGGTAATTAAAGAAAGTACATGTCATTCCCACATATCAGATTTTAAATGATAGAGTATGCTCCCTTTGTGCCACAATAGGAAGCAATAATAAAAATATTCATATCAACAAATTATATGATCCTCATGTCATCAAGAGTTGTGTTATCTAAAATTGTGAAGTAAAGATGCAATTTACTTATTTAAGATATAATAATATAGCTTTTGTAAAGAATTGGCTTTTTGCATGATTTAATATTTCCTGTTATTGCTATTTTGTTAGTTTTCTCTATGTTGTGATTTAAATTAAATGTTACCATTGCTCCGTCCTACTGGTGAATTATTAAAAGGGATGGAAACTTTTTACAACATCCATAACAATCACGGAAAACATTTCAAAATTAAATTTTATTCTTCAATTATATTGATGCAGTATTACACCACCGAGTGGTCATGTTTGTAATAAAATTATTAGGATTTAGTATTTTGAATCTCTGTCATTTACGTAACTATTTGTCTTAGACGTGAACTTAATTACCGAAATGTGATTCGTTTGTTTGTACAAATAAATAATTATTGGAATAATTTAAAATGCATTTAATTTAAAAATTAATATAGTTAAGTACTTATATGGAACTTACATGCATTAAGAGGGTAGGTAAGTAGGTACTAGTTCGTATCAGCAGTTTTCGTATTCATTTTCTCAGCAAACTGATTGATTTCTTCCATAAATTCGTGGAGCCGGTGTATCCTTAGCAGTTTGTTTTGCATCTGTTCTAGTAGGTAGTCCCCTTCCATGAATTCCGGTAGATTGTGAGCAATCCCGCCACCCTTGCGGTGTTCCATCACTACATCCTCAGGATAGTCATAAGTTCGAACCGGATCACTGTTACTGGAACCAATCTGTAAGCAAAATATTGAGATTATTCTACTGACTGGGTAGATGAAATTAATACAATAGGCTTTATTTAACCTATTGTGTTAATTTTGCTAACCTTGCTAATCCCAATTAAGTAAGCCTCGTATTGATTGGGGACTTATTGTTGAAAGTAGCTAGATAGATACCTACTTATTATCTTAAAACAAACAAACCTGTGGTTCCCGTTCTCTATTTGATGTTTGGTCCTCTTTTTGCTTCACCCACAAAACTGTACTCAACTTTTGAATGGCAATCTCTTCGTTATTTTTTTGTGAAGTACCTTCTTGACACTCGACCTCTGTTCCCGTTGGAGTATGCGTGACACGGACAGCACTGTCTGTAGTTTCCACGTGCTCGCCACCCGCACCACTTGCACGTTTGGTTTCAATGACAAGGTCTCGACCAGGGATATTTGCCTCTATATCAGTGGGCTTAGGAAGAACAGCTACTAATACAGTACTTGTGTGAATACGTCCATCCTTGTTAGTATCGGGTTTTCGATGTACGCGGTGCACACCAGTCTCAATTTTCATTAGTTCAGGCACACCCACACCCTCTATAAACATTGATGCCTTCCTAATGCCTGCAATGTCAGACTTTTCGAGAGATACAGTGCAAACCTCCCAGTCCTTGTACTTGGCATATGATTCGTACATTTCGAATAGTTCACGCGCGAATAGCATAGCTTCCTGACCGCCTGCGCCGGCCGTCACCTCCAGCAGCACCACGCCTTCCGTCAGTTTGGGCTCAAGGAGTATTGCCTGCAAATCACGATCTGCATCCGTCATACGTTGCAAGTATGACAGACCTTCTTTTTTTATCATTTCCATCATATCTTTATCATCACTTTTCCTTTTACTGAGTGCTTCAATGTTGTCATGCAAGTTGTTTCGCACCTCCAGCACATTTATGATTGGTTTTATTTCAAATAAGCGTTTCGATTCTTCGGGTGTTCTCTTAGCTTTAGTGTACAGATTTGTATGTTCTAACATCAAGTTTTTTAGGTAAGCTTGAATGTGGGGATCGGATATATTGCAAATGTGTGAGCTACACTTCCGATGCAATTGTAGTTTTAGAGCATTAAATAAGGGCCAAGTAAATAAAATTCTTGTAATCGACATTGATAAACTATTTTTGTACGGGTAAAGTAGATAATAATATGAAGATCGAATAAATAATAACACTATAAAATAAAATCTGAAGAAAAAAATGTTTTTCTCAAATTACCACTCAAATTATTACTTATCCCGTCGCATGTCCAATTAGCAGACACACAAAGACTACAATATAATGCTGCAGACACAATAGAAATTCTATTGTTATCGGTACATACCCTGTACGCGCGACATGCGAAGGTTTTAGTCTATCAAAAAGTACCTACTCTGTGGGCGAAGGGTAATAAGATTTTACTTGAAAACTTGAAAACTACAGTGCCTATATTCAGGCCCGCCAAGTTACGTCTGTCGTATTCAAAGACTACAATATGATGCTCAAAGACTACAATATGATGCTGTATGATGCTGTCGTATTGTACCAATTTTGATTGAGGGTTTTTTTCTTAAACTTATGGTTATTGAAGCGATTTCCAATAGTCTGCCAGCATCATGTTAAGACAGCAAAGAGGTTTATCTACCTACCTACTGTAAGGAGAGAGACACACAGACTTTTATATCTTCGCCAGCCATCAAATTCTTTCCTTTATCAAGTCAGGACTCAGGACACTTATTAGGTAACTTTTAAAACGACGGGCGCTACGGCACTGAGCAGCATAAAGTAAGTAATATACATATATACTGAGCAGACTATTGGAAAACTATTTTTAATTAAGTAGGTACTTACTTGTTAACAAAGATCAAAATAGCATACCTACCTATCTGACCCTTTGATCAATATCGAATTGACATCAATGTGAAACCTTTTTACCCTGCCCTGGCCTTTTTACTATGCCCTGGCCATTTACGAAATACATACAAACCACTGACCTGTTTTAATTGGTTTTAATAGAGGTCAGTGATACAAACAGACCCCATGGCCCGTGCAACGAGGTCCAAAGCTAAATCTTAGAAGGCCCTCTCCAAGGGCTTCCCTTTTTTTTTTTTTTTGGGTGGGAAGTCATCAAATGACCCCTCCCGCTCTGGGTGGAGCGGAAGGGAGTGTCAGACTCTTACTGACTAAAACCCACCCGTGTTCCTTCCTTAGCCCTTTATGTTCCGGGCCAGCGGTAACCCTTTCGGACAATCCCGCTGACCCGGCAGGCTTCGGCCCTATGGGGCCCCTCCTCGATGCTGACATCTCTTTGAGGCGCGCGTGGAACACGTACGCGCCGTCCGGCACGGGCCTGGTCCTGATCGGACGGTGAGCTACCCATTACTCTCCGCCCGCAGGCCCGCGCCTACGGTGGCCGGGAGTCGTCGCGCGGCTCCCGACGCCCGGAGCGTCTCCCGCGGCGGCTGGGACGGGAGGCTCTCTCCCTGAGCCGTCCCGCCACCTCCTTCGCTAGCGTGACTGCTTCGCAGAAGGAGGTGACTGCCTCCCACTCCCTCTCGCCCCGGACCATGGCTTGCACCAGGGCCGGGCGCGAGAGGTCGCCGCCGCTGCCGATCGCCTCTACGAGGACACGGCGGTGCTCCGCCCAAGCGGGGCAGACCTCCACCGTGTGCTCCACCGTGTCCTCTGGGCGATCCTGGCAATGGTGACACCCGGGCGTTTCCTCCCGCCTGATGATGTGCAGGAACCTCCCGAAACATCCGTGTCCGGTGAGGACCTGCGTCAGGCGGTAGGTGAGGGCGCCGTGGCGCCTCTCTAGCCACTCCTCAAAGAGGGGTCTTATCGCCGCTATCGCGGCGTGCCCTGCGCTGGGTTGCGACAGTCGTTCCTTCCATGTCGCCATGAGATCGCGCCGGAGCTCCGTCCGCTCCGCAGCGATTTGCCGCGGAAGCGGAACTTCTCCCCGGCGTAGTGCCTCCGCGCGCCACTCATATACGCGCGCGAGGACTATCGCCTCCAGATCCCATGGCGGCAGTCCGGCAATGAGGCTTGCCGCCTCGCCAGAGATCGTGCGGTAGCCCCGGATAAGCCTTATGGCTACCACCTTCTGGGGCGCGTTCAGGTAGTGGGCGGCTCGCCGCCGCAGTGAACGCGCCCACACCGGGGCCCCGTATAGGGCCATGGACCGCACGACCCCCGCGTAAAGCCTCCGGCAGGAGGCGTTTGGCCCCCTCAGGTTGGGCAAGAGCCGCTTGAAGGCGGCCCCGGCCCGTTCCAGTTTGGGGGCCAAACGTCGGAAATGCTCGACGAAGTTCCACCGGCTGTCGAGGACGAGACCCAGGTACCTCATCGTTGTCTCGACGCCGATGTGAACCCCTCCTACCGTTAGTTGGGATCCCGATGGTGGCGCGTTCCGGGGCCCATGAAACGACATGGCCTCGGACTTGTGCAATGCCACCTCGAGACCCAACAAGGGCTTCCCTTACACCCCATTTATGTTCAGCGATTTTTTTTTACAGTTTAGGAGCTATATGGTTTTTAATATTTTTAGGGAAATTCCCACTTGATATTTATACATATTTTTTTGAAATTGCGTACGTCTTGTTGCATATGTTTGAAGCTTTAACCATTCAGACTGATTATTTTAAACATCTATGCAACAAGATGTAAGCAAGTTAAGGTGATTGGATGATTTATGTGGTAGACCGCGAAATTAAAATTTTCTTACGTTTTTTGCAATTTGCAGGTCAGTGTCAGATTGTATTTTGATCAAAATATGATTCCACCAACCTCTTATGGAAAAGTGTTAATGGTAGAAATGTAACTTACAAAGATGTATTAATGATTCTAATGATTATAATTCTCTAAATATGTACCTGTTATTGTCGCGAATCATATTTTGATCAAGATACAACCTGACACAAACGTAAGAAAATTTGACTTTCGCGGTCTCAACTACCCATTCATCTTAAAAAAAATATGGATGTCACGTGATCAACCGGAAACGTAACGCTTTACGGGGTTGGTCTTATTATGTTTTCTGTTTGCATTGATGTAGAACATTTTCGAAAAATATTGTTACAGCCCAGACCAATTTAACATTTTCCATAGAAACAGATGGAAATAGTGGGATACACCCGAGATTTCCAGTTATCTTTTTTTAAATATAACTTTTTAGACCTTTGTATCCTGCTTATGCATATGAAGTTTCATTAAAAACGGTTCATTCATTTCGAAAAACAAGGGCTTGAAAGTTAGTATGAAACGCCGTACGGCGTAAACGCTCATAAAGATGGCAGGGTGGACATAGGTACCAGTCCCAAACCAGCTAAGAAGATATTTTTAACTAACTATGGAACTGTAATTTTTACAGAAGACCTTAGTTCTATGTTATGATGTGCAGTAGATTCTCAAAGATGTAATAAATCGATCACATGTAAAAAACCTATAGATATTGGCGCGAATTCTTAAAATTTTGACCTTTTGACGCAAATGGTCAACTACAGGTGACTGGTTTGGGACTGGTACGTCCACCCTACAATTTAAAATATTCAGGGACTGCATTGGTAAATTATACAGCTTCTCAACTAGAATTATAATTTATTTGAATATTTTAGTTTTAACCAAATAAACATATCACTATCCAAATATTTATTTACCGATGCATCTTACTTGTTTGTTACTTATTTATTATCAGATGACTTTACATTTATATTCATAGCAACAAGACTGATTTCTTCTAAGAATTCCTGTCGCTTCTGTGCTGCCAGCAGATTATGTTGCATTTGTTCTAGTTGCTCGTCACCTCCCATGAAGCCCTGAAGATTGTGAACAGTTCCACCACCCTCACGATGCTCTGTCACTCGGTCTTGTGGGTAATTGTATGTCCGAATCTTTTCATTTCTGTTACTGGAACCAACCTGCAAACAATGACAACCAAACAAGTCATATTTTTTTACCGACTTCACAAAAAGGAGGAGGTACTATGTTCGGGTGTTTGTATGTTCTTTTTTTTTTTTTTTTTGTATTTTCATCGAATACTCCGCCAATTGTCGACGGATTTTCAAAATTCTTTTTTTGTTCGAAAGTAGATAGTTCTGAGGTGGTCCCATTGTCACCAAGTTAGGATCTGATGATGGGATCTTAGAGAAATCGAGGGCAACCCTCAAATTTTATAGGCTCACTTATTGTTTTTCGCATATTTTATGAAGTATCTTGTGTGTTTGTGTATGGTTGTCTCCATCTCAGGTAGCTGGGCTGATGATGGAAGGTACAACTCCTTAATAGTAAGAAGTTATTCGAACAGGCAAGGACTATTTTAGTAAATTGTTTTGATGTTTGATAGGGCATTTGGTCTCATGATCATCAAGTCATGACCTGATGCTGCAGTCAGGATAGTCTGCAGAGTACCTAACTCTTCGGCAACTAACAGCAGATATATCGTGTTTAGGCTCATTGAAAAGGGCTCGATGTGTGGATAAACGTACTGTTACTGAGGAACACCGAAGACCTGATGCTGAAGCCAGGAGCATCAGAAAAAGTACAAACCTTGAAATTACAGCACCGTAGTCGTGTTTGGGCTCATTTTAAACAGGACTAATTTTAAGTTCAATGCAATGTTGACATAAGTATGGGGGTAGATTTTCAAAATAGCATTTTTTGCTGTTCTTCCACAATAAGGCTTAAATATCCATTAAGCATTGCGTAAAATTTACTTCAGTTTATAATTTGTATTTTTTTTTGTAACTAGTAATAAATAAAATCATAATATAAGTATGATAAAATATTTAAACTTACAAAAAACTATCCTGGAAATCATTTACCTCTCCGTTATTGTCTACACTACATTTATTGATCTCATGAATACTCAAAGTTCTTGCCTAAATTTTGTTTAATTTCACCCCATATGTAAAAATTATAGTGTATACTGAACAATTACTATATTAGTTACATCGGAATTTACCCCTTATGTTATTATTTAACCATTTAAAATTTTGTCACAAAGATTTCATCATTAACTTCGGCGATTTTTGTTTGATAAATTTTGTCGATCAAAAGAACTAAATTCAAGTATCCGAACGCATTCCGGGGGCCTTACCCCGCGCGGCCCCTCAGTCGTCGTTGATTTGTCCACCAAGCTAATAAAAAATAATAAAATTTCTCACAAAAATTGTCAAAATAAATCATAAAATGAAAATCTACCCATGGCCTGATGCTGCAGCCAGGATTATCAGCATCTAATCTAAAAACTAATAAAAGGAGAACTCCTCAACAATTAACGTCCCTGCATCGAGAAAAGGAATATTTTATAAAAAGGCGATGGACAAGTTGACATTAGGCTATTGTAACTTAGATAAATTATAAATAGACCCACTAAAAAGCTAGAAATAAAAACTTTTTAACAAAAAAAAAAACCAACTTCCAAAAAAAACACTACAAACTGAAAAATAACTTTAATTTCGGAAGTCGGTGGCAAAAACTAAAATACTGATCCCTAAGACACCGACTTCCGAAATTAAAGTTATTTTTCAGTTTGTAGTGTTTTTTTTTTATATGCAATACATTGGATAACCACTGTAATAAATAAGAAATTATATGTTCATCATTCCATGTTTTTGGAGGTTTCTATCATGTAAGTATTTTTCTTTTCCAATAATTAATCAATTAAATAATTATCTAAAACCATTCATAATGGCGCTTTGGTCTTCTCAATAAAAATGTTTAGATTGTGTTTAATTAGGTACCTACAAAATTAATTAGATTAAATAGAAACCTGTGATTTCCTTTCGGTATTCATTTTGGATGTTTGTTCTTGTTGTTGCTTCTCTAACAAAAGTGTTCTCAGCTTTTGAATAGCAATCTCTCTATTCTTAATTTGTGATCTACCTTCTTGGCATTCAACCACTGTACCTGTGGGAGTATGTGTGATACGGACAGCACTGTCTGTAGTGTTCACATGCTGGCCACCTGCGCCACTTGCACGTTTCGTTTCAATGACAAGGTCCCGATCAGCAATATTTGCTTCTATATCAGTGGGCTTAGGAAGAACAGCTACTGAAACAGTACTTGTGTGAATGCGTCCACCCTTTTCAGTAGAGGGGATTCTTTGAACGCGGTGCACTCCAGCCTCAATTTTCATTAGTTCAGGCACACCCACACCATCCACAAACATGGAGCCTTTTCTAATGCCTCCAATATCAGATTTTTCGAGTGAGACAATGCAAACCTCCCAATCTTTGTACTTGGCATATGATTCATACATATCAAACAGTTCACGCGCGAATAGCATAGCTTCCTGGCCGCCTGCGCCGGCCGTTACCTCCAGCAGCACCCCGCCTTCCGTCAGCTGAGGCTCCAAGAGGATCGACTGCAACTCATTGTCTACTTCTGTCATACGTGTCAAATATATCTCAGCTTCTTCTTTAATCATATCCTTCATTTCATCATCTTTGTCGTTACTATGCTTTTTATTGAGGTCCTTGAGCATTTCAATGTTGTCATACAAGGTGATGCGCTTCTCTAGCACATTGACAAGTGGTTTTATCTTAAACAATCGTTTTGATTCTTCAGATGTTCTTTTAAGTTTTAAGCTAAGACTTTCATGTTCAAACATTATATTTTTAAGGTAAGCTTGAACGGCAGGGTCGAATAAATTAAATACATTTTGTGAGCTACATCTATAAAGCAAATTGAGTTTCTCCGCTGAGAATAACCGCCGGGCGAATAAACTTCTTAGAATTGACATTATTTTTGTGTAGTGTAGTTAAATAAAGCTTGATTACACACACACAGGTGGAAACACTGATTTCAACTTCAACCTAAGATAATAGTAGTAGAAGAACATATGATAGCTGTAGCAAAATATTAATTATTAACCAAACCAATTATTTTCCACTCCAAGATTATTTTTATTTATTTTGAAGGTTATGTCACTTGTTTCAGTCTATCAAAAAGTACTCTGTGGTCACTTGACAGCGGACTATTTCAATTTTGATTGTCAGTGTCACTGACCAGTCAGCTGTCAGATCTGAAATAAGATAATTTCGTCCAGAAATATTTAGGCAGAAATGCATCGCTCCGCAATCGTTTCATTGTTTTATTTTTATTATTCAATTTCGAAACACCATCCACCAAACAATATTTTGACTTTAGGAAAATAGGTTTTTTTGCAGTCTTCGGAAATAGTAAAATAACAAATACCGCCATCTATTGTCGAGTAGTATATATAAAAATATTATTACCTTAAAGTTCTCTGTAACAATAACAGATGGCGGAAGCTGTCGAAATAAATTTATTAAAAAAATAGTAAAATTTAATTATTGTAGTGTCACGATGCATTGAGATGAGTAAAGTTATATTCAAATATTTACATAGCTAGTCTTGCACGACCCGCGAACCGTATTTTAGGTACAATCACTGGTGTTAACACTAGTGTAATATGTAAGGATTTAATTTTATTAAAGAACCCCAAGTGACGTACGTCCCTTTAATTTGTTATTTTTTAAATTGAATCCTCGTGTACATACCTATCTTCTTTAGATACAATAATTAAATAAGCAGTGGCGTAGGTAACAATAGGGTGGCATTAGTGGCAAATGCCACGGACCCCCAGCCGGAGGCGGCCCCCGGCCCGAGAGGGCCATGAGCATGGGAGGATCACATAAGTATAGAACAGCAAACTTTTTTTGAAAGTGTGCAAGAAAGGACATCATTCAGGTTTCGAACATTTTGTACATGCTCAAAAATTTATTTAAAGTAACCATTTCCGCTGCCGGCAAGGTGGAGATCTTCTATGATGATGATGATGATATGATCTATGATGATCATATCACCTTTTTATCTATATGCTACCGTCAAAAAAGTAAAGTTAAAACGCCCATTTGCACCATTGATGACAAGAGGAACACAGATGGAAAATGGATGGCAATGCGACGTAGAGACCGCGCGTTCCGTAAAAAAGGGATCGTATTGATGAGAACTGGACACAATAGTGTTGAGCTTTAAATATAAAGCTTCAAGGAAAAGATGTACCTAATCATGCGATAGGCAATGCTAAACACCACCTTATTCTAGATAGGTATACAATTCGTCCTCTTCTGCCGTTATTTGGAAATTTCTTGGAACTCTTGGTATCGGCAAACCGTGACATTTAAACCTTCCTAATTTAATTGACTTGGACAATCTCAACCGTCATTTCTCTACTGTTTTTACCAATGGATCGTCTAACCAAGCAATCAACTCTGTCCCTAATTTCTGGTTTAACGCGTCTTCATATTAATCCTTTCAGTTTCGTACCAATTGAAACGGGAAAGATCAAAAAGATCATTGTATCTATTAAATGAAAAGCAGTGGGATGTTACACTATCACTCTTGGTAAGATCATAACTATTCTGGGTCATCTGCTACCCGCGATTACTCACATTGAAAAAAATCCCTATACACCGGAATATTCACTTCCCTGTGCAAGCTGTGGCGCAAAGCCTATGTTCGTCTACTACCTAAGGTTTCTAATCCCTCTCTTCCTACCCACGTCCATCCCTTTTATATCCTTCCCATCCTATCCAAAGTGTTCGAGGCCCGCGTCCACAAACAATTCTCCAATTTTCTTCATCGTAACTCACTCATAGGGCTACTTTTCAATCTGGGTTCAGGCCAGTGCGCAGTACTGTTTCCGCCCTCCTTCAAGTTACTGGCGATAAAAGGGCAGGACCGGATGACACCAAAGTTATGGCACTAGTATTGGTCGAATTCTCGAATGCCTTTAATACCGTCAGTCACGACATCCTGTTAGCCATTCTGGCCTATGTTATGTTCTCTCCCGTGGCACTGGAATGGTTCTCCTCTTACCTGCAGAAACGTCAGCAGTCCAATAATGTTGGGGATTCTTCATAATGCTGGTGTGATTTAAAAACTAGCGTTCCTCAAGGCGGTATTCTTTCTCCTCTTCTGATTAAATTTTTATTAATCTTATAACTTCCGAACTTCTGTGTGCATATCATCCGTATGCAGATGACTTGCAATTGTACTGTCAAGGTAGGGTTGAAGAAATTACTGAAGCTATCGACAAATTAAATTGGGACTTGATAGTCGTAAAAACCTGGTGTGATAGATTTGGGGTAACAGTAATAAACCCTAATAAGTGTCAGGCGATAATCATCGGTAATTCTCGGAGTATGAGTAAGGTGGATGGATGATACAACCTGGCAAGGATTGAAAATAGTACGATCATTCCATTTAGTACTGATGTGAAGGACCTAGGCTTGCACATTGATAGTACCTTGAACTGACATGGTCAGCCAGAAGAACGCTGCGGGCTCTGTACCGATTGAAAAAATTACCAATGAGTATGAAAACAATGCTTGTGCAGTCCTTAATTTTCCCTAACACTGATTCGTGATTGTGTGCTACAATGACCTGAATGCAGATTTCCTCAACAAACTTGACCGACTCGTCAATGAATGCATACGATTTGTTATCAATCTGCGTAAGTATGATAATCTGATCTTTGCGTATCGGTCGTTTCTAATGTGGTTACCATACGCCAGAGCAGAAAGCAAAGGGCGTTGACTACCTTGTTTTCATTTCTTGACTCTCCCACTTCTCTTAGTTATCTAGCCCCCTACTTTCAATACATTTAATCGCAATAAAAATCTGCGTTCATCAAATAATCGCCATCTTCAATTAAATCAGGATGGCAACGAACCGATCATCCTTTAAACTAAAAGTTCATGAGCACATTCGTAAAAAACTGGGTAATCATCACAATGTTAATGTTTTCCCATTGTTTGTCTATTTTTTTGGACTGGACCTCATGCTCAGCAGTAGCACTTGCGACCACTAGACAAACGAAGCAGTCATGTGTTAAATTTTGTAGGAGAAAGTATGAAATCTACGCGCAGGAAGTCGCGGGAAAATTCTAGTAAAAAAAATTAAAACGTTGGTTGAACTTCTTTACATTGAGGGAGGGCTGATTCCTTAAATTTGCCACGGGCCCCAAACGGTATAGTTACGCCACTGTATAAAAGGTAGTTTTGTGGTCAGTTCGTAAGTAGCTAGGTATCGAGTGCGCGTTTCATACGACGTTTCTTATCACCCTTGCGAGCAAAAGAGTAATTATTCATAAACTTATTTTTGATAATAATATGAGACTTGGAATATGCTAATGTCTTCACTCTACTTGATAATGTACCTATAAAGAAGGGCAACCAAGATGCTTAGTTCTCACCATGCGTAAACAACCTTACGAACAGCGCCTCAAAGAGCCTTCCTTGGTAAAAGACCTTGGCCCTATCACACAGGAACAGCGTAGACAAAGGGGTAGGCTCATTGAGACGTACAAAATACTTACGGAACACTACAACCGAACACTCGGTTTCTGACGGAATTTGAAATTTAAGAACTTGATAAACTGTACTTTATCACTACTTATGGTGAATACCCTCGCAAAAAACCTAAGAATGTTGAATTTCCCAGGCTACATTGAAGGAATCATCTTAGATAATTAGTGCTAAAATCTAAAATTTTACTAGTTCCCAACTTCAAATTCTCAATTCAAAAACCGGGTGCTGTCTCTGCTGCCGAGTAGCACACAATGCTTACCTCAGTAAAAGGCAGTTATCGCTTGTCAACGAGCCTCCAATTATTATTAACAACGCGGTGTTAATAATTGGAGGGTCGCTAACTTTCCGGCAAGGAAGAACTTGCAATCATAGATACCGACAGTCATTCGCACAACCCGACACTCATTGGTGAAACATAATGTAACATGTTAACATCAGTACAAAAGAAACAAAATAATAGTCATACATAAGATATAAAAATGCAATTAAAATTCAAACCTAAACAACAACGAGGAAATTACACATGCAACCGTTCGACCGCATTGAAATTGCTCGTCTGTCGGCTAAAGCTTCCTGTGTCAATTGTTACTGACGCTTGAAATGGCTGCATTCCAAACATATTCTAGACGAGAGATTACCACATCTACCGCAGCGATGCGCCTATTGATAGAATTATTAGGAGGCTCAAAAGGAGTTTCCTCTTCAAACCGCAAGGACGTCACTTCTGCGTTATTGTAGGCAGTTACGCGCATGGAGTTATTAGCGCTAATGACGACGGACAGACGGACGGCCCAACCACACCGAACTTCCTTTGTTTCATCGGCTGTGGTGGAAATTACGAGCATGTAGCGTTCAGCTACAGTTATGCTGAATAGGTAAGATGAATTGTTTATAACTACTTTGTCAGAAGGCGGTTAGGCTTGCAAAATTAGCGCTACGTTATCGAGCTATTTAATTGTGCAAGTGGCGTATGCACGTAATAAAGAGTAAAATTTAAAATTCTATTCTGTTAAATTCTACATACCTAAGCTTTTTCAGGTCATCAATTTAGATATCCATTACCTACTTAGATACATTCGAGTGCCTTGTTTTGTTAGCCAGTTCATTAGTTTGTCTTTAATTGAATAGATAATCAGTAGAATTCATAAGGTTCATTAAATCATGAGTGTGTCCTTAAGTTAATAATCGTCAAATTCCTAGATCATAGAGCAGGTTCATGAAGACTAGGAAAAACTGTTTTAAGATTATCATTTTCTCTCAGTAGCTTTCAAAAGTACCTACATACCTATTTCAACTTCTGTAGCCTCTGAGTATGCAACAGTCATAAAATCACAACTATACAAACTGCGAAAATTGTCGATAAAATACGGCGTTACATAGTTACATAACATGTTTATCCGGTACACATAAACAGTATTAATGTGGCAAATACCGCAGTAGCTCCCACTGCAGTTTGCTCAAACGGCATTGAATTAAATTGATAGCGCTCAGTAAGCGATAATGTTAGCTAATGCAACATAATTACAGGCGAGCTCCCGTACTACCACGGCCAACAGAACTCATTCATTATATTAATGAATAAACACATTACCCACACTTATTCAAAGTTAATTAAAATTGCCATGTGTATGTGTAGGTATGATAGTTTCACACTATCGTTATTATATCACATTTCAAGGTTCATATATTACATTTCTTGTTGCTTTTTCCAAGTAGGTAATACAGCATTCTAAAACATTTTATTCTTGACAGCACAATAGCACCTTTACATACATAGTTATTAAAGCTTATGTGAGCGAATAAAAACCGTGCTGTGTTATTCATTATTCTTAATAACAGTAATATAATATAATGTACTAAATATACATATAAATAAAACCGTGACGAAAGTATTACAGACTCTTTTTATGTTTACATAGTTACTTTTGTCATAAAAAGTTTTTACCTACGTCACAAGTTGAGTAATACCACAGTTAATACTGTAGATAGCTGATATCTTAAGTAGGTAGGTACTACGTACCTAACAGAATTTTCTTTATTCAATATGCACTGTTGGACGCAACCCTTTAAATCGAACTGTGGTTTCGATTTTGCGACGGTTTGGTAGGTACCACGGATATCTATGGTAGGTACCTACCTAAGTGATGGTCACGCTATAGATGTCACGCTATTGACATTATAAAACTCTCTCAAACAGTCAGTATCTTATCGATAGGTAAGTATTTTCAAGTCTAACATTTAGCCTTCTAAGATTTAAATTCCTTATTCCTAAACTTACGTGGTGATGGTACACCACTAGCACCACCTATACCTAATTAGATATAAGGCTAATATTAGGTAACTTACCTTCTATGCCTTATCTGGTTAGATATGTTGTCGAGACACAGTTAAGTAAGACCTAAATCTTGTCCAACATTGCCATTTGAAAAATTAAAACATTTTAGCGAAAGTTCCTAACTTTAACCATTTTAAAAGCCAAGAATGTTCACCAAAACACTTCTCCCGAACAATTTGTATCAATTTCGCGTAAAGCACCAAGTCCAAGTGTTACGAACGCGCAAATATTTCATCTAGAGTAAGTAATCGAGCAAATTGGCGTACGCTTTATTTCCGGAGGGTTCCGCCACATTTGCACGGAGAAGTGGCAACATTCCCTCACCCAGTAACTAAATATTGGTTCACTAAATTCACACTAAGGGCACAAGCTCGTAAAAACCTCGGTTGAAACGATCTACAGACCGTATTTACGCGAATTTTCTTCAGAAATCTGATATGGCACGATTTTATTTTATGAGCAGTTTACCTATAGAGGGCTATTAATTTTTATATTTTTAAATTATCAAGTGCGTTTATTAATTATCAGATACTTAACGGCTTTGTTGTCTGTTTTCTTCTGCCGTGCTGGATTTGTACGGATGTGGAGCCGGTAAATACCTACTTACCTGCTGCCTGCTGCAAGCATTGGATGTTCTGGATCCTGTACTAAAATGGAGGCATGCTGGAGTTTTAAGCTCTAGAAGTCTAGATATCTTAGTTTTTTTTTTACTTAAAATTAGTCCGTAATATTATATTCTCTCTAAAGTAAATTGATGAATTTCATACCTTAACTTTGAGATAACTCGGTTTCACCCCTTCGCTTAGGAAATGCCAGATTGATCCCTATCGTCAATAACGATTCATATAAAAAATAAGTAGGCCTCATCCTCAACCGTATCCTCAACCCTCACACATTGGGCGGCCGGTGCTCGCTGCACATTAGTCCACATGGCCCACATTAGTCGTGGCCCATTTCCGTCCGGAGTGCTTAGTTTGCGTAGCCCGCACTCCGTACTCGCTGCCTCTTAAATAAATATCCCACGTTTGTGCAATATAACCGCTAACAACACTTCACACTTTACTTTTACTCGGGAAGACATTTATTGCGCCCGCATAAATCCACTCGATTTATTGTTTCACCTACAAGTACATATTTAAACTTTTACAGTGCCCTTTATGGTTGCTTTGTGAAAATAAATACACTTTTGTTATGTTATGAGTAACTAGGTAGGCATTACTTGGGTAAATGAAAAAATAAACTTATGATGTTGAATTGAGTATTTTCTGAAAAGCTCATAGGAGAATTACTACTTCTACAGTAAGAATAAAAAACATGGATTGTATGGATTACCTACCTAATTACCTATCTGTACCTAAGGATGACAGTGATGTGTATTTCGGAATTCTTAATTGTCAGGAAAGCTGATTCAAAATGTTATTTTCAGTTACCTATAGGTACCTACACCACTAAAAATAAAGTAAAACACCTACAAAAAATAAAGTTTTCATAGTACGTACACGCAATAGCAAAAGTATGCGCAATAATTGCTATATTGTTAAGTGTCAAGTAAAGCAAAGCTGCGCTCGCGTGTGCGCCCGGTAATGGGCTATTAGCCGAGGCGAGCAAACATTGCGATTGTTTTCTGTCGTGCCTTGCCGGGCGGCCAGTCTGACGTGACGTAGGCATAGGCCGTAGGTACCGCTTCACGTGAATTTTAGATTTTCTGGAGCATTTATTTATAAAGAAAGCTAGGTTTCAGGCATATACTCTGCCCTGGTATGTCATAATACGTTGCCAAGTCGGTTTGTCTATGTCTTTTAAGGGTGATTAGGTATGCTGTCCAGGTCGCCTTTTTACAATGGCTTCTCCAACAATTGTACGGGATTGTGCTAAAGAAACTTTCGGGTAGACTAATTTTAAATTCGAGCTACATACTTCTTTAACTCACATAAGCAGTGTCAGCTGTGTACGTAACTTGTTTCCAAACCTTACTATCTTTTCAAACACCCGTCCAAGCTGCGGAGGTAGGTACTGGTCTGACGAAATACAAGTCACAGACACGAGAAGACGTAGAAGAAGGGTATGCTTAGTTTCATCAAAAAAAAGAAAAGAAAAAAAAAAAAAAGAGAAAAAAAAAGAAAAAAAAAAAGAAAAAAAAAGAAAAAAAAGAAAAAAGAAAAAAAAAAAGAAAAAAGAAAAAAAAAGAAAAAAAAAGAAAAAAAAAAACCAAATGCATTAGATTTAAATTACCGAATGTTAGAAGTAGCGAATGTGAAATCATATTGAATGGCCAAAAACTAGAATTTATTGATCAGACAGTTTTCCTAGGAATCACGCTAGACGAGAAATTACAATGGGGACCTCATATAACATCTATTGCGGGGCGGCTAAGCTCCGCCGCTTATGCTGTTAGAAAGATAAGACAGTTAACAGATGTAGAAACCGCGCGTTTGGTCTACTTCAGTTACTTCCACAGTATTATGTCATATGGCATTTTACTATGGGGTCGGGCTGCTGACATTGAATCCATTTTTATTTTACAAAAGAGAGCTGTCAGAGCCATTTACAATCTACGTCGTCGCGAATCTCTTAGGGAACTATTTAGAAAGGTTAATATCATGACGGTACCTTGCCAATTCATTTATGAAAATATTATGTATGTAAGAAAAAATCAACATCTTTTTAATAAAATAAGTGATAGGCATAATTTTAATACTAGAAATAAAGATAAATTAGATCAACCTTTTTTCAGATTATCTAAAGTACATACATCTTTTATGGGGTACTGTGTTAAATGCTACAACAAAATACCTTGTGACATATTGCAATTAAATGAAAGAAAATTTAAAACTCATATTAAAAGTACACTTTGTAAACAAGGATATTACAAATTAGAGGATTATATCCAAGATAAGAATGTTTGGAAACATGCTGGTCCTGCTCCATAGGACAATCTAAAAGTCTAGACAACATCAAATTTGTTCCAAATTTAATTTATATTATATATATATATATATTTATTTTTTAATATGACATCTTATTTTAATTAATTTTTTTTTTTTTTTACAATCTGCGACTACAGTGGCTCACACACTTGTTAAAGTTCAACTACTTTTGCATTTTTTTTTTTAAATAACTTGTAAATATGTGAGCACCATGTATCTATCACTTATTTGATTTACCTGTCTTTGCTTAATTTTTAATTCTTTTTACCTTTTGTGGTAGACTAATTTTATTATGGGTGCATCGTGTTCACATATAATTTTTATTATGTATACAAGACCTTGTAAAACATTTTAAAAGAGTAACGGTGGAGTTTCTTGCCCATTCTTCTCCATACGAAATCTACCTTTGCGAATGGGCGACTAGAATCACTTCTATTTAGTTTATTTTTGACGTTCAAAAGTGCCTTTAATGTGCCTATTTGAAATAAATGATTTGACTTTGACATCTGATCCCGCTGTACACACCTAAAACCATAGGAATAGTCAGTCTTTGTACCTACTGTAAAACGGGATCGGATATTCAACCTCTGACACTTTCATATAGCGTGCATAGGTAGCCGGTCTCTTGATCAACATCTTTCGAGCACAATGAAAATATTTTCTTTATTAGTACCTACCTACGTAGCCAGCTATAGCGCAGCATGCCCACTTATACAAATAACTTTGACCATTTATGTACTTTAATGGACAAAGAAGTTATAAAATTAATGTGTTTTATTCTACAAATAATTTTTACAGACATAGGTATAGGGTATGTTTATTTTCGATTAGGAATGTCAATAAATAATGCTATTAAATCCAGAGAATGGCCATCGTCCGCTGGTTCATGGCTGGTTCACAACAATGCAACATCACCTGGACACAATAATTTATTAATCGTCCACTTCCTGGAGAATGTCACAATGTGCTTTATTAACGACATTAAATTGTGTCGCCGAATTTGTCGTCTCTCAGCGGGACGTAATTCAATTTATTTATGGCTTACCAAAACATTTACCCTATTATTGTTATGTTGTTATGGCTGTATTAAAATGCCATAAAATTTATGATGCTTGCAGAATTTTCGGCAGGAGAATTGTATCTTTATTTGCAGGAGTTAAAGTAGCTTATTGTTTGCGGGTGGTTTTGCGGGGTAGGATGACAAAGGTTGTTCGTCCCCCTCGATTATAGTGTCGCGAGGAGGCGAGAAGTCGGCGTGACGCAGACTCAGCGTTGCCATATTGTCTCACTTGTGTTGGGGGAAGCCACAATGCTAAAGGGGTGAATACACGCTACGTGGCAAATTGATTGTGATTTGCTGTTGTACAACATTGTAAATGGAATCGAATTTAATTTAACCGAAACGTTTTGGTCGTTTAATTTTATTTATGTCCTGACTACAATAATTTCTCTTGCTGTATGATTTTATCGTGTTTTGTATGTAGAAACAGCGAATCGTATCTACTACTTCACAACAGATGGCGCTAGTTTCCTTTAGAACATTTGTGACTCGTCTTATAATTTTCGGTTTTCCTGTTTATTGCTACAATTTTTCATTATTTTTACATAATGTTTATTTGTTTGGTAATATAAAATGCGGTTAACCACATTTATATTTTGTTTACGATGTCAAACATCAAGCAAATACCTAAGGTGATTTCACAGCATTTCTGACGTTAAAAATAGTGAACCAAATAATGAGTAACGTATGAAAAGAAGCAAAAACAACGAGTAAATAAAGCACGTCACAATTTGACAGTAAAAAACCCAATTATGTTAGGAGTGTTGTTCAAACACCAGCGATCTAATAACGAGTTATAATAAAAACAAATATGAGATCATCATTACGGTAGGTGCAGGTAAGGCTAGCGTGCACAGGCACTCAGTCAATTAAGCTTGTAGAAGATTCTAATCCAAACTTATCAGAAGGATAGTCAAAAATAATTAAAAAGAAGAAAGCTTTTAAGCAAAATGATTTTTTTTCTGTTGTAGCTCGTAGCAAAACTCGTAGCCCCTCGTAGCAGCTACAGCAAGCTGTCATTGTTTAGTTACCTCTGCGTCCTTCTATTGGCATTGTACCGGCAGTAGGTATATTGGTTCTCTCTCTGTCAGAATTCTTTGACAGAATCTCCTATAATAACTTGCAAGAATAAATATCTTCAGTTATGTTGCAAGCCTATTGACCACCAACCAGTTGACCAGCCACCGTTTTCCATTTATGGCATGACTTTTAGCGCATGTAGAAATGAGGTTGAGTTATGTAGCTGTAAGACAATACTCCGATAGAAATTATTAAAAAAAAAAGTAACCGTGGAGTTTCTTGCCGGTTGTTCTCCCTAAGAAACGACCAATTGGAACCGTGCACCTAGCTTCTGGCATTTCATAAGTGCCCATGTATGTTTATGTGAAATAAAATATTTTGATTTGAAAGAAGTAAGGTAAGAGGAAACTAGAAAATGAGATCTTGCTGTAACTTTACTGCTACGAGCCCTGCTACGAGCTACGAAGGAGAAAGAACAATTCATTTGACAAAATGGGAACGGTTATGAAAATATTTGCTAACGTGACCTTAAAAATCGACCAGTGCACACATCTCCTAATAAGGCAAACCCAAATGAGTGTGGCGGCTAAAGCAACGCTAATCAAACAGATTTGGGAGCTCATCCATCATGTCAAGCGTATGGCTCATTAGGCCGCGGCTGTAAACGCGGGGCGGGCAGCGGGCGAGCGGGTTAATGCGCGGTTACTGCAGTTGCACGCTAGTGTGTGTGCACCTTATCTAACTGTATCAATCTGTTATTATACATTTTATATGCTCGTTTAACTTTGAGAAAGCATTACTCTTATGAAAGCAGACGTCTGAAGCTTCTAGGTTTTAGTATTTTGATTGTACCTTATTTTGAATAGGTAACAAGGTAGTTGGGTCATAGTTTTTGCTGATACAGAAACGCTAAATGATAATCTAAAAAGTGCTGATAGTCACTATTGTTCAGGATCGTTGTTCTTTGGCAAAGATTGTTCTAGATTTTTGTCTTATCGTAAAAGTCTATTTATAGTGTAATTAAACAGTAAACTTAGATTACAAGCCGATCGTAAACCACGTTGTGTAGTAAGGGGGGATAAAGTTTTACACAACCTCTTTACAAATAAATGCCGTGTAAAGTTATGTCATGGATAACATCAGTGTTGGTAACCACCGTATATTTTTTATACATGATCTGAATGTTTCTTTATAGATATCCTAGCATTAAAAACTTAGGACGTCAGTATACCTATTAGTTTAGTGTCTTTCTTGGAGCTTTACATAAAATAGTAAATTACTAACAGTATTTATTATATTTCCGTTTTAATTCTGCAGTTAAACTTTTACAAGTGGGTGTCAGCAGCTGATAAGTTTTATGCTTTTTCTTTCATTTAGTCGTACGATACAAGTAATTAATAATTCCACTTGTGACATTATCTAGGTCTGAATGTTAGTTCGCAGGTGCAACTAAATCAATTAAATATAATATTTTTACATTTCTAACAGTTATTGAAATGAGTTTCTTTAAAGTGCAGCAATTTCAGGGCTGCAGAGCATTTACATGTGGATATGCATGTAGGTACTTTACATTTTTAATTAAGTAACAGAATATGTGTTTATAAGATCAATATATTCCAGTCTTATCATTTTTACGTCCATCTCTTCCACGATATCTGCAAGAAAAAGAACAAAAAGAATTATTAGTATTTTCGAAAGTCTTGCATCCTTTTCTACAGTAAAGCTTTGTCTCTCTCCCTCTGCGCCGGATCGTCTGCGAGGACGATTGCGTCGGCGCATTTGAACAGCAAAAACGATCCTCATTCGTGCCCTTCTAGTAATCAAGGTGAAGACCATTTCGCCAATTTTGAAACATTATTGTGTATGTACTATTGTCATAAGGAATAATTCGTTTTTTTTCAATGAAAAATGGACAGGTACCTCGTAACATGACTAACCATAATTGTAATTAGGCAATTCCCGATATCCGATCAATATAAATGGTTAACGCAAGAAAATGAACGTCCTTTGTTGGCGAATAGGTCACTGAAGACATTTTTATCCGCATTAACAGTAAGGTTCAATAACAAGCTAATAATATTGTAAAATTTATATTTCTTAGTAAATTCATTTATGCCCGATAAATGAATTTTGCGGCGTCGTCTGTCTTCAGCGAGGCGGCGCGCTCAAGCGAACGTTTACGACGCACTTTAAGTGAAATAAATAAATCGCTGCACTACGAGAACTTTGCCTTGGTACGGCGCTATGTAATTTTTGAGAGAGGCTCGTTCCGAACGCTTGATGTACAATGTGCCCGAAGCGCGCCCTAACCAGGACTTCACGAGGCACCGCTAAATGACGGCGACTCCGGACAAGCACTAAGTGGTACTCTTGTACTTGCTGAGCCTGCCTACTGGTGCTGTAATTAATTATAGAACAAAGAATGCGCCGAAAGACAATGTACGGTATAATTACGAGGGACTTGATGTTAGGCTGTTCTGTATTTATGGATATACCTACTAAGTATGGATAATGCGCGAGTTAGGGTTTACTTGCTAGTTCGTCTAATAACAGGTAATTAGTAGGTGTATGCTTTTAAATTGGTCAGTTTTATTTGAAATGCCTTTCTAATTTCGGCCAGGCCCTGAAGTGACAAGTTTTATTTTTCCAAAGGATATGACTCTCCTATGTAAGAAATGTTTTCATTCTACTCAATTGAATCAAATCAAACCCAAATTATCGTTAAAAACTAGTCCACTTCTTAATCTCGTTAAAACATAATACGTAAAAATAAACCGGGCCGCGTATATCGATAGTAATTTCACGCGTCGAAGTGTGATTTTTCACGTTTTCTCCCGAGATGCTAACGTGACCCGGAGCGGGCTCCATTTATGATCGGTGCACCGAAATGGCCGACAAATGGCGGCCAAATGAGAGGCTTCGTCCGCCGATGCTGGCCGCTGTTCAATACGACTGGTCGCTTTTTAAAAACGAAACCATCGCATTATCGATTAGGACACCATACATCAGAAAGTTTATTGGGACTGATCGACGTTGTCTCATAACAAGCAAGCAATGGATGGGTAACGTCGGAGCTTGGATCCGCTTTGTTCTCGGTAGAGGCGGCCCGAGGCACATTTGATTATACGTTGAGAGAGGGCTAATCGCGCTCGACGGGCGAACACCTCGAGATCAAACACGAGGCGCGCCGCCAGATATTTTTGTTTCTATTAAACAACACCCGACGTAATAATGTTTAACAATCGTGCAGCGATAATTTGAACAACAGAGACTGTAGAGTCGAATTCTACTGTAAAAATAATATGTAGGTACTTAAGATATTTTCCATGTTGATTGTTTGTTAGTTATCATCTTTATGCGGTTCATGAGCTTTATTGAAAATGTGAGCCCTTATTCATGTTGTGTTAAAAATGTGGATGTGCTCGTTTTAATTTAAACTTTTAAGTTCCTAACTAAATAGACAAAATAATGCAGATTTCAAAAATAATTTAAACATGACAGAATTAACAGAATAGACATTTATATAAATTAGTCTGACCCAAATTAGGTGAGTATTAATTAACCTGAAATGATTTAAGTGATAAAATAAAAAAGAAACATTTTCATACCTTCACCGTTACAAGAATGAATCTTATTAGATTAAACAGCGACTCCATTCCTCTTGCTGCTCCAATTGAACAGATAAGTGGTCATCTCAGAAGATCTGGGATTGTTATTAAATATTTGTGTTGTGGTGCAATTAGTGGCGGCTCACCGGCTAATTTATCCACTGCTTCGTAGCACTAACCTCTCTACATACCTTACGGATAACAAGCGGAACTACTGGTACTTGATGACATACTAGCACTCTTGTTTCAGGTAACTAGAGGATATAAATAGATTTTATTGTAATTGCAGGCAGATGCTGGTTAGGATTTGAACGGCGCGGCGTAGACGCGTTGCTACGCCAGCCATGCTTTCGCCTACGACGTTTTATTTTTATTTTGTATACCCTACGAAATTATGTAGTAAGCTTAGAGTTCACTCCATTAATGTAAGTAACACAAACTTGTTGTTTCTTTTTCAGTTATTGGTTAGAATATGAAGAAAAATCTTAAATTAGGTAAGTATACTTAAGATTGGTTTGGTAACAGTAAACTGAATGTCGCTAAACCACTTAGGCACTTTGTACATGGCACGGTTTGATGACGGTACCACAGAATAAATGGTCGGTACCGGGCCGTAGAAAAATCGTATCTGTCAATAAGCTTCCACAATGACCATACAACACTTCTTTTAAAAAAAAAACGTTGCCCCACACTAGGAATTTCTCCTGTATTGTGGGTGCGTTTACAAACAGCCAGACCCGGAACAACTACTTGTAGGTCAAACAAATATTTGTTCCGTGCGGGAATCGAACCCGCGACACGCAGCGCAGAAGTCAATCGCTTAACCACTGCGCCAACCGTGCCGTCAACACTGTCAACCGTGCCTACACACGGCGAATAAACGTAGTTTTTCACAACAAAAACTTATGTGTACAAGGGCCTTAGTGTATGTTATGATTATTCGTTTCAAAGAAGACAGGTTGCATTGCTCGCTATTGCGATGCAATGGGCCTCATTTACTGTACAATGCATTCCAGCTGCATTTCGCAGTTAGCTTGCGGTTAAATACAGTACCGAACGAACATTTATATCTATCTGTAATTCCGTAAACAGTCTTCATCGTCATTATTTAGCGTTTATTTACGCCAATACCTCATTTATACTAAATTGTTCACGATTCTCCGCAAAATTATGTATGGTAAGCACACATATTAAATACCTACAAATGATGGTGGACGGTACACCCTGGAATAACCTCGGGGTATAATCGAGTGTGACGAAGTGACAGTTGATGTTTGACGATGTAAATTGAAAAGTAGATGACTGTTGGACGTTCATTTGCTTTATGAAAATTGTAATTCTTTTGTTTATTGAATTAAGTAAGATTGGAGGTTTATTTGTAATTGGAGAAAAAGGTACTTTGTTAACTTTTATTGGACTCGGAATGATTGTGTGTGGTTCACGATTTCGAGTTTCGTTTTGACTTAGTTTTTGATTAATTTACATGTATCTCGAAATATTTACATTAATTTTTATAACTGGTCCGAAAACGCTTAATATAAGGTACTTCTCCCATTACTAAGCAGCCAATAACGTGGCATCGATATTGCAGGTAATAAAGATAATACCTACACAAAACTTAAAATATCCCCCCAAGCGTTGCCAACGCATTAACTTAATAAACAGTTTTCAAAGATAGCCAATCATGATTGCTCATCGATAAAGGAAAACGTGCATGAACAAAGCTACCATAAACAAGTGACGGGTCATCGACAAAGAGCATATAATCACTCCGTCTAAGACCTCCTTCCTCGGCTATCAATTGATTCACCGTAGCGTTCTATGATCAAGCGCTGACAGCCCACAGCAATCATTTGACAGATGACGTTTATAGCATAGGCATACGAGTATGTAGCTTCTTCAGGCATTGGTCAGTGCATTGTGCATCGGTAATGTGACACACACCGCACACGCGAGGAATTGAAGCTTTGATGTATGATGACTGTAATAGCTACTGATCAATATTCTGTGGATTTGAATACTTAGGTACCGTTTACGAATGAAATTCAGTTAATTCAATTGAAATCGAAAGAGTTATTAAAGTTGCAGTAAGCGGTTGAAACATGCAAGCCATTAATATTTAAACATCACAGTTCTAGAACGGAGGTGTTTTAATATTTAACGTGTACCTACCTACTGCATGAGTACATTTAGGCATGTATTTCAAAAACAACTTATTTTAAATAGGGTCTTCCGTCAAGCTATCTTTTCCTGCTGATTTTCGTAAATCTCAAAAAGTCATTGATTGCACCAAAGTTGCAAGTTGAGCACTTGTTACCGATTACTTGAACAGCCCTTTTATCTTGTCCTGGAATTTTCCCGCAAATCGCTTTGATATCGAAAGAGAAGCCGTGCACTGTTATTTATGGGACGCTTACCCAATTTCAAGTCATACTCGATTAGCACATCAATATTTCATACGTTAATTTTTTCTTGTTAAGCACCGCAGCAAACCTTCTCATATTATTTCTGGACATGATTACTTTAAATGACTCAGCGAAGACGGGCAATTGCATGTAAACCTTTTCCTCAAACACCCGAATGTTTATTAAATACCCTTCACATTAAGCATCATTACAGTCTCGCAAAAAGAAGAAGGTTTAACATTTCGCGCGTATATTAAGTGGTTCGGATCCGAGCGATCCATATATCTCTCGCAAACCGTAGCATTGTGTTACATAAATAAAAGCGCTAAACGCCGGCTTATTGTCTATTAAGAATTACTTTTCTGGCGGCGCGGGCGGCGCGCACAATGGGCCGGCGCAGCACAAAGCCTCGGCGATGGTTATCGTTCCGCGGGTACATTAATACGCAACGAACACGCCCCGATCACGAAATACTAGATCCGTTTGTGTTATGATACGTATTTGTGTCTGTTACTTGCTCTTTATTTTCACGCCGTGTTAATATATCTTCATACGACCTTTGAGGCGCCTGCGCAGCTTCGCTGTTCGACGCTCAGAAATAGCTCGTGGTAAACGAGACATTGTTTTCAGTGTGAATTGTTGGCCTGTAATCGTAAGGTAAATTATTTAAATGTTTTTGATATTTATAGAGGAGGAACAATAGTCTAGACATAAACGAAGCCGCGATGCACAAGCAATAGTCATGTATTCTTCCGTGCATAATCTGTGCTGCGAGAGATACGGTCGCAGGTCCCCGTTTGTCAATTATTTGTATTACCGACAATTGGAAATTGATACCGTGTTGACCGTATTATTGCGAAAGAATCATTACGTTGGGAGACATTTTCATGCCATGGCGAAACACGGACAAGGCATCTACATCTCTTGCTGGATACCATCAGAGAGAAAAGCCTTTTCATATACTGAATTTAATTAAGGTTAATTTCATAGATTAGGTAATCGTCAAAATATTTCAAATGAAGTCACTTATAAGAGTCATAAGCTATTCGGCGTAGATATAGAACTGTATGAATTATTATTGCAGAAGAAAAGGTATAATAATTATAATTAAGTATAATAATAATTATGCATCCATACTTCCTTTACTAAGATTCGCGTTTCTATACTTGATCGTTTTTGTGGTATTTCAATTGGAGATGACTGATTATTAATTACATCCTAGTCGTTATTTTAACTCAGGTTCTTAGCGTTAGCGAGCGGCTTATTGGAGAGTTAATGGTTATGTCACACGATGCCGGCAACGGCGGCGGCTTCTCTGTGTCAATGCTAATTTAATTGTTTTGCATTACACCGCTATTGCTTCATTAATTTACAGGGAAATAGTTAAATGTCGAACGATTAACGAGTAACAAATATTCAAGATTTCTCGAAATTGCCTGGCAAACTACTTACTTAATTCTCTTTTTAGTTTCACATTAAAGGGATTGTTTTTTATTGCTAGGTACTGCGTACAATGATGACGATCCTTATTAAAAAGGGCAATCATAAATGAATTCATAGTCAACTTGAATTTCATAACATTATCCTAAAAATAATAAATCCTTGTTATAATTATAAAACTCGGGAGATATGATTAGAATATGCCATAAAACATAGGTCTGTAAGAAGCAGCAACAAAAACCAATTAGCCGTGGTTTAATTTCGGCCTCCTTCCTCTAAACGCGTTCATTCAACCTAAATCACAAAAGGTTTTATCATATAATTGGTGCGTTTTACAACAAAACTCAATGAGCGCGCACGACACAATGTTCCCAGAATTAAGTACAATAAATTTGTAAACGATACCACAAAACTTCTGTGTGAAGAAAAAAGGCAAGTGCAGCCACTTCTCGTGTCTTGACCGTCAGCGTCTTCCCATGCATTGCGTTTTTCCTAACCATGTGCGGGGCCGGTTCTCTAAACCAAGAAGCGATGGACGCTCTACCACTACAAAGAACCGCCGCTAGCGGGAAATCATAAATGGTTTCACACACCTGTGCATCGGCCGGCAGTTTATGAGTTTATTGCATTACACCTCTCGGCTTAGGATAGACCCCCGCTGGTAATTGCTCCATGAAAGCCTCATAAACGAACGGTTTATTAGTCAAAAACATTGGTCGCATATTATTAGATACAAATAGTTCAATTATCTTGAGTGTCCCTATTATAACTTAACACGTAAGAATTACGTTGCATCAGATAAGTTTAAAATTAGTTGCGTCAATTCGACCCGAATTAAACATACACGTTTGACTTTTTGTCGCTCGACTTATGTTTACCTACCTGCTTACTCGAAAGGTTTTTTGTTGCTTTATTACCTTTACAAACCGAAAATCCTATTATTTGAATGAAACCCAAAGCAAATAGAAGAAAAAGCGCTTTTCAACGTGGCCACACCGAGGCCTCGCTGACAATGGCAACAATGCGGCCGCGGCTTGAGCCGGCGTAATCTGTTCGTCATTAATAAGGGCTCTTCACACGTTCAGTGTTAACATGACAAATGCAAGCGGTGCTCACAAAGCCGCGCGGGCACCCCGCTACGCGCACCATTATCATTTACACCTTACCACACAGATCGGCGCAGCGCAGCCGCACCACTGCTCCCTAAGGACTTTGTTATACTGTGCATTCTGTATACTTTGCTGAGTGCGCACAGCTTTAGGTATTGAATAAATTGGTTTATTTTGTTTAAAGGGCTTTTATGAGCTCTACAATTTACAACAGCTGAACACATCTTCGATGATACAGCTATCGAGGTAGGTACCTCGATAGCTATGTTATTAAATACATTATCGTAGCTGAAGATTAATATTTACAAAATTTTTTTTACTTTATAAAGCTATCATTTTCAAGTTCTTTAATCCTTGTTTTGCTAAAAACTATAACTGTCACGATAAAGTTTTAATCGCATAAGTGGTAGTACGTGCGCTCGACCGGCCGGACCGGGCGACCGGACCGGACCGGGCCGAGTACACGCGAGTGTCCGCTCGATGTATGTACAGACAACTCTAGTTTGTCGTGTCGAGCCCTCGCCTGTCTGTCCCGGGGCTAACTGCAATTATTGCAAGTAGAAAATTAAATTAACACACACGCACATCGTGTAACTCGGGGGAGGGCAAACGTCCAAGTAAACATGACCTCCGAATATCATCGCTGTGCCCCCTCCGTCGGGTTCCGTGTGCCCTGCTGAGGGAGCGATGGAGGTCTCGCAACAGTGGTTGACTGGTCAGCCATTTTGCTTAGTTCACTAATTGTAGGCCCTTAGTAGTCATTTCATCGCTCACTACGAGGGACGTCTTTGTGCTCATTATAGTACACTGCGGTTTGTATTTTTCGAATTAGCACTTCCATGGCTTCCGTTGTTTTCTGTGCTTCATTGTTATACATAATTATTGGGTGTATGTAATAGAACACATATGGGATGAATACAACGACTGCTCGGTCGGTCGGTAGAAGCTTTTATGTTTGAGTAAGTCTAAAGTAGCAATAGTTACATTCCAACTGTATTGTATTCTGCATGTTTGTCGGTTGAAGGCACCTTACACATTGTAGAAGTATCTGAAAGAAATGCACCAACAATCTCGTAACTAAATCCTTCTTAATACCTACAATAAAAGTTTTAACAAAAGATTAATATACCTACATGTTGTTATACATATTATATATTTGACATAATCGGGTAATCTATATTCTGAATACAAAGTTCATCGAACCGAACCAAAAAATCCTTTTACATTTTCCCTGATTTTTAGAGGGAGTCAAACACAGTAGTCCACAGGATGGTAGTGCTAGCATTTATTATACAAGGTCGGACTTTCAGTTTTTAGCTAGTAAGTTTTGCACTCACATATAAACACATACAATCCCTTAAATCCAACATGAGTGATGAGAAAGCAGCACTCTCGCACGCATATCCTTTTTAGTCAGGAATTTACCAACATAAAGATCCATCCATGCATGCCCATTTGTTATAATTCGCTTTACTAATTGAATTAACAATGGCGGATTGAAATTATTTCAAAATATAAGATAACGCAGCATGTCAACACATTACACACTTCCATTTGTAATGAACAAAAAAATCATAAAGTGTCGACTCAAATTGAGCGTGGTAAGTTTTTAATTCGGCCCAGAGTCTCGAATATATTTTTTAATCGAGACCATGCTTGATTGGAACCAATCAAATGATGTAATTTACAACTTGTGTTTATATCGGAGCCTGTCCAGTGTCCGAGGAGTGTTTTACGCTGACCTTGACCTCGTGTGGGATGCTGAGCGGGTCGATAAGTTTAATCCTTCATGACGAATCGTCGGTTAGTCACGCTGTATACTGATTGGATACCTAATGAAAAGCACGTCGAATGGAATGCAGTGAATAGACCAGTGGGTATCTGGGCTGCGGCAGTTTATTCCGGAATGTGGCTACGTTTCCAAAAATTTAGCAAATCAAAGCCTTTTTAATTGATTTTCCTTTCTCACTTTCTCGTAGATTTGCATTTCGTACCAGATAGTTACGCGTCGATGGATTTTTAAATCTGCAACCACAATCTTTACTAGGTAAGTTGGTCATTGGGTTACAAGATTTCCAGAAATACCTTTGGTCAACTACAACTTCTGAAACACTCTGTTAACCATCAAAATACAAGCTCTACTTTTTTTTATTCTATGAAACTGGTCGGTTTGCAATACCATTTATTATGCCGACTACAAGTAAAAAAGAACCCGCACCTAATTATTTAGTAATAAATTGCACTAATTGCGCATTTCACAACAACTACCCACCTACCAGTAATCATAGAGGAATGCATATATCAGGTGCTCATTAGGTTCGCTCATTACTTCGTTCTACTTACCTTATTACTCCAATTAGTCTTCAACATTCATCTATCATCAATTATCGGACCATTAACCTTGATTAGTTGCAAGTTATTTAAATCAATGGCCAGTAACTCAGTTGTAGGACAGTAAGTTACATTCTGATACCTTGAGAATATTAATTGATGTGATATCAATCTATGGTGAATGTGCTCCCGGATTTAGACTCGCTATCAAAATAAAAATTAGACTGTTGAATAATTAAAACACCTTACACGTCCGTCTATAGCGATGTGGTTTTATTACTCAGTTTACGTCAGATTCATCCGAAACAATCCAATATAAAATAACGATCTTTAAATATTAAGTGTTCGATTCAAGGTGAATCTATTCTCTTCTGTTAATATAACAGATAGACCATGGCACAATCGGAGGCCATTTGTCATGTTGCCAATCACCGACCGCGCCTGCGCCTGCGCCGGCCGGGCTGAGCGCGCTCATGAGGGCGCAGCGTTTATATTACAAACGAAACAAACACTGTGTATATAAATAATGATAAAAAAGCTGAAGGTTGTTGATTAACCCGATAATATCGCGAGATTGCGGGCGGCGAGATTGTTTTATACTTAATCAGCTGTTGCGGTGTCAGGAAAGCCATAAAGCGGCGAATTGGCCGAGATGCGGGCGAAATGTGATAGAATTAATTCTCAAATTGCAGGTTCGCCGCTCTCAAAGCCGAGCCTGTTTTTTATTATTATTTGAGCTCGACCGTACTCTGTTATTTGGGCATCAATTTGAGGCGTATTGCACCTGCTAACCTCTTTAAATATTTATTATTGTGCGGACAAACCGTCCACGAATTTGTGTGGATAATTTGAAAACTATTTTCGGTGTTGGGAAACGTTCGACAAAGTTTTTAAATTATGTTTGTAGAATATAACAGTTGGTTGTGTTTACTGTCCAAGTTTGTTGTAGGGAAATATACAACACATAATGAGTAAGTAGTCGTTTTGTAACTTTACTGAACTATACAAGTTCTCCCTTTTGTTTCATACATACATTCATTCACAAAAACATTAGGTAATTTGATATAATATAATTATGTAACTTATAAATATCAATTGGCATAATAATATCATTAGTGTGGCTTGCATTGTGCCCGCCCATACGTTTTGTATCGTTTTGACTGTTCCCTACATCCGGTCGCATTTTGTACAATTTTAGGGGAGCGCAACGCGAATAAGGGGCAAGAAACGTGGAAATGTTACTGTAATTGATGTTTTATTTTAAATACATCTGTCAATCATATTCGTTAAATGATAGTGACCTTTTTTATTGTTATATAAATTGAATGATTTGATAACGTGTGATGCATTTTATTTGGCAGAAGTTTAGGTTATCTACCGTTTAAAAGCTTACGTTTTATAAATGCAACGAGAAGTTATTCACGAAAGTTTACAGAAATATTTGAATCAGAACGTCAATTAACTTTATTTAAACGAAATGCTTTATTCGAAAATTCTTTATACATTTCTGAAAACGTGATATTTTAACATGCATTTAATGTTTATACCAACACATTGGGTCTATCGAATTGTTGATTGCAGAGGACGCGGGACGCGGGTGGCGCGCACGCGAACCAAACGATTGAAATTCGATTACCGACGATTGACCAAAATCAACCGGAACAGAGACGTGGATATCCACCGACAGTTCCGATACAGCACGCGTTCTCGATTACCAACCAAATCGATTCGAGCGGCACACAGCGAGAGCCGTACACACACCATTACCGACACCCGTGCCGTGCACATTCCACTATTAAATAGAACGTTTTTGTTTAAATCCGAGACGAATCGGAAATTTGAATACTGTTGTTATTCCTCGGCTCGTCTTACTTATGGGTTTTATTGTGTTCTATCATGCGACGGGAGTGCCGAATGTGTTTATTGATTCACGGTACGTCTTCCGAGTTTTCTGAATTTCACACTATACTTTACAATTATGTTGGAAGTTTACTTAATTGCCTATCAACATACTATGAGATTATTCCGTGTCTAATAACGACAATGTGTAACATTGTATTTTGGTGAGTTTCTAAATGTATTCTATTTCCGTGTACACATAAATTATTTTACAGATATCTTTTATAACCGTGACTCAAAAGTGTAACAGAAGACATTAATAACAAAACATTGCACACAATCTACCCTTGCAGTACTGCTGACAAACATTGTACGTATTTTGTTATTGTTATGCTCAAATCGGTTTTTTCCAAAATGCGAGTCTTGCTTCACGGCGCGTTACAAAATCATAAAGTAAAATGAAATAATGTTTGTTGTGACAGCGCTTCCCGCATGACAAAACGGGCCCATTTATTTCAGATAACAAAGTAGTAAATATAAGTTTAATGACCGTGCACACAGAAGAAATTACCCTTGAAGATACATGCGCGTCTGTGTCGACTATGTTCTGCTAGCTTATGTTGTAATGTTGTACATGTCTCATTTATGTATTGCCATTATTTTGATTTGGCATTTCCTCGATAAAATAGCAATTGCATATCGTGTAGGTACTGATGCGAAATGCTTTGCGACAATGCTTAATAATAGAAGTTGCAAACCATATCAATAATCTACAGCAAATATGTAAGAAACAAAACAGCTAAGAGAAATTTTGGGAGTACTACGAGGCTACGACATCGTAGCACTGCTACGGTTTCACTTCCGTGTAACTTTTTATTGGTAAGTAATATAGTTGTGAGATAGTTCTCGTTCGTTCTACTGTCGTAGCATATCTTTCTTTATAAATGTAAGTACAAATATCAAAACCAAATACAACAAAACCGCAAGACGTTACCCGCATGGAGGTGCTCGCGTCGAGAAATTTGTCACGCGCTGTGAAATACGGAGCACAAAACGGAACGGAATTGAATTTATTTTGCCCCGATGCGGTATAACGATCTAATAAATCGGGAGGATGCGGCCGTAAGTCAGGGTTCACCGCAGCGCCGTAACTCAGGCGCGCAATGTGCCGCGAAATCAATAGAGCTGACAATACGTCCCGCGGAAAAACTGCCACCCTGTATTATTTGTAGCCACATTCAAGTCTTTTATGGAGCTGTCAAGTCTATGTAATCGAACTGAATTTAAAGCGAACAGGAGCCACGATTGTTTCCGTTATACACTTCATATGGCGGCTCTGTGGGCTGCGCCAGTAAATATATTTTATCTGACATAAAAGCCAAGCATACAGTGCTTAATAAACAGTAGTCATCATCTATAGAGTAGTAATTAAACATCAGTACATAAGTACAGGGATATTTTGACGTGAGCCAGTGTAAATTTTAGTTAGATTACAAGCTGTCAATACTGAGAGGCATTCGTACCGCGAATCGAATAAACTTAATGGAAACACGGCGTGCAATCAAACGGCAAGAACAAGCATAAATTTATTAACGATGCTGAAATATCACCACATAAATCGCTATCTCGCCTGTCAGTTTATCGACAATTATTCTTAATTGGATTATGAAAGCGGTGTGCGCTGTCGTGGCGGGCCTAGACAACGAGCGATAAGCGTTTACAACAAGAACTGAGCGGCGAAAGTAGAAGAAATGTGAATTTGTACCAACCTTCTGCATTGAACAAAGTTTTAGGATTTAAATTAAGAAAAAAACATAAAACACATACCAACAGCTACGGTGGTAGTCATAGATATCCGGTGGTAGTCAATGTGGTGTTTAATTAAATGCTTATAAGTACAGCAGTCTCTATAAATGCAACCCTACAAGAATGGTAAACTACTTCATTTTAACTATCAACTCAATTATCGGCTGTAACTGACAATACTCACGCATAAACATGCATATCTTAACTCTTGATCTGCCTCCTATACATATTCCGTTGTCGCTGTTCGCTCGTGTCATGCGCAGCTTTCTTGTGCGGGCAGGCGCCTTGCTGATCTCGCGGAGACACGGCGGGCGCGTCCCATTGGCGGAGGAGAAAGGGGCGGCCCTCTGCGCGAGCGCGACCGCCTCGTAGACACTCTCTAAGACTAACACTGCATAACAAGGGATAGAAGATCCAATTGTGTACCTCCAGAAAACGTGCTACAGTGACAAATACATAGTAAGGTAATGTAGCCACAATGTTCTCAACCTACGTATGGTAGCAATTTCGTAAATTATGATCATGGAAACCCAAACTCTGCCTTTACCTTTTCTTGCCAGTTCTTAAATTCTATGGCATTTAAGAACAACTGCGGTAAGATTATTAGGGGTCATAGGAATAGTTTTAGTCTGAGGAGAAATTATTAGATTTTTAAGTAAACAGCCAGCATGTGGTAAGATTAATATTAATTCCATAAAAAAAATCAGCATGACAAAGACCGCAAAGCAATGCATTTTAAAATAGATTTTCTTTCAATATTTGTATACGCTGGTAGCTAAACATTTGTTTTAAGTACACCTTCTGTAATCACCAATCTTCTCTGCGTCTCTCCACCTCACTTATCCTACTTACTCGCTAATCGTAATTCAATTACATTCCGACTAATTTTACGATCTGATTAACTGCTTATGTGTCGACACAGTAAACATTGAACATTCAGTTAAGTTAATTTGCCAGAACCCGGGACCGCGTGAGAAGAATCAGTCTGTAATAAAAGGAAACTTTACTGCAAATTGTTATTTAACTAAATGAAAGAGTAACGGTAACCTGTAATAAAAAATTACATTAATTAGGTACTAGTTCACGATTAAGTTTATTTGTTAGTTAAATAAAGTTTATTGTTCAGATTGGGGCGGCTTAATAAAGACAATAATGGCTCATGATTCAGGCGTTTTTGCTGTGTTCCTATCGCTATTGTTTTATATCTGCGGCCTTCAGATGTTTTGATGGCTTAATCTTTTGCGTTTGTTTGTAAATGGTGAAAAAACTAATTGCTTCATTATCATCATCTACAATAAATTTTGACCAGGAAGACAGTTTTATGTTCATGTGCACGTACAATTTATTACTTATACGTTTTTTGAAATAAATGCATGAGTTTGATAAAGGATTTTCTGCTTAACCGAAGTAAAACATGGAAAGGCGCATTTGCTTTTTTTATTTATTTATTTATTATTATTATTAAAATGGTGAAGCACTATACAGAAAACTGTATCATTGCTTACATAATCTTAGCCTACCCTTCTTCATGGTTATGTATTCTGCAACCCCCTAAGTAGGCAAAACCAAAATAAACCAAAGTACTGTGGCTTACCTCAACACAGTTGGGAAAAGGCTGGGTAGTGGGTAGATGATGAGATGATGAAGAAAGATATAAACGAACTCGTTTATTTTCAACTTATTCAGTACAAGATAATGTGGATAAGACAGATTAAAACAGAAGACGAACTAGCAGGGGATTGAGGAGGGGGGGGGGGTCGAGGGGGGTTCAGGGGATCAGACCGGAATAACTCAAGCCGTGCACCCGATGGGATTTTTTCTATCGGCAAAAGTGACGAACTTACATAATACATACGAACATTGTAATTTTCATCCCCTGTTTGACCCCTTTCGGGGATGAATTTTCAAATATCTTTCTATGTGCTCACTTTCGTTAAATAAGTAACTCTGTTGCAAAATTTCGTACTTCTGGAGCCGACGGTTTAGGCTGTGCGTTGTCTGTCAGTGAATTTAATATTTTTTATTAAGTAGGGAAGTTAGGTACGTTTTAACTCATTATTTCACTTTCAGGTACAGTCAGCAAAAGAGTTAGGTATGCAGGATCGTCGAATATAGTTGAAGTTTAGTAATAAACCGATTATGGATGTTGTCGAATAAAATTTAATTTTATTAATAGAAAACAAACAGCTCTTCAACCGACGATGGATGTTGTCGAATAAAATTTAATTTTATTAATAGAAAACAAACAGCTCTTCAACCGATGATCCTGCATACCTAACTCTTTTGCTGACTGTACGTATGTATGTACGTTATGACCCTGTGCCATTCTGTCGGTATTTTCCTCATCTGCAAACATTTTAATGAGATCCCAACCGAGTACCTAGACCTACACAAAAAAAATACAAACAAACACAAATCTTCATACCAAAATTCACATACAAATCAAGTAAAGTGTTTTAACAAAAAAGGCGATTCACACACAACCTTCTTACTCATATCAAGTACCGCGGAAAACAAAGGCTTATTTATGAAATTCTTCAGAGGATCGTACACAATTAATAGCGGCGTAATAAAACACGAGTCAAAGCCCGCCGGCAGGGACATAACATTAACAGACTAATGGGTTAAGATTATGATATTTACAGCTACATGCGGCCGCCTTAAGCCGCGGTCCCACTAAGCGTTTACGCGCGGTCGCGCGGTAATACAAACTGTTCACCAGCCGTGCGAGCCGGCGATATTGTAATAGAAACTGTTCACTAGCCGTGCGAGCCGGCGATATTGAATGTTGTGGGCCTTTTGTCTTCGTGACTTTATGTTCGATGTATGCTTTGCTCATCCAACGTAGAGTGACAGTAAAAGTACTCTTTGTTCTGTAGTTTTGTAGCTCTCTAGTTATTTGATGTCCATCGGATCTCTTGTGGAAACTCTGATTAGAATAAAAAATAAAACAATGATTTTCTGTTTTGATGTTTCTGTAAATATACCTACCATTACCAACATTTTCATTATGTGGTAGAGAAAATCAACGTTTTTATTTATTTATTTATACCCAAAAGATACTTTTTAAAATACAGCTTCCGAAGATTCCAAATGAAATTAAACTGGTATAATACAGTTCACATAATTCATAATTCGTTTAAAGAGCGTAAACAATAAGATACCGTGAGACTAGAAGTTCCACTGAAAAGTCGTAGTATTGTGGAGCAAGACCGCACCTTATGCAAATGAGGCGGCGGCCGCCAAAGCGTTGCCTAAATATTAGTTTAATATTTGGAAGATTGTATCACGGCCGCACTAGAGCAGCGTTGTAACTCGTTTTGTTGGTTACCACTTGGAAGTTCGACGGATTATACAACCTGTCATCATCTGCATAGCCTTTTCCCAACTATGTTGGGATCGGCTTCCAGTCTAACCGGATGCAGCTGAATACCAGTATTTTACATGGAGCGACTGCCTATCTGACCTCCACAACCCAGTTACTGGGTAACACGATACCCCTTGGTAAGGCTGGTTGTCAGACTTTCGGGCTTCTGACTACCCATAACGACTGTCAAAGATCCACGAATGACAGCCGGGACCAACGGCTTAACGTTCTTTCCGAGGCACGGAGGGGTCTCGGTATGTAAAGATGGTCACCCATAAACAGACCAACCGCGACAAGCATACCTTAACCTGATCGATCGACCTGTGCGGCTGTTATTATTTAGCCAGGGACAACCTGTACCTACTTCACTTAAATAGTTTGCCAAGAATTATTTTGGCTTTCTTGGGTCTCATTCACTTGAATTACTCATTATGCTTCGAATATTCCTAGTTTGTTTTTTATTTTACGAGTATTTATTTATTCAGTAGTACACTTAAACGGTAAACTTTAAACAGACAGCGCAGCGGTAAAGAAGACAGGTGAATACTTTAAACAATATTGTAAGTATCTAATATTCAATCAGAAAAAAAATCCTGAATAATGAAATGGCCAAGGAAAACCTTTGAAAATGATTACACTTCACGTCAAATAAATAAAATTCAAGACTGACCAATGAAGAGTTAGACTATAGGTAATACGCACTAAAATATATTCTTTAGTTTTCAAGTTACAACGCTTGGACGTCGTAATGAATAAATTATGTAAATAGTATGAGGCGGGTTCTCGCTTTCTTGTAAATGATTTGGCGTTTTACGTCTAATGGTCGGCTGACCGACGGCCAGATCCACGCACCCGAATCTACATATTAGTGCCACAAATTATTTAATTGCTATTTATAACGTCGCTCTGTTTACACGCGAACTTGACTACATGCACCCAAGCATGACTGGATGAATCAACAACGGTAATAGGAGCTAGAAAATATTGGCAGGAAAACGTAAGTAATACTTTTGACAAAATGAAATATTTTCCATTGTCGATTGTGTGAAAGAGCCTTTGGAAATTATTTGTTAAATTAATTGCAAGTTCAACATCAGATAATTTATCTACCTAATTGCAGTATGTTATTACTACACCTAGAGTGTTACAGAATGGTTTTAATTAAAAGATAATGATCATCATGATTTTGTAAACATTTTGCACGGCGAGCTCTTTATATGGGCACCATTATCAAAACATTACGTCAATGAGTTTTTACATTAATCCACTTTTTCCACATCGGTCCTCGTGATTTTCGTCAAACAGGCCACGCGTAATGTTTCCATAATTTTGATGACGGAGTGATTGGTTATGGTCTCAAAACCGAAACCATTAAGTTCGCATTCCGGCGGACGTTCGCGGAGAAAAAGAAAACGCCGCGGCCCGAGGTGCAAACAGGGCGGGCCGGTACTTTACTGCGCCACCTCGTTCCGAAAGTAGTGACAAATGGTGGCGGCATCTTTCATCTCCTTGCTTTTTCAACATCGCCACGCTTAAATATCGACCCTAACGATCAGATATAAGGCAGGAAACCCCTCGACCAATACAGTGATTAACGAAATGATAACGCAATAATGAAATTCGGAAATAATCGCAAATAGCTTTCGAGTGGCTCGAGGGCGGGCCGCGTCTACCTGAATTGAAAATGCCATTGAAGTATTGCAAATAAATTAAATGCATTTTTCTTCACAGAAGCGTTTCATTAATTTGTGAATTATTTAAATGGCTCCACGCGGCGCGTCGTCGCACAAGCGTCCGACGTGGAAACGGCTGTCATATAATGATAAATTCATAGCATTTCCAGTTATTACACAAGGACTCCGCGTAAGGTATGGTTAACGTGCTCACGAGCTCATGCATCATGCATGCCACGGATATTTGCGAAATTCACATTGTAGTATAATGTGTGTGCAATCCGGTGGCTATTGTCTAAGGCCGATTATTTAAATGGCGACGCATTAAATTGATAGTGCATCGTATACGATAATAGTCCCTAATACGAGATAATTACAGAGAGGAAGCGCGCTGGCTCACAGTAGTCGATGAAGATATAATTCTTCGTTGAATTAATGAGGGCGTCGTGCGTGATGCATCAGTTTGTCGTGCCGCATGTAGTACGCGGCATACACGGCGCGGCGTCGCGTCGTTGTGCGCTCGGTAGGTAATCACTCAGCGCACTCACATAAGTGGCGCGATTTGATAGCTCCGAGCATTAACAATTGCTTGCATGCGATGTGACTCGACTAATTGAATACACATTGTATCATTAAATTACTCGGTAGCACATACTCAGTACGCGTTTAGTTTCCCTTTACAAGAACTTAATAAAGGACTAGATTGTTTCTTAATTACTATCTACGATTAATGACACGTTATTTTTATTATTTATAGCTCACACCTTCAGTATTAGATGAAATAAAAGTTACCTGTAAAGTTCTCCGTGATGGATGCATAAGGTAGCCTCAATTGATGGGCACGAGCAAATTAAATTCAGCCGTTCCCCTTTGTTTGCGAAAGTTGTGTGCTTTAGCAGCAACAGCTAATATCTACATATTTACCTCGACGTATTTCTGTTCGCTCAGCACATAAATTACTGCACTTCGTAATTAAACTTGTGACACGTAACACGATGTTTTCAAACATTGAAGATATATTGCCTCACAGCACTCAACTTGTAAATAAATATGGCTACTTAAAACATGCATGTTAGTACCTAACATAATCGATCTCAGGCCCGTGCAAACATTTGCAATTAAGTAAATACAGTTATTAGAAAATACGTTTTCCAATATGTTCTACTTATGTATTCCCACATGACAGCTACTGATCTGAATACGTGATGAAGAGAAAGTATAATAACGTGCAACAGGGCCCAATAGGCCCCTCATCTGTATCACGGATTGATATATTGATCCGTGATGAGAAGTGAATATCAGTGTCAATCACAATATTTTATTAAAAGAGAGTAATAGTTAATTAATATGTCGTATCAATGATAAATTACATACAATCGTCGCTTCTGTTTCGTTTGGTATTAAGTTACCGATGGAAAATAAAATGTTCTATATCGTTGTGAATTTATGATCACCAATGCAAAAAAGAAAGTTTATAAGTTGCAGCTGCTTTCCGTAGTACTTGCGAGTTTTCATTTTTTTTTACATTTGCGAGGAGCTTGTAAAACTACCCTTGGAAGAAACAAGCAAATCAAGTAGGCTAGAAAGCAATAAACTGACATCGATTCAAAGAGAAATATAATATAAATTTAAGGTTCAATGTAATTCCCAACTTTTCTAATCTATTGTAGCAAAGTACATGCGTAGGTGTTTACGATGCCTATCTATGCTCAGTCACACTATTTATAATGTTTGAAAATCGCATCTCATCGTGCATAAGTAATAACAGGTTGGTTATCGCCGGCCGCAAGCATTATAACAACTCGTTTCCTCGGTGACTCTTAATTGCCGCTTACAGGGGATAATAAGCAGATATATACTCCATCTTTTACCTTCCCAATGAACAGCAAGAAAATAAGTAACGATAAACAGCCTATTTAGCCACTTGTCACGGTGATTTGTGAAATGAGCTGTCTTTCTTTGCGCAGGAGTAGAGCCTGAAATGTCGTATTCTGGAATTTCAACAGTAATGCAGGCACTAGTTATGTGGCGGCATCTACAACGCCATATGCACACTACGCATCACACTGACGTCACGCCAAAACCTGCATCACACAAGCAAAGTTTACCGTGCGACTAGCATACATATATACAACGTCCCAACATCTATCGTCGGGTAGTTGCCCAGCCACGACATCCGTCTGGTCAGAGGATCCTCCGTTTTCTATGGAGGATGAGTGAACTTTATTTACTCTTTGTTTCTCACCCTCTAAAGTTATTTGAAATAAAGAGTGATGATGTGTCTCTATTATAGAAGTCAAAAAACTTTAGTACCTGTATGTATCATAAATAGTTTGGCACTTTTCATTTTAGATTGCACATTCAGTTTCGCTCTTGCTTTAACGTCGGCGTAGCTTACATTAAAGTGCCACAATTTTAATAAAATTCCACAACATGAGTGTCTACCAGCCCTGGATGTTCTCAAGTTACCTGCATTAGTTATTAAGCGGGCCCTTTGCAGTGTATCGCGCAATCTCGCCGGTAATTGCCGCTTTACCGGCAACGTCGAAATTTTAATTAGTTGGCGAAAATAAGCGAGCAGGAATGGCGGCTCATCCATCAGGGGATCAGTTGTAGAGGAACTTGTTTACACTGGACGTGCTCTAGTGTAGTTGTAGACTTGTAATTATGATGCCATCGATATCGGGGATCGATTTTAATTGAGCTTGTGATGGTTTATACGTGATGAGTTTTTTAAGGGTTTATAAAAGAATAAGTAGTAAGTCTATTAATAGTACCTACTCATACTTCAATACCGCGTTGTCCAGTTCAGGGATGACGTTTTGAGAATTTCCTTTATTCCTTTATCTGCGACCCCTACAGAACATATTCCTAATCATTTATAATGTTTCTCAATAGAGTGCCGTTCACAGTGTCAACTGTTGGTCAGTTAGGCAACGAACAGTTTTGTATCATTCCAAGATTATTGGTTTATTCTGCGTAGGCGTTGACGCTACATAGACGCTGCGTAGGCGCCGCGTAGACGCTTACTAGTCGCTCTACGCTAGATTGCTGCGCAAGCACTAAGTAGTCTGAATAGTTTCGAAGCTAACGTAGTCTTATTCTTAATCAGAAAAATGAGCAGTAAATCACATATAAAAATAAATAAGTAATTTAAAAATAATTAACAGCGTGCGCACGTGTGAAGTACCCACATCGAAGAATAGGTATATGAAGTTCAATAAGAACCGGTTCCTAAGCTAATAAGTTTGCAGTTTCTATGACACGCCGGTAAAGTATCGATACTTGAATAAATATGCAACAGAGACCAATGGCTGAGTTTTTGTTCCCTACTTGGTGCCTGCAGACATCGTCTAGAATGTTGTGCTCTAACCCAAGGTCCGAGTCAGGAGCAATAAAATCTTATAGACTCGGCGGCAGTACGAAGTGTATCCCCTACTGTGGATCTCGACATACCTAGGGCATCGTTGGGGGAGTTTAACTAGGGATTAGCTGGATCAGTTAAGAATTATTTACGGGCGCAATCAAAGCTACTGGTTCTGCAGGTGCTGGCTTGAACAAGTTGGGAATAGCTTGCGGTTTACTACTGGATGGCACAGGGATTTGCGCGTGTCGCCAATAACGTTTTCCAAATGCATCGGTGAAACGTCGCGTCGTGCACACATGGTAGCACATAATCAGTCTATAATGTTCCCACTGCTGGGTCACAAGCTTGCTCTCAGTGATAGTGAGTGGGCCGTAATCCATCACGCAGACCCCGGGTTGGTAGATGTCACATGTCTCCGAATTTTTGGTTCTAGGACGGTTTCCTCACGATGTTTTCCTTCACCGTTTTGAGAGCAGTGATGATGAAATAATTTGCACAAAGTAAAGTCACTGGGCCACCACTGCTCACATTGTACTTAGCTCGGTCTCTGGCAAATATCTACTCATGTGGTTTTATCGTGCTTATTTTCTACGCAATAAACACAGTTTCTAGATGAAAGTTAATCAAATACGAGCCATTCTGGGTGAAACAGTCCTTCTCCATGTATGGACACATACTCGATCCTACATTACAAAAGTAATTGCTAACTAGATACTCGTGGTAATATGACAGATATGAACCGAATGAATAAATTTTATAAGAATTGAGGTTGTTGCAAACGATTAGTTATCATATTTATTATAATAAACATTTACGTTTTTATATCAATTCGTTTTAACAACGCTACAAAAATTGCAATTTATGACAATCATTTTGGTATTTTTATTGCGAGTTGTATTGGGGTTGAGGTGGACTAAGTTTTGTTTTGATTTGAGCTCTGCTGATGTTTTAGTGATGATCAAGGTAAAGCAATAAAAGCGGAATTCAATAATTCGTGGACGGCCTATAAAAAGTTTAAGACTGCAACGAACTTTATTCAAGTTTTCTATTAGCTTTACTGGATATGCTGAATATAGTAAGCTTTTGTTTCACACACAAATAGAGTCCTATCTTATCATTAGCATTAGCTAAACAGTACCTAGTTCCCAGCCTTAACAACCTACTTAGTCGGTACACGCACCCTCTAATGAATATGCGATATTTTAATTGAAAAGAAAATAATTACAAGTGTGTCATGAGATTTCTCCTTTAAAGTCGTGTCGCTTCTATTTACATCAGTTGCGTACTTATAAAATCTCGATAACGACCTATTCTGGAGTCGAGTTTATAGTACAACGCCAGCAAATCAAGCTACGCGAAACTCAAATTTTTCCAATCAACTTTGAACCTTATGCTTTAGCGATAAAGTTGAAAATCTATTAAAGAAATTTGACAGATTGTGGTAACTTGATGTGCTGGCGTCTGTACCTATGCCTAGCGAATAATGGACAAGTTGTGGTCGTGTCACCCTATGTAAAACCACTTTCATACATAGCTGTAATTTTTATGTGTGTATATAATAGAGTATACTTAAATATAGTTCTACTTACTTCCGCCCGCGGCTTCGCCCGCGAGGTATGTCGATAAAAACTATCCTATGTCCTTCCCCGGGATGCAATCTACCTCTCTGACAAATTTTATCGAAATCCGTTCAGTAGTTTAGGCGTGGGTAGGTAGGTAGGGTATTTCGGAAGTCGGTGGCAAAAAACTCAAATACAAATCCAAAGACACCGACTTCCGAAATTAAAGTTATTTTTCACTCTATAGTGTTTTTTGGAAGTCGGTTGTTTTTTTTGGAAAAAGTTTTTCTTTTTCACTTATTAGTGGTTCAGTTTGTAATTTATCTAAGTTACATTTATAGCCTAATGTCAACTGCTCATCACCTTTTACAAAATATTGCTTTTCCCGATGCAGAGACGTTAATTATTGAGGAGTTGAGGAGTTCTCCTAGTAAGAACCAGGAGAAAATGTGTAAAAAATGCATATTTTAGTATTTTGTATTGCTACCAAGAGCTGTTAATACAGCTGTTATACGGTTTGGCATGCTTTCCACCAGATTTCTGAGTTGATGCTGAGTAATATTCTCCTATTCCTCTATCAGTGCTTCTTTCATTTCACGAAGCTTGATTGGAGGAGAATTCCGCTGACGTAGATGTCGTCCCAGTTTGTCCCAGGCATGCTCGATGGAGTCTGTCAAGTCTGAGCTGCGAGCCATCTTCAAGGTAGACAAACTCTATCCAATGTGTATAGGGACGAGCGTTATCTTGCATAAAGATGGCTTTCTCGCCCAGGTTTACCTACTAAAAATGGGCCAACATACTCATTTAATATTTCATTCACTTATCTTTCTGCAATTAAAGTGCCCTTTTCTATTACCACTAGCACGATGTTCGGTAGAAATGCTGCCTTTCGAGTTTTGGACCATTTGCAGGCCTAAATGGCTTCAAGTTTGCTTCAGCAAGACGCCGCGTCAGCGTTCACGTGCTCGGTTTGCTATCAAGCACGTACTTATAGGATGATTTTTAACTTCAACAGCTGTTTGACCTCGATTTCTCAACATTGCTGATACCATAGAACGATCCTCCCGCGCTGTCGTGCTCCTTGTGCGGTTTGTTCCTGGTCTGCGAATATTGGATCTAGTCTCTTCAAATTACTGGAGCACTCTTTGAACGGTTGGTAGCGACACACCAACAGTTCTCGCTGTACATATAACGCTGACTGCGCCCGTCTTCAAGCAATTTCAGAAATCTGATATACTCTTCAGCAGTTAGTGGAATGTTTTTAATTACAAGAAATACCATATTTATAAACAAAAACAAAAGTAAAACAAATGGTTAAAATTATTTTTATTAGTGGTTTTGAATACAATCAACAAAAATAAATAAAAAAAGTAATTTAAAAAAATTAAACCGACTTCAAAAAGAAATTAACTCAAAATTATGAAATAATTTTAATTTCGGAAGTCGGTGTCTTGGGATCTGTATTTTAGTTTTATGCCACCGACTTCCGAAATTAAAATTATTTCATAATTTTGAGTTAATTTCTTTTTGAAGTCGGTTTAATTTTTTTAAATTACTTTTTATTTCGTAATTTTTAGTTTTTGCACTAGTATTTGACCAAGGTTTTGAGATGTTTTCCCTTTGACACTACACCCGTAGCTCTTATCAATAAGCCAGGCCGTCACACTTACACGTATTAGTCCATATCTTGAAAATTACTCAATCGATCTTGATGAAACTTGCACTGTTCCCTAAGTTGAAGAAAATGTAAGCCAATAAAAAAAAATGGTCACGATCCGATTAATAGTTCCGGAGATATGCGTGGACAAACATACATACATACATACATACATACATACGTCTATGAAATTTTGTATATTTGTTTGGAAGCCCTAATAGATCATCATATGTGAATATAATGCAAATCCAATAATATTACATACATACGTATCGAATTGATAACCTCCTTTTTTTGAAGTCGGTAAAAAAGGTTTTACTTCTTCCTATATTTGTAATGAAATAAACTTTAATTTAGTTTTTATTTTAAAAGGATTGCTCAAATATTTTCAAAGTTATCGCATTTATTAAAACCGATCCGCTTTCTTGGCGGCCTTGTGTATTCTTAACTAGCGACCCGCCTCAGTTTCGCATAGTTTTTACGACTTGACAATACATCGAGATTTCTTCAGGTATATGCAAGTTTGATAATTATGTATTATCCACCTTTCGGAATAAATTCTCTAAGTGATTGTGAAAACCGAATCAAAATCTGTTGCGGAGTTTAGAAGAACAACGCGAGCACACACACTTTAATATTTAATAATATGTATCTATACATATAGCTATAGCTATAAAGATATAGATATAGAAGTACCTAGTACTAATGGCGGCAGACGTGTTCTGTTTTAGCGAAAACTGCCACTTAAAGACAGGCACATGCATGACGCATTTACCTCTAAACAAGCAACTGATGCTAACGTGTAATTTTCTGCGTGTTATCTATGAATATCTAATAAGATTCGTACCGACTTAACTGTACAATTTACAGGCAGAAACCGTAGAAGCTGCGAAATGATTTTCTCCTTGGCTGTAGGTTAATTATCTAGACTATCAAGACGAAAGATAAATTATAAACTTGAAGCTAATTCTTTTGCAAGCCATTTTAAGTTTTGGTAAGTTTGTTTTATTTAAAAAGAAAGTTAGATATATTTATCACCTTCGTCTAATGGTGGCAAAAGCGAATGCTGATAGCTTATATTATATTTTCATGCTTATAGTTCCTGGGTTCGACTTTGCGATAAAGAAAACAATTTTTTTTTCCTAAGGATGGAACTCCCCAGCTGCCAGATTTGTTCCCGGGTAACGGTAGCCAATAAAATCTGGATAGCAACATAAGACTCAAAAGAGAAAATCACTGGCAAAACGAGGAAAGTACTGTATACCTACCTACCTAACCTATACTTATCTATTTTAAAGTGATATTTGAATAACAAAAAAATATGTATGTCAAATTAGTAGCAAAACAGTAGTCACTGGTATTGCTGCTATAAATGCTTATAACATCACCTACATAACGTAAGAAATAAATGCGTTCTTAAAAAGACATAAACCTCTAAAGCTTGATATTTACATGGTAACGACCTTATAAACAAAAATTGTCGACGCAGGTATCAAAAATATTAATTGGATGGTACAAAATCTAATCAAATTTTATTGGCGGGCAACACACAGCTAATCAAAAATAAACATAATTTCGTAATCACACCGGAGTAACATGTTTTATTCATTACTATAATTGTTTTAATGACGTGCCTCATACTAATTGAACTTGCGAAGCTAAAATAGCAAAAGTCGTAAAAAACACATTGATTGATTATAAAATTATATCTTAAACCTTCAACGTCTCGATATTGAAATATTGACATTTAATTTGGATGCGTTATTAATTTTTATGTTAATTAAAAGTTAAAAGTCGTCATTAATGTTTAGTCCGAGCTTAATTTAGATGATTTCTATTTCGACAACAACAACTGTCGCAAAAACACAGGCCGAGTTAATTAAATAATAAATAAGTATTTATATATAATTAAAGAGGAAAGTCAAAAAATAACCAATTAAGCAAGTCTGTATTGTCAACAAGACCAAGTACGGCCAATTTGCGCACGTTGGTACTTAGATATGCTATGTTTTTAATTTACAAATAAATAATTTAATAATGTTATTGACTTCTCATTCCTGTTTATGTTAAAAAATATGAACAACAAAAACAGGATGAACTACAGGCACTTTGCGCACGTTGGTACTTATGCTTACCTATGATTTTAATTTACAAATAAATAATTTAATTAATGTTATTGACTTCTCATTCCTGTTTATGTTAAAAAATATGAACAACAAAAACAGGATAAACTTACCTAAATACACGAATTACGTAGGCTACAAAAAAAAACCCAATTTATTACAAACAAATTTATGTTAAAAAAAAAATTAACTACAAATTAGACTAAGAGAACATGCGCGAAAGTTTTTAGCGCATAGGTTCAGACTTGCCAAGATATTTCGGCCGTAGTGTAATTACTAATTAGCGAGCTTTAGCTTACACGTATTTCTATTCGCAAAAATGAACGACATAAACATCAATTTATTGATTGCTTCGATTAAAAAATATGAGTGTTTATGGAATTATAAAAGTAAGGAATAAAACCTTTTAACCTTAGCTCCCATACTACATTCATTAGGAAACCATCTGGTTATATCTATCTGTGCCGGTCGCGAGCAGTCGCAGGCGGTCGAGGGACGGTCAGGAACCGTCGGTGTCGCAAATCTGTAAGAGCTCTAACTTTGAACTCCTCAAAGTAAAATGTATATGAGAGACCACCACGCGGGCTTACTCTACCAAATGAAAAAAGAATCACGTAAATCGAGTAATCAAGGGGAAATCGGAAAACAAAAAAAAAAAAAAAAAACTAGCCGAATGTGTAATCTATTCTTAAATTTAAAGCACACAAGCAGTTTTCCGCTTTTATCAGCTACTGGAGGTTCTGTCATAGGCAGGTAAATACGGTAGTACCTACCTACGGACTGTAGCAGCTTGTCTACGGCCAAAGGCAGTTGGCCTGACAAGATATTATATGATTTGTATGAATGTTCTTGCTCAAAGTACAAGTGCTAAAAGTTGTGTTTAGAGTGGCTGGTGGTCATACATTTTCACTTGATTCGTATCGACACGTCATCATATCATTAATAAGGAGATGAGCTACAGAGTCATGATGAGCAGTATTGTCAGATCGGTAATCGATTAAACTATCAATTCAGTTTGGTGTTCTTGAAGATCGAATTCAATTAAATGAATGTGTTTTGTGCGAGTGACTTTGAGACTAACGAGTGCCGCTTTATTGATTGGCAGGGAGACCTAACAAAGTGTTCAAAGCGCACTTTCGATCATCAATCTCATCAAAACAATGGAATAAAATAATTACACTAGCGCAACAAATCGTGACCGCGTGCCGCCAATAAAAACTTGATTACAGTGCGATTATCCGATTACACACATAACACTCTAATAACAAGGTGGTGTCTGAAACAGGACCATTTAACAATATTGTCTCTGACCAATCGGCGCGTGGTGCGAGCATGTCACTGCGCACATTTGCCGTGTATTATTGCCGCCTCGCACGACTTTGCCGTCATTTGTATGAGCGTAAAGAAGGCGCTCGTTTATCGAGAGAGCCACGAACAAAAGCGCTTACGCCTCGTCTTAATTAATATGATTAATGAGCCGAGGCCGCGGCGCGTTTTTGAACTCGCGTTACTGTTGTAATCGAGAAATAAATTCATTTTATTAGTAGTCCTTCCTAATAGAATACGAGCGTCGAGGGCTGAGTCGCTCCCAAACGACTCTGACGATACCGTGTTTTCCCGGTTCGTTACGTTTCTCTAATTATAAAATTTGGGCGTTAAAACTCACCGATTATAATTTAAATTTATGACATTATGCATAATATAAAGGGATATAAAAAGGAAATTGTGACGCGTTATAGTGGGGCATCACTAACAAGGCACACATCTGAGCAAACCTTAATGACTTTAACTATAATTTCATTTCATTATAATTATTTTATCAAACTACTACTTACCCACCATCACTTTGGTTTCATTAATATTAACATACCTAATTGTATTGCTCGCGTCCGAGTCAAAGGACTAATTTATTATAGCTATGAATCTGCGTCACTTGTATGTATGCGTAACACTGATACCTAGAGTTACACACATTAGTGGTAATATAATTTGAAACTATTAGAGGAATTCGCAGTAAAACAAATAGTATTCGCGCAGACGTGTTACCCTTTCTAAACATAGGTATCTATTTATTTTCCCATGTTTCTAAGCTAACGCGGTGTCGTATAGTCAGCGACGGACTTTGTGCCTTGTGCGCTGGTGTTAGGGTGCACATCGGGAGTGCGCGTGCGGCGGCGCGCTCGCGCCTCGGGCCGAGATCGTGGCGGAGATAATTAGAGGCCGCGGCTCTGTGGGAGCCATAAAAACGGCAAATTGACCGGCGGGATAACCAGAAAGGCACAATGTGTTAGATAATAATTTCCAAATTACAGGTTATGTTGGTTCGCGAGCGAGACTCGACCGGCTCTTTTTTCTCGGACGCCGACTGAGGTGCTAAGGGCAGGCTAATTATTATTTGGGTATCAGAGCGAGGATTTTAGTGCAGCTGCTACCTGTATAAATATTTATTATTAAAAAAGATCAAACGCCAATTTCGATGGAATCAATCCAATTTTTATCAGCCAATTAATGTTGCTGCAAATAACTTATCAATATCATACATTTATAAATAATCATACGTTTGTACGACAAGGAATAAACAATCAAATGATAACAATTAGCAGTAAAAAGTAAAAATATTAAAATACTCATGAACTAATCATTTACAGGTTTTAAAAATTAACGTGCATTGTCGTTGTTGTTGTTGTTGTTTGTTAATATCAGACTATTTCTGGTAAAAATCTGTAGCCTAAAAAGCTGTAACCTTCCCGTAATAAAATGAGACACACAGACACACATGCAAATCCCAATAACAACAAGAGTCCATCCTTGTAATACAAGTAATTATAAAAAACCAACAAAATATTTTACGCAGCATGAAAATGGTGTATTATCAGTGTAGAACCCAAGCAATTGAATCTAGAGACAAGCAGACGCTACATTCCGATTATATTATATGGAGATGGTCCCCAATTCCTAAGAGCTTGTAAGACAATCGATGGCAGGACAGGAGCGCGGGGCGCCGGGCGACGAGCGCCGCCATTGGCGCCCGGGCGCTCCGCCCCACGCCTCCGACGACTCCTAGATTAATGTTTTGTTAAAGGGAGCATTATCTCCTAAGATGTGATGAAATATGCGAGCTGCAGCATCCGACACGCTAATGCGGGTAATGCCGCTCGTGAATCCATCCTTGTTTGTAGTGAACGAATGTACTTTAACTTTAAAGTTTCTGTAGGTTGGTTTCAGATTAACTTGGGAAGTTGGGATGTTTTGTGAAAATTGCTTTTCCTAAGTTTTAGGCTAACACTTACTGCACTTTTTGTTTTTTAGTTAGATGTTTTTATTGTGTAACCTTTCGGGGTAAAGGCGTGCTGTTATGTTATTTCCTGTGTAGAGCAGATACATATTACCATATCTAGATTGATGTTTAATCTACTCATTCTGTTTTGAACTCCTGACAGAATAGAGTATATATTTAGCATGTTTTTAAGATTTAGGGCTGATTTTTCCATCGCCAGATATCTTTTATTCGAGGAATAAAATTGACGTTCGACAGTTTTTGTATGAAGTAACTGTCAAATTTTCAAAATTATTCCTCGAATAAAGTAATCAGATGATTGAAAAATCAGTACTAAAAGAAATAAATAACTACGATCAACTAGCTATTCATGAGGTACCAGATATACCAATATGCCTGCATATGTACCGTAGAGGCTTCTTATACCTTTCTGTTTTATATAAACTGTTTACAGTTTTAAAGATTGAGACTAATTAAAAGTCACGACTCTCAATTCGTAATTTTCTATTTATAATTTATGCTTTTATAAAAAGTAAGCAAAAGAGATTAAATTTTTTTACTCCAAACTACTTATTATTAATGATATTTGTACCTACTTTTTATTTGATTGGGCTATCCAATCAAATAAAAAGTATTTAATTAAATTAAAACCACCTCTTAATGATTTTTTTTTCGCTGGTTGAAATTCTTAAAAATTATGAGGATGCCATTAACTTTCATTTTTGTTTTTATTTTTTATTTCATATTGGCTTCAAAAAACTCAATATGCCAGATAAAGCCATTTCGTTAAAGCTTTTAAAAAAATTAAACAAAACAGTATTCATTCCTTATAAAATGAAAGTACTTTTCATAAAGAATTGAATCTGTCTGAATCACTGACCTGTATTATACACTTGTATGATAGAGGTCAGTGGTCTGAATCTGAATGTTTTTATTTACTCCTAATTTGTTAAGTACCTACCTCTTTAAAGAAAAAACATAAAGTACAATTTCTTAGGTTTTTGAAACGAACTAACTTATTTAAACACTAACCTACACAGTACAGTGAATAAAAGGACTCGGCGGATCACTAGGTAACGAACTAGCAGGAGAGCATCCAGTCAGGACGTCAGTCTGTGGACCCGAACCTATCGTATCCTTCCCCTTCAAACAGCTACCCTTCAGGAAGCTATGCCTTCCTTAGATGGCCAGCTAACCAGGCGCTTATTACACCTGGACAGGAACCTGCACCTGGTGACGGGGACCATTACGGGACACTGCTCGCTAAACAATTCCACACAATAGGCATAACGAACAGTCCTCTGTGCAGGGCATGCATGAAGATTGAGAAAACTGTTGCGTATGTGCTATTTGAAAGCACAGGCGTCACCCTGATTAGAACAGAAATCCTCGGGTCACCCAGATCTTTTGCAGATGTTCTAAACAGACCAGGAGACCTGATCAACTTCTAGAGGGAGGTGTTCTGGTTGGCATAACCACCGATAGCTACCATGGCTCACGCATAATGGTCCACCTGAAGAACTTAGTGCGGAAACCAAACCCTCTAACAAGAACGTAGAGATAATACTTACCGTCAAACGGGGTGAATAGGGATGCAGGGGTGAATGGGGACGAAACTTTAAAAGCGATTTTAACATTGAAATAATATAGTTTATTGCCAAAAGGGATACTAATGTGTTTATTGTATTATAATTAACGATTAAGTGTCCTTCAATTAAGTATTCATCATATTTGTTTACATTTTTGGCAAATAAATCGCGAACGCAGATTAAGTGTCAGCCCTTTGGCTCTTCTTCATTCTCTTATCCTTATCCCAATTTATTTGAGGTCAGCGCAACATGTCTTTTTCTTCCATACTTCATTCCATTCTATTAGTTGTCATCTCAGTAGTCATACAGAGTCCATCCATCGTTTTTTTCGTCTTCCCTTACTCTTATAGCCATCGACAGTAAGTAAAAATACTTTCAGCGAATTCTTCTGAAAGACTTTTGAATTATGACGACACAATATTTTTCGAACATATGAAGTAATGGATTAGCAATATCCTTCAAAATGATTCAGATTGTGATTGAAAGTGTGTTAGGATTTTAAGGGAAATTAATTCTTTCAGTCGATCTCAAATCAGTCGTGTTTTTACTACCAGTGCTAATTAACAAATAATTGCTAAAAATTGCTGTTATCTTTACTTTCTTTTGGTCAACAAAAACAACATAGGTAGGTAGGTACTCTATCGTACTAGTAATCTGGGAAATAAAACTATACAAAATTACCAAGGGTGCATCCCACCAAACTTTTATACCTAGTTAAGTCATATCCTGAGAGTAAATTTTGAATTTTTGACAGTTTTACCATAATACTAGAACTGTCAGACGTCAATATTATTCTACGAATAAAAGATATCTGACTTTGGTAAAATCAGCCCTAAGTTACATAGAAGTGTACCTACTTATAATTTAATCATAAGTTATTGACTGTAGGTACCTATTACTTAATTAATCCTAAGATGATTGCGTGGTTCGACAGTTTTCATAAACAGCTGGGTATATAAGAAAAAGGTACCTTAGCACGTGAAAATGCCGTTTTAAGCTACTGCTTTGACCGAATGATTATAATTATGTGAAAAATCTACGTCACTAACATAAATAGAACCTTACCTACGAATAAATTCACAATGCATATCTTCGCGTATTATAAGCCACATCATCTCAATTCCACGTCGCAGCAGGGTCTGCTCGACTCTCTATAATCAGCAGATTCCAACGAGTTGCGTCACGTAAACCTCAGTTCTAAGATTGTTTATCCACCAATTTCTCGAGATGGGACCCAATACAATTGTGTTTGTCAATGATAAATGGTCGCGCGCGGCGCTTTTCATCTCATTCGGTCAAAGGCGCCGCCAGCGACACGTGACAGATAAATTTAAATTCTAATATGAGACGCATAAGGTTTATTCCTGGTTGCATATAAATAATTACAACACAGGACTAAATGATACGGTACTAATCAAGCCCGGGAATAAACGCGGATAATGCGGTTTAATATCGTTTGAAAGGAACCTTTCGGCGGGTAGTCGTATTCAACTATAATGAGTTTATTCAGAGTTTTAATCGAATGAATCGTGGTAAGCAAATAGTGGTTCAAAAGTATCAAGCCGGGGTCGGCACAGCGGCACTCCACTAGTTGCCTTTTCAATTTGTATAGCAATGATAGACGGAGGTCGTAGATCCCAAATTAGAAAAATATTCTTTATTTTTTTTTAAGTTTAATGATATTTGATACGAGTTTTTATTATGATATGTTGTGTTGTAATATGATCCTGAGCTTTAAAGGGACTCTTGAATCATCTTCTTATGTCAACCGCTATGTCAGCAGCCAATGATAAAGCACATGCGTCCAGTGCATTTTTGTGGGAAACGACAAGATGCCAGATAGTTTTCGACTCGCTTTTTAAATTTTTGTCGTCACATCTTTTTAACTGAGGTAACCGCATCTATGTTTTTTATGAGTTTGTGTTAGAAAAAACACAGTATGCATCAAATACCTCTTTAACGATTTGCAACGAATGCAAAAGTAATTCTGTCTTTCCTACAAACTTATCATTACTCTCCAGTCTCTATACTCAAATGCTGACATGCCTTCTTCATATTAACAACCCATATTAAAAAACTTTTTAACAAAAAAAAAACCGACTTCCAAAAAAAACACTACAAAGTGAAAAATAACTTTTATTTCGGAAGTCGGTGTCTTTGGATCTGTATTTTAGTTTTTTGCCACCGACTTCCGAAATAAAAGTTATTTTTCACTTTGTAGTGTTTTTTTTGGAAGTCGGTTTTTTTTTTGTTAAAAAGTTTTTATTTCTCGCTTTTTAGTGTGTCTGTTTGTAATGTATCTAAGTTACAATAGCCTAATGCCAACTTGCTCATCGACTTTTACAAAATATTGCTTTTCCCGATGCAGGGACGTTAATTGTTGAGGAGTTCTCCTGGTATTTCACCATCAGCTCCATTTCACCATTCGCATTCGTGACGAGCATAACTTGCTTAGCAACCATATTAAAGTAAGTAATCGAATCGCAAACCGGGAAATACTTATTATTGAGTAGTTCCGGTGGCCATTTGTGGTCTTCATCATCAGTTCCACTTCACCAAATGATGCTTTCAGAGAGCAAATGCACGAGTTACTATAAAAAATACCCAAATCGCTATAGGTGTGCCTATAATACTTGAAGAGTTCCTTCGATTTCTCCAGGATCCCATCATCAGATCCTGACCTGATGACAATGGGACCACCTGGAAAGTATACCCTTTCAAACAAAAAAATAATTTTTGAAATCGGTCAAGCCGTCTCCGAATAATCGGGGAACATACATAAAAAAAAAAAAAAAAAAAGGTTCCGACGAATTGAGAACCTCCTCCTTTTTGAAGTCGGTTAAAAAGGGAAACACAAAAGAGTTTGCACATTCTGTAAAAAGACTGACGATCTCTTTCTTGACATACGTATTAACAAATAATCCTGGCTGATAATTCCAAAAGGATGGGCAAAGTTATGGAAATACCTAGTATTGTTTTTTTTTTTCAATCGTTGTGTTACACTTTTTATGGCCAGTATTAATGTACTTGAAATACTAAGTCAGTTGTTTTATTAATTCCATGGCGGTTCTTCATACAAATATTGCAATAAAACCTATTGCGATTTGCGTGCCCATACCTTTGTAAGCCTTTGTTTATTTGTGATAGAATTTAATGTCATAATTTTTGTATTCTTAATTCAAAAAAGTCGTATCATTGAATAGATAAGAATTTGTTTAAATTAATCTGTATTTTGGACAAAAGCTGTGATTATTAATTGTAACATAAATTAAATTCAAAGAAAAAAGTTCATGTTGTTTGCTCGCATATTCATTGGTGGTCTAAACTATTAAGTAGATAAGTGCTTTTACTATTTTCTACAATGCACAAATCATATTAAAGCGTAAAATATAAGAGGGACTTTATCTTTCACATCGTTTTTACATTCGATGTCACCATAATGTCCGCGCTAAAATGCGAGTTAAAAATCCAACTCGAGTACAAAACGTTAGACCGAATATTCGAATGAAATGCATTCAACTTAATGACGATACACATTAGGTCTATTATGAAAGTTAATGTCTTAAATATCAGAGTATATTATACCTACACTATGTGGCGCATAGTTATAGCACGACATGACTGCAAGGTTCCATTATTATAAATAAATAAATCATCGGCATGATTCGGCAAACACGATTACTTTTGAACTAGTGTAACTTATGTTAAAACGACTTTAGTTTGGTATTGATTGAGTCAAGAATGTTCAATGCCTGGGGGAGTGAAATAAAGCAATTGTCTTTACTAGATTTTGTCGTTTGCATCGATGGAACATTTAAACTGTGTCGTACTATACCTACCGGGGAGAATGGTTGGAGGTGTGTCGATGAAAACGCTTTTGATTCGGCACGGCTGACGCCCGTGACATTGCCGCAAAGAGCACACACCACGTTAGATAAAAGATTAACGATCGACCACCTCGTGTGAGCGACGCTCGTTTGTTTTCAATAAACTTTCACCGCGTACGCTTAGACTCGACTATTATATTTTATTGCTCAATGAAAGGCTCTGTGCGATGTGAGGTTAGGCTGAATAGGCAACAACTTGCATTGTTATCGGTTAATTAGAATATTGTCAAAGGATGAGCATTACTGATCATAGGTACTCGTGCATTTTACGTGCTCGCTCCATAGAAAGAGAGCTTTGTACTACACTAAACAGGAGGAAACAGTTTCGTCCATGGCAAATACTGAGACTAGAGGGGGCTTAAAGCCTGATAAGTGTTGTCAATCAAATAACTATAAACACCGTTTGGTCATTATAAAAGGCAGTAGGCATAATACTGAAGACTGTTTGGAAAACCGCACCTTAAGATTCTGATCAACTGGTTGATGTCGGATACGTTTATAGCTGCTTTTTGTCACTTTTTCCCAAGAACGTCTTTAGTGCTTCCCAGTTTCATAAAGGACACGCCTTTATGGAATATACTAAAATAATTAAGCAACCGTTGGTTATCTATGAAATCTGCCAATATTGTACGTAAAGAGCCGAGAGGAAACTTTTTCCAATAAGTACCGTGCTGAAAATCTGAGGAAATCTTAGCGGGCGACCGTGACCCACGCGGTAGTTCTGAGAAACTATAAAAATTAACACCGCGTCCATTTCCTGGAAACATTAACTGGCCTAGCTTTTATTTATAGGATATTATTACAATGACGATTCTTACAGCTTTCATAAGTATCCATTTTAAAACTGATGGCCATTGTTGAAGCTCAAAGAGACAATGAACAATTAATGAAGTAACGGACACGACGTGACCACGAAAACTGATAAAATTATTGTTGATATGCAAATGTGGAGTTGAAGTAAAATTTATAGTGGCGGGCTTGTGCCTGACAATGGCGGGCGGGCCGGCGCGCGCGCACTCACAATGCGGGTGCCGCTTCTTGCGGCTTTACTGCCGCCAATTACTGTTTATCGCTATTTTTACATCGCGAACCGCGTATTTAGTAAACATTGTCTGGTCTATTGTTTGTGTCAGCGAACCCTTAGTACGAGTAATTGTCACATAGCTATTAAAGCCACTCAAGCCAAACGAATAAAAATAATGGTGCTAGTACCTCTGTTACTCTAGCAACCTCTAATTATTTCTTTATAGACTCGTGTAGAACAAACGGCCCGACAAGAATCAACATGATAAGTTTTAGTAAATTACAGTTGTCAGTAAAGTACCGTACCTAAACTGTCTTTATAAATCGAAGATAATATAAAACCGAGTTAACCCCTGTAATTAGCGCTCATCCCGCGCCGCCGCGCCGCCTAATGGTCTGCCAGCAATCAATTAAAACAATATTTGAAATAGTGCTCCCAAAAAAATTAAAAGGAAGTTCTCAGGCTATAAACATTGGGTATTATGTGAGCCGCGGATTTGCTGTCTCGCGCTGGCACGTAGCGGCGTCCCGCTTGCGTTGCGCCGGCGCGTCTACGCGTACCATATTACCGAGGAGGATGCGCGCCGCGATGAGTTATGAGCTAGCCGCGTTACCGCCAAAGCCTTGTTTGAGAGAACCAAAGTAATTAACTTCGACTTAGTTAACATTATGACTTTGAAATTATCTTCAAGTTCTCCAAATTTAAATTCGTCGTAGCGCGTAGCAGTGTGCTACGCCGTAGCAATTGCAAACATAAACGAAAGATAACAGTTTTATTGATTTGGCACTGGTTTATTTTATCTGTCGATCGTATATTTGAACCGGTTGGTGTTCAATACTCATTATGAGAAGTTGATATGGACAGATAAGTCATGTATGATATATCGTGTGGTCCAATTAATAAAATTGTTAAGTTGCCTACAAAAAAAAAATGTAGTTGACCTTAAGCAGGTTTTTAACAAACATTAAAAAAACCCCGACTCAAACAAAAACCTCTAAAAACTAAAATAATAATAATAATTGTACATTGGCCCTTTAAGTTTATTATAAGTTGTAGGAAATATTTTGATCCAAGCGTCCTCGCGTCGGGGTAATGAAAATTGGAAGTGAACAGCAGCTATGTTTTCTATAATAGCATACATACATTCATTATTGCTGGGTTTAATCCTCATCTGTTTGGCGTTTTCATTAGCCGTCCCCTGACGCGAGGACGCTTGGATCAAAATATTTCCTACAACTTATATTAAACAAGGGCCAATATTAAATTCTTATTATTATTTTAGTTTTTGGAGGTTTCCGTTTGAGTCGGGGTTTTTTTAAACTTTTAATTTAAGTTTTATTTCTTGCTTTTTAAATTTTATAATATTATATTACTAGTAAACATGCTACGATGGACACGTGACACGCCGAAATCTGCGCAGCTGTACGTATTTATACCACAGTGAAGCTAGTTACTCGTGGTCGTTGCCTTCATTCCATACTAACGTATTCCTCTGTTTTCTCTCTGGATAATGACGTCCAAATATTTTGGCTTAATTATATTTTTTTCTACAACGCAAAAAACCAAAACATAGGCACATACTCGTAATAGTGCTGCCAATTGCTATTCAAGAGTTCCGTTATCTAGAGTCCAGGTCAGTTATGAGGTCCTCGTCATTAGGTAAATAAAACCGTTTAATAAAATGAATAGGACTCGTTAAGACATATCTAATGAGCCCACAATCGATGGGTTTACCAGCAGTTTTTCAAGAGTTCCGTTATCCAAAGAGGTCTATCATCTGACCAGCTCGATGATACCATATTATTTTGTTATCATCGGAATGCAATTCGCAAATATATTACTATTCAAGAATTCCCTTATCTACCGTCCAGGTCCGTCCTACGGAACATCGCCATAACTTTTTTCACACAACGATTTGATAAGAACCGCCATAGTGTTATTGCTCTTTGTGAAAACGCCTATAGTTAATTATATAAATGTTTGATTGTTATTGGCCGTGGGGACCATTTTGTCCGGTCCTCCTTTATTTCTCTTTCCTAATCCATCATCAGCCCAGAGATGACTCGGTCACCATCTATCTATAACTTATTCATTGAGACCATTCCAAGGAGCCCAAACACGATACCTCTACTGTAGGTTGAGGGAGTTGGGAATACTGAAAATTCCGGGTGATGCTGCAGCAGCAGACCAAGGTTACTATGTTCTTCTACTATCGTTGAAGTAACGAAATGCCAAATTTCGACTCAATCAGACTTGTGAAAGATGCTCTCATCAACTAGAAAAGAGCTGATAATCTTCAAACTGCTAAACCGATATTCTTGAATCATAGCTAATAAATAACACTCTCAATCAAGTCACCTTTCAACAAAATAAAATTTATCAAAATCGGTTCAGCCGTTTGGGAGCTACGATGGCACAGACAGACACACAGAAACACAAACACAGATACACACGTCAAACTTATAACACCCCTCTGTTTTTGTCGGGGGTTAAAAACGAAATAAGGGACAGCAACAATAGGAATGAGCTTTTTTCCATATTAAGACATTTAAGCTGTTAAATAAGTTTAGTTAAATGGCGTGATAAGAATCATAGAAAAATATGCTGAATCATCAACGGACTGCGACTAACATAGCTACGGCTACTAGCACTAAAGTATTCATTATCTTGAACTGACGTGGAAGTTGCCTGACACAATTTTAAATATTTCAGCGTCGAATCGGTTCAAACTTATAAAAATATAATTATATCTTGTTAGTATATTCTATCAGTAAAAGCTTGTGACTTGCACCGCGCCCTGTGAGAGTCAGTGGAGCCGCTAATCGAGTTTGTCGGCCGATGTTATCTCTAAACCACACGTTAATAGTACCAACGCCTCTGGACGCTGCCAGCCACGCTTACTCATGGACCATGCATGGTACACACTCCGACGATGCGTTTTTGTTTCAAATTGCCATCTCTATTGTGTTTTATTTAGTTCCTGCTAGGATTTAGAGGGCTTAGAACGTCGAAGATAATATATTATACCTTCTATATTGATGTCCTTCACAACTCTAAATTCAACCAGCTAAAATATCGTCAATTGTACCTTTATATATATAAATATAAAACCTTTATTTTCAGGCTACTTTGGCCCATAGATAAATACCTTAAAGACTAACGAATGTGTGTTAGTGTATAACTTAAACAAAAAAAAAACTAACGTACAAAGCACACGTAAATAACTTTAAAACGGCTGGACTGATTTGGCTATTTTTGTTTTAAAATGTTCTTTAATAGTCCGAATTTGGTCATTATGGAAAGAAAAATTGGAAAAATTGAAAATTGGGGAAATACTGAAAGTGCTTTGTCTATGGGATTTTTGTATGAACTCAAGACAATATCAGGACTACGTCTGTCGGATCAGCTAGTTTACAATAATTTCTATACACCACCATTTTTTTCTGACGTCATTATGTTAATATTTAAGGTACCTACTGAACTGAGTAACATCTGTTTATCAAAATTTTCAGAATAAATAGCTTCTGTAGCGAGCCACTTTATAAACACACAGGCGATAAATTCAATTCAAAAACATGAACACAGAGTATTTAATTACAAAAACACCACCTATTATTATTTATTATCGTTTCTAAATTGGGTTAACGTGTCAGAATTATATCAAATCGCCTCCACTAGCCGGAAGCAATGCTTTACTGTTATGGTACAAAAGAATCCATTTGTTTTGAATATAATAGCTATTGTTCTAAAACGCTCCAGAATATAATCACGTCTTGTTGATTTATTATGGAATCTATACTGCAATACCAGCTGGAGTATAGTGTTTGATTTCAAAACCTTTGGAAAGCCAGCTCTCGATCATTTAAGACACGTCGTTCAAGTCAATTAAAAGCCTTATATACTCGTACCTTTGACACTTCCTTAAGTTGATGATATATTGTATAGTGAGTATGCCCTCAGGACATTGTAAAGGAGGAATACTAGTGATCAGTGCTCGAACCACTATCTGCTCAGTAGTAAGGCTACCATACAACGTTGACAATGAAGTCATAAAGTAGTTTATACTACGCCTTAATAATCGGGCACGTTCATAATACTAACTAAACGTATAATCTTACAAGTAAATATAAAAGTATATAAACAGGATGCATAATGAATAGGTGCTCAGAGCGATCTCAAACGAGTGGATGGCATGCCAATACCCTGGCAGCATCGCGCCCCTCACACATACAACTCACTTCCACCAATATTTTCTCTCAAAGAAACGTATTTTACTTGAAATATTTAAATTTCGATTGTTACCATTCTTTTAGCGTCCCTGTTATTGTCGGGGTGAAAAGGAAAATGGATAGATGATGTTGCTGCTTATTATTCATTGTTCAGAGTGCGAGGGGAGCGCGCGAGGGCTGAGAGCTTTTCTTGGCTCCGTGATTTAGCTCATTTTTTAAGTAACAAAACAAGTAACCGACCCTATTGGAAATAATGCGCTTTGTGAAAAAAAGAATGGCAAAAGTGACATTGGTTTATGCAAGTCTATTAGCCACCAAGAATATTTCTTTAATATTATCACCGACCGTTCTCCTTCTTACCACTTCGAAAGGTTTCCGATATGTTTAACCCATTGTCTAACAGTTCCGATACAAAAGCGATGGTATTCAATCATATCAAAAGCTTTAATGAAGCTCGCCATATTTTAATCCAAACATTCAATTCAAATCCGATTGAAACGATCGGCCACGCTCATAATCAAAAGTCCGTGATGCAACAAAAAACTAATTGACAACAATCAACACTGTTGCAACAAAAAACAATATTTTCTATCATTGTCATTAATAATAGTTAGAAAAAAGTCATTCACACCTTGGTGCGCGCTAACATGACAAATGCGGGTGTCGGCGGCGCGGCACAAAGCGGCGAGGTGCGCGCGCGCCGCGGGGCGCCGCCCGGCTCTAAATATTAATTATCTACACCACTACGAACACCTTTTAGGAGATTATCGCACTTTTGTGTAGCGTAATGTAACAATCTTTAGATCTAGATATCACTCGCCAAGCGCCCTTGTTGTGACCGCCGTATCCGGCTCCACCAAGCACTGATACACGTCTGTTTACACATTTAAAGCAACACCAAATAACATAACAATTTCAGTATAATGACTTATTAAATCCGGGTAGTAAAATTATTTCTTGTAATTCCTTGCTCCTTCACTAAGTATGAAGTTTATGTAAGATCGATACAGAAGTTGGGTCACCACCACACTTCTGTATTGTTCTTCATAAACTTCTTGAGCGTACATATTTACATCCGCCAAGGTTACATCACTTGTGTGATAGAATATTAAATTAATTTTGCGGTGAGTATAAAAGTTGCGTGGCCTAAAGCGACAGCACCATGTGGCGCTGGTCTGCGGGTAGAACTGAATTCTAAAAGGTATCTACAACAATATCAAATAATAATGGTTATCGCCCCGGGGCCGATTGGACCGATTATCAGGCCATTGTGTCCGTCCGTTTAATAATCAACGACAAGATTGCGTCCATTATGAGACTGTTAATATATTGACCACAAACACAAATAACACACTCGTACTGAAAAGATTCAAACAAGATATTATAGATACTTACTTACAAATGGAACGAGTGAGGGCTACTGAAAACGCAAAACTTCTATAACCGATGATTTATTGGAAGCGCAATAAATAACAAACCTTTATAAATCATAAGGATCTCAAAATATTTTAATGCAAAATGACCTTGCATTAAATCGTAAATATGAACTCAAAAGGATTCCATTATTCCCTTCGCCAATACAAGCGGGCGATAAAACGTATCGCTTGTTGGTTTATAATGCGTAAAACCTTAAAATACACATGTGAACGAAGAATAAATTACCTTTATTATTGGATATAGTGCGCGGATAATGAATATTGGATTACTGTCCCGGACAACTTGCTCGAAGACAGAAATATATTCAAAGCTTTGTGCGGAGTCGCGATCATTCGCGTCGTGAACAAAACGCACTCAAATCTTGTCTTGTCAACAAACAGACAACCCAAATTCTTATTTAGGAGCACGTAATCCAACCGAGACGCTAACTGAATCGTACGCGTGAGATTTATAATCTCAATAGCATGGCAAAGAGATCAATTCCACCGTCTCGACAACAGTCGGAGCCGACGACGTAAGCCCTGACAACTAGTCAAATAAATAACCTTCAACAACAAATATTGTAATAACCGAACTCACGAGGCAGCACTTGAAATGATACTGCCCGACACAAACCAAATAAAATTGTGTCCAAGCAGTAGGGCGTTTAAGGACTAATGTCGTGTTACACTAAATACTAACCAGAATAAAGTTTCTTTAAATCCCGACGAAGTGATATACAATTTCAAGTCGTGTGCGATTCTCAATTTTAATCAAACAAAATAAGAAACAGTTTTGTTTGTGAACACTAAAAACGTAAAATTTTATGGGTACATTAAAGTTAAGTGGGAAATCCGAAAAGGAGTGTTAAAACTCCAGCAAGCAGATGGCGGCGCGGCGTTGATACAAACTCAATTATTTACACTCAATAAAAAGGACGTTATACGAGTATTAGAAAATAACCTGCTAAACAGTCAGATGAGCGTTCGAGGCAGGAAGGCTATTTACGAGATAAGAAATTACCAAGAACTATAGATAATGGCATTCGTATTCATGTTCATACAAATAGGTACATTTGTATCTTTAAGAGATTTTCTAAAGTTGATGAACCACCATTGCTGAGTTAATTCTTCTAAGTCTATGATTTGAATCTGTTCTTTTCATTTGTAAAAGGTTCTTTAGCAAAAAGTTGTATAACAAGTTAGCTTGATTCTTAGATGACGCAAGAGCATCTAGCAGATATATACTTAATGATATTCCTGAATCTCACCAACGCAAAAATTTTAAAAATCCGTATAACATCCGATACGTATTAAAGTACCATCCTTAATTCACCGTGCTTAATCATATAGAGCTTTTATGAAGTCCTTGATTCGGTCACGCCAAATGTAACAAATGTTGGTAAAAAGCCCAGGTAGACGCAAATATTTGTGAACAATTTGTAGAATTCACACTTAATAACAAGGTGGAGGTGTTTAATTTTTTTCGCCGTGTGTCCAGGCGGCGGCGGCCACAAAGGCTCATCATTAGGAGATCCTAGTGAGCGAGGTGCTATGATTGACTCCATGGGATATTGCAACAGGTGACAGCGATCGCTGAGATAATAACCATATCGTGTCTAATATTTTGTGGAAATGTTTGAAATGTTAAAACAGATCATCATCGTCGCAGAACTATCAGACACATATCACATTTCGCGTTGTACACGAAATAGCAGATAATATAGATTAACCTAACCGCTACACTAAGAATTTTCCGATAGTCTAAAAACAGCGATATGATACCTCTTAAACCCATCTAATCTTCATTAGGAAATTATTCAGAGGCACAATGAGAAGCAATACTGCGGCGCATTCTTTTTCTTTTTACCGACTTCAAAAAAACGGAGGTTATCAATTCGATACGTATGTATGTAATATTATTGGAATTGCATTATATTCACATATGATGATCTATTAGGGCTTCCAAACAAATATACAAAATTTTATAGACGTATGTATGTATGTTTGTCCACGCATATCTCCGGAACTATTAATCGGATCGTGACAATTTTTTTTTATTGGCTTACATTTACTTCAACTTAGGGAACAGTGCAAGTTTCATCAAGATCGATTCAGTAATTTTCAAGATATGGACTAATACGTGTAAGTGTGACGGCCTGGCTTGTTGATACGAGCTACGGGTGTAGTGTCAAAGGGAAAACATCTCAAAACCTTGGTCAAATTCTAGTGCAAAAACTAAAAATTACGAAATAAAAAGTAATTTAAAAAAATTAAACCGACTTCAAAAAGAAATTAACTCAGAATTATGAAATAACTTTAATTTCGGAAGTCGGTGGCATAAAACTAAAATACAGATCCCAAGACACCGACTTCCGAAATTAAAGTTATTTCATAATTCTGAGTTAATTTCTTTTTGAAGTCGGTTTAATTTTTTTAAATTACTTTTTATGCTTGCATGCGTTCTGCTCTTCAACGTTAAATGATAAATGATTTTATTTCTGTAAGTAGGTTTGTACAAACACTTTTACACGTCAATCATATTTTTTAAAACTAGATGAGGTCGGGTTTCCTATCTGACTACTCTGAGAAGAAAGGCCGAAACAAACTCAGGGCTCACAGTCTCTTTTAACGTCCAGACATAATCTTGGTCAGATCATGTAGATTGGTGTCTGAAATGGTATTTTGAGGAAATAACCATGCCCAGATTGAGTGGACCTGTCCAGTCAGTGCACGCATTTGTAAATAATCATGCAGCTCAACTCAAAACTTAACGGTTCGCCAAACAATACCAAAGAAAGGACATTTGGGTTGGCCGCATAAATTACTCAAATTGCCAGACCATGATTAAAACTCACTTAAGGGAACAAAAATCAATGACCCGCATTTTACAGATTAACAATAATTAAAATATGATACTTTACAAAGTAAATATTCAGTCTGTCTTTAAAGAGAAAAAATAGTAAACAAAACAAGATTCACTGTGTAAACTTATTGGAGCAACTCAATCCCGGGCATTTTTGTCCTTAATATAGGGTGACTGGTAATTAGTGACCGATACTTAAACACGTGATTTTACTCATCATTATGAACAACTTTTACTATAGGACCAAACCTGAAATCGCGAAAAAAAAATCAGCTGTTCCCTACATTTTATGTTCGTCTAACTCGTCAAAATGTAGAGAACAGCTGTTTTTTTTTTCACGATTTCAGGTTTGGTCCCATAGTAAAAGTTGTACATAATGATGAGTAAAATCACGTGTTTAAGTATCGGTCACTAATTACCAGTCACCCTGTATAGTCTATAACAGTATAAAATGCTTTCCGGCATAGTCTCCACTTCTTATAAGATTGCATTACAACATCAATTGTTAGGAAAACTATTAGTAATTAACTTATCAGTAGTGGTAAATAAATATCTACACGCGTGTACGTACCCAATAAGGAAATAAAACTGATATTCATTCGTTTTGTTTTCGTAAATTCCTTTGTTTGTTCGCACATCACCCAAAACTGCTGAACGAATTTAAATGGGTATCCGTAGTTGTTTTACTTAGAGCCTGGGAACGAAATCACCATGTTTCGTCTGGCTATAATATTAGTACCAATGAGTGGAATTTGCATGAGTCATGTAGAACACCATATGCCAATATCGATTTTACTTCACATTGTTTCCTACATGAACACAATATGATGTCAATGTAAACTTCCCACAGAAATTATATCTCTTTAACCCAATGGCGCATTGACTTGGAAGATAGTTTATTATTACCTACGGTATTGTTTAAATTAAACACACATTTATAACCAAGGCGTTTTGTTTGTTAGGTAGGTAATTATTATCTGATTTCATTGACAGTAAATGTTTAAATTGCACGCTTAGAAGCTTAAAGGGTGACCAAGAAACTGTCACTGTTACAACCAAATTAAAATTCCTATAGTAGCAATATCCGTGGTAGCAACAATGAACCCATTTTCAATTTCCCCCACGAATATCTATGATTTCCCCTAAATAAAATGCGAACAAGGAAGAATCTCCCTTCATACTCTAAAATAGGGTCTGACTGGCATAAAAGGATTGTAGTTGAATGTAAACCACAATGATACAGTTATTAATTATTTCATTGTATAGAATAATTTAAAAATAACTATTTAATCGTACAGTTTGTCGTGTCATGTCTGTAAAATCGCGTCACCGTGACTAAAAGACAGTACAATACTATGGTAATTGATTGTAACCCCTGCGCACTGCTTATAACGCCACTTTTGTAAACTTTTTATGAATGATTTATAACCGAATATGTTTAATTGTAATTTCTGTATGAAATATTATGCGCAATATTTTTGTTATTACATATTTGGTATTTATCATTTGTCAGGGTATATTTCATACGGTTTTCATTGTCATAAAATTAAGTTTTAAAATTGAAAATCAATTTATTTAGTAATTATGGAAACACCATTTAAAGAACAATTAACATTTCGGCTCTATGTAATTCCTTACCCACACCTGCTAAATAATAAGAAAGTATGGTTTTCAATTCATAGTCCTTCGATTGCCATGTCTCATTTCTCAAGTAGAATAGGTATAAGCGGACGGACGGATCGTGGCGACCATAATAAAAAATGTTGCAAAATGCGATAGTGATTAAACCATTATAATGTTTAGGTATGCCTAAAGACGTTCGTGCTATAATTATACGCAAGCTTGCATTAATAAACTGAATTCGTTTCGGGCTCGGCTTATTGTTGCCAAAGAGGCCATTTTAGATTTTATGACTGCTGAACGTTTCTGCCTGAGCACGACACGAGCCTTCCCATAGCAGACAGACATATTAGGAATACAAAGCACCAGGATTCACCTTGCGGTCCTGTACCTTATGTGTTACGTTAATACCTCTAAATTATATAGGAGACGCGTAAGTGACGCTTCTGTCTTGTTGCTGCGCGACCGATTGAATTTAATGGAGCTATTTGCGAAGACGCCGACAATTTGGCGAGACGTGGTTAGCCTGCAGATCGATGGAACGATGTACGCCTCTATTACATCTATCGGCGGCGAAATGAAAGGCAGTGCCTTACTTACAAATGGCGTGATTCCCGAGACCAGATTACAGCAAAATGAAAAAACTGCACGTGAGTGGGTCTAGTTTACCACATACATAGTACCTACCTAGAGGAAAATATATTGCGCTTTTTTAATCAAGTTGCATATTTGCTTTGTTTCAAGATTTTTAATGTTTCAATAACTTTACAGTCAAGGAAAAAATAAGCATAGGAAGCAATCGTCATTACATTTTCATACATCTTTTAAAGCCCGTTACGTTTGATGATTCATTAGGTAAGCATGGAATCGGAGTATCGCAAACAGTCGAAAAAGGCGTGCATTAACTTCTGCAATTAACATACAGACGACTTCATTATTACTACTTCAGTTATTACATATACCGACTGCATTGTTGCTGTTCCTTCCAAACGCGTTACAAGGGATTATCCCACAATAAGCCGGACATTATTAGTTTAGCATTATATTTACCACCAAATGTGATGGGGTATATACAGGGTGGCCCCTACATCGACGCGTAACCTGTTACCATGAATTCAGTAGGTACATGACGCCTCGGCGTTGAAAATGTTCGTCGGTTATTAAAAAAAATTTGCTGTTCCCATACATTTTGACCACGTAGGTATTGCCCTTTTTTATGAAACAGCTGATTGTTTTTTTTTATAACCGACAGCAAAATTCTACGCTTGGGGTGTTTAGAATCATGTGCTGAATTCACTGTTATAGTTTACGCGTCGATGTCCCTGCCAGCCTGTGTATATATGAATAAAATTGTAATTTATAAAAAACACACTATTCTGAACCGATTGTGTAAGTGTGGGGACTTATGCATAGACGCTTAAAGAGTTACAAAAAGTTATACCCAAAATTCTAACTTTTTTATAAGTGCCAGAAATACATGTACATAGTTTTAAAAAGTTATAGATAGGTACTGGTCCAATAATGACATCGAAATCGTATCAAATGCAAAAAGGTTTCATATTATTTTTGTTACCTTTAATCCTAAGCCCTAGTGTACTCTATGGCCATCCTACTGATTCTGATTCTGATTCTGATTGGTGATTGGATCAGGCCATAAGGTCCTTCTAACCTCATTAATTTGTTAATTATTTTTCTTGTATCTAAGTCATCATAATTATTTTATCATCTGCAATATGAACCTGTTCATGGTCTCATCTCTCATCAGGTTTTCTTAAATACAATATTTTTTTTATTTGGTCTACTTTTGTTTCACTTATTGGTCTGGGAATTGAAAAATTGGCCTGGTAATATTTTCACCCTTAGAAGCTGTCCTCAATTCGTCACAACGTAGAGACTAAAAATATAACTAATCTAAATAAATTCAAAGTCAAAAAGTTTCAAGCACGTTGAGGTGTTTGGGTCCATTGAAAATACATAGAAACGAATAAGACTTTTGCTCCTCTATGAAATTGTGCATATCTACAAATTGTTATCACTGTACGTGTGTACAGTTGCTGTCAGATATATTGTAGCAGGCAAGGTGACCAAACACTTCTGAACAATTAGGTATAAATGTCAATAAGTTCAAATACACTACAAGTTACCATTAATATCTGAACATTAATTACTTCATTAATATCTGAGCAGATGCTTTCCCATAATTTTTATACACACAACTAACCAAAAATATCCATACACTTACAACGTCAAGTGTATCTAGGCAGACAAAAACTGAGCTTACCTAATTCGTTACTGTGTGATATTTAAAGGACGAACCAAAAACAAACACTAACTAGGTATCTGTGGTATAAATACGATGAAAAAGGAATAAAAATTGTATAGAAAATCATTTGTATAAGATACAACTGATATGTTAATGTCAAACTATTGAAAGAAAATAGATCTTGGTTTTGAAATTAAATTAAAAATTATTTTAAATATTCTTTTATTTGTGATAACATCGATAAAATATTAGTATTTTGTGTAATCTCCTACATTTAATACGTCCTGTAACCGTTTTCGCAAAATAAATTAAAATAAAATTATTTATTTATTTATTTATAATATACTTTATTGTACACCAGAAACAGCATAACATAAAACCGGTCAAGAGCGAGTCGGACTCGCGCACCGAGGGTTCCGTACCACCATGTTTTTAATTTTGTCAGAGAATTTTAACACTGTGCACTGCGGTATAGATATAGCAGTTTAATGTCAGCGCCATCTCTTGACCGATAGTGGAACTAATGTAACTTTTGTTGATTTCTGAAAAAGTGCGCTATTTAGAGACTTCGTTTTATTTTTCCTGTTATCTTTACATAAACTTCTATCACATAGAATAATTTCAAATTTTTCTCTTTCCAAACTTCGGAGATAAGGGGGGGCGGTTTTTTTTTTTACTTTTTTCATCATAAGTCGAAAACACATGCCCTAGCCCCACTTCGAATTTTTCAGACCCCCTTTCAGTCCCTGTTGCAAAAAATATAAGTCATCTAAAACTATTCCAAATTTCAAGTTGATAGCATTAGTAGTTCTTGAGATATCCAGCTGTGACAGACAGACAGACATACAGACTGAGTCTATATATAAGGGTTCCGTGTTACCATTTTGGTACGGAACCCTAAAAATAAATCACCATCATCATCATCTCTTTTGCTGAATTAATTAATGAAGTCAGCAAAAGAGTTCCTGTTTAAATTGTTTTTATAGTAAAGTTGGAAGCACTACCTACTGCAATTTTTCCACAACTGCTCAGATATTTAAGACCATCTGCGTAGATAGACTTGACGTTGTAAGTGTTTGGATATTTTTGGTTAGTTGTGTGTACCTACAGAAATTATTGACAAGCATCTGTTCAGATATTAATGAAGTAATGAATGTTCCGATATTAATGGTAACTTGTAGTGTATGGAACTTATTGACATTTATAATTGTTCAGAAGTATTTGGTCACCTTGCCTGCTACAATATATCTGACCGCGACTGTACCACTTACAATCATTTCATGGCATAGGTCTAGTCCTAGTGGAATAGGTAGTTCAGCAATTTTCGTCTTCACAGACTGATGAATCATGATGACTAAGTATTCTAATAAAAATCTTATTTACTCACAGACATACAGCGCGCAGCCTAAACCCGCTGGGTCTAAAAGCGTGAAATTTTGCACAAGAGTTCCATAAAATAAGTGCGCACTAAAGTAGGATTTTTGAAAATTCATCCCCTAAAAAGGGTTAGGTAGGGGATGCAAGTTTGTACGGAAGTCCGATGGGAAATCCCAACGGGCACACGGCTTGTTCGTCTATAATTTCATACCAATTTACCTAAAACTTGCCTGAAAAAGTTATAAACTTGTAAGTGTGCATATACTTGCAAGCAATCGTGTAGTAGTTATTTAACAGTCTATCAGTATATTATTCTTAATTATCATAACATACCATCATCATAATATTGGCTTTTTATTGTTCGTGGCCATTTTAATGTGTTCGATAGCCATATTAGGAAGACAGTTGGATTTTATGAGATAGTATTATAATACCTACCTACATAATCAACCCATTACCGCTTTTCTTAACTTGATGCTGACCATACCAACTACAGCATTTTTTTAATATTGATTGAGTACTCTATTCGCTTACCTATGTTCACCAAATGTATTTTCAATTTTTTAATGCATTATACAAATTGGCCATTTCAATTTTCAAATATCTTTATCCAATCTATCTGGACTGCAGTCTTTTTCGACATCTCAGAACAGTTACAATCAACTCACTCTATCAATCTGATTCGAACTTCAATCATCTCTGACAATCTGAATATGATTTTGAACTTAAACAAACTTTTACTTTAAAGTTAGCTTTTACATTTCCTTAGAAAAAGCAAGATAAAGAGATTATCATTCATAAGATTAGAATCTACTTAAGTACAGTCAAGTAGGCAGATTACGTTCGTTGACACGGCCCTAAGTATAGGTCTTTGGTTAATTTATACAAGCAACGCGTCATCATTCACACCTGAACGCTTCGTTTCGAACCCCCTAGCTACTCCGGTATTACGGAACCCCGGTATTTTAGCCGCTCCGGGCTATGGCGGAAATCTTAGCGATACGGGACTGACTAGCCTTCCATCCACTTAGAGGGACTGGTCACATGAATTGTTTCTTATTTTTCTAATAAGAATATTTTACTAAACACTAATAGAAAATGTGACTGGCATTCATTATGGTCCAAAGAATATAATGAGCCATTGTGCTGAAATTATCTAACTATGTACTTCAGCCTATAGAGGTACATATATATGTTACATGTAGGTCATAGATAATTATAAACAATATCTTCACTTTAAGTTTTTCAATTTTAAATAGCATGTATGCAGTCATACATGAAGCATTTTTTATCATTCACCTCAGTGAAAACTTGCGTGCATGGTGACATAAGCATGGAAGCACGATATGCAAAGCTCTGCGCCCGCGCATACAGCTAGATAATGACTGCAAACTAGAGTTGCTCACAGATCAAGTAAGTACCTACTGTAAGCGCACTTAGACATCTAAACTGACTAATCGACACCGTTTATTTTAATTTAATTATTGAGAGGTGGCACTTTATTCTTTAAACAACATCCGTTGGAATTTTGTCTATAAGATGCTACACTTCTTACACAAAGTAATCTAAAATAAATGACTGATTTAATTATGTATCATGTCAATTGGTAGGTAGGTACTCTTATTATAATCCATCGATTTGGCCAGTCATCAGTCTTTAATAATATCAAGCTTCTGTCTATTTTATTGAACTAATGTGTGAGTGGGTATCAGCACTAGACATCATTTCTTTCTCTTTCTCTCCCGCACCATCAATAAGTATCTACTACTTTAATCATTGCAATTTCGAAACAAGCTCAAGCTGTTGTCGGTGTCGAATAAATTTTGTATAATGTAAACGTGATAACAATTTAAATTCCTCTGTAACGGGTCCGGAGCCGACAAAAACAACAAACAAACTTAGAGGCACGCGATTGGCGGCGGTGCGGCTGGGCGGCGCCGGGCGCGCGGCCACTCCCGCGAGCGCGCGCAGTCTCGCTCACTCACCCAGTCCTTATCTTCCACTCCGCTGTGAGAGACGTGTCGCCCAAGTTTTACTTCGGAGGTGACAAACTTGACATAACAGAACAGTATTGTGCGAAAAGATGCCTCGGCCGACACGTGAGTCCTACGGTGATCAAAAACCACCCTTTTCCTACATAGCCCTGACGGCGATGGCGATCTGGAGTTCCCCGGAGCGCATGCTGCCGCTGTCGGAGATCTACCGGTTCATCACGGACCGCTTCCCGTACTACCGGCGCAACACGCAGCGCTGGCAAAACTCGCTGCGGCACAACCTCTCCTTCAACGACTGCTTCGTGAAGGTGCCGCGCCGCCCGGACCGGCCCGGCAAGGGCGCCTACTGGACGCTGCACCCGCAGGCCTTCGACATGTTCGAGAACGGTTCGCTGCTCCGCAGGCGCAAGAGGTTCAAGCTGCACAAGGGAGAAAAGGACAGTTTGAATGCAGAATTAGCAGCGCTGGCCAGTTTCAATAGAGCGTTCCTGGCGCGACAGGCAGGTGCTCCTCCGCCCTCGGCGACGATGCCGAATACGAGTATGTACAGCCCAGTATCGACGTTTATTTCGAGGCCCAGTCCAGAGCCCACAGAGGCAGTGGACACGACAGCTCTGCTGCCGCTGGGTCCGCGGCCGCGGAGGGCCTTCACCATCGACGCGCTGCTGGAGCCGGAGCCCCGGCGCTCGTCCCCCTCCCCCCCGGCGCCGCCGCCTTTGCCGCCACACTGCCCGCTGCCGCTGCCACCGCCCTACCTGCTGGCCGCACAGAGGTACCACGCTGAGCTCCTGGCCGGCCTGCAACAGTCCTGCTTGCCTCCTTTATGGACCTGGCGAGATACAAGTCAATTCTCACATTATACGCTTAATTCATGAATGGTAAGTTCTACTTATTTATGGAAAATCTTTGTTTTAAGTCAAATTGGCCTTCCACTGTGGGATATGGATCTACCGACAAAGTGATTGGCGAATATAGCCATAATCTTCGAAGCTCAATAACGGATTGGTTATCACAGTAAATTGATCGATTTTAATAAGGCTATTCCCTATCCCATTGTAAAACAGGGGTTATTACGAGTTGTTTTTTAAGATAGGTACCCTTATCAAGATAATGCGTGAACATCAAATAAAACCACCAGGCTCATTGGTTTAAAAAAAGTGTTGGATATATCCAACAATATTTTTTTTATTGTTTTAAGCAACCTAACTCTATTTTTTTAAGGTGCAACGACTAATTACAAACTTATTTTCATTAATAATTCTGTACAATCTTCCTCTTCTGTTTGACCTGAAATAAAATAAAAGACAATTAATTAGTTCACGAAAAGTGTTACTAGTAGGTACTGTAGAAGAAATGAATAAGTAGCGAAGTTTCTCAAAACTTTTGAGTTTCGTGGAGCCATCATAATAATCTTGTAACCAGATGATGATCTTCGCATCTCTCCTGCAGAATATAACAGTCTACTAACATGCTGCAGTCGGTACGTAAGATAATGCTTTCTGCCCCATTTACACAATGCAAGTTTTTTGCCTATAAAATACAACAAAATTGAAGCAACAAATGGACTTACATCGTCTAAACACTGTTAATACTGTACATCTTGTAAAGTTACTTCTGGCTTTAATCACTATAAATAAATAAATAATAAGTTTATTGTTTATAAAGTAACACATAAAGTTAGTCATACACTAAATATGATTGTACAAGCAGTGGTTAAAAGCAGGTTGAACAGCTGGCTCCTGAACTAAGAAAAAATATACTAGTACCTATCTCAGAAGCCACATTGAAATGGTGATATAAAAACCCGCTTCTCTATCAAGATATTGTTGATCTTAACATGACAAATGTCACATATCTAACCTATGTTATCATCGGTGAAGGCAAACAATGTGAGAAAACCAGCGGGGCAATTGCGTAACACATTATCAATCAGAATCGGTTTCATTTTGACAGTTCAACAACATTCATTGCGTTATTTACGAGTTGAGCAGACAAATTTTTCGAACTTATGAAGCAATGGTTTAGCACTTTGCTTCAAAATGATTCAGATTCCGATTGATAGTGCGTTACGCAATTAGGATGCTGGACTTATAGTCGTTATCATGGTCTGAAGTGTCCAACATACAGTGATCAAGCGTGGTGATCATTGATTGTGCCTTTTCGGTATGAGAAGAAGCTTTTTCCCTGCAGTAAGTCATCTTACTACGAGCCGATATAAGTATTGCTTACTATAATATAATCACTTAAAAACCTTGACTCATAAAAAAAATAATCTTAGGCATAAAAAAACTTCTGTGCAATAGTCTTTACATAGATAATGAGTTTTTCTAAAGAAAAGAAAATACGTTTATTTGCGGCAAACGTGAAGCATAATAATAAAAATAAAGCGCTTTATTTTAATTTAATGAGCAGAAATGAAACGGTACTATGAAATTTAATTGGCTAGTTACCTCAATTTTGCGTTTGTTCTTTTATGTTATGTTGGGGAAGTAATATCTAAGTGAATCAGAAAGATACCAACTTATCTTACTTACCGTATTCATAATTAGTAGTGTTTCAAAAAGTTAATGTACCCTCTAATCCAGTGATTGCATCAAGTCTTAAAGAACTACAACAAGCTTTATCAAACCTGCGTTAGTAATTTTGAATAGAATTCAAACCAAATGAAATAAGAAGCGACTCTTAGATAGGTATTCGGGTAATTGACAAGGATATAGGTACTGCACTTACCCCTTACTTTAATTTTGAATATGGGGAGCAGAATGATGAAACAGGTAATCATAAAAGGTAGGTAAAAGCCTACCTACCTAGGAAGGTTCTTTACTTAACTTTCGGGATTTTCAATTCTTGTCTCAATACATAACATAACATCACTGGGAATATTCATCGAAGACTTAGGCAGAGAAGTGCTGCCACATTTCATCAGTTATTCAAAAGTTGAAAACCCCAATAACACTGACCGACCCGAGATTTCAAACCAGGTCTTGACACTCAGCAGTCGCGCATTAGACCTACGAGGCAGTCCAACTAAAAATCTTCAAAACTTACCATAATCTGTAAATAAAAAGTAAATATAAACATTATGTAAAATAAAACTTCTATGTTGAATGTTCTTTTGCCGCCAACGTACGACATCCAAGTCATCAATATAATGTCGTTCTATTTCGTTTTCATAGACAAAATGACATTTTTTTTGAAAAAAAAAACCGGTTTTAGAGTTAGGTAGGTATATGATTTTATTTTACTTTTTACTCTCATGAGAATATGCAGAAAGAGGAAGATGTTCAGGAAAATAGAATGGCATTTTGTTATTAACCTTTAATTTTAGCTCAACATAATGATTATTATGTAACCTGGCTATCCTTAAAATATACCCTAGGTTTGTGGTGTACATTTGACCATTAAATTATTATTTACAAGTCGAGGTAAATAATGGAGCTTTATAATGATAGTTATGTACCTACCTACATTAAACATAATACTATTTAACATGATTTATAGCGTTTGACACAGAATCAAATTATAAATATTATATTGAAATAATAAATAGGTATTTGGTATTATATCCTTGCCTACTTTTGCAGTTATTATTCTTTTTATTTATTATTCATTAAATGTTAACCTCTAATTACATAGGTACTGAAATAGTTTCCCTAAAGCGGGTTTTGCCAAGAAAGAGCTGTTTTAATTTTATCTAAAACAGTCTGGAATGAATAATAAATAATTTTTCGATACACTACAATAGGTTGTAGTAGGCTAAGTAAAAATATAGTCATCGAGCTCAGGTCGATCGATCAGGTTGAACTTCGCTTGCCGAGGTCGGTCCGTGAATGGGTGATCATCTATTTCATACCGAGACCCTTCCGTGCCTCGGAAAATACGTTTTAAGTCGTTGGTTCCGACTGTCATTTGTTTAATTTGACAGTCGTTACAGGTAGTCAGAAGCCCGAGTGTCTGATTAACAGTTTTATCAAGGGGTATCGTGTTTCCCAGTAACTGGGTTGTGTAGCTGATATAGGCAGTCGCGCCATGTAGAGTACTGGTACTCAACCGCATCCGGTTATATTAAAAGCAGACGTTAAAAGAGACCTACTAAAAACGTTGGTAAAGTACAGTTTTTAATTGATAGATAAGCCAACTAACCGACCGTTGACCGTTGGAGCCCACTGGAGTGACAGGTATACCTATAGAGGTATTAATGTCACACCAAGGGGCTCCAACGCTTCGCTAATCTAAGAGACAACATTAAAATGTCTCTCGTTTGTGCCTAAAACATCGGTAGTTGGTGGGAATACAAATTCAGCTGAAAATCAGGTGCGTTAAGGGGTGACTGATAATGTACAGTATCCCCTTAACAAACTGTATCCTTTAGATAATTGTTTAAGAAACACGCCTGTCTAACGTACATGCCTACTTATCTCAGGTAGGTATTTACCATTGTACCTGTAGGTACTATATAAAAAGACCAGTGACATAACTTAAGTCATGTCACTGGTTAAGGCTCTTTCTCATTTAAGTCTTATGTAATCCTGGCGCATATGTCGCAAGCCTTCACCCTCGCTGCCCTGTTGCCGTCTTGCTAGTCCTAAGATGCAAAGGCTGCTTATAATGCCGTGGTAGAAATTCTAGCCACGGCATAAGTAAACTAGCTCGTGCCGATAAAAGATTTGAATAGAGTTGGTCGAGACTAAAATCATAGAATTTGACCTCAAAAAATATAAATTAGAATCTATTTTCAATACCTCATAAACCTTGGCGTGCCATTACTATTATGTTTTATTAAATGTTTTGCAATAAAACACTTCATATTTGCGAAATTCCATATTGACTTCATATTTTGATTGCGATCATCAAAAATGTCTATTAACAGAAGAATCGCCTGTTTTATGTTATCTGTTATTTTTTATTTCTCTTAATAACAAAATTAGGAGAGTTATAGTTTTAGATAATTGGAATTACGACATTTCACTGGACTGCTTTTTCAGAACATCCATTAATACCTTTTAATTTGTATCTATGTCACATACAATATTTAAAACATTTGTAGGTACCTACTACATAGCATACATAAAATATTTGTTCTAAATAGCTTATAAAAACTCGGAAAACGTTGGTATCATTAAATAATGTCTTGGCAGACACTGACCACCAACGTTTGATGACTTTGTGTGTTTCTGAATAGTAAGAAAACGATAAAGTACAAATGAACCGGCCGCGCCGTCAAAGCTCGCGGCACAAAGCGCACGGGCCCTTTATCATGCTAAATGCCTCACAATGTTCTTTCAACACAACTACAAATCTCGATTATAGATAAAAACATTTCTTCTAATGAAATAAAATAGGAAGAAAGTGCTTTCTTCCTATTTTATTTCATTGCATTATCATAATAAATAGTTAAAATCTTAGAAATAAATTGTTTTCTAAACTAATAAATTCTGTGACTTTGCGGTACGTGTTCTATCTTGTAAAGATCTTTTCAATTTCATTTCGATTTAAAAGATTAACGGATGTTTTCTTTGTCCACAGGTGTCGCAGATGTGTATAGACAGATCTCAGAGGTAGCTCTAGTTATAAGGAAATGTCTAGAGACAGTTCATGTATGCAAGTAAATTAGTTAGATGATTAATAGTGACCTGGGATTATTTGTGCAAGTTCGTTATCAAGTGACGGCTAATATACGTATGAAGATATTAAGGTGAGTCACTACATACCTATTATATGCAAAATACGCGCTTTGTCGTGGAGTTGCGGAAACCAGCCCGTATTACCTATTACCTACATACCTATTTCAATCGATATGCTATTTCCGACTTAAAACATTGCCCATTAACGTACCTATATCTCACTGATAAATTCCACAACGACCACTTTACGGGCGCTTTCTTGAATAAAACTTGAAACCTAACCGAATATGAAAGCACAAGTGAGTTTTCAAATGTAGGTAAATAAGGGAGATACCGATATTCAGAATTTTGAAGACCACAAAATGTGATGCTAACGTCCTTTACTCTTTAAGTACATAAAGAAATAAATAATTAAATAGTGTGGGCAGGTCGGAAATTAATAAAATTACAGACTATGAGGAATCTCACAATTTTCCAAAACAAGCAGTTCAATTTCGTTTGAACAAGAATCGCGAATATGAACAAGAATCGTTTATGGAATAGTCGGTGACTCTAGGCTATCAATAGTTACGAAAGCTTTTCGTCACTCATCTTGGACTAATTTCATTGACTCACAAAGCAGGGCGCTCTCTCAGGTCCCTTTTGCTTTTGGATACGCTAACTGACGCGCGTAAAACATAGAATCGTGGTTATCTATTGATGATAGTTCGAGACTGTAAGATACTAAAAACTTAAAACAGCATGATTTTTTTTAAAGCTTGTTCTAGTCTCCTGGCAACAAATCTGCTGTAACATGTCATGTTTGTTGTTGTGACTCCTTGACGAAAGAAACAACAGCCAATCAAAACTCACTTGGCATGATATTTTCTTAAGTTTAATTTGAATATTCTGATAAATCATAATAATTTGCTTTAATTGACCCAATTTTATGCAGACCAAGTGTGATGTAAAGACATAAAATCTCCATCTCCAAATTATCCAAGTTGCTGAAGTGAAAATGTTATACTTATTCAGTGCAGAGGTAATATTATAATAATTGCTTATTTACATTGAAAATATTTTTGGACATTCCCAATAGTCCCTCTTTTTTCTCCTTCTTATGCGGTAGAGGATTCAGCCTGTATGTGAGATGAAGGTGAGAAGACCTTCGTTCGGTAAGAGATGATGAATCCTCTTAATAAGATATCTATATATTATAATTATTTTATCCTCAAGCGTATATTATAATTATTATTAATATTATTTTATTTGCAATAAAGCTGAAAAATATACCTACGGTGTTACGGTAGATAAATCAAGAGGAAGGAAAAATTGCATTATTTATTTTTCCTTCCTCTTCATTTACCATAAGAAGATGGTAAATAATGAATTATCTTATGGTAAGAGATGATGAATCCTCTTATTGAACGAAGGTCTTCTCACCTTCATCTCACATACAGGCTGAATCCTCTACCGCATAAGAAGGAGTCGCGGCGATACCAAGTGGTATCGGCCGCGACTTACGAGTTGTAGGTCGTAGGTTCGAACCCAGTCAGGCGCTTTACTTTGTTTAAATTATTTCATCACCACTGCTTTCAAAACGATGAAGGAAAACATCATGAGGAAACCGGCATGTCCTAGAACCAAAAATTCGAAGACATGTGACATCTGCCAATCCGCACTGGGCCCGCGCGGTGGATTACGGCCCACTCCCTCTCACCGAGAGGAGGCCTGTGTCCCAGCAGTGGGAACATTATAGGCTGATTATGATGATGATGATTATGATAAGAAGGAGAAAAAAGAGGGACTATTGGGAATGTCCAAAAGTATTTTCAATATAAATAAGCAATTGAAACAAGGTGAAGTAACTGAACGCTAAAAAGTAACTAGAGCATTATTACATTTTATTACTCTAATTAATGCTAACAGTTAGTTGCTTAATGTTATCCCCAAGCGTATCTATAATTTTGCAATTTATTTACAAATACCTACAACTACATAAAACTAGTATTAAGACAGTTTCTAAAATAAGCCGTGAGTTACTGTATAATTATAATATACTGCGCTGTTTGTGTAAATTGTTGTGTTACCTAAACATGAACTAGACAAGATTTTCTTATCATTTCAGGTATTGGCACGTAAGAACACAGAAGTTCATATCGAAGTCAATCAGAACGGTTCCCTACATTTGCTACGTAGATATTATAATTGTGTAAACTGTGATATAGGTTAGGTATGAACTGTTTGTAAATATGTACAGATTTAAACGGTATTATATGGAATTAACAACTATAATTTATTGCTATAGATATAGTGAAAGAAAATATAGAAAAACTGTGTTAACTGTTCTTCAGTGTTTTATTTTTATAACTGTCTGCTTACATCACTTGAATTGTTCATAAATAATTTAAAGTAGCTTCTATAAACTAAAAAACTTTTTAAGAGTCCGAGAAACAGAGTAGAGAGAGACTTAATAGCCCTAACCAATGATAAACTGATAATATTACCTACAATAAGAGAACATGCCTTTCTTACGATATCGTCAAATCAACTATTACCTTAATTTTAGTGTTCAATATACTGAAACCTCCTGAAAATATATAAAATAAAACTACAAGACTTTCAACATGACAGGTGTCAACTCTGACTGACTGACAGATAACAAGCCTATGAAGCCAAACTCAAGTCCCCAGCTCTTTTATATTGCTATCACAGCCAGCGTTGCACGACAAGCCACTGTTATAATCAAGTTGAATAGAGTTTTCACTTAGAGCATATATTATAACGTTTTACTAGACACATATCATATCAGAAAGTTTAGAGAGGCAGGAAAATAACAACTTCTGCTAATGATGTCGTTGTATCGGTTTACACGTTTTAGGTGTTCCGAGTTATTTAGGCACGTGTTAACTATACCTAAACTGATAAGTACTGGTAGGTACTAGTTTCAACAGTTAGAAAACCACAAAAATGTGTTTTGGTTCCAATTTAAACTGATAAACCCTGGTATTTGTGGTCATAGGTGCAAGTAGTGTAAGGTAACAACACAAAAGTGATGTGTGTTATTACTATTAATTTAACCGCATTTGTTAATTTTGTGGTATTCCCCTTCGTCATTCATTACAATTGAAATGACATTATAAATTAACATATTTTCAGAATTTTAATTAAAAAATTTAAAAGAAAATGGCAGATTTCTACTTATTTTTTTATGTTTACTTAACAGAAAAAAATGGTCTATGCTTATAAAATTGCATAATTAATGCAATTTTGCGACAAAATAATTAACAAAATTATTTATAATAACAAATTAAAAAGGTGTTGAAGAATTTTCCCGTTTTAATTGCTATTATATTCTGTTCTATACGCCACTTATAGATTTTTTTTTTAAATAAATAGGTATCGGGAACAGCACCCTAATTGCGTAACACACTATCAATCTCAATCTGAATCATTTCGAAGTATATTGCTAATCCATTGCTACATATGTTCGAATAATTTGTCTGCTCAACAATTTAAACAACGCAATGAATGTTTTTGTACTGTCAAAATGAAACCCATTGCTACTGATAGTGTGTTACGCAATTTCCCCGCTGGGGAACTAGTAACGTTATTACAGTCACGAGCACTAATATGTCAACACTTGGCAATTTTAAATTGCGATTTTTTCACAAAATAACGAATGCAACGTTGAAATACGACACTTTACATAAACCTATGGGTTCGAAAGTACTATTTACGTAATAATATAAAATTTTATTCAAAAATAAAGGAGAAAATCGCCTTTGAATAAAGCCAAGTGTATACATACTCATGCTCGTGACTGTACATCTCTTTTCGTAATTTTTGTCAACGTATTTTTTACTAGTTTTCCGCGCATAATGTACAAAACTTTTTCATTTAGGTATAAGGAAATCGAACCTTCTCTTAAAGCTCCATTCATATTAATTTCTTTGAATGGATAGGCGCGGGTGTTATAATTTATGCTCTTTTGTGAAAAAATATCAAGATTGGGCCTGCCCGTTTCTCCGACGGACAACAGAACTTCAATGGAGTCAATGGATAATGCGATTTTAATTGCTTTAACGATTATGTGAATTATGAGTACGCAGACATTTACCAAATTAGTTACACCCAAGCGAGATTTATACAAGACTGGGAGGAACATTAATTCGATGCGTGATAGCAAGATTTTGTTTTTGAAAATAACTTAAATTTTGTTTTGCTATAAATAGATAAAATGGAGCGTCTCATTGCCAATAAATTACAAAATATATCATCTTATTGCCACTACCAATTTTCTGTTCGCTTCTTAACATTAAGGGTGTTGGCAGATGCCTCCTCTGGATTTACAGACAAAGTTAAATTAAAGTAAAGCAATCATAGCAAACATAAACGGTTAAAGGTAAGCTGAATATCGACAAAAAGTAAGTATATTGATATGTGTAAAAGTAACTTACTAGCATATTTCTTCCGGTAAAGTCGGATGTATACTTAAACTGAAAGCGAGAAATAAGTTATTTACCTAATGGCTGAACTAACTTTTGGACAAGTTCATTTCTAGTAACTGAACTCAAGCCGTCATAGTTGAATTCAGGAAATTGTGACTTTTCCTTGTTTATATCGAAAAAGTATGTAACATAATTATGTCGTCTTTCCTTTTACGTTTCCTCCTTTCATGACAGTATTTAGGTAATTAGTCATGTAATAGGGATATGAAAATATTCAAAGGATATTATTGTAAGGCCCGTAGATAAGGGTTTTAGAGAAAGGCTAAAGTCTTATTTTTAATTAGTAGATACATAGGTTTCAATAACAGCTAACCACAAAGCGTCCAAAATATGTAGGAAGGAAATGACGTCGAAGATATAACTAACTACTGGCAAAGTGACCGTGTTTAATTTTCTAATACGTCACATAAGTTAGTACATATTGCCAATCACAAAACAGACACAATTATCATTGTAGAATTAAATCCTGATTATTGTGTTTTAATTTTCAGTTTTTTTCAACGTTCGTGATTTTTTTCTGAATAATGCTTTGTTTTTTTATTGTATTGGCAACTATTTACAGACATTTCGGATAAAATGGTTAAAATGCATACAAAAACCACTTACCCTCTTGAATTCGTGCTTTAATAAGCATATATTTGAAACCCTACACGAGGTCCGCAGAAACAATTGATTTTTCCAACTGGAAACCTCTGAAATTCTCCCTGAATCAAGATTGTACCTACTGTTTAAACTTTATGCCTGTAACACAGCCATCACACTGTCTTTTAATTATTTCAGTAACAAATCCAAGAAAATCGAGTGTCATTCCCATAAGACCATCCGATTAGTAGGTATCTACAATAAAAAGTTATTGTAAACATGTTTACGCTAAAATCGTTAGGTACCTCACTATTCCTAAACGTCACAGTCAATACCTCGTGTTATTGTCCACTGACTTGTAAAATCATGTTAACATTTGATCCCTGAAATAAAGTTGTAATTACCTAAATATGTAGTGTACAAGCATATTCTCAACTGAACTGAACTCTCTGAACTGTCATACTAATCATGTCATGTTGTATTATATAATAATAACCTACAGGTTCTCACAGAGAGGAGGCCCGTGTCCCAACAGTGGGAACATTATAGGCTGATTATGTTATGTTATGTACAGGTTATTATATAATACAAGTATGACAAATATTAATAATGGGACGCGCCTTCGAGTTCTACTAATCTTAAGTTAGACTCACTCTTCGTAAATACGTGCAACATAACTAAGGGAACAACACTGTACAATCTTCGATCTGAGGCACCGGTCAAAACACCACCCTATCACTTACAAGACTTGGGATATCCACACAAAGAAACTGTAGCAGGTAAACGACAGCTAAAAATACATATTGCATTGTATTATACAACGATGTGTGATTTGTATATGTAAATGCACCCAAGATACAGAAAAAAATCATAGAGTGAAGTTATTTTTTTTTTTTATTAAAATATTGCCCCACACTAGGAATTTCTCTTGTGTTGTGGGTGCGATATCTATGGTGCGTTTACAAAAATGAGTTATGCTTAAAAACATATTCATCAGCGGGTAAATGGCGTAACACACAGCATCACAGAAATCTATGACACCCTTCTGAAATACAAGCGATGTTTTTAGACATAATAATTCTTTGAACATTTTTAATAGTTTATTGCTGAGGCGGAAGGATGTTGTAAAAAGCTTGAATAGATCAGTGATATTTAATAAGCTGATACAGTCCGTTCACCTCGGGAACCAGCCACCGGCGATCCAGCTACCAACCATGCTGACTGGCATCACTTATCCATGTATATAAAATAATAATAATAAAACCTTTATTTTCAGGCTACTTTGGCCCATAGATAAATACCTTACAGACTAACATATACATATATTATAATAGTACAATGTGTGTTATTGTATAAACTTAAAACTTTGTTAGTAAAACTGACTTCACTCGACAAACGTGAAAAGAAGATTTGGGGAGTATGTAGAGTGGAAGATCTGCTGACCGACGACGTTCATGAAAAAGACGATTTATGAAAAATAAGCTAGGGAACTTTCAGCTTGCTATAACAATAGTGTTCTCTGAATAAAGAGACAATGTTTTTTGTATGCTACCTATATATGAGAGCCTAGAGAAGACGGCAAACGCTATCAAAGCGTGTCATGTTTACAACGACTTTCAGGGATTGACATTAGCTTGTCGGTAGCTTATATACATATGTCATCGTTATCGCTGATTTAATATCACTTACTCTGGGCCTTTAGGACCCGCCAGCAAGAATAACTTTCCCAGTATAACCTATACTATTGTGCACTGTAAAAATAAATGACCAGCCTAAAGAAACTACTTTCTCTGTTCACATACCTATGCGAAGATGTAAGAACTTACAGAATATGCACACAAAATGCATACCTTGCTAAATGCGCAGCTTCTTTTAATCCCGAATGCGGATACGACAGATTATTAAAAAAAATAGAGTGTGATGATAAAATCGATTAATTTTGATTAATAGAATAATTAAAACAGCGGTGGAGAGGTTCCTTAATTAATCGATGTTATTAAATTAACAGCTGAATCGTAGGTTTATGTAAAACTATCTATAGCTCATGGCTTTTATGAATAACTGGTGTTTAATTAAATAAGTTGTCTTCAACTTATCATATTTAGTAAATGCTTTGCCCTATCAGGCTGAATTATCATGAAGATTTTTTTTAATTACGCACTCTCTAAATCTTTAACCACATTAATTATATCCCTACTTTAACAAGGCAATATGTAGCTCAGTACTAATGCTAATTAGCGATTATGAAGATTTAATAATAATGAAGCCCCCACGCCTATACCTAAATATGTTTAATATCTAGTCACTATTCCTGAAGGTAAAAATAACAAAAAAATATCTTAATAATAAAAAATTTACGTCATCTGCCATCTGGCAGATACCGTAAAATAAATATAATATAATAATATTTACTTTTACTGTTTTTTAGTTTTTAAGCTAAATATTTTTATTTTTTTCTTTTGCGTCTAGTACCTATATTCTTCATTAAGTTATAAGTATAAAGTCAACAAAGTTATGACGATCTAGGCTACTTGTAAACCCCTTGAGTTTGTTAGTAGCCCCTAATCGTCATAACTTCGGGTTTGGCCTTCTAAAGGGTTCCACTATGCACCTCCTGGCTCCATCATCAGACCCTTGACACCAAGTGAAAAATATTGGAATCGTCAAAACAAATCATATTAGCCTAGACTCGAAGGGTTTTTTAGTAGCCACTGAAGAGTTCCACAATCCACCTCCTGGCTCCATCATCAGACCATCGACACCAAGTGCAATCTACTGGACTCGTCAAAACAAATCATATGAGCCCAAATTCGAAGGGTTTTTCTAATAGCCACTGAAGTGTTCCAGTATCCACCTCCTGGCTCCATTATCAGATCAGTTCCAAGATACCAAATTAAAGTTTTGTCTTCCGAACTACATATACATACAAAGTTTCATTTCGATGTGACAATTAGAAGTAGGTTAAAATTGACTTCTAAGATTTTGATACATTGCTAGTTAGTTAGTTAAAGCTAATAAAAGCGTGTTAAAAATAATAAGGTTTAATCTACTAAAAAGAAAGGAAAAATATATGTAGGCACCTGAATACATAGCATGGTCATTAATACATTTATTTTTATTGGTCCATGTTACTAGCAACAATTCTGAAAATGCTTTATCACACACTCTGCCAATCTGTTCTCAACTACTGCATTTTATCATGGGGTTAATAAATAAGACGCATCTAATGAAGTGGCGCGAGCTCAACGGGCTCTTCACAAGATAGCTTACAAGAAACCAATGCGCTTCTCGACTGACTCACTGTACCAAGAGACAGACTGTCCTGTACCTACGTGCGCTAATTGTACATTATCGCAGTGGCACTGAGGTACCATAAAAGTGCCCATAGCGCGTTAACATACACCAAAGTGCTCGCTCAAAACAGAAAACATCTGTATTCACTTCAACGAGAAAACAAAAAAAAAAGATCGAACGCCAACCGAGCACGACCAACGTCGAGCAAATGCACAGAGCAACTGCTCGGTGCTCGCTCGCCGGTGACATCGATTTCACTGAATGAGCCAGCGAGCAATCGTTCGCCAATCATCACTGAACAAATATGTTCGCTCGCTCAGGTGTTTTCATTTATCGCCGAACAAAAGCTTGCTCGCTCAGAATCAGAACTGTTCAGAACGATAAGTGAAAACGTAGCTTAAGAAATGGAAATAAGCCCACATGGCTTAAACCTAAATGTAGAATCTTTTTTTGGCAACAGATATGCTTTATTTATACGGGATCATTTATGTACAGTAAGCTCAATAATGAAATGGATATACTGGCGATAACTAGAAATAAATGCAAAAATCACCTTTTCTAATTTTCTGGCAGGACAACACACACATTCATCATACTAATATGACTAATACGTAAAGGTCGACTTGGACCAAACGAGCGCATGCTTTTACTGTCCCCAATTTGCCGGATTCCCTTTGTCTAAACGGAGTGGGGGTATTATTTTGTTGGTCTGTCCATACCTACAGAAATTTTAGGGATGTCAGGAAAGGAATGCTCTTACCCTTGCTCTGGTTCTTTGGTCTGTTCGTTTGGTCTAAACCCACCTTAACTCATTCAGTTATAATCATTAACAAAGTAAACGTAAGCATTTGTACCCAACTCGTTTATCTAAGAAGAATACACTTGCTGTTCCAAAAGTAACAAACTACATACTTTGGTAAGCGCACAAGAAGGTACGTATGTAGTACCAACGTTAGTGAATGAGCTACCCCCAAAATTTATATCACATGTCAAGTCCGAGGATCAACTTAAAAAAGTTCTCTCTTCTTGGTCGCGTACTTCATTACTGAAGGTCGAGTCCCTGAATGGCCTTCTTGGCTTTATGCAAGATGTTCTTCCACAAAAAAAAAAGAAGAGAAAAGAGTTCTACAAAAACATGATCTCTCTTGTGTCCATAGCCTATGTTCGTAACAAACCTCACATCTGCGAAAATTCCTTTTTGTTAAATGTGAGATTTTTGATCTCGACTGTTGGTAAGTATATTATTTTATAGATTACTTAGCATATTTAAGTTTTAGCACATTTATTTTAAAACTGTCAAAATGGGTAATGATTTTGGAAATCCATTGCTAGATGAGAACAACTGCCGACAAACTGTTATACAGTTTGACAGACGTTATATATGTTCTTGATAATACTGATTTAGAATAAATAAAAAAAATTAAAAAAAAAAAAACATCACACACCCACACACGTACCTATACAATACACTTAGCACGTTTAAATTTAATACACCTAAGTAAATCACCTAACTAGTTATGTTCAGATTAATTGATTGATTTGGAAAAACATTCGATTATTGTCGTGTTAGAAACCTTATCGACTGATGCTATATATGAGCCTACCCAATATATATCTAATAATCTTGTAAGACGAAGGAGACTAGTCTCCACGACACAGGCAACGCTAGCATGGTGCTGTTTTAATTCTGTTATGCGCAAGTGACTGTTAATCAAAAAAGATAATTAGCAAACAAAACTTAGTGATTAAACTTTGTATCATTCAGTTTTGAGAAAGACTTCTAAAGAAATAATGATAACGCAAGTTTACTTACTGTACGGTTGGTCTCGTGGTTGTTTACCCATTAGGAATTTCTTAATAACAACCCGAAGTTACGAAATTGGCGGTGTGATACCCCAGTGCCTCGAAAATCACGTTAAGCCGTTGGTCCTGCGCCTGATCTCTATCCGCTCGTTTCGGATTGCCGTCCCATAGGACTATGAGAGCGAGGGACGAGAGAGTGCACCTGTGTCTACACACTCTTGTGCACTATAATATCTCCCGTGCCGAAGAGTAGTCTCCGTTGAGATTGGCCGCCATGGCCAAATACGGTCTGGAGGACTATTAGTTTAAAAAAAAAAAAAACGTTGCCCAACTCTAGGAATTTCTCCTGTATTGTGGGTGCGTTTACAAACATTTAAACTCACATACACAAACAGCCAGACCCGGAACAACTATTTGTAGGTCATACAAATATTTATTCCGTGCGGGAATCGAACCCGCGACAAGCAGCGCAGCAGTCAATCGCCCAACCGTGCCGTCAAAACGAGTAAGTTACAACGAGAGATGAGAAACATCTTTGTCTGGAAAACTATTTTTTTATTTCAATGGATGGGTAACAAGCCGATGGCCCACCCATGGTAAGTGGTCGCTATGTCACCTAGGGTCATCTGCAGGAGTCCGCGTATCACTGGTTTGTTCATTTCACTTGGCATTTTCCTTAATACGGAAGTATCGCAGATAAAGACAAAAAAATGGAATGTCTCATTTGCATGTCACCCATATACCCCTCCAACCGGTACAGAGCAGACGGCAGGAATAGTCATGGTGTTGAGTTAGTAGTTCCTCAGCAGAGCTACTTGACAAAGAGGTCAACTACTACTAGTACATTTTTAACGTGAGAGATATATTCAAATGATTAAATACATTGTATAAAAATAACGTGATAATGATGAACAAATTGGTGTTCTTTAAAAAATAAAAGTATTATTTAGTATCCAACTATCCATAAAACTCACGGATATGGACTATGATAAAGCTAGAAATACGGGTCTTCACGTGATTTTATGAATACATTATTCGAAATGTTATCAAAATATAACGTTCTCTCCGTTTTTACTTAGAATGAAAACAAATATACCTCATTCGTTTATTCAATCATGGACTCTGATAAAAAATAAACTCTTTTATTTCCTTCTATACTTAGGTAGTCCGAATACCTACCTGTACCTATCGGCTAGCCTGTAGTAATATTAAAATAAACATGATAATAATTTCCTCATAACTCTCTTACCTAAAAGGAGCGAATTGTTGGTTTTACCAAGTAATTGTCCCCCCCGATAACTGTACCCATGCTAAAATATGGAAGTTGGTGAACAAATACGGTAACGCTTAAATTCCCTGGAAAAATAAGAACGAATTAATACCTACACTAGGTAGACTGACGACCGGCTGAAGGTCATGTTAATAGGCTGGACGAGGAAAGCACTGGAACAGTCGTTATAGCGGTATTAGAGTCCTCTTTCTAGCAAACGAACGCCTGTCCGTGTGTGTCTGTGTTTGTATACTAATAATAAAGCTGAAGAGTTTTTTGTTTGTTTAAACGCGCTAATCTCTATAACTACCAGTCATATCTAAAAAAATCCTTTGGATATGATAGCCCAATTCTCTAGGACCTTAAGGAGCCGAGCAAAAAGATAAAAAATAACTTTTTTTTTGTGTTCGTTCTTTCTTAGCGTTCTTCAGGCGATGCGATGCGCCGGGGTGGGTCGTTTGAGCAAGAAATTTCACGCGGACAAAATCGCGGGTAGAAGCTAGAAAGGTAGATACGGGAGGTTGATAATAACATACTTGCTCGAAACTGGCTCTTAATGCACTGCCTCTAGGTTCATAATACTGTTTACTAATATGCGTGGTATTTACTTTAGCATTCGCTCTCTTTCATTGTAGTAGAACAGCAAGAATTCCCAGTCATTTACTGAGAATGTATTTTTGGTTTAGGTTCAATGAACTGGCTAATAAAAACAAGCATGTTCAGGTATACGTTAGGATGTTCAGTTATGTTAGGTAACTTTGCCATAATAAGAGTCACGGTTAACCAAAAACGGTGTTAACACCAAAAAAGTAATAGTTTCAATAATTAAATATTTTATTAACAAAAAATTATTGCTTTATTCATTGCTTGTTGGGCAAAGTGATATTGGATTTTTCCGGAGTGGATTTCGCAGGAGCAGCCCGGAGTCTGGATTTGTATTTGTGGCAATAATCTCGCCCCCTATTACATGGGACTTAAACATAACTGACGAAGTGTGGGTGTACTATAGGTACACTTCTGCCAAACCCTTCGGCGAATACAGGCGTGATGTTATATTATTTATATGTAGCAATCGAACCCACAACCTCTCACTCTGCAACTGCACTTGTAACAACAGTCAATGAGGCATTTACGAATCTTAATTAATGTAATTATGAAACTCAAGTTAACCCACTTGAATATAATGAATTAATTAAATATCAAAGCTGAGCAACATTAGTTTATTCGTGTGGGAAAGTGTTGTGGAACATATCCGGTGTTGGAGTCATAAACGACTGTAAATTGATGATCATTTTGAATGAGTCACTTCCTGGATAAGGTTATAAGTAGTTATTTATATTTATTTATCCATATACTATCCTACTTAATATAACAAATGTGTAAGTTTGAATGTTTGGAAGTTTGTTAACGGCAGAACGGATTTGAAAGAAATTTAGCACACAGATAGTTTAAAACCTGGATTACATTATGTTTATTGACTTTTATCAATTTATGATAAAACTAGCTTCTGCATTTTTCATTTCTCTCCGGACCCTGAACAATTCTGTATTCTACGCAGACGAAGCCGCGGGCAGGAGCTAGTATATCGTAGGTAATTAACCTTTTTTTAGCTTGAACTCTTCAACTGCTGGGACAAGCCTCCACCAAGTCCTTTCAGATACTCTTTTATTGCGCCATGCCCGCCCGGAGTTTGAAAGTTGGCGGTGTGATCCGTGCCTCGGAAAGCACGCTAAGCCGTTGGTCCCGCGCCTCTCTCCGGTCGTGTCAGATTGCCGTCCCATCGGACTATGAGAGTGAGGGAAGAGGAAGTGCACCCGTGTCTCCGCGCACACTTGTGCACTATAATAACTCCCGCGCCGAAGGCTAGACTCCGTTGAGATTGGCCACCGTGGCCGAAATACGGTCTGGAGGACTTTATTTATTTATTGCGCCATACTGCTTACGGTTCTCGCGTCACCCTTTTCTAAGCCGACCTCGGCAGAGCCGTCCATCTTCAGGGCACCCAATGTGTGGAGCCTCTTACCGAATCACCCTTTACTAAACAAATTACTGTTCAAAGTATTTTAATTGCAGTTGAGGTTGATTTGGGAAAGTTGTACCAATGTCTAACAGTGTTCTGCTGTATGATGGTTGAATGATATAACTAAACGTACAACTATGTGTTATAAGGAAACAAGTCCTTGATCCAAAATGTGCTTCGTCCATATAAAAGTATCATGCAAAAACTCCTCAGTTGCAGTAGCACAGTCGCCAGACAATCGCCATAGGCATCCCATGAGTATCCATAGTTATTTCAAGAAACGAATTAAATATGAACATATGACGATGGACTATTCAAAGAAGCATCTTCTCCATGCTAACCTACTGACGTACTACGATTACCTACTCAACTCCTGGTAGGGAGAAACGAAGATCACTTGTTTGAAAATTCGTTGCAATAAAGTAAAAAGCTACGTAGCAAACCACGCATGATGCAATTAGAGCTCGTAGCAGTAAAAATAAAAAGTCGTAGCTATTATGCGTTCGTAGCAATTGTCTACGAGCGGCGTAGCACTACACCACGCATAGAATTGTAGGGAGGATGCGTATTTGATTTTTCTTTTCTTTTAATTATTTTAAAGAATTACATATAAAAATATAGGATTATATATTTTTCTGCTTAAGGAATATGCTTAAAAAATATGACATAAATGATGATCAAGCTACTATGTCCTACATCTTTACAAAACCATCTGGTTACTCTTTTTTCAAAGGCGTACGCGACGTGGGCACGCTGTTCAGTAATTGTAAATGGTGTTATCTGTCACTTTTTGTACTGATATAGCTTAGTTCAGCAGGAACGATTTTTAAAGTCCCAACTTAATGAGTTTAGCTTTCCGTAAGTATTGCAACATCACGCGTCTACTTAGAAGTGTCATTTCAGCCCATCCTTACATAAACCGCACGAACAATAGTCGTAGGTAATGCCTAGGTGTTGTGTAATTGTTAACGCGACCCTCCTTAACATCCAACTTATTCAATGGCAACAAAGCTCAGCTCCATAAAACATCGTAAGTCATGGCTCAGCATCGTCGGCGGCCGTCCGACAAACGATATGTCACGGCACGTAGTACAATGCAAACAGTCGGCGTCTGTGTCGGCGCTTGTGATGCTCTGTGCCGGTGTCACAACACTCGCGACACACAAATGTGGCGGCCGCGGCGCCGCGACTAATCGCGCGACAATACCCGCTCTGGCCCGCTATGCCGCACCGAGTGATCAAAGACCAGCGGTGGCGACAAAGCCTTTGTGCACGGGCGGTCGCTCCACCATCACCAACATGCACTTCGTCCACCACTCTAGTGCGGACCCGACGAGCTAGAGCGGATACGCAGATCGGCGGCCTACGTCGCATCAATTACTTAGATTTGTATCAACACTCGTAACACAAGTAGTATATATACGCATCCGAGATACGATCTGTTGATGCAGCATCGGCGCGATTGCGAATCGAACTCAATCAACTGTCGGGTTTTATTAATCTATTCTTCATTAGACACTACCGTCTGATCTGCCCGCTTTCAATTGAAACAATATTTAATGCTTTGCCGGCCCAGGAATAAAATAAAACGGTAGAACCATAAACATTCCACATTTATATTCGACCTCTGCCGGCAGGTCGGTAATGCGTCTCCGTCGCACGCGGTGCTGCGTCTCGCTCGCGCTGCGCCGGAGCGTCTGCGGGCTCCGCGCACCTCTCTGTTTAAAGATCCGAGAGGGAGATAAAAATTGTATGGCTCATAATGTTTTAACAGTCTCATCGTTTGAGCGCATCAAGCCGAGGTCCAATTTAATTTTCATCCTCGGGTTAGTAATAATTGAGTCGATTCGTTCTATGCGGCGAGGAGTTAGCGCAGAAGCCGACGCGTCTGCTTCAGGCCCACGTAATCGATTCCTTTTAATTGATTATTTTGACTCTCACATCTGGTAGAAACGAGTACAATCCTATTCAAGTGTCTATAAATGAGAAGCAATCTCCATTACCATTAAATTTGTACGAAGGTTAAGTAATACATTACACGATTGATCAATTATGTATTAGTATTAAATTATAAACACCTCTACGGACATCTAAGCTGCTAACAGAGCAAGGTGTAGATTGCGAGGTCAACGTAGGTTAAATTGTCTTATTTGTAATTCAAAAGTTGATGCTAAAACTTTTTACATTCTTTAAATAAAAAATAAAGGGAATTTTGCGATGTTATTATCTCACACACAAGAATTGGTCACAGTCGTCAACAATGGCAGCCATACAGGGCTCCGGCGAACCACCTACATCACAGAGAACGTCTGTCGGCGAGCCACAAAGCCTCTCCACGTATACAAATAAATAACATCGGAACAACAAATATTTTAATAATCTCTAAAGAATTGTTGAACGCTTCGTTACGAGTACATGCGTGACACACAGGGCCGTCGCTTGTCGCGTAGCGGCGCGTACGCCACCTGCGTACTCTCACTACGACGACACCTACTCCGCAAGCAGTTGTCGCCCCAAAGCACACACGCCTAAGTACTGATTTTGAATACAGTTTTGCACGTGCAGATACGTAAACATGCACAGACGGCATGACCAATGTCAGAGTATATGGATTCAGTGGTGAATAGCGTTCTTTTCGAAAACATAAAGTTTTATAGCGGCATAAGAAAGAGCCGATGGAAAATTGGAAAGGTGAGCGTGAAATGTGGCAGATGTGTTGTCATAAAACGGACACGCGGTCGTCACACGTATCTCTACTATACTCGTAGTACTCATACTACGGCGAGAGCCTATACTGGACTGCCTGCTGTGAAAATATGGAACATAAACATAATTAAGTATACCTGTAATTACAACAGTTCAGAAGGTTATAGCAGATAGAGACTTATAATTTAATGTACATAAATACAGTAGCTTTTATGTATTCAAAGTCTAATATATTTACCTTTCATTTGCATTGGTTTTATAACCCGGATATTGATTAAAATTGCCAGTAAATTAAATACGAGTTCACGTCAAAATTGCGCAACGCGGTATTTAGGTCCGTTATATCACCTCCACGTTGATAACACCTAAGCAGTTATAAAAAAAATACTTCGACGTATAATATGATTTATGTTGTTGACGAAGCGCAGTTGCAGTCATTATTATAAATCTGTCTGTGGGACGAGTCCGGTATAGTTTAGTAGCAGCGGCTCTCAACACGACAATCTTTTATTATTTTTCATTATTGTCGTTTATAGCTTCAAGATCATTAAATAAGACAGGAAAATGACAACCACACTACTTAAATACGTAATCAAAACTTATATACTTTTTGTATCTGTCCGTCTGTATTTCATTCTCATCTTCATATGTAATTATGAACTCAAACATATCCAAGCGTGCCAGATTATAAGACCAGTCTGCAACATAACCTACATTTGACAAAAAGAGCAGTATATTTTATAAGAAGAGTCACCATCATAATGACTATGTAAATATCGGACGTCTCTGTGGAATTGCTTAATTAAGTGGATATTAGAAAACTGATGGACAAGGTCTTTTGAATAAAATAAATATCAGACAAAGCTAATAAACCGGCTACCTACTGAGAGTGACAAGTGTTTTAAATAATATACATATTATGATATTGACAATAAAACTGATATTCTATGATATCTTACGAGTATCTATATCCTATCTACCTAACACATAATTTTGAAGTACCTACGGACGGATATTCTATGCATATATTGACTGCCAGACACAGTGCAGGCTAAACCACTAATGACAAATAATATGTAGTTTGAATATGTTCCTTGTTTTAAAATTTGTAGAGTCGGGATGGGTGAGAGTTGGGACGAAGCCGTTCCTTGGAGGCTGCAAACACTTTTGTTTTCTACACAGTAGGTAGATATGTCAATTTAGTAGTAGGTACACTAGGTACCTATGTATTTACTGTGTTTACTTTGTACTGTACACGTGCCTTACTCCGCAAATAGAGTACCTACCTTCATGAATGAAATATAATGAATCATTAGTAAAGTATGTATTTAGTCATACCTGATAACTCGTACGTCATACCTTTTGGTTAGGACAAGATTGTTCAGGACAGAAGACTTATTTTAATTATTTTACCAAAACTGAAAATAAATATGTGTCGGGGAATCCTCGGAAAATAAATTGTCAGTATTGGAACTGAAGAACATTTTTGAACAATTTAGGTACGTAATAATTTTATGGTATTGATGACTATTTTAGTCGTCTTCGCTCGTAGCGACAACCAACGAAGGCGTCGACTTCGCGTAGGCGAAGCGTAGACGCTGCGAAATGCGTACGCTGCCCTAGCACTGCGTAGATGTGTTAGTACTGAAACTACGTAGCGTTGATACGCCTTATCATCGCGATATACAAACGCCTACGATCAGCGCTGATACGAAGGCAATCTAACACGTTTGCTGGATTTCAACATAGGCACATACCTATGATGCAGTGAAAGATCAAACACATATGGTATATTTAAGTTAAAGAATAAAAACTGGCAAACAACTTTCTATACATTAGCACAATCTATTACGATCATCAACAGCAATCAGTCAGGTAACCGATATTACGTGTGATCCCTTGTTCGGCGTTTTTGACGCCACCCCTAATCTTACAAAGACTGTTACGTCATCATTTCGGCGGTGAGCACAATGGAATGGATGATACAAAAAAATATATCATTTTGTAATTCATCCAAATGTTATTGGTAATCTCTGTAGGTTTTAGGTTCTATCAGGTAACTTAAGTACCTATTAAGTCCATTCATTATCTACTAACATACATCCTGATAACTACAATTAGTAATTTTCTTTCGTGAAAATGATTTTGCGAAATTAAAAACTTTCAAAAGTGCCCGTTCATCTAATTGAAATAAATTGATTTTTGACTACCTATTAGTAGGTAGTCAAAAATCAATTTATTTAAACTAAGCTTTAGAGCTTAGTTTTTCTATTATGAAAACAAATTGCTCTTTATAGACAGTTCTCTCAACTTAGTCAAGTTAAGTTATTTTTCACACCACCTGCTCGAAAATGTCAAATTATATGTCAAGCAACCTTAACCTAAAGTGAGTCATTAGTGGCCGGGGGCACAGCCGGTCAATAATGTTGTACTGGATTTCATTATGACCCGCTGGTCAATAATGTGATTTGAATTTAGAATCTCACATGCTCAGCTAAATTGGCAGTATAGTACTAACAAACACCCTTTGGTGCCAGAAAGAGGAAAGCTATTCTCGATACCCTTTCTACGCGTGGATGATATTCTCGATTTCCTACAAAATCATAACGACTGCTTCTTCATATCGTTGCCATGTTTTCGAAGACATAATATTGTAAGAATAATTAGATAACTACGAACCATTTTTTAAAAGGAATGGAATATCATTAAAACTGGCATTAATAATAACAAATACCGTACCGCGCCGTAATACCGTAATAATAATTGGCTGTAACATTAGTCAATTTATTTTAAGTAAACTGCGCAAAAATTGCTGTGGATTTTGTGAATAAATAAATAAATAATAAAACCTATCTATACTACAGTCGATTTATCACATTTTATCATAAATACTCTATTTTCATGAGCGTCTCCAATGAAGTTCTAAATTCAAAATGCATACAGCCAATCATCCAAAACCATTCTACCAGCCCTGTATAAAGCTTAGTTTACACAAACGCTACTTACATGAGAGTGATATCAATAGACACACGACAAAATCGTAGAAGAGACTTTTTTTTCTGAAAATCGAATTGATCGTGTCTTGGCTACTTATTGGTAGACGCAATAAAGGCGCGAACTTGTGGCATTTAAACTTTAAATTTATCAACAAAGTATTATAAAATGTCGAGTCGAGTGATGAAAGTGTTTGTACTCCTGAATTCATTACAACCGAAGCTAATAATATTTCCAATGATTTACTGCCGGAAAAGTCAAAGGAAACTTATATAAAAGCCTACGACAATTTCCAAAAATGGAAAAGTACGAAAGGCGTCAAGTCCATTTCGGAACCAGTTCTATTTTGTTTTTCGTACTATGGCTATTATTTTCTCACAGTAGGTGTAAAAAGTAGAGTATCCTCCTCTGGGCTAAAGGTGTCTTTGCCTTGGGCTAGCTTGAATCCCTCGCTGCATTCAGGATTCTTGTATTAACTCCCTCGCTTCGCTCGTGAGTTAAATCCCGAATCCTTCATTGCGCTCGAGATTCAATATGACGCCCGTGACATAAGACACAACTTTAGCCCCTCGGTGCATAATCTACCTACTATTAAATCATTAAAAAAAAAATATAATTAAAGAAACATGTTTGCGTCTGGCGCTCCTTGCGAAGCTGCACATCGCTGTCAATGCGGTGAAGCAGTCGACTGCCACGGACACCATGGCCTATCCTGCAGCAAGAGCGCTTGCCGGATGGCTCGGCACGCCAGCATTAACGACATCATCCGTCGGGCTCTTGTCACCGCTGGGGTGCCAGCTGTTTTAGAACCCAATGACTTGGCACGCGACGATGGGAAGAGGCCAGATGGAATGACCATAATGCCTTGGAAGTTGGGTAGGGCTTTGGTGTGTGATGCAACCTGTGTCGACACCCTTGCGCCATCCCATCTTCCTAGTACGGTGGGCTGTGCTGGGGTGACTGTTGCAGGAACAGAAAATCTCAACCGGCGCAAATATAAGAACCTTATTGGGTGCTATATGTTTGAGACATTTGGGGTTGAAACACTAGGGCCTTGGGGTCCGAGTGCTCATCGAATATTTCGGGACATCGCCAAGCGGTTGTTTGACTCTTCACGTGACCAGAGCGCTGGCCTATTTTTAGCCCAAAGAATAAGCATTGCCATCGAACGTAGTAATACTGCCAGCCTTTTGAGCACTTATCCCAGTGCACAGCGATGCGAACGAATTTTTTGATGCCCAATGAGCTCCTGCCTTTTTCTTTTAAACTTGTATATAATATTTAGGTATATACAGTATATATATTTTAGAGTTAAATTGTAAAATAAGTTATGTGTGTTAGAAATAAATACTTATTATCTTTTAATATTAGGCAAGAATCTCCATAGTAACTCTTTTAAAATGTTTTAAAGAAACGCAAACGAATTCCTAAAGCTAAAGAAAACTATCAGAGATTTATAAAAATACTTTCAATTCAATAGACAGATGGTACTCGGCAAGTCGGCATTGCACTTTCAATAAAATAATACAGCCGGCTTCGCTGTGTACATAGTTTCATGGCGAATTATTTGATATCAGCGCTTGCGCGGCGAGGGGTAATAAAAAGTGTGCGGGTTCGGCAGACATGGCGGCGGAGGAGACCAGACGGGGAGGCACCGACCCAGGCGTGTCACTGTATAAGTGCAATAAATGATGTGCAAGATAGATATAAAAAAGTATCCTTTGTGATAAATCAGCTTGACTAAAAGCGCAATGGTTCTCTTATGCAAAGTGAAAATCTACCTAGGACAGTTATTTAGTATCTCTATCTACGATTACTGATGTCAAAGTGTTGTTAATATAAGACTTGAAATCGATCCTCTTATTTCTCTATGTTAAATACGCGCATTGACGTGGAGTTACGGACACCAGCCCGTATTACCTATTATTACCCTATCATAGAGACGTACTTAGTTGTCTTTTACGACATCCATTGGAAGAGATTATATCGCTATGAGGTAATCCTTAGCAACCTAGCAGACGACTATACATAATCATTCATGCACCCACGATCCTGCAAACATAAACAAAGCCGACGTGAGCAAATTAGAAAACTCACTTAACACCTTACTGTTCAGTTCTCATTAACTTGACGATACAAAACAAAAACAAGCGTAAGGAAAAGCAATAGCTGATCGTAATAGCTTCGCTTACAAATATCGATCACGAAATAGCCCGCTTTCATCTCATAAGTTTTTCGCGTCTTTTTGGCCCCGAATCCATCAATTCTCGTGATGGATGGACCATTGGACCCGACTCGGGCAATCGAAATTCAAATTCGCTAAATCTTCCCACACGGCATCGAAAACAGGTCGGGTCGTTAACAGTGTACGCACGCCGAGCCGAACCTTGTGTTTCTGTTTTTTTCTGTTTGCTCTGGAGATATTCGCCCCGGGGCGGTGCGGGGTGTGAGCAGGGCGAGCGGGGGTGCGCGCGGCGTGCGGGGCGGAGGGCCCGGGTCGGCGCAGACGCACGGGCAACAGAGGAGTGATTACAGGGCTGTGCGCAGCTAATCACTCCAGCAACACGGTCCGAACGATACGAGACCTGGTATGGCTGACAGAAATTTACCACTCTTTGTACTGTTGAGAAGTTCCGAAAAAAAACAGAAAATACTTACATGTTCAGGATTCGTCTCCAGAATCACTTAAAATGTAGAAGTAAATCTTAAACATAAGTTTATATTTATATTTCTATTCTCTGACCTTACAGAATTAAGAAGTGCCCCACCCTGGACACACTCAAAATCCCCATACACTCCTAATTCACAAAGATTTCATCCAGTACTTTCTCCCAGCCATGCACGGCCGTCCAGCTCATTGTTGTTAATAACAAACAAGACAAAAGTCCGCCGCTAACTGCACACGTTTCTCCACATCGCGCGTTTTTACCGGCGCGGCTCGATAACGCAGGGAAATATGACGTGGCTTGTCCCTTACGACCAGACACGAAGATTGCTTAAACAGTTTCAAACTGCCTATCGAACTTGTTTATGCCTTTGTAGACTTGCCCTTTTGTTATTTTTGTATGGAAGTCGCATATTTGTTGTGGGTGTGGGAGATAATTTGGAATGTACAGCGTTCATCGTGCTGGTAAAGTATAAAAGTGAGAGAAAGAAGTTGTATAATGAGGTTGTTTCACGTGCCGACAAACGTAATTCTAAGTACTAGTGCTACGAAGTATGGCCTACGGCTCTTTGTAGAGATCTGAAGAATAATAAAATTGTATGACGTCATTACATAAGTAAGTACTCTAATCTTAGATACTAAGTAGGTATAGAGGCATTGTAGAGGTAACTGGTGGGTGAATACCGAGCAGTAAAAAGATCCTCAAAATCAGTAAACTTGATGCCCTTCACAGACAACCTGTTGGGATTAAAGGTATATTTGTTTTATTACACAAGCCTTCACCGAAGTCTGTATAATTATGTATATCAGCTACCTATTTACATAACCCCCAAATTTAAATTTATTGCCGTCTCTAAATTATGAATCACGTTAATTTTAAATCAAGCCAGACATAAATAGATTGACATTTAATTCGATATTCTGATGAAATGATACTTGAACTTATCGGTTAGCGTCGTTGCAGAGGTAACCTATATCATATGTCAAAATCGTGCATCGGTTGTCGATCTACGTTGTTCGATAACCATGTTTATAATATTTATAATGCTCGTAAGTAACGCACATAGTATAGTCAGGTACCACTCTCACAGAATTCCTTAGTGAATAACATTTTGTAAAGGTCCATTTTAAAACAAAATGTACCAACTGTTTGTAAAGCCTGGAATTGAAACGTAATACAGTTTTTCAGATTTCAGTACACTTTCGTGCTTGAGTTTGGGTGCTAGAGTAATCACACTAATATTATAAAGGCGAAAGTTTGTGAGGGGGTATGTGTGTGAGTGTGTATGTTTGTTACTTCTTCACGCTCAAACGGCTGGACCAATTTTGATAAAATTTTGTATGGAGGTAGCTGACACCCTGGATTAACATATAGTCTACTTTTTATCCCAATATTCCCACGGGATCGACATTTACGCGGGTGAAACCGCGGGGCGCAGCTAGTTTAACATAAATGCATTTAATAGGCACTACTCTGCAAGTATCCCAGTACCATGGGATGTGGAGATACGTCTTACATATTATAAGTACTTGTTAACATTGCATGGACACGGCCACTTGCGTTATGAATATTTATTTAATGAACACGTAAACAAATAAATAATAATATGTACATATTATAATATGATGCATACCTATAGGTATGTATCTATCAATAGTAGGTTTAAGTATGTATCTATCGTAGTACGTGACTATCATCGCAAAATTGTATATAAAACCACATCATTGTAGTCTGCAACAAACATCGGATTATGTTGTAGGTACTGCAGTATTACTAATTACTGCATATTATGTTTTCAACATTCAATCCTTCTTTAAGATTTTAGACAACCTTTTTTTGGTCATTTTTCTGATTAAAAAAATCAAACTTTTGAATTTTGAACTGATGCTGTCAAGTGAAATTTTCTCTTGAAGTTTGGCAGAGGTTTTTTGGTGTTCATTGCTGAAGGTTGCAATTATTTTTTTCTTTACTTATAATCGTAAAGTTATTATGAAAAATACGTCCTTAATCATCTAAATTGGATTTATGTGAAGTCTTCGACATATAGTTATATGTTGATCTTTTGATCTTATCAGGTATGTGTATTTCTACTCGTTACCTATTTTTTTGGTAAAAGTGGTTCAGCTTGTTACAGCATTCTTAATGTGCGTTATTTTGTCTAGGATACGCCTGAAAATATAAGACGTAACAAGCCGAGTTTTCGGTTTTACCCTACCCCTATGCACTAATCTGTTCCCGGATTTTGAACGAGTTAAGGAGTGGAGATCTATTCGAGGGAGCAGTTTCAAAACCATACTGACCAGATGTGAAATGGAATACAAGATATAATCCAGAGAGAAATAATCCAGGATTTTACAGATATTTTTTATTTATTGATTTTTACTGATATTACTGTCGTTTATAAATAATTGTTTCGTGTAACTTTAATTGCAGAATACAACAGGTTTTTTATATCGTTCGTTCACGATTGGTGCTACGCGATCGTAGGCAGAATTACAGTTGCAACTGCAGTTTAACTCGACGCGTAGGTAATCTAGCTAAATTTTGAAACATAATTCAATGAACAAAAAACCTCAAGTATTAAATTTTTTTTCCCTTTAAGTTTTTGTAATTTTTGTAAGTTCGGTTATTTTTATTAAATCAAATTATACGTTTTTAAGTGGCGATGAAGTGTTTCCTTAAAATATCGCTACAGTACTTACAATATAATCCGATGTTACGAGGAGACTAAGCTAATACTCCAATGTTAGATTGTGCTACCGGAGCTGCCACTAATTTACATAGAACAGACAAAAACTTGATTCCCGTCCTTAATAAAAGCCGTATTTTAATCTAACTAAACATAATCTCTGGTAATTTGAATACCAGTTTTTGTTGCGCAAAATTTACCACGAATTTATGCAATTAGAAGTTGTTCTCCTGTCCCAAGCGTGATCTCTTAATTTAATGTTGTTTGATGTCGGATACAATTTTATTTATGTTGAAAAGAATAAATCAAGAACGTATATAATATTATATATAGGCATAATAAATAAGTACGCTGACATCGACACAACAGGCAGTTTACACAAAACACTTACTAATGTAAACAAGAAACGAGGATAAACAAAAATAAAGGTTTGAAATGTTAGTGATTAAGTTTATAATTTATAAATAAAAGGTTGAATAATATTCCGAAAAACACACAAAAAAAAAAAAAAAACATACCGTCGAATAGAGCTCCTCCTTTTTTGAAGTCGGTTAAAAAGTGAGAGCTCTACGACAGTTTTGTTATTCAGATTTTAAAATATTATTAGAATAGTGAAACGTTATGTCAACTTATAATAAATAATAATAAATCTCATATAAATAGTCGTGTAAGTACCTAATAAATCCACATTCTAATTTTGATGAACAATCATTATGCATTAAGGTGCGTCGTCGGGGCCTGAGGCCGCTGCGCCCGCGCCACTGCGCCGCCCGTCAACGCGACAGGCGTCAGCAACGCTTGTCAAATGTCAACATTTTAAAGCCACAATATTGAAGCAATTTTAATTCAATCGTGCGACATTCTGTTCGCATTGAGGCAGCTCTGCGGTCGCACTCCTACTCATTACGACTTCATTTTGTTATAACAACAATGAAAGCCCGCGCTTTGCGTTTTATTCATCCGCCGAGCTTGACAGCGCCTTTGTGTGGGAATCAATCTTACGTCGCTTGTAATGATGCAAAATCGGTTCCACTGAATGACAAAGAAAGAAGCTGCCGCTAATGTTGTTTATTCGTTTTTTTACCCACGGAGTTACTTATTGAATAAAAATTTTAAGTTGTGCTATACAATTTTACTTTAAGTTAAACATGTATAATACGGTTGATTACTATTAAAAGCACAAAATTATATAGTAAACCGTCGGTATTTTACGCACAAGTTGATGCTCTCACACTAATTATTCTGCATAGTAATAATTTATAATGTTCCCATAGTCTCAGCAATGAGAGAATAATCTCAATAAAAGCATGATCAATGATCGGAGTCATCTCTCATTAAAATGTATTAACTCAACGATAAGTAATTGAAGTAATCACTATACAAGACGCAAATAATACCGAGTGCTCAGATAATTGTTATGGAGTCATGTTTCCTGTAATATATCAGATTAAGACACTATTATTAATATTTCTTTGACACCTTTGCATTTTCTTGATTTATTATCGGGGTCTTCTTGAAGGTTCATTGAAAGATTAGGAATACTGGATTAATGACTGATTAAGTTCCGAATATCACGCATTCAAGTTATTGCTAGGATACAACATTCGCATACAGTTACAATTATTTTATAAATCATGAATCATCTTCTTTCGAAGATATATTAAGGAGACTACATGACCTAAAGCGCGGTCTTTGTTGGACTGCATAGAAAAGAAAGAGAAGCGCTATGAAACAACACTGGTAATTTATTGTAAAATATGAAGCAATTATCTATTTACAAAAAATCTATTGTTTGGACTAAATAATTAAAACACTAGTGCTTTAGTATGTTGCTTGTAGAATAATCTGACAAAAAAATCATAATGATTGTGTGTATATTAGTATGGTTTATATTGTAAAAATAAAGTTTTTAAAGGTATTTTCGTGATTTTTTCTATCGTATCAAATTAGTTTTATTATGTTTTCAACACACTATCTACCCAACATATATCCTGAAGAATATCAAATATTTTTCTGATTTTGTTTACTGTAGTCGATCATATACTTTTATTGTTTCTAAAACTTGTGTTTTTTTGTGTTTAGGTAATGTAAGCCACTTAAAGCTTTCTGCTTCGAAGGAAGGACCATAGAATGGAAGAAGTAATTGATTAACAGAAGAAATACATAAACGATGCAGAGACGAAACGATATAATAGAAGAATACATTGCACAAAAAAAAGTAAACCAGAACCAAAAAAGCCTGAATCTATACTATTAATAAAGCTGAAGAGTTTGTTTGTATGTTTGAACGCGCTAAACTCTGAAACTACCAGTTGGATTTGCGTTTGATAGCCCAATTTTTGAGGAAGTCTATAAGCTATTTAACATCACGACTCACGACTCTTAGGAGTCAGGCAAAATAAAAAAATTTAAAAAAGAACGCGAATAGAAAGTAATAGCGGGGGCAAGCGATGCAATGCGACGGGGTGGGTCGGAGGAACAAGACATTTCACGCGGACGAAGTGGCAGGCAGAAGCTAGTCTGTAATAATCACAAACTAATTGATGATAAATTGATTAATCCACATCGTAAGTTTTTATAGAACATTTATAATCTGCCTAGAATGTTCCTAGTTAATACCTGACTGTCGAGATACCCTAGTCGGCTTGAATGGACTACAGGATTAACCAGGCCTAGGAGCGAGCCTATATCAGTTAATTATATGTCATATTTGCCCCTTGGCTCAAAATAAACACGGTAAACAAGTCCGTAGAAAATTACCATAAAACTAAAAGTACATGGTAATAGAAACTCTAAATGTGTGGCGGGTTCCTGCGGTAATGCTCGCAATCATCAGTGATTACTTAGAAACTAATTTGTGGAGGCGGCGCGAGGTGCGCGGGCGCCGCTGAAGGCGTAATGTGCAAATAAAGACAGGGTGCGAGCCGGCTCCGACGCACGCCGTTTGTCAACCAACCTGTTTCTAGTCCGTTTGTCAATATTTGTTAGAGGTACCCTGTGTATACAGGGGGATTAGGTGGTTTGTGTCAATATGTAGTCAGCTCGCTGGCTTAACTCGATTACTTGCCTCTTGAGTTTGTTTGCCTCTTACTTATCACTGAATACATAAACACTTTGTACTAAGTTATTATGTACATAAACATATACTGGTAGTACTATACAATGTGTCCGGTCATGGACTAGCGATATTCTAGGTACTTATGTAACAACTATTCTAGTACACAAATACACTATACACTAGTGTCCAATCCACTAAAATATTAATGTTAATTTAATGTTGTATTGTAACTTAGCTCAAAATCTGTCGATCTAGGAAAAAAACAGTGGCACTCCGGGAGTGCCGACAGAAGTGAAAACAAAACACAAAAAGAATACTTTGCCATCACTCACTGACATATCGGATAAACATTAAAACCAAGTACATCCCGAGGACAGCCGAACACATCCGAAGCGGGTATTTTTTTTAATCGTCTTATAAACAAAACACGCGTGGTGTCGCTTACGGTAACAGTGGCGCGAGTTAGGCAGGATACAAAAGTCTAAAAAGTTTTTAGACCTTTGTATCCTGCTTATGCGTATGAAGTCTCATTAAAATCGGTTCATTCATTTCGAAAAATAAGGGCTTGAAAGTTTGTATAAAATGCCGCACGGCGTAAACGCTCTTAACTAAATATCTATTTAAAATAGTTTGAGTCTAATTATAGAATCTAAAAAAAGCTTCAAAATGTCAAACGAAATATTTTATTCAAAAAACAGCCATATTCGCTGGTATGCTGGTATGGTGAACTACGCCGTAGCATAGTGTGAGCTACGCCGTAGCACAGTTTGACCTACGCCGTAGCACTCTCCATCCGTCTTACGAATTTTCGATCAGGTCACGTGTCCTGACGCGAGTTTAACATTTTTTACCCATTACAAAAAAAGTGTACAACGCCGCTAAAGAAGTTTTCACTTCAAAAAATAAAAAGGGTCATAGGGGTTGTTTTTGCAGTAATTTACAATAATTTGTTGATTGGCATAATTTTTTTTTTTTTTTTTTTTTGTAGTTTTGTTTTTTTTTAAGTTACGAACATGTGAATGTATAATGATTGTAATGGAAACGATAGACAATATCGTTGCCCTCCGAATAAGCCTACTTTTATCTCAGTAGGACCAAAACTTTGAGAGATATGTTTCATGTAGAGAATATCTCAACAAAAAAAGCTAAATGACTGCCAAATAGCGGGGAAGCGGATCGGACCCTAGTGTGTAGTGAATTTGTGTACTAGAATAGTTGCTATATAAGTACCTAGAATATGGCTAGTCCATGACCGGACACATTGTATATACCTCATAATTAAAACAGTGGAGCAAATCCCATAATTTTAAACACTTTAGCATGTTAATCTCAGTCTCAATCTGTCAAAAATACCTGTTATCGACAATTTTGACAAATTCTTGACATTGATCGTCTTTATCATTGACATTGTCACTAGGTTTTGGCCGTGTTTAAATACGTGAACTGACCTTCAGACCTATGTTCATTAGTAACCACTGTGAATATTCTATCCCTCGAAGATTACGTGGCCATCCCTGGAAGTTTATTTTTATTCTAATTATTTGTACCTTCGGCTCCTTAAACATTTTCGTTTTAAGTTGAGGATAAATTATGCGTTTGAGGTGGTGCAGAAACTAAAAGGAACTAATATCTACATGTTATAACACATACCGTACCAGTTAGTTATAAATCTGTGCATGTAGCAGTTAAGCGAAGGAGATTAGTTTAACGATAGGTACTTTTAGTAAGTAGTAAGTACGGGCTACTTTATTGTATTGATTGCCTCACTTAATTCCTACGGTTAAAGCTACTTACCTGGCACTTTATGCATCGAAAGGAAGTAAGAATGTAATAGCTGACTATTTTTACTACAGCTTGCACGTTGACTGCCAGATGACAGACACAATAGAAAATCTATTGTTCGCGGTCACCGGTGACCGCGCTGGCAGTCAATGCATTATGATCTTTTATTGGAAAAACCATAACAACACTTCCTATTTGGGTCGTAGATGTTACTGTACTACCTACATTATCTACAGATTTATGCAAAAAAAAACTCAATAATTGAAAATGTAAAATGTCCATGAATATGGGCATGAAAACTGAAAAAAAATATTGCGTAGTACAAAAGACATAAATGAGAATTTTCAGTTTTTTTTTTTAGTTTTAATCCCACCTGTATACAGAGACACTTTTTGTCATTTAACTCTAATATCCTTAACATCAGAATATGTAAGATAACCGTTGAATTAAATTCTACTTTAAACAAATCGTCATCTGCTGTCCTCAGACGTATAATCAAAGTGCCATAAGTAGACGAGCTCATATGTTTAGGACCGCATCCTTTCGCTTTTTTACCACATTTTTTCTTGTTTCAAAGCTAAGCGGTACGTATGAGGTTATTTTCACACTAAATTAACAAAACTCGTAATGCAAAACTAGTGTCAGTTTGGAAACACGTCATTATGGCATCAGTCGTGGAGCACATCTAAGCAAGCCGATTCCATTAGGAGATTGCAGCTTACGCGAGAAAATAATAGCTAATAACTCTGTTTTTATAACAAGAAAAAAACAGTTGTATGTATGCAAGAAAAACACCTAAATGATACCAATAGTGATGCTGGACTAATCGATCCTTCTATTAATCCAGTAGTTATCAAAATAAAAAGCAATCAACATCGCCGAGTTCGCTGATTATAAAAAGCAGAAACGGTAGTTAACATATTTAGTTATTAGAACGTTTATAGATCCGTTAATTAATTGCAATAAAAACTAATAAAATCTACACTTTATCACTGTTGTAGAAACGAAAAATAACTTACACCATTACACGCAATTTAGTAATGATAAGCACTTAAATTTATGCAAATGTTTCTTTCAACTAATTGATAGACACCATTTATTAGTTCGCGTGCAAACATTAAATAAATCGCTGACCAGTGACTAACATAAAGTTACCAACCATTTGTCTAATGGATATCGATACCCACTTCCTTGCATGCAGCTATTACCGTTCTGAGAACTTTAATCACGAAACAATTATAAACAATCGCTGAAAAAACAATGACAGAACAAAAAATATTACTACAAGAGAAACTACACAATACTGTGCATGTATCATGTCTGCACCAAGTAATTAAAATATCAACCACATAAGTTATAGAATTTAAGTGTATATTGTGATAAAATTACAACTAGATACAAAAAACGAAAGCTTATTCTTGTTACTCATTCAAAAGGAAACCAAACAAGATAGAACTACACGGGGCAGCGCGGCGACTTTCCGTCACAAAATGGCTTATTACAACGTAGGAATGCAACAATAACAAACAGGAATGAATTAACAATAGTTACCAACGTGTCAAGTCCCACACACTCGGCATTACAAACATGCTACAAAAAAGAGGTCGCATCCTAAACGCAAGCCACAAAAACTACGACGTACAAAACGGTATCGGGCGGCGAGTTCAAACGCACCGACGACCACTCATTTCACACCATCAGCCGGCCGCCGGCAAGCCATCTTCTACCCTGCCATACGTGACCTAATGACAACTTGACCACGGTAAGCCACGCAACCGTCGCACACCACGCACTACAATATAGACTCTATCCACTACGACATAAAGACGCAAGTGCCACCCCAATAAGTTACAGTTACTACGCCTCGGTTTACAGTTTTCCCGATAGTGGAGCAGACACAATGCCAAATTTGTGCAAAAACTGTTTTTAGCAAACAATTAGCAGTTAATGGTTTAAGGACAGTCTATCTAGAACGACGATTACTCAGTGGTTTCATCAGACGTATTTTAGGATTCCGTACAAGTACAAGTAATCATTTCAATACACGGTAACGCATATTAACATGGATTTTTCATTTAAACTGTAATAAACACTTTAAACTCAACTTATTGTATGAAAATACAATTTTTACAGTCAGGTGATGAGTTACGAGTATAGTTGTAAATAAAAGGTACTTAATTAAGTACATTTGATCCCTTTCTATAGGAAAATGCTGCTACAATGCAAAAATGAGTGATTTTCCTAAAATAAAATGCTAGACATACAGTGTTATGTACTTTTCCTGTTAAATGGCGCATTTGTTATCGTTATCTCAAATATTATATATAATATGTATATTACTATTGTAACTTAAAATAAATTCTATGCAGCCGATTACTATAGTAATTTAGGATCCTGATGTTTCCAGAGTTGCAATCTAGTTATTGATATTTTTATATGCTCATTTGAATATAAATAAACACTAATAAAGTTATTGACTGAGTTTAATGGTTCTGGATGTCTATGGGACCAAAATCCTTATGGATTATAAAATGCACAGGAACTACCTAATGACATAATTAATAAAGCAGGTATGTACTCTTCTAATGGACACGAACACCGGACGTGTTCGAAGGGCTTCCAAAAAGAATTGATTTTTCGTAGGAAGTTAATACAAAGTACCAACTTCTTAATAGATAATTAGGTAATAAAATAGTGTATTATGTACCGTAAAGTTGAATGCAGCGTGAGACGTCAGTAACAGTGTTGACGGAAACGAGCGATAACGCATGACTGACCGGCGCCATTATGGTTTCGTCACAACCAGCCATTTAACAAGACAAGCTTAACGAATTTCACCAAGTTAAATGTTTATTGTAAGCAATTAATTAGAAATATTAAAGGCTGCTAAGCAAAGTATTTGCAATTATATTTATTTGTGTGCCAATAGTATGGCCATGTTTTTCTTTTTAATTTTTTTTTTTTTGTTACTTTTCCTGTTAAAATTGCACATTTGTTATCGTTGTGGCCAGTATTTTTGTGAATTGTTTGCTTATTTCAATGCCGAGGGTTTTTATATGTGTGTCAGTGTGGACTCAAACCGTGTTTGTAATGTTTATAAACACCGTTTGAGTCAGTATAAGGTAAGCCTGTGGCTAGGCCTCATTGGCCTGTAACAATAATTAAGTTGTAACTAAATCTAATAAGAGTCTTATTGCATGCTTACCAGGCAAAACACACGCGATTATTACAATACTTATTACCTATACAATAGGTAGGTTAGGTATACCCCTATGACATCATATTTTTGCAACTTAAAATACTCGCTGATTGTTCCCCTGTGGTGTACATTTTAACTGTTTAGGGGTAAAGTTGAGTTTCATCTCCGATGTAGTTAAAGAATTGCATATAAGTAGTAGTACCAACCTACCTATACAATGTATTTGTCCTGTTTTAAATTCAAGGCACATACTTACATACTTAATTACAAACAATGTATTAGTGAAAGGGATCAACAGATTTAAGACTTAGTCTGAATCTAGCCAGCCATTTTCAAGGGAGAAATGTTTCAGCTCAACCATAGCAAGTGCCGTATAGTCCTGCGGTGCTATTCTGTAAAAAGATCACTGTGGTAACTTAGGTGAACTGAACTTAAAGTGAGCTGTCATTTCACCTGATGCTAGGGATTGACACTATTGACAGCTCACTTTAAGCTCACTTCACCTAAGTTGTCACAGTGACATTTTTACAGAATAGCATTACTGGTCCTATTCTCTACCGGGACTCAATTGGTCATTATCTAGATAATGACTGCTAGCTCACCAGGTAAATCACCTACTAATAACCAACTAATAACAGAGATAGCAAAAAGGGGATATAAAGAGTATCTAAGACAACACATAATCATAACAAGGACATTTTATAAACAGATGCGTACCTACAAATCAGGTTTCGGCCAAGAGTTGTAGGGTTGGGGGCGTGCCTTCGATACAATCGCCGGAACCACACGGCGGGACGCCGCGCCATGACGCCGACATTCACCGACATTCGCCGAGACTCGTCCATTCACCGACACACACCGACACCAGTGACAATACTCCGGCACCTTGATCACCATGACGACATTGTTCTTCCTCTATTGGACGATTGATATGGAGAGATGTGACATACATCTGTTGATATTATATTGATAAGCGGATATACACGAACAAAGGGATTCGAGTGCGCGGTATCCGTTTAAACTTATACGACTACGACATCTTGAGTTTGTTTCAATGGATAAATTGAAAATCATAATTGCAGTATTTCTTCTATTCACAAATCTCCACATTTTCTAATCTTTAAAGCACGTCTTGTAAATAAAGTGGAAGAAGCCTCTTGACACGTTTTAGAGACACCTTTAATGAAAGTCATGGTAAATGTTTGATCATAAACATCTTACATGAATCACATATTTTGTTCTCACAATACTCTCAAAAACATATTACTAAGCAATCAACAGACGCCAACTTATTCAAAAGTGATGATTATTAAAGTAGGTAGTGATTAAAGCAAAGACATAAATTAAAATAAAGAAGTCAAGAACACGGAATACGAAGATCAGGATGTGTATTAAAGCATTCAAATTAATAGCTTATACAATTAAATAAAGTAAATTAGCAATTATATAAAATAAATAATATTACGCAGATTTGATTAAAACAAAAGTTTGCAATTATACAATAAATTCAGTGCTCATGTAACGGCAACAGCTGCAATGACAACTTATAAACTACACAAGTAAATGGAAAAAGAAGCTGCGTCTACTTAGAATTCAGCCAACGTGCTTATTGTACGAACTCGAAGCGGATATCGTTAGGTATAGGACCAAAAATTCCGTAGCGAATTCACATTTAACCCAGATTGCTGATTAAAACCTTTTTGGGGGCTGAACTTGAACCCTACATCAAAGAATTAAAGTTCAGATTGATTCGCTGATAAATTCGGGAAAGGCTCGAGGCGATGCCGCGGCAGATATAATTAGCAGTTACGGTGTCGGGAAAGCTATAAAAACGGCAAATCGAGGGACGGACGGATAGGCACAATGTGTTAGATATTAATTTTGAAATTATAGGCTAGCGTTGCATGCAAAGGTGTTCGGAGCAAAAACATCAACAGAAGTGCTAAGAGAGGACGATTATTATTTTAGGTTCGTGTAATAATCCGTTCCAAACAGCTGCCTCTACAAATATTTATTGTTTGATATGTGATTTAGATTGTTTGTAAAAACTTCGTAAGTAAAGACCTCACAATCAGACGAGGAAAAAACTATTTAACTTGTTTGACTAACACAAATAGGCAAATACTGTATTGTTGTCTGTCTGGCCTATTTTATGTTTTGCGTTTGTTATAATGTATTACTTCTTTCGTCTTCATAGAAGAATCTTTTATTAATGCCCAAGACTTCACAGTTAAACTACAAAAGTTAGATTTTAAAATGTATCGGTTACTTCGCCCAGAAGTACCTCTTGTTGTCTAATTTTCGTTCTTCTCACTTGTGGCTTTTCCGCTGCTGATTGATTAACAGTTTCATCATTAAATTTCATCATTTTACTTTTCCATGTAGGTATCCCACATTCAGGAGGTCAGAGCCTATACGAACGACTTCATGATGCCTTACCTAATTGGTTCTGTGGCTGGTTGAATTCCTATACATAGTTGACTTGCCGTACCTATTTATGTGCATATCTTAATTAGGATTAGGCTGTTTCGATTTTTTCTTCAACAAAAACCAACCAAACTTCCTCATGTCTATAAATAAAATGGTACAGCTTATTTTATTTTGTCAAAATATTAAATATGACATCCTTTTCCGTAAACATGTAGTCGGTTTTTACCGACTTCACAAAAAGGAGGAGGTACTATGTTCGGCTGTTTGTATGTTTTTTTTTTTGTATGTTTGTTCATCGAATACTCCGCCAATTGTCGAAGGATTTGCAAAATTCTTTTTTTGTTCGAAAGTAGATAGTTCTGAGGTGGTCCCACTGTCACCAAGTAAGGATCTGATGATGGGATCTTAGAGAAATCGAGGGCAACCCTCAAATGTTATAGGCTCACTTATTGTTTTTCGCATATTTTATGAAGTATCTTGTGTATTTGCGTATGGTTGTCACCATCTCAGGTAGCTGGGCTGATGATGGAAGGTACAACTCCTTAACAGTAAGAAGTTACTCGAACAGGCAAGGACTGTTTTAGTAAATTGTTTTGATGTTTGATAGGGCATAAAATTAGCCACATTTGGTCTCATGATCATCAAGTCATGACCTGATGCTGCAGTCAGGATAGTCTGCAGAGTACCTAACTCCTCGACAACTAACAGCAGATATATCGTGTTTAGGCTCATTGAAAAGGGCTCGATGTGTGGATAAACGTACTGTTAATGAGGAACACCGAAGTACAAAGAGACCTGATGCTAACGCCAGGAGCATCAGAAAAAGTACAAACCTTGAAATTACAGCACCGTAGTCGTGTTTGGGCTCATTTTAAACAGGACTAAATTTTAAGTTCAATGCAATGTTGACATAAGTCTGGCCTGATGCTGCAGCCAAGATTATCAGCTAGGAGAGTGGAATACTAGGAGAACTCCTCAACAATTAACGTCCCTGCATCGGGAAAAGCAATATTTTGTAAAAGGTGATCAGCAGTTGACATTAGGCTATTGTAACTTAGATAAATTACAAACTGACCCACTAAAAAGTAAAAAATAAAAACTTTTTTACAAAAAAAACAACCGACTTCCAAAAAACACTATAAAGTGAAAAATAACTTTAATTTCGGAAGTCGGTGTCTTTGGATTTGTATTTTAATATTATTGTAAGTAATATAATGCGAATGTTTCTAGGTGAACTCGACATCATCTGCCTAGCCTTTTCTGAAGTAAGATGTTGGGGTTTACTTCCAGTCTAACCGGATGCAGCTGAATACCAGTATTTTGAGTCTTTAGTTAACTGGAGCGACTGCATAGGTGAACTAAACCTACTTTATTATTAATGTAAAAGTTTTTACGTTTGTTTACTCAATCACGGCAGAAAGCGTTTCGGTTTTTTGCACGTAAACATAATTACGTTATAAATACTTGAAGTAAGTTTATTCGCATAGGATGAATGGTATAAAGGTGATTTGTTACAGAAAATTTGGCTTGCAAAAATGAGTACAATATTGGACAACATTGAATTCATGCCTCATTGCCGCATTTTCTTCATGCCTTGTGCTATGTAGTTCTGTGAAGTAACTAGGTACATGCTTAGGGAATTCCCAAAGGGTGAGTTACCATGGGCAAGTAGAAGTACTTACCTAATTAAACCAAAAAATTAATGCTTAGACTCACATTCAGTGACTCAGTACAATTAAAGCCCTGTTCCAAGAACAAGTTACATGTTGTCATGTCTCCTCAATTAATTTAGATTCATAATTCCTACCCATCGTTAGGTAGATATTAATAAATTCCATCATCAATCTTATCACCTGTTAGCTTCATGAAAACTCCCCAAGTTTTTGGAATGTAAATACAGTATCCATTTCAAGGCTCATGGTACTCTATTTATTATTTATGTTTATTATTACAAGTAACAAAGGACTCAAATATGTTAGTAACAATCTTTCCTTACAACTATGTTAGTTTAACACACACTGCAATATTGTTCATGCAAATCCCTGCTACAAGCTCAACACTGATCTGAAAAGTTTGCAGCAGCGATTCACATACAAGCAGTCCAGTCTCCTCGCGATATAACGCACGAGGGAGGCACATCTTTTTCGCATCGTAGCGTAGAAGCAATCGACACGAGCTTCAGCAAACATCCCTGAAGCGCTACAGAAGCGGAACAGCTCCATCAACACCCGGAATGCATTATTATATTGAATGCGAAGGGCGCTGTACGATTTTTGAGTGTAATCTACCCACAGGCTGCATGTCTAAAACGAGGTATATGCAAGAAATTGTTTTTTTTTTAACTATTCTAGAACAACGTGCAAACCTGCGAGCGATCATATTAGCTCTCACTTCTTTCTGTTTCAATATCATCATCATCTTTGAGGTCAGCGGTCAAGGTATGTCCCAAGTATTTCACTTTTACGCCCTTAAAAGCGATACTCCGTCCAAATGGATCGGTGGCATAGTATCAGAACATCGCCCGCTGACACCAAAGACCATGAATTCACTTTTAGTGACGTTGTAGACCATCCATGATCTAACGCATACTTTTCACAGATGGTCACCAACCTCCTAAGCCCACAAACCGAAGTGCTCAGCAGCGAAATACGAGTATCATCGGCGTAACTAATCTTGTTAACACATATACATCGTCAATATAACAGCCGTCACGCTCTCTGCTGAGCGCCTCGATCAGCTCATTGACATATAGATTGAAGAGCGTGGGTGAAGTCAACCCCCCCTGCCTCACCCCGCACTCCAACCTATACGGCTCTGAAAAAGTCCCTGCCAGCGTACCTGATTGATCTGGCTTCCATACCAGCAGCAGAAGCTGGAGGAACTCCAGCTTCCTCTAACTTCCTCCAGAGGATACTGTATGCGACCAGATCAAATGCCTTGCAGAGGTCGAGGAAACACGCATATTTAGGTGTTTTCCTAACTGATTAGTACCTCACAGCCCACTTTAGACACAAGATGGCACTCTCAGTAGATAGTCCAGATCGAAATCCGAACTGATTATCCTGCAGCTGAACAAAGATATTAAGCAGGCTGTCAAACACTTTTGCAATCACCTTAGCAAGAGAAATGGGTCTGTAGTTATTCAAGTCCGCGATGTCACCTGTTTTATTTTTAATAATGGGTACCTACACCAATCGTTTTAGTCATAGGACAAGGCAAATACGCATGACTCACACAAAAATTGTAAAACATTGCTAACACTCTTGGTAAATGAGGGCCCGCAAATATGTGGTGCTCGATGCTCAGACCATCGTGACCTGGAGACTTGCCTCTTGACATACTGCTGACAACACGTCTTTGGCTGTGAATCTCGTTCAAAGGTCACCATGGTCAACAACATCAGGCTCAAATACGCAAGTACCCAGTGGTGACTTAATCCTAAAATGTTCCTTAAGAGGTCAGCAATGCCTACAGGATCGCTCTCGGCACTGACCGATACAGGGAGGCCAGGCTTACTGCTCAGCCTGTACGTGTGTTTCCAAAATGAGCGAAAATCATTGCTTGAATGTTGTGAAGCCAAAATATCCATTTTTATTTGGTCTTCATTATTTTGACACCATTTCAAGCGAGGCTTTAACATTCTCTTAGCTTCACGCATATCACAAAATATGGGATTCTGTGTTGATGTTATAGAGTTGTTTTGTGAAGTCGTTACAGCCCGATAGAAAAACATAGTAGACTTAGATTTGAAACATAAGTAGTGAAGTAGTATTGATCAAGATTATGTATTAAGGAAAGTTTGTCAAACAATCCTATCTAGACATGATTTTAGTCAGGATAGATGAGGCTTTCAATATTCTTGCTCAACAGTATATCGACAGCCCAACTAGGTTGAACAACATTCAACCTAGTTTTTTATTCAGTTTTTGTTCAAACATTGGACCACCTTTCCTAAAAATATCCAATCCATTTGGACTTTCATTTTATTTTATTTATTTGGGAAAACAAACAGTAACACATTACATTTTGTACGAAGAATTACAAAAAGATACGGCTAAATGTGTAACCAACAACATTTTCCACGGAATACACATAAAAATAATAATCTTTACAAACCTTTTTTTCTGGTTGCCTTTTAGAGGTTTGCTGAGAAATATTTTTTATGTGAAATAAATACAACTCAAATCACTTAATGTATGTTAAATACTTAAATTACCGAACAACCAACATTTCCTGACAAACAAGCGAATTCATTCAAACTTGACATACCTAATTATGAAGCGTGTGCCACAAAAGCCTACCTACATGCTTGTGTGTGACATCACCACATAATATATAGGCACGTTCCTACATGGTATATAAGCACAAACGTTTGACTCAATCTAGCCTCAAAGTCATCACTTGAAATTACTAATTTTTATATACAAAGTTGATGACATAATAAGCTTCATTAATTTAACAGCGACGCATTCCTAATTTTTTTTTTTTTATAAAAATGTATTCATTTTTATTCTGTTTTGTAACTACCATTTTTGCGAATAAAAAGTCGTGAAAACGTATTCATCCAGTTATGTTATTGAATAATGACTAAAATAATTGCTACTTATGTAATTGTTGACAATAATAATTTAAGTTTAACCCATCAAGCCTATACTTTTATTCGTATTTACTTCATACCTGACATACATACATACATAAGCCCTAATCCTTACGCCAACAACGAGTTTCTTTTTAGTAGTAGTGGAATTGATAAATTCCACTACCTTCCTTCAGTACTTCTAGTTATAAGTTGATATTTAACAATTGTTGTTTCTAACAAGCCGTACTTGCCCGCCCGATGATTTCCCATCGGTACAAAAGACTAATAAAAAGGGTAAGTATTGTATTTTCAAAAATGTTTTCTTAGTGATCACTTTCGTTACATAAGGAACTCTTTTGTAAAATGTTATGCTTCTAGACCACGCGGTTTTTATTTAGTAATATTCATAAGGCTTTAAGGCTTTGTCCGTCACTGAATTTATACGGCAGCCAAGTGCTTACCTCGTAGAACCCCAAATAGGATAGAATGAAGTCGCAAGTCGGTCGCCCGCACCTGTCTGTGTATGATAAGATAAAGCTTTGAAACTTTTTGTTGAGTTTTGATGTAATTAGGCCCTTACCCTCATCATGCAGAGCAATTCTTGGGCAAGATGTATATAAGAGTAAAGCCATGACGGACCGCTATTATTTGTAAAATAAACGGAGAAACTCACATTTCCAAAATAGACTGAAATAACTCATCATTTAAACTGAAGTGCACTTTTTTTTTTTTTTGTGGATGGGAATTCATCAAATGACCCCTTCCGCTCTGGGTGGAGCGGAAGGGAGTGTCAGACTCTTACTGACTAAAACCCAACCGTGTTCCTTCCTTAGCCCTTTATGTTCCGGGTCAGCGGTAACCCTTTCGGACAATCCCGCTGACCCGGCAGGCTTCAGCCCTATGGGGCCCCTCCTCAATGCTGACATCTCTTTGAGGCGCGCGTGGAACACGTACGCGCCGTCCGGCACGGGCCTGGTCCTGATCGGACGGTGAGCTACCCATTACTCTCCGCCCGCAGGCCCGCGCCTACGGTGGCCGGGAGTCGTCACGCGGCTCCCGACGCCCGGAGCGTCTCCCGCGGCGGTTGGGACGGGAGGCTCTCTCCCTGAGCCGTCCCGCCACCTCCTTCGCTAGCATGACTGCTTCGCAGAAGGAGGTGACTGCCTCTCACTCCCTCTCGCCCCGGACCATGGCTTGCACCAAGGCCGGACGCTAGAGGTCGCCGTCGCTGCTTCTTCTACCGCTATGCTATTAATCTATGCTATGCTTGTCGAAGTCGAGGCTGAGATATCCAATACAAATTAAAAGTACCGCAACGTTAGCTGATGTACACTTTGAATGAACTGAAGTGCACTTTAAATATAATTTAAACTTGGCACATGTCGGTGTAGCAAGGTTTCACACATCTACATTTGCTGCTTCTTTGATTTGGTGCAGGTGGATATTTTTTCCGTCCTCCCCTTTTTCTGTTTGACTCAAATATACCAACTGTTTACCAAAAACCTTAACCAGAAGTCCAGAACTCCCCGGTAAGGAGAATGATTAAATTATATCGAATACTGCTTACCCTTCAGGATAGACCGTCTGAGAAAACTTAAATATTTTCCAAAGACTGTTATTGGAAAATGACGTAGTTAGTATGAGGCATCGCCGAAATAATTCGATATACTTATGTGCTTACTTGATTTTTATATAATACTAGCTGTGCCCCGCGGTTTCACCCGCGTAAATGTCGATCCCATGGGAATATCAAGATAAAAAGCCTATATGTTAATCCAGGGTGTCAGCTACCTCCATACAAAATTTTATCAAAATTAGTCGAGCCGTTTGAGCGTGAAGAAGTAACAATTACATATAAACACACACTCACAAACTTTGGCCTTTATAATATTAGTGTGATTTCCTTCTTTATTTGCAAAATAAAATGACGCAGGTTACCTAATGTAAATGGCACTTTTTCTAATACATCAGTTACAAGCTTTGAGTGTAAAGCTAACGAGCATGAATGGAAGAAAAAACATTCTGCGTCGACATCTTATTAACATCGAAGATGAAGAAAATCCATCCTCAGAGTATTATGTAATTTGTAGTCAGTAGAAATGTATCGAATTAGCCGTTATTTGCTCTAGAGTAGTGTGGATAACAAAACAAAACCTAATTGATTCGGGATTAAATCTAATAGAACATTCTCCTCAATTACACCTACTTACCTTATTTCAGTAAACAAATGTGTCAGGAAATATGGAACAGCAGTTAGGGTTATTGTGACCGACTGTGAGTTAGGTACCTATAATAACTTTTTATATATAGGTAATAGTATTTTGGTAGTCGCAAAAACATAAACGCCAAAATATTATTTTGTTTGGATTGTATGTTTCCTCGTAGCAGGTAGCATGTATTCATATTCATGTGTTTATTTGCATTCCATAATGTTGTAGAGGTGTTAAAATCAATGTAATCTACTTGAAAAAAAAAACAACAGATACCTACGCACTTACTCGTATATCAACAGGTTTTTTATTTCCACTTTCTAAGTGTAAGAGGCAAAGCTCTGCTACAGTAACCAAACCAGTTCCTTTATTAACCGACTTCAAAAAAGGAGGTTCTGTATTCAACCCGTATGTATGTATGTTTGTATGTCCGCGATTTTCTCAAAAACTAATGAACCAATTTTGATCATTCTTAATGTGTCTAAAAAATCTACATACTTTCAGGAAGGTTTTTAGTATATAATACATTAGGTAATTATTCTTATGTACGAAGTTATATCATAAATGTACCTACAGCATCTCTGGCATTTCTATGCGAATTATGATGATTCTTCTAGTAGGTTTTTCAATTCTTCAATGCACTAGTGTTAATTGAATTTGTGTGGTGTAGGTAAAACTAAAAAGTAAACAATAATAGTGTTTTTTATATCAACCAAACGATTAGTACTAGTAGTTATTTTATCATACCCAAACCAATACGATATTCAAAAGAACTCTTCGTTTTACTGCCCATTTTTCTCCAATCCTAATTTCATAAATTGATCCCACAAAAAGGAACAGAAGAATGGAACCGCTCTATTGTGTCCTCCTTCATTAGATTAAAGGTTTTTCACTGTGAAAGAGGGTCAAAATGTTGAACAAGCCTATAATGCGCATTATGGTGTGTAACGAGCCGGCGGGTGAGTCAGCACAACAGGCCGATATCAGGAACTATTAGCCCACGAGCGTGGCCCGACGCGCCGCGTTACACCGTGAAACAGACCACCAGGAATACCCCTTTTTACAATTTTCTACCACTTTTTTTCCTTTGCCCCACACGAAGAATATCTAACCTACCAAATTATATGTATACTACCAGTTAATCTATATATATTCAAACGGTAAATACCTTTTAAAAACAGCATTGATTAATGTGACCTAAAGTGGCAAATTATTATGTTAAAATTGAGAAATTTGGAAACAAAAAAGTGTATTAAATAAAACCAGGAAATATAATGAATTCCATTTAATATTCCTACTCAATACTTATAACAATTTAACCAATATTTACACAAATAATTTGATCTACACTATGAATAGGAAAAGATTCAGTTCTCATCACTAAATAAATAACAATCTTATTCTACGTCAGCTACTTCTCATAAAACAATATACTTTTTACATTTATTGCTACTAATAATATGTTATTCTTATTAGAAAAGAAAGAGTGAATCTGTGTTTAATTATAGAACGCGACATAGTTTGCATTTTACCAAATATTTGTAACATTGTCTGCCGTCATAGTCATTTACTTGCTCTCTGGATTAGTTATTTTATATTTACACGCTTTTTTCACAATAGTAAAATTGTACAGTATTTCACTTCTTTCGTTTATCTAATCATCAATAGTTTACACTAACCTTAAAGTGAGATCACTTAAAACACGATGATGATCCGCTCTACGTGAGAGAAATCATCTGCGGAATGTTCAACAGTAGGCCAATTGCACTTAGCCTCGATGTTACTCGCTTTAAGATAATAAATAGTTATAATACTAAATGCGTTGTCGGTATGTAATCACTATTGTCTACCTAGTGATATACTTAGAAACCAGAACACCAGCTCAAATGGTAGGGATCCATGGAATTAAACAGCCGTGTTTACAAGTGTTGAATTTAAAACTTTAACAATTAAACACTACGAAACGAATGTTCCACATAAAAATTTAAACTATACAAAATGATGAATACTAGTGGTGTACTTACAATCTAAAATTGCACGAAACATTGTCGCAGCTAGAGTGCGCGCGCGGTGGATGTCACGCGACCGGCAGCAGCGGCGGTGGCAGGTAGCAGGGGCGCAGCGCGTGGGCCGCCGCCAGCAGCTCGGCGTGGTAGCGCGCCACGTACGACGGCACCGGCACCAGCACCGGCTGCGGCGGCGACGGAGACGCGCGCGGCTCGTCCGGCTGCAGCAGCGCCTCGATCGTGAACGCCCTTCGTGGCCTCTCGCGCGGTATCATAGTCATAGTCGCCGTTTCAGGTAGTTCCGCCGGCTCTGGGCTTAGTTGTGGTCCCAGCGGTGGACTGTATAGACTGGCACTTGGCATAGGCGGTGGCGGTGCATTCGCTTGTCTCGCCAAGAATGCTCTATTAAAACTTGCCAGCGCCGCTAACTCTGCATGCAGGCTCTCTTTGTCATCTTTCAACAGCTTGAACCTCTTGCGCCTCCGGAGTAGCGAGCCGTTCTCGAACATGTCGAAGGCCTGCGGGTGCAGCGTCCAGTAGGCGCCCTTGCCGGGCCGGTCCGGGCGGCGCGGCACTTTCACGAAGCAGTCGTTGAAGGAGAGGTTGTGTCGCAGCGAGTTCTGCCAGCGCTGCGTGTTGCGCCGGTAGTACGGGAAGCGGTCCGTGATGAACCGGTAGATCTCCGACAGCGGCAGCATGCGCTCCGGGGAGCTCCAGATCGCCATCGCCGTCAGGGAAATGTACGAGTACGGGGGCTTCTGGTCGCCGTAAGATTCACGCGAGGGCCGCGGCATTGTCACTTCCCCCGAAGTCCCGAAAGGACAAGTCAATGTTATTAAAATCAAAAGCAACAACACACGGATGTACGAGCACGTCAGTCCGATGCGAGGTGTGGAGAGGAACTGAGGCGCGGCGAGCGCGACGCTCGGCCCGCCCGCCCGCTGCCGGCCGGACGCGGCGGCCACGGAGCACGCACGCGATTGGCGCGCACATCATCCAATCGGGCCCCGCCACTTTCAGATATGATGTCGGCTTTCGCTCCACTAACAAGGAATTTAAATTGATATTATGTTTATATTGCCTCCAAAATCTTTTGTGATGACACCGCTTTTTATTTAGCATATGTAAATTACGATGATACAGAAAAAGAGATTTGAATTATACACAGATTTAATAATGAATGACTATTATTAATATCCTTCGCATTGTAGTTTTATAACCGAGATTAGACAGTATAGTAATAAAATGATATGAGTAAGTAAGTAATAAGTAACTCATTTATGTTCAGGTAGGTAACTATTATGTAGGTACGTAGGACACTTGAATTAGTCTCATCATAATCATAACCCAAAAAAATAATAACCTTTTGCGTGAACCCTATTATCCAGAAAAACGAAGAAGATAATGAAAAATCACGAACACCTAAGAATGTTACATTTTTTATTACGTCAACAGTTGACACACGTGACTTATATTCACAATCCTAGAGCTTGAGTTGTCAAATCGATATCCCCTAATACATAAGAGGCCAAGGACTGAATGGTATAACGATCCCTAAGTCACGAGAACAATAAAATAACCATATTGTTATGACCAGTGTTACATTTACAGCCTAATTTTAGTAAGTATATTCATAATGCCAAACAGCTTAACCACACCAACTAGCCTAAATTATGATGTACAATAACATCAAATTCTTACCTTGAGATTCGTAAAACTATGTTTCTTATTATTTTGCCAGTAACTGATGTTTTATTTCAACATGAAGATATAAAACATAATACAGTGATTATGATTACTATGCTGTGCAACATTCTTAATGATGCCTTGTTAAAAACAACGGAACATCGTGCTTCTTAAAGATACGAGTATGTTTGTTGCATTATTTCAGAGCTGCATTTTGTCTACTCATGTGGCTACATTGCCATTTTAGATTGAGATGATAGGTCTATTTAGATTCCAGTCTTGTTTAAATGTGTTTTTGGAATCATTAAACAAAAGATTTCGTGGCATTCCACGAAATCTTTTGTTTTTAATAGTTGTGCTATAAGCAGGTTTCTTTTATCTATATCGGCTGCTGCTCAAGTGCCCATCACCTTGTCGTAATTGACACCCCCTATAGTACCTATGACTGCAATTTTTTACCTCGAATTCTGTTCAGGAACCAAAAAGAAACGTAGGCGTAACGTCCCTCTGGCTACAAGATAATTTTGATGGAGCCATGTACCCATTTCGAAAACATCAGAAGTCATCATCATCTGCCTAGCCTTTTCACAACTATGTTCGGGACAGCTTCCAGTCTAACCGGATGCAGTTGAATACCAGTATTTTACATGGAGCGACAGGTACTGGGTAATACGATACGCCTTGGTAAGACTGGTCGCAGATTTTTGGGGTTCTAACTACCCGTGACGACTGTCAAAAATCTACACATGACAGTCGGGACCAATAGTCAACAGTCGGGGCTAACAGGTTTGGAGGCACCGAAGGACGTCGGAGGGTTCTCGACATGTAATGGATGGTCATCCATCCACGGACTGATTTCGACAAGCATAGCTTGCGTCTGTTCTAGCCGCGAGCCCCTCGAAAATATTAGAAATGTTGAGTATTTAATTTATTACTCACAGAAATCGTATTAGAAAAGTTAAAATTAAGAATCAAACGGAGAAGATGAGCTTGTTGTTGAATATCGTAACTCTTAATCTCCAAATATTGGCATAATCCCGTCGTTTCTAGCGACGACACAATTTCCCTTTCTCAGCGTCATAAAAAAATTACCATAATCGCACTTAAGAAGCTAAGCAACCACAAATTAGTACTAATTGAATATTTTATTGAATAGATATTCTAATTGGTTGCGTGGTTGGTGGTACTTGGCATGCTAATCTAACCTCAATTGTCCAATCCAACGATTGGACTCAGTATTGACTTTTAGAAAGCAAAAACGTTAATAGAAGCATCGATCACGAAGTATCGTTTTTATATATTTTTTTTATTGTTATACCGTTTCCTAAATCCGTGAATAGTTGGGAGGTGAACGATCTGCTACAAAAACATGGCGTTGACATCCGTCTGCCCGGGCAAGCGCAACTCGGCCATGCTTACTTACATATTTTTTATGATAGCTAAGATCTAAATAGTAGGTAGTTAAGGTATCATTCTTGCAGATGCTTGATAAAAAAGGGATGTAATTACACACATCAAAAGTGTCTAGGGATCAACATATATTTTTGCAATAACTTTTCTCCTGATTGATATTAATAAAAATTTTCTTTAAGGATTCATCAAATAAAGTGTTTTCGTTTGTCACAGTAACGATAAACCAAGTCACCTTTGCATTAATAAAGAAATTAGCCATTTTCCTAATAAAGGGATTTTTGACATTTGAACCACTAACACAAAAGTTCGAAAAAAAGACTGAAATAACAGTTTTCTTTAAAATTTTATTGGGTAACTTAAACAATTAATAATCCGTGTTTCTACCGCGAACACTAACAACACAAGAACATCGGTTTGGCATACTCAAAATGAGTTCATCCAAATCACGCTGTGGAATGGCCGCCCATGCCGCCATACCCTCCATATTCGGCAGAGCTCTTCTCTGTAGCATATCCCATGCATGCTCAATCGGGTTCAAGTCTGGCGACTGAGCAGGCCAGGGCAGGACATTTATGTTAGCTGCGGCGAGAGTCTGTCTTACAACTCTTGCGGTGTGCGGTCGTGCATTATCATGCATTAACTGAAATAAGGGACCGATTTGCACTTGTAGAGGAACGATGACGTCTGATACAATCGTCTCAGCATAAATTTGAGCGTTGAGGTTGCCTCTGATCCAAATCAACTCAGTTCTTCCGCCGATCCAAATACCCGCCCATACCATGATGGTTCCACCACTATAAGGATGGACTTCCTGGCAGGATTTTAATCGCTGTTGGCGTCCAGGGGTTCTCCAGTGTCGTATACGTCTTGTATCCGGTCTCATACCAAAACGAGACTCATCAGAAAAGCACACGAAACGCCATTGTTCTTCTGCCCAATTTCTGTGTTCAAGAGCCCATTGATATCGAATCCTACGATTGTGCATTGCTATAGGTGGTACCCGTAGCGGTCTTCGGGAATGAAGGTTCACTTCATGCAAGCGGTTTCTGACTGTTTGGTCGCTAATTAAGTTCCCTGAAGAGTGATGAAGCCTCACGGCTAACATCATGGCGGTTATTGTTGGAGCTCTTCGAGTTAAGATTTGAATGTATCGGTCTTGTCTCCGTGTGGTGCAGCGATACCGTCCTCCATGGCGCTCAGCCACGGTACCAGTGCTTCGGTAACGTGTCCAAAGTCGACTGATAACACTCTGACTTGTATTCAGAGCTAAAGCCACAGTACGTTGCCGGGAACCAGCTTCTATCATTCCCACGGCTCTGAGCATTTCTTCCCTGCTTAAATGACGTCGCCGCTCCATAATAACGTTGGTTTTAATCAGTAGTAGGGAAACAGTAGCACTAATAATGTCTTCAATGCGTTGTATGTTTTTATAAGGAAAATATTGACAGCTGATTTTCATCTTTTACTCGAATTTGATTCACAGTTCCTGATTCAAATTATGAAATGCACCAAAAAGGATCCATATAAATTTATAAAATCATAAATTTATTACAAAGCCACATCTCAATCTCAAGAAATCCGCATAAAAATGCTTGATCCCTAGACACTTTTGATGTGTGTATATATACCGTGGTCAGATATACCTACAAATCCTGTTTTTTTTAATAAATATTTGAATAAAACGTATCCCCAAATAGTAGTAGGTAGTCTGGGTTACCAAAAATACCATAAACAAGTGATTACGCTTCCGTTCTGTCTTCCGTCATTGATCACAAGCCATGATTGCAAGTAGTGCGGATATATTAATAATATTATAATAATAATAAGCCCATCGCCATATCTCTACGCTGACGTCATGGTATAGGTCTTACGCGCTCCTATGTAGGTAGAGCTTACTTTGCCGAAACAGGTCTAGGGTCACGCACAATGGTCCATCTGAAGGACTAAGTACGGCAACCAAACCCATAACATAGAACAGGTGAGAAGCCAGACCAAGAGAGAAATAGAAACCCGCAGGGCAGCATGAGACGAGCTGTTGGGCAGTGGTGACCCCACGGACCCTAACTCCCGGGAGAAGTCTTGTTCCTCATCTCTGGCTTGCAGTTATTGACCGAATAAAATGAACACTGGCGACGAACAGAGATCCCACCTCTTTTTTGTCTTTATTGGCCGGCTTGAGAAGAGATTCGCAAGAGCAAATGTGTTCGGAGTAAGGAAATATTCCAGTAAGATGCAGGGATTTTGATCATCTTCCGAGATTGTCCTGATAGCCGTGAAATACCTTTCCACTTCTCAAGCACCTCAGGATGGCTAGCAACATTTTCCGGGGGTTTATTATTGAGTCACCCCCTGCCATTTCATCCATGTATATATAAAACATTGATCAGTCAAGGGCCTTTGGAAGGCTTACGAGAGACGAGGAATAATCATCGGTTCATGCCTCATTTCATTAAAAACGTCTAACGCCCCTGCGAGTAGGCTTCGGTCTCTCGTAAGCCTTCCAAAGGTCCCGGACATTTCTCAGGAATCTGGGATCCCGAGAAATGTCAGTAACGTAAGTATACAATAATCATAATAAATCATGATTTGCATATCACATAGTATACAACGGTGCTAAAATATAATTATAATGGCACAAACATGTTCAGCTAGGATAAAACATAGCATGTAAATCAGAGGTTTTGAAAATGTTACAACTTACATCACATTTTTATCCATAAATTGTTTTAAAAAACTACACTCATTCAACCACTTGTACAACTTTATCTTGAATAATCTAGAATTAAATATTTTGAATTGCCGATATCTTGTTATAAATACGTTATTTAGATTGCTGTGTACTATGATTAGTTCTTTAATTTCTGGCCAAAAATCGTTGCCTGAAGTATCACTGTCGTGTATGATGACAATTTTTTTTCTTAGTTTAGTAGAAACCCAACTACAAAATGCCTAAATCACACTTGTTCAGATCTTTTTATGTTTTCCTTTCTTATTTTCCTGATTCTCTTCGTTTGAATACCATAAGTAATCTATTGTAGTTATGTTTCCGAAGTTTTCGAAATGAAGAAACATCTAAGAAATGTTTTCTCTAAAATCGTCTATAATCGTATCAGATTAGTTACGGTCTTCCTCCGCTCTAATTCCTTTATATAATTTCAAATCGATTTTATTAAATCATAATTCTGCTTTGTTGCCATCGAATTGCAATTATTCGAATATCTTCAACAGTAAAATGTTAAAACCGTGACGTTAGACTATACCTAAAATCTACGTGACCAAAAACTTCCTCAAAATTCATAGCCGATAAGTAGTTGAGGTAATATTATTGGAATTAAAGTATCTATACGAATATCTCGGACATTTTCCCTTAAATGGGAATTTACCGACTTTGCATGACAACGTGACCTCAAAAATAAATCTTGGCACTTGAATTTTAAGATATATTTCTGGTTGTTGACGGTGTATTATTAGTCGTTTTAATAACGTGTTTACGCGGCCATGCGAGTATCGTAGGTCCGAGGGCTCGTCGCTCGAATGGTGCGAATTCGTCACGGATGCTTATCGAGAAGGCAGTCGATAAAGGCGGCCTGTCGATATTTTATTATTACAGGGGTCCGTGGTAATCACGAGCCCACGCTCTGCTTTCGACGAGACCTCATGGGACTCATTAAACTGTTCGCCGGCGCTTTTACAACAGAAACGTTCTCGAAATATAGGTTTAGTTACGTTAATGTTCTCCGAATTCGTTGGTAATTGATGAAAAAGAATCGAATAACGATTAATGCCTTATATTTATACTTTTGTTGGCTGAAGGGCTAGTGGCTAAATAATAGCCGCGCGTTATGTTGCTGGGTGACCATTTTCCCGTGAGCTTCATGGCACGGACAGCACGCTAAACCGCAATTCCTTGTTGTCTGAAGCCTGAAATTCTGAGATTTGATCTAATTGTAGAACATTGGTATTTCCACGTACAGGTCGGGCGTTCCATATAAAATATTGATATATTGAGCCATATTGCATCATACCTATAGCTGGATCAATTCTAGGTGGATGCTGACCTAAATGCTATTTTATTTTATCCTTTTATTAAACCTAACGTTTCTAATCATTAATTTAATAAGTTGCCTCAAGGAAAACTAAATAATTAGAGTAAGCAACTACACAACATCGGGTGCAATTAGTTGATTTTTCTTAGTTTTTGCTTGTGTAGTGTAGGTACCTACTGTTAATACCCAACCTAACCTAATAGTTATTTTTGGATCAAAAAAACCAGAACAACGAACAAGTGTTGGCACTACACGGGAAACATAGCTTAGTGACGGCGGCTATTGAGCCGACTGTACACAATTAATTCTAAGCAAGTCCGCAGCTACTCACAAAAGCTCTCAGGGTGCTTTCGTCATTACTTGCATATTTTTTGTTCCAAGTAGATCGAATTTTTTCGCGCGCCCTCGCGATTTAGCCACAGGGTGATTTATGATAAAAGTTATAAGCGGCACTTTTAATATCAACGAGCCTTTTAAGCCTTGGCCCTTTGTAGATGCCGACAGGCAGATAACCTAATTAACAAACGTTATATATCATTGGCAGAGCGAGCGCAAATATGAGATTGTATTTATTAACAGGTCTCGGGAAAGTGGTAATGTATGTGGGGGATGCGATGCGATGCGGGGTCGTATATTCATGGACTCTTAATTGCTTCTTATCTTGCATCTGCAAGTCGACGAGATCACAATTTGTATGTATAACGTGGTGCGGGTATCGATGGGGTCCGCCTACACCGCGCTCGCTGCGGAACCCAAGCCACGGATACTCCCCCTGGATACCGCTTGCGGTTTTATATTGAGCAACATTTATACCAATAAACTTAATAAGTATTCTGAGTCATTTGGGTAACCTATTGTAATTTAAAATTAAACAGTGATACAATACACTGACACTTAAATAAAACCGGGCAAAAGCGAGTCGGACTCGCGCACCGAGGGTTCCGTACCATCATGTACACACATAAGTTTTTAAATTTTCATCGGCGAGGCCTATATTCGTTAGAGAATTTTAACACTGCGCACTGCGGTGTAGAATATTGCAGTTTTAGGTCATCGCCGTGTCTTGACCGATAGTGTAACTTTTGTTGGTGCACCTAGCTTCTGACGTTTCATAAGTGCCCATGTAGGCTTATGTGAAATAAAATATTTTGATTTTGATGATTTCTGAAAAAGGGTGCTATTTAGAGACATCGTTTTATTTTTCCTGTAATCTTTACATAAACTTCTATAGAATAACTTCAGATTTTTCTCTTTGTAAACTTCGAAGATAAGGGGGGGAGGCGGTATTTATTTTTTTTTTAATTTTTCATCAAAAGTCGAAAACTGTGCGGCGTAAAAAAAAAAAACTGTTTGAGAATGTGCAAACTGCGCTCTTTCATAATGATATCCCACATGCCCTAGTAGCCCCACTTCGAATTATTCAGTCCCTGTTGCAAAAAATATGATATATTTTTATTTCTTTCTTATTAGCAAAATAGTTGGGCAAACGTCATCTAAAACTATTCCACAAGTTGATAGCATTAGTAGAACTCAAGAACTCTTGAGATATCCAGCTGTGACAGACAGACAGACTTAGTCTCACCATAAGGGTTCCGTTTTACCATTTTGCTACGGAAACCTAACAATATAAAAATGTTATTATACCTACCATGTGGGTACGAACATAGTCATTTAAATGCAATTTATTTTCAGCAATGTTCGATTTAGGAATTAATCATGAGAATTGTAAACATTTAAGTAAGATATCTAAAATTAAAATTTAAACGGAAATTGTAACAAAAACACATCGACGCTCTATTTCAAGGCTCACTGGCTAGAATTACATAAACAGTGCAGTAAGACAATGGAACCGAGAGCAACTCTCGTAACGAGTTGTTATTGTTTTTTCAAGTTTTAATCTATTTTGTTTAAATCCTGATTTTATTCTTATTTTATTTTTTGATTTAATGATAAAATTTAACTTGCTTTCATTCTAATACTATTTTTAGTGCATAAATTAAATGTTTGCTAATAAACTTAATTTTAAGTTATTTAATTTAATCTCATTATGCTGCATAAAACTTGCATAATTGTAACCTAAATGGATGAAGTCACTGGCTCCTGAAATACAGGTACCCTAACCTAGCTCTGGAGCCAGGGTCTAAACATTTTTCTGTAACCTGTTTTATGGCAATAAAGAAATTATTATTATTCGTAAGCTCGACCAAACCATTCTATAACCGAATAGAACACTCATCATGCAGTTTACCACAAACGCCAAGAAACTTTCAAGAGATACTGGCCCTTACGACTCTGAACATGAACGTGAATATTGTATTTTTCAAAACTGAGTTGATAGTTCTCGTTGTAAGGCATACGCCGCATGTCGGCGTTAAAGAGAATTCGATTATTGAATTACATATCAAGAGATTGCGTGTACCGGGACACAGACACACAGTATAAAAAGTTCAATTACTCAACTCTACGAGTAATTAATAGGTTATCAAATTAGTTAAATGATTTATTGTCTCTTGCTGTCCAATTGTGTTTCTAAACGTATTATTAAAATGAATTGTATCAGAGTCCCTATTTGGCAACTTCGTTAAATGCTCAATAGTTAATTTGGAGGTGGTAACTCCGCCTCCAAAAATCCGAATACATTAAGCAGTATTTAGAGACAATACTTAACCACTTTTTAATTCTAAATTATCTCAAAAAGAATCTAAGTTACTAAAATAGAACTTTATTTTCTTAATCTGAGTTCTAAGTGGACCAGAATAAACAGACCTTACATAAAATTTTGTAATTTTCATCAGTTTTTCGGCATTTTAAAATATACTTGCACTGCGTCGTGCTAAAAAGGCGTAATTTAAATAATGCCAAAGTTGCGTAAGTGGTAGCGGATTGCTAATTCATCGGGTCGCTCTGCGGCCGCGCCGGTCGGACTGTTTAGCTCAGTTACACGAGCACCATGCAACGCCTCGAAGGCGTGGGATATGTAATTTTGTAATGAAACCTAATGATGCTTATTATCTGTTTAGACAATTTGTAAGTGCCTCAAGTAATTTAGAATTTACTTTACAAATTAGCGAAATTATTGTACACGAATTTAATTTACCTACACACTATTTGAAAGGCTGCATTTGCTTTAATAATTTATTATGTATTATGAACAGTGAAGGTTAATGTTCTATTATGCTGATAATATAGGTAATTAAATGAAACTAAAAAAGCTCTATGTTTTGGCCCGACGGACACAAATTTCTTGATTTTGATAAAAATTACAATCACATGAGTCCAATAGGTTTAACTCATGTTCATTTTCCTTATAGTATTACCAGTGCAATGAAAGTTTTGTCCTACATGGTACATCATTATGACTGAACTGGGGGCCTAAAAACGCCACTTTGGAGAATCATAAAAGGATAACATTATGAATCGTAATATGGCGAAGACAGTCCGTGTTTTTCATTTTTTCGCTGCACTACGTAGGTTTATTCAAAGAGATTGGAATTGGATTTGTATCGGATTGATTGGTATTTTAGCACTGACCAAAAACAAATAACTGAAAAATGCTTCAACAATGGGATTTGATACGATTAACTTAACGGTTAACTGTCCATTATTTTATCCTTTTATGATTCTGCCAAAGTGGCCTTTTTAGGCCCCCAGGTCCACTCATAATATATTATGTGTGGTTAATTCTTCAAAAAACCACTTCAGACAAAAATCTACATGGTCGGCACATGATCTGACTAAGATAGTCGAATGTGACCTCTGACTTTGTTCCTTTCTTCTCAGAGGAGTGGGATAGGAAACGCCGACCTCATCTAGTTTTTAAAATACGATTGACATTTAGAAGTGTTTGTACAAACCTCCTTATAGAAATAAAGTACTTTATCATCTTCTATTTGCAAATATCGAATTTAAGTAATAAGTACCTACCTAGTTTATTTAACCGGTTGAATGCCGTAATTACAGAAACAATTAAAAAGCCATTGTGTCTCGTGTAGATCTACGTTCGCATACTAAGAGTTAAGTAACATTTGAGCAAAAACAAATATAAACTCAATAGGTACTAACTCTTGAACCACTGCTTGTTCCGCCACTGTGACATTAGAGCGTGGGTAGACGAGCCTCGTTTCAGCGTTCCACCTGCAACGTTAGTGCCCCGACAGACGACGTTATTTATGTATGGCGACCTTTAGGAGCCCCTCGAATGATATCTGTTATGAAGCCTCGTCAATAATTATATAACACATGAGGCGCTATGTTCTAAAAGTAGATGTTATCGTGAGCACCTGTTTTCAGCACAGGTGTTCAGAATAAGAAAGATATAAATAAGAAAGGCTTTTATTGGAAGAATGTTCACGAAGATGTTCACAGAAAAGTAATAGGTAAAACATGTGATGTTCACACTATAAAAAATGAGATAGAAGTCTGATAAAATAATCCTGAGAAAGATGTTTGTAAATAAAATTGAGTGGAAAATAACGTTAAAGCAGCTGTTTTTTTCGCGATTACTTGGTTGGCACTGGATGGTCCCTTTGATAAAAGTTATTCATAATAACGAGTAGGTGCGTACAATGATAACCCTTTTGGGCTGTTGTACTATTTGTGACAAATGCGTGCACTGACTGGACAGGTCCACTTAATCTGTATGATTCTTTCCTCAAAAGACTATTTCAGACACCAATGGTCATCACATGATCTGACCAAGATTATGCCTGGATTTTAAAAGAGATTGGCCTCTGGTTTGTTTCGGTCAGTAGTCTGCAAGGAAACGTCGACCTCATCTAGTTTTAAAAATATGATTGACGTGTAAAAGTGTTTGTACAAACCTACTTACAGAAATAAAATCATTTATCATTTGTAACTAACATTTAATTTGTCATAGATTTAAGCAAGGAAAACAGAACTTATATAATCTATGGCACATTGATAGACAGCTCACCAAAAACAGTCGTTCCTATCTAATGTTGAGGGAAATATTTCTGGAAGTCAAAGAATAATTAAAGTAGAAAATTGAAGTAAAGTAACTCAACCGACTCAAATTAAATTAAGTAATTCTATCAAAAATAATTACCAAACATTTTTTTAATAAATCAAAAAACTTTAATGAAATGAATAATGCAACTGGACTGGAAGAAGTAGGTAATGTCAAGAAATCTCGTTAGTGTAAAATAAATCATCTTCCACTTATGCATCCAAGAGCCTTATTAAACCATTAACTAATGAAAACATAAAAACACAACTGTAGCTTACTGTAGCTAGGTATAACACTAAAAAAACATGAAAAAAAACAAAACAGTAGAAGTTTATGTTAGTTTTGCTTAAAGCAGCGGCTGAGCAAACGAAGTCGCAGTCACGTCAAGTCGATGTTATCGTGATCCTTACTCACTACTACATACCACCAAGAAAATACTAAATTACGACAATTTGAACATCAGATTGCAATCGTTACCTCATTATTACTTGAAATAGAATCTTTTTACAGTTAAATCAGAAAAATTGAGCTCCACACAAAAACGAATTTCCTATCTCATTGTGCAATCAAAACTGCAATAATCTAAAATGTGTTAAAAAGCTCTGAATGAAGCTCATAACCGTTAACTGAAATAAATCTGAAATGAATTCCTAATTTTTTGTTACAGATATCGGATTTATGTTATCGTGGATTAAGTCTAAAGTCTTTTTATAACGTTATAAATTTAATTCGCGCGTTAAAAAAACGTATTAAATTGCTCTTTATACCTAAAGCTAAACAAAAAGTGACTCACGTGATGGATACATAAAAAGGTAACAAAGCGGACCGTTACGGCAATTGTACGAAATTCAATTTGTGTTGCCGGACCGCACCGCCGCCGCACCGCAGCGCCAAACACTAGCGCCGTGAATAACAATTATTGTGTTGATTACCGCACCGCGCCGCGTCTAATAATTCACTCTATGGCCTAAACTCTGTAATTACGCGGATGGAAACGTCGGCTCACCGTTTGAGATAAAAATCGTAGTGGGCCAGTGTGTGCCGCGCGGCTCCGTTCCTACCGCCGCCCTCGGTAATTGCGGCCTTTCGTACAAACAACATAAACATTTATTTTGTTATGATCAAGCAAACGTTTTGTTTTACACAGATACATGCGATAGGTATTATTGTGTTACCTCCACTAATGTTTATGCACTCGCCACTCGAAAACGGTTACAAGATCGCTCTAAGTACTGTTGCGGTCTTACCCTCTGCATTGTGTCGACCATTGTGTGAACGATGCTTCGATTTTATCATTTCTGTGACATGTATTCATAGTTTGAGCTTGATTTATTACTAATGGGATATACCTAAGTAAGTTGTAATAATCTTATGAAGGCACTTATTGGAAAATACGTAGATAGGAATAGCACCATCTCTTTCCATTTTTTTATTGGCAAAAGATGATTTAAAAAGCGACAAGAAGAGGTTTCTGGGATGAACAGGCCAGGGCCATTCTATTATCTAAAAGCAAACCATTTGAAGACATATGCTTAAGCTGGCTGCACACCAACGCCGACGCTAACCGCTGCGATACTGGGCACGAAACGTGATATCTTTAAAAAGACTGTGTTCTTCTCCCGCTATGCTATTAATCTATGCTATACTTGTCGAAGTCGAGGCTGAGATATCCAATACGAATTAAAAGTACCGCAACGTTTGCTGATGTGTTTGCAATATGTACCTACTGTGGTACCTTTATCTAAGTTGCTATTGTTATCTATGTAACTGGGCAAACTGGTATACGTAAGCAAACCGGAAGCCTCTTATCAAACATGAATGACGTAAATCCTATCACGACTATTACGTCAAACGTGTGACAGGAATACTAAAATAATCCTTTACAGTTCCCAATTCATTGAGTTCGTAGAATTAATTAATTAAAATAATTCATTATTAAAATAATTCAAATTCCAAATACATATTATAATTTTAATTAATACATTATGACGCTTTTCCTCGAGCCAATATAGGTACAAATAGTATTTTAGCGGAAAATACTAAAGAATCACTAACCAAATGTTTAAACGATAACGACCATATGTAGGTACACTGGGTATCTGAATGACGTCAAAACGTCAAAGTAATTATGAAATCACCCGATCAGTCCGCTGTAAGGCCTTTTCAGCAAACTGCAAGTAGCGAGTTGACAAACTGTGAAATTGATGACATGTGAAATCGTGTTTTCAGTTTTAGCCATACTAATCACAGTTTATATAAATATACTTTATGGTACACCAGAAACTTTATGGTACACCAGAAGCACAACCAAAAAAAACATTTCACACACTACAAAACATACAATGGGCAGCCTTATCGCTTTCTGCGACCTCTTCCAGGCAAGCTAAAAAGTTACCAGTTTCAGTTTACCTACTTACAAATAGGTACTAATTTGTAAAAACTGGTCAAGTGCGAGTAGAACGCGCACACGAAGGGTTCCGTACCACAAGGCAAAAACGCCGAAAAAAACACGTTTGTTGTATGGGGGCTCCCATACAACAAACGTGTTTTTTTCGGCGTTTTTGACGCCCTTAAATATTTATTAAATATTTATTTTATTATTAGTGTTTGTTGTTATAGCGGCAACAGTAATACAAAATTTGTGAAAATTTCAACTGTCTAGCTATCGCGGTTCTTGAGATACAGCCTGGTGACAGACAGACGGACGGACGGACAGACAGCGAAGTCTTAGTAATAGGGTCCCGTTTTTACCCTTTGGGTACGGAACCCTAAAAATGAATCACCAATTTACCAATAGCTAACCTATCTTTCACATACATTTGTTGTCAAACAATCACATTAATGCATGTTCTGTTTACGTATCAAAGCTTATAAGTAGTTGGTAACATGAAGCGTATCATAGTTTCGAATAGGTAGTTAGTTTCCGAGAAGGCCTGTTTGCGGCGCGGCGCGGCGAGTTTAAATTACAGGGGCGCACACCGCGCCTGGCCCGAATCTACGCTGCCCAAACAATCGAATTAGCTGTAATGACTCTCATGCACCTAGTAGTTAGGAGTTAGACCCCTTTCTGTGCCAGCGACTTTCACTTGTCCGAGTAATATGATATCGTTACAATAAGAAATATTGTTATTGGTGTCAAGAACTATTGAGATTTGTAAACTTAGTTCGACTGTTAAGGGGCTTACAGGACCTAAAAGCAAAAAACGCAAGTTTTAGAAACAATAAAAGTAGGTATATGATCGACTACAGTAAACAAAATCAGAAAAATATATGATATTCTTCAGGATATATATGCTAGGTAGATAGTGTGTTGAAAACATAATACAACTAATTTGATACGATAGAAAAAAATCGTGAAGATACCTCTAAAAACTTTCTTTTTACAATAAAAATCATACTAATATACATACAATCATTCTAATTTTTTGTCAGATACAACAAAACACAAGCAACATACTAAAATACAAGTGTTTTAATTTTTTCGTCCAAACAATAGATTTTTAAATAATTGCTTCATATTTTGCAATAAATTACCAGCGTTGTGTCATCGCGCTTCTCTTTCTTTTCTATGCAGTCCGACAGTGACCGCGCTTTAGGTCATGTAAGCCTCTTAAGAAAAAAGTAAGTACTAAGTAATCTCATGAACACTAACAGATGTTTAAAGAATCAGAGACTCACGTAGATCTCAATATAATATTATTCTGTTCTATTTAAGTTTAGTTTACATTAATTTAGTTCGTACACCGATACCCATGATTAATGTTCACGAAGCGGCCTAAACTAAAAGATAAATTAACGTCATTTTAATACCTACTCCCATACAAGCGCTGTATCCATACAAAAAATCCTATTAGCCGGCCGAGTTCATCCAAACATTAGACAAAAAGCCGACATCGGCTACATAAATACGTAGGGGCCGCTACCAATAATTACCGTTTATTATAAAGGGTGAAATAAAGCGCATTCCAAACAAACGGGTACATGGAACATTCGGTAGTACGTGTCACAGGTCGTGTCTAAACTCATCAATCTTAGCTCCATTTAATGTTGAAATAGAACATGACAGTGAGTGTGTGAGTGTGCGAGAGTGCGTGTGTGTGAGTGCCAGTGCGAGCCGCGGCGTGAAAAGCTCCGGCGACGAAACAAAACTGGCTCGCGTGCACAATGAACGAGTGAACAAGAACGATGCCGCGCAAATGGAATACGCCCGGCGACGCCATTGTCGATACACAAAAGAAAGGCAATCATTCGACATGAATAAATATCTTTGAATAATGGGGGCCTCGCTGCCTATAATGAAATGTTTTATGTATTGGAATTATCGCGTATAAATCCCTTGTATATGACGCTACACTTCCTTGTTAATGTTTGATTCGCGGTTTCGTTATCACATACAGATTAATCCCCTAATTAATATAGGTACCTCCCTAATCAATTACGATACCGACTAAATGATATGGTTAAACTTAGCATAATTATGTATGCTTATTTATATATCGTAAAGCGTTATACGGTATAACGCTTTACGCTATATATATAAGTATATATATAAGTGTAGGTAGGTATAACTTATACCTACCTACACTTATTAAGTTAAACGCCTTTTGCAGGTATTATTAGGTCTTATTGATTACATCGATTTCAGGCGTATTTTATCCCTTTGGTTTTCCCTCGCATTTGACTATCATTACCAAGGTTTTAGTACAACGCTTTTGGGTCCTCAATGTGACATGGATCCTCTGCGGATGTCATCAATTTCTGGATCAGCTTCCTGTCTTAAAAAAAGCAATTCCTCTTAAAGCGAAAGTGGAAAGGAACTCCCAGCGTACACACAGTTTGTGTGAATTTGATACCTTTCGAACCATTATGTCCAATACTTCAAAAGATTCTTATACAGAACGTTAGAGATATCGGCGCGCAAACTGTAACCATGAAATTCAGTACATGAGCCCCTAGTGCAAAAATGTTACGTCGGTAAAAAAAAAAAACTATTGTTCCATAGATAAGAAGTGCAATACCTACGCGGTCTAAATGTATGGAACTGATAATATTTTTCTAGGGGGGGGAACCCCCCCCGGGTTTCAGGATCATTAATTGAATCCATAGTAACAGGTCGCGGATCTGGTGCCCCTGCCATACACCGTGTTCTTCACGTCATCCATAAACTTTGTCAAACGTACGTACTTAAAAAGGCTTCGTTACAAAGTTATTTGTAATTTCATTTAATGAAATTTAATTGAGCTATGCAGTAAGAAAGCGTCTTCAGTTATTTTTGATAAATTTAAGCCCGCCAAATCTTATGAATGAAAATACGTCGGATATCTATTGTGTTGCCAATTCGGATAAAGAGGCATGCATATCGGGTGATTTACGTCAAGGTGTTTAGTTTGTATGAAAATTAACAAAAAATAAAAAGAATTGATTAATGTGTCCATAATGAAAAATGCTTTTTTCCATGGTTTGAACGTCTGGTCGGAGTTTATGTATATCGTCCGGAACACGGTGTATATTGTGTAAGCTTAAGCTTACGTAAAAATTAGTAGGTACCTAAATAGAAACCATAGTTCCCAAATTGCATCACAATACTATCGTATAATAACATGGCAATTAATTAGAACCATTAGAACACATAACTAATTATCTTTATGAGCCTATTAATTCAAACAATACACTTAACTGTTCTCAGTAAACAATAGTCATCAGAATTTTAATTTATCATTTTAGTCCCAACATTGTTCCTAAATAGGTATCATTCAGCTTTTGTATAATATATGAGGAAACTGCTAACATTTATTATTCTGTGGACCTACAGCTGTTCGGTCATCACACTAATATTATAAAGGCGAAAGTTTGTGAGTGTGTGTGTGTGTGTGTGTGTGTTTATATGTTTGTTACTTCTTCACGCTCAAACGGCTGGACCAATTTAGATAAAATTTTGTATGGAGGTAGCTGACACCCTGGATTAACATATAGGCTACTTTTTATCCCGATATTCCCACGGGATCAACATTTTCGCGAGTGAAACCGCCGGGCGCAGCTAGTAAGATATAAATAGGCCCGTAGGGAAGGTGGAAAAAGTCAAAACTCATAAATAGATTAACGTCTATGAATAGAAACTGTTTTGTTACAGGTAAGGATAATTTCTGTGCTGTGCATGGCTCTTATCGTCTCCTGCTTGATGGAAAAATGGTTTAAAAGGCGAGTTATGAAATGCTAACGCATTGTTTTTTTATTAAAGACCTACCTAAGTCTTCTAAATGAACTTCAAAACAGCCGAAACCATACAGCACTGCATCTAGTTTTGAGAGGCACAGACAGTATTGTCGTAAAACAAAAAAGTTCCACGACTCGAGTAACTTAAAACACGATTGCTTCATTGCTCTTTAATCAAATCACGGAGCATCTCATCTTTCGGTCGCAGCGTCCATCAGTTAATTTTTCCGGTGTGTTTCCGAATCTAATAGCATTAATTAATGTTGAGTGCGGTGGAACGAAGCGGTGAGGAGGACTCGGCTCACGCTCTTCCAAATAAATCAATTTAATGTAATTTAATTTGAGCCAGGCTTCCTCCGGACGGACGAACCGACGGTTTTCGAACAGTCACGCAACCTCTTTATGTTTTTTCAAGCAATCGGTTTCAGGCGACAGGCATCGCAGTATTATGCCAAGCTATAATATGTTACCATTGATGTCCTAAAATTATGACTTTTTAGGGTTCCGTACATCAAAAGGAAAAACGGAATCCTTAAGGATCACTTTGTTGGCCGTCTGACTGTCTGTCAAGACCCTTTATCTCGGGAACGCGTGGAGGTATCGAGTTGAAATTAAAACAATATAAGTACTCAGGTCTACAGTCCCTTGAAGCTGTGAAAAAATGAAACTTCTAAGCTAACGTAATAAAAGATACGTCCGTTTATGCCGCAAAAAACTTATGTTTCGACACTCTCAAGGGAATCAAAATTTATAGGGTACTACTTCCCGTTGACCTAGAATCATGAAATTTTCGATCATGAAAATCCGAAAACCGTAAATTTGTAGTTACATACCTACACATTCGTACAGAACCCTCGGTGCGCGAGTCCGACTCGCATTTGACTGGTTTATTTTTACAACATATCAAGACTGAGACATGTAGCTGATTATAACGTAACTTTGTTTTAATCTATCAATAGAATCCGTAGCGATGCGTAGCACCTCGTAGCACGTCGTAGCACTATAATTAATTTATTTGCAAACTAACTTTGCTAACTTGCATTGTCATACTCGTAACTACAATATATTAAGTTAGATTTCCAGATATAGGTAGGCAGTCCAAAATAACAATCGGTTACGAAAATAGAATGTATTTATCTAAACAAAGGCGTTGGCCAGATCACGTCTTAACAATCTATCAAGCTAAAAAACATACGAAAGTTCCATCCAAGGTCAGTTAATTATAACAAACGCTAGTAGACAGGAATTAATGCTATAAGTATCTATTAAAAACTATTAAGACTTTTACCAATTACATATATAATATTCCTTGTTTTTTGACGCCCGTAGCAACGTATATCGTAGCTCATACCACCAATATTCAAATACTCTACAAGACTCACACGAAATAAAAATCAAAAGTCATTTATTCAAAGTAAACTGAGAATCAACACTTTTGGAACGTCAAAATTACAGAAGACAATCCCCAAAATGCCCGCCCTTCACCACTTCCTAGTGCTTTCGATGGGAAGGAGAAAAGCTCAACAAACTTCCCAGCAGCACACGATAAATGATAGAGGATGAAAAACCGCTATTAAATCTATATCTCTAATTCTGATCAGCAAAGTTTACAGGCTACTGCTATAAGGATATTAAGCAAGTCACGTTTGATGAGATCATGACCAACACATACAAAAAACTTTTTAAACAGTAGCATAATTCGGAATAAATCAACACACCACCTTCCCACATGAATCAATACATTCGGCCGCTATTTAGAAACATGCTATCAAATAAATTACTCTCAAAACAAATTAGATCGCTCCACTACAGCGCGTACACCATCATTTTGCGCTTCGTTATAACTTAACAGTTCCCCAACAATAATAAGACACACATCAATAGCTAATTCAATTTCTCAACAAATTGAATTTGTTCTACGGTGTGAGCGTACATTCTTGTTCGTACAATGAGTATACCAACAATAAAAGGCCGAATACCAACAGCAGCTATCGGGGCTAGGAGCGACCAGTGCAACCAGCGACCACACAGCTCGTCGTCACGTTTCCAATGAGATCGGTGCCGCGATGACACCCTTGAAATGTTTTTAATAGCGTGATTTATAGAGCAAATTAAACATTTGACTTGGCGTGAATTTGACGCTGAGTGGATCGGTCACGCACGGACACTGCGCCCGCGCTGCCTCCGCCTCACAAGTACAGGCGAGCACATTCTTCTTATGAGGTTAATATTGTTTTATTGTTTGGCCGGCCCATGGCAGGCCCATGTTCGATAATAATAATTAAAGTTAAGTGTGTACCTACACCTTTCGCGAGTTTCCTAAAAAAATAACTTCATGCTTATTATTAGTAAAGACTGGACTTTGACGACTTTGTAGCACTTTTCGAGCATTTATGTTGAATATTTAAACCATTATAATATTGCATATACTCGTAATTCAATCTCTATTAAAATTAGATAGAACGATCGTTAAGGAGCCTGTTGCTGTTCTACCGCTAGCAATACATACAAAAATATGTTATATTACAAACGAATAACCTGAAAACTATCCAAAGTGACGGTACAGACAGACTGTGACTGACATACCTAAACATAAGTACACCTTAGGATTAGCAGCCAGCTACTCGATACGGAGCCTTCAAAACTGTTTTTCTGACATATATGTATCAAGTAAAACTGCATATATATAAATTACTTACTAGCTGGTAATTTATATATATGATCTCGTGGGAATATCGGGATAAAACGTAGCCTATATGTTAATCCAGGGTGTCAGCTACCTCCATACAACTTTTATCAAAATTGGTCCTGCCGTTTGAGCGTAAAGAAGTAACAAACATAAAAACACACACACTCACAAACTTTCGCCTTTATAATAGATTGAAAGCTTTTCTTGGCGTTCGATATCTTCTGTCACCGTCAGTACATAGTTTCCGCGCGCGACAGAGCCTCCAGTCCGGTGGTCGCAGCTGATTAATACGCGCCGCTACCGTCTTCCACGGAAGGTTTTTTACATCGGCGACACCGTGCGTGCGCGTGAGAACCGATTTCCACCGCTGTTTTCAGCACCAACTAACGGTATCAGAGACCCGCCGCTGTAAAAGAACCCACTGTGAAAGTACCAATACCGAATAAAAACTTGTCTAAACCACGTAGATCAAACCAACCGTGAAAATACGTTTGCAGTTCTGGGTATCGGCGTGTTTTTGTTAACTTATACCCTGTTGTTGTGACAGCCTGTTGGTATTGCGTTTGGCAGCTGTCAACGGCCAAGCCATTGTGGAAAACAGAATAAAACACACCAACAACGACACACACAAAAACAACGTTCTAAAAATGTTGTTTATGTGAACACAAGTGTCGGCAAGTGTCATTATTTTTTTCTTAACACTTTATTTTGCCTTCACGTCTGATCGATGTTGTTCACAGTTCAGTGGCAAATTATACAAATATTGTTACAACATTTACCTATTCATTTATTCAGAAACATAAAAATACATATATATATATATAAACTCACGCTTTTTTCTCAAGGGGGTATTCAGAAACAACAGAACGCCAGCTCTCCCGATCCTTACATACTCAAAATAAAAATATAAATAAATAAAAGAGTGGTAATTAAGTAATAAAGTAGAGACAAGCTATCAGATCATCTTTATTTAGCGACAATCACCTGTTTTTTAGACCATACGTACTTTACAAGTCTCTCTCATAGCGCACAAATACTAAATACTAATTTAAAAGCGGTTTCAATACCTGTGGGTCAGTAAAGCAGGCAGTAAAGTGTGCGTTGTAAAGGAGTTCAATCAGCTGCCTGTCGTCCAATATTTGTTATAGGCTGCGCAGCCGCAAGTGCCCATTGTACGGCAATATGTACCGAGCATTGAGCACCCACTCGTTATACTTGCAGCCCCCGATTTTTAGCTACGGGGTGTTTTTTACCGAGTTATTTATAATCAGCGCTCGCGAATTGAGAGACATTTTTTCCTAAAATCATTAACCAGTTAGGTCAATAATTTAAGGAAAAAATGTCTACGCGGCTGCGGTACTGTGAGAAGCAGTTGTTTTTTACATGAAAACGTCATTGCCTGAAAACAAAGAGTAAACTATCTATCGAGTAGTCTAACCTAATTTTAAAAAGAGAAACGATTATATTTTTTGTAAGTTTGTTTGTTACGCTTTAACGCTAAAACGGCTGATCGGATTTGGATGAAATTTGGCACATCGGTAGACTATGACCTAGGCGGTAAGGACCGGGCCCGGCTCGACGGCGCGTTGTTTTCCACGCGCGCCTCAAAGAGATGTCAGCAATGACTGATAGGGTCCGCTAGGGCCGATGCCTGCCAGGGTCGCGGGTTGTTCGAAAGAGTTACCGTGGCCTTTGGCACATGGCAGGCGACTGAGGGAACACGGGTGCGTTTTAGCCAGTAAAACTCTGACATGGCATCTCACTCCGCCCAGAGCGGGAGAAGTTATTTGTTAATTTTCCACCCAAAAAAAGGACATAGAAAAAAGTATCCTATGTCCTTTTTTTCCCGATAGTCCCACGAGATGGAGACTTATGCGCGTGAAACCGCGGGGCGCAGCTAGTAATAAATAATCAAGGAATAAAACTTTAGGACAGTCTCTTTGATGAGATCATTCTCTTGCCCTTATTCCAATTTATTTGGGGTTGTCGCAACGTCTTTTTCTTCCATACTTCTATATATATATATGTATGTATAAGTCGTCATCTCAGTAAACACCCCTTTTCTAGCCATACAATTTTTCACACGGTTCATTCATCGTACAACAGTCTGTCATAATGATGATTGTAGTTTTATGTATGTAGGTCTGTATGTATAGCTTAGAACGCCTTCCGTCAAAAATATCACACGATATTAAAAAAGCACATGTTTATACCATGGACTTATTATAATACAAGTAACTATTATAATAAGTCCATGGTTCATACTCCTGAAAAATATAAGTGACTTATACTTTTTATATTCTTAGCTTGACGTAATATAATTTCTGATAAGGTACAAAAGTCATTAGAATGTCATCAGCTTGCTATTTCCATAGATTAAGGAATACGTTTGTAGGAATGTGCGTTGCTGTGCGAATTTGGGTGGCTAGCCAGACCACTTTAAACCACAGAATAGGGAACCACTGCGAGTTCACTCAATTATAAAGAAAATTATCAGATTCAAATCTCTATAGGTACCGTTTGGATTTTGAAGAGATGTTTAATGATCTGAACTCTACAAGTATATCTTAGGGTTGAGATTTGTAGAGTCTAAAAGATACGTAACGTAACGTAATCAGCCTTATAACGTTCCCTGCTGGGACACAGGCCTCCTCTCAGTGAGAGGGAGTGGGCCGTAAATCCACCACGCGGGCCCAGTGCGGGTTGGTAGATGTCACATGTCTTCGAATTTTTGGTTCTAGGACATGCCGGTTTCCTCACGATGTTTTCCTTCACCGTTTTGAGAACAGTGGTGATGGAATAATTTACACAAAGTAAAGCGCCTGTCTGGGTTCGAATCTACGACTTACAACTCGTAAGTCGCGGCTGTTACCACTGGGCCACCACTGCTCGATCTAAAAGATAACTTTGAGTGAAAACAAAGTCTTTGATCGAAATTTAAATGTAAGGAAAAGTGTCTTAGTGAAGGAAAGATAAAAAAAGAAAATGATTAGTTGCGTGATATAAGCGTGTGGCAATAGACTTTTGTAAATAGGTAATACAAAGATGAGGTATTTTAACTATATTTGGTTCGTTGCCGATCCCTTTCCGGTTTGATAAGTGTGCTATGCCTACCTTAAAAAATTACTATTTGAACCTATATAATCATATTAAGATGCCGTGCCATATTTGTCTATATACGAGTCTCAGAATGTAAACAACCTCTTAGCTCAATTCCGGTAAAGTTAAGTTTACATTTTTTTTTTAATTTACCGAGCTTTTGCAGTTGATCTTAATTAGGATGCATTAAAATAAAGTGTGTAATAATTATGTTATGATACATAGGTATTCTGAAAATGAAGACAAGATTTTGTTGTTTAATTTAAAAAAAACCTGCTGTATGTTGCATGGGCAGGTACTAACGTAACAACTGCTCTCATATCGGAGTTGGCCAATATCTGTCGAGCGAGCATGAGACGTAATGTGAGGTTACTACCTACCTACCTACTAGAAGGTAAAAGGCCGTTCCTCAGTCCGCAAATGTGTCGCAAACTTTATTACTGACTTTGTATGACATAATGGGGTTCTCGTGAGAGTTCATGAATGGGGAATTAGACATGCTGCAACAACACCGACGACGGTACTGTAGAGACTCTAGAAGAGAGACCCTCAATGTAATTAAACAGCGATAGGATTTCATCAAATATATTGATAGAAAGACTTTACATTATGACGTTATAATTATCTAGCACTTGCCAGCACTGACACTCCTAAATACTTATTAAAAATATTTGACACTTGCTTGAACGTTCGAACGTAGCCTCTACAGCAGCGCTATTCTGTAACCATCTCACCGTGAAAGCATAGGTGAAGTGAGCGTGGAGTGAGCTGTCAGTGTCATCCCACCATGCTAGATGCTTGGGATTGACAGTATTGACAGCTCACTTCACTTAAGTTTTCACGGTGAGATTTTAACAGAATAGCTCAGCTGTACCTACTGCTATTATTAACAAATTATGATGTCAAAGGAGGTTTACTCAAGCTACGGTTCCCAAAGAAAGCGGTGGCCGCGACATAACGGCCGCAGTGAAGGCTGTCATGAAAATAATGGCAGCGGAGATTGACTTTACGGTATCAAAAATACTCTCTAGGGAAACACCAATTCAGTATCACATAATTATAACGCTTTAGTGACGTCATTGAACGGTCAATTGCGGAATTGGAACCAAACTTCCAGAAAAATGTCAGGAAATAGAAGTATTTATCTTGAGCATAATACCTATGTGTGTAATACATTTAACCCAAAACTACGCAAAATTGAATAATAAGTAACTACATAATTGTATTGTGTATTGTATATATTAGTGTATTATGCAGTTCCTGTTAAAACGCAGTTTTAATTTAATTAATTAACAATTATATACTTATTACTTATTTCAAGGAAAATGTGTCAGTTTCGCTTTCAAAATAATTGTTAGAATAATTAATATTAACCTTAATTAAGATAAACTGGTTGAAGGAAAGAACGAAGTCTAATGCCAGTTATTTTAATATATCAACTTTTTCCCTTGTTAAGTACAGTCACGAGCATAACTCATAAGTATAACACTTGGCTTTATTCGAAGGCAATTTTCTCCTTTATTTTTGAATGAAATTTTATGTTATTACGAACATAGAATTTTCGAACCCCTAGCTTTATGTAAAGTGTCGTATTTCAACGTTGCATTCGTCATTTCACGAAAAAATCGCAATTGAAAATTGCCAAGTGTTATCATATTAGTGCTGATGCTATACGTGACTGTACGTCCCATTAGGTATCCTTTTCAGCACTGCTATACATGGGGCTCCCAGCATAGAGGTATAAGCAGTGTTGAAAGGATACAGATAAAAATATCGCTTTGTTAAATTACAAACATTGAGGAAGTCTACCAGGCAAATAATTTGCAACCAACTCAATTTATAAATCCTAATATATTCCAATATTTTAAAAATAGTTTTAGGAAAGATATCACATCACACTAATATTATAGGCGAAAGTTTGTGAGTGTGTGTGTGTGTGTGGGGGTGTGTTTATATGTTTGTTACTTCTTCACGCTCAAACGGCTGGACCAATTTTACTAAAATTTTGTATGGAGGCAGCTGACACCCTGGATTAACATATAGGCTTTGATATTTTTCTTATTGGATACTTTTCATTCCGATGTTCCCAAGGGATCCACATTTACGCGGGAGAAACCGCGGGGCGCAGCTATTAATGAAATAAAAGAAAGGTACACTTATTAATATACCTCGGTACTTCAACAGACCTTGTTTTTTATACTAAATACCAGCTAAAGGACCTAAAGACATTTACAGTAAATATCTCGGCAACCAATCAGTGTGTAACTATATAACCTCCACCATAAGTTAGGGTCATGTAACGGTGACATCGATGTTAATTCCTCAGCGATGCACACAAAAGGTGTTCGGCGGCGGGCAGCAGGAACGCCCGGGGGTAAACGGCACTCAATTTAACCATTTCTCTATATTAATTACCAAAACAGCCCCCGGCCGTTGCGCCGAGCATAAATAACAAAAAATGACGTGTACGTCACGCCGGCCGACTCCACCGATTACATTAGCATCCCCCTTCTCAAGCCTAAACGAGTTTAAGGGAGGCGATTTATCACATGTTCAAAACGTAACCTCGCGTATAAATTGTATAAAATCCATAAAAGTGGTTCATAGACAACACCTGTCCTTTGGATTTGGTCTTCGTTTTTCTTTTTACATGCAAATAGAGCATGAGAATAAATAAGGATGTTAGGTAGCCATGCATGTAGGTCCTTTTATAAAGACTTCATGAATTTTTATGAACCGTTCCTTTTCTGCGATCGAATCGCTTTTTTTAATGGTTTTGTTTTGTTAAAGGATTTTGAAATGATCTCGGCAATTCAATTTTAAATATAGATTTATTAGGTACATTTAATTATTTAACACAATTAACAAAACATTATGATAACACATAAGGCTGACGTGTAAAATCAACAATTAAATTTCTGAGATAGAATTAATACAAGAAGAAATTAAGTTGTACATTTGAAAACATTTATTTTTTATATTCATCTAACATACAATATATCTACCTATATGACATTTCAATATTTACATAAATTCTTACTATACCTAAGGTTATTTTAAAGTTATATTTATTACTATACCTACTAACTTACTTTACTATATCGAATTATATTACGAGAGTAAGTACAGGTTACAATACAAATAAAAATACCTTTGCGAAATAAACCGGAATCGCTTCCTTCTTTCGACATAGTCTGAGGGAACACCTTGACTTCATTCTACGCAACTGGTCACCACTCATTGCACCTTTGTTTATATTGATCTAGTCTTTAATAATATCCATACTAATATTTTAAATGCGAAAATGTGTCTGTCTGTCTGTTACCTCTTCACGCTTAAACCGCTGAACCGATTTAGATGAAATTTCGTATAGAGATAGTTTGAGTCCCGGGAAAGGACATAGGATAGTTTTTATCTCGATATTCCCACGGAATCGAAACATAAGCGGGTGAAATCACGGGGCGCTGCTAGTTATAGGGGAAGCCCGGGCAAGACGAATATGTTAAGCGGTTAGTGTAAATAAAACCACAATCTAATAATCAATAGAACTCTTTGTACTTTTAATTGGTTCTATGTTTAATCATCTTTGGAAAATAATCATTAAAATTCAAAAACTTAAACAATATGTGTAATAATTTTGAGCATTAACAAAAGGTATCAATTATCCGTTTTGCCCGGTGGGGTCTGGCAAAAAGGATAAGTAGAATTAGTTTAGATCTGTCTTCGCAATCATCACACAAGTAGCTGCCAACTCCTACATAAGAAAGTGGAGTCTTCATGCGCCCAAATGCACTGATTACACTGAATCCAATCTTCCGTTGGTGGTTCAGTGTATTTGTCAGCGCACACTAAACCGTAAAAGTTTGGTTTCTGATTTTTGTTTTGATAGTTGACTGAGGATATTTTAGTTTTAGTTTTGCTGGGGCCTGCTAACTCAGAAATGGTATATGTAATGGTAGTGGTAACTAATACTAATAAAATGCTTGCTCTGAGCAAAACGGAATGCCTATCCGTTTTGCCCATATCCATTTTGCCCAACACTCTAATATTAGAAACAAGTCAAGACTTGAAATGTTTTTAGTAGGTAAACCAAAAGTAACGATCACAAATAATACATAAATAAACGTACAATTGAAAATACAAAACATATATTAGGGCAACTGATGACTAATACAAAAAGTTTGTGTACAAACCTTTACAAAAATCGTAACAAAACAAAGAAAATCCTTTTTTTCCTATTCTACAACAGATGCACTCGCGTATTGTTTGGGTTGAACTGTCATGGCGTTGCCGATCGTTCGTGTCACGACTTGAGAAAGTGTTAACAGCGCTATCTAATAGATATTTATGAAAAAATCAGTTATTCTTCTTACCCGCCCTATGCTTCTTGCCCGGGCTTCCCCTACTATAAATAAAATAAAAGGCAACGAACAGGGATAGGTAAGTGGAAAGCTGTGGGGGAGTCCTTTGCCCAGCCGTGGGACAATACAGCACCCTAATTGCGTAACACACTATCAATCGGAATCTGAATCATTTTAAAGCAAATTGCTATTCATTGCTTCATAAGTTCGAAAAAATTTTCTGCTCAACACGTAAATACCGCAATGAATGTTGTTGAACTGTCAAAATGAAACCGATTCCGATTGATAACGTGTTGCGCAACTGCCCCGCTGGTCGGAAAAATATATATAGTTGACATTTTTCCACTTCAGCTGTGACACACCAAATTATGATTTGAAATCACAGAACATATAGGTACTTACATAAAATGTTTAAAATTCTAGTGACTCAAATGTTTGAACTGGTACATTAAAACGATTTTATTGACTAACTAGCCGCGCCCCGCGGTTTCACACACATACCTAAGTGTCAGTCCCGTAGGAATATCGGGATAAAAACTATTGTCTTTTCCCGGGACTGAAACTATCTCTACAGTAACATACAGACACACTTTCGCAATGATAATATTAGTATGGATTTAACCTATGACTTATCATAAAAAATAATCAAGTAGTCCCTCAGTATGGCCGGATTATTTTTTTATTTTAAATCATTATTTGGCATCACAGCTGAAGTAGAAAAATGTCAACTAATTTTGGAGGCCAATGTAGGTAGGTATATAAATATTAGGTAGGGTGAAAAAGGCTAATGCGATTGATTATTTTAAATGACAAAATACTGTTGGGAGCACTTTGTAAAATATACGAAACACATGTCTGAAAACTGAACGCCAATTCCCGTAATTTAAAACGGTCAAATTCTAGTCGCTATCTCTTCTCCGCGACTGTCAAAAATTTGTCAAAAAGTGTGACACTACGAGGTATTTTTGACAGATCGTGACTGAGATTAGAATGAAAACGTTCTATAAAAATGTTTTTATTTTTAGGGAGGCTTACCTGCACACAGCATTAATCTTAAGTCTTTGTCATAATACCTAGGTATATGTAGATGTACTTAACTAAATTATAGGAAAGTACGGCACTATTAATTAGCGTAAGTATGTAGGTACCTACTCGAAAATTAAATATTTATACATCAAATAATAATAAAGCAATAAAAAAATATATTACTTACGTTATAGGCATAGATTTATAAGAAATCTATGGTTATAGGTTACAAATGCTGGGTTAAAAATACGGGATTTGCCCTCTGAAAATGTTTACGTGTTAATCAACATTAGGTTTATAGATTATTAATTAATATCCCACCTAAAAACGCAATTAGGACACTAAAGTTTAATTATCTGTACCTATCGTTGTTTTATTAACTAAAGCTCATTCTGAAGCACTAATTGCCTTAGCGACACGCTATCATTATGAATGAACAGAATACCTAATTTTATGTACCTATTAGTAATTACATTGAAATCGAAAATGTGGAGTAACGATAAATTAGGTTGTTAATAACTTTATAAGCAATAAGGTGTTCTTATATTTTTTTCAATGTGTTCCTTTTACCTACTTGGCACTTTATGATGATCAAGCATGACATTAAAAAAGTAGTACAGCAGATACCTACTTAACGTTTTTTTAGTGATTCCATCAATTAAGTATTTAAATTTTTAGGCGTAGGTACCTACCTAAGTAGGTACCTCGGCTGTGCCTAAATAAATAGGTAGGTATAGGTAGGCACCTACCTACAGGCAGCTGTTTTCAAACTTAGGTTGAAATATAAATTAAAAAATCACGTAGGTACTTAGTTTAATGCTTTGTTTTTGTTTTTGAGTTCTGAAACTATATTCTGCTAAATAATATCTACCTAAATAATATAGATAACTTATTTAGCTATTTAAGTATTTATATACCTAATAACATAACATAGAAACTCTAAATTATAATAAATGCAATGGTTGCTGGAGATAAAAATGCAGATTATCAACAATGTTCTGAAAGTTAAGTCGTAACTGAAGGTGTTCAAGTGGCGATGGCGGCATGAAGGAGGGCCACACGGCCGCGCCCAGCGCCATCAAGTCTGGCCGGTACGACACCATCGGCGCGTGCGCAACACTCGCGGGCACATCACTAGCCTTGTCCACTCCACTGCTCAACAAACTATCTATAGAAAACGACTTCCTCCAACTGTCCTTTGTATCAGTCACTGTATAGGAATTAGGAATCACTGGCGCTTCAAACACTTGTTGCAGAGGTGGAACCCTCATATTTAACTGACCAGCAAGGAACTTCTGATTGAAGTTTGCCAACGCAGTCAGCTCTGACTTGAAGCTGTCCTTCTGATCCGTGTGCAGCTTGAACCTCTTGCGCCTTCGGAGCAGCGAGCCGTTCTCGAACATATCGAAAGCCTGCGGGTGCAGCGTCCAATAGGCGCCCTTGCCGGGCCGGTCCGGGCGGCGCGGCACCTTCACGAAGCAGTCGTTGAAAGAGAGGTTGTGCCGCAGCGAGTTCTGCCAGCGCTGCGTGTTGCGCCGGTAGTACGGGAAGCGGTCCGTGATGAACCGGTAGATCTCCGACAGCGGCAGCATGCGCTCCGGGGAGCTCCAGATCGCCATCGCCGTCAGGGAAATGTACGAGTACGGGGGCTTCTGGTCGCCGTAAGATTCACGCGAGGGTCGCGGCATGTTCGACAGTGCTAAATGCTAATGATATGTGTCGGGGCGGCGTAGGCCGGGCGTGGCCCACGGGGCGGGGCGCGCGAGGCTCCGCCCCCGCCCGCTCTCGCCGTCAGATATGATAACAAGAATGCCACTCGCCGAGCAAACCACATCTCCCCCTGGGACTATCATTACTGACATGATTGACTGTGCACTTACCTCCTGTTGGTTTAAACCTGCATAACGCTAAATAGACGTTTTCTACTCGTAGCCTTAAGCTTAAATACCCACCTATCGATAAAATCGTAAGTATAGGTAGGTAGAATCTATCTAGTCTACTTACTTAAATTGAGAATAAATAGATGGTTTCCTATAAAAAATAACTTTTTAATATTTTCACTATCTAAACCTTCTGATTTATAAAAAAAAACTTCATAGGTAGGTATTGTTATGAACATAACTTTAAAAATTTGTTTATTTAAAATAATAGGCACCCATTCTACTTTTATCTAGACAATGTAGGTACAATAAACCACTTCTAATTTAGGATTACAACAAATTTTCCTAAATAATAAAAAAAAAAATTCTCCAAGTAATGCAATATGATGTGACAGCGCCATCTGTTATCCAGTAGCAAAACGAAACGCGTTAAAACATTTAAAACTGAATTTATATGGCAAGAAAATGTTCAATATCTATAACAACAAAATAAGAGTAAACTTGAATTAGTTTTATTGAAATATGTATCAACACAAAATATACGTAGGTCGTAGTTTTGAAAGAATTGCTAAATGAACGCGAGTCGCGTTTGAATTGCTAACAAAATCATTACTTTTCTTTTCAAAGGTCATTTTTATATTGCATTAATATAGTTAAATTGTTTTTATATAAATTCGTGGAGTATTGCCTCAACTCTAACAAAACTGATTAGTTTTGAATGTCGCAAACAACGGCTTTGACTTAGGTTGATTCTGCCACTAAGGGTACCTTCAATCGTCACTCAACAAAGAATTACCTATCAAGACTTTCCGACCATCAAAGCCGAGCTATTCATCCCGTCGATTCAAAGAGTAATATAGCCTCCTAATCCTGATACAGTAAGTAGGTACCTGGCACTGGCACCTTGCCCACTTGCCCCTTGCCACTGGCACCAGTTCTCTTATCAAGTGGGCCCGCACTCGCGAACACTCGCTAATGCTTGAGCTACTCACACGAAGTTTAATACTAAGGGCACCGTAGCTAGAGACATGCAATATCCGAAGACGCCCTAAATTTATACCAGCGGTGCTATTCTGTAAAAATCTCACCGTGAAAACTTAGGTAAAGTGAGCGTGGAGTGAGCTGTCAATAGTGTCAATTCCTAGCAAAAACAAACTCACTTCACCTAAGTTTTCACGGTGAGATTTTTACAGAATCGACCGGCAGGATACAACATACTTGCGTGCAAAAAAATTGGCCCACCTCATGCTCTCCATTTGAGACACGATATCTCAAAAGTCGTAATGAATATAATTTATTATTTTATATTGTGTGAAGGTAGGCAAGGTACAGTTTATTTAAACATACACTATATTTTGATAAAAGCAATATTCTTGACAAGATCGACTCGATTCTTCAGATGTGATCATCACTCACTGTTGCTCGGAAAAAGTGCGTGACTTTTTTTGTCAATAAAATTGACAAACGTTAAATTGTGTTTATTTCTGTTTGTTTAATCAAAATTGAACTTGATTTTGTTAACAGACTTCAAGAAAAAGGAGGTTCTTTATTCAACACCCGTATTTGTAAGTTCGCGACATCTCAAAAACGAATGAATCAGTTTTGATAATTCTACTACTAATGTAATCTACATACTTTCAGGAAGGTTTTAATATACAATATATTAGGTTATTGTTAGTAAAACTTGTTGAATTATATTGTATTGTTGTTTCAAATCGAAGAGCATGGGGTGGGTCGATTTTTTGCACGCAAGTGTATATTACTTTTGATTTATGTATAGGTAGTGAAGATGATTGGGAATTGCTTAGAAAAAGAAACAAAAAACATTGTAACAATCTTTATTTTACATACATAATTCACTTCCAAATAAAAGATTACAAATCTCGAGGGAAGGGGTAAAAAAGTCGTATAGAATATAAAGTTTCATCTAAAAATGTTAGACTATGTACTTCATTCTCTCTATGTTTCTCTCTTTAATTTGTAAATATTCACAACTTAGATGTGAGCTCAGGAACAGCCTTGAATAGGTCAGCGACGAGGCCGTGGTCACTTACCTGAAAAAGAAAAATAAAATAATTTTAGTCTTGATGAGTCTATTATAATTATAATTGTAGTGTAGGGATTTTGGTTTAAATTGCTAGCAACCCCAAATAATTATGTTTTTATATTTTTTAATATTCACAATATTAAAGAGTCGTGTGGGCAAGTATGGTTTTGTCAGAATTTCGGGCTTCTGACGACCCGTAACGACTGGACCGCGGCAAGCCCGAAACGTAGCTTAACCTGATCGATCGATCCGTCCGGCTATTATTACTTAGCCCCTGCGAAGATCAAAAGAAAATTGATTATGCAACTACTGATTTCCTTCTTAGACCAAATTAATTAATACTTTATTTGATAATTTTAATCAATATCAATCTGCACTTGTTTGTAATAAAGAAGATAAGGGCACTGATAACAAATATTCATCCTTGACTTGTTGACATATGGATAACAAACTTCACTAATGGCTACGTGTTACGAATATTCAAGTATGAATATCGAATTCGCAGCGAAGCAGGCTGGAACTGTTGTTGGGACTGAATTTATTATTTCAAAATGGTCTAAAAAGGCCACTTTGGAGAATCATAAAAGGATAACATTATGAATTATAATATGGCAAAGTCCGTGTTTTTCTTTCTTTCGCTGCAATACGTAGGTACAATCAAACAGATTGGGATTGGATTTGGATTGATTGGTATTTTAGCACAGACAAAAAAAATAACTGAAAAATTCTTCAAAAAATAACTGAAAATGCTTCACCAATGGGATTTGATACGATTAACTTAACAGTTAACTGTCCATTATGTTATCCTTTTATGATTCTGCCAAAGTGGCCTTTTTAGGCCCCCTGATCTTTCGATTCGCTACCTATGGGGATTGAAAACTTTTAGGAGCCTTTAGCTGTCCGCCATTTTGGAGGAAGTTTTTTTATTGGCGCCATTTTCGCCAAATAAAATGGCGGAGGTGTGCCACGGTCTTACAAAGCCCTTTTTTACTGTGATAAGTAAGAAAAAGGTTTTTCTTTTAGTAATCCCTATTAAAGAAATTATTATAAGTCATGTTACCTGGAAGATAGGTGCCTCAGGGTCCTTGTTGATGGCAACAATGGTCTTGGAGTCCTTCATACCAGCCAGATGCTGGATAGCACCGCTAATGCCTACTGCAATGTAAAGGTCCTGTAGGAAAACATTACATTATATACCTGGAATCTTAGCTATTCTTCTTACTTACTACACCTTTATTTCGTAGCGCTAAGGTCGGTTTTGTAGTTGGAAGTGTTACTTAATAGTGGCCTGCAGTTCCGACAATACTTTGTCCTTTTGCAATTGCACGTCAATTTACCATTTATTTCGCTTTTCGCCAATATCGTAACACTAAGTTACTTGACATTTCTCGACGCCCTGGGGTCCGGGACCTTTGGAAGGCATACGAGGAGCCGAAGCCAACTCGCACAGGCCCGTTAGACGTTTTTGATTAAATGAGGCACCAACCGACGATTATCCCTGTTCGCATTATGCATACTAGGTTACATTATTATGATTATATAGATTAGATAAGTAGCTTACAGGGGCAACTATCTTCCCAGTCTGACCAATCTGCAGGTCGTTGGCGACGAAGCCGGCGTCCACGGCCGCTCTGGAGGCACCCACCGCGGCGTTGAGCTTGTCAGCTAGGTCATACAGCAGCTTGAAGTTGTCGCCTGACTTCAGACCGCGACCTGTAACAAAAGATTCTTATTTATAGAACAGCACTCTAATTGCGTACACTATCAACCACAATCTGAATCATTTTGATAGATTAGCAATATCTATCAAAATGATTCAGATTGTGGTCCATCCATTGCGTCTTAAGTTCGAGAAATTAGTCTGCTCAACAACATAGATAACACAATGAATATTGTTAAACTGTCAAAATGAAAACCATTACTACTGTTAGTGTGTTACGCAATTACTCCGCAGTACTACTAGAAGCAGCATTTGTGACAGAAGAATTTTATTGTTGATTCTATTCAGAATTTATTTTATTTACCGCCAATGACACAAAACAAAAAACTGCTTAACTCTGGCTCCTAAATCAGGGTAAACTATATGTCGGGAGCCACCCTACTGTGCTGTTATAGTTAGATTTTTTGAAGTGTTCCACATAAACTCATGCATGCATTACTTGATTCTGTTTGGAATTTACTTTGGCTACTAACAATTTCCTATTGGAAGTTTTGGTATGCAGTTCTTATAGGATTTCTTAAAATTCCTAAATTAATCTTAAATGAGTTTTCTTACCGCCTGCAACAATATTCTTAGCACTAGTAAGTTCAGGCCGGTCAGACTTGGCGAGCTCCTGCGAGACGAACTCGGAGAGGTCAGTCTTGTAGTCGCCCTCGGGCGCCTTTTCCACCGCCGCGGAACCACCCTCTAGAGGCTCAGGGGGAAATGCCGTGGTTCGGACTGTGATAACCTTGATAGCATCTTTAGCTTCCAACGTAAGGATTGCGTTTCCTAAAAAAAGAAATGTTTTTGAGTATGTGTGTTTTGATTAAAATATAAATTGAAAATTCTACTCTTATAATGCATAAGAATTATTCTTTTACTATATGGATTTTTAACTGTTAGTCGGTATTGTAATTTTATGTAGAAACAAACACAATACAAAAGAGTAATCAGTATTCAGCAATTTGTTGTCAATTTTGTTCATTTAAATTCCTACATTTGAATTAACATGAGTATTACATAAAAATAACATCACTTAGCAATGATTTCTATCATTTAAAATCTCTATAGATACAAAACTAGAATACGGAATTTTGTTAACCTGCATAAATAGTTCTAATAAAGGTATTAGCATCCTTAACACCAATGATATCAGTGATTGGTGAGACGTCAAGCTTGGCTGCTACTCTAGGTAGGACAGCTTTGCCGATGGCGGTGGCTGGGGCCAGGATGTGGGTGAACTTGAACTGTTTCTGAGTGGCGATGATGAGGGGTGCAAGAGACTCCGCTGTAAAACCCTTGAATGCATCACCTTCAGCCACCAGCACTTTGGAAATGCCCTTAGCTTTGGCTACAGCCTCAGCAGCCTGAAATGGAACATTACAGATTATAAAAGCTGATCAGTTCAAGGATTTTTATACACTTCTTATATCTTCTTAGTATTAGTTAAATATTTTGATTATTTTGGCAATATCTTTAAACAATAATCAACTAGAAAATAATTTCCATGTATAAAAGTAACTTAATCTTATATGACTCCTATAAATATTAAGTAAAACTAGACCAACTTACAGGGCCACACTTGGTGCCAACCACTAGCACGGAAATATCTCCTCCTATCTTCTTGGCGGCACTCAAAGCGTTCTGTGTGGCTGCCGAGAGGACTTCATTGTTGTGCTCTGCTAACACCAAAGTGCTCTGCAGTCGCCTCAACTGGAAACAACTGTATTTTGAGAAACTTCACATACAGTAGAAGATAATCTCAGGTAGTGTAGCTATGATTCTTCCTGCCTTAAAAGATAGCAAAAAGGTGCAATGTTTCCGTCTCTTTATTTTTCCTTTTTTTAAAGCAGTTCTATGACTTCTATGGCAACAATACAGAATGATCAGAAATAAGGTGGCCAAGCTAGCCTCATCACAGATAAAAAGGGACATAACAACACAGAATTTAGCAACCTTGAAATATTGAAGCAGCTTTTGTAGAAGCAGACATGCAATAAATGAATGAATAGTTGTTACTACACTAGGAATAATAAATCAATTAGACGGCTTGCTATCAACCAAACTTTAGACACTGTTTTATAACATTTTGTTCCTGGCATGTACACAAGGTTACTACTGTATGGTTTTGAGGCTATTGTACGTAGTTTTTTTTTTCTTTTTTGCTACATCTAATATTATTAGATAAGCAAACAGGAATCATAGAACAATTACTTGGTGGATGGGTAGACATGAAGGATCAAATATTAAATCTAACTAACCTGAGTTGAATATAGCAGGTGTCTACTGCACGGAGAGAACATATTGTATAATATAATATGCTGTAATATGTACACTAACTTAAATTAACACTATTTACAATATTATTTTTCAAAAAGGTTACAAAGTCCAATATTCAATGGGTACTTTACTTCTTTTTATAGACTGATAGAAATCTCATCATAGACATTTTTGTCGATGCGATTGACATTAGCGGCACAGGCAGCAAACTAATATCTATCTCATTCTTACAGCTTTGAAGTTTCAAGAAGGGAAAGAGACAAAATGAAGACAACGAACTTAATTTTTGACGTTTATAATAGTAGAGTTCGTGTGCCTCTACGTTAGTGATGTGAACCGATTACAATTTTCAACACCGGTTTATACCGATTAGTTAATTATTAAAACCGGTTTTTTAAGGTTTTTTTTAGGTTTTTCCTAAAAAGTTCGTGGTCAGTCGTCCGTACGTCCGTCCGATCATCACAGTCAAATATTTATCAATTTTCTTTTTGTTACTTGCTGCTGTCATTTTCAGAGTAGTATAGTATATGGGGCGTGCGCGTGGAGTCTCCGTTGGTTTTTCTTGTGTTGTGCCAGTAGACGTTCCCTGTACCTGAGTGTCACCTGGCTGATCACCTACTTCACCTCGATCCACCTCCACTGTAGCCTGGGGATGGTTTCTCTTAATATCTGCCAATATAAATTCGAGGTTCCTCCTCCAACTTTGATCACTTTAGCGCATATCTTACACTTTGCAATAAGATTATCAATCTTCTCAAAATAATTTCTTGTACTTGATTTTACCTTTTATTTTAGGCATTTTCGCAAACAAACATGTCAACTCCAAATAATTCGCAAGCAAAACTTCGGTGCTATTCTGTAAAAAGATCACCGTCATAACTGTGAAGTGAGATTAGTGAGCTGTCATTCCACCTGATACTAAGGATTGACACTATTGACAGCTCAGTAGCTCACTTTACCTAAGTATTTTCACGGTGCGGTGAGATTTTTACTGAATAGCATTACTGGAATATTTTAGTATAGTGAAGTTAGTCGCATATTAAAATGGGATATCGGGGGATTCCCGTACCATAGACAATATTTTAAACTGAAAAGACTCATGTTCGGATACATATCAAAGACTCGGATACATGTTTTGTGATTGTAATCGGTTTTTCAATGAGAACCGGTGATTATCGGTTTTTACTAAAACCGGTTTATTTTAGGTTTTTATGAAACCGGTTCACATCACTACTCTACGTCAGGAGTAATAGTGTTCTGTGCTCGCTCTACTTGTTTTGTTTAGAGTTGGAACCAAAGGCCGCAGTTAGTTAATAAAACTTTAAAAAAACTTTTATGCATTTAATTGCACGCACAAAGTCACAACAGTAGGTTTTAATACTACAGGTCAGCTAGTTATACATAGGTTTATATAAAGAAAGAACTAAAAATTAAAACGTTTCATATGGTTTCATAATAGCAACCCAAAACGACTAAACGTGACGTGACAAGTGTGACAACTCAAAAGTCAAACTCAAACGTAAACTTTTTAAAACACTTGTTGTTGTGCTCGTGTCGTGATTTCTTTCGTAAATTTTATTTCGGCTAAATTGTACCAAGTAAACTGCACGTCTGCACCCTTGTCATTTGCCACTTTGCCTTGCCAGTATTCTAATATCTGTTACTACAAGTAGTAATCGACTTTCCTTTTATTTATATTAAATTATTTTTTTAGGAAACAATGACACCAACACCGCTACCAATAGTTTCTATAACCAGGCGTGAAACCTTTAGTTCCTGCCACAGATTGCACAGGTAAGCATAATTATTCTACTAAGTGCATAATTGCAATAATAAATTAATCGATATCAGGTATTTATTCAAAGTAACTTGAGATGGTTACACATGCAACAAGTTTGGCATTGATTCCGTATGGCGACTACCGATATTATTGGCGACGCATAGTAACTTAAAAGCGAGGACTCTCGGTCCCCGAAATTAAGGAACTGATAAACTTATGGAGGTTATCAATTCCTTCAATTCGATACTATTCAAGAACTTTCTTATTAGATAATATTTTCTGTAGCACTAGCAATAAGATTTAATACTTATAATTTGTTTCAGTCCATTTTTATCTGATGAGGAAAACAAAAAATTATATGGAAAGTGCAACAACCCGAATGGACATGGACACAACTATGTTGGTAAGTCTACATGTGACTTGAATAATTACAAAGTTATTGGGCTACAGTTAAAAGATCTTGCCTTTTTATCAGTGATAATAAATAATTTAAATTACAGTTCTGGTGACAGTTAAAGGCCCTGTGGACCCTACCACTGGCATGGTCATGAATGTGCACGAGCTCAAACAGTACATGCAGATCGCAATCATGGACCCACTTGACCATAAAAACTTGGACCATGATGTATCATACTTCAAGGCTCAGGTAATCATCTTTATAAAATAGTTCTAAAACTTGTGTAACTAAAAATGATGATTCACAGCAACAATTAATGTATTTTTAATTACACTGAAAAGTTGTGTAATACTACGAGGGCAATAAGGTCAATACTTATCTGGAGTCTCTAAACCAGTGTTTATTTTAAGAGATTATTGAACAATTTTTTATTACAACCTTAACCTCTTCAGAATTGATTGAGATTGATTTCCTGTTTCTATAGACATGTCAATTACCTTTTTTTAGGTAAGCACAACAGAGAACGTGGCAATATTCATTTGGGAACAACTCCTGAATGTGATGAAGAAGCCACAGTTACTCCATGAAGTGAAGATATTAGAGACTGAGAAGAACCATGTGGTGTACCGTGGGGGTAGCACTTATCCAAGGAAGAAGTTTGACTCGTCTATCCTACATCCCAACCAAAATCATAATGTATCCTCCGATTCTGACTAATACAATAAAGTTTGTATCTTAAAATACTATTTTATAAAAAATATTGCAAATGTTAATGTTTATGGATCTGATTACTTATACTATAATGTTGAAATTAAACATTCCAGCCTTATATTTTCGTCTATTATTTTAATGTTAGGTACCTACAGGAGAAATAAGTAAAATAATATATTAGTCACCAAAATATTTATTAAGTGGGTATTAAATCTGCATAATTTAGACAAAATTGAATATATAAATAAAAATGTCACCAATTATTACTAGAAAAGATCTTAAATATTCAGCATTTGCGTTCAATAAGCCATAGCAGCTATAAACACAGCTGAAGCTAGATTCAAACACTATTGACTGACTTCAGACCAACAAAAATCACCTTACTGATAGGTACACACATTGACATATCAAGCTATACATTCCCAATTCTAGCTGACCTCGCATTTTATAGGCTTTTCATGCAATGAGAAGTCGGCCTATACGGGAAATTTATATAGTGATAATTATGTCGCCGTGTGTATAGAGTTATTTCATACAATAATTTAGTAATAGCAATAAATTGAGATACCTACACAGTCATACTTAACTAAGTAATAAAAATAAATACTTTCGCGTTTATATATAATAAATAATAATACACCAAACACACCTTTACAATTTTGGCAGATATAGGTACTCTTTAATATTGGTAAAAGATAGATGCCGAATAATATAAATCGTTTATACCCGGTCGTCCCCACTGTTCATTGTTCACGTCGTAATTAAAACATTTTAACAATACGTGAAATCCCCATTATTGCATTTTGACTCTCGGTCTATAGCAGAACGAGTGGGAAATAAAAAGTTCCAATCATCACCACTAGGGAGGAATTAAACTTTTTTTTTCCCACTCGTGCCCAGTGAGGACGACCGGGAATAACTCAAGCACGGTCACTGTCGGACTACATCAAAAAGAAAGAGAAGCGAGATGACACAACGCTGGTAATTTATTGCAAAATATGAAGCAATTATTTAATTAAGTACAAAAAATCTATTGTTTGGACTAAAAAAATTAAAACACTGTGTTTTAGTATGTTGCTTGTAGAATAATCGGACAAAAAATCAGAATGATTGTATGTATATTAGTATGGTTTTTATTGTAAAAAGAAAGTTTTTAGAGGTATTTTCATGATTTTTTTTCTATCGTATCAAATTAGTTGTATTAATATGTTTTCAACACACTATCTACCTAGCATATCGCTCACCTAGCAGTATAATGGCACATTTACAAAAAAAGCGAAATTGAGTTGTTATGAAGCAACTCCTGGAAACCTGAAGTGGATTTTTTTATCCCTAAGGGTCAGTTCACACCGAGACGCGACGCGACGCGCAGTTTTCAAGATAGAAATACAATTACAGACCTTATCTACTACACAAAAAGGTACACAATTCAGTGAGCTACGCCGCGCGGCGGCGGCGCCGCGCTGCGTAGCTCGACGTAGTAGGTAGACACTGAATTGTGTACCTTTTAGTGTAGTAGATAAGGTCTGTAATTGTATTTCTATCTTGAAAACTGCGCGTCGCGTCGCGTCTCGGTGTGAACTGACCCTTAGTATCTATTAATCATAAAACCATTGACCCTCATTTCTGTAAAATAAGAAAAAAGTAGATGTGTCATTATACTGCTAGGTGAGCGATATATCCTGAAGAATATCATATATTTTTCTGACTTTGTATACTGTAGTCCGTATATGGGTCGTCCCCGCCCCGTCGTTCCCACTGGGCACGAGTGGTATACCTACTTTTATTGTTTCTAAAAATTGCGTTTTTTGCGTTTAGGTCCTGTAAGCCTCTTAATTAATAACATCACCAATGTCAGAAACGAAATATAAATTAAGTTTAGATTTTATTTTGAAAATATAAAATAATAATAATAATATTCCACAACTATCACACAACGCCGTCTAGTCTCAAGCTAAGCAGAGCTTGTGTTATGAGTACTAGACAACTGATAAACATACTTATATATTTCTAAATACATACATATATAGATAAATTACACCCAGACACAGAACAAATGATCATGCTCATCACACAAACATTTGTCCTGGGTGGGAATCGAACCCACGACCTCCGGCATAGCAGTCACAGTCACTGACCACTAGACCAACAGGCCAGTCAGATGTCAAGTTTCCTTTTTATTAAATGAATTTTTAAATTCCATACAAGTAATTTTAGAGAAAAGTCTATGGAGTTCTCGAGGAAATCCTAAGAATATTTGTGTCGTGTGAATTTGTTCTGATTTTACGTTACATACGTTGGTAAGTATGGCAGGCACCTCACTTATTGTAAAGCTGATTCGAAACCTAGGCTAGGCTAGACGTGAAACTGACAATTGCTTTTTGTTTATAACTCAATACTATTTATTATCATGTTATACAATAAATTGTTTAGTGTTTCAAACAATCTTCTTACATTTCTGCATAACATCAATATCACTGTTATTTTGTACTAACCATTGTTTCAATTTACTATAACAGTACACAAAATAAGTAGCTACACACTTAAACTATCCTACATTAATATCTCAGATATATTTGACTTCACATATTTTTATATAAATATTTTAAATATTATACTGCTTTGAAAGCTGTCTCTTTAGAAACATTTTCTGGTTTATTCAGCTCTACTGAACTGGCACTGATAATTTGAGCGACTTCTTTGAAAATGTTTTTTTTTTGTCATTTAGTTGTAAATAAAATAAAATGTATTTAATATAAAAAATAAAATTAAAATATTCTACTGTAGGCATGTACCTACATATTTAAAAACAATGACTAAAAAAGTAAAAATATTATTAAAAAAATTAAAATATCATATAAAAAGAAACATTTCATAAAACAGTACAATCACAGTCAACAGGTGTAGAAGATCAATCTTCTAAGATACCAAATATAGACTTTTATAAAAATGACTAAAATATTCGTGAGAACCGGTCCCTTAATTGGGACATACAGATTACAGATATCGAGTCGTGCTACACACTTGTTCGGTTCGGCACAGTCGGGCGGCAAAACATACTTCTATTTTGCTGCCGACCCTAAGTTCAATCGTACAAACATCGTAACAATTTCGAATTGTTTTCAAAAATTACAACTCACTAAATCGTCATAAAAGCGTTAAAAATATATATTTTGGCGTAATTCTCATGAACATTTGATGCGATCTATGTACCTACATGTATTTTGTTCCCATTACGCCAATCTCTTCAACTGCTAGATATGTGGATTATAAAGTAAGTAGATATCATTTCAATAGGGTCAAATCAAAGTTGACAAGTTAATCAGCCTTCTAAGAACTTCTAGTAGGTTCAGACCCTGAAACTAAAATGACTAGATGGCTAGATTTTTGTCTGTTTTGTAAGGATGTTTCATGGTTATATATGGGATACCGAGTTCGAATTCGTTTACTGGCCAGTACTTGAGTTGCGGTTTCTGTTCGGGGCTCTCTTCATTGACGTTGAAGTAAGCGAAGAGTACGAGAGCAGTGTAGCCGGCGATGAAGATGAGTACGTGCCACACGCCGTGCATGTAGGGGAAGTCGATGGACAACCACGCGTCGCAGAACATGCGGTCAATGATCCAGCAGAATATTGCCAGGAGACTGACGGCGACGCAACGCAGACCAAGGCGATAGACGCGCGAACATTTCACTCTGGAATTTAAAAAAATTGTCCTTGATTAACGCGGCTATTATAAAATGATGACTAAATTAATTGCCGGGAATGTCTCGTTGGTCTTATCGTCCCAAGCGCGACCGCTGAACACCAGGTATTTGATTCGATTCCCAGTTCCAGCAGTCTTATTGGATTTTTCTGAGTCCGGATTTAAACATAACTGTCGAAAAGAGGGTGTACTCCTAGCTTACCCAACCAGGGTGTCTACCTTTTGTATTGGGGTATATAGTATGGAAACCACATACTATATGCAATGCATTAGACCACATACTTGTTATCGCCTTTACTGACGATATACAAAAATGAAAGAAATCGGTCGCGAAAAAAATCTGCTGTCAGCCTGTTCCCTACATTTATGTTCGCATAACTCGTCAAAATGTAGGAAACTGCTGAATTTTTTTCGCGGGCATTTTATATATTTTTTGTATATCGTCAGAAAAGGCGATAAAAAGATCTCCGAAGTTTGCAAAGAGAAAAATCTGAAATTATTCTATGTGATAGAAGTTTATGTAAAGATTACAGGAAAAATAAAACGAAGTCTCTAAATAGCACACATTTTCAGAAATCATCAACAAAAGTTACATTAGTTCCACTATAGGTCAAGAGATGGCACTGACATAAAATTGCAATATTCTACACCGCACTGCACAGTGTTAATATTCTCTAATGATTAAAGGCCTCGCCGATGAAAATTTAAAAACATGATGGTAAGGAACCCTCGGTGCGCGAGTTCGACTCGCTCTTGCCCGGTTTATATTATATAGAAGAAGAAGATGAAGTTTCGAGTAAGGCACGAGGATGCCTTTTGTGAGTTAAAAAATATTAAAGCTAGCGTGGCACGAGGTAGTGTGTCGAGTCCAGTGGTCCACCCACTGACACTCCCTTCCGCTCCACCCAGAGCGGGAGGGGTCATTTGATGAATTCCCATCCGTAAAAAAAAAAAAAAAAAAGTGGTCCACCCAAAACCCAAAAAACTTCTCTTTTTTGTGGTTGATTTCTATCGATATTTTTATCGATCGAATATTTATATTAACCCATCTTCCCTAGAATTGCATGTGTGCATTCAGTGACTGTTTCTATACTTTCTAGTGCCCGCCCCTTTTGAGCGTGTGTGCAATAAAGTATCACAAAAGTGTTACGCTTGTTTTCTTGTGTGCGTGCCAAAAAGCCACCCCTTTTGATAATGTGTGCCTATTTCTTTTGTTTTTGTGGGAGTTTCCGAGGCGGGGAAAATGTGGCGACACTTGAACTTGAACAAATATGCAGTGAAGGCATATCTCTCGGATATCTATGGGTATAATGTACCTACCTATTGCATATAATGTGGTTTCCGTCTAAGCGTGATGTTATATAAGTTTGATGTGAGACGTGTAAGATTATTATACCGAATGTTCAAAAGTACCTGGTCAGCTCTCCATATAAAAATCCAAGAGCAGGCAGAGCGAGAGTCATCAACGCAAAAGCGTTAGCTGCCGGGTGCATCACTAAGAAGCCAGTGGACAGCACCGACGCCACGACCGAGTAGATAGCCAGGCGTCGTCTGAAAACAAACAAAGGATTATTTTATAATAATGCTATTCAATAACGATTACCCTAGTAACATGTTTTGGCGCAATCAGAACGAATGAATCATGCACTATCTCGTCATGCCAACCCGTTCACAGTAGGTTTAGTTGCAAATAGGGCTTTATACCTACTGCACAACAGACTAAATGGCAGCTGGTGAAGTAGGTAATTACTAATTTTAAACAAAACTGGCCAAGTGCGAGTCGGACTCGCACACGAAGTGATCCGTACCACAAGGCAAAAAAACACCGAAAAAAACACGTTTGTTGTATGGGAATACAACAAAATACTCTTAAATATCTATTTTATTTTGTTTTTAGTATTTGTTGATACAGCGGCAACAGAAATACATAATTTGTGAAAATTTCAACTGTCTAGCTATCGCGGTTCTTGAGATACAGCCTGGTGACAGACAGACGGACGGGCGGACAGACAGACAGACAGCGAAGTCGTAGTAATAGGGTCCCGTTTTTACCCTTTGGGTACGGAACCCTATTATAAAAATGATCATTACATGAAAAATATATTTAAACTAAATAACGCCCTACGAAACGCATGCGCATAAGCTACTAGTAGCGAACCCAGCGTTTTTTTATCGATTATTCATGACTAATTAAATAATCATATAATTTATTTTCATGCTGCACCTTCTATTTAAACGTTATGTGAAGTATGTAGGTAGGTACCTAAACAATATAATAGTGTAGAATAGCTCGGAGCTATAATAATGTAGGATGAGTGTTTTTAATGTAAGAGTGAATGTATTATTATGAGGAATGGAACGTAACGCATGAGAGAGAGAAGGAACGACTGTGAGAGGGAGTAGAGTAGAGCGATGGCGGAAGACAGTTTGGGAAGGGAACGTTACGGGAGACACACGGTTAGAGGAAATAAGTTTTATTAAACCATTTAGAATGTTTATCTAAGCATTTTATTTGCCCCACACTCCCACATTCTACATTTTGGGGGCTCGTCCGGGATTGCGGGCATGTGGTTTGAAAAAACGAAATAAAAAAAAGACGATCGCATCAAAGGGTGAAAAACCAGTGGAAAACGACGAACAATTACGACGAAGACGCATTACAAGGACGGAAGACGTTAGTTGAAGACGAAAGACGTTAGTTGAAGACGAAAGACGTTAGTTGAAGACGAAAGACGCTATTGGAAAACGTTCCCAGAGAAATTCCCGATACTCAAATGACGATGGGTATGGCGGACAGCAAAGACGCATTTTTCAACATGTTTGAAGTGGCTCAGTTCAGTGGTGAAGACCATTCCTATGCATCCACAAAATGGGCTCAAGATATCGATGACAACGCGGAGATATTTGGATGGTCTGCGCAGCAACGGCTTATCATTGCTCGTAGGTCATTGACGGGAACAGCAGGGCTGTGGCTGAAGACGGAAAAAGTGCACAAAACTTACGAAGAACTAAAGGCAGCCGTGTTGAAGGAATTCCCGGACGCTGCGAACACCAAAGAAATGCACGAGATGATGGCGGCACGTAAGAAACACAAAGACGAATCCTATTATCAATATATGCTAATAATGAAAGAAATGGGGAAGCGAGCAAAATTCCCCGACTACGTCGCCATCCAATATATTATAGACGGAATTTCAGACCTGGAAACTAATAAGGCTATACTTTATGGCGCATCGACGTATCCGGCATTGAAAGAAAAGTTACTGTTGTATGAAAGTATAAAGAAAAAAGCTGCTAGGCAGAACGCCGAACGACCTGTAAGACCAGCTTCTGCGTCAGGTACTGGCCAGTCGTGCTACAACTGTGGGGAGAAAAATCATAAAGCAAGTGTATGCCGAAACGGGTTAAAATGTTTCAAATGTAACCAATTCGGCCATATTAGTTCCAAATGTACAAGTCCGAGCGCAGCGGCAGGAAGCAGCGGAAATTCGGTCGGGACAGCAACGTCGGTAAAACAGCCAAGACCGGCCGGATCGACCAATCAACAGTCACCGCAGGTGCGCTCGTCGGTAAAGCAGTTTGATGCCGCCGCCGGTACGAAGAAACATTCGGCTATGTTCGGGATTACGACGGCACCCGAAGATGGATCGGACGGCCATGATGAAGAGAGTAATTATAAGATGACGGTTGACGACGTTGACGTAGATGTCATGCAGATTGTAAACAAACCGAATGACCGATATAATAGGGCGATGAAATTCGTAGAAATAAGTGGTAAAGTAATAAGTGCGTTGGTAGATACAGGCAGTGATGTTAATCTTATATGCGAGGACCTGTGGAACGAGTTAAATGTGCCGTGTAATAATGATAATACGATGCTATCTGGACTTGGACTGTCGAAAGTAAGATCGAGCGGAAAGATTATGTTATGTATACAAATAGACCGCAAGAGTTATTCAGATGTCATATTTCATATTGTACCTAAAGGGTCCATGCCCTACAAACTTATTATTGGGCAGGAATTTTTGCAAAATGTTGTGATGGTAGTTCGTGAGGGAGCAGTGTTATTGTTGTCACAAGATGACGAATGGTTGTCTAGGGTGAACTGTTGTGTGAGAGATGTGGATGTTACAGGTCATATCTCCAATCCTAGCATAAAGACGGAAGTTGAGCGCCTGGTGGATGGCTACAAGCCTGTTCAGACGAGAGATGCCCCAATCGAGATGAAGATAGTGCTGAAAGATGATGTGCCAGTAGCTCAGCGACCACGAAGGATATCACACATGGAGCAGAAGGTAGTAGAACAACAAATAGATGAATGGTTGCAAAATGGAATAATACAGGTGAGTTTTTCAGAGTATTCCAGTCCATTGGTACTTGTGAAAAAGAAGGATGGGTCTACCCGAATTTGTGTGGATTATCGCTTATTAAATAAGAAGATTGTAAAAGATGAATTCCCGTTGCCAATCATTGATGACTTGATTGATAATTTAAGAGATGCAAAAATATTTAGCGTGTTGGACCTTAAAAATGGATTTTTCCATCTTAGGGTAAGCAAGGAGTCAGTGCAGTATACTTCTTTTATAACACATCATGGACAGTTCGAATTTCTGCGTGCTCCTTTTGGTCTGTCCATATCGCCTAAATATTTTATGAGATTTGTCTCCATTATTTTCAGAGAATTGATAGCAAAAAGAATTATGGCGATATTTATTGATGATATTGTGATTCCAGCGGAAACAGAAATTCAGGCTTTAGAGAGACTTTCGCAGGTGTTAGAAGTAGCGTCACAACATGGTCTTGAAATAAACTGGAAAAAGGTGAAATTGATTAGCCGTGAGATTGAGTATCTGGGTCATTTGATCAAGAATGGTGAAGTTAGACCAAGCCCAGAAAAAGTGCAAGCTGTCTCAAGGTACCCTGAACCTAGAAATGTTAAACAAGTTATGAGTTTCATTGGCCTAACATCCTATTTCAGAAAATACATCAGAGATTATGCTAAGATTGCTAGACCATTGACAAATTTATTAAAAAAGGATGTTGCATTTAAATTTAAAGACGAAGAACAATGTGCGTTCAATTCATTGAAGGAAAAGCTGACCAGTGATCCAGTATTGAAAATCTACAACCCCAACTTACCAACGGAGTTACACACCGATGCATCCAGTCATGCTTTGGCTGCAATATTACTGCAATTGCATCCAGATGGAGAGCTGCATCCTGTGCATTACATGAGTCATAAGACGAACGATGCTGAAAGTAAATACTCGAGCTACGAGCTGGAAGCGCTTGCTGTTGTGGAAGCTGTCAAGAAGTTCAGACATTATTTATATGGAATCCCTTTTAAAATCGTTACAGATTGTAAAGCTTTTGAACAGACGTTAAAGAAGAAGGATTTGACACCAAAAGTGGCTAGATGGGCATTCATGCTAGGTGAGTACGATTATGAGATCGAACACCGAGTTGGCGGTAGGATGCAACACGTAGATGCTCTCAGCAGAAACCCATTTGTGTCGGTGGTGAGCCTTAAAGATGAGATAAGACAAGGACAGGAAACAGACGAAGAACTCAATGCCATCAGACAGCTGATTTTGAAAGAGGGTCAGTATCGTGACTTCTGGATTGATAATGGTATTTTGTACAAAGGTGAAGAGAAACGATTAGTAGTTCCGAAGATTATGGAGAAAGAAATAATAAAGAGAGTGCACCTAAATGGTCACTTTTCAATAAGAAAGATGAAAGAAGCTATAGGAAAAGATTACTACATAAGAAACATGGATAAAAGAATAGAGGAAGTAGTCTTAAGTTGCATACCTTGTTTATTAGCAACAAGAAAAGAAGGAAAACAGGAGGGCTTTTTGAACCCTATAGATAAAGAAGGAATACCTCTGCATACATTGCATTTAGATCATGTAGGACCATTTACTGAAACAAGAAAACAATATAACTATATACTTACCATGATTGATGCGTTTACGAAGTTTACATGGCTTTTTCCTACCAAGTCTACAACAAGTACAGAAGCGTTAAATAAATTAAGATTTCATCAGCAGGTTTTTGGTAACCCTACTAGGATCATAACAGACAGAGGCACATCTTTCACCAGTGGGGAATTTGAAGAGTATTGTAAAGAAGAAGATATCCAGCACATCAAGATTACTACTGGAGTGCCTCGAGGAAATGGACAGGTAGAGAGAGTTCATCGTATATTAATACCTATGCTGACCAAGCTGTGTATAGAAGATAAGTCTTTGTGGTACAAGCATGTGAGTCGTGTCCAGAGAGCCATTAACAGTACCTACCAGAGATCTATAGACACCACTCCATTCCAATTACTGATTGGAACAAAAATGAGGTGTAAAGAAGATATTGGTATAGTTACCCTATTGCAGCAAGAAGTTATCAACAGTTATGATGAAAATAGAGAGAATGTGAGGCTGAAAGCCAAGCAACAAATTCAAAAAGTACAAGATGAGAATAAGAAGACTTATAATGAGAAGCGAAAGTCTAGTTCATCGTATGAGCTGAATAATTTAGTTGCAATCAAGAGGACTCAGTTCGGCCCAGGTCTAAAAGTGAAACCTAAATTCCTTGGACCTTATAGGATTACTAAGGTCAAGAGAAATGACAGATACGAAGTTGAAAAATTGTATGATACCACAGAAGGGCCAAAGAGAACATCTAGTTCAGCAGATAACATGAAAAAATGGCCAGGTAAGGATGAATGAATGATAGTGTTTGTTTGTTATTTTACTTTTTATTAATTTTTTGTTAAAGGAGTCATGTGTGTGTGTATAGTTAGCTGTACCTAAATAGCACTGCTCAGTATCCTTACGAATACCAGGTTATGTGTTATATACTGCTATGTGATACTTTGAGTTTGGATAGTACAAGGTTATTTTTGTAATTAAAATAATAAGTTTTAGTGCTAACTCAACTGTTATTTTTTTTTTTCTGTTATGATTTTGCAAGTTGATACAATAGTATTGTTACGTTAAGTAAATAGTTCTTAAGATGTAATAAGTTTTTTTTTAAGTTCTTAAGGGTACATATTTTGTGTATTTACCAGAATTTATATTCTATCATATAGTATGGTACAATGTTATAATTTAGTTTTTCTGTGTAAACTTTGTTAGTAGCTAGATTGTTTAAGATAAGGTATGGTGAATTTGTGAAATAATGTCAGTGCAGTGAAGGTGGATAGCTGGTGTGTGAATGAGGTTTGTAAGAGTGGCATGTCTGGAAAGTAAGCATATCTGGGGACAGATATGGGAGCAGGATGGCCGAATGTAGGATGAGTGTTTTTAATGTAAGAGTGAATGTATTATTATGAGGAATGGAACGTAACGCATGAGAGAGAGAAGGAACGACTGTGAGAGGGAGTAGAGTAGAGCGATGGCGGAAGACAGTTTGGGAAGGGAACGTTACGGGAGACACACGGTTAGAGGAAATAAGTTTTATTAAACCATTTAGAATGTTTATCTAAGCATTTTATTTGCCCCACACTCCCACATTCTACAATAATAATTGTAAACTCGCAACAGTACGGAATGTTTGTTTAAGGACGCGTTTACGAATCTGACAAAAATAAGTAGTTTTATGGTACACTTTGCAGCAAAATGAGACTAAACCAAATGTAACTAATAATTACCACATATAGTTTACTCCTTCATCTTCAAATGGTAGCTATTTTTTATTAAAAAATGTTGGTTTTTAATATAGTAAAAAATAATTTCCGTTGCCTCTTCACACAAAATCGACGATATCGTGCTGACTTTGGGGATATTTTTCTTCTATTTAATAACATAAATTTATTTATTTAAAAATATTTTATGTAAGCAGACATGTTCAACTCAAAAAGGTACTAAAAAGAACTATCAAAATGTTACAAATAGGCTCAGAAAAAAATAAAAATCGGAGTCCATTTTTTCACATATTTAGCTGTAACGCGTGAATCTTATTGGATTGTAATAAGGGTTATTTTACTGGTCACTGTCTTGGTTTATTGCACAAAAATTTGTAATGAAATATTAGTCTGCGCTCGGCCGCCGTCGTGAGTGGACTCTGTGTCGCTTGTAAGCAGCAGCTTGTGCTGAAAAAGATCGCTGTACGGATACAAAATATTTGACATACCAAACATGATACTTCACGCATTCTATAATGTACCTACTACCCAAGGAGAGATTTTATTCACAGTCTTATAATTTTTCTAGAAGTAAGTAGGGATTATAAATTCATAATATTATTATTTCGTTTCGGACTTGATGGAGTGACCTGCAGGTGTACTTCGAAGACTGCTACTGGAACTAATAGCCGAGCTGAGCTAGATGTGCCGAGTTTGGGCTCATTTCGTTAGTTATGTTGAGACCTTACCTCCGGACTTGATGGAGTGACCTGCAGGTGTACTTCGAAGACTGCTACTGGAACTAATAGCCGAGCTGAGCTAGGTGTGCCGAGTTTGGGCTCATTTCGTTAGTTATGATGAGACCTTACCTCCGGACTTGATGGAGTGACCTGCAGGTGTACTTCGAAGACTGCTACTGGAACTAATAGCCGAGCTGAGCTAGGTGTGCCGAGTTTGGGCTCATTTCGTTAGTTATGTTGAGACCTTACCTCCGGACTTGATGGAGTGACCTGCAGGTGTACTTCGAAGACTGCTACTGGAACTAATAGCCGAGCTGAGCTAGGTGTGCCGAGTTTGGGCTCATTTCGTTAGTTATGTTGAGACCTTACCTCCGGACTTGATGGAGTGACTTGCAGGTGTACTTCGAAGACTGCTACTGGAACTAATAGCCGAGCTGAGCTAGGTGTGCCGAGTTTGGGCTCATTTCGTTGGTTATGTTGAGACCTTACCTCCGGACCTGATGGAGTGACCTGCAGGTGTACTTCGAAGACTGCTACTGGAACTAATAGTCGAGCTGAGCTAGGTGTGCCGAGTTTCGGCCCTTTTTGGTAGTTATGTTGAGACCTTACCTCCGGACTAGATCGCGTGACCTGCAGGTGTACTTCGAAGACTGCTACTGGAACTAATAGCCGAGCTGAGCTAGACGTGCCGAGTTTGGGCTCATTTCGTTAGTTATGTTGAGACCTTACCTCCGGACTTGATGGAGTGACCTGCAGGTGTACTTCGAAGACTGCTACTGGAACTAATAGCCGAGCTGAGCTAGGTGTGCCGAGTTTGGGCTCATTTCGTTAGTTATAATGAGACCTTACCTCCGGACTTGATGGAGTGACCTGCAGGTGTACTTCGAAGACTGCTACTGGAACTAATAGCCGAGCTGAGCTAGGTGTGCCGAGTTTGGGCTCATTTCGTTAGTTATGTTGAGACCTTACCTCCGGACTTGATGGAGTGACCTGCAGGTGTACTTCGAAGACTGCTACTGGAACTAATAGCCGAGCTGAGCTAGGTGTGCCGAGTTTGGGCTCATTTCGTTAGTTATGTTGAGACCTTACCTCCGGACTTGATGGAGTGACCTGCAGGTGTACTTCGAAGACTGCTACTGGAACTAATAGCCGAGCTGAGCTAGGTGTGCCGAGTTTGGGCTCATTTCGTTGGTTATGTTGAGACCTTACCTCCGGACCTGATGGAGTGACCTGCAGGTGTACTTCGAAGACTGCTACTGGAACTAATAGTCGAGCTGAGCTAGGTGTGCCGAGTTTCGGCCCTTTTTGGTAGTTATGTTGAGACCTTACCTCCGGACTAGATCGCGTGACCTGCAGGTGTACTTCGAAGACTGCTACTGGAACTAATAGCCGAGCTGAGCTAGACGTGCCGAGTTTGGGCTCATTTCGTTAGTTATGTTGAGACCTTACCTCCGGACTTGATGGAGTGACCTGCAGGTGTACTTCGAAGACTGCTACTGGAACTAATAGCCGAGCTGAGCTAGGTGTGCCGAGTTTGGGCTCATTTCGTTAGTTATGATGAGACCTTACCTCCGGACTTGATGGAGTGACCTGCAGGTGTACTTCGAAGACTGCTACTGGAACTAATAGCCGAGCTGAGCTAGGTGTGCCGAGTTTGGGCTCATTTCGTTAGTTATGTTGAGACCTTACCTCCGGACTTGATGGAGTGACCTGCAGGTGTAATTCGAAGACTGCTACTGGAACTAATAGCCGAGCTGAGCTAGGTGTGCCGAGTTTGGGCTCATTTCGTTGGTTATGTTGAGACCTTACCTCCGGACCTGATGGAGTGACCTGCAGGTGTACTTCGAAGACTGCTACTGGAACTAATAGCCGAGCTGAGCTAGGTGTGCCGAGTTTCGGCCCTTTTTGGTAGTTATGTTGAGACCTTACCTCCGGACTAGATCGCGTGACCTGCAGGTGTACTTCGAAGACTGCTACTGGAACTAATAGCCGAGCTGAGCTAGATGTGCCGAGTTTGGGCTCATTACGTTAGTTATGTTGAGACCTTACCTCCGGACTTGATGGAGTGACCTGCAGGTGTAATTCGAAGACTGCTACTGGAACTAATAGCCGAGCTGAGCTAGGTGTGCCGAGTTTGGGCTCATTTCGTTGGTTATGTTGAGACCTTACCTCCGGACTTGATGGAGTGACCTGCAGGTGTACTTCGAAGACTGCTACTGGAACTAATAGCCGAGCTGAGCTAGGTGTGCCGAGTTTCGGCCCTTTTTGGTAGTTATGTTGAGACCTTACCTCCGGACTGGATGGAGTGACCTGAAGGTGTACTTTGAAGACTGCTTCTGGAACTGATACACGAGTAGAACTAGCTGATAAGAATGTGTATAGTTTTTAACTCTTTATCTCGATTGTGATTTTAGGCCAAGACCTACGTTTGGGAAAAGCTCTGGTAAGAAACTTCATAGATCCAAGATTTAAAAGAAATATGGAACTACAAGAACATTCTTCACATTGTCATACTTAATGTTTTTTTTTTGTTTTTTTTTCCGTCACTTTTATTATTTTTTATCATTTACAGCTCCTGGTCCGGCTTAGTACCAGTGGCGTGCATTTGTTTTCAAACTCAAACTCAAAGCATTTATTTCAATTAAACCTTGTACAGGCACTTTTGAATTGTCAAATAGTCTGTCAGTTAGTCAGAAAGTTGAAGCTAGTTGCCCATTCCAAAACGTAGATCTCTATGGAGAAGAACGGGCAAGAAACTCCATGGACACTCTTTTAAATCAAGATATTACAAAATCCTGGGTACACTATGTGAGAACAATGTAAAAAAGATACAAATGATGAATTAATTCAAGACATAAGATTAAAAATAAGCCTTGGCAGTTAAGAGATGACCAGTCTCAACCGACGGCGCCCGTTCACGAACATGACGCGTGGCAGAATAGGTAGGCAGGCACTAGGCTGAGTTTAGTCTACGCAGACGCGGTCACTAATCAGAAACATAAAACAAAAGTATCAAATAAGAAAAAAAAATTACAGCCGCCATCTTGGATTTTCATTTTGACTTTATTTTCGGCTCCAGCACCCTCAAAAACTATGAAAACGATACCCATGATGAAAAATAAAAAAAAATTACAGCCGCCATCTTGGATTTTCATTTTGACCTCACTATCGGCTTTAGCTCCCTTGAAAACCATAAAACGACACCCATGATGAAAAAAAAAATTACAGCCGCCATCTTGGATTTACATTTTTATCTCACTATCGGCGATCTCAATATCCGTCACTTTCTTTCTTCGCACGGCTAAATTACGAACGATTTTAACATTCATACTCGGTTGGTTAGTCGACCTTCGCAATTTATCACCCTAAAGCCTGCTGCCGCGCGTAAATGTATGAAGATTTTGTTTTTTGTTAGGTATGATAATTTAGTGAGTTTCTTTACATACACTAAAATGTAATTGACAGGCTTATGGTGATTTATCGAGGTAGGCACTGCTTATATGCAATGCACGCCACTGCTTAGTACGCTATCATAATTGCGTAACACACTTGGAATGGCAATCCATTCCAATTTGACAGTACAACAATATCCATTGCGTTGTATTTGTTTTACAAATTTTTAACGATTTTTTTAAACATGTAGCCGTAACAAACATATAAACACACACACACACCCCAACTTTCGCCTTCATAATATTAGTGTGATCTAACTTCATTCACTATACAGTGAGTGTATGTTCTTGTAGTTCCATATTTCTTTTAAATCTTGGATCTATGAAGTTTTTTACCAGAGCTTTTCCCAAACGTCTTAGGTCTTGGCCTAAAATCACAATCGAGTTAAAGAGTTAAAAACTATACACATTCTTATCAGCTAGTTCTACTCGTGTATCAGTTCAAGAAGCAGTCTTCAAAGTACACCTTCAGGTCACTCCATCCAGTCCGGAGGTAAGGTCTCAACATAACTAACAAAAAGGGCCGAAACTCGGCACATCTAGCTCAGCTCGGCTATTAGTTCCAGTAGCAGTCTTTCAAGTACACCTGCAGATCACTCCATCAAGTCCGGAGGTAAGGTCTCAACATAACTAACGAAATGAGCCCAAACTCGGCACATCTAGCTCAGCTCGGCTATTAGTTCCAGTAGCAGTCTTCGAAGTACACCTGCAGGTCACTCCATCAGGTCCGGAGGTAAGGTCTCAACATAACCAACGAAATGAGCCCAAACTCGGCACACCTAGCTCAGCTCGGCTATTAGTTCCAGTAGCAGTCTTCGAATTACACCTGCAGGTCACTCCATCAAGTCCGGAGGTAAGGTCTCAACATAACTAACGTAATGAGCCCAAACTCGGCACACCTAGCTCAGCTCGGCTATTAGTTCCAGTAGCAGTCTTCGAAGTACACCTGCAGGTCACTCCATCAAGTCCGGAGGTAAGGTCTCAACATAACTACCAAAAAGGGCCGAAACTCGGCACACCTAGCTCAGCTCGGCTATTAGTTCCAGTAGCAGTCTTCGAAGTACACCTGCAGGTCACTCCATCAGGTCCGGAGGTAAGGTCTCAACATAACCAACGAAATGAGCCCAAACTCGGCACACCTAGCTCAGCTCGGCTATTAGTTCCAGTAGCAGTCTTCGAATTACACCTGCAGGTCACTCCATCAAGTCCGGAGGTAAGGTCTCAACATAACTAACGTAATGAGCCCAAACTCGGCACACCTAGCTCAGCTCGGCTATTAGTTCCAGTAGCAGTCTTCGAAGTACACCTGCAGGTCACTCCATCAAGTCCGGAGGTAAGGTCTCAACATAACCAACGAAATGAGCCCAAACTCGGCACACCTAGCTCAGCTCGGCTATTAGTTCCAGTAGCAGTCTTCGAATTACACCTGCAGGTCACTCCATCAAGTCCGGAGGTAAGGTCTCAACATAACTAACGTAATGAGCCCAAACTCGGCACACCTAGCTCAGCTCGGCTATTAGTTCCAGTAGCAGTCTTCGAAGTACACCTGCAGGTCACTCCATCAAGTCCGGAGGTAAGGTCTCAACATAACCAACGAAATGAGCCCAAACTCGGCACACCTAGCTCAGCTTGGCTATTAGTTCCAGTAGCAGTCTTCGAATTACACCTGCAGGTCACTCCATCAAGTCCGGAGGTAAGGTCTCAACATAACTAACGTAATGAGCCCAAACTCGGCACACCTAGCTCAGCTCGGCTATTAGTTCCAGTAGCAGTCTTCGAAGTACACCTGCAGGTCACTCCATCAAGTCCGGAGGTAAGGTCTCAACATAACTAACGAAATGAGCCAAAACTCGGCACACCTAGCTCAGCTCGGCTATTAGTTCCAGTAGCAGTCTTCGAAGTACACCTGCAGATCACTCCATCAAGTCCGGAGGTAAGGTCTCAACATAACTACCAAAAAGGGCCGAAACTCGGCACACCTAGCTCAGCTCGGCTATTAGTTCCAGTAGTAGTCTTTGAATTACACCTGCAGGTCACTCCATCAAGTCCGGAGGTAAGGTCTCAACATAACTAACGAAATGAGCCCAAACTCGGCACATCTAGCTCAGCTCGGCTATTAGTTCCAATTAATACATAGGTACGTACTTTGGCAAGTACTTGATTAATCACTGTCCAGTGAAATTAAGTAAATATTAAAAAAAAATACATGGCAAAAATTAAATAAAATTAGGCTCAAGTATCAAGTCGTGTCAGTTTACTCATAATTTCACCGCTTCGCGCATGTCGCTGTGTGTGTGAGCCGTGCACGTGTAGTAGTGAGACTCAATACCTAAAATTGAAGCGCGTCAATTCGTAAACGCGTCCTTAATGGGTCACGCAACTAATATCAACGATGTTTATGATCAACTTGAGTAACAAATTACCTAAAAACTTGTAAATTGTTAACATAAGTAAGTACCTACACGTAAGCATAATCAGGCTATAATGTTTCCATTGTAGGGACACAGGCCTCCTCTCTTGACAGGGTGTGGGCCATAAACCACCACACGGGCCCATATGCGGGTTGGTAGATGTCACATGTCTTCGAAATTTTGGTTTTAGGACATCCCGGTTTCTTCGATATTTTCCTTCACCGTTTTGAGAGCAGTGGTGATGACATCAAATACACAAAGTTCGGGGCTCTACATGTATATGAGTATGTATACAAATAGGTATTTTATTTGAAGATATCTGACCATCTGGTCAGCAGAAACTAGAGAATATTATAGAGAAAAAGAGCTCTTCTGCTATACCTACATTTCATCTATTGGTGAATCTTGTCCGTGCCAAGCACGAACTTGACTAGTTTAAAGGACTTTGCAAATGGGGTCAGCCCACAGTTAGTCTGTCACTGTCAGGATATGATTTTCTAGTTAGACAAAGCCCCAGGACTACCTACTTAGGTATATTCGCGTTTCCCTTTGTGAATAGCCCCATTTTCACTGATGACGCAACAAAACATTTTAGAAACGAGTGATAAAAATAATGAGTTGATTGAGTTGCAACCAAAGAGAATATATCGTCATTGGTTGCAACCGTAGGGGTCGTGCAGTGACGCAGTTGAAAGTCAAGATTTATTTGAGGCTTGAATGAGTTGAATCGATCGCGTTCTTTTCACCTCAGGCCCAGAATATAGACGATAGTACATTTAGCATTACCATTAAAATGGCATTCGGTGATCTAAGATTTAGTCGCTTAACGGAAGCTGAATAGATACTGCGACATAACGCTAAAATCTGCACACATTCTGATGCCAGTAGCCGCTGATGAATGGGTCCCCCCCGCGTCTCAATAGCGGGGACCTAGTGAGGCTTTAGCATCTGCAAAACATGCGCAATTTTGTTACCACAGACGACGCCACGCTCAATCGCGAGTCGCCAAAACGATGCAGTGTTGATAAAGTAGCAAAATTGTCGTTGCTAAAAGAGGAATGTCCATATATTTTTGAAGAATCGAGCCTTGCTATGAAAATAAACTACCTACCTACGATAGTATAATATACAGTGCATTTTTATTCAAGTAAATAAAATATATTCTCCATAGAATTACGAATTACGCAAGCATGCATTGATGTTACCTAGATTGATATTACTAAAATACCTTGGATTTTCTTTTGTGTACCTACCTATCATAGGTTTATATAACGCGAGAATAAAGTTTTTACCGATTTTTATTGCATTGCAATTAGATAAGGTTTTAATTTTTTATCAAACTTTATAAATATTATACTTTTAATATTACTTGGATAGGTATATAATAAAATACAATGTTTTGAAATTTCATGGTGCACAGTAAATATGATGCAATAAACGCTAAAGTAGAGCATAAATTATGTATGTTTTATGGCTCTAATTACCGAATTCACATTCTCTTTATAACAAAATGTGTGAATTTGTGCTAATTCATGACTAAGAGTACTAGGTTTTTTTTTTCGAACAAGGAAGTAAAACTTTGTAGTAATCAACAATAAGAATGGAGCGCCTATTACTTTTTACTATTTAGTTTTTTTATAGGTATTTCTTTAAGTAGGTATTTTTCTTCTTTTTACATTTTTATTGCTGAGGTATTATACAACATGACATTTAAATAAAGATTGCAAATGCTGCAATGGGCTATGGAAATAGTTAAGAATATAAATATTTAAAAGTATGAATGGTTCTCATCAAAATGTTATCAATACAGACTTCTAACATGGTTTCATAATTTGCTATAAGCATAATTATTTCATAATATTATGCACTTTGTTAATATATAGTAGGTGAAAATCATAACCCTTTTTTTTTTTTGCTTCGCTGTAGTCCGTTAAAAAGCCTATACATTGCGAGGTCAGCTTATACTGGAAATGTTTAGCTTGATATGTCTTCGTGCATACTTAACTCACCTGTTACCATCTAAGAATGTTGGGAAATGTCTCTTTGGCAAGAACATCGCGAATGCTGCCATACACACCCATAGTATAGCCAATTCATCCATAAGCTGCCCTGAAAAAGTAAACAACACTGTTTTAAAATACCATTTCTTAGAAACCTCTTTGTTATTAACCTGCATTCTCCTCCTTTTGTCTTAGATAAACATGGTAGGTGTGAGTCATTTGAACTTAGCATTTATTTGAATAATTTGTGTCTGACATAGGAAGCAAACTTGATTGTTAATAATATTTTGTTAAATAAACACTGTTATCTGCTACTGTATTTAGATTTACATAATGTTATTTAATTGAAATAGGCACAGTCCAGATGTTCGACATACTAACACATTTACATTGTTATAATAATTACAATAACAAAGCATTTATTGAAACCATATTTCGTCATAAGATAGTAAACATGTTTTCGAACTTTTAAATAGCTAATAAAAAATGCTTGTTACAGTTCAGGTGAATTCAGTAAACATTTATATTGAATTTTTATGGCTAGAGACAACAATAATAATTACTTTATAGAAGAAATAGCTTGTGATCTTACCTACTAAACTCAAGGTGGCATGGAAGTAGGCAGAGCTTATACCAACCACCATCAACAGAATCCAGAGGACATTAATTGCTGGGTTGAACAACTTCGAATACTCTTGGAATAGGTGAATCAGCACAGGTGGCAGCAGGAAAAACAGGACATTGCTTATCTAAAAAGAGAGAAAAAATTATAAGTATGACATGCACACATTGCACACTTCGGTAGGTTGAATAAATTAGAGGGTCAGGTTCATTGACCATTTTAGGCAAGCATGCATGACTAATCCATATCAGAGATTTTTACAGACACTTTTATTAAGCAACAAAACTCTAATTATTACTTCTTTATAATATTCCAAGGCCAACTAAAGAGTATAATATTAAAATGTACAAAAAAATAAATGCGCCAAGAAATAAAATCCTTTGTCTTTGCTCTGAGACTAAAAATAGATAATGCGAAAATACTTACTGTGTTAACAAATTCGGCTATTACCGGTGAAATAGAATAGTTAGACTCACACCAGTCTACCGGTGAACTTCCACGTTGTAAATGCGACCACATTGTTTTTGCAATAGATTCTTTGTTTACAATCTTTCAAATAAAAAGACGCACAAATAAAAATTCCAATTAGATGTTAGAGGACGAAAGTAAACCGAACTTACAATGTGAATACATTTAGTTTTGTATGTTCAGTTAAACTTTCATGTTGATTTATTTAAAATCTTGTTAGATTACGATAATTTTGTTTAAGCACAACAAAATACACGTATACTCCAGAATCAATGTTGACTTGTCACTGACGGTTGAGTGACAGTCAGTATGTTTAGGTGACAGTGGCACTTGAGTTCACTTGACAGTAGTCGCTGTCATGTCAATAGGGACATTCTCAATGACAGACTGATGGACAGCCAGTTACTTAAGGCGGAAACACATTATTAAAACGCGACGCCATCCCACGCTTACTTATTGGCAAAATGACGAAAATAGCTCAACGAAATGAAAAATGTATCCAATGAGTAAGTGGCGTCGATGGCGTCAGGTGTTACAAGTGTGTTTATGCATTTAATCAATATCATGGAATTAGAATGTAAATAAAAAAAAATATGTACAGACGCCAGCACAACAAGTTACTACAATCTGTCAGATTTCTTTAATAGATTTTCGATTTTATTACTAAAGCATAAGGTTCAAGGTTGATTGGGAAAATCTGACAGTTTCGGGTAGGTTGACCTGCTGGCGTCTGTACCTACAGGCTGCCCGGTATATTATATTATCTCGGCAGTTGTTGGCGGTTTCGGATTGGCTTTTGCAATTTGCAAACGTTTTAAATCTCTTTCTCAATTCATAGCACCCTCCTGCGTGTATGTTTCACATTAGGATTCGGTTTAAAAAAAAAGATAAATAAACGCAGGTTATTTTATTACCCACTAGTTAGCTTAAAACATGCCTGACCGTTGTTAACGTCCCTAGCAAATTATCATTAGATTTAACCATATTGCTTCCACCTTTAATAGCATAAATGTAGTAGGTACCTGCATATTATAGCTATAAGCTACCGATGCCTTATCACTAGAATCAATTATATTATAGTCTGTGACTAGAACTATACTAGTGCGGTAAAGGTCCAATTCCTTCCTTCGTAGGTACACTCCCAGCCATTTAATAAAAAAATTTGTTTGTAGTTTAGCAATAACTTGTGGTAATAGACCATTTTCGTGGCTGTATAGATCTTCATTTAAGAAACACTTTTGGACGGTGACATTTATAATTTCCATAGTTTCATACAAAATTGTCTGTCAGTGAATATTTATTTATTGCAATATGAACTTGCGGTATTTTTTAAGAAAACCTTTCGACTAAATTAAAGTTTCCAAACAGTACTTAGGAAACAAATCTCACACTCAATCGCAATGGCTTTTAACGGTTCACATCAGAATTCAGGTAAGCAGCAGAAAAAAAAATGCAATAGGTTCTGTTTAATGTAAGTAGGTACCTAGGTATATTAGCGTTGAAAAGATTGTAGATAACTTTTAATCTATTACTTTAACCCTAACGAATCATCGACTAAAAAAGGAAGGCAGTAGGCGTAGCTGGACATGATATAGGTAATATAAGTATAACTTGCAGGAGATGACTATACAGGTAGGTAACAGACTTAGCCATAAATAAAACCTGAGATGATTGATTTTCATCATCAGACTATAACAAAATACTGGTAAGTATGTACCTACCTACATTTTCACCAGCAGGTTAGGTAGGTACTTACATCATCAATTTCCTGTAATTATACGACGAAATGTGTTTTCAACTTTTTTTGGAAAGCTTGGCTTCATGATGAGGTTGTAGGAAAGGAACATAGGTACTTAGTCGAAAGATCTAAGTTGTGAAACAGTCTGTAAAACCGTTTGACCAACTACTACCTCCTCTCATGATAAGGTACAATGCGGTCTATAATGGCAGATTGGCAGTTGACGCTTGCCTAGACTGAAAGTAACATATTCACTCGAGACTTAAAAATTTTGATTAGGTACCTACCTATAAATTTCGCAAAACATAGTTCTTTTACCACTTTAATAGAATTCTATCCGTTTCATATACATATTCCAGATACTGAAGTTTTCCTAGCAAAAACAGAACTTGAAGGTGAATCAAAGGATAATAAAAATCTCGTTATCGTCGATGACTGGCATAATGGGCGCGTAAACGTTCAAAATGAAATTTGGCGTGGTAAAAAGCTCCGTGAAAAAAAACCAAAAGCTGATGTAACGGAAAAAGAATACATCGTACCCAATATCAGTGTTTTTGAATGTTTTGTAAAGCAGCCTCGTGTAAGGTGCTATGACCTCCTCGTTTTAATATTTAGATACAGTTCGCGTCAAATAACTTTGCCGCTCTGAAGTAGGCAACAAATCACTGCGCAGTAGTTAATCTTATGAATACAACAGCAGCGCGCATGGCGCGGATTGGCGCGGCTAGGAAAGAGCCTAGCTTCAGAGCGGCAAAGTTATTTGACGCGAACTGTACGTCCCTAGCATAAGTATGCTAGGGACGTACAGTTCGCGTCAAATAACTAGAGTCTAGGTAAGTACCTAGACTCTCTCTCTTGTTTATGTTATATCTACATAAGATATAACATAAACAAGAGAGTTTCACTATTGTTAAGAAAAAATCTACATTTTTATTAATATTTTGATATTAACTGTCATGTTTGTATAAATCATGACGGTTCATTATGAATCTATCTATATAAATACTAATAATACAGCTCACGAGTTTGTTTGTTTGAACGCGCTAATCTCTGGAACTGTCGAATTTGAAAAATATTTTTGCATTTGATAGCCTAATTCTTGAGGTTGATCTTAGGTTCCACACTCGCGGGCAGGCGTTGCGATGCGACGGGGTGGGTCAGGCGGCGAAATTTTACGCAGACCAAGTCGCGGGCACAAGCTAGTACTAACAATACAACTGAGTATACGTCTACTTATTATGCTGAATTCAGGATAGCCTAGGGTAGGGTAGGTTACACACACATAGCCGTGTGTAACTAGATTATTATTTTCCATCGCAGGAAAGGCCACCCAGAAACCTTCAAAAACAATACAAGCCAAAGTGCTCCTAGATCAAAATGTCCTTGTACAAGAACAACCTCTGCTGCAAGTAGTTATTTGGCGATCAACAGACTTTCAAGGACTTCTATACAAACGAAGGCCAAGAAAGGTAAAAGATGTCCCATGAGGATAGCCGAACTGGCTGTACCGACAAAACGACAATGTATTGAAACGTGGAGGAATAAATCTGATGTATTGCCTGAATTTATGGTTCGTATTCTAAAGGCTGCGTTTGCGATGCAGTGTGACATGAGCAGTGTTGTGCGTTGCCTAAAGCGTGCACAGTGCACACTACGACGGACACATTTTAGAGGCCATTCACACAGCTTGAATATCTCATTCTGATGTTGCAGGTAGAAAGATTGAAACAGCATGTTATGGACCAGATACCAATTGTTAAAATACCAGAAGCAATATATTGTTTCCAAAATGAAAAACGTGTGTCATCAAAAAAGTAATACTGAGTTAGACCTCTCTACAGACAGATAAACCTGGCTACGCTTTACCTTCTATGGCGCGCCCCTCGCCAGTCGACTGTTTTTTTATTAATACCAAAATGTGTAGATATGCAACTATGCATCATCTATGGCATCTATGCATAAATATTGTAGTGTACTTAGCTAACTAATGAATCTAATATATTCGCCACGACGACGGCTGTCTGCGGCTTCTCTATGTAATAGGTAGGCATGCAAAACCTTTCCTAGGGTATTTACACAGGGTCGGCATTTGGACTGCGCTTTGTATAGAATTGATATTCTGCTTCAATTGACTGCGCCTAAAGTGCAATGTTACAACTAGCTTTTAGTAGAAATGCAGACCGTCCGCATAAGGCACTTGTATTTCATGCAATTGTTGTTAGTCGTCGGTGCCGCGTGTAAGGGGTGCGCCATTTTAGTTTAAAGCCGCAAAACATAAAAATCTGCACCTATACGACTTGTTACTTATCTCTGTCTGCAGTTGCTCTTTTAGATGGCTTTCAAGTAAACATGAACCTAAGGAAACCCTGAAGTCCAGTAAGCACATGGAAGCAAGGATGTTAAGCATAGTATTTGCACATAAAGTTGCTAAAAGATTAGCCAGACCGAAAAATTTAACGATAAACTCGGAGTAAGTCCTCAAACATTAATCATAGCTCTCGGGAAGAACAGTGTAGCAAAGCAGAAAACCAAACAGTAATGTAGGCCCGGCAGGAGCGCGCTCCACATGCGCGGTCGGTGTGTAGGTATGTGCCACGCGCAATCCGAGCACACGAGGTGGAGCGGCCAACCCGAGGGTTGTCGGTTTTTTGACAATGCTCAAAGGCGCCTCAGTCGTTTAGCGCGCTAGGTGTCTATGTATCGGACGGGCAATCCATATCGAGCATGTGTTCAACTAAACTTAATCTAGCTAAAATATGATTTGGTAGGTAGGTACGTACCTACTGGAGCGCGCGGCAGGATCTCGGGTTTCCTAAAGAGAATCAACGATCCACGATCGGCGCTCCATAATCATGCGTGGATCGTGGAGCGCCGATAGAAATTTGGATCGTCTAGTTTGGACCCAGCTTTTATCATTCGTCAGACGCCAACGTCGCTCTCGCTATCTACTAATATACATAGGGGTTTATGTAGAGACGATAAAGTTAAGTGACGTTTAAACTTCAAATATACGAGTATTGGTTAAACAGTCGCTAATCACTACACTTGCACTTTAAGCAACGTTTATGAATAAAGGGGATAATAGGTAATCCTTGCCTCATAGGTAAGTGTTCATACTTCCGTACGTAGACCTACGTTATTCCATGCGCAAACGCAATTTACTTTTATTACTAGTCTTATGTGTCTGTTAGTAAATGAGATCACTACATAATAATCGAAATAAAATTATTAGCTAGATATAATAAAACAACTGTTTATCTACCTACAACTTTCGTCACTTTTTAGTTTGGAAAAATTGTCCGCAATAGTATCCAGTGACATTACAAAAATAATGTCTAAATGCCAGTGTACTACTACTAAGGGACGGCAGTATAACGCGATTCAATCAGACGTATCGAATAAAGTAAGTATACTTACGATAGGCACCAGATACTTATTTGTTTTTCAATTACTTAGAAACTTACCTACTGTAAAAATGATTCCGTAAAAGAAAGTATCTACCTACCAACTTTGCAGTCGTGTCAAAGATTTTAAATTAACTGGCTCATTTCACAGATTACAGTTTGGATAACAGGTATTCTCGAAGATTTATCTATTAAGCTACTTGAAGAAGAATTGAGAGGTAATTATTAATTGAACTGTTTTTAGAACGGTTTTATTTGATTATACCGAATATCCAACCATCACGGGATATTTTTTTTTAATATTTTTTTATTATTGTATCTCCTTATTTTCTTTATTTTTTAGTCAAACCGGAAACTGCAGCTCTAATAAAAACAATGCTCGAATTTTCTGAGCAAATTGTTACGATTATTGAACCAATTATAGAGCAAGAAAATTATATGAAATCGAAAGGTTTTTAATTAGTTTAATTACCTACTTTTTGAATGCATGTGCTGCATTAAAATAAATAATTATAATAATTTACTATCTGCTTTTAAAATTATACATAATTATGTACTTACTTAATTACTTTATGTTTAAATCTCGAGTGAAATTAGAGTAGTTTGTAGCTATACATTTCCAAACCTTCACAGATTTGGAAGACGAAGAAGGCCCGGTATTGGACTTTATTGATGACGTAGTATTCGCTGTTATGGTGAGTGAAAATATAAAAAATAAGAGAATTCCTAATATGGCCAAGCGGGAAAACAAATAGGTAAACAATAGTTTCGCGACAGCAAGGGAGAGCGGAGGAAGACATGTTAAAATTTAAACTTACGGATTTAATGAGCGTAGATCGTAGATTAAATAATATTAATTACTTCTTTTATGAATTACCAACAGAATGTCTGCGAACCGCCACAACTGCACATTGACACAGATTCGAATTTGTCTGGCTCTACGAAAGACATATTATCGGGAGAAGAATCGGAAAAACCTGTCGAGACAATTGAGTCTGCGGGTGATAAAATGTCGAAATTAGAAGAAATATTCAATTCAGAAACATCCTCACGAGTTTTAACTGAACAAACTGATGATGGTAACGAAAATTTGACGGATTCAGAACATTTCCGAAATGAAATTAGTAATATAATTGATAATATGATTACCAAAGAATCTGGGGATGATATGACTAATGGTTCAGGGGATGACATAGAAAATGGTTCAATAGATGATGAAAACGAGGAAAATTCAACTAAGACAAAAATGGAACACAATACCAATGACGAGAATAATGAGGGAATCTCACCCGAGGCAGGGATAGAACATGATGTAAAGGACGAAATTTTGCCCGAAGCAGGATTAGAACATGATGTAAATGACGAGAATAATGACGAAATTTTGCCCGAAGCAGGATTAGAACATGATGTAAATGACGAGAATAATGACGAAATTTTGCCCGAAGCAGGATTAGAACATGTTGTAAATGACGAGAATAATGACGAATTTTTGCCCGAAGCAGGATTAGAATATGATATAAATGACGAGAATAATGACGAAATTTTGCCCGGAGCAGGATTAGAACATGATATAAATGACGAGAATAATGACGAAATTTTGCCCGGAGCAGGATTAGAACATGATGTAAATGACGAGAATAATGACGAAATTTTGCCCGAGGCAGAAAAGAAACAAGATGACGAGAATAATGAGGGATTCTCATCCGAGGCAGGAATAGAACATGATTTAAATGACGAAATTTTGCCCGAGACAGAAAAACAACAAGATTTAAATGACGTAATTTTGGCCGAAGCAGAAAAAAAACAAGATATAAAAGATGAGAATAATGTGGGAATTTCACCCGAGGCAGGAATAGAACACGACACAAATGACGAGAACCTTGATCAAATCGTTGAAAATGAACCAAATGTAGACCAAAATGACGAATCCAGCGATAACGCTGCAGAAACTCATACAAACGTGAGTGAACGTTTCGAAATATTTACCGATGATTCTGATGATGACAAAAACAGCAAAAAAGTAATGTTTCGTAAAAAAGACTTAGGTAATTTTATTTTTTGTTTCTATAATTTTATTTTGTTAATAATATCTACCTATGCTTTCCATGTGAAAATGAAACTAGAGGAATGTGCTATTATTATACTTAGTTTAGAAAGTTTTAGATTTGTCAATTAATAAAGAAATACATAAATTGTTAATTACATTTCAGTGAACCCAGATAACCCTGCCGACCAAAACAAAACCAGGTACCTAAAATATTAATTTTCACCATTTAAGTAGGTAAAAATATTGCCAGGAAACACCGCCAAATTCAAATTTTCTACGTTTTTAGCAATTTACAGGTTTTACGTTGATCAAAATATGATTCGCGACCGTAAGTGTACGGACTGAGTGAAAAAGCGTCCAGCGGAGCGTTCAGCGTTGCGTGCAAGCGGCAAAGGAGCGTTCGCCCAGTGGCCTTAGTGCACGGTTAGCGTTCGAGTGAGCTGGTCACATTTTTCATCATGGCGTCGCTCGGGGTCGTACGATATTATTGATATGTATTTAGAAGAAAATGTGTGGTTAAAATATTTGTATAACTCGAGACAAGGTCAAAGTGAGATAATTAAACAAAGAAGGCTGTGTGGAGAGTTTTCGATGTTGTATGAAACTTTGAGATTGAATAAAGATAAATTCTATGAATACACTAGGATGACGGTGACAACTTTTTACTATATTATAAAGGTATAAGTTCAATTTCTGTAATAATGTCTTCGAACGACATGGCGCGCACGCTTTCGTCGCCGCTGCAAACACAAACTGGTTTGAACTTGCACGCGACGCGCCGCTCGACGCAAACAAGAACGCTGCTGCCCCCGCTCCGCTCGGCCGCCACTCGGGACACCTACGTGTTAATGCATCTGTTTGACACAAACGCCGCACGCCCCGCCCCGCTGGACGCTTGATTTAAGCGGGCACTCTGGCCGTACACTAAGGCCCCCTCACATTAGGCGTGCGCCGGGCGCGAGCGTTCCTCCGGCGTGACCGACGTGCGCGCCGCGCAGTCAATTTCACTGCGCGGCGCGCACGTCGGTCACACGCTCGAGGAACGCTCGCGCCCGGCGCACGCCTAATGTAAGGGGGGGGCTAACAAATAGGTATGTATTTAGGTAGATACTTACAGTATTTTTGTCTCACGAAGCGACACGCGCTTTACTCCTGGTAACTAAGTGTACAAGCACGCTGTGAATGTGTGCGTGAAGACGAGTAGTTTCAGCACTTAACACACACACTTCCACTTGGACTGCCGTCCTAGTCAATGTCGAAGCCGCAAGTGTACACTTCCGACTTCGCCATTGACTACACGCTGTGAATGTGTCGATATACTTAGTAAACACAAATAAAGCGCGCATCGCTTCGTGACGTAAAAATCGGCATCGAATGTCAACATTGTTCTATTTCGAGGGTTACCTTAAGCCTTAACGCATCCCCCTTATGTAATCGAAACTATTTTATTTAAATGTATTATAATTATGTTATAAATTGGATGAGCAAATCCACACCACTAGACTTTCACAAATTGAATTAAAACTCCACACGTTTATTTAAGCACTGCGGAGGAACTGGCACCGGAACCCGATGTACATAAACAAGCCCAATGGAATCCTCCAACTAATAAGTTCAACATCATGTTTGCTGAACCCAATCAAAATCTCCTTAGTAAGTAAAAAAGTTATTATGAATTTAGGACTTATATTGTAGTAGCTGATCTGGTAAGACTGGAAGCCGACCTTAGTCATTAGTGGCGCTACTGTTATTATAAAGTACAATTTAATTAAAGGCCTTCCTTGAAATAAAATACAATACCTACCTAACTCCACTTAACTTCTTTTTCTAATATGCAAGTGTAGGTAAAGGCACTTTGACATTGTTAGGAGAATTAAAATGGAAGCGTCGGTACCTATCGTTAAAAAAAGCCAATACAAATCTATCGAGGGCTCGTTTAAAGTCGTGCATCCTGACTTTCACGCACAAGTAGTAGAAATACAATATTTTGCTAAAAACCCTTAGCGTTTCGACTCTGTGCCGATGTCCTTTCCCATACTTTTTATTCTAATCTGAGTGTAAACGCAGGTGATGCAGACGAATCTTGGCCTGCTGAATTAGGCGATAGACCAATGTTGAAAGTCAGCGACAGTGCAAGCAAATCAGTTTTATCTCTTGGAAGAATCACTGAAAATTATGAGATGCAAATGTCGTCAGAAGACGAAGATAGTTTGACCGACAAAGGAACGGGTGATACAATATTACAAGTTAATGATATTATGGAAAAAATAGACAATATATTTCTTACCGAAAAACATGATACAGCAAGCCAATCGAGTGAACCACTCATAAAAGTATACATAGAAACTAGTACACCAGAACCCGGTGAGACACAAGTCGATTCAAAAATCCTAGATGAAAAAGATATGGGCAAAACTATAACCGTTCCAAAACCATGTGATGACAAACCTGTTGATGAATCGTGTAAGCTAGAAGAAAATCAAACGGACAGCGGGGAAAGTGAGCTCATACAAACGGGGAGAACAACTGATAAAACAGAGGATGATGAAATACTTAGTCACAAAAGTCAATCACGAGTGGACTATGGTTGGAGTGAGTATTTAATTTTGTCCCTTTTTTTTATAAAAACTACTTTATGACTGAAGGCACATGCAGCAGCTGGCAGGTAAAAGGGTAAATAGCATAATCAGCCTGTAATGTTCCCACTGCTGGGACTCAGGCCTCCTCTGAGTGAAAGGTAGTGGGCTGTAATCTACCACGCGAGCCCAGTGCTGGATGGTTTTGGTGTCACATGCTTTCGAATTTTTCCTTTACCGTTTTGAGAGCAGTGGTGATGAAATTATTTATACAAAGTAAAGCGCCTGCCTTAAGTCTAAACCACGACTCGATTTCGATGGCTACGACTCGTAAGTCGGAGCCGTTGCCACTGGACCACCACTGCACAAACGGGAAATATTCAGCGGTAAATATGAGTTTCAAGTTTTCAACAGGTTATATGCGACACAAACAGAGGTCCAAGTTTTAAGACTTTCATGAGTTATGTTATGAACTCTAATTTTGCGAGGCGTGTTGAAAGTTGCGGGTAGTGACGAATGTCACCCTTTGCATCGACGAACAAAGTACTGCTGACACAGTTGTCATGTTTATTAAACCGCAATGTATTGCTGTTTTAAAACTTTTCAGTTATGTACCTAACGAAAATTAATATAATTTAACATTCAACAGAGGTCCATCCCAAGACAGCACCTTCGTGGGTCATTTCGTGGGGCCAGGGTCGCGGTGAACCCAGTGAGGACTCTATACCAATTCAAAGTATGCACTTCATAATATATACAAAGCTTTTGGCTGCGTCTTCGCTCGTGAGGACGTCGGAGATAATCCCACAGGAACGTACTACCAGGATAAAAAGTATCCTATGTCCTAACCCAACTCATGCCGACATGGTCTACCTGTGTGCCAAATTTTATCAAAATAACAGATGGGCAGAGTTACTTTCGCATTTCTAATATTAATTTTGGATTAGATTCTTCAGTAGTCTCAATTCGTCATGAGTTGATGAAATTTATTTGTAAAAAAACTGCAATAAGTAATGCATATTGTGTCCAACATGAATGCAAGCGCATTAAGCGTAGCAATTTTGAGTTTTTTTTCAGTAAGCCCTACTAAGGTGACAGAAATCGAACTGCGCAAATGGTGCAAGGAATTGGAAAAAGCTTTTACAAATTTAGATATGTGGAGTAATTGGATAAGCGCCACTTGCAAAGAAAGTCTCTTCGTATTGCAACAAAAAGGTGATATTTTCATGGATACTATTACTAACAAAGCATTAGCAAAGACCTGCGTATTATGTTTACAATTTCAGAATGGAATTGTCCGGTTCTGGCTCAAAAAGGTGCAATTAATTGGATGAGACTCAAGAGAAATGTTCATAAAGATGCGCTTCTTTGGACCAAATTGTACCAACGTACGGATAAAAAATTTAAAAGTTTGAAAAAGAAATATAATAATATTGAGGTGAGCAGCACAATACGATTTAGGTAATGAAAAAAGAAGGATATTCTGTTTATTTTTTCTTTTTTTAGTTTTCGTCAAATAAAGTGGCGTCGGTTTTAAATAGAACCATTTTCGAAAAGATGCGCGAGTTTGAGGAGCTTAGTGCGAAGTTACATAATATGGTGCGTATGCCAGATATTCCTCCACATAAGTAACACTGTAATATTTAATGCTTGAATATTATTTTCACTGGCAAATATATCTTTTTTTTCAGATTGTGGCAGCTGAATACTGTGCAATGTGCACTTGTGATAAAGCTAAATCTAGACATCATTCGAATAAAGAATACCTGGGTTACAGAACCAAATAGAAAGATGTCATAATAAATTCGTTAAAAAGCTATAAGTACTATGCGTAATGAAATATAGTAGCTTAACGGATATTAATAAAACTAACATAATCAAGTGTCCCAATAGACAGGTATATTAAATCTTATAGGTACATAAATATTCTTATTACATACGGTTGCAAAAGGCGTTCACTTAAAGTGGACATTGATTTGATTAAAATCATATTTCCGAACGTTAGAATCTCGACAGCCAGCGAATACCCACTTGCCATTAAACGAGAGATCTCTGATGCCATCGCAGTCTGAGCCAGTTAACTGTACGCGGAGCTTAGAGCCTCCTTCATCCAGCGACAACACCGTACAAGTGCCGTCTTGCCGGCCGACTACAAACATGTTATTCGTCAGTGCTGCCATGCTGAGTACAGGGTTGGCAGATTCATGCCATTCTTTTAGTACCGAGCCATCTTGGAGGTCTAATTTTATGATCTGTAATAATAATGTAGTTTTGGAACGTTCTTAAAATACAAAGTGCATGCTAAAAATGCTAAATTAGTCTTGTTTTCATTTGTTTTTTTTTATACGCTTAGTAATAACGAAACCACATCGCAGATAACATAAGAAATGAGTGGGTCATAAAATATGTGATCGCCGTTTAACATTATGCCGCAGCTCACAGCGGCATAATGTGTAAACGACCTAACTGTAAACCTTCGAGCTAGTCAGTAACTAGCTAGCTCGAAGGTTTACAGTTAGGTTGAACTTTATTCAGACAGACATAAAGTTCTTAATGCAAACTACTACAACTTATACTCGGGTGTAATGTCAGTTTTTGTAATAAAAACTAATTTTGCCGAATTATATTAATAATAATAATAAGGGCGATAGTGTTAAAAATAAACCAGATATAAATTACCTTTCCATTGCTACAGCCCACAATGACTGCCTGGTCCAAAACAATGACGGCGTTACAAGCGGAGTCCAGTTGCTTGGTGTATAGCTGTGCCCTCTTGGCAACATGAGCACAGACTACCAGTCCACACTCACACCCAACTATTAACAGCTTGTTATGAGTGCCAACCTGGAAATTTATATCACAATTTACTGTAATAAAGTACATTTTTGAACGATATAGTTGAGTTGTTTTCAATCTTTCAGCTTGAAAAAATTTAATTTAAACTGTTTTACGCTGCTTAGGCAAAGTTCAATTCGAAATAAATTTATGCGCATTACAACAAATAAGTATCTATGCGCCATCATAAATTGCGCTAAAAGTAATTCAAGCGCCATCTTAAATTAAGCTATGGGTTACTTTTAAACGTCAACGTAATTAAACTAAGGGTAACTGTAAGTGCCATCGTAAATAAAGCTAAGTATATAAAGCGCCATCACAAATTGAGCTTCTACTGTCGTACCGCCATGACAAAAGAATAACTCATGCTATGTTACAAACATTAGCCAGCAAGATGGTACGAGTAGATAGAGGATAATTTATTGTTGTTATTGTTAAAGGAGCAAATAAAATTATATTCACCTCTCTCTCATTTTCTACTTTGACTTCCTCACTCGTTGTTCCTATGGCACAGCAGTTGATCTGCCCGTGCCCTTCAACAACATTGTCCAGGCATTTGGATTCACCAACATCCCATAGTTTTGCTGAACCATCCCTGTGAATTGAGAACAATTGAATTTATTGAATATTTTTAGTTTTGTAGACACGGTTACATTTGAAAGATGGTTTGGCTAGAAAGTGAATTAGGACTGAGATGATGGCTGATAAAACCATGCCATTTAGGTAACGAATTAAAAATGGGCTAATCATGCCCTCTCACTGACACATTATAGGTATTGTGCAAGTGAAAGGCATGATAAGCTCATTTGTTTGACCACCATTTTCAACTTCTTTCTTTAATGGCGCGGATTATAGATATGTAGAGGCAAGCATACTGGGCCACCCCCATTCCCCCAAGTTTTATTAGGAGAGGCACAGAAGGATGATGATCATGATGATAAGGTAGGGTTACATTTCACGAATAATGGAGAAACTTAAAAAACAAATTGTCAAAATATGCCTTACTTGCTAACAGAAACAACATTTCTTCCTTTTTCAACTATACAGATATCAGATATGGCCATAGTGTGTCCCTTCAGAATGACTGGATTTATTCCAGACTCGGCAGACCATATTCTACAAGAACCATCAGCTCCGGCAGACAAGACCACAATGCCAGATGGAAAGAATCTGCACCTGTATACTGGACCACCATGACCTTTCAATTCCAGGCTTACTTCACCTGAAAAATAATTGAACAATTATTTGTTTAAAAAAAGAATGAACCAGTGTGCATGTATACACCAGTGTGCATGTATGAACATAAACAAAGCAAGAGGATTGGATAGTATCAGGTGGTGTGCTGTAGTTTCTCCCTATCCGCACGAGAAGAAGGCATGAGCTAATATATTATACTAGCTTCTGCCCGCGACTTCGTCCGCGTAAAATTTCTTGTTCCCCGACCCCGTCGCATCGCATCGCCTGCCCGCTGTTAGTTCGGTTTCGCGATCTTACTGTTTTTCTTTTTGCTCGGCTCCTAAGAGCTCTAGCGGGATGGTAAACAGCCTATAGCCTTCCTCGATAAATGGACTACCCAACACAAAGAATCATTCAAATCGGACCAGTAGTTCCAGAGATTAGCGCGTTCAAACAAACAAACAAACAAACTCTGCAGCTTTATAATATTAGTATAGATGGCCTTATGAATGTTTAAAAAATTTGGAGAAAGCAACTCTTGAAGAGTTTCTGGGTAAACTGAGCAAGTCTTTGAGAATCTGCAACTTACTTGTCCTGCTATCCCAAACCACCAGTTTATCTTCTTCACAAGATGACACAGCCAATGCATTGTCTGCAACTGCTACAGACAAAACTCCTTTACTGTGTATTTTGTGAGCTTTTGTGGGTGCTACAAATGCAACTTTTAGGCCAGAGGGAACATGCTTCACTACCAAACTCAGCGGTCCATGAGAAATGTATTGATAATTATCTGAGAAATTAATTTTCACTTTTCCATCACTTAAAGTTGTTGTAAGATTGTCATGGACACTTATTTCATTCAGTTTTTTCGAAGATATCCAAGCACTGCCTTTAGGCAATCTGTAATCATTTTTAAATTATACAATTACACAAAACATAATTCTATGAAGCTGTATGAACATATTAGTTATGCAGATGCTGACAAAGTTGAAGAATGTTAAAAAAAATAATTGGTAAGATCATCATCATTCTCCTGCCCTTATTGCAATTGATTTGGGGTCGGCGCACCATGTCTATCTTGGTAAATATGGTATTTAGTAGTTATTGGAAAAAACTCCGCCCCTAAAGGCGCGTCTCTACTAGGGCCGCGCGGCTCCGTGAGGCCAAGCCGCGCGGCCGAGCCTCATGAGTTCCTATAATGGGGATGCGTTGCAAATAACAGCAAAAGCCTAGCGAGGGCCCCGCGAGGCTTTGAGGCCGCACGGCACTAATAGGGACGCGCCTTAAGGCGGCCAACTGACCAGTTAATGACATTCTGACTGTTCTTTGCTCTGCTGGAGACCGTAAACATTGTCAACAGTCTTGATTATTTAAAACAATCTAACAATTGGTTACATACCAAATTAATTTCATATTAGAAATAAAGTAGGTAGTTACGGTTAATTTACCTTATAACATCGTTCCAGTCACATTGGATTGTGATAACCGGCAAAAGATTCGACATTTTACTGTATTATTTCTTATAACAATACGACGACCACGACTTAATGTTCTGGATTCCACCAACAGCTATATTGTCTTCCACTACAAGTTAGCTGAATATTACACTCACACTCATCAAAATTAAGGAGGTATGCTGGTCGCTGGATTTGCAACGAATGAATGAGTTGCTAAAATTACAAATCAAAATAAAACTAGAACTACATACAGCTGACCGATGACAACAATATATTGACAATTGATTGACAATGCAGCAACCAACCCTGCGTTCCGAGTTGGGAAATATCTATTTGAGCGTGCTTAAACCCGTACCAAATTTTAGATAAGATAACGATGTCCCGTGAATCGTCAAGTCATAGATGACGTCATGACATGCGCCATCTTGCGTTGCGATAACGCCGACCATGCCTTCATGCCTTGGAATAATATCACCGACCACCGTGAGCGCTGTCAGTCAGAACAGAAATGAGAATGACAGTGTGTGTGTGAGGACGTTTCAGTGTGTGTTTTGTTTTGAGTGGCAAACTAAAGTGGAATTTTCGAAATTATGCTTCTGGCTGACAGTCGCTACATATTCCTTGGTCGCCACCTACCCAAAGAAGAAGAAATGTGGTGTTCATACAAGGAAATACTGTAATAGAGCGCGTTCACGAGCATTCCGAATTGTTGACAGCTATTGTTGATAATCGTAATATAAATCGGAACGCATAGTTATGGATTAAAGCTAATTCGGATTGCGGCCGTGAGTGGTGTTGCCAACCAAATGCTAATAGCTAGCTCGAGTTATCCACCATAGACTACTATTACAATTGTTATCCACAGACTACTAATATTAGGTAGAGAAGCTACTGAATGGTCTTACTCACAGAACAGAAAAAAACAGGTCTTACTGGCTTTCGGCTGGTTAATTAAAAAGTCAACATCCTCTACAAAAATACCATCTCAAATTATTAGGAAGTTTTTATGCCGAGTTAAAGAAAAATTCTCTACATACTACGTACTGTTGAGAAGAACTCATACGAACCATTTTACCTTAACTAGGTTGATGGATGACCATGCCATTGATCTATTCATCATCGGCCGTTGTTTGGTCCATTAAATAATTGAATTGACAACCTTGAGAATCAAGAAACTGGTTGCAGTTCAGTTCAGTTAACTGCGGACCTCGAGTTTGCTTTTTGATAAAATAAACCAAAATAAACCTAAACACTTTTGGAATAAATTCGTATAGTTAGTCTCATTCAGTGGTGTCCTTTACCTAATCACCTAATGTCTCACTATCGAGAATCGATTAATAAAATGTATCGATAGTTGTCATAAATTCAGAAAATTCTGAAATTGCCAGTCTCTAATTGATGTTGAATGGGAAAGTGTGTGTTTTGGATAGGAAACAAATTAAAAAGTGGGCGATTTCTTTAAGTTTGCACAATATTTGGAAGTAATTATTGAATAATCTCGACGGTTTAACTATCAGATAATTGTGTAGAAATATTATGCATTCTTTGCGATAAGAAAAATGCATTTCTCTATTCCTGATTCGCAACAATTTCATGATGACAATGGGATCTCTTACACGGTAATTTTATTTTAACTACTAAATTATTTGATATAAAATCTATTGTGTCCGTTTTTAGTGTGAAAAGATGCCGAGAGTCCAAAGTTGTAATGAATTCTAGTTTTAATGTTTAAGTAATAAAGTTTCAAATTTTAATGCTAAATTTATAACTTACAAAATTCAAGTTTGTTTTCTTTTTTAACTTTTCAAGTCATTCTAAAGAATGCCGCCCCTAAGACGACCTACTGACACAATATGTTTATTATTTACAATATGACTCATATCATTATTTTCTTTGTAGCTTTTGGTGAATATGTTATTGTTTGATAAATATGTGTACAAAATATACATAATTAATTTTCAACCATGACTTAACTTTTGTTGTTTTTAGGGCTACAACATACACATAGACGGTGTCTTCCATTGCACGGCTCGGTATAAACAACTGCTTAGTTTCCATGAGCAACTACAGGCACAAAACCCTTATGTTAAATTACCACAGTTCCCACCGAAAAAGTTGTTCCTCACTAGCTCTCAATTGGAAGAGAGGAGAAGCTTATTGGAAAAATACATGCAACTAAGTAAGTATTTGATGATGATGATAATGATAAACCTATTAAGCCTTCACTAATGAGAAACAATCGTCTATTTGTTCTGCAACACGACTCAATATGTTCTGGGCACACTTTGGGCTATCAAAAATCCTAGTCAAGAAATTAATATGGACTATGGTTAGTAGGCCTCTCCCCATGACTTTCAGCTCTTTCGATCCAGGGCTGGAGGTTTGTGATTGTTTGTTTTCTCCAGCTTCTCCCGCCATCTTATAGGCCTTTGCCCAGCAGTGGGATGATGCAGGCTAATAGTAACAGTAACTATAAATAGATTGCAGCATTGCACAATGTTTTTCAATAATAAAATAACAATAAAAGGACAAAGATAATCCTCGAAATATTGAGGAAAAATATTGCATAATATAACATGTAACCTCTTTTTCAGTTGGCCAGAACCCTTTGTTTTCGACGTCTGACCTTTTGATAACATTCCTGTTTTCGGCTCAACAAGAAACGCATTGTGTTAAAATGCATGAGGTAGAAATCGAAATATCACTCATGAACGGTTATAGAATACCACTGTCGGTGTCATCTACTGATTCATCAAACACAATATTAGATATTGCGTGTACCTACATTAACCTGCCAAAGGAGTTGGTGAAGTATTTCTCCTTATATCTTTTTAATTGGAGCTGTGCAAAAGACGGACAACCAGCACTGAAAAAGTTAGAAGAATATGAATCTCCGTATATATCTCAAAAGTATGTTAGGCCAGAGGATAAAATTGTATTGAGGAAGAGGTAATTATAATTATTGCTATCAAATACCTGTTTTTAAAATACACATTAGCACTTCTATCTAAACAAATACATATGTATTGTTTGTTTCAGCTACTGGGACCCATGTTATGATGTTAATGTAATGGCAGACAGGGTGTCCTTGGACCTATTGTATCTACAAACAATAGAAGACTTGGATTTGGGGTGGCTAACAGCTGAGCGAGAAACTAAGGAAATGCTTTCTGCACACGAATCTAAGAAACAAAAGAAAGAGGTAGGTGAGCTAAATAGTCTTTAAATTTATATTTTTCACATTTTATCTGCAATCAGCTTTCTAGCCATAATCAGATGCAAAATGCAATCTCACAAAGGGGCCCAAAAGGCCCTTTGTCCCTTTGTGAGATTGTATTAGTGGTGTTTCATTTCACATTCACTATTTGTTATCTTATTATGTCTTCTATGTTGTGCTCTGTCTTATGTTGTGTATATCAGTAGAATTAACCAGTCAATGAATTGTGTATTGAATGAAAGACATACAAGCAAAGATAAGATGATAAATAAAAGGGAAATTGGTTTTATTTTTGTATGCTGTGGAAGAATTCTCTTCACACCCCAAGTTTATCAGTAAACAATAACTACTTGAAAGATTATAGTTTGTATTCATGCTGTCACAAGCGGGCTACAATGTGATAGATACTATAAACATCTTTATCTGCAAAGAATGTTGGGTCAATGGAGAGCATTCCGTTTTACAAACAGATAGGTTTATCGAATAACTACCACTTCCCCTACGAACTTTTATCCACGTCTTTAAAGGGTGGTTTTGGAAAATTAATCAATACAATCTCTATTATTTACCGAAAGAAGTATTTGTGCCAAGTTACAAGTTTCTTAATCGAAGGCATGAAAGTCGTAAAAACTGTTTACAATACTGTACCAAGACAGGGTTGATTAAAAAAAAAATCGTTTTAAAAAAAAACATTTTTATCAATATTTGTGTTAATCGACGCAACCCCTACTACTACTATCCAAAATTCAAATTTGTATCTTTAGCAGTTTGGGCTGTGCGAGTCTTTTCTTTTATACTTACATAGAAATGTATAGATGATTATAGTGTTTGTTTTTCGGATTAAAATATATTATTACGTATTGCATCGTAAATCCATGAAATTATTCCATACCTACATTAAAAATGCTAAAGTAACTCTTGTCTGCCTATGTGCCACTTTTTCACGCCTTAACACGTGAACGGATTTGGTTGTAATTTGGCACACATACCTATACCATGACCTGGGTTAGGACATAGGACTTTTTATCCCGATAGTAGGTACATTCCCGTCGGATAATTTCCGACCTCCACGCGCCCGAAGCCGCAGGCATAAGGCTAGTTTAGTTATAAACAAATATAGCTAGGTACTTATGCGAATTTTATATTATTATTATATTTTGATTGATTTTGATTTTTGACATGGAGTAGTAGAGTACCAAGTCACATAATTATTTAGAAAAGAAAATAGGTAAGTAGGTACTTAAGTTAAATAATAAAATAGAATTTTCCAGTTTATTATTTTTTCTAACACTAATTAAAATTAATGGCGGCAAGGTCATGACTATACTACAAGTTATGACTATGACCATAAGTCTCCATTAATATCATGTCACAGCATTTTATGCTATTATTTTTACATACAAAACTATCACATATTATACTTATACAAGCTGCAGGTTAGTCAGTAATAATAGTGTAGATTATGTCATCAATAACTGATATCATGCAAAGTTAACAAAATGAATCATAGGTCATGAATATTACTGTATTACCAACTTTTACGTAGAATCTATTAAATGGGCAGGATTTACAGTCATCTGTTCCAATAATTCAATCAATGATTGTATTTCCTATTATGTAACAGGCAAATGCATTTTGACACCAGCTTTATCATACTACAGTGTAAATTCTTTGTATTTGTTAGTGTTCGTATAAATGTCATCAGTATTTTCAATGATAACTTCTCTGAATTCCTTGAAAATGCTGCACAAGTGGCTGCAGTTTCTATCTTGGCTGGAACTATTTTCTGTCTTTTCCAACCACCACACTTCTGAGCTAGTAGTGTAGTTAATGAAATTTAATACCCACGAATACATAAGTTTAAGTACCTATACTATCCCCATCCCCTTTCGTGGGCGGCAACGGCAAGTAAAATAGGTCCTACCTACATAATTGACGAGAATAATGGACAAGCGCTTTAGATTTGTCAAGCATGACGATAATGGCAACTTATTTGGTCCCAGGTGTTAAAAAATTAAAACAGTCTATAAACAAGTAACAGGTCGACATCCTCACACTGACATAACAATAAAATATTCCAGTACATAGAACTAGCAAAATCGTTGCGGCATTACGGGAGAATACCGGCAGGGGAGGCGGTGACGGAGACAAGCAACGTGACGGACGGCGCGCCCGAAGGCACGTGTCGCGTGCGTGTGTCCCTCGCGTGCAAGGAACTCACGCTGTTGACCCTAACGCCCCCTGCACGGGAGCAACGGTACAAGGTCACCAGGATGCGTTGCTGGAGAATCACTACCTTACATGCTGTGAGTATTGTCTAGATATATTATTACTTATGCCCCTTTATTTATAAACGTTGCTTAAAGTTAAGACACGTTTAACGTCAAAAACGTATGGTTAATTAGTCGGTAATCATACTTAATTTTTATAAATAAACCTCTAGATGTTTATTTGTCACGCATGTGTTCTCAGGGACGCATTGCAGGAAAAAATTATCCCTGTTTTATTTAGTGATGTGACATCACATCGATATATTTCGATAGAAATATCCTGCGGTAATACCTAATGAATACTGAAGTATTTTTCCCGTAAAATAGTAAAGTAAGGGTTTTCTACAGCTTTTAATTTCGGTTTATTCTAATTGGAAGGCGCAGATGCAACCCAAGTTCTCGCAGGATTATTAACAAGTTGAAAAGTCCGATGCATCATAAATTATAATGACTCACGGTTTTTTTTTTAAATATTGTGTCAGAGACAGACTGAGACAGTCAAGGTGTTAAAGATACTTGAAAAATAAATAATTTGCCGACAGGTAACAGGTTCTAAATTCTCCAAAACGTATGGTTTGTTTGAGCGTGGGGTTACCCTTGTTCGCAGCAGTGCTTATGGTTTTATTCATTAGGTAATTCTCAGTAGCAGCTTGGAGTCTGGATTCTTTCCAGATTCTTCTTCGTGTCGCTGGCACGACTGTATTTTAAATCTTATTTTCCCAAAACTTTGCCACTTCCACGGCGTTGTTGACTAATCCTTTCACCACGATGGTCAAAGTCAAAGCATTTATTTCAAATAGGCACATAAAAGGCACTTTTGAACGTCAAAAATTACAACAAGAATTGATTCTAGTCGCCCATTCCAAAAGGTAGTTTTCCTATGGAGAAGAATGGGCAAGAAACTCCACCGTCACTCTTTTAGTCTTTCTCAAAACCCATCCGAAACGGCTCTTTTATGTAAGAGCCAATCCCCGTAACTTAACTTCTCCAGCTCTTTGTGTTATTTCAATCAATATCGTAGAAGACAAATGGCAAAAATCTTGGCCATCAAATATTTACAATTTTACACACGTACAGTCAACAAAAGAGATAAGTATGCAGGATCGTCGGATATATTTGATGTTTAGTAAGAAACCGATGGATGTTCTCGAATAAAATTTAAGGGTATTAATAGAAAACAAACAGCTCATTTATCAAATTAAATTTCAGTCTACAACATCCATCGGTTTCTTACTAAACTTCAATTATATCCGACGATCCTGCATACTTATCTGTTTTGTTGACTGTACATGGGATTTATAAAATAACTGACGTATTTGCCTCTGCCGACCCCTTCAAGAAATGTAGGCGTGACGTTATGTTAATAACTGCCCGATTGTAAGTATAAATTGGTGAAATATTATCCTCTGTTACACAGCCATCATGTAATACTGATTACTTAGGTAAATGTGTGTTGATTAGTAGGGCGCGCGTAATGTATTAGGTACAGTCAACAGCAAAAGTAGATGATCAAAATCAGAAATTCAATAGGAGTCAAAACTGATCACGAATATATGGCAGCTGTACTAGTAGTAAATGTTTGGTATAATTTACAATCACATACTTTTGAATCACTTCGACGCCACCCAGTTCTGACGCGAACTCCGTTCATTAGTATTGAATTTCTGATTTTGATCATCTACTTTTGCTGTTGACTGTACTACTAGCCAACAACTACACATAAAACCATAAAGCCCGTCACAGACGTAGCTATAGGTAATATATATTAATATGAATCAGCAAGGCATATTACGACATATTTTCTATATAAATTTGCGAGTAACTGCACACGCAGCTATAATATATATTTCTATGACGTCACCAAAATATGTCGAAATATATATCTAGGTATATTTTGGCATAGAACGATAGACGCATAGGACAAGGACGACCGCAGACCGAGTGAGGGCAAAATATATATTATAGTATAGCTCCCGTGTGTGATAGCTTGCTATACTATAATATATACCTCGATATATATATTATAGCTACGTCTGTGACGGGCTTAAATAGTGACATTTATTATTTATCCTGTTTACTTCAACTAAGATAAGACAACGCAGATACTGTTGTCTGTGGTTCAGGTCGCGAAGCAAAAACTTAATTTGAATAAATATCGACTTTGGTCAGTGTGCCCTTCACTTGACTGAAAGATCAAAATATTCGTTTATTTTCTTATTAACAATGCATTGTTATTTTTTGTTGAAACATTACTCACTTTTTATCTGTCATTAACACAACCTTATATTGTTGCAGATTGAAAAGACACAAGATCAAAATGGTCATGACTCCCTTCTAGAAGATTCTAACAGGAACTTTGAGCTGTCTTTCGAATATCTCATCAGTAAAGACAACTTGAAATGGATAACCTTGAGGACGGAGCATGCAACATTTATAAGTGTTTGTTTGCAGGTAATTTCAGCATCTGTTTAACTTTTAGGTGATATTAAAACCTGCTAAAGGTCAAGATTTTATAAGTTTTGTTTGAACTTTATATATTTAAATGCATTGAACGCCACGGTCTTTTGAAACATTAATCAAGACGCCGATTTTATAGCATCTTAATATATTCAAGCGATTTTAAACTTTAAGGTTCTTTAAAACAAGTCTGCAGTTAACTCTTTCCTTTACTCATCATCATCTTCCTGCCCTTGTCTCATGTCATGATACTTGGGAGTCGGCGCAACACATTTTCTTCTTCCGTTCTCCCCTGTCAACCGTCACGCTATCTTTCACTCCCTTTTATAGGGTATCGAACCTCAAAAGGAAAAACGGAACCCTTATAAGATCACTTCGTTGTCCGTCTGTCCATCGGTCAAGACCCTTTTTCTCAGCAACGCGTGGAGTTATCATGTTAAAATTTCAAATACTCAGGGCTGCAATCCCTTAAAGCCACAGATATAGATACACCTAGATAACGCAAGAGCAACTACTTCGCGTGCCAAAAATCGCACCAGCTTAGGGTGCGTCCACATCTGGCGAATGTGCCGCGAATGTGCAGCTCGCGAGCCGTTTGCGAGCTGCGCGCGTGCTTTTTTGTTCGTGCACCGCTCCTGCGCCGCCCGCGCGCAGTTCGCGCGCGACCTAAGCGCCGTACGCGATCAGCGCGCGGGCGCTGGGCGGCGCGAAAGTACTGAGCCAGTAAACGGAACTGTAGAGTGTGAGAATTGAGTGCGCGCAGATCGCGCGCCGCGCGCACGCCTTATACGAGCCTTGCATGAGTTGCGCTAAAGAGGCGCACCAAACCATTGCCGTGACAGCACGCGCGCAGCACGCGGGCAGCTCGCAAGCGGCTCACGAGCTGCACATTCGCGGCACATTCGCCAGATGTGGACGCACCCTTACGTATAAAAATCGTAAGCCGCCACTTTCGCGCTCAGTCCTGTGTACTGCTGGCTGGGTGAGCGTGAGCGCTGGCGCTGGGCCCCGGGGGTGGGGTGAGACGGGTGTCTCTGAATCGATTTGATTTTTTCATCACTAAATAGTGTTTGTGACGTCATAGTAGGTAGTCAAAAAGTGGCACGCTTGGTTTTCATACAGATCGTGATACTTGCGTTATCTAGGTCTATCTATATCTGTGCTTGAAGCAGTGAAAAAATCAAACTTCTAAGTCAACGCAATCAAAAGATACGAGCGTTTATGTTCCGGAATCTAAACCTATAGGGTTTTCCATTGACCTAGAATCATGAAATTTGGCAACAAGCAATGTCATGTAGCACAAGTAAAGGAAAAATCCGAAAACCGTAAATTTATTTATTTATTTAATACTTCAAGCACATAAATGTACAGAGGCGGACTTAATGCCATAGGCATTTTCTACCAGTCAACCAAATTTGTAGTAACATTACAAAAAAAACCCGTGTAAACTATTTACATACCTACTTACAAAGTACGGAAATAAGGAACCCTCGGTGAGCGAGTCCCACTAGCACTTGACCGGTTTTTTGTTTTCATATAATTTCTCACACAATCAAAATATCCTTCCATATTTTCTTTGCCCTTCCTCTCCCTCTCCATCCATAAACAAATATATTCATAACTCTTTTAGACAATCCGTTCCATCCCTCCTCATCACATGCCCTTCACAACTCTTTTCCTTCACTAATCTTGTAAATCTGTATTTCAGTCGATAGTGGATGAGTTGATGCGTCAGAAGGCGGGTGCGGGGCCTGTGTCACCGCGGTGTAGTAAGCGCGGCAGTCTGACGTACTTGCGACGCGACGGCTCCAGTCAGGTCATCACGCCCTCTTCCTCCAGCGATACCCTTAGCTCCACTGTGAGTATCCATAAGCATTATAAAAAAACAGCCTGTATTGTTCCACTGCAGGGCAAAGGCTTCTTCTAATACAGATCATGACGCTTGCTCAAGATAGGTTGGCGATTTCCGACTTATATTGGACTTGGTTTCCTTACCATATTTTCCTTCACCTATGTGAGTTATATCCAAGATAAATTCTGAAACTACATATGCGTTGAAAAGTCACATTAATACTTGCCCGGATTTGAACCCACAATGTCGTGCATTAACCTTTAACGACTAGACCATCACGTAATATCCTACTAATATTATAAATGTGAAGGTTTGTGAATATGTTTGGATGTTTGTTACTCAATCACGCGTAAACCGTTGAACAGATTTGTATGAAAATTGGCATATGCCAATTTTGTAAAATGGTCTATCTATGTAGATAGACCGTTTCCTGGATTAACACATAGGATACTTTTTATCCCGATATTCCCTCGGGATCGAAACTTATACGGGTGAAACCGCGGGTCGCTGCTAGTATCATAATATAAAGGGAAAAATATTTGTTATGTGTTCAGAGTTTGTTAACATCAAACTGGTTTTGTTGGCATTTAGTTCACCTTAATAACTCGAAAATTACATAATAAGGAAAGTACTAAAGTCCCCGTCACAAGAAACTATAAATTTTGTAAACACACATTCAGGGGGGAAAAACAGTTTTGTAATGATTTTTATTTCTATACAGGGTAACGCAAAAGTAATGTCATAATTTGAATTGGCTGTCATTTTTATATTAGAAATGACCAAATGAAAAAAAATTACACCGCCACAAATAACAGTTGATTGAATTTGGGATTATTTGTTGTTGATTAAATAGTCGCTACGTAACTTAGTAGAAGTTAGAATAGAATAGAAATACTCTTTATTATGTACACCATATTACTTACAGATATAAAAAATTGAAACTGTACATTAGGTGACACAATGGGCGGTCTTATCGCTAAAAGCGATCTTTTTAAGACAACCCAAGACAATACAAGTTCTTTATTTACAAAATGTATAGCTTCTCGTGACGGGGACTTTAGTAATATCCTGGAATGTTAAAAGCGGGTGAAACCGTAGCGCTCACAATAATTGAATTTAATAAGCATCTCCCGATTATACTTCACCCAGACTGAGGCCCACATGCACCACAAATCAGTAAATGCATTTGGCAGTAAACGAATTTAAGACACCGTTCTATTTCAGTCAATAATTTGAAGATAGCAGAGACAGAGTGATGTTTTGTGGCGCAAGTGAGCCTGATTCTTGGGCCATAGTGGGGAATGAAACATAGCGAACGCTACACATAATATGCTAATATGCACATAATGATGTTCGGTTTCAGTTCGCTTTTTCTGTGTTTTATTTTTAGTTTATTTCTGTTGTTCAACAATACTTGCGATCTTTTCAGAACGGAGATTCATCCGTTAGTTCGAGAGAAATCTTTTCTGTTCGGAAGTTGACAGAAAAGTTCGCGACTGTCTCTTTCAAGCCCGGCAGAGAATGCGTAGAGAACAACGCTTTCGAAGCCATAGGGGACGAAGAACTATAAGGGCTTCCTCTTCACTCGAATTTAACTACAATAATGTTTTCCAAAGAAAAATTAACAAACGGAAACAAAGTTGCCAATAATGTAAAAATTGTATACATATTTCGTATTTGTACAGAATATTTTTTTATCTAATTGTCTTTATAGTAGTTTATACATTTTACCTACTATTATAAGTACTCGGCTATGAATACTGTTTATATCAAATTGTACGTCATATCATTATTATTGAACAGTCTACTTGCCATATTATGTAATCGTATGTTCTAGTTACTAAGTAACATATTTCTTCTTGTAATATAATTGCTCATGAATTATTCTGATAATCATTGTATTATGTTCATAGGTAAATATCGTTTATTGATTCTACATTGTTAGATAATATCGGTTTTGGGATTTTATTATCCATGGAGTAGAGTATGTTTTGGCAGAAGTTATGATAAATTATTAAATTTGATACCGACCGGAAAAATGGCCGTCCATCCCATCCCGGTAACTCGCAGAAAGCTGAAATAACATTATAAAAATTGATCTTGTAAGAATTTAAATAAATTATATAATAAAAATATTTCTTATTCCTTCTTCGTTATTAAACTCTCACTGCCTTCGACATTGCCATACAGTTTTGTAGTATCTTCTCCAAATTATCTTGCCTGTGCAATGATTCCAACAAGTTAGACAGTAACTTTGTTCTATATTGTACATACTGTGTTTTGAATCATGTTTTGTTTACAATGTATATGTGTATTTACTTGTCAGAGAAAAAGATAAAATTTTCTTCTCTGTTGGTATCCTGACACAATGAATGGGTAAATTACTTTTTCCAGAGCACTTAGGCCGTAACACAAACGGCAAAAATCGCCCTAACTGTCACGTATTTTAAGCGCTATCATTCTATAGTTAAACTGTTACAATGTATATACAGTCAACCTCGTAATTGCTTTACCACCCTGTGGTGGAATGTCTCTTACACGCATAAACGTCAACGACATTTTGATAGTTTCTAGTTACCATCCTTAGAAATTTCAATTTTCTGGTAGTTATTGCCGAAAGTGGTTAAGCAATTACGAGTTCGACTATACGTGGTAGATCTCCCCTAATTTTGTATTTTATAAGTATTTTACTTTTTAACAGATCTGAACCAATTGTCTCCAATTATATCATGTAGCATAGTTGTCGCAGAACACGGAGACGCCTCGGAGGCCGTTGCTAGAGGCATCATTGTCAACACTCCATATAAATCAAGTGTGTCACCGTTTACTCCACTCCAACACGAATGACTTATGGAGACTAACGGCTTTGAAGGCGGTCCGCACTTTCGGCACCACGAATTTTTGTACTGCTGTATCTAGACGCTGCCGAACCGATTGAATTGCCGCTTCCGCAGTGTCTAGAATCCCACGGAATCGCCGCGATTCCGTGCTCTGTGCGTAGTTCTAAGATAGACGATAAAGTGGTATATAAATAAGTAACGAAGTCATCAAATGTAATAGCTATTTTCAAATTAATCTTACCGACAAGAGAGCAAATACAATCAATAATATTAGCATCAACTGAGTGTTTGACAATAATTCGGAATATAATTAATTAGAGGTCGTGTTATATAGAACATATTTTGTGCTTTTCATCAGAAAATGACCTCCTTTTGTAGTGCGTTTTTGCACTGCGTCTGTTGAATTCGAGAAATGATTGGATCCGAATTACATCCGTTTGAATTTAGAACATTTTCAATTCGGATGGAACTCTGATATCGAATTCGGATTGCATACAGTGCGCAAACGCTCTTAAACTTAAAAGCTTTAGGCCGCCAATAACGTTAATCGTTGTCAAACACACTCGCGACGCGACAGTTTGTCGGTAGTTTTACTACTTTTCCTCATGTTTATGTAAGTAAAATTCATGTGTAGTGAGTTAGTGGACGAGTGTTTGTGTACAGAAGTCTGTAAGTCTTCCATAAATTACGCATCTTGTAAAGGGTCTATTTACACATACCAAACCCAAGGTTCGTTTCGTCCGGGCTGTGTCCCATCAGGAACAGGAAAAAGATTGTTGGCACGCATTTTGTATTTACAAGCTCAAATTCAAAGCATTTATGTCAAATAAACCAATTACAGGCACTTTTGAACTGTCGAGGGCTCGGTCAGTCAGAAAGATGAAGCTAGTTGCCCATTCCAAAGCGTAGTAGGTTCCTATGGAGAAGAACGGGCAAGATGGAAGTATGAACATGTTCTCACAAATCACAATGCACACAGGGCAGAGCATGTTCTAACGTACAGGAACACTGAGCCCGTAGCGCAGGTCCGGACATGGAATGGAACAGTGGATAGATCTTTAGATTTACCTTTTTTTGGTGCAGCCTCAGTCCTGAATTTTAAGACGAGGTAGCTGCTACGCATTTTATATAAAGACATTTTTCTCTGATTTCCCGTTGATGTTCATATTTATCTACATGTTTATTTAAGTATATTAACCCTTCGTATGCCGAACGTGGATCCACGCGATACACAATGGCTTTTTTAATTGTTTCTGTAATTACTGCATTCAGCCGGTATAAGTCTTTCGATATAAATATGTACTAATTAATGCTTGTGATAAGTTGAAAAATAATGCCTTAGTTCATCAAAAATAGTGTTTCATTAACAATTTATATACTTTTTTGTTTTTTTTTTTGTGAGCAAATCGTTATCTTTAGATACTTTGCTCAAGGATAGAAAGACAGGAAGATCACTAGAATAAAAAAAAAATATCATTACCATCCTAAAGTTATTTACTATACCGTAAATGCCAATTGTTGACTTGAAACGTGGAATTTAATTGTTGTTATAAAATTCGTGTTATTTTTAAAGGGACCACATATTTATGTAATATAAAAATTAATCTTTCTTAGTGGCCATAATATATTTTGTTGCCATACTTTGTTTTTATGATTCTCCTATTATTACATTCTTTGAACTCTGTATTTTATTATTATTTTGTACTTTTTAAATTTAATAAAAATGTTTATAAATTTAGGTGTTTCACTATGTTATTAGTTTTGTTTATCCCGGTAGTGTTTGGGATATGTTTAGTCTACAGGAAACTATTTTGGAATGGTAATCTTTAAGAGCCAGTGCAGTCCGTAACTAAATATCAAGGATGCCGTTCTATGCCATAGAGTCGAAAACAAATAACCTGAAGCACACCTCTGTCGGTGGGCTCTCGGGCTATAGTTTGACCAATACCGCTGTACGCCTTAGGAAAGCGCGGCGAGGTGGGGGCCGGGAAGGAAAGAGCAGGAGTGTGCGTTGTCGGCGGGACTGACGGTTTATTCCCGGTCGTCCCCACTGGGCACGAGTGGGAAGAAAAAGTTTCGTTCCTTCCCAGTGGTGACGATTTGAACTTTTTATTTTCCACTCGTTCCGCTATAGATCGAGGGTCAAAATGCAATAATGGGGATTAGAGATTTTACGGAAACTTTTTTTTGACTGACTGACAGAGAGCGCAACAGCCGATGCTCCCCCCCGTCTCGCCGCGCGCATACCTAAGGCGCGGTACAGCGGTATTGGTCAAACTATAGTGGAAGTTTATTTGTTACTTATTTCAGCAAGTACAAGATCTATATTTCTTTGGCAGTGTCAATCGTGCTTCGCTAGGTCTGCGCCCACCCTAATACACACAGTCCACTTTTAAAACTGGTTACTCAATGAATTTATATGCAGCAGTATTGTAAAACAAAAAATATTTTTTGAAAAATCTAAAAATAATAATTTAATAAAATTAAATTAAAAATAATTTAGGGAAACATATTTACAATTTTAACATTGCTAAGTTTATTTTAATAATAATACACCAGACATTACATAACAGTAACTATTCAATAATTCTTCTCCCAATTCTCCCGCTCTTCTCTCTCCTTCTTTACTTGGTCTACAACAGGTGAGAGGTAGAGCTTGTCTTCCTCCCACTTGGTCCACTCTTCCTTGGGAAGGATGGTCTTGGTAAGGGACAGTTGCATGGCACGCACAATCCGGAAGTTGCGCTCATCAACTACATGTTCGGGGATGCGGCGAAGTGCTTCCGTGACATCCTCGGTCTCATGGAGGCAGTCGTCACGAAGAAGACCTGTAACAGGATATTAAGTTGTGTTGCAGCAACAGAACAAAATAATATGGGAGCTCTCAGAAGATGGAGTACAGGTTTCTTTATGATTTTTTTTCACTTTTGCAGATTGTAAACCTTTGTGAGTCTTAGCTACATAATAGTAATTTTTAAATGAATCAAATACTGTTATTATGACTATTCAACAGCAACACATGTCATAGTGTCTCAAGTTTTATCAACATACAGGGTGTCAACCTATTGGTTTAATAACTGTCAATACTTACCTAACGAAAAACATTAGACCACTAATGGCTAATTTTAACCAGTCTAGATAGAGATTATCTTTTATCCATGGAGTAAAATTGACATCTTACAGTTCTAATTTGGAAAAACTGTCAAAAATTAAAAATTTATTCTTAGCGTAACACTTATTCTAGGTATAAAAGTTTAGTGGAATTCGCCCTAAGTTGAGTAGACATACAGGTACAGTACCATAGTCATAGGTACTGTCCTCATGTTGTTTACATTTATATTTTTATGTATTATTGCGATTTGTTCGGAAGTCTTTGGGTAATCAAGGATAATGTTTGGGAATGTCATACTCATTTTTAACCTGTACAATAATCATTGGAGATAAGTGAGCTTAGGAGTATTAGTACAGACCTAGTTAATTAATAAATAAACTATAAAAGGTAGGCTTAAGCGTACCGTATCGGTTAAATCCAGACATGTTGTAGGCCCATTTCTTCATGTTGTCTGAAAATAAATAAGTTACATAACTATAATGTAACTACTGTAAAGGTAGTAGTATGTAGATAATGTTGTTGAATACATTTTAGCAGTAATTTATGTGTTGTACTCACTGAGGGCAACTCTGGTGGTCCTAAAAGCCATTTTTTTCAATGCTGTGAATCTCGGTTGTTGAAATTATCACAATTCGATCGAAGAGTTCTGTTCGACCGTGCTTTTTGAGTGCAAATTCCGTCCGTTCCGTCCACAGAGTACTTTGATAAGTGGTTCCGTCAATCAAAATGACATGACATGAATGATGACATTGACACATGAATTTGGGTTGCTAGACGATAGACATATAATTTGGCAAATACAAAAATACAACTACGAAAGTCGGGTCTCTGGCTTCAAGCACTCCCGTCACCCAACATAGGCACTATGCTGGGTGACACCACCTTCCGGCTCGCTACCTGTCTGCGTTTGGGCGCTCCTTGCGGGGCTCCGCATCGCTGTCAGTGCGGTGAAGCTGTCGACTGCCTCGGGCACCATGGCTAATCTTGTAGTAGGAGCGCAGGCCGGATAGCACGGCACGCCAGCATTAATGACATCATCCGCCGTGCTCTTGTCACCGCCGGGGTGTCAGCTGTTTTAGAACCCAACGGCCTGCCACGCGACGATGGGAAGAGACCAGACGGAATGACCATAATGCCCTGGAAGTTAGGCAGACCTTTGGTGTGGGATGCAACATGTGTCGACACCCCTGCGCCATCCCATCTTCCTAGCACGGTGGGCTGTGCTGGGGCGGCTGCTGCAGGTGCAGAAAACCTCAAACGGCGAAAATATTCCAACCTGATTGGGAGTTATATGTTCGAGCCGTTTGGGGTTGAAACACTAGGGCCATGGGGTCCGAGTGCCCACTTGGTTTTTCGAGATATCGCCAAGCGGTTAGTCGACTCTTCACGTGACCAGAGGGCTGGCCTATTTCTTGGCCAAAGAATTAGCATTGCCATACAACGTGGCAATGCTGCCAGCCTTTTGGGCACTGTTCCTGTTGACAGCGATGCGGACGAATTTTTTGATGCCCTATGATCATTTTGCTAATTTTTTTTTTCATATAAATGTACAACATATTATTATTATTTTAAATAGGTATTAGCATAAATTATGTAAATATTAAATAGATTGTTTTTGATCACATTACGGCACTACGAAAGAAGAATTTAGTAGAACTTATAACCTTTGATTGAAGTAAAATAACGAAAAGCTACGGGGTAATTGCGTAACACACGAACAGTAGAAATGGCTTTCATTTTGACAGTTCAACAACATTCATTGAGTTATTAACGTTGTTAAGCAGACAAATTCGAACATACAATTTGAATTTCGCGGGAATGGATAGTAGTAGTAGATGGTAGACCACGAAATTCAAATTTTCTTACGTTTATTGCAATTTGCAGGTCAGTGTCAGATTGTAGCTTGATCAAAATATGATTTGCGACATTCAGGTACATATTTAGAGAATTTATATCTTTCTAAGTTAGATTTCTGCCACCAACCACCAATCTCTTATGGAAAAGAGTTAATGGTAGAAATCTAACTTAGAAAGATGTATTAAAGATTCTAATGATTATAATTTCTCTAAATATGTACAGTCACGAGCACTAATATGTCAACACTTGGCAACTTTCAATTGCGATTTGTTCGTGAAATGACGAATGCAACGTTGAAATAAGACATTTTTCATAAACCTTTGGGTTTGAAAAAATTCTGTTCGTAATAACATACAATTTTATTAAAAAATAAACGAGAAAATTGCCTTTGAATAAAGCCAAGTGTTTACATACTTATGCTCGTGACTGTACCTGTTATTGTCGCGAATCATATTTTGATCAAGATACAACCTGACACTGACCTGCCAATTGCAAAAAACGTAAGAAAATTTGAATTTCGCGGTCTCATTAGAGTAAGATAAGTAGCCTCGTTAGCATTTTTACTAGAAGACATAATCGCATGTCAATTACAGGACTTAACACCACAGCCAGGTATTTTCACGGAGCTCCGCGCGCGCCTTGGTAATGAAGTGCCTTAGAAAGTAGTTTTTATGAACATACTAGAACATTTTGTTCTTTTACCTATTTTTACAGACTGGGAAGTGTTCTTAGGGCTATTCCAGTGTTATATTCTCTAATTTATAAACTGGCGTTCTTTCGTGGCATTGGCGCCACCCATTAATTTCACAGATAACGTTGTATCCCTGATAGTAGTGATTGTGAACCTAGCGATATAGCACATACTAATTCCATGCCCTAACGATACTGTTAAAGTGTTGCCCACTCCCATTTACTACAATTCTACCACCAGCTATGAGCAACTAAAAAAATCAAGAAGGTATAACGTATTATACTTTATCTACACCATGGGAGTCGTACAGTCACGAGCATAAGTGTTATGATGCTTGTAGGTGCTGTTGTTAGGTCTGTAGATTCATGGAATAAAACGACGAGCTTCTTGTGACTGTGTATTCGCCATGACAGGGGTAAAGAGAGTGTGTGAACCGGAAGACAGGAAGACCATAGATACATAATATTATAAAGTTGGATACATACGTAACATCTCCCTTATTAAGAAAAAGTAAATACAAGCATACGTAAGTATACACTTTTTTTTTTTTTTTTTTACAATTAATGATCTTACGTACTATTAGTGAAACGGAACATCTCCATGCGACAGTGACATCTGTCAAGTTGACTTAACTAAGTTTTGACAGTAAGTTCTAACAAATGAGGTTATACATTACAACTTTGAAAACAATAAGTTTACTTAAAAATTAAATTAAAAATAATGGACTTAATCTAGACTTAAAACTACCAAAATCTTCGGGGCTTTATGATAGCTCTGCCGAATGAAGAATAAGTAGTTGTTGAGCGGTTAGTATGACTATTTGGTGTATGTAATGTGTTTGTTTTTGTTTCAGGATTTTGCATGGGACTAGCTGAACAAGGTGATTGATAGTTCGAGGGAGGAGACGACGGCGGCAGTGAATTGGAAGGCGGCGGAAGATCGGTATCTAGTGGAACTGATGGGGATGACAGTGAACTTCCACTAGGAGCAGTCATAGTGGCTGAAAGTTTTGGTTTTAGGATGTGTTGGCGATTACGACGAAAAGTACCTTCCGGGGAGACAATAGTATACGATCTGGGCTGTGGACCTATATCTAAAACGGTACCTGGTGTCCAAATACTATCTGGCTGTTTCTTGAAGTATATGTGATCACCAATGTTTAGTGAAGACAACGGTTTTGTATGTTGATTATAATAAATCAGTGATTTGTTATCTTTTATTCTAGTTTTATTTGATACAGTCCTGGAGTTAGGTATTTTTGGTTTCAGAGTATGTTCTAAGACTGGAAGTTTAGTTCTAAGTGACCTGGACATTAGTAATTGGGCAGGTGAATACGTGCTTTCTTTAGGTGTATTCCTGTACTGTAGTAACGCTAAATGAGGGTCTGATTTGTCTGTAAGGCATTTTTTTAATATATTCTTGATGGTGCCTATGGTTCTTTCTACTAGACCGTTAGACCGTGGAAGATAGGGACTTGATGTAATATGTTGTATTTGCCAATCTAAAGCAAAATTATTAAACTCTTTTGAGTTAAATGGAGGACCATTATCAGAAATAAGAATATTGGGAATTCCATGCCTGGAGAAAATAGACTTTAAATGACTAATTACAATTTTACTAGTGGAACCACCTACTAGCTTAGCAAGCTCGATATATTGAGAATAATAATCAACGACTATGACATACTTGTCTGAATTGAGATCAAATAGATCAACTCCAACTTTATTCCAGGGGATTGGTTTTACTTCATGAGGCTGTAGTGGTTCTTTGGAATTGCTGCGTCTGTTAGTAAGACAGTTATGACAATTATTAACATATTTTTCTATGTCAGAGTACATATTGGGCCAGTATATTAGATTCCTTGCTAATCTTTGGCAACTGTGAATACCCTGGTGACCTTCATGGATCTGTTTCAATATGTCATGCCTCATAGCTACAGGTATAATAACACTGTTGTTTTTGAAGACAATACCATTAATAATGTGTATATCTGTTTTTAAAGGAAAATATGGCCTAAGTATGTCTGGAAGTAATTTTTTATGTTCAGGCCAACCTGATATGCAATATTTACTTAAAAGTGACAATTCCTTATCTTGAGAAGTCTGTTCTTGAATTGATTTAAGTTTGTTTGGGCTAACTGACAATGATCTAATCACTAAATTGACATGCAAATCTAGGTCAGACTCAAGATCACATAATGACTGTTCTGGTAAAGCTGCTCTAGACAGAGTATCAGCAACATATAGATATTTGCCTGGCTTGTAAGTTACATTCAGGTCGTATGGTTGTAATCTTAGCATTATTCTTTGAAGACGGGGTGGAATGTTGTATATTGGTTTTTTATAAAGTGACACTATTGGTTTGTGGTCGGTTTCAACTAAAGTGTGGCGACCATAGATATATTGGTGAAACTTTGTACAACCAAATAGGATAGCTAATAGCTCTTTCTCAATCTGAGAGTATGACTGTTGACATGAGCTTAATGAAGCTGAAGCATATGCAATGGGGTGTTTATCATGGCTAATCACTGCACCCATGGCATCTTTAGACGAATCTACAGACAGTGTAATAGGTTTATTTTGATCATAATATGTCAAGACAGGGGCTTTAGTTATACATTCCTTTAATGCATTAAATTCTACATTATGTCTATCTTGCCAAGACCATTCATTATCTTTGGACAGAAGCGTTCTCAAATTAGAAGTTTTTTCTGACAAATTCTCTATGTATGAGCCTAAGTATGTGACCATACCTAAAAATCTTTGTAATTCTGTGATATTTGTGGGAGGTGGCATACTGCAAATGGCTTTCACTTTGTTTTCATCAACTCTAACACCATCTTTAGAAAAGATGTGTCCTAAGTACTTAACTTCAGTTTTACATATGTTAGACTTTTCTTTATTAAATTTTATTCCTAGTTCCCTAGCTCTTTCTAAGACTTGTTTTAACCTAAAATCGTGTTCTTCTTTTGTTTGACCATAAATTAAGAAATCATCCATCATGATTTTGACTCCTGAGATATCGGAGAATCTTCTTGTCATAATAGAATGAAACAGTTCTGGAGCTGCATTTATCCCAAAGGGAAGTCTTAGGAATCTATATCTACCTTGAGGTGTGATAAATGTACATAGCTTTGAAGAAGCTTCGTCTAACTTGAGCATATAAAAACCTTTGTTTGCATCAAGGGTTGTGAAGTACTGTGAACCAGAGAGGCTGGATTTAATTTCATCAATAGTTGGAAATTGATAATGAGGACGCATAATAGCTTTATTAAGTTTTCTTGGATCTATGCACAGGCGTAGTTTGCCATTTTTCTTAGAAGCTATTACTATTGAACTTACCCAATCAGTAGGTTCCTCGACTTTGACTATAATTTGGTCTTTTTCTAACATGGCTATTTCTTCTTTTAATTGTTCTAAAAGACTGAATGGAATTCTACGACAGGCATCAATAGAAGGTACAGCATCAGGCTTCATTGATAAATGACATTCATAATCTTTAAGACAACCTATTCCTGAGAAGAGATCTTTATATTCAACAAGTTGTGATACGTTGATTGACTCATGAAAATGAACATTATGGACTCTTTTGACTAATTTTAATGTTTCACAACTGTTGCGACCAATAATATTTCTACAAGGTATATCTACAATGTGAAAATTGACATTGTATGCTATATTGTTATGGGTGACTGTCAGAATGCATTGACCTACAGTAGGTAGTATTTCACCACTAAAGGTTGAGAGTTTATGACTACTTTTCTCTAAACTACTCAATGGTAAATTAAGTTTTTTATAAGAATTGAATGACAAGATGTTAGTGTCAGCACCTGTATCAAGCAAAAATTCTACATTCTTACTATTTATGGACAAACTTGTATGATAAGGGCTTTTTTGATTGACAGAAATCTCATTAGTGAAAAGACTATTTAAAAAATAAGTATCAGATGGATTACCCGTACTTTCTTCTTCTATGAATCTCACTTGCCTGTTGCGGCAACACTTGGCAAAGTGGTTGGGCTTGTGGCAGTTGTTACAGGTAACTCCTATGGCTGGACATTTTGTTCGGTGAACTTGACCACATCTGAAGCAGATCTTGGAGGACTGTTTGGATTCAGGTTCTTGATTAGACGATGCTATACTTGATTGACGACTTTGACTTCCTTTATATTGACGAGTTTGACTTTCTTGACGACTATGACTTTGACTTTCTTGACGACGACTTTCTTGACGACTATGACTTCTTTGACGACTGTGACTTCTTTGACGACTGTGACTTCTTTGACGACTGGCGACGACACTTACTTCTTGACTTGATATGGCTTTAGCGTCTAACCTAGTGTTTCTTAATGTTTTAGCAAGACTGACGGCGGCATCAAATGAAGATGGTTTTTCGATCAGGATACGTTCTCTGATGTACGAACATGATGAATTTAGGTTCCATGAAAATATGTCCTTTACTATATCATCGGCAAGACCTTCGAAATTGCATTGGATACTTAGATTCTTGAGATCAGTGGCATACGTCTCAATTTCTTCATCTGGACCTTGCTTTCTGTTGAACAGCTTATGCCTTTCTACGGAGATATTTACGCGCGGCGTAAAATAGTCTTCGAATTTGGTGAGTAGATCCTTATAAGTGATTTTCTCTATTTCCGTATTGAACGAGTAAAATATCTGAAGAGCGTCCGGGCCAATTGTTTGTAACAAAATGGCTACCTTTCTGTTGTCGGATTCGTTCTCCAAACTGTTAGCGATCATAAATATCCCGAGACTAGTTTTAAAGTTTCGCCAAGCCAATGGCATGTTCGAGGCGTTGATATCGAGACTGAAGTTACTTGGCGGCAGGAGACGATTTGCACTTGCTTTTTGTTCCGACATTTTTAGGACGGAGCACGTGGCGGCGTTATGCGACAATTATGGACTGACTTAGTTGACTTACTTTTGTAGTATAGGCTGCTGCAAACGCTTACTTCTGGTAACTTCTGACACCATGTTATGATGCTTGTAGGTGCTGTTGTTAGGTCTGTAGATTCATGGAATAAAACGACGAGCTTCTTGTGACTGTGTATTCGCCATGACAGGGGTAAAGAGAGTGTGTGAACCGGAAGACAGGAAGACCATAGATACATAATATTATAAAGTTGGATACATACGTAACAATAAGTATGTATACACTTGGCTTTATTCAAAGACGATTTTCTCCTTCATTTTTGAATGAAATTAGATGTTATTACGAACAAAGTATTTTCGAACCCATAGGTTTGAGTATAGTGTCTTATTTCAACGTCGCATTTGTTAGTTCACAAAAAAATCGCAATTGAAAGTTGCCAAGTGTTGACATATTAGTGATCGTGACTGTACATGGCAGGATAATTTTTTTTGGGAGGTGCATTTGTTAAGAAACCATCACATCACATCACACTTCACACTAATATTATAAAGGCGAAAGTTAGTGAGTGTGTGTGTGTGGGGGTGTGTTTATATGTGTGTTACTTCTTCACGCTCAAACGGCTGGACCAATTTTGATGAAATTTTGTATGGAGGAAGCTGACACCCTGGATTAACATATAGGCTTTTTATCCCGATATTCCCACGGGATCGACATTTACGCGGGTAAAACCGCGGGGCGCAGCTAGTTTAATCATATTTAACATTTAATATTATACACCAGAAAATACATACATAACAAAAAATACATTTAACACTACAAAGCATACAATAGGCGGCCTTATTGCTTTCTGCGATTTCTTCCAGGCAACCTTGGAATGGACAGTGATTGAATAAGTTTATGGATACAATATACTTTAATAGATTTATATAAACGCTATTTATTGCATACATGAAAAAAAAATATAAGCAACAAAAATAAATTCTAAAATAGCATTGTCGATTCATTCGGAAAAGTTTGATAATTTGACAGAATAAGAATTTATAGACCCACCAAAAACATTTTCATGTAAAATGTTGCCAAGACGAGACCACATATGGCTCGCACTGCCAAAAAATTATCAGATCTCATGTAGAGCCAAGCTTCTAACTCTACACGCCCTAACTTCACAAACTCTACATCTTAGTCAAAATATGAGGCTTGGCCGTTTCGTTACTACAAGCTCCCGTATTATTTGACTACAAGTATTGTATAACAGAAAAGAAATGAACAGTGAATAAATTTTTCACCTTACGCCCATGTGATGGTATTTCGAAGTTCCGATTTTCAAAAGTTTTTTGAAAATCGGAATTAAATATTTCGGAATATTTGGGTGTTCCCCTTTTGAACATTTATACCTAACTAGAAGTTACTTTCGACCTATGCAGAAAGTTGTGACTCTTGGAAGAATGTTGCTAGGAACGAACAAAACGGGCTCGAAACTTTCTTCGGTTGTAGATTTGGGGGCCCCTTAGGACCAAGGACCCGGCCCCTCTACCCCTCCCCTTTAGTCCACCAGTGGTCAGTGGTAACAAAATCAGTGGCTTCTTATTCTATGGAAAATCCGTATTACGCTAGGCCAGCTTATCTGTCCATGACAGTAGCGCTGCAACAGTAGCTTTTGAGAGGCGCATTCAACATGGTGTGGCTGCCAGAGATCGTTGAAAAGAGCCCCGGAAGGCGCCAGTTGCTGCTGCATAAATGGAAAGAGATCGCAACATTATGTGGCATCAGATGCTTGCCCCTTTATAAAGCTCCAACGCGTCCCACCACCAATAGTGACGCGACGATTTCAGGGATTTTAACGTTAATCCTAATATGGTGATCCGACCATGAGGCTAGCCACTACTAATGAGACCGTACGGTATTCTCTTGAAATCACGCTGATGCTATCGTGTTCTTCGACGTTATAGGCTGTTGCGTTGGGGTGGCGGTACGGCTGGTGGTTTGACTTCGCATTGTTGACTGCTGTCACATAACTTTACAAGATCATTTATTTTTTAGACTATACAAAAGAGCTTACTTCAGTGGAATCCGTAGACAGAGTAAACTATAGACTGCTGCTTATCTTCTTTTTCATTCGCACAAGAGAAAGAGAAATATAATAACGTCACTAGCAAAGAAAAGAGACAGAGTAAGAGTATTTCTGTCCCTTACCGCGTGTCGGCTAAGCACATCAATGTGCACAACAAGTTTGACATTTATGAATGAAATAATAAAAACTACACCGCGATTATACGGAAATTAAGATCTTTTTCGTGCATAATTCAACATTTGCGCAACTGTGAAAATGGTAAGGTGCAGTGTAATAAGCTGTAAAAATGATAGTATGATGAAGATTGCCGGAATTTTTTGTCCCTTTCGGTGACACAGATACCATGAGTCTATAGATTACTCTGTCTACGGTGGAATCACAAGTGGAATATTCACGAAATGTTAAACGAAACAAATATCCCATCCCCATTTATCTTCACTGACCTGCAAATTGCAAAAACGTTAGAAAATTTGAATTTTGCCGGCTACCCTGCCTGGCGCTTGGTTTCTTCTTAGTCTAAGGGTACTTCTCTTCTTAGTCTGTGGTTTCTTTTCTACTGTAGTAGAAACACAGAACATAATATTCCGAGTATAGTTACTTTACTCTTTGGAGAGGAGTATTACTAGTCTTATCAAAGTACTCTGTGGAGGAGTAGAAACCAAAATGAGAACATTGGTGCTGTCATTGTGTCATTTCAGGTTTCTACTTTATCTTTAACTATTTTAATTTTTTTCTACTTGATTAATTTAAAGGTACGCTTAATCATATATGGTAATTATATTTTTTTGTTCTTTGGTCTGTTTGAACTTCTTGGATTGTTGCATTGTTGGCTTGCTGTTATATTTCACAGCTGTTTTTGGCGGATGCTGCCATCAAGATCGATTATTATGTCACGTGTTGTCCTTAATGTCAATGATTGTCATGTTTGATGGGTGATTGTAAAAACAATGTTAATTTATTAGTAATTTTCCAAACGCATTATCTGATTTCTAGAATGGCTTAGAAATCACTGTATTTGTATTGAGTTTGTTGACACTTAACTGTCGTATACATAATTGGAAAAATAATTGTAAAATGAAATGGTATGTACGCTATAAAATAATTTACAATAATAAAATTGTGGTTAGAAGTTACACACGACTTATCTGTTGTAATATTAAATGTCCAAGACAAGTGTGATAAGGTTGCGTGCGCGTGGCTACTTCGTGCTTCTTATCAAGTTGTTTGTTTTCTTGTCTTGGAGTGAACTTCGAATGACCTCGCTCGACCTCCTAGTCCCAGTCCGCTTATCATTATCAGCACGAATAAAATGAGACGGCGGAAGGTATTTCATTTAATTCATCAGATATCGTGGCGCGATCACATACTGTTCTCGGTTCGTACTCGACAATCGTCGTAATACATTGTCGTTGTGTAGTACGCGTATAACTCTACTATCATATTGAATCCTTTCGGGTTTCGTATTCGTGTGTAATAGTGTAGTGGTTTTTTCGTTCATCCTGCATTCAAGAAGAGGAATGCCAAGTGACTGTCGGGACTGTTTGGGAATTCGTTTTCGAATTAATACCCTGCACCAAACGTGGAAGTGGCTGCATCAAACAATTGCCCTTCACGAATATCTGATCTCCCTCTCTTCGGCTGATACTGACGCCAGCTGCTGTTCTAAGCACTAGGTTATAAATTATAGCGACTATTTGAACTGTTATTAGTCAATTCACTTAAGTAACAATAACAAATAATTAACGTTTAACAAACTGTGGTTATAAAGTTCATACAGAAAAGTATCCGTTTGAGAATTAATTTTGATAATATAGCATTTAAAGATGGCTCAGACAATGATGAACAAGATAGTCGCTAGCAGTGCCTGCCTTGTGGTGGGTTTAACAAGAAGAACCAGCTCTCGTAGCTTGGTAACTGCAAGCAAGAACTTGAATGCGAAGAAAGAACGTGACTTGCCGACTGAGGGGGAGATCACCAAGTCTGTCTTCATGTCCCAATCAACTGACATTTATACTAACCTGGCTCTTGAAGACTGGATGTACCGTAACATGGACTTCACAAATCACCATGTTATGATGGTTTGGCGCAATGAACCATGTGTCGTGATTGGAAGACACCAGAATCCATGGTTGGAAGCTAATGTCCCACTTCTGAGTGAGAGGGAGATAGCTCTAGCTAGACGCCACAGTGGTGGTGGTACTGTGTACCATGACCGCGGAAATCTTAACATCACATTCTTCACTCCTCGTGAGAGATATGACAGGAAATACAACTTGGAGCTAATCAAGAGAGCACTCTTCAGAGGATTTGGGGTCAAGTCCATCATCAATGAACGTCAAGATATGATTGTTCGAGATAAATACAAAGTATCCTTTTTAAATTGAAATCAGTATGAGCACACCAAATAGTATTATTACACCAAAATTTTTTAATTTTTTGTAAGTTTTTTTGCATTATAGAAATTCTATAAGTTTCTTAGAATTTCTTCATTATTTGTAATTATAGTACTTGTATCAACGCAATGTTTAGGAGATTGCTTTGCCACACCCAGTTCTTTTCTCCAGTTGCTAAAAGCACTGTGAGATTAAAACCAATGAATTAGTATGGGTGTTGCATGCAGTTTAATAATACAATGTAATATTTGAAGTTTTCGGAATTTATGTTTACAATTATATACACACTAGTTTCCTTAGCAACAATTCTATCAGGTATCTGGAACAGCTGCAAAGCTAGGCCGTCTGACAGCATACCACCATTGCACACTTCTAGTCAATGCCAACAAGGCAGATCTCAGCCGAGCCCTTGCTAAACGCGAGGTGAGTAAAACTATAACTGCCGAATAAGACCGGAACATACTTACCTGTATGATATGTGACAGATTCTGAGTGAAGAAACTTTATTGGTTGGACCTTTTTGACAATTTAATTTATAAAATTTTATGCAACCTATAGAGTACAAAGGCATACTTTTGATACTGCCATTATCTAGTATGGTTCTTATTGGAATATGTGCAAAACCAACAATAAGGTTGCATTCCCCAGGTCTTGTCACAATTTTCTATCTCTATTCCTCTTTGACTTATTTGAACTGATCTATCTTCAAAATAACCATTATTGCTTGTCTAGTAATCTAGTTTTATTAACATTGTTTGACCTATATTGCTATCTGTAGTTTTTACTCTCTTGTCATTTATTCATCAGGTATTCTGTATGACACTTTATAATGTATTTTTATTTCCACCCAACTTTAAATAAACATCACTTTACGATTTTCCCCCTTACGACCTTCCTAACCATAACTTTACTTTTTTATTGAATATTTTGTATAATTTAAAATGTAAGCATAGTCAAATTATAGCTATGTATTCAGTATGCTGGTACCAAGCAGAGGCCCAGTATGCTTTTTTGCATATTCAGTAATGTCACAGGTCATACTTGTTGCATTTCATTGTTTACGTGTGATTCATCACTTTATGTTGGGGGAACAAAAGCGTCAATACCGAATTGCACACGACCAGCAATATTCTAGATTACACATTGTTTACGTATTCATAAAATTAATTGTTTTATCAACTTTTTAGTAGCTTGTTTTTTACTAACTCTTTGTAACTGACCTTGACTTGATAGCTCCCTCCAGTTTATAAGTTAAGGACCTTTTAATTCTATTTAGCATGGCATACAGACTCAGGCGACTGCGTCGACGCGCTCTGAGGTTGCCAATCTGTCGGACGTGGACAACCGCGTCACCGTGGACAGTCTGCAGACAGCTGTGGGCTACGAGTACCTGCGCACGGCAGCCCTGAGCCTGGAAGACGGGGGCACCAACCAGATCTCAAAGCAACGAGGCTTCCAATTCATCAACCCTACTAATGACTGGTTCCCAGGTACATTATAGAGCATTCAACAAACAGTTCCCATGATACACAAAATAAATATTTTCTGTTGTTCATTTGTCACCCAATTTTCGCTTCATAACTTATAATGTCGGCAATTACTTAATTATAACGTTTTCCCCAGGTCTTGCGGACTTAAGAAACGAGCTTCAGTCTTGGGACTGGTGCTACGGCAGGACACCTGTGTTTACAGTGAGTCGCTCCTTCCCCGTGCCGGCGGAGCTGCTGGCTCCGTCCAAGGTTTACTCTGCGACACAAGAGCTGGTCATTACCATGTCGGTTGAGAAAGGTCTTATCGATGACGTCACCCTCAACATCCCACCAGGTCTAGTTGAGTCTGGTTTCCACGGGGAAGCGTCTGTCATCACTCACCTTAAAGGAAAGAGGTTCACCTCCGAAGCTCTCTCCGCGTTGCAAGACGCGATGCTCACGCGTCACTCGGGCAGTGACGTCAGAAAATTGGACGAAAAGGAACAGTTTGTAGCGAAGTGCTTCGACCAAGTGGTGAACACAGTGTAAGTCGCGCTGTCAGATTATGTTTGAACATTGTAGGTGCTATGTGTACTGTGTGTTAGAATAAGTATCATTAAAGAAAATATTGTGGAGTCAATAAAGTAGGCATTGTTTAATATTTTCGTGTTGACTATAATGTATAGTCATCTTGAATTGTCAACATGAAAGAATTGTAATAATGTAAATAGTCTGTACATTGTAATGATATTTTTATACAATTGAATATGTTAAATTAACTAACGATATACTTGTTAGCTTCCTGTCTCGTCTATTAACTCTTCAATGCTTGTTTATATAATATTTTGCTTCGTTATTATCTTCCAGTCTGCTTTATTAAATTACTTACGTGTTGTTTTAGTTTAGTATTATATTTATAAATGACTCTTAGCGTAATATTGTCGGTGTATTTTCAAGGATTGTGAATCTCCTACCACAATTAAATGAAGGCCTGCTTATGTTCACCAGAATATTACGCTAAAGACTAGAGTTTGTTCACGCGAGTCGCACCCTAGTGCCGAACGCTACAAGAATGCATCATATCATTTGTTTTAATTATAATTTCGTTACAGAATTAACGTACCCACGTAATGTTACTTATCAAACATTTTGTGTAGCATGTATTATCTACTGTATTGTAATCATTGTGTAGACTTCTTTCGACTAATTTACCCATTTCATAATCCACGCAACCTTGATTTCGTAATACCACTCCGAAACGGGGACTTTTTTGTATGAAATGGACTTAGAATAATTTAATATAATTTTAGTTTTAATTATGTAGCTACTAAGTTTTGTTTAATGATGTCCAAAAGGTTGCTTTGTAATTATAACAACAAACCTAGTTTAAATCGCCAAGTTTTGAGTTTTGTGACTCATCAGAATTACTTATTTAGTTATAAAATAATGGAAATGTGACACAGATTTATGATATTATTAATGGGAGATAGGATTTGAAAGTTAACATTGAAATAAAAAAGTATGATAGTAAAAACTACAGTATTTTTTAAACACCCGTTCCTTAGTACCTAGAGCTACACTCGCTTTCGATGTTAGTGTAAAATGGCTAAAATTAGCGCAGACTACTGAGTAAGGTTTTACACAATATTAACCCGACGAAAGGGGGTGACTACCGAGATGGCGACTAATAGAGAAGTATGAAAGAAAAAGACATATTGCGCCGACCCCAAATAAATTGGGATAAAGGCAGGAATGATGAGGTGGCGATAAAATAATATTATAATATCCTCGACACATCGACTACTGATGAGATGTCTGTCAAGTCAAATATATCTACGCCAAAGCTTTTCAGATACCTACTGAAAGAAATCTCGCTGCAATCAGATCAGCCCCCAAACCATATCAAAACGATGGACGCTTCGCGGAAGTTGCACAAGTGTCTTCAACTTGAACCAGCGATTTTTCCCATTATTAATAAATTATTTAAATTGGCTGGAAATAAAGGAGAGATGTCGCGCTAAAAAGCTATAGAAGATCGCCGCCCGGTGTAGGCGCACTATGCATACGAATCAATCCTACACCTACTAATGGAAACGTGCACTTGTCCTCGCACAACTAAAACTCGCTTGGAGCCTGGGCTCTTCCTCTCGCTTTCTGAAGAGCCGCGGTGGTGGTCGGCGTCCGCGCAGGCGCAGCCAGTCTGCGTTCGTTCACAGAGGCGCGCGCGCATTCGCCGCCATATTGTATTTACATACGTTACCATGACGACCGCGTAAACACGAACCCGTACATAAGTTTTGATTGAACTTTACCGGTAAAGTTTAGTTTACTTATTGGTTGTAGGTACTGTCAGACTGAAAGTGTTAGTGAGTCGGTTACTGTATGATTACAGGGTTTACTTGTCGTTTTTTAACGAATAAAAGTAAGTATTAAAGTTGTTTATTTCAATTTTAAGCCCTGCTTGTTAACATTTAACAAGTAGATAATAAGGAGATTAACAGGTACCTAGTATGTATATGCATGTATCTCGCATGCAAAATGTATTTAGCTGATAATAGTTAAGTAATTTTTAAAATCCTGGATAAAAAAATATTGTGGCTTAAAGGAACTTTTCTCATTACATAATCTTGATAGTCTAAAGAACTTAAAATAAGTCTCTGCGAGAGGTTCGGGGACCAAAGCCAAGGCAGTACCTAACTTTTTTATCTTCAACACTATCACTAATTCCAAAAAGCCCTTATTCATTTGTGACGGTGTTAGGTACCATTTAGGTAGGTTTACCTACCCATAGCTATGTTACCTACACAAATTTATAAGGGCTTTACCCAATAATGTTGAGAACACGAAATAGGTCCTGAGAATTAATTAAAGGAAAGTAGACAATATATAATATTTTTCTTTCATTCGCATTATTTAGATTCAACCACCGTAACACGTTGTGGTAGAATGTACAGAATTTAAAAAAATATTAACATCGTAGGTAGGCCCTACTAAGTATGTAAAACAAAATCCTATAAATAAATAAATTGTGATTCTGAAGGTTGAAAGTTTATTTAGGTTTGCACTTAATAAATTTTCTCTAGCTTGTCTGACAGATTAATTTAAAAGCATCTTGGCTACGTTCATTGTTCCTTTAATTTGGTAATATAGGTATAATTAAAAATATAACTACCTATCTCAGTCCTAATGTAAAGTAGAGATGTTTACTAACCCAGCTATTTACTACCTACTTATTTATTTAACATAATTTGTAGGTACTAAAATATTTTTGAATCTAATTTTATTAAGTAGGTAATGCTAGGCAGATTTGTGACGATATCAAAAAGCTGTTAACCGGACATCGAACTCTTGACTTCCGTGCACAGTAACAGCGACGCGCATGCAATGATTCTATCAAATCTCTTAGAGAAATCTTGGAGAAAAAGATGATTCTTGAAATTACTGCTCTCATTCTTGAAATGAAGGCTCTAACTATCACGGCTCATGGGGGGATAAGTCTTACCTCCTGGAATATATTATCTAATTATGGTTAAAACCGCATTGTTTAGAAGAACAACGCGGTCACACAAGCAGACACGAAAAGCGCTTCTGACAAATAGTTATCATCATATTTGCAAAAAACCTAATGAGTCATATATTCTAAAGGTAAATGGCATTCCCTTCACATAAAACAATAAGCAGAAAGAATTGATTATAACTTATAGGTAATAATGATTAAGCGAGGTGTTTAGTGCCGTTGTGTCTTATGTCCTTGATTATGATGAATTAGCTAGTTTCCCGCTTAGAAAGCGGGCATCCTTTTCATTCCGGCGAATCGTTATCACGCAGACTGAAGGAACGATTTCATAGGGATTGCAAAATAGCGTATCGCTATTAATTTCATATTAGTTCTAAATCGTTAAAACAATTGAATCTCGATAATTAACCTGTAATTACACTTGTTAACTGTTTACTAGTTTCCTACTCAATAATCATTAATAGTACCTAAAACCTACCTACTGAAGAATTAGCATTTTCCGGTAATATTATATTGGAGAACTTTTTCGGACGACCGAGACCCCTGAGCTTCAGAAACGAGACTAAAAAAAGGACATGATTGTGTACTGTAGAGCCACAGACGTTAGCGTAATTTAAGTAGGTATCTAGTTTTCTATATTTTTATACAGATAAGGAAAATGAAAAATTGGCGTAGTAGGTACATTACGGTACATACCCAGAGCGTTGACCGCTAATCGGGCTGTTGGCCTGTTCAAGTACCTATTTTTAGATCAACTTTATCTAGTTTTAAAATATTTTACCCATTTCTTTTGACATGTAAAAATGTTTTTTGCAACTTCATTTAGGTTTAGACCAGTGAGTATTAACGTGATCTGTCTTGGTTCTTGGCCATCGTGTTCTTGAAGAAATGTACCCAAGCCAATATTAGACGTACCTAAGCACGTTCGCGCACGGCTTACTTTTAGTAGGTCCTACAATCGGTTATTAGATTTTTTCGCCGAGTCTATAAGTATGAACTACGTTTTGTAGAACGTATCCGTTGATACATTTGATCTCTACTGTTTCATTTAGCTCTAAAAGAACTTCTATTTGAAAAAAAAAAAAACAAGTAGAAGTGGCCCGTGGGGCCGTGGCTAAATAATAACAGTCGCACAGGTCGATCGATCAGGTTAAGCTACGCTTGCCGCGGTTGGTCTGTGGATTGGTGACCCCTCCGTGCCTCGGAAAGTACGTTAAGCTGTTGGTCCCGGCTGTCATTCGTGGATCTTTGACAGTTGTTACGGGTAGTCAAAAGCCCGAAAGTCTGACAACCAGTCTTACCAAGGGTATCGTATTACCCAGTAACTGGGTTATGGAGGTCAAATAGGCAGTCGCTCCATGTAAAATACTGGTATTCAGCTGCATCCGGTTAGATTCGACCCCAACATAATTAGGAAAAGGCTAGGCAGATGATATAAACAAGTAGGAAACCATATTAGGGCGCAACAAAGTATGTAGAAACTAAACGTAGGTGTATTAGTTACCTCGTTAAGTGCGCATTCGAGCATTACATATTTATATAGGTCGCCAGATTAGCTGACAGTTAGCAACGAACATGGGTAGGTACATCGGTATGCGTTGCACAATTGTTGTCGGTAACATCTCATTACGTAAGGCTGGACATGGCGGATTCTTCGAGCGAACGGCTGCAGATGTGTCTAAATACGGAACGGACGGAATACCTAGCTACTGTGGACATTTTTGAAAACAATAGACATCTCATTACAGTGATTTAGGTATATGCAAGCCATGTGCCCGATGATTTCTCATCGGCAAAAATGACGAACTTCCATACAAATTTTCGTCTCCATTTTACCCTTTGCAAAATAAATTGTCAAAAAAATACTTCCTTATTTGCTCACCTTCGTTATACCTATGTAGGTCTAAGGAACTGTTTGTTAGTGAATTTGATTTTTATTAAATAAATTAACAATGATTCCATTTAATGCGGGATTTGTTGAGCTATTGGTTGAAAGATTACAATTACGATTTTTTTGTAATGAGGTGTAGGTAACCTATTATGTTTATAAATTATTGAATTCAAACACGCTTCCTAAATAATGTTGTAATACCATGCAGTCAGCATAAAATGAACTGTGTGCGCTGATCGCCTAAAAAGGCCGCATTTGGCAGAATCATAAAAGGACAACATTATGAATCATAATGGACGTTAACTGTTAAGTTAATCGTATCAAATCCCATTGGTGAAGGATTTTTCAGTTATTTTTTTTGTCTATGCTAAAATACCAATAAATCCAAATCCAATCCCAATCTCATTGTTATACCAAGGTAGTGCAGCGAAAAAAAGAAAAACACAGACTGTTTTCGCCATATTATGATTCATAATGTTATCCTTTTATGATTCTGCCAAAGTGACCTTTTTAGGCCCCCCGGATCTTAATCTTAAGGACCTTAGGTTGGGCAAAGATACGTGTTAAAGATTTAGTTGGCGCAGATAACAGTTCTATGTCTATTTCGTTGGTTGGGGTTGTAGAAATGACAATATTGGCAGTTTGCCGTTTAAAGAGAATATAATTATGTACCTAGAGATCGAATTTCGACTGGGAAAAAATCGGCTGGGACATGGATTTTGTCTTAGATTCCAATAATCTAAGACAAATAACAATATTTTTATTTATTTCTACCTTCAGCTCTACCTTGCCAACTAAAGCTTAAGGTACATTCTATAGAAGGTAAGAGCACATCAGACAGTAATAAATTGAAGTCGTTAGAAACTTGCAGGAAGAAGGTGCAGCGTGCACAATCGACTTTCACCGTGCAACGTCTTCATACTGCATTTAAGCGTCTCGTTACAGTATCCATTTTCCTTTTAACTTATTATGTAGGTATGTAGGCTACTTATTCTGTATTCAATTTTACTGTAGGTAATATGTCTGCAATCTTCTTAATCCAGAAATTGTCTAAAATAATTATTTTGCATCGACTTTTGTGATTGACAAACACTGATTGAGTTAGGTCACCACTTTCCTGATCTCGCCAGCGATGTCTTAACTCAAGTACCAACCGAATAAGTTTTGTGGTTAACAAAAAAAAATAAATAACAAGACATGACTTCGCTCTTCAATCTTTACTGATTCAAGTACTTAAGTGCGCAATGATTTTGTTCCAGTCACGAGCATAGGCTACGTCTGTACGCATAAGTGTGAGATATTAATTAGTAGTTAAGAAATCGCCCCGTAAATCAGTGGCATCGTTACTGTTTATATAAGCTCTGCTCGGATTAATTACTTTCTACAGCGCTGGTTGTAATACCGTGGGAAGCGATTTGTCCTGAAACTGTCTAAACCTTATTTTAAAGTGGACACTATTTGTTAGACACCGGAGAATACACGCCTTCGCATTATGTAGGTAATCTAGTACGGCATAGACGTTTGTCGAACATCTGCGGAGCGCAGCGCATTTATTGGACGTCTGAGATGCGCATGATACGCTTACAAAACACACTACGAAAATGTCTACGAGACTCCTCCGAGCGGTCCACGTGACGTCTACGAGGTGCCTACGAGACGCCTACGAGACGCCTATGAGACGTCTACGCGACGTCCACGAGACGTCTACGAGACGCTACAAGACGGGTACTGGACGGCTACAAGACTGCTACGATATCCCTACGAGACTGCTACGAGATGCTAAGAGACGTCTACGAGATGCCTTCGTTTAACTATTACTCTGGTCAAACATATTCTTCGTGATCTTATTAGTATGCCTGCAGACTATGCTGTATGTACTGAACATTGTAGGTAGAGCGAAGATCTTGTTTAGCAACTTTATTACAGCTGAGCAACCTAACTAGGTATAATTTTTATAAGCATTTTTATGTTTGTCCTTTGGCCAGGATAATTCTTTTGTATTTAGGACTCATATTAAATCGCCTCTTTTGAACTGATTTTATTATTATTATTAATTAATCAACCAGCATTATGTTGTACTTAGGTACCTCAGGTATGTAGAAAAAAACATAAAATTATTGTGCAGTTGTGTCAAAATCAAAATTGACAATAGCTATTTGTTTTCTGACATTATCTAATATTGAAATTTTTAAAATCTAACATTCCATTATACTGGATAGTGAATGCTTTACTATCCAGCATAATGAAATGTTAGATTTTTAACGAAGCTTTGGTCAAAGTTCAATGTTATTTACATTCGAATCAATCTGTAAGAGCTAAACGAGTCTTGTTAATCCAGTCGTGACGTTATGGCCATCCGTAAGTAAGTATCGCCGTGCGCAATCATACATTTTTATAGAGGTATATTCATATATTGATGGCCATTCAAAGCCGTGAAACGTTAGTAAGTGATTAGTGATTATTATCTACGTGAGCTTATGGTTTTAATTTGAATGAGTGAAAAGCTTTTAATGGAACGCTAGGGTATGAAATGGCTCTCGCTTTGTAGATTGCGATTATAAGTACCTAGTTAATAATCAGTTTCTACCTACTGATTTGTCTCTATTATTGAAAGTTAAGCCCTTTTTACACGACACGTTTTGTATACGGTCTGTCAACAAGCTTCCATAGTGATCCATACAACACTGACGAACCTACACACGCGAATAAACAGTAGTTTTTCACGGCAAGAAAAATATGTGTGTACAAAAGGCCTTATTCAGACAATTGCAGTCTTTTTTTTTCAGGTAAGTAGCCTTGCAATTTACAAATTACATTACAAATCAATCAGATCACGAAAGTGGAGAACGGATCTGTGTACAATCTCGTCATGTCAAATCGATGAATTACAAACTAATATTCTACATGCTTCCATTAAACTTCCATAATAGGCCTTCCTATAATATGTACTCAGTAGATGATAAGTTGTAGTACCTACCTAATTGAAGTTGGATGATTATGATGACAAACCTTTCTCAGAATAGAATAGAATAGTCTTTATTATGTACACAATAAAAATTACTTAACTATACTTACTATTACTTCTATGTTCTATGTTACGGGTTTGGTTTGCGCACTTAGTCCTTCAAGTGGACCATTGTGCGTGGGCCATGGCGGCCCGTCGGTGGTTATTCCAACCAGCCCTCCAGAAGCTGATTAAGTGTCCTGGTCTGTTGAGAAAATCTGTGTAAGATCTGAGTGATCCGAGGGTTTCTGACATATTCTGGGTGACGCCTGTGCACTCAAGAGGTTTCATCAGCGGTTTCATCAGCCTCCATGCAAGCCCTGCACAGGGTACTGTCCGTTTTGCCTATTGTGTAAAAGTGGTTTTACTTAACTATTACTTTAATTTATTTTATTTTTTTGGTACTATTTATTCAGTAAACAATAAACCTCTTTATTTATAAACGTTGCTTAAAGTTAGGTAGTGATTAGCGACTGTTTAGCCATACATTTTTCTTTATTTAATTTTGTAAATCATGAAACTTTTATTTTCTTTTGACTGTACTTACCTGTCAAAAAGAGTAAACTTACATAATGTCAGGGATCGAGGAGGGGGTGGGGGAATCAGACCGGAATAAATCGTTTAAAGTTTAAACGAGGTACTCAACTTTCAGCAACGTTTTTAAATAAACCCCAAAATGTTCAGCATATCTCTGCCCTGTGAATATTTTGCTTACCTACAGGATATTCGCGTTTATTTTACGATGCGGTATTGAAGTTGCTATAATAATTAGTTAACAAAATTAAGATAATTGAATAGTCAGCTGTCCACAGATTGATTAATGAATAGTCTAGTCAAGATATCTAATCCAATTAAATTATGTATTCGTTGATGTTTATCTATCGGTTTTTAATGAGTGATCATGCAGTTTTTTGTGGTTTGTCGTGACAAATATAAAATAATTCAAATACATAAGGTGGCAAAACAATTTTGATTATCATAATCATTTTTTGTAAAAATAATAAATTTTTCGACGCTATATTTTATTTTGTTTGTGGTTTTAGTTAAGTACTTAACTAAATTAGGATTTAATTTTGTTATTTTCTTAATTAATTAGGTACCTATTAGTTATTATTTGCTTAGGTACTTATTATTTTAATTTGCCACAATAAATTTAATTTCTCAATAATAAATTGTGATTAATTAAGTTTAAGCTAACTTTGTCGCGTCGCGTTGGTACAATTAATGTCACCAACAAAAATTATAATTTCGAATTAGTTGGCCTCTAGGGAAAATATACGGTATAGATTTGAATATTAAGCAAATCGTTAAATAAGTATTGATAAACTTTTGTCTTAAAGATATTATTAGTTATATTTTATTTTTGTTTTGTTACAGAGCTGCAGAACTAGCGTAAGAAAACCAGATGGAAATGGAGAAGGATAAAATTGTGTTTAAGGTAGGTACCTAAGCTTTTTATTTATTTTAGGCATTTTTTAAAACTTAGGTACATTTTGTTCTTTCACGAAGATATTACAGTTTGTTTTTATCTTGTGCCATCATCGTCAAGAAAACGCGCAAAACCGGTAAACATCCGTGTCGGTAGGTTTTTTTTCGTTTTTGTCCGAGTCACATTGAACCAGTCAGCCGGTAGCACGAACTATTTATTGAGACGAGCTGACCACACTACTGTTTTTATATGCGGTTTTGTACTGAAATATTTTGAAGCAATGTTTTCTTAAATTAGATCTGACTAGAAATATTTGTAACGAACTTAATGACCAACAGGTCATCTGCGTCCACATTATTTATGAATCGACCACATTCGTAAGATAGACACTTTTAAAAACGACTCTTCATACTAATAAGAGTTACTCTGCCGACATCGCGATGTCGGCAGAGTAAGAGAATTTACTTATCCCATTGCAACTCTTGTAATACACATTATCAAGAAGCCTTTGTTGTAGTTCGGATTAGGTACTTAAAGGCGCGTTCCATAAATAAGGGCTAATACAATGTTATTAAAACCAACACTAACAGCAGTGTCATTTATCATATCAAAACCACTTACAAGGCATTTGTATGAACTTCATAGACAATAGAGCAGTTTGTATGTAAATTATATTGCGCACATTATTTCTAAGGTAATTCAACCGCATAGGCATGCGTTTTCGTGATCGCAATTTTTATCTCGAACCTATCTGTTAAGTTTATTTATGGAAATTGTGTAAATTCATGTACACCTGTGGTCAGCAATCACAGGTTATGTTGCAATAATAAATAGAGCGTCTGTACTCCATGCCTGCGTGTGACCGACGCGACGCCGACCGGGTTGCGGAGGTCGATTCTATTAGCGGACCAAATGAAAATCATTCGACAGGTTCTATAGATAGATTCGCACTTTCAACCAATCCGGTCTTCTATTTCCTTAGGGACAGTAATGGTGTTTATTCAGCACACCAGCGTCAACCTCTGTAGAATTCCTCAACCCACAGTGGTGTGTCATAGTCGGGCATGTCGTGCGTCTGTGACATTCCACTCATGCCATACCTAGTCATTAGTCGTCATCAAGGCTTCCCGTTCACTATTGTCGTTCCCACCACGTCCTGTGCTCGCCTTCGTGCGTATTTACCCTAATGTTATTAACCTTCACAAATTAAAACAGGCTTCGTTCTACTTCGGCGTGGCCATTACTTATGTAATCTGTATGGTGTTAGAGTGCAATCATCGTCATAATCAGCAATAAATACAAGTGTCGTGTCGTCGAGCGGCAAGCGAATTCATTTGTTTCTCACATTTTTGTTGTTTCATAAACTAGATACGCCGAGATGATTGTGGGAATGGTATTTGTCCCCGTTCGTTTTTGTTCGCTTTGAACCGAACGCGAACGTCACGTTAGTGTGGTGGGTTGTATGTAGCTGGTTGTACTTACTGCAGCTGTTAGTGACGTCGCCTCGATGATCGGCTCGACATGTAGAGAGATCAAAACAGGTTCGATGTCACGGCTGTCGTCGTGGGTCAAGGTGTCCGTAATCAGGCGCCGATCCCGAATACAAATTCGGAGGAAAGAAGGTCACGTGTCCAATGGAGAAAATTGCTGTTATAACTTTAAAACAAAGATTCGTTCAACACCTCGACTGTGCTTTGTGGTCTTTCGAATATATGAATAAATCATCACATCTTTAATATGTGTGGTGTTCACTATGAACTCTTATTAGGGGCTTAGGATTTAGAGTAAAACCACCGAATTATCAGTAAGTACACAACAACTCAAAGGGGAACGTCTAGTCGCCACAGGGGATAAAGCGGGACTCTCGTGAGGCGCTACCATTGAGTTGTGTGTTACATTTAATAGTATATCACATCTCTTCCTTTTTATATGTAATTTAGATGTAAATTTATGAAACGTCAGAAGCTAGGTGCACGGTTCAATGGGTCGTTTCCTGTGGAGAAGAACCGGCAAGAAACTCCACGGTTACTCTTTTTAAAATAATTGGCTTTTACAATGTTTTCAATTACAATAGGTATTTTTAAAGGAGAACAGCGTAGGCCTATCAACAAGTACAAGGTACTTGATAACATAAAAATGGTCTACAGATCTAAAGTCTACAAGGCCTACAAAGTCCTCACATTTACATTTTTAAGTACAATACAGTATTAAGTTTAAAGTACAATAATACTATTTCGTATTAAGAAGTCCTCACATTTACATTTTTAAGTACAATACAGTATTAAGTTTAAAGTACAATAATACTATTTCGTATTAAGAAGTTAATTATGTTTTAAGTACAATACAATACAATACAGTGTTAGCATTTATACTAAACTTCTTTATCTGAGGCTACGTTGCAGTATTTATCATTTATCTGAAACTTCGTTATCGTTAACTTTCCATTTGCCTTCTACCTTCTTTGTGAGTATGATGTGATCATTCTCCGTTGACCATTTCTAGTTTCGTTATTCCATCTATTTATAATAGTTCCTTGAGCATTTATAATTGAATGAGGTGTGTTATTAAATTCTGGGGTTAATTTGTTTACATTCGTTTCATGTTCTTTACATTTACTGCTTCGCTAAGTTATAATTATTATTAATTTGTTGAATTGTGTTGTCACTAAGTTCTGAATTTCGTAGCTATTTTCGAGATCTGTTAAAAGGTTATTCCTTTCTGAATATTCTCCTGTAAAACATCTCGGATGGGGGTTTTCCATTATATTTCCAAAATCTTTTTGTTTTTACTGTAGTTCAGTAAGTATTAAGTAGTGTAACGAGTCATATTTCCAGTCTGATTTTCGCATTGACTGCTTTTCAACCGTTTATGGATAATTATCTCTGTTTTGCTCCTCGACCTCGCGTTTTGCTGAGGCTATTATGGAATCGTATTTAAATAGTTCCTTGTTTAATACAAAAGTTTTGGTCTGCCATTGTCAGTTATTATACTTGCAGGATTTCCGATTCGCGGAATTATTGAATTTCCACATTATTGTCTTGCGTACAGATAGATTCTATGATTTCAGGTACCTGTTTCCTTATATGAGTGGGAATCACCAATTAGTTTCCTCATAATAAGCCGCCTTCATGTAAACAAAGTTCACGTTCAAATAATTAGTTGTTGTTTATTGAAGCATTCCAAGCTTTCAATATTCGATGCCTCAACGGGTTGTGCATAGGTCTGTCTTATTTTCCCAACTATGTTGGGGTCGGCTTCCAGTCTATTCGGATGCAGCTGAATATCAGCATTTTACATGGAGCGACTGCCTATCTGACCTCCACAACCCAATTACTAGGTAATACGATACCCCTTGGTAAGACTGGTTGTCAGACTTTCGGGCTTCTGACGACCCGTAACGACTGTCAAAGATCCACGAATGACAGCCGGGACCAACGGCTTAACGTGCTTTCCGAGGCACGGAGAGGTCTTGATATGTAAAGATGGTCACCCATCCACGGACCAACCGCGGCAAGCGTAGCTTAACCTGATCAATCGACCCGTGCGGCTGTTATTACTTAGCCACAAGCCTCACACATATATGTATATGAAAGTGTTTTATTGACCATACTAAAGCTAATGCCTCTTTTTCGGTCTGACAAACTATTTTGCAAGTCTTGTTTTTGAAAGCAATGATGCCTCCTTTATCGTCGTACAATAACAGTACGATTTTTTTTTTTTTTTTTTTTTTTTTTTTTTTTTTTTTTTTTGGTGGAAATCTTAGGGGCACACTTTTTTTTTCAAATGCCATTGCTTGTTCTCTTTGCCAAAATGCCATGATTGGCATTCTTGTGCTTCATTATCGAACGAATCATTTCAACGAAATTGACACCAGAAAACTTAGAATTTATTCGATGGTTTCCGGTGGTCTACATGTCTCAATTGCTTTGATGTATTTAATGCCTGATGACGAAAGCTAGTAGCCCAGAAAACAAATAGTTTTTTTGACAAACATTTATTCTTTGTTTAGTAAAACGTGTTGCTTTTGAGTTCTGTTATTTATCACGTTTATTACGTCCAAACACAATAATAAGACGTCATCTATTCACAATTCACAACTCCTTCACATTTTTTTTTTTTATTTTTTTTTTTTTTATTTTTTTTTTTTTTTTGGTTCATGCGACCGCAGATTGAGCATGACAATGACCATAACGAAAAATGTATCAGTTCACTGAGATTTTTTGATTGATAATTATTAATCTCAGGTCTGTTGGTCGATGGGGCGTTTCAATTCATTATTTTATGGAAATGAATTGCCCCATGCTGGACATTGGATGATTTTCTCTACTATTGCTCTGTTGGCAACACGCATAATTATTCAAACAAGTACGAATATCATCATCAGGCTTTAGAACCGGTACCATCGGAGAAATCCAAAAAGATGGTTTATTTACAGGTTCAATTATGTCCATTACTATAAGTTCGTCTAATTTCTTATTTATCTTTGGTTCCAAAGGATTGACTTGCTATTAGGCTGACTAACTGGAGGAATGGTTTTATCAAAACTGATATCTTATCGAACATCATTAAAAATGTATACCTACTCAATGCGATCAGATCAGTCTAGTTTTATTTATTTTTTCTTTAAGGGAAATAGCAGTTTTTTACTCAAAAGATTCCTCAAACCATTTTTTATAATACTGCTTCAAAACCATATTGTGCTTGATGCACACATAAACAAGCAGTTATAGTAGATGTTTTGCACCAGAAGCCATGAATGTTTTGTCTGGAGAAGTTTGCTGATTTGAGACTACTTTAAATTGTTTCATGAGCTCCCAAGTTTTTTGTCATATTAGATCTACGACTGGAATCTATGAGCACTTTGATGTTAACCTAACCTGCGTGACAGAAACTTGACAATCTATTGTTGCATCGTTGTTGATGTGGGAAATATTGTCTCTTTAAATTTTTTGGCTTTGTTGTTAGTTCATTTAATGAGACGTTACAGGTTTTTATTTTATTGGCCCTTCTTCTATATAGTGTTTCAGGAAATGACCTTTGTGATAATATCTTATGCAATTAGCATTATTTCAGGGCACGAACTATTATCCATTTTGTGATTTTTACTAAGTTTACCACTTTTTCGTTTACCCTTTTATGCAATTTGCATTAATTACACTGCAAGAAAGTACACCTTTTATGCAATTTGCATTAATTACAGGGCAGGAAATTTTATCACTTTTGTGATTTTTACTGCCATATTGGCAATAGAGATCATTTACATTTACCCTTATTTTGCATTAAACACAGGGCAGGAAATTTTATCACTTTTGTGATTTTTACTGCCATATTGGCAATAGAGATCAAAATCTTTTTGATGTCTAATTGTTATAGTGTCAATTTCATTAAGGCTGGAACTTGTTGCATTTGTACTCTGACTATCGTGGAACTTGTTTAAATGCCGTTCTGCAGATTTTTTGGGAGTTTGCTTCTGCTGCTACGATTATTATTATTTTTTTTTTGTTGCTGTTGAAAATATTATTTCTTAAGTTTAGATAAGCTACACTTTATCAAGAAAACTCTTCAATCAAGAATTCTATAATCAAGAATTTTCAAACTTTTCGTCCGATTCTTGTTTCTAAGTGTGCTTTTCAAATAAACTAGGTAGCATAGATTTATAAGCTAGGTAGGTACTTCTTTTTGGGGAATACTTTCCAACTTTTTATTCGTGTTGCGTCAAGATACATTCTCTGGGTACATTAAAATATGTCTTGTTGTACCATGCCCAGTACCATTGCACTTTTTATTTTTTGTTTTACGACTTTGGTTATTTTTTACTTTAAATTTACAGTACCCGGCTAATAACAAGAGCTCTGTGGGTTTTGTTGACATAACATTTAAATAAACAAACTCTAGCTAGGAAGTCGTACAAGGGGTCCTTTGATGACGCACACGTCAGCACTTAGCACACTAAGTGCTCAAAGCAAAACGGTCACTTGATATTACGGAATTCTATGAATTATTTTGTTGATTACAATAGCCAGGGCACAATACAATGCATTTGACTTGACTGAAATTCGTTCAATCATTAACCATATACCTAGGTAACAGATTTTATGACACTAGTTAGTTTTAACAGTAAGATAATAATTTTATTTCTTACTTTGCTTCGATTTTATCGAAGTGGAACTTTTGTTAAAACTGGTACATTAACGATATTTTCGTTGGAACATTTTTTTATAACACTAGTTTTAACAGTAAGATAATAATTTCTTACTTTAAATACTTCGATTTCGCCGAAGTGGAATTTTGTTAAAACAGGTACTTACGATATTACTTAACGATATTTTCGTTGGAATATTTAATTTTGATCGAAAAATATTTTTTCGATAGGTATTATATTATTTACATACGGCTTTGGTCAACAATACATATTTGATTGAGGTATTTATACATTATTAATTAAGATATCGTAACCGTACTTCAACACACGGTTTTATTTACGAGTTGATGTATTTAATTACTCATTTCATCGATTTGTGCTGCACATTCTCATCTCAGCTGATCGCCAACGCAGATTGTGCATAGATGGGTAGGTAAGTAAAGACACACATGAATTTAAATCGAAATTATGTATAACAAACACGTTTAGTGATTTTCGCTTACATCATGGTCACTACTTTTTTTTTTTTTTTTGTTTTACATTTTGTGCAATAAAGTTATACTTTGTTGCTGACCAATTTCCGTATGTATGTACATAATTTGAGCGATAATTTTACTTACTGCGCTTTTACTCGTCGCCATTGTGGTGTTCACTATGAACTCTTATTAGGGGCTTAGGATTTAGAGTAAAACCACCGAATTATCAGTAAGTACACAACAACTCAAAGGGGAACGTCTAGTCGCCACAGGGGATAAAGCGGGACTCTCGTGAGGCGCTACCATTGAGTTGTGTGTTACATTTAATAGTATATCACAATATGTATGAAGTCCAACTTTATGCTATGATTTCTTGTCGTTAGCTGTCGACATTACCGGTAGTTTTTTTAGAAGCCACATTGTCTAAGCAGATAATGTAATTTAGCAATGCATGTAATCATATAATTACGTACCTATGTACAATAAATTCATGAGCGCGCAAAAAGCGGGCGGAATGTTAAAATATACAAGAGCGTATGATTGACTGGATCGCTTAGTTCCGACAGGACGTTTTTATTAGGTGTTTGTTACTTGATAACGTGGTAATATAAGGTGTGGTCGGGCAAGCGGAGCGTGATCGTCGGCACCACGTCATCCGGCAGGCGGGTCGATCGATCACGATGGCTTCGTGGCCCCACATTGTACCTAATGTAACCGAGCCGGGCGGGCGGCGCCGGCGCTCAAGCACTGACACAACTTTGACACATTGAAGACGACGTGACATGGTAATCGGATCTACCAAGGCTGAAATTATGGTCTTCTGAAGAGCTGTTAGTGTCATGTCAAGTTATTTGTACTTAGGTAAATAGTTACTTAATCTTGCTTCATTGAAGTCATGAGTTGAGTGCATTCGATCATAGAGCAAAATGTGAATGCAAGTCTGACACAGAATTTTGTTTCACTATGAAATTGACGAGGTCTTTTAAACGGTGCTAAAATCCCTCGTACCTATTTGTGTAGCTAAACAAGTACCTAATCCCTCGTATCTATTTGTGTAGCTACACAAGTACCTACAGACCTATTCAAGGGGTAGAGCACTGCGTGACTAAGAGTAGACAAATATAATTGTGGTACCAGTCTCTTCGACAGGTTTCGGCACAATCATGTATAGGTTCCAATATATTCGCATATTAATTACTTGTAAGGTGTATAGGTCTATTGTATTCTAATTTATCTAGCCTGTTCATGATACGAAGGCTGATCTCGTCACGACTGTCCCGGTGTCAAAGCAAAGCAAACTTGGATCAGCTACTAATTCATGCACCAAATGATGGATGTATCAGACAAGTGCAACTCATATTATTCAATCATAGATTAGGTGTTAATACTGCAAATAATTACTTCCGCCAAATTACCTATCACGTTACTTACCTAATTAGACAAATTACAAAACTGTTCATTTATTACGTACTTTAGTGTCTTAATATGGCTAGTGGAGCCACAAATCTGAGTTATGAAGTTGGTTGGCTGAGTGAGTTATGTAAATAGATAGATAATATTATTTTAGCGGATGTTTTTCTTCCTGTCCGCTCGAGTGGTAATAGTGACACTTATATCTTGAGTGGATGATACACGATACTAGAAAATCCTTTCACTTTCAGTGGTCAAGCTGCAATCGAAATCAGTTTTAAATACAACGTGTCCCTTACTTGGTGATCAAGATTAAATATAGGTACGGGTGGTAGCTAGGGACATTCACGCGCAAACTGAAACCATGAATTCAGTATAATTGTTTCTAGACATCATCTGCCTAGCCCTTTCCAACTATGTTGGGGTCGGCATCCAGTCTAACCGGATGCAGCTGAATACCAGTATTTTACATGGAGCGACTGCCTATCTGACCTCCTCAACCCAGTTACTGGGTATTTAATACGATACCCCTTGGTAAGACTGGTTGTCAGACTTTCGGGCTTAGGTATATAATTTATGTATAAAATAATATTATTATTTTTATACATATTTTAACATATCTCGGGACCATGGGGTCCCGGTCCTTTGGAAGGCGTACGAGGGGCCGAAGCCAACTCGCAGAGGCCCGTTAGAGATGTTCAATGAAATGAGACACCAACCGACGATTATCCCTGTATATTATTATTATTATTAATTATTTTTGCCAGAGGCTTTACAACGTGGTAATGCCACCAGTCTTTTGGGTACCTACCCTACATTACCAGTCGACAGCGATGCGGATGAATTTAGTTACTGTATAGTTTTAGTTAAGTTGGGATTTAATTTTGTTATTTTTATTAATTAATTAGGTATTAGTTATTATTTGATTATATGTATAAAATATAGGTATCTATATTTTATCCAATATTGTTTAGAATTTTCGAGATTTACAATAACAATTATGTTCATTAATCAAAAATATTGTTTCCACATAAGTATACAATTGAAGACTTGATTTAGCCGATTGTCTGTCCAATCTGTTTATGATTCGGGACAAGTCACGTTTCTGCTATTATATGTTTCAATGTCAGAACCTCAGAATATAATAGATAAGTAAATTCAGTTCATATTAAATATTTTAATAGCGGGTTCTTTGCGGCTTCACAAAGGAATCTCTATGTGTGACCCTGACATTTCGGTGGCGTTTAGGTATTTTTTCGGTTCAGTGATCACTGAGAATTACTTGCCCTTTTTATAAAGATGCATGATGTAATTGTGATCGTAGGAAATCCCCTAGTACAGTTTACAGGTCGTTTTTTACGAGGCAGCTTTATACTTTGAAATCATGTATATAATGTCTTGGTTCTTGGCCAACGTGTTCTTGAAGAAATGTACCCAAGCCAATATTAGACGTACCTAAGCGCGTTCGCGCACGGCTTACTTTTATTAGGTCCTACAATCGGTTACATGTTTTCGCCGAGTCTATAAGTATGACCTACGTTTTGTAGAACGTGTCCGTTGATACATTTGATATCTACTGTTTCATTTAGCTCCTACAAAAAAGAACTTCTATTTGAAAAAAATATATAAACAAGTAGGAGGAGCCCGTGGCTAAATAATAACAGTCGCACAGGTCAATAGATCAGGTTAAGCTACGCTTGCCGCGGTTGGTCTGTGGATGTGTGACCGTCTTTACCCCGCCGTGCCGTTGGTCCCTGTTGTCAGTCGTGGATCTTTGACAGTTGTTACGGGTTGTCAGAAGTCCAAAAACTCTGATAACAAATCTTACCAAGAAGTATCGTGTTTCCATAGATTGTTTCTCAGTAACTGGGTTGTGGCGGTCAGATAGGCAGTCGCTCCATGTAAAATAAAAGTAGTTATTTAGGTACAGGAAATTAATTAACATAACGACTGGGACGTTATGTTATTTAATATCCTGTTACATATCGCATTAACATTTCTCTTTTGGCACAAAGTCTGTAGAACAAGTTGATAGCTTTCATTAATTGCCTACATCTTACATGATCTTACAATAACCTGGTGATAAGGGGTCTATCTCTTGGGAGATCGGTATTTTCCGTTCCTTTGTTGCGAATACTTGCGAACTACGGACGTATTTTTTATAAAGTGACGCTTTTGTAAGTAATAGATAGTGCATTCACTGCTGATGATTTCCTACATCTGCTCGTATCGTAGCCTTCATACATTAAACATAGAACACGCCCATACGTCTTTATTTGTGAGCTTGTATCAGGAACTAACCTCCGACCAATACGTTGATAGGTACCTACGTAATAGTAGGTACCGTCATATCTATTTGGTATTTGCAAATCTTCTCGCGTTTTATCTTTGTTTGTTATTTGATGTAGAGCAAAAACTTGTTTTTGTATTTAAATTATAGACGTTTGATTCTAAAGTCTAAACTGTTATCTTTGTTATAGTGGAAAATATTTGCTGCGAAACCCCTCTTTGAGCCCTTTTTTGATTCATTTCATAATTACGGAATTAGTTGTGGTAGTTACAATTTAAATCAAAACTAGTGCTTAGACACATTCTTTATGATGCATTTAATAACGTTACGCAAATTTAGTAGTTATAAAAAACCTAGTAGTTTTTAAAATAAGGTCAACATGTAGAGATATTGAAATTTTTTATCTACTTCATCCGATGAAGTGCTTATAAGCAATATGCAGACTTGTCTATTGAAACAAAGCACAGTCATTTGTTTCAATAGACACGTCTGCTACTTTATCACAATACTCGTTAGAGATAAGAGCTGTCATCATAAAATACGAATGGAAAGTCTTAGGGCTCAATGTCTCTAACTAGTTCATTTCTCTGGACATTTGATCACATGTCCGGTATCAGCCCGGCCTACTTGCAGCCGCAGGAGACGGCCTTATCTGATACGAGCTGTTTGGCATGTACCGATTTGTAGACCGTGCCACCAAAGCAACGGCTTTTACAGACATTATATATAGTTTATAGAAAGTTATATAGAGGGGCCCGTGGCTAAATAATAACAGCCGCACAAGTCGATCGATCAGGTTAAGCTACGCTTGCCACGGTTGGTCTGTGTATGGGTGACCATCTTTAAATACCGTGACCTCTTCGTGCCTCGGAAAGCACGTTAAGCCGTTGGTCCCGGCTGTCATTCGTGGATCTTTGACAGTCGTTACGGGTAGTCAGAAGCCCGAAAGTCTGACAACCGCAGTCTTACCAAGGGGTATCGTATTACCCAGTAACTGGGTTGTGGAGGTCAGATTAGCAGTCGCTCCATGTAAAATACTGGTATTCAGCTGCATCCGGTTAGACTGGAAGCCGACCCCAACATAGTTGGGAAAAGGCTAGGCAGATATAAAGTTTATACAGGGTTTATTTTCAAAGACCAGCCAATTTTAAGGGACCGCGATTACGATGTTGGTCCATTATTCAGTTTGATGGTCTGTACCACACCCGTAAATTTGGCTGTTTTTTGAAGACTAACCCTGTATAAACCGATTATTTATACCTACCTACATATCATCATCAGCCTAGCAGTCCACTGCTGGACATAATTTGTACATAAACACTCTTTGAAATAACCTAAATGCTTTATCGTCGTTGATTTTAGATTCAGTGTGGCAGAACGAGATAAACAATATAATTATCAGTCTGCTATAATTCTTTATTTTATTTTCCAGATAACGTTGATTGATAGGTACCTAATATAACCCACCTGCCGGTCTATTTTGAAAAATTCTCACCGTGAAAACTAAGGTGAAGTGAGCTGTCATTCCACCGCCACTTCACCTAAGTTTTTATTAAAGTGAGATTTTTACAGAATATACCGACTGTTTTTGGAATGTTTTGTTTTGATCGCGAAGAACTTGCCTACTCTAATCGTTTAGCTTAAAATTTTTAGTTAAACGGGCAACAAGAAAACTTTCACACTCTAAACTGATTAAATCTTGTTAGTAAAATTTACAAGTGCCATAAAATGACGTCTCGTCTTTTGCATTTACTTTAAAAAAGTAAAATATTACTTCTGGTTCTATTGTTACATGGTAATATTCCAATTTTCCAACTTTAATGTTCCTTTTTGGGTCGAACGTCGTCATTAAACCGTATGTTAAACTCACATGTATGGCAGCCACCTGGCCGAGTCTCGCTACAATTTATAGTGGAACTCTCAGGGACAGTGTTGGACAATATTGTACAATGGCCAGATTGTGAAATGTTCCTGTTTGTTAACTGCCCATTAGTACTGTGACATATCGCTTATATTAACCAGTTGACAACGTATTTAACCCAATAACATTTGATTTAATGACCGTCCTTCGTGTAATGGGAATTTAATCATGTGCAGTTAATATTTTCGAAGGGCGTTAGCGTCTTTGCACTTTCAAATACAGTACCCATAGAATTAACGCAGTGGGAAAAACGCATGCTACTTAAAGAGAAACTAAACTACCCCGTCTGTGACTGAATGATAGAAAAAACACATCAGAAGGTAAACACACTGATATTCATCTCTTAGTTGCTCACCAAGAAATCGGTAGATTGTCAAGTTTATATCCCTTATTATGAACACTGCGTGATTCAGATCCACCTATTGGTTACTTAACTATATCCAGGCGCCTGACATATGATAAGCCACAGAACTCGTCTGTGATTCTCGTAAACTTTCTTCAAGATCTTACCTCACGCTTGATTGACAAGTCTACTGACTGGTGGCTACTGGCTAGTCAGCTGTCCGGCCACTTTTCCTGCACCACAACATGTATATAGGAATTTTATAATGTCTCTATTACATCTGTCATCGGCAACCACTAATCATATCTATCAATTACTCGATACAGCTACTTAGTTCTACTAATTTGGTGAATACAAGTTCCTTTGCGGATGTCGTTGGCATTCTAAAAGGAAATAACTTAAAAAAAATTGTTTTTGTGAAATTTCAATACTCTTGTTGGGTCACCAAGATACAGACTTGTGCCTAGTTTGGGTTTAATCTGTCTACGTCTTCTATTAGTGCGAATTTCATAACAAATTTTGTATATATATTTGAGAATTTTATGTAAGCAAATAAATGAATTTGAACTTTGAATTTATTTCTTGCATATTGCATTGGAAGTATTTGCCAAACCCTAATTGGCTTTTAAAATGTTATTGGAAATTGATATTTCTTTTTAACCACGCTGTTCTGAACCAATAAACTTAATGAAGTAAGTACGGTCGGTAAAGTAAAGTTATAACATAACAGGCTTTAGTATTTTTTTATTGAACCTTATTATTATTGCTAATTAAAGAGCAAAGGTCTTCTCTGAAAACGATGATTGATAATGACCGGAGGGTTTTTTTACGAGTTTGGTTATGTGGATACTTTAAGACTTTTTAAAAGATACAGTTTTATGAGTAAAAGGTTATTAAAGAATCGAAAAGAAACAAACTAAAATACTTTCATGTGGAATGTTATATGTTCGACGTAAGTATCCCTACAAATTACATACTAACGAAATACCTAGTATCAAAAATTAGAATTACACCTTGGTCATCTTCACAAAATAGTTTAGTTATATCTACCTACAACATATGTCTCGCAGCATGAATGTAACATCAACATAATCAGCTAATTTAAAACCAAATAAGTTTCAAACTTTTGTTTTTATTATTAAGTATATACCTACGAGTATTATTAAATAATTTCGTGAGTGTGGTTGATTTTATCATGTTGCTTTTGCGCATTATATTTTTAATTAACTTCTTATCTATGGTAATTACACGCGCTACTGTAGATCTGTTGAAGACATTCGGTCATAAAACTGGCATATGATAAGGTTTGGTGTGCCATTCTATCAGCGACAACCTGGATGGAAGTCAAAATGTATGGGACTGAAATAAGCTACCGAAAAATTATGTTAATCCTGTTAAAAGTTGTTGCAGAAATACGAAACTTTAAAAGCGATTGGCTCTCGTCTGAGCCCTCTGGGCTGACTATTTATCAGTTAATACAATGTGATGATCATGGCAGTGTTATCTCAGCCTTCCAACTTCCAATAAAAGTAACTAAGCTCAAATTCTGTAGTCAAGTTGGTGATACCTAATGGAAGAAATGCAAGGTGTGTACCTACCTACCTACAATACAACGCACTAGTTCGTTAAAGAAACATGTTTCAAGAGAAAGGGATATGGCGACAATATTCCAGATTCTATACATATATACGTAAAAAATGTCTTTCTCTTCCTGGTTTTAATTTTAATAAAAGGGCGACTTTATTATTGTCTTCCGCTTCCATTGCAGTCTTTCTTTTGGTAATTTTGTTAAAACGTTATCTTTGTGCAGCTTTATGTGCAGAACATAATTTTCTTAGAGTCAAAGGGTAGCACAGTTAGCTTATAAGCTGTTACAATACAGCTGTGTAACAAACTATACACCTATTTAGGGTAAGTCTATTAAGTCAGACCTCATTGTAGAGAATAGTTCCACAACTAAGCAGTATTTTATCATCATACGACTTGGAAACGGATAATGCGTGGAGTACGACTTTTAACAGCTATATGTATCCGTCTCGTATTAACAGATATAAGTAAGTCAAGACCCGGCCTCCCGACCAGGGTTATCACACTGATAAAAGTGCCCCCGATGTGCGCCAATCAGTCGCGACACCCGTCCTACATACCTAACAATGTAAGTACCTTATTATAATATGAGATACTATTATGATACCTACAGTAACTTTAAGAATAAATTACCGTCACAATTAAGCATCTCGGTCAAAGCATCGTGACGTTTATATTTATACAGTGTGGAAAGTTTAAAAAATATTTTTAAAGATTTTTTAAACATATCAAAGTGGCCCCAGAAGTGAGAGTCGTAATTAATGATATGTTTAATGTTTCTTAGAGGCAAAGATATCGCGTATTGACACAAACTTATTCCGAGTATTCATTGAACAAATTACATCTTTTACCCAAGCCAATGGATAGGGGAAAATATGTAATTCAAGCAATCACAGATTTCATGACATAACTTTGAAGTTCCCATGACTAACCCGAGATATGGAAACACTTCCACTTCCAGCCTTTTACCTAAGAGTTGCGTGACACTTGTCAAGTGGTCATGCAGTCATATCTAAGGTTATCGAATAATCAGCGGTACAGATAACATTAACATTTATGTAACGTCTTGTAACAACGTTTAGCTCACCATGAGACGACACACTTTATTGTTTTTTTCCCATACGATTGCGTCAGAATGCTCGTCTTGTTGTAATTGATAATTGGGGTTTATAAATCACCAGTTAGAATGTTAGATCCATGTCAGGTTGAGACAGAGCCCTGGGCAGAGTCGTAAAGCCATACATACAATCTTCATTAGGCAACAAGAACGGGTCATCACTCACAAAATTTACATGTCAACAGCGACCAAAATATTGTGTAGGTAGGTACTGTTGCAAGATACCACAATCTATAATAATAAGTAATTTTGTTCTCGAAGCAATTTCTACACGTGTTGGTATAATGATAAGAGAATCATTAGCGATTCTTTTTATAGGAAAATTGAATAATTAGGTATCAATAAAGGTAGTTTCCGATAGACATTGCATAGAGAAATTGACGTAAGGAAAAGATTAATTTGGGGGAATTTTTTGTATCATTAAACGACCCATATATTTCATGCCTTTAAAAGCAAAGATGATGCGTTATCGTAATGATTTTACCTCTTTAGTCTTAACATCAACGTATAATTAGATATTGTTAACATTGATTCTTTTGGCACAAATGATTTAAGAAGCACAAAGTATTTGATGAGTAATGGGCCGGCGGGTCATGTAACGTTCGCTTGCCAAACGAGCGACTTGCACAACGATAGTGGTTACTATAGCATGCATTGACCGGTGATCACTGAACCCACTGGCGAAATGTCATGACGTGCAAGTACTTCACAAAAGGAACTGCTGATCTCTTCATCTTTTAGGTGTCCTAATGTCGATCTGGTCAGGATTCGCTTTACTGAAAAGAATTTGTTGTTGTATTGTTTGGGAACTGCAGTGACCAGGGGGCCTCAAAAGGCCTCTTTGGCAGGATCTTATAAGGTTAACATTATGAATAATAATGGACAGTTAACTGTGAAGTTAATCGTATCAAATCCCATTGGTGAAGGATTTTTCAGTATTTTTTTTGTCTGTGCTTAAATACCAATGAATCCAATCCAAATCCAATCCCAATCTCTTTGATTATACCTACGTACGCGTAGTGCAGCGGAAAAAAGAAAAACACGGACTGTTTTCGCCATAATAATTATGATTCATAATGTTATCCTTTTTGATTCTGCCAAAGTGGCCTTTTTAGGCCCCCAGTTTATTGTAGCAAGCCATAACGATGAAAATGGCAGAAAATTTTGAAGATTTTATTTATGCGGCTGTTGTCTAAACTGTTAGAAAATTTAATGAAGCATTGTTTGTTTAGGTATTAAATTCTGGTATCAGTAAAATACTTACCGGAGATGCAGCTCTATACTTAGCCTATCTATGTCCAGTGTCCATCCTGGCTTATTCCACCCCATTTTGCAAAACTCACCCCCGGGTGTCCCAGGTTGACCAGCATATAGCCACAACAAGTTGTCTCATTTATTGAATCTTGCGATGATAAAAACTAATTAATAAGATAACAATCAAAATCCTAATTGAAAGGAAGTTTGAAACAATCGAATTTTCAGACTGAATCGCAACTAGATTAGTATACAATCGACCTACCTTAGTTGATATCTCTCACTATCTCGTCGCGTGCAAATAGGTACATTATTTACAATACGAAAATAATATATTTTGTTGATTCTTTATCTCCAGACGGACTGTACTTAGCGAATTTCAAACGTAGATAGCAGATAATAAATAATTAATGCATTGTTCTTTGGGTTTTGCTGCTTTATTTATTTACACTTTAAAAACCTTCGATCAATAAAAAAACCAATAAATTTTATGTACCAACCTATCAAAAACAAAAGGGATTCCATCTTTTTCTGTGCTTATTAATAAAGATCCACCAATCGACTGTTATATTTATTTATTTATTTGAATAACATGGGAGACTTACAGCTAAAACAAACAGATCAAGGACAGTACATTAGTCTGAAAGCTGAAAGCATTACCAACACAAATCCAGTATTTCGTCAATGTTGAAATTGTATAGTTTTTTGTGAATAATTATTTATCAGAGAGCACCAGTTTCTGTAGTAGGTAATGTTTATAGACCGTAATCAAATTAATAATTAAAAACCTAGTGTGAAAGAGGCCAAGAGTCATGTGTCCTAATTGGCTACGCCGAGCGCCGGAGCTTACACGTAGCGCGTAGCTACAATCTGCAGGGTGAGTAAACTCTTGCAATTCATTTCATCAGGAATTGAACGTGCAGAACCTCATATTTAGCTTCAATTACACGGAAAAGACCCTTCAGATAGACCAAATGATTGCTTATATGATTAGGTAATGATTTAGATGTCTATCTACAAATATTTATATGCAAAAACGATAAAGACCAGAATTATCTGGAAAATATAACCTTCGAGGCGGCTCTACGAATTATTAAAATCCTATGTAGCAATGTAATCAACAGTTACTATGCGGTAATAATAAAAGTAATTTTTTTGTGTAAATATCTACTCCTGCAGTCACGAGGTTTATTTTTACGAGATAATATCGCTCAGTGTGATATGTCTTTTAATAAGGGTCAAAGTTGATCGCAATAAAAAATAGTGCGAAGTATTTTAAGCATATCAACTGTTTTGACTGACATTCAGGTTATTGCGTGGATTATACAGAAAAAAACATTCAGTTTTATCATGTTTGTCATGTTATAACTGTTAATTGTAGAGCTTGTAGGTGACAAAAGACATCATCGTATGGTAGGCAGCCTTGAAATATCAGACAGCACATTTAATAGGAATTAAATACCGCTAACTTTTTGAAAATTGCTTCAACAAACGTGAATTAAAGTCTATGTTTGTATAATTCTTTAATATTTACGACATTCTTGATGCGTGTTGTAAGATGCAGGAGATCTGTCTGCTGGGCGTGGCAGGCGGCTGCGCAGGCGCACTGAACTTTACCTGACCTCCAGTTACTAGTTTGCTCTTCGGCTAGATCTTTGTAACACTCAATTAGCTTATTTACTGCACGCGAATACAATTACAAGAACGAGGGCTTTGTAATTAGGGTACAATCTAACAGTAGTTGTAGTAATTAGAGCAGTCGTGGCGAGTGATATTCTACAATAAAATATACCAAGGTGTATTTTATTGTAGACTACCATGTCAAACTAGTTAGTTATACAAGTATTGTTTGTTGAAACATTTCAAGAATCGAAATAAATGCAAGATACAATGATCAATTTTCAAGATTTAGATACGAAAAAAAAAGTTGCGGTCACCAAGCCGATATTCAGGGTGACTTGTAATTGACATATTCGTTCCAGAAAGTGATAGTGTGATTCATTTGCAACAATTAAGCACCCCATAAATCCTAGGCGAAAACTCATGGAATTCGAGTTAGCAAAATCTTCATGTATTTTTAAAAAAATCCCAGAATTCGTTACAAAATTTTCTCTAAACACTCAAATCTAAAGACCTTCATTGTTATTCCATTGGGTACCTAATACTTTAACACACCTTTCGATGTAACCAATGTTTACAGTTAAAAGTTAAAGGCAGAAGTTAATTAACCATTTACAAAAATAATGTATGGTATGCAAGAGCAAATGCAATAGAAAATATTCACATTAATATAGCAGAGGTGAACTCGTCTAGTGTTGACAAGGTCTCAGGACCTTGACACGTTACGCATCTAGCGCGTCTTGAGACCTTCAGGGCGCTTCTTTCGATACCATTTCTGATTTGCATATACTGAATTTTACGATGTCTTACATGTGTAATGGTAAGTTGTTTTATATTTATTAATGAGGTCGTGTTGCGCCATAAGCGTGACCCGTGCAGCACCCTTTGTAACGGCCGGTGCCGCGATTCGCCACGCGGATTAAACACCACTGTCATATGTCACGAGGCCTGCCACCGTTTGCGAAACTCCCAAATGTTGCCTAGCATTAATTACTGGCTTTTAACTACTGTACGATTATAAATAATTGTCTTTCGAACTTAAATGTCAATAGAATGGCGTTTATGTCCACATCTACCGGTAGCATGAACCGAAGTATGGAGCTCTCTTTTGTAATAGTTGACACTTTGTGACTTATAATTCATGTGGTGGAACCTCTTTGTAAGACAAGGAAAGTTCACTTATACGTATTCAAAATTAGCTTTTGCCTGCGGCTTCACCCGCGTGGATGCTTGAAATATTCCACGGAAACATAGGTACCTACTACCGGGGTTGAAAGTACCCTATGTTTTAAGCCAGGTTATAAACTATCTTTGTGCCAAATTTAATCCACATCTGTTCAGCCGTTTTTGGTCCAATGCGGAACATACATCCAGACAAACGGACAAAAATTCTTCGTCTTCTTCTTAGCGTGTCGATGGCAAAAATAACATTAATTAAATATATGTATTATTTTACATTTTTGTTTTGCCTAGATTTCAGCAACACGAATACCGTTCGTCAATATAATTCTTAGTTACCTACTATTTTATTATATAGATAATGAATAATATTATGTAGGCTTATTTGTACTGAACGTTTTACAAGTAAAACATAGATATTACCGTCATTATATCCTTCTCGTAACACACGACCACACCATCACCATTAGGAAGTAGTTACTGAACATATCAATTATGTTTAGGTACATAAATATCGTCTAGTGTTATAATTGCGATTATTCAATGGTTGAAAGCTGTTCAAAAAGTTATGAGGATAAATGTAAGCCCACATAAATCACATACTCTCGTTGAACACATAACTATAACGTACGGTAATCGCATGATATGGATCCTTGAAGATAGCATCTTAAATAAAACGTCAGATGATAAATGATAAGTAGCCAACCAAAAACGAGTTTTAAAATTGTACGCTGCATAAATTTTTTTAGCTCTTAAGATATCCACTCAACCCCAGTCTTCAAATTGCGTAAACGTAAAATCTACATACAGATATAAATCGTGAGAACTTAATTATCTAAGTAAAACTATGTAGAATGATTTTGTGAATTAGGAGCAGTTCTTAATTCGACAATTAAAACAGATTGAGATCGGGTCTCTAAACCAATTTAGAAAGTCGGTATCCATCTAGTCAGGCAGTCTTGGGCAGTCTTCTTAGAACTAACTTTGTCATAGGTAACGTTTGACATTTCAGGCGGGCTGCCATGATGGTTTCATGACGTCATCCAATAAAGATAAGAATGCCCGTCATTTGTCTCCATGGTTCATTGTTGGGGCTATCGGGAAACTTATTGACCTTTAGAAATTTCCGCGCACTTGCCTCTAGCTAGGAAACGGATAGGTTCGTTGTTACTACGCCCTGTTGCACTAGAACTTACTATGGGTACGTATTTGAATATCGAAAATTAAAATATCGACTGTTAAAATATCGATGTTCAAAACATCGAAAATTTAAATATCGATTGTATCAAAATGTCGAAAATTGTTATACCTACGCTTAAAACGTCGAAGATTGAAATGCCGAGTGATTAAAATTTCGAATGATTCAAAATATCGAATGACATTATGCCGAAGTTCAAAATATCAACATTTAATACATCGAAGTTCATAATATCTACGTTACGTTACGTTTGGGTTTTTATTATGTAAAAATAATTAAAGTACCTACATTACATGAGGTTTTCCTTGTTTTTTTTTTTGTAACCCACCTAGTAACTGATTTCCATCTAGCAAACAAGCATGCAGCAATCATGCAACATGCAAGCAAGCATGGCTTCTGTCACGGCTCCGGCGCTGCAGGGCTCCGGCAGTCCCACGCGAGCTTAACTGCTAAGCTGCCTCGCCCCTCCGCGCCTACGCGATTCTAAATTACACTCTAGGGGTAGGGCAGACAATACTACGTGGAGTCGGTTTTGCAGCGATACGTTTCTGTCACTAACTTTAGTAGCACAACCTGCACAACATATTGACTTTCAAGAAAATATTTTAATTTAAATAATACCTTCACGATTGACCTAGGCTTGTACACTGGACACTGATTTTCATGGATAAAATAGGTCGAAATTGTTCCAAAACCGAATTGGGGCACCCCGAATTTACGTAGTCTTTTAGCTGTTACCCCTAGAGTGTATATAAAAATCCGGAGGCGCGAAGGGAGGGCAACCCCCGCCCGCTGTAACAAAGCATAGGCACCCGTGGGAGCCGTAGCGGCTGAGGCTGGTCGCCGGAGGCGACCAGCAAGCCGAAGCTGCGGAGGTGAACATGGGTGCCTATCCTTTGTTACGCAAGGGCGAAGGGGTTGCACTTCCCGTAGCGCCGGAGACGTTGCAGAAGCAACCTTTTTCCACTCATACTACTTATATCAAACTTTGTTCGATATTTTAACTTGTACGTATTTTTACGGTGAATTAATGAATGTATTGAATGTTGAAAATTAACCCATTTTTCTATGTAGGTATATTAATTTTCGATGTTCAAATAATATATGTACCCATCGATATTTAGGACGTTCGATAATCTGTATTTCGATATTTAGATCTTTCGATGTAACTTTTGTAGATATTTAGATTTTAGATATATTGGACGTAGGATATTTAACCATTCGATAATAAAAACTTTCGATATTTTAATTTTCGGTTATATGATCGTTCGATATTTCCATTTTCGATGTTTCGAACATCGATATTTTAACAGTCGGTATTTTAATCTTCGATATTCAAATACGTACCCCTTACTATGACATTACTTACGTCAGCTGGAAGATAATTCTTCATACATAGTATTTTTTTCCATTTAATTAATGTTCATTATAAAGGTTATCATGTTGAGAATAAACGTTTATTTATAAAATGTAGGTATGTACTAACATGCTACATACTTAAATTAACTACTGATAGTATAGTTTAACAAGGAAGGCATCCAAATCTCCCAATCACACATGCCATTTTAAGGCAATATGAAATTGCTAATACCCAAATAGAAGTACCTTCTTAAACATATACGTAACATATTTAATCTCATACAAAGCCTATTGTCTAAATAGGATGACATTACAGTTCAAATAGTAAAACGAAACGGGGGCATCTTTATTTGGCATCATTACATAAGTAGATCAGTCTTCTGCTTGGACGTGAATTACTAGGTAAGTATTCCATTGGAAATGTCATTGTTCTCCGAAGTTCCGGGGCACTAGCTATCTTAGCAAATATCTGTAGCACACGTGAAAGTGAATGAAGAACAATGGAATCAAGCACAGGTCAAGAAATTAATCGTCGCCCATCTGTCTAAACGAATATGGATGCTATAGATCACTGTGATGGATTATATCGATGGATGGTATCGGTTTACACCAGTAGGTACTGTACGCAATTAATTATGAAATCTTCTGGTTTCTGTTTCATAAGAATATGTTGCTCAAATAAATAAGTGCTTTTTAATTGCAGTGCATATTTTCTTTAGCTTTCCCATTAGTCATCTTGTCATATTTCAAACAGCATTTTCACAAGAATTTTGTGTAAGTTATTAGCTCAGAAAACCCTAGGCTTATCTATACTAATATTATAATCTATACTAATCTATACTAATATTATAAAGCTGCAGAGTTTGTTTGTTTGTTTGTTTGAACGCGCTAATCTCTGGAACTACTGGTCCGATTTGAATGATTCTTTTAGTGTTGGGTAGTCCATTTATCGAGGAAGGCTATAGGCTATATTTTTTTTTTCAATATTAGGGATCCGTAATAAAATTGCTATTTTGTAACACAAGGTGTAAAATCGAAAACCTATTTTTGCGTGCGCTGCAAAAACTATTGACAATAGAACAAAATGATGTACTACGGGTTTGTAGAGCCCATTAAACCTACAAACAAGTCCGCGAGAACATATATCTAGCTATCATGGTTTAATCACAATAACCGATTTTGTGTTCAAAATAATTATTAAATCGTCTGAAGAAGAAAAAACTACGTTAAATATGTATCGTAATATTAATCTTTATCGAAATTAAGCATTATGTTATCAAGAGTATTTATGAAGAAGTAAAATACTTTTTGTTTCATCTCAATCGGATATTTCGTTTAAAAGTTATCACGTGTGTAAGATGTTAAGAGTTGGTACCTATTAAGGAGTTATGGGCTATAGAGTTTTTTATCAACATAAAATACTGTAATAATCTTTTTCGAAATATATTTGTTGATGATTGTAAGTATAAGATCTTTGAAGAGTATCTATATATACTAATAATAAAGCTGAAGAGTTTGTTTGTTTGAACGCGATAATCTTTGGAACTAAAGGTCAGATTTGAAAAAATCTTTTTGCATTTTATAGCCCAATTCTTGAGGAAGGCTATAGGCTATTTAATATCACGCTATGACCCTTAGGAGCCGAGCAAAAAGAAAAAAAGTCAGAATGAACGCTAAGCGAATATGTACTGTTGCGACGGGGTGGGGGTACAAGAAATTTCACGCGGACGAAGTCGCGGGCAGAAGCTAGTGTAGCATAAAATTGGTTAAGTACTTTGTTACTAAATTATCTATTAGCTAAGACATTTGTTTCCAGCTGTAGCTGCCCAGTCGCGCCTACTTTCAGCAGGTGCAATAATCAGAAACCAGAACGCATTTACGATAGAACTATTACTCAAGTATGCAATTAATCATTTCGTTTGCGGGAGCGTCTCCAATTGATTGGGTTCGGCTTGTTTTGTTCAAGGCACTTCGATTGTTAAGCTCTATTAGTATGCCTCGATAGATCGCAATTATCCGTTAATGTCATGCTATGGTTTTATCATCGGTTTTGTTCGTGACACCTGTGAAAAGAGATTCGTTTTGCACTTCATCAATTAATTCTCTACGATTGTTTTGTCCCGGTAATTCGCAAACAGATATGTAGGTAGGTATGTCCTTTATGTTTAGAAACAATTACAAAATGTAAGGATAAATCAAGCGGTCTCGCCCTTGTATCATGAATGCCATGACATTTGTGTTCGTACCAGAACGTGGCCCAACCTGCGCTTGCGCGAGATTCCAACCTCCTTTGTAGAACATTCATGTTTCCATTATTCATTTAACCAGCTCATTACTATACTGATTCACTTACAGGGTCCTTGTCTACCTGAATTTGGTAGGTATTTAAACATGTATTCGGAATTACGGATGGATGGCTGCGCTTGTACATTATAACTATCATTATAGTATTATGTGCTGTTACGTGAAATATCAGGAATGTACTGGCGATATTGGATTGCGGATATCCATTGAATAAGAGGAGCTAATGTATCTAAGAGATAAGCCTTTGTATAGCGTCACACCACTTTACGTAAATGTCGAATCTTATCCAACATTGGACCACGTTTGCAGAATGTGTTAATTGACGTTTGTTTATATATGATTAGTCAAAGGGGGTTAAGAATGGAAAGCTACAGAGATATAGATAGTGATAAATATTAATTATTATAAGTCTTATCTTAGTTTGTATTAATCATTGGGAGCGCACGCGGCTTATGCGTGTGCGCTGCTTTCGTGCGTTGATGCGTAGGTACCTACTCGCTATATTGAGAACTATTGCATATTTGCGTCATCCCGTGACTTCTATCACGTTGCTATTATGTATCTATATGATGTAGCAGTTAGCCAACCTGACACACAGCACAGCCTACATTACTGGAGATAGATGTATGAAAGTAAGACGATGCATGATGGTCTAAAGTGGTGATTAGGTGGTGGTAAATTCGCCCCTGAATGGGTCACGGGTTCGAATCCGAAGTAGCGAGTAATAGCTAGTCTAAACATTATCAAATATAATATCAATTTAAATTATAGCATTTATAATACTTACAATAATAAATTGAAATGTGAGAAAAATCCAACACTTCCTTTCGTTGTTATATTTTTGTAACAACAGTCAAGTTTTTACTATATTCATAGCGTCGGACGTTAGCTAGCATACGGACGATATCAACGCGGAGTCATTGACTATTTGGCAATAGTTTCTACAAACTCCAAAAATGATTTGTCCAACCCAAGAATTGTTTGCAGGACTGCATTAGCTTGATCAAAAATAACTTGAATTTATCTCAATTTGCAGGCAACAAGAAATACTTCAATTATTTTCATGAAAGTATTTGATTTCATGAGTCGTTGCTATAGCAATAATTTTTTTTTGAAAGATATAAAAATAAATTGTACAATTCATATGTATAACTGGAGACTTACAAATATTTCCTAATAAAACCAATCAAAATTAGCCATCCGACCTAAGTTTTGACTCTGCATACAATGATGCAACCATGTTGCAAACTTCATGTCTTTCAGCTTTAGGTAGGTACTTGAGCTTACAAAATTTAGCTAAAAACTTGCAAAGTATTTCAAACTCAATTCTTCTAGACACACATTTGAATTCAGAGAAACATAAGTAGGTACATCATAATGTCTATTAACCCCATGTATGGGTACATGCTTTGGGTTATGCATGAGGAATTGTTGTAAGAGATGAAGAGATGCTATGACATGTGTTATGCTGATATGGATCATTTGAATTACTATTATGTAAGTTGTTGCACCATACGTTAGGTTGTATCGTTAACCTGTACCTCAGAGTGCCACAGATCACATAACATTATTCTAATGTCAGTTCTTATTGAATTTTATTCACTACAAACCTTGCTATTAGCATTGTTTATGGTGGCAATAAACATCGTTAATTACGCTAAAGCCGTCAGCGAGTGATCATTTTCGGGGAAGATGTAGTTATGCAATTTTATTTGTGTTTTTTAATGTATTGTAACTATTAAATCATGGTACCGGAACGAATCACGGTGGTTTAGTTTTAAAAGTATAGGTTTAAGGGCATGATGTAAATAACTATGACTCTACGGGTTATTAAGTGCATGGTAATGTCTAAAAACCAGTAGAGCTAAAAAATTTTGGTGACTTCACAGCTGTGAGTGATGCGTGGTTGATTTAATCAGGTCAATGTGGCGTAGCTAACGAAACAGTTAGAAGCGTGAGAACCGAATTAATTGCAAAAAATAATCATTGAGTTAAGTCTTAAAAACGCAACCTAATCAATCATCAAAGCAGCTTCCACATCTGCTTAGCAAATCCGGTGATTGTGCTAACACTGCTAACGATTATTACTTTGTGGCATATTACGCCTAAAACAACACATTACGTGCCCATGACCGCGACTCTTGCATCACGACGACGGTGGTTATCGGCTGTGGGTACCAGCAGGTACCTAAAGGTCCTAAAATTCCCACGCTACAGCTTAATACTCTTCATCATTAAGCTTTACACTTGACTCAAGACCCCCAAATGCGGCTATCTAAGTATCTATCTCCAATCTTGAGCCCCATTGCTCCGGTTTTAATACTTTCGAAGATTCTATATATTCTTAAATATTAGTTCCCGAAGTATTTAATTGCGTAGACTGAGCGTATCGAATAAACTTTGCAATTTTGGTCGTAACCTTGTCATTACGATGTTAAATAATCGCACACTAATAATACGGAAGACGACTTTATAGTCGTTTTGAAGACTGTCTTTGTTGATAACTATTTGTACGATTTTATGAAGCGATTTATGTATTACTTTTAATAAATTCAATGTCGATTTATTGTATGACACAACGAAACAACATTAACTTTTGGAAGGTTTGAAAATCAATTGTTATTCTCATACAATGACTGGATGTAAATATTCATGGAATGTTAGGTAGGGAGGTTAACTAATGTTTTCCATTTATAACTCCAATAATTAAGCAGATAATCAATAAACTGTGTGCACGGAGCATGTAGGTGGTATGTCAAGGTTATTAATTAATTTAATAAACATAATATTATCTAAGACTAGCCTATGTCGAGGACGACCGCGTCACTTGCCGGAGATGCGACCCGCTTTATTTCACACCTGTGAGCACGCACTGTGTGAAACTATAGTAATTAAATGGTGTAGTTACGTGCTTAATGATCTTGTCAAGGCACCATCCATTACTCGGTTTATGCTTCAGTGATATTTTCGCGTTAAATTCGGAACGTCTTAATTATGCTTTTATAGAGTTGTCATTCAAGCTTTTAGTAGGTACGTCGACCTGTTAATGAATTAAAGATCCTTAGATTGTAAGACACTGATTTGCATGCCTAAAAATTCATTAAACAATTTTCAAATCGAATTAATCATATCGTCTAGGTTTGCTGACGTAACGATGCAGTTGACTTATGACGTGTGCGTTATCTGTCAATGATCTGAGGGCTCAGGGACGGCAGACGGCGGCGGCGTCTTTATCAGAAGACATGGCGGCTGCACGCCGCTGTCGCCGCTGTCCATCGCACCGGGACCCAAAGACCGTTGAACTTCACGATCTAGATATAAATTACAAAGTACTGATTAATTTCGGATCCGTTCTCTACGTGAGTGCGTGATTCTCAGCGTTTTGCAATCTGCGACTATCGATTGTCCTCGCGACCTCGCAATACTTCTAGAAAACAATACAAGTTTGATCAGATATATAGTGGACCCGACTTACAGGGTATCTAGAACCGGTACTTTCCTTCGTGATTTCCAATTATTAAAAAGGCAATCACATGGCTCTGAGTCAGTTAACATTTTGTATTGTAAACTTAAATTAAATTGTTAAATTGTTTTTTCTTGCTACACCATTTCATTAGGTAAAGAAAGAATATCCTGTAATGATGGTTAACACTTTCACGGACAATGAGATGAAATTGACATTCTGTAAATGCCACTAAAAATGTTCATACGAAATAATAGGACTGCCGTAAAAAGTTAAGGTACCTTTAATGTGACACTACATGACTGGCGGTATGTACGGTCAGCAACAATTTTTTTTTTAATCTCAGTTATTGAGCCAAATATTTGTTAAAAATTGCAGCAGAAGTACAATGCAATTGATAACCATCAATGTATTAACTACTAGCTTCTGCCCGCGACTTCGTACGCGGTTCCTGTTGGTTATGCCAGCGACAACGGGGTAGTCAAAATCGAAGATCTGAAACGTCTGATGTCGAATTCTAAGAACCCGGGGACTGGATAACAACGGGATGCGCGAGACGATTCGAGACGTCATTTTCAGGCATTAATGAACCAATAGGGTGGTAAACTTGGCCTTGCACTTTGAATGTTGGCACAAATGGGCCTTCTGAAATCTGTTTCGCAACAAAAGATGTCATTTGAAAGGCAGTATTGTACGAACGTATGTTGTCCAAGAAATGTTTTGACTGTAATGGTCACCGATTAGCAGTGATCTTAATATTTCTGGAGGGTTTTATAATATTTCAATATGTACTTTCCCACCTGAGCAACACATACCGTTTGTTTCTTTTTGCTATTTAACAGCTTCACAAAAAGTAAAATTTTTAACCATACCTCCGATGGCGGAATATGTGGCGTAGTCAATCATAGGAGTATACGTAAATGCACTCCGTTCCTTATCAACCCAAGGAAGGTCGCCATGCCCTACGGCTATATCTTGAGACACATCCGATTCTTCAGATGATATCGACATTCTGTTCAGAGAATGTCGAAGTCGATCAGAATTCAAACGTTCGTTGCGGTCTTCTTAATCTGTCTCTTCATGCCGTACTCCAGCAATTCTTTCTTTCTCACTTTCTGATTATGAATATTTTGTTGTGTGCGTGTTCGGAACAATGTATGATAATCTCACCGTATCAGCGGTCAGTCGCGCATCATATTCTTCACTGGTCTCTAGAGATCTGGATGTAGATGCGTAAATACGCTGAGAACGCAGGCGTGCTTCGTGATCCGAAGAGGTTTCCACGGGTCGAGTTGCAGCCTGATGTTCTCAAACAGCATCAAGTCTCTCCTGACGCTCTTCGGTAGATTCTTGGGATCTTATGATCCTCAATCTTTTAGCTCCTTTGGAATATTGGGAAAGATTTGACCTCTTTCTAGGCATGGTTATAGTTTTATTATGAAGATACCTGATCAATTAAAATCTAAGTGACTGCTCCCCTACCAAGTGTGCCCAGACACGGGATCGTCTGGCCCATGTGCTGGTTTGGTCCCTGGGGTGGTCACGGCGTGCTATGTGTTCTGGTGCGCCGGTGATGGGGAGTACTCCCCAGCGGAGGGTCCGGTGACGGACAGCCGCGGCGGGTTCACGGATGAGTGCTAACGCGTGCCCATGTTCCCGCCGTAAGCGGCAGAGGAGGACACAGTGGAGTTTTAGTGGGTTAGAGTCCCACATAACTGCACTATCTCCCCGTGGTAGTGCAGAATGCATGAGCATTTCTTCACGTTAAAAAAAAATAAATGGGAGTTTTGGCCAGTAGAGTCAAATTTTCAATGATATACCATCGTCATCGAAAATCAGTCCTAAACTGTTACCGCCTTCACCGCGTGGAGGTGAAATTAGTGATAGCTTAGATTTCCACATCAGATGTTTCTGATCTTCGATTTTTATAAGTCAACAGGAAATGCCCATCAGACCGAATAACTTTTACTAAGACGTCATTCCTATATGTGTTATGGTGTAGCTGGGCTCTTGGAGTTCCCCATCAGGTGTTCCAGATCTTCAAATTTATTCTCTCAGCAGAAAATCCTCATCACGTGGAACAATTTTTGCTATGGTACCATTTTTGTATCTCTTATAGTTAAGCTGGTCTGTTTCGGTTCTGCATCAGGTGTTCAAGTTGCCAAGATAAATTATGTTGCCCAGACATAATACCTATACAACAAAAAAAAAATCATTAAAATTCGTCCAGTAGTTCCGAAGATCCGACGCGCAGGCGCGATGCGTGTACGTACTCTGATATCTGATAGAATATACCTTAACAAATGTTCGCCGTGATTCTTTAAATTGACATAACTTTTTTATTTATGAACCGATTGACATGAAATAAACACTAAATGTTAAGTTAAGCTTACTACAATATATTAGTGAAAACCGCATCTAAATCGAATAAGCCGTTTCTGATATTAGCGTGCACAAACAAACAGACAAACAGACAAACAGACAAAAAAAAAATTAATTACAATTTCGGGTTCGGCATCGATATAATAACAACCCCTGCTACTTTTTTTTTATATATTTCCATTGTACAGACACCACTTTTCTACAAATTTATTATATGTATAGATAGATATAGATAGATTACCCTAATAAGCATCTACTATTGTATAATTGCATAGCACAGATGTGAGTTCTATGTAAGTACTATACCTTATTTACCATTTACCGGGTAATATGTCTTTCATTGACTTGAATGTGTCCTGGCGGCTGATAGTATGTCATACTCACACAAATGTCTCGCTGACGGTGGCGTGTATGTTGGATCATTTAGCTCCCTTCAAAATGGTTGAGCTGAATGGTGCTGATCTATGCGTCATGTTCGTGAACGGGCGCCGTCAGTTGGGGCTGGTCATCACTTAGCTGCCTCGGCTTATTTTTAATTATTTTATTTTTGTATTGTTGTTTTAGTACTATTTGTTGTACCTACTGTGGACGCTTTTAACGCATACGTCTTGTTTATTTTTACATCGTTCTCACATTATTTAATTATAAATTCAAAAGTAATGATGTAACTAATATTTTTGTAAAATATAATTTAAAAAGAGTGTCCATGGAGTTTCTTGCCCGTTCTTCTCCATAGGTACCTACGCTTTGGAATGGGCAACTTGCTTCATATTTTTCTGACTGACCTACTTCTTGACAATTCAAAAGTGCCTGTAAATGGTTTAATTGAAATAAATGGTTTGAGTTTGACATTTCGTAGACCTTTGTACAATTGTACCTACATATAGGTAAATGTAGTGCCTTTATAAAAAGTCTGTAATCAAAATTACAAAATGCGGTCTGATATTATGCAAACAGATCCATTTATTCTCGATCCTATCTATCTGAAACACTCCGGATGACCTACCTTAATCTGATTACTTTGAACAACATTAACATAAAACAAAGCATGACATTTGTTTCCATTCACAAACAACAGGTATTATATACATACTTGAGTACAGTACGTGTTAAAACATTTGCCATTTGAATGTCTATGAAGCATGATATGTTCTTACATGTCGATGTCAAGCGAACAGGGTGTATGTCATTGCGAAATGATCTATTGTGCGCAGGCGCCACCTGGCATACGTCAGCACCGCCCATCAACCACTATCAGCCTATTTGAAATACGAACACGGGAGCCTTGATGTGTCCATCATTCTACGATGAATTATGTTATTGTCACTTACCTATGTATGTACTTGGCATAACAAGTATATGATCGTTGTGCAGTACGTACTAGAACATGCATTCTCAGCATCTGACTCATTTCGTACTTTTGTAGATTCGTTTCGATAAATTTTATCCTAAATGCGTATGCAACGGTTGTAAACCGCAAAATGAAGTTGTTTTAGGTCATTCTTGTTCAAAGCGTATTTAAATGCTTGTGAGAATGTGTATAATATTAATGCTGAGTACTTTAGTGCTTTGGTGTGTTAAATGAAGGGTTAAGATAATTCTAGAATAAATTATAAGCTTACTAAAATAGCTAGGTTATCAAGTGCACGAGTTCCAAGATGGCTGAACATAAACACACGTAACGAAATGATTACAGTTTAAATTTACGACTGTCTCATTTCTTCTTGATGATGTTACCATAAAAGCCAAATAAAATGATACTTAGATGATAATATACTCGTCACGGTGGATGCGGCCGCACGGCAGTGTGACGAACGAGGATTTTATGGCCAAAGATGAAGATTAGATGAAATAGCATTCAGCAATAGCGTAAAAGCGAAAACACACATGTTACGTGAGCACTTTGGATGTAGACAGATGAGATGTTACAGTACAATCAATTATAGATGGGGATTGCATATAGACACTTCTGTTTTCCTTAAAAAATTACATTTACCCGTATTAAAGAAGTAGATATAGTACTAGCGCGCGCAAATTGTTGCAGACAAATTCAGACAATTGTTGTAATTTCATTGTTGCTATCTCTTTCTATGTCACACGTTCCGTATTTATCTATCGCAGTTGGAGTTTTAAGTCTTTGTAATAACAACGCAACAATACAGAACGTCGCTCAGTATGAACGTAGCATATCTTTCCTTTATAATATCATTGCATCTACCAAACGCTTTGTTCAAAAGGGCCTTGCCAACACAAAAATGTAAATAATTGTCATGTCGTCATCACACAAAGCTATTAGGTATCGTGCAAGCACTCCCAGACGCATGCAATCAAATTCAGTTCTTCAGAGTAACGATGAAAAGCTGTAGGTAGGTAGATACTAATACCAAATCAAAACGGTTCCATAATTATTCTCGGTGGACCGCATCATGCAAGAATGTGCAATCACCCGAAAAGATAAGTCAAGAAAGTACATGACTCAATGCGACTTGAAAACGAATATTATCAAAAAAGGTCAGCTCTAAACAGCGTGTTAATAACACTTTTAAATTGTGTGATACGATGCGCTACGACACACGTACTCCGGTCCGTATCAGTATCGAATAAAAATAGAAAACACATAATACAAGTTATCACAGTTCGTGGTTGATAAATGCAAATGTACTCTCACAAATATTTACGTCTTTGAGTGTTTCAATAAATATGGACATTGATATAGTTACCGTAGACGAAATAAGTTATAGATAAAGCTTGTTGTCAACAACAAGCTAGAAATTTTTATTGTTTTGAGATAAAGCTTGTTGGCAACAACAAGCTAAAATAGGCCAACTCTTTATTCTCTGATTTGGGGGTTCTTAATGGATAATAATAATATTTTTATTTCGAGCAACAACACTCATTTATTGGATAACAGATGATCAGTTTTTTTTTGTTACCCTATTTTGTGTCCCACTGCTGGGCACAGGCCTCCCCTTTTTCGTTCCAAACCTGATCAGTTGATGATCAGTTTATTTTTGCAAAATAAATAAATAGGTATGTCACTCTACATGAAAACTGACTACTTACCTACAGAAAGCTAATAAAATAAACCGGCGGAAAACTTGAAGTTCTCTCGATTTCTGAAAACTAATTGCGTAAGACACTTTTAATCAGAATCTGAATTATTTTGAAGGATATTGCTAGTCCATTGCTTCATATTATGTTTGAAATATTTGTCTGTTCAACAAAGTAAATAACGCAATTAATGTTGTTGAACCGTCAAAATGAAAGCCATGCCTACTGTTGGTATGTTACGCAATTACCCCGCTGTTCGATATAAACAGATAGATATATATTTTTGGGATATATTTTTAGATATTTTTTTTATTTAAGATATTTTTTTTTGTTCATGTTTCATTCATGTTTGACAATTGACATGAAACTGTAGAATTTCTCTTAAATGTTCAGATAAATACCAATTTATAATAATTAGGTATTTCGGTACTCAGTTTTATCCACCTCTTATTGTTTACTTCAACATTTCTTATCAAAACTTTAAATTTCCCAACACTCATAAAGTTTGAAGTTAATTATAATTATTGACAATAATTTAGTTTACCTTTAAGAGCTATCAGTGACAACATGCCTGATTATATAAATATACCTATTTATTCGGCAAAAACAAAACAATTATAGAACAATGGATTATATTAGCTATCTATTTTTTACGGATAACAACAGTTACTCACCTAGTTCATTTTAATAATTGATTGTGAAAGTACAGACGCCAAGTACCTACATCAAGCTACCCAAAACTATCAAATTGTTCCAATCAACTTTGAACCTTAAGCTTTAGCGATAAAGTTGAAAATCTATTAAAGATATTTGCCAGATTGTAGTAGCTTGATGTGCTGGCTTCTGTACTTTTTTACACATTATCAGCTTATAATGTTTCCACTGCTGATATACAGGCCTCCTCTCGGTGAGAGGGAGTAGCCCGTAATCCACCACGCGGGCCCAGTACGGGTTGGTAGACGTCACATGTCTTCGAATTTTTGGTTCCAGGACGCCGGTTTCCTCATGATATTTTCCTTCACCGTTTTGAGAGCAGTGGTAATGAAATAATTTACACAAAGTAAAGTGCATGCGGACCCGTTTTACAATTCACTTAATTGTGGGTTTGAAACTTAACATGACCGGCCTGTAACGGACGTTGAAATGAACATGTCGTCCAAATATAGGTATGCAATGCAACATGAAATAACACCTTGTTATTGTGTTAGGTTTCATGTTGCGCTGCATAATTAATATTATATTGGACACAGCATGCTCGTTTCAACGTAATTTACAATTCAGTTACATTTAATATACACTTTTTTGTACCCACCATAACTTTCCGTAACTTATTCATTTAAGGTTTACTCACATTTTGTTTCGGGGTAGCCTGACTAGTCATCGAGACAAAAGTATCCCATTTTCATAAGCTCATCACGCGGTGAGGTTGCTAGTCGCACTTGAGTTATTGTGTGTGAACATATTTTTTCCGGAATAAAACAAAAACTGATAAATAAGAAGTCAAAGGTTCCGATGTTTTTTATTCAACGCCTTTAGCAACAATGTTTAGGTACCTACATACTAAGAGACAAATTATCGGAACCGGAATTAGCACTAAGAATTATTTACATTAAGTACTCATAGGTTATCGCAAAGTGCAATAGCTATTGGAAAGCAATGTGTGAAGACTTCTACATACCTATTTGTGAATTGTTGTGTAAATTGTTATAACTTTGAACTTTGATGAAGAATTTTGTATTTGCAGTACCTACCTAACTTTGGATAAATTGTCAGTTATTTTCTTTAGGTATTCGTAGGTATTTAATAACAAACAAACTTAAGTTATTGGGACAAAGCTGACTAATTATCTTCTTCAAATGTCGTATAAAATTCCATTAATCAAATAATTTTTAGAGTGATCCATTAGTGGTAATTTAAAACAAAATATCAACACTTACGTTTGTAACAAATATTTCCAATTTATTTTGTACGTGTAAATGTCAAAGGATAGCAAAAGGCAATCGTTCATTGATGCTTACGCGCAGCGAAATGAATTCCGTGAGATATCGCAACCGTGTCATATATGTTATTTGCAATACAGATTTGTACTTGGAAACAATCCATTATTTTTAAATAAAAGTAGGTAGGTTATATATCGGTACCAGTTCGGTCGGGGTTTATGTAATAAAGATTGTTCCTTGGCAGCTCTAGACAGAGAGAGGTGGAAAGAGAGTAGGGTGGACTTTGCCCAGCTGTGGCACATTAATGGCTAATAAAAAAAAGGTAAGTATATCGGTCCCAAATTGCCCCTGCGCAGGACAAGTAGGTAGCTCTTCGCATACCGTTTAGCTCGTTGCGGATTGGCGATTTAGGACCATCACAAGACCTGTAACTGAAAATCTCATTCCTTTATTAAAGAAAATTAAGTTATGAACATAATATAGCCAGATAGTATCAAAAATTGCGAACAGGTTCCTTAGTTTGTTTTATTTTGAGTCCATAATTTAGTATAACATGACAGTCTTGCTTACAGATAATGTGTTCAAAATTTTCCGCTAGATATGTAATCTTGTTGCAAATACCTATTTGTGAAGTTTCATTCAACTTATACATATCATATAATTGGTATATGATGTCGAAACTTCTAGATTAATATTCTGAGACAATATGGTAGATATCTAGTGATTGCAGTGATCACTGTAAATAATCTACTATATAGATACGCTTTCGAATAATTTGGATAAACCGGAACATTGGCTCTGTTAATGTGTCGATGATTGCTACTTGAATAACTTTATAGCTACCATGCACGTTGCCTAATAGAAACATGAATACTAAATATTTACGAGACACGGCTGGCATTCAAACTTCTGGTATACCATTAGATCAACCTCTTGCCCTGATTATACACCGTTTTCCTTTCCCTTATATGGTAATAGGTAGGTACTTATCTCTAAACATATTACAAAGAATTTAAAGAATCATTTCAAAAGTATTTTTATGAATCATGATACCTAAACTGGATTTTAAATAAATCACAACCCTGAACTTTTGAACGCCTGTACCGCTCGTGTTCAAAAACAGTGTTCCTACCTACGTAGAGTTGAACGAAATAAATTAATGCGAAGTTAAATATTCATTTACACGTTTACAAGTAGCAGCACACTAATGCCACTATGATTGTTTATTTTGTAGTATCGGTAATGAGTTGGACGCGGCTAGGGGAGTGTGCCAAGGTGAGAGCATTAATCTCGCTCGGCCGCGATGCCACCGCGCTGTGCTTACGCCGACTCACTGACTCA